>JAWZYU010000018.1:36487250-41487250 GCA_038380435.1 Ryuthela nishihirai | reverse complement strand
TTTTTGTAAAATTTTGCAATCTGCTTTTTTAGTGTTGCCTTGGTTTTAATTTTTCCATTTTTTTTAATTCCCAATTTCCATGTGGCTTTAATCATTCACTATTTAGAATTTGATTTCTGTTTTCAATATTTTTTTTAATCTCTATTATTTTTGCTATCTAATATACTCACCTGATGAGCTGTATATATATATAACATCACAGTAATTTAGATACTTAAATGCTAACCATTTAAATATCCAGTGCAATCATCTGAGTTAAAATCTGAACTGAACAGTCTATTTAGACTTTTGCAGAATAAACTAATGCAAATCAACCTTTTTATGTGGGGCAGGGGGTGGCTTAGTTGGTAGAGTGTCGGACTCATATTCTGCAGTTCCCAGGTTTGAGTCGCCTGAGCCAGCATTGAGAATTATCTGTGCAAAAACCCCAATCTGCCCTTGGTCAGTAGGGGATACCGATGATCTTGGAAAGGCGTCTGTCCATCAGATGGGACATTAAGCCATGACCCCATACACTGAGCACGTTAAAGAATATGCTGGATGGCCTTGACAGGAGCTACCACCTGTCTTCCAACAGCTGTCCAATGGGTCCCCTTCCCGAACTTTCTCTGAACCCTCAGGTCTTTTGACTTGGCCTGTTATTTTAACCATTTTTAACCATAATTTAGCCTGTTATGTACAAAAAAAGGGCTGCTCAGAGATAAAACAACCCAAAACAACTTTTTTTTATACTTTGTCTAAAAATAATGCGTACACTTTTTCTTTCTTTTTAAAGATTGCATAGACAATGTAATCATTCTTCTCGTATTCAAACTACACTGTTCATCAAAAGTTGAGCACAGGTTAATAGAATTCACATATCTGAAAATACCTTTGGACAAAGTTAATCAAATTTCTCAGAAAGATATAAAATATTGTGACTAAGTCATGAAAATTTTGGCCAAAATGATTTACATATATCCTAAAGAAACAAATAAAGGAAAGCTTGTAAAAAGTGAGAATGGGTTAGTTTTGAATACAGAATGTGTAGTTTGTAGGATATGTCCCTCTGTAATGAATGCTGACCTGACAATGTCAGTCACATCTTCAGTAGGTGATCGAAGATGTGATCAGACTTCTGAATCACAAAACTTGGACTGCTGCAGAGCAGATACACCTAACAAAAAATGGCAATGCATAATATATTTTTAATAATCCTTTAAAATACTACTATATGATCAAATTCAATAAAAGAAAATATGCATATAATCTAATATTACCTGATGTCTGCATAAGTTTCAATAGCTAGCCATTAGTCTTGTCTTGTAAAAAAAAATGGTAGTGCAAATCAGGATATGGGTAAGGTAATAGTCACGTAAAGTAGACCACCAACTTAGAATAGTTCTATGCACTCAGACTTTATAATATCAAGGCTTCTGACCTTTTTGGTTAGCAATATTTATGCACCTAAAATACCTTACCAATGAAATGTTTAAATAAAACATCAAATGCATAACAACTCATCTTGCATGGCATTTACCTTATCTACAAACTTCCTATATTGTCATCATTTCTTATAATGAATTTCATTCTATAGAGATATAGAAATGTTTCTTTCTGTGTTAAGGAGATACCTCTGTACCTAAATTATAGACAAACATGTCTTATGGGCCATTTTGGCACCCATTTTCTAAAATCTTGTTACCTCAAATCCTGCTACATCACTGTTACCATTAATGTTGGATAATACTGTCAAATTTTTGCAGTGTTTTACTTATATACAGTGTTATAGAGTTTTATTAAATTTATAAGTACTAATAGAATTGAGTTTAGCAATGTTGACTTGGAGTTGAAAAACTTGTTTTTCTGACTTATTAATAGTCATTATACAACATAATGAAGCATAAAACATAATGAGTGGAAATACAGTCGACCCTCGACTTTCACGGATTTGATTATTCATGAATTTGCCATCAATAATTAAATGGGAATTTTTTGGAATTTTGCGGTCTACTGTGGAAAATCGCAGACGATGTGCATAGACTAGAAAATATAAAGATAACTAAAGTAAGTCATAAATACATAAAATATATGCACTATTAATCTATTTTATCATTTACTACCATAAATATATACACAAATTTATTATAAAAAAGTTAAATTTTGAAAAAAGTTTCAGTGTGCTAAAAGAACTGCCGACTATGCACTCTGTTTGGGGACGCATACGGAACACATAGAAGACGACGAGGATGAAGACCCTGACGATTCACTTCCACTGCTTGAATAAATGACAATAATGCAGCACAGTTACACACATTCAAACAATGTTTATAGTGTCTTTGTGTGTACTGTAAGTCTCATAACTGTACAGCAAGAACTGTGTGTCAGAAGTATTTGTATTTCATCATCATCTTTACATAGAAAAATTTAAAAGCATAAAATTATTAAAGTTTATAAAGCACAATACTGTACTGTATATAACTGTGTTTTATAAACCTTAATAATTTTACTGCTATCTAAATACTGTACATGTATTGCATCACATACTGTACTGTACATTGTTTATACAGTAATTTTAAATTTATAAAACATACTGTTGTAGTACAGTGTATTGTTTTACTTTTTTTGTGTGTTAAATGTGGTTAACAGTATTAGGAGTATTGGGGGGGGGGGCAGAGATATTCATGGTGGTCCTGCACCCCTAACCCCCATGAATGTTGAGGGCCACTATGTATTTAAAAGGGCTTAAATTTTTGATGTACACTATATACACAGGTGAGCAAAAGTTGTTAAATCCCATGTTATGTCAATGAGAAAGTAAATTCAAAGATAAAACTTCTGAAATAAGTTTTTATGGTAAAATGATGACTGAAGATAAAGATCTCAGTCAAATCTATCTAAATCTCGATTTGAAGCAATAAAAGGCTAAGTATTTAAAGAGGTATAGAAGCTGTGATATTTAGCAGGAACAATACTATTGCTAAGAAACTTAAAACAAATTGAATATTGAAAGAGCTGTTTATACAAACTTTTTAAATATAAACCCATTGTATTAAACAGCTCAAAATAATGCTTATTATTTAAGTTTTATTCCATCTGGTCTCTTGCAAGCCTAGAATATCTGTGTTATAACACTGGAATTCATGCATGATGACATCAAGATAATCATCTGTATAACATCCTCACATTCCACATACCTGCAGAGAGCAAATGATTAGTAGGATTTTTAAAGGAACTAGGTTTATTGAGAGAGGTAGGGCCAACAATATCAAACAGCGTCCTGATTGCAGGCATGGGGCAAAGACCTGTCCCTCCTCCGCTAAAGGCTGGCGTCACCGATGCTGGTAGGAAATTCAGGTACCACCTTTTCAAGTGGACCTTTTCAAGAACATATGGCCTGCCTCAGACACATTACTCCAGTGTAGGATTGATGATGCCCAACTAGCTAAGTAAGGGTTTAGGTACCTGCAATGGCCTTTGATCAGGATTATCCACCAGCTGATACAAGGTATCCCATGCCTCTGTTCACTTAGGGCTGGCAACCCACAAGCAAACAGAAAACAGTAGCAAATTCTCCATCAACAGAGGCCCATCAGTGCAGCAAGTCCAAGATCCATAATCAAGCTCAAAATCGTAAACCCATCCAGTCTAGTGGGTATAAATGATCAGCACCAGGACCCTGTGAAGTTGACCACACCTCAGCAGGGTTCAGAAAAAAGAAAAAGTGGCCATAGATAACCAGATCAGTAGGCCACTCTGATCTGGCAGCCTCCCTTTCCAAAAGAGAACATCTCTTTTGAAAGGTACTAACGGTCTGCATCACAAGAAGGCGAGGTCGGACATTAGGTGCTAGACCTGGCCGGTTCTGTGCATCATCACTGGGAATTGATACACAGCTCTCCTTCCAGTTTATGGCTAGCTACCATTTACAGACTGAATACAATACAGGGGATTCATGAATTATCTGATTATTTTGTTTTCTAATAATTAGATTGTAACTGTTTACAGAATAACCTACATTATTCATAACATTATATGGTTATACCCCAGTTAACATTACCCCAATGACATAGATTCGTGGTACATACACTAATACATTATAACCATACTCCACTATAGTGTCATTTGCCCATGACAATAAGGATATTTTTAGCTGTCAATGATCTGAACTGCTGCCAAACAAGTTTAACTTATCCAGTAGCATAAATGCTTCTTATGTATGTGCATAAACATTGATTCTTTTTACTATCTTTGCAGCTGTATTATTTTAAGTGCATAAATATTAGTTATATATATATATAATTATCTGATGTCCATCAGTCTGTCTATATGTCACACTTCATCTATGTAGATCTTTTACCCATAAAATTAGATCGTCAGCTTGGAGAAACAAAAGCTTCTCCAAGCTGCCTATCTAAATCTCCCAAAGAATCACCTTAAAAGTTATGGAATTCGTCAAATTTACTGCCCATCCAATTAAGCTAAAGTTTAAGTTTTTGAAGGAAGACATTGTTTAACTTCATGTTTAAAATGGTTTAATGCATATTTTATTTTTAAATGTTCAGCTATATATGTTTTAACCCTTTGCATTCGAGATGCGATCCTCAGTCGCCACTTGGTTTGATGCAGCAACTCGAATGGTGACTGAGAGGCCACAATAACTGTTTTGTAAACAGATATCTTTCCTCTTTACATTTTAGATGTTTAATTCCTACATCTTATATAAACTTGTAAAAAAGCAAAGAAAAGAATATCCATATAGTCATTTTGAAATACATTACATCGCTGGCCGATCAACTAAGAGGTGATTTTCGACATGTTCATAACACTTGCCCCGACATACCAAGTATGCATCTTGTCAAGTGCTTCCTAAAATATCACACGAGGCAAAATTAGAAAGCTTGCTTTTCAATATTAGGTCTTGTATAATGTAACAATACATGATTTATGATTATGATTTATTTTTATGTTGTAAAAAATTCCATCAACTTTTTAGCAAAAAAAGCTTCGATTTGCTACTTCCCTATAGTGAAAAAACTTCGAGTGCAAAGGGTTAAATGTTCTTTATATTTGAAAACGTTTATATTTATTTTTATTACCATAATAAAGATTATGTTGTATACCTATAAATAGAATCTCTTTAAAGATATATTTTAAGCTTTTATGGTCCAAATTTTGACCACCCATATACCTATTTCCCATTCGTAATATTTTTCCTATGGAACTAACTGTTCCCCTTTAGCATTGTTTCACCTAATATCGTGTTTCCATGGAACCAATTAACGATGTTAAACATTGTATTTAAGTTCCTGTTTACAGATAGTGCCACAGTTCTGAGAGTTTTAAATATCAGAATTTAATGGAAGCAAATGTGTTTTCTGTTTATTTTTGTATCCCAAAAATTATTTAATAAATATTTTTGTAAAAAAAAATTGCCAACATGCTGATTCCCTTATGTCGACAAAAAATATTTTCCCCAAAAACGTTTATTGATTTATAGGTGTTTAAAAGTCAACATATAATGCTAAGATCATCAACTATTGCTTAAAATTCATTCAATGACAACAGTGCAGTGTTTTCAGAGAAATTATTGAAAGAATCTACTGAAAAGGCCAGTGACTACTAAGTGGTGCAGTCGTTTTGAGGATATTGATTGTGGTTTATCCATCAATTATGTGTCATGGTTGACTGTATATTGGGGAGACAATTCATATTGCCTTTATCCAATGTCTTCAAAAGTCTAACATGGAACTGGCTAGCTTGAAATTGAGCTACCCAGAAGCATCATCCATAGAATTCTATGAAAGTGGTTAGGTGTTGTACAGGATTCAATTATTATAAATGTTTTCAAATAGCGACAAACAGTGGCATGCATTTTGTAGTAATATGTTGAGTTGTTTGGAAGAAAATGACTCAAAACTCCCTTCAGTAATAGGCTACTTCCATGTAAGTGATAAATCATTCAACATATTGGGACAATTGGGGAGCTGACTCACCTCGTAGAAACATGAATTAAATTCTACCAAGGTAAATGCCATTTATGTTATGAGCAATATGGACAAATTTCATTCCTAACGATAGTTTTTACGTTTTATATTTCATGAATAAAATGTTTCAGATTGTTTGCTAGTTTATTAACACCTTTGTATACCTGTGAAAGCAAAAATTACCTACTTGTATTATTTTTCGATATAAGCTGAATTAAAAATTTAATTTTGCAAAAGAATTTTGATTATTAAATTTCATATATGTATCTTTGCAGGAAGAATGTGTATCTAGATACAAAGTACTGGCACAGCAGATCAAGAAAAAAAAGGAAAAAGAACCTTAATATATGTGAAGTTTAAGAAAGTGTTTAGTTTTACTCAGTTCAGTACATGGCATTTCTTGTGGGACTGTGATGCCTCTAAAAGTGCATTCTACATGTCAGCAACAAAGAAGCTAATAGGCTTTGCATATTGCACCTAAAATATTAAATTTGAACTGTATGTTAATGGTACTGTAAATAAAAATTTCTGTTAGGCATGGTATTTTTCTTTATGAGAAAGAAGACATTAGTGTTGTAGGAGGCATTAGGTTGTAGAAAATTCTTTTCCCAGTAATCATACGAAATAAAATTTATCATGGCGCATTCTCTTTAGTTTTTTTAAATAATATTTTCCATTGTGTTTTAAATGAAATTTGTTGTAAACGTGGTACTTTGAACTGTAGAGATAATAAAATTTCTCATTGAAATATTTCTGCAAATAATCACTACTACATATTACAGCAAAATATCGAAGGCATGAGTAATTTCGGTAAAGCAAAATTATTTTCCATCCCCCGCCAATTTATTGTGTATCTTTGACTTTTTTTTTTTCCAAATTGCATTATAACAATTTAAAGTGCCTTTTTTTTTTTATCTTAACTGGGTTTGGTTTTTAGCATCCGAACACTAATTCAAAGTAACTCATAATTATTTTGCAATCGTTTGTACATTTTTTTTAATACATTTCACTGTAATTAATATAGTTTGGTCTCCTGCCTGACCATTTGACCGTGTAATTAAGAGGCTTCATTTTTTTATTGTAACGTACAAAGGAAAAGAACCTCCTCTGAGAGCTTGAATAACGTTTTCTAAGCAGAGGTGGGCTGGGAAATATTTTCAGGTTGGGTTTGAATGCAACTGGCTCCACACATCTCTAGCCTACTCGTTTCATATCTTCTCGGTGTTTTTCACCTTATTCATTAAGAGTAAGCATTTTATTAGAAATAATGTATGTAAATACACTGGATCAGGGGCGTAGTGAAGGAAAGGGGGGGGGGATTAATCGAAAATTTTCCAACCCGAAAAACAAATTATGCCAACTGTGAGGGGGGGGGGGACAAATTCTCACAATTGTTCTGTACTTTGCCATGTAACTTCAGATTTTGCGAATTAGCCATAATTTCACAGAAATAAACCCAATCTCGCCTCGATGTGAATTTTTCCAACTCCGTAATTTCACAAAACCAATCCCAATCTTTACATCTCTCCCAAATTAGGGCGGGGGTGACTCAGTCGGTAGCTCGCCAGGCTCGTAATCTGTAGTTCCCAGGTTCGAATCCCAGCTGGGTCAGCGTTGAGATTTATCTCCGCCAAATTTCCTCGTCCTGCCCACGGTCAGTAGGAGACACCGATGGGCTTGAAAAGGCAGCCGTCCGTCGGATGGGACGTTAAGCCGTGGCCCCGTGTGCAAGAGAGCCATACCCTGTGCACGTTAAAGAACACGCTGGATGGCCTTGACGGGAGGCTACCATCTGCCTCCCAACAGCTGTTCCAGTGGGTCCTCTCCCCCAACCTTCTCTGAGCCTTCGGGGTCCATGTGACCTGGCTATTTAGCCCATGGTGTGCAAAAAAGTGCCGCTCAGAGGTAACACAACCCAACTCTCCCAAATTTCCTAAGTCGCTTCAAATTTTTCTAACTCCCCCAAGATTTTGCCAAATTGTCTCTGGCCAACTCTAATTTCACAATAATTCCAATTTTCACAACTCGCTGACGTTTTACCAAGTGGATTTGAATTTTGCCAACTCGCCGTAATTTTACAGAAAAAATCGCAATTTTTACATCTTTCCTGAACTTGCCAAGTCACTTCGAATTTTATCAACTCCTTAATTGCACAAGGCCCAATTTTCACAACTCGCCTGTACTTTACCAAGTGGTTTCCAATTTTGCCAACTCCTTGATTTGGCTAACTGTCCTTAATTTCGCAAAAACAATTCCAATTTTTACATCTGAATTTGCCAAGTCACTTCAAATTTTCCGAACTCCTCAAAATTTTGCCAAGTTTTATCGATTTGTCAAATCTTTATTTCACAAAAACAATCACAATTTTCAGAAATCGCCCGTATATTACCATGTGGATTAGAATTTTGCCAACTCGTCTCAATTTTACATTAAACCTAATTTTTACATCTGGTCTGAATTTTGCGAAGTTGCCTTGATTTTGCCAACACGCTATAATTTTACAGAAAAAAATTCCAATTTTTATATCGCCTGAATTTTGCTAACTCCACACGATTTTGCCAGCTGTTCCTAGATTTGCCAAGTTTCCGCAATTTTGCCAACTCGCCATAATTTTATAGAAAAAAATTTTTACATCTCACCTGGTTTTTGAAAAGTCAGAATTTTTGCCAACTCGCCATGATTTTACGGAAAAAAAATCCAAAGTTTTACATCTCGCCTGAATTTTGCCGTCACTCCGAATTTTGTTAACTCCCCAAGATTTTACTAAGTTGTCTCAACTTTACCAATTGATTTGTATTTTACTAATTGGCTTCGAATTTTGCCGTCTCCATTTTCCCCACTGACCTAGATTTGCCAAGTTCCCTCGGTTTTGCTAACCCCTCACAAAAAAAAAATTACAAATTATCGCAGCTCTCCTAGAGCTGTGATAGACCTAGACTTTACGAAGTCTTTTCGAATTTTGCCAACTCCGAGTTACCTTGAGGGAAGCCTCTCCCCCCATAGCTACGCCCCTGACAGAGATGTGCCCAGTGTGTGGGGAGAGGGTCGGTCCCCACCATTGAGGTAGTAATGTTAGAGATGGGACTCCGATTCCCGTAATGGTGTGAAAAAAAGTGCCGCTCAGAGGTAAAACAACCCAACCCAACCGATTCCCGTACCATTAGCTGCATACATATCGCACATCATCAATTGAGGCAAGAATACCAGCCTTGCGAAGGGCTGGTAAACGACGTCCAAATGATTGAAATTAAGCAGAACTTTGCTGTTTTTTATTTCAATGAGGTTATTCCAGTGTAGCAATTAAAGCAAAACAGATTTAATTAATATACACATTGATTTATATCGCATGAAAAGCGAAGACGCTGGAAACTGCTCTTTCAAATTGAGGTTTTGTATGAAAATTTAGAAAAATTCGATATGTGATTAAAGCTGAACCAAATTGACTGTAAACTTAGCAGACTTTAATTTGAGCCCATTTAAAACAGCTTAAATATTTTTTTATAAAGATTAATATTATCAGTTGCACTTTTCTCTCAAACATGGTTTGAAGTGAAGGATACACACCAACCGCTAATGATAAATTTTGTCACAAAGTATTGTTTTTTACGCTGCAAATGTGCAGTAGCTTTTGCCCAAACCCAATTTTTGAGCTAATTCTTCTAAGCCAGCAGAACATTTAATGCGAGTATTATTAGTGAATTATTTACTATTTGTTTGCATAATACTGCAGTAGAACAGTTAGTGTGTTTGAATGCACAGAAAAATAACCTATTTTCGAATTATGGATAATGAGAGGAAGCTGGCTCGGTCGATCTGTAGCAAAATAGTTTCTTACTGATTCCATCTAGATTCTAGTTCCAATTGTGCAGATATTGAGATTTTCTTTTTTTAACCCATACCTGGCCTAATGGTTAGCTTACTTGACTACTAAAACAGCTGGCATGTTCCTATGTATCCGTTTGTATATTGTAATGAGAAACTAGGACAAGCCTAGCAGAGCCTCTAGATTATCTCATTTAATTTGTGTAGGAGAGTACCTTCTCTTTTTTTTTAAATTAACTCCTGCTCTGTTCTTGACGATAAAGAGAAAAACTGATTGGAAAGGCTGTCATTGAATGAATCTCAAAGCCAGGGCATGATAGCAATATTCTGTGCATGTTAAACAGCATGCTGAATGACTTCATCTGCCTCCTAACTGTCTAATGGATTTCTTTCTTCTAGTTAGCTCTGAGGAAGGAGGTTAGCTCAGCGGTAGCACGCCACGATCATAATCTGCAGTGCGTAGGTTCGAGTTCTCAACTGTGTCAACTATCGTTGCGATTTATCTCCGCTAAACTTTACCTTTTATCTTGCCAAAAACACGCTGGATGCCGTAGACACTCCCATCTGTCTCCTGTCCAGTGGGTCGCTTCTCTGAATCCTTGGGATCCTTGTGACCTGTCCATTTAGACCATTGTGTACAAAAAATTAACATTGGTGTATAGAAGGTCATCTCTGAATGCACCACATATCAGACCTTGTGTGAATGGTCTACAATCACCGTCGACCATGTCGAGTGCCAATGTTGTCAGTGAAGAACAAGAAAGCATATCACCATTGGGTGCAGGAGCATCAACGCTGGACCGTTGAGGACTGCAAAAAGGTAGCTTGGTCGGACGAATCAAATTTTTTTTACATCATCGTGATGGAAGGATCAGAAATTGCAACAAGCAACATAAGGCAATGGAGACAACTTGTCTCGCATCAACGGTACATGGCAGTGTGATGGTGTGGGGAATGTTTTCCTGGCACACATTAGGCCCACTGATACCCTCAATGGATATCTGTATGCCACAAGCATATTGGAACATTGTTGCTGACCAAGTTCATCCCTTCGTTGCTACAGTTTATCTATTCTTAGACTCAACATGATAATGCACTTATTCCCAATGAACGTATCATTAAATTGTTCAACGAACATGACGACGAGTTCTCAATTCATTGGTCTTCACAATTCTCAGATCTAAACTCTATCGAGCATCTTTGGGATGAAGTAGGAAAAGCTGTTTGCAGCGAGACTGTGACGCCGTTCAATTTTTGAAATAAGGTGACAATTTATTTTAAGATTAAGACTTGGAGGATCAGTTCTTTTTTTTTTATGAAAAAGGCAAAATTACAGTTTTACTAGGATTAATGTTTAAATGCCATTCATACAAATAATGTTGAATTTTATTGATTTTTGGAGGGTTTTTTCAACTAATTTAAATTTTTTTTCGCTATCCCGAATATTAGATCACATAGCTTGCGAATTTACATCATTTGGAATAATAGAATGTAAATCATGTAAATGAAAATTGAATAAAGTAGGGGGAAAATAGAAGTTTGCCGTAATCCAGAGCGAATATGAATTTTTTTGAAAACGTTTCGTTGAGTTTAACCTGATAGGTTTTATTGAACAAAAAATATTCAAGAAGTTAAAAAAATTTCCTGAATTCCCTATATTGAGGAATTTATATAGAATACCTAGAGACCAAATTGAGTCGAAGGCATTGGAAAGATCAATAAAAATGGCAGCAATAGCAGAATTATTTTTGAAAGCTTGCTGAATATCCAAAGTGAGCAAAATAATGCAATCCTTGGATCTTGTCTTCCTAAAGCCAGAAGTAGAATCAGAAAAAATGTTTTGGAATTCCAAATACCAATTAAGTCTGTTTTTAGTAATAATCTTTCAAAAAGTTTAAACATATCGAACGTTAAGGAAATCGGTCTGTAATTTTCAATAAAAGAAGGATTTTTTTTTATGATATTTGAGAAGAAAAATAATTCAAGAATGATTCAATGCTAGAGGATAGTTACCATCCTCCAAATATAATTGAAAATGTCTGGTAACTTAATTAACCAAGGTTTCGGAAGAGCTTTCATAAATTTATTGGAGATCCCATCAGGACCTGAAACAGTTTTAGGGTTTAATTTTTGAAGTGCTTATATTAATTCTTGTAGTGTAAAAGTGTAATCCAAAGCATAGATACCAGGTGAGTTTTTAAAATTTTTAAAGTGTTTTTTTTTCCTTATCAGACTTTTTCTGTTTGAATTTTTCTCCAAATAAATTGGCAGTTTCATTAATATTCAAAAAGTTATGTATCAAAATTTCACATTTGAAGGAAACTTTTGTGCAGTAGGAGATGTAATATTCTTAAAATGGCGCCATAAATTGGAAGTAGTAGATTTAGTACAAGTTGTAAGTGAGTTCGTATATTCAAACCAATTTTCTTTATAGATGAATCGTAATTTTGACCTCACAAGAGCTTTAATACGTTTAAAATGTATGTAGTCAGAGAAATGTTGGGACCTTTTGGCTTTATGTTCAGCCCTTTTCCTAATAGAAACAAGTCTGTTCAAATACCAAAAGTTGTGCGTGATTTTTTGTATTCTGTTATTAATTTCCGTAAAACAATTCTTAGTAATGAATTAAATATGATATATTAAATAATTATAGTCTAGGGCAGTGGTTCTCAACCAATTATGTTTCACTACCCCCTGGAAATGTGTATGTATCTGGCGTAGCCCTTATACAGATAGATAAAATAATAGTTATAGATAACAATGAGAATAAAATAAAACATATATAGTGGACCCCCGATATAACGCGCATGTCGGGCGGGAAACAACACCCGCGTTATAAGGTGAACCGCGTTATACCGAGCGGCGCGGTGGCGACACAATAAATTTCACACTGTAAGCTTTTCTTTTACTCATCATGCATACAATAATTCAACACTATTCAAAATACATGCAGGAACTCAATACATACACAATTACTCAATACGCAGTAACAATAAAATGCGATATTCACTAACGCCGCACTGACCTGTATAAACATGTTTGAACTTATCGCGAACATCGCCCGCGCTATAACCGAGTGCGCGGTATAGCGAGCAGCGCTACAACGAAGGTCCACTGTATATATATACATATTAAATTTTGTATTCATAAATTACATATATCGATAAACACAAAAAATGGCATAAACAATTTAACAAATCATAAAATTATAAATATTTTACTGGGTAATCAGTGAAACAACTCTCACGACGTACCCAAAAAATTTTTACCAATTACTCCACATTGAGAACCTCTATAGTAGTGTACAAAGTTAAACTTGTTGGTAAAAATGAGATAAAAAGGTTTTTACTGATATAAGCTCATCATTTTTTTTTCGTTTTTAACCGATCTGAAAAATTCAGTCTAGAAAAGTGAGATCTCCGCTATCGAATCAAAATAGGTTTCAATTTATTAAGACGTCGCGAGGAAGATTGAACTACAATGGCAAGAAAATAATTTTAGGGAAAGAATATAAATATAACCTATTGCAGATGACTATTTTGTTAATATAGGAATTTATTATTAATCTATTTACTCTTGAAAATAAGTGATATTATTTAAAAACCATTAATTGATATTTACTTTTGGATGAGTCTAATAATCTTTTTTGACGCTATACCACTGCTACTTCATAATATGGATGATAATAAATATAAAAATAAATACCCCCTCAAGTAGCTGCTTGCCACAGAGGTCTGACAGTTTATATGCCAAAGTAGAATGTCTGAGAGGATGGCACGCCCTCAGCAGAAAAACAACCATGCCTTACCCGGGGCTCGAACCCAAGTCCCTTAGATCAGTAGCCAAGCACGCTAACCACTCGGCCATGGGACGGCAGATATCTAGGGGGGAAAAATACTCAATCCGTACCGTGTAAAATTGAGTCTATATAATCATGTAAAACGAAGCTGGTTGCATTTTTTCGACCGTGTAAAACGGAAACCACGTAAATCAATGGAGAGGTGTAGTCATTCACAAGTATGTGAAGCTTTTTGTCTTATATTCAACAGATATCAATATTAATCTGCCTATTCTAACACAGGCACGAAGGCAATTATTACTGAAATATAATTCAATTAAAATTAATTATTTTAATAGGAATTCACTTCGCAGAAATTGGATTTCATGCTTTCTATACTTTCATTTTCTCTTTTACAAATTTAATTGTCATCAGTAGCTCGCGCGACCACAGTTTGTCCAGGCCTACCCTAGATGATCTCAGTAAAATATGGGTTGCGACCGCCAGGAAGCCTGAGATCACAGAATCGACAGAAATGTAACCAACATCATTTTCAAGTTTACAAAGGCCATCTACGATGACTTTATCAAATGGAAATAAGAAAATCCATGCCAAATAAAAATACACAACATGGAAAAACTAGAAAATATAATCCGATTATTTAAAACAGATGCTCTCAAAGAGTGGATTGCGACACCTAAGGGAGTAGCAAAGCTCTAAAGAACTTTATTTAAAATAATAAATATTGTCACACGAGTCAATAGCCATACATCTGGGGTCGGACTTTGCCAACCCCAGATCTATGGCTATTGACCATAGACCCAGATGTATGGCTATTGGATCGTGTACTATTGTCTGGAGCATTCGGTTGTGAGAATAGTCTTCCCTCAATTCAAGTTACTTTCGTCAATTTAAAAAAAAAACTGTATGGGACAAATTCCGTCAATGGTAAGGGTGGATATGAGAAATCCTTCTTTAGTAAAAGAAAGCCTTAATATATTAAATGAATTTAAGGGTGCGATTACTGGAAAAGATTGAAAACCCCTAATATAGAGATTTTAGTTTCTTGATTATAGAGGATTACGAAATTAATCTGTTCCAGAGACCCCATCGCATTGCGGAAATATCGCAATATGCACCGAACAATACACACTGTTTTTGGTAATTCGTTCTAAGAACTAGGAATTTGAAATTTTCTCCACATAATTAAGCTATTGCCTTCTCATAAATCTGATTTTTTTCAATCGAAATGCTTTTATATTAGAATATTAAATAAATAAATATTATAATAATAAAAAAATAAATACCCGCTCAAGCAGCTGCTTGCCACAGAGGTCTGACAGGAGCCTGTCAGTTTATATGCCATAGTAGAAGGTCTGTGAGGATGGCAGGACCTCAGCAGAGAAACGATACATACATCCATGCCTTATCCGGGGCTCGAACCCAGGTCCCGTAGATCAGTAGCCAAGCGCGCTAACCACTCGGCCACAAACTTAATAAAAACATTAATAAAAGTGTCGTCTGCTGTTAAATGCTCCCGCATCAATGACTCTTCAAATATTGATCGAAGATTGTTGAAAATTGACACTTTCACATTACTTCCAAATTAATGAAATCTTAAAAAATCGTCATACAAAATTCAGATATTCAATTTATGTTAGTGAACAATTGCTACATTATCTATTGAAATGTTTTTTCACAAGTCTCAAAAGTTGAAGATAAATACTTCAGCTTCTATTCATTCCTTAAATATTAAACGAATATTGCGGGAAATATATTTAGAGAGATTTGAGAGACATCTGCAATTTATCGCCAATAACAGTTTTTGCGTAAAAGGTTTATTTTCAATGTTAGGGATCTTTGAAAGTGGCTTTTCATTCACATAACATGGAAGTGTCCGGACACTTTTTTCAACATATTGTATACAACCTGGTTGGTTTTACCATTTGCATCTATTTATCTCTACACGTAATTATTGTTTTTGCATTTGTTTATCTGTTCGTTTTGTTCTTTACCTTTTACTGTTTGGTTTTAACTTTCGTTGTGGGTTCCGTGATTTTTATCTCTTTATTCTCCCTATATACCATACGTTTGGTGCATTATGGCTGTAGTTGCCTTTTCGCCACTAAACCCCAAACAGCCAACCAACCAATGCACACAATGGGCCAAGTCACAAGGCCCCAAGAAGGTTGTTGGAGGGGACCTACTGGACAACTGTTTGGAGATAGATGGTAGCTACCCGTCAAGGCTATCTATCATGTCCTTTAATGTGCGCAAGATATGGCTCTCCAACACACTGGACAAAAGCTTTAATGTCCCATCTGACAGACGGTGATAACCTTTCTATGTCCATCGGTGTCTCTTACTGCCTGTGGACAGGGCGGGGAGTTTTGCAGAGTTAAATCTCAATGCTGGGGCTCGAACTTGGGAACTGCAGATCACGACCCTGGTTCGCTACCGACTGGGCCACACCTGCTCCATTAAAAAAAATCTAAAATTTTATTCCATAAAGAATATCATATATAATTTTAATTTTTCCTATTTGGTGGAATATTTTGGTAAATGGGAAATCCTACTCAAGTCGTATTCTTCGACCCCCACTCCGAAAATAAATCCTTCTGAGCAATAAGAAGATAGGTGCCGATTTTCCTACTCAACAAGATTGCTGGTACCCTATCTTTGAAGTAAATACGAATTCAGCAACTGATTGTACCATCGATATGTTTTTGGGTTATTTTCTACCTTTTAAGACATATATAGGAAGTTCGGAATTTTTTAAAAAAATTTTTATTTATATTTAGCAGAAAGGAGAAAAATTCGTAAGCATATGCTCCGATAAAAATAGTGTATCAAAACACTGTTTGTTGTCAAATATTTCAACTTCAATAACTGTGGAGTGTAAATGAAAAGTGATGAAAGTGTAAAAAACAAAAAAAAAACTGCTATCTCAGTTAACCGCACTTTTTTAAATAATTCAGCAACATAAATAAAATTGCATTATAATGTAATTGAATTAATGAATTAAATTATTTGCTGTTGCATTGAAAGCGATGTAAGCGCCTAGTGTTATCCTTGAAATTGACGAATATACTGCAGAAGCTGAAAATGTCGAGTGTCAGAGGAATTTCACATTGAAACCAATAGATTAACATGTTATTAACTAAACAAAATTTATTTTAGAAAAAAATTAACTTAAACATATTATTTAAAAATCACTTCATGTGAACACCGCTGTCATAATCTCACAATAGCCTGAAACGTTTGTAAACAATGGTAGCTGATGGAAACAATGTATCTAAAATGGTAGCTGACACTTCCATCATTCTCTACGAATTTATTGATGACTTTCAGTATTTGCATCATCTTGTGGCAGCTATAGGAACTAATTCAGATTTTGGGGGCCCTTAGAACATTTGCAATGTTATTGACGATGGCTCATGCAACATATTGTGCTAAAAACTGATTTTTTGGCACTTTCAACCTTTTCCATTTACCGTCCACAACTTTAATAAATTAATATTTTCTGAGTCGAAATTTCAATAAATTTGAGATCTACAATTCAATTTTGCAACTTTTCTTTTTTGGTAAAAGCGTTTAATGTGGTTTTCCTTTCATATACTATGGAAGTATCCCAATATATTTGGTAATATAGTGAATAATCACACAGTGCTTTTTCTTTTAAAGTTCATTTTTAATTGTCAGCAGAGAAATTGTATTTTGAAAAGTGCATGATAGTTCTCCAAGGATACTTATAACTAGTTAAATTAAAAAAAAAAAGACATAATTTACTTTGATTGCTTAAACAAATTGTATCATTTAAATGGTGGCTCCCCATCATTATTGTGTGGCATTTATTTGTGGGTGCCCCTAGGCTAGTGCTTAATGGGAAATTCGGGCCTAGAGAAAAATGATTCAAGATAAATTTGATCACCCATACCCGCTGAAATCGACATATCCATAAAAATGCATCTGCCAAAGGTTTACAAAACAGAAGTACCTAGGATCTATGAAAAAGAAATGCCTATGGCTTACAATACCTTATCCTTAGGGTCTATGAGTACCTTAGATGCACTTCGGTTTCTAGTGTTTGTTTTTAACATAAAACAGTTTGCTACTTACATGATACAAGTATATTTTGGGAAAATAAAAATGAAAATCATATCTAGAAAAAATATCATAAACTAAGCATTTTTTACTGTAACATAATTTACAAAAAGGGTTCCATAAAATAAATGCTTTAAATCACTTGCTTTTTTTTTTGGCGTGTGAAAATATCCTTAATTTCGTTCACCTCACAATTTGTGAACTACATTTGGTACTGTTTTCTATGATAAAAGAGTATGTTGAAAAGTTGAAGACATTTTATTTAGTTTTAGCGCTATGCTTAATCATTTCAAACTTAAAAACTTGAATAAATAACCTATGAATCGTAAAATTGTTGCTTTTAGATGCACGTTATTACAATCGTATGTCGAACATAAAATAAGCATATCGCAGTGCCGTCTCAAGTCGAGCCACATACAAGAGTGGGATCAGTAGAGTGGGCAAACATTTCTGCCTATGCTGCACTTATAGGTCCCTTTTTATTTCCTATCTTCCTATGGCTTTTGGCTTTGACATTTGTCGGTTTGTGGATTTGACAAAATGTTGTTCCACCATATCTTTCGAACGCGATGCAGAAACTTAATGATTTATGTGTTAATTGAAAGCTGTGATGCGGGGAGTGTCATAGGCTATAAAAAATTGATCCCCCCGTGCTTTCTTACCCCCCTAAAAAAAGGGGGGAAATGTTAAAACGATTCTTAAGCTATATCTCCAGAACACGAAGGCCGAAAGTAACAAGCTATACGCCGAACGAAAGCTTCTGACATGTGGAATGTCAGAGGCTATAAAAAATTAACCCCCCATGCTTTCTTCCCCTCTAAAAAGTAGGGTGGGAATGAAAATGATTGTTTCTATATATCTACTGAAAGCGAGTGCGGAAAGTAACAAGCTATATGTCCAATGAAAGCTTCTGACATGTGAATGTCATAGGCTATGAAAAATTGACGCCCCCTCTTCCCCCATGAAAAAGGGGAATTGTGAAAATCGTTCTGCTATATCTTCAGAATGGGAGGGCTAGAGTTATGAGTTAGGTGTCAAGTGAAAGCTGCTATAGTGAGGGTTGTAAACTATTCCGAATTTTGCTCCTATTATTCCCCCCTGATAAAATGGGAAGGGATTTTCGTGGGGGTCGACTTTAACGAGTTCTATCTCAAATCAAAGCTTGTGACGTCGCTAATCTCATGGGCTACCTCAAACCTGAATCCAAAAGGGTGGTAAATGCACTCGATGTTTATGAGTCATGTATCAAATGTTATAAAGGTGGATGTTAGTAAAAAAAAAATATAAAAATTACCTATCTTCCAATAGGGCGCTAAAAACTTGAAAATAAGTCTAAGGCATGTCGATAGTACAATCCGTCATTGAGTTCGTATTCACTTCGAAGGAAGATAGGGCGCCGATTTTCCTATCTGGGCAAGATTGCCTTTTTCTGTTGAAGTGAATACGAATTCAGTGACTGATTGCACTATCAATATGCTTTTGGTTTATTTTCTACTATTTAGGGCCCAATAGGAAGAAAATTATTTTTTATTTTATATTTTTATTACCTATCATTCTATTGCTTTCGGTTTATTTTCTACTTTTTAGGGCCCTAAAAGTTATTTTTTATTTTATATTTTTATTACCTATCGTTCTATTGCTTTCGGTTTATTTTCTACTTTTTAGGGCCCTATAGGAAGAAAGTTATTTTTTATTTTATATTTTTATTACCTATCATTCTATTGCTTTCGGTTTATTTTCTACTTTTTAGGGCCCTATAGGAAGAAAGTTATTTTCTATTTTATATTTTCATTACCTATCATCCTATTGCTTTCGGTTTTGACATTTGTCAGTTTGTCAGTTGATCGGTTTGTGGATTTAATAAAACATTGTTCCACCATATCTTTCGAACACAATGGAAAAACTTAGTGATTTATGTGCCAAATGAAAGCTAGTGACGCAGGGAGTGTCATAGGCTATAAAAAATTGACCCCGTGCTTTCTTCCCCCTAAAGAAGACGAAATGTGAAAACTATTCTTAAGCTATATCTCCAGAAGATAAAAGTTCGAATCGAAGTCGTCAAATGTCGAATGAAAAGCGTCTGATGCGAAGAATGACATAGAGTACAAAAAATTGTTCCCCCCGTGCTTTCTTCCCCCCCAAAAAGGGGGAAAATGATTGTTCCCCTATATATGCTGAACGCGAGTGTGGAAAATAACAGGCTATGTGTCATAAGAAAGCTTATGAATGGATAGTGTCGCAGACTATTAAAAAATAACCCCCAATGCTTTCTTCCCCCCTAAAAGAGGGGAAATGCAAAACAATTGTACCACTATAACTCCAGAATGCGAATGCCGAAAGTAAAAAGTTATACGCCAAATGGAGGCTCCTGACACGGGGAATGTCGTAGGCTATGAAAAATTGACTCCCCATGCTTTCTTCCCAGCTGAAAAAGGGAGGACATTATGAAAATGATTGTTCCCCTTTATCTCCTGAACGCGAGTGCAGAAAGTAATGAGCTATACGTCAAATGAGAGCTTTTGATGCGGAGAGTGTCGTAGGCTATAAAAGAATGATTCACATATTTTCTTCCCCCCTAAAAAAAGAGATATGTGAAAGTCATTCTACTATATCATTGGAACGTGAAGGCCTACAATTATGAGTTAAGTGTAAAATGAAAGCTGCTATAATGACGGTCATAAACTATTTCGACTTTTGCTCCCACTATTCCCCCCCCACTAATAAAGTGTGTGGTGGGGTCGACTTTAATGAGTCGTATCTCAAATTAAAGCTTGTGACGTCACTAATCTCATGGTCTACCTCAAACCTGAAATCCAAAAGGTGTAAATGTACTCAATGTTTATGAGTCATATATCAAATGTTTTGAAGGTGGATGTTTTTAGTGAAAAAAAAAATATATATAAATTAAAAATTAACCTAGAGCATATCGATAGTGCAATCCGTCATTGAGTTCATATTCACTTCGAAGGAAGATAGGGCGCCGAATTTCCTACTCGACAGGATTGCCGGCGTCCTATCTTCCTTTGAAGTGAATACGAATTCAGTGACTGATTGCACTATCAGTATGCTTTAGGTTTATTTTCTACTTTTTAGATAGAATATATACATCGTAATATACAGGGTGATTCAGAATTCATCATCAATATTTGGTGGGGAGGTAGGTAATAAAAAACGAAGGAGATTTCACATAGGAAAGCATGGGCGCATATGCCATGTAGTAGGGCAAAATGACCCCAGTTCAATGATGGAAAGAACACATAAGAAGGAAGTGGTAAGGAAAAAACATTTATTATCTTACATGTAACATTTCTTTGCATTGGTTGTACAGACTTACAAGAGGTGCTCGAACTGCGGACCATGTGCTAGAATGCATGACTCACAACAGCGTTGCATGGACAGCCGGACCCTGTGGAAGATGCCTGGCATTTCCCGGATGTTTGAGGCAGCAACTGATATGCGTGCTACAAGATCCATAGCACTATCAACAGGGGTCTCGTACACCATGTTTTTCATAGCACCCCATACAAAGAAATCGATTGGAGATAAATCCGGTGAACGTGGTGGCCAAGAAACCGGTCCACCGCGGCCAATCCATTGACCACCAAACTGTCTGCGTAGGTAAGCACGCACAGCATTTGCGAAATGTGCAGGAGCGCCGTCATGCTGGAACCACATTCGCCGGAGACTACCATCAGGAACCTCGTTCAGAAGATCCGGTAACACAGTCTGAAGAAATGTTAGGTACTTGGCACCGTCCAAACGGGATGGTAGTAAATAAGGGCCCAACAAACAGTCACCGACAATCCCAGTCCACACATTGACAGCAAAACGTTGTTGCGCAGCTCCAGGTCTTGTACCGTGTGGGTTCTGATGAGCCCACACATGCCAATTGTGTGTGTGTTGAAGACACTCTCTCGAGTGAACAACGCCTCATCGGTGAAAAGAATATACGTTGGGAAATTGGGATCAACGGCTGTTCTCTGCATGAACCACTGACAAAAAATAACACGCTTGGGATGGTCGTCTGCTGCCAATAATTGCACTCTTTGCAGATGAAACGGATGTAACCCTTCATCGTGTAATATCTGCCACGCTGTTGCTTGCGAAATTCCAAACTGCCTAGCCATACCTCGTGTGCTAGCACCAGGTTGTTCCTCGATTTCCTGTAGGACAGCTTCCTCTACTGCTACTGGCCGTGCCGATCTGCGTCTCCCTCGATTAATATTACTAGCAGCAAACGATCCTGTTTCACACAGTTGGCGATGAATACGTGAAAACATTTGATGCTGTGGCACACGGCGGTTTGGGAAGCGCGCTGCATACAATTGCCTGGCTCGAAGACATCTTTCTCCTGCCGCACCGTAAGTTACATGCATATCTGCACATTCATTCCACGTATACCGGTTCATGTTACTTCTGCAAATTCACCTTGTCGAATGACAACTGACTGCACGCGTCAAACAGCTGTGCTTCTGTATGAGAGGTGTGTACACACAGCGCCCTCTACACCACCATGCGTTCGTCTGCCCCCATACTTTCCTATGTGAAATCTCTTTCTTTTCTTATTCCCTTCCTCCCCACTAAATATTGATGATGAATTCTGAATCACCCTGTATATACTATAGGAAGATGGGTATTTTTAAAAAAAAATTTAACTTCTATTTTTATTACTTATCATTCTATTGCTTTTGGTTTCGACATTTGTACGTTTGTCAGTTGGTCGGTTTGTGGATTTGAGAAAACGTTGTTCCACCATATCTTTCGCAGGTCATGGAAAAACTTAATGATTTATATGTCAAATGAAAGTTTGTGACGTGGGGAGTGTCATAGTCTATAAAAATTCACCCTCTTGCTTTCTTCCCCCCTAAACAAGGTAGGGGGAATGAAAATGATTGTTCTCCTATATCTCTTAAATGCGAGTGCGGAAAGTAACCAGCTATATGTGAATGAAAGCTTGTGATGTAGGGAGTCTCGTAGGTTATTAAAATAATTCCCCGTGCCGTTTTCCCCCCAAAAAAAGAGGATATGTTAAATCTATTGTTCCACTATGTCTCCAAAACGCGAATGACGAAAATAACGAGCTATACGTCAAATGAATGCTTGTGACCAGGAAATGTTGTAGGCTATGAAAATTTGATCCTCCGTGCTTTCTCCCCTTCCCCCTAAGAAAGGGAGCAAGTATGAAAATGATTGTTCCCCTATATCATTTGAATGCGAGTGCCGAAAGTAACAAGCTATGTGGGAAATGAAAGCTTGTGATGCAGGAAGTGTCGAAGGCTAAAAAAAAATGTAGCCTTCCCATGCTTTCTGCCCTCTAGAAAACGGGAAATATGAAAGTCGTTAGTAGTTTCGTCCCACTATACAGATTCCCGTTGCACAGTGCCTTCCCCCTATGACGCCACCGGCCACGCCTACTTCCGGACACGTGATGTGACGTCACAAACCACGCCCCCCTATTAACATTCATAATTAATAATTAATTAAAGTTAATTAATACCTTTATTAAAAAACCCTTTTATTAAAAAAATTCCTCCCTCCCCCCTTTTTAACCCGTGGCGCCATCTGGTGACTATGAGGAGTACTATTTTTTTAAAAAAAAACCTATTTTAGCCATAATTTCCCGTTTTTTGACTCCCCCATTAAAAAACTCCCCCCCCTTAACCCGTGGCGCTATCTAGTGACTATGAGGAGTACTATTTTTAGAAAAAACCCTCTATTTTAGTCGTAATTTTTCCCAGACTCCCCACTCATTATACCCCCCTTATCAAAAGTACCACCCCCTCATTAAAAACCCTTTATCAAAATTCCCTCCCCTTTATTAAAATTCCATCCCCTTTATTAAAAATCCCCTTATCAAAAGTTCCGTTTATTAAACTTCACTGATCACAAACTCCCTTGGTGTCCAGGTTCATTTTCCCAAGTCCAGCTAAACTTTGGGTGGCAACGATCGGATGATGCAAATCCTCTAAATAATTGCAAAACTTTCAATGGCAGTCCCTCACATAAAATCAACTCCCAAAGTTGTATATTCTGCGTATTTATTCCTTATTAATTAAACGCTTATCAAAACTGTCTTCCCCCTCATTGAAAAACTCCTCCACTGGTTGACCTATATTTTTTAAGCCCCCACCGTTTTAAAGACCCCCTGATTGACCCATCACGTGGTATATCAGTTTTTCTCTATGCGCTTTTAATCGGTACTGTCCAACATGCGTTTTAGTACATCTCCTGTATTTAAAAAACTCATCACAAACTCCCATGGTTTCTATTCTTTTACAAGTCCACTAAACTTTTTTTGAATGGTGACACTCAGAATGCCTGATGCAAGTCTCTAAATAATTGCAAAACTTTCAGTAGCAGTCACTCGCAGAAAATCAACTCCCAAAGTTGTATATTCCCTGTATTTATTACGAAATTTTATTCCTTAGTAATTAAACACTTATCAAAAACTCCATCCCTCCTCATTAAAAACCCCCTTTATTAAAAGTTTCCTTTATTAAAACTTCACTGATCACAAACTCCCTTGCTATCCACGTTCATTTTTCCAAGTCCACTAAACTTTCGGAATGGCAACACTCGGAATGGCAGATGCAAACCTCCAAAGAATTCGACCTTCATCAAATCATGCATATAGCAACAACCAAGGCAGCATACATACCCAGGTCTCTTCTTATCGGAGTGAGGGGTCAAGAGGAATGTCACCACATGCTGTCTGCAGCACAGTATTTGCATTTGTTGCTGATAAGATCCGAATTCGTCTTTTAATATCTACAAGATTTATCCACGCCTGAGCGAGTAACTGTTCTTATCACTACACCGTCAAAGAGTGAATGCTGATCTGTTTACATCTGCTACTGATAAACAAAATATTTCGGATTATGCTTTAGCTCACGTGTTTACCCCAAACGTATCTCACAAAGTGGAGGCTTATCGGAAGAATGGCTAGAAAGCCATTTGGCTTTGAACGTGTCGAAAGATGTATCAAAGGTCATTTATCAGATAGCGATTGACCCTATATAACCTCGTACCCCCGCTTGCTACGTCACTCCTTGCTTACTGGTCAGAAAGCTATCAGCCAGAAGTTTTCACTCCTAGTTTGGTCTTAGTTTTTGAAGTCTGTCTTTGCGAGGTGTCTTTGAT
This sequence comes from Ryuthela nishihirai, assembly GCA_038380435.1. Lineage (NCBI taxonomy): Eukaryota > Metazoa > Arthropoda > Arachnida > Araneae > Heptathelidae > Ryuthela > Ryuthela nishihirai. The sequence continues at coordinate 41,462,440 of JAWZYU010000018.1, read as the reverse complement.
CCATGAATACGTTCAATCTGTGGAGATGAAAGCAGAGAGGGAGGACATCGCCAATGCATTTGATGAACTGCAGTCTCAGCTGAATCAGCTAGAGACAGCTTCCAAACGCCCATCATTATGTGAACTTCCTGATGCGAAACGTCCCCACTGCATCCCTCCCCTCCAATGCGGTGGAAAGGTGCTCCGTATCACACGTCAGGTGTCTGCTGTGGCAAGACACCCATCCGATAGCCGCACCTACATCCCGGCGCAACCGTTAGATGGAGCCGTTCCAGGTCCTTCATGCTCTGATGACGTCACATCTGCATTCTCTGTTCCTGGTGTGAGTTCTACCATGCCTCATTATACCATCACTAACGTTTGCAACTTCAACTCTACGAAGTTCAAGACGCAATTTGTGTCAACTAGCATGCGGGGGGATGGACAATGTTGAGGCCCACGATTTCCTCCCAGTGTTACATACTCTACATGTTAAAATGCTTGAAGATGTGGTGCCCGAAGGCAATTACAGTCACGTCCGATTATGCTTCAGATCATTGGACTTGAAAAATCCTGTCAATTTAAGCTTGATCCACGAACCGATCCGATGGCGGAATGGTTCATGACTGCCTTGGACCGCGTCACACAATCTAGCGAATCTCTGGAGCGCACAGCGACCTAGAATTCCACTTTGCTTGTGCCGATCTGGAGCATCAGGGGAGTGGTCACGCAGATCCTGAGACACGTGCTATCGCTGACATCCAGTCATTCATAAAAAACAAGAAAGCCCTCACAAAAATCGTGAACTCTGATTCCATCTGTTTGGCAAGAGCTCTTGTCGTCGCACGAGAGCTATGTTTAAAAACAAAGGCCTCCCTAACCACTATGCGTGAATCAGAGATTATCGCTACCCTGTACAGCAGGAAGCACGGCAACTCCATCTCGACGCTGACGTTCCTGAGGGTCCCTGCAGTCTACCTGAAGTTCACCTGTTTCAGCAACATCTTGCCGGCCAGTTCCGGATCATTGTTTGTTCTGCTGATGACGCGTTTCTACCTATTTTCATCGGTCCTGAAGGTGAGGATAACCTTTACTTATTGTTTAATGTGGGATATTACAATGTGATAACAAAACCATTGGGTTTTTTCGGTAGTAAAATGTTCTGCCCAAAGTGTTTAAAAGTTATAACCATGGTCACGTTTGTAAGGGCACCTGCAACAGGTGCCTGTCAACCGATTTGCTTCATACTAGGGAGCCGCTGCTCTGCACGTTGTGTCACGTGTATTTGCGAGGCACTGAATGTTTTCAGGCACACCTTGTGAAAGCGTGTCAGATGCGGCATCACTGTGTTAAATGCATCAGCATTCACGATCCCCAGAAAAAGCATGTTTGCAAGGTTGATACTCTAAAATTCGTAGAGCCCTGCAAAATTGACCCTGTCAATCAATCCTACCTTTACTTTGACATAGAGACAGTGCAGTGTGCCGACGGATCTTTGAAACCCATACTGTATGTGGTCACGTACCAGGTGGATGACGAGTGGGTTTACGCCTCATTCCCGGAAACGGACGCCTTTATGGACTGGCTTCTGACCGAAGAACGTCCCGGGGTTCAACGATTCAAGGACGTCACAGTCCTCACCGACAATCTCAAAGGCTTTGATGGCATGTTTATCATTAGTTACCTGTACAGAAAATTTTTAAAACCGGATGTTGTGTTCGATGGATCTAAGATTTTGGATATCTTTTTACCTGGCCTTAAAATAAGGTTTATCGACACATTATCCTTTATTCAGGCTCCTCTTCGCTCCTTTACAAAGACCTTCAACTTGGAGACAGTGAAAGGTTTTTTCCCTTTAAATTCGTGAAGTTGGAAAATTTACAGTATGTAGGGTCCATTACAGATTGGCTTTTTTTCCAGCCCGAAGACATGGAGCCTGGGACTCTGTCAGTGTTCGACCAGTGACATGCCACAGCAAGCCTTGAACCATGGGACTTTCAACAACAGCTTCTGTATTACTGCAAGGCACATACAGAGCTGTTGCGGCGAGGTGCCCAAGCTTTCCATCAGGAATTTTTAAATCTCACAGGCATAGACCCCTTCACACGTCACCTCACCATTGCCGGCGCTTGCTTATGCATTTTCCGTGGGAAGTTTTTGCAGAAGAATACCCTTGGTGTATGCCCCGCCCAGGGGTATTCTGAAAGTAATGATCGGCAGTCCTTGAAAGCTCTCGTGTGGTTGGAGTATGAGGCTTCCAAGGACAATATTGAAATTCAGACTGCACGATCGCCCGGAGGTGAATATAAAATTGGGCAGTACAAACTGGATGGCGTATGCCACAGTACCAGTTGTTTTTACGAATATTTAGAGTGTTACTTTCATCATTGCTTGAAATGTTTCAACCCTGAAAAAATAGATCAGCATACTAGAAAGCCATTTGTTTTGTTAAACACATGAACCATGGATCGCCTTGAGGCCTTGAAACTGCTGATGAACGGGTACAAGTGCAAAATCATGTGGGAGCACGAATTCGATGAGTTAATGCGCAAAAACCCGCCCCTCGCATTAATTTATAAATCCATCGAGCCTATCAGGCATATAGGGGCCCATGATTACCTCTACGGAGGGCGTTTTCCACCTTTGCATCGGATGACCAAGGATGTAGCCTTAATTATGCTGATTACAACAGCTTGTACCCTTATGTTTCCAAGAAGGCTCCTTTCGGTAAAGGTCACCTGATTCGAATCACCTCCGATTTCGCCATGGACTTCGACCACTATTTTGACATTGCACACACCACATTGTTAGCACCAGACGACCTGTTTATCACTGTACTGCCTTACAGGTGTAATGGGAAGCTGCTTTTCCTTCTTTGCAAGACCTGTGCAGATGGTCAACTGGCACCCTCTTGCCAGCACAGTGTGAACCAGCGCACGTTGACTGGTTTGTGGCCAACGTTTGAAATTTACATGGCTATGCACACTGGACACAAGCTTCTCAAATTCCACGACATGTGGCATTTTAAGACCATTCTGCAGTACGATCCTGCAACAAAAAAGGGAGGTGTCTATGCGGGGTACATAGATACTTTTCTGGGGTTGAAGCAGCGCTGCTCTGGGTTTCTCCCTGACATGCAGACCGACGAGCAAAAGGAAGCCTTTTGTGAAGCCTTCTTCCAGGCAGAGGGGGTTCGAATCTTCCCCTCAGAAGTTGAAAAAAATAGCCATAAGCATACTCTTTCCAAGGTCTCGCTTAATTCGTCATGGGGAAAACATGAACACAACATGAGTCGAACCCAGACGACCATCGTGAGCTGTCCTGTCAAGTACATGGAGCTCTTCACGGACGCCTCACTAGTTGTGACTGATATCGCTGTTATCAGTGATCAGGCCATGTTAGTCATACACAAGCCTGCAGAATCTGCCACTCCTCCAAACACCCATGGAAGCTTGATTCTCGCCGCAATGGTGACGAGTCACGCCCGACTAAAATTGTACGAGCTTCTGTCAAAATTAGGAGCTTGTGCTCTGTATTTGGACATGGATTCCGTGATTTATTCAATGTCTCCCCATGACAGCTATACCCCTGCACAAAACCCGTTTCTCGGAGGTCTCGTCAATGAAATTATATAAAAGCACTGTCTCGATGTACATATCACCGATTATGTCAGCGCTGGCGCTAAAAGTTATGCCCTCCATCTCCGTAACGGTGATGAAATTCTAAGGGCTAAGGGCATATCTCTCACAAAGAAAAACAGAAGTAAATACAATTTTCAATTGCTAAAATCTATGGGGTTAGACCAGTTCCTCTCCAGCGAGACCTACGATATCCCTTTCAACCTAGTTCGTAATAATGTGGATGGGTCATTTACGAATAAGCCCATGGTAAAAAGGTTTAAGGCCAACCTTGATAAGCGTTAGCTCAGGTTTGACTGTTACTGTACCGTACGGGTATAATGACCTGCGATTTGATAACCTTATTCAGCTCATGGATGAGTAAACACAAGTTTTTATTTCATTGTACATATTGACTCTTAATTTATTATTTCATAGTAAGTCTTAATTTATTATTATTATTATTTCAATGTACATAGTGATTACACGTATTTCAATGTCTTTAGTGGGTCTTCATTAATTATTTCAATGTACATAGTGATTACACATATTTCAATGTCCTTAGTGGATCTTAATTTATTATTTCAATGTCCTTAGTGGACCTTAATTATTTCAGTATCAATAGTGGATCTTATGTATCCGTAGCGGATCTTTTTTATATACTGCTAAATATTTCCGTAATGTCCCTTATAACACATGGCGTCGTCAGCAGCTTTTGAAACCTGTATTTTTCATACTGATCTTATATGTGTATTTTTATACTTTTTTGAATTAGCAACATCATTGTCTTTGAAACCTGTTAAATATTTCTGTAGTGGTTTTATACTGCTAAATATTTCCGCAATGGATCTTGTTTGAAATTGTCATATGAATTATCACCACTGTTTGTTTTATAATTGTAACTGTTGATATGTTTAATAAAAAAGGTTTAAAAAAAATCAGTCTCTTTACTTCCCAACACTAAACGATATCTATGTGGGAGGGATAAAAGCAAGAGGTAACTTTGTTTTTTTACAGGTGATCTAAAGATGGAGTATTGTCAGCAGCGCAGCGCAACTTAGGAACTGTCTACCCGGTAATCGCAGTGCGACGGCGATATTTCTGTCGTCCACGCTACAGAAACTCACTGAGGCCACGCTCCCTAACTTGCTCTGCAGCAGCGTTTCATTGGCTCTCCTCTGCGCTCTCTCTGCATGCATTAGCGCCATCTCGTGGCGTTGTAAAATTCACTGAAAGAATGAACAAGAGACGTATATCAGTTGTAATTTCTTTTATTGGATATCACAAATTTTTAATACTTTGTTTTTATCTCACATTTTAATTACATGGTTTTTTAATACAGAATTTTAATACAGGTTTTTTATCACACATTTTTAACACAAGTCTTGGAAATACATTGTTTTTTTTACAGAAGTCTTCAAACAGATATCTTCAATATGAAATCCATTCAAATAATTTCCTTTTCTTACGTCGGACGGGAACAAAGTCGCTAATTAGAGGTGAGCAAAAGTCTCTGATATTGGTTGTCTGGGAATGTTGACCTTTACTTTGTGGGGAATGCTGACCTTTACTTCGTGAGGGGCTTCCAATTGTCGGTTAAATAACAGGTAATTTTTCAATACAGTCAGGTGCTTTTCAATTTTATCATCAACGTCAGATTCAAGTATTTTCTTCATCTCCGTATCTAAATCATGCACTTTTTTTCGTATGTTTCACCTTTGAACAGCCTTCACTGAAATCATTTTTGAAACAGCGACCCCAACAGTGGTAAGGCCACCGTAAGAAAGGGAATTAGAAATCCCGATCCCTTTTGCAGGAGACGTTTCTTGTGGCGGACAGATGCACGTTTGGAAGTTAAACTTCTTATGACAATCTTGTTACTTCGTAAATTTTTTAATACTCGATGGGAGACAGGTATATTCCCTTTTAAGAAATTAGTACACACTTCACATAGAGCATACATCTGAGGGTCAGAGATGTGCTTCAACAGAGCTGCACATTGCTTTCCCCCAAGTTTTGGTAAACACTGAAGGAACGTGCCTTGAGATCTAACTTTCATTTGGGACGTAGAGTATCTTGGGTTCTTCAGAAGGGAGGATGTTGTCATGGAGCCTTTCACTGCACAAATAGCCACAGGGAGGTTGTGTAGCTAGTATATAAGCATCGATCAGGAGTTTGGAATGATGAGGAAATACTTAAACAATGAAATAAGCTCGACGTATTCCAAATCAACTATTAAATCAGCACCTTAGCGTCGATTTAAATATTAGAGGAAAAATTGTCTTGAGCCGGGTGGGATATGAGTGGATGCTAGAGTGCTGATTTAATAGTTGATTTGGAATACGTCGAGCTTATTTCATTGTTTATTGTCTGCATACTCGTTGTATATGCTTCCATCTATTGGCAAATATAAATGCCGTTTGTGGCTAAAATTGCCTGAATAGCGCCAATATGAAACATGAAAGGAATGTTCATAGCGCTAATTAGAGGAGATCTTGATCGGCGGCCGGTAGCTCAGTGGCTTAGAGCACCTGATATGTTATCAGGAGATCGTGGGTTCATATCCCACCCAGCTCAAGACAATTTTTCCTCTAATTTTTAAATCGACGCTAGAGTGCTGATTTAATAGTTGATGTGGAAATACTTGTCTTGCCAGATGCATTATTTGTGAAGCGTCCCGACAGTTGCTAAATAAAAACATAGAGTGAGCATTGAGTGATATAGTCCTCGAATGTCTTCAATTTAAAAACAGATTTTGCAATCGGTATTACAAGATCAGGACAATCGTGATATTTTTATGATGACCTCCACGAATAAAGAATTGAGATATGCGTTCGCTGGTCACAGACTGTTCCATCAAGTCGTCCAGCACCAGAAGCGTAGGTCTGAGGGGGTCAAATTCCAGATCTACAGGTAGTCCTTCATAAAATTCCACAGTTTCTTAAAGGGTTCAAAGGCAGGTTGCCACTCCCCGTAGCAGTAAACGACACATTGAGGATGGGGTTCGAATACCTGAGTGGCTTCTTTGATGAGTTTCAGAGTGAAAGTCGTCTTTCCACACTGAGAAGGAGCAGCAATTAAAATATTTGAAGGAGTTCGGAGAGCCATCGTACCACCATGCAGTCGTTAAAGTCTACTCGACACGTGTAATCGCGATGCAGTACTGTGGGAAGAGTCGAACCGCTTGCTCCTTTAAACAGGAAATACAGACAGTGCACACCGCAAGTGTCGCCCATGGGGTCCTGCAGAGGTATTGAGGTATGTAACACATGACATATGCCTAGCTGACTGTAGTATTCTTGCATGGAGACATTGGGACTTGTCCCCAGGGCGTCAAAGTGATCCACGTGCATTCCTTTCTTGTAAACAGCTATTCAGTGGGTTCCGGGTAGGGAGGCCGGGTTTCTGACCGGTCGATTCGGTGTGGTAGTCTGTCACGTGGGAACACACCTAGACTTGTAGGTAACATCGAGAGGATGGATTCTAACTGATAGGTATTCATGAACTGTAGTCAAACAGGATTTTATGATCCAATAGTATTTCCAGCAGATTCTGGTATTTTGTATACAGGATCACAGTGACTGATGTGGGTAATGGCCTGACAAACTTTAATTCGACTCTCAGACTACCACACTATATTAAAGAAAACACTTGATTACATTCACGTTTCTCGGGGGGTCAATTGGAATCCAAACAGTGTAAAACCCTCGCCATAGACTTTTTGCGATAAGTTAATACCACTATCGGATTTCCATGCGTCCACAGCTTCCAATAATCATTGGTAACATCTGAGATAACGTCCATTCGTAAAGTAAGGGGTGTAGGACTGCTGATCACTGTCAATGTGAAGGCTGATGTAGTTTAAGTTGAAATGTTGGAAGTTGAAGGGATTTTTTCCATATGATCCATTCAGACTGGTACTTTTCACCATACCCAGTACCAGACGTACCAGAAGTTGCCCCAGAAATAAATTGTCATGGTTCACACTCGTCAGACCTGCAGCGATGGAGAACATCCGTTCTTCGCAGGGGGTACTTGGCACTCTCTGAGCCCAGTAGGCGAGCATGTGCAAGGATGACACCGTAAGTGGGTTTGACTTTGCGCACGAAAAATTCAGCTTCGTGAATCTGTACTTTGTAAGAGGGATCCGTTTCACCTGTCACGAGACAGAATTCGGGTTTGGACCTTAACAGACGCAGTCTCAGGTCGACCTGATTGAGTAGGTAACGTTCTTGATTGAACAGGTCGGCATGGATCCATGAGATGAGTTCGATACCTGTTGACTTGACGTACCCCTTGCGCTGATGCCATACCTCGTTCTCCCGACTTGTCAGTTCCATTTTACTGGGGGTGTCGAGGTACCAGAGTGACGTACCGAGCTGACTTCGTGTGGCATTGGTACCGTAATTCAATAGAGTCTCCAGGTATGCCCTTTAGGGGTACAGGGTGTGAGAAGCACTCACTAGCTGATCGTTGAGGAAGACATCTACTTGACTGAAGAGGGCGTGGAAGAAATGATTGCAAGGGGCGACCACTTCTGACGGGGTGTACCATCGGATTTCACAATTTTCAAGACGAGGCACAGGTGACAGCGGGATAGATCAATGTAATCGTCTGTTCCCTTCACGATGAATTCAAGTGGAGTATTACCTTCCAGAGCAGCCACAGGTAAATAATTGACATAGCAGCCTCTTTCCAATTGAGAGACAGTGGGGGGAACCAGAAACAGGTCCAGTTCGGAATTGGTACAGTTGCCAGAATCAGCGTGAATTTTCTGAATGCTCACGATGAAAACACGTCCTTTACTGTACAGAGTCTCTTCACTTTATGAACACTAGGATGATGACGACGGCGTTTTATCCCTTTTCTACCCTGCAACTTGGAACTGGCATGTTGCAATAGGTCTACACCGGCTTCACGCAACCCTGCTTTGGCGGCTGTTTTGAAGTTTTGCCCCTTTGCCATCTCTGAAACAAACAGTAGCCCACCCTTACGTATGTTGGACAGTGCTGGTCGTACAAGAGCACTGATGAAACGTCCAATAGTGGCAAAGATGCTACCGAGCCCATCACCTCTCTGATAACGAGGGCCCCTGAACACACCCTGCCCCGTTTGGCTCTTGTAGTAGCTCACATAGGTGTCTGCATAAGGGGGAACGAATTTAACCCTCATGGCAGAAATGTAACTTGATTAAAACTTTACCAAATTTAAAATGCAGAGGTTCTCCTGTATCGGTAAGAAGGAAGATTCTCACACTCTCGAAACTGTTTCTTGCCAGGGGATAGTAATCAGGTTGTTGATACACTGCAACGATGGCTTCGTTATTACTGGTTCTGACGGCAGGAGTATCACCTCCTAACAGTTCACCATGAGTATCACCTAACAACTGAGGTGCAATCAGGTCTGAATACAAATAAACAGCATACATTCCTCTGTTCATATCGATGGGGAAATCACCCATGACTTTATTCAGTGGAATATCTAATTTAGTAATTCCTAATCTCCTAATAAGGGGTTCGATTGAGGAAATTTAATGAAATGTGACTTGTCTGCGTCCATCAACACTGTGTGATCGGCCTGTTGCTTGAAACGGTAAACGTTTCTCAACTTGTAGGGCATGACCTGGTTCATCGCATCAAATAATGATTCAGCAGTTTCGTATCGTTTCGTATCGTGGGGTACCTTTCGTTCTTGGAAACTACCCGGTGGAATCACATAGAAATAACAGTCATCATCTATATCGAATGTTGCAGTATTGCACAGTTTGCTAGCAAATCGCTGGTGGAATGGTTTGTCAACTTCTCCCTCTCCGATACACAGAAGCCGCCCGAAATTCGTTTTAGGGAACATCAAACCGTATCCCTCACTTGGTTTGAATACCCAATAACCACTGTTATATGACACCATTATTTCTTTGAGGAGCTGAGTGGAGAGGAGAGACAACAGTTCCATTCGAGTTATTTTGCCTGGTTTAAGTTTGATTTTCCAGTATTCTTCAGAGGGAGCAGGAGCATAATACTGAAACGTGTCATTAGAACCATCCACGTTGTACCAGCTCACGAATAAGTGAACTTCTGCTAGTCCCACTTTCCATTTCCCACTTAGTCTTAGAGGTTGTGCTAGACGAACCGTGAAATCACTCTGTGAATTGTTTGGGTAAATATTATGACTAGCCATGGAGGGTAGGGTCAGGTAGAAACTATCCATTTTTTAGGAATCCACGAAGGTTTGGGATAATCACGAAATTTGACCAATGCCTTCTGCCCTTTTCTCTCGATTATTTTTTCAACAGTGTAAAGTTCGGGTTTGGTCACTTTTTGAAGTTCCGATTTATAGAATGTGCTCTTCAACACTTCTCCCTCGGAATCCCGTACGACGCATACAGGGGGCTGACGTTGTAACACCTTGTCGACTATAAAAATTTCTTCAGTCCACAAATGCATACCTGCCTTCTTGAAGGGTACTTTTAAACTGGCTAGACGAACCGTGCCGGAAATGTAATTTCCAAAACAAAACTTTGGAGTCCCATTATTTCGACCCTGAAAGAGGATTCGGTAGTATAAAAAAGTTAGCTCAGAATACGGGACTGCCACTAAAACTCATCCGAGAATGGTTAAAAAAGCAACCCGCCTACACACTACATAAACCTGTTCGCAGAAAGTCCCCTCCCCCATAAAAACCGGCATAAAAACTTTAAATGCCGGTTTTTCTTTTACTTTGGTTGGATTGCCATAGAGTCGAACCCACACAACGTCTTCATTGTGTAAGGTCAAGTCCTTGGGAGCCATATCGTGTGCACTATGAACACTGGCATTGTATCCTCGTAAAGCATGTTGCAGCACATCCAAGTACTGGTAGGTGTTATTGCATGTATAATATCTCCCCAGTCTCTCGTGTAGAGTGCGATTCCATCTCTTCCCCAAAGCTGCTTTTTTTGTCAGAGTAGGTGGCAAAGAACCGAATACCTTTCATTTTCAGGAATTTCTGGAACACTCTGTTGGTAAATTCGGTACCTTGATCCGTATTTAAATTCATGGGAGATCGCCCCTTGGAAAGGATTTTTTTGAAAGCCGACACCATTTCTTTCCCTGTTTTTGCCTTTATAGGCACCGTCCACCCATACCTTGAGAACACATCAATGACCATTAATATGTACGATAACTGTCATTGAAGCGAGTTAGATTTTTCACAACTATGAGATCAGCTTGCCATTGTTCGGCTAACCCTGTGACGTAAACTTTGTTATGGGGGGGGGACTTTCTGCGAACAGGTTTATGTAGTGTGTAGGCGGGTTGCTTTTTTAACCATTCTCGGATGAGTTTCAGCGGCAGTCCTGTATACTGAGCTAACTTTTCTACACTACCGAATCCTCTTTCAGGGTCGAAATAATGGGACTCCAAAGTTTTGTTTACTGCCGCACCCAGACGTCGTATCCCACCAGGTTTTGCCATTGATGTAACGAAAGTGTAACACCTGTAACTGTAGGGATGTCTCCTATAACCTGTCTGATGTCCACTGTTAAGTTGCACACGCGAATTTTGTATTCACTGCCTAAGGCTTTTGACTCCCCACACTGAATATTTTTACTAGGGGCCACAAGATCTAATACAAGCACCACTATCGTTAACAGTGTTATGATTACAACTTCCAACACTAACTAACACCTTCTTTCTCCTATCCATACCAAGACAAAAATGACATAGGATGAAAAGACAGACACATTATATGGGTTACAAATATTTATTTAATTTACACATTTCATTTTTTGCATCGTCGACAATGGTATTATATTTCAGAGTACACACAAATCCAGAATCTACAAAATTCAACAGACTTCGTTTCCAGGCCGTATCCACACACACTTGTGCCAAGGCGTTAATGTCCAAGTCACCAGACCACCTTACGACGGTTACTATTTTTCTTTGGGTTGAAGTCCATCTGACGGAATCAGGCGTGTTAGTTCTTGTCGGAAAATGTCCACCAACAGCTGATAAACACACTCGGGTCCCTCGAAAACAGGACCCAACAGGAAGGGTAGAACTGATTCTGAATGTTCCATAATAGCAGTATGGAGATGGTGATCTTTGAGAGTTCCACACACGTTATGTACAACACGTATCACTTCGTTTACGTGGATAGCCAGCGTGAACCACTGTGAAGCATTCAGCGTTATACTGCGACTCACAACGCGAAACTGTAGAGTTCTTTGGGCAGCTGATTCTTTGATGAAATCGACACAGCGTTCACCACCTACATTGCGATACATGTAGACACGTAAACCAGGCATCACGCGCCATGTCTATTGATCAGGACCGATTTTCACTTGGTCCTCTATGTGGAGCACCGTGGCACACAAAACCTCCCATTCAGGTATGGAGAGGGTAACTCCCATAGGTGTAGGGTAGATGAGTTCTCCATTTTCATATTTTTCGTAGCGACATATGTGCACAGAAAATTTATTTTTGAACCATGAAGGCCCGACGTAAACATCTTTACGAAGACACCATGCATCTGGATTGCTAGCCTACATCGTGAACAATGATGCACTCGGCTGTTGCCACCTATTTAACATGGAAAAGCAGTGCCACTTTGGACAACCAATCAGGACCTGCAGTTTTATCAGGAAATATAATAAGCCAATAGGAGATGATTGGACTTTGTAATTATTTATGAGGATTGCATCATCGTTTCTATCGTTGCCACCCCAAAGTTAGTTGGACTTGGAAAATGAACGTGGATACCAAGGCAGTTTGTGATCAGTGAAGGGAAACTTTTGGGAACTTCTGATAAGGGGGGGTTTTAATAAAGGAGGATGGAACTGTTGATAAAGGTTTTTTTATGAGGGGTGAGTCAAAAATTGGGAAATTATAGCTAAAATAGGTTTTTTTTCTAAAAATAGTACTACTCATAGTCACCAGATGGCGCCAGGGTGTTAAAAAGGGGGGAGTTCTTAATGTGGGGGAGTCAAAAATCGGGAAATTATAGCTGAAATAGGTTTTTTTAAAAAAAAATAGTACTCCTCATAGTCACCAGATGGCGCCACGAGTTAAGGGGGAAAAAGGGGGAATTTTTTAATAAAAGGGTTTTTTTTAATAAAGTGGGAGGATTTTTTAATAAAAGGGTTTTTTTTAATAAAGAAGGTATTAATTAATTTTTAATTAATTACTGATTAACTATTAATTATGAATTATTAATCATGAATATTAATAAGGGGTGTGGATTGTGACATCATATCACGTGACCGGAAGTGGGCGTGGTCGGTGACGTCATAGAGGGAAAGCACCGTGCAAAGGGGTTCCGTATAGTGGGACGAAACTACTGTCGTTGTATTATATCTTCCGTAAGTGAAGACGTGTTTTCGATTTACAATTAGCTGTCAAATGAAAGCTCATCTAATGACGGTCGTAAACTATTTCCAATTCATCCCCCAACTATCCCCCCTTGATAAATGTTAGCAGTTTTTCGCGGGGTTCGACTTTAACGAATCATATCTCAGATAGTTGCTGGTTGGCATCAGCAACACCACTCACTTCTAGTAGCCAATATGCTGTTGTAAAAGAATTTATGCTTCACTCTGCACTTCACAATATTCCGAAATTAAAAGCAGAATTTTTTTAATTGCTCACTTTCATAATCTATGCACAATAATAATATACATTAGAAAAAGTATACTTATATCTCGCATAATGTATGGAACTGTTTGCTGTGTCGGAATCACATCTGCAAGTGGTTCTTGCTAGATCTAATGGCTGTGTGGCATCTTTTTATTGTTTGTTGCCTTCTTAGATCTTCAGATTTTGCTACTCCATTTTTTTTAATGTGAAATGGACATATATTGGGACATTTCCAACGAGGTAAAGTAGATAGAGTGTGCAACTGATTCCAAACGTTGAAGCAATCTGAACGTCTTGTTCACCCTTTACACGGCCGCCGTAATGTAAAGTATGGGATGCACTAAGCCTAAGTACTTAAACGTTTGTTTTATTGAAAATTACGTTACGTTTTCGTTCTTAGGATAAAATCCAATCAATCATTTTAGTTGAACCTTTAATAAATAAAAAATAAATACCCCCTCAAGTAGCTGCTTGCCACAGAGGTCTGACAGGAGCCTGTCAGTTTATATGCCATAGTAGAAGGTCTGAGAGGATGGCAGGACCTCAGCAGAAAAACGACACAAACAGCCATGCCTTACCCAGGACTCGAACCCAGGTCTCTTAGATCAGTAGCCGAGTGTGCTAACCACTCAGCCATGAGACGGCGAACCTTTAATAGCTTATAGAAAAAGAAAAAATTATCAGTTAAAAGATCGCGTTATTTCCAGACTTATTTGAAAGTAAATATTTTGTCTGATACTACAATTAAATGAAAATAGAAACTCCTTTATTTATTAAGGCATATAAACACAATAGTAAGAAAAGGCGCTTGCTACATGATTGCCTATACTTTATATGCTGGCGGCCATGTGAAGGGTGGGCTTTAACAAGCTTACTTTAGCTTCAGGCTGGGGGCGCTGTAACACAACTGTTCCTAGTGGTCCTATATAGGGAGAGGTTGGCAAACAGCGTTCATGGGCACCATGTCTGTGCTCTGTGAGTGCGTCAGTTAGGCTAGCTGACTGATTATCTAGCTTCGTCAACATACACATGAGGACGGAGCAACACTGTAATAATATTTTGTTACTTAAAAATCATGGAAATGTTTTCTGTTCTCAGTTTTTTATACTAATATTTATTGATTGTTAAGTTAATAAGAATTACTTACAATAATAAAAATTAAAGCAATATCTTTCATACATTCAGTCCCAGATATTAAATTTTTACTTAAAAAGTAAAAATGCTTAACATTCCTGAAAAGATAGGGCAATATTTTTAATTTGGGCTCTGATTTATGCTTTCAGAAAATTAATATTCAAATTCTATTCAAAAGTAATAGTTGAACACTTGTAGCATAAGCAAACTTTATAAAAATATTTCACATATTTTGAAATCTGTTAAAATTATGCTATATATATATGTAAAAAGAACCAGAACATTCTAAATCAATTTTTTTTCATTTATTACATTATAATAATATAAATAAATACCCCTTAAACAGCTGCTTCCCACAGAGGTCTGACAGGAGCCTGTCAGTTTAATATGCTATATTACGAAATCAGTGAGGATGGTAGGACCTCAGAAGTAACACAACATAAACATTCATGTCTTACCCAGGGTTCGAATCTAGGTCCCTTTCACCAGTAACCTAGAACGCTAACCACTGGACATTTTAGTGTTTATAAATATATCATTAACTAGAAGAAAAATTCCACTTACCCAGTTTTGATAATTAATTTACTTTTGAAATTATCATTCTCATTACAACACTTTTGCTTGACTTTTCATTTTGTTTCTGCCTCTTTAAAAGCCGCTTCATTTCTACTATCCAAATTCTTACACCAAACACGATAAAACGATATATTAGTTTCTGCTTAGTATTATGACAATTTGGAAGCTGAAATTGTAAACAAATTTCTTTTAATATTTCTGCAGCAATGCATTTCGATGTTGGGAAGTTTTCAAATTTGTACATATGTTTGAGTTTACGAAAATATTTTTGACACATTGTGAACAGGTTATAAATTTCTTCACTAGCCTTCACCAAAGAGTTTTTTTATACTCAGTTCGTTTAGTGAAGCATACTCAGTAGTCAAGATCGTTTTACTTTGCAATGAATTATAACATTCAGAACAAACTTTTTCATTCGAAAGATCTCTGGCTATTATATAATGTGAGATAATGCATTCTTTCCTGACAATGACAGATTTGCATGAGTATTCCAATTTTTTGGTAGCACTATTATATACTTTTTTGTGTGACATTTCAGGCTTTTCAGCGTGATTTGCAAATTTGGAAGGATCTAAGAATTCAACTAAAAATTCTCTGTCATCTTCATCGTAGTTCCCATTTGATACATATTTTAAATATTGGTCAATGCAAATTAACTTTAAATTGCATTTAAGTTGTAATGCTGAAGGTACTGGATGAATTGCGCAACACTTGAAAAGAGGTTTTCAAGGCAGTCTTGGAAAAAGCGAGATGTTAAGAGGATAATGTAATTTTCTTTCTCTAGAAACAATTCCTGTAAATCAAGGACTGTTTGGGTAGCAAGAACGACATCACTTTGACATGGCTTCCAATGCCCTTATGGGGCAGGGTGGCTCAGTCGGTAGCGCGCCAGGCACGTAATCTGTGGTTCCCAGGTTCGAGTCCCAGTTGGGTCAAACTCCTAGCCCTGCCCCATGATCAGTAGGGGACACCAATGGACTTGGAAAAGCCGCCGTCCATCAGGTGGGACGTTAAGCCGTGGCTCCATGCTGCTTCATAATTTTCATTCTGAACTAAATATTTCAAAGCTTTACTTTTTTCGAAACTTAATACATTCTTTGCTTTTGAGACCTTCATTTTAACAAAATGATTTGGTTTCATATCTTCAAAATTTAACTTTTGACAAACTTTTAGTTGTCTATTTTCTTGATGCTTGCAGATTTGTTCAATGTGACTATTTAAAATGATATCAGTTGGCAAGTTATATTGCATTTGAATTTCAGGGGAGATTTTTATTTGCTTATTGGAAATCAGTGCTGATCTAATATTTTTAAACAAATGTGGGATATCGGTTGTGAAAGGGGGGGGTGGCTCAGTCGGTAGCACGCTAGGCTCGTAATCTGCAGTTCCCAGGTTCGAGTCCCAACTGGGTCAGCGTTGAGATTTATCTCTGCATAACTCCCCGCCCTGCCCACGGTCAGTAGGGGACAACGATGGGCTTGGAAAGGCCGCCGTCCGTCGGATGGGACGCTAAGCCGTGGCCCCGTGTGCAGGAGAGCCATACCCTGTGCACATTAAAGAACACGCTGGATGGCCTTGACAGAAGACTACCATCTGTCTCCCAACAGCTGTTCCAGTGGGTCCCCTCCCCCAACCTTCTCTGAGCCTTCGGGTCCATGTGACCTGGCCATTTAGCCCATGGTGTGCAAAAAAGTGCCGCTCAGAGGTAAAACAACCCAACCCAACCCGGTTGTGAAAAAAAGCTGACAATTGGAATCGTATGGATGAGCAGCACTGTTTATTACTTTGCTGTATCTTCCTGCCGTGATCCCACATATCTTCCACATCGCCTGATTCGATGAGCCCATATCACTAACAACTACTCTTACTTTTAAACCTATTGACTCAACTTTGCAACTGATGGGCTTCGAAAGACCGCTGTCCATTGGATTCGATGTTAAACTGTGGCCCCATGTGCGGGAGAGCCATACCCTGTGCACGTTAAAGAACAAGCTGGATGTCCTTGATGGGAGACTACCATCTGTCTCCCAACAGCCATTCCAGTGGGTCCCCTCCCCCAACCTTCTCTGAACCTTCGGGGTCCTTGAGACCTGACCATTTAGCCCATGGTGTGCAAAAGAGTGCCGCTCCGAGGTAAAACAACCCAACTTTGCAGACTGTAACATATACTAAATTTGTTAATGAAATCCCATCAATAGATTCCCCAGTAAAATGATATGCTACAATTTGTTTCCATCGGCATCCAATACCACCTAATATAACAACTAATGCCTTACAGGCAGAATCAGGCTTCAAAGGAAGTGTAATATTTCAATAAAAGCTTTCGTTGCTCTGTCAAATTCACTTCCCCGAGATATAGCGATTTCATCGATTTATAGAATGCAATCTTTTTGTCACTCATTGCCTCTACTTTTATTTTCAATAAATTCAAATCTTGAGTTTAAATTTCTGAGCTAAAATCTAGTCCTTGAACAATTTTTTAATTTATAAATATGCTGCATCATGTGGCATTTTAACAAGCTTAATACCTTACGTTTATCAAGGAAAACAAATGAGGAATATAATAAGCAATTTACGTTATAACGCAGCGATCTATTTCAGTATAGAACCAACACACGTATACACTTTACCTGTAACTATCAAAGAGCTAACCGACAATCGACGCACAGAAATGGCGCCCATGAGACACGTGACAGTGACAACCAATAGAAATCGACAACGCCGTTTGCCAACCTCACCCTATATAGGACCACTACTTACGGTTACCATGGGCCCTATGGAGTTGCGCAAAATTACCTTCCTTATTCTGTGGTATTGGTACCTCGATGGATGCCTGTCTCTCCTTACTCTCAGATCTCTCTGGCGTATTATACTAAGAGGCTACTCTCAGACCAATGCGACAAGCTGCTGTTTGAGGGACAATATTATTTGAATTCTTTTAATAAAGAATTATTTAATATTGTCAAATATTTTCTTCCATCTTCTTTCTTTCATTTACCTGTCCTTTCTTTCCCCTAAATTTACATTGTAACCTGTGATCCCCTTGCTCCCCTCAAACTGACTAGTTTATCGTCTGCAGACGCCTACTTTCTATACAGTCATTCGTCATTTTGTAGATGGTAACTCCTCTTGGATGGTCTTTTCCCCTCTTGTTCAGGATAAACCCTCACCGAAGCTGAGTGTTTGAGCACTTCTGAAATTTAATATTGTTTTCTCTTTCGCATAATTGTTTTATTACTAAATATCAAGTATGGATTCGGCAGTCTCTTATGTTGCTGTGTTTCAATAATATACTTGCATCCAGGCCGGATCTAGTGGGGGAAGGGCATGCTCTCTTCCTTTCACAATACTAGTAAGGGTAATAGAAGCAAAAAATTAGTAAATTATAGTATTTTTTGAATTTTTCAAGAAATTTCTAAGGACCTGTGAAACGAAGAGGAAAATGTTATACTGCATTAGAAATCCAGTTTCTTGCCCCCTCCTCCTTTTACATGTTTCCTGCTCGATGTTATATATTACCTCCCCCGACCCTCAATTTTTTTCTAGATCCGGGTCTGCTAATATCTCATCCATTTTATAATCGTAGAATGACGAACCTTAAATTTTGAGCAAGTTAAAAAAACTATATTGTAAAGAAATTCTCCGGATTAGTAGATGTGGTGCAATTTGAGATTTGGTAACGTTGTGAAATAACTAGATATGCGCATAGTTGTGCAATAACTGCGCGCATAAAAAAAGATATGTACCTCCCTGTAAATTGTTTATTTGTGTAGTTTTGCGATTTCAATTTGGCAACAGCTGGTGTCGGTCTCTGTCTTTTCCAGTCTTTTCAGTGTAGTCCTTCGGTTAGTAAGAAGGTGCGTCGGAAAGTAACTTGACTACGTGGACTAATAATTACCCACCAAAATGGTTAGTAGAAGTAATCTATTCTCAATCTTAAGCAATCCATAAATATTAAGAGTAGTGTAATATATAGAGGCATAAATTATGTGTAATTCTCATGTACTTTCTCCTATATTCTTATATTAATTTCAATGGACAGCTGATGTGTTAGGTTTTCGCCATATTTATGCAATTGAACGATGCAGTTTGTCTTTTGTTTGACTACTATAAATAGAAAAATCTTCGAAATTTAAACTCTATATTTAAGTTTTTTGAAATATTGTTTGACCAATTCACTTAAATACTAGTTTAGTGTATTGTAAATTACCCAAATCTTGTAAATTATTAAATAATATTGCTTTTAGTATCCAATTTTGTTGCGTGCAAATTCATTTTGCGGATTGTGAAATGTAAGCATCGTGATCAAAGCATTGAACCAGACCTTTTTATTTTTATTAAGGTTGAATATATCTTGATAATTGAGTTGTAAACAACTATTTGTAGCAACCTAATTTTAAAAGTCCCATATTGTGTTTTGCTAATCATTTTTTAAATCGTGTAGCCAAAATAAACTATAGGAAAAGATTACGGGATCATTGATAGCTAAAGTGAATAGTGGTAACACGGTTGAAATACATTTAGTTTTTGAATTAATGAGTATTTGAGTTTTGAGTTTTAAAAAAAATACTTCATCAACACATTCTGTCACCAGAATTTCTAATTTGTGGCATAAATATATTTGCAATATTACTTAAAGTTTTACATTTAGTACTATCTAATGATGGTAAATTAAGGCCATTTGGAGGATTTGAAAACTATAAATCGTATTTCATTAGTACCTATTCAACTCGAAAAGAATTTTTCGTTAGGGAGAGTGCACACTGCAGCAATGTAGAAGTGTGATCCAACCTCAATTTGAGAGCAATCATAATGCAACTGCCAATTTTTTTGTTTTGCAAACCAATTGATTTTGAGACCCATGTGCACTGCAATAACTTGAGATAACTGAATTTCAGTTGAGATAACTGAATTTCATGTTTCTCACCTTTAAATAAATTAAGTACATTAGATTGTGTGCAGTAGTGGAGAGAACTAGAGTAGATAATATGAATTGTCAATCAGGAAACCTATGAACATGCTATTTAATGAAATTTCTAATAAATTTTTTTTAAAACAAAATGCTTTATTCTAAGATTCCCACTGGTTCTCAATAATCTTGTGTTTAACAGAATATAAATTTTTGGATAAAGTTTCACTAGTTCTACCTTAATGCAGATTTCAGTCAGCTGTACTAATCAGAATACACAAACATTCATTACGTAGCATGATCAATTTGCATATCATGATTTTGTTGACAAAAATGATGTTTCTAAGCAACATGACAATTAGGCACAAACGGTTATTGGACACTACAGTAAATGAAATGGAATCTTTCAGTCATTGGCATTCTTGGAAAATTGCAATTTAAGGCTAGGGATAGATGATTGTCTTGGTTAGAAACTCTAGTTTCAGAGTTTATTTTAAGCTCTATAAATTATCCATACCTAAAGAAAGGAGATGTTATGACTTCTACACACAATTTGGGGGGCACTGCTGGTTTTGTCTGTCTAATTACAATGATCGTGAAAATGAATTGTATTCAATAGAAAATATGGTATGAACAAAATTCAGTTATATTGGTGTTAACCCTCTCAATAGTACCATACTGGCCCAAAACGACTTGAGATTTTAAGGGGACCCATCCACTGAATTCTATCCTTCTTCACTACCTCCTACCTGCAATTTCGGCCATAAAAAAGAACACTACCATAAAAAAAATTCACTACCGTATGGAAAAAATAAAAATTCACTACCTTACGGTGGTGATTATTTTTATGGTAGTGTAAGGGTTGTTGATTATCTGTATATAATTATATGGTATGGACTGATTCAAATATAAATCAGACTTTTGTTCTTTAGTGCAGAACTTCCTACTTAAAACAAAAAGAATTGTGAGTAGCAAGTTTTTATTAGGAGTTACCTGCATTTTGTCAGTTGCAGTCACAATGAGTGAACAGGCAATTCCTTTGGCCCCCAGCTCATTATTTTGAAATTTCTAACCAATGAAAACTTGAAACCTACTGAAATTCTGACCAGATTCAGCCTAGTTTGGTAATAAAATGCACTCAAGGACCTAGATTAAAGAAGGCTGGACAGAATTTGAAAACATGCAAAACTCTTTCAATATGAGTCTTCTCACTTCCACTGTGGCAAAAAAAAGTGAGAAAAATGTGTTGAAGTACTGCCACATCCTGTCTCATCCTGACATAGGGCCAGGTGATGTTCACTTTGTTCCTTAGCTGTAGCTGGAGAAAAAATTATCTCTGACAACGAAATTAAACTTTTTATGCAATGATGGCTGAATGGGCAACCATAAACCTTCTTTGAAACCTGAGCTCTATGGCACTAGTTGTAGAGTCCAGCATCCTTCTTTAAAATTGGACCATTTTGTAAAAGGGACCTTGGCTCCTTTATCATCTGGTCCATATAGTTGTATAGAGGTGCAGGAAAATGTCAAAAGATATTATTTTATTTTAAAAAAATTAAGAAAATTTGGTTTATATTTGAACCGCCTGTAAATATCTATTTCTTAATCGAAATATAGTGATTAAAAAGTCATGCAATTAGAAATAAAGGAAGTAGTACAGATCATGGTCCTCAGCCACCATTTTTTTTTATGCAGTGTAACAAAACGACCCTTTTAGTTGATTCCCACAACCCCTAAGACCCTAATCCAAACAGGGGTTTCTAGAAAAAAGATTGTTTATTTCGTTACCATAGAAACGAAAAACCAGTTTCTTTACAACGCAAAGTACCGTTACCATGGTAACTGTAATTTGCATTGTAAAGAAACAACGTAACAAAAAAAGATTCCACTAAAAACATCCCACACAACCACATATTCTTAAAAAAATATGAAAAACCATAAAGAAACTAAAGTTCCCTTCCCATATACTACAAATGCCTGATGCGATCAATCCAGTCACACATACAATAATTAGCCTAAATAAATCGCCAGAATTAATGAAATCGAACATATCGACAATGCATCACTGACCGGCATTATAAAAAAGCCCCCAAAAATAAATTTCATCACAGCACAAACCAAAAAAAATCGGAAACAGTGCACGGTCAACTGAATTATATAAAAAACGGCCCTCAAAACTATATAATGTCCTTGCAGACAACAAAAAACATGAAAATCAGAAATAGTGCACCGCCGACCAAATTATAAAAAAGCCCCAAAACTAAATGTCCTCCCAGGCAACACAAACCAAAAAACATGAAAATCAGAAACATTGCACCACCGACCAAATTGTAAAAAGCCTCCGAAACCAAATAATCAAATAATCTCATCAGGTACAACAAAAAAAAAAAATTCTTATAGCTCAAATAGCCCTCCCCTAAATTATTGATTACCTTCCCAACTCCATCAAAAACTACCATGTTTTTCCACACCAACAATTCTACAATACCTATAATATCTGTGGCGTAGACGGCTCAGTCGGTAGCTTGCCAGGCTCGTAATCTTTAGTTCCCAGGTTCGAGTGCTAGCTGGGTCAGCATTGAGAATTATCTCCAGAAAACTCCTTGCCCACAGTCAACAGGAGATGGTACAACAGGCTTGGTAAAGTCAGCCTTCCGTCGAATGGAACATTAAGCCATGGCACCGTGTGCTGGAGAGCCATACCCTGTGCACGTTAAAGGACATACTGAATGGCCTTCACGGAAGGCTACCACTGTCTCCCAACTGTTCCAGTGGGTCCCCTCCCCCAACCTTCTCTGAGTCTTCAGGGTTCTTGTGACCTGCCCATTTTGCTCATGGTGTGCAAAAAACTCGCTCAGAGGTAAAAAAAAATACCCCTCAAGCAGCTGCTTGCCACAGAGGTCTGACAGGAGCCTGTCAGTTTATATGCCAAAGTAGATCTGAGAGGATGGCAGGACCTCAGCAGAAAAACAACACATACATCCATGCCTTACCCGGGGCTCGAACCCAGGTCCCGTAGATCAGTAGCCAAGCATGCTAACCACTCGGCCACGGGACGGAATCAGAGGTAAAACCCAACCCATAATTTCTACATCAAAAAGCCACCAAATGCTTCCACATATTCACAATAAATCATAAGTAACTTTATAAGACTCCAAAATATACAACAAAATTAATAAATCACCATAATACACTAATAATTACCATACTACACGTAACTACTAAAAAACACTCAATTCATTCCAAACTTCGATAACAAAATACACGTTCGTTACTATCGCCATGTTCTAGTCCCATAAGAAAAAACTTCCAACATTCTTCCCCCCCACCACATCCTGTGAAAACTATACATATGTTTCAACCAAAACTATTCTCCTAAAACCCTAACACCTCATAAAAACTCGTTTTTTAAACCTAAACTAATCATCTTTTCCCATTTTCTTCCACTCAAAACAAAACACATACTACTGCATCATACTAAACACAAAAAAAAATTCAAATAATTCTATCTGGTTAACTACTCCTCCCTACCCCTTCAAATGCCTTTTACTCCAAACAACTTACAAAAACATTCCCCCCCCCCCCTACACACAGCAGTAAAAAGCTACCGAACTCCCATTTCCAAATGACATGACCGTAACATTACAAAACAATTCACTAACACTATCAACAACCCTCCTAATATTAAATAATTTAAATTCCAAAATATCTTTAATAACTTATTTTCCATATCTTAATGAATTTTCCAAAAAGAAATTTAATTGTTCTAGCTATCACTAATAAACCCTCATTAAATATACGATATACGTGCACTTACCTCTAACCATACAGGCATGATATCCAAATGAATTATAAAGCAAAAATGGCAAAAAAAATCAAATGTAACTTCACACTCCTGTCAAAACACACATACGACACGTGACTTCACATTACCCACCCAGAAGAAACAAATCAAAGCCATAGGCAACCAACAGTTACGTTTCTATGTCATGCTTGACACTCCGACGTCACACGCCATTTGAGTAGTGCCATCTGTTAGCTGAGGACTGTAACCTATACACAGGCTGAAATAAAGGTTTGACATTGCATTATGACAGTTGCAAAACAAAATTCAAATGTTTGAAAAGACCCACTGACTGAATTAGTTTCTGCATATTTCAAGTTGCAACATGAATTCTAAAGAGGAATTTTGTGAATGATTGCATAAATTCATTATTAGTCTATATATTTGAGTGGGGGGGGGGGGGTTGTTGTAAAAGGTAGCTAGGCATAAACTGGAAGGAGAGCTGTGTACCAATCCCAGTGATGATGATGCACAGAACTGGCCAGGTCAAGTGTCTAATGTCCAACCCCACTTTCTTGTGCAGGCTGTTTATACCTTTGGAAGGGGAGATAGATCAGTGTGTGGCCTACAGATCTGGTCATGCATGGCCACTTTTTTCCTGCCCTGCTGAGGAATGGTCAACTTCACAGGGTCTTAGTGCTGACCATTTATACCTACTGGACTGGTTTATTGCTTTGAGTTTGATTATGGATCTTGGACTTGCTGCACTGGTGGGCCTCTGTTGAGGGAGAATCTGCTACTGTGTTTTCTGTTTACTTGTGGGTTACCAGCTAGTGAATAATCCTGATCAGAGGTCATCACAGGTACATGAACTCTTGCTTCTATGGGCATCACCAATTCTAAACTGGAGTAATGTAGGTCACATGGCTGAAGTTCGTACCAGCAGTGGGGGACAGGATTTTGCCTCATGTCTGTGATCAGGGAGCTATTTGATATTGTTGGCCCTATCTCTTAATAATCCTAGTTTCTTTAAAAAAAATTTATTTTTTCTGCAGGTACGTGGAACATGAGGACATTACATGGAGATTGTCCTCGTGCAGGAATTCCAGCGTTATAACCTAGCTATTCTAGGTTTGTGCAAAGGTGTCTTGCAACAGAAGCTTAAGAAATGTGCTAAGGTTAAGAAAATTACTTTTAACTGTAGGTCTGAAAGATCCAGATATGGCCAAAGCATATCATGATAGGCTACTTTAGTCATTATGACAATCATGGTGTGCTTACTGCTAAAGTTCAGAAAGAAGGAAGTTTCGGATTTTTTTTAAGTGAATTTATTATTCACTTTCTTTATTTGCTCTGTAATGCTCCAAAATATTATTCAACTTCTCTTTGGATTTTTTGACTGATCCAAATTAAATTAAAACTCCAGATAGCATATCTGGGCACAGCAATATTAACTTGCCAAATAAAGTTAAATAAGGGTTCATTAGGTATATGGGTGTTACTTATCACAAAGAATTCAAAAGATTATCAAATTTTTTAAATTTTTGAAATCTCTTAAAATCAATTATTGTTGCTCAAGAGACAAAATAGCAAAGTCAAAATGTTTATATAGCAAATTTAAAGTTTATTTCCAAAAAAATATGTATAAAATTAATTTTTTTATTAATTCCAAAAAAATTCATGACTTGCCATATAAACTGATGAATACAAAAGTAGTCGGAGCAAATAAAAACTCCTTTAGACATCTTCAAACCTGACAAACTTCTCAGTTAACATCATTCTCATTACTGTCTCGTACTATCATCACTACTCTTCCTACTCTGACCTAATGTCACTTAGTATTCATGCAGTGGTATGATGGTTGTTTACGTGTCCAAAGGTAACAAGGTGAGTGGCTTTTCCCATTGTGCATCTGCCAGCGACACCCAGGGACCATGCTGGGCATCATGGTGAATTTAGCTATCACTCTTGTACGTGTCTGGTGTTTGTCACAGGGTACAAGAAAAGTTGAATTGATTATGTGCTGTGGTACTAAGGTGCATGGAATAGCAATATGTACATCAGCAATATTGTAGTCAGTCAGTCATCCTGCCATATTTTAGTGTAATCCCAAATGCGATATTCCAGCAGGATAATGCCTGCACACACTCCACCTGGGCAACTCAACATGCTCTTCAGGCATTACACCAACTCCCTTGATCAGCACACTCTCCAGACGTCTCCAATCGAGCATGTCTGAGACTGGACTGGACAGACTCTTCCGTGGACTGTGGCAGGCAACGACCATTGCTGAATTTAAATAATAACTAAAAGTTCTGTTGATTATAGACAATACACCTGACCATGCTGTTTTGTAACACCCAAATGTGCAATTTTGTTTTCTGCCACCTAATACGACATCCTTAATTACAACCACTAGATCAGGGTATAATTGCCAGATTTAAAACTTACCTATATAAGACTAACATTCCAATACATTTTGTATAAACTAGATGAGGATAAAACACTAACAGTTATTGATGTGTGGAAGAAATTTTATATTTTAGATTGTATCAGACATGCTGGATTGACGTTATCAGAATTAAAACAATCAACCTGAAATGTGTGCTGGAAAGCTATTTGGCCAGAATGTGCAAAAAGCAAAGATCCTGTACACCCAAATATGATTGAATATCCTAATGTCATCACTTTAGCACATACAGTTGGAGAAGGATTCGATGATTTATTGTTTGCAGATATTGTTGAATTGCTGGTTGACAAAGCTATTAGCAAAGATAAGTTGTCCTTGAGACTCCTGATGGAAAAGAGAAAAAGTGATGGTGATGAAGAGGTTCCACTCACTGAAGGTTTAATTAAAGAAGGGTTTCAAAATGCTAGTAAATTGGAAAGCCAATTTCTTACACATGATGATCCCATTGTCGAACAAGCTTAGCAGTTAACATGAACTGAAGTCATGTATGGCGACTTATCAAGAATTATACAAAGATCTAGTCAAAGCAGAATTTCAACAACTGATTACAGAGTTCATTGTCAAAACTAATCAACCTTCATAATCACTGGAAATAAGTGATAATTTGGTTCCCCATGCCACAGAGCATTTCATCATTGGAGTATAAACACGACGGTCCAAATGTTTCAAGCAATAAAAGTGATTTAATTCCAGTCTTACGCAAATGAATGTGTCTTGTCAAAAAGTGACAATGAATGAAATCAAGTTTATAAAATAAAAAATGTGTTTAAATGAATAGCTGTTCCATGGCCGAGATTTTAGCACGCTTGTCTACTGATCGATCTAAGGGACCTGGGTTCGAGCCCCGGGTAAGGCATGGATGTGTGTGTTGTTTTTCTGCTGAGGTCCTGCCATCTTCACAAACCTTCTACTCTGGCATATATAAACTGACAGGCTCCTGTCAGACCTCTGTGGCAAGCAGCTTATTATTTAAATGAATAAAAATTCAAAAAGATTTAATTAAAGATTTTGATGTAATTTGAAAACAACTTATTTGTACTGGGTTTTCACATCTGGAACCAATCTTCTATTTTCTCATATGTACTCTTATTTTTTTTTCATGGTTTTTTTGGAACCTATCTACCATGTAAAACAGAATTGGATGTATTAACAAAAAAATTACTAGTTTTATTTTAATAGGACTTCTTTAGAGTCATGTAGTAAAAAAATACATCTGGCAACACAAAAATTTATTTAAAAAACACTAATAGACAGAAATGATTATAATGCACTTAAATGGAAAGGCTATTTCTTAATAACAAAAAAATTCTTGTGTAAACATTTCTTCCATTTTGTAATTTTTTTTCTCCATACCATACTTTGAGAAAAGTTCAGACTTGTTGCAGAGTCCAATAAACAAGTCAAATGTAGAATATTTTTAACAAATAACTGATCAACAGAAATAGGTTGTGTTATACACCAAATTAAGGAGAATTTAATTCTGAATTTTACTGAAGTAAAAAATTTGCATATAGTAATGTTAACAAATTGGCAATACCTTTATCTCATCTAAGAAATGGCAATCAATGGCTTTAACAAATTAGATGTCATAGTTTAATTAAATATGCATCAAATATTTCTCACAATATTCATTTAATATTTAAAGAATGAATGGAAACTGAAGCATTTATCTTCAACTTTTGACACTTGTGAAAAAATACTTCAATAGATAAAATGTAACTCTTGTAACAATTTATTTACTGACATAAATATTTGAAGTTTGTATGATGATTTTTTAAGATTTCATCATTCCCTTTTGGCAAATGATGTTAACGAGACTGGTAGTAGAGTAGGTTTGGTTATAATCAGAGAGAAAACTAAAGTGATGAAAATTGATCAGGCAGGCTGTGATTCAGTTAATCTGAGTGGTTGCAGTCTTGAGCAGGTAACATAGTTTAATTATCGTAAGAGCTATGTAACAGATACTGATGACGTGTGGCATGAGATTTAACCGACAAATAGGGATTGCTGTCGGGACTTTTAGAATCTGGAGAGTGTGGAGAAATACTTATACACCTAAAGACTAAAATTAGATTATATAATTGTTTGGTTCTCTCTAGAATTATGGTAGCGAAACTTGGACACTTTGTAAACGAGGTAACAGGAAACTAGATGCTTACGCAGTATCTTGGGCATTAGGTGGTTCAACTTTGTAAGTAATGATGAGGTTAGGCAAAGGAGTCTGCAACCTCCTTTAAGCAGCATATTGTGCAGTGAGACTCCATTGGTTTGGCCATTTTACAGTTGCCCGTATGGATAATTAAAGATTAGCGACTAGAGTTATGAATAGTGTTCTAAAGGCCTCAGAACCTATGATGTGGTGGTCAGACAATATCAAACAGGACCTTGTTAGAATTGGTGTGCAGTGGCCAGATGTGGCAGATATGCTTGGAGAACTAAATTGCACAATCTGGTTGGACCTCCGTAGCCCATGGCTGCTTGAGGATGATACATTTTGGGTCATATTAAACACAAGTTCCACTTATGTTCCTTTCTCTATGTACCATAGTATGGTTAATGACTGTTACAAACCAATATTAAGAAATTTATAACTTTTATAATGAGTGCTACATGGATGTACTGTACAAATTTTGGTAACTTTGGAAACATGCAAATATTCTTAATTGCTCAGGTCATCGGAAAAGAGACTAAAGATGATGACTGATGTTATAAGTGAATTGAAATCAGTGCCGACAATCACCCAAGCTCAAGGTGCAACAGAAACATTAATCAATTTTTTTGAAGGAACTTAGGCAAATGATGAGACTTCTAATGCGTTGTGTTTTAAGGGGAAATTTGAGAATTATCAGAATCAAATCTTTAAACAATTCTGCTTGTTATCAATTATTGTTTTATATTGCAGAGAGATAGATTGTTTAATATTAAGTGTAATATAGTTTATACAAGCATATTAATACAAATATGTATGTATGTAATTATATTATTTTTTCTCCCTAATATTCTTTTGTTTTTTGAATCTATCTTTTTGTCAAGATATTGAGAGTTAAAAAAAGTAGGTAGATTTTACTCATCACTGATATAGTGATTCCCTTAGTTGAATCCCCTTAGTTGAAGTTACACAACAGGAAGACTTAATGTCACTTAGTTGAAGGGATGGTTAGTTCCTCGGTGGTTTAGTGGTTAAGATGCGCTGCATGCTTCTGAGAGACCTGGGTTCAAATCCCAGTCAGGACAACAAATTTTTTTCAAGTGTTACTATCTAATTATTGGAACTTTTTAGAAATCAGGTAATGTAAAGAGTGTTGGACCACAGCAGAGACATTCAACAATGGTAATCCTTAATTCACTCCTCTAAAAAGAAATAGTTGTCACCCAAGATCATAGATGGTGCCAAAAAGAGGGGCCCAAAAATTCACAGCAAGAGTGATAGTCATTATTAGTGGAAAAAAGACAGCCAGCATTAGTTCAACAGGTTAGAATACTGACATGTTTCTGCAGAGATGTGGGTTCGAATCCCATATGTCAGCAAAAAAAATTTTCACGAAAACATTTATTGACTTACATGTTATAATATCAAAATTTCACTAAACGATAAATGAAAAAAAGTAAAAGTATTACTTTTTACATTGCTTCTAAAAAGCTCCAGTAACTAGATAATATGCTAGTCTCCTATATAATTGGTAGTGCAAGTAAAGAAATCTGTCAGGTAAACAGACCATTCACTTTGAACAGTTCACACATTTGGACGACATCAGTGCTACTGACCTTGGATGTTTTTTTAAATGCGTGGAAATAACTAATCACTGAACTGTAGAGTAACATCACATATACAACAATTCGCCTTGCATGGCGTACTTACCTTCAACTTAAAAACAGTTTCATGCATTTTCACAATATAATATCATAGTCAATACCCCTTGAAGGTACTGATATAAAATTGCTGATATGTAACATCTCTCCTTGCATGGCATTTACGTAAAAGGTGCATATATTGTCAACATATCTCCTATTAGCAATTGTATTCTGTAGAAATATAGAAAAGTGTATTCTAGGCAAAGGAGATAATACTGTACCTGAAAGAAACGTGCCATCTTAGAAATATCTTGAACCTTAAATGCATATACTTTACTGTTACTATTCGTATTTGATTATACTGCCTCATTTTGCTGTGTTTTAATTATGTGCAGCTTTAGAGAATTTATTATATAGAGTAAGTAATAACAGATGTCAAATAATAGCTTGCTCTGAAAAAAGATGGGCAAAGATTCTTTGGCTTTTATACTAAAGTGCCTATCAAAGACCAAATGAACCGATAATTTTGAATTTACAATCAATATAAAAAAGGCCACTTTCAAGAGAAACGTTGCCATTTTACCTAATTTAGAAATATGTATACAGGGTGAATGTAAGCTCAATAAAAAAAGGAGTGATAGTACACATCAAGACGAACAACTGTAATGGAACCTAGGGTCACATTCCACTCCTTCCGCCAGAGAAGTGTAAAATTGCATATCCACGTTGATCCTTCAACAGTGAAAACACAGGCACTTAACCAATTTATGAGATGCTTAATTACATTCACATCAGAGAAAGACTCAAAGTAGCTGCTCAAAGTGGCGTCCGAGGGCGTTGTTGCACAGCGCCCTCGTTACAGTAAACTAAATTGGAACCTACTCTACCACACCGGCGAATGAAGGACTGTCGCACTCTCTCGTAGACTCTTGGTGTGGTGTTGGTCTTGTCCGCTGCAATACCGATTCTCGCGGTGAGATCTTCCAGGGAGTCCACAGGTGTCTCGTACACAAGTGTTTTCTTGAGCCTCCAAAAGAAGTTAGTGGATTAAGGTCCGGGGAGTGTGGAGGGCAAGCCACAGGTCCACCATGTCCAGTCCACCACCTGGGATATGTTGCATTTAGGAAATATCTGACCTCAATGGGAAAGTGTGCTGGGGCCCCATCATGCATAAACTACATGTCCCTCTGCGTGGTGAGCGGAACACCCTGCAACAGACCGGAAAGCACTTGCTCCAGAAACACACGGTACACTGCGCCGGTCAGTCATTCTGGCAAGAGGTAAGGTCCCACCAGACAATCACCCAGGATACCTGCCCAGATGTTGACGCCAAATTTCTGCTGGTGTTTACAAGGGTCAGTGACGTGTGGATTTTCTTGAGCCCAAGCGTGCTGGTTGTGATTGTTGAAAATGCGTTTCCGGGTAAACGTGGCCTCAACACTAATGCGGGAAATTGCAGATTAACATTGTTCATCTGGAGCATCCACCTAACAAACTCTACCTGGCAGGGATAATCACCTTCGTTCAAAGCTTGGACCTTCTGCACATGGAAGGGATGCATCTGTGCCTCATATAGGACATTCCACACCAAGGTTTGAAACTCCCATTTCAGATGACACCACTCGCGTACTTGTGGAAGGATCTTCTGCAAATCGCTGCAAGACACGTTCTTCCATTTCCAGTGTCCGCACACTTCGCCGACGAGCCAGTTTCACACAGTCTTCGATCAACACTGGCGAAGGTTGAATGGTAAGGAATACGACGATTCGGAAATCTCTCACAATACAGTCTTTGTGCTTCACGTCCATTACCACCTGCTTGGCCGTACATCAGATGCATATCCGCCAATTCCTCGTATGTGTAGTCTTCCATATCCTTCACGAATACGTCACTTATGTGACATTATCACGATAATGTCGATGAATGAGTTCGGCTGCATTTTTAAATGTTTGTTCTTAATTGTCTACGCACTTGCTCAGTGCACCTGATTTGCATCTTGTACACCTGATTTTCATGCACCGGTTGTAAATACTTGTGCATGCGTGGCGCTTTTCGAAAGTACTCTTTTCTGGCGGAAGGAGTGGAATGTGACCCTAGGTTCCATTGCAAAAATTGTTAGTCTTGATGTGTACTATCACCTTTTTTTTTGTTGAAAGAGTTTACAATCACTCTATATATTACATTATAGTGAAAGTAATGTGGAATAATTATGCTATTGTTTGCAGATTATTATATATGCTGGTAAAGTATACACTTTCAATTATGTTACTTTTAAATATATGTAAGTAAAAATAGTTATTTTTAAATATATGGAAGTAAAAATAATTATATGTAATATAATTGAAAAATATAAGTAATTAAAACATTTAGTTTGATCAAAAGTATCTGGAGCAAAAATATTTGAAAAAAGTAATTTTTTTAGAAACTTATTTTCAGAAACCTATTTACATTATTTTTTTATCTGCATGCATTATTGACAATTTGTTAGAAATACACCTAATGGACACTGATTTATCTCAACAGCATTTAGCTATTTAAGTTCTTTTGCTTCATGGTCCAAAGTTAATTTAACCTTAGTTTAAAAACTTTATAAAACAAATTATATACATTTATTTGTACAAATCATATGAAAACTCAGTTTGAAATTACCCTTTTTTATAGAAACATATCCTAGTGATATAAATTTTCTACATGTCTCTCATACAAATTCAGCCTTTACACTAATAAAGTATGGTTGGTATCTGTTGTGTTGTCTCTTGCTGCTTGCTTTGTGACATGGTCTTCTAGGACAGCCATTGTTGTGACAGTTCGAAGGTTAATTGACTTTGTTGCTTTAGGTGGTATTGGCTAAATCTCGTCCCCTGTCAAAAAGGAGTTTGCCTTTGGGTTTGGAAAGAGTACCATCTGTCAGATGGGATGAAAAAAAGTTGCTAATGGGGGGGGGGGATCTGGATTAGAGATCATATGTGTTTAGATTTTCATATTTTTTTTTTTGGCATGCATTCCTATGATTTCAGACTTTCTAGTTTGGGAGAAATGAAATTAGTAAATGCTGGGACCTGGGTTCGAGCCCCGGATTAGGCATGGATGTGTGTGTCGTTTTTCTGCTGAGGTCCTGCCATCCTCTCAGATCTCCTACTGTGGCATATAAACTGACAGGCTCCTGTCAGACCTCTGTGGCAAGCAGCTGCTTGAGGGGGTATTTATTTTTTTTTTATTTATTTGAGATCCAAATGAAGAAAAGATTTTTTTCCTGAAGTGGGTTCATTTTATTTTGGCTTGGTTGATTGAAAGAAATAGAATTGAAAAAAAAAATTGGATTGCAGAGATCACTAAGATGAGTGTTCCTTTTATTTCTGAAGGAATCGCATTTTTTCAACTGCTATATTACACTGACTTCCAACGAGTTCATTTTGTTAGATGAATTTTAGATGCAGTTGTTAAATTATGTGAATTTAAAAAAATTATAAGTACCAAACTTCAAAATCCCTTAAAAGTTATCTTTTAAGGAATTTGAATTTATATATATATGTCTTATTTGTAATGAAATTGATTTCATATTAACTTCAAAGGAAAGTCATAAAATGGTGGTGGGTATGTCAATGTTCTAACTCCAAAACCAAGAAACCTGGGAGGCTGAAACTTTGCATCTTAGGAAGAAGTGGAGGGTAGCACTGTTGTCACCTTGGCTACTTTTTGATTTTGGTAGGAAAAGTTACCAATGGAGAGATGAAATAACCTTCCAATCATGTATATAATGTGCAGTTTGCCAATTGCGAAGCATAATTCAGACACATCATTCGTCACAATAGCAACAATTTATTTGTTTAACACTTTGAATCTGAAAGGTAAAACATAAAGACTATGAATTAATAAATAATAAATATCCCTTCAAGCAGCTTCTTACCACAAAGGTTTGACAGGAGCCTGACAGTTTATATGCCATAGTAGGTCTGTGAGGATGGTGGCATCTCAGCAGAAACACAAACATCCATGCTTTAACCAGGGTTTAAACCCAGATCCCTTTTGATCAGTAACCAAGCGCTTTAATCACTTGGCCACTGGATAAGAGTAAGTATATTTAAAAACTAGGGAAAAACTGAGAAATCTGCTAATAAGGTACTAAAACTGATTTCATTTATCAGTTGAACAAATATTGTTGACCTATCTCCCTTTGAAATTAAATAAATATAGAAAGTGATTTCATCATTAACATGTTTTGCTTTTTAATGTATTTGGTAAATATTTTTTATATATCCTGAACACCCTCCACATCTAATCTTTTGGGTTGGGAAAATGTTACAGCTCCTGTAAATACCTACAGGGGTTTATCAAAATAATGGAAACATTTAGTTTGTGGAGAACAGTTTATTAATAAGCTGTAGCCCCACCTCGGACATTCAGAATAGAGACAATTCAGCATGGAATAGACTTATACAAGTCATGCACAAATGGTAATGGAATGTGGGACCATTCTTCCTGTAAAATATGCCCCCCAACTGTGCCAGTGATGCTGGAAGTGGAAAGCATTATCTGACCTTGTGCTTCAGATATTCCCACAAATGTTCAATAATATCAAGGTCTGGAGCTTGATGAGGCCAAGGTAGCTGCTGTATCTCATGCTCAGCAAAACCAGGGACAGTCATTAGGGAACAATGCCTGCAGCATTGAGTGCAGGTGGTCCCTGAGAATGGATTCTTACATTGCAGATGTGACATGACCCTGCAGAATAACTAATGGCACCCCACAGCATCAGGGATTCACTTCTATGCTTCACAGTCGGGGTGGTACGCTTCTGCATGTTTTCACTAGACGTATACCTCTACCAGTGGTGGGAAACAATGTGTAGCACAATTCATCAGACCAGATGACACATTGCCAGTCTTTAGCATCCCAGTTTTTACGTGCTTTGCACCAGCTTACATGTTTTGTTACATTGATGTTGGTAATCAGAGGTTTGTGGATTGCAGCATGATCATAAATACTGGCACGATGAAGTTCCCGACGAACTGTTATGATGGAAACGGAATCATTCCAATTGGTGTTCAACTCTGCTGTTATATGTGGTCATGGTCTTGTTCTTCAGTCCTATCCCTATCTGAAAATTTCGTAGGCATCTGCAATTTGTAGTTTTGGGAGGCAACGCTATCCCCTTTTTGATAGGTAGTCATAATCTTCGATGCAGTTTCTCATGCTACACCTACTATTTCTGCTTACTTTGAAGCTCCTGCAAGACTCCCACCAATGATCATGACTATTTGGAAGTCACTGCGATCTGACATTGTCAACAATTACACCACAACCAGCAGTTTCACCTGTGCCTGTGGCACTGCTATGTGATAGCTGACACCATACTTCTCCCCTTTACCTCATATCGCCGGTGATGTCGTCCCTGTGATATACATATGACGCATTGCGTGTACTCATCATCAGTGTTTCCATTATTTTGATAAACTCCCATAGTTCTTATATTTTTTTCTCTTTATGACTATTGATTATTTATTGTGCGCTTTATTTACACTACTTTTTGCTATAACTTTCAAGGTGAACTTCACAATAGATGAGATGAGAGGTCTTATGAACAGAAAGAAGCACATTCGTAATATGTCTGTTATTGCACATGTTGATCATGGGAAATCAACATTAACAGATTCATTAGTTTCAAAAGCAGGTATCATTGCAGCATCAAAAGCTGGAGAGATGCGCTTTACTGACACAAGGAAAGATGAGCAAGAACGGTGTATTACCATCAAGTCAACGTAAGTTATTATTGATTCTTTTTAAAACAATTCTTTAATTTTTTAAATTCTTTAAATTTTCGATTTGTCTGTCTGTAGACATCAAACTTTTTTGTTTACAGAGATTAAAATTATTTTTGTATTGGATAAGTATTGATGAAATATTACAATATGCATTTTCCAAATCTCTAAAACTATTATTACACCCTCTAATGGAGGGAAATTTTGGCAGTGGAATGTGTGAAGGTCATGAAATTTCCACTATCAACAATAAGTTTGTGCTTTAGATGGGGGGGGGGGGTTGTTTAACTTTTTTGTTTTCGCAGATATGGTTTTTAGAGATAATGAAAAATTATCTGAAGCACAAGGTCAGATTTTTGTGTTAGGAATTGATGAAATATTATGATTCTCTCTCAATCTTCTGAAAACTATAATTGTAACCTCTAATACTGGAAAAAGTTCAAAATTTCATTTGACTATTTGCAATTGTGTATTAATGATTGAAATTTTCGTGATGGAATATATGAACATCATGAAGTTTCCATTAGAAACAATGCAAAGTGATATTAGAAAGCCATTTTATTTTGATTAGTACAAATGAAATACAATTCGAATTTTTTTAATATATATATATCTTTACAAATCACTAAATATGGAAACCATAGAACTATTGAGTTTTTCAAATAATATATATAAATAATAGAAATTTGAAATTTTAGTGGTAGCTTTTCAAAAGATGTTCCACTGACCAATAATCTACAATTTTTCCAAGAGATGTGAAAAGTAACTTAAAATTTTAGAATTAAAAGACATACTTTTATGTTTAATTACTAATGATACTCTTTTACATATCCCCATTATCTGCTAGCTCAAATTAAAACTTTTAAGGAGTGAAAGAGTAGGCAAAGGAAAAACTTCATTGTCTTTAGAAATAGATTTTTATATGCGCCAGAGGTGGTGTTTTTCTGGTTTAATTAAATTATGAAAGGAAGAAGGCACTTCCCCATACAAACAACAGAGACAATCTAGAAGCTATACTAGGCTTCAGTAGTTAGGTATGCTAACCGGTAGGGCTGTTGCTTAGTGTATTTTGTTCTTACACTTTTATTTTAAACATACTATTAGACAGTTATAACATTGTTGTGTATGCCAAAGAATACATATATACCTGAAAATTCTTGCAATTTTTTGCTTGTACTATATGTTGTACCTTTTTTCTAACTTGTTATTCATTGCTGCAAATATGAAATTGTGTAACATAAAAGAATCCATTAGTTTTCTTCTTTTTTTAAATTATATAATTACTTCCAATAATTAGTAGAATAGGAAATGCAATTTCTACCTTAATAGGGAAGTGTTAATTCTTCAGTTTGTATCTTAACCTAAGTTTTAATATCCATAAATTTTAGAAAAAGTTAGCTTTGATATGAAAGTATATTTGCAGTTTGGGCTTTTTATGCAGTGTTTTTAACTACTTCAGGTATTAATGGAGAATCTCATTTGTTGCAGGACATTAAACTTTTTCTGCTACCATTGAAATCATTTTGATCATGCCAAAAGGTACGATTAAAAACATCTTACTTTTGGTAAAAAATACCATCTGGAAATTGAACATACAAGTGGTATCTTTAATTTTACTACGAAAGTTGTGTTCAACAGAAATGCATGTTATAAATTTCATCAGGTGTTAGGAATGTGAACCACTATGGCCTGTGAATAATTTTGTCCAACCTGTTGAGTAAATTGTAGAAATAGATTTTCACATGATTGAGAACTGGCATTCCAATAAAGTTGGTTTATGCTTATTTATTCTTAGAGAAACCATAGGAAAGTGTACAAATTCAATCACTAAGCTCTATCCAAATGGTAATGTATACTTTATAGCAATCAGTATAGAACATTAGTATTCTGGCCATAAGTTTCCTTTCATCATTGAAAGTTCCACCAGGGAAAAAGATTTAACACTCCTCTAAACAATATACAGAAATTTGGCAAGTCTGCAGCAAAAATGTTTTGAATTTGGTAAACCTTTTTTATGCATGCTCTACTGAAACGTACATTTTACTAAAAGTGAAAATTTTTGACATTAGGCACTTGTAGAGTTAATTATAAGGCACACTGCTTGACATAGAAAATACCACACCAGGAAGTAAGCTGTATAATTTCTTTCTTCATTCATGGTGCATAGAATTTGGCTGCGAAATCTGTGCATTGTTGCTATGGAGCCTACTAAATATGGAGAAAGGTTTTACATTTTCACAATGATGTAGCTTGGGGACGACGTGAAAAAAATTCATTCCAATTTATCATAAGTATATGGGGATTCTGCCCTCTATATGGCACTGTTAAGAGATGGGTGTGCAAATTCCGAAAAGGACGGTAGAGCTTCGAAGACCTCCCTCATGGAGGAAGACCAAAGGAGGCCATGAGTGAGAGAACCATAACAGGGCAAAATGACTCAGCATGGCTAAGTTTGTTCGTCCTCACCTGGGTATGTGGATCATTGCATTGGAGTGATCTCGGCAAAAGCACATGTAAGGAGTGAGAATGCTTGGGTGATGTCATCGGGAATCCTGCCATCACACGGACACCTGTACCAGAAGCTTCATTATAGAGCTATGTATGGTTGGTCCCTGTTCTGCATCATGGTGGAAATGCATCAGGATGCAACAACTGTCAGGCAAATTTGACAATAGTGGTTGGAGGAAGGTAACTTGTGTTGCCTTAGTAGGACTGATGCACTCAAGCAGACATCTGAACACTTCATTTGATGGCAAGCTGTAGCAGCCCCACAATCCACAGTGGACTACATTTGATGTAGTGTACAGGCAGCTACAGACATCTGTGTCAACACGGACTGCAAATTGGCTGAGGCATCTTTGCACTCTTGCCAGCCACTGCGACGACTGCTACTCACTACAGCACATTGTCGTGCAATGTTGCAGTGATGCCATACCAGACATGCTCGGTGGGATGAGTCTTCTGTGTCAGTGCTGACAATCATCAATTGAGAGTCTGGAGATGATATGGTGACTGGGTTGATCCTGCCATCCGTGAATGTCATATGGCTCCTCAGCCTGGTGTCATGGTTTGGGGCATTATCAGTTTCAACAGCCATTTACTGTTTGTATGCATAGTGAGTACAATGACAGCATGTCAATGAGGTGCTGCAGCTTATTTTGTTGCCATATCTCTGTGGTATCCTTGATGCCAGTTTTAACGTATTGACCACCTGCACAGTGCCTACAAGGTGTACAGGTGTGCTGCCTTTAGTGCAATCCCCAGACGTTCATCCTAATATAGAACATGTGGGACATCTTTACGTGTGGACACATGGTCTGTGATGCCTGAGCATGCCATCCAAGGACTTTCCACTCGATACCACACCGTGTGACTACTGACTCAGGCTACATTATACTGCCTCCTTGCCCATCACATTCATGTAATCCCTTAAAAAATTAAATCGCTTTCCCATTTGTCTACATGTGTGGTAAGTTTCATCTCATTTCGTGTATTCCTTCAAGGTGTGGGATTTTTTTTTATGTTGGTCAGTGTATTTAGCCTGTTGAATTACACTGTTGGAAGTATAATTAATTGGGTTAATACTAAATTATTGTATATGACTGACTGCTTTTATTATATTTTTTTCTTACTTTGTAAAAGAAATTTTTTGCTAAAATTAAATAAGTTTTAAAATGTTTTGTATAATCCTACAGAGCTATATCCATGTATTTCGAACTGTCAGGAAAAGATATGAGTTTCATCAGAGATGAAAATCAGAAAGAAAAGGATGAGAAGGGTTTCTTGATTAACTTAATTGATTCACCTGGGCATGTTGATTTTTCATCTGAAGTTACTGCAGCACTTAGAGTTACAGATGGTGCATTAGTAGTTGTGGACTGTGTTAGTGGTGAGTAGATTATAATTTAATCATAATTAGAATATATTTTATAATTCTGAATATACCAGAGTGCATTCAAGTAATATTACTTGACTCGAGTTTCACTATAATATTACTTATGTGCAGAGAAGACTTTGACTTATTCTATTTTGAAAAGTGCTCTGTTGTCTTACATCATTTTAATACACTGAAAGGACAATATTTTATACTACACACCCATTTAATAACCTGTGGGTCCACCTTTTGCCCTCGCAACAGCAGCAACACACATCGTGGTATGAACTATACCAGGTGTTGGAAACGTTCAGGTGATATTGCTGCCCATAGTTCCAGTGCTACAATCCATAAAGTGCCAAGAGTTGCTGGGGGAGTATTGAGCTCAAGTGCATAGCTCTTCGTCCCACAGATAATAGGGTTCAAATCTGGAGAACGAGAAGGCCATTCAAGGGTTGTGAACTCACTGGAAGCAACTAATGTTTTGCCAAATGGGAGTGATGAGACTTGGCATTGTCTCCTTGAAAGCCATCTTGCTGTTGGGAAATGGATAGCCATGAATGGGTGTAGGTGGTTGGCAAGTATGTCAGCATAGCCTTGTGTGGTGATGTAGTCTCAAAAGATACAAGGGGCCCCAAGGTGGACCATGCAAACACCCCAGAACATTATACCATACCACTGGCTTGCAACACCAACACCCTGGTGACAGTTGGTTTTGTGGCCTCATATGGTCTACAATACAACCACCCTCAGCCTCCTATTGGCATATTATAGTTGGAACTTTGATTTGCCAGACCAAGTTACCCTTTTCCAGTCTTCTAATGTTCATTGGGATGCAGAGCTACCAACCATTCAGATTAAAATCTGAATTGATCATTAAAAATAAGATTTTTAGGGGGGGGGGGTTCAGTTTTACACTTAGGAAAATTTGCTACCAAATTTTACAGTATTTTTGCCCCTTTTCCCAAATAGAGACTTCCCAACTGTTCTGCTCTGGCCAACTAAACACTAATTGAATTACTTAGAACACCCATAGTTTACAGCCCCACAGCTCACTAGATGGCACCACAAGTGGTAACTGACCTCACTTATAAGGTGTGTTAAGTAATTAAATGAATGGTGTATACTATAATATTTCATTGTATCAAATGATTTATTAGATAGTCTGTTGGTATGTTTCAGGTCTAACCTTTGGTGAATAAAAGTTAATGTTTCAGAAAAGGGGTGGGCTATTCATATAATTATTTTTTAATGTAATTTGAGTTTAAATTCCGATAAAATAAAGTTAAATTTTGATTTCCATAAAATATGAATTTGTCTCAGATAAGTACTGAAAGTTGCATGTGATTTATGATATTTAGTAATGCATATTCCCTATTGTGTTAAGGGGGAAATTGAATAATTTCTTTAACAATAACTGCAAAATGGCAATTTGTTTAGCAGCATGCACTTGTTAGAAAAGCTGTCTCTGATGAGATTACTTTTTTTGCATTATGGAATGAACTTTTGTTAGTGATAATAGGCTGTTGAAACAGGAAACAGAAAAATATGCCTTAAATACTATTTCTTCTGGTAGTTTTATTTGTGGGAAAAAATTTTATGCTTACACATAAGTATTTATCATTATATGATATATATGTATATTTATCATTATGTATTCCCTTTGTACAGTCTCTTCATTGCTAGTAATATGATTAAGTTATTTGTAGAACTTAGCAAGAAGTTGAATATTCTTTCTAATGTGATATTGAAATGCATTTTTAATTAGTTTAAATTGCAGTGTTTTTTTTTCTACAGAATAATTTTAAGAAACTTGGTAAATTCTGGAAAAATGAATTTTTTTATCATCATCTCACTGCTAGGAATCTTAAGTTGAATGTTCCATCAAGACGCAGTGCATTATTGCGTTTAAAAAAGGGTAAAGATTGTCATAAATTGCGGGTCTGCTGGGCTTCAATTTTTCAGTGTGCAAGGTTGGCAGCTCTGGTGAAGTTCCTTTGCCCAGTGACGTGTTGTTAACAAGAGTACTCAATGTGGGTGTTGGATGCCATAGTCGAGTCAAGCCATCGTATGTCAAATGGTCTTTGTAGTTGCCCTGTTGTTGAATGTCGTTATCTGCACTGTGACCCTCCATTCAGACATACAAGTGACCATAAATTTCCTGGCAGCTGTAGGTTTTGATGTACTCCTGGTACATGTGATAGTCGCATGTGTAAATACCAGATATTCTGCAACAATGCTTCTAATTCATCCGTCTCTGCATTTTTGACAAGTTCTTGCAGATCTTCTGTTATCAACATTCAATAATTCTTAAAGTCCTCTCATTTGCTGCCTCCCTGAACAGTAACGTCAAGTCCTTTTGGGGGGAGGTTGAATATGAGCAGGTTCACTTACTTTGAGACCCTATTGTACCTATTGTCAACATTAAATGAATGTGACCATATATTGCCCTCTTAAGGAATATATATTAAAATTATTATTCCTACCCACCTTCTAAATTAATTATATTGGCCATTGATGGCAAATGGAAAGCAGCTTAGTCAAGTTAGTTAAAAAAAATTGATATTTAAAAAATTACCAGATTTTAAAAACATTAC
Source organism: Ryuthela nishihirai (assembly GCA_038380435.1). Taxonomy (NCBI): domain Eukaryota; kingdom Metazoa; phylum Arthropoda; class Arachnida; order Araneae; family Heptathelidae; genus Ryuthela; species Ryuthela nishihirai. Next base: position 41,420,335 of record JAWZYU010000018.1, on the reverse strand, counting down.
ACACTATGCACATTTCATAATAAGTTTCTTAATGATCACTAAAATGCAGAAGGAAATTGTACACCTGAGTGAATTCCAGATTATCATTACTTATCCTCTTCATCGAATAGGGAAGTTACATTGCTTATATATGATTTTGTTTATTTTCAACCAAACTGAAATAGATATTTAAATATCTATTCCAGTTTGAGAGCACCAAGTGTTCAACACCACAAATTCGAAGAAATAAAGCAATGAAGCAACAGATCATCTGACATTGTCTCTCTCAAATATACGTCAGTGTGGGAGCACCGAGTGTTCTAGGCAAAATTAAGTAGGGTGCAATTATACTTCCTTTCTGTGGTTTAATTACTGATATTTTAACCCTTCACTATGAGGAATTTTAAATGGACTAGTCCAAATATTGCTTCTTTACTAGCCTTTACCTTTTTATTTCTTGGGTGTTAAAGGGTTAAATTTCCCATAATTTTATTAATCTATGATCGATAAACATGTTGACTGATATTTTTTGCTCTTCTACCATGCAGATCAAAACGATTATGGATACCGGGTTTACAATTCCTGCCATCTTACTGAATTCAGTTTTGATATTGAGATTAATGAACCAACTTTATTTCTTTGCTGTCAGCAGTTCCCCCTACAAATATATATCTAAATTGGGATCCCTTCTGGGCCATCCCACTTGAGACTGCATTTTTAGTCCTGAGTGCAAGATGCTTTATACTTAATTACGTGGCTGTCACTTGTCCATTTGCTTTGCATGTCTGAAATTACCTAAAAACATTAACACCAGTCTTGGTAATGTTGCCCAGTTGACAGCCAAATGACTTCTGCCCTTGGCTTGCTGTTTCTCTTTCCTGTGATTTCTCTCTTTGCAGGATTGTGAAGGCTTTTACACTTGATTGCATGTACCAGCAACTCCTTGCCAGCCATTATGCTGTGCACCTCAGTTCTTCCTGTCTTCATAGATGGTTTGAAGTCTGATATGTTGGTAGCATTATCCATGGTCTGTTGCGACTTCATGGCAGACCATATTGCATCAGTGTTCCATTTTCACTGCAGAGTTGCATGCTATCAGCCTTGATAAGTATCATCGGAGTGCACTTTTACTTGGGCTTTGATCATGGTGAGGCTCAGCTGCTGCTTGTGTTTTTCCCAAGATCTGGCAGCTCTGTCATCTGATGGTCCCATCAGTGATCATTTTCTGTTAGGTGCCCAGCCATGTCTGCATTTAGGGGCAATGACTTGGTAGAGGCTGCTGCTGACTCCAGTCTGCCATGCCCGTGTCTGGCTTTCTGCTTCCAGTTCCATACTTGGATTACTTGCAGTTTTTTTTTCCATCGAGCTCTCTTGGTACAGTGGCAAAGATCTGTGAACAACTTATAAGAGCTCTTTGAATTCAAACTGTGGTAGTTTTCTTTTTGTAAGAATTTCAAGGAGGATGGTACTTGTTCAACTCTGCAGAGGTAATTCGTTTATTATTCCTTCAAAAATATGTTTAGAAGGATGGTTGTACAAATATAAAATGTGCAGAAAACTCATCTAGATTTCAGATACATATATATAAATCCTTCATCACCAACATAGTTATTAATTGAAAAAAAATGTAATAGAAGGTAAATTTTAATGTTGTGCTATATGTGAAATTTAATGTTGGTATGCTTGAGATATGCATTTTATATTTCATTATTTTTAATAGAATCTTCCAAACAGCAGATATTTCATTGTCACAACATAAATTTTGATTGATACTAATAATTTTCTCAGTACAAATTTTTGGAACCAAGGTTCTGGATTTGGAAATTCTAGTAGCTTCTTTAAACATTGGTGTTGCGTTTTGATTGATTATTAAAGTAATTACAGCTTGAACTTCATACTTGTTACCTGATGAAGTTCCCAAGTGTGGATGAAACACTTTGCAACAGTGCATATACACAAACTGAGCTTTTCAACTTCTGTCCATGCTTGGCATGTATACAACAATTGTAACAAATGCCGTGATACTTTCCTTTTGAATGTTGTAGTTTATGAATGTTTTCAGAATAAGAAATTCTTTTAATGTATCCCCCAATACAACTCCTATAGTGTGAACTCTGGATTTCTTGGGAGCAGCCCCCTTTTACTAATCTGGTGATTTGAAAATTTGGCATTTTAAGACATACTAGGCACCACCATGCAATATTAACTCCACATCATAATAAGGACCAAGTTTCTTGACATTTTGGGGGTGCAATTACTTAAAGTTAAATTAAAATTTCTTTTTGAGTTGGATAGGTATCGAAATATTACAGTTCACACTTTCTGGGGCCCTCTACTGGTGGGAAAATTTCAAAATTTGTTGGTTGAATGTGTGTGAAGGTCATGAAGTTTCCATTGGCAGCAATGAGAATTCCCCAGGGAAACATGAACTTTTTGTTTTAAGAGAACATGAAATATGGGTATTCTCTTATAATGAACCCTATATTGTTATATCCATACTATGATCAGTGCATATAAAATAATTTTTATTCCCACGATTTCCAAATTGATTATTGATCCTGTTTAGTGGATAAAATCTGTTGAAATAAACCTAACAACACAATAGGTGTGGCCATTTCACCGAACTGTTACTAATGTATTTTATTTTCATATAGTGCAAATAAATATTATTGAACTGGGGAGAAAAAAATTCTATGATTGGAGGAAATGAATTTTCCATCTTCAAGCTTCTATTCAGATGGTAATTTATTTTAGATGTGTATTGCAAGTTTCTGGAAATGTCATTTTCAACCAAGAGGCAGCACTGTACCCCTCAAGAAATGCAAACCAATTCATTTAAGCAGTGATTCATAATAATAAATGGAATTTTATACAAGTATGTGTGATAATTTATACAATAATTTTTATGAGCATCCTAATTATTTTTAATTTACTTAACTTAAATTTCATAATTTGACTTCAGAATTATTTTAATTCTTTCAGGTGTATGTGTGCAGACAGAAACTGTTCTTCGTCAGGCTATAGCTGAACGAATTAAACCTGTGCTCTTCATGAATAAAATGGATTTAGCTCTTTTGACACTTCAGTTAGAACAAGAAGATCTGTATCAGACATTTCAACGCATTGTTGAAAATGTGAATGTAATTATTGCAACTTACTCTGATGAAACAGGTCCAATGGGAGATATAAATGTAAGTATGTTTTATTCATTGAAAAAGATAAGAATTTGTACAGTATTCAGATGAATAAGAGAAAGATCAGAAATTATGCTTTTTCTAAGTACACACAATATAATGAAATAACTCTGAAAGACCCTTTTAATTCGTAGTACTGTACATATAATATACATCAACATATTTATATGCAACCTACCTTATTACCTTTGGAAAAAAGTCATTGTAGTTTGTTTCTTAGGTTTTCTTCAAAGTGAATCTTCAGAAAATTTCAAGACATTTCCAAAGGAAAAAAATGTTTCTGGTTCTTCACATACTCAGTAACATATTTCCCTTATATTGGCTCTTGATTAAAATAATATTCATAACTGTCATAAGTTGAAATGTTTGTTGGCTTCTTTGTCAATTCAGTGATTGTTGATTGGACCTCCTTTTTTGTCTTTTGAACTCAACTTCCTTTTCCCCCCACATTCATGCACTAGTTCCAGCAAAAGATTGAGTATCACAGCCACACTCATCATTGACTTATGGAGTCTAGTTTCTGGAAAACTTGCTTTAAGCAATTTCAGAGAGATACTTCAGCAAAGATGAATCTAATCTATGACATTAATGCTGCTGGACAGCTAACTTTGCTTCATCTGTTTTTGCCAAAAGATGTCTAACCTTGTGTCAGTAGTTCTTGGTTGTTTTTTTTTAAACATTTTTTTTTGTCTCAAAAGTTGGTATGATGAGATTTTGAAGTGAGAAAGATTAGTTTGACACTTTGTAAAGAAATCCTTGACTTTAAAAACAAGAGCACTTCTCTTTTGTGACCCCATTTTCCAATCAAAAGAAAATCAGAAATTAGTTTGCATTCATTTCAAATTTATTGGTTGGTAAGTTATTTGGAATAACTTTCAACCATTATTGTTAAATCTATGTGGATTTGGGAAATTTGAAACCTGCCCACCCAAATTTTGACTGATCTCAGCCAGTTTACACTGCCTGTATTTTTTTCCGTGGATAAAGGGAATGTTCATGCAAAGTTTGGTGTGTCTAGCTCTTTTGGGGGTAGAGTGCATAAGTGGGCAAACACATACTTCTCAATGTATTAGATGTGTAAGATTTTCAAATAGTAATTTCTATTTTGTAAAAATCGATTTTTCTTTTTTAATAGTAAAAACAGACATGGATGTCTTGACTCATTTTGGATTGTCAACATCTATTCGATGGTGACCCTGGAAGAATTGAATTAGCATTCAAATAATACCAAAGCAAAAATTTAAATATCTGTGGCTGAACATGACCATATTCTCCATCATTAAATGATATTTCAGTCAAGTAATGATAGAATATATTGTGGGTTGCACAAAATGACTGGGGATATTGTTTAAGACCTGGTCTAATATGTATAAGAGAACTGTATGGTGCCATGTATAAATGTTAAAATTGGTTATTTTTAGTAATATTTTATTCTGATATAATAAGCTTCAGTTCTGTTTTTATTGATATATATTCTGCCTTCAATAATTTTTTTTTCCCTCTAATATACAGGTAGATCCATCAAAAGGAAATGTTGGATTTGGTTCAGGGCTTCATGGTTGGGCATTTACATTGAAACAGTTTGCTGAAATTTATTCAGAAAAGTTCAAGATTGATGTTGAAAAACTTATGAACAGATTGTGGGGTGAAAACTTCTATAATCCACAGCAGAAGAAGTGGTCAAAAAAATCTGAAGATGGATACAAAAGAGCATTTGTAATGTTTGTTCTAGAACCTATTTATAAGGTATGTCTAATTGCTGCTTGTGTTTATAACTAGCTTCTTAATTCTTTGCATTCCTACCATTGTATATATTCCCAAAACTACATTTTAGTTTTTGCAGACAAACCATATATGGGTACATAAACCCTTACTGTGTTGCAGCCCAAATAATTACTTTCATCTTACCCATTCTAGTGATTGGAAAACAAAAAGTTTTGTTCCCGTAGTTCAAGGTTGTAAAGAAAAAAATCCGAATAGGAATCTGAATTTAACTATTTCTAATTAAATATCAAAAATAGCATTTAAATATATGATAAATTTTTTGCCTATTATGATAAAGTTTAAAAATCTATTTGAGTTGGATGCACATGTTCAGTCACTGTAAACAGCATTAAGTAGTGCCAATTCAAGTAAGGCAGTTCGTCTTTATTCTGACGTACCGTGCTTAGATTATCAATTGGTTGCATTTCCTGCCATTTATAGCTCTACTAGAGGTGATCTATAATGGCTGCAATCAGAACAAGTATTAGGATTGCTCGAGGGCAATTTTTAAATGGTAGGACTTTATCAATATTTTTAATTGCATTTAAAGCGAAACAATTAAGGTCAGGAAATTATGATTTTTAACAAATTTCTGCTGGAGTTTTAGAATTACTTCTGTAACAGTTATGCAGCTTTATAATAAAGTGACTTGTTCCCAAATTCAGTGTGTCAATTAAACTTTAAATGCTTTAAAACATTTTTTTAAAGAAATTTTCATAGTTCTTTATCACTTAATCTATTTTTCATTTCTTATTTAAATTATCTTGTTTTTAAAAGCAAAATTATTTTACGACATTGCTGTATTTAGGCTTAGTTTGCCAATCGTCAAAAGTCTAAAAATATGCATTATATGCAAAAATGACTTAGTTTAGAAAAAACAACAAATTAAAGATTTATGCAATAATTGAAATATTATGAACTGTTTATACTAGAATAATAAAATAATATAGAAGACTGGAAATATATATATATATTGAAATTTTACTAAAGATAAGTGGAAAAAATACAGTAAGATTTTGCAATGTTTGAAAAAAAAAATTTAACCTATTATTTTTCTTTAAACTTTTACCATTTTATTAAACACAATTAAATGCTCTTTTGGTATATAACACGACATTTCTGTTCATTAGTTACTTCAGGGGGGGGGGGGCTCAGTCGGTAGCGCGGCAGGCTCGTAATCTGTAGTTCCCAGGTTCGAGTCCCAGCTGGGTCAGCGTTGAGATTTATCTCCGCAAAATTCCCCACCTTGCCCACGGTCAGTAGGGGACACCGATGGGCTTGGAAATGCCACCGTCCGTCGGATGGGACATTAAGCTGTGGTCCCGTGTGCCGGAGAGCCATACCCTGTGCACATTAAAGAACACACTGGATGGCCTTGACGGGAGACTACCATCTCTCCCAACAGCTGTTCCAGTGGGTCCCCTCCCCCAACCTTCTCTGAGCCCTCGGGGTCCATGTGACCTGGCCATTTAGCCCATGGTGTGCAAAAAAGTGCTGCTCAGAGGTAAAACAACCCAACCTAGTTATTTCAGGTTTGAGGTTCTAAGGTTTATTTTCTGAAAATACTTTACAATAAATCTGGCCATCACAGTGAGTTCAATTTCAGAAACCCAGCCTCTGTAAGGGTTAACATGTTGGGTTTATAGATCAGAACTCTAGTGGCCAGATTAATTTTGAAATTCTTCCAGTAGGGAAAAAAAAACTTTAATACTGAAGTAACTAATAGACAGAAGTAGGTCATGTCATATACCAAAATAAAGGGAATTTAAATGTGGATTTAGAAAATAAAATATTTGTGGAAAATGGCAAGTAATTATATAGTTGCTTTTTTTTTTCTTGTACAGTACTGCTGGAAGTTTTATCAGAGTTACTATTGGTATCATTTACTACTAACTCATACAAGTTATGTAAATTATTTTAAACCAGTTATAAACCTACCAAAAGTTTGGAACTTTTCCCACTGACAACATACTATTCCATCAAGTAGGCAATGGCAGCACACTCTAAAATTTCTGATACTTCCACAGAGATTACTCTGCAAGTATGGCTGATGACAGATCTAAGTGGGACCACCACACCAAATTTTGGACTGATTGCTCAAGAATATGTGGAATCATGGAACCAAAAACTTTTTCTACCAATGACTTAAATGCCCTCCTGTTTAGTCCACCTGTTTGGAATATTGCTATTATGATTGTTCAACCTTTTAAGGAGTTATAAATTATTTTTAGCTTAACCATTCCAAATGTTAAAATCAATTTGTGAAACTGTTCTAATTTAAAATTTAAAATCTTTTTTTTACTATTTCAGGTGTTTGATGCTATAATGAATTACAAAAAAGAAGAAACAGCTCGTCTTTTAGAAAAACTTAACATTACCCTAAAAGGAGATGACAAAGATAAAGAAGGGAAAAATTTGCTGAAGGTAAAATGGATTTTGAATATTTTTTTCTTTTTAATGCTCATAATGGACCAAAAATTGAAATGGACTAGTTCAAATAGTGCTGTTCTTTGTCTTTTTACTACCCCTTTCTGAGCTTTTTTTGGTGTAAATCTCTGAAACTTAACCAGACCTATATATGTATACCTCTTAGTAATCTTAATTAAGTATTAAAGTTCTGGTTTTTTGCTAAAATTTTATCTTGTCATAATTACATGCGTTGTGAAAAAAACTCTTCAAGGGTAAATGACATTTTTTGGCAAATTTTATATATTTGCCTATTATAATTCTTTTTTATTATAGTATTTTCATTTTTATGTCTGTACTACAGGGATGGGCAGATATTTTGTTGATGGGCTGCATAACTACCAATACATGAGGTACTCTGTGAATAATTCTATAATAATCTAGGAGGAGTAGAGGATAAATTGAGCATACCAATTCACTATTCTAAATTCTAACAACTTTAGTAATATTCAAATAGAATTCTGTAGTTTACAATGCTAATTTATAAAAAAAATTCTACACTTTGTAACTGCAGTGATTGATAGTAGTCAGAGATCTCAGAAAATACTAAAGGTAAAATGATTTGTGTAATCATTGTACTACATGTCTACCAGAAACAGAAATCTTGTTTTCTTTCAAGTTATTGCTGAGTGGTTAGAATGCTTGTCTACTGATCAAAGGGCCTCAGTAAAGTATGGATCTTTTCTGCATTGTCTTTGCTCAGATCTTGCTTTCCTCATAGATCTATGATCCTGTCAGACCTTTTGGGTAGGCAGCTGCTATAATTTTCAGTGTTGCAAAGCTTCATAATCCATATTTTACTGCCCTTTATATAGAGTGATGTATAAAGCCCATTTCCATCATTATTGGCATTTGGTATTCCTTTAACTCTTCTAGTGTCCAGGCTGAAAAACTGGTTTCTATCCAAAGGCCAAGCTATTTTCTACTATACTCGGCCAAAAAAAAAATTAACTTTTGGAATTTTTTGTCAATAACTAATGAAAGGAATTATGGCATGTTGTATACCAAATTAATCTGCATTTAATTCTGGATTTTCTGAAAATCATGTATTTAACAAAAAAATGTTATTTTAATGACTTTTTTAGAGCCGTAGTAAAAAAAATGCATCTGACAACCCCAATAAAAATTCATTTAAAAATTTATAGACAGTAATGATTACAATGCACATGAATAGAATGACTATATTTCTGAATAACAAAAAAAACTTGTTTAAAGTAAACATTTCTTCCATTCTGTAATTTTTTTCTTCATACCATACTTTGAGAAAAGTCTAGGCTTGTTGCAGAGTCCAATAAACATGTAAACTTCAGAATATTTTTAATAAAAACCCAATTCTCCTACTTCAACTACATTTTATTGAAGAATATCACAAAAACATGTGTTTTGAAAAAAATTTCCCCCCAAATTTCCTCTTGCTCTGACAGGCAAATTTTTTAATCCTTCTAAATTGCATTTAGAAATAAATGTTACCTCTTTGCACATCATTTTCCTATCTCACACTATCTTCATGTCTTGCAAGGGACCACATATTAAAGAACAAGGGTGAAAGTATACTGTTCACTCCGAATAAATTTTAGAGGTGTAGTTTTGAAATATTTATTATACTAAACATGAAATCACATGCCTTGCTCTGAATAATTAACGATGTATTTCCGAGAAACACTTTTAAGAATAAACTATCCCAATATGCAAACTACAAATTCTACCAATTGATTTATGCCATGGAATAAAGTGTACAAGATTCTGTTTTAGGAATCTGACCTTGAGTCATACATCCCTTCAGGAAAACATGTCGAGATAAGCACAAGACAAGCTAATGATATCATCATGGCTACTAGTTGGCATTTTTACACATTGGTTAATATCTCAATGAGTCCACTATGCATGGGAGGGACCCTTTCCCCTGTTATTGGATGAAGTGGGCTCTTCTAGGTAGGGACTCAACTGTGGGGAGATATCTAGCCTACGATTCTATTCTTGAAAATCTGACCTTGAGTCAAGCCCCTTTGCCTTCCACTTTAGACAGTCCCATCATTGGAAAGTGAAGATGTTGGGATAAACAGATATTAATGACCCGTAGTGTATGCTTTCTATTTTGAGCAACGCAAACGGCATCAGGGTTGGTCTATCACTTAACATGAACGAAAGAAATTTTTTGTTGCAGAACAGTAAAATTTTAAAACCAAAACCTTAATTTGTATTTACTTTGGAAAAATATGAACAGATTTTGAGTAAGATACAAAATTAAAATGAACAAAAATTACTGTAAGCAACAAATTTCACTTCCATAGAGATAACATAGAATTCACATTTTAGCATGCATTCATAGGAAATTTTTTTGAACATTGAACTTACCTTTGTATTTCCCATTTAAACACAAAGCAAAACGTGTTCTTATTTCATACACATTTTTTTCGTTCAGTGTACAAAAATAAAGACAACATTTATACAAGATAGAATTGTTATTTTGAAGTGTCTTGATTCTGAATAAGTTTACCTTGAAAGTTGTGACTTGGGATGTTTTACCTGTGATCAGCACTTACACAATGGGCTAAATGGTCAGGACACAAGGGATCAGAAGGCTGGAGAAAGAGGACCTACTGGACAGCTGTTGAGAGACAAATGGTAGTTTCCTGTCAACACCTGCAGTATGTTTAACCTGCACAAGAGGCTACAGCTTTACATTCCATCTGATGGATGGTGATGTTTCCAATGTCTACTTTCTGACAGAGGGCGCCATATGGTTTAGCATAGTCCCATACGCTGGCACATTTGAAAAAAAAAATAACAAAAAATACAGCTGAAACTCATTTCGCATAGTTACTATACATTAGCTCTTGATTCTCTCTGCTGTATTGTACATACAGAAAAAAAAAACATGCTAAATGTAATATACAGTATTGTGGTGTTATAAATATGTTCTAAAGTAATTATCAAAAAACCAATCATTGCAAAAACATTTGTTCCCAATACATATTTCATTGCTGCAATGAAACAAGTAAGATGAAAAAAGTAACTTTTCCATTTTGAGACTAGTTTGAATTAAAACTTTTAAAGATAATAAATGTCAGTACACAAAAAATCATGAAAATGAGATTCTCATATTCACCAGAGGTGATGTGTGTTCTAGTTTTTTTTATTTCAAGTGTTTATATATAATGTTTAATATTTAGTTATTGAAGCTAGAACATTTAACATCTGATGCTACTGTCATGCTCTTCCTAAACACCCCCCCCCCACACACACACACAGAAAAAAGATGTAACTGAAGAAATCATTTAACAAGCTTCAAATATTGCATTTATGTTAGTGAATGATTTGTTGTAACAGTTGCTTTATTTTTTGAAGTGAATTTTTATATAGATATTTAGAGATTGTCTTGAGCCAGGTGGGATACGAACCCACAACCTGATAACATGTCAGGTGCTCTGGACCACTGAGCTACTGGCCACCGATCAAGATCTCTAACTGATGTTATGAACATTCTCAAACCTCCATTCCTATATGCAGGGAGTATTCAGGCAATCCAGCCCTAAGCGGCTTTTTAATGCCTTTTCTTAGATGGAAAGCATTAAAAGCCACTTAGGGCTGGATTGCCTGAATACTCCCTGCATATTAGGAATGTAGGTTTGAGAATGTTAGAGGAGAGCGGCCAGTAACTCAGTGGTCCAGAGCACCTGATATGTTATCAGGTGGTAGTGGGTTCGTATCCCACCTTTCTAAAGACAATTTTTCCTCTAATATTTGAATCAACTATGAGAGTGATTATTTATAGGTAGAAACCAAGATTGGTTGAATCTATTTATTTATTTGATATTTAGAGAGCTTTGAGTAAGATCTTCAATTTATCTCCAGTAACCCTTTTTTTATATACTTATCATTATACTTTGAATGGGGCTATTCATGTAACATGAAAGTGTTCAGTTACATTTTGTAATGCATCATATGGCTTCAGTCTAGAACACTGGTTCTCAAGTACAGCCACTATGGCAGCATGATAACAGAAAATGTTTTTGACTGAATACAGTTGTCCTTAGTCAATAGGGGACCCCAGAGTATTTGGAAAGGCCATCTGTCAGATGGAACTTAAAGCTGTTGCTCCATGTGCAGGAGAGCAATACCCTGTGTACGTTAAAGGACATGCTGGATGGCCTTGGCAGGAGGCTCCTGTCCGACTCCTAACAGCTAACCAATGGGTCCACTTTCCCTAACAAACTGATCTCAGAGGTTAAACAACCTAACATACCAAATACTTGAATTTATTAGTTGTATAAGTTCTCATTGCTCTGAATTTTCATCCTTCCAACTTGTAAATTTTCGTTGTGTAAGGTTGGTAGTATTGTTTGAATGTGATGGATATATGCAACAAGATGTATTGAAAGCTTGTGACTTGGGGAGTGTCATAGGCTACCTCAAGGTTTGCTCCCCCACCCTTCCCTCCAAAAAAGAAATTTCATGAGGATCCATTTTGATGACTTATATCTCAGATGAAAGCCCATGACATTCTTATTGCCAAAAACTATCTTGAATTATGCTCACTTTCTGCTGACAAAGGGGTAAGGAAATTTAATGTTGATGATAATGAATTGCATAACTAGAATGTAACAATTTTCTCCAATTAAGAGGAAAAGTAGGTGTTTAGTAAAGTTAAATGCAAAATTTCCACTAATAAGCAAAAAATATAAATTAAAAATGCCTCTATATGCTCCCTAAAAAGTAAAATTTCAAAGAAAATAGTGGGCCACTAAATTTTTACCTATTGTTCATGTGATAGTGCATTGTTTATATAGTGGGTTGTACTAAATCTTGTTGAGAACCTTGTCAATTATGATTATGAAAAGAGGTGGGAGTCCTTATTGATAATGTATCATCTTGCTGTTTCTAAGCCCAGACTGGTATAGGGGCTAATGAATCCTCATGTAAGTGTTTGTGTTGGTTTTTCATACAATATACAATCTAGAATGTTTAAGGTACATTAAGAGTGTTACAATGTGTCCAGAAGGTAAATCAAGCATTTTGTAATACGAATTTAAACTGATAAATGGAGTCCAGAAGCTAAACATATAATCAATTGTTATGCTAATTACATCTCGTTGATATATAGCACAAAATGTTTGCCCAGATCATTTTATGTTGATCAGTTTCCACTTTGTGACTTGCATCCATTACATATGCATATTTTGACTTGATGTTTGTAACAATATTAATACACTATCAGTAAGATATGTTATTTCAATAATAATCATCTAGGTTGTGATGCGAACATGGCTTCCAGCTGGTGATGCACTGCTTCAGATGATTGCTATCCATTTGCCTTCTCCTGTTACTGCACAAAAATACAGAATGGAACTCCTTTACGAGGGACCACATGATGATGAGGCAGCACTTGGTATGTAGGTCATTTTTGTCAGATTATCAGCAAATACTATGTAATAGTAAATATGATAAATTAAAATGTGAAAGATTTTCCTGAGATATCTGACCCAGCTATATTGTGCTGTGAAATCATCACAGCAGACCAGATCCCACTTCAATGTCCCAGCTTTGCAGCAAAGTGATAGCAATTGAGAAAACATTGATCCAAAGCATATAACAAAGATCTGCCAAACTGCTCCACTATCTTGCATGCCACATATTTGTTGGCTGTCTGGCCATGTCTAGTTCTCCACTGCCTGTTCCTTAAGTAGATTCTGATGGTGTGGCTATGATAATGGCTTTAACCAGATGCACAACAAATTATTCCAGTTGAACTTCAGACCATGGCAGTTTTTGTGGGAATTTCAATGAAGTTATACTTACTGAAGCACTGCATAGGTCATAAATTTACTGTGGGAGTTTTGTGATGCCATTTTAACTGATTATCATATTTAATTTTTAAAATAGAATATTTTTTGGCTCTCATTTTTTGCCTAATTACAGAGCCCTTTACACTGGCATCTATATGGTGATTTGTTTTTACACACTTTTTGAATTTTAAATATATTTTATTTTAATCTTACCTTTGTATTTCCTATAAAAACCTTACCTTATGTACTGGTTTTATGTAGTGGTTGTACACACCATTGTTATATTTATATAGTTTTGTTTTTATTGTTGTAGCATCTAATATTTCCTTTTTTATTGTACTTTGTGTTATTGGTTCAATATAGCTTTGGTTGCTCTTGTGTTATAAAATCCCAAATTATGAAAACATTTCCCTAAGAATTAGAACTGAGTAGTAAAGAAAAGGTTTATTACCTAGAAATGAAGTGTGGAGGTACTTTTGTATCCAGCTTGTATATTGGCTGAATTCTTGGAAACTATTGAGAAGCAAGTCCTTGTGTAATGATTCTGTAAGAGGATATCCTTTTGCAAGATTTGTGCACTATCGTGGTTTTAAAATTCTCAACATAGGGAGTAAAGCTAATTATTGTAATTGGAAATTCTGTGTAATGCTGTTTTCATTAATATAATTTTTATTCGACATTTTTGTATATTTAGGCTCAAATTCTGCTTCATTTTCCTTTTATGAATGCAATAAAAATATCAGTACCTTTTTCTTGCTTTACCTTAAATTAAAAAAATTCCCATTACATGTCAAAGATGTTAGGAAACTTTGGCACTTCAGAACTGAAGATGGTGTAGTGAGTTGGCTTTTTGCCTGATTTCCTAAGTGTTTTGTCATTTGCATTTTTATTTTTTGTCTTGTAAACACTGAGTGATAAAGATTTGGGATAGTTACTGTTTTATAGCATTTGCATCCAGGTGGCAATGCAATATTTGTTCAGTGGCCTCTGTTGTTGATTTTAATTAATAATGTAAGTCCTTGTGTTTAAGTTCTGGTATTTTTACTCTAGCCATCAAGAGCTGTGATCCAAATGGACCTCTAATGATGTACATTTCAAAAATGGTTCCCACATCAGACAAAGGACGCTTTTATGCTTTTGGACGGGTTTTCTCTGGTACTGTTGCTTCTGGTCAGAAAGTTAGAATTATGGGTCCTAATTATACACCAGGAAAGAAAGAAGATCTTGCTGAAAAGGCAATTCAGAGGTTAGTCTTGCAGTGTATAAAAACTTTGTAAAATGTTTTTTGATAATACTAATTAGGAAGTTACTATATAGTGAGAAGTGCTTATTTGTTTACAGCTGCCCTTACATTCTGTAGTATTCAGTACCTCAGAATGTTAGACACAGTTAAGTTTCCAGCTACTTGTAAATGTCATTTTCAAATGAGGTTTCAAAAAATGAAATTGCATTTAAGCTAGGCTTGGTTTAATACTTTTCAAATGGCCTAAATTATAGCAGTTAATCATAATCAGTGTACTTAAAGAACAAAGTTGCATGTGGCTTTTTAAATATTGTAATTTTTAAAAAAAATTCATATTTGTTCTTATGTTGACAAAAATTCTTTAATAAAATATTTATGCAAAAGAAGTTATTAATCTGAGTTGCTGCCAGTCAAGAAAATGCAAATGAGTTAGTGGTTTGATAAACTAAAAAATTAACAGTAAACAATATATTAACCAGTTTTCTTACTGAAAGAAATTTGGGATTTACATTTTAGCTTCTAGATGAGAAAGAGGGAGATGTTGCAAGAGGCACAAGGTCATCAGGGTTGACCTCAACAGTGAGGTGGTGGTCAATACTTTTGCAACGTGGAAGGCTATTGTGATTTGGAAGGTTGTGGTGAGGTAGAAGGTACAGGCTATTCAGTCTTCTGAGGAAAAACTGGGCACTGGCCTCTTCATAAATTTCTAGATAAGAAGCTAACATATCCACCCCACTTTGGGCTTTTAAGAACTGCATGGCATTGTGATCCATCTTCTTGAATCATGCCATTTCTGATCCAACCTCTTGGAATGCAAATGTTATCTTCTTTGTAAATAAGTCGTGGATTTTCTGGTCCTGGCCTCAGCAGATTATGTAACAGCTACTTCTGAGCCAATAAGGTCTTCATTTGAAAATTTGTTCCCATGTGATTTGATTCTCTTCACATTGTATGTGTCAGCCTATAATTACAGCTGCTTAGCAAGTGCACAATTTTTATGTCACTTTTTCCTGTCTCGTACCATGCATAGATGGGGGCATATTTTTTTCCAATCTGTTATGTGTTGAATATGCAAAGAATGGTTAAAAGATCGGAAAGGTTCTTGACCTCACCATCTTCAGAGTCTGGTTATAACAGATTGCCCTGTCTGGTCTTGGCCCAGCAGTTGAGGTTGGTAATATCTTCCAATGTAAGACTGCCTCTGACACAACAAAACAGCCAGACTACAGTGGTGCAATGGCAGTGGTGCACCGGGTGGTACAATATTGTCTTTTCTGACAAATCCTGCTTTTGTGTGGCAGAATCTTTCTCTGACAGGTTGGTGAAAGGAATGTATTCAGACGAGACAGTACCACTGTGATTATTGTGTGGGGTGTAATCAGTTATGAAAGAAAAATCTGCCTTAGTATGGATCCACACTACAATTACTAGTGTTACATCCAGGACATTCTAGGGCCATTCAACCTGAAGCAAACAATGTGCATATTCTTACATTGCCTGCTAGATCCTTAATTTGTTACCCATTGAAAATGTATGGGATATGGTCATGGTGGTTGCAGCAATACCAGCACATACTGGTAAATGTAGATGAACTGTAGGCATGGGTGCATACAGTTCATCTGAATCTGGTTCAGTTGAATGGCTATTCCACAATTCAGCATCAAACATTTGTTTGACTCCATGCCTTGCTGTGTACAGCAGATCATAAAGTAGTGGTGGCACAGTCATTATTAAACAACTCTGTATCTAACTCTCTTGTTGTTTTTACATTGTAATCATTTATTACGAGTAATGTCTTTGTATCTGATTTTCCATATGCTTGACGATTTTTTCATTTAATAACACCAGAATGCTGTTCCGTAATTATTGTTGCCTTTGAAGATGCAGATCTTTTCAAGTGTATTCATTCTGGGTGCTGAAAGTTCAGGTGCTATGTCTGATAAACTTTGACCATTTTCATCTCCAAATAAACTTTAGTGCACTTATAAATGGGTTGAGCACTCACAATCTCCTTTTCAGTCGTGATTACAGTATTAAAAATCCCTGACAATAAAAAAAAAACTGGATCTGCATTTATTGTGGCAACTACAACATGAGAAAGTGCTCTGTATATTGCAAAAGATCTCCACCATGTTGCCACAGCAGTAGCATGGTAGCGCATAATGTAAAATGTTTTAACTCAAATTTAACATTGGGCTTATGAGAAAAGTTGTGTATTATGAAGTCAGAGTATCTATGTAAACACAAAAAATTACGTTTCAAGCAGCTGCTTGACACAAAGATGTGACAGAATCCTATCAGTTTAATATGCTTTAGAGATCTGTGAGAAGAAACTTAACAGGTGCTGTTAACAACCACCACGAAAAATAAATTATGCACTGTTAAAAAAAATTACATATACACATACACTAGATATAAAAATCTATAATGCAAAATATGTATTATACTAAATCTTATTTCGAATTAACACAAACTATTACAAGTATTCCACATTACTGTTATGGTTTGTTTGCAAAATATTAGTAATATATAAATTATTAACTGTGATTGGTTGCTGACTGATGTTTGTGGTGGAGTATTTCATTCTACTACTGCAAAAGAGCAGAACAGAATACTATTTTTATTTGTGAAGGATTAAACATTGATAATAAACAAAATCATAATAAAATTAAATTACTCTTGGTGACTGTCATGTTTCTTTGCAGAACTGTTCTTATGATGGGTCGTTATGTTGAGCCAATTGAAGATGTTCCATGTGGCAATATCTGTGGATTAGTTGGTGTTGATCAATTTATAGTGAAAACTGGAACAATAACAACTTACAAAGAAGCCCACAACATGAGAGTAATGAAGTTCTCTGTGAGTCCTGTTGTCAGAGTAGCTGTAGAACCTCTAAATCCTTCTGACCTTCCAAAGCTTGTAGAAGGTCTTAAAAGGCTTGCCAAATCAGATCCTATGGTCCAGGTATGTATTTATGTAAATATGTTGCTTGCTAATATATTATCTACAATATATATATTTTACTTAGTCTCCCCAGAATAATGTGATTGAGTATAAAAAGGCAAAAAAAAAAATTAAAATTACTGTTGCATTTTTTTTGCTCAATTATGTTCCTTGCTCCCCCCCCCCCCTCCCAAAAATTTTCTAGATCTGACCCTGCTTATAGAATTATCAGTTCATTAACAATAAATATAGCATTAAAGCTTAAAACATGCATTTTTTAGAGATATTGGCCCGGGTAGTGGTTATGGTCCTCAGCCAATAGATGGCATTGCTCAAATGGCGTGTGACACCGAAATGTAAAGTAGTATGATGTCGGTGTGTAAAGTATGACGTAGAAACGTAACTGTTGGTGGCCTATGGCTCTTTGATTTGTTTCTTTTGGGTGGGTAATGTGGAGTCATGTGTGATTTGATGAGTGTCTTTACTTGATGACTTCTTTGGATAACGTGTCTATATGGTTAGAGGTAAGTGCATGTGTATTGTATATTTAATATGGGGGGGGGTGTTGTTCAGTGATAGGTAGGATACAAATAATTAATATGTTCGTTTTTTTTAAAAAAAAAATTGGTTAAGATGTGGTTTATAATTAGTTATTAAAGATATTTTGGGGCCTGTGTAGTGGGGGAGTATGCTTGGGGGAAAGAATGTGCAAATTTTTGCATGTGGGATTGAAAATGGCGATAGTAAAGAACACGTGTATTTCGTTAGAATAGTTTGGGGGTGAATTGAATGTTTTTTAGTAGTTACATGTAGTGTGGTAATTATTAATGTATTATAGTGATTTATTAATTTTGTTGTATATTTTAGGAGTCTTAAATTTAGTTATATGGTTTATCGTTAATATGTGGAAGCTTCTGGCGACTTTTTGATATAGTAATTGTGGATATTGTAGAATTGTCGGTGTGTGAAAAAACGACAGTTTTTGATGGAGTCAGGAAAGAATGAAAAATTTAGGGGTGGGGTGAGAGTGGCGGTTGGTAGCGTGCCAGGCTTGTAATCTGTAGTTCCAGGGTTCGAGTCCGAGCTGGGTCAGCGTTTAGATTTATCGGCAAATTTTCAAACTTGACTCATACTAAGGGACACCGATGGTCTTGGAAAGGCCACTGTCCTTCGGTTAGGATGTTAAGCTGTGGCCCTGTGTGTGGGAGAGTTATACTCTGTGTATGTTAAAGAACACACTGGATGGCCTTGGCAGGAAGTTACTGTCTCCCAACAGCTATTCTAGTAGGTCCCCTACCTTCTGTGAGCCTTCGGGGTTCATATGACCTCGCCATTTAGCCCATGGTGTGGGAAAAAAGTGGGGGCTCAGAGGTAAAATGACAATGTAATTTAGGGGAGGGTTATTTGAGCTGTAGGAAGTTTTTTTTGTCATTTTTTTTTATAATTCGGTCGGCGGTGCACTGTTTCTGATTTTCATGTTTTTTGGTTTGTGTTGCCTGGGAGGACATTATTTAATTTTGGGGCTTTTTTATAATTCAGTCGGCAGTACACTTTCCAATTTTTCTGTTTATGTTGTGTGCGAGGTTGGTTTTGTGGAATTGTGGTTCAGTGTATATTAAGGGAAAATAGTTTTTTGTAGTAATTATATTTCGAGAGAATGTGGGTTGTCGCCATGCTTGTGTTGTGTATGAGCTGGCTGATTTGCATATTGGTATTTTCATTGTTCTATATTTGGGTTGTTGCGTATGAGCTGGTTGATTTGCATATAGGTATTATTATTGTGGTATGTTGGTGGTGGTTTCTTATAAGTATGGAGTCTGTGGTACTTTTAGTAATATTTGAAATGACTGATACAACAAGTGATGGTTTTCGGTGGAATTGCCTTAGGAGGATTGGCGGGGTCCAGCACGATAGTAGACGAAGCATTCGAAAGGTCTCGTGGTTCGAGAGGTCCCATCGTTGCTGGAACAGATTGTAAAATTGACACACATGTGGGTGTTTGATTATCCTCAGAGGATTGCCGAAATGGAACTCAGGATAGGATCTCGCAACACAATATCTGATTGGTATTCTTTTTATCGAGAGGTGGCAATGGATGTTGTGGTTGCCAGGTCACAGCCGATTGGTGGGCCCGGTACTATTGCCGAGATTGACGAGAACAAGTTTGGAACCAACAAATACCACCGGGGGAGATACTGGGAAGGTCGTTGGGTCTTCGGTGGAGTGGAAAGGGACTCTGATGAGTGTTTTCTTGTTGTTGTTCCTGACCGCTCTACTGACTACTTGCTTGCTGTTATCAAGGAGAAAATTTTACCTGGGTCCACGATTTATTCAGATTGCTGGTGATCATTTGTTTGAGTGAGGAGGGTTGCCACAGAGGTTTGACAGGAGCCTGTCAGTTTATATGCCAAAGTAGAAGATCTGAGAGGATGGCAGGACCTCAGCAGAAAACAACATGAACATCCATGCCTTACCTGGGGCTCGAACCCAGATCCCTTAGATCAGTAGCCAAGCGCGCTAACCACTTGGTCATGGGACGGCTAAATAAAAAATGTGGAATGCTTCATGATTTTGCATGTCATCCTTGCGCAGGGGCCATGCTAATCTTCTCTGTATCATTCCAATAGTATGCATAATATTTAAAAGTTCCTATTCTAAGATGGATGCATTAGTTTTCAATATCGCAATGGGTTTGTTGTAAAATTGAGTTAAAAATTTATATTTGGATAGGTATAAATGCACTGATAATTTCTATTTTTAGATTGGGGAAATTAAATTTTTTAAGTTAAAACTTTCAACATGTTAAAATATAATTAGAGAACTAATAATCAAAGTAATATGTAGTATTTATTATGGAAGCAATCTAACCCTGAATGTCTTTGTAATTATAGTGTATCATAGAAGAATCAGGAGAACATATAGTGGCTGGAGCAGGAGAGTTGCATTTGGAGATTTGTTTGAAAGACTTGGAAGAAGACCATGCTTGCATTCCCTTGAAAAAAACTGATCCAGTGGTTTCTTATAGAGAGAGTGTTTGTGAAGAATCTGGTATCACCTGTTTATCAAAGTCACCCAATAAGCATAATCGTCTGTATATGAGAGCAATGCCAATGCCTGATGGCCTTCCTGAAGATATTGACAAGGTATGGCACATATTCGTTATCTAATTTTCTGCAGCTGTAAAAGTTTTTGTCCTCAAACCAATTGGGTTGCCAAAAAGGTTTTGGCTAATTATTTTATGCTTAGACTAGCCTTTTCCCCCTTTTCTCTGCTCTTTTTAAGGAAAATTTAAAGATAGCCTTGAAATTACTCCTTCATTGGGAGGAGAAAGATTGTAAAAAATGTTAGGAGCACAATAAAGAACATACTAAATGGCATTGAAAAGCTCTCATCTAAGAACTGTTTGGTCTGTGATGGAATCTCTAATTATAAGTTTGTAGGGGTGGAAAACCTTGTTTCTAAAAGCAAAATTGGAAAAAAAAAATACAACAATTTTTCATTTGCAAAGTGACACAAATTTTTACTTTCAGGGTTCAGTCAATCCTAAAGATGATTTCAAGGCCAGAGCTCGTTACCTCTCTGATAAATATGAGTGGGATGCAACTGAAGCAAGAAAAATCTGGTGCTTTGGTCCTGAAGGAACTGGACCAAATCTGCTAGTTGATGTCACCAAAGGTGTGCAGTATTTGAATGAAATCAAGGACAGTGTTATTGCAGGTTTCCAGTGGGCAACCAAAGAAGTATGTATATTTTTGTAGTTCATTTTTTAGCTTGTTTAAAAAATATTCGCATAAAAAGTATTTCTATAGATGAGTATACAAATGACAGAGTGGGTTGAATATTGATTAAATATTAAGCTGCTTAAGTAACAGGATGAAGATGGGTGTAGAGAAAAATTTGTCTTCCTGGTGGGAACTGAATTGTTACTTAAACAGCCTAATAGTTATTAATAAATAGTAAATGAAAGATGAACTATGGATTCATTTGTATATGTAGAAGGTACTAGTGATCATACCAGAAGTGAAGCATATATTTTATATATTTTTTTTATTTTTGGTTATTGTATGTTTTTAACTAAAGTAAATTCAGTTATGAATGCAGACTGATATCTGAAAAAAAGTCGTAAGATTTTGCACTGCAATTAATATATAATTTTAATAATAGGAAATAAATTTTATTCCCAGTTCTCATGTTTTCAAATGCATACTGCATTATAGAATACTAATATCTTTTTCAATAATATTTTGCCTTAGAGTGTTCTTTGCGAGGAAAATATGCGAGGTGTTCGCTTCAACATCTATGATGTAACTCTTCATGCTGATGCCATTCACAGAGGAGGTGGACAGATAATTCCTACTGCTAGACGTTGCCTATATGCATGTGTTTTGACAGCACAACCTCGTGTTATGGAACCTGTCTATCTGGTAGAAATTCAGGTAACTTGTTTCTTTAAATTTATTATGCTGGTCAATACTCTGTCTGAAATTGAAAATAAAAGTTGTGCTCTTAGCTGATTTTAGCATACTGATTTCAAAAATGTAATGCAAATTGTGTATTTAGGCTAAGACAATAATTTAAACATTAATAAACAAGCTTTTGGTTAATTTAGTGTTTTGCAAGCATAGTTGCCTTTGTTAAAGTAAAGATTTGAGGTTAACACTTTCAGTCCTGATTTTATTAATCTGACAATATTTGGAGCACAACGTTATTTGGACCCAATAAACATCTTATTAAAAAGATACAGGAAATAAAAGTAAAATACTTAAAATATTTCTTGCATTTTCTCATAATGAAAAGAATTTTTGAAAAATTTGCATATTAAGTCATTAAAACTAGCTCTATAGTTATGGTTCCCAATGGCCATATAGGAATTGGTATCAAATTAACATTCTAAAGTAGTTACCTGAAACTCCTTCAAAGCCATTATTACTTTAGAATAGTAGCAACTTACTTACTGCATTTGAGTGTGTAGAAGCTTTAAAGTTACATTTATTTTATATTTCCAGTGTCCAGAAACTGCAGTCGGTGGTATCTATGGTGTGCTTAACCGTCGTAGAGGCCATGTTTTCGAAGAGTCTCAAGTGACTGGAACACCTATGTTTATAGTAAAGGCCTATTTGCCTGTAAATGAATCTTTTGGTAAGTTACTTTCTCATAAAATTAGAAAATTTTAATTCCAGTTGCAAAAATTAAATGAATATTGTACCTGATAATTTGACTTCTTCAAAATCAGGATTAACCAAATAATGTTTTGATCTTAGAGCAAAGTAGTTGAATTTTACACTGATTATTAGTTCATATGGCAATATTAATTCTTAACATATTCCTTTGCAATTGGTGAAAAATATTAATTCTGCTCAACTATATTTACATTCGGTGTCAACTTAGGTGAAACAAGTAGCTGTCTATTGGCTTAGACTTCATCACTAGTAAACACAAGCCCTCCCCAAAATGCTAATAAAGGTAATAGAGGCCAAAACTAAAACTTTTATACTTGTGCATGTTTGATACATTTTTGCGAATTTTTTCAAAAACCGAAAATGATGGGAAATGATACAATGCAACTGAAATCCAATCTCTTTTTGCTCTTTTACTTGCTTAGTTGCATTGCATGCCCCCCTTGTTTTTTCTTTAGATCTGAACCTGCTTGTAATGAGAGATGTCACAGCTGGATATGATTGAATGTGTAATGTATAAAAAAAAAATCAATTGAAATTACTTTTGTCAATGGTAAAGGAATGTATGGGGCAAATTCCATCAATGATAGGGAGGGAAGGTCATGAGTGGAAAGATTTGAGACCATCTGCCATAAGTAATATTTTACCTGGGTTCGAGCCCCGGAATTAGGCATGGATGTGTGTGTCATTTTTCTGCTGAGGTCCTGCCATCCTCTCAGATCTTCTGTGGCATATAAACTGACAGGCTCCTGTCAGACCTCTGTGGCAAGCAGCTGCTTGAGGGGGTATTTATTTATTTTTTATAGACCAGGCATGTCCAAACTTTTAACTTCCCTGGGCCACACTAAGTGAAGATGAAGTGTTTTGGGCCGCACATAAAATATAAAATATAGTTAATGAATATGAATAATAAAACTTCATTTATTTTCTTGTTTTCTATTATAAAATAAAAAAGGGCAATATAAAACTAGTGGGATATCAAAAACTCGCTGAAAATTCAGCGAGAGGAAAGCCAACAGGTCGGATCGATTTGGCGAACTTTAGCGAATGTTCGATGGCCCCTTTTTCTGTGAAGGGCTCCTTTGGCCAAAAGGATTAGGAAATCAAAATACAATGCAATATACTGCATACAAATATTGTAATTCTTCAAAAAATTCGTCGTCGAGTGGATACACACATAATTCGGAACGTAAATTCTCATGGCATACTAAGATGTTTTTATTTAAATTTTTATTTCAAAATAAATGTCAACGAATCGATTATATATGAAAAATAATGCAAACATTTATTTTTTAATAAAAATGTGTAAATTTAAATATTTTCATAATTTGCGTTTGGGCCGCATTTTAAAGGCTTTTGGGCCGCACTTTAGATAAGCATGCTCTAGACCATTTAAGGCCAAAATCTTTCCCTTGCTGTCATTGACAGCATACTTCATTAACTAGAAAGGTTATGGTAGGATCCACAGAAATTTCGGACATATTTTGGGGGATCATTCCCAACCCATGGCAGCTAGAATTCCAATCTGTTACCTCAACACAGTTCTAAGCAATAATTTAGAACTGCTATTTTTAAACACCAAAGATTTTGGAAGTACTTTGCTAATTTTCAAGATATAAAGTAATAAATGGTGATCAGATGACTGACAAATTATTTATATCTTAGTTTAATAAAATGTGCATTAAACGGAAAATGGAAGTATTTTCCAATCATTAATAGTGCACTCGTTAAAGCCACTCCAAAAAAAAATAACCATGGGGAAACTGCTAATTTCGGTCCCCCAATGATGTCGCATGTATCCATCCATACCCTGCCCTCTTGGATTCAAACCTATTATATGATTTTTATAAGATATATTTATTGTAAGAAAGTTTTCAAATGGCAATTTTTTTAAATCTAAGTTCATGATCTTTAAAACTGATAGACATCATTGGTCTCTCATTTCAGATTATGCGAACTTGTATACAAGACATGAGTCGCTGTTTAACAAAAAAATTTTCTACGTAGAATGACTATTAGTTCACTGCTGAGGTGTTAAATCTCGATTCACATTTTAAAGCATTAATGGCATTTTCAAAAATTATTTTATGTAAAAAAACATAACCAATTTTTTTGATTACATTTACTTACCTAGCACTTTGCAAACACTGCATCATTTATTTTCATGATCTTATTGACTATTTTATGACTAGCTGATGGTATTTATTGTAAGAAAGTTTTCAAATGGCAATTTGTTTTTTAAATCTAAGTTCATGGTCTTAAAAACTGATAGGCATCATTGGTCTCTATATTTAATTATAACATGCATATTATTGGGACACCATGTAAGTTATAAAGAGATAGTGGATTAAGAGTTAAAAATCTAATGCAAATTCTGCATGATTTTCTCAAGGTGTATACATTGTAATTCATCAGTGAAGTGAAGCTTTTCTGCTGATCTTTGTCGTCATTCACAAGCTTGCTCTTTTGTATATATTTTATGCATTTGATATAGCTCATCTACAGCAGGGGTCAGCTACATGCAGCCTACTGGTTATGTGGCTCTTGCTGCCTTTTCAAATGGCATGTACGAACATCCTTGAAAATAATTACTTCAAAATATTAACACATATCAATAGACAGAATGCTATTAACATCATGCATTTAATTATAACATGCATATTATTGGAACACCATGTAGTATATTTAAAATGCAATGATAAAGTATAATTTACATATTTTCCGTCTTTTTTTTATAGGTTTCACTGCAGATTTACGTTCTAATACTGGAGGACAAGCATTCCCTCAATGTGTATTTGACCACTGGCAAATCTTACCTGGAGATCCATTGGATGGAAAATCCCGACCTCATCAAATTATCATGGACACCAGGAAACGAAAGGGTCTTAAAGAATCCCTTCCTGATCTTGATCAATATCTGGATAAACTATAAAAGGACTGAATTTAGTTGTTGAAAGAGACAGCTTCATTTGCTTTGTAAATGTGTTGTAATAATACTGGGGATCCAGAAGCTGAATGAATAAATATTAATGATGCCAAAACTTATGTCTACTTTCCAATATGTAACATTTTTTTTCATGTTAAATATGTTGTGCAAACATGAGTTTTTGACTGGCAGAAATTAAGTTAATTTAATGCTCAGCAATTTATTTTTTTAAAAGAGCTTAAATATTCAGCTGAGATATTTTATGTATATTAGAAGCAATTTTAAAATAAAGAACACCAAAGATGGATTAACACTAATTGCGAATATTTTTTTCTAATCGAATTTTTCCCATGTAAATGAAGGTTTTTAATTACCTATGACTATGCTGAATCATTTCTGTTAAATGTATGGTAAGAGACCAGCAAGTTTTTCTACGCATGTTGTTGGAATATTTCATATTGCTATTTATTTAAAAAAAATTGCAGGAATTCAGAAATGAAACTTTCGGTCCATGATAAATGAGATGTTCGTAGATCTTTATTTTCATGTTTTTAGTGCAGAAACCTGATTTTCTTCTACATGAATGAAATATCCTCAAGCAGCTGCTTGCCACAGAAGTCTGACATTTACTTACTGCCACAGAAGCCCATCATTTTATGCCATAGTAGGTCTGAGGATGGCAGGACCTCAGCAAAAAAAAAATCCATGACAACCTGGGACTCGAACCCAGGTCCCTTAGGTCAGTAGCCAAGCGCGCTAACCACTAGGCCACGAGATTATTATATAATCCTCGAAACGCGCCTCAAGGTAGACGCGGACCGTTCGGACTTATTTTCCTCACCGCGGCGAAACAAAAGATAGTCTGAGGGCCCAACATTGCACTTCTGCCATTATAAAGTTTGTAAATTTCAGTTATCTAAAGGTGCGGAAATGTTAACTGTATAATGAGAATAGATGTTGAAACTTGAGTAACAAAATTATAGTCCGTTTGGTTAACAACTGATGAAACGATTAAGCATTGTATAGAAAATTTTCCATTTTGGCTGTTGCCAAGTTCTCGATATTTTACATCTGATTTGTCTTGAAGTTAAAAGAGAAGGAATTAAGTACTGAAATAGGTTAAAATGGATGCATTTATCTGATCCTAATTAACTCTTAGAGATACTGTTTATTGCCAATATAGCGTGAAGAATGCATGGTGCAGGTGAGGTAGCAGATATTTTCTTAAGCCAGATATGCGAGGTTTTCTGAGCATTGTTATGAGCCCTTGACAATGCCTGTTATTGGACGCTGCTCCTTCAACTCTTGCCATTTTGGGCAAAAAGAAAACTATTGACCGTTTATAGTAACCTTTTCAGGTAAGCGTGTCCAACTAACCATGCCTTAAGAACAAATTGTGAACATCCTCTTCCTTGAGCGAAGTCTTGTCGGAGGAGCAACCCAAACATAGTTGTCTGTCTTTCTGGGAGTTAAACAGTAATAAAGCCATGTCTCATCACCAGTAGCAATGCCTGTAAATTTGGAAAATGTCAGTCCCTGCAGTTTCAATACGTAGCCAAAGTTCATCTGTTGTAGCAGCTGCTGGTGTGCTAGTCGACGTGAGATTGGGGACAGATCCAGTGTTCTTTTGCAGGCCAAGGCAGAACTGTCGCATGGTGGCTATCCAGGAATTGGATGTGTGGTCGGGCATTGTCTTGTTGGTAAATGGCACCAGAGAACCCCTGCAGATAAGGTACGACCACAGGCTCCAACACCTCAGTGATGTAATGCTGACTGTTTAAAGTACCGGTAATGCGTACGACGCACGTACGTGAGTGGAGTCCAATAGCATCCCATATAACGCCAGAGGCTGGATCTATATGGTGCTGTATCATGCATATCTCACTGAGCCTGTTGCCGCGGTACTGCCAGATACGGATTCGTCCATCATGGTGGTGCATACTGAAGCGGGATTCATCTGAAAAGACGTAATGCCATTCGCACATCCATGCACAACGTTCTTGGCACTATTGCAGTCGCATACGCCTGTGTTGTAGAGTCGATTGTAGCGGAAGCAATGGCCACCTAGCGAAGATGCTGCAGATGACGCGAACACTGGTTAATGTGCAACACACCCTAACTATTGAGCTGATGTGTTTTGTGTGATTTTTTTCGTTTGTGTGTCAGGGCCGTTGAGATCCCTCACGTCGGCGAGTTCGTTCCTCCTCTACCCATTGATGCCATATTCTCATCACTGGCAGCATTCCGTCCAGCACCAATGTCTTGGTACGATAATCCGCCTTCCCGTAATCCCACAATTCTCCCTTGATCAAAATCTGAAACCTGGTCGTATGGATGCACTCTGACGGGGGCATATTTGATCCTTTAGTGTTCAAGAACGAGCAAATACAATAACACTGCTTCACACTGGCTCTTTGTAATCTCGTACCACTTCCAGGGATCGTTACTGCCACATGATGTGCGTATTTACAGCGCTTTGAATCGTATGTTCTCCCATAGGCTACCCATCTTGCTTATTTCGGGGCAATCTGATTTCTTCCTAGTGTTGCACTTTTAATGGCCAGCAGTGTATGTCGATGAATGATTGTTTTCACACTGACATCTGAGATTGTTACCTGAACGGTGATGTGAGAATTTTCCTTAACGAGTTCACGAACAGCAATGACGGTGCGTTCACGGCATCATTCGATCTTTTTGCATGAGGGAGGTCGACAATTTTTAAAGACCAACAATATTGGGTAAATTATGTAAAATATTTTGAACTTTCTAGTAGCCGTCTCGTGGCCGAGTGGCTACTGATGTAAAGAATTTGGATTCGAGCCTTAGGTAAGGCATGGATGTTTGTTGTATTTCTGCTGAGGTCCCACCATCCTCACAGACCTATGCGTTATAAACTGGTAGGCTCACATCCAGACCTCTGTGGCATGCAGCAGCAGCTTGAGGGGGAATTTTTATAAAAAAAGTATTTGACCGAAGAGAGAACACAAGTATAAAATTGCCTTCAGTAATGAAAAGACAACAGAAATTCAAAAGCTGTTTTAGACAGACTATATGCTTAATTTCCCAACAAAGTTTTTTTTTTAAGGTAAGTCTGCATTTTGCTATAAGGGACCGGCTTTGTTTTCAGTCTTTTGATAAGATTTTTATATTTTCCTCTTTGGTTCAAAAAACGTCTTATTAATTTCGAAGCAAATGAGTGCAAATATACAGACACGTGTCAAGAACCCTCAACGCTCTCTGTCATTACCAATCCAAAAATGCATTACAAAATGTCTTTTTCAGTCATATTCGCTCAGGGGCGCCCATAAGTCAAGATAGGACTGGGTCAGTTAGGGAGAAGGTTATGGAAGATTTTCTAGGCCAGGAATGACATTCTTAACTTTACTAATGGATATCCTTTTTAACAGCTTGTCATTTGGTCTCCGAGATAGGGTGTTAATGGTTTCTTTCCTAGAAAAACATCAAACCATACATTACATCGCAGAAATTTTGGAGGACATTGCTGCCATTGTATTGGGTTGAATTGAATATTGTGAATCTTCCCAATTTTTTCCCCTACATCCACTCTCCTGCCTCAGACCCGCAACTACGTTTTTTTTTTCAAATTTTCTGTTAAAACAAGATATGCGTTTTTGGGTTTACCTTTAATGCAAATCTGCCCAAATTTTACGGTATTTTTTAACAAAAGGAGAAGCACCGAAAGGGAAGAATTGTTTCCTTATAGGTGCAGCAATTATCAGATTCGAATTGGAGTCTGAACGTCGTTGGTATAATTTTTTTTATAAGGGAATATTCTTGGGATGTTACAGTCAAACTTTCCCTAACCTGACATAATCAGGATTTCCATAGTCCACTTTTAGATAAAACTGTCCATCAATTGATATAGATTGAATTGCGTTTTTTAAATGCATTTCTCGGAAAATAAGCGATGTAGAATCGTTAAGAAAGGACCTCTCCATCCCAATTTTTTTTCTCCATTAAAATTTTTTAACGGAATACTAGTATGCCTGCAGATAATTCTATGGGAAATCTTAAGGTTAAATTCTTTCTAGATGTACATTTTGTGGGGCAAAGCAGGGCCATTTGGACCAAACCTCAGGGGCGAATAATCACATTAAATTCGACAATAATTTGTGATATACAAATTATTGTCCAATTTTATGTGAAAAATAAATTGTAAAATAACTCGTTTTATAACTCGTTTTATTTATTAACTCGTTATATAATTTAGAATTTTAATAAATTATTGATTATGTTATGCGAAATTCACTTCAAGGGAAAGATTTTGGCCTTAAATGGGCTGGAGATACGAAAATTTCTGATTTAGATTATGCTGATGATTTAGCCCTTTTGGCAAATGATGTTGAAGAGATGAACTCTTTCATTCGAGCTGTTGATGAGACTGGTAGTAGAGTAGGTTTGGTTATAAACAGAGAGAAAACTAAAGTGATGAAAATTGGTCAGGCAGGCTGTGATTCAGTTAATCTGAATGGTTGCAGTCTTGAGCAGGTGTCACAGTTTAATTATCTTGGGAGCTATGTAACAGATAATGGTGTGCTGCATGAGATTAACAGACGAATAGGGATTGCTGCCGGGACTTTCAAAAATCTATGGAGAGTGTGGAGAAATAGGCGTATACACCTAAAGACTAAAATTAGACTATAATAGCTTGGTTCTTTCTAGGGTTAGTTATGGTAGTGAAACTTGGACACTTTGTAAACAAGATAACAGGAAACTAGATGCTTTTGATTCCAGATGCTTACGCAGTATCTTGGGCATTAGGTGGTTCAACTTTGTAACTAATGATGAGGTTAGGCAAAGGAGTTTGCAACCTCCTTTGAGCAGCATATTGTGCAGAGAGAGACTCCGTTGGTTTGGCCATGTTGCCCGTATGAATAATTATAGATTGGCGAATAGGGTTATGAACAGTGTGCCTAAAGGCCTCAGAAAGAAGGGGAGACCTACGATGCGGTGGGCAGACAATGTCAAACAGGACCTTGTTAGAATTGGTGTGCAGTGGCCAGATACAGTAGATGTAGCTCAGGATAGACTTGCTTGGAGAACTAAATTGCACGGTCTGGTTGGACCTCCGTAGCCCATGGCTGCTTGAGGATGATGATGATGATTACATAGATTCATACGACTTTCGGAGTGGGATGCTCGTCGCATCTCAGGACCAAAATTCTCAAATCTGCACTGCTGAAAAATCAAGGTTTGTCATTTAACATTGTTACGACAGATGAACGTGCTGCAATGAGTTTGTGATGGGCATGTCATGAACATGTGTGAGAATTAATTAACCAACGAATTAGAACATGGAACCGATCTGAAATATGAAATATAAAAAAGGCAGAAGTGAGTTGTTGAAGTTGTGAGATCCTAAAGGAGGCATAATTAAGAGTCTGTGTACGATAGTTTAATGAATAAATGTTTTTATTTAGTGTGTGTGCTGGAGGTTGACTACTTTATTGGTATGGATTGTATTGGTAAGCTGGTGTATAAAAAGCAAAATATTGTTATATTGGAAAAGGCAGCAGACCTAAGTGAGGAGGGGGCAGTGTTATGACTCACAAGCGTTGTAATGGGCGTGTCATGAACGCTCGTGAGTGCTTCTGGTGAGAATTAATTAACCAACGAATTAGAACATAGAACCGATCTCAAATATAAGAAAGAAGTTGTGATATCCAAAAGTAGGCATAATTAAGAGTCTGTGCACGATAGTTTAACGAATATATGTTTTTATTTAGTGTGTGCGCGGAGGTTGACTACTTTATTGGTATGGATTATATTGGTAAGCTGGTGTATAAAAATGAAAACATGTCTTGTGCATGGTAATCAACATATGAAAAGAAATTAGTTCTAAAAAACTAGTACACTTAGTTGCAGTTTTGTGTATAGTTATTTTGGGATTTTATCCATACTTTTGTAATAAATTGCATTGTATTGTAATTTTCATTGACCAATTTTTACTTGAACTCACTCTCAGTACTCATCCATTTTAAATTGCAACAATTGGTGCCAGGAGTGTAGATATTATAATTATTATTTTGAATGCCTTTACTAGAAGTATGAATGAGTTAGTAAAACTGATGACTGATATAAGAGGTGAAATTGCTGACATGAGAGCTGAGATATCTCTCAAAAAGATGACTTGAACGCCGAAATGCCTGCACAAAATGATAACTTGAAAGCCGAAATGGCTGCACAAAATGATAACTTGAACGTCGATATGGCTACACAAAATAATGAATTGAGAGCTGAAATGGCAGCTCATAGACGTAAAATAACTGACCAGCATAAAGAAATTAAGACCGAACTTAACAGACCGTGTGATAGTTTAAAGGTTAAAATTGACAGCATAAAAGATGATGTTGATAGTGTTAGGTTATAAACATCAAATTGAAAGTGAAAAAACTGATTGTGAATGCCAGTTTCAGATTTTAAGAAATGAAAGGTTACCTTCTTCTTGTGATAATGGTAATTTTAGTGACAATAATATTTTTACACATATCGCTAGAAATACAACTAAACCTTTTACATATGATGGTCAATCATCTTGGACAGTCTTCAAAACACAGTTTGAAGTCATCGCTAGAGCTAATGAGTGGAATGAATTTCAGAAGGCCAGTTTCCTTGCAGCTTCCTTAAGAAATTCTGCTGCGGAGGTTTTACAGTCTATTTCAGAAGAAAAACGACTTGATCATCAAAGTCTGGTTTCTGTATTAGAACTCAGGTTTGGCGATAGTTATTTAAAACAATACTATATGACTCAATTTAAACATCGTATGCAGAAGAGTGGTGAAACTTTGCAAGAACTTGCTAGTGATATTGAGCATCTAGCTAAATTGGCTTATAATAACTGTCCATCAGAAATTCAAGAAAACTTAGCCCAATTACAATTTATTGATGCTATTGCTGACCCGGAGACATTATCTGAGGATGTTGAAAGGTGAATCCGTAAAGTCAGCTGCGGTACATGCTATGAAGTACGAGCGCTCCAGGCTTTCCTCCCGAGCAAACAAACGTACAGTGAGATTTGTGAATGCAGAAGAAACTGTAAGAAAGGATAGTGAAATGAAAGAATTAACTAAAGCCATATTATCCGTTTTGAAAGAGAGAAAAGGTTCAAAAACTTCCACAGACCTTCAGTGTTGGAATTGTGGCAAAACTGGACACATTCGAGCCAACTGCAAAAGGTGGTGGGTACAAAGTTCAAACACGTCTAACAAACAGAACCATAGCTGATGGAACCATTAATGGAGTGCCTTGCTGTATGATAGTAGACACTGCCCTTTCCAGATGTCCATGTATTGACAACTGTAAGCATTGCTATAATGCAGATTTGAAATTTGGTACTAAAGAGGTAATGCCCATAAGACAAATAACATCGACACAAGCAAACAGTAATACTCCTAACATCTGGAGTCCAAAAGAAATTAGAAAGGTCCAACTAGACGATGAAGATATAGGGCCAATAATGGATTTGATTGAAAAATCTGACATAAGACCTAATTGGGAGCAAATCTCGAGGTATGGTCCAATTAGCAAAAGTTACTGGGCATAGTGGGACTCCTTATAAGTGAAAGAAGGTGTATTATACAGAAGATGAGAGAATCCCACTGGACGACTGATCCGTTGGCAGATAATCCTCCCTCGATCCCGAGTACAACTAGCGATGAAAGATGTGCATGATAGTGCCACTGAAGGACACTTCGGTGTTAATAAGACATTTGGTAAAGCCAGGAAACCATTTCATTGGCTGAAAAGAAGGGCACTCGCTGAAAGATGGTGTAGGCAATGTGAGGCCTATGCAGCAAAGAAAGGCCCTAAGAGTAGGAGTTTGAGTAAGCTGCAGAAGTATTACGTTGGTGCCCCCTTTTGAGAGAATAGCCATTAATGTAATGGATCCGTTTCCTAGGACATGATGG
This sequence comes from Ryuthela nishihirai, assembly GCA_038380435.1. NCBI lineage: Eukaryota > Metazoa > Arthropoda > Arachnida > Araneae > Heptathelidae > Ryuthela > Ryuthela nishihirai. The sequence continues at coordinate 41,386,929 of JAWZYU010000018.1, read as the reverse complement.
AAATCGCTATTTATTAGTGGTAATGGATTATTTCACGAAATGGCCTGAGGTCTATCCCACCTAAGACCAAGAAGCAACAACAGTTGTAGAGATGATACTTAATAACTTGATTAGTAGATATGGAGTACCTTGGCAACACCACTCTGACCAAGGAAGGAATTTTGAATCCAATGTGTTAAAGGCATTCAGAAAACCAGAACAACTCCCCTACACCCTCAGTTAGATGGTATGGTTGAGAGATTTAATAGGACAATTGCACAACATTAGCATTGTTTGTCGACGACCATTAACGTGCTGGGAATACCATATACCACTCCTTTGGTTGGCATACAGAACAGCAGTGCATGAGACAACTGAACAGACACCTTCCATGATGCTCTTTGGAAGAGAGTTATGTCTTCCCTGTGACCTTTTATACAGTTGGCCCGAAACAATGCCTGTGTCCACTTCACAATACATACAAGAATTACAAAAACAACTAGAAGAAATCCATCACTCCGTCAAACATAACATCAACTCAGCAAGCGAGAAAATCAGAATGAGATACGACAGTAAGTCAAATGGAACTGTTTTCAATCAAGGAGATCTTGTCTGGCTGTACAATCCAGATAGAAAGAAGAGACTTTCTCCAAAACTTCAGAAAGCTTGGGAAGGTCCGTATACAGTAGTTAACAGGATTAACGATGTGGTGTATCGCATTCATCGACGCCCAACTACAAAGTGCATGGTGGTTCATGTGGATCATTCGGAATCCAGAATTGTTCGGGACGAACAAGACCTCAGGAGCGGGCAGTGTTATGACAGATGAACGTGCTGCAATGAATTTGTGATGGGTGTGTCATGAACGCTCGTGTGTGCTTCTGGTGAGAATTAATTAACCAACGGATTAGAAAATAGGACCGATCCGAAATATAAGAAAGATAGAAGTGTGTTGTTGAAGTTGTGAGATCCAAAAGGTGGCATAATTAAAAGTCTGTGCACGATAGTTTAACGAATAAATGTTTTTATTTAGTGTGTTTGCGGAGGGTTGACTACTTTATTGGTGGTGGATTATATTGGTAGCTAGTGTATAAAAAGGAAGACATGTCGTCTTGTACATGGTGATCAACATATGAAAAGAAATTAGTTCTGAAAAACGTACATTTAGTCGCAGTTTTGTGCATAGTTATTTAGGAATAGATTCTTCTGAAAGCTTCTCTTTGTATTATTATATAGTTAGTGCCAGTTGACTTTGTTTCTAAATGATTTTTTCTAAATTTTTTTTTTCTAAATGATTTTATCCATACTTTTGTAATAAATTGTATTGTAATTTTCATTGACCAATTTTTACTTGAACTAACGCTCAGTGCTCATCCATTTTAAATTGCAACAATATACTAAAATAACATTGACATACAACAATGTTCTTTCTTCCTTTAACATTCTAGCAGATTTGTTTAGATGTAACAGAAATTTAAAAGCAATTACAATAAGAAAAATACTTTTCATTTACTTGTAAATCAACTCGATTCTTCTATTTTTTTTTAGCTAATGTTACAATACCATCATAAAATGTTGATTTCTTCTCCAGTTCAGAAAGTCTTTTTTTTCCATGCTAAAGAGTGACAGTGAAGACCTTTCTTGACTGGGAATTTCTTAGGCATGTTTTAATCCTCCGTAGTGCTGAAAAGGTTCTGCTGATGAGCTACTAGCTGTGATCGTCAAAACCAAAGTCGATAGTATATACACTTCCGAAAACGTCTCAGAAAGTTCCGATGATTTCAAATAACGATGAAATTCAGTTAGTCCTTTTCTTCAGTTCAGTTTTATATGTTCGCAGAGCTCACTTCTTAGACGGGAGAAAATAAAATATAAATATCGTCCATAACACTCCTTTAGAGAATTGAAGCCGTTTTCAGAAAAACTGGAATTATAACTTGGGTATCAGACCTTCTACTATGGCATATAAACTGACAGACTCCTGTCAGACCTCTGTGGCAAGCAGCTGCTTGAGGGGGTATTTTTTTTTTTTTTTTTTTTTAATATTTAGAACCCAAATGGCATCAAAATTGCAGTTTTTTCATGTCAGAGAATCGGTGACATTGCTTTTAATCACATTAATAATAGATAAGTCTTCTGTAGGAATCTTCTCTCTTCAACAAGTATGGCGTCAATTCTCATTCCTTTCACTGTTAGTGGTGAATCAGAGCAGGATAGTAAGACGAAACGAAAATTCTTATTAATGCTACGTCAAGAGGGCAAAGACACGCACATGAGGAGGAGGGGGATAAGAGTGCGACTTTCTAAATTAAAAAAAATATCCACAGCTAATTTTTTTTATTAATATAGATTTTAAAAAAAGTTTTTAAATTCAGATGAAGGGAATGCTGTTGCAAGAATCCCTTTGTGTAGTGTGGGCTTCCGCAGAGAACCATTGAGTGAGGAGATGATTGTTTAATATGCACACACCTTCATTTTAAGAAGTGCATCTTTTCCCAAACAGCATCAAAACTGTTCCTGACGAACTGCAGATAAACCTTAAATTCTTCAATCTTTTTCATACAGTAGGTAATATCAATTTTTTTTTAATATGAAATACAGTCTATTATGAAAATTAAGGAAAAGCAATAAAAAGTTGATGTCGAAATCATAGGTAAGCATATAAACCGCGAGCAGCATAATAGGTTTCACAATCCCAGGGCTCTGCATTTTCAATTATTAATTTTAATAATTTTTCTAAATAATTTCTGTATTCATGCATAGTTTCTATAAGTATGATCTTATGGTTCCAGCGTGTAGGAGAAACATTCGGAAACCTTTTCCTTATATAAAGTGCGAGTCCTTTTAGTTGATTTAAAAAAAAACTGGCAAATCTAGATATGGTCATAAAAAATACTTTACATTCCTTAACTTAGGGGTTCTCAACATGGAATACGCGGCGAGCTCAAAAAACGCTAGATACAGTGCTTTTTTTCTGGTGGTACGCAACGGTACGCAGTACTGGTACCTTTTTTCTTAAGTTTTGAAAAAATTGCGATTTATTGACAGCAAAATGTATCATAAATATTCCGGTAGATGGTACTGTGTTCACGAATTGAATTTTCAGTTTTGATTACTCATAAGTTGGTACCCTACTTTCCTGTTTCATAGGTTGCGTACCAACCTATGAAACAGGAAGTTGTGTTCACTTCCGATTGCTTCCAATATCAGTTTATCAGTTCTATATGCACTCTGCAACAGGCAGGTGTTCGCAAGTGTTCACCTGAGTTTTGAATTAATCTAAGTTAAATCAGTGCAATCATGGTTGAAAATGAGTAAAATAAGTAGTTACTTTATGCTAATGAGTAAAAAGAGGAAGGCTGAAGAAGCAGAAATTGTTGAATCTACTTGTGATTCTGTCAAACAGAAAACTAGCACCGAAAATACGCTTGGTGCAGAGGTTTTTTAGTTTCCTGTAAAACAGAAAACTAGCACCGAAAATACACTTGGTGCAGATGATCACCAAACCAAAGAACTATGTGATCTGAGAACCAAAGAACCATGTTATCTGATAATGATTGGCCCGAATGTTGGACACTTTTGCAGAAAAATAACTTCTGCGAGAGAAACGAGTAGCTATATGTCAAGAATGAAATGTTGGGCTGCAAAGTGTGTCGTGATGTCGGACGTCTCGCCGTCGATAAACAGATGGGAACGAAAATTTCAGCGGAGTGGGCAAATGGTAAAATTAGTCATTTTGGAGAATCTCGCAAACAGTTAGTGTCATTAAGAAAAAAGATTTACGAACATAAGGAGAATGCAGCGTCTCAAGCGTGCCAAAAAATAAAATTTGGAGCAAGAAACGAAACATTAAAGTTTTCCTAAATACTTTCATAATAAAGACGTAACAGGAAAAGTGTTTCGAACCGCTTACAAAGTTGTAAGGAGAAATCAAACATTTAACAACTTTGAAGACGAAATAAATTTACAGGAACTTAATGACTTAGACATGGGATATATTCTTCATTCTGAAAATGCCTGCATTAAGATTGTGAGCCATATCGCAAATGAAATGAGAAACACATTAATAGACAATATAGTGAACTCCAAGAACAAAATATCGTTACTTATTGATGAATCGACAACTGTGAGTAACAGAACATTGATTGTTATTGTTCGTGTAGTTCTTACTGAACTTTCGGCTCCTGTGTCTTTTCCTAGATTTGATCGAATAATCAGATGTAACTGCTAGAGGAATTCTAAACTCTTTAATTAGTCATCTTGAGTGTTTAGGATTATCTGAAGATTACTTAAAGGAGTATCTATTGTCCGTAACTTGTGATGGTACAGCCGTGTTGTTTGGCGTGCATAATGGTGTAAGGAGGCTAATGCAAGAGAAGCTTCCTAATGTTATTTTCTGGCATTATGCTAAAGATACCTTGAATTGTCTGTTAGTGACACAGTGAACAATGTGGCAGGAGTGAATCGCTTTAAGAGTTTCATGGACAAACTGTATGTAGCTTATCATGCTTCACCTAAGAATGCTAGGGAACTACAGGAATTTGCAGCTACTCTAGAACTTCAACTTCTTGAAATTGGCAGAATTTTGAGCACTCGCTGGGTTGTATTTAGCTTTCACACTGTTTTTGCAGTGTGGCAAGACTTTGAAGCCCTCGTCCATCACTTTCAGGAGGCAAAAGAAGACAGCAGAAGAAGCAAAACAGATCGCCGTCTTTATGAGGATTTATTATTTATAAATTAAAAAAATTAAAGTTTAAGAAAACGTCATGCGAGTTTGTTCTTGATTTGGGCCTTATGTGTGATGCTCTCCAAGAACTTAGTGAACTAAGTCTAGATTTACAAGAGAGAAATATTGACCTGTACAAAGCAGACAGGAAGATAAAGAATACAGTTTAACTTTTTGAAGAATTGAAAATCCTGGCCCATACTACACTATTCCTCTTCAAAGTCAGAAGAACATGAAGATCAAAGGGATTGAGCTCCACAAAAATGAAAGACACAGTCCTGCAATAAGTTCATCTGCTTTCTATAAAAGTCTGAAAGAAGCTGTTGGGAAGAGTCTGCTTAAAGGAGATGATGCTGATTTGCCTGAATGTGCTAAGATTTTAGATTCCAAGTATTGGCCAGAAAATCCTGGGAAGCATCTGACATTTGGTGAAGCTGAAATAAAAAAGTTAGAACGCAAATTTCGCTTAAATGAAAGAAAAGCAGTTCGTGGTTTCCGTGAATATCGTCAAGAAAATAAAGTCCCGGATTACTACTTCCTCTAAAGCACAATTTGGGCACAATCTTATAACTTCATCTAGGTCATCTCTGCTTGTACGGACAACTTCTGCACTGATGTTCATCAGGATAGTAGGACCTCCTCTCACTCAGTTCAACCCTAGCAAATATGTGGACTCGTGACTGCTGCGAGGTCGTCATTCTATACTTGATACCAAAAGCAAGAAGCGATCTAGAAATGACGAGGGTATATTGGAGGATATGTTAAAAGTGTGGAAGTTGCTGTAATAGCATCTTCATGGTGAGTACAGGCACCTTTTTTTCCAGAAAAAAAAAGCACTGGCTAGATATATATTTTTTATACTCCCATTGTTATACTATAACTATAGTTTTATCTATCTATACAAGGGGTACGCCAGTTACATACACATTTCCATGGGGTACGTGAAGCATAAAGGTTTGAGAACCAATGCCTTAACTGTGCTAGGTCTGCGAAACCCCAAGCACCTTTCTTGGCATAAAATTCGCTTTCACATTAGGTGGCGCTCAGATCGCATGTTATCTTTTAGGAAGTTGTCAGTTGACAGTGGTAATGCATTAAGTGCGGCTTCTTTCATTTTTAATCATTTTTTCATAACTTCCGAATATCAAGTACCACTTATATTTAATTTAATCAAAGAATTAGAAGGTAATTTTTTTTTGTTTTTAGGTAGTTCATTGTTTCAGGTAAGTGCAAGGGCAGATTTATGGGTATGAGCAGTAATTGCAGAAGTAGGGTCCTACAGGTCTGAAGGACCCCCAAATTCCATTTTTCTTACGTAGGTTCATTTAGGTGAATGAATTAGTCATGCCCAGAGACCATAATCAGTATCTGGGCATGACTAAAAGAATATGAAAAAAGTTAAAATTTACTATAAGATTTCAGGAATTATTTCCACTTTAATTAGAAATATTGTTTTTCTCATTTTTTTTAAGATGTGAATTTTCACAATTGAAATCTAGATATTTAGTAACTTTGGCCCAAGACAGTTTTGGAGATATATTACGATTTACAATGTTTTCCAGAGGAGAATGTTCAAAGTCTGGTAAATTTAAAATTCATTTCAGCATTACCTACTAAAAAAAATAACGTATTGTTACGACAGATGAACGAACAATAATGAAACCGTGATGTCCTGTATTGTCTTGATGCTAGCAGGTGAGAATTATATGACTAACTTCTTCGAATGAACTTTAAAAAAAAAAAGCAAAGAATAAGAGAGTTGTAATTAAGAGAATGTTGGGAAAAATGATAAAAATAACTTGGGAATACTGAAATAGGTTTATGGCAGAAAAAGAATGTGAAACGGGGGAAAAAAATGTCAGGGTACGTATTTTGTAATTACTTCCAAAATTTATCGTTTTTAAAAATAGCAGTTTTTTTTTGTTAATTTTTAGATTTTCGAAAATTTAAGGAAAAATTTGTTGATAATAGTTCAAATCAAACTTGTGCTATAAATCGGGTTGCTTCGGCAAATAGGAATGTTAACAAGCAAATCAGCAATACCTTTAGTGCTTCTAAGAAATGGCAATCAGATGGCTTTATCAAATTAAAAAACATATTTTTGAAGCCTGAATTATATATTTTTTATATATATATATAAATTACAACGGCAATTTTTATTTTAAAAAAATCGATTTTTTTGTTGTACTAAAAACGGATACACATGTTCTTGGCCTCTCAATTCAGATTCTCCGAACGTCTACAGCCGACGTGGGCACCTAAGGGGTTAAAAAAACTTGATAGTGGATAAATATTCATCAAATCTATCTACTACTTTTGGGCATTTCAAAATATATTGCATTTAGCAACTTAAGTTCAACTGGCCCTGGAGATGTAAAAATAAAAATGGTATTAAACTCATGTCCATCACAGACAGACTTGATTTTGTTACAGAAGTTGCCCAGGGGGATAGTTCAATGCAAACTGAAATAGGTTTACAACAGAAAAAGTGTGTGAAACAGTGAAAAAAAAAAATGCCAGGAGTACATATTCTGTAATCACTTCTAAAATCTACCCAAGTTTGATTTGAATTATTATCAACAACTAAATTAGAAATTTAGGACTGGGTGGTCAAGCATGTAATGAATTACAAGGACACTGTGTTTGTCCCTTGGAAGACTGCAAATCATATGTACTTTTATGACAGGAGGGGGAGATATCCACACAAAAGGAATAACACTATTGTTTATATTAGATTGTCCTTGAATACCTTGAGCTATGATTACTGATATAAAAAGAAATTTTTTAAACTAAATCATTAAACAGTTTCTCAGATGATAAACATAAAATATTTTTATTTTCCTTTTGAATACATAATTTTTAATTACATTCTTATTAAAATGGGAATGACATTTATTGAAATTAATGCTGGGTTGTTCAAAGTTAAGCATATCAAGCCAATTTCTTTTTAGATGGGAGAAAAAAATTACTCTTTGGAATGCTCACATTCATTGGCTGCAGTGAAAAATAAACATCAATATTCCTTTCCTCATATATGTTTACTTTAATACCTATGCATTGAGCATTCTGGAAGTTACATTCAGTTATGAATTCAAATTAATAAAAGAAAATGCTGACTTCTGCATGTGTCTGAACCACCTCTGGCAAGAGCTACTAGTCCTGAATGTCGGCTGAGGTTTTCTGGACGTATCAGGTCCTGGTAGTGTTGAAATCACACTGATATTTTTATTATTCAGTGACTGCATGTTTACTTCTGTCTTCATTCCTTGGCATCTGCACTATGGCTTGTTCCTGATGTAGCTCATTTCATAATTGTTCATCCAGGGTTTTTTAAGGAATTTCGCCATTTTGAAAAAAAGAATTCAACACTTTCAATAGTCACACCTTTAGAAAAAATAAAGATAAATAAAATAAAGAATTATATTTAGCTCAGCAGAATGTTTTGAAAAATGAAATGAGAATTAAGTAACAAAGAAAAGAAACCTATTAACACTTTATGCAATGATTTTTTTTTCTCAGACCAAAATCACTATGACCAGTAGATTAAATCTTACTATACAGTACTATATTATGAAAAAGAAAAATATCTGAATAAACTCAACCTTTTCAGATTTTTTAAATTAAACCTGTTAAGTTCCACCAAAATTTTAAAATAAAAAACCATCTAATGATTTATTTATCCAATTAATTATTGAATACATTAAATAATCCAACTAAGTTAATATGGTCAATTCAATGAACTGAAGATACTGCACATTTTCTATGAAGGCAAAAGTTTCAGGATGAAATCAATTAGAAAAGCGTTCTAAATTGCTGTAACAGTTTTTTCAAAAACATTAAGTATTTGTTGATTAATTGATTAGAAATAAAGATTTTATTATAGTTCTAAAAATCCATATCATTCAGCCCTTTTAATTGTGAATGGGTTGGTCTTACTTTTATTTCCCCCCATCTTTACACCTTTAAATCTATTCTATAAATATATTTATTCATTAGATTTTTATCTATTCTATAAATATATTTATTCATTAGATATGCATTGCTGCTATGTAAAAAAAGTCTTTTCAACTGTAATTAACTCTAAAATAAAACTGAATACCTGCTTCTAAATTAAATGTAAAGTTGATACAAATGACAAAAAGAGAGAAAAAAATTACACAAAAAGGCAATTTTAGATTCTAATTTCACTTGAAGAGACTAATAAAAAAAAAAGAAAAATTACAGTACTTAATTGGCCATTGTCCTGTCTTATGAATTGCATGTTTGTTTTTAACTTGTTTCTATGTTATGTATTTTTAAACTTTCAGAAAATTTATATTGCACATTGTTTTATTGTATATAAAGAATTGTGAATTAAAAGATTTCGGAAGTTTGAAATTTTGCAACTCTCAAATGAGCTGTGGAACAAGCCATAATCAACTACTGATATAGCATTCAACACAAAGAAATTTTCAGCTCTCTTAATTTAATACCATTTAGTGAAATTAGTTTAAAAAACTGTACTCTCCTAAATTTTTGTCACCTCCCCCCAACAAATTTTAGCTTACTGAAACATGCCAAAATCAAAAAACAATGCTTATTGCATGATAAGGAAAGTTCTTTTTTTTTTAAAGTTTAACGAATTTTTTGGAAAATGGGATTAGAATGTGATTTTTTTTTACTTAAAAAATTTTTGAAATCTCCAACAAGTTTGAATCAGAAACAAATACAGGTAAATCTCGTTATAATGCAGTGCTTGGAGTCCAAAGAATTGCACTGCAATATAAGTGGGATCGCATTAGCAAAAGTTCAGTAACAAAACAGCTTGTCAGTTTGTCATTTGAAATACAAATTAAACAATGTTGCCAACAAAAGGTTACAAGTAAATGAATCAACTGCCAATATTCTTTTGGATATAAAATGATAACAAGTATTGAAGGATTCGCGTTGGAGTGAAAATATTGCCCATACATATACAAAACTACACAAGGAATTCAATATGTAGTTCTTGAGTGAAAAATTACATTTCATATGACCAAAAAAAAGGGAGTCATCTTGCATTGCGTTATAAGCGGAATCGTGTTCTATTGTATGATATTTTAATGGGATAAAGCAAGGGCACTGGAAAGAAATGTGGAAATGTGCTCATTAATTTTTTTTAATGTTATTACCATGTTTCATAAGGTAAACGCACACTCTTGTCCCTATGTGCTAATGCCCATGGATGTAAAGAAGAAGAAATGGAAAGAAATAAAATCCCAATATACATACCAATTGATTGAGACAAAGCAGCAGCATTATTAGGCAACTGATGATTTGTACCCACCACTAAAGTAACTAGTGGCCAAGAAGATTTTCGACGAGGCTGTTGCTGCTGTTGGCTGAGATAATGGCAACATTCAAGAATTTGAAAGAAATCCCTGTAAAGAATAATATAGTTAATAATATGAAAAATTATACACTTAGCATTTTCTTTACATACAGGGTGATTGACCATCTTACATTATTGTCATTTAGGGGGTTGTTAGAGAGATCATTTGAGTTGAAAATATAAGATCATATCTGCTTTGTTATTACTGAATTATGGTAGTTTGAAAGTCTTGTTTCATCTCTATTACATATAGACATAAATTAGCCAATTGCTTAAATTACCATTTCTCAACCCATGATCAAACTTTACCTTACTTTATATTGTTACAACAGATGAACGTGCTGCAATGAGTTTGTGGTGGGCATGTCATGAACATGTGTGCTTCTGTGTGAGAATTAATTAACCAACGAATTAGAACATAGAACTGATCTGAAATATAAGAAAAATAGAAGTGTGTTGTTTAAGTTGTGAGATCCAAAAGGAGGCATAATTAAGAGTCTGTGCACGATAGTTTAATGAATAATGTTTTTATTTAGTGTGTGCACTGGAGGTTGACTACTTTATTGGTATGGATTATATTGGTAAGCTGGTGTATAAAAAGGAAAATATTGTTGTCTTGTGCATGGTGATCAACGTATGAAAAAAATTAGTTCTGAAAAACCAGTACACTTAGTTGCAGTTTTGTGTATAGTTATTTAGTTATTTAGGAATTTAATAGATTCTTCTGAAAGTTTATCTTGTATTATTATAGAGTTTCGAGCCGGTTGACTTAGTTTGTTTATAAATGATTTTATCCATACTTTTATAATAAATTGCATTGTATTGTAATTTTCATTGACCAATTTTTACTTGAACTCACCCTCAGTACTCATCCATTTTAAATTGCAACAATATGTTTACAAGCTGGTTTGTGGAATCCAAAGATTCCATTTACTAACACACCCTAAACAGATATTTTAGAGCATATTTTTTAAAATGTTTACTTAAATTACATCACACACTTTTTTTGTGTAAACTCAAAAGTCAATTGATAGAACCAGTACTGAATGAATTTTATTTGGTATCATCTATATGCAGAATTTACTAAAATTCAAGCCTTTAGAAAGTTAGGCAATAAAAAAAAGAAATGTTAGCAAAAATTTGCTACGAAACTTTGTAATATTTCTCTTTCGAACGATACTGTTACAAGGTATATAATATCTGATATTGCAACTCAGAATAAAAATATAAAGTAGAAATTTTGATAAATACGTATCTCGTGATATACACTGAAGAGACAAAATATTATGACCAGCAGGTTTTTATTGAAAAACGAAGCAACTGCAGGTAAATAACACTGTATGTGAAGGTCATGAAATGATATAAATAACACCTGATATTGAGGCTCTGTTAATCAATGTTATTCTTGTTCTTCAGATAGGAAAGGCAGCAGACTTAAATGAGTTTGACAAAGGACAAGTTGTAATGGCCAGACGACTGGGTCAAAGCATTTCCGAGATGGCAAGGCTTGTGGGGTACTCACGGTCAGTCGTGGTTAGTACCTTCAAAAAGTGCTCAGAGGAAGTCCACAAACTGCCGGCAAGGTATGGGCCAACCACAGTTCATTGATGCTAGAGGTGAGTGAAGGTATCCTGTATGGTACAAGCCAACAGAAGGGATACTGTGGCACAACTCATCCATAATTTGAATGCTGGTGACAGGAGTAATGTGTCACAAAACACAGTACATCGAACCCTGCTGAAAATGGGGCTGTGTATCCGCAGGCCACTCTGAATGCCTATGATAACCTCGGCTCACCATTGAAAGCACCTACAAATGGGCATATGAGCATCAAAACTGGACCTTAAATAATTTGAAGAAGGTCATTTTGTCTGATGTATCCCCTTTCCTGTTGCACCATGTGGATGGCCAGGTACATGTGCATCATTCACCTGGGGAAGTGTTGGCACCAGGATTCACTGCGGGACAAAAACAAGCCAGTGGAGGAAGTGTAATGCTTTGGGCAATGTTCTGCTGGAAAACCCTGGGTCCAGTCATTCATGTGCAGGAAATTATGATGTCTACCACCTACCTAAACATCATTGCAGACCAGGTACATCCTTTCATGGCAATGGTATTCCCCTCTGGTAGTGTCTTCTTTCAGCAGGATAATGCTGCCATGCCACACTGGCTGGATTGTTAGAGAATGGTTCACAGAACATGAGGAAGACTTCCAGGTATTGCCCTGGACTCCAAATTCCCCAGACATCAATCCAATTGAGCATCTGTGGTTTGTGTTGGAACAGCATATCCGATCTGCGGTGGCTCTACCATGTAACTTACAAGAATTAAAGTATCGCTGATAACTTGTTGGTACCAGATACTACAAGACACCTTTAGAAATCTTGCATCATCCATGCCTCATTAAGTAAGAGCTGTTTTGGCGGCACATGGAGGATCAACATCATATTAGGCAGGTGGTCATAATGTTTTGGCTCTTTGGTGTATATCACAGTAAATACTAGCTAAGATATACTCAAATACACTAATACTGCTTGAGATAACTAATGCTATTAACTAGATCTAAATGTGGATATCATCAAAATGGAGCAACATACATACCAAATAATGGCACTATTACAGTCTTTTAATCTAAGTAATGGTGCATAGCTTGAAGTATATAGGTAGTCTGCAGATGTAAAATTCTCCTCACTATCACTAAGGTAACTGATGAGTTGCATGCAATCAACAATAATATATCTGTTACAATGCAGAAGATAACAGATGCCCATTTGATGTTTCAGAAAGTTCGTAAGAGGATGGTTATTAACATGAACTGTTAGATATTCCAGAAAGTTTCCTCACCCAGATCAATGTTACAAGACCATTGGGATACCATTTACACAAGCACTATGAGCTGCCCATATTTTATGATGAAGAATAATGATTGTGAAGTTGATTTACTTCTACTACTGCTAAAAGTTCTGAAGTGAATTTTAAGTTGCAAGCAATCTTTGTGAAGATAGTTTAAAACTCATTAACATAAGGTTAAAATCACTGTGTGGTGATGCATTTTGCAGTGACACAGAACAGCTGCCAATGAAGTAGCTAAATTTTGTCACCTAAAGTATTTCATTATTTTAATAAGCATAATTCATATAATTTCTATGATTACTTAAATTTTCATTTAGATTTTTTTTCCCTAAAAATTTTAGTCATTTATGCAAATAATCCATATGCTTGGATTTCTAAGTGATGGTAAACTAAGGTATAGTGTCACAAAAATTTATTTTTGTTTAAAAAAATGTATAAAAAACTGGAAAAAAAATATATAACTAAAAATGTATACAAAAACTGGAAAAAAATATACTTAACTAAAAAGAGGTAATGGGCCATGAAATAAGTAATTAACTACTAGTGATGGGGGAAGCATAACTGTGGTATAGTATCTGTACCAGCCATAATGAAAAGTTTAATGTGCTGTTTCTAACAATAAACTCTACATGGCAGGTATTAATCTTGAAGTATATTCACTAAATGAAACAAACCAAAAAATTTAGAACCCTATATGAATTAACTAACAAACAGAACTAAATTATGCTGTGTATGAAAATAAGGAGCAATTATTTCTGAGCATAATACAAATAGAAAGAAAAGAGAGGAATTTTTAATATATTTTTTTTACTTTTAGCTTCGGAAAATAAAAGTTTACTTTTAATGCTTTCTATATTATTTTACTATTTCAATGTGTTTAAAAATAGTTATATAATTATAATACATTGTTAACAATGGATAGTGATAGCATGCTTTCCATTTGTGAATTTAAACTCTGAGATTGGTGCTAATGTACATATAGGCTGAAATATAGAGCACCGAATATGAAGCATGGTCCCAATTGTTACCATTTTCAAGAAATAAATTATATACATTGTCTAATATTGCATTTAAATGCAATGAAGGAAAAGAATTTCTACTTTCAACTGAAAACCACAACAGACTTATAAGTTGCAATGCAATAAATATTTTCCTTCAGCAGATACACATGAAATAACTAGCACATACCATGCTTCTTTTTCTTTCTTTTTAGGATATTTAACAGGAACAAGAGTAAGTCTTTCCATTTGGCGCTGGGATCGAATATACCTGAAAAATACATCTGGTTATGGTTAAATTATTATTACAGTTATATGTGTATATATATCGCACCCCGGCAAGAAAAGTGACATAACTCAAAAATGCAGTATTTGAGAAATAACAAATTAAAGAAATCATGATGAATGTGAAGTAGCCTAAAAGTAAAACTGACAACTGCTCCCTGGCGGTTAATTTGCGAGTTAGAGATGTGACGTTTTTCGTTCACGTAGAGGAACACAATACCTATTTATCACTGACATAACCTCAAAATACGCATTTTTTGAGTTATGTCACTTTTCTTGCCGGGGTGCAATATATATATAACAATAGCAACCACTTCTGTGTTTTGCCCAAGATTGACTCAGGCAGTATTTTTGTTCCAAAACTGTTGTGCCAGAGTCTGATTTGGACACTACAATGTAAGATTTCACATATTTAACAAGGCCAAATTTTTTTGTTTTAAAAGCTCATCACTAGATGGAAGAACCATACTGTAGTATTTCTCAACTTTGAAAGTATTTTGTTTACATTTTAGTTTGCTAGTTGACAAAGTAAAAATCATCACAAAGTTTAGCAGGTGCTGCTTTGCATTGGCTTTTTGTTTTGCATTAGATTTTGGGCCAAAATTATAGATGGATTTGTGATTTATGACAAAAACTTCATATACCTGTAAGTGTACTTTTTTGCTGCTCTAAAGGAAAAGAACACAGAGAAAAATAATAAGAGAGATAAGATTTTATTGCAAAAACTGTAAAGTTGAACTCTTGTGTTTCAAAACATAGATAGGCTTGATGAGTAAGTACAGACTCAAGTTTTTCATTATATATATATACAAGGTGCAACCAAAACTTCCTGGACTGTACTGATAAAAAAGTATGCTTACCTTAGGTTTTGATTACTGTTATCCCCCTTCAAAGTAGTACCTTGGGAGCTAATACAGTGAGCCTGAACAGACAGAGCAGTGTGTGTAGGCCATTTTACTGAATATTTCAGCCTCACTCTCTCTCAAATGCTTCAAGACCTCAATGTAGAAGTGCTGATTCACTGTCTAGCCTAGGGGTTCTCAAAGTGGGGTAAGCAGTAAAATTTTTTGGGGTACACCATGAGAGCTCAAAAGTCACTAAGTTGGCAACACTGCTACTGATTACACAACATTGTACTGGCTTTTCATCTTTCTGCTTTAAAAAATAAATATGGGAACAGGCTGGATTTTGAAGATGACTTGTGACTCTACCTTAGCAAAATAACCCCAACCATTGATGAACTGTGCAAGAGTAAACAAGCACAACCATTTCACTGATTACCCAGTAAAATATTTATAATTTTTTAAGATTTGTTAAATTGTTTATGCCATTTTTTGTGTTTATCGATATGTGTAATTTATGAATACAAAATTTAATGTGTATATATATATATGTTCTATTTCATTCCCATTATTATACTATAACTATAGTTTTATCTATCTACACAAGGGGTACACCAGTTACATACACATTTCCAGGGGGTACGTGAAGCATAAAAGGTTGAGAACCACTGGTCTAGCCTATAGGAACAAACTCCTTGTTAACAGTTCCCTTCACATCAAAGAAACAAATCAGTAGGCTCTTCACCTGCCTCGCTTTATTTGGTCGCATTGAAGGAGGACTCTTTCATTGAGTCTTACTCCTGAAGACCTCTGCACATAGTGAACTGATGTTGTAATTATTTGGCTCTGAGTCAGCAATCCATCTCATGTTGATATCTCAGTTTTTCTGTTAGGATTCATGGTGATCAGATATTAGATCAACAATTCCACAAATGCCATTAATTGTTTGTTAATGGTCCTCATGGATGGCATGATGCACTTTCTCCACATTATCATCTGTTTGGCTTGTTGAGGGCCAACCAGAATGTTCAGAATCTTCCAGCGAAGTTTGTCCATTTCTAAAATGTGAGAACCGTTCAAAAGTTTGGCTCATGGCCTAATCATCGAATGATTATTTAAGCATTTTGTGAGTCTCTGAAGTGGTTTTAGAGATTTTGAAATAAAACTTGATGCAAAAGCACTGTTCTTCCATTTTTCTGTCAAAAAAAAAAAATTGTAATGCAGCATAGGTGCATTAAAATGGCTGTAAAGAAGGTTTGGTTCCAATTGTAAATGCAAAATTTGCCTTACCTGCTTGACAAAGGAGTAGGCTTGTGATATCTAGCAACAGAAGACGGAACTACACCTAGATAGCATTACTCCTAGATGCGATAAGTCCAGGAACATTTGGAATGTACCATACATATTACAAATTATAGTAAGTTCAATTCATAAGTATGCAAAAACTGCAATATAGAGTAGCTGTAATTAAAGTTCCTCTATTCAGAGGCCACTATAGAACTACTGAATGTATTCCTATTTGTCATCTGCATCTTGCAAAGCATGCCAAAAATGATTATAGAAAACAATGTAGTGGCAAAATTTTACCACTAGATGGCACAGGTGGTGCAAATTAATGCATTTGCATATCATTCCAAGGAGTTAATAAAATGAGAAACTTAGGTGTCAGAAGTGGGCAAAGATGGAAACCCATTGCCCCAGATATTGTAGAGGGGATATCCATGCAATTGTTGACACACATCGAAGCAGTTGTGTTCAGTCTGTTGCACAATGACTTATTGCCTAAGATGACTGACTATGCATAAAATGTTAAGAAATGTGCTTCACCATTATTTATAAAAGATCCACTGTTTGCATAAACTTCTCACTGGTAATCTGGCAACTTTCTAATAGGGGAACAAGAGCTTTCTTGCATGAATGGAAGTGGAAAATGCATGGCCATGGAATGCCATCCCTACATCAATGTGAATGTCTTCAGACAACAGTTTTCATTCAAGATGTAACTCTTCTGTATATCATGAACATTATGAAGAATTTGTTGTGTGCAAACTTAAATGATAGGATGATAAGACACAGATTTATGACTTCACGGTCACCCAATTCTCCAGATTTAAACCTCTGTAACCTTTGGCTGTAGGATTATTTGAAGGTCAAGATCTATTCTGATGACATTAGGACACTTGTGACCTTGAAAAACAATATTAACATGCAGCAAACATCTCATTGGATATACTGTGTTTTGCTGTGATCAATATACTATTCTCAGATTTCAGCATAGTGCCAGTGAAGGGCTACATAGAACAAGGACTGGATCTAGTGCATATGTGTGCATTGGTTTTTGCACAGAGTTTAGAAAATGAATGATGAATGTAGTAAAGGCAGCTCAAGGTTTCACTGTAATTCCGAAAAATTATTGAAACAAAGTGCAGTCAAGCATGCAGGAAACAAATGGCTCAACAGCATTTGCCCTAAAATTTCTGAGTGCTTTAGAGAGCATGTGACATGATTATTTAAGATGGTTCTCAAATAAAATTTGGAATTAAAGATGGGGGGGGGGGATGTGTTGATGCCAAGCTCTCAAAAGATCACACAATTTTAGTTTGCATAAATATGAATGGCACACACACACAAAAAAAAAATATGAAAATGATGCCCTAGATAGGCATTTTGTGAAGTTAGTATATGGTTAACCACAAAGAAATAAAGTAATCAAAAATGACATCAAATTATGTCAATATTTCATATATCAATTGTTTATAAAGTGTGCAATGAGCTTGGAAAGTACACTGTCTGGCCAAAAGAACGTCATTCAAGCTATCTTAAAATGTATTAGAAAATAAAAAAGATAACTAAATTTATATATGAAATTGTTGTTAACACTATTGCAATACACTTTAATTTACAATTAAACAGAAATTAGCTTACCTGCATCCTTTACGCAACTCCATTTCTAACCAACGAATTGCCTCTCTAGCTCCTAAGCTTTCTTTTTTCAGGTGATCCAAATTTGCAATTACTTACAATGAAAAAATAAATATTATTATAAATTATTATTGCTTTGTTTTCTGCTAATTTAAGAATCATGCCTTTAATAAGGAATATATACAGGTATAATGTAATATACCTATATTAATTACATGCACTTAATGATTTGTGTTATACTGAGCCAAGTGCAAATTCTTTGCAATGTATTAAAAACATATGAATTAATAAAATCTTTAATTATCAAGTTTAGAACCATTCTATTAATGCTTTAATGAATTATTTTTCAATATATTACAATACTAAGCATTAATCCTTTGACTTACATCAAAGTTTCCTACAGTAATAATTTGTTAGCTAAAGAATGGATAATCTAATTCACATATGCACAAAACAATATGTTTAAAAAAAAAAAAATAAATACCCCCTCAAGCAGCTGAGAATATATTTAAAGTACAAATTCCAGAGATTTAGATCAGGTTTTTTAACCTTTTAAACTTGGACACATAAAAATTTACTTTTTACTTTACAAAATTCAGCATAGTAGTAAAATTTTTATATTAAAAACTATAAATAAATTTAAAAATACCAATCTTCCTATATGCACCCTAAAAAATAGAAAATAACCTAAAGTATATTGATGGTGTCACTGAGTTTGTATTCACTTCAAAGGAAGATAAGGTATCAGCAAGCTTGTTGAGTAGGTAAATTGGTGACCTATCTTCCTTTGAAGTGAATATGAACTCAATGATTGATTGAACCACTGATATGCTTTAGGCTTATTTTCTACTTTTTAGGTTGCAGATAAGATAGGTGAATAAAAAATAATAAATAATAATCATTTCCTCAAGCAACTGTTTGCCACAGAGGTCTGACAGGATCCTGTCAGTTTATACTCCATGGTAGAAGGTCTGAGAAGATGGTGGGACCTCAGCAGAAAAACAACACATACATCCATGCCTTACTCGGGGTTGAACCCAGGTCCCTTAGATCAGTAGCCAAGCATGCTAACCACTCTGCCACCAGAGAGTATTTTTTATTTCAACTTATTTATATATTTTTTATTTGTCAAATAAAAAAAACACTTACACTTCCTTCAGAAACTTTCATTTCATATATATACTCATAAATACTAATCACATTTTCTCTCCCTTTAGGACCGACTCCCTCCCCCCCACCCCAATAGACTTGAAGTAGACAGCTTCCTTCCTATCATTTGTGGGGATTTCAATGCCCACTACCCCTGTGGGGCTGTGATGAGACTAACAATAGAGAAGTCCACAAATGAACAACTCCTCTACACACTAATCAACTATTCCTTTTGAATGATGGGAAAAACTGTATTAAAAACCTCACCAAAAAGATTGACACTAGATCTCATCCTATGCTCACCAGAAATATCACATCCGCTAACATGGAACCTCATAGATGACCAAACAGGAAGTGATCACAATCCAATCGTCATTAATGGATTGCCCCTCAGAAAAACAAACAAACAAACAAAAAAAAAAAAGCCTGGAGACCATTTAATCAGGAAATTAACAAGAAATAGAGCAACAGACACAAAACAAAACCCTAGAAGACTTCAGCAGCAAAATAAATGAGGCACTACAAAACAGTAAAATTAAAACCATCAAGAAATATATATATATCCAGCTACAATATTTACATAAAGAAACTAATCACCATAAGAAGACAAGCTGAAATAAAAACATTACAATCCTTAATCCTTCTAAGGTCTATGACAAATATAGATGTTGAGAGAATCCAAAATGAGAGACCAAAGATAAACATAGACATCTTTTGTACAACAAAAAAACTTTGATTAAAAAAAAATAGAAACTGCCATTTGAAAAATTTCTTGCATAAGCTTTTAAAAACACATCATTCAAACTCAAAAAATAAATTTTCTTTTTTCATTTGATGCAAATTTGATTAAACTACAATATAAATATTTTGATAAAATCATCTGACTGCCATATTTTAGAAGTAATATATGGTAATGCTGATTTGTTCATTAACATTACTCTGTATTGAATCAACCACCAGATTTAAACTCACAAGTTTGATTTGAACTATTATCAACAAATTTTTTGCTTCAAATTTCGAAAATCTCCTGAAAATTAATAAAAAACTGCTGTTTTTAAAAATGAAAGATTTTGTAAATAATTGCAAAGTACGTACCTTCGTTTCCCTCACCCAAACACACAATTTTATACCGTTTTCTGCTTTAAAACTATTTCAGTATTCCTAAAATTATTTTTATCATTTATCCCAGCATTCTCTGCTCTTCAAATCAAAATTATAAGTAAAGCCAAAAAGTAAAAGAAATGCATTACCAGAGCTGTTATTGTGAAATTGCCAGGAGAGCCAGGTGCCATGACCTAGTTAATTGCTTTCATGTGTGGCAGTCAAGTGGCTACAAAGTGGAATTGTTTACAGCAAGCACTGTTCTCATACTTTGAATAAATTCACCAACATCGAGTTAACATTTATACTTTTATATTTAAACCTTTATCTGCCATACTGGCCAAAAATGGCTCAAAGTGCAGGTAGGAGGTAGTGAAGAGGAAGGAATAGAAAATTGAACAAATCCAATAATAACCTTGGCAGTTTTGGGCCAGTATAGTAATGAAAGGGTTAAACCTTACTTTTCATTTCTGTATATTTATTTCTGCAAAATACCAATCTTTCTGTCGATCAATTATTATTGACATTTATTTTTGCAGTTATGCTACATCAGATGGCCAGCTTACAACTTGTTGCTGTGGATACTTCATTCAATGATTTCGTCATTTTCCAGTAAAAAAAGCTTTGATCGTGTATTGTTTCCTGAAAATGAATGTGGTCTTGGAGATGAAAGCAAATAGGACTTACTTGGCATAGAAATCAGTCCTCCTGTGGAAGAACAATTTCAGCAAGAGTTTACCCCCACAAGCAGATTTTTTTTTTTAATTATAAGCTTTTTAAATTGTTTATATTCAATGGTTTTAAAAGATTTTACCCCCTCCCTGCTCTCAATGCACTTGCTGTGCTACTCATTTTTTTCATTCCTAGTGCACAAACCTTTCTGCACTCAGCCAAGATTGTCAAACTTCAACACACAAAGAAAAAAAATCATGTTTAGTGAAAAACAGGCAGCCAAGAAAGCATTTTTTCCATTTCATTAACAGGACAGAAAATTCCATTACTGCGAGCAATCCAAATCACCTTGTATAATGCTGGCCCATGATTTTAAATATATCACACTGAAAAGAATCATTAAAAGAAAATAAATATTTCGTTTCAAGTAAATATTATACACTGAAGTGCCAATGAATTAGGGATAGGAGACGTTATCCAAATCAGTACTGTAAGTCTCGCATTTGCGCACATGTATGGCTGAAACTCTGGTCACATATAGCTGCTATATGTGACCAGAGCTTTGGCTTTGGCTTCCCCAAGCATTCGTCATGAGAAGCATAATGGGAAAGGCACGGGATTTAGATGCATTTGACAGAGGTACCCAACGGATGGGACATCGATCACCAAAATTGTCAATGAACTTGGATTTTATCGTATGACAGTTTCAAGAGTGTTCCAGGAATATAAAAATACTGGCAGAAAAACAAATACCTGGACAAATTGCAAAGGACAACCAGCCTTGAATGATCGTAAGCTTCACTGTCTGACCTGCATCATATGGACAGGTAGGGGACAAACATTATCTGAAATCACCTCTCATCTGAATGCGGGTTCCAGCTGGGAAGTCAGTGCACGGACCGTGCAATGCTCACTACATTGTCTCGGCATTGGGAGTCGCCGACCTACAATAATTCCACTTCTAATGGCACGACACCGGGCTCAATACCTTGCCTAGGCTAAAGAACATCGAAAATTGGCAATGGATAGCCTAGAGTGATGAATCCCGATTTAAACTTCTTCATGCCGATGGGAGATTGAGGGTACGTCTGTGGGACCTTTGGTACCAACAACTCTCAATGCATCCCAGTACGTAGAACTCATGGTTGACCATTTACACCCATTTATGGCCATCTTGCATCCCAATGGAGATGGCGTCTACCAGCAAGACAACTGTTCATCTCACAGGTTGGCTACTGCATGGTTGCAGGAGTCCCATCAATCTTGTGTCCCATCAGTGAGACCTTGAGAGAATTGTGGACAGCTCTAGAGGATGCATGGGTCACCATACCTGTGGAACATTTATGCAAGCTTGTGGAGTCCTCGCCTCATCATGTGGTGGCAGTTATCAGGGCCAGAGGGGGTCCAACACGTTACTAGGTTGCTATCCCTAATTCAATGGCACTTCAGTGTATTATTTGGAAATATATTTTTGCCATAAATTTAATATATAATTTAATTATATTTTTTTTCATAGTTTTTATTCATTTTTTATATAATTAAAAATTTTTGTTAATTTTTTTCATTTGATATACAATTTAATTGTTTTTATTCATCACATTTCCCAATGTTAAAAGTAAGGTTTAACCCTTAATTGCATAATCTGATCTATTTTTCAATGTCTTATTAAAATCAATATGCTTGTAAATTTGTTTCAATTTTTTATTTTCATCAAATTTGTAATTAAATTCTGTTCAATTTGGTATATAACATAATCTATTTCAGTTGATTGTAATTAAAATAAAAAACCAGAGTTGACTTGTTGATATGACTCGGCATAGTTGGCAAAAAGGCTGGACCTTCATCTTAAAGTATGATACCAAGAAAAAAAATCACAAAATGGGAGTAATTTTCTTGCTTCACTAAATATTAAAACTTTTGTTATACAGAAATAAATAGCCATTCTATTCATGTGCATTATAATAATTTCTATTAGTTTTTTTAATAATTTTTATCTGCATTGCCAGATGCATTTTACTACATGCTTCTATAAAAACCCATATTAAAAAAAACTATTTTTTTTTCAGAAAAATCCAGAATTAAATGCTGATTAATTTGGCATATAATATACCATAATTCCTTTCATTAGTTATTTGGCAAAAAATTTCTAAAGTTAATTTTTTGGGGCTGATCGTAGTATAAAAATGGCTGGGTTTCCGGATGTAAATCAGTTTTGAGGTGGGACCCTGGGAAGATTAATTATAAAAAAAAATTGCCTCAATAAAAAAATATATATATATATACCAGAAGAAAACAATGGGAGAAAAACACCTCTGTAATGAAACCCCCCTCACTAATCATGGGGGGGGGGGGGGGGGCTTTATCAGAAATATTGGGAAAAAAAAGTAGAACCCTCTTACCCCTGGCAAGTCATACTTCTAAATGAAAACCACAAAGAAGGAACTAGTTGACTAATTTGCACAGAAATTTTTTAGCTCAGCAGGCTTCAGAATTTACCAAACATCAGCTGAAATGACAAAAAGCAACACAGAAGGGTCAACTGCACCAACATTTGTTTTTTCTCACTTATGTTACTAGGAGTAGTCACCCCTCAAGGGCACAGAGAAACAAAGAGACACTTCCACATCAAACTGTGTAAAAATGTGGATTGCAATTTTTTGTTGCTCAAATATAAAACAGTGTTTCTCAAATCTGCAGTTGATGAGAGATTGTGGTATTCATTATTAAGTAAGATAATAATGAATCAGCAGTCTAGATTTGAATAGTTTTCAATGATTGTTTTCTCTTTCAAGAATCATATTATATAATAGGCATAATTCTGGGGGGTTGGATGGACACGTGTGACATCATTGGTGGCAGAAAGTATCAGTTTCCCCATGGTTCCACAATTACTTGAGCGAAGCATAGGGCAGGAAGCCCTATAAAGAGCAGAAAGTGATCAAAGGTCTGTTGTCTTCAAGGGCAGACATAGAAAGAGATATTAAGTATGAATTGGATAAGAAAAATCACACGAAATAATAAATTGTTGCTCTCTAAGAAATGGAAGTAGAATGGTGCTCCAGAACCAGGGAACAGCTAGTAGTCAGGGTCTCAGGCTGCAAAACTCATTTAACCCCATTGACAAGTTCCATATCTCTGAAGAAGCTGAAATAAAGATTTTCACTAGATTCGGAAAATTGGTCTTCATGCTTATTTTTGTAACATCTGCTGAAATCGAAATTCTGTTCAAAGAATCGTGCACAGGTAATGCTCTCTGGCACATGGGGCCACAGCTTAATGTCCCATCTGATGGACAATGGCCTTTCCAAGCCCAATGGTGCCCCTACCGACCAAAGACAGGACAGGATGTTTTGTGGAGATAAATCTCAATGTTGACTCAGGCAGGACTCAAACCTGGGAACTGCAGATTACAAGCCTGGTGTGCTACTGACTGAGCCCCCCCCCCCCCCTTTATTGACTCAGTGGTGTCAGGATTCTTATTATGTAGTCCTTTCTGACTTCTCAGCATATGGTTTGGTGTTACATTTTTTTGCTATTTGATTCACTAGAAATGGTATTATATATACACATGTTTCTTTTTGGTTGAAATTACATAGGACTGTATAAAGGTCATCTGAATGAAAATCGCAAACCATTTTAAAATTCTTAAAATGTAAAAATAATGATAATCTTGCATCACACTGATTAACACTCAGCTTGCCATTGGCAACACTATTGCATGTATTACCAATTCCAGGTACCAATAACATGATGTTTGGGAAGCTGTGGAAAAGAAACTGCATAATATGAACATTGTGCTATTCTACACCTTGAATAAATTTTCCAATTTTCAGGTTTGTAGCACATGTAGATTAAAATCTGACCCCTGACCTAGAAGAACCTATTGAATACAGTACATTTCTAACATGCAGAATTCAAAATATCCCTAGGCACCAATTTTTAGCTCTCTTGTGACAAATAATAAAATTTTGACCTTGATCTCAAAGGATCCCCCAGATCCAAACTTTTGCAACGTTTTTGAGATCTACAATCCAAAACATCACATGCACTGGTTTTTCATGTTTCTAGCATTTGTATTTGAGGTTCACAACTTTAAAAACTTAAGGTTTGACATTTGCGACCTCTATTCAACCTCAAAGGTCGATTTGAAGATAAAATTCTCAGAACCCTATCACTTCTGCATCATAGTTATAATTAGCATTATCCCTATTAGTCACTCACAATCAGCTATATATAGAGTACACAATTTATTTTGCATAAAAAGACAAAAGCTGTTAAATGTAAGTATTTGATTTTTGCCTGCACAAGAAGTTCTTACTTTAATGTAAACAAATTTTATATTTCTACAGAAATTATAAAAATATAATTTTTTAACCTTCTTTAAAACTTGTCATCATATGAGATTTAAGGACTTAAATACTTCTAGGCTGAAAGTGTTAAGTGTCTTAGGAGCATTGAATGCACATGTGGTTCTATCTGCTAGCATTATTTCCTAAACAATGTCTTAGAAATGGTGGCACCCATACAATTTTACACTGAGATAGAGATGCAATCTTTAATTTGATTTCTCAATAATGATGGAATAAAACTTTCTGAAATTTATTGCTGAATGTTGGCTCAATGTGGTGGATGGTCCAATAGTCAATGACAAATCTACAAGTAGTCGATAAATTCAAGAATGGTATTCAGTGTGTTCAAAATGCCTGTGATGCAGGCAAGCTTGTGTAAATAGGATAACAATAAAACAAGTAGCAGTAGACGAGCTCTATGAGAAAATCACTGTATTATTACCATTGCAGAAATTTCTACAGCATTGAATATTAGTGTTGGTTCAGTATAACATCATCAGCAAGAAGCTGCAGTTTTAATAAGTGTGAGCTCATTGGATTCCTAATGATTTAACACCTGAACTGAAGGAATTATGAGTTGATGAATGTTCTGCACTTTTTTGAGAGTTTGAGCAGGAAGGAGATGTTTTTTTAGAACGTATGGTAACTGGTGATGAATCATGGGTGCACTATTTCTTACAAAAAATTAGACATGTAAGTTATGTGTGGTACCATGCACTCTCACATCAACTGAAAAAAAAAAAGTCAACATCAATGCATCAGCCAAAATAGTGCTACTGTATTCTAGGATCACAGAGATGTAATTCTGGAACACTACTTGGGGAGACAAGGATTTAGTTGTTTTACCTATGAGCAGCACTTTTATGTACACAATGGCCTAAATGGCCAGGTGACACAAGGACCACGAGGGCTCAGAGAAGGTTGGGGGAAGGGTACTTACTGGACAGCTGTTAGGAGACAGATGGTAGTCACCCATCAAGACTGTCCAATGCATTCTTTAACGTGTACAGGGTATGGCTCTCCCATATATATGGGGTGAAAGCTAACATCCCATCTGATGAACGGCACCTTTTCCAAGTCCACTGGTGTCCCCTACTGACCGAGGGCAGATCAGAGAGTATCTCTGAAAATAAAGATAAATCTCAATGCTGGCCCAGGCAGGACTTGAACCTGGGAACAGCAGATTGCGAACCTGGCATGCTACTGATTGAGCCACCCTTGCCCCTGGAGAGACAAGAAATTGGAAAAAGTGCAAAGTATTGTGATGTGTATCTGAATCATCTAAAGGCAGCAATTTAGAAGAAACATTGCAGTTTGTTATCCTCAGGTATGTGCTAACAACATCACTATGCCTATCCTCACACAGTATGTTATACAGTGGAGCAGTACAGGAGATGAAGTTTGAGGTGTTATCTCACCCTCCATATTTACCAGACTTAGAGTTGAATGATTCCAACCTTTTTTGGCCACTGAAACATGCTCTAAGAGAATGCATCTCATCATATAAAGATGTCAAAAATGGAGGTGCACAAGTTGCTACACCACCAACCACAAAACATCTTGAGGAATCCAGACACTAGTTCATGACTGGAGAAAGTGTATCGAATATAATGGAAACTACACTGAAGAGTGATATGTATATTTTCCTTTTTCAGGAAAACAGATTTAACTTTTGCAGCTTTCATTAAATGACCTTTGATGTTTGAAAAACTGATTTTGCACATGTAATTCTTACTTATTTGTTAGTTTATAATAGTATTGAACAGCAGTCCATTATTGTCATAAAATGAATAATAATATGTTTATTAACTGTGTTCATAAACAGTAACCCCTGATGGGCAACTGTTTTTTAAGGCAATTTGAAACTCGTAAACTATCTGCTACATAAGAAGTCAATGCTTATTATTATTATTATGTAATCTTTCAACCACTATAAGGGATAGAGGTGCATAGGGTTTGGCTGAGTTGGCAGTGTGCCAGACTCATAATATGAATTTCCCCGTTTTGAGTCCCAACTGAGCCAGTGTTGTGATTTATCTATACTAAATCTCATCATGTTCTTGAAAAGACCACAATCCATTGGATGGATGTTAAGCTGTGTCCTATGTGGAGGAGAGACTTTCTGGATTGCCTTGACAGGAGGCTTACATCCATCTCCTAATAGCTGTCCACTCGATTCCATTCCCTACCCAGCTCTGAGCCCAATGTGTTGTTCAGCTCACTGTGTGCACAAAGGTGCAGCTCAGAAGTAAAACAATCAACCCAACAAATATATGCATATAAAAAAAAATCCTTCTTGGAATTTTTTTATTTAACAACTAAGGTCTATAATTTAAATACTTAATAAATACTAAGGTCTTAATTTTAGAAACAAACTTACCAATGGAAGGAACAACAATAATAAACCTTTTTGCAACAATTAGCTGCTTCAACAGTGGAAGATAGTAACATAATGCACTAGTATCAGTCACTAAATACGGTGATAGCTGTGAACTACCTTCCACGAGAAGTTCTAAATCATTCACTTCTGCCTATAAAAAATGTTTGTTATTGGTATCAGAAAACATTATTTTCACATCAAACAAATCAATTCTACTTTTAAGTAGCAGTTTATGAGATGACCTTAATAGTAAATTATCAGAGATAAAAACACTAGGAGTAACAACTAAAGAGTGATTCTCAAAGAATAAACAGACTAAAGAGTTAAAGAATACTACAACATTGAATATCAGTTATTTATTTATTTATTTATTTATTTATTTATTTATTTATTTATTTATTTATTTATTACACACACATAAATAAATAAATAAATAAATAAATAAATAAATAAATAAATAAATAAATAAATAAATAAATAAATAAACATTTGGAGGAGAGATGTTAAAGATAGTTTAATAATCGCTCCCATAAATTCTGAGGATTTTGAAATTGGTGAAAACTTTCAGTAAAAATCCACTATTTTTTAAATATGGTAAGCAGGAGAGACAAAATGATTGAGGATGTGATTGGACGACTTGAAGTTCAGGTTAATGTAGAATTATAACTATGCATTACAATGCATCTGTCACACCTGGTTAAGGAATGCATACACACTTCATGACTAAAGGCCTACATGGGCTATTGTTTTGACCTAGGCTTGGGTTTCTAAAGATTGGAATTCAGCTTGCTCAGCCTTAGTGAGATACAAAAAAGTGATGCCAGTGCACACTAGAGCAACACTTAACAATCACCTTTCTGGAGTATAATATACAAAAATGAATCAGAAAGCAAGTTTCCTAGTTTGTTCTCACCAAACTAACAAACATCTGGGCTGTGACACCAACATGTATTAATACCAAATAGTGTCACCAAGTGGCAGCAGTCATCAATGCTATGCACCTATTCTGTGAGCCACAGAGTGAACATGGCAAAGATGCTGCATGCAAGGCAGAATTGGTAGGTGGGTGGTAATATATATATAAATATATGTCATCTTGAAGTTTAATATTCTAAAAAAAAATTTAAATTTCTGTTGTCATACAAATTTCCCAGTTAAGCAATTTTAGCCAAATATGAAGGCTTCACGAACTGCATTCTAGCGGCTTTGGCAGCATAAGGGTCAGAGCATTATTTCAGAATTTGTTTCAATATAAAAAAACAGCATAATTTGCACACCAATATGGCCACACAGACTTCTATCATGAGATTATTTATCAATTCAACTGATAGGATGAAAATTTTTCTTATTTTCAAAACTTAATTAGCCAACTTTCAGATTGAATTTATTTAGATTTGTTTTCAAAATAAGTTGGCTCAGCAGCATAGGCACCAACTTTTCTTTCTTCTCAGTGAACCGAGAGCAATAGAAAACTGTTAACTTATGCTCACATTTCACAAATTCAAGTTGGTATGAATGCAACTGTTAGCTGTTGTAGCATAATCAGTGATTATTTCTTGCTGTCACTTGACTGGGTGATGTTTCATTTTGTGATTTATTAAACTGCAATAGATAGTTTTTCAGGTTTTTATTCACTTTAGTGAAATCAAGGACTTGTCCCTGATTTTTTGTTGTTTTTCATCAAGATATACCTATTAGAGCAAATCTTTTTAAAAGTCAGTTCAACTTTGTTGTAATGAAATTTTACTGTAGTAATAACCAAATCATGTACTACCAAATTTGGAACAAACAAATGCAACTGGCATATTTTTTTAACTATGGAATTTGTTAATACAGCATTTTTAACTTCCAGCTGGACTACAATATAAACATTAAAAACATATTAAAATTCCACTGAAACAGAACTCTGAGCAGAATTCCTGAAGTATCTGAATATCCAACCAAAGAATACATACCTTCTTTGATTGGGAATTTTTTATCTCAAACTTTTTATCATAAAAAGATTCTTCAGACACATCAGGAATTCTACTGAGAGTTATGCTTCAGTTGACTTTTAACATGCTTATGATGAATTCTAATATATGAAATGGAAACAATGACCAAAATTTAAGACATGGAAGAGGTATAAGTATGGACAAGCCATCTTATAAATTAAAATTAGCTGAACTGTACGTATATACTGATTGACAAATATACAGGAAAAAACATTTAAACTTACCTTTAACCACAAATGAGCCATACTTCGCATTAAATGCTGTCTTTGACCTTCCATATCACGACTGATCTAAAAGAAAAAACTTTGTTATCCAGAATACTTTAACTATTATTATTATTATCCAGAATATTTTAACAAAAATATTCAGATTTACTTAACTATTCCAAAATCAATACATTTGCAATTTTTTTAATTTTTTTTTATAAAATTCAGAATTAAATTTTGTTTATCATATTTCTTTAATTCCTAGGCATATTTTTTTTACATTTTAACTTCTCTGAAATAGGAATGTGTCTCACAATTGATGGAATCTTACAATTGCTGTAAAAAAAGTTATCAATTATCAGCATGAGAAGGAGGAGCTGCTGCCCATGAGAAGGAGGAGCTGCTGCCAGGGGACAGTAGTGTAGTTATTATAATCAGTACACTTATTCATATCTGTTTATCCTGTTGTTGATTCAGTTGAGTGTTTCATGTTGAGTTTAATTAAAATTTGGATCCCCAATTGACATTTAAAATGTTTTTAAAAATATTACACTATGATGACACATTGAAAAGAAATATTATTATGTATACACAGAAATAGACTTGTAGCCATGAATTTGTTATTGGTGAAGCAAATATTCATCATTGGAAAAATGACAGCAATTCCATATTTTCTTGCTAAGAATACTGTCAATAAATTGTATTCTGTTGTAATAAGTTTTTTTTTCTTTGTTAGTGATACTGAAAATAATGGTGCATCTTACAATTGATGGCATCTTAGAATCGAGGAAATATGGTAATTTGGTATATGATCTATTTCAGTTGACTGGTTATTTGTTAAAAAAAAATCTAAAGTTGACTTGTTTATTTGACTCAGTACAGTTGATGAAAAGGCTGGACTTATCTCAAATACTCAGACAAAAATTATATAGAGTAATTATGTTGTTTCAAGTAAAACTTTTATTTCTGTTATTCAGAAATAAATAGCCATTCTATTCATATGCATTATAATTATTTTGTTAAAATAAATTTTTATTTTTATTGCAAGATGCATTTTTTTATTACATGATTCTAAAAATGCCCTATTAAAACTTTTTTGTTAAATATTCTATTTTCAGAAAATCTAGAATTAAATACTGATTAATTTTGCATTTAGCATGCTGTAATCCTTTTGATTAGTTATTTGGCAAAAAAATAGCTTGCCACTGGATGTAAACCAGTTTTCCAGGCTGAGTCCTGGAAGGGTAATATTACTGCTTTCATATATCTGTATATGCAATGAAAAATTGCCAGTAATCATTGTTTTGAAGAACAATTTTTATAGTAATAAGCCTTTATTTATATTGTTTTACTATAATAAAGCCACTGGATTATGGAACATAATTCGATTTGAAATGCACTTATTAATTACAAAGGCTATTTTGAAGAACTTAAAAAATATTTTTTTTTTGGTTGCATAAGTGATGACACAATACTATATTCTTAAGAGTCACTGTTTATACCATCATCATCATCATACTGGGGATACTGCTGTTGTCAAATGTCATGACCACCTTTCAGATGATCTACAGTAATAAGCCAATCTCAAACAAGCTGACATACACTGGATATTGGATTAACTATTCAAAATCTATTAAACATATTTTTGAATCAATTGTTCCAAAAAGACCTTTTTTATTACCTGTATTTATTATGCTAAAGTTAGGAAATAAATTATTTCATAGCCAAGGTTGAAAAATAAAAGCATATGTTACTTCTTTTTATGGAAATGAACACCTATCAAAGGATCAGTGATGAAGCATCCATGGAAGCAAGAAAAACTATGCTTCCCTTAAAATTCTCACACACACAAAAAAAAATTATATATATATATAAAAATTTTGACATTGAAGTAAAAGTATTTCCCTAACTTTAATAAGCTTATAAAAAATAATAAATACCCCCTCAAGCAGCTGCTTGCCACAGAGGTCTGACAGGAGCCTGCCAGTTTATATGCCATAGTAGAAGGTCTGAGAGGATGGCAGGACTAACATAAATTTTACAGTTGTATACATCTGTAAAATATTCTTCAAGTTTCCCTGTTACACTGTTTAGTAAATAGAAGTAGAGTTGAGCTAAAAGTGTATGAAGAACCTTGTTTCATACAAAAATAAATAACAAGTACAATAAATAATGAATGAATGACATTCAAATGCATTGAACTGAGAAGGATCCATTTGAATCATATATCATTAAACAGTGAAATGTAAACCAGTTGATATAAATATTTAATTTATAGAAAAAAGTAATATTATTAATAATTACAACATTCTGTAAAATTAATAGTGATACTACTTAACACTAATGAATTTATTTACAGTAAATTCCCATATCCAATCCATTCATTTCATTTACATCTTTCTTAAATGTAATTACATTATTAGTTTGTTTAATCATATAAGGCAGTGAATTATAAAATTGTACTCCACAATAACCAAAGATGAATCTTGCAATGATCAGATGAAAACAAAATTTTTCTCAAACGATGAAAATTACTCTCTTTTTCGAATTTTTTTTTCAAGGTACTATACTTTCAGAAAGTCCGGGTATTCAGCAGCTATGACCAGGTGACCAGTCAAATAAACAAGTCAACTTTAGATTTTTTTAAATAACAATGGACAGAAATAGGTAATGTTAGAAACATATGAAAAAACATTTAATTGAGATCAAGAAATTGGCAAAAAATATGTGAAATTTTATAAGCATTTTTTAAAAGAAAATTTGCAAGATTTTACTGTTTTTTTTTAATTTTAAATTGAATAAAAAATATAATAAATTAATTTTGCTGTATTTTACTACTTTAATAATTTTTTTCATAATTATTTGGTCGTTTATGCAAACAACACACAATCTCGATTTTTTTTTCTGATCGGTGGTCCCGCCATCCTCACAGACCTTCTACTATGGTGTATTAAACTGACAGGCTCCTGTCAGACCTCTGTGGCAAGCAGCTGCTTGAGGGGGTATTTATTTTTATTATTTTTTTATAAACTCTAGGACTAAGGTAGCAGTGTTATAAAAAATTCGCTCTAAAACTAGGTTATTTAAATAAAAACTGAAAAATAAATAACTAAAGAGGGATAAAGAGCTGTGAAGAAATTAAAAAAATATTTGTTAACAAATATTGGATTCTTTCAGATCAATTTGCATTATATACTGACAATTACAAAAAAGTTGAACTTCACAAAAAAAGGCAAAAATTCAACTTAGAAATTACAAATTCTGAATGCTAGTTACGAAATTACTTCAATTTAATTAAAAATAATATTAAAAAGTCCTATCATTAAAAAATGAAAATTTTTGTCCTACTAAATACTCCTCTCAGATCTCCTACTATGGCATATAAACTGACAGGCTCCTGTCAGGCCTCTGTGGCAAGCAGCTGCTTGCAGGGGTATTTATTTATATTTATTATTTAATCAGATGTCTCCTAAAGTAGTTACCATTTTAAGTCATGTATGCCTAATGATTTAATTTTTGGTTAAGCTTCAAATAATTATTCTTTCTAACTACAGCATATATTTGAAAAATAATGTAAATAATTCTAGAAATAGTTAAAATTGATCCCTGTTAAGAATCTGAGAAAAGTCAGAATTTACCTGATTTGGTTGTTTTACCTCTGAGCGGCACTATTTTGCACATCATGGGCTAAAATGGCCAGGTCACATGGACCCCGAAGGCTCAGAGAAGGTTGGGGGAGGGGACCCACTGGAATAGCTGTTGAGAGACAGATGGTAGCCTCCCGTCAAGGTCATCCAGTGTATCCTTTAACGTGCACAGGGTATGGCTCTCCCGCACACGGGTCCATGGTTTAACGTCCCATCAGTGTCCCCTACTGATTGTGGGCAGGGTGGGGAATTTTGTGGAGATAAATCTCAATGCTGACCCAGTTGGGACTCGAACCTGGGAACTACAGATTACTGGCCTGGCGCTCTACCAACTGAGCCACCCCTGCCCCAGAATTCACCTGAATCACTAGAGTCAATAAAATATTGTAGTTCAGAAAAAACATGATTTTCCTGTTCAACTAATATCGATTATGATTAATGTAATAAAATATTTGTTAATGACTATTTTTTTTACACTATATTTCATCAGCAAAGGAAAATGGCTTCGGTACTTTCTGAAATATCCGATCTGTACAGCCTAATATGAGCACTAAATTTCAAATCAAAACCAGATGTTTGCCAATCGATAGAACGCTCCTTTGACGTTGCTGATCACACTGATGAAAGAAATATCGATTTCTCTTTCTATTACACTTGTAAAAGATATCTAATAATAAAAAAAATTTTTAAACGCTAAAATAGCTCTTAATTGCAAAATATACTAAAATGATGCATAAACGTACATGGTTGTATTTTTGTGCAAATCAATGAAAACTTCCTATAAAAAAAATGTTCTCCTGGCATCTGACTTTTTATTTAGAAACAGATGGTAGAATGTTCAAAAAATAACTTAATTAACTTGCTGGAGTTCTCAGCCACCTAGTGAGGGACTGTTCTGAAGATAGAACAGCATCTATGGAAAAGGCTCATTTGGCTGTGCTAATAGCAGTTTGAGCAAGAGAATGGGCGTTTTATTTTCTAAAGCATTAAGTTGAGGAATAAACTGAAAAAAAATATATATAATTAAGAAATTTAAAAAATACCTATCTTCCTACAGTGCCGTAAACAGCAGAAAATAATCCTAAGACATATTGATGGTGCAATCAGTCACCGAGTTCGTATTCGCTTCAAAGGAAGATAGGGCATCGAATTCGATCTTCCTTCGAAGCGAATACAAACTCAGTGGCTGATTACACCATCGATATGTTTTAGGATTATTTTCTACTTTTTGAGGCACTATAGGAAAAGAGGAATTTTTTAAATTTTTAATTTATATTTTTTGTTGTCACTAAAAACACCTTCATTCAAAAACTTTGATATATGACTTATAAACATGGATCACATTTACCACTGTTTTCGATTCAGGCTTTAGGTAGACCATGACATTGGAAACATCACAAGCTTTAATTTGAGATATGACTTGTTTAAAGTCAACCTCCCCCATTTTATCATGGGGGGGGGGAGGATTTTATCAGTGGGTGGAAATTCCAAATAGCTTATGACCATCATTATATGAGCTTTCATTTGACATCTAACTTGGAACTAGGCCCTGGCATTCTGATGATATGGCAGAATGACTATTTCCCATTTTTAGGGGAGAGGTGAGCATAGGGGGCATTTTTTATAGCCTACAACACTCCCCATGTCACAATTTGACACACAGCTCATTACTTTCTGCACTTGCATTCATGAAATATAGAGAAACAATCGTTTTCACATTGGCCTCCTTTTTTAGGGGGGAAGAAAGCATAGGGGTCAATTTTTCATAGCCTATGACATTCCATACATTACAAGCTTTCATTTGACATATATCTTTTTACTTTCGCCATTCGCGTTCTGGAGATATAGAGAAACAATAATTTTCATGTTATCCCCTTTTTAGGGGGGAAGAAAGCACAGGGGAGAGAGGCTCAATTTTTCATAGCCTATGACATTCCCTGCATCAATAGCTTTCATTCGACATATAGCTTGTTACTTTCAGCCTTTGTGTTCTGGAGATATAGCTTAAGGACATTTTTCCCTTTTTACGGGGGGAAGAATGCATGGGGGTTATCGATTTTTTTTAATAGCCTATGACATTTCCCATGTCACAAGCCTTCATTTGGCACATAAATCATTAAATTTCTCCATTGCTTTCGAAAGATATGGTGGAACAATGTTTTGTCAAATCCACAAACCGACCAAATGACAAATGTCAAAGCCAAAAGTAATAGGAAGATAGGTAAAAATTAGCATTTTTAGGAGCTCTAAAATGTCTATTTTATATATATGTATAAAAGTTAGTTCAAACTTTAATATTTAAAATAATTTGGTTATGGACTAGACTGATTTTATGATTCACAGTCATATATGCAGACTTTATGGACTTAGTTTTATAGGTCGTGGCAGTGTAACAGTTAAAAATACCCATCCCTCAATTTACATGGTAGGTTCCAGAAAATTACCGTGCAAATCAAAACCATGTAAATTGAAACAGTGCAAACTGAGACCAACTTATGGGAAAAAAGAGGATAGGTTCCAAAATTTTTTTTGTTATTAATAAAATGTGCATTGAAAGTTATATTTATATACATTTATCTCAAACTTCAGTTGGCAGCAATAATAAAAATTAATGTAACACTGTTTTGTACTTTATGTGCACTAATTCAAATAAACTTAGTTTAATATATATTTTTGCTCATATTTGCTTTTGGTTATAAAAAATACTCATTGTTAATAGACATACATTCTTAAAACTTTAAGAGCAAATTTGAAATAAGGATGTTTATGAACTGAATATAAATGAAAATTAAACATTTGTACCAACACTTAATGCTTTATTTTGCAAAATTAGCATTTATACCTTTTATGTAACAGTGTATTTATAAATCAGCTGTAGTTAAGCTATAGTCTACAAATTAATTTGGTGTATACTAGCCTGAAAGAATTCAGTCTAGAAAAGGCAGATCTCACTGTTGATTCAAATAAGTTCTATTTTATTAAGGTGTTGTGAGACACAATGCATTACTATAGCAAGAATGTAACTTGTTATAGATGATGATTTTATTCATAAAGAAATTTACCATTATATATTTATTCTTGAAACCAAATGACATCAACTCAAACCATTTAGTTGATTTCTAACTTTGGATGACTGTCTAATAGTCTTTCTTGATGCTATGCCACTGCTACTTCATAATATGTATTATATCTATATATATATGAAAAAAACTTAATCTGTACCATGTAAAATCATAACCGTGCAAATTGATTGATGGGTGTACACCTTTTCAGGGATTTTTTAACCCTTAGGCTGCCTGCATATTTGGCTAAACTTCTTCACAGGGCAATTAGTATGACAAGAATTTAAATTTTTTAAAAGGCAGCCATCCCATAGCCGAGTGGTTAGCGTGCTTGGCTACTGATCTAAGGGACCTGGGTTCGAGCCCCGGGTAAGGCATGGCTGTTTGTGTCGTTTATCTGCTGAGGTCCTCCATCCTCTCAGACCTTCTACTATGGCATATAAACTGACAGGCTCTTGTCAGACCTCTGTGGCAAGCAGCTGCTTGAGGGGGTATTTATTTATTTTATAAAATTATAAGCTAACTGATATACTGATAAATATATATTAAAAATAGACATTCCAGATCTTCTAAATAATGATAATCTTTTCAATTTATTCCTCTACTTGAGCATAAGAGAGTAATAGATGTTTGCAATCCTACAAACTGTTGTTCCAGGGTCATGCATGAAAAACTGGTTTACATTCAGAGGTCCAGCTATTTTAACACTATGATAAGCCCCCTCCCCCCCCAAAAAAAATACTTTAGAACTTTTTTGCCAAATAATTAATGAAAAGAATTATGCCAAATTAATCCACATTTAATTCTGGATTATCTTAAAATGAAATATTTAAAAAAAAGACAACTAGTTTGATTTTAACAGAGATTATATAAAGCCATGCAGTAAAAAAAATGCATCTGGCAATGAAAATAAAAAATTATATGAAAAAAAAACAACTAATAGACAGAAATGATTATAATGCACACAAATAGAAAGGCTATTTAATTCTGAATTTAAAAAAAATTGGGTCTGCTATCACCTGCTGAAGGATCATGTAATTCACCTGGGCTATAGTGTCTCTCACAGCACCAGACATATGCAATGATTCTGAGTATCTTCTTGAGGCGATTGGCACCAACAGTGTCCACCATCCTTGCATCATAGCTCACATGTGGTGATATGGTGCGTAGACCAACTGGCTTCACACAGCCCTACAATCTGACCATGCTGAAATACATTCAGCTACTGATATGGTGGTAAAAAGGTTGTCATGGTATCTTCCACACTTCATCCTCACTATTTGTTATCAACACTCTTTCATAGCTTGTTGCAGTCAACCAGAGTGCCTGAAGCATTTAGTTTAGCCACTAAACTTTTTCCTGTGATCTCTCACAGATAGAGTTTGTCACAAAAATATAATCCTTTGCATATATCTACTGTTCTGCACTCACATTCTCATTTGCATGCAAGTCCATCCACTTCTTATCGGTGGTGCAATTTCAAAGTCACAGTCTGTACTTCTCATTTATTCTAAATATTTTATTCTCATAAAATCCAGAATCAACTGCTGCTTAATCCTTGCATTACAGATGTGGATGAAATTATACAGAATATATTAGTGGGGGCCCCATAATAGGACCCCACTAATATATTCTGCATAATTTCATCCACATCTTTTTTCCTTTGGTTGGGTTATTTTTATTATGCCTCAATTACTAAGATACAATCGTTTTTAAAACAGTTCACTTTTTATCTCATTATGCTTTTAAAAAATCCTGGACTAAAATGGACCCCATTTTTGTTACGTAATGCAAAGATTAATTTGGTGTATAATATGCCTTATTTCATTAGTTATTTAGCAAAAAAGTTCTAAAATTCACTTTTTTTTTTGACTGAACACATGAAAAAAAAAAGGGACAGATACAGTTGTTTTTTAGGCCTGGCCTGTAACAATTAATGCAGAATAAACCAAAACATACAATATAATAAAATTACACACTCTCATATGCTGCACAGTGTTGAGAGTATATAGTGTTGTGGGTTTCCAACTTTCTATATCCCCACAGATCTTTAGTCTCACAGCTTTACTACTCAACAGCAATCTTCAGGAATATAACTCTCCATGACTGGCAAAAGCATACTTAAGTGTACCACTTTCAAATAATTGACTTGGAATGTATGTTTACTGCTACAACACTCTGAAATGTAAAATTAGCACTTACATATTTTATGTAACAGTGTACTTTTTAAATAAAATGTTTAAATAAACAGTTTAAAAAACAAAAAAGTTTTTAACTACAGCTGTACACTGTTACATATTTTTATGTAACAGTGTACAGCTGTAGTTAATCTACACAGTCGTATCAGAATAATATGACCACCTACCATACATATACTATGGTAGGTGGTCATATTATTCTGATTCAACTGTGTATATAATAGTCTACAAAGTTAAATTTAATGCTAAAAATGAGATAAACCGTGTTTATCTCATTTTATTATCAAACAAGTAGTTAATTTCTATACTACTTGTGCATTTGGTGTGTAGTAATGTAATAAAACTTATTAATTTATTTATAACTATTTTTCTCTTTTAAAAATATATTGGACATTAATATTTTATTTTAATGAACTGTTACTTGAATATATTTTCTATATGAATTTACTAAATAACTTGAATATTGTTTTTATATTATTACATATATTATTATCGACAACAATCTACATATGGCATTTGTATTTTTAAATATTAATATACGTCATAAAGTTTTTTTTTTAGAAATTGAACAAACATAAATTTAGAAAAATATTAAATACTAGAGTATAAAATTCTTAATATGATATTGAAGAAAGTGCAATATTTACCACATCTTGATTACTTGAAGTAATATTACTTGACACATTAACTTCTTTGCATAGATGAACTGAATATTCATTACTTTCTTTATCAAAGACTAACAGAGAATCTGTAGACTGAGTTAGACAACTGCCAAAAAAGAGCAAACACTGGATACGCAGAAATACCTACAAAAATATATTATATTATTAGTAATGAAAAATGTAGTATTTTGTAAATTTTATAGGTTTGAATAACAGAACAACAAATTTTGAAATCTAATTTCTCATAGGATATGTTATAATGGATAGATGCTTTCAAAGTCCATTAAAAATATATATTAAACTAAATACCTTCTTAAATTAATATATATTTATGTGTTTATTTTCAGTCACATTTTATTTAAAAAATTATGAAATAATTATTAATAATATTGAACAATTATAATAGATGCTTAAACCAAACAAATATTTAAGCAAAAAAAAAAGACCTGCTGTTGCATAAACTAGATTCAGCAAAAGGTTCTACATCATTAAGATTATGCAAGAAGATGGAGAGTTTTGGGACTTACTGGATGAAAGATTTTGGTTGGGTTGTTTCACCTCTGAGTGACACTTTTTTGCATATCATGGACTAAATGGCAAGATCACAAGGACACCAAAGGCTCAGAGAAGGTTGGGGGAGTAGGAGGCAGATGGTTGCCTCCCATCGAGGCTATCCAGCATGTTCTTTAACGTGCACACATAGACATGGCCTTAATGTCCCATCCATCAGCTGATGGATCATCCTCGAACAATCTGGGCAGTGTAGCAAGGCGCATTATCCTGCTGAAAGAAGGCACTACTACTAGAGGGGAATATTGTTCCTGGTCTGCAATGATATTTAGGTAGATGTCATAGTTTCCTACACATGAATGACTGGACCCAGGGTTTCCCAGAAGAACATTGCCCAAAGCATTACACTTCCTCCACTGGCTTGTTTTTGTCCCATGGTGCATCTTGGTGCTAACACTTCTCAGGTAAATGACACATACATACCTGGCCATCCACATGGTGCAACAGGAAAAGAGATTCAATGGACCAGACGACCTTCTTCCAATCATTCAAGGTCCAGTTTTGATGTTTGCGTGCCCATTGCAAGCATTTTCAATGGTGAACCGAGGTTAGCATGGGCACTTGGAGTGGCTACACAGCCCCGTTTTCAGTAAAGTTCGACGTATTGTCTGTTGTGATACATTACTCCCATCACCAGCATTCAAATTATGGTAATATGGTTGCACCACAGTATCCCTTCTGTGGGTTTGTACCATACAGGATAACCATTGCCCATTTCTAGCACTGATGAGCTGTGGTCAGCTCACACCTTGCCGGTAGTTCATGGTTTTTCCCTCCTCGGACCACTTTTTGAAGGTACTAACCCTCAGCTGACTGTGAGCATTCCACAAGCCTTGTCATCTTGGAAATGCTCTGACCCAGTTGTCTGGTCATTACAATTTGGTCTTTGTCAAACTCACTTAAGTCTGCTGCCTTACCTATCTGAAGAACAAGAATAAAACTGATTAACAGAGCTCAGTATCAGGTGTCATTTATACCGATTCATGACCTTCACACATGCACTGTCACTTACCTGCAGTTGCTTCAATTTGCATAAAGACACTCAGTTTTCAGTGTGATTATTATATATAGTTATATATATTATAGTTTTCTGTAATATTTTGAAAAATATCTGGAATTAAAAATCAAGATTTTATTTATGATATCATGTGGTGAATA
The DNA here is from genome assembly GCA_038380435.1 of Ryuthela nishihirai. Lineage (NCBI taxonomy): Eukaryota > Metazoa > Arthropoda > Arachnida > Araneae > Heptathelidae > Ryuthela > Ryuthela nishihirai. The sequence goes on along the minus strand of JAWZYU010000018.1, from coordinate 41,345,826 downwards.
TTTAAGTCAGGGTAAAACTACTTCATAGGCTCGATATATGCAAATGAACATCAAGTATAAAATGTGCTCTCTAATAGTCTGTGAATTGTTTACCCATGAATTGTAAATTGGAGATGGCAATTTCTTTAAATGTCTCAAAGTCTCATTATGGTGAATGACCATTGGAAGAATAGAGGCTGGCCAGTCTCATGCAGCCAGATGACTGAATATGTCTTGAATGGTGATCTCCAGTTTTTGGAGATAATTTCAGGATACAAATGTTTCTGCTAGACCAATATAAGGCTATTCCAGTGTCACTACATCTCAATTTGACTGGTATCTAGCTTTAATTGCCAGATGTGCTTCAGAACTTTCTTTGTTCAGAGGAAGGAAAATTTCAAGGATGGTTTATAGAACACTTCAGCAGAGGGTTCTTATACATGCTCACTTGTAGTATGGTATCCTTAACCCCCCTCCAACAAACTGAATTTGTCTCAGCAACATCTGCACAATACCCAGGAACAGTGGGAGACAGTTCTCTTTGTAGATGTTCAGATTCAGGTGACAGATGGATCCCCAACAAACATTGATGAGGAGAGAATGTATCCTCTCTAACGATCCTATAACTCTCTAACGAACCTATAACGAACGGTATCCCTCTAACATATCCTATAACATCAAGAAAAAAGCATAAATTTGGAGGTGATAATTTGATGCTCTGGGTAAGCATAACATCTGAACTGACTATTGCATGTTTGATAGAGGCTACTTGACTACCAAGAGATATCAGGATGAGAAACTCGAGCCTTATGTTCTTTATTTGCAAATGCAGTATGCTTGCAATTCATTTTAACAGATAATAATGAATGTGCACACAGAGTTCAACTAGTGTACTAATCTCTTGAATGTGAGGGTGCCGAACATATGAAAGGGATTTAATCCTATTCATCAGTATCAGTCCTCTATGCAGAAGTCTCCAAGATCTTAGGGCAGTCCTTTTGCAACAGTGGGCTTTACTGCCTTAGAAACGAACGGAGGAGACATTGTTGGCAATATGAGGAGGATGAATTGGGTTGTTTTATCTCTTTAGCAGCACTTTTTTGTGCACAATGGGCTAAATGGCCAGGTCACAAGGATATTGAGAACTCAGAGAAGGTTGGGGAGAGGGGACCCACTGAATAGCTATTGGGAGACAGATGGTAGCCTCCCATTAAGGCCATCCAGCATGTTCTTTAATGTGCACAGGGTATGGCTCTCCCACAAAAGGGGCTATGGCTTTATGTCCTATTTGATGGATGGCAGACTTTCCAAGCCAATCAGTGTCCCCTACTGATCAAGGGCAGGACAGGGAGTTTTGCAGAGATAAATCTAAACACTGGCCCAGGTGGGACTCAAACCTGCAAACTGAAGATTATGAGCCTGGTGCATTACTGTCTGAGTCATCCCTGCCCCTTTACCATTGAGCACTTTTTTTTTGCATACAATGGGCTATATAGCATATTACAAGGACCTCACAGGCTCAGAAAAGATTGAGGATGGGGATCTACTAGATCAGTGGTTCTCAACCTTTTATGCTTCATGTACCCCCTGGAAATATGTATGCAACTGGCATACCCTGTGTATAGATAGGTAAAACTGTAGTTATAGTATAACAATGGGAATAAAATAAAACATATGTATATATACACACATTAAATTTTGTATTCATAAATTACATATATCGATAAACACAAAAAATGACAAACAATTTAACAAATCTTATAAAATTATAAACATTTTACTGGGTAATCAGTGAAACAGCTCTCGTGGCATAACCCAAAAATTTTTACCGTGTAAACCCAAGGGGTATGCGTACCCCACGATGAGAACCCCTACACTAGATAGTTGTTAGGAGACAGATGGAGCCTCCTATCAAAGCTATCCAGCATGTTTTTTTAACCCTTCCACCTGAAAAACTGGTTTACATTCAGATGCCCAGATGTTTTTTTTCACTCTAATAAAAAAAAAAATTACTTTAGAACCAAATAACTAATGAAAAGAATTATGGCATGTTATATGTCAAATTAATCAGTATTTTTATGAAAATAAAATATTTTACAAAAAATGACTAGTTTTATTTTAATAAGGGATTTTTAGAGGGATCTAATAATAAATGCATCTGGCAATGCAAAATAAAAATTTATAAAAAAAACACACACTACTAGACAGAAATGATTATAAATGCACATGAATAGAAAAGCTATTTCTGAACAAAAAAAAAATTACTTGAAGCAAGAAAATAACTCCGTTTTTGTAATTTTTTTCTTGATACTATACTTTGAGAAAAGTCTAGGCTTTTCGCCAATTGTGCTGAGTCAGATAAACAAGTCAACTTTAGAATAAAAAAAGACAATTAACAAAAATAGGTTATGTTATATAGCATATTAAACAGAATGCAATTCTGAATTTTATGAAAATAAAAAATTTAAACAATTTACAAGCATATTAATTTTAATAAGATTTTTTCACAGTAATATAGTGGAAAAATAGATTGGACTATGCAATTAAGCTTAATTTTCAGAAAACATGATGAATAAAAACAGTTAAGCTATATATTTCAACCTAGTCTAGTGGTTAATGTACCTGACTACTAAGACCAGCTGGGTCATGTCCTTGTGTAAGTGTTTGTATATTGTATGAGAAACCAGGACAAGTCTAATATAGCTTCTAAATTATCTCCGTACTTTTTGTTTAAGTGTGGTATATTTTAAAACATGGGCCAGCATTATACAAGGTGACTTGGATTGCTCCCATTAATGGGATTTTCTGTCCTGCTATGAAATGGAGGAATACTTTCTTGGCTGCTTTTTTATTAAATATTACGATTTTTTTTTTATTTGGGTGCTGAATTTTGGAGATTTCGGTTAAGTGCCAAAAAGTTACTGCACCAAAGCAAAAAAAAAAAGAGGATATTATCAAAGTGGCACAGCCAAAATATTAAGGGGATAAATCTTTTAAAACTATTTAATATAAACTTAAAAACTCAATTAAAAAAAATGAAATTTTTGTAATAGTGGTAGTAAAATGCCTTCAGTAAGTGTATGTGTGGGGGTGGGTTAAAAAAACCCTTGACAAAAAATGTCCTCCCACATGAGGACTGATTTCCGTGCCAAAAAGGTCCTTTCGTTTCTATATCCAAATTATTCATTTTCTGGAAATGATACAAAATCAAAGTTTTTTTACTGAAAAATGAAGAAATAATAAAAAAAAAACATAATTTAATGTGACGTTAAGCAAAATACCCACAGCAACAAGTTGTAAGTGGATATCCAATGTAGCATAACTTCAAAAAATTTATAATTATTGATCAACCAAAAGATCGATAATTTAAAGAAATAAAGTAAATCTATAGAAATTAAAACTAAGATTTAATTAAAAATAGGAAAATACTAACTTTATGAAGGAAGTGTACAATCCAATTTCTTGGGAAGTATTTGGATTTAAATCATCCATGTGAACAATTTTCCATGCAGCCATTTGACAGATGGCTCTCCTCAATCTTGCACATGTGAGTGAGCAATTAGAACACCTGCTCGTTCCTGTTGTATGATGCTGTGGGCTGCAGGCAGTCTTGAAGATATGTTTTTTTTTAATAGTATCGATTTCAAGAGCTCGAAAGACATATAGAATGCTGGGATGAATGATAAAATAATTCTAGGAATAGTGAAAAAGTATAAAATGGGAGGAAAAACCAGGTACATACTTTCAAAATCTTCCATTTTAAAAATAGCAATTTTTAGTTAATTTTCATGAGATTTTCAAAACTTTATGGAAAATTTTTTGATAATAGTTGAAATCAAACTTTTGTGTGTTTAATCAGGATATTGCTTTAGCAAAGAGTAATTCAATTCAGCTGTGAAATGACAATTCTTCAGAATAACATCTTGAGGAAAAATCGCAGAGGTTTAATCAACACGCACAACCAGCTGAAGCCAGCAGGACTTCGTCATAAATGGTAATATTTTAAGATCTTACTTGGGGACTTTTACTATTGATAAAAACACCTTAAGTTAAATTTTGCCATGTGCAACAACCTATACCTAGGCTATATGCTATAGCCTCAGTGTATCATGAGATAGTAGCTTTTAAGCTCACACCCTATTAAACAGCATAATCATGCATTAAATTATTTTAATCAAATTGCTGTATAATTGCAATTTATTTATGTACTGTTATGCTAATACGTCATCACCCCTACATTATGTACTACTTGTCACTCATGTACTTTGATTTTATCGGTACCTACAAGTTGTAGAGATATTGTTTTGCCACTGCAATCATGCTTGCACCTTATTTCATTACATACCACACCTGTTGGGCGATCTGCTGTGTAATCATTGGAATAATGTACATTTGGTTGTAAGCAGATGTGATGTCAACCATCTTTTGAATCACTTTACTCAGAAACTATCACTCACACAGGCATAGCTTTTTGGGCATACCTGATCCTCTCATGAAGAGAATCATCAACATGCAGAGTTTATGCAGATGTTCAGTCACACTCTGTGTATGTTGGTGATTCAATTGTTTCAAGACACACTATATAAAAATGTATATAAATATATAAAATGTGACAGACTATATAAAATTTAGCATTTCAGTAATCTCATACTAGTAACTAATATTTGTGCAATAAGGGACCTGGATATGAGCCCCGGGTAAGGTATGGATGTATACGTTGTTTTTCTGCTGAGGTCCTGCCATCCTCTCAGATCTTCTACTCTGGCATATAAATTGAAAGGCTCCTGTCAGACCTTTTTTTTATTTATTCAACTTTATAACAATTTAAAATAACAAAATACACATATTTTTCAGACCTAAGCACATAGTTGTTTAAAACTTAAAAAAAAAAACTCTCATATGGATGAGCATTTTGCATCTAAACTGTAATCACAGGATGTGTCAATATGACACATCCTGTGATTCTTTACTACTGAATGATTGATTTAATGCCATGAGTGTGAGAGACAAATATTAAATTCCATCTCTAAGTGACAACATAGATGCCCATTTCCCAACAGATGGCGCCACTGTGTGAAACAAAAACGTGGGAAAGTTTATGTCACACCAGCCAAAGAAAAAACATTAGCTGATGATGGTGAAGTGGTTAGCATAACTGGCATGCTTCCAGGAGATATGGGTTCTAATCTCACTCACAGCAAAACCAATTTTTTTCAGCTTATTACATAGGACTTACTTGTTCAGATGGTGATAATATTCTCCTTTTGCAAATTTCAAATGATAAATGCAAATGAACCTTTTCAAGTGCTGAAAGATATTGCAAAGCTGTATCTTCAGGAAGTGGATACAACTGTTTCCAATGCTCTCCAGTTCTCTGAAGTTCTTGAAATTTTTTTGCTGCATTTTCTGAAAAAAAAAAAAAAAATTTCATTAATAGTAGCAAAGTTATTCTAAATTAACATGTAACTGAAATTAAATGACAATTTGTTGAATTAGATAATAAATATTAACATCAGTGACTTCAATTTTCACTGTAAAATAAAAACCACACAAATAAAATTATTAAATGATATATTAATATCATTACTCAATTTGGGTCTTTGAATTAAAGCATTGCATATTATTGACCTAATGTTATCCCCAGTGGTAGTTTCAGTTGAAATTTCCTTAGAGCTGTTTGTAGAGTGCCAGTTATATGTTTGCTGTGCAGGGGGGAGAATTTCTTAAATATTTATACTTCATTTATTCCAGAGAGTAGTCACATTGTCAAATTTTATGAATGTATTTTAATTCAGTTCTTAGGTTCATTGTTTTAAAACAATACCTGAATGCCATAAAAAATGGGACAGGGTGGTTCAGTCAGTAGCATGCCAGACTTGTAATCTGCAGTTCATAAGTCTCAGTCCTACATGAGCCAGGGTTGAGATTTATCCTCGCAAAACACCACCCTACCCTCAGTCAGTAGGTGACACTGACGAGCTTGGAAAAGCTGTTATCCATCGGATGGAATGTTAAGTCATGGCCCAGTGTGTGGGAGAGCTATACCCTGTACACATTAAAGAATATGCTGGATGACCTTGATGGTAGGCTACCAGCATCCAGTGGTTTTCCCCCAATCTTCTCTGAGGCTTTAGAGTCCTTGTGGCCTGGCCATTTAGCTCATTTGGTGCAAAATAAGCTGCTCAGAGGTAAAACAACCCAGCCGATCAAAAAAATAACTATTACACCATTGGGGATAACATTAAGTAAATAACTCATAATGAATGTGATATGTTACAACCACCATCAAGTGATATATATCAAATTGAAATTCCAAACCCTAATAATGTATTAAACACAGGGAATAATTACACAAGGAAAGCATATAGACAGAAGGAAATCTGACTAAAAGAACATGAAACTGCCTTTCAAAAATAAAGCAGGACATACAACTCTCTAACAGACTATAATTGAACATAATTTACCCCTTACAGAATTATACTGGCTACCCTCCCCTCTCCCTCAACAAAGTATCAACTATGTGGAGAATAGGCTAATTAATATTCATCAGTGAACTTTATGCAACACAGACATAACCCCACACCCAGCTGTGTGCAACATTCTACTATGTCATGTGGAAACAGATTTAGTGGAGCACTGGATTTAGTGGAGCATGGAGCCTTTTAATTCATGCTAAGCATTTACCATCTGAAGCAGTTGCCAATCAATGACAAAACACTTGTTAAGGTTTGTCATCACAAAGTAGTCTCACTGGCTTTTAACTTTTTTTTAATAATTTATGTTATTGAAGTATAAATTAAGTTGAATCCCAATGATATGTTTTCACATCTGAATAATGGTTCTGCAATCTACAGGTACTTAGCTAAAAAATGCTTTTGGCCATGATAGTACACCAGTTACCTGTGTTTATAAGACACAATGATGATACCAAGAAAAAGTAGTAAAAAGGACAGGCTTACTCAACATCTAGCAGAATATTCCACCCTGTGGTTGGTTGGTTGTTTAGGGTTTTATGGCGCATCAGCATCTAGGGCTATAATGCGCCAAACGAAAGTCCAAAAAGTAAAAAGATAAAAATCATGAAACCTTGAACCAATATGTTAAAAGATAAATTACAAATATAACAAGAAAAATGTAAAACAATAAAATGCCACGTTCGGATTAACAGTAAACAAATGTAGAAATATATTATAAAAAGAGATAAAAGTAACCCAGGTAAAAGCAATCTGGGTTAAATATATATATAAAACTGAAGAGTAAAAACTATAGGCGAATAAAATATCCAGTAAATCTTAAAAATCTAAATACAGAGGTAAAAGAACAGTTATCAGATAACAAATGTCCGAGTGTAAGGGGCTCGGACATAAAATCGTGAAAATTAAAAAACAAACGCCGTTCAAAATTAAAACGTGTTTGACTGTTAAAATGGCGTCACAAAACTCGCACTTGGGTTCGTCGTCCACCCGTAAAAGAAACGAATGACCCAAGTGGAGCTGAGCAAGTACAACTTCCTCCTTGCGATTCCTGCGGTAACAAGACTGCCATGGTTTGACGATAGGTTTGATCCCAAAGAGCTTGTTTGTAAGCTGTTCTGACCAAGATCTCTGCCACTGTGCCCAGAGCTCGGTGGAAAAACGCTGCCAGAAATCCAGATAGGGAACCGGCAACGGAGAGTGGGACAGGGGCGTGGCTGACTTGGCAGCAGCATCTGCCAAGTTGTTGCCCCTAATCCCGACGTGACCGGGCACCCAACAGAAATGGATGGTGGTGGTGGCTGCCAGACGATGTAGTTGCTGGCGGATCTTAGTAAGAACAGGGTGAGGCCGATGCCTCACCGAGATCAAAGCCTGTAGCGAGCTAAGCGAGTCGGTGTAAAGCACACGCCGACGATGATGCTTAGTCGCTACGTGGTCCAAGGCGAGACTGATAGCGTGCAACTCTGCAGTGAAGATGGAACACTGCAGTGGGATCTGGTCTGCAATGATTACATCACAGCAGACCATGGCTGATCCCACTGAAGTGCCGGACTTCGAGCCATCTGTAAAGACAGGCAAGAAGTCCGGGTGCTCAGCACGATGGCTGGCAAAGAGTTGCCGGTACACACAGTCGGATGTAAAGGCCTTCTCCGTCCTGCACAGGGAAAAATCGCAGGAAGGGGAAACAGCGAGCCATGGTGGAAGTGGCTCAGCTATCGACTGTGCAACGCTATCGAGACTGGTGTTGATGTCTCTGAGGTAGCCTCAGACTCGCAAACCAAAAGGATGAATGGCAGTCGGCCGATTATTGTAAAGCATTTCCCACTTCAGACTGAAAACGCAGTCCCAAGTGGGATGGCCAGGCAGGGATCGCAATTTAGAAGCATATTGTAGGGACAACTGCTGACGGTGAAGAGATAAAGAAGATTCGTCGGTCTCAACGTAAAGACTCTGGACCGGTGAAGTGCGGAAGGCTCCCGTGCAAACACGGAGGGCCTGATGATGGAGGGGGTCCAGCACCTTCACCACCGAATCCCGGGCCGAGTCGTACACCTGGGATCCGTAGTCCAGTTTCGATCGGACAAGTGCACGGTACAGGCGGAGCAAAGAACATCGGTCCGCCCCCCAAGAAAGGGAGGAGAGGACCTTAACAATGTTCAATGCCCACGTGCACTTGGACCTGAGATGACGTATGTGTGGTAAAAAGGTCAATTTCCGATCGAATATGAGACCGAGAAACTTGGTCTCCGCCACAACTGGAATGATGTTACCCCCGAGCCGCAGCTCGGGATCCAGATGAAGATTACGCTTGTGGCAAAAGTGCACACAAGCGGTCTTCTGTGGGGAGAACCGAAACCCGTTTGCCGTCGCCCAAACGGAAAGATTGTTCAGGGCAATTTGCAGTTGTCTTTCAATGACCCTCATGCTGGACGAAGAGCAAAAGATGCTAAAGTCATCAACATAGAGGGCATTGCCTACAGTCGGAGGAAGTTGCCGTGTAATGGAATTGATCTTGACAGCGAAAAGCGTAACACTCAGAACGCAGCCTTGTGGCACCCCCTGTTCTTGGGGGTACGGCCACGACAGAGTGTTACCGACACGGACACGAAAAGAGCGGGTCGATAAGAAGTTGGAGATGAAGATCGGCATGTGACCTCTCAAGCCGAAGCTGTGGAGGTCACGAAGAATGCCGAATCTCCAAGCCTTGTCGTACGCTTTTTCGATGTCGAAGAAAATTGACACCAGGTGCTCTCTACGTAAAAAAGAATTTGATAGCCGATTCGAGGCGTATCAGATGGTCAAGAGTTGACCGTTGCCTGCGAAAGCCACACTGGGTGTTGGAAAGAAGGTTGTGATATTCTAAATACCAGATGAGTCTGGCATTTACCATTCTTTCCAACACCTTGCACACGCAGCTCGTCAATGCGATGGGACAATAATTGGAAGGAATCTTGGGATCTTTGCCTGGCTTGGGGAAGGCCAAGACGATGGCCTCCCGCCAGGAGTCCGGAAACTGCTCCTCGAGAAAAATGCGATTGAAGAGATGGAGCAGCCGATCCTTACTCGATGGTGAAAGATGTTGGAGCATGGCATAATGGACATTGTCCGGCCCTACAGCAGAGGCACGAGATGAGTGCAGAGCAAGGCGAAGCTCCTCCGCTGTGAATGGCCTGTTGTAAGGCTCCAGGCCATTCGAGTGGAAAGACAGCGGAGAGCGCTCCGCCCTGCCCTTCGGCCAGAAACTCGGGGGAGTAAGAGGAAGACAAAGAAATGGAAGAGAATGACTCCCCCAGAGTGTCGGCAATTGCTTTGGGATCAGCAATTGCCTGTCCATTGTGCTCCAGGATCGATAACGAGTGCGACGTGTAATTCCCACTCATCTTCCGGACTTTATCCCACACGACCTTAGAACTAGTCGTGCGGGTGATAGAAGACGTATACTTGATCCAAGATTCCTTCTGGCTCTGGTGTCGGACGAATTTTCAAGGTTGGGGGTCGTCGGATATCTCTGAAACACCCCCCAAGCCTTGTTCTGAGCCTTACGAGCTGCGGTGCAATCTGGATTCCACCACGGTTTCGGAAAGCGAGGAAACCGTGTAGAAGTTTGAGGAATTGTTGATGCAGCTGCATCTACGATACAGTCCGTTATCTCCGCTACTGCCACATTGATTGGCTCCTGGCTGACAGAGTGGTCATTGAGCTCAGAGAGCAGCTCGAAACCACCCCAGTCAGCCCGATCCAGCCTCCACCGTGAGATGCGTGAAGGGCTGCAAGGCCCCCCACGGGAGATGGTGCACATTCCACCCTGTGAACATGTATGTTATTCATGAAATATTGTTTTCCTTGTACTCACACAGTTAACTTAAAGGAACATAGTCCTTAGATTTAAGAGAAAATATATTGCCTTTGCTAAATGCTTACTATGTCTGCTGGGGTCAAGAGTAGCTCAGTTGGTAGTGCACCAGGATTGCAATCTGCAGTTCATAAGTTCATGTTCCAGCAGTTTTTTTTTTGGTTCATCTCCACAAAAGTCCATGCCCTGCTCTCAGTCAGCAGGGGACACTGACGAGCTTGGAGAGGCTGCCATCTGTCAGATGGGATGTTAAGTCATGGCCTCTTGTGTGGGAGAGCCATGCCCTGTAGACATTAAAGCTATCCAGTGGGTACCCTTCCCCAACCTTCTCTGAGCCCTCGGGTCTTTTTGACCTGGTCATTTAGGCTATTGTGTGTAAACAAGTGCTGCCCAGAGGTAAAACAATCCTACCTTGTCTGCTGGACATTTTGATATAGTCAAAATGAAAATCCTGTAGTAGCAAGGATAGCAATTGATGAGATTACCAACCAGGTCCTTGGGACTGTATAATTTTGTAAATAAACAGTGAATATGTGCTAATTAACTTTTAATTAAAAATTGCCTCGAGTCAGGTGGGATTTGAACCCATGACCTCCTGATGACAAGTTAGGATAGCTAATAAGTGTTTTACTTCATCTGTAATGTAATGAAAAATTATATTAATGAAAACAACTCAGAAAAAATTAAGTTAACTTACCATTAAAACTTAGTAGCTCGACTTCAATTTTTAAGAGCAAATTCAAAAGCTCAACTATTCGAGACAGCAAAAATTGTGAACTCTGCAAAGAAAACTCTAATTATAACAAATTGGTATTTGTTGATATATGTACTGTTTTCTGTTAAATTTTTTTCTAAACAAATATCACAAAAATAATATTTTAAAATATACATTTTTTTTACTATTAAGAGCTTTAATAAAATATGCAAATCAAAAAATACTCATCTTCCTACCAGTGCTCTAAAATGTAAAACATATGAATGATGAAATCACTTACTGAATTTGTATTAACTTCTAAAGAAAATATGGCACCGACAAATTTTGTTCAGCTGGTGAGCTAAATCAGTTTTGGAATGCTACATTCCTTTGAAATTAATATGAATTCTGTAAGTGATTTCACTATTGGCATATTTTTACTTTTTGGATGCATACAGAAAAATAAGACTTTTTAAAATTTTATCATTTGCAATTTTTTTTTTGCTTTTTAGTGGCAACTTCTCAGGGAATTTTGTCACTAAAAATACTTGTCTCTTCTGCTTTCAAAGAGAAAAATTGTTACTTTGAACCTCTTGTGCTTTCATTTGATTTGTTGACATATAACTCAATGCAATTGGGCTTCATGTCCAGAAATATAGCAGGACAGTCATTTACATATTTCCTATGTTAAAAGGGGAAATGACGTATGGGGGATATATTTCCTATAGTATTTGGCACTTCCCACTTCAAAAGCTTTCCCTTTGACACATAACTCATTACTCTTGACCCTAGTGTGTGGAAAATATAGCAAAGTATTTTCTCTTTTTTAGGGAGGAAGAAAGCATGGGAAGTAAATATTTTATAGCTAATTTCATTTGACAAATCACTAGTTACTCTGGGCCCTTGCATTTGAAATATATAGTGGAATAACTGCTTACAACTTTCTCCCTTTTGGCTCAGGGTGGCAAGAGGGGGGGGGGGGTAAATATTTTATAACGTGATGTTCTTCCAGTCGCAAGCTTTCTTTGGCATATAACTTGCTACTCTTGGTCCTTGTGTTTAGAAGATATAGTGGAACACTTATTTACAATTTCCCTTTATTAGGAAGGTTGCATGTCTGAAGGTAAATATTTTATAGCTGCAACACTCTCCATATCACAAGCTCACACTTGGAAAATCTCATTGTGAATGGTCAATGGGTTGTGGAGAACTGGAGGAACAACCATTTTGATAAACATATTGACAAATGTGAGCAAAAAGCAGTATGAATTTAGGTGAAAACAGATATTTTAATTTTATCAAAGGTGCATACTTAATTAAAATAGAAAATAAGCAAATTATATTGAAAAATTAAGAAACTAAAGAGTAAGAGATACATCAAACTATTGTAAAATTGTGAAGCCTTAAACATTATTAAAATAAGAAAATGATAATTACGATACACACACAGAAGAAATAAAGCAAATCTCAGAGCATTGCTAAGCATCTTAGATAACTTTTATTATGAGTTTTAAACATTTAAGGAACTGAAATTATAGAGGTTTGAGTGTATGCAAAGGAAATTCATTTATTGAGATCACTTATTATGCATTACTTTTCCTTCAAATTTTCTTTGTAATATATATTGTTGTGCTAAAGATGCAAAGTTGGCTACATTAAAATTATTGGAGATTGAATGATGAAGAGTCCAAAGATACATTTTTTTTTTGACATATAAATCTAAGGAAGTGATTTCAAACCACTAGTGTAAAGACCAACAATGACACATGACCAAGACTATGGAGGCAGGGTCTTGGGGACTGGCTCTGGCCCCAGCCAAATTATGAAGTTTTTATCACAACATCAAACTTTTTAGTTGTATTCATAATAAAATAGTAAATACAGTCCAGGGTTATAAGTTAAAAACTGGAAACTTTTATTTACTACTAGCTGAACGTACCCGGCGCTGCTTGGGTGCATCACTTTTAACCTGTATATTCTTATTTTCACTGCATTAAAGTAAATTTTGTAAGTCCCCCCCCCCCCCCAACAATTTAGAAGATTTTCAACATGAAGAAATTTGCTCGGTGTTGAATTGGATTGTTGTCGACGTCAGCGAGCTCTCTCATAGCCCGTGGCTTAGTTTCTGCGTAAGTTAATGAGATTTGTATTTTGGTTTTTTGCTGCCCTATGACTCCCTGATATTCGTCCGCATGGTCGAAATTTCCAGCACAGCATCCTCCGTGTGCCCCAGTGATTGGCTTAAAAATCAGGTTCTCACTTGGCCCGTGGCTTCCTTCGTCTCTACGCAAATTGTGACAGCTTGTGTATCACTTTTAATCCCCCCCCCCCCCCCCCGACATTTTATATAATTTGAACAAGAAGAATTTCCCGGTGTTGCAACGGTCATTGCTGACATGGTGCGCATGCTCTCAGTCTATGAAAAACGATCGAGATATTTCATCAGTTTTTGGCATTCTGTAATTCCCGATGTACTTCACAGATAGGTCCCAAATTTCGTATACGGATTCCCCCTGCCGGACTCCATTTCTGGCAGATTTGCAGCAGAAGATTTAAATGCTATTTTAACACTTTACTTTTACAGTTAGGGAGCAGAAAATGGCAACAGTAAATTTGACAGCGATTCTCATTTCCCATAGGAATAACATGGTAAATATTTTTGGTTCTAGCAACCCCCCCCCCCCCCCCCCTTAGACTTTTGACCTGAAATTTGGCACTGTAATCCGGACCACGACCAGAAACTATCTCTGAAATTTTGGAATGTGTATGTTGATTTCCCGATGAGTTATGGCTGCCACAGAAGACACACAGACAGACAGACACCTTCTTTTATTATATAGATTTGGCATTATTTACATTATTACAGCAACAAAGCATACAAAAGAAATTTCAAATTAAGAGTTATTTGCTAACAAAAATTATCAAAAAGTCATCATTAGTAAGATGAACAGAAATACTTTTGCCTAAGGCTAAGGTAAAGTAATTTGATTCCTTGTATTTGGAAAATGCACAGAACCAAAAAATTCAAATTTTTTGATTCTTACTGGTTGGTTGGTTGGGGTTTTTTGGCGCAACAGCAACTAAGGCTATATTGCGCCAAACAAACGATAAAAAGGGTAAAAGACATGGAACCCACAACCAAATTTAAAATAGAGACAAACAACGCGGCACAAAAACGAGGAGTATAAAAAAGAATAAAAGAAAGCAACAAGTGTAAAATCAACAATAAAAATGGGTGTATAGGACCCATATAAAAAACAACAGGTAAAACACAAGTAAAAATTCATAAACGAGTAAAATAACCAGTAAAGCGTAAAAATCCGAAAACAGGAATTAAAAGTGAGTCATCAGATAAAAGATGTCCAAGTGTAAGGGGCTCGGACGTAAAATCGTGAAAGATAAAAAATAAACATTGGTCAAGGTTAAAAGCTGGACAATTGAGTAAAATATGTTTAACAGTTAAAATGGTGTCACAAAACTCGCACTTAGGTTCATCGTTCGCCTTAAAAACGAGTGACCTAAGCGGAGCTGAGCAAGTACAACTTCCTCCTTGCGATTCCTGCGAAAACAAGACTGCCACGGTTTGACAATGGGTTAGATCTCAAAAAGCTTGTTAGCAACCTGTTCAGACCAAGATCTCTGCCACAGTGCCCGGAGCTCGGTGAAAAAACGCTGCCGGAAGTCCACATATGGAACCGGCAGCAGAGAGTCGGACAAGGGCTTGGCTGACTTGGCAGCAGCGTCTGACAAGTCATTGCCCCTGATTCTGCATGACCGGGCACCCAACAGAAGAGAATCGTGGTGGTGGCTGCCAGATGGTGGAGCTGCTGGCGGATCATGGAGAGAACAGGGTGAGGCCGATGCCTCACCGAGATCAAAGCCTGTAGCGAACTAAGTGAGTCGGTGTAAAGCGCACACCGACGATGATGCTTAGCTGGTATGTGGTCGAAGGCAATGCTGATAGCATGCAACTCTGCAGTAAAGATGGAACACTGCTGTGGGATCTGGTCTGCAATGATTACATCACAGCAGACCATGCCGATCCCACTGATGTGCCGGACTTCAAGCCATCTGTAAAGACAGGCAAGAAGTCTGGGTGCGAAGCACGATGGCTGGCAAAGAGTTGTCGGTACACACAGTCGGGTGTAAAGGCCTTCCCCGTCCTGCACAGGGAAAAATCACAGGAAGGGGAAACAGTGAGCCAAGGTTGAAGTGGCTCAGCTGTCGACTGTGCGATGCTATCGAGACTGGTGTTGATGTCTCGCAGGTAACCTCAGACACGCAAACCGAAAGGACGAATGGCAGTCGGCCGATTCTGGTATAACATTTCCCACCGGGGACTAAAAACGCAGTCCCAAGTGGGATGACCAGGCAGGGATCGCAATTTTGCTGCATACTGTAGGGACAGCTGAACCGGTGAAGTGCGGAAGGCTCCCGTGCAAACACGGAGGGCCTGATGATGGAGGGAGTCCAGCACCTTCACCACCGAATCCCGGGCGGAGTTGTACACCTGGGATCAGTAGTCCAGTTTCGACCGGACAAGTGCACGATAAAAGCAGAACAAAGAACAACGGTCTGCCCCCCAAGAGAGGACCTTGATGATGTTCAATGCCCGCGTGCACTTGGACCTGAGATGGCGAATATGAGGTAAAAAGGTCAATTGCCGGTCGAAGATGAGACCGAGAAACTTGGTCTCCGCCACAAATGGAATGATGTTACCCCTTGGCCGCAGCTCGGGGTCCAGACGAAGATTACACTTGCGGCAAAAGTGCGTGCAAGCGGTCTTCTGTGGCGAGAACCGGAACCCATATTCCGTCGCCCAAACCGAGAGATTGTTCAGGGCAATTTGCAGTTGTCATTCAATGACCCTAATGCTGGACGATGAGCAAAAGATGCTAAAGTCATCAACGTAGAGGGCACTGCCTACAGTCGGAGGAAGTTGCTGTATAATGGAATTGATCTTGACAGCGAAAAGCGTAACATTCAAAACGCAGCCTTGTGGCACCCCCTGTTCTTGGGGGAAAGGCCACAATAGAGTGTTGCTGACACGAACTTGAAAAATACGAGAAGATAAAAAGTTTGTGATGAAGATCGGCGTGTGACCTCTCAAGCCGAAGCTGTGAAGGTCACGAAGAATGCCGAATCTCCATGCCGCGTCATACACTTTTTCGATGTTGAAGAAAATTGACACCAGGTGCTCTCGACGTAAAAATGCATTCCTGATAGCCGATTCGAGGCGGATCAGGTGGTCTAAAGTAGACCTGTGCCTGCGAAACCCACACTGTGTTGGAAAGAAGGCCTTGATGTTCCAAATACCAGGCCAGCCTGGTATTTACCATCCTTTCCAACACTTTGCAGACGCAGCTCGTCAACGCAATTGGACAACAATTGGAAGGAATCTTGGGATCTTTGCCTGGCTTGGGGAAGGCCAAGACGATGGCCTCCCGCCAGGAGTCCGGAAACTGCTCCTTGATGAAAATACGGTTGAAGAGTCGGAGCAGTCGATCCTTACTCAATGGTGACAGATGTTGGAGCATGGCATAATGGACATTATCTGGCCCGACAGCAGATGTACGAGAAGTGTGCAGAGCACGCGAAGCTCCTCCACTGTGAATGGCCTGTTGTAAGACTCCAGGCCATTCGAATGGAAGGACAGCAAAGAGTGTTCGGCCCTGCTCTTCTGGGCCAGAAACTCAGGGGAGTAGGAGGACAGAGATGGTGGAAAATGACTCCTTCAGAGTGTTGGCAATTGCTCGAGGATCAGCAATTGCCTGTCCATTGTGCTCCAGGATCGATAATGAGTGGAACGTGTACTTCCCACCCATCTTCCGGACTTCACCCCCATGACCTAGAAAATGGTCGTGCGGGTGATAGAAGACGTATATGTGATCCAAGATTCCTTCTGGCTCTGGCGCCAGACGAAACAGGCTTTAACCCTGGCGTGTTTGAATGCTTCTAGGTTGGAGGATGTCGGATATCTCCGAAACACCCCCAAGCCTTGTTCTGAGCCTTACGAGCTGCAGTGCAGTCGGGATTCCACCACGGTTTTGGGAACCGTGGAAACCGAGTCAAGGTCTGAGGAATAGTAGAGGCAGCTGCATGGATGATGCAGTCTGTCAACTCCGCCACTGCAACATTGATGGGCTCCTGGCTGACAGAGTGCTCATCGAGCTCAGACAAGAGCTCGAAGCCACTCCAGTCAGCCCGATCAAGCCTCTACCGGGATACACACAAAGGGCTGCAAGGCCCCCACGGGAGATGGTGCTCACAACGGGGAGGTGATCGCTTCCATAGGGGTTGTCCTCGACCTCCCATGTAAAGAGTGGAAGGATCGAGGAGGAGCAGATGGTGAGATCAATGGCAGTGAAATTGCAGGTTGGGGTGTGAAAATACGTACTGACACCGGTGTTCAACAGGGAGAGCGATGGATCCTGGAGCAGTGGCTCCAGGATCTCCCTGTTGGTGTTTTCCCTGTTGGTGTCAACATTGCCCCAAATTGGACTGTGTCCGTTGAAGTTCCACATGATGAGGAAGGGGGACGGCAGCTGCAAGACGAGGTCATCAAGGTCATCCCGGAAAACGATGCTTCCGGGTGGGATATAGACAAAACAGACAGTCAACGAAAATCCCACAAAGAGGTGGATGGCAACCGCCTCTAAGTGAGTGGTGAGGGGAATAACCTGGAATGGAGAATGGTTGCTCACGAGCATGGTAACACCTCCGTGAGCTGGACCATCTCCATCCCGGCGAATGAGAGAAAAGTGCCGGATAGTGGAATTGTTGGGTGTCTGCAAGAATGTCTCCTGAAGGCACACGCAGAGGGGTTCATGTGCCCTCAGGAGGACCTTGATGTCGTCAATATTCCTCTGGAATCCATGACAGTTCCATTGAAGGAGTGTGGCCATCTCAGGTCTTGGAAGAATTGGCGGATGACTTACGATTTATTTTAACCGTCGCCAGCGACGGTTTTGGAAAAACAGGGTGGTCTGTGTCCATGTCCTCGGAGTCATCCGAGCAACATGGATCAGAGACCGCTGAAAGGAGGTAAAATTCTCATTTTGGGGAGCGGTGGGGGCCCCTTGGGTTTGGAAGGTCTTGCTGTCTGTGGGTGGGGTGGAGTGGAGGGGGCCTTCTGGAGGTGGATATGGAAGGCACAGACACAGGAATAGAAACCAGTGTCGATGTCAAGATTGACACCAACGTCGGCTTCGCCTGCGTCAAGAGGTACTTAGCAGCAGGCGAGAAAGATTCAGCTGCTGGAATGGTGATGTCGGTCTGCACCGCCACAGAAGCCATCTTAACGACGGGCTTTCTGACGACCGCACTGGCATAGGAGACCTTGCAGGTGGGGCAGGTGGTGCAGCAAGCTTTCTCGCCTCTGGACAGCTGATGTGGAGGGTCTTCAGGTGCTGTACCTCTTTCTCCTCCAGCCACTTCAGACAGTCGCGGGAGTACACTGGATGTTCACCACGGCAGTTTACACAGCATGCCTTTTCTGCTGTGCAGTCAGGTTCAAGATGATCCTAACTGTCACAACGAGCACAGATAGGTTTACCCCGGCATGCGGTGCGGGCATGGCCAAACCTCTGACTTCGAAAACAACACAGAGGGTTTGGTATAAATGCCTGCACCTTGCAGTGTAAGTAACCTGCCTTGATGGAAGTAGGCAGGTGTGGCGTATTGAATGTTAAAATTAGAACCCAGCTGGGTTCTAACTTTCCACCATGGCATGTCGAAACCTGGTGGACTGCTATCACTCCCTGGGCTGAAAGTCCGAGAGGATTTCCTCCTCAGAAACCTCGAGGAGGCCCCACTCGGAGATCACACCCCGGGAGGAATTGAGAGTCTTGTGTGGAGTGACTTTGACTGCCACTCCACCTGCAAGTCACCAGATCTTAGGCACTTGACAGATTTCGGCTCTCCTGCAAGACCTTTCAAACCCTTGTTTATAAAAAAGGGGGACATGTCCCCAAGAACCTGACCACCCGTAGAGTGGATGATCAGGAACGAAGGAAGACACGAAGACGACGGCAATGACGACAAAGAAGACACAGAAGACTGAGGCTCATGACGAGCTCTTTTTGTGGCATTCTTTGGTGAATTTTCTTTTTTGGGGCTCATGTTTGTTTAATAAGTTTCAGTGCCTGTTGTCCCCACCCATCAAGGAGTCCAACAAGGGGATGCCCAATTGGGCGCCAGGGCTTTTCGGGCACCATTCCCCCACACCCAGTGAGCCAAGTCCTCACAACTAAACAAAATGAAAAGTAAAAGAGAAATGTGAGAATCTCACCTGAGTACTCACAAAAGAAAAAATGGAGCAAAAGAAGGAAAAGTGAAAGCAACTCGTTCTTACAAAAGAAAGGAAACTAGAAAATTGGATAACATGTAAGGAAACTCGTAAACTGTTGTCCGGACGTGAACAAGGTTACTCACCGTTCTGCACGGTTGACCCTAGCAGGACCAGCCCACTGATCCTGAGGGGCTGCCCCAGGACCTCCCGTTTACCTGAAGCAGAGGCCAAAGCAGTGTATAGCAGCGGCCCCGGAAGTCGCTGACCAGCCCCGCGACAGACAGGCTCCCCAATGGCAAAACGGCCAAAGGGGACCCCACCAGTCATGAGCTGGGGAGAGAAGACGGGGACCCCTGAGCAACTGCCAGGATCCTCCTTTCCAGGGATAAGGGTTACTGTGCAGGGCAAACATGCGGGCAAGCGTTTAGGACCCTGTGAAGGTAACCGAGCCAGCGGAACCTTCACAGGGTGGTCCCCTCACCACGGACAGGCACTCGCACCAAGGGACTTTTGATTCTTACCTAGGAAGATGATAGCCTCCAAAAAGATAATTTATAAATACCTCAGATTTTAATTTAACTATATATTAAAAATTAACTATAGAGCTGAAAACAGTCGTTGAACACTGGCTTGTGAAACAAGCAAGCTGGTTACAAGACAATTATATATATATTTATGAAATTATAAAATTTTTATTTGCTGAATATATAAAAATATCAAAGTGAGAATGATGCGAAGATGAATTGAGTCCCCCAAATCCTCCGACAGGACTTTTGCTCAAGGAAGAGGAGGTTCACAATTATTTTTCAATTCCCAAGGAGTGGTAGCTGTAAACAGTTTACCTGAAAAAATGACTATAAATGATGGACACAAGACAAAGACTAACCAAACTAACTAAAATAAATGACACAAGACAAAGACTACACCAACATTGTTTCTCCCAAAATGGTTAAGGAGATGAAGGAACAGAGTCCAACAATAGGTGGGTCAAGGTGCAGGTAGATAGATTATTGTTGTCAGTGGACCATTTCTTAAAAATTACCTAATTTTTCAACTTTCTATTATAAAGATATTATTTGTAAAACTTGATAACAGCTCTGCTGTTTCATCATTTCAGTGAACGGTAAAGAGACACATATATATATTAAAACTACTAAGTATTTGAAAAATACGAATTATAGTATTTCATTAGTACCAATCAAATTAAAAAGATTTCTAATTATCTTTTCATTATTTCCAATGGAAACTTCATGACATTCACATTCCACCAAAATTTCACATTTCTATCATTAATACATTGTTGCAATATTCGTTTGAAATTTTCAACTTTTTGACCATTAGAGGGCACAATTATAGTGTTCGAAAGCCTGAAAAATCATAATATTTTATCAACTCCTATCTAACCCTAAAAAGATTTTTTTTTCATTTATCTCTAAATAAGAACAATTATCTGCTAAAACAAAAAATTGTCTCCCCCTGGGTCTAAGAGGTCAATTCATTGTTGCCAATGGGAACATCATGGTGTTCACAATCCACCACCAAAATTTAAAATTTTTAGCTTAAATACATCGTTTGCAATATTTGTTTGAAATTTTAAAAATTTTCCACCTTTAGAGGGTGCAATTATAATTTTTGGAAGATTTAAAAAATGTGAATCATAATATTTTATCAATTCCTATCTAACCCCAAAAAATTTTTTTCATTTATCTCTAAAAACAATTATCTGCTAAAACTAAAAAGGTGTGTTTTCCTATCCTCTCTGAGTCTAAAGGGTCAACTCAATGTTCGCAATGAAAACTTTGTGACCTTCAATTCCACCACCAAAATTTCAAATTTCTAGCATAAATACATTGTTTGCAATATTCATTTGAAATTTTGGAATTTTCAACCTTTTACACTGCTAGAGGGCATAATTATAGCTTTAGAGAGATTCGGAAAGTGCATATCATAATATTTCATCAATAGCTAGCTATCCAACAGAAAAATAATTTTTAACATTTCTCTGTAAACAAAAAAGTTTGATATCTGCAGACGGACAGATAGACAGACAAAGACAACAAAGTGAAACTATCATCCTGTTTTCAAAGAAAACGAGATAAAAAGGAACTTGCTGGGAAGCTGTTTCCAAGGGTTCAGAGTTGTCCCCAACATGAGCATCACCAAGCATTCCAGAATTGGCATAGATATCTGCAACTTACCCAGATGCTGGACAGGAGTACTCTGAGGGACAGTTGATTGTTGAGGTAAGTGCAATAGTTTGTGTTCAGCAGATGCATGTCAAGAACTTTTTGAACGAACTCTCATAATACTCAACAAGAGTTGTCTACAAATGAATCAACTACAGCAACCTTTAATGTGGTGCAATCCAAAAGTTCCTGGACTTACTGTGTGTAGTGCCAATGACTTCTGTCATTAGGTTGTTGCAAGCCTACTCCTTTGTCAAGCAGCTCGACAAGTTTCACACTGACAGTTGGAACCAACCCTTCTTTATGAGCATTTAAGTGAGCTTGTGTTTGTGCCACTTTACAATTTCTTTTAACAGAAAAATGGGAAAAAAGAGTGGTTTTGCATCAAATTTTGTTTTAAACTCAGTAAAACCGCTTCAGACTCGTGAAATGCTTAAACAAGCATTTGCTGACAATGATGTGAACTCAAACTTCTTAGTGGTTCTCAAGTTTTAAATATGAGCAAATGTCATTGGAAGATTTTGAACATTCTGTGTGACCCTCAACAAACTGAACAGATGAAAATGTGGAGAAAGTGCACCAGGCTATCCACAAGGGCCGATGATGAACAATTAATGACATCTGTGGAATTGTTGGACTAATGTATGGATTGTGCCAACAGATCTTAATGGAGGAACTCAACATAAGATGGACTGCTGCCATATTTGTGCCTTGACTGCTGATTAAGGACCAAAAACATCATTGGTATAGTAGGGTGGGCCGAAAAAATTAAAAAAATTTTTTTTTCAAGTCGTAATACCGCGGAAAAGTTGCGAATTGGGGAGACTAAAAAGGGGTTAAAAAAGAAATAAAATCTGTTTATATCTTCCGGTTGCGCATGTGCTCAAAATTTTGCCGAAATTTGGAAAAATTCACATTTTTACGATAATTTTTAACATTTTTAAATTAGCCTTTTCCCCGAATGTAATAGCTCAAATTCTTATGTATTAGAACCACAGAAAATAATGTTTAAATATTATTTAAATCCATCAACATCTTCTGGTCGTGCATTGCCTTCAAGGTTAATGAAATTTTAAAAAAAATTTACAAATAAAGGTAGCTCACAGTTCAAGGAAAAAAAACACTAACAACTTACATGTTCTTTATATTTGTTCTTTATTGAATACAAGTTTAAATGTTTAAAAACAAATTATTTTAGACCATTAGTAATATTTATAAACAGATTTTTTTATTCAAAAAACTAAGTTTTTGTATGAAGAGTCGTAAGTCCAAGAAACTCATGTTGAACAATTGAACATCTCCGTTTTCACTCATTCTTAGCTGAAGGTACTTTGAAATCTGATTTATGGGCGAAGTTAGGTTGGGTTGTTTTACCTCATGATGAGGTCATGGCACTAGAATGCACTATTAGTGTTTGGAAGGCTGGAGACAGTGGTGTTATGGTATGGGGTTGGGTTGGGTTGTTTTACCTCTGAGCGGCACTTTTTTGCACACCATGGGCTAAATGGCCAGGCCACATGGACCCCGAAGACTCAGAGAAGGTTGGGGGAGGGGACCCACTGGAACAGCTGTTGGAAGACAGATGGTAGCCTCCCATCAAGGCCATCCAGCGTGTTCTTTAACGTGCACGGGGAATGCCTCTCCCGCACACGGGGCCACGGCTTAACGTCCCATCCGACGGACGGCGGCCTTTCCAAGCCCATCGGTGTCCCCTACTGACCGTGGGCAGAGCGGGGAATTTTGCGGAGCGAAGTTAGGCATGGTTGACCTTGACAGCAGAGTCGTTCTGATAAAACTATCCCTAAACTCAGCTCCGCAAACTTTTCCTGAGGCTTCTGTCACGAGTTTCACACATCGTTCAACTGCCTGTGTGTGAACTGGGAATGTCTTGAATGTTATATCCCAATTAGGGACTGAGTCACTTTGAATATGTGATTTAATCTCATCGTCACTGATATCTTTTAATAATGGGGGAGAAGATAAATCACAGTCCATCCAGTTAATTATTTCCGAGTAGTCTTGAGCCTTGAAATTGAGTTTTGGCGGCATGAATGTTCTGATAGTTGTTCTCTTTTGATCTAACTGTCTCGCCTTTAGAATTCATCGAAGTCCGAGCTCTCTTATGTGTTTTGTATTATCTTGTGTCATGGCTAACATTAAATGTTCTGGATGAGCAAAAAAGCCATTTCGTTCAATCACAGGGTCGACAATATTACGTAAATCTTCAGGCAGGTACCTTGAAGATTGTATTGATTGGTACACAAGTTTTTGTCCCTCTGTAAAGTATTTACTTATTTTAATACTAAACCACATTGGCATGTACGACTTCAAAATAAATACAACTATTTCTTGAAGTTCAGGTGTGGGACTTTCTTCACTTAAGTACAATCTGAGAGTTCGATTTGCTGTTGTCAACCACCTCGAGTGTGACAAGGGACCAGGATCTCATACAGTTTCCCGACTTTGCCATGGAAATATCGAGTAGATATTGCTGATCCTTACTTAGTATACTTCTGTCTATTGTGGGGATCTGGCAGCCAATACTCTTGAAGCCAATCACTAGACGTTTTTTGCAGCCACTTAGCTTTTCACCGATTGGCCCTCTCAAAGATTTCGGACCCGTTGATTTACCGTTTAAGTATTGAAACAGATGCCAATAGCAGGTATTTTATTTGATTTTGCACAATCACAGCTGACAGTTATATCGCATTTACATAAATCTGGGGTTCTGTTACAAATGCAATTAACAACAATGGGGCATTTGCAAGCTGCTACATCAAAAAGCAATGAACATTTTTGCTTAAACTCATCATTTTTCTGCTTAAACGAATCTTTATTTTTATCCTGTGTATATGATTTTCGTAGGCTGTAATATTTATCATGCAGCGCATTTATAAGTTGCACGATTCTCTTATCTGTAACCGTTGGGATAGATGCTTTCTGATACAAACCAATTATTTTGTTAGCTACTGTACTGGCAACTTGTGAAAAACTGACACTTTTATTATTAACTTTAAGCGCCAAGTCATATCTCTCCTGTGAACAACACCAAATCATGTCCTCACCAGTAGGAAGCTTGTTTGATGAAAAATGTTTAGGTGTACCAAATATAGGGCAATCAAATACCTGTCTTGTGATGATTTTCTTAGGTACAGCCATAGTAAATCACTGTTAAGTCACAAAGTTACAAAAAAAGTCATAACATAAAACCAACATTGAAATAAATGCAAATGCCAAAATAATAACTGGAAGAGCGAACAAAACACACATCAAACACGAGGAATAAGTGCAGACTGACAGAACAATGGCGTTCCGCGGTGGCGTGAGTGGTAGGTGGGGGGAGCGTCGTGGTCATTGACCCGAGAGAGTTACGACGAGTGCGAGAATTTATTAGATTTGACAGCTGTTGCGTGAGCAGAAGACCTTAACCGATTTGAACCATTCTTTTTTCTAAATCATTATCGGTTCGAGTAAGAGTCGACTAGAGCTATTACATTTAAATATCGACAAGTTAAGTAAGATAAAATATTATCGTAAAAATATAAATTTTTCCAAATTTCGGCAAACTTTAGAGCACATGCGCGACCGGAAGATATAAACCGATTTTATTTCTTTTTTTACCCCTTTTTAGTCTCCCCAATTCGCAACTTTTCTGCGGTATTATGACCTGAAAAAAAAATCTGGAATTTTTTCGGCCCACCCTAGTGTATATGGACCATCAGGAGCAAGTCAAAAAGGATGGACCATCAGGAGCAAGTCAAAAAGGACCAAAACTTCCTTTCTAAAATCATAACTGGTGATGAAAGCTAGATTTATGGGTATGACCTATAAACAAAGCAGCAATCATTCCAGTGGAAGAGTCTTCCTTCACTGTAACCAAAGAAAGTGAGGCAGGTGAAGAGCAAGATGATTTCTTTCTTTGATGAGAAAGGAATCGTACACAAGGAGTTTGTTCCTACAGGCCAGACAGGGGATCAACATTACTACACTGAGGTCCTGAAGCCTTTGAGGGAGAGTGTGAGGCTGAAATGTCCAGGAAAATGGCATCTACAGGACTGGGTGGTGTATGACAATGCACCAGTCAACACTGTTTTGTCTGTGCCACAGTTTTTGGCCAAAAATGCCAAAAACACCATAACCACCAAAAGAATCAATGATTTGACTGTGTCAAAGTGATTCAGGTAGAATTGAAGGAGGTGCTGAAGAACATCTCAAAACAGGAGTTTCAAAGGTGTTTTCAGCAGTGGGAACAGCACTGGTCTTGCTGTATTAGCTCCCAAAGGAATAACAGCGATTAAAACCTAACATTTATTTATCAGTACAGTCTGAGAACTTTTGGATTGCATCTCATATGAGTATTAGATACATATGAGATGCAATCCAAAAGTTATTAAAGTTACTGTTATTCCTTTGGGAGCTAATACAGCAAGACCAGTGCTGTTCCCACTGCTGAAAACACCTTTGACAGCAAATAAGAATAGTTATTGATTGCACTAAGTACTATGCATAGACATAGTATATAAAGATAGTAAAAGTCTATCATGGACTAGAATACACAAAAAAATTTTCTTCATCTATTATGAACTCATTTCTTAGTAGTTGAGTAATCTGGCAATTTTGGTGTAAGGAACAAAAAAGAGGAGAAAAAAATTGAAGTCTAAGATGGAGAACATTTTTTAACTCTTAACTCCAGCAAAAAATAACTCCTTTGGGCATCTCCAGCTCCAAAACCTTGCATATGACCATCTTGGAGTATCTCATAGGAAAAATGCCACATGCTGTGATGTGTATAGTTAAAAAAAAAAAAACTTTTTAGATATGGATATACAGGGTGTCCAAAAATTAATGGTGGGATTTCAGTAACCAATGTAAAAAAATAATACACATATTCAAAAAAGTAATGTTTTAATTACAAGCACATGTCAAAGTAGTTGTAGTACAAGTTTTTGACATAATTAGTTAATTTCTACAGGTGCATCGTTCATGACCCTACATATGTCTAATTATTATTCCACTTCTTGTCATACATACTGCAGAATATCTTTGTTACTTGCTCAGTTGCTTCTCTTATTCTGGCTTTCAAATGATTCAGGTCTCGAATTTTATTCCTGCAGACATAATTCTTTACAAAGCCCCACCAGCCATCTGTCAGGCACTGCAGTGCACTAAAAAATTCTGCAACATCTCTTGAGAAAAGTAGTTGTACAACTGTTTTGCTGGCACTTCTCAAAACTACCATTATTTGTTGGACACTCTGTATAAATAATATAATCACATATGAAAGCTTTAACCACTTCCATAAGGCCCTTTTTATAATTTTGTTCAAATATTATGCTTTTTTTTAATGCATATCCAAACCATTGGTCCATCTATAATGACCTTTGCTTGTCAAACATTTTTCAAATAATTTCTTATTGTGTAACGTGTTTTTTTTTGGTAGCATCACTGAAAAAGATATTAGTAAATTCTGATATTTTGATGAAAAACTATTATTAAAAAAAATCATACCTAGAACTGAACCTATTTTAAAATAAATTAATGTAAAAAAAAACACAAAAACTAGATGAAAGTGCTCAAAATCCAAACTAAAAAAAACCAACAACCAGTGAACCAGGTGATATGTAGCAACTGCTACACTGCACCAATTTCTATTTGCAATCACATAAATTTAACCAAAACTGTAAACCCATCAAAAGAATAGAATTGATTTAGAAATGTTACAGTATGGTTCTTTAAGCTAGTGATCAAATTTTAAACAACAAAAAATTATTTGTTGTTTTTTCACAACTGACTAAAGCATCACTTTGTTTTGCCCAAGAATGTCTTGGGTACTGCAATTATAAAACAAAATCATTATATAAAACAAAATCATTATATAAAACCCTAAACTGAGACCCCTAAAAATGTCATTCTTTTTCCACTAATTGGGAGATTAATGTCATATTTGTGGAAAAACATGGAGTCGACATTAGTTTAATGGTCTCAGAATACTCTTGCATGTATCTGGAGAAACATGGGTTTGAATAACGTGTTCATCATCATCCTCAAGCAGCCATGGGCTACGGAGGTCCAACCAGACCGTGCAATTTAGTTCTCCAAGCAAGTCTATCCTGAGCTACATCTACTGCATCTGGCCACTGCACACCAATTCTAACAAAGTCCTGTTTGACATTGTCTGCCCACCACATCCTAGGTCTCCCCTTCTTTCTGAGGCCTTTAGGCACATTAGGTTCATAACCCTATTCGCCAATCTATAATTATTCATACGGGCAACATGGCCAAACCAACGGAGTCTCTCTCTGCAAAATATGCTGCTTAAAGAAGGTTGCAAACTCCTTTCCCTAATCTCATCATTAGTTACAAAGTTGAACCACCTAATGCCCAAGATACTGCGTAAGCATCTGGAATCAAAAGCATCTAGTTTCCTGTTATCTTGTTTACAAAGTTTCACTACCATAACTAACCCTAGAAAGAACCAAACTATTATACAGTCTAATTTTAGTCTTTAGGTGTATACGCCTATTTCTCCACAAACGTGTTGATGAAACTTTTTTTTTTTCTCACAAAACTATTTACTAATTTATTCACTTTTAACTTAGTGGTTAACTTGTTACATAATTCATTATCAGTTTGTGGGAAAAGAAGATATATCAGAACATAACTTTTACAAACAACTCTCCCTACTTCCCCACTTTTGAAGATTCAGGGAGAGTTGCACAATTTCTGGTAGCCTATGATACTTCTTATATCATTAAGTTTTAATTTGTTACATAGCTTATTAATATTAATCCCTAGGCTGGGGTTAAGCAGTTCAATGATTATTTATGTATTTGCTTTTTAAGAAAATTTGAGGTGGGGGGGGGGAAGAGAAAAGAAATGCAGCATTCATCATGCCACAAGCTCCCATTTGGCTAACTGTTTGATTGGCCTCAATTTTGGTAAAATACAGTGGAACAATTGCTTGCAAACACCTGTTTTTGGAAGAAAAGAAGGATAGAGGGATAAAAAATTTTGTAGCTTATATAACATGGTTTGGATTAGCAACACCTACCTTATGGCCCACCTTTGCCTGTAATACAACATGTACATATTGGGGCATGGACTCCACTAGGTGTTGCTGGGTGTCCTGTGGTATTACTACCCATGTATTCCACAATGTGCCCTGTAATGCCTGCACAATGCTAAGGTGGAGGGTAGGAGCACTGAATCACCTTTTGCAATAGATCTCAAACAAGCAATTGAACTTGTTTGGGCTTCACTGTAAAAGGCAATTCAATGCTCCTGATTCAAAAATTCCTGAAATCCAATGAATTGGGTGGCCATGGGAGGAGGAAGAATT
The DNA here is from genome assembly GCA_038380435.1 of Ryuthela nishihirai. Lineage (NCBI taxonomy): Eukaryota > Metazoa > Arthropoda > Arachnida > Araneae > Heptathelidae > Ryuthela > Ryuthela nishihirai. Next base: position 41,317,009 of record JAWZYU010000018.1, on the reverse strand, counting down.
CATTGTCATGGTCCTGGAATTGACTTGCAACCTGCCAGACCATGTGACATGCCACACTATCTGCCTCTGGGCAGCACTTTTTTTGTACACAATGGCCTAAATGGCTAGGTCACAAGGGCTCAGAGAAGGTTGGCGGTGAATGAAGAAGGAAACATGCTGAATGGTCAAGGCCATTCAGCATGTTCATTAATGTGCACAAGGTATGGCTCTCCCACACATGGTGCCATGGCTTAATGTCCCATCCGATGGATGGTGGCCTTTCCAAGCCCATTGGTGTCCCCTACTACTACTAGATGGAAGGGCAGGAAAAAAGAAATGACTGACCTTCCTTATTGATAGATGCCAGAGTTGTCTGGATACACTGTCATCATAAAGAAGTGTACTTGCTTGGTAATGATAGAAAGATGGATGGTCCCTGCCAAGCCATTGATTCATTGTGATCAGTGGATTGAATGAACAGTCATGATTCATTGAAACAGTCCCCACACCATAGGGGCGGGGGTGGCTCAGTCGGTAGCGCGTCAGGCTCGTAATCTGTAGTTCCCAGGTTCGAGTCCCAGCTGGGTCAGCGTTGAGATTTTTCTCGGCAAAATTCCCCGCCCTGCCCACGGTCAGTAGGGGACACCAATGGGCTTGGAAAGGCCGCCGTCAGTCGGATGGGACGTTAAGCCGTGGCCCCGTGTGTGGGAGAGCCATACCCTGTGCACGTTAAAGAACATGCTGGATGGCCTTGACGGGAGGCTACTAATACCTGTCTCCCAACAGCTGTTCCAGTGGGTCCCCTCCCCCAACCTTCTCTGAGCCTTTGGGGTCCATGTGACCTGGCCATTTAAGCCCATGGTGTGCAAAAAAGTGCTGCTCAGAGGTAAAACAATCCAACCCCACACCATAACACCACTGTCTCCAGCCTTCCAAACACTAATGGTGCATTCTAGTGCCATGACCTCATGTTGCTTTCTCCAAATGCAAACATGCCCATTAGCAAGATGGCGTTGGAAATGAGCCAGGATCTTTTCTTGCCAGGCGACAGATTTCCATGTCTTAGTAATCCAGTGTTAGTACTGACTGCCATTCAAGGTGCAGTTTCTTACGTCTTGGAGTGTGCACGGGTACCTGTGAAGGCTGTCGACTGCCATAGCTCATACGAGCTAATGTCTGCCATATCGTCCATGTGGATATTAGGGATATTGGATATTTAGGATATGGATATTTAGGATATTAGGATTAATGTCTGCCATATTGTCCATGTGGATTGGTCTTGTCATTCCAAATTGTACTGGGTGGTTAGCTGGACCACTGTGCTGTGTCCCGAGACTGAACATGCTGTGTCAAGAGATGGAACATACTGCTCACCATGGCTATCCCACATGTGGGATTAGCAACTGTGAGCAGCATGGTTGTTAAACCACTGTTAAACAATCGTGCATAATGGTGGTTTAACAATCACTGGTTGTTAAACCACTGTTATGCAGCAAGGATCAGTTCACCACAGCAGCTGTTGTCAAGATACTGGCACCTGAAAGTCATGTCCCAACAATCATACCCCATTCAAAGTTGGAGAGATCATGATGCCGACCCATTCTTTTCCCACAGTAATGTGAACAGTTCCTGACCTTGAGTCATCACCAGCACCACAGACCAGTCCATTCCTACAGACTGGGCTGTTGCTAACATAAAACCAACTCAGTATCTACACCCGACTTTGTAAATTTTCATTTGATACATAATTCATTACACTTGGCTACTGGTTAGGAAGATATGATGGAACAACACTTTGGCATGTCAACTAATAAAACTACAAACAACAAGCAAAAAAAAAAATGGGGAAAACAATTTTTGGTTTTCCCCATACTATCATTAAACTCAAAAATTAAAGTACCATCTTTGGTACTTGTTCAAAATGTTCTCTTGAAAATTTCATGAAAACTGAAAATTCTTGTGATGGGAAAGAAACTAAATAATATGCCATCAGCAATGAATGGTAGATCTGTTGGGTAATTTTATCTCTGAGTGACACTTTTTTTTGCACACAATGGACTAAATGGCCATATTACAAAGAACCCACAGAGTCAGAGAAAGTTGGGGAAGGGGACTCACTGCACAGCAGTTAGGAGACAAATGGTAGCTTCTCATCAAATGCCATTTAGTGTGTACAGGATATAGCTCTCCAACATATGGAGCCAAGACTTAATGTCCCATCTGTTGGATAGCAGCCTTTCTAAAGCCATTGGTGTCCCCTTTGTGACCAAGGGCAGGGTGGTGGTTAATGGAGATAAATCTCAATGCAGGCACTGTTGGGACTTGAACTGGGAATTGCATATTCCAAGCCTGGTGTGCTACCGACTGTGATACTCCCACCCCTAATATTTTGTTGTGTTTATAATTGATTATGCATTAACAACCATGACAACCAAACACTTTAGGTTTATCATTATATCAACATATTAGAGAAATTACATTAATATATTTATTAACCAGAGTTCTAGAATCAATTCAGAAAAATTTGAAAAATAAATCTATAGCAGATAAAAATTCTAAAGTTTAAAATCACATCACAATATACATTTAGTTTTTATTTACTTCACATAAAAATTCAAATATACTGTAAAAAGTAATTACAATGAGTTTAAAGATAATTTGGCACTTACCTCAGCACATGCTGATAATATTTCACTATGTGATCCTAACCAATCAGCAAGAATTTTTAAGCATGGCAATAGACCAATTTTCTTCAGAACATTTATAAGTTTTTCAGGAGGTAGAAGAATACTTTCTGTTTCCTCTAACCTAAAATGTTAAAAACATTTTATATCTAACAATTTTTTTTATTGGTACACACTATTGGACTCTACCTAATATCTCTCAGTATTCATTGTTCTAGAGTCAAATGTTAATAATTATGAAACTTTAGTATTTGAAAGCTAAGTTTTCCAAGTTTTCTACTAAATGCAAAGGATTAAAAACGTTTCCTAAAAAACTAATGTAAAAATTTGAGCTAGTATTGCACAACATTAAATATAAGTTTAAAGCCAACAATAACAGAAAATTTAAAGCTTATTTCATGTTCTCTTTTAAAGTTTGTAAAATACAAATGTAATTTGTAGATATCTAAATTAAATACTTTACATAACCTTTCGCAGCAAACAGACTGAGACAGTGGTGTACCAAAAGATCATGTGATTGGCAGGTAGAATTCAAACTAAATTATATCAATACATGCAGGTTTATAACATTTATAACATCTTCCATACTTGAGCCCGAAATAATTCACTCTCAGTTTAAACGCTTAAGTTAAACTTTATATTTTGAAACATTGTTTCACATTAGAAAAAAATTTTCAATTTTTTCACAATGCTGTTTTTTTTTAGTTATAGACTATTCAATTTTTATTTAAATCATCCTGTTTTCAAAACAAAATTAAATTTTTTGCTACCTATTTCCTTAATCTTAGAGTTTGTTGAATGACAAAAATTAAGCATATTTATTATGTAATATTTGCATACATGAAAAAAAAATTTTTTTCTGAAAACTAAATAATTGAAAGATTTAAAGAATAAAACAATTTGCAAATGTCAAGAATTTTTAAGCAAAGCAATAGACCAATTTTCTTCATAATTAAAAATTGCATAATAAAAAAAAAATACTGAAAATAAAAAAAGTGAGTTTTTTTCACAAATTCTGTAAAATTCTGTCATTTTTTAAAGAAAAAATATACTCTTACTTTGAATTTTTTTATATTTTATTAAAACAATTAAATGCTCTTTTTTCTGATAAGTGATACGACTTGTTTCTGTTCATTAGTTACTTCAGGATAAGGTTTGGAAGTTATTTTTATTTTCTTTAGACACTTCACAATTAACTTTGCCACCAGAGTTAAGTTAAAAAAGTAATTTTATGAGTTAATAAAATCGAAATTTCAATAATGCAGAGAATGGCTAGTAAAAACTCTACATAATTTATACGCTATTAATTATACACTGTTATACCAAAATATTAGAGAATTTCATGTTATGTTAAAGGGAATTCAACTTTTTTGACGTCTATAACTTCTAAAATATGCATTTAATGGAGAAATGTGACTGAAGATATCTATTTAAATCTCGATTTTCCGCAATATTCATTTATATTTAGAGCTATGGATGCTGGAAAAATATTTAACAATAAATTATCTTGTTTCATAAAAATTATAACTGTCTAAAATTAAAATAATCATTAAGCAAATGTCTAAAATTTATATTTATTTTATTAAATAATTTGAAACAATATTTATTAATTCTGTTTTAATTACTTTTTGAGGTAAATTCTTATGATGCATTGTGGTTGTGAAATATTCTATTTTCCATAACTCTAAAATATCAAACAAAAACAGTTGAAAATCAAGATTTCAATATATTTGATTATGATCTTGATTTTGTCTCCAGTCACATTTTTTCCATTAAATGCATATTTTAGAAGTTATGCAGCTTCAAAGTTAGATTTCCACTGATGTAACATAGAAATTCACTTACATTTTGGTAAGCCAACATATAACGTATAAGCATTAGTATATAGGTATCAACACTTTTTTTTTTGCATTTAGTCAATGACATCTGCTTCTGATTATTAGTTTTAGCTGTGAATTAACCTTGAGAAATTTGCACAAAACTAATTTCAGTAATAAATTAATGGCTTTATACAGAAATAATATTTCTATTATGTTGCTACACAACACCAGAAATAAATAAATATGAACCTCAATATGAAGCTATTGCAGTTGTCTTGCATATTGCTCATCATTTCTTTTTCCAATTTTTCTTCTGTTTTATTATCATTTGAAACATATTCTTTCTGCAAGTCAATAGCACTGATGTACTGACTCTGCTTCTGGCAATCTGTTTCAGTTTCACTAATAAAAAATACCACTGAAGTTAAAAATGAATAGTCAAAACTGTGAAATTTATAATTTATGCAAAGAAAAAAAAAAGTAACCAATAAAAAGTATATGCTGCATGTAATTCAGACAACAATACATACCAAATTCTTTAAAAATATACAGCAGAAAAGCCATTCAGCCCAAAAGTGCACAATTTCTACTTACCAGTCCACCGATATTGGCAAGCTAATAAAAAAATAAAGCAACACCCATTGATATTGCACATTTTTACTCATTAATTACTTAAAATATATATATTTTTAATTTTCATGAATTTAAGCTGACTGATATAATTGTGCAGAAGAAGTAAAACCACTTTGACTGATGTCATGTTTATTATATACTTCATCCCAACTTCTCCAATCTTCTTCAATCATACCAATCTTCCAATCATTCCATATCAATATATTCCATTCCAATCATTCCAATCTTCCATACCAATAACCATACCAATCTTCTTCAATCTTCATACCAATCTTCTTTTTGCCAGCATACCAATAACCATACCAATCTTCTTCAATCTTCATACCAATCTTCTCTTTGCCAGCAGAAGTTGATGGATGCCAAACTTCACTAGTTGGCTGTTTGAAGTTTTATGGTGCAAAAGCAACTAAGGCTGTATCACGTTAAACTAGGTCAAACATCATTAAAATGATTTGCACAGTATATAGAACTTTTTCTTTTACAGACAATACAACAGACTACACAAGACTTTTACAACAAATTTTGCTTTATAGTAAAATTGTTTGTGTGCATAATAAAATTTTCTCTATCTCCTGTGAGTTTATACAGAAATCAAAACATGAAGTCTGTCTAAGATTAGATATTTCTTTCTTACTTTTTTAGCCTTTAAAAACATTTAACATATTTTATCTAGTAAAGGACTCATGGCTAATTCTGTGTTTAGACATTGAAGAATTTCACAGAAGCAGTTGTGCATCAAAATGACAGACTAATTCTGTTATGTCTATTATTATTGTTAATAATTTGTTGGGTGCAAGCAGTGACAAATTAAAGGTATAAAGTGTTGTTCCAAAATATAATTAAATATGTAGTACTGAGAGAACTTAATGTTAACAATAATTAAGGAAAACACACACAATAATATAAAAAAAAAAAAGATTTTCATAGTCTAATAGTACACACCACTAAACATTTGGTGGAATGGAAACAGATTTCTCCAATGACAATTTCTTCATTCACAGTTTATAGTACTTAAAGCCATAAATGAACAAATCAGATCCCACACATTTGCAAACCAATTCAAAGTTCTAAACTCATCCCATTATAGGTAGGGATTTAAATTTTGGCCAATATGGGGTTAGAGGGAAATCATAGGCTTTTCTAAACTATTTCATTGACTCAGATAGTGATTCTGATGAATTGTGATGTTTCTCTGTTTCAGAAGGGGAAATCCCCGCCCTGCCCACGATCAGTAGGGGACACCGATGGGCTTGAAAAGGCTGCCGTCCGTCGGATGGGACATTAAGTCGTGGCCCCGTGTGCGGGAGAGCCATACCCTGTGCACGTTAAAGAACACGCTGGATGGCCTTGACGGGAGGCTACCATCTGTCTACCAACAGCTGTTCCAGTGGGTCCCCTCCCCCAACCTTCTCTGAGCCTTCGGGGTCCATGTGACCTGGCCATTTAGCCCATGGTGTGCAAAAAAGTGCCGCTCAGAGGTAAAACAATCCAATCCAATCCAGAAGGGGAATATCAATTCTACTACTTCTAGAATTATTTATATTGCTTCTCAAATATATACTCTGCAAATTAGAAAGAATAATTATTTGAAACTTGCTCGAAAATGACATAATTAAGTTATGCATGACTTCAAATGGTAGCTGGGAGATATCCAATTAGGATATTATAACAAAAAATTCAGTATTCAAATGATAGGACATTTTCTAGTATTATCTTTAATTAAATTGAAGTGACTTATTAACTAGCATTCAGAATTTGTAAATTTTTAAGTTGTTTTGGTTGTTGTCATGCAAAATATATCATAAAGTTCAACTTTTCTGTAGCAGTCAGTATTAATGCAAATTCATCTGGAAAAGTTAATCTCAAAAATCAATCATTAAATTTTCTCACAGCTCTTTATCCTTTTTTATTTACATAATTTTCTGATTTTATTTAAATTATCTTGTTTTTAATCAAAAATAACTTTTTGCAAACTACAACTTTAGTCTTAGAGTTTGCTGATCATCAAAACTCCAAACATGTGCATTCATGTGTTGTTTGCATAAATGACCAAAAATTTAGAAAAAAATTACTAGAAGTTTTAAGCAATGGTAGAAATAAGCTCACCAGACAAAAAAATTAGTCATATCCCGCTGTAAGAGGGTTATGTCCATTCAACAGCAACAGAGGCACACCAGTAATAAACGTGTCCTACAAATAGCTGTACTGTGTGTTACGGGGTTCATACAGTTACAACAAGTGGTTGTGTGCCATGTGTGTGTTAGTCACTCCATGAAACATACGTTGCGTCAAAGATGTGAATGAGTGGAAAAAAGGTGTTATTGTGTTTGGTCAAGCCAAAGAGCATAGTGTACAAGAAGTTGCTGCCTTTGCAGGTGTGTCAAAACGTACTGTCCAAAGGGTCTTCCAGCAGTGGCGTACATTGCAGTCCACTGCTAATCATCACCAGAACTGTGGCAGAAAGACTGTGTTCATCAATAGGAACCATCGCAGTGTGTCACGCACTATTAGGGCAAACCGCTTTGCAATGAGGCAGGAATTGCTCCAGTCAGTCAATGCAGGCCTACAACAAGCTGTTTCCGAAAGAACATTCCAAAGGGAACTGCATGCCATGGATATCTGGAGCAGAGTACTGCTCCAGATTTTCCATTTATATTTTTTCAAAGCTTTTTGTCTTTTAGAGCCATCTTTGGTTCACTTATACAGATTATTCATTAATCCATACCCTTCCTTCCCTCAATTCATCCAGATTAATGAGTGCTTACTGTATCTGTATTTTATTTCTATTAGTCCTGTTTCTCTAACAGGCATATTTCTGCCATATCATATTGAAAAACTCCTGTTAGCACTGTACAGAATGTGAATTACGTAAAGAGAATTTTTTTCTTAAATTTTAAAAATAATTATGACATGAACACGACAATTTACTGAGGAACATTTATTGAAAAGAGCGTGAAAATTTCAGTGTTATACAGTTTTCCAAATATAGTCAGCTGGTTACCACTATTGATCATGAATTTAATTCTGGAAATCAAAATGCTTTTGTTATTGAATGACCTTTATAAAGCTGGTGACTAAAACCACATTTCTACCATGAGTGGTTAGCACGCTTGGCTACTGATCTAAGGGGTCTGGGTTCAAGGCCTGGATAAGGCATGGATGTTAATGTCATCTTTCTGCTGAGGTCCTGCCATCCTCACAGACCTTCTACTATGGCATATAAACTGACAGGCTCCTGTCAGACCTGTGTGGCAAGCAGCTGCTTGAGGGGGTATTTATTATTTTTATAAAAAAATGTACAGATGTAAATTTTTGGCCAAACACATAATTCACTATGTAGTTCAGATATTTACTTTCCAACTTGATGAACACAAAAAAAAAGTAAATAAGGAGAGAAAAAGAAATAATACTAACTTTTTTACATGTAAAGTCTTTGACTGAATATCTGAAGAATTTTCAGAACAATCAGAAGAAAAATCTCTACAGCTGGGTGTCACACATGAAGTATTACTTAAATTATTCTGTTCTATTAAAAAGTAGTCTTCTTCTTCCTCTTCATGTTCACTTAGACTCTCACTACTACAACTCCCAGTTTGACTAATATCAGAATTTACCAATCCATTATCTTCACCATCAGATTCAGGGAGCTCCATAATTTCCCCTAAAAATAATAACATACTCAACACATAAAATTAAAAGAAAAACACTAATATTGTTAATAATTCCAAATATCGTATAAATAACTCAGTCTGCCACTCAATTTGCATACAGAATAAAAATTTGCATATCTGAAATGCACAGGATGTAAAGCCAGTCTGGATTACAGTATTTAGTATTTTTATTTTAAATCAAAATATAGTTGCTTCTTGGGGAGTTGGTGGCTTAAAATAACCTATAAAATTGATGGCTCAACAGGGCAATGCATATGGAACTTAAAATATATGTCCAGTTCTAAAATGAAATTTTTGACCTATTGCAAAGTCACATATTTGATAAGATAGTCTATACTGTAAGTGGATGAAATGAACAGGAAAGGATGAAATATACGATAAAGAAAACTGTTTTCAAATATCTATATTGGTCTTTAAGAGTTAAATGAATTATATTATGAATTTTGAATTCTATTCAGACAATTACTGCTGCCATTTTTACCTATCTTCTTATTGCCTTTCACTTGTCATTTGCTGGTGTGTCGGTATGTGGATTTGTCAAAACAGATGTACCACATCTTTTGAATGTGACAGGCAAAGTTCTCCCCTCTCCCAAAAGAGGATAGAAATTTCGTGGGAGTTGACCTTAATGAGCTGTATCTCAAATTAAAGCTTGTGCCATTTCCAATCTCATAGGCTACCTATCTTTAAAACTTAGCATACATTTTGAACTACTAATATATCCAAATAAAAAATTTCTAAAGGTAAGTATTACAGATTTTTTTTGTATTTCAAGAGACATTTTCATTGTGTTTAGGAACTTTTAAAGAAAAAAATTGCTGAAGGTATGTAATTGGTCATAAAATTTACTTTGTCAACAGGTCAAAACGGATGTAATTGTCAAAATAATAAAAATGATTACTTACTGTGAATCCAATAACTACTTACTGTGAAATGATTATGTATGCAATATCTACCAATCAATGGTTACCAGAATATACAAAAATATTCACTCAACTCCATATTCAGTTAAGAATTTTTTAATAGTTGGGTTAATTTGACCATTTTGTTGTAAGGAACAAAGGAGTAAAAAAGAAATTGAAAGTAGACTGGGAAACTTAACAAAATTTTTTAGCTCTGGCAAAAAATACTGCTCCTTCAGCTCTGGCTCCAAATCTTGGCAGGGGTGGTACTTACAAACTAACCTTTAGTTAATAGATTCTGAAAAATAATTCATCGTCGCCACAGCGGGAATCGAACCCGCATCTCTCCAGATTCATGCCAGAGTGCGTTACCATTGTACCACGCATCGGACAACGAACTTTTTCAGAATGACCATATAAATCTTCTTCCTGAGACGTGACTGAGATAGCGCCATCTATACTCAAGGAGATGCAACTTTTTCAGTCGTTGCATTTGATTATCAGATGTTAATGAGAAGGTCGCTAACGCTAAGACGTTAATATATAATGAAAATCAATCCAAAGTGAATGCACAGTATAACTCTAGCCCTTCCTTGGCATAAAAATATCAACCCACCATCTGAAATAAAGGGGGAGCTTATTACTGCTTTAAAGGAACAATGGTGGTTACTCTCTACTGAGCTGATTCACAACATCATACACAACATGGAACATCACTGATTGTGCCTGCAAAGTTCTTTAATAAGGAGTGCTGTAAGGGATGACCACACTCCTTATTAAAGAACTTTGCCCATTGCATTCTGACACCTTATTTTTGAACAAGTTCCTGTAAGAGTTATTTTTTATGAAAAATATTTCTAGTGTAAATTATTTTATGTCATTCGGAAACTAGCATTGTAATTCATGTTTCCATCAAATTTCATTAAAATCATTCATATAGTTTTTTGCTTATCATGATTTTTCTGAGTTTTCCTTAATTTATGGAAACCTGTGTATTTGAGAAATGATTGTTACAATAAAAATAATGAACCTTATTTGGCAAAATATAAAAAATCATTTTCAATAATTTGTAGCAATTTGTTGGATTGAAATTCCTCTTTGATACCATGCTTGGTCTATGGATATGGAAAACTCCTGACATATGTTTTCAACTTCCTGAAATGTTTGAAATCACCTATATCAAAGAAAATGAGACATGGAGCAAAAGTGGTAGTCAGGGTTGGGTTGTTTTACCTCTGAGCAGCACTTTTTTGCACACAATGGCCAGGTCACAAAGCACCTGGGGGCTCAGAGAATGTTGGGGGAGGGAACCGACTGGACAGTTGGGAGAGAAGGTAGCCTCCTATCAAGGCCATACAGCATGTTCTTTAATGTGCACAGGGTATGGCTCTCACACATATGAGGCCACAGCTTAATGGCCCATCCAAAGGATGGTGGCCTCTCCAAGTCCATGGGTGTCCCCTACTGACCAAAGGCAGGGAGTTTTGCAAAGACAAAACTCAACGCTGATCCAGATGGGACTCGAACCTGGGAACTGCACATTAGGAGTTTGGCACACTACCGAGTGAGCCACTCCCACCTCCTGTAGTAGTCAAAAAGCTAGGTCTGGACTATAGGCTAGGTGAGGAAGAAGCTTAAATGCCAGTTCTCAGTATTTTTCTCAAGTCCAAAGGGCATTGTGCAATTTTGCATTGTCTTGTTGGAGGAGTCTTTTTACTAATCCTGGGTAATGCTGTGCTGAGTAGAGGTTGAAATTGATGCCATGTCCATTGGGAAAACAGTGTACTACACCCTCAAAATTCCACCAACCACACAACATTGCCTTCGTTTCAAAATGTCCCCTTTTTGTGACAGGAAGTGTATGCTGGCATAGGTCAAGCCATTGCTTTTGGGTGTTCAGATTTTTGAAGATTGATTTTTCATTGTATGTAACAATTTGCTTGATGAAACTGTGGTCGCATGGATTAATGAGGAGTTTCCTGCAGACTTCGTTATGATGATTTGCAGTTCAGCAGTCAGTTGATGTGGAAAACTTTGGCAAGTACTAGCTGTCTCAGTGATGAGTTGGAGAGATCTTGTACTAGAGTTACTTATGAGCAACCAAGTTTCGACAAGAGCCTGCCAGTACTTGTTAATGGTTAATTTGAAAGCGTGACACAGAATATTGCAATCCACTGATATAAGCTGTCCTGATTGTAGCTTACTTTAGAGGGTCAAGTCTTTGAATGAAGTTTTGAACTTGAACAAAGACTGAGCCCCCTCTCCCCCAATCTTTCATCTTATATATTTTTTTTCATGCTTCTTCAGTACTTAAAAAAAAAATTCCCAAGTAATGGCATAAAACTGCACAATTTTCAATACTTAACTCATTCACTGTACAACATTTCTAACAATGGAAACCAGATTCCAATACTTGTAATAGTTATGGACTGATGCAGTGAATTTTATACTTTTATTCAGTGCTACATTCACAGGTATGCAAATGCAATATGGTGATGAGTCACCCTACAGATTTTGTATGGTGAAAAATGCATAGACTTATGAATCACCCTAGTATTACGATTTGAATTTCTGAAATCTTCTAATAGCTGGAAGATCATATATATATATTTTTGGAACACTTGGCAGCCTTTGATAGGAAAAAGTATATGTACAAGGTAACAGAGTAATATTTGAGGCAATAAGCAAACTTCACTATGCAGCAATTTAAGCTATATTCACTAAATGAGCAATTATAGCTCTCCTCAAGAATTTCTCTCTTAAATGTAAATACAGCTAAAAATCACGTAATATTAAAAAAATTTACTATAATTTCTTGGTAGGATGAACTTTAATAGCTTCATTTTATATATCAAACTAAATTTTAATTTCTTCAATGGCATTCAAATCCATTGCGATAGTGCTTTCATATCTCTTAAGCTAAAATGAATCTTTAATAACATTCAAAAAGTCACAGACAACTGTAACAATTTGGTGACAGAAAATTTGTTGAAACTTGATAATATAAAGTGTAATAATAAGCTTAACTTCAGTGAACTAAAATAAATGAAAGAATGGAAGAAAATCGAAATAAAAGTGATAACTGTGAACTTAAAAGCAAATATCTATATTAATTGTACACAATGAAAATCATCAACACTGATTAAAATTACAATAATTTAATGTTAAATTGAGCATGACAATTGGTGGGAATAACATGATGGTGGGATAAACATGATTACCATGTAAGAATGACAATGACAAAACAGAGCTCTGTAATTTTACTTTTATGTAAAGCCTCCCACAAATTTTAATGATGACTTGGAAACTGTGTTACATCATTACTACTTATATTTGAATTTTTCATTAGATTTTTAACATTTTTTAAATTGACTTTTCACTTTAATTTACATTTAAGAAATATTGCATTTAGGAGAAAAAATTAGAAAAATTTATTCATATGAAGTACTATAGTACAAATATTGCATACATAATTTAACATCACATTTTTATCAAAAACACATGTATAGTAATTTTTTAGTTATATATAGTAGTTTTGAGCAATTGTTATGGAAACTTTATAAAGCTGACAACTGGGCTTTTGGTTATTTTACCTCTGAGCAATACTTTGGTGCATTCAATGGACTAAATGACCAGGTCATAATGATCCTGAAGGTTCAGAGGTTAGGGAAGGTAAACTACTGGATAGATGGAAGTCTGCCATCCAAGACCATCCAGTGTGTTCTTTAATGTGCACAAAATATGGCTCCTCTGCACATGGGACCAATGGTTTAACGCCCTATCTCAGAGATAGCCTTTCCAAAGCCAATCAGTGTCCCCATTTGACTGAGGGCAGGGTGCAAGTTAGTGGAAATAAATCTCAATGCTGACAAAGTTAGGAATTGAACCTGGGAACTGCAGAATAAGAGGCTGGTGTGCTACTGACTGAGCCAAATGAGCCTCTGACAACTGGAACTAAAGTTATAAACAAATACAGATGTCCTGGAAAAGTCCAATTTATTGAGTTTTTATGGATAAATAAACTTTTATTGCATAATACAGGAATATTAAATGCATCCTAATCAAAGCATTTTAACCCTTGCAGTGTCCAGCATGAAAAACTTGTTTCCATCTAGAGGCCAATTAATTTTCTCCCTATGCTGAGCCAAAAAAATTAACTTTAGAACTTTTTTGTCAAATAACTAATGAAAGGAATTATGGCATGTTATATGCCAAATTAATCAGCATTTAATTCTAGATTTTCTGAAATTAAATATTTAACAAAAGAGACAAGTTTTATTTTAATAGGACTATTTTAGAGTCATGTAGTAAAAAAATGCATTTTGCAACACAAATAAAAATTTATTTAAAAAAACTAATAGACAGAAATGGTTATAATGCACATAAATAGAAAGGCTATTTCAGAATAACAAAAAAAAATTATTATTTTTTTTTTGTTTCAAGTAAATATTTCTTGTTTTTCAATTTTTTTCTGGATACCACACTTTGAGAAAATTTCTAGCTTTCAGCCAATTGTACTGAATCAGATAAACAAGTCAATTTTAGATTAAAAAAAAACAATCAACAGAAACAGGTCATGTTATATACCAAATTATTTACAGGGAATTTAATTACGAATTTACAGAATTTACGAATTTTATGAAAATAAATAATATAAATAAATTCACAAGCATATTAATTTTAATGTGATATGGTGAAAAAAATTACACTATACAATTAAGGCTTAATTATGGAAAACCTAATAAATAAAAATAGCTAAATTATATATTAATCAAAAGGAAATTTCCTCCCAAATAATATAATATTCAACCTGAAATTGATTTTTATTTCTTTTAAAGATTCTTTTCAGTATCATATATTTTAAACACAGACAGTGTTATACAAAGTGACTTGGACTTCTCACATTCAAAGGATTTACTGAACTGGTTATGAAACAGAAAAAACTTCTTTGGCTGCTCTTTTTACTAAACATTATGAATTTTTTTCTTTGGGTGTTGAAGTTTGGTGATCTTGTGTAAGTGCAGAAAGATTTGTGACCAAAGCAAAAAAAAAAACAGCACTATTTTGTCTGTATGACAAAGCCAAGATACTGAGGAGGGGGGAAATTTCGCGTTAGTTTAGTGGAGGAGAAGTTTTCCCGAAATTGCCCTCCCACATGACAGCTGATTTCCATAGGAAGGAAGTCTATTTTGCTTCCATATCCACGACATTCATTTTCAGAAAACGGTACAAGCTCAAAACGGTCAAGTTTTTTACTAAAAAAACAAGAAATAATAAACTAAGGTAAAAATTACGTATAACCTAATGGGATGTTACATAAAATATCCACAACTTTTAAGCCAGCCTCCAATGTAGCATAACTCAGAAAGATCAATAAATCAGCTGAAAGAAAATCACTAACTTACAGAAATAAATTTGCTTCCATATCCAAGATCTCATTTATTTTCAAAAAATGATACCAGATCAAAGTTTTACTGAAAAAGTAATAAATAATAAGATAAAAATTAACATACATCCTAATGCGATGCTAAAATATCCACAGCAACAAGTTGTAGGCCAGCCACCCGATGTAGCAGAACTATTTAAAATCAATACTTATTTATCGGCCAAAAGATCACTCATTTACGAAAATAAATCTACTGAAATGAAAACTAAGGATTAAATATAAAAAAAGTAAACATTTACTTTACAAAGGGTATCCAATATACTGGAACAAAACAATATGGGAGCCATTTATAACACACGGAATGGAGCCATCTGCACACACATGTGTCAGCCATCTGCCTCTTTGCCTCAGACAGCCATAACATAATAGTAATGAAGTGCAGATACACCCAGAATTTCTAAGAAGGATGTATTTACTTCCAGTTTCAATTTTAAGAGTGGGAAAGATGCATAGAATACTAGGGAGAATGATAAAAATAATTTTGCTAATACTGAAATACATTTATGATACAAAAGAGTATGAAAAAAAAAAATGGCAGTATGTACTTTGCAATTACTTCCAAAACCTACTGTTGGTAAAAATAGCAGTTTTTCAGCTAATTTTTAGGATATTTTCGAAAATTTAAGGAAAAATTTGTTGATAACAGTTCAAATCAAACTTGTGAGCTTAAATCAGAAGGTTGCTTCAGCAAATAGGAATGGTAAAAAGAAAATTGGCAATACTATTTAGTGCTTCTAAGAAATGGTAATCAGATGACTTTATAAAATTATTTATATTGTAATTTAATAAAATATGCATCAAATTAAAACACAAAATATTATTTTTCAAGCCTGAATTATATATTTTTATAAAATATATATGTAAATTATAATGGCAATTTTTATTTTCAAAAAAAATTACCAAAAAAGTATATATACGTCCTGTGCCTCTCATTACAGATTCTGCGAATGTATACAGACGACATGGACACTGGAAGGGTTAAGGAAAATTAACCATTTTTTATAAACCTACCATATGAATATTATAATATAATTCTTCAGTTTTTCAAGACACACACGAACAGATGTACTACTGTTAAAAGCACTTGTTAACACACAAGAATCTTGCTATTATGCAACATATTGTATATTAGTGCTCATATAAGTAAAGAATTAAAAATAAATAGCTTAAAATATTTAATATTCACGATTATGCTGTTGTAACGTTAAATGCTCTTGAGCAATATTATTCTACATTTAGCTTACATTTATCTTCATAGTTAAACCATCAGTTTTTTCATCATGGTGTTATTTTACTTAAAGACACTTAATTCTTCCAAAAGTTCCAAAGTAAATAGATGGAAAATATTACCATAGTTAGTGTCTTCTTAAACTTCCTATGCTGGCTCAACCAGTCTTGTTAGCTTCATTGAGTTATTCATGGAAGTGCCCTCCATTGGAGATGATCTTTAATTGGCTACCGGTGCTGATGTAAAGCACTGTCATTATCACCTGATGTTGGCATTGATGGTTTAACCCTTTGCACTCGAGAGGTGACTCTCAGTCGCAACTTGGTTTAATGCAGCAACTCAAATGGCAACTGAGAGGTGACAATAACTGTTTTATAAACAGATATCTTTCTTCTTTATATTTTAGATGCATAAATCTATTGTCTATGTGCACTTCATAGTACAGCACTGTGTTTAATTAAAGTTATTATTTTAAACTTAGTCTGTTTTAGTGGCTATAAAAATGGAGCCAAATGATGAAACTAGTTGAAGTGAACATGATTTTGATTTTACATTGTTTATATATGATTTATTTTTATGCTAGTTGTAAAAAATTTCATCAACTTTTTAGCAAAAAAACCTTCGAGTGCAAAGAGTTAACATTTGCATACCAGTCCTTCTTTAAAGGTAGACACTGTGCAAAAGGTCACTTTTCACCAACCAATACTGGTCATGTTAATTGTATCCCTTATTCCTCATTTTGTAGAAAGTTGTTCAAATAGCTTTAGCTTAAAATTAAATTTAAATACGTTAGGAGAAGTTTAAGGAGGCACTAACTATGGTAATATTTTCCATCTATTTAGTTCAGAACTTTGGAAGAATTAAAAATGTCCTTAAGTAAAATAACACTATAGTGAAAAAAAACTCATGGCTTAACTATGAAGATAGATGTAAGCTAGATGTAGAATAATATGGCTCAAGGGCATTTAATATTATAATAGCATAATCTTGAATATTAAATATTTTAAACCTTTTGCTGTGTATATCATGTTAATGAATAAATACCTTCACTTAATTCAGAATCTTCCTGGCTGGTGCTGCTCATTTTTCTTCTGCGTCGCAACATACGTAAGTGGGATACAGATATTTTTCTCCATCCTGCTTTTTTCTGACCCATTTTCTAATAATAAGTGTGTAATGTTTTTAAATACGTATATAAAGGAATAAATTAAATAAAGAATGTTATAAATACAATTATAAAAAACTTCACACAACTGAAAACAGTTCATTATCATTATTGTTTAAGTTAAAGGTGAAGCATTCTACACTATTAATTCCTTCCATATATTCAAAGAACCATTTGTTTAGCAAAAAAATTTATTTTAATCTGCAATATTTATCAGCATTAGGGAATATATTTGTTTGAAATATTTCCATAACAATTTACTAAATCACTAAATGTCACATGTGAGTAACTGTAATAACATGTTATTTTCTGACACTTGCTCTCCAGTTTTTACCCAAGACATCCAGACTTCTATGTTATTAATTCTCTGCTTTGGTTATGCATTGCTGTCAACTTTATATATCCAAAATTTACGATTTTGAATAATGAAAATTTGGAGCAATTACGAGCACTTAGGTGAACTGATAAATTCCAATATTTGGAACAATTTATATATAATTTATAAAATAAACATTAATTTAATTACTAATTTATATATTAATTACATTGGTTTGTAGTGTCTAGGGAAAAATACTGTATTTGGTCAGTTTTGTCCTGTTCAATAATGGATAAAAGTTGGTATGTCTATCAGGTCTGCATTCTTTGCTAGAGCAAATGTTAAAAAAGCTAAAAAAAACAACAGTATTATTAATTACTACTTAAGGAAATAAAGTTCACATAAACCAGTTTTTTAGAAGAATTTTTACAATCATTGGGTATACTTGTGGAGGATAAATAAAAAAAAAAAACAATTTTTATAGAAGCAGAACTCCCTTTTGAAATAAAGCTGAAAAAAAGTTCCAATACACAGGGGAAAAAAAGAAAAGAAAAATGACAACCTATGTGGCAAAATTTAATGATGTTGATGAGTGGGATAACTTTTGGTTTACAATATGGCAATGTAATAGAATATTAACAAGTGAAACAATTTATCAGCTACTTTTGAACCCCATTTCATTACTACAAGGTTGTAGGAAATTAAATAATCTTGCACTGAAAAGTACTGAGAAAATAGTTCTTCACAATGCAGTTACCAACAAAATATGATTCCAAGTGCTACTAAATTCCACTCACTCAATCATGGACATAGTAATTCAGCACACTGGGTAAGTAAAGGTCCCTCATCAGATTGATTTCACTTTGTGAAATTAAATGTGGAGTTTCATTCCAGTTGTCAAAATCAGGATCCACTCTTTTCTGAGTGAAGTTTTCCTGGTTTTGAAAAACATGCATAAGATTCTGAGATTTGTGTAGGTGGCTGAGGAGCTAGTTGCATTGTGGATGGCCATTTTATTTTGTGCCTTGTTGAAAAAACTTTCACAGTTGTCAAAAAAAGCAAAAATAAGTTAACATAAATGTTCTTAGGCTCCCTCAAAATTAATGAATACAAAACATATCAGGATTGTTTTCGAAGGTCCTGGATATCTCGATACACTTTTACATATTAAAGTGTAGGTTGCAAGTAAAAATAATATTACCTTACTAAGTATTAACATCTCACTCTCCAGGTATGAATATGCAGAGACTGTTATTGGGATGTTGAATGTGAAAAATAACATTTCACAGATTGATGTTCCTCACCATTGACTGAAGATACTGGTGCTGCCATCTCTTGCTAAAATCAATTCCTAAAAGGAGGGGGGGATATGAAACAAGGTGCTTTCATTATGTCACTTTGTGGCACTGACAGATTGTTTACCAGTCTAGCAACAAAAGGGTTTACACAAAATTAGATTTGATCTATCTAGACATACAGTGTATTGCATTTGATCTGGAAAAGAGTATATACATTTATAGAGTAGATTAGATACAAATTATTTCACCCAACTGATTCTATTAAACAGTAAAGGGCTGTATTTGTTGTTTAAACAAACCATATGTTTAAGCAGAATTATTTCACAGCTTTTTACTTAATATTTAGGCAAGTTTTGTGCTAATGTAGTATTAAAGCTGTAGGGCAGTTTAAAGGTATATCACTGCATTGATTAGATACAAGATTATAAATACTCTTAGACACTATTTTGGGACATTGCCAAAATACAGTTCTTCAGAGCTGAGTTGTTTCCACATGCGAAGTTGGGGGTTGTTTTCAGGTTCTTTTTCAAGATAGTCCGATTGCATGATTGGCAGTTGTTTTTTATTACTTGATATTAAATGTCCAAGGACTAGGATGTTTTTCGCCGTGCAGTTTTTGAAGTTATCAGTGTTTTTTTTTGCTTACTATTGTTTTAAGTTTTTACATTAAAATTTACTGTTGGTGTTCACAATAGCTCTTCTTAACTGGTTTTCTCACAATACTCCTGAGTATGCTTACTGGTTTTAACCATCTGTGTGGTAATAGTCACGAGCACCGATTGTTGACAGTTGTAGGTAACTATATCATATGGGTGCAATCCGTGCATTTCTTCTGCTGCCATATTGATGCTATTTGGGGAGGTTTCATTGCTTTGTGATGGGGTGGGGCTGTCATCTGTTTGTTGTTTATACTTCGAAGCAGACAATTTTAACTGCTTGTTTCTTGCTGGTTTTGGGGGTATTTTGTATTTTGCTGTTTGTTGGTCAAGTAGAAGCTTCCATAGCGAGGGAAGTTGATATACTTCATCATTGCAACATTGATCACTCTTTTGGTATAAGTTGTTCTGCGATGTTAAGCTGATAATTTGTCATGATGAAAACATTGTAAACAGATACCATCAGATACACACACATATTCAATATTTTGATTAGATAAAAACAAAGAATTAATTTTTAGTTACACAGCAAAAAAAAAAACTACTACAGAAGGGATTGAAATTTCTTTCCCATCTTTATTATGTTCTCTCAAAAGTTCCTGTTGCTATACTGCAGTGTTGTAGATATATACATTACATGAAATACCTATTTGTAATACATATATGTAAAATAAGGTGATGATTCGATTACTAGGAACTTGGATGTGATACACGATAAATGACCATATTTTCTTCATTCCTGTCTTATATGTACCCAAAAAACGCAAAACCTTCTAGGCACCAAATTCTTTTCACACCAGTATTATTAATCAATGTATGATGAATCTATATTGATTACAGATTACTAATTATTAGTGATAATATCAAACACTATGCAAGACACAGATTTTGGCTGTGGCATCCACAAGCCATCATTCATGCAAAAAGTAGCAATTACAGGTCAAAGTATTTTTGCAAATGCAGAAAGTAGCAATTACAGGTCAAAGTATTTTTGCAAAAACATTTTAAGAGATTGGTATTTCTTGCTATTCCTCCTGTTATGTAGTGTTAATTTATGCAATACTTAATCATTTACCTTTTGTGTGTTGGGGCTTGATTAACCTTTTCCAAATTCTAGTGCCCAGAAAATGGAATGCCATTTCCACAACACAAAGTTTTTTTAATGGAAAATTGGCATTTTTTTTTTATTGTTTTTAATAACATGTCGAAATAGACATGTAAAAGTATATATTTTTTACCTGTTGAACAGCTTGAAAAAATGATAAAGTTCAAAGATAACCCATTTCTAATTGTGTAGCACTACACTCACTGCTCAAGTCACCTTAAGTGTCAATGCATTAGTTTATGCCTTTCCCCTGTTGTACTGCATATGGATTATTGATCAGTTTGATTTCCATGAATTTGACCTATTTTTCTGTCCAGCTAAGTTGCAATGCTTTTAAACTTTTAACCTAACATATTTTTATTATTTCTGCAAGTTTTATCATTCAGCAACTAACATATTGCTTTTAGACAATATTTTACACTTTTGATTTTAAACATGGCTTCTTGTACTTTGCTGTCCTAAAATATATATGCTGTGATTAACATGAATAATATCTATTTTGAAACTTCCAGAAATGAAACATATTACATTATACATAAGTTCACAATATATAATGTATATATATTGTTGCGGATTACAAAAATGGATAGCCACTGAGCGTGAGTATTAAAAGCTATATTTCAAAACCAAATTCAATACAAGGTAAATTGTTACAAAGGAAATATGGATGAAGTATCTTATTAACAAATCAACTATTAACATGCACAAGTCATCAATCTTCCTGCGTAGAGCACACAATATCAGCTCTGTGTATTTTACTAAATACTACCTTTTACTTGATTTACCAGGTCACCCGAAGATCTTCACTCGTAAACCAATTCTCGTCCTGTGCTAATAACTGTTCACACACTAGCCGAACAAAAAGACAGTCCGTGTAGACATTCGAAGTTAGCCATAAAAGTTCCCACTTTTATACTTCCGTGTATACACAACACATCAAGTTACTTCTTGATACTTAACGATAAAAGATCCCACTTTTATCCTTCCGCGTATACACAACACATCAAGTTACTTCTTGATACTTACGCGCACTGTCTCAGAACAGCTCACCGTCCATTTTCGAACTCTCCGACCGTTACAACACAACGACCGTTAACGCTCCACTCTTCTTCTCCAAATTCTCCCAACGTTCTTATTCGTTGGCTGAAACTTTGCTTTCGGTTGCCAGATTCTTCTGTCGTAACAATATGTATAATGTTAGAAAATATGATTTTTAAAAGGTATGACTTACTTTAGTGATAATTTTAACTAAACTGAAAGCAATTTCATGACTAGCATTAAGAAACTGCAATTTTTAAATAAAATCTTTGTCATTATTTGAAATTTAACTTTTCTGTAGCATTATATAATGCAATTTGAATCAAAAGCAATTCATTTTCAACTTCAATTTAAACTTTTTAAAATATTTTAAATTCTTTTGTAGCTCTATACCAATTATTTGTTATATATATACAGGGTGAATCTGAAAAAGTAGGCAAAACTTTACAGGGTGGTAGAACACAGCTATACGAGCAATATTCGTCATAGAATGTATGGTCGGAACGCAAACGACGAGCTGCTAGGTGGCGTTGGAAATGGTATAAAAGGTGCCTGGTGTCTTCGCAAATGTGCGTCGGTCCCTATCCCGCAGGTGTGAAGCCTGCATTACAGCTGGCGGCAGCTCTTTTGAGCAATTTCTTTGAGCATTACCTCAATTACATTCCTGTTAATAAAATGTTTTGTGAAGTATCTCCTCTCCTTCTTGTGTTCATTCTTTAAATGTGACAGTGGAAAACTACCTTTTAACTTCTCACCGCTTGTGTTCCGACCATACATTCTATGACGAATATTGCTCGTACAGCTGCGTTCTACCACCCCGTAAAGTTTTGCCCACTTTTTCAGATTCACCCTGTATATTAGTTCTTATTTAAATTAGCTTCTTTTTAAGGCAGAATAATTATTTGGAGGCAGTGCTTCCTTAGTCTTGAATTTGACAATCACCAAAAATCTAAGTCTATGCATTATGTGTTATTTGCACGGCTAAAAAATTTAGAAAAACTAAAGATTTAAGTAATAATAGAAATATTCGAACTATTTAAAATAAAATAATGAAATAATTTAGAAAAAGCAGTCAATGTTGTTTTTCTTTCAAATTTACTGAAAACAAAAAAGCTGGAAAATTTTAGAATTTTTGGAGAAAAATAGCAAAAAAAAATTTGCCTTTTTTTAGAATGCTTGCCATTTTATTATTTACAATTAAATGCTCTTCCTCTTTGTATATAAATAACCTATTTCTGTTTGTCAGTTACTTCAGGAAGAGGTTCTAATGTTATAATTATTTTCTGAAAACACTTCCAAAATTAATTCTGTCACTGAGTGAGAGATCAGTTTCAGAAATCCAACACTGTAAAGGTAATCAGTGAATGCCTATAAATTGTACAAATTATTAGCAATTACTTGCAATTTCCATAATATAAAAAGTATGCATGCCAAGAGCTGCCAACTGCTGCATATTTTCCCACAACCTTATGAACCTCAATTCATTATGGGTGAAAATGAAATAGGCCTTCATTAAAATGATTGAAGTTTAGCAATGCAATGGTCATTTTACAGCATCCACTGATGAACTGATTAACTGATGATTAAATTTGCTATCTGATAACAAAGGAACTAAATATGTTTGTTTACATTTTTGCAATGCAGAAAGTCTGTGGCATTTTTTTTATATTAATGAAATTGAACCTAGTTACTAATAATTAATAATCAATACATAGGCATCATTCAAAATTAATAACAGATTTATAGATATATTGCAAAAATAAACATAATAATACAGAGGGAATAGAAACAGATACTATTGCACCATTTTCTCTGTTTTTAAGAAAGTTCTTTCACCCACTCTCAGTGGAACCTTGGCATGCAATACAGGGATGTGGGAGCCATGACTAAAATCTATGGCATATATATATATATTTATATTAATGAGAACAGGAGGAACTACCCTATATACTGGTTGGTTGTTTGGGGTTTTTTGGCACATGAGCTACTGAGGCTATAATGCACCAAATGAGATAAATAGAAACTAAAAGTCAAGTACCCCTGAACCAAAGTTACTACCCTATATACCTGCATATAAGTATGCTCATGGATAATCCAAACTTAAAATTTAAAATTAAAACTGAACATAAAACTTAAGACTAACTAAACAAATAACAATAGACATGCATAAAACCTATTCCCACTGCAATGCCAATCATGACTCACATATCAGGGAAGCTTTCTAAACTGGGAGAGTAACCTCTCTTCCTGAAGATTTAAAAGTATGGGGTTCCAATAATCTAATCGAATGTCCATGGCTGGGAGGATGTATTTCTCACCTTTTCCACTCTGGTTCAACTTGTATACACCAATTTAAATACAGATTTGTGTCTTCAACTCTGTAAAAGAGTTTAGGTGCAACATATGCCTAGTGTTTTGCACAAAATGGTTGGACGAAGTCCTTTCTGTTCTTCAGGGTGCTACATGAAGATGAGTACCCAGATATGCATAGATTAAGAAGTGCAGACAGAGACACGCCTTTAATGCAATTAAAGAATAAATGAAAAAAATTATCTTTCGTTACCATTTCCTTTTTTAAATTAGAAGAATAACGTATCACCTCTGGCTAATATAAGATGCTCATTTTCAAAGAAAATGAAGCTTTTCGTTTTTTGAATTTTGAATCATTTAATTTTATTTTTTTAGTAATTTATACTAATAAGCGATTGGAAAATGCAAATACTAATATATTATTAGCCCAATATAATGCAAACTGAATTTCTCATTTAGCTCTTCAGACATAAAAGTTCTGATTTCTCAGCTCCTAGGGTGAAGAGGCAAAGTCAGTGTACATAAAATAATTTATTATTTACTACATTAACACATTATAGAAACTTTTAAAAGTAAGCAATAGCATTTTAAAAATAAAGAGCAACTGGTTGAATCAAGAGTAATTTAATCAAAACACATACGAATATAAATTTTACTACTGTTACTAAATAAAAGCCACCCTGTGGTTAAGTGGTTAGTGCACTTGGCTACTGATCAAAGGGATCAGGTTTCAGCCCTGGGTTAATGCATGGATATGTTTGTGTCATTTTTTTTCAAGGTCTCGCCTTTCTCATAGGCCTTCTATTACAGCATATAAACTGACAAGCTCCTGTCAGACCTCTGTGGCAACCAAGCTGCTTGATGGGGTATTATTTTCTTAATTCTTGACTATTTATATGATCAACACATTTACCACCAGAATTCCTAATTTAAAGCATATATTATTTGCTGCAATATTACTTTACATTTTCCATTTTTAGTGCCATCTAATGATGTAAATTAAAGCTTTTTAGAGGATTTGAAAACTATGAATCATCATATTTCATTAAAAGATAATTTTAAGAGATTAATGAAAAATTCATATTCAACAGAAAAAGAATCTCTTAAAACACAAAGTTTCATTTTTCTGCTCCCTGGGGTCACCCCCACAAACAACTGACAAATTGTTACTACCAGTGCAAAACCCTAGTTATATTAATCACACTTCACAACTTAAATATAAAACTTCTAGTCTAAATAGATTATCTTCATAATATTAGTGTAAAGTTTTGAAATTTTCAACTTTTTCCATCATCAGAGGGCATAATTAAAACTTTAGGAGATTCAAAAAGTGCAAAATATAATAGTTTTATAAATACTTATCCAACAAAATGAATTTTTAATTTATCTCTAAAAACAATGATTTCTTAAAAATAAAAAAAAACATTTTACCAATTTTACCCCCAGGAGTAAGGGTGAAAATGATTGTTGTAAGTCAATGCAAATTTGTGACCTTCACATTTCACCACCAAAATTTAAAAATTCCAATTATTGCATGCAATATTCATTAAAAACTTTCCCCTCCCCCATTAGAAGGTGCAATTATAGCTAGTGAGAGACTTCAAGAGTGCCAATTTGTAAAAATTCATCAATCCCATCCAGCCCAAAAAAATTTTGAATTTATCCCTGAAAACAAAGATATTGAATGTCTATAGACAGACAGAGAGAGATGAGAAAGTGAAAAATATTAGCTCATTTTTTGCTGAAAATGAGCTAAAAAGAAGAAAAATATAAAATTTTGGAACAGATTTTGTTAAAAAAAAGAACAAAAATTAAAACCCCAAAATTCAGATAAAATCTGAGCAATTGGGAACTCTGAGTTATGGTGCACTCCAGAACTGAGCATCAGTTTATGGCATTCTTTTTCACTAATTTTCCCTTTAACCCTAGACAGTATACATTGCAAGTTATGATATTACCGTATACATGGGGTCCAGAAACCCTCTGCATGTAAGTTGTATATTTTATGGAATATAATGTATTTTGAAATGTTAAAAGAAGAACAGTAATAACGGAATCCACTACTTTTTGTAGGACTTTATTTAAAAAAAAATCGTTTATTTAGGTATAAAATTTTAATTTACACTGCACTATATTTTCTTCACTATATGACATTGAAAAAATGGCTGGGTAGTGTGGACCCCATGTATACTGTCTAGGGTTAAAAGTGTAAATGGGTTTTCTTAAGCACAGATCGATTTAAAAAAATTAATGAAACTTGTGGATAAAAAATCACTTTTTAAAAGAAATGCATACTTAGAGAAGTGGCATGATTAACAGAGTGCACCAAGCTTATAAACTGTAGTTCCCAAGGTTCAAGTCCCAACTGTACTAGCATTGAGATTTATCTCTGCTACACTCCCTGCACTGCACTTGGTCAGAAAGGGGACACTGATGGGCTTGGAAAAGACTGCCATTTGTGAGTTAGGATGTAAAGCTATGGCTCTGTGTGCAGAAGAGCCAAACCATGTACATGTTCAAGAACACATTGGATGGTCTTGATGGGACACTTCCATCTGTTTCCTAACAACTGTCCAGTGGGTACCCTTCCCCCAATCTTCTCTGAGCCCTGTGATTTAGCCATTTAGCAGAGTGCAAAAATATGTCCCTCAGAGGTAAAACAACCCATACCTTGACAAAAAAAATTTTATGAAAGAAATCAAATGACAGTGCTTTTAGAGCTGAACATTTTGTTCATCCAAAAGGATTTTGCAGGAAGCTGCAATTTTGTAAATTTCTTCATTTGATGCTATTTTTTTCTATTATGACAAATGATGAGTTGTTTAGCATGATGCAACTGACACTGCATCAATGGTGCAGGTACTATGCAATCTTAAATATCTATATTGCTTTTTTGAAATTAGCTGCTTTTGCCAATACTGTATTCTATTTCTGATTTTCAAATCTCATCTGTGCTCTTTTAGACTTTGCTTAAAGGGTCTTTGTTTTTTCAGTAGTAAATGCATATTTCATTATCTCTTTTATATTTATCTTGCATTTCTAAAAGGATTTTATACAAAGCAAAATCTTCCTTAATAGACACTTCTGAATAATGGACATTCAAATTCCACCAACAGAATTGGGAACATTGTACTGATACATTTCCCTCCAATTAGTGGACCTTCTTAACAATGAAAATTGCAAAAAATTTGTATTTTTGGAGAAATTCTCTATTGTTGATGATGGTCAATAACAGAGTAGGGGTTCTCAATGTGGGGTATGCAGTGAGAGCTCAAAAGTCACTAGATCTAGTAACAAAGTAAAAATAACCATTGTTATATTATAACTACAGTTTTATCTATCTATACAAGGGGTACGCCAGTTACATACACATTTCCAGGGGATACATGAAGCATTAAAGACAGAGACCACTGATATAGAGTCTACTGACCCACAGGAGAGCACAGAATGAACTACTCCTTGCACTGGCCCTATCCTTCCCCAAATTACATTACTCCATCAGTCAGTGCATTAACCACTTAAAAAGTTTTTACCTTTCACAAAGGTTTACTGTTTTTAAGTGAATATGTTTTATT
Source organism: Ryuthela nishihirai (assembly GCA_038380435.1). Lineage (NCBI taxonomy): Eukaryota > Metazoa > Arthropoda > Arachnida > Araneae > Heptathelidae > Ryuthela > Ryuthela nishihirai. The sequence continues at coordinate 41,289,183 of JAWZYU010000018.1, read as the reverse complement.
ATTGATATGTAGGGAGTCTTGGCTATCCAAGTCTTCATTGATCAATTCTCAGCAGTTAGAAGTACAACATATTGTGGAACAATGAGTAAATATTCCCCACCCTTATGACCCTCTTTCCACCACTTAACCCTGTACTGCAATGAAGGCCCACCCCTCTACCTTCAAGAATTGTATTTACGGAGTCAAGTCATAAGATTCGTAGACTGACTCCATAAGTACTTGTACGTAGCGCTTTTTCCAATAGATGGTGCTGTGCGTGACCACTGCGAAGGAGGCTCCATGTGCCAAGGTCATTTGGCATCGACTGCTGTTGACACCTTCTGATTCCATGAGAACTCCAACAAGTAAAAATTATCTGCGTTTATGAGAATCCTCATATGAGAACCCCAAGTTTCCATAATTTTCAAAATTATCAGGTCGTGCAGTCTCACTACCCACAATGATCACCTTTACATGACCTCTCTATGATCAAGCTATGAAGCTTGAACGTGCAGTAAAAGATATGCTTGCCTGTTATCATACAATTCATAATAAGAAAATATGTAAAGGACTTCTGATTCCATCAAAACGAGTCAGGGAATCAGAATCTCAGGTAAGTGTTTCTATTGTAAAGTGTCAAGATGAGAGAATTTGAGCCTGTATAGGGAAGTGATGAGAAGATGGCAGATGACACCCTGTAGTTCCATCATTTCCTCTCCCTCTTCCACCACTTAAAACTCACCCAACCTCCAGTACAATCATCCACTCAAGTCCGAGATACTTAGTTTTAAGGTAATTAAATGATTGTTTACTATGAGGGGTGATCATTTAATTCGTAGACTGACTCCATTAGTACTTGTACTTAGCACTTTTTCCAATAGATGGTGCTGTGCGTGACCACTGCGAAGGAGGGTCCATGCGACAAGGTCATTTGGCGTTGATTGCTGTTGTGTTAAGACTGTGATTCGAGTTGAATGTCAGTTGTTGGGTTGTTTTACCTCTGAGCGGCACTTTTTTGCACACCATGGGCTAAATGGCCAGGTCACATGGACCCCGAAGGCTCAGAGAAGGTTGGGAGAGGGGACCCACTGGAACAGCTGTTGGGAGACAGATGGCAGCCTCCCGTCAAGGCCATCCAGCGTGTTCTTTAACGTGCGCAGGGTATGGCTCTCCCACACACGGGGCCACGGCTTAACGTCCCATCCGACGGACGGTGGCCTTTCCAAGCCTTTCGGTGTCCCCTACTGACCGTGGGCAGGGCGGGGAATTTTGTGGAGATAAATCTCAACGCTGACCCAGCTGGGACTCGAACCTGGGAACTACAGATTGCGAACCTGGCACGCTACCGACTGAGCCACCCCCGCCCCTAGTTGAATGTCAGAAATTCTGACAGAACAGAGGTGTCATTCATTATTGTGTTAGGTGAGGCCTAAGTGCTGCTGCGACTGTTGAAGACTACTCACTTTCACTGTTTAAGTCTCTACTCACTTTGTGCCTCATGGAACAACCCTGAATAAAGAACCCTACTTGAAGGTTCTCAGAACCAAACTTCGGTATGCCATTCATGAAAAACATCTGGAACTTTCTGGTGTGACTTGGTTTCTCCATCACACCACCACCAGGCCCCATAAGGCTAATATTGTGCAGCCAGTGATCACTGCCATAGGTGCTGAGGTTCTGCCATATCCTTCATATTCCCCAGACTTAACACCCTGTGAATTTTTCCTCTTTCTGCAACTGAAGAAAGCTTTGAAAGGGAAAGATTTCACATCTGACAACAAAGCTTGCAGAGCCACAACAACACTTTGCATGCTTTTGAAAAATGGTTTCATAGATGCTTTTAATGCATGGGTACAATGATGGCAAAAATGTGTGAAGTTCAAGGGAGAGTATTTTGAGTAAGACAAATGCCAGGAAGATTCAGAGGATATTTAATGTAGCTTTTTGCTTCTGTCCACGAATTAAATGATCACGCTAGTATAATTTACTTTTAATAAAACTTCTCACTATATAGTGTATGCATAAAAAGTTCAGTCCTCACTATAAAGAATGGGTTGGACTGGATTGTTTTAACTCTGAGTGTCACTTCTTTGCACACAATAGGCTAAATGGTCAGGTCACAAGGACCCTAAGGGCTCAGAGGAGGTTGGGGGTAGGGGACCCACTTGAACAGTTGTTGGGAGACAGATGGTAACCTCCCATCAAGGACATCCAGCGTGTTCTTTAACGTGCACAGGGTATGGCTATCTTGCACATGGGGCCACTGTTTAACGTTCCACCCGACAGAAGGCGGCCTTTTCAAGCCCATCGGTGTCTCCTACCGACCGTGGGCAGGGTGGGGAATTTTGTGGAGATAAATCTCAATACTGACCCAGTTAGGACTCGAACCTGGGAACTGCAGATTACAAGCCTGGTGCGCTACTGACTGAACCACTCCTGCCCCTTCCATCAAGGTGATCCAGTGTATTCTTTAATGTGCATGGGGTCTGGTTCTCCTGCAGCCATGGCTTAAGGTCTCATCTGATGGACAGCTTTCTAAGCTCATTGGTATCCCCCCACTGACTGAGGGCAGGGCGGGGAATTTTGCAGAGATAAATCTTAATGCCGATTATAAGCATGCCATGCTACCACCTGAGCCAGCCCCACCCCCCACATAATAGGAGTTCGAGGAATTATAACAATGAAAAGAGTTTTTTTTTATCTTGGTGATTATCAGAGAAGGGACACTGCTTAATTTTTATAATCATTTCCATGAAGTGAGCGAGTTTAACATAGCCTACATCATGCAAAACATATTTCTTAAAGATTTTAAAATAAAAATAAGTTGTATGGTAATAATAATTCATAGTGATTTGTATTAAGGAGTTTTAAAGCTGTTTAAATGACAGGATGAGTAAGTGAATGTGCAGTAGGATTTTAGTTTACTATAATTTACTTCTAATAAAACTTCTCACTACATAGTGTATTCATAAAAAGTTGTCCTCACTACAGAGAATGGGTTGGATTGGGCTGGGTTGTTTTACCTCAGAGTGGTACTTTTTTGCACACAACAGCATAAAGTGGCCAGTTACAAGGATTTGTTCTTAACATACATATTACATTTTAAAGGTAAACACAAAATCATTTATTTATTCCAATAATTTATTCATTTATAATAAAAAAATTTTACACTTTAAAAAGTGTTATGTTTAAAAATTAGCTGGGAGGGGGTACAAATATTTTGGTTCCAATCGGAGCCTATCTCATCATGAAAAAGAAAAAAAAAAACTAACTGTGTTAATTTTTTGGTCCCCATTACCCTTGGACAATGTACTGATAATGTACTTTTATTAGATTTATTATGATATACTTTATTATGATGTAATTTATTACTTTTTTATTAGACAATGTACTATGACACTGTACTGCATGAAGGCCCACCCCTCGTTGACATCCCTCTACCTTCAAGAATTGAAGCTTACCCATTCAGTTAATAGTTATCCCCAACTGGACTGGTACCAACAAAAAGCTGAATCCAATGAGAACAACTATTGATAAGCAAGCACTAGGATAATAAGTAAGTCATCTTGCTAATGGAATCCACCTGGTAAACATCAACTGGTTGAAGGCCTTTTATATACATAGATCAACTTCTGCAATATTATGTCTGTGTGTGTGTGTCTCCAATGGACTAATAGTCACCTGAAAATATTACGACAGCTGCCATGCACAACATCAGTTATTATGGTGATTGTACCAGCCATGAACTGACAACTTCAGATAATTCTTTAACAGTCTAGTATAGTTATTAGGACTTTATACATGATAAAACTTTCTATATTAGCACATATACTATGATTTAGAGATAAGCCTATTCCCATTTCATGTAGCAATGTCCTCTAACAGACACTATAGCATTATAAGGAACCTTCATTTTAAAGCAGATCCTAATGAAGCATTTAACTGTTTGTTATTTTACAGTAATATTGTGAATTAAACTTAACTTTAATATAAAATGCTAACTTTTTATGCATTTTGTAACAGTTAGCAGGATATTCATATTTATATTTTAATACACACATTTACATTATTAAAATAGCTATTTTAAAGTTCTGGACTAGAGGCTTTAGAAACAGTTACAATTTTTAACATTGCTTCTTACGGGAAATTAAGCCTCATTTTAGTGTTAGGTTTTAAAGAACAAATTAATTACATTAAGTGGGGACTCACTGTATTGGAAGCATACATATAATGCATTTCACTACATTCATTAAATATGAAAATTAGTGTAATATTATAATTCCTGTAAATCTTTTTTGTATTGAAAATACAAAAACAATGCATCTACTAGAATAGCATACTAAATAACATCTTTAACTTGCTAATATAATTTTAATTTCATTTATGACTTCTTATGTAACCAATTATACTACTTTATGAATTCAACAGACGCTATTGGGTACAGTTCCATGTTAAGTAAATATTAACTCAGATACAGAACTCAGTAACTTCTTAAATAAGTTATTTATGAAAAAACGTGACCCAAGATAATTTAAAGGTCTCAAATTTATGAAACTTTTAGCAATTTAGCTCATTCTGCAAAAAACAATTATCCAAAGTTGGGAAAAATTAACATAGTTATAACATGGAATGTTAAAACTACTTTTACATATTAGTGAAGTTTAGTAAAATGGTTATTTCTTTTGCTTCAACACACTTTTACCTTTTTAGAACAATTAAAAATGGAATTGTTGCTGTTAAATAAATACTGAACAAATATTATTGGAAATCGAGATTGAAAGATTGGATCTTCAAATTATATTCAGTCACATTTTTTCATTGAAAAAAAAAAGCTTACTTAAGGGGTTATTGAGTTCTGCATCAGAGATATTATTGACATAACACGAAACTATACCTAATAAAGCGGACACTGAGAGTACATCTATTGATACATAATTAATTAGAAATAAATGTGCAACTGTGCAATGAAGCATATACCCAAAAAATGAATTTTAATGCAATGAATTTCTTTTTCACTAACCTTATTACAATTCTCTTTATTGCTGTCATTTTCAACAGTCTTGTAATCAGCTTGTTCAGATGAAAAGTTAATAGCTAATAAATCAGGAGATTGATTTTCTAAAAATGAAAAAAAAAAAGAATAAAATAAATAAATAAATAAATTTTTCAAACATATATATATTGCTTTTATTAGTATATATAATTACTGTAATATAATAATAAAATGAACTTTTCTAATAAACAATTACAACCACACACAGGGTACAAAGGAAAGTCCTAAAACACCCAAATAACTTTTTAATGATGGATCCTAGGGATATCAATGTTATGTCTATCTATAAGAAAGTGACCATGCCCAATCAAATGACAGCAACTGTAGTACCCCTTATCAGCAAATTTAGGAAGTGAACAAACCTAACTCAGCAATAAAGAGAGAAAAAAATGTAAATTACAAATTTGTAGAGTACCTTCTAATTAGTATGAAATGGCATATGGTATGAACGAAATGATTAGATGGAAGGCCATAAACACAGGTAATTCGAAATCGGACACTCAATGCCACCACAAAATACTGTGCGATGCCACATAAAGATTCACAAATGTATGCACAGGATGGCAGTGATGGAGTACCCACCCAGTGAGATAGAAATCAGACTCCAGTGAGATAGAAATCAGACTCCAGTGAGATAGAAATCAGACTTGGCAGTATGTGATACAACACTTGTAGGTGAGTAGGTGAAATAGTTGAAGACTCAGATGGTGGGCTATCCCAATGATCAGTACTGTGAGATGGTGCTGTTGCATGGCGAGTGTCAACAAAATGCCTAGGAAGCTGCAAGGTAATATGTTACTTATTTTTTGGCTCCTTTTACATCTAACTCTGGTGACCATTTGCCATGTTGTTTGACGGCTCAAAAAAACTGGCAACATAACAGCTCATCCATGATTGGGCAGACTGACAGGATTGGGTTGTCTGGATACACTGCCATCATGAAGTGGCATATTTGGTCAGAGACAACAGAAAGATCCTAACAAGCAGTTGATTCACTGTGATCAGTCCACAATTGTATAGCAGCTGTTCCTAACTGTGACTGTGACCTGAGCCATCACTAGTGCCACAGATCAGTTCATTCCTTCTCATGGGAGTGTTTGCTAATGCAAGCCAACTCAGTATATATTATACACATTTTTCAAGAAATATTTTAAAGATCCACTAACATGTTGTGCTACTGCTGAGATTACACCTTCCTCATAGATCTTCTCTATGGTGTTTTATACTGACAGATTCCTTTCAGACGTCTATGGTAAGCAGTAGCTTATGGGGTAATATATTTATTTAAAACAGAAATATTTTAGATTGGAATGGTAATCCAGTCACCCCTTTTATTCTTTTTTCTGGCTTAATCCAGTTATCTGCCCACCCCCCTAATTTTTTCTACGTCCTGGTTGGGACAGTCCAAGAAACTGAGTGAGAAACTTTGCATTTAACCAATGAAATGAGGAACAGATGTTGTTCTCAGATTATATATATATAATTGACATTATTTCATCAGTGATAATACACTCAAGCTGCACTATTAGGTACAACAAATTAGAACTGAACACAATATGCAAACCATCAGGTTCAGCAATAGTCAACCAATGAAATATCTGGGAATGACTTATGACCCATTGTTCTACCAGAATAAGATAATTGGAGAGTATTTACACCTGCTTCAAATGTTTGTATAGAAATGGATGGAAGATGTCCAATAACTGCAGATTGTGTTCTAACATGATAAACTGCAAGGACCAGTGATATCTGCATGGGTTCTTAAAAAGGTCTCATATAGTGTGTCAGTGGTTGCAAAGCTTTAGGCAGAAATGAATTGGATGTCACTGTGATGTGGCTGCTTATGTCACTTAACAGCATTAGATTTCTTTCTCTTAAGTGTTTTAAATCAGAACTCTTGAAAAGAATATCATGTGCTAAAAATATTTCAAGGATTCTTGGGCCCCATTTCTTTCATAAAATGTTTAACCAAGAAATATTCTATGCTCCAAAGTTTTTTATGGACACATCCAAGCTCTGGCCTTATGCACCACCACAGATCCTGCAAGATTTGGCACAATGAACTGTCACAGTATCAAGCACCATCATATATATATATTTATCAATATTATACCAAGCAATATTGGCAGTTATGAAAGACAACACATTGAAGGATGCATTTCTATATATCACTCATTTTTTGTGCTTTTTGATTTGCATAAAACCTACTTTTTTTTTCTTTACCCTGTTGCTGTGTATAATTCTGCAATAAACAATTGAGTCCAACAATTTTATAATTGCTTTTTTTGGTATCTTAGTTCTGGAGATCATCAAACAAACATTTGCTACAAAGTTCAACATGGCTGAACTGACCACAATATATTTCCTATGACCAATTCATAATCATTTTTTTTCTATTATTGATTGTTGCCATGAATCCCTACACATAACTTTTCCTTACAGCCCCTATGTTAAGTATCTGTGAAAAAAATGTATGATCATAAACAAATCCACAGGGATCTATTATATTGTTTAAGAAATAACAAAGAAAAGAATTATATGTATAAATATTGCTTGAACCATGGAATTAAATCAAGCCCATTCAATATGTCGCTCATTGCAAAAGAACTTGCTGCTCATAAAACAATCAATATATGAATCTGGCTCATTTCTTTGTCCACATATTTTTAGGTGCATAACTAAACAATATTGCCAATTAATTCATAGTACTCATTAAACATGCAGGTTTTTTTTTGCTTTTTTAACTTTTTTTTATTCCTTAAAAACAGATTTTTTTTCAGTTCATTATTTATTAGCAATAACATCATCCTAACCACACTTTTGTAGGATCTTTCTACCTATTAAGAATAAAAAATTCACCACTCTACAGCAGTGTTTTTCAACCTATGATCTGTAAGTATGACCTAAGGGTTCAGTGAAATGTCCAATTGAAAATACTTTTCTAATTAATTTAATTTTCTATTTTAGTAAATATTGTTGCAAAAAGGGTGATCTCTCCAGATGGTAACACCTTTCTATTGTCTTTCTGTTATTATAGTTGGAGATTATGACAAGATTTCTCCTTCCTTCACGTGTTTATGAGCAGTTACTAAGCAACCACCATGACAGCTCTATAAATAACCACAGATATTAATTTTACTTTATTTACCTTAATAAAACTATATGAGTTAAAGCATTTGTTTCTAATTATGATGTCAAATATTTTTGTAAACAATTGTACTTTTGTTGCTATTGATTAGAGAAAATAAAGCTTATACATAAAGATATATGCAACTGCTTAAGTGTTTTGCCACACAAAAAGGTAAAAAAAAAACATTGTTCTAAAGGTTAAGAAGTCAATGACTTCAATAAGAAAATTTGGGTATTATTATAATTAACAGTTTATACATAACTTTTGAAGAGGGGAAAAAATTCACACATACCTGTAAGTTTTTCCAAGTTATTTTTTGCTTTTTGTTCTTTAGCTTCATACACTACTGATGCCAGTCTTTTAGAAGTATAATGCACAATATGAGAAAACAAGGCTAAAGTGAAAGCAGTAGCAGCAGAAAAATCTGAACTCCCTGTATTAAGCAAAATGGTTTATTTCAACCAAAATAAAAAGTATATAGCACAAAAAGGAAAATATTACAACTTACCTTAAAAACATTTTTTTAAACTTTATTCTATCACATTATCAATTATAACTAACAAAAAAATGTCAAGGATGCACCACATTTCCACTAATCTAGCTTAAGTTATGGAACTGTTTATATTATTTACTACATTCCTCATCTTCTGACCTTACAATATTACATACAAGGGTTGGGTTGTTTTACCTCTGAGTGGCACTTTTTTGTGCACAATGGGCTAAATGGCCAAGTCACAAGGATCCAAAAATAAACAAAATATTTAAGTATTATGAAATACTTATATTGGACTAATGTAATTAGAACAGTAACTAAGGAGGTATTATGCAACCTTTTAGTGGGGCATACATGGGATAAAGTACAATTTTAAACTATACAAACATAAATCATCCCTATGATTATGTTTGTATAGTGCAATTGCAGCATAAAAGAAGTATATGATGAAGATATAAAGATAATATGGCAGCTGCAAAACAGTAAAAAAAATATGCATTGTGTGATAAAACACCAGCTCTTGTTATTAAAGATGAGGCAGAATTTCAACTAAAAATATAAATGATGCTGGAGGGGCTGAAGAGAGATTTGGCTTAAGAAAAAAGATCCCACTCTAAATATTATTGCACAACTAGTCTCTATCAAAAATCATGAAACCTTACCATTAAAATTGCAAGAAACCTCTTTTATATTTAGTGACACCATTGCATTGTTAAGACAAAGGATACTGTCAAAACAAAAGCATGCAGCCGAACAATCAGCTAAGAAATGGACATAGCATAATATGTTAAGGGCAGTTATTCCAGTGATGAACTAGTTGTGGTTAACCTAAGCCATCGATGACCTTAAAAATACATTAAAATTAGAGAATGGTCTCATTTGACATAATTACAACATATCCTAACATTCTAATTCTACAAGTACTTGAGTTGGCACAGGACAAATTAGAACAGAGATGGAATTCCTAATCCAATGATACAAAGCTAGACTGCTAACCCTGCACAATGAAAATTATGATTTGGAAGAATGAAAAAATCAAAAAATCAGAGCATGGCAAACCTGCAGTTTATGGGCCTCAAGTGGCATTCTTTTTTACACAACCTATGATTGCATTGCATAAAAATTCGTATTGAATGATTTATTGGCTTATCTGTGGATATGTTTCATGGGCCTTTAGCTCTCAATTTTTCTTTCAGGTCTAATCTTTAATGGTGAATAAAAGTTGAGTTTATTATTAGAAAAGGGGTGGGCTATTCATATATTTGTATTTTTTTAATGCAATTTGCATTTAATTCCCATATATATGCATAAAGATATAAATTTTGCTCAGGTAAGTACTTAAAGTTTCAGATGATTTGATATTTAATTAATTCATATACCCTATTGTGTCAAGGTGGAAATGGGACAATTTTTTCTTCATTGATTTGCTCTGTTTATAATTGTTGTCTCCTATGAGATTATCTTGTTCTGTTTTTTTTATTACCAGTGGTGGCAGTGCATTGTTTACAATAATTTGTGCTTTTTAACCTTGTTATCTCTAATGGGATTATTTAGTTCCAGAGGCTTTTTTATCCTGTGAATCAGTGGTCCATTATTTGCAATAATTTGTATGTTTCAGGCTTGTTGTCTCTGATGGGATTATTTAGTTCTAGGGCTTTTTTCTAGGTTCTGAGGATCAGTGGTGAATTTTTTACAATTTTGTTTTCTAAGTTTGCTATAAGATTTGTATGTTTTGGTGGTGGTGGTGGTGGTGGTGTGTGTGTGTGTGTGTCGGGGGGGGGGGGGATTTAGCAATATGTTCAGGTTAAAAATGACTGGTCATCTCCAATAATTTTATTTTGGAGTTTTCTTAAATTGCAGAATGGCAATTCGTGTTTGTTAGCAGTATGTGCTTGTTAGAATAGCCATCTCTTATGAGATTGATTTTTGACCTTTTTTTTTACATTACAGAAGGAATGACTGTTTTTAGTGATAATATGCTGTTGAAACAAGTAGCCTTATAGGTACTGACTGACATTATTCCTATATGTGCAGTTAGGAAAATATACCTTAGATACTATTACTTCTGAGGGTTTTCTTTTATTTACAGAAACAAAGTTTTATGTTTAAAAATAAGTGTTAATCATTATATTTTTCACTCAGCATATTCTTGTTGTATAGCCTCTTCACTGTTAGTAATATAATTGTTTAGTTTATTATTTGTAGAACTTTCCAAGACACTGAGTATTTTTTTAAATGTGATATTGAAGTGCATTTTTAATTAATTTAAATTGTATATTTAATGTTTTTTTATGGATGCAATTTTAAAAAACTTGGTATAATTCTGGAAAAATTAAATTTTCGTTTTTGCCATCAGTCACTGCTACGAATCTGGAAGTGGAGTCTGTGTTATTCACTTATATTACACACCTTAAGAACATTCAATTATCGCTTGTGGTGCCATCTAAACTTAAAGTGTACCTACATATTGCTTATTAGTTACAAAGGTTAGAGCAGTAGCCCACCTGTCAACTTGCCTCAATTCTAGTGAAAAAAAAAAAAGTTTTATCCCTTATAACCTAGATAACAATAGAGATATGTGAGACCCATTCAAGTTGCAATCTCAATAATGGCCCACAGATCAGAGAATTTCTCTAATCTATAGTATTTCCTTCATTCTGAAGTTTCTGATTCTAAGTAATCCAATTAACATTTAGTAGGCCACAGCCAGAGAATTTGGTATAGGTTTAATAAACACCCATTTAGAAACAATCTTTGACCTTCAATTCTATAAAATACTTTTTGTGTGGGTTTTGCCTTGTGTTCTGTCTGGAAATGGTCAGCTGGAGTCATAGATTTCCTCTGATTGGTGTGCAGGTGAGTCCTAATTTGTATATCTCCTTCACTCTGAAGTTTCCGATTCTATATAATCCAATTAGCATTTAGTTGACCAGCGCCAGGCGAGTTGGGTATAGGTTCAATAAACACCCATTTACAAAAATCTATGACTCTGTAAAAGAACTTCAACTCTGTAAAAGAATTTAGATGTGAACTTTGTCACATATTCTGTCCAGAAATGTTAGCTGGAGTCATATATTTCCTCTCATTGATGTGCAGGGTGAGCCCCACAAGCAAGAATTGATAGGGAGTGGGGACACAGCTGCACCTACAGTACAGTAAACAAGTTAATCAATATAAACTGATGAACCCATTTCTTTAAAATAAAATTTTGCCATGGGGGAGGGGGACCCTTTAGATAAAATTACATATATCTCTCCAACTGCAGAAGAACAGATTTCTAGGCCAAGAAATTGTTCATTGATGAAAACAAAGAGCATTTTCTTGGCATAATGAAGACCTCATTCATTTCCAGGAAATCATAAAAAAAAATACCAAAGTTTCTATTGGAAAACCAAGTAATAATAATAAAATAGAATAATCTAAAACAAATAAAAAAAATGCTAGTAGCAACAAGTTGCAAAACTTAAAACCATAACTCAAAAATAATGGAAAATGATAAGCAAATTATCTGAAAATAAAATCAAAACATTAGGTAGCACTAACTGAGCAAAATGCACAGCATAATGAAAGAGGCTTAAACCACAAATTGAAACAATAATAATAAAGAAACATTTACTGGGGTAATTGCTTTCAAATTCTTCCAATCTTAAAAAAAGTTTTTGGTTAAATTTTGAGAGCATTTTAAACATCAGGGAAAATGCTTTTGGAACAGTATGCACAAATTCATGAATTGAGTTGGGTTGTTTTACCTCTGAGCGGCACTTTTTTGCACACCATGGGCTAAATGGCCAGGTCACATGGACCCCGAAGGCTCAGAGAAGGTTGGGGGAGGGAACCCATTGGAACAGCTCTTGGGAGACAGATGGTAGCCTCCTGTCAAGGCCATCCAGCGTGTTCTTTAACGTGCACAGGGTATGGCTCTCCCGCACAAGGGGCCACGGCTTAATGTCCAATCCAATGGACGGCGGCCTTTCAAGCCCATCGGTGTCCCCTACTGACCGTGGGCAGGGCGGGGAATTTTGTGGAGATAAATCTCAAAGCTGACCCAGCTGGGACTCGAACCTGGGAACTACAGATTACGAGCCTGGCGCGCTACCGACTGAGCCACCTCCGCCCCAATTCATGAATTGAAATCAGTGGATTATTTGAACATGGTTAATAGAAACAGAATTAACAATGATGCTGAATATGAGTGCTAAAGAACAGCAATTTGAACAATGGAAGGAATTTTTTCATTTTATAGCACATGAAAACTGCACTAAATTGAAAAGTTGAACATTATTTTATGAGCTTTAACTCTATATTTTTTGTAAGATACATATAAAAAAAAAAACGAATGAAAATTGCAATTTATTTTAAATTAAAGTTTCATTTGTTCTGCTAGTGTTGCTTACCAGCACCTAAGCGGCATCTGTTAAAAAAATTTAACTGTTTCATCCAGGTGGCTGAATAGGAATGATTGCTGATGAAAAGGACTTAGGTTCAAGCCCTGAATAAAATATTTGAGTGAATTTATTGTACGGGTATGGCTTGAAATTAACACTGTTTGCTTTATTTCATTCACACAAGAAGAAAACAATCAATTTCTAGTGAAGCCTATTCAAATACTTCTTTGTCCAATCAATTTCTTCATTGATATTTTTATTTCTGCTTCTCAACCTATCTAAATTTCTCTTTGAACCTAATTCTGGTTACTCTAGTACTTTTATTTAAGATAGGTTATTTGGCTAATTTTGTCAACTATCCAAAAAATTACCTCTTTCTTTTATTTCTAATAAGTTCCAATTAATTCAATTATTCTCTTTAATGTCAGCTCTAATTGAAAGTTAGGAGGACTAAATTAAACAAACTTAAAAGATTCTTCTAGCTTATTCTTCAGTAGTTCATCATGGTTGAACATTTTTTCCTTCTTGTGTTGTCATTCTGCTGGTCTCACCTTCCTGACAAAATTTATCTATAGCATTATTATGACAGACTTTTGTCTGTGGCAAGCAGCTATTGAAGAGAATTTTTTTTCAGCACTGATGCTGCTCAAAGATTTAAAGAACTACAGTGCCTTATGAATGGTATCTTCCCTTTCATTGGGTTTATCACTGAGACAGAGAGAAAGATGCAGCTAGTATAACTACACATTCATATTCATTGGCAATCTGGTCACTAACATGAGTTTATACATATAGAAAGCTAACTGCACTTATACTTATTCCCACTAGAATCCCATGGTGTTGCTTGGATCTAAATATGTAGTAAAGTACTGAATGTAACAAGCTTTCATTTTATATAAAACTCAATAAGATTGTGAGATTTTCCTCCTCCTTTTTTATGGAGCACCACGATAGGAGACACTAGCATGTGAAACACATTTTGTCCTTGTTAGTAAATGAATTTCTAATAATGTTGGTATAGCTATATTAAACTATAGTATTCAGTAATTAATAAGTTGGATAGCAAGCTTATTAATGTAGTCTAAAGATGCACAACCTATTTTACTCTTTATGTGAAATATGGTCTATTTCTGGATTTTCATCCTGTAAAAGTACTGGATAAGGTATAGTTATTATGGTGAACTGTTTTTCCTTAGCATTTGACCATTAGCTATGCTGTATAAGTCTTCATTAGTACCATTCTTCAAAATGGCCTACACCTATAAGAAGCCGCCAAAGTTGGTAATTCGGCTGTTGAAATAAAAATTTGAAAATTCAAATAAATGCTTTGACAATAGATTGCTGGAGCAGACACACAATTCTCATTTCAATCTGAAATGTAAGTGATCTTGCTTTATTATGAAAGGTAAGTTTTCTCTAAGCATTATTATTTTTAAATAATGATTTTTATTCTTTTTCTTTTACAATATCCAATTAACAGTATTATTTTCTCCATACAGTTCAAAAAGTCTATACAAATATACACTGAGAGGCCAAAAGTCATGGGATATGGGCCTAATTATGGGTTGGTCCTTCTCAAGCCCTCAGCAGTGCAGCCAGTCAATGAGTTACCAGAACCATTCTGCACAGATGGCAACCCACACATCCTGCAGTGTAGACCATAATTGTGTTGCATTGGATGCTGCTGGATTCATGCCCCACAGATGCTCCAATGGGTTCATATCGGGACCATGGGGGTCAATTCATAGTGGTAAAGTACGTGGAGTATTCCTCAATCCACTTCCTAGCAACCAAAGACTGGTGACACATTGCATTAACTTGTTGGAATACCCCTTCACCATAAGCGTGTTCAAGAGTCATGAAGGGGTGCAGGTGATCTGCGAGAATGTCCACGTATCTCATACCTGTCAGCGATTGCTTCAAACGGACAAGAGAGCCTAATGTAGACCACATGAACATGCCCCACAACATCACAAAGCTGCCTCCAGCCTGATCCTAGAAGAATCTTGCAGACAGGGTCTATGGCTTCACAGAGACTACACCACACTCTAACGTGCCCATCAGCGCGAAACAACTGGAACCTTGATTCATTGGACCATGCTATCTGACACCATTGTTCTACTAACCAATTTTGATGTTTTCGGGCCCATTCCAGTCATTGAGCTCTGTGACAATATGTAAGCAATGGGACACGAGTGGGTCTTCGGCTACCAAATCTGATGGAGTGCAGGTGGCGATGCACAGTCCTTTCAGAAACGTTTTATGTTTGGCCTGCATTCAAATTGGCAGTGATTTCATGCACTGTAGTCCATTACCATTCATGACAGCCGATGCGAGTTCCATTCGTCAATTGCATGTGGCCATCCCGTTAGTCGGTTTATGTGTGTGAAAATGCCATCAATAGAATACTGATGATAAACTCTTGACACCATAGAGCTGGGAAACCCGAATTCCTGCATGATCTCTGATATTGTACAACCCATCCTTCTGGCACCGACGATCAAGTCACGTTCAAAGTCAGACGACTCATGATGTGCAGCCATGCTGAATTAACAACTACCCCGAAATGAATGTTGGGTTTGTAGGCTGCTGCAGCACCATTCTGAGGTTGACGTCCAATGCATCGGTTACAAGTATAGCACACTAGTTCTACTTTAACTGCTATTCCCATGACTTTTGGCCTCAGTGTATGTTCACTGTTTTTAACCCTGTGAAAAAACAGTGAGCATATATTTGCATTATCCAATTAATATTTTTATTCAATTTTTCTCAGTGAATTTTATTGTCACTAGTCATGAAAGTGTTATTTTGTTTTGATATAAAAGCACACTGTTCAAGTCTTTTAAATGAAAAAGATCTTGTAGTTTGGCCTGCAGCCTTTGGACAATCACAAATGTGGTCCACTGATAAAAAAGTTTAAAGACTTCTGACCTGGATGTTAGTTACTCTACTAGACTGTATACTAGTAAGGACTCATGGCTTCTTCATTCAAGGGTGTTTATAATTGAACAAAATAATTAAATACATATCAGAACTATCATACTTATCATGTTTTGCAGCTTGCTATTAAGTCACTATAGCATTGCTTTTACTATCTCAATGATTCAATCCTTGATGTAATGCATCTTTCTATTTCCACTTTATGCAAGATAGTATATAGCATGTAGGTTTATGCAAGATAGTATTATATAACTACAGTTATTAGTATTATTTATGATCTGAAGTGTTTTTAATGTTTTGCAGTGCAATAGATGATTAAACTTTTTAAATGTTGTTTTATATGAAAGAAAATGAAATAAATCTATTAATCTTAAAATTATAATTCAAGCTACAGAAATGCTAAAAATTTTAATTTCATCAACAAATACATACCTTTCTGATGAAGTCTTGTCATACATATCATAGACATTACCACAACTTTAAAAATGGTATCATCTTCCAAGTAAAAGGAATGAGAAAAATTATCCATGTCATATCCATATTCAGAAGATAAGTTCACAAGCATACAGCTGTCAAAATCTTGTAAAGTTTCTTGGCAATATAACTGTGAGCTGTAAGAAAGATGTTTAAAAATAAAAACTGAAAAATTAAGGTGCCATGAAATAAGGTACTCAAGAATAAAGCAATGGCTAAAATGCTATTACATAAAGGCAAACAACATTTTTTTTCACATTTCATTATTATTTACTTATTACAATTTTATACATTAATGTCTATGCAAATTTAACTAAATTATGTTAACCCTGATATCTAAACTTGGGCTATATTCCCACGTAAGCTTTGTTTAACTAAGTTGTCACAATATAAGCATGAATAGTCAACACTTTAACTTTAAAAACATCACAGTGAAATAAATAAATACTTTTGCAGAAAAAATGAGTTTTGTTGACATGCAGGATTTGAACCCATGTCTCTCCAGATTCATGCCAGTGTTCTAACACCACTAAACTAACTTGGCTTCATCTTTTTTCCACTAATGTGACCTGTCAATCTCGCTTCATTGTTGCTGCTGGCACCATCTATGATCAGGGAAGGCAACTTTACTTTTTAATGTTGCCCTTTGTAAGATGCAAATAAATAAGTAAGTCACCCATGCTAAAATGTTAACAATATATAATATATAACCAATAAATAGTAAATTCACAGAGTTACCTGTTGACTTTGAAATCACTAAATCAATAAATAGTTTTGTGGAAAATATGTATGTCAGCAAAACTCATTTTTTCTCCAAAATTATTTATTGATTTAGTGACTACAAGGTCAACAAGTAACTCTGTTAATTTAATATTTATTAATTCATTATTAATGCTTTAGCATGGGTGATTTACTTATTTATTTATTTACATCATACAAAGTGCAACATTAAAAAGTAAAGTTGCCTTCCCTGATCATAGATGGTGCCATCAGCAACAATGAAGCTAGACTGATAGGTCACATTAGTGGAAAAAAGACAGACCTGGCATCAGTTAAGTGGTCTTAAAACATTCTAGCATGAATCTGGCAAAACTATTTTTTTTTCCACAAAATTATTTATTGACTTGAAAAGGTTCCAACAGGTAACTCTGTAAATTTACTATTTATTGATTAAATTAATTCTAATTAACTTTAATAAAAATAAAATTCACTGCCCATGTAAAAAGGAGTGCCATCGATGCAAAGCTCAAAATACACTGAAAGCACAATTTATTTTATACACTGCAGCCACCCACAAACCTGTTCTATTCTCCCACAATAATGTGGCCAGCTGAAACCCCTTATAGACTATAAATAGGTCAGATACCTAACTGCTGTATAGTGTACCTGCAACTGTTATGATGGGTAAACACAGCGACTTGAGTAAGTTCAATAGTGGGCAGACAGTCATTATGAGGAAGATGCAATTGCACAACTTCTGGGATTTCCACGTGTGACCATCACACATGTGTATCAAGGCACCAAAACCAGGGAAAACCTGCAGCCACTGGGGAAAATGTGGCTGTAACCAAGCCATTGATGTTCAAGGTGAGTGCCAACTTTCCCATATTTTAACATCGAAACAGAGGACCAGGGTGCAGATGACAATGTCAGCCTTCAATGACAGTGCAGCTACAAAGGTTTGTGCAAACACCATTCATCATGCGATGGCATGACTGGGCTATGGAAGCTGACAACATTGAGTACTCTAGTTAACAGCACATTACTGGGATGAGGCTGTGGTGGGGTGAAGAAACATCACCATTGACCTGAAAGACTGGAAACTGGTAGCTTGGTCCAACAAATCGAGGTTCCAATTAGAACACATTGATGGGAGATTGTGTGTGGCACAAACTAGATGAGGCCAAGGATCCCAGCTGTCAGAACAACAACTTATGTGGGCCACCTTGGAGGTCTTGTACCTATTGAGATCACTACACAAGGTTATACTGACACTCTCACTGACCACCTACACCCATTCATGATTAACCATTTCCCACAGTAGGATGCCCTCTTTCACCAAGACAACACCCTGTCTCATTACTCCCATTTGGTGAAAGACTGGCTGGAGTCGCATTACAGTGAGTTCACAACCCTCAAATGGCCTCTAACTCTCTGGATTTGAACATTATTGAACATGTGGGACTAAGGAGAGAGATGCATTCAAGCCCAAAACCAAACTCTTGGCAACTAGTGGCACTTATGTACAGCTGCCCTGTAATAATGGGTTGCAATACCACCTGAAAGTCTCCAACACTTGGTAGAGTCCATGCCACAATATGTTGCTGTTGTTATGAGGGCAAAAGATGGACCCACACATTATTAGACGGGAGTGTATATATGACAGAAGCTTGTCATAATATATCATAGATGAGGTCTGTAAGGAAGATCTCAGCAGAAAATATGCCCAAATATTACAATCCATTTTGAGCTCTACCAAATAACATTTAATTTTTAAGCCCCTCCAGATATCAAGTTCAAATTTTAGCCCCCCCCCCATATCAAATTTCATTTTGACCCCCACCCCAAATCAATTCAGCTCTATTTTAACCCCCGTCTTAAAATCAATCAAACTCATTTTAGCCATCCCATAAATCAATCAAGCTCCATTTTAATCTCCCTCTCTCCCAAACATTACAAACTGCTACCTCATTACCAGTGCATATGTAACTAATCCTTCTAAAAATAGAGGTATGTGAATTTTTTTTTTTTTGCGATATACATAACAGAGAAGAATCCTAGAAGCTACTCCTAGCATATAAGGACATGTACTAAGACTGACGTCAATGCTGACCACTGCCTCAGAGCTAACACAACACACAAAGTTTGCCTTGCTGGAACAGCCGTTAGCTCCTTAACCACAAGCTAGTTAATGCCAGTTAATTGCATCAGAAAAAGAGTTGGAGTAATAAACAAAGTATCGACAATTTGCTAGATTAAAATGACTGAAACTAAGAATTTTGTGATTATGTTAACTGTTAAAAAAAAGAATTGTGTTCTTCAGTGATACAAATATTAACAGTGTTAATGACAAAGTTAAATGAATCATTTTCATTTATATGTATATAAATCAGTTCAACATGCTTCAATGGCCACCTATAACATTATCTCATTCAGACCCTGACATTCAAAACTTGTTTAAAGTATCTTTATAAATTGCTCAACGAAATTTTCTTGAAAATGCAAATCTTTTTGCATTTCAGAATTTATGCTGCTTCAGCAGCAAATTTCCGGTGAAATAACTGAAATTTAGTAGGGAAAGTAAGGAATTATTATTAGCATTTAGATATTTACGAGTTCTGCATTCAGTTCAGGCATGGGGGAAAATTTCTTATGTTTTTATTGATATTTTTATTTGGATACTTTGCTTCCCTTATTAATTTAGTAATGGAAAATAGTAAAAAAAATTAATGGGTTGGATTGTTTTACCTCTGAATGGCACTTGTTTTTAGCAAGCAATGGGCTAAATGGCCAGGTCACAAGGACTCCAAAAAAGGCTCAGAGAAAGTTGGGGAGGGAACCCACTGGACAGCTGTTTGGAGACAGATGGTAGGCTTCCTGTCAAGGCTACACAACATTTTCTTTAAAGTGCACATGGTATGGCTCTCCTGCACACAGGGTCACTGCTTGATGTCCCATCTGATGGATGGCAGCCTTTCTAAACCCATCTAGGTGTCTCCTACTGACTGTAGGCAGGATGGGGAGTTTCGCAGAGATAAATCTGAATGCTGATGCAGTGAGGACTCTAACCTGGGAACTGTAGATTACAAGCCTGGCACCTTCTGACCGAGGTACCCCCACCCCTCTCTAATAAATGGTAATCTGAATGTGACTAATTTATAGGTGTATAGCAGTAAGAATCAGTTGTACTGTGCTACACAATCCACTCTAAGACACATCATTGGTGGATTTTCTTTACAAGTTATTATAGTGTGCAACCAAAAAAATTCTGGAAACACCACAAAAAATGTAACTTTAAGAAACCTATGGGGGTCCATGGGTCACTGGGTGGGGATGGCTCAGTAGGTACCATGCCAGACCCATAATCTGAAGTTCACAGGTTCGAGTCCCAGCTGGGTCAGTGTTGAGATTTATCTCTGCAAAACTCCCCATCCTGCCTTTGGTCAGTAGCGGACACTGTTAGACTTGGAAAGGCTGTCGTCTGTTGGATAGGATGTTAATTTGTGGCACTTGTATGGGAGAACCATACCCTGTGCACATTAAAGAACATGCTGGGCCTTGATGGGAAGCTACCATCTGTTTCCCAACAGCTGTTCCAGTGGGTCCACTTCCCCAACCTTCTCTGAGTTTTCGGGATCCTTGTGACCTGGCAATTTTGTGTCTACAAAAAAGTGCAGTTCAGAGGTAAAACAACCCACCCCATGGGTCACTAGATGGAAATGGTGGAAACAAAAGCATACCAACAATATAATCAATATATATATACTTACTTTTCCTCCTTAGTGAAAAAAAATATTTCACACAGTTTCAAAAATCTTGTAAGAAACCTTGCACTTTTAAATGACCTGAAATAATAAACTTTTATAAAAACTGAAAGTAGTTTATCAGAAATTAAATTATTTTCTACTATAAAAACCATTGTTCTCTGCATTTATTAATATCACAAAATTCTCAACTACTGCATATAATTCCCCTAGAAATCTTTTCAATATAATCCTTTCTTATAAATCTTTTACTTTAGCCAATGAACCCCCTAAGATCTTTTTGCAAGCTTACTCCATTTTGGAAGCTGAAGTAGATGAGGTGATTTTACTTTCATAACACAAGTATGACTATACTTTTAAGCTGTAAAATAAAAACAATTGGCTTATCATGGCAACTTTATTTACTATATTGGAATATATTGATGCTGACTATCTCCTACCTCCCATGAAGTCTCCTACCTCATGGAGTATCTCAGCATTACACTAAACATCAGTTTTGGTACTTTTCCAAGATATGCAAATCTTATGATTACCTAAAGAGATAAACAAACTTGTGTTATATTTTAGCCTCTTACAGAAATTCCTAATGTTGTGCATTTTAAACATCATAGTTATGATGCACTTCTATGTGGTAAAAAAACTTGCTATTTTCAATTGCTTTACAATTCATTCACAACTTGCTTATAGTCTTGTTCATTCATTGATGCCACCATAATGCAATGACCATTGACCCCAATATCATATATAAATTCTATAACATATTATTGAAGGTACCAGCAACTTGCAACACAACCACTTTGTTATTACTCTATAGTCTTGATGTTCCTTCAGTGAACTTGTCATCTTATCTACATTGAGGAACTACTGCATTTTTACAACTTTCCTGTAGACTAATTAGCACCTGCAAAAATTAAGTGACATTACCAGTGGAAAAAATTTATCTTCTATTCAATATGATTTCAGATTTGTTTGCTGAACACTGAATAATCTGTACTTTTCACAGCTAACACTTATCTCCATGACTATGTTGAATTGTAGCATGTTTGTTGCAAGACCTTATGCAGAGCAGGTGAATTATATGTTTTAGAAAATTTTAATGGCTTAGAAGTGATTTTAATTTTATTTTATACAGAGATAAGTGGATTAAATTTCTTATTTATGAGAATAGAACAAAAAATAAACATTATTAAGAAGAAAAAACCTATGTAAATTAGATTACTAGGATTGATAACAGACCTGGATAATTTCCTTTACATGTTTGAGCTTTTTAACATAGGTCACATGTGTCATGAAATATAAACTTTTTTATTTGGTTCAGTGGAAAAAAAACACACCAGAGAAAAATTCTTACTTTTATAATATAGTTCTATAATAATTGGTTAAGTTGGTCATATGGTTAAGTTGTTTATTTATATTTAGATACCATTTATGATTGAAATAAGAAAAATAAACTTACACATCAAGAGAACCATTAGAAGAATCAAATTTGGTTAAAGCTTGGCTGTTCTTTTCAAAAACTCTGACAAGATTTCCTTCTGCACCATCAAATTTATTAAAACTCACTAAGCTTTAAAAGAGTAAAAAAAATATATATTAATACCTAAATAATTAAAAGAAAAATATCATTATGTAAAATAACACTTAGCACAATTAATTTTTGTGTTTCTGATTCATTAGATGCAGAAGGATTGAGTATCCTTCATACACTATCCTCTAAAGCAATGGTTCTCAACCTTTTATGCTTCACATACCCCTGGAAATGTGTAACTGGTGTACCCCTTGTATAAATAGATAAAACTATAATTATAGTATAACAATGGTTATTTTTACTTTGTTACTAGATCTAGTGACTTTTGAGCTCTCACGGGTACCCCCAAAAAATTTTACCACGTACCCCACGTTGAAAACCCCTACTCTAAAGGACAGTGTATGAAGGATACACTATCCTTCCTCCATCCAAAGGGATACTATTATGTAATATTCAAAGACATTTACTATTATGTAAATGGGGAACCCCATTCATACCTCCCTAACTTTGAAAATGGACATCCAGTGGTGAGTGGATAGTGCACTTGGTTACTGATCAGATGGACTTGTGTTCAAACCCTGGGTCCTTACCCAGAGTTTGAACATGGCATGGATGTTTGTGTTGTCTTTTTGTTGAGGTCCTGCCTTCCTCACAGATTTTCTTTATGGCATTATTTACCCTTCCAGAGTTCTGTCTGAAAAACTGATTTATATCCAGGTGTCAAGCTATTTTTTCACTAAGATCACTAAAAAATTAACTTTAGAACTTTTTTGACAAATAACTAATGAAAGTAATTATACCATGCCATATGCCAAATTCATCAGCATTTAATTCTGGATTTTCTAAAAATAAAATATTCTACAAAAAAAAGAGGACTAGTTTTATTTCAATAGGGCTTTTTTTAGTCATGTAGTTAAAAAAAAGCATTTGGCAGCATAAATAAAAATATGTTAAAAAAAAAACTAATAGATAGAAATAATTATAATACACATGAATAGAATAGCTATTTATTCCTGATTAACAAAAAAAATTTACTTGAAGCAAGAAAATTACTCCCATTTTGTAATTTTTTTTCTCAGTACATTGAGAAACAATGAGACCATACATTGAGAAAGATCCAGGCTTATTGCCAACTGTGATGAGTCATATCAACAAGCCAACTTTAGAATTAAAAAGAAAATCAACTGAAATAGGTAGTGTTTATACCAAATTAAACAGATTTAATTCCGAATTTTATGAAAATATTTTACACAAATTTTAAATCATATTGATTTTAATAAGACATTTTTTACAGTGATAAAGTGAAAAAATAGATCAGGCTATACAATTAAGGCTTAATTTTGGAAAACCGATGAATAAAACACATTAAATTATATATTAATCGGAAGGAAATTTCTTTTCGAATACTACAATATTTATTATATTTATTAACATGATTTTTATTTCTTTTAATGATTATTTTCAGTTTGAGGCCTGTGTTATACACCAAAGAGCCAAAACATTATGACCAGTGCTACTTTATGCAAATCAAAGTAATTGCAGGTAAACAACAGCACATGTGAAGGTTATGAAACTCTATAAATAACACCTGATACTGAGCTCTGTTAATCAGTGTTATTCTTGCTTTTCAGATGGGAAAGGCTTGGTGACTTAAATGAGTTTGACAAAGGCAAAATTGTAATGGTCAGACGACTGGGTCAGAGCATTTCCGAGACAGCAAGGCTTGAGGGTGCTCACAGTCAGCCATGGTACCTTCAAAAAGTGGTCCGAGGAGGGAAAAACCGCTTACTGCTGGCAATGGTGTGGGCTGGCCATGGCCCATCGATACTAGAGGTGAGTGAAGGCTATCCCATATGGTATGAGCCAACAGAAGGAATACTGTGGTCAACAGAAGGGATACTGTACTCACCCGTAATTTTAATGCTGGTGGACAGGAGTAATGTGTCACAATGCACAGTACATTGAACCCTGGCTGAAAATAGGGCTGCCTAGTTGCAGGTCACTCTGAGTGCCCATGCTAACCTCAGTTCATTGTCAGAGGATCTACAATGGGCACGCAAGCATCAAAACTGGACCTTGAATGATTGGAAGGTTGTCTGGTCGGATGAATCTCATTCCCTGTTGCACCACGTGGACAGCAGAGGTATGTGTACATTGTTTAGTTTTGTACCAGGATGCACCGTGGGATGAAAACAAGCCGATGGAGGAAGTGTAATGCTTTGGGCAATGTTCTGCTGGGAAATCCTGGGTCCAGTTATTCATGTGTAGGAAACTATGACATCTACCACCTACCTAAACATCATTGCAGACCAGGTACATCCTTTCATGCAACAGTATTCCCTCTAGTAATGCCTTCTTTCAGCAGGATAATGAGCTATGTCACATGCACGGATTGTTCGAGAATGGTTCACGGAACATGAGGAAGACTTCCAGGTATTTTTCTGGCCTTCAAATTCCCCAAACATTAATCCAATCCAGCATCTGTGGTTTGTGTTGGAACAGCATATCCAATCTGCGGCAGCTCAACCACGTATCTTACAAGAGTTAAAGGAACTGCTGGTAATGTGTTGGTACCAGATACCACAAGACACCTTTAGAAACCTTGTAGCATCTATGCCTTGCCAGGTAAGAGCTATTTGGGTGGTACATGGAGGACCAATATTAGGCAGGTGGTCAATGTTTTGGCTCTTCGGTGTATAAGGTGATTTGAATTGCTCACACATTAAGATGTACTTTTCTCAGTTCTCATCGATGACTTTCAATGATCATTCAGTCATTTCCATTTTTAAAAATATATATAATAGATATAAAATTTAACTGTTAATAGTTACATATAACAAATAAAAATATCGAAGATAAACTTTCAAAATATAAAAACACTCAACTATTATCCTATGCACAGCTAGCAAGAACAATTCCATAATTAAAACCACTTTAAACTGCCTGCTATAGAAACTTTGATGGTTATGATTACACAAAAAATATAGATTTTTCCTACATTGTAATATATTCAGTAAGTGATAGGAAAGCATAAGAATATTGGAATAAATTAAAAGTAGGAAAAGAGAGTAACATAAAAACCAAGAATAAAATTACATGATTGGTAAACACTTCTAAATTGCTCTTCAAAAAAAAAAATTATGGTTTATTTTTGTAAGCTTTCCGAACTTTTAAGGAAAATGTGACTGGCAACAATTCAAATCATAACCTAGAGGTTCTCAACATGGGGTACGCAGTAAAATTTTTTGAGGGTATGCTGTGAGAGTGCAAAAGTTGCTAGATCTAATAAAAAAGTATAAATAACCACTGCTATACTATTAGTTTTATCTATCTATACAAGGGGTATGCCAGTTACATACACATTTCCAGAGGGTACGTGACGCATTAAAGGTTGAGAACCACAGACATAAACCACAAATTTAGTGGCAGAAAAGCTTCATTTCAATGGGAAGAGTAAGTGCAGCAATAGCATGATTTGGGCTACTGGAAGAGTTCCAAGGATATTTTATGCCACTTTGGATAGAAATTCATCATAAATTAAAAAGGTATTTTTTAACACCTCTAAAATACACATTTTTTTGAGTATATATAAATTATTTAAATAAGATCTTTCTATTTAAAAAAAAAATCGAAGATTCATGTGTTGTACAAAAGACATACTGAGTATCTATCCACTATATTTGAAAACTGTCACTGTAAATCTCTATTGACATTTATTGATACTTGTCACTATAAATCTATTGATGTCCTTGAACTCTCATTGCAGATTCTGTCAACACCTATTTTCAACTGTGACCCTGGAAGCATTAAACTGACAGGCTCCTGTCACACCTATGTGGCAAACAGCTACTTGAGAGGATATTTATTTAACTTTGAAAATAACTTAGGGTGAAAATGTTAGTGAAGATAAAGATCTCACTCATATCACTATAAATCTCAACATTACCTTACCTAGGTCTGCTTCCCTGACCTTTTTACTTTAGCCAATTCTCAAACTGCCCTATCAATTACAGAAGAACTATATCAATAGTGAGTCAATTGGAGCCCAGAGCAGAAGTTTATCTTACAAATGTTACTGATTATACTATATATTCAGATTAGGTAATTTTGATTATTTTAACTATAAATTCAAAAAAGTTCTAACAAATGAGGAAATTAATTTCACAGCCAACTTTTTAGGAACATAACCCTTCTGTAAATAAAGGCCTACCTGAACTTAGTTGAAAGACAATACAAATATATTAGCAAATGTTTAATTCAGAAATGGTATAAGCTTCGTTTTTTCAATAGATCGCATAGATTCATTTAAAAAATATTTTGGAAGTTAATGATTTAGTTTCTTAACCCGTTTAAAGACAAAAATACTTAGGTCTTGTAAATAATTTCAGTTTGATGACCAAAAACTGAAATATTGTTTCTTGTTGCCAGCCTGGCTATACAGTTCACACACAGAAGAGCACAGTAAATATTAACTTTTCATTTATTTGATGACTTGGTGATATTTTTACCTTGAAACTCATATTACTATACAGGTTGAAAATGCAAATATTTCAATAGATACAAAAATATAATGCTTACCATCGCATATAATGATAAGCAGCCTCAAATCCACTGTTAGCAAGGGAACCCAACTGATTATGTGGTGTTCCATTTTTATGATGAATACAAAAGGCTTGGTGATAATATCGTTCTGCTAGATGACAACATTCAGGTTCATGCAATTCAGCAATGTAACGAACTGAGATAGAAACAAAAAGATACATGATGTTTACATAAAAAATGTATTTTAAAATTTACTTTGCGATATTTAAGATCAATTAATACAAATAAATTTAAAAGGCAAATAGAAGTGGGGAAAAAACATGAAAATATCTTACAATTAATGAGTATCATATAAATTTAAATCTCACACTTATTACAGTAAAATCTAATCTGTAGAGAAATATGGTAATAAGATGCAGTTAGCTCTCAATAAGTCTGAAAAGTAGACTTTTGAGGGCTTGATAGAAGATGGTAATGATATTGCCTATTCACTCATATTTTTACCAGTGAAAGCTGAAAATAAGTATTATTCTGTGGAAGATGAAATGCCAACTTTTATGATTGTTAACTTTTTAAGTGCTGGAAACTGATTAATCGTTTTTTTAAAAATCACTACAAAAAAAAATCTAATAATAGAAGAAAAAAATCCATGGATAACAGATAACAAAATAGATATTAAATTAAACGATAAATTATATAAGAAGCATAAGAATATCCTCACAATATTATACGGTAAGATAATCACAAAATAGTTAGAAATAGAATTAATACTTTATTGATATCTGCTAAAAATAATCATCATAGAATACAATTCCTTTAATGTAAAGCCGATGGGCTTGGAAAGGCTGTCGTCCGTCGGATGGGATGTTAAGCCATGGCCCCGTGTGCGGGAGAGCCATACCCTGTGCACGTTAAAGAACACACTGGATGGCCTTGACGGGAGGCTACGATCTGTCTCCCAACAGCTGTTCCAGTGGGTCTCCTCCCCCAACCTTCTCTGAGCCTTCGGGGTCCATGTGACCATTTAGCCCATGGTGTGCAAAAAAGTGCTGCTCAGAGGTAAAACAACCCAACCCAACTTTAATGTAAAGGTGACAGTAGAAAGCAATAGAAATTTATCAATAATTTTATAGGTCATAAAAAACAATCTAAACCAGCATTACCAAATTATCCTAATCCTGATCCAATAAAAAATAATAACTTTGCTAAAATTGCTAATAATTTTAATACATACTTTGTTCATATTCCAGACGGGGTGGCTCAGTCGGTAGCGCGCCAGGCTCGTAATCTGTAGTTCCCAGGTTCGAGTCCCAGCTGGGTCAGCGTTGAGATTTATCTCCGCAAAATTCCCCGCCCTGCCCACGGTCAGTAGGGGACACCGATGGGCTTGGAAAGGCCGCCGTCCGTCGGATGGGACGTTAAGCCGTGGCCCCGTGTGGGGGAGAGCCATACCCTGTGCACGTTAAAGAACACGCTGGATGGCCTTGACGGGAGACTACCATCTGTCTCCCAACTGCTGTTCCAGTGGGTCCCCTCCCCCAACCTTCTCTGAGCCTTTGGGGTCCATGTGACCTGGCCATTTAGCCCATGGTGTGCAAAAAAGTGCTGCTCAGAGGTAAAACAACCCAACCCAACCCATATTCCAGACGACAGCAGAAACTAAGTTAACTTTAATTAAAATACTATACAATATTACTAAGAATTCCATTTTTTTAGCTCCAACTACTGAAGAGTAGATTCAAGATAGTGCTAATCATATTAAAGAAAATAAGAATCCAAGAGATGATGGGTTCACTGCAGCAACTATAAATTTTTTTTTATATTATTGTTGCACCATTGACATACATTTTTAATTTATCGCTTGCAAGTGGCATATTTCCTGACATTTTAAAAAAGGTAATCATGATTCCTATACACACAAAAGGGAGCAAAAATACTCTTTCAAATTATAGACCTATATTTATTATTCTGTTCTTTGGAAACATTCTGGAAAAAACTTGTAAAAACATGACTGAATAATTATCTAGTAAATAATGCTTTCAACTCCAATATACAGTTTGGTTTCAGAGAGAATAAAAGCACAGAAAATGCTATGATAAGCTACATTAAACATGTGTATAAATCTGTTGGTAATAATTATATAATTTCAATTATTAATAAATGTTTCATGGAAAAAATTTTGCTGACAGACTCAAACCCACATTTCTCCAGAAACATGCCAGAGTATTCTAACCATTGAACTAATGCCAACTCTGTCTTGTGCATGTTAAAGAACATGCTGCATGGCCTTGACAGGAGGCTACCATCTGTCTCCCAACAGCTGTTCCAGCGGGTCCCCTCCCCAAACCTTTTCTAAGCCTTCGGGGTCCATGTGACCTGGCCATTTAGCCCATGGTGTTCAAAAAAGTGCTGCTCAGAGGTAAAACAACCCAACCCAACTCTGTCTTATTTTTCACTTAGTATGACTTTTCACTCTTTTCCCCTGATTTTTGGTACCTTTATTGTTAAAACTTCAACTATTGTTTTAGATTTAAAAAAAAAGCATTTGACACTGTTTCCCGTCAGATTTTATTAAATAAATTGGAATGTATTGGAGTCAGAGGAGTTGCTCTCAAATGTGTTTTTTAGCTATTCATCGAACAGAATACAAACTGTGAAGTTTAATGGAACTTTTACTATTAAAAAAAAAAATCGTGAATCACCAATGTCGATTACAATTTATTATTCTTGAATTCATTCTGCAGTGTATTATGGATTACTGTGCTTATAGGGTGGTGGTACTTATAGGTCAACCCTGAAACCATTGATTGCCCTCGAAAATAAAATTATTAAAAAAGATATCTGATGATAGCATTTATCAAAATAGAAATAACACTTTAAAAACTCAAAACAGATACCCTTCAGTCCCTTGTTTGTTTATAAATTGATGATTTATATTTATAAGCAGTCATTTTTTTAAATTAAAAGTAGATAATTATAATTTTTTTGTTCAGATGGCACAAAGTTTGTAGTTCCACTTGTAAAAAAGGAAATATTACATAAACATATTTTATATTAAGCATTTATAAAAGTTTTAGTCTGTTACCTAGTGAGCTCCAAAATTTTATTGGTGGAGTATTAATCTTTATGAAAAAAAATTAAAGTTTTATCTTACTCTTACATTCAACTTGGATTTTATGTCCACAGTTCAACGATAAAAATTAAAAATTAGAATTAAAATTTTTTGGGGCTGTATACTTCTTGTACTATATTGTAGAAAATGCATTTTCTTTTTTCTCTGTATTTAAATAAAAATGCTCATTTTTATATTTGCAAGAATGTTATAATTTGCCACACTCAATCAATGAGTGGATCATTATGATATAATTAATTTGCAAGGAATAAGTTGAACTTTCTTTTATTATTTCAAGTAATGTTAACTATAACAACCTAGATAAGTGAATACTTTTGGGTTGCTTACATTGCACTAAATGTATAGTCTAATGTGTTGAAAATAAAAGTATTTTGATTAATTGACTGATTGACTGATGAACTTGCAACATTTTTTATGCTTACCTATCATTTTTTTCCCTTTTAAATTTCATATCTTTTGTTTAGAATTAAATGCTCTTTCTTTTAGTATGTAATGTAAACTATTTTAATCAATCATTAGTTGTTTCATAATGAGACTCAGAAGTTGAGTTGCATTTTTATAGAAAAAAAAAATCCGACAACATCAAAATTCAACATAGTCACCGATATCTTTGGGTAAGTAATTTTTATTTTGTACTTAATTTTGAACAGGCCAGATAAGCAATGGATGTATGGAAGTCTTATCCAGATTGAGTAACACTTTGCAGGAATAACTTGTTTGGAGGATTAGGGCAGTGTGTGAGTAGCACAAAGTCACCAAACACTATTAAATATGTTTACAAGTAATCACAAAAAATATTCATGTTGCAAGTCTGCATTTATTATTTCTGGTATGCAATAAAATAATTTTTTTTGCAATTAAAAACAAATTTTTAGTAATTCAAATTTCTCCCCATCCTACTTCAAATTTGGCTATATAATGAAATCTTTGTAGAGTATGCACAACATATATATATTAATATTTTTCCCCAGCAAATTTTCTTGATGTTGCTCTAGTCTTTAAACATCTATTTATTTTTGGACAATGAAATATATGTTAAATTTTAATAATTTTTTTATATGCATAGGATTTCATAGGGTGGACAATATTTTGGATTCAATAATTGTTCCTTGAAGAAGTGTTGATGCAGAAAACCCAATGGTAAACCTAAAAAATGTATTTAAAAATTAAGTTATGCTGCTTGCAAGTAACATTTGTTGACAGAGAGTTTAAAGCAATACAGCATAACCTCAGGCAACATTTTAGTGTTCCTAATGGCCAGTTGTAGACACTAACGACTATTTATTTGAAAATGGAAGTAATTTTCACATTTGAATGCAAAAATTGCATTTAATATAAGTGTTATGGCATTATTATCAGGTTATTGTTGGCATCAGGCCAGAAAGGAATAATGATAGCATATTGATTTATTAATATTTACCAAAAATATTTCTATCCAGCTATGCAACCTACTGAGTTAATATTTGGCAATATACATCCTCATGCTAGTCTTAAGTACTTGACAAAATTCCAGGTTCCCAGCTGCATTATACGAAGAGCTATAATGACCAGACACACAGAGAAACATCTCTTATTATAGATTATACAGTATATAGTATATTATTTGTTAGTGATCTATGATTTTGCCATTTGTTTACATAGGTTAGAGGCACTGGTTGGGTTAAAGAATAGTTTGTAATTTACCAATGACAGGCAATTATTACAACTGACTGACTGTTTGAATCCACGATGCAAAACCTCAGAATTACCAATTTTAAATTTACAATTTTACCATTGAAAGTATCATCAATTTCATTGCATCTTTTACAATGTAAATAAAAGCAGGAAAATTGTTTTTCCCTACCCTCTCATGTTAGTATATGTCTTTGTTTGGTAAAAACTGCTAGGTTGTCAATTTTTTTTCTGAAATTTCCCACTTGTTTATGATAATTGACATTTACATACTACCAGTAAATTTACATTTTTAATGCACTCTTACCTAAGTCACCAAGATATATTAATATACGATGAGAAGCTTGCTTTGCCCACATTTGAATGTTATCATCCACCTCCAGTGACTGCTGATATTTTTTCCACCTTTCTGAAAAATAAAGCTTTATATTTATAAGAATAATTTTTGAAGCATTTCACAAAAAGTAAAATACACAAGAAAAATTAACCAAAGTACAGTGCACTAAACAGTACTCAGGAAAAATGATCATTGTGAAGGATTTAAAGACTCAAAGCAGTGGGTGTTAAGCTGACTATTTTAATAATTTTTAAGGACAGATGTAAGAAATTCTAATAAGATATGGTTCTCTTGAATACTGGAACAAAAATAAGATGGAACACTCCTTCTTTCCTCTATATGCAGCATGAAGCAATACAATAATAAGCATGCTGACTTTATAACACCTTATCAAGGTCAATTCCCAAAATGGGCAAGTAACGATATTGGTAAGAAATAAAATATTGAAAACTGCTTTTGATGGATGACAGTCTTATGGCTCCCACGTACTGAAGAACATGCCCTGTACATGTCAAAGTGATGTTGGATTGCCTTGAAAAAAGTTTCCTAATACTCCTCAAAGTAATTTATTGCAGTCTCTTTTTTACCTGGTAATTTAGTTTATTATTGTTCAAGGGAAATATTGCTGTTAAAGGAAAAATATGCCAATTCTTTATAATTAAAATATACTTGGAATCTTTAATAATAGCATTTTATAGATATTACAACTCTTAAAATAATGCAGAAAAAAAAAACTAAATAGTAATAACAAACAGTTTACACATACTGCAGTCTATTTTTAGCTGAAATAAGGATGATGACAAACCTTAATAGAAGGCATCAAATGCTTTTCAGACTCCCACATATTAATGAAT
This sequence comes from Ryuthela nishihirai, assembly GCA_038380435.1. NCBI lineage: Eukaryota > Metazoa > Arthropoda > Arachnida > Araneae > Heptathelidae > Ryuthela > Ryuthela nishihirai. The sequence goes on along the minus strand of JAWZYU010000018.1, from coordinate 41,256,180 downwards.
GAAATTATTCATAAGGTAAAGGATAAATGACAAAACATAGCATATTAATAGAAGTAAAATACATAATAAGGTGCTGGACTTGCCAATGAATACAAAGCACGGCAGCTTCACACAACAAATGGCATAGGGAGAGCATAAAAATGAATAGCAAAATTAATAACGATGATGCCATTCAAGTCAAAAAGAAGACATCAGGAATATGTCGGAAGTCTAGTAACAAGACAGTCTAGACAGATGACAGTTGCTGGGATAAGAAAAATTTATGCATGGTACTGATAGATGTTAGTAAAGTCAGATGTAAAAAAGTTTACAAGAGTGAAATAAAATATGGAAAAGAAAAAAAAACCCAGCTCACAGCCCTTACTGTACTTCTCAACTGCTCCAATCTGCCTCAGATAGCTTCCATCCTTTCCTGACATTGTATACTTTTCCCACAATAATCGAGTCATGATAATGTCCTGATTTTACATTTGTTAACAGGATTTAGTGTTTTGTTTTATGCATCATTTCTACTTAATTTTGTTTAACGTTTACCCTTTAGTTTTAATCATATTATTGTGCACTTCTGCTGTACTGTTTTCAGACATGAATTCTTCTGAAACAGATCTCACTAAATATTAACTTGACTCGAATTCAAAGGACTTTAATGCTAGATGGGCAAACTTCATTATTTCTACTAAAAATAAACTGCTGAATGTTCCAATTATGCTGCAAAGCTAAGTACACAGAGAACTTTATTTTTAAAAAAAAGCAATAGCTGTTCTGTGAATTACATTGCAAAATATTGTTTTTGGTTCTTAAACAAAAATAGGTGGCCTTTAATGCTGTTTTTCTTTATACTGAAATTGTTTTCAAATTATAATACCAGTCATGGCCAGTAAAACTAATCTAAAACTCATTAAAACAGACAGAGATAAAAATACACTAATAGGCAGAGTATACGAAGTGCCAGTCCAAGACTCCCAAAGCCAAAATATGCAACCTTACATTGGTAAAACCAAAAGACAGTGAGATAAGATTCAAGAAACATAAGCAATATCAAATACAAAAGATGCACCACAGCATTAGCCAAAAAAACCCTAAAAAGATCTTTTATACTGCTTTTCGAGCAAGCAAGAATAATATGTGCACCCAGCTCCGATTTCCAGTTGGGCTTAGTGGAGCAATATCACATCTTTCAAAAGAAAAATTAATGCATAAATGACATCGCCGATCCCCCACTACCTTGGAAATTGCTATTGCAACAAGACTCTCACTAAAAATATCTCTACAAATAGGGAGAGACTAAGGAATGATATAGCAAATTTAGAGACACAAGGATTATACATCAAAGAGCCAAAACATTATGACCACCTGCCTAATATCATGTTGGTCCTCCATGTGCCATCAAAACAGCTCTTACTCAACGAGGCATGGACCTTACAAGATTTCTAAAGGTGTCTTGTGGTATCTGGTGCCAACATGTTACCAGCAGATCCTTTAACTCTTGTAAGCTATGTGGATGAGCCACCGCAGATTGGATATGCTGTTCCAACACAAACCATAGATGCCTGATGTCTGGGGAATTTGGAGGCCAGAGAAATACCTGGAAGTCTTCCTCACGTTACGCGAACTTATCCAGTTGAAAGAAGGCACTACTAGAGGGGTATACCATTGCCATGAAAGGATGTACCTGGTCTGCAATGATGTTTACGCGGGTAGCAGACGTCATAGTTTCCTACACATGAATGACTGGACCCAAGGTTTCCCAGCAGAACATTGTCCAAAGCATTACACTTCCTCCACCGGCTTGTTTTCATCCCACAGTGGTGCCAACACCTCCCCAGGTAAATGATGCACACAAACCTGGTCATCACATGGTGCAACGGGAAAGGGGATACATCAGACGAAATGACCTTCTTCCAATCATTCAAGTTCCAGTTTTGATGCTCGCATGCCCATTGTAGACTTTCAACAGTGAGTCGAGGTTAGCTTGGGCACTCTGAGCAACCTGCAGCCCCATTTTCAGCAGGGTTCAATATACTGTGTGTTTTGACACATTACTTCCGTCACTAGCATTCAAATTACGAGTGAGTTGTGCCACAGTATCCCTTCTGTTGGCTCATACCATATGGGATAGCCTTCACTCACCTCTAGTATTGATGAGCCATGGCCAGCCCACACCACTGCCAGCAGTAAGTGGTTTTTCCCTCCTCGGACCACTTTTTGAAAGTACTAACCATGGCTGACTGTGAACACCCCACAAGCCTTGCCGTCTCACAAATGCTCTGACCCAGTCATATGGTCATTACAATTTAGACTTTGTCAAACTCACTTAAGTCTGCTGCCTTTCCCATACGAAAAACAAGAATAATACTGATTAACAGAGCTCAGTATCAGGTGTTATTTATACAGTTTCATAACCGTCACACGTGCTGTTGTTTACCTGCAATTACTTTGATTTGCATAAAGCACTGGTCATAATGTTTGGCTCTTCAGTGTGTTTTCAGCAGTAATGTGTCCCTTGCATTTTCTGAAGAAGCTCTAGTGGTGAGCAAAATGCGTTAAAACCTTTTTAAATTTTTAAAGTTTTTAATGTAAATTTAGCATTTATATTAAAAATTGTTGGATTGTCAATCTGTGTTATTGTCATCTATGGATATGTGTATCTGCATGTAGTTGATTCATCCAAGCAATTGAACCTGGACTGCCAAATACTAATTCCAGCAGCCAGCACAAACAAGAAGACAGTAGGCAACCAGTGATCAGAACAAGGAGCCCAAACAAACATACCTGCTATTGTCAACCGATAGTCACCTATAGGTAACTATCTTCTTCATGGCAGCTGGGCAAAATAACAGTGCAGATAGTGGCTTTAACAAACAATAAACCATATAATTTTATTAAAATTAATCTGTTGGTTAGTTGTTTGGGTTTTAATGGCGCATCGCCAACTAAGGTCATAATGTGCCAGACAAGACAAATAGTAGCAAAAGATAAAAATCACGATAACCCACAACCAAAGCTAAAAGCAACATGTAAAGGTGATAAAATATAACACAAAAGCCAATAAATATAGATAATATAAAAGGTCATGTGTAAAACCAGAAAAATAACAATGGTTGTAGAAGGCTCATGTAAAGATTAACAAGGGTAAGAGATTAGAACCAATTAAAATAACCATAATAACATAAAAATTCAAAGACAGGAGTTAAAAGCGATGCATCTGAGAATAGATGTCCGAGTTTAAGAGGCTCGGACATAAAATCATGAAAGTTAAAATACATTTGACGTTCAAAGTTAAAAGCGGGACATGAGACTAAAATATGTTTAATAATTAAAACAGTGTCACAAAACTTGTACTTAGGTTTGTCATCCACCAGTAGAAGAAACGAATGACCCAAGCAGAGGCGAGCAAGTACAACTTCCTCCTTGCAATTCCTGTGGTAACAAGACTGCCATGGTTTGATCTCAAAGAGCTTGTTGTTAAGCTGTTCTGACCAAGATCTCTGCCACCGTGCCCCGAGCTCGATGGTAAAATGCTGCCAGAAATCCAGATATGGAACTGGCAACAGAGATTTGGACAGGGGCATGGCTGACCTGGCAGCAGCATCTGCCAAGTCATTGCCCCTGATTCCGATGTGACTGGGCACTCAACAGAAACGAATGGTGGTTGTGGATGCCAGACGATGTAGCTGCTGGCGGATCTCGAAAGAACTGGGTGAGGCCGATGCCTCACTAAGATCAAAGCCTGTAGCGAACTAAGCAAGTCGGTGTAAATCACACACCGACGATATTAAAATTAATCATTTTAATGAGAATTTGCTTTGTTGAAGTTGGACTTCTTGTCCTATATACATTCTTTTTCTCTTTTGAAAAACTGACTAATTTGTCATCAATAGCTCTGGAGCTGGACAAAAAGAAATGGATGGCCTTAATTTGCCCAGGGCTGTTCTAAGTGAATTGCTCGAAACTCGATGATTTTTAACCCTTACCCTTAGGAGGGATGCACTTTATTTGTGTTGTCTTTTTGTTGAGGTCCTGCCTTCCTCACAGATCTTCTTTATGGCATTATTTCCCCTTCCAGAGTTCTGCCTGAAAAACGGATTTATATCCAGATGTCAAGCTATTTTTTCACTAAGATCACCCACTAAAAAATTAACTTTAGAACTTTTTGCCAAATAACTAATGAAAGTAATTATACCATGCCATATGCCAAATTCATCAGCATTTAATTCTAGATTTTCTAAAAATAAAATATTCTACAAAAAAATAGAGGACTAGTTTTATTTTAATAGGGCTTTTTTTAGTCATGTAGTTAAAAAAAAAGCATTTGGCAGCATAAATAAAAATGTTTTAAAAAAAAACTAATAGACAGAAATAATTATAATACACGTGAATAGAATAGCTATTTATTTCTGATTAACAAAAAAAATTTACTTGAAGCAAGAAAATTACTCCCATTTTGTAATTTTTTTTCTCAGTACATTGAGAAACAATGAGACCATACATTGAGAAAGATCCAGGCTTACTGCCAACGGTGATGAGTCATAGCAACAATCCAACTTTAGAATTAAAAAAAAAAATCAACTGAAATAGGTAGTGTTATATACCAAATTAAACAGATTTAATTCCGAATTTTATGAAAATATTTTACACAAATTTTAAATCATATTGATTTTAATGACATTTTTTACAGTGATAAAGTGAAAAAATAGATCAGGCTATACAATTAAGGCTTAATTTTGGAAAACCCGATGAATAAAACACATTAAATTATATATTAATCGGAAGGAAATTTCTTTTCGAATACTACAATATTTATTATATTTATTAACATGATTTTTATTTCTTTTAATGATTATTTTCAGTTTGAGGCCTGTGTTATACACCAAAGAGCCAAAACATTATGACCAGTGCTTCTTTATGCAAATCGAAGTAATTGTAGGTAAACAACAGCACATGTGAAGGTTATGAAACTGTATAAATAACACCTGATACTGAGCTCTGTTAATCAGTGTTATTCTTGTTTTTCAGATGGGAAAGGCTTGGTGACTTAAATGAGTTTGACAAAGGCAAAATTGTAACGGTCAGACGACTGGGTCAGAGCATTTCCGAGACAGCAAGGCTTGAGGGTGCTCACAGTCAGCCATGGTACCTTCAAAAAGTGGTCCGAGGAGGGAAAAACCACTTACTGCTGGCAATGGTGTGGGCTGGCCATGGCCCATCGATACTAGAGGTGTGTGAAGGCTATCCCATATGGTATGGGCCAACAGAAGGGATACTGTGGTGCAACTCACCCGTAATTTTAATGCTGGTGGACAGGAGTAATGTGTCACAATGCACAGTATATTGAACCCTGCTGAAAATAGGACTGCCTAGTTGCAGGTCACTCTGAGTGCCCATGCTAACCTCAGTTCATTGTCAAAGGATCTACAATGGGCACGCAAGCATCAAAACTGGACCTTGAATGATTGGAAGGTTGTCTGGTCGGATGAATCTCATTCCCTGTTGCACCACGTGGACAGCAGAGGTATGTGTACATCGTTTAGTTTTGTACCAGGATGCACCGTGGGATGAAAACAAGCCGATGGAGGAAGTGTAATGCTTTTGGCAATGTTCTGCTGGGAAATCCTGGGTCCAGTTATTCATGTGTAGGAAACTATGACATCTACCACCTACCTAAACATCATTGCAGACCAGGTACATCCTTTCATGCAACAGTATTCCCTCTAGTAGTGCCTTCTTTCAGCAGGATAATGAGCTATGTCACATGCCCGGATTGTTCGAGAATGGTTCACGGAACATGAGGAAGACTTCCAGGTATTTTTCTGGCCTTCAAATTCCCCAAACATTAATCCAATCCAGCATCTGTGGTTTGTGTTGGAACAGCATATCCAATCTGCAGCAGCTCAACCACGTATCTTACAAGAGTTAAAGGAACTGCTGGTAATGTGTTGGTACCAGATACCACAAGACACCTTTAGAAACCTTGTAGCATCTATGCCTTGCCAGGTAAGAGCTATTTGGGTGGTACATGGAGGACCAATATTAGCTGGACAAAAAGAAATGGATGGCCTTAATTTGCCCAGGGCTGCTCTAAGTGAATTGCTCGAAACTCGATGATTTTTAACCCTTACCCTTAGGAGGGATGCAATTTATTTGCTTTAAGAGATAACTGTTTTGAGAGATAAATTAACAATTCTTTGTGGGTTGGATAGGTATTGATAAACAGGCTTCTGTCAGAAAGGGGACACCAACAGGCTTGGAAAGGGTGCAACATTGGATGGGACATTAAGCCACGTCTCTGTGTGCAGGAAAGCCATACCCAGTACATATTAAAGAACATGCTAGATAGCCTTTCTGGGAGGCTTCAATTTGTCTCCTAATAGCTGTCCAGAGGTCACTCAGAGGTAAAATATAACCCTTTGTTACTAAAGTGGGGCATAAAATATATGAAGTTTAGTTACTTCATGTAACAATAGGTCAACATACAAAATAACTCTCCAAAATACCAACCAAAATTGACCTACCAAAATAGAGAATTACCATGTTATGTAAATGGGAATATAACTTCGAAGCTCTATAACTTCAATATATGCATTTAATTGGAAAATGTGACATATGATAAATTATAGATCATAATCAATTCTATTTAATAAATCTCATTTACAACAATATTTGTTGGGTATTTAAAGAGGCACGGAAGCTGAAATAGTTAACAATAAATTATTTTCTGAAATATCATTAATGATTGCCTAATATTGAAATAATCATTACGCAAAAATTTAAAATGAATATTTTATTAAATGAAACAATACTCGTTATCTAAATTTTAATTAATTTCTGAAGTAAATTCTTCTGATGCATGTTTAATCTTTCAAAGTCTAAATTATTGTCTTTAGATAATTTATTTGTGCATAGATGTAGGAAATCGATAAAATCATGTGTTCCTAACAGAACTAGCCCATTTGCTGTTAATTAATATATAACACTGGTTTACAAGGTTTTTATAACATGAACAATTGTAGCTGTCTAACTATTTTTCAGGTGCTGATTTCAGATCTGGCCTTAAAAAATGGCTAGCATGTCACGTTATTATGTTATTGGTTATTTTGACTCCTTTTAAGATCTTTCTATACCAACAGCTCCAGGCAACTGAAAGGATACTAGATATTTTACTTTTTGTGGATGGCCAGAAAGGAACACTACAAAATAAAAGACTGGCCCAAAAAAAAATGGTTTTATTCCTGGAAAGAGTAATGTGAAGTATAAGCCTCTAGTTGACCCCTCTGATGTTCTGCTCCCACCACTACAAATCAAACTGGGGCTAGGAAAAACTTTATAAAGGGTATGGACAAAACTTGAATAATTTCCACTTGAAGGAAAATTTTCCAAAACTAAGTGATGCCAAACTCAAAGAAGGGATCTTTATTGGTTCCTAGATCAGGAAGCTACTGAATGATATTGTCTTCAAAGAAAAACTGAATACAAAGGAGTGCGCTGCATGGAAATCTTTCACGTCTGTGGTCCATGGTTTTCTGGAGAATCACAAAAAAAAAAACAACCATCAGCTCATTCAAGATCTTTTCAAAAACTATGAAAATCTTGGCTGCCAAATATCTTTGAAGATCCATTTCTTGCACTCACATCCCGACTTCTTTCCCAAAAACTTAGGAGCTGTCTAGCTTAGGAGTGATGAGCAAGGGGAAAGATTTCACCAGGATATCCAAACCATGGAGGAGATATACCACAGAACCCAGCAATGATGGGTGGCTACTGCAGGTTCTTGCAGAAGGAAGTTACCTCAGCACATAAAAGACAAAAATGAACTTCTTGTAAGTATAAAATATCCTTACCCATTTTTCATATTTTGTGTTTCAATATTATTTCATTTGTTACTTTATATTCAGTGACCTATAACTATGATGTTTGTAATTTTTTTCACTGTAATCATGTAATTAATAAGTTTTAATTTGCATTTAATAAAATAGCCACATTTATTTTTATTTCCCAGATATGTGTATTCATTGAAATTTGAAATCCATAATTTTAAAAAAATTATGTGCTGCAGATTTTTCACAGCCATATTTGAATTCAGTACCCCAAAATTAGTTAAAAACTTCTTATTTGACCAATGTTATAAAAAAAAGTTTAAATTTGTTTTCTAGTGCAATCAATCATATTTTTATGCAGCAGATCTGGTGACACCCATGTATACTTATGTATGTCATGGTGTTTGTAATGAGTGTTATTCTCAAACCATTAAGTTTACTTACCTGTAGATGTTGCCCATTACCATTGCAGATACCAATACTAAAGGGAACCATCACTTCTCCCCAAAGGTCAGAGTCCATATCAACTTTAGTATTGAAGTATGCCATACTGATCTGGCAGCTCTCCTCTTCCATAAGAGAGTATCCATTTTGAAAGGTACTAATGGTCTGCACCACAGAAGGCAGGTCAGACATTAAGTGCTAGGTCTGGCCAGTTTTGTACATCAGGGGATTGGTGCATAGCTCTCTCTTTCCAGTGAATACCTAGCTACCATTTACAGACCAAGTAGAAAACAGATCAATAAATATATTGAAAAAGATAGCATTACAACAAAGAGAGGATAGCAACAATTATTGCTCCTCTCCATCCAGCGATTTTTTTGCACAGGGCTTGGATCACTGGCAGTGGCTTACTTAGTATGCAGCATGGGAAATGGTGCTCGCCACAGGCAACTTAACTGCATCCATACGTTTTTGATATTGAAAGTTAACCTAATCACTAATAATATATAGGCATTGTCCCTTGATCAATGGCAGATGAATCAATATATTTCAAAAGTTTGCATTACAATACAGAGGAAATAACAAATATTATTGTGTCATTTTCTATGGATTTTTTTTTCTTTGAGAAAGCACTTGGATAGCTGGCAGCTTGTCATGTGATACAGAAAGCAGTGGCTTGCTGCAGCCAAGTCATTGCATCCATGCATTTTTAATATTAATGAAAGTTAACCTTATAGCTAATAATTAATAACAAACAATATGTAAATATCATTCATTAATTAATAATTGACTAATAGTCTTTGAGCAGCAGCATCATAATAATGCTTGGATGTAAAACCGTCCGAATACCTATTTTTTGCTTTCTCTTTTCTGATGCAGATGTTAATATATATTCCTGGAAATCATATTTCCATTAACAATTGACTAATTTTTGGACTCCACACAGACTTTATCATGTCTTCATTCCTCCTTGAAGAACAATAGCAATAGCCTAATGGTCAAGGCATCTTCCCAGTAATAGCTATCTAGTTTTTTAATGTTTGCATTGTACAATGACTGAAAATGCTTTAGGTTTTCTTTTTGTTTTGTACGTTTTTTCCAGATAGGAATAAATGTCTATCAGAACTCGTCAATTGTGATGGCAATTTCTTGGTAACCTTTTCTGCAGCCAATCTGTAAATGGCAGCTAGGCATAAACTGGAAGAATTGTGTACCAATCCCAGGGATGATGCATAGAACCGCCAGGCCTAGCACCTAATGTCCAACCCAGCCTTCTCTTAGTGCAGGCCTTTAATACCATTCAAAAGAGATTTTCTCTTTTCAAAGCAAACAAAAGGGGAGGGCTCAGATCAATGTGGCCTACTGATCTGGTCATCTATGGCCACTTTTTTGTTTTTATTTTGCCCTGCTGAGGAATGATCAACTTCACAGGGTCCTGGTGCTGACCATTTATACCTACTAGACTGGATTTGAGTTTGATTATGGATCCTGGACTTGCTGCACTGGTGGGCCTCTGTTGAGGGAGAGTCTGCTGCTGTGTTTTCTGTTTGCTGCTGTGTTTTCTGTTTGCTTCTGGGTTTACGGTTCTGAGCTTGATTATGGATCCTGGACTTGCTACACTGGTGGGCTCATTGTTGTTAATTGTTGTTAATTTTTAGGTCTGCAGGTAAGAGAAAACCTGCAGACCTAAGTGGACAGAGACATGGGATACCTTAAATCAGCATTGGTGGATAATCCTGATCAGAGCCATTGCAGGTACTTGAACTCTGGATCTGCAGTGGACCTCTCAATCCTACTCTGGAGGAATGTGTCTCAGGCAAGTCAGTTTCTATCTAGATTCTGGTTCTTGAAAAGGTCCACTTGATGTTCCTATCAGCATGGGTGGTTTCAGACTTTGGCAGTGGGTTAATGGGTCTTTGACCCCTGCCTGCGATTAGGCAGCTGTTTCATATTGTTGGTCCTACCTCTCTCAATAAACCTAGTTTCTTTAAAAATACTATTAATCATTTCCTCTCTGCAGGTGTGTGTAACAAGAATATGTTACACAGAGATATTCTCTTGATGTCCCCCCACAGCAATTAATCCCACAAGAAAAAAATTTTAAATTTCTCTTTTCAGGGAGAGAGGATGGAAAGCATCTCTGAGGTATAGATTTGCTTCTCAGCAGACATGCCGGTGATGCTCTTCTAGGATAAGAATGTACTAATAAATTTCTTACAGCTAAATTTAAAACAAAAATTAAAGACTTGAATGTCTACTGTTGTTATGCCCCCACAGAGGACTCCGATGAGAAAGAGAAAGATGAGTTTTACAAACAACTTCAGGATATTTTGAATTTGGTCAAGAAAGGAGATATTGCTCTTGTGCTAAGTAACTTTTTTGCTAAAGTTGGTAGTGACTCCGACCTTTGGGCAGGAGTTTTAGGTCCCTTTGGCATCGGTAGTTCCAATGACAATGGAGAATCTTTTCTTCAGGTAAGTAAACTTAATGGTTTGCGAATTCTACTACAAACACAGGGACATTTATAAATATATATGGTTTTATCTGATGGGTTACACAGGAATATGATAGATTATATTTTAAATAACAAGAAATGGGCTAGTTTGGTTAAGAATACCAGATCATACAGGGAAGCTGAAATTGGGTCTGACCATTACCTGGTTAAAAGTGTCTTACAATTCAAGCTTAAGAAATGTTGTGTTAAGAGAATTACTTTTAACTCTTAAGGTCTGAAAGACCCAGATACAGCTAATGCATACCATGATAGGCTACTTAAGTCATTATGACAATCATTGTTTCTCTACTGCTGAAGTTGAGAAGGAATAGGATCAATTTAACCAGGCTTTTCTTGAAACCAACAGTACTATTTTGGGTAAAGGAACATAGGAAAAAAATTTACTAAGTGATAAAGTTATGGAACTTATTTCTGAAAGAAAAAAGTACAAGGTTAATATGGATCAACACCCTACTAGTCCTAACAGAAGGCATTACAAAGATCTAAATAAACATGTAAAGGATCAGTTAACAGCTGATAAGAATCTTTGGCGGAGTAGCTTGGCTGACAATGCAGAGGAAGCAGTTAGAAACAACAGGGGATTGTACCAGATACACAGGGATTGAGGGATAAACTTAGTGAGGTGGTTGAAGGTGAGGATTTATGGCTAGGTGGGCTGAGAATTTCAGAGATGTTCTAAACAATGATTATTTTTTACTCCCATTGTTTGTAATGTAGATTAGATGATTTACTGGCTTTAACCCTTCCAGTGTCCACATCGTCTATATATGTTCGCAGAATCCGAAATGAGGGGCCAAGGATATGTATCCATTTTTCGTACAACAACAACAACAACAACAAAAAAATTTTTGAAAATAAAAATTGCCATTGTAATTTTTTATATATATTTATAAAAATATATAATTCAGGCTTGAAAAAGAATATTTTGTTTCAAGTTTGCTGCATATTTTATTAAACTACAATATAATTTTATAAAGCCATCTGATTGCCATTTCCTAGAAGCACTAAACTGTATTGCCGATTTGCTTGTTAATGTTCTTATTTGCTGAAGCAACCTTCTGATTTAAGCTCACAAGTATGATCTGAACTATTATCAACCAAGTTTTCCTTAAATTTTCAAAAATCTCTTAAAAATTAACAAAAAAAAATAGCTATTTTTGAAAACGGTAGATTTTGGAAGTAATTACAAAGTATGTACCGAAATTTTTCCTCTGTTTAACACTCTTTTCTGTCATAAACATATTTCAACAGTCCCAAAATTATTTTTTATCATTTTTCCTAGCATTCTATGCATCTTTCCTGGCCTTAAATTGAAACTGAAAGTAAACACATCCCTCTTAAAAATTCTGGGTGCAGCTGCATTTAATTATGTATGGCTTACTGAGGCAAACAAGAGGCACATGGCTGACACATGCTATCCCGTTCTGTGTGCTATAAGTGTTTTTTTTACGATTTTGGTCCAGCATATCGGATACCCTTTGTAAAGTTAATTTTTAGTTTTTTTATATTTAAACCTTAGTTTTCATTTCAGTATATTTATTTTCAGAAATTAGCGACCTTTTGGCCGATCAATAAGTATTGATTTTTCACATTTATGCTACATCATATTGCCCGACCTACAACTTGTTGCTGTGGATATTTTAATATCACATTAGGCTATATGTCAATTTTTATTTTATTATTTATTACTTTTCCAGTAAAACTTTGATCTGGTATCATTTTCTGAATATAAATGAGGGCTTGGATATGGAAGCAAATTCATTTCTGTAGATTTATTTCCATAAGTTAGCAATCTTTTGGTCTGCTAATTTACAGACCTTTCTGAGTTATGCTACATTGGAGGACGGCTTAAAAGTTGTTGCAGATATTTTATTTAACATCCCATTAGATTATGTTTAATTTTTATTCTATTATTTTTTTTTAGTAAAAAAACTGAGCATGTACCATTTTCTCAAAACGAATGTCTTGGATATGGAAGCAAAATAGACTTCCTTGCTATGGAAATCAACCGTCATGTGAGAAGGCAATTTCAGGAAGGCTTCCCCCCTCTGTTAAACTCACTGTGAATGTTTTACTCTCCCCCCCCCCCTCAGTACCTTGGCTTGTGCCACACAGACGATATAACGCTAGTACTTTTTTTGCTTTGGTGCACAAACCTTTCTACACTTAGCTAAGATCGGCAAACTTCAACACCCAAAGAAAAAATTCATTATGTTTAGCAAAAAAAGCAGCCAAGTTTCTTTTCTATTTCATAACCAGTTCAGAAAATCCTGTGAATGTGAGAAGTCCAAGCACTTTGTATATCAATGGCCATATTTAAAATATATGATATTGAAAAGAATCATTAATTGTATAGTGAGATCTTTTTTCTTTCACCATATCACATTAAAAAAGCTTATTAAAATCAATATGCTTGTCAATTTGTTTATATTATTTATTTTCATAAAATTCGTAATTAAATTCTATTTAATTTGGTATATTACATGACCCATTTCCATTGATTGGTTATTTTTCAAAAAATTTCTAATGTTGACTTGTTTATCTGACTCAGCACAATTGGCTAAAAGCCTGGAATTTTATCAAAGTATGGTACCGAAAAAAAATTACAAACAAGAGAAATATTTACTTGAAACCAAAAAATAATTTTTTTCATTATTCAAAAATAAATAGCTTTTCTATTCCAAATTGAAACCAAAAAATAATTTTTTTCATTATTCAGAAATAAATAGCTTTTCTATTCGTGTGCATTATAATCATTTGTATCTATAAATTGTATATTATTATTATATATAATTGTATATGTATCTATAAATTGTATATTTATTTTTTTAAATAAAATTTTTATGTTGCCAGATGCATTTTAACTGCTTGACTCTAAAAAAGTCGTATTAAAATAAAACTTTTCTTTTTTTTGTTAAATACTTTATTTTCAAAAAAATACAGAATTAAATGCTGATTAATTTGGCATATAACATGCCATAGTTCCTTTCATTAGTTATTTGGCAAAAAAGTTTTAAAGTTAATAATTTTGCCTGAGCATAGAGAGAAAATAGCTTGGCCTCTGGATGGAAACCAGTTTTTCAGGCTGGACACTGAAAGGGTTAATGATGGCCCTATATCACATTCTGAAGTCGCTTTGGCTATCTCTACATTAAAACTGCATCCCTAGGGGTGGATGAAATCACCACTGAAATGTTTAGAGCTGGGAACATTATTGTTGTCATGTGGCTGGTTGAAATTTTGAATATTTTTTATGATAAAGGTGTTGTTCCTAAGATTTTACTAGAGCTATTATTATCCCTATTTTTTAAAAAAAGGTGATCATAGTTTTCATACTTATAAGGGAATTAGTTTATTTTCTGTTCCAGGTAAAGTTCTTTGCATTGCTATACTTAATAAAATTAAGAATTTGGTTGATGGACAACTGCGTGATGAACAGTGTGGATTCAGAAGTGGTAGCGGATGTATTGATCAAATATTTTCACAGGCAGATTCTTGAGAAATGTTTAGAGTTTCAGAAACCTGTGTTTAGAGTTTCAAAAATGCTTTTGACTCTGTTGATCAACATAATTTATGGTTGATCATTAGATCATATGCAAGTGTCTCAGATCATTTGCTCACAAGTTAGTTAGCATAACGAAAGCTCTCTATGATAACACGGATTCATGTGTGAGAGTTAGTAAGGCTTGTAGTGATTGGTTTAGCAGAGGTAGTGGAGTTAAACAAGAGTGCATTTTGTCTCCATTTCTCTTTAGTTTGGTTACTGATTATGTTACGTGGAATTCTATGCAAAGGGAAGAATTTGGCGACCTCAAATGATCAAGAAATTTCAAAATATTCAATTCAGATTACGCAGATGATTTAGCCTTGTTGGCTTATGATGTTGATGAGATGAATTCTTCCATTAGGGCTGTTGAGATTGGGAGTAGTTTTGATGATAAACAGGGTTGGTTGGGTTGTTTTACCTCTGAGCGGCACTTTTTTGCACACCATGGGCTAAATGGCCAGATCACATGGACCCCGAAGGCTCAGAGAAGGTTAGGGGAGGGGACCCACTGGAACAGCTGTTGGGAGACAGATGGTAGCCTCCCGTCAAGGCCATCCAGCGTGTTCTTTAACGTGCACAGGGTATGGCTCTCCCGCACACGGGGCCACGGCTTAACGTCCCATCCGACGGATGGCGGCCTTTTTAAGCCCATCGGTGTCCCCTACTGACCGTGGACAGGACGGGGAATTTTGCGGAGATAAATCTCGACGCTGACCCAGCTGGGACTCGAACCTGGGAACTACAGATTACGAGCCTGGCGCGCTACCGACTGAGCCACCCCCGCCCCAATGATGATAAACAGAGATAAAACTAAAGTGATGAAAATTGGTCAAGCAGATGGTGCACAGTTATTTTGAATGGCTGCACTCTTGAGCAAGTGTCTCAGCTTAATTATCTTGGGAGCTATGTAACAGATACTAGTGATGTGCAGCATGAGATTAATAGAAGAATAGGGATTGCTTCTGAGATTTTTATGTATATATGGAGAGTGTAGAAAAATAGGTGTATAAACCTAAAAACTAAAATTAGAAATAACCAAACTATTATACAGCCTAATGCAAAATATGGATCCTTTGTAAGCAGGTTACCAGAAAACTTGATATCTTTTATTTTAGATGCTTACACAATATATTGGGCTTAGATGGTTTGACTTTGTAAGTAATGATGAGGTTAGGCAAAGGAGTTGCAACCTCCTTTGAGCAGCACATTGTTCAGTTGGGTTGTTTTACCTCTGAGCGGCACTTTTTTGCACACCATGGGCTAAATGGCCAGGTCACATGGACCCCGAAGGCTCAGAGAAGGTTGGGGGAGAGGACCCACTGGAACAGCTGTTGGGAGACAGATGGTAGCCTCCCGTCAAGGCCATCCAGCGTGTTCTTTAACGTGCACAGGGTATGGCTCTCCTGCACACGGGGCCATGGCTTAACGTCCCATCCGACGGATGGCAGCCTTTCCAAGCCCATCGGTGTCCCCTACTGACAGTGGGCAGGGCGGGGAATTTTGCGGAGATAAATCTCAACACTGACCCAGCTGGGACTTGAACCTGGGAACTACAGATTACGAGCCTGGCGCAGTTGGTAGCGACCAGAGCCACCCCCGCCCCCACATTGTTCAGAGAGACTCCATCAGTTTGGTCATGCTGCCCTTAAGCATAACTGTAGATTAGTGAACTGGGTTATGAACAGCGTGTCTAAAGGTCTCAGAAAGAGGGGGGGGGGGGGGGACTAAGAATGTGTTGGCCAGACAATGTCAAACAGGACCTTGCTATAATTGGCCTACAGTAGCCAAATGCAGCAACTTTAATTTAGGACAGGTCTGGAGAACTTCGTAGCCCATGACTGGATGAGGATTTTGTATATATGTATGTATGTATGTATGTTTTTTCAGCCAAGTGGAGATGACATGGACAACCTATGGAAATTAAATGCAGTTGCTTAGCTTTAAGCAATTACTTCTTTCTTCTTTCTAAGCTTGACAAGAGAATTGTCAGATGATATTGACACACAATTCGACCACAAAATGCCCATATACTTGAACTCGGAAAACATTAAGGTGGTAATATTTTCTTCTATAGCACAGCAATGATAAAAGGCTGCACTTCACTCTTGACATTTTCAAAGCAATGAATTACCACCAGAAGAAACAATTTATTATCAGTCATTGCTGCCATCAGTTGCAACAGAAAATGCAGAAATCTTTATAGTACTTATAATCTTTCCTGTGCAATTATAACAAGTTCTTGAACAATAAAATTTGTTTTGGTCTGACCACATGCATACTTTCTTCATGAAAATTCTGAAGTATCGCATAACATAATAGCTTGCTAGCATGATTGATAGCTGATAACGGGATATTGGTATTAAATACACTATGTGGCTGTTTAGTGTAAAAAAGAATTTACTATCCATATATAAAGTATTTAATACCAATATTGCTAGCACTGTTAAAATTCTATACTTGATAACAGGATGCTTGTGCTTTAACAAAAATGTTGTAAATAAGACAATGGAAATGATTTGCTAATTGCCATCATATTTTAAAAATTTCTTAGTTTCAGTGTAATTCAAAATGTTTGACCATCTTACTAGGTAGTAAAATATCTTTCCAGCATCCATACTTGATGCTAATATCACAGTTACAGAATTTGCAAAAAGTTTCCCCAAGCCGTCCCGTGGCCGAGTGGTTAGCACGCTTGGCTACTGATCTAAGGGACCTGGGTTCGAGCCCCGGATTTAGGCATGGTTGTGTGTGTCGTTTTTCTGCTGAGGTCCTGCCATCCTCTCAGATCTCCTACTGTGGCATATAAACTGACAGGCTCCTGTCAGACCTCTGTGGCAAGCAGCTGCTTGAGGGGGTATTTATTTATTTATTTTTTTTATTCAACAATTTCGTAAATTTATATTCTTGGGAATATTTTGCCAAACATTTCTGATTTTGCAAACATTAAGGAGATATAGTAAAAATTTTAACAAAAACTAGTAATGAAACTGTTTACACAGAACAGCAAATGACAAAGTGCAGAAGTAAGAAGAGAGACAGTACTGCTACAATGCTGAAACCAACTAAAATAAAGAGATTCGATCAGCTAATCAAGAGGTCAGAGCAGTAGCCCAGCTGTCAACTTGTCTGAACTTTAATGAAGGAAAAATTTTAATCCCTTATCAATCCATTAGTCAAACTTAGATAACAATAGACATGCATGAGACCCATTCAAGTAGCAATGTCAATCATGGCCCACAGATCAGGGAAATTCTCTAACCTGTATTATCCACTTCTTCTGAAGTTTCCGATTCTAAGTAATCTAATTAGCATTTGGTTGGCCATAGTCGGGAAAGTTGGGTATAGGTTCAATAAGCATCCATTTAGGAACAATCTATGACCATCAACTTGGAAAAAAAATTTAGGTGTGAACTTTGCCATGTGTTCTGTCCAAAAATGGTCAGTTTAAGTCTTATAGATTTCCTCTGATTGATATGCAGGTGAGCCCTACAAGAAAGCACAGATTAGGGAGTGGGGACACAGTTACATCTTTAGTAAAGGAGCTAAATCAGAAATAAATCTTCCCTTTCACTAACATTTTCCTTTTGGAAAAAAGGGCAAAAATACTGTAAGATTTGGGAAATCCTGGGGAAAAAAATCTAAAAATCAGATTTTCAATGACTAATTTGGATTTTAAATCAAAAATCCAAAAACAATCGGTAGTTGGCAGCTCTGTACCAGACATAGGTAACTTTATAGCAAGAGAAAACTAATATGGTAAAGAAGATTAAATGCTGTAGAAAAAACGTGTACTTACTACAAATGTAATGCACAATGAAAAAGAAAGACATTTATTACTCAATGTATTATTTAAAAATTGACATATCTTATGAGATATGTTTATTAACTTTTATGTGTTTTTCTAATTAAGTTAATTATTTTAATGTCCGATATGTTTCCTTAGTTTTCAAAGCCTTCATTTCAACAAAGAATCTCATGCTCCATTTGTGCTTAATTAAAATGACTTCAATTTCACAAAAGCACTCGTGCTCTTTACCCACTTCCAAAACAATGGCTTTATCATGTGAAAGCAGAAATCAACTGATGCATTCATTCTTTTACATTTATTGTTTGCAATAGCTGTACCGCTTCCTCTGCATAGTTCATTTTGCTGTTTAGAAGCTCATGAGCCACCAATGCTTGTTGCAAAACGAGAATGTTCTCATCCCATAACATATAAATGCTTTTTCTGGATGTTGTATGCAATGGAAGAAAAAAAATTACACATATGCAAACAGTATTCCATGCTGCTTGCACATATTTAATAATCATAATTTGTTCTAATTAGATATTATTTTAAAATACAGTAGTAGTAACAGATAATACAAGCTTTAAGTATAAAAAACTGCACAAAGCTACAAAGGATATGAACATTGTAAACTGAAGATAGTTGATAGACTTAATAAACTTGAATGCAAATAAATTTGAGAATATATCAATATTATAAATTTACCTTTTAGGATCATGATTTGAAAATCTAAAATGTGTAATCCAAGTGAAAAAATTTCTTCCTAATCTTGTTACAGTATACTAGCCCTATCCATAAATGCAAGTGCATGCTGCAGCGAGAACTTGTTTGTGCTCTCACACCTCCAGTTCAGTTGGAATTGGGCAGTTCCCAATTTAGCAAAAGATTTCCCTCAATAGAGACCCACCAGTGCAGCAAGTCCAGGATCCATAATTAAGCTCAAAACCATAAGCCAGCCCACTGGATTTAAATGGTCAACACTTAGAACCCTGTAAAGTTGACAACTCCTTAGCAGGGCACGAAAAAAGAAAATATGGCCATAGAAATACAGGTCATAGGCCAAAGTGATCTGGCAGACCTCCCCTTTCTGTTTCCCTTCCAAAGGAGGTAATCTCTTTCAAAAGTTACTAACAAACTGCACCGTGAGAAAGCAGGGTCAGACCTCAGGTGCTAGGCCTGATTGGTTTTGTGCTTCATCACAGGGGTGGTACACAGCTCTCTTTCCAACATATGCCTAGATACACACTGATTTGACTGCATTCAGATACCAAGACTGTAGTGACAATAGTGACAAAAATATTATTATTCACAAAAACAATTGTAAAAATTATAAATTCAAATTCAAAAGCTTAAATAAAATTATAAATATCATAAACAAAAAAAAAGAATAAAAAACTGCAATTTACTGTGAGGAGTATTACATTTCACAAAGAATTCAACAAGCTGTAATGCAGCACTCTGATTTTCAAAACATTTTCTTCAATGAGGACCCCTCTCATTTCCCTCTGGTGACTAGAAAATTTAGCTGGATAAAAACTTTTCAAAATTATTTGGAGGACTGAATATCTGAATAGCAAAAATTTAATAAATGTGCAAAACATTTATCCTTAAGAATTAATTATTTTTTCTTAACATGAGGTGGTATACATATTTAGTTTTTTAATAAGTTTAGAAGAAAATGGTATTTTAAATATTTGTTATCAATTACGATGCAAAATGTTTTGATTAATCAAAGTTTTCCTAAAGCTAATATGAAATGCAAGTAAAGGAAAACTTTTAAATGTTGCTTAATGAACTTTCTGCAAATCATTGAAAATTAGTATTATTGTGACAAATATACTCTATGCTAACCCTATTTATTATCTTGTTTCTGAATTGGAAAGTGCAGAATATCTTACCTTTCTTTACACCCCTCAAATGCCATTTGAAGGGAACATTTACTTTACCATCAAGATCCATGTGAAATTCAGTTTGAAGCCTGAGCAACATATGGTGATATGCACCTATACCAGCTAAGAGATGACACTGAAGCTCATACTGATGGGCAGGTGTCTCTTGTAGCTTCTACATAAAAAAAGATTGTCTACTGATTCTCAATTATATGTAATCTTTATGTACATCATATATATATATACATTTTTTCACATTTTATCTCCTACTGTATCTACTAAACTCAAAAGTAATGATATTTTATACTTAAAACTACCAAAGTTTTTAAATCACTTAGCTTCAGTTACTTTTGGATTTCTTCAATTCAAATGTTTCCCAAATTTTTCCTTGACATGCCTTTTTGAGACTAACAATAACTAGCGGACCGTGAAGTTCAAAGTTAATAGTATTTCAATATTATTGCAAAATATATATATTTTGCAATGTAATTTCTGATAAAACAGAGTATTTTAGATATACATTTTTTGGAGTTGAGCATTTTTTACTCAAGTCCACTGATAAAATTATAATTCATATCTTACTTACTTCTCCCAAAGAGATTAATCACAATAGAAATAATATAAAATCACAACTTTAGTATTTATAATGCTGTTGTTGATGCACATCACATAATAAAATTGTATTTGTATTTCAAGATATATGCTGGCATTGGGCAGCAACAATAGCTCTAAGTTTATCAATTTTTATATTGATAAAGTTCAAATTTTGAATAAGGGTTATAACACATTCAGTAAGTTATCGTAATATGGAATTATAAGCCATGCACACAACCATATATCCAGCACACAAGTCTTACTTACGTTGGATATGCATTTTATATTCTTATTATGTAACTTTATACAATGATCAATAAAGTATTATTATGCAATGGTGTCAGTGGATTTGGGTTGTTTTACCTCTGAGCGGCACTTTTTTGCACACCATGGGCTAAATGGCCAGGTCACATGGACCCCAAAGGCTCAGAGAAGGTTGGGGGAGGGGACCCATTGGAACAGCTGTTGGGAGACAAATGGTAGCCCTTGTCAAGGCCATCCAGCATATTCTTTAACGTGCACAGGGTATGGTTCTCCCACACACAGGGCCAAGGCTTAACGTCCCATCCGACAGACGGTGGCCTTTCCAAGCCCATCGGTGTCTCCAACTGGGTACTAGTGGAAGTACTTTTCAATCAAACAGAGGTGTTCTATTTTTTTTTTTTTGGTAAAAGTACATACATAAGGCAGCCATTGATGTTAAATTGTCCAAAGAATGAAAGAAGCACTAACTGAGAGTTGACTTCAGTGTGTCACTGTTGCAGTCAAGTCAGCTTCCAGTTCTCCTCTTTCTCTGATGGCTGTCTTATGCACAGGAGGCACACAACCAGTTTTGCTGCTTATTCGGCAGCAGCTTTACCAAGTGTAAAATCAAAATTTGGGGCACATGGAAGTGGTTAAAGGTCTGTAGGCAATGCATGCACATTGGTGTATTTCTGACCCAGATGGATTGGTGGTGGGTCCCAAGGCAGTTATTATGGGCAGTCTGTAATGTAATTTCTTTGACAATGAGAAAAAAAATATTGAATTTGCACCAATGTTATCACTAATGATGCACTTCAGGGGACTGCACTAACGCTCTTGGCATGCGCACAGAGAGACTACTGATGTGTTTACTGCTTCGAGGCCAATGTTGCTGCTTTTGCACTCAAGCACAACTTTATAACTCCAACCACTCCAACTAGCATTTGGCTGCTACTTACAGCTACAATGCTGCTGTTGATAAAAGTTCATATCCTTTTTTACAGAAGAGCAAACAAAAAAGGCCTATATTTAGTGGGAATAAATTTAACAATACAGATGTTGAGTGATACATAGGGTGACCAGATTACGATCGGTAAATACAGAGACATGTTACTAAATGTTCCGATTTCAGTTCGTATAACTTGAAAATGATAAATTATGCTTTAATTTTGGTTAATTGTTCTATAATAATTAATGAAGTGCTTAATGGGCTAATACAGTCCAAATAACCAAAGATGTTCCTTCGAATTTAATGAGTAGAAAAAATTGTGCATATGCAAGTTTGAATTTAGTTCACTTTAACGAAATCATATTCATTGCAGATGAAATAAATGTCATTGTAAAATACGTTGATAATACAGAATTTAGTCATAAATAATTAGAATATATAATCATTTAAACTTAAAAGGGCTAAGTTACCGACACAGTGATCAAGATAATTGATTTTATATTTTAATATATTTTAGAAGTACCAAGTGTATTACTTTTGTGAAGTCTAGTAAATGAAAACAATTACAGTTTCTATTATTGGACTAAACCATCTGGCACCCATTTATGCCTTGCAGTTCTTCAGATAATATCAGCACCATCAGTTTTCACGTTTCAGAATAATTTTTTTCCTTAATTATTATAGAACAGTTAACCAAAATTAAAGCATAATTTACTTTTTCACATTATATGAACTGAAGTCGGAACATTTAATAACATGTCCTCATTTTTACCAATCACAATCTGGTCACCATATCACTCAATGATATGAACTTTTATCAATATCAGCATTATAGTTGTAAGTAGCAGCCAAATACTAGTTGGAGTGGTTGTAGTTACAAAGTTGTGCTTGAATGCAAAAGTAGCAACATCAGCCTCGAAGCAGTAAACACATCGGTAGCCTCTACGTGTGCATGCACAAGAGCATCAGTGTGGTCACCTGAACTGCATTATTAGCGATAACATTGGTACAAATTCAATATTTTTTTCTCGTTATCAAAGAAATTACCATACTCCAAATTTTGTACAATGTTTCTTAGGAGTATAATGTATAACATATGTCAGTTTCAATTTTTAATAAATGGTGCAACATCACTTTATTTTCACATTTTTAAAATTTTCAGTTTTTCAATTTTTTTTTCAAAATTGTATTTAATTTTTAAAATTTGATTTTTTTTAATGAATTAATAAGGCAAATCTACATCAGTACACCAAGTTTGGTCTTCTCATCGACCACATAAGCAAAGAAAAAAGAAAAACCTTTAGTAACAATCGCAATTTGTATATTTCCCCTTAGGTTAAATGATTAACTCCTTACAAAAATATTGACTCAAAATATTTCGGACAATTAGACATATATCTACTACCATTTATGCCAAAGATCATTGAAATCTGTGATGGGTACTGAACTGGCCTGGTTGAATTGACATGGAATGACCCATATATATTTTTGTGTATCTTATAAGCTCACCGGACAAAAAATTAGTCATCTCTGGCTGAATGTCACCTAATAGTGTGTAATGCCTCCGTGCCACCAAAGAACAGCCAAAATCCTTTTTGGCATGGATGCCAGCAGTGTGTGGATGTAGTGCACATTAATATTCATCCACTTTTCCAGCAGCAAATGCCACAGTTCGGCCAGATGGCTGAGACTGCATTTCACTCTTTGCCTAAAATAGTCCCACGAGTTTTCTATGGGATTCAAATCCGGGAATTTGGCAGGCCAGTTGAGATGTTCAAAGGCTACAGAATGCTCGTCATGCCAATCCAAGACACTTCAAGCCCTGTGCATGTGACAGTTGTTGTCTTGGAAGACTGGGGTATCCTTCTGGTGTTCACTGTGGAGATGCTGCACAAAAGGCAACATATGGTTGTCCAGTAGCTCCATATAGCCCTTCTGGTTGAAGTGTAATGTCACCGCAACCAAAGGACCCATTTCCACGTACGTGAAACACCCCCAGAACATCACAGAACCGCCTCCTGCTGGAACAGAACCTTGCACAGAGTACGCATTGAAGGCTTCATGAGGCTTACAATGTACCTGTTGCCTCGCATCATTCAAGTACAAGCAAAAAAGTGACCCATTTGACCAGATCATATGCTTCAAAGAGTCGACAGTCCAGTCTTTGTGGCACCGCACCCACTGTAGCCGTGCAGCCTTGTGCAGAGCTATTTACATGGGTCTCTTTCGCGGTACTTTGTCCAGATATCCATGACATGCAGTTCCCTTCGGAGTGTTCGTTCAGAAGCAGCTTATTGTGGGCCTGCATTGATAGACTAGAGAAATTCCTGCCTCGTCGCAAAGTGGTTTGCCCTAACAGTGCGTGACACAATGCAGCAGTCCCTATTGGTGAGCACAATCATTCTGCCACAATTCTGGCAACAATTAGTGGTGGACTGCGATATACGCCATTGCTGGGAGATCCTTTGGACAGTACATTTCAACACACCTGCAAACGTGGCAACTTCTTTTACACTATGCCCTTTGACTCGACCAAAAGTACTAACTCCTTTATGCCACTGATTCACATCTTTGGCGCAACCCATGTTTCATGGAGCAGTTAACACACACGTGGCACACAACCACTTATTGTTGCTGTATGAACCCCATAGAGCACAACACAGCTATTTGTAGGACGTGTTTATTATTGGTGCACCCTCTGTTGCTGTAGAACAAACGTAACCCTCTTATGGTGGGAAATGACTAATTTTTTGTTCAGTGCGCTTATTTATTATGCCTTATGTGTTTTGTGGTCAATAAAATTATTATTTATGTCAAGAAATGTTAAATTCTTTCACAGCATTTGCTGAAAATCAAGTGCAAAAACAAATACATCTACTTTCATTAAGGATGTTTTTTTTTCATCTCTTCAAACTGGCAATTATATATTTATAACTTAATATGTCTTCATCTTTTGAAAATTTCAACTGACTCTACTGTTATGACTATTCTTCAGTGTAGAAATGTTATTGCATGTTGATATTATCGATGAGTAAAGAAACATTGCCAAATCAGCTATGTTCAGGAATCCCTGAAATGCATTTTTTCAAACAAAAATCAGAGATTTAATTGAAGGGTATCTATAATGATAACCAAAGATTAAAACCTTAATTTCTATAAAAATTAAGCAAGTGTTTTTTTTTTAAAGGAAACAGAGCAGAGATTTAATGGTTTAAATGCAACTTGTAAACAGGTAAAAGAATATTAATTAAACTTTGGCAGATAACAAAACTTATCTTTGTTGAGTTATGTCAAACAAAATTTATGGATTTATCAACTGTCATTCAAACAGTAAAATACTTGAAATATTTCAAAAATCAGGAAAATTTCAAGCAAAATTTCATGGAATACAAAAAGAAATAAAACATACTTTACCTCATAAAAAAAAAGTGCAATAATAATGATCTCAATAAAATATTCTAATATTCAGGTCACTTCAGCTGCATTAAACGTTTGGCATAAATCTAGATATACGTCACAAACAATTTTTTAGGTAAAATTCTGAACCACTAGATTTCTTAGTTAATGTCATACAATAAACAGTAGGCAGAGATTTAATGGGTCATGTTTCAAAATTAAGTGTTAAAAAATCTTACTTTTCTTTTCTGTTTGCATTTCTGTATAAATTCATAATACACTTTTCTCCATAGCAACTCTTCTGATTTCCTTCCATATTCAATAGGATCTGAAAACATTAGACGCTCACAATAATCCTTTAACCTGGTGGAAATACAAAACTTTGTAAGTTTATTATATATACATTTTTCTTCACATTACCTACATTCCATTTGAAATACGAAACTGAAAATTAAAGAGCAAATAATATTGATTTTTTTATCAAATGTAATATAAGTCTTAAATGTAACTTAAAAGTGCATTTTAATAAATTTCAGTTTGCATTAAAAATGTTAGCTTTCCTTGCAGAAATTTATTATTATATTAATTCATAAAATAGAATTATTTTTAATATAAATACAAATTTATTAATCCTTTAAATTTTTATATATTTAGTATACAGTATTACTTATAACTTCACAGAATAAAAATTTCATTACGAGTTAAAACAGAATTTCTCAAAATAAGCCATAACTGGCATAGTAAGATGGGAATCTACTACTTTTGCAGCAGGCAAACTTTGTGTGTTGTGTCAGCTTTAACTGAAGCAGTGGTCAGTAGAGGCTTCAGTTTTATTAGGACACACTCTTATTTGAGAAGACCTGTACAAACTTAAATAATTTCTAGGACCTTTATCTGTCCTATATGTTGGAAAAAAAATCCATTTCTGATCACAACAATTTTGCTTCACATTTCACACCACTATCAGATTACTGCACACATATGTATGTGGTCTGTAAACTAAACTAAGTAAACTCTGGAAGAGTTCACTATTTCCCTCAGACACCCCCAGGTAATCATTCATGAACAGATTCAACAGACCCAAGTACTTCTAGAGCATCTTTAGTTATGATGACTTCAGCTAATATTGGTTGATGCAAAAGTAATGGGAAAACACAAGACACACAAGAACAATTGTTCCCATGATTAATCAATATATTATTTCATTTTGATATATTAATCTATGGATGTGTAATATAAGTGAGCAAATTTGCAGAACATCACAATATCATTTAAAAATTTAATAGCATAATGGGTCTCAAAGGCAAACAAATCTGTGGAGCTTCAAAAAATCTCCATTAAGCATTAAAAATTCAAATTGATATCTATAGTAGAACAAAAGTTTTTTTCAGCATATAAAACAGAGAAGGGTCCTAGAAATTACTTCACACACAAGGGCATGCCCCACTAAGATCAAAGTGACTGCAGACCACTGCCTCAGTTAAAGTTAACAACATACAAACTAACAACCATGCCATTCAAGGATTTAAACCTGGACCCCAGCAGTGGCAATGTCACTGCAAAAATATATAATACCACTATGCCAAAAAATATAAGGTCAGCTTCAATTTCGAACTGGAATAAAAGTAATAATTTACTGTTGAAAATTGATTGTACATAGGTTCATTTTATAAATAAGATAGATGTATGTACCTAATATATAAAATTGTAGAATGTTACATTTCATTTTACCAACTGTTTTTCTGGAGGCTTTCTATTAGCATTTATAAAATTAATCTATGGATGGCCAATAACAAGCCAATAACAGGTTTGTTTGGTCAAACCACTTGCATTTTTGATTTGCCACACCTTGAAAAAAACTTCAGCTATTACTTATAAATCTTTTTAGCAATACAGATTTTCCTAAATATTTTAAGAAGGTTACTAATTACAAATTACCTCATTCGAAGAGATGTCACCTCATTAGAAAACAATTCAGCAAAACTTGATACGTGACACAGCCGATATTCCAACCTCTGTGCAGCTTCAACAGCTCCCCTGAAAAATAAAAAGCAATCATTAAATTTAACATTAAACTATAGGGTTAACAATTTTTTTGTGAAATTGCAGTTCACAAAGTCTGCATTCACAGCCATAAATAAAAAAATTTGATCATTAGTATCATAAAAAATATATTTTTTTAAATATTAAATTTGAACTAACTATTTATATATATGCAAAATAGACATATTTTAGACATACATTTATATATAAATAAATTAGATTTCAGAGCTCCTAAATAATGCAAGTTTTTTCATTTTATTCCTCAACTTGATGCATTAGAAAATTAAAAGCCTTTTCTCTTGCTCAAACTGCCATTAGCACAGTGCAGGATTACCTACAGCTAAGTTTTCTCTCCTACCACTCCCCCACTAGCTGACAGAGTTCCAGTGAATTAATTGATTGTTTATTAAAAATAATGCATATTTATTCTTAATAAAATTAACTCAGATACCAAGGAAACATTTTTTTTTTATTGGACGATTTCAGTGATTTGTACAAAAATATAGCAGTATACATTTTTGCTTCATTTTAATATATTAAGCAGTTAAAGATTATTTTATGCTATTAAATTTTCTTAATCTATTATTGGATATCTTTTATGAAAGAATAATGAAGAGAAAAATTTATATTTTTGTGGAAAAAAATTCACCAACATATGGAATTCGAACCTGCACTTCTCCAGAAACATGCCAGAGTATTCTAACCTGTTGAACTAATGCTGGCTCACTCTTTTTTTCCACTATATTTTTTTCCACAGTATTTAGAATAGAATTTAATAAGAAAATAACAATACAATACAAAGACTTGCATATGAAAGCAGAAAACATTAGCACAAATCAGAAAAAGAATAAAGTTTAAACAAAATAAATAAAGTTACATTTTAGCAGACCTTTGAGCAATTTGCTCATTTTGGATACCAAATTGAATTATTACAATCAGATAGATGTCTTTAATGGCAAAAAATATGTCTCACTATGTTAAAAACAAAAAATGATTGTACAACTTTAAAGTAATCATCAATATTTGAAGCAGTAATAATAATAATATTTTTCACTTTCAAATTAAAAACACTATATGAGCATTCATTTCTAATTTCAATAGGTAAGGAATTAAATATTATAGGAGCTAAAAATAAAAAAGTGCTTATGAGCTATTTCTTTTTTTTACTCTAGGAATTACAAATAAAAGACCAGATTGCCGAGTAGCATACTCTTTACATTTAACCTGTAAAAGCATCTGATTTTTAAAAATAAAAACAGTAGTGAAAATTGAACAGTTTGAACAGTTTTGAAATTTGAAAAGTCTTAATAGGCAAGATTATTGTATCCAAAGTTTCTAAGCTGTCTTAGTTGTAAATATAACTCAGAAATACATTGAATGGGAAAATTATTATAAACACCTAGCTAATAGGGGCAGGAGTAGCTCAGTCAATGTGTGCCAGGTTCGTAATCTGCAGTTCCCAGGTTCGAGTTTCAGCTGGGCAGCGTCAAAATTTATCTCTGCAGAACTCCCTGTGCAGCCCACAGCTTAAACATAATCTCAGGACCTGCAATTCTAACTACAAAATCATAATAAATTCAAACACTGTCTGGACTTCATTTGAGACTTCCTCTCTACTTTTTCTATCTCCCATTTTTCCCACTTTATTTCTCTCTATTACCATCCCCTCCATTTTTTTCTCCTCTCCCTTTACTTATTATCTTATGATTTTATTCTGTCTCATTTATATTTCAATTCAAGACTTGAATTTCTATTCTCATTCAAGATTTCTCATCTATTTTTTTATTCCCCATTTTTCCTATTTATTTCCCTCTATTACAATCCCTCCCCTTTTTTCTCTCCCCTCCCTTTATTTATTACCTTATGATTTTATTCTGTCTCATTTCTATTTTCTTAACTTATTTCCCCCCACCCACTTCTCTTATCTTCTCTCTCGTTATCTCTCTTCTCCTTATTATTCTCATTTTTTTTTTATTAAGAGGGAAGGGAGGCTCAGTTGGTAGCATGCCAGGCTTGTAATCCACAATTCTTAGGTTCAGGTCCAGTTGAGTAAGTGTGGAGATTTTTCTTTGCTAAACTCCCTGTCCACAGTGAATAGGGGCCACAGTTGGGCTTGAAAAGGCCATCATCTGTCAGACGGGATGTTAAGCCATGGTCCCATGTGTGGGAGAGCCACACCTACACAAGTTAAAGAACACACAGGATGGCCTTGATGGGAGGCCGACATTCTTTTCCCAACAGCTGTCCAGTGGGTCCCTTCATTCAACCATCCACGATACCACAAGAGCTTCGAACATGGACATCTATCCCAAATATCTGATATTTAAGGAGCGAATATCATGTTCTTACAAATAAAACAGCTCGAATTCACCACTTAAAAATGGTAGACTTCCAGCACAATTCATGTACAGATTTGCAGTAAAAAATTAGACCATAATGCTACATTATCAATATTGGCAATAAATTCTTGGCCTGGTTCAAAATTCTAAAGTTCCAATATTACAGATAAGAATTAACTGACAGATTTAGTTAATATTATAGTAATGTAGATGACAGGTACTTTCACCACTGCTTCAGAGCCATAATGTCAGTTTTCTATTAGTCCTCAACTAGCACATGAAGGTGGCTTTTGGTGCCATCCATAAGACATAGTACTGTCCTGTATAATCAAGCATCGGATGGCATCATACTCAAGCACAATCCACGGTCATGGTATATAAATATATTGTTATGACAGATGGACATGCTACGATGAATTTATGAAAAATGCATCACAGAACTCGCGTATGCTTCAGCATGAGAGTTACATCACCAACGACACTGAACAAACTTGACTGAAAGAATAAGAAATAAGTTGTAATGAAGAGGAAATATAATGTGAATGAAACTATAGTTTATCTTTGTCTGTGCACTAAAGTTTAGAGAAGAAATGATTTTATTTGATGTGTTCGTGGAAAGATAAATAAGTTAAATAGTGTGATTCAGTTAGCAGACCGGTAAGAAAAATAAAGATGTTTAGGACACTTAAAGATGTGTCTGAAGAGGTATTATGTAAGCCGAACAAGTAGATCTAATCTCAACTTTTTTGTCGGAAGAGTTCATCATTTGTTACATAATTGTATTTAGTTCTTTAGGAACTGGTAAAGTTAATCTTTATAAATTACAGGTTTGTTCACATATATGATTTGTGTTGACTTTAGTTTATATAAATGATTTTATTCATACTTTTGTAAATAAATTGCATCGCTTTAGAATTAGAATTGTTATATACTATTTATTTGAACTCATGTTCAGTTTTCATCCATTTAATTCATAACATATATGGGGACATCGATGGGCTTGGAAAGGCCACCAACAATTGGATGAGATGTTAAGCCATAGCCCTGTGTGTGGGAGAGCCATACTCTGTGCACATTAAAGAACACACTGGAAGGTCTTGATGGGAAGCTACCATCTGTCTAACAACAGCTGTTCCAGTGGGTCCCCTCCCTCAACAATCTCTGAACCTTTGGGGGTCTTTGTGACCTGGCCATTTAGCCTGTTGTGTGCAAAAAAAGTGCCACTCAGAGGTAAAACAACCTAACCAACCTAATAACCTGTTGCTCCACTTTTGCTCTCACAACAGCAGCTAGATGTCTTGGTAAGGACTCAATGAGGTGTTGAAAATACAGAGATGGTAATTGCCACCCATGAAGCAAGGATTGCCTGTCATAGAGTGTAATGTTCCAAAATGTATGTTAAATACCAGATAGCTGATTGGGCATCAGGCAATTAACTTGCCAATAAAGTTAAATGAGGGTTCTTCTCTTAGTATGATTAGTATTATATAGCAGAAAAGAACTTAAATCAAAAGATTGTTAATCATTAAAGTTAATTCTAGTCAAATTATCAAAGTCTGCTCAAGAGAAAAAATAAGTCAAAACTATTTCATAAAATAAAAAGTTTAATTCAAAAATCTAGACTCACCAAACTGCAACTTCCTTCTACAAAAATATCTGAGCAACTAACATTTCCACTGAGCTCCAACATACACCAGCTCCGAGACCCAACATCACTTATATTACATGTGTTGCACATTCGCAACTCCTCTTATGGTATGGCAAGGAGAAATGATGATTCAATTGAAATACAGGTGTCACTCACTTTATGCAATCTCACTTTACGCGATTTTAAAAAGTTAATTTAAAAAAACGCAAACAGTATCAATTTCGGAGTCACCAAGTGCATGGGCACGTGACTTTGTGCGTGCACTGCTTTGACAAGGTGGCATCGTGCTGCATGTCAGTCAAACAGAAGGTCTAGAACTAGTAAACTCCATTGTTAAGAGTCTTCCACAACCCAAACGTTATGGGTAAAAGAGGTAATTGTAATCAAAATACTTCCAAGACTAAAAACAGAGAAAAGCTCTAACACTGGAGGAAAAATTAGAAGTTTTAAAGAGGTATGAACTTGATGAGCGTACAGTCGACATAGTTAGAACTACAGGAATTTCAGAATCAACTTTAAGAACAATAAGAAATCAAACAGAGAAAATAAAAGAAAGTTGCAAAAGTGTGACGAGAATGTCAACAACTAAGATAACATAGATAAGGGCACCAATTATGGAGAAATTGGAAAGAATGTTGGCCTAATGGATTGAATATGAAAATCAATGTGCTGTTCCATTATCCACCTTTATTATTCAGGCTAAAGCGAAAAGTTTGTTTGATGATTTGAATGTTATAGATCCTGATCCTAAAGTGCAATCTTTTCTTGCAAGTGCTGGGTGGTTTGAACGTTTCAAGATGCGACATAGATTCTATAATCTCAAGCTGACTGGCGAGGCTGCGGGAGCTGATGTTGTTGTTGCTAAGAACTTTCCAGCAAAAATTTTAAGTTTATTTCAGAAACATGGTTATTTGCCTCAGCAAGTGTTCAATCTTGACGAAACAGGTTTGTTCTGGAAGCGTATGCCTAGTAGAACATATATATATATATCGGTGCAAGAGGGTGATTTCCTCAGATTTCAAAGTTTTCAAGGACCGTCTCACTTTGCTGTTAGGAGGAAATGTATCTGGTGATCATAAAACTAAACCACTGATGGTCTCATCACTCCGAAAACCTTCGCACACTCAAGGGCTACTCAAAGGAGGATTTGCCTGTTGTATGACGGTCAAATAAAAGAGCATGGATTGCAGGAGCTGTGTTTGAGTCCTACTTTTGCAATGAATTGTGTCATGGGCAGAAGTTAAGTAGTCTTGCATGAAGGAAGTTCAGAAGAAAATTTGGCCTGGAGTTTCTGATTCTAATTTTGATCCTGAAAGTGAACTTGCCAACTCAAGACATGACATAGTTAAAATGGAAAAATTTGTTGGATTTGTGGATGTAGATGAGACAAAATGCGGATGAACTGCTCAAGTCCCACACATCAGAGCTCATTAATGAAGAATTTTTGGAAATGGAAAACAACATGAATGATGAAAGTCAGGAGCCCTTTATTGCTTCGCCCATCAAATAGCTTTCATCAAAACAAATGACTGAATTTTTTAAACACAGTGACAGTGCAATCAGAATAATTGAAGAAAATGATCCTAATGAGACTAGAAGCACCAAAGTTGCGAGAGAAATTCAGAATTCTTTGGCTTGCTACAAAGAACTTTATAGAGAGAACACTGCGCCTCGACTTTTTCATTAAAAAAGTTGAAGATCGTCAGCCTATCATCCCAGGGACTTCAAGAGAGCAACAGAGTTATGATCCAGATTCACCAGACCCAGTCCATTCATCATCCAACTGAAGACTGTAAAAAGTATGTAGTGTTAAGAGTTTATGACATTGCATTAATTAAATTCATTCATTCATTAAAATGTATGTTTTGTATAAAGTTTAAATAATTCATTCATTAAAATTTCTTTTGCTCACAGGTGTAAAGTTTTCATTTTTTTATCCTTCAGCAGAAACCCCAATCTCTCTCACCCATGCTACATTCAACTCACTTTACGCGATTATTTCATAGAACCAATTAATCGCGTAAAGTGAGGGATACCTGTATTACTCATATCCTTAACTACAGATTAGTGAATAGGGTT
This sequence comes from Ryuthela nishihirai, assembly GCA_038380435.1. NCBI lineage: Eukaryota > Metazoa > Arthropoda > Arachnida > Araneae > Heptathelidae > Ryuthela > Ryuthela nishihirai. Next base: position 41,222,893 of record JAWZYU010000018.1, on the reverse strand, counting down.
ATGAACAATGTGTCTAAACTCTTCAGAAAAAAAGATGGGATATATGATGTAAGAAATTTTCAAACAAGACCTTGCTAGAATTGGCCTAGCCATGTACAACTTTAGTTCAGGGTAGAAGTACATGGAGAACTTATTATAGTATATGGAGAATATAGTAGTATATAAAAAAATATAAAATAAATAAAATATATATAAAAATATAAAAGTAGAAGTATATGGAGAACTTCTGCAGAAACCCCTATCTTTGTCACCCATGCTACATTCAACTCATCATCATCATCCTCAAGCAGCCATGGGCTACAGAGGTCCAACCAGACTGTGCAATTTAGTTCTTTATGCAAGTCTGTCCTGAGCTACATCTGCTGCATCTGGCCACTGCACACCAATTCTAATAAGGTCCTGTTTGACATTGTCTGCCCACCGCATCCTTGGTCTCCCCTCTTTCTGAAGCCTTTAGGCACACTGTTCATAACCCTATTCGCCAATCTATAATTATCCATACGGGCAACATGGCCAAACCAGCGGAGTCTCTCTCTGCACAATATGCTGCTTAAAGGAGGTTGCCGACTCCTTTGCCTAACCTCATCATTAGTTACAAAGTTGAACCACCTAATGCCCAAGATACTGCGTAAGCACCTAGAATCAAAAGCATCTAGTTTCCTGTTATCTTGTTTACAAAGCGTTAAAGTTTCACTTCCATAGCTAACCCTAGAAAGAACCAAATTATTATACAGTCTAATTTTAGTCTTTAGGTGTATATGCCTATTTTTCCACACTCTCCACAGATTCTTAAAAGTCCCGGCAGCAATCCCTATCCGTCTGTTAATCTCATGCCGCACATCACCAGTATCAATTACATAGCTTCCAAGAAAATTAAACTGTGACACCTGTTCAAGATTGCAACCATTCAGATTAACTGAATCACAGTCTGCCTGACCAATTTTCATCACTTTAGTTTTCTCTCTGTTTTAACCAAACCTACTCTAGTACCAGTTTCATCAACAGCTCGAATGAAAGAGCTCATCTCATCATCATTTGACAAAAGGGCTAAATCATCAGCATAATCTAAATCAGAAATTTTCGTATCTCCAGCCTATTTAAGACCAAAATCTTTCCCTTGAAGTGAATTTCGCATAACATAATCAATAACCAAACTAAAGAGAAAAGGAGACACACTTTATGCAATTTCATGTTACGCGATTAGTTCATAGAACCAATTAATCACGTAAAGTTAGGGACACCTGTATAAGGACCCAAAATAATAATTATATAACGTAAATAAAGTAAAAACTTGCTAAGCAAAAGTATAAGTGAATGGATGAATGATCACAAGAGCATTCACAGTTGCCGGTGCAGGTTGGCAGGCTCAAACAGATCTTTCCAATTCGTCCCACAAATTCTCAATGGGGTTGAGGTCAGGCGATCAAGGGAATCACTTGAGTGTGGTAAACTCACTTGATTGCTCCCGGAGCCAATTGGTTGCCACTCAGGAAGTACGCAGTGTGGCATTGTCCTGTTGAAAGATGGCGATAAGGTGCGGAAGAGAATTTTTACGAACAGGTGTATCTACACCCGTTCATCGGCATCGTTTGGTCAGCAAAGATGTTAACATACTAGTGCAGGTGACGGAGGTCTTGATGGGTATGAGGGGCTCCAAGGAAGCCCATGTAAATGTACCCTGAACTGTTACACTGCCTCCACCTTGCCTGTATGACCCCAACTTGGCAAGTTGGGTCCATCACTTTGTGTGGTTAACACCACCCATGAATTGAAACCGTAATTCATCAGACCAGATAACCTGTTTCCAGTCCTCTGCACTCCAGTTCGATAGGCCTTTGCAAACTGCAACCTAATTTTTTGGTGCCTTGCAATCAACAAGGAGACACGATATGGACATCGACTGCCATTGTCTATTTTTTCCATGGCATGATGGATAGTCTTTGTACATAAACTTGTTGACACACCTTCATTCAATTCCAACATTTTTTGCTCCACAGTAGCCATGCAATTCCTTGTAATGATGCTGGATAATTTATACTTGCCTCAGGAGTCAATTGCATGTTTATATCCACATTTCTCCCACTGGTTGAAAGTTTTGCCATATTTCATGTAGTCTTGGTATACAAGTGCGAAGGTCTGACAGTGAAATCCCAACAGTTCAGCAGTTGCAGTGATTGAACTGGCCTTTCTCTCACAAATTACCTGGCAATGGTCAAACTCACTCATATCACTGCCTTTACCCATGATTACTTTTTCATGACTAGTTTCCAATGTGTAGACACCTGCTCTATAGGCATTACCAGTTTCAGTGTCCATATGGACTGGATGCGATAGTGGGTGTATATAATAATTTCTCCATTCAGTGCATTAATTATGCTTCATTATGTATGAGAAATTACATAAGAACAAATCAACAATTAATCTATAATAATTTAAAAAACTTCTTCCAAAATATCTGATCTGTTGTGTTTTCTTTAATCTCCAAGGAAAAGATATTTCTTTATGCTGATATAACCTTAAGAATAATATTTTTTTTCCAATTCTGATATAGTGAGTAACAGTTATAACAAGGAAATTTTATTGGTCTCGTGGTGCTCATTATAACTAAGTTCGATTGTATTTTCAAAACATCTGACCATCTATGTTCAAAATAAAATAGTCAGGTGCCAAGTGAACTTTTTATTGGAGGTTTTCAGTGATTTGCAGAAAAATGCAGCCTTATATGTTTTTGCATCATTTTAGTATATTTTGTGATTAAAAACTATTTTTAGCATTTCTAAATTATTTATGTATTATTGGATATCTTCATGAATGGAATACAAAGAGAAAAATTTATATTTCTTCAAACATGTGATTGGCAACATCATAGGAGCAGGATATCAATATTGACAAACATCTAATTTTGATTTCAAACTTAAGTGTGAATGTTAGGCTGTACAATTTGGATATTTCTAAAAGTGTTTTTACATTTTGCTGATGAAATATTGTTTAAAAAAGAGAGACGGACAAAAACTTCATGCCATGGATATTAATCATATGAATCACAATGTTCTTGGTTTTGAGATTTGTGCTCGATTTGATGTTAATTTTTTTTTATTTTTTATTAATTTGTCCTATTTTTAATTAAATTGAAATAATTTTTTAACTCATCATCATCATCCTCAAGCAGCCACAGGCTATGGAGGTTCAACCAGACCGTACAGTTTAATTCTCCAAGCATATCTGTCCTGAGCTACATCTGATGCATCCAGCTACTGCACACCAATTCTAACAAGGTCCTGTTTGACATTGTCTGCCTTTTTTTTTTCTTAACTAGCATTCGGAAGTTATAACTTCTAAGTTTTTGCCATTTCCATAAAGTTAAGCTTTTCTTTAGTAGTAAGTATATAATACAAATTTCGATCTCAAATTTCAGAGGTATTAAAATAAACTATATTTCCTTTGGAATATTTTTAATTAATATATTTACAACTTTTAGTTACTTTTCAGTGTTTATTCAAATAATCTTGTTTTAAAACAAAATAAATTTTTGTAACATTGCTACCTTAGAGTTTGTCAATTGGGGGAAAAAAAATTGCCATTGCGTGTAGTTTGCAGAAAAACCAAACAAATAATTTTGAAAAAATTAAACAAAGTCAAAAGTTAAGAAATGAGAAAAATATTATAAATTATATATATATATATTAAGGTAGTAATATACTTCAGAAAATATGGCAAAATCACTGACATATAGATCTATAGAAATAAAGATGAAGGAATGATTTAAAATTAAATTAAAATACTAACTGAAATAAAAAGATATCCAATGTTGATGATGCTATATACAGTATATTGCCCATTCATGGATATTAATTAGGGCAATCTGTGTCTTGCCAAGCCGTCACTAGTTCACCGCAGCTGATTGGCACTAACAAGATGGTTTCAGTTAGCAGGAACTATGCACTGAAAGCTCAGATAAGTGATAAAAATAAGTCTAGGAATATTGAAATTGGTTTAAAACCTTATACTGCCATGGCCTTTAATATCAGGTTCATGATATATATAGTCATGAACCATAAACTCAGTTTTTAATACCATAAAAGAATTAAAATATTTTTTAAATATTGAAGTTTGAACTAACTTTTTTTATTTATATATATATAATAGACATTTCAGAGCTCCTAAAAATGCCAATTTTTTCAACTTATTCCTCAACTTGATGTCTCAGAAAATAAAAAGCCTTTATTTTTTGTTCAAATTGATATTAGCACAGCCCAGATAGAACAGCATAGCTGTAGATAATATAGAACAGCATAGCTGCTGTTCTATATTTAGAACAGTCCCCCACTAGCTGGCAGAGGGCTATAGTGAGTTATATTTTAAATATATGACCAGCTGTATTCTCAATAAAATGAAGTCAGATGCCATGGGAACATGTTTTTCATTGGAGGCTCCACATGTTCAAAAGCTGGAATGGAAATGAAGTAGTAAAACAATATTCTATGATATAGTACCAAAATTCCAGAATGCTCTTTTTAAACACTTGAATGCACAGGCCAAGTGCAGCTCAGAGAGCATTTTCGAATCATCCCCCTTTCATGGCCTCTCAGGGGCACACCCAGTCCATGCTTGACCTTGACAACCCCATGCAGGCCACATGTGCATCCACCAATTGAGCGCATCACATCTCTATATCATCATGCTGCCAGTATAGTGCCTGCCTGACAGGTGCCAAAGTGAATGGAAAAAAACGTGTCACAATGCCTGGTCACCAACATCTCATAGGCAACTAGTTCAATGTATTAATAGGAGCACAAAGTTCAGAATGACACCCAGTGACTCATACCACAGAAGCAGCAAAGTGCAACACCACTGCACATAAGAACTCTATCACTAAGTGAAAGGCAACAATACCGGACCTGTGAAAACATCAGTTACTGAGAACAGTGCACAACCCAGAATTGTCCTCCTTGAGCGACTGACAAAGCTACCTTTAAAACAACGAGAAAATGCAGATATGACTATTTAACTTACACTTCACTACATCGATCTATGACCATCAATTACCCCATTAGTGTCAATGAGCCAATTGTTCGTCATGATAACCGACTAGTCCAGCAACATACAGTGTTTATAGAGTTAACTTTATCTTTAATTCAGCACACTGCGTTTTTACCTTCATATTTACATGTCAAAACAATTGACAATATGCTGTATTAAGTAAATAAAATTGCTTTCACATGAAATTTCCATATTTATGTTTTGCATAAAAATGATGATAAGCAATTTTTTTCCTAACAAATGAAAACAGTGTAACATTTACAATAAAAAAAATTAGTATTTAAATTTAAATGGCAAAAACATCATTTTTATCAACGAAAGAGATTTGGAATCATCAGTTAGTAAGATACCAAGATCACAGGAAATTATTTGTAAGCAAATATTCTAATGTTTATTTCAGAACAATGCAGCATAGGGTCAGTAGAATTATTTTAAATCTTTTTTTTTTGTGTTTAGTATGATGTATGTGTTTTGTTGTGAGTGTGGAAGAAAATGGCAAAAGTTTATAATATGGGGAAATTAAATTTTAAAAATGAGTTTTTATGGGGTGTTAGGGTTTTAGGAGAATAGCTTTTGGGGAAACATATAAAGTGAGTTTTCAGAGGATTCTAATGCAGTGTGTGTGGGTGGGGGGGGAGTTATTTGGGGGAAAGAATGTTGCAAGTTTTTCCGTGTGGGGCTGAACATGGCTGTACTAATGAACACGTGTATTTTGTTATAGTAGTTTGGGATGAATTGAGTGATTATTAGTAGTTATGTGTAGCATGGTAATTATTAGTATATTATAGTGATCTTTTGTATATTATAGTGATTTTGATAGAGATTTTTTATTTTATATTATAGTGATTTTGTTAGATATTCAGAAGTCTTTTAAAGTTACTAATATGATTTATTATTAATAAGTAGAAGCATTTGATGCTTTTTGATATAGAAATTTTGAGTATTGTAGAATTGTCGCTGTGAAAAAAATTGCAGTTTTTGATGGAGTCAGGAAGATTAATGATTAATTTAGGAGAGGGTTCTTTGAACTATAAGATGGGTGGGGAGGGGGTTATTGTTTTTTGTTTTCTCTGATGAGATTATTTGGTTTTGAGGGATTTTTTATAATTCAGTCGGCGGTGCACTGTTTCTGATTTTCATATTTTTTGGTATGTGCCATCTCCAAAGATATTTAGCTTTGGGGGCTTTTTATAATGCTGGTCGGTGGTGCATTGTTCACGATGTTCTTGGTTTTGAGATTTGTGCTTGATTTGATTAATTCTGGTGATTTATTCAGCGTAATTATTTTATGTGTGACTTGATTTATTAGTTTAGTGTGTAGAAATATATTTGTGGAGTGTTTTAACTATTGGGAAAAGAGGGGAGGGGGGAGATGGCAAGAATTTATATCACTTTGGAAGGCAAATGTATTGTCTTAGTTTGTCTTTTTTTTTTGATAATTTTAATTTTTTTTAGCAATTTGTGGTTGTGAGGGATGCTTTTTAGTGAAATTTCTTTTTCCTTTACATTGCATTTGTTTACATGCAAAGTACTGTTACCATGGTAACAGCATATTGCGTTTGACATAAAACTCGAGTTATTCATTACCATGGTAATGAAAAAAAAAATCTTTTCTAGAAACCTGTTTGGGTTAGGATCTAAGGAGTTCTGTGAATCATCTAAAAGGACCATTTTGTTACATTGCATAAATAAAATGGTGGCCAAGGACCGTGATATGCACTACTGCCCACTATAATTAAATGTGACAAAACTGACCTAGTGATTGAAATAAAATAAATGATTTATTAATTCTTTCCCATCATTAGTAGGCTCATGCTGTCTACCACATTTCTCATATCTAAATGTAAACATTAGTGAACTAGTGTGGTGACAGTGCAATCTGGAGACAAACAAGTGAAGCACTTTCAGAAAAAATATGCACAATAATAAAGATGATTTCCTCTCATGGGTAGGCCTGTAAGCTAATCTTAGTTAGCCATGGCGTAAATCAGGACTGCATGAGTGTAGAAAAATGGAAGCAAGCAAATGTGCTTTGCCATATACTGGGCATAAAACATGGTGATCAGATGACTTTAACAAATTATTTGTATCACAGCTTAATGATATAGTCATCATATTGGAAAAAGCATTATTTTTTAAGCTTGAATTATTTATTTTTACAAGTATGTGCACAAAAACTGTCAAATGGCAATTTCTTTTTTTAAATTGATAATCATGTATTATACTACAAACAGATATAGCTATCTTCAGCCTCATTTCAGATTCTGCCAAAATGAATAAACAGCAGGGATCCTGGAAGGATTAATGAATCCTCAAAACTGCTGCTGATATATCACTGTTGTTGCAATAGTACATCATCATCCTCAAGCAGCCATGGGCTACGGAGGTCCAACCAGACCGTGCAATTTAGTTCTCCAAGCAAGTCTATCCTGAGCTACATCTACTGCATCTGGCCACTGCACACCAATTCTAACAAGGTCCTGTTTGACATTGTCGGCCCACCGCATCCTAGGTCTCCCCTTCTTTCTGAGGCCTTTATGCACACTGTTCATAACCCTATTCGCCAATCTATAATTACTCATACGGGCTACATGGCCAAACCAACGGAGTCTCTCTCTGCACAATATGCTGCTTAAAGGAGGTTGCAGACACCTTTGCCTAACCTCATCATTAGTTACAAAGTTGAACCACCTAATGCCCAAGATACTGCGTAAGCATCTGGAATCAAAAGCATCTAGTTTCCTGTTATCTTGTTTACAAAGTGTCCAAGTTTCACTACCATAACTAACCCTAGAAAGAACCAAACTATTATACAGTCTAATTTTAGTCTTTAAGTGTATACACCTATTTCTCCACACTCTCCATAGATTCTTAAAAGTCCCAGCAGCAATCCCTATTCGTCTGTTAATCTCATGCCGCACATCACCATTATCTGTTACATAGCTCCCAAGATAATTACACTGTGACACCTGCTCAAGACTGCAACCATTCAGATTAACTGAATCACAGCCTGCCTGACCAATTTTCATCACTTTAGTTTTCTCTCTGTTTATAACCAAACCTACTCTACTACCAGTCTCATCAACAGCTCGAATGAAAGAGTTCATCTCATCAACATCATTTGCCAAAAGGGCTAAATCATCAGCATAATCTAAATCAGAAATTTTTGTATCTCCAGCCCATTTAAGGCCAAAATCTTTCCCTTGAAGTGAATTTCGCATAACATAATCAATAACCAAAGAGAAAAGGAGACAAAATGCACCCTTGTCGAACACCAGAAGTAATGCTAAACCAACTGCTACAAGCCATACCAACTCTCACACATGACTCAGTGTTATTATAGAGAGCCTTCATTATGTTAACTAACTTGTCTGGTATACCATATGATCTCACAATCAACCACAAATTATGACGATCAACAGTCGAAAGCCTTTTTGAAATCAACAAAGCTAGCAACCAAAGGTTTCTGAAACTCTAAACATTTCCCAAGAATCTGCCTAAGTAAAAATATCTGATCCACACATCCCCTACCACTTCTGAATCCACATTGCTCATCACGCAATTCACTGTCAACCAGATTCTTAATTCTATTAAGCACAATCATGGAAAGAACTTTACCTGGAACAAAGAGTAGGCTGATACCCCTATAGTTATCACAAGAACTGCGATCACCTTTTTTGAAAATAGGGATAACAATAGCTCTGGTAAAATCCTTAGGAACCATGCCTTTATCATAAAAGATATTCAGAATTTCAGTCATCCAAGTGGTAACCGAAACATTTCCAGCTCTAAGCATTTCTGTAGTAATTTCATCTACCCCTGGGGATTTATGAAGTTTAAGTTTATAAACAGCCAAAATAACTTCAGATTGTGTTATAGGGCCAACATTAAAGCCACCAATGCATCTAGCATCATTGCAAACAATGGGAATAGAACTAACTGCATTGTTTAGAACATCACTGAAATGCTCAGCCCACCTAGCCATGACAGAATCCTCACCTTCTATAACCTTACCTTGTTTATCCTTCAATCCCTGTATACCTGTCCATTTTCTACCACACAAAACATTAACTATCTGGTACAGCTCTCTGCTGTTGTGCTGTCTAACTGCTTCCTCGGCTTTGTCAGCCAAACCATCAAGCCAAAGATTCTTATCAGCAGCTAACTGATCTTTTACACGTTTATTAAGTTCTCTGTAATGCTTTCTATTAGTACTAGTAGGGTATTGATTAAGGACATTCCTGCAGTTCTTTCTTTCCGAAATAAGCTCAAGTGCCTTATCACTCAAAAAATTCTGTCTCTTCTGCTCCTTTTTCCCTAAAAGAGTACTGTTAGTGTCCAAAAAAGCCTGTTTAAAATGATCCCATTCTTCCTCAACTTCAGTAGTAAGCATACCATGACTGTCATAATGACTAAGTAACCTATCATGGTAAGCTTTGGCTATAACTGGGTCTTTCAGAGCTTCAATATTAAAAGCAATTTTTTTAACCCTAGCACAACACTTTTTAAGTTTAAGTTGCAAGACACTTTTAAGAAGGTAATGGTCAGATCCAATTTCAGCTCCCCTATATGCCCTGGTATTTCTAACAGAACTAGTCCATTTGCTGTTAATTAATATATAATCAATCATATTCCTATGCAGCCCATCAGGTGAAACCTGTGTGTATTTATGTATGTCGCGGTGTTTGTAATATGTGTTAGTTATTCTGAAACCACTGAGTTTACTTACCTGTAGGAGACATTGCCATTGCAGCTAATAATACCAAAAGGGCCTATTACTCCTACCCAAAGGTCAGAGTCGGTACCAACTTTGGCATTGAAGTCACCAAGAACAAGGGTAATATCTCCTTTCTTGACAGAATTCAAAATATCCTGAAGTTGTTCATAAAACCTATCCTTCTCATCCTCATCGGCATCCTCAGTGGGGGCATAACAGCAGATAACATTCAGGTCTTTAACACTTGTCTGAAATTTTGCTGTAAGAAACCTTTCATTAATGCACTCATATCTTAGAAGAGCATCACTAGCGTGTCTGCTGAGAAGCAGAAACACGCCTTGGTGATGCTTATTGTCGTCCCTCCCTGAAAAGAGAAATTTCAGATTATTTTTAAGAATCTGACCTTTATCTGTCCATCTGGTCTTTTGCAAGCTGAGAATATCTAAATTATAATGGTGGAATTCTTGTGTGACGACATCAAGAGAAAAAGCTCTGTGTAGAGTCCTCACATTCCAACTACCTATGGAAAGGAAATGGTTAGTAGGATGTTTAAAGAAACTATGTTTATTGAGAGAGGGAATGCTGACAATATCAAACAGCCCCCTAATCGCAGACATGGGGCAAAGACCCGTTCCCCCACCACTAAAGACTGAAGCCATCTACACTGGAAGACTTCCTCCAATGTAGAATTTGACGATGCCAATAGAAGCAAAGAGTTCAGGTGCCTGCAATGACCTCTGCTCAGCATTATCCACCAGCTGATAAACATATCCTGTGAATCTATTCACTTGGGGCTGTCAACCCACAAACAAAAAGAAAACACAGCGGAAGATTTTCCCTCCACAGAAGCCCACCAGTGCAGCAAAATCAGGATCCATAATCAAGCTCAGAGCCATATATCTGTCCAGTCCAGTAGGTTTATATGGTCAGCACCAGGACCCTGTGTGGTTGACCACTCCTCAGCAGGGTAGAAAAAAAAGAAAAGTAGCCATAGTTGTCCAGATCAGTAGGCCACACTAATCTGGCAGCCCTCCCCTTCCGTTCACTTCCACAAGAGAGTATCTCTTTTGAAAGGTACTAACGGTCTGCACCACGAGAAGGCGGGGTCGTTCATGTTTGAAACTATTTGCATGTTAGGTTGTTTGGGTTTTTTTGGCGCAAGAGCAACAGGGCTATATTGCGCCAAACAAAAAGATATAAATTGATAAAAGTCATTTAACCCACGACCAAAGTTAAAAACACACAGAAACATAACCAGAACAAGAAAGATAAGTAAAAATGGCAAAAAGTAACAAGTGTAAAAATCGACAATTAAAATGGGTGTATAAGACCCAGTAAAAAACAGAAACAAGTGTAAAATCAAGTTAACAAAGTAAAAAAGGTTCATAAACGCGTAAAATACCCAGTAAAACATAAAAAACCAAAGACAGGGGTTAAAATAGCGTCATCAGATAAAAGGTGTCCGAGTGTAAGTGGCTTGGACGTAAAATCGTGAAAGTTAAAATAGAGTCGACGTTCAAAGTTAAAAGCGGGACATGAAAGTAAAATATGTTTGATCGTTAAAATGGTGTCACAAAACTCGCACTTACGTTCAGCGTCCGCCTTGAGAAGAAATGAATGAGTTATAAACGAATGACCTAAGTGGAGCCGAGCAAGTACAACTTCCTCCTTGCGATTCCTGCTATTTGTATGTTAAAACTTCTTGGGAGAAAACTCAGAAGCCTTTCAGAGCAAGGACAGTGACACTGAGTGTAGTCTTTGTTCCAAAAAGCTTCAGAGTTTTCTCCTTAAGACTTTTAACATGAAAATAGTTTGAAATATAAACTTTAAAATTTTATTGCTCAAAAACAGAGAAATTTAAATTATTTTAATTGCTCCACCCCCTTGCCCTAAAAAAAAAAGGGCAAATCATAGTGCAGAGCACCATTTCTCCTCTTGGCAGAAATATGAATTTTTTTGGTTGCCATTCTTTATCACATTTTGTGGACTATATTTACTCCAAATTTCCCTCTATTCTGACCATTAGGTGGAACCCCAGACAGCTCTGAAATTAAATACTTTAATTATAACAAGACTGCATAAAGGCTTAAAATGTTTACCTCATCCAAGGCAGCCAAAAAAATATTAACCTCAGATAAAACAGTATAGATTGGTAAATCCCAGACTCCATGGTTATAATGAAGCAATCACAATGCCTCTATCAATAAGGCCTAGAAATTTCAAAGAGCCTGCGATAAAAAAAAAGACAAACCATGGCTGGTTTCAAAATGGGGACCTACATATCATGAATCAAGAAACATTGAACTACACCAAGGTTTGCTTGCAAAATCTTTTTAAAGTGTGATATTGGTATATCATTGTTTTGGGTTTATTTACCTCTGAGCGGCACTTTTTTGCACACCATGGGCTAAATGGCCAGGTCACATGGACCCAGAAGGCTCAGAGAAGGTTGGGGCAAGGGACACACTGGAACAGCTGTTGGGAGACAGATGGTAGCCTCCCATCAAGGCCATCCAGCGTGTTCTTTAACGTGCACAGGGTATGGCTCTCCCGCACATGGGGCCACAGCTTAACGTCCCATCCGACGGACTGCGGCCTTTCCAAGCCCATCGATGTCCCCTACTGACCGTGGGCAAGGCGGGGAATTTTTGCGGAGATAAATCTCAATGCTGACCCAGCTGGGACTCGAACCTGGGAACTACGGATTACGAGCCTGGCACGCTACCGACTGAGCCACCCCCGCCCCATTATATCATTGCAAACCAAATGCAAAATACATTTATATTTCCATATTTAGTTTGTTTGTGGATTATAGTAAGAATGAGATTGTATTAGGAATGTAAAAAATAAACTACTTTGGCAAGATGTTTTCGATACTATATCAATACTTCGTGCCATTCAATGATAGAGTTCCTTTTCTATTTTTTTCATAGTATCTTAAAACTGAATTTCATGTATACAGATTTGTCAACAGAATTATTTTTCCTTTCCTGCTATTTTACATCTCAACACTTTATCATCTTGTGTTGAAAACCACAAAATAGGGCAGATTAATGGCAGTCTTGATAAGCCGAGAGAAAAAATGAATAATTCCTGCCTTTCATTAAATGGTTCTGCAATACAATTTGAATGTTACTATCTGTTCTTTCCTTCATATGTGATGTGAACTTACTTCTGCTGAGATTACACAAAACCCTGGTATAGGTACTGTCAAAACAGTTAACGGCAACAGCTGTGGTGTTCGTGACCCACTATGTGGGTTAAGGCTTAAATTAAAAATTATAACATCATACGCCACTAACATAAATAATTGCAATTATTTAGTCTCTTAAATATATGCGCAAGTTCAATTCTATGAAACTTCTGTGCAGCTTTTTCCTTATCGAAACTTCGAATTTGTTTCATATACTTAATATTAAATTATAATAAGTTTAATACGAAGAATTTTAAACATTATGTCCTTACCTATAAAGTCGACGGGAAACTTCATTTTCGCATCCACTGCCATGAAAAGTCAACGAAGTTTTCATTCTTACTCTACACCTACATTTCAAACAATAATTGCATTGGAAAACCACACATTATCACATTATCTACAAATCAATTCAACACCTCTCGCACCCCATGTTATATTTCTATGAATCTGTTTGCTTCTGTGATTGAATAAGTTAAGAGCAACCTGCATTAGAAGCCCTACATAGGTAGAGGTTGAACATCTCAAAATTGGACGCCATGTTTTGTCATCGGATTGTTTAGCGGGAATAATTGAATGGTATTGCACGGTATATATGGATTCTACAAGAGGATAGGGTAATATTTGATACACATTTCACTTTTCATGATTGGAAGCACTTTAGCAAACGGCTAAAAAAAGGAAAAACTAAATTTTAGGGCTTTTTCTTTAAAAAAAGACATAATTTCACTTTGTTTTCTGTCCGTACAGACATCAAACTTTTTTACTTATACAGAAAAATAAAAATTTATTTTTGTGCCAGATAGGTTTTAATGATATATTACGATTTACATTTTTCGAATCTTACAAAAGTAATAACTGCGCCCTCTAACGGTGGAAAAAGTTGAACATTCCAAAATATGAAGCGAATATTCCAGACGATGTATTTATGTTAGAAGTGTGAAATTTTGGTTACGAAGTTACCATTGGCAATGATCGCTTGACCCTTTATACCTAAGTGAATGCAATTTTTTTTATTTTAACAGAAAAGTGTATGTTTTTAGAGATAGATTAAAAATTCATTTTGGGTTCGACAGGTATTGATAAAATATTACAATTTGCATTTTGCGAATTTCCCAAAAGCAATAATTGCGCCCTCTAACGGTAAAAAAAAAATCGAAAAATCCTAAAAATTTAAAACGAATTTTGCAAACGATGTAGTTATGCTAGAAATTTGGAATTTTGGTCGTGGAATGTGACAGTTTTGATTCCATTGACAAGAATGAGTTGCCCTAACCCCAAGGTATGTAAGAAACAGAACGGCTTTGTTTTAAGAGATAATTGAAAATCTCTTTTTTAGTTCGTTACTAATGAAACGTAATTCGCATTTTCAAAGGTAGATTTAATTTATCATTAGAGATCACTAAATATCGAAACTGCAAAATTTTTAACGAATGCTTCAAGTGATCTGTTTATTATACAAATTTAGGCCTGTAGAGTTCTGTTATGGTAGAAATTCACTGACAGCAATTATTTGCCATTATCTTTCATTTATCTCTTTTCAGAGGAGCGAGAGAAAAGCAACTTTTTAAATTTAAGAGCTAAAAGACAAATATTTTTTGTTTTATAATGACTAATAAAATACTACTCTGTGCATTTCCCCCATCATATATTAAAATATAAATAAATAACCCTTCAAGCAACTGTTTGCACAGAGGTCTGACAGGAGCCTGTCAATTTATACGCTATAGTAGAAGGTCCATGAGGATGGTGGGACCTCAGCAGAAAACAACCTGAACATCCATAATTAAACCTATTAAAGAGTGAAAAAGTAGGCAAAGGAAGAAATTCATTCTTTTTGAAAATAAGTTTCCCATGTGCGCCAGAGGCGATAAGTGTTCTTTTAGTTATTTTACACTTTCAGTTCCCTCTGACTGTGGAAATTCGAATTACAGTATAATTGAGAAAATAAATATTAGTATTTTATCAGTACCTGTAATGTACAAAAAAAGTTTTTCATTTATCTCTTAAATTTATCTCTTAAAGCACAAAAGTTGCATTTTACGAACGGGACAAATCATTACTATTAGGGTAAATTACTTGCTCATTACACACTATGACCAAAAACTTAAGTTTCTAGTAAAAATAGATTGTTTCCACAGTTTTTTAAAGATTTGGTATTTTCTAGCTTTTTCCGCCACTAGAGGTCGCCTTTCGAGTTTTTATTTACCGCCTTACTCTCTAACACTTGAAATTCCAGCTGACGGGGATTCGAAAAATGTAAATCGTGGAAAAAATTTTGCCCATATGGAATTCTAACCCGCATCTCTCCAGATACATGCAAGAGTTTTATAACCTATTGAACTAACACCAGCTTTTTCACAAAAAACATTTATTTGTTTATAGACGTTTAAATGGCTACAGGTAGTTGAGATTATCAAATATTGTATAAATCATTAATAACATTAAATATAATGAGTGACTTCATTATTTATTTCAATCTTATTCAGAGCACTAAAAAAGAAATTGTTGCCCCCCCCCCCCCCCCCCCCCCCCCCCGAAGATAAGGAGGCACCCAAAATTCACGGGAAGAGTGATAGTCATTATTGGTGGAAAAAAGACTGAGACAGCATTAGTTCAACAGGTTAGAATACTCTGGTATATTTCTGGAGAGATGCGGGTTGGAATATCGTATGTTGGCGAGAATTTTTCCACAAAGACATTTATTTATTTATTTATAGACGTTTAAACATCTAAGGGTAAAGCTGAGATCATCAAATGTTGTTGAAATCATTGATATTTTATTAGTGCCTCTAAAACAAAATATATTTACATATATATTGTTTCGTTTATCTCTTAAAAATAAAGTTTGATTTTCGCACTCCCTTTTGGCTAAGATGGCAAAGCATGTTGCCATTGTAAACCTTCTGACCATAACACTCTACTACCAGAATTTCAGATTTCCAGTGTAGATAGTTTGTTTGCAATATTCGTTTAAAATTTCAACATTTTCCATCTTTTCCCACCGCTAGAGGTGCAATTAAAGTTATTGATAATTTTCCAAACTGCTAATTGAAATATTTGTTCACACCTATCGAAACCAAAAACAATTTTTCATTTAGCTCTAAAAGTAAAAAAATTGATTGCCAATAGACAGACAGACAAGTGGAAAGACAGATGGATAGACAACAGTTAACAAAGAGACGGACAGACAGAAAAAGAAATATTGACACAGGGCAGACGACAAAGTGGAAACATTAGCTCGTTTTTCAAACGAACCTTAAAAGAAATTATTTGTTGGTTTTCATTGTGCTCATTTCACTTTTGCAGTCTATTGCCGTCTTCTGATGGAGTTTCTCGGAAAAAAATATTCATTAATTTATTTCTTTGAGTGAAATTTTCATAAAATTCATAAAATATAACAGCTTTTATAGAAAAAAAAAGTGGTAGAAATATATAAAACTACAACTGAGAAGTTATAACATGATACATACATTAATTAATAGGTTTTCGTCTCACGATACATACGACAAAACATGGGGTCCATAAACCACATGACTCAATCAACAAATGGCAGTGAATAACCGAGATGGCCAGCCTCTAACTATACATGTCCTGCAGACTCTCCATCTCAATATGTGAAATATGACTCTCCTCCCTGCAGACACCTCCTACTCAAAAGATCCATTGGACACCAAAAGATCCAGATGCCAAAAAGATCCAAAGGGACAAAAAAGATCCAGTACAGGGACAAAAAAGAAGCATTTTGGACACATTCTGCACCACCTTATTTCCCTAGTGCAATTGTATCGATGTTTTCAAAAAAAAAAATATATATACATAATTATACTCTGTAACAATAAACTACAACTCCCAAAGTACCCGTTTTCAAAAATGATTACTAGTGGTGGCAAACCATCTGCCTGACCAATTTTCATCACTTTAGTTTTCTCTCTGTTTATAACCAAAACTACTACACTACCAGTCTCATCAACAGCTCGAATGAAAGAGTTCATCTCATGAACATCATTTGTCAAAAGAGCTGAATCATCAGCATATTCTAAATCAGAAATTTTAAGATCTGCCGACCATTTTAGGCCATCCTTAATTGTAAGAGATTCGGGCGATTTTGAATATTTACCTTGCACCCTTTTTACCAACTTCCGGCCAACGTGGGCCACACAGTTATCACATCATCATCATCCTCAAGCAGCCATGGGCTACGGAGGTCCAACCAGACCGTGCAGTTTAATTCTCCAAACATATCTGTCCTGAGCTACATCAGCTGCATCCGGCCACTGTACACCAATTCTAACACGGTCCTGTTTGATATTGTCAGCCCACCGCATCCTAGGTCTCCCCCTCCTTCTGAAGCCTCTAAGCACACTGTTCATAACCCTATTCGCCAATCTATAATTATCCATACGGGCAACATGGCCAAACCAGCGGAGTCTCTCTCTGCACAATATGCTGCTTAAAGGAGGTTGCAGACTCCTTTGCCTAACCTCATCATTAGTTACAAAGTTAAACCACCTAAAACCCAAGATACTGCGTAAGCATCTAGAATCAAAAACATCTAGTTTCCTGTTATCTTGTTTACACAGCGTCCCAGTTTCACTACCATAACTAACCCTAGAAAGAACCAAACTATTATACAGTCTAATTTTAGTCTTTAGGTGTATACGCCTATTTCTCCACAATCTCCATAGATTCTTAAAAGTCCCGGCAGCAATCCCTATTCGTCTGTTAATCTCATGCCGCACATCACCAGTATCAGTTACGTAGCTCCCAAGGTAATTAAACTGTGACACCTGCTCAAGACTGCAACCATTCAGATTAACTGAATCACAACCTGCCTGACCAATTTTCATCACTTTAGTTTTCTCTCTGTTTATAACCAAACCTACTCTACTACCAGTCTCATCAACAGCTCGAATGAAAGAGTTCATCTCATCAGCATCATTTGCCAAAAGGGCTAAATCATCAGCATAATCTAAATCAGAAATTTTCGTATCTCCAGCCCATTTAAGGCCAAAAGCTTTCCCTTGAAGTGAATTTCGCATAACATAATCAACAACCAAACTAAAGAGAAAAGAAGACAAAATGCACTCTTGTTGAACACCAGAAGTAATGCTAAACTAATCGCTACAAGACTTACCAACTCTCATACATGACTCAGTGTTATTATAGAGAGCTTTCGTTATGTTAACTAACTTGTCTGGTATACCATATGATCGCACAATCAACCACAAATTATGACGATCAACAGAGTCGAAAGCCTTTTTGAAATCAACAAAGCTAGCAACCAAAGGTTTCTGAAACTCTAGACATTTCTCAAGAATCTGCCTAAGTGAAAATATCTGATCTACACATCCCCTACTACTTCTGAATCCACATTGCTCATCACGCAATTACCTGTCAACCAGATGATTGTACAGTGATCACACACGCTACAATTTTCACTCCCAGAAGAATTTTACTCCAAACCTCTTCCCTCCCCACCCCCTTGCCACAAAACTACGACGCAGCACTTCCTTGGCACGAAACTTCAACCACCTCCATTTTTAGGCGGCCTGCAGCCAAAAGCTTATCGCCAACATGTAGGGTCGTTAACACTTCATTGTACTGGTCCCTACTTTTGACGCACACAAAAAAAACTTTTTCTCGTGGACCAGATGATAAAGGGGCCAAAGTCCCTTTTACAAAATGGTCCAGTTTTTAAAGACGGATGTCAGACTCTAACTATGCATGATCTCTATTGGGCGCTTTATAATCTGTAAGTGGCGCATAATCACTGATATATGCATGGTTAAAATGAAAATTCTTATACATCAGTGATTATGAGCCACTTACCATTTTTCCTGAGAATGTAAGTCAATACATTGCTGTAAGTGTTGCAAGAAAATATAGAAAGAAATCCAAATGCTGGTTTTGTATTGAAGTTACAATTTCGGACACAGGTAAAACACTCTTATAAATACCAAAAATGATGGGAGATTGGTAAATGCTTCTTCTGATGTTATTCAATTGTGCACGATAGCAGAACAAGTGCTAAGATCATCATTCGAAATATAAAAAAAAACAACTAGATGCTACAACAGCAATGTGAAGGACTAAGTAGAATTTTCGAGTACTATGATGTTCAAAAATTGTGATCATCTGTGCTCTGCAGCAGAATTTAGTGCAGAATCATCATCATCATCATCATCCTCAAGCAGCCATGGGCTACGGAGGTCCAACCAGACCATGCAATTTAGTTCTCCAAGAAGTCTATCCTGAGCTACATCAACTGCATCTGGCCACTGCACACCAATTCTAACAAGGTCCTGTTTGACATTGTCTGCACACCGCATCCTAGGTCTCCCCTTCTTTCTGAGGCCTTTAGGCACACTGTTCATAACCCTATTCGCCAATCTATAATTATCCATACGGGCAACATGGCCAAACCAACGGAGTCTCTCTCTGCACAATATGCTGCTTAATGGAGGTTGCAAACTCCTTTGCCTAATCTCATCATTAGTTACAAAGTTAAACCACCTAATACCCAAGATACTGCGTAAGCATCTAGAATCAAAAACATCTAGTTTCCTGTTATCTTGTGTACACAGCGTCCCAGTTTCACTACCATAACTAACCCTAGAAAGAACCAAACTATTATACAGTCTAATTTTAGTCTTTAGGTGTATACGCCTATTTCTCCACACTCTCCATAGATTCTTAAAAGTCCCGGCAGCAATCCCTATTCGTCTGTTAATCTCATGCCGCACATCACCAGTATCAGTTACGTAGCTCCCAAGGTAATTAAACTGTGACACCTGCTCAAGACTGCAACCATTCAGATTAACTGAATCACAACCTGCCTGACCAATTTTCATCACTTTAGTTTTCTCTCTGTTTATAACCAAACCTACTCTACTACCAGTCTCATCAACAGCTCGAATGAAAGAGTTCATCCCATCAACATCATTTGCCAAAAGGGCTAAATCATCAGCATAATCTAAATCAGAAATTTTCGTATCTCCAGCCCATTTAAGGCCAAAATCTTTCCCTTGAAGTGAATTTCGCATAACATAATCAACAACCAAACTAAAGAGAAAAGGAGACAAAATGCACCCTTGTCGAACACCAGAAGTAATGCTGAACCAATTGCTACAAGCCTTACCAACTCTCACACACGACTCAGTGTTATTATACAGAGCTTTCATTATGTTAACTAACTTGTCTGGTATACCATATGATCTCACAATCAACCACAAATTATGACGATCAACAGAGTCGAAAGCCTTTTTGAAATCAACAAAGCTAGCAACCAAAGGTTTCTGAAACTCTAAACATTTCTCAAGAATCTGCCTAAGTGAAAATATCTGATCCACACATCCCCTACCACTTCTGAATCCACATTGCTCATCACGCAATTGACTGTCAACCAGATTCTTAATTCTATTAAGCACAATCATGGAAAGAACTTTACCTGGAACAGAGAGTAGGCTGATACCCCTATAGTTATCACAATAACTGCGATCACCTTTTTTGAAAATAGGGATAACAATAGCTCTGGTAAAATCCTTAGGAACCATGCCTTTTTCATAAAAGAGATTCAGAATTTCAATCATCCAAGTGGTAACCGAAACATTCCCAGCTCTAAGCATTTCCGTAGTAATTTCATCTACCCCTGGGGATTTATGAAGTTTAAGTTTAGAAACAGCCAAAATAACTTCAGATTGTGTTATAGGGCCAACATTAAAGCCACCAATGCATCTGTCATCATTGCAAACAATGGGAGTAGAACTAACTACATTGTTTAGAACATCACTGATATACTCAGCCCACCTAGCCATGACAGAATCCTCCCCTTCTATAACCTTACCTTGTTTATCCTTCAATCCTTGTATGCCTGTCCGTTTTCTACCACACAAAACATTAACTATCTGGTACAGCTCTCTGCTGTTGTGCTGTCTAACTGCTTCCTCGGCTTTGTCAGCCAAACCATCAAGCCAAAGATTCTTATCAGCAGCTAACTGATCCTTTACAAGTTTATTAAGGTCTCTGTAATGCTTTCTATTACGACTAGTAGGTATTGATTAAGCCACTGTGCGGCACAGCCAGCACAGTGGCTTTAGGCCGCAGGCCGCCCAGTGGTGGAGAGGCTGATGTTGAAGAGTGAAGGAGAATAAATGCCAGTTGCATGTCATGTGAAGGGGGGAAGGGGGTGGAGAGAGACAGAGGGAGAAGTAGTGTATATATATTTTTTTTAATAATTTTCCGAGTGGCGAATGTTATGTTATTTTTTGAAGTTGTGGCCATGGTTGGTTGCCAGTATGGTAGATTTGAGTCAATCAAAGGGGGATGAAATGTTTGGTGGGGGGAGCTGAGACCAAAGAAGGTCTAAGGAGAAAAAGGGTAGCTTCGCACAAGCGTAAGTGGCGCCGTTCTGCGGAATTTTACCGAAGCTGAACGTGGCAAATTGATGTGCATGCACAAAAACAACTGTAAGGGGCGATCTGCGCATGCGCAGTGCAATCATTTTTAGTCCACTGCAGCTGTGGTTTGTCTTACTCTTGGTATATTTATTGCGATTTAATCAGTGTTTCAACCTGTCTAACACCCATGACTGTTTGGCATAGTGATAGCTGACCCTAAAGTTATTCAGTGAGTATTTTATCCCGTTCAGGAGTATATATTACGATACCTGGAAAAGCCGTTGTATGTTTATTTTGAGTAATTTTGCAGAATTTTTAAAATTAATATGTAAATTAATACATTTAATCATCTTGCGAACATGTAAGTCAATGTATGTTGCAGTTTGGTGTTCCCTGGAGCATATCGACATGTATAGGTGTCTGCAGTTTGTTCTAATAGTAAATTTTTTTATGGTTGATACTAGAAGTGCCTGCTGCCATCTATTGACAGTTTATACAAGTAAGAAACTCGATGTGACTCTTTTTTGAAAATATCCTAAATTCTATAAAATATAATTAAACAAAACATGTTGTCTCGCATTAAGCCATAAATTTCAATTTATTATAATATATTAAATATAGTAGAATGTTCGAAATATTAAAATATTTATGTTGAGCATAGCTACCTCTTGTTTTACAAAACGAGATTTTATTAAGGAAAATATTTTTAACTAATCCTTGTGAAAAGTAAAACATGATGGTAAAATTTAAGAAATGGACACTTTGAACAAAGTCAAAGTGTATGTAAAATTATTCACGTGGTGTAAGCTATTGAAAACCTTGCTCGGCAGTGGAAAAATAACGCAAGGAACTGGTTCCTCTCCTGGCTAGGTGGCTTCACTGCAATACACGAATTTGCCATGTTTAGAGGGCGCTGCAATCGAAAAGTTTACATTACGTCAATGGAAGCTAGCTCTCTTCTCCCTTAGACACTCCTTGCTGAGACGGTGGGATAGGTAATATTCCTGTGTCAGGAAGATGGAGGAGGAAATATTTATGGTAGCTTATCTAACTCCAGAGGTTAGCATTAGGTTGCCCTGCCATGCAGTGAAATGTTGCGCAGGGGTGGATCTGGGAAAAGTCTACGTTCAGTGACAGGCTTATATATGGGAAGGAGTATGATAAATGTAATTTTTTTTTGGAGGAGAAGGGAGGAAAATGATATAGCTACGTTATATGAGTTGGAAATCAAATTTATGTGTTCAGTGTGTGGTGGTTAGTGTTTAAATTTTATAGAGCCAGTGGAAGGTCAGCCATGAGCTTAAGGTGTGTGGCAGGAGTGCAGTTTAAGGTTCCCATCAAAGGGTAGTGGGAGATGTGGTGAGATTCCATATGTATATTAGGTATGATAATGTGTATAGAGATGTTATGTTCTGGGAGAGATTCCATGTAAGTTATTGGGTTAAAGAGAAATATAAAAGTTTCCAATATAGAAATAAAGTTTTCCTTTATGTGACTTTGTTTTTGATAGTTAGATTGATTTTTTTTGATGATTTTATACTATATATTTATATTTATCTAGTTTCTATGGAATAAGTTGTCCAAAATGCGTCTTTTGATGTCCTATGGGGATCTTTTATTGGCATCTGGATCTTTTAGTGTCCCAAGGATCTTTTAAAAGTGAGGTAGAGGCCTTTGGAGAGGCAGAGAGGCTTTAGGGGAATATCCCAGTGCTGCTGATATATAGGGCCAAGGCCCTATAGTGGCTCTTTATATTATTATGAGTAGGACCAAGAATTGTTTGGGCTGAGAAATAAGTGGTTCCCAGTGTGGTGAGTGTCTGGAAGAGGGTAATTCTATGTATTGTGTATTTGGTGCAGAGTAGAAGGTAGTGTGGAATGTCTTCTATCACATGGCATGTAGTGCAAAGAGCAGATGGTATCTTTTGTATCATGAAAAGGTCCTTGTTGAGATTTGTTCTGCCAGTGCGTAGTTGATGAATTGCTGTTTGGGCTCTTCTTCATAGGTAGTTGAGATGTAGTGTGTGTGGGATGGCAGCAATGGTGGCTCTGAATGTATTTTTAATTGTGGCCTGTTGGATCCAGTTTTGTGTCCATGTGGAGTGGAAGAGTTTGTTGATTTCAATTAGGTGATGATTATATGTCTCAGGGGTGTGATAATTAGGTGTAGGGATAATGTGTCCTTGTTTAGCAAGATGGTCAGCAGTGTCATTATGGGTTATGTTACAATGAGAGGGTATCCAGTGGAATGTTAGTGTTTTGTGAGTGGCAATTATATTGTGTGAAATTCTGTGAATATGGAAAAGAGAGTAATTTTGTGATAGATTGTATGTATGTTTGTTGATGCTGTGCAAGGCAGATTTTGAGTCAGTGATAATATGTATGCTGTGTGTATTTTGTGTGGAGGACCATTCTAAAGCCATATGTATTGCAGCTAGCTCTGTAGCAGTACTGTTTTCTGCATGGTTCATTTTGATTATATGTGAGAAAATTGGTTGGGTAGAGTGGAAGGCAGCAGAGCCATTTGTTGTGTGTGGGATGTGGGAGCCATCTGTGAATATAATGAGGTCTGTGGTAGGAATGTTTGTGATGAGTTGTTCCACTGCAAATTTTAGTTCTTGTGGGAGGTGTTTATATTTTTGGGTGATGTGTGGTAGTGCGAGATTTATGGAGGGTTTTTTAATAGTCCAATAGGGGATTGTGTATCTAGGGTTGAAAGGTTTGATTTTTCTCCATGTTGAATATAGTGGGTGCTGCTTTATGATTTGTGCAGTGGGGGATGTGTTGGTAGGAGACTCAATTCTATTTATAGTGGGGTGTTTGGGGTTTAGATGTTTTAATTTGACGTAGTGTTTGCAAGTGACTTTGTGTCTGAGTTGTCGAGGGGAGGCATGTTGGCTTCTGCCCATGTGGCCAAGTTTGGGCAGCCAGTTTTAAGACCCAGTGCAAGTCTGATGGCTCTGGTTTGTATGGTTTCAAGTTTGTTAAAAAATGTGGGTGAGGTAGTGTTTAGAGCTAGCAGGCCATACTCCAGTCTGCTGTTGATAAATGTTTTAATAAGGGTGATCATAGATCTGTCACTTGCACCCCAGCTAGCTCTTGTGATTGATTTGAGAATGTTGAGAGCTCCATTACATGTGGATTGTGTATTTGTGATGTGTTGTTTCCAGTTAAGCTGTCGGTCTATACTTAGCCCTAAGTATTTGTAGTGTTTAACTAGGGGGATGGCGTGGTTGTTTATAGTTATGCTGAGTGAGTTGGCGGGGGGTTGTTTATGTGTTATGGGTAAGACCGCAGATTTAGGTGCAGAGATGGCTAGTCCCCATTTGTTTGTAAAGTCAAGGACCTGGTTGACTGCTGTTTGTAGGACTGTTTGTATAATGAGGGTATCATTTCCTTTGGTCCAGAGCACTATGTCATCAGCAAAGATGGAGCAATTAATGTCCTTATTAAATACTGTTGGTAGATCATGTAGAAGAATGTTGAAAAGTGTAAGTGATACCACACTGCCCTGTGACAATCCCCTAGTTAAATTGTGGGGGTCAGAGAGAGTAGTCCCCAGTTTGACTTTAACTTTTCTCTGTGCGAGGAAATTTTTGATAAAATGCAAGATGTTTCCTGTGATTCCTAGTTGGTGTAATTTGAAGAGTATACTGGTGTGTGAGGCAGTATCAAAAGCAGAGGTTAGGTCTAGAAATACACAGCAAAAGATTTCTTTGTTTTGAAGAGCAATTTCTGCTGAAGTGACAAGGTCAAAGAAATTGTCTGTGGTGGACATGTGCTCTCTGAAGCCAGTTTGGCATAAGGGGAGTGTTTTTTTGGTTGCTAAATAGTATTTGAGTCTGGAGAGCACCATTCTTTCTAGAACTTTGAGGACACATGATGTGAGTGCTATGGGTCTGTATGAGCTGATTTGAGATGCTGGCTTGTGTGGTTTGAGAATGGGAATTATGTGAATTTCTTCCCATTGTGTGGGAAATGTGTGTTTTTCCCAGCATTCATTGAATATGTGAAGTAGAGTATGTAAAGCCTGTGTGCCTAGATTTTTAAGTGTACTATATGTGATAGAATCAGGCCCAGGTGTGCTTTTTTTATTTGCCTGATGAATGGCAATGTTTAACTCATGTTGTGTGAATGGTAAGTTGATGGCGGGTAGTTTGCAAGGTGTATCATGTGTTAGTATCTGGTTCATGTGGTGGCAATGTTGTTGGTATAGGTGGGAATTTGCCAGATGGTTGGTAGTGATGAGGTGGTGATGAGATGGTGATGCTATGTGGTTAGCCCCTTGCTTTGCTGAGAGGTTATTGGTCCACAGTATTGTGTGCCAAGGGGCTAAGGGCTGAGCCTGGGTCCTAAATGTTCTTATTGCTGACCAAATGAGGGTGGAGTCAGTTCTTGGGTTGATGTTGTTACAAAAGTTTCTCCATTCTTTTCTTTTGGTGTTTAGTCTAATTCTTCTAAGGATGGCATTTTCTTTGTTAAAAGTAGTGATGGCAAGTACAGTGGGGTGTCTTCTGGCTGTGTCCTCTGTTTTTCTCCTTATTTGTAGTTGTTTGGTTATTTCAGGGTGGTTTTTGGTGAAACCAGTCATGTGTTTGGTGGTAAATTTATTGTTTTGGATGCTGTGATTAACACATGTGTAGAATGAGGTTAAATTGTCTGGTGTTTGTGTGGTGATACTGGTTTCACAGTTTGCGGAGAAGTTGTGAGAGTTAATGTGTGTTTTTGTTGAGTATGCTGTGGATTTAACTCCTTGAAGGGTGAGGAAAATTGGATAATGGTCACTAGCCCATGTGGAATGGTGTACTTGCCAATTTATGATGGGGGAAATGTCTGATGATGAAAGGGTGAGGTCAAGAACTGACTCGTATGAGGGCTTGGTGAAGGTGGGTGAACCATCATTGTGTATGGCCAATTTGTAGTGTAGCATGAAAGTTTCAATTATGCTTCCTCTATTGTTTGTGTAGTTGCTTCCCCATTAAGTATTGTGTGCATTGAAGTCTCCTACAATGATGTTGGGGCCAGGAAATAGAGAGAATATGTGATCAAAGTCTTTTATTAATGTTTTGATGTTGATGTGTGTATTAGGGTAGAAGTATACATTGTAGAGGTTTAAAATTGTATTATGCAATTTAATGTTCACTCCTACAATGTCCATGTAGGTGTAGGTGATTGGGTTAGGAATTAGGCAGTGGGGGTATTTTTTGTGTATCAAGGTGGTTGAGTTAGAGTGATTTTTCTTAGTATTGGTTCTGTGTAAAATGTATGGTTTATAGTTGAAATTTTCCAGCGTTCTGGTCTCATTTAAAGCCAATATGGGTATTATGTGTAGATTTATGATTGTTTTTAATTCGAGGATTTTGTTGGGGAGTGATCTGCAATTCCATTGGATGCAAGTGCATGGGGTGGGGGGTCAGGAGGGAAGAGGGGGAACTGCCGCGAGAGGGGGTGGGAGGGGGGGAGAGTTAATGTAGTTGCTGGAGAAGTGCCACTATGGCCTGTATGGGTAAGTTGAGTTGGGGGGTTCTGTTTTGTGGTGGCAGAAGGGCATCAATGAAAGGGACAATTAATTGCAATAGTTGGTGGGTGAGGTTGTGTTGGGTAGTTGGTGGTGGTTGAGATTTAGCAGCTGGGGTCCATTTAGTCTTGGTTCTTCTCAGATAGTTAGTTTTTGCCCTTCTGGTGGAGAATTTGGGTGAGGGTGGGGGTGTTTGCTGCTGGGTAAGTTGAACTGGTGCTTCTTCATCTGATGTGGGGATGATTGTTGGTTTCCTTGTGGGCAAGGCAGGGAATGTGGTGGGAGAGGTGAGGTCAAATGTATGGTCAGGGTTTTGCGTGGTGGTAGTAAGAGAAGGGTGTGGTTTTGCTTTCCGTTGTGGTAGGACTGTGGGAGCGGGAAGTGGAAGTAGAGGTTTAGGTGTAGGCAATTGTGGAGGAGGTGTGGTAGTAATAGTGGTGATTGGAGTTTTATCAGTCATTGTGTTGGCGATGCTTGTGGTGGCTGCTGTTTTTATTTTAATTGCCCTTAGTCGGACAGGACACTTGCCAAAGGTGGCTACATGGGGTCCTCCACAGTGGCAGCATAGTAGTGGTTGGGTCGTTTTGCATTCATATGACGTGGGGTTGGGCACAGTATTTGCATCTTGCTGTGCTTCTACAGATTTTTATAATGTGGCCATGTCTTTGACATTTAATGCATTGTGGAGGGGGGTTGGTGTAGGGGGTGACTGTGTGTGTGGAGAGTCCAAGTTCCACAGTAGGTGGTAGGGGAGAGGAATTGAAGTATAAAATGACCTTGTCTGTATTTCTTCGTATGGTGCTGCCATCCATGATGTGGTGGGCGTGATTCGTTTGATTTTGTGGACGTCGTATTCAGCTAAGGCTTCTAGGATACTTTTATCGCTTAAGTATTTATCCACACCTTCTATGGATCCATATGGATTATTATAGGACTCTGGGTATTTTGACTTTATTTCTATGTTATGAATATGTGTTAGGGCCATGAGTTTTTTTGCTTGGCATTGATTTTTGACATGTACCAGGTACTCTCCTCTGTGAGTAAATCTGGCTTCAAGTGGTTTTTCTATTGTGGAATTTACGGTTTTGGTGATTAGATTAATGTTTATGTTCTGTAATAATGTGGTGGGAGTGGAGTAAAGGAGCACTGGAACATAGTCTTGAGTTATAGTGAAGTCGCAAATGGTATCGTTGTCAGAGGAAGTCGATTGTTTCCTGGATCTTTTTCTGTTATTTACAATGGTCCAGGAGTCTTCTGTGCCTTTATCCGATGCATTTTCGTGTGTGTCCATTTGTGTTTGGTTAGATGATACCTGGGTGGGGAGAGTGAGTTGTGTGTGACTTGTGGTGGCTGTTGCTAAAGGTAAGATATTTATAGTAGCTAGGTTGGGGACTGATAGGCATTTTCCTGCCGTTTAGAGTTGAGATGAACGATGTGCTTGATTGCCAGCGCAAACACTAGTATCAGCCGCCTTCACTGTTATCATACAGACCTGGTTTGATGTTTCAGAAGCTTGACGACGGTTGCTCCTGTCAGTGGCTTTAGCAGTCGATCTTGGGGCTCTTGTCTTCACTGGGTTGATTCCTGGATCCATAGTTAGCATTTCTTTCATCATAGTTAAAAATGAGCGAAAACTAGTCTTTAAAAAGACGGTTCAAAATCGGAGAGAAAACAAAGCAGCCTGCTCTGTTTACCGCGGTTTTTCTAAACAGAGGCTGGCCTTCTTCTTCTTCTTATACATCCTTCTTTCTAAGCTGGACCTATTTGTAAAGGGGGCCTCGGCCCCCTTATCACCAGGTCCATACGCTTCTTCTTCTTCTTTCACATCCTTCAAGTTTCTGGACCTCTTTGTAAAGAGGGCCTCGGCCCTCTTATCATCAGGTCCACGGGCAAAGTGAGCAGTGGGTGAGCATGGATGGTCCATACGCGTCACGGTGATTCACTGTCATTGGTTGATTCAGTCACGTGGTTTAAGGGCGCCATGCTTTGTTGTTCCGTGAGACGAAATCCTATGAGTGTATGTAACAAGTTAAAACTTCTCAGTTGATATAGTTTTATACATTTCTACCAGTTTTTTTGTCTATAAAAGCTTCCATGTTTTATGAATGCCTCACTGTGCTGCATTTGAGTGTAAAAATTTCACTCAAAGAAATAAATTAATGTACATTTTTTTCCGAGAAACTCCATCAGAAGACTGCAATCGGCTTCAAAAGTGAAACGAGCTAACTGAAAACCAACAAATAATTTCTTTTAAGGTTCGTTTGAAAAACGAGCTAATGTTTCCACTTTCTCATGTCAATATTTGTTCATGTCTGTCCGTCTCTTTGTTAAATGTTTTCTGTCCATCTGTCTTTCCACATGTCTGTCCGTCTATAGAAAATCAATTTTTTTTTTTACCTTTAGAGCTAAATGAAAAAATTCTTTTTGGGTTGGATAGATGTTGAACAAATATTACGATTCACAATTTTGAAAATTTTCAACAACGTTATAGCGCCTCTACCGATGGGAAAAGATGGAAAATGCTAAAATATCAAACCAATATTTGAAACAAACTATTAACACTTGAAATCAGAAATTTTGGTAGTAGAGTGTTATGGTTAGGTTTACAATGGCAAAAAGGCTCTGCCGTCTTCGCCAAAAAGGAATGCAGAGGGGGTGAAATTAAAACTTTTTTAAAAGATATAAATGAAACAATATATATATTTTGTTTTGCAGGCACTAACAAAATATTAATGATTTAAACAATATTTGATAATCTCAGCGTTACCTGCAGACATTTAAACGTCTATAAATCAATTAATGATTTGCGGAAAAAATTTCGCCAACATACGGGATTCGAACCCACATCTCTCCAGAAACAAGTCAGAGTATTCTAACCTGTTTAACTAATGCTGTCTGTCTTTTTTCCCCTGATAATGACTATCGCTCTTCCCATGAATTTTGGGCGCCTCTTTATGACGCCATCTATGATCTCGGGTGGCAACTGTTTCTTTTTTTAGTGCTCTGAGTAAGATGGGAATAAAGAGTGAAACCACATCACATTATTTATCGTTATTAATGATTGAAACACTATTTGATAATCTCATCATTACATGAAGACGTTAAAACGTCTATAAATCACTAAATTTTTTTTCGTGATAAAAGCCAGCGTTAATTTAACAGGTTAGAATACTCTGGCCTGTTTCTGGAAAGTTGCGGGTTCGAATCCTGTATGTGGGCGAAATTTTTTTCCACAAAAATACGAATATTTACATTTTCCAAATCCCCATCAGTCGGAATTTCCAGTGTTAGAAAGTGCTAAAGGCGGTAAATAAGAACTCGAAAGGCGACCTCTAGCGGTGGAAAAAGTTGGAAAATAACAAATCTTTAAATAATTATTGCAAATGATCTATTTTTGCCAGAAACCTAAACTTTTGGTGATAGAGTGTAATGATCAAGTGGTTTACCCTAATAGTAATGATTTGTCCTATTGGTAAAATGCAACTTTTCTGCTTAAGAGATAAATGAAATTTTTTTTGCACATTACAGGTACTAATAAAATATTAATAGTTTATTTTCTCAATTATACAGTAGTTCGAATTTCCACTGTAAGAGGGACTGAAAGTAAATTGACTAGAAGAATGCATATCGCCTCTGACGCACATGGGAATCTCATTTTCAAAGAGAATGAAGTTTTTTTTTTTTTGCCTACTTTTGCATTCCCTAAAAGTTTTAATTATGGATATTTGTTTTGTTTTTCTGCTGAGGTCCCCACCTCCTCATGGACCTTCTACTATGGCACATAAACTGACAGCTCCTATCAGACCTCTGTACAAGCAGCTGCTTGAAGGATTAATTATTTATTTTTTAATGTATGATAGGGAAAATGAACATAGTAGTATTTTATTGGTAAATATAAAACAAAAAAAGTATTTGTCTTTTAGTTTTTAAATTTAAAAAGTTGCTTTTCTCTCACCTAAATTAGCCGAAGCTTAAGATGATAGGTTACTTAATCATTATTTCAGTCACGGTATGCTTACTACTAAAGTTGAAGAAGAATGGGATCTTTTTAAAAAGGCTTTTTTGGACACTAATAGTACTCTTTTAGGAAAAAAGGAGCAGAGGAGACAGAATTATCTGAGTGATAAGGCACTTGAGCTTATTTCAGAATGAAAGAACTGCAGGAATGTCCTTAATCAATACCCTACTAGTCCTAATAGAAAGCATTACAGATAATTCAATAAACGTGTAAAGCATCAGTTAGCTGCTGATAAGAATTTTTGGCTTGATAGCTTGGATGACAAAGCCGAGGAAGCAGTTAGACAGCGCAACAGCAGAGAGCTGTACCAGATAGTTAATGCTTTGTGCGGTAGAAAACAAACAGGTATACAGGAATTGAAGAATAAACAAGGTAAGGTTATAGAAGATGAGGATTCTGTCATGGCTAGATGGGCTGAGCATTTCAGTGATGTTCTAAACAATGTGGTTAGTTCTACTCCCATTGTTTGCAATGATGATAGATGCATTGGTGGCTTTAACCCATTTCTTCCCAGTGTTGCGTACACGCAGCACGAAGTGTTGCGTGTACGCAACACTGGGAAGAAATGGGTTAATGTTTGCCCTATAACAGAATCTGAAGTTATTTTGACTCTTACTAAACTTAGGCTACATAAATCCCCAAGGGTAGATGAAACTACTACGGAAATGCTTAGAGCTGGGAATGTTTCGGTTACCACTTGGATGACTGAAATTCTGAATATCTTTTATGATAAAGGTATGGTTCCTAAGGATTTTACCAGAGCTATTGTATTCCCTATTTTGAAAAAAGGTGATCGCAGTGCTTGTGATAACTATAGGGGTATCAGCCAAATCTCTGTTCCAGGTAAAGTTCTTTCCATGATTGTGCTTAATAGAATTAAGAATCTGGTTTACAGTCAATTGCGTGATGATCAATGTGGATTCAGAAGTGGTAGGGGATGTGTGGATCAGACATTTTCACTTTGACAGATTCTTGAGAAAAGAGTTTCAGAATCCTTTGGTTGCTAGCTTTGTTCATTTTAAAAAGGCTATCAAATCTGTTAATCGTCATAATTTGTGGTTGGTTGTGAGATCGTGTAGAACTCAGACAAGTTTGTTAACATAATGAAAGCTCTCTATAATAACACTGAGGCGCGTGTAAGAGTTGGTAAGGCTTGTAGCAATTGGTTTAGCATTACTTCTGGTGTTCGACAAGGATGCATTTTGTCTCCTTTTGTCTTTAGCTTAGTTATTGATTATGTTATGCGAAATTCACTTCAAGGGAAATATTTTTGCCTTAAATGGACTGGAGATACGAAAATTTCTGATTTAGATTATGCTGATGATTTAGCCCTTTTGACAAATAATGTTGATGAGATGAACTCTTTCATTCGAGCTGTTGATGAGACTGGTAGTAGAGTAGGTTTGGTTGTAAACACAGAAAAAACTAAAGTGATGAAAATTGGTCAGGCAGGCTGTGATTCAGTTAATCACAGCCTGCCTGACCAATTTTGGTTGCTGTCTTTAGCAGGTGTCACAGTTTAATTATCTTGGGAGCTATGTAACAGTTACTGGTGATGTGCGGCATGAGATTAACAGATGGATAGGGATTGCTGCTAGGACTTTTAAGATTCTATGGAGAATGTTGAGAAATAGGCGTATACACCTAAAGACTAAAATTAGATTGTATAATAGTTTCGTCGATTCTAGGGTTAGTTAATGTAGTGAAACTTGGATACTTTGCAAATAAGATAACAGGAAACTAGATGCTTTTGATTCCAGATGCTTGTGCAGTATCTTGGGCATTAGGTGGTTCAACTTTGTAACTAATGATGAGGTTAGGCAAAGGAGTCGGCAACCTCCTTTAAGCAACATATTGTGCAGAGAGAGTCTCCGTTGGTTTGGCCATGTTGCCCGTATGAATAATTATAGATTGGCGAATAGGGTTATGAACAGTGTACCTAAAGGGTTCAGAAAGAGGTGGAAACCTAGGATGCGGTGGTCAGACAATGTCAAACACGACCTTATTAGAATTGGCGTGCAGTGGCCAGATGCAGTAGATGTAGCTCAGGACAGACTTGCTCGGAGAACTAAATTTCACGGTCTGGTTGGACCTCCGTAGCCCATGGCTACTTGAGGATGATGAAATTTCTACCTAAACTGATCACTTAAAACATTCGTTAAAAGTTTTGCAGTTTCGATATTTAGCAATGTCTAATGATATAAATTAAACTACCTTTGAGAATGCGAATTACATTTCATTAGTAACGTACTAAAAAAGAGATTTCCAATTATCTCTTAAAACAAAACCGTTTTCTTGCTTACCTCGGGCTTAGGATCAACTCATTGTTGTCAATGGAATTTTTACGTACAAAGAGCTGCTTCATAGGTTATTTATTTTTTTAAATATATGATGGAAAAAAGGCACAGAGTAGTATATTATTAATAATTATAAAACCATAACAGAATCTACAGCCGAGATCACTAAATATCCAAAGAGCAAAACTTTTAACTTTCGCTAAAACTTTATTCTTTGTCCAATTTTGAGATGGCCAACCGCTACCTATATAGGGCCTCTTCTACTAGAATTGAAGGTTTTTGCTTTTTAAAAATGGCATCCTTCGCGTTGACTTTGTTTTGGTATTGTTAAGCATTTTGAAAGATATGGAAGTGTATTTGTAAAAAATGGGTTATATAGGAGGAAGGATAGTTAAAATTAAATTGGAAAGATTTCTGTAAGTAGACTTGTTTAACTTGGCTCTAGAACGAAAGTTTAAGTGTTGATTATTTTCAAGCTTTAGTGCGCCAGTCTCGTAATCCACAATTCCCAGGTTCTAGTTCCATTTGAGCCAGCGCTGAGATTTATCGAAGATAAATTTACGAATTGCAGGTGCTATTTAATACACTGAAGTGCCATTGGATTAGAGATATCAACCAAGTAACGTGTTGAATACTCTCTGGCCCTAATGGACGCCACACGAAGAGGCAAGGACTCCACAAGCAGGAGTAAATGTACCACAGGTATGGCGACCCGTGCATCCTCCAGAGCTGTCCACAATTCTCTGAAGATCGTCGCTGATGGGACTCGGGCCCGAACACTGCTCGACGGTATCCCAAAGATTTTCGATGGGATTTGAATCTAGGCTACTAGGTGCCTATGGAATTGCCTCTGAAGTTCATTATTTCAAAGTAAGCAGAATGCTCCTGCAACCATGCAGTAGCCAACTTGGACCTGTGAGATAAACAGTTGTCTTGATGGTAGACGACATCTCCATTGGGATGCATGATGGCCATAAATGGGTGTAAATGGTCAGCCATGAGTTCTACATACTAGAATGCATTGAAAGTCGGTACATGTACCAAAGGTCCCACAGATGTCTAACTGAAGACACCCCAGGCCATCACTGAGCCACCACCAGCTTGTACTGTTCAGATCTGACATGCAGGATTCATGGGTTTGGCACCATATCCTCAATCTCCTATTGGCGTGATGAAGTTTAAATTGGGATTCATCATTCCAGGCAATCCATTGTTTCGATGTTCTTTAGCCCATTCAAGGCACTGAGCCCGGTGTTGTGCCATTAGAAGTGGGACTTTCGTAGGTCGGTGACTCCCGAAGCCAAGAGATAAAGTGTGCATTGCACAGTCTATGCACTGATTTCCCAGCTGGAACCCATGTTCAGATGGGAGGTGATTTCAGATAATATCACCCCAACCAGTCCATACGATGCAGGTCAGATGGTGAAGCCCACGATCATTCAAGGCTGGTTGTCCTTTGCAGTTTGTCCGGGTGCTTGTTCCAGAATTTTCATATTCCCGGAACACTCTCCAAACTGTCGTATGATAAAATCTAAGTTCGTTGACAATTTCGGAGATCAAGTGTCCAATCTGTTGGGCACCTATAATCAGCCATCTGTCAAATGCATCTAAATCCCGCACCTTTCCCATTACGCTTCTCACTACAAATACTTGGGGATACCAAAGCTGAGAGCTATATGTGACCAGAGTTTCAGCCACACATGCGTGCAAATGCGAGACTTGCAGTACTGAATTTGGATAACTTCTCCTATCTCTAATTCAACGGCACTTCACTGTATAACACTTTTGCATTGGAACAATTCTATATTTAGGTATGACAGCTGAAATATACAGCAATTGCAATTTAAGGTACCAACTCCCAGGAGACTTGACAGTTCCGAAGGTAGTCAATATTACAAATTAAAAAATGAAATCTGCATAGAAATATGTAAATATGTCTTCTAAAATTTGTAGAAAAATTTCCTGAATGGTAAAGAGATTAAGTGTTAGCAATTTTGTTTGTTTCTACAGATTATGATAAAAAAAAGCCTGCACATTTTATTCTGTTTAACACAATTTCCCAGTTACTTCTCTGGGAGGGTTGATATTATATTTACCTTTATGTGAAGACACCAGGGATGTTTCCTTGTCTCACTTGCCTGACCTATTCTTGCTCATAATTTTAGCATTTCCAAAAAGATTTTTCCTATTTCTTTATACAAATTAGGGTGTTTAACAGCTATGGCATATTTTGTAAACAATAAGGATCATTTTAAAAGGTTACTGAATTGATGAAAATGTATGCATAAGCAAATTCACCCTGATTAAAGTTTATAACTTGTGACATATAAAGTTGAAATGCTTGTAGTCATACAGTTACTCACCCTCATTAAGGTCAGTATATTGTTCACTGTCCTCAACCAACAGATGGCAGTGTTCAGGAAGTGTATGATGTTGAAGAGTAAAGTGTGACAGCGTGATGTAGAAACTTAACATTAGATTAACCATGGGTTGTTGATGGCCTATGGTGTTGATTTGTTTCTTTTGGGTAGGTAACATGAAGTCACATATGTGATTTAATATGAATATGACATTGTTCATTTGGCTTGAATTACTTGCCTGATAGGGTCACAGGTAACTGGATATGTACAATGTATATATTTTATGAGATATTTTTAATGGTAAACAGAAAAGGGGTAAGGTATACCTCCCTTATTTCAAAATTTTGTTAAAATTTGGTAAATTATGAGTTATTTAGGAATTGAAATTATTAGGAGAGTTGTTGAAAGTGCTAGTCAAGTCTTTTGTAATGTTATGGGCAAGTTATTTGGATGTAGAAGGGATGTTTAAATGTATCTGGAGGTTTTAATTGGGGGGGGGGGGGGGGTCAGACATATTTTTAATCATATTTTTGTGTTTAATAGGATGTAGTATGTGTTTTGTTGTAAGTATAGAAGAAAATGGCAAAGTTTTGGAATATAGGAAATGAAGTGGTAAAGTAGGAAGTTTTTAAAGGGGTGTTAGTATTTTAGAAGAATAATTTCTGGGGAAACATGTATAGTGAGTTTTCAGAGAATTCTAATGTAGTGAGTGCCAGTGGTGTACCAGAAAATTGCAGGGCTCCCTCACAAAATTGTCT
Organism: Ryuthela nishihirai; assembly: GCA_038380435.1. Taxonomy (NCBI): domain Eukaryota; kingdom Metazoa; phylum Arthropoda; class Arachnida; order Araneae; family Heptathelidae; genus Ryuthela; species Ryuthela nishihirai. Next base: position 41,186,594 of record JAWZYU010000018.1, on the reverse strand, counting down.
TGGAGAACATAGGAAAGGGCTTTTTTTTCCATTTAATATGCACCATGATATACTTGAATATTATATTTTTTGATAACTTGTATAATATCTGACATATTTCAAATTTTGTAATTCAGAATTCGACATTTTGGAATGAATAAGTGCTGGATTTCTGTGAGGGGGTGGGGGCAAGGGTTTATGTCTACATTCCTTGAGAATGCTAGTAGGTGTAATAAAGGCCAAAATTGATTAAATTTGGGCATATTTCACTTACGTTTCATTTTTTTTTTTAAAAACCTCTAAAACCAAGGGTAAAATGTTACATTCCAATGGAAATACAGTTTCTTGTCCCCCAACCCACCCTTTTGCTTTTTACTGGCTCGACTTCATCACTCCCCACCCACATTTTAAATTTTTAAACCCATGCCTGGAATGAATAATTTTTACCACTTTCTTTCATAAAATATTTATGAAGAATATTTATATCTCAAATGGGCATACACAAAATGTATAATGTAACTACATAATGAATGAAATATAATTTCAATTTATTTATTTTGAATACGATTCATTTCCTACCCCCCTCTACTGAAGAACTAGAATGATAACATATTGCCTTTGTGAATATGAGATGCTGTTTTAGAGAAATAACCTTTTTAATTTCCCGATTTTGGACCTTTTAACCATTTCGTGCTGATGGCTGATTGTAAAATGTAAATAGTAATATATTATTAGCCCTATATAATGCCAAAAGCATATCTCATTTATTCCTTAAAATGAAAAAGTTTGGTCAAGTGTATATAAAATAAAATTAATTATTTATATTTACTATGCTGAATGGTCTGTAAACGGTAGCTAGGTAGTCACTGGAAGGAGAGCTATGCAGCAATCCCCTGTGATGATGCATAGAACTGGCCAGGCATAGCAAATAATGTCCGAAAACCCACTGGACTGGACAGATATATGGCTTTGAGCTTGATTATGGATCCTGATTTTGCTGCACTGGTGGGCTTCTGTGGAGGAATAATCTTCCGCTGTGTTTTCTGTTTGTTTGTGGGTTGACAGCCCCAAGTGAATAGATTCGCAGGATATGTTTATCAGCTGGTGGATAATCCTGAGCAGAGGTCATCGCAGGCACCTGAACTCTTTGCTTCTATTGGCATCGTCAAATTCTACATTGGAGGAAGTCTTCCAGTGTAGATGGCTTCAGCCTTTAGTGGTGGGGGAACGGGTCTTTGCCCCATGTCTGCGATTAGGGGGCTGTTTGATATTGTCTGTCAGCATTCCCTCTCTCAATAAACATAGTTTCTTTAAACATCCTACTAACCATTTCCTCTCCATAGGTAGTTGGAATGTGAGGACTCTACACAGAGCTTTTTCTCTTGATGTCCTCACACAAGAATTCCACCATTATAATTTAGATATTCTCAGCTTGCAAGAGACCAGATGGACAGATAAAGGTCAGATTCTTAAAAATAATCTGAAATTTCTCTTTTCAGGGAGGGACGACAATAAGCATCACCAAGGCGTGGGTCTGCTTCTCAGCAGACACGCTAGTGATACTCTTCTAGGATATGAGTGCATTAATGAAAGGTTTTTTACAGCAAAATTTCAGACAAGTGTTAAAGACCTGAATGTTTGCTGTTATGCCCCCACTGAGGATGCCGATGAGGATGAGAAGGATAGGTTTTATGAACAACTTCAGGATATTTTGAATTCTGTCAAGAAAGGAGATATTACCCTTGTTCTTGGTGACTTCAATGCCAAAGTTGGTACTGACTCTGACCTTTGGGGAGGAGTAATAGGCCCTTTTGGTAGTGGTAGCTGCAATGGCAATGGGCAATGTCTCCTACAGGTAAGTAAACTCAATGGTTTCAGAATAACTAACACATATTACAAACACCGCGACATACATAAATACACACAGGTTTCACCTGATGGGCTGCATAGGAATATGATTGATTATATATTAATTAGCAGCAAATGGGCTAGTTCTGTTAGAAATACCAGGGCATATAGGGGAGCTGAAATTGGATCTGACCATTACCTTCTTAAAAGTGTCTTGCAACTTAAACTTAAAAAGTGTTGTGCTAGGGTTAAAAAATTTGCTTTTAATACTGAAGCTCTGAAAGACCCAGTTATAGCCAAAGCTTACCATGATAGGTTACTTAGTCATTATGACAGTCATAGTATGCTTGCTACTGAAGTTGAGGAAGAATGGGATCATTTTAAACAGGCTTTTTTGGACACTAACAGTACTCTTTTAGGAAAAAAGGAGCAGAAGAGACAGAATTATCTGAGTGATAAGGCACTTGAGCTTATTTCGGAAAGAAAGAACTGCAGGAATGTCCTTAATCATTACCCTACTAGTACTAATAGAAAGCATTACAGAGAACTTAATAAACTTGTAAAAGATCAGTTAGCTGCTGATAAGAACCTTTGGCTTGATGGTTTGGCTGACAAAGCCGAGGAAGCAGTTAGACAGCACAACAGCAGAGAGCTGTACCAGATAGTTAATGTTTTGTGTGGTAGAAAACGGACAGGTATACAACGATTGAAGGATAATCAAGGTAAGGTTATAGAAGGGGAGGATTCTGTCATGGCTAGGTGGGCTGAGCATTTCAGTGATATTCTAAACAATGTAGTTAGTTCTATTCCCATTGTTTGCAATGCTGATAGATGCATTGGTGGCTTTAATGTTGGCCCTATAACACAATCTGAAGTTATTTTGGCTGTTTCTAAACTTAAACTTCATAAATCCCCTGGGGTAGAAGAAAATACTACGGAAATGCTTAGAGATGGAAATGTTTCGGTTACCACTTGGATGACTGAAATTCTGAATATCTTTTATGATAAAGGCATGGTTCCTAAGGATTTTACCAGAGCTATTGTTATCCCTATTTTCAAAAAAGGTGATTGCAGTTTTTGTGATAACTATAGGGGTATTAGCCTACTCTCTGTTCCAGGTAAAGTTCTTTCCATGATTGTGCTTAATAGAATTAAGAATCTGGTTGACAGTGAATTGCGTGATGAGCAATGTGGATTCAGAAGTGGTAGGGGATGTGTGGATCAGATATTTTCACTTAGGCAGATTCTTGAGAAATGTTTAGAGTTTCAGAAACCTTTGGTTGCTAGCTTTGTTGATTTCAAAAAGGCTTTCGACTCTGTTGATCGTCATAATTTGTGGTTGATTGTGAGATCATATGGTATACCAGACAAGTTAGTTAACATAATGAAAGCTCTGTATAATAACACTGAGTCGTGTGTGAGAGTTGGTAAGGCTTGTAGCAATTGGTTTAGCATTACTTCTGGTGTTCGACAAGGGTGCATTTTGTCTCCTTTTCTCTTTAGTTTGGTTGTTGATTATGTTATGCAAAATTCACTTCAAGGGAAAGATTTTGGCCTTAAATGGGCTGGAGATATGAAAATTTCTGATTTAGATTATGCTGATGATTTAGCCCTTTTGGCAAATGATGTTGATGAGATGACCTCTTTCATTCGAGCTGTTGATGAGACTGGTAGTAGAGTAGGTTTGGTTATAAACAGAGAGAAAACTAAAGTGATGAAAATTGGTCAGGCAGGCTGTGATTCAGTTAATCTGAATGGTTGCAGTCTTGAGCAGGTGTCACAGTTTAATTACCTTGGGAGCTACGTAACTGATACTGGTGATGTGCGGCATGAGATTAAGAGATGAATAGGGATTGCTGCCGGGACTTTTAAGAATCTATGGAGAGTGTGGAGAAATAGGCGTATACACCTAAAGACTAAAATTAGACTGTATAATAGTTTGGTTCTTTCTAGGGTTAGTTATAGTAGTGAAACTTGGACACTGTGTAAACATGATAACAGGAAACTAGATGCTTTTGATTCTAGGTGCTTACGCAATATCTTGGGTATTAGGTGGTTTAACTTTGTAAATAATGATGAGGTTAGGCAAAGGAGTCTGCTACCTCCTTTAAGCAGCATATTGGGCAGAGAGAGACTCCGTTGGTTTGGCCATGTTGCCCGTATGGATAATTATAGATTGGTGAATAGGGTATTGAACAGTGTGCCTAAAGGCCTCAGAAAGAAGGGGAGACCTAGGATGCGGTGGGCAGACAATGTCAAACAGGACCGTGTTAGAATTGGTGTGCAGTGGCCAGATGCAGTAGATGTAGCTCAGGATAGACTTGCTTGGAGAACTAAATTGCACGGTCTGGTTGGACCTCCATAGCCCATGACTACTTGATGATGATGATGATGAATACCACTTATAATTTAATTAAAACATATATGAAAATTATTCCATTTTTTATTAACACATTCACAATAATTTCCAGTATCTAGCATAAATATGTCATTGGTAATATTACTTCTAGTTTAAAATTTTTCACATTTAGCGATGGTAAATTAAGGCCATTTGGAGGATTTGGAAACTATGAATCATCATATTTTGTCAGAAAAGAAGTTTTCATTAATAGAAAAATTAGAAAAGAAGTTTTCATTGTCTCAAAACAAAAAGTTGCATTTTCCCACTAACTCAGGGGATGAAGGGACAAATTATTGCTATCAGTGCAAACCCTTTGATCAGCTAAACATAGATTGATAATCACAGCATTACTTGCTGCTCTTTTGACATTGATAAATCTATAAATATTTTGCAGAAAAATTTTTTTGATCATCTCATGCCGCCACTTAAATATCGGAGTTCTATCCCAAATAGATCGTTTGCCATATTCTCTAGAATCATTTCTTTTAAAAGTCCCCCCTGTCAAAGAGTGTAATTGAAACTTTTCACAGATTCTAAAAGTGTAAAATATAATAATTTATGAATTACCAACTCATAAAGAATTTTCAATATATCTCTGAAAACAGACAATTATCACATAAAACACACAAAAATAATTCCATTTTCCCCATGTGTAAAGGTAAAAATTAATCACAAATTTCATGACGTTCACATTTGTCAACCAAGATTTCAAATTTCTAACATAATTACATCGCTTACAATATTCATTAGAAATTTTTCAAATTTGAAATTTTTGCATCTTTAGAGGACACAATTTTAGTTTTTGGGAGAATTTTTTGCTAATTTTAATGCTTCATTCAAATTCATCAAATCCAAAATGCATTCATCAAATCCAAATTGGTTGTAACAATATTATGCTCAAAGAAAGCTATAGCATTATCTTTCCATGTTATTTCAATGAGAATCTAACTATGAAGCCCTATAACAGGGAGGACCAAACTTTTAGATTCTGCAATTGACTATTAAGATAGAAAATCTTTCGCGATTGACCATAGTACATAGCATCAAACATATTAATGTGATATTGTTACATTGATTGAAATCTTTTCCACCAAAAACTGGCAGCTATGTGATTGACCAAACAGTCCATTGCAATTGACTGTTTGGTCATCTCTGCTCTATAACATCTAAAATATGCATTTAATAGAGAAATGGGATGAAGATAAAGATCTGTAATTGTAGAACTGTCAGGACTAGATTCTTTTTGAGCTGTTTGTGTGTGCAGAAGGGTACTTGTCTCTACTTTGTCAGGATGTTGCTTCTATCTAGGTGGCCGATAAACACAAACTCAGATTTTACATATACACATTTGATGCATTTAATGAAAAACTGTGACTGAAATTGAAGATAATCGAATTTGTTTAAATCTCTATTTATCATCAATATTCGTTCAGTATTTAAAGAGTTATGGAAATGGAAAATTTAATAATAAATTATCTTGTTTTATAAAAATTATTAATAATTATCTAACATTGAAATAATCATTATGCAACTTTTAAAATTTATATTTTATTAAATGATATGAAAAAATACTTATTATTTAAATTTTAATTAATATCTGAAGTAAATTCTTATGACCCATTACTGTTGTGAAATATTCTAGCTTCCATGATTTCTTAAATACTAGATGAATGCTGTTGAAAATCGAGATTTAAATAGATAATATTATGATCTTGAATTTATTTTTAGTCACATTTTTTCATTAAATGAATGTGTTAGAAGTTACAGAGCTTGCAAGTAAGATTCCCATTCACATAGCACAGAAATTCTCTGATATTTTATTAAAGCAGTGTAACTCACTTCTGTATATTGTAAAGGTTTTTGCAATTCCAAAATATTATTTATTGAAAAGTGATCTCAGAAATTTTTTATAATTACTCAGTTTGTTGTTTTGTTGCCAACATATTGATGCAGCCACCTGTCTTGCAGATCCAGTTTAGAAGAGATTCGATTGAAATTGAGTTTCGCTTCTGCAAAACATCACAATACTGCATCATTGTTCAGACTTCTGGTTAAAGACAGTAGAAAGTAGACAGAACAGTAAATAATCACATATGAACAAATCCGTATCAGAATCCAATTTTGAAGCAAGTGGTAAACAACATACTAACCTATATTGCTACGAAGCAAGTAGCAAGCAAAACAGTTCATACCCAGCACCAAGCAGACGAAAATGTAACTAGTGCTGCTGTCACTTCACGTCTTGAAATTGGCAGGCATTCCCATTACATAGGTACCGGCCTGTGGAAGAATTTATTCTTCTCCATATGTATTTGGTGCAAGGGTGTCAAAAAAAAACTTTCGAAACAAATTGGCAGGTTTTTTTTATTGTTTTGACTAAAATATCAAAAATAACATTTAATAAAAAAATTACTTGTTGATTCCACTTTAAAAATTAGAAAGAAGTTTAAAAAAAATCTATTTGGCTCTGCAGTGAACTTATCCACATGTTCAGTCACTGTAAATAGCATCAAGTAGCCATGATTTAGTTCATACTTTCATTCTACCATCCTGTACACTGACTGTTGATTGGTTGTGATTGTTGGTCTGGCCTAGTTCTCAGGTTCAAGTCCCACCTGGGCCAGGATTGAGATTTATCTCCACAAAAATCCCCACTCTGCCCTTGTTCAGTAAGGGACATTGATGGGCTTGGAAAGGTCGCTGTATGTCAAATGGGATGTTAAGCCGTGGCCCATATGCGGGACAACCATATGCCATGCAGGTTAAAGAACATGCTAGATGGCCTTGAGACAAAGCTGCCATCTGTCTTCCAACAGCTGTCCAGTGAGTCCCCTCCCACACCTCTCTGATACCTTGGGGTTCTTGTGACCTGGCCATTTAGCCCATCATGTGCAAAAAAAGTGATGCTTGGAGCTAAAACACCCCAACTCTGGCCTAGTTCCCTCTCTAGCAGAGTTACAATATTTTCTAATCTTTTAACGTAAAAATAATTATTTTATTACTACTAGAAATTGCATCATCTGGGAACCACACACATTGGCTTTCAGTCAATATTTTAGCAGACCTTTGATTTTAAAAACTTTTTTAATTCTAATGCTTTGGGCTTGGAAAGACCTGTTTTCATCAGATGGGATGTTAAGCTGTGGCCCCGTGTGCAGGAGAGCCATACCCTGCACATGTTAAAGAATATGCTGGATGGCATTGATGGGAGGCTAACAGCTGTTCAGTGGGTCCCCTTCCCCCAATCTTCTCTGAGCCCTCGGGGTCCTTGTGGCTGGGACCATTTATCCCATTGTGTGCAAAAAAGTGCTGTTCAGAGGTAAAAAATTATTTTTATTGCTTCTCAAATGTATATTGCGATTGTAAACAATAATTAATTTGAAACAGTTGAAAACAAAGCCTCTAGTGATCTCTAATGGCAGATATTGGGAGAACCATAGAATTAAGCAATTAACCTAAAAGTGCAATTTTTAAAAGGTGTAAGACTTAATTTAGAAATACTTTGTTACATTTAAACCAAATGAAGTAATTAAAGTTAGGAAATAGTTTTTAACCAAAAATTTATCATAATTTTAAAAGAACTTTAACATAGCAATTATGCAGTTTGATACTAGAATATTTCATTTTCAGTGTTTCACAGTTAAATTTTTAGATGCTTTGAAACATTTTTATTGAATTCTTTTTATGCTCTTTTATCACTTTTCAGATATAATATTAAATTTCTACAAAAAATATCTTGTTTTTAAAGTGAAACAATTTTTTATGACACTGTTTTATTTAGTTTCAAGTTTGCTGATTGTCAAAAGTTTAAGCATATGATTTATGCATTATCTGCATAAATGAGTAAAAAAATTAGAAAAACTAAATAAATGAAGATTTAATCATTGATAGAAATATTATGAACTATTTATATTAGAATAATAAAATACTTTAGAAAAAAGGAGAAAAAGTAAAAATTTTCAGTATTATATTCATAATAATTAATAATTTTTCATTATTTAAAAGAAACTTAAAAAATTCACTTACCCATTTTTTTTCTTTGAATTTTTTGCCATTTGATTAATTCCAATTAATTGTGGCCTGTAAATGGTAGCTAGGCGTAAACTGGAAGGAGAGCTGTGTACCAATCCCTAGTGATGATGCACAGAACCGGCCAGGTCTAGCACCTAATGTCCAACCCCGCCTTCTCGTGGTGCAGGCCGTTAGTACCTTTCAAAAGAGATATTCTCTTTTGGAAGGGAATGGAAGGGGAGGGCTGCCAGTTCAGTATGGCCTACTGATCTGGTCGTCTATGGCCACTTTTTTCTTTTTTTTCAACCCTGCTGAGGAGTGGTCAACTTCACAGGGTCCTGGTGCTGACCATTTATACCTACTAGACTGGACTTGTTTATGGATTTGAGCTTGATTATGGAACCTGCACTTGCTGCACTGGTGGGCCTCTTTTGAGGGAGAGTCTGCTGCTGTGTTTTCTGTTTGCTTCTGGGTTGCCAGCTCTAAGTGAACAGAGGCATGGGATACCTTATATCAACTGGTGGATAATCCTAATCAGAGGCCATCGCAGGTACCTGAACCTTACTTAGCTAGTTGGGCATCGTCAAGCCTAAACTGGAGTAATGTGTCTCAGGCAGGCCATATGGCTCTTGAAAAAGTCCACTTGAAAAGGTGGTGCCTGAAGTTCCTACCAGCATCAGTGACTTCAGCCTTTAGCGGAGGAGGAACAGGTCTTTGCCCCATGCCTGCGATCAGGGGGCCGTTTGATATTTTTGGCCCTACCAATCTCAATGGCCCTAATTTCTTTAAAAATCCTACTAATCATTTTCTCTCTGCATTAATGTGGAACATGAGGACATTACATAGAGATTATTCTCTTGATGTCCTCATGCAGGAATTCCAGTGCTATAACCTAGATATCCTAGGCTTGCAAGAGACCAGATGGACAGGTAAAGGTGAGATATTTAAAAATAACTTTAAATTTCTCTTTACAGGGAGGGAGGATGGAAAGCATCACCAAGGTGTGTGTCTGCTGCTCAGCAGACATGCTAGTGATGCTCTTCTAGGATATGAGTGCATTAATGAAAGGTTTCTTACAGCAAAATTTCAGACAAGCATTAAAGACTTTAATGTTATCTGCTGTTATGCCCCCACTGAGGATTCTGATGAGGATGAGAAGGATATGTTTTACGGACAACTTCAGGATATTTTGAATTCTGTCAAGAAAGGAGATATTACCCTTGTTCTTGGTGACTTCAATGCCAAAGTTGGTACCGACTCTGACCTTTGGGGAGGAGTAATAGGCCCTTTTGGTATTGGTAGCTGCAATGGGCAATGTCTCCTACAGGTAAGTAAACTCAATGGTTTCAGAATAACTAACACATATTACAAACACCGCGACATACATAAATACATACGGGTTTCACCTGATGGGCTGCATAGGAATATGATTGATTATATATTAATTAACAGCAAATGGGCTAGTTCTGTTAGAAATACCAGGGCATATAGGGGAGCTGAAATTGGATCTGACCATTACCTTGTTAAAAGTGTCTTTGCAACTTAAACTTAAAAAGTGTTGTGCTAGGGTTAAAAAATGTACCTTTAATAATGAAGCTCTGAAAGACCCAGTTATAGCTAAAGCTTACCATGATAGGTTACTTAGTCATTATGACAGTCATGATTTGCTTAACACTGAAGTTGAGGAAAAATGGGGCCATTTTAAACAGGCTTTTTTGGACACTAACAGTACTCTTTTAGGGAAAAAGGAGCAGAGGAGACAGAATTATTTAAGTGATAAGGCACTTGAGCTTATTTCAGAAAGAAGGAACTGCAGGAATGTCCTTAATCAGTACCCTACTAGTCCTAATAGAAAGCATTACAGAGAACTTAATAAATGTGTAAAGGATCAGTTAGCTGCTGATAAGAATCTTTGGCTTGATGGCCTGGCTGACAAAGCTGAGGAAGCAGTTAGACAGCACAACAGCAGAGAGCTGTACCAGATAGTTAATGTTTTGTGTGGTAGAAAACGAACAGGTATACAGGGATTGAAGGATAAACAAGGTAAGGTTATAGAAGATGAGGATTCTGTCATGGCTAGGTGGGCTGAGCATTTCAGTGATGTTCTAAACAATGTGTTTAATTCTACTCCCATTGTTTGCAATGATGATAGATGCATTGTTGGCTTTAATGTTGGCCCTATAACACAATCTGAAGTTAGTTTGGCTATTTCTAAACTTAAACTTCATAAATCCCCAGGGGTGTATGAAATTACTATGGAAATGCTTAGAGCTGGGAATGTTTCAGTTACCATTTGGATGACTGAAATTTTGAATAACTTTTATGATAAAGGCATGGTTCCTAAAGATTTTACCAGAGCTATTATTATCCCTATTTTCAAAAAAAGGTGATCGCAGTTCTTGTGATAACTATAGGGGTATCAGCCTACTCTCTGTTCCAGGTATAGTTCTTTCCATGATTGTGCTTAATAGAATTAAGAATCTGGTTGACAGGCAATTGCGTGATGAGCAATGTGGATTCAGAAGTGGTAGGGGATGTGTAGATCAGATACTTTCACTTAGGCAGATTCTTGAGAAATGTCTCGAGTTTCAGAAACCTTTGGTTGCTAGCTTTGTTGATTTCAAAAAGGCTTTCGACTCTGTTGATCGTCATAATTTGTGGTTGATTGTGCAATCATGTGGTATACTAGACAAGTTAGTTAACATAATGAAAGCTCTCTATAATAACACTGAGTCATGTATGAGAGTTGGTAAGTCTTGTAGCAATTGGTTTAGCATTACTTCTGGTGTTCGACAAGGGTGCATTTTGTCTCCTTTTCTCTTTAGTTTGGTTGTTGATTATGTTATGCGAAATTCACTTCAAGGGAAAGATTTTGGCCTTAAATGGGCTGGAGATACGAAAATTTCTGATTTAGATTATGCTGACGATTTAGCCCTTTTGGCAAATGATGTTGATGAGATGAACTCTTTCATTCGAGCTGTTGATGAGACTGGTAGTACAGTAGGTTTGGTTATAAACAGAGAGAAAACTAAAGTGATGAAAATTGGTCAGGCAGGCTATGATTCAGTTAATCTGAATGGTTGCAGTCTTGAGCAGGTGTCACAGTTTACTTACCTTGGGAGCTACGTAACTGATACTGGTGATGTGCAGCATGAGATTAACAGACGAATAGGTATTGCTGCCGGGACTTTTAAGAATCTGTGGAGATTGTGGTAAAATAGGCGTATACACCTAAAGACTAAAATTGGACTGTATAATAGTTTGGTTCTTTCTAGGGTTAGTTATGGTAGTGAAACTTGGACGCTGTGTAAACAAGATAACAGGAAACTAGGTGCTTTTGATTCTAGATGCTTACGCAATGTCTTGGGTATTAGGTGGTTTAACTTTGTAACTAATGATGAGGTTAGGCAAAGGAGTCTGCAACCTCCTTTAAGCAGCATATTGTGCAGAGAGAGACTCTGCAAGTTGCCTGTATGGATAATTATAGATTGGCGAATAGGGTTATGAACAGTGTGCCTAGAGGCCTCAGAAGGAGGGGGAGACCTAGGATGCGGTGGGTAGACAATGTCAAACAGGACCTTGTTAGAATTGGTGTACAGTGGCTGGATGCAGCAGATGTAGCTCAGGACAGATATGCTTGGAGAATTAAACTGCGCGGTCTGGTTGGATCTCCGTAGCCCATGGCTGCTTGAGGATGATGATGAATTAATTGTTTCTTTTGGTGTATAAACAAGAAATACTTGATATAATTAGCTTAAAAAAATTGTTTGCCCTGAGTGGGGTTTGACTCGTGTCTCCCAGAAGCATGCCATGCCTCTGGGTGACATGGGTCCAAATCCTAATCAGGGCAACCAATTTTTTTTTTTTTGCAGCAAATTATTTCATATATTTCTTTTTGTTTATTTCGATAAGAATAGAGTGTCATCCATACTTTGCCTAATATCTCGAAGGGGAGAGGGTTAGTGATTGTGCTTCACTTTTTGTGTTGTGTTTGTTGCAAAAGTTTACTATTTAAATAAAGTACTAATGCTTCTGTACGTTTCAATTTTCATATTGCAATAGCTGAAATCATTAATCAGTATCATTAAAATATTGCTTCTTGTACATCACTGATGAAAATATTTTAGCAGAGCACCCAGATTTAAACTAATCTCTCTGCAGAACCTTTGGAAACACTATATGGATTGCCTTAGTTCTCTGAAACAAAGCTTGAAGAACATCAATATGGTTCATCAAAAATGTTTTAATAAATAACTTTTTTTTTTGCTTTAAAATGCATATGACCTTAAAATAATAAATAGTAAATTTCCTTTTGGCCATTTTTTTATATGCTATACAGGAAAAATACTTTATACTTCCTTAAATGGTCCCTTGCACTTATGACTGCCCCTGCTACAAAGCGAGAAAACTTATTTTAGAAGTTATAGAGCTTCGACATTAGCATTCCATTGATGTAACTTGGGATGAGTAGTCATATTTAATGATCACTCAGTGCATATCTTAAGCTTTACTTGGCTTGTAACCCATTTTGAAATATTTATGTTGGTTAAAGATTATTCTATTCTGGTGTTTGCAAGACACATTTTTAAGGAGTTAAAAAATAAAATATTTTATTTGCTGTGCCATTACTGACAGATTTTTGTAAGATCTGATAACCATTTTTTCTCTTAACCATAAACATTTTACTGTTCTTGCTTTAACAGTGATATTTTATTTCTATTTGCTTGCTGTGGCATTGCTGACTGATTACTTCAAAATATGATTTTTTTTTGGAAAAAAAAATTGAGTTTTAAGTTTTTCTGTTTCTTTATTTAACAGATTATCAATTTAAGTATTACTATTTTTCACTGTATGTTTAGGACTTATGATTCACTTGAGCTGAATCCTGGCCCACATCTCAATTTAATAGTTGGTCCCAATGGAACTGGTAAATCAACTCTTGTCTGTGGCATTTGTTTGGGACTGGCAGGAAAATCGAATTTTACAGGTCGAGCCACACAAATGTCAGATTATATTAAACATGGATGTCAAAATGCTGTAATAGAAATTGAAATGTAAGTACCTTTGCTAATTTAAGTGTTTTTTTTTCTCAGAATATTTTGATTAATTTGTGCTAATTAGCATAATAATTTTAAGTATTTAATGTGATTTAGAAAGCATTTAATTGTACTGCTGAGGAAATTTTTGCTCATTAAGGCTAAATAAGGCTAACCATTACAGTTATTAAGGATCTAAAAGAGGAAAGAGAAATAACTATTGAAGATAGATATTTTTTTAACAGTTACTACTGATCTAAAGGACTTAGGGTTGAACATTGAGTTTGAGAAGGTTTTTTTTTTTCAAAATTAATTTTAGGAAAAAAAGATGTATTGCAAGTAACACATTTGAAAATGTATTACTTGCAATACTTTATTGCTTTGGTATTTAGAACTTGTGGCTGAAATGGAAAATGTTTGTCTGTGTAACTCAGAATCAAATAGGCTTTCAGGGTTGAATCCAAATATTTTAACAGCTGTCATTGCTCTATGATGCCTGGTAATTAAAGCCAGATACACAGAGCATGAGAGGTGAGATGGGCCCCCCACCCTACCCTGAAAACCATATAAACCTATTTAATGTATACTTAAAAAAATCAGATATTTTATCATTTATTAAAAGAAATCTTAAAATATATAATAAAAACAACTTAGTGTTTTGCAATATACATATTGTTTGGCATAAAATTTGACAATGACTGCATGTTTGAGGCCCCCTAGGCCAGGTGCAGTGTCCAAATGTTTCCATACCCTCTACCTGAGCTTGCAGATAGCAGTCATTTTGAGATGTTGGCAGCCAAGTATGGTCTTCAGGCAACATCACCTGTATCCTGAAATTGTCTCATGAGACAAGACCACCATTTGAGACACATTCAGCTGTCTGGCTACATTGGTTTTACTTTCTTCCAATGACACACCACCATATTCAGTCACCAAAGGATATTTTTGAATTTTTTTTTAAAGAAATGGAAAATTCTAATATGTAAATCATGTGCAAACAATAATGAATAAATGCAATTCATTTGCAAACAGGTCAAATGAACACATCTCTGGACCTGAACTTCTCTGATTTCTATGATTTTTGGTATATCTGTAGCACTTAGAGGTAAACAGGAAAATCTAAAATATTTTTTTCTGTCCACTAGTTTTCAGTATATGATCATTAAGAGTGGAAATAAACTTCAGAATTTGAACTTCTGAGCTTTCTTTAAACATTAATAACTCTCATTCTATTCATGTTAAAGTAATGAATTTTGTCTCATTTTTAAAGGTCTTGAAATATTCTTTAAAACAAGATATTACATGTATATTTAGCAGTAAATGCTAATCATCCAAAAGGTTTGATCTTGAATATCTCAGAATATATCCCCTTTAAACTTTTTGAAAAGGATTGTGGCAAATAATATATAACCTTTATTTAAACTTGGAATTTTTTGGGGGGATCCCCCCAATACCCCTTACCATAGGCTCCTGAGATATAAATATTTTAACTAGGTAAGTTTCTGCAAACTGTGGACCAACTGTATCCCAATACAGTATTAACATATTATCATCATCCTCAAGCAGCCTTGGGCTATGGAGGTCAAATCAGACCACGCAATTTGGTTCTCCAAGCATATTTGTCCTGAGCTACATCTGCTGCATCTGGCCACTGCACACCAATTCTAACAAGATCCTGTTTGACATTGTCTGCCCCCTGCATCTTAGGTCTCCTTTATCTGAAACCTTTAGGCACTCTGTTTATAACCCAATTCACTAATCTATGACATTGGGTAACAAATTTTCATAAAAGTCGTACCTCTGAGATAAAAGTAGCCATTTCTTAAAGATTTCAAGGTGCTGAACACAAATATGAAAATGAAAATGCAAAATTGGCTATGACTTCTGAGAAATCTGTAATAATTTCTTTTATAATAGAGTAATACATATATATGACGTATCAGTAAAACTCCGCTTCTACTTCTGACGTCGCTTTGCCTGTCGCTTGTACAGCTGCTCAGGATCATCTCTGGCGAACATCCAACAGTAGTCAGCCAACATTAAAGTGGACCAGTTTCCCTGATATCGTTTCTCCATCGTTGCAATGTCCTGGTGAAAACGTTCACCATTCTCATCACTAACCATGCCACAGTTGTTGGGGAAGAAATCTAAGTGGGAATGGAGAAAGTGGATCTTTAAGGACATATTGCAGCCAAGTTTGTGATACAGAGACAACACGTCCTTAATCAGTTTCTTGTAGTTGTCTGCCCTGACACTCCCGAGGAATTTAGTTAACACCAGACAAGATGTGAAGCATGAGATTAACAGATGAATAGGGATTGCTGCTGGGATTTATAAGTATTTATGGAGGGTGTGGAAAAATAGGCATATACACTGTGATGCCCCATCGTTCACTTTTGCTTTACCTTAACCAGTTTTGTTTAATTTACATTATATTTATCATTTTGGGGATTTTTATTTCCTTTTTGGCATCACAGCACTCATTTCCAATAGTTAGGAGTTGCGCATACGCAACTCTGATCTTCCAACTGT
Source organism: Ryuthela nishihirai (assembly GCA_038380435.1). Taxonomy (NCBI): domain Eukaryota; kingdom Metazoa; phylum Arthropoda; class Arachnida; order Araneae; family Heptathelidae; genus Ryuthela; species Ryuthela nishihirai. The sequence goes on along the minus strand of JAWZYU010000018.1, from coordinate 41,170,787 downwards.
CACCGCTAAAGCGCGTGCACAAGGACACGCCCCCTCTTGCGTCATAGCTTGCGTCATTCGTCAGTCATATTATGTAAATGTCTTTCCGGCATACAACATGACGCGTGTCTGGTTCTTGTCTTTTAAACCGGTGACCTGCGAGTCACAGCAGTAGTCAACGCATAAGTAAGTGCAGGAGCACTTACAAGCACAGTGCGCGTAGCACAAGCGCGGCAGTTAGAGAGCAGTGAATTGTGTAGAGAGAGAGTGCCTAGTGCACGGAGTTGTAGAGTGAGAGAGGAGGAGAAGAGTGTTGTAGCACGGTGAGTTGAACTTTTTTGGAAATAAATCTGTTTGTTATTTTAAACCTTTTGAGTCTTTACAGTTTTTTCTCTTGAGCAACATGAATTTAGATTGATAGCATCTAGACTTTTGACAATCAATTTTGATTCTATTTACTCATTAACGCTCGCTGGCATTTTGAACCCTACTTTAAACTTTGTCTAATTTTTTGGCTATCGCCCATATCAGCTATCTGCCCATATCAGCTATCCGGAGCATAAAACTAATTGGATCAGGAAAAAGATCCAACTTTATAGCATTATTGCATTTATTTGGAGCGTTACAACACCTAAAGACTAAAATTAGATTGTATAATAGTTTGGTTCTCTTTAGGGTTAATTATGGTAGCAAAATTTGGACACTTTGTAAACAAGATGACAGGAAATAGATGCTTACGCAGTATCTTAGGCATTAGGTGATTCAACTTTGTAACTAATGATGAGGTTAGGCAAAGGAGTCGGCAACCTCCTTTAAGCAGCATATTGTTCAGAGAGACTGTTGGTTTGGCCATGTTGCCCGTATGGATAATTATAGATTAGCAAATAGGATTATGAACAGTGTGCCTAAAGGCCTCAGAAAGAGGGGGAGAACTAGGATGCAGTGTGCAGAAAATGTCAAACAGGACCTTGTTAGAATTAGTGTGCAGTGACTAGATGCAGCATATATAGCTCAGGATAGATATGCTTGGAGAACTAAATTGCGCAGTCTGGTTGGACCTCCGTAGCCCATGGCTGCTTGAGGATGATGATGATATCACTGTAATGGCTTAAAAGCTGAGATAATTAGTTGGAATTATTATATACAACTTACATTGGTTTTTCCTTGAGTTGATATCCGATTAATAGGTAAGTCTATTGTCATTTGGTGGGTAGTACAGTCCTTATTATTATAAATTCACTATGTTCTTGATTTTGCCGTTGTTCTTGGTGGGGATTCTGTTGCAAGATTGACATTAGTTTAGAAGTGGCACAGAGAGATGAAATACATTGCTAAAAAAATTAAAAAAAATGTCCCCTCAAGCAGCTGCTTGTCACAGAGGTCTGACTGGAGCATGCCGGTTTATATGCCATAGTAAAAGGTCTGTGAGGATGGCAGAACCTGAACAGAAAAACAACACATCCATTCCTTACCTGGGGCTCGAATCCAGGTCCCTTAGATCAGTAGCCAAGCATGCTAACCACTTGGCCATGGAATGGCACTAGAGTCTATGATTTATTGTACACATTAACCTATGCATTTGCATATTTCCAGCATATATATGTCAACTTTTCCAGAAGAGCAAAAATATATCTTAATACTTGTGTGCTACGCATTTCTCATTGTTGCTCCAATTCCTCATCAGATGAAATAGTTGTTTTGTGGCAGGCACAGATGTTAGCTTGCTGCAGTCAGTGTTTCTTTACATGAGGCTTGGAGCACATTGTGCAGAGGGGTAGGTGGTAGTACTTGTGGTGCCCTCTATTTAGGGGTTTTGAAATAGAGTTTTAAAGTTTTGTTATGTTGTTGAGATGTCTATTTCTACAAAAGTGTGTGGTATTATGTGTTGTGGTTGAGTGGGATTATCCAAATGTTAATTTAGGTAATTGTGGGGGAGGTTGTTTAAATTCATGTTGGGTATTAATTAATAGATTCTGGAAAAAAAATTCATCGCCGACATGGTGGGAATCGAACCCGCATCTCTCCAGATTCATGCCAGAGCACGCTACCATTGCACCACGCGTTGGACAATGAAATTTTTCAGAATAAGAACTTATAAATCTTCTTTGTTGAGACGTGACTGAGACAGCGGCATCCATGCTCAAGGAGATGCAACTTTTTCAGTTGTTGCTATTGATTATCAGCTGTTAATGAGAAGGTCGCTAACGCTACCGCGTTGATTTTTAATTATATATTAACGCAGTAGCGTTAGCGACCTTCTCATTAACATCTGATAATAGCAATGACTGAAAAAGTTGCATCTCCTTGAGCATAGATGGCGCTGTCTCAGCCACGTCTCAACGAAGAAGATTTATAAGGTCTTATTCTGAAAAATTTCATTGTCCAACGCGTGGTCCAATAGTAGCGTGCTCTGGTATGAATCTGGAGAGATGCGGGTTCGATTCTCACCATGTTGGCGATGAATTTTTTTCAGAATCTATTAATTAATGTTTGATGTCTATCTTAACAGGGAATACTGTGCATTCACTATGGATTTATTTTTAATCATGTTGGGTAATTATTGAGGAGTATTTTCCAGGCTGAAGGTGGTGGTATTATGCCATTATTACAGATTTCATTTCTATTTATGTATATTATAATGTTTTGTGCTAAATTTATTTGGAATTTTGTGTATGTGATAATATTGTTGCATCATTGAATTTTGGTGTCAAGTTGCAGCTTGGGTTAGGATTGTTTATTGGTTAACTTTTTCCTAATCTTCCTGATGTTCTGCCAGTCAGGTGGAAAATTGTTTCTCAACCTGACTGGGGCCAAACATTAAACTAAGTAACCTCCTCCCCCGCATACCTACTTTTCCTACATGCACATTTGGAATATCCCACACCACCACCACACATTTGTATAAATAAAGCCCTCAACAATGTAATAAAAAATTAAAACTGTTTCCTAAACCTTTCAATAGAGGGCACCATAAATTTTGGGTTGGGTTGTTTTACCTCTGAGCGGCACTTTTTTGCACACCATGGGCTAAATGGCCAGGTCACATGGACCCCGAAGGCTCAGAGAAGGTTGGGGGAGGGGACCCACTAGAACAGCTGTTGGGAGACAGATGGGTCCCATCCGACGGACGGCGGCCTTTCCAAGCCCATCGGTGTCCCCTACTGACCGTGGGCAGGGCGGGGAATTTTGCTGAGATAAATCTCAACGCTGACCCAGCTGGGACTCGAATCTGGGAACTACAAATTACGAGCCTGGCGCTCTACCGACTGAGCCACCCCTGCCCCACACCATAAATGCTACCACCTACCTCTCCACACAATGTACTCAGAGGCTCACATAAACACTGACCACAGCATAGTAACATATATGCCTGCTGCAAAACAATTATTTCGCCTGATGAATCATTGGAGCAACAATACAAAATGCATATGTAATAAGATACATTTTTTGCTCTTTTGGAAAAGTTGCAACATGCTGGAAATCTACAGATGCACTGGTTAATATGCACACCAAATTCTCTAACAGCATATTTTATCTCTCTGTGCCACATCCAAACTGATGTCAACTTTGCAACAGAATCCCCACAAAGAACAAAATTGAGATCATAGTGAATTCATAGAACAAAATTGAGATCATAGTGAATTCATAGTAATAAGGATTGCACTCCCCCCCCCCCCCCCCCCCCTCTGGGTGGCTCAGTCGGTAGCACGCCAGGCTCGTAATCTGTAGTTCCCAGGTTCGAGTCCCAGCTGGGTCAGCGTTGAGATTTATCTCCGCAAAACTCCCCGCCCTGCCCACTGTCAGTAGGGGACACCGATGGGCTTGGAAAGGCCGCCGTCCGTCGGATGGGACATTAAGCCGTGGCCCCGTGTGCGGGAGAGCCATACCCTGTACACGTTAAAGAACACGCTGGATGGCCTTGACGGGAGGCTACCATCTGTCTCCCAACAGCTGTTCCAGTGGGTCCCCTCCCCCAACCTTCTCTGAGCCTTCGGGGTCCATGTGACCTGGCCATTTAGCCCATGGTGTGCAAAAAAGTGCCGCTCAGAGGTAAAACAACCCCCCCCCCCCCTATGACAATAAACTCATTTACTAATGAGATACCAACCTAAAGGAAAAACTAAGGTAATTTGTAGATATTTCCAACTAATTGTCTCAGCTTTTTTTTTTAGCTATTGAAATGATAAAGAGTAAATTTATTAATTTTCAATATACACTGTGACTTACACCATTAACTTTTGATTTGATATTTGTCTGCTCATGTTTTTTTTTCTATTCTGTTGGAATAAATATCTTACTTTTCTCTGAAGAGATAATCCAGGTGGAAGGAATGTTACTATCAGACGAGAAATTTATCAGGATAATTCATCAGTATGGGCACTTAATGGCAAACAAGTAACTTTAAAATTGGTTAGTAAAATTTCTTGTTAATAATTGCTAAAGTTTCAAATATTTTAAGAGGCATTACTTAATATATATATAAAGTTTTCTAAAAAATGTAAAAGTCATTGAGAAAGATCAAGAAATTAAAAAATGTACTCCTTGCAGGGGTGTAGGCCAATGGCCTCCCCCCCCCCCAAGAATGTCAATGCAAATACATATAATTTTTTTTAACTTAGATTAGTGCAATTGTTTAAGTAACTGGAAATATCACAGAAGAATAACAGGACTGTGTTACAGAAGTGTTGCCAGATCAGGAGTTTTAGATATGAAAGAGTGTTTTCTTTTTTTTAACCTCTTTAATGGAGTGTTTTGTGCAGTTCTTACAGTAAAGTAAAATATGACTAATTTTGGCAAACTGGACCAATTGTGATTCTATAATAGTATGTAATTGCAACTGCCTTTCTATTTAATTAAATTACAACTGAAATAAAATCATATAATTGGATACCATTTCATGTAGGTGGTATTTAGGAATCAGACTTAACGACTAAAACTGCTCGAGATTAAGATCTCGTCAAATATACTATTTAAAACCTATACTGTAATTAGGAAGAATATTTTGAAACAGTCAAATCCAAAACTGCTAAGTGATCTTTAATTGTGGATATCAGAAGAATCCTAGAATTAAACAATTGCCTTAAAAGTGCAATTTTCAAAAGATAACACTTATTTCAGTGATGCATTTAATTGTATTTTAACTAGATTCACCAATAATGTCAAGAAATTGAGATTTTTAACCAAACTACTGCTCACAAAAATTAGGGGATATTTCAAAATGAATATGAAGCGATAATATATCCCCTAATTTTTGTGAGCAGTATATATGCTGCCATTTTCAGATTAAAATTTTCTATAGCAGTTATCCTGCTTCATATTAAAGCGGTTCATTCTCAGTTTGTTTCAGTTAAACTATAAATTGATTTGAAATATTTCAATTTTTTTTTACAGTTCTTTATCTCTTTTTGGATTTTTTTTAGTTTTTATATAAATTTGTCTCTAAAGCAAAGTGAATTTTTTATGAACTACTTTCCATACTTTTAGAGTTTTGTCGATCTCTAAAAATCGAAATTAATTGCTCAAATGACTAAAAAAATTAGAAAAATGAATAAAAGAAGATTTAAGTATTAATAGAAATATTATGAATGATTTATGTTAAAATTAATTTGGAAATATTATATAAGGTTCACTATCCTTTAGAAAAAATAGTTTTTAAAAACTTTTACTGAAGTAAAAATGGAAAAATATGCAGTAAAATTTGTGTTGTATTTTAAACAATGCTTAAAAAATTTATCCTCCCCCCCTTATTTTTTCTCTAATTTTTGCCATTTAACCTTTAGTGTCAGGTTTCTGAAACTGAACCTCACTGTGGTGGCCAGATTTTTTTAAAAGTGTTTTAAGAAGATGAAATAAACAGCTTTAGAACCTCATCCTGAAGTAACTAATGAATGGATATATGTCATGTTATATAACAAAAGAAAGGGCATTTAATTTTGCTTAATAAAATGGCAAAAAGTGAAGGAAAAAAAGTATGTTAAATTTTTTAAGTATTTTTTTAAAACAGTGCAAAATTGTACTCTGTTTTTTCCACTTTAGTAAAATTTCAAAAATATATATATATTTGTCCACGTTTTATATATTATTTTAATATAAATAGTTCATAATATTTCTGTTATTGCTTAAATTTTACTTATTTTATTTTTCTAAAATTTTTACATTATGCATATAATGCATAATGCATATTCTTAGAGTTTTGACGATTGGCAAGCTCTAAACCTAAGTAAAGCAGTGTCATAAAAAATAATTTTACTTTAAAATAAGATGATTTAAATAAAAATTAAAAAATATATCAGAAAATTTATAAACAATTATGGAAAAAAAATTCAATGAAATGTTTCAAAGCATTTAACCCTCTGACTGCTCAATTTGAGGACCGAAATCGCTTCAAAAATTGTGTATTTTTTTTTGTGCATATTTAAAATCTATATATATTGGAGAATTGAAATATGCATTTTTTTCTTTCTAGAAAAGATTTTTTATATAGATTTTTATCATGAGAAACTAAGCTGTCAGAAAAAACAATTTCAGATGTTATCACACAAAAAAATTTTTTTTAATAAATTTCAATTGAATTGCAGTTAATTTCTATTTATTACATAATATAAAAAAGTAAAATGTATAAAACTTAAGAAAATATAATGCACTGAGAAAAAAATACCTTAGAAATGTAGTTTAGTATGATAGAGTTCGAAACAGGGTTCAAGGCAAAGTCCAACTTCACAGTCTTTGCACCAGATTCGTGTTTCTTTGCGAATTTTTTTTCCATTTGCATCTTTTCTTGAACAGCAAACAGCACACTGTCTTCGAGGCTCTCTTTTTTATGGAGTTAGGCGGTATGTGCCTTGCAAAATGACGAGCTGTCAATCTCAAAGGGTTCGGAGTAGAACTTGGTCTTCCAGGCGGCAACATAGTGAAGTTAGAGCGGTAAATACCAAGTACCTTCAAATGCCGCAATTTAGTGGATGACTAACGACATCTGTTGGTCAAAACCTAAATTAAACGTCTAACACTATATGTAATTTATTTCACTGGTTAAACGGTGAAAAGGCGGGATGCGCTCCTCAATAAAAGAAGAAAAACACCTGCCCGCGAAAATCGCGGGATGAGCAAATTTTGCTACAATTGAGTTGCCCGTGGAAATCGCGGGATGAGCAGTCAGAGGGTTAAAGTTTGACTGAAGCATTTAATTTGAGAATGTGTCTCTTTATTATGAAGCTGTGTAAATGCTGTAGAAAAGTTTAATCCTAAAATTCCGGAAGAAATTTTGTTAAAAATTTGCAATTTCTTGACCTTAATTAGTTTATTTATCAATACCTTTAATTACATTTCAACCAAATAAAGTGCCTTTTAAAAATCAGGGTCTGAGTAATCCTAATGTTTGTTTTGATTGCCACCATATACATTGCTAGCAGTTTTGCTTTCGATTGTTTATAATCACAGTATCCATTTATAGAAGCAGTAGAAAATAATTTTAGAAGCTTTAAAGTAAATGAAAAGTCTTTAAAATTGAAAGTCTGCTAAAAATATTGATGGAAAGCTGATGTGCATAGTTCTTGGATGACCCAATTTCCAGTAGTAATAAATCAGTATCTTTACATTAAAAGTTTAGAAAGCATTGCAACTCTAGTACAGCTGTAAATAGCACATAAGACTGGGAAACTTAACCGATCGATAATCTAAGCATGGTAAGGCAGAATAAAGGCATGAACTGAATTGGCACTGCTTGATGTTGTCTACAGTGACTGAACATGCACATCCAACTCAAATAGATTTATTTTTAAACTTCATAAATTTTCAAGTGGAATTAACAGGTAAAAAAAAATAGTATTGTGGATTAAATGTTATTTTTGATATCTGATTGGAAACAATCTTGTTGAAAAAAGTTGAAAAAAAATTCAGATAGTTGTTCAGAAATTTTTTTTCTCGACCTACGGGAGCAAAACTTGGTCACCGACCACTAGAATGGGAAAGATGACATTTCTTCAGGCTCCAACACAGAAAGGGTAATTAATCACAATTAAATGCTATTTCTTTTGGTATATAACATTACATATTCCAATTTTTTGGTTATTTCAGAAGGTTTCAAAACTGTTTATTTTCTGAAAACCATTAAAAATTAACTTGGCCATCAGAGTGAGAGACCAGTTTCAGAAATCTGACACTTTAAGGGTTAAATGGCTTAGCAGTGCTACTTTTGTCAACTGTGACCTGTTAGAATTCATATTCATCACTAGGGAGCGATTTGAAGGCATTTGAAGAATTGTTTAACTTTCTCCAGACATGCAGCAAAATGTTTCACAACACAATAGCTGCATATTGGTGATATAATATGCAGAAAAATTCCCCAATGGACATTTGCCATCAGTACTTAACTCATTGTAGATTGCTGTGCTTGTGGAACTGGATCATTGTAACCAAGTCATTATACCATAGGTCAAATGTGGACTGCAAAAGTAGAGGAAGATATTCTCATTCCAGTGAAACAACACCACATTCCATAATTGCCAGGTAGCTTCTGGGCTTTTTACCTCTCAGTCCACCATTTGTCACATTTTGCATAGAGAGTAGGTTTTCTGCTAATTGTTGATTCTTTTATTTGTTCTTAGGCCATTATTATTTCTGATAATTAGTTGATTCTTTTAGTTGTTCTTAGGCCAGTTGATGATGGATGCTTTGTTTAACATTTTCATACTATTCACAGACACATATGGGCTCAAGAAAATCAGCATGCAGTCCAAGAACACCATTTCCAACATTAATTTTCATTAAATATATGGGCTGGGATAGTCAGCAATAGGCTTATCAGCTCTCATGTGCTTGCAGGACATCTTAGAGGAAATCTGTATTTGTTTTCTGGAAGAAGATTTTCTACTACTTCTAGAAGACGACATATTGCTGTCTGAAGGCAAACATGTTCATGCAAGATGAGGTCCTTGCACACTTCAGCCGTGCAGTCAGAAATTATCTGGATGCCCAATGTTCATAATAATGGATTGAATGAAGAGACCCTGTGGCATGGCCACTGAGGTCTCCAGACCTCAATCTGTTTGGACTTGTATGGACAGAAGTTTGAAGCTTATTAATGCCAGTTAACATGATGCAAGAGCTATGACAAGATGTTCAGGTTGCACATAAATTGGTTACAGCAAACCTTGGTGTGTTTGAGTGTATCCAACAGTCCAGTATTAATCATGCCTGAGTGTTATTGAATATGAAGATGCAAATTTTGAAAACCTTTTCGAAAACCAATGCATCAGTACTTAGTAATAAAGATGTCACATGAATTCTTGTTATTCTTTAATAGCAGTAACTTGGAAAGAAAGCTTTTTCAGATCTATTTTCATAGGAACTTTTTATATTTTGGTCTCCTGAGCAAGTCCTCAAATTTTGTAAATGAGTTTCGACTTGCATTGCATAAATCTGTTCTGAAAGGATTTCATTATGTGCTTCTCGAAGAAATGTCTTTTGAAATTTGAACAAGATTTTAAATATTTAAGAATTTTATGCAACTGACATCACTTCAGCATCAGAACAAATATTCTTGGAATAATTATTTTAATACTGATGCTTTTGATTCTAGATGCTTACGCAGTATTTTGGGCATTAGGTGGTTCAATTTTGTGAGCAATGATGAGGTTAGGCAAAGGAGTTGGCAACCTTCTTTAAGCAGCATATTGTGCAGAGAGAGCCTCTGTTGATTTGGCCATGTTGCTCGAATGGATAATTATAGATTAACAAATAGGATTATGAATAGTGTGCCTAAATGCCTCAGAAAGAGGGGGAGACCTAGGATGCGGTGGGCAGACAATGTCAAACAGGACCTTGTTAGAATTGGTGTGCAGTTGCCAGATACAGCAGATATAGCTCAGGACAGATATGCTTGGAGAACTAAATTGCACGGTCTGGTTGGACCTCCTTAGCCCATGGCTGCTTGAGGATGATGACATTCTAGGAAAGAACAATCACCATATAATTCTTCAGATGAATTGAAAATTTATGATGTAATGCTACCATCCTGGTAACACAGTTGTTGATGTGTGGGTGGTTTTTGGAGTCATATTTAAGGAGCCCATGACATTTTAGAAATCACACGCTTTAATTTGAGATATACCTGGTTAAGGTTGATCCCTCCCCAAGAAATTTTCACCGCTTTGTGGGGAGAAGGGGGAAAAATTCGAAGTCTATGACAGTCCCTCATATGAACTTTCATTTCACAACTCATAACTGTGGGCCCTTTGTTCAGAATATAAAGTAGGACTTTTACATTCCTTCCTTTTTTAGGTGAGAAGAAATCAAGTGAGGGCTATGTTTTTATTGCCCACAATACTTTCCACACCACATTCCTACATATGACATACAACTTATGTCCAGCCCTTATGTTCTAAAGATATAATTGAACAATCACATGTTTTCCCTTTTTGGGGAAAAACTTTAAACAAAACATGGGGGGGGGGGATTTTTATAATACCTGCACTCTCCATGTCACAAGGTTTCATTTGAACAAATTGCACGTTACTCTCTACCATTGTGTTCCAAAGATATAGTATAAAAATAATTTTCATATATCCCCTCTTTTTTAGGGAGAAGAAAGCATATGAATCATTTTTTTTTTATAAACTATGACACTTTCTGCATTGGAAATTTTTATTTGACATATAAATCATTAAGTTTGTACATTGCATCTGAAAGATATGGTGGAACAACTGTTTTGACAAATTAAACTGACAGACCAACAAATGATGAATGAAAAGCAATAGGAAGATAGGTAAAAATAGTTTTCATGAGATCAAAATAAACAGCGTTGTACGTGTTTTTCAAAAAGTTTTGAAACTGTTGAACACAGACAAAGCATACACAAAATAATGTTCTGAATCTTCCCAAACCATTGGTGCTGGTCAAGAACATAGGAACTGGTCAGTGTCACTAACGCAACAAATGAAACTGTGATTTCTTAAAAATGGAAATTTCTGTTTGAAAATTTTTTAATGTATATCTCGTAAAAGTAGATAATTTGAACTTCTAAATATAGTACTTACCTTTTTCATTTTGTGCACATTAGGATACATATTAGGATACAATATAATTTCTTCCAGACTGATCACCATTTAAATACACTGAGAGGCCAAAAGTCATGGGCTACGTGCCTAATAACGGGTTGGTCCTCCTCGAGCCCTTTGCAGTGCAGCCACATATCAAGTCTTGGAGTCAACGAGTTGCCGGTACCGTTCTGCAGGGATGGCAGCCTACACATCCTGCAGGTAGACCATAATTGTGTTACATTGGATGATGCTGGATTCATGGATCATAAACTTGTTTCCATTATGTCCCACACATGCTCCAATGGGTTCATATCGGGGGACCATGGGGGGCCAATTCATGGTGGTAAAGTCTGGAGGGTTCCTTGATCCACCTCCTAGTAACCAAAGACTGGTGACACACTGCATTATCTTGTTGGAATACTCCTTCACCATCAGGGTGCACGAGAGTCATGAAGGGGTGCAGGTGATCTGCGAGAATGTCCACATATCTCATACCTGTCCATGATTGCTCCAAATGGACAAGAGAGCCCAATGTTGACCACGTGAACACGCTCCACACCATCACAGAACCACCTCCAGACTGAACAGTACCTTGCAGACGAAGGGTCCATGATTTCACGGGGCCTACGACACACTCTTAACATGCCTGTCAGTGCAAACAACTGTAACCTTGATTCATCGGACCATGCTACCCGTCGCCACTGTTCTATTGTCCATTTTTGGTGTCTTTGGGCCCATTCCAGTCGTTGAGCTCTGTGACGACGTGTCCCTCCCCCTCCCCAAGAAATGAAAGTTCAAGTGGGTCTTCGGTTACCAAATCCAATGGAGTGCAGGTGGCGATGGATAGTCCTTTCAGAAATGTTTTGTGTTTGACCCACATTCAAATTGGCAGTGATTTCATGCACTTGTAGCCCATCTGTTGGTCATTACCATTCATGACAGCTGACATGAGTTCCATTCATCTCCAAAACACAACAAATGAAACTGATGATAAGCTCTTGATGATCACTGATGATAAGCTCTTGACATCGTAGACCCTGGGAAAACCGAATTTCTTCACAATCTCCAATGTTGCGTAACCCATCCTTCTAGCACCAATTATCAAGCCACGTTCAAAGTTAGACAACTCACGATGTGCTGCCATGCTGAATTAACAACTACTCTGAAATGAACGTTGGGTTTGTAGGCTGCTGCAGCATCATTCTGTGGTTGATGTCCAATGCATCGGTTACAAGTACAGCATGCTAGTTCTACTTTAACTGCTATTCCCATGACTTTTGGCCTCTCAGTGTAGTTCATAATGTTTTTATTATTTCTAAAAATAAAATAAATACCCCCTAAACAGCTGATTGCCATATAGGTCTGACAGGATCTTGTCAATTTAATATGTCATAGTAGAAGATTCTGAGAGGATGTCGGGACCTCAGCAGAAAAACAACACAAATGTCCATGCCTTACCCAGGACTCAAACCCAGGTCGTTTAGATTAGTAGCCAAGCATGCTAACTACTTGGCCATGGGGCAGCTACAATCTGTTTTTTTATTTTTTTATTTTTTTATTTTTTAGTCATGCAACCAACCAGTAATTTAAACATAGGTGACAATCACAGCGTTTCCTGGGTGACATTTTAATGTTAATATATCAATAAATATTTTGTGGAAAAAATTTCGCTGACATACAGGACTCGAACCTGCATCTCCCCAGAAACATGCCAGAGTGTTCTTACCGATTGAACTAATGCCGGCTCATGTGTTTTCGATTAATTTAAGATTAAATCTTTTATTGATAAATTTCAGTGCCAACCATTGGTGCCATCTATGATCAATGGGTGGCAACAATAGTTGGCGGCGAAATTCATTGGTGAAAGATTTAAAGTCTTAAATTAGTGGAAAAAATGAGCCGGCATTAGTTCAATCAGTAAGTATACTCTGGCATGTTTCTGGAGAGATGCGGGTTCAAGTCCCGTATGTCAGCGAAATTTTTTCCACAAAATTTTTATTTATATATTGATGTTAAAATGTCACCCAGATAACGCTGTGATTGTCACCTATGTTTAAATAATTAATAACGCTAAATAGTGTGAAGAGTCTTTATTATTTCCATCTCACTCAGCACAATATAGAAAAAAAATGTTGCCACCTGTTGATCATAGATGGCGTCAATGGTTGGCGCCGAAATTCATCGGTGAAAGATTTAAAGTCTTAAATTAGTGGATAAAATATGAGGTGGCATTAGTTCAATCAGTAAGAATACTCTGGCATGTTTCTGGAGAGATGGGGGTTCAAGTCCTGTATGTTGGCAAAATTTTTTCCACAGAATATTTTATCACCCAGTAATTACTTTATTTGAACATAATGATAACACATAATAATCAAAAATGCATTGCAATTGTGTACAGAAAACCCACTTTTGTACCAAATCTAATATCCAAATCAAACCACCTTACTTTGTATAAAGCAGCAACCTTATTTTTATAGAGCACATCGCTATGCCTCATCTAAAACCTATTCCCTGTATTTATGAAATGCAACAAGAAGCTGGCTATGAAATATCTTTTACAACAAAAATTCATAATCAAGTCAAATACAAATTTAAGCATAGCACTCAACCAATAACAGCACAATGAGAATCAGTTAAACCTAAGTATACTGTAGCTTTCCCATACATATCAAGTCTCATATTCACTAAATAATATCTTAAAGAAGTATGTACTCTATAAAAATACAATAAAAAAAGTTGTATTTAACAACAGGGACAAAACTTAAACCCACAGGAGGAATATATAATGCAAAAATTGAGGACCCACACCTATTACAAAATAAAAATAACTATGTAGGGAAACATATAGAACAACTGATAATCACATTACCAAATATAAAACAGATATTAAGAAAATGATAGGTCATGTAGCTCTAATGTAAGCAATAATTCAGAACAATTTATCAGAAACTAAACTAATGAAATATTAGCATTGCCCCCCCCCCCCCCCCCAAGAAAAAAAATCTGGTGAACTACATGGAAAATTTCAATATAAACCTTAAAAAAGAACTGTGCTTAAAAAAGATCTGACTCCCTCTCCTACCCACTTGGAACTTGCTTTTACACAATTTTTGGTTTAAGTTATAGGAGTACTACTAGAGGGACCACATTGATATAATGTGGTCCCTCTAGTAGTACTCCTATAACATATATCTAATACTATAGTACTCCAATAACATTATATCAACCCAATCTACCAAGGAGTTAATGTCATCTGAATATGTTGGCAAAACAGATTGATGAAATGATAATGCTCAGAAATAAATGTCAAATGTGTATATCAGCAGAAGATGATCTTTTACCATCTGATATCAACCAGTTTGAAGCTTCATGAAGAGCTCTAGTATGGCAGAGCCCCATAGCAGGACATCCTGAAACATCAGTAGCACACCAGGCTCATAATCTGCAGTTCTCAGTTTTAAGTCCCAACTGGACTAGCATTGAGATTTATCTCTGCAAAACTCCCCACTCTGCCCTTGGTGAGTAGAGAACATTGATGGGATAGGAAAGGTCTCTCCGTCGGATGAGACATTAAGCCTTGCCCTGTGTGCGGAAGAGAGCCATACCCTGTGTATGTTAAAAAGATACAGGAGGCTACCATCTGTCTCTCAACAGCTGTCCAGTGGGCCCCCTCCCTCCAACCATCTCTGAGCCCTTGTGATCCTTGTGACCTGGCCACTTAGCCTATTGTGTGCAAAAAAGTTCTGCTCAGTGGTAAAACCTGACTGCAAGAAGCTATGGCTTGTGGTAGGTATGGCTAAAATCTGCATTTTGCATACTTTTTGATATTATTGCTAATAATTAGTAACCAGTAATCAATGTGTATTCATCATGCATTGATTAACAATTGATATATTACATAAATTGTGTGAAATACTGGAATTCATTAGTTTTCAAAAGTGCTCATAATTGCTACAAATATCATTCTCCAAATTTGTAATTTTGTTTAAGGTTGGCAGTTCTGCGAGTAATTTAATTTTAGTATATGCTATCAGAGTAAGAAAATAAATTAAAATAAGTTTATGAGTTCTTTGAGTGATATTTTTTATTTATTTCCTTCAGCTATGCTAAATTAATCTCTGTATATCATCAACATTCAAGAAAAATTGTCTTGAGCCAGGTGGGATGCAAATCACAACCTCCTGTTAACCTGTTATTAGATCACAGGTTCATATCCCACCTTGCTCAAGAAATTTTTTTCTCTATGCTGAAGACTGATCTCTTTACATTTCTGTTTATTAATTTGTCTTTACAGATGTATTATTTGTGATTTCTTAGCATTAAAAATATTACTTTGTTTTTGTTAATTTGCCTGTAGCAGTTAATGCAAGTAAAAATATTTTCCTAATTTGAAACATATTTAAATTTAGGTTGAGAAAGAAATCAGCCGTTTTAATATCAATACAAGCAATTTGTGCCAGTTTCTTCCTCAGGAGCGTGTTGCAGATTTTTCAAGAATGAATCAAAGAGATTTACTTGAAAGTACAGAATGTGCTGTAAGTACAGTGAAGAAATTTTCTAAATTTTTTTTGTATAGTTGATGCTTCTGGTTGCTAAAGTGCCTTTTAACTTTATATCATTATTCAGAAAAACTAATTATTAAATATTTTTTTATATACAAGAAAGTTGTATTTTTGTAATGTTATTTGGAATATGTATAAGCCTAGGAGATTTATTTAAAAATATGATTTGACCTTAGTTCTAAATATACTGCATCGCTGAAATATCAACATCACAAATATCAGAGACAAATGAAAGTATGCACATGTGTTAAGGACGTTACACTTAAGGGATAAAATTGACCTTAATTCAATTAGTAATATGAGCACTGCCTAGTGGTAATGCATACATTCACATGTTCAAGTCATGGAGGTAGGAAAAACAGGAGGGAGCATGTGAGCCATTTCTTGTACTAGATGCTGACATCAACTGTGGAGGTGCCATGCCCCTTTGGTATCCAAGAAACATTTGACAACAATTATTCACTAGAACTGTTCTGCATTTTAGATATAAATCACATATGTCGCATATAAAATACAAAATAGCATTTCATTCTTTATAGTAACGTAACTTACCTCACAGCTGCTGTAAATAAAATCAATTTACTTATAAAATATATTACTTTTTGGTATTTTAATCAAGGTGCTTGCAACATTACTTTTTTTTGCATATATAATAGAGGTTCTATTTTGTTTTGAATTTTTTATTTTTCATATTTTTCCAATATTTGTTAGATATTTAGTTTTATTAATTTTTATTTAGATTATTTTCTTCTGCTAAACTATTTAAGACAATAATACTTGAACCTAGAAAAATATAATTATTCCAATTACTTAGTTGCTTTTCCAGAAAATATTTTTTATTCATTTAAATAGTTTAATACAAAATACTTTTAATTAACTTTCTTCAGTAAAGTGCTTTGAACATAAATAGCTAAATTTTGTAGGCTTCCAATCCTTTCTTCTGATAGATTATCCAAGCTGCTCTTTGTTTATCTTTTTGAGGAATTCTGTTGTGCCATGCATTTATTTATATAAAATACTTGTGTCATGGAACATATTTAGCATGTCAGTTTATCAATTTACTCTTAACTGGAAAAATTCCATTTTTCAATTTTACAGTGTAAATACTCTCATTGGAGTGTTTAATATTTCAGGTGTGATATCAAAGAGTGATAAAACATATTCAGAAAAAAGTTTTTTGCTAACATAATCAATTACGCAAATCAAAATGTATGTCTTGCAAACATATTATATTGCCAGTTTAAATTCCAGAAAGTCACTTTCTGATATGGCAAACTTTTTGAAATTTACATCTTTTCATTATATATTCATAAAAGTACATATTAACAGAATTTTGGAACATTACATCACTGATACTAATTATTATGTCAAAAGTTAATTAGGGTTCATTTTATAGAAATGTGGGTTGGGTCATTTTACCTCTGAGCAGTACTTTTTTTTGAATATGGTGGGCTAAATGGCAGGGTCACAAGAATCCCGAAGGATCAGAGAAGGTTGGGGGAGGGGACCCACTGGAACTGCGGTTGGGAGACAGATGGTCCTGTCAAGGCCATCCAGTGTATTCTTTAATGTGCACAGGGTATGATTTTCCTGCACATGAGGTCATGGCTTAACATCCCATCCAAAGGATGGTGGCCTTTCCAAGCCCATCGGGATTCCCTTCTAGTCATGGGCAAGGCAGGGAGTTTTGTGGAGATAAATCTCAATGCTGACCCAGCTGGGGCTTCGAACCTGGGAACTGCAGATTACGATCCGACTGAGCCATTCCCACCCCCTGGAAATTTGGGAATGAGAGCTATGACTTTAGGCAAAGTGTGAATATTGTAAACTGTTTTTTGGTGAGCCACACTACTATTTTATGTAAGCTGGAATACCATTTTAAAATATGGATAGCATATATCCTAAGATATGTTAACCAAGAATTGGGAATAAAAATGTTCCACTCAGATGCAGAAAAATATTTTCTTTTGTATTGTTTTTCCCCATAAGTTTTATACTACATTTTTAAATATTTCACTTACAAAAAGCTATCTATTATGTAATTAAAATGTGAAAGCAATTAAAATAATACACTAATTTTTATATTTGTATCGAAAATTTTATGAAAGCAACTAAAAAGTGTTTTCACATAACAAACTATCCCATAGTCATTATGAGTTTGACATCCCTGTACTTATTCATGGAGCTAGGAATGATGGTATAAATAAAATATAGAATACCTCCTTCAAGCAGCCGCTTACCACAGATGTCTTGAGGAGTCTGTCAGTTTACACACCATAGGTCTGTGAGGAGGCATGACCTCAGCAATAAAATAACAGGTACTATTGTAATGGCAGAGTGGTTAGCGTGCTTGGCTACTGATCTAAGGGACCTGGGTTTGAGCCCCGGGTAAGGCATGGCTGTTTGTGTTGTTTTTCTGCTGAGGTCCTGCCATCCTCACAGACCCTCTACTATGGCATATAAACTGACAGGCTTCTGTCAGACCTCTGTGGCAAGCAGCTGCTTGAGAGGGTATTTTTATTTTTATTATTTATTGTAATAAAAATATTATTACCACTGCAGATATCTGAAAGCAAACCTGAAGTTGCTCTTAATACATAGATTGACTTGGGGTTTAGGAGAAATCCAGCTAAACTACTGTATAAAAACCAGACAAATTACACTTATATAGGCTTATTTGTATTACTACAGGATAATAATAATAATACAAATAATGTAACCTAAATACAAACAAGCCTCAATTTTAAAGTTTTTTATATCACATGTTTACTTGTGGAAATTTAGGGCTATTAACCTGTGTATTCTGGAATAATTTTAAAATATTGAAGCTAGTTTATATATGTTCTTTAATGGTTAATACAAGGAATCATGAACAATAAAATTTAATCTGGGGCAATGTATGTTTCTGATATTCACGAAATTGAGCAATATTAAAAATTGACCTGTAAAAAGTTATTCCTGGAATTTTCTTACTGCAGCAGTTAGTACAACCATATGCAATGCATGACGTCTTGAAAATTAAAGTAAACTAAGGATCCTAATAGATATATATTGCTGTATAAGTTGTATATTCAATGATTGACATGAATATACAAATGGCACAGTGAGACATTTCTGGAGATCTATATTCCAGAATGCACCGCGCAGTTTGGCATCACCGTAAGAGCTACATGCTCCCACCTGTTCTTTCATACCTCCATGGTTGAAGTATGTAATCAGTGAGGGCCAGTGGCATCTTTACTAGTATTTGCTCATTGTTGCCCATGCTGAATCTGAAATTATGGATAGTAGGAAAGATTATGGATGGGTAGGAGCTTGGATGTGTAGTTTTGTTTCATTCATACCACTCATACTCAGTGGATGAGAAGTCTGGTGAACACAGGTCAAGGAAGGATAAATACTTGTCAAAGGTATGAAATCCATGGGGATTTTTATAAAATGCGACTGAGCATGTCCATGTTGATAAACGACTATAAGATCCCTGAAGAATGGTACAACTATTTGTCCCCAGAACCATATATATATACTAATGGGGAGCTCATGTGATAGGAACATGATCCAAGTTACCCAATGAATGTGAACCAAGGATGTGTATCTGTTATATATAATGCCGAAAATGTTCCTCAATATGATGCATGCAAGAATTATATATAATAATTATATACACAATATTCAGTAGTACGCTTGGCTCGTAATCTACAGTTCTCAGGTTCGAGTCCCAGCTGGACCAGCATTGAGATTTATCTCCACAACCCCTCTGCCCTGCTCACAGTCAGTAGGAAACACAGATGGTCTTGGAAAGGCTGCTGCTGTTGGATGGAATGTTAAGCTGTGGCCTAGTGTGTGGGAGAGCTATACCTTATGCACTTTAAAGAACACACTGGATGGCCTTGATGGGAAGCTATTGTCTGTCTCCCAACAGCTATTCCAATGGGGCCCCTCTGAGCTCTTGGGGTTCTTGTGATTGATGGGAAGCTATTGTCTGTCTCCCAACAGCTATTCCAGTGGGGCCTCTCTGAGCCCTTGGGGTTCTTGTGACCTGGCCATTTAGCCCATTGCGTGCAAAAAAAAGTGCTGCTTAGAGGTAAAATAACCCAACCCTAGGATATGCAACTTATTGCATCTGTAATATTACAAATCAGAGCCACTCTTTAACACTTCCTTTGTCTAGGTCATTTATTATATAAGTTGACAGAATCTGAAATAAAGAGGCATAAAATGTTTCCCTGCTTTTAATGCAACAACAAAAAAAAAGATAAAAAAAAGTAAAAATTTGCATTTGAAAATTTATATATATGTCTTATAAAAATACATTCTTTAGACTTGAAAAATAATACTTTCTTCATTTGATGCTTGTTTTATTAAGTTGGTATATAAATAATTTGTTAAAGCCATCTGATCACCATTTGTTAGACCTGTTATATGGCAGTTTATTTGTTAGCATTACTTTATCTGAAACAACCTCCTGATTTATGCTCACAAATTTATTTTGAACTATTATGAAATTTTTTTTCCTTAAGGTTTCAAAAAATGTCCTGAAAATTAATGAAAAACTTCATTTTAAAAAACAAGATTTCGGAAGTACTTTAATTTTTTATTTTTAGTTTTTTTTTTCATTTTACATTTTTTTTTGCCTTAAACACAATTTGATATTTGTAGAATTATTTTTATCATTTATATAATTTATCTCAGCATTCTATGCATCTCTCCCACTCTTCAAATTGAGACATATGCCTGTGTGTAGTAACTGTAAAAAGTGCCTTCTTAGCCAGAAGAAACCCAGAGTTTGTTATTGTAAAGACTGCCTGCAGTGTAAACTATGTCATTTCATGGCAGAGCAGATAATGTGACCTAGTTAATTGCTGGGACATTGTGAGGGAAGTGACTACATAGTGGATTGTATACAGTGAGCATTGTTGGATTACATATTGGATAATATCACCATGCATCCAGTTCTTATTTAGATCTTTGTTTTCATTTCCGTAGAATTATTTTATTTCCGTAAATTATCAATCTTTTGGTCGGCTGCTCTATTGATAGAATATTATTGATCTTGCGGAGTTATGATGCATTGAATGTTAGGCTTACAAGTTGTTGCGAATATTTGATTTAACATCACATTAGGTTTTATGTTAATTTTTCTTTTATTTTGCCTTCATTTTCCAGTAAGAATACTAAATATGTATCATTTCATGAAAATTAATGAGATCTTGGTTATAGAAGCAGAAAAGACTTCTTAAACACAGAAATAAGTCCTTTGGTAGGGCAATTTCATCAAGGTGTTTTTAACCCCCCCCCTCCCCCGCTACACCAAAGACTTTTTTACTACCCAACCTTGGCATAATTTCATTAAAAAATTCAAGGTTTTTAAGTTTATATTGAATGGTTTTAAAAGTTCCCCCCCCCCCTCCTTCTCAGTATCTCGGCTGTGCTTCTCTAAGGATATTAACATTTTTTAGCCTTGTTGTGTCAGCTTTTCAGCACTTTGCCAATATTCATAAAATTCAAAACCCAAAGTAAAAAAATACTAAGAAAATATTCCTCTATTTTATAACCAGGACAGAAAATCCCATGAATGTGAGAAGTCCAAGTCACATTGGCCATGTTTTAAAATATACCATACTGAAAAGAATTATTAAAAGAAATAAAAATCATGTTTCAGGTAAATACACTGCTGGCCATTAAAAGTGTAACAGCAGGAAAGACAAGAGATAACAAAGCCATATTTAGTGAATACCTAGCTTATGTTACAAGGATCAAATTATTACAAATACAACTTGGTTAGACTTGTGGAATACAAAGAAATCAGTATCTTGTGTTGCCACCACGAGAGGATGAGACGTTGGATGTGTGTTTGGGGAATGTCAGTCCATGCAGTTTTGATACATAGCCAAAGTTCATCTGTTGTAGCAGCTGCTGGTATGCTAGTCGTTGTGAGATCATGGATCAAACATGTTCAGTTGGGGACATCCAGTGAACACACAGGCCAAGGAAGAAGTGTCACATGATGGCTATTCAGGAATTGTTGGACGATGCATGCGACATGTGGTCGGGCATTGTCCTGTTACTAAATGGCACCAGAGAGAGCCCCCTGAAGATAAGGTATGACCACAGGCTACAACACCTCAGTGATGTAATGCTGGCTGTTCAAAGTACTGGTAATGCATATGATGTGCATGCATAAGTGGAGTCCAATGGCACACCATACCATAACACCAGGGGCCGGACCTGTATGGCACTGCATCATGCATGTCTCACTGAGCCTGTCATCGCAGTACTGCCAGGTACGGATTTGTCCATCATGGTGCTGCATGCTGAAGCGGGATTTGTCTGAAAAGATGATGCGATGCCATTCACACATCCATGCGCAACGTTCTTGGCACCATTGCAGTTGAATATGCCTGTGTTGTAGAGTTAATGGTAGCCAAAGCAATGGCCGCCCAGCAAAGATGCCCTGATGCTGCAGATGACGTCGAACCATATGTG
Source organism: Ryuthela nishihirai (assembly GCA_038380435.1). NCBI lineage: Eukaryota > Metazoa > Arthropoda > Arachnida > Araneae > Heptathelidae > Ryuthela > Ryuthela nishihirai. Next base: position 41,148,721 of record JAWZYU010000018.1, on the reverse strand, counting down.
CAGGCATTGGTTGATGTGCAATACACTCTAACTGTTGAGCTAAGTTGTTTGATGTGGCTGTACGATCATTCATAGTCATGTGCACAAGATGTCTGTCCTCTCGTTCATTTGTGTGACAGGGCTGTTGAGATCCCTCACATCGGTGAGTTTGTTCCTCCTCTACCCACTGATGCCATATTCTTATCACTGTGGCAGCATTCCATCCAACATGAGCACCAATGTCCAATATGATAATCAGCCTTTCTGTAATCCCACAATTCTCCATCAAAGGCGGAAACCAGGTTATATGGAAGCCGTGTTCTTCGACGGTGATACTCGATCCTTTAGTGTTTAAGAACTGTGAGCAGAGAGCCTGTGAACCACACAAAGAAAGCCAAAACAAAGAGTCAGTGCTTTACATCAGCTCTTTGTAATCTCCTTTTATACCACTTCCAGGGGGCATTATTGTCACACATTATGTGCGTATGTGCTGCGCTTTGAATCATTTACATGTTCTCCCATGGGCTACCCATCTTGCATATTTTGGGACAATCTGATGCATTCTTCCTGGTGTTGCACTTTTAATGGCCAGCAGTGTATTACATAATTTCTCTGTTGAGTTCCCGTTTTCATAAGTTTTTCCAAAATTAAGCCATGATTGCATAGTCCACTCTATTTTTTCACTATATCATAGTGAAAAAATCTTATTAAAATTAATATTTTTTTAAATTTGTTTAAATGTTCTATTTTCATAAAATTCAGAGTTAAATTCTGTTTAATTTGGTGTTTAACAGGACCTATTTCAGTTGATTGGTTATTTAAAACAAAAAATTCAAAAGTTGACTTGTTGATATGACTCAGTATAGTTGCAAAAAGCATGGATTTTTTTCACCATATGATTATCAAGAAAAAAATTACAAAATGAGAGTAATTTTTTTTTCCAGGTAAATGTTGTTTTTTGTTATTCAGAAATAATATTTCTATTCATATTCATTATAATTATTTCTGTCTATTGGTTTTTCTTAAAAATGTATGGTTATTTTTTCTTTAAAATTTGCATTTGCATTTCCAGATGGATTTTTTTTTACTACATGCCTCTATAAAAGCCTTGTTAAAATAAAACTAGGAAGCATATCATCTCTGGTGCATATGAAAACCTTGTTTTCAAAGAGAAAGAAGTTTTTCCTTTACATACTGTTTCATTACTTAAAAGTTTCCATTTTTAGTTAGCGGATGATGGGGAAAATGCAAATAGTATTTCATTAGTAATTATACAACATAAAAGTAGTAGTCTTTTAATTCCACACCTCTTTCAGAAGAGTGCGTAGATTATTTCTGTCAGTGGAATATCTCTCAAAAACTACCACTAATTTTTCAAATTCCTACTCTCTATATATACAGAGTGTCCCACAAAGGGGTTTACACTGTTTGAACTTTAATAACTCGAACAAAAATAACAAAAATATGATTTTTTTAAGTCACAAAGATGTTCAAAACATTACTGATGATGTTCTAATGTTGAAGATGTTCAAAATGTCCTCCATTAGCAGAAATACATCGTCTGGAATGCTGTAGAACAGATCGACAAACATGTGATATGGTTACCATAGGAATGGATTCACAGGCAGTCACAATCGCCTCTCTCATGGCATCCAGCGTACGTGGTTTTGTGGCATAGACAGTGTTCTTCAGAGTTCCCCACAGAAAGATGTCTAATGGCGTTAGATCGGGAGATCTGGGTGGATACTCGACACTTTCTCGTCTGCCTATCCACCTCTCAACAAATGTTTCATCCAGGAACTGACACACGTCGCGATGGTAATGTGACGGTGCGCCGTCTTGTTGAAAAAAAAAATCTTCACCTGGGTAGAGTTGGTGAACAGCTGGCACAATTGCTTCCCACAACATGTTAAGGTACACAGCACCTGTCACTGTTCCTTCAAAAAAGAATGGCCCTACAAGTCCTCTGACAGACATACCACACCACACTGATAACCCAGGAAGATTAACAGCTCGTTCTTCCATAACATTGGGATTTTCTCTTGCCCAGTACACACAGTTGCGGTGATTGATGGTTCCATTCAATTTAAAAGTCGCCTCATCAGACCAAACAATCAAATCAGTCAACTGTTCATTAACGCAAATCCATTCACAAAATTGGAGGCGCCTATCCAGATCATCCTCATTTATCGCATGAAGCAATCTGCGAATGTAGTGTTTCCACTTTGCTTGCTTTAAAATGCGGTGGACACTTGATTTGCTTACACCTGACTCACGCGAAGCTTGTCATATGGACTTCTTGGGGGATCTTGTGAAAGTTTGTACCACTGCTTCCATCCCTCTTTCGTCTGATACTGATTTCTTCCTGCCACACCATCCCTTCTTCAGATCACACACAGTTCCTTCTCTCTCAAACTTGTTGCGTAATTTCGTAATTGTTACACGTGATGGTGGCACAGTATCAAATTCTGCCCGCCATCATCTCTGCACTTCTTTCATGTTCTCACATTTCCAAAAACACTTTAAAATCTACTTCTGTTGCTCAAAGGAAAGGTTCCCAGCCATCTTGTCAATTACTTGTCACTACTGGCAACTGAACTGAAAATAAAAGAAAAACAAATGAATGGCAACAAGCACTAATCATGACAGATCCAGATACAAAAAGTTCCATCAGATTATCTATAATACTTTCTCTGTTATTAACATTCAAACAGTGTAAACCCCTTTGTGGGACACTCTGTATTATTTGTTATACTCGGTAATGGCTCTGCCGTTTTATCATTTCGGTGATCTGTAAAGATATACACAGTCGTATCAGAATAATATGACCATCTACCATAGTATATGTAAGGTAGGTGGTTATATTATTCTGATACGACTGTGTATATATTAAAACTACTAAGCATGTGAAAAATATGAATTATATTTCATTAGTACCAATCAAATTAAAAAAGTTTTCTAATTTTCATTTTCATTGTTTCCAATGTAAACTCCACAGTGTTCACATTCCACCATCAAGATATCATATTTCTATCATTAATACATTGTTGCAATATTCGTTTGAAAATTTGGAATTTTCAAACTTTTTAACCATTAGAGGTTGCAATTACAGTGTTCAAAAGATTCTGAAAGGGCGAATCATAATATTTTATCAATTCCTATGTAACTTTAAAAAGATTTTTTCATTTATCTCTAAATACAAACAGTTATCTGCTAAAACAAAATATTGTCTCCCCCCCAGATCTATGAAGTCAATTCAGTGTTGCCAATGGAAACATTATGGCATTTACATTCCACCAATAAAATTTAAAATTTCTAGCTTAAATATGTCATTTGCAATATTTATTTGAAATTTTGCAAGTTTTTGCACTGTTAGAGAGCACGATTATAGTTTTCAGAAGATTTAAAAAGCGTGAATCATAATATTTTATCAATTCCTATCTAACTGAAAAAGAATTTTTCATTTATCTCTAAAAACAAACACTTATCTGTTAAAACTGAAAAGGTGCATTTTCCCACTACCTCTGGGTCTAAGGGGCAACTCCTTGATGGCAATGAAAACTTCACAACCTTCACATTCCACCACAAAAATTTCAAATTTCTAGCATAAATACATTGTTTGCAATATTCGTTTGAAATTTTGGAATTTTCAACTTTTTCCACCATTATAGAGGGCATAATTATAGCTTTAGAGAAATTCGGAAAGTACATATCATAATATTTCATCAATACCTGTACAGCAGAAGAAGAAAATTTATCTCTGTAAAAAAACAAAGTTAGATGTCTATAGACAGACAACAAAGCGAAACTATTATTTCGTTTTTTTTTAAAAACGAGATAAGTAATTAGTTTTGTAAAATATTTTAAGAAAAATCCAGAATTAAATGCTGATTAATTTGGCATATAACATGCCATAATTCCTTTCATTAGTTAGTTGGAAAAAAAATTCTAAAATATATTTTTTATGGGAATGAGCATAGGGAGAAAATAACTTGGCCTCTGGATGTAAGCCAGTTTTTCTGAATGGACACTGAAAGGGTTAAAACATTTTCACTTAGAATGTGATAATATATCTTTCTTTTCATATGTATTATAATTAATTTGGTCCATTAGTTTTTTTTTAATAAATTTTAATTTTTCTTGTCACATTTTTTTAATATATCACTTTAAAAAAAGGCTTATTAAAATTAATACTTTCTTATTTTTGTTGAGTATTTTATTTTCATAAAATCCAGAATGAAATGATGTTTAATTTGGTACATAATACAACCCAATTCTGTTCATGAGTTATTTGGCACAACAGTTATAAATTTAATATTTTTTTGACTGAGAACAGTGAAAAATTAGTTCGGCTGGTTGTTTCATTTTTTTCAGAGTTTTTCACCAATTTTTCAGAGTGAACCATGGAAGGTTTAAGCACATGAAATTTTATATATATATAAATTGATACTCAAGTTTAATGAGAGCTTTTGATCTGCATATTTGTACAAAGTTAATTTAATTTGTGAAGTATAAGTTTTACTGTCAATTTAGATGCCTCAGTGTTGAACTCATGAGAAATTTCCCATTGTATCTTAGTAATAGAGTATCACAGGAAAGCATCCTGTAGATAAGAAAACTTGAAATAATTAGTTGAAAAATATTGGTTGTCCTGACTGTGATTGGAATAATTCCTGATAATAGATAGTGTCAATGGGAAATCAACAAAAAATTATGGGAATTCTTATATGTCACTTTTTTAAAGAAATGGTTAGCTTCTGGTGGTCTGTTAAGACACGTAGCATGCTTCTGGGTGACCTGGGTTCGAATCCCAATCAGGACAACCAATATAATTCAACTAATTATTTCAAGTGTTTCCAATAATAAGAATTTTATTGCCTTGAAAGCTTGTGGGACACCTTAATTATCTTCTTGAAATACTGGTTGAAGAACATTCTATAGAGCAAAATGATTAGCATAAATGTCATGTAAACAATAGTTATGTACGTAGTAAGGTTCAAAAGTTTCCTGCCCGAACATGTTAGAACAAGAATTTACAGGTCTATCTCTGTCAACCCCCCTCCCTATGTTTTGTTGCACTCCAGTTAAAATTTTGCAGCTCTAGCATCAGTAGCACTCCAGCTGGCATCGCAGACAGAATTGCTGTTGCCCAATATATTAAAATATTTAAACTTGAGTATCATGCTTTCATTAAATTTTTGATAAAAGAAGGCAAATGACTGACAGAAATTAAACGTCGTTTAGATTAATTTTTTAAAATTTTTATTATTTTGATTATTTTTTTAAATTTTTATTATTTAAAAAAATTAATTTTTTTTTAAATTTTAGAACAGGAGATTCTGCTAGTCGACTTTAAGAAATGAAATGCTATAGTTACTGGTGAATATCATGCGTCATTAATGTACAAATTGAAGGATACCATCAAAGAGAAATGCCAAGGAAAGCTGTCCAGGGGAGTGAAGTTATTGCATGACAATGCACCAGTGCACACTTCAGTTACTGCAAAAGGCTGCTATTCAGCAATGTGGTTTCCAGGAATTAAATCACCTACCATACAGCCCCGACCTAGCCCCTAGCGATTATTTTTTGTTTTCAAAATTAAAGTCAGATCTTCGTGGGAAAAAATTTGAAAGTGATGAAGTCATTTCTGAAGTTTTAGACCATTTTATGGACAAAAATTCAGATTATTTTTTCACTGGTATAGAAAAGTTAATTTAGTTGTTCTAAAAAATGCATTGAAATAAAGGGTGATTAAAAAATAAAAATTATTGTTTGATTCTATTACCTCTTTAATACCCTTGGGCTGGAAACTTTTGGACCTTACTAAGTATGGCATATACCATCTGCATCATAAGTTTTTTGTCATTGTTTAAATGCTTATGAGAAAAAATATTTTATATATTATTTTTTTTCTAACTCTTTAATGTAAAACAGGTTTACCATATTAACTTCTTTTTTTTTAAAATGACAAGTCCATGATTTGAATATTTTTACATTTAAAAATTGACTTTCTTTAATAGATTGGGAAAGATAACTTGCATAGTTATCATGAAGAACTTAAAGAATTAAGAGCAGAGTATCGTAATATGGAAACTGTGTTGAAAAGAAAGCAAGATTATGTGGAAAAAGAAGAACAAAAGAACAAGAGGATAGAAGATGAAGTTAAAAAGTTTAAAGATAGAGAAAGATGTCTGGAAAAAATTAAGCTCTTGAAAGAAAAAAGGCCTTGGCAGGTAAGTGCTGTGATTTCTCGTGATATTTAGCCTTTTGTCAAGTACGTTTTGCTGCATTTTGTATGTTTTCTTTTTCTTATAAAATGTAAAAGCTGGTAAAAAATATATTTTCAGGTATACTTCGTATGATTGTTTAAATCAGGTATAAGATTATTCACAGTACAATGCCTAGTTGGAAGGCATAAAGAGAGAAAGCAAAATATAGTTAGATGCACTTTTGCATTTACAGTGACAAAATGCAACAAAAATGCAGTTACTCAAACAGGTCTGTGGATTTTAAGGATGATTTATATGTGGATGAGTTTAGTATAATTACAATGATTACAAAAATCCTGCATAAAAATAAAGATAATGAAATAAATAGTTGTATGATTAATTATCATGTTTACTTGAAAGTATGAAAATAATCCCAATTAATTCTGAAAGCAGTCAAGTCCATTGGTGCAAAATATAGGTTTCTGGGAGAAGGCTTGAGTTTGATAGTCTCTCTCTCTCCAAAGCATCCCAAATATACTCAATAGGATTGAAGTTTGAGGATCTTGCAGGTCACTCCATATTTTCAGTACTTTCATGTTAAAGATATTTGTCCATCAGGTGAGCTCTATATATACTAACATTATCATCAATTAAAATAAACTCTGAGCCCAGTGCAAATGAATGAACACAAGATTCCTGGAACCATCTCAATACCTCTAGGCAGTCAGGGATCTTCTGTTAAACCTGTGGAGGTTTGTTTGTTCATTGATGTTGATATCCAGAAAATCAAACTACCACCTTCCATATTGGTCCCTTTCCCTGATGTCAGGGATATTGTGTCTGATATTCTCTCTATATGACTGTTTTTAAAGAATCTGTATTTAAGTTGAATCTTGACTCATCTCTGAAGAGAACAGTCACCCACTGTTCGTGCGCATCATGCACATGTTCTAAGACCAATTCTGACAAACTCTTCTGTAGGAGAAAGCTAAGGGTATCCATACCAGTGATTGTGTTGCATAGATCTCACATCCAGAGCTGCTAACTTACATGATGAAAATTATGATTTGGGAGAGTGAAAAATCAGAGGAAATTGGAGCAAGGTAGTTCTGCAGATTACAGTGCTCAGGCACCATTTTCTTAATGCAATATTGCATTTCATCCAGAATTATACCAAGTTTCTTAATATTACTTCCATAAAAAAACCTGCTAAATATGTGATTCAAAATAATCATAAAAGCATTTCAATATCACATTGGAAAGAGTATTCAGCAAAAGTGCCTGTCCGGCAATGGCCACCATCTTTATTTTTTGAAACTGACAGTCTTCTGAATGGCATTTTGCTGGCACTTTTACTGAATATTCAACTTCTTGGAAAGTTCTACAAATAATAACCTAAACAATCGTTTTACTGGTGTGATGCCCCATTGTTCACTTTTGCTTTACCTTAAGCAGTTTTGTTTAATTTACGTTATATTTATCATTTTGGGGATTTTTATTTCCTTTTTGGCATCACAGCACTCGTTTCCAAGATGTTGTGAGTTGCGCAACTCCGATCTTCTGACTGTAACCGCTAAAGCGCGTGCCAAGGACACACCCCCTCTTGCGTCATAGCTTGCTTTGTTCATCATAGTATGTTAATGTCTTTCCCGGCAAGCATTGCCGGCTCATTGTCAAAAACCGGTGACCTGCGAGTCACAGCGGGGAGTTAGTGCAGAAGCACAAAGCACAAGTGAGTGCACGAGCACAAGGTGCGTAGCACCAGGCACAGTGCGTGTAGCACAGGAGTTGGAGTTGTGTTTTCTTCATTGATGTCTTGGGTGAGTTGAATTATTTTGGAAATAAATCTGTTTTCTTATATTTAAAACCTTTTGAGTCTGTACAGTTTTTTTCTCTTGAGCAACGCGAATTAAGGATTTTTGAATTATATTTAAAATTACTTGACAATCATTTTGATTCTTACTCATTAATGCTCGCTGGTATTTGAACCCTAAATCAACTTATTATCAACTTATTCTACTTTTGGCAATTTGTTAAGTATTGCCTGGCACCCTTCTAAGCTATCCGGAGCATAAAACTTCAAGTATTTTGCATTTGTTTGGAGCGTTACAGAGTCCATTAAAAGAAGTGGCACAGCGAACAGGGACTCGCCAGTATTAAAAGATAGTATATATATTTGTGGATAAATTTTGTATGATTGTCAAAGATAGTAATTTTATGAGCTCAGTAGTTGTATGTACTAGTTGTAGATTTAACGGCAGCTTAAGCCGAGAATTTTTGTTGAGCAAGTAGCTTAACATTTTTTGTGTATTATTCAAAGGTACTGAAGTTTCAGCGTAGATATTGCTGAATATTTAAGATATTTGTTGTATGTAATGATTAGAAGTGTCCGGGCACACACGTACGTAGGCACAATAAGAAAAATCTTTTTTGATAAGCAAATTTATATTTTTGTAAGCTTAGTTATAGCTTTAGTATTGTTGTATAGCAGTACCTTTGAGCGCTGCTCAAGATTAAAAAAAGTTTTCAAAATTTTCAAAATTTCGGCAGACCGCTAAACATGTCTGCTAACAATATGGCCGATTCCGCCATAATGACTCCCGACATAGAAAGAGTAAAGGGTAGATTGCAAGATGTAATGATGGAAGCAAAAGTGCTAATGAATCTGCTTGATGATAATCGGGAGAAAAGGGAAACGACAACAACCCCTAAATTTGCTGACAATGCTACTTCAGTTCACCAATGAAGAAACTTTGAACGTAAGGTTCCATTTTCTGTTCCGTCAGAAGCAAATGATAGAACAGAGTATTTTCAACCGCCACAACGACGATTTGCCAACCCATCCATTAACTATAGTCCTTATGTTAATTGGCCTTTACCTGAGATAAGGTTCGACGGTTCGAAACGTCCGTCATCATGGACATTTGTCAAGTCCATGGAGGAGCACTTCCGTTTACATGATGTGCCAAGCAACAAAAAAGTTGTTTTAGCAGTATCTTGCCTAATTGGATGTGCTAAGCAATGGTGGAATAACGTAGGATGTCGTCACGGTATAGAACTTTGGGAAGAATTCAAAAGTGAAATCATGGACATCTATCCGGCTTATAATGATTTTACAGAACTAGCTACAGAGTTGTTTTCACGAAGACAAAGGGAAAGAGATGATATAGAAAAATTTATATGGGGTACAGTAGAGTTATACCAGCTGTATGAAGTTGATGCCGCCGAAATTGATATCGTAAATTGCATTTTGTCTCAATTGCTTTTACCCATTAGAGAATTCCTAGAAGTACGAAACGTGAATTCAATTGCAGAGTTAGTGAAATTGGCTCGGCAATACACTGCAAGAAGAGAATCTGCAGCAAATACACATAACCAACAATGGATGCCATTCCCGCCAAAGCAGCGATATCAGGTTGAGTTGCGTAGAATGACTCTTGCACGACCGGAATTTACACGGTCCCGACAATTTGCGCCGAATGCGCCTAGAACTATAGAATATGAACAAAGTAGAGACACTCTGCCACGTCAAGCTTCGAACCATAACACTAGACCTAAAACTTTGGTTAAACAAAAGAGAGAAACTATCACTTGTAATTTTTGTGGCCGACTAGGACATACAGAAAAATATTGTTATCAAAGGAATGAAAATTCGGGAAACTTTCATCGGGATCTTTGAAACGAGAGGCCAAAGTTCCTCAAGAAAAGCCCTCTCATGAGTTAAGTCTTGCTACTGTGGGTATACATAATGTCCTACATTTACCTTTTGTGAAGCTTTATCTCGATAAGACCGAATTCATAGCTCGCATTGATACAGGAGCTGATCTTACACGTCTACATAAAAAAGTATGGGATAAAATTCAGAAAAATTGTAAACTGAATTTGCAGCCATGGCCCGGTGGACCTTTGAATTTAGCTTGTGCTTCCAAACAGTGTTTTCCGCAAGGAACTGTTGAGTTACCTATCACTTTAAATAATGTGGAGATAAGACTTGAATTCTTAGTAATAAGTGAATTATTATATGACTCTTTAATAGGAATAGATGCGATACGAAAACACTTGATTGAATTTGATTTTGCCAATAATACTATTTCATTAAAAGCAACCATGAAAGAAAAACTTGATATCGATCAGATAAAATCAGACATTAGAAAACATGCTAACAACGCTCATTTGGAAAATAGCGAGAGAATTAAGTTAGAAACTCTGCTCAATGCTAATTACGAACTTTTTAACAACAAGCCTGGTAGATGTCAGATTTTAGAACATCATATCGACACCGGCAATAATAGACCTGTTTACAGCAAACCATATAATTATCCTCCCAGTAAAGAAGAGATAATTTCAACACAAATTAAAGAAATGTTAGAGGATGGAATAATAGAGCCAAGTTTTAGCCCTTGGGCTTCACCGGTCATGCTCGTTAAAAAGAAAACTGGTGATTTGAGATTTTGCATAGACTATCGAAAATTAAATGCTGTTACAGTCCCCGACAGATATCCACTACCTGTTATTCAGAATCTACTAACACAACTGGCTGGCAAGAAATTTATTAGCACACTAGATTTGTCTTCAGGATATTGGCAGGTGTCCGTATATCCACCAGATCGACCCAAAACAGCATTCCTTACAAAAGATGGATTATTCCTATTTCGTTGCTTACCATTTGGCTTATCAGGAGCACCCGCCATGTTTCAACATCTTATATCCGTAGTTCTGGGTGACCTAAAAGGAAAAATTTGTGAAGTATACTTAGACGACATAGTCATTTTTTCTACTGATTTTTCAGAGCATCTACGTGATTTGAATTTGGTATTTGCAAGGTTAAGAGAAGCCGGACTCACCATAAAGTTGTCCAAATGCACATTTCTCCGAGAGGACATTCAATACCTCAGTTTCAATGTTAATAAAGATGGAGTAAGAACATAACGTAATAAGGTCGAAGCCATAGAACGATTTCCCACACCACGCAATTCGAAACAACTTAGTAGATTTTTAGGAATGTGTGGACAGTACCGACAATTTGTACCCAATTTTGCTAATTTGGCCAAACCTTTGTGTGAATTACGTCGAAAGCGAAAGCGGTTTCACTGGACACCTCTTTGCGATACAGCATTTCAGACATTAAAAGATGCATTGTGTCATGCTCCCGTGTTGGCCTTGCCACAGTTAGGCAAACCTTTTTACATCTACACTGATGCTTCCGATGTCGGTCTCGGCGCCGTGCTGAGCCAAGTACAGAATGACAATTGTGAACACGTTATCATGTATGCCAGTCGCAGTTTGAGTCATACTGAAAGAAACTATACCGTGACTGAAAAAGAATGTCTAAGCGTAATATGGGCTCTAGAAAAATTTAAAGTACAATTAGACACATCCGACATAACTATTTTTACTGACCATGCTGCTTTACAATGGTTACAGACATCTACCAATCTAACAGGTCGTCTAATGCGCTGGGCATTACGCCTACAAGAATTTAATTTCAAGGTCGAGCATCGAAAGGGAAGTGCACATCAGCTACCAGATGCATTATCTTGTGCTCCCGTGTGGCCGGCAGAAGTTACGCCAGAGCTCGAAGATAAGCCTTTTGCTCCCTCACTCGCCACAATAGTTCCCATCGAATACAAGGAACATTTAATTACTGAACAACAAAGCGATTTAGAATATGGAAATGTGTATCATTATTTGAAAACTGATGAATTACCTCTAGATCCTAGTATAGCTTCAAGTATTGTTGGAAGAGCCAGACATTTCAGATTAATTAATGATATTTTGTACTACTGCAGATGACCGAGTCAAACAGGCAGTTATCGCCCATTTATTCCCAAGAATTTAAGAGAGTACGTACTCCGAGAATTACATGATGTACCTTCAGCTGGACATTTAGGTACGCGGAAAACCTATCAAAAAGTGGCAAAAAGATCATATTGGCCAGCTTTGAAAAAAGACGTAAAAACCTATGTAGAAATATGCCTAATTTGTCAAACCACGAAATTCTATCAAAACCGTCCTTGTGGTCTTATGAAAAGCACGATCTCCAATGAACCCATGGAATTAGTTGGCATGGATTTAATGGGTCCGTATCCACAAACACAAGCGGGATCCCAATATATTCTGGTCTTAGTAGATTATTTTTCGAAATGGGTTGAAATATTTCCTGTTAGAAATGCAACAGCAACAATCGTAGCAAAGAAATTTGTAAATGAATTTATATGCAGATACGGGGTACCCAAGAGTATAGTTTCGGACAATGGGCCCCAATTCATTTCCAATGTGCTTGCTGAAGTATGTGAAACGTTCCAAATAAAACACATATATACAACTCCATATCATCCACAATCAAATTTGACAGAAAGAATTAATCGAAATATTGGCAGAATGAAACTATATTCTTTGGGGTACCCAAGAGTATAGTTTCGGACAATGGGCCCCAATTCATTTCCAATGTGCTTGCTGAAGTATGTGAAACGTTCCAAATAAAACACATATATACAACTCCATATCATCCACAATCAAATATAAAATGTTCTTTTTTTTCTGGAATAGATGAAGAAGCTTATTGTGATTTATATAGTTAGCGATGTTTAATTTCTTGTTGAAACTTTGGAGTTCGATATTTATTTTTGGAAAGTGAAATTATTGTGGTTCGAGTTTATATTTGTGTGAATAGAATTTTTTTTTTTGCATTCTTGTTCATCGAGGTTCTAGTTATTGTATTTACGTGAGTTAAAAGTATTTTTGTAGATTTTTTCGTTTCAGCTGACTGATAGCTGAAAATTTTGTAAGTCGATATTGGAAAGTTTAGAAATTGTAAAATGTTTCTGGATATGAATAAGAAGAGTGAAAGAGAATTAGTGATTTAATATTTTTTATGTTTAAGAATTTGTATTGTAAAATAACGTGATTCCAAAGTGAACTTATGTAAAAAAAAAAGGAGATTCATGTAAAAGTTATTGGATGAAATGTTATCATCGTATATTATAAATTATTTACACTTTTTTTCTTTATTCTTAGATACGATTTATGTATATGTGTTTAAATCTGGTCAGTGTCATCAGTGATATTTATTTGTCAATGATACGTAATTTTTGGGATGACATTGGCAGTATTTATTGGTATATATAGATGATGACCATGATGATGACTGCAGAATTTTGTTTTTTTGTGTACCTTTTTGGAGCTGTCCCCAAATGGCATAGTCTGATAACCGAGTTGTTACCAGCATAACTCCTTTGGGAGAGGGACGTTAGCTCTGAAGGGGGAGGTAACTAATGATTTTTAATTTCAGCTAGGTCGCGATTTCTGTGAATAGGAGAAGAATTAGCGGATGATTACATTCCTGCTTGTTTGTAAATTTTGAATTTTTTTAGCTTTGCGTATTTGAATGTAATTAGGAGGAGATAACGGTGTTCGAATACCCGTATTTTTTTATGTGATTTAGGAGAAGAATTAGCTTTCACAAATTTTTTGTTGTGGTTAGGGGAAATGCGGAAGTTATCACCCCGCTAACAACAATGTAACTTTTTTTTCTTTTCATCTATTTAACACTATAGAATAAGTAAGATTAGGAGTTTATTAACCTATTTTTTCTGTACAGTTCAAGATATGCCAATTTCGAGTTTGTATCAGAATGTGATACTAGATAGACCGATGATGCTAGTATACAGTTAACTGTCACAGTGTAACGCTCCAAACAAATGCAAAATACTTGAAGTTTTATGCTCCGGATAGCTTAGATGGGCGCCAGGCAATAATTAACAAATTGCCAAAAGTAGAATAATTTGATAATAAGTTGATTTAGGGTTCAAATACCAGCGAGCGTTAATGAGTAAAAATCAAAATGATTGTCAAGTAAATTTAAATATAAAAAAATCCTTAATTCGCGTTGCTCAAGAGAAAAAACTGTACAGACTCAAAAGGTTTATAACAAAACAGATTTATTTCGAAAATAATTCAACTCACCAAGACATCAATGACGAAAACATAACTCCAGCTCCTGTGCTACATGCACTGTGCTTGGTGCTACGCACCTTGTGCTCGTGCACTCACTTGTGCTTATGCTTATACTACTCTGCTTACTCTACCTTAGTGACTCGCAGGCCACCGGTTTTTGACAATGAGCCGGCGCATGCCAGGAAAGACATTTGCATACTATGACGAATGACGCAAGCTATGACGCAAGAGGGGGCGTGTCCTTGGCATGCGCTTTAACGATACAGTCGGAAGATTGGAGTTGCTGCGCATGCGCAATTCCTAGAATCTCTTGGATGTGAGCGCTGTGATGCCAAAAAGGAAATAAAAAATCCCCAAAATGATAAATATAACGTAAATTAAACAAAACTGGTTAAGGTAAAGCAAAAGTGAACGGTGGGGCATCACAACAGCCACTGGTATATATTGACACTAGGTTAGCTGTTAATTACATACTTTTGTCAGGAGGAAAAGGGAGGAGGTACCTTTGGTTGTGCTGGAAAATTGTGTCAAAGTGAGAATAGTTCGTCATATCAAAATTTGCGCTAGCATACTTTTACTTATTTATGTTCAGCCATGTGTAAATGACGTAAGATGTGTCCTTTATTCAAAATTGCTCGTCAAAATTTGTTAGGTCAAATCTTTTGACTCCCTTTGGAAGGGGGAGTTGTGATGCCCCATCATTCACTTTTGCTTTACCTGAACTAGTTTTGTTTAATTTACGTTATATTTATCATTTTGAGGATTTTTATTTCCTTTTTGGCATCACAGCACTCGTTTCCAAGATGTTGTGAGTTGCGTACGCGCAACTCCGATCTTCCGACTGTAACCGCCAAAGCGCGTGCCAAGGACACACCCCCTCTTGCGTCATAGCTTGCTTCGTTCGTCATAGTATGTTAATGTCTTTCCCGGCAAGCATTGCCGGCTCATTGTCAAAAACCGGTGACCTGCAAGTCACAGCGGGGAGTTAGTGCATAAGCACAGGCACAAGTGAGTGCACGAGCACAAGGTGCGTAGCACCAAGCACAGTGCGTGTAGCACAGGAGTTGGAGTTGTGTTTTCTTCATTGATGTCTTGGTGAGTTGAATTATTTTGGAAATAAATCTGTTTTGTTATATTTAAAACCTTTTGAGTCTGTACATTTTTTTTCTCTTGAGCAACGCGAATTAAGGATTTTTGAATTATATTTAAAATTACTTGACAATCATTTTGATTCTTACTCATTAACGCTCGCTGGTATTTGAACCCTAAATCAACTTATTATCAACTTATTCTACTTTTGGCAATTTGTTAAGTATTGCCTGGCGCCCGTCTAAGCTATCCGGATCATAAAACTTCAAGTATTTTACATTTGTTTGGAGCGTTACACTGGCAGTAAAGAGGCTGTACAATGAGAATACACAGAGTAAAGAATATAATGATAAATGTTTATTCTGAGCATGAAATTCTGTTTCTACTAGATTCTACTAGAAGTATGTAATAGTATCTAGACATATTTTCCTAACCTGCATACCGTTGTACAGAGAATGTTGGTTAATACCATCAGAGGCTACTTGTTTCAAAAGCCTGTTATCACTAATAAAAGAATTTTCATTCTGTAATTTAAAAAAAACCCTGCAAAAATCAATATTTTCATTGGAGACTAATATTCGAACAAGTTCATTCCACTAAGAAATGAATTGCCATTCCGCAGTTTAAGAAAACTCAAGTACAAAATTATCATAGATAACCATTTTAACCTAAACGTACTGCCAAACAGTGAACAACTGCTCTGCTCTTTTTACTGACCAAAGGCTAAAAAAAGAAATTGTAAACAATTCACCACCAATCCGCAATAATAAAAAACAAATCGGAACTAAATAATCCCATCAAAGACAGCAAGCCTGAAACACACGAATTATCCTAAATAATGAACTGCCGATCCACGGTATAAAAAAGCCCAGAAACTAAATAATCCCATTAGAGAAAACAGTAAAACGTGTTCATAAACAACGCAAAGCCATTTGCATTATTAAAAAAATACCCAGAACAAGATAATCTGATTGGAGACAATTGAAAGGAGTTTTTTTTACACACGCTTTTAAATGGAGAATTAAAAATATTGCTAAAAATTAAATATCATAAATCATATGCAACTTTCAGTACTTACCTGAGGTGAAATTTATACCTTTATTCTACATATATAAGAATTAAATACAAATTGCATTAAAAAAGTACAATTATACGTTAGTGAAATCTGAGTTTATTAGTAAAGTTTAGGTTCTGAAAATAAACTCCTTTTATTCACTTTAAAAGGTTAGACTTGCAAAAAAAAAAAAATAAAAAAAAAAACAAACAAGAACCAGAGGCCACACAAAACATACTAGTAGAGAATAAAATAAATCATTCGATACAATGAAAAGTTATACTATATAAATTCGCTTATTTTTTTTAATCCTACTAAACACAAATGTTACAGCTTTTAAATAAAGAAAAGTACAGAGTGAGTTACACTTTTAAATAAAGAAAAGTAAAGAAAAGTGCATCAGCTAATAGTATAACTATATTATCATGATGTATGCTGTACAATCAATAAGTAAAAACTCCTTATAACTCAAAATCTGAGGAGTGCAAAGTTATTACAATTCATCGTGGGTTTTAACCCACAGTGTGATAACTTATTACAATATATGTACCAACTTATTTCATAGCTTAAATTCATGTCATAAATATAGCATATATTTACAATGTATACTATACAATAAAATTGCAAACATAATTACCTATATTTCATAGGCTGGTATATCTACTTTACTTGCTATATTAGCACAGTTTGATGTCACAAACACTTGCTCCATGCAATATGTCCAAAACTCTTGTGCTGGTGCACTTGATAAGCCTATTGTAGACATCTCATGTAGCCAAAGATGTTGTTATGTAAAGAAACCAGTCCTTGGAAGTTGTAGGCATGATGTTATATCACTATTCTTATCACTGATACAGTCTTTAGATATATATATATATAATTGCATTAAAGTATACTGAATTTCTTCTTCTAACTGCAGTTAAGCTTTGTTATATCATTTTGCTATGATGATGCCGTAACATCCATTACTTAACCAAGATCTTAAATCGGAGCAGTTTGAAGGTTAACACTGAATAGTTATGCTGCAATTATTTATGCTATACTTTGGTACAGAGTTCAGTTGTAGAAGAACTATTGCACTATCCACATACCTTGTGTTTAGAGTTACTATTTTAAACAGTTAAAATCATCTATGAGTTTAAAATCTGTTAAAATATATATTAAAAAAAAGCTCGTTCTGACCCGGGTGTATTGTAATAGTTACAGCCATTGACATCTTGGCTCCGGTAAATATATTTTAACAGATTTTAATACATATATGATTTTAACTGTTTAAAATAGTAACTCTAAATGCAAGGTATGAGGATAGTGCAATAGTTCTTCTACAATTGAACTCTGTACCAAAGTATAGCATAAATAATTGCAGCATAACTATTTAGTGTTAACCTTCAAACTGCTCTGACTTAAGATCTTGGTTAAGTTAAGTAACGGAAGTTGTGGCATCATCATAGTAAAATGATATAACAAATCTTAACTGCAGTTAGAACAAGAAATTCAGTATACTTTAATGCAGTTATATATTTATATATCTAATGACTGTATCAGTGATAAGAATAGTGATAAAACATCATGCCTACAACTTCCAAGGACTGGTTTCTTTACATAACAACATCTTTGGCTACATGAGATGTCTACAATAGGCTTAGCAAGTGCACCAGCACAAGAGTTTTGGACATATTGCATGGAGCAAGTGTTTGTGACATCAGACTGTGCTAAAGTAGCAAGTAAAGTAGATATACCAGCCAATGAAATATAGGTAATTATGTGTGCAATTTTATTGTCTAGTATACATTGTAAATATATAATGCTATATTTATGACTTGAATTTAAGCTATGAAATAAGTTGGTACATATATTGCAATAAGTTATCACACTGTGGGTTAAAACCTATGATGAATTGTAATAACTTTGCACTCCTCACATTTTGAGTTATAAGGAGTTTTTACTTATTGATTGTACAGCATACATTGTGATAATATAGTGTTACAGCTTTTAACCTTACTTTACATACCTTAAGAAGTTTAGCTACTTGTGGCACCATCTAGTGAGCTGAGTGCTGTAAGCTGCAGGGTTACTACCAAATCAGACATGCACAAGCCCCATTCAAGTTGCAATGTCAATCATGGCCCACAGATAGGAAAGTTCTATAATCTGTATTATTACCTTCGTTCTTAAAGTTCCAATTCTAAGCAATTCAACCCACCATTTAGTTGTCCAGAGCCAGGAGATTTGGGTTCAATAAACACAGATTTAGACACACACTACGACTTTCAACTCTGTAAAAGAATTTAGGTATGAACTTTGCCATATGTCTGTCTGGAAATGATAATTTGCAGTCCTATAGATTTTCTCTGGTTGGTACACAGATGTGGCTACAAGCAAGCATAGATTAAGAAGTGGAGACACAGCTGCACCTTTAGTACAGTAAAAGAGCTAAATCGGAAGCAATTCTTCCCTTTCATTAACATTCACTATTAGGAAAAGGGCAAAAATACTGTACAATTTGGTGGCAGATTTTCATAAGTGTAAAACTGAGAAAACCCTAAAAATCGGATGTTTAAAGACAAAATTCGATTTTAAACTTAAAATCAGAGTAGTTGGCAACTCTGCACATCTCTTGAAACCTTCTGGAAACCAATTGCTTTCAAAATCTCCTGTTGGATAAAACATACACTGAAACAAATTGAGGAGCTGTCAGTACTCTATGATGTCTAGCAATTAAAGCCAGTTACTTGTCATCTCAAGATGTGACTCTTGGGTGACCATGCATTGGGCTTCTAGTAATGTCACTTGTATCTTTAAATTGTTGCCAGAGATTGAAGATATCTGGCTACATAGGCATGAAACAAACCAACCTCCATTCTTCCAATGGGTACACTACCACTACGAGTCATCTAATGATGCTTCTGAGACATTTAAAACCAAATGGAAATCCCCAGTTTTTAATCTGTGGGCAAACAATAAAGAATACATGTAATTCATAAACAACAAACAGTGCACAGACCTGTTAGACAACAGTTCACAGACCTGTTTATTGTGTATATATATATATATACACACACACATACAGTCGTATCAGAATAATATGACCACCCACGAAATCATAGTGTATCACCCCAGGCACATCACAGAGTGCACATGACAAGGTCGACCACACAGAGATATAAGCAGCTGGCCAGGACAGAGGAGCCATAGTGCGTAACATAGCACAACGGGCAGAGATATTGATTTGACAGACGTTCAAAAAGGAATGATCATCGGCTACCGTGCCAAGGATGAAAGCATCTTGTAAACAGCAGACTTCGTGGGCCATTCGCGAGGTACTGTAGTAAGGGTGTACCAAGAATGGACCGCTGGCACATGGAGTGCTTCCAGATGTCATAACTGTGGAGCCCCAAAGGCCATCGACCCCAGAAGAGAACTTCACCTCCGTTGACTGGTAAAGGGCAATCGACACACAACAGTGCAACAATTGACCACGCAAATGAACACGGGCATCCAGGTATGTGTCCCCGATAACAGTAGAGCAAACCCTGTTACTCAAGGGTCTCCGGAGTTGATGCTGCATAAAGGCACCCATGTTAACCAAGGTCCATCGGCAATGACGCCTGCAGTTTGCACAGGACTACCATTGTTGGACAGTGAGAGAGTGGAAAAAGGTTACCTTCTCCAACGAATTGAGGTTTCTACTCCACAGAAGTGACGGGTGGTGGCGGATATGGTGTCAGACACACGAGAACCAACACCCGGACACACTTGTTGGTGAAGTACAGGCTGGTGGTGGCAATGTGCATGTTTGGGGGATGTTTTCCTGATATGACCTGGGACTGCTGGTACCACTGGATGGGTTCCTGAATGCCAATGGCTACCTGTCCATCCTCGCTGACCACATGCATCCCTTCATGTTGGTGGTGATGGTGTCTATCAACAGGATAATGCACCTTGTCATGTCACTAAGGTGGTGCGTTGCTGGTTCCAGGAACACGACAGTGATGTCTCCATTCTCCCTTGGTTGGTGAAATCGCCCGACCTCAATCCCATAGAGCACTTGTGGTATCATTTGGATTGACAGGTTCGGCGTGCAGGCTGCTAAACAGTTGTTGTTTCTCTCTTCTACAGGTCTTCTCCCGCAGTAAGGTAAGATCTATGAAGGCAAGATCTAAGATAGAAAGTACCCTGGTTAGTGGATTGTGGTTTCAGTGGCAACTCTCTCAAGGTGGTACGCAGTCTCTGTATTGCGGTACACCGGGATTGTCACGCATTATTACGTTATTACATTGTCCATCCTCGCTGACCACATGCATCCCTTCATGTTGGACGTTTACCCTGGTGGTGATGGTGTCTACCAACAGGATAATACACTCTGCCATGTCACTAAGGTGGTGTGTGACTGGTTCTAGGAACATAACAGCGATGTCTCCGTTCTCCTGTGGCCAGCGAAATCGCCCAACCTCAATCCCACGATCACTTGTGGGATCATTTGGATCGATGGGTTCAGCATGCGGACCCACAATCACATCATCTCTGGAACCTCCGTGCTCTGCTGGAGTGCGAATGGGCACGTGTGCTTCTTGCAACCTTCCAGGGCCTCATTGCGTCCATGCCACGCCATCTTGCCACTGTCATCTGGGCCAAGGGTGGTTATTCCCATTATTAGGTAGGTGGTCATATTATTCTGATACGACTGTGTATATATTTTGTATTTTTAAATATTGTGATGTGATCTCATTAAATTTTGAAATGCATTGTATTGTTTACAAAAATTTTTTTTTCAATAGTTCAATTTTTTCCTCAATAGTTCAATTTACCTCTGGATATGTAGGCTATGTGCAACTCTTTGAAAAAATCGGAATTTTCTAGTATCTGGCTTATGCTAGGTCCTGAAGGTGCTGAATTTATGAGGTTATACTACTGTAATTGCACCCAATTTTTGGATCAAATTTGACTTGTAATGTGAAACTGGTTATATTCTGCAATAATAAGTGTTTATACCAATGACTCAACTAATGATTTGTCAGAACATACTTCAAAGGCCACTTGAGTTTTATCTCTGCAGACTCCTTACCCTCCTTCACAAGAGCATTGAGTTTTATCTCTGCAAACTCCTTACCCTCGGTCACAAGAGCATTGAGTTTTATCTCTGCAAACTCCTTACCCTCGGTCAGTAGGGAACACTGATGGGTTTGGAAAGACTGCCATCTGTTGGATGTGATGTTAAGCTGTGGCCATGTGTGTGAGAGAGCCATACCCTGTGCACATTAAAGAACAATAGATGGCCTTGACAGGAGGTTACTATTTGTCTCCCAACAGCTGTTGAGTGTGTCCCCTGCCCCCCAAACTTCCCTGAGCCCCTGGGGTCCTTGCAACCTAGCCATTTAGTCTGTTGTGTGCAAAAACAGTGCTGCTCAGAGGTAAAACAATCCAACCCACTTCAAAGCCAAATCTTCATTTCTACAAGGAATTGCTTTGCATTTGATGAACAACTGCTGAAGTCATTAATTTTGAGATGTTGGAAAGTTGCAAAACCATTATAGCAGAAGTCAGGACAAATTAAGAGGGTTCACAATGAATTGCTGGAAAAGTAGCTATTACTAGTCAGTTGAAAGGGCATTCTTTCAGTATAGGATAACACATGTCCACATATGACAAAATTGCCTGAGAAAGAAATCAGTAACCTCAACTGGGAAATCTTGTCTCACTACCCCATTCCCCAAATATTTAGTTATCTTATTTCCATATTTTTTGTCACTGGATGATCATATGTGTTTAACCTATTATACATATGGGAATTTGTAAGAGGAGTTGTCCATTTTTCTTGTCACTAAAGATAAGGAAATATATATTCTTGTTGTTGGAAGAAAGTGTTGAAGTGTAATGGAGTTATTTTGATAAATAATATTTATTTAAACCTGTTTTATAAGTATTTGAAGTTGCATTTCACAAAGCAAAAAATGTTTTGGGGGACCTGATAATTATATGACATACACTCAGCAGCCACTTTATTAGGTACAGTTCTGTTATGTCAGTTGTAACTCTGATACAGGACTCAATAACTTCTTAAATAAGCTTTTTATGAAAAAAATGTGATGAAATAATTTGTAATCAAATCTACAATCTGTGACATTGAAATTGTACCACTAATAAGAAGTGGACAGATTTGCATGGAAATCAGTATATGAATGCAGGGTAGTGATATATGCAAATGATTGTTTCAATGACAAATATAATATCTGTGGGACAAAAGCTCAGCAACTAAGCCAAATGCTTCAAGTGTTGTAGTTGTCTGCAGCAATCAATAAAAGATTATTGATAGGAGATATTGAGTATGAAGTACAGAAGATACCAGAATAGCCCTTTTTGCCAACAATATCAGTGGCTGGATGTGTTTCAGCATGACAGATTGTAGGCTGTTTAAAGCCAGTTAGTCTACATATTGTCACACATGTGGGTTATGATGCAAGGACGTTTGGACATTGTTGGTACCAATCATTTCAGGAAGATACTAAGAGTTGTCACACAGAGTCAGGTGTTGTCAGATGCACAACAGCACTGGAGAGTTGCATAATTTGTAGGCAGATGGTAGAAGATGCAACCATAGTTAACCATTCAGTGAACTGTAAATGCTGCCAAGGAAGTTTTCATCACAACTAGGATAATTGCCAGGACACTGGTAGATGCAGGACTTGCAGGCTCAATGTCCATTGTATAAACCGACCTTGCCTGTGCACCAGTGTCAGGCTTGGCTGAACCTGGGTTGGATTAGAACTATCTGCAATGATGAATAGCAATGCATTGTCTTCAGTGATGAAGGCTACTTAGCTTTTGTCCTGTGATCTCCCACATACATCACTTGTTTGTTATAAAAACATAATCATTTGCATATATAACTGCCCTTCATTCACATTGTGATATGCATGCAGATCTGTCCACTCCTTCTTAGTGGTGCAATTTCAGTGTCACAGAGTGTATTTCAATCTTGTTTTCAACAATATTCTTTTTGTATTTAGAGAGTTACAGATATTGAAATATTTAACAGCAACAATGGTAGTTCAAATAATTGCTTTGGAAAGTTACCAAAAGCAAGCTAAAATGAGGGCAATAGTTATTTAATTTTATTTTTTTGAAACATGAAGGACAGAGGTAACCTGTATGCTTTTGGCTTGTGTTGTTTTCTCATAAACATACAAGTGCACAGGACATGCCCATTGGTGTAGCAGTCAGTTTTCTAACTACTACACCAGTTAGGGCTGGAACCATTATGCTGAACTTTACTAACATGTGTAAGAGTATTTTTAGCAATTCATGTAATTAGTATGTTAATTTTCACTCTTCTTGACCTCAGGCAGCCAGACCTGCCAAACTGAAGGGCCTCCACCAAGACACAAGAAAAAGATGCTACCACCTACTCATTTGACAGTCTCTGATCCCTGTCCATTGGATGATTCTGAGGACATGTACACCAACTGTCCTCATTTTCAAACACCATATGCAATGGTAAAACTGAATGCAAAATTATCATCTACCCAATCTTCTAAGACTTGTGATGGCTACATTCCTACAATGGAATTGCTGTTGATTCCAGAGGAATCTTGATGATATCAAGGCCCACTTTCAGGCACATGAACCCATCTGCATATGCTATCAGGAGACATACTGGTAGATAGTTGCTGATCTCATGATCCAGCATTTTACACTTGTTTACTGGGACCAGGATGGAGATAATCCAGTTTGCGGGGGAGTTGCCATCCTTTTGAGCAACTGTTCTCTATTCCAGGTTGTTCCCCTCATCACCACTCTAGAAGTGGTTGCCATCCACCTGTCTGTGGTATTTTATTTTACTGCTTGCTCTGTATATCTTCTATCTAGATCCAGAAGTGTCATCTTCAGGCAGACCTTGATGACCTCGTCTCACAGTTGCCATCCCCCTTCTCATGAGGGACTTTAACTGATACAGTTTACTTTGAGGCAGTACTGACACCACTGGGAGGAGTGAGGTCCTCAAGCAATGCTTGTTAATCCCCTCTCCCTGTTGAATATGGTATCAGTACATATTTTCACTCCAATCCATATTTTTACTGCTACCCACCTATCCATCTGTGCCTTCTAAATCCTTCCACTCATTACATGGGAAGTCGAGGACAACCCTAATGGAAGTGACCACCTCCCCATAATATGTATCATCTCATGTGGTGAGCCTTGTGACACTTCACAGGTCTAATGGTGGAGGATTGATCAGGCTGACGTGTGGTTTTGAACTCCTGTGCATTCAACTAGCACTTGATCAGACAGGAGACAAGTCAATCAATGTTACAGTGGCAGAGATGACAGACTATCGCTTGAGCTGCTGCTTGACCCTATCTCAAATTTTAACATGGTTCCCTTGATTTCCAAAAACTGGTAGAATCCCAACTGCACCACAGCTCACAAGGCTCATAACAAGGCTTGGGAGAGGGAGGGGGTTGTTGAAGATGGAGACAAATGGCATTTTCCAACCTTGCAGCATTTAAACACACCAAGCAAAAGCCTGCTTGGTCTGGTGGCAGATCTGATCGAAATCAGATATACATATTTTATCACCCACATGCCCAGTTCTAAGATTGTATGGGATAATTCCTGGAAAATAGGTGGGAACAACATATCCTATTCATTATTGATACTGAAGTGCAATGGACATACAATTGCTGATCCTGAAGCAATTGACAACACTCCAGAGGAATAATTTTCCTCCATCTCTTTCATGTTGTCCTATTTTCTCAAGTTTCTGTCCCTGTAATGCAAGTGTGAGACTCTGCTGTCTTTCCTTTGGCTTGGAGCCCTAAAACAGGCCATTCACAATGTAAGAGCTGCACCTTTCTCATTCATCTACTGTTGGGCAAAATGTCCATTATGCCATGCTTCAACGTCTTTCACCATTGAGCATGGAGTTACTGCTCCAACGTTTCAACCATATTTTTTTTGTGGAGAAGTTTCCAGACTCCTGGCAAGGGCTTATCATTTTGGTGTTCCTCAACCAGGAAAGGTTCCTTCAAATTATCCTATTTCATTGATGAGCTGTATGTGTAAGGTGTTTGAAAAAATGGTAAATGCCAGACTCATCTGGTATTTGAACACAACAGTCTTCTTTCCAACACCCAGTGTGGCTTTTGCATGCAATGGTGTACTTTAGACTGTCTGATACACTTTATATCAGGTATCTGAAATTCCTTTTTAAAATGAGAGCATCTGGTGTCTATTTTCTTTGGTATTGAAAAAGCATATGGCAGACTTTGGAGATTCAGCATTCTTCATAACCTCTATGCTTTTAGTTTGAGAGATCTTATGCAGATCTTCATCTCCAACTTCGTATCACATTCTTTTTATCTTCATATTGTCAACAGTCTGATTCATCCTTTCTACCAAGAACTGGTGGCACCGCAAGGTGCATAGAGTTTAATGCTTTTCACTGTCAAGATTTATTCTGTTATGACAACTTCCTCTGACTGTAGACAGTGCCCTCTTGTTGATGATTTTAACATTTTGTTTCTCTTCATCCAGCATGAGAATCATTGAATAAAACTGCATTTAGCTGTGAATAGTCACTTGGTGTGGGTGACAGAGAATGGATTTAGGTTCTTGCCACAGAAGTTCATTTGTGTGCACTTTTGCCACAAGTGTAATCTTCACTGGATCCCAAGCTGTGGCGTGGGAGTTCCATCATTCCAGTTGTGGCAGATCGTCTCTTAGTCTCATCTTCAACTGGAAATTAAACTGGAATAAATTCACATGTATGCCATCTCAGATCCAAGTTCACGCAGGCATTGAACATCATCAAGATCCTCTCTGTCCTGGGACACAAGCTGGTGTTCTTTGTTCTGCCTGTACTGCATGCTTGACCAGTTAAAACTGGACCATGGATCTCAGGTATACAATTTCCTAGGGCCTTCACCTCTGGTGGTTGCATTATTCTCCACACTCTGATGTCTTAACCATTAGGCTTTCCATGTTTGCATTGATCCATCTTCACCTCATGAGTCTGGAATCTTTTCGTTGAGTCCAGTGAGCCTTCTTTATCTCGGCCAGGCCATCCCATCTGGGATTACTTTACAGTAATTACCCAATTGCCATTTGCAGTTTTGTATATCCAAGGCTACCTCAAAGACATCAGTACCAGTCTTGATAGCATTGCTCACTCGATAGCAGAGTTACTTCACTGTGGCTCACTGTTTTTCCATCCTGTGATAGTTCTCTTTGCAGGATGGGGAAGTTTTTACACTTGACTGTGTGTACCAGCAACTCTTTAGCAGTCAGCATGCTGAGTACCCAGACTTCTTGCCCTTTTTTACTGTTGGCTTGATGTCTGGCACATCAGTGGGGTCAGCCATATTCTGCTGTGATGTCATCATTGCAGACCACGTTCCTCCACATTGTTCCATCTTAACTGCAGTTGTTTGCTCTCAGATTTGCCTTAGACTACATAGCTATTAAGCATCATTTTTGGTGTGTACTTTATACTGATTCGCTTAGCTCACTGCATGCTTTGTATCTCTGCATATTCCCCCGCCCTGCCCATGGTCAGTAGGGGACACCGATGGGCTTGGAAAGGCCGCCGTCTGTCGGATGGGACATTAAGCTGTGGCCGCGTGTGCGGGAGAGTCATACCCTGTGCACGTTAAAGAACACGCTGGATGGCCTTGACAGGAGGCTACCATCTGTCTCCCAACAGCTGTTCCAGTGGGTCCCCTCCCCCAACCTTCTCTGAGCCTTCGGGGTCCTTGTGCCCTGGCCATTTAGCCCATGGTGTGCAAAAAAGTGCCGCTCAGAGGTAAAACAATCCAAAACTGCATTCTTTGATCTTGATCAGGGCTCTGTATCACACTATTATCTCCAACATACACCAGCAGCTCCATCATCTAGTATTCACACAGATAATTCTTTTTTGTTGGGTGCACAGCATCAGGGAAAATGACTTGGCAGATGCTGCTGCCAAGTCAGTCATGCTCCTGTCTGGCTTTTCACTGCTGAACTTTGACAGGGTTACTCATTTGAGCTTTGGGTATAGTAGCAAAGATCTTGGTCACAACAGATTGCTAACAGACTTTTTGAGATTAAGCCTATGGACAAACTATCATCTTTTTGCATGGAATCACAAGGATGAAGTTGTACTTGGTTGGCTCTGCTTAGGCCATTCTTTTATAACATGTTCTCTTCTTCTATGGGTGGATGATGAACCTAAGTGCAAATTTGTGATACCTTTTAATGATGAAATATTTTAATTAAATGTGCTTGTTTTAATATCGAATGGCATATTTATTTTAATTCTCATTATTTACAGCCTGAGCCCCTTACACTTGATCTTTTAGGCAATCATTCCTCTTTAGCACCTACCTTTGCTTTTTTTTTTTGCTTTGTTTTACCAAGTATTTTAAATGTCTGCAATGTTTTACCTTTGTATTTTACACTTTTTTTTTTGTTTTTTACCTGGATCTCCTATGCCCATTGTTGATTTCTGTATTTTACACAGGATTTTTGCCCTTTTTTAGTTTTTTTTTTATAGTGTCTTTCACCATTTTTGTTTTTAACATTGGTTGTGAGTCTACATGGTTTTTGTTTATTTATTTTTTTCCTGTTTATTTTGTTTGGTACAATATGACCTCCTTGCACCATAAAATGCTAACCAATCAACCAAATGCCATTAACAACACAATGGCAAAACTATATTAACACAGGCCATCTAGGCCCTGACCTAGCATCTCATCTATATAGGGTTTCATCAACCACCCAAATACATAATTTTGTTTATGAATTTCATGATTATGTATAGCATGAGGGGCTTAGTACCTCACAGCACCTTAATCTGTCTTGCATGTTGTAATGAACATATTGTAAAATCAAGTATTGTTTTGATGTTTTCAGAGCCATAATAAGCCCAAATATATAGTGTACTGAAATGCGGGTGAAAAAAAATCTGATTAGATTTTTTTATGTTGATATTACCTTCACATATCCATGATATCCTTTTTGTCGCGATTTTTTGAATTGGATGAGGTTGAAAATTTGTTTTAAAATAATCTGTAGAAAATCTGAGGGAAAATATAAGATAGCTAATGTATTTAAATATTTAGGCTTATTTCAAAGTGTCCTATTTTTTTCCAGAAATGATTTGGTATTTTTATTATCAGGAATATGAAGATGCTCGTGAAGAGTATCAGAAATGTAAAGAAGATTATTTGAGATTAAAAGGTCAGTTGGAGATCTTGAAAACTGAATATTTACCTCAACTAGAAGCTGTGCAAACTATTAACAAAAAAGTGGGGAACTTTGAAAAAGATATAAAATCATTGGTAAGCTGATCATTAATCATGTTTGTGCTTATTTCTTATTGCATATATAATTCCTTTTAAAACGTTTAAATTTAATGTAATCAAGTATAAGCCTGTAGAAAAACAAACTGTTTCAAATAATTGAAATTTCATTGAAACAAACTATTTGAAAAAAAAAAAATTGTACTTAATTCATATATTTACAGTTAAAAATTTTTTACGTAAGTACAATGTGAATATTTTTGGAAGGGAAATTTTTATTAACTTCAATGTAAAAATAATGTTTTTAGAATCATAAAAAAAAATTTATGCTCCCAAAGTACGTAGGGAATAGGCATTAAATTTAACCACTTTTTCTTGTGGCTATGTTATGGACACACTGGAAGGAGACCTGTGCACCAGTTACTTGATATAATGAAAGGGACTTACCTGTGATATATATTGTTCAATACTGCCTTTGTTCTGTGCACATAATTTCTTCATTCCAGCTTAGATATATAGTTTGAAGAGGATTAGAAAAGGATGTTTCAAGAGAAGTAGATTTATCAGTTTGGCCTTCTGTGGCTTTGTTATTTTCATTTGCAAAAGGGTCAGCTCAGCAGAATCCTAGTGCTAAACATTCTAATCAAGCAGACTGACTTTTGACATTGGATATGATTTATGGATACTGAATTTTCTATTTTGACAGAGGCCTTTGTTGAAGAAGGGTGTAATGTAGTGTATACTATTTAATTTGGGATTTTCCAACCCAAAATTTATGAATCCACAAATTATTTCATATTTAATGGTGCCTGGTCCCAATAAGAGGCTATTGCGGAAACCTGAACTTTTTCTTTTTGTAGGCATTGCTGATCTTATATTGGAGTAATATGTCATAGACAAGTCAGTTTTACTGGATTTTGAAAGTTTTGGAAAGCATTTTGTTTCATGCTCCTACTAGAATGATAGTTATCCAAAACTCTTAGATCTTGGGGAATGGGTTACTGCTGCTTGCTTAGTGTTAAAAGATGTTTTATGTTATTAAACCCTGCCTCTCACAGTAGATTAACTTCTTTTAGCAAACCTGTTAGATGTTTTCTCTCAACAGGTTCTTACATTGAGAGTATGTAAAATCTGGAATGCACTTGATGTCCTCTGAGAAAAATTGCAGTGATATCAGGCTGAATATTTTTTGGTCTTCCAAGAAATCAGATAGATAAAATAAAGGTGATGTAAAGGAAGCTAAATGTGATTATTTATTTTTCAGAAAAGAATGATAATCAGCATAGGCAATGTATAGGTTTAATAAGCAACAATGTTAGTGATGCTTGTTCAGGATATAAGGGCATTAATAAAATATTTTTTACAGTTGCTGTTAAGATATTGATTAATAATCAGATTGCCATATGTTGATATTTATTTACAGAAGATTTTTAAGAGAGTGAGGATGACAGGTTTTATGCTTAGCTTCTATATTAATTTTTTTTTTAGGAAAGGAGTTAATACTTTTGTTCTGGGTGACATCAGTGCCAAAGTTTCTATTTATTGGCTTTCATGTTGGCATGATACGCTCTTTTTTCATTTCAGGAACATTGGGGGAATGTCTCTAACAGCTAATTCAAACATTGATATTTATAAGTATTTTTGGGTTTCAAAGAAGAAGTCTTAGAAATATTTGTGGTTATGTATTATGTTGATTTGTTATCTGACCTGTGATTTGTTTTTGTTAATATATTGCATCTGCTGTTGACCAAAGCAAAGTTTATGAAATAGTAGCCAGACTACAATATTTCATTAACCCTTTCAGTAGCATACTGGCCAAAACAACAAAGATTTTATATGGACTTGTCAATCAATGCTATTCCTTCCTCTTCACTACCTCCTACTTGCATTTTGGGCTGTTTTGGGCTGGTATGGTAGAGAAAGGGTTAAGGTGAATAGTAATTAACTGTCAATGTTTGCCATTGTTACTTAGATATAGGGTGTAAGATAGTTCATATTCAAAGAAGAGTAGTGGTAGGAGAAAAATAATAATTGCTAGCCATAAGAAATTTGTTTGGCCAGTTTGTCTAAATGACTAAAAGTTGGTCGCAAATTGTTGAATAAATGATATCTGAAACTTTCAATAAAATCATTTATATTCAGTTATTATCTTTATTTTGAATGATTACTTCAGTTATCAATAAATATCTATTGATGTGTTAATTATTTAATATATTTTTATTGCTATATAAATAGCTAAATATTTCTTACTTGTCAATAAATCTTTAGGAGAATGAGGTGAAGAAGATAACAAATGAAACAACAGTTTTATCAGCAAAAATAGAAGAACAAAGTGAAAAGGTTAGTTTTATGTTAATCCTCATAGTGCCAGAAGTAACTAATTTCCAGAGCCAAATCCATTGGTATACTCCAGTGCCATATTCATTGGCTACTACAGTTCTCAAGATATTGTGTTCTTACTCTTCCCCTCGGTGCGAGCTCCTGTCCGTGGTGAGGGGACTACCCTGTGAGGGTTCCACTGGCTCGGTTACCTTCACAGGGTCCTAAACGCTTGACCATGTGTTTGCTGTGCACAGAGACCTGTGTCCCTGGAAAGGAGGATCCTGACAGTTGCTCAGGAGTCCCCGTCTTCACTCCCCAGTTCATGACTGGTGGGGTCCCCTTTGGCCGTTTTGCCATTGGGGAGCTTGTCTGTCGCGGGGCTGGGCAGCGATTTTGGAGGCCGCTGCTATACACTGTTTGGCCTCTTCTTCAGGTAAACAGGAGGTCCTGGGGTGACCCCCTCAGGATCAATCGGCTGGTGAGCTGGTCCTGCTAGGGTCAACCATGCAGAATGGTGAGTAACCTTGTCCTCGTCTGGACAACGGTTTATGAGTTTCCTTGCACGTTATCTGATTTGCTAGTTTTCTTCCTTTTGTGGGAACGAGTTGCTTCTCACTTTTCCTTCTTTTGCTCCCTTTTTTCTTTTGTGAATCCTCAGGTGAGATTCTCACATTTTTCTTTTACTTTTCATTTTGTTTAGTTGTGAGGGCTTGGCTCACTGGCTGTGGGGGTATGGTGCCCGGGCAGCCCTGGCGACCAATTGGGCATCCCCTTGTTGGACTCCATGGTGGGTAGGGACAATGGGCACTGAAACTTATTAAGCAAACATGAGCCCCAAAAAAGAAAATTCACCGGAGAATGCCGCAAAAAGAGCTTGTCATGAGCCTCCATCTTTTGTGTCTTTGTCATCACCGCTGTCGTCTTCGTGTCTTCCTTCGTTCCCGAAGTTCCTGATCATCCACTCTACGGGTGATCAGGTTCTTGGGGACATGTCCCCTTTTTTATAAACAAGGGTTTGAAAGGTCTTGCGGGAGAGCCGAAATCTGTCAAGCACCTAAACTTGCAGGTGGAGTGGCAGTCAAAGTCACTCCACACAAGACGCTCAATTCCTCCCGGGGCGTGATCTCCGAGTGGGGCCTCCTCGAGGTTTCTGAGGAGGAAATATTCTCGGAGCTTTCAGCCCAGGGAGTGATAGCAGTCTACCGGGTTTCAACATGCCGTGGTGGAAAGTTAGAACCCAGCTGGGTTCTAATTTTATCATTCAATATGCCACACCTGCCTACTTCCATCAAGGCAGGTTACTTACACTGCGAGGTGCGGACAATTTATACCAAACCCTTTGCGTTGTTTTCAATGTCAGAGGTTTGACCATGCCTGCACCGCATGCCGGGGTAAACCTACCTGTGCTCTTTGTGGCAGTCAGGATCATCTTGAACCTGACTGCACAGCAGAAAAGGCATGCTGTGTAAACTGCCATGGTAAACATCCGGCGTACTCCTGCGACTGTCCGAAGTGGCTGGAGGAGAAAGAGGTACAGCAGCTAAAGACTCTCCACAACATCAGCTGTCCAGAGGCGAGAAAGCTTGTTGCACCACCTGCCCCACCTAGCAAGGTCTCCTATGCCGGTGCAGTCGTCAGAAAGCCTGTTGTTAAGATGGCTTCCGTGGTGGTGCAGACGGACATCAGCGTTCCACCAGCTTAATCTTTCGTGCCTGCTGCGAAGTACCTCTTGATGCAGGCGAAACCAAGTTCTGTGTCAATCACGACATTGACTCCGGTTTCCATTCCTGTATCAGTGCCTTCCCCTACCACCTCTGGAGGGCTTCCTCCACAGACAGAAGGACAGCAAGACCTTCCAAACCCAACGGGGCCCAAAAAGAAAATTTTACCTCCTCGTTTGGCGGTCTCTGATCCATGTTACTCGGACGACTCCGAGGACATGGACACAGACCGCCGTATTTTTCCAAAACCGTCGCTGGCGATGGTTAAAATAAATCGAAAGTCGTCCACCAATTCTTCCAAGACCTGAGATGGCCACACTCCTTCAATGGAAATGTCATGGATTCCAGGGGAATATTGACGACATCAAGGTCCTTCTGAGGGCACACGAACCCCTCTGCGTGTGCCTTCAGGAGACATTCTTACAGATAGCCAACAATCCCACTATCTGGCACTTTTCTCTCATTCACCGGGATCGGGATGGAGATAGTCCAGCTCACGGAGGTGTTGCCATCCTCATAAGCAACCATTCTCCATCAGGTCATTCCCCTCACCACACACTTAAAGGCGGTTGCCATCCGCCTCTTTGTGAGATTTTCGTTGACTGTCTGTTCTGTCTATATCCCACCTGGAGGCATCGTTTTCCGGGATGACCTTGATGACCTCGTCTCGCAGCTGTTGTCCCCCTTCCTCATCATGGGGAACTTCAACGGACACAGTCCACTTTGGGGCAGTGTTGACACCAACAGGGAGAGCGATGGATCCTGGAGCTACTGCTCCAGGATCCATTGCTCTCCCTGTTGGACACCGGTGTCAGTACGTATTTTCACTCTCCAACCCGCACTTTCACTGCCATTGATCTCACCATCTGCTCCTCCTCGATCCTTCCATTCTTTACATGGGAGGTCGAGGACAACCCCTATGGAAGTGATCACCTCCCCATTGTGAGCACCATCTCCTGTGGGGGGCCTTGCAGCCCTTTGTGTGTATCCCGGTGGAGGCTTGATCGGGCTGACTGGAGTGACTTTGATCTCTTGTCTGAGCTCGATGAGCACTCTGTCAGTCAGGAGCCAATCAGTGTTGCAGTGGCAGAGATGACGGACTGCATCATCTATGCAGCTGCCTCTACTATTCCTCAGACCTCGACTCAGTTTCCACGGTTCCCAAAATCGTGGTGGAATCCCGACTACACCACAGCTCGTAAGGCTCAGAACAAGGCTTGGGGGGTGTTTCGGAGATATCCGACATCTCCCATCTCAAAAGCATTCAAACGTGCCAGGGCGACAGCCCGTTTCGTCCGGCGCCAGAGCCAGAAGGAATCGCGGATCAAATTGCGTCTTCTGTCACCCGCACGACCAGTTCTAAGGTCGTGTGGGATAAGGTCCGGAAGATGGGTGGGAAGTACATGTCCCACTCATTATTGATCCTGGAGCAAAATGGACAGGCAATTGCTGATCCTCGAGCAATTGCCAACACTCTGAAGGAGTCATTTTCCACCATCTCTTCTCTGTCCTCCTACTCCCCCGAGTTTCTGGCCCAGAAGAGCAGGGCCGAACGCTCTCCACTGTCCTTCCATTCGAATGGCCTGGAGTCTTATAACAGTCCATTCACAGCGGAGGAGCTTTGCCTTGCTCTGCACACTTCTTGTGCATCTGCCGTCGGGCCAGACAATGTCCATTATGCCGTGCTCCAACATCTCTCACCATCGAGTAAGGATCGACTGCTCCGACTCTTCAACCGTACTTTCATTGAGGAGCAGTTTCCGGACTCCTGGCAGGAGGCCATCATCTTGGCCTTCCCCAAGCCAGGCAAAGATCCCAAAATTCCTTCCAATTATCGTCCAATTGCGTCGACGAGCTGCGTCTGCAAGGTGTTGGAAAGAATGGTCAATACCAGGCTGGCCTGGTATTTGGAACATCATAGCCTTCTTTCCAACACCTAGTGTGGCTTTCGTAGGCACAGGTCTACTTTAGACCACCTGATCCGCCTCGAATCGGCGATCAGGAATCCTTTTTTACGTCGAGAGCACCTGGTGTCTATTTTCTTCGACATCGAAAAAGTGTACGACATGGCATGGAGATTCGGCATTCTTCGTGACCTTCACAGCTTCAGCTTGCAAGGTCACGCTGATTTTCATTGCCAACTTTTTATCTTCTTGTATTTTTCGAGTACGTGTCAGCAACACTCTGTCTTTCCTCCAAGAACAGGGTGTGCCACAGGGTTGCATCTTGAGTGTTATGCTTTTTGTTGTCAAGATAAATTCTATTACATGGCAACTTCCTCCGACTGTAGGCAATGCCCTCTATGTTGATGACTTTACCATTTTTTGCTCATCGTCCATCATGAGGGTCATTGAACGACAACTGCAAACTTCCCTGAACAATCTCTCGGTTTGGGCGACATCATGACCGCTTGTGTGCACAATGACCCTCATGATGGACAGAAGACCGCTTGTGTGCACTTTTGCCGCAAGCGTAATCTTCATCTGAACCCCGAGCTGCGGCTCGGGGGGACATCATTCCAGTTGTGGCGGAGACCAAGTTTCTCGGTCTCATCTTCGACCGGAAATTGACCTTTTTATCTCATATTCACCATCTCAGGTCCAAGTGCACACTCGCATTGAACATCATCAAGGTCCTCTCCTCCCTTTCTTGGGGGGCGGACTGATGTTCATTGCTCCGCCTCTACCGTGCACTTGTCCGGTCGAAACTGGACTACAGATCCCAGGTGTACGACTCCGCCCGTGATTCGGTAGTGAAGGTGCTGGACCCTCTACACCATCAGGCCCTCTGTATTTGCACGGGGGCCTTTTGCACTTCACCAGTCCAGAGTCTCTATGTAGAGACCGATGAACCATTATCTATTCGCTGTCAGCAGTTGTCCCTACAGTATGCAGCAAAATTGCAATCCCTGCCAGGCCATCACACTTGGGACTGCGTTTTCAGTCCCAAGTGGGAAATGTTATACCAGAATCGCCTGACTGCCATTTGCCCTTTCGATTTGCGTGTCCGAGGTTACCTGCGAGACATTAACATCAGTCTCAATGGCATCGCACAATCGACAGCCGAGCCACTTCCACCTTGGCTCACTGTTTCCCCTTCCTGCGATTTTTCCCTGTGCAGGACGGGGAAGGCCTTTACACCCGACTGTGTGTATCATCAACTCTTTGCCAGCCATCGTGCTATGCACCCGGACTTCTTGCCTGTCTTCACCAACGGCTCGAAGTCCAGTATATCGGTGGGATCAGCCATGATCTGCTGTGATGTAATCATTGCAGACCAGATTCCACAGCAGTGTTCCATCTTCACTGCAGAGTTGCATGCTATCAGCATTGCCTTGGACCATATAGCAGCTAAGCATCATCGGTGTGTGCTTTACGGCGACTCACTTAGCTCACTACAGACTTTGATCTCGGTGAGGCATCGGCCTCACCCTGTTCTCTCCAAGATCTGCCAACAGCTCCATCGTCTGGCAGCCACCACCACGATGCTCTTCTGTTGGGTTCCTTGTCGTGTCGGAATCAGGGGCAATGACTTGGCAGATGCTGCTGCCAAGTCGGCCATGCCCCTATCCGACTCTCCGCTACCGGTTCCATACTTGGACTTCCAGCAGTGTTTCTCCATCAAGCTCCGGGCAAAGTGGCAGAGATCTTGATCTGCACTTGTACGAGGCATTTCTTCAAAAGCTCTTGCCAACACGTAGATCACATTCTTGATATTTATTGTTTTCAAAGCATTTAAAAATCCTATTCCGTCATTTTCGGTTTGCTGTAGAATTTCTGAAATAAGCT
This sequence comes from Ryuthela nishihirai, assembly GCA_038380435.1. Taxonomy (NCBI): domain Eukaryota; kingdom Metazoa; phylum Arthropoda; class Arachnida; order Araneae; family Heptathelidae; genus Ryuthela; species Ryuthela nishihirai. Next base: position 41,112,322 of record JAWZYU010000018.1, on the reverse strand, counting down.
TTCTCTTGTATCACCTTTTTACAAGCATGCCTTGATCCATTGGTTGCACTAAAGATGTTACATTAGGTGGCAAAAACATGGCATTTATGTTGTCAGAAATGAGTTTGCTTGGGTGTGTTGGGGCATTGTCGAGAATGAGTAGGGTCTTTACAGGCATTTTAAGACTTGTCAAGTGGTTTTTTACTTTTGGAACAAATTCTGTAAAGAACCACTCTTTAAAGAAATATGAGTCTATCCAAGCAGACTTTTGAGCTTTGTAGTAAACTGGCAGAGCAGTTAAATTTAAATGCTTGAATGCTCAGGGTTTTGCTGATTTCCCAGTTACATAAAAAAAAAATGGAAGTTTTTGTGTACCTGCAGCATTTGTACACACAGCCACAGTAATTCTTTCTTTGTTTTAAATTCTGATCTGAGGTTTCTTGTGCTGTCACATTATCGTTGGAAGATGTTTAAAATTTAACTCGGTCTCATATATGTTGCAGATTTGTTCTGCGCATAGGACTTCTTCTTCAATAAGCACTAAAAGTTTTTCTGAAAATTCCTTTGCTGCTAAAGGATCAGCTGACAATTTCTCACCATAGACACCAAGGTAATGAGCACCATGCCGTTTTTTCCAGTGAGAAAGCCATCCCTTAACGCTGAAAAATCTCCCCCATAATATCGATTTCAGAATGAAGGATTAATATATTTTCTTTCAAGCTTGGCCCACTGATTGGTGTTCCTTTTTGATGCTCTTGCATGAACCATAACCAAAGTGCATCATCGACAATTTCATTTTTCGGCTTTTTAAGAGTGAATCAAGAAGAAAGCATTTTTTTCAGACTCAACTTTGGTGCAAAAATCTTTTAAAGATTTTTCTGTTCCTTCTCCAGTCCTATACCATGCTTTTACCAACACCTAGTTCATCACAAATATGCTTTACTGTATCACCTTTGTCAATACGTTCAAACGCTATTAATTTCATCTCCATTGTAACGACATTACACTTACGTTTGCACCCACTCATTTTGTACCACACAATAATTAAGAGATCACAACACACACTCCTGTATACACACAGTACACTGTAATATTCACAAAAGGAGCTGAAGGAAATATGTACTGTACTATAAACAAAACATGCTGTGACTTGCTTCCGCTTCTTGGAACTGAAGTAAATAAACTAAACAAGCGACGATTTGCTTCCGCTTCTTGGAATGACCGGTTAAAGTGGAGGCCGGTTGAGCTGAGACCGGGTAAGAGAGAGTCTACTGTACCCAATGAAGTTGCAAAAAATGATGAAAGAATTAAAAATAACCTAAAATTTTCTATCTTTGAGCAATGAAATTTAAAGTTTAAACTGACAGGCTGCTGTCAGACCTCTGTGGCAAGCAGCTGCTTGAGGGGGTTATTTTATTTTTTTATTAAACTATTTGCATATTAAAAGTCAAGTGCAAATCTTTTAACATTCAAGTAGTTTGAAGGATAAACTTCAAAATTTTATTTCTCAATGACAGAGAATTTTTAGGTTATTTTTAATTAATTTCTGAGCGAGAAGGTACTTTTAATTGTGTGTGATGAAAGAAAGCATTACACTGCTGTGAAAGCCATTGCAATGACTTTTTTTGAACATCAGCATTAAATTGTTCCTTCTTTTAATCTTCCCAAACTGAAGTTTCATGAACTTTTGCCATTCAACGTTTTCTTGATCTTTTCAATTTTTTTAAGAAGTAACCTGTATTATTATTATATTAGGTTAGTAGTAAATGTCGATACTGCCAGTGAAAGTACACAATACAGTAACTCTGAAACTCAGCAGTATCGTACAGGGAAAAAAAGTTAACTTTTATTATTATCCTATTTCATACAAATATGCAAATTATATTTTATTATTATGTAGGATTAAATACCATTTGTCTTAAGATATAATGTGCGATATTCTGCTCATTAATTGTTTTAAAATAAGGTGTAAATCCAATTAAAGTGTTTTTTTTTACTATATTGTTTTAAATTAACACAAAATGATTGATGTTAATGTAAGCAGCTTTTTTGCCAAATATTTTCTAAAAATTCACAATTAAATGCTCTTTATTTTGGTATATGACATGAACTATTTCTATTAGTTATTTCAGGATAAAGTTTTAAATTTGAATTTTTGTTTTTGGCTGGAGCACTTGAATATTAAACTGGTCACCATGGTGAATTCTACTTTACAATCCCGTCATGTTAACCTTTCCAGGGTCCCACTTGAAAAACTGGTTTACATCCAGAGGCCCAACTATTTTTTTGTTTCATTCTGATCAACCCAAAAAAAATAACTTTAAAATTTTTTTGCCAAAAAAACTAATGAAAGGAATTATGGCATGTTATATGCCAAATTAATCAGCATTCTGGATTTTCTGAAAATAAAATATTTTACAAAAAAAGACTGCTAGTTTTATTTTAATAGCACATCTTTAGAGTCATATAGTAAAAAAAAATATGCATCTGGCAATGCAAATAAAAAATTATTAAAAAAACACTAATAGACAGAAATAATTATATGCACATGAATAGAAATTCTTTTTATTTCTCAATAACAAAACAATAAATTTTTTTGAAGCAGGAAAATTATTCCCTTTTTTAATTTTATCTCAGTATCATACTTTGAGGAAAGTCCAGGCTTTTTTTTTTGCCAGTTGTGCTGAGTCATATAAACAAGTCAACATTAGAATTAAAAAAAATTACCAATCAACTGCAATAGGTCATGTTATATACCAAATTAAATAGAATTTAAATCTGTATTCTATTAAAATAAAAAATTTAAAATTGTAAACATATTAATTTTAGTAAGACTTTTTTACATGATATATTGAAAAAAAAAATAGATTGGACTATGCAATTAAGGTCTAATTTTGGGAAACCCGATGAATAAAAATAGTTAAATTATATATTAATTGGAAGTAAATTTCTTCCCAAATAATATATTTACCTGAAACATAATTTCTATTTCTTTTAAGTATTATATATTTTAATTTGTTGTTTTCAGTGTTGTATATTTTAAAATATACACCAGCATTATGCAAAGTGACTTGGATTGCTCACATATTGATATGTTTTTCTATCTTGTTTATGAAATGGTGGAAAACTTCTTGGTTGCTTTTTTAACTTTTTTTCTTTCAGTGTTGAATTTTGGAGATTTCTTCTAAACACTCAAAAGTTAGTGCACCAAAGCAAAATAAGCAAAAAAAATTGTGTTGTCAGAGTAGCACAGCCAATATACTAAGGGTTGGGGAGGGAATGCTTTTAAAATCATTCAATATAACACAATAACTAGCAATTTTTAAAATAAATAAAATTTGCTAGGGGGGAGGGGAGTAAAACATTTACAGTGAATTTAGTGGGAGGTGGTATGTAAAAACCCTTCCCGAAATTGCCCTCCCACACGAGGACTGATTTCTGTACCAAGGAATCCTTTTTACTTTCATATCCAAGACCTCATTCATTTTCACAAAATGGTACATGAAAGTTTTTTTACTGGAAAATGAAATAATAGTAAAAGAAAAAAAATAACATGTTTAAAAAAATAACCTAATGCATTAATAATTAAATAAACTATCCACATCAACAAGTTGTAAGCCAGCTATCCAATATAGATAACTCTGAAAAAATGATAATTATCGATCAGTGGAAAGATTGTTATATGGAAATAAAGTAAAACCATAGAAATGAAAAATAAGGTTTAATTATAAAAGGAAATGAAATATAAAGTGGAGAAGGGGAGGTTGTGACCTTCTGAAAACTGCCCTTCCACATGAAGACTTATTTCCATGCCAAGGAAGTATTTTTTTTTGCTTTCATATTCAAAACCTCATTCATTTTTAGGAAAAAATACAGGATCAAAATTTTTTTATTGGAAAATGAAGAAATGATAAAAGATAAAAATAACATATAACCCAATGCAATGTTTAAAATATTCATGGCAGCAAGTTGTAATCTGATGTAGAATAGCTATGAAAAATTGATAATTATTGATTTGTTAATAGATAAATAATTTGCAGAAATAAAGTGAATCTACAGAAATAAAAACTAAATTTTAATTATAAATTTAAATTTAAAAAATGCAATACTACTAACTTTACAAAAGGAGTGTATATCCTACGTGAGTTAAATAATCCATGTAAACAACTTGTTTTTCAGTCGCTTAGCAGATGGCTCACTGTCGTATGTGTTTTGTGTGAGCAAGCAATTTGAACACCTGCAACTTTCTCCTTCTGCCAGACTCTATACATTAACAGAACTTATGAAGACTTTCCTTTAGTTACAGTTTCAATTTGAATAGCGGGAAAAATGCATAGAATGCTGATATAAATGATAAAAATAATTCTAGGAATATTGAAATTGGTTTAAGGCAGAAAGGAATGTAAAATGGTGAAGATAGAGATATGTACTTCGTGATTACTTACAAAATTTTCCATTCTAAAAAATAGCAGTTTTTTGTTAATTTACAGGAGATTTTCAAAACTTTAAGAAAAAATTTGTTAATAATAGTTCAAATCAAACTTGTGAGCTTAAATCATGTGATTGCTTCAGCAAAGAGTAACATTAACAAACAAATCAGCAATACTGTATAGTGCTTCTAAGAAATGGTAATTGGATGACTTTAAAATTTTTTTATAATATAGTTTAATAACATATGCATTAAATAAAAAAGGGAAATATTATTTTCAAACTTGAATTACCTATTTTTAAAAGATATATGTAAAAAAGAAAAAATTCAAACAGCAATTTATAATTTTTAAAAATCGAATTTTTTTTGTTGTATTAAAAAGGAACATAGTCATCTTGGGCCTCTCATTTCGAATTCTGTCAATGTCTATGATTTTCAGGGACCTTGGGAGGATTGATTGAGTAATATGGCTGTGTAGGTTGATTGAGATTGACAATATTTAAGATAAGGCAAGATTATTACTTTTGTTTCTAATATATGGAACCAAAAAAGGAACAGTATTTGACAAATCAAGCTAAGATCACAGTACATATGATTTAATAACTAAGTTGCACGCAAAATCAGATAATAATCCAATATAGAGAGGTATGAGCAGTGGTAATGGATATCAGCCATGCACTTATATGAATCAATTATTGCTGAGGCACCACAGCATAAATATCTAGTATTAGCTTACATGCTAAATGTAAGTAATCTTTAGAACTAATGTACATGCACAAATATAGATACTTATAAAATAATTCCCATTATAGTAGATTTGACCTGTTGTTTCAGATGCTGAAGCTAGTCCAAGAATCATGTAGTCCTGATGAAGGAATGGTCACTAGAAGATATCTTGGTGCCATAGAGATGACAGATGTGACATGACATAGCACCATAGAAAGTAGTTGAATGTAGCAAGAGTTGGTTGTCAAAATTCTACTGTTATATGCCCTTTACAAAAATATATGAAAGTGTTTGCATTCAGTTCAGCTGCATATTTATGCTGTTGTGTTTTGTGACATAGGCAAGTTCATTATCAATGCCCAATGAGAAACAGCTAACAATAGACTATCATTTATGCTGCCCATTTATTTACAAAGAATGGGATGATGGCTATAGTGTGAAGTTGGCTCAGTTACTATGATTGCCACGATGTTAAAAGTTATTTTAACTGACATTAAAAATAGACATTAAAAGTCCTAGTCATATGACATGCTTCTCTGATCTCTTGCTGGCTTTGCCAAATGTGATAAGAATGACAAATTCAGCAAGAGATCGCAGAAACATCATATTACTAAAAGTTTTAAAGTGTATTTTTATTGTCAATTACAATAACTTCTTAACATTATGGCAATCATAGTAATTGAGTCAGCTTTCCACTATCATCGACCCATTCTTTGTAGATAAATGGTCAGATAAATAATGTTCAGAAGGAAAGAATTAATCATACTATTGTAATAGTCCTTTTGTAGTAAGAAGGCAAGTGTGAAAAAATCCACCCATCTGCCTCCCAGACTTGAACACGGACTCTCCGGGACAGATAAATCTGGTCAGTCTTAGAGCCAGGGTCTTGGAACTTGTCTCCAGCTCCAAGTAACATCTGGCTCCAGTGAAATTATAAAATTTCAACTTATTTTTAATTTTAATATAACTTCATATTTCCTAAGAGTTTTTAAGTTTTATTCACAATAAAATGCTACAAATAATGGACAAAAAACCAGAAACAGCACTGTAAAATCACTAATACAGTGTTGGACTACCACTTGAGCCCAGCACAGCCTGTATGCACTGTGGCATAGAGTCTTCCAGTGTCATAAGTCAGCAGGAGGGATATGACATTCATTCACAAGCAACACAGTCAATTCCTATTTGTTCAGGGGAACTGGAGAATGTTGTCCGAGACATTTCAGAAGTTCCCTAGATTTTCCAGCGGGTTGATATCTGGTGAGTGCAATCGCCATATATCTCATTATAAGTACTAAAGTTTAGTATCTTCTCAAACTAGGATTTCTAAAACAGATATATTAATAACTGATATCTGTGATAATAGGGTTCATGTCCAGAGCAAAAGTTTCAGATATCACTTTTTTCCTGCTTTTTATGTAAATATTAATGATCTTCGAAAATCATCTGAGAGGCAGTAGAAAAATGTCATCTAAAATTTTTATCTCTGATTCACTTTTGTAAAGAAAAGGAAAGATTAATCAAGACTATGGAAGAAAAGAAAACTTGATCATAAATACAGTATATGCAGCATTGAGTGGGCAAGTTTAACCCTTTCTGTTTGGAGCACTCCAAAAAAAAAATGCTTTAATTTTTCGAATTCTAGTGATCGGAGACACAAGTTTCTCTCCTGTAGTACAAGGTTGTAAAAAGAAAATTCCAAATAGAAATCTGATTTTTTTTTCGACTGTTGCTAATCAAATATCGAAAATGACATTTAAATCTGTATTGTATATATTTTACCTGCTGATTCTGCTTGAAAAAATTATGATAAAGTTAAAAAATAATTTAAGTCTGCTGTGAATGTGTGCTCATGATCAGTCACTGTAAATAGTATCAAGTAGTGATGATTTAGTTTATGCCCTTATTCTGCCATACCCTGTGTAGATTATCGATTGGTTGCATTTCCCTGTATTTTTGTATCTTGGTTATTTATAGCATTACTAGAGTTCTAATGCTTTCTAAACTTTTAACATAAAGATATTAATTTATTACTGCTGGAAATTGGGTCATCCAGGAACTATGCACATTGGCTTTTGATCAATATTTTAGCAGACTTTCGATTTTAAAGACTTTTTTAATTACTTTATGCATTTAAAATTATTTTTTATTGCATCTCAAATGGATACTGCAATTATAAATAATAATTAATTCGAAATTATCAAAAACAAATCCACTTGTGATTTGTAATGGTGGCAGTTGTAGAGCATTAGGATTACTCAAAGTGTGATTTTTAAATGGTAGGACTTTATTTATCAATACTTTTAATTACATTTCAACCAGATATATTAATTCAGGGCAGGAAATTGCGATTTTTTAACCAAAATTTCTCTCGGAATTTTAGAATTAAACTTTCCCATAGCAGTTAATGCAGCTTCATAATAAAATGACTCATTCTCAAATTCATTGCTTCAGTTAAACTTTAAATGCTTTGAAACATTTTATCTTTTTTCTAAACCATACAAGACCATAATTAAAGCATTCATTCATACCATACAAGACCAAAATTATAATTAAATTTGGCTTATCTTTTTCTAAAGCAAAATTATTTTTTATGACACTGCTTTTTTTTAGGCTTAGAGTTTGCTGATCATCAAAAGTCTAAGAATATGCATTATGCATTTTATGCATAAATGGCTAAATAATTTAGAAAAAAGAAAAGAAATGAGAGATTTAAGTAATAATAGAAATATTATGAACTGTTTATATTAGAATAATAAAATAATATTGAAAAAAAGGGGAAAAATATATATTTTTGAAATTTTACCAAAATAGGAAAAAATAGTAAAATTTTGCAATATTTAAAAAAAATGCTTAAACAATTTAATCTACCATTTTTCTCTCCCTTTGAATTTTTGCCATTTTATTTAGCACAATTAAATGCTCTTTCTTTTGGTATAAACATGATATATTTCCATTCATCAGTTACTTCAGGATGAGGTTCAAAAGCTGTTTATTTTATTTTCTGAAAGCACTTTGAAATAAATCCAGCCACTACAGTGAGTTCAGTTTCAGTAACACGACACTGTTAGGGCTAATAAGATATTTGAACATCAAAAATAATAATATAATACTATAATACAATAGATATTTGTACATGGGGAAAAATCATGAATGCTTTAATTTTGGTCTTGTATGGATTCAAGGTTATGTTAATTCTAATGATATGGTTAAAAATTTAAAGATCAACTTCAAATTTAAGTTTCGAAAGTGATATTTTGTGCACTATTCATTTGTTTGAATCACTCAATTTATTTAGAAGTTTGTGATTATTTTTATAATAGATGAGCATCAGTAGATATATTACTGTTAGTAGCAGTTGATATACAAGAAGTTTGAAATAAACGTGATTTCGATGATAGGAGGAAGCAGCCAGATCAAATTAATAAGTAAAATAGCTTATTTTAGATATTCTCCTGTGCTTAATAACATTCTCCAAACTATGTCAAAAAGAATATGGACATGAATATGAGCTTCCTCTAGATCAGGGGTTCTTAACTGGGAGGCTCACACCCTAGGGTAAAGGGAGTCCAGGGTGTGTGAAAGAAACATTTGGAAGTTGGAATTTTTCATTTTACTTATTTTCAAAAATGAACCAAGCAAGGATACATAAAAGGAATGCATGGAGAATTGAGGGGTGTGTGAGGAGAATTGTAGGTGGTGTGAGGAGAATTGTAAGGGATGCAAGGCTCCCATACATTGCTGCAAATGGTGCAGACCTTAAAAAGGTTAAGAACTCTGCTCTAGATATAAAGGTGCACTGGAATTCAATTGTGCCCATGATAGATAGATGTTTAATGCTCAAACTGCACTTCTAAAATCTCTGAGAGATTTAGACTCGCTTCATTTGATTGAAAAAAAAATATTTTGAGTTATTGACCCTTTTTGTGTCAGAGCCCAAAGAAACACTTTCCTCTATCGCATTTTAGTGATTGAAGACTAAAGTTTCGCTCCCATAGTAGAAGGTTATGAAAAAAAAAAAAAAATTCTGAATAGAAATCAGAATTTGTTTTTACTCTGCCTAATCAGATATCGAAAATGACATATAAATCTATGATATAAATTTTTTCCTGTTGATTCTGCTTGAAAAAATTGTGATGAAGTTCAAAAATAAATCTATTTGAGCCTGCAGTGAATGGATGTGCATGTTCAGTCACCTTAAACAGCATCAAGTAGCTCAGATTTAGTTTATCCATTTATTCTGCTGTACCATGCTTAGATTATCGATCGATTGCATTTCATGGTATTTTGTGCTATTTATAGGTCTACTAGAGTTGTAATGCTTTCTAAACTTTTAACATAAAGATATTTATTTTTTTTATTACTGGAGATTGCATCATCTAGGAACTATGGCACATCAGTTTTCAATCAGTATTTTAGCAGACTTTAGATTTTAAAGACTTTATTTACTTTTTATTTACTTTAAAGCTTCTAAAATTATTTTTTACTGCTTCTACAAATGGTTACTCTGATTATAAAGAATAATTAATTAGAAATGATCGAAAGCAAAACTGCTAGAGATATGTATGGCAGCAATCAAAACAAACATAAGGATTTCTCAGAGCTTGAGTTTTAAAAGGTAAGACTTTATTTGGTCGAAATGTAATTAAAAGTATTGATAAATAAACTGATTCAGGTCAGTAAATTGTGATTTTTAACCAAAATTTCTTCCAGATTTTAGAATTAAACTTTTCCATAGCAGTTATGCAGCTTCATAATAAAGTGACTCATTCTAAAATTCAGTGTTTCCGTTAAACTTTAAATGCTTTGAAACATTTTATTGAAATTTTTTCATAATTATTTATCATTTTTCTGATATATTTTTAATTTTTTATATAAATTACCTTGTTTTCAAAAGCAAATTTTTTTTTATGACACTGCTTTATTTAGACTTAGAGCTTGCCGATCATCAAAAGTCTAAGAATATGCATTATGTTTTATATGCATAAATGAGTAAAAAAGTTTGAAAAAAATTAAATTAATGAAAATTTAAGCAATAATAGAAATATTATGAGTTGTTTTATTAGAATAATAAAATAATATAGAAAAAAATGGGAAATATATTTGTATATTTGAAATTTTACTGAAGATAATCAAAACTTTAAATGATAACAAATCCTCTAGATATGACAATATACAAATCAAACACATTAAAAACTGTCGAGGTATTTGCTGATGTCATAAAGGAAATAGTTAACGAAAGTATTTCAACTGGTACAATGCCAACTGAGCTTAAAATAGCAATTCTGCGACTAATATTCAAAGGGGAACAAAGTCAATTATAACTAATTACAGGCCATTGCTATTTTATCTTCTGACATAAAATATTGGAAAAATATGTTTACAATACTTTATATAAATTTCTTAGTAAACATAACATTCTCAGTGAAAATCAATATTGAAAAAAATATTCAATTTCAAAAGGCAAAAAGTACTGTGAACTTACTAACGAAATTTACTTATTTAGCTTATATGGCACTAAATAGAGGTGACAGGGTGGTTGCAGTGTTTTTAGACTTACAGAAAGTCTTTGACACTTTGGATCATGGCATTCTTCTACAGAAATTAGAAAAGTATGGAATTAGAGGAACTGCATTACACTGGTTTCAAAGCTACTTATCAAATAGATTTATGGTAACTAAAATTAACAACACCTACAGCGAAAAGTGTCAAGTTAAATTTGGTGTTCCTCAAGGATCTATTGTAGGCCCGCTTTTATTTCTGATTTACATGAACGACAACAAAATTGAAACTAAATAGTAACATGTTTTTATGTGCTGATGATATAGTTTTAGTTAATATAAACAAATTGGAAGGAGATGCAATTAAACATATACAAAAAGACTTTAATATTATTAAACGATGGTTAAACTCAAACTGTAAATAGCAATAAAACCAAATGGATGACTTTTCACTCACCTGGTTTCAAAATTAATAATAACTTAATTATTAAAACACACAAATTAAACTGCAGAAAAAAGGGAACCATTTCTGAGCTAGATAACTGTGGCTGCATAAAAATTGACAGAGTACATACAATAAAATATCTAGGATTACATCTCGACATGGAACATTCATACTGAGAAAATCTGCAGCACATTAAGGCTTTGTGCTTTGAAATTAAATAAATTACAATATGTTATGGATACCAACGCATGCATTATGTTTTATAAAGCAATCTGTGAGTCCCTCTTAAATTATGACATAACGATACATGGTACAACCAACTTAACAAATATTAGAAAAATAGGAAGTATTCAATCCTCAATAGTTAAAAATATTATACCAACTAAAGACCGCACACATTTAATTACAGCCCAAGATAGATTCATTTACTTGGATATTTTATCTTACCAGAACCTATATAAATATAACATAGTTATACGTAATTTTTTCAACAACACACATAAAAGTAAAGTCCAGCATGATAAAAACACAAGATTTAAAGAAAAAAATTATTTTCAACTATTGAATTTTACAAATAACTATGGGAAGTGCACAAGTGGCTACAAAATTTCATACTTTTTTAATCAGTTACCAGGGAATTGCTAGCCATAAATTCTTTCAGAGAAATAAAACACAAATTAAACAGATTTTTATTAAAAAATCAGATAATTAATATTAACACCTACTGACAAATTATGTGGTGCTGAATGTAAACATAAAAATCCCAATGTTATTTTGAAATATTCTAAATGAAAAAGGGTAAAATTTTTTAGTAAAGAGAGCATATTATTGAATGTCAAAATTCTCAACTGAAATAGTAAGATCATCATCATCATCCTTGACCAGCCATGACCTTGCAACCAGACCATGCAATTTAGTTCTCCAAGCATGTCTGTCCTGAGCTACATCTGCATCCAGCCACTGCACACCAATTCTAGCAAGGTCCTGTTTGACATTGTCTGCCCACAGCATCCTAGGTCTCCCCTTCTTTCTGAGGCCTTTAGGCACACTGTTCATAACCCTATTCACCAATCTATAATTATCCATACGGGCAACATGGCCAAACCAACGGAGTCTCTCTCTGCACAAAATGCTGCTTAAAGGAGGTTGCCGACTCCTTTGCCTAATCTCATCATTAGTTACAAAGTTAAACTACCTAATGCCCAAGATACTGCGTAAGCATCTAGAATCAAAAGCATCTAGCTTCCTGTTATCTTGTTTACAAAGTGTCCAAGTTTCACTACCATAACTAACCCTATAAAGAACCAAACTATTATACAGTCTAATTTTAGTCTTTAGATGTATACGCCTATTTCTCCCCACTCTCCATAGATTCTTAAAAGTCCTGGCAGCAATCCCTATTCGTCTGTTAATCTCATGCCGCACATCACCATTATCTGTTACATAGCTCCCAAGATAATTAAACTGTGACACCTGCTCAAGACTGCAACCATTCAGATTAACTGAATCACAGCCTGCCTGACCAATTTTCATCACTTTAGTTTTCTCTCTGTTTATAACCAAACCTACTCTACTACCAGTTTCATCAACAGCCCTAATGAAAGAGTTCATATCATCAACATCATTTGCCAAAAGGGCTAAATCAGCATAATCTAAGTCAGAAATTTTCGTATCTCCAGCCCATTTAAGGCCAAAATCTTTCCCTTGAAGTGTATTTCGCATAACATAATCATTAACCAAACTCTGTAAATAAGGAATGATTTATTTGAATTTGTCTCAAAAAAAAAAGTAAAATATTTTAGTGTTTAAAAAAAAATACTTAACAGCTTAATCTACCATTTTTTTTCTTCGAATTAAATGCTCTTCATTGTCCAAGCTGTTTTATTATGTTTTAGTCAATCAAAATAGCAATTCGATTGGTGAATACAGGATAGTAGGGATGTTAGTCACTTCTTGTAGTAATATGTGAAGTAAGTCCTTTCCTGTTGCACAGATCACACAATGATATTTAGACCACTGTAACAGCATATTTTGACTATTAACATCTTCAGAAGTTGGGTAAACATAATCGAAATATGTCAAGTTACAGTGGTCTAAATATCGTGTGATCCATGCAACAGGAAAAGACTTCACATATAACTACAAGAAGTGACTAACATCCCTACTATCCTGTATTCACTGATCGAATTGATTTATTAAAACAATAATAAAACAGCTTGGATAATGTTTGAGTTTTTAAAATGCCTTTTCTTTTGGTACATGACATGACATAATTCTGTTCATTAGTTACTTCAGGATGAGTTTCTAAAGCTGTTTATTTTATATTCTGAAAATACTTTAAAATAAATCTGGCCACCACAGTGAGTCCAGTTTCAGAAACCCGACACTGTAAGGGTTAAAACTCAGAACAATCCTATACAATCCATTAAAGTGGTAACTGAAACTTGTATGTTGAGAAATGAAAATCTCTTTGTAGTTGAAGAAATTTTATCATTTTGAGTGAAACAGAAAATTGGAGGATTAAAATCTGAATAGTGCAATTTAGTCAAGTCAATTGAAAATTGCATTGAAAACAGGACAAAGGTTACAAAATTGCAGGTTTACTTAAATGTCTTTTTGATCCATCAAAGGCTTGATTCACTACAACTCTCATAAATTGTCTATACCCTAATGAGTTCAGTGTACATTTGGGTAAAAAAAATATCAAATGAAAATTATCTTCTTGATAAAGAAATTTTGCTTGAAGTTAAATTAAATTCCTATGTTCCCAGAGGCAATATCTGTTTAAAACAACAATGAATGAATGCAATGCACTAAAGCAACAATTGAATCTTTTCAAGGAAACAGGTAAGAAAACACTTAGAGTTACTGTGTAAAGCAATTAAATCTGTGAATTCCACTTTTATGCATGCTAAGTGAGCAATTTTTGTCAGCTAATTTCTGCACCAACATTATGTCATCTTTCTGATCCTTCCATTAATGGATCAGTGTTTCTTAAATATTATTACTTAAAAATAAATTAATATCAACACAATATTGAATGGCAATTAATTTGCTTTAATCATTAACTGAATAAGTAAAATCTCTTTCATTAAATCATTTTGAATGAGCAATTCAAATCTGTTTTTAAATCCTTTTTCTTACTGGCTAACTGATAGCCATGAATATCAAAAATTTGCTATCCAATAACCACTGTTATCCAAAATCCAGATATTTGGAAATCATACCTCAAACTATTGGATGACCACGTGCTCTGTGGATTGTGCTCTGTGTGGTAAATGGAACATTGTCATCCTGAAAGAGAGCTCTTTCACTCTTCATGAAAGAAATGCTGTAACATTGGATGAAGTGATCACTCAACACTGCCAAATAGCAATTGGCATCAATCTTCTGTTCAAACAGAATGAGTGCATTCAAACCCTGCCATGAGAAAGTGCCTGAATTATTATAGAACCACCAGAATCCTTAACAGTAGGAAACAAGCAGAGTCATAAGCTTCCATTGGTTGGTGCCACATGTGCACTCATCCATTTGTCAGAAACAAAGTGTAGGATGATTAGTCAGACAATATCACATTCTTCCACTGCTCAAGTCTCCACTGCTTGTGCTCTATGCATTACTGGACACCACAATGTGCATTGACAGGTGTGATGAGTGACTTGTGAAGTGCAACTTGACATGATATCCAGCTCTATGGAGTTCTCAATGTCATGTTTTTGATGAAACTGGCCTCTCGTTTTCTATGTTGAAATCCATGCACAATTGTCCAGCTGTAGATCGCCACTTTTGCTTTGCATCGCACTAATGCTTGAATGCATAAATTCTGGAGTATGCAATTTTACCCACTGTTGTCTTTTTCAGATGTCTTCTCTTTAGATTCCCATTGAGACACTAACTTGGTAAACTGTTCCTCATGAAACATTAGAGAGTTCAGCTGTCTTAATAACCCTGACTGAAGCTCCTGCTAATGCACTCCAACAATCGTGCCCCTTTGAAATCACTAAGGTCTTCTCTCGATGACATGATACCAATAATACATGCAATTTGCATTTATAGACATAATGCTAAGCATACTGGGATGCCATTTGGATGTTTCATGCTTTTGTCAGTGGGATATAGATGCTGCTGTTAAAAATAACTGAAGGTTTTCTGCAAACTTTGTTGTTTCCATTTTTTTGTCTATTACCTGTAAATGTAAAATAGTTTTCTACATTAAAGCTTCACTTTATTTGTTTTTGCCCCTCATTTGCAACAGAAATTTCGAATTAGATCAAGAGTTACCATACAAACAAAACATTAGTAAAATATCAACTGTTGTAAGATGAACCAAAAATACTCTTACCTAAGATAAAATAATATAGATATCACTTGTAATTTGAAAAGCCAAGAACTAAAAAATTTTAAACTCCTGATTTATATATGAGAAGACAATCTCCAAAAAGACAATTTTTCATTCATAATCCGAGGTCATTATAAATGAGCTTCAGAGCTGAAAACACCTGCTTAGTTGGCTTATGATGCAAGCAAATTTGATACAACTAACTATTATATTTGTTTAAAATTTTCATAAAATTTTCACTCACAAGTTGTACTTAAATCCTCTTATAGAATTGAAAGCCATAGATTGTACCTAAATGGAGCTGTATTGTGGGATATATACAACTTGAACCTTCCTCCACTCTGAACAGCTAATTGCAAATCAGATCACTTTCTTCACTCTGAAACTTTGAGGCAGAAAGGGTACTTTGAAGCTGAAGCTTGTGGGAAAATAAAGTAAGTTGTAAGGAAAATAAAGGATTAAAACTTTTCCTATCCTATTGCTGAGGACTTTGGATAACTGCTCCAACCTTTTGATTTCTACTGCATAGAAAGTCGGCTAACATATTTTAAATTTCATAAACCATGATGAGAAAATTTAGAAATTTCTGACCAGCCTGCAGTTCCTTACCAGAAGCTAAAGCAAAGGCATATACCAACAAAGGAGGAAGGGGCAAAAACTAATTAATATTTTCTATTTTTATGTGCATTTAAAGAAGAAATTAATGATGCTGCATTCAAAGGTGAAAGTAAGTTCATGTTGTTGTAAATATTTTGTGTTTTTAATATTTCCTAGCTTTGAAACAAGCCACACCAAAAAATTCACTCATCTTTGACAAGTTGTAGAGTGTATTTCTCTAGCCCTGGTTATCAAAAGACTTCTTCATTTTTCGTTGCAACTAATAGCAGTAACGATTCTGATTGTTCAGGCTCATAATCTGTAGTTCCCACGGTTGGGTCCCAACTGGGCCATAATTGAGATTTATCTCCACAGTACTCCCTGTCCTCAGTCAGTAGGGGACACTAATGGGCTTGGAAAGGCTGCCATCCATTATATGGGATGTTAAGCTGTGACTCCTTGTGTGGGAGAGCCATACTCTGTGCACATTAAAGAACATGCTGGATGGCCTTGATGGGAGGCTACCATCTGTTTCCCAACAGCTATTCCAATGGGTCCCCTCCCCCAACCTTCTCTGAGCCCTCAGGGTCCTTGTGACCTGGCCATTTAGTCCATTGTGTGCAAAAATTGCCACTCAGGTAAAACAACTCAACGATTCTATTGATATTTTCTGAATTCAAGCTTATTGGCATTTCATGCTCCAGTTGTGTGTCCATGTCATCTGATAATTCTGTCTTGTATGGGAAGAAAAAGATAGCAAATATAAACCTGTACGATACTATAAGTTATGTGAAAATATATTCTGAAATTGGTCATCACGAGTTGGAGATGGAACTAAGGTGGGGCAAGTGAGGCACCAGATCTGTGAACAGAATTCTAAGGGGTGCAGAAAATATTTTAAAACCACTTTTTTTAATTTAGAAATTTATTGCTAGTTCTTCATTTGTTGAAATTTACAGCAATGATAACCAACATGAGGGACTAAACCCTTATATTATTTTGATAAAAAGAAGCTATATTAAATTTAATGATCCTGTATCTTACTGTTTAGTTCTTCCCCCAATTTTTTAGGGGGAAAGAAATGTTGTAGGGCCAAATTCTCATGTTGCTTTAAATCATGATAAGAGAAAACTTTTTATTTGTGACATAGGACAGAGAAGAATTCTAGAAGCTACTCATAGCTTTTACAGGCCTTCTATACAAGAACATGCCCTACTAAGACCAAAATTCCTGCTGACCACTGTCTCAGTTTGAACTAACACAGCACACAAAGTTTGCCTTGCTGGAACTGTTGTTAGCTCCCTAACCACTATGCCAGTTAAGGCTGTATACCAAATTTCATTAGCCTAGCTCTTAGGTTCAAGAGGAGTGCTAGATCAACAAATAAGAAAAAATATACAAACTGTATAACACATATATTAGATAATATAGGACATCTGTCTTGAGTGATTCCCCGCCCTGCCCACGGTCAGTAGGGGACACCGATGGGCTTGGAAAGGCCGCCATCTGTCGGATGGGACGTTAAGCCATGGCCACATGTGCAGGAGAGCCATACCCTGTGCACTTTAATGGGATGGTCTTTAACGCTGGATGGCCTTGATGGGAGGCTACCATCTGTCTCCTAACAGCTGTTCCAGTGGGTCCACTCCCCCAACCTTCCCTGAGCCTTTGGGGTCCATGTGACCTGGCCATTTAGCCCATGGTGTGCAAAAAAGTGCCGCTCAGAGGTAAAACAACCCAACCTGTTGAGTGTCATACAGATGGAATCTTTAAAACTTCAATTATTTTTAACTATTGATATATCTGTATATTATAAATGAATTTCAGAAGTAATACAGTTAACAGAATTTGTATTTTAAGCAAAATATGATTGTATTTCGTATTTTATTTTACCAAGCATTATTTTGCTGAATACATAGAATTGGTCACAAATATGACTTCTGTGAATTACTACTTGCTCTGGAAGGAATATACAAGGTCTGACAACCAATTATCATCAACAAACAAACAAAACACTTACTGTAAAATTCATTCATAACCTTTGAGTATCTGGCTAGATTTCCCCATTTTGCTGTAAAAAAACAAAAGAATTAAAAAAATCAGAAGTCAGAGCTGGATTAATTTTGCAACTTTTTTGATCTCTGGCAAAAATTGGGGCTCCTGGCTCCAGCTCAAAAACCTTCTCCTGGTTGCATGCCAGTTGAGCAATGATAGGGGCAATTCACACTTGCTTAAGGAAGGCCTATAGCATGAGAGGTTATTTTCATCCTCTTTTGACCAGGTAATGGTCAGAACCAATTTCAGCTCCCCTGTATCCCTATGTATCCCTATGTATGTGTCCCCTGTATCCCTATATTTCTGCTCCCCTAAACCAATTTCAGCTCCCCTGTATGATCTGGTATTCCTAACTGAACTGGCCCATTTGCTGTTAATTAAAATATAATTATCATATTCCTGTGCAGCCCATCAGGTGAAACCCATGTATATTCATAAATGTCCCGGTGTTTGTAATATGTGTTAGTTATTCTCAAACCATTAAATTGAGTAAACTGTAGGAGATGTTTGTCATTCCCATTGGAACTACCAATGCCAAAGGGACCTAAAACTCCTGCCCAAAGGTCAGAGTCAGTAACAACTTTAGCATTGAAGTCACCTAGCACAAGAGAAATATTTCCTTTCTTCACAGAATTTAAAGTATCCTGAAGCTGGCTGTAAAACATATCATTCTTATTCTCATCAGTCCTCTGTTGTGGCATAACAACAGATGACATTATTCAAGTATTTAATTTTTGTTTTAAATTTTGCTATAAGAAATCTTTCATTAGTGCAGTCATATCCTAGAAGAGCATCAGTAGTGTGTTTGCTGAGAAGCAAACCTACACCTTGGAGATGCTTTCCAACCTCCATCCCTGAAAAGAGAAATTTAAAGTTTTTTTTTTTAAGTATCTCACCTTTACCTCTCCATCTGGTCTCTTGCAAGCCTAGAATATCTGGTTATAATGCTGGAATTCCTGCATGAGGACATCAAGAGAATAATCACAATGTAATGTCCTCATGTTCCATGTTCCTGCAAAGAGAAAATGACTAGTAGGATTTTTAAAAAACTAGGTTTATTGTGAGAGATAGGGCTAACAATATCAAACAGCCTCTTGATTGCAGGCAAAAACCTGTTCTTCATCCGCTAAAGGCTGAAGTCACCGATGCAGGTAGGAACTTAGTCACCACCTTTTCAAGTGGACCTTTTCAAAAGCCAAATATGACTTGCCTAAGAAACATTACTCCAGTTTAGGATTGGCGATGCCCAACTAGCTAAGTGAGGGTTGAGTTTCTCCCACTGCTAAAGGCTAAAGCCACCCATGCTGGTAGTAACTTCAGGCACCACCTTTTCGGTGCACCTTTTCAAGAGCCAAATATGACTTGCCTAAGACACATTACTCCAGTTTAGGATTGGTGATGCCCAACTAGCTAAGTGAGGGTTGAGTTCCTCCCACTGCTAAAGGCTGGAGCTTTAGAAAGGTGGTGCCTGAAGGCACCACCTTTCTAAAGAAAAAAAGACTGTCGAAAGAAGGCTGTCGTGCCTTCCTCGTGTACCTACTTTCTTAAAAAAAAAAATGGTGCCTGAAGAAAAAAAAAGGTGGTGCCTGAATTTCCTACCATGCTTGTAGGAACTTCTGGCACCACTTTTTCAAGAGCCATAGACCTGCCTGAGACACATTACTTCAGTTTAGGATTGAGGATGCCCTACTAGTTAAGTGAGGTTCAGGTACCTGTGATGGCCTCTGATCAGGATTATCCACCAGCTGATATAAGGTGTCCTGTGTCTCTGTTCACTTAGGGCTGGCAACCCACAAGCAAAAGAAAACACAATGGCAAATTCTTCTTCAACCAGTGTAGCAAGTCCAGTAACCACATCAAGCTCAAAGCTACAAACCAATCCACTCTGGTGGTTATAAATGGTTGGCACAAAGACCCTGTGAAGTTAACCACTCCTCAGCAGGGTAAAAAAAAAGTATCCATAGTAGTTCAGATCAGTAGGCCACACTGCTCTGGCAGCTCTCTCTCCTTTTCAAAAGAGAATATCTCTTTTGAAAGGTACTAACGGCCTGCACCACGAGAAGGCAGGGTCAGACAGGTGCTAGACCTGACTGGTTCTGTGCATCAGCATTGGAGATTAGTACATAGCGCTCCTTCCAGTTTATGCCTAGCTACCATTTACAGACCAAGGATAATAATAACTCTAGTAAAATCCTTAGGAATAACACCTTTATCATAAAAAATATTCAAAATTTCAGTCAGCCATGTGACAACAGAAATGTTTCCAGCTCTAAGCATTTCAGTAGTGATTTCATCCACCCCTGGGGATTTATGCAGTTGTAATGTAGAAATAGCCAAAGCGACTTAGCAATGTAATATAGGGCCATCATTAAAGCAAGTATCATCATTACAAACAATGGGAGTAGAAATAATAATGGAAGAGGATTTAAAAAAAAAATCCTACTTCCATTATTATTCAAGAAATAATTTTTTTAATTTATATTTTCTCACCTAGAATATTTATTTAAAATAAATTTTTTTTCCTGTGAATTCAGCATTTTCTTTGGAATTGCTGACAAAGAAACGATTTTTAGGTTCATCAAGTGCTCTTGATGAACCTGCAGCAGCTATACTGAGACGAAAAAAGGTGGCAGTTTTTGTAAATCAATAATTTTTTTAAAATTGTAATCCCTAATCCTGAGAATTAAGCTTAATATGCTAATCTTTTTTAAAGGCATTAATCGATTATGCATTTTCATTCAATATAGAGCTGCTCTCATATATTATGATACTAAAATTTGCTTTTTTTTTAGATATCTGAAGCCAAGGATGAACTTAATGGCAAAAAACATGAGGAAAGTGTGAGAGCAGAAAGGTTTGTGTATAAATAAGTTTTCGGAATTTCAACTCTAATTCATAAGTAAAATGAGATTGTAAATATTTGAAAATTTTGATGCCCTAATTAAAGTCATCTTTAATTACTATCATCTAAGCAAGTAATTGGTTGTAAGACCTCTTCCTTGTTTATCACACAAAGAAAAATAAATGGTGTTAAGAACACCTTGATTGGGTTATTAAATGATGTAACCAATATATTTTTTTTTCTAATGATAACAAGTAGGGCTTAAAAAATAGGGTGGGCCAGAAGACTAAAGAAATTTAACATATGATATCTACCACAGTTGGCAAGAAGTCTGTATCTTTCTCAGAGTATATCACTTGAGGAAAAAAAAATTAAATGAGTAATTATACTGTTTCTAGTCTCCCACCCCTCTTTAATTCAGAAAGACATTTCCTTTCTATTCATATATATATAATTATTTTGATCCATTAGTTTTTTAAATTTTTATTTGCATAGCAAGACCCTTTTTATTACATCACCCTTAAAATTTCTTATTAAAATGAATATGTTTGTAATTTAATATTCTGTATATTTTGTTTTTGTAAAAAAAATCTACAATTAAATGCTGTTTAATATGGTATGTAATATGCCCTTTTTCTTTTCATTGGCTATTTATCAAATTCTAAAGTTCACTTTTTTTTTTAACTGAGTACAGTTGAAAAAAAACCTGTCACCTGGTAAAATTAAGTTTTTCAGGCCTGGCACTGTAAGAATTAAGATTATTGAACATAAAGAAATTACTGATTTAAATGCATCCATTTAAAATCTGTCATTATGGGTGTTAAAGATCTGTAAAATAAAGATGAACAATTGAAAAAAAAATCATGGGACATTATTTAACATCAGATATGAGTTTCTGCTCTGATATAATTTTTATGTTAATCTACTTGTTTACTGTGATTAAGTGATTTATTTATAGTATATTTTGTAAAATTTTATATTAGTGTTATTGTTGTGACTGACTTGATACAAAATAGCAAATAAATTGTCATTTCATTACAGATTACATGATCTGAGGCAACAATTAGAAGGCTTGAGGCAGCAATATAATGAAGTTGCTGCTAAAAGTGTAAATATTCAGGTAAGGATGATTCATGCATTAAATGTTTTTTGTATTATAAATACAGGAAGAAAAGCCTTAAAATACAGGGGAGTAAAATGATATGACGTCAAAGAAAAATATATGACTTCAAAGAAATTCTTCTGCTTTCTTTTTTCAAAGAAAGCAGACTCTGTTTAATTAAGATATACACTGAGATGCCAGTTTATTAGGTACACCATCCCTCTTCACATAAATGACTCATCCAATATGTAATACATCATTTGACCATAAATCAGGTAGACCAGCTCTTTGAGCATCAATTGAAGTTGGATTGAGTGTCAGAATGAGCAAAACAAGTGACCTGAGTGACTTTGAATGTGGCATGATAGTTGGTGTTAGGTGTGCTGTTGTAGCATCTCTCGAATGGCCATTCTCCTGGTATTTTCATACACAACTGTTTCAAAGGTTTACAAAGAATGGGGAAGAAGCAAAAAACTACCAATCATTGGTGATCCTGTGGACGAAAACAGCTTATGAATCAGAGAGGTCAAAGGAGACTAGCAACAATTGTGAAAGTGAACACATGGACCACAGCCAGGCAAATCACAGCAGAATTAAATATTGGTGTGGAAAAGGTAATCTCCGAATGTACCAGATATTGGGTCTTGTAGCAAATGGACTGCAACATCCACTGACCATGTCAAGTGCCGATGTTGTTTGCAAAAAATACAAAAGCGTGTCTCCAATGAGCACAGGAGCATCAACACTGCACCATTGAGGACTGGAAAATGGTAGTCTGGTTGGACAATTCAAGGTTCCTTTTACATCATGCTGATGGAAATAGCAAAATTTTACACAAGCAACATGAGGCCTTGGAGCCATCTTGTCTGGTATCTATCGCACAGGCCCTCATACTCCCTCAGTCAGTAGGGGACATCAATGGATTTTTGAAAGGCTGCTATCCATCGTGGGGTATTAAGCTCTGGTTCAGTGCATGAGAGCCATACCCTGTGCATATTAAGCTCTCTTTGTTAACTTCCTAAATTTGCCACTAGGTGTACTATAGTCACTATCATTCGACTGAGTATGGTCACCTAAATGACTGAATGGCCTTGATGGCAGTCTACCATCTTTCTCCTAACAGCTTTCCACTGGATCCCCTGCCCCCCAACCTTTTCTGAGCCATTGGGGTCTTTGTGATCTGGCCATTTAGCCCATTGTGTGCAAATAAAGTGCCACTCAGAGGTAAAACAACCCAAAAATAGCACTACTAATTACCCCTCTAGGAAATATATATATGCAAGATTGCAATAAAATTATTTGCAGGTTAAATACTTGGCAATAAATAATTGGCAATAATTAATAATTATTGCCAATTATTTGCTATTATAATTTAATAATTGGCAGCAAAACATTTGCTGCCAATTATTTACCTCTGAATGCATTCTCTAATTGCAGATCAGTAGATAGTTTGGTAGGGCAAATGAAAGAATGAGCATGGAGTGTAGAAAGAAATGAGGATAAATACTTACTATGCACATACATGATCCCAGCAGTCAGCATTTGGTTAACACTATGGTAATAACTTTCAAGATCTTTAGTCACCATCACTATGGTTCAACTGAGACACACCCTGAATTTAGAATTGTAGCAGAATCATATATAATAATAGCTGCATTGGGAATGGAATGGCTGGCTGCCAAGGTGAGCAAGCAGACACTGCAAATGTATAGAACGCATATGTTTCTCCTATTGTGTTCTGACATCAGTAGATATATGAGGTTTAAACTGTAATATTCACAGATTTTGATGTTCTTTAACTCCACAGATACTTGACTGATTCATCACAAATTTCATATACCATAAAACTCTAAACAACAAAAGTAAACCAAATTTCATAATCAGGTGCCCCTTGTGTGGCCATGTTGGATGAAAAGATTAAGCCCCCATCTGCAGTGGGTGGGAATTATTCCCTTTGCAAATGGATGCTACTGCTATCACCTCAGCTACTTGTGGATGTTTTCAGTGGAGATAGCCATATGTGTGAGTTTTGATTGGAATATTTCACACCCAGTTACTAATGACAATTATGAAAGCTTTCAGTATAGATACATGTTTCCTGCCAAACTTTTGGCAGGCTGTAATATAATATTAAAATAGTTTTCTTCTTTAGCTCTCTGCTGTAAGTACAATTTACCTTCATTCTCCAGGGGCGGGGGTGGCTCAGTTGGTAGCGCGCCAGGCTCATAATCTGTAGTTCCCAGGTTCGAGTCCCAGCTCGGTCAGCTTTGAGATTTATCTCTGCAAAATTTCCCCGCCCTGCCCACGGTCAGTAGGGGACACCGATGGGCTTGAAAAGGCCGCCATCCGTCTGATGGGACGTTAAGCCGTGGCCCCGTGTGCGGGAGAGCCATACCCTGTGCACATTAAAGAACACGCTGGATGGCCTTGACGGGAGGCTACCATCTGTTTCCCAACAGCTGTTCCAGTGGGTCCCCTCCCCCAACCTTCTCTGAGCCTTCGGGGTCCTTGTGGCCTGGCTATTTAGCCCATGGTGTGCAAAAAAGTGCCACTCCAAGGTAAAACAATCCAATCCAAAAGCCTTCATTCTCCACTATTCATGGCTTTCATCTCCCAGTTCTGGATCTGCATTTCATCCAAGTCCTTTTCTATGCAGTCTCCCCATCACAAGAGGGGAACACCTTTTTGGTCTTTTTTTCACTTGGAAGGAAGATATAACTTCTCTCTCCTCCATCTTCTGAATGTGTCTCATCCATTTTAATTGGCTGGCTTTAAACTTCTGGTTATAGTAACAGAGCCATATTTTTCATACAGTTCTAGGTTATGTCACCTTTGTCAGTAATCCACTAGAGTTGTCAAGGCTTGATCCATATATTTTTTGTAGTACTTTATTTTCAAAAACATTGTAATTTAATATCATCAGCTGAGTGCTCCACATATAGAGCCATATATTATAATTTGGTGTATGTGTCCTATATATATATATTTTTTCTTCTGCTCTAAGTGATAGAATTTTTGATGGCATTAGAGGTTGAAAAGCATGAAAGGTTTGATATACATATCAACTAATAAATCAGCACTTTAGCATCGATTTAAATTTTAGAGGAAAAATTGTCTGGAGCCGGGTGGGATATGAACCGACGACCTCCTGATAACATGTCAGGTGCTCTGGACCACTGAGCTACTGGCCGCTGATCAAGATCTCCTCTAATTAGCGCTATGAACATTTCTTTTATGTCACATATATGCGCAGGAGGTCATAGGTTCGTATATCCACCAGCTCAAGACAAATTTTCCTCTAAAATTTAAATCCACGTTAAAGTGCTGATTTATTAGTTGATATAGAATACATCGAGTTTATTGAATTATTTATTATCTGCATACTTGTAATCATATGCTTCCATCTATTGGCAAGTTGAAGGCTGCTTGTGGCTAAACTGCCCAGAATAGCACCTATATATGACATAAAAGAAATGTTCATAGCACTAATTAAAGAAGAATTTGATTGGCAGCCGGTAGTTCAGTGGTCCAGAGCACCTGACATGTTATCAGGAGGTCATGGGTTCGTATCCCACCCAGCTCAAGACAATTTTTCCTCTAAAATTTAAATAGACGCTAAAGTGCTGATTTATTAGTTGATATGGAATGCATCAAGTTTAGTTCATTATTTATTATCTGCATACTTGTAATCATATGCTTCCATCTATTGGCAAGTTGAGGGCCGCTTGTGGCTAAACTGCCCAGAATAGTGCATGTATGTGACATAAAAGAAATGTTCATAGTGCTAATTAGAGGAGATCTTGATCGGCAGCCAGTAGCTCAGTGGTCCAGAGCACTTGATATGTTATCAGGAGGTCATGGGTTCGTATCCCACCCGGCTCAAAACAATTTTTCCTCTAAAATTAAAAAAAAAAATTTAAATCTACTCTAAAGTGCTGATATATTAGTTGATATGGAATACGTCGAGTTTATTTCATTATTTATTATAGTTTGATATACAGTTTTGCACTATATTGTATGTATTGCATCTATTACACTGTGAGTTTAAAGATGTTGAAGATTAACCCACAGTGAATTTAATATGGAGTGTAAAGAAAACAATACATTAATCAAAGGGCTTGAATGTTCTTGTGGTTTCTAACCAGGATAATCTTTCAGTGTTATTTTTTGCTATTATGTTTAAGTGAACTGCTGCACAATGGTAAAGAAAAAATAAGTAATATAGTAGGATTCAAATTAACTATTTTTCTTTATCTTAGTTTGACAAAAACACGATGTTGTTTTCATTCTGTTGTCTGTCCATCTGTAGACATTCAACTTCTTTGTTTCAAGAGATAAGTGAACAATTGTTTTTTTTTGTCAGGTAGGTACTAATAGAGTATTAAGATTCACATTTTCAGAATCTTCTAATTGTTTTATTTTCACCATTAGAGTACACTAAAGTTGGAAAATGGCTAAAAATAAGCGTTAACTTACTATGCTCTCCTTTTTTGTTTCGCCTTTCCTATTAAACACTAATATTTATATATAGGATTGTTATTTACCTTCTCTGATGCAATTGGCATCTGTAAATGGTAGCTAGGTAGTCACTGGAAGGAGAGCTATGCACCAATCCCCTGTGATGATGCATAGAACCGGCCAGGCCTAGCACCTAATGTCCGACCCTGCCTTCTCGTGGTGCAGACCGTTAGTACCTTTCAAAAGAGATACTCTCTTGTGGAAGTGAACGGAAGGGAGGGCTGCCAGATTAGTGTGGCCTACTGATCTGGACAACTATGGCTACTTTTCTTTTTTTTTTCTGGAAGGAGAGCTATGCACCAATCCCCTGTGATGATGCATAGAACCGGCCAGGCCTAGCACCTAATGTCCGACCCTGCCTTCTCGTGGTGCAGACCGTTAGTACCTTTCAAAAGAGATACTCTCTTGTGGAAGTGAACGGAAGGGGAGGGCTGCCAGATTAGTGTGGCCTACTGATCTGGACAACTATGGCTACTTTTCTTTTTTTTTCTACCCTGCTGAGGAGTGGTCAACCACACAGGGTCTGGTGCTGACCATATAAACCAACTGGACTGGACAGATATATGGCTCTGAGCTTGATTAGGGATCCTGATTTAGCTGCACTGGTGGGCTTCTGTGGAGGGAAAATCTTCCGCTGTGTTTTCTGTTTGTTTGTGGGTTGACAGCCCCAAGTGAATAGATTCACAGGATATGTTTATCAGCTGGTGGATAATCCTGAGCAGAAGTCATCGCAGGCACCTGAACTCTTTGCTTCTATTGGCATCGTCAAATTCTACATTGGAGGAAGTCTTCCAGTGTAGATGGCTTCAGCCTTTAGTGGTGGGGGAACGGGTCTTTGCCCCATGTCTGCGATTAGGGGGCTGTTTGATATTGTCGGCATTCCCTCTCTCAATAAACATAGTTTCTTTAAACATCCCACTAACCATTTTCTCTCCATAGGTAGTTGGAATGTGAGGACTCTGCACTGAGCTTTTTCTCTTGATGTCCTCACACAAGAATTCCACCATTATAATTTAGATATTCTTGGCTTGCAAGAGACCAGATGGACAGATAAAGGTCAGATTCTTAAAAATAATCTTAAATTTCTCTTTTCAGGGAGGGATGACAATAAGCATCACCAAGGCGTGGGTCTGCTTCTCAGCAGACACGCTAGTGATGCTCTTCTAGGATATGAGTGCATTAATGAAAGGTTTCTTACAGCAAAATTTCAGACAAGCGTTAAAGACCTGAATGTTATCTGCTGTTATGCCCCCACTGAGGATGCCGATGAGGATGAGAAGGATAGGTTTTATGAACAACTTCAGGATATTTTGAATTCTGTCAAGAAAGGAGATATTACCCTTGTTCTTGGTGACTTCAACGCCAAAGTTGGTATTGACTCTGACCTTTGGGCAGGAGTAATAGGCCCTTTTGGTATTGGTAGCTGCAATGGCAATGGGCAACGTCTCCTACAGGTAAGTAAACTCAATGGTTTCAGAATAACTAACACATATTACAAACACCGCGACATACATAAATACATATGGGTTTCACCTGATGGGCTGCATAGGAATATGATTGATTATATATTAATTAACAGCAAATGGACTAGTTCTGTTAGAAATACCAGGGCATATAGGGGAGCTGAAATTGGATCTGACCATTACCTTGTTAAAAGTGTCTTACAACTTAAACTTAAAAAGTGTTGTGCTAGGGTTAAAAAATTTGCTTTTAATACTGAAGCTCTGAAAGACCCAGTTATAGCCAAAGCTTACCATGATAGGTTACTTAGTCATTATGACAGTCATGGTATGCTTACTACAGAAGTTGAAAAAGAATGGGATCATTTTAAACAGGCTTTTTTGGACACTAACAGTACTCTTTTAGGAAAAAAGGAGCAGAAGAGACAGAATTATCTGAGTGATAAGGCACTTGAGCTTATTTCAGAAAGAAAGAACTGCAGGAATGTCCTTAATCAATGCCCTACTAGTACTAATAGAAAGCATTACAGAGAACTTAATAAACGTGTAAAAGATCAGTTAGCTGCTGATAAGAATCTTTGGCTTGATGGTTTGGCTGACAAAGCCGAGGAAGCAGTTAGATAGCACAACAGCAGAGACCTGTATCAGATAGTTAATGTTTTCTGTGGTAGAAAACGGACAGGTATACAGGGATTGAAGGATAAACAAGGTAAGGTTATAGAAGGTGAGGATTCTGTCATGGCTAGGTGGGCTGAGCATTTCAGTGATATTCTGAACAATGCGGTTAGTTCTATTCCCATTGTTTGCAATGATGATAGATGCATTGGTGGCTTTAATGTTGGCCCTATAACACAATCTGAAGTTATTTTGGCTGTTTCTAAACTTAAACTTCATAAATCCCCAGGGGTAGATGAAATTACTACCGAAATGCTTAGAGCTGGAAATGTTTCTGTTACCACTTGGATGACTGAAATTCTGAATATCTTTTATGATAAAGGCATGGTTCCTAAGGATTTTACCAGAGCTATTGTTATCCCTATTTTCAAAAAAGGTGATCGCAGTTCTTGTGATAACTATAGGGGTATTAGCCTACTCTCTGTTCCAGGTAAAGTTCTTTCCATGATTGTGCTTAATAGAATTAAGAATCTGGTTGACAGTCAATTGCGTGATGAGCAATGTGGATTCAGAAGTGGTAGGGGATGTGTGGATCAGATATTTTCACTTAGGCAGATTCTTGAGAAATGTTTAGAGTTTCAGAAACCTTTGGTTGCTAGCTTTGTTGATTTCAAAAAGGCTTTCGACTCTGTTGATCGTCATAATTTGTGGTTGATTGTGAAATCATATGGTATACCAGACAAGTTAGTTAACATAATGAAAGCTCTCTGTAATAACACTGAGTCGTGTGTGAGAGTTGGTAAGGCTTGTAGCAATTGGTTTAGCATTACTTCTGGTGTTCGACAAGGGTGCATTTTGTCTCCTTTTCTCTTTAGTTTGGTTATTGATTATGTTATGCGAAATTCACTTCAAGGGAAAGATTTTGGCCTTAAATGGTCTGGAGATACGAAAATTTCTGATTTAGATTATGCTGATGATTTAGCCCTTTTGGCAAATGATGTTGATGAGATGAACTCTTTTATTCGAGCTGTGGATGAGACTGGTAGTAGAGTAGGTTTGGTTATAAACAGAGAGAAAACTAAAGTGATGAAAATTGGTCAGACAGGCTGTGATTCAGTTCATCTGAATGGTTGCAGTCTTGAGCAGGTGTCACAGTTTGATTATCTTGGGAGCTATGTAACAGATAATGGTGATGTGCGGCATGAGATTAAGAGACGAATAGGGATTTGCTGCCGGGACTTTTAAGAATCTATGGAGAGTGTGGAGAAATAGGCGTATACACCTAAAGACTAAAATTAGACTGTATAATAGTTTGGTTCTTTCTAGGGTTAGTTATGGTAGTGAAACTTTGTAAACAAGATAACAGGAAACTAGATGCTTTTGATTCCAGATGCTTACGCAGTATCTTGGGCATTAGGTGGTTCAACTTTGTAACTAATGATGAGGTTAGGCAAAGGAGTTTGCAACCTCCTTTAAGCAGCATATTGTGCAGAGAGAGACTCCTTTGGTTTGGCCATGTTGCCCGTATGAATAATTATAGATTGGTGAATAGGGTTATGAACAGTGTGCCTAAGGGCCTCAGAAAGAAGGGGAGATCTAGGATGCGGTGGGCAGACAATGTCAAACAGGACCTTGTTAGAATAGGTGTGCAGTGGTCAGATGCAGTAGATGTAGCTCAGGATAGACTTGCTTGGAGAACTAAATTGCACGGTCTGGTTGGACCTCCGTAGCCCATGGCTGCTTGAGGATGATGATGATGATGATGATGATGCAATTGATATTTCTTAGCTATTTCACTTCTCAATTTTTCTCATGTATATATTAATTGTTATTAGATAATTATGCTATGTAAATGTATATTGTATTGACTGGTGGAATAAAATAAAGATTATTATTATTATTAAATAGTCTATTCCTGCTAGAAATCTGAAAGCTTGATAGTAGTGTGGTGATCAAAGGGTTTATGCTGGGGTTGAGAGGGCAGCAGTGACTTGTCCTCTCAACCCTTGCATAAACTTGAATCCAGACAATCAGGTGATATTTTTTCCAACATTTGCATATATCTGCTATGTCTGACAATATAGCAGATGTATGCAAATTTACCTAGCATCATACCTTTGATGCAGATTTACCTAGGATCATACCTTTTGACAGTCTTCCTTACTTGCATTCTCAAAATATGCTATAACTTGGAAGGGAAGTGTTTCTGACCTAAATGTTCACAGAAACTTTTTTTTATCACTATGTGCAGTAAAATACATTTTCAAAGTTTGACTAGATCTTTTGGAAACATCTGCATACAGTGTGCCCCATAAACATTGCACAAGCTCCCTATAGTATGATTCCTTCGCTAAAGACTAGAAGAATAATATATTGCGTCTGGCAAATATAGGTTGCTTATTTTCAAACACAGTTGAACTTGGTTCCACTGTGCCAGGAGACCGATAAAATTTCTTCATTATAACCATTTACTGTATCAGTGATGAGTTAAATCTACCTCCTATTTTTTTAAATTTTCAATATCTCAAAGTATCCCATTCAATAAAATCAACTATAGCTGTTGGATTGTTTCAAAACTATTAACTAATTCCATAATTACATGTAGGGAAATGAAAATTTGATGTTTTTGTTTTAAATTAATGAAAAATTATTTTGTGTTTTTGAGAAATTGAACACTTTTCTATTTGTCATTTCAGCCTAGTCTTCATCAAGTAAATGAGTCTTGTTCTGTAGTACAGAAAAAATTAGGAGAAATACAAGACTTAAGAACTGCCTGTAAAGCAACATTACAGAGCTTGGAAAGAGAGATCTATGGTAAGTTCTTTCTGTGTTCAGTTTAAGGTCTAAAATGTATGATCTGTTTAAAACATATCATTGAAATCTCTTTACTCAATGGTAATAGTTATATTTAAAGCCCAGTTCATGTTATCTCTGTTACCAAAATTCTTTGGACACTTCCAGATTTTTCCAGAGATTTTTCCATCAAATTCAAAACTCTGTAACTTCAAAAATGAGCTTATTATGGAAATATTTATTGAAAAACCAATTTAAAAATGGCTAGACTTTAGTATAATATACCAAAGCTATTTCTTCGAATAAAACTTCATAAAGAAAACTACCTTGCTTGTTTCTAAACAAAAATCACCCACATATCTACTAGAAAGCTTATTTTTGTAGTCAGGACATACCTGCTCTTTTATAGTCAGGTATGCTAATTACCAGACCTGTTATGGTCTAATGATTAGCATTCCTGAGTACTAAACCAGTGAGCATGTGCCTTGTGTATGTTTTATGTTGTATGAGAAACCAGGGTTGGGTTGTTTTACCTCTGAGTAGTACATTTTTGCACACAATGGGCTAAATGACCAGGTCACAAGGACTCAGAGAAGGTTGGGGAAGGGTAACCACTGGACAGCTGCTATAGGAGACAGATGGGAACTCCCATCAAAGTTATCCTGTGTGTTCTTTAATGTGTATGGGGTCACAGCTTAACATCCCATCTGACGGATGGTGGCTTTTCCAAACCCATCAGTGTCCTCTACTGGCTGAGGGCAGATTGGAGAGTTTTGTGGAGATAAATTTCAATGCTGGCCCAGGTGGTGGTTTCAATGCAACCTGGGAACTGTATATTACTAGCTTGGCATGCTATTGACCAAAACATTCTTGCCCCATTAGGCAGGGTGATAGGTCCCTTTGACATTGGTAGTTGAAGTGGCAATGGGGAATGTCTCCTACAGTAAATAAACTTAATGGTTTGAGAATAGCTAAACACTTTCTTTAAATACTGGGACATTTATAAATGCATGTGGGTTTCACCTGATGGGTTGCCTAGGAATATGATGGTTGCATATTACCAACGAAAGGGTTGTTTTTCTTCTGAGTGGCACTTTTTTGCAGACAATGCACTAAATGGCCAGGTCACAAGGATCTCAAGAGCTCAGAGAAGATTGGGAGAGGGGACCACTGGACACCTGTTAGGAGACAGATGGTAGCCCTCCATTAAGGCCATCCAACATGCTCTTTAATTTGCACAGGATATGTCTCTCCTGCACATGAAGCCATGGCTATGAGTCCCATCTGGCAGACAGCAGCTTTTCCAGGTCCAATTGTCACCCATAATGACTGAGGGCAGAGTGGAGAGTTTTGCGGAGATAAATCTCAATGCTAACCCAGGTGGGCTTTGAACCTGAGAACTGCAAATTACAAGACTGGTGCTCTGCTGATTAAGCCAATCCTGACCCTGAGAAACCAGGACAAGCCACATAATGATTGTAGGTTATATTTCCCTTAAGTGACTAGACTTTAGATTCAGATTCCTCAGGATTTTCTTCTGCATTAATCACTTCCATTAGAGATGGTCCTGCCATAGTAGAATGTCTGAAGGAATAAAAGTTTAATAAAACACAATAAAGCTGTTACATTCAGATAGCACAGAGTATCAGATCCTAATCATGTGAAGTGCATAGTATATTATACGGAAGTTGGAACCATAATAACTAAGACATGTTATTAATCAAGCAACTTATAAAGTCATAGTTGTAATTTTAAAACCTATATTAAAATACACTAGACCTTAAAGTATAACAAAGATAATTACCATTTCCTAGTTGCTGGTACAATTGCTTTAACCTAGGTTTTCACTTGTGATATGATGGAATTATCACTGCTGAAACATTTCAAAACTACCAGTCCTTAGGAGATGAACAGGTAATGTAACGCTGATCACACATAGAGCAGATGCCGCCGATGACCTCCATGACGTTAATCAGTTTTAAAGTAATGCAATAACACTACATCAGCACACATGTTCAAGCAGAACGGCACAAAATTTGATGGTATTCTGTCAATATTCTGTTGGTAGTTCTTAGAAGTTATAAGCATGAAGCAGGCACCACTATATATATGAGTCCAAGTCTTTATTACTTGTGTATGCATACCAGATAGTGGATGCTGATCGTGATGTCATAATTAGAAGAATGGATGCTTCTGGTAATATCCTCTGTTATATACACTCATATGTTATAATTAACATTGGGTGAAGTTGAGTAACCAGAGTTCAAGATCTAAAGTTAGCGTCAGCCACGCCCCTGTCCGACTCTCCGTTGCCGGTTCCCTATCTGGATTTCCGGCAGCGTTTTACCACCGAGCTCCGGGCACAGTGGCAGAGATCTTGGTCAGAACAGCTTACGAACAAGCTCTTTGAGATCAAGCCTATCATCAAACCATGGCAGTCTTGTTACCGCAGGAATCGCAAGGAGGAAGTTGTACTTGCTCGGCTCCGCTTGGGTCATTCGTTTATTACTCATTCGTTTCTCTTACGGGCGGACGACGAACCCAAGTGCGAGTTTTGTGACACCATTTTAACAATCAAACACATTTTAATTGATTGCTGTTGTTTTACCTTTGAAAGACGTATGTTTTTTAACTCTCATGATTTTACGTCCGAGCCCCTTACACTCGGACATCTTTTATCCGACCATTGTACTTTTACCTCTCTCTTTCAATTTTTACGATTTACTGGATATTTTAATCGCATATAATTTTTACTCTTCAGCTTTTTATATCTATGATTATACCACCTTATGCATTGTTTGTGTATCTCAGGTCATTTACACCTGGTATTCTATTGTTTTCTTTTGTATTTTTACACTTGTTCTTTGTTGTTTTACCTTTTTACAATTTTGCTAATTTCTTTTAAATGTGGTTGCGGGTTTACATGTCTTTTATCTTTTATATTGTCTTTTGTTTGGCGCATTATGGCCTAGTCGCCGATGCGCCATAAAACCCAAAACAACCAACCAACCAATCTAAAGTTAGCATCAAACACAGCAGAAAGACAAACACACACACACACATATATATAGCAGAAAACATACATATACAACAGAATACCAACCTTACCTGGGGCTTGAATTTATGTCCCTTTGAACCTATGTCCCTTTGATTATTAATTATTTCCTTTGATCAGTAGCTAAGCATACTAACCACTTGGCTATGGGATGGCTACAGCCCCCAAATTTCAAGGTTTTCAATTCTCTGCACATAATTCTCATTGAAATAGGTCTTGAAGTACTGCTAACTGTCATCTCTTTCAGCTGATGAACTGTAGCAGCTCTGTTTTGCCATACAGTTCATGACAACAAATGCTTGTCACCGTCTGTTAGTCTTTTTCATCCGGCATTTGCGATGATTGATGGACTTTTTTAAGCCTGTTTCTATTCACCATACATTTAGGATTTTGTACCTCAGGATTTTTTGCTGCGTTAATCACTTCCATTAGAGATGGTCCTGCCTATCATGCTCCAATGTTGAGCCCCCTTTTGAAGTTAGATTAACCTTTTTACCCATGTTGCACTTGACTGCTTTCCACCATGCTTTTAAGCTTTTATGGGACCTCAAAGTGATGTAGAATACTAATGTCAGTAAGGAATTTTGTATGTGTTGGAATGTTTCACACTACTTCTTGCATTCTTCATGATAGTTTCACCAAACAGTGTAAAACTTTGTTTTAGAGGACACTGATGGGCTTGGAAAGGCCATTGTCCATTGGATG
The DNA here is from genome assembly GCA_038380435.1 of Ryuthela nishihirai. Classification (NCBI taxonomy): domain Eukaryota; kingdom Metazoa; phylum Arthropoda; class Arachnida; order Araneae; family Heptathelidae; genus Ryuthela; species Ryuthela nishihirai. The sequence continues at coordinate 41,077,161 of JAWZYU010000018.1, read as the reverse complement.
TTAAGTCACGGCTCCGTGTGTGGGAGAGTCATTCCCTGTATACATTAAAGAACACACTGATGGCCTTGATGGGAATTACTGTCTGTGTGTCTTAATAGCTGTCCAGTGGGTCCCCTTCCTTCAACCTGCTCTGAGCCCCCTGGGTCCTTGTAATCTGGCCATTTATCCCATTGCATTAAAAAAATGCCTCTCAGAGATAAAACAATCCAGCTTTCTGTTGTATTTATTCTCTAGCAGCTTGCCCTCCTCTGTCATGCAGGTTATCAAACCAAGAAATTTGATCAACTTTTAGGTGTTCATTTACACATATATTAAGCTCTGTGTAATGCTGTCTATTAAAACTAATAAGGTATTGTATTTATTCAACTTAGCCTTTCACTTCCTTTTAGAAATAAACTGCATAGTTTTATCACTCAAAGCCACCATACTGGTAGAAACTAGATAACTAAAGGAGTTATTTACCATCAGAATCTGTTAGGTACTTTGCAGTGTGAGCAAGTTGTCTTCTGTTATTCATTACACTAGTTTAGGATTGGCAATGCTAGCTACATTGAAGTTTCAGATACCTGTGATGACTTATGATTAGGATCATCTGCCAGTTGTCATACAGTATCTTGTGTTCTTTGAACCACTCTATTAATTGAGGCCCACAAACAAGCGGAAAGCTTGGCAATGAACTCTTCCAACAGAAGCCCACCAGTGCATAAAACCGATAATCTGATATCAACATCATAACCAGTAGACAGTTGTGTTCCTTCAGGTGTTCATCATTGAGATCTTGTAAAAGTGACTTTTCCTCATCATGGGTGAAAAAAAAAATTAAAATTGGTCATAGAAGTCCAAATCAGTCTGAACCATAGAAATCCAAAATCAGGCTAAACTAATCTGGCAGCTTTTCCTTTCTATTCCTATTCAGGGGAGAATATTTCTCTTGAAGAGGTACTAAATGGCATCCACCATGAGAAGGGTCAGATTGTTAGTGCTGTTCTTGGTTATGCATGATTTTTGCTTAACAAGAATACTATAAATATTGTTGTTAGATTTAATTTGGAGCAAATTTTTGACAATTTTTTTGTGTGTTTTGATGTATTGATTTTAGCATATGCATCTCATTAATAAATCTTTTTTTTTTAAAGATATTACAACAGAATTACGAAAATTGAAAGACATTGGGCATATCAGACTGGAAAATTTGCGCCGAAGGAGTAAAAATACTTATGATGCAGTATGCTGGCTACGACAAAATAAGGAGTTATTTCGAAAAACAGTGTTTGAGCCAATTTTGACTCAGGTATTTTTGATGATTAAGTTTTTGAAATTTTGTTGGAAATCTAATCCAAATTTTTTTTATATAAAATCGAAAAATTTTCAAAAAAAAAATTGTATTTTTTTATTGTTTTTTAATACTAAATATTCACCACTTTGTAAGTTGATTTAATTATAGAGGAAAAATTGTCTTGAGCTCGGTGGGATACAAACCCATGACCTCCTGATAACATGTCAGGTGCTCTGGACCACTGAGCTACCGGCCACCAATCAAGATTTTCTCTGATTGATGATATAAACATTCTCAACCTACAGTACATATTCCATTACATCACATATAGGTGCTGTTCAGGTGATCTTAGCCACAATTGGCAGATAAATGCCTTATAGATGGAAAGTATATCTATCAAGTATACAATTGATTAAATATTGAATAAGCTCGACTTTCTTGGTATATACTAAATATTCACCACTTTGTAAGTCGATTTAATACTAAAGTATAATATTTAGTATATACCAAGAAAGTCGAGTTTATTCAATATTTAATTGTTTTTTAAATTTACATGATTTGAAAGTCTGGACAAGTTTGTGAAAATGCTGTGGGATGTGTACATATCAATAAGTAAAATGTAAATTTTTTTATTGTGATTATTAACTGAAATGCATTTGAAATATAAAATATAAACTGAAACTGATTTTATGTGTTTTATTATTTGTTTAAACTTTTGAATCTTAACAAATTGTAAAAATGTGTCCTTGCCTATTCAGAATAAACTCAAAAAATAATAATTATTAAAAAACTTTTTTGTTGGGGGAAAGGGATGTGAAACACCCTCAACATAGCAATGGAAGTAAAATTAAAACAGATCTTAGAAATAAAAATGAAGTTTTAATTATGAAAGCACGAATAATATAGTAGCTGGATTGGAAAGTTATCCAATGTTGATGATGTTATGTGCAACACACCACACACACATATCATGACATTTGCTACTAATTACTGCCATCTGCATCTTGTTGAACTGTGACCTATTTCACCAGCAGTTTTGCACAAAAAAGTTATGTACAGTTATAATTTTTATTTCAATAATATTAGAATGCTGGGATAAATGATAAAAATAATTTTAAGAATATTGAAATAGGTTTAAGGTAGAAAAAGAGAGTAAAAAGGAAAAAAAAAAAAGCAACAACAGTAACAGAGGTATTCATTTCGTAATTACTTCCCAAAATCTTCAAATTTTAAAAATTGGTTAAAATTCAAAACTGGTTTAATTTTTGGGATAATTTGTGATAATAGTTGAAATCAAATTTGTGAGCTTAAGTCAGGGGTTGCTTCAGTATAGTGTAACATTAACAAACAAATCGACAGTCCTCTATATTGGGTCTAAGAAATTGCGATCAGATTGCCTTAAATTATTTGTATGAGCTTAACAAAATGTTCATCAAATGAAAAGTATTATTTTTCAAGCTTCAATTATGTATTTTTATAAGATATATGTAAGAAAATTTTGAAATTTCAATTCTGTTTTTAAAAACTTAAAGTTTTATGTGCTATATGAAAATTGTATATAGCCATCTTTGGCCTCATTTCGATTCTGTGAATGTCTATAATTGACATGGATCCTGGAAAGGTTAAACTGTAATGGAAATAATTTGGGAAAGCAATATGATCACAATTTCTTTGATGTGACATGTGGCAAAACCAAGCTGATTTGCTTGTTCCCATTTTTCTATATTGAAGCATCCTCCTGATTTGAGCTCACAAGTTTGACCTAAATTCAAAAATAGTTTTTCTTAAATTTCAATTTTCCTGAAAATTAACCAAGACTGCTATTTTTAAAATCTTACAATTTTGGAAGCAATTGCAAAGTAAGTATATCTGTTCCCCCCACCCTCCTTTTATGTTTACTTTTCTGCTAAACTTATTTCAGTATTCCTATAATTATTCTTGTCATTTTTCCAGGTTTCAGTGTGTGCTTTCTCTCTTACTGAAACCAAAATGACAAGTTTGTCATTCTTGTCTTCATAGCCCAGCAGTACATAGATGCTAGCAGTTAGCAGCATTTATGGGCATGTGTGTGCAGTGTGCTGTATACAGTGTCATTGCAATATCATTATTGGATATCTTGTCATTTATTTCAGCTAGTACTTTGTTTATACTTTTTATAATTAAACTTTCATTTTTATTTCTACCCTGGTGGAAATTGAAAAAAGAATACCTAGAAGGAATTCCTTTAGGAACATCATAATATGCTAATATTTAAGGGCAGCAGAAACTGTGATCCAGGATTGAAAGTCGTTGGATAAAATAATGACGTCACTGAGGATGACAACATGCAAATGTATGCAGCGCGTATTTAAGGACTAGATGTGAAGAAAGAAGTTATTCGTCTTGTGTCGTGTTGTTCAGCACTCTTTGAAGAAGCTATCCATGCAGGCATGCAACATTTGTTCAGTTAGTGGAGTTTGAGTACGATCTTATAGTGGGTCTTCAGGAAGCAGGTTGGTCTTTTCATCAAATTGCACACCGTGTTGGATGAGAGGTATCGGCAGTGGTACAGTGGTGGCGTTGATGGTCAGAAGAACATTCGCACACTCACAGACATGGTTCTGGGCAACACAAAGTTACGGATGCATGAGAGGATCGGCATATAAGGAGAGCAGCAGTGGCAGAGCGGACAGCTATGGTGTCACAAATTCGATCCTCTGTCATACCAAGGGTGTCTACAAGAATGATACACAATTGTCTTTTGGAAGCTAGGACTACGGGCTTGTGTGCCATTGGCATGGTTACCATTGTCAACTCGTCACTCTCAAACACATTTGAAGTGGTGTCAAAAACAAGTTTATTGGAGGGAAGAATGGCAATCTGTGGTCTTCAGTGATGAAAGCTGTTGGTCGTTTATGTGCCCGAAGGCGACAAGATGAGCGACTTCTTCCATTGTGTATCTGCCAGTGATGCACAGGGTCCACACCTTGCATCGTGGTGTAGGGAGCGATTAGCTATCACTCTTAAACATGTTTGGTGTTTGTACAAAGTACACTGAATAGCAATATGTACATCAGTGACAGCATACAGCCAGTTGTCTTGCCATATTTGAGTGTAATCCCAAATGCGATATTTCAGCAGGATAATGCCCGCCCATACTCCACCTGGGCAACTCAACATGCTCCTCAGGCAGTGCACCAACTCCCTTGCCAGCACGCTCTCTGGACTTGTCTTCAATCGAGCATGTCTAGGACTGGATTGGACAAAGATTCTTCTGCAGACCTTGGAAGGCAACGACCATCGTTGAATTATGCGTCCAAGTTGAAAGTGCATGGAATGGTATCCCCCAGCATGATATCCAGCATTTGTACAACCAATTGCTTGCCAGATTGGAAGCTTGTATTGCTACTCGAGGAGGTTCAACACCTTATTAAAATGTGCCTTCTGTGAAATGTAATACTCATTAAAAGGTACAGTAAACATTGAATCACTTCACATATGTGATCACTGTCCTTTCTCAACAAGTTGTTTCTACTAAATAAATCTCATAGATTATGCTTCAATTGTTAATGGTGTTCTTTTTTCAATTTCTGCCACTGTATATATTTCTGTTGACATTATTGATCTTTCAGGATCATGCTACATTGCTGGTTATGATGTTTAGCTGATGATTGGTTGCAACTTGTTACTGCAGATATGGTTTGATTTTGTAAGCAATGATGAGGTTAGGCAAAGGAGTCTGAAACCACCTCTGAGCAGCATATTTTGCAGAGACTGCATTGGTTTGGCTATGTTGCTTGTGTTAATTAACTACAGATTAGTGAATAGAGTATTGATTCCCAACTGGTGTCATGCATAAGGTCCAAGTCTGTCACGAAAGTTTGCAAATTACAATAATAATACATCATGAACTTTTTTTTTAAATTTTGAAATATGTTTTTTTATATCAGATATTGAATTTAATATGCATTTTTGTTTAAATTTAAATTTTAGTTATTGTAGGAAAGCAAACAAAATTGACTTTTTACTATAGGCGTGTCATGATAAATAGATTATTTCAGAACTGTGCCATGGTAAATGAATTATTTCAGAACATCATCTGTCCCCCTCCTCTCAAATTATTCTTGATCAGCTTCATTTCATTAGAAGTCTTTTCTGGTCTGCACCCACACTTGAGATGTGAACCCCTGATATATGCAGTCCCCCTACATGCTCTGAACCATTACTGTTCATCCCAAAGTTTTCCATCAAACATTTGTTTAATTCTGCTGAGCACAATGTAATAGACAGAACTTTGCTTGAAACAGAGAATAGATTGATGCTTCTATAATTATCACAGTAATAGCAATCACCTTTCTTGAAAATATGTTTATTAATACCTCCAATAAGTCCTAAGGAACAACCCTTTTATCATAGAAAATATTCAACACTATAAGCAATCATCTGGCAACAGAATAATTCCCAGTTCCAAGCATTTCAGAAGTAATTCCAATTATCCCTTGTGACTCGTGTAGTTTTAATTGAGGGATACCCAAAGGAAGTTCAGATTGCAAAATAGGGCCAGTATTAAAGCCAGTAATTCATATATCTTTATTAGAAGTAATGGGAGTGGAACGAACCACAGTTTTCAAGATCTCTGAAATACTCAGCTTGATTGCAATCTCACCTTCAATCCTTGTCATTTTTATTCCTCAATATCTGTACATTCTGCATATTCATACACAAAATATTAACTATTTGTCACATAAAAAATAAATAAAATAAATACCCCTCAAGCAGCTGCTTGCCACAGAGGTCTGACAGGAGCCTGTCAGTTTATATGCCATAGTAGAAGGTCTGTGAGGATGGCAGGACCTCAGCAGAAAAACAACGCAAACATCCATGCCTTATCCGTGGCTCGAACCCAGGCCCCTTAGATCAGTAGCCAAGTGTGCTAACCACCTGGCCATGGGACGGCTTATTTGTCACAACTTTCTGTTGTTTTGTTTTCTGCTTTATCACATAGGCCATCAAGTGAAAGATTCTTATCTGTATTTAATTAATAATTTACATGCTTATTTGCCTGCCTGTTAAGAATTGTAGTATGATTCAAACGATTCCTGCATTTCTTTTAGGAGTAAGTGCCTTTTCTTATCACTTAAATGACCTTTCTTCTATACATTATTTTTTTACCCATTGCAGTACTATCAGTCTCAAGAATATCCTTTTTAAAATGGTCCCATTCATCCTCAAATTATGTTTGCCATAATGAGTGAGTAATGTGTCATGTAAGTTTTGGCTGTTTTTAGTGGTTATATACCAAAGAGCCAAAGCATTATGATCAAGCACGTCTTTAGCAAATCAAAGCAACTGCAGGTAAACGATGGTGCATGTGAAGGTCGGGAAACGGTATAAATAACACCGGATACTGAGCTCTTTTAATCAGTGTTATTCTTGTTCTTCGATGGGAAATGTGGGGCGGGGGTCGCTCAGTCGGTAGTGCTCCAGGCTCGTAATCTGCAGTTCCCAGGTTCGAGTCCCAGCTGGGTCAGCATTGAGATTTTTCTCCGCAAAACTCCCCGCTCTGCCCATGGTCAGTAGGAGACACCGATGGGTTTGGAAAGGCTACTGTCCATTAGATGGGACGTTAAGCGTGGCCCCGTGTGCAGGAGAATCATACCCTATGCACGTTAAAGAACATGCTGGATGGCCTTGACGGGAGGCTACCATCTGTCTCCCAACTGCCGTTCCAGTGGGTCCCCTCCCCCAACCTTCTCTGAGCCTTCGGGGTCCTTGTGACCTGGCCATTTAGCCCATTGTGTGCAAAACAGTGCCACTCAGAGGTAAAACAACCAACTAACCAATTATGGGAAAGACAGCAAACTTAGTGAGTTTGACTAAGTCCAAATTGTAATGGCCAGATGACTGGGTCAGAGCATTTCCGAGATGGCAAGGCTTGTGGATGCTTTTGGTCAGCCATTGTTGGTACCTTCAAAAAGATCCAAGGAGGGAAAAAAACCATAAACCACCAGCAAGGTGTGGGCCAACCATGGCTCATCGATGCTAGAGGTGAGCGAAGGCTATCCCTTACAGTATGAGTCAACAGAAGGGATACTGTGGCACAACTTGTCTGTATTTTCAATATTCTAATGTAATTTGAATGAATCTTTATTCAAATCTGATGTAATTTGAATGACTCTTGATTCAAATCTCAGAAATGCGCATTTCTCGGTGATAAGAGTATAGTCTTAAATAAGCGGAAAAAGATGAGCTGGCATTAGTTCAACTGGTAAGAACACTCTGGCATGTTTCTGGAGAGATGCGGGTTCGATTCCCGTATGTCGGTGAAAATTTTTTCCGCTAAATATTTATCGATTTATCAATGCCAAAAGAGCATCAGGTCATGCTGCGATTATCATCTATGTTTAAATCATTTCTTGTTGCATCATGTGGATGGGGTGTTACATCGTTTACCTGGGGAAGTGTTGGCACCATGATGCATCGTGGCATGAAAACAAGCCGGTGGAGGAAGTGTAATGCTTTGGGCAATGTTCTGCTGGGAGCCCCTGAGTCCAGTCAGTTATGTGCAGGAAGCTATGATATCTACCACCTACCTGAACATCATTGCAGACCAGATACATCCTTTCATGGCAACAGTAATTCCTTCTAGTAGTGCCTTCTTTCAGCAGGATAAAGTGCCATGCCACACTGCCTGGATTGTTCCAGAATGGTTCGTGGAACATTAGGAAGACTTCCAGGTATTGCCCTGGCCTCCAAATTCTCTAGACATCAATCCAATCGAGCATCTGTTGTTTGTGTTGGAACATCATATCCGATATGCAACCACGTAACTCACAAGAGTTAAAATATCTCCTGTAATGTGTTGGTACCAGATACCACAAGACACCTTTAGAAATAGCACAATATGCAATCCTTAGATGTATAGTTCCAGTTTCCCAGGCCAAGCATACAATTTAGTTGTTAGTAGTTTAAAATATTTGTATCTGATTACACCTTCTGAAATGCCCTCAATAGGTATTTATGTATAATTTTGAAATGCCAAAATATTGTAAATTTTGTTAACTTTTTTAGTAATTTTTAATTTGCCCCATCATTTGGTGTATTTAAATATCTTGGGCTTCCAGGGAACATGCATAAAATGTCATTTTAGGCATGCCTGAACTTGTTCCTTTCTTTTCAACCAATCTACAAATGTCTGGACTATGTGAGAATTTTCCTATATTTGAGAACTTATCTAGATTATATAGACTATATTGCACAGACCTATATAGCATATCCTATATAGGTCTGTGTAATTTGAAACCTGCTTGATTACAATTAATATTTGAATATGGAGGGAATTGAATGCTTTCAGTAGAAATAGAAATTTATTTTCAATGGATATTGTTTGTTATTTATTCAAAGATGGCATTAAAAAAATTGTTTTAAGAGGGAAATTGAAATGTATCAAAGATTTATTTGGGAAGTTGATGAGGCTAGAGGCAAGGAAGGAAAATTAAAACAAGCTTTGGCTAAAAGCAGAGGCCTTAAGGTAAATGGGTTGGGTTGGGTTACCTCTGAGCTGCACTTTTTTTGCACACCATGGGCTAAATGACCAGGTCACATGGACCCTGAAGGCTCAGAGAAGGTTGGGGAAGGGGACCCACTGGAACAGCTGTTGGGAGACAGATGGTAGCCTCCCGTCAAGGCCATCCAGTGTGTTCTTTAACATGCACAGGGTATGGCTCTCCTGCACACGGGGCCATGGCTTAACGTCCCAGCCGACGGACGGTGGCCTTTCCAAGCCCATCGGTGTCCCCTACTGACCGTGGGCAGGGCAGGGAATTTTGCGGAGATAAATCTCAATGCTGACCCAGCTGGGACTCGAACCTGGGAACTACAGATTACGAGCCTGGCGCGCTACCGACTGAGCCACCCCCGCCCCATAAGGTAAATGGTGTACAAGGTAAAGTAAAATATGGTTGTGTGGTTGAGAAAAGTGAGGAAATGTAGTATTAAGCAGATGAGAGACCTAAAATATACCGATAAATGTCTAGAGGTTTAGACTGATTCTTCAGTTACTGCTATTCATGGTGGTGTTAAGAGTAAAATATCTGTGGAGAATAAAGCTGTTAAAATGATAGCAAGTAATCCAACTGAAGATAAAAATAGGTTTAGGGAAATCTCCACAAGTGTTAGAAGTGATATATTGAGTGTGTAAGTATAAATTTTGTAACATTTCTAATGTAGTTCCCTTTAAAAAAAAACTAGAAATGAATAAGAATAATGAGATTTGTATAACTCATACATGAGTGCTCAGTAGTTTTGATAAGAAAAAACCAAACATGATTAATGTCAAGATAGTAATTTAATGTGCTTCATAATGACAGTTCAGTTAAGGCTCCTCTGAGTTTGGTGATAGACATAACAGGTTTTCAAGAAATCATTTACAGAAAGGTAATTTTTTAAATGTGACATAAGCAGCACGGAGAGAGATGATAAAAGTTTAAATTATTCTTTCCAGAAAAGAATGAAGCAGATAGCAAATATACCTATGTAAGCTAGGGCAGGGTAAAATGCAAAGTTAAAGGTAAACCAGCGAAGGGTAAGCAACTACCTTTGCAGAAAATTGGTAGATTTTGGTTTTGTTAAATTCATTTGTTGCAATGCTTTCACACATAAATGGCAAGTAAGGGAGGATATTCCAGATGGCTACTTAGAAGGTAGTACTTCAGTGGTGGAGAGCCTCATGGTGGTAGCAGTTGTGTGTGCACATGGTAAAATTGCTGTGTGAATTCTTGGAAGTGGGATTGAGGGTGTTGATTCTAGAGCTAAGAGTCACTGCTGAGGATTTTGAGATGGCACTTAGGGAGGTGGACAAGAACACCCATAGACCCCAGATGAACCCTGAGTATGGTAGTCAAGCTTGATTGGTTGAGCCATTTAACACATTTGAAACTGTGGGAATCCAGTGAGTGCACAGCCAAGTAAATGATGGAGATTTTCGCATGTGATTGATGTAGCTAAGTAAACATTGCAAACTTTTATGTGTGCTTGTGAAGAGAAATTGCACATCAGGCAAAAAAAAATACTTTCACAGATGTTCATCATCCACAAGTGTATAGCAGAATTGAAAAGAAACACTGTCATGTGTGATGTTCAAGTGTACAACTTAACTGTGATGGGCACTTCAAGGGTAGTACTGTAAATATGGAAAAGAGCACAGTCGTCTGTAAAGATGTGTCATAAGCAAATTTTGGGCAGATAATGTCTGCCCTAATTCCTGGTCTTGGGTGGGTGAGGTAATAGTTGGTGCCATGAACCTCCCCCCAAGCAAAGGTTGAGGAACCACTTGACTACCAGATGTGAGAGGATGCACAAAGGGGTCATCAATCTGGCACTTTTGACAGGTGAGCCTTGATCAGTGTGGCATTTCATTATTGACCTTTGTGCATGAAAAATTCTCATCTGACAGTTGCAGAGTGAGGACAAAGTATTTGTTTTGGGTTCTTTGCATTTTGCAGTAGTAGTGGGAGGACAGAGTCAAACTCTGCCTCAGATAAGATTCATCTTGAAAAGAATTTCCAGTTGGGGTCAATGTTTGGTCAAAATTCACCACTGTGTGTGCAAGTCCTAAGTGAAGGGTCACAATTATATATTATGTTTGTTAATGCAAATAGGAATTGTTAATAGAACATTTTTGTACATTAACTGTACTATTAAAGTGTTCTTTGACCACCAAGCTCAACAATTTCATTACTGGATTTAATTGACAGGTATCTTTTAATCAATGCTTGGAACTTATGATTTGATGAATGACTTCACAATCATCTGTTATAGCATGGTGTCAGCCATGCATCAAATAATACAATTTGTTAGTCTCATAAATGCTAATAATTATTCTTCTTCCAAGCATAAAATACTCATAATTTTTATCATGTGAGGTTGGCAGCTCTGCATTAATAATGTGCATGTATTTCAGGTGTTTCCATTTTTTGGCCATTATCTCTACTTATGTATAATTTACTTTAATAAGCTTTAATGAAAAAGTTTATCTCTTGAACATCACTTAACAAGATGCTCAAATCATTAATCTGCAATATTTTCAGGGATTAAGGTATTTGGCTTTACTAGCTAATCTGAATATCAACAAAAAAGCATTTTAATTCAGAGTCAATCAACAGTATGCAAACTTCTGCAGTATTGAGACTTTTGAGGATCAGTAATGTTTCTAATAACATTTAATACTTTATTAATATTTAATCTGATTTGATATAGCAAAATTAAGTATTAATTTAAAGCATTTTTTGTTCATTTCAGATTAATGTTTCAAACCAGCAGAATATTAGATACATAGAAACACATATTCCACAAAAAGATATGCTTGCTTTTGTGTGTGAGGATGAAGAAGATGTAAAAAAATTTACAAGTATTTTACGTGATAAGCAGAATCTAGTTGTTAACGTGGTTTTAGCACCTAAAGAGCCATTGTTATGTTTTAAACCAAAATGGGCTATAGAGTATTTTAAGTAAGTGCAATTTTTTTTTCTATATTTTCCCAGTTTTCACTGACTATATGTATTAATAATTTTTTATCCACTTGTTTCAGCAGCTGTTCAGAAATAAATATATTTAGTAATAGTTATAAAGAATCAAATTGTAAATTTTTGAATTTTGTAAGGAATTCAGAATTATACCTACTTGATGATAAGAGCTGTTTCGGTGGCACATGGAGACCAACATCATATTAGGCAGGTGGTCATAATGTTTTGGCTCTTCAGTGTACTGCATATTAATAAACGATCTAATAAAAATCAATATATAGAACGAACATACACAACGATAAAAGAACATATTTCTGAGCATAAAACAGATAGTTGAAAGAAAGGTCATATTGCTTTATCCCAGTTTTGCAACATAAATCATTTATCACTAAATTACAATATAAAATAATAGCCTTACCATCTACCAAATATCAATTTTAAGGATGACGTAAATTTACATAAAGAAACCATCTGCAATAGAGACATAATCCTCCTACCTACTGCATGGAACTCAGTAGTACAAAAGTATAATATTACCACCATAAAGCACCACCAGGGGACAGCCTAATATTAACCCTTCCAAGGTCCGCAATGAACATACACATTGATAGAATCCGAAATCAGAGACCAAAGACATAGACATCTTTTGTACAACAAAAAATTTTATCTTTAAAAAATAGAAATTGCTGTTTGAAAATTTTTTTACATATATCTTTTAAAAATATGTAATACAAGCTTGAAAAATAATATTTTCTTTTTTCATTTGATGCATATTTTATTAAGCTAAAATATAAATAATTTAAATAATAAAATAAACTCAACATATTCAATATCTACTAATAAATCAGCACTTTGATGTCAATTCAAATCCTAGAGGAAAAATTGTCTTCAGCTGGGTGGGATATGAACCCACGACCTCCTGATAACATGCCAGGTGCTCTGGACCACTGAACTACCGGCCGCCAATCAAGATCTCCCCTAATTAATGCTATGAACATTTCTATTATGTCTCGTATAGGTGCTATTCAGGCAATCTAGCCACAAGTTGCTTTCTATTTGCCATATAGATCGAAGGCATGTCTTACAAGTATCCTAGTAATAAATAATGAAATAAACTCGACATATTCAATATCTACTAATAAATCAGCACTTTGAAGTCGATTCAAATCCTAGAGGAAAAAATTGCATACATGTAAGACATGCTTTCCATCTATATGGCAAATAGAAAGTTGCTTGTGGCTAGATTTCCTGAATAGCGCCTATATGAGACATAATGGAAAATTAGAGGAGATTTTGATCAGTGGCTGGTAGCTCAGTGATCCAGCGCACCTGATAGCTCAGTGATCCAGAGCACCTGACATGTTATCAGGAGGTCGTGGGTTCATATTCTGCCTGGCTCAAGACAATTTTTCCTCTAGGATTTGAATCAACTTCAAAGTGCTGATTTATTAGTAGATATAAATAATTTGATGAAGCCATCTGATTGCCATATAGAAGTACTGTATGGTATTGTCAATTTGTTAATGTTACACTGTATTGAAGCAACCATCTGATTTAAGCTCACAAGTTTGATTTGAACTATTATCAACAAATTTTTCCTTAAAGTTACCAAAATCTCCAGAAAATTAACAAAACAACTGAAAAAAAACCCCTGTTTTACACTGTTTTCTGCCTTAAAACCTATTTCAGTATTCCTAGAATTATTTTTATCATTTATTCCAGTATTCTATGCATTTTTCCTGCTCTTCAGATCAAAACTATAAAGTAAAAGAAACCATTTTCCAGACGAAGACCAGAGCTGTTATTGTTAGAGCCTTAGCTGTTGCAAACTGCTAGGAGATGGGAGAGCCAGGTGCCATGACCTAGTTAATTGCTTGCACATGTGGCAGTCAAGTGGCTATAAAGTGGATTGTTTATAGCAAGTACTTTGGATAGATTCACCATACAGCTAGTTAGTATTTATACTTTTATATTTAAACCTTCATTTTCATTTCTTTAGATTTCTATAAATTACTGATCTTTAGGTTGTTTGATTAATGCGAGCAATCCATGTCACCTTTTATTACGCTGGCTCACACTTTAAATATACCCAGGCACAGACTGGTAAGGGGTGCTGAGCGTCCCCGGGCCCCTGTGACCTCATAGGAGCAGGATATTTTTAATAATAATAATAGTTATTTTACAGAAATTCTACAAAATTGGGGGAAATGCTATTTTAAAACTTAATGTATGAACTCTCACAATTATAAGTTTTGAAATATAGAAAAAGAAAACTTTTTTTTTTATCACAGCCTGGGATCTCCTGCTACAGCTGCGTCCTGGAAAGAAAAGTGCCAGTCCACCCCTAAATATACCACACTGCAAAGAATCATTAAAGAAATAAATATTGTTTCAAGTAAATAGTATATTATATGGGAAGAAATTTACTTTCGATTAATATATAATTTAACTGTTTTTATTCATCACGTTTTCCAACTTTAAGTCTTAATTGCATAGTTCAATCTGTTTTTTCACTATATCAATGTGAAAACGCCCTATTAATATGCTTGTAAATTTGTTTAAAATTTTCATTTTCATAAAATTCATGATTAAATTCTGTTTATTTTGGTATATAACATGACTTATTGTAGTTGATTATGATTAAAAAAAAAACTAAAGTTGACTTGTTGGTATGACTTAGCACATTTGACAAAAGACTGGATTTTTCTCAAAGTATTGTACTGAGAAAATCAAATTATGAAACAGGAATAATTTTCTTGCTCCAATTAAATATTTTCTGTTATTATTCAGAAATAAATAGCCTTCATATTCAAATTCATTATAATGATTTCTGTCTATTAATTTTTTAAATAAATTTTTATTTGCATTTGAGATGGCATTTTTTTACTGCATTGTTTTATAAAAGCCCTATTAAAATAAAACCAGACATCTTTTTTGCTAAATATTTTATCAATAAATATTTAGCGGAAAAAATTTTCGCCAACATATGGGAATCGAACCCGCATCTCTCCAGATACATGCCAGAGTGTTCTTACCAGTTGAACTAATGCCAGTTTGTCTTTTTTCCGCTTATTTTAAGACTATACTCTATCACCGAGAGTTTTAAAATAAGTAGAAAAAAGATGAGCTGGCATTAGTTCAACTGGTAAGAACACTCTGGTATCTGGAGAGATGCAGGTTCGATTTCCGTATGTCAGCGAAAATTTTTTCCGCTAAATATTTATTGATTTATCAATGCCAAAAGAGAATCAGGTCATGCTGCAATTATCATCAATGTTTAAATATTTTATTTTCAGAAAATTCAAAATTTAAATGCTGATTAATTAAATGAAGATTTTTATGCATATAAATAATAAAGGTTTTTATGCATATAAAGGAATTATGGCATATAAATGCCATAATTCCTTTTATTAGTTATTTGGCAAAAAAATTCCTATAGTTAAAATTTTTTTTGGCTGATCACAGTGTAAAAATTGCTGGGCCTCTGGATGTAAATCAGTTACTCAGGTGAGACCCTGGAAGGGTTAAGCAACGATCTCTAACTATCTCATTGCCTGATGATGACATCTGACAAATGATGTAGAAATGTGTAGCAAAGAAGGATTTTAACTTATGCTTAGAGCTTTTAGAGTTTGATGTATTAAGTTGAAGTTTAGTTTCATATATCTTTAAATGAATGAGACTGGGATTAAATAATATTGCAAATAATAAGTCTGCAAAATGCTGAATATCCTGAAATTATGGAGTTTCACCAAGCTCAAACAACTAAGGACTATGTTTCTCCTTATACTTATGACATAACCAATGGATTCTTATGTCGATTGTACCAGTGCAACATCAAAATGGCGAAGAAGTTGTCATACCATTGAAGCATCTTGCTTAACAAGGACATGCTCAGTGCATCCATCTTCAATAAAAGCGGAAGTTCCCCTTGTGGCATGCCATAATGGATTACTCATCACAGCTGTTATGTGAGTATAGACAAGATTCCTATGTTCAACAAACATATCCAAAATAGCAGCAAATAGAACTAAAATAATATTGTGCTAGAGTGTACGATAACCTAAATGTACTCCATGTTGTATATATAGCAATGTTTTGAGTTAGAAAAGTTTAATCCATGTCTAAACTTAAGGGCATTTAAATTTGTTTTAACAGTGAATTTGTGATTAAACTATTTTAAATTTCTCTGATGTATTGGTTTCACAAAGGAATGTAATAAAAATGGATTTAATATATTTTATTTGGCTGCTAGATGATGCACTCTAACTTTATTAGTAATTAATAATAATAGTCAGGGCAATTATGAATTTCAACAACAAAACAAAACAAAATTAAAGCCAGTAACTCTCAAAGAAGACAAGATGGCTACAGTTGTGTGCACAACCAAAATACTACAGACAAGAGAAGCTCATATGAATCAAGCTTTAATTGAATGTTGAGGAAACACCAATAAAGGAAATTGGAAGGGGAATTTCTTAAAGTATAGAGTCTATGAAAGTTCCATATTTACAATTTGATTCAAGTTAGCTATTCTGTACTAGGTAAGTAATGACAAATAATTAAATGGCAACAGAAATGCAATCAATTTACCTTGACAGCTATCGGAAAAAGGGTTCAAGAATTCTTTATGAGAAATAAACTACTGAATTTAAACAAAGCATTAATATCAATAAATTCATATCTTGATTTACCTAATTTCAGTCTTACATTATATAGATACAGCTTTTTAGATTTTTCAGCTGGCAAACACAAAGCTAAAAGTTCCATCCGACTATGATAGGTAATCAGTTGCTTTCAATTATTAATATGTTTTTCAGTTGTTATACATGCATGCTTGTTGACTTTTCTGCTCATGTCATCCAACTGAAAATTTGTTTTGTCATTGAGATGCAATTTATGGTAGAAACTTTTTATGCAGGAAAAGATGTATTCACAGTAATGAGCACATAAAATCAAATAGCTTGATAGGTGACACTATTGCTCTTACAGTTTCATGTTTCTGAAACAACTCACTATTGTGCAGATAGCCTATTGTGCTGGATTTTTTTAAAAAGTGTTTTCAGGAAATAAAATAGCAAGCTTTAGAACCTAATCCTGAAGTAATTAATGAATGGATATATGTCATGTTATATACCAAAAGAAAGATTATTTAATTGTGATTAATAAACTGACCAAAATTTGAAGAAAAAAAATGACAGGTTAAATTTTAAGTTTTTTTTGAATATTACAAAATTTACTGTATTTTTCCACTTAAAGTTTTTTTGTTTTGCATTTTAAAAAGTTATTTCTTTTTAAATTATTTTATTATTTTAATTTAAACAGTTAATATTTTCTATTAATGCTTAAATTTTTCATTTATTAGTTTTTTAAATTTTTTAGTCATTTATGCACATTTTTAGACTTTTTACAATGGACAAACTCTAAGCTTAAGAAAAGCAGTGTTGTAAAAATCGTTTTGCTTTAAAAACCAGATAATTTTAATAAAAATTGGAAAATATATCAGAAAAGTGATAAAGAACTATGAAAAAAAAAATGTTCCAAAGCATTTAAAGTTTAACTGAAGCACTTAAAATGAGAATAAATCATTTTAATATGAAGCTGCATAACTGCTATGGAAAAGTTTAATTTTAAAATTCTGGCAGCAATTTTGGTTGAAAATCTCACTTTGAGGCTAATTGCTTAATCCTATGGTTCTGATATCCGCCATTAGAGATTATTGTAGTTTTATTTTTGATTGTTTCAAATTATTGTTTGTTATTGCAGTTGCACATTTGAGAAGTAATAAAAAAAATCATTTTAGAAGCATTAGAGTAATAAGTCTTTAAAGTTGAAAGTCTGCTAAAATATTGATCAAAATCTGATGTGTGTTTTCCTGGATGACACAATTTCTGTTAGTAATAAAATCAGTATCTTTACATTTAAAATTTAGAAAGCATTATAACCCTACTAGAGGAGGAACTAGACCAGAAATCATGACAAATAATCTGCATACAGGACAGCAGATGAAATCATTGCTACTTGATTCTGTTTATGGTGACTGAACATGCACATATGCTCACTCCATATACTCAAATAGATTTTTAAACTTTATCATAATTGTTTTAAGTGCAATCAACAGATAAATATATATATATCATAGAATTCAATGTTATTTTTGATATTCTGTTGGAAACAGTCAAAAAACTGCTGATTTCTGTTTGAAAATTTTTTTTACAACCTTGTACTGTGACACCTAAGTTTGCTTCTCAGGTCACTAGAATTTGAAAGATGATATTTACTAATAATGCTCTGACACAGAAAGGATTAAGGCAAAAATTCTTTGAACGGCTTTGGTCGAGCTGTTGTTCGGTAGGAGTGCGAGCATTGATTTTGTACTACAATGGATATATATGGTAGTTATCTACCTGCGTGAGTTACTTAATCTGTGGTTGACATATCACTGAAAAAATAAGATGAATCCTCTTTTAGAAGACTGTGCCTAGAAATAAACTTTTTATTAGATAGCTTTCAGAGGTATATAATTATTGATGAATCTGGATAAAAATAGAAGTTCAAATTTCTTACAAAATAGTATTGAAAAGCTTATACCTACTTAAGTCAAGAGTAGGTTTTTGAATATTGTATCACATGTTGATTTATTTCTGTGTATTGTAAAGAAAAAAGATAAAAAGTTTAGTTGTGTTTTTGTACACTTTTAAAGTAACTTATTTTTTACTTTGTGTAATGCATATTTCATATAATAATTCTAATAAATATTTATCTTAGTTGTAAATTTCTTTATTTCAGAAAATTCGGATTTTTCTGTTACTTAAAAGATTTGTTTACAGCACCAGACCCAGTAATGTGCTACTTATGTAAAATGTATAAAGTACATGAAACTCCTATTGGCAATCTTTATACACAAAATAATATATCAGAGATTGTAAATCAGTCAGCTTTCTCAAGATTTTACACACCTGAGCGTATGGTAAGTTTGATTACAGTAAAGATTTATGAACAGATGGAAAAGAGATTAAGAATGTATAGCAAATTAAAGTAATGAAAGTGCTAGATTATAAGAAATTAAAATATAAACATAGAATGCTTATATTTGTGATTATTTGTGTGATTACATACAATCATTTGTATATATGACCACATATAAAAATTTCTTGATATAATTTTACATAGCCGTCCCATGGCCGAGTGGTTAGCGCGCTTGGCTACTGATCTAAGGGACCTGGGTTCGAGCCCTGGGTAAGGCATGGATGTATGTGTCATTTTTCTGCTGAGGTCCTGCCATCCTCTCAGACCTTCTACTCTGGCATATAAACTGACAGGCTCCTGTCAGACCTCTGTGGCAAGCAGCTGCTTGAGGGGGTATTTATTTTATTTTTTTATTAATTTTACATAATTTTATAACATTTTATTTTGAGATCAAACTTTAAAAACACATTCTTGAATATTCTACATACCAGATGTTAACATATTCAAATGTCACTGCAATGAAAGCCAACTAGAGCAGACTTGGTGCCAAGGAGGGATGTTGTGACTCCACAGTGCCACTGAGCCACTTTTGTGGATATTTTACTGGAACTATGCATGGGGAGCATGGGTTACTTCTTTCTCACTAGATGTAATACTCTTAAAGAGCACTCTCCAAAACCTCAGTTTAATTAACATGATTATGCTGTAATTTAATTGCTATTGAGCAGCTATAAATAATGAATGAATAATGAAAGAAACTCTGTTTATTTAGTATTTACTAATAAATTAACACTTTGAAGTCGATTCAATTTTTAGAGAAAAAAATCTCTTGAGGCAGGTGGGATATGAATACATGATCTCCTGATAATGTCAGGTGCTCTGGACCACTGAGCTACTGGCTGCCGATTAAGATCTCCTCTAATTAATGCTATGAACATTCCATTATGTCACATATAAGCGCTATTGAGGCAATCAAGCTACATGCGGCTTTCTATATATTGATGATAAATAATGAAAGAAACTCGACTTATTTATATTTACTAATAAATTAACACTTTGAAGTCGATTCAACTTTTAGAGGAAAAATTGTCTTCAGCCAGGTGGGATACAAACCCATGACCTCCTGATAACATGTCAAATGCTCTGGACCACTAAGCTACCGGCCGCCAATCAAGATCTCCTCTAATTAACTAACGCAATTAGCAACTATATTCTCTACAGTTTATCTGTATGTTGCGCTTAGGCAATGGTGGGAAACTTATCATTGAGTTTTTTTATAACTCACTCTCATATCTCTTGAACCATATCTTCATCAATCAAAAAAATAAATGTTTTCTCTGGTTATGTTCAAGTTGTTTGACACTCTACTTCAGATGGCAGGATTGGATAATCCCAAGAAGCTGATGGCATTAATGTTACAAAACCTTGATTAAAAAATTCTTAAATCCTATGGGAAAGATTCGTATCATGCAAAAATTTGATTGTTTCATTGTAGCAAACTTTGCACTTAGTCAGATCCTCTT
Source organism: Ryuthela nishihirai (assembly GCA_038380435.1). Taxonomy (NCBI): domain Eukaryota; kingdom Metazoa; phylum Arthropoda; class Arachnida; order Araneae; family Heptathelidae; genus Ryuthela; species Ryuthela nishihirai. The sequence continues at coordinate 41,056,891 of JAWZYU010000018.1, read as the reverse complement.
GTCCAAGTAAACTGTGCAGACTTAGTTCAAAGATGTTCTCTGTTTTTAATCTTTGTTGTTTCTATGGATCGAGTAAGCAGTACAATTCATCAAAACATGAATCACCATTTCCTTTACTTTGCACGTCTGGCAATTGGGGAAAAGAACTTTTCTCATCTCGAAAAGCGAGTCATTCAAGAGTGATGCACACAAAATTTCTTCTTGAAAGGTGCAGGTCATTTAGTGGAAGGATCTTGTCTTGAACCATAAAGGTTGCAGTATGTTAAGTAATTAAGATAATTTATCTTATAATAAGATAATCTTCTGATAAGATAAATTATCTTAATTACTTAACATGCTACAACCTCTATGGTTTAAGAGATAGCAGAGTTTTTTACAACTTAAACTCATATAAGTTTTCTACTATTGCCTAAGTGCAACATACAGATAAACTGTAGAGAATATAGCTTCTCAATAGCAATTAAATTACAGCATAATCTTGTTAATTGAACTGATTTGAATTATTGCTGTTTTGAAAACTTGATTGAACAGAATCTCCAAAATCTTAAATGATAGTTAAGCAACTCATAATTTCAAAGATTAGTCACCAAATTAACTTATTTTATCTAATTTTGTGCATCTCATCTTCTGGTTAACTTATATGATCCACAGGTTCTTCTCTTTCATTGAATAAGGAGCTGAACAGGATATTCTCCTTTTCCAAAGGAATATTTTAAATTCCAAATTCTCTATCTACCAAAGTGAAGGAGCTGTGAAGCAAAATGTTGAGTGAGATCAATACTATCAAGTTAACAGCAACCTAATCCCAACACCTCCAGCGGGACAGCTCCTGTGTAAAATCAAACTCAATACTGGTGAAGTTATGGCTCTCTGCTCCAATTTAGAACATAAAATAATACACCGAATTTATTTACACTTTTACACCTTTCATTTACCAGTTTCTGTAGATGTGGCCTGAAGCCTGATTTATATTATGCATTCCCAGAATACCAATGCAACAGTAAAATAAAATCTCTTCATATAAATGCTTTAATATTCTGCTCTCCATATTAATACTTGTGTCCAGGAACCTCAATATGTGAATCTCTTCTCTAATACATATGTAAACATATAGTGGCACTCAATAGTTAGATAAAAACGCAGGAAACTTAAGACATTTTAACGAATTAAATTAATTAAACCAAATTTGAATTTACTATGAAATTAACAAGTTCTATCACATGCTCTAAATAAATTTAATTAGTACTGTGTTGATGAATCAACATTTATTTTAGAAGTTAGATATTTGGGTTGTTTTTACATTTTTATTTTATAAGGCTGTTCACATTTCATTGATATGTAAATGTATTATGTATACTATACATGTTAAATATCATCAGCATCATCCTTAAGCAGCCATGGGCTATGGAGGTCCAACCAGATCGTGCAATTTAATTCTCCAAGCATATCTGTCCTGAGCGACATCTGCTGCATCCGGCCACTGCACACCAATTCTAACAAGGTCCTGTTTGACATTGTCTGCCCACTGCATCCTAGGTCTCCCCTTCTTTCTGAAGCCTTTAGGCACACTGTTCATAATCCTATTCGCCAATCTATAATTATCCATACGGGCAACATGGCCAAACCAGCGGAGTCTCTCTCTGAACAATATGCTGCTTAAAGGAGGTTGCAGACTCCTTTGCCTAACCTCTCATTAGTTACAAAGTTAAACCACCTAATGCCCAAGATACTGCTTAAGCATCTAGAATCAAAATCATCTAGTTTCCTGTTATCTTGTTTACAAAGTGTCCAAGTTTCACTTTGGTGACGTTGTCCATTGTCATTGCAGCTACCAATACCAAAAGGGCCTATCACCCCTTCCCAAAGGTTAGAGTCAGTACCAATTTTGGCATTGAAGTCACCTAGATCAATGGTAATATCTCCTTTCTTGACAGAATTTAAAATATCCTGAAGTTGTCTGTAAAACCTATCCTTCTCATCTTCATCAGCATCCTCAGTGGGGGCATAACAGCAGATAACATTCAAGTCTTTAATGCTTGTCTAAAATTTTGCTGTAAGAAACCTTTCATTAATGCACTCATATCCTAGAAGAGCATCACTAGCATGTCTGCTGAGCAGCAGACATGATGGGTGATGCTTTCCATCCTCCCTCCCTGTAAAGAGAAATTTAAAGTTATTTTTAAATATCTCACCTTTACCTGTCCATCTGGTCTCTTGCAAGCCTAGAATATCTAGGTTATAGCACTGGAATTCCTGCATGAGGACATCAAGAGAATAATCTTTATGTAATGTCCTCACGTTCCACATTCCTGCAGAGAGAAAATGATTAGTAGGATTTTTAAAGAAATTAGGTTCATTGAGATTGGTAGGGCCAACAATATCAAACAGCCCCCTGATCACAGGCATGGGGCAAAGACCTGTTCCTCCTCCGCTAAAGGCTGAAGTCACCGATGCTGGTAGGAACTTCAGGCACCACCTTTTCAAGTGGATTTTTTCAAGAGCCATATGGCCTGCCTGAGACACATTACTCCAGTTTAGGCTTGACGATGCCCAACTAGCTAAGTAAAGTTCAGGTACCTGCGATGGCCTCTGATTAGGATTATCCACCAGCTGATATAAGGTATCCCATGCCTCTGTTCACTTAGGGCTGGCAACCCAGAAGCAAACAGAAAACACAGCAGCAGATTCTTCCTGAACAGAGGCCCACCAGTGCAGCAAGTCCATGATCCATAATCAAACTCAAATCCAGTCTAGTAGGTATAAATGGTCAGCACCAGGACCCTGTGAAGTTGACCACTCCTCAGCAGGTTTGAAAAAAAAGAAAAAAGTGGCCATAGATGACCAGATCAGTAGGCCATACTGAACTGGCAGCCCTCCCCTTCCGTTCCCTTCCAAAAGAGAATATCTCTTTTGAAAGGTACTAATGGCCTGCACCACGAGAAGGCGGGGTCGGACATTAGGTGCTAGACCTGGCCAGTTCTGTGCATCATCACTAGGGATTGGTACACAGCATTATATAACATACATTAATTAATAACATACAATATATAACATACATTAATTAATATGAATGTGATATTAACGTCTTATCATATTTAGAAATACTTCTTTTTAATTTTTAAAGTTCATGTTTTTAGCTTTAAATAAGAATTACTATTGACAGTTATTTTTAATTTACATTTTAAAAAATAATATGAAACTTCATTACAATTTTGAGGTGATTTTCTTTATAGTATTCAACAAGATATTCTCGGTATGGTGACAAATGCGGTTCTCATTCGAGTCAAGAATTGATGTAAGTAGAGAATAATCCATTTTAAATATCCTGCTCTCTGCAATTTAATTTCTAAATCTAAACAATACATCTATGCTATTTTAACTTTTCTGAAAGCATCTGTGTTCATAATTTTTAATAATCATAATTTTTTAATTGCATTTTTGAATTTGATTTTTACCATACAAGTTAATCTAATTTTCTTAATCATTTATAGAATCTCTTATTCTGAAATATCTTTCTCCTGATATTTATTTTCCAGGTAAACTAACATTTCTTTTTCAAAAAAGAAATATTTAATCTGCAGTAACAGGTTAAAATATAAAATAAGCACCACTTACTATCTCAAAATGAGCTATTGTAAATGTTAGTTGCAAATGGGCTCACATTAATTACCAACTTACAGCCATATTGTTGAAGATACCATTCATAAACAATACAGTCCATTAAAATACTTCATTGGGAACTTTCAGTCATCTAAGTTGCCCGTACTGTTCAGTTTTATATTACATGATAAACTGCTCAGTTTATAGAATCTTGTTGCCAGTATTAGCTTAAATTAAATTCTCTTAAATTGCCAGTATTAGCAGTTATAGCTATATTTAAAAGTCTGCCAAACACTTTTAACAATAAGCTGTTTTTTTGGAGCTCTGTTAGTTACAGACATTCAATTTTGTGACAAAAAAAAAAATACCCAACATATTCTGAATGGAAATTTATTGCTGAATTTAAATATTTTTGCAGAGACCCAGTATCATTAGTAAATCTAGTTTTATGTAAAGTGATGGAGAAATGTGATTATGCCTTTTCCATTTTTATTTTACTTTTGTTTTGGACATGAAATTGAATATAAAAATGAATCATGTGATTTGCAGAGTTTTCAGTTTTGAATTCCATATAAAATTTAATAATGCATTTCTTTCTTCATCAGATGCATATATGGCATATTTTTAATAACACATTATTATGATATGTGCTAGAAGTTTGGATGCTTTGAGAATTTTTTTTCACTTTTTAGTATTTTTAAGTCAATATTATGCCTTTGCAGTGCTCCAAAAATATGATCACCTGGTCTCTGACAACATAAATTATTTGATGGATGACTAATTTTTGTCTAAAGATTATCTACATTATTAAATAAATCATATAACTTTTAACCAAATACAAATAATTAAAGGCATAAACATTTGTTTTCACACAGTTTTTAAAGTCTATAAAATGTTCACTGTTTAGGCATTGTGTTACAATGAAACCTTACGTATGCACCCATGCCCCTCTGTTTCAAAGGAGTGAAGAGAAAAGAAAATGGATAATAAAATTAAATAGCTACAACCTTTCATTTAATTTTCATATCCTTCTTTCTGTAAGCCTGTGGCTATTGTTGGCTTGTGTCTCAGTTCCATTCTTTGTTGTTTCCACTCGCTGTCTCCCAGATGATAGGCGGATGAAGGTGCTAACTTGAAATGTTCTCCTGCTGTATTCTGAGCAGATGGAGTAGCTTTTCTTTCTGAGGGCACTGTTCTAATCAGTTCATTTTGATGGTGATGTGAACATTATTAAATTCAACACTTTCATGTTATCTAAGAGGTTTTTATTATATCTAAAATCGCACAACTTACATATACAAATTCCTCAATGCATTTCAGTAGAAACTATTATCTTCAAGGTGGATCATTACTATTTGCCATTCCTTGTGGCTTTTTATTGTGTGAAGTATATTGTGTGTATTAGAATATTCAGGTTCATTCCATTGAGCTGATGGGATATCTGGTGTTTGTGTTAGGTTCACTTTATATTTATTATGCAGTTTTTTTTTCTCCTTTTTGTTTTATGAAGCAGTATTTTCCATGGATAGGGTGGTTGTGGTATATCCTCTTTAATGCAAGTCCCGTGATGCATATATATTAATAATTGCTCTGTGTTCTACTGCAAATATCTAATTGATATTTGTTTGGTGAAACTGCTATAAATATTATAATATTTATAGCAGTTATATAATAAATAATATAATATTTGCATATTCAAACTTGGGTTCATATTTTCCAGTTATGACTTTTTCTGCAAGGGCTGTATTAGCCTTATTCTGTGTTACAGCTACACTATTTTATTTTAGCTAATTCATATTTCTCCTGTTCTTTTGGATTTGCCAATATACTGTACTTGGTTGTTTTCCTTGTTGAAGAGGAATATACTATAAATTTCTTCCCCCCTCTTCTTTAAGTTTTTGTTTATCTGTCTGTTTTTAACATTTTTAATATTGTTTTGTGCCCTCTAGTGGGTATTTGTTTATTATAATGTAACATTTCCTTTTTTAGTGTGTCTGAAAGACACAGGATGTTAAGAATAGCATTAGTGTATTTCTTAGACTTTTTTTGCTTCTGTGCTTCTGGTGGCTCTGAATCTCATTCTAATGTTATAGCTGACTCTTTTTGAAGTTGTTTTATTAAGGCCTGTGGGTAACTTGTGGCTATGGTGGTGTTTATTTATATATATATATATTGATTTTCTTGATGTCTTGCATCATTTGTAGATGCATATTTATTATTTCGTATAAAAGTTGATCATATTGCTGCCTTTTTATGCTCTGTTAGATGGTAAGAATTAAATTGAATTAGGATTATAGGGGTGCAAGTTTTCCTATACACTTGTGTTGAGAAACTGTTGTTTTCACTCTTAATAAGTATATCCAGGAAAAGTAGCTGTTTTCCATGTTCATAATACATACACTGGCCACTGAATTAGGAACCTTTATGCAGATGTACGTAAACATCACTTATGCAGATGTACGTAAACATCACTTATGCAGTGTATGTGCAAAATGCATGGTCACGTGCATTACCACATGATTTAGGCAACTATTTAAGACTGCTGCTCATCAGTAGTGTTGATCACAATAGGAAAAACAAAGGATCTTTTGGGATTTGATAAAGGGCTTATTGTGGGTGCCATCTGGCTGGAGTGACGATTTTAAAAACAGCAGAGCTGACTGGTTTCTCAAAAGGTGAGATATCTCAGGTTTTTAATCAGTGGAAAAATAACACATATTGCTTGTCAAAGAAGCATAAGTGTGATGTGATGACAATCTGGCAGGAACAAGATTGCTGTCATCTGAGAAGACTTGTAGGGAGAAACAGGACTTATTGTGTTCAGCAATTTACCAAAGCATTCAATGAAGGCTGTTCCCAACCCATATCTCAACGAACTAGGTGCAGGGAATTGAAGATTATTGATATTAGCAGTCACATGCCTATAGGAAACCACTGATTTCTGTGAAGAACCGGAAAGTTTGTCTACAGTGGTTTCAGGAACACTGTGACTGGACATTGGAAGACTGGAAAAAATTCATGTGGTCTGATGAGTTGTGATATACCTTGTTCTGTACTGATGATAGGCAGAGAGTTTGGTGGGAGCCCCATGAAGCAATGGACTCGGCTTGCCTTGCAAACACAGCTCAGGATTCTGGAGGCGGTGTCATGGTGTGGGGCACGTTCTGTTGGTCATAACGGGCCCCCTGATATTGCTGGAAGGTCGGGTGTCCTCCAAGGATTATTCTGAACATTGTTGCTGATCATGTCTATCCTGCAATGTTGAATTTTTATCCAGCAAGTAATGGCTGTTTCATGGACGACAATGCTACTGTCCATCATGCAAGGTGCATTCAGCATTAGTTCAGTGAGCATGACAGCGACTTCCACCATCATCCCTGGCCACCACAAAGCTTGAATATGAACACCATTGAGATTGTATGTTAAACCAATGTTAAAGGCTCATATAGCACATGTTAGAAAAACAGATCAGGGAGCAAAGTCCTCTTCCATCAAATCTGAGCCAATTAAAGGACTGTCTGGTGAATGCCTGGTATGCTGGAGATGTAAAGGCACTCCAACACCTTGTGGAATCTATGCCAAACCGCATATGTGCTGTAATTCGGGCTAAAGGAGGTCCAACTCGGTATTGAGTGAAGATTTCTGATTCAGTGGCTGTTGTGCATAGTTTATGGTAGGAAATATGTTAGCCATCTGATTACTTAGTTCCTCTATCTTTATTTAAAACCTCATGATTGTAGATCAATAAAGTGCTATCTGCGAATCTTTGGTAATAGACATTGTTTTCTCTTTGTGATTTAACTACGACTTGCTCTATATATTATAGTGCGATGTCTACCATTAATTCCAATAATAGAGATCCCATAGGCACTCCTTTAAGCTGACATACTGCATCTGGCCACTATAGACCAATTCTAACAAGTTCTGTTTGACATTATCTGCCAAAGCATCCTAGGTCTCTTCCTTTTTCTGAGATCTTTAGGTATTATTAGAATTGCCAAGGAAAACTTTATTAGAATTGCTATTTATTAGTAAAATGCTTCATTCAAACTGGGGACAAAATATTGGGAGAATGAAATTGCTTTCAAAGTGATTGAGAGCACTATTGCTGAGCAGTTAGTGTACTTGGATGTGTGGAGTAAAGGGACTTGATTTCAAATCCTGGATAAGTATGTTTTCTTTTTGCAGCATTTTCTGTGGTAACATCTTCATCACACATAATCTCTTTGGTGTATTACACTGACAGCTCCTGATGAAGGGGTTGCTGAGGAGTAATTTTTTTTGCTTTTATTAGCATTGGCCTTTCCGTTGCCGAGTGTTTAGTGTGCTTGACTACTGATCAAAAGGACCTGGGTTCGAACCCCAGGTAAGGCATGATTGTGTTGTCTTTCTGCTGAGGTTTCGCCTTCCTCACATAGCTTATCTATGGCTTATAAACTTAGAGACTCCTTTCAGACCTGTGACAAGCAGCTGCTTGAGGGATATTTATTTTTTATTAGCATTATAGTATTATAAATTGTTCTTTTCCTTTAGCAAGGAATTTATTTAATTCTTGTACAATATTTTATTAAATAATATAAAACTTTATAGATAAGTAAGTTTTACTATGAAGAGCAATTTAATATTTATTGTCATTTGTTATAATGCTTAATTTCTTATCCTGTAATAAATATATATTTTAGGAATTTGGGGCTTCTGATTGTTTCTGAAGATGCCACACATCTTAAAGAACTAGAGATTAAATTAATGGTATGAAATATAATTGTACTCTTCTTTTGTTTCATTAATTTAAATCTGCACTACATGGGATGTTCAAAAATTTAAAATCCTTACCCTAGTATCATATAGCACCTCCTTGTGTCATCAGAACAGCTTGAGGTCAATGTGAATAGATTTGATAAGTGTTTGAAAGATTTGTGGTGTGATTTGAAGTCATTCATGTTGCAGTACATGTGTAGTTACTTCAGAATCGATGGTAGTAGAGTGTTATATTCCTCTACATCCCATAAAATTTTCTATGGGATTCAGATCAAGTAACAGGAGTGGACATTGTTTGATGATACAGTAAAGATCCTATAGATGAGGGAGAGGATACTGGAGTGGGTGGAAATAAGGAGCCTACATCAAGTGTGACTAATTTGCTGTTTGGAGGAATGGACAGATCCTTGAGTCTTGTTTTCTCAATAGACTCAAGGATCTGTTCATTCCCCTGATAGTAAATTAGTCATAGCGGAAGACTGGGTCTAAAAATATTGGTTGCCAGGAGACAAAGGGGGCACACCCACAACAATAAGGATATCATTTTTAACATATTGTCTAATGTTTAAGGGGCCCCACTTCGTCCATTCCCACCTGCAACTGAGACAGTTGAATTGCCCTTCATGACGTGGAAAGAAGCTGTGAACAGCTCTTTCCACGTCATGAATTCAACTAATATCACCATATAGTGTCACTTTATTGAAGACGGAGTGCTGTCTGCTCTGAAAAGCTTCAGAGTTTTCTCCTAAAAGCTTTTAACATGCAAATAGTTTGAAGGATAAACTTTAAAATTTTATTGTTCAATGACAGGGAATTTTAGGTTATTTTTAAGAAATTCATCATAAATTAAGATGGCATTTTTTTAACAGCTCTGAAAATGAAATTTTAGAGGTGTTAAAAAAATGCCTTCTTAATTTTACTTAATTGAAAATATAAATTTTCAGATTATATATATTAAAAATGCTTAAATAAAATCTATTTTTAAAAAATCGAAATTTCATGTGTTTGTACAAACGACATCTGTTGATGTCTTTGAACTCTCATTACGGATTCTGTCAATGTCTATTTGATGGTGACCCTGGAAGGGTTAAGGATATTCCTGCAATCATTTTTTCAAAAATAAGCTCTATTGCCTTATTAATCAAATAATTTGATCTTATCTGTATTTTTTTTGCCCAAAAGAGTACTGTTAGTTTCAAGAAAAATCTGTTTAATACAGTCCCATTTTTCTTCAACTTCAGTGGTAAGCAAACCATGACAGTCATAATGATTAAGTAACCTATCATAGTAAGCTTTGGCAATAACTGGGTCTTTTAGAAGCCGTTTGAATATGTATGGAGAATCTGAATTGAGGGGGCCAATGACGTATGTATACGCATTTAGTGCAACAAAAATATATCGATTTTTAAAAAAATAAAAATTGCCGTTATAATTTATATATATATATCTTATGAAAAAATATATTGTTAACGTTCCTATTTACTGAAGCAACCTTCTGATTTAAGTTTGCAAGTTTGATTTGAGCTATTATCAACAAATTTTCGAAGAAAAAATTTTTTCTTAAATTTTCGAAAATCTCCTAAAAATTAACAAAAAAAACTGCTATTTTTAAAAACGATAGATTTTGGAAGTAATTACAAAATACGTACCGCCATTTTTTTTTTTTTTCGTTTCACACTCTTTTCTGTCATAAACCTATTTCATATTCCCAAGTTATTTTTATCATTTTTCCCATCATCCTTCAAATTGAAACTGAAAGTAAACACATTCTTTTTAGAAATTCTGGTTGCATCTGCATTTAATTAGTTACGCTTCACTGAGTCAAACAAGACACAGATGGCTAACACATGCTATCTCCATTCTGTGTGCCATAAGTGTTTTTTAGTTTTAGTCCAGCATATTGGATACTCTTTGTAAAGTTAGTATTTTTTTTTTATATTTAAACCTTAGTTAGTTTTCATTTCAGTAGATTTATTTTTGGAAATTAGCAATCTTTTGGCCGATTGATAAGTATTGATTTTTTTTTCATAGTTATGTTATATCGTATAGCCAGCCTACAACTTGTTGCTGTGGATATTTTAACAATGCATTAGGCAGTATGTTAATTTTTATTTTATTACTTATTACTTTTCCAGTTCAACTTTGATATAATATCATTTTCTGAAAATAAATGAGGTCTAGGATATGAAAGCAAATTCATTTCTGTATATTTACTTCCGTTAGTTAGCAATCTTCAATTGGCTGATTTATCGATCTTTCCGAGTTATGCTAGATTGGAGGCTGGCTTAAAATTTGTTGTGGATATTTTATTTAACATCCCATTAGGTTATATGTAATTTTTCTTTTATTATTTCTTGCTTTTTTAATAAAAAAACTTTTAGCTTGTACTGTTTTCTGAAATTGAATGTCTTGGATACAGAGGCAAAAATAGACTTCCTTGCTATGAAAATTGGCCATCATTTGGGAGGGCAATTTCGGGGAGGGCTGGTCCTTGGTGCACAAACCTTTCTGCAAAATTAGCCAAGATCACCAAACTTCAACACCCAAAGAAAAAATTCATAATGTTTGGTAAAAAAAAAAGCAGCCAAGGAAGTTTTTTTTTATTTCATAACCAGTTCAGAAAATCCTGTGAGTGTGAGAAGGCCAAGTCACGTTGTACAACACTGGCTGTGTTTAAAATATATGATACTGAAAAGAATCATTAAAAGAAATAAAAATCATATTTCAGGTTGAATATTATATTATTCAGGAGGAAATTTTCTTTCGATAACTATATAATTTAACTATTTTTATTCAGCAAGTTTTCCAAAATGAAGCCTTATTTGTATAGTACGATATTTTTTTTCACATCACATTGAAAAAGTCTTATTAAAATCGATATGCTTGCAAATTTGTTTATATTATTTATTTTCATAAAATTTGTGCTTATTTGTATAGTACGATATTTTTTTTCACCACATCACATTGAAAAAGTCTTATTAAAATCGATATGCTTGCAAATTTATTTATATTATTTATTTTCATAAAATTTGTGATTAAATTCTGTTTAATTTGGTATATAACATGACCTGTTTCCGTTGATTGGTTATTTTTAAAAAAAATTCCAAAGTTGACTTGCTTTTATCTGACTTGGCACAGTTGGCTAAAAGCCTGGAATTTTCTCAAAGTATGGTATGAGAAAAAAAGTACAAAATGAGAAAAATATTTACTTAAAACCAAAAAAGTAATTTTTTTTTTTGTTTTTTTGTTATTCAGAAATGTCATTCTATTCAATGTGCATTTGTAATAATTTCTGTCTATTAGTTTTTTTTTATTTGTTTTGCCAGATGCATTTTTTTTACTACATGACTCTAAAAAAGTCCTATTAAAAGGAAACATATGGCTTTTTTTGTTAAATATTATGATTTCAAAAAATCCACAATTAAATGCTGATTAATTTGGCATAAAATGTGTCATAATTCCTTTCATTGGTTATTTGGTAAAAAAGTTCTAAAGTTAAAGTTTTTTTTTTGGCTGAGCATAGGCAGAAAATAGCTTGGCCCCTGGATGGAAACCTGTTTTTCAGGCTGGACACTGGAAGGGTTAACATCGTTATGGTCAGATCCAATTTCAGCTCCTCTCTATGGCCTGGCATTTCTAACAGAACTAGCCCATTTTCTGTTAATTAATATGTAATCAATCGTAATTTGTATGCAGCCCATTTGGTGAAACCCATGTGTACTTATATATGCCGCAGTGTTTGTAATGTATGTTACGCATTCTCAAACCATTAAGTTTGCCTACCTGTAGGAGACATTGTCTATTGCCATGGCAGCAACCGTTACCAAAGAGACCTATCACCCCTCCCCAAAGATCAGAGTCATTACCAACTTTAGCATTGGAGTCAAGGGTAATATCTCTTTTCTTGACAGAACTCATTATATCCTGAAGTTGTCCATAAAACCTATCTTTCTCATCCTCTATGGTGTCCTCAGTAGGGGCATAATAGCATGTAACATTTAAGTCTTTAATGCTTGTTTTAAATTTAGCTGTAAGAAACCTTTCATTAATTCACTCATATCCTGGAAGTGCATCACTAGCAAGTCTGCTGAGAAGCCTACCCCACACCTTGAAGATGCTTTTCATCTTTTCTTCCTGAAAAGAGAAATTTAAGATTATTTTTAATCATCTGACTTTTATTTGTCCATCTGGTATCTTGCAAGCTGAGAATATCTAAGTTGTAATGATGGAATTTTTGTGTGAAGTCATCTAGAGTATAATCTCTGCACAGGATCCTCACATTCCAACTACCTGTGGAGAGAGAATGGTTAGTGGGATTTAAAGAAACCATGTTTATCGAGAGAGGAATGCCAATAATATCAAACAGCCCCCTAATCGCAGGCATGGGGTAAAGACCCGTTCCCCCACCACTAAAGGCTGAAGCCATCTACACTGGAAGACCCTTCAATGTAGAATTTGATGATGCCCATAGAAGCAAGAGTTCAGGTACCTGTGAGATGACCTCTGCTCAGGATTATCCACCAGCTGATAAATGTATCTTGTGAATCTATTCACTTGTGGCTTTGAACCCACAAACAGAAAATACAGTGGTAGATTATCTCTCAACAGAAGCCCCACCAGTTCAACAAATTCAGGATCCATAATCAAACTCAGAGCTATTATTCCATTCCGGTTGGTGTATATGGTCGGCACCAAGACCCTGTAAGGTTGACCACACCTCAGCAGGGTATATGTGAAAAAGTGGCCATAGTAATCCAGATCAATAAGCCACAGTCATCTGGTAGCCCTCCCCTTCTGGAGTATCTCTTTTGAAAGGTACTGTATGCACCACAAGAAGGCATTTTCTGTGCATTGTGACACTAGATTAGTGCAGAGCTCTCCTTCTAATGAATTCCTAGCTACCACATTGAATAAAATTATAAAAAGAAATAAAAACCATGTTTTAGGTAAATATTATAATAATTAGGAAGAAATTTCCTTTTGATTATTATTATAACTGATTTTACTGATCTGGTTTTCCAAAAGTAATCCTTAGTTGCATAGTTAGATCTCTTTTTTTCACTCTATTACTGTGAAAATGTCGTATTAAAATTAATGTTTTTAAATTTGCTTAAATTTTTTATTTCCATAAAATTCAGAATTAAATTCTGTTGAATATCGTATATAATGATCTACATATTTCTATTGATTGATTATTTTTTAACAAAATTTGACTTGTTTATTTGATTCTGCACTGTTGATGAAGTGCCTAGACTTTTCTCAAAGTATAATACTGAGAAAAAATTAAAAACGATGGTAATTTTCATGTTTCAAATAATATATTTATTTTCTCGTTTTTAAAAACTAAATAGCCTTTCTATTGATAGACATTATAATTATTTTTGTCCATTAGTTTTTTTAAAATATATTTTTATTTGCATTGACGCATGCATTTTTTTTATTACATGACTCTAAAAAACCTTTTTATGTAATTAAAATTGTTGTCTTTTTTGTTAAATATTTTATATTTGGAAAAAATCAAGATTTGAATACTGATTAATTTTTCATATAATATGCTATAGTTTCTTTCATTTGTTATTTGTTAAAAAAATTCCAAAGTTAATTTTTTTTGGCTGATCACAGTAAAAGAAATTGCTTGCTTGTGTGGTTACAAACCCGTTTTTTGGGCTTGGCACTCAGTTAGTTGGTCAAGGCAGCTCAGGAATCATATAACTGTGACATCTATCCTTCTTTACATATCTTGGTATCACAATTCATTAATTGCACTCTGTTTCCAATATTTTAGTCTGACAGTATACTTTTGTATGTTTTAGTTATTTTGGTCTTTTTTCCCTAAACATAAACTAGCCTCTTTTTTGGGGGGGATTTTTTTTTATCATACTGATGGATATGATGACACTAGGCTGCACTGTTTATTCTGAAAGTAATTTGGTAATGAAGCTGTCTGAAGAAAATTTCACGTGTGATTATTACTTTTTAGTAATGTGCATAGATTAATTCTTTGCACTCGAAGGTTTTTTCGCTATAGGGAAGTAGCAACTCGAAGCCTTTTTTCCATAAATGTTGATGAAATTTTTTACAACTAATAGAAAAATAAATCATGCATAAATTAACAGATAGAATTATTTTATTTCAATATTTCTTGTATTTTTAGATTATACAAGACCTTATGTTGAATATCAAGCTTTGAAATTTTGCCTCATTTGATATTTTAGGAAGCACTCGCCAAGATGCATTCTCAGTTTGTCAGGACAAGTATTATGAACATGTCGGAAATCACCTCTTAGTTGATCGACCAGTGATTTAATGTATTTCAAATGACTAAATGGATGTTCATTTCTTTGCCTTTTTACAAGTTTATATAAGATGTAGGAATTAAACATCTAAAATGTAAAGAGGAAAGATATCTGTATATAAAACGGTTATTGTTGCCATTCGAGTTGCTGCATCAAACCAAGTGGCAACTAAGGGTCACCTTTTGAGTGCAAAGAGTTAAAGCCAAAATTTCTGTAAAATGCCTTAAGTTATTTAGGTAGCACAAGTTTACAACTGTTGCATTTGAATCATAGTTTGGATGCTAGTGCCTCTTAACCCATCTACTGCCCCAGCCTAAAAAGCTGGAATGTAACCATAGAGCCAGCAGTTTTTTCATTGTGATCAGCAAATAAAATAAAATAAATTTAGAACTTTTTGCATAATAATCGATGAAAGGAATTATGGCATGTTATAGTGAAATTACTCAACATATTATTATTGATTTTATAAAAATAAATTATTTAATAAAAAAAGATGACCAGTTCAATTATAATAGGGCTTTTTTAGACTCATATAGTAAAAAAAAAAATCTAGCAATACAAATAAAAATTTATTTAAAAAATTAATATACCAAATTATCTATAATGCATATCAATAGAAAGACAATTTATTTATGAATAAGAGAAAAATAAATTTAAGCATAAAACAAGAAAATTGCTTTCTCTTTCTAATTTTTTTTCTTGCTACTATATTTTGAGAAAATTCCAGGCTTTTCATCAACTGTGCTGTGTCCAATAAACAAGTAAAATTTAGAATTAAAAAAAAACAATCAACAGAAATAAGTCATGTTATATACCAAAGTAAAAATTTAATTCTGAATTTTTTGAAAATAAAAAATTTAAACACATTTACAAACATGTTAATTTTAATGACTTTTTCACAGTGATATCAATGGAAAGGAAACTTTTTTTCTGAGTAATATAGTAAACTCCTTTAAACTACACTTCTGCTCTTTGTTTATATATATTTTCATTTTATTTTAATACTTTAAAACATGGGCCAGATGTACGTGGTGAGGGGGACCACCCTGTGAAGGTTCCCGCTGGCTCGGTTACCTTCGCAGGGTCCTAAACGCTCGCCCGCGTGTTTGCCGTGCGCGGAGACCCGTGTCCCGGGAAAGGAGGATCCTGGTAGTTGCTCGGGGGTCCCCGTCTTCTCTCCTCAGCTCGTGACTGGCGTGGTCCCCATTGGCCGTCTTGCCATTGGGGAGCCTGTCCGTCGCGGGGCTGGGCAGCGGATTCCGGGGCCTCTGCTATACACTGCTTTGGCCTCTGCTTCCGGTAAACGGGAGCTCCTGGGGTGGCCCCCCCAGGAGCAATCGGCTGGTGGGCAGGTCCTGCTAGGGTCAACCGTGCAGAGCGGTGAGTAACCTTGCCCACGGTCCGGGTACAGGTTTACAAGTTTCCTCACAACTTATTTTCCTTTTGTCGTTATCTTTTCTTTGTGAGGCCAGGTTGGCCATTCACAATTTTGTTATTTTAAGCTTTGTTTCTTTTGTGTAGAACGTTTTTGTTCTGCACATTTCTCTTTTTATTTTCCTTCTATTTATTTGTGAGGGCTTGGCTCACTGTCTGTGTGGGTATAGTGCCTGCGTAGCCCTGGCGCCCGACTGGGCGTCCCCTTGTTGGGCTCCGTGGAGGGTGGGGACAGCGGGCACTGAACCACACATTAAAAAACATGAGAGAGAGTGATGAAAATAATGCGATCGCCGCCAACAAGAGGGCTCGACGTGAGCCCCCATCTTCCTCATTGTCTACGTTATCTCTGCCGTCGTCTTCTGTGTCTGTGTCTTCGTTCCCAAAGTTCCTGATCATCCACTCCACGGGTGATCAGGTACTTGGGGACATGTCCCCTTTTTTCGTTAATAAAGGTTTGAAAGGTCTTGCGGGAGAACCGAAATCCGTAAAGCGCTTACGATCTGGCGACTTACAAGTAGAGACCGCTTGTTCAAAGCACTCAGAACTACTCCTGAAAGTCAAAGAAATTGGTGGGGTGGCTGTCGAAGTCACTCCCCATAAAACTTTGAATTCCTCTCGGGGTGTGATCACCGAGTGGGGCCTCCTCAAAGTCACTGAGGAGGAGATCCTCTCGGAGCTCACACCTCAAGGAGTAACAGCGGTCCACCGGGTTTCAACACGCCGTGATGGGAAATTAACACCCACTCGGGTGCTAATCGTGACATTCAACACGCCACGCCTGCCTTCTTCCATCAAGGCAGGTTACGTACATTGTGAGGTACGGCCGTATATACCGAACCCTCTGCGCTGTTTTCAGTGTCAGATATACGGTCATGCCCGCACAGCATGCAGGGGCAAGCCCACCTGTGCTCGCTGTGGCAGTAAGGATCATCTAGATCCTGACTGCACAGCTGAAAAGGCATGCTGTGTGAACTGCAGTGGCGAACATCCGGCGTACTCCCGCGACTGTCCGAAGTGGAAGGAGGAAAAGGAGGTACAACGCCTCAAAGTCATCAACAACATCTCGTATGCTGAAGCGAGAAAGCTTGCTGCACCGCCCGCCCCGCCTGGCAAGGTTTCCTATGCCAGTGCAGTCATTGGAAAGCCCATCGTTCCAATGACTTCGGTTGCGGTGCAGACTGACATCAGTGTACCACCTACTGAGTCTTTCTCGCCAGCTGCGAAGTACCTCCTCACGCAGGCGAGACCGAGGGTGGTGTCGACTTCGACATCAACCCCGGTTTCCATTCCTGCAGCTCAGCCTTCCACCTCCACCGGAAGGCCTCCTCCCTCCCGTCCTCAGACAGCAAGACCTTCCAAACCGAAGGGGCCCCCACCGGGGCCAAAAAAGAAAATAACAGCACCGCAAAGGGCGGTCACCGATCCATGCCCCTCGGACGATTCCGAGGACATGGATACCGACCGCCCCCTATTCACTAAACCGTCCTCCGCGGCGGTTAAGTTGAATAGAAACACGTCGTCCGCCCACTCTTCTAAGTCCTGAGATGGCCACACTCCTACAATGGAATTGTCGTGGATTCCAGAGGAATCTTGACGACATCAAGGCCCTCCTTCAGGCGCACCAGCCCATCTGTGTGTGCCTGCAGGAGACGTACTTGCAGCCAGTCACAGATCCCACGATCCGGCACTTTTCACTAGTTCGCTGGGACCGGGATGGAGATGGTCCAGCTCGCGGGGGTGTCGCCATCCTCGTGAGCAACCATTCTCCATTCCAGGTCGTACCCCTCACCACCAACTTAGAGGCGGTAGCCATCCGTCTCTTCGTGGGGTTCTCGCTGACTGTCTGCTCTGTATATCTTCCACCTGGGAGCATCGTCTTCCAGGAAGACCTTGATGATCTCGTCTCGCAGCTGCCGTCCCCCTTCCTCATTATGGGGGACCTCAACGGACACAGTCCACTATGGGGCAGTGCTGACACCAACGGGAGGGGCGGGGTCCTGGAGCAGTGGCTCCTGGATCCTTCTCTCTCCCTGTTGAACACCGGTGTCAGCACTTACTTTCACTCCCCAACCCGCTCTTTCACTGCCATTGATCTCACCATCTGCTCCTCCTCGATCCTTCCACTCTTTACATGGGAGGTCGAGGACAACCCTTATGGAAGCGATCACCTCCCCGTGTTGTGCACCATCTCGCGTGGTGGGCCTTGCAGCCCTTCACGCGTCTCGCGGTGGAGGCTGGATCGGGCTGACTGGGGTGGTTTCGAGCTGCTCTCCGAGCTCGATGACCACTCTGTCAGCCAGGAGCCAATCAATGTGGCAGTAGCGGAGATAACGGACTGTATCGTAGATGCAGCTGCATCAACGATTCCTCAAACTTCTACACGGTTTCCTCGCTTTCCGAAACCGTGGTGGAATCCAGATTGCACCGCAGCTCGTAAGGCTCAGAACAAGGCTTGGGGGGTGTTTCGGAGATATCCGACAACCCCCAACCTCGAAAATTTCAAACGCGCCAGGGCGAAAGCTCGTTTCGTCCGACGCCAGAGCCAGAAGGAATCTTGGATCAAGTATACATCTTCTATTACCCGCACGACTACTTCTAAGGTCGTGTGGGATAAAGTCCGGAAGATGAGTGGGAACTACACGTCCCACTCGTTATCGATCCTGGAGCACAATGGACAGGCAATTGCTGATCCCAAAGCAATTGCCGACACTCTGGGGGAGTCCTTCTCTTCCATCTCTTCGTCTTCCTCTTACTCCCCCGAGTTTCTGGCCCAGAAGGGCAGGGCGGAGCGCTCTCCGCTGTCTTTCCACTCGAATGGCCTGGAGCCTTACAACAGGCCATTCACAGCGGAGGAGCTTCGCCTTGCTCTGCACTCTTCTCGTGCCTCTGCTGTAGGGCCGGACAATGTCCATTATGCCATGCTCCAACATCTTTCACCATCGAGTAAGGATCGGCTGCTCCATCTCTTCAATCGCATTTTTCTCGAGGAGCAGTTTCCGGACTCCTGGCGGGAGGCCATCGTCTTGGCCTTCCCCAAGCCAGGGAAAGATCCCAAGATTCCTTCTAATTATCGTCCCATCGCATTGACGAGCTGCGTGTGCAAGGTGTTGGAAAGAATGGTAAATGCCAGACTCATCTGGTATTTAGAACATCACAACCTTCTTTCCAACACCCAGTGTGGCTTTCGCAGGCAACGGTCAACTCTTGACCATCTGATACGCCTTGAATCGGCTATCAGAAACTCTTTTTTACGTAGAGAGCACCTGGTGTCAATTTTCTTCGACATCGAAAAAGCGTACGACACGGCTTGGAGATTCGGCATTCTTCGTGACCTCCACAGCTTCGGCTTAAGAGGTCACATGCCGATCTTCATCTCCAACTTCTTATCGACACGCTCTTTTCGTGTCCGTGTCGGTAACACTCTGTCGCGGCCGTACCCCCAAGAACAGGGGGTGCCACAAGGCTGCGTTCTGAGTGTTACGCTTTTCGCTGTGAAGATTAATTCAATTACTAGACAACTTCCTCCATCAGTAGGCAATGCCCTCTATGTTGATGACTTTAGCATCTTTTGCTCATCATCCAGCATGAGGGTCATTGAAAGACAACTGCAAATTGCCCTGAACAATCTATCGGTTTGGGCGACGGCAAACGGGTTTCGGTTCTCCCCACAAAAGACCGCTTGTGTGCACTTTTGCCACAAGCGTAATCTTCACCTGGATCCCGAGCTGCGGCTCGGGGGTAACATCATTCCAGTTGTGGCGGAGACCAAGTTTCTCGGTCTCATATTCGATCGGAAATTGACCTTTTTATCTCACATACGTCATCTCAGGTCCAAGTGCACGTGGGCATTGAACATCGTCAAGGTCCTCTCCTCCCTCTCTTGGGGGGCGGACCGATGTTCTTTGCTCCGCCTGTACCGTGCACTTGTCCGATCGAAACTGGACTACGGATCCCAGGTGTACGACTCGGCCCGGGATTCGTTGGTGAAGGTGCTGGACCCCCTCCATCATCAGGCCCTCCGTGTTTGCACGGGAGCCTTCCGCACCTCACCGGTTCAGAGTCTTTACGTTGAGACCGACGAACCTTCTTTATCTCTTCGCCGTCAGCAGTTGTCCCTACAATATGCGTCTAAATTGCGATCCCTGCCTGGCCATCCCACTTGGGACTGCGTTTTCAGTCCGAAGTGGGAAATGCTTTACACTAATCGGCCGACTGCCATTCGTCCTTTTGGTTTGCGTGTCCGAGGCTACCTCAGAGACATCAACACCAGTCTCGATAGCGTTGCACAGTCGACAGCTGAGCCACTTCCACCTTGGCTCGCTGTTTCCCCTTCCTGCGATTTTTCCCTGTGCAGGACGGGGAAGGCCTTTACACCCGACTGTGTGTACCGGCAACTCTTTGCCAGCCATCGTGCTGAGCACCCGGACTTCTTGCCTGTCTTTACAGATGGCTCGAAGTCCGGCACTTCGGTGGGATCAGCCATGGTCTGCTGTGATGTAATCATTGCAGACCAGATCCCACTGCAGTGTTCCATCTTCACCGCAGAGTTGCACGCTATCAGCCTCGCCTTGGACCACGTGGCGACTAAGCATCATCGTCGGTGTGTGCTTTACACCGACTCGCTTAGCTCGCTACAGGCTTTGATCTCGGTGAGGCATCGACCTCACCCTGTTCTTACTAAGATCCGCCAGCAGCTACATCGTCTGGCAGCCACCACCACCATCCATTTCTGTTGGGTGCCCGGTCACGTCGGTATCAGGGGCAATGACTTGGCAGATGCTGCTGCCAGGTCAGCCACGCCCCTGTCCGACTCTCCGTTGCCGGTTCCATATCTGGATTTCCGGCAGCGTTTTACCACCGAGCTCCGGGCACAGTGGCAGAGATCTTGGTCGGAACAGCTTACCAACAAGCTCTTCGAGATCAAACCTATCATCAAACCATGGCAGTCTTGTTACCGCAGGAATCGCAAGGAGGAAGTTGTACTTGCTCGGCTCCGCTTGGGTCATTCGTTTATTACTCATTCGTTTCTTTTACGGGCGGACGACGTACCCAAGTGCGAGTTTTGTGACACCATTTTAACAATCAAACACATTTTAATCTCATGTCCATGTTTTAATTTTGAACGGCGTTTGTTTTTTAATTTTCACGATTTTATGTCCGAGCCCCTTACACTCGGACATTTGTTATCTGATAACTGTTCTTTTACCTCTGTATTTAGATTTTTAAGATTTACTGGATATTTTACTCGCCTATAGTTTTTTACTCTTCAATTTTATATATATATATTTAACCTAGATTGCTTTTACCTGGGTTACTTTTATTTCTTTTTTAACATATTTCTACATTTGTTTACTGTTAATCTGAACGTGGGATTTTATTGTTTTACATTTTTCTTGTTATATTTGTAATTTATCTTTTAACATATTGGTTCAGGGTTTCATGATTTTTATCTTTTTACTTTTTGGACTTTCGTTTGGCGCATTATAGCCGTAGATGCTGATGCGCCATAAAACCCTAAACAACCAAACCATGGGCCAGAATTCCACATGCTGACTCTGTATTGTTCACACTCTTAGCATTTTGTATCCTGTTTCTGGAAGTGGAGAAACACTTTCTTGGCTGTTTTTCTTTTACTGGGTAGCATATATTTTTTCTTTAGGTGATATATTTTTAGGGATCTTGGGAAACTGCCAAAAAGTGCATTATTGCAAAAAAAAAAAAATCCACTCAATATCTGATTGGCACAGGCCAAGATTACGGTGGAACTGATAAATATTAATATTTTCTTTTTACTGGTAAACCAAGAAATAATAATAAAAAATTTAAAATAGCCTAGAACAATGTTAAATAAATATCTGCAATATCGAATTGTAAAACTTTCATGTCAAGAAAAATGGTGATGTACCATAAGTAACTCCAAAAGATCGATAATAATTTATAAATCTATGGAAATCAAAATATATTTATAAAAATAAAATGGAAAGTTTAATTATAGAAGTATAAGGGGTGTAAAAAGTGTGGATTTGAGTCCTGAGTAAGGCATGGATATTTCTTTATTTGCATTGTCTTTCTGCTGAGGTCTAGCCTTCCTCACAAATCTTTTCTATGGCATATTAGCTGAAGTCTCCTGTCAGACCTGTGTGGCAAGCAGCTGTTTGAGTGTTTTTTTTTACTTTTTTTAAAAATTTAATGACCAAAGGAATAAATTCCCATTTAAGCAGCTACTTGCCACACAGGTCTGATAGTAGTCTGTCAATATAATATGCTATAGAGAAGGTCTGTGTTGAAAGCAAGACTTCAGCAAAAACACAATAAAGGAAACATCTATGCCTTTTATCTGGGACTTGAACTCAGGTTCCCAAGATCAGTATACAAGCAGACCAACCCTCAGCCATTGGGATAATGATAAAAAAAAAATGGTTTCTTAAAAATTTAATCAATGAAGGGGGAGATAGTACCCTCAATCTCACTCCCTTCCTTTGTTGCTGAACTATATCATGTATAATACTAATATATCGATAATTTTTGATTTAAAAAAATATAGAGCTTCTTACACTCAAAGATTCAGAAACAGCAAGTACCCAAAAGGTATTCCAGCTCAGTGATTTGGAAATGTCAAGTACTGGAACAGTGTTTCAGTTGAGTGATTTGCAAACATTGAGTGTCGAAACTACATTTTTGTTCAATGATTTGGAAACATCAAGTATGGGAATTATGTTCCAAATTAGATGCAGCAGAGCTTTGGATAATTACTTCTCCTATTTGAAAAGTGATGCTTTGCCACTGGTTCATGGCTATAGGTTTATCACCAAGAATCATGTATAAATATATGGTAAAATTTCTATAAAGGTAATGGATGCCAAAGATTGTTAAACTTGTTCATATTTTGCACAGTTTTAAAGACATTTAAAAAAAATTTAAAATGAAGGGGAAAATATTACATTCGAATGGAAATCCAGTCTCTTGGGCCTGTATTTTTCCAGCCCGAGAGTGTCATCCCCCTTTCCCCCCAATCCAGGCCCAGATAAAAGACCCAGAAAAAAAGATCAAGCCCTGCTTGGGATAATGCACACTATGATTTCTGCTGAGTTTTATCACCTCCATTATAGAAGCTCTTTCCCATTAATGCTCCAACAATAATAGTTGACTCAGCTGGTAGTGCACTAGGTTTGTGATCTGTAATGCCCAGCTTTGAGTCTCATTTGTTCCAGAGTTAACATTTATCTCTGCTAAACCCTCACCCTGCCTTTGGTCAGGGACCCCGATGGGCTTAAAAAAGGCCATCACCTACCAGATGGGATGTTAACTGTGGTGGCCTATTGTCCAGGAGAGCCATTCCCTGTGCACATTAAAGAATACATAGGTGGCCTTGATGCGAAGCTGCCATCTGTCTCCCAGCAGCTGTCCACAGGGTCTTCTTCCCTTGACCTTCTCTGAGACCATGGGTTCCTGTGACGTGATCATTTAATCTACTGTATACAAAAAATGCTGCTTAGGGGTAAAACAATCCAATAATGAGCCCCTTTGCAAAATCATTCTGATCAGCCTTTTTACTCATATTGCATTTGACTTAGCTTTCCACCATGCCTTTATAGCTTTTAAAGGACTATGTAGTGATATAGAATATTTACACCTGTAGGAAATTTTGTGTACAGTGGTATGTTTCATGATACTTTGCACATGATGCTGTGTTTGTAATAATTTGACCAGGTAGTGCAGACTAAAAGGGAAAAGAATGTTTTACTGTCTTGGCCAGCCTTGTATTTACTGCATAGCAGAATGCCTACAATCATATGCCATGATCCATAGGGGTAAAAAGGTTTATTTTCTGGCAATATCCCCAAAAAAGTGCACTGCATTGAACCTACGTAATCAATAGCAAATGCACAGAATTACCTGTTGACACAGAAGCCAATAGATCAATCAACCTTTTGGAGATGGCTTTCTTGGCAAGTTTCTAATCTAAAAGGATGGCAGATTTTGGTTGAATTTCACCCCCACCAGCACTATTGCCTTGCAGATAAGTGGTTTATAGCCCATTCCACTCACCATGGGTGACTAGCTGGGAAAACCTCAGCTGAGGGGAGAGAAAGCGCGCTGGTGCTTTCTCTCCTCTCCTCCAACTAACTTCCTAATAGCCAGTTATGAATGCCAGTTAAATATAAATAATAATAGTAAATAATAATAGTAATAATAAAGTAATAAATATAAGTTATGAATGCCAGTATAAAATAGCCAGTTAAAAATGTTAGAAAGCTTAGAGATATTTAACTTTCATAATATTATCTATAAAGAGCTTATTAAATTAAACGCTAATTAATTAAACTTCTGAATTCTGAACATCCCTGGACCTAGAAAAAAAACAAAAAAACGAGGGGGCAAGAAACACAACCAATCATCAGAAAAAATGCAAATGGGGGGGGGGCACAGAGACTATTTTCAATGCAGCTTAGCATTTCTCCTTCCCTTTACAAGTTATAAAAAAAATTCTTGAAAATGCATGAAATATCAATAAGTTTCACCATTTTTTTGCCCTTTTTTAAGCCAGAAAAGGGGGCATTGCTCCCTCGCTTCCCCCCTCCCACTAGATGCACCCTTGCTTATGAACATACATTACTGTTGGTATAATACTGAAATTTTCCATTATTTTATCCATCTAATATAATGTTTACTGTATTAATATATTTATATATCTCTTCAAGCAGCTGCTTGCCACAGAGTCTGAGAGGATTCTGTCAGTTTATATGCCATAGTAGAAGGTGTGTGAGGATGGCGGGACTTCAGCAGATAAATGACATGAACATCCATAAGTAATCTGGGACTTGAACCCAGGTCCTTTTTTAACTTTCAAAACGAATTGTGTCATTGAAATAAGATGCAAATTTTAACTAGGTATAAATAGTTTTGTATGTGTTTGTGTTTGGGAGTGGGGGGCGGGTGGGAGGTATTATCAAGCCGAGTCTGGGAAGACCAGAATACATTCTGACATATTATTTTCCCTGTTTTTCAGTTTCCCACAATTTCTCTCTATCTCTAAAAAATATTTCATAAATATATGTACATAAAAAAAAATCTAATATTTGTATTTTTGCTTCCATCCTCTAGATTGATCTTTGCTAAAATGAATACCTGGGAATTATAAGAGAAAATGTTTTCATCTTAGAATTATGTGATAGCAGGGATGCTCACATATTATATTTATAACATATGCAGGCCCAGATATAGGAAATAAATAAAAGAGGGGGAGCAAAAAACAATCCAACCAGAAAAAAAGTGGGGGCAGGGATTTCCTTTGCATAATAACAGTTTCTCCTCCGTTTTAGGTCTTTAAAACATTTCTTGAAATATGTACCGATATACACAACTTTAATAAATTTTAGCCTCCATTAAATTTTTAATACTCACAAAAAGGGGTGGGGAAGCATGGCGCCCATGTCTCCCCGCCCCCTTTGAGTGAGTGTAGCGTAGTGCCCCTTTGTGTTTGTGTGTGTGTGTGTATGTAGAATATTGTTCAGAATAAATGATTTTAATTATTTTAATAAAATAGCCATGCTCATGATATTTATTATCAAAAGCAAATTTTAAACCTTAATAGTTTGACTGATTACAACATTTATAAAGTAATAAACAGTGACATTTGCAACTAAAATAATTAGATTTGAAAAATATAGTTACACATTCAACTGTAAAATTTTGTCAAATTCGCAATCAGAATCGGAATCAATAAATATTTCATCACTTTGAAATAACTGTCTTAAGAAAGTTCTGATCAATGAAGATATCCTATGTTTCACCATTTCTAAAACGATAAATTAATACAGGTAGAAAGAAAAAAATTGTTTGTTGCAATCAAATAAGCAACTGACACGAGGAAAAGCAATTTGTGTGATCTTTACCCTCTTCTCAGCTCTGACCCACACTCCCTCTCTGCTCGCTGCAGAGACACCACTCCCTGCCATTATCGGCTTAGCTGCCTTCCAACCCTGTACTTGGGGGAAAGAAGTAGTTGGTACAACTGCTGTACCACATCTGTCTTTTTGCCGAGTTTTCTCACTGGTACAATTGCCGTACCAGCCATCTTCAAAAGATTAATAGTTTGAATAACCGTGAAACCTACTTGTTTGCCACAGGAAATTTTCAGATCGTGAAGATGTATTCTTCACATTCATGTGATATTAAGTAATGAGAAATCATGATAACTGTTTTCTTATTGACCCACGTGATTGTGTAAATGAAGAAAAATTCGAATGCAAATCACTATGGTTAAAAAAATTTTTTTTCAAATTAGCATTAAAGCAAATTATGAATAAGAAAATGCAAATTTATATGTTGCAAATGGAGACATTAACATAGCCTGTTCTTTGGTATAAAAATATGCATGAATTTTTATTAGAAAAAACTAAAAAGTAGATCCTAAAAAAAGGACAATAACAGATAGTGAGTAAAGGTATTTCAAGTATAAAGTATTTGAGATACTTTGCAATACTGCCTTGAGATGTTAACTAATATTGACATAAATATATAATTAAAAAAAAACTTTGTATGCAACTTTATCTGTTTAGTAGTTAGCAATATAAATTCTGGTCCTGACTACATGGGTTGAAATCCTATGCAAGTGACACCAATTTCATTTTCTTGCTAATCTCACAAGAATTATGTGATTACAGTTTATGATGGCTTGTGCTTTGTAAACTCTTAATATTTGACAACACTGATTTTTTCTTTATTGTAGTTTTTGCATTGTATTTCATTAATTTATTAACTACTGCAAAACTAAATTTGTGTTATAAGCATAACTGTTTTCTCTGTAGGAGAAAGAAAAAGAAAAGGAACAGCAAAGCAATAACTATGCAGCATTTCAAGAAGAAGAAAATAAACTTCAGAAAAATTTGGAGGATTTAAGGAAACAAAAAGTATGAATTCTACCATGAATATAGATTATATATTTATATTATTTCCAAATTGCAATTCAAAGATCCAAAATTATTATAAATAGCTCAAAAACTTTGCTCATATAGACTGATGGAGGAACTCAAGATCAATTGTTATTGGAAAATTGTATACTTTACATAGGCACCCGAGCATAAGAAAAATTTTAAATAAACAGTAAAATATTTGGTAATAAATCATTTTAGATCATAAGGTGCATATTCCAAAACAATAAAGTACTGGAAAATAAATTTTCTTATCTCTGTTATGTTAAATGGAATAGTTATTAAAGCTAGAGAAAATAAGATCAAATTTAAACATTTTCTTAAAGCTAAAAAGAGTTTTTATATTAACTAATGATTAATTTGGTACCAGGCAATTGCCCAGTACCCAGTTATACTTAGCTATATTTTTATTACCTAAAAATTTCCTAGACTCAACACTGAGTACTAGGTCCCTCATGAGCAAAAAAAGAATAACAATAAAAACGAATTAAATGAAACTTAATAATTTTCTCTTTAGCTTGCAACAAATATTCAGAGAAATGATATTTCAATTATAATAAACTTTAAAAAAAAACTGATTAGTCTAGCAAAAGTTAAACTGATACATTAAATAACATTTTACCTAATAATCATATACTTAATGAGTTAAGGAGTCTGCCACCCCTTAAACTGGAAAAGTCTATTCTCACCAAGTGCCAGCATTCATTGGAAGTACTATGTGTGTAAAGTTTTAAAATATTTTAGAACTGTATTTATAAGTTATTGGATAGTAATGAATGTTTTTTATTTTCAGAGAGATTTGATGAATCAGAAAGATATGATAAAAATTTTGCAAACAAAAATTGATCAGAAAGAATATTTAATCCAAAATATATGTAGACAAACCATCACTATTGAAGAAGAAGAAAAGAAAACTTGTCTAGCAATAAATTCCATGAACAAAGTGAAATGTCATCTTCTGAAAGAACTATATAACCATTTAGAGGTATTTTTTTTCTAATTATTTGATATTATTACTTAATGTTTTTAGTTGTTTTAACACAGTGGTTGATTTAAAATGCTGAAAAGATTTTCAGCAAAATGCTATAAAACTTATGTACAAAATTTAAAGTACTAGAACAATTACTAATATGTCATATATGTAGTAATATGTCAGGTTTACTTCATATTAAGTTTTATTGCCACAATGTATAAGAGAAATATAGATATGAATGGCTATTTCTCTTATGTATATGACACCTTTGGAATAAATTTAGAAGCAGAATACAACTTTTTATTATAAATATATGTCTAAACAAGAGTAATACATGTTGTGTGCAGCTTTATGTCAAATGATAATAATTTAGTAATTACTCATCATAGGAATTGTGATTTCAGTAAATACAAATGTAAAAACAAGCAAAAAGGAGAATATAGGAAATGTCTAGAAATGCTGATAGGGAAAAAAAAATCACAAATATGGAAATTGCTTCATAAATAAAAGCACTGCTTCATGGATTCAATATATAGTAAAATGAATGATTTTGAAAGCATACATTCAGTGCTGGTTCTATATATAGATTTTTTAGCAGTGTTTTAGCACTATTAAATATTGCACACACACACACATAATACATACATAGAAAACCCTCATGCAGCTATGGAGGTCAGACTGTTATTTTCCTCTCCAGACATGCCTGTTGAGCTACAGCTGCTATATTTGGCAACTCTAGGCCAATTCTAGCAAGTCCTGTTTGACTTTGTCTGTCCATCACATCCTAGGTCTCCTCCCCCTTCTTCTGAAACCCTTAGGCACACTGTTCATAATCCTGTTTACCAATCTGCAGCTATGCATACTGGCAACATGGCCAAACCAACTCAGTCTTTCTCTGCACAATATGCTGCTCAAAGGAGGTTGATGACATCTTCTAACAAAGTCAAACCACCTAATGTCCAAGAAACTGCATAAGCATCTGGAATCAAAGGCATCAAGTTTCTTGTTATCCTGCTTACAAAAGGTGCATTTTCGCTACCAAAACTAACCTTAGAACTGAACTATTATACAGCTTAATTTTAGTCTTTAGATATACATGGCTATTTTTCCACACACTTGCCACAGATTTTTAAAAGTTCCAGTGACAATTCCTATTCTATTTATCTCATGCTGCCATCACCAGTATCTGTTGCATAGCTCCCAAGATAATCAAACTGAGACACTTGTTCAAGAGTGCAGCCATTGAAAGCAACTGAAGCACCATCTTCCTGATCAATTTTCATCACTTTAGTTTTTTTCTCTGTTTATTATCATACTTACTCTATTACCAGTCTCATTAACTTACTTACTCTATATCAGTCATTGACAGCCCTACTGAAATGACTATAATACTTACTCTATTATCTGTCATTAACAGCCCTACTGAAAGAATTCATCTCATCAACATCATTAGCCAACAAGGCCAAATCATTTGTATAATCTAAATCAGAAATTTTGAAATCTCTGGGCCATTTAAGGCGAAAATCTTTCCTTTGCACAGATTTTAACATAGCATAATCAATAACCAAACAAAACAGAGAAGGAGATAAAATGCACCCTTGTCTAACTACAATTACTGCCTGAGGACATAATCTCTATGTAACATCCTCATGTTCCATGTACCTGCAGAGAGAAATTGATTAGTAGGATTTTTAAAGAAACTAGGTTTATAGAGAGAGGTAGGGCCAACAATATCAGACAGTCCCCTGATCATCAGCATTGGGCAAAGACTTGTCCCTCCTCCGCTAAAAGCTGAAGTCATCGATGCTGGTAGAAACTTCAGGCACCACCTTTTCAAGTGGACCTTTTCAAGAACCATATGATCTGCTCATGAGACACATTCCTCCAGTTTAGGATTTGCAATGCCCAACTAACTAAGAGACAGTTGAGGTTCTCCCACTGCTAAAGCCACTCATGCTGGTAGGAACTTGAGGCACCACCTTTTCAAGGGATATATAGCCTGCCTGAGACACATTACTCCAGTTTAGGATTGGCAATGCCCAACTAGCTTAGTGAGGGTTCAGGTACCTGTGATGGCCTCTGATCAGGATTATCCACCAGCTGATATAAGATATCCTGTGACTCTTGTAATTTCCACAAAATTCCTCGCCCTGCCCACGGTCAGTAGGGAACACCGATGGGCTTGGAAAGGCCGCCATCCGTCGGATGGGACGTTAAGCCGTGGCCCCGTCTGCGGGAGAGACATACCCTGTGCACGTTAAAGAACACGCTGGATGGCCTTGACGGGAGGCTACCATCTGTCTCCCAACAGCTGTTCCAGTGGGTCCCCTCCCCCAACCTTCTCTGAGCCTTCGGGATCCATGTGACCTGGCCATTTAGCCCATGGTGTGCAAAAAAGTGCCACTCAGAGGTAAAACAACAACCCAACCCGACTCTTGTAATGCTCCAAAGATTAATAACTTTTAAAGTTGGACCTTTTGTCTGATCCAATTTTATTCAAATTCCGGATAGCTGTATAGGGCACCAGGCAATAATAACATGCCAAATAAAGTTGAAATAGGGTTCGTTAATATATAATATCAGGCATTACTTATCGAGTAAGAATTCAAAAAGGATTGCCAAGTTAATTAAAGTTTAAATATAATCAAAAATCAATCAACGTTGCTCAAGGGAAAAATAGCAAAAATTCAAAAGTTTCTAAAACAAACAAAGTTTATTTCTAAAAAATTCAACTCACCAAACTCAATGGTAGAATACAAAAATTGTAGACTAACAACTCCTTCTATCTACACAACACATACTTCTGACTACATCTCTACTACACTTCTCACAACAACTCACTCCACTACAATACTACATCTTAATCTATCTGCCATTCTAACTAACTCTGTGACCTCATGTCACTGCTATAACAAGCTGCGTACAAAGCCGGCATGTGTCTATTGCACGCTGGGAAAGACATTTGCATAATATGACAATCACCTAGCTGTTATGCAAGAGGGGTCATGTCCTACATTTACTCTTTAGCAATTGACAATCGAAAGGTCAGAGTTGCTCATGTGCAACTCCGACCTTTTGATTCACTTTGGAACAAGGATTGTGATGTCCAAAAAATGAAATAATCCCCAAAATGATAAATATAACATAAATAAAGCAAAACTGGTTAAGGAAAAGTAAAAGTGAATGGGTGAACCATCACACTCTGTTCACTTAGGGCTGGCAACCCATAAGCAAACAGAAAACACAGTGGCACATTCTCCCTTAACAGAGGCCCACCAGTGCGGCAAGTCCAGAATCCATGATCAAGCTCAAATCCTTAAACCAGTCCAGTCTAGTGGGTATAAATGGTCAGCACCAGGATCCTGTGAAGTTGACCACCCCTCAGCAGGGTGGAAAAAAAGTGGTCATAGATAAACAGGTCAATAGGCCACATTGAGCTGTTAGCCTTCCCCTTCTGTTCCCTTCCAAAAGAGAATATCTCTTTTGAAAAGTACTAACACCCTGCACCACGAGAAGGTTGGGCCGGACATTTGGTGCTAGACCTGGCCGGTTCTGTACATCATCACTGGGGATTGGTACATAGCTCTCCTTCCAGTTTATGCCTAGCTACCATTTACAGACCAATTGGACATACCAAATATAAACCCGTTCACCCTTTTTCTTGTATACATTAATTTGCATATTTTATATAGAATCAGATTTTGGGGAGATGCCTCAAAAATGCCTTAAATAGGTAAATTATATTATTAAAGTATTGAGAATTACATTTTCATTGAAGTAAATATGACATTCCACTGTGACTTAGTGATCAAAGACATGGCACCTCGTGTAAATAGTGGTAAAGAGTAATTTTCTGAATATTAGTTTTATTGATGAAAGGTTATACACTGAATGGACAAATTATTATATACACCTACTTAATAACCTGTTGCTCCACCTTTTGCCCTCACAACAAAATCCAGACATCTTGGTAAGGACTCAATGAGGTGTTGAAAACATAGAATTGGCATTTGCTACCCATGAAGTGAGGATCACCTATCGTAGAGCACCCATAGTTGCCAGTGGGGTTCAAGGGTTTGAACAGATCTTTCTAATTTTTTCTGCAAATTCTCAATGGGATTGAGGTCCAGCAATCGAGGGGGCCATTTGAGTGTGGTAAACTCGTTTGAATGCTCCATGAGCCAATTGGTCACCAATTGGGAAGTATGTGGTGTGGCGTTCTGTTGAAAGATGGTTTCACGGTGCAGAAGGAGAATCATTACAAATGGATATAAATGGTCAGTGAGATGTTCACATACTGTGTGCTGGTGACTGAGGTATTGACAGGTACGAGGGGCCCCAAGGAAGCCCATATAAATGCACCCCAAATTGTTACACCACCTCCACTTGCCTGTATGACCCCAGCTTGGTAAGCTAGATCCATTGCTTCATATGGTTTACGCCACACATGCACCTTCTCATTGGCATGATACAGGCAAAACCATGATTCATCAGACCAGATGACATGTTTCCAACCCTCTGCAATTCAGTTGCAAAAGGCCTTTGCAAACTTGAGTCTAATCTTTCGATGCCTTGCAGTCAATAAGGCCATCAATAAGGTCAAAAGTGCCTTTGCAGTCAATGTGAATGTCGACTGCCATAGCTTATTTTTTTCATGGTATGACGTTTCATGGTATGATGTATTTTCATGATATGACGCTTATTTTTTTCATGGTAGTCATTGTGCATAAGCCTGTGAATGCTCCCTCACTCAATTCTGATGTTTTCTGCTCCACGGTAGCCATGCGATTCCTTGTAACGATGTGGGATAGTCTGCACTCACCTTGAGAGTCAGTTGCATGTTTGCATCCACATTTCTCCCATTGGTTGGAAGTTTTGCCATATTTCATGTAGTCTTAGTATAAATGTGTGACAAGCTGACGTGGAAATCCCAACAGTTGCGGTGATTGAACAACTGACCCTCCCTTCACTTACTAGCTGGTCATGGTCAAACTAACTTACACTGCTGACTTTATCTATGATTACCTTTCTGTGACTGGTTTCCAATGTATAGAGACCTTCTTTATTTATTGTTATCTGCTTTTCATATTGTTATCGGGGTGTATATAATAATTTGTCCATTAAGTGTATGACAAAATTCTAGACCATTTAAAGATAACCCAAAACATGCCCTTTGAATATGCTTTTTAATAGATAAGAGCTTCCTAATGTAGAAAAATATAGTTTGTTGACAGCAAAGAATGGCTACATTCATGTTATTCAATAAATACTTATGCAGAAAAAATTATTTTTGTCAATTGTGTGGGACTTGGACCTACACCTCTCTAGATTAGTCATGGGTGACCTGTGACATGTGAATATTGCTGCCCAAATTAAAAATTTTCTCTCTTATTCTTGAAGCACTTTGTGGAATACCAATTTCTTTTCTTTCGCAATTTTCCTCTACACTGTTTTGAAAATGTTCTTTAGTGGTCTAAATTTAATTTATGACATCAACCCATATGAGAGACTTTGCGCATATGTTGTTGTGTTGTTTTACCTCTGAGCAGCACTTTTTTACATAGAGTGACCTAAATGGCCAGTCACAAGGAGTCCAAAGGCTCAGAGAAGGTTGGGTGAAGGGACTGGGAGACAGATGATAGCCTCCCATCAATGCCATCCAGCTTAACATCCCATGCAACTGATGGCAGCCTTTCCACACCAATTGGTGTCCCCTACTGACCGTGGGCAGGATGGGGAGTTTTGCAGCTGGTTCAGTGTTGATAAATCTCAACACTGAACCAGCTGGAACTTGAACCTGGAAACTGCAGATTATGAGCCTGGCACACTACAAACTGAACCACCTCTGCCCTTGCATATAGGGGTAGTCTGGTTTTCTGAATGTATTGTTCAGCTCCTGATTAAAAAGCTCATCTCTCACTTAAATAGACACTATATAAGTAAGCATACTAATTATGAAAGATGTCAAGGCCAGCATAGAAAAGAAACATTTGAGAAACTTATGACTGCATTAAATGTGCAAAAAAATTTATCTTCCCAAAGATCAGAAGACTCCAATGCTATTGTGTGTGCAAGTTTTGTTATTAGTGAGAAAATTGCAATATATTACAAAAATTATTATGATGGTGAATTTCTAAAGGAGTGCCTGCAAACAGTTTTTGGTATGTTGGCCCAGAGTGAAAAAATGATAACATAAGTTTATCCCATAGAACCATAATCAGGTGGATTGAAGCACTTACTGCCAATATAGAAAATGCCTTTATAGAGCTTGCATTGAAATATGAATATTTTTCTTTGGTCATTGATGAAGGTACTGCTGTTTCTGACAGCTTAATAAGTGGTATTTGTGGGTGGAATCAATGTTAATTCAATTTCTTGTATATTTAATACTAATTTTCATTAAAAAAATTACACTGCTGGCCATAAAAAGTGCAACACCAGGAAGAACTCATCAGATTGTCCCGAAATATGCAAGATGGGTAGCCCATGGGAGAACATGTAAATGATTCAAAGCACAGCACATACGCACATCATGTGTGACAGTAACGCCCCTTGGAAGTGGTATAAGAGGAGATTACAAAGAGACAATGTAAAACACTGGAATTGTGTTTGCTCGCAGTTTTTGTGCACTAAAAGATTAAGTATGCTCCATTGAAGAACACTGCATCCATATAACCAGGTTTCCAACTTTGATCGAGGGAGAATTGTGGGATTACAGGAAGGCAGATTATCGTATTGAGACATTGGTGCTTGTGTTGGACGGAAAGCTGCTACAATGATGAGAATATGGCTTCAGTGGATAGAGGAGGAACGAACTCATCGATGTGAGGGATCTCGATGACCCTGTCACACAATCGAATGAGAGGACAGACATCTCATGCACATGACTTTGAATGATCTTACAGCCACATGAAACACCTTACAGCTAAACAGTTAAGGTGTGCTGCACATCAACCACTGTTCACACATATGGTTCGACATTGTCTGCAGCATCGGGGCATCTGTTAGACAGCCATTGCTTTGGCTACCATTGACTCTACAACAGGCATATTCAACTGCAATGGTGCCAAGAACTTCGTGCATGGATGTGCGAATGGCATCGCATCATCTTTTCAGACAAATCCCGCTTCAGTATGCAGCACCATGATGGATGAATCTGTATCTGGTAGTACCATAGTGACAGGCTCAGTGAGATATGTACGATGCAGCACCATACAGATATGGCCCCTGGTGTTATGGTATGGGATGCCATTGGACTCCACTCACACATGTGCCTCGTACGCATTACCAGTACTTTGAACAGCCAGCATTACATCACTGATGTGTTGGAGTCTGTAGTTGTACCTTATCTTCAGGGGCTCTCTGGTGTGATTTAGCAACAGGACAATGCCTGACCACATGTGGCGTGCATTGTCCAACAATTCCTGGATAGCCACCATATGACAGTTCTGCCTTGGCCTGCAAGTTCACTGGATCTGTCTCCAATTGAACATGTCTGGTCCATGATTTCATGACGACTAGCACACCAGACACCAGCAGCTGCTACAACAGCTGAACTTTGGCTACATATTGAAACTGCATGGATTTACATTCCCCAAACACACATCCGACGTCTCATCCTCTTAATGCTGGACCATGTAGCAGCGGTTATTGTCGCTCATGTTGACTACACAAGATACTGCTTTCTTTGTATTCCACAAGTCTAACCGAGTTGTATTTGTAATCATTTGATCCTTGTAACATAACACTTGAACCTGGCTACCATGACATGATTTACTAAACATGGCTTTGATATCTCTTGTCTTTCCCGGTGTTGCACTTTTAATGGCCAGCAGTGTATTTCAACCCATCTAATAAAACAAATATATTTTAGATGTTTATCTCAATAATTCTTTCCATATTCATGAATTTGTGTTTCTGAGCATAGGGAGAAAGAACCTCTGGATATAAATCAATTTTTCAGGCCTGACAAATCTCACATGGCCTAATAATAGTTGAACTATGCAATATCATATGTTCTCAACTGGAACATCCAGTATCTTACTCTATCCACTCTAATATTAGTCTCATTTTCTCATCCTGTTATCTTTATTTCTTTGGGACTCAAAATATGTGCAATATTGTCATTCTATTGAGATGTTTTGTATTAGAGAATTGGCAATGCAAGAAAAGTTTGTTGTAGCAAGATTGAAGGGACCCACAAAATATTCACTATAACAAATGTCTTGTTGCATAAAATATAAATTCACCGGACAAAAAAATTAACCCCTGGCTGAATGTCACCTAATAGCACATGATGCCTCCTTGTGGCTGAGGAACAGCCGAAATCTTGTCTGTCATGGATGCCACCAGTGTGCTGATGTAGTGCAAATCAATATTTATCCATTCTTCCAGCAGCAAATGCTGTAGTTTGGCCAGATTGGCTGGATGACTGGGATGGTGCTTCACCTGTTGTCCCAAATAGTCCCACAAGTTTTTTATGGGATTCAAATCCGGGGATTTGGTAGACCAGTGGAGATGTTCGAAGGCTTTAGAATGCTCTTTGTGCCAATCCAACACACTTCGAGCCCTGTACACATGACAATTGTCATCTTGGAAGACTGGGGTATCCTTCTGGTGTTCACTGTGGAGATGCCACACAAAAGGCAACATGTGATCATCCAGTAGCTCTGTATAGCCTTTCTGGTTCAAGTGTGACATCACCACAACCAAAGTACCCATTTCCTCATATGTGAAACACTCCCAGAACATCACAGAGCCTCCTCCAGCTTGAACAGAACCTTGCACACAGTCCTCATGGAAGGCTTCATGTGGTTTACAATGTACCCGTCGCCTCGCATCATTGGAATACAAGCAAAATCGTGACTCATCCGACCAGATCACATGCTTCCAAGAGTCTACAGTCCAGTCTTTGTGGTGCCGTGCCCACTGCAGCCATATGTAGCCTTGTGCAGAGCTGTTAACATGGGTCTCTTCTGCGGTACTCTGTTCCATGGCATATGCCATGTTCCATGGCATATGCAGTTCTCTTTGGAGTGTTCATTCAGAAACAGGTTGTTGTAGGCCTTCATTGACTGACTGGAGCAATTCCTGCTTCATTGTAAAGCGGTTTGCCCTAACAGTGTGTGACACACTGTGGTGGTCCCTCTTGTTGAGCAGTCTTTCTGCCGTAGTTATGGCAATGATTAGCAGGGGACTGCAATGTACGCCACTGCTGGAAGACCCTTTGGACAGTATGTTTCGACACACCTGCAAAGGCAGCAGTTTCTTGTACACTATGCCCTTTGGCTCGACCAAACACAATAACACCTTTTTTCCACTCATTCACATCTTTGACGCGACCCATGTTTCACGGAGTGACTAACACACACGGGGCACACAACCACTTCTTGTCACTGTATGGACCCCGTAACACAGCACAGCTGTTTGTAGGATGCGTTTATTACTGGTGCTTCATCTGTTGCTGTCGAACAGATGTAACCCTCTTATGGCGAAAGATGACTAATTTTTTGTCCGGTGAGCTTATGATTAACCATTAAAGTGTCAGAAACTGATTAATCAGTTTTAAAAAATCACTGCAAATGAACCTGGAACATGTTTTTTTATGGTTACCTGCCATTCCCTCCACCCCTATTTTTATGTTTTTTGTTGAAAAGTAAACCTCTTTTTTTTGATATGTAATATGACCTATTTTATTTACTAATTGCTTCATGATAAGGCTCAGAAGTTGAGTTGTTTTTAAAGAAAAAACAAAAACTTTTCCCCTGTAAAGATTAAGTGAATCTAGTAATTTTACTCTGAAACAAAAGGTTGCTAATTATCCTAGTTAAAGCAAGATTTAAATATTGCAAATGTGTTTACAAATAGTGTAATTATATTTCTGAAGCTGTAAATTTTTAACCAAGCTACTAAAAAACAATTAACACTATTCTGGAATCAATATTATAATATCTTTTGAAGCAAAAGAATTTAATTTTCTTAGTTTTTGAACTGAGGATGCCAATGGATGTGGCCAAAACATTGCTTTGTTGTTCAAAAAATTAATATGGCTAAGAAAAGTTTACTTATGAGCAGTAAAAAAGTTAAACTTAATCTTCTTAATTATGTCTTGAGATTTTATAGTATTTTTCAACAACTATAAATTATTTGTGTTCATTCATTTTCAGAAAGCTGTGGATCTTAGCAAAAAAATAGTTAACATTTATTTTCATAATTACCTTGCTTTAAAAGAAAGGACCAATATGGATCAAAAGCTAAGAGAATATAATTCAGCAATGCAGAATTTGGAGGTAAATAATTATTTTTCTTTGTTGTACTTTGTATCTAGAAAATTTATAACTGCTTTGAATAATGTTAGGTTTTCATTAGTTACAAAATCAAATTAAAAATTTATGTGCATTGGCAAAATTTTATTTAGAGCAGTACTGATGAGCAAATGTTAGTTAGGATGCAATAAATTTTACATTTCAGGTTAATAATCTCAAATTAAAACATTTTTATAAGAAGTAGTTTGAAGCTTACAAATTTGATATGCTACTAAGGCATGCTAAATAAATCAAAATTCTGATATTTAATGATTCAGATTTTTTTTGTAGAGAAGATTAGAAATTGCAGATAATCAAGAAAGAGATGTAAGTAAGTTTTGTTCCTGTAGTATAAGTTGTGAAAGTTTTTTTCCAAATAAAAAACTGAATTTTTTTTATAACTCTTTCTAATCAAATATCAAAAATTACATTTAAATCTGTGATATATATATA
The DNA here is from genome assembly GCA_038380435.1 of Ryuthela nishihirai. NCBI lineage: Eukaryota > Metazoa > Arthropoda > Arachnida > Araneae > Heptathelidae > Ryuthela > Ryuthela nishihirai. The sequence continues at coordinate 41,018,136 of JAWZYU010000018.1, read as the reverse complement.
TTTTGTTGATTCTGATTGAAAAATTTTTGATAAAGTTAAAAATACATCTATTTGAGTCTGCAGTTGAATGTATGCACATCACCGTAAATAGCATCAAATAGCGACAATTTTAGTTTATGCTTTCATTCGACTGTCCATACACAGATTATCAATTGGTTGTGATTCTTGGTAGCTTGGGCTATTTATAGCTCAAGCAGAGTTATAGTACACTCTAACTTAACGTAAAGATATTGATTTTAGTACTACTGGAAATTGCATCATCTTGGAACTATCACATTGGCTTCGATCAATATTTTAACAGATTTTCGATTTTAAAAGCCTTTTTTTTTAATCTAATGCTTCTAAAATTATTTTTTATTGCTTCTCAAATGGATACTCTGATTATAAACGATAATTAATTAGAAACAATTAAAAACAAAACCACTTGTGATCTATAATGGTAGTAATCAGAAAAATATTAGGATTTCCTCAAAGTGCGTTTTTTAAAAGGTAGTACTTTATTTATCAGTACTTTTAATTACATTTGAACCAAATACACTAATTAAGATCTGGAAATTGCAATTTTTGACCAAAATTTTTGTGATAAATTTAGAATTTATTTTTCCATAGCAGTTATGCTGCTTTATAATAAAGCAATTCATTTTCAAATTCAGTGCTTCAGTTAAACTTTAAGTGCTTTGAAACATTTTATTGAATTTTTTCATAGTTCTTTATCACTTTTCTGATATATTTTTCATTTTTTTTTATTTAAATTAAGTTATTTTTAAAGCAATATGATTTTTATGACAGTGCTTTTTGGTTTGGAGTTTGCCAATCATCAAAATTTGAGCATATGCATTATGTGTTATTTGCATAAATGCAAAATTCAGAAAAAATAAAACAAATTAAAGATTTAAGAATCAATAAAAATATTATGAACTGTTTATATTACCTTAGTACCAGGCTCATAATTTAAAAATCAATCTCTAACCCTTACATTGTCAGGTTTCTTAAATTGAACTTATTGTGGTGGCTGTATCTGTTTTAAAGATACATATATATATATATTAAAATAATATAGAAATAATGGAAATTTTTTTAAATTTTGCTAAAGATTAAGTTGAAAAACACTGAAATTTTGCTTTGAAAAGCAATAAAAAAATGCTTAAAATTTTTATTTAGCTTTTTTTTTAAATCTTTGCCATTTTGTTAAAGCATAATTAAATGTTCTTTCTTTTGTTATATAATGTGGCATATTTCCATTTATTAGTTACTTCAGGATGAGGTTCTAATGTTGTTTATTTTATTTTTTCCAACAAATCTTTAAAAACATATTTTTAAAACAAATCTGACCACCACAGTGAGTTCAGTTTAAGAAACCCGACACTGTAAGGGTTAGAGATTGATTTTATGAATTATGAGTCCTTTCTTCTTTGGGGCTAGCACTGCATACAATGGATAAATATTATTCAGTGTGACCATTCATTCTAAAAGAATTTATTCTCCTCCAGCTGTGGATTCAGATCCCTGGACTAAACATCAATCTTTTCTATATTTAAAAAAAAAATCACTTTTAGGATTAATACATCAATCTGTATGCTGAAATGGTTGCCCTTGATTAATGTTTTCATTATGTTAGAAGAGTTGCTAATCATAGATTATTACTGCAGATGTGTATGTAAAAGTCATATTGTTCCTTGATTTAGAGTATTTTGAAAAAAAAAAGTCCTCACTTCATTGCACTCAGACCATTCTTTAATCTCAAATGACTAAAAGTATACTCCACTGAACAGTTTTGGTGAATGGCAGAAATTGAGCACATGTTCGCTTCACTATTTTTTCACAGTAGATGACATAAGAGAAACTGATTTTTGTTGCAGTCATGCTTGGTCATCAACATTCCAAAGTTTAAGTAATAAAAATAAGTTGTACAAATGAAAAAAGCTTCAAATATTTGCACCTTAATGATTACATTTTTAAATTTTCAATTATTTTAACTGTTCACATCTTTAAAATATTACAAATGACTTGAAATGTTTTGATAATATAATTTTTGATAAATAAATTGCTCAAAATTATGAATTGCTGGAAATGTATGGTAATGAAATTCAGCATCTCTTGCTCAAGAATATCATACAGATAAGCCAACCATATGTAATGGTTATGAACATGACAAAAAAATTTGTATTAGCATACAGTCATCTGTGCCTATGAATGCAAAGACAGTAAGGTATCTATTAGTGAGTATAAAGTGTATAAACTGTTTAATAGTGTGAAAATGCAGTTACATTCTTATTTTTATTGTAGTAATTACTCTATGGTATTGAATAAGCACAGTTAATTTTGCTTAATAATTTTCACACTATTAAATTGCAATGCAGGATTATCACATCCCTACCTCTACATTATCAATTAAGGGTAGGTACTGCACCAGGCTCGTAATCTGCAGTTCCCAGGTTCGAGTCCCAGCTGGGTCAGCATTGAGATTTATCTCCACAAGACTGCCCATGGGCAGTAGGGGACACCGATGGGCTTGGAAAGGCCACCATCCGTCGGATGGAATGTTAAGCCATGGCCCTGTGTACAGGAGAGCCATACCCTGTGCATGTTAAAGAACACACCGGATGGCGTTGATGGGAGGCTACCATCTGTCTCCCAACAGCTGTTCCAGTGGGTTCCCTCCCCCAACCTCTGAGTCTTCGGGGTCCTTGTGACCTGGCCATTTAGCCCATGGTGTGCAAAAAAGTGCTGCTCAGAGGTAAAACAACCCAACAACTCAGTGGGCTTGGAAATGCAGCACTTCGGATATATTATTTATTCTCAATTTTTTAGGGAAAAAAATTAGCCAAGCCATAAATATAGTTCCTTATATGATGTTTCAAAATGTTTTGCGATGTCCTTGAATAAAGGAGAAAATGCGAAGAGGTTATAAATTTATTTTTATTGAATTTAGAAGGAATAAAAATAATCATTTGTAAGTTAAATTACTAGGAATAAAAAATTAACTAAGACAGAACTCTAGTTCCCTGTATGATATTTCAAAACGTTTTGTGATATTTTTGAATAAAATGTGAAGGCTGAGAATGTGTAAAGAGGCTATAAATTTCTAAAAGTAATTTACAGGGAATAAAAATTAATTAAAATAATTTTTTCCAGGAATAAAAAAATCAATCGAGACAGAACTGTATTCTCTATGTGATGTTTCATAAACTTTTTATTTTTGCTACGTACTTTAATAAAGGATGAGAAAATGTGAAGAGGTTATAAATTTATTTTATTATAATTTACAAGGAATAAAAATAATCATTCTTAAATTAAATTGCTAGGAATCAGAACTGTAGTTTCCTATGTGATGTTTCAAAACGTTTTGTGATGTTTTTGAATAAAATGTAAAGGCTGAGAGTATGCGAAAAAGTTATAAATTTTTAAATGTGATTTATAAGGAATAAAAATAATGTATTCCGAAGGTAAATGTAAATTACAAGAAATAAAAAATATGCTTAAAATTTAGAATTGTAATTGTAATTTATTCCCAAGTTAAATGTGATTTTACAACTAATAAAAAAAAATTCATTTAAAAAAAATTCCTAATTTACAAGAAATAAATATATAATTTATTCTTAAGTTAATAAGGAATAAAGAAATTCATAATTTATAATGATCGGTTATATCTACTTAATCCACATTTAAGCACTCTAAGCATATTTGACCTTTGGCGTAGTGGGTTAAAGCGCTGGTAATGTAATTTTAATGTAATTTTGAGGTGAAGATAGCGGGATCAAACTCTCGCGTGGGAATTTTTTTTTTTAAAGAGTGAGCTGCACTGCAGTACTTTGTGAAAAGAGGTGGACAGGTGTGGACAAGATGATTGCATCATAGTCAATGACATCACCCTTCATGGGTTTGTGCAATAGGTCTGAGAAGGGATGCCCTGAATGTTGCCACCAAAAGTTTAGTTGGTAAATTTCAGAATTAGTTGCCATTGGGTTGGAATCGTGAGAACATTTCAAGGGTAATAATGTCAGACTCCAAGATGGCAGATGAACACAAAATCATGGGACTATGTATGGGTCAACCAGGGTATCTTTAGGGTGATGACGTCAGAATTCAAAATGGCTGAAGTGGACTCTCCCAGATAGGGGAGTGTAAAAGGTCATGCAGAGGGGGATGGAACTCATTAGTTCCTGATCATCTGCTAGCTTTTGCATCTCGATTTTCAGTTCTGAATTTTATCATGTCCAGTTTTAAATCCATCATCCCTGAAGTGGCAAATTCAACTGCATTGGAGGAGAAAAGGAAGCAGACAACTTCTGTTTTTCATGCATTAATGGATCAAGTATCCAATTTGAAAGCTGTGTCTTCTGGGACAAAGTGTGCTGCTCATCACAACAAAGTCCTCTGGTTTTCCCGTTTGTCCGCCATTTTGAATTCTGACGTCATCACCCATCTGAAGGCCCAAATAATTCTCAGTTCCAAGTACGCCATTTTAAATCATGCTGTCATCACCCAAGTTAAGCTCCCAAATTATTCTGCCCCAAACCCACCGTCTGACATCATCACCCTCCTAATATTCTCACGATTGTCCATTGGCAACTAATACTGAAATTTATCAACTAAACTTTCACTGGCAACGTTCAGGGCATCCCCTCTCAGACCTATTCCACAAACCCGTGTAAGTGACGTCATAGACTATGATGCAGTCATCTTGTCCAGACCCATCCACCACTTATCGCAAAGTACTGCAGTCTTTAAAAAAAAAACTATGTTCCACAGCTAGGCTCGATCCCAAGACCTCATGCTTATCAACGACATGACACTCTTCCCAACTACGCCACCGGTACTATGTGGTTGTGGTGCTTAAAGATAGATGATCTCTTTAAAATTAAAGAAATAAACATATTTTTTTTATTCCTTGTAATTCACATTTAACTTAGCAAATAATTTTTATTCATTGTAAATCACTTTTAGAAATTTATAGCCTCTTTACATATTCTCAGCCTTTATATTTTTTTCAAGAACATCGCAAAACATTTTTAAACATCACATAGGGAACTATTTCTGTCTTGGACAGAGGTTAATTTTTTTTCCTGGAAAATTCCCTTAGGAAAGAATTATTTTAATGAATTTTTATTCTTTGTAAATCGAACATAGAAATAAATTTATCACCTTCGCACATTCTCAATATTCACATTTTATTGAATGACATCACAAAAAGTTTTTAAACATCACATAGGGAACTATTTCTGTCTTGGCTAATTTTTTTCCTGGAAAATTCACTTAGGAAAAAATTATTTTAATAAATTTTTATTCCTTGTAAATAGAACATAGAAATAAATTTATAGCCTCTTTACATATTCTCAGCCTTCATATTTCTTTCAAGAACATCGCAAAACATTTTTAAACATCACATAGGGAACTATTTCTGTCTCGGACAGAGGCTAATTTTTTTTCTTGGAAAATTCACTTACGAAAAAATTATTTGAATGAATTTTTATTCCTTGTAAATTGAACATAGAAATAAATTTATTACCACTTCGCATTCTCAATCTTCACATTTTATTGAATGACATCGCAAAACATTTTTAAACGTCACATAGGGAACTATTTCTGTCTCAGTAAATTTTTTTCCTGGAAAATTCACTTAGGAAAAAAATATTTGAATGGATTTTTATTCCTTGTAAATCGAACATAGAAATAAATTTATAACCTCTTCACATTTTATTGAATAACACCATAAAACGTTTTGATACAGCACATAGGAAATACAGTTCTGTCTCAGACAAAGGTTAGTTGTTTTTTTTATTTCTGGAAAAAATTATTTTAATAAATTTTTATTCCTTGTAAATCACTTTTAGAAATTTATAGCCTGTTTACATATTCTCGGCCTTCACATTTTTTTCAAGAATATTGCAAAACGTTTTGAAACATCACATAACGAACTATATTTCTGGCTCGGTTGATTTTTTTTTTTCTGGAAAATTAAGAATATATATTTATTTTTTGTAAATCACTTTTAGAAATACATTTATAACCTCTGTGCCCCTCTATCTCCCCCACCCCCTGTGGACCATGTTTGATTGATGGACTTCACAAAAACAGAAATGTTTTGAAATATTATTTTTTCCCAATTTACACTCGTAGCTCTGAGACAATTTTTTCAATCCTTGTAAATCGCACATTTTATTCTTGTACTGCAACCTTGTATCTCACTCTTCTTTCATGTATTGAAAAGGACCACGTTTTACTGACAGATGGCAAAAATTATTTTTATAATCTGACAACTACGCTCTGAATAATATTTAGAAGTGTAATTTGGTAATATTTTAAAACATGCCTTGCTCTAAATGATTGTGAGAAATATTTTTATGAATAAACTTTACAAATATGCAAATTTCTACCAATTGATTTAAGCCATGGTAGAATTCTATTTCAAGAATCTGACCTCGTCGCCTTCAGGAATACATGTTAAGACAAGCTAATGATGGGACCAGACAGCATTCTCACACCTCATTGGTCAATGAGTCCACTATGCATGGGAGGGGACCCTTACCCCTGTTACTGTTGACTGAAGAATCTTGTTGACATCAACTATTACAATATGAGTTGGTTTTTTTGCATGTAATGGGCTAAATGGCCAGGTCACAAGGACCTGAGATCTCAGACAAGAATGGGTGAAGGGGACCCCTGGACTACTGTTAGGAGACATATGGTAGCCTTCTATCAAGGCTATCAAGTATATTCTTTAACATGCACAAGATATGGCTCTCCTGCACATGGGCTTAATCCCATCCTTCAGATGGTGGCATTTCCATGCCCATCGGTGTCTCCTACTGATTGAGGGCAGGGTGGGTAGTTTAGTGGAGCTAAATCTCAATGCTGAACCTAGGTAGAACTTGAACCTTACAGATTATGAGTGTGGTGCACTACCAACTGAGCCACCCCTACCCCTATTACAAAATAGACTGCCCATAACATCTTAGCTGTTAACTATATCAAATCATCAACCATAGATGACATCAAGACCAAGTGCAGCAATGATGGGAGATTGATAAGGTCACATTAGTGGAAAAAAGACAGAGCTGGCATTAGTTTTGGCATGTATCTGGAGAAATGTGATTTCGAATCTTGCATGTCAACAAAACTTTTTTCCACAAAACAATTTATTGACTTCAAAGTCAACAGGTAATTGTGGATGCTATTTATATATTAAATCATTAATAACAGTGAGTGACTTACTTATTTATGTACATCTTACTCAATGCAACATTAAAAAGAAATAGTTGCTGTTCCCAATCATAGATGGCACCAAGGCCAAGTGCAGCAAGTGACAGAAGATTGATAAGGTCACATTAGTGGAAAAAATACAAAACTGACATTAGTTTAGTGGTCTCAGAATACTCTGGCATTATCTGAGAGACGTGGATTCGAATCTCGCACTTTGACAAAACTATTTATTGATTTATTGACTTCAAAGTCAACAGATAACTTTGTGAATACTATTTATTGATTAAATAGTGAAATAGGTTAAAGCAGAAAAAAAAGGGAGTAAAGGGGGGGGGGGGGGGTGAAATGAAAGACATATTTCATAGCTGCTTGCACAATCTGATTTTAAAAAGAAAAGTTCAGTTAATTTTGGGATAATTTCAAAACTTTGAGAAAAATGTGTGTTAACAGTACCTCAAATTAAACTTGTGAGCTTAAATCCAGAGGTTTGTTTCAAAATGGAGGAACAAAACTGTAATAGTGCATTTGGCATCTGTGGAATGGTGATCAGAGAGTTGGAAGAATTTTTTTTATATTGTAAGGTTACTATGAACAAAATAGAAGCAGTAAGTATTATTTTCCAAGTTTAAATTATCTACTTTTATGAGATAAAGGTAAAAAAACACAAGAATTTCTATTTCTTTAAAAATTGAAGTTTTACTTGTGTTTAGTGAGTACCAGTCCCTATGGTGGTATGTGGAATTTTGGCATTAGCTAAAGTGCTGATGGCTCTGGATGATTTAATGAATCGTAACATGTATAATGAAGTTATTCAAGAGTTTTTAGTTTCTACACATTACTTGTGTTTTTTCATTCCAAACAATATTAAGATTTTAACTTTGTCATAAAATAACTATAAATATTATTAATCTTTTAATAATCAAAAATTGAAGAATTAAAAATGGTAATTACATATATTCTTTATATATGTTTTATGATGTGTCAGAAAATATTTAGCTCCCTTACCAAGCTCTGGTGGGCTTGAGTTTATTGATTGTTGAAATGATCTGGGCTAGCTTGTGCTTAGTAATTTTAGGCTTGGTCACAAAAATTTGACCCCAAACTCCTCTCTAGTATGTATGTCGAGGATTGAATGTAGGAGGTTTTGTTAAAATATGCCATTTAAATGTTGCATTTTACAGATTATTGTTAGGGCACATTAAGGTTTGTATCATACTATGCAAACAATTAACTGCCTCCCCTTCAATATATTCTGTGTTTATTTATATTCAGATACCCATAAAAAACCTTGTTAACCTAAATGTATGCATCATACGATCATTGCATAACTGGGTGTGTATTATAATTGCAGTTTTTTTGGGACATAATTTTGAGCACAGCAAGTTTGAGCACAACTGCACTAATATTAAATCCTATGCTTAAATAAGTTTAAGGACTTTTGAAGTAAATTTTTAATTGCAGACTACCAAACAAAAAAAAAACCCAACAAAATTATAATAAATGTGATGTTTTATTACTTTTTTTTCAGTAAATCTTTTCCTTCTAGAATACTTCATTTTATTGCATATCAATAGTAGTTTCTTACTTCACTATATAAACATTCTGGGAACAATATGCTGACCCCTAAAATATGTTGTGTAATCTGTGTAATAGGAAAGGTGCCACAGATTACATATATCTTGTTAGAATAGAATGTTTACTTGTAATTGGGCCATGATCCTTAATACAAGTTATCATCACATCATCATCATTCTCAAGCAGCCATGGGTTATGGAGGTCCAACTAGACTGTGCAATTTAGTTCTTCAAGCATATCTCTCCTAAGCTACAGCTGCTGCATCTGGCCACTGCACACCAATTCTAACAAGGTCCTGTTTGACACTGTCTGCCCTCCGCATCTTAGGTCTCCCCCTCTTTCTGAGGCCTTTAGGCACACTGATCATAACCCTATTTGCTAATCTATAATAATCGATATGGGCAACACAGCCAAACCAACAGAGTCTCTCTCTGCACAATATACTGCTTAACCCTTCCAGTGTTCAGGCTGAAAAACAGGTTTCCATCCAGGGACCAAGCTATTTTCTCACTATGCTCAGCCAAAAAAAAAACTTTAACTGTAGAACTTTTTTGCCAAATAACTAATGAAAGAAATTGTGGCATGTTGTATGCCAAATTAATCAGCATTTAATTCTGGATTTTCTGAAAATCAAGTATTTAACAAAAAAGACGATATGTTTTATTTGAATATGACTTTTTTAGAGTTATGCAGTTAAAAATGCATCTGGAAACACAAAAATTTATTTTAAAAAAAACTAATAGACAGAAATGATTATAATGTACATGAATAGAATAACTATATATTTCTGAATAACAAAAAAATTAAAAAAGTAAATATTTTTCTCGTTTTGTAATTTTCTTCTCAGTACCATACTTAGAGAAAATTCCAGGCTTTTAGCCAACTGTGCTGAGTCAGATAAACAAGTCAACTTTAGAATTAAAAAAAACAATCAATAGAAATAGGTCATGTTATATACCAAATTAAACAGAATTTAATTACGAATTTTATGAAAATAAATAATATAAACAAATTAGTTTTTTTCAATGTGATATGGGAAAAATAAAGATCGCACTATGCAATTAAGGCTTCATTTTGGAAAACCTGCTGAATAAAAATAGTTAAATTATATATTTATTGAAAGGAAATTTCCTCCCAAATAATATAATATTCAACCTGAAATGTGATTTTCATTTCTTCTGATGATTCTTTTCAGTATCGTATATTTTTAAACACTGCCAGTGTTATACAACGTGACTTGATCCTTCTCACATTCATGGGATTTTCTGAACTGGTTATGAAATAGAAAAAAAAAAATTCCTTGGCTGTTTTTTTTTTACTAAACATTATGAATTTTTTCTTTTGGTGTTTAAATTTGACGATCTAGGCTAAGTGCAGAAAGGTTTGTGCACCAATGACCTGCCCTTCCTGAAATTGCCCTCCCAAATGATGGCCGATTTCCGTAGCAAGGAAGTCTATTTTGCTTCTGTATTCAAGACATTCAATTTCAGAAAACGGTATAAGCTCAAAGTTTTTTTTTTTATTAAAAAAAAAAACAAGAAATAATAAAAGAAAAATTACATATAACCTAATGGAATATTAAATAAAATATCTGCAACAACTTTTAAGCCCACCTCCGATCTAGCATAACTTGGAAAGATCGATAGTTAGCGATCTTCAATCGACTGATTTAATGGAAGTAAAAATACAGAAATGAATTTGCTTTCATATCCAAGACCTCATTTATTTTCAGAAAATGATACTATATCAAAGTTTTACTGGAAAAGTAATAAATAATAAAATAAAAATTAACAATAATAATTTTAATATCGCCTAATGCAATGTTAAAATATCCACAGCAACAAGTTGTAGGCTGGCTGTATGATATAACATAACTATGAAAAATCTATACTTATCGATCGGCCAAAAGATCGCTAATTTCCGAAAATAAATCTACTAAAATGAAAACTAACTAAGTTTAAATATAAAAAAAGTACTAACTTTACAAAGGGTATCCAATATGCTGCACCAAAACTGTGAACAATGTCCAATATGCTGCACCAAAACTGTGAACAATGTGGGAGCCACATATTACACAAGAATGGAGATAGTATGTGCCGGCCATCTGCATCTTGTTTGACTCAGTGAAGCATAACTAATTATAAATGCAGGTGCAACCAGAATTTCTAAGAAGGATGTATTTACTTTCAGTTTCAATTTGAAGGATGCTGGGAAAAATGATAAAAATAACTTGGGAATACTGAAATTGGTTTATGACAGAAAAGAGTGTGAAATGGAAAAAATAAATTGTGGTACGTATTTTGTAATTACTTCCAAAATCTACCTTTTTTAAAAATAGCAGTTTTTTTTGTTAATTTTTAGATTTTCAAAAATTTAAGGAAAAATTTGTTGATAATAGCTCAAATCAAACTTGTGAGCTTAAATCAGAAGGTTGCTTCAACAAATAGGAACATTAACAAGCAAATTGGCAATACTGTTTAGTGCTTCTAAGATATGGCAATCAGATGGCTTTATCAAATTATTTATATTGTAGTTTAATAAAATATGCGTCAAATTAAAAAGCAAAATATTATTTTTGAAGCCAGAATTATATATTTTTATAAGATATATATATATAAATTATAATGGCAATTTTTATTTAAAAAAAATATATTTTTGTTGTACTAAATGTGTATACATACGTCATTGGCCCTGCAATTCAGATTTTCTGTATGTATGCAGACTGCTTGGACACTGGAAGGGTTAAAGGAGGTTGCAGACTCCTTTCCTAACCTCATCATTACTTACAACCTAACCACCTAATGCCCAAGATACTGCGTAAGCATCTAGAATGGGGTGGGGGTGGCTCAGTCGGTAGCGCGCCAGGCTCGTAATCTGTAGTTCCCAGGTTCGAGTCCCAGCTGGGTCAGCATTGAGATTTATCTCCGCAAAAATTCCCCGCCCTGCCCACGGTCAGTAGGGGACACCGATGGGCTTGGAAAGGCCACCGTCCGTCGGATGGAATGTTAAGTCATGGCCCCGTGTGCGGGAGAGCCATACCCTGTGCACGTTAAAGAACACGCTGGATGGCCTTGACGGGAGGCTACCATCTGTCTCCCAACAGCTGTTCCAGTGGGTCCCCTCCCCCAACCTTCTCTGAGCCTTCGGGGTCCATGTGACCTGGCCATTTAGCCCATGGTGTGCAAAAAAGTGCCGCTCAGAGGTAAAACAACCCAACCCAAAGCATCTAGAATCAAAAGCATCAAAGTTTCCTGTTATCTTGTTTACAAAGGGTCCAAGTTTTACTACCATAACTAACATAATAAAAGTCCTGGCAGCAATCCCTATTTGTACACTGCACAGCATTGGAATTGCCCTACCCAGAAAGAATGAGGGGATAGGGGTGAAATGTAGCATACACATACATATATTGCATATCATGATTTAATTTACAGCCACTTACAGTGGTTAGAAGATGAGATAATGCAACACAATGTGACTGCCTCAGTAGGTGGTTGCACTGCCATAAATGGCAATACAGGCAGCAATATGGCGTGGCATGGAGTCAATGGATATGGTCCTGAGAAATTGCACACCAAGTAGCGTTGACTTGCTCCCATAATTCATCAAGATTCTGTACCAGCTGGTGAGAGGATTGCACACATTGTCTAATGTGGTCCCACAGATTTTCTATTGGGGATAAATCTGGAGATTGTGCTGGCAATGACAATACTTGAACATGTAAGCATTGTCTGGAGACCCTAGCAGTGTGTACACGGGCATTGTCATGCTGGAAAATGAGCTGCTGCATGCCTCTCAGGAATGGTAAACAGGCTGCAGAACCATGCTAATGTATCATGCAGCTGTCAGTGTTCCCGTGATGTGGACAAGAGGTGACCTGCTGTCATATCCAGTAGCACCCCATGTCATTATGCCTGGCTGACGGGTGGTGTGCCGGTCATGAACAAAAGCTGGATTCCATCCTCTCGTTATACAAGGATCCATCAATCTTCAGCGGCCAGACAAAAACGCGATTCATTGCTAAACACAACAGCAGGCAAATCTTAATTCATGACCCCAGTTCGCACTACTTTGGCACCAAGCCAGATGAGCACTGTGATGGTTTGCAGTCAATGGCAGTCGACGTAACTGTTGCCTAGAGCGCATGTGTGCCTCTTCGGTTTACCATTCGATTCATTATGGGGACATCCATGGCTGCTGACACAGCCTGTCAAATATCGCCTGCAGTGCTCTGTGGTGATGAACGAGCATGTCAAACAATGCGCCTATGAAGCCATGCTGACTGTCGGACAGCACCACTCCCTCTGCAATGCGTGCTAGAACCTTCATTGCCACTGTTGCCAACAGTGTCCAACAGTTTGTGCATCCCATTGAGGCAGTGAACGACATGTAGTTCATCCAGCTTCACATAGACCTATAATTGTTCCTCAAAAGCATCCAAATGACGATAAACCTGTTGATGGCATGTACCAGACAATTTCCAAGTGGAACCACCTAATCTCAACCATTTGCATTACTTCCACCTGCATAAACACAATACTAATCCTGTTCCTTCTTGCACCTTTTATCTCTTGAGCCACACACATCATTGGCTCCGGATTATCATCATTTGCATATCTGAACTGCACACACACACCCTTCTATTTGCATGTTTGTATGATGTTCTTCTGGGTGGACGATATGTTTAAAAATATATTCTCGATATGTCTCATCTCAGACAATGTTGAGCAGTGTATGCTAATCTCATGCCACACATCACCAGTATCTGTTACATAGCTCCCAAGATAATTAAACTGAGACACCTGCTCAAGAGTGCAATCATTCAATCAACTGAACCACAGCCTGCCTGACCAATTTTCATCACTTTTTTTTCTCTGTTTATCACCAAACTTACTCTACTGCCAGTCTCATCAACAGCTTGAATGAAAGAGTTCATCTCATCATCATCATTTGTCGAAAGGGGTATTAAGGATGGTTAACTATACAAGTTATGGCAACATAAATAAGCAACTCAGACACAATTCTGAGATAAGAGACATCAAATAGTAAATATATATAAATAAGAAGTGACATAAAACAATGCCTTTTTAACATTTCATCCAATAGAAATTGTTTTAATTTCAAACAAGAAGAATCCCAATCTTTTTCTGTAAACATTAAAAATCTAAAAAAATTAAACTTGTGAAGAACAAAAGGAATACAGCAAAAAGAATTATTTAATTTTTGTAAGCATTATAAATTGTAATGTCAACTATAACATGTTCCCAGATTTCCAGTTTGTTAGTGTTACAAAGTCTAAGGAAAAATTGTAAATGCCTTGCCATGTACAAATATTCGGTTTTCATGAAAATAGAGCTGTATTAATAATGCTTTCACATATATTCCAGTTGCTGAATCAAGATAATTTTCAATGAAAACATTTTAAACATATTTATAGGAAGAATAAAAACAACTATTTTTTCATTGAGGAAAGATCATTCTGATTTTCCTGATCATGAAATGCATTCAAGATAAAAGGCAAATATTACAAATATTATCTTCCCATATCTAGGTCCTGAGAAATCCAAATAAAATTGAAACCACTATTCTCAAATATTTCTCTACCTGCAACCACCCAATTAAACCTAGAATCTTTGAAAAAGAAAGTCCATGACTACAGCTGCAAGCTTTCTCCTGTATTTTTTTTTAAGATTAATGAAAACCAGATATTCTAGAGTAGCCCAACTCCATTCTTAACATGTAACTGTGAGCACAAAATATGACTGTTAATAACTCTCACAGGAAAATGCCATAAGACAAAACTGAGTGTACCATTGAGTTAATTTAATAAATGTAAATAAGGAATTTAACTTGGTTCCAGTATATACCAACCATTTCCAGTATATACCAAAACTAAAATAGCTTTAGCTTTGGCGAGAAAATAATTTTTAACCATAATGAAAATACTGGAACAAGAAAAAGGTATACCCAAATAAATGTAACTTGAGACCATAGAAAGACCCTGCAAACCAAAATGCCAAACATGTTTTGCAAGTTTACCATACTTTGTAAAAACAACAATCTTAGTTTTATCCACACTAACTCTTAAACACAAATCGAAACAAAATCTCTTCAAAAATATTAATTTTTTTCTGCAAACCAATAGGAGAATCAAGCAAAGTAACTATGCCATCAGCATATAGTAAAGTATGTGTAGACACATCAGAACTTAACTGAATAACAGGTAAACTAGAGTTATTTAGTTAGTTAATAAGGCCATTAAGAAGCAAAGCAGGACTGAGAACTTCACCCTGCAAAGCACCAATATTAATACTAAAATTGTCAGATATCCTGTCATTCACTCTAGGTTTAGCCCTACCGTTATCGTACATATCCTTAATCATTTTCATAAAATTGAACCTCACACCAGATTATCTAAAAACCCACAACCCTTAACACAATCTTAAAACAAACTCATGATTAATGCTGTCAAAAGCACTCTTGAAATCGACAAATAATGCAAAGAGCTTACCTCTTTTTTGTGCAATTTCTTCTGAACTAAAGCTGAAATAATAAAAGCCTGATGAATGCATATATAACCTGGGTGGAAACCTGCCTGTTCCTTCCAGTAAAACATTATTATTTTCAAGTTGGCAATACAGTCTATTGTTCAATATTGATGTATACAACTTACCAAATGCAGATAGAAGGGTGATAGGCCTATAATTAGTAGGTAACAGAATTTCCCCTTTTTGTAAAGAGGAAAAATTAAAATTTCAGTCAGACTAGCAGGATAGATAGTGGATCTAATTAAACACATCCAGAATTATAGTGAAAAACCACAGATAAACATTATGAAAATTTCGATGTAATTAAATCAACACCGGGGATATTTAAGATTTCAATTTATTAATTTATTAATTTTCAATTTTTTAAACATCATCATCATCCTCAAGCAGCCATGAGCTACGGAGGTCCAACCAGACCGCGCAGTTTAATTCTCCAAGCATATCTGTCCTGAGCTACATCTGCTGCATCCGGCCACTGTACACCAATTCTAACAAGGTCCTGTTTGACATTGTCAGCCCACCGCATCCTAGGTCTCCCCTCCTTCTGAGGCCTCTAGGCACACTGTTCATAACCCTATTCGCCAATCTATAATTATCCATACGGGCAACATGGCCAAACCAGCGGAGTCTCTCTCTGCACAATATGCTGCTTAAAGGAGGTTGCAGACTCCTTTGCCTAACCTCATCATTAGTTACAAAGTTAAACCACCTAATATCCAAGATACTGCGTAAGCATCTAGAATCAAAAGCATCTAGTTTCCTGTTATCTTGTTTACACAGCGTCCAAGTTTCACAACCATAACTAACCCTAGAAAGAACCAAACTATTATACAGTCTAATTTTAGTCTTTAGGTGTATACGCCTATTTCTCAACAATCTCCATAGATTCTTAAAAGTCCCGGCAGCAATACCTATTCGTCTGTTAATCTCATGCCGCACATCACCAGTATCAGTTACGTAGCTCCCAAGGTAATTAAACTGTGACACCTGCTCAAGACTGCAACCATTCAGATTAACTGAATCACAACCTGCCTGACCAATTTTCATCACTTTAGTTTTCTCTCTGTTTATAACCAAACCTACTGTACTACCAGTCTCATCAACAGCTCGAATGAAAGAGTTCATCTCATCAACATCATTTGCCAAAAGGGCTAAATCATCAGCATAATCTAAATCAGAAATTTTCGTATCTCCAGCCCATTTAAGGCCAAAAGCTTTCCCTTGAAGTGAATTTCGCATAACATAATCAACAACCAAACTAAAGAGAAAAGGAGACAAAATGCACCCTTGTCGAACACCAGAAGTAATGCTAAACCAATTGCTACAAGCCTTACCAACTCTCACACACGACTCAGTGTTATTATAGAGAGCTTTCATAACGTTAACTAACTTGTCTGGTATACCATATGATCTCACAATCAACCACAAATTATGACGATCAGCAGAGTCGAAAGCCTTTTTAAAATCAACAAAGCTAGCAACCAAAGGTTTCTGAAACTCTAAACATTTCTCAAGAATCTGCCTAAGTGAAAATATATGATCCACACAACCCCTAATTCTGAATCCACATTGCTCATCACGCAATTAATCTGTCAACCTGATTCTTAATTCTATTATGCACAATCATGGAAAGAACTTTACCTGGAACAGAGAGTAGGCTGATACCCCTATAGTTATCACAAGAACTGCGATCACCTTTTTTGAAAATAGGGATAACAATAGCTCTGGTAAAATCTTTAGGAACCATGCCTTTATCATAAAAGTTATTCAAAATTTCAGTCATCCAAATGGTAACTGAAACATTCCCAGCTCTAAGCATTTCCTTAGTAATTTCATCCACCCCTGGGGATTTATGAAGTTTAAGTTTAGAAATAGCCAAACTAACTTCAGATTGTGTTATAGGGCCAACATTAAAGCCAACAATGCATCTATCATCATTGCAAACAATGGGAGTAGAATTAACCGCATTGTTTAGAGCATCACTGAAATGAACATCACATCCAAAATATGATCACAAATCGGTATAGGAAAAAGAAATCCATTAAAAAGCAATAAATCTAAACAATGCAGAATTACGTCTTTGGGCTTATCAGCGAAAATACCACAGTAAAAACATAGCATGTCTCAAGTGAGATATTAATATTAAAAAGGGCTTTCTCCTAAACTCTTTAACAACAAACCAGAAAGATCCTAGAGTCCCTACAGTTTAATGGCATAGCCCTAATTTTTTCAAAAAATGCCCGCTTTTTAATTCTGCAAAAATATTTATAATCTCTTCTCAAAGTAGTGTATAGCTGTCCGTCAGATGGGATGTAAAGCCGTGGCCCCATGTGTGGGAAAGTTATACCCTGTGCCTGTCAAAGAACATGTTGGATGGCCTTGACAGGAGTCTACCATATGTCTCCTAACAGCTGTCCAGTGGGTCCCCTCCCACAGTCTACTTCTCTGAGCCTTTGGGGTCCTTATGACCTGGCCATTTAATTCTTTGCGTGCAAAATAAAGTGCTGCTGAACGGTAATCAACCTAACACAAAGCATTATATACGTTAAAATTAGTCGTAATTTTTCAATATCCTCTTAAGTGAGCTCTACAGAAGAGCAAACATTAATTTTCACCATTGATCAGAAGTGAAATATTTTCTCACAACTAATCTAGAGGAATCAGCTACACTCTCATAAATCAAATCTGTCATACTAGCTGCAAAAGAAGCATTTTAGCAGATTCTCTGGAGAAAGAGT
Organism: Ryuthela nishihirai; assembly: GCA_038380435.1. Classification (NCBI taxonomy): domain Eukaryota; kingdom Metazoa; phylum Arthropoda; class Arachnida; order Araneae; family Heptathelidae; genus Ryuthela; species Ryuthela nishihirai. Next base: position 41,000,072 of record JAWZYU010000018.1, on the reverse strand, counting down.
ATTTTCAACCAGTGAAGAGGCAACAGTCCTATCTAAAAAAAATTGCAAAGACTGCTCTAGCTTAAGTTTTCCAAAAAGATAATATAATAACTGTTTCAGTAACCCTTCAACAAGAGCAACACAGCCAGAGCAAATGAAAAATCCAAAAGTAACACAACAGGGAGATGGTTTGAACCTAGTTCTGGTAAAATATCAGTATCAGTAATAAACAAAGAATAAACTGACTTTTAAACGAAATTAAAATCCAAAATACCTTCTCTATTGTTAGAAAAAGTGTATGAATTCACAATCATCAGGTAAAGTTTCATTTAAACAAATTAAATCATTATAATATCAAGACAAACTTGGTACAAGACTAAGGACACCTAAGGAGACCTAATAAGACAACTAAGGTACAAGAGATTGCCCCTTAGATTTTTTACTTTATCCTTTGAATTGCAAAAATACCTGCATCTAAATGCTATCATAGCCTACTATAAAAAAAAAACAGTATTTACCTCTCATGCAAGCATTAAAATTGCCACATAAGGTAACATTGTCATAGTTGGGTTGGGTTGTTTTACCTCTGAGCGGCACTTTTTTGCACACCATTGGCTAAATGGCCAGGTCACATGGACCCCGAAGGCTCAGAGAAGGTTGGGGGAGGGTCTCCCAACCACTGGAACAGCTGTTGGGAGACAGATGGTAGCCTCCCGTCAAGGCCATCCAGCGTGTTCTTTAACGTGCACAGGGTATGGCTCTCCGTACACGGGGCCACGGCTTAACGTCCCATCCGACGGATGGTGGCATTTCCAAGCCCATCGGTGTCCCCTACTGACCGTGGGCAGGGCGGGGAATTTTGTGGAGTAAATCTCTACTCTGACCCAGCTGGGACTCGAACCTGGGAACTACAGATTATGAGCCTGGCACGCTACCGACTGAGCCACCCTTGCCCCACATTGTCATAGTAGGTACAATAGTCACAAATTCAATACAAGAATACCTAAAGTCATCATCGAATTTACAACCAGGAAGGAAATAACCCATTAAAATCAACGGTGTTAGGACATAATTACTGAGAAAAAAATTACATGGAATAAAATTACACAAGGAAGAAATTACATGAAGAAAAAATTGCACAAGTCCGAAATTATCCTCTGTTGGCAAATTCATTATTTTGTAACTATTCAGTTTAACCCAGTGGCAGGGCCAGTTTAAGGCCAACTGATGCCCTAAGCACAGCCCAACAATGGTGCCACCTCGGCCCTTCCATCGCTTAACCCTTTCAGGACCATAAGGTTTTTAAGAGTAAATATTAGTATGTAACTGTTTATTTTAGTTTGTTTAGACGTAAAATAAATAAAAATCATAAGAAAAATACTTAGCAATGTGTAGTTTTTTTTGAATTTTATGGGAAATATTTTTCCCAATGGACTATAAAGGTAACACAAATTATAGTTAGGCTTATTATGCAATGTCTTTTATTTATTGGTTTATTAGAACAAAATGTTAACTAAAATAACACAAAATTATGAAATAAAATTACTATACAAAATGATGTGCTAATTATGATATTCTGTGAAGCAATTTCTTTTGGTTGTGAAGCAAAGATGGACATTGCACAGATGCAACATTATTGCAAAGATGGACATGGACTAAACGTTCCCGTTTACGTAATTGCGTTTGGCATACGTTCTATTTTGACATTCTGTATAAAAAATGCAGATAAGGTTATAATTAAATATGACAATCACCAATTTTAACATGGGGAAAAATGTTTCCCTTGGTCGTGAAAGGGTTAACTGACAAGACATTAAGACTCAATAAGTGCTGAAGTTATAAGTAGGCAACAATTCAATAAGTGTTATTTTATATCTTTTGATCCATATATGCTGAAATGCTATGTATCTTCAAGGTTAGAAAACAATGGAATAAAAGATGTTTTGTACAAATAATGATATTTCTCCATTAGAATATCTTTCTTAAAAATTGTCCACCAACATCGATTTCTGTAGAAAGAGGATTTTCAAAATTGAAAATTATGTTCTCGAGATCACGTAATTGTGAGTTAAGGGCATGATAGCTAGGGGGGAATACTCTGTGGTGCTCCCCTCTTACTTCTTTTGTTGCCCTAAGCACATGCTTACTTTGCTTAATGGTTAATCCAGCCCTGCCCAGAGGTTCCAGTGGATGTAGTGATTAGCCACCCTGATTAGGATTACCAAGGGATAAATCCTTAATGTAGAACCAACTGATAGTTGGTTACTATAAAATGTATGTTTCATTTTATTATTGAAACGTGTCCTTCTAATCTCCTTAAGAATTTCTAGGAATTGTTTGGTTGTGAGTATATTTAAAGTAAATTTCTTCTTGTTTAGTTGCAAGTAATATTAAAAGTATATTTAAAGTTAAATTCTTTCTTGTTTAGTTGCAAGTAATACAATCAGTGTTTTCTTTTGCATTTATAGTGCCACTTCATAAATTTCGATATTAAAATTAATTTTTAATTTTCCCATGGATAATTTTGAGTATGGTATTAGTAATAAAGGTGGCCAAACCATCATTTACCAATGATTTGAGTTTGTTCGCCATCATGAAATTGCTAGAGGGACTATTCACTGGCTTTGTGTGAAGTTCAGAACTTTACACTGTCGATTGCTGCTCCATACTAGAGACAACAAGATCATCCCTGAGCCTTCCAAACACTGTCATGCTAATAGGATTTTTAAAGCTGCAGCTCATAAACCTGCAAATCAAATGAAAATTGAAATGTCGCATCCAGGGGCAACGGCTTGTTCAGTTATAGCTGACAGTTTAGTAACTGTATCAGATGGGATAAAAATGTGTCTACCAAAGAAAAGTTCCTTGATGAGGCGATTAAATGGATCCAAAGCTAAAACACTCAAGAACGTTCCAGCAAATCCAAATAACAGAAATTTTGAAATACCAGAGATGTACGCAAATTGGATTATTCATGATTCCAGCATAGATGACCCAGAACACATAATACTTATTGGTCACAAGACACTTCTAGACCTCCTTGTGGTTAATGATTTTTGGCTAGTGGATGGTACATTTAAAGTTGTTCCGGAAATATATTACCAGTTATACAGTATCCGTGTCCATGCTTTTCGTTATCTACTGGCTCTTCTACCAGGGAAAGAATATACGTGAAGGTGTTGAATATGTTGCTGGAGAAAATTCCCCAAGCCCATCCACGAAAAATTTTTACTGATTTTGAAACTGCAGCAGTGAAAGCTTTCCTTACCATATTTGAAAATATCAAAATTGGAGGCTGTTTTTTTCATTTATCACAATCTATTCTGCGCAAAGTAAATGAATATGGATTGAAATCTTTATATGAATCTAATCAGTCATTTGCGATGCACATTAAATGTTGTTATCACTTGCCCTGTTACCAGAAGAAGAAGTGTTGGAAGCATTTTTAGAAGTTGCTGATCTGTTCTCAGATTTAAACGAATATAATGAACAAATCAAGCAAATTCTCCTTTATTTCGAACGTACTTATGTTCAGGGTCGACAGCTCAGGAATTGCACTTACAAACAACCTCTATTTAATATTTCTATTTGGAACCATAGGCAATCTGCAGCCAACTGTATAGCAAGGACAAATTGTATCAAAGGATGGCACTACGGACTTCAGTCACTTTTTCAGTGTTCCCATCCAATTGTTTGGAAATTTCTGGACAACATCATCAAAGAATTATCCTTACAACATACAAACTATTTAACATACAACCATTTAACTGGTCAATGAAACCCCAGACATGGGGTTTCGACACTATACAACATACAACCATTTAACTGGTCAACGAAACCCCAAACATGGTAGGTACATTTCTTTAAAACAAGGTGTTTCAAATATTGTAGAGAATTACGACTCTAATAGACGATTAGATTTCTTGCGTTGTATAGCTCATATGACTTAGTGCTTTTTGTTTTATATTTAAATTTAATTTTATCTATGTATTTTTTAAGTGAAAATTTTTGTAATTATAAGAAAGTTTAAGTATTTGATATGACAAATAATTTAATAAATTTTAAATAAAAATTGAATAGTGTAATTTTTTCTTTGTGTATTTTTTTCCATGTGTAATTTATTCCTTGTGTAATTTTAACAGTGTAATTTTATCATGTAACCAAAATCAACACATTTTTAATATCAATACAGTCTGCATTCATAATAATCCAAAATTAATTAGCATTGCACAATTTCCCAGAATCATACCCAAAAATCAGTCCACCACTCAGTGTTTCAAGTCCTGTATCACTGATAGTCTCACTCTGAACTGAGTCAAAGTTGCTAAAGGAAGCCTAAAACAAAATCAGCTTGATGCCATATTTCCATAAGATAAAAAATATCAGCATTATGAATAAAATGCCAAAAATTTAGGGAAGAGACTTTTATTGATAATACCAACAACATTAAAGAGCAAAAATTTCATATATAAAAATTTAGAGGAGAACAAATTTTGTGAGCACTTACCAGAAGAGATTGAGCCTGCACCAAAGTATCAGCAACCATGTGACCCAGGCAGTGAGATTATTGGACCCTTACATTTTTAACACTTAAGTAAAAAAAAATGTATAGTGCACATCACTAAAAACCCTTCAGAACTGTATACTCCTCAAAGCTGTATACATAGACCTTACCATCTGGGATGAGCTTGTTGTAATTGAGACAACTCATCCTGCACCTTTCTGATGCAATGACTTACCAAATGACCTCAGTTTGAATCTAGGTAATCTTGTACCAGAACAATAATCATCGTTAATGTAAATACCAGTACCTTTGAGCTTAGAGGCTCTGCTCTTAATTCTTTCCTTTATAACTTAACATTTGCAAATAATCAGTTAGGGATGTGGGACCTCCACTTTTCCTCCAATTCTGTGGGTCCATTCAACCCAATATTCAAAATGCCAAGAAATAATGTAACTGTCATGTTTCCAGGAGACGTGGGTTTGAATCCCACTCACAGCAAAATCAATTTTTTTCAGCTTATTATTTCATGAATTCCATGTCTACAAGACACATCCTGCGATTCTTTACTACATTCAAAATGCCAAGTTTCTCGGAGCATAATTTCTTAACGTTTGCTTCAGTAATTTCCCATGATTGCTTCTCCTCTTCTTCAAAACCAGAAATAACAATATTATTTCTATGACTACAATCTTATATGTAGATCAGAAACTTTGTTCAAAAGAAGTTAATTCTCCAGTTTCAAGTTTTGAAGTGGCACATTGTCAATTCTGGGTTGAGCAGGAGGGCAAGAGTGTTTTCTACTTCGGTTAATCTGTTCTCAAAATCAACCAAGACTTTGTGTATATTTTCAATCCATATATATTCTCTCAGCACAATCAAGGAAACAATTCTATCTTCTTATTAGAACCTATCAAAAGTTCTAAGAGCATCTTCAAACCATCACCTAAATCAAATTGTCATCAGCCAGTATCTTTTCTACAAGTTTCTTCAACTCAGCACTGTTGTTGAATTTGAAATATGTATGACAAGGAAACTCTGAATCAGCTGCAGCAGGAGAAAATGTCTCATTTTGAACTAGTAGGTTTGTCATCCATAATCAACTAAGATAATTAGCCTTGAAAAACAGAAATTCTAAGATAATAGGAATGATACAGATAAAGAAAATTCAAATCAACTCACAGAAAGTAGAATAACTTGAATGCAAACATTCCCAATGCTATGACTCACATTAGACAAGACACTTCACTTCTGGTATCAGTAGGGCATTGTGACATTCTCATCTTTTTTCAAACACCAAATTTCAAACATACTGAAGAAACAAATGTGACATCATCCTTTAAATCTCAAAAAAACCTCCTCAAATCGTCTTGGGATTCAACATCTTCAGTGGTGAGGCCACATGCTACAATGTGAAGTAGAAGGGAGCCATCTGAAAGCCTGTAACCATACTAATTTTATTCAGGTCACATGCTTGTAACTATCCTTCTCTTCTTCTTACAAGGTGAGTTCTGATACTGTCTTCTTGATTCGTACTGTCATCTAGGCACAGAGCATGGAACCAACATCTGAATTCAAGGCATTAATTTTTGTCTAATTAATTCTTGCATTTTGAGAGAAATCTCTTCCGAATCTCTGAACATCACTGCTTATCAGCCAAATCAGACTTAGACAGCTCTGCTCAGAGAAGAGAATGCATCATGCCAAAATGAGGCTTCCCACTGCTGGAATCGAACTGGAGACACTGAGCAAAGCTGGCAAGCACTGCTGAGAGGTGATGACTTAATCCACAATGTCAAGATGCTAACCCTGAAGGCTGTCATTTCAATTACATACATATGTGTTTTTGGTCATAATGACGGACTGTTACAGCATACCACACATCTGGTATATGTCAGTCATGGTGACTTTCACAGCAGACTACTCACAAATACTACTACTACACAATATCAAATACAATCACAAATACTACTACAAATGACTCACTAGCTACAACGTAGTAATATAAACTATAAAACGGATACTAAACCAAGTCAATAAGTTGGAATAAAATTCATTGTAGCCATTTGACAACTGCCAGTAATGGACAACATCAAAATTTAAATTGAAAAGATTCAAATTAAAGCAAAATCTGTGAAAAAAACTACTTGACCAAAATCAGTGTTGCTATCCAAAAATATTTATATCTTTTTAACAGTATAGTTTGCATGAAATTTGTGTTTATTGTTAATTTGTACTTTTCTAATATTATAGAAAAATGTAAGGAATGCTGAAAGAATTAGTATGTCACAGAAAGCTAAAGCTCATCAATTGCGAATTATTGCAAAAAATACTTCTGGAATTGGTCAAAATGAAGAACTATCAAATGCAATGAAACAGGTAAGTCTAAAAACCTATTTAATTTTTATTATTATGACAAGTACAACTAATCTCAAAGATGTTTAATTTCGAATGTTTGTTTTAGTTAATATATAATAAATGCAATCACTTCTCATTAATACATGCAGCTTGTGATTGTCCATCCATTCACTTTTACTTTTCCTTAACCAGTTTTAATTTATTTACATTATATTTTTCATTGTGGGGATTATGTTCAGTTGGATTTATCATATTTCTCTCTCTTTCAATCCACTGAAGGAGATCCACTGAAGGAGTTGCGCATGCACAACTCCTTGCAACTCCACTCAACCCCCTCCCCCCTGCATCATAGCTAGCATCTGAGTGCGCGATTGTAAGATTATGCAAATGTTTTTCCCAGTGTGCAACACACGTCACATGCATACTAAGTGACGTTAGGTCATGGAGTCAGTAATGATAGTGGAAATAGTCAGAAGGAGATATTAGTAATGAAAAATGTTAGTAAGAGGAAGTCTTACTAATATTGTGTCCAGACACAAAAAAAAGTGTCCAGACACTATCATGTTATGTGAATGGAAAGCCACTTTCAAAGCTCCCTGACATTGAAAATAAACCTTTTATGCAAAAACTGTTATTGGTGATAAATTGTAGATGTCACTCAAATCTCTAAATATATTTCCTGCAATATTCGTTTAATATTTAAAGAATGAATAGAAGCCGAAGCATTTATCTTCAACTTTTGACATTTGTGAAAAAATACTTCAATAAATAAAACTCAATTTTTGTAACAGTTTGTTCAAACGTAAATATCTGAAGTTTGTATGATGATTTTTTAAGATTTCATCAATTTGGAAACAATGTGAAATTATCATTTGCTGTTAAATGGTCCCATTTCAATGACTCTTTAAATATTGATCTAAGATTGTTGAACACTGACACTGTCACTTGCTTCCAAATTGATGAAAACTTAAAAAGTCAGCATACAAACTTCAGATATTTTATTTATGTTAGTGAACAAATTGTTACAAGAGTTGTGAAAAAACACTTCAATAGATAAAACACAAGTGCCAAAAGTTGAAGATAAATACTTCAGCTTCTATTCATTCTTTAAATATTAAACAAATATTGTGGGAAATATATTTAGAGAGATTTGAGTGACATCTACAATTTATTGCTAATAATAGTTTTTGTGTAAAAGGTTTATTTTCAATGTTAGGGAGCTTTGAAAGTGGCTTTCCACACTTTTTTCAATGTAGTGTATTTAGCAAACCCTGATTTAACTTTATTTGGCAAGATTAATTGCCTGGTGCCTGATACTAACTGGAAGTTTAATTTGGATCAGTCAAAAAGTCCAAAGAGAAAAAAGTTTAACGAACTTTTGCAGTGTTACAAGCTAACAGAGTACTTTACTTTGCTTTTTATTGGTGTATAAAGTGACTTAGAACTCTGGTGAGCATGAGAAAGTCATGTGTTATGAACAATTTCAGGATATTTTAAATTCTGTCAAAAATAAAGAAATGTTACTCTTATGCTGCATGACTTGATTACCAAAGTTTGTACTGATTCTGACCTTTGATCAGGAATGATAGATCTTTTTAGCATTGGTAGGTAGTCACTGGAAGGAGAGCTATGCACCAATCCCCTGTGATGATGCATAGAACCGGCCAGGCCTAGCACCTAATGTCCGACCCCGCCTTCTCGTGGTGCGGACCGTTAGTAACTTTCAAAAGAGATACTCTCTTGTGGAAGTGAACGGAAGGGGAGGGCTGCCAGATTAGTGTGGCCTACTGATCTGGACAACTATGGCTACTTTTCTTTTTTTTCTACCCTGCTGAGGAGTGGTCAACCACACAGGGTCCTGGTGCTGACCGTATAAACCTACTGGACTGGACAGATATATGGCTCTGAGCTTGATTATAGATCCTGATTTTGCTGCACTGGTGGGCTTCTGTGGAGGGAAAATCTTCCGCTGTGTTTTCTGTTTGTTTGTGGGTTGACAGCCCCAAGTGAATAGATTCACAGGATATGTTTATCAGCTGGTGGATAATCCTGAGCAAAAGTCATCGCAGGCACCTGAACTCTTTGCTTCTATTGGCATCGTCAAATTCTACATTGGAGGAAGTCTTCCAGTGTAGATGGCTTCAGCCTTTAGTAGTGGGGGAACGGGTCTTTGCCCCATGTCTGCGATTAGGGGGCTGTTTGATATTGTCGGCATTCCCTCTCTCAATAAACATAGTTTCTTTAAACATCCCACTAACCATTTTCTCTCCATAGGTAGTTGGAATGTGAGGACTCTGCACAGAGCTTTTTCTCTTGATGTCCTCACACAAGAATTCCACCGTTATAATTTAGATATTCTCGGCTTGCAAGAGACCAGATGGACAGATAAAGTTCAGATTCTTAAAAATAATCTTAAATTTCTCTTTTCAGGGAGGGACGACAATAAGCATCACCAAGGCGTGGGTCTGCTTCTCAGCAGACACGCTAGCGATGCTCTTCTAGGATATGAGTGCATTAATGAAAGGTTTCTTACAGCAAAATTTCAGACAAGCGTTAAAGACTTGAATGTTATCTGCTGTTATGCCCCCACTGAGGATGCCGATGAGGATGAGAAGGATAGGTTTTATGAACAACTTCAGGATATTTTGAATTCTGTCAAGAAAGGAGATATTACCCTTGTTCTTGGTGACTTCAATGCCAAAGTTGGTACTGACTCTGCCCTTTGGGGAGGAGTAATAGGCCCTTTTGGTATTGGTAGCTGCAATGGCAATGGGCAACGTCTCCTACAGGTAAGTAAACTCAGTGGATTCAGAATAACTAACACTTATTACAAACACCGCGACATACATAAGTACACATGGGTTTCACCTGATGGGCTGCATAAGAATATGATTGATTACATATTAATTAACAGCAAATGGGCTAGTTCTGTTAGGAATACCAGGGCATATAGGGGAGCTGAAATTGGATCTGACCATTACCTTGTTAAAAGTTGGTTGCAACTTAAACTTAAAAAGTGTTGTGTTAGCGTTAAAAAATTTACTTTTAATACTGAAGCTCTGAAAGATCCAGTTATAGCCAAAGCTTACCATGATAGGTTACTTAGTCATTATGACAGTCATGGTTTGCTTACTACTGAAGTTGAGGAAGAATGGGATCATTTTAAACAGGCTTTTTTGGACGCTAACAGTATTCTTTTAGGAAAAAAGGAGCAGAAGAGGCAAAATTATCTGAGTGATAAGGCACTTGAGCTTATTTCAGAAAGAAAGAACTGCAGGAATGCCCTTAATCAATACCCTACTAGTCCTAATAGAAAGCATTACAGAGACCTTAATAAACTTGTAAAGGATCAGTTAGCTGCTGATAAGAATCTTTGGCTTGATGGTTTGGTTGACAAAGCTGAGGAAGCAGTTAGACAGCACAACAGCAGAGAGCTGTACCAGATAGTTAATGTTTTGTGTGGTAGAAAACGGACAGGTATACAGGGATTGAAGGATAAACAAGGTAAGGTTATAGAAGGGGGGGATTCTGTCATGGCTAGGTGGGCTGAGCATTTCAGTGATGTTCTAAACAATGTAGTTAGTTCTACTCCCATTGTTTGCAATGATGATAGATGCATTGGTGGCTTTAATGTTGGACCTATAACACAATCTGAAGTTATTTTGGCTGTTTCTAAACTTAAACTTCATAAATCCCCAGGGGTAGATGAAATTACTACGGAAATGCTTAGAGCTGGGAATGTTTCGGTTACCACTTGGATGACTGAAATTCTGAATATCTTTTATGATAAAGGCATAGTTCCTAAGGATTTTACCAGAGCTATTGTTATCCCTATTTTCAAAAAAGGTGATCGCAGTTCTTGTGATAACTATAGGGGTATCAGCCTACTCTCTGTTCCAGGTAAAGTTCTTTCCATGATTGTGCTTAATAGAATTAAGAATCTGGTTGACAGTCAATTGCGTGATGAGCAATGTGGATTCAGAAGTGGTAGGGGATGTGTGGATCAGATATTTTCACTTAGGCAGATTCTTGAGAAATGTTTAGAGTTTCAGAAACCTTTGGTTGCTAGCTTTGTTGATTTCAAAAAGGCTTTCGACTCTGTTGATCGTCATAATTTGTGGTTGATTGTGAGATCATATGGTATACCAGACAAATTAGTTAACATAATGAAAGCTCTCTATAATAACACTGAGTCGTGTGTGAGAGTTGGTAAGGCTTGTAGTAATTGGTTTAGCATTACTTCTGGTGTTCGACAAGGGTGCATTTTGTCTCCTTTTCTCTTTAGCTTGGTTATTGATTATGTTATGCGAAATTCACTTCAAGGGAAAGATTTTGGCCTTAAATGGGCTGGAGATACGAAAATTTCTGATTTAGATTATGCTGATGATTTAACCCTTTTGGCAAATGATGTTGATGACATGAACTCTTTCATTCGAGCTGTTGATGAGACTGGTAGTAGAGTAGGTTTGGTTATAAACAGAGAGAAAACTAAAGTGATGAAAATTGGTCAGGCAGGCTGTGATTCAGTTAATCTGAATGGTTGCAGTCTTGAGCAGGTGTCACAGTTTAATTATCTTGGGAGCTATGTAACAGATAATGGTGATGTGCGGCATGAGATTAACAGACGAATAGGGATTGCTGCCGGGACTTTTAAGAATCTATGGAGAGTGGGGAGAAATAGGCATATACATCTAAAGACTAAAATTAGACTGTATAATAGTTTAATTCTTTATAGGGTTAGTTATGGTAGTGAAACTTGGACACTTTGTAAACAAGATAACAGGAAGCTAGATGCTTTTGATTCCAGATGTTTACGCAGTATCTTGGGCATTAGGTGGTTCAACTTTGTAACTAATGATGAGATTAGGCAAAGGAGTTTGCAACCTCCTTTAAGCAGCATATTGTGCAGAGAGAGACTCTGTTGGTTTGGCCATGTTGCTTGTATGAATAATTATAGATTGGCGAATAGGGTTGTGAACAGTGTGCCTAAAGGCCTCAGAAAGAAGGGGAGACCTAGGATGCGGTGGGCAGACAATGTCAAACAAGACCTTGTTAGAATTGGTGTGCAGTGGCCAGATGCAGTAGATGTAGCTCAGGATAGACTTGCTTGGAGAACTAAATTGCACGGTCTGGTTGGACCTCTGTAGCCCATGGCTGCTTGAGGATGATGATGATGATGAGTTGCAATAGCAATATGGAAAATTTTCTACAGGTAAGTAAATTTAACCCTTTCCAGGTCCAGCTGTTTTTTTCATTCTGATCAGGCAAAAAAAATACTAACTTTAGAACTTTTTTGCCAAATAACTAATGAAAGGAATTATGGCATGCTATATGCTAAATTAATCAACATTTAATTCTGGATTTCTGAAAATAAAATATTTGACAAAAAAAAAAGACTACTAGTTTATTTTAATAGAACTTTTTTAGAGTCATGTAGTAAAAAAACATGCATCTGAACACAAAAATTCATTTAAAAAACACTAATAGACAGAAATGATTATAATGCACATGATTAGAAACGCTATTTATTTCTGAATAACAGAAAAAATAATTTTCTTGTTTAAACATTTCTTCCGTTTTTTAATTTTTTTTCTTCATACTACCATACTTTGAGAAAAGTTCAGGCTTGTTGTAGAGTCCAATAAACAAGTCAACTTTAGAAAATTTTTAATAAATAACTAATCAACAGAAATAGGTCATGTTATATACCAAATTAAAGAGAATTTAATTCTGAATTTTATTGAAGTAAAAAAAAATATGAACATTGTAGTAACATATTAATTTTAATAGCACTTTTTACAGTGGTATACTAAAAAATAGGTACATATTTCATAATTACTTCCAAAATCTTCTGTTTTTAAAAACAGAAGTTTTTTTGTTAATTTTTAGAAAATTTAAGGAAAAATAGCTTGATAATAGTTCAAATCAAACTTGTGAGCTTAAATCAGGTGATGCTTCAATGCAGAGTAGCATTAACAAACAAATCAACAATACTGTATAGCACTTCTAAAATATTGCAATCAGATAGCTTTATCGAATTATTTATATTGTAGTTTAATAAAATATGCATCAAATGAAAAAAAAAAAGAAAATATTATTTTTCAAGCTTGAATTGTGTATTTTTAAAAGATACATCTAAGGAAATTTTCCAACAGCAATTTAAAAAAAAAAAATCGAAGTTTTGTGTGTTGTACAAAAAACGTCTATAGACATCCTTGACCCTGGAAAGGTTAATGGTTTGAGATAAGCTAATCTAGAACTACAGGATATTTATAAATATGAATGGGTTTTATTTGATTGGTTGCAATCAGTTATACATTGACAATAATTTAGCTAGCTCTGTGTTGACACTAGTCAACTAGTTCTCTGTTATGACACTAGTCATAATAAGGGAACTAAAATTGGTCTTACCATTATCTTGTTAAAAGTAACTTGCAACTGAAGCTTAAGAAATGTTTTAAGAGTTACTTTTAGCACTGAAGCTCTAAAGACTTAGAAAATGGATCATAGTAGTTAGAGCTTACTCTGCTAGATTAGTCATTATGACAGTTGTGATTTACCTTACATCGGAGGTTGAAAAAGAATGGGATTATTTAATCTTTCATTGTCGCACTCTTTTGTAACAGACAGCTGCACCTGGTGTGACAGACCTGTAACATGTTTCTTAGCATTACACACCTCTGTCAGTTTTTTTTCTAAAACTTTTATTAGTTTTTTAAAAATTTTTACCACTGATATACATATTGGTGATGAATGTGGGCCCAGGCTTTATTGGACTCAAAATAATACTAATGACTTTTGGCTCAGGCAGAATTCAATTTCTATTTCTTTTTATAACTATGAAATCAAATTTAAAGAAATAACTTTTTTTGGTTATAATTTTAAACTTTGGATCAATCATTAGTAATTAAAAATGAACTTTCCGCCTTTTATTTTTAGGTATTTCTCTATTACTAATGAACCACTCTTAGTATTTATAATGATGTTACTTAAGAACTTTTAGTTGCTACCAATTATTTCTAGTACTTTTTGTTCCAGATAACATTAAGATTTTAATTTAGTTTTCAAATAATTTTATTATTTCGAATTTTATTATAGCTATAATATGAAGAATTAAGAAATGGTTTAGTGACATATGTTTTGCAAAGTGTCATGAAATTTCTATTGTAATCATGCATAGATAGACTCAAAAATTATTGTAATGGTTTGGGTGGACTTGACTTGCGAAATTTTCAGCCCAAACTTATCTCTAGTACATATTAACCTATTTTAGGCTAAAATAATAGTCTTTTTTGTTTTTTTCATTAACCAGTGTTTCACAGTTTTGTATTTGTAAATAACTTTAAAGGTGTGAAAAAGCTTTAACTGAAGTGGATAATAATATATATCACAATATTTATAAAGTAAGAGCTAGGGCCACCAAACTCAGTATACAACTTTCCCTAATCCTAACTAGTAGCTCTTGGACAACCAACTCTGGTATACAGTTTCCTCAAACTGCAACTTGAAAAGTAACTGTGAATTACTTCTCAAGCAGCTGCTTACCACAGAGGTTTGACAGGAGCCTTTCAATACGATATGAACATAGGGAGAAGATCTGTGAGGGTTGGCATGACCTCATCAGAAAGACAACAGAAGAAAGAAAACATCCATGCTATCCAGGGCTCAAACATGAGTCCCTTTGATCAGTAGCCAAGGGTGCTGAACACTCAGAAACCAAGACAGTGTTTCCCTATCATTTTTTTTTTTTCATTTTTCCTTTTATCTATCTGTCTGTATGCACACAGTTCAGAAATAAATGCTCTTCCTTGTAGTATGCAATGTAAATTTTTCTGTTTGTTACTTCAAATTAAGTCTTAAAAGTTTAGCTGCATTTTATAAAAACTTGGTCCTATAAAGATGCACATTGCTATGTGCAAGAAAGGTGATTTCAGTTCTTTTGATAATATTAGGAACATCAATCTACACCAGAGGCATACAACTCAAATTTGAGTGCATGCCAGGATCTACTTTTAATGAAATGAAGTGAATCAAGAATAATTTGTTGGGGGAGGGTGGAGAGTTCTGTTTTGTTTCTTGTGGACTGTATGTTGTGCAGGTCTTATGTACTCTGTTTCAGGTACAGTCTGTTCATTATTGTTCTTAATAATGGAATTAAACAGATATAGCTATTTACGTTTGTAATTAAAAAAATAGAAATTGCTATTTGAAAACTTTCTTATGTATATCTTATAAAAATATATAATTGAAGCTTGAAATATAATACTTTTGTTAATGCATTTAATTACTTTTTCGATTTGATGCTATTTTATTAAGATTCAATATAAATAATTTGTTAAAGCCATCTGATTGCAATTTTTTATATCTCCCTTATGTTGACGAAATGTTTTCCATAAAACATTTATTGATTTATAAATGCCAAAGAGTAAACAAGTATTGTCATTTATTGTTTAAAACAATATATGCAATTGCTAATCTTAGTTTTCATTTGTTTGTGTTGAAGCAACTCCTTGTATGTTTGATCTGAACTGTTAAGAACTCATTTTTTCTTAAAGTTAAAAAATTCTCCCAAAAATTAAATGAAAACGTCTTTTTTTAAATCTGAGGATTTTGGAAGTGTGTATGTCTATTTGTCTTTATTCTCTTTTTTTGACCTTAAACCTTTTTCAGTATTCCTAGAATTATTTGTATCATTCATCCCAGCATTCAGTGCATTTCTAGAATTAAAACCACTATTTTTGGAATTTTGCTGGGAAACTATGTCATGGCAAAGTGCAAGCTGCACAGATGTCATTAATTTGCCATGGTGTGGTTTGTTTAAAGCATCGGCCCAATTTCCTGATACTGGATATCATATCCATTCTTTTGTTATTTTAATTATACTTTTATAATTAAATTTTTGTTTCGATTTATATACATATATTTTGATTTTATTTCCATAGATTTATATATCATTATTGATTTTTTGGAGTTGACAGGCTCTGTTGCTAATCTTAGTATTTATAATGTATGACAATAAATTAATGGCAGATATTGGTGTGTTTTTAGGATGAGGAAGTTTTGCAACTAGTTGCTGCAGATTTTTTTTTAAATGTCACTTTAGGTTATTTGTTAATTTTTTTAAATTATTTATTGGTGTACCATTGAAAAGGAAACATTCAGTCCCATCCAGTTCTTAGCTGTGCCTAACATTTTCCCCAAGATCCCAAATTGTACCGCCTAAAGAAAAAATGCATGTACCCAGAAAAAAAAAGTCAAGAAAGTATTCCTTCACTTCCAGAAACAGGACAAAAAATTCCAAGAATGTGAACAGCACAAAGTCTGCTTGTGCAATTCTGGTCCATGTATTACAATGAAATAAAAATATATAAACAAATAACAGAAGTCTTGATTTAGGTGAATTTTTGTACTACACTGAAGTGCCGTTGAATTAGGGATAGCATCCTAGTACGTGTTGGACCTCCTCTGACCCTGATAACGGTTTCATTATTTCAAAGTCAGCAGAATGCTTCTGCAACCATGCAGTAGCCAACCTGGACCTGTGAGATGAACAGTTGTCTTGATGGTAGACGCCATCTCCATTGGGATGCATGATGACCATAAATGGGTGTAAATGGTCAGCCATGAGTTCTCTGTACCAGGATGTATTGAGAGTCGTCAATACATGTATCAAAGGTCTCACAGACGTCCAACTGAAGACACCCCAGGACATCACTGAGCCACCACCAGCTTGTATTGTTCTGACCTGACATGCAGGATCCATGGCTTCATGTAGTTGGCACATACCCTTAGTCTCCCATCTGCATGATGAAGTTTAAATTGGGATTCATCACTCCTGGCTATCCATTGTGAATTTTCGATGGTCCAGTTTCGATGTTCTTTAGCCCAAGCAAGGCATTGAGCCTGGTGTTGTATTGTTAGAAGTGGGACTCTCGTAGGTCAGTGGCTCCCGAAGCCAAGATGATGAAGTGAGCATTGCATGGTTCATGCACTGACTCCCCAGCTGGAACCTCTATTCAGGTGGGAGGTGATTTCAGATAATGTCTGTCCCCTATCGGTCCATACGATGTGAGTCAGATGGCGAAGCCCATGATCATTCGGGCTGGTTGTCTTTTGCAGTTTGTCCAGGTGCTTGTTTTTTTGCTGGAATTTTCATATTCCCAGAACACTCTTGAAACTGTCGTACAAGAAAATCCAAGTTTGTTGACAATTTGGGAGATCGAGTGTTCCATCCATCGGGCACCTACGATCTGCCCTCTATCAAATGCATCTGAATCCCACTTCTTTCCCATTATGTTTTTCATGATGAATGCTTGGGGAAGCCAAAGCTGACAGCTATATATGAACAGAGTTTCAGCCACACATGCGTGCAAATGTGGTACTGAATTTGGATAATGTCTCCTATTCCTAATTCAATGACACTTCATTGTATATTATTAACAAAAAAATTTGCTTTTCATTTATATATTATTGTTTTATTTACCAAGTTTTCCAAAATTAAGCTGTCATATATAAATTCACTATATCACTGAGAAAAAGTTGGATTAAAATTAATATGTTTATAAATTTATTTGAATTTTTTTATTTTTATAAAATTCAGAATTAAATTTTGTTTAATTTGGCATATAACACAACCAGTTTCTGTTGATTGGTTATTTGTTAAAAAAACAAATTTTACAGTTGCCTTGTTTATTTTGACTTCAGTACAAAGTTCAGTTGGTAAAAAACTTTAACTTTTCTCATAGTACAGTGGAAAAAATTAGAAAAAGACTAATTTTTGTGTTTCAAGTAAAATTTTTTATCCTCTTATTCAGAAATAAATAACCTTTCTTTTCATATGTATTATAATTATTTTTGTCTGTTAGCATGACTATAAAAAAGCTGTATTAAAATAAAACTAGTTATCTTTTTTATTGAATATTTTGTTTTAAAAAAATCCAGAATTAAATGCCAATTTGGCATATAACATGGCATAATTACTTTCATTAGTTATGTGACAAAAAAATTTCTAAACTTAATTTTTTTGCTGATATTAGTGAAAAAAGTCCATCTCAACATTCAGTGCATAATTTCTGAAACCAAATTGTATTCTCTCTGACAAATCATACTGCATTAAATTTAGTTTCAATTATGTAATTAGCTTTTCATGTTTATATTTACAAGTGAAAATCCTTAAGTTTTTCAGAGAAAAGGAAATGTATGAGAAAGCAATATTTCTAGTTTTCGATATTTAATTATTTAGCACTTTCTTGTGTAAAATCCTGGTTTCTTTGAAGCTTTGAAGTATTCAATAATTCAGGTTGTTTTGTGGTTACAAACCCTTTTTTGCAGCACAAGCACTTGTAAGGGGTAATTCTAGATTTTATGAAAATAAAATAATAATCAATAATCTTTTATAGGTAATTATCTAAATAGTAGCTAGGCATACACTGGAAGAAATTCACACCATATTCTTCATGTTATTGATGCACAGAATCGAAGCCATTAAAGGAAAGCCTGAAGGCACTTGACTTTGGGTGTGCTAGTGGAGTTCACCCAAAACTACCTTTGTCCAGAGGCTAGCTTGCAGCTAGCAGGGAAACTTTTTTCTACTCTGTCAGTACTGCTGTGTTTCTTTAGCATCACTTGTCTCTTTGCTAGTTTGTTTGTTCATTCACTGCAGTACAACAGATATGCAATTGAATTATAGTAGTCACTGTGTGCATATAAACAGCAATTTTGCACAAAACTATTTTTACTTATTTACTTTATTACATAAACACGTTTTGTACAAAATTACTGTTACTTTTGTGTAAAAATTACTTGTACTTAAAGTAAATAGGTAAAAATAATTTTAGAAAATGCAAAAAAAAAAGTACAGTTATCACATATAAAGTCATTATAATACAATAACTTTTTTGCGTTAACCAATAACATTTCCAAAATCAATGCAATACATAAAATACAGAAGAAAACTATCAATTAGATAATAACAACATACACTTAGACCTGTACTCATCCATTGTCATTGCCAACAAATCCAACTCTCTGTGGTGTAAATTGATTAAATCACAAAATTTACTTATTGAATATTTCTTTAGCATGTTTGGCAAAAATTTGTTGCTAGTACTAACTTATTTCTAGAATTGAAACTTGGAACATAAAATTAATAGATATTTTCAACTTTTTTGTCATCAATAGAATTAAGCACTAACTAGTAACATGAATTTTAAAACGTAATTTTGTATCAAAACATATGCCAAGATAATAAACTCTCTGTGGTTCATCTCTGTGGTTCAGTTTACTATTTTTAATAAAATAGTCACAGAGGATAGATTTTCTTTTATACGTATAACTAACTATAGATCATTTTGATATGTTCAAACTCAAACGGTTTTCCCTACACCATTCTTCCAAAAAGTTAAGATCCAACTGTAAAAATAAACAATCAACCTTAGTTTTAATTTCTTTATATATTTTAACATCATCAGCAAATAGAAAACAACCAGAATATCACACTTCGTTTGGTAAATCATTAATAAATATATTGAGAAGTAAAGGACGAGATTTAATCCTTGAGAACACCTGACTCACTAGTAATCACTAATAAATATGTCTGAATGTACATCATTGTAAACAACATAGAGAGATTTATCAGTAAGATGGAAATAATCCAATCAATTAATTTATAACTGAAACCAATTCCAATCAATTTGTTTATCAGATCATCAAAATATATCAAATGCTTTAGAGAAATCTGTATAAACTATATCCATCTAACTATTATGATTAAAAGTTAATGTAATATTAGAAAATATTAAATCTTGAAAAATAAATGATTGTTCAATATAGTGAGATTGCAGTCTCATATATAAAACTCATGATATAATTTTAAATCTTCTGCTGGACGGAAATATTGCTTACAAACACTTGGAAATTTGCAATCTTGAATTGATTTATTATACAAAATTAACAACTGCCAGCTAAGACAATCACTACATCTCTTTACCAGAAATAAAGATATTACTTTTAAAATTAATTTTTGCAACACATATATCAATAATTTCATGCAGTTTGTGATAAAAATGCTTAACTGCATCATAAATATCAGAATTGTTAGATCATTCCAATCAACTTCCTCTAATAATTTATGTGATTGCAAGTAATTTACTTTTTCTATAAATATACTTACCAATATTGTAATTCCATTTATCTGCACTAATTTTTAACTTTTTAAGAATAATATACAAAGCAGTATGGTACAGGTCTTCTGCAAACCAAAGAAGTATCTGCATGAATGTCACTATCATCAACATTAGGTAACACTAAGTCCAAGTTTCATCCTTTTAGTTTCATTTAAAACTATATTAAATTGTTTTAGACCATGAAAACTCGTAAAATTAAACAGCTTTGTTCCAATTGCTGTGCAGTTTCTTGTGTATAATAGTGTGTGCTCTATATTCTAGTTATTTAATCATAATTCCTCCAATTCAGGCACATTTAATATAATTATTTGTTTCCATGGTGTTTTAGTATTATCGTGCCTCAAAATTATCATGGCTATCCAGATGTAATGGCATTTGGTTTTTCTCATGATGATTTTATAGAACAGTGTGGTTAAAAAATTCCACAGAAAGTTCCTAGAAAGGATAGTTTTGATTGCCAAAAATACTCTGAGGATTAAGCTCATAATACACCGGTTTCCAATAATTAAGAACAACCCTATGTTACCAGTTATGGATGCATAATAACCAGCATTGAACTCCAGATATTCCTTTTAAGTTGGAAAAGAATTGTTAGTGTTATCAAATTCTGATTGTTAGTTTTCTCTTTTCATTCATTTCATTTTGATGAATTGTTAGTTTTCTCTTTTCCTTATGCTACAAATTATAACACATGAACACACACATTCCTTTGAGACAGAAAATCTTTTACTTGCTGTCAACTGAAAAATAAAAATTTAAAAACACATCCTAATACCTCTTGAAGTATTTTGTTTAAAAATAAAACTTTTTCAGGAGAGACATAAAGTTGTATAGTACTGTGAAATTCTCCTTTATAGAAATTGCTTGCCCATCCGTGAGGTTGCTGTTATTGAGTTGATCCATTCAATGTTTGGGGCAGTTACTAATTTCTTGCTGTTGAGCCACTGTTTGCATTTTGCTATCTTTCTAGTCTTCCTTGTCTATAAATAATCTCCAGGATAGGGGGTTATTATAATTTAGTTTGTTTATGCACTTTTCCTTACTCTTGTAAATCCTTGACAATTCAGCTATATCCAGTTGATATTTTGTAGTTGAAATCCCTTTTAATTGTTGTTCTTGATAATGCCATATATCCTTTTATTATATTTTGTCTTGTGTGTTCTTTCATTCATACCTTGGTGGTCTACTTGGTTTTCCTATATATGGTGGGGCAGGAGTGGCTTAGTCAGTAGCACATCAGGTTCATAATCTGCAGTTCCCAGGTTCGAGTTCCAGCTGGGTCAGCATTGAGATTTATCATCGCAAAATTCCCCACCCTACGCATGGTAGGTAGAGGTCAACGTTGGGCTTGGAAAGGTTGCTCCCCATTGGATGGGACTTTAAGCCGTGGACTCACACATGGGGCCACAGCTTAAGGATTAAGCTCATAATACACTGTCTGTGGCCCTATGAACACAAAAGAACATGTTGGATGGCCTTGATGGGAGGCAACCATCTGTCTCCCAATAGCTGTTCCAGTGGTTCCCTCCCCCAACCTTCTCTGAGCCTTCAGAGTCCTGACCTGGTCATTTAGTCCATTGTGTGCAAAAAAGTGCTGCTCAGAGGTAAAACAACCCATTCCTATATATGGTATACTATTTCCTGTGTCTTTTTCATTTCCTGGGACCTTATATACTCCAACTGGTTTCATTTTATCCTGATCCATTTTATTTCTTGAATCAGAATTTGATTTGTTCTTGGTACAACCCTTCTGTTATATAATGTAATATTTCCTTTTTCAACCACAGTAAATTTGGAACACTTGTAGTATACTTCATTCTGTTATTCTGCTGTCTTCTGGATTGTGAGCTAAAATTGGTTTTTATCTTAGCTTCTTTTTCTAATTTTAATATTAATTTTCCTAGATATCCTGCTTGTCATGATATTGTTGTGATTATGACTTTTCTTTACAATATAGTTTAGATGTATTGGCATACTTACAATTGTTGATAAACTAGATCTTAACCCTGCTTTTTTGTTTTATTAGTAGCTGGTTCAAATCGAAAGATACAAGTATGGATGGAACTGTTGCTTGTTTGTGATATATACTTGTTGTGATATGAATTTCCCTTTGTAGTAAAGTATACAGATATGGAAGTTGATCATCAGTTTCTTTTTCACATGTTAGTTCAATAGGTGAAAAATAAACAAATGATATCCTTTCTGATACTTTGAATATCAAGTTTCTGACTGTTGCATACACACAGTCATATCAGAATAATATAACCACCAATAGAATCAAGTGTACCTGCCCAGGCACGTCACAGAGTGCACACGACAAGGTCGACCATATGAAGATACAAGCTGCTGGCTGGCCAGGACAGATGAGCTATAGTGCATAACGTGAGCACAATTGGCAGAGGTATTGATTTGACGGACGTTCAAAAAAGAATGATTATCGGCTACTGCACCAAGGGTCTAAGCATCTCTGAAACAGCAGACTTCATGGGCTGTTCGCGAAGTGCTATAATAAGGGTGTACCAAGAATGGACTGCTGGCACACCGAGTACCTTCAGACGTCATAACTGTGGAGCCCCAAAGGCCATCGACCCAAGAGGAGAACGTTGCCTCCATCGACTGGTAAAGGGCAATTGACGTGCAACAGTGCAGCAATTGATCACTTAAATGAACACTGGGGCACCCATGTATGTGTCCCCGATAACTGTAGAGTGAACCCTGTTACGCATTGGTCTCCGGAGTTGACGCTGTGTAAAGCCGTCCATGTTAACCAAGGTCCATCGGCAATGACACCTGCAGTTCGCATGGGACTACCATTATTGGACAATGGAAGAGTGGAAAAAGGTTGCCTTCTCCGACGAATTGAGGTTTCTACTCCACAGAAGTGATTGGTAGTGGGAGATATGGCATCAGTCACATGAGAACCAACACCCAGTCACGCTTGTCGGTCAAGTACAGGCCAGCGGTGGCAGTGTTGCATATCTGGGGGATGTTTTCCTGATATGACCTGGGACCGCTGGTAGCACTGGATGGGTCCCTGAACACCAATGTCTACCTGTCCAACCTCGCTGACCACATGCTCTCTTCATGTTGGACGTTTACCCTGGTGGTGATGGTGTCTACCAACAGGGCAATGTGCCCTGCCAATGTCGCTAAGTGGTGCGTGACTGATTCCAGGAACACAACAGCGATGTTTCCATTCTCCCTTGGCTGGCACAATCGCCCAATCTCAATCCCATAGAGAACTTCTGGGACCTTTGGATTGATAGGTTCAGCGTGCGGACCCACAACCAAGTCTTCTCCAGAACCTCCATGCTCTGCTGGAGTCCAAACGGGCAAATGTGCCTCTGGCAACCTTCCAAGGCCTCATTGTGTCCACGCCACGCCATTTTGCCACTGTCATCCAGGCCAAGGGTTGTTATTTCCATTATTAGGTAGATGGTCATATTATTCTGATACGACTGTGTAAGTATACAATTGTCAGTATACTTTTTGCAGTATAATATTTCTGTTCATATGTGTTTAATAACCATTTTCTTCTCTATATTACAGTGCAATATTAGCTAACAAACCAGAAACTAGTAAGCCCATTGGGACACCATGTGTTTGTTGGTAGATTGTGTTATTAACTTTAAAGTAGTAGCATTTACATACACATTTAAATTTTTTAATAATTGCTTGGGTGTCTGGGGTTGGATCTACGACTATATTTTCAAGTTTCTCATGTATTATTGGCATATAACTTCTTTACATTGGTTGAAGCCATACGCATATATTGCCCCTCAGTAAAGCTCCTGTGTGCAGTGGGGGTACCTTCCCAGGGTCCTAAACTCTCACCCACGTATTTGCTGTGCGTGGAGACCCGTGTCCCTGGACAGATGGGTCCTGGTAGTTTGAGGCCTTGGTCTGCTCTCCTCAGCTCACAATTAGTGGGGTCCCCTTTTCACCTGTCTTGTCATTGGGGACAATGGCAAGACAGGTGTTCATCACAGGGCTGCTCAGTGATTTTGAAGGCCTCTGTTTCTGGTAAACAGAAGATCCTGGGGTGGCCTCCTCAGAATCAGTTGGCTGGTAGACTGGACCTCCTAAGGGCAAACTATGCAGCAGATGAGGGCCTGCCCACATCTGGATAATGGTTTGCGAGTTTCCCCACATTTCCTAATTTGACAGTTGTCTTTCATTTGTGAGGACAGTTAGGTTCTTGCACTTTTTCTTTTTTATGTATTTTTTCCCATCATGTGAGAACAGTTTAGTTCCTTACAGTTCTCTTTTTCTTTTATTTGTGAGTGCTTTGCTCATTGGCTGTGTAGGTATAGTGCCCATACAGACCTGGAGTCCTATTCGGTGTCTCCTTCTTGGGCTCCATGATGAGTGGGGATCATGGGCACTGAAATACCTAAAACCAATCATGAGTTCCATTAATGGAAATTCATTGGCTAATGCCGCCAAGAGGATTCAACATGAGCCCCATCTTCTTTGTTGTTATCATCACTATCATCTTCATGTCATCACTATCGTCTTCATCATTTCTTCATCCCAAAGATTCCTGATCACCCATTCCACAGGTGATTCGATCAACTATGTTTTCTGTCATTTGCATGACCAGTTCTAAGGTTGTGTGGGATAAAGTCCAGAAGATGGGTGGGAACTACATGTCTGACTCATTATTGATCTTGGAGTATAATGGGCAGACAATTGCTGATCCTAAAGCAGTTGTTGACAATTTGGGATAATCTTTTTCCTACATCTCTTCTTTGTCATCCTATTCTCCTGAGTTTCTGGCCCTGAAGATCAAGGCCAAATACTCTCCGCTGTCTTTTCACTCTAATTACCTGGAGCCTTACAACAGGCCATTCACAGTGGAGGAGCTTCTCGCTGCTCTGCACTCTTCCCATGCATCTGCCATTTTGCCAGACAATTTTCCCATGCTCCAACATCTCTCACCATTGAGTAAGAATTGGCTGCTGTGACTCTTCCGAATTTTCCTCAAGAAGCAGTTTCAGGAGTCCTGGCTGGAGGCTATCGTTTTGGCCTACCTCAAGCCAGGATAGGATTCCAGAATTCCTTCCAATTATCATCACATTACATTGATGATGCTGCATATGCAAGGTGTTGGAAAGAATGCCAAGTACCAAGTTGGTTTGGTATTTGGAACACCATGGCTTTTCCAACACCCAGTGTGGCTTTTGCAGGCAAAGGTCTACCTAGACACCTGATCCGCCTTGATTTGACGATCAGGAATTCATTTTTACTTAGAGAGAACTTTGAAAACACATGACAGTGGAGATTTGGCATTCTTCATGACCTCCATAACTTTGGCTTGAGAGATCACATGCCAAACTTAATCACAAACTTCATAAACATTGAGCTTTTTATCTCACATTCTACATCTCAGGTCAAGTGCACACAGGTATTAAACATCATCAAGGTCTTCTGCTCCTCTTGGGATGCAGACCGATATTCTTTGCTCCACCTATACCGTGCACTTGTCCAAACTGGACTACGGATCCCAGGTGTATGACTCTGCCCTGAATTTTTTGGCGAATGTGCTGGACCTTCTCCACCATCAGGCCCTCATTGTTTACACAGGGGTCTTCCACACCTCACCAGTCCATAGTTCATTTGGTTGAGACTGATGAACCATCATTATCTGTTCATTGTCTGCTGTTGTTGCTGCAGTGTGCATCAGAATTGTGATCCCTTCCAGGCCATCACACTTGAGACTACGTTTTCAGTCCTCAGTGGTAATGCTATACCAGAATCGGCTGATTTAACTTATCATTGATATAATGAGTAATGGTTATAACAAGGAAATTTGGTACTTACGTATTAACGCCACCGCTGGCGTTAATACGTAAGTACCCAAATCTATTACATTCATCCTTTTGATTTGCGTGTTTGAGTCTACCTTAGAGACATCAGTCTCGATAGCATTGCCTAGTCAGCAGCTGAGCCACTTCCACCATGGCTTGTTGTTATCCCCTTCCTTGGACTTTTCCCTTTGCAGTATGGGGAAGGTCTTTACACCTGACTGCGTGTACCAGCAACTCTTTGCCAGCTACATACTGTGCTGAGCACCCGGACTTCTTGCCTGTCTGCTGTGATGTAGTCATTACAGACCAGATACCACAGAAGTGGGGGCGGGGGTGGCTCAGTCGGTAGCGCGCCAGGCTCGTAATCTGTAGTTCCCAGGTTCGAGTCCCAGCTGGGTCAGCGTTGAGATTTATCTCCGCAAAATTTCCCGCCCTGCCCACGGTCAGTAGGGGACACCGATGGGCTTGGAAAGGCTGCCGTCCGTCGGATGGGACGTTAAGCCGTGGCCACGTGTGCGGGAGAGTCATACCCTGTGCACGTTAAAGAACACGCTGGATGGCCTTGACGGGAGGCTACCATCTGTCTCCCAACAGCTGTTCCAGTGGGTCCCCTCACCCAACCTTCTCTGAGCCTTCGGGGTCCATGTGACCTGGCCATTTAGCCCATGGTGTGCAAAAAAGTGCCGCTCAGAGGTAAAACAGCCCAGCCCAGCCCACAGAAGTGTTCTGTCTTCACTGCAGAGTTGCACACTATGAATTTCATCTTGGATCACATGGTAGCTAAGCACCATTGTTAGTGTGTGCTTTGCATCAATTTGCTTAACTCATTACAGGTTTTGATCTAGGTGAGGCATCGGCCTCACCTTGTTCTGTTCTAGATCCGCCAGCAGCTTTATCATCTGGCAGCCACAACTACCATTCTCTTCTGTTGGGTGCCAATCATGTTAGGATCAGAGGCAATGGCTTGTTGATGCCATTGCCAAGCCTGTCTGACTCTCCACTGCAGGTTCTGATACCTGGACTTTTGGCAGTGTTTCTCCATTGAGTTCTGAGCACAGTGGCAGAGATCTTGTGAACAGATTTCAAACAAGCTTTTTGAGATCAAGCACATTATTAAACTATGGCAGTCATGTTTTTGTAGGAATCGCAAGGAGGAAGTTGTACTTGTTCGGCTCCACTTAGGTCATTCATTTATTACACACTTGTTTCTTCTATGGGTGGATGACAAGCCTAAGTGTGAGATTTGTGACACCATTTTAATAGTAAAACATATTTTAAATGAATATCTGGCTTTTACCATTGAACATCATTTATATTTTAATTTTCACAATTTATGTCTGTGCCCCTTACATTGGATACCTTTTATCTGATGAACTCTGTTTTAGCTCCTGTATTTGATTTTTTACATTTTAGTGGATATTTTAACAGACTAATTTTACTTCTTTGGTGTTTCTACTGTGTCTGACCTGGATCTTTTACACTTTGGTCGGTTTTATTTTTCTGTATTTATATTTATTGTTTTACATTTATCCTTTATAGTTTTTAGACCTTTTACAATTTACCAATTTTTACTTTTGTTTGAGAGTTTCCTTGACTTTTATATTTTATTGTTTGGTGTATGTTTGGCACAGCATGGCCACAGATGCCCTTGCACCATAAAACCCTACCAACCAGCCAATCGAACATATGGTGCAGGTTGTGTTCAATGAATTTTGAATATCAGTGGATAGCCCAATAATAGTATTTATTCCATTGGTGGAAATATACTTAGCTTTTATGACCACCTGCATCGGATTACAGTCTGGTTTATGACCTAATCTTGCCCTTAGGGACCGTCCCCATTCCAGTGTCTAGGCTCCGGCCCTGCTCCCCGACTTTACCTAAACACTGCCATGACTGTAAAATCAGTTAGAAATGAACCTTCCATCGGAAACATGTCTAATGAAAGGAAGTGTCTATCAATTCACCAAATAGTTGAAATTATTCATGAGTTAGAATGTGGTGCAAAAAATGTTGAAATGTATAAAACGTTTTCTGTCCTCTTCAACAGTATTGACATTGTGGAATAATAAAGGTAAACACCTTTATACATACATATCGGCATTGGAAAACAGCATAACTGAAAAAAAAAAAATTAGAAAGTGTGAGCTTACAAATGTTGATGAAGCATTTCTTCAGGGGTTCATTACAAAATTTAATTCACTACAAAAATTATGGACAAATAAATTGTGTTTGTAGTTTATATAAACATATTAATACAAATAATATGTAGGTATGTAATTGCATTATTTTTTCTCTAATATTTCTTTTTTTTAATATTTTTTATCAAGATATTGGGAATTAAAAAAATAGGAGGTAGATTTAACTTATCATTGATATAATGAGTAATGGTTATAACAAGGAAATTTGGTACTTACGTATTAACGCCACCGCTGGCGTTAATACGTAAGTACCCAAATCTATTACAAAATAATGTTACATTAATGTTCATTTTTACTGCTGAACTGAAATTTGAGATATCTACTGTATATGTTACCGCTAAAGCTCGAAAGCCGTTAATGTGCACATTACCTAGCTAATCTGCAGATTAACTGATTTGTTCCGTTAAAGTGCGGAATCAAAAGTTTTCTGCATTTTACCTAGGTAATGTGCACATTAACGGCTTCCGTATCGTTAAAGTTCAAAAGTAAAAAAAAGACTATTTCTATTGTCCGAGAGTAGAGTTGAAACCAGGTCATCCCTCTGTCAACATGAATCAGTCGTCCGAATTATAAAAAACGCCCCCAAAATGAGCAGGCCAAGTGAGAACGAATCACTTTACTGATTCGTTCTCACTTGGCCTCCGCTCATCCGGGGCGTTTTTTATAATGCGGACGAGTGAATCACGTGACACAAAGATTCATATTCAAGAGATTCACCGCTTTACGGATTCGTTCTTACTTGGCCTTCGCACATTAGGGCAATTCCAAATGCCATTTTAGTAATCCCTGTTGTAACAAATGATTTTATTGCGTCTATATAAATAACATTTTGTATGCTGTATAATTCGGTCAGATTGTTTATTTTACACTTTAATTGTCTATCATTAGTTATTTCATAGAATACCTAGTTATTTCATAGAATAACTAGTTAAAGTGTGGAATTATTAATTTATTACACGCTGCGGTGGCGTTAATACGTAAGTACCGGAAATTTTGTCAGACTTCTGTACTCAATATAACCAAGTTCAACTGTATATATTGTTGGTGCTGAGGTTAAATCATTAATAATGCTAAATAGCATGAAGAGACTTTATTATTTATTTTCATCTTACTCAGTGCAATATAAGAAATGGTTGCCATCTGAGATCATAGATGGTGCCAATGGTAGATGCCCAAATCCTTGGTGAAGAGTTTTAAAGTCTTAAAATTAGTGGAAAAAAATGATGAGTCAGCATTAGTTCAATGCAGAATACTCTGGCATGTTTCTGGAGAGATCCATGTTTAAGTCCCATATGTCAGTGAATTTTTTCCACAAAATATTTATTGTAGAATTTGTTGTGTGTGGTCTTTTTATTTCTCTTTCAAATCTGCCAATAATTCTTAATTTTTTTTTTCTTTGGTTATATTGAGTCTTTTCAAATATTGCAATACTTGACATCTTATCTCTCAAAATTATTCATATGTTTTCATTCCTTTTTAGTTTATTTAACAGTTTCTTATCCTTTGTATATATTCTGGTTCAGGTTTTTTTTCTTGCTGTTCAATAGTATGAAATACATTATGTCTTACTCTGTCTTTTTCACAATCAGGAATATCATGTGTTGCTTCTTCTATATTTGCAATAGGCTGGTATATTTGGTATTGCAGTAGGGTAGACATGTTTTGGTACTTTATTCAGGAGATAGTTTCATCCTTATCTAACTGATAGAGTAGGTGGAAAATGCTATACATTGTTTTTGGTTATGTTTATATTTACCAATATTTCCTTGTTTACTAAGGCAAGTTAAGTTTTGTTCATGTTGTTATCTTATTCAAGTATTATCATTTTCCAGTATGACATGCATTTTCCCCATTTCTAAATCAAATTCATTGTTTGTCCTATTCTTATGTTCATGTTACAGAGGTAATAGTGTTCAAATTTATTTAGTTAAAATAAGGAACTCTGTGATAGCTATATAGAATCTAATTATAGTTCTCAATAGAATTGAGCATTAAGTTTGGTCTGACAAAGTTTGTAAATCTACAAAAGACTAAATAGGAATCTGGCCTCACTGCTTTTTCCTCTAAAAGCTAAAAATATAAGTATCAAACACAAATATCTAAGGATACCCAAAGAAAAATTTCATATCTCCTTGCATAACATCCTAAATAAAGCTGAAAGTAGGCTACATAGTTCATATCTGAGGTATACTAAAACTCCATAATTAGGCATGAAAAGGTAATATATAATGCATACTTTGAATTTCAAAAGATTGTAGCAAATGAGGAATTTGACTTTGAAATTAAGAGAATCCACACCATATTCGAAAATCATAATATATGAATAAGACAACAGTCTGACATAGCCACAAAGACAATAACAATATCTGTATAAATGCAACTCTTTTAAAGTTAACACAGTCTGCTAACAAAATCAGAGTGTCCCAGTGGGCTCACTGCTTTCTAGTTTGTTAGCTAATTTACAATGCAATATATCAAAGAAAAAATTATTAAAAGCACATCAGCAGAAATATAATACCACAAAAGGTACATTGATGATTGTATACTTACATACGATAGCCGAAAACTTGATATTGAAAGTGTCGGAAAAGGTACGAGTATTGTATTTCTCATTATTGAATTAACATATGAAAAGAAACTGACCAATCAAGTTTCGTATCTGGATGTTTTACTGCAAAGAAAGAGCAATTTCTGTCATACAAGTGTATATCACAAACCAACAGCTCCATCCATACTCATACCAGCTACTAATTAAAAAATAGCAGGTTTAAGATCTGTGTTTATCAGAAATTGTAGGTATGCTAATACATCTAAACTATATTGTAAAGAAAAGTCATAATCACAACAATATCATGACAAGCAGGATGTCTAGGAAAATTAATATTAAAATTAGAAAAAGAAGCTAAGATAAAAACCAATTTTAGCTCACAATCCAGAAGATAGCAGAATAACAGAATGAAGTATACTACAAGTGTTCCAAATTTACTGTGGTTGAAAAAGGAAATATTACATTATATAACAGAAGGGTAGTACCAAGAACAAATCAAATTCTGATTCAAGAAATAAAATGGATCAGGATAAAGTGAAACCATTTGGAGTATATGAAGTCCCAGGAAATGAAAAAGACACAGGAAATAGTATACTATATAGGAATGGGTTGTTTTACCTCTGAGCAGCACTTTTTTTGCACACAATGGACTAAATGGCCAGATCAGAAAGACTCTGAAGGCTCAGAGAAGGTTGGGGGAGGGAACCACGGGAACAGCTATTGGGAGACAGATGATTGCCTCCCATCAAGGCCATCCAGCATGTTCTTTAATGTGCATAGGGCCACAGTCAGTAGTGTATTATGAGCTTAATCCTTAAGCTGTAGCCCTGTGTGTGAGTCCACGGCTTAAAGTCCTATCCAATGGAGAGCAACCTTTCCAAGCCCAACGTTGACCTCTACCTACCATGCGTAGGGTGGGGAATTTTGCGGTGATAAATCTCAATGCTGACCCAGCTGGAACTCGAACCTGGGAACTGCAGATTATGAGCCTGATGTGCTACTGACTAAGCCACTCTTGCCCCACCGTATATAGGAAAACCAAGTGGACCACCAAGGTATGAATGAAAGAACACACAAGACAAAGGATATATGGCATTATCAAGAACAACAATTAAAAGGGATTTCAACTACAAAATATCAACTGGATATAGCTGAATTGTCAAGGATTTACAAGAGTAAGGAAAAGTGCATAAACAAACTAAATTATAAAAATATCCTGGAGATTATTTATAGGCAAAGAAGACCAGAAAGATAGCAAAATGCAAACAGTGGCTCAACAGCAAGAAATTAGTAACTACCCCAAACACTGAATGGATCAACTCAACAACAGCAACCTCACGGATGGGCAAGCAATTTCTATAAAGGAGAATTTCACAGTACTATACAACTTTGTCTCTCCTGAAAAAGTTTTATTTTTAAACAAAATACTTCAAGAGGTATTAGGATGTGTTTTTAAATTTTTATTTTTCAGTTGACAGCAAGTAAAAGATTTTCTGTCTCAGAAGAATGTGTGTGTTCATGTGTTCTAATTTGTAGCATAAGGAAAGGAGTAACCACCAACAATACTTTTCCAACTTAAAAGAACTACCTGGAGTTTAATGCCAGTAGTGATGGAAAGAAAGGCAATTCCTGGCACAGTAACAGAATCATCTTAGTGAGAAAAAACTTGGCCATGGTATGGTGTCTTGGAGCCTGGCTATCTAAGCACACGTAGAAGGTATAGTACATGTAGGATACTTCATGATATATATGTATGTTGCAAATGAAGGTTTCTCACTATGGAGGTAATGTGTTTAAATTTATTTTAGCCTATTACTAAGTTTTAATTAACTTCTGAAATCACTTTTTGTGACTGCCATTGTTATTATTAAATATTCAAACTTCCATAATTCATTGAATACTGAATAAATATTTTAGAAAATCCAGATATTGATATATTTGATTGAGATCTTTATATGATATTACATTACAAGAAAAATTATTTTAGTAGTTATAGAGTTCTGATGTTAGTTTCTTATTCACATAACATAGAGTTAATTTTTGGAAACCAGTGTATCCCTTAAATCCTTAATTTTTGGAAACCAGTGTATTATAAGCTTAATTCGCAGAATGTTTTCAGCAATCGATATTATCCCTGCTAGGAACAAAATCTTTTCATGGAATATTTTGGTGACGCTGTTATGTAAAATCATCTTGAGGAAAATAAAATGCTGCTACATTTGGATATCCATGATAATTACTCCAGGAGCCAGGAACACAACACTTACGAGGCATGATGATACTAGAACACTTGTGAAAACAAATAATTACAGTAAATGAACAGTTTATGAATTATTCATAAAACAGACAAAGAATTATCACCTACACTTCAGTGCAAATAAAATTAAGGTATTGGATAAAAATTAAGATGCTTGGTTTCACAATATATATTTATGTGTGCTATATTTTTGTTCAGCTGAAGATTTAAAATTATATCATGAGTTTTATAATATATTAGGTTCAAATCTCAATGTATTTGAACAATCATTTATTTTTGGATATTTTAATATTTTACTATAACTGCTATGATTGGAGGAATTATGATTATATAACTAGAAACTGCATGGCAATTGGAACAAATCTGTTTAATTTTATGGGTTTTCATGGTCTAAAACGGCATGATTTGTTGTTGAGTATTGTAATTGATGCTGAGTACACTGAAACAAGTCAACTTTAGAATAATTTTGGAAAATAACTAATCAACAGAAATAAGTTATGCTATATACCAAAGTAAACAGAATTTAACCCTTTCACTATAAGACTGCCGCAAACAGTCGAGATTTTAAATGGACTCTTCCAATTAATTCCTTCCTCTTCACTATCTCCTACCTGGAGTTTGGGCCAGTATGGTAGGGAAAAGATTAATTCTTAATTTTATGAAGCTAAAAAAATTAAACTGTATTATTAAACTAAAATACTTTGATTGATTTTTAAACTCAAATATTAATCAATATCTGTTGCTATTCAAATATATTATAAACATATGATTTTAATAAGGCTTCTTCACATAATATAGTGAAAAGTAAATTGGACTATGCAATGGCTGAGTGGTTAGCATGCTTGGCTATTGGTGTAAGGGACCTGGGTTCGAGCCCTGGGTAAGGCATGGATGTTTTTCTGCTGAGATCCCATTTCTTTTAATCATTGTTTTCATCATCATCATCATCCTTTAGCAGCCATGGGCTACAGAGGTTCAACCAGATAGTGCAATTTAGTTCACCAAGCATATCTGTTCTGATCTACATCTGCTGCATCTGGCCACTGTACACCAATTCTAACAAGGTCCTGTTTGATATTGTCTGCCCACTGCATCCTAAGTTTCCCCTTCTTTCTGAGGCCTTTAGGCACACTGTTCACAACCCTATTTGTTAATCTATAATTATTCATACGGTCACATAACCAAACCAACAGAATCTCTCTCTGCACGGTATATTGCTCAAAGGAGATTGCCATTTTGGTCAGGTCAAATTGTGGGTCATTCCGGTATTAGAAACCATTCTTACCAATGAAGTGGTTTGTTTTTTTAACTGTACATCCTTTTCATGTTCTTTTATTTGAGTTTGGCAGGTTCTTTTCATTTTGCCTAATAAGGTTTATTGTCAATAAATAATGATTAACACAGCTATTTAGATATAATTTAATATTCCATGAATAATGCTGCTACATAAAATTTCCTAAAAAATTTCAAATCTCAAGGGATGAGGAGTACTATATGAGTAATGGGTGAAGAAGTGTTATAGACATGCCCTATGGCCAATATCTCTGCACCTTTCAACTCACTCATTTGTACCTTAATTGTTGTAAACCCTTAAAATTATCTTTTGTTAATCACCCCAAAGGTAAGCTAGAGTAGATAATATGATAAAGGTATTTACCAGTTAGGTAATATAATAATATAACTGGTAAATACCTTTATCATATTTGCTTGTGTATACCAAGACTACATGAAATACAGCAAAACTTCCAACCAGCAGGAGAAATGTGGATGTAAATGTGCAATTGACTCTCAAGGTGAGCACAGACTGTCCTGTATCATTACAAGGAATTGCACTGCTACCATGGAGCAGTTAAAGGCGGAACTGAATGAACTTATGCACAAAGTCCACAAGCTTATGCACAAAGACTAATCATCATACCATAGAAAAAATAGGCTGTGGCAGTTGACCCCCACATCATGTCCCCTTCTTGACTGCAAGGCACTGAAAGATTAGGCTTTAGTTTGCAAAAGCCTGTCACAACTGGAGTGCGGAGAACTGGAAACATGTCATCTGGTCCAACGAATCATCGTTTCAACTCTGTCGCACTGATGGGAGAGTGCCTGTGCAGCATAAACCACATGTAGCAATGGAAGTAGCTTGCCAAGTTGGGGTCATACAGGCAAGTAGAGGTAGTGTAACAGTTTGGGGTGTATTTACATGGACTTCCTTGGTGTCCTTCGTACCCGTCGAGACCATCATCGGCACATAGTATGTGAATATCCTCACTGATTATCTACACCCATTCATAATGATTCTTTTTCTGGATCGTGAATCCATCTTTCAACAGGATAATGCCACACTGCATATGTCCCGAATGGCAACCAATTGGCTCTAGGAGTATGTAAGTGAGTTTACCAAATTCGAATGGCCCCCTCGATCACCAGACCTCAAACCCATTGAGAATTTGTGTGACGAATTGGAAAGATCTGTTCGAGCTTCCAACTCCCACCAGCAACTGTGGATGCTCTTCGACAGGCAATCCTCACTTCATGGACGGCAATACCACCTTCATGTTTTCAACACTTTATTTCACACTTTATGTCCTTACCAAGACATCTGGCTTTTGTTGTGAGGGCAAAAAGTGGAGCAACAGGTTACTAGGTTGGTGTATATAATTGTCCATTCAGTGTTTTTATTAATGATTTACCAAACAGAGTGTGATATTCTGGTTGTTATTTGCTGATGATGTTAAAATATATAAAGAAATTAAAACTATGGATGATTGTTTATTTTTACAGTTCGATCTTAACTCTTTGGAAGAATGGTGTAGGAAAAATCTTTTGAGTTTGACGTATCAAAATGCTCTATAGTTAGTTATACATATAAAAGAAAATATATTCTCTGTGACTATTTTATTAAAAACAGTAAATTGAACCACAGAGATGATGTTTATTCTCTTGGCATATGTTTTGATACAAAATTATGTTTTAAAATTCATGTTCAACAGATTGTACATACAGCATAGAAGCACAAATGACTTCTAAAGTATTAAATCAAAATAAGTTAGAGGAAAGGTTTTTGCTCTAATCGGATCTATGCCAAAAACCAAATGAAGTGTAATTTATTTTGTTGATAATAAAAAGCTTCCGCTTCAGTCAGATGATTATGTTCATATGTGTAATAATTTATTACATAGTGGTTATATTAATTTAGAAATTGCAAAAAAAATCCATTTGTTGGTTGGGATGTAAAGCTGTGGCCCTCACGTGCAGGACAGCCGTATCCTGTGCACTTTAAAGAATGTGCTGGATAGCCTTGATGAGAGATTTATATCTGTTTTGTAATAGTTGTCCAGTGGGTCGTCTTCCTCAGCCTTCTCTGAATCCTTAGAGTCCTTGTGACCTGGTTATTTCACCATTATGTGCAAAAAAGTGGTACCTAGATGTAAAACAACCCAACACCAAAAAAAAGCTTAAAAAATTGGGATGTGTTTAAAATCTTAGGATGAACTGCTTCACTCTTCATCCTATTAGTGACTATTAAAAATTTTACCTTTCGATAATGATTTTGATGGTCCACCAATTCATTTTTACTTTTCCTTAACCAGTTTTGCTTTATTTACGTTATATTTATCATTTTGGGGATTATTATTTCATTTATGGACTGATCGCAATTCTTACTTCTAAGCCATAACTCCGACTTTTGAATATCAGCTGCTGATGTGCGCATGTAGGACATGACCCCTCTTGCGTCATAGCTAGTGCGATCATCAGATTATGCAAATGTTTTCCCAGCATGCAACAGACATGTTCCGTATTTGTAAGCCACATGCTATAACTAAGTGATGTTAGGTCACAGAGGCAGAATTGATTTTGTCAGTAGAGAGAGATTTGAAATTGTTAGTGGAAGTTAAGTAGAGAATGATGTTAGTAGTTTGTTAGTAGGAGCTGGAATAGTATAAAGTAATATGTGTTGTGTAAATAGAAGGAGTTGTTAGTAGAGATTTAGGTAGATGTGAATTATTTGTACTCCAACTTTTTGTATTC
The DNA here is from genome assembly GCA_038380435.1 of Ryuthela nishihirai. Taxonomy (NCBI): domain Eukaryota; kingdom Metazoa; phylum Arthropoda; class Arachnida; order Araneae; family Heptathelidae; genus Ryuthela; species Ryuthela nishihirai. The sequence continues at coordinate 40,963,208 of JAWZYU010000018.1, read as the reverse complement.
ATCAACTGAATTTGGTGAGTCTTTAAAATTTTTTGAAATAAACTTTTAGAAACTTTTTAATTTTTGCTATTTTTCTCTTGAGCAACATTAATTGATTTTTGATTAGATTTAAACTTTAATTAAACTTGACAATCCTTTTAGAATTCTTACTCAAGAAGTAATGCTAGAGAAATACCTAATGAACTCTATTTCCACTTTATTTAGAAAGTTAACTTATTGGGCACCAGGCAATATTATCTGGAATTTTGAATAAATTTGGATCAGACAAAAGGTTCAACTTGAAAAGTTAATAATCTTTGGAGCATTACAAGATACTAAATTTATTCATTGCATTTTTATTTTTATTTATTATTTTTATTAAAGTACAGGTCCCAGCTGGGTCAGCATTGAGATTTATCTCTGCAAAACTCCCTGCCCTGCCCACAGTCAGTAGGGGGACCCAATGGGCTTGGAAAGGTCATGTCCATCAGATGGGATATTAAACCGTGGTCCCGTGTGCGGGAGAGCCGTACCCTGTGCACATTAAAGAACAGCTGGATGGTCTTAATGGGAGACTATCATCTGTCTCCCAACAGCTGTTCCAGTGGGTCCCCTCCCCCAACCTTCTCTGGGCCTTCGAGGTCCTTGTGACCTGGTCATTTAGCCCATTGTGTGCAAAAAAATGCTGCTCAGAGATAAAACAACCCAACCCAAAACATTTTTATTATAAATTCAATTGTAAATACATTAATCTAAAGGTTGAACTCTTTGAAAGATATCAGAAATGAAAAACTTCATAAGGTAATAAATTTCTTATATCATCAAAGAGTTGACTTATATAAGACCCCCCCCCCCCAAAAAAAAAAAAAAATCATTATGCATACTTATATGGTGATGTTTGCAATACATATTGTTTATGAAATCTTCAGCTGTATATGCATTTGTACTCCAGTGTGGCATTATCACTCTTCTTCATTATCACGTTATTATGAATGAATTAATCTTTATTAGAACAAATTAGTTAGAAATCTAATTTAGATTAGTAAAACGTAGTATTAAGTACCTACTACCTATTGCATTTATTCCATGAACAATTATTAATAAGTAAACTTCTATTGCAAATGATCAAATCACTATTACACTTTATTACCTTTATATCTGCCATGTTACTGCAAAAAATACACACACACACAAAATAAAATATCCTAACTTCATCGTTCACAGGAAATAAAGAATATTAATTGTAAATTTTAACTTCACTTTTCCTCCAATGTTCTCAATGTATAAGAAGAAAGGCATTAATTATTTTCCAACAAACAAGTGAATAACAGTGCAAACGAAATATACAAAATACTTCTTATGAGTGATTTTTGAAGTAGATTATAAATAAGAAAGCTAGATACTTCGTAGAAATATTAACCCACTAGAGTTTGACTCATTTGTGAGTGTAATTATCATATTAATTTGTGGGTGTAATTTTTCATACAATATTTTTACTCCTAACACATGATGTACAAAAGATTAGTGTTTAACTAAATGAGTTAATTAATAATAAAATAATTTTGTTAACACCATATAAATATACACTTTTTTCCAATAGTACAATCATTACAGACAAAGGTTTTTAAACACTACATCAAAAAGGCCTGTAAATGGTAGCTAGGCATAAACTGGAAGGAGAGCTGTGTACCAATCCCTAGTGATGATACACAGAACCGGCCAGGTCTAGCACCTAATCAGGGGGCTGTTTGATAGCGAATCAGGTGGTCTTTTGGAAGGTCTTTAGCAGCCTATCAGGGGGCTGTTTGATAGCGATCAGGTGGTCTTTTGGAAGGGAACAGAAAGGGAGGACTGCCAGTTCAGTATGGCCTACTGATCTGGTCATCTATGGCCACTTTTTTCTTTTGTTTTTCAATCCTGCTGAGGAGTGGTCAACTTCACAGGGTCCTTCACAGGACCATTTATAACTACTAGACTGGACTTGTTTATGGATTTGAGCTTGATTATTGATCCTGGCTTGCTGCACAGGTGACCTCTGTTGAGGGAGAGTCTGCTGCTGTGTTTTCTGTTTGCTTCTGGGTTGCCAGCCCTAAGTGAACAGAGGCATAGGATACCTTATATCAGCTGGTGGATAACCTAATCAGAGGCCATCGCAGGTACCTGAACCTTACTTAGCTAGTTAGGTATCGTCAAGCCTAAACTGGAGTAATGTGTCTCAGGCAGGCCATATGGCTCTTGAAAAAGTCCACTTGAAAAGGTGGTGCCTGAAGTTCCTACCAGCATCGGTGACTTCAGCCTTTAGCGGAGGAGGAACGGGTCTTTGCCCCATGCCTGCAATCAGGGGGCTGTTTGATATTGTTGACCCTACCAATCTCAATAAACCTAATTTCTTTAAAAATCCTACTAATCATTTTCTCTCTGCAGGAACGTGGAACGTGAGGACATATATAGGGATTATTCTCTTTCCTCACACAGGAACTCCAGTGCTATAACCTAGATATTCTAGGCTTGCAAGAGACCAGATGGACAGGTAAAGGTGAGATACTTAAAAATAACTTTAAATTTCTCTTTACAGGGAGGGAGGACGGAAAGCATCACCAAGGCGTGGGTCTGCTGCTCAGCAGATATGCTAGTGATGCTCTTCTAAGATATGAGTGCATTATAATAAAATAAAAAGATAAATACCCCCTCAAGAGGCTGCTTGCCACAGAGTTCTGACAGGAGCCTGTTAGTTTATATGCCATAGTAGAAGGTCTGAGAGGATGTCAGGACCTCAGCAGAAAAACGACACATACATCCATGCCTTACCCGGGTCTCAAACCCAGGTCTCTTAGATCAGTAGCCAAGTGTGCTAACCACTCGGCCACAGGACGGCTGAGTGCATTAATGAAAGGTTTCTTACAGCAAAATTTCAGGCAAGCATTAAAGACTTGAATGTTATCTGCTGTTATGCCCCCACTGAGGATGCTGATGAGGATGAGAAGGATAGGTTTTACAGACAACTTCAGGATATTTTGAATTCTGTCAAGAAAGGAGATATTACCCTTGTTCTAGGTGACTTCAATGCCAAAGTTGGTACTGACTCTAACCTTTGGGGAGGGGTGATAGGCCCTTTTGGTATTGGTAGCTGCAATGACAATGGACAACATCTCCTACAGGTAAGTAAACTCAATGGTTTCAGAATAACTAACACATATTACAAACACCACGACATACATAAATACACATGGGTTTCACCTGATGGACTGCATAAGAATATGGTTGATTACATATTAATTAACAGCAAATGGGCTAGTTCTGTTAGGAATACCAGGGCATATAGGGGAGCTGAAATTGGATCTGACCATTACCTTGTTAAAAGTGTCTTGCAACTTAAACTTAAAAAGTGTTCTGCTAAAATGAAAAAATTTACCTTTAATACTGAAGCTCTGAAAGACCCTGTTATAGCTAAAGCTTACCATGATAGGTTACTTAGTCATTATGACAGTCATGGTTTGCTTACTACTGATGTTGAGGAAGAATGGGGCCGTTTTAAACAGACTTTTTTGGAAACTAACAGTACTCTTTTAGGAAAAAAGGAGCAGAGGAGGCAGAATTATTTAAGTGATAAGGCACTTGAGCTAATTTCAGAAAGAAGGAACTGCAGGAATGTCCTTAATCAGTACCCTACTAGTCCTAATAGAAAGGATTACAGAGAGCTTAATAAACGTGTAAATGATCAGTTAGCTACTGATAATGATCTTTGGCTTGATGGCTTGACTGACAAAGCTGAGGAAGCAGTTAGGCAGCACAACAGCAGAGAGCTGTACCAGATAGTTAATGTTTTATGTGGTAGAAAATGGACAGGCATACAAGGATTGAAGGATAAACAAGGTAAGGTTATAGAAGGGGAGGATTCTGTCATGGCTAGGTGGGCTGAGCATTTCAGTGATGTTCTAAACAATGGGGTTAGTTTTACTCCCATTGTTTGTAATGATGATAGATGCATTGGTGGCTTTAATGTTGGCCCTGTAGCAAACTCTGAAGTTATTTTGGCTATTTCTGAACTTAAACTTCATAAATCCTCAGGGGTAGATGAAATTACTATGGAAATGCTTAGAGCTGGGAATGTTTCAGTTACCACTGGGATGACTGAAATTTTGAATAACTTTTATGATAAAGGCATGGTTCCTAAGGATTTTACCAGAGCTATTATTATCCCTATTTTCAAAAAAGGTGATCACAGTTCTTGTGATAACTATAGGAGTATCAGCCTACTCTCTGTTCCAGGTAAAGTTCTTTCCATGATTGTGCTTAATAGAATTAAGAATCTGGTTGACAGTCAATTGCGTGATGAGCAATGTGGATTCAGAAGTGGTAGGGGATGTGTGTATCAGATATTTTCACTTAAGCAGGTTCTTGAGAAATGTTTAGAGTTTCAGAAACCTTTGGTTGCTAGCTTTGTTGATTTCAAAAAGGCTTTCGACTCTGTTGATCATCATAATTTGTGGTTGATTGTGAGATCATATGGTATGCCAGACAAGTTAGTTAACGTAATGAAAGCTCTCTATAATAACACTAAGTCATGTGTGAGAGTTGGTACGTCTCGCAGCGATTGGTTTAGCATTGCTAGTGAAGTTAGACAATGGTGCATTTTGTCTCCTTTTCTCTTTTGTTTGGTTATTGATTATGTTATGTGAAATTCTTTGCAAGGAAAAGATTTTGGCCTTAAATGGTCTAGAGATTTCAAAATTTCTGATTTAGATTATTCAGATGATTTGGCCCTGTTGGCTAACGATGAGATGAATTCTTTCATTAGGGCTGTTGATGAGACTGGTAATAGAGTAGGTTTTGTGATAAACAGAGAAAAAACTAAAGTGGTGAAAATTGGTCAGGCAGATGATGCTTCAGATGCTTTGAATGGCTGCACTCTTGAGCAAGTGTCTTAGTTTAATTATATTGGGAGCTATGTAACAGATACTGGTGATGTGTGGTATGAGATAAATAGATGAATTGGGATTGCAGCTGGGAATTTTAAGAATCTATGGAGAGAGTGGAAAAATAGGTGTATACACCTAAAGACTAAAATTAGGCTGTCTAATAGTTTGGTTTTTTCTAAGATTAGTTATGGTAGTGAAACATGGACCCCTTGTAAGCAGGGTAACAAGAAACTTGATGCCTTTGATTCTAGATGCTTATGTAGTATCTTGGTCATTAGGTGGTTTGATTTTGTAAGTAATGATGAGGTTAGTAATAATGAGGTTGTGCAGAGAGAGACTGCGTTGGTTTGGCCATGTTGCCTGTATGCATAGCTGCAGATTGGCAAACAGGATTATGAACACTATGCCTAAAGGTTTGAGAAAAAGGGGGAGACCTAGGATGCGATGGGCAGACAATGTCAAACAGGACCTTGCTAGAATTGGCGTAGAGTGGCCAAATGCAGCAGCTGGAGAACACCTGGAGAAGAAAATTACAGTCTGGTTGTACCACCGTAGCCCATGGCTGCATGAGGATTTTGTGTGTGTGTATGTATGTGTGTGTGTTGAATATTAATGGGGAAAAAATGGTTTCTGAAACAAATTCCTCCAAAGAAGGAGGAAATTAAACCCTTAATCCCCATCTTGATACTGCAATATATATAATACTAATATCACAGAAAAATTTGTATTAAAAATATGTATAGAACTACATGCACTCAGTGATTAGGAAACATCAGACATTAAAATGTGTTCCTGTTAAAAAATTGAAAATATCATATATCAGAACATTGTTTTATTTTCAGTGATTCAGAAACTTCAAGTACCTGAATAGCATTCCAGTTCAATGATTTTGAAGAATAGGTATGTGATCAGCACGTGATCAGGGCTCCTATTGGTCGGCTGGGCTCTCTGACTGCGTGCCACCTGCAGCCGACCAATAGGAGCCCTGCCCATCTGCTGATCATGCATCTACTCTTATCTACATTTATTTCGTCTTTAACATGAATAAACAGTAGTTCAGAAACGCGAGAACAGTTACCTAAGCGAAATAATTATTATTTTTATTACCATGGACAAACGAAAAGCAAAAAAGAGATTATTTCAAGATGTGTGGACTGAAAAGTATGGATGTATGGAAAATGGTGACAAATTGATATGTACTTTATGTACAGATATAATTACCACTAGGACTTACAATATTGAGTGACACTTTTCTTCAAAACATAAAGATGTGAGTGAAATGCCAAATGATGAAAAATATGAATACATTGCTAAATGTGTATTAAATTATGGTAAACAAAATAAATTTTTGAAGAGATTGGTTACCAGCCACAATTACGCTATATCTGCCAGCTTTATTGCAGCTCTTGTGGCCGAGTGGTTAGCACGCTTGGCTACTGATCTAAGGGACCTGGGTTCGAGCCCCGGAATTAGGCATGGATGTGTGTGTCGTTTTTCTGCTGAGGTCCTGCCATCCTCTCAGATCTCCTACTGTGGCATATAAACTGACAGGCTCCTGTCAGACCTCTGTGGCAAGCAGCTGCTTGAGGGGATATTTATTTATTATATTATTAATATTGGTACCAACGGAAAACCGTTTACAGATGGCGAATTTTTGAAAAATGCATTCATAAATTGTTCCCGAACACTTATTCAATGACTTCGCAAATAAAAAACAAATAATTGAGAGAATTAAAGAAATGCCATTGTCAGCCAGAACAATTCAGCGTCGCATTGAAGATATGGCAAAAAATATTGACGCACAGATCAAAAATGATTTGTTATCTAGTGATATAATTAGCATTGCACTCGATGAAAGTACCGATGTAAATAGCATGGCTAGGCTGGCAATTATTATTATATTTGCATCAATAAATAGTTCGAACGTCAATGAAGAAATATGCGTTCTTGCTTCAATGAATGACATGACCAAAGGCATTGATATTTTCCGTCAAGTACAAGAGTTTACAAATTTCAAAAATGGGAAAATATTGGATTTAAAAAGTAAATTGTTTTCCATAACAACTGATGGTGTTCCAGCTATGAGAGGAAAAATTGTTGGATTTGGGAAACTAATGGAAAATGAACTTGGCCACCCACTTTTATCATTCCATTGTATCATACATGAAGAAAATTTATTTGCAAGGGCATCTATGCAACAACTTAAGGATGTAATGGAAAAGGTTGTTAAGATTGTAAACATAATAGTAGCACGATCTGCATTAACACACAGGCGCTTCAAAGCTTTTTGGAGGAAATTGAATCGAAATATGGAGATTTACTGTTACATGCTGAAGTACGATGGTTAAGTCAAGGCAAAGTTTTTAATAGATTTGTAGAGTGCTTTGATGATATACAAATATTTCTTTGCGAAATCAGTAAAAATGATCTCGAGCTCAATGATAAACAATGGTTTTTAAGACTTTTGTTCTTAACAGACATAATGAACCATTATAATGATTTCAACGTACGACTCCAAGGAAATAACCACACAATTTTGAAAATGTATGAGGAATGGAAGAGTTTTTGTTCGAAATTAATATTATTTGAAACTGACATAAAAACTAAAATATTTCTTTTCTTTCCCTTACTAAAAAGCCAACATGAGAAAGAAAATATCGATGAAAGCAATCTAAATATGTTCGAAAGTTGTATTTTGAAGATTAAAAGTGAATTTGAAAGTAGATTTCAAAGTTTTAAGAAGCATGGCAAAATGTTTACATTTATAATAAAGCCCGATGAAATAGAGGAAAATGTTTTAGATTTGCAGTATTTTGAATATCTTAAAATTGACAATTTAAGTTTAGAAATGATTGATTTTAAAAGTTCAACGTTGTGGACGGACAAATTCAAGACATTGCGGAAAGATTTAGAAAACACGGATGATAATCATCTTTTCATGATATCATTGTGTTGGGCATCACAATGATAATCATCTTTTCATGATATCATTGTGTTGGGCATCACTTCCTACGAAGTTTTCTTCTTTGAAAAAAATTGGCTTTGCCATTTTGTCCGCGTTCGGTTCTACTTATAAATGTGAACAAATATTTTCACACATGAAATTTATTTTAAGTAAGAACAGGAGCAGATTAACTACTGAAAATTCAGACGCTTGTATTTGTCTTAAGTTGACTATGAACCAGACTTGACCAAATTGATGTCACAAATTCAGCATCAAGAGAGCCATTGAAAATGAAGAGAACGCTTATAAATAAAGATCATAAATTATTAATGAATTAAAACTTGACAATTGAGCTTTTTCTCTTGATGTCCTCACACAAGAATTCCACCATTATAATTTAGATATTCTCGGCTTGCAAGAGACCAGATGGACAGATAAAGGTCAGATTCTTAAAAATAATCTTAAATTTCTCTTTTCAGGGAGGGACAACAAAAAGCATCACCAAGGAGTGGGTCTGCTTCTCAGCAGACACGCTAGCGATGCTCTTCTAGAATATGAGTGCATTAATGAAAGGTTTCTTACAGCAAAATTTCAGACAAGCGTTAAAGACTTGAATGTTATCTGCTGTTATGCCCCCACTGAGGATGCCGATGAGGATGAGAAGGATAGGTTTTATGAACAACTTCAGGATATTTTGAATTCTGTCAAGAAAGGATATAGTTCCCTTGTTCTTGGTGACTTCAATGCCAAAGTTGGTACTGACTCTGACCTTTGGGGAGGAGTAATAGGCCCTTTTATTATTGGTAGCTGCAATGGCAATGGGCAACGTCTCCTACAGGTAAGTAAACTCAATGGATTCAGAATAACTAACACATATTACAAACACCGTGACATACATAAGTACACATGGGTTTCACCTGATGGGCTGCATAAGAATATGATTGATTACATATTAATTAACAGCAAATGGGCTAGTTCTGTTAGGAATACCAGGACATATAGGGGAGCTGAAATTGGATCTGACCATTACCTTGTTAAAAGTGTGTTGCAAATTAAACTTAAAAAGTGTTGTGCTAGGGTTAAAAAATTTACTTTTAATACTGAAGCTCTGAAAGATCCAGTTATAGCCAAAGCTTACCATGATAGGTTACTTAGTCATTATGACAGTCATGATTTGCTTACTACTGAAGTTGAGGAAGAATGGGATCATTTTAAACAGGCTTTTTTGGACACTAACAGTACTCTTTTAGGAAAAAAGGAGCAGAAGAGGCAGAATTATCTGAGTGATAAGGCACTTGAGCTTATTTCGAAAAGAAAGAACTGCAGGAATGTCCTTAATCAATACCCTACTAGTCCTAATAGAAAGCATTACAGAGACCTTAATAAACTTGTAAAGGATCAGTTAGCGGCTGATAAGAATCTTTGGCTTGATGGTTTGGCTGAGAAAGCCGAGGAAGCAGTTAGACAGCACAACAGCAGAGAGCTGTACCAGATAGTTAATGTTTTGTGTGGTAGAAAACGGACAGACATACAAGGATTGAAGGATAAACAAGGTAAGGTTATAGAAGGGGGGGATTCTGGCATGGCTAGATGGGCTGAGCATTTCAGTGATGTTCTAAACAATGCGGTTAGTTATATTCCCATTGTTTGCAATGACGATAGATGCATTGGTGGCTTTAATGTTGGCCCTATAACACAATCTGAAGTTATTTTGGCTGTTTCTAAACTTAAACTTCATAAATCCCCAGGGGTAGATGAAATTACTACGGAAATGCTTAGAGCTGGGAATGTTTCGGTTACCACTTGGATGACTGAAATTCTGAATCTCTTTTATGATAAAGGCATGGTTCCTAAGGATTTTACCAGAGCTATTGTTATCCCTATTTTCAAAAAAGGTGATCACAGTTCTTGTGATAACTATAGGGGTATCAGCCTACTCTCTGTTCCAGGTAAAGTTCTTTCCATGATTGTGCTTAATAGAATTAAGAATCTGGCTGACAGTCAATTGCGTGATGAGCAATGTGGGTTCAGAAGTGGTAGGGGATGTGTGGATCAGATATTTTCACTTAGGCAGATTCTTGAGAAATGTTTAGAGTTTCAGAAACCTTTGGTTGCTAGCTTTGTTGATTTCAAAAAGGCTTTCGACTCTGTTGATCGTCATAATTTTTGGTTGATTGTGAGATCATATGGTATACCAGACAAGTTAGTTAACATTATGAAAGCTGTCTATAATAACACTGAGTCGTGTGTGAGAGTTGGTAAGGCTTGTAGCAATTGGTTTAGCATTACTTCTGGTGTTCGACAAGGGTGCATTTTGTCTCCTTTTCTCTTTAGCTTGGTTATTGATTATGTTATGCGAAATTCACTTCAAGGGAAAGATTTTGGCCTTAAATGGGCTGGAGATACGAAAATTTCTGATTTAGATTATGCTGATGATTTAGCCCTTTTGGCAAATGATGTTGATGAGTTGAACTCTTTCATTCGAGCTGTTGATGAGACTGGTAGTAGAGTAGGTTTGGTTATAAACAGAGAGAAAACTAAAGTGATGAAAATTGGTAAGGCAGGCTGTGATTCAGTTAACCTGAATGGTTGCAGTCTTGAGCAGGTGTCACAGTTTAATTATCTTGGGAGCTATGTAACAGATAATGGTGATGTGCGGCATGAGATTAACAGACGAGTAGGGATTGCTGCCGGGACTTTTAAGAATCTATGGAGAGTGTGGAGAAATAGGCGTATACACCTAAAGACTAAAATTAGACTATATAATAGTTTGGTTCTTTCTAGGGTTAGTTATGGTAGTGAAACTTGGACACTTTGTAAATAAGATAACAAGAAACTAGATGCTTTTGATTCCAGATGCTTACGCAGTATCTTGGGCATTAGGTGGTTCAACTTTGTAACTAATGATGAGGTTAGGCAAAGGAGTTTGCAACCTCCTTTAAGCAGCATATTGTGCAGAGAGAAACTCCGTTGGTTTGGCCATGTTGCCCGTATGAATAATTATAGATTGGCAAATAGGGTTATGAACAGTGTGCCTAAAGGCCTCAGAAAGAAGGGGAGACCTAGGATGTGGTGGGCTGACAATGTCAAACAGGACCTTGTTAGAATTGGTGTGCAATGGCCAGATGCAGTAGATGTAGCTCAGGATAGACTTGCTTGGAGAACTAAATTGCACTGTCTGGTTGGACCTCCGTAGCCCATGGCTGCCTGAGGATGATGATGATGATGAATAATAGAATTATAATTTTTTTTATATTTTGAGTTTAAAAGCATATTGTAATAGTTTTTTCAATAAAATTTATCTTATTATTCACTAACGGATTGTTTTAAAATGAAAATACCCATTGACCCTAACTGTCTTCTTAGTCACATTTTGGTTGATTTTGACCCGCAGCCAAAAAAGGTTGCTGACGTCTGGCTTATAATGTCATCCTCCTGAGTCATCTGTGTGGTGTCCTGCTGGTCACCATTTGAATCTGCTGTACAGTCTACTAGCTTCACATGTGATTTGTGGATTCCTATATTAACAGGTCTCTGTTTCGAAAGAATCTGAATCTGCTGCTGTATTTTTCATTTATTTTGAGCTTTGCCCACCCTAAATGAATGGATACACATCATACTTTAGATCAGTCAAGTATCATAGTGAACTTTTCTGCTTTTATGACCATCACCAAACTATATTCCAGTAATATGCCTCAGACCAGTGACAGTTAGTTTATTAAAAGGTTATTGGAGATAATGGTGATTGAAGTTTTTATCAGAATAGTGACTAATGTCCTTAGCAGGTGATGTCTTTGTTCCATGGCTGTTTGATGTAAATTGGACCAACATTTTTAAGCAGACCTATAATACTAATATCACAGAAAAATTTGTATTAAAAAATATGTATAGAACTACATGCATTCAGTGATTAGAAAACATCAGATACTAAAATGTGTTCCTGTTAATAAATGTCCCCCCCCCCTCTCCATAGATATCTGGAATGCAAAGACAGTAAATCAAGATTACTCTATTGATGACTTCAAACAAGAATTCCAGCAGTATAACTTAGGTATTCCACCCACCTTGGTTTGCAAGCTACCAGGTGGGCTTTCCTGTCCAACTGTGATGTAAAGAAGGCTAATCAGAGATTTCTCTTTTCAGGTTGGATTGATGAACAATGTGGTCCTAGTCTTCAACAACCTTGAAAAAATTGCTAAAGAGCGCAACAATAAAGAACTCTCCCAGATTATAAAGGCAAGATGTCGGATTATTATTTAGAAGGAATTCTAAACGATGCTCTTTTAAGATAAAATTGCATTATGCAATCAGATTAATTTGTGATGGAATGATCTGAAGTAGTGTTCTGGCATCCTTATGAAGAATGTAGTTGAATCCACTAGGATTTTACTTTCAGAGCATTATTTGTTTTTTTTAACAGGCTAAGTTTATCATCTCATTGAATTTATGCATTTTTAACTCATTTTCAAGAAAAAAAACCAATACTAATATTTTTACTTTGTTGTCTAATCATCTATCTGTCCCTCTGTAGACATGTATTTTTTTTTGTTTGTTTTTGCAGATAAATTTAAAATTCTTTTTGAGTTGGTGAGTGGTTAGTGCTCTTGGGCTATCAAAGGGACCTGGGTTTAAGCCCTGGGTAAGGCATAGATGTTGTGTTATCTTTCTGCTGAGGTCTCGTTGGCCTCACAGATCTTATCTATGGATATTAAACTGACAGGCTTCTGTTAGACCTCTGTGGCAAGCAGCTGTTTGAGGGGATATTTTTTTTCATTTAGGTATTGATGAAATATTATGATTTATGTTTTCTGGTCTTTATATTGTGAACTCTAATGATGGAAAATAAGCAAATTGTAAATGAAGAATGCAAATGATATATTTCTGATTTCAAGTATAAATATTATAGGTGGAGCATTGATTGACCCCTCACCCGTGGGAGGAAGGGAATAGGCAACTTTTTGTTTTAAGAGATAAATGAAAATTAAATTTTGAATTGGATAATGAAGATTGAATTATTAATGTTTCCAGGGCCCACATCTTGTATACAAGTTGACAGAATTTGAAATGAGACTGATGACACCTATATCAATTTTTAGTACAGCACATAAAACTTCAATTTAAAAAAATATTTGCTCTTGAAATATATCTTATAAAAATGCCTTTTTAATGCTTGGAAAATAATACTTTCTTTTCCATTTGATGCCTATGTTATTAAACTAGCTGACACGTTTTATTAATTAACACATTTTTAAATCTGAATTATTTAACCATCTGATTGCCATTTCTTAGTAGTGATAAGCTATATTGCCGATTTGTTTGTTAACATTACTCTATGATGAAGTAATCACCTGGTTTAAGCTTACAAGTTTGGTTTGAACTATTAGCAACAAATATTTCCTTCAAGATTTGAAAATATGAAAATTAACAAAAACTGCTATTTTTAAAAGCCATAGAATTTGGAAGTAATTATGAAGTACATACCTCTGTTATTTTTTTCCATTTTACACTCTTTCCTGCCTTAAATCTATTTCAATGATCCTAGAATTATTTTATCATTCACCCAGCATTCAACAGTGCTATCTGGCTGCTGAAGCTAAAACTGTAACTAAAAATAACTCATTTGTTCAAAACTGGTGGTAAATGTGTCACTTCACAGTCCAGCAAGAGTAGATGGTCCTATTGTAATTTGTAGCAAAGGTATGCTGTCTGTGCTGTGCATATGGTGTCATCAGAGTTGGATAACATTTAAAATCAGTTAGCATTATTTTCACTTTTATAATCAAAATTTAATTTCTATTTCTATAGCTCTTTTATGGTTTTATTTCATAAATACAGATTTAAATGCATTGATCTTTTGGAGTTAACCTACATAGTATGAAAATGGCCACCTTAAAACATGTTATTTTTACTTCTATCGATGTATTGATTTTATTCCCTTATATTTATGTTGCTAACGATCTCTTGGAGGCATGATATATCATTTGCAGTTTCGAACTTTTTTCCTGCAGAATGTTTTTAACGTCGATTAGGTTATGTGTTTTTTTTCCAGTCAAAAAAAAAAAGATCCCTTATCGTTTTCTAAAAATGAATGAGGTCCTGGATGTGGAAGCAAAAAGCCTTGACATGTAAATCAAGCTTATGATTGAAAGGGCAATTTCATTGAGGGTGTTCACCCCCCCCCCCCCCCCCCACACACACCTTCTTTATGGCTTCTTTACACACATTTATCCCTCCTCCCCCACAAAAAAAATATTGGCTCTGTGACTCTGAAAATATTGACATCTTTTGTATAACACTGGTTGTGTTTTAAAATATACCATACTGAAAAGAGTTAAGAGAAATAAAAATCAAGTTTCAGATAAACATAATATTCAGGAAGAAATTTCCTTTCGATTAATATACAGGGTGGGCCTGAATTCATGGCCCAAACGTAAGGGGATGGTAGTACACACCGAACCCACCAATATTCGTCATAGAATATGCAAATGCAGTGAAGAGTCGGAAATGAAGGACAGACACAGAGGTTTCCAGAGTGACATTTATTGGAGATCATTACAACAAATGCTCAAATGTTCGCACACCAACGTTGATACAGGCGGCATAGCGTTGGAGTAGTGATTGACGTACCTGCTCATAAACACCGGGCTTGTCGTGCACATCGGCGGCTGTGATGGACAGTCGGGCTACCAGATCCTTCGCAGACTGCACGGTCATCTCGTTCACGACACTCTTGAAATATCCCCACAGAAAGAAATCAATACAAGATTCCAGATCCAGATCAGGTGATCTGGGAAGGCCATGGGATGGGACCACTGCGCCCAATCCATCAGTTCCCAAACGTGGTATGAAGATGCTGACGCATGTCCATGCCACCTCATCTGCATCCCCTACCGGCACCAGGCTGCGTTTATGGCCGCATATTCTATGACAAATATTGGTGGGTTCGGTGTGTATTACCATCCCCTCACATTTGGGCCATGAATCCAGGGACACCCTGTATAATTTAACTATTTTTATTCATGAGGTTTTTCTTAATTGCATAGTTTGATCTATTTTTTTTCACTATATCACAGTGAAAAATTCTTATTAAAATCAATATGTTTGTAAATTTGTTCAATTTTTTGTTTTTATAAATTTTGAAGTTAATTTTTGTTTAATTTGGTATGTAACATGATCTACATATTTATGTTAATTAATTTTTAAAAAAATTCTAAAGTTGACTTGTTGATATGAACCAGCACAATTGGCAAAAATTGTGCATTTTTCTCAAAGTATGATACCGAAAAGAAAAAAAATTACCAAAAACAGAGTACTTGTTACAGGTTTTAATTGAAAAATTTAATTAAAAAGTTTAAATGTAAAAAAAATTAAAAAAATTCCTGTTATTCAAAAAGATTTTTTACCTTAATGAATATTTATCCACTATCAAGCTATTTTTAAGTAACTGGGGAACATCTTCTCCTGTTACTTAAAAAACAGCTTGATAGTGGATAAGTATTCATTAAATCAATGATGAGCTGTGGATTCGTGTGTCTAAATATTTTTTACCTATTTTCCCACATGCGTCCTAGAGTAGAATTAAAAATAACCTAAAATTCTCTGTCATTGAGCAATAAAATTTAAAAGTTTACCCTTTAAACTATTTTCATGTTAAAAGTTATTTTTATTTAATTTCTGAATAAGAAGGTCCTTTTATATGTGTGTTTAAAGAATATAAAATAAACTAAAGCATATTGATGGTGCCATCAGTCATTGAGTTCTTATTTCAAAAAAAGATAGGGCACCGATTTACCTACACAACAAGATTGCTGGCACCCTATGTTCTTTTGAAGTGAATACGAGCTAATTGACTGATTGCACCATTGATAAGCTTTGTTTATTTTCTACTCTTTAAGATGCGTATAGGAATATAGGTATTTTTAGAATTTTTTAGTTTATTTATATTTTTTTGTTTGTTACTAAAAACACCTACCTTCATAAACTTTGATTTATGACTCATAAACATCCACAACATTTTTCCTCCCTTTTAGAGTTGTGTTTGAGGTATCCCATGACATTGGAAATATCATGTAACTCCTTATCAATGACCCCCCATCAAAATCTGCCTCCCATTTATCAGGGGAGGGGGAAAGGTGAAGGCAATATTCTAAAGTTTTGACTGCCATTATATTAGCTTTCATTTGACACCTAACTCGTAAATGTAGATCCTTGTGTTAGCAGATATAGTAGAACAGCTTTCACATTTACCATTTTATAGGGGGAAGAACTAAAATTTTATTAAATTAAAATTTTATTGCTCTAAATTTATAAACTAAAATTTTATTGCTCAATGACAGAGAATTTTAAGTTATTTTTAATTAATTTCTGAGCAAGAAGGTCCTTTTAATTGTGTACATAAATATTTATTTGATCCATAGCTTGGTACTCTCTGCACTCGCATTCTGAAGATATAGCAGAACAATCACTTTCACATTTTTTCCTGTTTAGGGGGGAAGAAAACATGGGGGATAAATTTTTATGGCCTATGACACCCTGTGTCACAAGCTTCCATTTGAAGTATAGCTTGTTACTTTTTTTGTCCTCTGGAGATATAGCGGAACAATAGTTTTCATATTTCCCCTTTATTAAGGGGGAAGAAAGCATCGAAGATAAATTTTTATAGCCTATGACACTCTTCACCTTACAAGCTTTCTTTCAACACATAAATCATTAAGTTTCACCATCGCATATGAAAGTTATGGTGGAGCAATGTTTTGACAAACACACAAACTGACAAATGTCAGATTAAAAGCTATAGGAAAATAGGTAAAAATAACTTGGCTTCTGGATGTTAACCAGTTTTTCAGGCTAGGCCGTGAAAGGGTTAATGAATTATTAGGATTTACATTTTTTGGGAGGTCCTCCAGTAGTTTTAATTTACTTTATTTGAGGGCACTAAGTTTTGAAAGTGGCAAAACTTTAAAGCAGTACTGTAGGGTCCCAAAGTACACAATGGTTAGGTTCCTGATACCCCCACATAAATTGGAATTCTCTGAAGTTGGGGTTCCCCTATAGAAAACTGTTGTATATATAACATACACTAAGTGGCTGAGTGGTTAGCTTGCTAGGCTACAGATCTAAGGGACCTGGGTTTGAGCCCCAGTAAGGCATGGATGTTTGTGTTGTTTTTCTGCTGATATCCTGCCATCCTCACTGACCTATTACGGCATATAAACTGACAGATTCCTGTCAGACCTCTGTGGAAAACAATTGCTTGAAAGAGGGGTATTTATTTATTTATTTATTTATTTGTTTGTTTACACATTCCTGTACATCATGTGTATAATAAACTTTATTTTTGTAAATTAAATGTAGATAAATCTAAATGTAAAAATTTTATAAAATATACCTGTAAAAAATTTTATAGAATATACCTGTAAAATATATAATGTTTCTATTTCTGATACTCTTTCTCTGACCCTTCAATAGATATAAAGTTGTTGGGATCAACTTGAGTTTAGATTGGCATTTTTGGTCAGTGATTTTGAGACCTATTTTGTACAGGTGATAAAACAGACATGCACAAGGAAATTCTTTATGGTGATGCAGTGGGAGACTGTAAAGGCGGAGAATAAAAATGGTGTTCTTTGTATACAATTGATAAAGATGGGTGTTCCTTGAAGAACATGATGATAGACTACTTGATGAATAATGTTCTTCTTGAGCTGGAGTTTCTTGAACATCTCCCTTAATGGGAAGAAACATCTGTTCACTTCCTGAGTGATGCTTAACCTCCTTTCCATCAAAAGACACCTTATATTAGCTATTTAAGGAGTTGAAATACTTGCTGAATTTATGGGGGTTCCATGGTGCTTGCTCAATCTATTCTCTCTCATCTAATTCATCCTCCTCTGTACTCTCAACAAATTCTTGCATGTCTTCTTCGTTACCTCATCCTCATTCAGTAATTCTTCGATATTGTCTTCCACCATATCCAGAATCCTTTGCTGCCTACCTGATGAGCACCATTAACAACCCTATGGGAACAGTTATGTATGAGTGGATTTGCTTGCTTTGAGACCCTGTTGTATTTCAAATGATTATTTTGTGCTACAAATTTGAAAATTTAATGAAAGAGGTGATGGTAAAAATGTTTACATAACTAAATGAAAAATGCTCTTTTTGTGTTTTATAGATACTAATAAAATATTACTACATATATTACATATTAAATGCTATTTCCTAAATAGTAGTTTGTGCTTGAATTGCAGCTGGATAATAGCACATAATTTGTAAATGGTGGCCAGGTCTCAGAGAAGAATGCCAGATGTTTTGGAATCTGCACATGACTGTTCTGTAGAGCATAAGTTTGTCTTGCATCCCCTATCAACCTTTATATCTCCCATGAAATTCATTTCTATTGAGTCAGTATTACCTTATGTAATCTAAACATCTGTGTGATGTGTCTTTGCTATACAAATCTTCACTGTTCAAATCTAAATCCATATATCATATATGACATATTAAATGCCATATATGACACATTAAATGCCAAATATTAGCTTGAGATTAAATTGAAGCCAAATACAAGCAAAAAATTGTAGCTTATGCTACCCTTTGAACATTTCCAATATTTACATCTTCACAGTCATCTATTAATATGAATTTCCACTTCTGGAGGATACAATAATCAGAAAATAAAAATATTATTTAAAAATGAGTATACCTTAATTTGCAAGAAGAGATAGGTTATTATTCTTGTTACAAAATTTAACATTTTTTTTAATATTAAATTTTAAAATTTCTTCTTTTGAAAGTAATTTTTCAAGAAAGTCTTGTTTTCAAGAAAGTCATTGTCCTTTTCGAAATCAAAATTGTTAGAATATCACTTGAACCAGAGGTTGTTCAAGTTCAGTTTCCATTGGCAGAAACCCTTATATCAACTGGTGGAAATCTATCCTGACAACATTCTGACCACTCCCTCATAGGTCCACCTTTACCTATTCGAACCTAAATCAATTTAGCCATGGATGTGCTTTCCATCCTTCCTCCTTGAAAAGAAAAATTTAAAATTATTTTAAGTAACTGACTCTACCAGTCCATCAGGTCTCTTTCAAGCCCAGAATATCTAGATTATAATGCTGAAATTCCTATGAGCAGAGGTTAAGAGAATAATCTCTATGTAATTTTGTCATTTTCCATATACCTGTGGAAGAAAATAATATGATTTTTAATGAAACTAGGTTTATTGAAAGAGATAGGGCCAACAATATCAAGCAGTGCCCTAATCGTAGACATCAGGCAAAGACCCATTCTCCAATGCTAAAGGCTTTGAGTAACTTCAGGCACCACCTTTACTAGTGGACCTTTTCAAGAATCAGAGTCAAAATAAAAACGGACCATTCTGAGACACATTATTCTAGGGTAGGTTGCCACCAGCTGATATAAGGTATCCTTGTATATCAGTTCACTTAAGGTTAGCAACCCACAGGCAAACAGAAAACACAGTGGTAGATTTTCTCTCAACAGAGGCCCACCAATGCAGTAAGTCCCAGGATCTCTAATCAAACTCAAAGCCACAAGTGAGCCCAGAGATTTAAATGGTCAGCACCAGAGCTGGAAAGGGGGAGTGCATGCCCCCCACCCTTTTCAGAATGTAAGGGTAAAAGAGGCAAAAATTATTAAACTTATTTATATTTCATGCATTTTTCAAGAAAATTTTAAAAACTCCATAAAACAGAGGGAGAAATGTTATATTGCATTGAAAATAGATTCTCTTGTGCTGCCCCCCCCCCCCCCCCCAACTCCCTTTTCTGTTTTTTCAGCTCAATTGTTTCTTTGTCCACCCACTCAATTTTTTTTTCTAGATCAGGGCGTGGTCATCACCAAGATCCTTTAAAGTTCTCCCCTCCTCAGCAGGGCAGGAAAAAAAAAATTGTGGCCTTAGATGATCAGATCAGTGGTCTACACAGATCTGCAGCCTCCTCCTCTTCCATTCCCTTCCAGTAAAGAATATCTCATTTTAAAGGTGCTAATAGCCAGGCTAATTATGTGCATCACAGGGAATCTGTACACAACTCTCCTTCCAGTTTATGCCTTGCCACTATTTACAAACCTCATTTTTAGAATTGCTTTTATTTAGATTTAATAATTTATTCCAAATTGTTAATTTATGGTTTACTGTTTATATTTCTTTGATTTTAAATAATTAGTTGAAAAAAAATTGGTTTTCCTGACTGAGATTCGAACCCAGGTCTCCCAGAAGCATGTCTGGCATCTTAACCACTGGGACCATCAAGAGCTAATCATTTTTCCAACAAAGTGACATAAGCATTCCTGCCATTTTTGCTGATTTGCCAGTGGTACCATTTGTTAACAGGAATCAGACAGCCAATCTGCCACATTTGATGATAGTAATATATGTGACTCATGCTTACAGCATTATATATATAATTTAGTAATAAATTATTATAGGAAAACATCCTTAGACAAGAAACACTTGAAATAATTAGTTTAAAAAGAAAAAAAAAGTAGTTGTTTTGACTATGATTCGAACCCAGATCTCCCAGAAGCATGCCGGGCATCTTAACCATTGGATCTTCAAGAGCTAACCATTTTTTGAACAAAGTGACATATAAGCATTCCCAGTATGTTTCTGGGAGACTTCAGTTCGAATCCCAATCAGGACAACCAATGTATTCAGTGAATTATTTCAAGTGTTTCCTGTGATAATTTTTAACTGAATGTTATCTGCTGTTATGCCCCCACTGAGGATGCCGATGAGGATGAGAAGGATAGGTTTTATGAACAACTTCAGGATATTTTGAATTCTGTCAAGAAAGGAGATATTACCCTTGTTCTTGGTGACTTCAATGCCAAAGTTGGTACTGACTCTGACCTTTGGGGAGGAGTAATAGGCCCTTTTGGTATTGGTAGCTGCAATAGCAATGGGCAACGTCTCCTACAGGTAAGTAAACTCAATGGATTCAGAATAACTAACACTTGTTACAAACACCGCGACATACATAAGTACACATGGGTTTCACCTGATGGGCTGCATAAGAATATGATTGATTACATATTAATTAACAGCAAATGGGCTAGTTCTGTTAGGAATACCAGGGCATATAGGGGAGCTGAAATTGGATCTGACCATTACCTTGTTAACAGTGTGTTGCAACTTAAACTTAAAAAGTGTTGTGCTAGGGTTAAAAAATTTACTTTTAATACTGAAGCTCTGAAAGATCCAGTTATAGCCAAAGCTTACCATGATAGGTTACTTAGTCATTATGACAGTCATGGTTTGCTTACTACTGATGTTGAGGAAGAATGGGATCATTTTAAACAGGCTTTTTTGACACTAACAGTACTCTTTTAGGAAAAAAGGAGCAGAAGAGGCAAAATTATCTCAGTGATAAGGCACTTGAGCTTATTTCAGAAAGAAAGAACTGCAGCAATGCCCTTAATCAATACCTTACTAGTCCTAATAGAAAGCATTACAGAGACCTTAATAAACTTGTAAAGGATCAGTTAGCTGCTGATAAGAATCTTTGGCTTGATGGTTTGGCTGACAAAGCCGAGGAAGCAGTTAGACAGCACAACAGCAGAGAGCTGTACCAGATAGTTAATGTTTTGTGTGGTAGAAAACGGACAGACATACAGGGATTGAAGGATAAACAAGGTAAGGTTATAGAAGGGGAGGATTCTGTCATAGCTAGGTGGGCTGAGCATTTCAGTGATGTTCTAAACAATGTAGTTAGTTCTACTCCCATTGTTTGCAATGATGATAGATGCATTGGTGGCTTTAATGTTGGCCCTATAACACAATCTGAAGTTATTTTGGCTGTTTCTAAACTTAAACTTCATAAATCCCCAGGGGTAGATGAAATTACTACGGAAATGCTTAGAGCTGGGAATGTTTCGGTTACCACTTGGATGACTGAAATTCTGAATCTCTTTTATGATAAAGGCATGGTTCCTAAGGATTTTACCAGAGCTATTGTTATCCCTATTTTCAAAAAAGGTGATCGCAGTTCTTGTGATAACTATACGGGTATTAGCCTACTCTCTGTTCCAGATAAAGTTCTTTCCATGATTGTGCTCAATAGAATTAAGAATCTGGTTGACAGTCAATTGCGTGATGAGCAATGTGGATTCAGAAGTGGTAGGGGATGTGTGGATCAGATATTTTCACTTAGGCAGATTCTTGAGAAATGTTTAGAGTTTCAGAAACCTTTGGTTGCTAGCTTTGTTGATTTCAAAAAGGCTTTCGACTCTGTTGATCGTCATAATTTTTGGTTGATTGTGAGATCATATGGTATACCAGACAAGTTAGTTAACATTATGAAAGCTGTCTATAATAACACTGAGTCGTGTGTGAGAGTTGGTAAGGCTTGTAGCAATTGGTTTAGCATTACTTCTGGTGTTCGACAAGGGTGCATTTTGTCTCCCTTTCTCTTTAGCTTGGTTATTGATTATGTTATGTGAAATTAATTTCAAGGGAAAGATTTTGGCCTTAAATGGGCTGGAGATAAGAAAATTTCTGATTTAGATTATGCTGATGATTTAGCCCTTTTCGCAAATGATGCTGATGAGGAACTCTTTCATTCGAGCTGTTGATGAGACTGGTAGTAGAGTAGGTTTGGTTATAAACAGAGAGAAAACTAAAGTGATGAAAATTGGTCAGGCAGGCTGTGATTCAGTTAATCTGAATGGTTGCAGTCTTGAGCAGGTGTCACAGTTTAATTATCTTGGGAGCTATGTAACAGATAATGGTGATGTGCGGCATGAGATTAACAGACGAATAGGGATTGCTGCCGGGACTTTTAAGAATCTATGGAGAGTGTGGAGAAATAGGCGTATACACCTAAAGACTAAAATTAGGCTGTATAATAGTTTGGTTCTTTCTAGGGTTAGTTATGGTAGTGAAACTTGGACACTTTGTAAACAAGATAACAGGAAACTAGATGCTTTTGATTCCAGGTGCTTACGCAGTATCTTGGGCATTAGGTGGTTCAACTTTGTAACTAATGATGAGGTTAGGCAAAGCAGTTTGCAACCTCCTTTAAGCAGCATATTGTGCAGAGAGAGACTCCGTTGGTTTGGCCACGTTGCCCGTATGAATAATTATAGATTGGCGAATAGGGTTATGAACAGTGTGCCTAAAGGCCTCAGAAAGAAGGGGAGACCTAGGATGCGGTGGGCAGACAATGTCAAACAGGACCTTGTTAGAATTGGTGTGCAGTGGCCAGATGCAGTAGATGTAGCTCAGGATAGACTTGCTTGGAGAACTAAATTGCACGGTCTGGTTGGACCTCCGTAGCCCATGGCTGCTTGAGGATGATGATGATGATGATGTTGGCTTGGCTGCCCAATTCCTGATAACAGATGGCACCACTAGCAAATCAGCAAAAATTGCTGGTACATATATATCACCTAATTGAAAAAATGGTTAGTGCTTGATGGTCCAGCAGTTAAGACGCCCAGCATCCATCTGGGAGACTTGGGTTGAAATCCCAGTCAGGCCAAACAATTTTTTTAAACTAATCATTTCAACCATTTCTTGTCTACCGGACATTTTCCTATGATAATTTATTACTATATTTCTTAGATTTTATCTTTATTGAATTATGGATATAAATAATGTTATTTTTGGGTAGGAATTAGAAAATATATATGTATTTTTTTCAATAATTTTATTTATGTGATTGCTTTTTAATTAATACACATAATTTTTATTCAATTTTCTAAATTTTTTTCTTGTGTATATTAAATTTTTCATAGTAACATTATTTTTCTGGTAAATATAAGCACCTTTGTACAATTCTGTTAGTCCATAAATCCATAATGACTGAGGAGGGGGAATAATACAGAATATTTTCCTGAGTGAAAGAATACCTAATTCCAAGGGGCAGGAATTGACTCAGTAGTGTGCCAGGCTGATAATCTGAAGTTCCCAGGTTTGTGTTCCACTTTGGCCAATAGGCTTGAAAAGCCACCTTCCAGTGGATGGGTTATAAAGTCATGCATATATTTTTAGGAGTAAAAAAAAGTTGTATTCCAGGTCCCAAGAATGGTTGGAGGCTTTAACGTGTAATTCCTATATCTGCATAACTAAAGATCCACATAATGACCACTTTACAGAATGGATCATGATCATTATACAGGGGTCTACAGTATATGGTATATGTCATATTAAATACTGAGGCCTTAACTCTTCCAGTGTCCAGCCTGAAAAACTGGTTTATATCCAGAGGCCAAACTATTTTCTCCCCATGCTCAACCAAAAAAAAAAAAACTTTTTGTGCCAAATAATAATAAAAGGAATTATGGCACATTATTTACCAAATTAATCGGTATTTAATTCTGGATTTTCTGAAAATAGAGTATTTAACAAAAGAAGACAATTAGTTTTATTTTAATAGGGTTTTTTTTAGTGTCATGTAGTAAGAAGATGCATCTGGCAATGCAAATAAAATTTTGAAATAATTAGTTGAAAAAAATTGTTGTCCTGAGTGGGACATGAACCCACTCCTCCCAGAAACCATTTTATTTTTAAAAAACTAATAGATGGAAAAAATTATGGTGCATATGAATAGAAAGGGTGTTTCTGAATAACAAAAAAATTTTTTTTAGTTGAAACAAGAAAATTACTTTTGTATAATTTTTTCTTCTCAGTACGAGGCTTGTCACTAAATGTTGGATCATATGAACAAGCCAGCTTTAGAATTAAAAAAAATCAACAGTAATAGGTAATATTATAGACCAAATTAAACAAAATTTAATGCCAAATTTTATGAAAATAAAAAATTCAAACAAATTTACAAACATATTAATTTAAATAAAACCTTTTCACAGTGATATGAAAAAAATAGATCTGACTATGCAATTGAAGCTTAATTTCAGAAACCCTGATCAATAAAAACAGTTAAATTATATATTAATTAGAAGGAAAATTCTTCCTTAATAAAATTATAAATTCATTTACTTGAAACATGATTTTTATTTTCTTTTATATTTTTTCCCAGTGTGGTATATTTTAAAACAGCTCAGTGTTATACAGTGTGACTTGGACTTCTCATATATATATACAGGATGGATTTTTCTGCCCTGGTTATGAAATGGATGAGCTTTAATGGCTTTTTTAAAACTAAATATCATGCAGCAATAAATTACCACTGGAAAAGTTTGTAGACAAGGAACACTTGGAAAAATTGAGTTGAAAAACTCAGTTGAAGGGATGGTTAATTCCTTCAACTTTTTGGTGATCAAGTGATTAAGATGCCCAGCATGCTTCCAGGAGACCTGGGTTCAAATCCCAGTCAGGACAATCAATTTTTTTCAACTCATTTTATTTAAATATCATGCATTTTCCTTTGGATGTTGAATTTATGGGATCTTGGCAAAGTGCACTAAATAAAAAATAATAATATCTCAGAGCAGTACAGCCAAGATATTGAGGTGGGGGGAGGTAAACACTTGTAAACAGTATAGTATAAACTTAACATCTAATTATTTAAAAAATTCTGCCAGGTGGGGAGAGGTGAGAGGAGTAAAATGCCCATAGTATGGGGGGTCATAAACACCTTTGCAGAAATTTCCCTCCCATAGGAGGACTGATTTCCATTCCTAGGAAATCGTTGCTTCTGTATCCAAGACCTCATTCAATTTTAGGTAACAATTAAAGATCCAAGTTTTTTGACAGGAAAACGAAGAAATAATAAAAGAAAATTTAACATATAAACAGTGTGATACAGAAAATATTGTTACTGTGAAAATTTCCCCAGCAAGTTATAAGCCGGCCACTCAACAATGTAGCATAACTAAAAAAAAAAAACGATATTAATCAATCAGCCAAAAGATTGATACAGAAATGAAACCTAAAATTTAATTATTAAAAAATAAATAATCTTAAATTTCTCTTTTCAGGGAGGGGAGATGAAATGCAATCTCTAGGACTAGGTTTGTTTCTCAGCAAACACTCTAGTGATGCGCTTTTAGGATATGAGTGCATTAATGAAAGGTTTCTTACAGCTGAATTTCAGACAAGCATTAAAGATCTGGATGTTACCTGTTGTTATGCCCCTACTGAAGATACCATTGAGAATGAGGAACATAGGTTTTACAGACAACTTAAGGATATTTTGAATTCTGTCAAGAATGGAGATATTACACTTGTTCTAGGTGATTTCAGTGCTAAAGTTGGTACTGATTCTGACCTTTGGGGAAGGGTGATATGCCCTTTTGGTATTGGTAGCTGCAATGACAATATCTCCTACAGGTAAGTAAACTTAATGGGTTTGAGAATAACTAACACTTATTACAAACACTGTGACATGCATAAGTACACATGAGTTTCGCCAGATGGGTTGCATAAGAATATGTGATTATATATTAACAGCAAATATGCTAGTTCTGTTAGGAATACCAGGTCATATAGGGGAGCTGAAATTGAATCGATTACCTTGTTAAAAATGTCTTGCAACTTAAACTTAAGAAGTGTTGTGCTAAGTTAATAAATTTACCTTTAATTCTGAAGCTCTGAAAGATCCAGTTATAGCTAAAACTTGCCATGATTGGTTACCTAGTCATTATGACAGTCATGGTTTGCTTACTACTGAAGTGGAGGAAGAATAGGATCATTTTAAACAGGCTTTTCTTGAAATTAACAGTATTCTTTTAGGAAAAATGGAACAGAGGAGGCAAAATTATTTGAGTGATAAGGTATATGAGTTTATTTCAGAAAGAAAGAACTGCAGGAATGTCCTTAATCAATATCCTACTAGTCCTAACAGAAAGTATTGCAAAGAGCTTAATAAATGTGTAAAGGATCAGTTAAGAGTTGATAAGAATCTTCGGCTTGATAGCTTGGCTGACAATTTGAAGGATAAACAAGGTAAGGTTATGAAAGGTGAAGATTCTGTCATAGCTAGTTGGACTGAGCATTTTAGTGATGTTCTAAACAATGTGGTTAGTTCTATTCCCATTGTTTGTAATGACCATAGATGCATTACTGGATTTATTGTTGGGCCCTAAATCACAGTCTGAAGTTATTTTGGCCATTTCTAAACTTAAACTACATAAATCCTCAGGGGTAGGATTAAATTACCACTGAAATGCTTAGAGCTAGGAATGTTTCTATTACCACATTGATGACTAAAATTTTGAATATCTTTTATGATAAAGGCATTGTTCCTAAGGATTTTACCAGAGCTATTATTATCCCTATTTTTAAAAAAGGTGTTCATAGTTCTTGTGAGAACTATAGGAGTATCAGCCTACTTTCTGTTCCAGGTAAAGTTCTTTGCATGATTGTGCTTAATAGAATTAAGAATCTGGTTGACAGTCAATTGCGTGATGAGCAATGTGGATTCAGGAGTGGTAGGGGATGTGTGGATCAGATATTTTCACTTAGGCAGATTCTTGAGAAATGTTTAGTTTCAGAAACCTTTGGTTGCTAGCTTTGTTGATTTCAAAAAGGCTTTCGACTCTGTTGATCATCATAATTTGTGGTTGATTGTATGGCATACCAGACAAGTTACTGTAAAATCTCGAATATAATTAATATATATGTGTATATGCGCATGCTTGATTTAGCCAGAAAGTTTGTGGTAAAATGTAAATTTGTATATAATATGCACCCATAACTTATCAAGATTTTATTTTAAATTGCATAAAACATTTGATTATGAATTTTTGGAACTCCAGAAGCTTTTTTTCCATGGTTGTGTGGAAGATGCTGCGAGATGGTAGTTCTTCTACAAATTGAAAGACCATGTTGCTTCATAAAACGAACTGTCCATCCATATAATGTTTTAAATTCTGTTCATGGCCGAGTGGTTAGCGCGCTTGGCTACTGATCTAAGGGACCTGGGTTCGAGCCCCGGGTAAGGCATGGCCGTTTGTGTCGTTTTTCTGCTGAGGGCCTGCCATCCTCTCAGACCTTCTACTATGGCATATAAACTGACAGGCTCCTGTCAGACCTCTGTGGCAAGCAGCTGCTTGAGGTTTGTTTTTTTTTCCCCGTAAGAGATTTTTGAAGTTCCAGAGCTTTAAGTCTGATTTCAATGCATGAAACACCAATGTCCTGCCGCATCCTATCTACTATTCACTTCATTAATGTTTTTTCTAGTTCTGGAAAACTTGGTGGTAACCCACAATTCACTTTTTTTCTTACTAGGCAGCACTTGCAGTGCCGCTTTGTTTTTTCACCATAAGTGGATGTTTGACTCGTTAATGGAAAAATGATGACTTGCGGCCCGATTGCAGTCAAATTTTGCATATTTTACTACTAACAGCTTTTCTGTTGCAGTATAACATTTTCTTGAATTCATTTTTAGGGCTCCCCATTACTCAGAAGGACAAGAGGAAGGGTATCAGTCACATAGCACTGTTACCTAGAATGCGAAATGCATCTCGCAACAATGTCTCACAGCTGTACATGTGACTGTTCAATATTGAAAATGATGTATTTTTTTTGTATGCAAGTATAATACGCACCCTAGTTTTAGCAGGCTAAAATGAGAAAAAAATTTTCTTATTATACTCGAGATTTTACGGTAGTTAACATAATGAAAACTCTTTATTTTAACACTGAGCCATGTGAGAGTTGGTAAGGTTTGTAGCAATTGGTCTAGCACTGCTTCTGGTGTTCAACAAGGGTGCATTTTGTCCCCTTTCCAATTTAGTTTGGTTATTGATTATGTTATGCAAAATTCTCTGCAAGGGAAAGATTTTGGACTTAAATGGTCTAGAGATTACGAATTCTGATTTAGATTATGCTGATGATTTAGCCCTGTAACGCTCCAAACAAATGCAAAATACTTGAAGTTTTTATGCTCCGGATAGCTTAGACGGGCGCCAGGCAATAATTAACAAATTGCCAAAAGTAGAATAAGTTGATAATAAGTTGATTTAGGGTTCAAATACCAGCGAGCGTTAATGAGTAAGAATTAAAACGATTGTCAAGTAAATTATAATTCAAAAATCCTTAATTCGCGTTGCTCAAGAGAAAAAAACTGTACAGACTCAAAAGGTTTATAACAAAACAAATTTATTTCCAAAATAAATCAACTCACCAAGACATCAATGAAGAAACATAACTCCTGTGCTACACGCACTGTGCTTGGTGCTACGCACCTTGTGCTCGTGCACTCACTTGTGCTTAGTGCTTCTCTCTACTCCCCAAGTGACTCGCAGGCCACTGGTTTTTGACAATGAGCCGGCGCATGCCGGGAAAGACATTAACATACTATGACGAACGACGCAAAAGCTATGACGCAAGAGGGGGCGTGTCCTTTGCTCGCGCTTTAACGGTACAGTCGGAAGATGGGAGTTGCGGCGCATGCGCAACTCCTAGAAACTTGAAAACGAGTGCTGTGATGCCAAAAAGGAAATAAAAAAAATCCCCAAAATGATAAATATAACGTAAATTAAACAAAACTGGTTAAGGTAAAGCAAAAGTGAACGATGGGGCATCACAACTCCCCCTTCCAAAGGGAGTCAAAAGATTTGACCTAACAAATTTTGACGAGCAATTTTGAATAAAGGACACATCTTACGTCATTTACACATGGCTGAACATAAATAAGTAAAAGTATGCTAGCGCAAATTTTGATATGACGAACTATTCTCACTTTGACACAGTTTTCCAACACAACCAAAGGTACCTCCTCCCTTTTCCTCCTGACAAAAATATGTAATTAACAGCTAACCTAGTGTACTTCCGTACCAGTGGCTGTGACAGTTAACTGTATACTAGCATCATCGGTCTAACTAGTATCACATTCTGATACAAACTCGAAATTGGCATATCTTGAACTGTACAGAAAAAATAGGTTAATAAATTCCTAATCTTACTAAGTCTAATAAATGTTAAAAAGATGAAAAGAAAAAGTGATTTTACATATGCTAGCGGGGTGATAACTTCCGCTTTTCCCCTAACCACAAAAAAGTATGTGACAGCTAAATCTTCACCTAAATCACATAAAAAAACGGGTATTCGAACACCGTTATCTCCTCCTAATTACATTTAAATACGCAAAGCTAAGAAAATTCAAAATTTACAAACAAGCAGGATTGTAATCATCCGCTAATTCTTCTTCTATTCACAGAAATCGCGATCTAGCTGAAATAAAAAATCATTAGTTACCTCCCCCTTCAGAGCCAACGTCCCCCTCCCAAAGGAGTTATGCTGGTAACAACTCGGTTATCAGACTAGGCCATTTGGGGACAGCTCCAAAAAGGTACACAAAAAAAAACAAAATTCTGCAGTCATCATGGTCATCATCTATATATACCAATAAATACTGCCAATGTCATCCCAAAAATTACGTATCATTGACACATAAATATCACTGATGACACTGAACAGATTTAAACACATATACATAAATCGTATCTAAGAATAAAGAAAAAAGAGTAAATAATTTATAATATACGATGATAACATTTCATCCAATAACTTTTACATGAATCTCCTTTTTTTTTACATAAATTCACTTTGGAATGCACGTTATTTTACAATACAAATTCTTAAACATAAAAAATATTAAATTGCTAATTCTCTTTCACTCTTCTCATTCATATCCAGAAACATTTTACAATTTCTAAACTTTCCAATATCGACTTACAAAATTTTCAGCTATCAGTCAGCTGAAACGAAAAAATCTACAAAAATACATTTTAACTCGCGTAAATACAATAACTAGAACCTCGATGAACAAGAATGCAAAAAAAAAATTCTATTCACACAAGTATAAACTCGAACTACAAAAATTTCACTTTTCAAATATAAATATCGAATTCTAAAGTTTCAACAAGAAATTAAACATCGCTAACTATATAATTCACAATAAGGCTTCTTCTTCGTCTTCATCTATTCCAGAAAAAACATTTTATAACTCAATCAAGTGCCAAGTGAAAGAAAAATATACTTAAATTTCATTGTTGGCACTCCGTGGCGATAAATCATCTAGTCCGTTTCCGATAACATCCTTCCGTCGTCGTTGGGTGGCTTCACGTAAAGTTGTTACTGAAGATCTCGTTCAAGTCAAGTCGTCGCTGTAGATCTCTCTCGTGACGTCATCTTCCCGATGTTCGCTGCCGGTTGTCGCTCTGCAGGCTCTGGTCATTTCGTCACGCTCTTGACGTTGATGGAACAGCTGAATCTGGCCTTGTCAGTCTTTGCCCTGTTGTGTGCAGTAGGTGATAATCTAATATGTTTTCTCTCTTCTGCTTGGTATAGGTTCATCATCATCAGAGCCATGTTTCTCCTGGGTTTGTTGTGGAGCATCTACTTCAGATCTAGAAAATTCTATAGATGTTTTAAATATCTTTATATTCACAACATTAAAGTATCCTACTGAGGCATTAGTGGTCATATTGGCCAATTCATACAGAAGTGGGGAAAGTTTCTTCCTTATAACATATGGTCCAGCATATAATGATGCAAATTTCTTGATGAATCCTCTTTCTTTATCACTCTTATGATGTGTTTTAATCAAGACCTTATCACCTATTTTAAATTCCATATGTCGTCGTCTTTTATTATAATCCTCTCGTTGCTTTTGTTGTGCTCGTAGGGAATTATCTTGTGCCTTTGAAATGGCTCTAATATGCTGTTCCGTTCTAAACTCAATGGATTGTGAAGATGCGGGTTGGCCAATGAGTCTGTCCCAGGGTAATGTTAGTTCTCTTCCAAGAAATATCCGTGAAGACGTGAATTTGGTGGTTTCATGTAATGAAGTGCGTAAAGCAAAGGAAAACTGTTGCAAATATTTATCCAATGTACTATGTCTATTTTCAACGTAAGCAGCTATCATTCTGCCAATATTTCGATTAATTCTTTCTGTCAAATTTGATTGTGGATGATATGGAGTTGTATATATATGTTTTATTTGGAACGTTTCACATACTTCAGCAAGCACATTGGAAATGAATTGGGGCCCATTGTCCGAAACTATACTCGTGGGTACCCCGTATCTGCATATAAATTCATTTACAAATTTCTTTGCTACGATTGTTGCTGTTGCATTTCTAACAGGAAATATTTCGACCCATTTCGAAAAATAATCTACCAAGACCAGAATATATTGGGATCCCGCTTGTGTTTGTGGATACGGGCCCATTAAATCCATGCCAACTAATTCCATGGGTTCATTGGAGATCGTGCTTTTCATAAGACCACAAGGACGGTTTTGATCGAATTTCGTGGTTTGACAAATTAGGCATGTTTCTACATAGGTTTTTACGTCCTTTTTCAAAGCTGGCCAATATGATCTTTTGGCCACTTTCTGATAGGTTTTCCGTGTACCTAAATGTCCAGCTGAAGGTACATCATGTAATTCTCCGAGTACGTACTCTCTTAAATTCTTGGGAATAAATGGGCGATAACTGCCTGTTTGACTCGGTCGTCTGCAGTAGTACAAAATATCGTTAATTAATCTGAAATGTCTGGCTCTTCCAACAATACTTGAAGCTATACTAGGATCTAGAGGTAATTCATCAGTTTTCAAATAATGATACACGTTTCCATATTCTAAATCGCTTTGTTGTTCAGTAATTAAATGTTCCTTGTATTCGATGGGAACTATTGTGGCGAGTGAGGGAGCAAAAGGCTTATCTTCGAGCTCTGGCGTAACTTCTGCCGGCCACACGGGAGCACGGGATAATGCATCTGGTAGCTGATGTGCACTTCCCTTTCGATGCTCGACCTTGAAATTAAATTCTTGTAGGCGTAATGCCCAGCGCATTAGACGACCTGTTAGATTGGTAGATGTCTGTAACCATTGTAAAGCAGCATGGTCAGTAAAAATAGTTATGTCGGATGTGTCTAATTGTACTTTAAATTTTTCTAGAGCCCATATTACGCTTAGACATTCTTTTTCAGTCACTGTATAGTTTCTTTCAGTATGACTCAAACTGCGACGGCATACATGATGACGTGTTCACAATTGTCATTCTGTACTTGGCTCAGCACGGCGCCGAGACCGACATCGGAAGCATCAGTGTAGATGAAAAAAGGTTTGCCTAACTGTGGCAAGGCCAACACGGGAGCATGACACAATGCATCCTATAATGTCTGAAATGCTGTATCGCAAACAGGTGTCCAGTGAAACCGCTTTCGACGTAATTCACACAAAGGTTCGGCCAAATTAGCAAAATTGGGTACAAATTGTCGGTACCATCCACACATTCCTAAAAATCTACTAAGTTGTTTCGAATTGCGCGGTGTGGGAAATCGTTCTATGGCTTCGACCTTATTAGGTAATGTTCTTACTCCATCCTTATTAACAGTGAAACTGAGGTATTGAACGTCCTCTCGGAGAAATGTGCATTTGGACAACTTTATGGTGAGTCCGGCTTCTCTTAACCTTGCAAATACCAAATTCAAATCACGTAGATGCTCTGAAAAATCAGTAGAAAAAATGACTATGTCGTCTAAGTATACTTCACAAATTTTTCCTTTTAGGTCACCCAGAACTACGGACATAAGACATTGAAATATGGCGGGTGCTCCTGATAAGCCAAACGGTAAGCAACGAAATTGGAATAATCCATCTTTTGTGAGGAATGCTGTTTTGGGTCGATCTGGTGGATATACGGACACCTGCCAATATCCTGAAGACAAATCTAGTGTGCTAATTTCTTGCCAGCCAGTTGTGTTAGTAGATTCTGAATAATAGGTAGTGGATATCTGTCGGGGACTGTAATAGCATTTAATTTTCGATAGTCTACGCAAAATCTCAAATCACCAGTTTTCTTTTTAACGAGCACGACCGGTGAAGTCCAAGGCTAAAACTTGGCTCTATTATCCCATCCTCTAACATTTCTTTAATTTGTGTTGAAATTATCTCTTCTTTACTGGGAGGATAATTATATGGTTTGCTGTAAACAGGTCTATTATTGCCGGTGTCGATATGATCTAAAATCTTAGGTTTTGCGTAGACATCTACCGGGCTTGTTGTTAAAAAGTTCGTAATTAGCATTGAGCAGAGTTTCTAACTTAACTCTCTCGCTATTTCCCAAATGAGCGTTGTCAGCATGTTTTCTAATGTCTGATTTTATCTGATCGATATCAAGTTTTTCTTTCATTGTTGCTTTTAATGAAATAGTATTGTTGGCAAAATCAAATTCAATCAAGTGTTTCCGTATCGCATCTATTCCTATTAAAGAGTCATATAATAATTCACTTATTACTAAGAATTCAAGTCTTATCTCCACATTATTTAAAGTGATAGGTAACTCAACAGTTCCTTGCGGAAAACACTGCTTGGAAGCACAAGCTAAGTTCAAAGGTCCACCGGACCACGGCTGCAAATTCAGTTTACAATTTTTCTGAATTTTATCCCATACTTTCTTATGTAGACATATAAGATCAGCTCCTGTATCAATGTGAGCTATGAATTCTGTCTTATCGTGATAAAGCTTCACAAAAGGTAAATGTAAGACATTATGTATACCCACAGTAGCAAGACTTAACTCATGAGAGGGCTTTTGTTGAGGAACTTTGGCCTCTCGCTTCAAAGATCCCGATGAAAGTTTCCCGAATTTTCATTCCTTTGGTAACAGTATTTCTCAATATGTCCTAGTCGGCCACAAAAGTTACAAGTGATAGTTTCTCTCTTTTGTTTAACCAAAGTTTTAGGTCTAGTGTTATGGTTCAAAGCTTGACGTGGCAAAAAGTCTCTACTTCGTTCATATTCTATAGTTCTAGGCGCGTTCGGCGCAAATTGTCGGGACCGTGTAACTTCCGGTCGTGCGGGAGTCATTCTACGCGACTCAACCTGATATCGCTGCTTTGGCGGGAATGGCATCCATTGTTGGTTATGTGTATTTGCTGCAGATTCTCTTCTTGCAGTGTATTGCCGAGCCAATTTGACTAACTCTGAAACTGAATTTACGTTTCGTACTTCTAGGAATTCTCTAATGGGCAAAAGTAATTGAGACAAAATGCAATTTACAATATCAATTTCAGCGGCATCAGCATCGTACAGCTGGTATAACTCTACTGTACCCCATATAAATTTTTCTATGTCATCTCTTTCCCTTTGTCTTCGTGAAAACAACTCTGTAGCTAGTTCTGTAAAATCATTATAAGCCGGATATATGTCCATGATTTCGTTTTTAAATTCTTCCCAAAGTTCTATGCCATGACGACATCCTACGTTATTCCACCATTGCTTAGCACATCCAATTAGTCAAGATACTGCTAAAACAACTTTTTTGTTGCTTGGCACTTCATGTAAATGGAAGTGCTCCTCCATGGACTTGACAAATGTCCACGATGACGGACGTTTTGAACCGTCGAACCTTATCTCAGGTAAAGGCCAATTAACATAAGGACTATAGTTAATGGATGGGTTGGCAAATCGTCATTGTGGCGATTGAAAATACTCTGTTCTATCGCTTGCTTCTGACGGAACAGAAAATGGAACCTTACGTTCAAAGTTGCTTCGTTGGTGAACTGACGTAGTATTGTCAGCAAATTTAGGGGTTGTTGTCGTTCCCCTTTTCTCCCGATTATCATCAAGCAGATTCATTAGCACTTCTGCTTCCATCATTACATCTTGCAATCTACCCTTTACTCTTTCTATGTCGGGAGTCATTATGGCGGAATCGGCCATATTGTTAGCAGACATGTTTAGCGGTCTGCCGAAATTTGGAATTTTGGAAATTTTGAAAACCTTTTTTAATCTTGAGCAGCGCTCAAAAGGTACTGCTATACAACAATACTAAAGCTATAACTAAGCTTACAAAAATATAAATTTGCTTATCAAAAAAAAGATTTTTCTTATTGTGCCTACGTACGTGTGTGCCCGGACACTTCTAATCATTACATACAACAAATATCTTAAATATTCAGCAATATCTACGCTGAAACTTCAGTACCTTTGAATAATACACAAAAATTTTCGGCTTAAGCTGCCGTTAAATCTACAACTAGTACATACAACTACTGAGCTCAAAAAATTACTATCTTTGACAATCATACAAAATTTATCCACAAATATATATACTATCTTTAAATACTGGCGAGTCCCTGTTCGCTGCGCCACTTCTTTTATTCTACTCTGTAATGCTCCAAACAAATGCAAAATACTTGAAGTTTTTATGCTCCGGATAGCTTAGAC
This sequence comes from Ryuthela nishihirai, assembly GCA_038380435.1. Lineage (NCBI taxonomy): Eukaryota > Metazoa > Arthropoda > Arachnida > Araneae > Heptathelidae > Ryuthela > Ryuthela nishihirai. Next base: position 40,927,254 of record JAWZYU010000018.1, on the reverse strand, counting down.
GGGCGCCAGGCAATAATTAACAAATTGCCAAAAGTAGAATAAGTTGATAATAAGTTGATTTAGGGTTCAAATACCAGCGAGTGTTAATGAGTAAGAATTAAAACGATTGTCAAGTAAATTATAATTCAAAAATCCTTAATTCGCGTTGCTCAAGAGAAAAAAACTGTACAGACTCAAAAGGTTTATAACAAAACAAATTTATTTCCAAAATAAATCAACTCATCAAGACATCAATGAAGAAACATAACTCCTGTGCTACACGCACTGTGCTTGGTGCTACGCACCTTGTGCTCGTGCACTCACTTGTGCTTAGTGCTTCTCTCTACTCCCCAAGTGACTCGCAGGCCACTGGTTTTTGACAATGAGCCGGCGCATGCCGGGAAAGACATTAACATACTATGACGAACGACGCAAAAGCTATGACGCAAGAGGGGGCATGTCCTTTGCACGCGCTTTAACGGTACAGTCGGAAGATTGGAGTTGCGGCGCATGCGCAACTCCTAGAAACTTGAAAACGAGTGCTGTGATGCCAAAAAGGAAATAAAAAATCCCCAAAATGATAAATATAACGTAAATTAAACAAAACTGGTTAAGGTGAAGCAAAAGTGAACGATGGGGCATCACAGCCCTTTTGGCAAATGATGTTGATGAGATGAACTGTTTCATTCGAGCTGTTGATGAGACTGGTAGTAGAGTAGGTTTGGTGATAAATAGAGAGAAAACTAAAGTGATGAAAATTGGTCAGGCTGGCTGTGGTTCAATTATCTGAATGGTTGCAGTCTTGAGCAGATATCTCAGTTTAGTTACGTTTGAAGTTATGTAACAGATACTGGTGATGTACAGTATGAGATAGACAGACAAATAGGGACTTTTAAGAATATATGGAGAATGTGGAGAAATAGGGGTATACATCTAAAAACTAAAAGTAGGTTGTATAATAATTTGGTTCTTTCTAGAGTTAGTTATGATAGTGAAACGTGGACCTTATGTAAACAAGATAATGGGAAACTTGATGCTTTTGATTCTGGATGCTCATGTATCTTGGGCATTAGGTGATTTGACTTTGTAAGTAATAATAAGATTAGGGAAAGGAATCAGCAAACTCCTTTGAGCAGCATGTATTATATATAATATTGTGCAGAGAGAAACTATGTTGATGTGGCCATGTTGCCCATATGCATAACTGTAGATTAGCGAATAGGGTTATGAGCAGTGTGCCTAACTACTGTAGATAGAGGGGAAGACATAAGATTTAGTGGTTAGACAATGTCAAACAGGACCTTGTTAGAATTGAGCTACAGTGGCTAGGTGCAGCAAATGTATCTTAGGACAGCCATGTTTGGAAAACTAAATAGCATAATCTGTTAAACCTCTGTAGCCCACGGCTGCTTGAAGATGATGACGATGAAATAAAATATTTTAGGAATGGAGATGATATCCAATGTCTAGGGAGTAGTTAATTGTAACAACCACATCAATAATCTACCATGCAACCACTTATATGGATCGCATATGTGAGCCACTGTCTTCTGCATGTACCTAGTTTACACTGCAGCCAATCTTGAACAACAAATTCTCTGGTGAGGCTCTTTTGAGTTATAGTTTTGATTTTAATAGCAGGAACAATGCATAAAATGCTGTGATTAATCATATGAATGATCAAAATAATTCTAGGTAAATCAAAATAGGTTTAAGACAGAGAAGATTGTAAAACAGGGGAAAAAATAGAGGTATATAGTTCGTAATTACATCCAAAATCTTTTATTTTTTAAAATAGCAGAGTATTTCTTTTTATAATCATTGTTTTCAGATTTTCGAAACTCTAAGGTAAAATATGTTGATAATAGTTCAAATCAAACTTGTGAGCTTAATTGCTTCAGCATAGAGTAATGGTAACAAATAAATTGACAATCCTGTATATTGGATCTAATAAATGGCTTTAATAAATTATTTATATCTTAAATAAAAATAAATAAATACCCCCTCAAGCAGCTGCTTGCCACAGAGGTCTGACAGGAGCCTGTCAGTTTATATGCCATAGTAGAAGGTCTGAGAGGATGGCAGGACCTCAGCAGAAAAACGATACACACATCCATGCCTTATCCGGGGCTCGAACCCAGGTCCCTTAGATCAGTACCCAAGCATGCTAACCACTCGCCCATGGGACGGCTATTTATATCTTAGCTTCATAAAATATGCATCAAATAAAAAAACTGTTATTTTTTCAAACTTGAATTGCTTATTTTTATAGGATGTATAAAAGAAAATTTTCAAGTGGCAATTTGTCATTTAAAAAATGTATTTTTTTTTTTGTTCTACTAAAAATAGACATAGATGTCCTAGGCTTCTCATTCAGATTCTGTCAACATGTATAATCGACCTGGACACAGGAATGGTTAATAGTAATGTGCTTCAGTTATAGCTGGGTAATAGTGCAGAATTTGTAAATAGCTGAAGCTCAGACAGAGAAGCTAGATATCTCAGAATATGTGGCATTGTCCCACTAAGCATCAGTTTGTCTTGCATCGCCCACCTAACCTTCAGATGTGCTGTGAAATTCATTCCTATTAGGTTGATATTATCTTATATAATGGAGCTAAAACATCTATGTATTTCTTTGTTATACAAATCTTTACTGTTCAGTTTACTTTACTGTTCAGTTTAACTCAGTGTATGCCATATTAACTGTCAGGATCTAAATAGTAGTCTATGCTTGAATTGTAGCTGAATACAAACAAGAAGATTGCAGATCTGTATATTATAACCCTGACTACTATTTGAACATATATAGTAATTTACCTACAATATTGGTGGGGGTGGCTCAGTCGGTAGCGCGCCAGGCTCGTAATTTGTAGTTCCCAGGTTCGAGTCCCAGCTGGGTCAGCGTTGAGATTTATCTCCGCAAAATTTCCCCGCCCTGCTCACGGTCAGTAGGGGACACCAATGGGCTTGGAAAGGCCGCCGTCCGTCGGATGGGATGTTAAGCAGTGGCCCCATGTGCGGGAGAGCCATACCCTGTGCATGTTAAAGAACACGCTGGATGGCCTTGATGGGAGGCTACGACTGTCTCCCAACAGCTGTTCCAGTGGGTCCCCTCCCCCAACCTTCTCTGAGCCTTCGGGGTCCTTGTGGCCTGGCCATTTAGCCCATGGTGTGCAAAAAAGTGCCGCTCAGAGGTAAAACAGTCCAATCCAACCTACAGTATTTAAAAGTGAAATTAATTGTTTGGTGAGAGGTCTAATACTAAAATGTGTAGTCAGGGAGGCATTGGTTCTCTGAGGGGTAGCTGATATCCCCTGAGAATTACTCGCCAAGCTGGTGGAAATGGGACTAGGTCTGTGTTGCAGAGTTCATTTAATTGTTAATGATTGTTAATTTTGGCACTGATGATTTTACAAATGAGTTATATAAAAACTATGTTAGTTGAGTAGACATGGAACTGTAGCTGATTATGAAGAATGAAATTTGTAATGGTTTAAAAAATTCAATCAACTATTATTACAAGGATTGTGAATATTATGTAATATATTTTTACACTTTTGCTGCTTTTTTGTAATTGCTTGCAAAAGCTGTTGGAAGGAACGAATTTGCTGTTTATTATCATTTTATATGAATAAATGTTTACCAAGTATTTTGAAGTGAATCACTAACTTCTGAGCCTTTGTTTCTTTATTAATAAAATTTTATTTTTTAGAGTTTCCTGCAACTGCCAAATACTGTAGCAGAGATAGATGCTGAAATTCACAGAGAACAGAGTGCAGCAGATGGCCTTTTTCAGACAGATGGAAAAGAAGTGAGTTAAATTATTTAAATTTAATATCTTTTATGTGATTAGATATCTTGTAATATTATGATTGTTAAATATAGAGTTAAAATCTGCTGTATATTTATTTTTAGATATTATTCTACAAAATACTTAAATAGCAGAACATACTTCACTTACATTTCTTCAATGTTGTATCACTGTATCCTAACACTCTGATGTTGGATGCAGTGTTGCACATGAAGGCAAAATGGGTTGAGGGAGCCAGGTCCACAGCGATGGAGTATTTCAGTGTGCACAACATCCTAGGCTTGGTGATCAGGATATCATGCACACTGAAACTGATCTAACTGAAACCAATCTAAATAATTTCTTGTGAAATGGAGGGGGGGGGGGTGCCACTGGGATCACTTCTGTCTGAACTCATGGTTGATGATCTCCGCAAAACACCCTGTCCTGCCCACGGTCAGTAGGGGACACCGCTGAGCTTGGAAAGGCCGCTGTCCATCGGATGGGACATTAAGCCGTGGCCCCGTGTGCAGGAGAGCCAAACCCTGTGCACGTTAAAGAATACACTGGATGGCCTTGACAGGAAGCTACCATCTGTCTCCCAACAGCTGTTCCAGTGGGTCCCCTCCCCCCAACCTTCTCTGAGCTTCAGGGTCCATGTGACCTGGCCATTTAGCCTATGGTGTGCAAAAAAGTGCCGCTCAGAGGTAAAACAACCCAACCCATGGCGGATATAGTATTCTGACATGGGGAAGCTGAGGTATTGAAGTGTGTGCAGTATAAGCCAAGGATACATATAAGGTGCATTGATGATATATTATTGTTCTGGGACTGTGATTCAGAAAAATTACAAATATTATTAGAAACATTTAATAATACAATGCCAAGTATAATGTTTATCCATGAAGAGGAAAAAGATAAAACTTTTTGGACATTTTAATATTATGTAAGGAAAGTGGTCTGTAAATGGTAGTTAGGCGTAAACTGGAAGGAGAGCTGTGTACCAATCCCTAGTGATGATGCACAGAACCGGCCAGGTCTAGCACCTAATGTCCGACCCCGCCTTCTCGTGGTGCAGGCCATTAGTACCTTAGGCTGGGGGAGGGCTGCCAGTTCAGTATGGCCTGCTGATCTGGTCATCTACGGCCACTTTTTTCTTTTTTTTCAACCCTGCTGAGGAGTGGTCAACTTCACAGGGTCCTGGTGCTGACCATTTATACCTACTAGACTGGACTTGTTTATGGATTTGAGCTTGATTATGGATCCTGGACTTGCTGCACTGGTGGGCCTCTGTTGAGGGAGAGTCTGCCGCTGTGTTTTCTGTTTGCTTCTGGGTTGCCAGCTCTAAGTGAACAGAGGCATGGGATACCTTATATCAGCTGGTAGATAATCCTAATCAGAGGCCATCGCAGGTACCTGAACCTTACTTAGCTAGTTGGGCATCGTCAAGCCTAAACTGGAGTAATGTGTCTCAGGCAGGCCATATGGTTCTTGAAAAAGTCCACTTGAAAAGGTGGTGCCTGAAGTTCCTACCAGCATTGGTGACTTCAGCCTTTAGCGGAGGAGGAACAGGTCTTTGCCCCATGCCTGCGATCAGGGGGCTGTTTGATATTGTTGGCCCTACCAATCTCAATAAACCTAATTTCTTTAAAAATCCTACTAATCATTTTCTCTCTGCATTAATGTGGAACATGAGGACATTACATAGAGATTATTCTCTTGATGTCCTCATGAAGGAATTCCAGTGCTATAACCTAGATATTTTAGGCTTGCAAGAGACCAGATGGACAGGTAAAGGTGAGATACTTAAAAATAACTTTAAATTTCAATTTACAGGGAGGGAGGATGGAAAGCATCACCAAGGCGTGGGTCTGCTGCTCAGCAGACATGCAAGTGATGCTCTTCTAGGATATGAGTGCATTAATGAAAGGTTTCTTACAGCAAAATTTCAGACAAGCATTAAAAACTTGAATGTTATCTGCTGTTATTCCCCCACTGAGGATGCTGATGAGGATGACAAGGATAGGTTTTACGGACAACTTCAGGACATTTTGAATTCTGTCAAGAAAGGAGATATTACCCTTGTTCTTGGTGACTTCAATGCCAAAGTTGGTACCGACTCTGACCTTTGGGGAGGAGTAATAGGCCCTTTTGGTATTGGTAGCTGCAATGGCAATGGGCAATGTCTCCTACAGGTAAGTAAACTCAATGGTTTCAGAATAACTAACACATATTTCAAACACCGCGACATACATAAATACACATGGGTTTCACCTGATGGGCTGCATAGGAATATGATTGATTATATATTAATTAACAGCAAATGGGCTAGTTCTGTTAGAAATACCAGGGCATATAGGGGAGCTGAAATTGGATCTGACCATTACCTTGTTAAAAGTGTCTTGCAACTTAAACTTAAAAAGTGTTGTGTTAGAGTTAAAAAATTTACCTTTGATACTGAAGCTCTGAATGACCCAGTTATAGCTAAAGCTTACCATGATAGGTTACTTAGTCATTATGACGGTCATGGTTTGCTTAATACTGAAGTTGAGGAAGAATGGGGCCATTTTAAACAGGCTTTTTTGGAAACTAACAGTACTCTTTTCGGAAAAAGGAGCAGAGGAGGCAGAATTATTTAAGTGATAAGGCAATTGAGCTTATTTCAGAAAGAAGGAACTGCAAGAATGTCCTTAATCGGTACCCTACTAGTCCTAATAGAAAAGATTACAGAGAGCTTAATAAACGTGTAAAGGATCAGTTAGCTACTGATAAAAATCTTTGGCTTGATAGCTTGGCTGACAAAGCTGAGGAAGCAGTTAGGCAGCACAACAGCAGAGAGCTGTACCAGATAGTTAATGTTTTATGTGGTAGAAAACGGACAGGCATACAAGGATTGAAGGATAAACAAGGTAAGGTTATAGAAGGTGAGGATTCTCTCATGGCTAGGTGGGCTGAGCATTTCAGTGATGTTCTAAACAATGTGGTTAGTTCTACTCCCATTGTTTGTAATGATGATAGATGCATTGGCAGCTTTAATGTTGGCCCTATAACACAATCTGAAGTTAGTTTGGCTATCTCTAAACTGAAACTTCATAAATCCCCAGGGGTAGATGAAATTACTACAGAAATGCTCAGAGCTGGGAATGTTTTGGTTACCACTTGGATGACTGAAATTTTGAATAACTTTTATGATAAAGGCATGGTTCCTAAAGATTTTACCAGAGCTATTATTATCCCTATTTTCAAAAAAGGTGATCGCAGTTCTTGTGATAACTATAAGGGTATCAGCCTACTCTCTGTTCCAGGTAAAGTTCTTTCCATGATTGTGCTTAATAGAATTAAGAATCTGGTTGACAGGCAATTGCGTGATGAGCAATGTGGATTCAGAAGTGGTAGGGGATGTGTAGATCAGATATTTTCACTTAGGCAGATTCTTGAGAAATGTTTAGAGTTTCAGAAACCTTTGGTTGCTAGCTTTGTTGATTTCAAAAAGGCTTTCGACTCTGTTGATCGTCATAATTTGTGGTTGATTGTGAGATCATATGGTATACCAGACAAGTTAGTTAACATAATGAAAGCTCTCTATAATAACACTGAGTCATGTGTGAGAGTTGGTAAGTCTTGTAGCAATTGGTTTAGCATTACTTCTGGTGTTCGACAAGGGTGCATTTTGTCTCCTTTTCTCTTTACTTTGGTTGTTGATTATGTTATGCGAAATTCACTTCGAGGGAAAGATTTTGGCCTTAAATGGGCTGGAGATACGAAAATTTCTGATTTAGATTATGCTGATGATTTAGCCCTTTTTTCAAATGATGTTGATGAGATGAACTCTTTCATTCGAGCTGTTGATGAGACTGGTAGTAGAGTAGGTTTGGTTATAAACAGAGAGAAAACTAAAGTGATGAAAATTGGTCAGGCAGGTTGTGATTCAGTTAATCTGAATGGTTGCAGTCTTGAGCAGGTGTCACAGTTTAATTATCTTGGGAGCTATGTAACTGATACTGGTGATGTGCGGCATGAGATTAACAGACGAATAGGTATTGCTGCCGGGACTTTTAAGAATCTATGGAGATTGTGGAGAAATAGGCGTATACACCTAAAGACTAAAATTAGACTGTATAATAGTTTGGTTCTTTCTAGGGTTAGTTATGGTAGTGAAACTTGGACGCTGTGTAAACAAGATAACAGGAAACTAGATGCTTTTGATTCTAGATGCTTACGCAGTATCTTGGGTATTCGGTGGTTTAACTTTGTAACTAATGATGAGGTTAGGCAAAGGAGTCTGCAACCTCCTTTAAGCAGTATATTGTGCAGAGAGAGACTCCGCTGGTTTGGCCATGTTGCCCGTATGGATAATTATAGATTGGCGAATAGGGTTATGAACAGTGTGCCTAGAGGCCTCAGAAGGAGGGGGAGACCTAGGATGCGGTGGGCAGACAATGTCAAACAGGACCTTGTTAGAATTGGTGTGCAGTGGTTGGATGCAGCAGATGTAGCTCAGGACAGATATGCTTGGAGAATTAAACTGCGTGGTCTGGTTGGACCTCCGTAGCCCATGGCTGCTTGATGATGATGATGATGTAAGGAAAGTAAATGTGAGATGACCGTTTATAGGAAGCCCAGATATATGCCAATTAATCAAGAGAATTTGACATGTCCAAGAAATTATAAAAAAAATTTTTATTGAATAATGATAAACACAGCTAGATAAGTATAATTTAATAATCCACAAATGGTGCTGTTACATACAAGCTTTTAAAAATTTCAAATCTCATGTGATGAGGAGTGCATATGATTAATGCAAAAACGAGTGTTACAGAATTGCCTTGAGGCTAATTTCTCTGCTAATTTCAACTCGTTAATTACTATCTTAATTATCTTAAAGCCCTAAGATTTATCCTTTGTAATTACACCAAAGGTAAGCTAGAGTAGATAGCAAGAAAATTAATTACCAGTAACTTGATGGCTGGTACATCTGCGATGGAGATCACTTCCAACTGGTATATGCATCCAGTAGATCTTATGATGTTTGAAAATATATGACAAATCATATGGCTGAATGTGTCAGCCATATGTCATATCCAACAGCATTTTGGATAAGAAGTAGTAAACTTATCTTGTTCTCTCATAATTTTTTCAAGTATTGTCAACCAATAATAGCATAACAAGTTTACTGTATCTCTCTTGTAATATATAAGTTATAGGAAGAAAGTAACGAATTGGCTCATTCGCCCTTATGGTATTGTAACATGATTATGTGTAAATGAAATATAGCAAATGTTCACTATGTCAAAGTAAATTTTTAGTATAGTAATTTTTGTTTTTCACATGCACGAATACTCCCTTGTCATTTTGTCACTTGTATCGACTGTGCCATTTGTCTGATTATGGTGTAATAACATTTCTGGTTTTCTGATGATCTGAATTAGCTATATTATATTGTTGATCTGAATTAGATACTTCATTTCCAATGTCCCTCAGTGCGAGTTCCTGTCCATGGTGAGGGGACCACCCTGTGAAGGTTCCGCTGGCTCGGGTATCTTCACAAGTTCCTGAACGCTTGTCTGCATGTTTGCTATGCACAGAGACCGTGCCCCAGAAAAGGAGTATCCTGGTAGTTGCTCAGGGGCCCCTGTCTTCTCTGCTCATGACTGGCAGGGTTTCCTTTGGCTGCCTTGCCATTGGGGAGCTTGTTCGTTGCAGGGCTGGGCAACGAATTCCTGGGCAGCTGCTACACACTGCTTTGATCTCTGCTGCCAGTAAACGGGAGCTCCTGGGGTGATTCCCCAGGAGCAATTGGGCTGGTGGGCAGGACCTGCTATGGTCAACTGTGCATAGCAGTGAGTAACCTTGCCCACGTCTCGGTACAGGTTTGCGAGTTTCCTTACACTTTAATTAATTTGAGAGTTTTCTTTCTTGTGTGATAAAATAGCGTGAGAGAATGGTTAATCTCTCACACTATTTTATTTTGTGGAAACTCAGATGAGTTTCTCACAATTTCTCTTTTCATTTTGCTTTTATTTCTTTATGAGGGCTTGGCTCACTGTCTGTGTGGGTATAGTGCCTGTGTAGCCCTGGTGCTTGACCGGGCACCCCTTGTTGGGCTCATTGGAGGGTGGGGACAGCGGGCACTGAACGTCTCCTACATTTTGCCATTTGACTTCCAATTCTGCCAACTAGCCATAATTTCTCAGAAATACTTCCAATATTTACATCTCATCTGAACATCTGAATTGTAGCAAATCAGAATAAAATTTTACCTTGATTTGGTCAAATCTCCTTAATTTCACGAAACTAATCCCAATCTTTACATCTCTCCTAAATTTGCCAAATCACTTCAAATTTTCAAACTCCCCAATTTTTTTTTTTTTTTTTTTTGGAAAATTAAGGGGAGTTGTCAAAATTGAGACAACTTGGCAAATCTAAGGCAGTTTGGAAAATGGAAAGATGGCAAAATTTAGAGCACTTAGTAAAAACAGTTGGCAAAATTCAAAGCCACTTAGTAAAAACAGGTGAGTTGGTAAAATTTTAGGGAGTTGGCAAAATTCAGAGTGACTTGGTTAAATCTTGAGGAGTTGGCAAAATCAGGACAACTTGGCAAAATCTTGGGGAGTTGGCAAAATTCGGAGTGACATGGCAAAATCATGGGGAGTTGGCAAAATTCAGGTGAGATGTAAAAATTAAAATTTTTTTCTGTAAAATTATGGTGAGTTGACAAAACTTAGGGAGTTGGCAAAATCTAGGAACATTTGGCAAAACTCAAGAGTTACTTGGCAAAATTGTAGGGAGTTGGCAAAATTCAGCTGAGATGTGAAAATTTGGATTTTTTTTCTGTAAAATTATGGCGAGTTGGCAAAAACTAGGGGCAGTTGGTAAAATTCGGAGTGACTTGGCAAAATCGTGGAGAATTGACAAAATTCAGGTGAGATGTAAAAATTGCAATCTTTTTTCTGTAAAATTATGGCGTGTTGGCAAAATCGAGGCAGCTTCGCAATATCTAGGAGAGTTGAAAAATCTTGGGGAGTTAACAAAATTCAGAGTGGCTTTACAAAAATCAGGTGTGATGTAAAATTGTGGGGAGATGACAAAATCTAGGGCAGTTGGCAAAATTCGAAACCACTTGATGAAATATGGGCGATTTGTGAAAATTGGGATTGTTTTCGTTAAATTAAGGAGAGTTTATAAAATCGAGAAAACTTTGCAAAATCTAGGGAAGTTGGCAAAACTGGAAACCACTTGGTAAAGTACAGGTGGGTTGTGAACTCCCCAAGATTTTGCCAAGTTTACTCGATTTTAGTCAATTATCCTGAATTTCACAAACTCAATTACAATTATCACAACTCGCCCTATTTTCCAAGTGGATTCGAATTTTGCCAACTGCTGTACATTTTGTTAAGTTTCCTCGTTGTCCAACACTCTTTAATTTCACAAAACAAATTCCAATTTTCATAACTCACCTATATTTTACCAAGTGCATTCGAATTTTGCCAACTACTCTAGATTTTCCCAACTCGCCGTAATTTTACAGAAAAAAATCACAATTTTTACATTTTCCCTGAATTTGACAAATCACTTTGAATTTTAACAACTCTCCTTAATTGCACAAGAAAGGCACAATTTACTCAACTCCCCTGTATTTTATCAAGTGGCTTCATATTTTGTCAACTCCCCTAGATTTTGCCAAGAGTTCTTGGTTTTTCTAACTCTCCTTAATTTCACAAAAACAATCCCAATTTTCATAAATCGCCTGTATTTTACCAAATGGATTCGAATTTTGCCAACTGCCCTAGATTTTGCCATCTCACCACAATTTTACAGAAAAAAATCCCAATTTTACATCACACCTGTTTTTTGTAAAGCCACTCTGAATTTTGCCAACTTCTCAAGATTTTCCAACTCTTCTAGATATTGTGAAGCTGCCTCGATTTTACCAACACGCCATAATTTGACAGAAAAAAAGATTGCAATTTTTACATCTCACCTGAATTTTGTCAACTCTCCATGATTTTTCCAAGTCACTCTGGATTTTGCCAACTGCCCCTAGTTTTTTCCAACTCTCCTAGATTTTGCCAACTCGGCATAATTTTACAGAAAAAAAATCCAAATTTTCACATCTCACCCGAATTTTGCCAGCTCCCTACAATTTTGCCAAGTAACTCTGAGTTTTGCCAAATGTTCCTAGATTTTGCCAACTCCCCAAGTTTTGCCAACTCACCATCATTTTACAGAAAAAAATCCTGATTTTTACATTTCACCTGAATTTTGCCAACTCCCCATGATTTTGCCAAGACACTCCAAATTTTGTCAACTCCCCAAAATTTTATCAAGTCACTCCAAATTTTGCCAACTTACCAAGATTTTGCCAAGTTGTCCCGATTTTGCCAACTCCCCAAGGTTTAACCAAGTCATTCCATATTTTGCCAATTCCCTAAGATTTTGCCAACTCACCTGTTTTTACTAAGTGGCTTCAAATTTTGTCAACTGTTTTTACTAAGTGCTCTAAATTTTGCCATCTCTCCATTTTCCAAACTGCCTTAGATTTGCCAAGTTGTTTCGATTTTGACAACTCCCCTTAATTTTCAAAAAAAAAATTAGAAATTTTCACAACTCACCTAGATTTTACGAAGTTGCTTCGAATTTTTCCATCTCCAAGTTACTTTGGGGGGGGGAGCCACCCCCCATCCCCCCATGGCTACGCCCCTGAACCCTGGTTTCCATTCCTGCAACTCAGCCTTCCATCTCCACTGGAAGGCTTCCTTCTTCCCATCCTCAGATAGCTTGACCTACCAAACCAAAGAGGTCCCCACCAGGGCCAAAAAAGAAAATAATCACTTCTCCAGAAAGAGCAGTCACTGATCCATGTCCCTTGGATGATTCCGAGGGCATGGATGCATACCGTCCCCTATTCACTAAACTGTCCTCTGCGGTGTTAAGTTGAATAGGAATTCGTTGTCCGTCCACTCTAAGTCTTGAGATGACCACACTCCTACAATGGAATTGTTGTGGATTCCAGAGGAATCTTGATGTCATCAAAATCCTCCTTCAGGTACACCAGCCCATCTGTGTGTGCCTGCAGGAGATGTTCTTGCAGCCAGCCGCAGATCCCACGATCCGGTTCTTTTCACTAGTTCACTGTGACTGGGATGGAGATGGTACAGCTTGTGGGAGTGTCGCTATCCTTGTGAGCAACCATTCTCCATTCCAGGTCATAACCCTCACTACCAACTTAGAGGTGGTAGCCATCAACCTCTTTGTGGGGTTCTCCCTGACTATCTGCTCAGTATATCCCTGTATCCCCCACCTGGAAGCATGGTCTTCCAGGAAGATCTTGATGATATCGTCTCGCACCTGCCTCATCATGGAGGACTTCAATGGACATAGTCCACTTTGGGACACTGCTGACACCAACAGGAGAGGTGGGGTCTTGGAGCAGTGGCTCCTGGATACTTCACTCTCCCTGTTGAACATTGGTGTCAGTATGTACTTTCACTCCCAAACAGCACATTCACTGCCATTGACCTCACCATCTGCTCTTCCTTGATCCTTTCGCTCTTTGTATGGGAGGTCGAGGACAATCCTTACAAAAGCAATCACTTTCCTGTTGTGTGCACCATCTCCCAAGGGGGGCTTTCACTCGTCTCACAGTGAAGGCTTGATTGGGCTGACTGGAGTGGCTTTGAGCTCCTTTCTGAGCTCTACTCTGTCAGCCAGGAGTCCATCAATGTGGCAGTAGTGAGATCACAGACTGTATCATAGATGCAGCTGCGTCCACAATTCCTCAAACTTTGACATGGTTTCCTTGTTTTCCGAAACTGTGGTGGAATCCAGATTGTACCACGGCTTGTAAGGCTCAGAAGAAGACTTGGGAAGTGTTTCGGAGATATCCAACGTCCCTAACCTTGAAGTCTTCAAACGCACCAGGGTGGAAAGCCTGTTTCGTCCAGCACCAGTGCCAGAAGGAATCTTGGATCAAATGCACTTCTTCTATCACTTATTCATTCATATATTCTTCAATGCACGACCAGTTCTAAGATCGTATGGGATAAAGTCCGGAAGATGGGTGGGAACTACACATCCCACTCTATCTCGATCCTGGAGCACAATGGATAGGCAATTGCTGATCCCAAAGCAATTGCTGACACTCTAGGGGAATCATTTTCCTTCATCTCTTAGTCTTCCTCTTATTCCCCCAAGTTTCTGGCCCAGAAAAGCGAGGTTGAACACTCTCCACTGTCCTTCCACTTGAATATTCTGGAGCCTTACAAAAGGCCATTCACAATGGAGGAGCTTCGTCTCTCATGCATCTGCTGTCGGGCCATACAATGTCCATTATATCATGCTCCAACATCTCTCCATGAGAGATCATTTCCAATAAACTGAGTTGACAGTACAATCACACTCTTATTTTTTTTTTTAGTATATATGAGAAAAGTGCCATATTGTCATCCTCAAGCAGCCATGAGCTACAGAGGTCCAGACTGTTCAATTTAGTTCTCCAAGCATATTTGTCCTGAGCTACATCTGCCACTGCATACTATTTCTCACAAGGTCCTGTTTGACATTCTCTACTCACTGTATCCTAGGACTTCCCCTCTTTCTGAGGCCTTTAGGCACACTATTCATAACCCTATTTGCTAATCTATAATTATCCATACTGACAACATGACCAAACCAATGGAGTCTCTCTCTGCACAACATGCTGCTCAAAGGAGGTTGCCGACTCCTTTGCCTAACCTCATCATTACAAAGTTGAACCACCTAATGCCTAAGATACTGCATAAGCATCTAGAATACTTTAGGCATATACACCTAAGGACTAAAATTAGACTATAATAGTTTGGTTATTTCTAGGATTAGTTATGTTACTGAAACTTGGACACTTTGCAAACGAGATGTTTTTGATTCTAGATGCTTACGCAGTATCTTGGGCATTAGGTGGTTCAATTTTGTAAGTAATGATAAGGTTAGGCAAAAGAGTCAGCATCCTCCTTTAAGCAGCATGTTGTGCAGAGAGAGACTCAGTTTTTTTGGCCATGTTATCCATATGGATAATTATTGATTTAGTTAGCGAATAGGGTTATGAACAGTGTACCTTAAAGGTCTCAGAAAGAGGAGACCTAGGATGCTGTGGGCAGACAATGTCAAACTGGATCTTGTTAGAATTGGTGTGCAGTGGCCAGATGTAGCTCAGGACAGATATGCTTGGAGAACTAAATTGCACTGTCTGGTTGAACCTCCATAGCCCATGGCTGCTTGAAAATGATGATAACAATCGCTCATCTATGGTTATATTGCAGCCAAGTGAATAGTTTTGAGTCCATGCATTGGAAAATTGCTCAAATATTGACTGAATTGCCTGTAGTTTGTCTTTTGTTGCAATTATTGAGCATGCTGTGTTTCAAGCTTGTCAAATCTAATATGTCAAAAAAATGGATTTGAACGTGCCATGGTTGCTGTGAAAAATTTTTTTGTCCATATTTTATGTAAGTGAAGTTTTCTTCATCACTTTCTTCCTATCACTCTCAGAATCCCAATAAATGCATATATCTTATTATGTAAAATATCTTTCCGAACTTTATTTATTGTGTTTTCACTACTTTCTAAAACAATTTTATCTTTATGATGCATTTCTAAACATATTTCATCCACCATTTCATTACTGATAAATAGTTGAAGTGACTCTAATATTGATGAAATTTGTTAGAAATATTGTTAGAATTGCCTTGCAAACACGATTTTGCAGCAACTATAATACAAACTCATCTTCTAGTAGAAATTGGTGGTGTAGTGCTCCACTACAATCCAGATTTTATTTTAAAAAATTGGTTATTTGTTGGAGGATAAATAACAATTTCATCTTCATTGTTGGGAAATCCATGAATTTCAATCTCAACTTCAATGTTATCCCTTTCTGCATTTTCATATGCATTGCTTTCTTCATTGTCTTCAATGTTCTTCATCCTCCAGGTGTCCTCTAATGCTGCATGCAATTCATCTTCTGTTAAATATCTACTTTGGTATCTTTTAGTCATAGTAAGGGATTATTTACTAACAATTGTTCAAATTGCTAACTGCTTTGCAATATTTTGTATTATTGTAAAATATACAGTAACAATTCTGAATACACTCTAATGTTGCACTGACAACCAACATGTACAAACAGGGTTACTTGGCTAATTACATGTAATACGTAATCACACTTGATGACTAACAGTTATGCAGTGCATTTCATTACTATATATTCGAAATATTATGGATATACACTAATGCTGCATTGGTGACCAAGAAGCACAGACAAATCATTTGACTATGTAAACATAGACTTGACATAACTCATATGCATGCACAATTTTGTATTAGGCTATACATAATTGCATTTGTTATCAATTAAACTGGGTATTTTTTGTACTCCACTCAATATTTAATAGCTGTTATAGTAGAGAAACAAACACTACATCTTTTAGGATAATGAAATAGATTATGTCTATGAGGTATACCTAAGTTGCAAAACCAAAAGGACATATATTTACAAAAATATTAACAACATGTGTTTGGGGAGTACAAAAATTTACCCTGCTTTGCTATGGAAGAGTTAAAAATTGTGTGTCTTGGCTGATTGATTAATCCTGTGATTCTTCCAGTATCCACCATCAGAGATCACTAGTTATTTAATTTTTGATCATTTTAAATTAATTATTCTTTAAGAATCAATCAATAATAAATTCACAGATTGCCTGTTGACATACAATTCAAGAAATAATTTTATGGAAAAAATTAGTTTCGCCGATGAATGGGATTCGAACCCACACTTCCCAGTTATGTGCCAGGTGTTCTAACCACTAAGCTATCACCAGCTAGATGATTTATCCACTTAGTTGTAACTATTAAATCTCACTGACCTTGTTGCTCATGGTGCCATCTATGATCAGGAAAGGCAACTTATCCAATGCTGAGTAATACATATATAGCATCTACATACATCTCCTTATTTAACATCTATATATTAAGCAATATTGGATGCTGCCTTTCCTGATCCTATATTTCATTTACACATGTAATCACTATTACAATACCATGATGGTGAATGATCTGATTCAAGTTACTTTCTTTCTATATCTTGCATACTATAAGGAAGATGACAGTAAACTCATTATGCTATTACTTGTTGACAGTACTTTAAAGAATTAAAGTTATGGTTTACCACTGCTTATCCAAAATGCTGTTATTCTTTCATGATGTATGGCTGATGCACTCAGTCCTTTCATGTTTTTCCTCCAGAGTGGATATATCCTGCAGAGTGGATTTTTATAGATGATTACTGTTCTGAAGTTATCACTTATGCACACCTGGTTCTTTTCTGGTTAAGGCAAGATGTCAGTCCTTTTTGCTAGCTTTATATTTAGATGTCATGTCATTATCACAGGACTATTTAACATCAAGTATACAAGTCATTTGACCTATTCACAAATAGGTGTCTGTTTTATATTGTAGCAAAGGTGAACAGTTTACCTGTATATGTTATTTAACATATACAGGTAAACTGTTATATGTTATTTAACATATACCAGATTTTTATCCTGAATAGATTATGAACATTACAAATGGCTAATAAATCTATAATCTTCTCATTGGGTCACCTTGAGGGTGCTTCCCACGTGTAGTAATTCTGGAATTCATGCTATCACTAGATTTACAATTTGTATCGTTTTTCATTTGGAAATATACAAAAAAAATTGTCAATTTTATTCACTGTTTAATTGAAATATTTGTATAATTTATATTTTTTTACCTGTCTTCTTATTGCTTTTCACTCATCATTTGTTGGTTTGTTTGTCTGTCAGTTTGTTTGTTTGCCAAAACAGTTATTCTACCATATCTTTTGAATGCGATGAACAAACTTAATGATTTATGTGTCAAATGAAAGTTTGTGATGTAGGGAGTGTCGTAGCTATTAAAAATTTTACCCCCCCTAAGAAGGGGAAATATGAAAATAATTGTGCCTCTGTCTTCAGAACCCAAGCACCAAAGGCTTATGCACAGATGAAAGCTTGTGACATCGGACTGTCACAGGCTATAAAAATTTCTCCCATGCTTTCTCCCCCCACCCCTCAAAAAATTGCAAAATATATATGTATATGAAAGCATGTTCTATATCTTTCAAATGCAAAAGCTGAGCATAAGTTGTATGTCAAATGAAAGCAATATTGTGGACAATGAACATACCCCTGCTTTCTTCTCCCATAAAAAGTGGGAAATGTGAAATTCATTCTTCTGCTATAATTGCTGAGTTTAAGAACCTACAATTACGAGTTAGGTATCAAATGAAAGTTCATTTTAGGAGAATCATAGAGTATTTCAAATTATGCCCCCAAAATAGGGAAGAAATGTTGTGGGGGTTAAACCTTAACAAGTTATATCTCAAATTAAAATAAAAGGGAGGGAAGAGAGGGAGAAAGTTTATGATCAATCAATCATAATCAATGTTTATGAGTCGATCAATCAATCAGATCAATGTTTATGAGTCGTGTATCAAAGTTTCTGAAGACAGGTATTTTAAAATTTTTTAAAAATTTTTAGTCACTAAAAACATCTATCTTCCTATATGCACTTTGGAAAGTATAAAAATAAACCTGAAAACATATTGATGGTGCAACCAGTTGCCGAATTTGTATTCACTTCAAAGGAAGATAGGGTGCCAATTTACCTACTCAACAAGATTTGCTGACAACTTATCTTCCTTTGAAGTAAATACAAATTCTGTGATTGTATTCACCATTGATATGCTTTTGATTTATTTTCTGCATTTTAGGACATATAAAAAGATAAATATTTTTTAATTTTATTCAGTTACGAGTATTTTTTTCAAATATTATATCTGCATCACTATATTATGTTTACATTCTCAAGAAATGTACAAGAATAAAGAAAGCCTTTGCAATATCTTGAAGACCAAGTGAATTTATGTTTGAGTCACTGAATTCTTATTCACTTCAAAGGAAGATAGGGCACTGGCAATCTTGTTTAGTAGGTAAATCTGCATTCTAGCTTCCTTTGAAGTGAATGCAAACTTAGTGACTGATTGCGCCATTGATAGGCTTTAGTTTTATTTTCTACTTTTTAGACTGCCATATAGGAAGATAGCTATTTTTTAAACTTTTTTTTTTCAATTTTAATGTTCAGTACTATCTTACTACTATATATTATATATTGTAGTGGTTACCATGCTTGGCTACTTATCTAAGGGACCTGGGTTTGAGCCCCAAGTTAAGGCATGAATACTTATGCTGTTTTACTGTTGATGTTCCGCCACCTCACAGACCTTCTACTATGGTGTATATTTGATGGGGTATTTATTTCATTTTAGTAGTTTAAAAAACAGCTAATTTTTTCTCATTGTCCATTTCGTAGTAATTATAGTCATTTAGTTAGTTGTAGTATTAAACAATAATTTAGTGGTATTCATAGAATTGTAACTAAACAATAATTTTTTTGTCTAGTTTTGAACAAATCACTGGCTTTGTGTAAAATAAACATATTAATTTAAATTTCAAATTATTTTAAAGCAATGTGTATTTTTTCCAGGTTGTTAAGCAGCATTCACAAAGAAAGAAAAGTATTGTTGAAACACAGAAGGAAATTGATCATAAAGTTCTTCAACTGGAAGAAATGTATCAAAAGATTGAAAACATTAAGCTTAAGTGGCTGCCACCTCTTGAAAATCTGATTCAAAGAATTAGCAAAACATTCAGCAAATATTTTGCTAGTCTTGGTTGTGCTGGAGAGATTAGTCTGAATAAAAGTGAAAATCCAGTAAGCAGCAATTATGTATATATTTATAAATGCAACTTATTTTCATTGGCACAGAGATTTTTACAGCTCAAAGGGATCATATAAATTACATTAGAGTGTGTGTGTGTGGGGAGGGGTGTAGTGATTGTGTGTTATGTCACCTGGTGGGAAATTCAAAAATGCTATATAATGCTAACATTCTATACTAATTTTTGCAATCAGTATTTTTTTCGTTTTCTAATGATAAGAATTTGCCATGGATTCCTGCAGTAAATGTCAGGAGGAGGCATTTGCCCTTCTATAATTTATAAAAATCTCTAAAATTCATATTTCTACTTTAAAACTTTAATAATAATAAAAAAAATAAGAATTTCAAAATTATTGCTATCCACAGCTGAAATTTAATGCCAAGAGTGTAGGTGCCCATCCATTTGTTTAGTTGTATTTTAGTATATATGTATAGAATGTGATGCCATCTAATGGACAAATAAAACAATCTTGGTGTTAGGTTCTGCTTTGATGCATGTTATAAGAAGTTTATTCTAACGTAAATATGTTGTTGTAATCAGTAACTTTACTTCCCATAGGCAAGGAAGAAAGGTGTAAATAACCCAAGTGTTTTTAATCAAAATGTTGGTGAATCTCAACTTAAAAAAATTCATGTTGTAAACAGCTCATGGTTATGAACATTTTACCAGCCGATGCATTATGACTCCTTTTTCAATTTACTCCCACACATACAAACATCTAAATCTTTTTGAATGTACAACATTTTGTATTTTACTCTTCTGATCATTGTTATCAACTTAGTTACTTTGTTGCTATATCTTGGAACTTTGAAACCATACAGCTATTTAAATTTCATACATACACCGATCAGCCAAAACATTAAAACCACCTACCTAATATGATGTAGGTCCTCCTCTTGCTACCAAAAGAGCTCTCACCCAATGAGGCATAGATTCAACAAGATGTTGGTAGGTGTTGCTTGATATTTGGTACCATGAGTGCAACAGAAGGTCCCGCAGTTCCCATAAATTATGTGGTTGGGGTGATGCTGCTCATACCCTTTTCTCTAACTCAAACCACAAATGCTCGATAGGATTCATGTCCGGCAAATTTGGGGGCCATGGCAATAAATGGAATTCCGCATCATGTTCTAGAACCATCCTGAACCATCTTTGCAGTGTGACATGGGCCATTGTCTTGTTGAAAGACACCATCTCTGCCAGGGAATACAGTTGCCATAAAGGGGTGTACTTGGTCAGCCATGATGTTTAGGTAGGGGACAGCTGTCAGAGTTTGCTCTACAGGAATAATTGGTCCAAGTGGTCACCAAGGAAATATTGCGCAGACCATCACACTCCCTCCAGCTGCCTGGATCCATCCCACAATGCATCCAGGTGACAAGGCTTCTGTGGGTAAAGGTCGCACACGAGCTTGTGTCTGTCTACACAGTGTAACAGAAAACGGGATTCGTCTGACCATGCGACCCTCTTCTATGGTTCAATGTTGATGATTATGTGCCCACTGCAAGCATTCTTGCATAATGCAGAGGTAGTTTTAATGTATTGGCTGATCAGTGTATATATTTGCTACTTTTTCATCTATATTTTCTTTTAACAATATTTAGTTATTTTTCTCTAGTTGTGATAAGTCTGTAAGTTAGATTAGGTATTGATTAGTTATAGCAGATTTAACCGATTAATGGAGTTTGTTCTTGCATCATAGCTGACACATGCAGAGCACATACCGAAACTTCTGAACTGTGTGACACATGATGCTGTTATCTTTAGGTGATGTTGGAAAGAAAAAGTTTTGCTCTACCAGAAAAGGCCACATGAAGATGAAAAACTCAAAATCTGGATAAACTGGTTAAGCAATAAAAAGATAAGGAAACCAAAAGCAAGTTTTTTTTAATTGAATTTTTACAAAGTATTGTAAAACTTTCTCTGAAATGATATATCTCTAAAAATAGTGTGACAAAAAAAAAACTTGATGGCAATGTTCAACAGATCTGAAAGCCAATAAAAATAAATTGCTCATGCACACTAGTCAGATATACTAGTCAATGTTCATTTAGATTTTCTGCTGTATTCTCATACATTTATTCATCATGGAACTTCATTATCATAGTACCATTCATATGCATATTTTACTGAAAAAAACTTTAACTCAACTTTAATCAGACGTCCTGGTTGTCCCTTAAATGCATCCTGATAAGTGGATGGACCTCTTAAGACTCTTAGTGGTTTCAGTTTCACTTTTAGGAGATTATGCAATAATGATAAAAGTAATTCTATGAATATTAACTAGTTATAAATGAGATTATATTAAAAAAACAAACAAAATGGAGGTGGCCTACCTGGTCTAGTGGTTAGTGTACCTGACTACTAACACCAGCTGGCATGCGTTGGGTTGTTTTACCTCTGAGCGGCACTTTTTTGCACACAATGGGCTAAATGGCCAGGTCACATGGACCCCGAAGGCTCAGAGAAGGATGGGGGAGGGGACCCACTGGAACAGCTGTTGGGAGACAGATGGTAGCCTCCCGTCAAGGCCATCCAGCATGTTCTTTAATGTGCACAGGGTATGGCTCTCCCACACACGGGGCCACGGCTTAACGTCCCATCCGACGGACGGCGGCCTTTCCAAGCCCATCGGTGTCCCCTACTGACTGTGGGCAGGGCGGGGAATTTTGCGGAGATAAATCTCAATGCTGACCCAGCTGGGACTCGAACCTGGGAACTACAGATTACGAGCCTGGCACGCTACCGACTGAGCCACCCCCGCCCCCCAGCTGGCATGCATTTCTATAAGTATATGTTGTATGAGAACCAGGATAAGTTTAATAGAGCTTCTAGGTTATCTATATCCTTTGTGTAGTGTATTACACTCTTCCCTTTTTAAATTAAAAAAACGAATTGCTCTGATCCCTCTGGCTCTAATAGTATTTATTAATGAAGAACTGAAAAACTTGTTTGTTTTTGCCTAAAATTATTGAAAATGAATTTGTGTTTTGCTGAGCAAAGTTATTTATTTATATTATAATAATCTTAAGTAGACGATAAAATACACATACTTATGAATAACTGTAGTATATTGAAGTATTTCTGGGAAAGTTTTTTTTAAATACTTTGCAAGGATCACATTCTTATATTTTTATTTCCTACCTTTTTTTTTGTATTTTTACTTATTTGGTTCCATTTCTTAACCATTTATTCAGCTTTTGAGTTTTGAAGTCCTTGTAGGCCTTTTCTGGATACAGATTATGGCTTTGAACTGTATATAAATATAATTTTAAATATTAATTTATACTTTTTTTTAAATTTTAAGTTCCTTTCGTTGTGCTAGTGATGCTTAGCTGGTGCTGATGTTCAAACTTTTGAAATGCTCTACAGGTCCAATGCTGCTTGCAGTTTTAAATCCCAAACAATTTTTTACGGCAAAGAACAATTGTGATAAACAATTAAAAATGAACTTCTATTATTTATAATAAAAGAATGTAGATGTGGTCAGCCATAAAATGATGCAAAAAAGAGGCAAACATGCTTTTCAATAAACAATTAAAAATGAACTTTTATTATTTATAATAAAAGAATGTAGATGTGGTTAGCCATAAAATGTTGCTAAAAGGAAGCTTTTCAATGTCCCACCTGGACATTCCACAGATAATTCGAAGACTATCATTGTATATAAAATGGCATAATTCTGAACAGATGAACAAACAAACAAGCTGCTGATTGCCAATCGCTGGACATGTGCAATGGCATTGATGACAAAAATTGCAGTTTCCACATATCTCTGCAGCTACTTGAGCAATCAGTTCCAAATTGGGAGGGGATATAAGTGGGGTACCACTTATAGCAGAGTTAGATATAAGTGGGGTACCACTTATATCTAATTCTGCTGGGGAACAGATCAGGTTCCTAGCTACCAAGAGTCGGTAGTGACTGCTCAGAAAGTGTTGAAACTTCTGCTATTGCATACCATATGAATGAAGCATGCTTTCGGTATGTGGGGAAAGCTGTGAATAAAGTTATCAGTGGATGTATGTTTGGTGCCAAACTTTTGGCAGGATTTAATTGTGACTAGTAATACAGTGGGAAACTGTGAATAAAATTACTGATGGGAAAAGTTATTAATATGTTTCACATCAAACTTTTGGCGTGGATTTATTTAGTATACACTGTGGTAGTTTATTAGGTACACCTACCTAATAGCATGTATCTATTTTGGCTTTCAGAACAGCCCAAATTCATCAGGGCATGGAACTTACAAGATGCTGGCTGGTTTTGTGCAAGACTGTTGTGCCATGTGGAAATGATTATATCTTACCTTTCTGCTGCAAATTGGACAGCAGCATAGTCTCACTGCAAACAGCTCTTATCACCTTCATCCCAAAGATGATCAGTATGGTTTAGATTTCTCCGCAAAATTCCCTGCCCTGCCCACGGTCAGTAGGGGACACCGATGGGCTTGGAAAGGCCGCCGTCCGTCGGATGGGATATTAAGCCGTGGTTCCGTGTGCGGGAGAGCCATACTCTGTGCACGTTAAAGAACACGCTGGATGGCCTTGACGGGAGCCTACCATCTGTCTCCCAACAGCTGTTCCAGTGGGTCCCCTCCCCCAACCTTCCCTGAGCCTTCGGGGTCCATGTGACCTGGCCATTTAGCCCATGGTGTGCAAAAAAGTGCCGCTCAGAGGTAAAACAACGACGTCCCAAATGGTTTAGATCTGGGGAATGTGCAGGCCAATAAAATAAAAAAAAGCTCATCAACATATTCCTGGAATCATTCAGTGACAATACTTGCTTTTTGAGCAGGTGCATTATTATCATGCTGAATCCATCTGAGTGAGGAGAAACTGTAGACATGAAGGGGTTAACTTGGTCAGCAATAATGTTCAAATATGCCACTGGCATTAAGATGTCCTTTGATGGGTATCAGGGGAATAATGTGTGCCAGGGAAACATTCCCACACCATCACACTGCCACTACTGCCTCTACTGTTGACACCAGACAAGTTGGCTCCATGGCATCAAGTTGCTTGTACCAAATTCTGATCCTTCCGTCAGCATGATGCAGAAGGAACCTTGTGTGATGCCCCATCATTCACTTTTGCTTTACCTTAACCAGTTTTGCTTAATTTACGTTATATTTATCATTTTGGGGATTTTTATTTCCTTTTTGGCATCACAGTGCTCGTTTTCAAGAGTTAGGAGTTGCGCATGCGAACTTCCGACTGTTGTGCATGCGAATTTCCGAACTTCTGACTGTCACCCGCTAAAGCGTGTGCACAAGGACAGGCCCCCTCTTGCGTCATAGCTTGCGTCGCTTGTCAATTTATGCAAATGTCTTTCCCGGCGTGCAACTTGACACGTGCGGGCACTGTAAACTCTTGTTATAACCGGTGACATGCTAGTCACAGTAGCTTAAGACAGTAAGTGGTAGTAAGCACGGAGGAGCACAGTTAGTGCAGTGTGTATAGTCAGAGTTGAGAAATGATGTATCTTCTTCATTGAAGTTTTGGTGAGTGATTTTTGGAAATAAATTTGTTTGTTATTTAAACCTTTTGAATCTTTACTAATATTTTTCTCTTGAGCAATGTTAATTGTTTTGGATTAGAAATTATCTTTACATTTTGACAGTCATTTAATATTTTTGAATTCTTACTCATTAATGCTTGCTGGTATTTTGAACCCTAATTTAACTTTTTTTTTTTTGGCAATTTGTTAATTATTGCCTGGTGCCCATCTCAGCTATCCGGAGCGTGAAAATAATTGGATCATAAAAAGGGTCCAAACTTTAAAAGTAATTCATTTCTTTGAAGCATTACACTTGGTTTTCCAACCTAACGATTCACCACTGGAGATGAGCTTTCATGTTCTTCACTGACAACATTGGCACTCGACATGGTCAGAGTCTGCTGTAGCCCATTCATGACAAGACCCGATACATGGTGCATTTGGAGATGACCTACTGCACACCAATGTTTAATTCTGTTGTGATTTGCCTGGTTATGGCCCCATCTGTTCGCTTGCATGAATATCAGTCTCCTTTGACCCCTCTTAACCACAAGCTGTTTTTGTCCACAGGATTACCAATCACTGATAGTTTTTTGCTTTTCACATCATTTTCAGTTAACCCTTGAAATGGTTGTGTTTGAAAAGTCCAGGCGACTGTTTGGGAGATGACCAACTATCATGCTATGTCACCCTGGTTGCTCATTCTGATGCTCAGCCCAACTCTAGCTGATGCTCAAAGAGTTGGTCTGCCTGATTTCTTCCACATACTATGGTCACATGATGTATTATGTGTTGGAATGAACCATTTATGTGGTGAGGGAGGTGTACCAAATAAGCGTATCTGTGTATATTATCAGTAATAAACTGGTATATGTGCATATTATCAGTAACATACATAAGCTGTGAACTCAAAAATCATGCTTTGCCTTCCATTGTGGATAAAATTTTCTCTTGGTGGCTACATTGTATAGACTTTGCAGTGGCATTGCCTAATAATTTTTTGTTATTGCATTTTAGAATGTTTCAGCATTTTAAGGGAAAAAAGTGACTGCAAAAGTTGAAAATTTTAAAACAATTTAGTGAATTAAGAGTAGAAATAATAGCATCTCACAGACATACACCAGGTAGTAATATGTTAGATAAATATAGAGGAAATTGTCATTGGTCAGGTGGGATCTGAATCCAAGATCTCCCGATAACATGTCAGGTGCTCTGACCACTGACTACTGGCTGCTGAACAATCATCCTCTATTAGTGGCTTTAAGCATTTAACCGTAGAATTAGTCATTGGAATTCAATGACTGAATTCATTCCAATGACTGATTATGCTGAGTCAGATAAACAGATCAGCTTTAGAATTAAAAAACCAATCAACAAAAATACACATACTGGCCATTGAATTAGAAACCTTTATGCAGATGTACGTAAACGTCACTTGTGCAGTGTATATGCAAAATACATGGTCATGTGAATCACCATGTGATAGGCAACTATTTAAGACTGCTGCTGATCAGTAATCGTCAGTAGTGTTGATCAAAATGGGAAAACAAAGGATCTTTCAGGGTTCAATAAAGGGCTTATTGTGGATGCCCATCTGGCTAGAGCAATGATTTTAAAAGTAGCAGAGCTGACTGGTTTCTCAAAAGGTGAGACATCTCAGGTTTTTAATCAGTAGAAAAATAACCCACATTTCTTGTCGGAGAGGCATTAGTATAGTGCGATGACAATCTGTCAGGAATGAGATTGCTGTCATCTGAGAAGGCTTGTAAGGAGAAACAGGACTCACAGTGTGCAGCAATTGGCCAAAACATT
Source organism: Ryuthela nishihirai (assembly GCA_038380435.1). Classification (NCBI taxonomy): domain Eukaryota; kingdom Metazoa; phylum Arthropoda; class Arachnida; order Araneae; family Heptathelidae; genus Ryuthela; species Ryuthela nishihirai. The sequence continues at coordinate 40,900,353 of JAWZYU010000018.1, read as the reverse complement.
CAATGAAGGCTGTTCCCGACTCATATCTCGGCAAACTATGTGCAGGGAATTGAAAAATATCGGTATTAACAGTTGCATGCCTATACGAAAACCACTGATTTCTGCAAAGAGCTGGAAAGTTCATCTACAGTGGCTTCAGGAACACTGTGGCAGACACTGAAAGATTGGAAAAAAGTCATGTGGTCCAACGAGTTGTGGTACACCTTGTTCTGTACCGACGATAGGCAGAGAATTTGATGGGAGCTGCATGAAGCAATGGACCCAGCTTGCCTTGTAAATGTAAACACAACTCAAGATTCTGAAGGCAGTGTCATAGTGTAGGGCATGTTCTGTTGGTCATAATGGGCCTCTGATATTGCTGGAAGGTCGGATGTCCTCCAAGGATTATCTGAACATTGCAGGATGGACTTGATCAGCAACAATGTTGACTTTTTATCCAGCAGGTGACAGCTGTTTCATGGATGATAGTGCTACTGTCCATCATGTAAGATGTGTTCAGTAGTGGTTCAGTGAGCATGACAACGACTTCCACCATCTTCCCTGACCACCATAAAGCCCAGATTTGAACCCCATTGAGAATGTATGGGACATGTTAGAGAAACAGATCTGGGAGCAAATTTCTCTTCCATCAAATCTGAGCCAGTTAAAGGACTGTCTGGTGAACTCCTGATGTGCTGGAGATGTAAAGGCACTCCAACACCTTTTGGAATCTATGCCAAACTGCATATGTGCTGTAATTCGGGCTAAAGGAGGTCCAACTTGGTATTGAATAAAGGTTTCTAATTCAGTGGCTGGTGTGTGTGTAGGTCATGTTATATTCCAAATTAAACAAATTTAATTCTGAATCTTATGAAAATAAAAATTTTAAACAAATTTGCAAGCATATTAATTTTAACAAGACATTTTTCACAGTGATAGAGTGGAAAAATAGATTGTACTATAGTTTAAGGCTTAATGTTGGAAAACGTGTTGAATAATACAGTTAAGTTATACAGGGTGATTCAAAACTTATCGTTCAAATTTCGTGGAGAGGTAGGGAATACGTCAGGAAACCGATTTCACATAGGAAAGTATGTCCGCAAATATACGCATGCGTATGTAGAGGGTGCTGTGGTACCCAACCAGTGTACAGCTCGCCCGACCACTCCCGCTGTCATCAGTGTACGAGCTGACTTACTAGTGATAAGATGAATTCTTTTTGTGGGGGGCCATGAAATACCATGTGTACGAGACCCCCGTCGACAGTAAAATGGACCTTGTTGCACGAATAGTGGCTGCCGCAGGCATTGTCCGTGATATGCCAGGCGTTTTTGAAAATGTTCGGCGGTCAATGCAACGGCGCTGTGAATCCTGTGTCCGTGTAAATGGTCGCAATTTTGAGCACCTACTGTGAACCTGTACTTTACCTTGTTGGAATAAAAGTCACATTCGTTACCATTTAACTGTACTGTTTCCTTGTGTTCACTTTACTTGTCCATTTTGTTCATGTAGATGACGTTTGCGGACATACTTTCCTATGTGAAATCGGTTTCCTGACGTATTCCCTACCTCCCCACGAAATTTGAACGATAAGTTTTGAATCACCCTGTATATTAATTGAAAGAAATTTCATCCTGAATACAATACTATTTACCTGAAACCTTATTTTTATTTCCTTTAATGATTCTTTTCAGTGTTGTGTAATTTAAAACATGGGCCAGCATTATACACAGGGGCATAGCAAAAGAAAGTTGTGGGGGAGAAAACAAAAATTTTCCAACTCAGAAATCAGATTTTGCCAATTGGGAAAATAAGACCTTTACCCAGAATTATGTATGCTTGGGAGTGTGTGTGTGTGCACAATTCTTGAATTTGAAACCTTGCCATGATTTATACAAAACAATTCCATAATTTTAAATCTCACCTGAACCAAGTCACTTTTTTGACAACTCCCTTAGATTTTCCAACTATCCTTCACAAAACCAGTCCCAATTTTCACAACTCGCCTGTATATTACCAAGTGGCTTCAAATTTTGCCAACTGCCCTAGATTTTGCCAACTTGCCATATTTTTACAGAAAAATCACAATATTTATATCACACCTGAATTTTGCCAAGTTACTTTGAATTTTTCCAACTCCTCAAGATTTTGCCGATTTGCTCTTAATTTCTCAAAACCAATTTAAATTTTCACAACTCATCTGCATTTTGCCAAGTGGCTTTGAATTTTGCCAACTACCCTAGATTTTGCCAAATTGCCTTAATTTTGTCAACTTGCAATAATTTTGCAAAAAAAAAAATCCTAATTTTTACATCTCCCCTGAATTTGCCAAGTCATTTCGAATTTTGCCAACTCTCCTTAATTGCACAAAAACAATCCCATTTTTCACAACTTGCCTGTATTTTACCAAGTGGCTTCGAATTTTACCAATGTGCTATATATTTTACAGAAAACATTCCAATTTTTACATCTCACCTGAATTTTGCCAAATTGTCCCGATTTTGACAACTCTCCTTTTTTCACAAAACCAATCCCAATTTTCACAACTCACCTGTATTTTACCAAGTGGATTCAAATTTTTCCAACTGCCATAGATTTTGCCATGTTGTCTTGATTTTGCCAAGTTGCCTTGATTTTGATAACTACCCTAGATTTTGCCAAGTTGTCTAGATTTTGCTCCCTTTAATTTTACAAAAAAAATCTCAATTTGCAGAATTCATCTGGATTCTACAAAGTCACTTCAAATTTTGCCAACTCCGATAAACTTTGGGGAGGAGCCTGCCCCCATTCCTCCCCATAGCTATGCCATTGGTTATACAAGGTGACTTGGATTGCTCACACATAAATGGGATTTTCTCTCCTGTTTATGAAATGGAGGAGCTCTTTCTTAGACTGCTTTTTTTTTATTAAACATTATGATTTTTTTTTTCTCTGGGGGGTCTTCGCTAAGTGCTGAAAAGTTAGTGCACCAAAACCAAAAAAAAATGTATATATCGTTAAGAGTGGCAGCCTATATATTGAGAGTAGGGCGAGGGGTAAAACCTTTTAAAAACCATTGAATATAAACTTAAAAACTTATAATTAAAAAATAATAAAATTCTGCTTGCTGAAATTGCCCACCCACAGGAGGACTGAGTTCCATGCCAAGGAATTTTTTTGCTTTCATATCCAAGACCTCATTCATTTTCAGAAAAGGATACAAGATCAAAGTTTTTTTACTGCAAAAAGGAAAATTAATAAAAGAAAAAATAACATATAACCTAATGTGATGTTAAATAAAATATTAACAAGAGATATTCTATACAACAACAAGTTGAAAACTGCAAAAACAACAGCAACGGGTTGAAAACCGGCCATCTAATGTAGCATGACTCTGCAAAAATCTACAGAAATAAAATCTAAGAATTTTATTTCCTTTTTTTAATAATTAAACCTAACTTTATGCAGGGAGTTTATTATTCAGTTTGTTGGGTACAAATGGTCTGTAAATGTTAGCTAGGTAGTCACTGGAAGGAGAGCTATGCACCAATCCCCTGTGATGATGCATAGAACTGGCCAGGCCTAGCACCTAATGTCCGACCCCACCTTCTCGTGGTGCGGACCGTTAGTACCTTTCAAAAGAGATACTCTCTTGTGGAAGTGAACGGAAGGAGAGGGCTGCCAGATTAGTGTGGCCTACTGATCTGGACAACTATGGCTACTTTTCTTTTTTTCTACCCTGCTGAGGAGTGGTCAACCACACAGGGTCCTGGTGCTGACCATATAAACCTACTGGACTGGACAGATATATGGTTCTGAGCTTGATTTATGGCTCTGAGCTTGATGCTCTGAGCTGATTTTGCTGCACTGGTGGGCTTCTATGGAGGGAAAATCTTCCGCTGTGTTTTCTGTTTGTTTGTGGGTTGACAGCCCCAAGTGAATAGATTCACAGGATATGTTTATCAGCTGGTGGATAATCCTGAGCAGAAGTCATTGCAGGCACCTGAACTCTTTGCTTCTATTGGCATCGTCAAATTCTACAAGTCTTCCAGTGTAGATGGCTTCAGCCTTTAGTGGTGGGGGAACGGGTCTTTTCCCCATGTCTGCGATTAGGGGGCTGTTTGATATTGTCGGCATTCCCTCTCTAAATAAACATAGTTTCTTTAAACATCCCACTAACCATTTTCTCTCCATAGGTAGTTGGAATGTGAGGACTCTGCACAGAGCTTTTTCTCTTGATGTCCTCACACAAGAATTCCACCATTATAATTTAGATATTCTCGGCTTGCAAGAGACCAGATGGACAGATAAAGGTCAGATTCTTAAAAATAATCTTAAATTTCTCTTTCGAGGGAGGGACGACAATAAGCATCACCAAGGCGTGGTCTGCTTCTCAGTAGACAGGCTAGTGATGCTCTTCTAGGATATGAGTGCATTAATGAAAGGTTTCTTACAGCAAAATTCCAGACAAGCGTTAAAGACTTGAATGTTATCTGCTGTTATGCCCCCACTGAGGATGCCGATGATGATGAGAAGGATAGGTTTTATGAACAACTTCAGGATATTTTGAATTCTGTCAAGAAAGGAGATATTACCCTTGTTCTTGGTGACTTCAATGCCAAAGTTGGTACCGACTCTGACCTTTGGGGAGGAGTAATAGGCCCTTTTGGTATTTGTAGCTGCAATGGCAATGGGCAATGTCTCCTACAGGTAAGTAAACTCAATGGTTTCAGAATAACTAACACATATTACAAACACCGCGACATACATAAATACACATGGGTTTTCACCTGATGGGCTGCATAAGAATATGATTGATTATATATTAATTAACAGCAAATGGGCTAGTTCTGTTAGAAATACCAGGGCATATAGGGGAGCTGAAATTGGATCTGACCATTACCTTGTTAAAAGTGTCTTGCAACTTAAACTTAAAAACTGTTGTGCTAGGGTTAAAAAATTTACCTTTAATACTGAAGCTCTGAAAGACCATGTTATAGCTAAAGCTTACCATGATAGGTTACTTAGTCATTATGACAGTCGTGGTTTGCTTAATACTGAAGTTGAGGAAGAATGGGGCCATTTTAAACAGGCTTTTTTGGAAACTAACAGTACTCTTTTAGGGAAAAAGGAGCAGAGGAGGCAGAATTATTTAAGTGATAAGGCACTTGAGCTTATTTCAGAAAGAAGGAACTGCAGGAATGTCCTTAATCAGTACCCTACTAGTCCTAATAGAAAGCATTACAAAGAACTTAATAAACGTGTAAAGGATCAGTTAGCTACTGATAAGAATCTTTGGCTTGATGGCCTTGCTGACAAAGCTGAGGAAGCAGTTAGACAGCACAACAGCAGAGAGCTGTACCAGACAGTTAATGTTTTGTGTGGTAGAAAACGAACAGGTATACAGGGATTGAAGGATAAACAAGGCAAGGTTATAGAAGGTGAGGATTCTGTCATGGCTAGGTGGGCTGAGCATTTCAGTGATGTTCTAAACAATGTGGTTAGTTCTACTCCCATTGTTTGCAATGATGATAGATGCATTGTTGGCTTTAATGTTGGCCCTATAACACAATCTGAAGTTAGTTTGGCTATTTCTAAACTTAAACTTCATAAATCCCCAGGGGTGGATGAAATTACTACGGAAATGCTTAGAGCTGGGAATGTTTCAGTTACCATTTGGATGACTGAAATTTTGAATAACTTTTATGATAAAGGCATGGTTCCTAAAGATTTTACCAGAGCTATTATTATCCCTATTTTCAAAAAAGGTGATCGCAGTTCTTGTGATAACTATAGGGGTATTAGCCTACTCTCCGTTCCAGGTAAAGTTCTTTCCATGATTGTGCTTAATAGAATTAAGAATCTGGTTGACAGGCAATTGCGTGATGAGCAATGTGGATTCAGAAGTGGTAGGGGATGTGTAGATCAGATATTTTCACTTAGGCAGATTCTTGAGAAATGTTTAGAGTTTCAGAAACCTTTGGTTGCTAGCTTTGTTGATTTCAAAAAGGCTTTCGACTCTGTTGATCGTCATAATTTGTGGTTGATTGTGAGATCATATGGTATACCAGACAAGTTAGTTAACATAATGAAAGCTCTCTATAATAACACTGAGTCGTGTGAGGGTTGGTAAGTCTTGTAGCAATTGGTTTAGCATTACTTCTGGTGTTCGACAAGGGTGCATTTTGTCTCCTTTTCTCTTTAGTTTGGTTGTTGATTATGTTATGCGAAATTCACTTCAAGGGAAAGCTTTTGGCCTTAAATGGGCTGGAGATACGAAAATTTCTGATTTAGATTATGCTGATGATTTAGCCCTTTTGGCAAATGATGTTGATGAGATGAACTCTTTCATTCGAACTGTTGATGAGACTGGTAGTAGAGTAGGTTTGGTTATAAACAGAGAGAAAACTAAAGTGATGAAAATTGGTCAGGCAGGTTGTGATTCAGTTCATCTGAATGGTTGCAGTCTTGAGCAGGTGTCACAGTTTAATTACCTTGGGAGCTGCGTAACTGATACTGGTGATGTGCGGCATGACATTAACAGATGAATAGGTATTGCTGCCGGGACTTTTAAGAATTTATGGAGATTGTGGAGAAATAGGCGTATACACCTAAAGACTAAAATTAGACTGTATAATAGTTTGGTTCTTTCTAGGGTTAGTTATGGTAGTGAAACTTGGACACTGTGTAAGCAAGATAAGAGGAAACTAGATGCTTTTGATTCTAGATGCTTACGCAGTATCTTGGGTATTAGGTGGTTTAACTTTGTAACTAATGATGAGGTTAGGCAAAGCAGTCTGCAACCTCCTTTAAGCATCATATTGTGCAGAGAGAGACTCCGCTGGTTTGGCCATGTTGCCCGTATGGATAATTATAGATTGGCGAATAGGGTTATGAACAGTGTGCCTAGAGGCCTCAGAAGGAGGGGGAGACCTAGGATGCGGTGGGCAGACAATGTCAAACAGGACCTTGTTAGAATTGGTGTACAGTGGCCGGATGCAGCAGATGTAGCTCAGGACAGATATGCTTGGAGAATTAAACTGCACGGTCTGGTTGGACCTCCGTAGCCCATGGCTGCTTGAGGATGATGATGATGATGTGTCAGGGACTAGTGTAGTGTGGTAAAACATGTGCCTTGAACTCCTGGCCATGTGGCCTTGTCAGAAGACAAGGTATGTCTACATGCATGATACTTTCTTCATTTTGCATGATATGACATCACCTGGAATATTGAAACTGGAGCGTATAGCATCAATCAATTTATTTCCAGATAAAATAGTGTCTGGAAACAGTTTTACATTTGCATTTCATAGTTGGAAATAAATTACCCATGAGTTATAGACTCGCCTGTGGATGAGATGATACACATATTATGTACAAGACACAAAAATGTTTTCTGAAGTGCTATTACTCTATTGAGTAATCTGTTATTGATTATGTATCTATTGAGTAATCTATATACAATCTAAACAAGTAATAGTAAAGTATACAACAGAAGTCATAGTAAAACTTCAATGTCACGCATATTATGCTACCAAGTTCTTAGTTTAATCCTAAATTTATGAAGATTTTTTTCTGTTTTAATACAATCTAGCAATTCATTGAATATTTTAGGGCTCTGTATGCAAAATGCTGAATGAGAGTTTTTGTAGGCTTAGAAATACAAATATTTGGGTGTTTGCTACTTCTACTTTCATAAACTGATGTTACTAAAATTTGTTTATCCTAGTTTTTAAACAGATGCAATAGGATTCTGAATACATACAATTTTCTTACAGGTAGCATATTGAACTCTATAAATATTTCTAGTGCTTTCATGTTTTCTTTTTTTGGCAATACATCTTACAACATGATTTTGTGCCTGAACAAAAGATTTTATATGGCTTGAATAAGTACTACCCCAGGATGTAATTCAATAAATCGGGTATGACTTAATTCATGAATGATATATCATTTTTAAGAAATGTTGTACTAAGACCAAGAGATTTACCTTAACACTGAAGTTCTGAAAGATCCTGATATAGCCAAAGCATACCATGATCGGCTACTTAATCATTATGACAATCATGGTTTGCTTACTACTGAAGTTGAGAAAGAATTTGATCATTATAAACGGGCTTTTCTTTAAACTAATAGTACTCTTTAGGTAAAAAAGAATAGAGGAGACAAATTATTTGAGTGATAAGGCTATGGAGCTTATTTATTAAAGAAGGAAGTGCAGGAATAATTTGAATCAACACTCTACTAGTGCTGACTTATAGCATTAGATGAGCTTAATAAATGTGTAAAGGATCAATTAAAGCTAATAAGAATTTTGGCTTGATAGCTTGTCTGGCAAAGCGGCTAAATAGCAAAATTGCAGGGAGTTGTACCAGATAGTTAAATGTTTGTGTAGAAGAAATAAACAGGTGCACTGGCACATTATGGCCTTAGTTGCCAATGTACTATAAAACCTCAAACAACCCACAGACATTGGGATTGAAGGATAATAATGGTAAAGTTGTTGAAGGTGAGGATTCTGTCATGGTTAGGTGGGCCAAGCATTTCAGAGAAGTTTTAAACAATGTAGTTAGTTCTACTCTGATTGTAATGAGGATAGATTCATTACTGGCTTTAATGTTGGCCCTATATCACATTTTGAAGTTACTTTAGCTATCTCTAAATTAAAACTTCATAAATCCCCAGAGATAGATGAAATTACTGTTGAAATTCTGAGAACTGGTAATATTTCTGTTATCATATGGCTGACAGAAATTCTGAATATATTTTATGATAAACGCATCTAAGGATTTTACCAGAGCTATTATTATCCTGATTTTTAAAAAAAGGTGACCGCACTTCTTATCATAATCATAGGGGTGTCAGCCTACTTTCTTTTCAGGTAAAGCTCTTTGCATTATTGTGCTTAATAGAAATGAGAATTTGGTTGATGGGCAACTGCATGATGGAACATTATGGATTCAAAAGTGGTAGGTGATGTGTTGATCAGATTTTTTTCATTTAGGCAGATTCTTGAGAAATGTTTAGAGTTTCAGAAACCTGTGTTTACTAGCTTTGTAGATTTCAGAAAGGGTTTTTTGACTCTGCTGGGTGATAAAATTTGTGGTTGATTGTTAGATCATATGGGATACCTGACAAGTTAGCATAATGAAAGCTCTCTATAATAATGCTGAATCATGTGTGAGAGTTGGTAAAGCTTGTAGCAATAGGTTTAGCATTGCTAGTTGAGTTCGACAAGGTTGCATTTTGTCTCCTTTTCTTTTTAAGAAGATTTTTATTGATCATATATAACATACAATACACAATAAAAATAATAAATATAAGACATATAATGCTTACACATAAATAATGAACTAAACTATATATATCCACAATTCAGTATGAACAAATATATACAATTGAACATAAAACCATGTATATAAAATATTTACTGTGAAATTCATTAAAATAGAAGCCATATAAGAACAACCAATGAGCTTTATGCTCTTATGGGTTTCCAGTTTAGTTATTGATTATGTTATGCAAAATTCTTTGGAAGAGAAAGATTTTGGCCTTAAATGTTCAAGAGATTTCAAAATATCTTATTTAGACATGACAGGCAAAGCCAAATGGGAACTTGCTTGAATTGGCCTACAGTGGTCAAATGCAGCAACTGTTGCTCAGGACAGACTTTTGGAGAACAAAATTCAGTCTGCTTGGATTTCTATAGACCATGGCTGCATGAGGATTTTGTATGTATGCATGAGCTCCTCACATTCAACTGACAGAAAAACCACTTGGATGTTCTTGACCCATTATGCTTATAGTTTTTTATGATTTTAGTTTTGAGAATGATCTTTCAACAATAAAAACTGCTATGACTATGGTTAGCAAAAGTATCACAACTGAAGAGAGAAATTTGCCAAAAGTACAATATTTTCAATAATCAATTAATTTCCATGTTCTTTACTGTAGTCGATTTTTGGATTGGGTTATTTTGCCTCTGACCAGCACTTTTTTGCACACAATGGGCTAAATGGCCAGGTCACAAGGACTCCTGAAGGCTCAGAGGAGATTGGGGGATGGGACCCACTGGAACAGCTGTTGGGAGACAGATGGTAGCCTCCCGTCAAGGCCATCCAGCATGTTCTTTAATGTGCACAGGGTATGGCTCTCCTGTACATGGGGCCACAGCTTAATGTTCCATCCGATGGATGGCGACCTTTCCAAGCCCATCGGTGTCCCCTACTGACTGTGGGCAGGGTGGGGATTTTTGCAGAGATAAATCTAAATGCTGACCCAGCTGGGACTCGAACCTGGGAACTGCAGATTACGAGCCTGGTGTGCTACCGACTGACCCACCCCCGCCCCTTACTGTAGTCAATTTTGCAATACTGCATTCAAGACAATATCATGAGTATTTTTAACTAATTGTTAAAAAATGTACAAAATAACTTAAATTGTTAAGATAGGAAAAATTTAATTAATTTAATATAAATTAAAAACTTAGTAAATGTATAAAATATATGCATTCTACAGATTGTCCAAAAAGGTCCCTTTACTCAAAGTTTGTGAATGCATTACTTGAAAGAGATTGTAGTTATGTATCTAATTAGTGCATAAGACTTATATATCTTCTACATTTATGGATTGTTGATGCAATTTGCTACAGGTGTTGGAAATGTTCACCACACTCTTGCATGCATAAGTTCCACAATCTTGCACATATTCTGTGACATGCATCACAACATTGTGGGAGTAATTGCTTCTATTGTCTGTGAAATTGCCTGATTAAGATTATTATGCTGGGATTGTTTTTGTATAATGTTTCCTTCAAGTTTTTTTTGTTTCCCACAGAAAACAATTTGTGGGATTAAATCAGGAGGGTGTGGTGGCCAAAGATTTTTAGAGATCAAGTGATCACCAAAAAAAGTCTCTGAGCATGTCTATGGTTTCGTTCATCCCATCCTAAATAAAGCCACAAACTTCTGCACAGTATCTCTACACAGCACCATCTACTGTGGATTCAAAAAACAGGGTTTCTGCAATTCTATGTGATACAGCATACTAAACCCTTACTTTCTCTGAATGAAGCAATAATGAATGAAGCAATAATAATGAATGAAGCTCATGTGAGGCATGGGGATTTTTTGCAACCAAAATTCTTCTTTTCTGGGAGTTGATGTATCCATTTTGGTGGAACCATGTTTCATACAGTATATGAAGAAAGTCTTATCCAGAATGGTCACATTGTTGCAAATGAATTTATGAAACCACTGGCAATAGTGAAGGCACTTACCTATGTCTGGCAGCTTTAGCTCCTGCACCATTTGTACTCATTATCCAAATGATGCTGCAATTTGTTGTGACAAATACCTCACAGAATTCTGAGTTGATTATATTCACTGCTGGACATCCCCATTTGAAATCTGGCATAGTGATCTCCATTGAAATCGGGCCATGAGTAGCTGGGGTCTCCCACTTCGCTGTGTAATGTCCACAGAACCAGTGTCACGAAACTGGTGTACCAGTTGGTACACTGTAACTTTACTTGGTGCTGGAATATCTCCATAACATGGAACCTGGATTTGCAAACTTATATCTTGAGTATTCTAAGTATACCATACCTTCTACATGTGCTTAGACAGACAGCCATGGAGGTTGTTTTCACCAAGATGATTCTATTGGTGTACCAGTTTGTTTTTTTTTCACTGAGATGATTCCATTTGTGTACCAGGAATTTCTTTCCTTTTGCTGCTACCAGTACTGGAAAAATTGCTGCACACTCAATCCAGGAAAATATAATAATAGTAAATAGCTCTAATACACAAGGTGACTTCACTGACAGCAGTAATGTATATGACAGGTGAAAACAGAGATGTCTGCTTTGAATCGACATAGTTCTGGCTATGTCATTTATCAGTGGCCATTTGATTGGTTCTTACTGATACTATATGGCAAGAATAGAAGCTGAACCTACTGCAGCTGTGGTCTAGTTGTGGCCCATGGAGTGGATATGACTCTTGACTACCAACTCCAGAAGATCATCCGCTGCTTGCATTTGCCATTTAGTAATGTGCCATACTACAAAGCCCATAGCCATCAGTTTCCCCTTTTGTCTCACAATGCTATTATCACTCAGATGTAGGCACCGTAGTAATAGTTGAAATCTGTTTCTGGACATTACCTTTGAGAAAAATGGAGTATATACTGCTGAATCTCTAGACCAATACTCAGCTAAAAACTTTTTGAACTAATCCAGCTGCGATTACAAGAGCTAAAAATATGCAGTTTCTTCTGCTGCAAGTGTTTTTTGTTTCTGGAATATTTTTAACTTAGAGATATCCTAGATCAGTTTTTTGCTTATCAAACAAGATTAGATTCTATAGATTTGTCTGCTCTGATGATATCTCTGCTATATTTCTGTCAAAAAAATTAAAAAAAATTTAATATAGTTTTGACTACCATGTTTTTTCCCCACCACATTTTTTTCCCTAGAACTACCAGTAAACTCATTCCTTATTGCTAAAGCAGAACATTCTTTCTCTGTCACTTCAGCTTACATAGAATTCAGAAGTGGAAGGTTCCAATGAAGTTTTTTCGAATTGCTTGAACATTCATTTGAGGGGCCTGGAGTAGGGGTAGCCTCGTCTGTAGCACTCCTGGCTCATAATCTTCAGTACCTAGGTTCAAGTCAACATGGAATAACACCTATGCTCCTGAACTGTGAAAATTTGGCATACACTCTGTACTAATTGCTCTGGAATATTTAAGCAGCCATTCACTACAGAGTTGGTTGGGTTGTTTTACCTCTGAGCGGCACTTTTTTGCACACCATGGGCTAAATGGCCAGGTCACATGGACCCCGAAGGCTCAGAGAAGGTTTGGGGAGGGGACCCACTGGAACAGCTGTTGGGAGACAGATGGTAGCCTTCCGTCGAGGCCATCCAGCGTGTTCTTTAACGTACACAGCTTTTACGTTCTTAACGTTTAACAGCACAGGGTATGGCTCTCCCGCACAAGGGGCCACGGTTTAACGTCCCATCCGACGGACGGCGGTCTTTCCAAGCCCATTGGTGTCTCCTACTGACCATGGGCAGGGTGGTGAATTTTGCAGAGATAAATCTCAACGCTGACGCAGCTGGGACTTGAACCTGGGAACTACAGATTACGAGCCTGGCGCGCTACCAACTGAGCCACTCCCGCCCCGAACTACAGAGACAAAGGAACTTGCCAATATGCATAGAGAAGATCTATGAGGAACCTTGGCTATATTGAGACCTTGTCAAAGCAACACAAGAGAAAAAACATCCATACCTTAATCAGGGCTTGAAATCCTTGATCTGCAGCCAAGGAAGCCAACCATTTGGCCTCCAGGATGGCCAAAACACTTTTGTAAAAACTTTATAATGATGAATTGAAATATGAAATAAAAAAAGGCTACATATGCAAATGAGTCCATTATATAAAGTATTATATTTTGTTTTTGGTTATAAAATTCATTTTAATTATTTTTTAATATTATCTTTAATAGGATGACTTTGACAAGTATGGCTTATCAATTAAAGTAAAATATCGAGACAATGAACCACTGAATGAACTGTCTCAATCACATCACAGTGGTGGAGAATGTAGTGTAGCCACTATTCTTTTCATACTGTCCCTACAAAAGCTGACTGAAGTGCCATTTCGATGTGTTGATGAGATAAATCAGGTAAACTTGTTTATTTTTATGTTGTACATTCAGAATTCTAGAAAAATATATTTACTTGTTTTATTCACTCTTTGAATAAGATATTAAACCTTATGCTGCCATCACCCTGAAATCAGGTTCACAAAGCTTACATATATATCCATGAACTAAATAAACTCTGCCTTTAGTACCATAAAATTTTTTTTAAATATTCAAGTTTGAACTAACTTTTTTATTTTTATATAAAGATATAAAGATTATTATTATATAAAGATATATAAAATAATTATGAAAATAATAATAAATATATAAATTAAAAATGTTTTAGCATTTCTGAATTATTTTTATCTATTATTGGATATCTTTACACAAGGAATACACAGAGAAACATCGATATTTCTTTGATCATGTGATTGGCAACATCATAGGAGCATGATATTGATTGGCAAATATCTGGTTTTGATTTTACATGCTAGACTGTACAGATTGAATATTTATACTGCATTCAGAAAGTACTGTAGCATTTTTGCATTTTGTTTTCCTAATAAAATATAGTTTTTGAAGGATAAAACCAATAGATATTAACCAGTTGAACTGGCAAATCATGAGCTTTCTGTAAAATATTTCATTGACTCTGATTTCATCAACTCATTTGAGAATGGTCGTAACTGATTCAGATCTGTTGTGACTTTCTCAGATTCAGGAGGGGGATATCAATTCATCCATACCTTATCCAGGGTATGGTTCTTTCTAGAATTATTTATATTGCTTTACAAATATATGCTTTAGAAATATATACTGAAATCAGAAACAATAATTATTTGAAACTAGACCAAAAATTAAATCATTAGGCATACACTTAAAATGGTAGCTACTTTTAGGAGACATCTGATTAGGATATTATAACAAAAAATTAAATTTTTAAATTACAGGATTTTTTGGTATTATTTTTAATTAAATTGAAGTGATATAACTAACATTCAGAATTTTTAATTAAATTGAAGTGATATAACTAACATTCAGAATTTGTAATTTTTATGCAAGTTTTTGCCATTTTGGTAAAGTTACAGTTTTCCATAGTAGTTAGCATATAATGCAAATTAATATGGAAAGGTTTGATCTCAAATTTCAGAGGTTAAAATAAACTGTATTTGCTTTGAAATATTTTTTTTAATTTTTTTAACAGCTCTTTATTCCATTTTAATTATTTATTTTTCAGTTTTTATTTAAATAATCTTGTTCACTAATCACACTTCTACCTTAGTCTTAGAGTTTGCCAATCAAGAAAAAAAAATCAGCATTGTATATTGTTTGCATAAATGAGCAAATAATTTTGTGAAACTAATAAATACTAACTTTGAAGTTGATTCAAATTTTTAGAGGAAAAATTGTCTTGAGCCAGATTGGATACGCTCAAGATGTCAGGTGCTCTGGACCGCTGAGCTACTGGCTGCCAATCAAAATCTCCTCTAAGTGATGATATGAACATTTTTCAACCTACATTACATCATATGTAGGGACTGTTCTGGCAATTTTGCCACAAGTGGCAGACAAATGCCATATAGATGGAAAATATTACAAGTATACTATTGATTAAATAATAAATAAACTCGACATATTTGGTATCTACTAATAAATCATCACTTTGAAGTCAACTCAAATTTTTAGAGAAAAAATTGTGTTGAGCCTGGTGGGACACAAACCCACGATCTCCTGATAACATGTCAGGTGCTCTGGACAACCGAGCTACCGGCCACTGATCAAGATCTCTAATTGATGATATGAACATTTTTCAATCTACATTACATCATATGTAGGGACTGTTCTGGCAATTTTGCCATAAGTGGCAGACAAATGCCATATAGATGGAAAATATTACAAGTATACTATTGATTAAATAATAAATAAACTCGACATATTTGGTATCTACTAATAAATCACCACTTTGAAGTCGACTCAAATTTTTAGAGAAAAAATTGTCTTGAGCTGGGTGGGATACAAACTCACGACCTCCTGATAACATGTCAGGTGCTCTGGACCACTGAGCTACCGGCCACCGATCAAGATCTCCTCTAATCGATGATATGAACATTTTTCAACCTACATTACATCATATGTAGGGACTGTTCTGGCAATTTTGCCACAAGTGGCAGACAAATGCCATATTGATGGAAAGTATTTCTTACAAGCATACTGTTGTTTAAATAATGAATAAACTCAACATATTTGGTGTCTACTAATAAATTGCCACTTTGAAGTCGATTCAAATTTTTAGAGGAAAAATTGTCTTGAGCCGGGTGGGATACGAACTCATGACTTCCTGATAACATAACAGTCCCTACATGTGATGTAACGTAGGTTGAAAAATGTTCATATCATCAATTAGAGGAGATCTTGATCAGTGGCCAGTAGCTCAGTGGTCCAGAGCACCTGACATGCTCTTAAAAATTTATTTTCTTGTTGTTTTTTAGAAGTTTGTAAAAAATGTGTCTAAAGAACTATATTTGGTAGTGAACATTTGGGCACACTTTTAAAGCATATCTCTGCAATTTTGTAAATTGTTCAGCAGTAGCTAGTTTATAAAAGTTTTTTGATGAATATTTTGTTATAAAGCAAAGGTATATATAAGCATCTGATGTTGATTCATTGAAGTTTAGTGAAAACACTCTTGAATAACAAACTTAACTTTCAGTTTGATGTTCAATAGTGTTTTCACTGAGTTTCAATTGAAAATAAAGTATCTTTGAAATTTGCACAGATATTTGTAGATACTTCCATCTAGCTTTTCTGCTATTAAGTTATAAAAATGTTTAAAAGCAATCTTCTTGTTATCAGAATCTGAAAATCTAGTTTGAAATTCATTGATCATGCCAATGGTGAATGAATTCAACATGCTCACTTTCCCTTCTTTTTTCATCTACCTTAAATTATAGTTGAACTGTTTTAAAAGTTGTTTTTAAACAGTTGAAAGTAACTTTTCAACTGTTTTAAAAGCCAGCAGTATGGCTTATTAGTTGTGTTATTGTCTTGTTTTCCCTTAAAGTTTCAATTTAAAATTGTTTAGTTTCTCAGTAATGTCAGCTGTTCTAAGCCATTTATTGTATTGCAGTTTTTCTTGTAACAATATAGAAATTTATTTTAAGTGTTCTTTTAAGATTTCCATAGATTCAATTCTTGTATGAAAAATATATGTTAAACTTTTCTATATAGTGGGCCTGTAAATGGTAGCTAGGCATAAACTGGAAGGAGAGCTGTGTACCAATCCTAGTGATGATGATGCACAGAACCAGCCAGGTCTAGCACGTAATGTCCAACCCCGCCTTCTCGTGATGCAGGCCATTAGTACCTTTCAAAAGCGATATTCTCTTTTGGAAGGGAACAGAAGGGGAGGGCTGCCAGTTCAGTATTGCCTACTGATCTGGTCATCTATGGCCAATTTTTTCTTTTTTTTCAAACCTGCTGAGGAGTGGTCAACTTCACAGGGTCCTGGTGCTGACCATTTATACCTACTAGACTGGACTTGTTTATGGATTTGAGTTTGATTATGGATCCTGGACTTGCTGCACTGGTGGGCCTCTGTTGAGGGAGAATCTGCTACTGTGTTTTCTGTTTGCTTCTGGGTTGCTAACCCTAAGTGAACAGAGGCATGGGATACCTTATATCAGCTGGTGGATAATCCTAATCAGAGGCCATCGCAGGTACCTGAACCTTACTTAGCTAGTTGGGCATCGTCAAGCCTAAACTGGAGTAATGTGTCTCAGGCAGGCCATATGGCTCTTGAAAAAGTCCACTTGAAAAGGTGGTGCCTGAAGTTCCTACCAGCATCGGTGACTTCAGCCTTTAGCGGAGGAGGAACAGGTCATTGCCCCATGCCTGCGATCAGGGGGCTGTTTGATATTGATGGCCCTACCAATCTCAATGAACCTAATTTCTTTAAAAATCATACTAATCATTTTCTCTCTGCAGGAATGTGGAACATGAGGACATTACATAGAGATTATTCTCTTGATGTTCTCATGCAGGAATTCCAGTGCTATAACCTAGATATTCTAGGCTTGCAAGAGACCAGATGGACAGGTAAAGGTGAGATACTTAAAAATAACTTTAAATTTCTCTTTACAGGGAGGGAGGATGGAAAGCATCACCAAGGCGTGGGTCTGCTGCTCAGCAGACATGCTAGTGATGCTCTTCTAGGATATGAGTGCATTAATGAAAGGTTTCTTACAGCAAAATTTCAGACAAGCATTAAAGACTTGAATGTTATCTGCTGTTATTCCCCCACTGAAGATGCTGATGAGGATGAGAAGGATAGGTTTTACAGACAACTTCAGGATATTTTAAATTCTGTCAAGAAAGGAGATATTAGCATTGATCTAGGTGACTTCAATGCCAAAATTGGTATTGACTCTAACCTTTGGGAAGGGGTGATAGACCCTTTTGGTATTGGCAGTTGCAATGGAAATGGGCAACGTCTCCTACAGGTAAGTAAACTCAATGGATTCAGAATAACTAACTTATTACAAACACCGCGACATACATAAGTACACATGGGTTTCACCTGATGGGCTGCATAAGAATATGATTGATTACATATTAATTAACAGCAAATGGACTAGTTCTGTTAGGAATACCAGGGCATATAGGGGAGCTGAAATTGGATCTGACCATTACCTTGTTAAAAGTGTCTTGCAACTTAAACTTAAAAAGTATTGTGCTAAATTTAAAAAATTTACCTTTAATACTGAAGCTCTGAAAGACCCAGTTATAGCTAAAGCTTACCATGATAGGTTACTTAGTCATTATGACAGTCGAGGTTTGCTTAATACTGAAGTTGAGGAAGAATGGGGCACTTTTAAACAGGCTTTTTTGGAAACTAACAGTACTGTTTTAGGAAAAAAAAGGAGCAGAGAAGGCAGAATTGTTTAAGTGATAAGGCACTTGAGCTTATTTCAGAAAAAAGGAACTGCAAGAATGTCCTTAATTAGTACCCTACTAGTCCTAATAGAAAGGATTACAGAGAGCTTAATAAATGTGTAATGGATCAGTTAGCTACTGATAAGAATCTTTGGCTTGATGGCTTGACTGGCAAAGCTGAGGAAGCAGTTAGGCAGCACAACAGCAGAGAGCTGTACCAGAGAGTTAATGTTTTATGTGGTAGAAAACGGATAGGCACACAAGGATTGCAGGATAAGCAAGTTAAGGTTATAGAAGGGGAGGATTCTGTCATGGCTAGGTGGGCTGAGCATTTCAGTGATGTTCTAAACAATGTGGTTAGTTCTACTCCCATTATTTGTAATGATGATAGATGCATTGGTAGCTTTAATATTGGCCCTATAACAAACTCTGGCTATTTTGGCTATTTCTAAACCTAAACTTCAAAAATCCCCAGGGGTAGATAAAATTACCACAGAAATGCTTAGAGCTGGGAATGTTTCAGTTACCACTTGGATGACTGAAATTTTGAATAACTTTTATGATAAAGGCATGGTTCCTAAGGATTTTACCAGAGCTATTATTATCCCTATTTTCAAAAAAGGTGATCGCAGTTCTTGTGATAACTATAAGGGTATCAGCCTACTCTCCGTTCCAGGTAAAGTTCTTTCCATGATTGTGCTTAATAGAATTAAGAATCTGGTTGACAGGCAATTGCGTGATGAGCAATGTGGATTCAGAAGTGGTAAGGGATGTGTAGATCAGATATTTTCACTTAGGCAGATTCTTGAGAAATGTTTAGAGTTTCAGAAACCTTTGGTTGCTAGCTTTGTTGATTTCAAAAGGCTTTCGACTCTGTTGATCATCATAATTTGTGGTTGATTGTGAGATCATATGGTATACCAGACAAGTTAGTTAACATAATGAAAGCACTCTATAATAACACTGAATCGTGTGTGAGAGTTGGTAAGTCTTGTAGCAATTGGTTTAGCATTATTTTTGGTGTTCGACAAGGGTGCATTTTGTCTCCTTTTCTCTTTAGTTTGGTTGTTGATTATGTTATGCGAAATTCACTTCAAGGGAAAGATTTTGGACTTAAATGGGCTGGAGATACGAAAATTTCTGATTTAGATTATGCTGATGATTTTGCCCTTTTGGCAAATGATGTTGATGAGATGAACTCTTTCATTCGAGCCGTTGATGAGACTGGTAGTAGAGTAGGTTTGGTTATAAACAGAGAGAAAACTAAAGTGATGAAAATTGGTCAGGCAGGTTGTGATTCAGTTAATCTGAATGGTTGCAGTCTTGAGCAGGTGTCACAGTTTAATTATCTTGGGAGCTATGTAGCAGATACTGGTGATGTGCGGCATGAGATTAACAGACGAATAGGGATTGCTGCTGGGGCTTTTAAGAATCTATGGAGATTGTGGAGAAATAGGCGTATACACCTAAAGACTAAAATTAGACTGTATAATAGTTTGGTTCTTTCTAGGGTTAGTTATGGTAGTGAAACTTGTACGCTGTGTAAACAAGATAAGAGGAAACTAGATGCTTTTGATTCTAGATGCTTACATAGTATCTTGGGTATTAGGTGGTTTAACTTTGTAACTAATGATTAGGTTAGGCAAAGGAGTCTGCAACCTCCTTTAAGCAGCATATTGTGCAGAGAGAGACTCTGCTGGTTTGGCCATATTGCCTGTATGGATAATTATGGATTGGCAAATACGGTTATGAACAGTGTGCCTAGAGGCCCCAGAAGGAAGGAGAGACCTAGGATGTGGTGGGCAGACAATGTCAAACAGGACTTTGTTAGAATTGGTGTGCAGTGGCTGGATGCAGTAGATGTAGCTCAGGATAGATATGCTTGGAGAATTAAACTGCATGGTCTGGTTGGACCCCCGTAGCCCATAGCTGCTTGAGGATGAGGATGATGATGATGATTCCAAGCATACCTCAGAGTAATAAAGGTGCTGTTTTAATAAGTTTAGTAGGAAGTTCATTGATTCCAAGAGATTACTGTTTTACAAGTTATGTCTAGGGTGATCAGATCTTGATTGGTAAAAATCAGGACATATTGATAAAAGTCTTGATATCAATTTTCTGAAACCAGGACTTTTTTTTATCTCTGGAGTGTATGTAATATTCCAGAAAAAGGTTTCTATATAACTGAAGAATAGTACTTTTTTTAATTCCATCTGGAATAATAAAAATATCAGTAATATAATCTGTGTAACTATATTTGCCATACTTTTCATTTGATTAAATTCTTCCAAAGCGGTCTTTACTTTTAATCTTAAAATTGCATATGGGACAAGGGTGAAAGTGCAAGAGGGTGAATAAAAATAAATAAAAATAAATTCCCCATCAAGCAACTGCTTGCCACAGAGGTCTGACAGGAGCCTGTCAGTTTATATGCTATAGTAGGTCTGTGAGGATGGCGGGACCTCAGCAGAAAAACAACACGAACATCCATGCCTTATCCGGGGCTTGAACCCTGGTCCTTTAGATCAGTATCCAAGCACACCCAGCCATGGGACAGCTAAGGCGGTGAAACATAGGTTATTTTTAGGGGCAAATTATTTAATCACAACTTAATAAAATTTTCATTAAATGCAAAAAGTATTATTTTCCAAGTTTAATTATGTATTTGTATAAGATATATTCAACAAAATTTTCAAATGCAATTTCTATTGTTTTTAATTGAAGTTTTATGTGTTGTGCTGAAAACAGATATAGCCATCCTATGCCTCTCATTTTGGATTCTGTTAACATGTATAATCAATGGGGAAAAGAGGAAAAGTAATTGAAAAACGTAATTTTCTTTGAAAATGAGATTCCTGTATTTTTCAGGGATGATATGCATTCTTTTGGTTACAATATGCAGTTTCACCTAATGCATATCATATGCAGTTTTATATAATCAGAACTAAACAGGTGAATAAAAAATTGTTGAATAGTTACTTGTAATATGTTGGAATGATGAAGGGTTTCTTGTGGTATTTAAAAAGTTTTTTAGATGTGGAACACCTTTAAACATTCAGGATAATGGAGGGCAACAAAGCACTTCTTACATTCATACTAGTTCTTATTTCTTTTTGATTTTTTTTGCTTGCACACTACACAGTCTTGTGAAGTATTATTTGTCCTCTCCCCTTTTTTTTGGAGGGGGGGGGGGGGGGGGGTTAATTTTGCAAAATAGACCCACTGTGCTGTTTCTAGTCTTTTGCTGGTAATTTTACCAATTCTGATTGCAATTGATTTGTAAAACCAATCCCTGTAAATATTTTGCTATGGCTTATCTTTCATCTGAGAACATTATGTAACACCTTCACAATATATTGAAAGAGAGGAGAAATGACTACAGTTGCCGGACCATCTGAGAGATGTTTGGTATATGAATAGACTTCATTTCCTTGTCCACCTTTGTATGAATATGCATTATTTCCTCACCTTGTCTAAAAGAAGTCTGTGTAAGCCAAAGGATTAAAAAATGATTAAAAAATTAAAATTATAATCAAAAGGATTTTTTTCTGCTTTGTTTTTTACAACTATGAGAAAAATTAAATTTAAATTAATACTGAGCATGAAGTTGTTTGAGCTCTTTCAAACACTGTTCATCAAAAGTAAGCATGGATTAGCAGAATGTGAATAAAAAAAGTTAAAAATTAATACTTTTTTTTGGTACCTGGATAATTGAACGTTTAGTTTGGTAAAATCAGTATGTAAATCTCATATACATCACAGAATATGTAAAAACTTTTGTAGATTCCTGATCATTTCAGTCTAAAAAGCTAGTTCCATTGTGACACCTCAATAAAGCATATTACCTATTTCCATCAACTTTGAAACAGTGTCTCAAAGTTGATGGAAATAGAAACGAATATACTCATACGCTAATAAAATAAAATAAATAAATACCCCTCAAGCAGCTGCTTGCCACAGAGGTCTGACAGGAGCCTGTCAGTTTATATGCCATAGTAGAAGGTCTGAGAGGATGGCAGGACCTCAGCAGAAAAACGACACACACATCCATGCCTAATCCGGGGCTCGAACCCAGATCCCTTAGATCAGTAGCCAAGCGTGCTAACCACTCGGCCACGGGACAGCGTTAAGTCGTATTTATTTTGGTGAATGAAATATAATTTTTGAAGTAAATTCTTACAACTAGCAAACACTACTGTTAAATGGTTCCTCTTCTAGAACTCTTTAAATAGTAAACAAACATTGTTCAAAAACGAGACCTGAGGAATTTTTTTTTAATTTATACCCGTAATATTTTGCTATAAAAGGCTTATTTATTATACAGAAATTTAAGCCCTTACCATGCCAGGCTTTTTTTCAACTGTGTTCAAGTGAAAGAAGAGTGAACTTTAGAACTTACATGCTAAAAAACTAATGATAGGAATTGTGGCGTGTTGTATGCCAAATTAATCAGCATTTAATTTTGGATTTTCTGAAAATAAAATATTTAACAAAAAAGATGACCAGTATCGTTTTAATTGCGTTTTTATAGAGGCATATAGTAAAAAAATGTATCTGGCAATGCAAATAAAAATTTATTTAAAAACAAACAATGGACAAAAATTATTATAATGCATATCAATAAAAAGGCTATTTAAGTATAAGAGGCAAATAATTTTTTTCATGGTACTATACTTTGAGAAAAGTCCAGGCTTTTCACCATTCAAATAAGTCAACTTTAGAATTTTTTTAAAATAACAAATGAACAGAAATAGGTTGTGCTATACAGGGTGATTCAAAACTTATCGTTCAAATTTCGTGGGGAGGTAGGGAATACGTCAGGAAACCGATTTCACATAGGAAAGTATGTCCGCAAACGTCATCTACATGAACAGAATGGACAAGTAAAGTGAACACAAGGAAACAGTACAGTTAAGTGGTAACGAATGTGACTTTTATTCCAACAAGGTAAAGTACAGGTTCACAGTAGGTGCTCAAAATTGCGACCATTTACACAGACACAGGATTCACAGCGCCGTTGCATTGACCGCCGAACATTTTCAAAAACGCCTGGCATATCACGGACAATGCCTGCGGCGGCCACTATTCGTGCAACAAGGTCCATTTCACTGTCGACGGGGGTCTCGTACACATGGTCTTTCATGGCCCCCCACAAAAAGAAATCCATGGGCGATAAATCAGGTGACCTGGGTGGCCAAGTGATTGGTCCACCTCTACCGATCCATCGAGCTCAGAATGTTCGGTTCAGGTAATCACGCGCAACAATTGTGCTATGGGCTGGAGCCCCGTCATGTTGATACTACATATCTCGGCGGATGTGTGCAGGAACAGCGCCCAGAAAAGTCGATAACACACTGTCTCGAGAAATATTAGGTATTCCCAGCCGTCCAATCGGGGCGGTAGCAAGAAAGGTCCCAACAAACAGTCACCAATGATTCCAGCCCACACATTTACGGCAAAACGATGTTGCGCAGCATGACTTCTCGTACCATGCGGGTTGTCGTAAGCCCACACATGTGAATTGTGTGTATTGAACACACCTTCACGAGTGAATGAAGCTTCATCTGTAAAAAGGACAGAAGCTGGAAAACTGGGGTCCACGGCACCTTTCTGCATGAACCATTGTGCAAATTCCACACGCTTCGGATAATCGTCAGGATGCAGTAACTGCACCCTTTGCAGATGGTAAGGATGCACACATTCCTCGTGCAGTATCCACCACACTGCTGACTGAGAGACCCCAAGCTGCTGAGCAATAGCTCATGTGCTGGTATTCGGATTATCTTCGATGGACTGTAGGACTTGTTCTGCGAAGTTGACAGTCCGCGTCAGTCGTCTTCTCCCCGTATCCTGCATGTTGCTGCGCAGTGAACCACGTTCGCGCAGATTGCGATGCACACGTGCAAACATTTGATGCTGCGGTATTCTTTTGTTGGGCTATCGGTCTTCATAAACTTTCTAGCTCGGCGGCCGCTTTTGCCAGCTGCCCCATATGTGAGATGTATATCCACTAGCTCTTGATGCGTAAAACGATTCATCTTATCACTAGTAAGTCAGCTCGTACACTGATGACAGTGGGAGTGATCGGGCGAGCTGTACACTGGTTGGGTACACACAGCGCCCTCTACATACGCATGCGTACATTTGCGGACATTCTTTCCTATGTGAAATCGGTTTCCTGACGTGTTCCCTACCTCCCCACGAAATTTAAACGATAAGTTTTGAATCACCCTGTATATCAAAAGAACATTTTAATTGAAATTAAGAAAATGACAAAAATTTAAAAAAGACAGGTAAATAAAATTTTATAAGCATTTTTTTTAAAGAAAATTATGAGGTTTTACTGTATTTTTTGCATTTTAAATTTGGAAATTTTTTTAAAAAATTCATTTTGCTGCATTTTTTGAAATATTTCACTACCTTAATATGCACTGCTTGACATAGAAAATTCCCCACTAGGAAGTATTTGTTGGAGTGCCATGCAAATAGGTGGGTATGTGTCAACAGTCAGGTTATGGAAATGAGTGCAACTGCAAACCAATCACATGATAGGTGAGTGAGATAACAGGGCAAAATGACTCAGTATAGCTAAGTTTGGTCCACCTCATCTGGGCATGTGGACCATTGCATTGGAGTGATATATGTGGCAAAAGTGCATGTAAGGAGTGAGAATGCCTGGGTGACATCATCGGAAATCCTACAATCACACTACACCTTTACCAGAGGCTTCATCGTAGGTCTATGTATGGCTGGTTGGTCCCTGTGTTGTATTTGAATGCAACAACTGTCAGCCAAATTTGGCGATAGTGGTTGGAGGATGGTAACGTGCATCATTGTAGGGGACTGGTGCAAGTAGGTGGACGTCCGATTGCCACATTTCGACAGCAAGCCGTAAGAGCCCCACAATCCTCAGCACATGACATTTAACACAGTGTACAGGCAGCTACAAACATCCCTGTGTTGATGTGGACTGTGAATCACAGATTGGCTGAGGCAGGTTTATTCTCTTGCCAGCCATTGTAATGACTGCCACTCACTGCAGTACATTGTTGTGCAAGGTTTGGAGTGGTGATGTACCAGACATGCATGGTGGGATGAATGGAACCATGTCATATTCAGTGATGAGTCTCACTTCTGTCTCAGTGCCAATGATTGCCGATTGAGAGTCTGGAGGTGATGTGGTCACTGGGCTGATCTTGCTGCCATCTGTGAGTGTCATATGGTTCCTCAGCCTGCGCGTCATGGTTTGGGGCGCTCTCAGTGTCAACAGCCATTCACTACTCATATGCATAGTGGGTACAATGACATCACAACGACATGTCAGTGAGATGCTGCAGCCCATTTTGTTGCCATATCTCCATGGTATCCATGATGCCCAGTTTCAACACGATAATGCCCACCCACACATTGCCAACATCAGCAGACAGTGTCTAAAAGGTGTCCAGGTGCTGCCTTGGCAACGTGATCCTCAGACTTCTCCATAATAGAGAATGTGTGGGACATCATTGGTAGACAACGTCATGTCTCTGCACCACTCCCTCGCAATGTTGATGAATTATGGACACAGGTCAATGATGCAGGTCCGCGATACCTTAGCACACCATCTGGGGGATTTTTCCACTTGATGCCATGCTCTGTTGCTGAATGTATAGCCCAGCATGGCAATCATATGACCTACAGACTCAGGTCACATTATACTGTCTTCTTGCCCATTGCATTCAAGTAATCCCTCAGAAATTAAATTACTTCTTTCCCACCTACTTGTCTACATGTGTGGTAAGTTTCATCTTATTTCGTGCATTCCTTCATGATATGGCATTTTTGATGTCGAGCAGTGTATATAATTCATAATATTTATCTCATTTCTTAAATCTTTTATTTATTTAATTTTCTATAAATTATTTGGTTGTTATGCACCAATGCAGGTTTTTTTTTTCCCGATCTGCCAAATATTTTATTTTATTTTCCGATCTGCCAAATATAAGATTAAGGTAGCAGTGTTTCAAAGCAAAAACTTTATTTTGCTTTGAAACAAGATTATTTAAATAAAAACTGAAAAATAAATAACTCTAAAAGGATATAGACCTTGAAGAAATTAAATAAAAATATTTCAAAGTAAATATAGTTTATTTTAACCCCTGAAATTTGAGATCCAACCCTTCCAGATCAATTTGCATTATATACTGACTACTACAGAAAAGTCTAACTTTATGGAAATGGCATAAACTTGGAAATTAGAAATTTTGAATGAAATGAAATTACTTCAATTTAATTAGAAATAGTACTAAAAATTCCTATCATTAAAAAAAATAAATTTTTTTAATGTCCTAATTGGATGTCTGCTAAAGTACCCCATTTTAAGTTATGTTTTTGTCTAATGATTTACTTTTTGGTCAAGCTACAGATAATATTCTTTCTAATTGCAGTAAATATTTGAGAAGCAATATAAATAAAATTTTTCTACAAGTAGTTGAAATTGATTTCCCTGTTCAGAATGTGAGAAGTAAGAATTCATCTAAATCACTTTCAGAGTCAGTAAAATATTGTAGTTTAGAGGAAAACTCACGATTTTCCTGTTAAAATCCATTATGATTAATATCCATATAAAGTATTTTTCACTATTCTTTAAACTACATATCATTAGCAAAAGAAAAGGTAAAAACAATTTCTGAAATGTATTCAATCTGTACAGCCTAACATGCACATGATCAGCCTAACACACACAGGATCAATAAGTCACCAAGTCTAACATGATCATTAAGTTTAAAATCAAAACCAGATGTTTGCCAATCGATATGATGTTGCCGATCACATGATCGAAGAAATGTCAATTTTTCTCTTCATCTTTCTTTTGTAAAAGATATCTGATAATAGATAAAGAATAATTTAAAAATGCTGAAATAGTTTTTAATTGAAAAAATATACTAAAATGATGCAAAAATGTAGGAGGCTGTATTTTTGTGGAAATCATTGAAAACCTCTGATAAAAAATATAGTCAAGGTATCTAATTTCATTCTATTGTGAACACAGATGGCTAGATGTTTACAAAATAATTCAGTTAACCTGCCAGAGCTCTCAGCCAGCTAGTTGGGGGGGGGGGGGATATTCTAAATATAGAACAGCGGCTACATTGATAGCACATTGTGTTAATAGCAGTTTGAGCAAGAGAAAGGGTTTTTTTAATTTTCTAACATCAAATTGAGGAATAAATTGAAAAAATTAGCATTTTTGGAGTTCTGAAATGTTTATTTTGCATATTACAAGAATTAAAGTTTGTTCAAACTTTAATATTTTTTTAAAAATTTAAATTTTTTTTATAGTACTAAACACCAAATACAGAGACTAGATTTTATGGACCATGGCATTACCATGCCATGGCCTATAAAATACAACTTTCCATTCACAAAGCATTGAAGTGTCATAATGCATTGATAATTTAGAATAATTTTTCCATTACTAGAGCAAGAAAAAGTGAGGAAAAAAAAGTTTAAATTATGTATGTGCAAATATTAATTTTTTACATTAATATTTGTCATATTTGGTGAGAAACTTATTTCTCATAAATTGTGGAATAAATTGAAAAAATTATTTATTAAAATTATTTATTACGATTATTTACAAAAAATTTGCTTATCCATTTCGATTATATTAATATGCTCATCCATTCAATTATATTAATATGCTCATCCATTCGATTATATTAATTTTTTTCTTCATGGTTGCGAATGGAAAAAAGGAAATTTCTTTTGTTTAGAAAATTTTAAAAATGGCTGCTCATAAGTGTGCAATATCACTTCTCACACCTAGGGGTCATAAGGTGTAAATCCAGTCTTGAGTGCATGAATTAGTGTCTGGTTGCTCTTTCAGGTATACTTATTATATATCATCATGCTGTTTCAATGAATAAAATTCGCCCTTATGAACAATGAACATAAATATACAGATATCATTAGCAACACTATAACTCAAATCATCTCAGTGCCCAATGCTGTAATGGTTCAATGTCTCTATATCAACTCCCAATGTCATGCATATCAGTAAACTATGCATGAAATAAAAATTAATGGTATTCTGTTGCGATAAAGAGTCCATTAGAAAATTTTTCTGAATTTCATTAATGATAATCCATACAAGCAATTCTTTGCCCACATTTACCTCTCTGAAATTCACCTTATATAACACAATTTTGAACATATCCAAAACCTTTGAAAATATCAGTAAGCTATACTAAACAATTACTGTATGTCTTTCATTAACAATATTTCAAAAAAGGGAGTTTTATTTGTGTAATAGAAGCTGAAAGGTTATTTAAATAATGATTTAATTTACTACATTTTAACCTCTGCTGCACTTACTGAGAAAAATATTACACCATTTGGCTGTTTAAATTCATATGCATGAATGAGGGTAAAAACAAAATAAAATGATTGATTCATTTTAAGCTTATATGTCAGTACATTACCAAATTATACAAAGGAATTTTACTAACTAGTATTTTTTATGATAAAAAAAGATTCAGCCTATTATAAATAAAATATTTCAATACTAATGAAATGCATGCACACATTTGACAATTGATGTACCACATCCATTTTAATACACTGATATATATGTGTGTGTGTGTAAACCTAATTAAATACCTAATTTAACCTAAATTAAATACCTAATTTAAATATTTAGATTCATTTATTATTTAAATCAACATTTAGTGTTTATTTCTTGAATGTCTAATTTCTCTCGCACATATAGACAGTACAATTTGCTGTAGATGGGCCAATCAAATTCTTGTAAACAGCCAAAATGACACTGATTTTCAGCACCATTTTCTCCTTCATGACAATGAATTAATAAGAAGCAAGGTTTTGATTGTATCTGTTACCTAAAACGTTAATAAATAATTTCTGAATACTAATAGCTTTGTGTTTGTTTAAACTACACACCATGTGTAATGCACCAAATGTATGTTAACCTTCTTTGCTTTGGACCTTTTGACTGATCCAAATTAAACTAATTTTCCAGATAGCATTGGGCACCAGACAATTAATCTTGCCAAATAAAGTTAAATAAGGGTTCACTTATTATATAGGCATTACTTAGTTATTATGAAAAGAATTCAAAAGATTGTCGAATTATTAAACTTTAAATCTAATCAAAATGAATTTTCCTTGCTCAAGAGAAAAAAAAAGTAGAAAAGTTAAAATATTTCATAAAACAAAGTTTATTTACAAAAAATCAAGATTCACCAAATAAATTGATGAATACAAAATATTCTGAGCAACTAAAAGCTCACATCAAAACATCGAAACTGACATCCTTTTCAACTAACATCGTCTCAATTACTATCTCTCTCCTACTCTATCTCTACTAACTTCATGACCTAATGTCACTTACATGCATACAATGTGCAACTGACGTGTGTGTTGTATGCTGGGAAAAACATTTGCATAATCCTATGATCACACACTCATTCTAGCTATGACACAAGAGGTGGCATGTCCTTATGCATGCATTAGCAGCTGTCAATCAAAAATTGGAGTTGCGTAAGTGCAACTCCTTTAGTGGACTTGGGTGAGGAGAAATGATGATGCCAACTGAAATATAATCCCCAAAATAATATAACGTAAATAAAGTAAAACTGTTTAGGGAAAAGTAAAAGTGAATGGATGGATCATCACACATGATGTAGAATAATCAGGGGCATAGCCATGGGGGGGGGGGGGGGAGGCTCCCAAAATCTTAGGGAGTTGGCAAAATTCGGAGTGACTTGGAAAAATCATGGGGAGTTGGCAAAATTCAGGTGAGATGTAAAAATTAGGATTTTTTTCTGTAAAATTATGGTGTGTTGGCAAAATTGAGGCAACTTTGCAATATTTAGGAGAGTTGGCAAATCTTGGGGTAGCTGGTAAAATTCAGAGTGACTTTGCAAAAATCAGGTGAGATGTAAAAATTAGGATTTTTTTCTGTAAAATTGTGGCAAGATGGCAAAATTGAGAAAACTTGGCAAAATATAGGGCAGTTGACAAAATTTGAATCCTCTTTGTAAAATATGGGTGAGTTGTGAAAATTGGGATTGTTTTTGTAAAATTAAGGAGAATTGACAAAATCGAGAAAACTTGGCAAAATTTTGGGGTTTGAAAAATTAGAAGTGACTTGGCAAATTCAGGAGAGATGTAAAAATTGGAATTGTTTTGCGAAATTAAGGAGAGGTGTTAAAATCGAGGCAACTTGGCAAAATCTAAGGAAGTTGGCAAAGCTGGAAACCACTTGGTAAAGTACAGGTGAGTTGCAAAAATTGGGATTGGTTTTGTGAAATTAAGGAGAGTTGGAAAAACCGAGAACTCTTGGCAAAATTCGAATTAGTAGAATATAGGCGATTTGTGAAAATTGGGATTTATTTTGTGAAATTAAGGAGTGTTGGACAAATCGAGGAAACTTAACAAAATGCAGGGCAGTTAGCAAAATTCGAAGCCACTTGGTAAAATACAAGGGAGTTGTGAAAATTGTGCCTTTCTTGTGCAGTTAAGGAGAGTTGATAAAATTCGAATTGACTTGGCAAATTCAGGAAAGGTGTAAAAATTGCGATTTTTTTTCTGTAAAATTATGGCGAGTTGACCAAATGTCAGGGAGTTGGCAAAATTCGAATCCACTGGATAAAATATAGGCGAGTTGGCAAAATCTAGGGTAGTTGGAAAAATTCGAATCCACTTGGTTAAATATAGGTTAGGTGTGATAATTGGGATTCGGTTTGTGAAATTAAGGAAAGTTGACAAAATCAAGAAAACTTGGCCTAATATTGGGGAGTTTGAAAATTTTGAAGTGACTTGACAAATAAGGAGAGATGTAAAGATTGGATTGGGATTGGTTTTGTGAAATTAAGAAGAGTTGGCTAAATAAAGGGAAAATTCACCCTTACACACTTACTTGCTACAATTCAGACAAGATGTAAATATTGGGATAATTCTGTGAAATTATGGCAAAATCGGAAGTGAATTGGCAAAATGCAAGAGAGTTGTGAAAAATTGCCTCACCCCCCCCCCCAAGCGAAAATCTAGATAATATTTGCTCAGTTGGCAAAATGTGATTTTCGAGTTAAAAAATATTTGAATTCTTCCCCCCCCCCCAACTATAGTCCTTCTCTACGCCCCTGAGAATAATAATGTAAAAATAAGCTTCATTAATATAGTACATATATCTTTAGACAGCTCTTATTGGAAATTCATATTGGCAGTGACTGCCTCCATACTATATTGTCATTATTATAAATCAACTTTAAACTCTTTACTGCAGAGTAATTCATTTGCTAATGTAACAGCATGTTCATGAAAAAAATAATATGCATTACCTAAATAAATCTGATTCTCTAAATTAAGTGCAAAATTAAAGTTACTCACCCAAGATACCAGTAACAATCTACTAGTAATGGCAAACCTTTATATGATATCGTGAAGGGAAGTGTTCATTGAGGTAAGTTTTCAGTAATCACCTAGAGATGTCACTATAACTAGTGATGTGATCTACTAAGTAGTAAGGTTGTAGGCAGCTTCAGAATTGGCCCAAACCACCCTTAATTAACAAACTATTATAGGAGTGTGACAAATGATGAAATATGGTAAATGATGGAAATTTTTGGCCACATTTGGAGTTTGCACATTAATATCTATGAAGGCTACCCATGGCAGTTTAAGGTGTATTACTTCAATTAATGCATACTGAATGGAAATAGAACTGACAAGATGGTTCAGGAGAAAAAAAAAATATGTAAATTATGATTTTTATTCATTTAAATTTAGAATTTAACATTTTTAGCATATGTTAGAGAAATATTTGTGGGGCCTGATCCCTCTAGCCCTTAATGATGAGCCACCCCTGCATTTAACATATGCAAATAACAGTTGCTAGTGACTGTGTTACTATAAAAGTGAAGTCCTATGATATTGTCACCATGAATTGCACACCGAACAGGTACCCTGGGATCGTTCTGTACATGTGCAGCTTTAGCCCAATGTGGTTGTGTCACAGCCCAGTAACGAAAATTGTGGTGGTTAACTGTACCATTCAAGAGAAAGGTTTTTCTGGTACCCAATCATAGAACTGCTCTCTGTGGTCCATGTCATCCCTGTGCAACTCCTGTACTATTTTCATTTTGTATGGGTGGAACCTTTTTTTTTTGGAACAGATAATACTCTAATTCTGGATACAGATTATTTTCCAGTTCCCACCTCCTATGCAGTTTTTCTTACAGACCTTTGGGGACTAACTTCGACTTTAGCCAGAACATCCATAGTGTGATCTTCAACTGTGGTACTACTCGGATGACTTGTTATAGGTTCATCTATCATTGAACATGTAATCACATGTTTATAAATTAATTAAAAAACTCTGTGCAATAATTGTACAGGTTTCAGCTAGTTTTGATTTAATTTGTAGCCTGCCCTCAAAAGGTAGCCAGATACAAACAAGAAATTGCAAATTGTAACCCAGGCTACTAAAATAATTTAAAGTTCTCTGTGGTTTAGGAGTAAAATTTTTTAAGTTTATCCTTCAAATTATTTGAATATTAAAAAGTTTTTAAGGGTAAACTCAGTTCAGACATTTATGGTGTATCACTGTTATTAATTATTCTAAAATCATTTGTGGATTTAAATAATTAAAAAAAGGACTAGGTGAAGTACAAAGTGTTAAAACACAGCTAATGAATTGTAAGCCATTATGAATAGAATTTTTCCTGGAGTCCATATATGCCAGTTGTTTCTCTTCATCATAGCACTTAAGAGAAATTATTCAGTCTCGTTGAAAAGTATTCAGTAACTATTAGAATCTCTTTTTTTTTTCAATTTCTGGTAAGGTTTGAACTTGTCCCATTTTTGTGTGAGCAAAAATGGGAGATTTATTAGATTAGGCTTTTTTATTTAAGGTTCTTTAATATACCTTACCATTTGAAAGTGTAATGGGGAAAGCACACATTATTTAGCTTTATTTCATATGTTGGGTCAAAATAACCTAGTAGACAAAGTTTTATATAATTTCACAATTCCAAAGTAGGTTGCCCAAGGGCATGTCATGGTTCTCCACATGTAAAGTTTCTTTTAGCAATTTTGAAATGATGCACCTAAATTCTCCTGCCACTTTGTATCATATATCCAGAGAGATTTAATGTTTTCTG
Source organism: Ryuthela nishihirai (assembly GCA_038380435.1). Lineage (NCBI taxonomy): Eukaryota > Metazoa > Arthropoda > Arachnida > Araneae > Heptathelidae > Ryuthela > Ryuthela nishihirai. The sequence continues at coordinate 40,866,645 of JAWZYU010000018.1, read as the reverse complement.
TAGACTTTCATATATCCTTTTAAGAAGCTAATGTTTCTAAAACTTAATGTTCTTTTCTGCAGGGAATGGATTCTACAAATGAAAGGCGTGTTTTTGAACTGATTGTAAATAGTGCATGCAGTGAAAACAGTTCTCAATATTTCCTCCTAACTCCAAAGGTAAGATAAATTTGCAACTTTTATTAAGAATTACCATTAAGTGTGATGGTAAGCATAATTTGTTTAGGTGTCTGTATAAAGGGAGTGGGAATGCTACATACAGTATGTAGAAACCTGAGGTACTCCTAACTTATCTGTTAATTTGTATAAGAATATATTTCCATGGCCAAGTGGTTACTGATCATAGGGGCCTGGGTAAAGCTTGGATGTTTATGTTGTCCTTTTGCTTAGGTCCCGCCATCATCATAGACCTTCTACTATGGTTTATAAACTGACAGCTCCTGGCAGACCTCTGTGACAAGTATCTGCTTGAGGGGTATTTATCATGTTATCAATAGTTATTTTTCAACCTTTGAGGTCTTAACACTAACTCATTCCAGCATTTTACATGTTAAATAAAAATTGGACCTCAAAAGGGTAACCATTGTACAATTATTCTCTGTTTTATATAATAAATATAACGTGCAATTCCTTGTTTAAGCACTGTCATATCAGTAACACTATTGGACCAATGGTTTGTTGAAGAGAACATATTTCAGCTGGATAGGTATTATAAAGTTTGGGAACATATAAATTAAGATAATATAGCTTAATCACTAAATTTTGCATCATCAAAAAGCAGTTGAAAATGTAAAAAATATATTGAATATGGAATAGCAGTAAACAGTCCAAAGCAAAGGCTGCTGAGATAAAATTTAGGTTGTATTTTAGAGTCCATCTACTCAAATTGTAATAAATTGATAAATTTGAGTACCGTTTGCAACAAGATGAAAATAGAGATTCATTAGTATGGTGATGAATGATGGTTATATTTCAGAGATGGTGTGTATTCATACATGTGAAGAAGTGATGCCAAAGAATAGAAGCCCCAAGAGAGTAAGTATTCTACCAAGTACTGTGGCACTTATAAATTTACCTGCATGCTACAGTGGAATGATTGATATGTCCAATGAGCGATCCATTAATGCATCATATGGTTCAGTGCTTCTAGCTTATGGGTATACAAGTGTTCACCTCTCTTTAATACGGGGTGGGGAGTGGGTCCCGAAGGACCCACTCCCCATGGGGAAAGCACGTGCTCCGTCTCACGACACTACACGTGCTTGGCAAAGAGAAGCCTAGAAGGAGAAGATGAAGTTTGTCTCAGAGGAGACCAGTAGGGACATGGAGTATGGGTGGTGTTAAAGGGGGTACTGAGTGCAGCCCGGGGTGAAAGTAGGAAAATAAGTAGTAGAGAGACAGCAGCTCTGGACCTCAAAGAAGAGAGTCCTGCAGCCGGCAGACGAGCCAACCTATGTCCCTCAAGTGTGCCCTGACACGGGCACTCTCAATGGACACTGAGACCAACTCGCCTGCTACCTCATTGATTGCCTGGGAGTCCCAGAGTTCGTTAGCGAACCCCTCTGTGAGTGGACACCTGAGGATGTAGTACCCGACATCTGCTTCTGGATCCCTGCAGCCACAGTAACTGTGGGTAAAGATCTTAAACTGCTCCAGGTATTTGGGGAAACTCCCATGTCCAGTTAGGACCTGCGTCAAATAATGGTCAGAGGACCTCAGGGATAGACTGACCCTTTTCAAGAATGTCTTTGTTTGAAGACCATTCTAAGTCGTATCCCAGAGCCTCTGCCACTCTGTTAATACACATTGGCTAGTTATAGACTTCAGGGTTGTTTTTGAAGTCTTTACTGCTATCGCAGGTTGAGTATTATTACCTGCGGAGCGGGCCAGTTGATCTGCCCGCTCATTCCCTTCATGACCTACGTGGGCCTTGATCCAGGAGAAGGAAACCCTGGGCATGTTCTGATTACCCAGGATGCACTTGATCTCAGCCATGACCTGATGCCTGTTATTCGCATCTTCAAGTGCTTGCAGAGCTGCCTGGCTGTCCATCTACAGCCGTATGTCGTTATTCGGACCGCCATCATTGAGGGCCCAGTTCAGGGCCTCTCTGATAGCGAGCAACTCTGCTTGGAAGGACGAGCTATTATTTGTAACCTTCCTTTGATAATCATACACCTTGGCCCCTTGGTTGAAGACAGTGAAGGCTAGGCCCACACCATCCTCGCTCTTGGAACCATCGGTGTATATTTCAATTCCAATTCCTGATGGTAACTCCTTGGACCAGGGCACACATAGTCTCCTTGTGGGATGTAGGTCCCACTTAGCGGTATTTGTCTCAAACTCCTCGGGGTCATACTGGACTCCGAGGAATGTTGCTTTCTCCTTAGCCTGCAGGACCCTAAATATGGTCGCTTCTTTACCAACCGTCAAAAATAGCGGAGGGATCCCTGCGTGCACCAGGAGGGCATCCGTAGATGTTGTCCTATAAGCCCTGGTGATTTGCAGTAAAGCCGGTCGTTGGGCAGCGAGCAGCTTTCTACACATTATGGAGTGGACCGTCGGGCGCCACCAGGTGCCCGCACCATAGGTTAGGATCTGCTCCGTCCCCCTGAGATAGATTTCCTTGAGGACTTCACTTCTGAGTCCCCATGAGACGTGAGCCATACGCCCCAGCTTACACATTACGTTCGTGCATTTAGCTTTTAAGTCCTGCAGGTGTGGGATCCAGCTCATCCTCTCATCCAGAGTGATCCCCAAGTACTTTAAAGTCGTCATATGGCGGATGTTTTCGCCTTTTAGTTTGAAAATCGGGTACCTCTTCTTGAGGACACCCTCTTTAGCAATAGTCATTGCTGTTGTCTTCTCAATGCTGAACCCAAGCTTATTACGTAGACACCATCCTTCTAATATTGAAATTGCTGTGTTGCCAGCAATCTCCAGTTTATTTCTGGAGGATGCTGATATCGCAAACATTATATCATCGGCATATGCCTGGAGCCAGACACCCTCGGGCAGGGTCAACTCCAGGGCTTAAACACATTGTAAGTTCTCTCAAGATGTTGTTTAGAGAGGTACAATCACCAATATCTCTGACACGCTGGCCGATCTTCGCCAGTTCCGGTGACACACAGTGCATGAGTTTGCACCATTCGGGAGCTCTGCCCACCGCAAACCGTTGTGCAAACTGTGGGGGAGGTGTTCTTCCACCCACCTGGAACACAATATAGTTGTGGTCGCTGTTAGTGATCTTATCACAGACGCACCAATTCCAGACCATAGGAATCATCTGAGGCGTTACTAGGGTCAAGTCTATCCAGCTACGACCCCTTGGGCCGTTAAAAGTTTCTGGTGTATCCCAATCATTTAATAACATTAGATCAGCAGAGTTGATAAAATCCAGAGTCATATCTCCTCTGACATCTTGCCGGTTTGAACCCCACAAGGGATGCTTCGCATTGAATTCCCCGCCTATTATTATGGTCTTAGAGTTAACACGAGTTAGGACGTTTTGTAACTCGGTTAACGAGTCCTCAATGTTGTTATTCGGAGGACAGCAGATGGAGATGGCGTGTACTAATAATCGCCCATAGCTGATCTCCACTACTACAATAGTGCCTGAGTGATATGCCAGAATGGCATTCACCTTGGGGTTCAGAACGACAACTCCAGTTTTAGGCTTGGCTCCTTTTACGCAAAATAGCTTGCTGGTCAGAGGGGAGCCCCCTAATGACGTTCTCTGTACAGTAAGGTTCCTGCACAAGAGCAACATCGACTCCTTCTTTTATCTCCTGACTGAGTTGGGCCATTGCGGCCCTTGCCCCATTTAAGTTAATTTGAAGAAATTTTAGACTCGCCCAACGATCACCTGGAAGCTACTGCCCATAGTCAGTACGCCTACGCAACAACTTCAATTCTCTACAGTACGACGGACATTTTGTATCCATCGCACTGTGGCCAATATCATATTTGGCACTATGTTCCCTGTTGGCTATCTTACAAATGATGCACTTTGGCTTGGGCTTCTTGCACTCCCTGTATGAGTGCTTGCCCGCACACTGTGAGCACCGTTGTGTCTTCAACTCATATTCACTTTGCTTGTGCCCAAATGCATAGCACTTGTAACACCTAAGCACTCTTATGTAGTCCTTAACAAAGCAACATGACCAACCCACGTTAAGCTTACCTACTTCAATTAATTTTCTGTGTGAGGCCTACTGGCCTCCATCACCCAGTGGACCGTATTGTCCACTCGGGCTTTGACCGAGAAGAGCGGGGTTAGGTCCGCTTCCTCCTCACTTAGCCTGTTCTGGCTGCAGATGATCCTCTGGAGATCCTCGTGGGGGACGTCCTTGTCCACACTGCAGACCATTATCTTTGGCTTGAGCCGTACAGCTGACTTAGCCTCAAGGATATCTTTGAGTGACTCATGGCTGTCCACTGCCTTTTTAAGACTAGCCATGTCACTCTCTGAGCTGCACTCTACTATAACTCCGTTAGCCCTCATTGGCTTAACGGTCATGACCCCAAGATTCAAGTCTGTGGGGTTAATGCTACTTTTAAGGCTGTCCCTGACCTCTAATGCTGTCTTTTCCTTATTTTTCGAAAAGATCAGCAGGATATGCCTTATCTTTTTCATAGGGGGAGTGGGCTTCTTAGCCACCACTGAACCGCCCTTTCCCTGCCCCTGACCACCCTTTCCCTGCCCCTGACCGCCAACAGCCTTTGCATAAGTTGGTGGCCTTTCCTTCTTTTCCTGTGGACATGCAGCTCTTTCCTTGATCTGTCCACTCATGGTCGCGATCTGCAATTCTTGATCGCAAACTATGGTGTGCAATTTTTGTGCTACACCTATGACCTCCTCCCGCACATCCTTATCTATTCTGTGGTGGAACATCGCCACCGTGAGTTCCTCCAGAAGGCCAGCCACAGTTACTAGCCTCCCTGAGCCCGTCTCGTTTCCGTTGGACTCCTCCTTCTTATCTGGGGCCATCTCTTTAGTCTGGCGCCCTTTCTTCCTGTATCTGGGACTTCTCCTACATGTGGAGGCCCTTCTTCTTCCTTATTAGTATTTGTGGTGGGAGGGGGAGTCTCTGGGAATTTCTCCACAACCACTTCAAGATCAGCAGCCTCAGTAGGCTTGCTGTCTTTTTTCCCGGTCCGTTTAGCAACATCTGATCATCGTTTCTCATCGTTTTCATGGTTCAACATCTCATCGTTTTCATGGTTTGTAATGGGTATTCCACCCAGGCGGTCTCCATCCACTACTGAGCCCAACAAGGGGAGGCCTCAGAGTTAAATTCATCGCTTGAGGTACCTCAGAGCTACGCCCAGGTTATACCCAGACTTCAGATCTCCCCTCAGACCAGAGCATGATCTGGGCCAATGTCCGGAACTAATCTGAGCCCCGGTCTGGACCTGACCCCTATCGTCAGGAATCACCTCCACCCGGTTGGCTCTCACAACCGCCCCTGACCCACCTTGGATGTAGAGGTAGGACAGGGGATGCCTCACGAACCGATTGATCTGAGTGAGCCAGCTCAGACCTCCCATTTTATTGAAGCAGTGACCAAGGACGGTGTATTGGGCTACCAGCTTGCCTGACCCTCAACCACCAGGATCCCCTTTTCCACATTACGGGTCTCCACCCACGGTAAACTGGTGGGCCACTCATAGGCGTGGCAACCATGACATACTCCCCACCTGCCCAAAGGGCACAATCCAAACCTCAACTCTGACCACCTACTTCCCTATTAGATATATTGCTCAATTTGGGCAATCTTGACCAGTCTCCTCCCTTGTGTCCAGCTATGGAGGCAGGCCCACACCCCAAGGACGTTTTAGGGTGCGTGTTCCAGTGCAAGTCCAACCGACCTACAACACGGAAACGGGAAATTGGCGGAGTAAAAATGGGGGAGGACAGGAATCCATGTCCAAAGGACCAAGGACTCCATCCTCCCCCGTGTTAAATGTAACGACTTCAACTTAAACTCACCGAATGATTAGGTGACCAGTGAACCTGAAAAAGAATAAAAACGGGTTGGAGAGGAGCCTGTGTCTCTTATCACAGACAACCTCTCCCTCATAGTAACAGACCTGTAATATTGGCTTTCTCCATAGCCACAGGCGTGTGTACGCCTTTACTCCTTTGTAGTGTGTTCACCATTCACACTTTCCATTTCCTCAGTCCTTTACTGCAGTCACCCTGCTTTCTCTGACTGCAGTAATTTAATTTATCCTCTAATTTTCCGTCCAATACATTAACTAATCTTACTCCTCCATTCCATTATCTTACATACATATTCTCATCAATCCAATTAGTGCTCTTCGTCTGCACTTTTACATCCCTTCATCCAAATCTTTCACTACTCCTCAACTTCCAATTTCTCCATCTATCTTTCTCCTCTTTTCCTTCTCCAGCAAGGCACCTCCAGCTGCACAAAAGTCATTTATTCTGTTGGCCTTGCCAACTGATCTCCACTCACCTTGGTGCTCCCCTGTGGAGTCATCCTTCTCATCTCCTCTCTCACATTCATCTCTCCTCTGCATGGGAACTCTTAGTCTGGCCTTTCCATCTCATCCTGTCCGACATGAGTGACTCTGGTCGGCATAGCCCTCGACTTCTCTAAGGCACGCAAGCCCCCTCACCACAACAAGGTGGTTCCCTTCGAGGGGGATACAAGTGTTCAATCGTAATGGTTGAAAAGTCATTATTACAAAGCACAAAATAAAGCTTCCACTACTAAGAATTGATACTCCATAGTTGTATATAAAGTTTCACAATGACTGATGAAATATTGAAACTTTGATGTTGAAAATGAAAGTCTCAAGAAAATGAAATCTTCATACTACAAAACTCATAACAGATGAAATGTTGCAGAGGATTATAGATTTTTCAATAACTAACTTCATTTTCAGGTTTTTGTATGATTTTTGTTTTTGTGATAAGATAATTTGTACCACAATTTATTTTGTGTAGTAAAATCAGTTCTCTTTTCTAGTTGTTACCAGATTTGGATTATTCACCAAAAATGAAAGTATTGATTATTCATAATGGAGCTTCTTTGAAAGTGAATTGGGACTTTAAAGATATCTTACTCAGGCGTTCACAATATGAACCTGAATATGATTGAATTTTGCATAATTATATTTTTTGCACAATAAAATGAAAAAAAGAAATAAATATTTTTAGTTATATCAGTTGTGATGAATGATTTTTTCCATTCACAATGCATTATTTGTATTTATTGATTTCATTGCTAAAACAATTATTTCATCTAATTCCTTAATTTCTGTTGAACACCAATCAAACAGAATTTTTCAAACATTTCTAGTATCGATGAAAAGCCAAATTTTGGTTATATCTAAGATGAAAGTTTTATAGAAAAATGTACCTGAAGATATAAATATACATAGTTTTAAATCTATTAATTTTTAATGGTATTTCATAGTCTAGTGAAATGGCAAAATTTAAATTTTGCATTCTTCAGTTAGCTGTCCCGTGGCCGAGTGGGTAGCGCTCTTGGCTACTGATCTACAGGACTTGGGTTCGAGCCCCGGGTAAGGCATGGATGTATGTGTTGTTTTTCTGCTGAGGCCCTGCCATCCTCTCAGACCTTCTACTTTGGCATATAAAGTGACAGGCTCCTGTCAGACCTCTGTGGCAAGCAGCTGCTTGAGGGGTATTTATTTTTTTTTATTCTTCAGTTATAGCCAACCTTTCACTGGTTTATTTTTCTGAAGTTCAAATTATATTGCCATACAAGTTGCAATTTTTTTCTTTTAAAAAAAAGTTAATTATTTTTCATCAAATTATAGTTTATTGCTCAAAGTAAATTTCAAAATAGTTGATTATTACTTAGAATATTAATTATAGACAAACAATGTTTTGCAAAGTAAGAATTCTCCTTTTGATTTGTTGGCCATACTTTCTCAGGTTTAGTCTGGAAATTCGCAGCTAGAATAACTTCACAAAAGTTATTTACGAATTGCTCAAACTTGTAATTTTATAAATATGGTCCCTGTTATCAAACGTAATCTCTCAAATACTTAAAAATCTCTTCCTCCCCTCTTTGAATTCCTTAACACTCAGGAAGGAGGGAATAGTTACTGCAATGGTGAAGCATGCCAGTTTGAATAGGGGAAGCAATTATCAAAAGTAGCGCTACAACTAAAATTATACCATTCTGTACTCGATATTTTTCCTGGTGAAAGTGTTACTGATTTATTCACCCCAGGAGAAAGTGGAAGTAGTATTCTTATCATTGGACTGTAATGCCATTACGGTACCAGATGATTTTGAATCATTGCATAAAAATAGTTCTATGCTTTTTAAATCAAATATATAGGGTCAGATCTAGGAGGAGGCTAAGGGGAGTATGCCCCAAATCCCCACCTCATTTTGAGAATGTTATTAAGGATAATGATGGCCAAAAATTATTAAACTTGTGCATATTTTACATCTTTTAAGAAATTTTTTAAAAACTTCTAAAACGAAGGGGAAAATGTTACATTGGTAAGAAAATCCATCCCAACCTTTTTACTGCTTGGCTGTCTCTTGTCCCCCCCCCCCTATTTTTTTCTAGATCTAGCCCTGGTATTATATAGTCTAATAATTAAGGAAAATAATTTTTCAGAAAATATTTGTTCATCGACCTGAGTGGTTATCCTGCCTGGTTACTAATCCTGGGAACCTGGGTTCAAGCCCCGGATAAAAGACATGAATATTTTCTTTCAACTGATGTCTCACCTTACCCACAAACCTTCTATGTGGCTTATTATATTGACAGCAGGGCCGCTGCAAGGCTTATGTCCGCCAGTGTGACACTAAAAAAAAAAAGCCCTCCCTCTTTAAAAATAAGCCTAGTTATGCTTTCAAAATGGTAAAAGTTCTTTTAAGAAATAGTGTTTGAATCACGATTAATTGCAACAAATAACTAATAATTCATTAATATAAAATTTTTGAATTAATTACATTAATTTAAAGTTTATTAATGCATTCTTGAAAATTATGAGGATTAAATTATTTCCTTTTTAATGTAAAACTATGAAAGATTTTAGTATTCGACTCTTGGTATTCCACAAAACCATAGAGCTGAGAGTAAAAGAAATACAATTTTTTTTTTAGAAGAATGCATTTTTTTTTCAAAAATATTTATACATAATTCTTTAGGTTTCAATTTCAACTATTGATTTGCTTTAGTTGGTAGTACCAAGGAATGTCATATTACCTCTGCTAGTACAACGATTTAATATTTGGGTGAAATGCATGATTAAAAACAAATTTACCTTTATTATTAAGTATAAGTATATTCTGATTCTATAAGATTCTAATGTTGATTCAATAGAAATTCGATCAGAACTCAGGGGCGTTAGCTTGGTGGAGGGAGGCTCCACCCCCCAAGTAAGTCGGAGAGGGCAAAATTTGAAACGATTTGGTAAAATTCAGGTGAGTTGTGATTTCTTTCGTAAAATTAAGGAAATTTGGGAAAATCTAGGGAAGTTGGGGAAATCAGGGCAACTTGGTAAAATTGAGACAACTTAGCAAAATTCGAAGTGACATGGTAAAGTTCATGTGAGATGTAAAAATGGCGAATTCGAAAAATCATGGCAAACTGTCAGAATCAAGGGAAGTTGGCAAAATTCGAATCTACTTATTAAAATACAGGTCAGTTGTGAAAAATGGGATTGTTTTTCTGAAATTAAGGAGAGTTTGCAAAATCAGGACAACTTAGCAAAATCTTGGGAAGTTGGCAAAATTCGAAGTGACTTGGTAAAAATTGTATTTTTTTTTTTGTAAAATTATTGCGAGTTGGCCAAATCTTGGGGAGCTGCGCACCACAGCCAACTGAATCCTGGATACGCCCTGACAAAAACAAATTCAAAGTCCTTATTTTCTTAGTTGGCAAAATTTGATTTCGGAGTTGAAAAATTTTCCACTGATAAAAGAAGGAGAAAAATATTGCCCGTGAAAGTGCTACTGACAAATCGAAAGTATTTATAGCTGACGATGAATAACATATTTATTTTACAAAGTTCTTGATGTAATCAATTAACCCGCAGATTTGAATCCATGTGCCAAATATCAAAGCGATTTGACTTCCTCGCAGGAAAACAGCATCTGAAAAAGAAATTAAAAAAGGCTGCAATTGATTTATGCACCGAGTATCCAGATTAGACTGTAGATGCAGAATGAAATAGAATGTTTTAAATATCAAAGTAAAGAACTCTTCGAAAATTTAAACAACTTGCATCACTTAGAAATTTTGGAATTCATGATAAAATTAGAATTGTAGGAATCATGTCCAAACCTATTTATAGCTTTGAGAATACCCTTAACACTTCCAGTTACGGTATCGAGTGGTGAAAGGAGTTTTACTAAACTCAAAATAATAAAATATATTTTTTGTCTACCATGCACTAAGAGAGACTAAAGCGGATTGGCAATTTTATCCATTGAATTTGATTTATTTGAAGAAAAATTTTGATCTCATTATTAATATTTCCAACATCAAAGCAAGAAAGAATTAAAAAAATATATATATAGCCTCTCTTTAGTGCGACGATTTGTTTTATAGATATAAGAATAATCATTAGAAATCTAGGGCGGGGGTGGCTCAGTCAGTAGCGCGCCAGACTCATAATCTATTCCCAGCTAGGTCAGCATTGAGATTTATTTCTGCAAAACTTCCCGCCCTGCCCACGGTCAGTAGCGTACACCGATGGTCTTGGAAAAGGCGTCGTCCATCGAATGGGACTTAGTGGCCCCATGTGCTGGAGAGCCCATACCCTGTGCACGTTAACACGCTGGGTGGCCTTGACGGAGTCATCTATTTTCTAATAGTTCCAGTTGGTCCCCTCCCCCAATATTCTCTGAGCCTTCCGGGTTCTTGTGACATGGTCATTTAACCCATTGTGTGCAAAAAAAGTACCGCTCAGAGGTAAAAGAACCCAACCCATTTAGAAATCTACCTGATTTTTTTTGTTTTATGTCATACCTAGATTTTCTTCTGTGGAAAAAAATTTTTTAGAAGTCAATTCTTGAAAAAGGCGCATTTCTGATTTTTTTGCCATAGGCGCCATGAATCTTGGATACGGCTCTGTCTACTTTAATATCTGAGTCGAGGGTTGCCCTTGTAATTTAGTGTTCCCAAATTCGAGCTCCCACTGCTCCTGAATATAGAATTTGCTAATCAGGAATAGTGGTAAACAGTCCAAAGCAGAGGCTGCTGAGATGTACAGTGTTCTGTGAGAAAAGGGATACCAATGAGCTAGAGATGGATCTAGCGGGATGGCATCCGGGCACGTGCCCCGCAGCCACTTAGTATGACTGATATTTTTATTATGTGTCCCACGTACCAAATTTTACCGGATCTGCCACTGCAGTGAGCTTGGTAAAGACCGTCATCCTTCAGATGGATCGTTAAGTTGTTTCCAGCAGAAGCCATGATCTATGCCATTAAAATCATGCCTTAGTATCATTAACAAATTAGATTATTGATAAACTGATTAGGCAAAGAACGCTTTACTAGTTGTTCTATACTGTCCAATTTTAACGATACCAATTAAACCATTAATTATCAAAAGTTAACCAATTTTATAAACTATGAGGTTAATTTAGAACGGCACATATTTAACGTATTATTCTCTAAACGGTAAAAAAACATTTAGTGCAATATTTTGCTTGCTATAAAACGGCAGCTTCCAGTCTGCCTAGGGAAAAGATGCATTGATTATTATGAATATCACACTGGATTTTGTTGCTCTAAATATAAATAATAAAATACCTTTAAAATCAGGAGGGTCTTATCCTGTGCACGTTAAAGAACACTCTTGATAGCATTGACGAGAGGCCTTAATTTATCTCCTAAAAAACTGTACAAAGGATTCAAGCGAACACTTTGGAACCTTGTGATCTTTCCATTTAGTGCATTATGTGAAACAGTGCCGCTCAGAGGCAGAACAATAACCTAACCAGGGTTATTGTTGTTCTTACGCATAAGCTACACCTTAGGGCCTCACGATTATGAGGGGCCTCAAAAATTAAGTGTGAAGTTTGCTGTGTCACGTTTCTTAAAATTTAAATTAGCTTATTATGCGAACGCTGTTCATCTCATCTTTACAAGGTCATATTGTATACCTGTGCTAGTATAACGCTTTCTTCACATCAATTTAGTATTTATTTTTTAATGTTCCTTTCAATCAGAGTAATAAATACAATATATTTGGACAAGCTAGAGTTTTGCCGATGAGGGGACTCGAACCCACGAATCTGTTGGCCAGGTTGAATTATATATCAACAGGCAGTATGTGTATTTACTTTTCATTGATTCATATATTTCGACTTTCGAATATTTGGGATCTCTTAAACTTACTATATCTTAGGGTCTTAGATATTCGATGTCGGGCCTGAACCTAACTCGTCAATAAAACGAAGAATATATTTCCTCTCGCGAATACGAAAAACTCCTTTTCCGAGAGAATAAAAATATTGTTATTGCTTCCATTTTATTATGATCTGTCTTCCTATTCCTTTTCTCTCATCATTTGTCGGTTTGTGTGTTTGTCTAAACAGTTGTTCCACCATATGTGTCAGTCATATGTATTATTTATGTGTCAAATGAAAGTTTGCAACACGCTGAGTATCATAGGCTATAAAACATTTTTCCTCCATGCGTCTCTCCCCCTCCAGGAAAAAAGAAAATGTGAAAACGATTATTCCACTTCGGATCGCTAGAGCCGAGAGTAACAAGCAATCTGTCAAATGAAAGCTTGTGACTTGGGGAATGTCACAGTTATAAAATCCTCCCCATACTTTCTTCCCTTCAAAATAAGGGAAAAGATATGAAGGATTATTCTACTGTATCTTTCGAACGCAAGGGCCGAACATAACAAGTTGTATGTCAAATAAAAGCTTTTGACGTGTGTGGTGTTATATCCAATAACAATCTAAATCCCTTGCTTTCTTCACCCTAAAAAATGTGAAAGTCGTGCTTCTTCTATACGTTTCCAACAAGATCTACAGTTACGTATTATGTATAAAATGAAAGCTCATATGAGGAGCACCGTAGACTGCATCAAATTAACGAGTTATATCTCAAATTACGCTTGGGATGTCTCGAATGCAGTGTTGGAAAACGTTATTGTAACGAAACGGAATAAAAAAATGACTTGAATAATGTTATAAATACTTTGAAATTCCGTTAATTTTATTCATAACTATAAAAGTAACAAATAACGAAAGAATAATTTTGTTATTTTAACAGTTTCTCTGTTTTGATACATTTCAGATTTTTCCTTTATAAAATATACCTAGAAACTTGTGGAAACAGACAGTGTAAAATTTACTTTTATGCTCAACGAAAAAAGCCCTTCATTGACACATTTCAAAAGAATTTGGGAATTAGCTGTCTGTGATCGGCTTAGACATTTAGAAAAGGAACTATGTTAGTGGGATAATTTGGATATAGGATGGAGAATTGGAGGAAGAGATCGTTATTTCGCCTAATTTATTGAAATTAGGCAAAAATTTCTGTTTTGATCTTTCCACCAAACCTACGACTTCCCCTTTCCTCTTTCGAAACATTTTCATTGTGTACGTTTGCAATTCCGTTAATAATAAACCTCACCTTGTCACATGTTGAGAAAAGGATGAAATTCTCATTGTTTCAATCGAGCAGTGACGATGCGTAATCTTGTATTTCTCTGTAGCTCCATTAAGAAGACTGCGCAACGTTAAATAGGTAATGTTTTCAATTTCTTTCCTTATATTTATTCATTAAATTTTTTTTTATTCTATCTGAAGTCTTTCAGAGAAACTCGTTTAATTATTTTGCATGAGTTCTTCTACAGGAAAGCATCGATAAAAATAGTTTGCTGGAAATCTGTTTTGATGACACCGAAAAATTGGAGGCGAAAGAAAATAAAATTTCAATTTCATAAAATGAATTTGAAAGAGCAAACATAATTTCTATAAAGGAAAATATTTTTCATTACTGGAAAAATCAAGACAAAGCATTGTAAAGAATTATTCTAGTAATATTCCAGTATCTACAGGGATAGTTTTTTCTATGCTTAAATGGATTCTGTCTGGCAAAAGAAATAATTTGGATTCAAAATTATTAGAAGACATTTTGCTTATAATCACGAATAAATTGTAGAATAACATTGATTGCGTTAGGTCAATATTTTTGAATGAATTTCATTTCTTTTTTTAATTTTCATCGACTATGTGTTATAATGATAAAAGTTCTGAAGAGAATTTCACTTTTTTTTAAAAATTCCCTCGAGTCATTTTCGTGTTGAGTTGAGTTGTTTTACCTCTGAACAGCACTTTTTTGCATACCATGGGCTAAATTGCCAGGTCACATGGACCCCGAAGGCTCAGAGAAGGTTGGGGAGGGAACCCACTGGAACAGCTGTTGGGAGACAAATGATAGTCTCCCGTCAAGACCATTCAGCGTGTTCTTTAATGTGCGCAGGGTGTGTCTCTCCCGCACATGGGGCCACGGCTTAACGTCCTATCCGACGGACGACGGCATTTACCAAGCCCATCGGTGTCCCCTACTGACCGTGGGCAGGGCGGGGAATTTTGCGGAGATAAATCTCAAAGCTGACTCAGCTGGGGCTCGAACCTGAGAACTACAGATTACAAGCCTGGCGCACTACCGACTGAGCCACCCCCGCCCCAAGAGTCATTTTACCAACTTGTTTTTAAAATATTAATGTGTGCACAAAAATCATTATAATACTAAGAATTACGATTGCATACTTGTGCTTGGAAATTTTTATTAATAATGCTCCATTTTATTCTGAACAATTCCTAGAAATATGGGTAATTTCTTCAGTCAGAAGCGTATCCGGGGGGGGGGGGGGGGTATTCACCCCCCCCCCCCCCCCCCCCGAAAATCTGGTCGTCTTATGCGAAATCTCAAACTTGTCTACCTGTTTTGGAATCCAAAATAGGTGTCTTTGTATAATTTTCATTTTAGCCTCATGTTTTCTGTCCGACACTAAAAGAAGATATAAAGAAAATAACTATAAATTTTTATTCCATATATCATATAATATCATGTTAACCTTTCCTTCCAATAGAATAGTCTAGTAATTAGGACATCCTATCCAAGTCTTATTCTCAGACTCAAACATCCCCTCCCACCAAACTAAATTTTCGGATCCCCCTCGCAACTAAATTATCCAACCTTCCTTGATGATAAATTCACGACACAATTCCTTAATTCTAAATCCTGGTACGTGCCTGTGTTCAGTAGTTTCGATGCATTATTAGAATACTTATAGTAGCGTCATCCTATTTACATAACTGGGTCTCCTAATTGTAATTTTTATTTCATTTTTATTCTTAAACCACTGTTTGTCGGAATCAATAGCAAAAAAAGTAACCGCAACAATTCTATTTACATATATGCATTTATTTCGCTATTAATTGTTATTAATATTGATAAGTTTCTTTTTTCTAATTTTCTATTTGTTTTTTAACAAGGGATTGATTGAATTGATGCAAACTGCTGGAGGATGCTATTGAATACATATGTTATAAAAATGATAACATATATTTCATTATTTTGCATTTATACTAAAAATATTTCGAAATAACGTTAACGTAACGTTAACCGAAATTTATATTTTCCTATAACGAAAAGCGTCAAAAAACGATACTAAAGTTTTTGGCTGTAACGAAACGTTTTTTATTTCGTTTGCCAACACTGCTCCAATGTCATGGGCTACTTCAAACATGACTCGATAAAAAAAGGGGGAGAAGGTAAAAAAGGGGGAGAAGGTAAAATGTTTATGAGTCATATCAGGTGAAAGGTTTTGAAGGTAGGTGTTTTTAGTGACAAAGGGAAAATATAAATTAATTTGAAATACCTATCTTCCTAATATGCGCTCTGAAAAGTAGAAAATAACCCAAACCGATGTGGACCCAACAGATGGTGCAATCATTCATTAAATTCGTATTCACTTCAAAAGAAGTTAGGGCGCTAATTTTCCTATTCAACAAGATTGTCTAACTTCCTTTGAAGTGAATACGAACTCCGTGACTGATTGTATCATTGATAAGTTTTAGTTCTATTTCCCACGTTTTCGATCGCTTATAGGAAGATCGGTATTTTTGAAATTCTTTCATTTAATTATTAATAGAATCATTCAACCATTCAAGATTTAAAGGATACCGCTGGAGCCTAAACTAGTCAAAACATCTATTTTGATGTTTTGGCTTGTTTAGGCTGTCATTGCCACTGAATAATGCCATTATTGAGAGCCTGGCATAAAACCATCTGCATCTAGAATTCCGAAACTTTGCGGCATCAGCCCCCTCCACCCCCCTTTTTTAATTTTTGACAAACCATTTCGCCTCACCTTTATCATTAGCCAACTACTTTGTAGATAAAAATTTCAATTCATTACTTCTCCTTGAGTGGTGACAGCTAATGATGAGGGCGACTTCTGTTCCGAGATGCTTCGAGGCAAATTCTTCGAATCCCCGTGTTAACAAGCGTTTGTAGGAAGCTTCAGAACTGGACACATAAGGGCAGCACCGTTCCGCGGTAAGCTAACCTACACTAACGATAAGTATATAGAGATCTGGTCGAAATCATGTGGTAAAGAATCAGATGGCTAATCAAATACAATAAACTGAAATCTTTATTGGAGATACAACGAGAATAATGATTTAAAATCTCTATAACGAAAAATAGGTTTTAAACTAATCGTGTTATAATTCAGAATTATTATCCATTAAAATCCGAAATTTTCAAGTGTTTAACCCAATAATATTGTTTAACTAGAGTTGGTAAGTCTTGTAGCAATTGGTTTAGCATTACTTCTGGTGTTCGACAAGGGTGCATTTTGTCTCCTTTTCTCTTTAGTTTGGTTATTGATTATTATGTTATGCGAAATTCACTTCAAGGGAAAGATTTTTGCCTTAAATGGGCTGGAGATACGAAAATTTCTGATTTAGATTATGCTGATGATTTAGACCTTTTGGCAAATGATGTTGATGAGATGAACTCTTTCATTCGAGCTGTTGATGAGACTGGAGTAGAGTAGGTTTGAGAGAAAACTAAAGTGATGAAAATTGGTCAGGCAGGTTGCGATTCAGTTCATCTGAATGGTTGCAGTCTTGAGTAGGTGTCACAGTTTAATTACCTTGGGAGTTATGTAACAGATACTGGTGATGTGCGGCATGAGATTAACAGACGAATAGGGATTGCTGCCGGAACTTTTAAGAATCTATGGAGATTGTGGAGAAATAGGCGTATACACCTAAAGACTAAAATTAGACTGTATAATAGTTTGGTTCTTTCTAGGGTTAGTTATGGTAGTGAAACTTGGACGCTGTGTAAACAAGATAAGAGGAAACTAGATGCTTTTGATTCTAGATGCTTACGTAGTATCTTGGGTATTAGGTGGTTTAACTTTGTAACTAATGATGAGGTTAGGCAAAGGAGTCTGCAACCTCCTTTAAGTAGCATATTGTGCAGAGAGAGACTCCGCTGGTTTGGCCATGTTGCCCGTATGGATAATTATAGATTGGCGAATAGGGTTATGAACAGTGTGCCTAGAGGCCTCAGAAGGAGGGGGAGACCTAGGATGCGGTGGGCAGACAATGTCAAACAGGACCTTGTTAGAATTGGTGTGGAGTGGTCGGATGCAGCAGATGTAGCTCAGGACAGATATGCTTGGAGAATTAAACTGTGCAGTCTGGTTGGACCTCCGTAGCCCATGGCTGCTTGAGGATGATGATGATGATGATAATTCTTTAAGGAACAAAATTTAATTTTTTTGCAAAGCAAATCTTTTTCTAATTTAATAATTTTCATTACTATTACAATAGAGCTTTATTGTTAAGGGAAATGCATAAGCAATAGATTTAAGCAAGATCATTTTGATATTAATACCAGTTTTTTTCAATTAAGCATCAAGTGAAAAATTTGCTAAAATAATTAATGATATTAAAAGTAATAGTTTTTTAAATGCAATAGTCACTAAGTTTATGCTGCAACACAGAATTGACTCTTTATACGTTAGCTTTTTTTTTTAATAATTATTTCTCAGAACCTACAAGGTTCTCTTGCCAGATCATTAATTTCTAAAAAAAATCATTCCCAGATATTTTTTCTGAATTCTGTAATCAACCATAGTGTTCGGATACTTTTTTGAGCGAGTGTACTGAAGAAGCTATCGCAATGCTCACAGATAAAATTTATAGCGGACTTGATATTTCTAAAGCTTTTGATTCGTTATCTATCTGCATTTTAATTAAAAAGTTGGAAAATTATGGAATTAGGAGGTACCTCATTAAACTGGTTCAAATCGTATTTAACAAAGATAATGCACAGTTAAAATTGAAACTGTTTTGAGCAGTTCTAAAAGAATAAATCTGGGAGTACCTCAAGGTTCCGTTTTAGGACCACAATTATTTTTGTTATATATAAATGATCTTTTAGAGGTAAAATTTAAGGGTAGCATTTTTTCCTTTACTGATGACATGGTTTTAGCATATGTTGTTGATACCAATACTGAATTGCAGCAGAATATTAGCATGGATCTAGCTGTTTTAAGGAAGTGGTTCGACAAAAATAAACTCTATTGATTTCTACAAGACAAAATATATGTATTTCAATATATAACGAGGAAATGATTGCAATCTAGGGGAATTTTACTACCACGATCTTAAATGTTTATTGTCGTTAAAGGATACAAGCTTTGGATCTGTCTATGGTTGTCAGAAAATAATGTCTTAAATAACATAAAATATCTGGGTATTATATTTGATAAACAATTAAATTGGAATGATCATATTCAGAAATTAGCATTAGATTCCAAAATTAGTAGAATTCTACCTCAGTTTTATACACTAAGAGACTTGTTAGATTTAGAGACTCTGAAAGAGTTTATTACACTTTCATTTTATAAGAATAAAATATGCTCTTTTTATTTGGGGAGGAACATTTGAAAACTCACTTAAACCTATGAAATATATGCATATATTAGTTAAAATTATGACATTTAAAAGGAAATTTGATTCTTCCATGCAAAGTTTTCTTGTTTTGCAAATTTTAAATCTCGAACAGATTTTTACTCCGAAATCCTTAATATTTATTCATAAAGATTCTTCTAGGTTTCAGAGGGTGACAAGCATGTAATACAAGAGAAAGAGTGTCTGAAAAGTTCATATTACCTAAATCAAACAAAGAGTTCTTTAAAAGATGTTTTGGCTATTCAGCTTTGAAAAAATACAATTGTTTACAAAATTATTTGAGTGAAATAGTAGATGATACAAAATTCAGAAACGAAGTTAGAAAATGGTTGTTGAGCTGATGTGGCATGTTTTTTTTTAAAATAAATCTAATTTCGAAAATTGTGTTTTAATATTTTTATTTAAATGATTTTTAATGTATAAATTTTCGTAATTCCACTTGCGAGTTGTAATAGCTCTTGTGAGTTTAAAGACTTGAAATTGTATTGCTAATGTAAATATGAATGAATATAATGAAAATAATAAATATGAAAATATAATATGAAATATAATTATTAATATATATATATATTACTGACTGTTGATTTTTTTAAATTATATACAGTATATTAATTTTACGAACATTGATTACCCAATAATACTATATATAATAATTCATTTGAATACCACGCCCATTTAGATTACATTTTTCCTTATGGTCCAAAATAAAGTTACGTTTTTAAGGAAAATTCGGAAAAAAAAAATGACGGGTTCTTTGAGCAGCACTTTTTTTTACACAATGGGCTAAACTGCCAGATCACAAAGACCACAAGGGCTCAGTGAAGTCGGGGAAGGGAGCTCACTTAACAGCTGTTAGGAGATAATATGAAAACCTCCCATCAAAGCTATATATCGGAGCAAAAATATACACACACCCAGTGTGGTTTTTTATCATGCACAGAGTATAGCTCTCTTGCACACGGAGCCACTGCTTAACATTCCATCTGACACACAACGAAAATTTTCCAATTCTGAATTCAAATTTTGCCAACTGAGAAAATAAGACCTTTACATATCTTATGTCTCTGTGAGGGACGTAACCAGAATTTCATGGGGCAGCTCCCCTAATTTTTAAAAAGTTTTTAAATCTCACCTTAAATTCACTAAGTCACTTCGAAGAATTTGGGCAACTTCCCTATATAAAGTTCTGCAAAGTTATTTCAATTTGACCAACTTTCCTTATTTTCACAACATCATCATCATCATCCTCAAGCAGCCATGGGCTACGGAGGTCCAACCAGACTGCGCAGTTTTTCTCCAAGCATATCTGTCCTGAGCTACATCTGCTGCATCCGACCACTGCACACCAATTCTAACAAGGTCCTGTTTGACATTGTCTGCCCACCGCATCCTAGGTCTCCCCCTCCTTCTGAGGCCTCTAGGCACACTGTTCATAACCCTATTCGCCAATCTATAATTATCCATACGGGCAACATGGCCAAACCAGCGGAGTCTCTCTCTGCACAATATGCTGCTTAAAGGAGGTTGCAGACTCCTTTGCCTAACCTCATCATTAGTTACAAAGTTAAACCACCTAATACCCAAGATACTGCGTAAGCATCTAGAATCAAAAGCATCTAGTTTCCTGTTATCTTGTTTACACAGCGTCCAAGTTTCACTACCATAACTAACACTAGAAAGAACCAAACTATTATACAGTCTAATTTTAGTCTTTAGGTGTATACGCCTATTTCTCCACAATCTCCATAGATTCTTAAAAGTCCCGGCAGCAATACCTATTCGTCTGTTAATCTCATGCCGCACATCACCAGTATCTGTTACATAGCTCCCAAGGTAATTAAACTGTGACACTGCTCAAGACTGCAACCATTCAGATTAACTGAATCACAGCCTGCCTGACCAATTTTCACCACTTTAGTTTTCTCTCTGTTTATAACCAAACCTACACTACTACCAGTCTCATCAACAGCTTGAATGAAAGAGTTCATCTCATCAACATCATTTGCCAAAAGGTCTAAATCATCAGCATAATCTAAATCAGAAATTTTCGTATCTCCAGCCCATTTAAGGCAAAAATCTTTCCCTTGAAGTGAATTTCGCATAACATAATAATCAATAACCAAACTAAAGAGAAGGAGACAAAATGCACCCTTGTCGAACACCAGAAGTAATGCTAAACCAATTGCTACAAGACTTACCAACTCTCACACACGACTCAGTGTTATTATAGAGAGCTTTCATTATGTTAACTAACTTGTCTGGTATACCATATGATTTCACAATCAACCACAAAATTTTTCACAACACCAGCCGCAATTTTCACAATTCACCTGCATTTCACCAAGTGGCTTCGAATTTTTTTCGAAGCCGTTTAATATCTGCTTCTGACTTTCTAAGCCGTTTAGTGTCTCCTTTCTGACTTAGAGCAAAACGAGAATTTGCGGAGAATATTCTCGACGCTGATCCAATTGGGATTTGAACCTGCGAATGCAGATTACGAGCATGGCACGCTACCAACCACCCCTAAAAAAGGATGCGGCCCAAGGAAGGGCCGTTGTTGCATATGCCTAAGAGCATTTGAAAAAATATATCTGGCTCTGCATATGTTCTATTTTTTTTTTAAACTGTGACGTGTAAAATCCACAAAAGCCCACCCTCTGAATCAGACACTTAACCAGAAAATATTTTCCCTGTGTGTGTATGCGGGAGGTGGTGGGTGGGGGGAGGAATTGCAGAATAAATTGATGAAGAAAACTAAAAATTCGATATAAATGCAATATTCTTCGTTTGCTATGGGTAAAGTTTATAATTTCTTGGAATAGATTCAAAATGGGTTAAAAAAACCAAAAAAAAAAAATTCTTTTCTTAAGCTCATTTTCTCATTTATCTTTACCTTTCTAGAAACCTGGAAAAGTCACAGGGCCCTGGCAGGCGCATAGCCAAGGAAGCACCCTGTTACACAAAGGATTATTAGGAGAAGTGTTTCGGGTGCTTACAGCTCCCCTCTCAAATCTTTGAAAGCTCGAAAATGATAAAACCCTTCAGTGATTTGGGGAAAGTGCCATATTAACTGAAATTGAGAAATAAGATACTAAAGCAGTTGCAGTTTGTCAGGGAATAGAAATTTGGCATGGCCTACCTCTTTAATCTGCAGCCACGAAAGAATATACATGAAATAAGACACTAATCAGTAAGCAATGAAATTATCAGTGAATTTATAATTTTTTTGAGTCACCAGCACAGATAGCGTTTTTTTTTTAACAATGCAAACCACCTTTTGTGGTTAAAAGATAAGTTTCTTCCACATGAACTGCTTCGAATGTATAGATACAAAACAAAGGCGCATCCATCTTCCCTCTCCGCCAAACATAAATCTCTTGTCTATGCTGCTGTATCTGGCATTATAAGATTTTTTTTAAAGCCATTGAAAAAGCTTTTAGCTTTCAGGTTCAGCAACATCCCTCCCCCCGCGTCAAAAAAATTCTGATTTGATAACCGTGACTAATAAGGAGCTTTTCACACACCTACATAAAAATGTTAATTCCTAATCATTCAGAGAAACTCGACTTAAAAAGCTCATAAATTTTTGGGGTTTCTTTCATAGAGATTGAGTTATTTATAGAGTTCCGTTATTTGATATTATCATCATCATCCTCAAGCAGCCATGGGCTATGGAGGTCCAACCAGATCGTGTTGTTTAGTTCTCCAAGCATATCTGTCATGAGCTACATCTGCTGCATCGGACCACTGCACACCAATTCTAACAAGGTCCTGTTTGACATTATCTGCCCACCGCAACTTTATCGTATATACTTCCGGTAAAGACGCCAATTAGCCAAACGAGATGCCTGTGTTTTTCACTTAGAAAGCATATCGTTTCGTTGTTGATGGAGCAAACGTTTTTAGTTCTTGAAGTTTTTGGTTGCAACCAACGAACAACTATTTTGTTTATAAGCACCAATAATAAAATATTTTGCTATGACTTCTGAATTGTTTAAAATTTCACATGGAATGCTCTTGGCAACAATTTATTTGAGTTTCAGCTCTATGATGACAGTGGGGCACGGTAAGTAAATTTGTTCTTGCTTATTTTGAAACACAAAACACAAATAATTTGTTTAACTTATTTAAAATGTTGACGATAATTGCTATGAACACTTTGAATAAACGAAATAATGATCTAGAACCTGTTCGTGGACTAGTAAGAATAAGGATGTTTAGGATTTCACTTCGTGGTACATCAATTAATTGTTCTTATTCAATGAGATAAAGAATATCAGTTTGCTTATCTACAAAAAAAGTAGTGAATAAATTTTAAAGAAAGTGGAAAAAAGAGAAACTTGTATTTAATATTTTTTGTTAAAATTAGAATATCGAATTTTTTTAAAATGAATTTCGGGAAATGACATTTAACTCTCCATCGGTCGCATTGGGTCTCACACACCCAAACGATTTTGTATCTTGAATTTTTTTTTTGTTCGCCCATTAGAGTCATGGGAGTCCTTCCGTGTACTTCGTACACGAAGGTTGCCAGATCACTAATTTCTAAAAAAATCGTTGCCAGATATTTTTCTTAATTCTGTAATCAACCATAGTGTTCGGATATTGTTTGAGCGACTGTAAGTACCTGCATATAAATTCAAAATTCCCTAAAAAGGGTTGAATTCACATGATTTATTCGAGTAACCTTCCATCGTTCTATTTCATCTAATACGTTTACTTCAAATGGTTTAGTCGGAAACGTAGTTTTACTCTGCATTAAAACAGAATGCAAAATCAGGATTTCTTGAACCTCTCGAATTTCTTAAGTCTGAAACAAGCTAAAACATAAAAGTATATTTGCAACGAGTACAGCAAAGAAAAAATAAAATTTTCTTTTATTACTTTAAACGATTTTACGGAAATTCCACTTTAAAAACATTTTTTATGCATTTCTCATCGGAGTATTTCACATAGTTTTTCTTAATTTTCATATTTGAAAACAAGACAGATTGCCTGGGTTCCTTCGATCAGTGCAGCTCGCTAGCCATTAGATAATCGGGAAGCAAAGAAATAGTATATTTTTAAAATTAATCGCTTAAAGTGAAACTCTGGTCTAAAAATGGGCTTTTTCATTATTTTAAACTTTGTTTCTCGGAAGGAGCAGAAGTATATAAACCATGCACGTCCAATACGTAACTCATAAAACATATAATCAATATACAGAATTTGGCACCTTTCTCCAATCTTTTGAGAAACATTTTTAGTTGCAAACTAAACGCTTTTGCCAATTCATAGTACTCATTAAAATGCATATTTAAATTTTTTGAATCCTTAACAACAGGATTCAGTCTCTTGATTCCTTAAGAATACATTTTTTTCCAATGAATGATTTCAAAAAGAATTGATTCCAATGAATTTATCGCATGACTTTTTCTGAATGATCATCGGAGGTAAACTCTGGGTTGCATTGTTTGTTGTTGACAGAAAACTTGAAAATGTGCGTGTTTTCTGAAAATGAGAATAAAAAAGAAAATATTCATTAATGAATAAAAAAACTCGCAAGAAGTTTTTATAAGCCGAAATGATACATTTTAGTACAAAAATGCAAATTTTTAAGTTGTGAAATTTTTACACAAAGAACTTTTTTTAGACTTTAAAAGTTTTTTTTATTCGACCATTCCTGCCACCCATTGTTTGGCTGCCAGCTTAGCTAGTCCCTGAATGGGTCTCACAGACAAGCGTGACTATCGATGTAACTATTTGGGGGATATCAGATGTATTTCAATATCTCCCATTTTTTTCATATTATTAAAAAAAAACTGAATTTTTTTAAGCACAAATGATTAAAAATATTCAGATCTGATGAATCAAAGGCAATAACAGACTTATATTAGAACCTCATTTATCCGCCACTCGCTTAACCTAGTGTCAACTTTTTTTCTCCATTTCGAGATACATTTCAAATCATATAGTAGGTTGGATAGCTATTGATGCAACGTTACCTTTGATATTTTTTAAATCTCTCAATAGCTTAATGGCGCCCTCTAACTGTGGAAAAAGCTGGAAAAATATTAAAATTTGGAAACAAATATTGCAAACGATCTATTTATGCCAGAAATTAAGTTTTGGTGGTAGAGTGTGGTGGTCAAGAGGTTAACATTGGTAGCAATAATTTGTCCTCTTACCCCTAGTGGTGGTGGGGCAAAACGCAACTTTTCGTTTTAAATAAAAAGTTCGAAGGAATTAGTAAAATATTACACTTTTCATTTCTCCAACCATCCACTAGCTCGAATTTTCACAGGTAGAGAATGCTTAAAGCCAAAAATAAAAAACCTCATAGCGCCTTCTAATAGTAGAAGTTGTAAAATGTCAGTACTTTAAACGAATATTGCAAACGGTCTAGCCACGCTTGAAATTCGGTGTTTTGGTGGTGGGTTTGTACTGGCAGCAATGTTTTTCTCCCTTACCACCGGAAGTGATGAGGGAAATGAAACCTTTTGTTTTAACACTTGAATGAGAAATTGTTTTTGTGTTCTATAGGCTTACATTTTAACGCAATTCATTAGGGTAGGTGACAATTTACCTAATCTTCCCCCTTTTTTCGGGGATGGACAGAAGAACCCTTATATTGCTTAGGGTCATGATGAGAGGAAGCTGTATGTCAAATTCGGTGATTCAACCTTATAGCACGGTTTTTCACACTTTTCTTGGCGCCCCTCTACCCAAGAAAAAGGGGAGATGACGCACCGTGGCAGACGTATGGATCATCATTAGACAATGAAGGCTGCAGAGAACTTGACATCGGTTCACCTCCCTTCTCATCGTCTGATTCGATGGAAAATTCTTTTGGAGGTTCGGGAACGAGAAGGCCTTCACCGTGTGGAACTGTTCAGAGAGCAGATTGTATATTCGGGTACGCTATTGTCCACTTCTTTTTCTTTTTCCTTCTTTTTCCTCCAGAAACAGGTGGAACCATGCAGAAGTAGCAGTCATTTGCGGATTGCTTGGCTCTCTCCAAACCATAGGAACAGCAAACAGCGTTGCCACCTTTCGCCTTTCAGCCACTTCGGAAGATTTCTTGCACATGTGCTGCAGCACATGAGTGGGGCCAAGACCTTGTCCTGGTCTTCGATCTTGCATCGAATATAAAACTCATACACGCTTTCACTATTGGAGTGATGGCCCTTTTCTGGCTTGCAAAACGTCACTTCCCCACAAATGTAACAAAATGTGCAATGTGTGTTAAAACTGCAAGGATCACTTGTGTTGTACTTATGACTCAGGGTTAAATGGGAGTCGCTCAAAAGACATGCTCACCTTACGAGAAACGGCGCTTACAACTAACGATTGCATCATCTTTTGTCCACAATCGTAAAGATACTCTCTTGTGGAAGTGAACGGAAGGGGAGGGCTGCCAGATTAGTATGGCCTACTGATCTGGACAACTATGGCTACTTTTCTTTTTTTTCTACCCTGCTGAGGAGTGGTCAACCACACAGAGTCCTGGTGCTGACCATATAAACCTACTGGACTGGACAGATATATGGCTCTGAGCTTGATTATGGATCCTAATTTTGTTGCACTGGTGGGCTTCTGTGGAGGGAAAATCTTCCGCTGTGTTTTCTGTTTGTTTGTGGGTTGACAGCCCCAAGTGAATAGATTCACAGGATATGTTTATCAGCTGGTGGATAATCCTGAGCAGAAGTCATCGCAGGCACCTGAACTCTTTGCTTCTATTGGCATCGTCAAATTCTACGTTGGAGGAAATCTTCCAGTGTAGATGGCTTCAGCCTTTAGTAGTGGGGGAACGGGTCTTTGCCCCATGTCTGCGATTAGGGGCTGTTTGATATTGTCGGCATTCCTTCTCTCAATAAACATAGTTTCTTTAAACATCCCACTAACCATTTTCTCCCCATAGGTAGTTGGAATGTGAGGACTCTGCACAGAGCTTTTTCTCTTGATGTCCTCACACAAGAATTCCACCATTATAATTTAGATATTCTTGGCTTGCAAGAGACCAGATGGACAAATAAAGGTCAGATTCTTAAAAATAATCGTAAATTTCTCTTTTCAGGGAGGGACGACAATAAGCATCACCAAGGCGTGGGTCTGCTTCTCAGCAGACACGCTAGTGATGATCTTCTAGGATATGAGTGCATTAATGAAAGGTTTCTTACAGCAAAATTTCAGACAAGCGTTAAAGACTTGAATGTTATCTGCTCTTATGCCCCCCTGAGGATGCCGATGAGGATGAGAAGGATAAGTTTTATGAACAACTTCAGGATATTTTGAATTCTGTCAAGAAAGGAGATATTACCCTTGTTCTTGGTGACTTCAATGCCAAAGTTGGTACTGACTCTGACCTTTGGGGAGGGGTGATTGGCCCTTTTGGTATTGGTAGCTGCAATGGCAATGGGCAACGTCTCCTACAGGTAAGTAAACTCAATGGATTCAGAATAACTAACATTTATTACAAACACCGCGACATACATAAGTACACATGGGTTTCACCTGATGGGCTGCATAAGAATACGATTGATTGCATATTAATTAACAGCAAATGGGCTAGTTCTCTTAGGAATACCAGGGCATATAGGAGAGCTGAAATTGGATCTGACCATTATCTTGTTAAAAGTGTGTTGCAACTTAAACTTAAAAAGTGTTGTGCTAGGGTTAAAAAATTTACTTTTAATACTGAAGCTCTGAAAGATCCAGTTATAGCCAAAGCTTACCATGATAGGTTACTTAGTCATTATGACAGTCATGGTTTGCTTACTATTGAAGTTGAGGAAGAATGGGATCATTTTAAACAGGCTTTTTTGGACACTAACAGTACTCTTTTAGGAAAAAAGGAGCAGAAGAGGCAGAATTATCTGAGTGATAAGGCACTTGAGCTTATTTCGGAAAGAAAGAACTGCAGGAATGTCTTTAATCAATATCCTACTAGTCCTAATAGAAAGCATTACAGAGAACTTAATAAACGTGTAAAAGATCAGTTAGCTGCTGATAAGAATCTTTGACTTGATGGTTTGGCTGACAAAGCCGAGGAAGCAGTTAGACAGCACAACAGCAGAGAGCTGTACCAGATAGTTAATGTTTTATGTGGTAGAAAACGGACAGGCATACAAGGATTGAAGGATAAACAAGGTAAGGTTATAGAAGGGGAGGATTGTGTCATGGCTAGGTGGGCTGAGCATTTCAGTGATGTTCTAAACAATGTAGTTGGTTCTGCTCCCATTGTTTGCAGTGATGATGGATGCATTGGTGGCTTTAATGTTGGCCCTATAACACAATCTGAAGTTATTTTGGCTGTTTCTAAACTTAAACTTCATAAATCCCCAGGGGTAGATGAAATTACTACCGAAATGCTTAGAGCTGGGAATGTTTCGGTTACCACTTGGATGACTGAAATTCTGAATATCTTTTATGATAAAGGCATGGTTCCTAAGGATTTTACCAGAGCTATTGTTATCCCTATTTTCAAAAAAGTGATCGCAGTTCTTGTGATAACTATAGGGGTATCAGCCTACTCTCTGTTCCAGGGAAAGTTCTTTCCATGATTGTGCTTAATAGAATTAAGAATCTGGTTGACAGTCAATTGCATGATGAGCAATGTGGATTCAGAAGTGGTAGGGGATGTGTGGATCAGATATTTTCACTTAGGCAGATTCTTGAGAAATGTTTAGAGTTTCAGAAACCTTTGGTTGCTAGCTTTGTTGATTTCAAAAAGGCTTTCGACTCTGTTGATCGTCATAATTTGTGGTTGATTGTGCAATCATATGGTATACCAGACAAGTTAGTTAACATAATGAAAGCTCTCTATAATAACACTGAGTCGTGTGTGAGAGTTGGTAAGGCTTGTAGCAATTGGTTTAGCATTACTTCTGGTGTTCGACAAGGGTGCATTTTGTCTCCTTTTCTCTTTAGCTTGGTTATTGATTATGTTATGCGACATTCACTTCAAGGGAAAGATTTTGGCCTTAAATTGGCTGGAGATACGAAAATTTCTGATTTAGATTATGCTGATGATTTAGCCCTTTTGGCAAATGATGTTGATGAGATGAACTCTTTCATTCGAGCCGTTGATGAGACTGGTAGTAGAGTAGGTTTGGTTATAAACAGAGAGAAAACTAAAGTGATGAAAATTTTTCAGGCAGGCTGTGATTCAGTTAATCTGAATGGTTGCAGTCTTGAGCAGGTGTCACAGTTTAATTATCTTTTGAGCTATGTAACAGATAATGGTGATGTGCGGCATGAGATTAATAGACGAATAGGTATTGCTGCCGGGACTTTTAAGAATCTATGGAGAGTGTGGAGAAATAGGCGTAATACACATAAAGACTAAAATTAGACTGTATAATAGTTTGGTTCTTTCTAGGGTTAGTTATGGTAGTGAAACTTGGACACTTTGTAAACAAGATAACAGGAAACTAGATGCTTTTGATTCCAGGTGCTTACGCAGTATCTTGGGCATTAGGTGGTTCAACTTTGTAACTAATGATGAGGTTAGGCAAAGGAGTTTGCAACCTCCTTTAAGCAGCATATTGTGCAGAGAGAGACTCCGTTGGTTTGGCCATGTTGCCCGTATGAATAATTATAGATTGGCGAATAGGGTTATGAACAGTGTGCCTAAAGGCCTCAGAAAGAAGAGGAGACCTAGGATGCGGTGGACAGAAAATGTCAAACAGGACCTTGTTAGAATTGGTGTGCAGTGGCCAGATGCAGTAGATGTAGCTCAGGATAGACTTGCTTGGAGAACTAAATTGCACGGTCTGGTTGGACCTCCGTAGCCCATGGCTGCTTGATGATGATGATGACGACGACGACGACGACGACGACGACGACGACGACGATGATGATGATGATGATGATGATGATGATGATGATGATCTAAGATGGATTGCACGACGAAAACCAAAATAATAGAAAGTGTCATGAAAGTGTGGTACTACGACCCTTAAGTGAAGGAGATGTGTGGAAAGCTAGTGGCATCAATGGTTGAGAGGGTGAAAGAAGTAATTAAAGCTAAGGGGGTCACATTCACTATTAACTACACTATTAAACAAATAAATATTTGAGTTGTGTCTTTGTTACTGCATTTTCCTATTGTCCCAACTAATTTGCACAGTACTGTAGTTTAAATGATATTTTGATTAAAGATCAACTTCAATCTTCCAACACTGCTTTTTTTGATATTGTGATTACAGCGCGATTTTATCTGCGAAATGTAAATGATATTTGTCTGCAATTGAGAGGTAAAAGAAAGAGATCTTTAAATCATATTTTATAATAATATTGTAATATTTTAACTATAAAATTTTAATCATGTCTATTCTAAATACAACTTGAACGATACATGAAACATTACGTGTTCGTCTATGTGGAACCAACAGAATTAAATTGAAGAAGCAATAGGACAGAGTGCTTCTCCTGTGTGCTATAAAGCAAATGATGCTTCATTTTGAAGAGGTGCATTCTCTCATATACCATAAGTGAATTAACATACAAATATTGCCTTATCATTTTGGAATTGAAATATACTCAATAAGTGAAAATTTTATGAAGTAAATAAATAAATAAATAAAATTATTAGTTGTATGGAATTTACGTGCTTCACAAGAAAACGTCGAATGACTGTTTTCAGTTCTGAAATTTATTTATGATGACCTCAAAAAATATATATATTTGAATTAAAAAAATCATCATTCTCGAAGCTATTCTCTTCCTTATGAAGAATCAAGAGATTAAAATTTTTCATTTTTGGTGTTTTGCAAATTGCAAGTGGTAGCTAAATTATTTGATCTTAGGAAAAAGAATTTCTGGTTCATCTTACTACTAATAATATTTTGATAATTTTTGTGTCTAGGTAACTCTTGATCTGATTTAAAGTTTCTGTATGTTTTGTTGTAACTGGTGAACAAAAAGTAAACAGATTAATAAAGCTGAGCTACAATTTGGAAATCGGGCCTACACGTAGAGTTTGTTATGAATATAACTTAAAACGCTTACGAAATATGAAACTATATTAATATTAAAAATGATTACTTGAAATGACACAGCCCCCAGATGGTTATTTTAGGTGGGGAACAAACTGATAATTTTATTTTCTGACTTACTCTCGTAAATTGAGTCTTGAATTGATGAAAACTTCAGCTCTGAACTTGAATTAATTAATTTGTGAAATAAACGTTACGTACAACATGTCACGGGAAAAGCGTCGAATGCTTGGTTTTCAAGAAGGTGTGTATCTACTTTCAATGATTTGCTGCCAATATTATTTTGTAAATGTGGCCCACCTGTCCAATTACTTTGGGAACCTTGATCTAGTTGCTTCCTGTTTCCTTAAATAGCTTCGGACATATCTGTGACATAATTTTTTTCTCAATATCAATCGTTAATGTTTGGGGGGGGGGGATATTGGGGTGAACAGAATATCAATGCTAAAATATGAAAACTACTCTTACTTGTAACATGAAGTCTGTAGCTGTAATTGCGCGTATGATGTCGCCTGTAATCCACTCTGCATCTGTAGGTGCCATCATCTTCAGAATGCACTGGATCAATGGTTAGTCCGGGGGTTTTCACGTGTAAAACGAAATAACCCCTACTACCTAATTGCTTACCAGAGTAATGCATGGCTTTCTCTAGAGTTTTCTTTCTGGCATCGATTGCGTAGATTGGAGCTGCGTTATCTCCTTTATACCACAGAACTAAAGTGGCAGCATCTTTTGGAGTGGGGGCTGTGATGTTGCAAGACATGAACGCTCTGCCTCCTACCACGGAGTAATATTCTTCGACAGCTGTAAAATAGTAAAAGAAAAAAATAATGCATATTATGTCCAGAAACTTCCACTGGGCTTGAGGGTTGGCAATTGGACATATTAGAGTCTCACGAAACCATTCGCTTGAGCCACTTGTTAAAATTTCCGAAGATCGGCGAGACTGTTGCTAAAATTTTTTAAGATGGACGAGACGGTGAATGAGAAAAAATTGAGTTAGTTAATAGAAATATCTATTAATTAACGAGCCATATAAAATATGCATTAAAGTGAATTATTATATTGTAACATTATAATTACCTACATATTTTCAATGAAAAAAAGATTCATGATAAAAACAGTGCAATATTTCTAATTTAAGTATATGGATTTAAGTTGATGGAATTTATTGCCTATGATCCCTTATATCCCAATGGGAGAACATAGACTTTTACAACATTCAGAATTGAATAATTCTTTTCCTGAGGGACAATCACAACATATATGAGAGAAAATGGTTATGCTATACCTGGGACTCTAACCCAGACCCCAGCAATGCCACCACGAGCCAATGCGATACCACTGAGCCACCGAGGCGTCTATTTCAGATTTTCTTAGTAGAGCGAGGGACTTAAATATTTGGTACACACACCTTTGCCTGTAACACACTTAAAACATTTCCGCGACTGCTTTAAAAAATATTTGCTACTGAAACCCTCAAGGGAGTGAAGGTTATAATCCCCTCCCTGAAAGAATAAATTCTTGGAAAGAGAGAATCAGAATTGTAGATTTTTTTTTATTTTGGCATATTTGAATTAAGCCTTTAAAACGCCTCTGGACATTTCCAGTTTACAGCCACTCCCCGACTTAAAGGAGGTAATGTCGAGTTCCACGGAACTTTACGTAAGTCGAATTTTCCTAAATGCTTATGCAACTATGAATGGCTGAATTTGAAGTAAAAAAAAGAAATGTTCGACGAACATATAAATAGAATTATTCATTTAATTTTCTTATCACACATGCAGGAAAAATTACGAAATTGTGCTTCGAAATGTACAATTAAAAAATTATAATATAATAATTTATTCCGTGCAGGGGGTTACTGTAAAGCCAAGGTACATGTACTTTTGAATATTAATTAAAACTTTCAAGTGGCTTGATATCCTAGCATATTTTAGAAATTAAAAAGAAATATTGAGGATAATTGAAAAATACAAACATTTAGCCTTAACTGGCATAGTGGTTAGGGAGCTAGCGACTGTTCCAGTAAGGCATACTTTGTGTGTTGTGTTAGCTCTAACTAAGGCAGTGGTCAGCAGTGACTTCGGTCGTAGTAGGGCATGTCCTTGTATGAGAAGGCCTGTATTAAGCTAGGAGTAGCTTCTAGGATTCTTCTCTGTTCTATATGTCGCAAATCAATCAATCAATCAAATCAATCAATCAATATTGACAGGAACTGCATCATTATTTGATACATATAAACAAAATGAGAAGTTGCGCAGACAAATGTTATACAAACGTATAATATGAAGGTTTAAGACAACAGAGAGTAATATTAAATGAATAAACAGGAAAAGAAAAGGATTGCGGATAATCCAGACAAAGAGCAAAGATGGGGAGTGGGAAAAAGGTGAGGAGAAATTGTTAGTGAAACATTTCACTATTCTAATAGGAGTGGAGTAACATAGTTTTTGAATTTTGTTTCAGAATTAAAGAAGTGATATCGCTCGGTAGAGAGTTCCAAGTTGAGGTTGTTTGAAAGGCAAAAGTAATTTCACTATACTTAGCTTTGAAAATACATACTTTAGCTTGAGAAGTGCCAGTACAAACACCCTTAGAAAGAAAAATACAACACGTTTTTTTTTAAGTTTGCACAGGCAGGAAAAAATTTACAAATTTACGCAAGTCGAGGAGTGGCTGAATAATTGTTTCAGTAAAATATTTGATGTAGCAGTTATTGTTTGTATTTTGATTAATCTCTGCCATAAATTCTTATTAATTGCAACTTTTGTTTGATATAACAATTTTCATTTTATTTTGATTATCTTTTCCGATTAGTGATTACGACTATTAACTTTTCCTTCTAAATATTCCGGCTTCTATAATCCTTCAAATACCGAACGAATATTTCTGATATTTAAGGTTTTGATAGACCTTGAATCTTCACATTACCGAAAGTCTTCCTAAGTAACTGAAATTTATGTAAGTAGTGTAGTAGTTGGGAGTTCTGGACCAATGTTAACGTATAGGGAATCCCATGTTAACCTATATGAGATTTTTGAGGAGATGAGCTTTAAACTAATTTTGGAGCAATTATATGCGAGACAACTAAAATTTCTCACCTAATTTATTCAGATCTATACTTTCCCTGTAATATGCGCATGCACCTGCTTAACTAATAAATTTTATTTGTGTATTTGTGCGCTACTGCTTTGATGTTATGCATTTTCATATCATAAATATATATAATTTTCTAAGACAGTCCTTAAAAATCAAAGAATTAACACTTCCACTGCATCACGAGTTACAGGTGTCCAGTGCCTTATTAAGAGAAGGCAAGGGTACACGGACCTCATGATAAACTGTGGGCCAGAACTCTTCTCAAAGCCTATCTTTAGTTGTCTAAAGGAATAAAATTTACACGACATAATTAACTTTTCGATAAGTGTTTTTATACAGCAATTTAGTATAGACATAAAACTAAGATAATTGTCATCATTTGAAATCAAAACGCAAGCATTTGTATTTTATGCAGCAAAGTGTAATAATTTGTCTTTTATGCAGCAAAGTGTAATAATTTGTCTTTTATGCAAAATCAGGGCCGACGCGACAGTAAATATAATGCCCGGAGAAAGAAATTTTGACGCCCCCTCTCCCTCCCGAAACTTTTCCTTTTATTATAAAAATTGGTTGTCTATTATAATAACAATATTTTGTCTTTTATATTAGAAAAATATTTGTACCTATGGAACTTGGATTTACGCCTCAAGCTCCCATAGGTACAAAGAACGATAGTGCGCAATTTCATGTGTTATGTATATATATAACTTTCTAGAAAAACTTTTTTTTTACGTTAGCATGCATAAAAATAGATAATTCCAGATATTTTGAAACATATTTGTTATCAAATACTGCAAAATTAAAGTAATAAAGATTATATAAAGCGTATCACATATAGCAGTGCTGTCCAACTTCTGTAAGACTGGGCCATTTTTTTCTTTTTCGCGGGTCTGAAAGATTTTGGTGGGCCGTAAAAATTTTTATTTCGATGGCCAAAAAAAAAAAAGGAATAGGACAGGATATGTAACTAAAAAGTCAGTTCATATCACCTCAAAAAATTATCTTATTTATACGAAAAATAATAAGTGATAATAAACCAATATAAATTTTCTAAATCTTATCAAATATTTAATAAAGTTAATGGAAGCATTGTGGCGTAGTTGTTGGGCAATAAGAATAGAATGAGTAAGTTGAAATAATGCAATAATAATTGCAAATATCGCAATCTTCCCAAATTTACATATCAAGTAAAGTAATATAAGTTGACGAAAAATTATAAGGTGGATTACAGATATTTATTGAAAATTTCAAGTAAAAACTTGATTTTAGTTTGCGGGCGACAAAAATCCTTGTGCTGGCCGCATGTGGCCCGCGGGCCGCTCGTTGGACAGCGCTGACATATAGTATTCAATTACATTTAATAAACTTCCTTCGGTGGCTTAAATCTCACACAGCCAGGCGATTTTATATCTTGAGTTTTTTTAAAACGACGCTAACTAGAACCCATTCTTGCTCAGTACCTTTTAGACCACTTCTTTACTATACCTCGGTGCAATTTCGCTTAAATTGGACCGTTAGTTATTTAAACAAATAAATAAAACAAATACCTTCTCAAGCAGCTGCTTGCCACAGAGGTCTGACAGGAGCCTGTCAGTTTATATGCCACAGAGAACGTCTGTGAGGATGGCAGGACCTCAGCAGAAAAACAACACACACATCCATGCCTTACCCGGGGCTCGAATCCAAGTTCCTTAGATTAGTAGCCAAGCATGCTAACAGGAGTTAAAATGGTAACGAATGGATCTCACAGACCAAAGGCGATCGTTGGTATAACTATATGACGATATCAGATATGTATATTTCAATATCTCCGACTTTTTGCTTGTTATCACCAAAATTATTGAATGAAAAAAAGATTGAAAATTGCAAAACTTTAAGGTAAATACCCCAAACAATGTGTTAGTGACAGATATTTTCTTGCTACAGTGTGGTGGTCAAGAGATTTGCATACAATTTGCCCTCTTACTCCAAAGTGGGGTTAGGAAAACGCAAATTTTCCTTTTGATATGTAGGAAATTATAATGCTACAATATAATAATTTACTTTAATACAGATTCTGTACGGCTTCTTGATTAATAGATATATCTATTAACAAACTCTAGTTTTTCTCATTCACCGTCTCGTCCATCTTCAAAAATTTTAGCAACCGACTCGCCGACCTTCGAAAATTTTAACAACTGGCTCACGCGAGCCGGACCTAGCCGGCACCAGCACACCACTGGTTTAATGAGACTCTGGCATGTCCAATTGCCAACCCCCAACCCCAGTGGAAGTTTCTGGGCATAATATGCATTATTTTTTTTTTTCTTTTACTATTTTACAGCTGTCCAAGAATATTACTCCGTGGTAGGAGGCAGAGCGTTCATGTCTTGCAACATCACCGCCCCCACTCCAAAAGATGCTGCCGCTTTAGTTCTGTGGTATAAAGGAGATAACGAAACTCCAATCTACGCAATCGATGCCAGAAAGAAAACTCTAGAGAAAGCCATGCATTACTCTGGTAAGCAATTAGGTAGTAGGGGTTATTTCGTTTTACACGTGGAAACCCCCGGACTAACCATTGATCCAGTGCATTCTGAAGATGATGGCACCTACAGATGCAGAGTGGATTACAGGCGACATCATACGCGCAATTACAGCTACAGACTTCATGTTACAAGTAAGAGTAGTTTTCATATTTTAGCATTGATATTCTGTTCACCCCAATATCCCCCCCCCCCCAAACATTAACGATTGATATTGAGAAAAAAATTATGTCACAGATATGTCCGTAGCTATTTAAGGAAACAGGAAGCAACTAGATCAAGGTTCCCAAAGTAATTGTACAGGTGGGCCACATTTACAAAATAATATTGGCAACAAATCATTGAAAGTAGATACACACCTTCTTGAAAACCAAGCATTCGACGCTTTTCCCGTGACATGTTGTACATACGTTTATTTCACAAATTAATTAATTCAAGTTCAGAGCTGAAGTTTTCATCAATTCAAGACTCAATTTACGAGGGTAAGTCAGAAAATAAAATTATCAGTTTGTTCCCTACCTAAAATAACCATCTGGGGGCTGTGTCATTTCAAGTAATCATTTTTAATATTAATATAGCTACATATTTCGTAAGCGTTTTAAGTTATATTCATAACAAACTCTACGCGTAGGCCCGATTTCCAAATTGTAGCTCAGCTTTATTAATCTGTTTACTTTTTGTTCATCAGTTACAACAAAACATACAGAAACTTTAAATCAGATCAAGAGTTACCCAGACACGAAAATTATCAAAATATTATTAGTAGTAAGATGAACCAGAAATCCTTTTTCCTAAGATCAAATAATTTACTATCACTTGCAATTTGCAAAACACCAAAAATGAAAAATTGAAATCTCTTGATTCTTCATAAGGAAGAGAGGTGTATTCTAGTCGTGGAACTATTCAGAGTCACCCCTACTCCTCCTGGACTGTCACATTTCTATCGCATTCGTGCTTTTTACCGCGTTTCCTAAGTACAATGCATGCTGATTTCCAAACAGAACGCTTGTCAAAGAACCACGCTCTTGAATGAGGGGGCCTCTCAGAATAGGTTTCTGTCCTACTGCGAATAGAATGGAATGACACTCATGCTATAGTCCCCTCAGATTTACCCAGGCAAAGCTCTGCCTTTTGTACATCCAGTGGTATTATTTGCGACACAAACCCCGCCTACGGACTCCAACAAACACTTTTTCCCTACCTACTTCTTTTGGCCGAAATGAAGCCCATCTAGGCCGACATTGAAGTGGGGAAAAAGAAAAGAGGGATGGCAAACCTAGCAACAAAAAGCAGCCACGAGTCCTCACCAATCAACATGCCGGGGAAGGGGTGACGTAACTTTGGCACACCCCTTCTATCCAGTAGGTATGACTACTCCCCTGTGATGATGCATAGAACCAGCAAGGCCTGGCACTTAATGACCGACTCCACCTTCTCCTGGTGCAGACCATTAGTACCTTTCAAAAGAGATACTCTCTTGTGGAAGTGAACGGAAGTGGAGGGCTTCCAGATTAGTGTGGCCTACTTATCTGGACAACTATGGCTAATTTTCTTTTTTTTTCTACCCTGCTGAGGAGTGGTCAACCACACAGAGTCGTGGTGCTGACCATATATACCATCCTGAACGGAATTATGGCTCTGAGCTTAGTTATGAATCCTGATTTTGTTGTAATTGTGGGCTTCTGTGGAGGGAAAACCTTCCACTGTGTTTTCTGTTTGTTTGTGGGTTAACAGCTCCAAATGAGTAGATTCACAGGATACGTCTATCAGCTGGTGGATAATCTTGAGCAGAGGTCATCGCAGGCACCTGAACTCTTTGCTTCTACTGGCATCGTCAAATTCTACATTTGAGGAAGTCTTCCAATGTCGATGGCTTCAGCCTTTAGTGGTGGGGGAACGGGTCTTTGCCTCATGTCTGCGATTAGGGGGCTGTTGATATTGTCGACATTCCCTCTCTCAATAAACATAGTTTCTTTAAACATCCTACTAACCATTTTCTCTCCATAGGTAGTTGGAATGTGAGGATTCTGCACAGAGCTTATTCTCTTATGTCCACACCCAAGAATTCCACTGTCATAATTTAGATATTCTCGGCTTGCAAGAGACCAGATGGACAGATAAAGGTCAGATTCATAAAAATAATCTTAAATTTCTCTTTTCAGAGAGGAAAGATGATAAACATCACCAAAGCGTGGGTTTGCTTCTCAGCTGACACGCTAGTGATGCTCTTCTAGGATATGAGTGCATTAATGAAAGGTTTCTTACAGCAAAATTTCAGACAAGCATTAAAGAGTTGAATGTTATCCGCTGTTATGCCCACACTGAGGATGCCGGTGAGGATCAGAAGAGAGATTTTACGGACAACTTTAGGATATTTTGAATTCTGTCAAGAAAGGAGATATTACTCTTGTTCCAGGTGACTTCAATGCCAAAGTTGGTAATGACTCTGACCTTTGGTGAGGGGTGATAGGCCCTTTTGGTATTGGTAGCTGCAATGGCAATGGGCAGCGTCTCCTATAGGTAAGTAAACTCAATGATTTCAGAATAACTAACACTTATTAAAGAAAGTACTGTGGTGACCACCCCTGAGTATATTTAGGGTGACACATGCACTTAGGCCGTGATTCGTTTGCATTTGTCAAATCCAAGGCAAATTCCTGGACCCACATCCAAATTAACAAACATTTGCAATAATGAAATCTGAGATAATTTATCAGTTAACAGAAACACAATATTAGTAACAAACTAATGTTCAGACATTTTTCACACACTAGTTCTCACTTTTGGGACAATTTCAACAAGCACCCCTGGCGCGGCTCTTTTCAATCAAGGGAAACATTTGTAGTGGCGGAGGCTAAAAGTTATTTAGAAGGAGGCAATCGCTCGAAAGGTTAACAATCCTTAAACAGTTTGAGGTCCCATTCGGGACAACGTGACGGCAGCACACAGAACACATTCGTGTGGGAAAAACGAAACCAGATTTGAGCAGAATGCTCCCCCTACCTCATGAGTTCAGTCGTTCTTAGGGGAAAGCACCGTCGTTGGATCGTCCGCAATAGGTAGCTGAGGGCACTTGCTGCTTATCGCTCTCACCCATCATTCATTGTTACCACTTCGAGGATCTGCTGCCCTCATTCGGGAGGACCATCGCTACCAACAACTCAGAGAAGAAGGAAGGTCGAAAGTACGTCTTTGATTTTTGCCTCTTTGGTTTTCATCTTCCTGACCCCCTGGTGGAGGTCACCTTGGCTGCTCGACGTGGACATCTCTCATTGTCAGGATGGGCTGAGGTGCGAATCGTGCACCCATCTGGTGTTTTTCTTGCCAGCGATTGGTCACGTAGCTCACCCCTTTGATACCTTGGGGGGGGGGGGCAACGGACCCGTCGCGAACTTTCTACGCCGGTGGGTACGCCCTTCCTCAACAGGAGCTGAACGCAGATATGGACGAAAACGTTAAAATGTCACTGTTAAAATGGAAGCGATGGCGTCTGACAGTCCTCCCTTCAAAACGTCTTGTCCACGTGATAAATTTACGTGGGCATGACAGTGCATATGAGTTTCATCTGATGGGCTGCATAAGAATATGATTGAATATGTATTAATTAACAGCAAATGGGTTAGTTCTGTTAGGAATATCAGGTCATATATGGGAGCTGAAATTGGATTAGACCATTACCTTGTTAAAAGTGTCTTGCAACTTAAACTTAAAAAGTGTTGTGCTAAGGTTAAAAAATTTACCTTTAAAACTGAAGTTCTGAAAGACCCAGTTATAGCTAAAGCTTACCATGATAGGTTACTTAGTCATTGTGACAGTCATGGTTTGCTTACTACTGAAGTTGGGGAAGAGTGGGACCATTTTAAACAGGCTTTTTTGGACATTAACAGTACTCGTTTAGGAAAAAAAGAGCAGAAGAGACAAAATTATCTGAGTGATAAGGCACTTCAGCTTATTTCGGAAAGAAAGAACTGCAGGAATGTCCTTAATCAGTACCCTACTAGTCCTAATAGAACGGATTACAGAGAGCTTAATAAACGTGTGAAGTATCAGTTAGCTGCTGATAAGAATCTTTGGCTTGATGGTTTGGCTGACAAAGCCGAGAAAGCAGTTAGACAGCACAACAGCAGAGAGTTGTACCTGATAGTTAATGTTTTGTGTGGTAGAAAACGGACAGGTATACAGGGATTGAAGGATAAACAAGGTAAGGTTATAGAAGGTGAGGATTCTGTCATGGCTAGGTGGGCTGAGCATTTCAGTGATGTTCTAAACAATGTGGTTAGTTCTACTCCCATTGTTTGCAATGATGATAGATGCATTGGTGACTTTAACGTTGGCCCTATAATACAATCTGAAGCTTTTTGGCTATTTCTAAACTTAAACTTCATAAATCCCCAGGGGTAGATGAAATTACTGCGGCTCAAAAAAGGTGATCGTAGTTCTTGTGATACCTACAGGGGTATCAGCCTACTCTCTGTTCCATGTTGCATGATTGTGCTTAATAGGATTAAGAATCTGGTTGACAGGAAATTGCGTGATGAGCAAAGTGGATTCAGAAGTGGTAGGGGATGTGTAGATCAGATATTTTCACTTAGGCAGATTCTTGAGAAATGTTCAGAGTTTCAGAAACCTTTGGTTGCTAGCTTTGTTGATTTCAAAAAGGCTTTCGACTCTGTTGATCGTCAAAATTTGTGGTTGATTGTGAAATCATATGGTATACCAGACAAGTTAGTTAACATAATGAAAGCTCTCTATAATAACACTGAGTCGTGTGTGAGAGTTGGTAAGTCTTGTAGCAATTGGTTTAGCATTACTTCTGGTGTTCGACAAGGGTGCATTTTGTCTCCTTTTCTCTTTAGTTTGGTTATTGATTATGTTATGCGAAATTCACTTCAAGGGAAATATTTTGGCCTTAAATGAGCTGGAGACACGAAAATTTCTGATTTAGATTATGCTGATGATTTAGCCCTTTTGGCAAATGATGTTGAAGAAATGAACTCTTTCATTCGAGCTGTTGATGAGACTGGTAGTAGAGTAAGTGTGGTTATAAACAGAGAGAAAACTAAAGTGATGAAAATTGGTCAGGCAGGTTGTGATTCAGTTCATCTGAATGGTTGCAGTCTTGAGCAGGTGTCACAGTTTAATTACCTTGGGAGCTATGTAACAGATACTGGTGATGTGCGGCATGAGATTAACAGACGAATAGGAATTGCTGCCGGGACTTTTAAGAATCTATGGAGATTGCGTATACACCTAAAGACTAAAATTAGACTGTATAATAGTTTGGTTCTTTCTAGGGTTAGTTATGGTAGTGAAACTTGGACGCTGTGTAAACAAGAGAAGAGGAAACTAGATGCTTTTGATTCTAGATGCTTACGTAGTATCTTGGGTATTAGGTGGTTTAACTTTGTAACTAATGATGAGGTTAGGCAAAGGAGTCTGCAACCTCCTTTAAGCAGCATGTTTTGCAGAGAGAGACTCCGCTATTTTGTCCATGTTGCCCGTATGGATAATTATAGATTGGCGAACAGGGTTATGAACAGTGTGCCTAGAGGCCTCAGAAGGAAGGGGAGACCTAGGATGCGGTGGGCAGACAATGCCAAACAGGACCTTGTTAGAATTGGTGTGCAGTGGCTGGATGCAGCAGATGTAGCTCAGGACAGATATGCTTGGAAAATTAAACTGCACGGTATGGTTGTACCTCTGTAACCCATGGCTGTTTGAGGATGATGATGATGATGATATGACCCAATATTGAAATATTTTAGTTTTAACATTTATCGTCCGAGCTTCTCGACTTACACTGGAAAATCTTTTTTACACCTAGTTTTTAGACATTTTACATTATACCGGGTACTTTACT
The DNA here is from genome assembly GCA_038380435.1 of Ryuthela nishihirai. Classification (NCBI taxonomy): domain Eukaryota; kingdom Metazoa; phylum Arthropoda; class Arachnida; order Araneae; family Heptathelidae; genus Ryuthela; species Ryuthela nishihirai. Next base: position 40,824,181 of record JAWZYU010000018.1, on the reverse strand, counting down.
GGTATTTGATTTTACGAGATTTGTTTTTAACATTAAATTTAATTCTTGTTTTATAGACGAACCTATTGGTAAATTTTTGGAGCATATCTGAGCCCCTTGTTAAAAAACGTTGTGTGAATAACAGATTATTTTAACCGTAAATTTCCTTTAGCTTCAGTTCTCAAAATTTGCGCTGTTGGCCCTTCTCCTGGACTCTGCTTGGCGACTCTTCTGCTAAGAGTGTATCTCCGTCTACTCACCCTGATTGGAGCGCCGAAAGTTTTCGTAGAATCCTCGAATTATGTAAAAAGAAAATTTACATATTTCCAAATGCATTATTACTTATTTCCTAGTTTTACGTGTTCTAATATGTGAGATTGTTTTTTAAATAAACGTTTGCTGTATTAATTTCAAAAGTATTTGCAATGAAATATTTTGTCTACAGTTGATAGTCCCGATGATTTTTGGCCTGAATGAATTTCAGAGGAGTTTGACACCTCTGTTTTAGAGGAAAAAGGAGATTTTCCCACCAGCTACCCTACGTATAGAATTTTCCGTAAGGCTTTTTTTTTACTTTAGAACTAAAGTGTTCAGATCTTCTATAAGGTCCCCAATTATTTTTTCTTATCCTTACCTCATATTCAATACATCTTGATTCTCACGGATGCAAAAGTCTAGCGGACGTCCTAATAAGAGGAAGTAATAACTCGACTTCCTGTTTTTATCGGTTGCTGAACGATGTCCTTGTGTTAAACGTAAGAATTTTTTTTGCCCCACCCTAATTTTAGTTGTGGCTAATTCAGTGACAGATTAGAGCCAGGCGCAAGAGGCCCTCGCCTGAGGCCTCGACATTCCACATTCGTGAGGGTCTCAAAACAGCCAAAACTAAAATTTTCCCAGATAAGTTTATTGAATAAAATATTCATAATCAGTAAAAACTACTACTTATGCACATATCTCGTGTTTTTTCATAAGTTAATACCAAATATGATGTGATTTTTACTACACTGAAATGATAAAATATTTATTTTCGGTTATAATTCAGGGTTTTTTTTTATGTTATGTTCAAGCTTATATAATAAATATTAAATTTCCCATTTATGCAATTCCGTAATTCAATTTATTTAACTTGTTACATTTCTTCTATTATTAAACTACACAACGTTTACAGATTGAGTACCAACATTCACACACACCACATTTATTCACTCTCAGACATTTGCGGCCCTCTAGAATCTTTGCAATCAGAACAATCGATATTTTCAAAAGGTGAGGATTCACATTGCGTCAAATAAAAATTAAATCTTTTCTTTGATTTCCCTCACTAAAACATTTCATTGCGTCCCTTAACTGAATATTTAAATCAAATACCCAATTGTTCCTTATTTCTTAAGTTTTGAATCATTTATATGAGATTGAGATATGTCTGTTAACTATTAGAATAAAGTGACGCAACAAGCCCTTGAGTGAAATCAATGATGTGAATTTGTTAGTTTTATGCAGTGGCGTCGCATCATTCGGGATTACTGTGGCTAATCCCCGCATGAAATTTCTAAAGTTTCCCTTCAACTGAGCAGATCAAAACTCTGCTAAAATTTTGAAAAAGAAAAGAAAATTTAACATCTGAGCTAATATTTTAAGCAGGAAAACAGAGATGAGATTATTTTCGATTCATATTTTGCTCTTGACTGACAGAGCAGCGAGAAAGATGAAACAATAAATAAAAAAATAAACAAAATCAAAAACAATAAATAACCGTGAGTGACAATTTCAGATAGAGTGGAGGAAGAGCAGTGATGAAAAATGAAAGCGCCAAGAAAAGGTGATTGATTTGTTATGTTGTAATAAATCTGTTTTCTAATACAAATGAGCAAAATTGAGAGATGGCACAAAAACGAGGTTGTAATATTGCAGTTTGTCCATTCGGGACTAACTGCAATTAACTCTTACCACCGGGAAATTGTAACGTAGCATCTCCGCAAAACTCCCCGACCTGCCCACGGTCAGTAGGGGACACCGATGGGTTTTACATCCCATCCGCTGTCCGTCGGATGGGACGTAAAGCCGTGGCCCCATGTGCGAGAAAGCTGTATTCTATGGATGATAAAGAACACGCTGCATGACCTTGACAGTAGGCTACCATCCGTTTCCTAACAGCTGTTCTAGTGGGTCCTCTCTCCCAACCTTCTCTGAGCCTTCGGGGTTCTTGTGATTTGGCCATTTAGTCGGTTTTGTGCAAAAATAGTCCCGCTCAGAGATAAAACAACACACCGCACAACAATGTAACGTAGCACACATCAGTCGCACCTTTTTTGCTTGAACTTGTGGTAGCTTAAAGCTTCAACGGAAGCGGGACAAGAGACATCATCTTGGTTAATTTATGCTAGCCAGTCGGTCAAACGAATTTCTTCTGTAGCAATCAGGAGCAATGGAGGTGGGCGAGGGGACACCTATGGAGAAGGGGGTGTTGTAACGTGCTCCAGTTAAGTGTGTATTTAGCAGTTCCATTCTATTCTTGTAAAGTATTTCATAGTTTCCTTCTTTAATATATAATGCTTGCTCCTTTTATCAATAATGAAAATAATAAATACCCCCTCAAGCAGCTGCTTGTCACAGAGGTATGACAAGAGCCTGTCAGTTTATCTGCCATATTCGAAGGTCTGAAAGGATGGATATATATTTTAAATTTGAAAACTGAAAAAAAAATGACTTTTTTTGGAACATTCATTTAATAGGTAAAGTGATTAGGATTAGCAATGGAAACTTTGAGAGTACGCCACCAAAACATTTCTATAATTCAGAGCTACAAAACTCAGTTTAGGTATCACGAAAACTTTAGCTAACTGCTAGTGAATGTAAGAAAACGTCAAATTTCCTAAAAAATAGTGTTCTGCACGTTGTTTTCGTTAATTCCACTAATACTTTAGCATAATGGCGTAACCGTTTATTCTGCTCGTTGGAAGGATCTTAGAAAGAACTTTAAAACGTTGTAGCTCGGAAAAAATGTTTGGTCACCCGAAGCCACTGAAAGTTTATTTTAAATAAATGACTTCTTAAAATCATCTGGGCCTAACGCCGAAACTTGATAAGTATAGCTCAATTGCAAATATTCTGTTTTATAGTTTGTTTCTGCATTAGACTGAATAAAGTGTTCCTTACAAATCATTATGAAAAAATGAGGATTTCTTTCATTTTTATAGGTATGGATAGCAGCAAGGCAGTCAGTTATACTTCTACAGAAGATCCTTCGCCACTCGTAAGAAGCTCGCCGACTAATGTCACAATAGAATTAGGACAAACTGCTTACTTACATTGCAAAGTGAAACTTGTTGGCGACGAAATGGTACGGAAGTGATTTTGTCTGATTTCGAATTGTATTTTTGTGGTGTTTAACGATGCAGACCGAACTCTAGTTGAAAATGCAGAATACCTCTAGTATGTCTGTTTCCAAATAAATATAGAAAAATAAAATAAATGACAAATTTGTCTGATTAGATCACGTGTATTACTGAAAGTTAGCCCTTAAATAAATTGGAAACAGGAATTTGTGTTCTTTTCGTGCAAAAAAGCGGGATAAATAAGGAGCAATTATGTACAAATGAATAATAACAGAAGGAGAAATATTTTCTCATCTGAATCTACAGGCAGAGACCATATTTATTAGGTGCAGTTCCATGTTATCTCAATAATATTCAACTCACAGAACTCAGTAACTTTTTAAATAGGCTTTTTACGAAAAAAATCTCTTTCAGTCTCGACAGGTGAGATTCGAACCCAGGAACTACCTGGCGCGCTACCGACCGAGCCAACCCCACCCAATGCTGAATGTCTATAGCTAACCGTGAGTGAGAATTTCGGATAGAGTGGGGAAGGTAAGTGAGGAAAAGGAAAGCGTCAAGAAAAAGTGATTGATTTCTTATGATGTAATAAATCTGTTTTTCTAATATAGATGAGCAAAATAGAGAGATGACACAAAGACGAGATTGTAATAATAATGTATCAATCATTCTAGTAGTGAAGGGATCAGATCATTTAGCACATTATTCTGGTCTACAAAATCTCCAATAACGACTTTTGATACCTAACTTGTCACAGGTTCAAATGTTGCCATAAAACAGGTTTATGGCAACATTTTAATTATGACACATAGTTTAATGCAGTGACTTGGTTTTAATGCCGAACGTCATATTTGTTGTAACTATCATCATTTACCGTCCGAGCCTCTTACATTCGGACATCTTTTACCTGATCATTCCATTTTACCGCCTGTCTTTCCATTTTACGTTTTGCTGAATATTTTAATAGAATATAATTTTGTATCTTTGTTCTTATATTATTTTCTTCTGACCAGGGTTGTTTACAGACGGGATAATTTTGTCTTCTTTCTTGTCTATATTTATCGTTTTTGCTTTTTTTTAATTAGTTTTTGATCTTTACATCCTTTTCGTATTAGCGTTTAACTTTGATTGTGTCATGTGTCTTTTACTCTCTTATTTATCTTGTTTGGCGCCGTACACCCTGAGTTGCTGATGCAACATAAAATCCCAAATAACCAACCAACCGTAAAAGAGAATTCGAAAAGTTTGCATGACCAATACGAAGGGACAAAACGTCTCTGCTGACTTTAGTTTCAGGATATTTTTCTAGAAATAGTGCAATATACATTTTTCCTCTCTGTTCTAGCGGTGTTTTAAAAACATCCATTTAAAATACGTTTAAGTTCATTACAAAAATTGCATGCTATACAATATTTGACTTTTTATGGATTATTTACTTAACTTACATTATTACCACGTAATGAAATATTAGTCACTGAGTTTGGTTCGTGGTAGAGCAATTTAAGCAATTATTTCTTTGCTGATATCTAATGACGATTTGGGAAAAAAACAAATGGGCTAATGATGGGTAAATGGTTTATCTATGGAAATGCTGAAAATTCCTCCCTAGACTTATTAAAGTGGGGTTCCCTGGTTCGCACTTTAATAAAAGAAAGTGGCTTAAAAGTTCAAAATTCTGCATTTACTAGTTATGTAGATATTGTTCTACACCCCACCAGATCTGGTTGATGGGGAGTGAGAAGGGGGCAATCTTATAACAAAAAAAAGAAGTGGGGGGGGGGGGGGCAAGAAAAACAGTGTTGTAACCTCGATCCATGAATATCACACATCAATACACTTCACGAAAATTACTTAAACAAATAACACATTTATTAATCTTTCTTCATTAACGAAACTTCAAGAAAACATCTTAACACAACAACACATGTACTTGACAAATTTTGTCAAGAGATTTCACATCAGCGAAGTCAACGCTGTTCGATTTTCCGGAACTTTTTACGGCCCTAAGCCAAACAGTTCAATCGTATAATCTATGCACAATGTTCGCGCGGAGCCGGGAACATCAACAGCTCCAAGGGCTCTCTTGAAACACATGCAGCGACACTTTTAAGCTACTTGACTTCGAACACCAAGTAAAACTGACCCTTACCTATCGACTGATGTGGACGAGAAAACGTCCTTGCCCCTCTCAGACAGCACGCTCCAGCACAGCGTCCAACAACTTGACATCTCGTAAGACCGCTATCGCTTCTTTCATGTAGTCGTGGGGCCTATCTCGAGCGTGGCAGCGGACTCGGACTTTTCTGCCTTCCTTCAGCGACGTTCCAGCCAAGAGTGTTCGCCCTCCTCACCTTGGTCTTGTCTCTTAAGGCTAAAAGGTCACTATCTACGGAATCGTGGCCCTCTGTCGTTGGTGGGTACCGTTGAGGTGTGAATCTTTCCAGTCCAGATGGGGCTTGTTTACCCGTTTGCGGGTCACGTAGCCTCCATCATCCAGGGTCCAAGATGCCCAATGGTGGAATTCCAATGCTAGTGGTGGCATCCTCTTCGTGGTCGAATGCCGAGCAAAAATTGCGAAAAAGATGGACACCTTTGCCTTGTAAAAATTGCAGACGAGGCTCTGCCACCATCGACATGTCGTGTCCGCACTTTTACACAAAATGTGAGCACGACAATCTCAAAAAGGCTTTATATTGCATTAGTTGATTCAAGTAATTTGTGGTTGGTCGAAAGGTCTAATGGATGACCAGAAACGTCAGTTAATATAATGGTGACTTTCTATCAAAATATTGAGTCATATATTGAAGTTGGTAAAACTTGCAGTGATGCAACTGCAATTTGACAGGGCTGAATTTTGTCATCCTTTTTTTGAAATTTGGTGTGAGATTATGTGATGAGGGACATCTTGCGAATTATAAACCTGTGTCTTAGATAATCTAGAAATCTGACAATATCACACTTAGGCTACGAGATGACCTCATTCATTCTGAGTTGTACACTAGCTCTCAAAAGTTAAGCAACAAACACAAAAAAGCGAATTACAAATTAGTCCTTGGTTGGATTTCAATGAAACGTACAGGTGAAGTCCATGATCATATATCCTACTAATACTTGAAAAACAAACGATTTTCCGTGAATATTTCAAGAGATACTCAAACTAGAAAATCGTTATCTGAAGTAGGCATATAAAAGTTCAATGATAACATGCTTCAAATAACACGTGTGATCTCCTCGGATAGCGAATAGGCTGCACAACGAGTCGTCATGCTGCAAATAAGACTGTCAATGAGGGTTTGAGATAGTAATTGCCATTACTGCATGAATACTTCACACCTCAACGGTACCCACCAACGACAGAGGTCCACGATTCCGTAGATAGTGACCTTTCAGCCTGAAAGAGAGAAGACCAAGGTGAGGAGGGCGAACACTCTTGGCTGGAACGTCTCTGAAGGAAGGCAGAAAAGTCTGAGTCCGCTGCCACGCTCGAGATAGACCCCACAACTACATGCAAGAAGCGATAGCGGTCTTACGAGATGTCAAGTTGTTGGACGCTGTGCTGGAGCGTGCTGCAGTATGCAGGTCGAAGCTCCTGTAAGGGTCTGTGAGGTGGATTGAGAACGGCAATGCATAGTTCTAGAATTTCCCAAAAATGTTCTATTGGATTAGAATATCAGTTGATTGGGAAGCCCAATCCATACGACTTATGGTATTGATTGATTCACCAAAGGAGCTCTCTGAGGGCGAGCATTATCGGTCTTCATTAACATGCAATCAGAACCCATACCTTTGAGAAATGGATGAACATAAGGTTCTAGGTTCTCATTGAAATTCCTTACAGCTGTTACAATAGCTCCTGGGAAGACGCAAACATGTCTTCCCAGGAGGAAGTAACCTAAATGATCTGTGCGGTCATCGAGAGTGATGGCTGCACACACCAACACACAACCAGCTCCAAAACTGTCTCTTTCGCGGATATTAATGGGAAAATATCTGGTTCCAGGCTGCCTACACGCAAATAATCATTGGGTATCGGTTTGCACACTAAATCGCGATTCATCGGTGGAAAGAACATTGATCTATTGATGTTGAGTGCAGTTGTGATGTCGTCGAGACCAATTAAATCAGGCTCTGCATTTTCTGGACATCAAAGGGATCAAAGGGACACAAACTGATCCTTTGCATAAAGCTGACCTAACTGAAGTCTTCTGAGCATAGTGTGTTGGGATACAGCCTGTTCCATGGATGCAGAGAGGTCAAAAGCGAGATGGCGCCCTGCATTTAGGAGAAGGTAACAGCGTTTCTAGTCGATGTGGCTCTCGGACGTCCAGGAACAGGTCTTCTATTGATGGTTTGACTTGTTTGAAATCAATTCCAAAGGCGGATGACAATGCTACGATTCCTATTTAGCCATGTGTCTACTTAATACTCACGTTGTGCGGCCTGGAGTCTTCCGATTGCTTGTTACCTCATTTCTTCGCTCAAAAGATTTCTTCCAAAGACAACTAACGAGCACGTACAAATGAGGTGCTTTTTAAACTTATCTGTTTCGTATGCGCTAGTTGTGTATAATGCAAATGACGTGTGAATATTGCAACTCAGCGTCGTTTTTATATAAAAATTCTGATGATTTTTGTCAGTTATCGCAGAAGATATGCCGATTTTCTGCATTTGTTGCTTAACTTTTGAACACCAGTGTAGGAAAGTCTCGTAAGAGGGAAATCTTATTGATGAATCCAGAAAACTTAAAGATATGGGAAATGATCAGATGGATAAGATTTCAGTTCTTTCGAATGTTCAGTTTTCTCGAATAACTGTGGTGTCAGTGTGAACCTTTTGATCACCATACTGGACCAACCTGATTCTCAATTGTCTGTCGCATCCAAGGTCCAGGTCTTTGTCATCCAAGGTCCAGATCTATCGCATCCAAGATCCAGGTTGTCGCATCCAAAATCTAGGTCTATCGCGAAAGTTTGACAAAACGAATAATAATATATGACAATTTCTACTTTAGCAGTTTTTGCGAATTTTTATTATGATTTTGTTGTTTTTGTCAAAGGTTCAGTTTAGTATCTGACTCTGTTTAAAGAAATTCGGATATTAAGATATATAATAAATTAAAAATTCAGATTTTTTACCACATGCACGTCGGGTTAAATTGACTATTTCGGAAATGTGTGGCCAAGAGAAATATATTGAAAAAACACTGATATATCAATTAAATGGAAATTCCTGTCATAAATATACTATTTACAATATTAGTTAAAAATTTCCCCATTTTCCGAAACCTAGCGCCCATTAACGGTAGAAATTAAAACATGGAAAATTCTGAAAGCGAATCGTAATATTTTATCATAACCTATCCAACGCAAAGCCGTCCCGTGGCCGAGTGGTTAGCGCGCTGGGCTACTGATCTAAGGGATCTGGGTTTGAGCCCCAGGTAAGGCATGGACGTTTGTGCTGTTTCTCTGCTGAGGTCCTGCCATCCTCAGAGACTTTCTACTATGGCATATATAACTGACAGGCTCCTGTCAGACTTCTGTGGCAAGCAGCTGCTTTGAGCGGGTATTTTTTTTATATATCCAACGAAATCTAATTTTTCGTTTATCGCTGAAAAAAAAATTGAATATCCGGAGACAAAAGGAAAATAGCTTGGATTATCACAATAAGCTGAAAATACACTTCAATTCCCCTAAAGGTGACAACACTGGTCACGAGTTACGGGCAGAATAGGGAAATACATATTATTACCGGTGTGAACCATGGAGGAAGGAATAAGAGACCCCCAAACGTGCTTATCCAACGCAGGTCAGTGATGCCGCGACCGACATTTTCCTGCAGCTTTGAAACGAACTGCTCACTCATTACCTAATCTAGCTATACGTCGTTTTTCTACATGGATATATTAATAAGCATATTTTAAAATGCTCAAATTAATGTTACTAATATGTTGAACATCTTTCATCCAAATTTCGCACACTGAGTGTTCCCCGTATGCCAAATATTCAAATATATAATATCATAAAATATTACAGTACTGTTTCAACAATATTGGATAGATTTCCACATTCTCAAGTTCAATAGCTGATAAAAGAAAGCGGAACAAAATTTTTTCAAAATTATAGTGTGAACGTATTCAGACGTTCTTAAGAACAAATTCAGATTTTTGTGAATACGGCAGCTGTATTTGTTATTTGAGTAGGGTATCTGTAATACTCTTAATGAAGAGTGGTTTGTTCGAATCTCGTCATGGTGCTATAGTTGTAATGTTCCTGTGGTTTCTTAGGCTGTCATGTAGACTGTTGTATGGTATTATGTCTGTTGTATCAATCATCTCGAACAGCAGCGGAATGAAAGTTAAAAATTTATTCAGAAAACCGATACTGTATAGAATACAGGGTTGTTTGTCAATCAAGGCGAAGATTAGTTCTTTAATCCCTCTATACTCTACTAACCCTAGAGGATGCATAAACCACATGGATGTGCTCGGATCTTCCCCTTCAGTTTCCAAGGGAGAAATCCAACACGATTCCCTGACGCTATTCTGACTGAAAACCTTCTTCGTCGTCTCACTCACTTAGGGACGACTTGACTGACAAACCTCACTGTCTCGGAGCTCCACTGAACTCCTTGTCATCGTTTCTCTTCAGTCATTGTCTGGACCTGCTTGCCCTTTACTCTCATCACATTAATCTAGCACTTTGAATGAATCTGCAATCTTGCAACTTAATCCACCCTGATTGCTCCCAGATAACCCACTCATTATGTTGACCTCCACCTTCACTATGAGCGGTGTCTACGCCTGCAGTTGATCATGAACGGTGTATATACCTGCAGTATACTGCAGTATATCTCCAGTAGACAGGAAGCCGATTACACTGGGCAACAAGTTTTCATAAAAGTCACGCCTCTGAGATAAAGGTAGCCATTTCTTAAAGATTTCAAGGTGCTGAACACGAATATAACAATAAAAATGCAAAATTGGCTACGATTTCTCAGAAATCAGCAATAGTTTCTTTTATAATAGAGTAATACATACCTATGACATGTAGAGTTAAACTCCGCTTCTACTTCCGATGTCGTTTTGCCCGTCGCTTGTACAGCTACTCAGGATCATATCTGGTGAGCGTCCAACAGCAGTCAGCCAACATTGAAGTGGACCAGTTTCCCTGGTATCGTTTCTCCATCGTTGCAATATACGGGTGAAAACGTTCACCGTTCTCATCGTTAACAATACCGCAGTTGTCGGGGAAGAAATCTGTGGGAATGGAGAAAGTGAATCTTTAAGGGCATATTGTAGCAAAGTTTGTGATACAGAGACAACATGATCTTAACCAGTTTCTTGTAGTTTTCTGCCCTGACATTCCAGAGGAATTTAGTTGACACCAGAAGAAAGGCGTTCCAAGCTTGGACATTTTCCTTGAGAAGATTCCATTGTTTAAGTCTTGATCCAAGTAACTCTGCTTTGGCCTTTGACAGCTCCAGATCGTGAACAAGATCGTTGATTTCTTCTTTGGTGCGACTGTGTGTCACAGATTACGCACCGTGGCAGATGTAGGAATCATCGTTAGACACCGAAGGCTGTGGTGAACCTGACGTCTGTTTGCCTCCCTCCTGATCGGCTGAATCGGTGGAAACTTCATTTGGAGGTTCGGGAATGGGAAGGCCTTCGCCTTGCAGAACTGGTCAGAGAGCAGATTGTATATTCGGATACACTATTGTCCACTTCTTTTTCCTTGTGATACCTCCAGAAACAGGTGGAACCATGCAGAAGTAGCAGTCATTTGAGTGATTTCTTGGCTCTCTCCAAACCATAGGAACAGCAAACGGCATCGCCACTCTTTCGCCTTTCAGCCACTTTGGAAGATTAATCGCACACTTTCTACAACATATGTGTGGGGCCCACATCTTGCCCTGTTCCCCGATCTTGCATCCAAAATAAAACTCATAAGCCGCTTTCATTGTTGGAGTGATTGCCCTTTTCTGGCTTGCAAAAGTCACTTCCCCGCAAATGTAACAAAATGTATCTGCACTATTAACACAGTTATGAGGCATTACAACTGATGAATTAAAACTGCAAGGATCACTTGTGTTGTACTTATGATTAAGGGATAAATGGCAGTCGCTCAAAAGACTTGCTCACTGTACGAGACGTTGCTTACAACTAACGATTGCATCATCTTTCGTCCGCAATCGTAAAGCCTGATGTCATGACTCAACTACATTGCATCAGACAATGATGCAATACTTTGGGGGAAGGGTTGTGTGTATGGCGGGCTGATGCAATACAACGCAATATGTTGCAATCTGGAGTTTAAAATGCAGTGTTGCGAAATGGTTACCTAAGTACTCGATGCAAACTGAGTCGTTTATACATTACCATCTCTGTCTCTCCTAAACAAGAGCCAATCGGCAAATTTTATTGTCATTTTCGTATTCAGCACCTCGAAATTTGTAAAGTTTGGCTATTTTCATTTCAAAGCCTTTTTATGTGTTGCCCAAAGTTATCTATGATTCTGCGTTGCGTCTGGGTGTCTAGTCAAGGAATTGTGGGATGTCACTTAGATTCAAGTTACGATATACATATCAGATGTTTATACACATGCTGTATATCTATATACATAGGTAGATGAGGGGAGGGGGAAGAAATGTCGAACTTGATAGAATCACGATTCCTTAACATATAGAGAATCTTCGTAAGCACGAATTGTTCTCAGTTTGAATGTTAGTAAGTTGAGATTTACCCTTAAACTGTTTTTTGTTTAAAATAAGGATAACATTTATCATGAATACTAATTTTCTGATTAAAGGTCGCATGGATTCGACGTCGAGATTTTCATTTGCTAACATCTGGGAAATACACTTATAGTACTGACAGTAGATTTCGGTCAATTCACTTAGAGGACGGAGAAGATTGGACTTTGCAGATAAGTGATGCTCGAGCATCAGATGAGGGCTTGTACGAATGTCAAATCAGCCGTGATGGTTTAAAAAGCATATATTTCCAATTATGGGTAGTTGGTAAGTGAACTTTTTATACTGATTTTAAAATTGTTTGATAAAATTTGAATTTTTGTGTCCTATAATTGTGATCTTTCTTTCGACTTATTCGATTCAGTTCTAGATGAATGGATATACGGTTTATTTTAAAAACAAAATTGGTAGTTACAAATGGAAAAATTTATAAGGAAATTCCCATTTGTTTTTTATACGCATTCTACACATTTGCTGTGCAAGATCTTTAAGAAAAACAACTTTCAAAGCTGACAAAGTACTGCTTGGGATTGAACTTTGGAGCAGAAAGTTAAATTCACCAAAAGTTTTGAAAGAATCGACATTTGCAACAGACGTCAATGTGTGTTCAAGAAGTGTAAGACGAAATCTCTTAGCAATGGGATTACAGAGTTGCAAAGCTCGTCTGAAATGTTTATTGACAGAGTTTCAGAGCAAGAAACGATTACAGTGGCACCGTGGACTGTTCAGGACTGGAAAAAGTAATTTTAAATGATAAAAGTCAGTTTTGCCTTAATGAAATGGACTATATCACAAGCATGTCACAGTAAATAAATGATTTCAGAAGTGACACCAAGTTAAAAGGTTGTTAACCTGTTATAAAATCATAGTTTTTTTTCTGTGGAGTTTCTAAAAGAGGAGGCATGAGTCCTTATTATTTTGTAACCTAAGCATATATTTTTATATAGCTAAATGTAAATAGATGTGTTCTAACATTGCATAAAATCCCATAACTAAAAGCAGACTGTTTTGTTAAAATAGATAATTCTAAATATGTCTCAATTCAGTACCGTTACATAGTATAATTTGTACAAGTACCTCTTAATACTAACCATTTTATCACAATTGTGTACTGTAAAATTAACATTAACACAGTTATTTAATTTTATAAATGATATCGTACATGTTGTATGTTATAGCTTTGTAATATTTATGGCTAAATCAGTTACTTTATCTCCAATATGAATTAGGTCACTCTTATTAACCTTAGCAAAATTATTGAAGTACTATGTACCCACAGTTACATAGTACAAGTGCTCTCATTTTAGTATACTTATTTACATTATTTTATATATATACACATTTTATAAATGATATGGTAGGTTTTTCAGCTTTGAAATATTTGTGGTTAAATCATTTAATTTGTATCTCCAATATGAATTAGGTCAATACTATTTACCAACAAATTTTAAGGGTTTCAGCCCAAAATGTTACTGAAGTATTGTAAACATATTAATATCTCTATGTTCCACGAACAAAAATCATTAGTTAAAATCTTTCGTCTCAAACTGTAAATACAGAATAATTTTAATGAACTAAAAATAACTATAATGTTTAAATTCTGATATGTAAAAAATGAAAGCAATAATCACAAAAGATTATGATATATAGCTAATGTAAATTGAAAATAGGTCGTTCACAGAGTCTCTTCAACAACTATCAATTTCAGAAATGCAGGCTTCAATAGTGGACATTAATAATAAAGTAATCGGTTTTTATTAATGTAAATGCAAAAAATATGATTAATTTACATATCCTATTTCAGATCTACAGATGAAATGATTATTAACTTGATTTTGCAATAACTCGGAAGACGGCTGCCAAAAAATAGCGATTCGAAGTGGTTTGTGTACTTTAACTATTAAGAATGAAAAAGAAAGTTTAGTTTGTAACATTCCTGTACATTACGAATAGTTCCAAAATTTTGAACTGAACATTAGATTCGAAACTACCGCCGCCATTTTTTCGTAGCTAACTACAGCAATAACTACAGCTTGTAATACTCTCTATTATATATATTCACATTCATCAAATTACATGAAAAATTTAATCACAAATTAAACTTCTGTATTACAGATATAAACTACACATTATTACAGATATAAACTGCATTAAAGTTAACTTACTTTCGAACTTTCAGTTGACACGAAATTCTTTCTTGATATTGCAGCCATTGTCTTCGCAAATCTTCATCTTTCGGAAATACTAACACTGAAACTTTTCGCTTATTCCTTGCCCCGGCAATATGACAATATGGTATGCAATAACGAAAGAGCATTATTGTTTCACACCGGAAAAAAAATTACGAAACACGTGTTGAATAGCGCGTTACTTCGATAGCCACTTCATTCATTCCTCTTTGTGAACTGAGCTAACCTAACTACGCAGGCTGTGTAACTAGGGTGACGTCATTATTATTCTGTCACGTAGTGTTTGGCCTTGTCTTCTAGGAGGTTTTGCACCAGCACAGAGACTTTGCAACATGGTCCGGTAGACCCCAGATGGCAGGGGACCTACGTCACCTGTTCTTATAAACAACCGACGCCAGATGGGTCGGGGTTTCGAACCTCGACCGCGCGGACCAATGAACAGCATCCACGAGCATCCGGTTGGTGATCTTTTGCCAATGGTTGGTCGAAGGTGAGCTGAAAAAGGCACGCATGGAAGGCAATTCGTTTCTGGACAGCAAGGCAGGAGGATGTGCATCAAGTCCTTTTTTGCGAGTTGAAAGAGCGAACATGGTAAGTGCAGATAGGAAGTGTAGCTGGTGTTTTGTATTGTGGGATAAATGGGATAAATGGCCAGGTCACATGGACCCCGAAGGCTCAGAGAAGGTTGGAGGAGGGGACCCACTGGAACGGCTGTTGGGAGACAGATGGTAGCCTCCCGTCAAAGCCATTCAGTGTGTTCTTTAACGTGCACAGGATATGGCTCTCCCGCACAAGGGGCCACGGCTTAACGTCCCATCCGACGGACTGCGGCCTTTCCAAGCCCTTCGGTATCCCCTACTGACCGTGGGCACGGCGGGGAGTTTTGCGTAAATAAATCTCAACGCTGACCCAGCTGGTACTCGAACCTGGGAACTACAGATTACGAGCCTGGCGTGCTACCGACTGATCCAACCACACCCCAGTGTAGCTGGTGACCAATCAATGAGGATGCCAAGCTGTCTGCTGCCCACGCTAAGGGACTCTGCCCAGGAGCTAACTATGGCCAGACAATCGACGAGCTGTAGCGTACCTCACAAAGAAAAGGGGCGCATCTTCTTTTGCCCACATGAGTAAACCTAGGTAAAGGTGAAACTTCTCATATCTGGTCTCTCCATATGAGTTTAATGTAATTTCCGTCATGCTGCCCCTCCAAGAGATGCTAAGATGTTGAAATTTTCAGCCTCTCTGAACGTTTTTTCGTAATTACCAGCTTCGACTGGATTACTGTAGGCCATTAGTGAAGTTTCCCTTAGGAAGAAGGGACAGCGCCAAGAGTGCTTGTAAGGAAAGTTTATTGAGAAAGTGTGTTAAATAAATATATTTTTGTTGGAAACGATTTATGTTTAAAAGTATATTTATGTGTATCATTATTGTGTTTGCTCTGAAAGCTAGCCATGGACAAACTGCAGGAGAGGAAGTCGGCCACTAACGCACTTCCATTCAAATCTTATTGCTGCATCGGGCTCGATCTAGAGTGAAGGCTGGGCCCGATGAAGACACAACGCAGCTGTATCATATCCCCTATGCTGTGGTCAGTTCGTCCCTAAAGTTGTGCTGCCTCCAAAATACACAGGGGTGGTTACAACATTGGGTTCAAGTCCCAGATACGGAATGGATGTTCGTGTTATTTTTCTGCTGATATTCCACCATGCTCACAGACCTACTATGATGCACAAAACTGATAGACTCTTGTCAGACTTCTGTGGCAAGCAGCTGCTTGAGGGGATATTTATTTTATTATTTTTAAGTGAGAGGTTTCTAAATATTTAACATAGTAATATATAAGTTTTCAACGTAATTAAGCTAATCAAATATCGTGGACGGACGCTGCATTTCATTAGGCGGAGTTCTTCGCTCTTAGGGAGTTCGTTCCGTAAAATATTTACTGTGATTTCTATGGTGCAAGAGGGCAGGGCTGGCTCAGTCGGTAGCCCACCAGGCTCGTAATCTGCAGTTCCCAGGTTCGAGTCCCAACTGTTGCATTGTTTTAATTTATATCTGCTAATCCGCATCGTGTGTAGAAAATCTATACTCTGTGTTTGTTAAAGAATACCCTGGATGGCCTTGACGGGAAGCTACCATTTGTCTCCCAACAGTTTTCCAGTGGGTCCCCTTCCGTCCTTATGACCTGGCCATTTAGCTCATTGGGTAAAAAAGAAATACCACTCAGAGGTAAAACAACTTACCCTAATCTGTAGTACAACATTTATTAAATACTAATTTATCACATAATGGAAAATCAACTGCGGTGATATTGGTAAAAGTTAGGTTTAAATATTTCACATAAAATACGATACAAAACTGATTTTTGAAAGAAGCATTTATCATTCAAACTTTGTATTCACTTTTAACACTTGGCATGATTAAACACTTCGCACGATAATAAATATTTACTGTTCATTAGTTGAATATTTGCTCTTATTAAATAAAGTGTGTAAATGGTATTAGGCATGCACTGGAAGGAGAGCTTTGTAGCAATACCGTGTGATGTTACTTATTTATATTAATAAATTTTCAAATAATAATTTTTCAAAAATCTGTAAAACGGAGGATAAAATGTTATAATTCGTTGGGAAACCAGTCTTTTGCTCCCTCGCCTATCACATTTAAGCGGCTCGATGGTATTTCTTAGATTGTGTCCTCGAATGTGTTTCCCGATTGTATTCCTCGTTTTTTTTTTCTAGACTTGGGAATATATGTATGTATGTAGTTAAGTATTATACGTAAAAGAGGAGGTGTTCTGTTTCACTCAGATCACTTGCCCCTTTTTCCTTACGTTCACCTGGTATAGTAATTATAATTAGAACTATATTTTAGGGATAATAACTGAATAATGTGCACTAACATAATGATTATCAAACTTAGGGTAAGGCTAATCTTGAGTGATGGAATTATTTATTTGGAAATTTTGAAAGTTTTCATACATTGAAAATTGAATATTTGGTATATTTGAAAGTATTTACATCATTGTTATAATTAATGAAGCCGTCCCGTGGCCGAGTGGTTAGCGCGCTTGGCTACTGATCTACGGGACCTGGGTTCGAGCCCCGGGTAAGGCATGGCTGTTTGTGTCGTGTTTCTGCTGAGGTCCTGCCATCCTCTCAGACCTTCTGCTGTGGCACATAAACTGACAGGCTCCTGTCAGACCTCTGTGGCAAGCAGCTGCTTGAGGGGGTATTTATTTATTTATAATTAATTACATTTCTCTTTTCTATTCCTTATTGCAGTTCCTCGTGCCATAATGCAAGAGGGCCCAAATATATACGTTGAAAATGGAAGCTCTATCAGCCTCTCATGTTTAATTGCTAAACGTACAGATGCTGCATTTGTATTCTGGTACAAAGATGATCGGATGATTAATTTCGAGTCTCCGCGAGTGAGCTTCATTACAGAGAAGAATGCCGACAATACAAAGATCACGCTGCATATTAATAATGTTGAACCTACAGATTCCGGCAATTATACTTGTAGTCCATCATATGCAGAATCTGTCAGTACGACTGTTTTTGTTCTAAGAGGTATGTTGAAATTTTGAATGACTTTATTTCTTTGGCATGTAATGGCAACATTATTACCATATTCTACTGTGGTACGAAAACAATATCTATGAATTTTAATTTTTATGGTTTATGATATATACAAATACCGTTATTGGATTGTTTATGGGTTTTCAAATTTTGAATTACCTATGTTCTTTAAAAGTCATTTTAAAGAACCTAGCCGTCCCATGGCCGAGTGGTTAGCGCGTTTGGCTACTAATCTAAGGGACCTGGGTTCGAGCCCCGGGTTAAGGCATGGACTTTTGTGTTGTTTTTCTGCTGAGGTCCTACCATCCTCACAGACCCTCTACTGTGGCATATTAAACTTACAGGTTCCTGTCAGACTTTTGTGGCAAGCAGCTGCTTGAGGGGGTGATTATTTTTTTTGTTTATTTATATACGTTTAATTATTTTCTTAGAAGTACAGCTTTATCTGGTGTAAAGATCTCTCTTATTTATTAGCGAGTTCTCACCGCAGAGAGTGGGGCGGGGAAGGCTCAGTCGGTAGCGCGCCAGGCTCGTAATCTGTAGTTCCCAGGTTCGAGTCCCAGCTGGG
This sequence comes from Ryuthela nishihirai, assembly GCA_038380435.1. Lineage (NCBI taxonomy): Eukaryota > Metazoa > Arthropoda > Arachnida > Araneae > Heptathelidae > Ryuthela > Ryuthela nishihirai. The sequence goes on along the minus strand of JAWZYU010000018.1, from coordinate 40,805,769 downwards.
TCAGCGTTGAGTTTTATCTCCGCAAAATTCCCTGCCCTGCCCACGGTCAGTAGGGGACACCGATTGGCTTGGAAAGGACGCCGTCCGTCGGATGGGACGTTAAGTGGCCCCGTGTGCGGGAGAGCCATACCCTCTGCACGTTAAAGAACACGCTGGATGGCCTTGACGGGAGGCTACCGTCTGTCTCCCAACAGCTGTTCCAGTGGGTCCTCTCCCCCAACCTTCTCTGAGCCTACGGGGTCCATGTGACCTGGCCATTTAGCCCATGGTGCGCAAAAAAGTGCCGCTCAGAGGTAAAACAACCCAACTCTCACCGCAGAAAGAATGCCTTTGTTGGGCCTTATTTCAACCGTGATTAAATGCTCATAAAAGAATGGAATCAAGTCAATCGATATATCTAGGATATATAATACTTCATATTTTCAACACGCTACATCACAAAAGAGAACTACTAGAATTGGGAGCAGCCTAGTCAACTGGCCCACTTCAACACTTTAGCCCCGCACACCCCGAGTGCTGACTCACAAGATTTCTTCGTAAAGTCTTTCTCCCAGAGCAGAGCGTTCGCTTTAGTGCAGACCCGTTCAATGGTCAGGAGAGAAGTGATCTCTCTCCACTCTCCCTTTCTGGCTTCTCTACAATTTTTTCTGGCCCTCTAGAATCTTTACAATCAGAACAACCGATATTTTCAAGAGGTGAGGATTCACATCGTATCAAATAAAAATTTAATCTTTTCTTTCCCTCACTAAAACATGTCATTGTGTTCCTTAACTGAATATTTAAATCAAATGCCCAATTGTTCCTTATTTCTTAAGTTTTGAATCATTTATATCAGATTGAGATATGTCTGTTTACTATTTGAATAAAGTGAAGCAACAAGCACTTGGGTGAAATCAATGATGTGAATTTGTTAGTTTTTATCCAGTGGCGTCGCATCATTCGGGATTACTGTGGCTAATCCCCGCATGAAATTTCTAAAGGTTCCCTTCAACTGAAAGGAAAAAACTCTGCTAAAATTTTGAAAAAGAAAAGGATATTTAATATCAGAACTAATATTTTAAGCACGAAACCATAGATAAGATTATTTTAAATTCACCTTTTTCTCTTGATTGGCATAGTCAGCGAGAAAGGGAAGGCCATTCGGGACTAAATGAAATTAACTGTTACCACCGGGAAATTGTAATGTAGCATCTCCGCGAAACTCCCCGCCCTGCCCGCGGTCAGTAGGGGACACTGATGGGTTTGGAAAGGCCGCCATCCGTCGGATGGGAGGTAAATCCGTGGTCCCGTGAGCGAGAAAACTATACGCTATGAACGTTAAAGAACACGTTGGATGGCCTTGACGGGAGGCTACCATCCGTCTCCTAACAGCTATTCTAGTGGGTCCTCTTCCCATTTGTATTCTAGCGGACCTCCTTCGGTGTCCTTTGTGATTTGCCCATTTAGTCCGCTTTGTGCAAAATCAGTACGGCTCAGAGGTAAAACAACACACCGCACAACAACGTAACGTAGCAGACATCAGTCGCACCTTTTTTGCTTGAACTTGTGGTAGTTTATAGCTTCAACGGAAGCGGGACAGGAGATACCATCTTGGTTAATTTATGCTAGCCAGTCGGTCAAACGAATTTCTTCTGTAGCTCTCAGGAGCAATAGAGGTGGGCGAGGGGACACCTATGGAGAAGGGGGTGTTGTAACGTACTCTAGTTAAATGTATATTTAGAAATTCCATTCTGTTCTGGTAAAGTATTTCATAGTTTTCTTCTTTAATATATAATGTTTGCTCCTTTTATCGATAATAAAAATAATAAATACCCCCTCAAGCAGCTGCTTGTCACAGAGGTCTGACAGGAACTTGTCAGTTTATATGCCATAGTAGAAGGTTTTAGAGGATGGATATATATTTTAAATTTGAAAAATGAATAGAATTGACTTTTTTTGGAAGATTCATTTAACAGTTTAAGTGATTAGGAATCGCAATGGATACTTTGAGAGCACGTCACCAAAATGTTTCTGTAATTCACAGATATAAAGCTCAGTCTAGGTATCACGAAACCTTTGGTTAACTGCTAGTGGATGTAAGAAAACATCAATTTTTCTAAAAATAGTATATGTATTTTTAAAATACGTACACTATTTTTAGTGAAATAACGAAAGCGATGTACAGTTTTGGTGTACATCGCTTTAACGAAAGCGATGAACAGAACATACAAAAATAGTTATAGCTCCGAAAAAATATTTGATCATCCGAAGCCACTGAATGTTTTTCTTAAATAAATGACTTCTTAAAACCATCTGGTTCTATCGCTGAAACTTGATAAATATAACTTAATTGCAATTACTCTGTTTTATAGCTTGTTCCTACTTAGAGTGAATTAAATATATTCGTATAAATCATTATGGAAAAATGTGGATTTCTTGTAATTTTTATAGGTATGGATAGCAGCAAGGCAGTCAGTTATACTTCTACAGAAGATCCTTCGCCACTCGTGAGAAGCTCACCGACTAATGTCACAATAGGAGTAGGACAAACTGCTTACTTACATTGCAAAGCGAAACTTGTTGGCGACGAAATGGTACGGAAGTGATTTTGTCTGATTTCGAATTGTATTTTTATGGTGTTCAACGATGCAGACCGAACTCTAGTTGAAAATGCAGAATACCTCTAGTTACGTCTGTTTCCAAATAAATATAGAAAAATAAATGACAAATTTGTCTGATTAGATCACGTGCATTACTGAAAGTTAGCCCTTAATTAAATTGGAAACAGGAATTTTGTTCTTTTCGTGCAAAAAAGTGGGATAAATGGGAACAGTTATGTACAAATGAATAATTACAGAAGGAGAAATATCTTCTCATCTCAATCTACAGTCAGCGACCACGTTATCGCAATAATACCCAACTGTGATACAGAACTCAGTAACTTTTTAATAAGCTTTTTATGAAAAAATGTGACTGAAAATACTTAAAGATTTCAATCAAATCTATTTCAGACTACTATATTCAAATCTACTGACAGGTGAGATTCGAACCCCAGGAACTGCAGATTATGAGCCTGGCGCGCTACCGGCCGAGCCAACCCCACCCAATGTTGAATGTCTATAGCTAACCGTGAGTGACAATTTCGGATAGAGTGGGGAAGGGCAGTGAGGAAAAGGAAAGCGCCAAGAAAAAGTGATCGTTTTGTTACGTTGTAATAAATCTGTTTTTCTACTACAGATGAGCAAAATAGAGAGATGACACAAAGACGAAGTTTTAATAATAATGTATCATTCATTCTGGTAATGAAGGGATCAGATCATTTAGTACATTATTCTGGTCTACAAAATCTCCACTAACGACTTTTGATAGCTAACTTCTCGCAGCTTCAAATGTTGCCATAAATCAGCTTTATTGGCAACATTTGCCAATTTCATTTGCCTTTTAAGCGAGCTGGCGTCCTGCGTTCAGGAGCAGGTAACAGACATCTCTAGCCGATGTGGCCCTCGGACGTACAGGAACAGGTCTTCTATCGATGGTTTGAGTTTTTTTGAAATCAATTCCAAAGGCGGATGACAATGCTGCGATTCCCATTTAGTCATCTGTCTAATTCATACTCACGTTGTCCGGCCTCGAGCCTTCCGATTGACCGTTACCTCATTTCTTCACTCAAAAGATTTCTTCCAAAGACGCCAACTGACGAGCACGTACAAATGAGGTGCTTTTTAAACTTATCTGTTTCGTACGCTCTGTCGTGTATAATGCAAATAACGTTTGAAGATTTGAACTCAGCATCGTTTTTTATATAAACATTGTGATGATTTTTGTCAGTTATTGCACAAGATATGCCGATTTTTTGTATTTGTTGCTTAAGTTTTTAGCACCAGTGTAGGTAAGGCTGGTAAGAGGGAAGTCTCAGTGATAAATACAGAAAACTTAAAGATATGGGAAATGATCAGATGGATAAGATTTCAGTTCTTTCCAACGTTCAGTGTTCTCGAATAACTGTGGTGTCAGTGTGAACCTTTTGACCACCATACTCGACCAACCTGGTTCTCAATTGTCTGTCGCATCCAAGGTCCAGGTCTATCGCATCCAAATTCCAGGTTGTCGCATCCAAAATCTAGGTCTATCGCGAAAGTTTGACAAAACGAATAATAAAAAAAATAAATAAATACCCCCTCAAGCAGCTGCTTGCCACAGAGGTCTGACAGGAGCCTGTCAGTTTATATGCCAAAGTAAAAGGTCTGAGAGGATGGCAGGACCTCAGCAAAAACGAATAATACCATATGACAATTTCTACTTTAGCAATTTTTGCGAATTTGTATTATGATTTTGTTGTTTTCGTCAAATGTTCAGTTTAATATCTGACTCTGTTTAAAGAAATTCGGATATTAAGATATATAATAAATTAAAAATTCAGATTTTTTATCACATGCACGTCTGGTTAAATTGACTATTTCGGAAGTGTGTGGCCAAGAGAAATATATTGAAAAAGCACTGATATATCAATTAAATGGAAATTCCTGTCATAAATATACTATTTACAATATTAGTTTAAAATTTCCCCATTTTCCAAAACCTAGCGCCCATTAACGGTAGAAATTAAAATATGGAAATTTCTGAAAGCGAATCGTAATATTTATCATTACCTATTCAACGCAAAGCCGTCCCGTGGCCGAGTGGTTAGCGCGCTGGGCTACTGATCTAAGGGATCTGGGTTTGAGCCCCAGGTAATGCATGGACGTTTGTGCTGTTTCTCTGCTGAGGTCCTGCCATTCTCACAGACTTTCTACTATGGCATATAAAACTGTCAGACTTCTGTGGCAAGCAGCTGCTTTGAGGGGGTATTTATTTTTTTATATATCCAACGCAATCTAATTTTTCGTTTATCGCTGAAAAAAAAATTGAATATCCGGAGACAAAAGGAAAATAGCTTGGATTATCAAAATAAGCTGAAAATACACTTCAATTCCCCTAAAGGTGACAACACTGGTCACGAGTTACGGGCAGAACAGGGGAAATACGCATTATTACCGGTGTGAATCATGGAGGAAGGAATAAGAGACCCCCAAACGTGCTTATCCAACGCAAGTCAGTGATGCCGCGACCGACATTTTCCTGCAGCTTTGAAACGAACTGCTCACTCATTACCTAATCTAGCTATACGTCGTTTTCTACATGGATATATTAATAAGCATATTTTAAAATGCTCAAATTAATGTTACTAATATGTTGAACTTCTTTCATCCAAATTTCATACACTGAGTGTTCCCCGTATGCCAAATATTCAAATATATAATTTCATAAAATATTACAGTACTGTTTCAACAATATTGGATAGATTTCGACATTCTCAAGTTCAATAGCTGATAAAAGAAAGCGGAACAAAATTTTTTCAAAAAATATAGTGTGAACGTATTCAGACGTTCTTAAGAACAAATTCAGATTTTTGTGAGTACGGGAGCTGTATTTGTTATTTGAGTAGGGTATCTGTAATACTCTTAATGAAGAGTGGTTTGTTCGAATCTCGTCATGGTGCTATAGTTGTAATGTTCCTGTGGTTTCTTAGGCTGTCATGTAGACTGTTGTATGGTATTATGTCTGTTGTATCAATCATCTCGAACAGCAGCGGAATGAAAGTTAAAAATTTATTCAGAAAACAATATACTGTATAGAATACAGGGTTGTTTGTCAATCAAGGCGAAGATTAGTTCTTTAATCCCTCTATACTCTACTAACCCTAGAGGATGCATAAACCACATGGATGTGCTCGGATCTTCCCCTTCAGTTTCCAAGGGAGAAATCCAACACGATTCCCTGACGCTATTCTGACTGAAAACCTTCTTCGTCGTCTCACTCACTTAGGGACGACTTGACTGACAAACCTCACTGTCTCGGAGCTCCACTGAACTCCTTGTCATCGTTTCTCTTCAGTCATTGTCTGGACCTGCTTGCCCTTTACTCTCATCACATTAATCTAGCACTTTGAATGAATCTGCAATCTTGCAACTTAATCCACCCTGATTGCTCCCAGATAACCCACTCATTATGTTGACCTCCACCTTCACTATGAGCGGTGTCTACGCCTGCAGTTGATCATGAACGGTGTATATACCTGCAGTATACTGCAGTATATCTCCAGTAGACAGGAAGCCGATTACACTGGGCAACAAGTTTTCATAAAAGTCACGCCTCTGAGATAAAGGTAGCCATTTCTTAAAGATTTCAAGGTGCTGAACACGAATATAACAATAAAAATGCAAAATTGGCTACGATTTCTCAGAAATCAGCAATAGTTTCTTTTATAATAGAGTAATACATACCTATGACATGTAGAGTTAAACTCCGCTTCTACTTCCGATGTCGTTTTGCCCGTCGCTTGTACAGCTACTCAGGATCATATCTGGTGAGCGTCCAACAGCAGTCAGCCAACATTGAAGTGGACCAGTTTCCCTGGTATCGTTTCTCCATCGTTGCAATATACGGGTGAAAACGTTCACCGTTCTCATCGTTAACAATACCGCAGTTGTCGGGGAAGAAATCTGTGGGAATGGAGAAAGTGAATCTTTAAGGGCATATTGTAGCAAAGTTTGTGATACAGAGACAACATGATCTTAACCAGTTTCTTGTAGTTTTCTGCCCTGACATTCCAGAGGAATTTAGTTGACACCAGAAGAAAGGCGTTCCAAGCTTGGACATTTTCCTTGAGAAGATTCCATTGTTTAAGTCTTGATCCAAGTAACTCTGCTTTGGCCTTTGACAGCTCCAGATCGTGAACAAGATCGTTGATTTCTTCTTTGGTGCGACTGTGTGTCACAGATTACGCACCGTGGCAGATGTAGGAATCATCGTTAGACACCGAAGGCTGTGGTGAACCTGACGTCTGTTTGCCTCCCTCCTGATCGGCTGAATCGGTGGAAACTTCATTTGGAGGTTCGGGAATGGGAAGGCCTTCGCCTTGCAGAACTGGTCAGAGAGCAGATTGTATATTCGGATACACTATTGTCCACTTCTTTTTCCTTGTGATACCTCCAGAAACAGGTGGAACCATGCAGAAGTAGCAGTCATTTGAGTGATTTCTTGGCTCTCTCCAAACCACAGGAACAGCAAACGGCATCGCCACTCTTTCGCCTTTCAGCCACTTTGGAAGATTAATCGCACACTTACTGCAGCATATGTGTGGGGCCCACATCTTGCCCTGTTCCCCGATCTTGCATCCAAAATAAAACTCATAAGCCGCTTTCATTGTTGGAGTGATTGTCCTTTTCTGGCTTGCAAAAGTCACTTCCCCGCAAATGTAACAAAATGTATCTGCACTATTAACACAGTTATGAGGCATTACAACTGATGGATTAAAACTGCAAGGATCACTTGTGTTGTACTTATGATTAAGGGATAAATGGGAGTCGCTCAAAAGACTTGCTCACTGTACGAGACGGTGCTTACAACTAACGATTGCATCATCTTTCGTCCGCAATCGTAAAGCCTGATGTCATGACGCAACTACATTGCATCAGACAATGATGCAATACTTTGGGGGGGGGGGGGTGTATTGCGGGCTGATGCAATACAACGCAATATGTTGCAATCTGGAGTTTAAAATGCAGTGTTGCGAAATGGTTACCTAAGTACTCGATGCAAACTGAGTCGTTTATACATTACCATCTCTGTCTCTCCTAAACAAGAGCCAATCGACAAATTTTATTGTCATTTTCGTATTCAGCACCTTGAAATTTGTAAAGTTTGGCTATTTTCATTTCAAAGCCTTTTTATGTGTTGCCCAAAGTTATCTATGATTCTGCGTTGCGTCTGGGTGTCTAGTCAAGGAATTGTGGGATGTCACTTAGATTCAAGTTACGATATACATATCAGATGTTTATACACATGCTGTATATCTATATACATAGGTAGATGAGGGGAGGGGGAAGAAATGCCGAACTTGATAGAATCACGATTCCTTAACATATAGAGAATCTTGGTAAGCACGAATTGTTCTCAGTTTGAAGGTTAGTAAGTTGAGGTTTACCCGTAAACTGTTTTTTGTTTCAAATAAAGATAACATTTATCATAAATACTAATTTTCTGATTAAAGGTCTCATGGATTCGACGTCGAGATTTTCATTTGCTGACATCTGGGAAATACACTTACAGTACTGACAGTAGATTTCGGTCAATTCACTTAAAGGACGGAGAAGATTGGACTTTGCAGATAAGTAATGCTCGAGCATCAGATGAGGGCTTGTACGAATGTGAAATCACCGGAAATGGTTTAAGAAGTATTTTTTTCCAATTATGGGTTGTTGGTAAGTAAACGTTTTATACCGATTTTAAAATTGTTGTTAAAATTAAAATTTTTGTGTACTGGAATTAAGTGATCTATTCCTCGGCTAATTCGATTCAGTTTCAGATGCATGGATATACGGCTCATTTTAAAAACAAAATTGGTACTTTCAAATAAAAAAAGGAAAAAAAAAAGGAAAAATTTTTTTTGGAAACGCCATCGCCATCTTGTGGTATAAAAGTGACATAGAAATGTTTTTGAAATTTAATTAATTATATTTGTTAAATAGTAGAACTTTTGAAAGTCTCAGACACTACTAACGATATTTGTTCCCATTCTTGAAATACTTAACAAATAACTATAACATTATATTACATATATTAGATTGCAGAAAAAGAGCAACCAACATAAATATTTTGTTGAGAATTACTTCAACAGCTACTAGGATGTTTGGCTTCACGTTTAAAAGAGATGACCTTGAAGATCGTTGCTGAAATGTTTGGTTGCGTGGCGCTGTGGTCGCTTGCTTCTTTTGTCGTCGCGCGTACAAATGGTAGTGTTATGGATTGTATTAGGCTCAGTGTAAGCTTTACAGCGTGAGTCCCGTATTGAGAGATTCTGACTTTGCGGATAGCTTATTAGCTTGCAGTTAATTTTTTAATTTTAGAGTCTTTTAAATGTTATTGTGGTTTTGTTTCATAAAATGTAGGTGTTAAAATAAATTTAAATGTAAACTCTTTTTGTGGTGAGGGGGAAAAATTTTAATATGTGTACAGTGTTTAAGAAATTTTTTTCTGATTTACCATGTATCTTAATGTTAATTATATGCAATACAGATAATTCAGGTTTGATATTTCTATACTGTGTGACTACGGAAAAAGTATTTCTCACACAGTCGTTTCGATATGTGCTTGGCGATGTGGCATATGTTTGTCTTAAATAGATGTATACAAAACACAATTGAAAATCACACTGTTAATTGCAGCAAGTGACTAGCGAAATTTCGATAGTGTTCATAATGAATAATTTCGAAATAATTAGCTTTAAGAATTACTGCTTAGTACAGATGTTCTGATATTGCGCCATAAGGTAAAAAAAACTGTAAAATATATATTAACAGTATAATGTATATGGAAAAATGTTAGAATAGATACTAGCAAATATTAATTTTTTTCTAAAAAACTTTAGTTTACATTACACGGAAAAAAATAGTATTATTGGTATATATATATATAAGGGAACACTTGAGTCAAACAGAAGCTTATTAACTTCTTTCCCATTATACCATTGGAAAAAATAGTGTTTCGTATTATGTTGGTTGGTAAGCGTAAATATTTAACATAACCCTTTATCAATGGGGGACTGAAGGAAGTCATAAGTATCGCATGTCTCATTTGAATGTAATTGAAAAAATTGTTAACCTTAATTAATTAGGATTTGTTGAGTCTTTTTTTATTAGATAATTTAATTTTTTTCATGCCTAATTAATTTTTAATAAAAAAATTATTGTAAATGCAGATTCAATTACTTTCAGCCTTATTAACTTTGATTTTATTTTCGGGGTGGGGGGGGATTCGTGATGAATTTATAGATTGGCGTTATCGAATCTATATCTCTGCCCCCTATTCTCCCAATAAATGACGATTATTATTAAATTTTATTCTGATGTAGCGATTAAATGTTCAGTGAAAATTTGAGTGTATCGGTATTTGATTCACACTTAAATTTGTTTTAGAGTGACTTTGAGTAAGATTATATAAGGAAGTGAAGCTGCGAATATTGTCATTTGTGTTCGTGCAGCTGTCCGGTGCGTTTGTATGCTGATTCTGCAGACGATGTTTGAGTGTAAAGATTGTGGAATAGTCTACGCTCATCCTGCAAGCTTGGACCGTCATAAGAAATCTCATGACAAAGGAGCGTTTTTCCATTGTGCGGCTTGTACAGCTACATTTGCAAGGAAAGATAATTTTGAGCGACATCTTAGCTCTCATAAGAGTAGTTTCTCATTTGAATGCGAAGTTTGTGGGACAACCTTTAATAGAAAAGATAATTATAAGCTGCATATCCGACGTCCACATCATATAAATAAGAAGAGGAAACGTTCTACAGATGATGGATATTTGCAAAATAAAAAGAAGAGGAATGAGCATGATAATAAAGAAGACGACCCGTGCCGTTTCGCTGACATTTTATCAATGCGAAAATTGGTGGCTAATGAGGAGACAAGACATGATTTGATTGTTTTCCTTGATGATTCGCGGAATGAACTGCAGACCTTTCTACAAGAAGAACTGCACTTGAAGCAGACAATCAAGTGGTACTTAGTGGTGAGAGTGCGTTTCGTCCGAAAAGCCAGCCCCTCTACCGATGAATATAGTACTCCTTTCTTTAGGAGTAACTGCATGACAAGTCTTCCAGATTCAGATTTAAAGAACGACCTTCGACTGGCCTATGAGAAAGTTAAGGCTTCCTGTGAAGAATAATGAAGGTTCCCAGAGTGGCTGGGTTTTAGATGAAATTCTTTTCGCTGAAGTGAAAATTGGAAAATATGCACATCTAGAAGGCTCTAGCTATATCCCTGTACCACGAGAGCTACAAACAAAGCATGCAATTGTTAATGTGCGCAACAACGACCAGAAATGTTTCCTTTGGTCAGTACTTGCTGCTTTACATCCAGTTCAAAAGAATACTGATCGTCTGACTAATTATCAACATGTGGAGAGTGAACTGGACGTCTCAATCCTCGTTTATCCTGTGACTCTAACGCAAATTCCAAAGTTTGAGCAGATGAATGGGATATCTATCAATGTATTTGGATACGAGAACGAAGTATTCCCTCTTTATATTACATCAGTGAAAGCTAAACGGCATATTAATCTCATGCTCTTATCAGTTGGAGAAAAGAGACATTACTGCTACATTAAGAATATGAGTAGACTTCTAAGTTTCCTTACCAGCCATAAATGTATGAGCTTTTACTGCGATTATTGTTTACAACGTTTTTCGAAGGAATCTGTTTCAAAGGAGCATACGACCTACTGTGAAGAACACGCCCCTCAGAAAATAGAGCTGCCAAGTGAAGAAGAGAAGTGTCTGAAGTTTACGAATTTCAAATTTCAGTTCCCTGTACCTTATGTGATCTATGCTGACTTCGAATCATTTTTAGCAAAAGTAGATACATGCCTCCCTAACCCAACTGCCTCTCACACTACAATTACGGCTAAACATGAAATGTGTGGATTTGCTTATGTGGTTGTGGGCCCTGATGGACATAGTTACAAACCACCCACGATTTATAGGGGTCCGAATGTTATAGAGGAGTTTTTGAAGTGTCTTCTAAAGGAAGAAGAAATTATTCAAAATTTGATGAAGCAGAATGTTGCTATGTTCCTGTCCGATGATGAGCAAAAATTATACGAAAATGCTTTAAGCTGCCATATATGCATGAATCCCTTGGGCAGAGATCGAGTAAGAGATCATGATCATTTTACGGGAAAGTTTCGAGGAGCCGCACATAACGCGTGTAATTTGAATTTTAAACCTGGAAAGAAGATTCCAGTCGTCATTCATAACCTGAGAGGTTATGATAGTCATTTAATAATCCAGAGTATTGGGAAGATAAAGAATCGAAGAATTAACTGCATTCCTAACAATATGGAAAAATACATAGCTTTCTTTCTAGGCAACCTACATTTTTTAGATTCTTTTCAGTTTCTAAACTCATCACTATAGAGACTGGTGAATAAATTTACCTGCAAATGAGTTCCAAATTCTGAATGAACATATTGAACCTGAACTGGCGCCTCTCCTCATGAGAAAAGGTGTGTATCCATATGATTATATCGACAGCTGTGAGAAATTTGAGGATACAAAATTACCACCACGTGAAGTTTTTTATAACCAGCTTACAGAAGAGATGTTAGCAGAAGAAGATTACAATCATGCTTTGAAAGTGTGGAATGATTTTAAAGTGAAAAATCTAGGAGAGACCATGACTTGTATATCAAGAGTGATGTGCTTCTACTAGCATTTCAGAAAGTTATGTATTGATTATTATGAACTCGATCCTTGTCATGTCTAGCTCCTGGATTAGCATGGCAAGCTTGTTTGAAGATGACAAATGTAGAAATGGACTTGCTCACCGATCCTACGATGTATTTGTTTCTGGAGAAAGGCATTCGTGGCGGCATTTCCGTAATTTGCAATCGGTATAGCAAAGCGAACAATAAATACCTAGACACATACGATCCACTTCTGCCCTCTAAATACATCATATATTTAGACGCTAATAATTTGTACGGTTGGGCTATGTCTCAGTATCTCCCAGTAAGCGACTTTCACTGGATTGACAGAGAAAAACTGGACAATTTTGACGTTACCACAGTGACTGATGATTCTGAAACCGGTTACATATTAGAAGTTACAGGATAGTGTAATATCCTGCTCCACTCACGATATGCATAATGACTACCCATTAGCTGCAGAGAAATTTCAGATTGATGCACAATTGCTCTCGCCTTACTGTTGTGAACTAATTTCCCATCTAGGATTAGCTGTTTCAGACAAATCAGCGAAACTTGTTCCTAATTTATATGCGAAGAAGAACTATATAGTGCATTATCGAAATCTAAAGCAGTATTTAGCTCTAGGCATGCAGCTGAGACATATCCATCGCATTTTAGAATTTAAACAGTCGACTTGGCTAAAAATATACATCGAATTTAATACCTGCCAAAGAAGAGAGGCGAGAAATTATTTCGAAAAGGACTTCTTCAAATTGATGAACAACGCAATGTTTGGGAAGACAATGGAGAATTTGAGAAACCGTGTGAAAATTGAATTAACTCAAGATAAGAAGAGACTCCGGAAATTAATCTCATCACCTGCATTTCATGCCTTCAAAGTATTTGATAATGATCTGACCTGTATACAGTCAAAACATAAGAAACTGAAGCTTAACAGGCCTATTTACGCAGGATTCTCGATACTTGACATCAGCAAAACTCTGATGTATAACTTCCATTATGAATTTATAGTGCGTAAGTATGGAAATAGAGCAAAATTATTGTTCACTGATACTGACTCCTTGTGCTATGAGATACAAACAGAAGATGTATATGAAGATATGAAAGATCATGCCGACCTTTTCGATACTTCGGATTACCCTGAAGACCATTTTTTGTATAATACACAAAATAAAAAAGCACTAGGATTTTTAAACATGAACTCCTTGGTGTACTAGGACAATGTTTTGTTGGTTTACGCTCCAAGATGTATAGTCTTCGGAGTAAAGCTGGTGAAAAGAAAGCAGCTAAAGGTGTGCCAAAGAAAATCATTAAAAATGAAATATGCTATGCAGATTAGGAAAACCGTCTGCTAAACAAATTTATGTCGCGAGTCAGTGCTGCGAAAATCGGGAGTCATCGTCATCATATTTACACTGTGTCTTCAACGAAAGCAGGGCTATGCCCTTATGATGATAAAAGATTTATACTTGCTAATGGATATGATACTTTGGCCTACGGACATTATAAAGCTGCTTGAAATTCTTAGAGCAATCGTTTTTCAGCAGATCTCCTGTCCTTGAAAATTCAGAGGTTTTTTTTTTGCGAAAAACGGGAGAAAAAACATTTTCTCCCACCGACTTTTATCTGAAAAAAACAAATGCTGTGCAAATCTCACTGCTGTTGTACGGAATTGTGGAGATCAATCTTCACTTTCTCAGGAACAAAATTTATTATATTGGAGAAAACTGTAGCATGTAATGGGTTATTTCTTTAAATAAAGACTTTTTTTGTCCTGTAAAAATCGTCTCAGTGTCAGTCAATGTGTTGAGTGTCTTTCTTGAAATCTGTATTACACATGCAGTACTTCATAAATATAATTTGATTAATTATAAAATCTGCATTTTGCCTCAACATAAAAAAAGAGTGTTCGTACGTGATAAGGCTGTTGAATGTAAAAATTACATGCCGTTTTTACACGCTAAGGCAAAAAAAAAAACTGTTACCAACCATGCAAGCGTTATTTTCTATCATGAAAATATACCATACAATCCATCTCTCTTCATTTTCAGAGTCTTAAGCTAGTGGATGAGAAGTGAAACAGTTAGCAATCACGTGTCGGAACAGACAAATCACTTTCCGACTCAATCCATTTGATACTAAGGTGGGGGGGGGGGGGGGAGACCTGAATTCAAATTGCTTCTGCCCAAGCTCAATAAAATGACAAGAATATTGGGACCAGTAATGTTTTATCGAATTTCGTGTTAACTCTCATCCTCAAATCTTGCACATTTACTGAAAGAGAACACATGATAATTATAAATACGTGTGAAATGACTTCAAAATGATTTATATACATCCCAGTGAAACAACCGGAATAGCAAAATTTTCTATAAAAATAATATTGGCCCCTTTGGATGAGAAATACTCCTATTGAGTAAACATTAGCCTCCTAGATTCTCTTTTAGAAACCTCCCCCCCCCCCATATAGGATTAACAGTAACCACCTTCGATGCTTTTGATTAGAAACCTCTCATAGGATTAACATTAGCCTCCTCCGATTTTTCTGGATTGAAATTCTCCCATAGGATTAATATTAGCCTCCTAGATTCTCTTTTAGAAACCTCCCCCCCCCCCATATAGGATTAACAGTAACCACCTTCGAGCTCTTGATTCTCATAGGATTACCTCTCATAGGTATTAACATTAGTGTTCTCATAGGTATTAACTCTCTGAGTATATCTCATAGGTATTAACTCTTGACCTCTCATAGGATTAACATTAGCCTCCTTCGATTTTTCTGGATTGAAATTCTTCCATAGGATTAACATTAGCCTCCTTCGATTTTTCTGGATTGGAATTCTCCCATAGGATTAACATTAGCCTCCTGTGAGTCAAAACCCCCATTTATCTTCTACTGACGCAGAAGTTTGGACTTTGCAAATAAGTAATGCTCGAGCATCAGATGAGGGCTTGTATGAATGTCAAATCAGCCGTGATGGTTTAAAAAGCATATATTTCCAATTATGGGTTGTTGGTAAGTAAACTTTTTATACTGATTTTAAAATTATTTGATAAAATTTTCATTTTTGTGTCCTGTAATTAAGTGATCTTTCTTTCGGTCGAAATTAAGGTTCGAAAACCCTGTTATAGAATCATGGTTTTATTTCTGTGGAGTTTCTAAAAGAGGAGGCATGAGTCCTTATTATTTTGTAACCTAAGCACATATTTTTATATAGCTAAATGTAAATAGGTATGTTCCAACATTGCATAAAATCCCATAATTAAAAGCAGACTGTTTTGTTAAAATAGATAATTCTAAATACGTCTCAATTCAGTACCACTGTTACATAGTATAATTTGTACAAGTACCTCTTAATACTAACCATTTTTTCACAATTGTGTACTACAAAATTAATATTAACACAGTTATTTAATTTTATAAATGATATGGTACATGTTGTATGTTATAGCTTTGTAATATTTATGGCTAAATCAGTTACTTTATCTCCAATATGAATTAGGTCACTCTTATTAACCTTAGCAAAATTATTGAAGTACTATGTACTCACAGTTACATAGTACAAGTGCTCTCTCATTTTAGTATACTTATTTACATTATTTTATATATATATATACATTTTATAAATGATATGGTAGGTTTTTCAGCTTTGAAATATTTGTGGTTAAATCATTTAATTTGTATCTCCAATATGAATTAGGACAATACTATTTACCAACAAATTTTAAGGGTTTCAGCCCAAAATGTTACTGAAGTATTGTAAACATATTAATATCTCTATGTTCCACGAACAAAAATCATTAGTTAAAATCTTTCGTCTCAAACTGTAAATACAGAATAATTTTAATGAACTAAAAATAACTATAATGTTTAAATTCTGATATGTAAACAATGAAAGCAAGAATCACAAAAGATTATGATATATAGCTAATGTAAATTGGAAATAGGTCGTTCACAGAGTCTCTTCAACAACTATCAATTTCAGAAATGCAGGCTTCAATAGTGGACATTAATAATAAAGTAATCGGTTTTTATTAATGTAAATGCAAAAAATATGATTAATTTACATATCCTATGTCAGATCTACAGATGAAATGATTATTAACTTGATTTTGCAATAACTCGGAAGACGGCTGCCAAAAAAATAGCGATTCGAAGTGATTTGTGTACTTTAAATATTAAGAATGAAAAAGAAAGTTTAGTTTGTAACATTCCTGTACATTACGAATAGTTCCAAAATTTTGAACTGAACATTAGATTCGAAACTACCGCCGCCATTTTTTCGTAGCGAACCACAGCAATAACTACAGCTTGTAATACTCTCTATTATATATAGATTCACATTCATCAAATTACATGAAAAATTTAATCACAAATTAAACTTCTGTATTACAGATATAAACTACACACTATTACAGATATAAACTGCATTAAAGTTAACTTACTTTCGAACTTTCAGTTGACACGAAATTCTTTCTTGATATTGCAGCCATTGTCTTCGCAAATCTTCATCTTTTGGAAATACTAACACTGAAACTTTTCGCTCATTCCTTGCCCCGGCAATATGACAATATGGTATGCAATAACGAAAGAGCATTATTGTTTCACACCGGAAAAAAATTACGAAACACGTGTTGAATAGCGCGTTACTTCGATAGCCATTTCATTCATTCCTCTCTGTGAACTGAGCTAACCTAACTACGTAAGCTGTCTAAATAGGGTGATGTCATTATTATTCTGTGACGTAGTGTTTGGCCTTGTCTTCTAGGAGGTTTTGCACCAGCACAGAGACTTTGCAACATGGTCCGGTAGGCCCCAGATGGCAGGGGACCTACGTGACCTGTTCTTATAAACAACCGACGCCAGATGGGTTGGGGTTTCGCACCTCGACCGCGCGGACCAATGAACAGCATCCACGAGCATCTGGTTGGTGATCTTTTGCCAATGGTTGGTCGAAGGTGAACTGAAAAAGGCACGCATGGAAGGCAATTCTTTTCTGGACAGCAAG
The DNA here is from genome assembly GCA_038380435.1 of Ryuthela nishihirai. NCBI lineage: Eukaryota > Metazoa > Arthropoda > Arachnida > Araneae > Heptathelidae > Ryuthela > Ryuthela nishihirai. The sequence continues at coordinate 40,788,475 of JAWZYU010000018.1, read as the reverse complement.
GCAGGAGGATGTGCATCAAGTCCTTTTTTGCGAGTTGAAAGAGCGAACGTGTTAAGTGCAGATAGGAAGTGTAGCTGGTGACCAATCAATGAGGGTGCCAAGCTGTCTGCTGCCCACGCTAAGGGACTCTGCCCAGGAGCTAACTATGGCCAGACAACCGACGAGCTGTAGCGTACCCCACAAAGAAAAGGGGCGCATCTTCTTTTGCCCACATGAGTAAACCTAGGTAAAGGTGAAACTTCTCATATCTGGTCTCTCCATGTGAGTTTAATGTAATTTATAACCGTCATGCTGCCCCTCCAAGAGATCCTAAGCTGTTGAAATTTTCAGCCTCTCTGAACGTTTTTTCGTAATTGCCAGCTTCGACTGTATTACTGTATGCCATTAGTGAAGTTTCCCTTAGGAAGAAAAGATAGCGCCAAGAGTGCTTGTAAGGGAAGTTTATTGAGAAAATGTGTTAAATAAATATATTTTTGCTGGAAACGATTTATGTTTAAAAGTATATTTATATGATCATTATTGTGTTTGCTCTGAAAGCTAGCCATCGACAAACTGCAGGAGAGGAAGTCGGCCACTAACGCACTTCCATTCAAATCTTATTGCTGCATCGGGCTCGATCTAGAGTGATGGCTGGGCCCAATGAAGACACAACGCAGCTGTATCATATCCCCTATGCTGTGGTCAGTTCGTCCCTAAAGTTGTGCTGCCTCCAAAATACACAGGGGTGGTTACAACATTGGGTTCAAGTCCCAGATAAGGAATGGATGTTCGTGTTATTTTTCTGCTGATATTCCACCATGCTCACAGACCTACTATGATGCACAAAACTGATAGACTCTTGTCAGACTTCTGTGGCAAGCAGCTGCTTGAGGGGATATTTATTTTATTATTTTTAAGTGAGAGGTTTCTAAATATTTAACATAGTAATATATAAGTTTTCAACGTAATTAAGCTAATCAAATATCGTGGACGGACGCTGCATTTCATTAGGCGGAGTTCTTCGCTCTTAGGGAGTTCGTTCCGTAAAATATTTACTGTGATTTCTATGGTGCAAGAGGGCAGGGCTGGCTCAGTCGGTAGCCCACCAGGCTCGTAATCTGCAGTTCCCAGGTTCGAGTCCCAACTGTTGCATTGTTTTAATTTATATCTGCTAATCCGCATCGTGTGTAGAAAATCTATACTCTGTGTTTGTTAAAGAATACCCTGGATGGCCTTGACGGGAAACTACCATTTGTCTCCCAACAGTTTTCCAGTGGGTCCCCTTCCCCCAGTCCTTCAGTCCTTATGACCTGGCCATTTAGCTCATTGGGTAAAAAAAAAATGCCACTCAGAGGTAAAACAACTTACCCCAATCTGTAGTACAACATTTATTAAATATTAGTTTATCACATATGTGTTTCAATAACGTAAAGGTAAATTCAAGCAACTATATTTAGGTAAGAATGGAAAATCAACTGCGGTGATCTTGGTAAAAGTTAGGTTTAAATATTTCACATAAAATACGATACAAAACGGATTTTTGAAAGAAGCATTTATCATTCAAACTTTGTATTCACTTTTGACACTTGGCATGATTAAACACTTCGCACGATAATAAATATTTACTGTCCATTGGTTGAATATTTACTGTTATTAAATAAAGTGTGTAAATGGTAGTTAGGCATGCACTGGAAGGAGAGCTTTGCAGCAATACCGTGTGATGTTGCATAGAACGACCAGGCCTAGCATCTAAAGCTGACTCCGCCGTTTCTTAATTCAGACAATACCTTTCAACTGAGATACTCTCTTGTCGAAGGGACTGCTGATCTGCTCATCTATGACCACATTTTCTTTTCATTTTGCCCTGCTAACGAGTCAAGTTCACAGGATCCTGGCGCTGACCATTTAAACCAATTGGAGTGGATTTTGGCTTTCAGCGAGATTACGGATACTGAATTTGGTGCTCTGCTAGGTCGCTTTTGAGGAAAAATACACCGGTTTGTTCTTCTGTATGTGGGTTGACAACCCTAAGTGAACAGATGCACAGGTTACCTTATATCACCCGGTAGATAATCCACCCTGATCAGAGGCCATGCAAGTACCTGAACCCTTACTTCTACGGCATCGCCATCCTACCCTGGAGTAATGTGTCTAGGCAGGTCACTTTCTACTTCGATTCTAGTTCTTGAAAAGTTTCACACGTAAAGGGTAGTGCCTGAAGTTCCTACCAGCATTGGTGGCTTAAGCCTTAGCTCTGGGGGAACGGGTCTTTGCCCCATGCCTGTGATTAGAGTACTGTTTGATATTCTTGGCCCTATTTCTCTCAAAAACCAAGTTTCTTAAAAAAATCAAAAAAATTTTCTTTCGGCATGTACGTGAAATATGAGGGTGTTGCATAAATTAATCTCTTGACGTCCTCACACAGGAATTCCAGCGTTATAACCTAGATATTCTGGGTTAAAAAGAGACCAGATTGAAAGGATGAAACCCAACTCCAAGGTAGGTTTGATTCTCAGTAGACATCCCAGTGATGCTCTCCTAGGATATGACTGCATTAATGAAAGTTTTTTGTAGTTAAATTTAAACTTAATAGTAAAGACTCGAATGTTATCCGTTGTTTTGTCTCCACAGAGGACTCTGATGAGAATGAGAAATGTAGGCTTTAGGAAGAACTTCGGCATATTTTGAATTCTATCAAGAGAGGAGATATTTCTATTGCAAGGTGACTTCAGTAATAACATTGGTACTGACTGTGACCTTTGAGGAAGGGTGTTAGGTTTCTTTGGTATATTATATATATAATCTTTGGCATATTTCTTATATATATATTTGACATATTATATATAACTATCTAGCATGTATGTATGTCTATCTAGGAAGTGGTAGTTGTAACAGCAATGGGGAACGTCTCCATCAGGTAAGTAAACTTAACGGTTTGGGAATAACTGACACTTACTGCAAACACCAGGACATTTATAAATGCACATGGGTTTTACCTGTTGGATTGAATAGAAATATGATCGATTATAATTAATTAACAGCAAATGGTGTAGTTCAGTTAAAAATACCAGATTATAAGGAGGCTGAAATTGGCATTACATTTTTAAAAGTGCCTTACAAATGAAGATGGAGCAACTCTATAATGTTGAAGTTCTGAAAGACCCAGATATAGCTAAAACAATTCAGTATAGGCTACGTACTGTTTATGACAATTTCTGATTGTATATACTTGAATTTGAGAAAGAGTAGGTTCAGTTTAAAATGGCTTTTCTTGAAACTAACAGTAGTATTTTGGGTAAAAAGGATGAGATGAGACAAAGACATTTGGGTGATAAGACTATGGAGATTATTTTGAAAGAAGGAATTGCAGGATTAATCTTAATCAATATCCTACTATTCCTAACAGACGACATTACAAAGGGCCAAATAAACATGTAAAGGATCAGTTAACATCTGATAATAATCTTTGGCTTGATAGCTTCGCTGGCAAAGCAGTTGGACCAGATTGTTAAATTTTTTGTGTGGGAAGAAACAGACACTGGGATTGAAAAATAAATAAGGCACAGTAAAATTACTGTGCCTTACTTATTTTGAATCCTCTCTGATAACTAGATGGGCTAAGGATTTCAGTGATGTTCTATACAATCTGGTTGAGGCCATGGGTTTCTTAGCTCTAATCAGACTCTAATTTAGTCCTCCAAATGTTACTGTCCTGAGTTACATCTGCTATATTTACCCATTCTAGGCCTGTTGTAACGAGATCCTGTGTGATACTGTCTGCCCATCGCATCCTAGATCTCCCTCTTTTTCTACTGCCTTTAGGTATATTATTTTAAATTCCTCTCATCATCATCATCATCATCATCATCATCATCATCATCATCATCATCATCATCATCATCATCATCATCATCATCATCATCATCATCAAGCAGCCATGGGCTACGGAGGTCCAACCAGACCACACAGTTTAATTCTCCAAGCATATCTGTCCTGAGCTACATCTGCTGCATCCGGCCACTGCACACCAATTCTAACAAGGTCCTGTTCGACATTGTCTGCCCACCGCATCCTAGGTCTCCCCCTCCTTCTGAGGCCTCTAGGAACACTGTTCATAACCCTATTCGCCAATCTATAATTATCCATACGGGCAACATGACCAAACCAGCGGAGTCTCTCTCTGCACAATATGCTGCTTAAAGGAGGTTGCAGACTCCTTTGCCTAACCTCATCATTAGTTACAAAGTTAAACCACCTAATACCCAAGATACTGCGTAAGCATCTAGAATCAAAAGCATCTAGTTTCCTGTTATCTTGCTTACACAGCGTCCAAGTTTCACTACCATAACTAACCCTAGAAAGAACCAAACTATTATACAGTTTAATTTTAGTCTTTAGGTGTATACGCCTGTTTCTCCACAATCTCCATAGATTCTTAAAAGTCCCGGCAGCAATTCCTATTCGTCTGTTAATCTCATGCCGCACATCACCAGTATCAGTTACATAGCTCCCAAGATAATTAAACTGTGACACCTGCTCAAGACTGCAACCATTCAGATTAACTGAATCACAACCTGCCTGACCAATTTTCATCACTTTAGTTTTCTCTCAGTTTATAACCAAACCTACTCTACTACCAGTCTCATCAACAGCTCGAATGAAAGAGTTCATCTCATCAACATCATTTGCCAAAAGGGCTAAATCATCAGCATAATCTAAATCAGAAATTTTCGTATCTCCAGCCCATTTAAGGCCAAAATCTTTCCCTCGAAGCGAATTTCGCATAACATAATCAACAACCAAACTAAAGAGAAAAGGAGACAAAATGCACCCTTGTCGAACACCAGACGTAATGCTAAACCAATTGCTACAAGACTTACCAACTCTCACACATGACTCAGTGTTATTATAGAGAGATTTCATTATGTTAACTAACTTGTCTGATATACCATATGATCTCACAATCAACCACAAATTATGACGATCAACAGAGTCGAAAGCCTTTTTGAAATCAACAAAGCTAGCAACCAAAGGTTTCTGAAACTCTAAACATTTCTCAAGAATCTGCCTAAGTGAAAATATCTGATCCACACATCCCCTACCACTTCTGAATCCACATTGCTCATCACGCAATTGCCTGTCAACCAGATTCTTAATTCGATTACGCACAATCATGGAAAGAACTTTACCTGGAACAGAGAGTAGGCTGATACCCCTATAGTTATCACAAGAACTGCGATCACCTTTTTTGAAAATATGGATAATAATAGCTCTGGTAAAATCTTTAGGAACCATGCCTTTATCATAAAAGTTATTCAAAATTTCAGTCATCCAAGTGGTAACCAAAACATTCCCAGCTCTGAGCATTTCTGTAGTAATTTCATCTACCCCTGGGGATTTATGAAGTTTCAGTTTAGAGATAGCCAAACTAACTTCAGATTGTGTTATAGGGCCAACATTAAAGCTGCCAATGCATCTATCTTCATTGCAAACAATGGGAGTAGAACTAACCACATTGTTTAGAACATCACTGAAATGCTCAGCCCACCTAGCCATGAGAGAATCCTCACCTTCTGTAACCTTACCTTGTTTATCCTTCAATCCCTGTATGCCTGTCCGTTTTCTACCACATAAAACATTAATTATCTGGTACAGCTCTCTGCTGTTGTGCTGCCTAACTGCTTCCTCAGCTTTGTCAGCCAAGCTATCAAGCCAAAGATTTTTATCAGTAGCTAACTGATCCTTTACACGTTTATTAAGCTCTCTGTAATCTTTTCTATTAGGACTAGTAGGGTACTGATTAAGGACATTCCTGCAGTTCCTTCTTTCTGAAATAAGCTCAATTGCCTTATCACTTAAATAATTCTGCCTCCTCTGCTCCTTTTTTCCTAAAAGAGTACTGTTAGTTTCCAAAAAAGCCTGTTTAAAATGGCCCCATTCTTCCTCAACTTCAGTATTAAGCAAACCATGACCGTCATAATGACTAAGTAACCTATCATGGTAAGCTTTAGCTATAACTGGGTCATTCAGAGCTTCAGTATTAAACGTAAATTTTTTAACTCTAGCACAACACTTTTTAAGTTTAAGTTGCAAGACACTTTTAACTAGGAAATGGTCAGATCCAATTTCAGCTCCCCTATATGCCCTGGTATTTCTAACAGAACTAGCCCATTTGCTGTTAATTAATATATAATCAATCATATTCCTATGTAGCCCATCAGGTGAAACCCATGTGTATTTATGTATGTCGCGGTGTTTGTAATATGTGTTAGTTATTCTGAAACCATTGAGTTTACTTACCTGTAGGAGACGTTGCCCATTGCCATTGCAGCTACCAATACCAAAAGGGCCTATCACCCCTCCCCAAAGATCAGAGTCAGTACCAACTTTGGCATTGAAGTCACCAAGAACAAGGGTAATATCTCCTTTCTTGACAGAATTCAAAATATCCTGAAGTTGTCCGTAAAACCTATCCTTCTCATCCTCATCGGCATCCTCAGTAAGGAAGATGAAATTGCTATTGCAATACATAGAGCGGGGAATATTTCTGTTTTCAGGTGTCTGTCAGGTGTTCTCTTAAACCCGTAAGGTATGGACACCTATGGGTAAAGAGTCTGATTATGTATGGCATGCGAAAAAGAGATGAAAAGGATAAAGTGAAGAATGATTTCAATCCCAGTGTCTGTTTCTTCCCACACAAAAGTTTAAGAATCTGGCTTCCGAGACTTTTAAGAATCTATCAGAGTGTGGATACACTTGAAAATCAAAATTCGGCTGTAGAACAGTTTTGTCCTTTTTAAAGTTAGTTATGGTAGTGAACATTGGTACCTATGTAAGCAAGATAAAAGGAAACTTTATTTGATGCCTTTGATTCTATACGTATATGCAGCATCTTGGGCATTAGATAGTTTGACGTTTTAAATAATGATGAGGTTAGGCGAAGGAGTCGGCAACCACCTCTCAGCGGTATATTGTAATTCTTCTTATCGTATTTATAATTATCCTATTTTGAATTTGTCAGTAAAGATGACAATTTTAAATTCCTAAGTATATTGTGCAAAGAAATACTTCATTGGTTTGACCATGTTGCCCGTAACCAAAACCCAAGATTAGTGAATAAAATTACAAAAAATGTACCTAAAGGCAGTAGAAAAACAGGGAGACTTAGGATGCGATGGGCAGACAATATCAAACAGGATCTCGTTAGAACTGGCCTAGAGTGGGTAAATATAGCAGATGTAGATCAGAACAGTAAAATTTGGAGGACTAAATTACTCTGATTAGACCTAAGTAACCCATCGCTGTATCTATGTATGTCTATCTAGGAAGAACTAGGTGGCGGGGGGCAATAGCTCCTCCTTTCAGAATGCTAATGAGGATACTAGAGTAAAAATTATTAAACTTATTTATATTTCATAAACTTTTCAATAAATTTTCTAATAATAATTTTTCAAAAATCTGCAAAACGGAGGAGAAAATGTTATAATTCGTTGGGAAACCAGTCTCTTGCTCCCTCGCCTTTCACATTTAAGCGGCTCGATTGTGTTTCTTAGATTGTGTCCTCGATTGTGTTTCTTAGATTGTGTCCTCGATTGTGTTTCTTAGATTGTCTCCTCGATTGTGTTTCTTAGATTGTGTCCTCGATTGTGTTTCCCGATTGTATTCCTCGATTTTTTTCTAGACCCGGGAATATATGTATGTATGTAGATAAGTATTATACGTAAAAGAGGAGGTGTTCTGTTTCACTCAGATCACTTGCCCCTTTTTTCTTACGTTCACCTGTATAGTAATTATAATTAGAACTATATTTTAGGGATAATAACTGAATAATGTGCACTAACATAATGATTATCAAACTTAGGGTAAGGCTAATCTTGAGTGATGGAATTATTTATTTGGAAATTTTGAAAGTTTTCATACATTGAAAATTGAATATTTGGTATATTTGAAAGTATTTACACCATTGTTATAATTAATTACATTTCTCTTTTCTATTTCTTATTGCAGTTCCTCGTGCCATAATGCAAGAGGGCCCAAATCTATACGTTGAAAATGGAAGCTCTATCAGCCTCTCATGTTTAATTGCTAAACGTACAGATGCTGCATTTGTATTCTGGTACAAAGATGACCGCAAGATTAATTGCGAGTCTTCACGAGTGAGCTTCATTACAGAGAGGGATGCCGACAATACAAAGAGCACGCTGCATATTAATAATGCTGAACCTACAGATTCCGGCAATTATACTTGTAGTCCATCAAATGCAGAATCTGTCAGTACGTTAGTTTATATTCTAAGAGGTATGTTGAAATTTTGAAAAACTTTAATTCTTTGGCATGAAATGGCAACATTATTACCATATTCTACTGTGGTACGTAAACAATTTGTGTGAATTTTAATTTTTATGGTTTATGATATCTACAAACACCGTTATTGGATTGTTTATGGGTTTTCAAATTTTAAATTACCTGTGTTCTTTAAAAGTCATTTTAAAGAACCTAGCCGTCCCATGGCCGAGTGGTTAGCGCATTTGGCTACTAATCTAAAGGACCTGGGTTCGAGCCCCGGGTTAAGGCATGGACTTTTGTGTTGTTTTTCTGCTGAGGTCCTGCCATCCTCACACACCCTCTACTGTGGCATATTAAACTTTCAGGCTCCTGTCAGACCTTTGTGGAAAGCAGCTGCTTGAGGGGGTGATTATTTTTTTGCTTATTTATCTATGTTTAATTATTTTCTTAGAAGTACAGCATTATCTGGTGTAAAGATCTCTCTTGTTTATTAGCGAGTTCTCACCGAAGAAAGAATGTCTTTGTTGGACCATATTTCAACTGTAATTAAATGCTCATAAAAGAATGGAATCAAGTCAATCCATATCTCTAGGATATATAATACTTCATATTTTCAACACGCTACATCACAAAGAGAACTACTAAAATTTGGCGCAGCCTAGTCCACTGCCCCGCTACAATACTTTAGCCCCGCACACCCCGAGTGCTGACTCACAAGACTTCTTCGTAAAGTCTTTCTCCCAGAGCACAGCGTTCGCTTTACTGCAGACCCGTTCAATGGCCAGGAGACAAGTGATCTCTCTCCACTCTCCCTTTCTGGCTTCTCTACAATTTTTTCTGGCCGTCTAGAATCTTTACAATCAGAACAACCGATATTTTCCAGAGGTGAGGATTCAACATCGCATCAAATAAAAATTTAATCTTTAATTTCCATCACTAAAACATTTCATTGTGTTCCTTAACTGGATATTTAAATCAAATGCCCAATTGTTCCTTATTTCTTAAGTTTTGAATCATTTATATGAGATTAAGATATGTCTGTTAACCATTGGAATAAAGTGAAGCAACAAGCACTTGGGTGAAATCAATGATGTGAATTTGTTAGTTTTTATCCAGTGGCGTCGCATCATTCGGGATTACTGTGGCTAATCCCCGCATGAAATTTCTAAAGGTTCCCTTCAACTGAAAGGAAAAAACTCTGCTAAAATTTTGAAAAAGAAAAGAATATTTGATGTCAGAACTAATATTTTAAGCACGAAACCATAGATAAGATTATTTTAGATTCACCTTTTTCTCTTGATTGGCAGAGTCAGCGAGAAAGGGAAGGCCATTCGGAACTAAATGCAATTAACTCTTACCACCGGGAAATTGTAACGTAGCATCTCCGCAAAACTCCCCGCCCTGCCCACGGTCAGTAGGGGAAACCGATGGGTTTGGAAAGGCCGCCGTCCGTGGGATGGGACGTAAATCCGTGGCCCGTGTGCTGGAAAGCTATACTCTATGGACGTTAAAGAACACTCTGGATGGCCTTGGCGGGAGGTTACCATCCGTCTCCTAACAGCTCTTCTAGTGGGTCCCCTCTCTATTTGTGTTCTAGTGGACCTCGTTCGGGGTCTTTGTGATTTGGCCATTTAGACCGTTTTGTGAAAAATAGTTCCGCTCAGAGGTAAAACAACACACCGCACAACAACGTAACGTAGCACACGTCAGTCGCACCTCTTGCGATTATAGCAGCAACGGAAGCGGGACAGGAGACATCATATTGTTTAATTTATGTTAGCCAGTCGTTCAATCAAATTTCTTCTTTAGTAACAGGAGCATAGTGGTGGACGAGGGGACACCTATGGAGAATGGGGGTATTGTAACGTGCTCCAGTTAGGTGTATATTTAGCATTCCCATTCTGTTCTGGTAAAGTAGTTCATAGTTTCCTTCTTTAATATACAATGTTTGCTACTTTTATAAATATATATTTTAAATTTGAAAAATGAATAAAATTGACTTTTTTTTTCGAACATTCATTTAACAATTTAAGTGATTAGGAATAGCAATGGAAACTTTGAGAGCACGACACCAAAATGTTTCTATAATTCACAGCTATAAAACTCAGTCTAGGTATCACGAAAACTTTGTCTAACTGCTAGTGGATGTAAGAAAACGTCAATTTTCTTAAAATTGTTCTGTACGTTGTTTCCTTTAGTTCCACTACTAATTCAACGCAATGCGTAACCGTTTATTCTGCTCGTTGGAAGGACCTAAGTAAAAATTTTAAAACGTTGCAGCTCGGAAAAAATGTTTGGTCATCCGAAGCCACTGAAAGTTTTTCTTAAATAAATGACTTCTAAAAACCATCTGGTCCTAACGCCGAAACTTGATAAACATAACTCAATTGCAATTACTCTGTTTTATAACTTGTTTCTACATTAGAGTGAATTAAATATATTCGTATAAATCATTATGAAAAAATGTGGATTTCTTATAATTTTTATAGGTATGGATAGCAGCAAAGCAGTCAGTTATACTTCTACAGAAGATCCTTTGCCACTCGTAAGAAGCTCACCGATTAATGTCACAATAGAAGTAGGACAAACTGCTTACTTACATTGCAAAGCGAAACTTGTTGGCGACGAAATGGTACGGAAATGATTTTGTCTTATTTCGAATTGCATTTTTTTATGGTGTTCAACGATGCAGACCGAACTCTAGTTGAAAATGCAGAATACCTCTAGTATGTCTGTTTCCAAATAAATATAGAGAAATAAAATAAATGACAAACTTGTCTGATTAGATCACGTGCATTACTGAAAGTTAGCCCTTAAATAAATTGGAAGCAGGAATTTTCGCCTTTTCGTGGAAAAAAGCGGGATAATAAGGAGCAATTATGTACAAATGAATAATAACAGAAGGAGAAATATTTTCTCATCTGAATCTACAGGCAGAGACCATATTTATTAGGTGCTGTTCCATGTTATCTCAATAATATTCAACTCACAGAACTCAGTAACTTTTTAAATAGGTTTTTTACGAAAAAATGTGACAAAGATCTCAGTCAAATCTATTTCAGTCTCGATAGGTGGGATTCGAACCCAGGAACTGCAGATTATGAGCCTGACGCGCTACCGACCGAGCCAACCCCACCCAATGCTGAATGTCTATAGGTAACCGTGAGTGACAATTTCAGATAGAGTGGAGAAGGGCAGTGAGGAAAAGGAAAGCGCCAAGGAAAAGCGATTGTTTTGTTACGTTGTAATAAATCTGTTTTTCTACTACAGATGAGCAAAATAGAGAGATGACACAAAGACGAAGTTTTAATAATAATGTATCATTCATTCTGGTAATGAATGGATCAGATCATTTAGTACATTATTCTGGTCTACAAAATCTCCACTAACGACTTTTGATAGCTAACTTCTCGCAGGTTCAAATGTTGCCATAAATCAGCTTTATGGCAAATATCGTTCTTCATTAAAACGCAATCAGGACCCATTGCTGTGAGAAATGGATGATCATAAGGTTCTAGATTCTCACTGTAATTCTTTGCAGCTGTTACAATCCTTCCAGGGAAGACATGTTTGTGTCTTCATGTGTCACATGTCTTCCCAGGAGGAAGTAACCTAAATGATCTGTGCGGCCATTGAGAGTGATGCTGCCCTCACCAACACACCACCAACTCCAAAACTGTCTCATATTTTTAATGGGATTATATCTGGTTCCAGGCTGCCTCCATGCAAATAATCGTTGGGAATCGGTTTGCACATCAAATCGCGATTCATCGGTGAAAATAACATTGCCCCATTGATGTTGAGTCCAGTTGTGATGTTGTCGAGACCAATTCAATCGGGCTCTGCACTTTCTGGACATTAAAGGGATACACAAACCTGATCCTCTTGCATAAAGATGACCTAACTGAAGTCTTCTGACCATAGTGTGTTGGGACATAGCTTGTTCCATGGATGCAGAGAGGTCAAAAGCGAGCTGGCGTCCTGCATTCAGGAGCAGGTAACAGACATCTCTAGCCGATGTGGCCCTCGGACGTACAGGAACAGTTTTTTAAAATCAATTCCAAAGGCGGATGACAATGCTACGATTCCCATTTAGTCATCTATCTAATTCATACTCACGTTGTCCGGCCTCGAGCCTTCCGATTGATCGTTACCTCATTTTTTCACTCAAAAGATTTCTTCCAAAGACGCCAAGTGACGAGCACGTACAAATGAAGTGCTTTTTAAACTTATCTGTTTCGTATGCTTTGTCGTTTATAATGCAAATGACGTTTGAAGATTTGAACTGACCATCGTTTTTTATATAAAAATTGTGATGATTTTTGTCAGTTATTGCACAGGATATGCCGATTTTTTGTATTTGTTGCTGAAGTTTTTAGCGCCAGTGTAGGTAAGGCTGGTAAGAGGGAAGTCTCAGTGATAAATACAGAAAACTTAAAGATATGGGAAATGATCAGATGGATAAGATTTCAGTTCTTTCCAATGTTCAGTGTTCTCGAATAACTGTGGTGTCAGTGTGAACCTTTTGATCACCATACTCAAACACAGCGGTTTCCAACTGGTCTGTCGCATCGAAGGTCCAGAACTCTCTCATCCAAGGTTCAGGTCTAGCGCATTGAAAGTCCTGGTTTGTCGCGAAAGTTTATAACAAAATGAATAATACCATATAACAATTTGTATTTTAGTACTTTTTACAAATTTTTATTATGATTTTGCTGTTTTTTGTCAAATGTTGAGTTTAATATGTGTTTTTGTTTAAGTAAATTCAGATTTTAAGATCTATAATAAAATAAAAATTCAGATTTTTCACCACAGGCGTGTCGCAGTAAAGAGACTATTTCGGAAGTGTGTGGCCAAGAGAAATAGGTTGAAAAAACACTGATATATCAACTAAATTTGAAATTCCTGTCATAAACATTACTGTTTACAATATTAAAGTTTCCCCATTTTCCAAAACCCAGCGCCCATTAACGGTAGAAATTAAAACTATTGGAAAATTCTGAAAGCGAATCATAATATTTTATCAGTACCTATCCAATGCAATCTAATTTTTCTTTTATCTCTGAAAAAAAAAATAGTTGAATATCCGCAGACAAACTTTTCACAAAAGAAAAATGCTTAGTTTCTCAAATTAAGCTGAAAATATACTTCAATTCCCCTAAGGGTGAAAACAGTGGTCACGAGTTACGGGCAGAAGAGGGAAAGACATCTTATTATCATGGATATGGATGGAGAATTGGATGGCGTACTAGCAGGCAAAAAGCGTGCCGACGAAGGCAGTCAGTCGATGCTATCGTAGGTATAACCAGTCGAAACTACCATATTGAAACACGTTATAGAGACTTATTTGCAGATCCAGTAATTATTTATTTATTTCTCTGCAAACTTTTTCTTTGTTTGAAATGATAACTCTTATTAACTGAAATGAATGTGGTAATATTTAACTACATTCATTTACCACGTATCATATGCTCATTTTTTGCTTTAGGCTAACTATTAATGCAGTGATAAGAATATTCAGTTACACTCGTGGCGCCATGTAGTGGGCAGCATATAAAATTTGTGTTTCAGTATTTCAGTCAAAAAATGGGTTCAATCATTCAAGTCTACGATAAGTAAAAATTAGATAAATACAATTTAGAAACAACACATGTAGAAATACGATAAACCAAAAATTGCATATTAATGAAATTATGAGCCTTCGTGTATATTGAAAGTTAATTGCAGATGTTAATGAAAACTGCATTCAGAACATAAATATCTTTAAAAATACTCTAGTCCTACAATTCCGAACTACAGTGTAATATCAAAATGACTTGCATGCAAAAGATAATTGTGTGCATGCCCAAAGTACAATCCATAACCTAAGTATTACTCATTAAAATCACTCCGAGTGGATATTCTTTCTATTTATTTTTTGCTTTAAAAAGAATAGTTGCTGGACATTCTCTTATACCATTGTTCAAGTTACCATTCAGTTTGCACAAATTAATGTTTTCATATTACCACATATCATATGCTTATTTTTTCCTTTACGTTACCTTATAGTTCCACAAATCTTATTGACCGTAATTTTCAGTGAAAGGTTACTCATTGGAATTCTGCATAAAAATATAGCTGCAGAACTTTTTTACAAACGGTTGTTTGATGTTATCATCTTGCAGATTCTGCATGAATGAACCATTCCCATTTGTTATTTTGCTATCTCATTAGGATAAATGAATCTCACAGATTAACCAGGATTGATGACTTGCATTTTAAATTAGGGTACATTAAAAAAAATTCTTTTTTAGTCTTCTTTAATGTAAGTTACGTCTGAATAATCATGGAACTCGTGAAGAACAAACCTTCCCCTCAGACAATTATTAACCACAGAGTTCACACAAAAACTTATCAGTATACCACAGAAAAGACTAGTGAAGAACTCAGCAGAAAAAAAAAAGTTTAATCAATCAGTTAAACAGAAAGGAACAAAAGATCCTTATAGAAACCTCAAATCCCAGGTCTTTTTACTTCAGAGCCAAGCATGCATACCATTTGACCACTGGGTGAAGATTAATGTAATACACAATGATAAACTTTGCGTATTACATTAATCTATCAATAACTAATATCATATGATTGTACTAATTAAAAGCACATCATATAAATAAAAATCTACATATCTCTACCAAATTCTTATGTTATTACAATAGAAAGCCATGTTAGGAACTCGATATCTTTAAGTTTATTTGCTGAAGCAGTGGAATAAATTTGAAGGTATGTTATGATGTAAATCAGGACTAAATCTTTAGCAGCATTAAGTATTTCGGTTATGAAAACTGCAATATTTTAAAGCAGTCATTCCACCACAAAGCATTTTGTGCATATTGAGTACAGTTGAATGATTAGACATTTTCCTTAATATAGAAATTCTTTAATTAACAATTTGATATAACATTTACGTTTGATTAACCTTTGAGCTAAATAGTTTTAATTGACAAATTTTACTGGTAAACTATTTAATTATTGAATAAAATTGCGGAAGTTAAAGAATTTGATAGCTTTGATAGAAATTTTCATTAGCTTCAGTAACTTCCCACAGAAAGTTTATTCTTTACGATATTTAGATTCTAATTTTGCTTTCATTAACATAACATGGAAATCCTCTAATGATTGGGCTCTCTATCTTTAAGTACTAAAAATGAAAAGAAAAACTTAATTTATGAAAGTATGAGGTTAACATTATGAAGAATGTACACTGTTTGGTTTTGCGCTCTGTAGGTTCCCACCCTTATGGCAAAAAAAAATTTGAAGATGTTCATTTTCAAGCTAGTCTATGCTAGTATATTCACATGAAAAGGTGAAATTCACACTTTAAACGTAAAATTATTAGTCTGTGGCACCTGAAACGATACTTTCCATACTAAAATTATAAAAAAGAATTTTATGAAAAAAACTTGTTATTGATTACTGGAACTCACAAAGGCAAACATAAATGATTTTAATTACTAGAAGCACCACTGAAGCAAAGCTACGTTTATCAGCTACCTGTATTAAAATTTTTTACCAGACATGATTGGTGATGTGGGATATGATAGGACACCACAAGTAAGCACAACGAAAAGAAATGGTCAGCATCAGTAAATAAACACAATTTGAGTGATATTTTCATTATCATTCAAATGAAACAGAGTCTTTGGAGATATTATCACATATATAATAATACCTCTAAAACTAAATGTAATACGGTCCATTTGTCTCCCCCCCCCATGCATTCTTGGAAAATGACATTAAAAAATCTTTGTGACCACTGTACCAATATTCAGTACACAATAGAAAAAACTTTCTTTGTCAGAAATTAATTAAATAACCTAAAATTTTCTGTCATTGGGCAACAAAAAGTTTTAAGTTACCCTTCAAACTATTTGCATATTAAAAGTTTTCAAGAGAAAACTCAGAAAATTTTCACTTCACTGAAGAAAGTGTGCTGACCTTGCTCCAAAAAGCTTGAGTCTTCTCCAAAAAACTTTTAACATGAAATTAGTTTGAAGGATAAACTTAAAATTTTTATTGTTCAATGAGAGAGAAATTTTAGTTATTTTAAGTACCAATATTGAAGATTTAAAAAGTAAAACCTTTTTATATTCAGTGAGTAGTCACTACAACATAGGCATTTTTTTCTCTGTGAAAGATTCTACCTGCCATGATAGGCTTTTGTGTGAACTCTGTGGTTAATAACTGTCTGAGAGAAAGGTTTGTTCTTCACGAGTTCCATGATTATTTAGACGTAACATAGACAAGACTCAAAAAGAATTTTTTTAATGTACCCTAATTTAAAATGCAAGTCATCAATCCTGGTTAATCTGTGAGATTCATTTGTCCTAATGAGATAGCAAAATAACAAATGGGAATGGTTCATTCATGCAGAATCTGCAAGATGACAACATCAAACAACCGTTTGTTAGCACAAGTTGAGTAATAAAGTTCTGCAGTTATATTTTTTAAGAAGATTTCTAACGAGTATCCTTTCACGGAAAACTACTGAAAATAAGTTTTAGGGAACTATAAGTTAGCCTAAAGCAAAAAATGAGCATATGATACGTGGTAATATGAAAAAATTAATTTGTGCAAACTGAGTGGTAACATTAACAATGATATAAGAGAATGTGGAGCAACTATTCTTTCTAAAGACAAAAATAAATAGAATGCAATGTCCACAAATGAATGATTTTAACGAGTCATACCTAGATTATCGATTGCACTTTGGGCATGCACAGAATTATCTTTTGCATAGAAGTCATTTTGATATTACACTGTAGTTCGGAATTGCAGGGCATAAAAAAAAGAACAGAGGGAGTAAAACAGAAAAAAATTTCTGATTTGCACCTAGTCAGACAGAAACGTAACTGGCTATAAATAAATAAAGATAAATCCCCCCTCAAGCAGCTGCTTGCCACAGAGGTCTGACAGGAGCCTGTCAGTTTATATGCCATAGTACAAGGTCTGTGAGGATGGCAGGACCTCAGCAGAAAAACAACACACACAACCATGCCTTACCCGGGGCTCGAACCCAGGTCCCTTAGATCAGTAGCTAAGCGTGCTAACCACTCGGCCATGGGACGGCTAAAACTGGCTATATCTATCGCTAAAGTTACAAAAGCACAAAATGAATTATGTAATATAAAAACAAAAGGTATATATTACTACATTCATTTCAGTTATCAATAGTTATCGTTTCAAACAAAAATGAACTCTGCAGAGATCGAAATAAATAATTTTTGAGTCTGCAAAATAAGGCTCTATAACGTGTTTCATTACGGCAAAGTCGACTGATTGTATCTGCGATGGAAACATAAATTTTTGAAAACCGGCACGTTTCCTTATCATTGGCCGTGCGTCATCCAGTTCTCTATCTATATCCATGATCATAACCGTGTGAATCATGGAAGAATGAATAAGAGGATATTGCCTAACGTGCTTATACAACGCAAGCCAGAGTGATGCCAGACCGCCATTTTTCTGTACCCTTCAAACGAATTGCTCACTCGTTAACTAAGCTAGTTATATGTCAGTAGTAAAGAATCACAGGATAAGTCCTGTAGACACGGAACTCATGAAATAATGAACTGAAAAAATTTGGTTTTGCCATGAGTGGGATTCGAACCCACGTCTCCAGGAAACATGCCTGTTATGTTAGACCACTACATCATCAATGGCTAACCTTTTCTCAGTTTAGTGACCTTATAAGCTTTCTGGATTTTATTTGATTCGCACTAGTGGCGCCATCTATCCAGGAAGTGGACAACTCTGTTGCCTCTTTAGAGATGGAATTAATATTTGTCACTCACGCCCAGGGCGTTAAATCAATAAATCAGTAGTAAAGAATCACAGGATAAGTCCTGTAGATATGGAACTCACGAAATGATGAGCTGAAAAAAATTTGATTTTGCCATGGAGGGATTCGAACCCACGTCTCGCTATACGTCATTTTTCTACATAGATATATTAATATACACATTTTAATATGCTCACAAATTAATGTTACTAATAGGTTGAACTTCTTTCATCCAAATTTCATACAGTGAGTGTTCCCCGTATGTCGAATAGTCAAATATATAGGTTTCATAAAATGTTACCGTTATTGTTGCAACGATATTGGGTAGATTTTGGGTCGATATTGGGCAACGATATTGGGTAGTTATTGTAGCAACGATATTGGGTAGACGCTCAAGTTCAATAACTGATGAAAGAAAGCGAAACAAATTTTTAAAAAAATTTATTGCTATATCACATTATACACAGTGATATAAACATATAATGGATATTAAGACAATATTTAAGACAATGGAAGAAATCATAAATGAGAGCAATTTCATGGCTCTAGCATGAAAAACATTATGACACTGGCTTGGGAAGCAATCTAAAATGTACTTTCTGATTATATTTAAAAGCATATATTTCAATGAAAAAAACAACACTTTTCCTTCAATTTTATAATAAACTACTATAAACATATAATGGATATTAAGACAATATTTAAGACAATGGAAGAAATCATAAATGAGAGCAATTTCATGGCTCTAGCATGAAAAACGTTATGACACTGGCTTGGGAAGCAATCTAAAATGTACTTTCTGATTATATTTAAAAGCATATATTTCAATGAAAAAAACAACACTTTTCCTTCAAGCTGTTATACTTCAAATAATCAACAATGCAGAGGCTGATGCAAATCATATGAGCTGATTCTCACTTAAAATTTAATTTTTACTTGTTTTCTAAAATATGTGCCTACTGCTCATTTTGAATGTTAAGTACAAAATATTGATAATTTTTTGGACTTTTCATGAATTTATTGCTCAAAAACTAGTTGGATTGTAAATCTGCTTGCTGATTAATACTTATTGCTAATTTACTGATTAATATATAGAATATTTTATTTCACTTAAAAATATTCAATTCTTCACACATTGTATTTATTTTATTATAATATACAATATGGGTATTTATGTTATCTATATTTCACACATGGTTTCTTTTATTTCATATTATATTTCTCCTGAAAACTGTTAATATGTAAATAGTTTGAAAGATAAACTTAAAAATTTTATTGCTCGACAGAGAATTTTAAGTTACTTAATTTCATATGTTGTCTTATTGAATTAAAAATTCAAATGGAGTTCAAATGAGGTATTTTATCCTGTGCAGCACTGTTTTCTTTCAACACAATGGGTTAATCATAATATGTTCCTAAGAGCTCAGAGGTTAGGGAAAGGACTCCAATGAACAACTGTTGGGAGACACATGGAAGCCTGGCATCAAGCATGGTCCTTTATGTGCACGTGGTATGACTATCATGCACCCTGTGCAATGGCTTAATATTGAATACACCCTCGGCTTCCAAAGCCTTTGAGAGCATTTCCAAGCCCAGAGGTGCCCCTTTCTCACTGATGGCAGAATGGCAGTTAGTGGAGAGAATTCTCAATGCTTATCACAGTTTGGACTTAAACCTACCACATTAACAATCCTTGCCCCAGGTTAATAAGAAACAATATATTATCATGATGGTTTCCAGAAAGTAACTGAAATTAAGTAACAAAATCTATTGTTTGCTATAATCACAACAGCAAGTTCTGTGCACTTGAACGCATCGAGTACTTCTTTTTTTTTCATTGAACTTAATTTCGTTTCTTGGACTGAACTATCACGGTTAAATATTAGTCAGTGAAAATGCCAATTTCTTATTAATAAGGGAATTGAAAGCTCTTTTGATCACGAAAAAAGTGCGATACCAATTAACAATTGTAAACAAATAACAGACTTCTAAATGCTCCAAAAAATGCTTTTAAGTTCTTTATTCACACCCTTTCGGAATATTCCTAATATTTTAGTACTATACAAACAGTGGTTCCGAAACTTTCTAAGGTTGCATTTCCCTTTTGAGCTTCTATTTCTGTATCTCATTTGAGTTATCCCAACTGACAAATATTCACACAACTCCCCACATACAGGAGTTAAAAGCATATATTTCACTTAAACATAATCACTCATCCTTCACACAATATGGTGACTAAAAGAGCTAATTATGCATATAAAATTACAGAATTATGCAACATATATACCCTGTGGCAGATCATCACTCAGGTACAAAAACAAATGCTTTCGGCCTCATAAAACCAAAAAGTAGATATTTTTTATTTCTAATGTTTTGTTAAATGATAGAAAAATACAAAATAATAATGATAATAAATGCAATTTAGCTTAACATCCTTAAAAAATATTATTTTGAATATTTAGAGGGGGGGGGGGGGCTCAAACTCAGGTTGTGCTTCGGGCAAATTTATTTTCTATTTCTTGAAATATATGCATTACAATTACATAATTTGTATCACATAACACTTTTTTAAAGCCATACTGCTTTACACTCTTTGAATTAAGAATATGAAATTGTCAAATTATTCTGATAAACTTGACAATACGCTCAGAACCATTAAACTTAGGCAAATTAATTTTCCATTGCTGAACTCAATTGCATTAGCAACAGACTTACTGAAAAGTTGTGATGCTAAGCGAACTTTCATCTTTTGCTTCCAAAAATTTACATGGGCATTTCTTCGCTTCCAACCAAGATTTAGTCTTCTACTTCTTGTAGTTCGTGGAAGGCTGTAAAATATTTTCACTCAACAAAATAATTGTCAGGATCAACAATTACTTTCTTTTCTGCTGAAGTGTTTCTGACCAGTTTCAACCTATGACGTGGGTCCAAGAAAATAGATAATGATTCCCCAGTAACTGGATAGCTAAACCTGGAGTTCAGTGCTCCTGGTTCAAGCACACATCCTAAGTTCTTGGTCATTCTGAGATTTGCAGCCAAACCATGAAAAGTAAGTGAAATTACTTTGATGTTTCCTGAATGTAAGAGGATAAGGCACTGAAGAACAAGATTTGCCCTTTGTGCAGATGTTACACTGTCGACTAAAATTATCCAATAGGCCCTGGCCAGATGCAGCAGATGTAGCTCAGGACAGACTTGCTTGGAGAACTAAATTGCACGGTCTGGTTGGATATCCGTAGCCCATGGCTGCTTGAGGATGATGATGATGCTGTTAATACAAGCAACCATAAAATCAAGTGCTTCCTTTGCCATAAGAAAGTAGTTATTTAATCCTGATCCTATAATAATATAGTCATGGAAAATCTGACCATCAAATTCAATATGTTGTCATATTGGTATCTTATCTGTCATCAATGCAAATATGAGGATATTTACTGATCTTAACCTCATTAGATAAAGCCATTATTGTTCAGCAGTAAATCCTGGTGCAGCATTTATATAGCTATACCACTTGGAAATAGTTCTTGAATGGGATAAACATGAATTGAATGAATTCCTCATATAATTATATGCCGTTGGTGAATAAAAATGAAAGATCAAAGCAAATGCTCTGAGCTCAGCATGCAACGCTCCAAAATTAAACTTCTTTACTTTGGACCTTTTGACTGATCCAAATTAAATTAGATCTCGGGATCTCAGACCCAAAATTCTCAAGCAGCTGCTTGTCACAGAGATCAAACAGTAGCTTGTCAGTTGCTATTGGTCGACAGCAATGATCCTCTCTGGTGCGCAGAGCAGATTCCCGAAGTGTGAGCAATGAACGTTCGGAGATAGCGCTACAGCAACCCATGCTCTCAGCTACTAGAGGCGGACGGCCCAGCGATGTCCTCCCTAGGGACTTCCGACTAAATGAGGTAGGGGAACGTTTTGTTAAGATCTGGTACCATTCTTCCACATGAGTGTTTTCGGCGTACTGCCACCACGTTGTCCCAAATGGGACCCAGAACTGTTAAGAACTGGCTGTCTCTCGAGCAAGTAGCTCGTTATATTAACTTGCCAAATAAAGTTAAATAAGGGTTCGTTAAGTATATGGTGTTACTTATTGAGTAAGAATTTAAAAAAATTGTCAAACTATTAAAGTTGTATTTTAATCAAAATCAATTATCGTTGCTCAAGACAAAAATAGAAAAGTCCAATACATATAACAAAATTTATTTCCAAAAAATTCAAGATTCACTGTATTATACCGATGAATTCAAAAGTGTGAGAATCTAAAAGCTCCATCTCTAAATACAACTCCAAAAAAAAACTGACTACAAACGTCTTCCTCCATCTACTGATTCTTAGCTTTTTAACTCCATACTGACTCCGTGACCTAACGTCACTTAGCCGTGACCTAACGATCGCAAGCTAGCTATGACGCAAGAGGAGGTGTGTCCTTAACGTGCGCATTAGCGGCTGTCAATAGTCAGTATTGCGCATGCGCAACTTCTTTAGCGACTACCAAAAAGGAAAAATGATGGCCAACTAAAAAATAATCCCCGAAATCAGAAATATAACTTATATAAAGTAAAACTGGTTAAAGAAAAGTAAAAGTGAATGGGTAGACCATCACAAGTAGAATGTTGTTTATTCATCATCTTCCATCAATTTTTTACAGAAATTTTCTGTGTAAATTTTTCTTTTCCAAGAATCTATATAGCATCATCTGCCATTATTGTTTTTTTTCTTTTTCATATGTTCCAACAAGAATTTAAGGTCTTTAAATTTTCTTTTTTCATTTCTACATTTTGCTTTTTGAAGAAATCATATTTGCTTCAGATAATTTGAATTCCTATCCTAAGGTTCTTCTAGTTTCCTCTTAATTTCATTTTTGCTAGGGGATTTCAAAGCAATTCAGAATTTGGAACTTATGTAGCCACCTTATGAGAAATGCTGTTTGTGCTGCTACATGGTTCAAGAACCTTGCGATCTGCATCACGTTTCATTGGAGGTTTTCATGATTTTGAGTCTGAAAAAAAAATATCACATATAGTCTTCCATTATTTTACTAAAGAGTATACAGTGCACAGTAATTAGAGATATTAATTTCAGCTTTCCTTAACTAGGTTGCTCAAATTCTGTTACTCATCCATGAAGAGGTAATAACTTCTGTCATAACAACATTCAACAAAAATAGTACAAATGATCATAGAAATCGTAGGTCATTCATATTCAGGGTTGCATAAAAATTTTCAGTTACCGAGTCAAACTGTTCTTTAACAAATTAAATTTAAAATGGATTCATGGGATCAATTTGAACATCATAATTAAATTTGTAACGTCCAAATTATCAAATGTAAATTACATTAAATATTCTGCATTTGCAAAAAAATTCTCAAGCAGCTGCTTGTCACAGAGATCAAACAGTAGCTTGTCAGTTGCTATTGGTCGACAGCAATGATCCTCTCTGGTGCGCAGAGCAGATTCCCGAAGTGTGAGCAATGAACGTTCGGAGATAGCGCTACAGCAACCAATGCTCTCAGCTACTAGAGGCGGACGGCCCAGCGATGTCCTCCCTAGGGACTTCCGACTAAATGAGGTAGGGGAACGTTTTGTTAAGATCTGGTACCATTCTTCCACATGAGTGTTTTCGGCGTACTGCCACCACGTTGTCCCAAATGGGACCCAGAACTGTTAAGAACTGGCTGTCTCTCGAGCAAGTAGCTCGTTTATTTCATGGACTCTTTCCTAATGGACTGTTGCTGCATCACGCATAAAATTTCCCTTATTGAAAAGGACCGTGCCAGGGGCGCTTGTTTGAAAATTGTCCCTAAAGTGGGAATAGTTGTGTGTAAAATGTCTGAAACTAATTTTGTTAACAAATGTTGTATTTTATTGTTAACTGCAAAATTAGCTCAATTGTCATTGTGGTAAATGTCTGTTCATTTTAATATTGGGTCCGGGAACTGCTTAGATTTAGCAGCAAGTAAACGAATCACGGCTTAAGTGCGTGTAAAATGGAAGGCTTAAGTGCGTGTGCCGCCCTAAAAATACTCAGGGTGGTCACCACACCTGCAGTAGACGGGAAGCCGATTATCTATGATTCCACATTGGGCGTCTGGGTGCCTAGTCAAGGAATTGTGGAAGGTCACTTATATTCACGTTGTGATAATACTTATCAGATGTTTATACACATACTCTATATCTATATACATAGGTAGATGAGGGTGGAAAAGTAAGCCGAACTTGATAGAATCACGATTCCTTAACATAAAGAGAATCTTCATAGACACGAATTGTTCACAGCTTGAATGTTAGTTAATTGAGGTTTACCCTTAAATGGATTTTTGTTTAAAATAAGGATAATATTTATCATAAATACTAATTTTCTGATTCAAGGTCTCATGGATTCGACATCGAGATTTTCAAGTGCTGACTGTTGGCAGATACACTCTTAGTAGTGACAACAGATTTCTGTCAGTTCACTTAGAGGACGCAGAAGATTGGACTTTGGAGATAAGTAATGCTCAAGCATCAGATGAGGGCTTGTACGAATGTCAAATCACCGGTGATGGTTTAAAAAGTATATATTCCAAATTATGGGTTGTTGGTAAGTAAAATTTTATACTGATTTCAAAATTATTTGGTAAAATTTAAATTTTTGTGTCCTGAAGTTAAGTGATCTATCCCTCGATTTATTCGATTCAATTCTAGATGCACGAATATACGGCTCATTTTAAAAACAAAATTGGTATTTTCAAATGGAAAAATTTATGCCGAAATTCCCTTTTGTCAAGGTCTTTAAGAAAAACAACTTTCCATGCTGACAAGGTATCGCTTAGGATTGCACTTTCGAGCAGAAAGCTAAATTCACCACAACTTTTGAAAGAATGGACATTTGCAACAAACGTCAATGTGTGCTCAAGAAGGGTAAGCCGAAATCTCTTAGCAATGGAATTATACGGTTGCAACATCATCTGAAATGCTTACTGACAGATTTCAGAGCAAGAAACGATTACAGTGGCACTGTGGACTGTTCAGGACTGGAAAAAGTAACTTTAAATGATAAAAGTCAGTTTTGCCTTAATAGAAATCAAAAAAGTGCCTACGTAAAAAAAAGTGGCATAAAGAATTCGGCCCTCAGTGTTAAAGTTACTTTGAAACATGCAAATAATGTATGGTATGGGGCTGCACGTCCTGTTGAGGTGCTGGATGGCTATACATTGTAAAAGGAATAAGGAAAACTGAGAACTACATTGAAATATTGAAAACAGAATTTTTGCAGACAACCAGAGATCTTTTTGGAGATGAACTTTTGATTTTTCGGGACGATTAATACTCAATGTCACTGTGCGAAGATTATTTAGAAGTGGTTAGCAGATAGCACCATTAAAAGGACGGAATGGCTTTGTCAGCCACCGGACATTAATCATATAGAGAACTTATGGTTAGTTTAGAACTTATGGAGAAAAATTTAGTTATGAAATTTATAAGAAGCATTTAATAAGCGTGAATTAATGATATTTTTGTTTAATCATATTTTTATAGAACTGCTGCTGCAATTAGTACGTTCCATGCCAAAAACATGTGAAATGGTCATTATTGCAAAGGTCTAGCCATTAAAATATTAATTTTAAAGCGTTTAACATGGGTAAAATTTAATATTTCACGAAATTTAAACTTCTGTTAATTGATGCGCATGTCATAACACATAAGAATTTATGCTTTATTGAGTTTTAATAATTATTATCTCAAAAACCGTTTAAGATAGCAGAAAACTAAAAAAAAGTTTGAAAGCATAAAATGGAACTTTAGAATGAATAATCAAAGTTATACATATTTAATAATAATGGCAAACAAATTTTCATAAAAGTCATGCCTCTGAAATAAAAGTAACCATTTCTTAAAGATTTCAAGGTGCTCAACACGAATATGACAATGAAGATCGAAAATTGGCTACGATTTCTGAGAAATCCGCAATAATTTCTTATATAATAGAGTAATATGTCGATATGACATGTATCGGTAAAGCTCCGCTTCTACTGCCGACGTCGCTTGTACAGCTGCTTAGGATCATCCCTGGCGAGCGTCCAACAGTAGTCAGCCAACAATGAACTGGACCAGTTTCCCTGGTATTGTCTCTCCATCGTTGCAATGTCCTGGTGAAAACGCTCACCATGCTCATCACTAACTATGGCGCAGTTGTTGGATTTGGGTTGTTGGGTTGTTTTGCTTCTGAGCGGCATTTTTTTGCACACCATGGGCTAAATGGCCAGGTCACAAGGACCCCGAAGGCTCAGAGAAGGTTGGGGGAGGAGACACACTGGAACAGCTGTTGGAAGACAGATGGTAGCCTCCCATCAAGGCCATCCAACGTGTTCTTTAACGGGCACAGGGTATGGCTCTCCCGCACACGGGCCACGGCTTAATGTCCCATCCGACAGATGGCGGCCTTTCCAAGCCCATCGGTGTCCCCTACTGACCGTAGGCAGGGCGAGGAGCAGCTGTTGGGGAAGAAATCTAAGTGGGAATGGAGAAAGTGGATCTTTAAGGACATATTGCAGCCAAGTTTGTGATACAGAGACAACATGTCGTTAACCACTTTCTTGTAGTTGTCTGTCCTGATATTCTCGACGAATTTAGTTGACACCAGACAAAACGCGTCCCAAGCCTTTTTCTCGTCATCCTGAAGCAGGTTGTTGAACCTTCCCTGAATCGAGGGGATTTGTCAGCCAAGTACTTGAAAATTGGTGCAGCCCAGTCCATGGCTTCTACGAAGTTTTTCATCACATCTAATTTGACGTGTAGCGAAGGTAGAAGGTTTTTGCACGTTTCTGCCAATGCTGGGTGTTCTACATTCTTCTCTCCGACCTTCAGAAATTTCCTCTGAGGCCACTTTCTCTTCACGTAGTGCAAAGTTTTTGCTCGGCTGTCCCATTTACATAAGAAACAGCAGTACTTCATATATCCCAGCTGCAGACCCATCGACAGAGCCACTACCTTCAAGTCACAACAGAGATGCTAGCCATACTTGCTGTATTGAAGACAGTTCAACAGCTGTTTTAGATTGTCATAGGTTTCTTTCATGTACACAGGGTCTCTGATCGGAATGGATGGAAGTCGATTCCATTATGCCGCAACACTACCTGAGAGTCAATTTCGAGGAGTCTAGGGGCGGGGGTGGCTCAGTCGGTAGCGCGCCAGGCTCGTAATCTGTAGTTCCCAGGTTCGAGTCCCAGCTGGGTCAGCGTTGAGATTTTTCTCCGCAAAATTCCCCGCCCTGCCCACGGTCAGTAGGGGACACCGATGGGCTTTGCAAAGGCCGCCGTCCGTCGGATGGGACGTTAAGCCGTGGCCCCGTGTGCGGGAGAGCCATACCCTGTGCACATTAAAGAACACGCTGGATGGCCTTGACGGGAGCCTACCATCTGTCTCCCAACAGCTGTTCCAGTGGGTCCCCTCCCCCAACCTTCTCTGAGCCTTCGGGGTCCATGTGACCTGGCCATTTAGCCCATGGTGTGCAAAAAAGTGCCGCTCAGAGGTAAAACAACCCAAAAAAATCGAGGAGTCTATGAATAGTCGCCATTCTTGAGGGTCATGTTTGATTCCATGGGTATTCATCAGAACATCCACATCGGAGCAGAACACAAGGTCATCTTTCTTTCTGAAGTAAGGCGCAACTGCTCATGACGAGTTTGAAATGAAGTCACTCGGACATTTTCCTTGAGAACATTCCATTGTTTAAATCTTGATCCAAGTAACTCTGCTTTGGCCTTGGACAGCTTCAGATCGCGAACAACATGGCCTTGACGGGAGGCTACCATCTGTCTCCCAGCAGCTGTTCCAGTGGGTCCCCTCCCCCAACCTTCTCTGAGCCTACGGGGTCCATGCAACCTGGCCATTTAGCCCATGGTGTGCAAAAAAGTGCTGCTCAGAGGTAAAACAATCCAATCCAATCCAATTTCTTCTTCGGTGACAATATGTGGTGTAAATGATGCAACGTGGCAGACGTATGGATCATCGTTAGACAACGAAGGCTGCGGATAACCCGACGACGGTTCGCCTCCCTCCTGATCATCTGAATCGGTGGAAAATTCTTTCGGAGTTTCTGGAACGGGTTCGCCGTGAGTGTGGAAGGAAGGCCTTCGCCGTGTGGAACTGGTTGGGCAGCTGATTGTACATTCGGGTACGCTATTGTCCACTTCTTTTTCCTTCTGATGCCTCAAGAAAAAGGTGGAACCATGTAGAAATAGCAGTCATTTGTGTGATAGCTGGCTCTCTCCAAACCATAGGAACAGCAAACGGCATCGGCAGCTTTTCGCCTATCAGACACTTCGGAATATTTCTTGCACACATACTGCAGCATATGTGTGGGGCCAAGGCATTGTCCTGATCCTCGATCTTGCATCCAAAATATAACTTATACGCTGCTTTCACCTTTGGAGTGATAGCCCTTTTCTGGCTTGCAAACGTCAGTTCCCCGCAAATGTAACAAAATGTATTTGCACTATTAACACAGTTAGGAGGCATCAATACTGTTCGATTGAAACTGCAAGGATCACTTGTGTTGCACTTATGAATCAGGGGTAAAAGGGAGTCGCTCAAAAGACATGTTCACCCTACGAGAAACGTCGCTTACAACTAACGATTGCATCCATTTTTGTCCACAATCGTAAAGCTGTGATGTCATGACTGAACTATATTGCATCAGACAATGATGCAATACCTCCGGGGGGGGGGCTGGCTGGTGCAATGCAAAATAATATGTTTCAATCTGGAGTTTAAAATACAGCGTTGCGAAATGTTTACTCAATGCGGACTGAGTCGTTTATACATGATCATCTCTGTCTCTCCTAAACAAGAGCCAAACATCAAATTTTATTGTAATTTTCGTGTTTAGCATATTAAAATTAGTAAAGACTTGCTATCTTCATTTCAAAGCCTTTTTTTGTGTTGCCCAGTGATTCCTTGGCTAGAAATCAGTATAAATATGAGAAATATGCAAAAAACACTGGTGTCAATGTCTTTTCTTTTTTTCGTAATCTGTAGTTCCCAGGTTCGAGTCCCAACTTGGTCAGCGTTAAGATTTATCTCCGCAAAACTCCCCACCCTGCACACGGTCAGTAAGGGGACACCGATAGGCTTGGAAATGTCGCCGTCCATCGGATGGGACGTTATGTCGTGGCCCCGTGTGCGGGAGGGCCATACCTTGTGCACGTTAAAGAACACGCTGGATGGCTTGACGGGAGACTACCATATGTCTCTCATAACAGCTGTTCCAGTGGGTTCCCTTACCCAATCTTCTCTGAGCCTTCAGGATCCGTGTGACCTGACCATTTAGCCATTGGTGTACAAAAAAATGCCGCTCAGAGGTAAAACAACCCAACCCACCCCATGTCATTTTTTCCACCACTGCATGTTATTATTTGATATTATATTATTTATATAATTATGTATTATTTATATATTATTATTATATTTATTATATTATTATTTATATTATTATATTATTATTTATATTATTATATTATTATTTATATTATTATATTATTATTTATATTATTATATTATTATTTATATTATTATATTTATTATTATTTTATTATTATTTTATCATTATATTTATTATTTATATTATTTGTTATCATTTCATATTATAGTAAAATCTTTTTATAACGGGGGGGGGGAGGGTTTCTCAGTCAGTAGCGTGCCAGGCTCGTAAATTGCAGTTTCTGGGTTCCAGACTCGCCTGTGCCAGTGTTGAGATTTATCTTCGCAAAACTTTTTGTGCTGCCCACAGTCAGTAGGGAACCCTGATGGGCTTAAGGCCGCCGTCCGTCGGGTGGGACATTAATCCATGTGCCGTGTTTGGGAGATAGCTATATCTTGTGCACACTAAAGAACATGCTGGATGGCCTAGATGGGAGGCTACCAACCCTCTCCTAATAGCTGTCCAGTGGGTCTCTCTCTCTCTCGAAACTTCTCTGAGACTTTGGGATCCTTGTGACCTACCCATTTAGCCCATTGTGTGTAAAAAAGTGCCGCTAAGAGGTAAATCAACTCAACGCTCTTTATAAAGAAATCGAAGAGACCTCATTTTCGGCACCTGTTGTAAAGAGGTCTTTTTGTACAGGATTATTTTTTAAGATCATCATATTTGCATTTAAAGGTTATTATTAGCTATACATTATATCAATGCTAACATTTTTGCAAACGAATGTTTCCACAAAGTTCCTTTTATGGCAAAAGCAGTAGAAGCGCTTTATGCATTCTTGGGACATTTAACAATTTTCATAGTAAAAACAATTCTCTATATGATATAGCAGCTTATATGCGACATCTCTGTGCTACTGAGCTATTCCTGTTAATGATCTAAACTTGCTAATAATCTACCGATAACTCTATAACTTGATAATAATATAGTGGATAACTTTCGACTGACTGCTTTCTCATTATTTAAAAGAGTAGAATGGATATGTGCATTAGAAACAAAGGCATGTTAATAATAATAATTAATAATTAATAATAGAAAATTAAAATACAGCAGTACTCAAGATGAATATATTTTAAATATTTCAGCCAAGGTTATATTATTAAATTCGGATTTGGATCGCCCTCTGAGCTTTCCTTTGTAGGTCTGTTAAATTGGTAACGACGAATTTGTCAATGGAGAATTCTGAAGGAGACAATATGTGGGGCGGATGCGGGGGGGGGGGAGGCTTCCACCCAAAGTAACTCGGAGTTGGCAAAATTCAAAGCGACTTCGTAAAATTTAGGTGAGTTGCGAAAATTTGTCATTTTTTTTGGAAAATTAAAGGGAGTTCTCAAAATCGGGGCAATTTGGCAAATCTAAGGCAGTTTGGAAAATGGAGAGAGGGCAAAATTTAGAGCAGTTAGCAACATTCGAAGCCACTTAGTAAAATACAGGTGAGTTGGCAAAATCGGACAACTTGGTAAAATCTTAGGGAGTTAGCAAAATCGGGCAACTTGGTAAAATCTTAGGGAGTTGGCAAAATTCGGAATGACTTGGTAAAATCTTGGGGAGTTATCAAAATCGTGACAACTTGGTAAAATCTTGGGGAGTTGGCAAAATCGTGACAACTTGGTAACATCTTGGGGAGTTGGCAAATATCGGAGTTACTTGACAAAATCTTGGGGAGTTCACAAAATTCGGAGTGGCTTTGAAAAATCATGGGGAGTTGGCAAAATTCAGGTGTGATGTAAAAATTAGGATTTTTTTTTTCTGTAAAATTATGACGAGTTGTCAAAATCTAGGGACAGTTGGCAAAATTCGGAGTGACTTGGCAAAATCGTGGGGAGTTAACAAAATTCAGGTGAGATGTGAAAATTAGGATTTTTTCCTGTAAAATTATGGCGAGTTGGCAAAATCTAGGAGAGTTGGCAAAATCTAGGAGAGTTGGCAAAATCTAGGAGAGTTGGCAAAACTTAGGGAGTTGGCAAAATCTACGGGCAGTTGGCAAAAACTAGGGGCAGTTGGCAAAATTCGGAGTGACTTGGCAAAATCATGGAGAGTTGAGAAGATTCAGGTGAGATGTAAAAATTCCAATCTTTTTTCTGTAAAATTATGGCGTGTTGGCAAAATCGAGGCAACTTCGCAATATCTAGGGGAGTTGGCAAAATTCAGAGTGCCTTTGCAAAAATCTGGTGTGATGTAAAATTGGGATTTTTTTTCTGTAAAATTGTGGCGAGATGGTAAAATCTAGGGCAGATGGCAAAATTGGAATCTACTTGGTAAAATACGGGCGATTTGTGAAAATTTTGATTGTTTTTGTGAAATTAAGGAGAGTTGACAAAATCGAGAAAACTTGGCAAAATCTAGGGAAGTTGGCAAAACTGGAAACCACTTGGTAAGATACAGGTGAGTTGTAAAAATTGGGATTGGTTTTGTGAAATTAAGGAGAGTTGGAAAAACCAAGAACTCCTGATACAATCTAGGGGAGTTAGCAAAATTCGAAGCCACTTGGTAAAATACAGGGTGAGTTGTGAAATTGTGCCTTTCTTATGCAATTAAGGAGAGTTGATAAAATTCGAAGTAACTTGGCAAATTTCGGGAAGATGTAAAAATTGAGATTTTTTCAGTAAAATTACGGTGTGTTGGCAAAATCTAGAGTAGTTGGCAAAATTTGAACCTACTTGGTAAAATATAGGCGAGTTGTTAAAATTGAGATTTGTTTTGTCAAATTTAGGAGTGTTGGACAAATTGAGGAAACTTAACAAATTGTAGGGCAGTTGGTAAAATTCGAATCAACTTGGAAAACACGGACGTGTTGTGATAATTGGGATTGGGTTTGTGAAATTCGAGATAGTTGACTAAAATCGAGAAAACTTGGCAAAATTTTGGGTAGTTTGAAAAGTTTTAAGTGATTTGGCAGATTTAGGAGAGATGTGAAGATTGGGATTAGTTTCGTGAAATTAAAGACAGTTGGCCAAATCAAGGGAGAATTCACACTGACTTGCTACAATTCAGACGAGATGTATATATTGGAATTATTTCTGTAAAATTATGGCCAGTTGGCAAAATTTTGAATTTCGAGTTGGAAAATTTTTGATTTCTACCCCCTCCCCACCAACCATAGTCCTTCGCTACGCCCCTGACAATATGGTTTCCATCGAGCCATAACTTTATCAAGAGTCAAGAATTCTTAAAAGAGCACCACTAATTTTTCTTTTTGAAAATGGTAAATCCTCTATACCTATACATGTTCATTTTTAGTGGATCGGGAGATATGATTTGTATATTTTTTTTTCATTGGTTTCGAGGCATGGATATTAGTGTCGTTTTTCTGCTGATATCCCACCATCCTCACAGACAATCTACTATGATGTATAAAATTGAAAGTTGGGTTGTTTTACGAGCGGCACTTTTTTTGCACACCGTGGGCTAAATGACCAGGTCACATGGACCCCGAAGGCTCAGAGAAGGTTGGGGGACGGGATCCACTGGAACAGCTGTTGGGAGACAGATGGTAGCCTCCCGTCAAGGCCATCCAGCGTGTTCTTTAACGTGCAGAGGGTATGGCTCTCCCGCACACGCGGCCACGACTTAACGTCCCATCCGACGGACCGCGGCCTTTCCAAGCCCATCGGTGTCCCCTACTGACCGTGGGCAGGGCGGGAGATTTGCGGAGATAAATCTCAACGCTGACCAAGTTAGGACTCGAATCTGGAAACTGCAGATTACGAGCGCTACCGACTGAGCCACCCCCGCCCCACAAAATTGAAAGACTCCTGTCAGGCCTCTGTGGCAAGCAGCTGCTTGAGGGGATATTTATTTTATTATTTTTAAGTGAGAGGTTTCTAAATATTTAACACAGTAATATAGAAGTTTCCAACGTAATGAAGCTAATCAAATATCGAGGACGGGCTCTGCATTTCATTAGGCGGAGTTCTTCGTTCTTAGGGAGTTCGTTCCGTAAAATATTTTCTGTGATTTCTATGGTGCAAGAGGGCAGGGGTGGCTCAGTCGGAAGCACGCCAGGCTCGTAATCTGCAGTTCCCACGTTCGATTCCCAACTATTCTATTGTTGTGATTTATATCTGCTAATCGCACCGTGTGCAGGAAATATATACTCTGTGCTTCTTAAAGAATACGCAGGATGGCCTTGACGGGAAGCTACCATGTCTCCCAACAGTTTTCCAGTGGGTCCCCCCCCCCCGTCCTCTCTAAGTCCTTCGGTCCTTGAGAACTAGCCATTTAACCCATTGAGTACAAAAAAGTGCCACTCAGAGGTGAAACAACGTACTCCAATCTATAGTAAACATTTATTAAATATTCATTTATCACATATGTGTTTCAATAACGTAAATCTAATTTGAAATAACCATATTTATGTAAAAATGGAAAATCAACTGCGGTGATCTTGGTAACATTTAGGCTTAAATATTTCACATAAAAACAAGGATGCAAAACTGATGTTTGAAAGAATCATTTATCATTCCAAATTTGTATTCACTTTTGACACTTGGCATGATTAAACACTTCGCACGATGATAAATATTTACTTATGCTAAATAAATATTTATTGTTCGTTAGTTAGATATTTACCCTTATTAAATAAGGTGTGTAAATAGTAGTTAAGCATAAACTGGAGAGAGAGCTTAGTGGATGTACCCTGTGATGATGCACAAAACGACCAGGCCTTGCATCTAAAGCCGACTTCGCCGTCTTTTAATGCAGTCAGTACCTTTCAATAGAGGTACTCTCTTGTGAAAGGGGAGGGCTGCAGGGTTAGTGTGGCCTACTGATCTGGTCATTTATGATCACATTTTCTTGTTTCTTATTCTGTCGTGCTTACGAGTCAACTTCACAGGTTCCTGGCGCTGACCATTTAAACCAATTGGAGTGGATTATGGCTTTCAGCGAGATTTCGAATACTGAATTTGTTGCACTGGGAGACTGCATTTGAAGAAAAATCCACCGCTTTGTTCTCTCTGCATGTGGGTTGACAGCCCTAAGTGAACAGATGCACAGGTTACCTTATATCACCCGGCGGATAATCCTGATCAGAGGCCATGGCAGGTACCTGAACCCTTACTTCTACGGCATCGTCATCCTACCCTGGAGTAATGTGTCTCAGGCAGGTCACGTTCTATTTCGATTCTGGTTCTTGAAAAGTTTCACACGTAAAGGTAGTGCCTGAAGTTCCTACCAGCATTGGTGGCTTAAGCCTTTAGTGCTGGGGGAACGGGTCTTTGCCACATGCCTTTTATTAGAGGACTGTTTAATATTGTTTGCCCTATCAGTCTCAAAAACCTAGTTTCTTATAAAAACCAAAATAATAATTTTCTTTCGACTGGTACATGGAATGTGAGGACGTTGTATAGATTAATCTCTTGACGTCCTCACACAGGAATTCCAGCGTTATAACCTAGATATTTTGGGTTTCAAAGAGACCAGATAGGGAGGATGAAAAGCATCTCCAAGGTGTAGGTTTGATTCTCAGTAGACATGCCAGTGATGCTCTTCTAGGATATGACTGCATTAATGAAAGTTTTTTTTATAGTTAAATATATACTTAAGGTTAAAGACTCTAATGTTATCTGCTGTTTTCTCTCCATAGAGGACTCTGATGAAAATGAGAAACATAGGCTTTAGGAATAACTTCGGGATATTTTGAATTCTATCAAGAGAGTAGATATTTCTATTGCTAGGTGACTTCAGTGCTAACATTGGTACTGACTGTTACATTTGAGGAAGGGTGTTAGGTACCTTTGGCCTATTATATAAATATATATAAATATCTAAAAGTGGTAGTTGCGACGGCAATTTCAAACATCTCCAATAGGTAAGTAAATTTAACAGTTTGAGAATAACTAACACGTACTACAAACACCGGGACATTTATAAAAGCACATGGGTTTCACCTAATGAATTGCATATGAATATGATCGATTATATATTAATTAACATCAAATGGTATAGTTCAGTTAGAAATAACAGATTATACGGGGGACTGAAATTGGCATTACATTTTTAAAGGGCCTTATCAATGAAGATGGAGCAAACCTATAACACTGAAGCTCTGAAAGACCCAGATATAGCTAAAGCGATCCATTATAGGCTACGTACTAATTATGACAAATTCTGATTGACATATATTATTGATAAACAGGCTTTTGTTCAAATTAACAGTAGTACTTTGGGTAAAAAGGATGAGAGAAACAAAGCCATTTGAGTGATAAGATTAGGCAGCTTATTTTTGAAAGAAAGAATTACAATACGGGATTAATCTTAATCAACATGCTCCTATTATTAACAGACGGCATTACAAAGGGCCAAATAAATATGTAAAGGATCAGTTACAGCTGATCTTTGGCTTGATATCTTTAGCTTGATATCTTCGCTGGTAAAGCAGAGGAAGCAGTTAGCACAACAGCAAGGGGTTGAACCAGATTGTTTATCTTTTGTGTGGGAAGAAACAGAAACTGGGATTGAAAAATAAATAAGGTACAGAAATTTAAGGTGAAGCCTCTATCATAATTACGTGGATTAATCACTTCAGCGATGGTCTAAACAATCTGGTTCATTCTAATCTCACTTTTCATTCTAATTTCACTTTTTTCACATTCTAATCTCACTCAAGATAGATGCATTGCTCCGTCAGTGATGGACCAATATGAGGGTGTGAAATTACTTTGGCTATCTCTAAATTAAAACTACATAAATTCACTGAAGTAGATGAAATTGCTATAGAAATACGTAGAACAGGGAATATTTCTGTTTTCAGGTGTTTGTCAGGTGTTCTCTAAAACCTGTAACGTATGGACACCTATGGGTAAAGATACTGGTTATGTGAGACATGAGGTAAAGAGATGAAAAGAGATTGCTTCCGAGACTTTTAAGAATCTATGAGAGTGTAGATAAAAAAAATCAAAATTCAGCTGCATATCAGTTTGGTCCTTTTTTACGTTACTTATGATAGTGAAACTTGGGTCCTTTGTTAGCAAGATAGAAGGAAACTTTATTTGATGCCTTTGATTCTATATGTATATGCAGTATCTTGGGCATTAGATAGTTTGAGTTTTTAATAATGATGAGGTTTGCCGAAGGAGTCGGCAACCACCTCTCAGCAGTATATTGTGCAAAGAAAGACTGCATTGGTTTGAGCATGTTGCCCGTAAGCCAAACTCAAAATTAGTGAATAGGATTACGAATAATGTACCTAAATGCAGTAGAAAAAGAGGGAGACCTAGGATGCGATGGGCAGACAATATCAAACAGGATCTCGTTAGAACAGGCCTACAGTGGGTAAATGTAGAAGATGTAGCTCAGGACAGACACATTTGGAAGACTAAATTAGAGTCTGATTAGACCTAAGTAACCCATGGCTGTATCTATGTATGTCTATCTAGGAGGATCTAGGGGACGGGGGGGGGAGCAAGGGGGCAATAGCTCCTCCTTTCAGAATACTAATCAGGGCAATAGAAAAAATTATAAAATTTATTTATATTTGATGCACTTTTGAATAATTTTTTAAAAACGTTTAAGCCGGAGGAGGAAATGTTATAATGCATTGGAAAACCAGTCTCTTGCTCCCTCGCCTTTCACACTTTTGCGGATCGATTGTATTTTCTTAGATTGTGTCCTCGATTATTTTTCCCTCGATTTTTTTCTAGACCCTGGCATGTATGTATATATGTATCTATGTATGTATGCATATATGTATGTATGTATGTATGTATGTATGTATGTATTATACGTGGAAAAGAGGGTGATCTCTTTCACTCAGATCACTTGCCCCTTTTTCCTTACGTTCACCTGGTATAGTAATTATAATTAGAACTATATTTTAGGGATAATAACTGAATAATGCACTAACATAATGATTATCAAACTTAGGGTAAGGCTAATCTTGAGTGATGGAATTATTTATTTGGAGATTTTGAAAGTTTTCATACATTGAAAATTGAATATTTGGTATATTTGAAACTATTTACGTCATTGTTACAATTAATTAAATTTCTATTCCCTGTTTCTTATTACAGCTCCTCGTCCCATAATGCAAGAAAGCTCAAATCTATACGTTAAACCCGCTTACGGGAGAGCCATACCCTGTGCACGTTAAAGAACACGCTGGATGGCCTTGACGGGAGGCTACCATCTGTCTCCCAACAGCCGTTCCAGTGGGTCCCCTCCCCCAAACTTCTCTGAGCCTTTGGGCTCCTTGTGACTTGGCCATTTAGCCCATTGTATGCGAAAAAGTGCCGCTCAGAGGTAAAACAACCAACCAACCAACCAACCAACCAACTTGCTCCCTTTCTTTTTACGTTCACCTGGTATAGTAATTATAATTAGAACTATAATTTAGGAATGATAACTGAATAATGTACACTAACATATGATTATCAAACTAATGGCAAAGCTAATCTTGAGTGATGGAATTATTTATTTCAAAATTTTGAAAGTTTTCATACACTGATAATTGAATATTTGGTACATTTGCAAGCATTTGCATCATTGTTATAAGTAAGTACATTTCTATTATCTGTTTCTTATTACAGCTCCTCGTCCCATAATGCAAGAAGGCTCAAATCTATACGTTAAAAATGGAAGCTCTATCAGCCTCTCATGTTTAATTGCTAATCATCCAGATGCTTTAACATTTGTATTCTGGTACAAAGATGACCACAAGATTAATTGCGAGTCTTCACGAGTGAGCTTCATTACAGAGAGGGATGCCGACAATACAAAGAGCACGCTGCATATTAATAATGCTGAACCTACAGATTCCGGCAATTATACTTGTAGCCCATCAAATGCAGAATCTGTCAGTACGTCAGTTTATATTCTAAGAGGTATGTTGAAATTTTGAAAAACTTTATTTCTTTGGCATGTAATGGCAACATTATTACCATACTCTACTATGGTACGTAACCAATACGAATGTATTTAAATTTTTATGGTTTATGATATATACAAACACCATTATTGGATTGTTTATGGGTTTTCAAATTTTAAATTACATAGGTTATTTAAAATATCGTTTAAAGAACTTATGTAATATGTTTATTTTCTTAGAAGTACATCATTATCTGGTGTAAGGATCTCTCTTATTTTAATAAATAAGAGAGATCACCGCGGAGAGAATGCCTTTGTTGGACCTTATTTCAACCGTGATTAAATGCTCATAAAAGAATGGAATCAAGGCAATCCATATCTCTAGGATATATAATACATAATATTTTCAACACGCTACATCACAAAAGAGAAGTACTAGAATTGGGAGCAGCCTAGTCCACTGCCCCGCTACAACATTTTAGTCCCGCACACCTGAGTGCTGCCTCACAAGACATCTTCGCAAAGTCTTTCTCCTAATGCTTTGGCTCTCAGAGCACAGCGTTCGCTTTACTGCAGACCCGTTCAACGGTCAGGCGAGAAGTGATATCTCTTCACTCTCCCTTTCTGACTTCTCTACAATTTTTTCTCGTCCTCTAGAATCTTTACAATTAGAAGAACCGATATTTTCAAGAGGTGAGGATTCAACATCGCAGCAAATAAAAATTTAATCTCTTCTTTCTCTCACTAAAACATTTTATTGTGTTCCTTAACTGAATATTTAAATGAAATGCCCAATTGTTTCCTATTTCTTAAGTTTTGAATCATTTATATGAGAATAAGATATGTCTGTTAACTATTTGAAAAAAGTGAAGCAACAAGCACATGGTGAAATCAATGATGTGGATTTGTTAATTTTTTTTACAGTGGTGTCGCATCATTCGGGATTACTGTGCCTAATCCCCGCATGAAATTTCTAAAGATTCCCTTCAACTGAGCAGACCAAAACTCTGCTAAAATATTGAAAAGGAGAAAAAAAAAATAATGTCTGAGGTAATATTTTAATCAGCAAAGCAGAGATGAGATTATTTTTGATTAACATTTTGCTCTTGATTCAGTCAGCGAGAAAGGGAAGTCAATTCGGGACTAATTGCAATTAACTCTTACCACAGGGAAATTGTAACGTAGCATCTCCGCGAAACTCCCCGCCCTGCCCACGGTCAGTAAGGGAAACCGATGGGTTTGGTAAGGCCGCCGTCCGTGGGATGGGACGTAAATCCGTGGCCCCGTGTGCTGGAAAGCTATACTCTATGGACGTTAAAGAACCCTCTGATTTTCCTTGGCGGAAGGTTACCATCCTCCTAACAGCTCTTCTAGTGGGTCCGCTCTCTATTTGTGTTCTAGTGGACCTCGTTCGGGGTCTTTGTGATTTGGCCATTTAGTCTTGTGCAAAAATAGTCTAGCCTAGTGGTAAAACAACACACGCGCAACAACGTAACGTACCACACATCAGTCGCACCTCTTTCGCTTGAACTTGTGATAGTTTATACCAGCAACGGAAGCGGGACAGGAGACATCATCTTGGTTAATTTATGCTAGCCAGTCGTTCAATCAAATTTCTTTTGTAGTAACAGGAGCATAGTGGTGGACGAGGGGACACCTATGGAGAATGGGGGTATTGTAACGTGCTCCAGTTAGGTGTATATTTAGCATTCCCATTCTGTTCTGGTAAAGTAGTTCATAGTTTCCTTCTTTAATATATAATGTTTGCTACTTTTATAAATATATATTTTAAATTTGAAAAATGAATAAAATTGACTTTTTTTCGAACATTCATTTAACAGTTTAAATGATTAGGAATAGCAATGGAAACTTTGAGAGCACGGCACCAAAATGTTTCTATAATTCACAGCTATAAAACTCAGTCTAGGTATCACGAAAACTTTGTCTAACTGCTAGTGGATGTAAGAAAGCATCAATTTTCTTAAAATTGCTCTGTACGTTGTTTCCGTTAGTTCCACTACTAATTCAACACAATGGCGTAACCGTTTATTCTGCTCGTTGGAAGGACCTAAGTAAAAATTTTAAACGTTGCAGCTCGGAAAAAATGTTTGGTCATCCGAAGACACTGAAAGTTTTTCTTAAATAAATGACTTCTTAAAACCATCTGGTCTTAACGCCGAAACTTGATAAACATAATCGCAATTACTCTGTTTTATAACTTGTTTCTACATTAGAGTGAATTAAAGATGTTCATTATAAATGATTGTGA
Source organism: Ryuthela nishihirai (assembly GCA_038380435.1). NCBI lineage: Eukaryota > Metazoa > Arthropoda > Arachnida > Araneae > Heptathelidae > Ryuthela > Ryuthela nishihirai. Next base: position 40,747,843 of record JAWZYU010000018.1, on the reverse strand, counting down.
AAAACTGTGGATTTCTTTCATTTTTATAGGTATGTATACTTCTATAGAAGATACTTCGTCACTCGTAAGAAGCTCACCGACTAATGTCACAATAGAAGTAGGACAAACTGCTTACTTACATTGCAAAGCGAAACTTGTTGGCGACGAAATGGTACGGAAATGGTTTTGTCTGATTTCGAATTGTATTTTTTATGGTTTTCAATGATGCAGACTGAACTATAGTTGAAAATGCAGAATACCTCTAGTACGTCTGTTTCCAGATAAATATAGAAAAATAAAATAAATGACAAATTTGTCTGATTAGATCATGCGCATTACTGAAAGTTAGCCCTTAAATAAACTGGAACCAGGAATTTTCCCTTTTTCGTGCAAAAAAATGTGATAAATGGGAACAGTTATGTACAAATGAATAATAACAGAAGGAGAAATATTTTCTCATATCAATCTACAGTCAGCGACCACTTTATTAAGTGCAGTTCAAAGTTATCACAATAATACTCAACTCAGATGCAGAACTCAGTAACTTTTTAAAAAAGCTTTTTACCAAATAATGTGACTGAAAATAACCTAAAGATTTCAGTCAAATTTATTTCAGTCTTGATAGGTGGGATTCGGCTCCAGGGACTGCAGATTATGTTATGTCTATAGAACCGTGAGTGACAATTTCAGATAGAGTGGAGAAGGGCAGTGAGGAAAAGGAAAGCGTCAAGAAAAAGTGATTGATTTCTTATGATGTAATAAATCTGTTTTTCTAATATAGATGAGCAAAATAGAGAGGTGACACAAAGATGAGGTTGTAATAATAATGTATCAATCATTATAGTAGTGAAGGGATCAGATCATTTAGCACATTATTCTGGTCTACAAAATCTCCATTTACAACTTTTGATAGCTAACTTGTCACAGGTACAAATGTTGCCATAAAACAGTTTCATCGCAACATTTGAATTAGGTCACATAGTTTTAATTGAATGACTTGGTTTTAATGCTGAACGCCATATTTGTTATAACTATCATTGAGGGGCGTAGCCATGGGGGGATGGGGGAGACTCCCCCCTAAAAGTAATTCGGAGTTGACAAAATTCGAAACGAATTCGTAAAATCTAGGTGAGTTTGAAAATTTGTAATTTTTTTTTAGAAAATTAAGAGCAGTTGTCAAAATCAAGGCAACTTGGCAAATCTAAGGCAGTTTGGAAAATATAAAGATGGCAAAATTTAGAGTAGTTGGCAAAATTCGAAGCCACTTAGTAAAATACAGGTGAGTTGGTAAAATCTTAGGGAGTTGGCAAAATTTTGAGTGACTTGGTAAAATCTTTGGGAGTTGGCAAAATTCAGAGTGACTTGACAAAATCTTGAGGAGTTGGCAAAATTCAGGTGAGATGTAAAAATTAGGATTTTTTTTTGTACAATTATGGCGAGTTAGCAAAACTTAGGGAGTTGGCAAAATCTAGGGACAATTGGCAAAATTCGGAGTGACTTGGCAAAATTCGGAGTGATTTGGCAAAATTCAGGTGAGATGCGAAAATTTGGATTTTTTTCTGTAAAATTATGGGGAGTTGGCAAACTCTAGAGAGTTGGCAAAATCTAGAGAGTTGGCAAAACTTAGGGGGGTTGGCAAAATCTAGGGGTAGTTGTAAAAAACAGGGGCAGTTGTGGCAAAATTCGGAGTGACTTGGCAAAATCGTGGAGATTTGATAAAATTCAGGTGAGATGTAAAAATTGCAATCTTTTTTGTGTAAAACTATAGCGTGTTGGCAAAATCGAGGCAACTTCGCAATATCTAAGAGAGTTGGCAAATCTTGGGGGAGTTGGCAAAATCGAGGCAACTTCGCAATATCTAAGAGAGTTGGCAAATCTTGGGGGAGTTGGCAAAATTCAGAGTGACTTTGCAAAAATCAGGTGTGATATAAAATTGGGATATTCTTTCTGTAAAATTATGGCGAGATGGCAAAATCGAGGAAACTTGGCAAAATCTATGGCAGTTGGAAAATTCGAATCCATTTGGTAAAACACGTGCGATTTGTGAAAATTGGGGCTGCTTTTGTAAAATTAAGGAGAGTTGACAAAATCGAGAAAACTTGGCAAAATCTAGGGAAGTTGACAAAACTGGAAACCTCTTGGTAAAGTACAGGTGAGTTGTAAAAATTAGGATTGGTTTTGTGAAATTAAGGAGAATTGGAAAAATCAAGAACTCCTGTGAAAATCTAGGGGAGTTGGCAAAATTCGAAGCCACTTGGTAAAATACAGGGGAGTTACGAAAATTGTGCCTTTCTTGTGGAGAATTTCTTGAGGAGAATTGATAAAATTCGAAGTGACTTGGCAAATTCAGAGAAGATGTAAAAATTGCGATTTTTTTCTGTAAAATTACGGCGAGTTGGCAAAATTTAGAGTAGTTGGCAAAATTCGAGTCGCTTGGTAAAATATAGGCGAGTTGTGAAAATTGAGATTTGTGTTGTGAAATTAAGGAGTGTTTGACAAATTGACGAAACTTAACAAAATGTAGGGCAGTTGGCAAAATTCGAATCCATTTGGAAAATACGGGCGTGTTGTGATAATTGGGATTGGGTTTGTGAAATTCGGGATAGTTGACTAAAATCGAGAAAACTTGGCAAAATCTTGGGGAGTTTGTAAAGTTTGAAGTGATTTGGGAAATTTAGGAGAGATGTAAAGACTGGGATTAGTTTCGTGAAATTAAGGAGAGTTGGCGAAATCAAGGAAAAAATTCGCACTGAGTTGCTAGTTTAGACGAGATATAAATGTTGGAATTATTTCTGTGAAATTATGGCTAGTTGGCAAAATTGGAAGTCAAATGGCAAAATGCAAGAGAGTTGTGAAAATTGCCGCAAACCCTCCCCCCACCAACCCACGACGGAGCGAAAATCTAAGTAAGTTTGCTCAGTTAGCAAAATTTGAATTTCGAGTTGGAACATTTTTTTATTTCTCCCCCCCCCCCCCCCACCAACAGTCCTTCGCTACGCCCATGCTATCATCATTTAGCGTCCGAGCCTCTTACAGTCGGATATCTTTCATCTGATCATTCCATTTTATCGCCTGTCTTTCCATTTTGCGTTTTACTAAATATTTTAACAGAATATAATTTTATGTCTCTGCTCTTATACTATATACCAACCAACGGTGAAAAAAAGAGTTCGAAAAATTTGCATGGCCAATACGATGGGACAAAACTTCTCTACTGACTTTTGTTTCAAGATATTTTTCTGGAAATAGGGTAATATATGCTTTTCCTCTCTGTTCTAGAGGTGTTTTATAAACATCCTTGTGAACTATGTTTAAGTTCATTGCAAAAATTGCATGCTATACAATATATGATATTTTTATCGATGATTTACTTGACTTACATTATTACCACGTAATAAAATATTAGTCACTGAGTTTGGTTCGTGGTACAGCAATTTAAACAATTGTTTCTTTGCTGATATGTAATGACGATTTTGGGAAAAACAGATGGGCTAATGATGGGTAAATGGACTAGCTATGGAAATGCTGAAAAACTACTCTCTAGGACCCACTTTAATAAAAAGTGGCTTAAAAGTTTAAAATTCTGCCTTTACTGTTATGTAGATATAAAGAATACTTTGTATTGCATTAGTTGATCCATGTAATTGGTGGTTGGTGGCAAGGTCCAACGGATGACCAGAAAAGTAGTTAATATAATGGTGACTTTTTATCAAAATATTAAATCATATATTGGGTTGGTAAAGCAGTGATGAGTTAGTATTGCAACTGTAATTTTACAAGGGTGAATTTTTTTCACCTTTTTCTGAAATTTGGTGTCCGATTCTGTAATGAAGAACACCTTGCAAATTAGAAACTTGTGTCTTAGATAATCTAGAAATCCGAAAATATCGAACTTAGACTACGAAATGACCTCATTCATACTAAATTGTACACTAGCTCTCAAAAGTAAAGCAAAAAAAAACACGAATTACAAATTTGCCCTTGGCTGAATTTCAATGAAACGTAGAATTCAAGTCCATGATCATATATTCTACTAATACCTGAAAAACAAACGAATTTCTGTGAATATTTAATGAGATATTCAAATTAGAAAATCATTACCTCAAAATGGCATATAAAAGTTCAATGATAACATGCCTCTAATTACGCGTGTGATCTCCTTGGATAGCGATACAGGCTGCACAACTACTCGTCATGCTGCGCAACTACTCGTCATGCTGCAAATCAGAGTGTCAATGAGGGTTTGAGATAGTAATTGCCATTCCTGCATGAGTGCAGGTCGAAGCTCCTGGAAGGGTACTTCAAGGTGGATTGAGAACGGCAATGCATAGTTCTAGAATTTCTCAAAAATGTTCTATTGGATTAGAATGTCAGTTTAAAGGGAAGCCTAACCCATACGACTTAAGGTTTCAGTCTCAAGGTGATTGATTCACCAAAGGAGCTCTCTGAGGGCGAGCATTATCTTTCTTCATTAACACGCAATCAGGACCCATTGCTGCGAGAAATGGATGAATATAAAGTTCTAGGTTTTCATTGCAATTCTTTACAGCTATTACAATCCCTCCTTGGAAGACAGAGAAATGTCTTCCCAGGAGGTAGTAACCTAAATAATCTGTGCGGCCATTGAGAGTGATGAGTGCCGACAGGAATACACCACGAACTCGGAAAGTGTCTCTTTCCCGGTTGTTAATGGAATGATATTGGGTTTCAGTCTGCCTCTATACAAGTAGTCGTTGGGAATCGGTTTGCACACTAAATCGCGATTCATCGGGGGAAAAAGAACATTGCCCCATTGATTTTGAGTATAGTTGTGATGTTGTCGAGAATCGGGCTCTACACTTGCTGGACATGAAAGGGACACACAAAAGTGATCCTCTTGCATAAAGAGATGACTTTACTGAAGTCTTCTGAGCATAATATGCTGGGATACAGCCTGTTCCATGGATACAGAGAGGTCAGAAGCGAGCTCATGGTCAAGATGGAGGTCAGCATATGAGTGGGTTATCTGGGAGCAATCAGGGTGGATTAAACTACAGATAGCAGATTCATTTAAACTGTTAGACTAATAGCAGATTTCATACAAAGTGCTAAAATTAAACTAATAACTTTTGTCTTAAGCAAAAAGTGCTAAAATTAAACTAATAACTTTTGTCTTAAGCACAAAGTGTTAAAATTGAACTAATAACTTTTGTCTTAAGCAGAAAGTGCTAAAATTAAACTAATAACTTTTGTCTTAAGCACAAACTGTTAAAATTGCAGTAATAACTTTTGTCTTAAGCACAAAGTGTTAAAATTGAACTAATAACTTTTGTCTTAAGCACAAAGTGCTAGACTAATGTGCTTGAGACTAAAGGGCTTAAACAGGTCCAAGCAAGGACTGAAGAGAAAGGATGACAAGGAGATGAGTGGAGTTCCGAAACAGTGACTTAGGTTTGTCAGTCAAGTCGTCTCTGAGTGAATGAGACGACGAAGAAGGTTTTCAGTCAGAATAGCGTCAGGGAATATGTTGGATTTCTCCCTTGGAAACTGAAGGGGGAGATCCGAGCACATCCATGTGGTTTATACATCCTCTACGGTTAGTAGAGTATAGAGGGATTTAACAATTATTCTTCGCCTTGATTTCCAGAGAACCCAGTATTCTATACAGTATCGGTTTTCTGAATAATTTTTTAAGTTTCATTCCACCTCTGTTCGAGATGATTCATACAACAGATATAACACCATACAACATCTATAAGACAGCCTAAGAAACCACAGGAAAATTACAACTGTAACAAGATACAAGATTCTAACAAACCAATCGGCATTAAGAGTATTACAGATTCCCTACTCAAATAACAAATATAGCTCCCGTAATCACAAACATCTGTATCTGTTCTTAGGAATGTCTGGATATATTCATACTATCATTTTTGAAAAAAATTTAGAAATTCTCAAGTTCAATAGCTTTATTTCATCAGCTATTGAACTTGAGAGTGTCGAAATGTATCCAATATTGTTGCAGCAGTAGTTGTAATATTTTATGAAATTATATATTTGAATATTTGGCATAAGGGGAACACTCAGTGTATGAAATTTGAATAAAAGCAGTTCAACATATTTAGTAACATTAATTTGTGAGCTTATTAAAATGTGCATATTAATATATCCATGTAGAAAAATGACGTATATGTACCTTAGTTAACGAGCGAGTAGTTCGCTTCAAGGGTGCACAAAATGTCGGTCGGGGAATGACTGGCTTGCGTTGGATAAAATCTCTTATTCCTTCCTCCATGGTTCACACGGGTAACAATGCGTATTTCCCCTGTTCTGCCCGTAACTCGTGACCAGTGTTGTCACCCTTAGGGTAACAGAAGTATATTTTCAGCTTATTTTGAGAAACTAGTTATTTTTCTTTTGTGGACCGTTAGTTTGCGGATATTCAACTATTTTTTTTCAGAGGGAAAGGACAAATTAGATTGCTTTGTATAAATACTGATAAAATATTACGATTCGCTTTCAGAATTTTCCAATAGTTTTAATTTCTTCCGTTAATGGGCGCTAGTTTTTGGAAATTGGGGAAATTTTAAATTAATATTCTAAACAGTATATTTATGCCAGGAATTCCAAATTTAGTTGATATTTCAGTGTTTTTCGAACATATTTCTCTTGGCCACACATTTCCGAAATAGAAATTCTACCCCTACGCGCCTGTGGTAAAAAAACGGAATTTTTTATTTTACTGTTTATCTTAAAATCTGAATTTATTTAAAGAGAAACACATATTAAACTCAATATTTGACAGAAATCAAGAAAATCATAATAAAAATTTGTAAAAAGTTCTAAAGTAGAAATTGTTAAATGGTGTTATTCATTTTGTTATAAACTTTCGCGACAGACCTGGACCTTGGATGAGAGAGATTTTAACCTTGGATGCGACAGACCGGTTGGAAACCACTGTGGTCGAGTATGGTGGTCCAAAGGTTCACACTGACACCACAGTTATTCGAGAACACTGAATATTAGAAAGAACTGAAATCTTATGCATTTGATGATTTCCCATATCTTTAGGTTTTCTGTATTTATCACTAAGACTTCTCTCTTACCAGCCTTAGTTACAGTGGTGCTAAAAAGTTAATCAATAAATGCAAAAAATCGGCATATCTTGTGCGATAACTGATAAAAAATCATCACAATTTTTATGTAAAAACGATGCTAAGTTCAAATCTTTACACGTCATTTGCATTATACACAGTAGCGCATACGAAACAGATAAATTTAAAAAGTACCTCATTTGTACGTCCTCGTTAGTTGTCGTCTTTGGAAGAAATCTTTTGAGCGAAGAAATGAGATAACGAGCAATCGAAATACTCGAGGCCCGACAATGTGAGTATGAAATAGACAGATGGCTAAATGGGAATCATAGCATTGTAAGCCGCGTGTGAAATTGATTTCAGACAAGTTAAACCATTATTAGAAGACCTGTTCTGGACGTCCAAGGGCCACATCGACTAGAGATGACCGTTACACTGCGCCTAAATGCAGGCTCGCTCTACTACTCTACTCGGCTAGCACGCCAGCTCGCTTCTGACCTCTCTGTATCCATGGAACAGGCTATATCCCGACACATTATGCTCAGAAGACTTCAGTTAAGTCATCTCTTTAAGCAAGAGAATCACTTTTGTGTGTCCCTTTCATGTCCAGCAAGTGTAGAGCCCGATTCTCGACAACATCACAACTATACTCAAAATCAATGGGGCAATGTTCTTTTTCACCGATGAATCGCGATTTAGTGTGCAAACCGATTCCCAACGACTACTTGTATAGAGGCAGACTGAAACCCAATATCATTCCATTAACAACCGGGAAAGAGACACTTTCCGAGTTCGTGGTGTATTCCTGTCGGCACTCATCACTCTCAATGGCCGCACAGATCATTTAGGTTACTACCTCCTGGGAAGACATTTCTCTGTCTTCCAAGGAGGGATTGTAATAGCTGTAAAGAATTGCAATGAAAACCTAGAACTTAATATTCATCCATTTCTCACAGCAATGGTTCCAGATTGCGTGTTAATGAAGAAAGATAATGCTCGCCCTCAGAGTGCTCCTTTGGTGAATCAATACCTTGAGACTGGAACCTTAAGTCGTATGGGTTCGGCTTCCCTTTAAACTGGCATTCTAATCCAATACAACATTTTTGGGAAATTCTAGAACTATGCATTGCCGTTCTCAATCCACCTTGCAGTACCCTTCCAGGAGCTACGAGCTGCACTCATGCAGTAATGGCAATTACTCTCTCAAACCCTCATTGACACTCTGATTTGCAGCATGACGAGTAGTTGTGCAGCCTGTATCGCTATCCAAGGAGATCACACGCGTTATTAGAAGCATGTTATCATTGAACTTTTTATATGCCATTTTGAGGTAATGATTTTCTAATTTGAATATTTCATTAAATATTCACGGAAATTCGTTTGTTTTTCAGGTATTAGTAGAATATATGATCATGGACTTGAACTCTACGTTTCATTGAAATTCAGCCAAGGACAAATTTATAATTCGTGTTTTTTTTTTTTTTTTTTTTGCTTTACTTTTGAGAGCTAGTGTACAATTTAGAATGAATGAGATAATTTCGTAGTCTAAGTTCGCTATTTTTAGATTTATAGATTATCTAAGACACAAGTCTTTAATTCGCAAAGTGTTCCTCATCACAGAATCTGACACCAAATTTCAGAGAAAGGTGACAAAAATTCTGCCTCGTAAAATTGCAGTTTCAATACTAATTCATCAATGCTTTACCAACTCCAATATGTGATTAATATTTTGATAGAAAGTCACCATTATATTTGAGTGGATGCCGATTATCTATGATTCTAGGTTGGGCGTCTTGGTGTCTAGTCAAGGAATCGTGGGAGGTCACTTATATTCACGTCGTGATAATACATATCAGATATTTATACACATGGTGTATATCTATATAGATAGGTAGATGGGGGGGGGAAAGAAATACCGAACTTGATTGAATCACGATTCTTTAACGATGGAGAATCTTCGTAAGCACGAATTGTTCTCAGTTCGAATGTTAGTAAGTTGAATTTTACCCTTAAACTCTTTTTTCTTTAAAATAAGGATAATATTTATCATAAATACTAATTTTCTGATTAAAGGTCTCATGGATTCGACGTCGAGATTTTCATCTGCTGACTCTTGGGAAATACACTTATAGTACTGACAGTAGATTTCGATCAATTCACTTAGAGGACGCAGAAGATTGGACTTTGCAGATAAGTAATGCTCGAGCATCAGATGAGGGCTTGTACGAATGTGAAATCGGAAATGGGTTAAAAAGCATATATTTCCAATTATGGGTTGTTGGTAAGTAAACTTTTTATACCGATTTTAAAATTGTTGTTAAAATTTAAATTTTTGTGTACTGGAGTTAAGTGATCTATTCCTCGGCTTATTCGATTCAGTTCCAGATGCATGGATATACGGCTCATTTTAAAAACCAAATTGGTATTTACAAATAGAAAAATTTATGGGGAAATTCCCATTTGTTTGTTATCCATATTCTACCTATTAACTCTGCAAGTTCTTTAAGAAAAACAACTTTCCATAATGACAAGGTACCACATAGGATTGCACTTTCGAGCAGAATGTGAAATTCACCACAAGTTTTGAAAGAATTAACATTTGCAACAAACGTCAATGTGTGCTGAAGAAGTGTAAGACGAAATCTCTTAGCAATGGGATTACAGGGTTCCAACATCGTCTGAAATGTTTATTGACAGATTTCAGAGCAAGAAACGATTACAGTGGCACTGTGGACTGTTCAGGACTGGAAAAGGGAATTTTTAATGATAAAAGTAAGTTTTACATAATGGAAATCAAAATAGTGTTTACGTAAAAAAAATGACATCAATAATTCGGCCCTCAGTATTAAAGTAACTTTGAAACATCCAACTAATGTCATGGTATGGGGCTGTACATCCTGTTCGGGTGCTGGATGTCTATACATTGTAAAAGGAAGAGGGAAAACTAAGAACTACATTAAAATACTGAAAACAAAATTATTGCCGACAGCCAGAGATATTTTTTGGGATGAACCTTTGATTTTTCAGGACGATAATACTCCTCGTCACCATGCGAAGATTGTTCAAAAGTGGTTAGCAGATAGCATCATTAAAAGGATGGAATGGCTTTGTCAGCCACCGGACATTAATCCTTTAGAGAACTTAGAGTAAAAATTTAGTTATGAAATTTCTAAGAAGCATTCAAATAAGCATGAGTTATGTTTTCTTTTAATCATATTTTTATAGAACTGCTTCTGCAATTAGTTCGTTCCATGCCAAAAAAGATGTGAAATAGTCATTAAAGCAGAGATCTAGACCAGTGGTTCTGAACATTTTATGTTTCACGTACCCCCTGGAAACGTGCATGTAACTGGCGTATCCCTTGAATAGATAGATAAAACTATAGTTATAGTGTAACAATGGGAATAAAACTTTGTTACTAGATCTAGCGACTTTTGAGATCTCACGGCTCAAAAATTCTACCGCCTACCCCATGTGGAGAACCCCTATATAGCCTATAAAATATTAATTTTAAAAAGTTTAATTTTATCATTAATATGCACAACAACTGCTTTATAATGATTAAAATATGGGTAAAATTAAATATACTACTCACAAAAATTAGGGGATATTTCAAAATGAATATGAAGCGATGAAATATCCCCTAATTTTTGTGAGCAGTGTATTTTACGAAATTTAAGCTTCTGTTAAATGATGCGTATGTCATAACATATTTATTTTATACTTTATTTAGTTCTAGTAATTATATCTCAAGAACCGTTTAAGAAAACATGAAACTAAAAGAAGGTTAAAAGCATAAAATAATTTTTGAACGAATAATAAGATATTAAATAATTTCTTGGCTAGAAATCAGTATGAATAAGAAAAATATGCAACACCATTGGTGTTCATGTCTTTCTTTCCACCATTGCATATTATTATTTGTTATTATAGTAAAAACTTATGACGGAGGCTGGGATTTTCAGTCGGTAGCGTGCCAGATTCGTAAATTGCAGTTTCTAGGTTCGAGACTCGCCTTGGGCACTGTTGAGATTTATCTCCACCAAACTCTTGTACTGCCCTCAGTCAATACGGGACACTGATGGACTTGGAAGAGCCGCATACGTCGGATGGGACATTAAGTCATGGTCCGTGTGTGGGAGAGAGCTGTATCCTGTGCACATTAAAGACATGCTGGAAGGCCTAGATGGGAGGATACCATCTGTTTTCCTAATAGCTGTCCAATGGGTCTCTCCCTCAAACCTTCTTTGAGCCCTTGGGGTCCTTGTGACCTGTCCATTTAGTCCACTGTATACAAAAGAAGTGCCGCTCAGAAGTAAAAGAACCCAACTCTCTTTACTATAACGTAATCGAAGAGACCTCATTTTCGGCACTTTGTTGTAAAGAGGTCTTTCTGTACAGGATTTTTTATAAGATCATCTTGTTTGCACTTAAAGGATATTATTGGATATAATTTATATCAATGCCTACATCTTTGTAAACGAATGTTTCGAGAAAGTTCCTTTTATGGTAAAAACATTATAAGCGTTTTATGCATTCTTGCGACATTTAACAATTTTCATAGTAAAAGCAATTCTCTATATGATATAGCACCTTGTATGCGATATCTCTGTGCTACTGAGCTACTCCTGTTAATGATCTATACTTGGAAACTTTCTACTGACTGATTTTTCATTATTTAAAATAGTAGATTGGCTATGTGCATTAGAAACAAAGGCATATTAATAAAAAGATCGATAATAGAAAATGGAAGTACAGCAGTACTCAAGATGAAAATCTTTCAGCCAAGGTTATATTATTAGATTCAGATTTTGATCGTTCTCTGAACTCTCCTTTGTAGGTCTGATAAATTGGTAACGAAGAATTTGTCAATGAAGAAATCTGAAGGAGATAATATCGTTTCCACCCAGCGATACCTTTGTCAGGAGCCAAGAACGACCAGGCTACTCTATCTAAAGCCGACTCCGCCGTCTCTTAATGCAGACAGTACTTTTCAATAGAGATACTCTCTTGTAGAAAGGAGGGCTGCAGGATTAGTGTGACCTACTGATCTGGTCATCTATGACTACATTTTCTTCTTGCTTATTTTGCGCTGTTAACGAGTCAACTTCACAGGGTCCTGGCGATGACTATTTAACACGTTGACTGCCGCAATATTAAAATTTTTACGAGTCTTCGGGCCACATGTCTTTTATTTTTGCTGTTAAATCAACTAAAATCGGTCTTAAATTGCCGTACAATATCAGTTTATATATTTTTTATAAATATTTTACTTAAAAACAAACTTTGAAAGTGTGAATCACGGGTACTTCACGTGGCTTGAGTATGCTTTTTTATCTATAGGCCGTGTGATACAAGGAAATAATAGATTCCAAAGCAACACAGACTCACTGGAAATGTGTTCAACGTGACAAATATTATTGTGTTCCTTGTTTCACTTTTGTACACGAATGCACTTTATAAATTTTATTATTCGAGTATTCTTGATATATGTGAAGTAAAATAACAATGCATGTTAGATTTCTGTTTTTAGTTTTAGAATGTTTGCTTTTGTTTGAGATAGTATTTTCAGAATACACTGTTTTGTTTAGTAAATAAACAGTATTTTCTTATTTTATTTAGCACCGCAATTCAATAAAGTACAAAATGTCAGACTATTTCATTGCCCCTAAAATATACTTTAGTTGAAATTTCGCCGCGCTAAGACCATGAATTTGTTCCTCAGACCACACTCGTGTATTATCCATAAGCAATGTATTCTAGTGTGAAACGCAACTGATTCACGAGCCCTGAACTACAATTTGTACGTGAAGCCCGGATGATTCACGCGGCCTCAGGAGCAAATTAAGTGTGAATCCTATATGATTCATACGGCAATCAACGTGTTAAACCAGTTGGAGTGGATTATAATTTTTCAGCTAGATTACGGATCCTGAATTTGCTGCACTGGTAGGTTGCTTTTGTGGGAAAAATATCCTCTTTGTTCTTTCTGCATGTGGGTTGACAGCCCTAAGTGAACAGATGCGCAGGTTACCTTATATACCCTGCGGATAATCCTGATCAGAGACCATGGCAGGTACGTGAACCCTTACTTCTATGGGCATCTCCAATCCTACTCTGGACTAATGTGTCTCAGGCAGGTCAGTTTCTATTTTGATTCCTGAAAAGTTTCACATGTAGAGGTAGTGCCTGAAGTTCCTACCAGAATTGGTGACTTAAGCCTTTAGCGCTGGGGGAATGGGTTTTCGCCCCATTCTTGTGATTAGACGGCTGTTTGATATTATTGGCCCTATTTCTCTCAAAAACCTAGTTTCTTAAAAACTCAAAATAATAATATTCTTTCGACTGGTGCATGGGAAGTGAGGACGTTGCATAGGTTAATCTCCTGACGTCCTCACACAAGAATTCTAGCGTTATAACCTAGATATTCTGGGTTTCAAAGAGACCAGATAGGGAGGATGAAAATCATCTCCAAGGTGTAGGTTTGATTCTCAGTAGACGTGCCAGTGATACTCTTCTAGGATCTGACTGCATTAAAGAAAGTTTTTTTTATAGTTAACTTTAACTATAAAAATGTTGATGTTGTTTGATGTTCTTTCTGCATGTGGGTTGACAGCCCTAAGTGAACAGATGCACTGGTTACCATATATCACTGGATAATCCTGATCACGTGGATAATCCTAATCAGAGGCCACAAATTTTGTTGATGAAAAGGGATTAAGGTTAAAGACTCGCATGTTATTTGTTGTTTTGTCTCTACAGAGGTTTATGATGAGAATGAGAAATATAGGCTTTAGGAAGAACTTCGGGATATTTTGAATTCTATTAAGAGAGAAGATATTTCTATTGGTAGGTGACTTCAGTGATAACATTGGTACTGACTGTGACCTTTGAGGAAGGGTGTTAAGTCCCTTTGGCCTATTATATAATTATATATCAAATATCTGAAAGTGGTAGTAGTAAAAGCAATGGGAGTAGTAGTGTAAATGAGAGTTCTGGGCCAATGTTAGAGTATAGGGAATCCCATGTTAATGTATGGGACACTTTTGGGGAGATGAGCGTTGATGTGGTTTTTGGGAAGACACTCTGTGTGAAAGAGAGGACACGAGGGGGTGGGGTTTGTTGGGAAAATGTTGCAGTTTATCAACACTTCACTGAATTATTGGGCTGTTGGGGTGTAAAATCCGGCAAAATAGGAGAAATCGAGAAAAGCAAGACAGTTTAGGAAAGTAGTTTAAAAAAATATGACAGTTCAAAATCAACGGGTAAAATGAGGTTTTTTGGGGGGTTGAGGGATAAAAGTGGAAATATAGATTTTGGAGTGCTACCTGTGAATGTATGGATTTCTTACGTTTCAGTTAGGATGAGTAGATGTGAGAAAAGTTTCCCGTTGTCGGTCAAGAGGGTCCATCTCATCGTTTTCCCATCCACAGGGTCCATTGCAGCATCGATGTAGGCTGTTGTTTCAGTCAGAGTGTCCATTGCAGAGGGATCACCGACCTCAATCATGAGGTCTGCAGTTAAATATTATTAATAACTCTGCTGATAATCTGTTCTTTGGAAGGCTCCTGATACTACTGCTCCATACTTTTGCATTGCCGTGACACTGATGCTGACTGAAGAAGAAGTTCTGTTAGTCACCTCTTTATATTTAATTAATAAAGACTTTAAAAAAAAATCACTCGGGCGTTGAGGGGAAAAAAAAGCTGAATTCATATGGGAAGTTTTCTAAACACTTAATTTTTTCTTTCTCTCCCCCACACCCCGTTTCTCTCCTTATATACATTTATTTTGTGCCCAGCATTTCGTCGTGAGTGCATTGTGACTGTGAGAGCGTGCTTATGATAGCGATGCTTCCTGTTCAAATCTCGAAATATGACTTAATGAATGTATTGTGAGAGACTTCTTGTTGACGCTAACGGAAATACAGTCTTCGTTGGTTCTGAGCAATGGCTGGTTCACTGGGTTCAAAAGGAGATAAAGATATGAAACTAATATTGGGATGTATAGTCGCTAAAAGATAATTCCAAACATTTACCTACCTTCGAATTTTCTCTTTTTAGGGCTTCCTAAGGAATATTTATGTACTACCTGTCTTCTTTAAACCCCACACAAACTACAATCTCTACGTAACGTCTGTAAGATATCGAAGATGACCCATGCATATCTACTGATCATCTTAGATATCTTGCAGAAGTTCTGTGGAGATTGTGTGAACTTTTTTAAAGAAACCGTCAACGACATTTTGCTAAACACATCTCGGAGCTTTAAAGGAAGATCTCTTTCTTTTCATGGAGTCTGTTAGGGGACTTTCCGTATTCAGAACTCTAATGCTTACATTCGATCGCGATTGCTGTAGCGAAGAAAGAGACCTTCCTTTAAAGCTCCGTAGATGTGTTTAGCAAAATGTCGCTGACGATTTCTTTAAAAAAAAGTTCACACAATCTCCACAGAACGTCTGTAAGATATTTAAGATGAGCAGTAGATATGCATGGGTCATCTTCGATATCTTATAGACGTTACGTAGAGATTGTAGTTTGGTGGGGTTTAAAGAAGATAGGTAGTACACAAATATTCCTTAGGAAGCCCTAAAAAGAGGAAATTCGAAGGTAGGTAAATGTTCGGAATTATATTGTAGCGATTCTCTTCACAATGCAAATCCATTCGTGATTACTCAATTGTGGGTTATTGCCATCATAAGCGGGATGCTTGCTTAGTATTCGTCCGAATCAATTTCTGCAAAACTTGACTTATTTTACCACTGCCCCGAAATAACACCACAACCAGATCTCTTCCGGTGTAGCTGCGTATATCTGCAATAAGGATCTCGGTTGGCTTAATATTCATGATTTCTAAAAAAAAAAAACGTATTGTTGGATAAAGTGTTGGAGAACTTTTTTTTTTGGTAGAAAGTCTATTATTAGTGATAAGTTTCTTATTGATTTTGCTATTTCTATCATTGCTATTTCTGTAATGGCAGAGTTATTATATGGATAGAACTGGACTGCAAATATTCATGATTTCTAAAAAGCAACAGTATTGTTGAATAATATTTTATGTTCTTTTTTGTCAATGATATCGTTTCTTGGCAAAATATCCAAAATTTCAACAATTTCATTTACAACTTCTATACTGGTATTTCCAGCTCGTTTACTCGCAACCAAAACTGATAAATGTTTACAGATATCGTCAAAATTCTGGTATAATCCCGAACCCGATTGTTGACTTTCTATTACTGTTAGTATCATTTTAATCGTTTTTAAATATTTTCTAAATGCGTCAATGTGAAAGTTGTTTGAGTGAAGGAATTATTTATTTCAAACGAATGAACGCCACCAATAATTTTGAGGACTTTTTTAAACTGATGAATAATGCAATATATGGTAAAATGATAGAAAATAAAAAAAATTAATTTGTGCATTGTTACTACTGAAAAGAAGTTAAAAGAATTAATGGCAAATCCCAGTTATATTTCTTGTGATAAATTATCAGAAAATTTCGTATTTGTTCATATGGAAAAGAAGAATATTACATTAGACAAACCTTATTATGCAGGCCTGACGATTTTAGAATTGAGCAAATTACGCATTTATTGCTTCTTCTATAATTTTCTGAAACCAAAGTGTAATGCAGAATTAATATTTACAGACACTGATTCGTTAAGCTTCGATATTAAGACAAATAACCTCTACGAAAAATTAACCTTTGATTGCTTTGATTTCTCAAATTTTCCCGAAAACCACCCATTGTTCAATACCTCAAATAAAATGGTTCCAGGAAATGGGTCATCTTCGATATCTTATAGACGTTACGTAGAGATTGTAGTTTGTGTGGGGTTTAAAGAAGACAGGTAGTACATAAATATTCATTAGGAAGCCCTAAAAAGAGAAAATTCGAAGGTAGGTAAATGTTTGGAATTATCTTTTAGCGACTATACATCCCAATATTAGTTTCATATCTTTATCTCCTTTTGAACCCAGTGAACCAGCCATTGCTCAGAACCAACGAAGACTGTATTTCCGTTAGCGTCAACAAGAAGTCTCTCACAATACATTCATTAAGTCATATTTCGAGATTTGAACAGGAAGCATCGCTATCATAAACACGCTCTCACAGTCACAATGCACTCACGACGAAATGCTGGGCACAAAATAAATGTATATAAGGAGAGAAACGGGGTGTGGGGGAGAGAAAGAAAAAATTAAGTGTTTAGAAAACTTCCCATATGAATTCAGCTTTTTTTTCCCCTCAACGCCCGAGTGATTTTTTTTTAAAGTCTTTATTAATTAAATATAAAGAGGTGACTAACAGAACTTCTTCTTCAGTCAGCATCAGTGTCACGGCAATGCAAAAGTATGGAGCAGTAGTATCAGGAGCCTTCCGAAGAACAGATTATCAGCAGAGTTATTAATAATATTTAACTGCAGACCTTATGATTGAGGTCGGTGATCCCTCTGCAATGGACACTCTGACTGAAACAACAGCCTACGTCGATGCTGCAATGGACCCTGTGGATGTGAAAACAATGAGATAGACCCTCTTGACCGACAACGGGGGACTTTTCTCACATCTACTCATCCTTACTGAAACGTAAGAAATCCATACATTCACTGTTAGCACTCCAAAATCTATCTTTCCATCATACTTTTCTCCCTCAACCCTCCAAGAAACCTCATTTTACTCGTTGATTTTGAACTGTCATATTTTTTTAAACTACTTTCCCAAACTGTCTTGCTTTTCTCGATTTCTCCTATTTTGGCGGATTTTACACCCCAACAGCCCAATAATTCAGTGAAGTGTTGATGAACTGCAACATTTTCCCAACAAACCCCACCCCCCTCGTGTCCTCTCTTTCACACAGAGTGTCTTCCTAAAAACCACGTCAACGCTCATCTCCCCAAAAGTGTCCCATAGATTAACATGGGATTCCCTATACTTTAACATTGGCCCAGAACTCTCATTTACACTACTGCTAATGGGGAACGTTTCCAACATGTAAGGGTGTTGTTGCAAGGCTACATATTAATTCCAACAATTTCTCATTATATATTACTGAAGTTTAAAAATAGTGGGATCAGTTTAAACAGTCTTTTCTTGTAACTAACAGTAGTACTTTGGGTAAAAAGGATGAGATAAGACAAAGCCATTTGAGTGATAAGGCTGTGGAGCTAATTAATGAAAGAAGGATAATTGCAGGATTAATAAGCAGGATAATTGCAGGATTAATCTTAATCAACATCATACTATTCCTAACAGACGGCATTACAAAGGGCGTAATGAACGTGTAAAGGATCAGATAACAGCTGATAATAATCTTTTCTTGATAGCTTCGCTGGGAAAGCAGAGGAAGCAGTTAGGCAGCACAACAGCAGGGGGTTGTACCAGACTGTTACACTTTTGTGTAGGAAGACACAGTCACTGGGATTGAAAAATAAATAAGGCACAGTAATGAAGGTGAAGCCTCTATCATAAGAAAGCGGGCTAATCATTTCAGTGATGTTCTGTACAATGTGGTTAGTTCTAATCCCACTGTTTGTAATGAGGATAAATGCATTGTTTCGTCAATGATGGACCTATATGATAGTATGAAATTACTCTGACTATCTTTAATTAAAGCTACATAAATCCACTGAGGAAGTTGCTATTCCCATTGAAATACCTAGAGCGGGGAATATTTCTGCTTTCAGGTGTCTGTCATATGTTCTCTAAAACCAATGGGTAAAGATTCTGGTTATGTGTGACATGAGAGAAAGAGATGAAAACGGATTTCTTCAGAGACTTTTCAGAATCTATGAGAGTGTGAATACACTTAAAATAAAATTTCGACTGTATATCCTACAACATATATATTGTGTCCTATTCAAAGTTAGTTATGATAGTGAAACTTGGACCCTTTGTAAGCAAGATAAAAGGTAACTTTATTTGGTACCTTTGATTCTTTATGTATATGCAGTATCTTGGGCATTAGATAGTTTGAGTTTTTAAATAATGACGAGGTTTGGCGAAGGAGTCGGCAACCACCTGTCAGCAGTATATTGTGCAAATAAAGACTGCATTGGTTTGACCATGTTGCTGTATGTAAAACCAAGGATTAGTGAATAGGATTATGAATAAAAATAAAATAAATAAATACCCCCTCAAGCAGCTGCTTGCCACAGAGGTCTGACAGGAGCCTGTCAGTTTATATGCCACAGGAGGAGATCTGAGAGGATGGCAGGACCAATATACCTAAAAGCAGTATATAAAGAGGGAGACTTAGAATGCGATAGGCAGGCAGTGTCAAACAGGACCTCGTTGGAACTGTCCTACAGTGGGCAAATGTAGCAGACGTAGCTCAGGATAGATACATTTGGAGGACAAAATTAGAGTCTGATTAGACCTACGTAATCCATGGCTGTATCTATGTATGTCTATCTAGGAGAATCTAGGGGATGGGATGGAGCAAGTGGGCAATAGTTCCTTTCAGAATGCTAATGAGGGTAACAGAGTAAAAAAATTATTTATCTATTTATCATGCACTTTTCAATAATTTTTTAAAAACCTGTAAGACGGTGGAGGAAACGTTATAATGCACTGAAAGAGGGGGTGCCCTCTTTCACTCAGATCACTTGCCCCTTTTTTTTACGTTCACCTGGTATAGTACTTATAATTAGAACTGTATTTTAGGGATAATAACTGAATAATGTCAAACTAATGGTAATGCTAATCTTGAGTGAAGGAATTATTTATTTCGAAAATTTGAAAGTTATCATACATTGAAAATTGATTATTTGTTACATTTGCAAGTATTTACATCATTGTTATTATTAATTACATTTCTCTTTTCTATTTCTTATTACAGCTCCTCGTGCCATAATGCAAGAGAGCCCAAATCTATTCGTTGAAAATGGAAGCTCTATCAGCCTCTCCTGTTTAATTGCTAATCATCCAGATGCTTTAACATTTGTGTTCTGGTACAAAGGTGATCGAAAGATTAATTGCGAGTCTTCACGAGTGAGCTTCATTACAGAGAGGAATGCCGACAATACGAAGAGCACGCTGCACATTAATAATACTGAACCTACAGATTCCGGCAATTATACTTGTAGTCCATCAAATGCAGAATCTGTTAGTACGTCAGTTTATGTTCTAAGAGGTAGGTTGAAATTTTGAATGCCTTTATTTCTTTTGCATGTAATGGCAACGTTATCACCATGCTCTACTATGGTACGTAAACAAATGTATGTATTTAAATTTTTCTGGTTTATAATATCTACAAGCATCATTATTGAATTGTTTATGGGATTTCAAATTTTAAATTACATAGGTTTTTTAAAAGTTATTTTAAAGAACCTATGTTGAATTATTTTCTTAGAAGTAAAGATTAGCAGGTGAAAAGATCTCTCTTATTTATTAACGAGTTCTTTCCGCAGAAAGAATTCCTTTGCAGGACCTTATTTCAGTTGTGATTAAATGCTCATAAAAGAATGGAATCAAGGTACTCCATATCTCTAAGTATACAGGATTATTGTAAACTCTTTCAAAAAAAAGAGAGGTGATAGTACACATGAAGACGCACAATTTTTGCAATGGAACCTAGGGTCGCATTCCACTCCTTCCGCCAGAAAAGAGTACTTTCGAAAAACGCCACGCATGCACAAGTGTTTACAACCGGCGCATGAAAAGCACAAGATGCAAATCAGGTGCCCTGAGGTAGTGCGTAGACGATTAAGAACAAACATTTAAAAACGCAGCCGAATTCGTTCATCGACATTACCGTGATAACGTCACATAAGTGACGTATTTGTGAAGGACATGGAAGACTACACATACGAGGATTTGGCGGATATGCATCTGATGTACGGCCAAGCAGGTGGTAATGGACGTGAAGCACAAAGATTGTACCATGAAAGATATCCGAATCGTCGTATTCCTTACTATTCGAACTTCGCCAGTGTTGATCGAAGACTGCGTGAAACTGGCTCGTTGGCTATCTCAATGAGTAATACTGGACGTTAGCGAGGTCTGCGGACACCGGAAATGGAAAACGTGTCTTGCAGCGATTTGTAGAATTTCCTTCCACAAGTATGCGAGTGGTGTCATCCCAAATGGGAGTTTATCAAACCCCAGTGTGGAATGTCCTACATGGGACATGGATGCATCCCTTCCACGTGCAGAAGGTCCAAGCTTTGAACAAAGATGACTATTCCCGCCTGGTAGAGTTTGTTAACTGGATGCTCTAGATGAACAATGTTAATCCGCAATTTCCCGCATTAGTGTTATTTAGTGATGAGGCCACGTTTATCCGGGAAAGCATTTTCAACAATCACAACCAGCACGTTTGGGCTCAAGGAAATCCACACGTCACTGACCCTCGTAAACACTAGCAGAAATTTGATGTCAACATCTGGGCAGGTATCCTGGGTGATTGTCTGGTGGGACCTTACCTCTTGCCAGAACGACTGACTGGCGCAGTCTACCGTGTGTTTCTGGAGCAAGTGCTTCCCGGTCAGTTGCAGGGTGTTCCGCTCACCATGCAGAGGGACATGTGGTTTAGGAATGATGAGGCCCCAACACACTTTTCCATCGACGTCCGATGCTTCCTAAATGCAACATATCCCTGGCGGTGGATTGGACGTAGTGGACCTGTGGTTTTGCCCCCACGCTCACCGGACTTCAATCCACTAGACTTCTTCTTCTGAATGCACATGAAAACACTTGTGTACGAGACACCTGTGGACTCCCTGGAAGATCTCGTCGCGAGAATCGGTGTTGCAGCGGACAAGACCAACACCACACCAGGAGTCTACGAGAGGGTGTGACAGTCCTTCATTCGCCTCTGTGGGTTGTGCAACAATGCCCTCGGACGCCACTTTGAGCAGCTACTTTGAGTTTTTCTCTGACGCGAATGTAATTAAGCAACTCATAAATTAGTTAAGTGCCTTTGTTTTCAAGGCACTTAAATCTTAATTACGTTACGTATCCACGTTGTTGAAGGATCAACGTGGATACGTAACTTTACACTTCTCTGGCGGAAGGAATGGAATGCGACCCTAGGTTCCATTGCAACAATTGTTTGTCTTGATGTATACCCCTCTTTTTTTGTTAAAAGAGTTTACAATCACCCTGTATAATACTTAATATTTACAACACTTTATATAACAAAGAGAACTACTAGAATTGGACGCAGCCTACTCTACTACATCTCTACAACACTTAGACCCTCACGTCCTGAGTGCTGACTCACATGACTTCTTCGTAAAGTCTTTCTCCTATGATGGTTAATAGAGCACAACTTTCGCTTTACTGTAGACCCGTTCAATGGTGAGGAGAGAAGTGATCTCTCTCCACTCTCCCTTTCTGGCTTCTCTACAATTTTTTCTGGCCCTCTAGAATCTTTACAATCAGAACAACCGATATTTTCAAGAGGTGAGGATTCACATCGCATCAAATAAAAATTTAATCTTTTCTTTCCCTCACTAAAACATTTCATTGTGTTCCTTAACTGAATATTTAAATCAAATGCCTAGTTGTTCCTTATTTCTTAAGTTTTGAATCATTTATATGAGATTGAGATATGTCTATTTACTATTTGAATAAAGTGAAGCAACAAGAACTTGGGTTAAATAAAATGATATGAATTTGTTAGTTTTTATCCAGTGGCGTCGCATCATTCGAGATTACTGTGGCTAACTCCCGCATGAAATTTCTAAAGTTTCCCTTCAACATTTTTTCAACTGAGCAGACCAAAACTCTGCTAAAATATTGAAAAGGAGAAGAAAATATAATGTCTGAGGTAATATTTTAAGCAGCAAAGCAGAGATGAGATTATTTTCGATTAACATTTTGCTCCTGATTGACATAGTCAGCGAAAAAGGGAAGTCCATTCGGGATTAATTGCAATTAACTCTTACCACCGAGAAATTGTAACGTAGCATCTCCGTAAAACTCCCCGCCTTGCCCACGGTCAGTAGGGGAAACCGATGGGTTTGGAAAGGCCGCCGTCCGTGGGATGGGACGTAAATCCGTGGCCCCGTGTGCGGGAAAGCTATACCCTATGGACGTTAAAGAACACGCTGTATGGCCTTGGCGGGAGGCTACCATCCGTCTCCTAACAGCTGTTCTAGTGGGTCCCCTCTCTATTTGTGTTCTAGTGGACCTCCTTCGGGGTCTTTGTGATTTGGCCATTTAGTCTGTTTTGTGCAAAAATAGTCCAGCCTAGTGGTAAAACAACACACCGCGCAACAATGTAACGTAGCACACATCAGTCTCACCTCTTTCGCTTGAACTTGTGGTAGTTTATAGCAGCAACAGAAGCGGGACAGGAGACATCATCTTGGTTAATTTATGCTAGCCAGTCGTTCAATCAAATTTCTTCTTTAGTAACAGGAACATAGTGGTGGACGAGGGGACACCTATGGAAAATGGGGGTGTTGTTACGTGCTCCAGTTAGGTGTATATTTAGCATTCCCATTCTGTTCTTGTAAAGTAGTTCTTAGTTTCCTTCTTTAATATATAATGTTTGCTACTTTTATAAATATATATTTCAAATTTGAAAAATGAATAAAATTGACTTTTTTTTCGAACATTCATTTAACAGTTTAAGTGATTAAGAATAGCAATGGAAACTTTGAGAGCACGACACCAAAATGTTTCTATAATTCACAGCTATAAAACTCAGTCTAGGTATCACGAAAACTTTGTCTAACTGCTAGTGGATGTAAGAAAACGTCAATTTTCTTAAAATTGTTCTGTACGTTGTTTCCGTTAGTTCCACTACTAATTCAACAGAATGGCGTAACCGTTTATTCTGCTCGTTGGAAGGACCTAAGTAAAAATTTTAAAACGTTGCAGCTCGGAAAAAATGTTTGGTCATCCGAAGCCACTGAAAGTTTTTCTTAAATAAATGGCTTCTTAAAACCATCTGGTCCTAACGCCGAAACTTGATAAACATAACTCAATCGCAATTACTCTGTTTTATAACTTGTTTCTACATTAGAGTGAATTAAAGACGTTCATTATAAATGATTGTGAAAAACTGTGGATTTCTTTCATTTTTATAGGTATGTATACTTCTATAGAAGATACTTCGTCACTCGTAAGAAGCTCACCGACTAATGTCACAATAGAAGTAGGACAAACTGCTTACTTACATTGCAAAGCGAAACTTGCTGGCAACCAAATGGTAGGGAAATGATTTTGTCTTATTTCGAATTGCATTTTTTTATGGTGTTCAACGATGCAGACTGAACTCTAGTTGAAAATGCAGAATACCTTTAGTTATGTCTGTTTCCAAATAAATATAGAAAAATATTACATAAAGTTAGCCCTTAAATAAATTGGAAGCAGGAATTTTCCCTTCGTGCAAAAAAGTGATAAATGGGGAGCAGTTATGTACAAATGAATAATAACAGAGGGAGAAATATTTTCTCATCTCAATCTCCAGTGAGTGACCATATTTCTTAGGTGCAATTCCATGTTATCACAATAATACCCAACTCAGAGAACTCAGTAACTTTTTAAATAAGCTTTTTAGGAAAAATGTGACTGAAAATTACTTAAAAGATCTCAGTCAAATCTATTTCAGTTCCGACAGATGAGATTCGAAACCCAGGAACTGCAGATTATGAGCCTGACGCGCTACCGACCGAGCCAACCCCACCCAATGCTGAATGTCTATAGCTAACCGTGAGTGATAATTTCGGAGAGTGGGGAAGAGCAGTGATGAAAAGGAAAGCGTCAAGAAAAAGCGATTGATTTCTTATGATGTAATAAATCTGTTTTTCTAATATAGATGAGCAAAATAGAGAGATGGCACAAAGACGAGATTGTAATAATAATGTATCAATCATTCTAGTAGTGAAGGGATCAGATCATTTAGCACATTATTCTGGTCTACAAATTCTCCATTAACGACTTTTGATAGCTAACTTGTCACAGGTTCAAATGTTGCCATAAAACAGTTTCATCGCAACATTTGAATTAGGACACAGAGTTTTAATGAAAGAATAATTAAAATAAGAATTTAATTCTGCGTTTACTAGTTATGTAGTTATCAAGAATGCTTTGCATTGCCTTAGTTGATCCATGTAATTGGTGGTTGGTCGCAAAGTCTAATGGATAACCAGAAAAGTTAGTTAATATAATGGTGACTTTCTATTAAAATATTGAATTATATATTGGAGTTGGTAAAACAGTGATGAGTTAATATTGGAACTGCAATTTGACAAGGGTGAATTTTGTCAACTTTTCTCTGTAATTTAGCGTGAGATTATGTGATGAGGAACACCTTGCGAATTAGAAACTTGTGTCTTATATAATCTAGAAATCTGAAAATATCGAACATAGACTACGAAATGATCTCATTCATTCTGAGTTATAGACTTGCTCTCAAAAATTAACCAACAAACACAAAAAGACGAATTACAAATTTGTCCTTGGCTGAATTTCAATGAAACGTAGAGTTGAAGTCCATGATCATATATTCTACTAATACTTGAAAAACAAACGAATTTCCGTGAATATTTTATGAGATATTCAAATTAGAAAATCATTACCTCAAAATGGCACATAAAAGTTCAATGATAACATGCCTCTAATAACGCGTGTGATCTCCTTGGATAGCGGTACATGCTGCACAACTACTCGTCATGCTGCAAATCAGAGTGTCAATGAGGGGTTTGAGGTAGTAATTGCCACTCCTGCATGAGTGCAGCTCGGAAGTCCTGGAAGGGTCCTGGGAGGGGGATTGCGAAGCGCAATGTATAGTTTTAGAATATCCCAAAAATGCTCTATTTGATTAGAATATCAGTTGATTGGGAAGCTCATCCATATGACATATGGTTTCAGTCTCAAAGTATTGGTCGTCCAAGGGAGCTTTCTGAGGGCGAGCATTATCTGTCTTCATTAACACACAATCAGGACCCTTCCCGTGAGAAATCGATGAACGTAAGGTTCTAGGCTCTCGTTGCAATTCCTTACAACTGTTACAGTCCTTCGTGGGAAGACACAGAGATGTTTTCCCAGGAGGAAGTAACCTAAATGATTTGTGCGACCATTGAGAGTGATGGGTGCCACACAAACACACCACCAGCTCGAAAACTCTCTTTCCCGGTCGTTAATGGGATGATATCGTGTTCCAGTCTGCCTCCATACAAGTTGTCTTTGGGAATCGGTTTGCATACTCAATCGTGATTCATCGGTGAAAAAGAACATTGTCCCATTTATGTTGAGTCCAGTTATCGAGAACAGTTCAATCGGGCTGTACACTTGCTGGACATGAAAGGGACACACAAAAGTGATTCTCTTGCATAAAGGGATGACTTACTGAAGTCTTCTGAGCATAATGTGCCGGGATATCAGAAGCGAGCTGGCGTGCTGTATGGTTCTATGGCTCCCTGCATTTAGGCGCAGTGTAAGGGTCGTCTTTAGTCCATGTGGCCCTCGAACGTCGAGAACAGATCTTCTAATGATGGTTTAACTTGTTTGAAATAAATGCCAGAAGCGGCTTACAATGCTCTGATTCCCATTTAGCCGTCTGTCTACTTATTACTCACGTTGTCCGGCCACGAGTTTTCCGATTGCTGGTTACCTCATTTCTTCGCTCAAAAGATTTTTTCAAAAGACAACAACTGACGAGCATGTACAAATGAGGTACTTTTTAAACCTATCTGTATAATGCAAATGCGCTACTGTATAATGCAAATGACATGTGAAATCTGAACTCAGCATCGTTTTTACATGAAAATTGGGATGATTTTTGTCAGTTATCGCACAAGATATGACGATTTTTCGCATTTGTTGCTTAACGTTTGAGCACCAATGTAGACAAGGCTGGTAAGAGGGAAGTCTCAGTGATAAATACAGAAATCTTAAAGTTATGGGAAATGATCAGATGAATAAGATTTCATTTCTTTCGAATGTTTAGTTTCTGGAATAACTGTGGTGTCAGTGTGAACCTTTTGACAACCATACTCGACCACAGTGGTTTCCAACCGGTCTGTCGCATCCAAGGTTAAAATCTCTCTCATCCAAGGTCCAGGTCTGTCGCGAAAGTTTATAACAAAATGAATAACACCATTTAACAGTTTCTAGTTTAGAACTTTTAACAAATTTTTATTATGATTTTCTTGATTTCTGTCAAATATTGAGTTTAATATGTGTTTCTCTTTAAATAAATTCAGATTTTAAGATAAATAGTAAAATAAAAATTCAGATTTTTTACCACAGGCGCGTAGAGGTAGAATTTCTATTTCGGAAATGTGTGGCCAAGAGAAATATGTTCGAAAAACACTGAAATATCAACTAAATTTGGAATTCCTGGCATAAATATACTGTTTACAATATTAATTTAAAGTTTCCCCAATTTCCAAAAACTAGCGCCCATTAACGGAAGAAATTAAAACTATTGGAAAATTCTGAAAGCGAATCGTAATATTTTATCAGTATTTATACAAAGCAATCTAATTTGTCCTTTCCCTCTGAAAAAAAATAGTTGAATATCCGCAAACTAACGGTCCACAAAAGAAAAATAACTAGTTTCTCAAAATAAGCTGAAAATATACTTCAGTTACTCTAAGGGTGACAACACTGGTCACGAGTTACGGGCAGAACAGGGGAAATACGCATTGTTACCCGTGTGAACCATGGAGGAAGGAATAAGAGATTTTATCCAACGCAAGCCAGTCATTCCCCGACCGACATTTTGTGCACCCTTGAAGCGAACTACTCGCTCGTTAACTAAGGTACATATACGTCATTTTTCTACATGGATATATTAATATGCACATTTTAATAAGCTCACAAATTAATGTTACTAAATATGTTGAACTGCTTTCATCCAAATTTCATACACTGAGTGTTCCCCTTATGCCAAATATTCAAATATATAATTTCATAAAATATTACAACTACTGCTGCAACAATATTGGATACATTTCGACACTCTCAAGTTCAATAGCTGATGAAATAAAGCTATTGAACTTGAGAATTTCTAATTTTTTTTCAAAAATGATAGTATGAATATATCCAGACATTCCTAAGAACAGATACAGATGTTTGTGATTACGGGAGATATATTTGTTATTTGAGTAGGGAATCTGTAATACTCTTAATGCCGATTGGTTTGTTCGAATCTTGTCTCTTGCTACAGTTGTAATTTTCCTGTGGTTTCTTAGGCTGTCTTATAGACTGTTGTATGGTGTTATATCTGTTGTATGAATCATCTCGTACAGAGGTGGAATGAAACTTAAAAAATTATTCAGAAAACCGATACAGTATAGAATACTGGGTTCTCTGGCAATCAATGCGAAGAAAAATTCTTAAATCCCTCTGTACTCTACTAACCGTAGAGGATGCATAAAACATGTGAAAGTGCTCGGATCTCCCCCTTCAGTTTCCAAGGGAGAAATCCAACATGATTCCCTGACGCTATTTTGACTCAAGACATTCTTCGTCGTCTTACTCACTCAGGGACGGTTTGACTGACAAACCTCACGGTCTCGGAACTCCACTCATCTCCTTCTCACCTTTTCTCTTGAGTCCTCGTCCGGACCTGCTTAACCCCTTTAGTCTCAAGCACATTAGTCTAGCACTTTGAATGAATCTGCAGTTTGATCCACCCTGATTGCCCCCAGACAATCCACTCATTACGCTGACCTCCACCTTGACCATGAGCAGTGTCTATGCCTGCAGTAGGGCGTCTGGGTATCAAGTAAAGGAATTGTGGGAGGTCACTTATATTTACGTTGTGATAACACATATCAAATATTTATACACATACTGCATATCTATATACATAGGTAGATGACAGGGATAAAGAAATGCCGAACTTGATAGAATCACGATTCTTTAACATATAGATAATCTTCGTAAGCATGAATTGTTCTCATCTTAAATGTTAGTAAGTTGAAGTTTACCCTTAAATTGTTTTTTATTTAAAATAAGGATCATTTATCATAAATACCAATTTTCTGATTAAAGGTTTCATGGATTCGACATCCAGATTTTCAAGTGCTGACTGTTGGAAGATACACTTATAGTAATGACAACAGAATTTTCTCAATTCACTTAGAGGACGCAGAAGATTGGACTTTGCAGATAAGGTATGCTCAAGAATCAGATGAGGGCTTGTACGAATGTCAAATCACCGATAATGGTTTAGAAAGCATATATTTCCAATTATGGGTTGTTGGTAAGTAAACTTTTTGTACTGATTTCAAAATTATTTGGTAAAATTTTAATTTTCGTGTCCTGGAATTAAGTGATCTATCTCTCGGCTTATTCGATTCAGTTCTAGATGCATGGATGTACGGCTCCTTTTAAAAATTGGTATTTTCAAATGGAAAAATTTATACGGAAATTCCCTTTTGTTTAGTATCCACATTCTACATATTTACTATGCAAGATCTGTAAAAAAAACAACTTTGCATGATGACAAAGTACTGCATAGGATTGCACTATCGGGCAGAAAGTTAAATTCACTACAACTTTTAAAAGAATGGACATTTGCAACAACGTCAATGTGTGCTCAAGAAGTTAAGACGAACCTCTTAGCAATGGGATTAGAGTGTTGGAAAGCTCGTCTGAAATGTTTACCGAGAGATTTTCAGAGCAAGAAACGATTACAGTGGCGCTGTGGACTGTTCAGGACTGGTAAAAAGTAACTTTAAATGGTAAAAGTCAGTTTTGCCTTAATAGAAATCAAAGTAGTGCCTATGTAAAAAAAATGGCGTGAAGAATTCGGCCCTCAGTGTTAAAGTTACTTTGAAACATCCAACTGTCATGGTATATGGCTGCACGTCCTGTTGGGGTGCTGGATGGCTATACATTGTAAAAGGAATAGGGAAAACTAAACACTGCGTAGAAATACTGAAAACAAAATTGTTGCAGAGCGCCAGAGATCTTTTTGGAGATGAACCTTTGATTTTTAAGGACGATATTATTCATTGTCTCGTGTGAAGATTGTTCAGAAGTGGTTAGCAGATAGCACCATTAAAAGGATGGAATGGCTTTGTCAGCCACCGGACATTAATCCTGTAGAGAACTTAGGGTAAAAATTTAGTTACGAAGTTTCTAAGAGCATTTAAATAAGCGTGATTTAATGATATTTTCCTTTAATCGTATTTTTATAGAACTGTTTCTACAATTAGCAAGTTCCATGCCAAAGAGATGTGAAATGGTGATTAAAGCAAAGCTTATAAAATATTAATTTAAAGCGTTTAATATTTTGATTAATATGTACAACAACTGCTATGTAATGATTAAAGTATGGGTAAAATTAAATATTTCACGAAATTTAAGCTTCTATTAAATGATGCGTATGTCATAACATATTACAATTTATACTTTAATGGGTTCTAGTAATTATATCTGAAAAACTGTTTACGATAGCATAAAACTAAAAAACGTTTGAAAGCATAAAATAAAACTTTAGAACGAATAATAAAAGTTACACATATTTAATAATTCCTTGGCTAAAAATCAGAATAAATAAGACAATTATGCAAAAACATTGGTGTTCATGTCTTTTTTTCCACCACTGCATATTATTATTTGTTATTACACTAAAACCTCTTTATAACGGGGGTGGGGTATCTCAGTCGGTAGAGTGCCAGGCTCGCTTGGGTTGGAAGGACCACCGTCCGTCGGATTCTACATTAAGCCATGGTTCGTGTGTAGGAGAGAGCTATATCCTGTGCACATTAAAGAACATTCTGGATGGTCTAGATGGGAGGCTACCATCTGTCTCCTAATAGCTATGAAAGAAGAATTCTGTAGCATTAGAAACAAAGGCATGTCAATAAACAGATGGATAATAGAAAATGGAAGTCGTTTTATGCATCTTGCGACATTTAACAATTTTTATAGTAAAATAGCTGTCCAGTGGGTCTCTCCCTCGAACGTTCTCTGAACATTTGGGGTCCTTGTGACTTACCCATTTAGCCCATTGTGTGTAAGAAGTGCCGCTCAGAGGTAAAACAACCCAACGCTCCTTGTAACGAAATCGAAGAGACCTCATTTTTTGCACTTTGTTGTAGAGAGTCTTTTTGTACAGGATTTTTTTAAGATCATCATATTTGCACTTAAAGGTTATTATTAGTTATAATTTATATCAATGCTAACATTTTTGTAAACGAATGTTTCGACAAAGTTTCTTTTATGGCAAAAACATCATAATCGTTTTTGCATCTTGCGACATTTAACAATTTTCATAGTAAAATCAATTATCTGTATGATATAGCAGCTTTTATGCGATAACTCAGTGCTACTGGGCTATTCCTGTTAATAATCTGTACTTGGAAAACTTTCTACCGACTGCTTTCTCATTATTTAAAATAGTAGATTGGATATGTGCATTAGAAACAAAGGCATATCAATAAAAAGATCGATAATAGAAAATGGAAGCACAGCAGTACTCAAGACGGAAATATTTTAAATCCTTCAGCCAAGGTTATATTATTAGATTCACATTTTGATCGCTCTCTGAACTCTCCTTTGTAGGTCTGATAAACTGGTGACGAAGAATTTGTCAATGGAGAATTCCGAAGGAGACAATATCGTTTCCACCCAGCCATACCTTTGTCAGGAGCCAAGAATTCTTAAAGAGTACCATTGCTATTTTTTCTTTTAGAAAATGGTAAATCATCTCTACCTATACAGGTTCATTTTTACTGGATCGGGGGATATGCTTTATATTTTTTTTTTCGTTGTTTTCGAGGCATGGATGTTAGTGTCGTTTTTCTGCTGATATTCCACCATCCTCACAGACCTTCTACTATGATGTATAAAACTGAAAGACTCCTGTCAGACCTCTGTGGCAAGCAGCTGCTTGAGGGGATATTTATTTTATTATTTTTAAGTGAGAGGTTTCTAAATATTTAACATAGTAATATAGAAGTTTCCAACGTAGTTAAGTTAATCAAATATCGAGGACGGGCTCTGCATTTCATTAGGCGAAGTTCTTCGTTCTTAGGGAGTTCGTTCCGTAAAATATTTACTGTGATTTCTATGGTGCAAGAGGGCAGGGGTGGCTCAGTCGGCAGCACGCCAGGCTCGTAATCTGCAGTTCCCACGTTCGAGTGCCAACTACTGTTGTGATTTATATCTGCTAATCGAACCGTGTGTAGAAAATATATACTCTGTGCTTCTGAAAGAATACGCAGGATGGCCTTGACGTGTAACTACCGTCTGTCTTCCAACAGTTTTCCAGTGGGTCCCCTTCGCCCCCCGCCCCCCACGTCCTCTCTGCGTCCTTCCGTCCTTGTGACCTGGCCACTTATCCCATTGGGGAAAAAATGCCACTCAGAAGTAAAACAACTTATTCCAATCTATAGTAAAACATTTATTGAATATTTATTTATCACATATGGATTTCAATAACCTAAAGCTAATTTGAAACAATTATATTTATGTAAAATTAAAAAATTAACTGCGGTGATCTTGGTAACAGTTAGGTTTAAATATTTCACATAAAATACGATACAAAACTGATTTTTGAAAGAATCATTTATCATCCAAACTTTGTATTCACTTTTGACACTTGGCATGATTAAACACTTCGCACGATAATAAATATTTATTGCTCGTTAGTTAAATATTTACTCTTATTAAATAAGGTGTGTAAATGGTAGTTAGGCATACACTGGAAGGAGAGCTTTGTAGCAATACCCTGTGATGATGCACGGAACGACCAAGCCTATAATATAAAGCTGAGTCCGCCGTCTCTTAATGCAGACAGTACCTTTCAATAGAGATACTCTCTTGTGGAAGGGGAGGGCTACAGGATTACTGTGGCCTACTGATCTGGTCATCTATGACCACATTTTCTTCTTGCTTATTTTGTCCTGCTAACGAGTCAACTTCACAGGGTCCTGGCGCTGACTATTTAAACAAATTGGAGTGGATTATAATTTTTCAGCTAGATTACGGATCCTGAATTTGCTGCACTGGTAAGTCGCTTTTGAGGAAAAAATCTCTTCTTGGTTCTTTCCGCATGTGGGTTGACAGCCCTAAGTGAACAGATGCGCAGGTTACCTTATATAACCCGGCGGATAATCCTGATCAGAGACCATGGCAGGTTCCTGAACCCTTACTTCTATGGGCATCTCCAACCCTACTCTGGAGTAATGTGTCTCAGGCAGGTCACGTTCTATTTCGATTCTGGTTCTTGAAAAGTTTCACACGTAAAGGTAGTGCCTGAAGTTCCTACCAGCATTGGTGGCTTAAGACTTTAGCGCTGGGGCAATGGGTCTTCGCCCCATGCCTGTGATTAGACGGCTGTTTGTATTATTGGCCCTATTTCTCTCAAAGGCCTAGTTTCTTAAAAACTGAAAATAATAATTTTGTTTCGACTGGTGCATGGAATGTGAGGACGTTGCATAGATTAATCTCTTGACGTCCTCACACAGGAATTCCAACGTTATAACCTAGATATTTTGGGTTTCGAAGAGACCAGATAGGGAGGATGAAAAGCATCTCCAAGGTGTAGGTTTGATTCTCAGTAGACATGCCAGTGATGATGCTCTTCTACGATATGACTGCATTAATGAAATTTTTTTATAATTAAATATAAACTTAAGGTTAAAGCCTCGAATGTTTTCGGTTCTTTTCTCTCCACAGAGGACTCTGATGAGAATGAGAAGAACTTCGGGATATTTTGAATTGTATCAAGAAAGGAGATATTTCTACGGTTAGGTGACTTCAAAGCTAAAATTGGTACTCACTATGACCTTTGAGGAAGGGAGTTAGGTCCCTTTGGCTTATTTTATAAATATATATATAAAATATCTAAAAGTGGTAATTGCAGCGGCAATTTGGAACGTCTCCAATACGTATGTAAACTTAAAGGTTTGAGAATAACCAACGCATACTACATACACCGGGACATTTATAAATGCACATGATGGCTTGCATAGAAATACGAACGATTACAAATCAATTTAGAGCAAATGGTCTAGTTCAGTTAGAAATACCAGATTATATGGAGGGCTGAAACTGGATCACACCATTACATTTTTAAAAGTGCCTGACAACTGAAGTTTGAGCAAACCCTTAACACTGAAACTGTGAAAAAACCAGATATAGCTAAAGCAATCCATGATAGACTAGGTACTAATTATGACAATTTCTGATTGTATATTACTGAAGTTGAGAAAGAGTGGGATCAGTTTAAACAGGCTTTTCTTGAAACCAAGAGTAATCATCATCATCATCATCATCATCATCATCATCATCATCATCATCATCATCATCATCATCATCATCATCATCATCATCATCATCATCATCATCATCATCATCATCATCATCAAGCAGCCATGGGCTAGGGAGGTCCAACCAGACCGTGCAGTTTAATTCTCCAAGCATATCTGTTCTGAGCTACATCTACTGCATCCAGCCACTGCACACCAATTCTAACAAGGTCCTGTTTGACATTGTCTGCCCACCGCATCCTAGGTCTCCCCTTCTTTCTGAGGCCTTTAGGCACACTGTTCATAACCCTATTCGCCAATCTATAATTATCCATACGGGCAACATGGCCAAACCAACGGAGTCTCTCTCTGCACAATATGCTGCTTAAAGGAGGTTGCAAACTCCTTTGCCTAACCTCATCATTAGTTACAAAGTTGAACCACCTAATGCCCAAGATACTGCGTAAGCATCTAGAATCAAAAGCATCAAGTTTCTTGTTTTCTTGTGTACAAAGCGTCCACGTTTCACTATCATAACTAACCGCAGAAAGAACCAAACTATTATGCAGTCTAAGTTTAGTCTTTGGTTGCATACGCCTATTTCTCTACACTCTTCATAGATTCCTAAAAATCCCAGAGTCAATCCCTGTTCCCCTGTTAACTTCATGCCGCACATCACCGGTATCTTTTACATTAACTCACAAGACAATTAAACTGAGACACTTGCTCAAGGGTGCAACCATTCAGAGCGACTGAAGCACCAACTGCTTGACCAATTTTCCTTACTTTAGTTTTATCTCTGTTTATCAGCAAACAAACTCTATTACCAGTCTCATCAACAGCCCTAATGAAAGAATTCATCTTATCAATATCATTAGCCAACAAGGCTAAATCAACTGCATAATCTAAATCAGAAATTTTGAAATTTCCAGACCATTTAAGGCCAAAATCTTTCCCTTGCAAAGAATTTCGCATAACATAATTAATAAACAAACTAAAGAGAAAAGGAGACAAAATGCACCCTTCTCGAACACCAGAAGTAATGCTAAACCAATTTCTACAAGCCTTACCAATTCTCACACACGACTCAGTGTTATTATAGAGAGCTTTCATTATGCTAACTAACTTGTCTAGTATACCATATGATTGCACAATCAACCACAAATTATGTCGATCAACAGAGTTGAAAGCCTTTTTGAAATCAACAAAGCTAGCAACCAAATGTTTCTGAAACTGTAAACATTTCTCAAGAATCTGCCTAAGTGAAAATATCTGATCCACACATCCCTACCACTTCTGAATCCTCATTGCTCATCACGCAATTGCCTGTCAACCAGATTCTTAATTCTATTAAGCACAATCATGGAAAGAACTTTACCTGGAACATCTAATGTGCGCGACAAGACTGGTGTTTACGAACAGGTACGCCGATCCCTACTCTGCGGTTGTGCCGCCTGTATCAATATTGGTGGTCGGACGTTTGAGCATTTGTTGTAATAATCTCCAATAAATGTCACTATGGAAACCTCAGCAATATATTAAAAAGGAAGAAACCTGGATAGCTGTTGTTCGTTTTCTTCATGATAGTGCGTATTACATATAGCATTTAGGAGTACGCTCTCAATTTCCATCTAGTAACATGTGACCATTCATCTTGAGAGGAACTTAGCCTCTCAGCTCATCATCTGCATGCCATCTTCGTGTAATGCATTTCAGCACTCATGAAAATGTTCAAAATGTTAAAGGCAGTTGCTGTGAGATCAAGACGCAACTTCTCTTCAAAAGTTGTACCTTCATCACTATTGTTGAAGTTCATCTTCACAACTATTGCCACAATACGCTTGCTTTTGCCAGATAACCAAATGCCATTGATTCAAGTTAGGAAATTGCTTGAAAAGTACAGTCGTTCAAAAAAATATCCAAACACTATGGTTGATTACAGAATCCAGAAAAAATATCCGGCAACGATATTTTTAGAAATTAATGATCTGGCAACCTTCGTGTAGATCACTAATTTTATTAATTATAATATTATCATTTTTCATATTTATTGTTTTTCATATTCATATTTATTATTTTATAATATTATCATTTAATAGTGTCCGGATATTTTTTGAGCGACTGTACATAGCTTAAGGCATAATGCTTCTGGGTGAAAATTTTTGAGTGGAATCCCGTAAATGATTTGGTTTTGAAAAACATTTTATTCTTATGTTTTGGAAACTGTTCATATTTGTAACATCAAGTAAAAAAATAGTTATGTTTAAAATTACCTTAACAAAAGCATTAATATGTTTATTCATGCAGGAAAATATGTTTCGTTTTATGTGTTTGGTATATACGACAAGATTATCAATATTTCCATCCAAGATAGGACTTTTAAGACACAAGGATTACACACCTGTCTATAGTTTCTTTAATGAAATGTTATGTATTAGAACAGAACTTCATCTAGAAGGGGAACAGGGCCATTGCCCCTCGTGTGAGATTTTTTACTACTGGGATGGAGACAAAAAGCAAATAGTAAGCATATATTACTGCACATAATTTGGAGAAATATTTTAAGAACCACTATATCGGAGGAGAAAAATATGTCTTTGGAACTTTCTTCTGGTCCGTTTCAATTCATTGATTTCCTCCCTCCAATCTAAGTGTTTTCTAAATATGAACTTGTAGTGCAACAAATCTGGATTATTTGATTTCTGCTGTAGCGGAATTCAATTAATTTAGTCCACCCATTTCGAAAATTACTGATTCCGAGTCCGATTAAGAGGAAAATCATTCTCTGACAAATCCCCTAGACATACCAGCATATCCCCGACAGTACATAAGGGTACATTAGCTCTATATCCCCTAGGCATATAGAGCTAGTGTACCCTTATGTACTGTCGATTTATATATATATTTATATTTTTTTACCTTCCCACCATGAAGAAAGGAAATAATGTAATCGAAATGGGTGTGGGATTTTAATCATAAGAAATACGATTTTGTTACCAAATACTTAAATTACTATAAAAAAATATAATATTAAATATGCAATAACGTTTAAATATAGAATTGCTCATATTCATATTTAAATCCTTTTTTTTTCGTCTCTCTCTCTTATTTTTTTTGCTCTAGGAATGAATAAATTGCAATAAATTATCAAAAGTATTTTGGGACTTCCATATTGTGTGATTGGAAAGTTATTTTCAAGCTTCGTACGAAATACATTTTTGTAGCAATGCATCCCAGGAAATCAAAAAAGAGAAAAAAATATCCGAAATCTTGATATTCAGCAATTATTTGTTTAAATTTAGAGTTCTCGAAGTTCAAATATCAAAAGTGTTTCTGGTCGTAAGAATTTACCTTAAAAGTTATAAAAATCGTTTATTATGTAATTTTGGAAGTTTAAGTAATGGTTCTCAGTTCTTATTAATATTCAAACACTATTTGAGGAAGCATAACAGCAGCATCTGTTGTGAAATATTTCAGCTTCAGTAATTCTTTAAATTTTAATCGAATATTGTTTAAAATCGAGATTTGGATATATTTGTTTGAGATCAATAATTTATTTCTTGCAGCATTTTTTCTACAAAAAAAAGTTGCTTTTCAGGGTTAGGGAATATTAAATATAACTTTTCCATTCAAATAATATGGAAGTATCTTAATAGTTTCGTAATGCGGTGTATATCCTCACAATCCATATTTTTTAAAAAACTAACTTTCGATTGTCAGGAGAGGGAGTGTTTTGGAGAGAGATTAATCGCTGTTTGTATCAAGAATATTTGCATTAGTTTTTCTTTTTTCAGTTTAAGATTTGAAAAGGGTATAATTTTATTTTAACTTAAATAAATAAATAGTAATATTTTAATGTCGACTTCTCAATGCAATTTTCTGATGTGTCACATGGGAAATCCTGCCTCGCCTAACAGCCTGGGCCAGAGAAAGTGTGCTCTGCCTTACCGTTAACAAAAGTCCATTTTGAGTTATCATCGGGTGAATTTTTAAGATAAAATACTTAAATAATGAACCACGAAAATAGCATTAGTACCTGGATTAACTTGAACTAGAACAATCAAGTTGAAAAATGAAGAACATAAATTTATTTTCGTAAAAAAATTGTTAATTATGTTTGAAAATTATTTGGATTTCAAAGAAATTAATGATCGAATCAAAACACTACCAAAGAACTTCATCTTCAATGCAACATCTTCATTTCGATCCATACCTTGTCAATATGATCATTTAGATCCATATCTTGCCAATATGATCATTTAGATCAACCCTTTGCCACCTGGTGACGTCAATTACCTAGTTTTGATGTTTTTCCAACGATTCGACACTTCTGCCATCAATTAGCATTCAGCCTGGCTTCATCCTTACCAGAGGACTTTGTTTCGTTGTCACTTCATCTCCCGACTGATTTTTACTTTTAAAGCTGTGAAAAATCTTGTTTAAAAGTTTCATTGTAACTTTTCTAGAAAATGTTGAATTCTTCAAATTTTGTGTGGGGTATCGACGTATTCCACCTGTATCTCCCCATGTTATGCTGTGTTATAAGAAAAAAATTATAGTACTAAAGTACATAATGAATTATATGTTTTATATAACAAAGCTATAAATGCACCCCATGGGTAGGGATAATCGAGAGATTGTTGTACTATAATTCAGAGTACTCCATGTTATCGACGTTTTTCTCTCCCGTAACCGTATCACTCTCTCGACTCTCTCACCCCAATGGACAGTGCGCGCTCTAGGCAGTTGATCATTTTGTCCATTGGATAGATAAGACGTTCCTTATCATAGTACCATATTCCACCCACAAAAAATTAAATTTTCCTTCTTTCTTTCCACTAAAACACTTTATTCTTTTCCTTACCTGAATATTTAAATGAAATGCAGAGTTGTGTGCTTCCTTCACTAAGTTTTAAATAATTCCCGTGAGATTAAACGTGGCTTATAGATGCCCTCTTATATTTTCAAGAAAGTAATGCAGCACATGGGAGAAATCAGGGATGAGTGAAGTTTGTTACCTTTTTTTATGAATGACGTCATGAAATCAAACTTTAAACGAAGAGCCAACTTAATAAATATTATACAATTGCAATTATTTTGTTCTGTAGCTTGCTTTTACATTAAGGCCAATGCTTGAGGTGGGAAAAAGGAAGTGGGATGATTTAATAAGTCCATAGTGCTCCTTAAACTACCGAACTCAGGGCTAGCTATTTTTGCTGGCAGACGTAAACTTGGATATCTGCCGCTCTTTCTCCAGATCTGCTCTTATCTATTAATAGTAAATGTCACTTTAAAAGTAATTGAAGATCGTTATGTTGAAAAACAGGTCATACTTCCTCTTGTCCACTTTACTACAGATATCGTAGGTTAGTTTATTGGCAAATTTGTCGTCTTGTGCGATATCGCCAATTCTGATCCCAAGATATTTTTTGTTCAAAAGAATTAAATCATTCCTCTGCATTCCACCTCGCCTTAAGCTTAAGGGGAATCAAATATTTTCATTTTGAATCGATGGAGCTAAATATATTTTCTGTTGCTGTTATTATAGATAGTGAGAGCAGCAAGTCAGACGAAGTACCGAACACGCAGTTAAGCTACAGTTCTCCAGAGGATCCTGTAAGTCTCATAACAAACTTAGCTACGAAGGTGACAGCACTCACAGGTCGAACGGCTTATTTATATTGCAAAGCGGATCTGGTTGGTGACCAAAAGGTATGTTAGTGATGCAAATTTCA
Organism: Ryuthela nishihirai; assembly: GCA_038380435.1. Classification (NCBI taxonomy): domain Eukaryota; kingdom Metazoa; phylum Arthropoda; class Arachnida; order Araneae; family Heptathelidae; genus Ryuthela; species Ryuthela nishihirai. The sequence goes on along the minus strand of JAWZYU010000018.1, from coordinate 40,707,886 downwards.
AAATCTATTTTTGCAAGTTGAATTCTAATTTACACAATTCAAATCTTGTAACTTTGTCATTAGTTGGTGTTTCCAAAAAAATAAAACAACTAAAAGAACCCATATTGACTTTGTCACATATGGGAATCTCGTTTTCAAAGGGAATGAAGTTTTTGTTCACCTACTCTTTCGCTCCTTAAAAGTGTAATTTGAGCTAATGATGGGAAAAGTACAAATAGTATTTTATTAGTAATTGTACAATATAAAAAGTATTTGCCTTTTATTTCCAAAATTTCCAAAGCTGCTATCTCATACCCCTCTGAGAAAAGGATCAGTAGCAGTGTTGCTATCAGTGGAATTTCTCTTAACACTCTACCACTCAGATTTCTGGGGCGGGGGTGTCTCAGTTGGTAGCGCGCCAGACTCGTAATCTGTAGTCCCAGGTTCCAGTCCCAGCTGGGTCAGCGTTGAGATTTATCTCCGCAAAATTCCCCGCCCTGCCCACGGTCAGTAGGGGACACCGATGGGCTTGGAAAGACCGCCGTCCGTCGGATGGGATGTTAAGACGTCGCCCCGTGTGCGGGAGAGCCATACCCTGTGCACGTTAAAGAACACGCTGGATGGCCTTGACGGGAGGCTACCATCTGTCTCCCAACACCTGTTCCAGTGGGTCCCCTCCCCCAACCTTCTCTGAGCCTTCGGGGTCCATGTGACCTGGCCATTTAGCCCATGGTGTGCAAAAAAGTGCCGCTCAGAGGTAAAACAACCCAACTCAGATTTCTATTTTCTATCATAAAGAGACAACTTAAAAAATTCTTTATAATTTTGATTTTTTCGTATTTAGTTATATTTCTAAGGATATAAATTAAAACTACCTAAGTACTTGAAAATGAGAATTGAATCGAATTGAAAAAAGAGATTTTCAGTTATCTCTTCAAAGAAATCAGTTTCGTTTCCCACCCACTCTGGTTGTAAGAGTCAACTCATTGTTGCCAAATGAAAATTTCATAACCTTCACATTTCACCGCCAAAATTTCACATTTTTAGCAAAAATACATCGTTTGCAATATTGGTTTGAAAATTTGGTATTTTCAATTTGGGAAGTACGAATTATACAACCTTTTAATCAGTCTCTGGTAATTAAAAATAGTCACCATGTGGCTTTTGATTATTTTTTTCCGTATTCCCTCTTATTTTGGATAAATTAATGTATCTTTGCGTTAATAATGGTGTTATTCAAGAAATTTCAGTGTCTACTAGCATTTCTATATTTTCCTTTTGAAATAAACACATATATACATAAAAACAAACGAACGATATCCCCATGCAGCGATGGGCTATGGACGTCCTACTAGACCAGTGTCTCGCAAACTTTTTTACTCTGCGGCACACTGAATCTAATTTTTTTTTCCGCGGCACACTGAATCTAATTTTTTTTCCGCGGCACACCTAAAAAAGAATAAAAGCAAACTCTATATAATCGTCATTATATTTGCGCTTTGTTGAAGTCATCAGCCTAGTTTTACTTGAAGATTTGCTCTCGTTCTTTAATTCATAACTCGGTGTTAGTTTTAAATATTTCTCCATTCTATGGCTTGAAATAATCAAAAATTAATACCAAAATTTGGAAAAAGCTTGATAAATACTTACAAGATCCCAGTTGATTAAATCTGAAAGATTTTTTTTAAAGCACGTCGATATTAAAGCACGTCGAAAACACAAGTTAAGTCAAAATGAAATCTTTGGAATATCTAGTGTCAGTTTGAAAATTTCTCGCGGCACACAGTTTGCGAGACATTGTACTAGACTGTGCAATTTTCCTTTGCAGACACGTCTGTCCTGAACTACATCTGCTACACTTGACCACTGTAGGCCAATTCTAGCAAGGTCCTGTTTGTCATTGTCTGCCCATCGCATCTTAGGCCTTCCCCTTTTCCCGAGGTCTTTAGGCATGCTGTTCATAATCCTATTCACCAGCTACAAATACTAGTAACATGGCCAAATCAACAGCCTCTCTTTGCACAATATGCTGCTCAAAGGAAATTGCCTACTGTTTGAAATTATATACTATTTTAGAAGCACAATTGGGTTTTAGTTGTTAGTTGATTTTGACACCGCAATTAGTTTATTTTCCTTTACTGTAAGAACTGCACAACATGCCCTATAAATAAAATGTCCCATTAAAATTCACCAGGAGGAAAACTCCAGATTAATTGTTAAAACCCCTAACCCGGCAATACTTTGCTGTTACTCTTCTGTGATATTTTGAGTTAGCTATTCCTTTATATACATTTGCACTTATCTGCATAAACAAATGATATGTGTTTGCTCTTACGGGTTCTTAGAGATGGGTCCTGGCCCCGATTGGGCCATCCACTGCTGCTTATCATAAGTACTGAAAATAAGTTTTTAAGACCTATAAACATTAATAACTAAGGACTTCTACTTAAAAAATTTTAAGAAAAAAAGATAGATGAAACCGCACCTTTTTACACTTATATTCCTGTAAAAATGAACCACTGAAAGCATCCATTTGATAGGAAGACTGCTACTGCCTCAAGACCAACAAGAACTAAATGGTCATTTCGTATTAATCTTTTTCTCCCACATCTTTCAAAATTCACTTCGTGGTACCCAAATAATATTTCACTGGGTTTATAAGTGTCATAGGTAACTATTAGGTTCACCCGAAACGAATGTTAGGGACCACTTACAATAGCTGCAACAGGTTGTGGCACGGACTATACTGGGTGTTGGAAACTTTCGGGTGGTATTGCTATTCACAATTCCAGGTCAGCCCTCAGTAAAGTCCAAGAATTACCAGTGTGGGTTTGGGATCAATGCATTGCACCATTTCATCCCACAGATGCTCAATATAGGATTCAAATTCGGCGAGTGAGAGGGCCATTCGAGGATTGCGAACTCACTGAATGCTCCTCGAACCAGTCCGTCGCTCAAAGTGGAGCAATAAAAGGAGACGTTATCTTGTTGTAAGAAGGCATCCTGCTCTGGCAAATGGATAGCATGAACAGGTGTAGGTGGTCAGCGAGAGTGTCAGCAAGCCTTATAGAGTAATGGTGGTCTCAGTATGTATATTTAAAGGGGCCCAATAAACCTGACACAGACAATTATACCACCTCCATCAGCCTGTAACATCCCGAGTTGACAGTTGACCTATAGTGGTCTCCACATGCAACGTTGGCCTCCACATGCAACCTCTCGTCAGCGTGTTATAATTTGAATCCCGATTCGTCGGACCAAGCTATCCATTTCCAGTCTTACACAGTTCATTGGCAATATTTCTTTGGTCACTGCAACCTCATAGCTGTGTGATGCACTGTTAACAAGGGTACTCACTGTGATGCACTGTTAACAAGGGTACTCACTGTGATGCACTGTTAACAAGGGTACTCACTGTGATGCACTGTTAACAAGGGTACTCACTGTGATGCACTGTTAACAAGGGTACTCACTGTGGTGCACTGTTAACAAGGGTACTCACTGTGATGCACTGTTAACAAGGGTACTCACTGTGATGCACTGTTAACAAGGGTACTCACTGTGATGCACTGTTAACAAGGGTACTCACTGTGATGCGCTGTTAACAAGGGTACTCACTGTGGGTGTCGGCTGCCATTGATCAGTTGTACCATCGCACATCGAATGCTCTTTGCACAAATCTTCACAGAAAAACTTCAAAATGCTGATGTTATCATCTTCACTGTGGCCCTCTGTTTCAAAGTTGCGATAAAGGACAAGGACGCTCATCTCGCATATCAACGGCTTAGTTATGACCATATTTTCCCTGACGGCTGCAGGTTTTGAAGTAGTCCTGATACACTCGTAAGATGGTCTAGTAGTACGGAAATCCTAGATGGTGTTTACATACGGAAATCCTAGATGTTCTGCATTCGTGGATATGGGCACTGCAGCTTCCTCACACCGATTATCTTTCCATGATCGAACTCATTCGCAGTGTTTACCATCATAACAGTCGCAAGTACGCTATACCGCAGGTGGATATCTGACCAAATTATAGCCAAAAAGAATTTTCCCCTGGTCTCATTATTGTGCCTGAATAGGGCAAGCTTGTGAACGGTGCAGTGTGCGTAATAAATTGTGCTTTCAGTGTATTTCCCAGGAGACATTCTTAGTCTCAAGCAAGTTCATCCGTACGTCCAATTCCTGAATACCAGCGACACAAATGGTATTCAATTATTTGATTTTGTGTCGATTTTGATCTAATCTAATAGAAATGCAGTTGCAATTAAATGCTGTTTGAGAATCACAAATTGGCCTTAGTGCAGTTGTTCGCTGATTTTGGCACCACAATTAGTCTTACTTTGTTGCAAGAACTGCACAAAAACACTCAATAAATAAAATACCCTTTAGATTTTGTGTCCTTGGACACAAGAAAAATCACAGCTTTGTGACTAAAACCCGTAATCTGGAAACACTTTCTCTTCTGTGATATTTCAGGTAACTTTTAAACAATTAACTTATCCATTTTAAAAAATGTATTTCTGCTAACTAGTTCTTAGGAAGGGGTGGGGGATGGGGTAGGCCCGTACTTGGATACGCCCCTGGTTGAAGTAATTACGATGGTTTCTCATCAAGATCATCTGTCAGCTGATATATTGTGTATCTATTCAGCTGGTGATGGTAATCATCAAACAAGCAGAAAACATGAATGTATATTTTACTTTAACAAAAGTTCTCCAGTGCAATAAGTGCCAAATACGGAATCAAAAAAAAATATCCAATAAACAGTCGGATAGGTTTAGGTGGTCAGCATCAAGACTGTGAAGTTGACCAATCCTCACCAGCGGTGGAAAAAGAAAAATATGTCTATAGAAACCCAAATTAGGAATCCAGACTGACCTGACTTTCACTCTCTTTTCGCTCCGAACTTAAGAAGAGAGAATATATCTCTGAAAGCTAATAACTGCCTGCATCACAAGAAAGCGAGGTCAGACTTTAGATGCTATGACTGGCCAGGTCTGTACGCGATCACAAGGGACTAAATGCACAGCTCTCCTTACAATTATTTCTAGTTATCATTTCATTATAATAAGTAATATTACAATGGCAAATGTAATTTTAACAATGAACAAATAAAATATACGAAATAATATAAATTCTTAAATTTATCTAGTCTATATTTTTCTTTCGAGGAGGCTTAGTTTCAGAACTTTCCTGACGCTATGCCACTGGTAGCTTGCTATTCAACCAAAGATGGATATTTCATTTGTCTCTAAAAACAAAAAAAAAAAAACTTAATATGCATGAACGGACAGAAGATAAAGTAAATTCTATAATCAAAGAAGGCAAACTAAGGAGCAGGAACTACTCGAGGAAGGTTTTCATTGAAGACTGCTATTAATGGGCTTTTTGGAAACCTTGAACATAACCTCGAAATATTTCCAGCCAGTCAGAACTTTTGTAATTTATTTGTATGCGTCAATTAATTAAATTATTTTTTTTTTCGTTTATTTTCACCAAATACTAAGAGAAATGATATTATATTGCATATGTCTAAAGAGCATTTTTTACAGTTATTGTAAATGATACTTTTTAGCAACTTCATAGGAAGGGCAACTTGTTGAAAGATTGAAAATATTTATAACAAGCATCACAATTGCATTTCATTGACTATTTCTGCTTTTAATATAATAATTTCACAAGACTTCTCCTTTTAGATACTGATTATATGCGATAACATTAAAATGAATATTAAAATGATTATCTCGAAAAACATATAAGAAATAATATGAAATGTTGTTTACGTGTAATTTGGAATGCAGAGAAGAAAATGAATGCACTTTTAACCGACGCGATGATAAGAACGCAAATTCAGGATGTTATAAAGAGCACGATTCTGCAATCTCCACTTATTTCCATTCGAGACAACTCGGCGTTGACTTCGGTTATAATTTGTTTCACTATGTCACAAAGAGAATGTATGAGTAATTGTTTACGGTGGAGAGCGATAGATAAAATGGAAGTGGGTCAGTCCAGATCGAGGTAGCCAGAACTTCAAATGCACCCCTAAATGTGATCTAAAAACTTTGGTGACAAGGTCAAGATACTGAAGAGATTAGTTATACCTAGGGACAAGGTAGTCCCATCATCATCATCCTCAAACAGCCATGGGCTATGGAGGTTCAACCAGACAGTGCAATTTAGTTCTTCCCAGCTTATCTGTCCTGAGCTACATCTGCTGCATCTGGCCACTGCACACCAATTCTAACAAGATCCTGTTTGACATTGTCTGCCCAACGCATCCTAGGTATCCTCCTCTTTCTGAGACCTTTTAAGGCACACTGGTTGCACCATATTCTCTAACTAAATCTATAATTACCATACGGGCAACATGGCCAAACCAAAGGAATCTCTCTCTGCACAATATGCTGCTTAAAAAGGAGGTTGCCGACTGCTTTGCCTAACCACATCATTACTTAGAAAGTTGAACCACCTAATGTCCAAGATACTGCGTAAGCATCTAGAATCAAACGCATCTAGTTTCCTGTTATCTTGTTAACAAAGCGTCCAAGTTTCACTACCATAAGTAACCCTAGAAAGAACCAAACTATTACACAGTCTAATTTTAGTCTTTAGGTGTATACGCCTATTTCTCCACAATCTCCATAGATTCTTAAAAGTCCCGGCAGCAATCCCTATTCCTCTGTTAATCTCATGCCGCACATCACCATTATCTGTTACATAGTTCCCAAGAAAATTAAACTGTGACACCTGCTCAAGACTGCAACCATTCAGATTAACTGAATCACAGCCTGCCTGACCAATTTTCATCACTTTAGTTTTCTCTCTGTTTATAACCAAACCTACTCTACTACCAGTCTCATCAACAGCTCGAATGAAAGAGTTCATCTCATCAACATCATTTGCCAAAAGGACTAAATCATCAGCATAATCTAAATCAGAAATTTTCCTATCTTCTGCCCATTTAAGACCAAAATCTTTCCTTTGCAGTGAATTTCGCATAACATAATCAACAACCAAACTAAAGAGAAAAGGAGACAAAATGCACCCTTGTCGAACACCAGAAGTAATGCTAAACCAATTGCTACAAGCCTTACCAACTCTCACACATGACTCAGTGTTATTATAGAGAGCTTTCATCATGTTAACTAACTTGCCTAGTATGCCATCACAATCAACCACAAATTACGATAATCAACAGAATCGAAAGGCTTTTTGAAATCATCAAAGCCAGCAACTAAAAATTTCTGAAACTCTAAACATTTCTCAAGAATCTGCTTCAGTGGAAATATTTGATCTACACATCACCTACCACTTCTGAATCCACATTGCTCATCACGCAATTCCCTGTCAATTAGATTCTTAATTCTATTAAGTACAATCATGCAAAGAACTTTCCCTGGAACAGAGAGTAGGCTGATACCCATATAGTTATCACAAGAACTGCGATCACCCTTTTTTTAAAAAATAGGTATACTAATAGCTCTGGTAAAATCCTTAGGAACCATGCCTTTATCATAAAAGATATTCAAAATTTCAGTCATCCATATGGTAACCGAAACATTCCCAGCTGTAAGCATTCCTAGCTCCAGCTCTAAGTATGCAGCACTCATGCACATTATGATCTCTTCGTTCTCTTTTATTTTGGACTCTCCCAATGCAGCCTTCTGCACAAAAGGTAGCACGTTTTCTCCTTTTGGTGTTTAGCCACTTCACAATATCTTTCCATGTGATATTTAATTGCATTTATGAAAACTAATTTGAATTATGTTCCCTTTTTTAAAATCATTTTTTAATTTTGAGAATCAGTTTCAATTGCGCCAAAAAAATTCTGCTTTTGAAATTTCTCTGAAGAAAGTAAACATCCTGGAATAATTATCTTTTAATCAGGATGAAAAATGTTAATCTTGGCAGGGCCATTTATTCAGAATCTTCCCCCTTTAAGATACGTATGATGAGATAAAACGAGAAACACCTCTATTCAATGAGAGTGATGCACGACCCAAAAACATTCCATTACAATGGAAAATATGAGTTGGGTAGTTTAACCTCTGAACAGCACTTTTCTTGCACGCACCAGGCCTGTGCAAACGTTTTAGCTGAAGGGCCGCATAGAGAACTAACCGAATTGAAAGCATGGGCCGCCAAAGAAATATATAACCCATAACATATGTATAAACAACAAAAACAAAAAAGGGGGTTTTATCTTTTCCAAATTTAGTTTATTTGTCATCAGTAGCCCGTTGACCGTAGTTTGCTCAGCCCTGCACTAGCCTAAATGGCCAGGTCACAAGGACCCTAAGGGCTCAGAGAAGACTGGAGAAAGGGGACCCCACTGGACAGCTGTTAGGAGACAGAAGGAAACCTACCGTCAAGGACATCAGTTTTGTTTTTTAACGTTCAGGATTATCTCTCCCGCACACGGAGCCACGGGTTTACATCCCATCCGATGGATAGAGGCCTTTCTAACCGTCAGTCTACAAAAAAAATCTGCAACTAACGAATGGGAAAAATGCATACAGCTGGTTAAATAAACTGAATTTCAGAAAAGCATAAACAGAAAATTTAAAGTGTATTATATAAATTTGTGCATACTGAAAAATGAACGAACACTTAATTATAAACAAAATAAATATCTGTTAATTCGACTAATTTCAGTGCATTTAACAAAAAATCACATCATATTTGTATTAATTTAAGTAAAAACGCGAGATGTGTACATAAATAGAAGGTTGTATTGAATGGGAGACATTTTATTCACTGAAAGGCTCGAAAAGAATCTGGTTTTAATGCCTCCATGAGTGTTGAGCACCTAGGTGAGTGACTGTTGGGTAATCCGCCACTGGTTGCAGTTACCTACGTTGCAGTAGTATGCGTGGCACATCCTAGATTGCCGGCTATAACATTACGTTAGTAGGTTTCTATAATAATATACCAATAGACAATAATGGTATGTGCTTTTGAAAGCTTAAAAAATAGCCAAAACGTATTATGGGGGCCTGCCAGTTTTATACGGTACCCAAAAATGATGAGATTCAAAATTTATAGATCCCGAAAACTATAAAGGAAAAAGTAATGAGGACGGAGGAAAAATGAGGAATGAGTTTTCGAGGCCCAAAAATTATCAAGCAAAAAAATTACGAAGTCCAAAAATTATAAGGTCCGAAAAATCCTTAGACCCTAGGCTGCAGCTTATTCAGCCTAGGGTTAGTTCTAACTTATCACGAAAGGTAGTTGGTTGTTTTCAGTTATTAATATAGTTTTCAATTGTTATACACGAATGTTTGTTGACTTCTGTTCATGTCATTCAGCTGGAAATTAGGTTTATCTTTGACACGTATTTTGTTAGAAGCATTTATTTTGAAACTTGCGACCGTATTCGTGATTACGAAACAGAATTTTGTCACAATACTGCACTTAACGCACGCTAACTTTCACGTTCCAACCTATCGCGAAGTAATCAGTTGCTTTCAATTATTAATATGTTTTTCAGTTGTATACACGAATGTTTGTTGATTTCTATTCATCTCATCCTACTGGGAATCTTTCATTTGTATAGAATCAAAATCATTTGTATAGAAGCCTTTATAATAGAATGTTACATTGTATATGAATTCTGTTTTAAGTTAAGTGAAAAACGAACTCTTTCAAATACATAACAGATTAATAAAATGTAACTTTTTTGAGAATTTTTTGGCTCAAAAAGAAAACGTACCGCACAATGAATTCTTTTGCTGGATCAAAACAAAGATTTGTATTTCGCATCTGGGGAAGAAATATTTTTGTGTGGACGAAAAACATTATGTTAATGGTAGTGAATACACGAAATGGAAGAACTGGAAGGACATCGCCATTGAGGGTGTAATGAAAACTCTTGGAATAGCACTGGTTGGGAGAATGATCGGTAGGAGCATATATGGAATGTAAGTCGTCTATCTGTGATAGCTACTTAGTATGTGGTACTGTATACACTGAAGTGCCATTGAATTGGAGAAAGTAGACGTTATCCAAATTCAGTACCGCAAGTCCCACATTTGCGCGCATGCATGGCTGAAACTCTGGTCCTATATAGCTGTCAGCTTTGGTTTCCCCAAGCATTCATCGTGAGAAGCGTAATGGGAAAGGCGCGGGATTTAGATGCATTTGAGAGAGGGCAGATCGTAGGTGCCCGACGGATGGGACACTTGATCCCTGAAATTGTCAACGAACTTGGATTTTCTCGTACGACAGTTTCAAGAGTGTTTCGGGAATATGAAAATTCCAGCAAGAAACACGAACAAGGACAAATTGCAAAGGACAACCAGCCTTGAATGATTGTGGGCATCACCGTCTGACCTGCATCATATGGACCGATAGGGGCCAGACATCTGAAATCACCTCCCATCTGAACACGGGTTCCAGCCAGGAAGTCAGTGCACAGACTGTGCAACGCTCACTTCATCATCTCAGCTTCGGGAGCCATCCACCTACGAGAGTCGCACTTCTAACGGCACGACACTGGGCTCAACGCCTTGCCTTGGCTAAAGAATATCAAAACTGGACCATCGGAAATTGGCAATGGATAGCCTGAAGTCACGAATCCCGATTTAAACTATCACGCTGATGGGAGATTGATGGTATGGCGCCAACCTCATGAAGCCATGGATCCTCCATGTCAGATCAGAACAGTACAAGCTGGTGGTGGCTCAGTGATGGCCTGGGGTGTCTTCAGTTGGACGTCTGTGGGACCTTTCGTACGTGTACTGACTACTCTAATTCATCCCGGTAGGTAGAACTCATGGCTGACCATATACACCCATTTATGGCCATCATTCATCCCAATGGAGATGGCATCTACCAGCAAGAAAACTGTTTATCTCACAGGTCCAGGTTGGCTACTGCATGGTTGCAGGAACATTCTGCTGACTTTGAAATAATGAATTGGCCACCTAGAAGCCCAGATTAAAATCCCATCTAAAATCTTTAGGATATTGTCGAGCAGAGTGTTCGGGCCCATGTCCCATCAGTAACGGCCTTGAGAGAACTATGGACAGCTCTGGAGGATGTATGGGCCGCCATACCTGTGGAACATTTGCGCAAGCTTATGAAGTCCTTGCCTTGTCGTGTGGCGGCCGTTATCAGGGCCAGAGAGGGTTCAACACGTTATTAGGTTGATATCCCTAATTCAAAGGCACTTCAGTGTATACTTAAATGCATAAACAAAAAAATTGAAGTATTATACGAATACGGGTGAGGTGTTGCATCCCCCATTCTTGCGTGAATGAAAGGGGGGAACAGTAGGGGAAATAACAACTCAGAGGATTTTCATTGGGTTGTGCCTTTAATTTCTTACTATGTGGTCGTAGCGTATGAATTTATGCGGTTGGTGCAACTGATTGTAGGTACTTATTTCTCTCTCTGGCATATTCCGGCCACAATTCTTTGATAGGACTTTAGTCTTATGGTCCCTTCACCTCTCAGCCGGCTGACTGAAGGTATGAGACTATGAAGGTACACAAAAATTGGCAGGGCCACAATAAGTTTAATTTCTTACTATACCACACATTTACTGTCTAAACTGTTTAACATATACATCTCGGCGCCAACTCTGTGGCTGCATGAAAACCATTTATTTTTTCTCCTCTGCCTGTTTCTGAGGGACGGACTGTGGCAAGGAGGAACATAACCGAGAGAGAGACCGGGTGGTCACTTTTGACACATTGTGAAGCCAGACAATCAACTGTTTTCCGAGGCTGATGCGTGAAAAGGCGCTGGAAAGATTATGTTATAAGGGTAAAAAACAAAGAAAAAAGTTTCTGTGTCATTCACATATTACGTTTCTTAACTAATGCGAGTAGTGAGTGATGAATGTGGATGTCAAGCAATCAGAACACAGGCACCGCAAGCCATTCGAGCGCCCTTCGAATAATCTGGACTCCCATGCCGATTTGATTCCTGACAGTTGCGTGTCGTGGACGTGCATGTGGGTGGATCAGCAACTACTGTGCAGACTCGCCCTGAAGCAAACTGGTCCACGTGCATCTCTCCTTCATTTCATGGATCTTCAATTCGATGCATTGGAACTGCTCAGAATTTGCCGACTCTTTCATCACGGGTGCGGCGGCAGGTAAGGGGGTTAAGAGGGGAAGCTGGGCGCTGTCAGGAAGCATGGCTTGCTCCAATGGGGTGCGTGCTACAGCAGAGAGGGGGAGCTGTGTGTCTCCGAGAGGCAGCTGGGTCGCTTGGACGTCCCCTTACGACAAAAGGCATGCCGGGAAAGTTCTGCAGTTCGCTCTTGTAGGAACCTCTCCAAATCTCGTCACCATCTTTGAGCATGCGTGCAGCAGCGGTCGCTTGGTTGCCATGGAGCTCTGCCATAATGCTCGTGGGGGTACATCGCAGTGCTGGCAGTATTGAAGCGGTCCAACGGGTTTGCTGACATCGTAACAAGCGAGGGTCAAGACGGGGGCAATCCTGTCAGCAGTGGGGAGTGCAGTGAGGATACCAGTAGGGCCATGGTATGCAACGAATACGAATGTGAAGTCGGTCGCTGCAGGGGAGTACTCTGTGTTGGCTGGGAAGTGGTTGCTCGGGCTGGACGTCCTGTGACATGGTTCTGGGTGGCTTGCGGGTGCAAACCCCAGTCATCGTCTTCTTAATCAGACTCTGGGTGTGCCCTGGGTTGGGGCTTTCGGTGCACTGTAATGGGGGCTTGGGAACAATTGGTTCGATGAGTAGGTGGGTTTTCCATTGTTGCAAATTCGTGAGCTGATCAACGTGTACGGTTTCGACCTTGTGGGGGTCGGTGACTAATGCTATCTTGTAGTTGACTGCAATGACCCACTGACTCTCCACAGTACACTGGACAATTTCGAAAATTTATTTGTGTTTCGTCGGGGCACTCGAGGGCTGTATAGAAAAATTAAGTCTCCAGCATTTATACCCTTATCTACTGCAATTCTTCTGCACTGTTACTCCTGCCATTCTATGGCAACCTTTAAGTTCTTCTGCACTAGGTCATATGCCCAATTCAGCTTTCTAGTCTGCTGCTCTCCATAACTCTCAGTGATGGCATATGTCGGGGGTTCTCTGGTCTGCCACAGTTCTAAAGACACAGGGCTACATCTCGGCCATATAAGAGAAAATAGGGAGTCTCATGGATAGCACTCTGAGTGGCATTCCAGTAAGCCGTTAACACAAATGGTAAATGCTCATCCCATTGGTTATCCTGAGTCGACTAGGTGAGACAAGATGGAATCTATGGATTGATTAAACTTTCCCATAAGACCATTATAGCTCGGATGGTAGAAACTCATATTCTGATTGACTATACCTAGTCAAGGTATAGTCAATTAAACTATACTGAACATCTCCGTCATTACGCGACCGGTAAAATTCCGTCCGTTGTGGGTCATTGTAGTAATCATTCTTGCTGCAATGGTACCAATGGTGGTGAGGATCCCATGCTTCAGAATTTAGCAAAAACTCTGGCAATGGACTCTGCGGACTGGTCGGGTAATGCGTAAACTTCGGGCCATTTAGTAAAATAATCCATAACGACTAATACGTATTTGTTGCCTCATGGTGTGAGGAGGAGACCTAATTTGTCCATCCCAACTCTTTGGAATGGGCAGGTCATGATGGGGGCTCAGACTAATTCTCCCTTCCACTTCTCCTGATAGCCGCACCTCAGCAGACATGACATGCACATCTGTACATAATTTCGAATGCCACATGCATTCCCGACCAATAGTATTCAGACTTAACCCTTTCTATTGTTTTATCCTCGCCCAGATGACCTGAACATAGGTTGTCGTGACACAACTCTAAAATCTGGCCGCATTGGCTGAGTCGTACCACCAGCTGTTCTATGGCGTCAGTTCGTGGGTGTGGGGCAACCAAATGGAAAAGAACTCCCTCTCTCATGTGGAAGTAATCGGGGGCGTTCATGATGGGATGGTCGATCAGACCCTCTAAGGCCTCAATATCTCCCTGAGTTACGGTCCTCCATCTGCATCTCCCTTAGCTGAGGTCTATCCTCCAACTGAATGGGATGGTGTGCTTCCTTCTCAAGTGCCTGTATGTTTTGTGAAAGGGTATCAGCGGGGATATTCTGTTTTCCCAGGCGATACATGAAGGGACGATACATGATAAGGAACGCTAACCTGCTGGAAGGGTCCTTAAGTTTGATTAAGTGTGACAAAGGGACATGATCAGAGGGCTTCCTTCTCGATAGTAGAGTAACGTATCTCCGGGGGTTTCAGCTTCCAACTGGCGTAGGCTTCCAACTGGCGATGACGGTCCCCAATGGCCACCATCGGGGACCGTCATCTGTCTCCTGCTCGAGTACGCTGGCGACCGCAACGTCTGTCGCATCTGTTGACAAGAAAAACTTCCACCCAAAATCGGGTACAAGAGAACCGGTTCGGTCATTAGTTTGCGTTTCAAGGTTGCGAACGAGGCATGAGCTTCTGGGGTCCAACTAAATTTTGTGTCCTTAACTAGGTGCACCAGGGGGGCTCTGAGATCTGCGGTTGATCGATGAACCACTGGTAATACCCAGTTAAGCCCAGAAAGGCGTAGTTCCTGATTGGGGTCTAAAGAAATTTTCGATTGCTTTCACGTTGTGGGGGGTCAGGTTGCACTCCTTCTTCTGAGATTTGATGTCCTACGTATGTCAGTGGTTCTCGCATGAGTTGACATTTGGATGGCTTCAATTTCAAATGGAACGTTCTGAGTCTATTCAATACCTACTGCAACCGGTTAGTATGCTGGTCGAAAGTCTGGAATGCGACCATGATGTCGTCCATGTATACCAGAACTTATTCCTGATGCCGATGAGAACATGATCTAACAAATATTCAAAGGTAGCGGGGCTATTTCTGAGTCCGAAGGGCAAGAAATTAAATTTGAACAGTCCCTTCCAGCTGATAAATGCTGTCTTCTGGATCTCTTGTTCTACGAGGGGGGAGGATGAAATTGATATAATCCTCCCATTTCGTATTTATTTTAGCAATGATTTTTTTTATAGATTACGTTGCATCTTCTTTAAAATCTCAGAGTCCAGTATTATACTGAGTAAAAGAGATATCCTCCCACACAAAAAGGAGTAACCAAATGCAGGTAATGGTTTTTCAACGAAGACATAGATATTTATTTGAAGTGCTATTTCTATTTAAAACATAATTACTTACATAATTTTCGTAGTAAATGTCCTGCCTCTCTCTCCTTCCTCACTAAAACTGTTTCACTCTTTCCTTACTAAAACTGTTCCTAATTCTCCTTACTAAAGTTGTTCATAACTTTCCTCACTAAACCGTTGACACCTCTCCAAACTACCAAAGCATTCTCCTCACTGTCCAAGACTGTTGTGTCCTACTTGCTCTTTTGAACACAAAAAGGGCCGCTATCCAAAGAGTTTGATTGGTCCCCACAATTCTCTCTGCTAAGGGACGAAAATAGACAGTTCTCTATGCCTTATTCAGTTCCCGAAACCACATGGTTACCCATTCGTGGGAAGCATTGAGCAGTGATTCAGTGGGATCCTCCCCAGCATCCGGTGTTGCAGTGTCAGAGGATGAGGCTTGGCTCCAGACACCACTCTAATGGAGGCTTTGCATGGATGAAAGGGCGCCTCCTTTTGCACACGTTTCTTGGATTATAACTGACAGGAAGGCAGGTAAATAGCTTTACCCTACTCTGCAGCACTTCAAACGGAATTGTCCGCCGAGATAATCTTCCACATGGCGCCAGAATGTCAGACAAGGAAGCTGAAGGCAACGTCGAAACAGTTCTAGGTGAATATGAAAATTCACGTAGAATAGTCCAAGGGTGGACAGGGACCTGCCAATACCTGGATATCGTATCTAAAGAACTAAAGTATTTGACATGCGCTAATTGATCAATGGTGGTCGTTGGTGAGGGGGAGAGGGTACGAATCTGTGACGGTTTTTGTATTAAATGCCCTATAATCCACACAGAACCTGTACATGAGTCTTCTTCACCGGCACAATGGGTAAAGCAAAGGGGGAGGCACTCTCTCTCTGGTAATTCTTCTATCCAATAAATAACCTATCTGTCTATACAATTCAGCCTGCAGCGCAAAAGGCATCTTGTAGGCTCGTTGTCTCATTGGCTGGTTGTCTCTGAGGTGAATCTCGTGATACACGGCATCTGTGCTGGTCAATTCGCCCACATCTCGTGCAGATACATCGCTGTTCCTCATTAACAATTTTCCTATTGTCTCTTTTCACTGGGCCCAAGGTGGTCCAACTGGAAATCATCCAGGGACAGGGGCTGTGACTTCCTCAGCTGGCTACTAGGGGGATGGATTTGTTCGTGTCGAGAGACTCTAGTGTTGCGATTCACATGCTCTTGTTTAACCAAATGAGGGCTGTGGAAGTGTTAGCGACTCGGACGTTGAATCTTCCGCTATCATCTGCACTATTCACGGACCTGGCTACACACAGAGATCCGATTTTAACCTCGTTGTGGGGCAGCCTGAGTATCGTGCATCCTCTCAGCTTGAGGTCAGGACATTCGATGAGGTCTATGCGTTCGGTTCGTGGGGATACACACATTTTCACATTTTTCACATACACACATTTTCTGTACCATTCGTCCGATGGACATCGAAGTGGAGGAGAGGGGCACAAGTAGTTCTAGCACAGCGCAGGGGGACGGTGGTATCGGCGAGTCACTGTCACTAAAATCTCCACCCTCTTAAAGACCATTTCTCCAATGATCTTTAATGAAGTTTCTCATATTCCAACAACACCAGCATTAGGAATTCAAACTCATAGAAGATTCAGAAAATTCGAATAGTAGTATTCGAATAGAATTCGCCAACTCTTTCATCACGGGGCGGCGCCAGATAGGGGGAGGTTAAGAGTGGTAGCTGGGCGCTGTGAATATTACAATATAAAACATAACAGACAAGGATCTAGAAATAAATAAATAACTAAATGAAAGTGTGGGAGGAGGGTGCAAGATCGAGTCCGAGTGAACCGGAACGCCATTCCAGTGTAAACTTTTCTCCTCCGGTTTAATAGTCTTTATCAAATCTTTCGAAAAGCATGGGTAATATGCATATGTAATTTAATATTACTTTTACATTTATGTTCGGTTACTAGTATTCTTCAAAGGAGGGACGTGGCCCCCTTGACCCCAGATCCTGCTAATTTCTCTCTCAAAGCAAAACAGTTTAATGTTACGAATAAGTAGAAACAAATAAAGTAGAAACAATAACTCGTGTTTTTAAACGACC
The DNA here is from genome assembly GCA_038380435.1 of Ryuthela nishihirai. Classification (NCBI taxonomy): domain Eukaryota; kingdom Metazoa; phylum Arthropoda; class Arachnida; order Araneae; family Heptathelidae; genus Ryuthela; species Ryuthela nishihirai. The sequence continues at coordinate 40,690,659 of JAWZYU010000018.1, read as the reverse complement.
TAAGAATTTGGTTCAAAGTAAAGGTAATATTTATCATAAAGGTGATTATTTTTTCTTCGCTTCAAAGTTGCATGGATTCGCAGTCGAAATTGTGATGTGCTGACTATTGCGAAATACACTTTTACTAAGGTCGTCAGAATCGGGTCATTTCATATATAAGATTCAAATGATTGGGCTTTGCAGATAAGGTATGCTCGAATTGAAGATGAAGGCTTCTATGAATGCCTAGTGAGCGGTGATCAACCAACAAAAACGTATTTTGAACTGAGTGTTGTTTGTAAGTACTCTTCTTCTATTCATTATAAATAATTTTCTACTCTATCCAGCGGCAAATCGGGAAATCTCTATTCCCCTCCCCCCATCACAAAGAATAATCTCGGGGGCCTTTTGCGAAAATCCCTTAGCTTCCAATTATTCATATTTTATTATTAAATTTCATGTTGATACCTTGTTTTGAAATTTTCTCTAGTTTTCAAAAATTAAAATTTTTGCCATAGATATTTTGCGTAAAACCAAAATTATTATACTTTGCTGCATAAATTAGAAATCTTGCGTTTTGATTCGAACGATTATCTTAGTTTCATACTCAAATATGAATTACACATAATATTGAATACCACATTTAGCCAAAAGTTAATCTTAATGTGTGAATTTAATTCCTAAGGGAACAAAGGAAAGTCTTTGAGACAATGAGTTGTGACCCACAGGCAGCAAAGAGAACAATTTCTAGATGGGAAAAGAAACTGATTGTTCATGATCCGTTTTATTTGTTCAAAGCTATAGAAAAAATTCCGGGCTATTCCTTTAAATGGTTGTGCATCATTTCCCCCCTCCCCCCACAATTTTCCCCATATTTTTTGCAGAGGGGCCTTTCAGTACCCCCTTACTATAAAGTTTTTCATATCATTCTCATGAGCTGTGTGATCGATTTTAGAGCTTATTAAATCCAATTCTAGATGTATGGATATGAATCATTTTAAAAACAAAATTGGTGTGTACAAACTGAATTTTTTAGAGCAATTTCCCATTTTTTAGCATCCGGATTTTGGATAAATACTCTGAAAGATCTTCAAGTTATTCAAGCTATTATGTCCTCAAGATCAGGGCCATAGTTTTGGCACAGGAAAAGTGGGCAAATGCTGGAGGCCCGCGATTTTGAGGGGATTTTGTTTTTACACCTCTTATAATGATTTTAAAGGGAGGCCCATATTTTACTTTGCCTAGAGGCTTAAGATGTCCCTGCTCAAGATATGCTGTCCACCAAGGCATTCCAGTTCGCATTGCTTTTATTTTTACTGACCGTGAGAGTAACTAGTAAAAGCATTAAGACAGCATCCGGGCTTTGGGGATTTCTTCTTGATCGTCTGAAACAGAATGACAAAGAAGAATACTTGTCTGAATAATCTTAGGGGGGGGGGCGGTGAGCCAATCAGATGATTGGCTCACCGCCCCCCCGCCAGTGTTTTACAACTGAACTCAGAACAACATTCTTGAATATCTAGAGGAAATGATAGATAATTTGAATAAAATGTGAGATGAATTGAATGAAAAGCAGTCATGTGCACCTAGCAAAATTATTTGCTGCGAAAATGCAAAATTTGGAGAATGCATAACCTTTGTAACAAGCTATCACTTGAATTTGATAAAATCGATATTTATTTGGAGTCAAGTAAATGAAACTTGGAAATGCAAAAAGCATGCTAAAAGCATTCGAATTATTTGTTGCGAATCGTAGAAATGATGCTGAGAATGTATAATCAATTGCTAGAAGAGTGATGACAGACAGCAAATTAAGAGAACTGATCCCGCAACGCATATTTCGATAAATTACAGAATCCCGATACTATTCCAGAAGACAATAGAAAGTTTCAAGCTGAAGCTTTCAATCCAATCATTGATTCTTTTGTCAATATATAAAGTATGACTCTAATAATTTGAACTTTTCGATGTTCTTACATCCATAAAATTGAACACCTTCGCAAAACTGCATCGTTTCTGCAGCACGTCTACCCAAGTGATTTGGAAACTACCTTTTCTGATGAAGCTGTTGCATTCCATAGTTTATAAAAAAAAAAGTATAAATATTAAGTTTGTCCTCCGTGTTCGAGAGAAATCCAAAAAGCCCATAAACTGATAAACCGAGAAATAGATCAAATTAATTAGAAGATATTTAATAAAAAACCTGTTTTCTGAGCAAAAAATTTGAGTGGTAGTTACAAAGATAGGATAGAAATCCCAAATGGTGTATACTGCATTAAACTGTTAAGTGAACAAAACTTAATTTTGGTCTATCCAAATACACACATAGCCCTATGCATGTTTTCAATGTTACATGCTTCCATAAATGAAGGAGAGCCTTCATTTTCACGTTTAAAATGCATCAGGTCCGAGGTCCGTTCTACAGCGCAAAAGCAATGGCTGAATGCTTTGACATTAATGCCAATTGATAGAGATGTTTTAAAAAGGATCGATATCATCTCTAGCGTTAATGAGTTTGAAAAAGTAAAAGAGAGAGTTGTGCGTGAAATAATAAATAGTAAACGAGACATAATAAAATAATAATTACTTGAAATATATTTATTTCCTTTACAATAAATTTAGCTTATCAAATTATATGGCAATTTCTTCGAACCAATGGTGGGTCCTCACTCTGTCGTATTTTCCCCATGATCTATCAGTGCTTTAACATGACCCTACAAATCCATAATTAATAAGTAAAATTTGTGAACAATTGCAACCAGCCTATGAAACAAAATTTTGAATTCAAATCAGGACAAAATGAAAAAAAATTGTTTAAAATCACTATTTAGGTATTTGTTCTTTTATTCAAGAGAGATATTTGATTACATTATCAGTATACAGTATATTATATAATGAGGTATATATTGTAATAATTATGTCTACAGTGCATGGTAGATTTTGGAGATTCGTGTTATCTGTAAAATTTTAAAAATAAACCCTTCTATAGCAATTAATGTATTAATTTCAATTAAAATTATGACTTTTTAAGTCTAATATCTGAATAATGTGCAATAATATGGCATATTATCGAAATTAAGGTAAAGTAATCCTTGGGTGACAGAATTGCTTATTTCAAAATTCTGAAAGTTTTTATACATTGAGCATTTGGACCATTGCACGCATTTACATCACTCTCACAATTAATTATATTTCACTTTCCTATTTGTCATTACAGATAGTCGTGCCACAATGCAGGATGTTCGCTAAAAATGGAAGCTCTATTAGTCTCTCATGTATAATCGATAATCATCCAGATGCTTCAACATTTGTGTTCTGGTACAAAGATGACCGCAAGATTAATTGCGAGTCTTCACGAGTGAGCTTCATTACAGAGAGGGATGCCGACAATACAAAGAGCACGCTGCATATTAATAATGCTGAACCTACAGATTCCGGCAATTATACTTGCAGTTCATCAAATGCAGAATCTGTCAGTATGGCTGTTCGTATTTCATCAGGTATGTTGACATATTGAAAATAATTTCTGTTTTTAACATGATTATTGGTAACATTATCCCAAAACTGTACTATAGTATGTAAGAAAAACGTATGCATTAAAACTTTTGGAATTTTTAATATCTCCCAACATCATTACTTGATTTTCGTTTGTGGATTATCAATTACATAGCTTATTCCAAAAAGATTAAACATTTTTTTCTAGAATTATGCCATTAGCTGGGTTAGAAAGGAAATTACCTAATTAGATTAAAATCTTTCCCATCTGTGGTAAATCCCAATGTTACTTTTCGTTAAATACTTCGTCAGCTATCAATATTCATTTGATAAACTCTTGAACTAGCAGCTCCCTAACTTTCTTGATTTTGAATTCATTACTTTTGTGGTTTTTCACTGGCACTTGTAAACAATGTTTGGTGCTCGCGTGATGATTCAAAGGCTTCTCTACGAATGAAAACTTCAAGTCATGCCATATTAATCCAAATAAACGGGAATTATAGCACTCAATATTGCTTTGTTCAAAAGAATGCAAAATTCAAGAAAATGATTATGATTGTTTTTGAGACCAGCCAGGGCCGGAATATGACCTTCCGAGGCCCTAAGCTAAAAAAATTTAAGAGGCCCCGAAAATTCGAAAGTTGAAATTTATATATATTCTGACTGAAAGAGATATTAAAAAATAAACTCAAAATTTATGTGGTGAAAGCATAATCTAGGATTGGTAGGCTAAGATGAACAGTGTTTGCACAATACATTAATTTAAATATTAAATTATTTTCATAACACAGTAAAATTTGAAATGCATTTCTTTGATGCTCCTCATATTGCGAGGCCCTAAGCTGTAGCTTAGTTAAAATAAAAAATAAAAAAAAAATACCCCCTCAAGCAGCTGCTTGCCACAGAGGTCTGACAGGAGCCTGTCAATTTATATGCCATAGTAGAAGGTCTGAGAGGATGGCAGGCCCTCAGCAGAAAAACGGCACAAACAGCCATGCCTTACCCGGGGCTCGAACCCAGGTAGCTTATGGGTAAGTCCGGCCCTGAGACCAGCGAGGACCTGTCTTAAAGGGCAGGCTATTAAAGCGGATGCTGGGGGCACTGCTTGCTTCATTTCCTGATATGTGGAGGTCAAATCATATTCACAGATTCTTCATTGCAGATGTATCAAATTATGTGTTATATATTCATCCATGTATATTATACCTCACAAAAGGTATTCAAAAGGTAATGAATAGCTGGTAGGAGAGAAGGGCATCCAAGGATACTAGTCGTATGGGGTTTTATTTAGTCTCGGACCACTACTGGCTGATTTCTCGAGCTGAAAGTAATATTTCTAAGTATTAGTTTGATTGATACTATGAAAAGATGAACTGAAATTACAAGGAAACGAAGGAATATATGTAACTGAAAGGAGAAAATGTCAAATGGGCACCAGCAGGCACGTATACAGGATTCAGTTTGTTTCTGGGAGGGGGTGGTGGTGAGAATAGGACTTGAGTAGGGTTTTCCAATCATTAAACTCTTCTACAGGACAGGAAAAGTAAAATGACATTCTATATGAAAAATATTTTATACTTCTTCTTAAATCTATCTTTAGTGTCGAACAATTAAAATAAAAAAATATGCAAAGACAACTGTTTTTGATTTCAAAGCTGCTGAGAAGTTTGAGATTTCATATAAGACGACCGGATATTCTGGGGTGAGGGAGGATCCCTGAGCCAACTTAACAGCTGTCCATTGGGTCTCCCCCTCCTCCAACCTTCTATGAGTTTTCGGGGTCTTTGTGACCTGACCGTTTAGCATATTGTGTGCAAAAAAAGTGCAGCTCAAAGGTAAAACAATCCAATCCAGCAATCTGATGCTTATACTCGTTTTTATAAAGGCTTCAGATTTCTCCATCAGTGCGTTATTGTACATTCTTCTGCACCGGTATGACGTAAATCGCTTTTTTTCTATAGATATCGAAACTCTGCTTACCAATCGTCCATTCTGCCTAGGTGGGACAATTTCAATGACGAGCAGTGTACATATTACGTATGATCACTTAAGTTTTTTGTTCGCATTCTTTCTTACTAGGTAATGAATATTCACCATATTAGTAAATAATCACGAGACTGTTATGGAGTTGCCGAGTTCATGTATGTCGAGTTTCCACTTTTTTCTCGCCTATATTTGAATGGTGTCAAGTCTTTTTTTTATTTGTTGACTGTAGGTTGATCTTGGGCGATTTTGTTTCATCTACGACAAAATCGTATGGGAAGAGAATAACGTGAAGGAACACAATAAAAAGTGGGAAGTTCGAAAACAGCGAGGACAACAAATAAGACAGATTGGATTGGATTAGTTTGTTTTACCTCTGAGCGGCACTTTTTTGCACACCATGGGCTAAGTGGCCAGGCCACAAGGACCCCGAAGGCTCAAAGAAGGTTGGGGGAGGGGACACACTGGAACAGCTGTTAGGAAACAGATGGTAGCCTCCCGTCAAGGCCATCCAGCGTGTTCTTTAACGTGTACAGGGTATGGCTCTCCCGCACATGGGGCCATGGCTTAACGTCCCATCCGACGGACGGCGGCCTTTCCAAGCCCATTGGTGTCCCCTACTGACCGTGTGCAGGGCGGGGAATTTTGCGGAGATAAATCTCAACGCTGACCCAGCTGGGACTCGAACCTGGGAACTACAGATTACGAGCCTGGCGCGCTACCGACTGAGCCACCCCCGCCCCCTCACGTTGAGAACCCCTATTCTAAAAACAACAGACTCTGGCTCTCTAGACCAGTGTTTCTCAACCTTTTATGCTTCGCGTACCCCCTAGAAATGTGTATGTAATTGACGTACCCCTTTACATAGATAGATAAAACTATAGTTATAGTATAATAATGCCAAATTAGCGAATTTGTTACTAAATCTAGCAACCCTTGAGCTCTCACGGCGTACCCTGAAAACGTTTACTGCATACCCCACGTTGAGAACCCCTGGTTTAGATGATTCCTTGTAATGTCTGGCTTATTAGAAGACTTGAAGAAAGACACTCGGAAGCAGAGGTAGCAAGATGGCTCAATATGCGAGAAAATGCTCAAATGTCGACATTTTGGAAACAGATCCAGAAGATAAGAACCATTACCAGAAAAGCTGGTAAATTTGCCAGAGAGTTACTTCAAACAGAACTGACCGTTATCCTGCTCTAATTGCAAGATGGCTTCACGTCAACTGTCTCTAGCAGGTTCTGCTGCACAGATGAAAGGATTTCCAACACAACAGTGTCACAAAGGCTTAATGCTAGTGGGCTCTGTGCCAGAAGGCTAATAGTAGTGTCCTGCTAACCCTCAATCACTGAAAAGCTTGTCTAAACTGGTGCCGCCAACATGTACCATGGAGCTCGAATAATAGGCTAGTGTTGTTTCCTCAAATGTCTCGATTTAGTCTCTCCAATATCAGCGAAAGGGATACTTATAGGGGAGGTGGCGTGCTGGTCTGGGGTGACACAAACAGCAACGGTCGTACTCCTCTTCATGAGTTCAATATTTAATGAGCCTCCATGAGTTCTCTGAGAGAAGTAAGAAATACAGAGAATACAGAGAAGAGATCCTCGAACCCTATATGCGACTTTTGAGGATTGTGTTTGGGGCTGATCTGCTGTTTGCCAATGACAAGATCCATTCGCATAGAACTAACGTGATGTAAGTGTACTTGGAAAATATCCAACGAATGACCTGCCAGTGAGCTCACCAGACATAAATACCATCAAACATGTATGGGGTGCTTCAGGGAGATGCATTGTAAATCATTAGCACCTCCTCGGTCACTTTAAGAGGTCAAATTAACTCTTGTCAAAGTCTATATTTTTAACCCTTTCTTTTCACACTGGGTTGGGTTGGGTTGTTTTACCTCTGAGCGGCACTATTTTGCACACCATGGGCTAAATGGCCAGGTCACATGGACCCCGAAGGCTCAGAGAAGGTTGGGGAAGGGGACCCACTGGAACAGCTGTTGGGAAACAGATGGTAGCCTCCCGTCAAGGCCATCCAGCGTGTTCTTTAAAGTGCACAGGGTATGGCTCTCCCACACACGGACCACGTCTTAACGTCCCATCCGACGGACGGTGCCTTTTCAAGCCCATCGGTGTCGCCTACTGACCGTGTGCAGGGCGGGGAATTTTGCGGAGATAAATCTCAACGCTGACCCAGCTGGGACTCGAACCTGGGAACTACAGATTACGAGCCTGGCGCGCTACCGACTGAGCCACCCCTGCCTCAAATAAGACAGACTCTCCGAATCTGTGAAAACTCTGGGGAAGTAGCAAAGCAAGGAGACGCACTGCCAGAGGGTGTGAATGACAGTTTGGAAATAGCAAAGTTTGCACTAATCACATAGTGGTGCGCTGTAATAAATTATATGATCTCTCTGTAAATTTAAGGGCATTAATTGCTAAGAGATTTTGAGAGCGGTGGGGCAAATGATTCACACTAATTCAGAATGGTGATGGAAAGAGGGTTCTAGGCCGATTCTTAATTGGTTCTTGAAGAACCACGAAGGAGATCATCGTGATGAGTTTTGATCGTATTACTTCACTAAATTTAAATTAAAGGGAAATGACAAAATACTTTAATTAGCAAGTATTCATTGAATTGCGAATTTTATTATTCATTCTATATCGGAGTTTAAATTAATATTTTAGCGTACATTGCAGAAATGTTGACGAGACCTAGCCACTAACGACGATCCGTCTGTCTTGGAAATTTCATTCGATTTTGATCAAATTTTCATTTGTAATAATAATGAGTTGACTGTTTTATTAGTTTTAATTTATTTTTGCATAAAACATTAGTTGTGAATCGATTGTTACAGGTTTCATATTCATTAACACGATAAAAAATAAATGCCACTGGAGTAACCCGAAAATACTATTGGGATTTATGTTTCAGCTCATTGAAGTTTTTTGACATGCTTGAGTCGGATATTCGGCGACTGAGATAACAGTAGCCATTTCTTAACGATTTCAAGGTGCTGAACACGAATATGACAATGAAAATGCAAAAGTGGCTACGATTTCTGAGAAATCCGCAATAGTTTCTTACATAACAGGGTAATACGTACATGTGACATGTATCAGTAACACTCCGCTTCTACTTCCGACGTCGCTTTCCCCGTCGCTTGTACAGCTACTAAGTATCATCTCTGGCGAGCGTCAAACAGTAGTCAGCCAACATTGAAGTAGAGCAGTTTCCCTGGTATCGTTTCTCCAACGTTGCAATGTACTGTTGAAAACGTTCACCTATGGCTCATCACTAATCATGCCGCGGGAAGAAGTCTAAGTGGAAATGGAGAAAGTGGATCTTTAAGGACATATTGCAGCCAAGTTTGTGATACAGAGACAACATGTCCTTAACCAGTTTCTTGTAGTTGTCTGCCCTGACATTCTCAAGGAATTTAGTTGACACCAAACAAAACGCGTCCCAAGCCTTTTTCTCGTCACCCTGAAGCAGTTTGTCGAACATCTGGTCTCTGAACAGCTCGTGGATAAGAGGACCCACAAAAATTACATCTTCAATTTTCGCTTGCTGAGTCGATGGAAACTGTCAGCCAAGTAGTTGAAAGCTGATACAGTTCGGTCTATGGCCTTTACGTAGTTTTTCATCACATCGAGTTTGATGCATAGGGATGGTAGCAGGATTTTGTACGTTTCTGCCAGTGCTGGGTGTTCCACATTCTTCTCTCCGACCTCCAGAGATTTCCTCTGAGGCCAGTTTCTCTTCATGTAGTGCAAAGTCTTTGCTCGGCTTCCCATTCACATAAGAAACAGCAGTACTCGTATATAACAGCTGCAGACCCATCAACAGAGCCACTACCTTCAACTCACAATAGAGATGCTAACCATACTTGCTGTATTGAAGACAGTTCAACAGCTGGTGTAGGTTATCATAGGTTTCTTTTATGTAGACAGCGTATCCGATTGGAATGGATGGAAATCAATTTCCATTAAGCAGCAACACTGCCTTGAGACTCGATTTCGAGGAGTCTATGAATAGTCGCCATTCTTCAGGGTCATATTTGATTCCGAGGGCATTCATCAGACCATCTACATCCGAGCAGAACACAAGACTATCTTCCTTTCTGAAGTAAGGCGCAAACTGTTCATGATGAGTTCGAAACGAAGTCACTCAGATATTTTCCTTGAGAAGATTCCATTGTTTGTCTTGATCCAAGTAACTCTGCTTTGGCCTTCGACAGCTCCAGATCGCGAACAGGATCGTTCATGTCTTCTTCAGTGAGAACGTGTGGCGCTGATGACGCACCGTGTCAGACATATGGATCATCCTTAGACACCAAAGGCTACGAAGAACCCGATGTTGGTTCACCTCCCTCCTCATCGTCTGAATCAATGGAAAATTCTTTTGGATGTTCAGGAGTGGATTGTATATTCGGGTACGCTATTGTCCACTTCTTTTTCCTTGTGATGCCTGCAGAAACAGGTGGGATAATGCAAAAGTAGCAGTCATTTGTGTGATTCCTTGGCTCTCTTCAAATGGCATCGCCACTTTTCGCCTTTCAGCCACTTATTTTCAGGAAAATTTCTTGCACATGTACATGTACTTATCCTGGTCCCCGATCTTGCATCTCAAATAAAACTCATAAGCTGCTTTCACAATTGGAGTGGTGGCCCTTTTCTGGCTTACAAACATCACTTCCCTGCAAATGTAAGAAAATGTATCTGCACTATTAACACAGTTATGAGGCATTACTACTGCTCGACTAAAACTGCAAGGATCACTTGTGTTGTACGTATGAGTCAGGGGTAAATGGGAGTCGCCCAAAAGACTTGCTCATACAAGAGACTTCGCTTACAACTAATGATTGCATCATCTTTTGTCCGCGATATCATGACTCAACTACATCGCATCAGACAATGATGCAATACCTCCGGAGTGTTGTCTGTTTGGCGGGCTGATGCAATATAACACAATATGTTGCAATCTGGAGTTTAAAATACCGCGTTTGAAATGGTTACCTATGTATTTAATGCGAACTGAGTTGTTTATAAATGACCATCTCTGTCTCTCCTAAACAAGAACAAATGGACAAATTTTATTGTCATTTTCGTGTTCAGCACCTCGAAATTAGTAAAAAATGGCTATTTTCATTTCAAAGCCTTTTGGTGTTGCCCAGTGATATCAAATAGTATCGTGGGAAACAGTGTTTCCTTTTTCGTTATCTGGATAGGAGCAAAAATTCGGTCATATGAGAAATACGATATATTTATCGTTTAACACGTTTAGTTCAGAATGCAGATAAACTCTTTTTTTCATAATTAGAAAGCTTGCGGCCAAAATCAAACTTTTGCCTCCATAAGCAACGAAAAATATCCGGCCGAAACCCAATATTCCGCCTTTATAGATTTCTGCAGGCACCGATATGTTAATAGTTATTATAAACGTTACCCATTAAGGTAAAGTTATAAATTTTCAAAGAACATTTTTGATATATATGAAAAATATGAAAGTGGTCCAAAAATAATTTTACAAGGCACATAATGCCATTACATTGGGTTGTTTGATCCTAGATTGTCCGGATATTTGCAAGGCGATTGGTTATTCTCAGTTGGCAATACTACATTGAAAGTCGTTACTTTGCACTGCACGTGGATGATGGTCTTCAGTTAAACATAACTGGAACAATGGTTCAAGCACGAAGTTGGCCAATAATTCGGTTTTTGAATGCAAGGAATGTGTCTGCAGAGAAATTCATCGTCAGTTGGCCGAAATTTATGGGAATAACATGATTAGTCGGAAGAATGTAGCAAAATGGTGTGCAACCTTTATAACCAGACGATTCAGTACGGACCTTTGTGAGAGTAGTGGCAGACCCACAAAGCAAGACACCAAATAACAAGACACGTGCCGAAAATGCAGTTCTCGAAAGCAGAAGAATTACGGTGAGTCAACAGCAACACGACTTGAGTCCGTCACATGGCACGATTGTCAAATTCATTTAGAAGTTAGGATTCCATAAGGTATGTGAGCAATTATTGCAGCGAACATATCGGAAAATGACAAGACCAGGTGCTCTGTCATTCCTGCAATAATACATGAATTTCTCTAGCGCGCTGTCACTGCAGACCAGATATTTTTCATCACTGCAGACGAGACACTGGTTCATCACCATACCGTGGAGACAAAACGTGCAAGCATGGAGTGAAAACATCCTGGGTCATCGAGATCGAAGAAGTTCAAGATTGAGAAGTCTGTTAGCAAAGCAATGGTTACCGTGTTTTTGGTAGACTTCATGCAACAGGGAATAACAATCAAGGCAGCTGCAATACTGTACAGCAATGGAATGCTTAAGAGCTGCCATTAAACGGAAACACCCTGGACTGCTTACGTAAGGTGTTTGCTTCTCGCACAGCAATTCTCAGGTGTTACAGAGGCAACGTACAGCGACAATCCCTGCACTGCATCGCTTCAGTGGGAAATATTGGAACATTGGGCGTACACTCCTGATCTCGCACTGAGTGACAACTAGCTCTCTCTTGCTCTAAAGGTCAGCTTGGGGGACACAAATTTGAAAGTGATGACTATGTGAAGACAGCTGTGACACGTGGTTGAAATTTCAGAACACTTACTGCTATCAACAGGGAATCGAAAGGCTTGTCCTGCGATATGATAAGTACCTAAATCGTGGTGGGGATTACGTTGATAAGGAAAGTGGCAATGAGAATTTGCAAGTGTACTGTTTTCGCTAGGACTAGAAATAAATAATCTATAATATATGACTTGTAAAACTTCTTGATATTGTAATCGATCAGGAGGGGTGATATTTTATGTAAAAGACTGTATTGAGATGTTAACCATATCAAAAAATTTCGAAAACGGCAGATTTCATCCAATTAAATTTAAAATTAAATGATCACACAAGTTTATTATTTTGGCGCTTTACAGATTACATGCGTTTACAATTAAAGGGTTTGTTGAGGAATTAGAAATGAAACTAGATGAAACGGATAACATAATTGAGGAATCCAAATATAAAAAAATATTTAAGAACAATGATAAAAATTTAAAACCATGAATTACAAACAGTTTGTTAGAGGCTATCTCAAATGGAAAAAATATGGTTAAATGTTATAAGGCTGGACTTATGAGAGATCAAGTTATTAAGGAGTATAAGAAATATAAAAGCATTTTGACAAACTTGATTAGAAATGCGAAAATAAATTATTATAAAATTAAATTTTCCAATAATAAATCAAACGTTAAAAAGAATTGGGATATGATTCATAAAATGTGTGGGACATATGAAAGAAAACAAAATGGGTTGCCAAAGCAAATAATTGAAGAGAATAATCGATATGTTAGAGATATGGAGTTAGAAAATAAGTTTAATAATTATTATGCTGAGATTCAGGTGCTTTAGTTGGTAATATACCAGACAATGAAGACTACACACAAATTAATTATTCCAACAGTATTTCCTCTTTTTCAGGACTATATCATAGAAAAACAGATAGCAGAAGTTGTGAAGGGTCTTGAAAATAGAAAGGCCCGGTTTAGATGAAATATCTGTAAATATAATTAAGCAAATTTATAATGAAATATAAAAAATTTTATGTTAGTTAATCAAAAATACATTTCAGCAGGGCATTTTCCTTTCTGTTTTGAAAGTTGCTCAGATTATCCCAGTTTATAAAGGAGAAAATCCTACTCAAATGGAAAATTATCGTCAAATCTCGCTTCTCTCTGTTTTTTCAAATATATATGAAGAGGTAGTTAAACAAAAAAATTGTTTCTTTTTTGGTGAAAAATAATTATTTTTCTAATAATTAAAATAGTTGCAGAACGCAATGCAGTACAGATGATTCAATTCTGGATTTGACTTCTCCGATTTGTTGTAACCAGGACGTACCTATGCATAAGCTAACTACGCTATAGCTTAGGGCCTCACAATGTGAAGGGCTTTAAAGAAATGCCTTTCAAGTTTTATTGTGTTAAGAAAAAAGTTTTTAATATTTAATCTGTTATGCCAACACTGTTCATCTTCTCTTACCAAGTCTAGAATAATATTTTCACCACATAAATTTCGTGTTTATATTTTAATATTCCCTTCAATCAGAATAAATATATTATATATGTATTTCTTTCGACTTTGGAATTTTTGGGCCCTCTTAAATTTGCATAGCTTAGGGCTCCTTAAATGAGCCATAGCATCGGAAGGTTAAAGTCTGGCCCTGATTGTAATTTAAATGAAAATCTTAAAAAAATTATTTATTCTGAAATACAAAAAGGCTTTCGATAGCATATTTTAAAAAATTCTTTTAGACAAAATTGAAAAGGCTGATTTTAGTGGATTGATTAAGGAATAGTTTGAAAGTTATTTAAAAGGTAGAATACGAAGAGTTAAAGTAGACAAATGGGTAAGTGATAAATGAGAATTAAATTATAGGGTCCCTCAAGGTTCGGTTTTAAACGCAATTTTATTTTTAATTTACATAAATGTTATTTGCAATTTACAATTGAACGGAAAAATAATTATATTTGCTGATGATACAGCAATTGTTTATACAGGTGAACAGAAATCACTTAGACAAAGTTAAAAATAGTCTAGGGATTCTTATAAATCGATTTGTTATAAATAAATTAATATTAAATGTCAAAGAAACAAAATATATGTATATTAGACAGGAGTAATGAAGAAGACTAATTTTACAGGAAAATTAATATATCATGAAAAAGATTGTAATCTTTCTACATGTAACTGGAGGACCTTGAGGGTGTTGAATGATATAAATACCTAGGAATCGTGTTGGACAGGAAAATAACATGGATATACACTGAAGAGCCAATGCAATATGTAATCATATTGCATTGGACGTTTCACCAAAACAGCTCTTGCCCAGCGAGGCATGGATGCTACAATATTTGTAAAGATGTTTTGTGGTATCTGGTACAAACACACCAATAGATCCTTTGACTCTTGTAAGTTACATGGTTGAGCCACTGCAGATTGGATATGCTGTTCCAACACAAACCACAGATGCTCGATTGAATTGATGTCTGGGGAATTTGGAGGGCAGGGCAATACCTGGAAGTCTTTCTCATGCTCTGCGAACCATTCTTAAACAATCCAGTCAGTGTGGCACGACACATTATTTTGCTGAAAGAAGGCACTATTAGAGCAGAATACCGTTGCTATGAAAGGATGTACCTGGTCTGCAGTGATGTTTAGGTAGGTGGTAGATGTCATAGTTTCTTGCACATGAATGACTGGAACCAGGGTTTCCCAGTAGAACATTGGCCAAAGCATGTTTAGGTTTATTTTGAGGCAAAAAAGAAGGGGAAATATTAGTGAGAATTATAGATATCGTGTAAATTGTATGAACAAAAATGTTTTTGATATATTTTAATAAAAATTGGGATATTGGCAGAATTAGGAAATTTCCTGTCTATTCGAGATTATCTGAAAACATGTTATTAACCGAAGTACCGGTTAAGAAAAATATTTTTACTAAACATTATGTTTTCTTGGTTTACAGATTGTATATCATGTTGTAAAATGATCTTAAGCTTGTACATAATGTAAAGATTATTCTTTTGCTTTAAGAAATTGGATCATTTACGATTTCAAAGTGTAAGACTATTAAAATGCTACTATGTTTATCTTAGAAAATTATTAATGTTTAAAACTTAGGACGCCTCTACTTATAACGAAAAATTTTCACATCTCACAAACGAATATCAACTCGAGTGAGATATTGAATCTGTTAATGACTCGAAATTTGAGTCAATGTGAATGCAAATGTATTTTTCACTATGCAATAAAATTTATCTTATCTGTCTTATCTACTTTTAGACCGCCCCTCATATATAAAATTTGTTTATAATTTTTTTCTTTTTTTTTGCAGGATTTGGAAGATGACACAGAATGGATTTCATGCTCCAAGATTGTGTTACAATATTGTTGCGCTTATATCGAGATTCCTACTGAAGTTCATTTTTTTACATGATGAATATGTATTATTGAATTTTTGCTGTTATTCCAACTAACCTGACTGGGATCACCTTAATCCCAAAGAACTCTTGCAATCTGCGTGTTATATCGTATTACAAGACTAAAATTTTAATTGTAAAATGACTAATAAATTAATTCACTTTGTTATAAATTATTCATTGATTGATGATGCTATTTGGAAACAATAATCAGTCAATGCCAGAATCCGATGATTTTCAATCAAATGTCAAGTTCAATAGCGAGTTTTTACATTTTTTAAAGCAATCAAACTTTTAAACAATATTGATTTGCGTATGAAAGGAGCTGTAGATAGAATTAGAAATTTTATGGCGCATTTAGAGAGTTGTGTAATTTTACAGCATACATGTTCCCAGAAGTGTTTTTGAAAACTTTTGTTTAATTTCATTAGACATTTTATATCCGAAGTTTTTTCGTGACCCACAACTTAGGTATATTTGATTAACAATTTGAAGAGATGAAGGAAGATACTTCTTAGGAAAACTAGGGGTAAGATTTAAGAGGAAGCATTCAAAACGTATGCAACAGTGTCGGCTCATCGCAAATAAAAAAAAATTCACAACAATTTGTTTGACTCCATTCGAAAATTTTTATTTATTTTTATTGCTTTATTTTTCGTTGTTATTTTCTTGTGTAACACAAGGGTGATTAAGCATAACTCGTCCACTCCGAGATGCGAACAGAAACTTCGTTTTCACTGTCAGTGCAGAGTAGAGTGTGAACAGACGTTTAGCACAGTTTTGTTTTACGATGCACATCATGCATTGAAAGTGGGGTATGGTGAGATAACATAGGATTTCAGCAGTTATGATGTACACCATAACTGAAGTGCAAATGTACCACTGAAAAGTGATTGCTAATTGGATGTTTAATAACAAGAGGAAGTGACCAAAATCTGGTTCTGAAAGTGATTTGACATGGAGGGAAAATCAAACGTTGATTCCGAGCATGGGAGGAGGATACGGTAAACAGTGACAAATTTCTGACTTCCTCACAGCGCCAGTTAATTAATTGAATAAAAAACCTTTAAATGAATATTAGATGTTTTGAAAGTACAATCAATTAAGAAAAACTATTTAGTAAAAATTTTAATATCCTTTGGAAGACGAAAAGTTATTCTGTGTCGAGATGCCATTAGCACTGAAATAGTAAAATGAGAATTACTCTCAGACTACTAACTTATCAGTTTTTAATTTACATTTACACATAATAGTGATTGCAAATTTATAAAATTTTATAAATATTTAAATTTATAAAGCAAAAATCAATATGAAATATATTACCGAAATGTGTTAGATATTTCTGATATAGTAAAATGATATTAAGTTAAATAAATGCCTTAGATGCAATCAAAGTTTGGCATGAAAATTTCGTTTTTGACTTGCGACTGAAAAATCTTTAGCTCATTATGAACTTATCTGAGGTATTTTTTTTTCATAAATTTTGCTTTTTACTGCTTTTTTGCCTGCATACCAAAATACATTTAAATATTCAATCTAAAATCAATTGCCATTTTTTCACTATTCATTTACTAAAAAAGATAGTTACAGGCTACATATTTAGAATGTAATGAAAACATTATAGATTGTTATATTCCAAATGAAACAGACACTGCCTTTATACTACATTTAGTTATATATTGCTACTGCATTTTAAAGACCATACATAATTTTGCTACAAAATTTATGAATTATTTCTATTCTTTATTAATTTTTTCTTTTATTAAAATTTACTCAACAAACGAAATGCACTTTTCAAATTTTTTACTATTTTAAAGAATTAGTAATAACATATTTATAATTTGGTAATATTTCATTTCCTGGTTTGTGTTTTTCGGTCTGGATGTGCATTCCCACCAGCAAATCTCACCAGCTGCTACTGTTGTAATTAACATTTTTGGATCTGGCGTCTGTAGCATACTAATAACCATTTCGTATCAGTCGACTTGAGTTTCATGCAACTCACTTTTTTTAGTTTCTTAAACAAATCTAGAGGCGATCGTACCTTAAGCTTCCTGGGGGAATGCTCCACTAAAAATAGCCTCCCTGAGCAACTGGGGGGGAAATGGCCTCCCTGAGCAACAATACACACCTTACA
Organism: Ryuthela nishihirai; assembly: GCA_038380435.1. Taxonomy (NCBI): domain Eukaryota; kingdom Metazoa; phylum Arthropoda; class Arachnida; order Araneae; family Heptathelidae; genus Ryuthela; species Ryuthela nishihirai. Next base: position 40,673,066 of record JAWZYU010000018.1, on the reverse strand, counting down.
GCGTCTTCTAATCACCTATCTAACATGTTCAAAAGTCCCCCGGAATGTTCTGAATTCTTTTAGAACCATCCATAATTCATTGGTGGAGAGCTTGTGTATTATCAACTGGGGTAGCATAAACACAGCCTTAATGTGTGCCCATAAGAAAAAATCGAGTGGAATCAAAATGGGAGAGCGTGAAGACCTGCAGTTAGTCCATCTCTACCAATCCAATGGGCAGGTTGCACAATTGAAATGTTCTCAAGCAGTTAGACTAAGATGTTCTAGAGATCCACCATGCATGAACCACGTGTGACAGTGTGTTCTAATGAAATGTCTTCCAGCAATGCAGGTAGTTCCACCTCCAAGAACTGCAAATATTTCTGGATATTGAACATTGGTGGCAGGAAAAATGCATCCATCAGGTAGTCATCAATAATGCCAGACAAAACATTAACAATAAACCTCTGGTGATACTCAGACCGGGTGATTTCATGAGATTTTGCCATGCCTAATGGTTAATGCTATGAAAATTCACAATGCCATTTCTTGTGAATTGTGATTCTTTGGTAAAAAAGGAGAAAATGGAGAAAACCAGGTGCTCTACACTACTATAGAGGTCATTTCGAAAACACAATTCGTGAACGAAAATCATCTGGTGAGAGGCCTGTACTCGCTCTACGTAATACGGCTAGAGTTGGTTCTGATGACAAATTCTTTATAGAGTTGAATGTGAAACATCTACTCCTGCTGCTACGCTTCTCATGGGCTGCATCTGCTTCTCTTCTACATGTTCTGCTACTCTTCTCGTGGGCTGCTTCTCTTCTACGTGTGCTGCTTCTCTCCCAGGATCCAATGTGATCATGTTCAGCACCTGTTCTTCAAAAACAGATGTTCGGATATGCCTGGCTCGCTCCCATTTTGGAGTAAGAGACGAACTCTCGAAAAGTACAGTGGATGACTACAAAAGTATACCTGGCTGGGTATCATTAGTGCTCAAAAATAATTTTGTAGAGATTCTGAGCTTCACTACAGTTTCTCTTCGCTCATCCATAAGTGAAATGAATGTCTTTCATTTCATAGTTGGATAACTGATTATTCTTGGTCTAGGTCACAAAAAACACTTGGATTAACAATAACAAGACTACTGATTCACTTACATGTAACTTCAAAACAACTGATTAGTGAGAACAACTTCCGACCTACTTCGTGTAGTATTACTTCATCCAGGATTGGTGGGATTTTGTCCAGCATTTGCATACATATACCAAAGAATATGTAAGGAGAAGAATGAGAGCTTCCATTGACGCAATGTAAGACACTTTTGACTGCAGCTTCACAAGGATTCAGATACACGAGCTGTGCTACAGGGAAGCTGCTATTTGTGATCTCAGGAACCAAGTTACTTGCATATTTGTTTCCGTGAGAACGTTTAGATTCAGCGGCTTTTGTTGTTAGCGTCGTAACGTTTAGAAGTTTTTATAATACGTATTGTAAGCATTTAGGAATGATTTCGCATCGCATGAAATATCTTTTTTTTTTCCTTTTGTTTTGTTTTTCTTCTTTAGCACTTGTAGCATATGGTTGTTCCTGAAAGGAAATATTATTAAAATCTTGATTGATACAATTTTTTATAATATATAGATTGCAAATGCCCTGCATTCTTTACTAACCCCTTCAACTCCCTCACTCCACTTTTTTTTGGGTTGAACATATTTATTTGAAAAACTTTTTTTGACATGATTTTTTTGTTGTCTTATACAATTTTTCCCGAATATGTTTCTTATTTATTTAGTAAATTTTCGTTCGATATAACAAGATGAACACTATAAAATATCTACCTAAATCTTTTTCCTTTTTAGAATTTTAACAGCACAAGTTGTTATAAATTGTTTACATATAAAATAAATGTAATTAAAATAAAAAAAAGTACAGAAAATTTATTTAATATCACATATTCATTTTAACTGAGGTCACAGCATGAGAAGTTGGCTACAACAAATTATACCAATGGGTATAAATTTTATTTGCAACGTTTGCAAAATATTAAATATCTCTTTCAAATTTTGTAATTATAAAGAAATGATAAGATAGTAAAATCATGCACTTTTAATTTGAATTGCAAATATGCTGAAAATATAATCCATATTCCTTGCTGCTTTGTGATTGCGGTGAGGAAGACTTCTTGGAAACGCAGCATGCCAGCGCTTACTATGCTGTACGGCAAGCATTGATTTGCGGCAGGGGCAGGGCTGAAGCCCATGGTATAAACAGGATCGAAGTCCACAACAAACATTGTTTCATGATAACGAAAGTTTACTTAATCGCTAATAATGAAAAACTGATAATCAATCTGTAATCAGTCAATTATTAATGCTATATATACTTCTGGAATCAACCCTACAATTAAAGAGAGAATAGCAACAAGTACTGCTTGACACATTACAAGTCATCGCCTGCCGTAACTGCTAACATGACGGCAAAGTAAACCACGTGTATCTGGTAAGGAAGATTGCATTTCAAAAACTGCACCTATATTGTTACAAATCAAGCTACTGACATTTTCTTTTAGAATAACAAATATATCAAATAAAAGTTCTGAAGGAGAAAAAAAAAACATTCAACGTACCTGCAATTCGATATCATATCCGCTGTCGTTCAGAAGCAACATGCTGAAAAGTCACAGATCTCGTATGCACAGAGCAATTCAATCCTACACTACCAACAACCGGTTTGCTGCATTGCCCCTGTCAACATATTCACAGCAGAGGTGTATCTGGAGCTGAGTGGCAGTAGTAGCAACTCAACTCGGATATAAAAAGCCTTTCATTCTTCTCTTTCTATATTCTTTGCATCTACTATGCATTCAGACATGCAAATGAACTGCATGCAATGAAAGTATATGAATGCATGCAATGTTTTATGCAAAACAAAATAATTTACCTATCATCGTAACTTTTCACATGCTTTCTTACTTGCACTCTGAAAATGTGCTATAACTTGGAAGGGAAGCGTTTCTAAATCAATATTCTAGAAATGTTTCTCACCACTGTGTGCAGGAGAACATATTATCAGAGTTTGCCAAGACGTTTTGGAAATACCCTGTATATTTTTAGACTTTCGAATTTTTAGGGCCTCTTAAAGTTACCAAAGCTGAGAGCCTCAGAAGGTCAAAATCTGGTCCTGGTCTTTGGCAATTTATATACTGTTTTGAGTTGCATTCGTTGAAGGAACGTTAAATGAATACTACACTACTATGCATTTAGAGCCATTTATCTAATACAATTTCAACCCAATATATGATTTAATTTTAACGTCTTCCTGGTTTCAGAAATAAATGATTTTACATTTTACCATAAAAATATCACTGAAAATTTTAACCATAATTATGTCCATGTGCCTATTGGTTTCTGAGTCACAGTTAAAGAGAAAAAACAATGGAGACTTGTGTAGCATATAGATTCAGAAATAAACCTGTGAAAAAAGTTACAGGTATAACATTTCATCTATAAGAAGTTGTGCTAAAGTTTTTCTTTGGGAAAATTTAACTTTTCGTTATTTTAATTATATTGGACAGCAGCATAAGCTAGTGCTATATGCTGCTACAATTCGTAGAACAATTCCTGAATTTAATCCTAGTATTCAACTATGTTTTTGCATTGGTTTGAAATATTCTCTTTTTTCGGAGGAAATTATTGTTCTCTTGCATTTGTTTAATATGTAATTTATTATGATAAATTTCCTACTTCGTATCCAACAACAGTTTTTAAAAACACAGAGAAACGCAAATCGAAACGAAAGAGTAATAAAAGGTATTTATTATTAAAGTATTGAAATAGAATCTTTTCAATTGTATAAAAAATCGATTTTATTGGTCACTATTCGAAGAAATAATTCACAAATTTAATCGTGGTGTTTAACCACTTTTTATGCAAACATAAAATAAAAGCAAAAAGGATTGAAACAAAATAAATTCTTGTATACCCAATAACAGTATCTTCATCTGCAGGAAATATTATGATTAAATTTTGCAGTATTCGTACAAAACATTAACCCAAACGATTACAACTGACTTTCAGCGCGACTTTCCAGGTGAGTTTCTAAATAGGTGAGCCCAGTATAATAATGTATACAGAGAAACCAACTAGGCAGGGGCAATGACGACTCAGATAGTAGTGTGCAACGTCGGCGATTTCCTGCGCTAACCTCAATTCTGTGCTCCGTGAAAAAAGCGGAAATTCTTTTGGATTGGAAAAGAACATATATGTATGTGCAATAAAATTTCCGTATATATTGTTACTATAGATGAACCGTGACACTTGTCATGTGTGTCATTGACACTTGCATATGCTTCAGTGTGACAATTACGTCATCAACTGATTGTAACAGAGAGGGTTGGGTTGTTTTGGGTTGTTTTACCTCTGAGCGGCACTTTTTTGCACACCATGTGCTAAATGGCCAGGTCACATGGACCCCAAAGGCTCAGAGAAGGTTGGGGGAGGGGACCCACTGGAACAGCTGTTGGGAGACAGATGGTAGCCTCCCGTCAAGGCCATCCAGCGTGTTCTTTAACGTGCACAGGGTATGGCTCTCCCGCACACGGGGCCACGGCTTAACGTACCATCCGACGGACGGCGGCCTTTCCAAACCAATCGGTGTCCTCTACTGACCATGGGCAGGGCGGGGAATTTTGCGGAGATAAATCTCAACGCTGACCCAGCTGGGACTCGAACCTGGGAACTACAGATTACGAGCCTGGCGCGCTACCAACTGAGCCACCCCGCCCACATAACAGAGAGGGACTTTGAATAATAGGAATTGAGGAGAACGGAAGTTTTCGTTTAGTAGTAAAAAAAGTACGTATTGTGTTGATGTATGGTTACTGTTAAGTGATTCTGAGTGAAGAGTTTGTTTATATTATGTTCGAGATGAAGCCTAGTCCACTGGTGAAAAGGAGCCAACGGGAATTATTAAGGTAACTATCGTATCATAAACTAATTTCAATACATATTTACGCTGTTCTTTAAATGCTATGAAATAAGAGGTACTATTTTGTACTAGGAGGAAATATTCAAAACATTGTAGTGTAAACATTAGGAAATTAGTTAAGCAAAACAAATCATTCTTTTTATTGTTTAACTTCATACTGATGAAGATAAAAACTTATGTTTAGATAACATTGTTTTATTTTTATGTGTTTATACCTTTGTAATAAATTACTTCACTTATATTTATGTTTGGTAAGCATACTTTTGAACTCGAGCTCAGTTTTCGCCTCTAAAATTTATAAAAAGATATTGGGACTTACGGCAGGCACGTACCCCAGGATCTAGTTTCAGGGTGGGCGTGAAATTAGTGGTGGTGATGGGGCTGGAGGGGGGGGGGGTAGTGCGAGAATTTAGCCTGTGAGGTGTGAGAAAGGAGTTGAAGCCTACTCGTAATATATCGCGCTGATAATTATGGCACACAAAACAGTTTCGAGTGTATTACTTCACTAAATGCTTGTTAAAATGAAATAAAATGGGGAGATATTTTAAAGAGTAAATATCCATTCAAAATACTTTTTTTATCCTGTTTAGTAAAAAACGAGATAAGGTTTCGCTTTGTCATCTGTCTGTCGTCTGTGAACATCGAACTTTTTTGTTTACAGAGATAAGTAACAAATTTTTTTTGTGTTGGATAGTTATTGATGAAATATTACGATATGCACTTTCCGAATCTCTATAGGGTTATAAATACGCCCTATACCGGTGGAAAAATTTGAAAATTCGAAAATTTCCGACGAATATTTCAAATGATGCATTTATGCCAGAAATTTGAAATTTTGGAGGTGGAATGTGTAGGTCATGAAGTTTCAATTGCCAACAATGAGTTGATCTCGAAAAATTAGTAATGATGGGAACAACACCCAGAAGTGATCCCTTTAGGAACATCATATTATAATATATTAATAGTTAAGGGCAGCAGAAACTGTGATTGAAGATTGAAAGTCATTGGGTGAAATAATGACATCACTTAGGACGACAGCATGCAAATGTATGAGCACGTATTTAAGGACTAGGGAGTGAAGAAAGAAGTTATTCTTCTTGTGTTGTGTTGTTCAGTGCTCTTTGAAAAAGCTACCGTGCTTCGATGATGCAGGCAACATTCGTTCAGTTAGCGGAGTTTGAGCGAGGTCATATAGTGGGTTTTCAGGAAGCAGGTTGGTCTTCTCATCAAATTGCACACCACATTGAACGAGAGGTGTCAGCAGTGGTGCGATGGTGGTGTCGATGGTCTGAAGAGCATTCCCACACTCGGAAATGTGGTTCCAGGCTACACAGAGTTACGGACTCACGAGAAGATCGGTGTATCAGGAGGGGAGCGGTGACAGAGCAAATGGCTACGGCATCACAAATTCGATTCTCTTCATACCACGGGTGTCTACAAGAATGATATGCAATCGTCTTTTGGAAGCAGGACTACAGGCATGCATTCCACTGGCACAGTTACCACTGTCACCTCGTCACTGTCGAGCATGTTTGCAGTGGTGTCAAGAGAACCAGTTCATTGGATGGAAGAATGGCAGTCTGTGGTCTTCAGTGATGAAAGCCAATTCTGTGGTCTTCAGTGATGAAAGCCAATTCTGTGGTCGTTTACGTGTCCGAAGGTGACAAGGTGAGCGGCTTCTTCCATCGTGCATCCGCCAATGACACACATGGCCCACGCCAGGCATCATGGTGTGGGAAGCTATTAGCTATCACTCTCGTAGGTGTCTGGTGTTTGTACAGGGTACACTGAATAGCAATAATGTACGTCAGTGACATCGTACAGTGGGTCGTCCTGCCATATTTGAGTGCAATCCCAAATGGGATATTCCAGTAGGATAATGCCTGGGCCACTCAACATGCTCTTCAGGCAGTTCACCAACTCCCTTGGCCAGTACACTTTCTGGATTTGTCTAGCATGTCTGAGACTGGATCGGTCAAAGACTCTTCCACGGACCGTGACAGACAACGACCATCGCTGAATTTACGCATCCAAGTTGAAAGCGTATGGAATGGTATCCCACAGTGTGATATCCAGCATTTGTACAATGCCAGATTGGAGGCTTGTATTGCTGTTCGAGGAGGTTCAACACCTAATTAAAATGTGCCTTTTTAAAACGTATTACTCGTTAAAAAGCAAAATAAACATTGAATCACTTCACACGTGTTATCACTGTCCTTTCTCAACAAGTTGTTTCTACTAAATAAATCTCATATATTACGCTTGTTGTTAATGGGCCCTTCACGGTCCTAATGATGAGCCGCCACTGCTAACGACCTATGTTAAGTGATAACAATGGTGCCTACCCCTATTCCTACCCATGGATATAGATGGAGATTGGATCAACCTCGATGGATTGGATGGATTATTAACGGGGAAAAAGCGTGCCGACGAAGGCAGTCAGTCGTTGCCACCTGGGATACGACCATTCGACTCTGCCGTATTGAAACACGTAATAGAGACCTATTTTTCAGGGTCAGTAATTAATTTTTTCGTTCTTCGTTCTCTGCAAACTGTTATGTGCTATTTAAAGCGATAACTGTAAATAATTGAAATGAATGTATTCATCTTTACCTTATATTTTTATAGCAAGTAATTTATAATATGCATTTTGTAACTTTAACGATAGCCTTATCCAGTTACATTTCTGGCTGACGAGGTACAAAATTAGATTTTTTTCCTTACTACATCTGTTGAAATTTTTTTAATTTCTGAATAATGAAAACTTTCAACTAGAATATGGGTGTTTCTCCTGTGATCCATTTTGGCGCCGTCTAGTTAGTTACTCGTGAGCTACTTAGCTGAGTGATTTAAACTGCAGAAGTACAGAAGATCCTTAACACAGAATAATTTATTAGTCTGTGAAAAAATTTTATCACTAAACGTATAATTACGTTCACGATGTATTTCCTGAATTTACCTAATAAATTGTAGAAACAATATATTTGTATGTAGGTGCAATAATTTTACTTTCACCAGACTACCAATAATGCAGTAAATCACTTTTAAAACTGAGACTTTTATCCACTTTACTACGTTTATCCCGACACTTAAATGCTATTATACAAAACAACCATATTGTTACTTGATCACAAACCACTCAAATTTTAAAAAATATGGAATATTTAAAAAGTAAAAGCTTTAAAAATGCACTATGTATTCAATACCACATAGGCTTAATAGTAGTTCAGTACGAGACTGTACCCCTGGTGCCAATGTAAACTATTGAAAACCGGCATGCTTTCTTATCGTTGGCAATATTGGAAGTGTTCCATCCAGTTCTCCGTTTATATCGATATTCTTACCTCCACATTTGTTATCTTTGGTAGCAATAATGCGCGGTCAAGAACACGCTGTAGATATCAGCTCTGATATCACTAGACTAAAGATATAGATGGAGATTGGAGTGGTACGGATGTGGTCTGATATCACTAGACTAAAGTCTAGTGATATCAGACCACATCCACGGTCTGATATCACTAGACTAAAGTCTAGTGATATCAGACCACATCCGTACCACAGCACAGAATAAACTAATCTGTGTACCACAGATACATATTTTACAAAGATATTACAAAGGTTTTTCCTCTGAATGGCACTTTTTTGCACACAATGGGCAAGATGGCCAGACCACAAGGACCCCTAAGGTTTGGGGAGGGGGCCCACTGGAGCAGCTTTTGGGAAACAGATGGTAGCCTCCTATCAAGCGTGTTCTGTGATCCGTACACAATAGTGCCTATACGAGATCTTGTCAGAGATTGTAGAAGACTTTAGACAGTTTTTGGCCAAGTCTGTGCATGTATGAGAGTACAACACTTCACACACAAAGCCGTAACCGTATGTATTAAAGAAACTGTAAATGGTTCTGAGTTTAAAGGAAGAGCGAAGGTGTGTGTAATTTAGCATTTGCTTAGTGCATTTTTTTTATTTCGATGTGCTTTCATCTAAAGAGAGATTTGTACAAAAATTATTATTTGGAAGTTGCAGAGTATGGAGGAGGTTAATACTAAGAAATCCTGTAATGGCTTCTGAGTTATCGTCGCGAATTTTACATCGTATGCTGTTACTAACTATTTATTTGAGCTTCAGCTTTACGCTGACATTTGTTCATTGTAAGTAAATATGCCCATTTATTACATATCTCATGTAAAAACTAATCTTTTTCACTTTTATTATTCAAAGTTTTTTGTATAGTTAATGATAATTATTTACCGCATAAAACTATATCGTTTTGATACCATAGAATTTTATTGTAAGATTCAACACCAAATTGATTGTATAGATTCAAAAGCAAGGAATAGCTTTCGATACATTAACAGAAAAGTAAAAAATAAGAATATGTAAGCTTAAAAGTCCTTTTTCTCACGACAAAATTACCTTTTTTTTTTATACCTTTCATGCAAAATAATGAAAAGTAATGGCAGAAGTGCTGTTCAAATCCTACAAAAGTATTGTGATGTATTTCCAGTGTGTTCTGACATGATATATATGAGGAATATAATAGTGTATTAACTGTGATTTTGCCCTTTTACATGCGATTAAAGTAAATCAGTATCTAATAGTCAGCTAATATAAATTGTATAAAGGAAATGAAGGTACTTACGTATTAACGCCACCGCAGCGTGTAATAAATTAATAATTCCACACTTTAACTAGTTATTCTATGAAATAACTAGGTATTCTATGAAATAACTAATGATAGACAATTAAAGTGTAAAATAAACAATCTGACTGAATTATACAGCATACAAAATGTTATTTATATAGACGCAATAAAATCATTTGTTACAACACGGATTACTAAAATGGCATTTGGAATTGCCCTAATGTGCGAAGGCCAAGTAAGAACGAATCCGTAAAGTGGTGAATCTCTTGAATATGAATCTTCGTGTCACGTGATTCACTCGTCCGCATTATAAAAAACGCCCCGGATGAGCGGAGGCCAAGTGAGAACGAATCAGTAAAGTGATTCGTTCTCACTTGGCCTGCTCATTTTGGGGGCGTTTTTTATAATTCGGACGACTGATTCATGTTGACAGAGGGATGACCTGGTTTCAGCTCTACTCTCGGACACTAGAAATAGTCTTTTTTTTACTTTTGAACTTTAACGATACGGAAGCCGTTAATGTGCACATTACCTAGGTAAAATGCAGAAAACTTTTGATTCCGCACTTTAACGGAGCAAATCGGTTAATCTGCAGATTAGTTAGGTAATGTGCACATTAACGGCTTTCGAGCTTTAGTGGTAACATATATATATACAGTAGATATCTCAAATTTCAGTTCAGCAGTAAAAATGAACATTAATGTAACATTATTTTGTAATAGATTTGGGTACTTACGTATTAACGCCAGCGGTGGCGTTAATACGTAAGTACCGAAATGAAAATGTATTTCATAGGTTGGTGTCAATGTTGGCAAGTTTTCTTTCCATTGTACTTATGTATCTGACAATAACAGCCCAAGTTATTTTAGCATCCTAGTCAAATATACAAAGTAGAATCCCTTTTTTCATTTAAAAAAATATGAATAAATACTTTTTAACCATTTTTATATGTTGAAATATTACAAGAAAAGCACCCGGTTTACTTGTTCACTCATTGGGAAAGGTGTTTTTTATTTATAGCCTATAACACAGAAATTTTTTAGTGTTATATAACATACGATCAGCTTTGGGTTGGGAACTATTATGGGGCAACAATTTAAAATTCCCCCCATAATTTTTATAAAGATGATGGGCAAATATTGTGGTAAATTATGACACTTCCCACCTCATAATTGTGCATTTGATATATAACATTAAAATCAGCCTCATGCTGGGGAGATAATTGAAACAACTATACACTCACCCATCCACTCCCCTTTTTTGAGAAGGGGCAGGGGAAGAGAGAAAATGAGTAAATAATTTTTACAGTGTAAGACATAATTTCTATGAAATAAACTTTTACACATAACCCATTGTGATAACCCCAGTGATAAAAAGATAGAGTACTTTTCGGTTAATGGGATGCCAGTTGTAATTGTGCACCAAAGCACCAAATGTGGTAACATGTTTATATCATATCACGATTAGTTATGTTCTGCCTTCATTCTGCACTTAAAAAAGCCCCAAAAATTAATATTCTCATCAACACTAGATTTCAGTAACAGCTCTTATCACTAAAGAATAACTCCTTGTTCCTTACTGAAAAAAATCCCTAAAAATAATCTCATCAAAAGATTTCATTAACACCACTTATCGCTAAACAATGAAACCTCGTTTTGCAGTCAAAAAAAGCCCCTAAAATATCAAAAGTAAATTTCCTTAATAGGATTCATCGCTAAGGAAATCAATTTAAGAAAAGCACCAAAGATAATCTCATTAGAGAGAACTATTCTAAACAGCATATATCATAAACAATGGACATTACAACTGGTGCCCCATTAACCGAAAAGTGCCAAAGGTAATGTTGAACAACTGCTACATATTTTCCCTGTTTTGGAGGAAAAGTTTGCAGACGATTTGTAACATATATAACATTTCTGTATCACAAGCTTTCATTTAATCACCATAATCAGCATTGAGATTTATCTCTGTTTAACTCCTACCCTATTCTTCATCAGAAAGAAAACACCAGTGCTCTTGGAAAGGTCACTATCTGTTGGATGGGATGTAAAGCTGTGGCCCCATGTGCAGAAGAGCCATACACTGTGCACCTTCACAGATGAAGGAGGGTACAGATTGGTAACTCCCATAGACCCCATGGTTATAATGAAGTGATTGTAACAGCTCTATGAACAAGGCCCAGAAGCACCAAAGAGCCTGCCATGTAAATAAAAAAAAAACTGCAGGCACAGCTCTTTTTGAACTGGGGACCTCTGTATTACAAGGAGACACCAATGGGCTTGGAAAGGCCACCATCCATTGGACGGGACATTAAGTCATGGCTCATGTGCAGGAGAGCCATACCCTGTGCAAATTAAAGAACATGCTGGATGACCTTGATGGAAGGCCACCATCTGTCTCCCAACAGCTGTCCCTCCCCCAACTTTGAGCCCTCAGGGTTCTTGCGATGTGGCCATTTAGCCCATTGTGTGCAAAAAAGTGCCACTCAGTGGTAAAACAATCTAACCCTCTGTATTATGAGTCTAGTGACATTACACGACACCAAGGTTTGCTCCAAAATTTTTCTTAAAGTAAGGTATTAGTATTTTGTTGTAAACTGGATGTCCAAATATATTGTTATATTGTCATAATTCAGTTTGTTTTCATGTTATAGTAAAATTTACATTGCACAAGCAAATGTAAGGGGGAGAATAAAAAGAAATTGGCAAACTGATTTGGTAAGCCATTTTCGCTACTATTTCAACACTTAACAGCACTCAGCATCGAGAACCTGTCCATCTTTTTTCTAGTATATTAAGACTATGATTCAAAGTAGCATGCCAGGCTCGGAATCTACATTCCTAGGTTTGAGCCCCAGCTGAACCAGCATTGAGATTATCTCCGTAAAACTCACCACCCTGCCCACAGTCAGTAGGGGACATGATGGGCTTGGAAAGGTCACCACCATCTGTCAGATGGAACATTAAGTCATGGACATATGTGTACCCTCCCTCAACCTTCTCTGAGCTCTCAGGGTCCTTGTCACCTGGTCATTTAGCCCATTGTGTGCAAAAGAAAAGTGCCACTTAGAGGTAAAATAATCCAACCCTGTGATTCAAATATTAAATTGTACAGATTTGTCAAGTAACTAGTTTAAAACTTTCATTCCTTTCCTGATACTTTACTCCATATGAACACACATTTCCATCTTCTGTTGGAAGTTACGAAATGAGACAGATTAATGGTGGTCTTAACAAGTAAGCTAAGAGAAAAATAATTCACAGTCCTCAGTCAACAGATGGCACTGTTCAAGAAATGTATGATGTCGAAGTGTAAAGTATGACGTAGAAAAGTAGTGTAAAAAAATTCATTTTGGTTTAAAAACAAGATAATTTAAATGAAAACTGAAAATATATATATAAAAAAATAACTGTGAGAATATTAAATAAAAATATTTCAAAGCATTTAAAGTTGAACTGAAGCATTGAAATTGAGAATGAATCATTTTAATATGAAGCTGCATAACTTCTATGGAAAAGTTTGTTTTTTAAATTGCAGCAAAAAGTTTTGGTTAAAAATTGGAAATTTCCTAACATTAATTGGTGTATTTGATTAAAATATCATTAAAAGATCTCTAAAATAAGTTCTACCTTTTAAAAATCTGCTTTTAAGCTAATCGCATAATCCTACAATTCTTCCTATATCTGCCATTAGAGATCACTAGCTATTTCATTTTCAATCATTTCAAATTAATTATTCTTTAAAATCACAGTATACATTTGAAAAAACAGTAAAATGTAATTCCAGAAATACCAGAGTACATATATCTTCAAAATCAAAAGTCTGCTAAAATATTGACCAAAAGCAATGTGCATAGGTTTCCAGATGATGCAATGTTCAGTAATAATAACATAATATCTTACATTAAAACTTTAGAAAATATTACTAAGTAAGTCAGAATGCTGGAAATCAGAAACCGATCAATAATAATCTATTAGGTAAGACAGAATAAAGGCATAAACTAAATTGTTGTTACTTGATGCTAATTATGGTGATTCAACATGTACAGGCAATAACTGCAAGCTCAAATAGATCTTTTTTCTTCAATTTGTCATAATTTTTAAAGCAGAACTAACAGGAAAATATGTTTGTCCTAGACTGAAATACCATTTTCAAGATCTGATTTTAAAAAATTGATCTGATTTCAAAATATATGATGAGTTTATATATTTTCAATATGCATGAAAAATGTATAATATTTCTAAAGCATAGTTACACAATTACCTTTCAAGAGGACCAATTTTTTAATTTTGTTGAGGTCTATTCATAGGCAGAAAGGAAGATAAAATTAGCCAAGGCTAGGGAAATTTAAGGTAATTTTTTTGGTGTACCATGTTACTTTTAAAACTTAGGAAAAATTACAACAGTAAATATTTTTAGAGGAAAGAATGGACTTTCACCATTGAATGCAGTATTGTTAGTTTTGTTGTATGCTCTTAGTCAAATTGTTCAATCTAGCATGATATAAATTGAACATTTACTTGTTCATTTAACTGAGATTCTAAAGAATTAATTACCATTATAATATAATTAAATGAACTTATTATTTGATTAATATTACAGTTTATTAAAAAGATATTTTTTTAATTTCACTACCCCTGAAAATCACATTCGAAACAATTATGATTTATATCATTAATGTATTATTATCTGTTTTTTTTTTATGTTGATATAAAATTTTGTCATGAGAATTGTGTGACATGTCTTAACAGATTCAAAATTGCAAAACCAGAGTTGGGAATCACTGTTTCAGAAATTTTGTAATTTTTAATAACTAAAGTAATATAACTCAGAATTATATATGAATATATATATGAATTGGATATTATAGAAACAGAATTATATATGAAAATAATATATGATTATGTAATATGTATGACAAAGCAAATAGAGCTTATTCAGTATTCCCATTTCTTTTACAGTATCAGGTTTCTGAAACTGAACTCACTGTTGTGGCTGAATTAATTTTGAATTGTTTTCAGGAAATAAACAACTTGAGAACACCATCCTAAAGTAGCTAACAGAAATAAGTTATTTTACACAATTAAAAGGACCTTCTTGCTCAGAAATTAATTAAAATAACTTAAAATTCTCTGTCATTGAGCAATAAAATTTAAAGTTTATCCTTCAAATTATTTGCATGTTAAAAGTTTTTAGGAGAAAACTCAGAAGCTTTTCGGAGCAAAGACAGCGCTCTGTCTTCAGTGAAGTGATGCTATGCTCCTAAAATCTTTTAACATGCAAATAGTTTGAAGGATAAACTTTAAAATTTTATTGCTCAACAACAGAGAATTTTAAGTTATTTTAAATAAAGAAAGAATGGATAATTGTCATTAATAAAATGGCAAAAATTTAAAAAAAAGTAATTTTTTTTTTCAAAAAATGTACCATATTTTTTCACATTACTTCAATAGGAAAAGAATTAAATTCATTTTGTAAATTTTTCTAAACTATTTTATTATTTGAACATAAATAGTTCACAATATTTCAGTTGTTACTTAAATATTTCATTTATTTAGATTTTGTAAATTTTTAATAATTTATGCCAAAAACATAATGCATTTGCTTAGATTTTTTGGTGATCAAAAAGCTCAAGACTGAAGAAGTACTGCCACAAAAAATTTATTTTGCTTTAAAATCTGAGTTAAGTAAAAACTGAAAACTATAACAAAAAAAGGTAAAAGATCAGTGAACAAATTTTTTTAAAGCATATAAAGTTTAAACCTGAAATTCAGGTTGAATTATTTCCTGATAATTTCCATAATGCTATGATAAAGTTGACTTTCAAGCCAATGGTAAAAATTTCAATTAAAATTAGCAGTAAAATGAGTGCTAACTTTTTAAAAGATTGAGATTTCTGTCATATTCCAAGTATGATATTATTTGAGACTACTGCATTTTAAGACCAGCGATTTCTGACATGTAACAATATAGGTTCAGTTCTAATGATTTCGAAATAGTTTTAATTCATTTTAATTATACTATATACTTTAGTGTGCTGTCCAATGGCCGACTGGTTAGCATGCTTGGTTACTGATCAAAGGGACATGTTTGTGTTGTTTTTCTGCTAAGGCCTTTTCATCCTCGCAGACTTTCTACTATGGCTTATAAACTTAAGGGTCCTATCAGACCTCTGCAACAAGCAGCTATTTGAGGGGTATATGCATTTATACTTTAGGAGCAATGAAAAAAATTATTCTAGAGGCAGCATAGTGAAATCCTCATTTTTAATATTGAAAGTTTACTGAAAGTCATGTATGTAGTTTTTCGGATGACACAACCTTTTCTAGTAATAAAAATTGATATCTTACATCAAGCTTAGAAGGAATTGCAACTTTACTAGGTATAAAATGATGCCAACAACCTTGAAATCAAAACTTGTTTGATAATGTTTGTACAGGAGAAGAATGGTGTAAATATGCTACCCATGGTGACTCAAGCATGCATGTACAATACTACTACCAACTCAAATGGATATTTAACTTTATCATATTTTTTCAATGAGTAAAATATATATCAGATTTTAATGTCATTTTGCATGTTAAAAGCTTAAAAAATTGTCAATTTTTCTTTGAATATTTCAATTACTTTATTAGTTGTCAGTGAGTTGATTGTTTTTTCCCAATACCATGTGACTAGATAACACCTGCAGTATTTACAGAGTAGTTTTTATCTTAATTTTTACTACCTTATATTACTGAACCAAAAAATCACTAGAATTCAATAAGTGAAAGCCATATATCAGTTTTCAGCAAGAGACCCAGTTCGATTTGTGCCAACTTTGGTATTTTATTGGGCTGAGTAGCTGATTGTTCCATAAGTAATGTTATTTTATGCATTAACAAATTGCAACATGTGTTATATGTTTTTATGCACATGCATTGGAAGATAAATATTTTAGGTTTGTATCTAGTAAATCATCAATGTGCATGCAACTTTTGGTTAATGCTAAATTGCATTTGCCTTTAATCATCACAACAATATTGAGGCCTCAGATGAGCACTATAGGCATATAATGCTGTACAGTTTTAAAAATGCTGTACAATTTTTAAATGAAATAATGAAAATGTAGCAATGAAAAACATTTGAGATGTTTAATGTGAGCTTAATAGTTACTTAATTTGAGATAATAATGGTTAAATGCCTTAATGAATGTTTTTTTTTAAATACCATTAGAATGGAAAAGAAAAATGCATATATATATATACAGTATAAGGTAGTTATTATAAGAGAGGAGCAAAATACTGAATTGAAGTAGAAAGAACCAGAATGCGTTTCCAAGTTCATTTTTTTCTCTAAAATGTTTTTATAAATAATGCATTTTGAGAATAGCTGGAAAAATATATATATACATTATGGAACATCCTTTCAGTTCAATATGTAGCATCTCCCCCAAATTTTTCCTACATTTGGATCCTTTCTGCACTAGTTAAAAATCTTTATCAAAAATTTTAGTAACAAACTACTACTGGTGGTCCAACTGGACTGTTAAATTCAATAGTAACCAACTGAAAACTACAGTTGAAGCCAATCCAACCATAACATTTAGGGAACTTATTCAGCAACTCAATTTGATCCTTTCAATGATTCATCACCCCCTGAAACAACTGGGAAAAGTGACCAATCCTTGAAAATTCTCTTGTGTGAACTATGTCCAGTGAATCTTCCACAATGAGTAGATATTTGCACTTCACAGCATTCCTCTCAAGTTTAGTTGCCATTTTTGTTTCAAATGTTGCTGGAGATGAGACTAGGTACTTTATTATGATATTAAATATCATTAATGGTTACATAATCCAGTGGAATGAAGGATTCATAGGAAAACATATGAAGGTTTTCCTATGAATTTGGGGAACTATTCAAGGTTTAGACCATTTTGAAGTGATGAATCTAAATGAAATGATCACAACTAATGTCTAGTGCCAGCAATTGCAACATATGAACACTGCTGGGCAACAAAAACTCTCTTTGGTCAATCAAAAGGGGTTTGTTTCATCAGGACAATGCTTGGCTTCAAACCACTCAAATTGCGACTGTCAAAATCTATAAGCTAGTTTAGGAAAAAGTGCCTCATTTACCTTATTCATCAGACCTTGCACCATTGGACAACCATTTATTCCAAAGTTTACAAAGTCATTTTGATGAAAAAAAATGTTGCTTGTTTAGAGGCTGCCAAAAACAAAACTTACCCACTGTCTTTCATTCAAAACTGAACTCACCAACTTCTTTTATTCAAAAATCTAAAGAATTTTATAAACCTGGAATAGAAAATGAGGGAAGATATATTTTTGATTAAAAGTTTTATTTGTGGAATTTCATTTTAAAATGAAGTGTAAAGAATGGACATTGTTTATGGGACTTCCCAATACTTGATATATTTTTTCTTTCCTTCATCAAAATACTTTATTCTTTCTGTTATCTAGATATTTAAATGAAATGCATGCAGTTAAGCTTTGAATCATTTATGAGATAAAATATTCACTATGGATAAAATATTAGTCATTTGAATTAAATAGTGTGACATTAGATGAAATCACTGGTGATTGAAGTTAATGCTTTTTTTAATGAATTGCATCTTGAAAACCAGTCAATCTTAAAGTTCCAAAACTACCCAATGGCCAAAGTACCTAGTATAATTTATTTACAATTATTCTGTTTTCTAGTTTTATTTTTACATTGTAATTTTACACTGTTTGTAATTTACATTGGTATTGATTTATTGTGTTCATTATCCATATAACTGAATATATATTTCTTTTATTTTTGTAGATATTGATAGCAGCAAGCCAACCCATACACTGAATACTCAATTAATTGAGAGCTTTACAGAGGATCCTTTGGCTGCCTTGCTTCCTTATTATATTAAAAAGTCAAATGTGGATCCCTATTTAACAAGGAATGTAACAACACAAGTGGGGCAAACTGTTTATTTACATTGCATAGTAAATCTTGTCGGTGACAGAACGGTATGTAAATGATGCATATTTAAAAAAAAGTATTTTTATATATGGTTATGACAGTCTAGTTAGTAAAATACAAATCATGCTAGTTATGAATTTTACAGAAAATGTATTAAATGATTAAAACTTCAAGTAAGAAAATTGAAATGATTAGGACTTGCACACAACTAAAAAAACTATCCTTGCATATAATATAAAGTACAAATTTTTTTCTTTGTACCAAAAAAAAGTGAAAAGTCAGAAAGTAATTTTGTGCTAAAATTGTGAAATATACAAATAGAACTTGGATACATCACATTTTTTTATTTTTAGAATTTTTTTGCTAAATAACTAATTAAAGGAATTATGGCATGTTATATGCTGAATTAAGCAGCATTTAATTCTGTTTTTTTTAATAAAATATTTAAGAACAAAGGTGACATTTCTATAGTCATGTAGTAAAAAAAATACATCTTAGCAATACAAATAAAAATTTATTTAAAAAAATATTAATTGAAATAATTATAATATATATAAATAGAAAGGCTATTTATTTCTGAATAACAAAAAATAAATGTTTAGTTCAAACAAATATCATCAGAAGTCATATTAGTTGTTGGGTTGGGTTGTTTTACCTCTGAGCTGCACTTGTTATTTACAGCAATTCAAAAAATTTATGGATGACAAAAAAGATCCTTAAGAACTGGTTTTTCAACAATTTTATTCCATCTGTTTGGTGTACATTTATGAAATATTGGACTAGAAGAAATAGCTATTTTCCTGATAGATTAATGTCCAGCTTACCCAGAAGAAAATTAACTTATATTAGAAGACCAAAAAACAAAAGTTTTGTTTCTCCGAAAGAATGCAGCCAGCAATATTCAGCCCATGGATCAGGGCATAATTGAAAATTTTAGAAGAAATTACTAGTGAGAGCTACTGACCAATTTGTTGCTTTCTATGACATGCCTGTACCAAATGCTCTGCAGAGTGACTAAAAAAGGCTTAAAACACACTACCACAGCCAGAAAAATGCAGTTCACAAAACATACATTTGTGATCATGAACATAAAACAAAGCAATTTAGCATAACAAAAGATATTTTCATTTTTTTTTAATATTAAATTTTGTGCTAACCTTTACATTTATATATATATCAAAATGGGCATTTCAGTGGTCCTAAATTCTAATCTTTTCAATTTATTCTTCAGCTTGTTATGTCAGAAAGTAGTAAACCTTTGCAGTCCTTCAAACTTCATTAACACAATCCATGAATGAATTCTCTCCAGATGGTGTTTATTTTTAGCATATTATTCCTCTAGCTGACAGAGAGCTCCAGCAATTTAATTGACATATTTACATTAAGTTTTGTTTGCTCCTCTGTGTTTTCAATGGAAAAAAGTCACATACTGAAGAAACATTTTCTTGGAATATCAAGGATTTGCACAAGAATATAATAAGCATGTATTTTCTTTATTTCAGTATATTTATGATTTAAAACTATTTTAATGTTTCTAAATTATTTTTTATCTATAATTGGATATATTTTTCAAAATTAATATGGAGGGAAAATTTTATTTTATTTTTTAACTCATGATCAGCAACATGAGAGGCACATAGTGGCAAATGTTTGAACTTCTAATGTGTACATTCAGTCTGAAGGATTCTGTCTGATTTCTTATTATAGTTTTAAAAGATATTAATTATAAGTTTTAAAAGTTTACATAATCTTCTGTAGGTTATTTTGCATAAAGTAGATCTGAAGAATCACAATTTTTTTTCAGAAATATTTTATTGATTCTTATAGGCAAATTTTTAGGGTTCACTGATTCAGAGGTAGAATATCTATTCCAAGTGAGTATAATATTAGTGATAAGAACCTCCATAACGTCTCTTTGGAAAATCAACAATTATGTTCGAAGCTATTTGAGGTATGCTTTCAATTAAAATATTGCATTCTTGAATGCATATATTATTTTCCTATAACTGGTTCTCAAAACCCCACAAATATTTTTGGACACCTTTCATTGCAATTAGAAAAAAAAATTATTTGAAATTTGACCAAAAATGAAGTCAATAGGCATAACTTGATTTCAAATGGCAGTTACCTCAGAAGGCCTCTGATTAAGACATAAAAGGTAAGCTTTTAAAAGATAGAATTTATTTTAATGCCTTAAGTGGCATAATGATTAGGGAGCTAGTCATTGTTCCAGCAAGGCAAACTTTGTGTGCTGTGCTAGCTCTAACTGAGGCAATGGTCAGCAGCAACTTCAGTCTTAGTAGGTCATGTCTTTGTATGAGAAGGCCTGTAAAAGCTAGGAATAGCTTCTAGGATTCTTCTCTGTCCTGTACGTTACAAATAAAAAAAAACTAATTTAAACACTTTCCAACCTGAAAAACTGGTTTATATCTAGAAGCCCAGCTATTTTTTTTTCTCTGTTACATACAAAATGCATTTGCTGCTATGTGCCTATCATGTTGCTGATCACATTAAAAAATAAAATGAAATTTTTCCTTCATATTCATTTCAAAAAATACATCCAACAAAAATAACTGAGAAACATTAAAACAGTTTTAAACCAAAATAATAGTAAAATGAAGAATTTCATTTTCATTTTAATATTTAATATAATAATGTTAATAAGTTCTCATTTTAAGTACTGATATGAAAAAATTAAGCTCAACAGAGTTTTTAATATGTAGCATAAAAATAATTTTGTGCTCTGAAAATTGGGGTTAGAACCATTTTTGAATAACTATAAAAGCTGGTATTCAATAAATGGCTGGTAATTACATTATAATCATTCATTAAAGAAATTCCACTTGAAGATACACAGATTTTGAAGAAATCAAAAAATGTATTCAATGAGAGGGATCCACATCTGGAATATGTAAATTATTTTCTTTAATTAATAGATTCTGAAAAAAATTCATCGCCGCCACGGCGGGAATCGAACCCGCATCTCTCCAGATTCATGACAGAGCGCGCTACCATTGCACCACGCGTCGGACAACGAATATTTTCAGAATATGACCTTTTAAGTTTTTCTTCTTGAGACGTGACTGAGACAGCGCCATCTATACTCAAGGAGATGCAACGTTTTACAGTCGTTGCATTTGATTATCAGATGTTAATGAGAAGGTCGCTAACGCTACCGCGTTAAATATATAATTGAAATCCAAAGTGAATGCACAGTATACCCTGTTAAGAAACAATAATTAATCAATTATATATTTAACGCGGTAGCGTTAGCGACCTTCTCATTAACATCTGATAATCAAATGCAACGACTGTAAAACGTTGCATCTCCTTGAGTATAGATGGCGCTGTCTCAGTCACGTCTCAAGAAGAAAAACTTAAAAGGTCATATTCTGAAAATATTCGTTGTCCGACGCGTGGTGCAATGGTAGCGCGCTCTGGCATGAATCTGGAGAGATGCGGGTTCGATTCCCGCCGTGGCGGCGATGAATTTTTTTCAGAATCTATTAATTATTGTTTCTTAACAGGGAATACTGTGCATTCACTTTGGATTTCAACTATTTTCTTTAAAAATTATAAATTTTATATTGCTGATTATTGCCATCTAAAGTTTTAGGTAAAAGCATATGAAATGGGAAAGAAAAATAATTGATTACATTGGTTTAATTACCTTCACTTGTCTTAAAATTTAAAATTCAATTCTTAGCCTAAAAGTAATTTATTTAAATATAATGAGAAGTTGCCACAATCAGAAATATTTGAACTTTTTTTTTATTTCAAGTAAAAGTAATATCAGAAAAGTTGTTTTTTTTTGTTTAAGGTCTCATGGATTCGATTGCGAGATTTCCATTTGCTGACTGTTGGAAAGTACACTTATACTAGTGACACCAGATTTCAGTCAGTTTATATGCATGTCTCAAATGATTGGGCTTTGCAAATAAGGTATCCTCAAGTTGCAGATGAAGGTTTATATGAATGTCAAGTGAGCTCCTTTCCATCAAAAAGTGTGTATTTCCGATTGTGGGTTGTTGGTAAGTAGGCTTTTTTTTTTTCATTAAAATCAAATAGTATTTTGCTTTTTTTTTTTCCACTGAAATTATTCCATTCATATATGTGGTATTTTTTTAAAAATTGCCACTTTAGCAATTCAAAAAGAAAAAGTCAATTTTTTTAGCATCCTGGATATTTATTATTAATTAAAATATAAGAAAATTGACAGTGCTAATATTACAAAATGAATTCAATTTTCACAAAAAAATTATTAAAGTGTTAAGCTTGTCTTTTTGCTTATTAGGTATTTGTTTTAGTGTATAGTACTTGGTACAGTAATGCTCTAAAGCAGTGGTTGTCAACCTTTTATGCTTCACGTACCCCCTGGAAATGTATATGTAACTGACATATGCCTTGTATAGATAGATAAAACTATAGTTATAGTATAACAATGGGAATAAAATATATACACATTAAATTTTGTACTTACATCTAGCAACTTTTTAGCTGTCACTGCATACCCCAAAAAATTTTACCACTACCCCACCTTGAGAACCCCTACTCTAAAGAATTGACTCTTTTTAAACAATGATAATTGAGTATGTTATTTAATTTTACTAGAAAAATTCGTCTTTATAGTAAATTTGCCAGTTTTAATATCATTAGTGTTACTGAATGAAAATAAAGCTTCCCTCTTTAAATGCATAATTTTTTATTAAAAATCAAAATGCAATTCTTTAGCATATGTAAATATCTTCTCTTTTTATCAAGTGAAAAAATTATTTTTAATAAAAATATTAATTGTCATGAATACTTAATTATACATTGTGTTTTCTGTATATTTTTGGTTCCAATAAGAACAAAAATTAACTGGTTATTAGCAGCAAATTCTGTGGTATATACTTTTTCAGTGTTGTTCAATAATTTTTCAATAAAAGAGAATTATTTCAAGTACTGTATGCAAATCAATGCATCATGGCACTTAATATGTAAAATACCCATACATTAAAAGAGAGTTGGATGGGGTGTCTTTTTTCACATTTGATTTGATTGTTCATATTAAGGTATAGTTAAAACTTAATGATGTCCAAGACAACACTTGTCTGAAGGTTTGTTGCAAAGAGCCATTGGATAGCTCAATTGAACAGTGCCAACTAGGCATAGCTAAAGTGGCTGGTTATTTATAAAAAATGAGATTCAAAGTATGAGATCTTGGAATTAGCCTAGTATACTATAATATTGTTATAGTGGATGAGATCCCATCTGAGCAGAGGATCTTCACTGCAAAATTTGAAGATGCATTTCTTGCCTTGATCCACAGAGTAACTGCTTTATTGCTAGTGTGTGATGTATAGTGACTCACTTAACTCAGTGTAGGTTTTGATTTTAGTGATATTCTGTTCTATTCAGAATTCACTAAAAACTCGACTGTCTGGCCACCATCCCCACAATTCAGTTTTGTCAGGTGCCATTTCATATGTATGCGACTCTCATTCACAATTTTAGTCCATTATATTTGGGCATTTTTTAACTAATGGCTTTTATTCCCCCTCTTGAATTTTTACAGTTTACTGGTTATTTTAATTGCGTATGATTTTACTGTCTTTTACCTGAACTCTGTACTTGTTTTATTTCATTGTTGTTTTCTTATGTTTCTGGCTTCTGCCAAAACCCTTTTTTTATTGTTGCTTTTTATATAGCCTTAATAGTGTGATGTAAAAGCCGACAGATTTTGGACTTTCATTTCTAGTGATTCAGACTGTTTTCAGAAAGCCAATTACAAGATATCCAGATGTCCAAAGACTCTAAGTGTGTACAGGTATTTTACTATCTCTCTGAAGACACAGTCAGCACTGTTACAACTGTATTCTTACATCGCTGCAGCAACTGTAAGTCTGATATAAGCATCCACATAAGCAGTGGCATAACTACAATGATGCAGAAGGTTTAGCCATGCTCAAGCCAAGCACTGAAGGAGAACTTTTAGTTTTAAATAGACTGATTGTTGCATGCTCTGACTTATTTGTTGTAACTAGATTCTTTGATTGTTGCATGCTCTGACTCATTTGTTTCTATATTATCCTTCTGAGAGGTGGTCCTCTATTTAGGAAACTAGTGATGTGTGTCACTCACCCCATGCTGCAAAAGAAATCACCTGGATTGGTTTAGGGAGCATGTAAACTGGGCACAGGAAGAATGGAGATATATGCTATTCTCAGATTCCAGATATTATCTGATCTAGTGAGAACAGGGATATGCCAATCATCCCACAGCCACCAAGATGGCACCTTTGGGAAGAGACTGTCATGGTTTAGCATCTCTATGTTCTTACCAAAGTCTTTGCTCTTCCTTGTAGCACCATGACTGTACTGAAATAAGGTTTGGTTGGTTGTTTTACTCAGTGGTACTTTATTGCACACCATGGGCTAAATGGCCAGGTCACAAGGACCCCAAAGGTTCAGAGAAGGTTGGAGGAAGTGACCCACTGGAACAGCTGTTAAGAGACAGATGGTAGCCTCCCATCAAGGCCATCCAGTGTGTTCTTTAATGTACACAGGGTATGGCTCTCCCGCATATAGAGCCACGACTTCACGTCCCATCCAACAGACAACAGCCTTTCCAATCCCATCGGTGTCCCCTACTAACCATGGGCAGGGTAAGGAGTTTTGCAGAGATAAATCAATGCTGACCCAGCTGGGACTCGAACCTGAGAACTGCAGATTACGAGCCTAGCGTTCTACTGACTGAGCCACCCCAGCCCCTAATTGTCATTAGATGGGTAGGATCCTGAACCCACTACCTCCTGATAACATGTCAGGTGCTCTGACCTAAAATAAGGTTAAGGTCCCAAAGCCATATTTGCAACCTAATGCTAGTGCAATAAATGCAATTTCATCCTGTAAGACAGTAATACTGGTGTCACAATTTCAAACTGGTGACCAATATCTCAAGGTGAACATCGACTTCATTCTCCAGATTATTCTTCTGACTACAATATTGTAGAGCCAGAAGTGTGAAAACTTAAAAATCAATCCAAAGTGAATGCACAGTATTCCGTGTTAAGATAGACATCAAACATTAATTAATAGATTCTGAAAAAAAATTCATCACTGCCATGGCGGGAATCGAACCCGCATCTCTTCAGATTGATGCCAGAGCGCACTACCATTGCACCATGCGTTGGACAACGAACTCTTTCACAATATGACCTTATAAATCTTCTTTCTGAGATGTGACTGAGACAGCGCCATTTATACTCAAGGAGGTGCAACTTTTTCAGTCGTTGCATTTGATTATCAGATGTTAATGAGAAGGTCGCTAATGCTAAGACTTTAGTATATAATTAAAAATCAATCCAAAGTGAATGCACAGTATTCCCTGTTAAGATAGACACCAAACATTAATTAATAGATTCTGAAAAAAATTCATCGCCACCACGGCGGGAATCGAACCTGCATCTCTCCAGATTCATGCCAGAGCACGCTACCATTGCACCACGTGTCGGACAATGAACTCTTTCACAATATGACCTTATAAATCTTCTTTCTGAGATGTGACTGAGACAGCGCCATTTATACTCAAGGAGGTGCAACTTTTTCAGTCGTTGCATTTGATTATCAGATGTTAATGAGAAGGTCGCTAATGCTAAGACTTTAGTATATAATTAAAAATCAATCCAAAGTGAATGCACAGTATTCCCTGTTAAGATAGACACCAAACATTAATTAATAGATTCTGAAAAAAATTCATCGCCACCACGGCGGGAATCGAACCTGCATCTCTCCAGATTCATGCCAGAGCACGCTACCATTGCACCACGTGTCGGACAATGAACTCTTTCACAATATGACCTTATAAAACTTCTTTCTGAGATGTGACTGAGACAGCGCCATCTATACTCAAGGAGGTGCAACTTTTTCAGTCGTTGCATTTGATTGTCAGATGTTAATGAGAAGGTCGCTAACGCTAAGACGTTAATATATAATTAAAAATCAATCCAAAGTGAATACACAGTATTCCCTGTTAAGATAGACATCAAACATTAATTAATAGATTCTGAAAAAAATTCATCGCCGCCCCGGCGGGAATTGAACCCAACGCGTGGTGCAATGGTAGCGCGCTCTGGCATGAATCGGGAGAGATGCGGGTTCGATTCCCGCCATGGCGGCGATGAATTTTTTTCAGAATCTATTAATTAATGTTTGATGTCTATCTTAACAGGGAATACTGTGCATTCACTTCGGATTGATTTTTAATTATATATTAACGTCTTAGCGTTAGCGACCTTCTCATTAACATCTGATAATCAAATGCAACAACTGAAAAAGTTGCACCTCCTTGAGTATAGAGGGCGCTGCCTCAGTCACGTCTCAGGAAGAAGATTTATAAAGTCACATTCTGAAAGAGTTCGTTGTCCGACGGGTGGTGCAATGGTAGCGCACTCTGGCATGAACCTGGAGAGATGCGGGTTCGATTCCCGCCGTGGCGGCAATGAATTTTTTTCAGAATCTATTAATTAATGTGAAAACTTATTCAGTTACACCTGCAATTTCCAGAGTTTGCTAGCAAAAATTAAAAACCAGGGGAGAAAAAGAAGCATAAATGGGAAAACTTGTCATTTTTACTTTGAAGAACAGGAACACTTTTCTTGTCATTTATACATAGAACTAAATTAACATGTAGCTGGAATGATAAATTATATGTAATCAAAATAATTTAATGAATTCTGTGGATTGTTTTTAAGACAGTTTGAAAATTGAGAGACTAGGGTTTTATTGAATCATTAAACAATCATTCTGAAAAAAAGTTCACTAAAAATCAACAATTTAATAATTAATTGTGAACATTTATATATGAAGTATGATTTCTTACATTTTAAAGAAAAAGAATAACAGAAAACTTGGATTAAAACTTCAGTTTTGTTGTATAATTCAAGTTTTTTTGTGTGACATACAAAGCTAATAAATAAAAGTAAATAACCCCTCAAACAGCTGCTCGCTACAGAGGTCTGACAGAAGCCATTCAGTTTATACTTCACACTAGAAGATCTATGAGGAAGGCGAGAACTTAGCAGAAAAACAATGCAAACATCCATGCCTTACTCAGGTCCCTTTGATCAGTAAATATAAACCGAGAAACATTCTATAATCAATGTACAATCATAACTACTTAATTATGACCTAAAAAAAAGGGCATTATAATTATTTTTCTTTTTAAAGCAAAGCACAACAAAACCAAAGATTTACAGTAGTCCTCAAAGATAGGGGGCGGGGGTGGCTCAGTCAGTAGCGCGCCAGGCTCGTAATCTGTAGTTCCCAGGTTCGAGTCCCAGCTGGGTAAGCGTTGAAATTTATCTCCGCAAAATTCCCCGCCTTGCCCGCGGTCAGTAGGGGACACCGATGGGCTTGGAAAGGTCGCCGTCCGTCGGATGGGACGTTAAGCCGTGGCCCCGTGTGCGGGAGAGCCATACCCTGTGCACGTTAAAGAACACGCTGGATGGCCTTGACGGGAGGCTACCATCTGTCTCCCAACAGCTGTTCCAGTGGGTCCCCTCCCCCAACCTTCTCTGAGCCTTCGGGGTCCTTGTGACCTGGCCATTTAGCCCATGGTGTGCAAAAAAGTGCCGCTCAGAGGTTAAACAACCCAACCCAACCTCAAAGATAGCCTGTTTTGAATTTTTCATTGAATAAATTAAAATTTTAAATGTTTCTCTCCATTGCTTCTAAACATATATATGAGGCAGATCTGAAGATGAAATGTTAAATTGCAAAACTACCCAGTAACATAACAGGATATTAATATATATTCTTCTACCATTTTCCTGCACTTATTGAATCTTATCACATTTTCTGAAAAATATGTTGGATGAATAGGCTTTTCTTTTAGTTCAAATTTGATGGCTTATAATAAAAAATATATATTAATTTCTCCAAACATTGCAACTTATTTCTGTTAATTAGCTTTTTACCCTTATATTTTGGATTAAGCAAATTAGAAATAAAATACATCATCAAATAGCTTGTTTAAGTCTTTGCTCAATTTTAGGAAAGTGCGATATAAATATTTGTGTTTTTATAATAAAACACCACAAATGGCAGGCATCTGCTAAAATAGCTGTAATCTCCTTCACAAGTATTTAATGCATTTGCAACAAATTTTAACTCTACCAAAGGAAATTGGTAAATAGAGTTTAAAATCACGAGTGCTGCCAATAATATGTTGGTCAGTTTGATCACAATAACCATTAACTGCTCTTATGTATGCACTTTTTTTTTTAACAATGTTTCTAAACAAGATAATTTGTCATTGCACCATTTCCAGAAAGATGAGGGGTGGCTCATTAGGTAGCACTCCAGGCTAGTAATCTGCAGTTCCCAGGTTCAAGTCCCAGCTGAGTGAGCATTGAGATCTATCTCCACAAAACTCTCTGCTCTGCCCATGGTGTGCGAAAAAGTGCTGCTCAGTGGTAAAACAACCCAACCCCACCCTGCCCACAGTCAGCAGGGGACTCCGATGGGCTTGGAAAGGCCGCTCACTATCTGTCAGATGGGATATTAAGCCGTGGCCACGTGTGCGGGAGAGCCATACCCTGTGCACATTAAAGAACATGCTGTATGGCCTTGACGGGAGGCTACCATCTGTCTCCCAACAGCTGTTCCATTGGGTCCTCTTCCCCAACCTTCTCTGAGCCTTCGTGCTCCATGTGACCTGGCCATTTAGCTCATGTTGTGCAAATAAGTGCCACTCAGAAGTAAAACAACCCAACCCAGAAAGCTGAGGTTTTGCATAATCAATAGTTTTAAAAGTATTTTCCAGGGGAAATGGTGGTGTAATACCTTTGTGTTTCAACAACAGATTTTATTATAGCTGAAGCTCAAGCTCCTGCATTAATCTTCTGCTTTGATCCCAAATACCTGTCATTGCTCATCTGTATTAGTCCCTACTTTAACCTCGAACACATTTTTCTTTGTTGGTTTCTTATTCAACAACTGCTGTAACTATCAATAAAATAAAATGTTTAGTAATTTTTTTTTAATTTTCAGTATGAGAAAAGTTGACAAGATGATTATTGTTTTTATTCTTTTCCTTTAAGAGAAGTATATATTTAAATGTATATCACTAGAACTCTTCTATTTGCTTCTTAAAGTAAAATTGATTAGTTATTTACTTTAATGATGATAGTTACTAACATTTAAGGTATAAATTTCAACATGGTATTTTATTATTAACTGAATAGCCATACATTTCACTTTAAAACTATTTTTACCATTGTTGCAAAAACTCGCTGAAATCAGGATAGTTTTTCCATCCCAGGTTCGAGTCCCGCCTGGGTCAGCATTGAGATTTATCTCCACAAAACTCCCTGCCTTGCCTATGGTCAGTATGGGACACCGATAGGCTTGGAAAGGCCACCATCTGTCAGATGGGACGTTAATCCATGGTCCCATGTGCAGGAGAGCTATAGCCTGTGCACGTTAAGGAACACACTGTATGGCCTTGACGGGAGGCTACCATCTGTCTATCGAAAGCTGTACCAGTTCTCTGAGACTTCGGGATCCTTGTGATCTGGTCATTTAGCCAATGGTGTGCAAAAAAGTGCCACTCAGAGGTAAAACAACCCAACCCAAATAGTTTTTTTCCAAGTGTTTACTACGGTTTTTTTTTTTTTTTTGGCAAAAACTTAATCACCCTACCCTTTTCCTTTGATGGAATTTGTAATGCCTTTCCATTTCTATATCTATTATTATTATATGCATTGATATTTTGAATATTAGTGAGATTTTTTGAATAATTTACAGGTCTAATGAAGTTAAGAAACTTACAAAATTGTTGACAATAGATTTCTTTGCACTTCTGTTATGTTTCTTTTCAAACTGTAATTCTTTTGTGCCCTCTGACAGAACTTCTCAGATACCCCACAGTTTTAGAACCATTTGCTCTAAAACATGTTTGAAATACTCTAAATTGATATTTTATCTTTTCTGCTCCTTGCCATCTTCCAGGGCTCAGACATATTTTGCTAGAGCACTGGTCATTACTACCTTCATCATTCCTGAATAATCTCATTAACATCATGATGCAAATATTGGAGGAGATTGCCTTCTTAAGAGTCTTTCCTAATTCCATTTTTGAGCATATTTGACTTCACTGATATTATTTTTGGATTTTAGGGTGAAAGGGTTTTATGTTGTGTTCCAACTATAGATTCTATTAAAATATATCAGACACCATAATAATAATATCAAACTTGATGCATATTCATCACTAGTTTGTTGAAGTATTGAGATTTATATATTTCTAACTTTTGCAAAGGAGTGTAAAACCATGATGATTTTCTATGCTCTTTCATTGTAATAATTTAAAATTAAAATTTATTGACCCATAACTATAATAATGCTAATTGTATAAAACTTATATATTTTCCCTAAACGTAATAGCTGAATAATAAATACCCAATAATATAACACAATATTTACTGGAATCTATTATAGGTTGAATTATTGAATCTACTTAGGTATTTTTTGAGCAATAGCATTGTTTATTTGGGAATTCTGAAAGATTTTGCAGGTGATTTGTATATAATTGGTGCTTTATGAGGATTTTACATTAAAATTATACTTGATTGTATTTTACTTCTCTATCTTTTATTGTAGTTCCTCAAGCTAAAATATTAGAAGGTCCAGATATGTATGTTGAAGTTGGAAGCTCTATCAATTTGACATGTATAATTGTTGATAGTCCAGAAGCTCCAGCATTTGTATTTTGGTACCAAGATGATCGCATGATTAATTATGATTCCTCTCGAGGTGCCATCACTGTACAAAAGGGTGGTGGCAATACGGCTATAAGCAGGTTGCGCATTAAAGATGCTGAACCCTTAGATTCTGGCAACTACACTTGCTGTCCATCAAATGCTGATTCTGTCAGTACCATTGTTTATGTTGTAAAAGGTATGTTGATATTTGAAAATAATTTTTATTTATTACTAATAGTTCAGATGCTATTGTTATATTGTAATTTTACATATTAGTATTTTTCATATAAATAAGCAATAAAAGGGGTATACAAACTTAAATATTATTCCTAGGGCACATCTTGTTCCTGTGTGCACCAATGGCCAATCTGCACGTTGTTTTCAGCATTTAGCACTGTAGAACACTTTTTTTTAAATAAACTTTGTTATATTTCTCCCCTACATGGCATAAGGTTTCAATTGAGAGTGTTTGCAGCTTATGTGTTGACAATACCTCTCAAGGCCAGGAAGATGATAGATAAATTTTATTCTATACTGAAAAAAATACATTTGTATTTACATCAACTCAAATTCTGAGTCAACAGATTCCATGTCCCACTCTAGTTAATACAGATCCTAATCCTACATACACCTCTAAAAAGTTAAATTAACTAAATGATCTTGTTTGAGACCTAGGACTTTCCAAACAACAAGCTGAGGTTTTAGGTTCAAGACTTCAAGAGTGGAATCTTCTGGCCAAGGTACCATAGTTTCTCTGTTCAGAAAGTGAAATTTGGCTTTATCTGCTTATTACGAGATGTAAGATGGTTTGCGTTTCTGCACAGATATTTCAGAGCTGATGTAAGAAATTGGAACAACTCGCGACTAAAGAATGGCATCTATTTATAGATTCATCAAAATTCAGCTTAGAAACTGTTCTTTTGCATAAAAAAACATAGAATATTCCATTCCAATAACACAAACTGTGGGAATGAAAGAAACTTATGAAAGCATGAAAAAAATACTGCTATAAAATATGACCAGTTTAAGTGGACAATATGTGGTGACCTAAAAGTCCTCTCTTGCTCAGGCTTCACAAAATTTTGCTGTTTTCTATGCTTGTGGGACAGTAGGGCAGAAAGGAATACTGCAAAACAAAAGACTGGCCCAAAAGAGATCTTTTTTTTTTCTTCTGGAAAGAGTAATGTGAGACATAAGCCTCTAATTGACCCCTCTGATGTTCTGCTCCCACCACTACACATCAAATTGGAGCTTATGAAAAACTTTGTAAAGGCTATGGACAAAACTGGTAAAGAGTTTTTGCACTTGAAGGAAAATTTTGAAAAACTAAGTGATGCCAAACTCAAAGAAGGGATCTTTGTTGGTCCTCAGATCAGGAAGCTATGCTGTCTTCAAAGAAAAATAGAATATGAAGAAGAGTGCTGCTTGGATATCCTTCACGTCTGTGGTCCAGGGTTTTCTGGGGAATCACAAAGCAGAAAACTGCCATTAGCTCATTCAAGATCTCAAAAACTATGAAAATCTTGGCTGCCAAATGTCTTTGAAGATCCATTTCTTGCACTTGCATCTCGACTTTTTTCCCAAGAACTTAGGAGTTGGCAGTGATGAGCAAGGGGAAAGATTTCAACAGGATATCCGAACCATGGAGGAGAGATACCAAGACAGGTAGGACACAGCAATGATAGGTGGCTACTGTTGGTTCTTGCAGAAGGATAATACCTCAGCACATAAAAGACAAAAATGAACTTGTTGTAAGTATAAAAGATCCTTACTCACGTTTTCTTATTTTGCATTTCAATATTATTTCATTTGTTACTTTATATTCAGTGGTCTATAACTATAGTGTTTCTAATTTTTTACACTGTAATCATGTAATTAATTAATTAGTTTTAAGTTGCAATTTAATAAAATAGTCACATTTTTATTTCCCAGATATGCATATTCATTGAAATTTGAAATACATCAATCCGTAATTTAAAAAAAAAACTGTGCTGCAGATTTTCCACAGCCATATTTGAATTCAGCACCCCAAAATTACTTAAAAACATCCTATTTGACCAATGTTATTAAAAAAAGTTTCAATTTATTGGCTAGTGTTGTTGAATCTGAAAACATTTTATTTTTGAGAAAAATATGTCATAAGCTACTGTAAAATGCCTTGTACCAAAAGCATGTGAAATATTCAGCATACCAAAATGACCTTTTGTGTACTAATAAATATTTTTGTCATATTTTCATGATTATCCTGTTTCAGTATAGTTCTAGACTTTTTGATATATATTGCTATGTGGTGTTTTCCTGATATTCATTGCTGTTTGATTATTTTTATTCTGTATAGCTTAATTGCCATTGCCATCCATAGTTGTATTTAAATAACACATTACAAGTAAATATTTTTAATAACTTTGACTGGGAAGGGTTTAAATAACTTGCATTTTGCATTGCATATGTTAAATGGTTATGTGAAATGCAGCTGTGTATGTAAACTAATGATAAATTTCTGTTTCTATCATAACTATTCTTGAATACTGTCAGAATATAATTATGACACTTTATAACTTTCTTTTTTAAACATTGCTGTATTTTTCTGGCATTCATTTACTCTGAAAAGGTTAAGAACTGATATATTTTTTTCTGAAAAATGTAATAGGAGAAAAGCAAGCTGTGGTCCAAAATATTGAAGGATCTGCATCCCAAAAAAGCTTTGAAAGGAGAGTATGTAAGTTCTTGCTGCTGAGTGGATCACTTACCACTCTGTATAATATGTACAGATGACACTGTTGACTTTAGGACCAGGTTGTGAAGAAGACAGCTCATTCAAGTAAGATGTAAGTAAATATTTTCAAATTTAAATGCTTTGATACTCAAGGTTTGGAAAGCTTTAAGAATGATAATGTATGAAGTAAAAAACTCAAGGAAGTGATGGTTGCTGATAATGAATGGTGTCTCATCAGAAAAATTTTTGGTGGAGTACTTTAACTACTATATGCCATGCCTGGATGTAGGGAGGAAAAACAGGAGATTCCTGATATTGAATTAAACCAAACAGGACTAAAAGGATATTTCATAATGCATATGTTCATTTTTTTTTTCAGCTATTCTCAAAATGCATTGTTTAACAAAAACATTTTTGGGGGAAAAAACAAACTTGGAAAGGTGTTCTTATTCTTTTTATTTCAATTCAGTAATTTTGCCCCTCCATTGTAATAATTGTCTATATACAGGGTGAATCTGAAAAAGTGGGCAAAACTATATGGGGTTGTAGAACGCAGCTATACGAGCAATATTCGTCATAGAATGTATGTTCGGAACGCAAGCGGTGAGAAGTTAAAAGGTAGTTTTCCACACTCACATTTAAAGAATGAACACAAGAAGGAGAGGAGATACTTCAGAAAACATTTTATTAACAGGAATGTAATTGAGGTACATGCTCAAAGAAACTGCTCAAAAGAGCTGTGTCTTGCTTGGCCGCGGCGAAGGATCCCGTTTCACACAGCCGCCGATGCAAACGCTCGAAGGTTTTCCAATCTGGAGTACATCTCATCGGAAACTGGTCGCAGTAACGTCTCTCTGCCTCACTTGCATTCCCGTCCGCCGCACCATACAAAAAGTGCATATCCGCCATTTCGTGGTTAGTATAACCAGCCATCCTCTCTACAATCCACAGTAGAAATGCCATTGGGTGCGAGGACCGACCCTTTTATACCATTTCCAACGCCACCTAGCGGCTTGCCGTTTGTGTTCCGCCCATACTTTCTATGACGAATATTGCTCGTATAGCTGCGTTCTACCACCCCGTAAAGTTTTGCCCACTTTTTCAGATTCACCCTGTATATGTGTGTATTTTTTCCTCTCCATTCTAGTGGTATTTTAAAAAAACTATTATAAAAATTATGTCTAATGTATAGATTTTACTATTTTTTTTAACTCTATTCCAATTGTAAGTTTTTATTTATTAGTTTAAAATGAATTATTAGTCTTAAATTACACTGTTCTACAAAAAAATTTTCTCTTTTCTAAGTAAGAGTTGTGTGATTCTTAAAGGTTTTTCAGTGCAGACTTCAGATATGTGCTTAGATGTTTTCTATCAGGGGTAGTTTTCGAGTTAGACAATTTTTAATTTTTCATTTTATTCCTAGATTTACAATGAATAATAATAGGGGAAAAAAGATTATTCTTAGCTTCCTTAGTATTAAAATGAATATAGATTCATACAGAATATTATACAGAAATAAATTGAATACAGAATAATTAAATAACAAAAATACCAAACGTAAATCATTTTTTTTTTAATGTTTATCTGTGCTGTCTCGTAAGATTCCAACAAAAATCAGCTGACATTGTAGGCATTCACTTCCCTTCATATCACATTTCAATTGTTGAAATATCTTTGTGAAACCTCTCACTATGTTTATCGGAGATGTCGCTGCAGTTTTCTGGAAAGTAGTCCAGATGTGAATGCAGGAAGTGCACTTTCAAAGACATGTTACATCCTAAATCCCAATATGCATGTAGCATCTGGTTTACTATTTCATTATAATCTTTAGACCTCTTTTTTCCAAGAAAATTGTCTGTAACTTTCTTAAAACATGTCCAAGCAAGTTTCTCTGTTTGAAATTTGTGAAATTTTACATCTTTAACTGTCTTATTTGAGGGCCAACAAATATGCCCTCTTTTATCTTTGCTTCTGGAAGATGGAGGAATTTTGTTGTTAGGTAGGCAAATCCTTTACTGTATTTATCCACTGCCTTGGCAAATTGCTTCATAAGTCCCAGTTTTATATGAAGGGAAGGAAGAATGACGTCCTCATAATCTTATATAAGTCTCTGCTTCTGTAAATTTTTTGCTCCCATTTTCAGATTACCAAGTTTTCTTTAAGTAGTGGGATTCTCTGTCATGACTGCTCATTCACAAAGAAAACTAGGAAATTCTGTGTTCCCTTGTTGCATTCCCAATATCATGGCAATGATTTTTAAATCTCCCACATATTTTCCAGTTGAAATCTGTATATTTAATGGATTTGGGCATTATATCTAAAATCTCATATGATTCTTTTGCCATACTAGCATAGGCAACTGGAACAGAAGGCATTAAATTACCATTATGTAGTAAAGCTATCTTCAAGCTAGTTTTGGATGCATCTATAAAGAGCCTCCAATTTTGTGGGTTATGAAAAAAGCCTAAAGCTGTCATCAAACCGGCAATATCATTAAGAAAGTCAATTGGCCATCATGTGAGAAGAATGCAGCAAAATTCCATTCTCTGTTTCTATACAAGGTTATACTTGTACTAGGTTGGAGAAGATTCCATTCTTTCAACCTAGAGCCCAGCAGTTCAGCATTTTGTTTACTTAGCCCTAGATCACGAACCAAATCATTCAGATCTGCCTACTTTAAAAAATGGGGAGTTGAATCCATGGTAGCCTCGTAGGAAGGATCACTTCTTTCTGGGGGGCGGGGGTAGCTCAGTCAGTAGCGCGCCAGGCTCGTAATCTGTAGTGCCCAGGTTCGAGTCCCAGCTGGGTCAGCGTTGAGATTTATCTCTGCAAAACTCCCCGCCCTGCCCACGGTCAGTAGGGGACACCGAGCGGCTTGGAGAGGCCGCCATCCGTCAGATGGGACGTTAAGCCGTGGCCCCGTGTGCGGGAGAGCCATAACCTGTGCACGTTAAAGAACACGCTGGATGGCCTTAACGGGAGGCTACCATCTGCCTCCCAACAGCTATTCCAGTGGGTCCCCTCCCCCAACCTTCTCTGAGCCTTCGGGGTCCATGTGACCTGGCCATTTAGCCCATGGTGTGCAAAAAAGTGCCTCTCAGAGGTAAAACAACCCAACTTCTTTCTGGAGGTGATTCATGTGCCTTTCTCTTTTCACCAGTACTTTCTTCATCTTCTGTTTCCTGACTTGGAGTTAGTGGAACTGGCAAAGTTTTAGAATGTGGTACTGGTCATATTGCAGAAGATAAGTTGGAATAATCGATATGTCTCTTCGATTTTCTGCTGGTAAAGCCCTGGATACTAGTCATACAGAAGTAGCAGTCTGTGGAATGGTCTTTTGGTTCCCTCCATATCATGGGTGCAGCAAATAGCATGGCACTACCTTTACCCTTTCACCAGTTTATTAATTTCACATAGCAAGTTGCACAACATATGTGAGGGGTCCACCCTCACATATGATGTCACATATCTTATCCTGATCTATTTTACATCCAAGTAATGTTTGTATGCTCTCTTTATTATAGGTGGCATTTTTTTCTTCTGTCTTGCAAAGGGGAACTCTCCACAAATATAACAGAATTTGTCTGCCTTATTTTGACATTTTTGGTGTGGCATTTTCTAGAATACAAAAGAAAAAAAATAGCAGAATAGAAGTATTCACAAACCTGTCATGTTAAGTACACAAATATTGTCATAAAATATCTTTATATATCCTAGAATGCAGTTTGAAAAAAACATATTAATTCCACAAATATCTTGTCACTTATGTTTTTAAAATAAACTTTACAGAAGCAGACTAGTAGTTATCTAAACTATAAATAGAATGACATTGTTGCCAACATGTGAGTATAAACTACTGCAAACAAGTCAGTGATGCCAACTTTCTTGATGTAACATTCCCCATGTAATATATATGAAATTGATGTGTTCTCCATAACTCTAAATCTAGCCCAGATAGGCTAATTCTGATCTCAGATTTCGATTTCCCACACCAAAATACTTTGGAAACACATTAGTTAACCAAAAAAAATTTTACCTTGTAGAACAGTGTTATTGATTGAAGTTATCTATTTTTACATATATTAAAAAAATTATTTTACAATGAAAAAGTGATATGGATAAAATATAAATTAATTATTTATTCATATTTATGGGGCGGGGGTGGCTCAGTCAGTAGCGCGCCAGGCTCGTAATCTGTAGTTCCAAGGTTCGAGTCCCAGCTGGGTCAGCGTTGAGATTTATCTCCGCAAAATTCCCCGCCTTGCCCACGGTCAGTAGGGGACACCGATGGGCTTGGAAAGGCCGCCGTCCGTCGGATGGGATGTTAAGTCGTGGCCCCGTGTGCAGGAGAGCCATACCTTGTGCACGTTAAAGAACACGCTGGATGGCCTTGACGGGAGACTACCATCTGTCTCCCAACAGCTGTTCCAGTGGGTCCCCTCCCCCAACCTCTGAGCCTTCGGGGTCCATGTGACCTGGCCATTTAACCCATGGTGTGCAAAAAAGTGCCACTCAGAGGTAAAACAACCCACAATATTCATATTTATTCAAATATGAATAAAATGAAGTGTAAAAAAAAATGAATGAAAAACAATTAAATGGATACTGGGATGAAACCAGAGAACTTCAAGTTACAAATAAAAAAAAATGACAAAGCATTTAGCCAATTTGGCTAGGCATTGCTGAAGAGATATGTTAAAATGTAATATTAGCATTCTCTTGTAGACCATATAAAAATGAATAAATATATATGCTCCCACAAGCTGATGCTTGCCGCAGAACCTGTCAGTTTATATGCCACAGTAGTATTAAAGGAACCTGTCAATTTATTTGCCACAGTAGTATTAAAGGAACCTGTCAATTTATATGCCACAGTAGAAGGTCTGAGAGGATTGGTGGGACCTTAGCAGAAAAATGACACAAACATCCATGCCTTACCTGGGGCTCGAACCCAGGTCCTTTAGATCAGTAGCCAAGCATATGTTCAACACATTTCATATTTTCATGTCTAATGTTCTTAAATTCTTCATACAGTATTCTTCCTCGGCAAAATAAAAATTAGGCAACCCATTTCAAACATCTTGTCAGGAAAGCTTAGGCTTGTTGAGCCTGCTACAGTGAAATGAAGATTTGCACCAAGTAACAAGATCATCTATTGGTTACTTTTTTGGTTTTCTTGATTTTTAGAATCAGCCAATCAAGTGTCATGACCCACTACAAAATGGGACAATCTGCTGCAATTCAGTGCTATTGCATTTCTGCACATTTGTGTCACCACTATAATAGATAATGCTAAAATTCCAGATAGTGACTGTAATGTTAAAATCACATTGATAATACAAAAACAGCTGACATAACCTTGTTTAGCAAAGTAACTGCTGTGATTGCCTACATAACACAGCAAATAATAATTACCAAATGAATTTAAAAATGATATGTTTATTTAGAAATACTAAATATAAAATAAATCAGAAATACTAAATATAAAATTGTTTTTTTTTTATGTTTAATTTTGGTGGGACATTGTCCCAGTTGGCCTAATGGATGAGCCACCCCTGCTAATAATACTTAATGTAAATGTTAGTTAATAGACATACCAAGGTCCAAAAACAGAGTGTTATATGAATATAAAATAAATTCAAAGATATAAGATAATTAAATTTGGCAGTTTTAGCTGATAACACTGGTCTGCATTAAAATCCTCCCTTGAAAGAAAAAAAAAATGGGTGTACTTTATAGGTTTGAGGGTGCTGAATCCGAATCTAACATCCAAATGTTTATATCAGGCACTATTTTCATAGGAGGGCGTTTTTCGTGTATATATATGATTTTTTTTCCACAGTTGATGGGAGCGGTCTCGGATGAGTATGGAGAAAGTTTCCATCAAGACAAATCTGAGACGGAAAAACAATACAGTGGCAAATGGAACTAGAGTATGTTGGCAGACTACTGTTGGGCCTTGCAGCGAGAGGCTCCAGAGATAAAATATAAGAGACAGAAGACAACAAAATAATTTTTTGTGTAAATATTTAAATGTATTGGGATTTATTGTATCATAAAATTTTTGTGGAGATATTAGTTCAGTCGGTAAGAATAATCTGGCATGTTTTTGGAGAGATGTGGGTTCGAGTTCTGTATGTCGACTAAATTTTTTCCACAAAATATTTATTGATATATTGACATTAAAAAGTCAACAGGTAACGCTGTGATTGTTATCAATGCTGATATATAACTGCTTTGTATTCATCGGGTTTTTGAAAACTAAGGCAATATTGTGCAGTCAGATCATTTTATTTTCACTATATCAATGGGAAAAAATCTTATTAAAATTAGGATATTTGTAAATTTGTTTAAAATTTTTATTTTTATGAACTTCAGAATTAATTTCGTTTAGTTTGGTGTATAACATGAATGATCTCTGATTAGTTATTTGTGAAAAAAAAATCTAAATTTGACTTGTTTACTAAGCACAGTTGCCAAAAAAACCTGGACTTTTCTCAAAATGCAGTACCGAAAGAAAAATTATGAAAGGAGAGTAATTTTCTTGTTTCAAGTAAATATTTATCTTTCTGCTACTCAGAAATAAATAATATCTCTATCCATATAAATTATATTTATTTTTGCATGTTTTTTTTTTATATTTTTTCTGCATTCCCAGATGCTCTTACTACAACTCTGTCAAAAAAAACTATTAAAATTAAATTTTTTTGGTTAAACATTTAATTTTCATAAAATACAGAATAAACAGCTGATAAATTTGGCATATACATGCATACATACAAAATCCTCATGCAGCCATGGGCTATGGAAGTCCAACCAGACTGTAATTTTCCTCTCCAGATGTGTCTCTTTTGAGCTACAGCTGCTGCATTTGGCCACTCTAGGCCAATTCTAGCAAGGTCCTGTTTGACATTGTCTGCCCATTGCATCCTAGGTCTCCCCCTTTTTCTGATACCCTTAAGTATACTGTTCATAATCCCTCTTTGTCAATCTTCAGCTATGCATACAGGCAACATGGCCAAACCAATGCAGTCTCTCTCTGCACAATATGCTGCTTAAAGGAGGTTGATGACTCCTTCTAACCTCATCATTACTAACAAAGTCAAACCACCTAATGCCCAAGATACTGCGTAAGAATCTAGAATCAAAGGCATCAAGTTTCTTGTTATCCTGCTGACAAAGGGTCCAAGTTTTGCTACCATAACTAACCTTAGAAAGAACCAAACTATTATGCAGCCTAATTTTAGTTTTAGGTGTATATGCCTATTTTTCCATACTCTCCATAGATTCTTAAAGTCCCTGTGGCAATCCATATTCTTCTATTTATCTCATGCTGCATCACCAGTATCTGTTACATAGCTCCCAAGATAATTAAATTGAGACACTTCCTCAATAGTACAGCCATTCAAAGCAACTGAAGCACCATCTACCTGACCAGTTTTCATCGCTTTGGTTTTTTCTCTGTTTATCCCCAAACCTACTCTATTACCAGTCTCATGAACAGCCCTAATGAATGAATTCATCTCATCAAATCATTAGCCAACAATGCCAAATCATGTGCATAACCTAAATCAGAAATTTTGAAATCTCTAGACCATTTAAGGCCAAAATCTTTCCCTTGCAAAGAATTTCGCATTACATAATCAATAACTAAACTAAAGAGAAAAGGAGACAAAATGCACCCTTGTCTAACTCCACTAGCAATGCTAAACCAAACGCTGTAAGACATACCAACTCTCACACATGACTCAGTGTTATTATAGAGAGCTCTCATTACACTAACTAACTTATCAGGTATTCCATATGATCTAACAATCAACCACAAATTATGTCGATCAACAAAGTCAAAAGCCTTTTTGAAATCTATAAAGCTAGCAACCACATGTTTCTGAAACTCTAAACGTTTTTCATGAATCTGCCTAAGTGAAAATATTCGATCAATACATCCCCTACCATTTCTGAATCCACACTGTTCATCATGCAGTTGTCCATCAACCAAATTCTTAATTCTATTAAGAATAATCATACAAAGAACTTTTCATGGAACAGAAAGTAATCTAATTCCCCCATAATTATCACAAGAACTGCGATCACCTTTTTTAAAAATTGGGATATTGACAGCTCTAGTAAAATCCTTAGGAACAACACCTTTATCATAAAAAAATATTCAAAAATTCAGTCAGCCATGTGACAACACAAACATTCCAAGCTCTAAGCATTTCAGTGGTGATTTCACCCACCCCTGGGGATTTATGCAGTTTTAATTTAGAGATACCGACTTCGGAATGTGATATAGGGCCATCATTAAAGCTAGTAATGCATCTATTCCCATTACAAACAATGGGAATAGAAATAATCACATTATTTAGAACATCTCTGAAATGCTCAGCCCACCTAACCATCACAGAATCCTCACCTTCAACCACCTTGCAATGTTTATCCTTCAGTACCTGTGTGTTTCTTCCCATATAAAACATTAACAATCTGGTACAACTCCCTGCTGTTGTGCTGTCTTACTACTTCCTCTGCTTTGTCAGCCAAGCTATCAAGCCAAAGATTCTTATCAACTGTTAATTGATCCTTTACACATTTATTCAGCTCTTTGTAATGCCTTCTATTAGGACTAGTAGGGTGTTAATTCATATTAATCCTGCACTTCCTTC
This sequence comes from Ryuthela nishihirai, assembly GCA_038380435.1. Classification (NCBI taxonomy): domain Eukaryota; kingdom Metazoa; phylum Arthropoda; class Arachnida; order Araneae; family Heptathelidae; genus Ryuthela; species Ryuthela nishihirai. Next base: position 40,630,371 of record JAWZYU010000018.1, on the reverse strand, counting down.
TTTCAGAAATAAGTTCCATAGCCTTATCACTCAAGTAATTTTGTTTCCTCTGTTCCTTTTTATCCAAAAGATTGGTTTCAAGAAAAGCCTGTTTAAACTGATCCCATTCTTTCTCAACTTCAGCAGTAACCAAACCACGATTGTCATAATGACTAAGTAGCCTATCATGGTATGCTTTGGCAATATCTGGATCTTTCAGACCTTCAGTGTTGAAGGTAATTTTCTTAACTATAGCACAACATTTCTTGAGCTTCAGCTGCAAGACACTTTTGACAAGGTAATGGTCAGACCCAATTTTGGCTCCCCTGTACTGTATAGTATTCCTAACTGAACTGGCCCATTTGCTATTAATTAAAATATAATCTATCATATTCCTGTGCAACCCATCAGGTGAAACCCATGTATGTTTGTAGTATGTGTTAGTTATTCATAAACCATTAAGTTTACTTACCTGTAGGAGATGTTCCCCATTGCCATTGGAACTACCAATGCCAAAGGGAACTAAAACTCCTGCTCAAAAGTTAGAGTCAGTATCAACTTTAGCATTGAAGTCACCTAGCACAAGAGAAATATCTCCTTCACAGAATTCAAAATATCCTGAAGCTGACTGTAAAATGTATCCTTCTCGTTCTCATCAGAGTCTTCTGTGGGGGCATAACAACAGATGACATTCAAGTCTTTTTATTTTTGTTTTAAATTTTGCTCTAAGAAATCTTTTATTAATACTGTCATATCCTAGAAGAGCATCATTGGCATGTCTGCTGAGAAGCAAACCTACACCTTGGAGATGCTTTCCATCCTCCCTCCCTGAAAAGAGAAATTTAAAGTTATTTTTAAGTATTTCACCTTTATCTGTCCATCTGGTCTCTTACAAGCCTAGAATATCTAGGTTATAACACTGGAATTCGTGCATGAGGACATCAAGAGAATAATCTCTATGTAATGTCCTCACACTCCTACAGAGGAAAAATGATTAGTAGGATTTTTAAAGAAACTAGTTTATTGAGATAGGTAGAGCCAACAATATCAAACAGCCCACTGATCTCAGGTGGGGCAAAGACCTGTTCCTCCTCCACTAAAGGCTGAAGTCATTGATGCTGATAGAAACTTCAGGCACCACCTTTTCAAGTGGACTTTTTCAAAAGCCATATGGCCTACCTGAGACACATTACTCCAGTTTAGGATTGACGATGCCCAAGTAGCTAAAAGTGAGGTTCAGTTACCTGCGATGGCCTCTGATCAGGTTTATCCACCAGCTGATATAAGGTATCCCATGCCTCTGTTCACTTAGAGCTGGCAACCCAGAAGCAAACAGAAAACACAGTGGCAGTTTCTCCCTCAACAGAGGCCCCCAGTGCAGCAAATTCAGGATCCATAATCAAGCTCAAATCCAGTCAAGTAGGTATAAATGGTCAGCACCAGGACCCTCTGAAGTTGACCACTCCTCAGCAGGGTTGAAAAAAGAAAAAAGTGGCCATAAATGACCAGATCAGTAGGCCACACTGTACTGGTAGCCCTCCCCCTTCCATTCCCTTCCAAAAGAGAATATCTCTTTTGAATGTATCCATCTTTTGGATGGCACCATGAGAAGACAAAATCAGACATTAGGTGCTAGACCTGGCCTGTTCTGTGTATCATCACTGGGGATTGGTGTGCATCTCTCCTTCCAGTTTATGCCTAGCTATCATTTACAACGGAAATTTTATATGCAACATGGATAAAATACTGCTCCTTCAGCTTGGAAACTGTAGTATTATAGTTAAAACTTAACAGTTAAACTGTAATATATAATTAAATGAGTAGTTCATCTGTCACAGTATTGTTACTGGGACAGATAATACTACTCATTTAACTACACAACTACACTTGTCACATCTGCTGACAGGCTAGAGCATGATAATGCCAAAAACCAAAGGGAGAAAAAAACCTACTACTCCATAACATCACATGAGCAGTAGGGAGACCAAAATGCCAAATGGAAGTTAACTGCATGGGAAGGGAGATCAGTCCATACATCCTCTCTTCACATCATCTCGGGTGCAAGTCCAGTCTGCATATTGACCTTGGCAACTTACATGTGCATCCACTGATGCAGCACATTGCATTTCCATACATCCTGCTGCTATGGGCAGTGCTTGCCTGACAATGTGGGAAGTGGATGGCACCAAACACTTAGCAATGACTAGTCACAAGTATCTTGTATATTCAACTGCCTCAGTGCACTGATGGGGAACACAAAGTTCATAATCTTCTTATACAAAGTGATTCATGCCACAGCAACTACCACTGAGACAGCAGAGTGCTTATTAATCACACCATAGCACGAAAGAATTCTGTCTCCAACAAGTGAGAAGTAGCAATACTATACCTGTGAAAACATCAGCTCCCATGATGAGCAGCACACTCCAGACTTTTTCTCCTTCTACTGAAACTCCTTGTACTTTTCCTTTATTGTGCTGAAGAGGCTGTCTCAAGAAAAATGCAGTAGCAAAGCCAATGCAGATATAACTAATTAACCTGAACTTTGCCACACCGATATATGATTGTCAATTTCATCATTAGTTGTCAATGAGATTATTGTTTTTCCCAATACCACTTGACTAGTATAGCACATACAGTGTTTACAGAGTAATTTTAATCTTAATTTTATTCTGCACACTGTGTTTATACCTTTGATTATTGCTTTAGATGTATTTTATATCTTTGATAATGAGTCAAAAATGAAGACCTCCGCATAACTGTTCTTTATTTACACTGCACAAAGTGTTTAATGCATTATTACAACTGGCCCACATCCACAAATTCAGTTTTAAAGTGTATTGAAATTTAACCAATGCCAACAGTTCCAATTTTTTGGTTACCTGTGTTTGGTGGGCATAATAGAGTCTTTGATTTGTTGGCATAATAGAGCAGATGATTGGTTTAAAAGAGGGTCTATTAAATCCTAGTATAACCCTGTGTTTAAAGTTGTATGTTTTTTTTTTCAAAATATCTGAAAATCTATGTGAAATATTTGAAATCAGCACACAAAAATGCATGTGACTAAATAATAAAAGTTATGTCAAGTTGATAATTTAGTAAGTAGAAATTGGCTAAAACACAAAAAACGAAAAACGCAGCTGTGTTCAGACCACCACTGTATGAAATTTATGATAACAATGCATTTTTCTTGGACTTATTAGAATTTTATGGTATTTTGACCTGACACTGTAGAATTTTGTACAGTTAAAAATCAACTGAAAATTAGAAAGTGTTAAGTAATTTTGGAAAGTAATATCTCTTTTTTTTTCTTCTCTTGATAGAGGCAGAGATTTGAACATTGCACATTATATGAATTAGAATAAGTATTTTTGATTAAGGTAAAGTTATAAATTTTCAGTTTAGCACTTAATTTGTTTTTCATTTTTGTATGAGAAAGATATAAATTTCATGTGTGTTAGTTTTTTATTGTTACTGTTTCAGGATTTGACGATGACACAGAGTGGATATCCTGCTCCAAGATAGTGTTACAGTCTGGCTGCTCATATGAATTTAACTGAGGCCAGTTGTTTCACACGATGAATGTTAGTTATATTATATGGTTGATGACAAGATAACAAAAGAATTTTGGAGTGTTGTATGGAGATGCTTCTCTGAGAAACTAAGATGTTCAAAGGATTCCAAGTTACCTGTTTATCTAACATCTGCATGTAGTGAAAAAACGTATTTGAAACACTTTTTGCTCATGATATTATGGGGAAAGTTTTTTTCATTGAGATGAAAGAGATCTGATTGCACTTTACTAAAGTGTTAAATTTTGCACACAAAAAAATGGTAAAATACCCCTTTCACAATTTAACAGCTCACAGTGAGGTATTTATTGCTCATTAAAACATTCAATGATCGACACAGGTGAGGTTTACTGTGTGCTAAAAGTAGATTATTCCACATGTTGTGGATTGATTTTTTGGTACTTCGTTTTGTATGAGCAGCAGTTAGAAATTTATCTGATGGTGTTGACTGTTTTATCATCAAACTGTTACCTGAAAAATGTTATTTAATATATTTCGAGTTCACAGCTAATTGTATCTAATGGAAAACATTGTGATATCTGTGGTATCTCCTTTCAAGAGTTATTGCATTCATATTATCCTCTCTTTTACTCTCTCTTCTTTTCTGTAGCATTAGCTTACTCCTCTAGTCATATTTCAAACCACTGAACTTAATATTTTGTTAATGTTACACGTTGTAGTATATATATAAAAGAGTCCTTAGGTTGCAAGTTTGGAATGTGTTAGAAGTTGTTGTAATTAAATTGTTATTATAATGTACAGATCATGTAATAAAGAAATAAGACAAAAAATTTCCTGTTCAAAAGTTTCAGCTAGTTAAAACTGCAGTTTTCAGCACATGCAATTTTGAGCGAATTTTTAACATGATATTCATACAAATTTGTTAATTCTAAATTAATAAATATTAAAATGTGCATTGTATAGTAATCAAGTTCAAAGTTATCTAGGTCCCTTTAATCGGTAGTGAAGTACATTTACCTCTCAGCCACCTGAATGGCCCTGTGCAAAGCAAGACTCCTACATTAAGAAAAGAGCTACATAATGCATTGGTATATAGGGAGGAGAAGGGGTTTAAAAGTCATCTAAAAGATCATTACATAATTTATTATTGATCTCTAATCATTTGCATTCCCATACTTCAAAATTTTAAAAGGACTTCTATAGGTAATGAGCTAAAAAATGGAAACAATAACATAAATTCACTAGTAATGTTTGACCACTGCCTGAGACCAGTACAACTTCTATATATCATGGGAGGGATATGACATCATTCGTACACAAAAAAGGTGATCAATCCTGCTTGATAGAGCTGGAAAATGCTGCCTCATACATCATTTCCAGAAGTTTCCATAGATTTCCCAGTGGGTTGATATATGGTGACTGTAGTGGCCTTGGTATGGGACAAAGTTCAATCTCATGCTCCTTAAACCACTGGGTGACCACATGTGCTCTGTGGATGGGAGCATTGTCATCCTAAAAGACAGCACTCTCTTCATGAAAGAAATGCTGTACCATTGAATGAAGATGATCACTTGGGATTGTCAAATAGCAGTTTTCATTAGTCTTGCCTTATAATGGAATGAGTGCAACTAAACCATGCCACAAGAAAGCACCTCAGCATTTTAGAACCACCAGAAAAATAATGCAAGCAACAAAGTATAGGATGATTTGTCACACCATATCATATTCCTCCGCTGCTTGTGCTCTTTGCACCATGGTAGGGGTGTAGCTATGGAGGAGGCTTCTCCCAAAAAGTAAATCAGAGTTGTCAAAATTCGAAATGACTTGGTAAAATCCAGGTTAAGGGAAGTTAGCAAAATTGAGGGAACTTTGCAAAATCAATGCAACTTGGCAAAACCTAGGGAAGTTGGCAAAATTCAGGTGAGATGTAAAAATTGGAATTTTTTTTGTAAAATTATGGCGACAAAATTGAAACAACTTGTAAAAAATCTCTTCCCACCACCACGAACTAAATCCTGGGTACATCCCTGGCAGAGATGTTTAAATTTATGTAATGTACTTATTTTTCTCGGCTGGAAAATTTTCGTTCTCTCCCCTTCACCCCCAACTATAGTCTCTTTGCTATGCCCCTGACCACTAAACATGATGTAGTGTGATGAGTGGCTTATGAATTGTAACTCGACATTAATATTCAGCTATATGGAGTTCTCAGGAATACTGTTTTTGATGAAACTGGTCTCTTGCATCCTGGGTTGAAATCCATTCACAACTGATGAGCTGCATCTTGTCAGTTTCCCTTTGCATGCACACTGACACACGAATATCCTGATTTTGGAGTATGCACTTTTGCCCACCATTGCCTTTTGCAGATGCCATTCCTTTAGATTCTCAATACAGACATAATGACTTTGTAAACTCTTCCTTGTGAAAGATAGTGAGTTCAGTTGTCTTAGTGGCTGAAGCCTGCCAAATGCCCTCCAACAATCATGCCCCTTTCGAAATTGCCAAGGCCTCTCAACAACATCGTACCAATAATTACATGCAGTTATGTTGTGTTTGACTTTATAGACATAATGCTAAGCATGCTAGGATGTCATTTGCAGGTTTATGCCTTTGCAAGTGGCATGTAGATCCTGCTGTTTAGCAAAAGTCTAAGGCTTTTTGCAAAACCTTGTTTCCATTTTTTTTTTGTCCATTAGTTATAAAGCCTAACCAGTAGAATATGTAGCTTAGAATTGTTGGATTGGACCCTATACATATGCATTCCGTAATGGAATGCTCTATACAAAACCACTTTTCCAAGTAAATTATGTGATATACTTTTAACTTGGGTGAAATGTGATGTCGCAAATATTTCACTATAATGCTGAAAGTGCAGCTAAAACATTTCAGATTTGAACTATAATTGAAAGGCTCAGGAACTGGGCATTTTGTTATGATGAAATTATTTTTTTATAGATTATTTGTTGGTTATTAGTATTTATAGCGAAGTAATAGTAAAACACATTTTTATAGTTGATCCTGAATTGAATTTGCAACTATTTCACATATACAATGCTAGATAAATTGCATGTCTGAAAGTTTTGATCTTCAAACTGGTGGTTAATTTCCTCAAGTATATATGTAATATATGATATAAAAAATAGGTGCTTGTCTACTCACAAAATTCAGGATTTTTAATAGCTTTTATTATATAACAATTTTAAATGCTGAATAATGTTCTCAATCAATATGTGTTCTACTATTACACTACTTGTATCCTTTTATACTAATAACTGCAGATTGTTTTCTGAAAATGTTATTACGATATTAAGCATACAGAGTGTCTCAGATCTGTCTCCCATATTTTGGCCATAATTCAAGTAGAAAAAAGTACAATAGTGGTCCTATTTCTAACTGTTGAAGAGCTATTGATGCTTGTAGTTGTGCAGGAGAAAATATATGACAGTAATAATTTTATGAATTTATTAGTTCATGTTTTGAAATACAGATTAAATACACATTGTATACATGTTAAAAAGAAGGAAATATTCACTCAAGCAGCTGCTTGCTACAGAGGTCTGACAGGAGCCTATCAGTTTATACGCCATAGTAGGATGCCTGTGAGGATGGTGGGATCTAAACAGAAAAACAATATAAATAGCTATGCCTTGCACGGAGCTCAAACCCAGATCCCTTTGATCAGTAGGCAAGCATGCTAACCACTCAGCCATGGGATGCCTATACATGGTGTTACTATACTACACTGCTCACAAAAATTAGGGAATATTTCAAAATGAATATGAAGTGATAATATATCCCCTAATTTTTGTGAGCAGTATATATGAAATTTAATTATCTACTGCACTATGCCACTGATACAATTGAACAACTGAAAAGCCATGGAACACTCAGATTAAGCACTTTTCACTCCATAATAAAACTTCATTCTTTATTTATATCATAAAACTACTTTAATATAAGTTAAACTAAGATAAGAAAAAAAATTAAAATATATATAGTAAGCTAAAACAACACACATGCTTAACTTTTGCCATTAGGCATCACTGTCACATGCCTTTTTTTCTCAATTTGGATTACAGTGAATTATATACAGCTAATTTTTCTGCTTTATGTTTCATTGAACACTTTTCCATTTTTCAGTAAACACTTTTTTATATTGAAAAACAATCAACAGATAAGACAGAATAAGTGACCGTGCCATTCATAACTGGGATTTGAACCCAGACCTCAGCAATCACATTGTCACTGCACACCAATGTGGTACCACTGAATCATTGAGGTGGCTTACGTGTTTTTTTTCCCAGTTGCTGGTACTTACACCTAATATCGTTTTGTGCCCCAATGAATGAACATAGGTTTTTCTGACATGTAGAGAATTAAGCAATCGGTATTTTAATGAGGGACAATCACAACATAGGACAGAACAAATGGCATACCATCCATATTGGGACTCAAACCCAGACCCCTGCAGTCACAGTGTCAATGTGATACCACTGAGCTAGCTTGCATGTTTTTCAATTTCCAAGGTTCTTTTCTACCTTGTATATGCACGTTTATGTTAGCACACTGCAAAGTACTGAAAGGCGAGTCCACTGTTTCACCAGAGTATGTCATTTTTTCCCTGGTGATGCATTAAAACTTTAAGTGGGATGTATTAATTTCATTTTTCTCTTCCTTTGCCATTTTCTTGTTTCTCGTGGAGAAGCAGTTTCCAATGGTATGGGAATTCCTGTGTTTCGTCATTACAATATCTGACCTTATGTTTATCATTAACTATTCAGCTACTGTTAATCTGTATGTTTTTTTGGGGGCTTTGGTATTGTCTCTTGGAAGTCAGGTATATAACCTTTATTAGTTACCTTCTTCTAGAGGACTGTATTACCCTTTTTTATATTTGATGCCACACACGTGCTTTGGAAATAGTTTTTGTTTTGCTAATGTAAGTTTTGTTAGTATTATAAGATTTAAAAGTTGAATTTTGTACACATCTCCTACTTGTTTTAGCAAATGTAGTGTTGTGGAGTCTTGTATTGCTTGCTGTTCGTATCAAACGGTTTTAGGGCATTTTTTCAGTAAATTTTGTAACAATGGTATGTTAGATATGCTACAGTATATTATGTTGTTCAGACTGTTGTGCTGGATCTAGTTGATATTTTTGCTTTGCACTCGAGTTTTTTGGATGTCCAACTGCGGGTATCCTACATTTGTTGCCACTCTATAAATATTTTCATTCCTATACCCTTTGCTGTTAGATGCATAACGGAAATTCCTTTAAAATGTGTTTCTTAAAGTTGTTCTTTTTATATCAGTTTGGTGACATGAGACATATGGAATTGGTGTCACTGGGGAAAATAGTTTCTAATATACTTGTGTATTGATATGTGGTTCTTGTCTGGTGTGCATTGAATCCAGGAACATTACATTCTTTTGCCACTCAGTATCTACAGTAAGCTGTATGATGCCAATAAACTGTTCATTTTTAGTTCATCAATGTCAACCACAGTTTGGTCGTAAATTACCAAAACATCATCTACAGACCTAGGATAATAGAGTGTTGCTTCATCATGTTTTTGTGCTTTTCTTTTCAATGCCACATAGTGCTTTATTGACAAGTATACCAGATAGTGAGAACCCCATATAACTTCTACAATATAGTTGTAATTGTCAAGTACTGTAGTATGTTTCCTTGTATAACTTGATTCGGTTGTGCCTCTTTATCCTCAAGTTTTTAACATAGCACTATCACATCTGGGATGGGTGTTTGGATACAGAAAACTACATCTAGTGATACGAATTGATTCAAAGTCATACACAAATGCCTTGAAACCTCTATGTAGAGGTTTGGATAACCATCCTGTTGGGGAAATTGATTGTTGCTGTAAGGCTTTATGTATTTTGCCATTGTACTTTCTAAGTTTATTGTGGGTGCAGCAGGTTTATCGCCAAGAGGCTGTAGTGGTATTTCACTTTTTTGTGTGTTGTAGCAATGATGAACATCAGTGGAACTGATGTTCATCATTGCTAAAACCCACAAACTGTTACAGTGGAGAAATATATTCCCAGGCTATCTGTTTCCAATGGTAAAAGTTAATAAGTTCGTTTTCAAAAAAAAAGGTAAGGAATCGTTAAAACAGTTATATGGGATCCCCATTTTCTGGTATACTTGCCGATATAGCACTACTTGACATTGAAGAGAAAAAAGTACAAAAATATGACGAAACGAAACTATATTACCGTAGGTTTGTAGACGATGCTTCGGTAATTTATGACCAAACTGTTGTTGACATTGATGAACTAAAAATGAACGGTGTATTGACACCATAGAGGTTATTGTAGAACATGAGCAGCAAAGGGAAATACTGTTACTGGATTTAATGCTCACCAGACAAGAACCACATATAATACACAAGTATATCGGGAACCAGTTTCCCCAAGATACCAATTCCATATGGCTCATGCCACCAAACTCTATATAAAAAGAACAACTTTAAGAAATGCATTTTTAAGGAATTTCCTTTATGCATCTAACAGCAAAGGGCTTAGGAAAAAAAATCATATTATTTATAAAATGGCAACAAATGCTGGATATCCCCAGACTAATATTCAAAAAACTCGAGTGTGAAGCAAAATACAAATATCAAAAGGCAACTCAACCAGAACCAGTATAACAACAGTCTGAACAATAAAAATATACGTGTAGCATGCCTAACACATCATGGTCGCAAAATATGATGCAAAATGCCCTAAAACTATTTAAGGTAAGAACAGCACTAGCAACTCCCATAACAACACAACAAGTGCTAAAACGAGATAAAGATAAGAGCAAGAAAGTAGGAGGTGTGTACAAAATTTTGCTCGTAAATCCTATATCTAATGGTAGCAAAAGAACAACAAAAACTATTTCTAAAACACATCCGCAACATCAAATATACCAAAGTGTAATGCAGCCCTCTCCAAGAAGGTAACTAATAAAAGTTAGTTACCTTCTTGAAAGTCTGGTATAATACCAGACTTTCAAGAGGCGACAATACAACAGCACCGAAAAACACACAGATTAACAATGGCTGAACATCTAATGATAGAGAAATATAAGGTCAGATGCTGTAATGACGAAGCACAGGAATTGCCATACTCTTGGAAACTGCTTCTCCATGAGAAAAAAGAAAATGACAAAGAAAGAGAGCAACAAAATTGATATATCCCGCTCAAAGATCTAATGCACCACCAGAGAAAAATTAACATACCGTGGCGAAACATGAATTCTTATTTCAGTACTGCATGGTGCACTTACATATATGCCCATATACAACAAGGTATAAAAGAAGCCTATAATCCGAAAAACATCTAACAATGTTCATACCTAATGGTAGAGGTGAAATATGTCTTATTTTAGCTTATTTTACATATTTTAATTTTTATCTTATTTTAAGTTATATACGTATTTTTATGTGATATAAATAAAGAATAAAGTTTTGCCATGAAGCGAAAAGTGTTTGATGAGTCGGCATGCTCAGTCGGTAGCATTCCAGGATCGAGTTCCGACTGGGCCAGTGTTGAGATTTATTTCCGCAAAACCCCTGCCCATGGTCAGTAGGGGACACTGATGAGTGTTATGCCATGGATCTTTGTGCGGAAGAGCCATGCCATGAGCACATTAAAGAACGCGATAGATGGCCTTGATAGGAGGCTACCATCTGTCTCCCAACAGCTGTCCATTGGGTCCCCCTCAGCCTTCGGGGTCCTTATGACCTGGCCATTTAGCATATTGTGTCAAAAAAAGGCCGCTAAAAGGCAAAACTCAAATCTCTCTCTAAATGGGTCTTTCAGAAGCAGTGGATACTAACGTATGCATGGACTGCCTGGTGACTTGCCAGCAGCCATGTGGCTCTGAGAAAATTCCGAAGCAGCTATGCAACTCTGAGAACACCCTGAAGCAGGTGAAATGAAGTGTACTGCGGACTGCACACCACCGAAAAGGTGCAGAATATCAACAGGTATAGTCTCGTCTGTACCACGGTAAGAAGTTAATTCTTAAGGTAATTCTATTACGATGGTTTCCATTATAACGGTGATATAGTGTGGTAGATAAACATTGTAACTGTTGAAAATGTATGCTGCAGTTTACAATGCATAGTCGTGATCCTTTTGCCCATTGGATCATTTCAGGGTGTTATTTTACTTATGTAGCAGTAACAATAATGCGAGAATTCCTCTCTCATCTTGTATCGTCATTATAACGGAGAATGCATATGTAATAAAAAATAATAAATAAATACCCCCTCAAGCAGCTGCTTGCCACAGAGGTCTGACAGGAGCCTGTCAGTTTATATGCCATAGTAGAAGGTCTGAGAGGATGACAGAACCTCAGCAGAAAAACGACACATACATCCATGCCTTACACCACTGGGCCACGGGACTCTCCGTTAATGCGCTGATTGGCTGGTTCTTTAGGATAGTCAGACCGAGCTGAGACATTTTGGCGCATGAGGCAAAGTAAAGAATGGTGCCCCTTGCATGTGTATTAATTTCCCCCTATTCCAAAGGTACTTAGGTTTAGTATTTAAGATTTTTTTCATCATATGTTTTTAATGTCATGAACTCGTTTAATAAAGTAGAATAAATCATCAGGTGCATATACTCTCAGTGAGGAATAGAAAAATATATATACGAAAATGTTCGTGTTCATCTATCATATTTCAAAATAAATCACACAAAAAATTACTTTGGTACATAAAAGATACAAATGGGTATTAAACCATATAGTAATTAATCCATTTTTTTAAGGACGTATTCTGCGATCCTTTTAACTGTGCGAATGTATCGATAGCATAAGAATAATCAAAGGAATTTCCAATGTCACATTCGACTATCGACATTGGTAAATCTAATAGTCTTTCTTGACACATGGAGATCCTTAAATAGTTTTTTTTTTTATAAGTTTATGTTTTGAAAGACTTCTTTCACCACTAGTGACAGTTATTGGTAGTGTTAGCAGAATTCGCAACACAATTGCAGTGTTCGGAAAGATGTCTACTAAACCATGAATATATAGTTTAGAACATCTGTTGTAGTCATTTTTGAAGGCAAAAATGAATCTAGGTTCGGTTACTAATTCATTTACATTAGCATCTCCATCAGATATTGTAACAGAAATGTCTGCAGTGGTTTAGAATTATTTCTTGAATTATGTGTATATTATACAATATTTGGAAAATATTACTATGTCTGTTTAGGGCTGTAAACCGATTGCTTAAAGAATTGATGGACACATGTAATAAAAAATTTAAGAAGACAGCTTTAAAATTTTCTTGTGGATCCCTGATAACTTCGTGTAGCCTCATAATCAAAATTTCTTACGCTCATTGTTGTATTCACCGCAGGAAATACGTTTCGATTTAAAGTTCTTTCTTCTTCCGCCCCCTTCCCCCTATTACGTAACATGACGTAATCATTACGTAACAGGCCACGCCTTTTATTAATTAATAATTCCTCCCCTTTATTAAAAGCCCCGTTTCCCCCTCAGTGGTGCCATCTGTTGACAGTGAGAAGTACTATCTTCCCCCCAAAAAAACAAGTCTAATTTCTCGTTTTCGGACCCCCGGTCATCCCACCTATATTTTAAGCCCTCCCTCCTCTTGCAGACCCCTGGTTGACCTATATTTTAAGCCCTCCCCCCCCCCTCCTTCCCGCTGATGCAAGTCCCAGAATAATTGCCTGGAACGATTGGCTGGTGCAGGTCTCAGAATAATTGTACAGAAAGGAATGATACAATCGTAAAAGTAGCACCTCACATAAAAATCAAAACTTTATTCTTATGAAACTCTCCCTTTCCTTAAAAATTTAATCAGTGACATCCAACACGTATTTAAAAACTCCTTCGGTTTCTATCCTTTACACTCAACTGTTTTTGAATGTCTAATGCAGATCTCAAATTGTACAACTTAACAGTAAATCAAACTCTCAAAGTTGTATTCCTATTAATTAAACACCCATCAAAACCTCACATCCCTTCTATTAAAAGTTACCTCTATTAAAAATCCTTTGCTGTTCATTTTAGCAAGACTGTTAAACTCTCCCTTTCCTTAAAAATTTAATCAGTGACATCCAACATGTATTTTAGTACATCCCCTGTATTTAAAAACTCCTGTTTCTATCCTTTACACTGAACTGGTTTTGAATGTCTAATGCAGATCTCAAATTGTAAAACTTAACAGTAAATCAAACTCTCAAAATTGTATTCTTATTAAACACACATCAAAACCTCACATCACTTCTGTTAAAAGTTACCTCTATTAAAAAAAACTTTGCTCTTCATTTTAGCAAGACTGTTAAACTCTCCCTTTCCTTAAAAATTTAATCAGTGACATCCAACACGTATTTTAGTACATCTCCTGTATTTAAAAAAACCCGCAGTTTCTAACCCTTTACGCTCAACTCTTTTTGAATGCGGATCTCAAATTGTAAAACTTAACCGTAAATCAAAATCACAAAGTTGTATTTATTCCTTAGTTATTAAAACCCTTTCTATTAAAAACCCTCTGCTATTCATTTAGGTAAACGATTCTCTTATAATTAAAATTCTCAGTTATTAAATTCCTTCGGTATTCATTTTTCCGTGTAAACTAATCAATTCCTTAGTAATTAAACACTCATTAAAATTCCCACACTTTCATTAAAATCATCCTACAGTCGAAACTCATTTTGCACCGTCCTAGCTGAATGGTTGATACAGCCCTTGAACAAGAAGAAGCAGAACTACCCTTGCTGTAACTGTTTCCACAGAAAATACCATAGGGTGAAATTAATAATGGTTTAAATTATTCGTAATAGCACTGGCATAGTGGATCGTCATTGAGTGTGGGTATTGATGGTCTGCTCTCGGTAGGCTAAAAATTCAAACTTCGTTATCAACATTCCTTATCGAATTGAGCGCTGTTGGGGGGGACTTTCATCACAAGCGACATTCCTTCAAGTCATCGGCGTAGCAACAGAACCTTCAAAACATAACGCGACGTGGACCAATCATTGGGAGGACAGTGTCCAGTGCTCACTTTGTTTACATTTGATACTGATAAGGTTTCAAAATAAAAGTTGTCAACATCTCTTGTTTTTCACTAGAGCGTATGATACATCACCCCATCGCGTGTCATGATCAAAGTCGAGTGGTGCAAGACACGTCAAATAGTGGGAGTGTGTATATACAAGGGAACTGTCAAAGGACTGACATTTTGCTCAGCGTTGTGTCTGTCTCTCGAGCTGTCAGAGTTTTGAAGTCTCTGCCAGAAATGTCGAGAACCCGACAATCGTTTTATGTAACTACACGATGTATCCTTGCATCTGTAGGCATTCCAGCATATCAGAAGGGGATAACCTACAAGGAATGCTTGCAGACGTTAATGAATGTTTTAACCGACAAAATCCTGCATATGCTGAGTACGGTACAAGATGAGGCGGTCATAGAAACGTATGACATTGCACATGAGTTTCTATGCCGTGTATGTTTTGCGGAAGTAAGAAGCGCTAAAGCACGTCAAAAGGATGGACTACCTATCGGTGCCCGAGGATGCCATGACCTCGATAGAGATTGCCGGCATTGTGGAGGTTATGGAATAACTAAAAACAACAACAAAAGGTTCTTTTCAGAACCACTTCATTTGTGTAGAAAGGATTATCGATCGTACAATTTCTGTTTACAACTCTATCTATCTACACATTTTTCTTTTCTATCACACCGTTAACAGAGTAAATTTTATAGGGATGTTTAACCTTCAGTAAAATTTTACACCAAAACCCGACAGTCTTCTCATATACGTATTTTTATAACCAACACATTTCTTTTACCCCTAGCGACTACTGGTTGCCGTATTTTTACTAGAAGAAGGGCCATCCCAACGGTAACTGTCCACAGAAAATAAAAAATCTGATTTTATACATCGTGATGAAAAAATATTGATCGGGTAATAGGATGGACTTAAAAGACTCCGTGTTCGGATCCTCACCCCGGACAACGTTTCACTGACGGATGGTTAAGCCCTACGAAATTATTCCAAACGGAATCACAAGGGTTTTATTGACGAATGACTCTTGGATCTGTGCTGCTTCCGCATCAGGGGCGCTGACTTACAACATGAAAACCCACTCCCTGCCTTGATCCGTGTTTAAGCACACGAAATTTTTACAAGTCCAGAGGCGGCTCCCAACATCCCCGATTTTCTTTGCTAAGTCACTTCAAAAGCATCGTGATTTTAAAAGTATGACTAACTGTTTCAATTCCTATATATTCGTTGAGCGACATGGTTTAAAAATACTTATTACCAATGTATCCTCAGTACGGGAAGTAATGCTCCTCGTTGCAGTCCCTGTTTTACACGGCAAAGACTGCGCCAGAACGCTATAGAAAGTAAGAATGCTAAAAGTAGAATTCATACGTTTCCGTAAAACTTTAATTCCAGCACGCGTTAAAGGGTTATGGTACGACTCTGGAAGAATAAGATTTGACATCGTACATTAGAAAAGTGGTCAATTTTTCCAACCGCAATAAAGCACCGTTTCTGTGGAGCACGGTTGACCTCGACGCAAAGGACGTTCCACACTAACGACCGTGCACTAAAAAAGTCATTAAAACAGAGAATGGACTTATGTACTGCGCTTTGACAGCAGTAATATAGACAGGAGTCCTCGCTTGCTTTCTCTATCATAACCCTCGATGCTTGCGAAATTATCAAAGTTGAATAGAGTTCTGACCACACAATCTACGGACTTCATTCCGGTGTCAGGATCACAAGGGATATTTTACACAGTCAAGGACTTTTTCTGACATTCGTTAATCAAAATGCCTACACATCAGACCTGTCATTACACCGACAAGCTACCTATCCATAGGTTAAAAGCATTTAGAATGAATAATTGAGTTTGCTTCAGTGTCATACCTTTAATTTTCAGATGCACTCCACAGATTCGTAAAACGCTCATTAATTATTTTGTGTGAGGAGGCATACATAAAGTTCAAACACTAATATATCTTCCCTTTCTAATAAACCATACGATCAAAGTAGATAAATTGCAAGCATCGTCGGATCTGATTCCGTATATCTGCTTACGACGAAAATCTCACAATAGCCTATTCAGTACTTTACCCATGATACAGTATGTGACTAGGTCGTTTAACTAAATTACATGCATAAACGAAATGTAAAGGAATACCTGTAAATTCGCACACATTCCACTGGATAGGTGAATATTTTCACAATTCTTTTGAAGGCAGTATAACGAGAGAGAAAGTATAAAAATGCAGTGGGATGGCTGTAAAAACAACAGATTACAGCGCAAATACTGTAAGATAGAAAAAACGACTATTAACAAGTGCCATCTAAGGAGTGACCGATAAATGTCACACCGTAGCGGAAGGAGTAATACAGGAAAAATCATAAAATATTAAGCCCCCTCCCCACGCTAGTAAATCACGATCCATTGCGTACACACGGATGAATATCACAAAATACTTTGCTTATAGTAAACATGCGTAAAGGATCACCGAAGTTTGGAAATTTAAAATCTGAAAACTCACTGCTTATAGTATTTCCGTGAAAAGTCGGCCCCCAGAATCGAGACCTAGCTCTGTCGGCAGTTATTCCAACGTGCTATGTCTTTTCAGCCCTCTCAGCACGTTTGAATAAGTGCATGTGAAGGTGGCTAGCTGCAGACAAAAGATAGGGTGTTTCACTACAATCTAACACGGAGATGTCTGTTTAGTTATTTTTCCTCCTATTTCTACACTAGTGTGGAAGTCAGAACAAGTGGTTCGGGTTAGCACCCGTTTTTTGATATGTATCTTGTTTCGAAATCTGAATGAACACTCTCTATGGAACATTACCCCTCTGCAAGCTAGTACTAATTACTTCACGATTCTGAGGGTCGAAGGTTGTAATTGTTGGCTGATATTTTTCAGAAATATGTAATCAATCATAGTGTTCGGATATTTGATCCATAGTAGGGCATGAACGTTGTTTACCTGCCATCGACGACCCCCTTCTACGGATCGTATGAGAGGTAATTGTTACGACAATTAGCTATGTGAAGTCGTATTTATTTTTAAAAGCAAAGACACACTAATTACCGACTAGCTAGAGAACGATATATTAACCTGCTAAAGTTTGATTTTAACGATCAAATAGCGTATATATCATCACTTTTTTTAGTTCATACTAATATTCCAACTTTTAAAGGAAATATTGTCTCGTTATAAGCGATTACATACAAAGAGCCACACACTCTATACTTTAAATCTGTAGAGACAACGATCACTATCCATGGAACACATCTGTGAAATATCACCACATTTTTGTTTTTAACGTACGGTTGAATCGTTCTACTATGCTAGCTTTGGTTTCCTATCCCTTTCTTTTACACCCCGCCGATATAAAACATTCGACCCAACATAGCTTGCTAGCTGTGCGGGGTCTTGATACAGAGAACATTCATTACGCCAAACAATATTAACACTTCTAAGGTTAACCTTAAAACCCCCGTTAACTATACAAAGAAATCACATTGACATAAATATCAGAGACATTCATATTTATTTACATTAAGGTCACATTAATATTTAGTTCGTACATACCAGTTCATCGCGCACCTGTTTTAGTAATGTTGGAAAGTTCAATTTAGACATAAATGCGATATTAGCAGGACGATTTAGTTCAATACATGATTCTTCCACAAAACGTTCGGCAATATCGGTTAAATTAACGTTTCCCAACACTTCTGTGAAATAATCGTAAGCTGATTCAGCGTTTATGGTGAGGCACGAATGGCGAAGTTGACTAGGATGATCCACTTCACACCAGTAACAGTTCTTACGCAGCAGCTTAAAAAGTTCTTTTCGGAGAACTGTTTTCAAAGTCTGCTTTAAACAGTCCATAAGCTTTACGGAATCACTGCTGTCTTGTTCAAGGGGTCGGTCGTTAGATGGGACTCTTCGAGGAAGATTTGCAGCTAATTCTGCCTTCCGCGTTGCATTCCAAAATTTACCGTTTTCAAACTTCAGAGCCATCAAACTGTAGGTGATTGGATCACATAAATCTGCTAGCCTCCTCCACTGCTCGACGCTGAGACGAACCGATGAAGAAAATACAAGTCCTCAATCACGCGGGATACTTTTTTTAATGACCACCCCGTGTTTACCTTTGAGCACGACGAAGCAAACCATAGCGTCCAGTTCATACTCGCCGTATTCGGTATCTTCGAATGCTTCGGTGATTGTAGACACATACGAAACCAGTCCATGCCACTGCTCTTCAGACAGCAAGCATCACACCGTCCTTTGTAGGATACAGTTTTAACGAGTTATCACTCTCGAACACACGTATGTGCACATTAGGATATGTCCGATATTCACAAACGCTCACAAACAAATCCGAGCCGAGTTCAAACATATGGCGATCATCATCTCTAACAGCAAGTCGCTTCGCAGGAAGACCGTCGCCGGTCAGGGAACGTTTAACACAAGTCATAGCAAGTCGATACTGGAAAAATAATGCCTTACTGCCCGTCGAAGGGTAATACTTATAACTTAAACCTGTGACGTGTCCCTGTAACTCCCTCCCATTGGCCGAGATCTGGTAGATTTGCCAACTCTTAATAAACATAATGACGTCTACAAATATTTACCGGTATGTATAGATGCGCTTTCGAAATATGCATGTGGCGTTCCTTTAAAACGGAAATCGGGGGAGCTGTTGATCACAAAAACCTTTCAGAAAATATAGAAAGCCTCTGAAATTACAAACAGGTAGGGGAGTTGAATTCACTAACTAAGTGTTTCAAAAATATCTTAAAACACACTCATAATGAAACCAAAGCTAGCATAGTAGAACGATTGAACCATACGCTAAAAACAAAAATGTGGAAATATTTCACAGATAAAAACATGAATCGCTGTGTGGTAGACCAGTTATAATCACACCTATCACCGCAGCATAAAAACGAAACCCGTTTCGGGACCCCGTGAGAACGAGAGTTGGACATATAATGCCAATCTGTTGAGGTTTGTAAAGTGTTAACTTCTTCTGTAGCAAGCAAGTGTTCGTAAGACAATATGTTTATTCTTGCAAATTAAACAGACATACGCCCTAGACAGTCTGTTTTACGGTGTCCTGTGAACTAAAGAATCTTTCTCAAACAGTATAACTTTCATGTAGGTTCTAGTAGCAAAGACGGTGTGCTTTCCTCCCCCACACCCACGGGCTCAAACCCAATCATAGCGTGTATGTATCATCACTTTTTAGTTCTTACTAGTATTCCAACTTTTAAAGGAAATGTTGTCACGTTATAAGTGATTACATACACGCTGTAATCGGGTTTGAGCCCGTGGGTGTGGGGGAGGAAAGCACACCGTCTTTGATACTAGAATCTACATAAAAGTTATACTGTTTGAGAAAGATTCTTTAGTTCACAGGACACCGTAAAACACACTGTCTAGCGCGTATGTCTGTTTAATTTGCAAGAATAAACATATTGTCTTACGAACATTTGCTTGCTACAGAAGAAGTTAACACTTTACAAACCTCAACAGATTGGCATTATATGTCCAACTCTCGTTTTCACGGGGTCCCGAAACGGGTTTCGTTTTTATGCTGCGGTGATAGGTGTGATTATAACTGGTCTACCACATAGCGATTCATGTTTTTATCTGTGAAATATTTCCACATTTTTGTTTTTACCGTACGGTTCAATCGTTCTACTATGCTAGCTTTGGTTTCATTATGAGTGCGTTTTAAGATACTTTTGAAACACTCAGTTAGTGAATTCAACTCCCCTACCTGTTTGTAATTTCAGAGGCTTTCAATATATTTTCTGAATGGTATGCCGTCCCGTGGCCGAGTGGTTAGCGCGCTTGGCTACTGATCTACGGGACCTGGGTTCGAGCCCCGGGTAAGGCATGGATGTATGTGTCGTTTTTCTGCTGAGGTCCTACCATCCTCTCAGATCTTCTACTGTGGCATATAAACTGACAGGCTCCTGTCAGACCTCTGTGGCAAGCAGCTGCTTCAGGGGGTATTTATTTATTATTATATTTTTGTGATCAACAGCTCCCGCGATTTCCGTTTTAAAGGAACGCCACATGCATATTTCGAAAGCGCATCTATACATGCCGGTAAATATTTCTAGACGTCATTATGTTTATTAAGAGATGGCAAATCTACCAGATCTCGGCCAATGGCAGGGAGTTACTGGGACACGTCACAGGTTTAAGGTATAAGTATTACCCTTCGACGGGCAGTAAGGCATTATTTTTCCAGTATCGACTTGCTATGACTTGTGTTAAACGTTCCCTGACCGGCGGCGGTCTTCCTGCGAAACGACTTGCTGTTAGAGATGATGATTACCATATGTTTGAACTCGGCTCGGATTTGTTTGTGAGCGTTTGTGAATATCGGACATATCCTAAAGTGCACATACGTGTGTTCGAGAGTGATAACTCGTTAAAACTGTATCCTACAAAGGACGGTGTGATGCTTGCTGTCTGAAGAGCAGTGGCATGGATTGGTTTCGTATGTGTCTACAATCACCGAAGCATTCGAAGATACCGAATACGGCGAGTATGAACTGGACGCTATGGTTTGCTTCATCGTGCTCAAAGGTAAACACGGGGTGGTCATTAAAAAAAGTATCCCGCGTGATTGAGGACTTGTATTTTCTTCATCGGTTCGTCTCAGCGTCGAGCAGTGGAGGAGGCTAGCAGATTTATGTGATCCAATCACCTACAGTTTGATGGCTCTGAAGTTTGAAAACGGTAAATTTTGGAATGCAATGCGGAAGGCAGAATTAGCTGCAAATCTTCCTCGAAGAGTCCCATCTAACGACCAACCCCTTGAACAAGACAGCAGTGATTCCGTAAAGCTTATGGACTGTTTAAAGCAGACTTTGAAAACAGTTCTCCGAAAAGAACATTTTACGCTGCTGCGTAAGAACTGTTACTGGTGTGAAGTGGATCATCCTAGTCAACTTCGCCATTCGTGCCTCACCATAAACGCTGAATCAGCTTACGATTATTTCACAGAAGTGTTGGGAAACGTTAATTTAACCGATATTGCCGAACGTTTTGTGGAAGAATCATGTATTGAACTAAATCGTCCTGCTAATATCGCATTTATGTCTAAATTGAACTTTCCAACATTACTAAAACAGGTGCGCGATGAACTGGTATGTACGAACTAAATATTAATGTGACCTTAATGTAAATAAATATGAATGTCTCTGATATTTATGTCAATGTGATTTCTTTGTATAGTTAACGGGGGTTTTAAGGTTAACCTTAGAAGTGTTAATATTGTTTGGCGTAATGAACGTTCTCTGTATCAAGACCCCGCACAGCTAGCAAGCTATGTTGGGTCGAATGTTTTATATCGGCGGGGTGTAAAAGAAAGGGATGGGAAACCAAAGCTAGCATAGTAGAACGATTCAACCGTACGTTAAAAACAAAAATGTGGTGATATTTCACAGATGTGTTCCATGGATAGTGATCGTTGTCTCTACAGATTTAAAGTATAGAGTGTGTATCTCTTTGTATGTAATCGCTTATAACGAGACAATATTTCCTTTAAAAGTTGGAATATTAGTATGAACTAAAAAAAGTGATGATATATACACTATCTGATCGTTAAAATCAAACTTTAGCAGGTTAATATATCGTTCTCTAGCTAGTCGGTAATTAGTGTGTCTTTGCTTTTAAAAATAAATACGACTTCACTTAGCTAATTGTCGTAACAATTACCTCTCATACGATCCGTAGAAGGGGGTCGTTGATGGCAGGTAAACAACGTTCATGCCCTACTATGGATCAAATATTCGAACACTATGGTTGATTACATATTTCTGAAAAATATCAGCCAACGATTACAACCTTCGACCCTCAGAATCGTGAAGTAATTAGTACTAGCTTGCAGAGGTGTAATGTTCCATAGAGAGTGTTCATTCAGATTTCGAAACAAGATACATATCAAAAAACGGGTGCTAACCCGAAACACTTGTTCTAAGACTTCCACACTAGTGTAGAAGTAGGAGGAAAAATAACTAAACAGACATCTCCGTGTTAGATTGTAGTGAAACACCCTATCTTTTGTCTGCAGCTAGCCACCTTCACATGCACTTATTCAAACGTGCTGAGAGGGCTGAAAAGACATAGCACGTTGGAATAACTGCCGACAGAGCTAGGTCTCGATTCTGGGGGCCGACTTTTCACGGAAATACTATAAGCAGTGAGTTTTCAGATTTTAAATTTCCAAACTTCGGTGATCCTTTACGCATGTTTACTATAAGCAAAGTATTTTGTGATATTCATCCGTGTGTACGCAATGGATCGTGATTTACTAGCGTGGGGAGGGGGCTTAATATTTTATGATTTTTCCTGTATTACTCCTTCCGCTACGGTGTGACATTTATCAGTCACTCCTTAGATGGCACTTGTTAATAGTCGTTTTTTCTATCTTACAGTATTTGCGCTGTAATCTGTTGTTTTTACAGCCATCCCACTGCATTTTTATACTTTCTCTCTCGTTATACTGCCTTCAAAAGAATTGTGAAAATATTCACCTATCCAGTGAAATGTGTGTGAATTTACAGGTATTCCTTTACATTTTCGTTTATGCATGTAATTTAGTTAAACGACCTAGTCACATACTGTATCATGGGTAAAGTACTGAATAGGCTATTGTGAGATTTTCGTCGTAAGCAGATATACGGAATCAGATCCGACGATGCTTGCAATTTATCTACTTTGATCGTATGGTTTATTAGAAAGGGAAGATGTATTAGTGTTTGAACTTTATTTATGCTTTCTCACACAAAATAATTAATGAGCGTTTTACGAATCTGTGGAGTGCATCTGAAAATTAAAGGTATGACACTGAAGCAAACTCAATTATTCATTCTAAATGCTTTTAACCTATGGATAGGTAGCTTGTCGGTGTAATGACAGGTCTGATGTGTAGGCATTTTGATTAACGAATGTCAGAAAAAGTCCTAGACTGTGTAAAACATCCCTTTTGATCCTGACACCGGAATGAAGTCCGTAGATTGTGTGGTCAGAACTCTATTCAACTTTGATAATTTCGCAAGCATCGAGGGTTATGATAGAGAAAGCAAGTGAGGACTCCTGTCTATATTACTGCTGTCAAAGCGCAGTACACAAGTCCATTCTCTGTTTTAATGATTTTTTTAGTGCACGGTCGTTAGTGTGGAACGTCCTTTGCGTCGAAGTCAGCCGTGTTCCACAGAAACGGTGCTTTATTGAGGTCGGAAAAATTGACCACTTTTCTAATGTACGATGTCAAATCTTATTCTTCCAGAGTCGTACCATAACCCTTTAACGCGTGCTGGAATTAAAGTTTTACGGAAACGTATGAATTCTACTTTTAGCATTCTTACTTTCTATAGCGTTCTGGCGCAGTCTTTGCCGTGTAAAACAGGGACTGCAACGAGTAGCATTACTTCCCGTACTGAGGATACATTGGTAATAAGTATTTTTAAACCATGTCACTCAACGAATATATAGGAATTGAAACAGTTAGTCATACTTTTAAAATCACGATGCTTTTGAAGTGACTTAGTAAAGAAAATCGGAGATGTTGGGAGCCACCTCTGGACTTGTAAAAATTTCGTGTGCTTAAACACGGATCAAGGCAGGGAGTGGGTTTTCATGTTGTAAGTCAGCGCCCCTGATGCGGAAGCAGCACAGATCCAAGAGTCATTCGTCAATAAAACCCTTGTGATTCCCAGTTTGGAATAATTTCGTAGGGCTTAACCATCCATCAGTGAAACGTTGTCCGGGGTGAGGATCCGAACACGGAGTCTTTTAAGTCCATCCTATTACCACATCAATATTTTTTCATCACGATGTATAAAATCAGATTTTTTATTTTCTGCGGGACAGTTACCATTGGGATGGCCCTTCTGCTAGTAAAAATACGGCAACCAGTAGTCGCTAGGGGTAAAAGAAATAAGTGTTGGTTATAAAAATACGTATATGAAAAGATTGTCGGGTTTTGGTGTAAAATTTTACTGAAGGTTAAACATCCCTATAAAATTTACTGTGTTAACGGTGTGATAGATCAGAAAAATGTATTGATAGATAGAGAAGAGTTGTGAACAGAAATTGTACGATCGATAATCCTTTCTACACAAATGAAGTGGTTCTGAAAAGAACCTTTTGTTGTTGTTTCTAGTTATTCCATAACCTCTACAATGCCGGCAATCTCTATCGAGGTCATGGCATCCTCGGGCACCGATAGGTAGTCCATCCTTTTGACGTGCTTTAGCGCTTCTACTTCCGCGAAACATACACGGCATAGAAACTCACGTGCAATGTCATACGTTTCTATGACCGCCTCATCTTGTACCGTACTCAGCATATGCAGGATTTTGTCGGTTAAAACATTCATTAACGTCTGCAAGCATTCCTCGTAGGTTATCCCCTTCTGATATGCTGGAATGCCTACAGATGCAAGGATACATCGTGTAGTTACATAAAACGATTGTCGGGTTCTCGACATTTCTGGCAGAGACTTCAAAACTCTGACAGCTCGAGAGACAGACACAACGCTGAGCAAAATGTCAGTCCTTTGACAGTTCCCTTGTATATACACACTCCCACTATTTGACGTGTCTTGCACCACTCGACTTTGATCATGACACGCGATGGGGTGATCATACGCTCTAGCGAAAACAATCATACGCTCTAGCGAAAAACAAGAGATGTTGACAACTTCTATTTTGAAACCTTATCAGTATCAAATGTAAACAAAGTGAGCACTGGACACTGTCCTCCCAATGATTGGTCCACGTCGCGTTATGTTTTGAAGGTTCTGTTGCTACGCCGATAAGGACTTGAAGGAATGTCGCTTGTGATGAAAGTCCCCCCCAACAGCGCTCAACTCGATAAGGAATGTTGATAACGAAGTTTGAATTTTTAGCCTACCGAGAGCAGACCATCAATACCCACACTCAATGACGATCCACTATGCCAGTGCTATTACGAATAATTTAAACCATTATTAATTTCATCCTATGGTATTTTCTGTGGAAACAGTTACAGCAAGGGTAGTTCTGCTTCTTCTTGTTCAAGGGCTGTATCAACCATTCAGCTAGGACGGTGCAAAATGAGTTTCGACTGTAGGATGATTTTTAATGAAGGTGTGGGAATTTTAATGAGTGTTTAATTACTAAGGAATTGATTAGTTTACACGGAAAAATGACTACCGAAGCAGTTTAATAACTGCGAATTTTAATTATAAGGGAATCGTTTACCTAAATAAATAGCAGAGGATTTTTAATAGAAAGGTTTTTAATATCTAAGGAATAAATACAACTTTGTGATTTTGATTTACGGTTAAGTTTTACAATTTGAGATCCGCATTCAAAAAGAGTTGAGCGTAAAGGGTTAGAAACTGCGGGGGTTTTTAAATACAGGAGATGTACTAAAATACGTATTGGATGTCACTGATTAAATTTTTAAGGAAAGTTAGAGTTTCATAAGAATAAAGTTTTGATTTTTATGTTAGGTGCTACTTTTACGATTGTAGCACGCTTGGCTACTGATCTAAGGGACCTGGGTTCGTGCCCCGGAATTAGGCATGGATGTGTGTGTCGTTTTTTTGCTGAGGTCCTGCCATCCTCTCAGATCTCCTACTGTGGCATATAAACTGATAGGCTCCTGTCAGACCTCTGTGGCAAGCAGCTGCTTGAGGGGGTGTTTATTTATTATTTTTATATCATTCCTTTCTGTACAATTATTCTGAGACGTGCACCAGCCAATCGTTCCATGCAATTATTCTGAGACTTGCATCAGCGGGAAGGAGGGAGGCTTAAAATATAGGTAGTGCTTAAAATATAGGTAGGGTTTAAAATATAGGTCAACCAGGGGTTCTGCAAGAGGAGGGAGAGCTTCAAATATAGGTGGGACGACCGGGGGGTCCGAAAACGAGAAATTAGACTTAAAATAAGGGGTTTTTGGGAAAATAGTACTTCTCACTGTCAGCAGATGGCGCCATGGGTTTTTTTTAATAAGGGGGAGGGCTTAAAATATAGGTGGGACGACCGCGGGGTCCGAAAACGAGAAATTAGACTTAAAGTAAGGGGTTTGGGGAAATAATACTTCTCACTGTCAACAGATGGCGCCACTGAGGGGGAAAGGGGGAATGGGGGGCTTTTAATGAAGGGGGATTATTAATTAATAAGGGGCGAGGCCTGTTACGTAATGATTATGTAATGATTACGTCATGTTACGTAATGTTACGTCATAGGGGTACATGTGATGTCATAGGGGAAATGGGTTTTTTTAATAAGGGGGAGGGCTTAATAAGGCATTAATAAGGGGGAGGGCTTAATAAGGCATTTCCCCTATGACGTCACATGTCACGCCCCCTTTAATAAGGGGGCGTGACATGTGACATCATAGGGGAAAGCATAGTCCGAAAACGAGAAATTAGACTTAAAATAAGGGGTTTTTGGGAAAATAGTACTTCTCACTGTCAGCAGATGGCGCCATGGGTTTTTTTTAATAAGGGGGAGGGCTTAAAATATAGGTGGGACGACCGCGGGGTCCGAAAACGAGAAATTAGACTTAAAGTAAGGGGTTTGGGGAAATAATACTTCTCACTGTCAACAGATGGCGCCACTGAGGGGGAAAGGGGGAATGGGGGGCTTTTAATGAAGGGGGATTATTAATTAATAAGGGGCGAGGCCTGTTACGTAATGATTATGTAATGATTACGTCATGTTACGTAATGTTACGTCATAGGGGTACATGTGATGTCATAGGGGAAATGGGTTTTTTTAATAAGGGGGAGGGCTTAATAAGGCATTAATAAGGGGGAGGGCTTAATAAGGCATTTCCCCTATGACGTCACATGTCACGCCCCCTTTAATAAGGGGGCGTGACATGTGACGTCATAGGGGAAAGCACTGTAGGGAATCCTCCGGTTGTGATGATACTACTGACGTTAAGCCGTGTGCAGGAGAGCCATATTCTGTGCGCGTTAAAGAACACACTGCATGGCCTTGATGGGAGGCTACCATCTGTCTCCCAACAACTGCCTAATAGATCCCCTCACCCCCAGCCTTATCTGTGGCCTTGTCACCTGGCCGTTTAGCCCATTATATGCAAAAAAAAAGTGCCGCTCAGAGGTAAAACAACCCAACACAACCCACACATGAATTCAGATAAATATAGTGTTTGGCTTTGTAGTATTTTGAAACAACATTAACTTGAATAAGAATATCGTTGCAAACGATATTCTTATTAAAGCTTCAAACCCTGCATGAAAATTTGAAACGAGTTTTTTTTTTAAGCTAGACAGTGTATTTCATACCGGATTAAACTTGCATCTGCTAAATGTATACGTAATTTGAGTGCCAAAGTATTAGTTTCTTCGAGGGCAGCAAAATGTCTGGCCGCCCCTGATTAAACTTATGGATTAGGAAAACGCAAATAAAAATATTTCGTTAGTACCTGATTGGGAAAATGCAAAGAGTAATATTTTTTTGCTGCCTGATTCCGATTGGGAAAATCTAAATAGTAATATATCATTAGTCCTTCTCGCCCGTGGGAGATATTTTCTAGCTGAAAAAGATACCTTCGTTTAGCGAATGAACTAATTATTAAATTAACTGATAAAAATCTTAACTAATCCATAAAAGTCGTGATTGCCTTTCCTTGGTATGCAGTAGATGCTTCTATCCTGATTGTCTAGGTCTAAGATACCGTTGTATACGTACGGAGGGCGTTCGACAATTTCTTGATACATCTAGATTTGCATTTGTACCTCCGAAGTTAACGAGCTACGACTTCTTTTAAAGTATGTCTAAAATTGTCATTACATGTTTAAAACGGGCATTATCAACTTTTCTCTCCGCTGGCGGCTTGTAAAGTTCGGTGTGTGAAATATGTGCGTTCTTGTTATGGACTCTGCTAAAGACGGGGGGGGGGAGTTCATATTTTCACAAGGACTAGGCAAAACAACTCTTGCCGATTTATCCCAAATATATGGCGATCATACCTGTTCATATGCCACTGCTATGAGATGGATGGGCAATATCAGAGGAGGACAGCAGAGTTTCGAAGACCCCTCAGGAAAGTAGGCCGTGAGCGAAAGAATGCTACTGTTCGTGAACTTATTAAGGACAACCATAACATCACCATTCAAGTAATAAGTTTCGACGTCAGTGTATCGATTGTCACTGTAGAAACAATTATTCATCAACATTTAAAGTTTCGAAAGATCTGTGCGAAATGGGCACCCCATAAACTGACAGAATAGTAAAAAGGCTAGAGTTGACTTGTGCAAGGAGCTGCTGGTAATGTTTGAACCTAGTGGTCCCATATGGTTAACAGACATTGTCACAGGTGATGGGTTGGGTTGTTTTACCTCT
Organism: Ryuthela nishihirai; assembly: GCA_038380435.1. Classification (NCBI taxonomy): domain Eukaryota; kingdom Metazoa; phylum Arthropoda; class Arachnida; order Araneae; family Heptathelidae; genus Ryuthela; species Ryuthela nishihirai. The sequence goes on along the minus strand of JAWZYU010000018.1, from coordinate 40,601,428 downwards.
GAGCGGCAGTCCTTTGCACACCATGGGCTAAATGGCCAGGTCACATGGACCCCAAAGGCTCAGAGAAGGTTGGGGGAGGGGACCCACTGGAACAGCTGTTGGGAGACAGATGGTAGCCTCCCGTCAAGGCCATCCAGCGTGTTCTTTAACGTGCACAGGGTATGGCTCTCCTGCACACGGGGCCACGGCTTAACGTCCCATCCGACGGACGGCGGCCTTTCCAAGCCCATCGGTGTCCCCTACTGACCGTGGCAGGGCGGGGAATTTTTGCGGAGATAAATCTCAACGCTTACCCAGGTGGGACTCGAACCTGGGAACTACAGATTACGAGCCTGGCGCGCTACCGACTGAGCCACCCCCGCCCCATCCCAGGTGATGAGACATCGTTTTATTACTATACAGTTCCCAGAATGATCGACAACTATGGGTTGCAGAAGATGAACCGCATCCACAAATCGTCGGCGAAGACTGGTCAAGGAAGATTCACAATTTTTTTTAATACCTAAAGACAAGTAGACGGACTATAAACAGCCAATAATACTACACCAACATTGTTTTGTCCAAAATGGTTAAGGAGATGAAGGAGCAGCATCCAACAATAGGCGAGGCAAGGGTTCTTCATGGCAATACCAGTGCTCACAAAACTCTGCAAGTTACAGCCTATCTGGAGGAAAAAAATCAGCTACAGTCATTCTGCAAATTGATTTTTGTTTGCAGGTTTGATTGGCTAGTTCTTTAGATCACCCTTGCACCATGCGACTTTTGATTGCTTTCAAAAAATTAGCAACTTGATGGGAAAACTTTTTTAAAAGTTCAAGACCTTGCAAAATACTTTTATTCAGAGTTGTGGAATATTTCACAACAGGAGTACCACCAAGTATTCCAGAGTTGGCGTGGGCATCTGTAATTCTGCGTAGATGCTATAAGGAAGTAATTTGAAGGACAATGAATTTTTTTAGTTTTGGAATGGTCACACTCAAAGCTCTATAATACAAACATTTGTAAGCTTCGCACTAGACGGTCTCTTTTCGTGGCTTGCCTATCAAAAGTGAACAGAATAGTCTTTGCATTTCAGCATATGGGGAGGGGGATCTCAGTTTGTGTACCAGACTAGGGTTCTGATGTTCCCAAGCTTAAGTCCTAACTGTGCCAGCGTTGAGATTTATTTCCGTTAACCTAACTAACACCTGTCCTCGATGACAAAGAAGATACCGTTGGGCTTGGAAATGCCGCCTTCATCAGTTTTCCATTCCTTTCATCAGAAGTGATCATTACTTCTCTTCATCCGATGAGATTAATTCTTTCATTCGAGCTGTTGATGAGACTGGTAGTAGAGTATGAAAAAAAATAAATACCCCCTCAAGCAGCTGCTTGCCACATAGGTCTGTCAGTTTACATGCCACAGTAGAAGGTCTGAGAGGATGGCATTACCTCAGCAGAAAAACGACACAAACAGCCATGCCTTACCCGGGGCTCGAACCCAGGTCCCTTAGATCAGTAGCCAAGCGCGCTAACCACTCGGCCATGGGACGGACTATGTTTGGTTGTAAACAGAGAGAAAACTAACGTAATGAAAATTGTTCAGGCAGGCTGTGATTCAGTTAATCTGAATTGCATTCTTGAGCTGGTATCACAGTTTAATTATCTCGGGAGCAATGTAATAGATACTGGTGACGTGCGGCATGAGGTTAACAGGCAGAGGCGTAGCGAAGGACTATGGTTGGGGGGGGGGGGGGAAATAAAAAATCCAAAATCAAATTTTGCCAACTGAGCAAATAATGTGTAGATTAGCGCTCCGCCGGGGAGGGGTTGAGGCAATGATTCACAACTCTCTTGCATTTTGCCATTGACTTCCAATTTTGCCAACTATCCATAATTTCAAAGAAATTATCCCAATATTTTTATCTTGTCTGAATTGCAGCAAGTCAGTGTGAATTTTTCCTTGATTTGGCTAACTCGCCTTAATTTCACAAAACCAATCCCAATCTAATCTTTACTTCTCTCCTTATTTGTCAAGTCACTTTAAAATTTCGAAATTTTCAAACTCCAATATTTTGCCAAGTTTTCTAGATTTTGTCAACTCTCCTTAATTTTACAAACCCAATCCCAATTATCACACCTCGCCTTATATTTCACCAAGTGGATTCGAATTTTGCCAACTCGCCATAATTTTACAGAAAAAATCGCAATTTTTACATCTTCCCTGAATTTGCCATGTCACATCGAATTTTATCAACTCTCCCTAATTGCACAAGAAAGGCACAATTTTCACAACTCCCCTGTATTTTACCAAGTGGCTTCGAATTTTGCCAACTGTCGATTGGTCCAACACTTCTTAATTTCACAAAATAAATCCTAATTTTCACAAATCGCCTATATTTTACCAAGTGGATTCGAATTTTGCCAAGAGTTCTCGGTTTTTCCAACTCTCCTTAATTTCACAAAACCAATTCCAATTTTTGCAACTCGCCCGTACTTTACCAAGTGGTTTCCATTTTTGCGAAGTTCCCTCGATTTTACCACCTCTCTTTAATTTCGCAAAACAAACCCAATTTTTACATCTCTCCTGAATTTGACAAGTCATTTCAAATTTTTCAAACTCCCCAAAATTTTGCCAAGTTTTCTCGATTTTCTCAACTCTCCTTAATTTTACAAACCCAATCCCAATTATCACACCTCGCCTTATATTTCACCAAGTGGATTCGAATTTTGCCAACTCGCCATAATTTTACAGAAAAAATCGCAATTTTTACATCTTCCCTGAATTTGCCATGTCACATCGAATTTTATCAACTCTCCCTAATTGCACAAGAAAGGCACAATTTTCACAACTCCCCTGTATTTTACCAAGTGGCTTCGAATTTTGCCAACTGTCGATTGGTCCAACACTTCTTAATTTCACAAAATAAATCCTAATTTTCACAAATCGCCTATATATTACCAAGTGGATTCAAATTTTGCCAAGAGTTCTCGGTTTTTCCAACTCCTTAATTTCACAAAAACAATTCCAATCTTCACAACTCGCCTGTATTTTACCAAGTGGATTCGAATTTTGTCAGCTGCACTAGATTTAGCCATCTTGCCACAATTTCACAGAAAAAAAATCCAAATTTTTACATCTCATCTCATTTTTGCAAAGTCACTCTGAATTTTGCCAGCTACCCCAAGATTTGCAAACTCTCCTAAATATTGCGAAGTTTCCTGGATTTTACCAACGCGCAATAATTTTACAGAAAAAAGTTTGCAATTTTTACATCTCACCTGAATTTTGTCAACTCCACGATTTTGCCAAGTCACTCCGAATTTTCCCAACTGACCCTAGATTTTGCCATCTCGCCACAATTTTACAGAAAAAAATCCAAATTTTTACATCTCGCATGATTTTTGGAAAGTCACTCTGAATTTTGCGAGCTACCCCAAGATTTGCCAACTCTCCTAGATATTGCGAAGTTGCCTCGATTTTGCCAACACGCCATAATTTTACAGAAAAAAAGTGCAACTTTTATATCTCACCTGAATTTTGTTAACTCTCCGCGATTTTGCCAAGTCACTCCGAATTTTCCCAACTGACCCTATTTTTTGCCAACTCGCCATAATTTTACAGAAAAAATCCCAATTTTCATATCTCACCTGAATTTTGCCAACTCCCCACGATTTTGCCAAGTCACTCCGAATTTTGCCAACTCCCCACGATTTTGCCAAGTCACTCCGAATTTTGCCAACTCGCCATAATTTTACAGAAAAAAATTCCAATTTTTATATCTCACCTGAATTTTCCCAACTTCCTACGATTTTGCCAAGTCACTCCGAATTTTGCCAACTTCCCACGATTTTGCCAAGTCACTCCGAAATTTGCCAACTAGCCATAATTTTACATAAAAAAAATCCCAATTTTTACATATCTGAATTTTGCCAACTCCCCACGATTTTGCCAAGTCACTCCGAATTTTGACAACTTCCCCTAGATTTTGCCAAGTTGTCCCGATTTTGCCAACTCACCTGCATTTTACTAAGTAGCTTCGAAATTTGCCGTCTCGTTTTCCAAACTGCCCTAGATTTGCCAAGCTCCCTCGATTTTGACAACAACGCTTAATTTTGCAAAAAAAATATTACAAATTTTCACAACTCATCTAGATTTTATGAAGTCGCTTCGAATTTTGCCAACTCCGAGTTACTTTGGAGGGAGCTTCCCCCCATCCCCTCATGGCTGCTCCCTGATTACAAGTCATCGCCTGCCATTACTGCCAACGTGGCAGCACAGTTTAAGGTAAACCACGTGCATCTGGTAAGGAAAATTGCATTTGGAAAACCATAATCTATGTTGTTACAAATCAAGCTTTACTAACATTTTTATTGGAGTAGCAAATATATCAAATAAAACTCTGAAGGAGAAAAAAACATTCAATGTATAGTGTTTCCACCGAATCCTGATAGTTGGAGAAAATGGACTTTCCCAGTTTTAGGGTGGAAGTCTCAAACACGTGATGTCTGACCATGGGTTCCACGTAGGCCAGTCATGAGGACAGCAGTCTTAATGGATTTATGGCTTGCCACTCGGTGGTAGTGTTGGTGTGGGGAGAGAGAGGAGGAGGGTGAAAGATGACAACAGAAGGGAAGCGGAGGATTAGTTTGCATAGAGTGGGTGGTTAGTGGACTTGGCTACTGGTCTAAGGGACCTTGGTTCCAGCCCCGGGTAAATTATGGATGTTTGTGATGTTCTGCTGAAGTCGAGCCATCCTCACAGACCTTCTATTATGGCATATGAACTGACAGGCTCCTTCCTGTCAGACATCTGTGGCAAGCAGCTGTTTGAGGGAATATTCAATTATAATGAAAACAGCTTGTTTTCCAGACAATCTAAGGGCTGTTTGTTTCCTTTCAAAATTCACTAATCGTAAAAGCTATAATCAGAACCTTTGGTCAGAACTTTTGGAGAAGAGAGAAAGCGGTTGTGTTTAAAATTTTAACTGAAGTAGTTTTCAAAACCATACAAGTCTTTTCCATTTTAACTACAGTTAACTCGCGATTATCGAGAATGAATGGAAAACAACAATTCCTGATAACGGAATTCCAGGTTAATCCACTATCCATAAGAAATGTAGAAAATCTCTTCATTTTTTTTTAAATGAAGAAGAATATTCTTTTAAAAATGAATTTTTAGAAAAATATCATAACATTGACTTATTCATTTAAACTAGGATAGGAAGGAAGTTTTTCTTTTTCCCTTCATTTGCCACTCGCCAAATGTTTCTCTGCTTGAAATCTTTTACTGTCGCATCGTAATTTACTGGCCGCATTATCATAGCCAATATTATTTTCATGCAAACATGTTTGCGTCCTTTTTCTGTCAAATTATTTCTTTTATTTCTACAGGAAATTTGTATTTTGATTACTGAATGATGCTTTCTTATCATATGCCACGACTATACTGTCAACTTAATCGCCATCACTAGAGATGAATTCTGTCAGGGTCATATTTTAAATTTTTTCTGGTAATTGTGAATAAAAAATATGTAAAAATTAGAAATATTTTTCTAATTTTTACATATTTTTATTATTTGTAGTAATAATTTTCTATTATTTGTAGTTATAATTAAAGGAAACAATTTATCTTTTTACTTATTTTTATTCATAATTGGCAGAAAAATTAGAAATGTAAACTATGATTTAGACCTTTGATGACCCTTTATTAATCATTAGCAACTAACAATCAGTGTCCTCATCCTTTTTTTTAATCGCTTTTAGCGTGTGTAATGGTGTTATCAAAAGAAAAAAAAATTCTTGCTTCAAAGAATTATTTCCAGTCTCTTTGTTCCAATTATTAAGATTTAAATTTAGGTTCCAGGGGCCGAGTGGTTAGCGCACTTGGCTACTGATAAGCCCGAACCCCGGGTGAGGCATGAATGTTTGTATTGTTTTTCTGCTGAGGTTCTGCCATCCTCACTGACCTTCTACATATGGCATATAAACTGACAGGCTCCTGTTAGGCCTCTGTGGCAAGCAGCTGTTTAAGGAAGTATTTTTTTTTTAATAAATACCACTTTTTAAGTATGCAATAATAGGACGAATTATAAAACAGTTTAGCGGCATGCATTTCTGTTGATATATGCTTTACCATATGTTGGAGTTGTTTCTCCCCTCCCCCTCCTTCAAATTGAGGCAGAGGTTGACTCAATTGGTAGCGAACTAGGCTCATAATCTGCAGTTTGCATGTTCGAGTCCAAACTGTGCCAGCGTTGAAATTGGACTCCACTAAACCCCCACTCTGCATCAGAAAGGGGATCTTCTGTTCAGAGAAAAAAAAACGTTTTTTTTAGGTTAGGTAAATAATAACGAAATAATGGGATTGAAGTTTTCTGAATCACAGATTTCTTCGAATTTTCACCGATAGAGGATACAGAGAAATGGCAAATTTACTTTCTGTGAAAACCAGCTTCCTGTGTTCGCCACAAGCGATATGTTATTCTTCTAATTTCCTCTACTTGTATTTTTTTAAATCAATTTATTTGTTATCCAGCTGTAACTGATAACATTCAATTCCTGAAATTATTCATTTAGCAGAAAACAATGTATTTATATGACATCAAGGAGCACTGTGTTCCTTGTCTTAATTAAATAAAGAGTATGAAATTCAAATGGAAATGATGAATCGTCGGAGGATAAAAAAGAAACTGGTGTAATACCATAGTATGGTGTTGTTTTACCTCTGAGCAGCATTTTATTTGGCACACACTGTTCTAAATAGCTAGGTGCAAGAACTCCAAGTGTTAAGAGATGGCTGGGGAAGGGACCCGTTGAATAACTATTAGGAGACATGGTAGCTTCCCACCAAGGCGTACAGCATGTTCTTTAACGTGCACAGGATTTGGGTATCCTACACATGAGTTCATAGCTTAAAGTCTCATCCAACAGATGGTGGTCTTTCCAAACCCACCAGTGTCCCCTACTGACCATGGGAAGGGTGAGGAGTTTTGTGGAGTTGATTTGTGGCACTGATTGTTAACTCAATGTTGGTCTAGGCAGCACTCGAACCTGTGAACTGCAGACCGCTGTGATAAGCAGCTGCTTGAGGGAAATTCGTTATTTTTTATTAATATTTACTTCTTGGCATTGGGATCAAACACCAAAAAATTATTTTAAAATTAAAAATATGTTAATATTTTTCTTTTTATTATAAAACACATTTTTAAAAATCAACAATAAAAGTTTCTTTTCAAAATAAAGGGTTTAGTTTATTCTCGAATCCTCAAAATAAGCACCGATTAATTCTGGAAAATCGTTTGTCCATTGTAGAAATGGGAAAAAACTTTTATGGGTTTTGAAAAATACTCCAATTAAAAATTTAAATGCAATACCCATCCTCTAAGATTGTGACTATAGTTAAATAAAACAGTGAATATTGAAAGGAAATATGCGGTGCCCCGATTGTCAGGAAATCAAGTTGTGATTAACCAATTTGATAAATCATGATAACTGCTGTTATATTTAACACAGCTGACATGGTAAACAATTTAATAAATCACGATAAGTGCTGTTACATTTAATCCTGTTTAAAAGCTATCATATCCCCAGTTTTGAGAAGTGCAATAGTTGTTATAACATGCAGTTGAATTTATCGTTAGTTATGATATTTAATTAATCACTAAGATTTCTACTTAGTCATGCATATTATCTTTACATAACAGGTTAAAGTATAATAGACCAATTAGTAAAACAAAACTTACGAGTGCTTGAAGGCTGGTACTTCTGCAATAAGATTTTTCATCATGAGATCAATTGATGCCAATTGATATCACAATATATGGCTGTTGTTTACAATTCTCAACAACCAGTCCTTGTGAAACACAAACGTGATCAAGATAGGCGGTGAAAGGGCTTGAGCCTGAAGACGTCTTGAGCAAGATAGACAGTGAAACGCATTGCTCCAATAACATCTGGACACAGGCTTGACTATGATTTTAAAGGTATTTTAACAGTTTGAATCGGCCTCTTATTTATATTTATATTTCAAAATGTTTATCACTATTAATCTAATCTTAAGAATTGAGAAAGTGCAACAGTGAAATTTCCAAGACTATGTACCGGTGACTGTGTGAGATATAATCTATCTATGGAAAAATAACATCAAAGTGTTAAATATTCAGCTCAACGTAATATTTCAGAATGCTATTTGTTGTATAAGATAACTTAAGTATTGTTCCAATGGACTGTTGTTAAAATCATATATTGACAGAAGTAATAATAGGTTACTATCAAAACAATATACCACAACGGACATAGTGTCAGCAACAATAACTATGGAATGTAAAGTTATCGCACCATTATGCAATATATTAACAACTTCAAGCTGAGTTGGAATCAACAGCATATGACAACTACAAGTTAACATCTACATACGTTTGTGTTTCACAAGGACTGGTTGCTGAGAATTGTAAACAACAACACCCATATATTGTGATATCAACTGGTGTCAATTGATCTCATGACGAAAATTCATATTGAGATGTACCAGCCTTCAAGCATAGGTAACTAGTTTTGTTTTACTAATCGGTCTATTTTGCTTTAACGTGTTATGTAAAGATATATGCATGACTAAGTAGTAAACTTAGTGATTAATTAATATATCATAACTAATGATAAAATCAACTGCATGTTATAACAACTATTGCACTTCTCATAACTTGGGATATGATAGCTTTTAAACAGGATTAAATGTAACAGCACTTCTCGTGATTTATTAAATTGTTTACCATGTCAGCTGTGTTATTTTAACTTAAAAAATTTGTGATTACGGGAACTAATACTCGCCTTTTCTGTTGTCCCACTTCATCTCTCCCCCTCCCCTTCATACACGTCACTCACGACGAATTCCAGTGCGCTACAAAACCATTAAGACTAACTGCCCTATGGCTAACCTAAGGACAGACACCATGTGCTTCAGCCTGCCACCCCTAAAACTGGAAAAGTCCATTTTCTTCGACTGTCAGGTTCGGATGGAAGCACTATACCTGAAATTTGAGATCATATCCTCTGTCGTTCAGAAGCAACGCACTGAAAAGCCACAGATGGTACATGCGCAGAGACAATTCAATTCTAGAATACCAATAACCAGTTTGTTACATTGTTCCTGTAAGCACATTTCACAGCAGAGCGTGTATCCAGAGCTGAGTGGCGGTAGCAGAGACTCAGGTCTGGGTACAATAAGCCTTTCATTCCTGTCCTTAAATATTCTTTGACTCAGGTCCAGATACACGCTCTGCTGTAAATGTGCGTACAGGGGCAATGAAGCAAACCGGTTGTTGGTAGTCTAGGATTGAACTGTCTCTGTGTATATGCCATCTGTGGTTTTTCAACAAGTTGCTTTTGAACACAGAGGCTTCTGAACGACAAAGGATATGATCTCGAATTTCAGGTATGTTGAATTATTTTTTCTCCTTCAGCAGTTTTATTTGATACATTTGCTACTCCAATAAAAATGTTAGTAAAAGTTTGATTTGTAAAATATAGATTATAATTATACCTAAAGAATATTATAATCTATATTGTTACAAATAATATATATATTATTTGAAACAATACAGATTATAATTTTCCGAATGCAATCTTCCTTACCAGATGCACGTGGTTTACCCTTAAACCGTGCCACCATGTTGGCAGTTATGGTAGGCGATGACTTGTAGCCACGGAGTTAGGAATAGGGAGAGGTGCCATTACTATCACTTATCATAGTTGCCAAGTGTAGCTGAAACTACCATGTTCATTCTTCCCTGAGAGTCGCGATGAAAGGTCAGTTGTCATCGTATGTATGAATATTTTGTATGAATACTGATACGATTAAATCATGATATTTCCTAATAACAGTAGTATTATTTGGTACGTGGAAATGTATTCTTTTCCAATTCCTTTTTGTTTCTTGTTCGTGCTTGAATGTATTCGCAAAAATTATAGTTGGACATCATGGTCAAATTTGTCTGTGGTTTTTAAAAACCCTTGTTGAGGTCCATATTGGACGTCTATCATAGTAAATCACATGTCAAAAGCAATTCAATAATAATACCCTCCAGTCAAAAAAAAGGGGGGGGGATGAGGGGACATTTGAAACCAGTAGTAATTTTAGCAATATAGCGTAACCAGTTGTTTACGCTACTTTTCAATATAATTAAAATAACAAAAAGTTTTAAAATTCCAGAAGAAAAACTTTATTTCAACTTCTTACAAATGAAATGCTATTCCTTTTATCTATTTTGCAGGTTAATTCCTGCAGGAATATGTTATAGAGGTACCAACGTTTTTGCACAATCTCTCGTTCGTTAACACAGACAGCACAAGCCTATGAGTAAGAGCAATATGGCGACGTCGGATACAGTTTGCAAGCGACAGGACATCTCCCTCTCTTCCTATCTCCATGCTTGTAACATGTCAAGCAGTACTTGTTGCTATTCTCCCTATGATTGTAGGGTTAATTCCAGAAGTATATATAGCATTAATAAATGACTGATGCTTACAGATAGATAATTAGTTTTTCATAATTTGCGATTAAGTAAACTTTCGTTATCTTAAGTAAACTTTCGTTATCATAAAACTACATTTGTTGCACACCCCAGTCCTGCTCCTCCTACAAAAGAGTGCTTGCCGTACGGCATCGTAGGTGCCTGCATGCTACGATTCCAAGGAGTCTCCCTCACCACATCGCAAAGTACCAAGGATTATGGATTATATTTTTACCTATTTGCAATTCCCATGAAAAGTGTATGATTTTACTATCTTATCATTTCTTCCTATTTCTGGAGAGATGCGTGTTCGAATCCTGTATGTCGGCAAAATTTTTTTCCACAAAAAGAGTAATATGTACATTTTTGGAATACCCATCAGTTGGAATTTCCAGTGTTCGAGAGTGCTAAAGGCGCTAAATCAAAACTCGAAATGCGACCTCTAGTGGCGGAAAAAAGCTGGAAAATACCAAATCTTTAAATAAATATTGAAAACGATCTGTTTTTGCTAGAAACTTAAATTTTTGGTCACAGAGTGCAATGATCAACTGGTTTACCCTAATACTAATGATTTGTCCCGTTTGCAAAATGCAACTCTTCTGCTTTAAGAGATAAATCAAAACTGTTTTTGCACATTACAAGTACTAATGAAATATTAATAGTTTATTTTCTCAATTATACAATAGTTCGAATTTCCATTCTCAGAAGGTACTGAAAGTGTGAAAGAACTAGAAGAAGAATATCGCCTTTGGCGCATATGGGAATCTCATTTTCAAAGAAAATGAAGTTCTTCCTTTGCCTACTTTTTCACTCCTTAAAAGTTTTAATTACGGATGTTCGTGTTGTTTTTCTGCTAAGGTTACGCCATCCTCATTGACTTTCTACTATGACGTATAAACTGACAGGCTCTTGTCAGATCTCTGTGGGAAGCAGCAGCTTGAGGGATTATTTATTTTTTTAATGAATGATGGGGGAAATACACATTGTAGTATTTTGTTAGTAATTATACAACATAAAAAGTATTTGTCTTTTAGTTCTTAAATTTAAAAAGTTGCTTTTCTCCCACCCCTCTGAAAATAATGGTCAGTGGAATTTCTACCATAACATAAAGCTACTGCCGAAATTTCTACCATAAATAGATTACTTGAAACATTCGGTAAAAGTTATAGCTTTTGGGAGATTTGGAAGATGCAAATTGTAGTATTTCATCAATATTTTTCCACTCAAAAAGAATTTTTAATTTATCTCTATAAACATAAACTTTTCTGTTAAAACAAAAAAAAATAGTTTCATTCACCTCCTCCCACCTGGGTCTAAAGGGTCAAGTGATTGTTGCCAATAGTAACTTCGTAACCTTCACATTTCAACAACAAATTTCAAACTTCTAACGTAACTACATCGTATGGAATATTCGTTTGATATTTTGATTATTTATATTATATTTTAAAATTTTTCCACCGTTAGAGGGCGCAATTATAACATTTGGGAGATTCGAAAAATGCAAATCGCAATATATCATTAATACCGATATAGCACAAAAAAATTTTTTATTTATCTGTATAAGCAAAAAACTTCGATGTCTACAGACGGAACAATAATTAGGTATATCTTTAAAAAAAAAGCCCTAAAATTGACTTTTATGTTTTAGCCGTTTTCCAAAGTGCTTCCAATCGTAAGCACTGATATCTGTGTCAAATATTACCCTATTCCTTTTCGGAATCCAGAAGTATCCGTGCAATACCCCTAGCTTCGCACGAACAGTCCGAGCGACGACAAAACATGGCGTCCAATTTTGAAATGGCCAAACTCTCCCCCAATCTGAAGCTAAAGTAAACTCGTTAATGCCCACCCTTTACATGGTAGCCAGAAAGAAAAGTATAGATAATCATGTAGCAAGAGCCTTTTCTTAGTATTTTGTTTAAATAAAAATACCCCCTCAAGCAGCTGCTTGCCACAGAGGACTGACAGGAGCCTGTCAGTTTATATGCCACAGTAGAAGGTCTGAGAGGATGGCAGGCCCTCAGCAGAAAAACGATACAAACAGCCATGCCTTACCCGGGGCTCGAACCCAGGTCCCTTAGATCAGTAGCCAAGCGCGCTAACCACTCGACATACCTTAATAAACAAAGGAATTTCAATTTTCATTAAATTGTAGTATCAAACGAAATATTTACTTTAAAAAAAGTCTGGAATAACGCGATCTTTTAACTGATATTTTTTCTTTTTTTTATTAAATACAATATTTTTCTAGCCTATTAAAGGTTCAACCGACATGACTGATTGGATTTTAACCTAAGAACAAAATCTTAACGTAATTTTCAAAAAAAACGAAACGTTTGACTACTTAAGCTTTGTGCGTTAATATCCATACTTTACGGCGGCCATGTAAAGGATGGACAAATCGCCGTTCAAATTGCTTCAACTTTTGGAACTGGTTGCGCACTACATCCACTTTACCCATTGAAGTAATATTACTAGAGATAGGACTGGCAACGGACGCCAGAACACGTACAGATATTAAGCCTAGTCGATAGTGAGGCGAAAGTTGGGAGTTTTTAATAAGTCAACAGTGAAATGCCTACTTCATGCTCCGCATACGGATGCAAAAATAAATGCTGTAAAGGAAGTAATTTGATATTTCATAGGTTAGTACTTTTCGAAAATTACGAGATGTGTTCTTTGTGATAAATTAAAAATTGAAATTGTTAAACTAAGGGATTAAAAAAAAAAGGGTTGTCAACTTTTTAATATACCTTTCTGTCTAAGTCGAATGTAGTTCACGAATATTTTAATATATGAAACTAATAATATTTGCATATGTAAAGTAGACGACTTAAAGCCTGAATTAACATGAAATTAAAATAATGTTTTCGCAATTTATTACAATAAGAAATATTAAGCATATGGCATTAAATTTATTAGATTTTAAAATATGTTTACTATTGTTCCTGTTTTAAACGGGCTCAAATTAAAGTCAATTTCGTTCAGCCTTAATCACATATTAAGAACATATCGAATTTTTTTTTCAATTTTCGTACAAAACCTCGAATTGAAAGAGAGGTAGTTTCCAGCGTCTTCGTTTTATCATCAGATATAAATCAGTAAGTGTGAATTAATTAAATCTATTTTGCTTTAATTACTGCACTGGAATAACCTCATTGAAATAAAAAACAAAAAACAGCAAAGTTCTGCCTCATTTAAATCATTTGTTAAGCATTTTTAAATAACCTTCATCGTTGTTCGCAGTCAATTCACAAGGTATCATGGGTATCTTTCCTCACTAAGCAGTCGGCAGACAGCCGTCTGTGATCATGGCAATCAATGCTACGGGAATCGGGAATCGGAGTCCTGTCTCTAGTATTAATGCCTCACTGACTTTACCACGTTGACTTTACCTAGTTGCCCATTGCTGCTTGAGGATGATGATGAAACTTGTGGTTTGGAGGTTTTAGTTTTTCATTCGTGGTTCTCAACCTTCTTAGGTCTAACATTCCTTTCATTTTTCTAATGTCCTATCGGGGGTGGGGGGGACATTAGTAAAACCATCACGATGGTTATATTAATATGTGAAGTATAAATAAAAAAATAAAATAAATACACCCTGAAGCAGCTGCTTGCCACAGAGGTATGACAGGAGCCTGTCAATTTATATGCCATAGTAGAAGGTCTGAGAGGATGGCAGGACCTCAGCAGAGAAACGACACACACATCCATGCCTTATCTGGGGCTCGAACCCAGGTCCCTTAGATCAGTAGCGAATTTAATATATTTCTCAGAAAAACTCAGAAAACCAAAAATCCTCCTTTTCAAATTTCTAAAACGTCCTATTGGGAACATCGATCCTGTATAGTTGGCCATCTCTGTGATTCACTGTCATTGGTTGATTGAGTCACGTGGTTTATGGGCGCCATGTTTTGTCGCACCGTGAGACGAAAGCCTATGAGTTAGTGCGTATACCAAGTTAAAACCTCTCAGTTGTTATAGTTTTATACATTGCTATCACTTTTTTTGTCCATAAAAGCTGTCATATTTTATTAATGCCTCACTGCGCTGCATTTGGGTGTAAAAATTTCAAAGAAATAAATTAATGAATATTTTTTTCCGAGAAACTCCATTCGAAGACGACAATCGGCTGCAAAAGTAACTAGGAATTTCAATTTTCGAAACGTGAAAAGTTTGTGAAACGAGCTGAAAACCAACAGATAATTTTTTTTAAGGTTTGTTTGAAAAACGAGCTAATGTTTCAACTTTGTCGTCTGCTTATGCCAATACTTGTTCTTCTCTCTGTTTGTCTCTGTGTTAACCGTTGTCTGTCCATTTGTCTTTCCATCCAATCTGTCCGTCTATAGAAAATCAATTTTTAACTTTTAGAGTAAAATGAAAAATTCTTTTTGGGTTGGATAGGTGTCGAACAAATATTGCGATTTGGAATTTTGAAAATTTTCAATGGCTTTAATAGCGCCCTCTATCGATGGGAAAAGATGGAAAATGCTAAAATTTCAAACGAATAATACAAACAAACTATTTACACTGGAAATCTGAAATTTTGGTACTAGAGTGTTATGGACAGAAGGTTTACAATGTCAACAAGACTTAGCCAAAAGGGGGTGCGAAAGTGAAACTTTTTTTAAGCGATAAATGAAACAATATATATATGTTGTACAGGCACTGACAAAATATTAATGATTTAAAGCAATGTTTGATAATCTCAGCGTTACCTGTAGACGTTCAATCGTTTATAAATCAATAAATGTTTTTGTGAAAAAATCCAGCGTTTGTTCAACACGCTAGAATATTCTGACATGTTTCTGGAGAGATGCGAGTTCGAATCCCATATGTCAGCGAAATTTTTTCCCACAGAAATATTAATATTTATATTTTTCGAATCCCCATCAGTGGAATTTTCTGTGTTAGAGAATGTTAAAGGCGGTAAGTAAAAACTCGAAGGCGAAATTTTTTTCCACAGAAATATTAATATTTATATTTTTCGAATCCCCATCAGTGGAATTTTCAGTGTTAGAGAATGTTAAAGGCGGTAAGTAAAAACTCGAAGGCGACCTCTAGCGGCGGAAAAAAGCTGGAAAATACCAAATCTTTAAATGAATATTGCAAATGATCTATTTTTGCTAGAAACTTAAATTTTTGGTCATAGAGTGTAATGGTCAAGTGGTTTACCCAAATAGTACTGATTTGTCTCATTCGTAAAATGAACTTTTCTGCTTTAAGAGATAAATGAAAAAAACATTATTTGCACATTACAGGTACTAATAAAATATTAATATTTTGTTAATAAAATATTATATTTTGTTTCCTCAATTATACAGAAGTTCGAATTTCCATTGTCAGATGGTACTGAAAATGTAAAATAACCAGAAGAACGCATATGACAATCTCATTTTCAAAGAGAATGAAGTTCTTCCTTTGCCTACTTTTTCACTTCTTAAAAGTTTCAATTATGGATGTTTTTTTCTGCTGAGGTCCCATCATCCTCATGGACGTTCTACTGTGGCATATAAACTGACAGGCTCTTGTCAGACCTTTGTACAAGCAGCTGCTTGAGGGATGATTATGGATCCTGATTTTGCTGCACTGGTGGGCTTCTGTGGAGGGAAAATCTTCCGCTGTGTTTTCTGTTTGTTTGTGGGTTGACAGCCCCAAGTGAATAAATTCACAGGATATGTTTATCAGCGGTGGATAATCCTGAGCAGAAGTCATCGCAGGCACCTGAACTCTTTGCTTCTATTGGCATCGTCGAATTCTACATTGGAGGAAGTCTTCCAGTGTAGATGGCTTCAGCTTTTAGTAGTGGGGGAACGGGTCTTTGCCCCGTGTCTGCGATTAGGGGGCTGTTTGATATTGTCGGCATTCCCTCTTTCAATAAACATAGTTTCTTTAAACATCCCACTAACCATTTTCTCTCCATAGGTAGTTGGAATGTGAGGACTCTGCACAGAGCTTTTTCTCTTGATGTCCTCACACAAGAATTTACCGTTATAATTTAGATATTCTCGGCTTGCAAGGGACCAGATGGACAGATAAAGGTCAGATTCTTAAAAATAATCTTAAATTTCTCTTTTCAGAAAGGGACGACAATAAGCATCACCAAGGCGTGGGTCTGCTTCTCAGCAGAAACGCTAGCGATGCTCTTCTAGGATATGAGTGCATTAATGAAAGGTTTCTTACAGCAAAATTTCAGACAAGCGTTAAAAACCTGAATGTTATTTGCTGTTATGCCCCCACTGAGGATGCCGATGAGGATGAAAAGGATAGGTTTCATGAACAACTTCAGGATATTTTGAATTCTGTCAAGAAAGGAGATATTACCCTTGTTCTTGGTGACTTCAATGCCAAAGTTGGTACTGACTCTGGGGAGGGGTGATTGGCCCTTTTGGTATTGGTAGCTGCAATGGGCAATGTCTCCTACAGGTAAGTAAACTCAATGGTTTCAGAATAACTAACACATATTACAAACACCGCGACATACATAAGTACACATGGGTTTCACCTGATGGGCTGCATAGGAATATGATTGATTATATATTAATTAACAGCAAATGGACTAGTTGTGTTAGAAATACCAGGGCATATAGGGAAGCTGAAATTGGATCTGACCATTACCTGGTTAAAAGTGTCTTGCAACTTAAACTTAAAAAGTGTTGTGCTAGGGTTAAAAAATTTGCTTTTAATACTGAAGCTCTGAAAGACCAGTTATAGCCAAAGCTTACCATGATAGGTTACTTAGTCATTATGACAGTCATCGTATGCTTACTACTGAAGTTGAGGAAGAATGGGATCATTTTAAACAGGCTTTTTTGGACACTAACAGTACTCTTTTAGGAAAAAAGGAGCAGAGGAGACAGAATTATTTAAGTGATAAGACACTTGAGCTTATTTCAGAAAGAAAGAACTGCAGGAATGTTCTTAATCAGTACCCTACTAGTCCTAATAGAAAGGATTACAGAGAGCTTAATAAACATGTAAAGGATTAGCTAGCTACTGATAAGAATCTTTGGCTTGATGGCTTGGACGACAAAGCTCAGGAAGCAGTTAGGCAGCACAACAGCAGAGAGCGGTACTAGATAGTTAATGTTTTATGTGGTAGAAAACAGACAGGCATACAAGGATTGAAGGATAAACAAGGTAAGGTTATAAAAGGGGTGGATTCTGTCATGGCTAGGTGGGCTGAGCATTTCAGTGATGTTCTAAACAATGTAGTTAGTTCTACTCCCATTATTTGCAATGATGATAGATGCATTGGTGGCTTTAATGTTGGCACTATAACACAGTCTGAAGTTATTTTGGCTATTTCTAACCTTAAACTACATAAATCCCCAAGGGTAGATGAAAATACTACTGAAATGCTTAAAGATGGGAATGTTTTGGTTACCACTTGGATGACTGAAATTCTGAATATCTTTTATGATAAAGGCATGGTTCCTAAGGATTTTACCAGAGCTATTGTTATCCCTATTTTCAAAAAAGGTGATCGCAGTTCTTGTGATAACTATAGGGGTATTAGCCTACTCTCTGTTCCAGGTAAAGTTCTTTCCATGATTGTGCTTAATAGAATTAAGAATCTAGTTGACAGTCAATTGCGTGATGAGCAATGTGGATTCAGAAGTGGTAGGGGATGTGTGGATCAGATATTTTCACTTAGGCAGATTCTTGAGAAATGTTTAGAGTTTCAGAAACCTTTGGTTGCTAGTTTTGTTGATTTCAAAAAGGCTTTCGACACTGTTGATCGTCATAATTTGTGGTTGATTGTGAAATCATATGGTATACCAGACAAGTTAGTTAACAAAATGAAAGCTCTCTATAATAACACTGAGTAGTGTGTGAGAGTTGGTAAGTCTTGTAGCAATTGGTTTAGCATTACTTCTGGTGTTCGACAAGGGTGGCTTTTTTTTTTTGTCTCCTTTTCTCTTTAGTTTTTTTGTCTCCTTTTTTTTTGTTTGGTTATTGATTATGTCTCCTATTCTCTTTAGTTTGGTTATTGATTATGTTATGCGAAATTCACTTCAGGGGAAAGATTTTGGCCTTAAATGGGCTGGAGATACGAAAATTTCTGATTTAGATTATGCTGATAATTTAGCCCCTTTGGCAAATGATGTTGATGAGATGAACTCTTTCATTCGTGCTGTTGATGAGACTGGTAGTAGAGTAGGTTTGGTTATAAACAGAGAGAAAACTAAAGTGATGAAACTTGGTCAGGCAGGTTGTGATTCAGTTAATCTGAATGGTTGCAGTCTTGAGCAGGTGTCACAGTTTAATTATCTCTTCATTGAACATTTTAGGGGTAAACTTCCTTTGGCAGAAGCAGTAAGGCTAAGCCTCAGGATATCTGTATAACTCAGTAGAACAAGTTAGTACTTCCCCCAGTACGGGGGAGAAACGATCGAGCCACAAAGGCTTGGGAGCTATGTAACAGATAATGGTGATGTGCAGCATGAGATTAACAGACGAATAGGGATTGCTGCCGGGACTTTTAAGAATCTATGGAGAGTGTGGAGAAATAGGCGTATACACCTAAAGACTAAAATTAGACTGTATAATAGTTTGGTTCTTTCTAGGGTTAGTTATGGTAGTGAAACTTGGACACTTTGTAAACAAGATAACAGGAAACTAGATGCTTTTGATTCCAGATGCTTACGCAATATCTTGGGCATTAGGTGGTTCCACTTTGTAACTAATGATGAGGTTAGGCAAAGGAGTTTGCAACCTCCTTTAAGCAACATATTGTGCAGATAGAGACTCCGTTGGTTTGGCCATGTTTCCCGTATGAATAATTATAGATTATCGAATAGGGTTATGAACAGTGCGCCTAAAGGCCTCAGAAAGAAGGGGAGACCTAGGATGCGTTGGGCAGACAATGTCAAATAGGACCTTGTTAGAATTGGTGTGCAGTGGCCAGATGTAGCTCAGGATAGACTTGCTTGGAGAACTAAATTGCACAGTCTGGTTGGACCTCCGTAGCCCATGGCTGCTTGATGATGATGATGATGATGATGGTGGTGGTGGTGGTGGTGGTGGTGGTGGTGGTGGTGATGATGATGATGATGGTGGTGGTGGTGGTGGTGGTGGTGATGGTGGTGGTGGTGGTGATGATGATGATGATGATGATGATGATGATGATGATGATGATGATGATGATGATGATGATGATGATGATGATGATGATGATGATGATGATGATGATGATGATGATGGGGGAAATGCACATAGTAGTATTTTATTATTAATAATAAACCATAAAAATTATTTCTCTCTTAGTTCTTAAATTTAAAAAGTTACTTTTCTTTCGCTCCTCTGAGAATAGATGTCAGATGATTGCTGTCAGTGAAATTTCTGCCAGAACAGAACTTTACATGCCGAAATTTCTACCATAAACAGATAACTTGAAACATTCGTTAACAGTTTTGCAGTTTCAACATTTAGTGATCTCTAATGACATAAATTAAAACTACCTTTGAAAATGCAAATTACATTTCATTGGTAACCAACTAAAAAAGATATTTCCAATTATCTCTTAAAACAAACCGTTACGTTTCTTACCTACCTTGGGCTTAGGATCCATTCATTGTCAATGGAATTTTAAAGACTGTCACAATCCACGACCAAAATTTCATATTTTTAGCATAACTACATCATATTCAATATTCATTTTAAATTTTGGTATTTTCGAATTTTTTCACCGATAGAGGGCGCAATTATAGCTTTTGGGAAATTCGCAAAATACAAATTGTAATATTTCATCAATACCAGTCCAACCCAAAAAGAATTTTTGATTTATCTCTAAAAGCATACACTTTTCTGTTTAAAAAATATAGTTTCATTCACCTCCCCCCTGGGTCTAAAGGGTCAAGTGATTGTTGCCAATACTAACTTCGTAACCTTCACATTTCAACAACAAATTTCAAACTTCTAACCCATAGATTCCCAACGGGGGTGATACCGCCCCCCAGTGGGCGCTGGAGCCTTCCATGGGGGCGGTAGTGGATCCAGAGGCAAATGGGGGGGCGTTAAGGCAGTCAAGAGGGGCGGTCAAATAAATAAATAAATTTAATGGAATTTTCTCTGACAAACTTTTTATCTCTTCTGTTCTGTGGTGTCTTCCTAGTGATTCTGGTCATCCACTACCTCATCCGTCATGTACAGCTTTTCAACTGCAGCTTGGACAATAAGTTCCCTGCTACCGCCTACTAGCGTCCTGGTACGTCTGAAGTCGACTGAGATGCTCTCAAAAGTGCTCTTCAAGATCACAGATTGGGTATAAGCTTCAATATGTTTTCCCACTCCAAGTCGCTTTGAGTATGCTTTATGGTACGAGTTACAATACCTTCCCACCTCAGAACATAAGGTATAATATTAACATTACACTTGTGAATTAGGCTCAACTCATTAGCCAGCAGATCATACTTCCTCTTCTTTTGAACCTCTACTGTCTGCAGGTTATCCTGAGATGTTATTCCTACTTCAATAATTGTAATCTCATTCAATACCTTAACATGCACTACTATATCAGGCTTATTATGTTGGACATGTGTGTTCGTCCTGATAGGCAAATCAACCTTGATGCAATAATAATATAATAATAAAATAAAGTTATTATATTCAGTATTTTTTTATAATTTTTTTTAATATAATAAAATACTTTGAAAATACCTGTTTTCATGAATAAATATTTTATCTAGCTATATAAATTATCTTATTGTTATCGCGTTAATAAGCATTTTTTAAATTAGCATTAGGTATACCTATACCTAATTTGTTTTAGTTTAGAATAGATTGACGGTGACAAGTCCTTGCAAGTTGGTAGGCAAACACGCGGTTCATGCAATTTAACATGTTTCGACAAGAATATGGGAGCTTGAAATGACTTGTTTACGGAGCAGGTGCGCAGGCATCGCAAACATACAAGTTAATGCGTGCACAAAATCAAATCTATAAAAGCGATATCTCTAGGAATGTTTTGTTATTTTTATGTGCTTCGCCGTGATAAATAGTCATGAGTGATAAGTGTTAGAAGTCATTATAAACATTATTTTTATAACTATCTCTAAATCTGTTGAGAAGTTAATTTGTATTTGAAAATGTCTGAATCTACATCTAAAAAGAAAGGCCGGCAGTACAGTATTGAGTATTTGAAATATGGATTTACGTACTCTCCTACAAACCAATCATTACCTATGTGTTTAATTTGCCGAAACGTTTTTTCAAATGAAGCTATGAAACCTTCTAGGCTACAAGAGCATTTAAATAAAATGCATCCTGATAAGAAGAACAAAGATTTATCCTATTTTCAAGAACTGGAAAAACAATATTTAAAACAGCCAACTATGTCAAACCTTTTTGCGTCGTCTTCTAAACAATATGATGATGGACTACGAGCCTCATATAACGTTTCATTGTTAATCGCAAAGGCAGGAAAACCACACACAATTGGGGAGGAATAATTTTGCCGGCAGTCAAAGAGATATTAAAAACTGTTCATCATAAGACACCGTCAGATATTATCAAAAAATTCCTCTCAGTAATAATTCAGTGCAAAGAAGAATAGATGAAATGGCAAAAGACGTTGAAATATCATTATGTGATTACTTAAAGACTTGCAAATTTTCCATTCAACTCGATGAATCAACTCTACCAAATAATGAAGCTCTACTTTTATCATAAGTAAGATTTATAAAAGAAGAAAAAATTCATGAAGAGTTATTATTTGCTAAAAATTAGGAATCTGATACAAAGGGAGAATCTATATTTAATACCATGCAAAAGTTTTTTCGAGAGAAAGAAATTCCTATTTGCAATATTTTGTCTGCTGCTACTGATGGTGCTCCAGCAATGACAGGGCGTCATAAGGGTTTCATAGCGCATTTGAAACAAGCAGTACCAAATGTACTCGCTGTACATTGTGTTATTCATCGTCAGTATTTTGTTGCGAAAAATTTGAATGAACGTCTGCATACGTCGCTCCATTACGTTGTTAAAGCAATCAATAAGATTAGAAGCAATTCATTGAATGACTGATTATTTGGTAAGCTTTTTAATGAAAATGATGAAGATTACAATCGCTTGCTGCTGCACACAGAAGTACGTTGGCTCTCTAAAGGTGTTTGTCTGAATCGTTTTTTCAATCTATTTGACTCAGTACTGGACTTTCTTGAAGACAGACGAAAAATTGCGCGAAAACCTGATTTACGTCAAAAAATGACATCGCTTATTTGACAGACCTTTTAAAATATTTAATCAAGTTAATTTACAATTGCAAGGTGATCAGTTGAATTTAATTAAAACAAAAATGGTCATAGCTGCTTTTGCGGAAAAACTTCTTCTATTCAAACGAAATCTAGGTAGAGGTGAATACAACCACTTTCCCACATTATCAGCAGTCTCTGCAAAACCGCAAGATTTATTTACTTACTGCCAACACTTGGAAGTTCTTCATGTTGATTTTATGGAGCGTTTCCAAGATATTTTAAACATGAATATACCGAGTTGGGTTTTAGATCCTTTCGCAAAAACAGATACTGAAGAATCATCAAATTTAGAAGAGGAACTCTTAGAACTCACGACTAACGAAGCACTCAAAGTAAAATTCAAGCATGGATACCAAGAGTTCTGGCTTCAAAAATCAATACCTGTTCTCTACCCTGGATTGTGGGCAATAGTACAGATGTTTTTAATCGCATTTCCTTCGTCCTAATGGCTGAGCGTGGATTCAGTGCAGTAGCTAATTTACTGTCAAAGATGAGGAACAGACTACACATCAGTGAACGTGGCGATCTGCGATTGATGTTAACGAAATTGGAACCCGACATTAACAAATTGTTAACACTCCACCAGCCTCAACCATCTCATTAATTTTTTTTATTTATTATTAATTTTGTGTTTATCTCATTATTTTTTTATTTCTTATTGATTTTGTGTGTATTTTTAAAATTTTAATAAACAATTTTATTGTACATTTGGCTGTCGTTTTATTAATTTCTGCTTTATGATTTTTAATAGATAAATAAACAGATAAATTAGGTACAGATAATATGCAACAATATTGTAATATTTCACGTAAAATTAACTATTATGGACTAGGGGAGCTTTGAAATTTTTGTTCTTTTCTAAAGTAGGCGATGGTCAGAAAAGGTTGGGATTCACTGTTCTAACCTAACTACATCGTTTGGAATATTCGTTTGATATTTTGGAATTTTAAAAAATTTCCACCATTAGAGGGCGCAGTTATAACTTTTGGGAGATTTGAAAAATGCAAATTGTAATAATAAGTAATACCTATCTAACCAAAAAGAATGTTTTTTTTTCTGTATGAACAAAAATGTTGGATATCTACAGACAGACAACAAAGCGAAATATATCTCTTTTTTTTAAAAAAAAAGCCATAAAATTTACTTTTCCTTTTTAACCATTTTCTAAAGTGCTTCCAATCGTGAACACTGAAATCTGCGTCAAATATTACCCAACCCTTTTCCGAAATCCATAAATACTGTGCAATACCATTGAACTACGAACGCTAAACAATCGCAGCGACGACAAAACATGGCGTCCAAATTTGAGATGGCCAACCTCCAATCTCTGGCCAACCTCTACCTATATATGGCCCCTATAACATGGATTTATATGGTTGGGAACGGTTGGGAACCACTGTTTTAGAGCATTTCGTTTAGAAAACATGCTCTATTAGTAACCGTAACCGATGTGTTGTAATGATGTCATTGCTGTGTAACATGCTAGGTACATGTGAACATTTGAATGAATAACAGCAATAAATGCGGGTGTGAAAAATTTAAAATTTGTTAAATATTTGTTTGGTTAAAAGCTGTAGTACCAGAACCATTTTTGTAATTGTTTTATTTGTAAGTGAATAATGATTTCATTTAAGACAGTTCTTTGACAGCCTGAAGGCAAACAAAATATTTTAAACAACAAAAGAAATGGAGATGTTTTTAATTTATACTTCATAGCTTCTTGAATAAATATAAAATGGAAAACTGTTATCCAGCAATTTTAGAAGCACTTAATAAAGCTGCTAGTCAAAACACAGAGCTTTTGAAAGTGGCTGAGCGGCAGTTGAAAAGCTGGGAAACAGAAGAAGGGTTTTATTCTACGTTAATGGTAAGTGACGAAATTTGCTTTTGAACGGTGTTTTTTTTTTCAAAAATTTCAATGTCTGTGTTATGAAATTTTAATGCTGGATAGATTGCTTTAATTGTAGAAAAAGGTACATTTAGAGTGATATCATCATCCTCAAGCAGCCATGGGCTATGGAGGTCCAACCAGACCGTGCAATTTAGTTCTCCAAGCAAGTCTATCCTGAGCTACATCTACTGCATCTGGCCACTGCACACCAATTCTAACAAGATCCTGTTTGACATTGTCTGCCCACAACATCCTAGGTCTCCCCTCTCTTTCTGAGGCCTTTAGGCACACTTCATAACCCTATTTGCCAATCTATAATTATTCATACGGACAACATGGCCAAACCAACGGAGTCTCTCTCTGCACAATATGCTGCTTAAAGGAGGTTGCAAACTCCTTTGCCTAACCTCATCATTAGTTACAAAGTGGAACCACCTAATGCCCAAGATACTGCGTAAGCATCTGGAATCAAAAGCATCTAGTTTCCTGTTATCTTGTTTACAAAGTGTCCAAGTTTAACTGCCATAACTAACCCTAGAAAGAACCAAACTATTATACAGTCTAATTTTAGTCTTTAGGTGTATACACCTATTTCCCCACAATCTCCATAAATTCTTAAAAGTCCTGGCAGCAATCCCTATTTGTCTGTTAATCTCATGCCGCATATCACCAGTATCTGTTACATAGCTCTCAAGGTAAACTGTGACACCTGCTCAAGACTGCAACCATTCAGATGAACTGAAACACAACCTGCCTGACCAATTTTCATCACCTTAGTTTTCTCTCTGTTTATAACCAAACCTACTCTACTACCAGTCTCATCAATATCATTTGCCAAAAGGACTAAATCATCAGCGTAATCTAAATCAGAAATTTTTGCATCTCCAGCCCGTTTAAGCCCAAAATTTTTCCCTTGAAGTGAATTTCGTATAACATAATCAATAACCAAACTAAAGAGAAAAGGAGACAAAATGCACCCTTGTCGAACACCAGAAGTAATGCTAAACCAATTGCTACAAGACTTACCAACTCTCACACATGACTCAGTGTTATTATAGAGAGCTTTCATTATGTTAACTAACTTGTCAGGTATACCATATGATCACACAATCAGCCACAAATTATGATGATCAACAGAGTCGAAAGCCTTTATGAAATCAACAGAGCTAGCAACCAAAGGTTTCTGAAACTCAAAAAAATTTTCAAGAATCTGCCTAAGTGAAAATATATGATCCACACATCCCCTACCACTTCTGAATCCACATTGCTCATCATGCAATTGATTGTCAACCAGATTCTTAATTCTATTAAGCACAATCATGGAAAGAACTTTACCTGGAACAGGGAGTAGGCTGATACCCCTATAGTTATCGCAAGAACTGTGATCACCTTTTTTGAAAATAGGGATAACAATAGCTCTGGTAAAATCCTTAGGAACCATGCCTTAATCATAAAAGATATTCAGAATTTCAGTCATCCAAGTGGTAACCGAAACATTCCCAGCTCTAAGCATTTCAGTAGTAATTTCATCTGCCCCTGGGGATTTATGTAGTTTAAGTTTAGAAATAGCCAAAATAACTTCAGACTGTGTTATAGGGCCAACATTAAAGCCATCAATGCATCTATCATCATTGCAAATAATGGGAGTAGAACTAACTACATTGTTTAGAACATCACTGAAATGCTCAGCCCACCTAGCCATGACAGAATCATCCCCTTCTATAACCTTACCTTGTTTATCCTTCAATCCTTGTATGCCTGTCCGTTTTCTACCACATAAAACATTAACTATCTGATACAGCTCTCTGCTGTTGTGCCTGCCTAACTGCTTCCTCAGCTTTGTCGGCCAAGCCATCAAGCCAAAGATTCTTATCAGTAGCTAACTGATCCTTTACATGTTTATTAAGCTCTCTGTAATCCTTTCTATTAGGACTAGTAGGGTACTGATTAAGGACATTCCTGCAGTTCCTTCTTTCTGAAATAAGCTCAAGTGCCTTATCACTTAAATAATTCTGTCTCCTCTGCTCCTTTTTTCCTAAAAGAGTACTGTTAGTTTCCAAAATAGCCTGTTTAAAATGGCCCCATTCTTCCTCAACTTCAGTAGTAAGCAAACCATGACTGTCATAATGACTAAGTAACCTATCATGGTAAGCTTTAGCTCTAACTGGGTCTTTCAGAGCTTCAGTATTAAAGGTAAATATTTTAACTTTAGCACAACACTTATTATTGTCATACAACAAAACAACCTTCTTACTCAAGAGTCTTGGGCACAGTGACTTAATTGCTTGCCCTCAAATGTCCAATTATTTGCAATATCACTGCAAATGGATGGTGTCACCATGGTCTATAAACTGAATCAAGGCCTAAGTAGCTAAAAGTGAGGTTCAGGTACCTGCGATGGCCTCTGATCAGGTTTATCCACCAGCTGATATAAGGTATCCCACTTAGGGCTGGTAACCCATAAGCAAACAGAAAACACAGCGGCAGATTCTCCCTCAACAGAGGCCCACCGGTGCAGCAAGTCCAGGATCAATAATGAAGCTCAAATCCATAAACAAGTCCAGTCTAGCGGGTATAAATGGTCAGCACCAGGACCCTGTGAAGTTGAACACTCCTCAGCATGGTTGAAAAAAAAAAGAAAAAAGTGGCCATAGATGACCAGATCTGTAGGCCATACTGAACTGGCAGCCCTCCCCTTCCGTTCCCTTCCAAAAGAGAATATCTCTTTCGAAAGGTACTAACGGCATGCAACACGAGAAGGCGGGGTCGGACATTAGGTGCTAGACCTGGCTGGTTCTGTGCATCATCACTAGGGATTGGTACACAGCTCTCCTTCCAGTTTATGCCTAGCTACCATTTACAGGCCTAGAGTGATATAGCCTTATGAAATGAAAAGACACGCATATCCAGAGAAGGAAAGTTCTTTAACAGTCACATTAAATATTAAAAAGCCAACATAAGATTAAATAAAAAATGCTCTTTATATTTCTTAGAAATAAATTGTATTTGCATTTTTCTTATGCATAGGAGGTTGGTATTTCTAATTTCTTTAGCTTTCTGTTGGGAGGAGATTTAATAAGAATCTAATGTCTTTACTTACCTCTTTTTTAGTTTTGTGATTTATATGTATGTTTTATATATCATTGATTTCCAGGAAGTATATAGGCAGGTATGGCTCAGTCAGTAGCACACCAGGCTCAATCTGCAGTTCCCAGTTCGAGTCCCACCTCAGACAGTGTTGAGATTTATCTCTGCAAAACTCCCTGTCCACCATCAGTAGGGAACACTGATGGGCTTGGGAAAGGCTGCCCTCTTTCAGAAAGAATGTTAAGCTGTGGCCCCATGTGCAGGAGAGCCATACCTTGAACATGTTAAAGAATATGCTGGATGGCCTTGATGGTGGCTACCATCTGTCTCCCAACAGCTGTCTAGCATAGAGGTAGGAAGAGGGGGAGACACCCTTACTATCTCTTAGCATAGGTTGCTAGTGTAGTCGTGGAAAACGGCAGTAGCCATGTTGTTCCTACTTGGAAAGCTGTGCACTTCACGTCATTTGCAATATATCTGAATGTTTTATACGAATACTGCTCAATAAAATCACAATTGTTTCATGTATGAAAACGATTCTTATTCAACATTTAAAGGTTTATATATATGTGTATTGCTTTT
Organism: Ryuthela nishihirai; assembly: GCA_038380435.1. NCBI lineage: Eukaryota > Metazoa > Arthropoda > Arachnida > Araneae > Heptathelidae > Ryuthela > Ryuthela nishihirai. The sequence continues at coordinate 40,573,121 of JAWZYU010000018.1, read as the reverse complement.
GTTGTAATAGTGATTGAAACCCTTTGATTTAAATTAGCAGACTATTTTGACAATTTTTGCTAAATAAAATTGATTTTTTTTTAAATGTCAATATATATATTTTATTATCAAAAAACTGCTTTTTCCACTTTGGATTTGCATTCACTTTTGTTTTTAAATACAGTTTTTTAACCCCACTTAGGATTAGTCAACAAATTACATATCAGATGAAAGGGTACTTTTGGTTATCTCCGGTCACATTTTCATGTTGACTTTTTTTTTTGGAAAAAATGGCATATTTTGATGAAGTCAGGAAGGTTAATGAGTATTTTAGGGGTGGGTTATTTGAGCTATAAGTTTTTTTTTTGTTGTTGTCTCTGACTAGATTATTTAGTTTCGGGGGATGTTTTATAATTCGGTCAGCAGTACACTTTCCGATTTTCATGTTTTTCAGTTTGTGTTGTCTGCAAGGACATTTAGTTTTGGGGGCTTTTTTATTATTTGGTCGGCAGTGCACCATTTCCAATTTTCATGCATTTTGGTATGTGTAGTCTCCAATGAGATTATTTAGTTTTGGGGGCTTTTTTTATAATGATCCAGTCACATTTCCTTGGCGATAAAAAATAAACACCAAAGTAAACCAAGAACGTCATCGACAATGCATCGCTGACCGGCATTATAAAAAAGCCCCTGAAACTAAATAATCTCATTGGAGACAACACATACCAAAAAGCATGAAAATCGGAAACAGTGTACTGCCAACCAAATTATAAAAAAGCCCCCAAAAATAAATGTCCTCACTGACAACACAAACTGAAAAACATGAAAATCGGAAAGTGTACTGCCGATCAAATTATAAAAAAGCTCCTGAAACTAAATAATTGCGGCATTATAAAAAGCCCTCAAAACTAAATAATCTCATTGGAGACAACACATACAAAGAAGCATGAAATCGGAAACCCAAATTATAAAAAAAGCCTCCAAAGCTAAATGTCCTCGCAGACAACACAAACCGAAAAACATGAAAATCGAAAAGTGTACTGCCGACTGAATTTTAAAAAAGCCCCCGAAACTAAATAATCTCATCAGAGACAACAACAACAAAAAAAAATCGTATAGCTCAAATAACCCACCCCTAAATTACTCATTAACCTTCCTGACTCCATCAAAAACTGCCATTTTTTCCAAAAACAGTCACCAAGAAAAAGTGATCGGAGATAACCGAAAAGTACCGATGATGAAAGCTACACAGCATCTTTTTTCATAAAATAGGGATTGAGTGTTTGAATATAAAACTATTACCAGTGCAGGGCCAGATCTAGGGAGTCCCCACCCCCTTTCAGAATGCTAATAAGGGTAATAGGGACAAAAAATTATTGAACTTATTTATATTTCATGCTATTGAATAATAAACTTATGCTTCATTTCTTTTTAAAGACCTGTAAAACTGAGGGGAAATTGTTATATTGCATTGGAATATCAGGTCGATTAAGTTTTATTTTTTTTCCCACCCACTTTACCTTGATTCTTTTCTACATCCGGTCCTGATTCAGCGGAACTTTGCAAAGGAATTTCTCCCCAGGGAAAAGTTCAAAATGCAAATTCTTGGAATATGTCAAATGATACCTTATCTCTTATATAAGCCATATAAAACTAAAGTTTGTAGCAAATGCACCAAATGAAAAAATGTACAGTACTGTATAGAGAATATGTTAAATCCCCCCCCCCACACACACATAATATTTCAATGTTGTATCATTATTTAATCAAAAGTTTCTGCTGTTGAAAATGTATATTTAAATAGATTTGATTATGATCTGTAATTTACCTTCAGTCACATTTTTCCATTAAACATATATATTAGAAGTTATAGAGCTTCGAAGATAAGTTCTCACTGGCATAACATGGAAAATTATTAATATTCCAACTTCCACAACTATTTGAATACTAAATGAATATTTTTGAAAATTGATATTTAAATAGATTTGATTATGACCTTTAATTTATCTTCAGTCACATTTTTCCATTAAATGTATGTATTAGAAGTTATAGAGCTTCAAAGTTAGGTTCTCACTGGCATAACATGGAAGATTATTAATATTCCAGCTTGTGCAACTATTTAATACTAAATGAATATTTTTGAAAATGGATATTTAAATAGATTTGATTATGATCTTTAATTTATCTCCAGTCACAGAGGCGGGGGTGGCTCATTCGGTAGTGCGCCAGGCTCGTAATCTGTAGTTCCCAGGTTCGAGTCCCAGCTGGGTCAGCATTGAGATTTATCTCCGCAGAATTCCCCGCCCTGCCCACAGTCAGTAGGGGATACCGATGGGCTTGGAAAGGCCGCCGACCGTCGGATGGGACGTTAAGCTGTGGTCCCGTGTACGGGAGAGCCATACCCTGTGCACGTTAAAGAACACACTGGATGGCCTTGACGGGAGGCTACCATCTGTCTCCCAACAGCTGTTCCAGTGGGTCCCCTCCCCCAACCTTCTCTGAGCCCTCGGGGTCCATGTGACCTGGCCATTTAGCCCATGGTGTGCAAAAAAGTGCCACTCAGAGGTAAAACAACCCAACTCTTCAGTCACATTTTTCAATTAAATGTTTATATTAGAAGTTATAGAGCTTTGAAGTTAGGTTCTCACTGGCATAACATGGAGATTATTAATATTCCAGCTTCCGCAAATAATTAATACTAAACGAATGTTTTTGAAATCGATATTTAAATAAATTTGATTATGATCTTTAATTTATCTTCAGTAATCGTGGCCGAGTGGTTAGCACGCTTTGCTACTGATATAAGGGACCTGGGTTCGAGCCCCGGGTAAGGCATGGATGTATGTGTTGTTTTTCTGCTGAAGTCCTGCCATCCTCACAGACCTTCTATTGTGGCATATAAACTGACAGGCTCCTGTCAGACCTCTGTGGCAAGACAGCTTCTTGAGAGGTTATTATTTATTTATTTTTAATATTTTTCCATTAAATGCATATTTTAGAACTTATGGAGCTTCCAAGTTAGGTTCTCATTGACATCACAGAAATTCTGTAACATTTCAGTAAGGTACATCAGAAGCATAATAATAAATAAATACCCCCTCAAGCAGCTGCTTGCCACAGAGGTCTGACAGGAGCCTGTCAGTTTATATGCCACAGTAGAAGGTCTGAAAGGATGGCAGGACCTCAGCAGAAAAACAACACAAACAGCCATGCCTTACCCAGGCTCGAACCCAGGCGGCCATGGGACGGCATCAGAAGCATAGGAAATGAATAATATGGGTATTATGTTATCTCCCATTTCTTGATTTATTATTTCTATCTATGAATTTATAATAAAATTTTATTTAATCAGTTTACATTTAAAGCACTAGAAAATTTTCCAACCGCCTTCCCCAAGTTTTTGCAATCCACTGTCCCCTACACCCTTCTGCAAGCCCTAACTACACTACTGTTGTAAACAGTTGAAATAACAAAAAAGTTTTTGATATACAAAGCAAAACTTTAGCATCACTTATTACCTATGAAATGTTATTCCTTTGATCGTTTTTGCAGGCTTATTGACACATTCATATTTTGCGCATGTACCCATTTTTTAAACACATTCTGTTGTACATTAGCACAGTGATAGCATGCTTACAAGTAGAAACAATATGGTGATGCTCGGTTACAATTTTTAAGCGATAGGGTGACTCCCCCTCTTCCTACCTCCATGCTGTCTAGTGGGTCCCCTCCCCCAACCTTCTCTGAGCCTTTGGGGTCCTCCTGACTTGGCCATTTAGCCCAGTGTGTGCAAAAAAGTGCCACTCAGAAGAAAAACAACCCAACTCACAAAACTCTTAGCCATACTTTTAATGGCAATGTATGGCAAATATGTGACTATTAAATATTTTAAGAAAGAAACTAGGTGCTACTTTGTACCATTATCCAGGGAACTGAAGTAGTTCAGGCCATTATTTTTTAAGATGTACCTAAATATTTTGTGTTTTAGGCCCCCAGAAACCAAAATCTTGCTTTTAGATATCACTCTTTCTTTCTGCAGTTGAACTACAGCAAGTAGGGACAAATGTTTCCTGAATAAACTTTAATAAGGTGTTACTGAAATTTCTCTGGATAAGAAAATGTTAGCCAAACTTTGCCCACAAAATAATTTGGGGAGGAGGTTGGCTACAAGACTACCAATAAAAATGCAGTCGTAAAAATAGCATAAATTTGAAATGCAACCAATTAATATGCAGTCAAGTATGCACCATATTATAATTAGTTTTATAATATGGTACAAATATGTCGCTATTTATAGACATGGCTTACGATTTATTATTTTATTTTATTGTAAAAGTCGCATCAGTTTTTAGATTGAAATAGCAGTGCAGTGGTTGTAAAGTTGCTGTAAGTCATGAGATCATTTTACCTCTGAGTGGCACTTTTTTTGCACACAATAAGCTAAATGGCCAGGCCACAAGGACCCCAAGGCTCAGAAAAGGTTGGGGGAGGTGACCCACTAGATAGCTGGGTATCATCCCATTAAGCCCATCCAGCGTGTTCTTTATATGTACAGGGTATGGCTCTCTCGCATATGGGACCATTCTTAACATCCATCCGATGGACTGCGGCCTTTCCAAGCCTATTGGTTTGTAAGTCATGAGATCAGGCATAAGTATGCATAAATGAAATTCTGCATTTATTACTAATGAATAGATGTTAAAGAATATGCTTGATGGGAGGCTAAAAGCTGCCCATGGATCCCTTCCCCCCAATCATCTTGGGATCCTTGTGACCTTGATGCCACCTTAATGAGTCATCTAAGCAATAAGATTTTTTAATTAAATGGTAATCTCTAATTTCGCAATTTATGGCAAACAATATAGAATACACACAATTCATGGACAAACAATAAACAATATACAGTCCTGCTAAAGAGCACCTTTTTTGTATTAACAATTCATTTGCATGTGTGGAGCCTCTGAGTTGTTTTATCGCTAGCTTACATATTCACTATCTGATATATAACTCAAATTAAAGTTTTTAATTGTACATTCAATTTAGTTACACAATAACACATTGTTACCATGTAATATTAATGTATTAGCATGTGAGGGTAGTTTTTTAAAACTAAAATCAATGAAATATATTCTCCAAAAAAAGATATTGGAAATCCCATCCAATTCATAGAAAATATCCACTTTGATAGCAAATGAAATCTACACCAATATACCTTCCATTAGTAATAGCAAAATAAAACATGGCTTAATTAATATTCACCTAATGTCTGACCCCACCTCCTCATGATTCAGGCCATTAGTACCTTTCAAAAGAGATACTCTTATGGAAGTGAGCGGAAGGGGAGGGCTGACAGATTAGTGTGGCCTACTGATCTTGACAACTACAACTACTTTTCTTTTTTTTTCTGCCCTGCTGAGGAGTGGTCAACCACACAGGGTCCTGGTGCTGACCATATAAACCTACTGGACTCAATTAAGGCTCTGAGCTTGATTATGGATCCTGAATTTGCTGCACTGGTGGGCTTCTGTGGAGGGAAAATCTTCCACTGTGTTTTCTCTTTGTGGGTTGACAGCCCCAAGTGAATAGATTCACAGGATATGTTTATCAGCTGATGAATAATCCTGAGCAGAGGTCATCGCAAGCACCTGAACTTTTTGCTTCTACTGGCATTGTCAAATTCTACATTGGAGGAAGTCTTCCAGTGTAGATGGCTTCAGCCTTTAGTGGTGGGAGAATGGGTCTTTGCACCATGCTTGCGATTAGTCTTGCGATAGCAAGACTTGAATGTTATCTGTGGTTATGCCCCCACTGAGGATGAGGATGAGAAGGATAGATTTTACGGACAACTGTAGGATATTTTGAATTCTGTCAAGAAAGGAGATATTACCCTTATTCTAGGTGACTTCAATGCCATAGTTGGTACTGACTCTGACCTTTGGGGAGGGGTGATAGACTCTTTTGGTATTGTTAGCTGTAATGGCAATAGGCAATGTCTCCTACAGGTAAGTAAACTCAGTGCTTTGAGAATAACTAAACACTTATTACAACACCACAACATATATAAGTACATGTGTTTCACCAGATGGGCTGCATAAGAATATGATTGGTTCTATATTAATTAACAGTAAATGGGCTAGTTCTGTTAGGAATACCAGGTCATATAGGGGAGCTGAAATTGGATCTGACCATTACCTTGTTAAAAGTGTTTTGAAACTTAAACTTAAAAAGTGTTTTGCTATGGTTAAAAAATTTACCTTTAATACTGAAGTTCTGAAAGACCCTGTTAGAGCTAAAGCTTACCATGATAGGTTACTTAGTTATTATGGCAGTCATGGTTTGCTTACTACTAAAGTTGAGGAAGAATGGGGCCATTTTAAACAGGCTTTTTTGGAAACTAACAGTACTCTTTTAGGAAAAAAGGAGCAGAGGAGACGAATTATTTAAGTGATAAGGCACTTGAGCTTATTTCAGAAAGAAGGAACTGCAGGAATATCCTTAATCAGTACTCTACTAGTCCTAATAGAAAGGATTACAGACAGCTTAATAAATGTGTAAAGGATCAGTTAGCTACTCATAAGAATCTTTGGCTTGGCTGACAAAGCTGAGGAAGCAGTTAGGCAGCACAACAGCAGAGAGTTGTACCAGATAGTTAATGTTTTATGTGGTAGAAAATGGACAGGCATACAAGGATTGAAGGATAAACAAGGTAAAGTTATAAAAGGGGAGGATTCTGTCATGGCTAGGTGGGCTGAGCATTTCAGTGATATTCTAAACAATGTAATTAATTCTACTCCCGTTGTTTGCAATGATGACAGATGCATTGGTGGCTTTAATGTTGGCCCTATAACACAGTCTGAAGTTATTTTGGCTATTTCTAAACTTAGACTTCATAAATCCCCAGGGGTAGATGAAATTACTACTGAAATGCTTAGAACTGGGAATGTTTCGGTTACCACTTGGATGACTGAAATTCTGAATATCTTTTATGATAAAGGCATGGTTCCTAAGGATTTTACCAGAGCTATTGTTATCCCTATTTTCAAAAAAGGTGATCACAGTTCTTGTGATAACTATAAGGGTATCAGCCTACTCCCTGTTCCAGGTAAAGTTCTTTCCATGATTGTGCTTCATAGAATTAAGAATCTGGTTGACAATCAATTGCGTGATGAGCAATGTGGATTCAGAAGTGGTAGGGGATGTGTGGATCACATATTTTCACTTAGGCAGAATCTTGAAAAAATTTTTGAGTTTCAGAAACCTTTGGTTGCTAGCTTTGTTGATTTCAAAAAGGCTTTCAACTCTGTTGATCGTCATAATTTGTGGTTGATTGTGAGATCATATGGTATACCTGACAAGTTAGTTAACATAATGAAAGCTCTCTACAATAACACTGAGTCGTGTGTGAGTTGGTAAGTCTTGTAGCAATTGGTTTAGCATTACTTCTGGTGTTCGACAAGGGTGCATTTTGTCTCCTTTTCTCTTTAGTTTGGTTATTGATTATGTTATGTGAAATTCACTGCAAGGGAAAGATTTTGGCCTTAAATGGACTGGAGATACGAAAATTTCTGATTTAGATTATGCTGATGATTTAGCCCTTTTGGCAAATGATGTTGATGAGATGAACTCTTTCATTCGAGCTGTTGATGAGACTGGTAGTAGAGTAGGTTTGGTTATAAACAAAGAGAAAACTAAAGTGTAGTAATTGGTCAGGCAGGTTGTGATTCAGTAAATCTGAATGGTTGCAGTCTTGAGCAGGTGGGGGCGAGGGTGGCTCAGTCGGTAGCGCTCCAGGCTCGTAATATGTAGTTCCCAGGTTCGAGTCCCAGCTGGGTCAGTGTTGAGAGTTATCTCCGCAAAATTCCCCACCCTGCCCATGGTCAGTACGGCACACCGATGGGCTGGGAAAGGCTGACGTCCGTCGATTGGGACGTTAAGCCATGGCCCCGTGTGCGAGAGAGCCATAAGCTGTGCACGTTAAAGAACACGCTGGATGGCTTTGACGGGAGGCTACCATCTGTCTCCCAACAGTTGTTCCAGTGGGTCCCCTCCCCCAACCTTCTCTGAGCCTTCCTGGTCCATGTGACCTGGCCATTTAGCCCATGGTGTGCAAAAAAAGTGCCGCTCAGAGGTAAAACAACCCAACCCTTGAGCAGGTGTCACAGTTTAATTATCTTGAGAGCTATGTAAAAGATACTGGTGATATGCAGCATGAGATTAACAGACAGGGATTGCTGCCTGGACTTTTAAGAATCTATGGAGAGTGTGGAGAAATAGGTGTATACACCTAAAGACTACAATTAGACTGTATAATAGTTTGGTTCTTTCTAGGGTTAGTTATGGTAGTGAAACTTGGACACTTTGTTAACAAGATAACAGAAAACTAGATGCTTATGCAGTATCTTGGGCATTAGGTGGTTCAACTTTGTAACTAATGATGAGGTTAGGCAAAGGAGTCTGCAACCTCCTTTAAGCAGCATGTTGTGCAGAGAGGAACTCTGTTGGTTTGGCCATGTTGCCGTATGGATAATTATAGATTGGCGAATAGGGTTATGAACAGTGTGTCTAAAAGTCTCAGAAAGAGGTTGAGACCTAGGATGTGGTGGGCAGACAGTGTGAAACAGGACCTTGTTGGAATTGGTGTGCAGTGGACAGATGCAGCAGATGTAGCTCAGGACAGATATGCTTGGAGAACTAAATTGCATGATCTGGTTGGACCTCAGTAGCTCATGGCTGCTTAAGGATGATGATGATGATGATGTAATTTTTCACCATCATCTTCTATCATACATTGACACATGAAATGTTTCTCATCTGTGGTTATTATAAAATATTCCAAAATTGCAGACATCGTTGGAACTCTCTTTACCATTGTGAAAGGTGTTTTAGACTTGAAAGTTTAAAACTTATGAAATTTGAAAGTACTCAATTAAATAAGCATTAAAAAACAAAAATATTTTCTGAAAAGAAATTAATGACATTAGTGTCTGAAATGAAAAACATCGTGTTTATTATTTAAGTGGTTTAACCACCATAGCTGTCAGTGATGTCACACATAAAAGCATAATTTATTAAAATTTATATTGAGGTTGGAGTCAAAAGTGGGGGGGGTGGGGTGGAATGTCCAACTCCAGCAGCATCAAAATTGCTTTTGATTCTGACTCTATGACTTCACTTTTTGGGAAGTACATTTACGTATTTATGACTACAGGAAAAATCTACAAGTATTTTTGTTGTTCTGAGTGACATAATTTCATTTATATGAATTATTTACAAAACTAGATGTAAATCTGAGCAAGTGGCTGAAAACAGAATACTTATTTCTATGTATTATAACAGTGTTGCAGTTGGACATGGAATACTTACATCAGTAAGAAATTTTCATACTTTAGCATGTTTCATGGTACTTCACACACAATGCACTGTTCATAATAATTTGGCCAGAATAATAATTTGGTAATTGGTCCATGTATAATAGAATGCAGTTAGTACATGTTTGGGAAAAATAGTTCAGAATAGATTGATGTGCATCTGTTCTATAATACATAGTCATAGAAAATTAGTGATGTATTAAGGGAATGCAGTGGCAAATTGCAGAGATAATGAAAAATGTTGCATTTAGCGCAATATGGATATCAAAAATCTAGTGATTTTGCATACTATATAAATGGAGATATAGTTGAAGAAGAGATGTTTTGACGTCCATTAAAAAAATGTAGACCAAAAGAAAATATTTCTTGTCTGACTAGTGATGTTTTCAGGAAAATAAAATTGATTGGTCTTGCTGCCTTCATTAATGGGTTCATGTTAATGATGTGCAAGTCTGATGGATATGTAGCCAGAATAAAAAGTTGTATCTAATATTATTTGGCCCAATTTTAGTTCCTACAGACAAGCTCTCATGCAAAGATATGTGACTGAGGAACTAAAAGAAGTGATAAGACAGTGAAAGCTGTGAATTTTATTAAATCATGGCTAACAAGTGCTAGAACAATTCAACCACTTGCTTTTTTTAATTGGTTATAAACAGAGAGATAGATATAATTAATTTCGTGCTTTTTTTAATGGATGTCAAAACTTCTCTCCTTCAACTATATTTTCATTCGCATAGTATGCAAAAATACTAGATTTTTGATATCCATATTGAGGAAATGGATAGCACACACAATTGTTTGTTGATCTATACCAGGCCTGGACAATTTGTGGCTCATTGCAAATGAACTTACAGCTCATAAAACCAATCATAAGTATATTGAATCTGGCTCATTTCTTCCATTATTTGTGACCAAATATTTTTAGTTGCATAAGTAAATGATTTTGCCAATTCATAATGCTGATTAAAATCTATATTTTTGTTTTTTTAATCAGGATATTTTTTTCTGTTCCTCAAAAAATATCATTTTTTGTCCAATTTATTAGTCATTAGAAATTAACGTTTTTGTTTCTAAGTAGAGAATTCTTTCTTGACTCTTTAAGAATATAGATTTTTTTTTCCTAGTGGCTCTTTGCTAAGTTTGGGTTGCCCACCGCCAATCTACATCAGAGTTAGGTAGCTTTCACATGACAAAGTACTAGTGTTTTTTTTCAACTTAGAGTGACATCCTAATTTTTTTACCTGCTGCTCCTTTCACTTACCAACTATGTCAACTATCTATTGTAGCTAGAGTTCAATTTATCTAACACATATTTTTTCAAAGATCAACTTAAATTTATGTTTTTGAAACCTCAATACAAGAGTTTTTAAAGTGCAAGATCAAAACTATGCATGTTCTGGGAAGATTGTTTGGAAAACAGCAAACTGTTTTAAATACTCTTAATAACTCTGGCATATAAACTGACAGGCTCCTGTCAGACCTCTGTGGCAAGCAGCTGCTTGAGGGGGTATTTATTTTTTTTATTTAATAACTTCACGGTAGAAAATAAACTTAGTTTGAAATCAGTACACTAAAATCAACTATACAACTAATAGGATTTTCACAATGATTTTAGGGAAAAGCTCTTCAGCTATGTCAGATTATAACTAGATTTAAAATCTATTTAATGATATCTCCATTTTCTCATCACAGATATTAAATGCAGAGGAGAAAGATAATTTGTTTGAAATCTTTACTGATTATTAACTGAAGACTAGTTTCAAGAGTATGTTATAGATAAATATTTAGTGCAGTTTATAAACAAGTGCCTTCTGTTGATAAGAAAGGAAACTGCAGTTTTGTTACTATTTTTGACAACAGATTTATTTGAGAAAAGTATTTTTTGCGTATGCCTATTAAAAAACCATATATGAAAACTGACTCAGTGTGCAAACCTAATTGAAGATTTATCTTTCTACAGTGATTTCAGACTTCTAAGTGTTATGCTGATAAAAATATCCATTTTACTTAAATTCTGCATTGTTATTCCACCAGGTCAATAAGTAAATAATTATGTCCCTAGTAAATAATTTATAATTCTTCTTGCAATAATTAGAAGCTTTAATACCATACTTTTTGCTATTCTTAAAAGTTTCAATAGACTGTTGGTCTTGTTTTAAATATTGCACATGAATAATGTTCATTTTTTTTATATATTAATGAAAAAGAGTTTATCATCATCCTCAAGCAGCTATGGAGGTCCAACCAGAGTGTGCTGTTTAATTCTCCAAGCATATCTGTCCCGAGCTGCATCTGCTGCATCCGGCCACTGCACACCAATTCTAACAAGGTCCTGTTTGACATTGTCTGCCCACCACATCCTAGGTCTTCCCCTCTTTCTGAGGCCTTTAGGCAAATTGTTCATAACCCTATTTGCTAATCTATAATTATCATTACGAGCAACATAGCTAAACCAACGAAGTCTCTCTCTGCACAATATGCTGCTTAAAAGAGGTTGCAGACTCCTTTGCCTAACCTCATCATTAGTTACAAAGTTAAACCACCTAATACCCAAGATACTACGTAAGCATCTAGAATCAAAAGCATTTAGTTTCCTCTTATCTTGTTTCACAGCATGAAAGAGTTCATCTCATCAACATCATTTGCTAAAAGGGCTAAATCATCAGCATAATCTAAATCAGAAATTTTCATTTCTCCAGCCCATTTAAGGCCAAAATCTTTCCCTCGAAGTGAATTTCACATAACATAATCAATAACCAAGCTAAAGAGAAAAGGAGACAAAATGCACCCTTGTTGAACACCAGAAGTAATGCTAAACCAATTGCTACAAGCCTTACCAACTCTCACACACGACTCAGTGTTATTATAGAGAGCTTTCATTATGTTAACTAACTTGTCAGGTATACCATATGATCTCACAATCAACCACAAATTATGACAATCAACAGAGTCGAAAGCCTTTTTGAAATCAACAAAGCTAGCAACCAAAGGTTTCTGAAACTCAAAAATTTTTTCAAGAATTTGCCTAAGTGAAAATATCTGATCCACACATCCCCTACCACTTCTGAATCCACATTGCTCATCATACAATTGACTGTCAACCAGATTCTTAAGTCTATTAAGCACAATCATGGAAAGAACTTTACCTGGAACAGGGAGTAGGCTGATACCCCTATAGTTATCACAAGAACTGCGATCACCTTTTTTGAAAATAGGGATAATAATAGCTCTGGTAAAATCCTTAGGAACCATGCCTTTATCATAAAAGATATTCAGAATTTCAGTCATCCAAGTGGTAACCGAAACATTCCCAGCTCTAAGCATTTCAGTAGTAATTTCATCTACCCCTGGGGATTTATGAAGTCTAAGTTTAGAAATAGCCAAAATAACTTCAGACTGTGTTATAGGGCCAACATTAAAGCCACCAATGCATCTGTCATCATTGCAAACAACGGGAGTAGAACTAATTACATTGTTTAGAACATCACTGAAATGCTCAGCCCACCTAGCCATGACAGAATCCTCCCCTTCTATAACTTTACCTTGTTTATCCTTCAATCCTTGTATGCCTGTCCGTTTTTTACCACATAAAACATTAACTATCTGGTACAACTCTCTGCTGTTGTGCTGCCTAACTGCTTCCTCAGCTTTGTCAGCCAAGCCAAAGATTCTTATGAGTAGCTAACTGATCCTTTGCACATTTATTAAGTGATCTGTAATCCTTTCTATTAGGACTAGTAGAGTACTGATTAAGGACATTCCTGCAGTTCCTTCTTTCTGAAATAAGCTCAAGTGCCTTATCACTTAAATAATTCTGTCTCCTCTGCACCTTTTTTCCTAAAAGAGTACTGTTAGTTTCCAAAAAAGCCTGTTTAAAATGGCCCCATTCTTCCTCAACTTCAGTAGTAAGCAAACTACGACTATCATAATGACTAAGTAACCTATCATGGTAAGCTTTAGCTCTAACAGGGTCTTTCAGAGCTTCAGTATTAAAGGTAAATATTTTAACTTTAGCACAACACTTTTTAAGTTGCAAGATACTTTTAACAAGGTAATGGTCAGATCTAATTTCAGCTCCCTGTATAACTTGATATTCCTAACAGAACTAGCCCATTTGCTGTTAATTAATATGTAAACAATCATATTCTTATGCAGCCCATTTGCTGTTAATTAATATGTAAACAATCATATTCTTATGCAGCCCATTAGGTGAAACCCATGTGTATTTATGTATGTCGTGGTGTTTGTAATATGTGTTAGTTATCTTGAAACCATTGAGTTTACTTACCTGTAGGAGACGTTGTCCATTGCAGCTACCAATACCAAAAGGGCCTATCACCCCTCCCCAAAGGTTAGAGTCAGTATCAACTTTAGCATTGAAGTCACCTAGCACAAGAGAAATATCTCTTTCACAGAATTCAAAATATCCTGAAGCTGACTGTAAAACGTATCCTTCTTGTTCTCATCAGAGTCCTCTGTGGGGGCATAACAACAGATGACATTCAAGTCTTTTTATTTTTGTTTTAAATTTTGCTCTAAGAAATCTTTTATTAATACAGTCATATTGTAGAAGAGCATCATTAGCGTGTCTGCTGAGAAGCAAACCTACACCTTAGAGATACTTTCCATTCTCCCTCCCTGAAAAGAGAAATTTAAAGTTAATTTTAAGTATCTCACCTTTACGTGTCCATCTGGTCTCTTGCAAGCCTAGAATATCTAGGTTATAACGCTGGAATTCATGCATGAGGACATCAATAGAATAATCTCTATTAATGTCTTCACGCTCCTACAGAGAAAAAATGATTAGTAGGATTTTTGAAGAAACTAGTTTATTGAGATAGGTAGGGCCAACAATATCAAACAGCCCCCTGATCTCAGGCATGGGACAAAGACCTGTTCCTCCTCCACTAAAGGCTGAAGTCATCGATGCAGATATAAACTTCAGGCACCTCCTTTTCAAGTGGACTGTTTCAAGAGCCGTATGGCCTGCCTGAGACACATTATTCCAGTTTAGATTGATGATGCCCAAGTAGCTAAAAGTGAGGTTCAGGTACCTACGATGGCCTCTGATCAGGTTTATCCACCAGCTGATATAAGGTATCCCATGCCTCTGTTCACTTAGGGCTGGCAACCCATAAGCAAACAGAAAACACAGCGGCAGATTCTCCCTCAACAGAGGCCCACCAGTGCAGCAAGTCCAGGATCAATAATCAAGCTCAAATCCATAAACAAGTCCAGTCTAGCCAGGTGTAAATGGTCAGCACCAGGAACCTGTGAAGTTGACCACTCCTCAGCAGGGTTGAAAAAAAAAGTAAAAAGTGGCCATAGATGACCAGATCTGTAGGCCACACTGAACTGGCAGCCTGCCCCTTCCATTCCCTTCCAAAAGGGAATATCTCTTTTGAAAGACTAAATGAAATTAACAAAAGTGATATGATGAATGAAAATCTTGGTATTAGATAACAATCAATATGTATGAAGTGCATATTGTTAAAGCCCATTTATAATAAAATATATAGTAAGTTCTTTTTTTAACCAAGTGAAATTTTGGAAAAGCTGGACTGTGTTACGTGCCTAACTGCCACTGATTTCAGCTAGTAGATAAAATTTTTTTTAACCTATTGTCCACACTGTAATACATTTTTTGTTTCTGAATAATCATTTGTGGTTATTTTTAACAGTTGGTGTTTTTTAATTTTTTTTTATTTGTGTGTGTAAAAACTGAAGACCAAGGTGGAGGTTTTTGTAGAAGATCAAATTATATTTCCTTGATCATGACCTTTATGTTTTAAATATAGGAGAAAGCAACTGTAAAAAAAATATACAATTAAAAGACCTTCTTGCTCAAAAGTTAATTTAAAATAATTAAAAAATTCTCTGTCATTGAGCAATAAAATTTCAGAGTTTATCCTTCAAACTATTTGGATGTTGAATGTTCTCAGGAGAAAAACTCTCAGAAGCTTTTCGGAGCAAAGACAGGCACTGAAGACGGAGCGCTGTCTTTGCTCCGAAAAGCTTCTGAGAGTTTTTCTCCTGAGAACATTCAACATCCAAATAGTTTGAAGGATAAACTCTGAAATTTTATTGCTCAATGACAGAGAATTTTTAAATTATTTTAAAAAAAATATTTTTGAGGGGGGTGGGGTAGTTTCTGATCTAGGTAAAAAGTTTGGTGGAGTGAACCAGAATTGACCACAACAATATCCCAGCATATTTTTTTGAAATTATTCTTTCAATATGTATAGGGCTGTGCAAAACCACTTGCCCATTTACTAAGATCAAGTTGAATTTTCAGGCATGGCTTGTTACTTTCAAAGCTAGGGAAAGCCAACCAGAGCAAAATATTTCCAGGAAAAGAACACCTTTTGACGTTGTATTCTTTATTTTGTTTCATTCTGTTTTTTATCTTATTTTCAAGAAAAGTGAGATAATAGTTTTGTTTTGCCGTCTTTTCTGTCTGTCTTTTCCGTCTGTAGACATTGAACTTTTTTGTTTATAGAGATAAAAATTCTTTTTGTGTTGGATAGGTATTGGCGAAATATTTCAATAATCACTTTTCAAATCTCTGTAGAGCTATAATTACACCCTCTAGCAGTGGAAAAAGTTGAAAATTCCAAAATTTCAAACGAATATTGCAAACGGTGTATATATGATAAAAAATTGAAATTTTGATGGTGGAATGTGTGAAGGTCACCACGTTTCCATTTCCAACAATGAATTGCAAAGTAATTTACATTTATAACAAAAATGCCCCTTTTATCAGGTGAAATGTTTTTGCAGGTGAAAGTCGTGTGAATGGTTGAGATTAGGTGTTCTGCATTGAAACGGCAGAGCTGTTAGAGTTTTACAAATAATATGTATAGAATAGGAATTTGGAAAATTAGTGGTAGTTTTTAAGAGAGAGTCCACTGACAGCAATAATTTATCCACTTTTCTGAGAGAGTTGTGGGAAATGCAACTTTTTAGATTTAAGAATTAAAAGAATTTTATGTTGTATAATTACTAATGAAATACTGTTTGCATTTTTCTTATCATTTACTAGCTCAAATTAAAACTTTTAAGGAATGAAACAATAGGTAAAGGAAAAATTTCTTTCTCTTTGAAAAAGGGATTCTCATTTGCACCAGAGGCAATATGCATCCTTCTAGTTAATGTATATAAAGGCCATTAAAACTCTCTAAGTGGAGAGTTGTAGTATGACCACTTACTTTTTCCTTCCCAAATTTAGATTCAGGGCTGGGAGGAGGTTTGTGATGCTGTGCTTGGAAAGGTTATTGAATAATTCAATATTCATTTTCACAATAATTCAATATTTCCATGAAAGGAGCTCACCTCATGTGATCCATTATCCAATATACACAGCTCAACATTGAAAGTGCCCCACCCAGGTTGTTGACCCACCAGAAGGACATATCATACAAACATGCAAATAGAAGTGTAGGTGTGCACAGTTGAGATATGCAAATGATGATAATCCAGTCTTATGACCTGTGTGGTGGAAGAAGTAATTTACATTTATAACAAAAATGCCCCTTTTATCAGGTGAAATGTTTTTGCAGGTGAAAGTCGTGTGAATGGTTGAGATTAGGTGTTCTGCTTGGAAATTTTTCAGCGGAGGCCAAAAATGCCTGGTACATGTTGTCAGCAGGTTTATTGCCATTTGGATGCTTTTGAGAGAGGAAGAATTATAGGCCTACGTGAAGCTGGATGGACTACATGTCGTGTTGCTGCCCATGTTCTTTGGGATACACAAACTGTTGGATGCTGTTGTCAATAGTGGCAAAATGAAGGTTCTAGCGTGTGCCACTGAGGGAGTGGTGCGGTCCGACAGACATCAGCATGGCTTGATAGGCGCATTGTCCGACATGGTTGTTCATCACCACACAGCACTGCAGACGATATTCGATGGTCTGTGTCAGCAGCCACTGATGTCCCCATAATGATCCAAATGGTAAACTGAAGGTTGCATGAGGCACATCTGCACTCTAGGCAACTGTTATATCAACTGCCGTTGACTGCAAACCATTGCAGCGCTTGTCTGACTTGGTGTCGAAGTCGTGCGAACTGGGGTCATGGATGGAACACTGTTGTCGTAGTGATGAATACCGTTTCTGTCTGGGTGCTGACGATCGATGGGTCCGTGTATGGTGAACAGCCTGGCAAGAGGACGAATCCAGCTTTTGTTTGTGACCGGTACACCTCCTGTCAGCCAGGCATAATGGTATGGGATGCTATTGGATATGGCAGCAGGTCACCTCTTGTCTTCATCACGGGAACGCTGACAGCTGTACAATACTTTAGCATGGTTCTGCAGCCCGTTTTGTTACCGTTCCTGGGAGGCATCCAGCAGCCCATTTTCCAGTATGACAATGCCTGTGTACACACTGCTAGGCCTGTGTACAATGCCTGTGTACACACTCCAGACAATGTTTGCAGCATGTTCAAGTATTGTCATGGCCAGCATGATCTCCAGATTCATCCCCAATAGAAAATCTGTAGGACTACATTGGATGATGTGTGAAATCCTCTCACCAGCCGGTGTGGAATCTATGAATTATGGGAGCAAGTCAATGCTGCTTGGTGTGCAATTCCTCAAGACCTTACCATTGACTGTATTACTCCATGCCACACTGTATTGCCATTCACGGCGGTGCAACCACCTACTGAGGCAGTCACATTGTGCTGCATTATCTTATCTTTTAACCGCTGTAATTGGCTGCAAATTAAATCATGGTATGCCAATATGTATTGCTATGTGTGTGCTACATTTCACCCCTATCCCCTCACTCCTTCTGGGTGGGTAATTTCAATGTCGTGCAGTATATGTCACAACTTGCAAAATAATTAAACTGAGAAACTTGAAGACATCTTTTTTTCTATGATTCCAGACTTCCAAGCTCAAGAATGTAACCTTTTGAAAGAACCTGTTTTCATCACTTTAGCTTTCCTTACACTTATCATCTATTATCTATTTGTTTAACAACTATAAAGAAATAGTTCACCTTGTGAATATATATATGCCTGCAGGAGCAAATCATAAGCATAATCTAAGTAGTAACTTCATTATTTGTTTTGTCATCTTGAACATTAGAAAGAGTGACTTCAGACTCATTGTATAGGTCTTAACTTCAGTTGTAATGATAAACTAGTTAATGCAGGTTTTACCAACTTGATGGAAGTAACTGAGTGAGATGAACAACATACCACACATCAAATGAAAGCATGACAGTATTATGTACAATATACACCACAGTATGTTGAGTTGAATTGTTGCTGATAGAAAGAGGGAAAGAAAAATATTATTTCAACTCTGTTATAGATGTATATTTTGTTTTGTTATTAATGCTGTTACTAATTTCTTTGCATTTTATGCATGATTTTAGTGTATAAATTAACTTTTTGATGTTCTAATTTCAGGTGGGGATGATTTAATAAACATTATTTAAATGTGTTTATCTGGAAGTGTATGTGTGATATTAAATAATATATAATTTTTTTTGCCTTTCAGACTATTGTTTCTGACAGCCATGTGGATGTAAATATTAGATGGTTAGCTGTTCTCTGCTTGAAGAATGGGGTAGATCGTTATTGGAGAAGATCAGCACAAAAGTAATTATTTACAAATTTTTGATAAAAAAAGCTTTTAATAAATTAATATTTAAGTATGAAAGCTAAAATCCATGCAGTCAATTTTTTTTTATAAGAGGGAACATTGTATCTCTAACTTGTAAAGTTTCATGTTAAAATTACATTAAAATTTCTATTAATTATTTTTAACGAGAAATGTAATATAAAAAGATGCGAAACAAACTTCTGTTTATCAAGTAATATAACCTTAAATAAATCAGCACTTTGAAGTCGATTCATATTCCAGAGAAAAAACTGTCCCAGCCGGGTGGGGCACGAACCTACAACCCCCTGACAACATGTCAGGTGCTCAGGACCACTGAGCTACCGGCTGCCAATAAAGATCTCTAATACTATGAACATCTCTATTATGTCACATATAGGCACCATTCAGACAATCTAGCCACAGCATTTTTCTGTTTGCCACATAGATTCATGACCCCGCCCGGCTTGGGACAGTTTTTCCTCTGGAATTTGAATCGACTTCAAAGTGCTGATTTATTAATAGATATTGAATATGTCAAGTTTATTTCATTGTTTATATAACCTTATTATAGCATTAACTGAAAAGATAACTGTTTTTTAAGATGAAGCATAAAATATACCAGATTTAGCAACTTGATATCAGATAATGAAAGATACTGTATTTTCCATAATATTTATAAAGTGTAAAACTTTTATAAAATTCTACATACTGCATTTGTATTAAATTGAATTACAGTTAGCTTCATAGAATTATCTGCTCTACCCTTTGCATAGAAAGTATTTAGTGGAATAATAATAAAAGAACAGTAAAAAGTGTGGGTTGCATCGTAGAGTCTTGTTGAAATAAGCTGTTTTAAAGAGTAGTAAGGTTTTCACAATTTGCCTCTCTTTGTGCTATTTTTATGTTAATGAGTCTAGTAATGTTAAATAATTAAGCAGATTAATCTAGATTTTATACCTGATTTGCATCAGACTGTTAAGAAAACTAGACTTAATATATATATTTTTAGTGCTATTACAGTTGAAGAAAAAAGGATATTAAGACAGAAATTAGGAGCAAGTTTCAATGAACCTGTTAACCAAGTAAGTGTTGTGATTTTTTTAAAATTAATTTTGTTCTGGATACTGCATGTAGTGTTTAGTGAATTGTTTTTATCAATTAATATACACTGCCTGACCAAATTATGAACTCTGCATCATGCTCAAAATACCACGAAACATGCCAGTGTATGCAAAATTTCTTATTGACATTAGTATTCTTTGTCACTGCAAAGTCCTATAAAAGCTGTAAAGGCATGATGGAAAGCAAAGCCAATTTTAACATGCAAAAAGGCTGATCTGACTTATTTTGAAAGGGGGCTGGCTCATCATTGGAGTGGCAGTGGGCAGGAGCTCTATAATGGAGGTGATGGGATCATGGGGAAAATATCCCAAGTGTATGATGAATGACAATGATCTCAAAAATGTATTCCAATCATGGCAAATGTAGGAGAAAGAAAAGGCTCTGACAGACAAGAACAGATGTTTGTTGACATGAACTGTACAGCAAAACAGCTGCTATAGTTCATCAGCTGAACTAGATGACCACTAGCAGTATTTCAAAATCCATTTCAACAAGAACCCCTTTCATTTCCAAAAAGCAACAATATTCAAAGGCTCCAGTAGTGTATGCAGCAACAAACCTGATCAGTAGATGACAGAAACTTATTGTATAGTCAGATGAATCACATTTTATACTGTTTTCAACAGAGGGCTGATGTAGAGTGTTTTGATAGCCCCATGAAGCAATTGACTTACCATGTGTAGTTCCTATTGTTCAAAGTACTGGAGACAGTGTGATGCTGCGAGGATCATTTTCTTGTGATGGATTGGGTCCTCTGGTTTCTATGCAGGGTCACAGTACTTCCTGGAAGTACAGCAAAATGTCAGTTATCCCCGGATAATGGAAAAGCATGGTTAATCCAAATTCTGTTTTATTAGGTTAAATAATAATAAAAAAAAACTATAAAAAAAATAAACATTCTTGTAGTATGTAAATACAAAATTGAACATTTTTAAATTTATTTAGATGTCCATGATTTTTGAAAATTACCAGTAAAATCACGCAAAAAGTCTGTGATTTTTGTTTGTTTTCTTTGTAGCATTTTTTTTGTTTTATTTTTCCTATATGTTCACAAATTTATAAAACTTCAATTTAATCAACATCATCTTGACTTTCCATGAATTTAAGCAATGTTTTTGCAGTTGTTAGGGCTTCAGTACAACTTATTTTGTAAGCTGGTTGTAGTTTCTCATCATTGTCTTCATCGAGAGAAACACTTGATCCTGCTGTCGGTGTTGGTTCTTGCACATTTGGATTAAGTCATCGTCAATCATTTTTTCGTATCCAACTTCATTTTTGTGTATATTTAACTACTTGTTAATATTTTCTTCATCTAAGTCTTTGCACCCGTCAATATTTTGAATTGGTTTTAAAATAGGGTCAATTTCTACACTATTATTTTAGTCTTCCACTTCCAAAGTTTTTTCAGTGATCACAAAGTTATTGGGAAATATTTTTTTTAATGATTTTTCAATTGTTTCCCTTTTAACTTCTGTCCAGAATGTACAAATGTTATAGATAGCACCTTTAATTGTTAGGGACTTCCAAAATAAAATAGGATTTTTCTCTTCTGTAATAAAGTCCAACATCAGAATTTTTCTATACAATCATTTCATGGTCTCAATCACACCTTGGTCCATAGATTGAACTAGTGATGTTACATTTGGCAGATGATAAATGGCGATAATATTGCCATTTTCTGCAGAAAATTTTTCTACTGGAGGATGGGATGGAGCATTATCTAATAACAGAATTGCTTTGTCGGTAATACCTTTCTAAGAAAGAAATGTTTTAATGTGAAAAAGGAATTTGTCTTTCCACTATTTTTCAAAAATATCCCTAGTCATCCACGCAGATCTATGATTATAATAATGTTGTGTCCTTCAAACTTCTTGTAGATTTTGCTTTTCCTACTATGACTAATTTTATTTTGTCTTTTCCTGAAGTGTTTGAACAGCACATAATTATTATTCTGTCTTTGCTTATCTTGTATCCTTGCACATTTTTTCTTGCACAGAGCTAATGTGCGAGTGGGCATTGCTTTCTAATAAAGCCTTGTTTCATTAGCATTGTAAATTTGTGGTTGTACAAGAGCCTTCTCTTTAATAATTGTTGCTAATTCATCACAGAATAATGTTTTGCTCCTATGTTATCTGCACTGAGCTTTTCCCCTGTATTTCTAACTCCCTTATACTATGCCTCTCTTTAAATCATTTTAAACAACCAGAAGAAAATTTAAATGTCAAATTTTTCAAAAAAGTATTTCATCTTGCTTAAAATCAGTGGTTCCTTCAGCTCTTTGTTGTATAAACTACTTTATCATTACACCTTCTAGTTGTTCATTTGTAGCACTTTTGAGTGATTTTTTGTGTGAAGCACAAATGTTTCACATTTAGAAAGAAAAACATTTAAAATTTCACATTTAAATTTTAAAACATTTAAACACACTTAAAAAAACACAAAACAAAATAAACACATGAAATCATAGTTACTGCCATGTGCTAAGCATCAGTGAATGAGTTACAAGAGATTTGGAAGGCCTATGAAAGTTGCATGTTTACATTTTGAAAGTAAATAAATTTTTTTCAGTCTAATAAAGCCATGCAATATTTCGTTGTTTTAGGCTACAGGGCCTTCACTTTTTATTGTGAATGAGATGTACAGTTTGTCCACAAAGTTGAAAAATCCAGAGAACATTATCCTCAAAGCCCCAAAGTTGCCTGTTTTGAGACTTTATGATGTTTATTCTTTCAGTATGTTGCAAATTTATGAAATGATCTATTTGTAGAAATGAAAAACTTCTGCGAAAATTTATAAACTTTTCCATATCTCTAGTTTTTCTATTAATCATTGTTTTCCT
Source organism: Ryuthela nishihirai (assembly GCA_038380435.1). Lineage (NCBI taxonomy): Eukaryota > Metazoa > Arthropoda > Arachnida > Araneae > Heptathelidae > Ryuthela > Ryuthela nishihirai. Next base: position 40,550,197 of record JAWZYU010000018.1, on the reverse strand, counting down.
AAAAACTATTGTGTTATACCCTTTTATTTTGTATTAACTTTCACAGTAAAATATCTATTTTGAACTTTAAAATCTTATTGAGATAACTGAAGATTTTCTATTCCAGATTGCTGTGCAATTAGCAGTAATAATAGCAAAAATATCAAGGTTTGACTGTCCTAAGGAATGGCCTGAACTTTTTCCAACTCTCTTAAATGTTATTCAGACATCTGAAGATCTAGGTCAACAAAGAGCATTACTCACTTTACATCACGTTGTCAAGACATTGTCAACAAAGAGGCTTGCAGGAGACAGAAGAGTTTTTCAGCAGGTGATATTTGTTAAGTTATATCTTACATGTTTTTAACTGTTGTACAGATTTTTGTATGAATATTTTGTTTACATATCTCCCAAAAACACATTAAAATAAATACTGATTTTGAAAATAAAAAGCTTTTATTTATTAAAGCCACTGTTTGCACTGTTGTTATGACCTTTGTTCTACCCTATGATAACAAGTTTCACTGTAAAGAAGATTACTCTCAGAATCAGATATGGCTTGTAATGGGCAGGTGTGCACACCTGGGCTCCATGTTGCATTCTATTGTTCGGCATCCTAAGCTAAAGCAACAGCAATGGAATGGCAAACAACAGTAGGAGGAAACATGAATCCAAGATATGCATATATGCCATCACCAGTTTCACTTTTTTTCTTTATGCTGAAACTTGTTATAGCAGAATTGAACACTGGGCAATAATAGCAGTGCAGATAGTAGCTTTAATTACCAAATAATAGTGTGCTATGTTATATATGTATAAATTAAAGGTTTCTTTATTTTAGTAAATATTTGTATTTTAGTGTACCTGATTTAATTACATTACTTTCATAGTTTGCATTATCACCAAATGCAGTTAAGTACATCATCATGAAGAAATTAAATTTAGGTAATTGTTAAAATTGGTGTGTATATTGTTTACAACCATATTTAAGTAAATAACACAAATTTTGTAGTAAAAATGGTTTTATATTTGCATTTATAGGATGTTAATTTTTCTTTACAATTCAAACACATTTAAACAATTATCCTTAATTCTGAGAAAAATATAAATTTATATTTTTGCACCTTAATCTTTCCCATGCCAATGATACATATATATATATCCATTTCATTGTAATGGGCTTTATTACCATAAGTCATCAACAATATCGTCAACAATATGAAAATGCACTGCACAAGCTGAATGGTTGTCAGGAGTGATCACATGCCTTATTACGAGGAGTGTTCAAAAACTTCTTGACATGCTTCTGCAGAGCAAAAAACCATTGCACTTACTTTAACAAAACTTTTACAGTCCTTCAAAATACTCACATCAAGCATCTAATCAAAGTTACAGACATCTACCCAATTCTGAAACACTTGATGGCACTCCTGTTGGGGAATTCTCCACAACTGTGAATGAACACATTTTTCAAGCTCTTGCACCCTTGAAAAAAGCTTCCCAGCAAGTTCGTTTCTAATTTTTGGACAACTAAAATTCGCATAGTGAAAGATCGGGAGAATATGCAGGATGGGGTAGCTGTTTGATTTTTTTTCCTGCTCCAGGTAGGATGTAATTTGCCAGGTTTTGTGAGTACTGGCATTGTTGTGAAGAAGGAGAACCCTTGACATGCCTGTTGTTGGATGCTGCTCCTTCATTTCCTTAACCATTTTGGGCAAAATGGTATTGGCCATTTATAGTCATTTTTTGAGTAAGGTGTCCACACCTACCACTCCTTGGGAATTAAAAATAGCTATGAATATCCTCTTCCTTGAGTGAAAGTCTTGTCAGAGGATTTGGGGATGAGGTTCATTTTCTGTAACCCAAACATAGTTATTGATCTTTCTGCGAGTTGTATAGTAATAAAATTGCATCTCATCACCTGTGACAATATCTGTTAATCGTTTGGGGCCACTAGGTTCAAACATTGTTATCATCTCCTTGTACAAATCGACTCTAACCCTTTTTTGCTCTTCTATCAGTATGTGGAATACCCATTTGGCAGAGATTTTTCAGAACTTTAAATGTTAATGAATAATTGTTTCCACATTGCCAGTTGATACACTGACATCTAAACTTATTTCCTGAATGGTAATGTGTGGGTTTTCCTTAAAGAGATCACAAACAACAGCAATGGTTCTCTCGTTCACGGCCTTCTTCAGTCTTCCTGCACAAGGGTGATCTTTGAAGATCTGTCATTGTCCTCTGAATTTGTGCATCTATCCTGTAACAATGCCATATGAGCATGATCCCCATATATGTGTGTTTAATTGGCATGAATATTTTTCACATCTCCAATCTGCATCCTTCTGAACATGTAAATTTTTTTGTGTCATTAATAAGATCCATAGCAACAATGCACAGATTTCACAGATCAAACCTTACATGCCACCAATGAAGAGAGAAATGATATGTCCTTTGTTTTTAACATTTAATGATAATTTTAGACAAATTTAGAAAAATTTTAAACAAGTCGTAGGTCATTAACTTTGGAGGAATGAATGCAAATCTGCAGACATATATAAAGAACTTTTTGAATGCCCTCCATAACATCTCTTCCCTAATTCCAACACTTAGAGGAACTCAAATTCTCATATGCAGACTCGTACATATTATTACATAATGTCATTATTATCCCACTTTCTGTTACTCAGGCAGTCACAATTCCTTTACATAAATCATTTAATTGCATTTGCTGAAATGAGTTTGGGTTATTCCCATACATTACCAAATACAAATAAGTACTGATCCAGACTACAAAAAAAAAATAGTAATTGTTAAAATTGGTGTGTGTGTGTATTGCTTATAAGTAAATTGTCCCAAATTTTATAATTTTAAATTTTCATATGTAAGATGCTAATTTTTCTTTACAATTCAAACACACTTGAACAGTAATCCTCTAGTTTGAAGAAAATAGCCATTTACTTTATATTTTTGCATTATTCCTTTCCATAACAATGACATATACATCCATTTCAAAATGGTAACTTTACAAGTCAGTGATATATGTAACCATTCCTAGCACAGTAAAAGAAACAAAAGAAGAGAAATACCTAGTGTAAGATTTTTACACGTGGAAAAAAAAAGTTAATGAAAAAGTCCAATTACTTCTAGTGACTATGGAATTCTTTTAAAAAGTTTGGTCAGTTTTCTGAATTCAGCACCCTCTAAATTATGTAATTCAAGCTAATTGAAGATTCAGAAAATGTAAATAATAATAGTACTTTATTAGTACCTATCAAGCTAGCAATTAATTTTTTCCCTTTATCTCTTAAAATTTAAGAGTTGATTCCACCTGTAGGGGGGAAATCGACTTTTGTTTGATGGTGGGTGAGAGGAGGTGACAATTAAATGTACATCCTTTGACCACTAGACTGTGTAACACTCCAAAGATTAACTTTTCGAGTTGGGCCTTTCGTCTGATCCAAATTTATTCAAAATTCCAGATAGCTTGTCTGGTGCCAGGCAATATTAATTTGCCAAATAAAGTTGAAATAAGGTTCATTTTGTATATCTAGTGTTACTTATTGATCAAGAATTCAAAAAGGATTGTCAGGTTTAATTAAAGTTTAAATCTAATCAAAAAACAATTAATGTTGCTCAAGAGAAAAATAGCAAAAGTCAAAAGATTTTAAAACAAACTAAAGTTTATTCCCAAAAAATTCAAAGACTCACCAATTCAGTTGATGAATGCAAAAAATTCGAGTACTAACAACTCACATTTGCCTAAATCTCTACTAATAACTCCTATCTATACAACATATTCTTTACTGATTTCTCCTTCTAATTCATACTGATTCAGCATACTCCACATACTACAACACCACATACTACAACACCACATACTACTTCAACATATTTCAGCTCCTACTAGCAATACTGACATTTCTGACCTAACGTCACTAAGTTATACATGCCGGCATGTTTCTGTTGCACGTCTGTAAAACATTTGCAAAATCTGACTATTGTGCTTGCTATGATGCAAGAGGGATCATATCCTATACGTGCGCATTAGCAACTGACAATCAAAAGTCTGAGTTGTGCATGTGCAACTCCTATGGCTCGGAAAAGAGAATTGTGATCTAGTCCAAAATGAAATAATAATCCCCAAAATGATAAATATAATGCAAATAAAGTAAAACTGGTTAATGAAAAAGTAAAAGTGAATGGGGGGACCATCACAACTGCCACCTAAATTTAACCCCCTCCCTGCCCACAGTCAGTAGGGGACACCAATGAGCTTGGAAAGGCCTCCGTCCATCGGATGGGACGTTAAACCTTGGCCCCGTGTGTGGAAGAACCATACTCTGTGCACGTTAAAGAACATGCTGGATAGCCTTGACGGGAGGCTACCATCAGCTGTTCCAGTGGGTCCCCTCACCCAATCTTCTCTGAGTTTTCGGGGTCCACGTGACCTGGTCATTTAGCCCATGGTGTGCAAAAAAGTGCTGCTCAGAGGTAAAACAATCCAATCTATTCAAAATAAGATCAAGTTTTCTTTATTTTTTCCAGTTATTTTTAGCACTTCAAATGGAAAAAAATATGAAGATATATGGGAAATTTATTTTGTGGTACGTAGTTTTATTTTAATACAGGTACATAAAATTCTTTTTAAGTTGAACTTTTAAATTGGTACTGCTGAGATACATATAGCAAGGGTTGGCTAGTTATTAACATACCAAATTCATAACCTGATGTTTCGAGGTTTAAGTTCACACTGCTCTTGCAAGATTATTTGAAATTTACTCTTCTATCCCTTTTGGTAAAGAAGGGGATACTGATGGAAAAGCTATTGTCTGTCAAATTGGATGTAAAAATCATGTCCCATGTGCAGGAAATCCATACCTTTTGCACATTAAAATACACAATGGAGTCTTCCGTCATTCTCTTAGCTGTGTAGTTGTAGATCCCCATTACCAGTTCTGAACCATTGGAGTCTTTGTGACCTGGCCATGTGCAGAAAAAGTGTTACTCAGAAATAAAACAGCAACACAATTCATCAAGACACTAGAGTGTCTAATTAATATCCTCTTCATTAAAGCAGTTTATTATCAATTTTTACACTATTGACATAAATATTCTAGTGCTTTAAATTTGTAATGGTTGCATAAACTGCATAAATGTTTTTGTCTGTGATTTAAACATAGATATATAATTAAATCATACACTATCTCCACATTAATTACAGCTCTTTCAGTTCTTTTAATTCTTTCAATTGAAATGACAAGCAATAAATGACTGACATAATATACTTCACAGACATACAAAATGTAGATTATTTAGTGTACTATAGAATTGCAATTTTTAAAATAGAGATACCAGGTGGTTTTTCCCAAGCAGTTTATAGCCATATGATGTTCCTGTGAGTTGGTTCTCTTATAGCCCTTGTTAGTAGAGAGCTAGGTTGATAGAATAGATTGTAGCTCAATGACCAGATTACCTGTGATATTTGCAAATTTGTATTTTATCAAGCTTGAGACTTTTATACATATTAAAATATAAGTGATTGACTTTGCAGATGGCCCTTTATCCTTTCCAAAGTTATATGTAATCTTGAGCTGTTTTGCTATAACTGGGGTGGGTATGAGACTTTGCAGTCAGGCTGTAGAGTGCCAAACACTTAAAGTGAGGTTTGCTGCTTAGTTGCAACTTGTAACTTATCTTTTATTTACAATTGAGAGCATGGATAATTCAAAGCTGGGGTGACATGAGAATTTTTTTGGATTATCTAAAATTTGAATTCAACTTTTTGTCGAAAGGTATAAGATGTTTTGGGGAGGGTGGGGTAATTGAAATAACTAATATTTTGAATTAAATGATGTTGATTCATTTGAGATCCAGTGCAGTATTATAGTTGTTTTATTTTGAAATGTTTGATATGCTAATGCATTTTTTCACAAATGTTTCATTCCAATGAATTTTACCTTTTAGTTAACCTCAAACATATTCAGCTACCTTCTTCATCAGTGGATCACTCATAGCAAGATGTTTTTACAACAAGTTAACAGTGAACAAAGTAATGCAGGAATTTCTCTTGAAAAATCAGTTTTAACATTAAAAGGTAAGTGCTCTTTTAGAATATTTTTATGTTAAAAATAAAATATTTTAAAAATATTTTTATGTTATTTTAAAGTGAAGAGAGATTTTAAATTGTTTTCTTTGCCTAATTATTGCCATAATCTGTAGGGATCAACTGCATATTCATATTTGTGAATGGAAGCTTAAAATTAGAGACAACTGACAGTTATTTATCATTACTAGTAGATCTGTATCCTGTAGTAGCATGTTGAAAAGAATAGAAAATATTTTATTATAAATACAATAGCATGTTTCATGTATTATGTTTAAATGCAACAATTACAGTACACTTTTATCTAGATTGATAGAGGAGAAGAGAGTACAATAATGCAAAAAACGTAGATAATATAAAATGCAAGGAAAAGCTTATTGAGTCAATTCTGGTCATAGCAAACATGGTGCAGCTGGAATATTTGATCATTATAAATTTTGTATTAAGAACCAGACTGTTGGGGTTTTCAGAACATTGAACTATTGTTTTCATTCAGTTCAAAAATGCATTCTGCTACACCAGCAAAGTGGTATAAAATACAGTTACATTTGTATGTTTTACATGCAGAATGTGCTGTTAACTATTTATTGTATATTTGCAATATGATTTTACATTAAAAAAGAAATTTTATTTTGGTATCTATTATGCTTACAGTGCTTTTATATAGGGTTTCCTTATAATTATGAATATACAGTTGAACGTTAATGACTTTTGTGTATTTGATTATTTGCAAGTTTGCCATCAATAATTAAATGGAAATTTGTTTGGAGTTTTGCAGCCTACTGCGAAAAATCGCAAATGACATGCGTATACTAGAAAATGTAAAGAAAACTAAAAAAATTTTAAGTAATAAATGCATAAAATATATGTATTATTAATCTATTTTATCATTTACTACCATAAATATATACACAAATTTATTATATAAAGTTCAATTTTGTAAAAAGTTACAGTGCGTTAAAGAACTGCAGACTACACACTCTGTTTGGGGAACCACGCTCTTTGTTTCGGTACTAGCAAGCCTCACTCAGTGTTTTGTCTCTCAGTGTACTGTAAAATACTATACTGAACACTGTATATAACTGTTTTATAAACTTTAATAATTTTACTGCTATCTAAATAGTACATGTATTGCATCACATGCTCTACATGTACTGTATTACCCCTCTCTCACTCTCTCTCTTTCTCTCTGTGTGTGTGTGTGTTAGCTTACATTGTTGATATTGTAATTTTAAATTTATGAAACATACTGTTGCAGTACAGTGTATTATTTTACTGTTTTTTGTGTGTTAAATATGGCCAACAATATTAAGAGTTAAGGTTTTAGGGGCCTAGAGATATTTGCGGCTTTTCCACATTCGCAGCGGTCCTGCACCCCTAACCCCCATGAATGTGGAGGGCTGACTCTACATCCAGTAAGGTAAAACTATGTGAACTCCTATAAACCATGTACACATGTATGTAAAATATATTTTTGTGTACCGGAATACTAAACTTTTTATTTCTAATCCTCTTCCTCTGACCTGTTAATAGATAGGTCATCAGGATTGATTTCGGCTTGAGTTTTGACAGGTTCAGCAATTTCGAAACCTTTCCATGCAGATGATGAAAAAGAGTGTATAAGGAAGCTTTTTGCAGTGATGTGGTGGGAGACTGCAGATGGTAGAGGATGGAGATGGTGTTCTTTTCAGAGCTTTCTTGAAGAACATGGTGTTGCATTACATTTCCTTGAACATCTCTCTTAATGAGAAATATCTGTTTACTTCCCAAGTGATCCTTAAAATTCTTTCTATCTAAGAATTGCACTATTTCATCTTGTCAGTTAGGTGCTGAAAGACTTGGCTGAAATTATGGAGGTCCTATGATGCCTGCTTGATCACTTCTTTTAATTCATCCAGAGCAACAAGTGCTTATAGGTCTTCTTCAGTTAGCTCATCCCCATAACCATTCAGTAATTCTTGTACATACATCATTGAATCCTTCACCTCCTACCTGAAGAACAATGTTACCAATTCTTATGGAGGGTCAGTCATATATGTGGGGTTGCGTATTCTTAGTTCATGTACTTTGAGCCCCTTCTCTAATGTTTATTTTTACATGGTGTAATGTAAGTATATGGCATAAATTTAAGGATGTATTTTAGAATCCAAACTTTCCCTCTCTCCTCAAAACGTTTTGGCTATTCCACTCTGAGAGTATTACAGGTTTTTTAGCTTCAGTGTATCTAACTTTCATGCACCTTGCTGGCAATGAAAAAAAATATTATGAATAGTGCAGCCAATTTGGTAATACTAACCCTTGTTTTCTTTATATTATGAAGCTTATAAATTACCCCTCAAGCAGTTACTTGCCACAGTAGTCTAGTAGTGTAACGCTCCAAACAAATGCAAAATACTTGAAGTTTTTATGCTCCGGATAGCTTAGAAGGGCGCCAGGCAATAATTAACAAATTGCCAAAAGTAGAATAAGTTGATAATAAGTTGATTTAGGGTTCAAATACCAGCGAGCGTTAATGAGTAAGAATCAAAATGATTGTCAAGTAAACTTTATAATTCAAAAATCCTTAATTCGCGTTGCTCAAGAGAAAAAAACTGTACAGACTCAAAAGGTTTATAACGAAACAGATTTATTTCCAAAATAATTCAACTCACCAAGACATCAATGAAGAACACATAACTGCTACTCCTGTGCTATACGCACTGTGCTTGGTGCTACGCACCTTGTGCTCGTGCACTCACTTGTGCTACTCCTTCTGCTTATGCTACTCTGCTTACTCTACCTTAGTGACTCGCAGGCCACCGGTTTTTGACAATGAGCCGGCGCATGCCGGGAAAGACATTTGCATACTATGACGAACGACGTAAGCTATGACGCAAGAGGGGGCGTATCCTTTGCACGCGCTTTAACGGTACAGTCGGAAGATCGGAGTTGTGGCGCATGCACAACTCCTAGAAACTCTTGGATGTGAGCGCTGTGATGCCAAAAAGGAAATAAAAAATCCCCAAAATGATAAATATAACGTAAACGAAACAAAACTGGTTAAGGTAAAGCAAAAGTGAACGGTGGGGCATCACAGTAGGAACCAGTCAGCATAATGTGTCATAGAGAAAATCTGTGAAGAAAGCAAGCAACCCTTTAGCAAAGAGACAACACAAGAAAGGAAACATCCATACCTTATCTGGAGCTTTAATCTAGATATCTTTGAGCAGTAGCCAAGTATGCTAACCACTCAGAATTTTTTTTATTAATATGCACTTTAATTAATTTTGTTCATTAAGTTTTCAGAATTATTAAAATTAATGTGTTGTTTATTTTGATTGCAAATTTTATGTTTATAAAATTCAGTATTAAATGCTGTTTAATTTGGTATACAATGTGACCTAGTTCTGTAGTTATTTTACAAAAAAGTCCTAAAGTTATTTTTTAGCTGAGCACAGTGAAAAAAATTTGCTGATCCTCTCAATTCCTTCCAGTTTTTGAGGCTGGATCCTGGAAAGGTTAAACAGCATCTCCTCTATGGAGAAGTTGCCTGTGATTTGAATGTAAGATGATATTTGATATGTTTATAGTCAAAACTAAATGTAAAAAATTGGCAAAAAAAAATGAGTAAAAATACGAATAAATAGCAAGTTTGGTTTATGTTTGACAATCAATGTATCAGTGTATATTGATGTAATTCCAAATGCTGAACACTTCACATAATTAAGGATATATTGCTGAATAATTTCTCTTTCAGTTTTGAGGAAACTTATTGTTTACGGTTTTAAAGAACCTTCCAAGGTTGAAGATGCAGTGAATCTTATTTTTTTAATTTTCCAGCAGATCAGGCCCTTCATTGAGTGCAGTAAGTATTAATATTGATATTTTGTTTCCTATATGTAATATGTAAGGGTCATTCAAATGAAAAGTGGACAACTATATCTGGATAATGAGCTAAGTGTTCTAGTATACATTGTTTATTACATTAGTAACACTTCAAATCACAGCACTTCATGGTAACAACTTTTTGAACACTATTATTATTCTGTGGGTCAGTGTGGACATAGAGGAAAATTACCTTGAGCTGTGTGGGATCTGAACCTATGAATTGGAACTGTGATCTTTGTGTCCTCACATTTTTTTTGTCTCAGGTTTGCATAGGAAGATATTCAGGATCTTTGTACCTCAGGTGTATATAAGAGGAACTCAACCAAAAATCAGTGGTACATATTGGTTTGAATGTGATATAAGTTGTTTGATGACAGATGATCTTCACATGGAAGCATCCAAAGTTGAACAATGTTCTGTTATGCTGACAATGTAATTTGACTTTCAGGGTCTTGTTAATTGAGTTTCTGGACCATGGTAACACCATCAACTTGTGAACATTTTGTAAAATTTTGAATAGTTGAAAGCAGTCAATAAAGTTGACATACACAGGATTTTGAGTAAGAAGGTTGTTTTGCTGCATCATGTCTGCTCCCATACTGCCCAAGTAACAACATTGGACAGATATGGTTGAAAATGCTTGGAACATTCTCCTTGTAGTATTAGCATCTCCTCTGTTAGATTTTCACATTTCTAGACCACTGAAAAGTGCCATAGAAAGAAGAAAGTTGAAGTTGTACCAAGAGGTACAGTGCATTGTCACAGACTACCTGCCACAACCAAATTTGCTAATTGCCACAACCCAATTTGCAGTACATCAAATCTACATGCCACAACCCAATTTGCTGTAGCCCAACAGCATATCATGTTGCCAATTTCATGTTGGGACCAATGTCACAATAGACATAGTGAATTTGAATAAATGACTTACTCTTTATTTCCATCTCGTCCCCTTTTCACATGAATGACTATGAATGAATATATTACAATATATGCATTTATACATATTTACAATATATATATGTATTGTAAATGTAAACAGTATAATATAAATAAGCTTTATAAATTGCAAATATAAACTAAAGAGTAAAATAGTTCTAATTGTTTATTATAATTCCCATGTACCCTTCATGAAAAAAAAAATATATATATATTTAAAGGAAAAACACACAATTAATGAAATGTTTTTGATTATCTAGGAAGATGCATACAAGGACAGGACTCTTTAAAGGAGCAATGTGAAAAATATTTAATTTTGTTAGTAAAAGTAGTAAGTAATAATTAATTTTGTTAGTAAAAGTATAAGGTACTTACTAATCAATGTTGTTATAATTTATGATGATTTAATGTTTCATTATGAAAATTTTAAACAAATAATTCTGACATTTTTAACCTTAAATGTATCAGAGAGAAAATATAATTTCTGCTACAATCACTCCATGGACCAGAAGTTGATATATTGCCATTTATTGCAATGTTATGTTTTTTCCTGAAAGAAATAATTTTTAACAGTTATTTTTAATTCATTCTAAAAGTTTAATTGTAGTGTAAAATAAAAATTTACCTATTGATTTACTAATATATAAAGATGAAAGTTTGTGTTTGTTTAGGTATCTGTCCACTTGTGCACTCGCCCTTTAAAATAGTTAGAGAAACCAAACTTTGCATGAACTTTCCCTTCATTCAAAGTTGAGTATAGGCTACATGTAAACTCACTGGAATTAATCAAAACCAGCATGGACTGGTTTAAATTTCTCAAAATACCCATAGATTTAATGTTACCGATTGTTGAAAATTAATCTTGCAATATTAATTTTTGCATTTGAAAGTAGAAATAGTTTGATTAAATTCTATCTGTTTGCTTGATAAAGACACTTTCTGAAATGATTAAATAGCATGATCATGGCATGAACTTCTGAATTCATGAGAAGAGCAGAAATTTTGAAGCTTTGAGATTCATTACAGCAGTTCTAAATATAAGAAAAATCGTGAGAGTGATGCAATATGATGCTTGCTAGACTTTCTCTGTGGCTTATAAAACTGACTGACTTATGTCAGACCTCTGTGGCATGCATCTGCTTGAGGAGGGGGGGGGGTATTTATTTATATATTTTTACTCGCCATTGTTCATTGATTTTACAATTGTTTAATTTCCAGTGAAGTATTTCAAATATGTGTATTTGGTGGATATGAAGCTCAGATTTTATTAAGTGAAGTTTATATGTAACTGAAATGGTGGCTCTGTAAATTCTGATTTTTTTTTTAATATATACTTCTAGGCTAAAATTTATTATTATTAATTCTGGATATATACTTTTTATTCATCATTGCAAAATCATATCAGATAATCTGTCAGTTGAAACTAAAGAATGCTGTATTATATGGGTACTATGTTGTTTAGGTTTTAATATTCAGCACAGTGGCTTGTCCTTTGCTGCACCCTTTGTGCCATTTTTAGGCTCTGAGTATAAATGATCCACCATGTGCATTATCAGGGTATATCTGAAAGTTACCTGTGGTTATCCATCATTCTTTTATTTTACAGTTTATCTAGCTGTAAGTCTACATATTTTGGTACTTATATAATTTGTTTTTTATATTTTTAAATATTATAATTTTAGACCCTACCTAGTCTAGTGGTTAGCTTACCTGACTACTAAGACCAGTGGGGTATATCCTTATTATGTAAGTGTTTGTATGTTGTATGAGAAACCAGGACAAGCCTAATATAGCTTCTAGGTTATCTCCTTTTTATATAAAAAAAAAATTAGGTCCTTACAAATGCCTTCCCCCCAAATATATATATATATTATATAAAATGACGTTAAAATAAGTGTAAATTGAAAAAAAAATGTGTTAAATAATGTTTTTAATAATAAAGGTTTATATTATCAATATGTGCTAAATGTTATTCTTCATGCTTGCAATATGGAGAGTGGCATATACTACCTTAGAGAGTTTCAGACCTCCTTTAAAAGAAGGGGGGTATCTCAATTTTAATGAGTTATGCCAAAGTTGGAGGGAGGGAGGGAGGGTAATGCCATCTGTTATATACTTCCGAGTGTCAAACCTGAGCAATGGCAGCTAAATCTACTAGTATGTTTATATAGTGGATAAATATCTGAAATAATATGACAAGAATATCTGAGTCTTGCATGGCACTATTACCATGATCTTGCATAGTGCAATAATAGCTCAGATTGTTTTCTTCTTACTTCAGATGTTTCAGAATTAAATTATAAGCCAAGAATGTTATGTGGACTATTGCATTTTAATAATATATACATTCAATTTCTTTTTGATTTTTGCAATGCTTTAAAAAATTTATTTTTGCATAAGAGAGCAAAAATGGATGTGTTTAATTGGAGTTAATCTTTCAATAACTGTGAACTTTGATGTCTGCTTTGCATATTTTATTTTCATATTAAAATTTGTTTCATTAGTTTGAAAATATTCCTTAGTCATTATAAGTATATATATATATACAAATTAAAATATTTTTTGCGATTATGTGGCAAAACAAATCAGCAATATTTTTTTTTCCACTTGGTGAATTTGGTTGTGTATCTGTGGATGCTTTATGAAGAGTAAAATTTCTGTGATATTTTACTATGATCATTTTCTGAAGAATTTATTAGTTCATAAATGTGTACTGTATTTTTTAAATGAAATACAAATATTTTTGAATAAAATTTTCCATAATGATAATGCAAATTTGATCGTAAACAGTTTTGATTTCAAATTTAATGCCCTGGTTGATAAACTTATATGCTGCAGAATGTTTATTTAGTTTTTTTCTCTGTGTAGGTTTTTAGGCTTATATTTATATGTTTAAAAAACGTGTTTTAAATAAAAACTATTTTTTGTAACACTAATAATTCTATGCTGTTTTAGTGATCGTTAAAAATCTGATGCAAAGTGCATAATGCATTTAACCAGAATCCCCACCATGCCCTGGGTGAGAAAGGGACACAATGTCTCTTTTCTCACCAAGTATGGCATTAAGTCATGGCTCTATGTGCAGGAGAGTAATACCATATGCACATTAAAGCACACTGGATGACCCTAATGAAAGCCTGCCCCATATGTCTCCTAACAGCTGTCAGTGAGTCCTCTGCTCCCAACATTTTCTGAGCCCTTGAGGACCTTGTGAACTAGTTAATTAGCCCATTGTGTGTAAAAAAATGGCTTCAGAGATAAAACAAGCTTAATTCTCATATTTGGTTAACTTCATCACATATTCACAAGTATCCCAAGCATTGTTGCATTAAAATATAGTTAAAGTTTTGACTTTTATTTTGTATTGTTTAAAAGATTGTTTAAGCATTTATTTTCTTCTGCATTCTGAAGTAATGCAGTTGTAATTATTGTTTTATAATGTTCTGAAGGACATGTTACAGAAATTGTTTTCTTTTCCAGTTACATGATGTTTTAGAGCTTCATCCATTTTCATATGTTCAGTTCATAAGGCCAACGTTAGAATGTACAGTTTCATTTTGTTTCACAAAAGAAATTGAAGGTAAGTGATAGTGCTTAATTTGAATGTAGCATTTTTGTTTCTTTTTTAATGTTTTCGACATATAGAGGGTGGCAATATGTTTTGTATTGGGATATATTTAGTAATATAGCAGAAATTATTTCTAAAAGGTTCTGGAATGAAATCTAAAAATAGTAATAACTAGAATGATGCATATCGCCTGGCGCATATGAGAATCTTGTTTTCAAAGAGAAAGAAATTTTTCCTTTACCAACAATTTCATTCCTTAAAAGTTTTAATTTGAGCTAGCAGATGATGGGGAGGGGGGAAGTGCAAATAGTATTTCATTAGTAATTATGTAACGTAAAAATATTTGTCTTTTAATTCCTAAATTTAAAAGGTTGGATTTTCCATACCTCTTTCAGAAAAGTAGGTAGATTATTGCTGTCGGTGGAATATCTCTTAAAACCTACCACTAATTTTTCAAATTTCTATTCTATGCATATTATTTGTAAAACTCGATAACAGCTCTGCTATTTCATCATTTCAGTGATTTGTAAAGATGCATATATCGAAACTACTAAGTATTTGAAAAATGCGAATTATAATATTTCATTAATACAAATCAAATTAAAAAAGAGTTTTCTAATTATCATTTTCATTGTTTCCAATGAAAACTTAATGATGTCCACATTCCAATATTAAAATTTCATATTTCTATCATTAATACATTGTTGCAATATTTGTTTGAAATTTTGGAATTTTCAATCTGTACAAAAGATTATGAAAGGGCGAATCATAATATTTTATCAATTCCTATCTAACCCTAAAAAAGATTTTTTTCATTTATCTCTAAATACAGACAATTATCTGCTAAATCAATAAATATTTTGCAGAAAATTTTTTTGCCGACATGCGGGATTTGAACCCGCATCTCTCCAGAAACATGCCAGAGTATTCTTCCAGTTTAACTCAAAGGTTCAAATCCTGTATATCAGCGAAAATTTTTTCTGCAAAATATTTATTGATTTATCAATGCCAAAAGAGCAGCAGATAATGCTGTGATTATCATCTATGTTTAAATCATTAATAACGCTAAATAGCGTAATGAGACTATTATTTATTTCCATCTTACTCTGTGCAATATAAAGGTAATAGTTGCCACCCAAGATCATAGATGGCGCCAGTGGTTGGCCCGAAAATCTTGGTGATAGAGTTTAGTCTTCAAATTAGCGGAAAAAAGACAGAGCTGGCATTAGTTGAACTGGAAGAATACTCTGGCATGTTTCTGGAGAGGTGCGGGTTCAAATCCCGTATGTTGGC
This sequence comes from Ryuthela nishihirai, assembly GCA_038380435.1. Taxonomy (NCBI): domain Eukaryota; kingdom Metazoa; phylum Arthropoda; class Arachnida; order Araneae; family Heptathelidae; genus Ryuthela; species Ryuthela nishihirai. Next base: position 40,534,442 of record JAWZYU010000018.1, on the reverse strand, counting down.
AAAAAAAATTTCCGCAAAATATTTATTGATTTATCAACACCAAAAGAACAGCAGGTAACACTGTGATTATCATCTATGTTTAAATTATCTGCTAAAACAAAAAATGTCTCCCCCCGGGTCTAAGAGGTCTATTCATTGTTGCCAATAAAAACATCATGGCATTAACATTCCACCATCAAAATTTAAAATTTCTGGCTTAAATATGTTGTTTGCAATATTTGTTTGAAATTTTGGAATTTGAAACTTTTTCCATTGTTAGAGAGCGCAATTATAGTTTTCGGAAGATTTTAAAAGTGTGAATCATAATATTTTAACAATTCCTATCTAAGGCATAAAGAATTTTTTCATTTATCTCTAAAAACAAGCAATTATCAGCTAAAACTAAAAAGGCGTGTTTTCCCACCCCCTCTGGGTCTAAGGGGGTCAACTCATTGTTGGCAATAGAAATTTCATGACCACATTCCACTACCAAAATTTCAAATTTCTAGCATTAATACATCATTTGCAATATTCATTTGAAATTTTGGAATTTTAAAACTTTTCCACCGCTGAAGGGCATAGTTATAGCTCTACAGAGATTTGGAAAGTGCATATCGTAATATTTCATCAATACCTATCCAACACAAAAAGAATTTTTAATTTATCTCTGTAAACAAAAATGTTTCGATCTCTACAAGCGAACAAACAGGCAGACAACAAAATGAAACTATTATCTCGTTTTTTTTTGAAACCGAGATAATAAAATGTGTGATTATTGCTCAGCAAACTCATAAAAAAAAAGTTGATGGGAACTATAAATTCAAGTCGCTTCAGAGATAAAACATTTTCATTCTTAAAACTCTGTTATTTCAAAGTTCAGTGATAGTAAACTAATTATTATATATGTAAAGTACAATCATATATAGCATGTAATATATACGATAACACGGTAACATGTTTTTTTTTCTTTTTTTTTTGGGGGGGGGGGGGGGGGGCTCAGTTGGTAGTGTACCAGGCTTGTAATCTGCAGTTCACAGGTTTGTCCCAGCTGGGCCAGTCTTGAGATTTATCTCCCCAAAACTCCCTGCCCTACCCTTAGTCACTAGGGGACATCAGTGGACTTGGAAAGGCCACCATCCATCAAATGGGATGTTAAGCTGTAGCCCTTGTGTGGGAGAGCCATACTCTGTGCGCATCAAAGAACACACTGGATGGCCTTGATGGGAGGCTACCATTTGTCTCCTAACAGCTGTCCAGTGGCTAACAAGCACCCCCTATTTTCTTGGGGTCCTTGTGACTGGCCATTTAGCCCAATGTGGGAAAAATGCTACTCAGAGGTAAAACAATCTAACCTATAATCTTTTTTTTTTTGAAAATAACATAATAAATGTTTATTTCTAATTTTAAGTATTACATATTTAAAATATTAGTAAATTGCATTTCCCAATTTCTTTAGGAATTTAATAATACATATTTTTATTTTCAGATTGCCTTTTTGAAAGACTTACAGTCCAGTTCCTGAATATGATTAAAGCAATTTTACTATGCCAAGAGTATAAGCCAGCTAAATTGCCAGAAGGTATTAAATAAAGTTTTCCAACTTTTTTGGAACATATTTTATATGTATTTAATATTTATTAAAAAAGTAGAAATCTTTAAGTTCTTTATAAATAAGTTTTGTCTTAAATTATGCCATTCCATTGTAATGGGCATATCTCAACTAAGCTAGTTATGTATTTACAAACACTAGCATAAGAAGAGGAGAAATAATGTATATATAAATAAAAGAAAATTTCCCAAATGTTTGAAATGTTTTTCTTGAAATTTTCTACAATGATCATATGTGCATTTTGCAATTAAAGTATAGATCCTATAGCAATTTTAAAAGTATGTATATACACCTATCCCTTGCTTTGCATAGTAGATATGTTCTGGGAAATGACAATGCAAAGTAAAACCATGCAAGCAAGATGGATTTTTCACTTTGACTACATCTTAAATATTGGGGTTGCATTTGTAAAGAATAATTTTTCCTGTATGTTTCTGTAAGCAACTGTTTTGATGTAAACTAATTAGATATACAAATGTATAAAATGCATGTAATAATTGAAGATGAATATAAAGATTGAAGAAACGTTAAAACATGACCATAAAATTTATGACCATTAATAAATAACATGACCATTAAATAAATACAATAAATACATTTAATGGTCACATAAAATACATGACCATTAAATAATAATAAAAGTAAATTAGCACTCAACAATCATAAATATTACATGTACTGTATGTATGGTTTGCATTGTCATCTCATAGTTTTTCTTGGTGCTACAAAACTGAATAGTTATAAATAAAGCCATATTATTTTTGTATATATTGGAATTATATTTATCTCACCAAAAGCCAATTAGATTTTTGCTGCCAAACTGATAAGATCTGACTTCATCAATGTACAAGAAAAGATAAATTTTTGACAAAAGTCCAAATGATGCAGTTCAAACCAGGTCAATAAATAAGTTGGAACAAGTGGTTGATATGTTTACTGGCTGGTGTTTTGAAGGTGATTAGAATAGAAATATGAGGTGACAAACTGTAACAAAAGAAAATATGCAGTAATCCCTCATTATAACATGGTTTGCTGAGCTCTAATTTGCTATAGCACAGTATAACAGATTTAACACAGCTGAGTTAAATTGAAAACTTAATCACTATCCAAGCTGTTTTATCATTGTTTTAGTAAATCAAAATAACATTTTGATCAGTAAATACAGGATAGTAGGGATGTTAGTCACTTCTTGTAGTAATATATGAAGTAAGTCCTTTCCTGTTGCATGGATCACACAATGATATTTAGACCACCGTAACTTGACATGTTTCAACTATTAATGCATCTTCAGAAGTTGGGTAAACAGTTCTACTTCGGAGATTATATGCATGTGTGTTGTTTTGCAGCTGCACCATATGGTTTGCAGTGGGTGGCACTCTTGCGGTTTCGTGGTTCTACCCATGTGCCTTGGGTAGGGATGAGGATGTGGATGCTTTAGCAGTGCTGCACTGATCAAGGAGCAGTTTCCATAGGTGGGATGGGTGGTTAATTTTTTCGTTGCAGCACACTTCTCTATTTTAGTATATTACACTAGTTATTCAACGAGATCTGATTGAAAGATTAGTGGTGGTGGTGGTGGGGGGGGGGAGGCACAAATAATTTGGTGAGGTCAAATTGTGAGGTCATTCCAGTATTAGAGACCACTCTTGCCAATGAAGTGATTACATTACATGAAAACAATAACAATAAACCTTACTATGGCAAAATGAAAAGAACCTGCCGAACTAGGATAAAAGAGCATGAAAGGGATATACAGTTATATATCCCTTTCATGCTCTTTTATCCTAGTTCGGCAGGTTCTTTTCGTTTTGCCATAGTAAGGTTTATTGTTATTGTTTTCATGTAATGTATTTTATATACTCCTCCTATTTTCTCGTTCTGGTCCCAATCGGTTTTAATTACATTAATTATGGTGTTGCTGGTTTTAATTGCCACTATTGTAATTGTAAGGTTGCATTTTTCAATGAATTTGCCAGCTATGGGATGTTTGGAATCCCTGTGGTGAACTTATTTTTTTTTGGATTGCTGCATTGGTGTCAGTTGAAATATTTTTTTCCAAGCTATATCACTGTCTCAACTCGTAATAGTGCTGTTTTAATTATCTTGTGACATATTAATAAAATAAAAATTGCTGCAATAAGCAATAATTGCTATGGATCTGGCAAACAGATCTCTGAATCCTTCTAATTTCATAAAAACAGATCTGGCATGTATTGCTTTGCATGTAACGTGTTTTTTTAGCACTTTTTCATGAACATAATTAGTACATTTTTAAGTTGTGACAATGGTTGATAAGAGTGCAAGAGCATCAACTTCTAATGTTGGTAAGAAGGAAAAAGCCCAAGTTTATAAACTAATTTTGACATTTTTAAAAGAATTGATTCTGGTGAATGGCAAGTCGATGCGGACAATAATTTAGGACTAGCAAATTAGAGTAAGAACAATTAAAAAAAAATTTTTTTTTAGCAGCAGAAAAGTTTGCTGTTTTACTGCAGGCAACAAAATTAGCTAGGGCCACACCAACTATTAGGACTGAAATGGAGAGATTTCTAAGTATTTTCAGTGATGATAAATACCAAATACATAAAATTCCATTAAATTCAACTGTTATTTAAGAAAAGGTCTACATCAAGATATGAAATGCTCAACCTGAAAAAGTCTGTGGAACCATATACTGATAGTAAAAGGATGGTTTGATAGATTTAAAATGCTCTCTTACCTTCACAGTATATCAATCCAGGGAGAAATTGGAAGTGCAGATCAGGAAAAGTTGAAAATTTCAAAATGGAACATAATTTTTTTTCAAGAGTTGGGTTATACTGCTCAACAAGTTTTTAACCAAGCTACTTATAATCTAACTATCGAAACAGCCATTCACAATGACCGGGACTCATCAAATTAACATGCATCTATGGAAATATGGACTATCCAAGTGAAGGTGCTGCTTGGGAAATGGGCAGGGCATATATTGCATAATATAGAAGTCAGTTTTGATTCTGACTAAATTATTCATTTCTGAATAGAGTTGGACAAATATTGCTCTCCCTTTGCTCATGGGGAACAACATACACATCCACTTTTGAAACTCCTGCCTAAATAACTCAAGGTAACAGATCATATTTTACATTGAACAGCATGAATTAAATGATATCTGACAATCATATCTCACATGTCTCAAAATTGTTTTTCCTTTAACATTTAAAATGATTTAGGGAATTCGAATTTTTGTGTGAAACGTAGCAGTCTGTTGGGGGGGGGGGATATACATAACCCTCCTGGGTCAAGGGTCAGCTCTTGTGGCTCAACCATTATGGGGGAAACTGTGTTCTAAATGAGTTTTAAACTCTGAGATCTCATGTGGCTTATGCAAAGGAAGTTAAACCCAAATTTGTAACTGAAGGCCTGTAAGATATTAAAGTGATTGATTAATTATAATTTTGTGTACAATACTTTTTAACATGCTTTTCAATAAATTTTATGCAATATATCTCTCTTAATTGCAATAGTCACCCACAATTTACACATACATATTTTACACAGTAGCTTTTAATGATAAAATGTATTTTAATTTTCTAATGTGTTGTGGAATTGTTACACAGTGGTCAAATGGTGATGTGCTTCAGAGCAAAGAGGTCTTCTTTAAGTTTCAGATAAGTCAATCATTTTTTTTTCAATGTACAATTTCTAGACAAAAAAAAATTGAGAATTTGAAGAATATGGTCCTAAAAATAAAACATTTAAATAAATTTTTTATAAATGTTGAATTTTAATAATATATATTTATTTAGTATTTAAAGGTAAATTTAATTTTTTATGACATTGTAAAGGTTAAAAGTTCATCCTCTAAATCACAAAGCCTTAACCTAGTTACTTTGTTTAAACTTTAGTATACTGGCATTTAGTTACAAAAAATAACAATGAAGGTAGAAATTTCTGTCCACAAGTACTATGTCACCATGCGTAAATCTCTGATAATGACTTGATAGTATCAATGGTTATGATTATAACTGAATCATCCTGATATAATAACTTACAGTATCTAAAAATTCAATTGATATATTAAGTAGTCGGAACTTTACACCATAAATATTTCTATTACTATATTACTATTCCTTATTTATCACAAGGCTTTAAATTTTAAACTTGAACTTTGTGCTAAACTCCATTTATAAATTCAGAGCAGTAGAAATGTAATTAAATACTTTTGAGTTTGTACTTTTTAAAGAATTATGGAAGCTGGAATGTTCAGTAGCAAATTGTCATTAACTATAATTTCTCAAAAGTTAATTAAACCGAAGTAATAACTCTATATCAAATCTTTGATCCATTAAATGCATATTTTTGAAGTTACAGAGCTTTAAAGTTGAGTTCCCATTGACATAGCATGTAAATTCTATAATATTTTAGTAGAACAATGTAGAAAGTGTAAATGTTTCCCCTTTACTCCCAAAATTGCAATTTTTTTGTAAAATAAGCTGAATGTTATGCTTCAATCACTTTTTTCATAATTAAAATATTACTCTTACAGATACTAAGGAGCAATTAACTCTGGAAGCTCATAAGATAAAAACTGAATTTTTTACACTTCCTGTTCTAAATGAAATATGCCAGCAGTTGGTAACTAGATACTTTTTATTAACAGCAGAAGATATAAAAAATTGGGAAAATAACCCAGAAGATTTTGGTGAGTAATGCTAAACACAACTCCTATAAATAAGTTAAAAAAAACTGTAAATATAGCAATATATGTTTGAATTTGCAGAGAAATGACCCTTCATTTAAAATTGAAAGAATTTTAAAGCAAATATTAATGATATTCTTAAGATCCATATTTTTTTTTGAGTTAGCTGATAGTTCAGGAAATTATGAGTATGTTAGCAAATCTGAAAAACACCATCGGATGTCTCCTGAGTAAGCTCAAATTGAAAATCTTTGGGTAAAATATTGCAAAATTTCATTACTTACAATTTAAAATCAGTTTGAAACTCTAATAGCAATCATACCTAAACTTGTCAGTGCTTAAAGCATTTAGTTATCAACATAGCCTTTTTAAGAGTTTTTCTTCCAACATGACTATAAGAAATTTTAATGATAGCCTTCCAAGAGAAATGCCCTTAAGTTGTGTATTAGCTGTAACTTTTAAATGGCTAATATGAAGTGTGTGCTACAATTATGTAAAATATCTTTTTATATATATAATTCAAAGTTGATTTTGGTAATTTACTAAATGCTCACATATTTCTTATTCTTTTTACTTTTTCATGAAGGGATCTGAAGCTGTCATAAGATTTGTACAGAATAGTAAATACACTTACCCAAAATAGAAAAGGTTTAAAATTGTCCTTATTAATAGTGCACAAAATGAGTGATTGCTTATTAAGGTTTTTAATGAATGTTATATAGTATCATTTCACACAGTGGTTAGTGCACTTGGCTAATGATCTAAGGGACCTGGATTCGATCCCCAAGTTGTTTTTCTGCTAAGGTCCCGCATCCTCACACACCTACTATGGCATATAAACTGACAGGCTGCTGTCAGACCTCTGTGGCAAGTAGCTGCTTGAGGGGGTATTTATTTTTTTTTTATTTAATCCTTTAGCTTTTGATAACTTAACAAGTCATGAAATCTCAAGCTCTAATGCCTCTCTTTATACATAATAAACTTGGACTGTTTTTAATGCATATACATTTTAACATTATATGTCAACTATGCTAAAGCAGTTTTCTGTAGCACATGGTAGTTAATCTAGCAACTCCATAAGTAGCAATTAAAAGAGTTACTTACAAAGTAATTCTGAATGATGTATCTCTATTTATAAAGCAACATGGGCTGCTAAAACTGAGTGGAAAAGTCTTAGTGAACATGGTCATGCACATATTTTTTACAGAGCTTCAGCTAAAAATTTTAGCTAGTTAAATACTAGCTGAAAATCCATTTTTATCTAGGTTAAAAGTGCTTGCCTTTTCACTGCATAATGTCGATGGGTAATAACCCATCGACATTATGCTATTGCTTTTGGCTTTGACATTTGTCAGTTGATTAATTGTAAGAAAGGTAAAAAAACAATATATTGCTTTTACTAGAATTATAATTAAAATGCTTGTTTATATATTTCTTTTAGCTACTGATGAAGGAGGAGAATCTTGGAAGTTCAGTTTGAGGGTATGAAATTTTTAGTTTTTTATCATAGTAAAATTGTCTTATGGTGAATTATAGTTCAATGATTTTTTTTTTCACTTTGATAAATGTTTTGGAAAAAATGCCGCATTTTACAATATTTAAAAAATGTATTTCAAACGGTAATATTTCATTCCAATAAATTTCTTGATTTGCACCAGTATATGGATAATGGTATATTTGTTTCAAAGCCAACTAGAGTAAAACAAATAAGGAATCTGACTGATACAGAACTCAAGACCTGATTATATGTCAGATTATATGTATTTATTATTGTTTATTAAGTCATAGTAATATTTCTACTAATTGGATTTTTGTAGTCAATTCCTTTGATTCTGTGGTGCTCATTGTACTAAATTTTTATCAGTAGTGTTCTGTCGACACAGAATATATATCATCTCTGATTATTAAATGATGTCTCATCATTGAAGAAATAAAATGTTAATTCAGTTAGTGGAAAAATTGCCATTACTTAATAGCTCAGCAATTAAGAGGAACTGACATGCAATCAAGGAGTCCTGGTTTAATACCCATTTGTGATCAGAACTCATCTCTAATAACTCTTCACATGCTCTAGTTCTAAAATTAAATGGTTTGTCAAGTTTAGAAATTATAGTTATATATTTGGGGGCTTATTCTGTTATGAAATATGATATATATATACTCAGAAAATATTGAATGCAAATATATTCTTCATCTACTGAGTTAATTGTGCTACACAAATAACTTGGAGCACTATTGGTCATTCTATAAGCATCTTCAATAGTGTCTAGTTACCTCTAATTGTTAGGAGATAAGAAACTGAAGGAGAGTCAGTGTTTTAAATAGAGAGATTGTTTTTGTTGTGCATTTGGGACTTGTGTTTCATTGGCTTCCACATTCTTGGCTTAGATTTAACCCATCCCATGTCCAGGTCATTTATACATGTTGCTAAAATCTGAAATGAGAGGCCTAGGACATCTATGTCCATTTTTAGTACAACAAAAATATTCAATATTTTTAAAAACAGAAATTGCCATTTGAAAATTTTCTTATAAATATCTTATAAAAATACATTTAGACTTGAAAAATAATACTTTCTTTTTTCATTTGATGCATATTTTATTAACCTAGGATGTAAATAACTTATTAAAGTCATCTGATTGTCATTTGTTAGACCTGATATAAGGTATTGCCAATTTATTTGTTACCATTATTCTGTGTTGAAGCAACCCCCTGATGTAAGCTCACAAACTTGATTTGAATAATTATCAACAAATTTTTCCTTAAAGTTTCGAAATCTGAAAATTAACAACAAAAAAAAAACTGCTAGGAAAATCCAGATCCGTTTGGCATATAACATGCAATAATGCTGTTGATTAGTTATTTGGCAAAAGAGTTTAAAAATTTTTTTGGCTGAGCATGGGAAGAAAATTGCTTTGCCTCTTCTCTGGGTGTAAACCAGTTTTTCAAATTGGATACTGGAAGAGTTAATGTATTGTATGCTTTAACTATACTGGTAATCCCCACGTAACATACTCCTGATGAACACAAATTCATTATAACATGGTGTTAAAATATTCAATTTTCCCCCCTTTAAATTTTTAAGAAATAAAAAAAAATTACCCAAAGAATTTCTTAGACAGCATAAATGACACAGTTGGTGAAGCAGTCTATCTCTAATGCATTGTTGTCTTGAGTAAGAGGTCTGAAAAAAGTGTTGGCTATTGAAATCATTGAAGAGTCACTTTCCATAATCAGTACATGGCTGTGTTATGTTCTGACCAAAATTTTGATCATTTTTATTTTTAAGAATGTTTTCTTCAATGAAGTTTATTTGTTTAATATTCTAAATAATCAATCTGAATCAATAGTGTGTACAAAGTACCATTCATATTCTTTGTTCCCATAGCAGAGCAGAGATGTTCACTTCTAACTATGAAAGGGCCACATTTAACTAAGTATTTATAGTGGACTGCATTATATCTTAGGTATTATTGAGCTGCATTATACCTAAGTACCTATCAGCAGGTTGCATTGTGCAAAATGAAATATGTATCTGAAAGATATTTGCTGGGTCTGGATCTGGAAAAAAAAATTAGTAGAGGTGATGGAGTGAATGAATTGAACCATAGTGGACGAGGGCTGGGGGTTTCTCCCCCATGATTTGGCACTGTATTTACCTTTACAGTGACAACTTTTGAAGCACAAGGTCATATTTAAGAGTTTATTACACTAAATCCCAAAAGCATTGATTTACAACAGTGTGATATTACATATTAATTTTGACAAAACATGTTTTTTGTCTACTTCAAATGGTGTAGAGAAATCAAGAAACTATCTCGTTTCGAATTTTTAATATATGGTCCATATGGTTTTAGTTATGTACTTTTGTGTCAACAAATTCTGCTCTGTAAGTGGAAAGATTACCCTTGCACATGCTGAAGTCTAACCACTCAAGGATGCATGCAATCTGCAGGATCAGTTAATGTATTTGTTATATCAATATTCAGATATATGATATGATATATAATGATATATACATTACAATATAGCATTGTAAATGGTAGCTAGGCATAAACTGGAAGGAGAGCTGTGTACCAATTCCCAGCGATGATGCACAGAACTGGCCAGGTCTAGCGCCTTAATGTCCGACCCCACCTTTTCGTGGTACAGGCTCGTTAGTACCTTTCAAAAGAGATATTCTCTTTTGGAAGGGGAGGGCTACCAGTTCAGTATGCCTACTGATCTGATCACATATGCCCACTTTTTTCTTTTTTTTCAACCCTGCTGAGGAGTGGTCAACTTCACAGGGTCCTGGTGCTGACCATTTATACCTGCTAGACTGGACTTGTTTATGGATTTGAGCTTGATTATGGATCCTGGACTTGCTGCACTGGTAGGCTTCTGTTGAGGGAGAATCTTCCACTGTGTTTTCTGTTTGCTTCTGGGTTCAAAGCCCCAAGTGAACAGACATGGGATACCTTATATCAGCTGGTGGATAATCCTGATCAGAGGTCATCGCAGGTACCTGAACTCACTTAGCTAATTGGGCATCGTCAATCCTAAACTGGAGTAATGTGTCTCAGGCAGGCCATATGGCTCTTGAAAAAGTCCACTTGAAAAGGTGGCGCCTGAAGTTTATACCTGTATCGATGACTTCAGTCTTTAGTGGAGGAGGAATAGGTTTTTGCCCATGCCTGAGATCAGGGGGCTGTTTGATATTGTTAGCCCTACCTATCTCAATAAAGTAATTTCTTTAAAAATCCTACTAATCATTTTTTCTCTGCAGGAGTGTGAGGACATTACATAGAGATTATTCTCTTGATGTCCTCATACACAAATTCCAGCGTTATAACCTAGATATTCTAGGCTTGCAAGAGACCAGATGGACAGGTAAAGGTGGGATACTTAAAAATAACTTTAAATTTCTCTTTTCAGGGAGGGAGGATGGAAAGCATCTCCAAGGTGTAGGTTTGCTTCTCAGCAGACATGCCAATGATGCTCTTCTAGGATATGACAGTATTAATAAAAGATTTCTTAGAGCAAATTTTAAAACAAAAATAAAAAGATTTGAATGTCATCTGTTGTTATGCCCCCACAGAGGACTCTGATGAGAACGAGAAGGATACGTTTTACAGTCAGCTTCAGGATATTTTGAATTCTGTGAAGGAGATATTTCTCTTGTTCTAGGTGACTTCAATGCTAAAGTTGATACTGACTCTAACCTTTGGGCAGGAGTTTTAGTTCCCTTTGGCATTGGTAGTTCCAATGGCAATGGGGAACATCTCCTACAGGTAAGTAAACTTAATGGTTTATGAATAACTAACACATACTACAAACATACATGGGTTTCACCTGATAGGTTGCACAGGAATATGATAGATTATATTTTAATTAATAGCAAATGGGCCGGTTCAGTTAGGAATAATATATAGTACAGGGGAGAAAAAATTGGGTCTGACCATTACCTTGTCAAAAGTGTCTTGCAGCTGAAGCTCAAGAAATGTTGTGCTAAAGTTAAGAAAATTACCTTCAACACTGAAGGTCTGAAAGATCCAGATATTGCCAAAGCATACCATGATAGGCTACTTAGTCATTATGACAATTGTGCTTTGGTTACTGCTGAAGTTGAGAAAGAATAGGATCAGTTTAAACAGGCTTTTCTTGAAACCAATCTTTTGGATAAAAGGGAACAGAGGAAACAAAATTACTTGAGTGATAAGGCTATGGAACTTATTTCTGAAAGAAGGAAGTGCAGGATTAATATGAATTAACACCCTACTAGTCCTAATAGAAGGCATTACAAAGAGCTGAATAAATGTGTAAAGGATCAATTAACAGCTGATAAGAATCTTTGGCTTGATAGCTTGGCTGACAAAGCAGAGGAAGTAGTTAGACAGCACAACAGCAGGGAGTTGTACCAGATTGTTAATGTTTTATATGGGAAGAAACACACAGGTACTGAAGGATAAACATTGCAAGGTGATTGAAGGTGAGGATTCTGTGATCGTTAGGTGGGCTGAGCATTTCAGAGATGTTCTAAATAATGAGATTATTTCTATTCCCATTGTTTGTAATGTGAATAGATGCATTACTAGCTTTAATGATGGCCCTATATCACATTCCGAAGTCGCTATCTCTAAATTAAAACTATAAAATCTCCAGGGGTGGATGAAATCACCACTGAAATGCTTAGAGCTGGGAATGTTTGTGTTGTCACATGGCTGACTGAATTTTTGAATATTTTTTATGATAAAGGTGTTGTTCCTAAGGATTTTACTAGAGCTGTCATTATCACAATTTTTAAAAAAGGTGATCGCAGTTCTTGTGATAATTATAGGGGAATTAGATTACTTTCTGTTCCATGAAAAGTTCTTTGTATGATTATTCTTAATAGAATTAAGAATTTGGTTAATGGACAACTGCGTGATGAACTGTGTGGATTCAGATATGGTAGGGGATGTATTGATCGAATATTTTCACTTAGGCAGATTCATGAAAAACGTTTAGAGTTTCAGAAACCTGTGGTTGCTAGCTTTATAGATTTCAAAAAGGCTTTTGACTTTGTTGATCGACATAATTTGTGGTTGATTGTTAGATCATATGGAATACCTGATAAGTTAGTTAGTGTAATGAGAGCTCTCCATAATAACACTGAGTCATGTGTGAGAGTTGGTATGTCTTACAGCGATTGGTTTAGCATTGCTAGTGGAGTTAGACAAGGGTGCATTTTGTCTCCTTTTCTCTTTGGTTTAGTTATTGATTGTGTAATGTGAAATTCTTTGCAAGGGAAAGATTTTGGTCTTAAATGTTCTAGAGATTTCAAAATTTCTGATTTAGGTTATGCACATGATTTGGCATTGTTGGCTAATGATGTTGATGAGATGAATTTGTTCATTAGGGCTGTTGATGAGATTGGTAATTGAGTAGGTTTGGTGATAAACAGAGAAAAAACTAAAGTGATGAAAATTGGTCAGGCAGATGGTGCTTCAGTTGCTTTGAATGGCTGTACTATTGAGGAAGTGTCTGAATTTAATTATCGTGGGAGCTATGTAACAGATACTGGTGATGTGCAGCATGAGATAAATAGAAGAATATGGATTGCCACAGGGACTTTTAAGAATCTATGGAGAGTATGGAAAAATAGGCATATACACCTAAAGACTAAAATTAGGCTGCAAAATAGTTTGGTTCCTTCTAAGGTTAGTTATGGTAGTGAAACATGGACCCTTTGTAAGCAGGATAACAAGAAACTTGATGCCTCTGATTCTAGATTCTCACGCAGTATCTTGGGCATTAGGTGGTTTGACTTTGTTAGTAATGATGAGGTTAGAAGAAGGAGTCATCGATCTCTTTTGAGCAGCATATTGTGGAGAGAGAGGTTTGGCCATGTTGCCCGTATGCATAGCTGCAGATTGGCAAAGAGGATTATGAACAGTGTACCTAAGGGTTTCAGAAAAAGGGGGAGACGTAGGATGCGATGGGCAGACAGTATCAAACAGGACCTTGCTAGAATTGGCCTAGTGGCCAAATAAGCAGCTATAGCTCAAAAGAGATGCATCTGGAGAGGAAAATTACACAGCCTGGTTGGACCTACATGGCCCATGGCTGCATGAGGATTTTATATGTATGTGTGTGTATTGTTATAATAATAGATATTGCTATATCAAATGAAATAACAGTGGGTCTGGTATTTAAATTCTCTGCAACACAGGGAAAGGGTTTGGATTGGTCTGTAGTATGTCATACTCATAATCTGCTATTTTCAGTTTCAAGTTTCTTCTGTGCCTGCCTTGAAATAATAACTTGGATCTCAGTAAGATTGTAGGCACAGTTTTGGGAAGATGGGTGTCTATTGGAGAGATGTTAAGTTGTAGCCCCATATGTAAGAGAGGCATACTATATGCATATTAAAGAAAGTATTGGTATCCTTGGCAGGAGGCTTCCATCTGTCTCTTAATAGCTTTCAGTGAGTTTCCTTCATTACTCAACTCTCAGCCTTTGGGGTCTTGTGACCTGGGCCATTTAGCACATTGTATGTACAAGAGTGCCACTCAGAGGTAAAACAGCCCAATCCAGTTGAACAGCCCTGCAATGCAATACAAAGATGTTAGAATGCTAAGATACTAATTTACTACAGGGTGTATTAAGTAACACAAACCATTAAAGAGATTCATCTATCACAAGTCCTTTGAGACTTAGCATACTTCGCTACTTATCAAAAGTACCTGGGTGTGAATCCCAGTTAAGGAATGCATGTTTCCTCTCTTGTGCTAACCTTTTGCTGAAGTTTTGCCTTTGTCACAGATCTCTTGTATGGTGTATTATACTGACATGCTCCCGTCAGATCTCTGTGGCAAACAACTGCTTGAGGAGGTATTTTTTTATTGTTGTAAGCTGCAAATGTACCAGTGTGATGAAAAATTTGGTGAATATGTAATTTGAGTTCAGTACTACAAATGTGGTATGGTGGAAAAATGCCAGTGGATTTTTGAATCAGGTCATCCCCTAAGTAATGCCATTTATTCATATCATACAACTTTTGCCAATTTTACACTTACAGGTATAGACGTTAATCATCAGAGTGCTTGTAGGTTTTGATAAGTTAACAGTACCCCATTTGCCTTAGACATTAAAAACAATATGATGCTTTATAAATTTAAGAGAGGGAATAATACTACTGCAACTACAAAAAATATTCACGGTGTTTGTGGTGATGAAGCTCAAAATCTAAACAAATAACAAGTATGGTCCTAGAAGTTTAGGTCTGATAACTACAGCATGGCCAATGATGTGTTAAGGTATACCTGTTCAGTGATCACCCCCTGACAGTGGGGCAGGGTGGCTCAGTCAGTAGCGCACCAGGCTCATAATCTAGTTCCCAAGTTCGAGTCCCAGCTGGGTCGGCGTTGAGATTTATCTCTGCAAAATTCCCTGCCCATTGTTAGTAGGGGACACCGATGAGCTTGGAAAGGCATCCGTCTATCAGATGGGATGTTAAGCCGTGACCCCGTGTGTGGGAGAGCCATACCTTGTGCACATTAAAGAACACACTGGATGGCCTTGACGGGAGGTTCCATCTGTCTCCCAACAGCTGTTCCAATGAGTCCCCTCACCCAACTTTCTCTGAGCCTTCGGGGTCCATGTGACCTAGCCATTTAGCCCATGGTGTGCAAAAAAGTGCCACTCAGAGGTAAAACAACCCAACCCCCTGACAGCCATGCTTAAAGAAAATCCTGCTGTTACTATTGAAGAATTTGACCAGAAAAACTCAATCCAATTTAATTAAAATTTGGTCTGACACAGTTGTGTTTTTATTTTGAAAAATTGTGGTGGTTGGTGGATGTGACATTACTTATTGGGATGGCTTGATATTTATTGAAAGAGGAATGTTTGAAATGAAATATTTTGCTGCAGTAGTTGTCATGATTCAGTTATGTTCAGTAGTGTTCATTTGGAAGTTATAATAGTGTTTTAGTATTCAAAATATAATTAATGGTTAACAGGCTCTTATTGTGAGGGATGGGGGTGGCTCTGTTGGTAGCATGCCAGACTTGTATTCTGCAGTTCCCAAGTGTGAGTCCCACCTGGACCAGTGTTGAGATTTATTTCCGCAAAACTTTACACCCGACCCTCGGTCAGTAGATTACACTGATGGGCTTGGAAAGACTGCTGTCCATAGGATGGGACATTAAGCTGTGGTCCCATGTATGGGAGAGCCATACCCCATGCACATTAAAGAACACACTGGATGGCCTTGATGGGAGGTTACTTATCTGTATCCTAACAGCTGTCCAGTGGGTCGTTTCCCCTAATCTTCTCTGAGCCTTTGGGGTCATTGTGACCTGGCCATTTAGCCCATGGAAAGCGAAAAAGTACCACTTGGAGGTTAAATAGCCAACTTTTATTGTGAGTATATGTTATAGGAAGATAAGGGATGCCAACTTCAATAATTCAGGGTTAATTACTACAAACTTTGTAAAAGTGAAGTATTTTAAATTAAAATTATATGTTAGCATGATTCAGATTGTTAAAAGAATAAAATAGATTGTAAAGAATATGGCTGTGTTTAAAAGTAACTAATTCTTTTTGGCAGCCATGTACAGAGGTGCTGTTTTTATCAATATTCCATGAATTCAGAGGGACATTAACTCCATTAGTGATTGAAATGATTCAGAATATGCAGAATATCAACACTGGAGACTTTATGGGCATTTTGAAAAAAGAAGCAGGTAGGAATTTATGTTTAGCATAGTGTCCTCTCCCTATTCTAAGTAAATATATAAGTTAGAGTTTTAAAAGATACATTCATCATATTAAAGAAAATTAGCTATAAGCAATATTGTATCAAGACAACCAGATTAATTATAAAATTTGATTGGTGCACATTATTTATGTAATGCTTTGAATATTTATGCTATTCATTGCCATATATTTTAGTTGCACTTCTCTCAGTTTATATTTCCTTGCATGCCAGATTTCCAGAATTTTCATAACTTTCATTTTAAAATTTCTGCTATAAAATATACTTCCATCTGACATTGGCATCTTAATTTTTTTATACTAGTGTGACTCTGCATCTTGAAAATATGACATCATAGGAAGTTGTGACATGTCGCAACAGGTTTGGTGATTCATCTAGACATTGTTATTCATGAATCACCCATTTATCTGCAGTCAGTCTGAATTAGTGCATGTGTAATGGAAGGTGTTTTATGTGTATCATTACATTTTAAAATGAGTGATTTTTACTGAGCAGTGAATTTGCATCAAATTTTTTGTTTCAAGTTAGAAAAAAGTGCAACAGAAACCCATTGAAATCTTAAAAACAGCTTTCAGAGAAGATGCTCTATGTTATTCAAAGACTTTTCAGTGGTTTGCAAAATTTAAAGAGGGCCACATATCTGTCGAAGGTGATCCTTGCTCTGACTGACCTTCAACTTCAAAAACCAATGATTCAATCGATGGTATTTGTGATAAACTTTTAACCATTCATGAAGTTTCTAGTGAAATTGGCATTTATTATGGGACATGTCAATCAATTTTGACACAAGATTTGGGAATGGAACATGTTTCAGCCACATTTTTGCCTCATAATCTCACTGATAATAGACAGTAGCGAGTTCTCTCATGTATCAAGGCAATATCTCTGCACGCTTTGTGTTTTCATTCAAGAATTTCTTGTGAAGCACTCCATCACTGTGATCCCCCATCTGCCATATTCACCACATTTAGCTCCCTGTGTGTGTGTGTGTTTTGTTTTGTTCCACAAGCTTTAAAGCCCCCTCAAAAGACCATTATTCAGAACATGACACAGAAACTATTAGTGATTCTGAAAAAAAATGCCTATCCAGAAGTTGCAGAAGAGTTGGAATTGATGTATGCAGTGTCAAAGAGACTA
The DNA here is from genome assembly GCA_038380435.1 of Ryuthela nishihirai. Taxonomy (NCBI): domain Eukaryota; kingdom Metazoa; phylum Arthropoda; class Arachnida; order Araneae; family Heptathelidae; genus Ryuthela; species Ryuthela nishihirai. The sequence continues at coordinate 40,516,793 of JAWZYU010000018.1, read as the reverse complement.
CTTTGAAGGAGATCCATTTGAATAGCTGGTAAGCTTTATCATATCCCAAATAGTAGTTCAATCCCTGAACTTTTTGATCACACCTCATGTGTTATCCAGTAGAGTACATAATGAGATATAAACAAGTGTGTTATACCAAATATATACATATAAACACAATTTGGTTTAATTTTGATGCTTATGGTATATTATTTATTTAGGAACCATTTGTCTGTTATAGAATTTCAGTTACTGAAAAAACTAATAATGTAATGCTTTGGCTCCTCTTTGCTTGGCTGGATTTCTGTTAATTGTCTAAGTATGTCAGATGAAAGGTGGAATTCTACACACATAGAATGCTTGAGGGTAATCAACCACACATTAATTTTGTCCAGAGTGTTTATGCTATTGTATTTTGCATTATCTGTTTAATGCTTGAAAAAAAAAATCCAGAATTTAGTCTTAAGAACCTAAATATGCTGTTCATGTTAATGTGACAGAAGCTTAAAAGTAATAATCTCTTGGCTTAATATATATATATTTACAGGTGTAAGACATTAAACAAATTTGTTATTTTCACTGATAATTTTATTATTAAACTTTGACAAGAACTATAATGTACTTTTTCATATCTCTACATTTGTAATTTTTCTGTGTTTCAATAAACTACTTGGTGATGATGACATTGTGGATATTAAAAAAAATCAAGGTGGTGGTTCATATATTTTTATAATGGTTTTAAAGTAGACTCAAAAATGCAAAAAAAAATTTTTTTTGATATTTAAATTTACTTTAGTCTAACTCATGAATATGACTGATTATGATATTCAATCGTGCATTTATATTGTTGGCAGTTTTGTTGAATGCTTGATTAAAATATAATTAGCACGCTTTGCTACTGATCTAAGGGACCTGGGTTCGAGCCCCGGATTAGGCATGGATGTGTGTGTCGTTTTTCTGCTGAGGTCCTGCCATCCTCTCAGATCTCCTACTGTGGCATATAAACTGACAGGCTCCTGTCAGACCTCTGTGGCAAGCAGCTGCTTGAGGAGGTATTATTTACCTAAAAGTGTCCATGCAAGCAGCATTATCTTGCTTCCATTGATGCAAAAGTAATGGGAAAAAAGGGGAACCATGCTATTGCCATTTTCAGGAAATGTATAGTCGTCTTATAAACAATGTGAAAGACGGTGTTTGTGTAGCTCTGGTATCTAATGGCATTCTGTAACTACATTTAGTTCCTACAAGTGGCAAAAGGCATTTCACAGTGGTGATACAGGATGTGTGTATTTCTTCCATCATGGGTGTACGAATTCAGGAATAGTGTTAGTAATAGTGCAAAGCTAAGAGGACAAAGTCATCTATAAAAGCACCACTGTTACCAGTGGTATGACAAGTTCCAGTCAGGTAACTTGCAGCCCAGAAAAGTACCTCAAAGCAGCTGGCCAGTAGAGCTGAATGATGACTGTTTGAAGGCACTGTTAAATGAAAAACCACATCAGACATCTAGGATATTGGCATAGCTATTGAACACCAATCAGTCCTCTGTCATTCAACATCTGCAAAAGTTGGGTTATGTGTCAAAACTGGATACCTGGATCACATATAAGTTGTGACAGTAGAACATGGTGGCTCTCTATACTGCATGTGCTTCATTGTTTTCTTGGCAAAAGGCTGATCATTTTCTTGGCATAATGATTACAGGGGATAAAAAATGGATCTTTTATGATAATGTTGTCATAAAAGATCATGCTGTCAAGCAGGAAAATTGCCCCAGGCTATGGCAAAACCGGAACTGCATTCTCATAAGGTGAATCTCTGTTGTTGGTGGGATTGCAGGGGTATCATCCACTATGAGCTTTTAAATCAGTCCCAAACAATCAACTCTGATATCTGCTGTAAGCAGTTGAATTACTTAAATGCAGTATTGATGGCCCAAATGTCCTCGTTCATAAACAGAAAGGTGTCGTGTTTCACCAGGACAATACAAGACCCCATGTTGTACGTATTATGAACACAGCAGAAGCTGCAGCAATTGGGCTAGGAAATAAATGACTCATCCCCCATATTCACTGGACCTTGCTCCCTCATATTGACATCTGTTCTGATCCCTGAGCAATTTCATTTCTAATAGGAAACTTCAGAATGATGACAAGGTGAAAGAGTGCATTGCTGATTTTTTTGCCATGAAGGACGAGTTTCTACAAGAACGGCATATACAAACTTGTAGATCATTAGAACGTGGTCATATATATTAATGGTAATTGTGTTCTTGATTAAATTACACATTGGTTAATCATGGAAGCAATTGTTCTTTCATGTATCTCTATTACTTTGGCATGAACACTATGAGAAAGAAAGTTCTTAAGCTTTGAAATTACATGTCACAAAAAAGGCATTGGTTGAAACTTTTTTTTCACTGTTTTTGGGAATGATCATTACTCAGACAGAATTTATCATAGAATTTATATTATATATAGAATTATATAATTCTATATAGATTATAAAATTTATATTCTATGTATAATATAAAATTTATATTCTATATATAATATAAATATTATATATTATTAGGTTAATTTATACAGAATTTATAATATCAGAATTTATCACAGAAGTGATAAATTCTTGTGACACAACAATGGTTCCCTTTAATGTAGAAGACTTGAGTCATATAGTAGGCAAAGAAATAACAATTTCTTGTCTCTAAAGCAGATGAATATTCTGCTGCCAGTTTTTCCATAGTATAGTGCATATTGATTCTCAGAATGTGTCATAAAATATGTCTCAGGGAAAAGTCGTGCATTTTGAGCATTTTGATATGGGTAGTTTAGTAGTGTTTTGCCCTTCTAGCAAAGGTAATGTAGATTTTTAAACAAATTTTTAGTTTAAAAAACATTATACAGTGATTAATAGGCTGATAGGAATTATTTTGGAGTTATAGAATTGTTTAAGTAAATAATTGCATTTTTGTTTATTATTGTATTGGGGGAGCTGCTATAATCTGTGTTAAGTTTAGTTTTTTTTTAAATATATTAATGTTTAAAATATACTGTATTTTTTTTTGTTTCTAATTTAATTGCCTAACACTAATGTTTTTTTAAAGCAAAGTTTATAATGTACTTTAATTTTTTTAGAATCAAAACTATTATTATATATTTTAATATAAATTTTTAAAGCTGTATATTGTATAAAGCCAAAATAAAAACTTATATACTGGCATATACTGTAGCTGATAAGTTTTAAAAATTATTTATATTTAGAGTGTATTAAAAAACTTTTATTTAAAAAGATTCTTTTTTTTTTTGTATTATAAGTGGGACACCCAGAAAATTTATTATTTTTGAATCATTGTATTTACTTATAGATAATTATAGTTCTTTGTATTGGATATTTTAAAGTAGTGGTTTCTTTTCCAATTGTTCAAGGAATCAGGTGTAATAAGTAGTGTGTGTAAAAATGATACCTTAAAAATGAAAAATGAATACTTATTAAAATATTTTTTTAATTTAACCTGGGTGCTTTATGTAACTTTGGTTTAAAATAAATTTTATTTCCCTTCTAAGAATTGATATGTACTATACTATTGAAAAACTGACAGCAGAGTATTTAATCTGCTTTAGAGACTGTATTCAACTTTCAAGAATAAGAAAATTATGTTATTGGAAATTTTCTAAACTGATGCTATTTGCACTGTTTTATTGAATTTAAGTACTTTTTTGTGTGAGTGCACCTACTGCTTAAACTAACAATTGTCTTATGAATATCTTGTAAAAGAGCACAATCTTTGCTTCTTTCTCAATCATGAAACAGCTTCTGATTTTAGATTGAAATAAACTAAATGTGGAGAGACTTCTTTCCAGTAAAGCCATTGTTTTTGTGGATATAAGCAATTAATTTACAGAATTTTTGCATATTTATTTCATTAACATAATTAGAACAAATATATATTTTCCACCATTCCAGTGATAACATGAAACTGAGTGTTCATAAATTTTGAGTTTTTTACTTCTTGTATTACATTAGCATGTGCCATTGTATTATATTGGTGAAATCCATTAAAAAAAAGGGTATTGAAGATCCATTTGATGATGTTTTAGTCTTGTAATTTGTAGTTTGCTGTGTGGGTAGTTGATCTTTTCCAGTACTAAAATTTTTTCAATTTTCTCATAGCTTATCCATAGTGAAAAAGAACACAATGTTAGACTACAAAGGCCACTGTCTATTGGATAACAAATTTAAGCCATGTTGTTCTATGAAGTGACTCTTATACTTATTACCTATTGCTTTTTTCTTGCCCTTTGTTGGTTTGTGAATTTGGCAAAACAGTTGTTCCATCATATCTTTTGAATGTGATGGACAAACTTAATGATTTATGTGTCAAGTGAAAGTGTATGATTCAGGGAGTGTCATAGGAGGTAAAAAATTGATCCCTACATTCTTCACCCCTAAACAAAAAAAATATGGAAATGACTGTTACACCATATCTCTAGAACCCAAGTGCCAAAAGTAACAAGCTATGATACAGAGAGTGTCATAGGATATAAAAAGTTGATCCTCATGCTTTTTTCCTTGTAAAAAAAGGGGAAATGTGAAAACGATTGTTCCACTTTATCTTCAGAATGCAAGAGCCAAAAGTAAAGGGTATGCATCAAATGAAAGCTTGTGATATGGGGAGTCTCACAGGTTATAAAAATTTCCCCCCTCCCCCTCAAAGGAAAATATGAAAACAATTTTTCTGTTATATCTTTGGATGAAACAACCAAATGTAACACATCGTATGCCAAATACGCTTGTGATGTGGGGAATGTTGTGGGCAATAAAAATATAAAATAAAAAAAAAATAATATAAATTCCCCCTCAAGCAGCTGCTTGCCACAGAGGTCTGATAGGATCCTGTCAGTTTATATGCCATAGAAGAAGGTCTGAGAGGATGGCAGGCCCTCAGCAGAAAAACGACACATCATACATCCATGCCTTAACCGGGGCTCGAACCCAGGTCCCTTAGATCAGTAGCCTAGCGCACTAACCACTCAGCCACGGGACGGCTGCTAAATTAATACCCCCTCAAGCAGCTGCTTGCCACAGTGGTCTGACAGGTGCCTGTTAGTTTATATGCCATCCCTCTATTTCTTCCCCCGTAAAAAAGGGGTAATGTGAAAGCTGTTCTTCTACTATAGGTTTCAAATGTGAGGGCCTACAGTTATGAGTTAGGTGTAAAAGAAAAGCTCATATGAAAACCATCATAAATTACTTCATATTATGGCCCCCACCATTTTCTCTCCCCCCAAAAGGAGACTGAAACTTGTGAGCAGTCAATTATAATGAGTCGTAGCTAAAATTAAAGCTTGTCTCCAATGTCTCCAAAAAACACAACTCCAAAAACAAAAATTCCCCCTCAAGCAGCTGCTTGCCATAGAGGTCTGACAGGAGCCTGTTAGTTTATATGCCATAGTAGAAAGTCTGTGAGGATGGCAGGACCTCAGCAGAAAAACAGCACACACATCCATGCCTTACCCGGGACTCGAACCCAGGTCCCTTAGATCAGTAGCCATGTGTGCTAACCACTTGACCACGGGACGAGGCCAACTCCAGAAAAAGGAGGAAAAATGTGGTTATTGTTTATGAGTTATATGTCAAATGGAAATTTTTGATGGTAGGTTTTTTTAGTGACAAAGAAAAAATGTAAATATATTAAAAAAATTTAAAAATACCTATCTTTCTATATACTCCCTGAAAAGTAGAAAATAAACCTAAGACATATGGTGCAATCAGTCACTGAATTTGTATTTACTTTAAAGGAAGATAGGGTGCCGATTCCCAGATGCCGAATATGACATCTGGGATGCCATGAAATGATATCTGAGAAAAGAACTGGCTCCAGCACATAATGTGATGAATCTTCAGGTGCAAGTGCAGCAAAACTGAAGAACCATAGACCAGGACATTATTAGGGAATTTTTTGACTCACTTTGTAAGTGTATTAGTGCTTGTATTGCCATAAAAGACTACCACACCTCATATTGATGTTACTCTAATATCCATGTATCTGTCTCACTATAAATGGTCTGCAAATGTGATCATTTGTTACACTACTACCTTATAGAACACCTCTTTGCATCATATGCACAACATTCTTTTTTTGAGTAGGGCTATTGTTTTGATGAGGAGTGTATATATGGAAAATTGTTAAGTTTATGCTTTGAATTATTTAGTTATTTGAAAATATATCAGTTTAATACGTAGTTGTGCATATATCAGTTTAATATATAGTTGTGCATATGTCAGTTTGATTTTAAAAAAAGTGATTTTAAAAGTTTTTTTATAGTTTACAATGCTGTAGGATTGGCTGCTTTTGACCTTTATGATGAAGTAAACTTTGACAAATGGTTTACCGATGTCCTGATTCCGGAACTAAAAATTAAAGAAAACAGGTTAGTACTGAATAGAAATTATTTTGTGACAATATACTACTACTTTTGTTGTTAAATAGTCATAAAATTTTCACGTAATGTTTGTTTTATATTACAATTATGATTATTGTATAGTGGTAATTTCAGAAATCACGAAAAATGTAATGTTTAAGCAAATTGCCTAATGTATATATTATGAACAAAAAGTTAAATGAAATATTTATTTGAAGTATGATAAGAGAGAATTCACACTATATTTTCATAAATTATAAATGTAGAAGCAATATTAATATTAATATTGCAGATGCTTATGAAATTATATTTTATACCATTATTTTTTTCTCCATACTTTAATATGGTGTTTTTTCATAATGTTATTCTTTATGCTTTTGCTGAGATGTAAAACGAAACTTTACATATTGTTTCAAAAAAAATATACAATGGTGGAAAGAGAAAAAAATTCAAAAATGATTAGAGCAAAATATTTGAAGGAACAAATGTTCAATTGGAGATAGTTAATATACATACACTGACAGCAAAAAGTGACCAATAAAAAGAAACCTGCTTACTCTTGGGTTAATTGGCCCTGTGATTCTAATGCATATAAAGAAACAAGTTACTTTATACATGTGTATCACTGTAAAAGCATTAAATGCACTTAAACCGAGTGATTAGCACGCTTGGCTACTGATCTAAGGGACCTGGGTTCGAGCCCCGGATTTAGGCATGGATGTGTGGGTCGTTTTTCTGCTGAGGTCCTGCCATCCTCACAGATCTTCCGCTTTGGCATATAAACTGACAGGCTCCTGTCAGACCTCTGTGGCAAGCAGCTGCTTGAGGGGTATTTATTTATTTTATTTAAAAAAAGGAATGCTTTATATCCTTGATATAATATAGTTAAAAAAATGTGCAAACTTTAACTATATTAAGGGGTATAAGGAAAAAACTTGAAATATACCATATCTAGCATGATGTTACAAAAAACAACAGCATACTGTTGCCTCAAAGATTGTTTTTATTAGAGACAATAAGAACTGAAATGTGCGAATTCATCACCAGTAGAACAATTTGATGATTAATTCTATCAGAAAAGCTGGATGCTGGAGTGGACAAACATAACTTCTGTTTATTGAAGAAACTGAGAGTCTCTTGGTGTAAAGTTCATGATATGTACAGCTTTTACTTGATATGTACTGACATTTTGTCTTAAACCCTAACATTCAAGGCTTACTTTAAAAACTGAATCTGTGCTAAGCACATAAGATTGAATTATATGCCTACTGATAATAATAACAAATCATTTTCTTTAAATAATTGTACTGTGATTTTTACCTCTGTTGTGTATGCTATTATTTAATGCAATATGTAAATATATTCACTGTGATTTTACCTTTTTGTTAGTTATCTAATGTATATACTTCTTAACCACTAATGAGCTTTTTTTTATAAATGTTTTTCTTTTGCAATGATTTTTTAGTTACTATATAATACGAAGGCGAGTGATTTGGCTAATAGGACAATGGGTAGGAGTTAAGATGTCCCCTGAAATGAGACCTTTGCTATATGGAGTAATATTACAACTTTTAGATTCTCAAGAAAACCTGGTTGTTCGTCTTGCAGCATCTAATACTTTAAAAGTTGATATCCTTTATTATGTTCTTTTAAAGTTTTTCAGTAATATTTTAAGTTACTAATAAAAAATTACATAACATTGTACACAACATATGAATTTTGCACACAGCATTTTGTAGAAGTTTATTGTTCAATGTGTACTGCTTATTTTAGCTTTCATTTAAATATTTGAACTTTTATTTATAGTAAACAAAGAATAATCAACTACATGCTTTTGAAAAGTGTCTTTTGGATATATCATAGTTTTTTTTTTTTTTTTTTTTTTTTAATTTGTATCAAATGTCCAAGAAAATTAATTTTGATATATTTTTCCATAGTCATTTAAATATTCTAACCACCAAATTTGAGCAATAAAGGAAGATAACAGCTATTCACCATGTCCCTTACCCCTACCCAACTCTGTGGTGGGGGTGGGGGTGGGGGGGGGGGGGGAGGTTGGTGTAGTTGGTAGCATATCAGGCTTGTTATCAGCAGTTCCCAGGTTGGTTTTCTGCTAGGCTAGCATCAAGATTCATCTTCACTAATCCATCTTACAGTAAAAAAGGGGACATTAAAGTGTTTGGAAAGGCTGCCATCTTTCATGTGGAATGTTAAGCAATGGCCCTATGCATATTAAAGATTTTGGATGGCCTTGATAGGCTTCCATCTGTCTCCTAATAGCTATTCCATGGTTCCCTTTCACCCAACTCTGAGAGCTCTTGGGGTCCTTATGAACTAGCCATTCAGCCCATTGTTTGAACAAGTTGTTCAGAGGTAAAACAACCCTACTCTCAGTGAAAAAGGGGTCACTGATGGACTTGGAAATTTCTGTAATTTTTTTTCTCAATGATATACTTTGAGAAATGTCCAGACTTTTTGTCAACTGTGCTCAGTCAAATGAAACACTGAACTTTAGAATTTTTTGCCAAGTAACTAATGAACATAAATAGGTCATGTTACATACCAAATTAAACATCATTTAATTCTGGATTTTATTAAAATAAATTATTTAAGTAAACATAAACATATTTTGATGACTTTTTGAGAGTGATAGAATAAAAAAGAATTTGTCAAGGCAAGGCTTAATTCTGAAAAACACGATAAAAATAGGTACTTTAACTTTAATGGAAAAGAAAGTTTCTTTTGAATGATACAATAGAATAATTCACTTAAAACAGGACTTCTAGTGCTTGTTTTTATTTTTTTTTTCACTGTCATCCTTTAAATTATGGGCCAGTATTGCATAATGTGACTTTTCATTGCTCAAACTCGTGGAATTTCTGCACTGTTTTATGGCAGTAGAGGAACATGCTTTTGGATGGTATATTTCTGCAGTGAATACCCCACATTTTCTGTTTGTGTAGTGCACTTTGAGGATCTTGACAAAGTGCCTACAAGTTAGTGCACTTAGACTAAAAAAAATTCAATATCCTCGAGAGTGGCAAAGCCAAAACTTTTGAGGCACAGTTAAATGGTTTTAAGCATCCATCATAACTCATAAACTAACAGTTTCTTTAATAGAAAAGTTTGCCAGTGTGTATGTCATTGAGGGTTAAACATACCTCATTGTAACATCATCAAGGGCTAAAACACCTTGATGGAATTGTGTTGCCCCTCCCAAATGTAGGAAGACTGATTTCTGAGTTAAGGAAACCTCTTTGATTCTGAGGAAATGATAGAACAGTCTTTTATTGGAAAACAGAGAAATGATAAAAAAAAATAACAAGTAGCCTAAAGCATTGTTAAAATAATATATCTGATGCAACAAGTTGTATGACATCCTCTCAAAAAAAAGTAAAGATGTAGCATAACTCCAAAAGATTGATGATGATAATAATATATAAATCTAGAGATATGAAGTCAACATAAATTTATAGAAATTAAAACAAAAGTATAACAAAATGTGTAATATACCAACCTAAAAACAATGTAGTTCAATGGTCATGGGCCAGCTGATGCTGCTGATCAGCCATTACATGTGTATCCAGTTAGTGACTCTGTATCTTGTGCTTAAGGTTAGTGCTCTGTTCCTGCAGTATGGTATATTCTGAATCCCCATAAAGCTGTTTGATATTTTATTATAAAAATGAATAAATTTCCTTTCGAAACATTTTTAAAAATTAAAAAAATTGTTATTAATGAATATCAAGTTATATTTAGTATTGTCACATTAATTATTGAATCTGTAGATGTATAGGGTAAATTATATATATATATACTTTTTATAAAAATCATTGCCCAAAATTTTTCTTAATTTTAACACCAGTTGATGATTTTGAATTCAGCACTGAACAGTTTCTTCCAGTGAGTATATTTCTAGTATAGTGCTCTACTCTAGATTTTTTTAAAATATAGCTTTAGTAAGTTTATAGATTTGTTACGTTGTTTTAAAATTATGGTTACACTTGTACTATATTGCATGTTTCTTGTACATGAGGGGCGAGGGTTGCTCAGTCGGTAGTGTGCCAGGCTCATAATCTGCAGTTCCCAGGTTCAAATCCCAGCTGGGTCAGTGTTGAGATTTATCTCCGCAAAATTCCCTGCCCACGGTCAGTAGGGGACACCGATGGGCTTGGAAAGGCTGCCGTCCATTGGATGGGATGTTAAGCTGTGGCCCCATTGGGGGAAAGCCATACCCTGTGTACGTTAAAGAACACGCTGGATGGCCTTGATGGGAAGCTACCATCTGTCTCCCAACAGCTGTTCCAGTGGGACCCTTCCCCAAACCTTTTCTGAGCCTTTGGGGTCCTTGTGACTTGGTCATTTAGCCCATGGAGTGCAAAAAAGTGCCGCTCAGAGGTAAAACAACCCTCTTGTACATGACTGAATGATAATCTTGGGTCAGAATGATTATATGTTGAGTTCATTATAGAAATATTCACAAATAAATGATTTGAAATGTTTTTTCTGCTGATTTTACTGTTCACATTTCTTTTGTCTGTAACTTTTATGTTTTAATTTTAACTTGAGTAGTATTTGTTATTTTATTCTTCTTTATCTCATTTGCTACACTATAGCATCAGCTGCTTGTAGCAATAAAATCACAAACAAGACAGAAATTATTATTTCTGTCTTGTTTGCAGTTTTAAAATTTTATTTTAATGAAATGCAACCTATGACTTGTAAAATTTTTTGACGTATTTTATATTAAAAAAATTATTCATTTATAATTATTTTCATGATTCTTTTAATTTCTACATAAAAGACTGATCAATAAGTTAAAACCTATTTAATATTGCATCATGTTATGTATTATGCTATTCATGCTTTTTTGTTGTTGTTTGCAATGACTAAAATTTACAATATAGTACAAGTGTAACCACTCAGCTAAAACATGATCTAATAGCAAAGGATGTTGATGTGATATAAAACATTTTTAAATGTAAAATATTTTCTGGGATCATTTCTTTAAAATATGCCTTTTTATTATAAACCCATAGTAAACTTTTCTTATTTTCATTTTTCACATATCAGATGTAAAACTTTTTGCATCGTATTTAATTTGAGTTCTATTACTGAGTCAATCACTTTTGCCTTTATCAACTCTAACAAAGCTCTTCATATTATTTTAAGGAGTTATGGACTAATTTTCAGACATACCATAAAATTTGATAGTTAGCCACAATGGCATAGCAATTCATTATGCTTTTCTTTTTAATGAGAGGAGTAGTAGGAGGCTAAAAATCAGACTTGATATTTGCAGAATCTTGATAATAGAACTTGATCTATGTCATTAATTTATACATTTCATGTGATCTTTATAAGGAATTCTGTGATTTAAAGAAATCTTGCTTAAATTACTACATGAAATGTTTCAAAATTTGTAATAAAAAATTATAAATAATATAAAACTTGAATGGACTAATACAAATTTATATTTATGGTAACATTAACAATATGTAAAATTATATTTCAAATGTTAATTATTGTAAATATAGAATAAAATTATATTTGCAATGTACTAAAATTACAGTGTGCAATCATAATATTAATAAAACTCTGTAGCACTATATATATAAAACATAACAGAAGTCCAACAGTAATGGTTACAATGACAGGTTAAATCAGGATATGTGGTAATAATAATTTACAAGATGGATGCCAAATGGCATATAAAACATATTTGTCTATATTTCAGGTACAGAGGTACCCTTTAATGTAAAATGACAATTTCTATATATCTATAGAATAATATTCTTTAAGTGAGATGACAATAAAATTTTGGATTTGTAGGTAATGGTAAACATTATGCAAGGCAAGTTGTTACTTTTGATGTTTTTACCTTTCAGTCATTAAATTTCAGGTGCACAAGTAGCGCTAACCAAACAAAATTAGTAGCTTAGTTGTTAACTCTGTTATAAATGTTATAAAGTCTGAGTGTACAGAACTATTCTAGGTTGGTGGTCTATGATACCTGACCAAATTACTTTACCAAAGTCTGCTTAGCTGACCCTTTACCTTGACTTACCCAATTCCTGACTTGCACTACCAGTTTTATAGGACTAGTGTTTAGTCATTGGAGCTTATACAGACAGCAGGTATTGTATTAAGATATATTATTTTTTATATTTTGTTTTTACTGGATTAATGCTTATTGTTGTAACTTAAAAAGTTTTTTGCATTACCATTTCACTGCTAGATGTATCTGCTCTGTTACCTAGGTCCTAGACATGTTTCATGGTATATTAGTTTGACTACATCTTTGGTAAGCAAGTGAAGAAAGGTGCCATTGACTTGTATAAAGCTGGCACTGTATCAGTTTACATATGGGTTAGAAGCAGTTATGAGAGGGAGCTGAGTCTCGGGAGTAATAGTTTCCATGGACATAGCAATGGATGAATGTCTGTGTTACAGAGGATATGTTGGTTTATGTTAATGATTAAATTTTCCATGCAAGACAGTTGAATTTAGTGGGAGGGGAAATAATATTTTTAATGCCTGTAAAAGAATCAGGTAATTTATTAGTAATAATAGTGTGAGTAAGGCTGTATTAGGTTTTCATTTCTTCAGATCAGTGACTTTTAGTCTGAGGCTAGGCTGGTATGTATTTCCTACTTCTTCAGTTTGTGAAGAAGTAGATTGAAGTGATTTGAAGAGATTTTGAGTTGGGGATCTTGCATTTTAATATAATATATGCCTCTTGAGTGAGGTGGAATAAGATCTCGAACCTAATTATATATTAAATATGGTGTGTTGCATAGCAGTAGGGACTATATATTACTATGAGGACATTGTTATTTAGGGTGGTCACTTATTGTTACGTATTGATAAATGCAAATGCAGTAGCCTACTTCTATTCTTGCTGGGCTATTTGTAGTGGGTGGGGGGGGGGGATATTGAGAAATGGCTTTTGATAGCCAGGAGGCTCGTAATCTGTAGTTCCCAGGTTCGAGTCCCAGCTGGGTCAGCGTTGAGATTTATCTCTGCAAAATTCCCCGCCCTGCCCACTGTCAGTAGGGGACACCGATGGGCTTGGAAAGGCCGCTGCCCATCGGATGGGACATTAAGCCGTGGTCCCATGTGTGGGAGAGCCATACCCTGTGCACGTTAAAGAACATGCTGGATGGCCTTGATGGGAGGCTACCATCTGTCTCCCAACAGCTGTTCCAGTGGGTCCCCTCCTTCATCCTTCTCTGAGCATTCGGGGTCCATGTGACCTGGCCATTTAGCCCATGGTGTGCAAAAAAGTGCCACTCAGATGTAAAACAACCCAACCAAATGGCTTTTGATATTTAACCTGAAAGTTTTTTTTTTTATTATTAAGTGAAGGGGATATCTGCATCTAAACTGAGCAATTTTGTAAATGTAATTTAGTTCTTTGTTGAGGATTGCTTATCGCTATAATAGGTTAGAGCTCTGTAAAAATAAGAGATGAATGTGGATACTTTGTATTTGTGGGGGTGGGCTGATATAAAAGGTATTAAGGTAGGCATGTAGGTAGGTTTACAGTAGATTTCTGTTGAAATGTAGTTAGGATGATGATGTATTGTTGCATCTAAATATGGTAAGCTATTATTAATTTCTGTTTTATGGGCGAAGTTAATGGAAGCAATGTATTGCTAAAGAGTTGTATTAGATGGGTCAGTTCTATGGGGGCCATAACTCCAAATTAAAAATATTGTCACTGTATCGACAATAAAATATAAGTTAGGAGACAGTTATTAATGCATTATTTTCCATCTGTCTTATGATGACATCAACCAATAAACTGGAACGTGGTGAAATCATGGGGATGCCTTGTTTCCAGATATATAGCTGATTGTTAGCAGAATGTATTAATAACCAAATAACTAAATTATATATACCAAATTGCTTGTTTTAGATGCAGGATATCACCTTACCTAATATATATATATAACACTTTAAGGTTAAATGCCAGTTAAAAGCCATTTTCCCCCCAACCAACTACAAATATCCAGAATTGAAATACACTACTGCATTTCCATTTATTGATATGCTACTTCTGCTATGTTTTATTTATTTATACGTTGTTAGAGTTTTATTAAATTTAAAATTTTATTTAAATTAACATTCATAAAAAAATTATACTTATATTTAAAACTGTACAGTTCTACATTTATTTTTAAGTGAATTATCAGAATGCTGAATTCCTTTTTTGCCATGGTAGGGGACCTTTAGCCTGTTACGCCCTCATTCCTATGCTACCATATATGCTCATACTATGATTGGCCATAAATTATGTCTACAACCAAAACTTTTTTGAAATCCAGAAAGCTGGTCTCACCACACAAAACATTTATCAAAAACATGCCTTCAGTTCCCCAGTCTGTAATTATATCCATTTCAATTGTATCTTCAATAATATATAAAATGAAGTGTTACCATAGACCAACAATATATAAATAAAACCAATATCTCTTGAAATATTGGTTGTTTTTCTTTTGGAAAAGGTTTGCTATTGCTGCATAAGTATTATATATATATGAGCTAGCTTAAGCATAAATATATTATCCTGGTACTTCAATGCTATTTATGCAGAAGTGAATTAACCTGCTCATTGCATCATGAGTCACAGGTGTCTCATTCTTACTTTTCCTGCACTGCAGGTGTGAATTACAGTGATTTTAAAGATCCTGCCCACTGTGCATTATGAGCTGGAAATGATATGGTGAATTAATTTGAATTCCATTCATTAGATGGAGTTATCTGTTTCAAGTCTGATGTTTTGCAGCATATGTCACACAATGCAAAGATGATTTGACATGCACCTGAGTTTAGCAGAAAATGCTTCACAGCAAAAGTGAAAATCAGTGACTCACAGCACATACTTGGAAGACAAGAATGAGTTTCCTGTGACTCAGGTCTCATTGTAGGGCAGACTAAAAAATATTTTGATGCAGTGAACATGCTAGGCAGTGGTTTTTCAGTAAATTGACTGCATTTCAAGAAATATTGGGTTCACTTTCATACAGTTGCATGAGTGTCATTCTTTCCTGTTATTTGCTTATTTACATCTTTTTTTGTCATCCAGATGCTAATTTGCATATTTAGTAACTATTGTCTGTGGTGTAATCTTAATGAAAGGATTTAATGTTTTGTTTTTAATTCATTTGTTTCAGTTTCTGGAGGCCAGTATAACAGCATTATTTTATTTACTGAAGGAAGTCCGTGAATGTGATTTAAAAGTATGTATCTGTTATTTTTAAAACTTTAATTTGAATTTCATTCATTAGATAACCATTAGCATGATTTATAACATACACAGCACATAACCCATTAGCATGATTTATAACATACACGTATGCTGGGTATTTATTAATAATATAGTTAGATGCAGCGGTGCAGCCAAAGGGAGGTTTAAATCCTCTTTTATTTTTATGAAGTCAGTTCATATATTTATATTATCAGAAATATATATATAATTCTTCGAACCCTTCCTCCTCCAAAACTCCTGACTATACCACTGATTAGATGTATAGTATATTGTCAGCTTCAATCTTTAATTCTGTGACTAGCTATTGAACTGTTACCTAATTGTGACCGGAACTGAACATGAAAAAAATGCTAGACCTGTTCGGAAATGCAGTGACTATGCTGAGTTATTAAATAGCTAATATCTTGTTAGAATTCACTGAAATTTATCATCTAGTAATAACTGGAAATATAAAAGTGGTTTTAAACTTAAAGTTCTGTTATATGTAGAGCCTTGAATTTTCAACACAAATAGAGTGACACATTGTGGAATGTGGGTTGGTTGAAATTTTGAATCAAGCAGTTGAATATTTGCATAGTTACAGGGGTTAAGGGGGTTGATAAATGATATTACAGCTAGGGATTTGAATTTTTAATGCAATGTGGGGTGGGATGGATGAAACCCATGTGTGAAATTTGGGAAATAACAAGTGATCAAAATCTGTTAAGAATGATACCAATCTGTTCAACCATCAATCATGTGGTGGTCACCTCTGTTGGGCATGTCCCATGTGAAAACAACCAATATTATGTTAGCATAGACTTGTCCAGGATGGCACCCAGAAGGATATACAGTTATTATATGTGTTCAAGTCTGGGGAAATATACTTGCCAATATATTTCCCCAGCCAATATATTTCCTCTGCCATAGCTTGTTACTTTCAAAGCTAGGAAAAGTTACAACGGTAAAACTATTTTTAGGGGAAAAAACATCAACTTTCGTCTTTGAATGTAGTATCATTATTCATTGCATGCTCTTAGCTAAAGTTGTTTAAGATATGAAATTTTTTTAAACAAATGTCATTTATAAAATTATGCCCCTTTTATAAACGAAAGAAAGATTCGAAGTTTCAGGCATTCTATTTTTAGACTTACTCTGCTGTTCAAGGCTACAGGTATGTATTCTATTACAGGTATCTGTTTGTATGCATTCAGTGGATCCCCCCCCCCCAAACACACATACATACACACCTCACATTGTTCTGGCATTTGTTAAAAATCTTGAGTGGTCAGTTTTTTCTAAATTTCCCCACTCCTGGATATGCATTTACGTAACATTGTAAAGACACATAACAATTTAAGCATTTCTTCATACAATCCACAAGGAATCGAAGGATACAGAAATTTCACCAGGCTAGGAAGTGTTGTTCTTAAACATATCTATTTTAACCTTTCCTATGTCCATCCATATGTATACATTGACAGAATCCTAAATGAGAGACTGAGGATGTATTTATCTTTTTTCAGTTCAACAACAACAAAAAAAATTCGATTTTTAAAAATAAAAATTGCCATTTGAAAAGTTTCTTATATATAGTTTATAAAAATACATAATTAAAGCTTTAAGTTCTTTTTTCATTTGCTGCATATTTTATTGAACTACAATATAAATAATTTGTTAAACCCATCTGATATGCATTGCTTAAAAGTGCTTTACAGTGTTGCCAATTTTTTTTTAACCTTACCCTTTGCTGAAGCAACCTCCTGATTTAAGCTCACAAGTTTGATTTGAATTATTATCAATAAATTTTTCCCTGAAATTTCGAAAATCTTAAAATTAACAAAAAAACTATTTTTAAAATACAAGATTTTGGAAGTAATTATGAAGTATGTACTTCCTTTCCCCCCCATTTTGCAGTCTTTTGAACCTTAGACCTATTTTAATATTCCTAGAATTATTTATATCATTTATTCCAGCATTCTATGCATCTTTCCTGCTCTTCAAATCAAATCTATAAGTAAAAAGTTTTCTTAGCCAGAGATCACTATTGTAAAGACTGCATGCAGTATAAACTATATTTTGGCAGAGCAGTTGCATTGCTAGAATATGTGTGGAGTCAAGTGGCTGGATACAGAGTGGATGTTTACAGTGAGTGTTGTTGGATTACAGATATAGATTGGATAATGTCACTATGCTTCTGGTTAGTATTTATATGTTTACATGTTATATTTAAACCTTCATTTCTGTAGATTTTATTTCCGTAAATTATTGATTTTTTGGTCAGTGGGTCTATCAATAGATTATTATTGATCTTTCCAAGTTATGCTACATTGGATGGCCAGCTTATTAGTTGCTGTGGATATTTTATTTAACATTGCATTAAGTTATATGTTAAATTTTCTTATATTCTTCATTACAGTAAACTGATCTTGTATTGTTTTCTGAAAATGAATGAAGTCTTGGATACGGTAGCAAAAAGGACTTCCTTGGCACTGAAATCAGCCCTCGTGTGGGAGGGCAATTTCAGCAGGGGGGGGGGGGATTAAATCAGCATTTAATTCTGGATTTTCTGAAAATAAAATATGTAACGAAAAATACAACTAGTTTTATTTTAAAAGTCATGTAGTAAAAAAAGGCATTTGGCAATGCAAATAAAACTAATAAGAGAGAGAAATAATTATAATTCAATGACTAGAAAGGCTATTTATTACTGAATAATAGAAAAATAAAGTTTTACTTGAAACAAGATTTGCTTTCTTTTTGTAATTTTTTTTTTTTTGGTATCATACTTTGAGAAAAGTCCAGGTTTGTTGACAAGTCACATAAACAAGTCAGCTTTAAAATCTTAAAAAAAATAACTAATCAACAGAAATAGATCATGTTATATAACAAATTTAACAGAATTTTATTCTGAATTTTATTAAAATAAAAAATTGATCAAATGTAAAAACTTATTTTAAAAAACCTTTTACAGTGATATAGTGAAAAAATAGGGACATACTTAATAATTACTTCCAAAATCTTCCATTTTTTGAAAATAGTAGTTTTTTTTTGTTAAATTTCAGGAGATTTTCAAAACTCTAAATAAAAATTTATTTATAATAGTTCAAATCAAACTTGTGAGCTTAAGTCAGGGGATTGTTTCTGCACAGAGGGACATTAACAAACAAATCAGAAATACCATATATTGTTTCTAAGAAATGGCAATCACAGGACTTTAACAAATTATTTATCTTAGTTTAATAAAATGTGCATCAAATGGAAAAAGGAAGTATTATTGATTTTCAAGCATTAATAATGTATTTTAATAAAAACATGTAAGAAAATTTTCAAATGACAAATTAAAAAAGAAAATTGAAATTTCATGTGTTGTACTAAAAACTGATATAGGCATCCTTGGTCTCATTTGGGATTCTGTCAACTTGTATACAAGACATGGGCCCTGGAATGGTTAAGAGCTATTATGAATAAATTTTAAGATATTCCATAAAACTTTGCAATTAACCACAGATTATGTCTGTCAGTAGAAATTTAAGCTTCCATGAAATCTAAACAAAAAATAGTAAATACTCTAAATATTTCTGAAAAATTTGTATCAGTGAATAAATGTTGTCTGTACTGCACAATCTCTATCATTCCTGAATCTTCACTGTGCATCTAAAAACTTTCATAAGATCATAGATCTTGCATAACTATGCTTAATATAACCATATATTATGTGAAGCATAGTTATGCAAAGAATTTTACAAAAGCAAAGCATACATGTTACAATCCAAAAGTTACCAGACTTACTGTGTATTGCAACTTTTGCTGCTATATCACAAACCTATTCCTTTGTCAAGAGTCTGGCAAGTTTCATGTTGACAGTTGGAACCAAGCCTTCTTTATGAGCATTTTAGTGTGTTTTGTGTTTGTGCTGCTTTATAATTTTTTTAACAAAAAAAAATTAATATAAATTTAAAAAAAAGACATGAAAGAACATATTTGCATCATATTTTGTTTCAAACTCAGTAAAACCACTTCAGAGACTCACAAAATGCTTATTGTTGAGATTTATCTCTGCAAAACTCCTCACCCTGCCCACAATCAGTAGGGGACATCAATGGACTTGGAAAGGCCACTGTCTGTCGGATGGGATGTTAAGCTGTGGCCCCATGTGCAGAAGAGCCATACCCTGTGCACGTTAAAGAACACACTGGATGGCCTTGATGGGAAGTTTCCATCTATCTCCCAACAGCTGTTCCAGTGGGTCCCTCCCCCAACCTTCTCTGAGCCTTTGGGATCCTTGTGACCTGGCCATTTAGCCCATGGTATGCAAAAAAGTGCTGCTCAGAGTTAAAACAACCCAACCCATAAAATGTTTAAATAAGCATTCAGTGCTGATGCTGAGATAAACTCAGACTTTTGACTGGTTCCCAGATTTTAAATGTGGGCAAACATAAGTGGAAGTTTCAAAACATTCTGGTTGGCCTTTAACAAGATAAGAATATGGAGAAAGTGCATCAAGCCATCGACAAAGACCATCGATGAGCAGTTAATGACATCTGTGGAATTGTTGGACTAATGTATGGATAATGCCAACAGATCCTAATGGAGGAACTCAACATGAGACGGATTGCTGCCATATTTGACTCGACTGCTGACTCAGGACTAAAGACCACTTCGACTCATTGTGTGCAGGGTCCTTCAGGAGCAAGTCAAAAAGGATTGAAACTTCCTTTCTAAAGTCATAACTGGTGGTGAAAAGCTGGATTTTTGAGTATGACCCAAAAACAAAGCAGCAATCATCCCAGTAGAAGAATACTTGGCCCCTGCAACTTCTTCCTTTCCCCCAAGAGGAAGTTCCATTTTAAGGGTTGATGATTTGACTGTGTCAAAGTGAATTCAAGGAGATGCTGTACATTCAGAATTCAAGGAGGTGCTGAACAAAACAGGAGTTTCAGAGGTGTTTCCAGCAGTGAGAAAAGTGCAGGGCTCACTGTATTAGCTCCCAAGGGGATTATTTTGAAGGAGATAAGTGATTAAAATCTAAGGAAAGCCTACTTTTTTTTTATCAGTAGAGTCTGAGAATTTTTGGATTTGCACCTTGTATATGGATGCTGTGTAGCCATTCAGTTAAATGAGAAATTTACAACCCTTGAGACCTGACTGGTTGGTTGCATCATCTAAAGACAGTTATGCGTAATCCTATTAGTTCAGGATTAACTAATCTTACTCTTTACTATGAAACATAAATTTATGAACTATTCATGTATTTTGACACTGTGTTAAAATCATGTGAAAATATATTATACATGTATTGTTCACAAGCATGAAACCTATGTCCTATTACACTATATTATCTGAACCCAGACAAAACTTTATTATAATGTTTTAACTAATAAATAAATAAATAAAAATAAATATCCCCTTAAGCAGCTGCTTGCCACAGAGGTCTGACAAGAGCCTATCAGTTTATGCCATAGTAGTAGGTCTGTGAGGATGGCAGGACCTCAGCAGAAACACAACACTAACATCCATGCCTTACCCAGGGCCAACCTACTCTAAAACTTACATTCATTTATTTGAACTCTTGTAGAAATTTCACTGTTTTTTTTTCATCAGTGACCATCTGCCATTTTATCACTAGTCTGAAAACCTTTGGATCACCCCTTTGTGAAAATTTTCCTTTGATGTGCATCTACAGACAATGTATTTCTGTACAGTAAACACAAGTGCTGATTTGGCTGTTCTGATTTTGGAATGATTTTTGTTATGTATTCAAAATATGCATAGTATGATAAAGTGCTAGTTAGTTTTTAAATAAAAGTTTTATTTATATTATTAGCAGGAGTGTGCTGGAGGGGGCTTATATGAGCCCCTTGTTAAAAATTAGTTTGATAAAATTTACAGATTATATAACTGTGGATGATTCTTAGTTGAAACTTGTAGCAAAATTTGCGATCTTGGCCCTTCTTCAGCACTCATGTGGGGAGCCTTCTGCCAAGATGATAGCTCCATCTATTCACCCCTTATTGACTCGTAAATTTTGTGAGTGAGCTCCTTGTTAACAAGTTGGCAGCATACCCCTGGTTATTAGTATTAATTTCATTGATTGCAGAATATAGGGGTGCTTGAACAAAAATAAATGTTTTTGGATGATTTATGTATTGAAGTAGTTTTTTTTCACTTTATTAAATTAATATTTTTTTTTTAAAGATGACTGTTCTTCATGTCTTGTCTTTCATCATTGAAAGAGTGGGATGCCAAGTGCGTCCATATGCTGCATCTTTGATGCAATACCTTCCACAACTCTGGGAGAACTGTGGAGACCATAATATGTTACGTTGTGCTATTATTTCCTGCTTTGTACATTTAGTGCAGGTATGATTTTAATGAATAATCTTTTTGCATTCCATTAAGGTGCTTATTTAAACTATTTAAAGTAAATACAAATTTGCTTGCTCATTGGTGTTTAATGGTTAAGAAAATAATCCATTCTTGTGGAAATAATTTTCATTTATTTTAATGATATAATTTTTTTATCAATGGGAGTGTTTAATATTTTATTGTAAATAACTTAATTAATTTTTACTAGTTTATAGAGGCCTAGTAAAATCTGATAAAAGTTAAATACCAAAAATGTAAAATTTATAAAGCACATACTAAAGACCAGACCATTTGTACACAGTGATTAAAAAAAAGTAAGTTTTTTAACTATAATTTCTTCTTGACTTATTTGGGAATGTTTATTATTGACTTGTTTAGGAACTTATTAGGAAACTTGATTTTGCTGCTGTAACTAAATTTCAAGTAGATTCATAACTTATATTGCTTAATTATGTTATGAGACTGTAGCTTAACACATATTTTGTAGTTTTTTTAAATGTTTGTAATTTTTATACAATATTTTTAATTTTGCTATTTTCATGGATTTTTTAAGTGAGATATTTGAATTATGTGTTTTATAAATTTATTTTTTTAACAGTTTAAATGAAGTGCATCTGATTGTAATGAATATATAAGTATTGTGCTAAAAAGTACGAAAAGTAACTAATGAAATCAACTTTGTTATACTAAGTTTTTAGGACAGGGGGTGGTTCAGTTGATGGCACACAGACTCATAATCTACAGTTTCCAGATTCAAGTTCCAATAGTGCCCTAAGTGAGAATTTTCTCCACCAACCCCTGTTCTGTCCTCAATGAGAAGGGGAATGAACACCAGTGGGCTTAGAATAATACTGGCCATTGAATGGGACATTAAACCATGTTTCATATGTGTAGGAGAGCCATACTCTGTGTCAGGGTTGTATTGGGAGGGAAGGAAGTTATTTTATTACTTAATGCTCATTTTTATTTACATTGATATTATTTGTTATTATTTGTAATATGTTTCATCATTCTCTTTTAGTATACAGTTAAAGTTCATTAATTCCTATATCATAATATAGATTAATAAAGAGAAGGAGTAGTCTGAATTATAGAAAATAATTAGAAATTTTTCATACTATATAGTATATAGAAACAAGCAAATTTATTCATAATGCAGAAATAATAGGATCATGACGAAGCAATAATCTGATGGTATTAGGATACAAATATGACAAAAATATTTTGGGAAATGGTGTATATATATACACACAGTGAAATGTCAATATAACTTACACCAGATTAATGAAGAAAATGATTAATTAATTTTTTTTTCTATCCTGGCTAATTTACTATGTATCTCTATGTAAAAATGTCATTTTAATGAATACTAGTGTAACAAAAATATCAGTTTAATGAAATAAAAATTTATCCTGATTAAAAAAAAAAGATCAGTATAACAAAATTTGTAAAAAGAAAATCCTTAAACAATATGTACAACATGCATTTTTTCCATCTTTATTATTTTGGTTTTTAGCATCTGGAATGCTATAATGATTAAATGCTGCAAAATATCTAACTAGTCAAATATCATCTAGCTACGAATCTATACCACCCTGCAGGTATTTTTACTGGCCTACACATTGGTGTAATGCTTTAAAGCAGCATTGCCACATTTTCCTAGCATGAAAGGGACTTTTCCAACTTGGAGATCTATGTAATTCTGGATGTATTGCATTGCAACAGTTGCATCAGTGAAAAATTCTTGCATATTTCCAATCCACATATTTTATCATTCATTAAATTTAAGTTCTTGTTATATTTGTTTGTTATTATTATAGTTTTAGTTAAGTTCATTAATTAATTTCATTTCATTATTAGCAGCCAATGTAGCATGAAATCTTTGATAAATAATGAGACAGAAAACTATTCAGGATAATGTGTTGCAGAGTTGCAAAATCATTTAATAATTCATGGAGAGATGCTTGTTAGAACAGACATTAAAAAAAATTACCAAATTTTTTAAGAAGAAAACTTTAATACATGGTAAATTTCTCTCATATGATGATTATTTTGTGGTTTGTAACTATCATAGCACTTCTTTTTATTGCATTTCAGTATAATGAATATATTTTGGTCACCCACTCAATTTTGTTATACTGACATTTCAATGTATATATATTTATGCAAACAAAATTGAATGTGAAGAATTCAAATCAAATAGAACATGAAAGAGTGCTTTTTTAATATTTAATTTTAGTTAATGCATAAGACATTAATAAGCACAAATTTAGATGTAGATAATCTCTCCCCAATTGTATCGTCTTTTTCGAAGGAATTTTAAATTTTCTGAGTAAAGGTTCTTTAGTATTGCCATTTTATAACATTGTTCTTCATTTCTCTTAGATTGTAAAAATAGTTTTTGAATTCCTTTTCAGAGTTCCCAAATTTGATAAGAGTATTGTGGTAGGTTGTAGTTTCACTTTTTGTTCTTTACTTTCTTCTACTTTATCACTTCCTTCTGCTTGAACAATTTTGATCCCCCTTGAACAGCTGTTGGTAATTCTCCTATTGCCACATGATATCCAATCTCTTCTAGCCACATCCTACAAATTAATATCCTTTAAATTTGGCCACTGTTCCTTTTGTCACTGTTCAGGGATGCATATACAAGTAGTCCTTGATTTACAGAACCCCTTTATTTAGAATTTCATAACTTATGGAAATTATATCTCAACACCCAGTTTACTTATACAGTGGATATTCTACAGTTATGCAAATTTTTCAAGAAAATTTTTTTTGCAGCTACAGATGAAACAACTGGCATCAGTGATGATGCCCTGGCCTCCGAACTTCATTTTTTGACTATTTAATTATCTCATTGCTTCCTTTTCATCTGTTGTAGGTGAAGCCACAGACTCATAGGATATTATATCTATGCTTCAATTTGCATTAGAGGTGATATACTTTCTCTGAAATAAAGCAAATGTCCACTACATTATGTAGAGGACAACAGAAACATTTATTTTCTATATACAGTTGCATACAGATAAACACAATGCAAATGTTCTTGACACTGTGGGCCTTAGCAGGTCATACCAATTTTCTAATGACCGAGGCTAGTATTCAAAGTCTAATAACACCTTCCATGCTTGTGAGGTGAGGTATCATATTATAAACCAGGGGGTACTGTTCCTATAAAAACCTATGGCAGGCATACCAAAGTGGCATATGAGAGACAGTTTTGCTTGCCACTCAAGTATACTCTGTACAAAAAATGCTTTTGATCTCCAAATTCATGAAGTATATAATAAATTTGTAAAACTCTTTTCAGATATCAGAGTTGCAAGTTCAGAACAGTTATTTAGATTTTTGAAATTCAGGAAATTTGGAAAAATTCCCTCAGTCAGTAGTGCACCAGGCTCGTAATCTGCAGTTCCCAGGTGGGGCCAGCATTGGGATTTATCTCCACAAAAGGGGTAGGGGTGGCTCAGTCGGTAGTGCACCAGGCTCGTAATCTGTAGTTCCCAGGTTCGAGTCCCAGTTGGGTCAGCATTGAGATTTATCTCCGCAAAATTCCCTGCCCACGGTCAGTAGGGGACACCGATGGGCTTGGAAAGGCTGCTGTCCATTGGATGGGACGTTAAGCTGTGTCCCCATATATGGGAGAGCCATACCCTGTGCACGTTAAAGAACATGCTGCATATCCTTGATGGGAGGCTACCATCTGTCTCCCAACAGCTGTTCCAGTGGGACCCCTCCCCAACCCTTCTCTGAGCCTTCGGGGTCCTTGTGACTTGGCCATTTAGCCCATGGTGTGCAAAAAAGTGCCGCTCAGAGGTAAAACAACTTAACCCTATCTCCGCAAAACTCCCTGCCCACAGTCAGTAAGGAACACTGATGCACCTGGAAAGGCAACTGTCTGTTGGATGAGATATTGAGCCATAGGCCTTGTGTGCGAGAGAGCCATACCCTGTGCGTGTTAAAGAACATGCTAGGTGGCCTTGACAGACTACCATTGTCTCCCAACAGTTGTTCCAATGGCTCCCCTCCCCCAACCTTCTCTGAGCTTTCAGAGTCCTTGTGACCTGGCCATTTAGCCCATTGTGTGCAAAAAAGTGCCCGAGGTAAAACAACCCAACTCTTTTTATAATTATCTGTCTACCATTTTGTCATTATTTTCAATTATCAAAGTTTTCATTCCTTTCTGTAGTTGTGAATAGCTGAAGTATAATGTCCTTTTAAAATAATACTGGATATTTGTGCCAAATTTTTATATTGTGAAAGTCGTTGATTTCTAATTTTCAATGTAAAATAACTTTTCTGATAAGAAGAGTGATTATTTGTTTTATTCCTCTACCTG
Source organism: Ryuthela nishihirai (assembly GCA_038380435.1). NCBI lineage: Eukaryota > Metazoa > Arthropoda > Arachnida > Araneae > Heptathelidae > Ryuthela > Ryuthela nishihirai. Next base: position 40,490,425 of record JAWZYU010000018.1, on the reverse strand, counting down.
CAAATGTTTATATATATATACTCTCTGCAATACTGTTTCATTTATATTTTCAGGGTTTAGGCACAATAAGTGAAAAATTACACCAGTTCCTGCTGCCAATGATTGCTCTTAGTACAGATGTTACACAGCCTCCTCATGTATATCTTCTAGAGGATGGTCTTGATCTTTGGTGGGCCATTCTGGAGAACACTTCAGTTTGCAATTCAGAATTGCTGAATTTATTTAGTAATCTTCTTCCACTTTTAGGTAATGGTCAAGTTTTATTTACAGCTCATATTAATAACTACGTACTGGAAGCAAATCAAAGAGAGAGAACTCAGTTTTTCATATTAATTCCTTTGTTCATTATTTTAAGTAAGGTTATTTGAACGAGTTTGACAAGAAAGGACATACGTGGGAAATCAAACTGCAGAATTGTATACACAGGGTGTGTCTAGCATAAGTAGGCAATAGGAAATGTATAAAAAAGATACAACTTAAAAAATGACATATTATTATTTTTTAAAAATGACATCATATAATGAATTAAATATACCCTTAAGAATTAATGTAAATGTGGGATGCAGTAATGTTGCCGACTTTGTCCAATTTCTGTTCATTTCCATGAACAGAAATTTTATCCCCATAAGATACAATAGAATTATTTAGGGATGAGAGTGTCTCACGCTTTGTATCATTAATACTACAAATGTACACTTTTATGGTCAATATTTGCATAGTATAGCATTTTTAAACATTTCCTTAATTAATCACATATTTTAGGGAGAAAGTGAGAAAGAATATTTTGAAGAAATACGTTTTAAAATTTTTTTTATTGAGAAATGAGTAAGTGTTTTGGTTGGCCTGGTTGGTGAGGATGTTGAGAGGAGATCAAGTAAAAGGATCAATCTTCTGATTTCACCACTTTGGTCAATGAATTGCAGTTGAGCAAGAAGAAATAACTGCATACTTTTTATTTAATGCAAAGTTATTGCATATCTTAATGTGAAATGTGTAATAACATAAAATTATTTTTAAGTTTCCTTTGCAACGATGCAAATGCTGAGTGTTTTGATGTGTAATAAGATTTTGTTCCTAATTCTTTGGTGATATGAGTGCTGATAGACACATATCGATTATCCTTGTTATGTATATTTGTTGCCATGAGTTTATTGCTTTTGAAGCTCAGCTCGTTTCTACAATGTCATTTCAACATGTAAAAAACGTCTGAAATTCGCCATCTCCATTGTGCAATCTATTGGTATACAGGGTGATTCAAAACTTATCGTTCAAATTTCGTGGGGAGGTAGGGAATACGTCAGGAAACCGATTTCACATAGGAAAGTATGTCTGCAAACGTCATCTACATGAACAAAATGGACAAGTAAAGTGAACACAAGAAAACAGTACAGTTAAGTGGTAACGAATGTGACTTTTATTCCAACCAGGTAAAGTACAGGTTCACAGTAGGTGCTCAAAATTGCGACGATTTGCATGGACACAGGATTCACAGCGCCGTTGCATTGACTGCCGAACATTTTCAAAAACGCCTGGCATATCACGGACAATGCCTGCGGCGGCCACTATTCGTGCAACAAGGTCCATTTCGTGGTCGACGGGGGTCTCGTACACATGGTATTTCATGGCCCCCCCCACAAAAAGAAATCCATGGGCGATAAATTGGGTGACCTGGGTGGCCAAGCGATCGCTGATGACAGCGGGAGTGGTCGGGCGAGCTGTATACTGGTTGGGTACACACAGCGCCCTCTACATACGCATGCGTACATTTGCAGACATACTTTCCTATGTGAAATCAGTTTCCTGACGTATTCCCTACCTCCCCACCAAATTTGAACGATAAGTTTTGAATCACCCTGTATAATATTCAGTAAGTAGACATGCATCAGTATGTATATCACCAAGTATATCAGTGTTATTCATTTCCTTAAAAATCATGGAAGTCTATGTTGGCCTATTATGTAGAATATAGGTCTTTCAGCCACAAGCAACTTATAAATGTTAAAATATTTATATATGTATATATGCTTTTTTATGAAGGACATATGCACATTCAACATATTACTATATAAATAATAATAATTAAAAATATCGCTATACAATGTTTCATATGTGAAGATTGTGTTCAATTCATTTGTTATACATGATGTTAGTTGCTCAGCTGTCAAGTGAGACCTATAAAATTTTTCTTTGCCCATACAAGAATGTTGATAGACTATTATCCCATAAGAAGAAATGTAACATTATGGTATAAAGTGAGTAGAAGGTTTGAAAGCCAAAGATGATATAGGCGAAAATTTTTATGTGACAGTCTGTGATATTGTCATTTGTCTATCTGTAGACATTCATATTTTTAGAGCTAAATAAAAAAATTATATTTGGGTTGAATGGATTATAAATCTTCCAATAGTTTTCATTTTCACACTTATAGGATGCTAAGAGTAGAAAATGACAAAACTTTAAGTGACTGTTGTAAATGGTATGTTCATGCTAAAACATTGAAATTTGTGTGGTATTGTGCGGTGGTCAAATGTTTTGCATTAACAGCAGCAATTTGTCCCTTATCCCTAGGGAAGTTGACAAATTCAGCTTTTTTCCTCTAAGAAATAGTTGATTTTTTTTAATTGTGGTTGCTACTAATGAAATATTACTGCTTGAATTTTTTTAATCATTCTTTAGTTAGAATTTTCACCAAATTCAAAATTTTGGTCATAGAGCACAAAAGTCAGGTTTCATTTCGTTACTTTTAAAAGCTATCATTCCATATTCATGGGAGGCAAATATTTATTTTTTTTTTTTTGTTTCAAAAGGGTCAAAATTAGAGCAAATTTTACATTATTAAATTAAGAATACAACAATTATGGCAAAAAATAAAAAAATAAAGAGAAGGAGATGTGATTAGTTTAGTGAATGGGTTTTTGATTTTGTTCTTGTGACAAAGGGGTGCAAGGTGCACTCTGTTTCTGGGTGTGATTTCATTATGGTAAAAATTAAGTAACTTAATTTCTGTATTTTGTTTTTATCTTAATTCCAAATTTTGTTCATCTCTAGGTACTGTTGATAAACATTTCATATTTAAAGATGATAAATTTTGTAAATGTATTTCTTAATTAGCTTTCAGCTAGTTAGTTTTAGCTTTTTAGTTTTACTTCCATTATATGTGATATACATAGTCGTATCAGAATAATATGACCACCTACCATACATATACTATGGCAGGTGGTCATATTATTCTGATATGACTGTGTATTACACTATCCACTAACATGTATTAGGTACATTCTTTCAGACACTGACATGTACACATCACCTTTGCAGGACAGCATTGCTTTCAGTGGGTATATAAGAAGTCAGCAGACTCAGAAATAAATACTTGGGATGGTATTTGGGAACAACCTATATTCCTTCCAAAAAGGTGTTATGATGTTTTGCTACATTGTGGATCATCTGCGTTTTTCAAATAGTTCTTAAGGAGGGAAACACATGAAGCAAGTTTTGAAATGTACAGCAGCAGAAGACAGTAATGCCACTAGTCACCATTTATGATTCAGAGCATGTTAGCAGTTGAAACATGTAACACAGAATTGCAAAGCCACCCTTGCTGAATTGACAACAATCAAGTGAATAGGACCCATGTTCATGAGCAGGACCTGATATCCAATTATCATTAACAAGATGCTGGGCCCATACATCTGCCCATGTTCAAACTATCTATATCCAACTCCAACTACTGTGTGGTATGGTGCAAAGAATAGAAGAATGCAGTGGCAGAGAGTAATGTGGAGTGATGAATCATGCCCACTTAAGAAGCTCAGATGGACTTCTATGAACTTTTATCTAAGAAATGCTTTGGTATGATTGTGTTGCCACTTCATCCTGAATGAAGTAGGTTTTGCACAATTTTTCCATAAAATAGAGAATAAAATAGAGAAAACTTGTTGTAGTTATGTTAGTGTAGTTTTTATTTTGGGGATTTTAGTGCACAAAATGTGTATCTATAGTACATTTTCAAAGTTAAAACTACTTCAAAAAATGTGACCATAAAAGTGGCATCTTTGTAATAAATGTAAATTCTAGGAATTTTTTCTTGAATAGGAATATTTTTTCAGAATTAAATTCAAATGGAGATTTTTAAAAAGGCGCTGTTTAAACAGTGTTAGTCAAAATAAATCATGTAAAAAAGAGAATTGGAATTTTTTCTAAACCATGTTAAATCAAAATCATAAAAAAATCTGTGTATAAACAGAATTGAGTGTATATTTATATATACAAACACACCAAAGAGCCAAAACATTATGACCACTTGCCTAATATGATGATGGTCCTCCACATGCTGCCAAAACAGCTTTTACCCAGTGAGGAATGGACACTACAAGATTTCTAAAGGTGTCTTTTGGTGTCTGATACCAACACATTACCAGCAGATCCTTTAACTCTTGTAAGTTATGTGGTTGAGCTGCCGCAGATTGGATATGCTGTTCCAACACAAACTGCAGATGCTCGATTGGATTGATGTTTGGGGAATTTGGAATCCAGGGCAATACCTGGAAGTCTTCATGTTCTGTGAACCATTCTCGAACAATCCTGGCAGTGTGGCATAGCGCATTACCCTGCTGAAAGAAGGCACTACTACTAGAGGGGAATACCATTGCCATGAAAGGATGCGCCTGATCTGCAATGATGTTTAGGTAGGTGGTAGATGTCATAGTTTCCTGCACATGAATGACTGGACCCAGGGTTTCCCAGCAGAACATTGTGCAAAGTATTACACTTCATCCACCGACTTGTTTTCGTCCCATGGTACATCCTAGTGCCAACACTTCCCTGGTAAACTACACACATGTACCCGGCCATCCACATGGTGCAACAGGAAATGAGATTCATTGGACCAGATGACTTTCCAATCATTCAAGGTTTTGATGCTTGCGTTCCCATTGTAGGTTCTTTCACTGGTGAACCAAGGTTAGCATGGGCACTCAGAGCGGCCTGTAGCTATGCAGCCCCATTTTCAGCAGGATTCGATGTACTGTGTGTTGTGATACATTTTCCCATCACCAGCATGCAAATTACGGATAAGTTGCGCCACAGTATCCCTTCTCTTGGCTCTTATCATACAGGATAGCCTTTGCTCACCTCTAGCATCAATGAGCTGTAGTCGGCCCACACCTTGCTGGCAGTTCATGATTTTTTCCCTCCTCACACCACTTTTTTAAGGTGCTAACCACGGCTGACTGTGAGCACCCCACAAGCCTTGCTGTCTCGGAAATGCTCTGACCCAGTCTCCTGGTCATTACAATTTGGCCTTTGTCAAGCTCACTTAAGTTTGCTACTTTTCCCATCTAAAGAACAACTCTGATTAACAAAGCTCAGTATCAGCTGTTATTTATATCATTTCATGACCTTCACATGTGCCATCGTTTACTTGAGTTGCTTTGATTTGCATAAAGATGCGATGGTCATAATGTTTTGGCTCTTCAGTGTATATTGCTCCTCAAATTTAGAGTATTTAGCACAAAAATTGGATTTCTTTTTAATCAGTGGAGATATGTATATGTGTAAAATTGGTGATGATGGATTAACAGTCAATTAGGACAATGCAAATTAAAAAGCTGAAAAGTGGTAAATCTCACAAAAATTGTATATTGGGTTTGAAAAAGGTAAATGCAAATGTGTTAACTGTAAAATTCTCCAAAACAAAGGTAGAATACAGTAATAAAAATTACTACTGCTTAATATATCTTCACTGTTATTTTTCTACAGAAAGGCTATTTTAGAAGTTAAGGTATTTCAAATTTAGTTTTTCAGATTAAATAGCACTAGGATGTTTTTAGAAGGATAATATCAGTAAGGGGTTGCCTTTTCCCATTAGATCGTTGTATTAGCTTAGCTGAATTAGAAATCATCATTATTTTAAAACAATTGTGTGCGATTGTTTTTTAGTCCTAAAACTTTGTAATCAGGGAAAGGAAAAAAATAATACTTATCAATTCTCTATTAATTTTTTTTCCTTACAGAATACAGCAGTGAAAATCTTCGCACATGCCTTCAAATTACACAAGCCTATGTACTTTTATCTCCCAAGAATTTCCTTGAGGTAATCCAATTTTCATAGATTTTATTTAAATTAGTTGTTACAAATGAAATAAAGGAAATAGTTAATAATAGGTATATAAATTAATATAAGGTTTGTAAATAAGCTACAGCATTTGTATAAAAATTTAACCTCTGGAGAAAACTGTAATTTGTGTAGAGGAGACAATTTTATGTTAGTGATAGACTGCAAAAGTATTATAGTTGCAATTTTTTAAAGCTGCAGACTAACCTACCATATTTTATAATACATAAATCTAAATTTGAAGCTGAAAAAAATATACCAACATGTATGGTGTTAACATTATATACCAAGTACAAAAGTGTACTTTATATTCATTCCAGTTTTTTTTTTTTTCAAGTAGCTTTGTTTTATTTTATAAATGGAATACTTTTCAACCTGGTTGTTTACATCTGTTATAAACAGGATGAAATTTACATGAATTTTCAAGATTATTGAGTTATTTCTCTCTCAATTGGTTTTCCTATTAATTCCTAATTTGGGAGATTATCAGGCAATATACAAAAATCTGTGTTTGAGGAAATTAGTGAATTAAGTCACTGATCAGCAGTCACTTAATAGTCAGCATTAGTGGGGTTATCTCTAAAGGTTGATTTCAGGATCTAGTAATGCATTTAAATAAACTTATATTGGTATTTTCACCAAGGTCAACTTTGTGAAGGGTACAAGCCAAAATATAGCTTTTTGTATTTAAATTCTATATTGACTTGTATGCTACTATATACAGTGTGATCACATACTCAAATTGAAAGCTATAGAGAACCACCTTGTACTCCAGTTTCAAATCATGGGTGGTGGTATGGATATTTCTGTCATAGTTTCATATGAGATATTGTATAAATTATAAATATCTTATAGGTTTCTCTGTTCTTATTGTAAGCATAAGAAAAAAAAAAGGAACTGAGTGAGTTAATAGTAGAACATAAATTTTAAAAACTGATAATGAGCCAAATGCAAAACTGTAATTGTATTGCATATGAACTAAATCTTTTTTCCATAGCAAAAATGAAATATAACTAAAGTAAAAAGGCACAGGTTAGGCACAAGGGTATTTGTTTTGATTCGTTATGCTGCAGTTTCAAATCCTGGGTGGTGGTATGAATATTTCTGTCATAGTTTCATATGAGATATTGTATAAATTATAAATATCTTATAGGTTTCTCTGTTCTTATTGTAAGCATAAGAAAAAAAAAAGGAACTGAATGAGTTAATAGTAGAACATAAATTTTAAAAACTGATAATGAGCCAAATGCAAAACTGTAATTGTATTGCATATGAACTAAATCTTTTTTCCACAGCAAAAATGAAATATAACTAAAGTAAAAACAAAAGGGCGTGACCTTCAGTTAATAAAAAGTAGCAATATAAAAAGGTTATCTAATGATATACTGTAAGATATATCTATAATAAATATTCAACTTTTCAGCTATCCTTCTATTTGCCTCTTGACAGTGGGGCGGGGGTGGCTCAGTCGGTAGCGCGCCAGGCTCGTAATCTGTAGTTCCCAGGTTCGAGTCCCAGCTGGGTCAGCGTTGAGATTTATCTCCGCAAAATTCCCCTCCCTGCTCACGGTCAGTAGGGGACACCGATGGGCTTGGTAAAGGCCGCCGTCCGTCGGATGGGACGTTAAGCCGTGGCCCCGTGTGCGGGAGAGCCATACCCTGTGCACGTTAAAGAACACGCTGGATGGCCTTGACGGGAGGCTACCATCTGTCTCCCAACAGCTGTTCCAGTGGGTCCCCTACCCCAACCTTCTCTGAGCCTTCGGGGTTCATGTGACCTGGCCATTTAGCCCATGGTGTGCAAAAAAGTGCCGCTCAGAGGTAAAACAACCCAACCCAAAGCCTCTTGACAGCAGTTGAGGTGGGTTCCCTTCCTCTAGCGAACTCTTAGCTTTTGGGTTCTTGTGACCTGGATATTTAGTCCATTTTGTGCACAAAAAAGTGCCAGCTAGAGGTAAAACAACCCAAATCTATCCTTAGACCAGAAACATTTTGGCAAAGAAATTTGACAGTAAACAGTCGGAAGTAGTTTAACTAGGGTCTAAATATTTAATATTTGTTATATTCAGGGAGAAAAGGGGGCATTGAGATAAGGGGGAGAATACTGTTTTTTGGAGTGGTCACAATCATACCTAAGCCTCAACTATAATCAGAGTTGCCAGCTGCTCTGATTTTTTTTTATTCAAATTTTTGTTTGAATTCCAAAATTTAAATTTTGTGGGTTTTTTTCAGGTTTGCTCTTTTTGTTAAAGAATTCTCCCAAATTTTATAATATATTCTCCTTTTTCCAAAAGGAAGAATAATAGTGAAAGGGAAGAATTTTTACTGCACCGAAAGTTCATCTCTGTTCCTGCTTCTTAATCTGTGCTTGATTGCGGGCTCACCTATACACAAATGCCCTGCAAGGTCAGAGGGAGTATAGAAGTTCTGCTGACCATTTCCAGTTTCCATTCCCCAAAGCTTCAGGGAGAGAGAACACATTCACAGATAGTAACTTCCCTAATTTGTGGGTCATGTTTGGTATTGCAATGGGAATGGGTCTCATGCATGTCTATAGTTATCTGGTTGGCTTATCTGCACTTCATGAAGTTTTTGTTCAGTATTGTAGAGTTAATTTATGAAATATATCTATTAATCAAGAATGATGCTTATGTATTTATTATTAGTTATTAATCATTATCAATTAAAGCTAAATTTAATAATGAAAAGTATGCATACCATGGACCTTGGTTGTGGTTGCTGCAAGACACCTCTGCTTGTTCTACATGCCAATTTGACACTGCTGGCAGTTCAAGTACTTTCTCAAAAAATCACTGAAGAATACAATTAAAAAGACCTTGCTAAGAAATTAATTAAAAAAATATTTAAAATTCTCTGTCATTGAGCAATAAAATTTTTAGAGTAGAAGCCTACTTCAAAAATCAGGCGTATACCGATTTCCCCTACATTTGCCAGCTAATTCCGTTGTGTACTACATCGGCAAAACCATTCGCTCTTTGCAAGAAAGGTTCGCAGAGCACCAAACTGATGTCAACCAAAAGAAGCTAACAACGGCTGCCTCTCAGCTAGCAGTGCAACACACGGCAACAATAGACGGAGCACGCCACACTGCTTGCGCATGTATCCACTTTCTACGGAACCATAGTCCACGAGGCTATTGAAATAATGACCTCGTCCATCCCCACCTGCAACTGAGACACTGGAATCGCCCTTCACATGTGGAAAGAAGCTCTTTGTCTAAACAGACCTAACGTCACTACATAGCATCACTTCACTGAAGATGGAGTGCTGTCTTTGCTCCGAAAAGCTTCTAAGAGTTTTCTCCTAAGAACTTTCAGCGTGCAAATAGTTTGAAGGATAAACTTTAAAAATTTTATTGCTCAACGACAGAGAATTTTAAATTATTTTTTAATCACTGAAGAAAGGGATGCAATGTCATTTGCTATTCCCTTTGTATTGTAATGTTAATTTTTGCAATATATATATATATCAATTAATATATAATTAATCATTGAATTATGCCTGCATATTGATTATTAATTGTTAGTGGTTGATTTAAATTTCATTAAGATCAAAATGTACACATGAGGCAATTTGCTGCACTGCAAAAATGTGAATAAAAATTTATTTCCTTTTTATGAGATAGGAAATTTGAATCATAATCATTTAATGGATGCCATAAAATGACCATTGCATTGCTAAACTCTTAATAATACTGGAGTTTAGTGGTTCATTGATTAATAATTGATTAACTTAAATATTTCATAGATTAACATAACAGTGCAGAAGGAATTAAAACTAGAAGGATGCATATCGCCTCTGGCGCATATGAAAATCCCATTTTCAAAGACAAGAAGTTTTTTCTTTATCTACTGTTTCATTCCTTAAAAGTTTTAATTTGAGCTAGCAGATGATAGGAAAAATGCAAATAGTATTTCATTAGTAATTAATGCAACGTAAAAGTATTCGTCTTTTAATTCTTAAATCCAAAAAGTTGCATTTCCCACAATTCTCCCAGAAAAGCAGGTAGATTATTGCTGTCAGTGGAATATCTCTTAAAAACTACCACTAATTTTTCAAATTTCTATTCTCTACATATTATTTGTAAAACTCGATAACAGCTCTTGATTATCAGACCAATGATTCTCTATGCTTCACCCATATGGGCAAATACTATACCCACCAATATTCGTAAGCTTTAGGTCTTACAGAACAAGATTTTGAGAACTGCGGTCGATGACCCCTGGTTTGTCACTAACAGACAACTCCATAAAGACCTGGGCATCGACCATATATATATATATACACACATAAAATGCACCTCAAAAAGATTTTTTGAGGTTGTAAGCAATAATTTCAATGAGATTATTTCTTCTCTGATTCTTTACGATCATACTGTTTTGAACAAATACAAGAGGCCTAAAACAGTAGTGTTCTCTGAGGAGACCTACTCGCTTTAGGTTTCTTACACAATTTTACAGCTATTTTTTAGCTTTTCTCATGTTTGCCCTTAGGGGCCCATCTAAGGGTGGTTTACTTATATATTTTGTTCTTACTCATGCCAAATAGTCATATCTTTATGATGGAGTTGGTTAGAGGTAAATTATTACCTGGTACATCAAATATGATTATACAATCTATGATAACAGCTCTGCCGTTTCATCATTTAGTGATCTGTAAAGATACATATATTGAAACTACTAAATATTTGAAAAATGCGAATTATATGTATTTCATTAGTACCAAACAAATTAGAAAAAGTTTCTGATTATCATTTTCATTGTTTCCAATGGAAACTTCATGACGTTCACATTCGACCACCAAAATTTCATATTTCTATCATTAATACATAGTTGCAATATTCGTTTGAAATTTTGGAATTTTCAATCTTTTTCACCATTAGAGGGCTCAATTATAGTGTTCAGAATATTCTGAACGTGTGAATCGATATTTTATCAATTCCAATCTAACCTGAAAAGTTTTTTTTATTTGTCTCTAAATTCAAACAGTTATCTGTAAAAAAAAAAAAATTGTCTCCCCTCCCTGGTCTAAGAGGTCAATTCATTGTTGCCAATGGAAACATCATGGCATTCACATTCCACCACCAAAATTCAAAATTTCTAGCTGAAATACGTTGTTTGCAATATTTGTTTGAAATTTTGGAATTTGCGAATATTTCCACCATCAGAGGGTGAAATTATAGTTTTTGCAAGATTTAAAAAGCGTGAATCATAATATTTTATCAATTCTTATCTAACTCAAAAAGAATTTTTCATTTTTTATCTCTAAAAATAAACAATTGTGAGTTAAAACTAAAAAGGTGTGTTTTCCCACTTGGTCTAAGGGTCGTCTGGGTCTAAGGGGTCAATTCATTGTTGACAATGGAAACTTTGTGACCTTCACATTCCACCACCAAAATTTCAAATTTTAGCATAAATACCTAGTTTGCAATATTCATTTGGAATTCTGAACTTTTTCCAGCTCTAGAGGGCATAATTATAGCTCTACAGAGATTTGGAAAGTGCAAGCCATAATATTTCATCAATACCTATTCAACATAAGAAGAATTTTTAATTTATCTCTGTAAGCAAAAAAAAGTTTGTCTACAAACAGACAGATGACAAAGCAAAACTATTATCTCTGTTTTTTTGAAAATGATATAAAAAAAGTGCCAGTTGCCCATGGTTTTTGCAAAAGTTTACTGACAGGCAACAAGACCTTAACAATGCAGCATATGAAGTGATAGCTTGTGGCAAACAGCTGAAATCTGCAACTTGTGTACTTTTTGATATTGTCAAAATTTAATCATTAATAATCAATATGTATTTCTCATGCATTGATTAATAATCAGTATTACTTAAATTGAATCAAATACTGGAATTTATTAGTTCGCTTAAGTGCTTGTAATTGCTCTGAATTTTCACTTTTACAACTTGTAATTTTCATCACGTAAGGTAGACATTGCGCATAATTCTAAAATGGAAATTTTGTTTGTGGGTGGGGGAGGTAATTATTAGTTAAAAGCTTAGTAAATATTACTGCATACACATGAAAGCTGAAATGTGAAATACATAGTGCATCAATTAATGAAGCTGCTTAAAACCTTTATACATAATTATGTTTCCTCTTCCTGTTTTGGGAGGGGTGGGATGAGGATAGGTAAATTAAAAAAAAACCACAACAGAAACTCATGTCCAAAGTTAGGTTTAATTGATTTCATTGTGAAAATCGAGTTTTATTTCATATCAAAAATATAAATAATACTGATTAAACCTTATGCTGTTGGGAGCCAGAAAACATATTTTCAAAATTATGCTAAAGGGGTCTTTTTCTTTGAATTTATTTCGTTATTCAGAATTCTCTTTTGTATTTAGTATGACCTGTGTCACTTTATTGGTTACCTCAGAATAAGAACCAGTTTTTTTTCTGCTGCAAAAGATTAAAAATTTATTTGTTGTTAATGCTTTTGTTAAAAACTGCATAAAGATGCGTTATGCATAAAAAGAAGCATGAAGCTAAAATTTTGTACTTTGTAAATTAAAGGTGATGAATTTATACATTTTTGTAAATATTCCATAGAAAGTAGTGTTTCAAATGATGCATATGCATATTTAAATATTAACATTTATATTCCTTCTTTGTACTAGAGATTTGGACAAAATATTTTGAATACTTTCTTATACATTATGACTGACATGAGATCAGAGGGTATTATCATGATTTTACGAGTAAGTATTTAAATCTTTATTTTGTAGTAGAATCTATTTTGTACTTATATTAATTTCTCTTGCTGATTTATATTTATACATAATTTAGGATTGCATGCAATTCATATGTTTTTTTTTATATATATATATTTGATTGACTCTCGGATCAAATAATCACCTGCTTTCAGGGATGGAATTTTTTTCTCTCCCTCCCATAAGGATAATATGTATAAAACTTGCATTTTATTTTTTAAAAAAACTACTTAATTAGGAAGATACAATATACAAAATTTATGTACAGTGTTATTATAACTATATATTGGATACTCACTAATTCAGTCTGAGTGCATTAGTTTCATTCTGGCATGCTACTTTTTCTGTGCATAAGGATACCTTTCTGTGGACCTGAATACCACTTTGTTTTTAATTTATTGTCCATAAATGAGATAAGAGTTTATTAAAACAATATTTTATTAACCAAAAGCCTTTACCTGGGAACCTGTGACTTTTTCTTATCTAGTTAAATCAAGGGCATTTTTTATTATTGGGATAATAATAATTGGACACCTGGAAGCCATTGGGAAATACTTTCATATTGCATATTGAACATTTATATCAGCAGTGTAGTGTGAATTAATAATTACTCATTGGATGACAGATACAAGATAAAAGATTAAAGTTAATTTAACAAAACAATTTATAAAAATATCACATTATCTACATGATGTAACAGATTGCTACTTTATACAACAATTAAAAAGAATGTATTTCCAATTTCTTATGCAATAATTTCCTGCTATAATGCATTCTGCTTTTTTCTAATTTGCTATAGCATTTGTTGGTTGGAAATACCCAGTATGCTGTACACTTAGCAGCATAAGTTTTTAAAGATTTTAATGTTAGTTCTGTTACTACTACATGAAGATCATTTTGATACTTTAAAGCTGCTTTCATGCCAAGAAAATAGAATTTACCTACTTCCCTGTTGATTACTGCAATATTAGTGAGTGTCTGTCTGGTATATGTCAGTGAAAAACTTTGCTCCTTATAATAAATGCTTATGTTATACAATCACCTGAACAACAAGTATTAGGTTGCTGCATATCAAATGGCCAATTTTGCAGATGCATGAAGTTTCCAATGTTTTAAGAACTCAAAATATTACCAGATAGTCTTGTGATTTATATTAAATCATGAAGCCTTCTTATGATAACACAGTAGCCATTTTGCCAGTAAATTTTGTGGTAAGTGGATTGTAAGAGCTTAAAGGGAACAATGAATCAGAGTCAAAATAATGTTCTTTTCTTGTACAAGTTTAAACTGGAGCACAATTCTGCAAAGGCAGCTGGCATCAATGCAGCATTTAGGGAAGGCACAGTTAGTGAATGGACAACACAACATTGGTTTGAAAATTTTTGATCAAGTGACATTAACCTTAAAAATAAGCTATGTGATCGACCCTAAAAAGCTGTTGATAAAGATTGATTGAAGGCTTTCATTGAATCTGATGCATGCCAAACTGTATGAGATATCGCAGGCATTATGGGCATGCATTATTCAACAGCTTCCTGGCACCTGGAAGCCATTGGGAAAGTGAAGAAATTGGATAAATGGATTCGTCATGGATTAACAGACACTCATAAGGGCATGTTGACTTGAAGTGTGCACTTCTCACATGAAACCAAAGAGATCCGTTTTTTCATAGAGTTGTAACTTGTGTTGAAAAATGGATCCTATATGACCATCATTGATATTCTGCTCAATGGCTGGATGTCTCAGAAGCACCCCAATACATACCCAAGCCTAATCTTCACCCAAAGAAGGTTATGGTAACCATTGGTGGTCTGCAGCTGGCATTATTCATTCCTAAAACTGGGTAAAATAATAAATGCAGAGAAATATTGTGCAGAACTCCAAAAATTGAATGACCAATTATGCAAGAATCAGCCTGCATTGGTTAATAGATATGGCATTCTACTGCTCCATGATAACAGACCTCACATTTCACAAATAATGGTCTGGAAACTTCATCAGTTACATTATAAGACTCTTACTCACCCAGCTTATTCACCAGACCTATTGCCAACTAACTACCACTTCTTCAAGCATCTTGACCACTTAGTGGGGGAAACATTCAGCAATGAGACATCAGTTAAAAATGCTTTAGAAGAATTCATTGCTTTCAGGAACTCAGATTTTTTTACCAATGGCATAAATGCATTTGTGTTTCACAGTGGCAGAAGTGTATTGAATCTGTTGGTGCATATTTTGATTAAGTAAAGTTATTTTTAGTTATAGCTGTTGAATGTTTCACTAACAATTCGGCCACTTCTTGCAACAACCTGATACTTCATCTTGTAGCCAGAGCCTAGCATATCAGTACCATCTTGGAGAAAGCACATGGTCAACCTAAAACTGAATTTTATCAACCTGTAATGCTCCAAACAAATGCAAAATACTTGAAGTTTTATGCTCCGGATAGCTTAGACGGGCGCCAGGCAATAATTAACAAATTGCCAAAAGTAAAATAAGTTGATAATAAGTTGATTTAGGGTTCAAATACCAGCGAGCGTTAATGAGTAAGAATCAAAATGATTGTCAAGTAAATTTAAATATAATTTAAAAATCCTTAATTTGCGTTGCCCAAGAGAAAAAACTGTACAGACTCAAAAGGTTTTAAATATAACAAAATAGATTTATTTCCAAAATAATTCAACTCACCAAGACATCAATGAAGATACAACTCCGGTGCTACGCACCTTGTGCTTAGTGCCTCTGCACTAACTCCCCGTGCACTAACTTGTGCTTGTGCTGTGCTTATGCTAGTGCTTATGCTTATCCTTGTGACTCGCAGGTCACCGGTTTTTGACAATAGCCGGCGCATGCCGGGAAAGACATTTACATACTATGACGAACAAAGCAAGCTATGATGCAAGAGGGGGCGTGTCCTTGGCATGCGCTTTAGCGGTACAGTTGGAAGATCGAAGTTGCGCATACGCAACTCACAACATCTTGAAAACGAGTGCTGTGATGCCAAAAAGGAAATAAAAATCTCCAAAATGATAAATATAACGTAAATTAAACAAAACTGGTTAAGGTAAAGCAAAACTGAACGATGGGGCATCACAAACCTCTTCAGTATCATCATCTGTATGTGATCTTCAACAGACTGGTTGTCACCCAAAGCAGTATTATGGCAGTTTCCAAGTATAACATTAACTACAGTAAGTCCTAGACTACTGCATCAGTTTGGTGAGTTGCACTAGCCATGAACTGATAACAAACACTGGTAACTCTCAAAGATCTATTATATCCATTAGTTAAATTTAGGAAGGAGAGTATTCCCCTGAAGAGAAACTGTTCAGTGTTTAAATAATGGAAAGTTATCTGTATTGACAATATGTACAAACAATAACAGATTGGCAATGTGCTTCATTGGGCTAATAATAAGTAGGGAATCTTAATTGTAATTACAGGTTGAATGAAAATATATAACAGTTTGCTAATAGTGATATAATTTTTTTTAATAGAGATTTTAAAATTAAATTTAAAAGCCATGTAATAGGCCAATGTTTCCCAAGCTACTTTCCACAATGAAAATTACTGATAGAGGACTGAAAATTAAAATCTGTGTGTAGTGATGAACAAACTAATCACTGCAAGTGAATCTTTCCATGCCAGTATCACCACCATTGAATGGTCCATTACTCACACATCTGCAAATATGATAAAAATACAGCAATCCTCTGCTGTAGTGTAGTTATCTCAGTGTGATATGCTATATTCTTAATATAGTTTAGGCTCACTATAGCAGTGGTTTCAACCTTTTATGCTTCACGTACCCCTTGGAAATGTGTATGTAACTGGAGTACCCCTTGTATAGATAGATAAAACTATAGTTATAGTATAACAATGGGAATAAAATAAAACATATATATATATATGCACATTAAATTTTGCATTCATAAATTACATATATTGATAAACACAAAAAAAGACATTTTTGCACAGCAGCATTGCCAACTTAGTGACTTTTGAGCTCTCACGGCGTACCCCAAAAATTTTTACCACATACCCCACATTGAGAACCCCTGCACTATAATATGGGTTCTGTTCCCTTTAGCACCGTTGGCTGGAAACACTGTGCATGCTTAAACCTTACAGCCATTATTAGAGAGCCTTTTTGTTTATAGATGCCTTGCATTCTACTTTCACGCAGTCACATTGTGTTTCTGATCTATATCATATTAAGATGCAAATATTTTCATGATACATCATTTCGCATTAAATTTAACTCTTTAAATGGTACCATGAGTACTAATCTTGCAAGTTCATCTAAAGTTAGTAATGTTGAAAAAATCTGAAGGAAAAATTTTATACTTGTGATCTTTCACTCCTCTTTAATATCCAGCAGTATTAATAGCCCCATGTTCAATGATGGTGGTAGCAACATGGTAGCTACTTGGACAGGCTTAGATCAAGGATAATCCTGATAATTTAAATTCTTTTTATTGCACTTCTAGACACATGGTTCAATTATTTTAAATTTGGGTTGGTAACTTAAGTATTATGTTAAACTGTGATTTAAACTTACATCCTTATTCTGAGGAGAGCAGTGAGGAGGGAGGTCATAGCTGAGAACCACCTGAGACCCAGATATCCATAATCCTTAATCCTAATACATATTTTTATACTTAGCTGTCATGATTTTAAAATAAGATTTCCATATATTATTGTATCAATTTACAGTACAGTATTTTACTTGATTGATTATTAAATTCAAAATGCATAGTTCATAAAAGTAAAATAATCTCTATCAACCCATGAGGGTACAAACTAAAAAAATGTTTATTTAATATAATAATAACTTTTGAATATTTATAGGTTATAAAATATAATTAACAATGAAAACAGTATTGTAATAACAATACACACATATATATATATACACAGCAGGTTATATAAATGCCGTCCCCTGGCTGAGTGGTTAGTGCGCCTGGCTACTGATGTAAGGGGCCTGGTAGTACCCCCTGGGATAAGGCATTGATAGCGAGCCCTGAATAAGACATGGATGTATGTGTCATTTTTCTGCTGAGGTCCTGCCATCCTCACAGACCTTCTACTATGGCATATAAACTGACAGGCTCATGCCAGACCTCTGTGGCAAGCAGCTGCTTGAGTGGGTATTTTTTTTTATATAAACCCTCAGAGAAAAAATAATCAATTTGTATAAACAAGGAATTAATATTAGCTATTCAAGTTATAAAATTCATTTTTAACATTTATACAATTAAAATGATAGCAATTAAACATAAGAAGATGAAATAAGGAAAATTTTGATTATGTTCTACTTCAAATTAGTTAATTTTTCAGTGGCATTTAAAATTAACACTTGGTATTTTTATATAACATAAGCAATTTCAAAATTTTTGGTTGTTAGTAGTTAGTCACTTAAACCTTTGCACTTGAGATGCAACCCTCAGTTGCCACTTGGTTAGATGCAGCAAATCGAATGGTGACTGAGAGGCGACAATAACAGGTTTATAAACAGATCCTTTGCACTCGAGAGGTGACTCTCACCATTTGGTTTAATGCAGCAACTCAAATGGCGACTGAGAGGCAACAATAACTGTTTCATAAACACTTTCTTTCCTCTTGACATTTTAGATGTGTGTAAATTTATTGTCTATATGCACTTCATAGTACAGCATTGTGTTTGATTAAAATTATTATTTTAAACTTAGTCTGTTTTAATTGGTTATTAAAATGGAGCCAAATGATGAAATTAGTAGCAGTGAAGATGATTTTGATTTTACATTGTTTATGTATGATTTATTTTTAGGCTAATTGTAAAAAATTATTAACTGTTTAGCAAAAAAACTTCGAGTTGGTCCTTCCCTATTGCAAAAAAACCTTCGAGTGCAAAGAGTTAATAGTCTTTTAATGTGTCAAACATTTTGCATTTCTTATATTAAAACTTAATATGTTGAAAATTTTTGATACTATGAAAAAGAAATTTTTATGGAAAAATTTCTTATTAGATTTTTTAATGTGAAATTTTTAATCAATACTTCTGGAATTGAAATTAAAAGTTCTTATTTGTATTAAATGTTGATGTAAAAAATATTGAAATTTTTTTCCAAAAGTAAAATTTTTATCTGTGGCAAGCAGCTGCTTGAGGGGGTATTTATTAATTTTTTTTATAGTGAATTTATACTAGAATAATAGTTTTGCAATAAATTTTAAATTATTGTATTTTGTACCAAACAAAATCTCTTTTAATTTTATAATTTGTGTTTGCCATTTATTGTTTATATTAAACGTGGATACGGTTTTTTTAGCTCCACTGGAAAATTTTACATGCTTTGCTGAATCAGGATTATTTACATTAAATCTTGCAGAAGAATTCAGCTTGCTTAATGCTACATTTTCACAGAACCAGAACTAATCAAAGTGTTCTGTAATATAAAATATGTATATAATTAAGTTGAGATTATATTTATAATGAATGAATTTTATGTTAGGGTTTGACAGCTTTACAACTAATATGGTTTTTTGTCTGTGTATTAGGGTCCCAATTAAAAATAGTAATAATAATATAAAGTTTTATATTCTTATGTGTGTAAAAGTTAACCTTCAAATCCCTTAATGTAAGCACAATTAGTTGATTTTGCTCAGTGTTTAACTAAATCCCATGGTCTTTAAAAATTACTGATTAATGGTCAACTTTTGTGCACAATAAGAAATTTTAATTTAAAAAAATGTGTTTTTTGGCTCACCTTAATACACACCCAGACAAAACAACAACATGTTGAATCCAAAAGCAAATGACTAGCAAAACCCTAATACAAAAGTTTTTAATTTATATGTCAATATAAATATTATTTCAACATAGTTATTTACATATTTTTAAATTCAGTAATGTAAATGGTAGTTAGGCATAAACTGGAAGGAGAGCTGTGTACCAATCCCCAGTGATGATGCACAGAACTGGCCAGGTCCAGCGCCTAATATCCGACCCTGCCTTTTCGTGGTACAGGCCTGTTAGTACCTTTCAAAAGAGATATTCTCTTTTGGAAGGGGAGGGCTACCAGTTCAGTATGGCCTACTGATCTGATCACATAAATCCCCAGTGATGATGCACAGAACTGGCCAGGTCCAGCGCCTAATGTCGGACTCTGCCTTTTCGTGGGACAGGCCTGTTAGTACCTTTCAAAAGAGATATTCTCTTTTGGAAGGGGAGGGCTACCAGTTCAGTATGGCCTACTGATCTTATCACATATGGCCACTTTTTTCTTTTTTTTTTTTTCAACCTTGCTGAGGAGTGGTCAACTTCACAGGGTCCTGGTGCTGACCATTTATACCTGCTAGATTGGACTTGTTTCTGGATTTGAGCTTGATTATGGATCCTGGACTTGCTGCACTGGTAGGCTTCTGTTGAGGGAGAATCTGCCACTGTGTTTTCTGTTTGCTTCTGTGTTCCCAGCCCTAAGTGAACAGA
The DNA here is from genome assembly GCA_038380435.1 of Ryuthela nishihirai. Taxonomy (NCBI): domain Eukaryota; kingdom Metazoa; phylum Arthropoda; class Arachnida; order Araneae; family Heptathelidae; genus Ryuthela; species Ryuthela nishihirai. Next base: position 40,470,106 of record JAWZYU010000018.1, on the reverse strand, counting down.
GACATGGGATACCTTATATCAGCTGGTGGATAATCCTAATCAGAGGCCATCGCAGGTACCTGAACCTTACTTAGCTAGTTGGACATTGTCAAGCTTAAACTGGAGTAATGTGTCTCATGCAGCCATATGGCTCTTGAAAAAGTCCACTTGAAAAGGTGGCGCCTGAAGTTCCTACCAGCATCGGTGACTTCAGCCTTTAGCAGAGGAGGAACAGGTCTTTGCCCATTGCCTACGATCAGGGGGCTATTTGATATTGTTGGCCCTACCTATCTCAATAAACCCAGTTTCTTTAAAAATCCTACTAATGAATTTCTCTGCAGGAATGTGGAACGTGAGGACATTATATAGAGATAATTCTCTTGATGTCCTCATGCAGGAATTCCAGCACTATAATCTAGATATTCTAGGCTTGCAAGAGACCAGATGGACAGGTAAAAGTAAGATACTTAAAAATAACTTTAAATTTCTCTTTACAGGAAGGGAGGATGGAAAGCATCACCAAGGCATCGGTCTGCCACTCAGCAGACATGCTAGTGATGCTCTTCTAGGATATGAGTGCATTAATGAAAGGTTTCTTACAGCAAAATTTCAGACAAGCGTTAAAGACTTGAATGTTATCTGCTGTTATGCCCCCACTGAGGATGCTGATGAGGATGAGAAGAATAGATTTTACAGACAACTTCAGGATATTTTGAATTCTGTCAAGAAAGGAGATATTACCCTTGTTCTAGGTGACTTCAATGCCAAAGTTGGTACTGACTCTAACCTTTGGGGAGGGGTGATAGGCACTTTTGGTATTGGTAGCTGCAATGGCAATGGACAACGTCTCCTACAGGTAAGTAAACTCAATGGTTCCAGAACAATTAACACATATTACAAACACCACGACATACATAAGTACACATGGGTTTCACCTGATGGGCTGCATAAGAATATGATTGATTACATATTAATTAACAGCAAATTGGCTAGTTCTGTTAGGAATACCAGAGCATAGAGGGGAGCTGAAATTGGATCTGACCATTACCTTGTTAAAAGTGTCTTTCAACTTAAACTTAAAAAGGTTGTGCTAAAGTTAAAAAATTTACCTTTAATACTGAAGCTCTGAAAGACCCAGTTATAGCTAAAGCTTACCATGATAGGTTACTTAGTCATTATGACAGTCATGGTTTGCTTACTACTGAAGTTGAGGAAGATAGGGGCCGTTTTAAACAGGCTTTTTTGGAAACTAACAGTACTCTTTTAGGAAAAAAGGAGCAGAGGAGGCAGAATTATTTAAGTGATATGGCACTTGAGCTTATTTCAGAAAGAAGGAACTGCAGGAATGTCCTTAATCAGTATCCTACTAGTCCTAATAGAAAGCATTACAGAGAACTTAATAAATGTGTAAAAGATCAGTTAGCTGCTGATAAGAATCTTTGGCTTGATGGTTTGGCTGACAAAGCCGAGGAAGCAGTTAGACAGCACAACAGCAGAGAGCTGTACCAGATAGTTAATGTTTTATGGTGTAGAAAATTGACAGGCATACAAGGATTGAAGGATAAACAAGGTAAGGTTATAGAAGGTGAGGATTCTGTCATGGCTAGGTGGGCTGAGCATTTCAGTGATGTTCTAAACAATGTGGTTAGTTCTACTCCCATTGTTTGCAATGATGATAGATGCATTGGTGTCTTTAATGTTGGCCATATAACACAATCTCAAGTTATTTTGGCTATTTCTAAACTTAAACTTCATAAATCCCCAGGGGTAGGTTAAATTACTACGGAAATGCTTAGAGCTGGTAATGTTTCAGTTACCACTTGGATGACTGAAATTCTGAATATCTTTTATGATAAAGTCATGGTTCCTAAGGATTTTACCAGAGCTATTGTTATCCCTGTTTTCAAAAAATGTGATTGCAGTTCTTGTGATAACTATAGGGGTATCAGCCTACTCTCTGTTCCAGGTAAAGTTCTTTCCATGATTGTGCTTAATAGAATTAAGACAGGTCTGGTAATTAATAGAAATAAGACAATCTGGTTGACAGTCAATTGCGTGATGAGCAATGTGGATTCAGAAGTGGTAGGGGATGTGTGGATCAGATATTTTCACTTAGGCAGATTCTTGAGAAATGTTTAGAGTTTCAGAAACCTTTGGTTGCTAGCTTTTTTGATTTCAAAAAGGCTTTCGACTCTTTGATCGTCATAATTTATGGTTGATTGTGAGATCATATGGTATACCAGACAAGTTAGTTAACATAATGAAAGCTCTCTATAACAACACTGAGTCGTGTGTGAGAGTTGCTAATGCTTGTAGCAATTGGTTTAGCATTACTTCTGGTGTTCGACAAGGGTGCATTTTGTCTCCTTTTCTCTTTAGTTTGGTTATTGATTATGTTATGCAAAATTCCCTTCAAAGGAAAGATTTTGACCTTAAATGGGCTGGAGATATGGAAATTTCTGACTTAGATTATGCTGATGATTTAGCCCTTTTGGCAAATGATGTTGATGAGATGAACTCTTTCATTAGGGCTGTTGATGAAACTGGTAGTAGAGTAGGTTTGGTTATAAACAGAGAGAAAACTAAAGTGATGAAAATTGGTCAGGCAGGCTGTGATTCAGTTAATCTGAATGGTTGCAGTCTTGAGCAGATGTCACAGTTTAATTATCTTGGGAGCTATGTAACGGATACTGGTGATGTGCAGCATGAGATTAACAGACGAATAGGGATTGCTGCCGGGACTTTTAAGAATCTATGGAGAGTGTGGAGAAATAGGCGTATACACCTAAAGACTAAAATTAGACTGTATAATAGTTTGGTTCTTTCTAGGGTTAGTTATGGTAGTGAAACTTGGATGCTGTGTAAACAAGATAACAGGAAACTAGATGCTTTTGATTCTACATGCTTATGCAGTATCTTGGGCATTAGGTGGTTCAACTTTGTAACTATTGATGAGGTTAGGCAAAGGAGTCTGCAACCTCTTTTAAGCAGCATATTGTGCAGAGAGAGACTTCGTTGGTTTCGCCATGTTGCCCGTAATGATAATTATAGATTAGCAAATAGCGTTAGGAACAATTTGCCTAAAGGCCTCAGAAAGAGGGGGAGACCTAGGATGCGGTGGGCAGACAATGTCAAACAGGACCTTGTTAGAATTGGTGTGCAGTGGCTGGATGCAGCAGATGTAGCTCAGGACAGATATGCTTGGAGAATTAAACTGCACACTCTGGTTGGACCTTCGTAGCCCATGGCTGCTTGAGGATGATGATGATGATGAATGTATTATTGAGCTCTATGGCCGAGTGGTTAGCGCGCTCGGCTACTGATCTTAGGGACCTGGGTTCGAGCCCCGGGTAAGGCATGGATGTGTGTGTCGTTTTTCTGCTGAGGTCCTGCCATCCTCTCAGACCTTCTACTTTGGCATATAAACTGACAGGCTCCTGTCAGACCTCTGTGGCAAGCAGCTGCTTGAGGGGGTATTTATTATTTATTTATTATTTTTCATGAAAATGCAGGAACTAAGAGAGTTGAATTCTTCCATAAGATTCAATGTAAATAACTGATTTATTCCAGCATATTAATTTTGCATTGCAAAAAAATACTATAGCTGTACCCATGTAAATAATAATAAACTGTAAATGCTAGTAATAAAATTCAGAGATACTTAATAATAAATACTGTGCTGTAATGGGGAATCTTCCCTTAAAATTAGGGCAGTCATGTGACCTATTTGCCATTTTTAAAGCCATCAGGTCAGTGCATTTTTTTTTGTGTGTGTGTGTGTGTATGTAATAAAGGTAACTGTAAGGAATTCACTCTAAAAAGAGTCTTTCTTGGCTTACGTAATATATGACAAGATTTGTGTTTTGTTTTTTGGATTTACTTGAGTTAGTGAATTTTTTTTTGCATTTAAACAAGGAATGTTGTATGATATTTGATATTTTTTCTACCCTGCTAGTCTTATATACTTTAGAAATACTTCTTTTACATGCTTTTATAATCACTAAACTAATTCCCTAACTTACTACAGGAGGGTGGCTGCCTAGTGAGTTTTGATCATCCAGCATCCTGGATGATCTATGTCCTTTTGACTCATCTTGAAAAGTATTGATTAAGATCAAAAGAAATTTTGTGTGTGTAGTAAAGTACTTGATAAATATTTGTACACCATACAAAACTTGAATTTGCAAAAAAAAAAGGTTTTTTTGGCCCATCCTCTTGTGTATATTTATATGCCTATAGGTAGGCCTGGATCTAGAAAAAATTTGAGGAAGGGCCAAGAAGCACAATCGAGTGAAAAAATGTAAGAGAAAGGCCAAGAGACCTGATTTCCAATGCAGTATAACATTTTCCCCCTTTGATTTGCTGGTTTGAAGAAAAAAAATTCTTGAAAAATGTGTGAAATATAGATTTAACAATTTTTTGCCTCTTTACCCTTGCATTCTGAAAGGAGGAGAGTCATGGCTTCCTTTAGATCTGGTCCTGTCTACAGATGTGTGTCTTAATGCCAAAATTTCACAATTTTATCTCCTAGTTTAAAAACAGTTTCATTAATGGCATCTTTAACATTGTTACTTACTATGTGAGAGATTTCCTAACTGATAAATTTGTTTCTAATCAGTAAACGAATTAATTGCAGCTAACCTTTTATTTTTTTTTTTGTCTTATTACTTCTTTTTAGATCACTTTAAGGTGTGGCATAATTAAGATTTCATAAAATCTTAGCATATATAGTTTTGAAGGATTAGGGAAATTCTGATAAGGAATTCTTTAAAGTATTTAATAATACATGACATTACATTAGATAGTACTTCTCAAACTGTTTAATGTGGCATACAAGCAGGAAACTCTGCTACTGAGATACATTGGCTACACATGTGCCTGGAGCTTCTAACCACTTGTTGCCTCAAAAAACAAGGTATGTCTATGTGTATGATACTTTCCTCACTCCACATAACATCACCTGAAGTATTGGAACATATGAACAGTGGCACTAAGATGTATCAATGTTATGCTTCAAAATATTTCTTTCTTGGTAGCCTGCTGCATACTGTGGCAACTTATGGCTCTTTGAATGACTCTGGTCCGGTCCACGGACCACCACTTTGAGAAGCACTGCATTAGACGACACCGTTTATCTAATATGCATGTTTTTTACTATGAAATTTTTTTTAGAAATAAGCATTTAAATGTTTCACTAATTCAAGTAAAATATGTAAATTAATTTTTTTTAAATACCAATCTTCTTTGCCTAAAAGGTAAAAAAAAAGAAACTAAAGTGTACTGATGGTGAAACCATTCACTGAATTCGTATTTGCTTTAAAGGAAAGTAGGGTACTGGTAATTTGTTTTTAGTAGATAAATCCAGTGACCTATCTTCTTTTGAAGTGAATAGAAATCAGTGAATGATTTCACCATTTAATATGCTTAAGTTTGATTTTGTACTTTTTTAAGGTGTGGAAGTTGAGTTGTTTTTTTTTAAATATTCATTGTATATCTTTTACTGTGTCACTAAAAATGCCTATCTCTGGAACTACCACCAGTTGCTTTCAACTCACAAAAATTGACTGATTTCCCTCCCTCCCTCACCCACCTTTTTTTGGGGTGGTGGTTGTTATATATATTTGGGGGTGTGATTTTGGGGTAGCCCAAAGCATTGTTGTTACAAGCTTTAATTTGAGATATAACTATGTTATGGAAAATTTGAGGTAGGTCTACCTCAAATTTTCATCCCATCCCCCTTCTTCTCCCTAAAAAGGGACACACCCTCTGCACTTAGAAATGACAGCCCCACACTTTAGTTTCTTTTTTTTTACTTTTTAGGACAAAGAAGATTAGTATTTAAAAAAAAAATCGATTTACATATTTCCAGAGTCCCCCACATCACAAGCTTTCATTTGACACCTAACTTATAACTGTGGGCTCTTCCATTTAGGAGATATAATAGAAGAATTATATCCCATTCCCCTTTTTTTAAAAGGAAAGAAAATATGGGATTAACTTTTTTCATAGCCTATGTCATTTCCCCATGTGACATTTAACACACTAGTTGTTTAGATCAGTCAACAGCTTGGAAGATGTGGTGGAACAACCATTCTAACATATACACACACTGACAAAATAAGAAGCAAAAAGCAGTATGAAAACGCACTGCCTGGCCAAATTATGAATACATACATAATATTTTCATATATTACTGGAATTATGAATACATTCTCTGTGCATAGTTCTTGTTGAAATGGGTTTTGAAGTATTGCTAGTGGTCATCCGTTGTAGTTGATGAACTGTAGCAGCTCTGTTTTGCTATATAGTTCTTTCTAACAAATACCTGTCCCTGTCAGAGCCTTTTTTCTCCTGCATTTGTCACAATTGGTGGACTTTTTTTTTTGAAACCATTGCTTCTCCACATACTTGGAATTTTTGTGCCCTGTGATTTTCTTCGGAGTTCCATCACCTCCATTGGAAATGTTCCTGCCTAATCATGCCCTAACAATGAGCCCCTTTTTGAAGTTGGTCAGATCAGCTTTTTTCTCATGTCACACTTTTCTTTCCACCGTGCTTTTATGGGACTTCATAGTGAGATAGAATACTAATGTCAATAAGAAATTTTTCATGCATAGGTATGTTTCATAGTAAGGCCCCCCCCCCCCCCTTACTGTTAGGTATTTGTAATAATTTGGCTAAGCAATTTGGCTAATAATGAAACAAAATTATAGAAAAATGCCAAATTCCTTATTTAAAAATTTAGTAAAATTTACATGAAAACACAGAATAAAATTTTGCCATTTTTTAAGTGAAGATTTTCACTTATTTTGCTTCAAATTTTTCTTTTTTTACAATGTGACTATTATTTAATTAAATGCTCTATCTGGATATGTAACATGATCTGTATCTGTTCATAAGTTATTTCAATGTTCAATTGTTTTACCTCTGAGTGGTTCTGTTTTGTATACATTGGTCTAAATGGCCAGATAAACAAGTACCCTAAAAAGTCAAAAAAAGTTGGGGAAGTGAATACATTGGATAACTGTTAGGAGATATGGTAGACTCTTATCAAGTCCATCCAAGTCCATAACATAAGCCACTAGGTGTATGCTATGAACTGTATTTTTATTATGTTATTGTTTGTTAAAAAGGTATATTATACTTTGCCTTATTATTGAAAGAAACACCCACAGTAAAAATGCCATTGGGGTCTATTTTTCTGATTGCATTGATATTTGTAGTATAACAGTTTTTGTCACATGAAAATTAATTGCTGTAATGGAAATACTATATTATATATATTGTTCATTTAATTGCAGGTTGTAGAAATTGTTTTTATTGTCTTTCCTGAGGAAGGTCCAGTTTTATTTGAACCAATTTTATCATCTGTGTTATCATCAGTACTTCAAGATGAAGTAAATTGAAATTTTTGAAACTTTTAATACTCTCTATATGATTTGTTTAAATAATATTTTAGAAGGTGATTGATTGTAGAACTCTTATATGAACAAGTGAAATATTCATAAAATTATCTTAAAATGCTTAAATTGAATATTGTGGGAAATCTGATCCAAAGTTTTGGGACTGATTAATTTCTTTATAAGTAAGCCAAAAAAAATGTATAGTAGCCTTAGTGGGACTTGAATTCATGACCTCATGATCGCAATTCTTGTGATAACTATAGGGGTATCAGCCTACTCTCTGTTCCAGGGAAAGTTCTTTGCATGATTATGCATAATAGAATTAAGAATCTGGTTGACAGTCAATTGCGTGATGAGTGAACTGAATCTGAAATCTGAGTGAACATATGTTCAGGTTTGCAACCATCTTTGGGTACTGAGGACCTGTGGATGCAGAAGAAAAAACACTGCATAAAAAATAAAAACTAAGAGGGTGAGACAGATGGCTTGATCTCTCAGCTACTTAAGACTTTGAATGCATCCAGTGACATGCAGGAGAGTATGCATCAGATCATGGCATTCCTAAAAAAAGAACAGAAGAAAGGGGGAGAGTTCATGAAATTGTATGGTGGCTGATCTTCAGTAGTTTTTTTTTTTCATTCCTAAAGGAGGGCAACTGATCTCAGTCACTAAGTGCTTCAAAGATAAAAATGTTTTCATTTGCTTTAGGAATCAGTGTAGTAGTAAGCTATAAGACTTGAACTAGCCCTTGAAAGTGAAACACCAAAATATCTATTTAGGGCAAGGTGTTAAGGCTACCCTCAGATCTAAGTGCATTTAGTGTAAGTGTTGTTGTTAAAGAGTATCACTTTTATCCATTGATTTATCTTGGGTATATTGATAAGTGCATTAAGAGTGCATAACCCTTCATAAAAGAAACATTTTTATGGGATCATTCAGTATGATTAATTATCATTTTCATCACAATATAACTGCATTTCAGCATGAAAAGGATGTGAAGAATGCAGTCAGTAGCTTGTAATATAAGGTTTCCAGGTTTGAGTCTCAACTATTTTAGTGTTGAGATTGTTTTCCTGTATTTTGTATTCCTTCTCTCATTGAGAAAATGGACCTTTATGTAGAAATAACACTACTCATTGCATAGGATGTTAAGCCAGTTTCTGTATGCATGAGTATTTTATCCTATATATGTTAAAATGTGACTGGGTGACCTTGTTAGATGGTTGTCATCTGCCCCTAATATCCCTAATGATTTCCTTTTCCATACTTTTTCTGACCCTCATAGTATGATTTGTCTACTTACTAATTCTGTAATAAATTGCCATTCAGCAATGAAACAACCTAACATAAAACTAAGTTTTTTATGTTTTCAAGAAAATTGTAGGTAATTTCAGATTTAGTTATATTTTCCCAATAACTTTCTCATAATTTATTGTACTTTTATAGGATTTGCCTGTGACTGTTTCAGTATATTTGTCCTTGCTTTCTCGTGTCATACTTCACAATCAAAAGTGTTTATCCAATGTGTTACAAGGAAAGGCCAATGAATTACGAAAAGAAGTAAGTTTTTTATGTAAAAATCTTTACATTTTTTGACTATGTTTAATGAAATTTTAAATATTAACATGCGCTCTGAAATTTGGCATTTTAAGAGTAATTTTTATACTTTGATTACTTTTAGATTTCAGATTAAAATCCCTTATATCCTAACATGCATTTCCTGCTGCTCTCTCATACTTTTGCTTCACTTCAGTATTTACATTTGTGGAAAATTTAAATGTGTAAAAATGCTTGTTCAGTTAAGATAGGTATATTTTGTGCAGTTTAGTTTACAAAATAAAACATTTATGTGTGAGAGGGAGAAAATAAGTAATATTTAAAGATGCAGATTTTTTTTTTCTTTTATAGATAGGAGATTTGTTTGGAAATCTTCTAGATATTTGGCTAGATAAAATGCCCTTAGTAAATCCAATAGAAAGGAGAAAACTTTTGGGATTAGCACTAGCATGTCTTCTTACTACTAGTTCAAGGTAAGCTTACCTGTATGTATATTTTAAAAATGTAATAGTTGTTTTGAATTTATTTATGTAATAAGCAAAGTACACTGTAACTTGAATAGATTTTTTGTGACCTGTTCTTTGATCTGTACCTTTTAAAATTAAAATTGATACAATTATATATCATTCAAATATTCAGAAAATAAATAAGAATGCTTCTAAGTCAAAGGTCTGTTGTCAAATTCTGAATGAACTTCCAAGTCACATGCTCTTTAGACAGAAATGTTTGACTCTCAAGAGGCTCCTGTGGCAAAAAGCGTATTTTATGGCTGGATTCTTTGAAAATGTGGGCATAATGATAATATTAACTGACCAAATATAGCTTGCATGTAAAAATTAATGCATAAAGCCATGTAATGATTTTGTCAATTAAATCTCTTCCAGCTCTTGTTAGTAGATCTTGAACAGCAGCTGATAGTTCAGAAGTCAGAGCATTTACAACTTGATAAACTGTAGATGCTCTGACTTCTGAAGTTCCAGGTGCTAATCGAGATCTACTAATGAAAACTTGAAGAGATCTGATAGACAAAAATCATTATATGGCCTTTATGCATTGATTTGTACCTATAAAACAGGCGGTGCTTTTGTGGATTGAATCTTTTAATAGCCTTTGCTAGCAGAGATCTTTAACAGCAGCTAGAGCAGTTGTGCTAGCTGGAGGTCTTGGGTTTGTATCCCATAGGGGTAAAAATATTTTTCTTCAAATTTAAATTGTTTTTTATGATTTACAGATGATTGCCTATGAGTTCTGAATTATGCATAATATATTCAAGGTTCCACATATGTTTTAGGAGTCACCAGTGTTGACCATAAATTTACTCTTAACAACCAAAGTAAAAATTCTTATCACCAGCTGTAAACAGCTAGCTTTGTAGACCACAACTGGTGACTCTATCCTGAAAAACTTGTGGATCCCTAAGCTTATTAAATGAAATTAATGCTCTTCACTCTTTTATTATCATGTACAATATAGTTTAAGCTGTTTATGAAATGTTAGATTTATTTTATTTACTAGAATGTAGAGATATATCATATTAATATTAATTAATATTCATTGTTGAACAATGACTTAAATATAAATATTGGAAAAAATGTGGAATATTTTCTAGAAAATGTAACAACAGCATGCATATTTAACTTTCCAATTTCAACATACCAATACCAGTGGCAAGTTTTTAATATCAGTAACCTGTCATGAGTGCTCACTACTGTGTTGCTGGTTCTTACAGTACTTCAGTAATATTGCTGTTGAAACCATCCCATAATTTCATTATGAAGTGCAAATAATATAACTAGAAAAATTAATATTACTTCCTTTAAGCTACTATTATATTTTTGCGCAATGTTTTTCTGGTTTTCTAAAACAGACAATATTTTTATACTATGCAATACATTAAATGTTTTGCTCATGTAAGCAACAACCAAATGACCCAATAATTAGGTCTCAAAAGTCACTGAGATCCATTTTATTTTGTTGCAGTTGTCTGGCTAGGGTGAGGCATAGTTCATGTTGGAGGCATAGCCCAAGCCTGTTTTCAAGGCTTTGGAACATTTTCTGAAGGTCTTTGTGAAATGCTATACAGTAACACCGTCAATGTTTTCATATAGATCCCATAGATCTGTTGATGTGGGATCATGAAATACACATTCTTTCAGAATTCACAAATATGCATCAGGTGTTTTTAGATGAAGAGAGTGTAATGTGCTAATGTACAAGTTAAAGTTAACCTCACCATAAGATCCATATCCATCTTGCTAAAATTATTGTTTGGAGTGAAATTTTTTAGAGCAATAGAAGTGTTTAAAATTTATAAAGATCTCTTGACAATGAGTTTCTAGTAGTGCATCTGATTGAGATTGGATGCCCATTATTGTCTTTGAAAAAGTACAGACCCATAGTGTCATTTCTGAAATGGTGCATATGTAAGGGTCACTTAATGTCACATACAACCATTAGAAACAAAAAAAAAAATGCGTTTTCTGCTTATTAATTACCTTTACAGTTGCACATAGCATTTATTGTAAAATTGGATATTCTGGAGAAAAATTGCATTTTTGTACTGTTTGACAAGAGGTTTTCATACAGTAGTTTACTATTTGTGTCTTGTTAAGCTTCTATAAATTATATATACCTTGCAACTGATATGAAAATACACCAATCATTCAGAAATATCAAGTTGCCAGTTTTTGTGAAGAGCTATGACATTGTTATTGTTTTGGCAATAGAGCTTAACCAACAACATGATCCTTCCATTCATGTCTTATGGTAACTTTTTGTTTTCATTCTGTTATCACGTGCTCTTATATTCTTTCAGAGACATCCAATCGGAGTATAATTTGCATTATTCTTCTGTAAAGAATTATATTGTAACTAATAGCACTTTTTGAAATTAAAATTTGACTTCATCTGTTTCTGTATAGCATGACTATTGTCCATTCCAAATTTCAGCTCTAGTGGCCAATTATTTTTCATTCACAGGCCTCTAAAGTGACACCTTTAAGTATAACCATGCTATATATATATAAGATGAGTGTATAGAACTCGTGCAAAATGCAACAGTAATATAAATTGTGGAGCTAAAAGACTGAATCAGTGTAAAATAATTGGTATATTTTTAAAAAAAGGAAAAAAAAAACTGGTGATATAAAAGAGTCATCAAATGAAAGATATTGTTTAAGGAACTCGAGCAGCAAATGATGAGAGCTAAAAGTATGTCATCATTAAAGATTAAAAGCAATAAAATAAATTACCCCTCAAGCAGCTTCTTGTCGCAAAAGTCTGAGCCAGTTTAATACACCACTATAGAGAAGGTCTGTGATGAAGGTGAGACCTAAGAAAAGAAATATCCTGACATCCTGGGCTTGAACCCAGGTCTCTAAGCATTAATATGACAAATAGTTAAAATGGTATTACAAAACTTGCACATAGGTTGGTCATCTATCCAAAGAAGAAAATAATATGTTATAAATCCAGGACCTATGTGGAGGTGAACAAGTACAACTTCCTCTTGTAATTCCTGCAAAGAAAAAAAAGACTGCTATAGTTGAATAGTAAGCTTGAATTTGAATAGTTTGTGGTTAAAATCTGTTTTGACAAACATTGCTGCCATTGTGTTTGGAGTTCAGTGTATTACAGATACTTCCATGACCTGCAAAAAGGAAAAACTTCAGGAAGGGAAAACATTGAGCCTTAGTGGAAGTAATTCTGCTGTTGATTGGACAATATTAATATCTCATGATATTAATACTCATGACCCATGTTAAATGTCTTGCAAGTAGATCTGGAGATTTGCTGAAAGGACAAATGGTAGTCAAATGATGATCATAAAGTGCTTTCCACTTGGGTATGCAAATATGTACTCTCAATACTCTGTTCCCATTCTTGATGGTAAATGGTGGGAAGGATTCTGTGGATAATTGAAAATCATGGATAAGTGAATACTTTAGTTTTTAGAAGCATTTTTATACAGAACTTATATTTGAATAAAGGTGTTGCTCATGATACAGGAGTTTGCAATACTAAACACAAATCATATTGACATATCTGAATTTAAAACAAATAACCTCTGTGATTGTAACATAATTAAAATAATAAATAATAAAATAGCTTTTTATTTTTTTATAAATTCCTTATAAATAAGTGATTGTATACAGTTTGTGCATTATATTTTGTTCATATTGTGTAATATATTTGATAAATTGACTATTTTTTTTCTTAATTCAGTGTTGTACACGATCGCATATGCGGGGTGCTATTAGCTATTGTAGAAGTTCTAAATGACATTATAAAATGTGACAATGTTGCAGCTCAAAGCGAGTAAGTGCATTTTTTTTATTATGGTAACATTATTTTTAGCTGTTAGAATTGTTTTAAAATAATATTTGGCTGCACTTTTTTAAACAATTTATCGACTTACAATTTTCAATTTTACTTTTTATTTATGATTCCATCTATAAGACATTTATCTGCCAATTGTGGCTAAGATTGTCCAAACAACGCCTACATGTGACATAATAGAATATGTACTGTAGGTTGAGAATGTTCATATCATCTATTAGAAGAGATCTTGATCGGCGGCCGGTAGCAGGGGTTCGTATCCCACCTGGCTCATGACAATTTTTCCTCAAAATGAAAAACGACTTACAAAGTGGTAATTAGTTGTATATTAAGCCATAGTCTTGTGTGCAGGTGAACCATACTTTATTCATGTTAAAGAAAATGCTGGATGGCTTCAGTGGATCCCATACTTAACTCAGAATACAATGTAACTTAGATATTTAGCTCACTGTGGGCAAAAATAAATTATTTATATTGTACTTTAAATTTAATATGTAGTTTAGAAAAATCAACATATAAATCCCATATAGCATCATGGAAATATGTAAAATAGATACCATAAAAAAGAATACTGTTGTAGATGATCAATAATTTTTAATTGAAACAATACATTGTCAGTCTGGAATAGCTACTAATTCTTCATGATATCTCAAAGGTAGCATTTGAATGACTCAAACTGATGGAGAGCCATTGAAGGTTTGAGGCTGCGAAACTTTGGTATCCACTATTCTACACATACCTGCCCCGAATTAGAAACCTTTATGCAAATGTACGTAAATATCACTTGTTCAGCCTATATGCAAAATATGTGGTCACGTGATATAGGCAACTATTTAAGACTGCTGCTCATCAGTAATTGTCAGTATGTCGATCACAATGGGAAAAACAAAGGATCTTTTGAGATTCAATAAAGGGCTTATTGTGGGTTCCCTTCTGGCTGGAGCAACGATTTTAAAAACAGCAGAGCTGACTGGTTTTTCAAAAGGTGAGATATCTCTGGTCTTTAATCAATGGAAAAATAACCCACTTTGCTTGTATGAGAGACATAAGTGTGGCGCGATGACAATCTGTCAGGAACGAGATCGTTGTTGTCTGAGAAGACTTGTATGGAGAAATAGGACTTCCAGTGTGCAGCAATTAATTGAAACATTCAATGAAGGCTGTTTTCAACCCATATCTCAGTGAACTATGCGCAGGGAATTGACGAGGATCAGTATTAGCAGTCGCATATCTATATGGAAACCACTGATTTATGCAAAGAACTGGAAAATTCGTCTACAGTGGTGTCAGGAACACCATGACTGTACACTGGAAGGCTGGAAAAAAGTCGTGGTCCGATGAGTTGCAATACACCTTATTCTGTACTGATGGTACGCAGAGAGTTTGGCAGGAGCCCATGAAGCAATGGCCCCAGCTTGCCTTGTAAACACAACTCAATGTTCTGGAGGCTGTGTCATGTGTGAGATACGCTCTGTTGGTACGCAATGGGTCCCCCAATATTGCTGAAAGATTGGATGTCCTCCAAGGATTATCTGAACATTTTTGTTGATCATCTGTTTCTTGGACAACAATGCTACTGTCCATCATGCAAGATGTGTTCAGCGAGCATGACACCAGCTTCCACCATCTTCCCTGGCCACCACAGAGCCTGGATCTGAACCCCATTGAGAATGTATGGGACATGTTAGAAAAACAGATCCGGAAGCAAAGTCCTCTTCTGTTGAATCTGAGCCAGTTAAAGCACTGTCTGGTTAATGCTTGGTATGCTGGAGATGTAAAGGCACTCCAACACCTCATGGAATCTATGCCGAACAGCATGCGTGCTGTAATTTGGGCTAAAGGAGGTCCAACTCAGTATTGAATAAAGGTTTCTAATTCAGTGGCTGGTGTGTATATTATCTTAAGGCTATGACATCAATTCCAAAACAACCCAAACAGTTATCAGAAGACTTATTCAAGGGCAGGGGTGACTCAGCCATTAGCACACCAGGCTCGTAATCAGCAGTTCCCAGCTTCAAGTTCCACCTGGGCCCAGCTTTGAGATTTATCTCTGCAAAGCTCCACTCTGCTCTTGTTCAGTAGGGGACTATGATGGGCTTGGAAACACTGTTGTCCATCAGATAAGACATTAAAATGTGGCTCAATGTATGGGAGAACCTATGCACATAAAGAAGATGGTCTTGACAGGAGGCTACCAACTGTTTCCTTTTTTATCCAGCGGGTTCCCTTCCCCCAACCTTCTCTGAGCCCTTGGGGTCCTTGTGACCTAGCCATTTAGCCCATTGTGTGCAAAAAAGTTATGTTCATAGGTAAAATAACCCATTGTATTCAAGGGCCTTCTTGAGTTATAACCCCTCAAGATGATTGCTATGTTGTACTACTGTCCTGATGGAGTGAGGGTAATGGCCATCATCTCTGCTTTTAGATATCAAGATTCTAAAAGAGCTTTCTTTTAGATGTCAAGATTCAAGAAGGTAGATGGGGGGGGGGGGAAGGTTCTGTCTCAATTGTGACTAGAATACTTTACAAAGCTGCTCTATGGCCATCAACCCATTGTATTGTGCCTCTTTAATTCCAGATAAAAACAGACCCACATGAAATGGTGTCATGATCATGTAGCCTTAATCCAAGAAGAAGGAGTCATGTCATTTCATGAACAAGTCAAGATTTTCTCTACAATTGTATAGTAGGCATGCACAGATCAGGAGAGAGGTGGGAATCTGCAATCAGCCCCATAACATTCAGAGAAGTGGATTTGATTGTGGAGGTCTGACTATGCGGGCTGATTTTTCATTGGGTAGCCATACCAACCTCCACATATTTTATGGAAATTCTGTGAATGCCCCAAGCTATCGGGATAATATACTTAATTCCTATGTCAAGTCTTAATGCAGGAAGTGGGGATTTCCTTCTAATAGACAATAATGCTCATCCACACAGAACAAAACTGACCAACCAATATCTTGAAGAAAAGGTATCTAACTGATGGATGATCTGCATTCTCTCTGGATCTCACTTGATAGAACATCTGTGGGATGCTCTTCAACCCCTTTGGCAAACCCTCCAGGAGCTCAGAAGTACTGTTATTGTTGAGTGGACTTTATTTGCCTGCTTTTTCTTTGCATTATCTTATTTAAAGCATGAATCAATATAGCCTGTGTTAGTGCTAGAAGGAACCACATCCCCTTTTGACTATACATTTTGTATTTATGCTCTCTTCCCAATTCTTTTTCACATACTCATCTTTGTGTTTTTTATGCTGTATATAAACCAATTTGGCTCAATTTTTCCTGAATTATTATAGACAACATTACCTTTGTATCTTCCTATGAAATTTGATTAAATTTATCCAAAATATATTTCCAATATATGCACATTTTATTAATCTATATCTAACTTTTGATGAGCAATATATTTTTAACAAGACTCAGAAGTAACCTGGGATATGACTATTATTTTTTTTATCAATTCTAATATTTAAGTTAAGAATTTGCATTTTCTTCTGCTCCTGTATTCTTTAACTGCTTGAGGCAGATAATTAATTTTTTGGCTAAGAAATCATTTTTTTTTCAGTTGAATTGAATAAGTTCAATTCTATAAGTTCAATTGTTATATTTATACATTATGTTTACTTTTATTCTCATAGCTCCCTTGTTCTAAGGCCAGATGATTTCTTACTACAAGATGAAGATGAAGAAACAGAGCATGACAGACGGAAAAAAGAAGTACTGCCTAAATTTAAAATAATCAAATATATTTCTGCACTTATATCTAATAATAAACTCTTATTTTTTAACTATCTTCTTATTTCTTTTTTTTACATTATTGTCAGTATGTTTATGTGTTTGTCAAAATGATTGTTCTGCTATATCTTCTCAGTTTGTTGACATCTCAAATTGTGTGTCAAATGAAAGCCTTGTCATGTAGGAAGTGTCATAGGCTAAAAATAATTACCCTTTGCTTTTTTCTGCCTAAAAAAAGGGAAGTGTTGTTTCCACTATATCTCATGAGGGCCACCAATTACAAGTTAGGTGTGAAAATGAAGGCTTGTGATGAGACTGTCATAGGCTACCTTGGGTTTTTCCTCCCACCTTTCTTACCTCCCAAAAAAGGAATGAAAAATCCCAATGAGTTATATCTCAGATTAAAGCTTGCTGTATCTACAATATCTTGGGATACCCCAAATTACACACCCAAAAAAGGAAGAGGGAAATGGGGTGAATTTTACAAGTTATAATGAAAGCAAGTTCATAGTAGCAATGTATCAGTTTGAGGATAGGTGTTTTTAGTGACAAAATAAAAAGCATAAATTAAAAAATATGAAGAATGCATACCTATGTATGCCCTGAAAACTAAAAAAAAATAACTAAAGCATATTGATGATGAATTCACTTGCTAAATTTGTATTCACTTCAAAGTAAGATAGGCACCAATATTACTCAACAAATATTACTGGTCATCTAACTTCCTTTGAAGTGAATACAAATTCAGTAAGTGATTTTACCATTGATATGCTTTAGTTTTTTTTTTTACTTTTTAGGGTACACATAAGAAAATAGTTTTTTTTTAATTTTTATATTTAATCCTTCTGGTGTCCAGCCTGAGAAGTTGTGATAACTCTGGAGGCCCAAGTTATTTTTTAATTGTGTCTGTTCAACAAAAAAGAATTAATTTTAGAACCTTATCTCAAGGAACTAATATAGTAATTTGTCATATTACATACACAAATAAAGAGCACAATTTTGCCCAATAAAATGTTAAAACATTTTAAAAGAAGGTACGACAAATGTTAAACATTTTCCATTTTAACTGCAGTTAAAGAATTTTATTTTTCTTGTTTTTTTCATTATGTCAGTATAAATATTTGATACTCTTTATGTTACTGAGCTCTTTATTTAGCTTACAGTTTTAGTTATTGCATAAATCATAATTTATCCAAAAAAATTAAGTTTTAATTCTCAGTTTAGTCAAATAGGTGCAATTTTATAAATATTTCCTTATGTTTGGAGACAGGCATTGGCAGGAATTTTTTCAGTAGGAGGAAAGGAGGGGGGGGGGGGGGGCAAAAACATCAGTATTTCAAGATAGAAATAATTAGGTTGAGCTGTTCATTAATGATTATAGTTGTGAATACAATGATCATGCATACATTTTACCATAATACAACTAAGGAATGCCTAAAAACAAAATGGAAAAAAGGCAAACTTATTGGAAATGCATGTTTGAGATTTGTCAGCAAATAAAAATATGCTTCCAAAAATGAGAGAGGAAAAAAAAAATAAAGATTACATTTTATTAAGGAAAAAACTGACATTAACTTTTGGTACATCTGATACTATTCAAATTTAATTTTTTTATCAACTTTTTCAGGGGGAGGGGGTAGTGCCTTACTTGCCTTTCCCTTGTTTGGAAATGAAGGAAATTATCTTGAGTGTTAATCCTGATTGTAATAGTAGCTCTTCATCTTTAAGATGTTTTTCTTGTTAGATGTTGTTTTGACGTTTGATGTTGCAGTTTTGGTGAAAATAATTATATTATTTTCATCATATTTAGCAATATGAATCATCAGGTTCAGGGGTTGTAACTTTTCTCCTGTTATCATGACATATTAGTTTTGTCCCATGGTTGACATGCAGACACCAAATGTAATATAATAGCAGGAGAAAAACTAATTGTTGTTGAAGGTTATATTTTCTTCAGCTCCAAATATAGTGAAGTAATTAAGCTTGTATAATATACCCAGTGGTATATAAAGAAAATAATCTATAAAGTATACAAAATTTAGGCAGGAGAAAATTTAATTTGCTTCTAAAACAAGATAAATTTAAAAAAAATCTAAAATGCTCTGAAAAAAATTAGCATATTCATATTTTACTGTATATATGTATTGTATTTTGTTGTATTGTATTTTATTGTCAAATTGAGTAAAACTTTTGTGAAGTACTTGAGCAATTCAAATCCACTTCTATCCAAGTTAAAATATCACTATATAAAGTTACATAAAAATTATAGCATTTTAATTAAAACTTCTATGAAACTATGCCATTCGTGCTTGTTTTGGCAGGAAATTTATGAGGTGTTATAACTGAATTTTGATACAGTTAAATTAAAAATATCCTTATTTGAAATCTAATCATTAATAAATGACAAAATAATTTTAGAAATATAAAACAATATTTAAATCTGAAAGAGTACTGATATAATAAAACATCATAGTACTTGTTGAATGATTAAATTAAAAAAAATCCAAGCATTACATTGTATTTAAACTTTTAGAAAGAATAAATGTCAGCTGACCCCAAGATCAAATCTATAGCTGTTAACTT
Source organism: Ryuthela nishihirai (assembly GCA_038380435.1). NCBI lineage: Eukaryota > Metazoa > Arthropoda > Arachnida > Araneae > Heptathelidae > Ryuthela > Ryuthela nishihirai. The sequence continues at coordinate 40,450,503 of JAWZYU010000018.1, read as the reverse complement.
GAATACAGATGCAATGATGCAATATGTTTGAAAAAACAACAGTGTTTTCTGTTAGCACAGAAAATGGTCTTTTCCTCTAATTGCCTTTAGACATGCCTCTGTCTTTGCAGTTTAACTACAGTAAGTATGAGCAAAAGTTTCCTGAACAAACTGTAATAGTGTGATTCCAAAATATCTCTCGACGATAAGTGTGGTTTTGCAGTGCTTGGCTGTAAGACTCCCAATAAGAAATGCAGTCATAAAAATAACATTATAAATATGAAATGCAGCCAGTTAATACAGAGTCAAGTATTCACCATATTATAATTGGTTTTATAAAATGATACAAATATCATTATTTGTAGAGGTGGCTTACGATTCATTGTTTTTATTCTAAAAGTAACATCAATTTTCAGCATGGAATAGCAGTGTTAAAGTTGCTGTAAGTCATGAGATCACAGGCATATGCATGTATAAAGGAAATTCTGCGTGAATACCAATAAACAGATGTTATAGAATATGCTAGATGGCTTTGATGGGAGACTAATGGGAGGCTAACGTCTGTGTCTTAAAAACTGTTCAGTGGGTCCACTTCCTCCAACCTTCTCTGAGCCCTCAGGACCTGGCAGTTTAACCCATTGTGTGCAAAGAAAGTGCAGCTTAGAGGTAAAACAACCTATAAACTTCTAAATGATTGTCCTATTTTTTCAGTTATGCAATATGGATTTTTTTTGCGTAAGAAACTAATGATTTTAATTATTAAAAATTAATACTGATTGTTTATTTCATATTTTTAAAATATCTCTTAACTTTTAGCTTTCCAGACAAGATCCAGTGCATATTGTTGTGCTGAAAGATTACCTTTACTCCCAGATTACTGAATTAAAGCAGTCAGTTGGAGCAACGAAATTTGAAGATTTAATGGCTACTGTTGATGTTGAAACAATGCAGCAGTTACAGGAATACCTACATCATTGATTGATGATATTAAAAATTATCTGTATAAAGTCAAATTGAGTAAAGCATTTATGTACTATAGTATATTGTCAGTTTAACAGAGAAACATCTGTAAACACTAAATATTTAAGTATAATCTTTTAATTTCAGCCTAAAAATTACCAAATATATATTTTTCAAAATTGAAAAAATTTTAAAATGATTTTAAAGTATTTTTGTTAACACTACAGTGGCCATAGTGGTAATTTTCATTCTTTACCTATTTTGTAGTTAAATTAACTCATGACTGATCCGTACTAAGAAATAATTTTTTCTTGACATTTCCCAAATTTTCATATGCTTTATTTACAAAACTATCAGCCATAGCATCTAAAAATTTTGGATATATAAGCAGAATTGTGTACACTGAAGTACCATTGAATTAGGGATAGGAGACGTTATCCAAATTCAGTACCGCAAGTCCCTCATTTCTGCGCATGCATGGCTGAAACTCTTAATATATAGCTGTCAGCTTTGACTTCCCTAAGCATTCGTCACGAGAAGCGTAATGGGAAAGATGTGGGATGCAGATACATTTAACAGAGGACAGATTGTAGGTGCCCAAGGGATGGGACACTCGATCCCCGAAATTGTCAGCGAACTTCGATTTTCTCTTACGACAGTTTCAAGAGTGTTCCGGGAATATGAAAATTCCGGCAAAAAAAAAAAAACGCGTCCAGACAAACCGCAAAGGACAACCAGCCTTGAATCATTGTAGGCTTAGCTGTCTTACCCACATCGTATGGACCGATAGGGACCAGAATTATCTGAAATCACCTCCCATTTGAACATGGGTTCCAGCCGGGAAGTCAGTGCACGGACCGTGCAACGCTCACTTCACGGTCTGCTTTGGGAGCCGCTGACCTACGAGAGTCCCATTTCTAATGGTATGACACCAGGCTCAACGCCTTGCCTGGACTAAAGAGCATTGAAACTGGACTATCGAAAATTGGCAAACGATAGCCTGGAGTGATGAATCCCGATTTAAATTTCTTCATGCTGATGGGAGACAGGGTATGACACCAACCTCGTGAAGCTATGGATCCTGCATGTCGGGTTGGAACAGTAGAAGCTGGTGATGGCTCAGTGATGTTCTGGGGTGTCTTCAATTGGACATCTGTGGGACCAAAGGTCCCACAGATTGAGAGTAATTGGACAGATGTCCAATTACTCCCAATGCATCCCAGTACGTAGAACTCATTGCTGACCATTTACATCCATTTATGGCCATTATGCATCCCAATGGAGATGACATCTACCTGCAAGACAAGTGTTCATCTCACAGGTCGAAGTTGTCTACTGAATGGTTGCAGGCCATTAGACGAGAGTCCCACTTCTAATGGCATGACACCAGGCTCAACGCCTTGCCTAGGCTAAAGAACATCGAAACTGGACTATCAAAAATTGGCAACGAATAATCTGGAGTGATGAGTCCCGATTTAAACTTTTTATTTAATTGTGGACAGCTCTGGAAAACTCGGTTATAGCCACCATGTAGCGAATGGGAGTGTCGTATTTTTACGTAGTTATATTTATCATGCCGATGGGAGACGGTGTGGCGCCAACCCCATGAAGCCATGGATCCTGAATATCAGGTCGGAACAGTACAAGCTGGTGGTAGCTTAGTGATGGCCTGGGGTGTCTTCAGTTGGACGTCTATGGGACCTTTGGTACGTGTACTGACGACTCAATTCATCCCGTACGTAGATCCGCAACAACGGAAATTGCACACCAATTTTAGGTGCGTGTAATGGTCCGTCGTGAAAAGAGAGGATTTTCACTGCTCCATATTCGACTGTTTACATACCCATCCAAGTGAAACCAGGCCTCGTCACTGAAATAAACAGTATTCAACATATCAATTCTATTTTCATCAACAAAAGCACGAAACAAACGACAGTACCGTTAACATTTTTCATGGTCTGGTTCTTTCAGTTCATGAACGATACCAATGTGGTAGGCATGAAATTTTAACTTGTGCCCTAAAAACAGTAGCTGGTGGCAGTCCAACTGTGAAGATAACTTTCTAAGAGATTTTCTGTTTGAGCGGGTTAAATGCTGAGACGAGATCAAGAACTTCGGCATTTAATAGTGACGTCTGGCATGGGCTCTTTCGATTCTGTATAGACCCAGTGTCACAAAATTTATCAATCAAACGAGATATTGTCGACTTGTTGGGAACTGTAAACTGAGGAAACTTCAATTCAAACTCCTGTCTCACACGTTTGTAAGATTTGTACGCACGTCTCAACAATAAATACATGTTCATTTTTGGAAAACGACATAGCTGACACAACACAAAGGAATGAATGCTTGAGTGAGACTAGTGCGTGACAAGTCATTTCAACTGCTAAAGGCTGTTATCCTTGAGTACAGTAATGCCAACGGACTAATATGGCATAAAATGTACATGCTCGTAAGTTCTACTCATATTCATGGTTGCGTTCTCTTTGAAACTCCCTGTAGTTTACCTTAGAGAAATATGATGCACATTCAAATGATTTAAAATTACTTATGAGTGTTGTTCTTCATCGCAATGAATCTTTGGTCAAAATGTAGAACTGTGACTTTTGAAATTCTCTTCCTAAAAAATTGGCCGAATCGATAATCAAAAATGCGACATTTTTTGCTTCAATAAGTCACAACAAAATGGTCAATAAGTCGCAACAAAATGGTCAATAAGTCACAACAAAATGGTTTTTATAGTTAAATTACTAATGATTTACGATATGGCACCTAAATAATTCTGCAATTTTTTTCAAAACTTCAAATGGCATTATACGAGGCGATATAGCAGAGGCTCATTCATTAGACCATCTAGGGCATTGCGACACTAAAAATAATCGCAAAAAAAAAACATTTTAAGTATTCATTATTTGTCATATCAAAAAACAAAGAATGGTTTTGTATTTGTTTTGTAATTACTAATTGCCTTTTTATGTACACAATCGCAGCATTCACTTTTGAATCGCTGCTCTCGGCTGCTTTATGCAATGCGAATTTTTTCATTACGCGCCCACCCGGAATCTTAACATCAGTGGCGAACTGGCCAGGGTGTCTGCTTGCCCGATGGCAAGTGGGCCTCCTTAAACATTAGATAAATAAATACCCCCTCAAGCAGCTGCTTGCCACAGAGGTCTGACAGGAGCCTGTCAGTTTATATGCCACAGTAGAAGATCTGAGAGGATGGCAGGACCTCTAAAAATAATAGTTGTGAGTTTGCCCCCTTTGTCTTCTGGTAACCAATATTTTTAGACCCAGTTCGCCACTGCTTAACATCCCATTATAATGTTTGCACAAACGCACATGCCCTAAAATAACCCATGAACTGCAGAAGGAGGTCACTGATTTAAGGTGGTCTAAAGCATATAAACTGACAGGCTCCTGTCAAACCTCTGTGGCAAGCAGCTGCTTGAGGGGGTATTTATGACATTTTATTGGTTGATATCTGCAGTTCTGACTGGCCCATTACAGTTAATTGGTTGATTCAATTAATGAAATGTTCAAGATCATCATTTGACTATGTACCAATAGGACTGACAACTTTTTATTTTGCCAAGCGAGGACATTTAAAAAATAAAACAATGTATTGAATATTTGATTTACAATAAAATATTAATAAGGCATTTTAACAAACTTTCATCACCTGTGCGTAGCTTAGTGTAGTGTCATTTGACTTGCAATACTCAAGTCTGGTATGCTCTATCGGATGGGACGTTAAGTCGTTGCACCGTGTGCAGGAGAGCCATATCCTGTGCAAGTTAAAGAGCATGCTTGGTGGGGAGGCTGCCATCTGTTTCCCAACAGCTGTTCCAGTGGGTCCCCTCCCCCCAACACCTGAGCCCTGGCCATTTAGCCCACTGTGTGCAAAAATGTGCCTCTCAAGTGTAAAACAACCCAACTGATTTGTTCCCAGCAGTGGCTGCCTCAGTTGTTTTTTTTTTTTCAGTCGTCTTTTTATAGTTTATAATACAGATATGGGTAAATTATTATAACCGAAAACAAAAATTGTTCAGGCGATAATTTACGACGAATAACTCAAAAATTTTTAATTGGAACCAAGTCGAAAAAGAATTGTAAACTTCTATATTTACATCTTTTTCACCATTTTTTAAATAGTGCTAGAAAGTGAAAAAAAAAAATACATACGTATAAGACAATTCTAGAGGAGGAGCAAATCCTGACTTGAACTGAGAAGGGCAGGAACTATATTGAGTTTTTTTTATCCCTGAAAGTTTCTTTAAAGCTTTTTGAGAACAGTGAAAAAATATATATGTATGCATCATGGAACGGTGTTCCAGTTCTGTGTCGTACATCTCCAAAAATTTTCATACGTCTGGCCCCTGCCTGCAGTAGTCAAGGTGGCCCCACCAAAACGTTTAGTCACGAAATGCACACATTATAAATAACAAATATGCAAATGATCATTCGGTTTATTCAGGTGATGCAATTACGCATTTTATATGTGCATGTGTCGTGGACTAGCCGTTACAACCTAAACTGGTTATTCAACAGCATCATTCTTGACTGCGGTTTAACAATTGAAATTTGATATGCTGAGTACTGCGAATTAGTTATTTTGTATAGGGAATGTCGACGAAAAATACCTTTGGTGTTGCACAACTATTTGTTGTGAGATATTCACAGGCTCATACCACGTGATATTTAATGTTTGTATACTTGGGGGCTGCGTTTCGGCAAAGGCAAACTAGGCACATGCCTAGGGCTCCTGGAATGGATCCCTGAGATTAGGCTGCTTAGGGCCCTAAAAATGTCTAAATGCAACTGTGCATTGATGGCATGATGCTCACTCCTGGTTGAACACCAATGTTTAGGTCGGAATGGTGGTGAGAAGTCAAAGTCAACTTGACACATGCAACTGCAATATCTATAGTGAAGTTCGACGCCTGACTGCTGTGGTCATTTCCATGTCACTGCATACAATATTAGCCCTCCTTGGCTGCATTCCAAGTAGTGTGCATGATTGGTGCTAAATAAAATTTAAATGTGCATGATTGGTGCTAATCTACAACTTCGCCATTGGAATAATATACTATAATAAGCATACAATATTTCAGAAGTTAACATTGCTAAGTGCCACTGAGGCACTGCAACCGTGCCCACTTTCCTTGCTTTGGAAACTGGTATCACCTCAGTCTATCTCAGGTCCTGCATGCTTCTCATAGCATCTTGTGCTAAGTGTGATTCTAGTGTTTAAAGATACTGGTGTACGGAGCCTCATTTAGGAGATTAATTTTACCATTGCTCCATTTTTATCTGAACCTGTTTAAAGATCCATGTTTTCGTACTACTGTCTCCTAAAGGCAATCGAAGTGCTTTACCTAGTGCTTAATCAAAGAAAGGAGATATAACGGTGGATGAAAACTTGCTGTGATGAACTTACTGATAGATGGTATGTCATGTTCCAACATGGTGTCTTAATATGGCAGCAACTAATCAAGCATCCGTGCCATCAAGATTCGAGAGAGAGAAAAGTTCTTCAAGCTGTGGTATGAAGTGCACCAATAACTTAAGGTGACGATCCAAGTGTGTGATATGACTAGTGAAGACAATAGGCATTAAACATATGGCTGGATATGCAACACGTTTTGAGAAAAGGCTCTTAGCCTCTATGAGTTGTTCAAACCTTCCTCCATGGTTGAAACCTTCCACCGAAGAGGGACAGCCTTCTGATGAGAAGAAATTTAAAACCAACCAAGATTGGCTTAACAGTTTTAGGAATTGCTTCAACCTCAAATAGTCCTTATTTATTCTTTTAGTCTTCGGTCTATCCTCTCATGCAATTAAAAATATTGTGAAATTATATTTTGCGTCCGTATTCTGCTTGAGGGGGTATTTATTTTTAGCCGTCCCGTGGCCGAGTGGTTAGCGCGCTTGGCTACTGATCTAAGGGACCTGGGTTCGAGCCCCGGATAAGGCATGGATGTATGTGTCGTTTTTCTGCTGAGGTCCTGCCATCCTCACAGACCTACTCTGGCATATAAACTGACAGGCTCCTGTCAGACCTATGTGGCAAGCAGCTGCTTGAGGGGGTATTTATTTATTTATTTTTTATTCTATATTAAATACTGTACATTATTTGTATATTATACATATTACTGTACAGGGTTGTGTACGCAAAACCAAGTATGCTTTTTTTATGGGCAATTTAAGGGTTTTTCAAGGGTAATTTTGACTATATGCGATTTTCGCGAGTTTAGAACCTATCCCTGCGTAAAATGCGATTTCATTATATTACCAAATCCAATATCGGCTTCGGTATCCTGTATTAAATTTGTTTGGTGAATACCAGCATATATGAAGTTCTTTTATATAATCTGAATTTCTTTAGTCGTTTTTCGTGTCTAAAAGAGATTGAATAAGGGCTCCCCCATGCACAGCTCCCACATATTACGGGTGTTGCAGGGACTATTGGAATGTTACTGTTGTAAAACAATCGAACACTAGCATGAAAACGTTTATATTACTTGAGGTAATGTGGACGGCTTAAACTCTGATTTTAAACTTTCAGAGTACATAGATGTTTCTTTTCTGTGTTGTCGTTCTGCTGAGGTCTCGACCTCACCACTGTTTTTTAAGACATATTGTACTGATAAGAATTCCAAGCCGTCTCATGGGGCTGCATGCTAATATGCTAACTTCCATAAATTAAGGAAAAATGAGAAAAATTTGATAATTCGCCCAACAATTGTGCGATCCTCACCAAACTTGTTCAGGTAACCAGTAAAGTAATGCCGAGCCAACATATCGTATGCAAATTAGTCTAGTTTGCGTCAATTTGCGTAATCGAATAGCGGCATAAAAACGGGTGTTTTGGGGTAGATCTTTATTTTGTGTTGTAAGTGTGAATAAAGAAATTCGAAATAGCCATTTTGTAGGAATGACCTCGAGACATCATTTGCCAAATGAACTGTGGTGGAGAGCTATTGGACGGCTCAAAGCAGGCCAAAGTCAGACATGGTATGATGGCTGAATGCGAGTCCTGTGGTCCATAGACTGGATCAGTTTCTTAGCACAGATTCTGCGTCGTTGAGGTTTAGCCGAGGAAGGGCTAGACTTACGACCGCTATACAAGATTAACAGAACGAAGGAGTAGGACGTCTACTTCCTCTCAGCTATGGTCCACTCTTGCAGCATTGTGGAGCTTTGTATCAGCTTCTACTGTGCATTGAACGCTTCATGAGGGAGATACGTATTCTAGAAGGTCAGTAAATTGTATTATCCCTTGTGTAACGTCACAGGAGAGAAGCGGTTGAATTGGACACGCACACATGTTAACTGGACAGAAGAGCAATGGAGATTCGTACTCTTCAAAAATGAGTCCAGATATTGCTTGCAGAGTGATTCTGGACATTGATATAGAGAGAATGAGGTACCCGCTATCATCCCAGTAACATCCGTCAGAGAGCCGGTTACAGTGGAGGTAGCGTGTGTGTTTGGAGTGGCATTTCCTTAGGTGGACGCACAGACCTCAATGTGTTGACGAGTGGGAAATAAAAAAAAATACCCCCTCAAGCAGCTGCTTGCCACAGAGGTCTGATAGTAGCCTGTCAGTTTATTTGCCAGAGTAGAAGGTCTGTGAGGATGGCAGGACCTCAGATAATATGGAAATATAATACCTTACGCTGGTGCAATAGGTGAAACATTCATTACAAGACGATAACGCTCATCCACACAGAGCTCGACTAGTGGAACAATACCTTCAAGAGGAGACCATTATGCGCATGGAGTGTCCAGTTCGATTTCCCGACCGAAATCCAATTGAACATATGTGGGATGCTCTAGAGAGACATGGTGCTGCCCTCAAACCGCCACTGAAACGAAGGGAGAGCTAATTACTGCTTTAAAGGAACAATGGTCATTACTCCCTACTGAGCTGATTGACAGGTTAAACAGCAAGGAACTTCGCTGTCGTGCTGTAATGGGTGACCATACTCATTAAAGAACGTTGCCCATTGCATTCGGGCACCTCGTTTTTGGACAAGTTCCTGTTAGTGTTATTTTTTGACGAAATATGATTCTAGTGTAAAATATCCATTCTGAAACTAGCATTGTAATTCATGTTTTCATCAAATTTCATTAAAATCATATAGTTTTTTGTTTATCATAATTTTTCTGAGTTTTTCTTATCAGTGCAATTGGATTGGCTTGTTCTAATTCCAGCTCTGTCATGAGTGAACCAAAAGTTTGCGAGCATAGTAATTTTGCAGCTCTGTTCCAATGCTTTAATTGGTATTTTACTTAAAATGTGGAGACAGAAAATTTTACTCAAAGACACAAAGATGGTGAAATTGTTTTAGATGACAAAAATGGTATGAACGCTTGAGGCATCAAAAATAAAATGAGTGCAAGATAAAAAAAAAAAGTAAATTCACTTGAAGTGGCAAAACAATTTTTTTTTTCTATTTTTTTTTTCTTTGGGGAGGAAGGTAACAATAATAAAGTGTAATATATAAATATAAATAAAAAGGAAATTGAAGGCAGTAAAATATTTTGGCCGGCGCTTTGGCAAGATCCTGTCCGACGCCATCGCAAGCGACTGTGTATTTTTGAGGGATAATTTATGTGTCTTTTTCTTGAGATGTTTAGAGGTAAGACATTTGGGAATTCCAGATGTGGCGAGGAGTGTACAAATGAATCTCCCTTCATCGACGGTCGAAATATATTTCATTGCATATTCTACCGACATGTTGATTAAATAATCGCATCATATAGTATTGATTTGGTTTTCTTTAGCGGATGGCTCTATGTGTTACATAAATGTAGGATGTAAAAATGAATATTTGTTCTTTAGGAATGACCTGGAATGGGTCATTTTACCTCTGAGCCGAACTTTTTACACACAATGAACTAAATGTCTGGATGGTCCTCCATGGATGGTGTGTTATCCTGATGAGCAAGAAAAAATGAATGCTTATGTAGTATAATAGACGTATTACGTAAGCACTTTGTAAAACTACTCAACCCTTCTGTTGAAGTTTGACCTTCTCACAGATCTTTTCTATGGTGTATTAAATTGACAGACTCTTGTTAGATCTCTATGGCAAGCAGTGCTTGAGGGTTAATTTATCTGTATTTCATTTTTTTTTATTTATGGGAACGTAACCAGTGGTTCCAAGATATATTTTATTTCCGGTACGCTATCGTAAGTTAAAAAAAACTTTAACTTCACCCCTGTGAAGTTTTTGTGTTTGATATCAAAACAATATAGTTAAAAGCAAGCAAATATCATCATATTTTATAATAGCATAATTCCGGGAGGGCGGACACGTCTGACATCATCGGTGGCAGAAATTGGGAGTTTCCCTGTGGTTCCATGACTATATGAGCGATCGGTCCCTAATTTGGTGGGATGGTCCCACTTAGTTCTGACCCTCTTAGTGGGACAGATGGGGTTCCTAGCTGCCATGGGTCGGGAGTGATCCTTCGAAAAGCGTTCGAGATTTCTGGGGCTCTGCCGTCGCTTACTTTGTGAATGGAGTAGTACGGGGGGAAAGCTGCGAATGAAGTTATTGATCCACATGCACCATGGCTTAAATAGCAGATCACAAGGTCCCCGAAGGCTCACAGAAGGTTGGGGGAGAGGACCCACTGGAAGAGCTGTTGGGTGACAGATTGTAATCTCCCATCAAGGCCATCCAGTGTATTCTTTAATGTGCACAGGGTATGGCTCTCTCGCACACGGAGCCACGGCTTAACGTCCGATTCGACGGAAGGCGGCTTTTCCAAGCCCATCGGTGTCCCCTACTGACCATGAGCAGGGCGGGGAGTTTTTCGGAGATAAACATCAATACTGACTCAGCTGGGACTCGAACCTGAGGACTGCAGATTACCGCAGCAGAAAGATAACACAAACATCCATGCTTTACCCAGGGCTCGAACTCGGGTCCTTTTGATCTGTAGCCAAGCACGTTAAACCATTCGATCCATACAAAACAAAGGAAATAACAAAGCTACAATTAAAATGACCATAAAAAATGCTAATTAAATCAAGATCTGTTTATAGTTTTTAGGGCGTACCGCTCTCCTGAACCCAGCTCAAGTAATATTGTATCCGCGATTGAAAACCGTTGATTTTAAAGTGCTTGTGCAGATAAAATTAATTGGTATCGTGTGCCAAAATAAAACTAGATATGTAGAAGTCGACCAAAGTACACGAGGAAGGAGGGATAAACAGTGTATCTGCCCCCCTCCATTAAACAGAAACTAGTAAGAGCATTAAAATTTGACAACTTAGAGCTTTATGAAAATAACTTTAAATGGGCATTGATTAGCTCATTCACTCCTTTAATATTTACTTCAACGTTGTGTTCGATTTTAGTTTTTACATAGTATATAGATTCCGGGAAATCACAGTGCAAATCGAAACCAACAACTTATGGAAAGTAGGGGGATAGGTCCCAAAATTATCCTTATCTATATAATAAAAGAAGGTGTCTGTCTGTCTGTGGCAGCCATAACTCATCGGGAAATCAACGTAAACGTTCCAAATTTCAGAGAACGTTTCTGGTTGTGGTCCGGTTGCAGTGTAAAATTTCAGGTCGAAAGTCCAAAAGGGGGCTTGCAGGAACCAAAAATATTTACCATGATATTCCTACGGGAAACGAGAATCGCTGTCAAATTTACTGTTGCCATTTTCTGCTCCCTAACTGTGAAAGAAGTGTTAAAATACTTCTGCTGCAAATCTGATGCCGTTGCCAGATTCGCCACATTTCCAAAAGCACTATTTAGGCGTTCCATTGTAGCTAGGGATCTGATTTTCTAACCAAAAATGGGGTCGGGCACGGGGAACCCGTCTGCGAAATTTGGGACCTTTCGGTGAAGTACGTCGGGAATTACAGAATGCCAAAATCTGACGAAATAAAAATATCTCGATCGTTTGCCACGGGCTCTGAGAGCGCGTGCCGAATCAGCAATGACCTTTGCAACACCGGGAAATTCTTCGTGTTCAAATTATCATACAATGTCGGGGGGAGGATACATAGAAAACTAACCATTAGTGCATGAAACAAATTATGCAGATTAAAAGTGATACACGAGCTGTCACAATTTGTGTAGAAACGATGCCACGGGCAAAGTGAGAACCTGATTTTTAAACCAATCACCGGTACACACGAGGGACGCTGTGCATGAAATTTCGACCTTGCGGACGAATATCACGGGAGCCATAGGGCGGCAAAATCTGTGGTAACGGAAATAAAAATCTCGATAGCTTAGGCAGAAACAGCCACAGGCTATGAGAGAGCTCGCTGACGTCGACAACGATCCAAGTCAACACCGGGCAAATTTCTTCCTATTGAAAAACTGTGCTAAAATGTCGGGGGAGGGGGGGAGTACTTAAAAAATTTACCTTTGGTGCAGTGAAAAGAATATACAGGTTAAAAGTGACACCCAGGCAGCGCTGGGTAAATGCAGCTAGTTATGAATAAAACGTACATTGAAAGTTTTATTTACATCTATATATTTCTCCTGAATTTCAGTTTAGCATTAATATAACATTATTTTGTATTTTTGAACTAAATCAGATATAATTATTCATAATTATATTAATTTCTCATTCATTTCTTTTTGGTCACAAAAAATACTCATTGTTAATGTAGACGTATATTATCGAATTTGAAGATGAAATTTGAAAGGAGGATATTTATGAACTGAATAGAACTAAGACTTTGCACCAATACTCATGCTATATTTCGTAAAATTAGCTTTATATGATATTTTTTGAACAGTTTACTTCAGAACAGGGGCGGCTCATCCATTAGACCACCTGAAACACTGTCCTACCAAAAATAATCATAAAAGAAAAAGAATTTTAAACTTGGTATTAAATATTTCTCATATCTAAATCAACATATTATCATTTTTATATTCGTTTTGTAATCATTATTTGCCGTGTTACGTAGACAATCACAGAATTTACTTTGCGAATCAGGGCTACTTCGTCTGCTTTCGTATTGTCAATACGAATTTTAACATTAAGGCCAGAGTCTAAAATCTTAGCATTATCTATTATAAATATGACACAAATGCGCATGTGCTGAAATAAAATAACGCTGAACTGCAGGAGGTAGGTCACCATTCTGTAGTGGCCCGTGACATTTGACAAGCTGATTCCTTAGAAAAATATAACACAAAGATAAGGTACTAACGAAAAGCGAGAGTGCTTCACCTATCAGTACCAGGGTGAAGTACTAAGACCGTTTTCTGACTCTGTGGATAACAGTCATTTACATGCTCAATCACTTGCGACTTTTAATGTTTTCGTAGGCAAAAATATTCTTCAAGGTTAATTTAAAAAATATATTCTTCGTGATAGATTAGAAGAATATGGCCAAGTTTATAGTATTACTAATCGCACGATAATGTAGTTACATTGAACGGATTAATTTCATATAGCAAACTTCCTCATAGTGTCCATAAGTCTACTGTGTAAAGTTGCCGCGATGCATTGAAATAGCAGGAAACAAAATAATGCTATCCATTAGTTGCTTCATAAAGCTTTTCAGTTTACGGCACAATCGATCTTTTTACATTATCAAACACAATATACGAATATTTGCATTGAACATTTATCCTATAATAAAATCTTAGTGTAGAGTTTTAACACTTTTATCAACAAACAGTCGATAACGTAATGTATGTCTCTCGGATTCTAAAGTGAAGGTCTCCAGTGTGGCTAAACACAGACACCCTAAGCTCATAAAACGTGATGCATCAGCGCCTGCGCGGCATCCATTTTGGAACACCCAAAACATCTTCAGTGGGTTGGGTTACCTCTGAGCGGCACTTTTTTGCACACCATGGGCTAAATGGCCAGGTCACATGGACCCCGAAGGCTCAGAGAAGGTTGGGGGAGGGGACCCACTGGAACAGCTGTTGGGAGACAGATGGTAGCCTCCCGTCAAGGCCATCCAGCGTGTTCTTTAACGTGCACAGGGTATGACTCTCCCGAACACGGGGCCACGGCTTAACGTCCCATCCGACGGACGGTGGCCTTTCAAAGCCCATCGGTGTCCCCTACTGACCGTGGGCAGGGCGGGGAATTTTTGCGGAGATAAATCTCAACGCTCACCCAGCTGGGACTCGAACCTGGGAACTACAGATTACGAGCCTGGAGCGCTACCGACTGAGCCACCCCCGCCCCTCATCTTCAGTGAGTGCTGTGCATAATGTTATTACTTCTGTGTGAAAATTATGTGTATTGTTTTAACAAATGCCTGCCTGTCCTGCTTACGGTTTAACCTAAAAATTTGCCAAGAATCAGATTTCACTGGTAAGTTTTATTAATATACTAAAGTGGGAAACATATTTTTATTGAAATAAACATTTCCTATTGCTCGGACATTTTATAACTGCCAGAATTTCATTTAGTTTAATACACCATTGTTTCTCGGCTGAGAAAAAAAATGTTAATTTTTATTAAGCAAAATGTTTTTTTTTTCATCATGAGTATACAAACATGCATATTTCTATGCTCATTATTCTCAACACTTCAGTGAATAGTCCACATGAAACTGATTCTAATTTTACACGAAAGTTGTCATGACAACACGAAAGTTGTCAGTTTTACACGAAAGTTGTCATGTGCAGGGCCTGATCTAGTCCCCCCCCCCCCCGCTCTCTAGTATCTAAATAAGAAATGTAGAGGGGGGACAAGAAATACAAACGAGTCAGAAAAATGTAAAAAAAGATTGAATTTTCAATACATTATAACATTTTATAGGTCTTGAAATATTGAAGATAAAGGCAAGAAATGTAAATAAGTTAAATACTTTTTTTGCTTCATTACCTTTACCAGCATTCGTAAGGGTATAACATGGCCGGATCTTGAGTGGTCAACCCCTCAAGATCAGGCCGTGTTAGTAAGGGTAATAGAGGCAAAAAGTAATTTAACTTATTTATATTTCATGCATATTTAAATAAATTTCGTGAAGACCTGTATAATGGGTGTTGGTGAATGTTATAAGGATTGGAGATCCAATATCATACTCCCTTCTTTGTAATTTACTGGCTTGATTGTCTCCCCCCCATCATTTTTTCCCTCCTAGATCTTCTCCTGATTATATACATATATTTAAACTGATGTTTAAGTAATAATATATATAGTTATTAAAATAAAAATATTTTTAATTACATAGTATACTTTTTCATTCTCAATGAAAATAAACTCAATTACATTCTGTACTAAAGGTTGGGTTGTTTTACCTCTGAGCGGCACTTTTTTGCACACCATGGGCTAAATGGCCAGGTCACATAGACCCCGAAGGCTCAGAGAAGGTTGGGGGAGGGAACCTATTGGAACAGCTGTTGGGAGACAGATGGTAGCCTCCCGTCAAGGCCATCCCTCGTGTTCTTTAACGTGCACAGGGTATGGCTCTCCCGCACACGGGGCCACGGCTTAACGTCCCATCCGACGGACGGCGGCCTTTCCAAGCCCATCGGTGTCCCCTACTGACCGTGGGCAGGGCGGGGAGTTTTGCGGAGATAAATCTCAACGCTGGACCCGAACCCAGCTGGGACTCGAACCTGGGAACTACAGATTACGAGCGTGGCGCGCTACCGACTGAGCCACCCCCGCCCCTGTACTAAAGGTATAACATAATAATATGAGAAATGTCTGGCATTTCAGATTTTCACTAAATGGAGAAAGACGAGCAGCGTGGGTGAAGGCAGTGAGGAGGAAAAATTGGGCACCAATAACTAGAAGTTGTCTTTGTTCTGAACATTTCACAAAAGATCTCTTTGACCTATCGTCCCTATCTCTGTTCGACTAAGAGAAACTGCTGTACCTAATGTATTCAAAGCTTTCCTTTGTTATCTTACAAAAAGTAAATTTTTCACTACTGTTCATATTTATACATATTAAGATTTTATTTATTTTGCATAGATTGTGTTTCAGGATGTGTCTTAATAATTTATATCAATATTTTTGACATGATGAGTGGTTTACAGGCTTGACAATGCTTAATATTTCCTTTTGTGTGCTGCTTAATTTTAGTCAAATGTGCACATGTTCCAGATAAAGAACATATGACCAAGAGTGGGGAAATCCACTTACCAATAAAAAATAAATGTCCTCCCAAGCAGCTGCTTGCCACAGAAGTCTGGCAGGAACCTGTGAGTTTAATACACCATAGTAGAAGGTCTGTGAGGAAAGCCAGACCTCAGCAGAAAGAATACAAACATTCATGCCTTACCCAGGGTTCGAACCCAGATCCCTTTGATCAGTAGCCAAGGGCGCTAACCACTCTACCAATAGCAACTGAAAAGGTACTCTGTGACAAGCAGCTGCTTGAAGATTAATTTTTTGTAAGTGCAGAATATTTAATGCAATTTACATTTGTTAATTTGGACATTAGAAATTTAATTATTATGTTCAAATTGATCCCATGAAGCTATTTTAAATTTCATTTGTTAATAGAAAATTTGACTTGGTAACTAAAAATTCTTATTGCAACTCTGAATATGATTTATGATTTCTATGATAATTAGTACCATTTTTGTTGAATGTTGTTATCAGAGAAGTTAACAGTTATTTATTACCTCTTCCTGGATGGGTAGCAGAATTTAAGCAATCTCAGCTGAAATTGATATCTCTATTTTACTGTGCACTATATGCTTTTTAGTAAGCAAATGGAAGTCTATATGTGATGATTTTTTTTCAGGCCCATAAACCAAGGAAAGGTCCAATCAAACGTGATGCAGGTTGTAAGGATCTTAAACCATATAGCAGCACAAACAGCATTTCTCATTAGGTAGTGGCTACATCAGATCTAGATTCTGAATTGTTTATGAAACCCCCTAGCAAAAATGAACTTAAGAGAAAACTAGAAGAATACAAATTATCGGAAAAAATACGGGTTCTTCAAGAAACAAAACGTAGAAATAAAAAGAAAATTGAAGACCTTAAATTCCTGTTGGATATTACGAAAAATGAAAAATTGATGGAAGATGATGCTATAGAGATTCTTGGAAAAGCAGCAGCTGCAAATAAAGAATTTCTTATACGCCAGTTTGCAAAAAGCGAATGATTGAAACAACCTAAACAATAATCTGCTGAATTCAGAGCATTTGCTCTGACCCTTCATTTTTATTCACCAAGGGCATATGATTATGTGAGGAATACATTCAATTCATATTTATCCCATTCAAGAACTATTTCCAAGTGGTATAGCTATACAAATGCTGCACCAGGATTCACTGCTGAAGCAATAATGGCTTTATCTAATGAGGTTAAGATCAGTAAATATCCTCATATTTGCATTGATGACAGATGTGATATCAATATGACAATATATTGAATTTGATGGTCATATTTTCCACGACTATATTATTATAGGACCAGGATTAAATAATTACTCTCTTATGGCAAAGGAAGCACTTGTTTTTAGGGTTGCTTCTAGTAACAGCAGGTGGAAAGGGCCTATTGGATATTTTTAGTCGACAGTGGGATTTTTTTATCTGCACAAAGGGCAAATCTTGTTCTTCAGTGCCTTATCCTCTTACATTCAGGAAACATCAAAGTAATTTCACTTACTTTTCATGATTTGGCTGCAAATCTCAGCATGACCAAGAACTTAGGATGTGTGCTTGAACCAGGAGCACTGAACTCCAGGTTTAGCTATCCAGTTACTGGGGAATCAATATCTATTTTCTTGGACCCACGTCATAGGTTGAAACTGATCAGAAACACTTCAGCAGAAAAGAAAGTAATTGTGATCCTGATAATTATTTTGTTGAGGGAAAATATTTTACAGCCCTCCATGAACTACAAGAAGGAGAAGACTAAATCTTGGTAATAAACTAAGAACTGCCCATGGAAATTTTTGGAAGTAAAAGATGAAAGTTCGCTTAGCATCACAACTTTTCAATAAATCTGTTGCTGATGCATTTGAGTTCAGCAATGTAAAATTACATTTGTCTAAGTTTAAAGATTCTGAGCCTACTGTCAGATTTATTAGAATAATTAATGATCTATTTGATGTTCTTAATTCCAGTAGTGTAAAGCAGTATGGCTTTAAAAAAGCATTATGTAACGCAAATCATGACAAATAATGCACAGGTAATGTATAAACTTCAAGAAATAGAAAATTATATTTCTTGTTTGCAGGTTTCTAAAAGCGATGATAAAATATTCCAATAGGAGAACTGGTTTTTTGGGCATTCTCATTGGCATTAAAAGTTTAAAAACCTTGTTCAAAAAGATTAAGTTAGACTAAAGATTCAAATAATATTTTTTAAATGCACAATGAAGTGTCATTGAATTAGGGATAGGAGACGTTATCCCAATTCAGTACCTCAAGTCCCACATTTGCGCGCATGCGTGGCTGAAACTCTGGTCATATATAGCTGTTAGCTTTGGCTTCCCCAAGCATTCGTCGTGAGAAGCGTAATGGAAAAGGCGCGGGACTTAGATGCATTTTATAGAGGGTAGGATCGTAGGTGCCCGAAGGATGGCAACGAACTTGGATTTTCTCGTACAACAGTTTCAAGAGTGTTTCGGGAATATGAAAATCCGGCAAAAAAAAGCACCGGGACAAACTTCAAAGGACAACCGGCCTTGAATGATTGTGAGCTTCGTCATCTGACCCGCATCGTATGGACTGATAGAGGCCAAACATTATCTGAAATCACTTCCCATCTGAACACGGGTTCCAGCCAGGAAGTCAGTGCATGGACCGTGCAGTGCTCACTTCGTCGTCTCGGCTTCGGGAACTGCCGACCTATGAGAGTTCCACTTCTAATGGCATGTCACCAGGCTCAACGCCTTGCCTAGGCTAAAGAACATCGAAACTAGACTATCAAAAATTGGCAACGGATAGTCTGGAGTGATGAATCCAGATTTAAACTTTTTATTTAATTGTGGACAGCTCTGGAGTGAGAGAATTGTGGACAGCTCTGGAAAACTCAGTTATAGCCACCAGATAGCAAATGGGAGTGTCGTATTTTTACGTAGTTATATTTATCATGCCGATGGGAGACTGAGGGTGTGGCACCAACCCCATGAAGCCATGGATCCTAAATGTCAGGTCGGAACAGTACAAGCTGGTGGTGGCTTAGTGATGGCCTGGGGGTTCAGTTGGACGTGTATGGAACCTTTGGTACGTGTACTGACGACTCTCAATTCATCCTGGTACGTAGAACTCATGGCTGACCATTTACACAAATTTATGGCCATCTTGCATCGCAATGGAGATGGCGTCTACCAGCAAGACAACTGTTCATCTCACAGGTCCAGGT
The DNA here is from genome assembly GCA_038380435.1 of Ryuthela nishihirai. Classification (NCBI taxonomy): domain Eukaryota; kingdom Metazoa; phylum Arthropoda; class Arachnida; order Araneae; family Heptathelidae; genus Ryuthela; species Ryuthela nishihirai. The sequence goes on along the minus strand of JAWZYU010000018.1, from coordinate 40,431,267 downwards.
TGGCTACTGCATAGTTGCAGGAGCATTCAGCTGACTTTGAAATAATGAATTAGCCACCTAGAAGCCCAGATTAAAATCCCATCGAAAATCTTTGGGATATTGTCGAGCAGAGTGTTCGGGCCCGTGTCCCATCAGCGACGACTTAGAGAGAATTGTGGACAGCTCTGGAGGATGCATGGGTCGCCATACCTGTGGAACACTTACGCAAGCTTGTGGAGTCCTTGCCTCGTTGGGTGGCGGCCGTTATCAGGGCCAGAGGGGGTCCAACACATTACTAGGTTGCTATCCCTAATTCAGTGGCACTTCAGTGTATAACGTATGATTACATGTTATGTTACAGAATTCTTTACATACATCTGTTTTCAGTGAAAGCATAATATAAACAAACTAAAAAACTTGAACACTGCTAGGAAAGTGCCAAGCAAATATGAAAGTTCTGTTGTAAACTCATAATATTTCTTGCAAAATGAATAGAGTTCTGAATATTGTGCTGTTGGAAGTAAAATATATTTTAGAGGATAAATGCTTATCACTTTTAAACTGTAGCCAGTTTAGCAGTATATGAATCACAAAATTACCTTGAAATAAAGCAACAGATTAAGCATTTGGAGTCGCCAAGCTCAACCTAAATTTTAGGCCCCCGCTAAATATTTAACATAATATTTTTTAAGGATGTTAAGCTAAAATGCATGAATTTGATTTAAATGTCTTTATTTTCGTTATTATTATTTTATATTTTTTTAATCAATTAACAAAACATTAGAAATAAATAAAAAAATCTAGTTTTTGGTTTTATGAGCTCCCAAGCATGTGCTTTCTTGTACCTGTGTTTTGATCCGCCATTGAGTATATATGTTGTATAATTCTGCAATTTTATATGCAAATTTAGATTTTGGGCTGTTTATCGATGTGAAAGATGAGTAAATATTTTAAAGTGAAATATATGCTTTTAAATTCTCTAAGTGGGGAGTTGTGTGAATATTTGTCAGTTTGGAAAACTCGAAGGAGGTACAGAAACAGAAGCTCAAAAGGGAAATGTAACCTTAGAAAGTTTCGAAACCGCTATTCGTATAGTACTAAAATATCGAAAATATTCCAAAATCTGGTGTGAATGAAGAACTTAAAAGCATTTTTTTTTAGCATTTAGAAGTATGTTATTTGTTTAAAATTGTCAATTGGTATCGCCCTTTTTTTGGTCAAAAGAGCTTTCAATTCCCTTATTAAAAAGAATTTGGCATTTTCACTGACTAATATTTAACCATGATAGTTCAGTCCAAGAAATGAAATTAAGTTCAAGGTTAAAAAAAAGAAGTACTCGATGTGTTCAAGTGAACAGAACTTGCTGTTGTGATTATAGCAAACAGTAGATTTTGTTACTTAATTTCAGTTACCTTTTTGGAAACTATCATGATAATATATAGTTTCTTATTAACCTGGGGCAAGGATTGTTAATGTGGCAGGTTAAGTCCCAACTGTGCCAGAATTGAGAATTCTCTCCACTAACTGCCATTCTGCCATCAGTGAGGAAAGGGCACCTCTGGGCTTGGAAATGTTGCCGTCCATTGCATTCAATATTAAGCCATTGCAGAGGGTGCAGGAAAGTCATACCACGTGCACATAAAGGAACATGCTTGATGCCAGGCTTCCATGTGTCTCCCAACAGTTGTTCATTGGAGTCCCTTCCCTAACCTCTGAGCTCTTAGGAACATATTATGATTAACCCATTGTGTTGAAAGAAAAAAGTGCTGCACAGGATAAAATACCTCATTTGAACTCCATTTGAATTTTTAATTCAATAAGACAACATATGAAATTAAAGAACTTAAAATTCTCTGTCGAGCAATAAAATTTTTAAGTTTATCTTTCAAACTATTTGCATATTGAAAGTTTTCAGGAGAAATATAATATGAAATAAAAACAACCATGTGTGAAATATGGATAACATAAATACCCATATTGTATATTATAATAAAATTAAATACAAGGTGTGAAGAATTGATTATTTTTAAGTGAAATAAAATATTCTATATATTAATCAGCCGTCCCATGGCCGAGTGGTTAGCGCGCTTGGCTATTGATCTAAGGGACCTGGGTTCGAGCCCCGGGTAAGGCTTGGATGTTTGTGTCGTTTTTCTGCTGAGGGCCTGCCATCCTCACAGACCTTCTACTATGGCATTATAAACTGACAGACTCCTGTCAGACCTCTGTGGCAAGCAGCTGCTTGAAGGGGTATTTTTTTTTTTTTTATATATTAATCAGTAAATTAGCAATAAGTATTAATCAGCAGGCAGATTTACAATCTAACTAATTTTTCAGCAATAAATTCATGAAAAGTCCAAAAAATTATCAATATTTTGTACTTAGCATTCAAAATGAGCATGTAGGCACATATTTTAGAAAATAGTAAAAATTAAATTTTAAGTGAGAATCTGCTCCTATGATTTGCGTCATCCTCTGCATTATTGATTCTTTGAAGTATAACGGCTGCGAAGGAAAAGTGATTTTTTTTGAGTGAAATACATGCTTTTAAATATAAACAGAAAGTGCATTTTAGATTGCTTCCCAGGCCTGTCATATATGTTTCTCGTGCTACAGACAAGATATTGCTGTTATGTGTGATCATTTCCAGTGTCTTAACCCTTTCAGGACCATAAGGTTTCTAAGAGTAAATATTAGTATGTAACTGTTTATTTTAGTTTGTTTAGACGTAAAATAAATAAAAATCATAAGAAAAATACATAACAATGTGTAGTTTTTTCGGAATTTTATGGGAAATATTTTTCCCAATGGACTATAAAGGTAACGCAAATTATAATTAGGCTTATTATGCAATGTCTGTTATTTATTGGTTTATTAGAACAAAATGTTAACTAAAATAATACAAAATTATGAAATAAAATTACTATACAAAATGATGTGCTAATTATGATATTCTGCGAAGCAATTTCTTTTGGTAGTGAGGCAAAGATGGACATTGCACATAGTACATATATTATGCGTCCTGACAGTTCTGTTTTTGTTTTCTAAACGTTCCCGTTTACGTAATTGCGTTCGGCATACGTTCTATTTTGACATTCTGTATAAAAAATGCAGATAAGGTTATAATTAAATACGACAATCACCAATTTTAAAATGGGAAAAAGGTTTCCCTTAGTCGTGAAAGGGTTAAATATTGTCTTAATGTCATTATATGTTTATAATTATAACTATGTATAGTGTGATATAACAATAAAATTTCTGAAACAATTTTGTACCAATATTGTTGCAACAGTAGCTATAACATTTCATGAAATTATATATTTGAATATTTAGAATACGGAGAACACTCACTGTAAGAAATTTGGAAGCAAGAAGTTCAACATATTAGTAACATTAATTTGTGAGCATATTAAAATGTGCATATTGATATATCCATGTAGAAAAATGACGTATAACTAGCTTAGTTAATGAGTGAGCAGTTCGTCTCAAGGTTGCAACAAGATGGCGGTCGCGGCATCACTGGCTTGCATTGGATAAACACGTTAGGCAGTCTCCGCTTATTCCTTCCTCCATGGGCTAAGCGATCTTTTCTATGTCAATATTACTTTTACTTGTTATTCTTTCCCTTTAACGTGAAAATATTTGAAAATATTTGATGTGGCATAACTTGCAAAGTTATTTTTTAAAAGAACCTTGAAAACAGAAAACATTTATCCTTTAAAACGAAATTGCAAGGCGACTGCCATCCACTGCTTTCTATTACGTCTATGGAGTCGGAAGCGAAATAAGCCATGCGTATTAGCGACTATGTTAATTTCTGCTAGGTGTCCATAGTGGCGATGAAAACTCAGTTGGGTTGGGTTGTTTTACCTCTGAGCGGCACTTTTTTGCACACCATGGGCTAAATGGCCAGGTCACATGGACCCCGAAGGCTCAGAGAAAGTTGGGGGAGGGGACTCACTGGAAGAGCTGTTGGGAGACAGATGATAGCCTCCCGTCAAGGCCATCCAGCGTGTTCTTTAACGTGCATAGGGTATGGCTCTCCCGCACACGGGGCCATGGCTTAACGTCCCATCCGATGGACGACGGTCTTTCCAAGCCCATCGGTGTCCCCTACTGACCGTGGACAGGGCGGGGAGTTTTGCGGGATAAATCGCAACGCTGGACTCGAACCCAGCTGGGACCCGAACCTGGGAACTACAGATTACGAGTCTGGCGCGCTACCGACTGAGCCACCCCCTCCCCCTGAAAACTCAGCAATAGCCACCATGTAGCAAATGGGAGTGTTGTATTTTTACGTATTTATATTTATTTATGAGCTGATTCTACTATACAACCAATAGGCAATGATCTTGTTACTTGGCGAAAATCTTCATTTGACTGTGGCATGCTCAACAGGCCTAAACCTTTCTAACAAGATGTGTTTGAACTGGGTTGCCAACTTATTATTTTGTCAAAGAAGGATACTTATGTGTGATGTATTTAAGAACAACATTGGATATCAAAATACAAAATGTGCTGCACATGTGGTATACAAGAGAATGTTAATATAACATTTTTACCAGAGGCGTAGGAAGTGTTGGCATCGGGGCATTTGCCGCCGATGGCAACAAAGTGCAAACCGCCGGAATCACAGGACGGTGCTGGGGCGGCACGAGCCGTCCCACGATATCTGACGCTTAAGTGCAAAATAAAACCGAATGATTAGGCACCCGTAGTTCGTTGAATTTTATTACGTATTGTTTATACCATCGTATCGTCAAGAGAGCATATTATAAATTTTCGTTATTTAGTACAAAAATATTTTTTTCGTTTTATCGGCGGACAATTAGCCGCCCCCTTCTCCCCGCACCGCGCGTGTCATGAAACAGCTTTGGGGCGCAATTTCCAACTGCTCTTCTTACTTTTACAAACCATGCCGCTACAAAATAAAATTTTTTAGCGGCATGATATTTTTCTTTGAGCGGGAGTTTATAATTTGTACATTGTAATTGCTTTCCTGACTGGAGAAGCGCTCAATTCATTAACAGGTGAAGATTTGGAAGCCGAGGGTGTTTCGTTATCAAAAAAGTATCTTGAAATAAATGGAGATCAATTAACAATTGAAATAAGATGTTTAAAACACCAAATAAATCAAATTTTGAGAGAAAAGAAAATCCATCTAAATTGTATCACTTGGATGTATTAAATATACTTGGCAGATGGGAATTACAAAAAAGTTACCCAAATATAATAGTGGCTCTAAAAATATTCTTGACCATGACAACAACAGTGGCTACAGCCGAAAGAAGTTTCAGCAAATTAAAACTTGTTAAAAATTATTTAAGATCAACATCAGGACAAGAGCGTACATCATCACCTTGTTTCCTATCAATCGAGCGAGAACTGACTCAAAAAATTAATTTTTATCGGATTATTATCGATTTTGTCAACGAAAAAGTAAATTATTTAAAAAATAATTACTTGCATAATTAATTGCAATTATTTATGTGTAATTAATATTTATTCACGTAACTGTATTAAAATAATGACAATAAATATATATATAAAATAAATAACGTATTTTTTAATCAATAACTGAACAAGGGCGGACAATTACAAATTTGCCAACGGTACCAAAAGCCTCGCTACACCTCTGATTCTCACATACAACCCCATCAGTAATGCGTAGTTCAGTCGGCTAAATTATAAGTGTTTTTAACATGCAGCTTAAAAGTTCTGAGGTTTAATCCCAACGGTTGCTTTGCAATCATTTTTTATGTAACTCATTTCACTACTATATCACCTTTTTTACAATTCGTTGTAAAATAAGTTAACATATGTATTAATATACAGGGTGAATCTGAAAAAGTGGGCAAAACTTTACGGGGTGGTAGAACGCAGCTATACGAGCAATATTCGTCATAGAATGTATGGCCGGAACGCAAGCGGTGAGAATTTAAAAGGTAGTTTTCCACTGTCACATTTAAAGAATGAACACAAGAAGGAGAGGAGATACTTCAGAAAACATTTTATTAACAAGAATGTAATTGAGGTAACCGTACACAAAGTGCATATCCGCCATTTCGTGGTTAGTATAACCAGCCATCCTCTCGGCAATCCACGGTAGAAATGCCGTTGGGTGCGAGGACCGACCCTTTTATACCATTTCCAACGCCACCTAGCGGCTCGCCGTTTGCGTTCCGCCCATACTTTCTATGACGCATATTGCTCGTATAGCTGCGTTCTACCACCCCGTAAAGTTTTGCCCACTTTTTCAGATTCACCCTGTATATAATAAATTAATATTGTGAATTAAATATAATCAAAATACAACTGCTCAAGGGATAATTTACTGCGAGTAATTCAGTTTAAAATAATAAATATAAATTTATAATCTGAACGGAGTAAAAAAAAATAGTAAATATATATTAGACATAATTTTCAGGAATAGTTTTTTTAACATACCACTAAGGAGGAGAAGAAAAAAATACACATATATATAAATAGGTAATTATTACATTGGAGGGCAAAATACTAAATTGAAGTAGAAAGAACAAAAACACCTTTTCGAGTTTGTTTTATTTTTCCTGGTTTTTTTTTTTTGTTAAATAATACGTTTTGAGAATAACAGAAAAGAAAAAGGAATATATGCATTAGAAATGTTTTTTCAGTACTATTCAGTTCAATTCAAATTATCAGACATCTCCCCAGCTTTTTCTTCATCCGGGTTCTGCCAGGTGGTAGTCAAAGTGCCTCACCATAATGTTAGTCACGAGCCGTCACTGCTTAAGAACAAACTAATATTTATCGTACAAAGTTAAACTTTTGGCTAAAAATGAGATAAAACACGAGTTTTACTAGTCTGAAAAATTCAGTCAGATCTCGCTGCCAATCTTTTGAGCTATCAATCTTCTGATTCCATGTCAGGTGCTCTAATCTATTGATAGTATTTAATAATCATTATCCGAATGATTTTCAAAATTGATGAATTTCATTGGTATAAATAAAAAATAAATAAATTACCCCTCAAGCAGCTGCTTGCGCAGAGGTCTAACCACACCTCTTTATATTATGCCATAGAGGAAATCTGCGAGGTATGCGAGACCTCAGCAGAAAGACACCACCAGCAAGAAAACATCAGAAGCTCGAGCCCAGGTACAGTCGCTCAAAAAAGTATCCGAACACTATGGTTGATTACAGAATTCAGAAAAAAATATCTGGCAACGATTTTTTTTTTAGAAATTAGTGATCTGTCAACCTTCGTGTCACAGGTTGTCAGATCACTAATTTATATAAAAAAAATCGTTGCCAGGTATTTTTTCTGAATTCTGTAATCAACCATAGCGTCCGGATACTTTTTTGAGCGACTGTAGGTGGTCATATTATTTTGATACTAGATCGTGTGGGCTCACTCACGGAAATATTGAGCGTGTACAGCTACCGTTCACAGCAAACTGGAGCATGTGCAGTAACTGCACACGCTCCAGTTTGCTGTGAACGGTAACTGGAGCGTGTACAGTTGCTGTACACGCTCCAGATATTTTTCCTGAATTCTGTAATCACGTGACACGAAGGTTGCCAGATCACTAATTTCTAAAAAAAAAAATCATTGCCAGATATTTTTTCTGAATTCTGTAATCAACCATAGTGTTCGGATACTTTTTTGAGCGACTGTACCTTTGATCAGTAGCCAAACACACTAACCACTCGAACAGCGGACAACAGGTATAACAATTATTATAACGGTGTGAGCGTGAGTAACAAATATTACTCTCATCACATGTTACAGCTTGGCTGAACGATTCCTGATAAGAGATGACTTTGTTGAAGAAATGGTTAGCTTCCGGTGGTCAGCAGTTAGGATGCCGACATACTTCTGGTAGTCGTGGGTTCGATTCCCACTCAGGATAACTAATTATTTCAAGCATAACAATTATTATTTTTAGACAGTATGGTGGATGCGGTAAGTAGCACTAATTGCATCGCCATTAAGCTGCCCTTCCTTGCTGCTCCTTGTGGGTATGGGGGGGGGGAGCACCTCTACTCCCCATCCCTCCAAAAAAGAAGAGGAAGTGGAAGTAAAATAATCCAATCTCAGGACTAAAATAAATCAATTGAACTTCTGAACAACTTGAAGAGTTGATCTAGAGAGGAAAACATTATCACGTGATAGCCGAACGCCGGATCTGATTGTACATCCACAACTATTCCGGAGGAATTGCGTCTTTTCTGCTCTCTTTACATTTACATCGGGGGAAGTGAAGGCAGTAAACGAGCAACAAACTCAATTGGTAGATTCTACAATGTAATCAGTCATTTCATTACCTTAGGTAAAATATCTCGAAAGCGTCAACCTGAATTTCATTCAGTGCAATGTAAAGAAATGCAGTAAGTATTCATATGAATTTATTATGGTCCTTATTTTAATTTCGCATTGTATTTTTTTTAGCAAAATAATGTTCCTAGTTATCGTGAAATGAAATCTAGTAATAATAACTCACAACTGAATGCCCCTTACCTAAAAAGAATTGAAGAGTTAACTGAAAATATGAAATATTTGCGGGAGTGATGACTCAGTCTCCTGGAAACATATTAGGTGCTCTAATGTCTCTCAACCAAGGTCCGCCAACCAGGGGTTGTGTCTGTAGGCCGCTCCATGCAAATTGCTCAAAATAGTGAAAACTTATCCGTAGCTTACAAAATGTTAAGAAGTGTTGCTAACCCAATCAGTGACGAAAATCAGAAGATTTTGTTACAAGATTTCTCCATTTTAAATTGTTTTTTGTTCCTTAGAATTCTAACTATTGTTTTTTTTGGCATAATGTCGCTGCTATTCCTTTCTTCTACAATTAATGCACTCTAAAATGGCTTCAAAAAGTTTTGATCCTCGATGAGAAAAATTATACGATATTTTTAATAGCGTGAAATTACAGGTTTGTTAAATGAAAACTTCTGATCGCTTGAAAATAACAATGTATTTTTTTTAACTGTCCTTTGGCAGTTTCTTAACAATCTTAAGGTTATGCTTATGTGTTTAACAATCGTACACTGTACCCCGATCTATAAAAAATAAAAGGGGTGAGCACCAAGCGACACAATCGGAAAAATAGTGGTTCGCACGCGGTTCATGCAATTTAACATGTTTCGACAAGAATATGGGAGCTTGAAATGACTTGTTTACGGAGCAAGTGCGCCGGCATCGCAAACATACAAGTTAATGCGTGCACAAAATCAAATCTATAAAAGCGATAGCTCTAGGAATGTTTTATTATTTTTATGTGCTTCGCCGTGATAAATAGTCGTGAGTGATAAGTGTTAGAAGTCATTATAAACATTATTTTTATAACTATCTATAAATCTGTTGAGAAGTTAATTTGTATTTGAAAATGTCTGAATCTACATCTAAAAAGAAATGCCGGCAGTACAGTATTGAGTATTTGAAATATGGAGTTACGAACTCTCCTACAAACCAATCATTACCTAGGTGTTTAATTTGCCGAAAAGTTTTTTCAAATGAAGCTATGAAACCTTCTAGGCTACAAGAGCATTTAAATAAAATGCATGCTCATAAGAAGAACAAAGATTTATCTTATTTTCAAGAACTGGAAAAGCAATATTTAAAACAGCCAACTATGTCAAACCTTTTTGCGTCGTCTTCTAAACAAGATGATGATGGACTACGAGCCTCATATAACGTTTCATTGTTAATCGCAAAAGCAGGAAAACCACACACAATTGGCGAGGAATTAATTTTGCCTGCAGTCAAAGAGATATTAAAAACTGTTCTTCATCATAAGACACCGTCAGATATCATCAAAAAAATTCCTCTCAGTAATAATTCAGTGCAAAGAAGAATAGATGAAATGGCAAAAGACGTTGAAATATCATTATGTGATTACTTAAAGACTTGCAAATTTTCCATTCAACTCGATGAATCAACTCTACCAAATAATGAAGCTCTACTCTTATCATACGTACGATTTATAAAAGAAGAAAAAATTCATGAAGAGTTATTATTTCCTAAAAATTTGGAATCTGATACAAAGGGAGAATCTATATTTAATACCATGCAAAAGTTTTTTCAAGAGAAAGAAATTCCAATTTGCAATATTTTGTCTGCTGCTACTGATGGTGCTCCAGCAATGACAGGGCGTCATAAGGGTTTCATCGCGCATTTGAAACAAGCAGTACCAAATGTACTCGCTGTACATTGTATTATTCATCGTCAGTATTTGGTTGCGAAAAATTTGAATGAACGTCTGCATATGTCGCTCCATTACGTTGTTAAAGCAATCAATAAGATTAGAAGCAATTCATTGAATGACCGATTATTTGGTAAGCTTTGTTATGAAAATGATGAAGATTACAATCGCTTGCTGCTGCACACAGAAGTACGTTGGCTCTCTAACGGTGTTTGTCTGAATCGTTTTTTCAATCTATTTGACTCAGTACTGGACTTTCTTGAAGACAGAGACGAAAAATTGCGCGAAAACCTGATTTACGTCAAAAAATGATATCGCTTATTTGACAGACCTGTTTAAAATATTTAATCAAGTTAATTTCCAATTGCAAGGTGATGAGTTGAATTTAATTAAAACAAAAAACGTCATAGCTGCTTTTGCGGGAAAACTTCTTCTATTCAAACGAAATCTAGGTAGAGGTGAATGCAACCACTTTCCCACATTATCAGCAGTCTCTGCAAAACCGGAAGATTTACTTACTTACTGCCAACACTTGGAAGTTCTTCATGTTGATTTTACGGAGCGTTTCCAAGATATTTTAAACATGAATATACCGAGTTGGGTTTTAGATCCTTTCGCAAACACAGATACTGAAGAATCATCAAATTTGGAAGAGGAACTCTTAGAACTCACGACTAACGAAGCATTCAAAGTAAAATTCAAACATGGATACCAAGAGTTCTGACTTCAAAAATCAATACCAGTTCTCTACCCTGGATTGTGGGCAATAGTACAGAAGTTTTTAATCGCATTTCCTTCTTTCTATATGGCTGAGCGTGGATTCAGTGCAGTAGCTAATTTACTGTCAAAGAAGAGGAACAGACTACACATCACTGAACGTGGCGATCTGCGATTGATGTTAACGAAATTGGAACCCGACATTAACAAATTGTTAACACTCCACCAGCCTCAACCATCTCATTAATTTTTTATTTATTATTAATTTTGTGTTTATCTCATTATTTTTTATTTCTTATTGATTCTGTGTTTATTTTTTAAATTTCAATAAACAATTTTATTGTACATTTAGTTGTCGTTTTATTAATTTCTGCTTTATGATTTTTAATAGATAAATAAACAGATAAATTAGGTACAGATAATATGCAACAATATTTTAATATTTCATATAAAATTAACTATTATGGACTAGGGGGGCGTTGAAATTTTTGTTCTCTTCTAAAGGGGGCGATGGTCCAGAAAAGGTTGGGAATCACTGATTTAGATTAACCAAATATATTCAGTCTTTTGTTTCAAAAAATCATGACTACTGACTGAGTCAATCCACGCTCTCCACCTAATCGTATCATTTGGAACGTTCATTACAAGAAATCGCCACAATTCATCAGAGCAGAGATCTGTCACCCGCAACTTTTTCCTCTTCGAGGCATACGGTATGAACTTAAAATGTTCCGCGTTTACTAAAATAATTATCTTATCTAGAACTGCATGTCAATAGCTCGATGATCTGACTTCGAAATTTAATGCCTTCAAACAAATATTTTTGAAAGAGTGGCCGAAAGAAGATTTTAGATTCGAACCAGGAACAATCTACAAGCTAGCAATACGCAGTTCTCTAACTGTAGTTGCGACGAATAGAGATTTCACATGATTGACCAAGACCCAATTTTTATTTGAACAATAACAAAATTTTGAATATATTTAAATTCAACACTTAACAAAGTTCCACCACTGGCTTATAAAGGTGGATGATTTTACATTACAATTAATTGACTAAGTACTCACTCCATTCAGTTAAGCTTGAATTCGAACAACATTCAAACAAAATAATGAAAGTAAAACTTAAAAGTGAAAGTGACAACAAGCAGAGTAAGTTAAATTAAAATAACTCTACCATGTTGAAGTTTCTCCGGAACGAGAACTGTATTCTGCTAAGTTATTGTGATGTGCACACGGCGTAAATTTTCAATAAACACCCACTCCAGATTTCTCTGATCGTGGTTTTTCCCAAGCAAAGCAAATTTCTTTAAATTTCGCCTAACGTATTTAGGTAAAAGTTTATCATCTCACTAATTTAAGAGATGTCTAACTTAACAATTTCCCTCCCTGAAACATGGCCTAAAAGTCAGTCCAGTGAATTTTACTAAAGTCGGACTTAGCGAAGAGTGCAAAAGAAAGATAGAAAAAGACCAAACCCTGGTCTGTTAGTCTGATCAACCCACACCGAACTGTTTCTCCGGGGTCGAGCGTGACCAGGGCCGCCGACAGGGGGGGGGGGCAAGGGGGACTAGTGCATAGGGGCCCGTCAGCAATAAGGGCCCGTCAGATTAAGTGACTCTACTTTTTCTTACAAAAATTATTCTTAGTTAGGCTACATATCGATCCTATGCTAAAAAGTTTTATGTGACATAAATTGTGTAGGCCTATGTTTTTGCATACCTGACTGCGCAACAGGCTTTTTTTCCTCTGAATGTCATCATTGTGTCCAGAATAATTGCTATTAATGATTTGTAAAGATAAAAAGTTTTCAAGGGGGGCCCCGAGCATAATATTGCATAGGGGCCCATAAATTCTCTCGGCGGCCCTGAGCGTGACAATATCTTTCTGGCAACCCTGGGAACTCTCGACCAAAAAGGGCCAATCAGAAGCGAGCCCTGGGCAAAAACCCGACTCCACTTCCATATTTCACAAGTGAGATGGAGCTCTGTTGCCAGCCAGCACTCGCATTCCTCTCGAAGGTCAATGTCTGCTTTTGGGCGAGCTGAAATTGTTTCACAAGACACCTCTCGTCTCCGTACATTAGCCAAGTTCCCTCTCGGCAACCAATGTAAACAGATGAAACGGAACCCTGAATGAAATTCCTAACGGAGATGTTGCACCCATAACCTCCGAAGACATCTCCAGACACAAAGTGGTTGCATCAGGATAGAAATGAAATACAGTATATAAAAAAATTAAAATCAATAAGTCTGCGACCTATCATTCCTCCCTTCTTAAAAACAAGCCAACACCCTGGGTGTCGTCACTTATTGCATTCCGAAATGAAAATTTGGAGTGGTACCATGTATTGAAATTTATCTAAAGTAACAAAATAATAAAGTTTACAGTAATCTTCAGTCACAAAAATTTTCTGATTTTCTTTCAAAAGGAAACAGCACAAAAATTTGTTGGGCTTGAGTTTTTCTCATGATGACCCAACATTTTCTCCCAACATTGAAACAACGGAAACAAAAGAAAAATGGAAAGCGTGAGTAGAATAATTCCATTCATATATACACACGTAAAATTACTCTTAATACCTATTTGGTTATGCAAATTATTCAATGCAAATGTTTAAAACATGGTAATTAACTCTATATATCAATGTCAACTTATAAGCAGAACAATAGCATATTTATGATAGATGGCAAGATAAATATTGATTATAAGATGTAATATACTTTTAATTTACACATCGTAAATATTCATAATATAATATATAGGACAACTTAGATTTGTCTGATTTTACAAGCAGAAAAATCATCTCTCTTCAACTTAGAATAACCCACATCAACCATCTTTCCTAGTTTCCATATTCTCAAAATTATCATTAAATTTCAAACTAATACATCGTTAAAAGAAAACAAATCAGTGCACATCTTTCTTATGAGGATACAAATGTTCTGTCAAAAATTCTAAAATTTATGTGCTATGTTTACCTTGTTTCCCAAAAAAAAATCTTTTAACTTTATAGCCAGAAAAGAAAAGTGGGGACAGAAAGATTCCACTTCCAGGACTACCACAGAATGATAGCGGGTCCTTCCGTCTCCCTCCCCTGTCCAGACTAGCATCCCATGTCAAAGGGTAAACACAGTTTGCTAAACATCCGTCTGAACCCATGCAGTTTGGGCTTGCTACATGTATAGGGAGACGTCTCCAATCAAAAAATGAGCTTGAAACATCTGAATGCGAAACTAGTGAGTGGATTCAAATCCTTACTCACCTTTATCATCCTCATACTCTTCTACCAGAGTTAATTGTCATCACCCCTTTCACCGTCACCGAGACTATTTGATATGGGCCATCGAGGTGGTCGGACTTCCACAATCATCCGGCAAATTTATACTCGCCCCCTAAGTCGTGTCATTCCCATGTGTTGAATCCTCCAAGAGAGAAGATAAAAAAAATTAATTTCCTTAGAAAATGAGAGCGAAAGAGTCCTCTTCCAAGCTACTATAAGGCATCATCACAGTCGAAACCTTATTTCTATTGGCACTGAGCCAAAAATTGCTCCTAAACTTCACAGCTAACCGAGATGCAGGCGGAAAAGCAAAGTTCAATTCTTTCCACCCCGTTACGTCATCTCCGTAGTTTCGTTCCTTACTCTCTCCAGCTACGGTGCTGCAGAGTAATACGATATACCGCGAGTTTACCGATTGACCTGTGCTCTTATCTCGAAGTTGGATCTACGTTCTCTTCATAGACTAATAACATAAATTCAACTCTCCAATATAAATCACTGTCATACACTTTAAACAGTTTCTTCAGTTAAATAAGTTATTTAACTTTGAAGACACACCACATCTCTGACATTCCTCCACCAACTCAAAACAAATGTTTACATAATTTCCAAAATGTTTAATCAATTTCTACTTAAATAAAATTCTACCCTTAGTTACAAGTTAATATATTCTTTAACAGTTCTGGCACTTCACCCATTTTTCTCCAGAGACCTTTCTGTCTCCGTAGACAATTCTTGTTTGCTCGGCTCCTTGCACATCCACAAGAAAAGATTAGCCACAGTTTTTTCTCGCAGTTGAAGAAATAGAAGAAGGGAAATTCTGACTAGTTAGTCCAGATGCACCGGGCCCTGGCTCAAGTGAACTAAGAGTCAGAACGGAAGATTTCACAAGTTGGAAAGAGCTTCTTTTTTTTGAAGTGGAACCTAAACAATTAGAGAGAAAGTTCATAGTGAAAAGATATAGTCCTTTTTCTGGTTTTCTCTGAAGTTCTCTAATGCTCATTCAATCGATCTCATTCACGCCATAGCGGAACGATTCATTATATGTGCATTCTTCCAGGTTCCGATCACATTGTATATTTTCTTCTGAAGATGCCAATTCAATTTCTTCGGGTAATTTCTCTTCTGAAGCAAGCAGTATCATGGGTTGTGCACTAGAAGATTCTTCAAAGTCGGCTTCTTCGTGAACTTGTGAGTTCTCACTTTCTAACCAATCTTCGAAGCATTGTAGAGATTGAACTCTTCCGAAGGCATCCCTAGGTCGTAGATTATATCTAGACGTTTGTCGTGTCTCTGTTTCTACAACTTTGGGTATAGTCTGTGAACTCTGGTCGTTTCCAGAATACTCATCCCTTATTTAACCACACTGGTTCGGAAGAAAGGTTTGCTACTCTAACACTCAGTGTACCATCAGCATTAAGAGTATTCACTGATCTAGCGACACAGAAATCTTTGAATCGATTCTGTTCATTGGGTTGAACTAGAACAATGTCTTTACTTTGAAAAGGATATATGTTTTCAAGCTGGACAGAAATTATCCTTTCGGTTCTAGGAAAAATTCTTTCCTTTCTTATAATCCTAGCAAATTTTTTCTTTTTGGGTACAGTAGAAATAAAATTTACATGAGCACCTCCATCATTCATTTTCCCTTTGACTGTGTTCCCAGTTACTGTTAAAATTCCTCTTCCCACATCAAAGTTAAATCGGTGATGCCTTAACAAATCTATCCCAAAAGAGTATTGTACTGTTTACTCATTTCCTGTCGTGTCACAAAAATCGGATACTTGAAAGATTTGCCAGAGAGTTCAAACTGGATTTCATAGCATCCTTCAATCGGCAAAGATTCACCTGTTATTCCGAATATTTTAACATCTGTTTGTATCCGTCTCACTGGCATTTTAGCACAAACTCTTTTAAATGTTCTCATATTCATGAGAGAAACCGACACTCCCGTGTCAACGAGTATGCGAAGGGGAACATTCCCAGATGATCCTTTCACAATGGGAAGATGTGAATCATGTTTTGTTGCGATGAACCTAACTGAAGGGAAATTTATTATTCCTTTCTCTGGAGCCGATACGCCCTGCTTTGTTCGACTCTCTCTGCGTTTAAAGGATTAGCATTAGCGTTTGCGCACCTATCGATTTGATAGTTCATTTGTTGGTCTGGATCATTCCTTGCAATGGGAACTCTCCTATCTCCTCTCGCATTTGACACACAAAATCTGGGATTTTCTCTACTTTGCCCAAATACCGAAATTTGAGGAGGCACATTACGATTTCTGACTTCAGGAAGTTTTGGGTTAATTCTTTTTGTACAATTCTTCGCAATATGTCCCTTTCCACGACAAGAAAAGCAAACTGTCTGCGAGCTTGTCCATCTTGGAGTTTGTTGGGGAGAGTTTCTCCCAAAATTAACTCTCCTGCGAAAAACTTGAGGTTCACCTCTTTCTGACTGCATACTACAGAAAGTTTCTTTTACTTGTGTCTGGGGGATGTATGTATTATGATTTCTATATTCCCCAGGGGTAGTTTTCGAATCTACTGCATTAATTCCCGTGTTCTGAATCTGTTCGGTCAAAAGTTGAAGTGTTTTATCCGTTTTATCACACTTGTACCTCAGTTCCTCCATAATTACGCATATTGACTCGGAATCATTTACATTTTCATTTCCCTGTATTGCATTTACTTCTCTCGTTTTGGACATTAACAAATTATTTTGTTGTTCCTGCACAGCAAAATCTAGAGCTTGATCAAAATTAAGGGGATTCCTGCTCAATACAGGTCGTTTGACTTTATCCGAAAGTCCCGCGACAAATTGACATAAAAGTGTTTGATCTCGAAGCGTTTTCACTTCCTGTGATTCCTCCGATTTTTGTGGCATATATTTATGCACCAAAGCTCTCAATCTAGTGGAGTACATTATCACATCTTCCTGAATAGTTTGTTTTGCTGTGGTGAACTTATGAAGTCTCACCGAAAGAGGTTCCTTTGCATCGAATCTATCTATTACACACTTCTGAAAATTTCCCAATTGTGTTTCTTTCCTGAGCTCAGAAGACTCAGTTAAAAATTCCATTGCCTTTCCCCTGAATTTAGATTTTATAACGGTTAATGCGACTTGATTCGACCATCCTGCGATTTTCGACACTTCTGACACAGTTTCGAAAAATTGTTCAGCCGTCCCGCCAGGATCTGTGGCATTATAGACAGGAACCAAATTAATGAATCCGGCAATGTTCGCAAAAGAGTTTTGGGCACTGTTATTTCCATTGTTCGCACTAGGGACTTCCTGGGTTTCTATATTAATCGTGGGAGGATCTGATGTTTCGGTCGTGGTGGGTGACGAAGCTTGTGCCATTTTTTTCCCAAAATTTTACACACTAAAACTTATTTTCTACTTTACAACTAAAATTTAGTACTTAATATGCTAAACTTTTCCTTAAAATCTTTTTCTCAGTATTAACATGAGCTGGAATAACTATATCTTAACTCTAATCAACTTAATCAGAATTCGAAACAAATTCAATACCCTTAATGCAAAATGATTGTTGTCACTTTCTAACAGAATTATCTTACTTTAACATACCTTTGATACACTTGATTTCTCATAAATATTCCAATTTTTCGTCACAACAAAAGTTTGAGATTATTTATCAATTTAATAATCTATTTACCTCTCTATTCAACCTGGTCCTTTTTAATAATCGTTTATCTCTACTCAACCTGGTCCTGTCGCGGACGCCAGTTTGTCACCCGCAACTTTTTCCTCTTCGAGGCATACGGTATGAACTTAAAATGTTCCGCGTTTACTAAAATAATTATCTTATCTAGAACTGCATGTCAATAGCTTGATGATCTGACTTCGAAATTTAATGCCTTCAAACAAATATTTTTGAAAGAGTGGCCGAAAGAAGATTTTAGATTCGAACCAGGAACAATCTACAAGCTAGCAATACGCAGTTCCGTATTCTCTAACTGTAGTTGCGACGAATAGAGATTTCACATGATTGACTAAGACCCAATTTTTGTTTGAACAATAACAAAATTTTGAATTTATTTAAATTCAACACTTAACAAAGTTCCACCACTGGCTTATAAAGGTGGATGATTTTACATTACAATTAATTGACTAAGTACTCACTCCATTCAGTTAAGCTTGAATTCGAACAACATTCAAACAAAATAATGAAAGTAAAACTTAAAAGTGAAAGTGACAACAAGCAGAGTAAGTTAAATTAAAATAACTCTACCATGTTGAAGTTTCTCCGGAACGAGAACTGTATTCTGCTAAGTTATTGTGATGTGCACACGGCGTAAATTTTCAATAAACACCCACTCCAGATTTCTCTGATCGTGGTTTTTCCCAAGCAAAGCAAATTTCTTTAAATTTCGCCTAACGTATTTAGGTAAAAGTTTATCATCTCACTAATTTAAGAGATGTCTAACTTAACAATTTCCCTCCCTGAAACATGGCCTAAAAGTCAGTCCAGTGAATTTCACTAAAGTCGGACTTAGCGAAGAGTGCAAAAGAAAGATAGAAAAAGACCAAACCCTGGTCTGTTAGTCTGATCAACCCACACCGAACTGTTTCTCCGGGGTCGAGCGTGACAATATCTTTCTGGCAACCCTGGGAACTCTCGACCAAAAAGGGCCAATCAGAAGCGAGCCCTGGGCAAAAACCCGACTCCACTTCCATATTTCACAAGTGAGATGGAGCTCTGTTGCCGGCCAACACTCGCATTCCTCTCGAAGGTCAATGTGTGCAAAAAGTTTTACCAAGTGCCTCGTTTTC
The DNA here is from genome assembly GCA_038380435.1 of Ryuthela nishihirai. Lineage (NCBI taxonomy): Eukaryota > Metazoa > Arthropoda > Arachnida > Araneae > Heptathelidae > Ryuthela > Ryuthela nishihirai. Next base: position 40,412,313 of record JAWZYU010000018.1, on the reverse strand, counting down.
GCAACCTAGCTGTGATTTGTACAAAACAATTCCATAATTTAAAATCTAACATGAATTTTACCAAGTTACTGCTAATTTCAGCAGCTTCCGTAGATTTTACCAAGTTTTCTCGATTTTCTCAACTCTCCTTAATTTCACAAAACAAATCCCAATTTTCACAACTTACCGGCATTTCACCAAGTGGTTTCGAATTTTTTCCAACTCCCCTAGATTTTACCAAGATTTCTCAATTTTTCAACTCTCCTTAATTTTACCAAAAAAAAAAAATCCCAAATTTCAGAATTCATCTGGACTTTACAAAATCGCTTCGAATTTTGCCAACTCCGATTAACCTTTTTGGGGGGAGCCTCCCCCATTCCCCTATAGCAACGCCCCTGTGTATATAATTGTCTATTATATAAAATATTTAAAGAAGCTTAGCGACATATATTTCTATATGTATTTTTAACTATAAGTCAGTTTTTTTTCCTAACCAGGACCTGGCCCATCGTAATAGTCCATACACAACAATTATCGAAATAGTTCGCTGTGGGCGAGTGCGAGCTCAGTAATTATCGAAATAATCACTGCCCAGGTTCAGTATTTGTCGAGTTTGAACTAGGGTTCAGTAAGTATCGAAGTATTGTAGTTCAGGACAAAGCTCAGTGATTAACGAAACACAATGCTAGACAAAATTAAGATAACACCAACAAAATGTGGCATAATTTTTTATTGCATGGTGTAATTAAAAAAAGAAACAGAAATGTACTTTAGTACAATAAGGAAAGGTGTAAAAATCGAGAACCCTCGCACCGGAAATGAAAGTATTATTATATGGTCATTAAAACAAGAATAATTTGTGTATCGCAGAAGTTGACTTCAGATGCTCAATATGATGTTGTTCAGAATTCAAATCAATCAATCAGTTTTATTTCATCATCATATAAAGGGTTTTCCAAAAGGGGCTTTAGGATTTTGAATGCCGATAATGTTTTTTTTTTCAGGTGGAATTTCATATACCCTAACTTCAGTCATATACAAGTCTAACTATGGCGTCACTCTCACAAGAACAACGTATTGAAATCGTTAAAACTTATTATGGAAATAGATGTTCAGTAAAAGAAACACATCGCAAAATTCGTGATTTTTTTCGGCGTATTCAGTCGTCCTACTGAACAATTTCGCGTTAAATAGAAGTGTCAATAAACAAAATTGTCGACTTTGGGGGGAAGAAAAATCCTCGAATTATTCACGAACAATCAATTCATGCACAAAATTGTACTGTTTGGTGTGGGTTGTCGTCTGGAGGAATCATTGGACCATTTCTCTTTGAAAATGATCGTGGCAATGCTGTTACGGTGAATGCAGAGCGTTATAATGCGATGATTACAGAATTTTTGTGGCTTCAAATTGATGGAATTGACATTTCTGATGTTTATTTTCAACAAGATGGTACTACGAGTCATACAACACGAGCGAACATAGAGTTATTACGTACGAAATTCCCTGGACGGGTAATTTCACGAAATGGAGATGTGTTGTTGGGTTGGGTTGTTTTACCTCTGAGCGGCACTTTTTTGCACACCATGGGCTAAATGGCCAGGTCACAGGGACCCCGAAGACTCAGAGAAGGTTGGGGGAGGGGACCCACTGGAACAGCTGTTGGGAGACAGATAGTAGCCTCCCGTCAAGGCCATCCAGCGTGTTCTTTAACGTGCACAGGGTATGTCTCTCCCGCACACGGGGCCACGGCTTAACGTCCCATCCGACGGACGGCGGCCTTTCCAAGCACATCGGTGTCCCCTACTGACCGTGGGCAGGGCGGGGAATTTTGCGGAGATAAATCTCAACGCTGAACCAGCTGGGACTCGAACCTGGGAACTGCAGATTACGAGCCTGGCGCGCTACCGACTGAGCCACCCCCGCCCCCTAAATGGAGATGTGAATTGGCCGCCAAGATCTTGCGACTTAACACCATTGGACTGTTTTCTTTGGGGCTATTTGAAAAGTAAAGTTTACGTCAACAAACCAGATAACATACCAGACTTAAAAGATAACATCCGAGCAATCATAAGAGAGATTAATGTCTCAATGATTGAGAATATCTTACAAAATTATGATGTTCGTATCGATGCCTGTAAACGTAGTCGTGGTGGACATTTAAATGACATCATCTTCAAGTTTAATTGTAATCGATGAAACTTTAATTTACAATAAACAAATCAGATATATTTCATGTGTTTTTCTCTTTATTACAAAACAACATCCTAAAGTCCCTTTTGGAAAACCCCATACAATTTATAACATGGAAAAATATGAGTGAACCCAAAATCCACATGGTGTGTTTGGGCCACTAAAGGAAATTAATACAAAAAACAATAACTACTTACTCACTACAAAGATTACAATCAATATGTGCCATTTTTCCGATATATGTACAATAGATTTTTACTTTACACTTGATTATTTAACGTAGTTGCAACATCTTCCAAAGAAAAGAGAAATCTTTTTAAATTCTGCTTGAACATATTAAAATTTTTTTTCACTTCTAATTTCAAGAGGCAACTGATTGAAGATTTTAGGTGGGATATACGAATAATGGTTATGAGAATTTTCTTTTTTGGTCAAAGGAACTGAGTAGTTTGGACCTTTCTCTCTGAAGTTCTATAAATCCGGCTGAATATGAAAATTAAAGCAATTTTGCTTAAAAAATATCACCACTCCAAAAACAAATATATGTCTAATTGGTAGAATTTTTAGCATAGAGTAACGATTGAAATTGCGTAAAATATCAGTGTTATTTTTTGCATTTAATTTAATAATTTTATTTTGCAGACACACCAGAGATTTAAAAACCGAGACATAAGTTCCACCCCAACAAACTATACCGTATTGAAATGCAACTTGTAGCCATGAGAAGTGCAGTGTTCGCACATTAACTTTGCATTTCAAGTGGTGTAATTTGAGTAGTTTGTAACGTGCTTTACCTGTGATGTAGTTAATATGTTTCTTCCATTTTAGATTATTATCTATGAAGATACATAAATATTTAATGCTTTCAACCTGTTATATGTGATCACAACGGCAATCAATATGTTTATAGCATTGAGGTGAATGCAGTTTAATGACAAAAGTATTTGCAGCATTTTGGTTATTTTTCAACTTGTAGGAAATGAATTTAATTTTATTCTTATTAACTGACAGTTATTATTTTCGAACCACATATTAATTTTCTCAAGAACATTATTGACATTGGACAGTAAATCTGTAATAGTTTGGTTACTAAACGTTAATGCAATGTCATCTGCAAAGGGTAGTAATATTACAATTAATGTTCATTTCACAGAGATAATTAATATAAATATTCAACAATAGGGGGCTAAGAACAGAGCCCTGAGGAATGCCATATTTAGTTTGTTTAGGATTGCTGAGGCAGTTTTTTAATTTAACTAATTGAGTTCAATTTGTTAAGTAACTGAAAAACCATTCTAGAGCAATCCCTCTCATACCCAAATACTCCAGTTTTTTTAAAAGCAATCAATATGTTACTGTGTAAAAAGCTTTTTCAAGATCTAGAAATACTGATACAGTTAACTTTCCTTGGTCAATTGACTTATAAATAAAATTAGTGAATGGCAATAACTTATGATCGTACCCTACCCTCAATGAAGCCAAACTGATTTGAGAAAAGAAATTTATTTTATTTAAATAACTCAATACTCGGAATTTTACTAGTTTTCCAAATATTTTGGAAAAAACAGGAAAAAACGAGATCGGTCTGCAGTTTGAAAGGCAGTTTTTATTTCCCTTCTTGTAAATAGGAAGTACAATAAAGGTTTTGAGATCGTCTGGAAAAATCCCAGTGTGAAAATGGGGCGGGGTGGCTCAGTCGGTAGCGCGCCAGGCTCGTAATCTGTAGTTCCCAGGTTCGAGTCCCAGCTGGGTCAGCGTTGAGATTTATCTCCGCAAAATTCCCCACCCTGCCCACGGTCAGTAGGGGACACCGATGGGCTTGAAAAGGCCGCCGTCCGTCGGATGGGACGTTAAGCCGTGGCCCCGTGTGTGGGAGAGCCATACCCTGTGCACTTTAAAGAACACGCTGGATGGCCTTGACGGGAGGCTACCATCTGTTTCCCAACAGCTTTTCCAGTGGGTCCCCTCCCCCAACCTTCTCTGAGCCTTCGGAGTCCATGTGACCTGGCCATTTAGCCCATGGTGTGCAAAAAAGTGCCGCTCAGAGGTAAAACAACCCAACCCAACCCAGTGTGAAAAGAAAGGGTTAAAAATATAGACTTTGACAAGAGTTAATTTGACCTCTTAAAGTGACCGAGGAGGTGCTAATGATTTACAATGCATCTCCCTGAAGCATCCCATACATGTTTGATGGGATTTATGTCTGGTGATCTCACTGGCAGGTCATTCGTTGGATATTTTCCAAGTACACTTACATCACGTTAGTTCTATGCGAATGGATCTTGTCATTGGCAAACAGCAGATCAGCCCCAAACACAATCCTCAAAAGTCGCATATAGGGTTCGAGGATCTCTTCTCTGTATTCTCTGTATTTCTTACTTCTCTCAGAGAACTCATGGAGGCTCATGAAATATTGAACTCATAAAGAGGAGTACGACCGTTGCTGTTTGTGTCACCCCAGACCAGCACGCCACCTCCCCTATAAGTATCCCTTTCGCTGATATTGGAGAGACTAAATCGAGACACTTGAGGAAACAACACTAGCCAATTATTCGAGCTCCATGGTACATGTTGGCGGCACCAGTTTAGACAAGCTTTTCAGTGATTGAGGGTTAGCAGGACACTAACTATTAGCCTTCTGGCACAGAGCCCACTAGCATTAAGCCTTTGTGACACTGTTGTGTTGGAAATCCTTTCATCTGTGCAGCAGAACCTGCTAGAGACAGTTGACGTGAAGCCATCTTGCAATTAGAGCAGGATAACGGTCAGTTCTGTTTGAAGTAACTCTCTGGCGAATTTACCAGCTTTTCTGGTAATGGTTCTTATCTTCTGGATCTGTTTCCAAAATGTCGACACCACCTTTCTTGCATATTGAGCCATCTTGCTACCTCTGCTTCCTAGTGTCTTTCTTCAAGTCTTCTAATAATAGCCAGACATTACAAGGAATCATCTAAACCAGGGGTTCTCAACGTGGGGTACGCAGTAAACTTTTTCGGGGTACGCCGTGAGAGCTCAAGGGTCGCTAGATTTAGTAACAAATTCGCTAATTTGGCATTATTATACTATAACTATAGTTTTATCTATCTACATAAAGGGGTACGCCAATTACATACACATTTCCAGGGGGTACGTGAAGCATAAAAGGTTGAGTAACACTGGTCTAGAGAGCCAGAATCTGTTGTTTTTAGAATAGGGGTTCTCAACGTGGGGTACGAGGTAAAATATTTTGGGGTACGCCGTGAGAGCTCAAAAGTCGCTAAATCTAGTAACAAAGTAAAAATAAACATTGTTATACTATAACTATAGTTTTATCTATCTGTACAAGGGGTACACCAGTTACATACACAATTCCAGGGGGTACGTGAAGCATAAAAGGTTGAGAACCACTGCTCTAAACGATGATGACTAACCAACTTCAGTAGAAATAACGAGATTACCTAATATTGAAATTATTGCAAATAAAAATTATAAAATGAAGTGATTTTGATAGCAACCATTGTTTTATAGCCACCTTTGGGAATGCTGTTGAAATTAAAATATTGATGAAAAACACCATGTTACCTGAATTTTGTCAATCAGTGTAGTTCGTACTCGGGCTCAGTAATTATCGAAATAGTTCAGGGTTGGGTAAACTCGTTTTTTAAAAATTTGAGTCCGAACTCAATTTTGGTGGACATTTTTTAGTTACGAAAGTAGATAAGTAACTTGCATTGGTGTAAAGAACAATTTGGCCTTTAGTTACTATGTTCTGGAGAAATTGAACCCACAATCCTCATGGTCTCGATGAATTTTGCTCACAGTCCTCACGGTCTCGATGAATTTTGCTCACAGTCTTCATGGCCTGGATGAATTTTGCTCACAGTCCTCATGGTCTCGATGAATTTTGCTCACAGTCCTCACGGTCTCGATGAATTTTGCTCACAGTCCTCATGGTCTCGATGAATTTTGCTCACAGTCCTCATGGTCTCGATGAATTTTGCTCACAGTCTTCATGGTTTCGATGAATTTTGCTCACAGTCCTCATTGTCTCGATGAATTTTGCTCACAGTCCTCACGGTCTCGATGAATTTTGCTCACAGTCTTCATGGTCTCGATGGATGTTGCTCACAGTCCTCATGGCCTCGACGAATTTTGCTCACAGTCTTCATGGCCTGGATGAATTTTGCTCACAGTCCTCATGGTCTCGATGAATTTTGCTCATAGTCCTCATGATCTCGATGAATTTTGCTCACAGTCGTCACGGTTTCAATGAATTTTGCTCACAATCGTCACGGTTTCGATGAATTTTGTTCACAATCTTCATGGTCTCGATGAATTTTGCTCACAGTCCTCACGGTCTCGATGAATTTTGCTCACAGTCCTCATGGTCTCGATGAATTTTGCTCACAGTCCTCATGGTCTCGATGAATTTTGCTCACAGTCTTCATTGTTTCGATGAATTTTGCTCACAGTCCTCATTGTCTCGATGAATTTTGCTCACAGTCCTCACGGTCTCGATGAATTTTGCTCACAGTCCTCACGGTCTCGATGAATTTTGCTCACAGTCTTCATGGTCTCGATGGATGTTGCTCACAGTCCTCATGGCCTCGACGAATTTTGCTCAGTCATCGCGGTCTCGATGAATTTTGCTCACAGTCATCACGGTCTCGATGAATTTTGCTCACAGTCATCACGGTCTCGATGAATTTTGCTCACAGTCATCACGGTCTCGATGAATTTTGCTCACAGTCATCACGGTCTCGATGAATTTTGCTCACAGTCCTCATGGTCACGATGAATTTTGCTCACAGTCGTCACGGTTTCAATGAATTTTGCTTACAGTCCTCATGATCCCGATGAATGAGAGTCAGTCTTTTATGGTCTTGATGAATGAATCTGACCAGCATACTTCTGAGGGTTAACCTTCTTGGAGTTTACCCTTGTTCTAAAAGTGATTATATAATAGTAATTGAACTAGGGTACTATGAAGTGCATATTGGAAACTTTGATAAATAATGGCAACAACATTTTGTCGAAAATTGTCAAAAAACAATTATAGAATGAAATAAAACGTTAAAAAAGTGATATGATTTTTTTTTCTTTTCTTGCAGGCTTTCGTATGGTTATGAAAACAGAAGGAGAAACATGACTCCAGTGGTGTTTACACTTTTCCTTATTTTCATCGGCGCCTCAGCTCAGAGGCATTGCTACCGAGAGTCTCTTAAGGGAAGGAATTACAGTTGTGACGTCAACATTGATCATTTGGAAATGAAAATATTCTGTGAAGAAGAAACTCTCCACTTCGAATCATCACAATGGAAATCTTTTGCTATCTTCTTGTTTTCGAGAACAATGGAACACCTTCTGGAAAGTTCGCAACTCTCTTTGCTGAAACTCATCTCGTGGCCTTATGTTTACGACAGCTCCAATTTTTACACTTGCAACGAAGTTTTGAAAGCACACAAAAATCGGGATTCTTTATATCTCACTAGTCATTGTCATACGAACTACGAATGTTTCACGTTTGCGACCGAATATCTTTCCGACTCTTTCGTAACCTCCATAGCACTTAATGGTCAGCGCTTCCCTCAGCCTCAACAAGACATTCTAATGAACTTCAGAAATGTAGTGAACATATCTCTCCGTTCGAACAACATGAGCACGTTGCCTAAAAATATATTCCACCGAATACGCGGTTTGAAAAGTGTCGATCTTTCCTCTAACGAACTCTCGGAGATTACAGCAGAACACTTCATATCTTCACCTAATCTGTCCTCTCTTAATCTTAGTCATAATTCGCTAGAAGAAATTTCTCCAAACCTGTTTATTCGCACACCTAATCTGAGAATTATCAGCTTTGCTCACAATATGTTGAAAAGTTTGCCATATTCGGTTTTTCGATCTGCAATCCAACTTAAAGTTCTTGACCTGAGCGGAAATGACGGCTTATCTTTGCCTGAAGGGATGTTTAGCAGCACGAGCAATCTCCAAAGTCTATCTCTGTCAGAATGTGGCATTCGAAAAATAACTAGGGAAATGTTTCGTGATTTACCAAATTTGGTTTCTTTAGATCTAAGTATGAACAATATCGGCGTCATTCCAGAGAATGCATTCCAGGATCTGAAAGCCATGAAGAGCCTCAATTTGGGTTATAGTAAAATATTTTGGCTTCCGGGTTCTTTTCTGCAGAACATGAACAGCTTGGAGAACTTGATATTAAAGGGAAACGAATTGGTTTCTTTAGCGGAAGAAACATTCACTGGAAACAAATATATAAAGACACTCGATATTAGCCAGAACAAACTGAAAATTTTCTACGACAAACACATAAAAGACTTCAAAGATCTGTCAGTTTTGGATCTTTCCGATAACGAGATCGAATACATAGAATTAGGAATCGATGGCAAAATGAAGGTTAGAAATTTCAATTTTTCAAGAAATCGAGTTACAACGATGAACATTAAATGGGGTAAGCTGCTGTACCTGGAAAATATCGATTTAGAATATAATAATCTTACACATCTGGATTCGCCCTCTTGCATTAAAAACAGAAAGCAATTCACCATTTTTTCCTTTAGTCATAATCAGATTGAAACCTTTAATCTGTCTCACATTCTTCTTGCCGAATCAAGAGGTGTTGAAGGGGATGCATCTTTCTTCGACTGTTTTTATAGCGGACTACCAAAAAACAATATATTGCTGGAAGATAACCCACTGAATTGCGACTGCCGTCTTTATGACCTTTACAACTATATCAAAGAAGAAGATCAATACATCCATTATCCCCAATTACTTTCAAACACAAAGTTCCGTAAGTTGCTATCGTTTACTCAGTCTCACAGATTAAAATGTGATCATCCGTATGAAGTAGCTGGAAGGCAGATCGTGTCTTTAACGGATTCTCACTTTTTATGTCCTATTTTTGAAGACTGTCCTTCGGCATGCCATTGTGCCATCAGAGGTAAGGACAAAGCCATCCTAGTCAACTGCTCATCAACTAAACTTCAAACGTTTCCTGACTATGCACCTCTAAACAGCACTGTGCTTTATTTTCAGAATAACAGCCTAAAGACATTAAAGGCTTTGAACCTTAAAGTCTGGGGTAATCTAACAGAACTGAGGTTAGATACGAACTTACTGGAAACTACTGATGATTGGAATCTACCTCAGTCTCTACGGATCTTATCTCTGACAAATAATCACCTCAAAACCTTGTCGGTCTCGTTCAGGCAGTTCGTTTCTTCACGTAAAGATTTCCAATTAATGATGGCAGACAATAAATGGGATTGTAACTGTACTGCTGTGAGTTTCAAATCGTGGGTTGAGAAGCACGCGCCAAAAATTAAAGATATCGAAGAGGTTTTCTGTAACTCTGAAAGAATGGAGAAAAACATTTCAAAGTTGCTGCCTTTTTATAAAATTCCTGACCAAAATCTGTGTCCTGAAAGTGAAAGTTTCGATGTTGAAGCCTTTTCTGCCCTCATCAGTTGCGTGCTGGTTCTAATCGCATTCATTATTTTCTATTACAGAAATAAAAAACTTCTCATGGCTTTCTTTTATTTCCGTTTCAGTCGGTTGATTCCGTTTTGTTTTTACGAAGATCTCGAAGAAGACAAACTCTATGACGCATTCGTTGCCTACAGCAGCCATGATAGAAGCGTCGTCCTAAAGATTGTTGAAGAACTGGAAAACAAAGAACCTTATTTCAAATTGTGTCTACACGAAAGGGATTGGCTGGCTGGCGATTTCATCAGTCACAACATCGTCTACTCCGTGGATAACAGCAGAAGGACCATTATAATGCTCTCTGAACGATTTGTGGACAGCGTGTGGTTCTCGGTTGAATTTCGTGCTGCCTACTACCGAATGCTGGAAGACAGAATTAATCGCTTGCTCATCATTCTCATTGGCGATCTGCCTCCAGCTCATACTATGGATGATGATTTTCAACACGTACTTGCTACACATACTTACCTGAAGTGGGGCGAACGGTGGTTCTGGGAGAAGTTGCGTTATGCCTTGCCTCACAAAAACGCAACTTCGTCTCTTGAACAACGGACAACACATTCCCACCAGTTTATACACATGGTCAATTTGGTCGAAATGACAATGGAAGAAGTCATCCCTCCTTTCAACAAAAATATAAATCTTCAAACAGATTAATAAATATTCATTACTCATCATCATCATCATCATCATCATCATCCTCAAGCAGCCATGGGCTACGGAGGTCCAACCAGACCGTGCAATTTAGTTCTCCAAGCAAGTCTATCCTGAGCTACATCTACTGCATCTGGCCACTGCACACCAATTCTAACAAGGTCCTGTTTGACATTGTTTGCCCACCGCATCCTAGGTCTCCCCTTCTTTCTGAGGCCTTTAGGCACACTGTTCATAACCCTATTCGCCAATCTATAATTATTCATACGGGCAACATGGCCAAACCAACGGAGTCTCTCTCTGCACAATATACTGCTTAAAGGAGGTTGCAAACTCCTTTGCCTAACCTCATCATTAGTTACAAAGTTGAACCACCTAATGCCCAAAATACTGCGTAAGCATCTGGAATACACAGTGATTGAAAAAAATCTACAGTGATTGAAAATCTACAGTGAAAAAATCTACAGTGAAAAAATCTACAGTGATTGAAAAAAAAAATAAGAAAAAAACTCACCGAGATACGTTTCGTGCTAATACTTGTTTACAAAAATATTTTTTCAGTCTTAAAATGGGTGATAAAGCAATAAAAACAACAGATGCCATCATGGAAATGAAACTTGAAAATGAACAACCAAAAACGTCTAAAGAAGATAGGAGCTACACCAGTGAAATGGCGGTTAAAATGTCGTGTACAGTCGCTCAAAAAAGTATCCGGACACTCCGGTATTGGTATTTGGCAACGATTTGTTTAGAAATTAGTGGTCTGGAAACTTTCGTGACACGAAGGTTGCCAGATCACTAATTTCTAAAAAACATCGTTGCCAGATATTTTTTCTGAATTCTGTTATCAACCATAGTGTTCAGATATTTTTTTGAACGACTGTGCATAATACCAATAATCTTGCATATACGATGTTTCGTTTTTAATGATGTATATTTTTTATTTAATTGCAAACGAATGTACTCAAAATTCCTTACTGTTCAGTCATTTAAATGGCAAGGTAAATTAAATTCTATGCAAATAATCTAAATGCAATTCTCTTCCTTTACGTTTGCACTTTTATTAATTTCGCTAAAAAAAAAAGTGGAAGATAAAAAAAAAACAATAATGCAAATGAATTCTTTTGAAAAAGGGAAACTGAAGGCAGTTGATAATTATAAAAATATTTATCACCTATTCGCGGACGGGGTGATTTCTCAAGTTCTGCTAGGAATATATCACCTAATAGATTTTTAGAGGGGGGGAGGGGTAGCTCAGTTGATAACGAGTCAGGTTCGTAATCTGCAGTTCCCAGGGGTGCGAGTCCGAACTTCGCCAGCGTTGAGATTTATCTCCGCTAATCCCCGCCCTGCCCTAGGGCAGAAAGGGGACACCGATGGGCTCAGAAAAGTCGTCGTCAGTCGGATGGGACGTTAAGCAGCCGCGTCGCGTGCAGGACAGCAATTCTTGAGCAGATTAAAGATTGGATGACTTTGATAGGAGGATACCATTTGTGTCCTAACAGCTGTGTAGTGGCGTCCCTTTGCCCAATTTTCTTCGAGCATTCGTGATCCTTGTGACTCCGGCCATTTAGCCCATTGTGTGCAGAAAAGCTCCACTCAGAGGGAAAACAACACAACCAAGGTAGATTTTATATAACATACAACGTATACAAAGAAATGCTGTTCAAGGAAAAAATACGAATCACCTTTCAATATAATTTTAAAGCAGATTTGGTAGGTCTTCGAAACTTGATGTACAGGTCCATACCAAAAAATGGAACTTCTATCCTATTTAAAACCCCGAGATGTATGGATTACTAATTCATATATATGTATGGAAAGTTGTATTTGTGGTTATACATGGAAAGGACTTGCAAATTTCCAAGTTACGTTTGTGAGTTTCGTTTCAAGTGTTCTTTCGAAAGCAATAAATTCTGCTGCATTATTAACCTGATATCACTAATGTTGGTTATCTCTGGGTTAGGACTATCTATGGATATATTCATATGGGTAGGATTGGATTTGGACAGTTTTAAGACAATAGGATGCGAATTGATTTTATCTAAAATTTTAAAATTTACTGATGGTTATTTATTTCAAAATATCTGTTGATTAATTTATTTTATTCAGTAATATTTTACTTGAGTTTGATAAATAATATTATTTTGTTTCATCTCTTTTTTGAAATGAATATTTAGCAACAAAGTTTTAAGACTGATTTCTCTCATTTTATTGGAGAGATGTCGAAGCGCAGTCATTCAAGGTAGCTCTGATTGGTTATAATAATAAATAATACCCCCTCAAGCAGCTGCTTGCCACAGAGGTCTGACAGGAGCCTGTCAGTTTATATGCCAAAGTAAAAGGTCTGAGAGGATGGCAGGACCTCAGCAGAAAAACGACACATACACCCAGCGTGTACAGCAACTGTACACGCTCCAGTTACCGTTCACAGCAAACTGGAGCGTGTGCAGTTACTGCACACGCTCCAGTTTGCTGTGAACGGTAACTGCACACGCTCAATATTTCCGTGAGTGAGCTCACACGATCCAATCACACAATCCACACGGCGGACCTCACAAAAGTGGCCTTACTATGACGTCACGGGGACCTCACAAAAGTGGCCTGATGATGAAATACCCGAACAGATGTTGGGAGACAGATAACAAATAAATAAATATAAACCCCCTCAAGCAGCTGCTTGCCACAGAGGTCTGACAGGAGCCTGTCAGTTTATATGCCAAAGTAGAAGGTCTGAGAGGATGGCAGGACCTCAGCAGAATAAACTACACATACATCCGTGCCTTACCCGGGGCTCGAACCCAGGTCCTTTAGATCGGTAGCCAAGCACGCTAACCACTCGGCCATGGGACGGCCTGATTGGTTAGAATGGGCAAAATTTTATTAACTAGTTGCAAGTTTCGTATCAGAATCAGGACTGGTCAGAGATATTTTAGGCCCTGGACCAATGACATAATCCATAATGTCCCCTTTTCTTTCATAAAACATTTTACTCTTCGTATTAATTTATTTTTGCTTTCGACGAGTTATAAAATTTGAAATAAGGACTGAAAAATAAATAAAATACCCTCAACAAGCTTAAAATTTTTAATCGCAATGACAATAAAGAAAAGACCGCTCTTAAACTTTTGACGTCCCCAGGAGTCTCCCAGTTTGCAGAATGCCTAACCCGTTCTAATGGGGCGGGGGTGGCTCAGTCGGTAGCGCGCCAGGCTCGTAATCTGTAGTTCCCAGGTTCGAGTCCCAGCTGGGTCAGCGTTGAGATTTATCTTCGCAAAATTCCCCGCCCTGCCCACGGTCAATAGGGGACACCGATGGGCTTGGAAAGGCCGCCGTCCGTCGGATGGAACGTTAAGCCGTGGCCCCGTGTGCATGAGAGCCATTCCTTGTGCACGTTAAAGAACACGCTGGATGGCCTTGACGGGAGGCTACCATCTGTCTCCCAACAGCTGTTCCAGTGGGTCCCCTCCCCCAACCTTCTCTGAGACTTCGGGGTCCTTGTGGCCTGGCTATTTAGCCCATGGTGTGCAAAAAAGTGCCGCTCAGAGGTAAAACAACCCAACAACCCGTTCTAATTTAGAAGTACATTAAAAATATGCACTAATCCAGCATTGTGTAGGAGATATAGAATGGCAATTTTGTTGTTAATGGGCAACTGCTTTGGTGTTTATTTTCCAGAGATGTCTCACGCGATACGAGACGTCATCTCCTTCCCTCTTCCTTCGGTTCTTACGGTGAAAGGAACCGGTCGTTATAGAGAGACATTACATCCGAAATAAACCGTCGATGGCTCGTGCGATGCTCATCTTATCCAACCAGTGGCAAACGGAATTACAGGTGGTTTTAGTGGCCCTTGGGGCATCGTTTGCTAAATCATTGATGACACAATTTCCCGATGCGACATGAACAACTGTTTCTTTCGTCATCATACCTCATGACTTCTGCGCTTCTGATCATCGTCAGCGGTGCAAATAGCTCCACGTGCGAACTTTGCCACTCGATTTCTGTCCGCTGCTCATGCTCGAAGGGAAAAAGTAAAAAAAGTCAAGAAGTTAGCCTTGCAGCAGAGGGGAGGTGATCTTTGTCAAGTCCTTGAATTTGTAAAATGGTATTTCGTCACAGGTTGAGTCGTTTTATCTGCGAGCGGCACCATTTTACATACTAAATGGCCAGGTCACACGGACCCCAAAAGCTTAGGAACGGTTGAAGGAAGATGGGACCTCCCGTAGAGGTCATATAGCGTGTTCTTTAAAGTGCTCTCCTTAACACGAGACCACAGCTTAATGTCCCATCCGACAGACGGAGGATGGGACATTAAACCATGTAGGCGCCTCCAAGCCCAGTTATCTTCGCAAAACTCAGAGCCCTGCCCACGGTCAGTAGCGGCTTAGAAATGCCGCCGTCCGTCGGATGGGACGTTAAGCCGTGGCCCCGCGTGCTGGAGAGCCATACCCTGTGCACGTTAAAGAACATGCTGGATGGCCTTGACGGGAGGCTACCATCTGTCTCCGAACAGCTATTGCCAAGCCTAATTAACTTTGTTGTTGAATTGTTTTATTTTTGAGCGGCTGGGTTGTTTTTACCTCTGAGCTGCACTTTTTTGCACACCATGGGCTAAATGGCCAGGTCACATGGACCCCAAAGGCTCAGAGAAAGTTGGGGGAGGGGACCCACTGGAACAGCTGTTGGGAGATAGACGGCGCCACGGCTTAACTTCCCATCCGACGGACGGCGGCCTTTCCAAGCCCATCGGTGTCCCCTACTGACCGTGGGCAAGACGGGGAATTTTGCGGAGATAAATCTCAACGCTCACCCAGCTGGGAGTCGAACCTGGGAACTACAGATTGCGAGCCTGGCGCACTACCGACTGAGTCACCCCCCGCCCCAAAACAAGGTAACGAGACAGATTGTCAATACACTGTTGTTCGTGCAAAACAACGAGAAGGAACGCTAATCAGGTACTCTAACCACTACACCAGACATACCTTTTTGAGCGGCAATTATATATATATATAATGGGCTAAATCATTGTCTCGCAAACTGTGTGCCGCGAGAGATATTCAAATTGACACTAGATATTCCAAAGATTTCATTTTGACTTGACTTGTGTTATCGACGTGCTTTAATAAAAATCTTTCAGATTTTATCAACTGAGATCTTGTAAGTATTTATCAAGCTTTTTGCAAATTTTGGTATTAATTTTTGATTATTTCAAGCCATAGAATGGACAAATATTTAAAACAAACACCGAGTTATGAATTAAAGAACGAGAGCAAATCTTCAAGTAAAACCAGGCTGATGACTTCAACAAAGCGCAACTATAATGACGATTATATTGAGTTTGCTTTTATTCTTTTTTAGGTGTGCTGCGGGAAAAAATTTTGATTCAGTGTGCCGCGGAAAAAACAAATTTGATTAAGTGTGCCGCGGAAAAGTAAATTAGATTCAGTGTGCCGCAGAGTAAAAACGTTTGCGAGACACTGGGCTAAATGGCCAAACAGGATGAAAAGCAGTGTACGGCTTTACACCCCGTTTGACAGACGGCAGCCTTCCCAACTCATCGGTGTCCTTTACTGACCCAGGGCAGGGTGAGGATTTATAGGAGATAATGCCCGACTTGGCCTAGTGGTTAGCCTACCTGACTACTAAGAGCAGCGAGGCGTGTCCTTGTGTAAGTGTTTGTGTATTATACGAGGAGCCAGGACAAACTAGTAAAGCTTTTAGGTTACTCTCCCTTTTGTGTAGAGAAGTACCTTCTTCTTCTCTAAATCTTAACGCTGGCAGGTGGGACTCGAACCTGGGAACTGCAGATTGCGAGCCTGGTACGCTGCCGACTGAGCCAACAGGCGTTCTTAAAACACACATGTAACAAACACGGACTGTGTCACCCCGTGTTGGTAACATTAAATATTTAACAGTAGAAGAGGCTGTTAAATGATCCCGATTCAATGTATTTTTAAATAATAAGAGAATAGTGTTGAAAACTAGATCAGTGGTTCTCAACCTTTTATGCTTCACTTACCCCTTGGAAAGGTGTATGTAACTGGCGTACCCTTGTACAGATAGATAAAACTATAGTTATAGTATAACAATGGTTATTTTTACTTTGTTACATCTAGCGACATTTGAGCTCTTCCCAAAAAATTTTACCTCGTACCCCACGTTGATAACCTCTAACCTAGAGAGTGAGAGATTTAGGCTAGATTATCAATTTTTCCCCAGTCATATTTTTCCGTACAAAGCGCATTTTCCAAACAAGTTAGGGAGTTCTTTACGTGACTTTCCATTCATATAACAGGGAAGTGTCCGAACACTTGGGGCGGGGGTGGCTCAGTCGGTAGCGCGCCAGGCTCGTAATCTGTAATTCCCAGGTTCGAGTCCCAGCTGGGTCAGCGTTGAGATTTATCTCCGCAAAATTCCCCGCCCTGCCTACGGTCAGTAGGGAACACCGATGGGCTTGGAAAGGCCGCCGTCCGTCGGATAGGACGTTAAGCCGTGGCTCCGTGTGCGGGAGAGCCATACCCTGTGCACGCTAAAGAACACTCTGGATGGCCTTGACGGGAGGCTACCATCTGTCTCCCAACAGCTGTTCCAGTGGGTCCCCTCCCCCAACCTTCTCTGAGCCTTCGGGGTCCATGTGACCTGGCCATTTAGCCCATGGTAGGCAAAAATGTGCCGCTCAGAGGTAAAACAACCCAACCCAAAGTCCGAACTCTTTTAGGTTATATGATGCACGTGAGATGATAAAAAAAATTTAAAACTAACTTTAACTCAACCGCCAAGGGATTGAATTAACCCGGTGATCGAATGGTTAGCGAAATGAACTATAATGAACAAAGGGACTTGAATTTAAGCCCCGGATAAAGTGTGGATGTATCTTTGTGTTGTCTTTGTGCTGGGATGTCGTCTTTTTCTCATATCGTCTCTAAATCGTTATAGTATACTGAATGGCTCCTGTCTGACCCCTGTGTCAGCGGCTACTTGAGGGGTAACTTATTTAATTTTTTATAAGGGTTGGGTTGTTTTACTTCTGAGCGGCACTTTTTTGCACACCATGGGCTAAATGGCCAGGTCACATGGACCCCGAAGGCTCAGAGAAGGTTGGGGGAGGGGACCCACTGGAACAGCTGTTGGGAGACAGATGGTAGCCTCCCGTCAAGGCCATCCAGCGTGTTCTTTAACGTGCACAGGGTATGGCTCTCCCGCACACGGGGCCACGGCTTAACGTCCCATCCGACGGACGGTGATCTTTCCAAGCCCATCGGTGTCCCCTACTGAACGTGGGCAGGGCGGGTAATTTTTGCGGAGATAAATCTCAACGCTGACCCAGCTGGGACTCGAACCTGGGAACTACACATTACGAGCCTGGCGCGCTACCGACTGAGCCACCCCCGCCCCTTTTTATACGGAATTGGAGGGTTATGGTTTACTGCATCACTAACTTTCCTCTTTCCAATGCGCTATGCGAGAAAAAACGATAGAGGACTTAATTCCGAATGCAAAAGCGTCTTTTGTTTGCAACCTATCTTTAAGAATGGAAAACTTTATTTAAAAAAATGTTTTTCAGGCTTGAAGATGACTTTTTTTTTCAACTGGACGCTTTGTAACTTTAAATCCAAAAGACTAAAGTCAATGATAAAAATGTTATTAAAAGAAAGAAAAGTCCTTGCCGCAATTGCGCAACAATTTCAACTCCAAACGACACTCGTATCTATCACTGTTACTGATTTTTTCTTTCTTTCTAACAAACAGCATGGGGCGGGGGTGGCTCAGTCGGTAGCGCGCCAGGCTCGTAATCTGTAGTTCCCAGGTTGGAGTCCCAGCTGGCTCAGCGTTGAGATTTATCTCCGCAAAAATTACCCGCCCTGCGCACGGTCAGTAGGAGACACCGATAGGCTTGGAAAGGCCGTCGTACGTCGGATGGGACGTTAAGCCGTGGCCCCGTGTGCGGAAGAGACATACCCGTGCACGTTAAAGAACACGCTGGATGGCCTTGACGGGAGGCTACCATCTGTCTCCCAACAGCTGTTCCAGTGGGTCCCCTCCCCCAACCTTCTCTGAGCCTTCGGGGTCCATGTGACCTGGCCATTTAGCGCATGGTGTGCAAAAAAGTGCCGCTCAGAGGTAAAACTACCCAGGCTTGAAGATGACTTTTTTTTTTCAACTGGACGCTTTGTAACTTTAAATCCAAAAGACTAAAGTCAATGATAAAAATGTTATTAGAAGAAAAAAAAGTCCTTGCCGCAATTGCGCAACAATTTCAACTCCAAACGACACTCGTATCTATCACTGTTACTGATTTTTTCTTTCTTTCTTTCTAACAAACAACGCCATTTTGTGTTTTGTATAAGCGACATCGTTATGAAGACAAATTTTAGAAGCGACGACCCAAAGACTACGCAAAGAGAGAGAGAGATTATTTTCGAGAGAAATATTTCCATAATTCTTCGTGAAACTAATCATTGCGAAAATTAAGTCCCCTGGCGCTGAAGTAGTCTGAGTTACGGTTCAAAAGCTGACGAATAAACTAACATGGCTCAGTCTGTTTCATATCAAAGGATACTAAGTTAGCAGGCGACGTCCTCAGTTGCTGATGACATTCGATGCATTGGTGAGCAGACGAAGCCCTTCAGCGGATGACATATCGCAGGCGATGCAAGAAACGCTCTATGTTTATTGGCCGCATAATAAACGTCAATTAGCAATGTCCTCGTCTGGCCTGCACATCGCTGCAATGGCGGACGCTCTTGTGCTCACGAAGCGACAGATTCCCTTCTCTCCTCGTGATAGAGAAAGGGAAGAGAAAGTGACACTGTGCCCATGCTCTTGTGGCCAATAACGGTCAGAATAGAAGTTCATAAATAAATGAAATGGTGCAGAAGCCAAGAAAGAATGGCAGATGATGCGGATATTTATGAACAGATTTGGGGAAAGAATTGAATAAAGGCGGTTCAATAGAGATACTGACTTACGGCTCTTCAATACTAAATGGTTTAACCCCTTGGACGCAAATGACGGGATGCCCACTTATCTGAAGAGCAGTGATTCGGTGTGGAACTGGGGCGGGGGTGGCTCAGTCGGTAGCGCGCCAGGCTCTTAATCTGTAGTTCCCAGGTTCGAGTCCCAGCTGGGTCAGCGTTGAGATTTATCTCCGCAAAAATTCCCCGCCTTGCCCACGGTCAGTAGGGGACACCGATGGGCTTGGAAGGCCGCCGTCCGTCGGATGGGACGTTAAGCCGTGGCCCCATGTGCGGGAGAGACATACCCTGTGCACATTAAAGAACATGCTCGATAGCCTTGACGGGAGGCTACGATCTGTCTCCCAACAGCTGTTCCAGTGGGTCCCCTCCCCCAACCTTCTCTGAGCCTTCGGGGTCCATGTGACCTGGCCATTTAGCCCATGGTGTGCAAAAAAGTGCCGTTCAGAGGTAAAACAACGCAACCCAACTCGGTGTGGAACACTGGTTTACCAAATCCGTCCAAGCAGGATGATTCGGATTTTAAAAACAGAGTGCTGCAGAGATTCCTTACGAGCTGTATATGGACATGCTTGTGTGTCAAAAACAACAGAAGATTATATAAAGCCATCAAGAAGAAGTTGAAGGGAAGTTCAGAAATGGAATCACCCTCCTCCATCGTGACGATCAAGAAAAGCAAACCACATTCAGAGTTATGTTAGTGGAATCTGATGGGAGTTGTGTTGGAGAATACCTTGTATAAAAGCACTCAGGCAATGCAGATTCTGGTTTTAAGCTGAAGAATATCAGTTTGTGTTCTGTTGGTTTGAAGAGCAAGCAAGAGGGTTTCTATTGAATCTCCCTTACACGATGTGTGATGATCCAATGAGAAGAATGGCTGGATGTTTACGATGACTATGTGACTGGGCCAAATAGGTCTTAGATAACTGCCTCCAGATAGGTTTCTATGGAATTTTCCATAAGTTATACATGTAGGATAATCATAAGCAGAAGTGTAGTATATATATATCATATGGGGCAATTATAGAATGTCTCAGATAATCTGTAACAATGAAAAGAAGTGAGGAATCTCTTTTAACATTGTTTCTTAACAGAAGAATCTCTCCCAGGTGAGCGTTTCCTGTTAAAAACCCGGGGACCCACTGGAACAGTTGTTGAGCTGAACTGGTCGTCGCCTTTCTTCTCGTTCAGCTGTTTCAGTGGTTCAGCTATTCCAGTGTTCTGGTTCAGCTGTTCTTCTCGTTCAGCTTTTCCAGTGATTCAGCTGTTCCAGTGTTGTTGCGTAGTCTTTGGGTTGATTAGCCTTTCTTCTCATTGTTTTGCTCCAGGTGAGCGTTTCCTGTTGTTGTAAACCAACTGATTGGCAGTCTACCCATGAGCATTTCTCCTTCATGTAAAGTCTCAACAGGTGCAGATGCCTCTATGTCCACTAACAGGAAACGCTCACCTGAGAGAGATTTTTTTTTTTCGTTTCTTAAATTTCACTTTGTAAACTGAAATAACGAATTTAGCGGAATCACTCTTTGGGAGAGCGCCTTTCAAGCGCGCCTTCCAAAACTGGAACAGCTGAACGAGAAGAAAGGCGACCTCCCTACAGCACAGTGAGTTCCAAACTCTATATAACGGCAGCCCATTAGCTTAGCAGAGATTTCATCGTGACCCCCCCTCTTCCACACCTCCCCCCCACAAAAAAAAATCAGAAATCAGTTGTTGTAAACCAACTGATTGGCAGTCTACCCATGAGCATTTCTCCTTCATGTAAAGTCTCAACAGGTGCGGATGCCTCTATGTCCACTAACAGGAAACACTCACCTGGGAGAGATTTTTTTTTTCGTTTCTTAAATTTCACTTTGTAAACTGAAACGACGAATTTAGCGGAATCACTCTTTGGGAGAGCGCCTTTCAAGACGATTCAAGTGTTTTTAGAAAAAAGTAATCAGCGGTATGATAAACTCCCTAACAGCACAGTGAGTTCCAAACTCTATGTAACGGCAGCCCATTAGCTTAGCAAAGATTTAATCGTGACCCCCCCTCATCCACCCCCCCCCCCCCCAAAAAAAAAAAAATCAGAAATAGCTCATGTATGTTCAGAAGTAGAAGTATGACCCCTTATTGCAGCTGGTACCCGTATTCCTATTTTCTTACACAGTTACATTAATTTGGGAAAAACTAATAGGGCCCCGCAAACTGTAAATTCAAATGTATGTGTGCTAGCAAAGAATGGCAATTGCTGAGACGTGGTGGGCAAGCAATGAAAATGCACGTGATAATGTTGCCATCTATCAAGAATAAAAAAAAACACTGTTTGTGATAATATACTTCAAATCAATGTTGTAGCTCCAAGAATTACGTTTCTAAAAGCTACCACGAAACTGAACAATCGATCCCGGAGATTTCGAGAACTACAATAAATTCAATTTTCCATACTTACACTGGGGTGTGTGGACAATTCTTTACACTGGGGTGTGTGGAACAATGATCCCGAAGGGAGGTATGATGAAATCATTGCTACACTCAAGAGATGCCATTGCCAAAATTTTGGAAATCACTGCAGAATAAGGAGTTAGTGTATTGGATGATATTGTATTTATGCTGATTTTTTTCTAAAAACCCTTGAAACTTTCCTAGAGAATTTCCTGCCTCTCTAACGAATTGGTTTCCCCCCTCTCCGATGGTGTCGCACCCTACAATTTGGAACCTTCTACCATTGTGTGTGGGGGTGGCTCAGTCGGTAGCGCGCCAGGCTCGTAATCTGTAGTTCCCAGGTTCTAGTCCCAGCTGGGTCAGCGTTGAGACTTATCTCCGCAAAATTCCCCGCCCTGCCCACGGTCAGTAGGGGACACCGATGGGCTTGGAAAGGCCGCCGTACGTCGGATGGGACGTTAAGCCGTGGCCCCGTGTGCGGGAGAGCCATACCCTTTGCACGTTAAAGAACACGCTGGATGGCCTTGACGGGAGACTACCATCTGTCTCCCAACAGCTGTTCCAGTGGGTCCCCTCCCCCAACTTTCTCTGAGCCTTCGGGGTCCTTGTGACCTGGCCATTTAGCCCATGGTGTGCAAAAAAGTGCCGCTCAGAGGTGAAACAACCCAACCCAGCCATTGTGTGATTCCTTGGTTAGGACGAAATTTGGATAGGACAAAATCGTTCTCTGACATTTTCAATGTACACATTATTTGGGGCGGGTGGCTCAGTCGGTAGCGCGCCTGGCTCGTAACCTAACCAGCTGGGTCAGCGTTGAGATTTATCTCCGCAAAACTCCCCGCCCTGCGCTCGGTCAATAGAGGACACCGATGGGCTTGGAATAGACCGCCGTCCATCGGATGGAAGGTTAAGTCGTGTCTCCGTGTGCGGGAGAGCTATATGTTGTGCATGTTCAAACAAAGAACATGCTGGATAGCCTTTGTGAGAGGCTATCATCTATCTCCAAGCATCTGTCTAGTGAGTCCCCTCCCCCCAAACTTCTCTGAGCCCTCGGGGTCCTCGTGATCTGTCCATTTAGCTCATTGTGTGCAAAAAAAAAGTGCCGATTAGAGATAAAACAACGGATAGGCAATAAAAAAAAATTAACGAGTTAAAGTTGATTAGCGTGATTTCTGTTTCTCGAAAATATGCATTTATTTACTTGTAGAATGGAAAACTGAACACTAGAGGAAACTAAATCGATAGCTGTAGAACGCTATCATGTTGGCTGAAATTGAAGAAATTGCTATTAATTAAAGAATCTTTAGAACACAACAAAATGATTCGAAGCAACACAACCTATCGTGTAATGCAAATAACTCTACCCCTCAGGCTTGCGAATGGAGTTATTTGCTTATACCAGGTTGTGATTGCTCATTTGAAAGCCAGAGTTGTACAGTCGCTCAAAAAAGTATCCGAACACTACGGTCGATTACAGAATTCAGAAAAAATATCTGGCAACGATTTTTTTAGAAATTAGTGATCTGGCAACCGTTGCCAGATCACTAATTTCTAAAAAAATCGTTGCCAGATATTTTTTCTGAATTCTGTAATCAACCATAGTGTTCGGATACTTTTTTGAGCGACTGTAGGTGGTCATATTATTTTGATACTAGATCGTGTGGGCTAACTCACGGAAATATTGAGCGTGTGCAGTTACCGTTCACAGCAAACTGGAGCGTGTGCAGTAACTGCACACGCTCCAGTTTGCTGTGAACGGTAACTGGAGCGTGTACAGTTGCTGTACACGCTCCAGATATTTTTCCTGAATTCTGTAATCACGTGACACGAAGGTTGCCAGATCACTAATTTCTAAAAAAATCGTTGCCAGATATTGTTTCTGAATTCTGTAATCAACCATAGTGTTCGGATACTTTTTTGAGCGATGTCCGTGCGTAAATACTGTATATATATATACACACACACCGAAGAACCAAAGCATTATGACCACTTGCCTAATATGATATTGGCTGTCCATGTGCCGCGAAAACAGCTGTTACCCGGCGAGGCATGGACTATAAGATTTCTAAAGGTGTCTTGTGGTATCTGGTACCAACACATTACCAAAAGATCCTTTAATTCTTGTAAGTTACGTGGTTGAGCTGCTGCAGATCGGATATGCTGTTCCAACATAGACCACAGATGCTCGATTGGACTGATGTCTGGGGAATTTGGAATCCAGGGCAATACCTGGAAGTTTTCTTCATGTTCTGCGAACCATTCTGGAACAATCCGGGCAGTGCGGCATGGAGCATTATCCCGCTGAAAGAAGGCACTATTAGAGGAGAATATCATTGCCACGAAAGGATATACCTAATATGCAATTATGCTTAGGTAGGTTGTAGACGTCATAATTTCCTGCACATGAATGACTGAACCCAGGGTTTCCCAGCAGAACATTGCCCAAAGCATTACATCTTCTCCACCGGCTTGTTTTCATCCCATGGTGCATCGGGAAACGAGATTCATCGGACCAGACGACCTTCTCCCAATCATTCAAGGTTTAGTTTTGATGCTCTCGTGCCCATTGTAGGCGCTTTCGACGGTGAACAGAGATTAGGATGAACATTCAGAGCGGCCTACGTCTACGCAGCCACATTTTCAGCAGGGTTCGATGTACTGTGTGTTGCAACACATTACTCTTGTCACCAGCATTCAAATTACGGGCGAGCTGTGCCACAGTATCCCTTCTGTTAGCTCGTACCATACGGGATAGACTTCGCTCACCTCTAACATCAATGAGCCGTAGTCGTCCCACACTTTGCTGGCGGTTCGTGGTTTTTCCCTCCTCGGACCACTTTTTGAAAGTACTAACCACGGCTGACAGTGAGCACCCCAAAAGACTTACCGTTTGAAAGTACTAACCACGGCTGACAGTGAGCACCCCAAAAGACTTACCGTTTGAAAGTACTAACCACGGCTGACAGTGAGCTCCCCAAAAGACTTACCATTTGAAAGTACTAACCACGGCTGACAGTGAGCTCCCCAAAAGACTTACCGTTTGAAAATACTAACCACGGCTGACAGTGAGCTCCCCAAAAGACTTACCGTTTGAAAGTACTAACCACGGCTGACAGTGAGCTCCCCACAAGACTTACCGTCTCGAAAATTCTCTGATTCAGTCATCTGGCCATTTACAATTTGACCTTTGTCAAACTCACTTAAGTCCGCTCCCTTTCCCATCTGAAGAACAAGAATAACACTCATTAGCAGAGTTCAGTATCAGGTGTTATTCATTTCGTTTCATGACCTTCACACGCGCCGTCGTTTACCTGCAGTTGATTAGATTTGCATAAAGACGCACTGGTCATAACGTTTTGGTTCTTTGGTGAATATTAGATATACCTGTTAATTATGTCTAGCGTTCAGCGCGACCTAAGCTCCTGTGAGGTATTTTATTGTATGCTTGACACCTTCAATTAGTGGCAAGTAGTTTGCATAGTAGCTGTGTATGCACTAAAGTACAATGATGTACTCTGTGAATATTGTGATATGTACAGTCACTCAAAAAAGTATCCAAACACTATGGTTGATGGCAAAATTCAGAAAAAATACCTGGCATTGATTTTTTTAGAAATTAGTCATCTGGCAACCTTCGTGTCACGTGACACGAAGGTTGCCAGATGACTAATTTCTAAAAAAATCAATGCCAGGTATTTTTTCTGAATTTTGCCATCAACCATAGTGTTCGGATACTTTTTTGAGCGACTGTACATGTTTTTTCGTTTGTTTTACTTCTGAGCAGCACTTTTCTTGCATCCAGTGAATAAAATAAACTGGCCAAAGGACCTCAAAGTCTCAGAGAAGGTTCGAGGAAGGGAATCGACTGGACGGCTGTTAAGAGACAGATGGTAGCCTCCCGTCAAGGCCACCCAGCATGTTTCTTTAACGTGCACAGGGTAGGGGTACCCTGCACAAGGGGTTGGTTGGTTGGTTGTTTGGGGTTTTTTGGCGCAATAGCAACTAAGGCTATATTGCGCCAAACAAACGATAAAAAGGGTAAAAGACATGAAAACCCACAACCGAATTTAAAACAGACACAAATAACACATAATAAAAACGAGATGTAGAAAAAGAGTAAAAGAGAGCAACAAGTGTAAAATCAACAAGTATAAAATCAACAATAACAATGGGTGCATAGGGCCCATGTAAAAAACAACAGGTAAAACACAGGTAAAAAACCAGTAAAAAAGAGAAAATTCATAAACGAGTAAACTAACCGGTAAAGCGTAAAAAGTCGAAAACAGTGTTAAAATAGCAATGATCTGATAAAAGATGTCCGAGTGTAAGGGGCTCGGCACAAGGGGACAAGGCTTAACTTCCCACACTGACAAAAGCAGCCTAGCCCATCGGTGTCCTTGTTTTTACCGACGGATAAATTGTTTTCCGTTTTACCGACGGATATGTTGGGGATTTAGCATAGATAAATCTCGAGCACAGGTGGGACTCGAACCTGGGAACTGCAGATCACAAGTCTGAAGCACTACCACTTGTTATTTGAAGAATTTGAAGAATATCCCCAGCTGTACCCAACGCGACATCAGCCCACAGGTGATTCGACGGCTGCAGCAAAGTGGCAGAGAAAAAAGGGAACGTATGAGCAGGCTCACGTGGCGCTGACAACAGTCGCGTAGGCAGAACACGGACGCTCGCTCTGGAAAGTGTGTACTGGAGATGGTACGTGACAACCCTACGAGCAGCACACGTAGCATCGCAAGCTACTCGAGGGTGCCTCGCACCGCTGTCCATAGGATTATTTAAGAGGAGGGCTTACATTCCTTCTGCTACATAAGAGTTCATGCCATTCTGAAGTGAGGGGGGGGGGGAACTATGTCACGCCGGATCCCTTGTTCTGAATGGTTGCTAAATCATTGCAATGTAGATATTCCGAGAGTGACTGATGTGGATGAACAAAGCTCAGTTCATAGCCAAGGTTACGAGAATCATGTGTAAGCAGATGCAAACCCATATGTTACCAGATAAATCAGCGCTATTTCCAGTGAAGCATAAACATGAGGGTCGATATCTTGAATGACTCCATAATAATCCCATATTTGCTATCTGATCACTTTTGTGCTAGGTTTCTTTTTATTTTTTCATATGCTTTTTTTTCGCAAGACGCTGCTGGAGATTCTGAACAATGTGATGATGTCTTTGTTTTTAACAAGGTGGGTTGTTTGCCTTTGAGCATCACTTTTATGCACTCAATGGGCTAAATGGCCAGGCCACAAGAATCTCAAGGTCTTATAGAAGAGTTGGGAAGGGAACCCACTCAACAACTGTTAGGAGACAGATGGAAGCCTGTCAAATCCATCCAGTGTGTTCTTTAACGTGCACATGGTACGACACTCCTGCACTCGCGCTTTATGTCCCGTCTGAAGAACGGCGCCCTTTCCAAGACCATCAACGTCCCTTTCCTGATTGACATCAGGGTAAGGGTTTAGCGGAGATAAATCTCAACGTTGGCAGAGTTCGAATTCGAACCTGGGAACAACAGATTACAAGCCTCGTGCTCCGTCGACTGAGCCAATTCCTGCCCCATTCAACACGATGAGCTGCAGCTCATTTTTATTTTCAACCGGGACAATGACTGAATATGATTTTTCCCTGGTCAATGGATTGGATGCCTGTACCATGATCAGCCAGATCGACTGACCTAAGTCCTTTGGACTTACTCCTGTGAGGGCCATTTAAAAGGATCTGATGTAGCGTATACCTCCCCCAAACTTGAGGGATTTCTAGCCATAATTATGACTCTCGAACCCGAAATGTAGCTGCCTTTATAAACTGCAATTCCCCGGTGCGCTCAGGCTTGCTGTGTGACATGAATAGCGAATACTTCAAGCATTTGCCTCTGTAAGCTTCCTCGCTGCTTTGTTATGTTATGTGGTGAAACCAACGTTTCTTCGCAGCCTTTAGGGCGGCGGGGGGGGGGGGGGGTCAGTTGATAGCGCGCCAGACTTATAATCTGAAGTTCCCAGGTTCGAGTCCCAGCAGGGCCAACGTTGAGTTTATATCCTCAAAACTCCCCGCCTGGCTCACGGTCAGTAAGGGGACACCGATGGGCTTTGAAAGACTGTCGTCCGTCGGATGGGACGTTAAGCCGTGGCTCCGTGTGTGTGAGACCAAGCTGTGACGTTAGACAGGAAGGCTGACGGGAGGCAACCATCTGTTTCCCAACAGCTGTTCCAGTGGGATCCCTCCCCCAATCTTCAATATGGGAAATTAGGGGATGGGGGTAAATAATGACCTGGCCATTTAGCCCATGGTGTTCAAAATAGTGCCGCTCAGAGGTGAAACAAACCAAACGTGTTACCCGAATGGGAAACTAAAACGAAAGCTTCCTAACTCTGAAAATAAGCATTTTACAAAAAAATATCATTGGATAGACATTGAAGATCATCAACATGTTTATTGCTCACTAAAGCACATAATGCAAAACATATTTGACACTTTTATTAATCCAAAAGCATTTAAGCTCATATGGGTTAACACTTAAAATACTGAAATAAATATAGGCGTGATTAATAGGCCAAAAGGCTTAAGTTAAAAAGTTATAATAGAAAAGATCTCACTCAATTCCGTTTAAATTCCAGGATTTCAACGATATTCGTGCAATATTGAATATATTATTGAATGTAGAATCATTATACCAGGGATTCTCAACATGGGGTACGCGGTAAAAAATTTTTGGGTACGCTGTGAGAGTTCAAAGGTCGCTAGATTTGTAAACAAAGTCGCTAAGTTCGCATTATTATAACTATAGCTTTATCTATCTGTATAATGGGTACGCCCGTGGCCGAGTGGTTAGCGCGCTTGGCTTTGGGGAGGTGTAGGCTACATCATCGCGCTGGATTGATCTAATGGGACCTGGATTCCAGCTCCGGGTGAAGCATCGATGTAGGTGTTGTTTTTCTGCTGAGGTCCTGCCATCCTCACAGACCTACTATGGTTTATAAACTGACAGGCTCCTGTCAGACCTCTGTGGCAAGCAGCTGTTTGAGGGGGTATGTATTATTTTTTTTATCAGTTACATACACATTTCCAGGGGGTACGTGAGACGTAAAAGGTTGAGAACCACTGCATTAGATCATACTGTTACTG
Source organism: Ryuthela nishihirai (assembly GCA_038380435.1). Classification (NCBI taxonomy): domain Eukaryota; kingdom Metazoa; phylum Arthropoda; class Arachnida; order Araneae; family Heptathelidae; genus Ryuthela; species Ryuthela nishihirai. The sequence goes on along the minus strand of JAWZYU010000018.1, from coordinate 40,383,457 downwards.
TTCTCTTAGACGTTTTTAGTCAACATTGCAAAAAAAAACTAAAAGAATCATTGGATAAATTTTTTAATTGCATTAATTTTAGCAAATAATTTGTTGTAACCGTTATTGTGATTTAATTTAATTTCTTTTTTTTAATTTAATTTTTTAAGATAAATGCTTAGGAATAGCTACATTATGATCACATGTTTTAGCTCCTAACTCTAAATATTAAGCGAAAAATCGGTGAAAATCGATTTTGGATAAATTTCATCGAGACAATTTACTTCTGATAACACTTTTCGGTCAAGACTTCATTTTCAAAGTCTGGGAGCTTTGAACGTTGTTTTCCATTTACTTAAGAGGAAAGTGTCCTAATACTGTGCATAGGGAAATAATCCGCAGCTCCAAGGTTTAAATACCAACTGTACCACCGATGAGATTTATCTGCCTCGGTTAGAGAAAGGACGATGAGCTTCAAGGCCGCTTTCCTTCTGATGGAACATTAAGCCGTGGACCGTAGGCAGAAGAACACACCATCATCATCATCCTCAAGCAGCCATGGGCTACGGAGGTCCAACCAGACCATTGCAATTTAGTTCTCCAAACAAGTCTGTCCTGAGCTACATCTACTGCATCTGGCCACTGCACACCAATTCTAATAAGGTTCTGTTTGACATTGTCTGCCCACTGCATCCTAGGTCTCCCCTTCTTTCTGAGGCCTTTAGGCACATTATTCATAACCCTATTTTTTTAGGCATATTATTCATATCGCCAATCTATAATCCTTTAGGGCACATTATTCATAACCCCTTTTTTTTAGGCACATTATTCATATCGCCAATCTATAATTATCCCTACGGGCAACATGGCCAAACCAACGGAGTCTCACTCTGCACAATATGCTGCTTAAAGGAGGTTGCAAACTCCTTTGCCTAACCTCATCATTAGTTACAAAGTATAACCACCTAATGCCCAAGATACTGCGCAAGCATCTAGAATTAAAAGCATCTAGTTTCCTGTTATCTTGTTTACAAAGTGTCCATGTTTCACTGCCATAACTAACCCTAGAAAGAATCAAACTATTATACAGTCTAATTTTAGTCTTTAGGTGTATACTCCTATTTCTCCACACTCTCCATAGATTCTTAAAAGTCCCGGCAGCAATCCCTATTCGTCTGTTAATCTCATGCCGCACATCACCAGTATCTGTTACATAGCTCCCAAGGTAATTAAACTGTGACACCTGCTCAAGACTGCAACCATTCAGATGAACTGAATCACAACCTGCCTGACCAGTTTTCATCACTTTAGTTTTCTCTCTGTTTATAACCAAACCTACTCTAGTACCAGTCTCATGAACAGCTCGAATTAAAGAGTTCATCTCATCAACATCATCTGCCAAAAGGGCTAAATCATCAGCATAATCTAAGTCAGAAATTTTCGTATCTCCAGCCCATTTAAGGCCAAAATCTTTCCCTTGCAGTGAATTTCACATAACATAATCAATAACCAAACTAAAGAGAAAAGGAGACAAAATGCACCCTTGTCGAACACCATAAGTAATGCTAAACCAATTGCTACAAGACTTACCAACTCTCACACACGACTCAGTGTTATTATAGAGAGCTTTCATTATGTTAACTAACTTGTCTGGTATACCATATGATTTCACAATCAACCACAAATTATGACGATCAACAGAGTCGAAAGCCTTTTTGAAATCAACAAAGCTAGCAACCAAAGATTTCTGAAACTCTAAACATTTCTTAAGAATCTGCCTAGTGAAAATATCTGATCTACACATCCCCTACCACTTCTGAATCCACATTGCTCATCAGGCAATTGCATGTCAACCAGATTCTTAATTCTATTAAGCACAATCATGCATTTCGTGTGTTATAGGGCCAACATTAAAGCTAGTAATGCAGCTATCACCATTACAAACAATGGGAGTAGAACTAATCACATTATTTAGAACATCACTGAAGTGCTCAGACCACCTAACCATGAGAGAATCCTCACCTTCTATAACCTTACCTTGTTTATCCTTCAATCCCTGTATAACTGTTCGTTTTCTACCACCCAAAACATTAACTATCTGGTACAGCTCTCTGCTGTTGTGCTGTCTAACTGCTTCCTTGGCTTTGTAAGCCAAGCCATCAAGTCAAAGATTCTTATCAGCAGCTAACTGATCCTTTACACGTTTAAGTTCTTTGTAATGTTTTCTATTAGGATTAGTAGGGTATTGATTAAGAACATTCCTGCAGTTCTTTCTTTCCAAAATAAGCTCAAGTGCCTTATCACTCAGATAATTCTGTCTCCTCTGCTCCTTTTTTCCTAAAAGAGTACTGTTAGTGTCCAAAAAATCCTGTTTAAAATGATCCCATTCTTCCTCAACTTCAGTAGTAAGCATTGGTCAGTAAATGGTAGTTAGGTAGTCACTGGAAGGAGAGCTATGCACCAATCCCCTGTGATGATGAATAGAACCGGCCAGGCATAGCACCTAATGTCCGACCCCGCCTTCTCGTGGTGCAGACAGTTAGTACCTTTCAAAAGACATTCTCTTTTGGAAGGGAACGGAAGAGGAGGGCTGCCAGATTAGTGTAGCCTACTGATGTGGACAACTGTGGCTACTTTCCTCTTTTTTTTTTGCCTGCGGATGAATGGTCAACCACACAGGGTCCTGGTGCTGACCATATAAACCTACTGGACTGGATGGAATAAGGCTTTGAGCTTGATTATGGATCCTGAATTTCCTGCACTGGTGGGCTTCTGTGGAGGTAAAATCTTCCGCTGTGTTTCTGTTTGTTTGTGGGTTGACAGCCCCAAATGAATAGATTCACAAGATATGTTTTATCATCTGGTGGATAATCCTGAGCAGAGGTCATCGCAGGCACCTGAACTCTTGTTTCTACTGGCATCGTCAAATTCTACATTGGAGGAAGTCTTCCAGTGTAGATGGCTTCAGCCTTTTGTGGTGGGGAAACGGGTCTTTGCCCCATGCCTGCGATTACGAGGCTGTTTGATATTGTCGGCATTCCCTCTCTAAATAAATAGTTTCGTTAAACATCCCACTAATCATTTTCTCTCCATAGGTAGTTGGAATGTGAGGACTCTACACAGAGCTTTTTGTCTTGATGTCCTCACACAAGAATTCCACCATCATAATTTAGATATTCTCGGCTTGCAAGAGACCAGATCGAGAGATAAAGGTCAGATTCTTAAAAATAATCTTAAATTTATCTTTTTAGGGAGGGACGACAATAAGCATCACCAAGGCGTGGGTCTGCTTGTCAGCAGACACGCTAGTGATGCTCTTCTAGGATACGAGTGCATTAATGAAAGGTTTCTTACAGCAAAATTTCAGACAAGCGTTAAAGACTTAAATGTTATCTGCTGTTATGCCCCCACTGAGAATGCTGATGAAGATGAGAAGGATAGGTTTTACGGACAATATCAGGATATTTTGAATTCTGTCAAGAAAGGAGATATTACCCTTGTTCTTGGTGACTTCAATGCCAAAGTTGGTACTGACTCTGACCTTTGGGGAGGAGTAATAGGCCCTTTTGGTATTGGTAGCTGCAATGGCAATGGACAACATCTCTTACAGGTAAGAAAACTCAATGGATTCAGAATAACTAACACTTATTACAAACACTGCGACAAACATAAGTACACATAGTACACAATCATATTTGAGAATGGTATTCAATCATATAAAAATAAATTCTTTTATATGATTGAATTAGGTCATCATTAAAACCAGTAATGCATCAATCATTATTATATATCGTACAAGAATCATATTTTTATGCAGCACCACATGGGCTGCATAAGGATACGATTGATTATACATTAATTAACAGCAAATGGGCTAGTTCTGTTAGGACTATCAGGTCATGTAGGGGAGCAGAAATTGGATCTGACCACTACCTTGTTAAAAGTTTCTTGCAACTTACACTTAGAAGTATTGTGCTAAGGTTAAAAAATTTACCTTTAATCCCGAAACTCTGAAAGGGTTGGGTTGTTTTACCTCTGAGCGGCACTTTTTTGCACACCATGGTCTAAATGGCCAGGTCACATGGACCCCGAAGGCTCAGAGAAGGTTGGGGGAGGGGACCCACTGGAACAGCTGTTGGGAGACAGATGGTAGCCTCCCATCAAGGCCATCCAGCGTGTTTTTTAATGTGCACAGGGTATGGCTCTCCCGCACACGGGGCCACGGCTTAACGTCCCATCCGACGGACGGCGGCCTTTCCAAGCCCATCGGTGTCCCCTACTGACCGTGGGCAGGGCGGGGAATTTTGCGGAGATAAATCTCAACGCTGACCCAGCTGGGACTCGAACCTGGTAACCACAGATTACGAGCCTGGCGAGCTACCGACTGAGCCACCCCCGCCCCAAACTCTGAAAGACCCAGTTATAGCTAAAGCTTACCATGATAGGTTACTTAGTCATTATGACAGTCATGGTTTGCTTACTACTGAAGAACACACTGGAGGTATTAACAGGAAGCTTCCATCTGTCTTCTAATGTCTGTTTAGCGGGTCAACCTTCTATTAGGTCTTGGGATCCTTGCTATCTTGCTCACTGTGGGCAAAAAGCTTCGATAAGCGTTAAAACAACCCAACCAAGATTTAATAAGGAAAGGGCTTGCTTTGTTATTTAATGTATTACCAATCATTAACGAAGCGGTGGTTTAATGTTTTGTAGTTATCCTTTACGAATTATTAAAAAAGAAAAAGAGTTTATGACTGTATTTTACCAACCATTAATGAAGTGCTTATTTTTATACTTAATATTGCACTAATGACTAATAAAGAAGGTGATTATTGTTGTAAGTGTTGTGTCAATCATTAATGAAAATGATTAATGTTGTTGTTCTGGGACGGGAGTGATTCAGTCGGTAGTGCGCCAGGCTCATAATCTGCAGTTCCCAGATTCGAGTCGCATCTAGGCCAGGGTTGAGAATTATCTTCGCTAACCGCCCCCCCCCCCCCTCACTCTCAACTCCCACCATGCCCTTGATCAGAAAGAGGGGCATCGATGGGCTTGGAAAGGCCGCGCCATCAGTCGGATGGGACGTATATACGTGGCCCCATGTGCGCGAAAGCCATACTCTCTGCACGTTAAATGACACGCTGGATGGCCTTGACGGGAGGCTACCATCTGTATCCTAACAGCTGTCCAGTGGGCCCCCCCCAACCTTCTCTGAGCGCTCGGTGGTCCTCGTGACTTCGCCATTTAGCCCATTATGTACAAAAAAGTGCCACTCAGAGGTAAAGGAACCCAACCCAAACAACTGCAGTGTTAATCAATAAAGATGATTTTTGCTGTACGAATGAATAGTTAGGGAAGAATACGCTTACTGTTATGTCAAATATTGTCTCTGCTTTGTTTAATTAGGTACCCATCATTAATAAAGAAGGAAGGCTCATATTCATGTGCTTCAGGTGGTAGTAATTATTTACAAAGAAAGAAGGTGCTTAATGTTGTTGGTTAGGTTGTTTTACTTCTGAGCAGCACTTTTTTGCACACCATGGGCTAAATGGCCAGGTCACATGGATCCCGAAGGCTCAGAGAAGGTTGGGGGAGGGGACCCACTGGAACAGTTGTTGGGAGACAGATGGTAGCCTCCCGTCAAGCCTTTTAACGTGCTCTCTCGCACATGGGACCACGGCTTAACGTCCCATCCGACGGACGACGGCCTTTACAAGACCATCGGTGTCCCCTACTGACCGTGGGCAGGGCGGGGAGTTTTGAGGAGATAAATCTCAACGCTGACCCAGCTGGGACTCGAACCTGGGAACTACAGATTATTAGCCTGGCGCGCTACCGACTGAGCCACCCCCACCTTAATGTTGGAGTAATAATTTACAAAGAAAGAAGGTGCTTAATGTGCTTTATTATTCATTAATAAAGATACTGCTACACTATGCACTAGTTTTATTTTTTCTTCAGTAATTTTAGATTCATTTTAAATCAAATTATTCAACTATCGGTGATAATTATATTCATAAGCAGTGTTTTTATGTTGAAATACTAATTTAAACCCCAATTCAACTTCACAGCAATATTTCAACTCTTAAACCATGTTGTTGAGGATTTTATTTCTGTTCTCGTGATCGTGCCCAGTCGGCACAAACAAAATGTCAAAGTGAAATTACACTTTAGGATTACGTTTCAAAAACGAAAATATTTTTCTCTTACAAATCAAGTTAAATCTTTTAAATCGTTAAATGATGCCAATTGCCACTTTCTAATAAATAAAATGTTTCAATCTTTTGGAAACTCTCTACGATATGAACAGAGGGTTATGTAGCATATTATATTTCAAAATTGAGCTTTTTCTATTTTTTTTCACTGCTTATGTTTTGATTTTATTTAATTTATAAATGCTGCGATCAGGACCTGTTTAGGGGTAGGGAGGCAAGTGATAATTCCTCCCCCCTCCCTAGATGACCTCCTTCGAGAAGTTACCGGAACTGGAATTTCGTGTAATATATACACTCCTGGCAACTAAGAGCGCAACACCAAGAAAGACAAGCGATTTCAAAGCTGTATTTAGTGAATACATAGCTTATGTTACAAGGATCAAATGTTTACAAATGCAACTTGGTTAGTCTTGCGGAATACAAAGAAATCAATATCTTGTGTAGACACCTTGAGCGGCAATAACCACTGCTACACGGTCCGGCATTGGGAGGATGAGAGGTCGGATGTGTGTTCAGGGAATGTCAGTCCATGCAATTTCGATACAGAGGCAAAGTTCATCTGTTGTAGCAGCTGCTGGTGTCTCATGTGCTAGTCATCGTGAGATGATGGACCAGACATGTTCAATTGGGGACAGATCCGGTGAAAGTGTCACATGGTGGCTATTCAGGAATTGTTGGACGATGCATGCCACATGTGGTCGGGCATTGTTCTGTTGGTAAATGGCACCAGAGAGCCCCTGAAGATAAGGTACAACCACAGGCTCCAACAACTCAGTGATGTAACGCTGGTTGTTCAAAGTACCGGTAATGCGTGCAAGGCACATGTGTGAGTGGAGTCCAATGGCACCCCATACCATAACACCAGGGGCCAGACCTGTATGGCGCTGCATCATGCATGTCTCACTGATCCTGTCGCCGCGGTACCACTAGATATGGATTCGTCTATCATGGTGATGCATACTGAAGTGGGATTCCTCTGAAAAGACGATGCGATGCCATTCGCACATCCATGCACGCGTTCTTGGCACCATTGCAGTTGCATACGCCTGTGTTGTAGAGTCAATAGTAGCCGAAGCAATGGCTGCAAAGATATTGCTTTAGTAAAGATGTCTCGATGCTGCAGACGACGTCGAACCGTACATGTGTACACTGGACACACCCTAAATGTTGAGTAAGGTGTTTGATGTGGCTGTACGATCATTCAAAGTTATGCGCACGAGATGTCTGTCCTCTCGTTCGTTTGTGAGACAGGGCCGTTGAGATCCTCACGTCGGTGAGTTCGTTCATCCTCTACCCACTGACGTCATATTCTCATCACTGTGGCACCCTTCCGTCCAACACGAGCACCGATGTCTCGGTACGATAATCCGCCTTCCCGTGATCCCACAATTCTCCCTCGATCAAATTCGGAAGCCTGATCCTGTGGATGCCGTGTTCTTCTACGGGGCATACTTGATCCTTTAGTGCACAAGAACTGCGAGCAAACACAATTCCAGTGCTTTACACCGGCTGTTTGTAATTTCCTCTTATATCATTTCCAGGGGGCGTTACTGTCACAAATGAAGTGCATATGGGCTGCGCTTTGAATCATTTACATGTTCCCCCATGAGCTACCCATCTTGCATATTTCGGGACAATATGATGAGTTCTTCCTGGTGTTGCACTTTTTATGGCCAGCAGTGTATATTACATGGTGTTTTCAAGAAATTTATAAAACACCACTAAAGCGGAGGAAAATATTTTGTACCGGAACTGCGTTTCGATTCGTTCTTCGTTCTCCGGTTCGATCCAGTTATTTGCCCCCCCCCCCTCCCCCGGTTCATATTCTTATGGATCCGGGTAGTCTTTTATATAATTTGGTTTCTAACTTTAATGAGAACTTAATAGTTGTGTTTTTTGCAAATGCTTAATGCAAGATGAACTTCAACGGACTTGATGATATGTTGGAAACTCGCGATACAATTTGATTTCTTTTCTCATGCATTGTAGACTATAATTTTGCTGAAAAAAAACAACTAAATGAGTAAGTTCAAAACCATTGTTTCAATAGCCACTTAAAATCTGCTTCACCAAAAACAACAATACCGAGACTGTTCAGCAAATTTAAATCAGCAAACCTCATTTTCGAACATTAACTACTCATGGCTGACCTCCTATGACTTTTATTCTTATAATTCTGATTTTATTTTTCCGAGTGCGTGTCTGAAGCTCTCGATTTCTACGTGATTATAACGCATCCTCTTCCGAAGCTAGCTATTTCTGCTGTTATTTCCAGGGTGGCTCCCTTGCTTACCTTGCTCACCTTCTCGCTTGCGTAGGCTGTTATTCCAGACCGTGCGTTCAACTTGATCAACGTCACTGTCTCTGATACGTATGGCCTCTGGCCCCGAATCCACTGATGTTGCTTTCCATCCAAGGAGACAAGCCTTCCATCTGGCTGAGGCGAATTCCTGAGCTCAGCTACTCGCTCTTTGCTTTCCGGCCACGGCTGACCCGGGGCGCAGAGGCAACGGCACGAGACTCCCAACTAATCACACTCGAAGGCAAGCGGAGCGCGACGCCTTGAAAGCGAAACTCGGCCCAACCCAACTTAACGCTTAGCGTCGCCAAAGGAGCCTCAGAGCTGTGCGGTTATGGTTGTGCTGATTTGTCAATAAGCATTTCGTGCACTCTTCCGTTGTTGTTGCATATCGTGAATGGCAAAAAGGAGAAAGTAAGAAGAAATGCAAGAGCGATCAAAGAACTGGAATCGGCAGATGATACGTTTGATTGACTTGATTCCATTTCGCTTGTGTCGCAGAGATCTTTTAACTTTGTTATTTGTTTCGCTTTCGTTCTGGGAAGATCGGTAAAATCTTCGCGCTTTATCTTGAATACTCTTGGATTGAAGTAGAACTTGGTGGACTTGTCAATATCCGGGGTTAGTTGTTAAAGAGACGACAGTGATGAATGGAACTTTAAAGAAAGAGTTTAGAAGTGACTAAAATGTTCAGTTGAAACACAAGAAGCTTTCGTTCGCACTTTACGGACATGAAGGGGAAAATATCGGAAAAAGTTAAAAATTTTATCGAAAAGTTGTCATTTAAGGAAAGGGAGAATGCTCGAATTCCTTTTTACTGATTCTGTTGTGACCTCAATTTAGCAATTTAGTCAGTCGCTATTTTGATTATAGTGAGCGATTCCGGGTCAAAAGAATAAGGCGCATACGCAAGATATTGTACCAAATTATAGAAAAGTTATAAAATGAACAGTTTTATAGAGGATATTGTTTATTCCTAGTGCTTTCATCATCATCATCATCATCATCATCATCATCATCATCATCATCATCATCATCATCATCAAGCAGCCATGGGCTACGGAGGTCCAACCAGACCGTGCAATTTAGTTCTCCAAGCAAGTCTATCCTGAGCTACATCTACTGCATCTGGCCACTGCACACCAATTCTAACAAGATCCTGTTTGACATTGTCTGCCCAACACATCCTAGGTCTCCCCCTCTTTATGAGGCCTTTAGGCACACTGTTCATAACCCTATTCGCCAATCTATAATTATTCATACGGACAACATGGCCAAACCAACGGAGTCTCTCTCTGCACAATATGCTGCTTAAAGGAGGTTGCAAACTCCTTTGCCTAACCTCATCATTAGTTACAAAGTTGAACCACCTAATACCCAAGATACTACGTAAGCATCTGGAATCAAAAGCATCTAGTTTCCTGTTATCTTGTTTACAAAGTGTCCAAGTTTCACTACCATAACTAACCCTAGAAAGAACCAAACTATTATACAGTCTAATTTTAGTCTTTAGATGTATACGCCTATTTCTCCACAATCTCCATAGATTCTTAAAAGTCCCGGCAGCAATCCCTGTTCGTCTGTTAATCTCATGCCGCACATCACCATTATCTGTTACATAGCTCCCAAGATAATTAAACTGTGACACCTGCTCAAGACTGCAACCATTCAGATTAACTGAATCACAGCCTGTCTGACCATTTTTCATCACTTTAGTTTTCTCTCTGTTTATAACCAAACCTACTCTAGTACCAGTTTCATCAACAGCTCGAATGAAAGAGTTCATCACATCAACATCATTTGCCAAAAGGGCTAAATCATAAGGATAATCTAAGTCAGAAATTTCCGTATCTCCAGCCCAATTAAGGTCAAAATCTTTCCTTTGAAGGGAATTTTGCATAACATAATCAATAACCAAACTAAAGAGAAAAGGAGACAAAATGCACCCTTGTCGAACACCAGAAGTAATGCTAAACCAATTGCTACAAGCCTTACCAACTCTCACACACGACTCAGTGTTATTATAGAGAGCTTTCATAATGTTAACTAACTTGTCTGGTATACCATATGATCTCACAATCAACCACAAATTATGACGATCAACAGAGTCGAAAGCCTTTTTGAAATCAACAAAGCTAGCAACCAAAGGTTTCTGAAACTCTAAACATTTCTCAAGAATCTGCCTAAGTGAAAATATCTGATCCACACATCCCCTACCACTTCTGAATCCACATTGCTCATCACGCAATTGCATGTCAACCAGATTCTTAATTCTATTAAGCACAATCATGGAAAGAACTTTACCTGGAACAGAGAGTAGGCTGATACCCCTATAGTTATCACAAGAACTGCGATCACCTTTTTTGAAAATAGGGATAACAATAGCTCTGGTAAAATCCTTAGGAACCATGCCTTTATCATAAAAGATATTCAGAATTTCAGTCATCCAAATGGTAACCGAAACATTCCCAGCTCTAAGCATTTCCGTAGTAGTTTCATCTACCCCTGGGGATTTATTAAGTTTAAGTTTAGAAATAGCCAAAATAACTTCAGATTGTGTTATAGGGCCAACATTAAAGCCACCAATGCATCTGTCATCATTGCAAACAATGGGAGTAAAACTAACCACATTGTTTAGAACATCACTGAAATGATCAGCCCACCTAGCCATGACAGAATCCTCCCCTTCTTTAACCTTAAATTGTTTATCCTTCAATCCTTGTATGCCTGTCCGTTTTCTACCACACACAACATTAACTATCTGGTACAGCTCACTTCTGTTGTGCTGTCTAACTGCTTCTTCGGCTTTGTCAGCCAAACCATCAAGCCAAAGATTCTTATCAGCAGCTAACTGATCTTTTACACGTTTATTAAGTTCTCTGTAATGCTTTCTATTAGGATTAGTAAGGTATTGATTAAGAACATTCCTGCAGTTCTTTCTTTCCGAAATAAGCTCAAGTGCCTTATCACTCAGATAATTCTGTCTCCTCTGCTCCTTTTTTCCTAAAAGAATACTGTTAGTGTCCAAAAAAGCCTATTAAAAATGATCCCATTCTTCCTCAACTTCAGTAGTAAGCATACCATGACTGTCATAATGACTAAGTAACCTATCATGGTAAGCTTTGGCTTTAACTGGGTCTTTCAGAGTTTCAGTATTAAAAGTAAATTTTTTAACTGTAGCACAACACTTTTTATGTTTAAGTAAAACCTTTTGACATCATCATACCAGAATAATCCAGAGATAACTAATCCAAATGATGCGAATTCGTGAACAAGACACTTCCTTTTCGAAGTTAAAAAAGCAATGGAGACTAAACGTGGTATGGATACATGAACAATCATTAAGTCTTATTAACGATTTTCTGGAATAAATTATTTAAATGAATAAATAATCTTGTAGTTACAAACAATGAGCACAAATTTACAGAATTACTATATTGTATCAGTGCGCAATATTATATCGTATCTAAAATAACATCTCATCCTCCCTTGTGGAAGCCTTCTTTAATAACTTACGAGTGCACTCGCGGTTCTTCCGTTAGATATAATCCTGTACAACCAACTGAAGAAGAGATATATCCATACGCCTATATCAACTCCCAAACAGCACACAAATCCGCAGACTAAACGGTGCCGACTAAGCATTAAATTATTGGGATTCTGCAGCGATAATGAATCCGTTGCAGAATTGTTCCTAATTTCATAACTAATGATAACTCATACAAATTCTTTTTTAAACACGTTTACCTCTCTGAAATACACCATTTACCACTATTCAAATTTACCAAAATCCCCTTGAAAACGTTACAAATTATAAAATTGCCTTTGGTTTAAATATTTAAAGTGTGAGTTTTAATACAATAGAAGCTGAAAGGTTATTTAAGTAATGATTTAAATTTTACTACATTTTTACCTCTGCTGCAATTAGACAAAATATTATAGCATCTAAGGTGTTAGAATCCTTATGCATGAATCAAATTGATTTCCTTTAAAGAATGGAATCTATAGCAAATAGTATAAGTTAAGAATATGGTTTTGATTTCTGACATCTGAGAGAGAGCTTCGTACTTATCCATCTTATTATAATACTAGTTGAACTTACCCGGCGCTGCCTGGGTGTCACTTTCAGCCTGTATATTTTTATTTTCACTGCATTAAAGGTAAATTTTACAAAAACCTCCCCCCCCCCTAACACTTCAGCACAGATTGTCAACAGAAAGAAATTTGCCCGGATCGTTGTTGACGTCAACGAGCACTCCTCATAGCCCGTGGCTTAGTTTCTGCGTAAGCTATCGAGTTTTTATTTCCGTTACAACAGGTTTTGCTACCCTATGGCTCCCGTGATATTTGTCTGCAGTGTCCAATTTCCTACACAGCATCCCCCGTGTGGCTCGATGATTGGTTTAAAAATCAGGTTCTCACTTGTCCTGTGACTTCGTTTCTACACAAATTGTGACATCTCGTGTTTCACTTTTAAACTGCATATTCTGTTGTTTCCTACACTAAAGGTTAGTTTTGTGAGTATCCCCTCACCAACATTTTATCACAGTTTAAACACGAAGAATTTCTCGGTTTTGCTAAGGTCATTTCTGACTCGCCGAACGGTGCAACATATCACACACCGCTTCTCAGCTTCCAAATTATCCACAGCCTGAAAACAAATCACACAGACCAAATGAACGTCTTTCCAAAATGAGAAAACGACAGAAATTGGCTGTGTACTGTTCTGCTGTTACTTGCGACCGTATTGAAAAGAGTACCAACTTGCACACGCTGCCATTTTGTTGCCACATCTCGTGTATTAACTCGTACGAATAGCTAATAACTGTTAGCGACGGCAGTCTACGAAGTAAATGATCCACCTAGGTAAATTAAAATTCCAAATTCAAGAGCATGATTTTCCTTCAAGGTTGAATGAAAGTCATTACTAATTTTAATTTCGATGTGGACTAGAAATGATTTCGGGCTCAGGCTCAGGATAATTTAAATTTCAAATATTTCTTGTATCGTGAAAAAAAAGTAAAAACATAAAATATGTTTCAGTTATAATTTTAGCATTTTAATCAGCCTTTAGTAATTAAAAGTACGCACAATGTGGCTTTCGATTACTTTTTACTCTTTTTTTATCTTTCATTAATGAATAGCTTATTGAGTTAAAAATGATGTTACCTTCGACTTTCAGCTCTAACAGTATTTGAGAATATTTTTCGATCCAAATACCATCAATTTATTTTTGTCATATAGTGATTAAAATTAATAATATAAGAATAAAATAAATGATTAGCGACATGCATTTCTGGATTTATATGTCCTATGATGAGTCGGAGAAATATTTTCCTAAATCAGACTCAAGAACAATCTAAATGATTCGAGCTCGGGCAGTTCGAAAAATTGAGCCCATACTTGTCACTTAAAATATACAAATTGGACATTGGAAAGACGAAAAGTATATTTAGCATCAGTCAACGCCATAGGTTAAAAAATGTTGAAATGAATCCTCTGATTGTAAAGTAGTAGTGAAAAATATATAAATTAAAAAAATTATTCAATGATTAATCTACAGAACGAAGTATAATTGATAACTGACTAGCTCTAACGCAATTTCATTTCTACCCACCACTTTCAATTATGACTTTATCAATTATCGTCACTGGAAGGAGAGCTATGCCCAAATCCCCTGTGATGATGAATAGAACCGGCCAGGCCTAGCACCTAATGTCCGACCCCGCCTTCTCGTGGTGCAAACCGTTAGTACATTTCAAAAGAGATATTCTCTTGTGGAAATGAACGGAAGGGGAGGGCTGCCAGATTAGTGTGGCCTACTGATCTGGACAACTCTGGCTACTTTTCTTTTTTTTTCTACAGTGCTGAGGAGTGGTCAAACACACAGGGTCCTGGTGTTGACCATATATAATATACACCAACCTGAACGGAATTATGGCTCTAAGCTTGATTATGGATCCTGATTTTGTTGCACTGGTGGGCTTTTGTGGAGGGAAAACCTTCCACTGTGTTTTCTCTTTGTTTGTGGGTTGACAGCCCCAAGTGAATAGATTCACAGGATATGTTTATCAGCTGGTGAATAATCCTGAGCAGAGGTCATCGCAGGCACCTGAACTCTTTGCTTCTATTGGCATCGTCAAATTCTACATTGGGGGAAGTCTTCCAGTGTAGATGGCTTCAGCCTTTAGTGGTGGGGGAACGGGTCTTTGCCCCATGCCTGCGATTAGGGGGCTGTTTGATATTGTCGGCATTCCCTCTCTCAATAAACATAGTTTTGTTAAACATCCCACTAAACATTTTCTCTCCATAGGTAGTTGGAATGTGAGGACTCTACACAGAGTTTATTCTCTTGATGTCCTCAAACAAGAATTCCACCGTTATAATTTAAATATTCTCGGCTTACAAGAGACCAAATGAACAGATGAAGGTCAAATTCTTAAAAATAATCTTAAATTTCTCTTTTCAGGGAGGGACGACAATAAGCATCACGAATGCGTGGGTCTGCTTCTCAGCAGACACGCTAGTGATGCTCTTCTAGGATATGAGTGCATTAATGAAAGGTTTCTTACAGCAAAATTTCAGACAAGCGTTAAAGACTTGAATGTTATCTGCTGTTATGCCCCCACTGAGGATGCCGATGAGGATGAGAAAGATAGGTTTTATGGACAACTTCAGGATATTTTGAATTCTGTCAAGAAAGGAGATATTACCCTTGTTCTAGATGACTTCAAAGCCAAAGTTGGTACTGACTCTGACCTTTGGGAAGGGGTGATTGGCCCTTTTGGTATTGGTAGCTGCAATGGCAATGGACAACGTCTCCTACAGGTAAGTAAACTCAATGGATTCAGAATAACTAACACTTATTACAAACACCGCGACATACATAAGTACACATGGGTTTCACCTGATGGGCTGCATAATAATATGATTGATTACATATTAATTAGCAGCAAATGGGCTAGTTCTGTTAGGAATACCAGGGCATATAGGGGAGCTGAAATTGGATCTGACCATTACCTTGTTAAAAGTGTCATGCAACTTAAACTTAAAAAGTGTTGTGCTAGGGTTAAAAAATTTGCTTTTAATACTGAAGCTCTGAAAGACCCAGTTATAGCCAACGCTTACCATGATAGGTTACTTATTCATTATGGCAGTCATGGTATGTTTACTACTGAAGTTGAGGAAGAATGGGATCATTTTTAATAGGCTTTTTTGGACACTAACAGTACTCTTTTAGGAAAAAAGGAGCAGAGGAGACAGAATTATCTGAGTGATAAGGCACTTGAGCTTATTTCGGAAAGAAAGAACTGCAGGAATGTCCTTAATCAATACCCTACTAGTACTAATAGAAAGCATTACAGAGAACTTAATAAATGTGTAGAAGATTAGTTAGCTACGGATAAGAATCTTTGGCTTGATGGTTTGGCTGACAAAGCCGCAGAAGCAGTCAGACAGCACAACAGCAGAGAGCTGTACCAGATAGTTAATGTTTTGTGTGGTAGAAAACGAACAGGTATACAGGGATTGAAGGATAAACAAGGAAAGGTTATAGAAGGGGAGGATTCTGTCATGGCTAGGTGGGCTGAGCATTTCAGTGATGTTCTAAACAATGTGGTTAGTTTTACTCCCATTGTTTGTAATAATGATAGATGCATTGGTGGCTTTAATGTTGGCCCTATAACACAATCTGAAGTTATTTTGGCTATTTCTAAACTTACACTTCATAAATCCCCAGGGGTAGATGAAACTACTACGGAAATGCTTAGAGCTGGGAATGTTTCGGTTACCACTTGGATGACTGAAATTCTGAATATCTTTTGTGATAAAGGCATGGTTCCTAAGGATTTTACCAGAGCTATTGTTATCCCTATTTTCAAAAAAGGTGATCGCAGTTCTTGTGATAACTATAGGGGTATTAGCCTACTCTCTGTTCCAGGTAAAGTTCTTTCCATGATTGTGCTTAATAGAATTAAGAATCTGGTTGACAGTCAATTGCGTGATGAGCAATGTGGATTCAGAAGTGGTAGGGGATGTGTGGATCAGATATTTTCACTTAGGCAGATTCTTGAGAAATGTTTAGAGTTTCAGAAACCTTTGGTTGCTAACTTTGTTTATTTCAAAAAGGCTTTCGACTCTGTTGATGATCATAATTTGTGGTTGATTGTGAGATCATATGGTATACCAGACAAGTTAGTTAACATAATGAAAGCTCTCTATAACAACTCTGAGTCGTGTGTGAGAGTTGGTAAGGATTGTAGCAATTGGTTTAGCATTATTTCTGGTTTGACAAGGGTGCATTTTGTCTCCTTTTCTCTTTAGTTTGGTTATTGATTATGTTATGCAAAATTCCCTTCAAAGGAAAGATTTTGACCTTAAATGGGCTGGAGATACGGAAAGTTCTGACTTAGATTATGCTGATGATTTAGCCCTTTTGGCAAATGATGTTGATTAGATGAACTCTTTCATTCGAGCTGTTGATGAGACTGGTAGTAGAGTTTGTTTGGTTATAAACAGAGAGAAAACTAAAGTGATGAAAATTGGTCAGGCAGGTTGTGATTCATTTCATCTGAATGGTTGCAGTCTTGAGCAGGTGTCACAGTTTAATTATCTTGGGAGCTATGTAGCAGATAATGGTGATGTGCCTCATGAGATTAACAGACGAATAGGGATTGCTGCCGGGACTTTTAAAAATCTATGGAGAGTGTGGAGAAATAGGCGTATACACCTAAAGACTAAAATTAGACTGTATAATAGTTTGGTTCTTTCTAGGGTTAGTTATGGTAGTGAGACCTGGACACTTTGTAAACAAGATAACAGGAAACTAGATGCTTTCGATTCCAGATGCTTACGCAGTATCTTGGGCATTAGGTAGTTAAACTTTGTAACTAATGATGAGGTTAGGCAAAGGAGTTTGCAACCTCCTTTAAGCAGCATATTGTGCAGAGAGAGACCCCGTTGGTTTGGCCATGTTGCCCGTATGAATAATTATAGATTGGCGAATAGGGTTATGAACAGTGTGCCTAAAGGCCCCAGAAAGAGGGGGAGAACTAGGATGCGGTGGACAGACAATGTCAAACAGGACCTTGTTAGAATTGGTGTGCAGTGGCCAGATGCAGTAGATGTAGTTCCGGAGAGACTTGCTTGGAGAACTAAATTGCACGGTCTGGTTGGACCTCCGTAGCCCATGGCTGCTTGAGGATGATGATGATAATGCTGACAACACTGAATGATGCGTTTGTACAATACTCCGCTGTTTTGCAAAGAATGCAAATATACATGGAAATCTACTTTATGCTTCACCATGGCCGAGTGGTTAGCACGCTTGGCTACTGATCTAAGGGACCTGGGTTCGAGCCCCGGATAAGGCATGGATGTATGTGTTGTTTTTCTGCTGAGGTCCTGCCATCCTCTCAGATCTTCTACTTTGGCATATAAACTGACAAGGCTCCTGTCAGACCTCTGTGGCAAGCAGCTGCTGGAGGGGGTATTTATTTTTTATTTATAATATGATAGCCGTCCAATGGCCGAGTGGTTAGCGCGCTTGGCTACTGATCTAATGGGATCTGGGTTCGAGCCCCGGGTAAGGCATGGATGTATGTGTCGTTTTTCTGCTGAGGTCCTGCCATCCTCTCAGACCTTCTACTGTGGCATATAAACGGACAGGGTCCTGTCAGACCTCTGTGACAAGCAGCTGCTTGAGGAGGTATTTAATATTTTTTTTTTTTATAATATGATATTAAATTTGAAACGGCGTAAAGCCTTTACGATACACCCTATCGTGGTATAAGGTCACAGCATAAACCTTACAGTTATGCCAGTTTATGGTGTGACCTTATACCACGATAGGGTGTATCGTAAAGGCTTTACGCCTTTTCAAATTTTATATCATATTATAAAAAAAATAAAATATTAAATACCTCCTCAAGCAGCTGCTTGTCACACATATCTCGTTTTCAAAGAAAACGTGATAATAGTTTCGCTTTGTCGTCTGTCTGCCTGTCTGTCCATCTGCAGACATCGAACTCTTTTGTTTACAGAGAAAAATTAAAAATTCTTTTTGTGCTATATAGGTATTGATGAATTATCACGATACGCACTCTTCGAATCTCTCTAAAGCTATAATTACGTCCTCTAGTTGTGGAAAAAGTTCAAAATTCAAAATTTCAAACTAATATTGGAAACGATGTATTTATGCTAGAAATTTGAAATTTTGGTAGTGGAATGTGAAGGTCACGAAGTTTTCATTGATAACAATGAGTTGACCCCTTAGACTCAGAGGAGGTGGGAAAATACACCTCTTTAGTTTTAGCAGATAATTGTTTGTTTTTAGAGATAAGTGAAAAATTCTTTTTGGGTTAGAAGGAATTGATAAAATATTATGATTCACATTTTTTAAATCTTCTGAAAACTATAATTGCGTTCTCTAACGGTGGAAATATTTGCAAGTTCCAAAATTTCAAATATTGCAAACGACGTATTTAAGTTAGAAATTTTGAATTTTGGTGGTGGAATGTAAACGCCATGATGTTTCCAGTGGCAACAATGAATGACCTCTTAGACCCAGGGTGGGTGTGAAAAGACAATTTTTCCTTTTAGTACATAATTGTTTGTATTTAGAGGTAAATTAAAAAATCTTTAATTCAGACTTATGTTCAAGACTTATTTTCCACCCCTGTACATGCTTTACTTTTCATTCACCTCCGTTCCGATTATTTACATTTACCGAAGGGATTGGTGATGGCTTCTTCTCCCAACTATTTAACGCCCTGGATGGAATCATATTTTTGTAACCAGATCCTAAAATCTCTGTTGCACATAGTGGTGGTCTCAAGGGGAAAGTGAGTGGAACCGACCCAAAGGTTAAAGAGGAGCCAGAGAGAAGCATTGCACAAATTCCAACGAGGGTCATTTTCGAGAGTTCCTCATACGCCCCCCCCCCCTCCCACCACCCCCTCCAAAAATGGTTGCTGGGACCGCCCTGGTTGAACACATTTTCTTACAGCACAAGCACTATTTTGAAAAGTGGAAGCGAATCGCTACCAACCTAATGTTCAAGCAGACCGCAATTGATCCAAACACAGAGATGCGATCGGCGTAAAGCATTTGAAAGCATTTCCCGTAAATAATCTGCGATCCTTTATGCTTGCTGTAATAATAAACGTGATGAAAAACAATGCCTAGACGAAAAATAAAAGAAATCTCATGTTCTGCCATTTGAAAACTGAATGTGGAACGCAATTTCTTGAGGAAGAAACTTTTCTACGTCATGAGACACGGCGAATTAAAAATGTAGAAAAATAAAATCTGAATCCTGATATTAAGCAATATTTATTCAGGTTTGAAACTTAATGGCAGCTAGAATAGCGTGAAGAGGAACCCCAAAACGTGAATTTAAAAAACATCAGAGATAAAAACACGTATTGTTTTTACGAACCTAGGCAATTTGAAGTGTCATTCTGGATAAACATCATGTGAATTCCATATAACGTCAGGGAATATGCAAAACATATTCTCTATAAAAGGAGTACTTAATTGTGTTAAAAACTACCACCTTTTTTTTCGCAGAAGTTTGCTCAGTTTTTTTTGGGGGTGCATATAAATCATTTTCATCCAAATTTCCATGACTTATCACAACCTTATCTTTGTAGCATCCTGTGGCATATGATTAAATTTATCCAGATTTATTTAGAAATATGATCATTTTATTGATCCGTGCTTAAATTTTGACAAGCAAAGCATTTAGCGAAAGTGTCATTTGTTTAAGCTAGTTCAAATGAAAAAAAAATGAAATAATTAGTAAACGAACTTCTAAATATGCATTTATTTTAGTAAAGTATTCGATACAACAATTAATATTTAAGTTTTGATTAGCGTTTAAGCTAAATTCTTATGATTAGCAACTTTTGCTATTAAACATTCCAGCTACCACAACTCTTTAAATACTGAAAAAATATCGCTAAAATTCAAGATTTAAATAAATAAAATTTAGATTTGTAACTTAGCTTCAGTCTCATTCTTTTTTTTAGCATAGTCCTTCATAAACGTTGTAAGCAATGTAATCATCAATTAAAAACTAAAAAGTTGAACAGGAATAAATTACCGAAAAGACAAAGAGTGATTTTCGTGATTTCTTAAATGACCTAAAATTCACAATGGATTCAAAATGTGCAGTAATTTTAAGTACACATTTTTCTAAATCAGTTTAAGATTGGAGGAAAAATCCTTGAAGTCTGCTGTTTGAAAAAACCTTTTTTGAAATTTAATTTTTCTGGGGAAGATTTCTTGGAATTTAGATTACATAGAGAAAATGTTTTAAAGGTATGACTGGGTGAGAGAAATTTAAGTTTAGGTTGGATAGAGAAATTTCTTGAAGATCAAGTTGGTTGAGGAAAATTTCTTAAAGTTTTTAGGTTCTCGGCGAGAACCAAGATTAATGTATGTCCCTTGTGTAGGGTAGCATCTTCTTCCTTTTTAATAAAAAAATCTTAAAAGTTAGATTAGCTGAGAGAAATTTCTTTATCATCATCATCATCATCCTCAAGCAGCCATGGGCTACGGAGGTCCAACCAGACTGCGCAGTTTAAGGGTAGGTTAATGGAAAAATCGATGTTATTTTATTGGTTGGGGAAAATTTCTTGAAGTTTAAGTTTGCAGGGAAAAATATTTTGAAGCTTACGTTGACAGAGAAACTTTCTTGAAATTTAGGTTGTGGAGGATTTCTTCAAATTTATGTTGATGACGGAAATTTCTGGAAGTTTGGGTTGCCCTGAGGAAATTTTCTGAAGTTTATGTTGGCGAGATAAATTGGTATAAGTTTCGGTTATCTGGGCGAAATTTCTGAGGATGCTGAAGAAAGCTTTTTGATATTTAGAAAAATTTGGAAAATTTTTTGACATACTGATTTATTGGGAAGTGTTTTCGAAATTTATGTTTATTAAGTAAAATTCGTTGAAGTTTTGATTTGTTGGGTGAAATATCATGAAGTTGAGGTTGGCTGGGGAAAATTTCTTGAAACTTAGATCGCTGGAAAAAGTCTTTTAAAGTATAGACTGGCTTTGGAAATATAATTAAAGTGCTAATTGATTTGGAATATTTCGAAATTTATGTTTGATAAGGAATATTTATTAAGTTTTAGAATAATCAGGCGAAATCTCTTAAAATTTGTGTTGACTGTGGGAAATTTGGTGAAGTTTAAAAGAGTTGTTCTACTAAATATATTGGGAAACGTTACTGCAAATGTTTGATGCAATGGAATTTTAATCCATTATTTGCTTTCGTATAATTGTCCTAAATATCTTTTCTTTATTGTAATGATTCTTAAATGCTATTATATTTATTATATTCTTATGAATGTATAAGAAAATAAAAAATATGCAGAAACTATCAAAACTCATATTCAAAAATGTAAGACTTCAAAAATTCTAAGATATTCAAAAATGTAAGATATTCCCGATATTGCCATACTCTCTTCACGGATACTTTTAAAACTTTTCAGAAAAATCAAGGATTCCGTAGAATTCTTGTTGAATTTTTTTTTTCTTTTTAGTGGATATTGCAAAATTGTTGGTTTGTTAAGTCAACTACATATTTTCTCAAAACGCTATTTCTCTGCTATTGTTCTTTTCTGATTTGCTGTGCAAAGGTTCATTTTATTAAAAAATAAATAAATTCACATCGCATCAGAAGTACTCCAGACTGATTTTCAGGAGCTGTTCAAACCAAATAAATCTCTTGAGTACAGTCGCTCAAAAAAGCATCCGAACACTATGATTGATTACAGAATTCAGAAAAAATATCTGGCAACGATTTTTTTAGAAATTAGTGATCTGGCAACCTTCGTGTCACGTGATAATCACGTGATAATCACGTGACACGAAGGTTGCCAGATCACTAATTTCTAAAAAAATCGTTGCCAGATATTTTTTCTGAATTCTGTAATCAATCATAGTGTTCGGATAGTTTTTTGAGCGACTGTAGTTTGATAATAAAATTTTGTACTTAAGGAATGGATTCGGTAAAACGAAATAATTAACACATACAATAGATTAAGTTTTGGAGCTGAAACTTAGTTTATGAAGATAATACACAGCATGACTTCAAAGAACTATAGCAGGAAAAAAGGTTAAATTGATTCAAAAAGTTTTTAGTCGAAATGATTTCTTCTAACGGGTGACATTGTGAAAGATGATGTTAAATCCAACCTTGACTTAATTACATATTCATTGATTTGCAAAACTTAGGGCAGAGAAGGGCATGGGCTCAGCAGGGGGGGGGAGCAAAAGGATCAGTTTTTCTCATATGGAATAATAGTCGAATTTATGTTAAATAATACAGGTATACCAAATATTATTGTCGTTTCTTCGCTAACAAAATAAATATTGAATTTTTACGTTTTCTTCTGTTTTCGGAAGCATATATTTTAATTACTAATATGAAAAAACATTTTGATAGGTATTTTTCAATAATAAGTTTCCCCTTTTATTACCTATCTTCCTATTGCTTTTGGCTTTCACCTTTGTCGGTTTGCCAGTAGTTTGTGATTTGACAAAACGTTGTTCCACCATGCCTTTCGAACAACGAGATGGAGACGCTTAATGATTTATGCGCCAAATGAAAGCTTGTGACTCGAGGTGTGTCATATGTTATAAAATAATTGACTCCCAAACTTTCATCCACCCTACAAAAGGGGAAATATGAAAACTATTCTTCCGCTATATCACCAGAATGCGATTGCATAAAGTAAAAAGCGGTGCGTCAAATGAATGCTTCTGATGCGGGGAATGTCACAGAATGTCATTTGACCTAAATAATATTTCTATCTTGAAACATTGATTTGTTTCCCCCCTGTGAAAAAATTCCCTGCCGATACCCGAAGGATTCTAAAAATTACTCCTATCTTGTGCAGGCCTTCTCATACAACGACATGCCTTACTGAGAACGAAGATTTAACTCAGCAGTGTTGCCAATCCACACGTAAGAAAATAAGCTAGACAAACCTTTAAAAATAGCCTTTTGGCATGAAAAAAGATAGCTTTTTATTGTTTAAGAAACAATAAAATTTAAGTTGTTAAAAAGCGATATGAAAACGCGAAAATAAAACGGAAAACGCCAGTTTTTAATAAAAAAAAAAAGCCAAATTAAAACTTTTCCAAGTTAGACAGCTGCTAAAAAAACTAGATCTACTGGTTTCCATAAATTAAGGAAAATTCCTATGTTAAGTCAATGGGATGCTAACGTCAAAGCTCTATGACTTCTAAAATAAGTTTTTTGTTTTGAAAAATATGATTGCAGATAAAGATCTCAATCAAATAAATCAACATCTCGATTTTCAAAAATATTCGTTCAGTATTTAATGAGTTATGGAGGTTTGAATATTTAGCGATAACAATGCCACCCACAAAAAATGACTTCATAATTTAAATTAAAACTTAGTAATAAGTATTGTATCAAAGTTTTTAATAAAATAAATTTGTATTTTACAATTTTGTGTAAAGAATCTCACTATTTTTCAGTTTTGTATAAGTTTCTTAAGCCTGGCATTGTTGTTGTTAAATATTCAAACTTCCATAACTCATTAAATACTGAGCGAATATTGTTCAAAATAGAGATATTGATGTATATGATTGAGATCTTGATCTACAATCACATTTTTGAAAACAAAAACACTTATTTTAGAAGTTATAGAGCTTTTACCTTAGTTTCCCATTGACTTAACATAGGGATTTTCCTTAATTTATGGAAAGCAGTGTATTTTGGAAAAAGCTAAGTTGGCAACACTGTTCCTCAGTTAAATCTGGTACAACCTAAAAAGTATGCTTGCTAGTATAGCAACTTGCTCTTTAACCATCATGCCAGTTAAAAGTAATTGCTCAATTACTCCAAAGTAGAACCCTGCGCTGATGCGATATCTGCAGTTTTTTCCGCATTTAAAAGCTCTCGACGGATAAAAGATTAACTGTAACGAGGACAGCGGATAAAACAACGGGAAAAAACATGTTAACGAGAATAGCGATAAAATTACCTATTTGTTAAGAATAGCGTAACTAACGTTACTATATTATAAATGGCTGAAATGGGTTGGGTTGTTTTACCTCTGAGCGGCACTTTTTTGCACACCATGGGCTAAATGGCCAGGTCACATGGACCCCGAAGGCTCAGAGAAGGTTTGGGGAGGGGACCCACTGGAAGAGCTGTTGGGAGATAGATGGTAGCCTCCCGTCAAGGCCATCCAGCGTGTTCTTTAACGTGCACAGGGTATGGCTCTCCCGCACACGGGACCACGGCTTAACGTCCCATCCGACGAACGGCGGCCTTTCCAAGCCCATCGGTGTCCCCTACTGACCGTGGGCAGGGCGGGGAATTTTGCGGAGATAAATCTCAACGCTGACCCAGCTGGGACTCGAACCTGGGAACTACAGATTACGAGCCTGGCGCGCTACCGACTGAGCCACCCCCGCCCAAAACAGCGGGAAAAAACATGTTAACGAGAATAGCGATAAAATTACCTATTTGTTAAGAATAGCGTAACTAACATTATTGTATTATAAATGGCTGAAATGGGAAAAAACTACTTAAAACAATGAAAAATAAAACTTATTTAGAATTAAAAAAAAATGCATTGGAATAAAGCGACAAATTTAAAAAACGTATCCTATTGCGAAAAAAGCGATCCTTTTGCCTGCAAAAAAATTTAAATTTAAAAATATTCCTAGAGTGATGCACAGAAAACTGGAATTAAATCTCTGAAAAATTCCAGTCATGAAGATCAAAAAGGTTGCAGAGTGAAATGTAGAGGGAAGTTACTGGGTAATGAAAGTGGAATATTTTTCCATAATCGCGGATAACTTGCATTTAAAAGAGCAAAATCAACCCAATAAATTTTACTTAATATTTCGTAAGGCATATGTTTCTGAAATAAAGGTTTGTTTTTTGTCACAAAACATTTTTCAGTTAATTATTAGTTATTAATAAATCATTAGGCTCATTTCTTTTACTCGTAAACATACATGGGATATCAAGCATTCTAAAAACCTCATCCGTTATTAAGTAGCCAATGTTATAGTAAGCAATAAGTAAGTAAATAAATAAGCATATAGTAATGCTTATTTACTCTATTTATGGTTTATAATCGTGGGGTGGAGTCTATTTGACAACAATGAAACCGTTACACTATGTGCAGAGCCACATAATTAGATGCATGATGAAACTAAGAAAATTTGAAAGCGTTGCAAATGTATACAATGAATTAGGTATTTTACAAATAAGGAAATTATATGTATTTCAGGTACTGAAATACATAAGGATGAATTTTAATGTTCAAACTTTACGGACATTTGAAAAGAATACTCGACTGTCAAAAAACCTTTTCTTACTTGATTTAAAAGCGAACAAAACTATTGTTGAAAAACGTTATGTTTATTTGGCGCAAAGTTTTTTAAACTGCTTACCAGAGTACATCAAAGGAATAAGAAATGATAACTTTTTCTATAAGGAATTAAGAAAATGGATTTTGAATGTGGTAAATATTGAGACTATGTTTTAGAAATAAAAGAGATTTAAATGTAATGTAATTTCATTTGATGCTGAGTTGCCCTTAAGGTGCTCAACTGAACCACTTATTCAACATAGATTTTTATATTTTTTCTGTTTTCTACCCAGTAAAGTTTTTTTTTTATTATTTCATTTATTCTTAATAATAATTTTCAAACTTATAAATTGGTTGAATATTTACTTAGATTTTGTGATCAAGCTAGCAAAGTGTGAGGAAATGTGAAATTGAAGCATGTTGCCTTTTCATTTTATTACAACATAACTGTTAAATTTCTTCCACAAGCGAGTTTTTACTCTCGTGAAAGACTCAACATTTTTTTCTCAGACTTGTACTGAAAAATGTAGGTAAAATTATAAAACACTAATGAAATATAATATTAAAATTTTCCATATATATGGTATGAATAAATATATGATTTTTATTGGGCAAACTATGTGTAAAGAAGAATATATATTAGAAAATGTAATACTTTAAAATCGTCTATCTGAGATATGCAACATTATATATATTTCATTATAATTTCAGTTCTAAGGTAAAAAACATGTAAATGTAATGTACTGCATATTCTGAGAATAAATTATCTATCTATCAAAAAAAAAAAATGTATGCCGCTGCGATAAAGATTTGCGGATAAGGTTATAGATGAGATCTTGCGGATGCGGATAGAACTTCTGCTCTCCGCGAGGGATCTACTCCAAAGAATAAATGATATCACGAACGAATGATTCAAGATGTATCATGGGCGCCGCAGAAAATTTTCCAGGGGGGGGGGGGGGGGGGCAAAGCTTGGAAACAAACAATTACAGCAATAAATTTTTATTTAATTGTTTAATTTTTTAGGTTTTTTTTTTCACAAGTAGATTATAGAATACAGTATTGCATCAATACAAAATCACATACATAATGCATATAAATGAATTACTTTAAATTGTTACGATTATAATTTGTGGAATTTTTTACTCGATCCCGGGGGGGCAGTGCCCCGTTTGCCCCCCTCTGCCCACGCCCATGAGATGCATGATAGGAAAAATTTCGCCAACTTTATTATTTATTGACACATAATGCATAATGTTTCTGAGGGTTTATCGTTCAACAACTGAAATGTCATTTTTAAAGTTAAAAGGAATTATCGCTTAGCATTATGACGTCGCAAACGGAATTTTCGATTTGAATCAAATAATGCATAATAGTGTGAATTGCTATGCAAAAGTAAAATGAATTAAAATATGAATTCAGAGTAGGTATAAGCAGCCAGAGAATGGTTCGCCTCTGTGATTGATCAATGCGCCAAAGAATCATATTTCATTTTCTCATCATAACACCAAAAATATCTTGGCGGTGTGGAATCCGTTTCACATGAAAAGTTGACTAAACACGATACAGTTTTATTTCTATACATTTGCTATATTTAAATCTCCTATGGTTTTATTTCGAAACCCATTCCCTCTTCCTTGCCTTTGCCCACTTCGTATCGAAGGCTCCATCCGTACTTTAACAAACAATTTACCCGCACCGCACGGCCATGACGAGTTCATTTATTTCTTTCCACGGCCGAAAGTATCGCAGACGACAACACCGACAATAACCGTAACCACTTGGTTCGCCTTGCAAGTGTCCCGTCCTTCATTGTACAAAAGAAGGTGAGACGAGACCATTGTGCCTTTTCGGCTGCCCAACTTCCTTCGCTTGCATGTGAAGTAGGGCGGGAAATAAAGTGCATCGCAACGGTCGATGAGGGAGCCGAATTGAACGCGGCCCGCCGGTAAGTTGCCGCAGGTGGCGTCCACTTCACTGCCCCGCAAAACATACAGCAATGTTTCGTGGCAGCATCTGTCCACGTTCGCTACAAACTCTTGAGAGTTCTGTCAACGAATGGTCGGGTAAGCGCCGATGCTGCATCAGAATTTCTATCGCGATCTGCTCTCGATATGAGCGAGACGTGAGCGCCTCGCTGCCGACCATAACGCAGGTGCTCGCGCTCCACGTGGTTGGGAAGGGCGCCGCGCATGCGCATCGCGATCATAACCAAGCGCCGCTCCGAGAATGAATGCCAAAGTACGTCTGCTTAAAATGACATTTCCCGCTCGCGAACTTCTCAGCTAAAGCGACAGAAGAGAACTGTAATGACTCCGTGCGAGTGGCAGGATTTCGGGCTCACCGAAGGTTAATCTTTCGTGACGGCTGTGTGCTTCTTCATAACTGTATCCGGAATATCTTCTTCGAATTGCTTCCCGCCTGTTGATGTTCCTGAACATTTGCTGGCCATTAAGGTGATGTCTGCTGTCTCCTGGATACACTGGGTCCTGGTCATCTATGGAGCAGCTTTTTATCAACAAGGTAAGTTGGATGGGAGTTTCTTTTAAATTTATGTCGCTATTCTTTGCATTAAAATAAAATTAATTTAAAGATATAAAAAGAAAAATTTTCTTTAAAGTTCATCATTAATATTAACCGAGTTTGGCTACTGATCTAAGGGACCTGGGTTCGAGCCCTGGATTAGGCATGGATGTGTGTGTCGTTTTTCTGCTGAGGTCCTGCCATCCTCTCAGATCTCCTACTGTGGCATATAAACTGACAGGCTCCTGTCAGACCTGTGGCAAGCAGCTGCTTGAGGGGGTATTTATTATTTATTTATTTTTATAAATTTTCTCAGGATTTTGAAAATCCTCACCTTTTAAAATTATAGAATTGCACGAAAGAATATCACAACTTCTCAGAGTGTGAGAAATAACTATTTTGAAGATCAGGGTGAATATTCAACTTTTTCACTTCTACATTATAAATACTACCTTTTTGCCCATTGCACTTTTTTTTCTAAATTACTAAATGATCAATATTCGCAATGTATTTACAAAGATAAATTAACGGAGAGATCAAATACCGAATTTATAGGAAGTGAATTCTTTATTAATGAGCTTTAACAAACCATCTTGTACCTGGGTTGGGTTGTTTTACCTCTGCGCGGCCCTTTTTTTGCACACCATGGGCTAAATGGCCAGGTCACATGGACCCCGATGGCTCAGAGAAGGTTGGGGAGGGGACCCACTGGAACAGCTGTTGGGAGACAAATTGTAGCCTCCCGTCAAGGTCATCCAGCGTGTTCTTTAACGTGCACAGGGTATGGCTCTCCGGGACACGGAGCCACAGATTAACGTTCCATCCGACGGACGGCGGCCTTTCCAAGCCCATCGGTGTCCCCTACTGAGCGTGGGCAGGGCGGGGAATTTGCCGAGATAAATCTCAACGCTGACCCAGCTGGGACTCGAATCTTGTACCTGGGATTACCATAGGCTGAAAATTTCCATTTAGCAAGAAGGGTTTGTCGATGTAATGCACCGTAGAGAACATCTGTGCAGAAGGAACGATCTCAATAGAAAATATTGATGCTTTCATTCACGAACAGATTCCTTTGCTAACTAAATTATCGACCATTAAAACAGCATTTTGTTTTTAAAATACTTCTACCAGAAGCTCGCATACTAGTCTTAGGAATATTCTCTTAAAGACTCTAAGTTGAAAATATCGTAAAGAATAAGTATAAAAATTTTTATTTCCAAATATCTAACTGTTTTATATATTTATTACACGTTATTTTAGACATTTTTATATATGTTATATATTTTTATACCATTAGGCTATTTGGGTTACATATTCAACTGGTTCGTTTTGTAATTAAGTTTATGTAACAGTTTTCTAGTTTCCAACTAGTACGATTTTACGAATTGTTTGCATGCCTTCATTCCTTAAAATGATATTAATAATGGAATTGTACTCTTTTCATGCATATCATACACTCTATATAGTATATTATTGTTCAAAGTATCCATCAGGGTCACCAAACTACTCTATATATTATTTTCCGAGTAAAACTGTGGGAAATGTGGGAAGACACATTTTCACATTTTTAAACAGACAAAGTGTTTCCACATTTCATTTGATCTAAAGAAAAAATATCGTAAAATCGTGTATATATATATTTTGTTGTTATTTAAGCAGTCGCAAACTTGTTTGATCATATTTTGCTGTTGGGGGGGGGGAATGGTGAAATCCGATCAAGCAGGATGATGACAACTAAAGCGGAGTGTAAGAAATAAAGTACTGTATGTGATCATCTGAGAATCTTGGCAATGGCTGAGTGGTTAGCGTGGTTGTCTGCAGAGCAATTTGGGATCGAATTTCAGAGAAGGAGTGGATCTTTTCTGATATATATATATTTTTTCTTCTGAGTTTTTGGCTTTCTCTGAAATCTTCTGCGTGGTGTAGGAAATAAAATATTTAGATCGGAAAAATGTATATATTAAATGCCTCTAGTATCACTGACACATTTCCATTTACGTATGGGGCAGTGCTGGTTTAGTCGGTAGAGTGCCAGACTGCTAATCTGCAATCCCCAGGTTCGAGTTCCACCGTGCCAGCGTTAAGATTTATCTCCTTCGTCAGAGAGTGGACACAGATGAGTTTCGAATTCCCGCCGTCCGTCGGGTGGGACGTTAAACCATTGCTCTGTGTGTGTGAGAGCCATACGCTGGGCACGTTAAAGAACACAGTGATATCCTTGACTGGAGGCTACCATCTGTTTTCTAATAGCTATCCAATGGGTCACCTTTCATTCTTCTTCTCTGAGCCTTCGGGGTCCTTGTTACCTGGCCATTTAGCCCATTGTGTGCAACAAAATTACCACTCAGAGGTAAAACAACCCAACCAATTACTTAGTGATATGCTCCTCCCCCCCAAAAGGAAGTATATAAAAATATAAAAATAAAAAGAAGCTAAGAGAGAACCATTGATGATATCAGAGAGAACCACTGATCAATTCCAATGAGAACTTTTGAGAGTTGACTCATTATCTCAGTCCCTCAAACCAAAAGTTTTCTTTGGACCACCTCTGGATGTAGACCGTGCCACTCACATTCTTCTGCACAACTGTATATAACTTAAAAATACTTTTGAAATTGTATATAACTCAACGTAAGTTATTTTCAGTCTTTATTTTCAGGAGTAGTTGGAAGTGGAGGAGGAGAGAACGATCTTCCTCTGCCATAGGATCCGCTTGTTTCGTAAAACTGTAATGCAACACTTTCTTCATCTGCTCGACGGGATTGATTGTTTTCTCTTTTGGACAATTTGTAAAGAGACAAACTACAAGACATAATTTCTTCAACACCACACAAAAAGTCCATTTAAGAACTAAACATCCACAAACTGTATCACAACACGAACACTTTCACTTTGCGCTTTTGTCGCTATCCTTCTCTACTACTTCTGGATCTGCTCTGCTTTGAAACTAAGGAAACTTGGCGGCTTCAGCATCCTCTCTGCGACGGATCTCAGCGATAAAAAAATTACCAGATTACACGAGTCCTAACTATAAATTTCCAGCATCATTTTTCGTGGATTCTAATCTGATAAATCAACTGCAAAAAAAAAAATCTTCCCCAATCGGGGGAAAAAAAAACTTTTAAAACGAACGTTGATTCTTAGATAGATGGCTTCTCAAGACAACCTTACTAATTTCAGGATGATTACGATGAGAAGAGAAAGACCAAACAGAATAACAACTATTTCAGAAGAGACGAATTATTACACGTGTTTATAGAGTTCCACTCGTTCCCCCGAAATTAATGAGTTACGACTTATTTGGAAGTTTGTCTAAAGTTGCCATTACATGTTAAAAACAAAGGTCGTATCATCATTTCTCTCTTCGCTGGCAGCGCGTAAAGTTTGGTCTGCGAAATTTATGCGTTGTGCTATGGAGCCGACTAAATACGAGGAAACATTTTACATTTCCACAAGGATGCAACTTGGGGACGACGGAAAAAATTTCGTGACGATTTATCACAAGTATATGGGGATCATACCTGTGTATTTACGACATGGACCCCGAAGGCTCAGGGATGGATGCGCAAATTCAGAGAAGGACGGCAGAGCTTCGAAGACCTACCTCGTGCAGAAAGACCGAAGGAGGCCGTGAACGAGAGCTGGGTTGTTTTACCTCTGAGCCGCACTTTTTTTGCACACAATGGGCTAAATGGCCAGGTCACAAGGACTCCGAAGGCTCAGAAAAGGTTGGAGGAGGGGACCCACTGGAACAGCTGTTGGGAGACAGATGGTAGCCTCCGTCAAGGCCATCCAGCGTGTTCTTTAACGTGCACAAGATATGGCTCTCCCGCACACGGAGCCACGGCTTTAACGTCCTATCCGACGGACGGTGGTCTTTCCAAGCCCATCGGTGTCTCCTACTGACCGTGGGCAGGGCAGAGAGTTTTGTGGAGATAAATTTCAACGCTGATCCAGCTAGGACTCGAACTTGGGAACTGCAGATTACGAACGTGGCGCGCTACCGACTGAGCCACCCCCGGTGAACGAGAGAATCATCGCTCCTGTTCGTAAACTCATTAACGAGAATTAGCACATCACCGTTCAGATAATATGTTTAAATGTTAGTGTATCGATTGATAGTGTGGAAACAATTACTCATCAACATTTAAAGTTCCAAAAGATCTGTGTCAAATGGAGATCCCCAAATTAAGAAAACAACTAATCTTAGGGCTAGAATCGACTCGTGCGAGGAGATTCTGGTAATGTTTGAACCTAGTGGCTCCAAACAGTTAACAGACATTGTCACAGGTGGTGAGATTTGGTTTTATTACTATATTCCCAGAAAAATTCCCGAGAAAAATGACAATTATGTTTGAGTTGAGGAAGATGAACTGCGTCCTCAAATCTTCCGACAAGACTTTCGCTCAGGAAGAGGGTGTTCACAATTTTCAATTCCCAAAGAGTTGTAGCCGTGGACACCTTACCTGAAAAAATGGCTATAAATGATCAATGCTACACCAACATTGTTTTGCCCAAAATGCTTAAAGATACGAAGGAGTAGGTGAAACAACAGGAGTATGAAGATTTCTCCTTCTTCGTGACAACAGCAGTGCTCACAAAACCAGGCTAGTTACGACCTATCTGGAGCAAGAAAAAAATCAAACAGTTATCTTATCCTGTATAAGGATAACCTGATCTTACAGCATGTGATTTTTGGTTGTCTCCAAAAACTAAATAGCAACTTGCTGGGAAGCCTTTTTCAAGGGTACAAGACCTTGCAAAATGCGTTCATTCAAAGTTGCTCCCCAACAAGAGTACCACCAAGCGTCCCAGAATTGGTGTAGACGTCTGCAACTTTGCATAGATGCTGGAGGAGAGTATTTTGATGAACAGTAAAAGTTTTGTTGGGGTAAATGGAATTTTTTTTTTCGGTCTGTAGATGCATGTCAAGAACTTTTTGCATGCCCCTCCTATTTCAGAATCGTTTCTCTTGAAAGGAAAATGTGCAAAATGTAGGCTTCATCTATAATTTTATTTCACTCAATTAATTCCTGAAAAATCAACTTGAATGTTCAAAGTACTTTTTCAAACAGTTTCTTGAATGTTCTTCAGTAACTGGAGAAATGGGAGGAGGATTGTTTTGTGAGAAAAGCAACTGTTTCAAATAGCTTTATCTTGAGTATTTTCAACTTTTACAAATAGCTGTATATCTTGCATGGGATCGGGGGCTGGCCGCAAGGGGAACCGTGGCCCCCTTCCCCTTTAGAGGGATAGTAAGAGGAATAAGAGCGAAAATATATTTTACCTATGTATTTAAACTCATTAATTTAAGAATTATTTTAAATTCCACTAAAATTGGAGGGGGAAATTTTGTTTTTGAACGCGATCTAGTCAGTTATCGCGGTCGTCTTTTATTTAGATCCTGACCTGTATTGGGTTGGGTTGTTTTACCTCTGAGCGCACTTTTTTGCACACCATGGGCTAAATGGCCAGGTCACATGGACCCCGAAAGCTCAGAGAAGGTTGGGGGAGGGGACCCACTGGAACAGCTGTTGGCAGACAGATGGTAGCCGCCCGTCAAGGCCATCTAGCGTGTTCTTTAACGTGCACAGGGCAAGGCTCTCCCGTACACTCGGCCACGGCTTAACGTCCCATCCGACGGACGGCGGCCTTTCCAAGCCCATCGGTGTCCCCTACTGACCGTGGGCAGGGGGGGGGGAATTTTTGCGGAGATAAATCTCAACGCTGACCCAGCTGGAACTCGAACCTGGGAACTATAGATCACGATCCTGGCGCGCTACCGACTGAGCCCCCCCTGGACCCGACTTGTATGACCTCGACTGAACCCGACTTGTATGATTAATACGTCACCCCAAAGGTAAAGAATTAACGTACTTGGTTGTGGAGCAAAGGTATTTAGTTTCGAATGCCAGGTAAGGCATGGGAATTTTATAATCCTTTGTTAACCGTAGAGACAAACTTTTTTTTTCCCTTTAAATTTTTTTTTTCCAAATTGAGTTACAAAAGAAACGTACAAAGCGAGACAAATGGTAAAAATAAGGTGGATTAAATAAAACAGCTTTATCATTCTACACAATGCAAAATGTTCAAGGTTAGCCTTTTTAATTTAATAATTTTCCGCGTAAAATATCGTTTTAGTCTTCATAAGGAAAGTTCATAGATTACTGGAAAGTAATTTTTGGAAAGTTCATAGATTACTGGGAAGTGATTAATTTATGTCTCAGATGTTGCAAAGGAAAAGGACTTTCAGGAACTACAGCAAAAAGTCCGAAAATTTTGTCTGACTGTACAAGAGTTTTTGTGCCAAAGAGGGAGTTCAGTTTCATTGGCGTCTATTTCCAGCACACTATTACACATCATTTGGGTTGTTTTACCTCTGAGCGGCACTTTTTTGCACACCATGGGTTAATGGCCAGGTCACATGGACCCCGAATGCTCAGAAAAGGTTGGGGGAGGAGACCCACTGGAGCAGCTGTTGGGAAACAGATGGTAGCCTCCCGTCAATTCCATCCAGCGTGTTCTTTAACGTGCACAGGGTATGGCTCTCACGCACATGGGGCCACGGTTTAACGTCCCATCCGACGGACGGCGGCCTTTCGAAGCCCATCAGTGCACTATTACACATCATAGTTGTGTAGAAGTTGTAGAGAGGAAAGTGAAGATTAAGTTTGTGAAATTTTGCTTTTTAATTACCGACTGTTGTTGTATACCTCCTGGCCGATTGCCGCAACCAGTTTTGCTCGTAGAGGCTAGAAACTTTTTCATCTTCGAATTGGAGTCGAACTTTTTTTATAAGAAATGGGTTGGGTTGTTTTACCTCTGAGCGGCACTTTTTTGCACACCATGGGCTAAATGGCCAGGTCACATGGACCCCGAAGGCTCAGAGAAGGTTGGGGGAGGGGACCCACTGGAACAGCTGTTGGGAGACAGATGGCAGCCTCCCGTCAAGGCCATCCAGCGTGTTCTTTAACGGGCACAGGGTATGGTTCTCCCGCACACGGGGCCACGGCTTAACGTCCCATCCGACAGACGGCTGCCTTTCCAAGCCCATCGGTGTCCCCTACTGACCGTGGGCAGGGCGGGGAATTTTGCGGAGATAAATCTCAACGCTGACCCAGCTGGGACTCGAACCTGGGACCTACAGATTACGAGCCTGGCGCGCTACCGACTGAGCAACCCCCGTCCCCTATAAGAAATGTATTTATGAAAATGAGAATGAACCTATTTAAAGTATATTGCAGACGACAAATATAAAAACAAACTAAAACTTCTGGAGAATATGGAAATCACGTTTTAAACGAAAATAAAGTTTTTCGTTTATCGACTTTTGTACTCTTTAAAGCTTTGAACTCAATCTAAGGGATGATTGAAAAAAGGCAATAGTAGCATTTTATTAATGTTTATACAACGTAAAAAGCATATCGCTTTTATTAATTAAAATGAAAAAAGTTGCTTTTTCACTCCCCTCTTAGAAAAGGGGAGTGAGAAAAGTTCTGTTCGTTGCGGGGCGGGGGTGGCTCAGTCGGCAGCGCGCCAGGCTCGTAATCTGTAGTTCCCAGGTTCGAGTCCCAGCTGGGTCAGCGTTGAGATTTTTCTCCGTAAAATTCCCCGCCCTGCCCACGGTCAGTAGGGGACACCGATGGGCTTGGAAAGGCCGCCGTCCATCGGATGGGACGTTAAGCCGTGGCCGAGTGTACGGGAGAGCCATACCCTGTGCACGTTAAAGAACACGCTAGATGGCCTTGACGGGAGTCTATCATCTGTCACCCAACAGCTGTTCCAGTGGGTTCCCTCCCCCAACCTTCTCTGAGCCTTCGGGGTCCATGTGACCTGGCCATTTAGCCCATGGTGTGCAAAAAAGTGCAGCTCAGAGGTAAAACAACCCAACTCTGTTCGTTGCTGTCAGTGGAATCTCTCTTGACATTCTACAACAAAAATTTAAAATTTTTATCCTAAACAGATTACTTGTAATATTCATTAAATGTTTCGTCATTTCTATTGTCTGCCCTCTGATGATGCAAATTAAATCTACCTAAGGAATTGAAAAATGCGAATTATAATATTTCATTATCACTTATTCAACTAAAAAGAATTTCCCAATTATGTCTTAAAGCAAAACAGTTGCGTTTCTCACCCGTCCTGGGAGTAATGTGGTTACTTACTGTTGTCAGTTCAAACCTCAAAACCTTTGCATTTCATCAAAATTTTTAATTTCTAGCATAAATCATCGCTTTGCAATGTTCATTTAAAATTTTACAATTTTCAAAATATTCCACCGTCAGAGGATGCGATTAAAACTTTTGGGAGATTCTTAAAGTGCGAATAATAATATTTCATCAATACCTGTCCGACCGAAAAATAATAAAAAAAGCTGTATATCTACAGATATATAGATGACAAAGTAAAAACATTATTTTTTTAGAAAATAACAAAGATTACACGAAAGCGAACTGGCTCAAGATCCAGTAGGATCAGAGACCATTGTTTGGTTGGCTTAGTCACGCCATCCTGATTGGTCAATGAATTGCTTTCTTACACACCTGGCGATAAAGCACGAGGGCGCGAACGAACGATACCAACAATTCTGTTTCGGCAAGGGGTTGGTCGTGGCGCTAGTAACGATCCTTCTTATATTACATAACCATCCTGATGACCAAGTAGTTTGTCTGATTGGTTACTGATCAAAGGGTTGGGTTGTTTTTCCTCTGAGCGACACTTTTTTGTCCACAATGGGCTAAATGGCCAGGTCACAAGAAACCCCAAAGGTTCAGAGAAGGTTGGGGGAGTGGACCCACTGGAAAAGCTGTTGGGAGACAGATGGTAGCCTCCAGTCAAGACTATCCAGCGTGTTCTTTAACGGGCACAGGGTATGGCTCTCCCGCAAACGGGGCCACGGCTTAAAGTCCCATCCGACGGACGGCGACCTTTCCAAGCCCATCGGTGTACCCTACTGATCGTGGGCAGGGCGGGGAGTTTTGCGGAGATAAATCTGAACACTGACCCAGCTGGGACTCGAACCTGGTAACTGCAGATTACGAGCCTAGCGCGCTACCGACTGCGCTACTCACCCCCACTGATCAAAGGGGTACAGAATCGAATCCCGGATAAGGAATGGATATTTATTTGCTTGTTATGTTTTTCTGCCCTTTTTTACAGTCTCCTTTCAAACTTCTGTGGCAAGCAACTACTTAAGGATTAATTTCGAATTTCATCACCCTCTCCCCCTTTCGTAATACCGCTTAATGTTTTGTCGGACTCCTTTCCCTCCTCTTTCGTAATATGTAACACTTTTTCTAAGGACGGGAATCAGCACAGCAAACGAGTTAGGCACGCAGTCGGATCCTATTTTCGGTTGGGATGGGTGGGTGGAAAAACGAAAGAAAATCATAATAGAAGGAAACTATTCGGCACTGGTGCACTTTGTTTTTACTTACTGCTAAAGTGCATAATTATATTTAATACAATGGTCCCGTGGCAGAGAGGAATGGGGGTGGCTCAGTCGGTAGCGTGCCAGGCTCGTAATCTGTAGTTCCCAGGTTCGAGTCCCTGCTGGATCAGCGTTGAGATTTATCTCCGCAAAATTCTCCGCCTTGCCCACGGTCAGTTGGGGACACCGCTGGGCTTGGAAAGGCCGCCGTCCGTCGGATGGGACGTTAAGCCGTGGCCCCGTGTGTGGGAGAGCCATACCCTGTGCACTTTAAAGAACACGCTGGATGGCCTTGACGGGAGGCTACCATCTATTTCCCAACAGCTGTTCCAGTGGGTCCCCTCCTCCAACCTTCTCTGAGCCTTCGGGGTCCATGTGACCTGGCCATTTAGCCCATGGTGTGCAAAAAAGTGCCGCTCAGAGGTAAAACAACCCAACCCGTGGCCGAGTGGTTAGCGCGCTTGGCTATTAATCTAAGGGACCTGGGTTCGCGCGCTTGGCTACTAATCTAAGGTACCTGGGTTCGAGCCCTGGGTAAGGCATGGATGTGTGTGTGTGTGTTGTTTTTCTGCTGAGGTCCTGCCATCCTCTCAGACCTTTTACTATGGCATATAAACTGACAGGCTCCTGTCAGACCTCTGTGGCAAGCAGCTGCTTGAGGGGGCATTTTTTTTAATGGGCTAAAAAGATATATATATCCAAAAATTTGTGTCCTCTCAATTTTAAAATAGTTTTTACAGTCTTAGAATTTCGTAGTGGGTAGAGGGACTAGGACCATCCTCCGGCTACGTGACTGAAATAAGTGTTATGGTAATAGTTAATTGAAAGTGATTTCATAATAAATTAACTAATTCTTGTCTTTAAACACAAATAAAATTTTCACTAATTGCAAAAGTATATGTAGAATTTTAACGTTAAATAAGGCCACCTCTGACCCCACTTCTTCCCCTGGTAACACAACATAATCTAATTACTAATCATCCTTCACTCGAAGGTGGATGAGTGGATTGGCTCAGTCGCAAGCGCGGCAGATTGGTAATCTGCAATTCCCAGGTTCGAGTCCCACCCGTGACAGCGTTGTGATTTATCTCTGCAAAACTTCCACACTGCCCTCGGCCAGTAGGGGACATCGATGGGCTTGGAAAGGTCACCGTCTGTTGAATGGGCCGTAAAGACACGGCCCCGTGTCTGGAAGAGCTATACCCCTGTGCACGTTAAAGAATACTCTGGATGACCTAGACGGGAGGCTAGTCTCCTAACAACTGCCCAGTGGGTTTCCTTTCTCCCAACCTCCTCTGAGCCCTTGGGGGTCCTTGTGACTTAGTCATTTAGCCCATTATGTGAAAAAAAAGTACCACTCAGAGGTAAACAACCCAACCTGGGCACAGTATTCGTTTTTAGGGGCAGATTTACCAATAAGCTGCCGCTTAGGGCCCCGGCTACTAAGGGGCACCAAATCGTTTGTGAATTTTATAACTATTTGTTTCTTAATAATTTGCTATTTTTAGTAGGTAGTTGAAAAATAGTAAATAATAATTTGTAAAAAAAAACGTATTACGTATAGTATTTTGTTATTATTACTAATTAAAGTAAAATGTTAATTTTTCAGTATTGGCATGAAAAAAATGTTATCATAACTGTAGAAGTCATTTCAACTGCATGCCATATGGCTCCTAAAGGTTGTTCCGCTTAAGGTCCCTGGACTCCTAAATCCGCTGCTGTTCGTTTTTTATAACACAGAGTTATACAAAAAGAAGCATACAATTTTAATACTTAATTTTACAAAAACTGCTGAAGCTAAATCCATCTTCTCTATATCGAAATATATTTTCTGCAGATAATCTCTTAAAGTTCAAATTTAAACCTCTTAAAGTTCAAATTTAAATCTCCTAAAGTTCAAATTTAAATCTTCCTCCAGGAGGTGCGCAATAATTCTGAGAATTGTTTTCAAAATGATAGCAAATGCACAGGTTCTTGTTTTAGAATGTTTTAACCTCTAAGCAGGGGATTAGCGCTTTTTTGCACACACTGGGCAAAATAACTAGGTCACAAGGACCCCGAGGGCTCAGAGAAGGTTGGAGGTAGAGGCCCATTGGACTGTTCTAAGGAGACAGATGGTAGTCTCCCGTCCAGGCCATCCGACGTGTTTTTTAACGCTCACAGGGTATGTCTCTCCCGCATACAGAACCACGCCATAACGTCCGGTAAGACGGAGGGCAGCCTTTCCGAGTCCATTCCTTCCCCCCTAAAATCCTGTCGTCTTATACGAAATCTCAAACTTGTCTACCTGTTTTGAAATCTAAACAGTCTTTGCATAATTTTATTTTAGCCCCAGATTTTATGTCGGACACTAAAAAGAGATTAAAAAAACAACGCTCTCATTTCATGAGGAATACCATTTTATACTTTCTGTTCGGTAGAATATTTTAGTAATTGCGACACCCTACTCAAGTCTTATTCTCAGACACCTACCGTCCCCCGAAACTGAATTCTCGAATCCCCCAAAACAAAATTCTCGTCTGTGTCTCTGGAGGTGGGACTCGAATCTGGGAACTTCAGATTACGATCCTGGTGCGCTACCAAGTGTACAGGAAAAAGCTTCCCAAGTCTGGAATTCGCCAATATAATGTCATTGTCAAGTTAGTAACGACAATTTTCGGGCACGTTAGGGAAAGAATTCGTCAACCAGGGTTGGGTTGTTTTACCTCTGAGCGGCACTTTTTTGCACACCGTGGGCTAAATGGCCAGGTCACATGGACCCCGAAGGCTCAGAGAAGGTTGGGGGAGGGGACCCACTGAAAGAGCTGTTGGGAGACAGATGGTATCCTCCCGTCAAGGCCATCCAGCATGTTCTTTAACGTGCACAGGGTATGGCTCTCCCGCACACGGGACCACGGTTTAACGTCCCATCCGACGGACGGCGGCCTTTCCAAGCCCAGCGGTGTTCCCTACTGACCGTGGGCAGGGCGGGGAATTTTCCGGAGATAAATCTCAACGCTGACCCAGCTGGGACTCGAACCTGGAAACTACAGATTACGAACCTGGGAACTACAGATTACGAGCCTGGCGCGCTACCGACTGAGCCACCCCCGCCCCGTCAACCAGGGAGTCTATCTACGATTGGTAGAAGCAATTCCAAGAAAGAAAGAAGTCTCTGCGAAAGAAAGAGCATCAGGCATCCTCGGGTTTCAGAGGTGAATGTGCAGCAAATTCGGGAAATGTTGGAAACGTTAGAGAATATGAACGAACGAACAAGTCGTGAGCTGCAGATTCCACAGATGAAAGTTCGACGTGTGATGTGGAAACTCCTACGCATGAAGCCTTACAAATTGCGATTATTGCATGTTCTGAAGCCCAATAATAGTCATTCGTTACGATTTCTGCCATGAAATTCAGGAGACACTGGACGATGTGTTTACAGAAAGGTTAGTTTTCAGTGATGAAGCAACTTTTCACTTAAGAGGAAAAATCAACTGTCGCAGTATTTTGTGTGGTTCTGAAGAGCCACACGTTGTCTGCGAACTTGAACGCGATTCACCTGAACTGTTGCCCTGTGATATGGTGTGACAAGTGATGTGGGAAGAGCTGGATTATTGGCTTGATGTGTGCCGCGTCACACACGGGACTCGCATTAAGTCCTTGTAAAGTGTGAAAATAATTTGGAGGGTTCTTCCTTTAGTCTATATATAGCATGTCGCGATATTTTAAGGTTGGGTTGTTTTACCTCTGAGCGGCACTTTTTCTTTGCACACAATGGGCTAAATGACCAGGTCATAAGGACCCTGGAGTCTCAGGGTGGAGGTGGCTCAGTCGGTAGCGCGCCAGGCTCGTAATCTGTAGTTCCCAGGTTCGAGTCCCAACTGGGTCAGCGTTGAGATTTATCTCCGCAAAATTCCCCGCCTTGCCCATGGTCAGTAGGGGACACTGATGGGCTTGGAAAGGCCGCCGTCCGTCGGATGGGACGTTAAGCCGTGGCCCCGTGTGTGGGAGAGCCATATCCTGTGCACGTTAAAGAACACGCTGGATGGCCTTGACGGGAGGCTACCATCTGTCTCCCAACAGCTGTTCCAGTGGGTCCCTTCCCCCAACCTTCTCTGAGCCTTCGGGGTCCATGTGACCTGGCCATTTAGCCCATGGTGTGCTAAAAAGTGCCGCTCAGAGGTAAAACAACCCAACAACAACCCTGGAGTCTCAGAGAAGGTTGGGGGGAGGGGACCAGCTGGGGCGCTGTTAGGAGACTCATGGTAGCCTCCCTTCAAGGCCATTCACAGTGTTCTTTAATGTGCACAGGGAATGGCTCTCCCGCACACGGAGCCAAAGCTTAACTTCCCATCCGATGGACGGCGGCCTTTCCAAGCCCATCCGTCCCCTATTGACCATGGGCAGGGCGGAGAGTTCGTAAGAGATAAATCTCAACGCTGACCCAACTAGGACTCGAACTAGGAACTGCAGA
This sequence comes from Ryuthela nishihirai, assembly GCA_038380435.1. Taxonomy (NCBI): domain Eukaryota; kingdom Metazoa; phylum Arthropoda; class Arachnida; order Araneae; family Heptathelidae; genus Ryuthela; species Ryuthela nishihirai. The sequence goes on along the minus strand of JAWZYU010000018.1, from coordinate 40,341,190 downwards.
TTACCAGCCTGGCGCGCTACCGACTGAGCCATCCCCGCCCCGATATTTTCAGAAGTACTTGCAAACTAAAATTCTTTAAGTGTATACTTCTTTTTGAATAATCCTGTATAAATGTGAATCAGTTATTAGCTTAGGTATCTCTCTGAATTTCAGCATAGAACTTATAGATTTCACTTGGTGCGAATGCTCATGATATAACATTGCATATCATTATATACGTGATTTAGCAAGATATCAGATTATATTTATCATACAGCAATTTTAAAGGTTTGGCAACACTTTTTGTATTACAGAGCTCCATGAGTCATAAAGAAAACAAATCCTAAAGTTTATGTAGTAGAAAATTTTCCGTTAAAATGAAACGGGCCCTTGAATCTGAAAAATAAACGTGGTTTTAAACTGAAACTCAATTCTATCATAGAGACTTTTTAGACTTTTCAACGCAACACTAGATAAGAAAGAGAAAATTCACGTGCGAAATTGGGGACCGGGCTATTAAGTATTTGTGAAATTATGAGGCGGGGGGGGGGGGGGAGGAGAGCCGAAATTAGTTGAAAAAGAGTGATATAACTTTAACAATAAGCGCGAGCAGGAAGATTACTAAGTAGCATGCAGTGTCCCCGATGTAATGTGTACAACCCTTTTCATGCATCTCTGATCACTCGGGGTCCTTGTGACCTGCCATGTAGCCATTACCAATCATTACCAAATTATATGTGCATGGCCGCATCTAGAAAAAAATAAGGGGGAGTGGCAAAAAATTCAATCAAACCGGAAAAAGGTAAAAGGTGCGGGCCAAGAGACTGGATTTCCGTTGCAGTATAACATTTCCTCTTCCGTTTTAGAGGTGAGAACCTTAAAAAGACCTTTTAGACCCAGCTGGGACTCGAACCTGGGAACTAACGAGCCTGGCGCGCTACCGACTGAGCCACCCCCGCCCCAATAAATCGAGAAGTGAAATGGCTTGGGAATAAACATTACATCAGTATATTGTTGCGGATCACAAAAATGGATAGCCACTGAGCGTGAGTATTAAAAGCTATATTTCAAAACCAAATTCAATACAAGGTAAATTGTTACAAAGGAAATATGGATGAAGTATCTTATTAACAAATCAACTATTAACATGCACAAGTCATCAATCTTCCTGCGTAGAGCACACAATATCAGCTCTGTGTATTTTACTAAATACTACCTTTTACTTGATTTACCAGGTCACCCGAAGATCTTCACTCGTAAACCAATTCTCGTCCTGTGCTAATAACTTTTCACACACTAGCCGAACAAAAAGACAGTCCGTGTAGACATTCGAAGTTAGCCATAAAAGTTCCCACTTTTATACTTCCGTGTATACACAACACATCAAGTTACTTCTTGATACTTAACGATAAAAGATCCCACTTTTATCCTTCCGCGTATACACAACACATCAAGTTACTTCTTGATACTTACGCGCACTGTCTCAGAACAGCTCACCGTCCATTTTCGAACTCTCCCGACCGTTACAACACAACGACCGTTACAATACAAAAACGACCGTTAACGCTCCACTCTTCTTCTCCAAATTCTCCCAAAGTTCTTATTCGTTGGCTGAAACTTTTTGCTTTCGGTTGCCAGATTCCTTCTGTCGTAACAATATAAAGAGAGAAAAAAGTTACAATCGTGGAAACATGCAAATGAATCAGTAGGAAAGGCGAAACAAAAAAAGATAGCATAGTAAAGATGGTATTAATTTTTGGTTAATGTTTCCTGCTTTCTTAATATTTAATTGCGGCAACAAGAATGAAATAATGAAGGTTCAGATAGTTATGATATTGTTGCGGATTACAAAAATGGATAGCCACTGAGCGTGAGTATTAAAAGCTATATTTCAAAACCAAATTCAATACAAGGTAAATTGTTACAAAGGAAATATGGATGAAGTATCTTATTAACAAATCAACTATTAACATGCACAAATCATCAATCTTCCTGCGTAGAGCACACAACATCAGCTCTGTGTATTTTACTAAATACTACCTTTTACTTGATTTACCAGGTCACCCGAAGATCTTCACTCGTAAACCAATTCTCGTCCTGTGCTAATAACTTTTCACACACTAGCCGAACAAAAAGACAGTCCGTGTAGACATTCGAAGTTAGCCATAAAAGTTCCCACTTTTATACTTCCGCGTATACACAACACATCAAGTTACTTCTTGATACTTAACGATAAAAGATCCCACTTTTATCCTTCCGCGTATACACAACACATCAAGTTACTTCTTGATACTTAACGCGCACTGTCTCAGAACAGCCCACCGGCCATTTTCGAACTCTTCGACCGTTACAACACAACGACCGTTAACGCTCCACTCTTCTTCTCCAAATTCTCCCAAAGTTCTTATTCGTTGGCTGAAACTTTTTTGCTTTCGGTTGCCAGATTCCTTCTGTCGTAACACTGCCCCCTTCTTAGGTCTTGTTCGTCCCGAACAATTCTGGATTCCAAAGTTTCTTCAGTTCTTCGATGAAACGGGGCCAAATGATCCACGTGAACCACCTTGCACTTTGTAGCTGGACATCGACGAATGCGATATACCACGTCTGTGTCAAAATGAAAGCGAATCTCATTATGACGTAGATTTCTTTTCTGACTGAAGCCTCGTCCACAAACATAATACGTGTAAGGCCTATAGCCCTTGTGAACACGTTTATGTCTCTGCAGGGAGAAGAATCGACTGAGTTTTCGTGCAAAACCTGTAAAAAGTTTTCTTCTTTGTCGAAAGTTTTCTTCTTTGGATTTTTACTTCTATCAACAGTAACAAGGAATGAAAGTCATTAGTGACATAAAATCTAGGGAGAATTTTCATCCTGCAATCTGACCCTTTTGTCAGTTGACTTTCACTTAATTCAGAACTGTCGTGATGAACCTTCAGCCATATTTCACCTGATTCAATTTGATCCCCAAGGTGCTTCACAAATATGACATCAGCTCCATAATTCTTTTTAGCGCTTCGGTCCATCTCCTCCTTCCATACTCTTGCTAGAACTGCAGCTTCTAATCCGACAACCTTACCTGTTTCTCCTGTATAAGTGAAATCAGTGATGTGTCGGGCTGCTAGCAATATTTTTTCTGTTTTATCTTCACATAGCCAGCTTGCAACATCTTCAGATACTCCTTGTTCTATTAACATGTTACGAAACTTGTTCAAAGCATTGCCGTTATGCAGAACCTTGCGGACACGTGATGCTTCATCTACCCTATTATCCACAATGTTCACCAAACGCAGAAGTTCTCCTCCTAACTCTTCGACGAGCTCTTGCAGTTCCAAGGATCCGTCACCAAGGAAACACTGAACAGCTTCCATCACTTCCAGAGAGTTGTCAACAGAGTTTTCAAGAGGTGAATCCATGTTGCTGATAACAGCTGAACAACTCAAACTCTTCATTCCACGAGCTTGTGATGCTGCAACCATTTTCTTAACTAAATCAACAGCAACATCTTCTGTACTGATGAGATCAATAGCTCCTTTTCCGAATTCAACATCGTAAACCAAAGCGCACACTCCTTCAGCCAGCTTTTTGGACACAATTGAGCATCTCATTAGAGGAACGCTATCTACGGTAGCCGTCAGATCCTTGCAGCGGTAAATCTCCTTATCTGTTGGCACCAGCTCCACTGTCTGTCCTACGATGCAGCATCCGACGTCTTCCCTCATCTGCTCGATTTTATCTTTAGTGCAGTCGACTGTGAAGCCAGGGATGGATTCCAATTTGTCCAGAGTATCTCCTGTCAATTGGAGAGCACGACCGGAGATCATAGGGACCTTGAGACCTAAAGCAGCAAGTGCAGGAGCCAAGACAAGACTCACTTTGTTGCCGACACCTCCTGTGCTGTTTTCATCTACCATCCGATGGCGCCACTCGGGTCTCCAGCAAAACACATGACCCGAGGAGGTCATAGTTGCTGTTTCTTCGGAATTCACTTTCTTGGAGCTCTCATTGTAATTAGCCAGGGAAACATCAGTCATGATTGCCAAATTGTTCATTCTGGAGATCAGCGACGAGTTTTGTAACATGATATTGTCCACTTTAGAGCTCTTGTAGTCGTGATAAAACTTTTCTATATCCTTATAATCTAAATGGTTATAATGTCCAAATCTGCACATTGACTGTTCAGAAAAGAAATTCAGCGTGGCTACGTTGAAATTATCTGAGGGATTCACTTCTCTCTGATCGTAACTCTGAGGCTTAGTTTCATCCAGAAAGTTAGTCTTTGAAGTACTGTCTCTGCCTGAAGCTCCTTTACTAGCATCACCTGTTACGCTTCTAAGCCATTCTTCGGAATTCCTCTTCCTTAAATCCCCACTTTCTATAAACGATTCAAGTGTGGCTATATGCTTCGGAAAAATCTCTCCGACTTCCCGGGTAACGTCGAATGGCACTTTGTTTCTATGATGAATGGACGCCTCTTCTTTACTCGGACCACTCTGCGAAACGTAAACTCTGTTTCGTTCCCCCTCATTACCACTCGTTACTCTGCCTTTGCGATAATTGTCCATGACGCATTTTGCTGACGGCGAGGAATAGAATACCTTTCGTGTGGATCTCTCTTCAGATCGTGCCAGACTTGTATACCTAGGTATTTTGAAGTGCAAAGCGTACTGTATAGTCTCGCAGCTCTCTGATCTGTGTGATTGTTCTTCACAGTTCCTAGACATGTCACCAGCGACATAGACACTCTGCCATGCATTACCAGTAGTTGCGTGGTCAAAGGCATTATCTGCGCTATCTCTTCGATTCTTGATTTCCAGTAGCAGATCCACATTTTTATATGCGTTGCCTTTCTCTTTTCCATGTTTACAATCTAACTTAACACTATCAAGATCATCTTTTTCACTGACAAATTCAACATTTAAACTATTGCATTGTCTATTGAGTTCGGTTTTATGATCCTTGAAGTGATCAATAATCTTACCAACTTGAGAAGCCACTTCAGCTCTCATCTCAGTATTTTGTGCGGCCATTTCGGCTTTCAAGTCACCTATTTTATCGCTTTGGGCAGCTATATCACCTTTAATATCAGTCATCTGAGTAGCCATATCGGCTTTCAAGTCATCTTTTTGAGAAACTATCTCAGTTCTCAACTCATTATTTTGTGCGGCCAGGTCACCTATTTTACCTTTAATATCAGTCATCAACTTTACTAATTCATCCATACTTCAGTTAACGGCATTCAATAAATTATCCCACTTCTGACACCAAATGTTGCGGATTACAAAAATGGATAGCCACTGAGCGTGAGTATTAAAAGCTATATTTCAAAACCAAATTCAATACAAGGTAAATTGTTACAAAGGAAATATGGATGAAGTATCTTATTAACAAATCAACTATTAACATGCACAAATCATCAATCTTCCTGCGTAGAGCACACAACATCAGCTCTGTGTATTTTACTAAATACTACCTTTTACTTGATTTACCAGGTCACCCGAAGATCTTCACTCGTAAACCAATTCTCGTCCTGTGCTAATAACTTTTCACACACTAGCCGAACAAAAAGACAGTCCGTGTAGACATTCGAAGTTAGCCATAAAAGTTCCCACTTTTATACTTCCGCGTATACACAACACATCAAGTTACTTCTTGATACTTAACGATAAAAGATCCCACTTTTATCCTTCCGCGTATACACAACACATCAAGTTACTTCTTGATACTTAACGCGCACTGTCTCAGAACAGCCCACCGGCCATTTTCGAACTCTTCGACCGTTACAACACAACGACCGTTAACGCTCCACTCTTCTTCTCCAAATTCTCCCAAAGTTCTTATTCGTTGGCTGAAACTTTTTTGCTTTCGGTTGCCAGATTCCTTCTGTCGTAACAATATATAGACATGAAAAGGGTTCATTGCTTTGTAAGAAGAAACTTTCTGCATTTGCTTTTTAATGATATTAATGATTTTAAATGATATTAATGATTTTGCATTTTGCAAGCATCTTAATATCACTCATTGATACAAACTGTTACGAACGGATCGCCATATTAAATCTAATATATAAAGAAGAAAATTTATTTGTTTGTTTGTGTGTCTGTTCGCTTATGCACTCAGCCCACAGAAGGGGGTGGCTCAGTCGGTAGCGCGCCAGGCTCGTAATCTGTAGTTCCCAGGTTCGAGTCTCAGCTGGTCAGCGTTGAGATTTATCTCCGCAAAATTCCCCGCCCTGCCCACGGTCAGTAGGGGACACCGATGGGCTTGGAAAGGCCGCCGTCCGTCGGATGGGACGTTAAGCCGTGGCCCCGTGTGCAGGAGAGCCATACCCTGTGCACGTTAAAGAACACGCTGGATGGCCTTGACGGGAGGCTACCATTTGTAACCCACCAACAGCTGTTCCAGTGGGTCCCCTCCCCCAACCTTCTCTGAGCCTTCGGGGTCCATGTGACCTGGCCATTTAGCCTATGGTGTGCAAAAAAGTGCCGCTCAGTGGTAAAACAACCCAACCCAGCCCACAGAAGAGCTAGAGACACCAAACTTTGCATGAACGTTCCGTTTAGCCAAGGGTAGAATATTAACTATATGCGAACTCGCTGGAGTCAACCAAAATTGGGGTGGGCGGGTTTGAATTTTTCAGAATCTCCATAGACTTAGCATTAACGGTTTAAAGTTATTCGAAATAACTGTTGCCACTAATAAATTTGAAACAAAAGGATTGATCAAACTAAACTAATATCTGATTTCGTGTGATTCAACATTAACAGTTGAAAGCTATTCAAAATAACTGTTGCTTCCATTAAATTTGAGATAATGAATGCATCAAACTAATTTCTTTCTGATTTTGCGTGATAAAATCACTGTTCAGTTTGCTGAATCAAGAGCGCGAACGTCCGTGAATATTGAAGTCGTTCTAATTAAGCACGAGCGGAACACGAGATTCTTTGTTGAAATGAAAGTTTCAAAAACTAAATTCGCATCAGAAGTTAAAATCATTAACTTAATTGGTAAAATATGTAAACGCTAATAAAAGTATATACGAATAATTAATAAATGTTTTAAATATTAGGTTAAGTAATAAATCATTTTGTTTAATAATAATAAGTTTTTAGTACCTTTACACTTTTTTATGCACCTCAGACCATAGTTAATTTTTTTTTCTATAAAGTTACATATGCCTGGCGAATTGCATCTGAGGACCTCTGGTGGGTACGAAGTGATTTGGAAAGTCCGATTATATGAGCGAGGACATTCCGGTTTTTGGTTCAGAAACTTTTGACGTGGGGAGGATAATGGGTACCTCGAACTATGTCGATTTCTTTTCTCCCCTAAAAGCGAGGGAGAAAATTGTAATCGGAGGGGGAGGTTTGGTTGTTTTACCTCTGAGCGGAACTTTTTTGCATACCATGGGCTAAATGGCCAGGTCACATGGACCCCGAAGGCTCAGAGAAGGTTGGGGGAGGGGACCCACTGGAACAGCTGTTGGGAGACAGATGGCAGCCTCCAGTCAAGGCCATCCAGCGTGTTCTTTAACGTGCACAGGGTATGGTTCTCCCGCACACGGAGCCACGGTTTAACGTCCCATCCGACGGACGGCGGCCTTTTAGGAGACAGGAGTTCCTTCACTGTCTCCTAACAACTGCACCAATGGGTCCCTGTTCAAAAGTACCAATGAGCTGTACCAAATGATCTCCCCCCTTCCCGGGGGAGATCATTGCACTCGATCTCCCCCCGGAAGGGGAGAAGATCTAGTGCAATGATATTTATTCCAAATGAAAGCTTGCGACGTGGGGAGCGTCATCTGCTCTACATTTTAGAAAGTTTCAGACCCGAAGCAACACCGGGCAAATCTGCTAGTATGTTACAATGACCCCGTTGGAAGCGAATTTACTGAAATTCTCAAGGAACGCATATTAAATGTTCAGTGAGATATTACTGTACCGATAAAAATATTTGAATCAAAAACCTAATTGGTAACAGATCAAAGAAATCAGAAACCTTGAGTTCAGTGTTAATAAGCTTGTGACTAAACTCAACGAAACGACAGATACGTTAATTTATAATACACACAAAAAAACCTGCTAATCTCTAAATCACATTAATGTTAATAAGTATCAACAATTTTCAACAATATTTAATTTAAAATCCAATAATCTTACTATAGCCATAATTCGGAAAAGGCAGACACGCGTTTCTTGTTCTTCCGCCGCTGGCCACGACTTCCGCGGTGTGACGTCACTAGTAGCGGCAATTTTCGGTTACTGTGGTTCCACGGGACCGGATTCTCTGTGGGCTCTGCCGTCAGTTACTAAGTGAATATACTAGTGCATTGTCAATGGAGTTGTGGGTTGGGTTGTTTTACCTCTGAGCGGCACTTTTTTGCACACCATGGGCTAAATGGCCAGGTCACATGGACCCAGAAGGCTCAGAGAAGGTTGGGGAAGGGGACCCACTGGAACAGCTGTTGGGAGACAGATGGTAGCCTCCCGTCAAGGCCATCCAGCGTGTTCTTTAACGTGCACAGGGTAAGGCTCTCTCGCACACGGGACCACGGCTTAACGTCCCATCCGACGGGCGACGGCCTTTCCAAGCCCATCGGTGTCCCCTACTGACCGCAGGGCGGGGAATTTTGCGGAGATAAATCTCAACGCTGACCCAGCTGGGACTCGAACCTGGGAACTACAGATTGCGAGCCTGGCGCGCTACCGACTGAGCCACCCCCGCCCTGTCAATGGAGAGTTGAATGGAGTAGCGCATTGTCGATTGGAAAGTTTGTGACTGACATTTCATGCCAAACGTTTGGCGGGTTTAAACAAGTAAGGAATATTAGCAGTTGTAATTGCTCACCACCCAAAGCCACTAGTGAAATCACGTTGTGCATATTAATGTGAATAAGTTGATAAATTTCCCAATTTTCGCAAACCTTGCTGGCTCATTATAGCGACAGGCTGATATCAGATCGCTTTCGGAAGCAGCTGTTTGTGGGGTAAAAAGGAAAAAAAATGTGGTTGAATATTTAATTACAAGAATGCCTTTTAATGTAAAAATATCTGTGATGTTTACAACGTTCATTGGTTCTTTTAACATCTGAAGTTTGGGATGATGGCGTAGTATGATACGAGGAAATAAAAATAAAAATGTATTGTGATTCTAGGGTTGTTGTTGTTGTTTTTGCTATCACTAGCACTTCTGGTTTTGCTCACAGTAAGCTAAATGGTCAGCCACAAGGAGGCTCAGATCTTGGTAGGAGAAGGGGATCCACTGGACAGATGTTAGGGGACAGATGGTAGCCTCCCGTCCAGCGTGTTCTCTAACGTGCACATTGGTACGGCTCTCCTGTACATGAGCCACGGCTTACTTTCCCATCCGACGGACGGCGGTCTTTCTAAGCTCATCGGTGTCCCCTTTCTCACAGAGGGCAGGACTCTCTTTCCATATAATTCTAGGGGAAGGGGTAAAAGAAAGATTATTGTGTTCCAAGAGAGGATTATAGAGAAGCAAGTTGACGCAACACAGAGTGCATGTGCGTATACAGAGTGCAGATCACCTAGGTCGATTACACTGGTCTGCTTGAAAATCCTTCCTCGAAAAAAAAATGGATGTACTTTATAGATTTGAGGATGCTGACTCCGAATCTGGCATCCAAATGTTTATATCAGGCCCTATTTTTGTGGGAGAGCATATAGAGTATTACGATGTAATATGTCGCTAAAGCTGCATTTCTTACTTCACAGGGGCGGGGGTGGCTCAGTCGGTAGCGCGCCAGGCTCGTAATCTGTAGTTCCCAGGTTCGAGTCCCAGCTGGGTCAGCGTTGAGATTTATTTCCGCAAAATTCCCCGCCCTGCCCACGGTCAGTAGGGGACACCGATGGGCTTGGAAAGGCCGCCGTCCGTCGGATGGGACGTTAAGCCGTGACCCCGTGTGCGGGAGAGCCATACCCTCTGCACGTTAAAGAACGCGCTGGATGGCCTTGACGGGAGGCTACCATCTGTCTCCCAACAGCTGTTCCATTGGGTCCCCTCCCCCAACCTTCTCTGAGCCTTCGGGGTCCTTGTGGCCTGGACATTTAGCCCATGGTGTGCAAAAAGTGCCGCTCAGAGGTAAAACAACAACACAACTCTTACTTCACATCTGATTTGTTTTCCCACAATTGATGGGAGCGGTTTCGGATGAGTAGGGAGAAAGATTCCATCAAGACATATCCGAAACGGAAAAATGACATAGCAGCAAATGGAACGAGAGTGTTTTGGCGGACTACTGTTGGGCACTGCAGCGCGAGGATCCAGAGATAAAATATAAGCGACAGAAGACAACAAAAATATTTTTTGTCTAAATATTTACAAGTATCAGGATTTATTAGTGTCAGCTTTAACCTTATAAAATGTAAATGAATATTTGGTAAAATATATTTATCTTCTCTTAGTAAAATAGTGTTTTTTTTAAAATTAAACCCATATCTAGAAAACTGTAGGTAATAGAACAATTCGGCTGTCAGGGTTCGGATTCAGAACCCTCAAAAACATAAAAAATCAGACAAAAATTTGGAAGGGAGGGAAAAACATGTTTTTTTTTGCAGACCAGTGTTATACGTCGATTTGGCCCATTTTCAAATGTGTTTGGCCTATTGAATTCAGAGAAAGAGAAACTGCATGCAATTGCTATGATAATTCATATATTAATTATAATCGCGATATCCGTCACTTCCTAACATTGGCCAACGAAAATGCAAAACGAAATGAAAAAAGTGAAATTCCACTGAATGTTAATAATTGAATGTAGTTAATTGCAAATGATCATGTAATGTCATATAACACCATTTCAACTTTCCATTTCACCAAAGTATCATGACGTAATACAGCCACCAAAACTTCCTCTCTTTTCCCCTCCAATTGTTACGTAATTCAGGGATGACTCCCAAGTCTTAGGCTTTATTAGAGTCTTAGCAGAGATTCTCTTAAATGCAATGTAACTTTATCAAATGTAACAGGCGAACTACGGTCCGAGGGCCAAATGCTGCCAGTAAAAGTATTTTTGAATCTAGAGAAAAAAATAATAGAGAGAGATTATAGCATTCATATTCTCACTCATATATACTTAGTCTCTATTAAAATTTAATATTATTAATATCATTAACAAGACTCAAATTATAAAAATAAAGAATAACAAAATTTTTAATTTTTTAATATTTTACGGTGCTTAAAATTTTAGCCTTTCTATCAATATTGCACATAACTGTTGTAACCCCCCCCCCCCCCCCTATCAAAACAAATGTAGGAAAGTTCACCTACCACTGGTCTAAATTTTTGTGCATTTCAAGAATATTTCAAGCATAAAAATATTTTTACGATGTTTTTTAATACTTATTTTAAGTGAATGGTAAAAGTCAATATCCCAAAAAGAAATTCTCAGAGATCAACGTCACATAAAATATTTGGTTTACAGAGAAAGTTACCATCCCCCGTGATCTTGTATAAACTGCTGAATAATTACACTGATGCTATCCAGATATTAAATTTAATGTCGCGTGTGGTCCCTTAAACAAAGTCTGAAAGTTAATAATTTCAAATCTACGATTTGGAGATAAACTTCAACTAGCAAATTTGCTTTACGTAGATTTTTTAATTTAAATAGTTTACATTATAAATTAGACTTATTTGCAAAGTCATTAAATGAATTGAAAGATGAATGTGTTTATTTCCTTAACCAATACACGAGGTTGTGCGAATTGTTGAATTAATGAATGATTGATTAATCAATAATAATTAGTGAATGTAGATGAGCGACTCCCGCGTTTGCCTTTGATGTTATTTCTTTATTTTTATTTTCCTTGTTTTTATTTTTACTCTATTACAGCCACTTCCAGCTTAGCACTGTTAAATGGTTCCACGAAAACACAGCACTAAGTTAAATTCGCGATAAGGGAGCGCCATTCCCGATGGATATTAATGCAAATAGTTTCGATTCCATCCAGAAAATTCAATTTCAAGGACAAAGAAATCCTAAACTGTATCGATATTTAATGCAAATAATGATTCGTAGATGCAAATTATGAAGTTAAAAAATTTAACGTTGAAACAATTAAATTTAAAAAATTACCTTTCAAGCAGCTGTTTGCCTCCGAAATCAGACAGGAGTCAGATCTGTTAAGAAGACTAGACCTCAGCAGAAACATATATGCCTTAGCGGGGACTCGAACCCAGGTTCCCTTAATCACTAGGCAAAAGCGCCTTAGGTACAAAATAAATTAACCGAGTACATTTCATACCGTATTGTGCACCTCGTAATTAGGGCAGCTATGTGAAAGCATTACAAGTGTAAAGATCTTTGAGTTACGGATTTGATATCCTAGAACCATCAGATACATGAAAATGAATTGTGTTCAGTGATGGAATCCTCAAACATTAGACAAAGGACGTATTCAGCATTAACAATACAAAAGAATGTGCATGTTTTAAACAACTCACGGTTAGTTTAAAGGGATTACTTTAACACAGGGCCGTATTCAGATTACATCGCGCCCTGAGGCAAACAATTAAATATCGCCCCTCAAAAGGTCGGAATTGCGCATGCGCAACTCCTACGCTCGAAACGAGGATTGCAATGTCCATAAAATGAAATAATAATCCCCAAAATGATCAATATAACGTAAATTAAGTAAAACTGGTTAAGGAAAAGTAAAAGTGAATGGTGGACCATCATAGGCGCCGTGAGGCAGGCTGCCTCTATGCTCCACCCCATCGAAGATACTGCTTTAACATTAAAAATTGCTACAGAGCAGTTTTTTGCTCGTAATTACTTTAAGGTTTAACAGAACTTAGCGTTCAATTGTAGACTTTATTTTAATGAATTTCGGTCTGTAGTTGACACAAAAATAAATGAAACATTAAATTTGTGCTTGTAGTTTACAAAACGTAATATGTACAGATATATAAGTTTACGCATTCTGGTTTATATGATTCGTTATCACACAAATCAAAAATTTTCTTCAGAAGACGTTAAGTACGAGAGTAGCACCGCAACCTTGGAATTTTGACTGAGCTACCTGCTGATATTAAATCTGCTTAAAAGCAAACTCTATTCGCATGCCTTCGACACCGTGTCGCTTTTTGTAGATTTAACATGGAGAGTGTTAAACTATCCTGTTCTCTGCTGGTGAACTAATTATAGATTGAAACTTTTCACTTAATAATGTTAATAGGAGTTGTAGATAAGTAATCAACGACTTATGGTTCGCATTCTACAGAGAGCAGCACGCCACAAAATCCCGAGAACTTATTAAATATTAATCGACGAGACCATGTCGTTTAAACTATGATATACATCACCCCTCACTTTAAAAAAGAGATATAAACAATGGTAGATAAAAGTCAGTAATAGGCTGAACACAACAATTCCAAGGTCACAAGTTTGCAGTCTCATGTCGTGTGGCCTTTTTGACAATGTCGGTTGTAGTCTATAGTTGGACACTTGCGTGCGCAGATTTTTTGTTATCAGTCTGCTTTCGAGGTGAATTGGATTTTATTTTTCCTTGTGTTGCATTATTTATTAATTTGTATTTGTATATCACCGCTGTTGGGTTGGGTTGTTTTACCTCTGAGCGGCACTTTTTTGCACACCATGGGCTAAATGGCCAGGTCACATGGACCCCGAAGGCTCAGAGAAGGTTGGGGGAGGGGACCCACTGGAACAGCTGTTGGGAGACAGATGGTAGCCTCCCGTCAAGGCCATCCAGCGTGTTCTTTAACGTGCACAGGGTATGGCTCTCCCACACACGGGGCCACGGCTTAACGTCCCATCCGACGGACGGCGGCGTTTCCAAGCCCATCGGTGTCCCCTACTGACCGTGGGCAGGGCGGGGAATTTTGCGGAGATAAATCTCGACGCTGACCCAGCTGGGACTCGAACCTGGGAACTACAGATTACGAGCCTGGCGCGCTACCGACTGAGCCACCCCCGCCCCTATCACCGCTGTAATCACGGAAGTCACGAAAAATTGCTGCTCTTCTACTTGGCGTTTTGACTGGGAAAAACTGCATTAAACGTATACTAAATATTTATGCAAAAATTTTGTTATAAGTCAATTTTTATTGTTTAATAAAAAAGTGTGTGTGTGTGGGGGGGGAGCTGGATAAGGCTCGTGATAGATAACGTCATTTTAGTCTTTCATGTTTTGAAGTGAAAAAGATTGTTTTTTGAAGAACATCAAGGAGAGATTTTCGCGAAGGACTTGGAATTATGAAAGAATAACCTCAGCTCTGAGCATTGTGACGAAATTTAAAGGGATTTGTGGTGATTGGTAAAGATCGAATTCTTCTTTCAGTGTCGAGGGAGGATATATTAATGAAAATTTTTACCCTTTAATTTCACTCGAAACACAATTGATAAAACAACAGCAAATGAACAATTGAGGACCTGGTTGCAAAAGTGGAATAATCCACTGAAGTTAGAATTTAAAGTCATGCTAAAAATAATATGTCATTGTCTCGCTTTAGGGGCGGGGTGGCTGAGTTGGTAGCGAGCCAGGCTTGTAATCTGCAGTTCCCAGGTTCGAGTCCCAACTGGGCCAGTGTTGAGATTTATCTCCTCAAAACACCCTTCCTGGCCCTCGGTCGCTAGGGGACACCGATGGGCTTGGAAATGCCGCCGTCCGTCGGATTGGACGCTAAGCCGTAGTACCGTGAGCAGGAGAGCCATATTCTGTGCATGTTAAAGAATACGCTGGATGGCCTTGACGGGAGGCTACCATCTGTCTCCTAATAGCTGTTCAGTAGATCCCATTCTTCCACCTTTCTCTAAGCCCTCGGATTCCTTGTGACCTGGGGCGGGGGTGGCTCAGTCGGTAGCGCGCCAGTCTCGTAATCTGTAGTTCCCAGGTTCGAGTCCCAGCTAGGTCAGCGTTGAGATTTATCTCCGCAAAATTCCCCGCCTTGCCCACGGTCAGTAGGGGACACCGATGGGCTTGGAAAGGCCGCCGTCCGTCGGATGGGACGTTAAGCCGTGGCCCCGTGTGCGGGAGAGCCATACCCTGTGCACGTTAAAGAACACGCTGGATGGTCTTGACGGGAAGCTACCATCTTTCTCCCAACAGCTGTTCCAGTGGGTCCCCTCCCCCAACCTTCTCTGAGCCTTCGGGGTCCATGTGTCCTGGCCATTTAGCCCATGGTGTGCAAAAAAGTGCCGCTCAGAGGTAAAACAACCCAACCCAATCCTTGTGACCTGGCTATGTAGCCCATTGTGTGCAAAAAAAAGTGCCGCTGAGAGGTAAAACAACCCAACCTAGGGACCTATACTTGAACAGTGGGGTGCCCAGTAAGTTCTAATGAGTTTGTGGGTGGGGTTGATATACTTAAGCCTAGTGGGAGCCGGGGAGGATAATCGCACGATATTAAAAAAAAAAACCTTTTCGACTCAGTTTCATAATCAGATATCACGGTGCAATATTCAAGGTCACTACAAATGTCGTGATAGCTAACTTCAAACAAGTGGATATATCTTATAATTTTCCACAAATAATAGCAGAAACAATCTCACAGCTACTCTGACTGTGTCTGATCTAGGATGACGGGTCATAAGCGTCAAATAACTTCCTCTTAGGACTCTCCTCAATTGACTACGTATGGAATTAATTAAGGAGCTTTATGCTATAACAAGGGAGTCCAAATCTTCACTTTCCGTTCAACACTGGAAGGGTTGTTCTATACGTGAGCGTCACTTTCATACACACTTATTATTACACACAATTTAAGTCCTAAAGTGTACTTTTTATTCAGGGTCACAAAGACAAGGTGCTGGTTGAGGAGCAGAACCCACTGGACAACTGTTAGGAGACCGAAGGGAATCTCTCGTTTGTCAGCAGACTAAAAAATCTCGTCAAAACCACCAACATGTTCTTTAATGTGCACAGGATAAGATTCTTTTGCATAAGGAATCGCGGTTTAATGTACCATTCAACAGATGGGTGGCCGTTCCATTCAGTTAGGGAGAAGAATATAGTGAAGAAAATCTCAACTTAGGCACAGTGAGGATTCGAACCTGGGAACATCATATTAGATTGTGGCGTGCTTTTGAATGAGCCGACTTGTCAGGTGGAAGATTTTATGTATTAGGTGGGCTTTGTCTGACTCACTGTTTTCAGATCCTGAGTTAATTAGGAGGCAATACGTTGGAATAATTGATGATACAAAATTTGTTGTGCTGTACTTTTGTAGCCGTCCCGTGGCCGAGTGGTTAGCGCGCTTGGTTTCTGATCTACGGGACCTGGATTCGAGCCCCGGGTAAGGCATGGATGCTTGTATTGTTTTTCTGCTGAAGTCCTGCCATCCTCTCAGACCTTCTACTCTGGCATATAAACTGACAGGCTCCTGTCAGACCTCTGTGGCAAGCAGCTGCTTGAGGGGGTATTTATTTATTATTTATATTTTTTTCCTTTTGTACAACATACGTCTTTTTGGTCACGAAAAATATGCATCATTAATGTAGACGTACACTCTCAAATTTGAAGACGAAATTGGAAAGAAGGATATTTATGAACTGAATATAAATTAGAAAATAAAGATTTGTATCAACGCTTAGTGATTTATTTTTATAAAATTAGTATTTATATATTTCACCAAACAGTGTACTTGGAAATCAGCTGTGTTAGACTATATAATAGTCTACAAAGTTAAGCTTGTTGCTAAAAATGAGATAAAACACGATTTTTACTAGTCCGAAAAAATTCAGTCTAGAAAAATCAGATCTCACTGCCGGTTCGAAATAGGCTTCATTTCATTAAAATGTCGCGAGACAGATTACATTACAATGGCAAGAATATAATTTTAGAGAAAGAATATATAACTTGTTACAGATGGCGATTTTATTAATATAGGAATTTAATTTATTTTCTATTTTATTCTCGAAAATAAATGGTATCAGTTAAAACCATTTAGTTGATTTTAGTCAGGATGACAGTCTAATAATCTCCCTTGAAGCGACACTTCATAATATGTATTATATATAAATATATACTGTATATATAAATCTCAATCTGTACCTTATAAAGCCGAATCTTAATCCTGTAAAACGAAACGAAACCGAGTCTATCACCGTGTAAATCGAAACTGGTTGCATTTTTTTTTTTGACCGTATAAAACTGAAATCGTGTTAATCGATTATCGTGTAAAACAAGGGATAGGTGTAGTTGAATTTGGAGTTGCAAATCTTTTGCAAATGCAACGATAATCTTTTGCCATCAAATTTAAGACCTACCTGGTCTAGTGGTTAGCGTATCTGACTACTAAGACCAGCGGAGCACGTCCTTATCGGTTTGTATGTGGTGTGACAAGCCTAATATAACTTCTAGGTTCTCTCCCTCCTTGGGGCGGGGATGGCTCAGTCGGTAGCTCAGTCGGTAGAGCGTCACGCCCGTAATCTGTAGTTCCCAGGTTCGACTCCCAGCTGGGTCAGCGTTGAGATTTATCTCCGCAAAATTCCCCGCCCTGCCCACGGTCAGTAGGGGACACCGATGGGCTTGGAAAGGCCGCCGTCCGTCGGATGGGACGTTAAGCCGTGGCTCCGTGTGCGGGAGAGCCATACCCTGTGCACGTTAAAGAACATGCTGGATGGCCTTGACGGGAAGCTACCATCTGTCTCCCAACAGCTGTTCCAGTGGGTCCCCTCCCCCAACCTTCTCTGAGCCTTCGGGGTCCATGTGACCTGGCCATTTAGCCCATGGTGTGCAAAAAAATGCCGCTCAGAGGTAAAACAACCCAACCCTCTCCCTCCTTTGTGTAAGGAAGTACCTTTTCCGTTTTTTGTAATTAAAAAAAAATAAAATCTATATACGGAGGGTGTTTAAAAAGTTTTTGACAAGTGTCTTTAGATTTCTACTCGTTCCCCCGAAGTTAACAAGATACCAGTTATTTGAAAGCGTGTCTAAACTTGTCATTACGTGTTAAAAGAGCCGTATCATCATTTCTGGCCTCGCTGGCGGCATTAAAGTTCTGTGAAATCTGTGTGTTGTTGCTATAGAGCCTACTAAAGATGGGGAAAGATTTACATTTTCACAAGGATGTAGCTTAAGGACGACGCGAAAAAAAAATTCATGCCGATTTATCACAAGTATATTGGGACGGGATGAATGTGAAAATTCGGAGAAGACGGTACAGCTTCGAAGACCGCGTTCGCACTGGAAGACCGAAGGAGGCCGCGAGCGAGAGAGTTATCGCAGCTGTTCGTGAACTCATTAAGGAAAACCCACACTTCACCATTCAGGTAATACGTTTAGATGTCAGTGTATCGATTGGCAGTCTGGAAACAATTATTCATCAACATTTAAAGTTCCAAGAGATCTGTGCCAAATGGATACCCCATAAACTGACAGAACACGAAAAAGGTTTCGTCTCTTTAAGAATATTTTTTTCTACTGACTCTTCATTAAGTTTGGGTTGATGAGCTCTGATTTAGCACTTTGAGCTGCCAAAGAGAAAAAATGTCTACTCAAGCATAACATACACCAAAGATCTCAATGCAACACCCAATGAATTATTTGAAAATGGCCATAGCAAAATTTTATTGTTATGGTCATTTTTCACATAATCTTGTTCCACTGCAAAGGTTTCTGCAAAAATTTTCGATATTTTTAAAACAGAACTAGAGTCATTATTAAAATGGGGATAATTATTTACAAGATGCAAAACTCTAACTCCTTTTAAATGTAAAAAAAAAATATCTAATTTTAGACAGACTTCGCGATTTGATTTTTGTACAAACTCAGCGGAGATAGAGAAAATTTTATTACACACGCAAACAAAAGAGAAGCAAAAAAGAGTATTTGGATGACGATGACTATAAATGAAATAAAATTAACCTGCATTCAAAATGAAGCATTGTGTTTGTAAAGTTTTTGGAAGTAATAATAATAAAGAAAACTAAATATTGTTAGTTTTGTCTTACAGAGCGATTTTGTTTTAAAGCAAAAACGTGTCCATAGAAATGCTTGGTTGTCCGTAAAACATTTTCTCTAAGATTGGCAAACGCTGTGCCGACATTCTTTGTACCATTGAGTGGGTCAAAGAAACGGCATTCTCTTAAGACAGGAGGAAGGCTCGAGCGCTCATTCTAACAGGTTCCATTTATGTTCATATACGAAAATCGTTTCCTTGGTGATCTTGTCCAATCTCTGCAGTCGGTAAATGGTAATTTGCTTTTCCATTCGTAAGTATGCGAGTGATGTAATGAAGAAACTAAGCTGAAGTGTAAATATACGCGATGATCGAAATATTTATGAATACCTAGGTTGCCATAAATTAGCTTAATACGCAGAATACACGTATCGGGAAATTCGCACCTTTCGACAAGAAAACTTAATTGCGACATTTGCATATCCCACTTCGCAAAGGAAATTGCGTTCTTTGGCAGATTAAACAGTTTATGTTTATTGCAGCGCATCTAAATGGAAATTATGGAGAATCAATTGGAGAAGTTCTCTTCATCGGGGAATTATGAAAAAGGTTCCGGAAAGTAATAGAAAGGAAATTGGAGCGTGCTAAATACAAACAGAAGGGAACCAGCTCGCTTAGCAGTTAAATAATTATTATTATTAATAGAAAATGCTACATTTAATTTTTTCACGATTTTTAAAATTCAGCATGAGTTTAATAAATGTTTTAGCAACGTACAGTAGTTAGAAGGAAAATTTAATACAGACTAAAAGATCTATAAATCACAACTGAAGTTTTCTCAGTACTCTGACCGTAATTGTGAACGTTCCAACCGATTTCATTTAGGTTTGTGACGTGGCCGTTTAGCACAGGCATGGCGAAACCGCAAATCATTTCTAAGAACTTGCCGTTCATAAAACAAATCGTTAATATACTGAATCTGACTCATTTCTTTCAATGTTTTGATCAAACATTTTTAGATGCATAACTAAATAATTTTTACAATTCATAGTACTCATTAAAAATGCTTATTCTTGATTTTTAATCGATATTTCTTAGTTCCTTTAAAAAAAGTTGGTTTTTTTAATCATTAGTAATTAAAAAATGTTCGTTTTTAAGTATAAAATTTTTCTTACGGCTCTTTAAGAACATATATTTTTTTGATCTGCGCAATGTTTAGGTTTATGATCAGGGATCATAAACCTAAACATTGTGCAGATCAAAAAAATTTTAACTTTTTTTTGCGCATTTTGAGTTGTCAAAAAGAAAAAAATTCTGCTCAGACATAACCAAATAGTCCATGCAGCATTCCCTCATCGATGTTAGTATTTAGTAAACGTGAGAACATTAAAATGAATTTAAATACACATTTGAAAGGAGTTCGTATAAATAAAGGAAAGATTTCGCCATCTTTTACCATAAATGCTTCCAGATAAAAAAAAAACGAAAAATTTTCACTGGTTCAAGATTTATGTAGAAAGCTCTTGCTGATCATGAATTTTTATATACGAATTTAAATAAATGAGGCATTTATTTTCTCAACGCAGAAACCATTTTATTACATGCTCGTGTGAATAGCGTAATCGTAAAATCGTAAATAGTCACGAGGTAATCGTCCCTACTCCCCTCTAACATAGAGAGAGAGAGAAAAGCAAACGTGGATCATACACAAGAAATTCAAATTCAATAAAACAAAACCACAATTAGAATACCGAATGCTATAGGCTGCTTATTCCTACAACAACCCTTTATTAAAGATGAACTCAAAATGTGGGGCAGGGGTGGCTCAGTCGGTAGCGCGCCAGGCTCGTAATCTGTAGTTCCCAGGTTCGAGTCCCAGCTGGGTCAGCGTTGAGATTTATCTCCGCAAAATTCCACGCCCTGCCCACGGTCAGTAGGGGACACCGATGGGCTTGGAAAGGCCGCCGTCCATCGGATGGGACGTTAAGCCGTGGCCCCGTGTGCGGGAGAGGCATTATCTGTGCACGTTAAAGAACACGCTGGATGGCCTTGACGGGAGGCTACGATCTGTCTCCCAACAGCTGTTCCAGTGGGTCCCCTCCCCCAACCTTCTCTGAGCCTTCGGGGTCTTTGTGACCTGGCCCTTTAGCCCGTTGTGTGCAAAAAAGTGCCGCTCAGAGGTAAAACAACCCAACCCCCGCTTTAAGAAGCTGTTTGATACAGAGGTATTGACAGGATCCCGTCAGTATACTATGCCATTAAGAAGATCTGTGAGGATGGCGAGACCTCAGCAGAAAGTCAATGCAAGGAAGGAAACATTCCATGACTTACGCAAGGCTCGAATCGGGGTCCATTTGATCAGTAGACAAGTATGTTTTCCACTTGGCCACCGTGACGGTATATAAAATAATTCATATACTCTGTAAGACAAAATGACGGTATGTACTCTGTAAGACAAAACTAACAATATTTAGTTTTTCTTTATTATTATTACTTCCAAAAACTTGACAAACACAATGCTTCATTTTGCATGCCAGTTAATATGGGCCTGCCACAGATTCATTTGAGCTAAACTGGAAATTACATATAAATGAAAAATCATTAGGTTTTTTTTTTAGGAAAAACAATGGTTATACGCATTTAAAAAAAAGCATAATCGCCTTAAACCCTCCATTCCGCTTTAGTATTTCATATTCAATAAGGAATCGTACAAATTAGTTCTTTACATTCAAGCATTTATAGGATGATTATAAATGCATGAATATTAAGTAGGTGATGGGAGGCTTCTATCTGTTTGCCAGCAGCTGTCCAGTGGGTATGAATATAAATTATACCACTTGTAGTCCTCGTCACGAGGATTTTTAGTTGTGTGTAAAAATCTACGTTCAGAGGTAAAACGGCACAATCTTGTTTAAACATACACACTATTCGTCGCAGTCGACCATGAGACAATATACAATTTTATACCACAAAATTATGAATCTTTACCAGACACAAGAAGTAGACTGATGCTCCCGTAATAATCTAAAGGACTGTGATCACAGCTCTTGAAAATCTAGTGCAAAGTTTTATTAATACTTCTGTCTTGGACAAAATCAACACTACTACAAGGCTGATCACAGTGTCAAGAAGTGTATGACGATAGAATTCTCCCTTGCTCAGTTATAATTTTATCAGTCCCTGAAACTTGGAGAGCCTTAATTTTGGGATCTCCAACTTTAAATTGCGTTGGGTTGGGTTGTTTTATCTCTGAGCAGCATTTTTTGCACACAATGGGCTAAATGGTCAGGTCACAAGGATCCCGAGGGCTCCGAGAACGTTGGGAGAGGGGACCCACTGGACAGCTGTTGGGAGACAGATGGTAGTCTCTGGTCAAGGTTTTGTAGGGACCATGGATTAATGTCCTATCCGACGGACGGGAAACGATGGACGTGGCTTTTCCAAGCTCATCGGTATCCCTTACGGAGTTTTGCGGGGATAAATCTCAACGCTCTTCCATTTGGGATTAGAACCTGGGAACTACAAATTACGAGCCTGACGCGCTACGTACGTAGCCCCCCCCCCTCCCCTTTAATTAATAGGGATAATATTAAAACTAGAAAGGCATTTTTCTTCGTTCGAAATAATGGGAACAGAATTATCATTATTATCCGTCCAGGTTATCATTACAGAATCATCATTTTCCAAGCCAAAATTTCCATTATTTATATTTCAGTAGTTGCATACTATTCTGTCCCCCCCCCCCCCCCCAGAAATAGCTACTTACTTTTCAACTTTTTGTTGTTGTGATGCTTTTTCATTTCATTCAAGGACAGGTTAAGTATTTCAAGGCCAGAAGAAGCTCTTGGCCATTGGGCCACACCATCAACAGAGTAGAAATTATGATTAAAAATAAATATTAAAAATACAATTTGATAAGAACCATATTCAAAATGATTCAACAACGCTTATAAAAGTTTAGAAATTAAAATTTAAATGTTTATAAATATTCAGATTACCCTTGATTCAATTATACATGGAGCCACCTGATTTGGAGAACAAAATTTTACTGTTAAGAACCTTGTTCGTAAATTAATTACGCTTCCTGCATAAGAGTAATATGGCCAAATTAAAGCAGAGCCTTGTACGGCAATCAATTACGCTTCCTGCATAAGAGTAATATAGCCAAATTAAAGCAGAGCCTTGTTCGGCAATCAATTACGCTTCCTGCATAAGAGTAATATGGCCAAATTAAAGCAGAGCCTTGTTCGGCAATCAATTACGCTTCCTGCATAAGAGTAATATGGCCAAATTGAAGCAGAGCCTTGTTCGGCAATTAATTATGCTTCCTGCATAAGAGTAATATGGCCAAATTAAAGCAGAGCCTTGTTCGGCAATCAATTACGCTTCCTGCATAAGAGTAATATGGCCAAATTAAAGCAGAGCCTTGTACGGCAATCAATTACGCTTCCTGCATAAGAGTAATATGGCCAAATTAAAGCAGTCTTTCTCTGCATAAAGGAGCTATGATGCTCAAAGCCGATTGCCGACTCCTTTACCTAACCTCATCACAGTGGCGAAAGCAGGGAGGGGGTGTAGGGGTATGGGGTCTGGACTCCTCTTAGGACAAAGTATGTTTTTTAGTAAGATGAATAAAAACGTTTTCTTCTGAATTTTAAAAATTAATGATTACTTCTATTAATCAAATTTTACTACCTGATATATTTTCCGTTTGGGTTGATATTCTTTTTAAACACCTGATATACTGTTTTAGAAAGCTCTGAAGGAGACACTTTTGGTGATTTGCGTGACCTGATTTGGGAAGGTATCTCTTACCCTCAGTTCTTGCACATATTGTGTTTTCATCCTGCTGGGGAATTTACATTGTAAAGAGAGAGTGTAAGGTGTGCTTTTACTCCACAAAATGGTGTAAAGTTGGGCGTTACACCGTTCATCACTTGATGGTGTAACCTAACACCAACCTTTAAATGAAATCCTATTCTTAAATTTGATATTTAACTTATAATATCCTATTTTTGAATTTGATATTAAATTTTATTTCTCTCTTCTGTAGTAATTGAAAAATGTGTAAAATGTAAGAATGATGAGGGTTTTTTTTGTTTTTGTTTTCGATATTTTAGATACTGAAATAAAATATTTTATTATTGCTTCTTTATTTATTCCTTTACCAGCGTGAAGCTTAAAAAATATCTTTTGTTCCAAATATTAAGGAACAGTAATATCGCAAACATTATTAACTTCATAGTTGTTGGTATCATGTGATTTTACATCGTGTGAGCCCATCGGTGTCCCCCCTCGGTCAGTGGGGGGACACCGATGGGCTTGGAAAGGCCACCGACATTTGGATAGGACGTAAATTCGTGGCCCGTTTGGGGACAGCCATACCCTGTGCACCTTAAAGAATATGCTGGTTGGCCTTGACGGGAAGTATCCTAATAGATGTCCAGTGACCCTCCTTCAGTCTTTTCTGAGCCCTCGGGGTCCTTGTGAACTGGCCTTTTAGCCCTTTGTATGCAGAAAAAAAGCCGCTCACAGGCAAACCAACCAGCCTGTGTCTTGTGTTAGATATAATGTTATGTTACTCCCTCTCCTGATGTTAGGTTTCACTTTTCGGTTGTATCCTTTCACCAAAATATGGCGTGTTACTTAACACTTGTTTCTGGTGTTAGATTTCATTTTTCGGGTGTAAACTTTCACTCGAATTTGGTGTTACTTTATGCCATAAAATGGTGGTAACGTAGCTGCCTCCATGAATTTGTGTAAAGTAACACTTTTTTTTCGGTGTAAACTTTCACTCGAATTTGGTGTTACTTTATGCCATAAAATGGTGGTAACGTAGCTGCCTCCATGAATTTGTGTAAAGTAACACTTTTTTTTCGGTGTAAACTTTCACTCGAATTTGGTGTTACTTTATGCCATAAAATGGTGGTAACGTAGCTGCCTCCATGAATTTGTGTAAAGTAACACTTTTTTTACAGCATATGACTGTACTGAGGCATAGTAATGAGACCTTGGATTCTTTTTGCGATCTTATATTCGTCCAAACGAAGATAATTTTATTCTACTGGACGATGATGTGCTTCTTTTAAGTTGATTGTCTAATGTCTGGAGGGAACTCCAGTATCCACGTGGAATGCTCAACTCGTTTTCCTGTCTTCACTCCAATATAGCATTCTTGGGATGGTCAGGGCAGAGATCACCAACACGTAACTCGCGAGCCATATATTGAAGTTATCAGAAGTACCTCTCAATCAAAATCATTTTCTAAGTCCCGTAATTTGAAAAATTGGTAGATAACATGTAACGTCAAACGTCACCATTCTTATGTAAAATTTTACAATGGTATTAATTCAAATTTTTAAAATTATTTTATAATATTTATAAATTATTTGCTATATTTGTATTTTTGAAGTATTTATTATCGTAAATTTCATGATTGGTTCACCAATTTAAATGTGACCAACGGTCATCAACAGGTTAGAGTCCCTTACTTTAACCCTTTAGCACCCATATTATTTTATCCGGTAATAAGGTAACATCTGGGTGGGGGGTTTTTTTTAGCTTTTCTTTGATTATTTCTTTAAGACACTTTTCGTAAGTGTCGGAAAGGTTCGTTGGGTTGTTTTTACCTTTGATAACAGCGGCAATGTTTTGCTGAATGGCCAGGTCACAAGGACCCTGAAGGTTCAGAGAAGGTTGGGGGAGGGGACCCACTGGAACAGCTGTTGGGAGACAGATGGTAGCCTCCCGTCTAGGCCATCCAGCGTGTACTTTAACGTCCACAGGGTATGGCTCTCTCGTACACGGTGCTACTGCTTAACGTCCCATTCGACGGACGGCGACCTTTACAAGGCCATCGGTGTCCCCTACTGACCGTGGGCAGGGCGAGGAATTTTGCGGAGATAAATCTCGACGCTGATCCAGCTGGGACTCGAACCTGGGAACTTCAGATTACGAGTCTGGCGCGCTACCGACTGAACCACCCCCGCCCCGGGAAAGGTTCGACTATATGGCCTGAGTAAATTCGAACGTGGGATATCGCGGAAATCATCATAACGAATTAATTAGAGATTTGTGTGTAGGATAGCGGACGGGATCTTGCCGCCACCCCCCCCCCCCCCCGAGCATACTCTGGCGTGGGAATTAAAGGGCCAGAGAAAAATATTACGAACTTGCAACAGGAATAGATTCTACCAACGCTCTCTCCAGGAGCTTAGAAGTACTTTGATGGAGCATCTGTCATTACTTCTCCAACGCTCCTTTATAATCTCATTATCAGCATGAAATATCACTGTGAGGCATGTGCTGCCATCAGAAGGCATCACCCCACCTAATGAGTATTTTCATCATTCCATTAGGAACATTAGTTTTCACCCTACTGACGTCATCTTCGGATTTTATGGTGCAGAGGTTTCAGATTTTATTCACGTTTTGGATTCCATTGCGATATTTTATATTGACTCCAAATTTGATGTACACTACGCTCCAACATACATTGGGATATTTCTATGCGTACCAATTGGAAAGCTGCGTTCAAAGCTCGACAAATCGGAAAATAACGCTTGAAATAAGTCATTGGGGAAAAACTGAAGATCTCGCTAAAATTTCTCTAAATCTCGATTTTGAACAATGTTTTAGAAGTTGAAATACCAAACGTAGGCACTCTTGTTGCCCATGTCCTAAAGGTTTTTGTGGTGACAGTGTGTCTAATGTTTGTGTTAATGCCCATGTGTGTTAATGCCCATGTCCTAAAGGTTTTGTGATGACAGTGTGTCTTAAGTGTGATGACAATGTATGAACAGTGTGTCTAAATGCCTCAGAAAGAGGGGGGAGCTAGATGCGATGGGCAGACAATGTTAGAATTGGTCTGCAGTGGCAGATGCATCAGATGTAGCTCGGGGACAGGGTTGGGTTGTTTTACCTCTGAGCGGCACTTTTTTGCACACCATGGGCTAAATGGCCAGGTCACATGGACCCCGAAGGCTCAGAGAAGGTTGGGGGAGGGGACCCACTGGAACAGCTGTTGGAAGACAGATGGTAGTCTCCCGTCAAGGCCATCCAGCGTGTTCTTTAACGTGCACAGGGTTTGGCTCTCCCGCACACGGGGCCACGGCTTAACGTCCCATCCGACGGACGGCGACCTTTCCAAACCCATCGGTGTCCCCTACTGACCATGGGCAGGGGGGGAATTTTGCGGACTCGGGGACAGACGTGTTTGGAGAACTAAATTGCACGGTCTGGTTGGACCTCTGTAGCCCATGGCTGCTTGAGGAGGATGATGATGATGCATATTTCATGCTTTTTTCAAGAAATTTTAAGACCTCTAAATCGGATGGCAGAATACTATATTATAATGGCTATGATTCTCCATATAATTTCCACCACGGAAAATAATGATTGCAAAAAGCATTTAAAAATTTGTATTTTTTTTAGATAACACAAGTAATGAGTACCAAATTTAAAATTCACTTATTATTTCATTTGATTATTTTCGTTGTGGCATGCCCCAGGAGGCCTAATGGACGAGTCTCCTCTGATTGAATGAATGTCTGCAGACGGACAGACAGACGACAAAGTGAAAATATTGTCTCGTGAATAATTAGGTGAAAGAAATTGAGTTTCGGCTTGAGTGGGAATGAACCCACGGAGGTGTCATTGAAGCGGTAACAATTTCAACACACCTGTATTGGTGATCACACACCGTTGTACCACATAACAAATCCTCCTGCGGTGAAAAACTTAAGCTTTTTCAGTGCACTCTTAACGAGTCTCGTGCTTACAGAATATTTCCTTTACTGCTCTCTTATTGGACATTAATTCTTCTTTTTCAAATCGAAAATGAGTTAAATATCATATTCATAAAAGCGAAGTTTTATTGTAGAACTTTTGCACAGGCTGTGATCTTCGCCAGCTGATGTTTCGTCAACCGCTGGTTAAATCAAGAGCTTTACTCCCGGGATGGTGTGGAATTATTGTACAGTCGCTCAAAAAAGTATCCGAACGCTATGGTTGACTACAGAAATCAGAAAAAATGTCTGTCAACGATTTTTTTAGAAATTAGTGATCTGGCAAAATTCGTGTCACGTGACACGAAGGTTGCCAGATCACTAATTTCTAAAAAAATCGTTGCCAGATATTTTTCTGATTCGGATATTTTTTAATATATATAATGCGTATGAATATAAAATGCCACGAATATGGTCCGTGTGCAGTTCAGCTCCAGTTCCGCTCCAGTTCACAGCAAACTGGAGCGGTTGCGGTTAATGTTCACAGCACATTGGATCGTGTGGGCTCACTCACGGAAATATTGAGCGTGTGCAGTTACCGTTCACAGCAAACTGGAGCGTGTGCAGTAACTGCACACGCTCCAGTTTGCTGTGAACGGTAACTGGAGCGTGTACAGTTGCAGTACACGCTCCAGATATTTTTCCTGAATTCTGTAATCACGTGACACAAAGGTTGCCAGATCACTAATTTCTAAAAAAAACGTTGCCAGATATTTTTTCTGAATTCTGTAGTCAACCATAGCGTTCGGATACTTTTTTGAGCGACTGTACACTGAAACCAGTGTTGCCAAATTAGCTTTTTTTTTTTAAATTGATCTAACCTTTTTAGAAGCTGTCTAGCTTGGAAAATGTTCATTTTGCTTATGGCTCGAAATTTGGTTTTTTTTTATCAAAAAAAAAGAAAGAAATTTATCATTCTCTTTTTAGTAAAAACCGTCCCGTGGCCGAGTGGTTAGTGCGCTTGGCTGCTGATATAAGGACCTGGGTTAGAGTCCCGGGTAAGGCATGGATGTTCGGGTGTTGTTTTCTGCTGAGGTCCTGCCATCCTCTCAGATCTACTATGCCATATAAACTGACAGGCTCCTGTCAGACCTCTTTGGCAAGCAGCTGCTTGAGGGGGTATTTTTTTTTAGTAAAAAAGACTTTTTTTTTTCTGCTTTATTTTGGGGTTCGCTGAATTCGCATTAACGTCAAAGGAAGATAGGGCTCATGGAATTTTTTGTTCAGTTGGTACGAGAGTTTAGTTTTGGCGCCCTATCTCATTTTGAAGTTGATACGAACTCAGTAAGTGATTTCATCGCTGGTATGTTCCATTATGATTTTTTACAGTTTAAGTCGTATAGAGGAAGATAGGTATTTTTAAATTTATATTTTTCATTTAGTGCTTTTTAGTGCTAACTTCGCAGATAACTTTGTCATTAAACACACTTATCGTCTGCTTCAAAGGAGAAAATTGTTACATTCCTTATGCTACTATTCACCTCTTAAGCTTTCATTGGACATATCACTCATTGCGATCGAATCCCGTTAAATTCCCTCCCCCCCTTCCCATCGCCGAATGATTAGCGTTTGGCTACTCTGACCAAAGGAACTAAAGCATGGATGTTTGTGGCGTTTTTCTGCTGAAGCCTCTCCTTCCTTACAGACCTATTATGGCACTCCTGTCAGACTTCTATGGCAAGCAGCTGCTTGAAGGGGGGGGGGGTATTTTTTTCAGGTGGGGGGAGAAAGGGAGGGTATAATTTGGGATTTCCCGAGGTAATCTCAACGTCAAACTTTCATCTGAGATGAAATTCATTGAGATCGTACCCCCACCCTCGTGAAATTTTCCTCCCCTTTTTTGATGGAAAGAGGTGCGGGGGCCAAACCTTGAGGTCAGCTTAGTCCCTCCCACGTGAAAAGCTTTCATTTGATACATTAGCAAATTATTCTCTGCCCTGACATTTGGGAGATATAGTGCACAATACTTCTTTTAGGGAGAAGAAAGCTGAATGTTTTATAACCTGTGACACTCCTTGCATCATAACTTTTCATTTTGTAAATAACACGCAATTAACATTTATTTCGTTTTCAGCGATCAGTTATGCTTGCCTGAATAGTAGGTGATCTCTTGTAAAACATGCCGTTGTTTGTAAAGAAATATATGTTTTATCGAAACCGAAGGTAATAAACTTTTATTGGTAGATATTATTATGTAGAGGAAATGAGATCTCCTTCAGGAACATCATTTGATGAAGCTTCGATGTACAATGCGACTAGGAACTTGGAATTAGGGAATATTCCTCAATTTTTGCCCATTGCGTATCAATCAATACATGATCATAAATAAGATCATGCATTATTGTTTGAAGCATTCGACATTTACGTAAAAATTTTAACCGCTGTTTCCCCATATTCGTACGAACATGAAGAAGGGCGAATAACAGAAGAGCTCAAGGGGCGGGGGTGGCTCAGTCGGTAGCGCGCCAGACTCGTAATCTGTAGTTCCCAGGTTCGAGTCCCAGCTGGGTCAGCGTTGAGATTTATCTCCGCAAAATTCCCCGCCCTGCCCACGGTCAGTAGGGGACACCGATGGGCTTGGAAAGGCCTCCGTCCGTCGGATGGGACGTTAAGCCGTTGCCCCGTTTGCCCCCCATACCCTGTGCACGTTAAAGAACACGCTGGATGGCCTTGACGGGAGGCTGCCATCTGTCTCCCAACAGCTGTTCCAGTGGGTCTCCTCCCCCAACCTTCTCTGAGCCTTCGGGGTCCATGTGACCTGGCCATTTAGCCCATGGTGTGCAAAATAAGTGCCGCTCAGAGGTAAAACAACCCCAGAAGAGCTCAAAACATATTCTCGTGATGTAGGACCTAAAGTGAGTGAGTTTGCTTCACGGCGTATCTGTGAAGATTCGCATCGGTAATAGGAAAGGAAATTTTATGCATTGTCTGATTCAACACGTAAAAGTTTCTCAAATTATTCGAAAACTTTCTTTCTCTGAATAAAAAAATGTAAAGGACTCTTACAGTCCTGAAATAGTGTTTAGAATTAATATTGTTTTTAAATCTTAACAAGTTTTGATTAATGTTTCTGGGAAGAAGATTTGCAATAAATTCTGCGATTGCGTGATGTCATTCACGTTAAGTTCCCAGACACCTAGTTTTGTTTTTTCGCGCCATTGTTTTTTTTTGTAGTCGCGGATAAATCTTAAAATTTACTGCAATAATTTGCAAATAGACTCAATTGTACTTCTAATGCATTAGAAATCTGCGTTTTTCTGTCACAAAGATGAAAACATGCACATCAATATTTCGTAATATCTGTAAGAAATGGAGAATCTTTCTTTTGATTCTAAGTCATAAAAAATACCTGTCCTGTGATTCTTTATAGCCATTAAAAAAAACTAACTTTTTTTTTTCACTGTCGTTTGTCTCTTGTCTATCTGTCCTTCTAATAAACGGGGTTGGGGTGGCTCAGTCGGTAGCGCGCCAGGCTCGTAATCTGTAGTTCCCAGGTTCGAGTCCCAGCTGGGTCAGCGTTGAGATTTATCTCCGCAAAATTCCCCGCCCTGCCCACTGTCAGTAGGGGACATCGATGGGCTTGGAAAGGCCGCCGTCCGTCGGATGGGACGTAAAGCTGTGGCCCCGTGTGCGGGAGAGCCATACCCTGTGCACGTTAAAGAACACGCTGGATGGCCTTGACGGGAGGCTACCATCTGTCTCCCAACAGCTGTTCCAGTGGGTCCCCTCCCCCAACCTTCTCTGAG
This sequence comes from Ryuthela nishihirai, assembly GCA_038380435.1. Classification (NCBI taxonomy): domain Eukaryota; kingdom Metazoa; phylum Arthropoda; class Arachnida; order Araneae; family Heptathelidae; genus Ryuthela; species Ryuthela nishihirai. The sequence goes on along the minus strand of JAWZYU010000018.1, from coordinate 40,309,800 downwards.
CCTTCGGGGTCCATGTGACCTGGCCATTTAGCCCATGGTGTGCAAAAAAGTGCCACTCAGAGGTAAAACAACAACCCAACCTTCTAATAAACAGCGTCTATAGTTTTTTTTGTAAGCGATAAATGAAAAATTCCTTTTGCATTCGATAGAAGTACAATACAATATTACGATGCGCATTTTCCATATCTTCCAATAGTTTGAATTTTCATTGTTACAAGGCGATGAAAGTTGAAAAAGGGCATAACTTTTTCTCATTTTAAAATTGCATTCCATTTCCGCCACAAAACGATTCTAATTTCTAGTTTACCGTTCTTGATACAGTTCCCGTTAGCTTTTTACTCGTTATTTTTTTACATTTCAGCTATTTATCGGGAGTGTTTCTCAGAAAACTTTTATAAGAAAATTATTACATGGTTGGCGCGCTTGGCTACTGATCTAAGGGACCTGGGTTCGAGACCCGGGTAAAGTACGGGTGTTTGTGTTGCTTTTCTGCTGAGGTCCTGCCAACCTCACAGACCTTCTACTATGGCATATAAACTGACAGGCTCCTGTCAGACTTTTTGTGGCAAGCAACTGCTTGAGGGGGTATTTATTTATTTATTTATTTAAGAAACTAAAATGAAATTAATATTCTCTCATAAAGTTTTTATCAAGCACCAGTGGCGAAACTTGAGTGACAGTTGGGGATACTAAAAGACTGCGCAGTTGACTTCTCATAGATCATTGGTTAATTAACAGATGATTGATAGGTCATTGACGTATAAACTATAAGAACTGTCGAAGCATCAAATGCGCAGTCTCCGAATGTCCTGTTTAATCTTGCAACATTCACGTTATGCCTGTTAAGCAGCAAGATAAGGAAGGACATTGAAAGAGAAAATATTTCTTATTTAGCTTTTTTATCGATTGGATGTATCTTACGATATACAGTCGATTCTCTCTTATCCTCAGGGAATGGTCTCTAAAGATTCAGAATGGTTCTTTCTCACACAGGAACTCTCTTCTGTATGTCCTTTATTTCGTATTATTGCCAAGTTCGAAGATACGATCCAATTACGATTTTACACTGTAAATGCATATTTCATGCGAGTAATGCAATGAATACACAGAAAAATGATTTGTTAGACACTGACTGTTACAGAGTGGCAGAGGAAAAGATGTAGCGGAGGAGGAGGAGGAGTCATAACTCTTGGGAATAAGGGTGATGGGGTGAAGCATGACCGAGGAGGGGTCAGGTCAGCAAGCGTTACGAACAGATACACTCAGCTCCATTTTATTACTTTCAGTTTCATGTTATGTCAATAGCAACTCAGATACAGAACTAAGGAATTTCTTTAAAAAACAAGTGAAAAATAAAGCAATAACCGTTATACTAACCTTTGCTAACACGTTTAAGAGTATTTTTAGCAGTTCGCCTAATAATTATGTTATTTAGCTAATATTGATTGATTTTTTTTTTTTGCAGAACGAGCTAACTTCATAAATATCTTAAGTGTCCATAAATATTTAAATACCGAACGCATATTGCTGGAAATCGAGATTACAATACGTATATTTGGTTGAGATCTTTAAATTATCTTCAGCCACATTTTTTCATAAAAAAGTTTATTTTTAGAAGTTACCGGATTCTGTATCTAAGTTACTATTGACACAACACGGAAGTGTACCAAATAAAATGGCCGATGAGTATATATGCAAATGAGAGCAGTACGTACAGTGTTCTTCTAGTCAAAATTTGGAAATATTTACTGCTCTCGCATTTTTTTTTTAATTTACATTACTCATAATAAAATACATAGATAGGGTTGGTTAAGATAATGCGAATTATAGATGTGATGGATTTTCGGTTATGCTAATCGATTCATGAGATGTTACGATATGCAAATATTGATTGTATGAAAAGTTCCACTCGGTTGGTTAAATTCCAATCTCCTTCCTTTCTGATTACTCTAAATATTTTTCCCTCAAAAATGTTTTCTGATTGTAGCCCTTTTTGGCCCAGACATGGAGCACACAATTCGAAGAATAGATAACATGGACTACATTAAGGGGTTGGGTTGTTTTACCTCTGAGCGGCACTTTTTTGCACACCATGGGCTAAATGGCCAGGTCACATGGACCCCGAAAGCTCAGAGAAGGTTGGGGGAGGGGACCCACTGGAACAGCTGTTGGGAGACAGATGGCCATCCAGCGTGTTCTTTAACGTGCAGAGGGTATGGCTCTCCCGCACACGGGGCCACGGCTTAACGTCCCATCCGACGGACGGCGGCCTTTCCAAGCCCATCGGTGTCCCCTACTGACCGTGGGCAGGGCGGGGAATTTTGCGGAGATAAATCTCAACGCTGACCCAGCTGGGACTCGAACCTGGGAACTACAGATTACGAGCCTGGCGCGCTACCGACTGAGCCACCACCGCCCCGACTACATTAATGACGAAAAAAAAATTATGATTTGTCCATAGCTGACGACACGCTCTGTTGACGAAATTGGTGTTTGCCATGACCGCTAGTTCAACGTTTGCGCTAGTGCCAGAGCAATGTGGTGACAATTGGGCATTCCATGATCAGTAGTCCTAAAATTCCTCGATTCATACTGCACTGGTATTCGTATAAGAACGACCTGGTGCACTGCTGTGGGTCTCCGCCACATGATCCATAGAAACTTACCGACTCTACTCAACGGTTTCTGATTAGGATAGAGATGAATGATATGTGGCCGTAGAGCATCTTGTTGTCCGATGAGGCCCATTTTCAGCTAAGCAGTTAATCCGTAATTCTTCAATAAAAAAAAAGTCGCCTTCACATGCTGTTAACGAAAAATTCTTCTGCATTTTCCACCTGTTGGGTGGGTTGTTTTACCTCTGAGCGGCACTTTTTTGCACACCATGGGCTAAATGGCCAGGTCACATGGACCCCGAAGGCTCAAAGAAGGTTGGGGGAGGGGACCCACTGGAACAGCTGTTGGGAGACAGATGGTAACCTCCCGTCAAGGCCATCCATCGTGTTCTTTAACGTGCACAGGGTATGTCTCTTCCGCACACGGCGTCACGGCTTAACGTCCCATCCGACGGACGGCGGCCTTTCCTAGCCCATCGGTGTCCCCTACTGACCGTGGGAAGGGCGGGGAATTTTGCGGAGATAAATCTCAACGCTGACCCAGCTCGGACTCGAACCTGGGAATTACAGATTACGAGCCTGGCGCGCTACCGACTGAGCCACCCCCGCCCCTTCCACCTGTTACAGCTTAGTGTGTATTCATACCTTGTTTCGTTATAGGGCCATTTTTCTTCGAAGACGTTCCTGTTCGTGGTCCCGAGACATATACAGTGACGGGTGCACGTTACAAATGATCTTTCTCGTCAACTGCGCTTCACAAAACAGGGTTGTTTGGATACAATCTATCTATGGAGGATGCAGACCCATCGCATAATACTTACCCAGTGCGTCATCAATTTCACAATGGCCGATGATCATTATATTGTTTCCCATTGGTTTCTAAATGTTTCGTTTCCTTGTGTATGGGTCTTAATGTTTGTGACTGCTAGTTACTTCGATATCTGAAGGACATTTTATCAAGAGAAACATTTGATCAATAGCAAATCTAACTTTAAAAGGTAGGTTGCGAACATTCCCCATGATATACTTCGGTTTGAAAATTGACCATGCCGTACTGCATATTCTGAACACAGACAACTATCACATTGAACAATTTCAGCTTCATGACTTGTAACATAATTACCACATGTAGTCGACAATTAAACGTGGGATGTGTCCGCTTGTGCATGGTCTGGACATTGTCCATTCAAAATTCCGTCTTTGTATGATTAACAGCTTACACCTGCAGGCGGTCATAGGGGGGCACTTTAATTTTAACCACTCTCGCGAAGAAAATGCTCTTTAACACGAAAGGTTTTGCTTACGTTTTACTCCTGTAGCCAAAGAAACAAAGAACTTTTTGGAATGATATCGAAGCTCTTTTAATGATGCAAAAAAAGTGAATGAATATTAGTTACAATTAAGTTAACGAACTTATAAATGCGAATTTTACTTTGGGGAATTTATTATGCCTAAAACAAACTTAGGAACTTTTTTTACTTATGAGATCAGTTTGGTGGAAGGACCCTTTATCATCAATAAGCTTCTTGGACAGAATGTTACATTGGACAGAATAAAGGACGCATAGCTTTAAAGACATTTCGTCGCAATAAAAGTTCGCTGACCAATGTCCTGCCAACGAAGTGGCCAAAGACACGAAGATATGACATGAAGAATTACTCACACCTACAGCACTGAATTTAAGCGCGAAGTTTCTTCTTTTTACAGCATAGACGTTCTCACTTTTTTTGTACCATGAAACAGAACGAAAGAACTGGTCAAAGATTAAGTCAAAAACTTTTGTTCTTGTCTTGAGCTCAAAAGATTATTCTTTTGACTGTCATTTTGGTCTTTGAAGATAAATTCAGCGATTACGGGAGACGGTTAAGCCTTTGTTTAAAAGAGATGAGCTTTTGTATCTTGCTTCTAGAGACGACCCAACTTTGAAATAAGATATGTATCCCTCCCTCTCACTGTCAATAAGACTGGCGCAGCGACGCCAGCGGTAAGGGGCGAACGTGATCAGACTGAGAACCTGGTTGCCCCTCCTCTATCAGCTACTCCTAATTCCTGTCGGGTCAGATACTCATGACGTGAGGGGGATATTACACTTTTGTCTTAATCATGGACGATTTTATTTTGGTCATATGATTGGGATCGATGTTGGGAACCTGAGCTGAAAGTAGAGAGGCATCAGACACGGAATTCTTCAAATCCTCCTTGTGTCACAAATGTTTACCATCAGACATAAAAAATACTCTCTTCGGCTTAAGCAAAAGTCATCTAAAAGCTGAACTATCTTCTAACAGTTTATATATTGCTTTCACACATCATAATCTTCGACACCCGCTTATCGCGAGATGATTTCGAGTTAGCAGGCAGTCGGGTGTTTCCGTTTAATTGCATGAATAATCTGGCACAAGCTCATTTAACAGATGAAAGTTTATTTCAAGTTTTCGTCTTTTGTCGGTTATGTGCGTTGATTATCATCTTGCAGTGAGGTTTCTGTTATGTGTCAAGTTCCTCGGGTGAGGAGCTAGGATGCTTATATAGTCTTATAAGTACAACTGTTTGATGCTGCAAGAAAGACAGAAAGATATGAAATATACGATTGGTTTTGTGAAAACGTGTATTTTCGTCTCTCTCTCATTGGGTGGGGGATTCTCAGAAAGGCTTTACTGTCGCATCATTTTTTGTCACACACAAAACACAGCATATTTGTAAGAAAGAATCAATGTTTTATTTTATCTGAAGATTATAGAAAAGATGTAGACGCCAAAAGGTTATGATGTAGGAAAGAATCAATCACGTGTGGGGGAGTTTGGAGTAGAGGGCACAAAATGCCGATAGAATTGAAAAGGAAAGAATTAATATCGATATATTGTTTTTACTTACTTCTGAAAAAAAAATAATACTATCATGTAGCATAATAATAAACGGATTCTTAATCATATTAGGGGGCGGGGGGTGGCTCAGTCGGTAGCGCGCCAGGCTCGTAATCTGCAGTTCCCAGGTTCGAGTCCCAGCTGGGTCAGCGTTGAGATTTATCTCCGCAAAATTCCCCACCCTGCCCACGGTCAGTAGGGGACACCGATGGGCTTGGAAAGGCCGCCGTCCGTCGGATGGGACGTTAAGCCGTGGCCCGTGTGCGGGAGAGCCATACCCTGTGCACGTTAAAGAACACGCTGGATGGCCTTGACGGGAGGCTACCATCTGTCTCCCAACAGCTGTTCCAGTGGGTTCCCTCCCCCAACCTTCTCTGAGCCTTCGGGGTCCATGTGACCTGGCCATTTAGCCCATGGTGTGCAAAAAAGTGCCGCTCAGAGGTAAAACAACCCAACCTTAATCATATTAAAAATTCTTAAGTCATATTCGTCTTAATCTTCTAAATGCTTTAACCTTGCCAAAATATCAGGAGGGCCAGTCTCCTGCATTCGATATTCCGTTTTTCCATTGTTATAGTCCAACGCTTTTACCTCTGTGTCATCATAACGCTCTCAAATGTTCTGGAATGTTGAATTCGACCACAAAAACTTTCGCAAACTAGTTATTGCTCTGCAAGAGTAATAATAATAATAATGGCGATTTATTCCTAAGAGATGCTCCACAGAGTTTTTGCAGGAGGTTCAGAGAAATAGATGAGCTCTCATTTACCGTCGGAGGGAACCAAACTCCATGTTCTAGATAATGTTTCTGTCATTGTAAGTGAATCTTAAAACTGCAGTATATTTTTTAATCGAAAAGATCAGACGAAAGAATCCTTAGAATGGTTTGTGAAGTTTAAGAATTCTGATCCAAGAGATTCCAATTGAGTTGTTTCACTCCTTGCAGTACTTTTTGTACACAATGGCCTGGTCTCGAGGAATTTCATTTTGCGACCAGATCTGCAAAGCTATTAGCTTATCTGTTGGTTGTAACGGAAAATCAACCATGCAATCCCAGGCCTCGAAGCTGCACCCTTACAGTCTCAGTGTCACTGAGAGCCAAGCGATACCACTGTGGCACCGAGTGCTACTTTAGAGGACAGAGCTATTTTACCGTAATTACTATTTCGTAGGCGATCTGCGAAAAAATCATTGTCCAAAAATATGAGTTCGATTTCCGTGACGGTTAAAGTTTCAAGAAAGTGGAAAAATCGAATCATTGATCGTGATTTGCATAACAGTCAATTTATTTAATCTTTTCCAAATCGAGTATTTTATGTATTTGTTGTGTTAGCATTGGTTTTAAACTATTTTTCATTCTAGGATAATTAAAACCGTAACAGCCTAGTTACTACAACCATATTTAATGTCGTATGCCATTAACTGGACTTACGATATTTGATTCAAGGTTAAAAATTTCACGCTTCTTAGTCTAAATTGTCAGCTTTATGATAAGACGTAAGTAAAATAGTTCTGTGAACAATAAGAACAACTAAATTATTTCTTATCTTAATGAGTAACCCTCATACAACTATTTGTCAATCATTAGCACATGATCACGAATCACTCTTTCGCTCATTTTTACCCTTAAACTAGCCATTCTTTCGAAAATATAAGTCTAAATTCCTAAGAAAACGTAAAGGACATAAAATGCGTTTAATCTCCAGCGAAAATGCGAAAAGCACGCATTTCGAGTGGTGAAAATGTTATGGGAAGACTTATGAAATCCAGTGTTGCCCCATCGAATTCCTGACTCTGCAGCTTCTTCCCAGTTACGCATTCAGTCCATCCTCCTCGTGCTCATCCTGAGCAATATCTCGAGAGCAACGTCTTCCCTGCTCGTCACGTTTTCTACTTTGCCAGTCTCCACCCCGGTGCAATCATCCGTTACAGAACATCCCTTGCTCTTGGGAATCCCTCCCATCCTAGATGCTCTCTTCTTTGTCAGCCTGCTCTCCCGCTTCGGCTGAGGCGACCGCATCCTTTGCCTCGGATGGATGCTTACGCACAGTACGGCCACTTGCTCTGCCCATGACACCGCAACACTTCATTTTCGCGACAACATTACACTGACGCAAATTGACACTGCGAATCGTGTTTCTTGATTCCTTGCCTGATAACTCTTTTTCCTCCATTTCGAGGAATATTTTAACTTGGCTTCGTCAATCACGCCTTTCTATAAGTGATAAGTTGTTTGGAGTCGTTATTTAGAGATGGTCTACTAGAAGTGGCGATAAGATCGGGCGGTCTGTGTACAGCTTCATATGCAGAATAGGAGATTCCAACTTGAAATATAATTTGAAAGAGAAGAACCTTTTGGGACTGTTAGCGGCACTCCAATGAATAACAAGTTATTAATTTAAAGTCTAAAATTTTTGCTCAGAATCACTGAGTTATCTGCAAACTTATACATTGAATTCCGACTCAGTTGTGCAGTATAAATTAGACATATGTATATATACCTATCCCTCGATTTACACGGTAGATATGTAGGACCTGCGAAATCATCGTGTAAATGGAAACAGTGGAAATCAAAACCAAAAACTTATGGAAAAAAATTCTTGTTATCAATAAAATGTACATTGAAACTTTTACTTATAAATATTTATCTCAAAATTCAGTTCAACAGTAATAATAAGCATTAATGTAACATTTTTTTTCACTTTATTTGCACTAATTCTGATAAGCTTAGATTAATTCTCATAAATTTATTTTGGTCGCGAAAAATACTCGTTGTTAATGTAGATGTACACTAACGAATTTGAAGACGAAATTTGGAAGAAGATATTTATGAACCGAATATAAATTAGAAAGTAATCATTGGTACCAACCAAAACTTTGTTTCATTTTGTAAAATTAATATTTGGGCAATATTTTATGAAACAGTGTACTTACGAATCAACTGTATTTAGCCTATGTAATAATCTACAAAGTTAATTTGTTGCTAAAATTGAGATTAAACACGATTCTTATTAGGCTGAAAAATTCAGTCTAGTCTAGATCTCACTGTCGTTTCAAACGAGCTTCATTTCATTAAAATATCGCAAGTCAGATTGCATTCCAATGGCAAGACTATAAATATAACTTGTTTCAGATGCCGATTTCATTGATATAGTAATTTACTATTATCTATTTGTTCATGAAGATAAATAATATCAATTAAAATCAATTAGTTGTTTTTTACTTTGGGTTTACAGTCTAATAATCTCTCTTGACGCTATCCCACTTAAATTTCATAATATGTATTATATTTACATACGTAATTTAAAAAATCTCAGTCCGTACCGTGTAAAACCGAGTATAGAATTATGTAAAGTAGGGGTTCTCAACGTGGGGTACGCGGTAAAATTTTTTGGGGTACGCCGTGAGAGCTGAAAAGTCGCTAGATCTAGTAACAAAGTAAAAATAACCATTGTTATACTCTAACTAGATTAAGAAATTTGATTATAATAAACATATTATAATTAATTTTGATTATAATAAATAGAAATTTAATTAATAATAAATAGTTTTATCCATCTATACAGGGGTACGCCAGTTACATACACATTTCCAGGGGGTACGTGAAGCATAAGAAGTTGAGAAATATTGGTGTAAAAGGAAATTGCTTGCCTTTTCGTGACCGTGTAAAACCAGTCTTTCGCCGTCTAAATCGAAAATGTCTGAATTTTTTTTACCGTGTAAAACCTATATATATATATTCAGAATGTTATTACTATCTACATGCTATGCCGATAGAAAACTACATTCAGAGTTCTCCAATTTAAGAAAAAAAGTTTTTTAATTAAAAATATCTCTTGAGATAAGTTGGGTTGTTGTGTTGTTTTACCTCTGAGCGGCACTTTTTTGCACACCTTGGGCTAAATGGCCAGGTCACAAGGACCCCGAAGGCTCAGGGAAGGTTGGGGGAGGGGACCCACAGGAACAGCTGTTGGGAGACAGATGGTAGCCTCCCGTCTAAGGCCATCCAGCGTGTTCTTTAACGTGCACAGGGTATGGCTCTCCCGCACACGGGGCCACGGCTTAACGTCCCATCCGACGGACGGCGGCCTTTCCAAGCCCATCGGTGTCCCCTACTGACCGTGGGCAGGGCGGGGAATTTTTTGCGGAGATAAATCTCAACGCTGACCCAGCTGGGACTCGAACCTGGGAACTGCAGATTACGAGCCTGGCGCGCTACCGACTGAGCCACCCCCGCCCTCCTTGAGATGAGTTAAAAGTCAATCAAACCTCTCTTAATCATACTAGTATTTAATCAGTTAGGGCAGATGAGGTTTATTCCTCGGAGAGGATACTTAGCGTTCTATAAACATCACCCCCCTCATCTTAAAATCTTTGAAAACTCGGAACTGAAAATTATAATACTATTTATTGAAGCGGATTTCAAAGCCACAATAATTCAAATTGCACAAAACATTTTTCTCGTCTCCATAAAACAACGATGGGGAGTATTTTTTCGAATTTTGAGTGATAGCTCTCATCTACGGAGTGCAACAAGTTGAAACACTGCGGAGAAAGAAAGGAGGGTGGGCAATGGCTCTCCTTTTTATACAACTAACTAGTGCTTAACTGATAAGCAAGTCGTTGATAAATATGCAAATAGCGAGAAAAACAAATGCATTAATCGCATTTTGTAAAAGCTACTGCGTATATGTATATAACAGTGAAGCTGCACTGTTTTTGAAAATTATTGCAATAATATTTGCACGGCATTAATTAAAAACGTTTCTATACAAATTCTTGCTTTAGTGTGATTGGTTGCTTCTGGTTTTATGGCTCAAAGGCAACTAAAGCCATGCTGTGCCAAACAAGACAGCAAACAGGGCAGCGAAAGTCATCAATTGCTAACAATTCAGATCCGTCAACTTCTTTCAAAAGGTACATTCGATAAATAACTGTTTCAATTTTCGTTTCATGTAAACACTTTTAAGTAAAATTATTCGAGTCATTAAAAAACTAATGAGAAATGCATTTTTTTTTAAATATTTTTATTTGATAATAAATCGGAAATAACTCAGAAATGAGATAATTTTTTCATGTAAGAAAAAAAATGAATTTAGGCCAACGTTCGGAATTCCTAAGCGAAAAAAACTTATCTGCTGTACATCCTCTTCCACTTCTGAATCCACACTGCTCATCACGCAGTTGCCCATCAAGAAGATTCTTAATTATATAAAGCACAATTGTGCAATACCTGGAACAGAAAGAAAAAAAAAATATCTCGAACAGCAAGTAGTCTGATTCCTCTATAATTATTACAAAAACTGCGATTAATTTTTAACATTATTGCAATGGGGAGAAAAAATTCCAGGTATGCAGCCTCCCTTCGGAACGCAACTATTGCGTAAGTCCGAGATATCTATATTGTTAAAAATCAAAATTCAGCAAAATTAAATTCTTTATCACACATATATATATTTTATGGAACATGTCACTTTATCACAATGACATGTTCCATAAAAAAAGTTCCAATGTGGCTTAACATTTCGAGTAACACGAGGTAAAGCATTAAGTGTTTTTTTTTGAAATTGTGTAGATTAGCCAGAAAAAAGTAGTAGTGCAGTATTGTGAAAACAAGTATCTTGAAAAATAAAATAGGGAAAAAAAAGAAGCATGGTATCTGATGTTTTTGGAAATCGAAGGGGAGGGAGGAAGATATTCAAAACTGAATTAGAAAATGAAAAAAAAAAGATAAAAAATATTATTTTTAATTAATTAATTAATTAATTAAAATAATTTTTTAAGATTTAAATAAACAATTAATAATTTTTAAATTATAATTTAAATTTAAATTATATTATTTAAATTTAAATTAATTATTATAATAAATATATTTTAAATTATATTATAATTACAATAAATTATATATTATTTTTAATTATATTATAATTTAAATAATAATAATAATAATAATAATAATAATAATAATAAGTATTTTAATTATTATTATTTAAATTGTTTTAAATTTTAAATTATAATTAAGATTAAAATTTAATTAAATAAAAAGATTAAGTTTAAATAAACGGTTAATAAACTAAATTTAATTAAAAGAGATTTGTCGCAAATAGATCTCCAAAATCTGCTGCCTCACTGGTGCTGTGTTGTTTCTCAGTGACACAGTAATTTCCGGGTTCGAGTACCTGGTTGGCATGGCTGTTTGTGTTCTGTTGGCTTTAACTGAGGCCGTGGTCATCAGTGACTTCGGTCTTAATCACGGTCCAGACATTTCGACTCCTGAGGTAAGGCAAGGGAGAGATTGGCACCCCTATCATCCCCCCCATAACCTAAAATACTTGGATTAGAGTAATATATAAAGAATTAAACGTTTTTAAATCACATAATTTTAATATTTCACAAATCAAAATGTATGTACTCTCTCAGTGAGGAATAGAAAAATATCTTATACATACGAAAATATTTCGTTTCATCTATCATATTCCAAAATAAATCAAACAAAAAAATTACCTTGGTTCATAAAAGATAAAAATGGCTATTAAGTCATAATTAATCATAATTAATTAATTAATAATCATAATATTAATAAATAATTAAGTCATAATTAATCCATTTTTAAGGACATATTAAGCGGTCTTTTAACTCAGCGAATGTATCGATGGCATCAGAATAATCAAAGGAATTTGCGATGTTACATTCGATTATCGACATTGGCTTTGTTGTTGTTGTGTTGTTTTACCTCTGAGCGGCACTTTTTTGCACACCATGGGCTAAATGGCCAGGTCACATGGACCCCGAAGGCTCAGAGAAGGTTGGGGGAGGGGACCCACTGGAACAGCTGTTGGGAGACAGATGATAGCCTCCCGTCAAGGCCATCCAGCGTGTTCTTTAACGTGCACAGGGTATGGCTCTCCCGCACACGGGGCCACGGCTTAACGTCCCATCCGACGGACGGCGGCCTTTCCAAGCCCATCGGTGTCCCCTACTGACCGTGGGCAGGGCGGGGAATTTTGCGGAGATAAATCTCAACGCTGACCCAGCTGGGACTTGAACCTGGGAACTACAGATTACGAGCCTGGCGCGCTACCGACTGAGCCACCCCCGCCCCCATCGACATTGGCAAATATAATAGTCTTTCTTGACTCATGGAGATCCTTAAATAGTTTTTTTTATAAGTTTATGTTTTGAAAGGCTTCTTTCACCACTAGTGACAGTTATTGGTAGTGTTAGCAGAATTCGCAACACAATTGCAGTGTTCGGAAAGATGTCTACTAAATCATGAATATATAGTGTAGAACATCTGTTGTAGTCATTTTTGAAGGCAAAAATGAATCTAGGTTCGGTTTCTAATTCATTTACATTAGCATCTCCATCAGATATTGTAACAGAAACGTCTGCAGTGGTTTAGAATTATTTCTTGAATTATATGTATATTATACAACATTTGGAAAATATTACTATGTCTGTTTAGGGCTGTAAACCGATTGCTTAAAGAATTGATGGACACATGTAATAAAAAATTTAAACAAGCCAGATTTAAAATTTTTTGTAGGTCCTTATAACATTGTATTTAGTCTCAAAATTAAAATTTCTCTTTCACATCTTATTCTTACTGTATGCACCATAGGGAATACTGTTTCGATTTCAATTTCTTTGGAAAATTCCTTTGCACAAATGGTTTCATTGATATATAAAGCTGAACCATTTCTGCGATAAACTTTGAAATGACTAGCCATTGTATCTATGGCATCCAAGCATTCGGATAAATCTAGAGTTTGGCTTTGTAGCATTTTCGCAATTACATTAATTTTAATAAAAAAACGTTACAAATTTGGAACAAGACATTTGTTTCAGCTAGACAGTGTCCTTTATTCCAGATTAACATTTATTTGTACAGTCGCTCAAAAGAGTATCCGAACACTAAGGTTGATTACAGAATTCAGAAAAAATATATGGCAACGATTTTTTTAGAAATTAGTGATCTGGCAACCTTCGTGTCACGTGGCACGAAGGTTGCCAGATCACTAATTTCTAAAAAAATCGTTGCCATATATTTTTTCTGAATTCTGTAATCAACCTTAGTGTTCGGGTATTTTTTTGAGTGACTAAATAAAAGTTTGCTCGGGGGTTTTCTTGGGCCGGAACTGATTGGAACTAATGGATTGTGAAAATGCAAAATAGTAATATTTCATTAGTGCCTGCACAATACAAAAATAATTTTCCGTTATCTCTTCAAAAAGTTGCATTCCCTCCCCCCTGGGGTAATGTTGCTGCTGTCAATGTAATCCCCTTGATCACCACATTCTACTAAAAAATTTTCTAGCATAATTATTAATAGGCCTTGCAATATTCGCATCAAAATTTTGAATTTTTCCAAAATTTTCCACCGTTAGAGGGAGCTCTTATAGATTCGAAACCGAGAATCGAAAAATGCAATCGTAATATTTCATTAATCCAACCGAAAGATAATTTTTGATTTATCTCTTAAGAGTCAAAAAGAGTTAAATGCCTCCAGAAATAGAGTGGAAATGTTAGCTTGTTATTTTAAAAGCAAAATGACCTCTAAATCTATTTTATTTTTGTTGCAACTTTTGTACAAATTGTAATTATAGAAACGATACAGTCGCTCAAAAAAGTATCCGAACACTATGGTTGATTACAGAATTCAGAAAAAATATCTAGCAACGATTTTTTTAGAAATTAGTGATCTGGCAACCTTCGTGTCACGTGACACGAAGGTTGCCAGATCACTAATTTCTAAAAAAATCGTTGCTAGATATTTTTTCTGAATTCTCTAATCAACCATAGTGTTCGGATACTTTTTTGAGCGACTGTACATGTTGAAATTGCAAGAAAATTTACAAACAAAATTATATTTTGTGAAAAAAAAAAAAATCGGTTAAAAAATATTTTGGTGAAATATTTTTCTCTCACATGGAATTATTATAATTTTGTCTTATTATAATAAGTGAATATCGACAAATCAAATGGTAACAAAAGTACGAAACAGTCTCGTATCTGCTTTGCATGCTCCTCTCCATCTCCAAGATGTTGAAAATTTTTGAGTGAGATTTTTTAAGAAACTAGTTTTTTATGTACATTTAGTTGTTTTAAAGACATTTAGCAGAGCATTGCATATAATTGTATATTTTTCCAACATTTAGTAAACGAATTTCCACCAATCCTCCGTCAAAAATATTTTCTGGTTGAAAAAATACTTTTTTTTTAGCGAATAAACTCGAGCTATCGAAACTTACTTATAGGCGGAGAAGAGGGGACATGGTCCCATTTAAAAGTTCTGCGATTTTTTTTGTTCATTCCAATAGACAGCAATTTTTGGATTTCTGAATGTATTAACAATGCGGAGTTTGGCTGATATTTTTTCCCCACGAAGCAAACTCTTGATTCCTCCGTAGGTCATAGGCCAAATGACAAACTGCTAAAATGGATCTCGATTACTGTGTAATCTATTGGAAGAACTAAAAGTGTCATTTCTGGGCTGCAATTTCCTTTATTCGTCCCCAAAATAGCCCCATACAGATTTGAGACTTATGACTGACCACGCTGAGCAACCGCATTGTTTTTGTTAATATTGATAATAATAGAAAGGAAATTTTAACGTTATTTATCTATCCTGAATTTTGTCTCTCAAAAATGGCGCTCTGAGGCGGTCGCCTCGCAGCCACCGGCCTTGGTCTTAGTGTATCACGTCCTTGAATGAGGTCTGTACAAACTAAGAGTAGTTTCCAGGACTCTTCTCTGTCGTATACGTTGCAAATCACAAAAAACGAAAATAAATAAACCAAGCAAAACTACACCCTACAAAGAAAGTAGAGTCAATATGAGTATCTGAGTCCGTAACTCTTTAGTCGAAATCTGATGTTCTCAGGTTCGAGTCCCATCTCACCTGCGTTGAGATTTTTACCGCTAACTTCCGTTCTGTATGCGGATGGACTTGGAGAGACCGCCTATATCGGGGGGCGGGGGTGGCTCAGTCGGTAGCGCGCCAGGCTCGTAATCTGCAGTTCCCAGGTTCGAGTCCCAGCTGGGTCAGCGTTGAGATTTATCTCCGCAAAATTCCCCGCCCTGCCCACGGTCAGTAGGGGACACCGATGGGCTTGGAAAGGCCGCCGTCCGTCGGATGGGACGTTAAGCCGTGGCTCCATGTGCGGGGGAGCCATACCCTGTGCACGTTAAAGAACACGCTGGATGGCCTTGACGGGAGGCTACCATCTGTTTCCCAACAGCTGTTCCAGTGGGTCCCCTCCCCCAACCTTCTCTGAGCCTTCGGGGTCCATGTGACCTGGCCATTTAGCCCATGGTGTGCAAAAAAGTGCCGCTCAGAGGTAAAACAACCCACCGCCTATATCAGATGGGATGTTAAGCCGTGGCTCTGTATGAGTTTAATCATAATGTCTGCATGTTAACAAATATGTTGTTTGGTCTTGATAGGATACTTCTCTCTCTCGTAACAACAGTTCGGTGGATCCCCTATTCAACTGTCAACGTTTGGCAATTCTTATGGCCTGACCATTTAGTCTATTGTGTGCAAAAAAGTGGCACTCAGTGGTAAAACAAGCCAAGGTAAAACAATCCATAATGCATTAGCAAATCTGCTTCTGGTGATTGCAAATCCTCCTCCTAAATGTTTCGTCAGTCACATCGATGTCATGTGCAAAAATTGTTATCTTATTTTGCTGCGAAGAAACTAAAATAACAGCCATTGAAGTAAGACATTAGGGTAGTTACCTACATTTGTCATAAATTACATTTTCATGTCACAATTTTACTGAATAGAAGTAACTGAATGTTAAAAG
This sequence comes from Ryuthela nishihirai, assembly GCA_038380435.1. NCBI lineage: Eukaryota > Metazoa > Arthropoda > Arachnida > Araneae > Heptathelidae > Ryuthela > Ryuthela nishihirai. Next base: position 40,293,510 of record JAWZYU010000018.1, on the reverse strand, counting down.
AATCTTTAAGTAGAAATTAATGTCTTAGACGGGAAATTTCCAAATAGTTTTCAGGATAGAAAAGATCATCGGTCTCCCCCCCCCCCCACCACCAAGCCATCAGTAGCTACCAATTATGCATAACATGTCTCGCGGTCTCCTTACAGAGCGATTGGTGAAGTGTTCATCGGAATTTTCGTAACATCGTTCTTTCAACAGAAAGCTCCCGCTGGGGAATAAATAATATGTAATGATTAGTTTTGTTTAAACGCAGAGATTAACAGAAGAATGTTTCAAAAGTAAACATTGCCATTAAATAGAATAATAAGTCTCGATGATAACGATAGAAATAATAAGATTTGTTTTTATGTCATCATTTATTGAAGGTGGAAGCCGATATTTTCTTTCAGAAAGGATTGGATTGGATTGTTTTACTTCTGAGCGGCACTTTTTTGCACACCATGGGCTAAATGGCCAGGTCACATGGACCCCGAAGGATCAGAGAAGGTTGGGGGAGGGAACCCACTGGAATAGCTGTTGGGAGACAGATGGTAGCCTCCCGTCAAGGCCATCCAGCGTGTTCTTTAACGTGCACAGAGTATGGCTCTCCCGCACTCGGGACCACGGCTTAACGTCCCATCCGACGGACGGCGGCCTTTTCAAGCCCATCGGTATCCCCTACTGACCGTGGGCAGGGAGGGGAATTTTGCGGAGATAAATCTCAATGCTGACCCAGCTGGGACTCGAACCTGGGAACTACAGATTATGAGCCTGGCGCGCTACCGACTGAGCCACCCCCGCCCCTTCAGAAAGGAAAAATGCTTTTGCTGTTTACCTGTCTTTCCATTGCTCTTTGCTCGTCATTTGTAGCTTTGTCGGTTTGTCTGTTTGTGTGTTTGTCAAAACAGTTGTTCCACCATATCTTTGGAACCCGATGGTCAGACTTGGTGATTTATTTGTCAAATTAAAGCTTGTGACGTCGGCAATGTCATGGGCACACCATTCCAAAAAGAGAGGGAGGGAAAATGTGGTCTATGTTTATGAGTCATATATCATATGAAAGTTTTTGAAGGTAGATGTTTTTAGTGACAAAAATATAATTAAAGTTTAAAAATTTTGAAAAAAAAATGCCTACCTTCAAAAATGCGCATTAAAAGGTAGAAAATAAAACTAAAGCATATTTATGGTGCAATCAGTCACAGAATTCGTATTCGCTTCAAAGTAAGATAGGGAGCCGGCAATCTTGTTGAGTAGGTAAAGAATTCCCCGGCGTCCTATTTACCTTTGAAGTGAATAGAAATTCAGTGACTGATTACACCATCGATATGCTTTAGTTTCATTTCCTACTTTTTAAGGTCCATTTGGGAAGATAGGTATTTTTCGATTTTTTATTTATTTATATTTCGAGAGAAGTTTTTCATAGCAAACGTTTGGTAGTCTGCGAAGCTTATACAGTCTGTGTAAATATAAAAGGTAGATGCATTTATGCCAATATAATTTAAGTTTCTTGCCGCTATATATTGAGGTTAACTAGTAAACATGAAATGTTTATACAGGAAAACGTTTAGTTTTCGATCCTTTATCGAAAAAAAAAAGAAAAACTTCCAAACTATAAATTTACTCAGGATTCAACATTGCTTCTGAATTCTACACATGATTTAACTTATTGTCTGTGATTCATCTCAATTTTTTTTAAAATGTGCATCTCTATAAATAAGGCAGCGACTTATCTGCTGAAATGCGTACAAAGCAATGCCAATGTCTTCTTCCACTTTGAACAATGAGTTATACCAGGGGTGGGCAATTGTTTTCGTATCTACACTACGCATGCGTATTGACGTGGTCGTCCTAGTGGAAAATACGAGACGAATCTTCGGTCGCGCGGGAAGGAAATCTCGGTTCAAGGCGGATTTTTCTGCCTGTCTTGGCGGGCCACAAAAAACTCTTAGCGGGCCGCTATTTGCCCACCCCTGAGTTATACTATACAATGATGCATGTGCTTTGAAAGAACATATTTAAAAGTGTAGAACAGCTTGTACTAACTGTTTTTGTTCTGACCTCAGGTATAGCTTCCATATTAAAGTTTCTTGCCTAAAAGACTTACTTCACTGAAGAGCAAAATTGCTGAAAAAAATTTTAATTATTTAATTTTAGTAAATCGCGATTTTAACAAGCGATAGAGAATAGTTAGTCATAAAAGATGTAGTATGTTTTTTACCAACAAATCCTTTTGAGAGTGCAAAAGTCGAAAAATGACAAACTGCAGTCTCTTTAAAAAGAAGCATTCTATATTTAAGACACGAGGCGGTAAGTTGTCCTTCTAGTTACTATTTCTTGTGGAAAATTATCCCGCGTGACACAAATTGGCAGACGCTGATAAATAGGGAAGGAGGAAGAGTGATTATCCGAGTGAAAGAAGGAAGCAAAAACGAGTCGGAATGAACCAGAACGCCGTTCCGGCATAAAACTTTTCGCCTCAGTTTTAGTGGTCTTGAACAATTTTTGGAAAAATGCTAATAATGTATTGAAACCACGTGATAACCTAACAGTTGCTCATGAAAGCGTGTGTGTTGTATCACGAGGTGTTATACGTGTAGTGATGAATACGTCATATGTTTGAAAACGAAGGGACTGTTGGAAGAGTTAGAAGTAGAAATTGAGAGATTGAATTTTGTACGCTCACTAAACAGTGGACTTGTGTTACTTTGCGAAGAATTTTAAAAATCCATTGAGTTATAGTATTCGTTGTAAAGGACATTGTTCTAGAGAACGTTCTGCTTTGCTAGTGTATCAAGAATGTTATGCAAAACCTCTTTACATAGTTGTGTAACAGTAAATTAGGAGACAGATCAGAAAACTAACTTTTAAATTAGTGTTAAACTAATGAAAGAGGTACTTTGCAGACCTAGAAATGATGTAAAGTATTCTGCTTTAGGAATTAACTCTGAATCCGCTTTTATTGAGTATTTCTTCAAAGCGATAAGCCTCAAATAAGATGTTTTAATACTTATAACTTGTTGGTTAGGATATTATGTAAACCGAAAGGTTGTACGTTCAAATTTGTTGCATTTGTTAGTAAAAGATGGTTAGCTAATAATTAGCAATGGGTATAGTTAATCTATTCTATTAAGGAAATTATACAAATCTTATTTCTTGTAAAAATAATTGTTTATTTATTAAATAAATTTTTTATTATTAGTTTAGTTAATTTGTTGATTCGACCCCACTATACAATTTTTCCAAATAAACATTATTGAAAACTTCGTAACAATATACAAGTTGGCTACGTTGCCTGCATGCATGCAGAACTACATATTAGTGAATAGAATTAGGAAGAGTGTATCTAAAAGCCTCAGAATAAAGAGGGAGATTTAGAATGCGATGGAGGAATAATGTCAAAGTGGAATTTGTTTGAATTGAATAAAATGCAGAGAATTTTAGAAATAACTCAGTGGTCAAGTGTAGCAACTGCAGCTCAGGCTAGATGAGTATTGAGAATTAATTTGCATAGCCTGGTTGAACCTCCGTAGCCCACAGATTTATGTATATATGTAGGTAGACAAAATACAGAAAAGTGTTTCAAATCCTTTTAAGGCTCAACTAAACAGCCCCGGAACACTTTTTGTAAATTTTAATAGCCTAACATCTGCTCGTGAATATATTGAATTTGGGTTGGGTTGTTTTACCTCTGAGCGGCACTTTTTTGCACACCATGGGCTAAATGGCCAGGTCACATGGACCCCGAAGGCTCAGAGAAGGTTGGGGGAGGGGACCCACTGGAACAGCTGTTGGGAGAAAGATGGTAGCTTCCCGTCAAGACCATCCAGCGTATTCTTTAACGTGCACAGGGTATGGCTCTCCCGCACACGGGACTACGGCTTAACGTCCCATCAGACGGACGGCGGCCTTTCCAAGCCCATCGGTGTCCTCTGCTGACCGTGGGCAGGGCGGGGAATTTTGCGGAGATAAATCTCAACGCTGACCCAGCTGGGACTCGAACCTAGGAACTACAGATTACGAGCCTGGCCCACTACCGACTGAGGCCCCCCCTCCCCATTAATATATTGAAAGTTTGGTTTAAATTGCTTCTGTATTTCTCCAGCTATAAGCTAACGTGCATAAATATACACGCTTCCTTTTATACGTTTAGAAAATCCGCATTTATTATAATTTTATTATTATTATTTTGGACAAGTGGGGCAGTCATTAATGGGCCTGTTGCATTTAAAATCAGCCCAATGGTTACATCGACTTCCATTGTTGGGAGGAATCTGCTCAGCAGGAAATATGGCTAACCTGAAGATAAGGAATTTTAGGAAACTTATTGTTTCTCACCACCTGTTGAACCTATAGAGGTAATATTTTATCCATTATCAGGACAATCCTTAGCCTCTGTGAAACATTCAAGCTCCTAGACGTTTATCTGGAGTTATGCTGACCACAGACACATACACACCTTTTTTCATTATTATTGATTGAAATAATACTTATTAACTTTTAATTAAATTCTAAGGTAAATTTTTATAATTGGCATTACTCTTGTTAAATATTCAAATTTGCATAAATTTTAAAATATCCAAACATATTGTTAAAAATCCAGATTTAGATAAAATTGATTGATATTTTAAATTTATTTCTCCCCTATTTATGTTATAAAAACTTATTTAAAAAAATATTGAGTGACACAGGAGTGATAGGTGGACAACGATAGGTGGATAAACCTGATACAGGACACTCACCATTAGAGGCCAGAGGGGCCAATCCCCCCCCCCCCCAACGGGGGCGGGGGTGGCTCAGTCGGTAGCGCGCCAGGCTCGTAATCTGTAGTTCCCAGGTTCGAGTCCCAGCTGGGTCAGCGTTGAGATTTATCTCCGCAAAATTCCCCGCCCTTCCCACGGTCAGTAGGGGACACCGATGGGCTTGGAAAGGCCGCCGTCCGTCGGATGGGACGTTAAGCCGTGGCCCCGTGTGTGGGAGAGACATACCCTGTGCACGTTAAAGAACACGCTGGATGGCCTTGACGGGAGGCTACCATCTGTCTCCCAACAGCTGTTCCAGTGGGTCCCCTCCCCCAACCTTCTCTGAGCCTTCGGGGTCCTTGTGACCTGGCCATTTAGCCCATGGTGTGCAAAAAAGTGCCGCACAGAGGTAAAACAACCCCCCCACCAACATTTCTGTAATATATATATATACCAACATTTAAACTCCGAATTAGAACAATTTCGACAAAAAACGAGTTGGTAGAAGCACGAAATATCTACACAGGACGGCAAGTCCAGGTTTACTATTCCTCTTGTACAGAAATTCACTGATCCAATATTAATAACAAATTTCCCGCTGAAGTACAACAGGTTCTGTGAATCTCCCCCCTCCCCCCAACAAACTATTCAAGGATAAAAATAAAAATCGCTTTAAATTCGAACCGGTTTTGCTATTGGTCGAGACCAGGCTGTATCTAGGTGGGGGGCATGTCCATCCCCCTTTCAGAATGCGAGAAGGATAAAAGAGGGAAAAAAATTATTAAACTCTTTATATTTCATGTATTTTTCAAGAATTAAAAAAAACCCCGTAAAACGGAGGGGGAAATGTTTTACTGCATCGGAAATTAAGTGTGTTTCCCCCCCCCCCGCCTTTTACATTTTGTTGGCTTGATTGTGTATCTCCCCCCCCCCCTTCCGTCCTCGATTTTTTTCTAGATCCGGGCCTTGTCGAGATGAATTTTTCAGAGCAACACAAAATTCCCAGTGAGAAGCTATGTGAAAAATTTGGGAGAAATACAATATTTTAATAATTTCACCTAATGTGAAATTCGGATACAATATTTATGAGAACCATTGTATCCGAATGCAAGAATGAGAAATTATATAATAAATATCATAAAGGAATAAATTATATATATATATACCAAGTGAAAATTTTTTATTACACGTGTATAAATATTCTTTTCCAAGTCAATCGCTGTTCCTTTTATCACCGAGGTCAGAATCGGGGTTAGCGGAAAAATTAATCGAAGTGGTGCATTGCCGTCTGAGCTATCACTGCCCCTGCGTAGTTGGTTTCTCTGCATACATAATACACTGGCCCCACCTAGTTAGAAACTCAGGAGCTGTCACTGCATTGACACGTGTCTACCTCTAATGAGAGTTGCCACTGAGTATAGATAGGAAATAATATTTCCATATGTTTGGAAGGTGGATTAAATTTAAAGAGTAAACTCTATTTAAATCTTTATTTCTCTGAATCCTGATCGCCATAAATTTTCCAACCATTTAATGCAAAAAAAAATAAATGAAATAAAAAACACGATATTATATTAATATTTTTCTGCTCTGTAATTAATCATAAAACACAAAAAAAATTCCATAATATTTGAAAATTCACCCTTTTGATTCCAAATGAAGGTCATTACCGTGGTGGGGCCGGGGGTGGCTCAGTCGGTAGCGCGCCAGGCTCATAATCTGTAGTTCCAAGGTTCGAGTCCCAGCTGGGTCAGCGTTGAGATTTATCTCCGCAAAATTCCCCGCCCTGCCCACGGTCAGTAGGGGACGCCGATGGGCTTGGAAAGGCCGCCGCCCGTCGGATGGGACGTTAAGCCGTGGGCCCGTGTGCGGGAGAGCCATACCCTGTGCACGTTAAAGAACACGCTGGATGGCCTTAACGGGAGGCTACCATCTGTCTCCCAACAGCTGTTCCAGTGGGTTCCCTCCCCCAACCTTCTCTGAGCCTTCGGGGTCCATGTGACCTGGCCATTTAGCCCATGGTGTGCAAAAAAGTGCCGCTCAGAGGTAAAACAACCCAACCCATTACCACGGTTAGTCCTGAGACTTCACAACTCAGCATTATCATCAAGTCTTGGTGTCAAGTCAGCTGTAGAAGATTAATATATTATTTCAAATGACGATTAAATAATGATTAAGAAATAATAACCGTTTTGTTAACTTTATCCTTTTCAGTATTAAAGAAATTAAATGATAACAAAAATGGTCTAGAATCTAGACAATCAGCATATAACGTTTTGGGTCACGTGTTGTCCTCTTTGCTGAAAAATATCCAGTCAGATCGTACGCTCGTGGTGTGTGCGCAATTCGTCGGCATGCGACAAACGCCTTAGTGGCCGACATCTGAAAAATTTAATATAATGTTGAATTCCCTTGTCATATAGCTCACGTTTTGGCTAACTACTCCTTACTAGCACCATCGCCGTCTAGACATCACGAGCATTCCAAGCGGTCGCTTGGTGAAGAGTATTTTCAGGAGAAGTCCATTTCGGTCTTAAAGGGGAATTGTTTCGCAAAGAGAAGACTTTGCACCTTGTCACGAAACCTACTACCCTAACTATAGCACATGTCAATTACTGCAGTCGTAAACCGTAGAAAAATTGAGGCGTAACCTAGGAGATCCCGCATTTGAATACAGAATATGATTGGATGAATTTTTTTAAAACCATTTCTAATGTCTGATTGTAACATCAGTAGTCGCTTAAGTTTAGTTTTCACCAATTGTATACTTGGCACCTAATGTTACATGTGTACAGTCGCTTAAAAAAATATCCGAAACGTTATGATTGATTACAGAATTCAGAAGAAATATCTGTCAACGATTTTTTTTTAGAAATTAGTGATCCGGCAACCTTTGGTTGCCGGATCACTAATCGAAAATCGTTGAATTGAAATCGTTTTGATTCTAGTAATTCCCGTTTCTTCAAAGCATCGAGGTCTCTCAGAATAAGGGAAGGCTAATTTGAATCATTAAAGTCTCAAGAGCAATGAATAATACACTCTTCCTTATTCAAATTAAATTATCATGAAACTCATGGCAAGAAATTTTATTTTATGAAGAACATATACTTCGAGTAAGCCTCATTTATTTAGGGAGAATATGTACCTAAGGTAAGAATCCTTATAGTTGAGAGAATATATACCTGAGGTAGGAATCTTTATAGTTTAGAGAATATATGTACCTGAGGTAGGAATCCTTATATTTCAGAGAATGTGTACCTGAGGTAGGAGTCCTTAAGTTGAGAGAATATGTACCTGAGGTAGGAATTCTTATAGTTGAGAGAATATATACCAGAGGTAGGAATCCTTATAGTTGAGAGGATATATACCTGAGGTAGGAATCGTTATAGTTGAGAGAATATATACCAGAGGTAGGAATCTTTATAGTTGAGAGAATATGTACCTGAAGTAGGAATCCTTATAGTTGAGAGAATATATACCAGAGGTAGGGATCCTTGTTGTTCAGAGAATATGTACCTGAGGTAGGAATCCTTATAGTTGAGAGAATATGTACCTGAGGTAGGAATCCTTATAGTTTAGAGAATATATGTACCTGAGGTAGGAATCCTTATAGTTTAGAGAATATATACCAGAGGTAGGGATCCTTGTTGTTCAGAGAATATGTACCTGAGGTAGGAATCCTTATAGTTGAGAGAATATGTACCAGAGGTAGGGATCCTTGTTGTTCAGAGAATATGTACCTGAGGTAGGAATCCTTATAGTTGAAAGAATATGTACCTGAGGTAGGAATCCTTATAGTTGAAAGAATATGTACCTGAGGTAGGAATCCTTATAGTTGAAAGAATATGTACCTGAGGTAGGAATCCTTATAGTTGAGAGGATATATACCTGAGGTAGGAATCGTTATAGTTGAGAGAATATATACCAGAGGTAGGAATCTTTATAGTTGAGAGAATATGTACCTGAAGTAGGAATCCTTATAGTTGAGAGAATATATACCAGAGGTAGGGATCCTTGTTGTTCAGAGAATATGTACCTGAGGTAGGAATCCTTATAGTTGAGAGAATATGTACCTGAGGTAGGAATCCTTGTTGTTCAGAGAATATGTACCTGAGGTAGGAATCCTTATAGTTGAGAGAATATGTACCTGAGGTAGGAATCCTTATAGTTGAGAGAATATATACCAGAGGTAGGGATCCTTGTTGTTCAGAGAATATGTACCTGAGGTAGGAATCCTTATAGTTGAAAGAATATGTACCTGAGGTAGGAATCCTTATAGTTGAAAGAATATGTACCTGAGGTAGGAATCCTTATAGTTTAGAGAATATATACCAGAGGTAGGGATCCTTGTTGTTCAGAGAATATGTACCTGAGGTAGGAATCCTTATAGTTGAGAGAATATGTACCTGAGGTAGGAATCCTTATAGTTGAAAGAATATGTACCTGAAGTAGGAATCCTTATAGTTGAGAGAATATGTACCTGAGGTAGGAATCCTTATAGTTGAGAGAATATGTACCAGAGGTAGGGATCCTTGTAGTTCAGAGAATATGTACCTGAGGTAATAGTTTAGAGAATATATGTACCTGAGGTAGGAATCCTTATAGTTTAGAGAATATATATACCTGAGGTAGGAATCCTTATAGTTCAGAGAATATGTACCTGAGGTAGGAGTCCTTAAGTTGAGAGAATATGTACCTGAGGTAGGAATTCTTATAGTTGAGAGAATATATACCAAAGGTAGGAATCCTTATAGTTGAGAGAATATATACCTGAAGTAAGAATCCTTACACAATGGTGGACAAAAGTTACACCCTATGTTATGTAAATGGTATGCTAATGTCGATGCTCTATATCTTCTAATATAAGTATTTTTCTTTTGAAACATTTGATAGCAGATAACGATCTTAATGAAATATAACTCGATTTTCAACAATATTCTTCATTATTTATTTTGTTATGGAAATTTCAATATTTAACAATAAAAATGCTAGTCATAAGAATTTATCTCAGTCCTAAGACTTGATAAAATTATTATTTCAAATGATTTGAGTATTTAAAATAAGTGTATATTTTAGATGTTTGTGCAAATTAATCCTTCAGTATTCGTGAAATTTTTATAATATCTTAGACTGGCATTGTTATTTTTAAATATTCAAACTTCCATAACTCATTAAATACTGAATGAATATTTTGGAAAATCGAGATATTGATTTATTTGATTGAGATCTTTATCTGCAATCACATTTTCCAAAAGTAGGAAAAAAAACTTTAAAAGTTATAGTGCTTCGACGTTAACTTCTCATTTACATAACATAGGGTTGTAACTTTCGTTCGCCAGTATCTTAGGAAGAATATGTCCTGAAGCAGGATTCGTACTATTAGAGGGTACCTGAAGTAGGATTCGTACTATTAGAGGGTACCTGAAGTAGGATTCGTACTATTAGAGGGTACCTGAAGTAGGATTCGTACTATTGGAGGGTACTCGAAGTAGGATTCGTACTATTAGAGGGTACCTGAAGTAGGATTCGTACTACTAGAGGGTACTGAAGTAGGATTCGTACTACTAGAGGGTACCTGAAGTAGGATTCGTACTATTGGAGGGTACTCGAAGTAGGATTCGTACTATTAGAGGGTACCTGAAGTAGGATTCGTACTACTAGAGGGTACCTGAAGTAGGATTAGTACTATTAGAGGGTACCTGAAGTAGGATTCGTACTACTAGAGGGTACCTGAAGTAGGATTCGTACTATTAGAGGGTACCTGAAGTAGGATTCGTACTACTAGAGGGTACCTGAAGTAGGATTAGTACTATTAGAGGGTACCTGAAGTAGGATTCGTACTACTAGAGGGTACCTGAAGTAGGATTAGTACTATTAGAGGGTACCTGAAGTTGGATTCCTACTATTAGAGAGTACCTGAAGTTGAATTCCTACTACACGGGTTTCCACAAATTAAGATAAATCCCTATGTTTGGTCAATGGGAAGCTAACGTCAAAGCTCTATAACTTCTAAAATTAGTTTGTTTGTTTTTTGTTTTGAAAAATGTAATTGCATATAAAAATCTCAATCAAATAAATCAATATCTCGATTTTCAACAATATTCGTTCAGTATTTAATAAGTTATGGAAGTTTGAATATTTAACAACAGCAATGCCAGTCTTAAGAACTTATACAAAAACTGAAAAATAGTGAAAGAATTCTTTACACAAAGTTGTAAAATACAAATTTATTTTATTAAAAACTTTGATACAATACTTATTACTAAGTTTTAATTAAACTTCTGAAGTCAATTTTTGTGGCTGGCATTGCTATCGCTAAATATTCAAACCTCCATAACTCATTAAATACTGAACGAATATTGTTGAAAATCGAAATATTGTTTTATACGATTAAGATCTTTATCTGCAATCGCATTTTTCAAAACAAAAAAACTTATTTCAGAAGTTATTGAGTTTGACGTTAGTTTTCCATTGACAACGTAGGGTTTTTCCTTGGAAAACAGTGTATTAGAGAGTACTTGAAGTGGGATTCCTACTATAAGAGAGTACCTGAAGTAAGATTCCTATTATAAGAGATATCTGAAGTGAGATTCCTACAATTAAAGAGTACTTGAAGTAGGATTCTTACTATTAGGGAGTACCTGAAATAGGATTCTTACTATTAGGGAATACCTTAAGTAGGATTCTTACTATTAGAAAGTATCTGAAGTGGGATTCCTACTGTTAGAGAGTCCTACTATTATACCTGAAGCAGCAATCTCTATATTAGAAAGAATATACTTCGAATAGGAATACTTAGGGGAAATATTTACTTGAAGTAGAAGTTTTGATTTTTAGGGAAAATATCTACCTAAAGCAGAAAATATTTTAGGGAGACAAAACTTAATTTTTGGAATCAGCAAAATTAGTAAATTGCAATCATTATTTTGATTGGAATCAGCAAAAATAAATTGGAATCAGCAAAATTGAATTCAGCAAAAATTGGATTGGAATCAGCAAAAATAGTAAATCATCTTGAAAAAGTTTTTAAAAAAAGCCAAATTGCTTGGAGCCAAAAGATGTTTTGAATATCAGAAGAATTGTACGGTTTCAAGATGCAGGTGCAAAATTTGAAATATGAAGAGATTTTTTCATTTTTGGCATTTTCTACATTTTTTTCTTTCAGTTCACATTCAGTGGCAAATTAAAGACAGAATACTTTTTGGTACTGATCGAAATTTTTCTTATTAAGCACCGATGAAATCTGAATGCAAAATTTCTTTGATATACCTTCTCTGAGCCCTCGGGTTCCTTGTGACCTGGACAAGTAGCCCATTGCGTGAAAAAAAATTTGGATCAGAGGTAAAACAACTAATCATTTAACTCTATTTTTTACCGAGATTCTTATACGGCAGAATTTAAAGCAAAACGCCATTCACATTTTAAAACACACATTTATAAATGAAATTTAGAGAGAAAAAAAGTTCACTCTCGGTTGTAAATAGAAGAGGAACTCGTATATTTTCCAATTCTTTTCTCGAGTATTCAGTTGACAACATAAAAATCTCCAAGAATGAAAGCGAAAATCACAAGAGGCTTTCATCGCCCAACCCCTCCCCACCTTCTACCCCCTGTGAAACAACAAGGGGAGCATGCGACGGTACTGCCCATTAACAACATCGGAGAACGGCTGGATGACACAAGAATTATCCTCCAACGAACCCAGCAAACCACCACGTTTCAGGAAATGTTACTGCGTCCCAATAAGGTCCTCCAAAGGCCAGGTTTCGGCAGTGCCTAGCTGTAAATTATGAAGGAGCGCTGCCATGTAATATTGAAGCTTTCCCAGGCAGCCTCTTTCTTGCGGTGCGCGAAATCAACATAATTCGCACCAATGTAATTACGTTCTATGACTGCGGTTCGAAGGAGGCCCCGAGGCTGCTCCCGCCGGAGAATCCCTAATGGCTCACGTCCTGTAGCGGCCAGCCGCAAGTCGCCAACAAAACAGACACCAGATGGTCTGTAAGTGGGCAGTTTGCGCCGTACTGGTGATGAACTGGCACGCCAGTACGGACTTCCGGCAGTTGAATAACTCATTTGTGTTCCCAGTTCCCACATGATACTATAACTATTGTGTTCCAGTAGCAACGCCAGAGGAAGGAGATGCCAATGATTACTATTCCATTTTATCTCTTGCGAATTAAATGGGGCTTTTGATGATAGCATCTCTTCCAATGTAATTACTAAGATATAGCTAAAAATATTTGTTTAGTTTTTCCTCCTCCTCCTCCTTCCTATTTCGTAAAACTGCATTCTCTATATAGACCGGGCTAATTTCCTACACAAAAAACAAAAGGGAAAATTTATGCGTACATTCAAAAGCATTCGACGGAAAATCGTGTTCGAATTCTGCTTTTTGATATTAACTAGAAAGTGAGTTGTCTTTGGACGTACTTCGCTGTGAAGTTGAATTAGTAACATTTTAAACAATTGTATGAGCTTTACTATCAAGCGAAATAATGCTATGATGAGAATTCGTTAACTGTTATAAATTAGATGCAATTTGATAATTATAATATCAGTTAAAGTGTAATTAGGTGAACTGTAACTCAGAAATTTAAGTCACGATGAATATTAAGCGAGCATGTCTATTTCTATCATACAGTCAACGATTCGAAAACATATCGTAAGAGAATACACAGTCGTATCAGAATAATATACTAATATATTATTCTGAATATATATCATATAATATGAATATATATATATAATATATATCAGAGTATATACCTACCATACATATACTATGGTAGATGGTCATATTATTCTGATACGACTGTGTAAGTCAAAATATTCCCCGGCATATTGAAATCAATTCTTGAATTTTCCCCAGCATTAACTTGTCGGTATCATCAAGAGACAGCTATGGAATAATAAATACCGCGTATTGCCTTACGTACCTCGTGTCACCTTTACATACTTGTGTTACCTTGCGTATCTCGTATACCCTTACGTATTTTATGTCACCTTATATGTATTTAGCACCTCGTTGAATAAATGAGGAGCTCTCTGTCCCTGCAGATCACCATTAGTTCGAACTAAAGATGGTGCTGAAGTCGAAAAAACGACAAATTTCATTCTCTTTCAAAAAGAAAATGAAATTTTTCGTTTTCTGTTGATCGACATAACGGTTTATCATGATGTATTATGGAATACATAAACGAAGTTAATTAGCGGAATGGAGCTCTCTGTAATACGAGGGGCGTTCAAAAAATTCTTCGCATGCCTCTGCAGAACAAAAACCATTTCATTTATCTCAACGAAACGTTTACTATCCTTTAAAGTACTCCCCTCCAGCAGCAATGCAAATTTTCAGATGTGTACGTCAATTCTGGAAAACATGATGGACTCCTGTTGGGTATCGCCCTGCCCACGATCAGTAGGGGACACCGATGGACTTGGAAAGACCGCCGTCCGTCGGATGGGACGTTAAGCCGTGGCTCCGTGTGCGGGAGAGCCATACCCTGTGCACGCTAAAGAACACGCTGGATGGCCTTGACGGGAGGCTACCATCTGTCTCCCAACAGCTGTTCCAGTGGGTCCCCTCCCCCAACCTTCTCTGAGCCTTCCGGGTCCATGTGACCTGGCCATTTAGCCCATGGTGTGCAAAAAAGTGCCGCTCAGAGATAAAACAACCCAACAACAACCCCGTTGAGTATACTCCTCAACTCTGAATGAACGCATTTTGCAAGGTGAATGCAATTTTGCAACCCTTAAAAAAGATTCCCCAGCATGTTCCTGTTTTAATTTTTGGAAAAACCAAAAATCGCATGCTGCAAGATCTGGTGAATATACAGAATGGGGGTAATTGTTTAATTTTTTCTACTCCAGATAGGCCATACCTTGCCTGGTTTTGTGAGCAATGGCATTGTCATGAAGAAGGGCACCCTTGACACGCCTGTTGTTGGACGCTGCTCCGTCATCTTCTTAACCATTTTCGGCAAAACTATTTTGATGTAGTATTAACCTTAGAAAGAACGAAACTATTATTTAGCCTACTGGCGCCGGGTTTTTTAAATTCTCAGACGGGACTCACGTACAATAACAGGATATCCGACATATATATTTTGTCTGTTAGATATGTAATAGAAATTTTTCAGCGGATTTTTCTACAGATGGAGGTAGTTGTCTAGTAATAGAATTAATCTTTACAGTGAAAAGAGACACTCAGAATGCAGGCTTGTGGCACTTCTTGTTTTTGGGGTTACGGCCATGACAGAGTGTTGCCGACACGGACACAAAAAGAACGTGTCAATAAGAAGTCGGAGATGGCATGTGACCTCTAAAGCCAAAACTATGGAGGTCACGAAGAATGCCGAATCTCCAAGCCGTGTCATATGCTTTTTTGATGTCGAAGAAAATTGATATCAGGTGCTCTCTACACAAAAATGAATTTCTGATAGCCGATTTGAGGGGTATCAGATAGTCAAGAGTTGACCATTGCCTACGAAAGCCACACTGGGTGTTGAAAAGAAGGTTGTGGTGGTCTGAATACCAGATAAGTCTGGCATTTACCATTTTTTCCAACACCTTGCACACACAGCTCGTCAATGCATGGGACAATAACTAGAAGGAATCTTGGAATCCTTTCCTGGCTTTGGGAAGGCTAAGACGATGGCCTCCTGCCAGGAGTCTGGAAACTGCTCCTTGAGAAAAATGCGATTGAAAAGATGGAGCAGCCAATCCTTACTCAATGGTGAGAGATGTTGGAGCATGGCAAAATGGACATTGTCTGGTCCGACAGCAGATACACAAGAAGTGTGCAGAGCAAGGCAAAGTTTCTGTGCTCTGAATGGCCTGTTGTAAGGCTCCAGGCCATTCAAGTGGAAGGACAGCGGAGTGTTCCCCCCTGCTCTTCTGGGCCAGAAAATTAGGGAACAGACGAGAATCCTCTCAGCCCCGTACTGGTGCCAGCCTAATTTTAATCTTTAGCTGTACACGCTTATTTCTCCACACTCTCCAGGGGCGCGGGTGGCTCAGTCGGTAGCGCGCCAGGCTCGTAATCTGTAGTTCCCAGGTTCGAGTCCCAGCTGGGTCAGCGTTGAAATTTATCTCCGCAAAATTTCCCCGCCCTGCCCACGGTCAGTAGGGAACACCGATGGGCTTGGAAAGGCCGCCGTCCGTCGGATGGGACGTTAAGACGTGGCCCCGTGTGCGGGAGAGCCATACCCTGTGCACGTTAAAGAACACGCTGGATGGCCTTGACGGGAGGCTACCATCTGTCTCCCAACAGCTCTTCCAGTGGGTCCCCTCCCCCAACCTTCTCTGAGCCTTCGGGGTCCACGTGACCTGGCCATTTAGCCCATGGTGTGCAAAAAAGTGCCGCTCAGAGGTAAAACAATCCAATCCAATCTCAACACTCTCCATAGTAGATTCTTGAAAGTCCCAGCTGCAATCCCAATTCTTCTATTTATCTCATGCCGCACATCACCATTATCTCTTACATAGCTATCAAGATAATTAAACTGAGACACATGCTGAAGAGTGCAGCCATTCAAAGTAACTGAAGCACTATCTGTGTGACCAATTTTCATCACTTTAGTTTTTTTCCCTGTTTATCCATAAACCTACTCTATTACCAATCTCATCAACAGCCCTAATGAAAGAATTCATCTCATCTACATCATTAGCCAACAAAGCCAAATCATCTGCATCATCTAAATCAGAAATTTGAAATCTCTAGACCATTTAAGGCCAAAATCTTTCCCTAGAAAGAATTTCCAGTAAAATAAAAAAATACCCCCTCAAGCAGCTGCTTGCCACAGAGGTCTGACAGGAGCCTGTCAGTTTATATGCCATAGCAGAAGAGCTGTGAGGATGGCAGGACCTCAGCAGAAAAACGACACATACATCCATGCCTTATCCGGGGCTCGAACCCAGGTCCCTTAGATCAGTAGCCCAGCGCACTAACCACTCGGCCAATAATATAATCAATAACCAAACTAAAACAGAAAAGGAGACAAAATGCACCCTTGTCTAACTCCACTAGCAATTCTAAACCAATCGCTACATGCTTTACCAACTCTCACGCACAACTCAGTGTTAGTTAGTGTAATGAAAGCAATCTAAAATAACTTGTCAGGTATTCCGTATGATCATGATGAACCACAAATTATGTCGATCAACAGGGTCAAAAGCTTTTTTGAAATCTATAAAGCTAGTAACCACAGGTTTCTGAAATTCTCAACATTTCTGAAGAATCGCCTAAGTGATATTTGAACAATACATTCCCTACCACTTCTGAATCTACACTCTTCATTACATAGTTGTCCATCAACTTTTATCATAAAATATATTCAAAATTTCAATCAGCCATGTGACAACACAAGTGTTCCCAGCTCTAAGCATTTCAGTGGTGATTTCATCCACCCGTGGGGATTTATGCAGTTTTAATGCAGAGGAAGCCAAAACAACTTTGGAATGTGATTATAATTAATGTGCCATCATTAAACCAGTAATGCATCTATCCTCATTACAAACAATGGGAGTAGAAATAATTACATTACTTAGAACATCTCTGAAATTCTCAGCCCACCTAGCCATCACAGAATCTTCACCTTCAACTGCCTTACCATGTTTATCCCTCAATCCCTGTGTACCTGTTTGTTTCTTCCCACACAAAACATTAACAATCTGGTACAACCCCCTGCTGTTGTGCTGTCTAATTGCTTCCTCTACTTTGTCAGCCAAGCTATCAAGCCAAAGACTCTTATCAACTGTTAATTATCCTTTAGGTGTGTATTAAGCTCTTTGTAACGCTTTCTGTTAGAACTAGTAGGGTGTTATTTATATTAATCCTGCACTTCCTTCTTTCAGAACTAAGTTCCATAGCCTTATCACTCAAATAATTTTGTTTTTTTATTCCCTTTAACCCAAATGAGAGTCGATTTCAAGAAAAGTTTGTATAAACTGATCCCATTCTTTCTCAACTTCAGAAATAACAAACCACGATTGTCAAAATGACTCAGTAGCTTATCATGATATGCTTTGACTATATCTAGATGTTTCAGACTTTTAACGATAAAGGTAATTTTCTTAACCTTAGCACAACATTGCTTAACTTCAGGTGCAAGACACTTTTGACCAGTTAATGATCAGACACAATTTCGGCTACTCTGTTTGATCTGATGTTCCTAACCGAACTAGCCATTTGCTGTTAATTAAAATATAATCTATCATATTCCTGTGAAACCCATGTATATTTATAAATGTCCCGATGTTTGTAGTATGTTAGTTATTCGCAAAAGATTAAGTTTTCTTACCTGCAGAACACGTTCCCTATTGCCGTTGTATCTACCAATACCAAAGTGACTAAACTTCCTGACGAAAAGTCAGATTCAGTAAAGAGAATATCTCTTTTGAAATTCCCTGTTGAATAATGTTCGACACCACGGGAAGGCGGAGTCGAACATTAGGTGCTAGACCTGGCCGGTTCTGTGCGTCATCACTGAGGATTGGTACAGAGCTCTCTTTTCCAGTTTATACCTATATACCATTTACAGACCGAAATTACTATAAAACTGTATAATGTTTCAATGTAAGAAAAACTTTAATGACGTTTAATCAGGCAAAATAAATTATTTTGGAAAAATGAAGTTCTGAAAACCACTAGACTCAGATGACTAAAGGTTTGGCCATGAAAGAAAACTTGATTACTACCTGTTCCTTACCAGAAACATTTCTAATCCGCAGAAATGATATGATATAATACATGTATGGATAAGATTTATGATGTCAACTACTGAATAAATCGAAACACACTATTGGAAACTACATGTGCGCAAATATTTCAGGGTGACTTAATTAAGGAAGACTAGCTTGATTATAATTCCTTTTTTCTTCTGTTAGAACAATCCAGATAGAAAAAAAATTTGCGAGAATCAGCACTTTGAATTAGTGTTTTACATTCATCATTTTAGAGTATGAAAAAAATTCTTCTTTAAAATCTCATTTCACTTTAAGCAGTGTGATACCAAATAATCCAATAAAATATTATATAATTCTCCTGGGATTGTGGATAAGGAATGGAGAGAGTTTTGTATCGTGGAATCGCCATCACTGGACGAGGGCCGTTTTTCTTTTGCAAGTCGGAGGAAGTCTCAGCTGAAAATCGTTCAAGAACTAATCACTTACATCAGAACACAGTGTGATTTGTCTTTGGTGACTGCTGTCTGTGTCACACTGCTACACACGTATCTGCTGCTTAAGCACCAACCAAACGATTGGTCAAAGTTCTTTAATACATTACATAGGACCCTTCCTGTTTCTTCGATGATGCACAGGATACTTGGAAGCAAAGATTCTTAACTGGGAATCGCTGGATGCCTTTATGAGGGCGTAAGACATTAAAGAATATTTCATTAATCCCCTTTCTGCATTTTCTTATATCTGCCGTGGAGGAAAAGCTCAACTCTCTCAATGAGTGGTTATTTGTGCTTTAATGTTTAATGAAACTGACTCTGGACTTTTAATGTGTACTATTTCTTCAACAGGTCACTTAGGCTTTTCAATCAATTATTCAGGGTTGGGTTGGGTTGTTTTACCACTGAAGCACTTTTATGCACATCATAGGCTAAATGACCAGGTCACAAGGACTCCAAAGGCTTACAGAAGGTTGGGGGAAGGGATCCACTGAAACAGCTGTTGGGAGACAGATGGTAACCTCCCATCAAGGCCATCCAGCGTGTTCTTTAACGTGCGCAGGGTATGACTCTCCCGCACATGGAGACACGGCTTAACGTCCCATCCGATGGACGGCAGCCTTTCCAAGCCCATCGGTGTCCCCTAATGACCGTGGGCAGGGCGGGGAGTTTTGCGGA
This sequence comes from Ryuthela nishihirai, assembly GCA_038380435.1. NCBI lineage: Eukaryota > Metazoa > Arthropoda > Arachnida > Araneae > Heptathelidae > Ryuthela > Ryuthela nishihirai. The sequence continues at coordinate 40,273,934 of JAWZYU010000018.1, read as the reverse complement.
GATAAATCTCAACGCTGACCTGGGATGTTTGCCCTCCCCCCCTTCCCACCTAAGTGGCGTACGCAAGGTAAGGGGCATAATCCTCCTCCTTAAGGGCCTCAATGTCTATATTTTTCATAGTTCTAGAAAAACAGACTGAAGTATGTCAAATGATACTCAAACATGCCAACCCTCCCCCTAAATGAAAATCTGCAATATCAAGTTGGCTTTTCTTCGCCTTTTGACTTGAATTGGCTTTTTTTTTCAAGTCAGTTCGTATTTGTTATCAGGCTGTATTGATCGAGTGATCAGCATGCGTAGCTGTGACAACAATGGGATCAGGGTTCGAGTTCGGGGAATGCAATCTTTTCAATCACTGGTCTCCCCTTTATGACCGAGGACAGCGTGAGGATTAGTGGAGAAAATCTCCACCCAGGCAGCAATTGAGGTTCGAACCTGGAGCATCAAATTAGGAGTGCAGCGCCCCCGACTCATACAACGCTCGCTAGATATTTATTTAATTATTTAAATTGCTCAAATACTTGATAAAGGTAATGGCATTAATTTTCAGTACTCTGGTGCTTGGTATTCAATAAATTCAAAATACTCAAAGAGTTTACAGTGCCTATACTTTTTCCAAGTACCGTCAGAGCACGATTAATTTACTTTTGGAATTTCAGCAATGAGACAAATTAGGCTTCTTATTTTTCCCTCTGGAAAATAAAAAAAAATACATTTTAACAATTACCGTCAAAATGCCCGTAAAGACTTTGGCGCCCCTGAAGATGCACGGTTCCCAGATGTCTCTGGAAGTTCCTGGATACGGTACTTGATGCTTAAAATATTCAACATATTACTCTGCCCATATATGGTTAGTCTGATAATTTTGTGTCTCGTTAGCTCATAAACATTTGACCACTAAGCTAAATATTATGCATTACAGCAAATGCAAGGTTTGTTGCGTAGAACACCATTTTGCTAACCAATTCATTAGCAGTTGCAATTATGACGTTAATATTAAAATCGCTGGAGAGTTGAGAAATTAATTCATATGTTTATGCAGGTAATGGAAGAAAATTATAGCTATCATCCTGACATCATTCTTTCACTTCACAACAGAAAAATAATAAAACTGCAGCTTCAAACGGAAACATACCATGTTGTTGTTTTGCGTTGACATGCTAGTGATATGATCAAAACCGAAATTAGGCTGTACGTAGAGTAATATTATATCAGTAATGCTTTATTCAGCATTTTCATTATCAAAAGAAAGACTTGTAAATTCTCAATGATATGGTTCCTTTATAGAGGACTTTTATTTCCTTTGTTATTTAAATTACACTCATAGTAAGGTTCAAACTCAGAAGGTTTTCAAACCTAAATTTTACAATTTTGTGTTGGTCAGCTTACAACGGTTGGTAACTTATCCCTTGGAAAGGCCGCCGTCCGTCGTATGGGACGTTAAGCCGTGGCCCCGTGTGTGAGAGAGCCATACCCTGTGCACGTTAAAGAACACACTGGATGGCCTTGACGGGAGGCTACCATCTGTCTCCCAACAGCTGTTCCAGTGGGTCCCCTCCCCCAACCTTCTCTGAGCCTTCGGGGTCCATGTGACCTGGCCATTTAGTCCATTGTGTGCAAAAAAGTGCCGCTCAGAGGTAAAACAACCCAACCTTGGTAACGTATCCAAGTATGCTGAAACTAGCATCTCTCCTTTGCTATTCAACAAGTAAGTGTCGCTTTTTAAAGTTTGCAAGATTCAGACTGAAGAATAGGAATCATACTTTGTAAATTGAAATTAGAAATCATTTTTATTTAACAAACTATTAATTATTTATTTCCAACTTTTTTAAAATATTATTTCAAACGATTGCTACAACTGAATACAAAGAAATTGCATCTCAGTTTCCGACCGATATTATCTATACAGTTTCTCTTTATATTCCTGGAATCTGAAATAGAGGTTATTACCATTCTAACAAAAATTTTTAAAATATAACTGAATATTTTAGCAATCAAACCGAAATATGTTTTTTTTGTCGATGTTTTCTACGATCTTATCAAAGATACTGCTTCTAGAGCAGTTTAGGTGCCTCAAGATAATATTCACAGCTCTTTCGAAATTTATTAATAAGATCTCCATTCTTATAGCATTACCTCTTTGCAATAGTTCAGCTATTGTCTGGTCTTTGAAATTCCAATAAAAGAAATATTTTCAGGATTTTCATAAAAGAAATGAAATTTTTCTCTCACTTCCAACTTATTCCATATAACAAAAATTTTAATAATTCCCTAATTATTCAGAAAATTTCAATATTTTCTTGGAAATATTTCACAAATGACAATAATTTGATCCCTCAGTTTATATCTACAGGGTGATTCAAAACTTATCGTTCAAATTTCGTGGGGAGGTAGGGAATACGTCAGGAAACCGATTTCACATAGGAAAGAATGTCCGCAAATGTACGCATGCGTATGTAGAGGGCGCTGTGTGTACCCAACCAGTGTACAGCTCGTCCGACCACTCCCGCTGTCATCAGTGTGCGAGTTGACTTACTAGTGATAAGATGAATCGTTTTACGCATCAAGAGTTAGCGGATATGCATCTCGCATATGGGGCAGCTGGCGAAAGCGGCCGCCGAGCTAGGCAAGTTTACGAAGACCGATACCCCAACAGAAGAATACTGCAGCATCAAAAGTTTGCACGTGTGCATCACAATCTGCGCGAACGTGGTTCACTGCGCAGCAACATGCAGGATACGGGGAGAAGACGACTGACGCGGACTGTCAACGTCGCAGAACAAGTCCTACAGTCCATCGAAGATAATCCGAATACCAGCACACGAGCTATTGCTCAGCAGCTTGGGGTCTCTCAGTCAGCAGTGTGGTGGATACTGCACGAGGAACGTGTGCATCCTTACCATCTGCAAAGGGTGCAGTTACTGCATCCTGACGATTATCCAAAGCGTGTGGAATTTGCACAATGGTTCATGCAGAAAGGTGCCGTGGACCCCAGTTTTCCAGCTTCTGTCCTTTTTACAGATGAAGCTTCATTCACTCATGAAGGTGTGTTCAATACACACAATTCACATGTGTGGGCTTACGACAACCCACATGGTACGAGAAGTCACGCTGCGCAACATCGTTTTGCCGTAAATGTGTGGGCTGGAATCATTGCTGACTGTTTGTTGGGACCTTACTTGCTACCGCCCCGATTGGACGGCCGGAAATACCTACTATTTCTCGAGACAGTGTTACCGACTTTTCTGGGCGCTGTTCCTGCGCATATCTGCCGAGATATGTGGTATCAACATGACGGGGCTTCAGCCCATAGCACAATTGTTGCGCGTGATTACCTGAACCGAACATTCGGAGCTCGATGGATCGGTAGAGGTGGACCGATCGCTTGGCCACCCAGGTCACCTGATTTATCACCCATGGATTTCTTTTTGTGGGGGGGCCATGAAAGACCATGTGTACGAGACCCCTGTCGACAGTGAAATGGATCTTGTTGCACGAATAGTGGCCGCCGCAGGCATTGTCCGTGATATGCCAGGCATTTTTGAAAATGTTCGGCGGTCAATGCAACGGCGCTGTGAATCCTGTGACCGTGTAAATGGTCGCAATTTTGAGCACCTACTGTGAACCTGTACTTTACCTTGTTGGAATAAAAGTCACATTCGTTACCACTTAACTGTACTGTTTCCTTGTGTTCCCTTTACTTGTCCATTTTGTTCATGTAGATGACGTTTGCGGACATACTTTCCTATGCGAAATCGGTTTCCTGACGTATTCCCTACCTCCCCACGAAATTTGAACGATAAGTTTTGAATCACCCTGTATAACATATATCAATCTCTATTTGTACTCCAACTTATATGTGTATGATAATTATACTACTTTATGAGAATTTTAAATTAACACATTAATTTACACTAAATATTTCCTTTTTTTTTATCACGTCACACTAATAATGATAAAAAAATACGAAATAAATTATTTCTTTAATAATGCAGATAAAATGCAATTTCTTGAACACGTAATAAATATGAATACCGCACATTTAACGCGTGAAATTAAAATTTAAACACGTATAAACAAGTTTAAACCTGCGCGCTAGGCAGGGCCGGACTTTGATTTTCTGAGGCCCTAAGCTACAATAAGTTTAAGAAACCCCAAAATTTCGAAAGTCGAAATAAATTATATATTTATTTTTCTGATTGAAGGAAACTTTAAAACTAAGTGTGAAATTGATGTGGTGAAAACATTATACTAGCATTGGTATACAATAATGATTGTGTAAAACTGAAATGAACATTGTTTGAACAATAGATTAATTTGAATATAAAGAAAAATTTCATGATAATAAACTTCAAACTGAAATTTTTGAGGTCCCTTATAATCGTGAGACCCTAAGCTGTAGCTTAGTTACCTTATGCGTAAGTCCGATCCTGGCGCTAGGAATACAGAGGCGGGAGAACAGTTAGTTGCTTTCACGGAATTACTGTAATCTTCGCTTACTATTCGTAGCAGATAGTAGTATAAGTAGGGAAACAGAAAGAATCCGTTTCTTCATGCATGTGCATCGCTCTTGTAACAAGCTATATTTATTTAGATGAAATTTAAATATAGACGTTAGAATTTGTACTTCTTAAACAAAATGTAGAGTAACAACTGTTATATTAAATTTTCCATCTGAACAAAAAATAATATTAAATTATTTTTGCAGAAAAGTTATTTAAATGAAAGTTCCTTGAACTTTAGGAAATTTTTGTTTTCCTAAAGTTCAAGGGCCCCAATGCCACTGTACTCACGTGTTACGTCTAGAGTTAATTTCGATGAATATTTCATTGCCACAAATAAGATTTGTCAAAATGTGTTTTTTCAGACTCGTAAATATCTTTTTTTAAATACAGAGTGATATTGTCGCAATTGCATTCGCACCGGATGTATTCCAGAATAAAAATCGTTTTTCTTTACCCTCGATTAAAATGACATTTAAATGCGTAAATAATTAGGCTTACAACTCCTAACGATCTAATTCAGGGAATTTACATATTTTGCATCGCTCATGCATGAGCATTCATATATACTGAAGGCGAAAAATATTTTCTGAAATACGTATTTCGTGAAATATGACTCGTTTTAAAGGAGAACTAATTTTTTTAACCGAGGTGTGGAATAGAGATTTTTGGTGTTGCTGCACACGAATGCTAATAAAAGTTATCATTAAGACATAGTTTAATATATATAAAGTCTTTTAAAAATGAAATAAATCATAATATGCATTTCACGGAATGTTATAGGGGCGGGGGTGGCTCAGTCGGTAGCGCGCCAGGCTCGTAATCTGTAGTTCCCAGGTTCGAGTCCCAGCTGGGTCAGCGTTGAGATTTATCTCCGCAAAATTCCCCGCCCTGCCTCACGGTCAGTAGGGGACACCGATGGGCTTGGAAAGGCCGCCGTCCGTCGGATGGGACGTTACGCCGTGGCCCCGTGTGCGGGAGAGCCATACCCTGTGCACGTTAAAGAACACGCTGGATGGCCTTGACGCTACCATCTGTCTCCCAACAGCTGTTCCAGTGGGTCCCCCCCCCCAACCTTCTCTGAGCCTTCGGGGTCCATGTGACCTGACCATTTAGCCCATGGTGTGCAAAAAAGTGCCGCTCAGAGGTAAAACAACCCAACCCAACGGAATGTTATATACCTTTCACTGCAGTAATTTAAATGTAATATATGAGACCAGAAGATTTGCAGTAATCTACGATGTATGGTAAATACGTGGAAACGAAGTCCACGTATTTACCATACATCGTAGATTATTATTACTATTAGATTATTATTTACTATTGGATTAAAACTACTTTCATGACATTCAAAAAGCCAAGTAGAAGAACCAATCAGAGTAAAGGAACCGGCTCTGCATCACAAAAAGGTGAAGCGGTTTATATAATCTTTCAATTAACCGTGTATTTAATAATTAAAAAACAGCCGATATTTTGCCAAGAGTGAGGCATCTAAAAACAGTTAGTAAATTACATTTGCTTTTATGCGTACCGTTAAATTAATGCTAAAAAAATTATGATCATAATGTTCTTTAAAACCACTTTACTACAAATACTTCTATGGGTTAGAGTCGTAGATATAATTTATTCATATAATTTTTTATTCATATAATTTCAGTCGAAATGATATAATAATTATTACTTAGAGTTGGACACATAACATTAAATGACAATTTTTTTCTAAATAGAAAATCTGAAAGCTGCCTCTATCAATTTTTTAAGTGAAAAGAAACTATGAATCCCATACTGTTCAGTTGCCGAAAATATAAAGACAGTAGAAAAGAACTATTCAAACAACTAAATCAAATTGAAATAAAAGAATTTACTCTTAATTCTCTGTTTGGTCATAAAAAAATTGCTAACAAGAACGAAAATATATAAACAAATTCTGCATTCCTAAAAAAAAATGCAATCTATCCCCAAAGATTATAATCTATTTGTCATTTTTTATTCAGTCAACAATGGTTAGATGAGTTCTCCAAAATCGTGTATCATATTTCTGAAAACTATATTGATAATTTCAAGCATTATTTGCAAACAAAATTTATGTTGTAATTTATTCTTAAAAATTTTTAAAAGAACAACTTTTTTAATTGTTTTTAGATTTAAATTTTTGTTTTTGAGATCCAGATAATTAACATGAATTCCTCTAATTTCTCTGCAAGGTCTATTCGAATAAAAGCAAAATTTGACTTCATCAAAACCAATTATCAACAGTTGCGCTCTAACTCTAACTGGGAATAATGAATTGATTCCTACTGGTAGCTCCCTAAGTTGGTTCCTCCCCATGCAACGAAAATAAATTACTATGTTATTCTCCCAATTTAAATTTACTTAATACATTTCTTCGTCCAGGTTCGAGTCCCAGCTGGGTCAGCATTGAGATTTAACTCCGCAAAATTTCCCCGCCCTGCCCACGGTCAGTAGGGGACACCGATGGGCTTGAAAAGGCCGCCGTCCGTCGGATGGGACGTTAAGCCGTGGCCCCGTGTGCGGGAGAGCCATACCCTGTGCACGTTAAAGAACACGCTGGATGGCCTTGACGGGAGGCTACCATCTGTATCCCAACAGCTGTTCCAGTGGGTCCCCTCCCCCAACCTTCTCTGAGCCTTTGGGGTCCTTGTGGCCTGGCCATTTAGCCCATGGTGTGCAAAAAAGTGCCGCTCAGAGGTAAAACAATCCAATACATTTCTTCGTGTTATTTCAATTAAAGATCAAAGAAATCACTTTTATATATCAATATGAATTAAAGCAGGAAACTAGTTCTTAAGCAGGGTAGGATAGTAACCCACGATATCATCAGGATGCCTGGTACCGTATCTTACTGTGCTTAAGAAATGCTTTCTACTAAAACTCAAACGTGACTTCAGATCTTCCAAATGCTGTTCGTGTTCTGCGTACATTGCAATTAGAAAGTTAACTAATTTCATTTGAAATTATGTGTTAGCAACTTTCATGCTTTATATTACTTGACATGGTTATTTACCGACAAGGACGGTAACTTTACTCTAAAAATTTTAACTCCCAAGTAAGAAGAAAATATTTATTGTTCTCGCTCCCATTTGAAGCGAATGAGCAAACCTCTGTCCAGTATTAGATGTTAGTTTCCCCTCTATACGGAAGCCGCCATTTAAAGATTACACGCTGTTGTATTATGTTTAACGACAAAAATTATTAGCATTTTTACAATTGCCGACAGATATATTTACATATTTGGATAGTGTTTGAAGAAAATGGGAATGCCCATTATGAGAATTAAGGAAGTTAATCATTGAAAATATAATTTTAAAAGTAGAATTTGTGACAAAAATTTCGGAAGATCCAGATTTATTACAGTGGTTTGAAACTTATTTAAGATTCTGACCTCACTGTCTATCTCTGAGACTTTGATCCATTTTCCAAAGTTCGACCAGGGGCGGGGTGGCTCAGTCGGTAGCGCGCCAGGCTCGAAATCTGTAGTTCCCAGGTTCGAGTCCCAGCTGGGTCAGCGTTGAGATTTATCTCCGCAAAATTTCCCCGCCCTGCCCACGGTCAGTAGGGGACACCGATGGGCTTGGAAAGGCCACCGCCAGCGTGTTCTTTAACGTGCACAGGGTATGGCTCTCCCGCACACGGGGCACGTTAAAGAACACGCTGGATGACCTTGACGGGAGGCTACCATCTGTCTCCCAACAGCTGTTCCAGTGTGTCCCCTCCCCCCACCTTCTCTGAGCCTTCGGGGTCCATGTGACCTGGCCATTTAGCCCATGGTGTGCAAAAAAGTGCCGCTCAGAGGTAAAACAACCCAACCCAAAGTTCGACCAATTAATTTCACCATCTCCAAGTTTTTTGTTTAATACTGACAGATTTTTAGTAAAGAAGTAATTTTACTCTTTCAGCACGTGCAGTTGTATGAACCTTAGTTTCAGATAACTGTGACACAAGATCGCCCTGGCTGAAATTTTTATTTGTCATCCTGTTCAAGGTATATTTTGGAAATTGTTATTTCTGGGCAACATGTTAATATCAAAAAAATCAATGACGTTCAATGCTCTAGTGCACAAATAGGTGCTTCACTAAAAAACAATATATGAACATTCTAAATATGCTTTAGACAATTTCGTCGTGACTCCAAAGTCTTAAAGCAACTAGTTTTCAACAAAATGGAGATAAAAATGAAATGAAAAGAAAAAAAAAACGAGATTTGTCATGGCAGCGAGGGTAATTAATAGCTATCTTCTATTCTCCTTAGGACAGGGGTGGCTCAGTGGGTAGCGCGCCAGACTCGTAATCTGCACTTCCCAGGTTCGAGTCGCGCCTGAGCCATCCTTGAGATTTATCTCCGCAAAACTCTTCGCTCTGTCCTTGGTCATTAGGAGACACCGATCGGCTTGGAAAAGACGCCGTCAATCGGCTGGACGTTAAGCCGTGGTCATCGGTGTACGGGACAGAGCTGTACCCTGTGCACGTTAAAGAGTACGCTGAATGGCCTTGGCTGGAGGCTTCCATATGTCTCTTAACAGTTGTCCAGTGGGCCCACTCCCCCAGCATTTTCTGAGACGTCGGGGTCCTTGTGACCTAGCCATTTATCCCATTGTGGAACTATTAGGAGACAGATGGAAGCCTCTGTTTAATGCCATCCAGCGTATTCTTTAACGTGCATAGGGTATGACTCTTGTGCACATGGGATCCCGGTTTAATGTCCCCTCCGACGGACGGTGGCATTTCCAAGCGCATCAGTGTCCCCTTTCTCTCCGAGGGCAGAATCGGGTTTAGCTGAGAAAATTCTCAAAGCTGGCCCAGGTGGGATTCGAATCACGACTTTTTAATAATATGCAAATTTTGAAGTGCTTCACGATGGAGTTGAAGAATTTTTTAATTAATTAAGAAATGGAAAATAAAGAGTCGGTGAAACAAACAATGTGCATTTTAAAGTATATGGGTCAAGTCCCCTTTTTAAGCCCCCCCCCCCCTTCTCAAATATGAAATCGTATTCTTAAGCCCTTCCTCCCTCCCTTTTCAAAATATTACAGATTCCTACACCAGTGCACCTAAGCAATGGATATGGCACTAAAGAAAGTTCCATTTGTTGATCCAATATACATAGATTTCGCGAAAATCTTCTATAAATTGAAAAGATCTGTTTTAATTAGCAAACTATTTAGCTTAATTTTCGCCTTTTAAGACTCTACAGTTAATTAATAATCTTTATTCGTCAAACATTGCGACGGATGAGAGTGGGATGATAATTATCTGCTATATCTAATTATCCTTGGCTCAGTTTTTAGTGATTCTTACTAAAGAGATTCCTTCGTTAACGAATCCGATTGGATGTCACATTTATGCGGACTGTATATATACATGCATTTTAATCCTCGCAAATGATTTGCGACATAATACAGCAATGGAGTAGTAAAATCGACTTATCAGTTTCCAAAAAAAAAATCGTATGCAATGGACAAAGATGACGTACATTTCAATTATAGAATAGGAATCAATAACTAAGACGTACAAGGCAAAAAAATGATCTTTACATATGAGTTCTCAGTTAACTTTACAGCAGTTTAAAACATAGCAGAAAAATATCTTTCTGTTATTAAAATGTTTTGAAAAATTTGATGCATAAACCCCGATTTTTATTGTCTCTGTTTTTAACCATAAATGTTACATATTTCAGGGTTTATGCATCACATTTATTGTCTCAACTTATGAGGAAATGATTTTTTTTGGGTTGGGTTGGGTTGTTTTACCTCTGAGCGGCACTTTTTTGCACACCATGGGCTAAATGGCCAGGTCACATGGACCCCGAAGGCTCAGAGAAGGTTGGGGGAGGGGACCCACTGGAACAGCTGTTGGGACACAGATGGTAGCCTCCCGTCAAGGCCATCCAGCGTGTTCTTTAACGTGCATAGGGTATGGCTCTCCCACACACGGGGCCACGGCTTAACGTCCCATCCGACGGACGGCGGCCTTTTCAAGCCCATCGGTGTCCCCTACTGACCGTGGGCAGGGCGGGGAATTTTGCGGAGATAAATCTCAACGCTGACCCAGCTGAGACTCGAACCTGGGAACTACAGATTACGAGCCTGGCGGCTACCGACTAAGCCACCCCCGCCCCATTTGTTCAGGGAGTATGTTGTCTTGTGTATTGGAGATGTATCACGCAACAAACATTTTCACACTTTCCCTAATTTGGGGGCAAATAAGGAAAGGGGAAATTATGTTTTATGACCATTGACATTCCCTACGTCACGATCGTTTGTTTCATATAAAACTCTACATTTGGCTTATGGTTGGGAAGATATGGTCCAGCAGTTAATTCGACAAATTCAAAAACCGACCAACCAAGAAATGAAAACCGTAACCGTAACATACATAAAAGGAATTAATATTTAATGTGTAGTTGTTTTCGCAAAAATAAACAAATAATTGATACAACTATCGAACGATGAAATTTCGGTATTTGTTTAGGCATTTAATGCATTTTTTTTGTAAATTACTGCTAAACTTTTTTTGCAAGGGATACAGAATTACAGGCTGGACCATTGCTTCTGCAAATGGCGGAAAAATGAGGACTGGTGATGGCATTGCGATATCTGTCATCTGTGAGTGTCCCTCCCGAGAACACAAAAGTGTTTGTATTCATTCCCAGTAATGCTGGGGCGGGGGTGGCTCAGTCGGTAGCGCGCCAGGCTCGTAATCTGTAGTTCCCAGGTTCGAGTCCCAGCTGGGTCAGCGTTGAGATTTATCTCCGCAAAATTTCCCTGCCCTGCCCACGGTCAGTAGGGGACACCGATGGGGGCCACTCCATCAGTCCATAAAAAACGTCAGAAAAGTTTTACAATGAACGAGTAAAATATCGAATCCGTGCAATTTTACGTCATTATTGTAAAGAAATGATTAAAAGCTACCGAAACCGACCGAAAAATATGGGAAGGTGAAGGGGCAATATCCATTCGTACTGTTCAAGCTTGGTTCAAAAAATTCAAACGTGACACAAGCCTCGAAAGTAAGTAGCGATCGGTACAGCCGATATCGATAGATCGCAACATTCTGTGCCATGCTGTTAAAGCTGATCCATCGACAAGCATTCGCAAGCTCTCGTCCGAATTTGGTTGCTCACAAGCAACTATAGTGCAGCATCTGCAACACATCGGTAAGGTAGCCAGGACTTGCCGAAGTTTTCCACGTGAACTGACTACTGAACAAGCAAATCGTGTTATCGAAGTCTGCAGGAAACTCCGCTAATCCACGCGACTACTTCTTCATTAAGCAAATTACTACCTTAGATGAAAAATGGATCTATTTCAACACTCTGAAAACCCAAAAGCAGTTATCTTGACACAGGCCATCCCACACTTCCCATCCCAACGAGGGGACGATTCGGAACGAAAGTGGGGCTGGGTTGGGTTGGGTTGTTTTACCTCTGAGCGGCACTTTTTTGGACACCATGGGCTAAATGGCCAGATCACATGGACCCCGAAGGCTCAGAGAAGGTTGGGGGAGGAGACCCACTGGAGCAGCTGTTGGGAGACAAATGGTAGCCTCCCATCAAGGCCATCCAGCATGTTCTTTAACGTGCACAGGGTATGGCTCTCCCGCACACGGGGCCACGGCTTAACGTCCCATCCGACGGACGGCGGCCTTTCCAAGCCCATAGGTGTCCCCTACTGACCTTGGTCAGGGCGGGGAATTTTGCGGAGATAAATCTCAACGCTGATCCAGCTGGGACACTCGAACCTGGGAACTACAGATTACGAGCCTGGCGCGCTACCGACTGAGCCACCCCCGCCCCAAAAGTGGGGCTGGGGTTGGTTCAGTAGGTAGCACTCCAAGCTGGTAATCTGTAGTTCCCAGACTCCAAGCTGGTAATCTGTAGTTCCCAGATTCGAGTCCCACCTATGTCAGCGTTGAGATTTATCTCCGCTAAACTTCGGTCGGTCTGTAAATGGTAGCTAGGTAGTCACTGGAAGGAGAGCTATGCACCAATCCCCTGTGATGATGCATAGAACCGGCCAGGCCTAGCACCTAATGTCCGACCCCGCCTTCTCGTGCTGCGGACCGTTAGTAACTTTCAAAAGAGATACTCTCTTGTGGAAGTGAACGGAAGGGGAGGGCTGCCAGATTAGTGTGGCCTACTGATCTGGACAACTATGGCTACTTTTCTTTTTTTTTCTACTCTGCTGAGGAGTGGTCAACCACACAGTGTCCTGGTGCTGACCATATAAACCTACTGGACTGGACAGATATATGGCTCTGAGCTTGATTATGGATCCTGATTTTGCTGCACTGGTGGGCTTCTGTGGAGGGAAAATCTTCCGCTGTGTTTTCTGTTTGTTTGTGGGTTGACAGCCCCAAGTGAATAGATTGACAGGATATGTTTATCAGCTGGTGGATAATCCTGAGCAGAATTCATCGCAGGCACCTGAACTCTTTGCTTCTATTGGCATCGTCAGATTCTACGTTGGAGGAAATCTTCCAGTGTAGATGGCTTCAGCCTTTAGTAGTGGGGGAACGGGTCTTTGCCCCATGTCTGTGATTAGGGGGCTGTTTGATATTGTCGGCATTCCCTCTCTCAATAAATATAGTTTCTTTAAATATCCCACTAACCATTTTCTCTCCATAGGTAGTTGGAATGTGAGGACTCTGCACAGAGCTTTTTCTCTTGATGTCCTCACACAAGAATTCCACCATTATAATTTTGATATTCTTGGCTTGCAAGAGACCAGATGGACAGATAAAGGTCAGATTCTTAAAAATAATCTTATATTTCTCTTTTCAGGGAGGGACGACAATAAGCATCACCAAGGCGTGGGTCTGCTTCTCAGCAGACACGCTAGCGATCCTCTTACAGGATATGAGTGCATTAATAAAAGGTTTCTTACAGCAAAATTTCAGACAAGCGTTAAAGACTTGAATGTTATCTGCTGTTATGCCCCCACTGAGGATGCCGATGAGGATGAGAAGGATAGGTTTTATGAACAACTTCCGGATATTTTGAATTCTGTTAAGAAAGGAGATATTACTCTTGTTCTTGGTGACTTCAATGCCAAAGTTGGTACTGACTCTGACCTTTGGGGAGGAGTAATAGGCCGTTTTGGTATTGGTAGCTGCAATGGGCAACGTCTCCTACAGGTAAGTAAACTCAATGGATTCAGAATAACTAACACTTATTACAAACACCGCGACATACATAAGTACACATGGGTTTCACCTGATGGGCTGCATAATAATATGATTGATTAAATATTAATTAACAGCAAATGGGCTAGTTCTCTTAGGAATACCAGGGCATATAGGGGAGCTGAAATTGGATCTGACCATTACCTTGTTAAAAGTGTGTTGCAACTTAAACTTAAAAAGTGTTGTGCTAGGGTTAAAAAATTTACTTTTAATACTGAAGCTCTGAAAGATCCAGTTATAGCCAAAGCTTACCATGATAGGTTACTTAGTCATTATGACAGTCATGGTTTGCTTACTACTGAAGTTGAGGAAGAATGGGATCATTTTAAACAGGCTTTTTTGGACACTAACAGTACTCTTTTAGGAAAAAAGGAGCAGAAGAGGCAAAATTATCTGAGTGATAAGGCACTTGAGCTTATTTCGGAAAGAAAGAACTGCAGGAATGCCCTTAATCAATCCCCTACTAGTACTAATAGAAAGCATTACAGAGACCTTAATAAACTTGTAAAGGATCAGTTAGCTGCTGATAAGAATCTTTGGCTTGATGGTTTGGCTGACAAAGCCGAGGAAGCAGTTAGACAGCACAACAGCAGAGAGCTGTACCAGATAGTTAATGTTTTGTGTGGTAGAAAACGGACAGGCATACAAGGATTGAAGGATAAAGAAGGTAAGGTTATGGAAGGGGAGGATTCTGTCATGGCTAGGTGAGCTGAGCATTTCAGTGATGTTCTAAACAATGTAGTTAGTTCTACTCCCATTGTTTGCAATGATGATAGATGCATTGGTGGCCTTAATGTTGGCCCTATAACACAATCTGAAGTTATTTTGGCTGTTTATAAACTTAAACTTCATAAATCCCCAGGGGTAGATGAAATTACTACGGAAATACTTAGAGCTGGGAATGTTTCGGTTACCACTTGGATGACTGAAATTCTGAATCTCTTTTATGATAAAGGCATGGTTCCTAAGGATTTTACCAGAGCTATTGTTATCCCTATTTTCAAAAAACGTGATCGCAGTTCTTGTGATAACTATAGGGGTATCAGCCTACTCTCTGTTCCAGGGAAAGTTCTTTCCATGATTGTGCTTAATAGAATTAAGAATCTAGTTGACAGTCAATTGCGTGATGAGCAATGTGGATTCAGAAGTGGTAGGGGATGTGTGGATCAGATATTTTCACTTAGGCAGATTCTTGAGAAATGTTTAGAGTTTCAGAAACCTTTGGTTGCTAGCTTTGTTGATTTCAAAAAGGCTTTCGACTCTGTTGATCGTCATAATTTGTGGTTGATTGTGAGATCATATGGTATACCAGACAAGTTAGTTAACATTATGAAAGCTCTCTATAATAACACCGAGTCGTGTGTGAGAGTTGGTAAGGCTTGTAGCAATTGGTTTAGCATTACTTCTGGTGTTCGACAAGGGTGCATTTTGTCTCCTTTTCTCTTTAGTTTGGTTATTGATTATGTTATGCGAAATTCACTTCAAGGGAAAGATTTTGGCCTTAAATGGGCTGGAGATACGAAAATTTCTGACTTAGATTATGCTGATGATTTAGCCCTTTTGGCAAATGATGTGGATGAGATGAACTCTTTCATTCGAGCTGTTGATGAGACTGGTAATAGAGTAGGTTTGGTTATAAACAGAGAGAAAACTAAAGTGATGAAAATTCGTCAGGCAGGCTGTGATTCAGTTAATCTGAATGGTTGTAGTCTTGAGCAGGTGTCACAGTTTAATTATCTTGGGAGCTATGTAACAGATAATGGTGATGTGCGGCATGAGATTAACAGACGAATAGGGATTGCTGCCGGGACTTTTAAGAACCTATGGAGATTGTGGAGAAATAGGCGTATACATCTAAAGACTAAAATTAGACTGTATAATAGTTTGGTTCTTTCTAGGGTTAGTTATGGTAGTTGAACTTGGACACTTTGTAAACAAGATAACAGGAAACTAGATGCTTTTGATTCCAGATGCTTACGCAGTATCTTGGGCATTAGGTGGTTCAATTTTGTAACTAATGATGAGGTTAAGCAAAAGAGTTTGCAACCTCCTTTAAGCAGCATTTTGTGCAGAGAGAGACTCCGTTGGTTTGGCCATGTTGCCCGTATGAATAATTATAGATTGGCGAATAGGGTTATGAACAGTGTGCCTAAAGGCCTCAGAAAGAAGGGGAGACCTAGGATGCGGTGGGCAGACAATGTCAAACAGGACCTTGTTAGAATTGGTGTGCAGTGGCCAGATGCAGTAGATGTAGCTCAGGATAGACTTGCTTGGAGAACTAAATTGCACGGTCTGGTTGGACCTCCGTAGCCCATGGCTGCTTGAGGATGAGGATGAGGATGATGATGATGAAACTTCGGTCAGTAAGGGACACCGATGGGCTTGGAAAGGCCTCTTTCCGTCGGATGGGACGTTAAGCCGTGGCCCTTGTACAGGAGAGCCATATCCTGTGCACTTTAGAAAAACCGATGAATGCCTTGACAGGAGACATCCATCTATCCACTAACAGCTGTTCAGTGGGTCCCCTTCAACTTTCTCTGAGTCTCGGGAATCCTTGTGACTTTTCGTTTAGTCCACTGTATGCAAAAAAAAAGTGCCACTCAAAAATAAAACAACCGAAACCAATCGAAATGACGGCACTGTTGTGCGTTTGGTGGAATTTTGAGGGTTTAGTGAACTTTGAACTGGTTCCCAATTAGGGTTGAAGAGTAATCGAAAATTTAAAAGCCGGTTTTTAATCGATCTGTTTTTTAAAAAACCGGTATTAACCGGTTTTGACCGAAAATTATAGTAATGTTTAAATGCCAAAACGAAAGGTACTGATTTTAACTCTTAACAAGCATATTTTATCATCTATTTTTTGGTCAAAAAAATAACAAAAAAATCAATATCATATGTATGCATAAGAAAAAAAATGAGAACTTTGACAATTGACATATTTTATTTTAGCCAAAATAGTGCATCATTCAGACAATTTAGAACTGAAAAAAATTAACAAAAAAATATACTTAGAAAACAAAAATTAAACTTTTTGTAAAAAAAATTATAAAAAATAAAATTAAAAATTATCTCTATTATGGAAAAAAACACTGAAATAAAGTTTTTAATAAAAGACTTTTGCCTAGAAAACAAATATAGACTCTTATTGTAAGAAAAGATATAAAATGAAATTTAGATTTTATCGTTATGTTGAAAATGACATCTTAAGAAATAAAGGGCATTAAGGGTATTATCTGTCTTTCTTGAACGAAGCTTAGATAAAAAAAAAAAGCCCGCAGCCGAAAAGCCTCTTTCTGATTCGTTGGTTTAACGGTAAGTAACGCATTATGTAAAAGTCTAAATTTTTACTCTTTTTTAATGTGGCTTCAAAGTATTTAAATTCATCGTTGACATTATAATCTCTGGAATCTTTCATAGGCAGCATTTCTAATTTATTCATTTCGCTCAAATACTCGTGCAATAAGTAGTCATATTCGTTAGTTTTAGCAATGCTAGCTGCACCTTGGACTTCTGACTCTGCGTTATCATCTACCTCGATGGCTTGCCATTCATTAGAAAAAGCCAAGAAATGTATGTTCTGCTATTTTCTTACCTGTTTGCCTGGATATTAAAGAATATTCTCTTTAATATCCAGGCAAACAGGTAAGAAAATAGCAGATCATGAATGAATCCAGACGATTCAATTTTAAAATCCTCTGGATTTGTTAAATATCTCAACAATGAAATTACTTCCTTTTGTCGTCTTGATGAATAGCGTTTGATAAGGCATTCTTTGAGATTGGCAGCAATAAGATTTCCCTTATTGTCTAGTTTCTTAAAACAAATTTTCATAAGCATGTCATCTTTAAGTAAAGTTGCTTCTTCAGAGCATAGAACTCTCAAAACAAATTCAAGTGGACGAAGAGTTTCAGCGAGGTTATCTAACAAATTCCATTTCTCCTCAAAGACATTTTCTGTCGTAGAGCCTTAGGAATGCAGTTCTTTAGCTTTAGAAGATGTTCAGTCATAGAAAGAAGACTATTCCACCGTGTCTTGCAGTCTAAGATAAGTTTCTTTTCTTCTCCATTGAATTCCTCCTTTACAAAATCTTGAAACCTGTCATTATTCAAAGGAGATTTGCGAAACGTTCGACAGATTTTTCTGAGTTACTTAATTACTTTCAAATTATCTGCACTAAGTCGCGGTGTCTCATTTGTGTCAATATTTATCTCAGACATGGGATCCAAATATAGGCCTTGATTCACATGATACTTCTTCATTTAAGTCTTCATCATCATCTTCAATACCCTACGAGTTCTAATAGGAAGCATTGCAGAGAGTTTAATAAACGTGTAAAGGATCAGTTAGCTGCTAATAAGAATCTTTGGCTTGATGGCTTGGCTGACAAAGCCGAAGAAGCAATTAGACAGCACAACAGCAGAGAGCTGTACCAGATACTTAATGTTTTGTGTGGTAGAAAACGAACAGTTATACAGGGATTGAAGGATAAAAAGATAAATAATAATAAGGTTATAGAAGGTGAGAATTCTGTCATGGCTAGGTGGGCTGAGCATTTCAGTGATGTTCTAAACAATGTGGTTAGTTTTACTCCAATTGTTTGTAATGATGATAGATGCATTACTGGCTTTAAAGATGGCCCTAAAACACAATCTGAGGTTATTTTGGTTTTTTCTAAACTTAAACTTCATAAATCCCCAGGGGTAGATGAAATTACTACGGAAATGCTTAGAGCTGGGAAGGTTTCTGTTACCACTTGGATGACTGAAATTTTGAATAACTTTTATGATAAAGGCATGGTTCCTAAGGATTTTACCAGAGCTATTGTTATTCCTATTTTCAAAAAAGGTGATCGCAGTTCTTGTGATAACTATAGGGGTATCAGCCTACTCTCTGTTCCAGGTAAAGTTCTTTCCATGATTGTGCTTAATAGAATTAAGAATCTGGTTGACAGGCAATTGCGTGATGAGCAATGTGGATTCAGAAGTGGTAGGGGATGTGTGGATCAGATATTTTCACTTAGGCAGATTCTTGAGAAATGTTTAGAGTTTCAGAAACCTTTGGTTGCTAGCTTTGTTGATTTCAAAAAGGCTTCCGATTCTGTTGATCGTCATAATTTGTGGTTGATTGTGAAATCATATGGTATACCAGACAAGTTAGTTAACATAATGAAAGCTCTCTATAATAACACTGAGTCGTGTGTGAGAGTAGGTAAGGCTTGTAGCAATTGGTTTAGCATTACTTCTGGTGTTCGACAAGGGTGCATTTTGTCTCCTTTTCTCTTTAGTTTAGTTATTGATTATGTTATGCGAAATTCACTTCAAGGGAAAGATTTTGGCCTTAAATGGGCTGGAGATACGAAAATTTCTGATTTAAATTATGCTGATGATTTAGCCCTTTTGGCAAATGATGTTGATAAGATGAACTCTTTCATTTGAGCTGTTGATGAGACTGGTAGTAGAGTAGTTTTGGTTATAAACAGAGAGAAAACTAAAGTGATGAAAATTGGTCAGGCAGGTTGTGATTCAGTTAATCTGAATGGTTGCAGTCTTGAGCAGGTGTCACAGTTTAATTACCTTGGGAGCTATGTAACAGATACTGGTGATATGCGGCATGATATTAACAGACGGATAGGGTTTTTGTGTTCAAAAACACATAATGTGTTTTTTGAACACAAAATTTGTGTTCAAAAAATGATTGAATTTCGGAATGTTAGGAATTTTGAAAATTGTCGACATTTGTGATGGAGTTATTGCATCTTATTTTTTCAGCTTGAAGTCGAAAAAACATTGGAAAAAGGGAACATTGGAAATCAAGTCTCTGCCCCCCCCCCCCCACCACTTTTTACATTTTTTCGGTTCTATTGTGTTTCTCCCCCCCCCCCCGCCTCCAGCCAAGAAATTTTTTTAGATCCGGGCCTGGTTTCGCATTACAGTATTCAACCTTGAAGGAATATGCTACCCTTAAATTCGACACTTTATTTCAATTTATAATGCACTTTACATGAATAGTGGAATATTTTAAGTATATATATTTGAATAGTAAGAATAGATTCTTTTCGGTTTTTTTTAACGTAAAGACAAATTTTGGCTATTCTTTTCATTTCATGAAAATTTTTCACTATTATCATAAATATTAGAATATTATTAAATAGGAATTATCATTTGCTCGAAAAATTTTAAAAAGCTAAATACTACGCAGTTAACATCTGTGTCTGGTATTAGATTTTGTTTATCAAGTGTAATTGTTCACCAGAATATGGTGTTATTTTACACTTATTTATGGTGTCAAATTTTGCTTTTCAGTATTTTGCTTTTCAGGTTTCAGTAGAATATATTTTTACTTTACACCATAAAATGGGGTTAATCATCTGCCATCATAATATGTGGGAGATTGCACTTCCTTAGCAGTGTAGGGCTACTTCGTGGTACGAGAACTTTTTACGGGGCTACAAAAGACAGTCAATTTCTCCATATATGTCCTTTTTTTTATAAAAATGAAAGATTATGGTTAAAAAAGCCACAATGAATACTATTTATAGCCAATTTAATTGATTATAATTAATCCTCAAATGTGGTACTTTTGCATTGGAAAAAAGATCTGTTGCTTTTTATAAACATATCCATTAATGTAATTAACTCAAAAGAAATAATTTTAAACCAAGTTTCAAATGGTTTTAAATTCTTAATTTTCCTAGATGAATTTTAAATATTTGCCAGTATTAAATGATTCTAGTACCCGTTTTTTATTTATAAAAAATTTATTAATAATTTTAATTATTAGTTACGAAAAAAAATCGATAAAAGTTTTTCATAGAACATTAAATACTATTTACTTAAACAAAAAGAAAAGAAGGTGCAAAATATATAACTGAAATTTTAGTCACACTTTTTTCCTTTCGATGACATCGGGTGCAAAAAATGAGGACATGTTCGAGTAAATGACGATCTACTGTAGCTCGAAATTAAAATAAACCTTAAACTTAATCCTTATCGAAAAAATTGATTTCGATTTTTTTTACACAAACGCAATACTATACAGGGTGAATCTGAAAAAGTGGGCAAAACTTTACGGAGTGGTAGAACGCAGCTATACGAGCAATATTCGTCATAGAAAGTATGGGCGGAACGCAAACGGCGAGCCGCTAGGTGGCGTTGGAAATGGTATAAAAGGGTCGGTCCTCGCACCCAACGACATTTCTACCGTGGATTGCCGAGAGGATGGCTGGTTATACTAACCACGAAATGGCGGATATGCACTTTGTGTACGGTTACCTCAATTACATTCCTGTTAATAAAATGTTTTCTGAAGTATCTCCTCTCCTTCTTGTGTTCATTCTTTAAATGTGACAGTGGAAAACTACCTTTTAACTTCTCACCGCTTGCGTTCCGACCATACGTTCTATGACGAATATTGCTCGTATAGCTGCGTTCTACCACCCCGTAAAGTTTTGCCCACTTTTTCAGATTCACCCTGTATACATACGGGAAAGAAAAAAAAAAGTCGCATAACCAGCTTAGTTTCTTTCACAAGCTCATTTTGAATTATTTGTAAGCGAAAGTAGCCTTCTTATAAACGCCCATAGCTGATAAGTGATTCCACTACGTGAATCTTCACAGCACTGAAAAGCCCAAACTTTCCTTTTCCTTCTTTCTCTACCAGAAAAGATTTCACTGAGTCAGGTGGTGGTTGCATGGCACGCATGGCGAACCTCTCTCTCTCTTTCCCTCCATCCAATCAAGATGATTATAGAACGTAATTACATTGGCGCCAATTATGTTGACTCTCTCTCTCTCTGAGACTATGTGGTGGATGGAAACAAAAAAAAAGGATGCTTGGTAAAGTCTCAATATTAGATGGCAAGGTTGCTCCATAATTTACAACTGGAGGAACTGGCCGTGGTCGAACTGACCAATGTGGAGTTAGAGAGATAACAGGGGTTTAATAGTTCCCCTCTTAGGTAAAAGGAAGTTGTCTTCACTATATTCCCTAATATAATGCTCCTCAAGAACGGCGGGAAAAGCAAATATTTGCGCGATCATATATCAGAATCGGAGCAGCGTGCAATTTGTTTGAAGAAGAGTTGCGTGGTTACGGGATGGGGACATTAGTATGTCGGTGACGATGCTATCAGGTGAGTGCGTTGTATGCGGGGATCCGGCACAATGTAAAGTGATCAAATCGACTACTCGTAGCGATTGCAAGTAAATATCGATTATCTGCAGTAGTGGAAGAATAATCCCGAAGTAAAAATCCTTACAATTTTTTCAAATTATTGTGCGTGCATACTTACCATAAACACACACATTGTATCTTTGTGTTGAAACCTGGAAGTCTGTACCCATGGGTTGGGTTGTTTTACCTCTGAGCGGCACTTTTTTGCACACCATGGGCTAAATGGCCAGGTCACATGGACCCCGAAGGCTCAGAGAAGGTTGGGGGAGGGGACCCACTGGAACAGCTGTTGGGATACAAGGTGGTAGCCTCCCGTCAAGGCCATCCACCGAGTTCTTTAACGTGCACAGGGTATGACTCTCCCACACACGGAGTCACGGCTTAACGTTCCATCAAGACGAATGCAGCCTTTTCAAGACCATCTATGTTCCTTTCCTCATCCACGACAGAGTAGAGGTTAGCCCGAAACTCTCATCACTTAATACATAACAGAGAATCTTCACGAGGAACAGAGTAATATGAAAACAGTTCGGGCTTGAATCGGATAATTTTTCTCGAGTAATTTAGTTTCATAATATTTGTACAATTAAAATAATCACTCATTATCAACTTTAGAATGAAAATTGTCTTGAGCATAGTGAAATAAGTCTCCGACCACTTAATGTTCTACCGTTGAACTACCAGCCACAGATCAACAAGTCCTTCTCTTTTTAATCTGGGGCAGGGGTGACTCAGTCGGTAGCGCGCCAGGCTCGTAATCTGTAGTTCCCAGGTTCGAGTCCCAGCTGGGTCAGCGTTGAGATTTATCTCCGCAAAATTCCCCGCCCTGTTCATGGTCAGTAGGGGACACCGATGGGCTTGGAAAGGCCGCCGTCCGTCGGATGGGACATTAAGCCGTGGCCAGTGTGTGGGAGAGCCACACAAACACACTGGATGGCCTTGACAGGTTATCATCTGTCTCCCAACAACTGTTCCAGTGGGTCCCCTCCCCCAACCTTCTCTGAGCCTTCGGGGTCCATGTGACTTGGCCATTTAGCCCATGATGTGCAAAAAAAGTGCCGCTCAGAGGTAAAACAACCCAACTCATCTTTTTAATCAATATTTCACCAAAGCTCACGAATCGCATACTATCTTCACTTTCAAATAGCATTAGAAGTATTTTGTGTCTTGAGTACGTCAATAGATCAACAGATAACTATACTGACCTGCCAAAATATTAATTTCCATGATGTGCCAATGTTAATCTATCTTCGAATCTCTATCACTTCTAAAATATACCTATATTTGATGCAAAAATTTGATTGAAGGTAAATAAGTTAATGTTTCTTTTTGATTGTGACATAAATTAATTAAAGTCGACTATAAATTCTTTAGATGCCAGTAAAACGGTTACCTAGCAGTGCCATTATTGAAAAATTTATTTGAATTTGGCTTGGATTTACTGTTGAAAAATGTAACTATGTCATTTAAAACTGGTGTTTTCCCAACAGCCTTAAAAAAGAAATTGTTACACCGTTTTATAAGACAAGAGATACAAACTGTTTTTTGAACTATACGCCTGTATCAATACTACCCATATTTTCTAAGGTAATTGAAAAGACAATGGAAAGGTGGCATATATATATTTCAAAATACTTCAAAATTAATAATATACAGAAGATAACTGGAATATTCCTAATCATATTTATAAAGAAATATGCTTTCTGGAGCTAACATATGATTATAGTCGCTCAAAAAAATCCGAATGCTATGGTTGATTACAAAATTCAAAAAGAATATCTGGTAACGATTTTTATAAAAATTAGTGATCTGGCAATCTTCGTGTCACGTGACACGAAGGTTGCCAGATCACTAATTTCTAAAAACATCGTTGCCGGATACTTTTTCTGAATTTTGTAATCAACCATAGTGTTCGGATTATTTTTTTTGAGCGACTGTACAAGGGGCATTTAAGGGTTAATTTGGCCTCTCCCTTAAAGTCATTTGAATTTTATTAATTCCTTACGCTCTTTTGATAAAAACCATTAAAAATTAACATACTCTCTCGTTTATTAAGAACTAGTAAATTGGTGTAAAATAGTAATTGGTGTAACTAGTTAATTGGTGTTTGTTAAGAACTAGTAACTGCATGTACTGCGTGTACTGCAGACGAAGGTTGCCAGATTACTAATTTCTAAAAAAAATTGTTGCCAGATATTTTTTCTAAATTCTGTAATCAACCAAAGTGTTCGGATATATATTCGAGCGACCGTACCCCCTTTCGCCCCGGATAAATTTTTCTACTCCACCTTTAGGAATAGAAAAGAAGGAACATAATTCGAGTAGCGCACGATATTATCTCCGCGTCAGAAGATTCTAAGCAGAAAAACATTGACTCGATCAGAAAATCACTTTTCAAACATTTCGTACCCAGAAGTTTCTGAGATCTAATTTTTCAGGTATAGCTGACTTTATAGTCAATGCCGTCGCAAGTCGTTTTACCGCCACAGGCGAACTTACTTTTTGTCTCCGCAAGCAAATTTACCATCCAAAAAAGTCTACTTTTTATCAGCTACATGTAAATGATATATTTTTCGACTTCAAAAATTTGTTTTGCCATCTCAAATTATTTTTTTCTTTTTGCCGTTCAGGTTGATTTTATTATCTCTTACCTCAAGAGATCTCAGAAACGTAACATCGGAACAGAGGGCAACAGTGAAGATGATAACTTCGGCATGTAACGACGGGGCAGCTACAAAGGTTTGTGCAAAAACCATTCGGCGTGTAATGGCACGACTTATGGAAGCCGATGCCCACAACGGGTACCCTTGTTTACAGAACGTCACAAGTTATGAGGCTGCAGTGGGACGAAAGAACACCGCCAACAAATCATCAACAGCAACCAAAGGAACATCTGGAATGGTTATATCGGACCGTGGAAGACTGGAAACGGTTTAGCATGGTTCTACGAATCGAAATTCCAATTACAACATGTCAAACGGAGGTTGCATGTGTGGCATAGCCCACAAGAGGCCATGGACCCCAACTGCCAAGTCGAGGTGTTACAAGCCGGTGGAGTCAGTGCAATATTCTAGGTCGTGCTTGTGTGTGTGCCACCTTGGAGCCCCTTGCACAATCGCTCAAAAAACTATCCGAACGCAATGGTTGATTACAGAATTCAGAAAAAATATCTGGAACGATTTTTTTAGAAATTAGTGATCTGGCAACCTTCGTGTACGTACACGAAGGTTGCCAGATCACCAATTTCTTTGATCACCAGTTTCTTCAATTTCCCCCCCCCCCATTCACAATAGGAATAAAGTCAAAGATATCATAAAAATGTACAAGAGTTCATTTATAATACCGATGATAATCACATGGCATAATTCTTATTTCCTAAATTTCTAGATATGATCCAAATTTTCAGCTTTCATCTAATTGCACTTATCTCAAGAAACTCTTACTTATTCTGGGTTGGTTGGGTTGTTTTACTTCTGAGCGGCACTTTTTTGCACACCATGGGCTAAATGGCCAGGTCACATGGACCCCGAAGGCTCAGAGAAGGTTGGGGGTTGTTGGGTTGTTTTACCTCTAAGCGGCACTTTTTTGCACACCATGGGCTAAATGGCCAGGTCACATGGACCCCGAAGGCTCAGAGAAGGTTGGGGGAGGGGACCCACTGGAACAGCTGTTGGGAGACAGATGGTAGCGTCAAGGCCATCCAGCGTGTTCTTTAACGTGCGCAGGGTATGGCTCTCCCGCACACGGGGCCACGGCTTAACGTCCCATCCGACGGACGGCGGCCTTTCCAAGCCCATCGGTGTCCCCTACTGACCGTGGGCAGTGCGGGGAATTTTGCGGAGATAAATCTCAACGCTGACCCAGCTGGGACTCGAACCTGGGAACTACAGATTACGAGCCTGGAGCGCTACCGACTGAGCCACCCCCGCCCCACTTATTCTGTATATAAGATTCTGTTACTCATGAATCATAACATGGAAATGATCGTTTTGGTGTCAGGTCACAACAACATCTACAGAATAGCTTTTCGAGTGCTTGAGTAAAGAAGCAAGTTTTCAATTCAAATTTTGAAATTCCGTCCACATAACTTTACCTATCACTGTCAAATGGCAGGCGCTAGAACTTCCGGGATGAGCTAAAAAAAACAGATGTGCACTGGAGGTTGGATGATTCCGAATTGCTATTTATAGCACGCTGGAGCTTGCAGCCAAAACTGTCATCATTAATATGGATTAAAATGCTTCCGAAAGATGTCTAGGCCATGGTACACAGATGGATAAAAATAAAAACTCTTCGTGGGATCATAGCTTTACAGTTAGTTAAACAAAATGCTACACAGGTGAATTTATGAAAAATGGCATTGTTCTGGAAACGTGCAGGCAATACTAAACATGCTCGTGCATTACCTTAACAACATTCGGAGGATGTCCGTTTGCATCAGATGGACGTTTCAGCAAATGATGGCAGACGCATCAATCCCAATAGTTCGCGCGGTAGCGCGCCAGGCTCGTAATCTGTAGTTCCCAGGTTCGAGTCCCAGCTGGGTCAGCGTTGAGATTTATCTCCGCAAAATTCCCCGCCCTGCCCACGGTCAGTAGGGGACACCGATGGGCTTGGAAAGGCCGCCGTCCGTCGGATGGGACGTTAAGCCGTGGCCCCGTGTGTGGGAGAGACATACCCTGTGCACGTTAAAGAACACGCTGGATGGCCTTGACGGGAGGCTAGCATCTGTCTCCCAACAGCTGTTCCAGTGGGTCCCCTCCCCCAACCTTCTCTGAGCCTTCGGGGTCCATGTGACCTGGCCATTTAGCCCATGGTGTGCAAAAAAGTGCCGCTCAGAGGTAAAACAACCCAACCCAATAGTTCGCATTCAATCCTATCATGTATGGATCGGATGCATTTCTTGCCAAAAAGCTGTATTAAGTCACGTAATTAGAATTTCTCAAAGCAAAGCACATAATTCGTCATGAATTATGTGCTTATATTTAGTGCCATAGAATTTTTAATCTCTTCACTACTACAAGAATACCATTTTGATGCATAATTCTGTTCCTAGATGCTGGATCGACTTTTAGTGATGGGAGGGGTGCAGAAAAATAATAAAGAGAACAGAAGAGAAAAAAAACGATAAAAAGCAGTATCACACTTTTCAACGTTAATTCGGTCATACTCTGTAGATAAGTTTGGGGCTGTAAATCGGAAAAAAAAATTTCTAAAGAAAGCTTGGGACTGTAAATCGGGGGAAAAATTTCTAAAGAAGTTTCGGACTGTAAATCGGAAAAAAGTTTCTAAAGAAAGTTTGGGACTGTAAATCGGAAAAAAAAAGTTTCTAAAGAAATAGAACTGTGTTCGTGTTCGAAATGCTTATGCCATTTTTACCCTGCATGTGAGACTTGTGTGTGGACCAAGTGGCATACTGTGTCCTCGTGTCATATGTCGTGTTTCATAGTCTCACTTTGATTGCTTTAGGAAGAAGTCGTACTGGACTTCGGGGTGGGGGTAGCTCAGTCGGTAGCGGCAAGCTCGTAATCTGCAGTTTCCAGGTTCGAGTCCCAGCTGAGTCAGCGTTGAGATTTATCTCCGCAAAATTCTCCGTCCTGCCCACGGTCAGTAGGGGACACCGATGGGCTTGGAAAGGCCGCCGTCCATCAGATGGGACGTTAAGCCGTGGCCCCGTGTGCGGGAGAGCCATCACATGCGCACGTTAAAGAACATCCTTCATGGGAGGCTACCATGTGTCTCCTAACAGCTGTTCCAGTGGGTCCCCTTCCCCAACATTCTCCGAGCCCTCGAGGTTCTTGTGGTCTGGTCATTTAGCCCATTGTGTGCAAAAAAGTGTCGCTTGGAGGTAACCCAATCGTAAGTATATCTTTGTGGTGCGATAGTGAAGTTCTATATTCCTTAGAATCAGGATTTCTAAAAGTTTATTTAACTGAACTGTTTTTTTGCTGCCCCAAAAGTATAAACGCAAGTAAAAAACAATAAAAAGAGAAACGAATGAATTTTTCATTCTCTATTTAACCATATAATAATAAGTCATTTATTGTGCATGCATGTCATAGCTTTTAAATAATTAAGAAGAGAAAACCAATAAGAAAATGTGAAATGAAGTTGCGCAGATCATACTAATATTTTTACATTTCTTAATGACTGGTACCTGGCCGCGGACCTTCATTTGGGAAACGATGCCTCATATCAGTGGTTCTCAACCTTTTATGTTTCACGTAAAAAATTTTTTATCGCGTACCCCACGATGAGGACCCCTATTCTATATCATTATTATATCTTTGTTATTGGTAGTTAGACATAGTATCGGTATTAAAACTAATAAGTGTGAAAATGAACTGGATTTGAACTGAGCAGAACTAAATTCTCTGATTTTGCTCATAAATTATAAAAATGAATCATCCAAAGTCGCATCTTCAGTTTTATCTTTCATAATAATAAAACAAAATCATTTAACTGCCTTTAATAAAAAACGCGTATCAGTCACAATCCACTGTTTCAAAGCACAGCCATGTCCTGAAAGCGGCAACTAGACCTTTCGAGTAATAGAGGCCGTTCATCTTAGAGAAAAGTCAATTTATAGCCGTAGTTTATACGAAAGGTGGTTAATATTCATGGGCATTGTTCCAACATAGGAGTACGAAAAAAAGGACATAAAGCAGACGCTCTCGACAGTCTAGTTTTCGGAGGGGATGACTTCTTCAGCCAGAAGCCTTCTTCACACCGCGTAAGCTAGCCTTGGCCCCTGTTACAGCTTCTTCTAATCAGTCTCTTCCTTATTTCAGAGCTTCTCGTTGGCTTCTAGGTTCCTTATGTGTCTTGCAAAGATGATGTAATTCCATTATGAGCTGCGATATTTCGTGAAACTTTGCCATCCCCCTAGCCCAAAGGGCGACTGTAACGGTGCTCGAAGCAGCCCTATAACTGGACACGTTGGTTCGTTCCGAGTAACACAATATTCTTCGGAGCTGGCCTGGGAACTCCCTGGAGCTTCCTCCCAAATAGAAACTGCTCCACAGAAATGGAATCCGCGGAGGGCCCGTGAATAGCATGAAATATTGAGCAAGGCGATGCAGCTGGAAAGAGTTTTCCGTGCCAACGTGTTCATCACTGCCCGCCGTCTAGTCCCTTGTGATTAGGCAACGAATGGACTGCCTTCTGTAGACAACGCTGCTGCTCTGTTGGGGTGGTAGGGCGAAATTTAAAATCGTTAGCGAATTTCTAATATTGGCAGAGGCATATGAGTGTTCAATATATGAATTTTAAAGCAGGCTTCTTCACAGTAAAGCGAGAGCGCATTAAAATATGGCAGGCATTCTGAAATAAAGGATTGTTCTCTTCTTTCTTCTCCCTCTGTTTCACATTGTGTTCCATCTATCGCGTGTAATTTTCTTGAAATATATATCTCCGTGTGTTTCTGCAGTTGCGAGTTTTGGATAAATGTTGCAAGAGAGGGAAATGCAGTCTGATATTGCTCTTGCATTATTCTAGTGATGTTTTACAGACCTAGAAAATTTGGTTATGGTAAATTGTGTTCTCGGTTATGGTTTCAAATTTAATTATTAACTTTTGTACCTGTTATTAATTAAACTATTTAATCATGCAAATGTAAGGGCAGTTACGAGAATAGTAATATAAAGGCTTCAATGTCTTTAAAAAATTGAAATTCGAAAAATATTCATAAATGAGAACGTATTATAAAAACAATGTATGTTAAAAATACACTGCTCACAAAAATTAGGGGATATTTCAAAATGAATATAAAGCGATAAAAAAAAGAAGCATTTGATTTTTTTTTTTATTAAACGAGAACATCAGAAAAGCAAACGACAAGTCAAAGAAAGTTGTTCGATTATGCAAATGAGATGCAAAACCAACTTTTATTTCATTGGTGAAAATGCACTATACAAAAGGCTGAAAGTACTGAGTATCTGCACGTTCCCTGATCTTGAAAGTGCACATCCTGCAATTTCCCAGCCCTTGCAATGCCCCTGCAACAAGATTCGCCCGAATGCGAAGCCTGGAGAGCCATAGGACGTCTTGAAGCTGGTCAAACACAGACGACAGTGGCAACAGCACTTGGAACATCCCAAAGCGTGATTAGCAGACTGTGGAATCGCTTTCAAGAGACTGGCACAGTACGAAGAAGACGGGGGCAGGGTCGCACATCTGCCACAACAGCAAGAGAGACAAGAGAGACCTTATTGGCAAGAAGGAACAGGCGCAGCAATGCAACAGAGCTGCGGGGACAATGGTATGCATTTCGACCAATGGTATGCATTCCGTTATCTGCTGAACACCGTAGAACCCGTAGAAGGTGGGCTGATGAGCATCGTCATTGGACCCGTGATGAGTGGTCAACTGTCCTCTTCTCTGATGAGTCACGGTTCAGTCTGCAGCCTGACAATCATCGTGTCCTGATATGGCGTGAACGAGGAACACGGGAGAATCCACGTTTCATGCGAGAAAGGGACTCCTTCGGTGGTGGTGGAATCATGGTGTGGACTGGCATCAGCATTGGTGGTCATACCGACCTCCACGTCATCAGAAACGGATCGCTGACTGCTGTCAGATATCGAGATGAGGTTCTGCACCCTACAGTGGTACCCTATGCTGGAGCAGTTGGAAACAACTTTCTTTTCATGGACGATAATGCAAGGCCCCACCGTGCGCATCTCGTCAACAACATGCTTCAGGAGGTAGGAATCGAACGCATGGACTGGCCTTCACGTTCTCCAGACCTGAATCCCATTGAACATGCTTGGGATGCACTGGGAAGAAGTCTGGCAAACCGTCCAATGCCTCCCACAACACTTCTTGAGCTGGAAGTTGCCCTGGAGCAAGAGTGGCAGAGGATCCCACAAAAATTTCTGGGCATTCTGATCCTGTCCATGCTCCATCGCTGTCAGTGTGTTTTGGCAGTCTTGGGTGACCATACACCCTACTGAACAATCAATGTGTGCCACTCTCGCCCAGTTTGACATGCTTCTGTTTACCCCCACCAATATGTCACTTGCTACTCAATCACGACAATTGAGTTTGCATCTCATTTGCATAATCAAACAACTTTCTTTGACTTGTCGTTTGCTTTTCTGATGTTCTTGTTCAATAAAAAAAATTCAAATGCATCTTTTTTTATCGCTTCATATGGCATATAAACTGACAGGCTCCTGTCAGACCTCTGTGACAAGCAGCTGCTTGAGGGGGTATTTATTTATTTTATTTATTCATTTTGAAATATCCCCTAATTTTTGTGACCAGTGTATTTAAACATAAAAAAGAGTTTTTACGTAATATTTGATGGATTTTTCGTAATGAGTTTACTGGTTTCCATAGAGATATACAGTGGTGGCAAAATGTCCTGAACTCCTGTATTTCTTAATGTTCCTCTTGTTCATATTGATTTCCAGCCAAGGAATTATACGTCTCTAGTTCACTCTAATGCATTTTTGTATGCTGATTTCAATACAGATTTTACTTTTTTCTCCTTGCAAAGCTTTAATTAATTCACGCTTATTTGAAGACTCTGTCTTGGAACTTTTATAATAAATTTTGTGCAATAAGTTCTAGATAGGATTATGGTCTGGAGACTGACAAGGCCCCAGGCCATTCTATCCTTTTAACGATCATATCTCCTAACCACTGCTGAAAACGTTTCACGCGGTGATAAGGAGCATTATCGTCTTGAAATAATCCAAGGTTCATTCCCAAAAAATCTCCTCCTCAGTAGCTTTAAGACACTGAGGACTGAATTCTTCATGAGTTCTTACGTAGGCACAATTCTGAATTCAGTAAGATAACACTGACTTTAATCATTAAAAACTACTTTTTGCCTCTCCTCAACAGTCCACGTGCATGTTTCTTTTCCCATTGTAATCATCTCTTGTTCTGAAAATCTGTCAGCGAAGATTTCGGACGAGCTTCGTAAACCTGTAATCCGATTTCTAAGTGTTCTTCTTACACTTCTTGATCAGACATTGACCTTTGATGCAAATGTCTATTCTTTCAGAAGCTGTGTTGAATTGAGTTTTCTGTTCGATAGTGAAATTACGAGGTGGCTCAGTCGGTAGCGCGCCAGGCTCGTAATCTGTAGTTCCCAGGTTCGAGTCCCAGCTGGGTCAGCGTTGAGATTTATCTCCGCAAAATTCCCCGCCCTGCCCACGGTCAGTAGGGGACACCGATGGGCTTGGAAAGGCCGCCGTCCGTCGGATGGGACGTTAAGCCGTGGCCCCTTGTGCGGGAGAGCCATACCCTGTGCACGTTAAAGAACACGCTGGATGGCCTTGACGGGAGGCTACCATCTGTCTCCCAACAGCTGTTCCAGTGGGTCCCCTCCCCCAACCTTCTCTGAGCCTTCGGGGTCCATGTGACCTGGCCATTTAGCCCATGGTGTGCAAAAAAGTGCCGCTCAGAGGTAAAACAACCCAACCAAACGTGCTGACATAGTATTCACTTGGTAAAAGTTTCTTTCCTAGATCGCCGAGTTCTTTATCAACAACAGATCTAGTTTCAGAATGTCTTTTCAACGTTCCCAAAACGATAAAAAGTTCACATAACACTTAAGAAGCAATTTCACGCATTCTTCCTCTGGATGTATTATGTTACTTTCTGATTATGAGGCAAAAGCAAAGTCCTCCCTGTATGTATTCTTTATTGACACTGCATAAAAGATTTAATGCAATATAAAACTACCCCACGTCCATAGATTCAATTTTAAAATGCATTGAACTACACCGAAGAGCCGAAACATTATGATCAGCGCGACTTTATTCAAATAGAAGCAACTGCAGGTAAACAGGTTCGTGTGGTCATGAAACGGAATGAATAACACCTGATACTGAACTCTGCTAATGAGTGTTATTCTTGTTCTTCAGATGCGAAAGGCAGCGGACTTAAGTGAGTTTAACACAGGGCCAAATTGTAATGGCCAGACGACTGAGTCAGCGCATTTCTGAGACGGCAGGGTCTCTGGGGTCTCACAGTCAGCTGTGGTTAGTACCTGGGTGGTCCGAGGAGAGAAAAACCACGAACCGCCGACAAGGTGTGGGACGACCACGGCTCATCGATGCTAGAGAAGAGCGAAGTCTATCCCGTATGGTACGAGCCAACAGAAGGGATACTGTGACGCAACTCGCCCGTAATTTGAATGCAGATGACGAGAGTAATGTGTCACACACTACGCAGGTACTCGGAGTGGCCTGCATAGGCCCATGCTAACCTCGGTTCACCGTCGAAAGCGCCTACAATCGGCACGCGAGCATCAAAACTGGACATGGAATGATTGGAAGAAGGTCGTCTGGTCCGATTAGTCTCATTTCCTGTTGCACCATGTGGATGGCTATGTACGTCATTTACCTGGGGAATAGTTGGCACCAGGATGCATTGTGGGACGAAAACAAGTCGGTGGAAGAAGTGTAATGCTTTGGGCAATGTTCTGCTGGGAAACCCTAGATTCAGTCATTCATGTGCAGGAAACTATGACGTCTACCACCTACCTAAACATCATTGCAGACCAGGTACATCCTTTCATAGCAACGGTATTCTCCTCTAGTAGTGCCTTCTTTCAGCAGCATAATGCGCCATGCCACACTGCTCGGATTGTTCAAGAATGGTTCGCAGAACATGAGGAAGACTTCCAGGTATTGCCCTGGCCTCCAAATTCCGCGGACATCAATCCAATCGAGCATCTGTGATTTGTATTGGAACAGCATATCTGATCTGCGGCTGCTCAACCACGTAACTTACAAGAATTAAAGAATCTGCTGGTAACGTGTTGGTACCAGACACCACAAGACACCTTTAGAAATCTTGTAGCGTCCATGCCTCGCCGGATAAAATCTGTTTTGGCGACACGTTGAGGACCAACATCATATTTGATAGGTGATCATAATGTTTTGGCTCTTCGGTATATGTTCGAAAGCCAACAGTCCAAATTATAGGTTTCAATCCTAGTATCACTTTGTGCTTTAAACTATATGGTCGTTTTAAAATATATGAATATCTGTTTAAAATATTTAAAAGCAGAAAAAGGTTTGAAATCAACGTAAAAGATACTTCAGAATCGAAAATGAAAATTATCTAAAGTTTACAAATTGTGTATACAAATTAGCGAAACACCGAAAAAATATAAACTCTCATCTGAGTTCTGGACTTCTTACCATCACTGTAATATTCAAGTTTTAGCCACAACATATTTTATGAGATGTACTAGTGGGCTTCTGTTGAAGGAAATCTTCCGCTGTGATTTCTGTTTTTTGTTTGTGGTTGAGAGCACCCAGTGAATAGATTAACAGGATACGTTTTATAAGCTGGTGGATAAGACTTATCAGAGGCCACCACAGGTAAAAAATCTCAAACCCTTGCTTCTACGGGCATCGCCAAACCTACATTGGAGGAAGTCTTCCATTGTAGATTACTTCAACCTTTAATACGGGGAAAGGGTCTTTGCCCATGCCTGCGATTAGGGAGCTGTTGATATTGTTGACATTCCCTCTCTCAATAAACATGGTTTTTTTAAACATCCCACTAACCATTTTCTCTCCACAGGTAGTTGGAATGTGAGGACTCTGCACAGAGCTTTTTCTCTTGATGTCCTCACAGAAGAATTCCACCATTATAATTTAGATATTCTCGGCTTGCAAGAGACCAGATGGATAGATAAAGGTCAGATTCTTAAAAATAATCTTAAATTTCTCTTTTCAGGGAGGGACGACAATAAGCATCACCAAGGCGTGGGTCTGCTTCTCAGCAGACACGCTAGCGATGCTCTTCTAGGATATGAGTGCATTAATGAAAGGTTTCTTACAGCAAAATTTCAGACAAGCGTTAAAGACTTGAATGTTATCTGCTGTTATGCCCCCACTGAGGATGCCGATGAGGATGAGAAGGATATGTTTTATGAACAACTTCAGGATATTTTGAATTCTGTCAAGAAAGGAGATATTACCCTTGTTCTTGGTGACTTCAATGCCAAATTTGGTACTGACTCTGACCTTTGGGGGGGGGGGGGGGGGGTGATAGGCCCTTTTGGTATTGGAGGCTGCAATGACAATGGGCAACGTCTCCTACAAGTAAGTAAACTCAATGGTTTCAGAATAACTAACACTTATTACAAACACAGCGACCTACATAAGTACACATGGGTTTCACCTCATGGGCTGCATAAGAATATGATTCATTATATATTAATTAATACCAAATGGGTTAGTTCTGTTAGGAATACCAGGTCATATAGGGTAGCTGATATTGGAACTGACCATTACCTTGTTAAAAGTGTCTTGGAACTTAAACTTAAGAAGTGTTGTGCTAAAGTTAAAAAGGTTATTTTTAACACTGAAGCTCTGAAAGACCCAGTTATAACCAAAGCTTACCATGATAGGTTACTTAATCATTATGATAGTCATGGTTTACTTACTACTTAAGTTGAGGAAGAATTGAAGCATTTTATACAGGCTTTTCGTGAAACTAACAGCACTCTTTTGGGTAAAAAAAGAGCAGAGGAGACAAACTTTTTTGAGTGGTAAGGGACTGGCGCTTATTTTTGTAAGAACTGTGGGAATAACCTTAATGACACCCTACTTCTCCTAACAGAAAGCGTTACAAAGAGCTTAATAAGCGTGTAAAGGGTTAATTAACAGCTGATAAGAATATTTGGCTTGATAGTTTCGCTGACAAAGCAGAGGAAACAGCTAGACAGCGTAATAGCAGAGAGCTGTACCAGATAGTTAATATTTTGTGTGTTAAAAAATGGAGAGATATACAGGGATTGAAGGATAAACAAGGCATGGTTATAGGTGAGGATTCATGTCATGGCTAGGTGGGCTGAGCATTTTAGTGATGTTCTAAACAATGTGGTTATTTCTACTCCCATTCGTGTATTGATAGATGCATTACTGGCTTTAATGTTGGCCCTAAATCACAGTCTGAAATTATTTTGGTTATTTCTAAACTTAAACTACATAAATCCCGAGAGGTAGATGAAATTACTACTGAAATATTTAGAACTGGGAATGTTTCGGTTACCACGTGGATGACTGAAATTTTTAATATATTTAATGATAAAGACATGGTTGCTAAGTATTTTAGCAGAGCTATTATTATCCATATTTTTAAAAAGGAGATCGCAATTCTTGTTATAATTATATGGAAATCAGTCTACTCTCTGTTCGAGGTAAAGTGATTTGCATGATTGCGCTTAATAAAATTAAGAATCTGGTTGATGGACAATTGCGTGATGAGCAATGTGTATTCAGAAGTGATGGGGGATGTATTGGTCAGATTTTTTCACTTAGGCATAGTCTTGAGAAATGTTTAGAGTTTCAGAAACCTGTGGTTACTTCCTTTATAAATTTCAAAAAAGCTTTCGACTCTGTTGATCGTCATAATTTTTGGTTGATCGTTAGATCATATGGCATGCTAAACATGTTAGCTAACATAATGAAAGCTCTCTATAATAACACTGAGTCATGTGTAAAAGTTAGTAAGGCTTATAGCAATTTGCTTAGCATTCCTTCTGGTGTTCGACAAGGGTGCATTTTGTCTTCTTTTCTTTTTACTTTTTCTGTTTATTACATTGTGCAATTCTTTGCAAAGGGAAGATTTTGACCCGAAATGGTCTAGAGATTTCAAATTCTCTGATTTAGATTGTATGTATGATTTGTCCCTATTGGCTAATGATGTTGATGAGATGATTTCTTTCATTATATCTGTTGATGAGATGATTTCTCTCATTAGAGCTGTTGAAGAGACTGGTGGTAAAGTATGTTTGGTGATAAACAAAAGCGAAAACTAAAATGATGAAAATTGATCAGTCAGGTCGTGGTTCAGTTAA
This sequence comes from Ryuthela nishihirai, assembly GCA_038380435.1. Lineage (NCBI taxonomy): Eukaryota > Metazoa > Arthropoda > Arachnida > Araneae > Heptathelidae > Ryuthela > Ryuthela nishihirai. Next base: position 40,237,223 of record JAWZYU010000018.1, on the reverse strand, counting down.
TCTGAATAAATTGCACCCTACAGCAAGTGTCTCAGTTTAATTATCTTGGCAGCTATGTAACAGTATCTGTTATATATCTGATATAAAAATAAACAATTATAATAAATATATAATAAAGAAATAGTCGTATACACCTAAAGACTAAACTTGGGTAATAAAATAGTTTAATTTTTTCTAGAGTTAGTTAGGTAGTGAAACTTGGACCTTTTGTAAAAAATAAAGCAGGAAACGTTATACCTTTTATTCTAGATTCTTACGCAATAATTTGGGCATTAGGTGGTTCAACTTTGTAAGTAATGAAGAGGTTAGGCAAAGAAGTCGGCAACTTCCTTTGAGCAGCATATTGTGCAGAGAGAGACTCCGTTGGTTTGGTCATGTTGCCCGTATGCATAATTATAGATAGATTAGCGAATATGACTAAGAACAGTCTGCCTAAAGCCTCAGAAAGAGGAGAGCTAGAATGCGGTGGCAGACAATGTCAAACAGGACCTTGTTAGAATTGGGTTGGGTTGGGTTGTTTTACCTCTGAGCGGCACATTTTTGCACACCATGGGCTAAATGGCCAGGTCACATGGACCCCGAAGCCTCAGATAAGGTTGGGGGAGGGGACCCACTGGAACAGCTGTTGGGAGACAGATGGTAGCCTCCCGTCAAGGCCATCCAGCGTGTTCTTTAACGTGCACAGGGTATGGCTGTCCCGCACACGGGGCCACGGCTTAACGTCCCATCCAACGGACGGCGGCCTTTCGAAGCCCATCGGTGTCCCCTACTGACCGTGGGCAGGACAGGGGAATTTTGCGGAGATAAATCTCAACGCTGACCCAGCTGGGACTCGAACCTGGGAACTACAGGTTACGAGCCTGGCGCGCTACCGACTGAGCCACCCCCGCCCCCTGTTAGAATTGGACTACAATGGTCAGATGCAGGAGATGTAGCTCAGGTATAGATGTGTTTTTGAAGAACTAAATTGCACAATCTGGTTGGACCTCCGTAGTCCATTGATGCTTGATGATGATGATAATCATCATCAAGCATCAATGGACAAAAGGCAAGTGGAAAAAAAAGTATTAATCTCGTTGCATGAATGTTTTGTATCGTGAGAATTGTTTGTTATTATTCCTACACTTTAATGTGCACCCGAGATTATTGACTGGATGCTTTTCTTTGGACTTAAGATTTCTATCGTCTCCTGATCTAACGTAGCAAGCGATAGCTGAGGCTCATCTTAATTTTCTCCTTACTTCTTTTTTGCAGTGAGAACCGAGTCGTCAGTGCCTGACTTTGCCGGCCCCATCTCTAGCCTGACGGTTGCCACAGGGAGAGACGCCGTGCTCAAATGTGTTGTCGACAACCTCGGAGATTACAGGGTACTTTGCTCTCTATCAGGTTTTACCAATTGAATGGAATTGTTATTTGAAAGCTGTTTCTCGTTCATATATGTAGATAGATCTCACCATTTGATTCAGATGTTACTTATCTTCTATAAGTTAATAGTTCTTGAGCACTGTTTCAAATATTGTTTCTGCTATGCATTAAATGACATATTTAAAATGATTAAACAGAAATAGAGAAAATATGTTGGTAACGTTCAGTTAAAATTATCTAACTTTATAATTTTCGTTTTCTGTGCTCAGTGTCTATTTGTATTTCTACTACAGTCAAACTTCACAAAAGGTGTTGTTCAAGAAAATTGTGTTTATAGAAAAGAAAAAGGAAGAAGATAATTGCGGCTACAGAAAACGAAAAGAAAGGAGGTAATTGTGTTTATAGAAAGGAACAGAAAAGAGGTAACTGTATTTATGGAAAAGGAAATGAGAAGAGGTAATTGTGTTGATAGCAAAGTAAAAGAAAGAAGGTAATTGCGTTTATAGAAAAGGAAGAAGGTAACTGTGTTTATGGAAAAGAAAAGAAATAAATGTTGTCATAGAAAAGAAAGAGGTAACTGCGTTTTACAGAAAAGAGAGCTTATTAAATCACGTGGTCAAATTGCGCGAATGCGAACTGAATGAAAGCTTAGGTTCGCGTTCAAATCCGTTCACCTTCAGTGCGGTACGTCAAAGGAAATTCGAAGGCAGTTTGACAGAGTTTTTGACATTCCCATTGTTTGTGGTGATTCGACGGTTGAAAGTCGAAGAAGACGTGCAATTTGGTGTAAAAATAATTAATATCATTTGAATTTAAAAAAGATGGTGTGCTTTCATGGCGTAATGACTTATTGATGCTTGCAGAGAAGAACCTATATTGCGAGATTTAACCGCAAAATTTTTAAGCTTTAAAAAGGAAAAAGATGTGAGGGTCTTTTCTAGAAGGGACAGAAATATTTAAATTCTGACGATGAAGAAGTAACAAGGAGAAACTGAATTCAGTTAAACTAATTTCGTCATCGAAATTTCGTTTTACAGAATTTCGCCATTTAGAAAAGAGAGTTTTACTTTCCGACACTAGCATCATCTTCCAAATTCATGTCTTTTTTTGGTTAGCAACGAATGAAGAATGACTAGAGGATCTGGAGAATATCATGTTGCTCCTGGTGAATATGAAATACTCGTTTTCAAGGTGAATGAAGTTTTTCATTTTCTGATTTTTTCACGCTCTAACAGTGGAAATTTTGAACAAGTGAATGATTGGTATAATGCAAATAGTACTAACAAAAAAAAATAAAGTTTCCACTTAACTCTTAAAGCGAAAAGTTGGTGTTTTCCCACACACCGGGGGGCGGGGGTGACTCAGTCGGTAGCGCACCAGGCTCGTAATCTGTAGTTCCCAGGTTCGAGTCCCAGCTGGGTCAGGGTTGAGATTTTTTGGTTGTTTTACCTCTGAGCGGCACTTTTTTGCACACCATGGGCTAAATGGCCAGGTCACATGGACCCCGAAAGCTCAAAGAAGGTTGGGGGAGGGGACCCACTGGAACAGCTGTTGGGAGACAGGTGGTAGCCTCCCGTCAAGGCCATCCAGCGTGTTCTTTAACGTGCACAGCGTATGGCTCTCCCTCACACGGGACCACGGCTTAACGTCCCATCCGACGGACGGCGGCCTTTCCAAGCCCATCGGTGTCCCCTACGGTCAGCGTTGAGATTTATCTCCGCAAAACTCCCTGCCCACAATCAATAGGGGACACCATTGGACTTAAGAAAGGCCGCCGTCCGTCGGATGGGACGTTAAGCCGTGGCCCCGTGTGCGGGAGAGCCATACCCTGTGTACGTTAAAGAACACACTGTATGGCCTTGTCGGGAGGCTACCATCAGTCTCCCAACAGCTGTTCCAGTGGGTCCCCTCCCCCAACCTTCTCTGAGCCTTCGGGGTCCATGTGACCTGGCCATTTAGCCCATGGTGTGCAAAAAAGTGCCGCTCAGAGGTAAAACAACGCAATCCAACCCACACACTGGTGGTGTCAAGAAGGCAATCGTTACTATGTTAATTCCTTGATCATTACATTTTCCCGTCAAAGGGGCGGGAATAGATTCAGTTAGTGAAGTTCCCAGGTTCAAGTCCCAACTACTCCTATATTGAGAATTTTCCCCACTAGCTGCCGTTCTGCCATAGGCCAGAAAGAGGACACTGATGAGCATCGTATGGGACTTAAACAGTAGCTCGTGTGCATTAGAACCAAGCTCTGTGCACTTTAAAGAACACACTGGATGGCCTTGATGGGAGGCTTCCATCTGTCTCCTAACAGCAATCCAGAGGATCACCTTCCCCAACTTTCACTGAACCCTTGGGGCCCTTGTGACCTGGCACTTTAGTCCATTGTGTGCGAAAACGTGCCCTCGGGGTGAAACAATCAGTCTACTGCCACTGAAATTTCTCATTTATGGGATAAATAAGTCGTTTGGAATATTCGCTTAAAATGTAACCATTGTCCAAATTTAGAGCTCTCTAACGAAGGAAATTAAAACTATTAGAATATTCTAAAAAACATGTGAATGAACAATATTTCATCGAATGCAAAAAATTGTTCAATCCATCTCTTAAAGAAGAAAAGATGGCGCCCCCTCTCCTAAGGCACCATTTTTCAACTTTTCCAACCGTTAGGAGCAGCTACTAAAACCATTAGATGATTCGAAAAATGTGATGTTTTAACAACGCCTATACAACCGGAATTTTTAATTTATCTCTAAAAACAAAAATGTTGAATGTCTTCAGACGGCAGAAAAAATTGAAACAATTTATTTTTTAAATCGAGGTAATAAAACAATCACTCGAGATCAAATATTGCATTATTAGTGGACATTTTTCTCCAAATGGCGCACTAGCACCTCATGGATTTGGTTGGGTTACCTCTGAGCGGCACTTTTTTGCACACAATGGGCTAAATGGCTAAGTCATAAGGACCCAGAAGACTCGGAAAATGTTGAGGAGGGGACTGGACAGCTGTTGGGATACAGATGGTAGCCTCCCGTCAAGGCCATCCAGCGTGTTCTTAAACGTGCACAGGGTATGGCTCTCCCGCACAGGGGCCACGGCTTAACGTCCCATCCGACGGACGGCAGCCTTTCCAAGCCCGTCGGTGTTCCCTACTGACCGTGGGCAAGGCGGGGAATTTTGTGGAAATAAATCTCAATGCTGACCCAGCTGGGGCTCGAACCTGGGCACATCACGGATATTCGTGATTCACGAAGACATTCGACATATAACAGAGCGATCACGGGCGCATACGATAACGAACAGAAATGCGAGTCGAAGTTTGAACATTACAACGAACGGGAAAAAGTCTGTTCACGTGCTTTCCGGTCAGTGCGGGCGCCCCTATTGGAAAGTAGCCGAGATTCGAAGCTCTGGAAGTTCATAGTTTAATGTGAGATGCGTTAAACAGTTCTGATTTTTTGAAGCATAAATTTAGGTTTCTGGAAGGAAATGAAGCAAGTGTTGGTTGCTAAAGTGTTTTATTTCCATAATTAACATTTTCTACAGAATTGCTAAAATACAGTTTAATAGTGTATATAGTTAAAGATTGAATCACTCGGGGAACGAAATATCCAACCTTTCTTGGTTGTTGTTTATTTAGGTATAAAATGAGGCATTTTCACAAGGAATTGTTTTATCCGAAGGTTCACATCATTCTCTTTCTCATATAACGCCGTGTTTACCTGTCTGTTTTAGCTGTTGCTTTGAAATTTTTAGAGGTTCGAAGTATTCAATCAAAGTCGATGATTGATTTTCGTCGATTTCTGCTGAATATCTTTCTTTTGAACTTCCTTGATTTGCCTATGCAATTACTAATGCTATAATCCTTTATTTTAGAATTCAGAAAAATCCATCACATCTTCATTTTCTTCTTATCCAATATACTAAGTTGTTTGCACGTCTTGATCATCGAATCCTCCAAAGCCACTGACACATTCTGATCACTAAATTCATCCAACGATCTTTCTCTCTTTTACCAATTTAACTTCTTCTCAAGAAGATGCGGAGATGACAGAGAGTGCATGTTTTTTCCCCAAAAATTATCCTACTCAAAGCTTAACTTCACCATTTCTTTCTTTAGTGAAGTACATCAAATATCTGCAACGATCTTAACGCTTAAAATGTAACTATCAGTAGAGCCCTGCGCGGATAGTAAAATTCCTCTCCGCATGGTCTTATCCACACCCGCATTCTTAACACTTTATCGGATAGTAAAATTCCTCTCCGCATCCGCATGGTCTTATCCACACCCGCATTCTTAACACTTTATCGGATAGTAAAATTCCTCTCCGCATCCGCATGGTCTTATTCACACCCGCATTCTTAACACTTTATCGGATAGTAAAATTCCTCTCCGCATCCGCATGGTCTTATCCACACCGGCATTCTTAACACTTTATCGGATAGTAAAATTCCTCTCCGCATCCGCATGGTCTTATTCACACCCGCATTCTTAACACTTTATCGGATAGTAAAATTCCTCTCCGCATCCGCATGGTCTTATCCACACCGGCATTCTTAACACTTTATCGGATAGTAAAATTCCTCTCCGCATCCGCATGGTCTTATTCACACCCGCATTCTTAACACTTTATCGGATAGTAAAATTCCTCTCCGCATCCGCATGGTCTTATCCACACCGGCATTCTTAACACTTTATCGGATAGTAAAATTCCTCTCCGCATCCGCATGGTCTTATCCACACCGGCATTCTTAACACTTTATCGGATAGTAAAATTCCTCTCTGCATCCGCATGGTCTTATCCACACCCGCATTCTTAACACTTTATCGGATAGTAAAATTCCTCTCCGCATCCGCATAGTCTTATCCACACCCGCATTCTTAACACTTTATCGGATAGTAAAATTCCTCTCCGCATCCGCATGGTCTTATCCACACCCGCATTCTTAACACTTTATCGGATAGTAAAATTCCTCTCCGCATCCGCATGGTCTTATTCACACCCGCATTCTTAACACTTTATCGGATAGTAAAATTCCTCTCCGCATCCGCATGGTCTTATCCACACCGGCATTCTTAACACTTTATCGGATAGTAAAATTCCTCTCCGCATCCGCATGGTCTTATTCACACCCGCATTCTTAACACTTTATCGGATAGTAAAATTCCTCTCCGCATCCGCATGGTCTTATCCACACCGGCATTCTTAACACTTTATCGGATAGTAAAATTCCTCTCCGCATCCGCATGGTCTTATCCACACCGGCATTCTTAACACTTTATCGGATAGTAAAATTCCTCTCTGCATCCGCATGGTCTTATCCACACCCGCATTCTTAACACTGTATCGGATAGTAAAATTTCTCTCCGCATCCGCATGGTCTTATTCACACCCGCATTCTTAACACTTTATCGGATAGTAAAATTTCTCTCCGCATCCGCATGGTCTTATCCACACCGGCATTCTTAACACTTTATCGGATAGTAAAATTCCTCTCCGCATCCGCATGGTCTTATTCACACCCGCATTCTTAACACTTTATCGGATAGTAAAATTCCTCTCCGCATCCGCATGGTCTTATTCACACTCGCATTCTTAACACTTTATCGGATAGTAAAATTCCTCTCTGCATCCGCATGGTCTTATCCACACCCGCATTCTTAACACTGTATCGGATAGTAAAATTTCTCTCCGCATCCGCATGGTCTTATTCACACGCATTCTTAACACTTTATCGGATAGTAAAATTCCTCTCCGCATCCGCATGGTCTTATTCACACCCGCATTCTTAACACTTTATCGGATAGTAAAATTCCTCTCCGCATCCGCATGGTCTTATCCACACCGGCATTCTTAACACTTTATCGGATAGTAAAATTCCTCTCCGCATCCGCATGGTCTTATCCACACCGGCATTCTTAACACTTTATCGGATAGTAAAATTTCTCTCCGCATCCGCATGGTCTTATCCACACCCGCATTCTTAACACTTTATCGGATAGTAAAATTCCTCTCCGCATCCGCATGGTCTTATCCACACCCGCATTCTTAACACTTTATCGGATAGTAAAATTCCTCTCCGCATCCGCATGGTCTTATTCACACCCGCATTCTTAACACTTTATCGGATAGTAAAATTCCTCTCCGCATCCGCATGGTCTTATCCACACCCGCATTCTTAACACTTTATCGGATAGTAAAATTCCTCTCCGCATCCGCATGGTCTTATTCACACCCGCATTCTTAACACTTTATCGGATAGTAAAATTCCTCTCCGCATCCGCATGGTCTTATCCACACCGGCATTCTTAACACTTTATCGGATAGTAAAATTCCTCTCTGCATCCGCATGGTCTTATCCACACCGGCATTCTTAACACTTTATCGGATAGTAAAATTCCTCTCCGCATCCGCATGGTCTTATCCACACCGGCATTCTTAACACTTTATCGGATAGTAAAATTCCTCTCTGCATCCGCATGGTCTTATCCACACCCGCATTCTTAACACTGTATCGGATAGTAAAATTTCTCTCCGCATCCGCATGGTCTTATTCACACCCGCATTCTTAACACTTTATCGGATAGTAAAATTTCTCTCCGCATCCGCATGGTCTTATCCACACCGGCATTCTTAACACTTTATCGGATAGTAAAATTCCTCTCCGCATCCGCATGGTCTTATCCACACCGGCATTCTTAACACTTTATCGGATAGTAAAATTCCTCTCCGCATCCGCATGGTCTTATCCACACCGGCATTCTTAACACTTTATCGGATAGTAAAATTCCTCTCCGCATCCGCATGGTCTTATCCACACCGGCATTCTTAACACTGTATCGGATAGTAAAATTCCTCTCTGCATCCGCATGGTCTTATCCACACCCGCATTCTTAACACTGTATCAGATAGTAAAATTTCTCTCCGCATCCGCATGGTCTTATTCACACCCGCATTCTTAACACTTTATCGGATAGTAAAATTCCTCTCCGCATCCGCATGGTCTTATCCACACCCGCATTCTTAACACTTTATCGGATAGTAAAATTCCTCTCCGCATCCGCATGGTCTTATTCACACCCGCATTCTTAACACTTTATCGGATAGTAAAATTCCTCTCCGCATCCGCATGGTCTTATCCACACCGGCATTCTTAACACTTTATCGGATAGTAAAATTCCTCTCCGCATCCGCATGGTCTTATCCACACCGGCATTCTTAACACTTTATCGGATAGTAAAATTCCTCTCCGCATCCGCATGGTCTTATCCACACCGGCATTCTTAACACTTTATCGGATAGTAAAATTCCTCTCTGCATCCGCATGGTCTTATCCACACCCGCATTCTTAACACTGTATCGGATAGTAAAATTTCTCTCCGCATCCGCATGGTCTTATTCACACCCGCATTCTTAACACTTTATCGGATAGTAAAATTTCTCTCCGCATCCGCATGGTCTTATCCACACCGGCATTCTTAACAGTTTATCGGATAGTAAAATTCCTCTCCGCATCCGCATGGTCTTATCCACACCGGCATTCTTAACACTTTATCGGATAGTAAAATTCCTCTCCGCATCCGCATGGTCTTATCCACACCGGCATTCTTAACACTTTATCGGATAGTAAAATTCCTCTCCGCATCCGCATGGTCTTATCCACACCGGCATTCTTAACACTTTATCGGATAGTAAAATTCCTCTCTGCATCCGCATGGTCTTATCCACACCCGCATTCTTAACACTGTATCGGATAGTAAAATTTCTCTCCGCATCCGCATGGTCTTATTCACACCCGCATTCTTAACACTTTATCGGATAGTAAAATTTCTCTCCTCATCCGCATGGTCTTATCCACACCCGCATTCTTAACACTTTATCACCATCCGCGTATTGCCTACTTAATAACTATCGTGGTATTGCAAAATCGAGGCTTGCAAGTGAAGTTTATTAATGACTAATTATTAATTGAAAAAATGTGCTGTGATTAAAAAAACGCTTTTAGTTTGTAATAATGTACCTTGCCTAAATAGTAGGCAAAAATTTACTTAAATCTAATTTTGTAAATTCCACTGAGTTACTTTTGTTCTTTCAAATGCAGGTATTGGAAATTAAGAGAAGAAACTCCTTTTAATTACCCAATAACTCCCCTAAACTTTCGCATATTTAATTCCAGTTTTCTAAGTAACATTTGAGTAATTTTGGGAATTTAATTGCTACAGAATTTTAACAATTATTATTTGACAGCATTGTATAGTGGGTTCGGTTAACCAAACAGATAATAAATGAACTTATTTAATAGATAAGGAAATTTATTTACAAGAAATAAGTAAAACGAATTTTTTTCACTTTATGAACAAATGGACTAACTAGTGGCTATTGACCACTGTTTTTACCTTTTACTAACAAATTCTAACAGAACATAACGTTCGAACTTTCTGTTATAGCGCATTCTATTTAACCAAATATGAATCGATTCTTACCAAGATAACTATTATACTTCGTGACACAATAAGTTTATTAGGAACTACATTACCTTAAACAGTTGTGAAGACTCTATTTGAATAATACAATCGGCATGGCTCAACGTTACGTTTTTACATACAAAAAAAGAATCAATACGCCTTGGAAACCTTCGTGTCACGTGACACGAACTAATTTCTAAAAAAATCGTTGCCAGATATTTTTTTCAGAATTCTGTAATCAACCATAGTGTTCGGATATTTTTTAATATATATAATGCGTATCAATATATAATGCAATGAATATGGAGGGTGTGCAGTTACCGTTCACAGCAAACTGGAGCGGTTGCGGTTAATGTTCACAGCACACTGGATCGTGTGAGCTCACAAAGACCTGGATCGTGTGGGCTCACTCACGGAAATATTGAGCGTGTGCAGTTACCGCTCACAGCAAACTGGAGCGTGTGCAGTAACTGCACACGCTCTAGTTTGCTGTGAACGGTAACTAGAGCGTGTACAGTTGCTGTACACGCTCCAGATATTTTTCCTGAATTCTGTAATCACGTGACATGAAGGTTGCCAGATCACTAATTTCTAAAAAAAATCATTGCCAGATATTTTTTCAGAATTCTGTAATCAACCATAGTGTTCGGATACTTTTTTGAGCGACTGTACGTTTTAAACGTATATATGATTTTGATTATCAAGAGTATTGTCTGCCACCAGTAATGCATTATTAGCGATGCTTTTTCTTTGCAGCTTTTTCCATAGCACGATCAAAATCTACCTAAAGATATGAGAAATATAAGTAATATTATAACGTTTAAAAAAAGAAACTAAAATATGGCTATTAAGACAATAATTATTTATGTCTCAAAGTGATAAACCGTTTTATACATACCAAATTACTCTTCTGTTAAAATCTTTGTACAAACATATGCTTTTATATACTAAATGTGATGAGCAAACACAATTATAATATTATTAATCCACTAGCGAGTTAATTAAACTCTTGTGGTGATTTGACTTAAATATGTACTGCTAAATGTTTAATTTGAATAAATTATTATTATTATTAAAAGAAAAAAAAAATTGACATTTCGAACACACTGGTTGTTAATTATATTTTTTGGCCCAAGCAACATTGTATGAGAAGTTGAAAAAGCCCAGTCAAGTGTTTGACATCACTATTTTGAAATCCGTATATACGCTGAAGGTCATTCATTGTAACCTTGGTACTGGAGGCTTAACTCTAACTAAAATAGAAGGCAAATAATTACCTTCTCATTTTTCCGTATGTAAGTAATATTATACTTTATATGTGCGTTTGTGTACGTATATGTACAGTGGTGATTTTATGGGCAATAAAAAATAGTAGTCAGCGTAATTAACAACACTGAATTTAAAGCTCAAATTTGATGTTCTCTTACAGAAATATTTCACTGTTGAAAAGTTTCCTAACTTTGAAAATAACAAGCAACTGCAAAACATTGGAAGTGAGCGAATGAATAACCCCACCCCTGTAGACATATCGCACCCCGGCAAGAAAAGTGACATAACTCAAAAAATGCGTATTTTGAGGGTATGTCAGTGATAAATAGGTATTGTGTTCCTCTACGTGAACGAAAAACGTCACATCTCTAACTCGCAAATTAACCGCCAGGGAGCAGTTGTGTCAGTTTTACTTTTAGGCTACTTCACAGTTTTATTGATTTCTTTAATTTGTTATTTCTGAAATACTGCATTTTTGAGTTATGTCACTTTTCTTGCCGGGGTGCGATATGTACAGACAAATAGTGGATTTATTCCAGAAAAGATTTTCATTAAATAATGAAATAAATATTTCTTTCCATTAAAGGTTTTCTTAAGCAGTTTTTTTTAAATATGTTTAAAATTTCCTTTTTTTGCTTCCGTTCCTCTTATTAAAATTATTTGGGTAGGTGGGGGTTGGGTATGGTACTCTTGCTTCTCCCTTAGGTCCAGATAAGTATGTGTCGTATATGATTAAGTAAATATACTTAATGACAAGACCCACTAGTTCCGCCTAAAGCACTACCAGTATAGGGATAATGTCATGTTGACCATTATCTAAATGTCGGGGACATACAGTACCATATAGGTAAAGCACAGCCCACGACAGTCTAGGGTGCACAGTACTATAGAAGTAAAGTCCAACCTACGACATAACACGCTGCAAAACCTGGAGTTTAATCAAATCCCGGGTCGCCACAAACAAGGATATAATGATTCAAGTTTCCTCGGCTCCCATGACGGGAACTCTTAGTCCGGCCCTTCCATCCTGGCCTGTCTGACATGAACAATTCTAGTCAGCAGAGCCTTCAACTTCATTTAGGCCCTCAAGCCCCCCCCCCAACACACACACACACCTCGAGAAGTTGGTTCCGTATCGGGGGGGGGGGGGCGGTCGTATATGGTCAGCTTTCATGAATGATTGAATTTTAGTCCTTACACTACTGTTAATGGCGCCATCTGTTGTTTATAATACAAATCTTATTCCAGTCCGTTGCAAATGGCCGAAGTGCCAGGAGTTTATCAAAAGTAAGAGAAAAATATTGTGAGTCTTTAATGGCGAAATTATGTTAATAATTGCTAATCAAAGACTGCCATAAATACAGATGTTAGTGGGAGTGAAAGAACAAATATGAAGTGTGCTTTTATTACATTTCTCTTGATTAAAAATCCTGAAGTAGTCACGGAGGGCATCTCTCTTAAAGTGATCCCGACCAGATTTCGGAAACAAAAATCAGCGACAAATATGCTGAAACGAATAAATGTGTTCACCTGAAAACGTTTGCGTTCAAAATTGAAATTATTAAAATTCGTTTTGATCCCAGTTAAGTTACCAAAAACTGATCGTTTGGTAAAAGATAATAAAAAATAATCAAACAAGATTATCTTTGATAAAATTATTTCACCGCTGGTGAGCTTTTCAGTACTTAATCAATTACGCTGAACGCTAAGGATGATTGAGTTTACAAATATCTTTTTTTTTGTTCACGGAATGAGACCCTTACAAAAAAAGAATAGCTGTAAAAAATGCATATGAAAACAGCAAAAAATATCGAGGAATTGTGTCAGCATAAACTCTCAAGGCAAACCGAAGTAAGAAATGAAATATCGGCAACATTCAAATAGTTATATAAATCAGAAAGTTCAAATATCAGAAAATGATTTTTCAAAGACTATTATGGAAATCAGAATTATCTTAAACGTTTTGGGACTCGTGTGATTTATGTCTCAATTGATCCACTTTATCTTAACTAAAAATGTTTTAGGATTTTTTATACGAACTAAATTAAACTAAATACTTAACTATACTAATTATTTAAATAGTGCAGCAATATTTCACATCACCAACATAACTACAAAAAACACCTAAGTTCAGCTGAATATATTGCTATTTATCTGGAAAATTATCAGCAATATTTCGTATTTATCTATAGATCTCTTTGTATCCCACTTACCACCTTCCTAATAGAATTTCAGGAACTACTCTTATCATTTGATAATAAAAGCGAAGTTGTTGTAATTGGTGATTTAAATATAAATATACTAGGAAATCATCACTACACAAATGAATATCTAAATTTGTTGTCATCAAATGGCTTTCAAAGTTTCATAAATTCACCGACCAGAGAAAGTATGATATCTTCTACTTGTTTAGATCACATTTTTGTTAAAAGCAAAATCGAAAGTTCATTCAAGAGTAGTATTGTTAAATTAGCAGTGACTGATCATTATCCCATTGCCTTAACAGTTAATTTTAACAATAATATGAATATTCAGTGGGATAATTATACAGAGCCAATACTTTATCGCTACGTAGACTATACTTTATTGAACAGGCTTTTAAGTGATTTTTCCTGGGACGAGGTATTAACTCTTAATGATGCCAATGAAGCTTATAATAAATTTTTAACCACATTTAATCTCGTAATTAAAAATTCAACTAGGGAAAGAAAAATTCATAATAAAACACAATCAGCAAAGCCATGGATTACTTCCGAAATTCTGAACTTATTAAAAGAAAGAGATAAGATATTAAAAAAATACAAAAAATACCCTTTAAATGAAACTTGCGAAAGTAGCTTTAAAAATTTTAGAAATCAAATAAATTATAAAATACGAGATGCAAAAACAGTTTCCTTAAAACTCCGCCCTGCCCACGGTCAGTAGGGGACACCGATGGGATTGGAAAGGCCGCCGTCCGTCGGATGGGACGTTAAGCCGTGGCCCCGTGTGCGGGAGAGCCATACCTTGTGCACGTTAAAGAACACGCTGGATGGCCTTGACGGGAGGCTACCATCTGTCTCCCAACAGCTGTTCCAGTGGGTCCCCTCCCCCAACCTTCTCTGAGCCTTCGGGGTCCTTGTGACCTGGCCATTTAGCCCATGGTGTGCAAAAAAGTGCCGCTCAGAGGTAAAACAACCCAACCCTTACAACTCAGTTTCAAAATTGTGATGGAAATATATCAAAGCAGTGGAAATTGATAAGCGAGATAATAAATCAGAAGAAGGTAGGAAATAAATATCCAGAATTAGAAAGTGGTTCTGATTCAACTGAAAATGCTAAGTTATTGGCAAACCAATTTAATGAACACTTTTTAAATATAGCAGTAAATCTGTCAAAGAATAGGATTGTAAGAAATCAAAACAGCCATATGAGTAAAAATTCCAAATCCATGTTTTTTTAGCTCCAACTTGTAGAAAGGAATTGACTGACATTATAAAAGGTTTTAAAAATAAAAAATCTGTTGGGTATGACAATATTTCCATTATTGCTGTAAAAAAATGTTCTTTTAACTTGATTCAACCATTGGTTCACATTTGTTATTTATCCCTCGAAACAGGAGGCGGGGGTGGCTCAGTCGGTAGCGCGCCAGACTCGTAATCTGTAGTTCCCAGGTTCGAGTCCCAGCTGGGTCAGCGTTGAGATTTATCTCCGCAAAATTCCCCGCCCTGCCCACGGTCAGTACGGGACACCGAAGGGCTTGTAAAGACCGCCGTCCGTCGGATGGGACGTTAAGCCGTGGCCCCGTGTGCGGGAGAGCCATACCATGTGCACGTTAAAGAACACGCTGGATGGCCTTGACGGGAGGCTACCATCTCTCTCCCAACAGCTGTTCCAGTGGGTCCCCTCCCCCAACCTTCTCTGAGCCTTCGGGGTCCATGTGACCTGGCAATTTAGCCCATGGTGTGCAAAAAAGTGCCGCTCAGAGGTAAAACAACCCAACCCAACAACAACCCTCGAAACAGGCACTTTTCCAGATTTAATGAAGAAAGCTATTGTAATTCCAGTTTACATAAAGGGAAATAAAAATGATTTTAAAAATTATCGACCTATATCTCTTTTCCCAGTATTTTCAAAAATATTAGAAAATCTAGTTAATAATAGGTAATAATTTGGTAATAAATTTTTTAGATAGTTTTAAATTTCTCTCTGAAAACCAATTTGGGTTTAGGAAGGGTAGAGGTACAGAAACTGCATTGTTGAATTATACGTCAAAGGTGTTTCATTCCATAGACAATAATCAATTTACTCTATCCGTATTTATGGACTTGGAGAAAGCTTTTGACACCGTTGATCACGAAAGTTTAATTAGCAAACTAGAAAATATTGGCATTCGTGGTGTTGTATTAAAATGGTTTAAAGACTACTTACAGCACAGAAAGCAATGTGTTAGTCTTTTTAATACACTTAGTAACTCAAAACATATTTCATATGGCGTACCACAAGGTTCACTCCTGGGAACAACCTTGTTTCTGATATTCATAAATGATCTATGTAAATTAAAAATAAATAGCTATATTAACACTTTTGCAGATGATACATCATTAACTTTATATGTTGATTCTCTGGAAAATCTCCTTTATAACATGAACACTGATCTAAAATGTGTGATGAAATGGTTCGATTTAAATGGATTATGTTTAAATACGAAAAAGACTAAGTATATTCTATTTAACCTAAAAAAGAAACCATACAATCCAAATTTGATTAAATTAAAATTGCATACCTTTTCATGCAATAATTACTCATCTTGTTGCTGTGAAGAAATTGAACAGGTTCAAAGTCTACTCTATCTAGGCGTTTATATTGATAGCTCCCTAAGTTGGAAAATGCATATTGGAAAACTAACAAACACACTTAGACAGATGTTATATAAATTTTATTATTTAAAAAAATCCTCAGTAATAAAATGTTAATAATGTTAATCAAATCTTGGGTCCAGTCTGCTATACAGTATGGTATTACAAGCTGGAGAGGAACATACATTTCATCATTAAGGAATCTAATCTCAATGCAAAATAAATTTATATTTCAAATTTTACCAAATAAATATAAAACTGTTGCCATCTTTTTTAAGTATACCATTTCAGGTGTATTTCCACTGAGACACTTATTTGTTTATAGAACATTAAATTACTTCTTTAGAAACAACAATGCATTCATACATTATACAAATTATTCTATGCGAGATAATGGGAAAAGGTTTCTGTTGCCACTTGCAAATAAAGAAATTATGCACAAACATTTTGATTATTTGGCCCCTAAAATTTTTAATTCTTTACCGATTGTAATTCGAAGTGAAACTAATTTTATGGATTCCAGATCTCTCACTGCTAATTTTCTAATGAGCATTACAAATGCTGACAGTCTGTTTTCAGTGTTAAAGTAAAAAAAAAACTTTAATTCGTTTTTATAAATTCTGTATTGTTTTTGTATATATATATATTTTTCTTTATGCAAAGTTGAGTGTCAATGTTGACAAAATTATGTATTTAAATAATCTGTAAGTTAACCTACATGAGCTTAGATGCTCTTGGGTTAATAAGCGTATTACAAATATGTGCTGTTTGAAACCTTATTATTATTATAAACTGAACATCTTTTTTTTTTTAAAGAAACGAGCTAAAAAAAGACTTAAGCATAGTGAATCGATGGATAATTTGGTAATAAAAGCTCTACTGACTTGAACTGTCATTTTTAAACTGTATTAAAGTTTAAGAATGCAAAATTTATTTCTTAAACGCAAAATTTTGATTTTCATAAAATAACTTCCCATCATACGGCAATGGAAGACCCAATTTTTCCCTGGATCCACCAAAAGACAAAAAACATGCCACTAGTTCCATCCTAACATTTCCTGGAAATTCTTCCGATCTTCGTGACCTCGGTAGGGCATCTTTCCGGCAGTTCTTTTTCCTCTTCAGTCTGGTCAGTCTGGCTGCAGATGTCCCGAATGCAGATACGTTTTCATGGCGCTGAATGTTAACACTCTTCCTTTTGTCGTGAAACGTCTGCTTCCTTGGTCAGTATCTCATCAACATTCTTTCACAGCACCAGCAGAGAACGCCACACAGAGCAGCTTCGCCCTACCCCCCCACCACCTATCTCACCCCCCCCCCACACACACACACACACTTTATATCGATTGTTACTCTTCCCCTTTCCTTTGCTTCATAACATCGAAACACTTCATCCATTGAAAATGGTCAACTCTTCTTATTTTTCTTCCATCTTCAAGTGATGCTCTACTTCGGGTGATCTTTTCTCGTATGCAAGGAAATCAAACGATGCAAATTCTCTCACGATAAGTTTTTCCTTTTTTTTTTTTTCCTGCATTTTTTTTCCACATTTTTAAGCTACTTTCGCTCTTAGTAGATGTTATATTTACTATTT
The DNA here is from genome assembly GCA_038380435.1 of Ryuthela nishihirai. Classification (NCBI taxonomy): domain Eukaryota; kingdom Metazoa; phylum Arthropoda; class Arachnida; order Araneae; family Heptathelidae; genus Ryuthela; species Ryuthela nishihirai. Next base: position 40,219,690 of record JAWZYU010000018.1, on the reverse strand, counting down.
CCGTGTTGGCCATTGATAGTTTTTAGAGATATGCATTTGCATTTCCGTATCTGCTCTTTCTCCCTCAAGATGGGTTTCGCGTGTCGACCAACATCAGTTCGAAAATTCGTTGTAAAGACCACGCACATGAAATTTAGGTTCTCGGATTCTGAAAAAAACAAGAATATTATTCGGACCAGTATTTTCTCAAACAACAGATCACTTATAATTTATAACTACTTTTATCTCGTTTGAGGAAATTCAGTTTATCAAGTGGCAAAGGCTCAGTCACATAACCTGTTTCTAATAGGACTACTTAGCATAATAACCTGTCGTCTACTTATGTTTTTCCGCCGTCGAAGGGAGAGCTTCCTTCTACCTCCCCCTCCTAAATTTTGTTGCTTTACATTAAATTATGCCGTTAGTGTCATTTATTTCTGACATCGAAGTCCTTCTTTACTTCAGAAATATTTTAAAGTTACAGAAACTTTAATTAAATCAAGTTCGGAAACCGAAAACTCCCAAAGGTGAAACAAAAACCAAAATGTAAGGGATGGGTTGGGTTGTTTTACCTCTGAGCGGCACTTTTTTTGCACACCATGGGCTAAATGGCCAGGTCACATGGACCCCGAAGGCTCAGAGAAGGTTGGGGGAGGGGACCCACTGGAACAGCTGTTGGGAGACAGATGGTAGCCTCCCGTCAAGGCCATCCAGCGTGTTCTTTAACGTGCACAGGGTATGTCTCTCCCGCACACGGGCCAACGGCTTAACGTCCCATCCGACGGACGGCGGCCTTTACCAAGCCCATCGGTGTCCCCTACTGACCGTGGGCAGGGCGGGGATATTTTGATGTGAAATGAAAGCTTGTGACGCGGGGAGTCAATAACAAATTGATCCCCCATGCTTTCTTCCCCCCTAAGAAACGGGAAATGTGGAAATAGTTCTACTATATCTTCCGAACGCAAGGACCTACAATCACGAGTTGGGTTGAACTGAAAGCTCATATAATGACCGTCGTAAATTATTTCTACTTTTACCCCACTATTCTCACCTCCTGATAAAAGGGGGAGTCGGTTTTTACCGGGTTTCGACTTTAACGAGTCGTATCTAAAATTAAAGCTTGTGACGTCTCCAATGTCATAGGCTACCTCAAACACGACTCCAAATGGAAGGAAAAATGTGGTCGATGTTTACGAGTCATATATCAAATGAACGTTTTTGAAAGTAGGTGTTTTTTGACAAAAAATATAAATAAGTTAAAAAAATTAAAATATACCTCCATATCTTCGATAAATAGTTTTGCTAATATTATATGCTAATTCTTATATGGGCCCTAAAAAGTAAAAAATAAATCTAAAGCATATCAATGGTGCAATAAATCACTGAAATCGTATTCACTTCATAGGAAGGCAGGGCGCCGATTTACCTACTCGACAAGATTGCCGGGCGCCCTATCTTCCTTTGAAGTGAATACGAACTCAGTGACTGATTGCACCATCGATGCTTTAGGGTTGTTTTCTAGGGCCATACAAAAATATAGTTTTTTTTTTTATTTATTTATATTTTTTATATCTTATGACACTCCTCAGATCATAAGCATCCATTTGGCATATAAATCATTAAGTTTGTCAATCGCGTTCGAAAGATATGTTGGAGCAACTGTTTCAACAAACCGACAAATGAGCGAAAAGCAGCAGGAAGATAGATGAAGATAGAAAAAAAGCTGGCGATGTCGAATCTCAAGGAAGTCGAGTACGTTATCGACCGCTCCTTCTCTATATCACTAAATGTTCAGAGTTATTTTACATTGTGCCACTTAGCATTTACATGATTACGATTTACTGCGAAAGTTTCCAATGTAAGACTGTCTTTTTGTGTTTAATTAAGTGCTTTTTATTATGCAGAATGCTATTTTATGTTTATAAGCTTTTTATGGAATATCTTTTACCTTCTGTATATAAAATTCATATGCAAGATTGTTCCTTTCTCAACAAAAAACTTTCTGTGCAATATCATTTCTGCTTATATGATTCTAATATATAGGGTAAGAGTGCTCCCTTCTGTCTATTAGTTTCTTCAGCCAGATCGTTCCTTCTGTGTATAAGCCTCTTGTGGCAGATTTTCTGCTTATAAGTTTCCTATGTAAGGTTGTTCCCTTCTGTTTATAAGCTTCTTATCTATGATTGTTCCCTTCTGTAAGATTTTTGTTCCGAATTATTGCCTTCTACTTTCATGTAAGAGTGTTCTCTTCTGTCTATACAGATATGCCTTCTATGAATGAATGTTCTATTCTGCTTATATGCTTTGTATATAAGATTGTTCCCTTCTTACATGTTTTCTACGTAAAATTGTTCCCTTCTTCTTATATACTTTCTATGTAAGATTGTTTCCTGATTATATGCTTTCTATGTAAGATTGTTTCCTGATTATATGCTTTCTACATAAGATTGTTTCTTCTTCTTATATGCTTTCTATAAATAAGATAGTTCCCTTCTTTTTATGAGCTTGTTGTACCAGATTGTTCCCTTTTTATGTGCTTCCTATATAAGATTGTTTCCTTCTTATATACTTTCTATATAAGATTGTTTCCTTCTTATATACTTTCTATATAAGATTGTTTCCTTCTTATATACTTTCTATATAAGATTGTTTCCTTCTTATGTGCTTCCTTTATAAGATTGTTTCCTTTTTATATACTTTCTATATAAGATTGTTTCCTCCTTCTGTGCTTCCTATATAAGGTTGTTTCCTTCTCTTATATGCTTTCTATAAATAAGATTGTTCCCTTCTTGTTACAAGCTTCTTGTGTCAGATTGTTCCCTTCTGTTTATAAGCTCTCTATGTAAGATTGTTCCCTTCTGTTTATAAGCTCTCTATGTAAGATTGTTCCCTTCTGTTTATAAGCTCTCTATGTAAGATTGTTCCCTTCTGTTTATAAGCTCTCTATGTAAGATTGTTCCCTTCTGTTTATAAGCTCTCTATGTAAGATTGTTCCCTTCTGTTTATAAGCTCTCTATGTAAGATTGTTCCCTTCTGTTTATAAGCTCTCTATGTAAGATTGTTCCCTTCTGTTTATAAGCTCTCTATGTAAGATTGTTCCCTTCTGTTTATAAGCTCTCTATGTAAGATTGTTCCCTTCTGTTTATAAGCTCTCTATGTAAGATTGTTCCCTTCTGTTTATAAGCTCTCTATGTAAGATTGTTCCTTTCTGTTTATAAGCTCTCTATGTAAGATTGTTCCCTTCTGTTTATAAGCTCTCTATGTAAGATTGTTCCCTTCTGTTTATAAGCTCTCTATGTAAGATTGTTCCCTTCTGTCTAGTAGGTGGCGTGGATCCACGTCGACAAACAGACTCTGCTTACCATCCACACGCACGTGATCACGAGGAACCGGAGAGTCGGAGTATCCCATCACAACTTTCGCACTTGGCTGCTGCACCTGAGGAACGTGCAGCCCGAGGACAGCGGCTACTACATGTGCCAAATTAACACTCAGCCGATGAAGAGCCAAGTGGGATACCTGGACATCGTTGGTGAGTACTTCAATGCTCTCAATTATGCAATTAACAGGGCAACTCTAGCCGCTAGTTAATTTATATTTCAAATTAGCCAATCCTCTCAATATCCCCTTGTTATCGTAACGACAAAAATAATGTAAATAGATAGGGAGTAACATTACTCCTTCATTTGGTTCTACTAATCCGTGAACACTGTACAGCTTGTGGGGTGGCTCAGTCGGTAGCGCGCCAGTCTCGTAATCTACAGTTCTCAGGTTCGAGTCCCAGCTGGGTTAGCGTTGAGACTTATCTCCGCAAAACTCCCCGCCCTGCCCACGGTCAGTAGGGGACAACGATGGGCTTGGAAAGGCCGCCGTCCATCGGATGGGACGTTAAGCCGTGGTCCCGTGTGTGGGAGAGCCATCTCTCTTCCAACAGCTGTTACAGTGGGGCCCCTCCCTCAATCTTATCTGAGCCTTCGGGGTCCTTATGACCTGGCCATTTAGCCCATTGTGGGTAAAAAAGTGCCGCTCAAAAGTAAAAATTCAATCCAACTCTACAGCTTGTAATACTGACGATTGCTACTAAATTACAACACATGAATTTAAGCTTTGCAGGGTAGCGGCTACAAAAGGAGGTTTTGCAATTTCCAACCTTGTTAACAATAACATAAACGAATTGCTGCAAATGGCTCATTCAGTTCTTAAAGCGCATGTGCAGAGGAATCTTTTTCGAAATTTATTTTCTCTTTTTTTGCCCTGCCTCAATAAAAATTAGATAGTATAATTTTTAAAAAGATAAGCATTAAACTTTTTAGGAATATATTTATTTCATTGTGATGGAGGTAGAGTGAATGTAAGTTGAAATTAAGAAATGTAAACATGACGATTGATACCCTTCTGTTCAAATGTAAAAATCATCACCTCTGGTATTTAATACTTATAATATTTTGTCAATAGATACATTTAAAACAGTTATCTTTTATTTAGTGTTGCTAAGAGAATATTAATTACCAGAGATATCTAAGGAAGTTCAGTGTTTAGTTATTTTTTTATGCCATTACGATAACTCCCCGCTTAGTATTTTTATTCAATGATGAAAATTATCCGCAATCATAACTGACATTTTTCTTCGATATCACATGGTTCAATTTGAATCTCAATAGTTTCTGAAGTAGGTTTTGTGTAGAAAAATGCGATTGACGATAAAGATATAAAAAAAATCATCCAACATTTTGATTTTTCATAAATATTCTTATAGTGTTAAGAAAAATGAGGAATGTTTGAACATGAAACTAAATAACAACCAGAATGACAGATATAAATGACTCAGATGGACTAATATACAACTTCATGAAACACCAGCACTTGTAGATCGAGAATTGTTGTAAAAAGCAAAGAAAAGTGAAAAAAAAAATATATATATATATACTCTATGGCAATGATAGGGCGGTGGTGGCTCAGTCGGTAGCGCGCCAGGCTCGTAATCTGTAGTTCCCAGGTTCGAGTCCCAGCTGGGTCAGCGTTGAGATTTACCTCCGCAAAATTTCCCCGCCCTGCCCACGGTCGGTAGGGGACACTGATGGTCTTGGAAAGGCCGCCGTCCGTCGGATGGGACGTTAAGCCGTTGCCCCGTGTGCGGGACAGCCATACCCTGTGCACGTTAAAGAACACGCTGGATGGCCTTGACGGGAGGCTACCGTCTGTCTCCCAACAGCTGTTCCAGTGGGTCCCCTCCCCCAACCTTCTCTGAGCCTTCGGGGTCCATGTGACCTGGCCATTTAGCCCATGGTGTGCAAAAAAAGAGCCGCTCAGAGGTAAAACAACCAAGCCTATGGCAATGACATTGCACTTCCCAGAAAAAGTGGTTGTAATCAAATGAAAACCACAGGCGAGACAGGTTGGCAGATGAGTAAGACATGATTACAGTGAGAGAGCAAAAGCACGAATTTATTTCACACACACCCGGATTACGTGGGATTGGTTAGTACCTTGTAGATCCCCCATGGTTCTCAATACCTCGCGATACATACATACGTTACAGAGTCGCAGCTACAGCCGCTCAAAAAAAATAGTGTACAGTACACGAAGGTTGCCAGATCATTAATTTCTAAAAAAAACGTTGCGAGATATATTTTCTGAATTCTGTAATCAACCATAGTGTTCGGATATTTTTTGAGCGACTGTACACGTCACAACATACCTTGTGCACGTTAAAAAAAACTACCATCTCATCGTTACAGAGTCGCAACTACACGTCACAGCATAGAATTGTGCAGGCATCGAATAGCGTCTCTGAGGCGTGGCCCACCATGTCTATTGCAGCTGGTGCAGCTACAGTATGTGTCGGGTATGGATAAGTCCTCAGATGACACCCTACCAAGTTCCACACATGTTCAATGATATATAAACCAGGGGACATGGCTGGCTACGAAAGAATGGTGACAAGTCGTCGACATTCCGCTGTGCAGTCAAAATTCCTGGGAGACACAACAGAGAAGTTCGGCACCCCGGATCATAACGCCTGCTGCATGGACAGTATGGTTTTCGACGGTGATAGCTGTATCGGAGCACTGACGATGTTGTCTCCACACGTGTATATGGAAATCAGCTGCTCCTAGACAAAACCTGGATTCGCCACTAAAGATGACCCAATGCTATCCCGCATCCCAAGTTGTTTGAGGTCGACACTTCTCCAGATGCTGTTAAAGATGCCAGGTCTATGTGGAATGCGATGCTCATTGTCTTTGTACGTTGTCAGGAAATGGTTCGTTATGTGGTTACAGAAGACTGATGTAACCGCTCTGCTGATGGTAGCTAACGTGAGGATTGAGTTGTTTTACCTCTGGGCTGCCCTTTTTTGCACATCACGTGCTAAATGGCCAGGTCTCCAGCCAGAAGGCTCAGAGAAGGTTGGGTGAGGGGACCCACTGGAATAGCTGTTGGGAGACAAATGGTAGCCTCCTGTCAAGGCCATCCAGTGTGTTCTTTAACGTGCGCAGGGTATGGCTCTCTCACACACGGGTCTTAACGTCTCATCCGACGGACAGCGGCCTTTCCAAGCCCATCGGTGTCCCCTACTGACCGTGAGGCAGGACGGGGAGTTTTGCGGAGATAAATCTCAGCGCTGACCCAGTTGGTACTCGAAACTGGGAACTGCAGATTACGAGCCTGGAGCGCTATCGCTAACGTGAGGTGAATGCCTATCGCAAAATCAGTTGATCCTCGTGTGGTGTTATCCTCTGGCTTGCATCAGATCTTTACTAACGACTATGCATAACTTTTCGCAACCATCGAATGACTGTCGGATGAAGAATCTCCTCTCAAATGCCGTAAGCTGGCGATATGGCTGACGTACATGTTGCCTTGGCATTCCGTATGTGATGCTGTTCCTGCAGACTTTGCTCTCTGGGATTGCTCAGAATTCTACTGCCAGCAAACTCGTGGAGGCAAAATGTTTCAAAGATGCTGACCTATATGAACAAATATGAATGTAGTACAAATGAAATAATGATGACTTGATTTTTAAATTTGAACAGAAAGAGTCTCTTAAAAAAGGTGTGCAATATTTCCATTGAGATCGTGTTATCCTTTGCAGTGCCTCCAGAGTTTGTGAACGACATTGCAAGCCGTAATATATCTGTCATGGAGAACGCAAATGTGTCGCTGTCGTGCAGAGCGATCGGGAATCCGATTCCAAAGATCAAATGGAGGAGAGAGGATGGTCAGCCGATCACAACAGGACAGCAGCAAGGTAAGTGGACAATTGATCATGATTGGTGCTCAGAAGAACGGATGCTAACTAACTTGAGCTACTGAGAATTTAGTTATTGACTCTGAAAAATTCATTGTTTGCTATCTTTAAAACTGAAATAATTATTTTCAAACTAAATCAAAATCTCAATGTTAGTTGGAACTAAGAAAACTAGAAACAAATCACTAAACGTTGATTAAAAAGTTTGAGGTCATAATCAACAGATTATTTATTTTACATTTTATTTCTTTTCACCGTTAATAAGCAATATTGTAAATATAATTTATGACTTAGTTCCCCACCAACATCATTTTGCAGACCGAAACCGTCTCTGCTTTATAGAAAGTTGGAGGCTATTCGTACTCTAATTAATTTTTTATTGTAAACAATCCTAAAGTTTTAGAAGCTCTCTCTCCTACGCAGGATGTCCCATTAACAGCGGATAATCTCCCAGTAGATCGATCCATCTAAAATTACCTACCAAATGTCCTTGGGTTGGGTTGTTTTACCTCTGAGCGGCACTTTTTTGTACACCATTTTGTACACCGAAGGCTCAGAGAAGGTTGGGGGAGGGGACCCACTGGAACAGCTGTTGGGAGACAGATGGTAGCCTCCCGTCAAGGCCATCCAGCGTGTTCTTTAACGTGCACAGGGTATGGCTCTCTCGCAAACGAAGCCACGGCTTAACGTCCCATCCGACGGACGGCGGCCTTTCCAAGCCCATCGGTGTCCCCTACTGACCGTGGGCAGGGCGGGGAATTTTTGCGGAGATAAATCTCAACGCTGACCCAGCTGGGACTCGAACCTGGGAACTACAGATGTCCTAAGGTATTTTTGCCTCTGAGACTTAGTAGATAGTGATAAAAATGGCTACAAGGGAGTATGGTGGGACAGACTGTGGGTACCCATTACAGTTTATGCAATAGTGTGAAAGAAACGCTGCCAAGAAGTACGAAAGCGCTTTTGTACCTCTCTAGACAATAATTGCAGATTGTTCAATTCATTTCTGAAGGAAAGAGCCTTTCTTTCACAGTATGCATAAACTGGTGGTAATGGGTACTCGTGGCCCCTTGTACTACACCTTTTTGGCCGTTTTTCTAGCTACCTAAGCTTCAGACAAAAAAATATGTCAGAGTGTTTAGTAAGTAGTTTTCGATGACGGATCGATCTATGGGGATGTTATCTGTTATTAATAGGATATCCTGTATATAGATAGACAGATACCTCTATTGTCAAACCCAAAGAGATTGCATTCCTACTCAAAATTCGTCTCCTTCTGAAAGCAGTGCAATCTTATACATCACATTAAAGAAGACAATGAGGCTATCTTCGCAACAATTTTATGTCATACAATTTCGCACTTGTATGAGTGAAGTGAACGATTACTTTGAACGAACAAGTTTTTTCTGCCTCTCCAGCATTAAACTAAAATGGCCTTCGGTCATGTGACTGTGTGCGTGCGCATTCTCTAACAGTTCGTCTAACAAAGTCATGCAGCTTTAAACCATTGGTATTTCTCATTATCTTGGCTCTAGGAACCTATTCAGAATTTATATCCTATCTACCGAAAATTGAGATGAGCTGGATTAAGAGTAGATGATGGCGAGCAGTAGTAGTAATAAATAAATAAAAAAATAAATACCCCCTCAAGCAGCTGCTTGCCACAGAGGTCTGACAGGAGCCTGTCAGTTTATATGCCACAGTAGAAGGTCTGAGAGGATGGCAGGACCTCAGCAGAAAACAATACAAACATCCATGCCTTATCCGGGGCTCGAACCCAGGTCCCTTAGCCAAGCGCGTTAACCACTTGGCCACGGGACGGCTGTAGTAGTAATACCACAAAATATTTTTGGGTGTTATTTACTTCGGTGATTTAAAGTCCAGTGAGTCTAGTGCGAGTAGTGGTACTATAAGGAGAGGAGATAATAGGTGGAAAAGCATATGTGCCCCTTCAGCAATGTCGCCAAAGCGTCTAACTTTCGGTTGTAGGTGTGTTGTAAAACTCATAACATTGGCAGAATTCTGTATTGGCAGTATAACATTGGCAGTATTGAATTTAATTTTAAATTTAGATACAAATAAAACTGTAGGATACGATACCTTAAATGCAAAAATACTAAAAATAATAGCTAGACATAAATTAGATTTATTAGTTTATATTATTAATTTATCAATGGAAACAAGAACCTTTGTGGACGATTTGAAATTTTCTATAATTAAACCAATCTATAAGGGGGGAAACAGAGATGATTATAATAATTATCGACCTATTGCAATTTTACCAATTTTCTCTAAAATCATTGAAAAAATTGTTTAAAAAAAAGAGTGGTTAGTTATTTAGATGGCATTGAGTTTTTTGCAAAAAAAAAACAGTTTGGTTTCCGGGAAAATTGCAGTACGTCTCATGCATTAATAAAATTTAATGAATTGATTTATAAGGGCATTAATAATAATAAAAAGATTATTGGGGTTTTTTAGACATCAGAATAGCATTTGACTCTATTAATCATAAAATACTTTTTCATAAGCTGAAATTTTATGGTTTTCGTGGTGTAGTCTATGATTGGTTCAAAAGTTTCATTGAGAATAGAAAGAAAATTGTGATTATTAACGGTTTTAGGAGTGAAACATTGTTGACTGTAAGTGGAGTCCCACAGGGGGGACTCCATTTACACTCTACATAACCCTAGAATTCTTACATATCAAATATCCCGATAAATTTTATTTAAAATATTTCACAGAGGCTGGATTGGGTTGTTTTACCTCTGAGCGGCACTTTTTTGCACACCGTGGGCTAAATGGCCAGGTCACAAGGACCCCGAAGGCTCAGAGAAGGTTGGGGGAGGGGACCCACTGGAACAGCTGTTGGGAGGCAGATGGTAGCCTCCCGTCAAGGCCATCCAGCGTGTTCTTTAACGTGCACAGGGTATGGCTCTCCCGCACACGGGTCCACGGCTTAACGTCCCATCCGACGGACGGCGGCCTTTCCAAGCCCATCGGTGTCCCCTACTGACCGTGGGCAGGGCGGGGAATTTTGCGGAGATAAATCTCACTGGGACTCGAACCTGGGAACTACAGATTACGAGTGTGGCGCGCTACCGACTGAGCCACCCCCGCCCCATTTTCACAGAGGCCTCTCGCGGCGTGGGGTTAGAGGGGCCTATCAGCACGTCTCTGGTTTTGTGACTCATTCAGATCTCTTGACAAGTTATCTGCTTTAGGAGAAAATTCGTTTCCGCACTACCGATTGCAATGCTACACAGCACTGCACCAACGGATATTTCTTCCCCTAAACCTTACAGTCCATCCCATTTGGTTCTTCTTTCTTTTCCAGTGACTGTATTCGACGGAGAAGAGTTGAACTTGGTGCGAGTGTCGCGTCACAGCATGGGAGCCTATTTATGCATCGCTTCCAACGGAGTGCCTCCAGCCATTAGCAGGAGGATGTATGTCGACGTCACGTGTAAGTTCGCTTTTTAATAAGAAAACCCTGAAGTGATTTTCATTTTCATAACTAATATTAAGAGAAATTTTAATTTGTTTTATGACAAACCCATTGACCATTAGTTTCCATATATTTTTATCAAATATATTTCTAAAAGTATACTAATTTCTTTTCGATTCGTTTTCTCTTTTTCTCTCTGCTTTTCTCTACGCTAGAGAACTATTTTCAACTAATTCGTAACAAAATGAACCAAAAGTTGTAAACTGTTTGCTTTTGACTTGCTGCATTTTTCTCATTTTAATAAAACTGTGCAGAACTTCACAAGCAGAGAATACTCTGATCTCTGAGCCCCCCCCCCCCCAACCCCGAGGTGGCGTAAAGCAAATTTTCAAACTCTAGTCCTCCATCTCTGTAAACATCTTTGTGACTTAATCAAAAAAAAAGGTTGGGTTGTTTTACCTCTGAGCGGCACTTTTTTGCACACCATGGGCTAAATGGCCAGGTCACATGGACCCCGAAGGCTCAGAGAAGGTTGGGGGAGGGGACCCACTGGAACAGCTGTTGGGAGACAGATGGTAGCCTCCCGTCAAGGCCATCCTGCGTGTTCTTTAACGCGCACAGGGTATGGCTCTCCCGCACACGGGGCCACGGCTTAACGTCCCATCTGACGGACGGCGGCCTTTCCAATCCCATCGGTGTCCCCTACTTACCGTACGCAGGGCGGGGAATTTTGCGGAGATAAATCTCAACGCTGACCCAGCTGGGACTCGAACCTGGGAACTACAGATTACGAGCCTGGCGCGCTACCGACTGAGCCACCCCCGCCCCTCAAAAAAAAAAAGGAGATTCGTCACTAAACACCTGTAGACAGCACTCTTCTCTGCCTGTCTGGGCTGAATTCTTTTTCTAACTATGCGTGTGAGAGCTTTTATAGAAGGGTACCTGTCCCTATCTTGTCAGGATAATCTATCTAGGTGGCCGATGTACACAAACACAGGTGTTTTCTCAAATACACATTTATTTACATTTAATTATATACATACAATGACTGTCCACACGGTACAGTCACTGACCAAATATACGCAGGTTATGTGAGCCTCAACGGTCCCACCGCTAGATACGAAACAAAGCTTTTGCTAGTTGCAGACGGTCGTCTCACATCCGAACCGTCACCTAGTCCGCACGCAAAAGTCCCAGTTTCAACCACCCCGCCGGATGAGCTGACGTGTCCTTCGGGGACGTTAGGGTGTCTTGGCCAATAGGGTACAGACACGATCGCCGTGCCAGGCTGACTCCTGTCGCCTTTCTTCATCTGGCTCCCCAAACTGGATCCGCCGCCAGCGCTATGTCGCTGGACGAGAAGGCACTGCCGACAAAATGGTGATTCCTGCTCTCACTCCTCTGCCCCAAGCTGCCGAGTCCCTACAACACCTAAACTAAAAAATAGCTAAACCTTACTAAAAGTAAATATTGTGCAACATATGGGCCTCAAAAAAAAAAAAAAACTGCGGCAATTCACAAATCTAACTAACTCTCGAAATTAAATAATTATCCTGTCAATATTTGGAGTTATGGAAGCGATTAAGAATTTCATCAGTTGGGTTAGCCCCCACCCTGTCTCGCTTTTGAAAGTATCGTTCTCCAAAACTGAGCAAAACTTAAATCAAAAACTTCTAAATTTACACACGAGCTCGATGTTTGCGATATTATTTATCATTAAACAACGTTCGAGACATTATGACTTGCAAAGCTGCCGTTAAATATCCCAGTTTTCATATTGTTTAAAAATCGAAAGAACATTATTGAAAAAAAAAATCAAAATCTGTAGATTTGATTTAGATCTTTAAAACGTCTTCATTCTCATCTTCCCATGTTTTCGTTTTAAAAGCTATGGAGTTTCGAATCCACTTTGCATTGTCATTGTTCTTTAACAATTGGGTAGTGTATGCTTTTAAATGATACTAGTTAAACCCACGCACAAAAGTTTGGCGCGAAACGTATGTCCGTTGATAACGCATCCCATCGAGAAGTTCATTCACAGCTTCGCACCTATTAAGGTACTACTTCAGTCATAATTAAAACCCTCCAAACGTATGTCATTGATAATTTCATTTACTGCTTTCCACCCACGTACTACTCCAATCACAAGGTACACGATGGCAGCTCCCCAGAAATTTCGGACACTTTTCGAGAGATCACTCTCGAGGCACTACAGCTAAGAAACCGATCTGTTACCCCAATAGGTTTAGAACCAAATGCGATCACCCCACCAAATTTGTGACCGATCGCTCAAGTAGCCGCGGAACCACGGAGAAACGAACAATTTCAACTACCGATGACGTCACATATGTCAGTCCGGAATTACGCCAATTATATAACATGATAACTGACGAAGATTGCTATTTCCATTGTATCTGAGTTGAGAAAAAGGTTTTCCCATTACTTCTGGTCGGTGAGATGGGCTCGAAAAGGTTTTTTTTTTGTTTGAAAGCTAAGCCAAAGCTTAATGTGCTTGCATAAGGTATATGAGCGATACCTTATGCAAATTAAACATGTTGAATGGTCTTGAAGGGAGGATTCATCTGGCTCCTAATAGATGTCCAAGGTGTCCCCTTGTCCTCTTGGGGTTCTTGTGACCATTCAATTTAGCCCATTGGGAGCTAAAAGTGCCACTCTGATGCAAAACAACGAAATCCAAAGCCTTTCAAGAACTGCTATTGTCTACATAACAGATTTCCTTAAGGTACGTTGGGTTGGGTTGTTTTACTTCTGAGCGGCACTTTTTTGCACACCATGGTCTAAATGGCCAGGTCACATGGACCCCGAAGGCTCAGAGAAGGTTGGGGGAGGGGACCCACTGGAACAGCTGTTGGGAGACAGATGGTAGCCTCTCGTCAAGGCCATCCAGCGTGTTCTTTAACGTGCACAGGGTATGGCTCTCCCGCACACGGGGCCACGGCTTAACGTCCCATCCGACGGACGGCGGCCTTTCCAAGCCCATCGGTGTCCCCTACTGACCGTGGGCAGGGCGGGGAATTTTTGCGGAGATAAATCTCAACGCTGACCCAGCTGGGACTCGAACCTTGGAACCACAGATTACGAGCCTGACGCGCTATCCTTAAGATACGTTGCGAAGGTGAGCTAATGAATGATTTCTTGTTTGCTTTCAGTTCCCCCAATGATTTGGATCTCCAATCAGCTGGTCGGAGCCCCCGAAGGCAACACCGTCACTTTAGAATGTCACACGGAAGCTCATCCGGTGGCCACCAACTTCTGGATTAGGGACGGAATGGTGATCGGAACTTCGAATGACAAATACGAAACTTCTCTTTCCTCCAATGGCTACAAAATTCACATGAAGTTGATCGTTAAGAATCTGCAAACAGAGAACTACGGCGTCTATCGGTGTGTTTCGAAAAATGCATTAGGGGAGACAGAAGGCTCCGTAAATCTCTACAGTAAGTATACAGGACTGCGTCCCTCGAATTAGAAATTCACTTCTCTTTTTAATACTTTTTTAAATAAACAGTTTTCTTTTCTATTCAATTCAGTTTTTTTATGTTCGATTCAATGTTTTTTATGTTAAATTTTTTTATATGTTCAACTCAAGTTTTTTATTTTCGACTCAAATGTTTTTTTTTTTTATGTTCAATTCAGTTTCTTTTATATGTGTTCAATTCAACTTCAAGAATCTGCCACAAATGTGTACATATATGTACATAGTGTACATAGATGTGTTCACATGTGTACATAGATGGGGACACCCTGTGTCCCCATCTATGTATCCATGTACCCATAGATGGGGTACATAGATGTGTACATATGTACCCCATCTATGTACACATGTGTACATAGATGGGACTCCACACATGTGTACATAGATGTTGACACGACACTGTAGTTGTTGAATTACGTTTCGCATTATATACTTGATTAATAATTTACTCCATGGTGATAAAAGGTGGCCCACAAAACATCCCCGCCCTATCTTTGGTCAGTAGGGGACATCGATGGGCTTGGAAAGGATGCCGTCCATTGGATGGGAGGTAAAGCCATGTCTCATGTGGCGGAGAGCAACCAGTGCACGTTAAAGAACACGCTGGATGACCTTGATGGGACGTTATCACATGTCTCCTAACAGCTGTCCAGGGGGTCCCCTCCCCTAACCTTCTCTGAACCCACGGGGTCCTTGTGACCTGGCAAAAAAGTGCTTCTTGGAGGTAAGAAACGCAGCCTTGAAAGAATTAATAATTTAAACCCATGAGAAGAAAGAATTGTTAAATTAAACTATAAGCAAAGAATTTTCTATGTAAACATTTTTTCCTATTGGCAAACGCTACAAAGAGTTTGCTTTTAGGGACTTTTTTTTAGTTGTTATAAATCCTTTTTCTCGTAATTTTACAGTTTGTTCTGTTTGTTCAGTTGTCTGTTGTCTGTAATTTTACAGTTTGTTCAGTAAATTCAGCACATACAACATTTTTACAATATTAATATGATGAAATTACAGAATTCGAAGTACATTAACTCAGTATTTCTGAATCGTTTTTATCACATTTGAGAGAGATAGCTAAATGTAAAACTTCTGACATTATTACACACATACAATTGCATAATTTGCAAGAATTACTGTTATTTTAATCATGTTTTGGTTGCCATTTTACACCCAGTTACAATTGACTTAATTTATAAGTGGAAAATGATGCTTTTTCTTCGCATGAAATAAGAAACAATTTCGAATGATCAAAGATTTCAGTTAAAACTAGCTTTCGCTATAAATTAATTCGCTAAATTTAGAGTGAAGAAAAAACAAGAGTATTCATCTAAAACAACTTACCATATTATTCTCCGTTTTAAAATTTGGCCACCAGAAGGTTGGGTTGTTTTACCTCTGAGTAGCACTTTTTTTGCACACCATGGGCTAAATGGCCAGGTCACATGTACCCCGAAGGCTCAGAGAAGGTTGGGGAGGGAACCCACTGGAACAGCTGTTGGGAGACAGATGGTAGCCTCCCGTCAAGGCCATCCAGCGTGTTCTTTAACGTTGGGTTGTTTTACCTCTGAGTGGCACTTTTTTGCACACCATGGGCTAAATGGCCAGGTCACATGGACCCCGAAGGCTCAGAGAAGGTTGGGGGAGGGGACCCACTGGAACAGCTGTTGGGAGACAGATGGTAGCCTCCCGTCAAGGCCATCCAGCGTGTTCTTTAACGTTGGGTTGTTTTACCTCTGAGTGGCACTTTTTTGCACACCATGGGCTAAATGGCCAGGTCACATGGACCCCGAAGGCTCAGAGAAGGTTGGGGAGGGAACCCACTGGAACAGCTGTTGGGAGACAGATGGTAGCCTCCCGTCAAGGCCATCCAGCGTGTTCTTTAACGTTGGGTTGTTTTACCTCTGAGTGGCACTTTTTTGCACACCATGGGCTAAATGGCCAGGTCACATGGACCCCGAAGGCTCAGAGAAGGTTGGGGAGGGAACCCATTGGAACAGCTGTTGGGAGACAGATGGTAGCCTCCCGTCAAGGCCATCCAGCGTGTTCTTTAACGTTGGATTGTTTTACCTCTAAGTGGCACTTTTTTGCACACCATGGGCTAAATGGCCAGGTCACATGGACCCCGAAGGCTCAGAGAAGGTTGGGGGAGGGGACCCACTGGAACAGCTGTTGGGAGATAGATGGTAGCCTCCCGTCAAGGCCATCCAACGTGTTCTTTAACGTGCACAGGGTATGTCTCTCCCGCACACGGGGTCACGGCTTAACGTCCCATCCGACGGACGGCGGCCTTTCCAAGCCCATCGGTGTCCCCTACTGACCGTGGGCGGGGCGAGGAATTTTGCGGAGATAAATCTCAACGCTGACCCAGCTGGGACTCGAACCTGGGAACTACAGATTACGAGCCTGGCGCGCTACCGACTGACCAACCAGAAGGAATTATAATCCAAATGCAACAAGTGATAGCAAACAACAAGTGATAGCAAATCTAGCCAAGTTTCTCAATGTAAACTGCTGTGTAAACTGTTGTAGTGTTACCAAAGCCACTGAAATGTCTACGCTTCCAAAAACAAATATATAATTGTGCAATATATTAATTGCTACTCTAGTTCCTTTATTTATCTTTACTCTTGTGGCGCTATGGTTTCCCCTAGTGGTCATATCTTCCTAGAATCGGCCCACCGAGCACAAAGCGAAGAGAGATCGAGTTGAGAATGCCATACACAAATGATTCTTATCTTCGATTATGAAGATTTTTAAATATGGGAAGAAATTCTATTCCCTGGGAAAAACACTTTACGTAAAAGTGATGGCTGATGATAAGTAATTACCTCCAAAAGTCATGCTTTTCTCCTGAGAGTTGTCCAGTGGGTCTCACTGAGCCATTGGTTTCCTTGTGACCTTGCTGTTTAATTCATTGTCTTAAAAAATGTCCACTTAATGGTTAAAGCAACCTTACCGATAGTTATGATTAGTAATCCATGATTTTAACATAGCCTCTGACATGACAAAGACGGCCAGATTTCTGAAAAGCGAAAGCAGTACAGTGATGCCCTTAAAAGCTCCGAGAGCAGTACATTGATGACTATTTAAAGAAAACCCATTTTTTTAATGAACTCTACAATTTTAATTTTTTAATAACATAGGTTTCATTTGAATTATTTTTTAATTCCTGTTTATCGTTGAGTACATTGGAAAATTCTTCACAAGTATATGCTAAGATTTTTCTTCACTGCCGTTACTATTGGCAAAGATTCAATATTTAATCTTGATTTTTTTTCGCAATTCCAAAAAGCGCTTTCCACCGTCGCATTTGTGCCTGGGAAACACATCGCATCTTCAATAAGTATTCTAAAGTGCTTCATGGAAATCTGTTCTCTTTCAAAACGTTTGCTCACCCATCTCATGTGTGTGGGGGGGGGGGGGCGGGGATGGCTCAGTCGGTAGCGCGCCAGGCTCGTAATCTGTAGTTCCCAGGTTCGAGTCCCAGCTAGGTCAGCGTTGAGATTTATCTCCGCAAAATTCCCGCCCTGCCCACGGTCAGTAGGGGACACTGATGGGCTTGGAAAGGCCGCCGTCCGTCGATGGGACGTTAAGAGGCCTCGTGTGCGGGAGAGCCATACCCTGTGCACGTTAAAGAACACGCTGTATGGCCTTGACGGGAGGCTACCATCTGTCTCCCAACAGCTGTTCCAATGGACTCCTCCAACCAAACGTTAAGCCGTGACCCCGTGTGCGGGAGAGACATACCCTGTGCACGTTAAAGAACACGTTGGATGGCCTTGACGGGAGGCTCCCCAAACCTTCTCTGAGCCTTCGGGGTCCATGTGACCTGGCCATTTAGCCCACGGTGTGCAAAAAAGTGCCGCTCAGAGAGAGAACCCAAACCATCTCATGTGCATTTTTATGCTATTTTGTTTCCATTAATTAGTTTTTCTTCCATACAACAGAAGATGACGCGTCTAACTTCACCGAAATTTCCTTGTGGTCTACGATAACTTGGTGATTTTTTTTCGTGTAAAGAACTGTTTCCGCAACTTCCCCCCATTTAATTCTATTTTTTAATATCAAAACATATTCAACTCCTCAAAAATATCCAACTCCTCAAAATACTCTGTTTTTTTTTATGTATTAAAGACAATTTTTGTAGCAATACTAAATTTTCTTAAGAAACTTTACCTTGTTTCCTGGATTTATTTGCTGAAAGTACAAGGAAGGAAAGCAGTAAACCGAACAGTAAAAATAATCTAAAAATAGTACACGTAAATCGGACAGTACAAACAATCTCAAAGCAATATTGTACTGCTGAAAGCAATATGGATGGTCACCTTAGACATGACGAACTGAACTGACATTCACTTTAAAAGAAAAGCTAAAGACTAGCCTTTCAGATAAAAATTATTTACTTTAGCTTTGGAGTTTTTTGTCCCATTCTCCTACTGTATCAAAAAACAAAATTCGTCATGCGAAATATTTTTCTGGCTACTTTTTATTCGCTTATATGAACACACATATTTTTCTTCAACTCTGCTTTCAGTTCTTTATCTTTGAAACAAGCCTGTTTGATCCTCTATGAAGCAAAACAGTTGGAATAGCCGAGTTTTCAATGTACTTCATTAATGAAAGCATTTATGAATCACAGAAATACTGAAATCATTTTTGATTCCCTCCATATCAAGATCTCTCCCTATCAAGATTCCCTCCATATCAAGACATCTCTTTCAGCAATTCTCCATTGGAAACTTGGCAAAACTGATCATCTTAATCAGCCTTATTGCTATTTTACTTCACTTGCGAAACTTCTGCAACGAACTCTTCACGACAAGGTTAGGTTCCACTAGAACCACCTTTAAGCGAATGGCAGTTTCTTATAAACTCCCATGCTATAGTGAAGAACGGGATTGAAAGAATTCTGTAGGAACTGACTTTTGCTGCTATTTTTCGAAAGTAATAATTCTTATCAGGACATACATACGTCATCAAGTTCAGAGGAAATGTCCTGAGCAGCTGTGAGATACGAACCCACGACCTCATCATGGAAATATGATAACGATATAAGAGACTATTTTAAGTTTGAATTGTTTTTGTTTTATACCTATTTTATACTTATCGTTCATTTTCCCTGCTGTCAGATTTAGGTGTTGAGGCCGATTAATAAAGATATGGCGGAAATTGATGTCGATTCTGATGTCATAAGGAGGTTCTTAGCATTTTCTTCTCTCTAGAGCGAATGATTAATAAAATATCAAGTTCATAAAAATAAAAAAAGTACTCTGAATACCAATATGTGAAGTTTCCACAAATAGTTCCCTTGCCTAATTATTTATTAAAATACATCGTTCATTGGGGCAACCTAGTTAGCTTTATATATCACCCAAGTTCGTTAAAAAAGTAAATAAGCATGACTCTTTCTGGTTTCGTGAGTTTTCTTCGTTTTCTCCTATTACAGTTCGATGAATTAAATCCGTTTTTGTGATGCCACCCTTTCTGCATTTAGTCCCGTTAGCATTTTGCGATGACCCCGACCACACTAGGTACAAACACATTTTTTTAAGTTGTCTGTCGCAAACCGAATTATCGTCACAATTTGCGAATGTCGTTAAACGAGATATGCATGCATTATGATGTTTGAATTTTTTTTTTTTTTCGAAAGATAAATGATCTAGATTTGGCATTGAATAAAAATGTTTTTTTCTTTACAGAGACGATATTTGACATCTGTTATCTTTTCTTTCCAGAGTTAAAATATCCTTCTTCATTCAGCCGGAAACCTGCGGCATCTTCAGCAGCTTCCTCTGACGAAACGGATGCGAAAATCATAGGTAAAAAAAATAGTACTTCGTATTAAATGCTTACGGAGACATGAAATATTCTACATATTATGCGGATACAGTGCTTTTCCCCACAGTATTCATTTATCACAGTTTTACACTCAGGGAACGATTTAATTCATAGTCGCCAATTTTTTATGCTGACTTTGAGGACGAAATTTTAAGGCTACCTCTAGATGCCTTCACTGTGTTGCTTTCTCACTATGCGGAGAAGCAGACTTTTCTGCGGAGTCATTTCGAAACTTTTTCCAGAAATCCGAAAGGAGCTAAAACAAATTGATTAAGCATGTGCATATTTTAATTTTTATTTATAATATTTACATTTTTATTCCTTCTCCGACATTGAAAGTACTGCATACATTACTTAAAAGTTTCTTTTTTTTATGATTATTTCATTGGATAACATGTATCTTTTTTTAAGTAATTTTTGCTTCCTGCTGGAGACGCAGATTTTTGCCGGCGCAGATGTCACAGGGTTGGGTTGGGTTGTTTTACCTCTGAGCGGCACTTTTTTGCACACCATGGGCTAAATGGCCAGGTCACATGGACCCCGAAGGCTCAGAGAAGGTTGGGGGAGGGGACCCACTGGAACAGCTGTTGGGAGACAGATGATAGCCTCCTGTCAAGACCATCCAGTGTGTTCTTTAACGTGCACAGGGTATGGCTCTCCTGCACACGGGGCCACGGCTTAACGTCCCATCCGACGGACGGCGGCCTTTCCAAGCCCATCGGTGTCCCCTACTGACCGTGGGCAGGGCGGGGAATTTTGCGGAGATAAATCTCAGCGCTGACCCAGCTGGGACTCGAACCTGGGACTACAGATTACGAGCCTGGCGCTTTACCGACTGAGCCACCCCCGCCCCATAATGTCACAGGCAAGCAGAACAAAACAGTGCTTATGCGGTCCTGGTTGACAGGGTAAACAAGTGCAGCATTTGCCTCTCTTTGGAAATGTAGAAATTCTCAAATTTGTTTCTATTGCATTTCTTTAACTAAGCTTTTCATTACATTTTGAACTATAATTTTAACTATTTTATACCGCAGAAGAGGGACCGATAAGAGTTGTGCGCCGCGTAGGACAGCATAATTTTTCGGTGGGCTCCCTTTGAGAACAAAACATAAATTTTTCTTGGGGAATTGGCGTTGCTCCCTTTGGAGAAAAATATACTCGAAATGCAAGAATATTCTGTTTTAAAATTTACAAAATGTTTTTGTCTTTAGATGTTTTTTTCTTTGAAGCATAGTTTCCATATTTAATGTAAAAAAAATATATAATCTGTTACCACTAAAGTGCAGAAATCAGTTATTCTACAGATTATCTAGGTATTGTGCAGATTAACTAGGGTGATCCGTTAACGTGCGGAAAATTGTTTCATTTCTCAAATTACCTAGGTAATCTGCAAATTACCTGGATAATCTGCACATTACCTACTAGGCACTCGTTAAAGTGAAAATAAGATCTTTGCTGGAACAACAGGAACGTTTCTGTACGCTTAAATTAACATAATGTTATTTATCTAGTGTCCGAGAGTAGAGTTGAAACCAGGGTCATCCCTCTGTCAACATGAATCAGTCGTCCGAATTATAAAAAACGCCCCCAAAATGAGCAGGCCAAGTGAGAACGAATGATTTTAGTGATTCGTTATCAAGAATGAATCACTTTACCGATTCGTTCTCACTTGGCCTCCGCTCATCCGGGGCGTTTTTTTATAATGCGGACGAGTGAATCACGTGACACGAAGATTCATATTCAAGAGATTCACCACTATGAGAGAAACAAACTTTTGAACTTTAACGATACGGAAGCCGTTAATGTGCACATTACCTAGGTAAAATGCGGAAAACTCTTGATTCCGCACGTTAACGGAGCAAAACAGTTAATCTGCAGATTAGCTAGGTAATGTGCACATTAACGGCATTCGAGCTTTAGCGGTAACGTATCCAATATTTACGTGAGTAGAGTTCGGGCAAGGAAGGAAGTAGAGTTGGTTTCCCTTCTATAACAAACACCTGACTCTGAATAATTTCGCATGATATTCTAGATTTAAGGCAAACCAGGCTCAAAGAATGTTTTTCCTCTGCAGTTAAGTATGAAGTTCGTGAAGCATTCCAACGCTTTCTCTTTTTCTGTTTCTTTGCAGCAGGAGCTGAGGGCGAGAAAACGACGAAAAAAGCTGATGACGTCTCTCTGCAACAGCAAGGAACCGAGCTGAATGTCGGACACAGCACAGGTAAGGGAGAGAAGAAACCACCGGCGCTTTTAGCAGCAATTGAATCAGTCTGGAGAAGGAATGGCTTCTCACACCGAACACTTGCAGAAACTGAGAGGCAAGAAGGCATTTCGGCTGGCTTAAGAATACTAGATTCCGGAAATGACAAATTTAAATCCTTCATCGAGTCTTTACACATATTTACTTTCTACTTGGGATTAATAGTTTATATCTGGTGAAACTCTGGATAAAACGAATTGAAGAGCAGAGATGATTCAGGAGTAGAGAGAGGTTATCAGGTTGGGATTCCTCTGAGCGATTCTTTTCTTTGCACTCAGTGGGCTAAATCAGTCGCTCTCAAGAGGCGGGGGTGGCTCAGTCGGTAGCGCACCAGGCTCGTAATCTGTAGTTCCCAGGTTCGAGTCCCAGCTGGGTCAGCGTTGAGATTTATCTCCGCAAAATTCCCAGCCCTGCCCACGGTCAGTAGGGGACACCGATGGGCTTGGAAAGGCCGCTGTTCGTCGGATGGGACGTTAAGCCGTGGCCCCGTGTGCGGGAGAGACATACCCTGTGCACGTTAAAGAACACGCTGGATGGCCTTGACGGGAGGCTACCATCTGTCTCCCAACAGCTGTTCCAGTGGGTTCCCTCCCCCAACCTTCTCTGAGCCTTCGGGGTCCATGTGACCTGGCCATTTAGCCCATGGTGTGCAAAAAAGTGCCGCTCAGAGGTTAAACAACCCAACCCAGTCGCTCTCAAACTCTTCTAGTTAAAGGAGCCCTGAAACTATGTTTCAAATTCCCTTAATTCTCTTAAAAGATTTTAGAGATTTTTAAAAAATCAGTACAAACTTGGGTTGTTTTACCTATGAGGGATACTTTTTCCACACAATGGCCAGATCACAAGGATCCCGAAGGCTCAGAGAAGGTTGGGAAAGGGAACGTATGAAAGACTACTATCCTCTGTGTTGGAGTATTGTTTTTTAATTAGTGTTCAGAAGGATCGAGTGAAATTTCTGATTGTTTTGATCTTAACGTATGAAAGACTTTATTTTTTCACATGCACTTTAAACAAATTGTTTTCGTATCCAGTCATAACAATCAACAGTATTATATCAGATACGAAATGAAGGATATTTTTCTCCATAGATGCCAAATGTTAGCATATCAATTCCCTTATGCTGTTTTTTTTATATTTTAGCAGTTTTTTAAGCGTATCCACGCTACCTTCGTTTACTTTCAATTTCTAGTTTCATCTTATCTGTAAAAATGCCATTTTTCTCTGAAGGAGTTAAAACATTGTCGGTTCCTCCTTGCATACTGGAATTCACCTGGTTTCATGTTCAAATGTATCAGTTTAGGTAAGATAATTTTGTACACCTATCTCGAAGTAATTCACAAAATTGCAGTTGTAGTTTATATTTCAGCCATTTTTCAACAACTTTTTAAACACCTGTAAAGCGGATGGGGAAAATGTTATACTGCATTGTTAATCAGTCGCTTTCCACCACCCACCCACCCACCCTTTACATTTTTCCGGCTCGATTGTATTTGTTTCCCCCCCCCGACTTTTTCTTTAGACTAATTCCTGTACTAATAGTCTTAATATATAATATACTTATACTATTCATAATACCCACTCAAGCAGCTGCTTGCCACAGAGGTCTGACAGGAACCTGTCAGTTTATATGCCACAGTAGGAGATCTGAGAGGATGGCAGGACCTCAGCAGAAAAACGACACACACATCTATACCTAATCCGGGGCTCGAACCCAGGTCCCTTAGATCAGTAGCCAAGCGTGCTAAACCTCTCGGCCACGGGACGGCTCACTATTCATAAACTGTCATATAAATACGAAGTTTTACAAATAAAGCTCTAAGTGTTGGTACAAATGTTTAATTTCTAATTAATTCTTCTTAATTTCTAATTTATATTTAGTTCACAAATATCCTTCTTTCAAATTTTGTTTTCAAATTCGGAAATGTATGAGAAATTAATCTAAGCTTATCTGAATTAGTGCAAATAAAGTACAAAATATACAGTCGTATCAGAATAATATGACCACCTACCATACATATACTATGATAGGTGGTCATATTATTCTGATACGACTGTGTAATGTTGCATTAATGCTTATTATTATTGCTTAATTGAAACTTGAGATAAATATTTATAAAAAATTTTTCGGAACCTAACCCTCTTTTTTCCATAAGTTGTTAGTCTTGAGTTGCACGGTTTGGATTTTTTTTTTTTGCGACATGTAGGACAGAGAAGAATCCTAGAAGCTAACCTAAAAATCCTAAACTTTTACAGGCCTTCTCATACAAGGACATGCCCTCCTAAGACCAAAATTCCTGCTGGCAGTGCCAACACAGCACACAAAAGTCTGCCTTGTTGGAACAGTCGCTAGCTGCTTAACCACTGTGCCAGTTAAAGGCTAACACTATACACCAGGCATGTCAAACTCGTTAACCACCGAGGGCCATATTAAGTATTATATATTAAATCGCGGGCCGCAAAACAAAAAAACCAGATGAAAATTGTTATGTGCAAACTAGACTAGAATGCAGTATTCGTTCACTGACTGCTAACGAATAGCTTCCGACTCTACTGGCATTTCGTGACTCATTGCCATGCGCAAAGTACGTACATTTGAATGACCTCGAGACATGTGTATACATGTCGGAGCCCGATCGTAGAATTGCTCATATCATGAAATGCCACTATTTCATGAAATGATCGGGCATTTCATGATATGAGAGCAATTCTACGATCGGGCTCCGACATATACATTTATGCGCAATAGTTTCCCTTATATATAAATAGAAATGTTTTCTGAAATACGTTTATTTAATTCATGTACCGTGTACGTACTTACAATTTTGATTAAAGAATCCAGTGTTGTCAAAAGTTAAATAAACGTATTGGTTATCAGTCTTGGCGGGCCGCAGAACAGTTCCCGGCGGGCCGCGTGTTTGACATGCCTGCTATACACGGTGATTTCCCGGAATCTATCTACCATTAAATCGAGGGATGGGTGTTTATGATGGTGCACATTAAATGAAACAAAAATGGCTCCAAGATTTTCCGGCACTCCATTGTCTGTTTCGTTTATTTTATTATCAAGTAGATTTTTTTAGGAAAACGAGCTTAATTGGTTGCAATGAACGGCCGGACTCTTGGGGCGATGGTGGCTCAGTCAGAAAACGACGAAAAAAGCTGATGACGTCTCTCTGCAACAGCAAGGAACCGAGCTGAATGTCGGACACAGCACAGGTAAGGGAGAGAAGAAACCACCGGCGCTTTTAGCAGCAATTGAATCAGTCTGGAGAAGGAATGGCTTCTCACACCGAACGCTTGCAGAAACTGAGAGGCAAGAAGGCATTTCGGCTGGCTTAAGAATACTAGATTCCGGAAATGACAAATTTAAATCCTTCATCGAGTCTTTACACGTATTTACTTTCTACTTGGGATTAATAGTTTATATCTGGTGAAACTCTGGATAAAACGAATTGAAGAGCAGAGATGATTCAGGAGTAGAGAGAGGTTATCAGGTTGGGATTCCTCTGAGCGATTCTTTTCTTTGCACTCAGTGGGCTAAATCAGTCGCTCTCAAGAGGCGGGGGTGGCTCAGTCGGTAGCGCGCCAGGCTCGTAATCTGTAGTTCCCAGGTTCGAGTCCCAGCTGGGTCAGCGTTGAGATTCATCTCCGCAAAATTCCCCGCCCTGCCCACGGTCAGTACGGGACACCGATGGGCTTGGAAAGGCCGCCGTCCATCGGATGGGACGTTAAGCCGTGGCCCCGTGTGCGGGAGAGCCATACCCTGTGCACGTTAAAAAACACATTGGATGGCCTTGACGGGAGGCTACCATCTGTCTCCCAACAGCTGTTCCAGTGGGTCCCCTCCCCCAACCTTCTCTGAGCCTTCGGGGTCCATGTGACCTGGCCTTTAAGCCCATGGTGTGCAAAAAAGTGCCGCTCAGAGGTAAAACAACCCAACCCAACAACCCGGACTCTTGTACGAATTTCATCGCCATTTTCAACACCCAGCACCAATGGAAAAAAAATTACCTTATAGAAAAAAGACGAAAACAAAAATAAATTGAATAAAAAGATATTATTTATAAAAATAAACTCGCATCTAAATCTCAAATGGAAACATCAAAGTAACGAAAATTTCTTTCGAAAAAAAAAAAAACTTTTAATAATGAAAATAATTAATACTATGATATCGAAAACTGTGATAAGTATAATATTAACTGACAGGAACCTTTGCTTATTTAATAATCGCGCATGCTAGTTCTTACATTCTAGAGAAGTATTTTCCAATAGTGGATACAGTACCAATTTTTCATTATTAAAAGTTGTTTTTTTTCCCCGAAAGAGCTTCCGATGGGCAGCGAAATATTTATGTTCACTCAAAATTTCCATCATCCTATTCTCTTCATTGCAAATTATAATTTTTGATATTTAGGATGTCGAAAGTAGAAATTGGCCTCTCTTCTGTGGCCGAGTGGTTAGCGCGCTTTACTATTGATCTAAGGACCTGGGTTCGATCCGGATAAGGCATGGATGATTGTGTTGTTTATCTGCCGAGGTCCCGCCATCCTCACAGACCTTCTACTATGGCATATAAACCGACGGGTTCCTGTCAGACCTCTGTAGCAAGCAGCTGCTTGAGGTGGTATTTATTTATTTATTTATTTAAGTTATTGAGACATAGTCTAGGTCGTCTATGGGGAAAATATGTGTGATGACACTTGAACTCTTGCTTCTATGGGAATCGTCAAATTCTACATTGGAGGAACTCTTTCAGTGTAGATGGCTTCAGCTTTTAATAGTGGGGGAACGGGCATATTGCCCATGCATATTTATCATATATATATTTTCCAATCCCCTGTGATGATGCATAGAACTGGTCACGCCTAGCACCTAATATCTGACCCCGTATTCTCGTGGTGCAGACCGTTAGTACCTTTCAAAAGACATTCTCTTTTGGAAGGGAACGGAAGAGGAGGGCTGCCAGATTAGGACAACTGTGGCTACTTTTCTTTCTTTTTTTTTGCCTGCTGATGAATGGTCAACCCCACAGGGTCCTGGAGCTGACCATATAAATCCACTGGACTGGACAGATATATGGCTCTGAGCTTGATTATGGATCCTGATTTTGCTGCACTGGTGAGCTTCTGTGTAGGTAAAATCTTCCGCTTTGTTTTCTGTTTGTTTGTGGGTTGACAGCCCCAAATGAATAGATTCACAGGATATGTTTTATCATCTGGTGGATAATCCTGAGCAGAGGTCATCGCAGGCACCTGAACTCTTTGCTTCTATTCTCATCGTCAAATTCTACATTGGAGGAAGTCTTCCAGTGTAGATGGCTTCAGCCTTTAGTGGTGGGGAAACGGGTCTTTGCCCCATGCCTGCGATTAGGAGACTGTTTGATATTGTCGGCATTCCCTCTCTCAATAAATATAGTTTCTTTAAACATCCCACTAAACATTTTCTCTCCATAGGTAGTTGGAATGTGAGGACTCTACACAGAGTTTATTCTCTTGATGTCCTCAAACAAGAATTCCACCGTTATAATTTAGATATTCTCGGCTTGAAAGAGACCAAATGAACAGATAAAGGTCAAATTCTTAAAAATAATCTTAAATTTCTCTTTTCAGGGAGGAACGACAATAAGCATCACCAAGGCGTGGGTCTGCTTCTCAGCAGACACGCTAGTGATGCTCTTCTAGGATATGAGTTCAATAATGAAAGGTTTCTTACAGCAAAATTTCTGACCAGCATTAAAGACTTCAATGTTATCTGCTGTTATGTCCCCACTGAGGATGCTGATGAGGATGAGAAGGATAGGTTTTACAGTCAACTTCAGGATATTTTGAATTCTGTCAAGAAAGGAGATATTACCCTTGTTCTTGGTGACTTCAATGCCAAAGTTGGTACTGACTCTGACTTTTGGGGAGGGGTGATTGGCCCTTTTGGTATTGGTAGTTGCAATGGCAATGGGCAACGTCTCCTACAGGTAAGTAAACTCCATGGTTTCAGAATAACTAACACTTATTACAAACACCGCGACATACATAAGTACACATGGGTTTCACCAGATGGGCTGCATAAGAATATGATTGATTATATATTAATTAACGGCAAATGGGCTAGTCCTGTTAGGAATACCAGGGCATATAGGGGAGCTGAATTTGGATCTCACCATTACCTTGTTAAAAGTGTCTTGCAACTTAAACTTAAAAAGTGTTGTGCTAAGTTTAAAATATTTACCTTAATTCTGAAGCTCTGAAAGACCCAGTTATAGCTAAAGCTTACCATGATAGGTTACTTAGTCATTTTGACAGTCATGGTTTGCTTACTACTGAAGTTGAGGAAGAATGGGACCGTTTAAAACAGGCTTTTCTTGAAAAACAGTGCTTTATTAGGGAAAAAGTAGCAGAGGAGGCAAAATTATTTGAGTGATATGGCACTTGAGCTTATTTCAGAAAGAAAGAACTGCAGGAGTATCCTTAATCAATATCCTACTAGTCCTAATAGAAAGCATTATAGAGAGCTTAATATACGTGTAAAGAATCAGTTAGCTGCTGATAAGAATCTTTGGCTTAACGATTTGGTTGAGAAAGCCGAGGAAGCAGTTAGATAGCACAACAGCAGAGAGCTGTACCAGATAGTTAATGTTTTGTGTGGTAGAAAACGAGCAGTTATATAGGGATTGAAGGATAAACAAGGTAAGGTTATAGAAGGTGAGGATTCTGTCATGGTTAGGTGGTCTGAGCACTTCAGTGATGTTCTAAATAATGTGATTAGTTCTACTCCCATTGTTTGTAATGAAGATAGATGCATTACTATCTTTAATGTTGGCCCTATAACACACGAAATGCATGATTGTGCTTAATAGAATTAAGAATCTGGTTTGCATGCAATTGCGTGATGAGCAATGTGGATTCAGAAGTGGTAGGGGATGTGTAGATCAGATATTTTCACTAGGCATATTCTTGAGAAATGTTTAGAGTTTCAGAAACCTATGGTTGCTAGCTTTATTGATTTCAAAAAGGCTTTCGACTCTGTTGATCGTCATAATTTGTGGTTGATTGTGAGATCATATGATATACCAGACAAGTTAGTTAACATAATGAAAGCTCTCTATAATAACACTGAGTCGTGTGTGAGAGTTGGTAAGCTTGTAGCAATTGGTTTAGCATTACTTCTGGTGTTCGACAAGGGTGCATTTTGTCTCCTTTTCTCTTTAGTTTGGTTATTGATTACGTTATGCGAAATTCACTTCAAGGGAAAGATTTTGGCCTTAAATGGGCTGGAGATACGAAAATTTCTGATTTAGATTATGCTGATGATTTAGCCCTTTTGGCAGATGATGTTGATGAGATGAACTCTTTCATTCGAGCTGTTGATGAGACTGGTAGTAGAGTAGGTTTGGTTATAAACAGAGAGAAAACTAAAGTGATGAAAATTGGTCAGGCAGGCTGTGATTCAGTTAATCTGAATGGTTGCAGTCTTGAGCAGGTGTCACAGTTTAATTACCTTGGGAGTTATGTAACAGATACTGGTGATGTGCGGCATGAGATTAACAGACGAATAGGGATTGCTGCCGGGACTTTTAAGAATCTATGGAGAGTGTGGAGAAATAGGCGTATACACCTAAAGACTAAAATTAGACTGTATAATAGTTTGGTTCTTTCTAGGGTTAGATATGGTAGTGAAACTTGGACGCTTTTTGAACAAGATAATAGGAAACTAGATGCTTTTGATTCTAGATGCTTCTGCAGCATCTTGGGCATTAGGTGTTTGAAAGTTGTAAGTAATAATGAGGTTAGGCAAAGGAGTCGGAAACCTCCTCTGAGCAGAGAGAGATTCTGTTAGTTTGGCCATGTTGCCTGTATGGATAATTACAGATTAGCGAATAGGGTTATGAACAGTGTGCCTAGAGACTTCAGAAAGGGTGGGAGACCTAGGATGCAAAAAAGTTGTGTTAAAATTGGTGTGCAGTGGCAGATGTAGCTCAGGACAGATATGCTTGGAGAACTAAATTGCACGATCTGGTTGAACCTCTGTAGTCCATGGTTGCATGATAATGAAAAACTTAATTTAAAAATTTTAACTTAATTTAAAAATTTCATTAATTGATTTTTGCTTTATTTCACAAACAATTTTTGAAATATATTTTCGTTTTATTTATTTTTACCATTATTATTGCATGACTACTAATACCTACGCCAAGCGTTTGGCGTGAAACGGATCGATAACTCTTCCCAGCTATAAGCTCAATGATATGTTTCCACCGTTAACCATGCCGTTAACGTACTATTCCAGTCACAATGAAAACCCGCCAAATGTATGTCCATTGATACCTTCATTCACAGCTTTCCACACGTACTACTCCATTCACAAAGTATCGACGGCAGCGTCCCAGAAATCTACGACGCTTTTCGAATAATCACTCCCGACCAACGGCAGCTAGGAATTCGATCTGTTACCCCAAGAGGATAAAATATTAAGTGGGATCATCTCACCAAATTCGGGACCGATCGCTCAAGTAGCTACGGAACCACGAGGAAACTACCAATTTCTACCACCGATGATGTCGCACCTATCCCCCCCCCCCCACGTTCATTTGGGCCCGGAATTACGGCTATTATACAATATGATTCTTTACCTTATAATAAAGAAGATTTGCTAGAAACACTTAATTCCTTTACAAATTTTATTGAAATTCGTAAAAAAATTTGCATAAATTAATTTTTTTATATTTATATTATTTGATATTCCATACATGTTTTATCTGGTTAACATTCTCGGGTGAATATATAAAATTTTTAAAAAATCATTGATGTAAAATAATAGCCTATGTATTGACTACTAAAATCAATTGCTTTTTAAAATATATCTATGTATGTTTATTTTTCTTGAGTGCCTCGACATATTTTAATTCACAAAACTGCGCCGTAGATTAAAACGGTTGGGAATCGTTGATCTACAGGCATAAATTTCTCTTCAAGCAGACTGTCACGATCTGGTCATTATAATACAATCATATATAGATCTGTGAAAAAATATGAGACCTCAGCAGAGAGAAAACACCATTTATTCGGGATTCGAATCCAGGTCTATTTGATTTCACAAAGAAGCACGCTTAACTGATCAGCAGTTGAGACGGCTAGAAGAATCAGTTGCAAAATGATCGCAAATAGAGAGACCTTCCAAAATAAAAGATCTTCATGTTATGAAAAGCGAAATCAAAAACTCAATATCTTGAAGAATAACTTTTATAGAGATGAGATTAACGATAAATTAACGATCAATATCAGTTCCGTCCTAGCCAAATTTAGTGAAGAGCCGCAAGGAAAAGAAAACTATAGTCTTAAAGAGACGCTGGAGAGATTTGTCAACTTAAAAACGAATAGGGTTGGGTTGTTTTACCTCTGAGCGGCACTTTTTTGCATACCATGGGCTAAATGGCCAGGTCACATGGACCCCGAAGTCTCAGAGAAGGTTGGGGGAGGGGACCCACTGGAACAGCTGTTGGGAGACAGATGGTAGTCTCCCGTCAAGGCCATCCAGCGTGTTCTTTAACGTGCACAGGGTATGGCTCTCCCGCACACAGGGCCACGGCTTAACGTCCCATCCGACGGACGGCGGCCTTTCCAAGCCCATCGGTGTCCCCTACTGACCGTGGGCACGGCGGGGAATTTTGCGGAGATAAATCTCAACGCTGGCCCAGCTGGGACTCGAACCTGGGAACTACAGATTACGAGCCTGGCGCGCTACCGACTGAGCCACCCCCGCCCCTAAAAACGAATAGATACATTTCTAATGAATAAAGAATTGGGGAGAAAACTGTATTTTTAAGTAATGAAAGTTTTGCTTTGGAATTTAAAGAATTGATATCTCTCCATAGAGAGTTCTAAGTTGAATTTGCCTTAATAGAGAAAGAAATTTCACCATATTTTGTAAATCTTTGGAATAAAAATTTTGTAGACGAACTTATACTATTATTTGTTACTAAGACGAACTTCAAAATATGCAATTACTTTGATAAGCAGTCACAACAATTAGTACTTGTGTTTTGATTAGCTTTTGAAATAAATTCTTATGAGCAGCAAAGTTTTTGAATATTTCAGCTTCCACAACTCTTTAAAAGCAGAACGAATATAGCTGAAAAAAATTCAAGACTTAAATAAATTTGATTTAGATCTTTAATTTGCCTTCAGTTCAAATCCCATAAAAAATTAATTCATCAACACATTGAATTTCTAAATTGGCTTTCCTTTGTCATAATGCAGAAATTCTCTAATGATCTGGTATGTAGTATTGCCTTTCAACTTTTAAAATTGCCGTTTCTTCGAAGACCTGAAAAGAGGTTCATATTTTGAATGAAAATCTTTACCTGTAATATTTTTGCATCAAGTTTTTTTAAAGAGCTATTAACGGTTAATTGGATTTTTTTTTTTATCTTTCCTTGGCAGACAAATCGTCGACGTTTTCCTCTCCTCCTCCGCTTTCCGTTGTGATGATGACAGGAGTGTGGCTTCCGTTCCTCACCGCCAGGTGGCGGTAACAACACACGTCCACTGCCTCTGCCGCTCACCTCACTCCTCCTCCTCCAATTCCTTCCTGCGACCCTCTGTGGCGATCTTCTGCTCCTCCAACTCTCGCATTGCACTGGTTCTCACATCTTTTGGTTTCCGTCGACGTTCACTTTAGAGGAAGTTTCCGTTTTGAAATCAATTCTGCTAAAACCGTGTGCACTGTATTCGAAACGTTTTTTTTTTTCCTTTTGAACTTATTATTCAAATGAAGTTTGAACAGTATGTTGAAAATAAATAAAATAGATAGAATGTTCTGTTTTTTCAGTGAGTATTCAGAGTTTTAATTTTCTTTATATTAATCCTGATTTTAAATTCTTGATCGTCACAGGAACGGATGGTGACATCTGACGGTAAAAATAAAAATATATATATATAGACAAAAATGTGCAGGTGCGAAAAGAATCAATCACTTTTATTTGAAATGACCTTTTTCGTCTAAAGTATCATACACAAAATGTTTCTTATAAATTTAGAAAATGACATTAATAATTATTTCAAGATATGGATGCTTATTGCAACAAATTAATAACTATAGCTGCAGTAAGGTTTACCATAGTAAGTACGACCTATTTTTCAATAGTTACCATAGTAAGTACGACCTATTTTTCAATAGCTAATTTTCAATATCTTTTAAAAATGCCATTAAATTTAACTAAATTAATCATTAATATCTGAGATCAGACTTGGAGAAAGGGGCAGGAGAGTCCACGCTCGTCCCTGGCAGCAAAATAGCTAGTACCCGTCCTGCATGTGGAAATTGGTAAACAGTTTACAATTGGGTTACAACTGGTTTACAACTGGAATAGTGGTTAGGCAGCTAGCGACTGTTCCAGCAAGGCAAACTTTGTGTGTTGTGTAGCTCTAACTAAGGCAGTGGTCAGCAGTGACTTCGGTCTTATTGGATTGTTTTACATCTGAGCGGCACTGTTTTTGCACACCATGGGCTAAATGACCAGGTCACATGGACCCCGAAGGCTCAGAGAAGGTTGGGGGAGGGGACCCACTGGAACAGCTGTTGGGAGACAGATGGTAGCCTCCCGTCAAGGCCATCCAGCGTGTTCTTTAACGTGCACAGGGTATGGCTCTCCCGCACACGGGGCCACGGCTTAACGTCCCATCCGACGGACGGCTGCCTTTCCAAGCCCATCGGTGTCCCGTACTGACCGTGGGCAGGGCGGGGAATTTTTCGGAGATAAATCTCAACGCTGACCCAGCTGGGACTCGAACCTGGGAACTACAGATTACGAGCCTGGCGCGCTACCGACTGAGCCACCCCCGCCCCTATCGGTCTTAGTAGGGCATGTCCTTGTATGAGAAGGCCTGTATTAAGATAGGAGTAGCTTCTAGGATTCTTCTCTGTCCTATATGTCGCAAAAAAAATCAATTAATTAAATTAAATATCCATTACAATACTTACTCGAACGAGTTCACAGCGTGATAATTCTCTTTCCTTGTTTTAAATTAGTTGTCGACATACTGTGGCGACCCAGTCTGTGAGAGCCACTCTGATATTTTCTATTTTATTAAAAGAAAATGATGGTCGCGACTCACTAAATTGAATTTACGATCCACTAATAGATCGCGACTCGCCGTTGAAAAACGCTGGTTTAGGTTATGTACCACTTATCCTAAGTATAATTAATTTGTCCATTCACTGATCATAAAAATCTGCTCCAACCAGGTAGTGAATGATGGAATACACACTCCCATAGGAAATGAGCAAGACACTCTCCATTTCCTTGATTTTCATACGGCGATTATCCCAGTTCATCTCAACCTGCGAAACGTGATAGACATAGATGGTCTGCCTCTGCAGTATTCGCCTGTGAAATCTGAACGGCCGTTTTCAAACTGTTGGCACTACTTGACGATAGCCTGACAAGATATTAATATCTCTGACAATACATTATATTATCTTTAATATCTCCTTATTAAAGGAGACATTAAGGATTAATTATCCCCTTATTAAAGGAGACATTAAGGATTAATTATCACCTTATTAAAGAAGATATTAAGGATTTAATTATCACTTTATTAAAGGGGACATTAAGGATTAATTATCACCTTATTAAAGGGGACATTAAGGATTAATTATCACCTTATTAAAGGGGATATTAAGGATTAATTATCACCTTATTAAAGGGGACATTAAGGATTAATTATCACCTTATTAAAGGGGACATTAAGGATTAATTATCACCTTATTAAAGGGGACATTAAGGATTAATTATCACCTTATTAAAGGAGACATTAAGGATTAATTATCACCTTATTAAAGGAGACATTAAGGATTAATTATCACCTTATTAAAGGAGACATTAAGGATTAATTATCACCTTATTAAAGGAGACATTAAGGATTAATTATCACCTTATTAAAGGGGACATTAAGGATTAATTATCACCTTAATAAAGGAGACATTAAGGATTAATTATCACCTTAATAAAGGAAACATTAAGGATTAATTATCACCTTATTAAAGGAGATATTAAGGATTAATTATCACCTTAATAAAGGGGACATTAAGGATTAATTATCACCTTATTAAAGGAGACATTAAGGATTAATTATCACCTTATTAAAGGAGACATTAAGGATTAATTATCACCTTAATAAAGGGGACATTAAGGATTAATTATCACCTTATTAAAGGAGACATTAAGGATTAATTATCACCTTATTAAAGGAGACATTAAGGATTAATTATCACCTTATTAAAGGGACATTAAGGATTAATTATCACCTTATTAAAGGAGACATTAAGGATTAATTATCACCTTATTAAAGGAGACATTAAGGATTAATTATCACCTTATTAAAGGAGACATTAAGGATTAATTATCACCTTATTAAAGGAGACATTAAGGATTAATTATCACCTTATTAAAGGAGACATTAAGGATTAATTATCACCTTATTAAAGGAGACATTAAGGATTAATTATCACCTTATTAAAGGAGACATTAAGGATTGATTATCACCTTATTAAAGGGGACATTAAGGATTGATTATCACCTTATTAAAGGAGACATTAAGGATTAATTATCACCTTATTAAAGGAGACATTAAGGATTAATTATCACCTTATTAAAGGGGACATTAAGGATTAATTATCACCTTATTAAAGGGGACATTAAGGATTAATTATCACCTTATTAAAGGGGACATTAAGGATTGATTATCACCTTATTAAAGGAGACATTAAGGATTAATTATCACCTTATTAAAGGAGACATTAAGGATTAATTATCACCTTATTAAAGGAGACATTAAGGATTAATTATCACCTTATTAAAGGAGACATTAAGGATTAATTATCACCTTATTAAAGGAGACATTAAGGATTAATTTTCACCTTATTAAAGGAGACATTAAGGATTAATTATCACCTTATTAAAGGAGACAAGGATTAATTATCACCTTATTAAAGGAGACAAGGATTAATTATCACTTTATTAAAGGAGACATTAAGGATTAATTATCACCTTATTAAAGGGGACATTAAGGATTAATTATCACCTTATTAAAGGGGACATTAAGGATTAATTATCACCTTATTAAAGGGGACATTAAGGATTAATTATCACCTTATTAAAGGAGACATTAAGGATTAATTATCACCTTATTAAAGGAGACATTAAGGATTAATTATCACCTTATTAAAGGAGACATTAAGGATTAATTATCACCTTATTAAAGGAGACATTAAGGATTAATTATCACCTTATTAAAGGAGACATTAAGGATTAATTATCACCTTATTAAAGGAGACATTAAGGATTAATTTTCACCTTATTAAAGGAGACATTAAGGATTAATTATCACCTTATTAAAGGAGACAAGGATTAATTATCACCTTATTAAAGGAGACAAGGATTAATTATCACTTTATTAAAGGAGACATTAAGGATTAATTATCACCTTATTAAAGGAGATATTATGGATTAATTATCACCTTATTAAACACAATTTTTTTCCTTCAAGACTCGCATAATTTTAAAGCTGGCTGGTCGAGTGAATTGTAAACTGTTTACCAATTTCCACATGCAGGACGGGTACTAGCTATTTTGCTGCCAGGAGCGAGCGTGGACTCTACTGCCCCTTTCTCCAAGTCTGATCTCAGATATTCATGATTAATTTAGCTAAATTTAATGTCATTTTTATAAGATATTGAAAATTAGGTCGTACTTACTATGGTAACTATTGAAAAATAGGTCGTACTTACGGCAGCTATAGTCATTAATATGTTGCAAATTTGCCTCCCTGTGCTGTAGCCCCCTTCCTGCCCACATGGAGGCGCCAATTTAGCTGGTTAACAGAAATCCCCTCAATCTTTTGTCAGTAAATATAATTTCTGTCAGTATTCTCTGAACCACGCTGTTGTTTACATGTATCGGGACCTCTGCGAGTGATTTTAGGGATTATTGTGCTGGTATTTTAACACTCACTGTTGTTAAAATTTAAAATCTTTTTTGTATTCTATAATGATGTCATCCATTAAATGGTGGTGCTAGTGATAAAAAACGCGTCCGAAAATCAATAGCTTTGGAAAAGAAATTAGATGTAATAAAACTAGAGAAGGCCAAACAACTGCAATGATACGCCGTGCGGTTAATTTAGGAGAGAGGGCACTCTTCGAAATATTTAGAGATAATGCTGAAAAAATAAAAAAATAAAAAAACATTAGAGCACTTAAGAGAGCCTTTAAATTCGCAAAAATCGTCGTAAAACAGGTCAAAGATAATGGAAAAAATGCCCGCGACATGGCTGAAAGGGGGGCGGGGGTGGCTGTGTCGGTAGCGCGCCAGGCTCGTAATCGGTAGTTCCCAGGTTCGAGTCCCAGCTGGGTCAGCGTTGAGATTTATCTCCGCAAAATTCCCCGCCCTGCCCACGGTCAGTAGGAGACACCGATGGGCTTGCAAAGGTCGCCGTCCGTCGGATGAGACGTTAAGCCGTGGCCCCTGTGTGGGAGAGACGTACCCTGTGCACGTTAAAGAACACGCTGGATGGCTTTGACGGGAGGCTACCATCTGTCTCCCAACAGCTATTCCAGTGGGTCCCCTCCCCCAACCTTCTCTGAGCCTTCGGTGTCCATGTGACCTGGCCATTTAGCCCATGGTGTGCAAAAAAGTGCCGCTCAGAGGTAAAACAACCCACCGAACCCATGGCTGAAAGATCAACGCCGCCGTAATGTGCCCCTAAGCCAAGCTAAAGTCTGTGCTAAGACACCATGTATATTTGCTGATTTGAAAGTAAGTGACAGTGACACAAAACGTTTTACTGCAAGTCATGTTGGGTTTCCAATTTTAAAGCCCGTCATGTTTTTAACGATATAAAAATGAGTGCCGAAGTTGCGTCTGCTGACTTGGAAATAGCCGAAAATTTTCCCGAAGGGATATCATAGGAGAGGGTGGTTATACCCGATTTATTCTCATCCATATTTACATTCTCATCTACATCCATCTCACCCACATTAAACAAGTGTTTAATGTGGATGATATGTATTATTTATTATACCACATTAGCATTTAATGATATATATTCATATTAACATTAAATGATATGCTGGTGCATATTTTTAGCCATTAATTGGGTTGGGTTGTTTTACCTCTGAACGGCACTTTTTTGCACACCATGGGCTAAATGGCCAGGTCACATGGACCCCGAAGGCTCAGAGAAGATTGGGGGAAGGGACCCCCTGGAACAGCTGTTGGGAGACAGATGGTAGCCTCCCGTCAAGGCCATCCAGCGTGTTCTTTAACGTGCACAGGGTATGTCTCTCTCGCACACGAGGCCACGGCTTAACGTCCCATCCGATGGACGGCGGCCTTTCCAAGCCCATCGGTGTCCCCTACTGACCGTGGGCAGGGCGGGGAATTTTTGCGGAGATAAATCTCAACGCTGACCCAGCTGGGACTCGAACCTGGGAACTACAGATTACGAGTCTGGCGCGCTACCGACTGAGCCACCCCGCCCCTTTAGCCATTAATGGATGACATCGTTAACGATCTCCTAAATTAACCGCACAGCGTATCATTGCAGCTGTTTGGCCTTTTCAACAGTTTTATTTCATCTAATTTCTGTTCCAAAGTTATAGATTTTCGGCCGCGTTTTTTAGCACTAGCATCACCATTTAATGAGTGCGGGTTATCCTGGAAAGAACTGCCTGATATAGCATATGCCTCAGGGGGCGGGGGTGGCTCAGTCGGTAGCGCGCCAGGCTCGTAATCTGTAGTTCCCAGGTTCGAGTCCCAGCTGGGTCAGCGTTGAGATTTATCTCCGCAAAATTCCCCGCCCTGCCCAAGGTCACTAGGGGACACCGATGGGCTAGGAAAGGCCGCCGTCCGTCGGATGGGACGTTAAGCCATGGCCCCGTGTGCAGGAGAACCATATCCTGTGCACGTTAAAGAACACGCTGGATGGCCTTGACGGGAGACTACCATCTGTCTCCCAACAGTTGTTCCAGTGGGTCCCCTCCCCCAACCTTCTCTGAGCCTTCGGAGTCCCTGTGACCTGGCCATTTAGCCCATGGTGTGCAAAAAAGTGCCGCTCAGAGGTAAAACAACCCCAAGCATATGCCTCAACTGAAGAAAAGACAGCGCCAGTTTCAAAGCTCAAATCTCGACTTCTCTTCGTGCTGGGTGACAATGCAGAAGACTTCACACTGAAGTCGCTAGTTGTGTACCGTTCGGGAAACGCACGTGCACTGAAAGGATACGAACAAACTGTACTTTCAGGAATGGTATACAACAATAAAGGCTGGATGACTGATTCTGTTCTCAGAAATTATTTTGAAAGCCAACTATACTCGGAATTAAAACATTACTGCACGCAGGAGTGAATTTCATGTAAAATTCTTCGGCTGCTAGTAATGCCCCAAGCAGGGCCGGATCTATGGGGCCTGAAAGGGAACCATGCTCCCCTTTCAGAATGCTAATAATGGTAACAGAGGCAAACAATAGGAAACTAATTTATATTTCATGCATTTTTTTCAAGAATTTTTTTTTAAGGCCTGTAGAACTGAGGGGGAAATGGTATACTTCATTGGAAATCCATTCTCTTGCCCCCCCCCCCCTACTTTTGAAAATTTTTGGCTCGCTTTCTTTGCTCTCCCCCCCCCCCCCACCCCGATTTTTTATTTTCTAGATACAGGCCTGGCCCGAAGTAATAACTGAATAATAATCCCCAGCACTTTCGATTTTTTGACAACATAAAAATCGTGTTTCTGCCTCCTATGCACCCAGGTGTAATTCAAACCTTTAAATCTT
This sequence comes from Ryuthela nishihirai, assembly GCA_038380435.1. Taxonomy (NCBI): domain Eukaryota; kingdom Metazoa; phylum Arthropoda; class Arachnida; order Araneae; family Heptathelidae; genus Ryuthela; species Ryuthela nishihirai. The sequence continues at coordinate 40,179,602 of JAWZYU010000018.1, read as the reverse complement.
ACTTTTTTAAGGTCAGTGTTAGATGAATTTCTCTAGGTGATGATAGACGGCAGAACAACAGTGAAGGAATTTTGGAAAGCATTTGATATAAAAGATGCCATTAACATCATCAAAATTTCGTGACAACAAATCCCTAGACAGTGTATGGATGGAATATGGAAGGAAATTTGTCCCAATTCTTCCACTGCTTAAGAGGCTGTAAACATTAAAGACAACATAACAAGAGCTAATAAGGAATCTTTGGTGACAGCAGGTCGGTTTGGGAGAAATTGATGAAGGGGACATTGAAAATTTTCTTGAGTCGCACACCCGAGAATTACAACTGAAGACTTACTAGAATTAAAAAAAAAGGTAGAAGAGGACATCTGCAATCAGCCACCAACACGTCAACTGACGGTAAAGAGATTGCACAGGATTTTGATTACTTTTCAGCAGCTATTGTCATTTTTGATGAATATAATCCAAACATGATGAGCAGTTCCTTGGTTTAGTGGCAGATGATGAAATGCGTGTCTGCTTACCAACAAACTAACAGAGGGAAAAAAAACTCCAACCATGTTAGATTCTTCAGAAAAAGACTTTCAATGGGTTGGGTTGTTTACCTCTGAGCGGCACTTTTTGGCAAACCATGGGCTAAATGGCCAGGTCACAAGGACTCCGAAGGCTCAGAGAAGGTTGGGGGAGGGAACCCACTGGAACAGCTGTTGGTAGACAGATAGTAGCATCCCGTCAAGGCCATCCAGCGTGTTCTTTAACGTGCACAGTGTATGTCTCTCTCGCACACGAGGCCACGGCTTAACGTCCCATCCGATGGACGGCGGCCTTTCCAAGCCCATTAGTGTCCCCTACTGACCGTGGGCAGGGCGGGGAATTTTTGCGGAGATAAATCTCAACGCTGACCCAGCTGGGACTCGAACCTGGGAACTACAGATTACGAGCCTGGCGCGCTACCGACTGAGCCACCCCGCCCCTTTAGCCATTAATGGATGACATCGTTAACGATCTCCTAAATTAACCGCACAGCGTATCATTGCAGCTGTTTGGCCTTTTCAACAGTTTTATTTCATCTAATTTCTGTTCCAAAGTTACAGATTTTCGGCCGCGTTTTTTAGCACTAGCATCACCATTTAATGAGTGCGGGTTATCCTGGAAAGAACTGCCTGATATAGCATATGCCTCAACTGAAGAAAAGACAGCGCCAGTTTCAAAGCTCAAATCTCGACTTCTCTTCGTGCTGGGTGACAATGCAGAAGACTTCACACTGAAGTCGCTAATTGTGCACCGTTCGGGAAATCCACGTGCACTGAAAGGATACGAACAAACTGTACTTTCAGTAATGGTTGCCGTCCCATGGCCGAGTGGTTAGCACGCTTGGCTACTGATTTAAGGGTTGGGCTGGGTTGTTTTACCTCTGAGCGGCACTTTTTTGCACACCATGGGCTAAATGGCCAGGTCACATGGACCCCGAAGGCTCAGAGAAGGTTGGGCAAGAACCCACTGGAACAGCTGTTGGGAGACAGATGGTAGCCTCCCGTCAAGGCCATCCAGCGTGTTCTTTAACGTGCACAGGGTATGGCTCTCCCGCACACGGGGCCACAGCTTAACGTCCCATCCGACGGACGGCGGCCTTTCCAAGCTCATCGATGTCTCCTACTGACCGTGGGCAGGGCGGGGAATTTTTGCAGAGATAAATCTCAACGCTGACCCAGCTGGGACTCGAACCTGGGAACTACAGATTACGAGCCTGGCGCGCTACCGACTGAGCCATCCCTGCCCCTCTGATTTAAGGGACCTGGGTTCGAGCCCCGGGTAAGGCATGGATGAAAGTGTTGTTTTTCTGCTGAGGTCCTGCCATCCTCTCAGACCTACTCTGTCATATAAACTGACAGGCTCCTGTCAGACCTCTGTGGCAAGCAGCTGCTTGAGGGGGTATTTATTATTATTTATTTTTTTATACAACAATAAAGGCTGGATGACTGATTCTGTTCTCAGAAATTATTTTGAAAGCCAACTATACTCGGAATTAAAACATTACTGCACGCAGGAGTGAATTTCATGTAAAATTCTTCGGCTGCTAGTAATGCCCCAAGCAGGGCCGGATCTATGGGGCCTGAAAGGGAACCATGCTCCCCTTTCAGAATGCTAATAATGGTAACAGAGGCAAACAATAGGAAACTAATTTATATTTCATGCATTTTTTTCAAGAATTTTTTTTAAAGGCCTGTAGAACTGAGGGGGAAATGGTATACTTCATTGGAAATCCATTCTCTTGCCCCCCCTCTACTTTTGAAAATTTTTGGCTCACTTTCTTTGCTCTCCCCCCCCCACCCCGATTTTTTATTTTCTAGATACAGGCCTGGCCCGAAGTAATAACTGAATAATAATCCCCAGCACTTTCGATTTTTTGACAACATAAAAATCGTGTTTCTGCCTCCTATGCACCCAGGTGTAATTCAAACCTTTAAATCTTATTTTTTTTAAGGTCAATATTAGATGAATTTCTCTAGGTGGTCACAGACGACAGAACAACAGTGAAGCAATTTTGGAAAGCATTTGACATCAAAGATGCCATTAACATCATCAAAATTTCGTGACAACAAATCCCTAGACAGTGTATGGATGGATTATGGAAGGAAATTTGCCCCAATTCTACCACTGCTTAAGAGGCTGTAAACATTAAAGACAACATAACAAGAGCTAATAAGGAATCTTTGGTGACAGCAGGTCGGTTTGGGCGAAATTGATGAAGGGGACATTGAAAATTTGCTTGAGTCGCACACCCGAGAATTACAAATGAAGACTTACTAGAATTTAAAAAAAAAGGTAGAAGAGGACATCTGCAATCAGCCACCAACACGTCAACTGACGGTAAAGAGATTGCACAGGATTTTGATTACTTTTCAGCAGCTATTGCCATTTTTGATGAAGATAATCCAAACATGATGAGCAGTTCCTTGGTTTAGTGGCAGATGATGAAATGCGTGTCTGCTTACCAACAAATTAACAGAGGAAAAAAAACTCCAACCATGTTAGATTCTTCAGAAAAAGACTTGCAATGGGTTGGGTTGTTTACCTCTGAGCAGCACTTTTTTGCAAACCATGGGCTAAATGGCCAGGTCACAAGGACTCCGAAGGCTCAGAGAAGGTTGGGGGAGGGAACCCACTGGAACAGCTGTTGGTAGACAGATAGTAGCATCCCGTCAAGGCCATCCAGCGTGTTCTTTAACGTGCACAGGGTATGGCTCTCCCGCACACCGGGGCCACGGCTTAACGTCCCATCCGACGGACGGCGGCCTTTCCAAGCCCATCAGTGTCCCCTACTGACCGTGGGCAGGACGGGGAAATTTGCGGAGATAAATCCCAACGCTGACCCAGCTGGGACTCGAACCTGGGAACTGCAGATTACGAGCCTGGCGCGCTACCGACTGAGCCACCCCGTCCTACTTTCAATGGAATCAGACCAGCCTTCAAAATCAAGTGGGAAGATAACGCGTCCTAATTTGCCGGCCTGGTGCATTTCGTTCCTTCAATGTCGTCGGAATATGAAGACGATCCTCCTCCCAATTTTCCAAGCAGTATACAACATTAATAAATCGTCATTAAATTAACTTTCGTTTATTTATTTTTATATTTTCTAAAAAGTATGTTTGAAAGGAAAAATACGCTACATCGGTTGTACGTTTATGACTCCGAGAAAGCATCTGCCTAATTTTATTCTTATACTACTACATACAATAAGCAGGCCACTACTATTTACATTTATTTCTATGAGAAAATTAGTCGAATTATTTAAGTTTTAAATTATGCGAGGTCTTCTTCAGGAACGCATTCCTCGCATAGAACGACCGCCATGAATATAGAAATGCATGCAGTTATCGTTTATTACATTGGTTTCCATAGATTAAGGAAAACTCAGCAAAATTACGATAAACAAAAAAACTATATGAATGATTTTAATGGAATTTGATGAAAACATGAAATACAATGCTAGTTTCAGCATAAAATATTTTACACTAGAAACATTTTTCGTCCAAAAATAACACATACAGGAACTTGTCCAAAAATGAGGTGTCAGAATGCAATGGGCAAAGTTCTTTAATAAGGAGTGTGGTCACTCCTAATAGGAATGCAGGCACGACAGCGATGTTCCATGCTGTTTATGATTGAATCAGCTCAGTAGAGAGTAACGACCATTGTTCCTTTAAAGCAGTTATAAGCTCCCCTTTGTTTCAGGTGGCGGGTTGAGGGCAGCAATACATCTTCTTTCCAATAGAGCATCCACACACGCTCAATCGGTTTCAGGTCGGGAGATCGAGCTGTCCACTCCATGCGCATAATGGTCTCCTCTTGAAGGTATTGTTCCTCTAGTCGAGCTCTGTGTGGACGAGCATTATCGTCCTGTAAGATGAATGTTTCACCTATTGCACCAGCGTAAGGACGTGCATAAGGGTCAAGGATGTCATCTCTATACCTTTGAACATTGAGGTTCCCACTCGTCAACATATAGAATTCTGTGCGTCCACCTAAGGAAATGCCAACCCCAAACACACACGCTACCTCCGCCATAACTGTCTTTTTGACGGATGTTACTGGGATGATTTGCTGAATAGGACATGGTTCCATTCATCCCTCCATTCACGTCTGGTATGGCACCACTGCGACCTTGTGCAGCAGCGAGTGGCAGTCATTGCAATGGCTAGTGAGCCATTGCAATGACAAACCTGCCTCAGTCTATCTGTGATTCACAGTCCGTGTCAACATGGGATGTCTGCAGCTGCCTGTACACCATGTCAAATGTTGTCCACTGTGGATTGTGCAGCTGCTACGACTTGCTGTTGAACGCTGCTATCAAGGCATTCAGACGTCTGCCTACGTGCACCAGCTTCACTATGGCACCACACGTTACCTTCCTCAACCACTGTCACCAAATTTGGGCGACAGTTGTTGCATCCTGATGTGTTTCTGCCACAATGTGATGCAGGATCAACCAGCCACACATAGCCCTATGATGAAGCCTCTGGTAAAGATGTCCATGTGATGGTGGATTTGCAATGGCACCTCCCAGGCATTCACTCCTTCTTCAATGCTTTCACCACTGAGATCATTCTAATGCATTGGTCCACGTGCTCAGGTAAGGAAGATAAAACTTAGCTATGCCGAGCCGTTTTGCCCTGTTATCTTCCTCACCTATCACGTGATTGGTTCGCAACTGCATTCATTTCCATAATCCGACTTCGACTCATACCTACCTATTTGCTTGGAGCTCAGGCAAATATTTCCTGGTGTAGCATTTTCTATGTGGATCAGTGTATATGTTAGAGAATTTTTGAAGGGTAATATCAATTTAATGTTCACAATTATTTGCACTTCTTGGCGCAAATTTGTCATTTTTTTGTACAATTGGTTCACATACTATCTGAATAGAGTAGTGCTCGTGACAACTTTTTGGTGACCACTCACTACAGGCAGGCCCAGACGTATAAAAGAAAACTGGGAGATGCCTGATATTCAATTCAACCGAATAAGACTGAAAAGACGCTTCGTTATGAATACACTCCTTTTTTTAAAGCTATTCTCAAAACGCATTTAACAAAAAAATTCGGAAAAAAAAAACTTGAAAAGGTGTTCTTGTCCTTTCTACTTCAATTAGTATTTTGCCCCTGCATTGTAATAACTACTTATATATATATATTCATTTTCCCATCTCCGTTCTAGTGGTATTTTAAAAAACTATTTGTAAAAATTGACTAATATGTAAGCTTACTATTTTTTTATTCCGTTCCAATTATAAATTAATACTTATTATTTAAATTGAATTACTCGTCCAAAATTATCACTTGAGAAGTTGTATATTTTGGTTATATTAAATTTAGAATACTAACTTGTTTTGCAACGAATTGTACAAAAAATATGTACAAAAATATGTATAAAAATATGCTGAAAAAGCAAATATATATATAATGAGAGCGGCTGGAATTGAACCAGAGATCTTTAAGTTGCAACTCGAAAAGAGAAAATATATTTAGCTTACTGAACAACTCACTGCTGAAGAAACATCATGTAAAAATTTATTATAAGCACTCTCTTGTAGTTTGTATGTAGTGATGAAGTTGGGAGAAGTCAGGGACGGGGGTGGCTCAGTCGGTAGCGCGCCAGGCTCGTAATCTGCAGTTCCCAGGTTCGAGTCCCAGCTGGGTCAGCGTTGAGATTTATCTCCGCAAAATTCCCCGCCTTGCCCACGGTCAGTAGGGGACACCGATGGGCTTGGAAAGGCCGCCGTCCGTCAGATGGGACGTTAAGCCGTGGCCCCGTGTGTGGGAGAGCCATACCCTGTGCACGTTAAAGAACACGCTGGATGGCCTTGACGGGAGGCTACCATCTGTTTCCCAACAGCTGTTCCAGTGGGTCCCCTCTCCCAACCTTCTCTGAGCCTTCGGGGTCCCTATGACCTGGCCATTTAGCCCATGGTATGCAAAAAAGTGCCGCTCAGAGGTAAAACAACCCAACCCAACAATGGGAGAAGTCATGAAAACTCCTTTGTCGCTTTGAGCAGCATTTTGTGCAGAGACTGCATTTGGTTTGGCCATGTTGCCCATATGCATAGCTGCAGATTGGCAAATAGGATTATGAACAGTGTGCCTAAAGGCTACAGAATAAGCGGGAGAACTAGGATGCGGTGGAAGACAATATCAAACAGAACCTTGCTAGAGTTGGCCTACAATGCAGCAGAACAGATATGTCTGGAGAGGACCTCCGTTGCCCATGGCTGCATGAGGATTTTGTGTGTATGTATGCACTTTCTTGTAGGCCAAATGTTCAACACATTTAATATTTTCGCATCAATTGTCCTTAAATTTGACAATCATAAATGCCCTTACTTAGAAAAATGAAAAGATGGCAACCCAGTTCAAACATTCTAAGCCTGAAACAGACAAATGGAGATATTCGCTAAGTAGCAATATCTTTGGCTATTGGTTGCACTAGTAGAATCAGCCAATCAAATGCGACTGGCTCCTACAAAATAACGACCTAGCTCCTGCAGTTCAGCACATTTATGTCATTGCTATAATATATAATGTTAAGTTTCCAGATGGTGGTTGTAATGTTTAAAATTCATATTTACAAAATGAAAGTAGCCGAGGTACGGCAAACAATGATTCCAAAACTAATTTAAAATGACGCTGATTTCAATATGACAAATAATGAATTAAATTTGAAATTCATTTGTTACATTTTGCGATTACTTTTGGCGGGGCAGTGCCCCAGGTATATATATTTTTCTTCTAGTGTGCGTTTCCATAGTAACTTACATTCAATGGGAATGAAAAAACAATGTTGTTTTAAAGTTCCCTTTGGCAGTAGGTTCTGTGAGGGATCGATCGAAAAGTACCGTTTCGCTACATTAAACAATGTGGCGTCTGGGACCGTAAAGTGCACTTCTGCTAAAACAAGCAGCTGTTAGTGCTCATTGCAGTCATTTTAACTGACGAAAAATCAAGCAGGTTAGGCAGTTTCCTACTAGAGGCCAGTGTGCGTTAAATTAAGGTATCCCCCTGATGAAATCTTTCAAATTAATGTAACACGTAAGTTGACATTGAGCAACATAGCTAATTTTGCATTGGAAAGGCTTAGCATTCACTGGAAGAAAGTTCCCGGCAATTTAGACTGGAACCCGTGACACTTGATTGGCTAATTCTACTAGAGTAACCAATAGCCAAAGATCTTGTTACATAGCGAATATCTCCATTTAGGCTTCTAAAAATATAACGAACCTTCTTTAAAAGTAAATCCAGAAGTAACAATATTAAAACTCTAAATAATGGCCAAAGACAGCAATCAAGACCTTTGAACTATCGGTTCTACATGGCCTTGGTTTGAAATTTCTGCCTTCCGTAATGACATCACGTCTTTGCCCGTATAATGTAAAAAAATATCTTGTCAAATTCGAAGTTCTGTAACCTTCTAAAATTAAACCTTTTGGGTAACATTTTACTGAAAGATCATAAAAGAAATCGCGCTTATAAACAATCATTAAACTTATGGTTGTACAACTGCAACCGCACATACGAATTTACCTCATGGAAGTAGGCGCCCTTACTCACTGCCATCTTAACAGTATTGTAGGCGCCTGGGCAAAGCAATGCACTGGGGCTCCCTACCCACCTACCTACGGGAATAAAAATGTAAACGGTCAATAATATTAAGGGTACTTTTAACAAAATCAATATTTAAACATAAAAAACATGCTGTAAAGTGAGGATTAATCAACACAAACTTTTGCGAAATTTAGAATCGTGGAAGGCACTATAGTTTAATATCGCCGAAACTGCCATGTTGCTCCTACCCTGAAAATCAGTTGTCGCCTGTATGAATGTTTTGTAGGAATACCGATACAATTAAATTGCATTTCATAATAACAGTAGTATTATTAAGTACATAGGAATTTACTTATTTCAAAATTATTTTTGTGTTTGAAAAACTAGTTGAACACCACGATCAAATTTTTAAATTATTTCTACGAATACTGGCAAATAAAATCGAATTTTTTTTACAATTGAAAAAAATTACATTTTATTCTATTATTAAAAATATTCTTTATTACTTTTTTCCTTCGATCCGGTTTTTCTCTGCCATTTTAAAAATTGTTGCTAAGGTCCAACGAGGTAAAGTAAATAGAGTGCGCAACCGGTTCCAAAAGTTGAAGCAATTTGAATGAGCTTTTGCCCAGCCTTTATGTTTGTTTTTTTTAATTACGTTAAGTTTTCATTCTCAGGATAAAATCCAATCAATCATTTTAGTTGAACCCTTAATAGACTACAAAAATATTGCATTTAATAAAAAAAAAGAAACAAATATCTGTTAAAAGATCGCGTTATTTCCAGACTTTTTTAGAATGTGATGTCTTCCCTGTAATCGCTAGTATTGCCTGCCGTGAGTATTCCTTTGTTCGCCGCCATATTGCAAGAACTTTACAGTCTTTACGAGACTAACAACATCAAGGTTTCCTACTTTGCACCCTTTTATGATCCCAGATTGAAGAACACATTCAGATTTCTACATCCTGAAGTTCAAGGACCTTTTGTCTGAAATTCATATTATTAGTAATGATGAAGATTCAATTAAGGTGGCACAGGAAATATCGAAAACTATGTCCATTATCAACCACAGCATCGACCGAAACTACGGATAAAGTTCTTCTTTGGAAATCTCCAACTGTAAATAATGTACATATTGAATTTCAACATCTTTGATCTGCCATCAAACGGGTATACATCTCGAAATTCCCGTTTTTTGTCACAAAACGAAGAAATTACGTCAGAACTAGCAGCCTATAGAATAGTACAGGACATTGAGAATGAAAAGTATAAGGAAGAAAAATTTAGGAATATTCTTACTGGGAATAGCGTAGCTAGAATTGAAATTGAAAATGAACTCCCAAATTTTTTATTTATTTCTGGTTATACAGCTACACTCTCCCACTCAGGTATGACCTTCCTGGCCATTTTGTTAATAACTGTGCTAAGGCTGCAATAAATAAGAAAACCTTTGCTAATGCGATTTCATCGTGAAAAGTGCAACCAATTAATGTAAATATGGAAGATCAAAATAATCAAAGTACAGCTGAAGAAGACAGCATTTGCTATGGACATAAATTCGGAAAAGTCACTGAGAGGAAAGTCGACAAAACGAAAGGGGCAGTACGCTTCCACGGTTTCGGCCGTTACTTCTAGCTCTCCTCCACCCTCCTGCTGAAAAAATCAACACTGACGAAAACTTTGAGATACCTGACAGGGAATTGATCATAGATCTTACACTTGAGGACCACGCTGATAAAAAAAATAGAAAACGACAAAGATACAGAGCGAGGAAAGTTGTGCAAGACTCTGGCCAAAGGTGGTAACTGGACCAAAAAAAGAGACATGTATGCAGCTGAAGAAGCTCTTTAAAGCGATAGCCACAAAACGGAAAAATGAATCAATTATAACTATTAAAGATATGGCAAATATTTCAAAAATCCTGGATAATCATGGAGAATTAAAGAAAGTATATGGAATTTCTTAAGGAGATAATCGAAAAGCATGCATATGGACTTGATTTTATTGCGACCATTATTTCACAGTTCATCCCTGCTTTTGAAGAATTCGGAATTGGAATTAAGTGTGCACAGGCTCTAAGTCCGCAATAAGTTTTGACTGGCTGTGGTATTTTTGCATTTCTTTAGTCCTCCTTTCCCTTTTCTTTCTTTTATTTATTTATTTTTTTTTTTTTTTGCTTTCTCCTTCTTAGGTAGCTCACCGAGACGTCTGATATCATGGCGGGCATCACTTCCATATATTTCACTTTCTACTATCTTACCTTTTGTCTACTATTGCTGCCTCCGTTTTCTATATAACTTCTTTTCTTTTTTTCCTACATTTTATTATTTAGCCATATGGGCTTCGGCATTGTGCCGATTTATTTTTTGTTTTGTCATCCCATTTTGGGCTGTCCGTTGAAGAACGTATGGGTCTGTGGCCCGGTACTCCGCTGTGTCATGCATGACCTTTGATCAAGATCTAATCCCAAGAAGGACCGAGATTTGCTAGAGAAACTCTTTTACCGTTCAGACGACATTTGTATAATGCAGCAGCAGCATTACTGCCTATGCATTACGCAAATATCGTCGTCTGAAAGATATAAGGAAAGGACCTTTGTCGCTAAATGTACTGAAGAATATGATACAAATTCCAACAGGCGAATTGGGTGCGGCTCCGGGTGGAGGAAAGCGTCTGTTGCAGAAAGCGATGTGGAAAACGCCGCACTTACTGTTGCAGAAAGCGATGTGGAAAACGCCGCACTTACTGTTGCAGAAAACCAGTCGCAATTGGAGCTACAAATAGTTAGTTCAAGACAGATATCTTGGCAACTGCAACTTCCGTGGTAGACATAAAATTATATGGTCCATTCGGAAATGGTATCCTTATAAAATTTATAGGGTGCAGTAGCTGCAACCACGTGACCCTGAACAGCGCACCGACTTCGCTTTACGAGGATGCAGCTCGACATATGGCCTTCGAAAGCCTTATGGACAGATGAGGCGCATTTTTCCCTACATGGAGCAGTGAATATGCACAACTGCTGAATATGTGCCCTATACTCCGACTATGTAACTATATGGTGCGAGTTTACCGCAAACTTTATAATCGGACCATTTTCGATGAGACCACGTAATGCGTCGATCGATGAATGGACCACGTTACACAGATCTCTGCTGCAAAATTATTCCGGCTTTGCCAGAAAGAAATTGCTTAGATTCCATAACCTTCATGCTGGATGGGGCGCAACCCATATTGCACGGTAGGGCAACGCAATTGTTGCATACCACATTTGGGAAGTGCAGAATTATTTCTCAAACATTTTCCAATGCTTGGCCATTACGTTCCCTCGACCTAAACCCATGCGGTTTTGATTATGGGGTTATTTGAAAAGCCGTTTACCAAGGAAAATGTTGACGAATCGCTTGCTGATCTAAAGGCAAGAATAGCACAGCATGTTGCAGCCATTCCTGGAGACATGTTTCAAACTGTGCATCATGCCATATTACGTTTCCAGCACATTTTGCATACGAATGGTTCACATGTTGAGAAACTTTATAAAGGTTTATTCAACTAGGTATTTTCTTTATTTTAGCGCACCCACGGTACCTGGTGGCACTATTTTTTTTTTATTCGCAAATTCACTACCCCGTTTTTATTAAGGTATCCACCACTTTTCACTGTGATCCGTTGAGTCGATCATTCTCTAAATTGCTCCGAGTACTGTCAGTTTAATTATAACCACCCTGTATATTCCACCTTCATAAAAATTTAAATGCCATCTTTTGAAATTCGGGATTTGGATGTGATTTACTAAACTTCAGTAACAATAAATAAAAATACCCCCTCAAGCAGTTGCTTGCCATAGAGGTCTGACAGGAGCCTGTCAGTTTATATGCCAAAGTAGATCTGAGAGGATGGCAGGACCTCAGCAGAAAAACAACACATACAACCATGCCTTATCCGGGGCTCGAACCAAGGTCCCTTAGATCAGTAGCCAAGCGCGCTAACCACTTGGCCATGGGACGGCTATTGTCACATGTTACGATAAACAGTCTACTTTAGAAGTTGCTGAAACATATAGCCGTTGCTTGGGTCTAAAATTGTTGAGTTTATCGTATTCCCGATGCGGTAGGCTTTCAAATGGCATAAAGCACCATGACGATCGTTCCCCTGTGGTTAAATTCCATTTCATTGTAAAAAAATATATTCCCACAAGCAGATGCTTGCCAGAGAGGATGACATGACCTCAGCAGAAAACCGACACATACATCCATGATTTACTCGAGGTTCATACCCAGGTCCTTTAGATCAGTAGACAATCGCGCTAACCGCGGGACGGCAGGAAACAAATATATTTCAAGATGCTACATACCTCCTGTCAAATTGTATTGCTCAGATACAATTTGCCAGGCGTATGTAAATATTCCCTCAAGCAGTTGCTTGCCAAAGGTCCGACAGAAGCGCATCAGAATATACGTCATAGTAGGCAGGGGAGTAGATATGGGTGGAAGGCTCTCCCCTCAAAATAACCAGGAGTTCGCAAAATTCGAAGCAACTTCGTAAAATCTAAGTGAAATGTGAAAATTTGTATTTTTTTTTTTGTAAAATTAAGGGGAGTTGTCAAAATCTAGGGCAGTTTGGAAAATGGGATGGCAAAATTCAGGCGAGATGTAAAAATTGGAATTTTTTTCTGTAAAATTATGGAATCTTTGCAAAATTTGAATCCACTTGGTAAAATATAGGAGTTGTGAAAATTTGTGATTTGTTTTGTGAAATTAAGGAATATTGGACAAATCGAGGAAACTTAAAATGTAGGGCAGTTGGGAAAATTCGAATCCACTTGGAAAATACAGGAAAGTTGCGATTAGATAATTAAGAAGACAAATCGGGAAAACTTGGCAAATTCAGGAGAGATGTAAAGATTGGGATTAGTTTTGAGAAAGTAGAGAATTTGCTAAATCAAGGGGAGTTGGGAAAATTCACACCGAGTTGCTACAAATTCAGCCGAGATGTAAATATTAGGATTATTTCTGTGAAATTCTCTCAATATTAAAAAGAAGCGTTTCTGGCACAATGTTTATAGGAACTTTTTCCATCGTTGTACAGTAGAACGTTACCAAAATTTGACGAGCTTTTGGAAACGCTGAAGTCCGTGTCTCAGCTTATGCAATTGGCCCCTTCTCCCAAAGGAACATAGGCTAGGTGTAAACCCCCTAGGGTCAACCAAAACCGGTGTGGACTAGTTTGAAATTCCAGGTACGAAAAATTTAGTTTATACTAACTTTTTCCATCGTTATACAGTGGAACACATGTTCAGTTGATCCCAGGGGGTTTACACCTAGCCTATCTTCTTCCCCTGCGAGAAGGGGCCAATTGCATAAGCTGACACGGACTTTCTTCAGCGTTTCCAAAAGCTCGTCAAGTTTTGGTAACGTGTTCTACTGTACAATAGTGGAAATAATTCCTAGAAACATTAGGCCAGAAACGCTTCCTTTCCGAGAATATTTGAAAGTGCACACTTCACAGCGATTTCTCGACTTTCAAACACATCCCGAGAGTCCGTAATGTTCTGAATTCTTTGGTAACCATTCCCGATAGTTTGCAGAGTTTGTGTATCAAGAACTGGGTTTGCGTAAAACATCAGCCTTAAGGAGTCCCCATAAGAAATCCTGTGGATAAAAAATCAGAAAAGGGTGCAGTGGTCCACCTCTGCCATCCAACAGGCAGGATACTCACGATTGCTCCAATATTTGTATACATGTACTTTGCCGTCAGACATCTAAATTTACCTACCATCGTACCTTTTCACAGGCTCCTTTACCTACTCTCAAAATGTGCTATAGCTTGGAAGGGAAAAGTCTGGCCTAATGTTCATAGTAGTGTTTTTCATCACTATTCGCAGTAGAACGTGTCCCCAAAGCTTAGACCTTTTGGAACCAGATGGAGCAATAAATTACATTTTTCTCTGATATATGAACTTTCTAATTTTTTGCTTGTTTAGCATCAAATAATTTTTGTGAAAAAATTAGCTTTCTTTGCCGACAAAAGTTATTTGAATTCTATGTCAACAGGTCATCTCTGTATTTATTATTGACTGATTAAATCATAAATCAATACAAAAAAAAAAACTAAAGGACTTTCAAAAATTGAAGCAAAAATATATTTAACTTCTTATATCTCATTAGAAATGTCTGATTGCCTTGTTTTTAAATCCTTCAGCAATGAGTTATACAGCGTGAATATCTTGTTCTAAGTATCTTTGGGTTTCGATCAAATACTACAAGTGGGCCACAAAACACATATTTACAGTTCAGTAATAACTCAGGAGCCATTCCAGCTCACAAGTGACGAGAACAGAAACAAAAACGTTCAATTCATATTACATATGGATATCATTTATCTGCAGTTCTTTAAATAAAATTTTTGATTCATGCAAGATGTTTGCACAGAGTTCAGATATATAAACTCTTATGATCAAATAAATTTCAAAATAAACATTTCGATACATTTGTGGTAATACTTCCATGTGATTTTTGATTGCATGTACTAAATGAATTGAGTCGATAGCTGCACAAAAAAATCAATATACATCTACTTTAGAGCAAAATCATTTAATTCGTATGCAATTTTGCCAAAGTCAATGAATGCATGTGAACATGACAGCAATTTTATTTATATCAGAAAACAGAATATACTTCTTGCATGGCAAAAGCATTCTTTCATTGTGAAACATAATATCCAATAAGAATTTTGTAACTGGAATGAAATTCGATGAAAAATACTAAACTTATGTATCATGTTAGTGCTTCTTTCAAAACAAATATTGCATGCAATTTGGAGTAAAAATAATGACTCAAATGATTAATGTTTTATGCTTTATTGTACACAGCAATTTTACTTCAGTTCTTTAACTTGCAGACCTATAAATGAAAAAAAATTTCTTTCTTAACAATTTTGAACAGTAAAATTATACATATAGAATAGAATTTCAAAAAACTATAAATGCTCTACTTAAAAAAATACTAAACTTGATATTACAAAAAAAGCTGACAATTAAGGATCATAGAGATTACAAAATATGCAAACATTAATGAAGTGATGCAGACTATAGAGGGGGAGGGAGAGGATTTATATGGGTTGGAGATTAACCAAAAGTACAAGCCATTATACATTGCTCATCATATGTTAAGCAGACCAATGAAATATGTATCTCGAAAAATATTTGGGTAAATTTAATCAAATCTAACAGGAAGATACAAAAACAACGTTAAATAAGTCAATAACATTTGGGCCAAAATGATTTGCATATATGGGTACATTCTGCATTATCCAATTTGAGTGTCCGCAAAAAAGTCAGCAGGTGTTTGTTGTTTATTCAAGAACTCGTAAATGGTAAGACCACCAAATTTCAGTATAGAGGCTCATTTCATCATAGCACAGCTATTATTTCCAATTGGGTGCAACAATGCCTGTTGAGGAATTAGGTGTTACCTGTTTTTAATGTTATTTGTATTATCCGATATGATCAGTTAAGAGGTTGACAGGTGGCACTATGGTTCCCCAGATGTATAGGGATGAGATCTGGAGCAAACGTAGATCATTATATTTGTTGAATACCTTCTTCCTCAAGAATACTGGTTATACTTACTTTGCATGAATGGCCATTATAAAGTTCATTAGGAGGAAATCATTAACTGGTGCACCAGCAACAGTTTTCTTGTGGTTAACTGGTGCACCAACACAGTTAACCAACAGTCAACTGGTGCCATCAACAGCAGTGTTGTATGAACTTTTATTGTTGCCAGTTCGAACCCAAGTTATATAATTATGGCTGGAAAATTTTACTGCTTAAAAGTTGAGGTCTAAATAGTAGCCTCTGCTTGAAATGTAACTGGGGAATGGCACAGAATTTGTAAAGAGTGTACAGATCTCGGACAGGGATGACAGATGCGATGGAATTTAAAATGAATAACTGTGTGAGTTATTGAGATACTAAGGATTTCATCTGATGACACCCATGTCTGACAGGACAAAACAATTTTTTAAAATTGGCATGCTAAAATAGTGTTAATATTAATAGAAGCAAAACTTATTCATTTACCTATGGAAATTATTACTGCATTGAAATCAAGTTACAGTTCATACCACTTAAACTCATATCATTTGACAACAGTAAAAAAACCATGATTACTTTGTATTGATTTTTATATTAAACATTATATACTTTATATTATGTCAGAGTATGGGTTTCTTTCCCTGTTTGAATGCACCAATTCTCTTTTCGTGAAAAAGGTACTGTACAGTTACCAGAGCTGCCAACCTTGCAAGACGAAAATTACGATTTGGAAGAGTGAAAAATCGGAGGAAATTGGAGCAGGGCAGTTCTGCAGTTTATGGTGGTCAGGTTCCATTTTTTTAACACCATAATGCACTGTCTGATGGAACACTCAACTTCCGGTCTACTAGTGGCGATGAAAATTTTTTTTCCCAGAAATATACCCCCCCCCCACACACACACACTAAATATGCGATTTAAACTAATTATTTCAATATCACATTAAAAAGAATATTCGGCAAAAGTGCCGATCTGGCCCATCCAAGATTACTTGTTTCAACAGCTAATAAACAAACACTAATAAACAAACGTTCATTCCATAATTTTAAAAAAACTTTTAAAAAATCTATAATTTCATCAAAGATGGCTATCCGAACAGGCACATACTGCTTAACAATGAATTGCCATTCCGCAATTTAAGGAAACCCCAGTACAAAATTATCGGAGATAACCATTTTAACTTAAACATACTAAACAACGAACAACTACTCTGCCCTTTTTACTGACCAAAGCCAAAAAAATAAATTGTAAACAATTCACTGCCGATTGCAGTAATAAAAATGACCCTGGAACTGAATAATCCATCAAATCATCAAAGACCAATAATAAATTGCTTCCAGAATTAAATGATTCCATTAGAGAAAACAAGCCTAAAAAATACAATTGTAAACCAGGAATGTGGAGACAGCACACAAAAACTCTTGACTCCTCAATTTTATTTTCTATCAGACTTCTCTCCAATGAAATTTGATGCTCTGGCTTGTGCATTTTTACCAGAGCCACTAAAACCATTGATTTGTGCTTGACATAATTTTTCACCATCATCTTCTATCATACACAAGATGTTTCCCATTTGTAGTTATTGTAAAATAATCAAAAACTCTTGGCCACTGTTAAAGAGGTTTTAGAATATTTAAGTGGTTTAACCACTAATCTAACAATATCACATGCAAAATAATAAATAAATAAATACCCCCTCAAGCAGCTGCTTGCCACAGAGGTCTGACAGGAGCCTGTCAGTTTATATGCCACAGTAGGAGATCTGAGAGGATGGCAGGACCTCAGCAGAAAAACGACACACACATCCATGCCTAATCCGGGGCTCGAACCCAGGTCCCTTAGATCAGTAGCCAAGCGTAGTTGGTAAAAATGTACCGACTCTGACAGCACTAAAATTACTTTCGATTCCAACTTCACAATTCCACAGCACTGTCGTAAACAATGCAGTCATTCACATTATAAAAAAAATACCCAGAACATAATAATCTCATCGGAGGCAACTTTTAAAAGGAATTTTTAACACACTATTTTAAACAGAGAATTTAAAACATTACCAAAGATTAATTAAATATCATAAATCGTTTCAACTTTTACTTATCTGAGGCAAAATTTATACCTTTAAGCTACATACACTGCTGGCCATTAAAAGTGCAACACCAGGAAGAACTGGTCAGATTGCCTGTCAAGGCCATCTAATGAAATAATGCTGTGAGTTAACAGGGATTTTTATTGCTTAGCATAGAAACTTCAAAGCAAGCACAAATGGGGGGTAACCTAAACCTGGAAACATTAAATTATGAGCCTGTGCTAAAGCCCTTATACTCCTAGATTCTAAGGTATTACAGTTTGATGAAAATTAACATGGATTTTTGTTCAAGATTTAAATTTACAGTATTGTGCAAAACAAATTTAACCAGTGTTTGCATTTTTACAAAGAAAGTACTTACCAGGTGGAAGTGACTGCTTTAGCTTCTCAGCTTTTTCCCTATCCTGAATCACAAATGTATATAAATACCTGCTGCAACGAACCTTGAATTTTACGTTATCCCTGTTCTTCTTTATTTTCACAGCTGTCAAAAGTGAAAAGTATTATAGCTAATTTTCAATCACATATCTTGTGACTTGACAACTTTGACCTGTTTTATTTACACCACATTGTATTACAATAACCTCAATTATCCAGATCATGAAGTAACAACAAATAAAAACCTGGAGATGTTAAAAAAGTTCACTAAAGCTAAAAAATTGTAATTTTACTCAGCAGCTTAAAAATTTTTATCTTCTTTGAAGAATTTATCCAAACCAAAGTATTTTCTTTAATATTGAAATATAGAGTGACTAATAGCACAACTTGAGCCCATTCATTCACACATAGAAGACCCACGTACAACACTGGCAAATCTAATATCAACTTTAATTTTCAGTTTCATGTTCCAATGATTTTTATGTTCAGCTAACATAATTTTCCAACTAGATTAACTAGAAAAAACTTACAATTCAAAATCACCCCACCCCCCAATTTTTCATACTCTTGGAACCTTTATTATTCTCATTCTGCTTTTCATGTTATATATTTGATCTAAACACAGCACAGTTCTCAATGTGCACATATACTGCAAAAGCATGAACGCTTGATTAAATTTTTCTCATCATTAAACTAATAAGAGCTGTTGCTATAATAACTACTTATTTGCTATAGTAGCATTACCACCACCCCAAACAAATTGCGGCTTAACTTGTTTGAAATTTAGTTTTTCGCAGTTAAAAAGTAACAGAGATTTAATATAAAGACATTATTGATTGTTTTTATAGATATATATATAGAGAGAGACATTAATAGATTGTTTTTAAACACCATAACAAAATATTTCACCCTATAGCATAAAATTCATTAGTAGTAAAGTATCAAAGGTGTCCTGTAGACATGGGACTCATGAAATACATGTTTTTTTTTTTTCGCAAAAAATAGCTATATTTGGTTCTATGGTCATTTTGGTAACATGTACTAATACAGCATATTTAAATCCCTTTTGCAGTAAAAGCTACAAGTTTCACTCAGGAATAAAATTTTTATAATTGCATAGTCATATGTACATAAGTTACAATCTTTTGTTGTGGAGAACATCAACAGAAAATTTAAATGAGAATAAAAATTACTCCAGAAGCAATCACTTACATCTGCTCACAGATTTACACAGTCATATCAGAATAATATGACAACCTGCCTAATAATACAAATGGTAGGTGGTCATATTCTGATATGACTGTGTATTAGGCCAGCAAGGTCACACAAGCACATTTCCCCTTTATACATAATACATACAGAAGTTAATGTAACAGTTTTCATCCCTAGTAACACAGCATGATTCAGATGGGATTAAAATGGAATTAGAGGTCAAATATTTCGTTCTGTTCGTTCTGATGAGTTCATTCTGTGAGTTCTGATGGTGAAGCTCCTGTTTGTGTAAAACTCTAGAATATAAAACAATGCATATCCCTTCATTAACTATCATGAATGAAATCTGGTTACATAATGATTATATCATACTTCCCAAAACTTTGGGTTAGGTTGTTTTACCTCTGAGTGGCATTTTTTTTTTGCACACAATGAGCTAAATGGCCAGGTCACAAGAACCCCAAAGGCTCAGAGAAGGTTGGGGGGAGGGACCCACTGGAAGAGCTGTCGGGAGACAGATAAGCCTCCCTCCCATCAAGGCCATCCAGCGTATTCTTTAATATGCACAGGGTATGGATTTCCCACACACAGGGACATAGCTTAATGTCCCATCCAATGGACGGTGTCCTTTTCAAGCCATCAGTGACACCCCTTCTGACCATGGGCAGGTGAGGGAGTTTTGCAAAGATAAATCTCAATGCTGACCCAGCTGGGACTTGAACCTGGGAACTGCAGATGGTGAGCTTGGTGCCTCTACCGACTGAACCCCCACCCCACCCCCCCAAAAAAAAACACTTTGAATGAACAGGACAATGAAAGATACTTTCAAGTTAGCCTGAAACTAAGGTAATAATTTATTGTGTTGGAATAAAAGAGTTGTTAAACTCTAGGTGTATTTATTTTTTTGAAGTTCTTAAAAATTTTATTAGCATTTTATTCTTTTTTAGCCCCTTACAAAACCAAAACCTTAAACATTACTTCCTAATAATATTAATAAATAATGTAGTAGTTGAGGTATAATGCTTAATATCCTATCTATAACACAACCATAACATCTAGTTGTTTTGTCTAATGCAATAAGTGCTCAACCTCATCCTTACAAGGTGTCACTCCAGGCTAAAAACATGATGTGCCACTGTGAGCACATTGTGTAAGTTAAATATATAAATATAAATTTTTGCAATTTCATATCAATTAATTTAAAAGTTCACAAATTAAAACAAAAAAAATTAGAAAATTCAAACCAGCCAATTATCAGAATCAGGTTGTAATTTTGCTGTTGAGTGAACTACCAGATTTTTAATATTACAATATGTAACTGAGACCACTGTATGCCCTTGATTTGTTTCGTTGATGGAAAAGCTTCTCCAAAGAGATTAAGTTCTTGCAAAACATTGATATATTGGTGAGAAAATTTTCTAAGGTTTAAAAAATTTTCATACACCAATAACTTCTAAAAATGAATAATTTCCTTAAACTTCCCTTTAATATTATATTTTAATTAAATCATTTCTATTCATATATTTGCAGCATATCAAACCATGGCAGCACCTTGCAATATACAGTGGTATAAAATTTACATTATGAGCAAGAAAAGAAGATAGATGATACCATTTCTCACTATTTTTTGCAAAGATGAGCATGGATAAATATTCTAGAAAGTTAATGGCACCTGTGGTCCCAATATTATTAGATTTACACCATCAAATCCATTAAAAAAAGCTGTTCTTGGAGGGACATTCCTAAAGAAAAATTAGACAGGCTTTATCCACCTGACCTATCTTTGTTCATAATTTCAGCACTTCAAAAAAGATGTTTCACTTTTCAATTAGTGTATTTAAAGAGCAATAATGTAATATATTTATAAACAGTATATTTTAATTGGTGCTAACTAATGACAGTGTATCATATATAAATTCACCCTTATTGATTAAAGAATTAAATTTGCCATATGTGGAGTAGAAATGCTTGTGAAGATAGTTATGTCATCTTCATTGAGAATATTTTTTAGAAGTTTCTCGTTTTCAATCTTCATCACGACAATCACATTGTTATGAATTAAACAGGATGAAAACTGAGTGCGAGTTCAAAAATAATATTTAACAAAATTACAAAATAATGTAATTTATTACAAAAGTATGAATGAAAACATTTATATAAACTAAATTCAACCAACACAAATCTTCATCAGTATAAAAATAAACCTTCAGAAGGCCATAGCCCAATATTACTCTTCCTACAAAGAGCTGTTTCCTCTATAATTCTTATTATCTCCACTCAAAGCATAAAATAAGGCTCTGTACAGAACTCAATACACGGCACTACCATATTTGTAAACAAACCTGCAATCTATAAAGAATAGCCTTACCAATTCCTAAACTAAATAATTGCACACTAAATGACTTCCTTCTAAGGTTTCAATCATCAAGTACTCCAAAAATGTAGCTAACTATACTGGTTTCTCACTAACAAAATTCACACTAATAAACTTATTTAACCTCCCACACACACACACCGAATAAAAACATTTCTTCTTTATACTACAATGCATAGACTAAGACAAACTATGTTTTCCTTCACACAAAATTTTCCTAATTACCACTCTTATTCTTTATTTCTAAGTTTGTTCAAAGTGGTTAGTGATGTAATTCTCACGTTGAAGTGTGAGGATCAAAATGATACATCACATCATGGTTTCATTATTGCTTGTTCATCTGTCATAACAATATGTATGTACCATGCATTAAAAACTGCATTTGACTGTTTTTCTTTCCACTTTTATGACTGTTCCATTTCTACAAAAAGAAGTTGCATGTGAGCCATTCCACTTCAAACCAGGAAGGTGTCGGGTAACTCTCACAGATTCTACTGGGAAAAATATATGAAGTACTCTTAATAAGAATATTGGTGTGGTTGAAAATTAAATTTTGCTTGATTTCTTGTTCACATTACAGTATAAAATCTGGCACCATCTGGGGAAAAATTCAACTATTTGGTAGTAAATGGATCATCTCTCCCCACTTAGAGTTGTACTTTATATATTAAATATTAATGACCAAAGAAAAAAATTAAAATTTTGAGAAACTTCAAAAAAATTACATAAAAAACATTTACAAATTAGAAACAAAAATTTGAATTAAATATCTATGGAAAGGAATTTTGATGTGTTTTAGTTTGGCAATTTTTTTCAGGTCTTTGAATATTTGTTAGTCTTATTTTCATTACTGCAACATTGAAAGAATTGTATTGGACATTCTTCCCTTTTTTGCAAAAATAACAAGATTACTTTTTTTTGCACAAATAATACGATTATTACTGAGTCCAGATTTCATTGAATTGTAATGTTTATAAATTATTATAAAAGATCAATTTGTGGTGATTTAAGTAGAAAAAATATGGCATGACTAAAAAAATATAACATTAGAAAAGCAATAAAAACACTATTGTAGACATGATATTTGGTTAACTGTATCATGTGTGTCATGTCCCTTTAATTTATTGTTGCATTTTATTGTAAATCTTTTTATGTATTGTGTGTTCTTGGAAATGCTATTGTGGGGATGCGACTCATTAGATGTTTTCAGGTCTGAGCTGATGCCTGCATGGGTTGACGTGTCCGAGAAGCCTTTTATGGCCTTTTTACAACTAGCCTGGTGCACAAGTGTCAGAGCAGGAGAGGAGCCAAGCAATAAATCACAGGACGCCACTCTTACTCGAACAAAACCCTTAAGGAGAGGGTTCGATTCTTTGTGAGAATAAGTCTTGAGCATCGCTGTCAAACAGGAAGGACTTTTGAACAGTGTCAAGAAAAAAGAAAAACCAGTAAGGAGAAGGAAAATAAAGATTCTTGGTGAATCAAATACAGTTCTGTGGAACGGAAGTGGATTCTGTCTGAATCACATTGTAGGCAAAGATTAATTATCCTTTCGCCGTGTTCGAGATCGGTACAGCGAGAATCTGCAGAGTGCGGTTCTCCACCTCACTGCATAACTGTTTGCAGCAGCAAAGGCCTACAGAGTCAAGAGCATCCCTAGCACACGATTGTACATAAGTGTGAATAAACTGTCATTCATATACAACTCTTGTGTGTGAATTGTTGACATATTTTCATACATCAGTTGACACAGCAAGTCTGAGGCATATGTCGTTACAGGTGTAACAACTTGTGAACCTGTTATTTCATCGAAACAAGGATGAAGGCAATCAAGGGACTAATTCATCGTCCTCTGGCGGCCACGTTTGGCTCAAGTGCACAACAACAAAAATGATTGTGACTATATCTGATCAAATTGATTTTGTAGAGGTCATGAAAGTCCATTGTCTTTCAGACACAGATTTTTTGTTTGTGATATTGTTACTTCATCTAGTAGATAAATATGTTTACAAATTGTTGTGATCAGTTTCACTTTATCTTGAAATTTTCATTAGCTATGCATATTTCCTGCTCTCTTGGTGGTGAGATATATTTATGATGAATGTTTTTATTGTCTGATGAGAAACATTATGACAACAGATGTCAGTAGTGTTGTACATATACAAGGGATGATCCAAAATTTATCAGATTATGGATATAAAACTGGACTGAATGAGCAATGTTTACTTTTGCATACAAGGGTGTATTGAGATAATCGGGTAGGAGCATCTATTTAGTACACATTGATCGCAGGTGACTAACTGGTGGCCGGAAATGCATATTAGGCAAATGATACTATTTACACCATTTATTCTACAATTAAATATATACAATTTATATATTTACAAAGCCCAGACCTCAGTCACACACTAAACAATGACAGCCACAAACTATGGGGGTCCGGACCTCCAAAGTCCAACAAAGGAACCAGACAGATGGCTCTCGTTCCATCTATGTCTAGTTGCAGCTCCTCAGCCAGCTCATGTGACTTCGATGGGAAGGGTTGAGAGGAGTGTGCATTTAGTGCAACCAATCACCTGGGTCACTGATGCATCTTCAAACTTTCTCCAAAATACTGGGCTTCACTGAAGTCAGGCTTCCTTTGTTGGTCATAGGAATGCTGGAACCAACTTATGTGATGGCAGCTCATACCTCGCCCAGGTGAATGCTGGATCCTTACAATGAGCTCATCTCCAAATGATTGCAACCACCTTTGAAGTAGTTTCCTTGGGCACATGTACACTGGTTTCAGGGATCTTTCCTTCTCTTGAAACAAGTGACATCTGTTTTTGAGGTGTTCAGTTCCTGTGTTACATTTTCTTTAATTGAAAGAGTGGATTCAAAAATTAGGAGATGAGCTCATTTAGTTGCATTTTATCTCCATAATCTGATAAATTTTGTAACACCCCTCATATATATACAACAGTACAGACATCTATTTCAACTTGGGATAGCAAGTAGCCAATCCAGGCTCCTAATTTTCCCTTACTTCTGTTATCCTGTTTTCTATTCCAACAGTGTAAGAATTAAACCAGTGATGTTCCCCATCAAAAAACATGTCTATCATATGCTCACCACCAAGGTAGTAGAGAAAAATGTATGCCTAATGATACTTTCAAGATAAAGTGACACTGATCACAGCAAGTGCTAATTCTATTTATCTACTGGGTAAAGTGACAAAAATATGTTTACATTTTATTCAACATTTGAAAACAGAAACTATCACATGTGCCTGAAAGACATGTAAATGAACTTTTATCACTTCTACATTTGGACAAATATCGAGTCATAGCCATTCTTGTTAACCAAATGTCCCTTCAACAATAACGTTTATATCAGTTTTCTAGGGTGTTTAAAACTCAGCATACCATATTCTTCCTGCTTAATCACTTTTGGCATCTTGCACAAACTGATCTTTTATAACAATTCAGCTTTACAAACAATACAAATACAACAAAATCAAGGTAAACTTTTATTTCTACAAAAAAAAAAAGGGTAAATAACAAATTCAATCAACTTTTTAAAAGTTCTCACACAAATGCTTTTAGTTTGAGAACATGATATATCTCATTGTTTCCAGCAGAGGGTGAAATAACTCACCTATCTGGAATTTCTAGATTGGATGATTTCTTAGTAAAGCATATTTATTTTTACTTTTTACAACTTATTTTTTGAAGTGACAAACACATACATATGTGCAAATTTTGGCTATTATACAATTTATACACTAACTTATAAGTAAAAAAATAAATGTACATTTTTAGTTTAAACAATTGAACTGAAATAAAAATAGCTAACATTTTAAAACTCACATTTCGCATCTTTCCTCCTTGCTGTCAAAAGGAAGTCCTTAATTTCCATTATTTGCTTAGGCTAAACAAAGTAACAAAGATTAATAAAAACTGATGAAAGACAATGTATTAAACAATATTCATTACATGTTATATATAAAATAGCACATTTATATAGTATAAAATGTGGACTAACTAATACCAACATACTAACTTGAATTATCAATTTTACTTCAATTTTTTTCATTTTTAACTGTTTTTCCCCACTAATATTTTCAATCTTAGAGTTTTTAAGATATATAAAACTCTCAGCCATATAGTGATTGTAACCTATTAAGAGTTTATCGGTGTAAAAGGCAAACCACCAAATCTCTTATAAATGCAACATACTAAAACTGTTTATGTAGAATGCCCTGGTTTGATCAGACTGGCATTCCAATACTAAAGTGCAGAGATAACAGCAATTAGTAATTTACAAACCCTCCCTCAAGGACAAAGAAGTGAAGGGACAGTACCATATTGAACAACATATATGCAAAAAAAAAACATGGATTGTAAATGTTCCACAAATAAAATGTTTCAAATCATGCATCTGGTCATCTATGGCTTTTTGGTGGTTGGTGAGGTAATAACATGGAAGTGTAGTGCAATATCTGACTCATGATACAAAAGTCTGGTTCAAATAAAAATTTTTTCCTTGAAAACACATGTAAACTTCAAAAAATTAAATCATCATCATCCTCAAGCATCCATGGGCTATGGAGGCCCAACCAGACTGCACAGTTTAATTCTCCAAGCATATCTGTCCTGAGCTACATCTGCTGCACCCGGTCACTGCACACCAATTCTAACAAGGTCCTGTTTGACATTGTCAGCCCACTGCATCCTAGGTCTCCCCCTCCTTCTGAGGCTTCTAAGCACACTGTTCATAACCCTATTCGCCAATCTATAATTATCCATACGGGCAACATGGCCAAACCAGCGGAGTCTCTCTCTGCACAATATGCTGCTTAAAGGAGGTGCAAACTCCTTTGCCTAACCTCATCATTAGTAACAAAATTAAACCACCTAATACCACCTAATACCAGGAGGTGCAAACTCCTTTGCCTAACCTCATCATTAGTAACAAAATTAAACCACCTAATACCCAAGATACTACGTAAGCATCTCGAATCAAAAACATCTAGTTTCCTGTTATCTTGTTTACACAGCATCCAAGTTTCACTACCATAACTAACCCTAGAAAGAACCAAACTATTATACAGTCTAATTTTAGTCTTTAGGTGTATACGTCTATTTCTTCACAATCTCCATAGATTCTTAAAAGTTCCGGCAGCAATCCCTATTCGTCTGTTAATCTCATGCCGCACACCACCAGTATCTGTTACATAGCTCCCAAGATAATTAAACTGTGACACCTGCTCAAGACTGCAACGATTCAGATGAACTGAACCACATCCTGCCTGACCAATTTTCATCACTTTAGTTATCTCTCCGTTTATAACCAAACATACTCTACTACCAGTTTCATCAACAGCTCGAATGAAAGAGTTCATCTCATCAACATCATTTGCCAAAAGGACTAAATCATCAGCATAATCTAAGTCAGAAATTTCCATATCTCCAGCACATTAAGGTCAAAATCTTTCCTTTGAAGGGAATTTTGCATAACATAATCAATAACCAAACTAAAGAGAAAAGGAGACAAAATGCACCTTTGTCAAACACCAGAAGTAATGCTAAACCAATTGCTACAAGCCTTACCAACTCTCACACACGACTCAGTGTTATTATAGAGAGCTTTCATTATGTCAACTAACATGTCTGGTATACCATATGATCTCAAAATCAACCACAAATTATGGTGATCAACAGAGTCAAAAGCCGTTTTGAAATCAACAAAGCTAGCAACCAAAGGTTTCTGAAACTCTAAACATTTCTCAAGAATCTGCCTAAGTGAAAATATCTGATCCACACATCCCCTACACTTCTGAATCCACATTGCTCATCACGCAATTGCCTGTCAACCAGATTCTTAATTCTATTAAGCACAATCATGGAAAGAACTTTACCTGGAATAGAGAGTAGACTGATATCCCTATAGTTATCACAAGAACTGCGATCACCTTTTTTGAAAATAGGGATAACAATAGCTCTGGTAATATCCTTAGGAACCATGCCTTTATCGTAAAAGAAATTCAGAATTTCAGTCATCCAAGTGGTAACCGAAACATTCCCAGCTCTGAGCATTTCTGTAGTAATTTCATCTACCTCTGGGGATTTATGAAGTTTTAAGTTTAGAAATAGCCAAAATAACTTCAGATTGTGTTATAGGGCCAACATTAAATCCACCAATGCATCTATCATCATTACAAACAATGGGAGTAGAACTAACCAATTGTTTAGAACATCACTGAAATGCTCAGCCCACCTAGCCATGACAGAATCCTCCCATTCTATAACCTTACCTTGTTTATCCTGCAATCCTTGTATGCCTGTCCGTTTTCTACCACATAAAACATTAACTATCTGGTACAGCGCTCTGCTGTTGTGCTGCCTAACTGCTTCCTTAGCTTTGTCAGCCAAGCCATCAAGCCAAAGATTCTTATCAGTAGCTAACTGATCCTTTACACATTTATTAAGCTTTCTGTAATCCTTTCTATTAGGACTAGTAGGGTACTGATTAAGGACATTCCTGCAGGTCCTTCTTTCTGAAATAAGCTCAAGTGCCTTATCACTTAAATAATTCTGCCTCCTCTGCTCCTTTTTTCCTAAAAGAGTACTGTTAGTTTCCAAAAAAGCCTGTTTAAAATGGCCCCATTCTTCCTCAACTTCGTTATTAAGCAAACCATGACTGTCATAATGACTAAGTAACCTATCATGGTAAGCTTTAGCTATAACTGGGTGTTTCAGAGCTTCGGTATTAAAGGTAAATTTTTTAATCCTAGCACAACACTTTTTAAGTTTAAGTTGCAAGACACTTTTAACAAGGTAATGGTCAGATCCAATTTCAGCTCCCCTATAAGCATGGTATTTCTAACAGAACTAGCCCATTTGCTGTTAATTAATATATAATCAATCATATTCCTATGCAGCCCATCAGGTGAAACCCATGTGTATTTATGTATGTCGCGGTGTTTGCAATAAGTGTTAGTTATTCTGAAACCACTGAGTTTACTTACCTGTAGGAGAAGTTGCCCATTGCCATTGCAGCTACCAATACCAAAAGGGCCTATTACTCCTACCCAAAGGTCAGAGTCAGTACTAACTTTGGCATTGAAGTCACCTAAAACAAGGGTAATATCTCCTTTCTTGACAGAATTCAAAATATCCTGAAGTTGTCCGTAAAACCTATCCTTCTCATCCTCATCAGCATCCTCAGTGGGGGCATAACAGCAGATAACATTCAAGTCTTTAATGCTTGTCTGAAATTTTGCTGTAAGAAACCTTTCATTAATGTACTCATATCCTAGAAGAGCATCACTAGCATGTCTGCTGAGCAGCAGACCCTCGCCTTGGTGATGCTTTCCATCCTCCCTCCCTGTAAAGAGAAATTTAAAGTTATTTTTAAGTATCTCACCTTTACCTGTCCATCTGGTCTCTTGCAAGCCTAGAATATCTAGGTTATAGCGCTGGAATTCCTGCATGAGGACATTAAGAGAATAATCTCTATGTAATGTCCTCACGTTCCACGTTCCTGCAGAGAGAAAATAATTAGTAGGATTTTTAAAGAAATTAGGTTTATTGAGATTGGTAGGGCCAACAATATCAAACAGCCCCCTGATCGCAGGCATGTGGCAAAGACCTGTTCCTCCTCTGCTAAAGGCTGAAGTCACCGATGCTGATAGGAACTTCAGGCACCGCCTTTTCAAGTGGACTTTTTCAAGAGCCACATGGCCTGCCTGAGATGCATTACTCCAGTTTAGGCTTGACGATGCCCAACTAGCTAAGTAAGGTTCAGGTACCTGCGATGGCCTCTGATTAGGATTATCCACCAGCTGATATAAGGTATCCCATGCCTCTGTTCACTTAGGGCTAGCAACCCAGAAGCAAACAGAAAACCACTTTTCATGTTATTTTTAAAAAATAATTAGCATGAAAATGCATTAAAAAACTTTACACAAAATTGCTACATTCTAAGTGAAACAGGCCTGTAAATGGTAGATAGGCATCAACTGGAAGGAGAGCAGTGTACCAATCTCCACTGATGATGCAGAGAACTAAAATCTTGGAATAGAAGGGGAGAGCTGCCAGATCAGTGTGGCCTACTGATCTGGTCATCTATGGCCACTTTTTTCTTCTTTTTTTTTTCTGCCCTGCTGAGGAGTGGTCAACTTCCCAGGGTCCTAGTGCTGGCCATTTACACCCACCAGATTGGAATGGTTCATCATGGCTTTGAGTTTGATTATGGACTTGCTGTACTGGTGGTGGGCCTCTGCAAAGGGAAAATCTGCCGTGTTTTCTGTTTGCCTGTGGGTTGCCAGCCCTGGGCGAACAGAGGCACAGGATACCTTACATCAGTTGATGGATAATCCTGATTAGAGGCATCACAGATACCTCAACCTTTAGCCATTGGGCATCATCAATCCTAAAGTGAGTAATGTGTCTCAGAGGTCATATGGCTCTTGAAAAGACCCACTTGAAAAGGTGGTGCCTGAAGTTCCTACCAGGGTTTAGTAGTGAGGGAACAGGTCTTTGCCCCATGCCTGCAATCAGGAGATTGTTTGATATTGTTGGCCCTACCTTTCTCAATAAACCAAGTTTCTTTAAAAGTCCTATTAATCATTTTCTCTCTTCAGGTATGTGGAACGTGAGGACATTACATAGAGATATTCTCTTGATGTCCTCATGCAAGAATTCCAGAGTTATAACCTAGGTATGCTAGGCTTGCAAGAGACTAGATGGCGAGATAGTTTTAAAAAATTTTAAATTTCTCTTTTCAGGGAGGGAGGATGGAAAGCATCTCTATGGTGTAGGTTTCCTTCTCAGCAGACATGCCAGTGATGCTCTTCTTGGATATGACTGCATTAATGAAAGGTTTCTTACAGCTAAATTTAAAATAAAAATTAAGACTTGAATGTCATCTGTTATTATGCCTCCACAGAAGACTGATGAAAACAAGAAGTTTTACAGACAGCTTCAGGATATTTTGAATTTGTCAAACAGTTGATTCAAAAAACAGATGTGTTGAATTTGTCAAACAGATAACAGCAAAAACAAGCTAACAATGGCTACTGCCAAGTTAGCAGTACAACACGCAGCAGAAATAGACCAGGATCATACCACACTGCTTGCACATGCACTCACTTTCTATGAAATCACAGTCTGCAAGGCTACTGAAATAATGACCTCGCCTGTTCCCATGTGCAACCGAGACACTGGAATAACCCTTCATGATGTGGAAAGAAGCTCTAAACAGTCTAACATCACCATATAGTGTCACTTCACTGAAGATGGAGCACTGTCCTTGCTCTGAAAAGCTTCCGAGTTTTCTCCTAACATGCAAATAGTTTGAAGGATAAACTTTAAAATTTTATTGCTCAATGACAGAGAATTTTTAATTATTTTAATTAATTTCTGAGCAAGAAGATCCTTTTATTTATTAAGCCATTTTTCCTAAGGATTTTATCAGAGCTATTATCCCTATTTTTAAAAAAAGGGTGATCACAGTTCTTGTGATAACTATTAGGGGTATCAACCTACTTTCTGTTCCAGGTAAAATTATTTGCATGATTGTGTTTAACAGAATTAAGAATCCGATTGATAGACAACTGCATGATGAGCATTGTGGATTCAGAAATCATAGAGGATGCACTGATCAGATTTTTTCACTTATGCAGTCTTGAGAAATGTTTAGAGTTTCAGAAACTTGTGATTACTAGCTTTGTAGGTTTCAAAAAGGCTTTTGACTTTTTTGACCTTCATAATTTGTGGTTGATTGCGAGATCTTATGGCATACCTGACAAGTTTGTTAACACAATGAAAGCTCTCTATATAACAATGAGTCATATATGAGAATTGGTAAGGCTTGTAGCAATTAGTTTAATATTGCTTCTGGTGTTTGTCAAGGGGGAATTTTGTCCATTTTATTGATTTTATTGTTATGCAGATTTCACTGCAAGGGGGGGAGGGGAAATTTGGACTTCTGATTTTGATTATGCTGATTATTTAGCTCTTTTGGCAAATGAGGTTGATGAGACGAACTCTCATTAGAACTGTTGATGAGACTAATAGTAGAGTAGGTTTGGTGATGAACAGAAAGAAAACTAAAGTGATGAAAATTGGTCAGACAGGGTATGGTTCAGTTAATCTGAATGGCTGCACCCTTGAGAAAGTGTCTCAGTTAATGCTCAAGTCATTTGTACAGTTAATGCTCTGTCGATAATTTTAGTGAGAAATGCAGAGGAAAGCACACATGGCAAGGCCATAAGTCTCAAACTTGTGCAGAGAACTTTGCTAAATATGGAATATTTCAAATGAAGAGATTTAGACATTGGTAGTGATCACAACTGGCTCTATATTGATGAAGTTAATCCTACTAGACAAAAAGAAATATTCCATAGTGATACACCTATTATCTCTCAAATATGAATAAACTTCAATCTTTAAGAAATATGATGGAAGAAGCCATAGTAAATGATTTATCATATGAGGAACTTCAAGTGACTATTCTGAACTGTGCAGAGAAGTTGTTACAAAAAACAAAGAGTACAATAAACGAAAAGAATTTTCATTGGTGGTATGGAGTAGAAGAAGCAATAGCTGAAAGAAAAAAATTTTGCCACAGGCATCAACAAGCAATACAGCTTGCTCTCCCAGAAATTATTGAAAGTTTTTGGAGGGAATTCAAAATTGCAAAGTCTAAATCAGCTAGATTAGTCTATAAAAATTTGTGAAAATTCAACAGCAATGTAGCCAAAAACATAACAAAAGGTGGAAGAGAGTCAGGTAGGAAGTTTTAGAATTACATCAGGAAACAACAAAATAATGGGAATTACAAAACAACCTTGAAAATGAAGGATGGACAGGAAACCAAAGACAGTAGAAATTAAAACAATGACAGAATTCTTTTAAAGTTCACAAATGGCACGCTGAGAGAAAAATTTAATATTAATAATCACAAGATCACTGAACAACAGTCTCATGGTGGAAATTACCATGGATGAGATAAATAAGGCACTTGGAAATCTAAAAGATGGAAAGACTACAGGGCTAGATGGTATACATTCTGAGTTTCTCTCACATTTGAGCTTGAATAATTATTCTCACTGACACTATTATCCCAGACTCATGGAAACAGTCTAGAATGCACTTTATATTCAAGGATAATGGGAAAGACCCCAAAACCTAAACAAACACCTGCTACAAACTTTTCATGCAGATCACGAAGAATTGGTTATATGCATTCCTGGAGAGTACCAAAATGGGTTCAGGAAAAATTGCCGGATTGAGGACATTTTCTGCATTACACAATGCATCAAAATTTGTAGATCAGAAAAGACCACTTTTTATGGCATTTCTTGATATCAAAGGTGCTTTTGAAAATGTGGTCAAGATTACAAGCCTTCGGTGGGCTAATCTGCATATTTGGCTCTGCTCTCAAACATCTAATTGTAAAGTGCTCCTAGGAGAACTTTACAATTCTGAATTTACAACATCTGAAGACCCCATCATTACAATGCAACAAAGGAATGCACCAGTGCAGCTTCACTTTCATCTTTATTATTCATCACACTGCTATTCGAGTTGGAATCGGATCTTTGAAGCATTAACCTGAGACTCATGCTTACAGATTTCACAACTGATGAAGGAAGAAATTCTTCAATTTGTCCATCCTCTTTTTGGCAGACAATATTGTATTGCTTGCCCAATCGTCAGAAAATCTGCAAGTAATGTTAACTGTAGCAAATAACTTTGCCAAGCATAATGCATTAGAATTTTCTATAGACAAGTCCAAAACTATGCTCTTTGATGCTGATGAGTGCCACATTTAACCTGGGAAACATTCTTCTGAACTTGAATAATCACTATGATTACACCTATCCCTCGATTTACACGGTACTCAGTTCACACAATTTTGGCTTTGCACGGTCAAAAAATGCAACCCGTTTCGATTTACACGGTACTGACTGAGACGTACATAGAAAGGAAATCTCAGTCAGTACCGTGTAAATCGAAACTGGTTGCATTTTTTGACCGTGCAAAGCCAAAATTGTGTGAACTGAGTACCGTGTAAATCGAGGGATAGGTGTACTTTGGAGTTAAACTCTGCAATAACTCAAGATATTGGAAAATACACAAAGAAATTAACAAGAAAGCCATAAAATACAGAGGAAGCATTAAAAACAGTGCATTGTTTTCTTACAACATGTATGAAGCCACACGAATTCTGTGAAAATCAGTTGTAGTACCAGCACTATCATTTTGAAATGTCCTAACTCTGAAACAATATTAAATATGGAGAAAACAGATGGAAATATGCAGATTTGCCCATGGAATCTGTCTTGTTGGAATTGCCCATGGAATTTGCCCATGGAATCTGTCTTCCCTCTTGCAGCTACATGTGCAGTCCAAGAAGTTGAGGTTTCAATGTTTGAAACGCATGAAACTCGCTCAAAACTTCAATACATGGTGAGACTTATTGGCCTAAATGACAATAGACTTTGAAAGAACATCTATATTTCAATGCAAGGTCCAAGAACTCACTGGCTGAAAAGAATGGCATTTCTTTAGGGAAAATACCTATGAAGCTCTGTCGGGACAATTATATGCAAAGGTGGAAATGTAAATAACAAAATAAATTCCAAGGTGAAAGAGAAACCACAACTATGGAGAAGGAATAAAAAACTGTTTTCAAGTGGGAAGAGTTTTATGACTGCACTCTCAAAGCCAGGACCAAGTCACTGGAAACCAGAAATCTGCTTCGAATATTTCTGTCCCTAGATGCAGCCTATCCTCTATGTTCTCTGGGGTAAGAAACAATCAATCATATAATATTTTAGAGTGCCCTAAAATATTCAGAACCAACAGTTTATTCTGGAGAACTAAGCATAACTGAGGACAAACTTAGGTTTCTGCTGGGATTTTTATCAGCATACCTACAAGTCATCGAAGACTCAAGAGATTCCTTGAGACTGGTTTCTTAAGGTCAAGAAGATTGAAGTTGAAAG
This sequence comes from Ryuthela nishihirai, assembly GCA_038380435.1. Classification (NCBI taxonomy): domain Eukaryota; kingdom Metazoa; phylum Arthropoda; class Arachnida; order Araneae; family Heptathelidae; genus Ryuthela; species Ryuthela nishihirai. Next base: position 40,144,859 of record JAWZYU010000018.1, on the reverse strand, counting down.
AGATCTGTAGAATAATGCAAGGAATGTTTTGTCAATGCAACAACAGTTTTGTGAAATGTTGAGCAAAATATGGTGAGGGGATCTCCCATACTAGTCGTAATAAAGGCTAAAACCATACCTCAGGCATTTTTGAAAATTACTACTAAATTTAGCAAATTGAGTGTCACTTCAAATACCTAAAATACTACAAAGGATTTAAAATAATTTAATTTTAAGAATTTTACTATATGTGAAAAATTTTAATTAATGATTAGTTTATTGACGTCAAATTTTGTAAGCTCACTCTTAATTTTAAGGTTATGGGAGTAGGGCCCGAGTGGTTAGCGCACTTGGCTACTTATCTAAGGGACCTGGATTTGTGCCCTAGGTAAAGTATAGATGTTTGTGTTGTCTTTCTGATAAAGTCCCGCCATCCTCACAGACCTACTATGGCATATAAACTGACAGGCTCCTGTTACACTTCTGTGGCAAGCAGTTGCTTGAGGGGGTGTTTATTATTTTTATTTAAGCATTTTGGTCATCAGGCACCTATTGAAGATGTGACCACTTGGGTCATGAAATGTGTCAGCCTGTGGCAGAGCAGTGACATCCAACAAGAATTGTAATTCTTAACATCTCTTTTAAATTAAGTCTTTAAAATATTATACTTGCAAAATCTAAATATCAAAAAAAAAATGAAAAAAGTAAAATTATCTGTTGCATTGCCTGATGTATAAAGGCTACATTGGCCGAAAAATTTGCATCCTTTAAAACTAATAGTGCAAGTAAAGAATATTCGTAAGATAATAGGTCAGGTAGGCAGCCCTTTGCAATATTACAGGTCAGGTAGTGCAGAGCAGTCCACTTGAACAGTTCCCATAATTGGACAAAAACATCATTGCTACTGACCTTATTTGGTTAGCGACATACCTGCATTCAAAATAATCCTTGTATTGTAACATAACATCACTTATATAATAATTCACCTTGCATGGTGAACTTGTCTTCCACCTAACACAACTTAGTGTGATTTCATTGTATATCATAATGGTCATTACCTCTTGAAGTACAGACATAAAACAATGAATATGTAACAATCCACTTTGCATGGTGAATCCTTACTTAATAAGTGCATTTAATGTTAACTTGTCTTTTATATAAGTAATCATACTCTATAGAGATATAGAAACAAGTAAAATAGTTTGTCATTTATTGATATTAGATGTTGAAAATAGTTATCTTGGATGAGATTACTTTGTTTTGGTTGTTTTTTCAAAGTGTAGAGAGTGATATGTTCCATTCAAGCAGTTGGCTCAAGTTTTGGCGAATTTCCGAAAACATGCAGTTATGAGATTACATGCATTTTTTTTTCAATTCCACACTTCACTGTTTATTCCCTGTTAACTTATATTTCTATAATGTGGCCAGTAGATTAATATTAAACAGGAAAATCCATAATTGCATGTCCAAATATTGGTTATTTTGGTAGCTACAGGTTCCAGTTTAGGCTGTCCTTTTCCAGTTGATGGGCTTCGGATGGATTCAGATTTCAGAGTAAATCGCCTGCCACATAAAAAAAACAAATGATTTATTTTCTTCTGAGGGTTTTTTTTTATATGGCAGTCAGATAATTGCTGAAATTGATGAGGGCCTTGAAAACGTATAAATTGACAGTCACAAACAAATGTAAAATGGCCACCATCAGCATGTAGCATCTAAAGTGTTTTTTTTTTTGTAATATTGATACTGATTTTTTGCATTTCTAAGATACAGACCACAGCATTATATAAAAAAAACCCCAGAAATATATACTTTATTTCCTTGTGGTGTTTTTCTATAATACAGATGGTGAATAGTCTACTGAGGAGTATTGCAGTGAAGCTCGTTAACTGGAAAATGAGGTAGCCTACATTAGAACCTATACTTTCCAAAGTAACCCAAAGTGCAAAATAATTGAATATGTATCATAAAAGAACTATAAAAATTCCTTATTCTGCTTGTTCATGCTATATTGTAAAGGTCAACATTTTTATCACTTATTTTTTGAAGTATGGCAATGTGGAATATGTATCATTTGTGTTAATAAAAAATTTTATTACAAAAAAAAATTTTTTTGTAATAAAACTGTGTATTTAACTTTTAATCTCATTGTCACAACTTCTCGTATTAATCCTTAGACAGCATTATAAAAAAAAGCCCTTACAGCCACGTATTTTCTCCGATAGATTCGGTTTGGGGTTTTCAAGTACTAAAGTTTGATGATCATGCTCTAGAAAAATGGTTGTTCTAAAATTATTTTGCTTTAATGTTATTTTTAGGTGTGGAGCCAAAATTTGTTTAGTGATAGGTGTATTTGAAACAAGTAGCACAGATGTCACCATTTAATTTTTTTTAACGCGCAACCGATACCCCAGCTGAGATGAAAAATAACCAATTTGGTTGTTAATGGCGAAGTTTACAATGTTAATATTGCTTTTACCACAAGTCGAATGATCCAGAAACCATTTGAAACTTTTGTTTGTGGAACAAGATTAATCTTGAATTAATATTACTTTACCTTAAACACAGATAAATCTGATAAACAAATACACCGATACGGAAAATGCTTACCATGATGGAAACTGCAATTTACTTTGGCGATAAAACTTTTAACCAAAGGGCTATACTTAGATTATGTTCAACCTTTAAATAAATTATTTAAATTGAAGATTATATTTGAAAATCAATTTTGAGTCAATCGGATGTTTCCAGATCGTTCTGCTCCTAACAGCTCTATTCCACGATTCCTACGGAACGCTACTTGAAAAAAATGTTTTATTCCTTCCATCTGGAAGTATTTCTGTTAACCCATTCAGCCGTTGCATGGTCGAGTGGTTAGCGCCCTTGCTACTAGTTTAAGGGACCTGGTTCGAGCCCCGGGTAAGGCATGGAGTTTTTCTGCTGAGGTCCTGCCATGCTCACAGACCTTCTACTGTGACATATACACTGGCAGGTTCCTGTCATACCTCTGTGGCAAGCAGCTGCTTGAGGGGGTACTTTTTTTTAATTTTAACCCATTTACAGTGTGATATATCCATGGAGATTTCTGACCTTATTTAAACACGGATACTATGAATAAATACAATATTTAAATTGTTTTGTAGTATTTGTTTGCAAAGAAAAAAAGACAACGGCTTTTAAAATTAACTTTTATTTAAAGAAAAGAAAAAGAAACCCATCCCATGGCGAGTGGCTAACGCTCTGCTGATCATGCTTACAGCATGATCAGCAGCAAAACTCACAAACTTATATGCCTTAAATACCTCAGAAAAAAACAACACAAACTTATATGCCTTAAACAAGGCTCGAACATGGGTTCGAGCCTCGTTTAAGGAATGTAAGTTTCTATTGTTTTCTGCTGAGGTCCCGCAATCCTCACAGACTTACTCTGGCGTCTAAACTGACAACTCTGGCATGTAAACTCAGACCTCTGTGGCAAGCAGCTGCTTGAGGTATTTTGTTTAAAGAAAAACAAATATTTTCCAAAAATTGCTCTTTCCGATTTACATTGATAACATTGAAAAAATATTCTTTTTCTGTATGAATTTTATAGAGCGATTTATTCAAAAAATGGCATTGTGGTTGAGTTTATTTATCAGTGTCGAAAAATAAAGTGGCATCGTACACAGTAATTGATTTCAGCTTTTGAAGCAAGAATATCATAAATGATTTGTTTCTTTAAACTATGGGTAAAAAAGAATCTGACCTACATTATAGTTGAAAAAACCATGAATCTTTGTCAGCATAACATGCCATAGAGAAAATCCGTAAGGAAAGCAAGACCTCATCAGAGAGAAACATCTATACATTATCTGGAGTGCAAACTCAAGTACTTTTTGATCAGTAGCCAAGAACTCATATTTTTACAGAAAAATTCCCTATTTTTGCATCTCACCTAAATTTGGCCATGCCATTTCGAATTTTGCCAACTCCTCAAAATTTTGCCAAAGTAACTTAATTCTCTCAACTCTCCTCAATTTTAGAAAAACAATTTCAATTTTCACAGCTCATCTTTATTTTACCAATTGGCTTCAAACTAAATTTTGAAAGCGGCCCTAGATTTTGCCAACTCGCGATAATTTTACAGAATAAATTTCAACTTTTATATCTCACCTCAATTTTACAAGTCACTTCCAATTTTTCCAGTTATGTCGATTTTGCCAACTTTCCAAGTTTTTTTCCAAGTTGTCTAGATTTTGCCAACACTGGCATGTATTGCTGGCGCTAGTTCAATGGTGGCTGTCTGCCGCCACTTCACTCCAGTTGAACTATCGGGGAAAAGTAATTTACACTGAACTGTTCTACTGCGTGTTTCTCAGAAAAAAGATGAACCAAGTGCTGCTACAGTCAGCATAAATACGAGAACTTATAAATATTTCAATTCCTATTCAAACACTTCTGATATATTGATTGCTAGATAAAAAAAATATATATATAAAAAACAGGTTCTTCCATAAAAATGCTAATAAAATCACTTGGAGGCTCCTGATTTTCGAAACTGTATAAGAATAATTTCCGTATTTCTGACAAACGTGTAGCAAGGGGAATCCCCCCCCCCATTTCTGCAAGTTATAGAAACCGGAAAAGAATTATATTAAGCATTAAAAAAGTAAATATTGGGGTCATTATTTTGTTTTTTACCCATTTTTCTTTTCTAACGTGGCGAAGCTTCAATGGAAGCAATGGTTCTCTTAAAATTCTCATTAGAAAAATAAAAAATATAAATTAAATGTATTTAAATGTTTTGACATAAAAGTAGAAGTATTTTTATAACTTTAATAAGTTTATTCTAACATAAAGTTTTATTTATATACCATTCTTCGAATTAAGAGAAGCGCCAATTTGCCAGGCTAGTGGAGCTAGGTGTGTATGAAGAATCTCGCTTCATCGCTACTCCATTGGTTATCGTATCTTACAGTGGCAGTTACATCTTCCATATTCAATCCAGAGAATTCAATGAACAGAAATTTCTTTGGTTGGAAGCACTTTTCCAATTGATTTGCACAATACTTACCACTACATCTTACTAAACACTAGATGCTGCTAGAATCGTCGCCACTGTCATCTGTAATGGCGACGACTACCGAGGAGACATCGAAGGTAAGCGTAATTTTTTTAAATTATTTTTTTAAAAAACGAAGTAGAATTCTTCTTTATTGTCCTTTGTCTGGCGTTATCATTTAAAATTACATGAATTTCTTATGTATTGATATTAGTGTTCTACAGTTGAACATATGTAAACGTAAACTGTGTCCTGTCTGTTCTCTCTCTATCTGTCAACTTAATTCCTCCGATTCACATTTCATGAAGTGGTTTATAACTTCTTAACTACGTGTTACTGTTCTCATTACCGTAATAACTAAAGATAATGTCATTACTACTACAGGTATAATAGACAATATACAAAATAATTAAAATATTTTGAATCGGTATACTGTAAAAAATATATATGTGATACATTTCACTCACACGATACGTTTAATGCTGTTCGCTTTACTTCGCGTTTTAAAGAACAAATTAACGATGTTAAGCGGGTATATACTACATTGCACTACAATCATATACGTATGCATTCAATTGTTTTGAAAATATAAGCATAATATACGAAAATTTGAAATTTATGTTCGTTTTAAGATATACGTTAAGTTCGTATTAAAATATTTAAAAAGAAACTACAGACAGTGATCCGATTCAATTATTATTATTTTATAATTCGCGAAATTCTCTGAAAAGAGCAAAAGCAAGTTAAGAAATCTAAGATGTCTGATACTGTCACAGGTGACATTTAGATACCTAAATTATGGTAATGTTATAATATAATCTTTCTTGTCGATCAGAATGTTCCCATAAGTTCCTCTTCTAATACCACGACAGTCGAAGCTATGTAAAAACAGAAACAAATACGTTAATTGTTTTTTATTCATTTAAAAAGTTTCAATTTAGGTATCTAATTAGCATATAGCCCGCCAACGTTTAGAGGGTATAGAAATGCATATTCCATTCGGCAGTCTCAAAATCGAACTCCGATTTTCTATTACAGCTTTAGACAGAAGAATGGTAAAAAAATTGATTTTCGAACGCAATGCAGTATTACCCAAGGAAACCCATTACGGAAAATATGGTACAAATCAGACAATTTTCTGAAATGTTCTGGGGTCCTCAAAATTGGCTAAATATTTTTGAATTAAGCTGTGATATCACTGGCGCTGATAGAAAATGACCGAGTTCACTGTTGATGCCAACGAGGTAAAGTACTTAGAGTACGCAACCGGTTCCAAAAGATGCAATTTGAATTTGAACCATTTACATGGCCGCGGTAATGTAAAATATGTGTATTAACGCACTAAGCCTAAGTAGTTAACCTTATTTTTATTTTTTGAAAAATACGTTAAGTTTTCGTTCTTCGGATAAAATTCAATCAGTCATGTTAGTTGAAATATGCATTTAATAATATGCCTATAAAAATATCGTATTTTATAAAAAAAGAAAAAACACCATTTAAAAGATTGCGTCATTTTCAGACTTTTTTGAAAGCAAATATTTTGTTTGACATTACAATTTAATGCAAATAAAAACTCCTTTGATTTTTAAAGCATGTAAACGCAATACTAAGAAAAGGCTTGCTACATGATTGCCTATACGTGACATTCTAACAGCCATTTAAAGGGTGGGCATTAATGAGCTTACTTTAATTTCATACTGGGGGCGCTGTAACACGGCAGTTGCTCTTCTTCTTCTTCTTATACATCCTTCTTTCTAAGCTGGACCTATTTGTAAAGGGGGCCTCGGCCCCATTATCATCAGGTCCATACGCATAAAGGGCAGTGGGTGCGGATGAAAACAGCAAAGACTGGCCAGCACAGTGAAGGCTGGCAATCGTACATATTGGCAATTGGGCTTTAGGCCGCAGGCCGCCCAGTGGTGGAGAAGCAGATGTTGAAGGGTGAAGGAGAATAAATACCAGTTGCATGTCATGTGAAGGGGGGGGGGGGGAAGGGGGGAGAGAGATAGAGGAAGAAGTAGTGTATATATTTTTTTTTATAATTTTCCGAGTGGCGAATGTTATGTTATTTTATGAAGTTGTGGCCATGGTTGGTTGCCAGTATGGTAGATTTGAGTCAATCAAAGGGGGATGAAATATTTGGTGGGGGAGCAGAGACGGTGGGATAGGTAAAACTCCTGTGTCAGGAAGATGGAGAAGGAAATATTTATGGATTCTTATCTAACACCAGAGGTTAGCATTTGGTTGCCCTGCCATGCAGTGAAATGTTGCGCAGGGGTGGATCTGGGAAAAGTCATAGATCAGTGACAGCCATATATATGGGAAGGAGTATGGTAAAGATAATCTTTTATTTTGGGAGGAGAAGGGAGGCAGTTGCTCATTCTCTGTATTCTATCTCATTGGTTGACGCTGACAACGAGGGACAGACTCAATGTCTTATAAAATATGGCTATTTGTTATAGCTAGTTTTACAAAAAATAGTTATTATTTCCCCTTTTTCGTCTGTTTGTATGCAGACACTTAGCTTCATTTTGTTTCAAGAAATAAAACATTTTCATGGTTTATAGGTAAAAATAATATATTGCGATTTGTATTATCTGATTCATCCATTAATTGAAATTACTGTTATTAGTGGGTATTCAAGTAGCAAAACAATGAAATTCATTCTCTTTGAAAGCATTCGATATCACTGAAGTATTCTGTATTATTCACAGTTATATTGAACGGTATTATACAACAAAAATCCTACAAAGTAAAAATCGGACTAGAATCCATACATTCAGGGAATAAGATTACAAGTAATGCAGGTCAGATGCAAGTTGAGATATTAATCTCCCGTTTGCAAGTTTTACAGGAAGTTATTATGGAGTTTATTCTCTTTTATCATAATTACCGTTTCATTGATTAACTGTTTACTGGGCCTGGAAATATCCGAGAGATTTTAATGTATAAAACTTTAGTTTCTCATAAGTTAAGATTTACATATTAATTTACAAAGTAAATTTTCATTGATTAACACTACGTAGTAAAAAGCTAAAGGAATTTTTGTGTGAATAAAAAAACCAGCAATATACATAAAATTATATATATTTAAGATTTTACAATTTTCGCCCATTTGCTTTTTATAGTTCGTTTCCGAAATATAGTTGTTTTTGCAAATTTCAGCATTTTTCAAGAGCTGCAGAATATATTTCTTACCCCAAGCCGAGTGAGTGGCTACCATGTTTAGCTGTTCATCAAAGAGACCTGGGTTCGAGCCCCGCATAAGGCATGGATGTGTTATTTCTGCTTAAATCTCCCCATCCTCCTATCTGACCTCTGTGGTAAGCAGCTGCTTAAGGAAGGGGGGGGGGAGAAGTATTTTTTTATTTTTTAGACGACCGAATTTACATCTCATGCGGGCACCCCTAAAATTATTAATTATAACACAAAATCATTAGCAAACTATATAATTTTATTTTCCCTAATTGGCAGTGAAATACAATTTATCAAAGGTCGCCATACCTAGAGCAGTTCACATAGAAGACACAAGCGAACTTGCATGGTGAACTGTTTACACCGAAACTTTCCATTAGACCTGAAGGCAAAACTAACGTTTGTAGGGCCCTTAACAAATCTATAAAGCAGAATTGTGCGTCGTTTAACTTTCTTCAGTATTCACGAATTTATATGTCGAGTGAACATATTGCAGGTCGCGATAATAATTTAACAGTATTTCTGAAGCATAAATATGAAATTGGGGGGGGGGTCTACAATATCTCATATTTCCTATTTGAACAACGTTCGCGTATACCGATGTTTCCTAGTAACGCAACCATCAACATAAGGCACATAGTATTGTCTTAAAAATTCAACTCTTTACCTGCAATAGAATACAGGTCCGAACTCGAAATTAATTTAAACTATGATGCAAATTGTAAACACAAACTGAGAAATAAAGAAATATTGAAATGGAGAAAGATTTAAAAAAAAAGTTCGTATGAAAATTTTGGCATGTTTCAAAGTGATTGTTTAGAGGTTCTCAATGTGGGGTGTGCGGTAAAATTCTTTGGGTTATGCCACGAGAGCTCAAAAGTCGCTAGATATATGTTATATATATATATGTTTTATTTTATTCTCATTATTATATTCTAACTATAGTTTTTATCTATCTATACAAGGGGTACGCCAGTTACATACACATTTCCAGGGGGTACGTGAAACATAAAAAGTTGAGAACCACTAGTTCATAGTAAAATTATATAATTTTACTAATATTTGTCAGAATTTTCAACAGCCATTCAAGTAATATGATTCAAATTTGAAATGAAAGAATAAATAATAATAAACGAAAAAGCTTAGTCGGGGATAGAGGCCCTCACAATGATAAAAAAGTTATTGTGCACTCTCATGTCACGGGCATAGGGAACAAGTATGCATAATATATTAATCTTCAAACTAGTTTATGTCAAGGTAGAGCTACTAAAGTAGCTGACTGCAGCCAGGCCTGGTTTTCTCATTAGGCATGTTAGACACTAGGGTAGGGGCACCAACATAACCAGGGATCTTTTATATGCAACAATTTGTTTTTTAGTAACAATAAATTGTGTCTTTTCAATTTTAACTACCTGCAAGTACTCTTTCTCTCATGACAATGGAAAATTTTAAAAGAATTCCGATTGTGAGGATATACAATCTGTTTCCAAAATTATTGTTATACTTCTATGTTATGTGAAAACAAAACCATATTTAAAGTTCTCTAACTTTGAAAATAAGCTTTTTTACAGAAAAATGTTGCAGAAAATAAATTGTAAATCTCAATCAAATTTGAATTATGAAAATTTAGATTTTAGAAAACATTAATTTATTATTTAAAGAGTTGTTGAAAGTTGAAATATTTGACAGCCAATACTGGTGTTGTATTCATCCTAAACACTATTTCAAAACTGATGCAAAATGAAAAACTTTATCGAAACTTTTAAGATTACATTTATTTCAGTAAACGATTTATTATAATTTTAAGGTAAATTCTTACGAGTATATTTTCTTTTAGATTTTCGATTTTTCTTTAACATTTTGGTACAAAAGCTTAATTCAAAGTAATGGAGATTCGAATAAAGTTTTCACACAATATGAGTGTCTTAATGTTTTTGAAAATTTTATGTAATTTAATCATTCTCAGAACGCTAAAGAAATATTTTTTGAAATTTAAATTGATAATTTGATTGTGTAATATTATCCCGTATTGAATACCTCAAGTTATATGTTATCCATAACATTAATTTCACTATTACTCTATTATTATTAGAATTTACACGTTTATTTCCATACATTACTTCCGTTAGTGTGGTTGTGAAAGAAAATATTTTTATACGATATTGAAAGAAATATTGTTGATAGTGGTGGACTACTGCTTCGTGTGCCTAGAAACACATGGTGTAAATTCGGCCGTCTAAAGAAAAGTTCCCGTTCAAAAATAGTCAAGCACACTAACCATGGGTTTATGAGGCAAACAAACAAATGGGTGAAAATTGTAAAACATTAAATATATATAATTTTATGAATAATGCTGGTTTTTTCAATCACCCAAAAATTGCTTGGGCTTTTTTACTATTTACGTAATGCAAGTTTATTCAACATTTTCGACATAATAATGCTTTTGCACAGTAGTTGAATGTATAAAATATTTGAGTTTTAATTTAAGCTAAATTAAATGATAATCAAATTAATTCTCTATCAGTTCTACTTTTTGGAAGTATGGAGTTTTTCAAAAATTTTAACATTTTTATTAATATTAGTTAATGAACAAATTACCCCTCAAACAGCTGCTTGACCCCAGAAATCTGATAGCCTGTCAGTACAATACACTATAGAGGTTTGTGAGAACATTCATGCATTATAGAAAGAGCTCGAACCCAGGTTCGTAAGGTTAACTACCGGGCCATCGGAACACTGATAAACAGTTTGATAAAATTAACTTTCCTCAATGACGGGGAGATTGCTCTCTCAACCCCCTTAGACGGTATATATACTACTAACATTTGATTTAAAAAGTATAGAACTACTTCCACTCAAAGACTCCGAATCATCAAATACCGGAACGCCATTTCGGTACAATGATTCAATAATATCTAGTAGCAGAATGGTGTTCTGTTTCAGTGATTCGAAAGCAGAGAGAGTAGAAGAACGGTATTCTATTTTGTTGCAGTAGTGCTTAATTGCTTCCCCTATTCAAAATGTCACGCTTCGTCGGATTCTTACTAATCAAAAAGTTGTGAATCATAAAAGAAATTTTACTTTTATCACAATGACAAGCAAAATCAATATCTGGGTCCATACCAGGGGTGAAAGTAGAGATCTAGCCGGTAAGCTTCAAAGCATAGCTATGTATGAAAAATCACTTACAGGCGGTTACTCCACTGAAATCATCTTAGGGTAATAAAGTGAAGCGTATGATGACCATGGCGAAAGTACACTGCCTCAGTATTTTCCTTTTTCCCTATGTTTACCGCAGATCTTCCTATGGTTTCGAGGGTTCGAATGTAAAATAAATAATACACGTAATTACCTGTCGATGCCGTTGTATTTGCATATATATATATGTATGAAAAAAGGGTTATTATCCAGCATAATGTTTTAAAACTGAGTTTAGTTCTTAAAACTAAATTTTTATTATTAAAAAAATTTCTTTAACTGTTCACCTATATTTAATTTTTATCACTCAACACGCATATTCTAACCAGATGACAGAATTAAACATTTTATTTTAGAACATATATCGGAGATTCAGAATAACTGTAAAAATTCAAGTGCAATGATTACCAGAGATAAAGCTATTTCGCTTCCGCGATATCCGTCCCCAAAAATTTAAGAACGTGCGAATATTTTGTGGGACGATAAAATAAATGGAACATTACGTTCTGTATTATGCTATTCCAGTAGCGGAATGTAATATAACTGGAAAATATTTTTAAATTCCCCCTCAACTTAAAACTTACATTTGTGTTGGCCTCAAGTCCTCAAATTGTTTTCCGTGATTCTCAGAAATGTTAGAATTTTCAATTCAATAGAATATAAAATTATATACAAAAATTATATTTAGAAGACGAAAGGAGAAAATATGGATATGTAAATACCCATCTCACAACAGATCGAGAATCAAAATAAGTTTAAAACCCCAAATCAATCTTTTCTAGTTCTGCCTGGTGGTAACACAGACAGCTACGTCGGTTGTCAACTTGTCTATGATCATTTAACGATTCTCCAAGAGACGGCTTTGGTTGTGGTGTCCTTATTCTTTCTTTACCGTCTCCTTTCTAATCGTTCAAAGAGAAAGCACTTCAAATTTTTAGAACTCCCCCTTGGCACTTCCTGTCGGCAAAACTGAAACTTCAAGTATGCGATTTTCAAACAGCTTGATCATCTAAAGGGTTAAATTCTAGTAGTGTAATTAAAAAATCAAGAAATTTTTCGGTTTTTCTTAAAATCAAATGTTCAATTGAGAGTATTAAAGCGTAAAAGAAATCGTTAACTGCACCACTATTGAAGAATGTCTTACAGGTACGTCGGACCGGCAATTTTTTGCCGGTAAGTGGTACGTGCATAGCTGGCTACTTTCACCACTAGTCCACGCATGAAATCATTTATTCCATTTGAAGCCTGCCCAATCCCTGTTTGCCTGAACTCCTCTCAGTACTACTCATTCAAAACAAAAATTTTCAATCTCTTAAAAGCGAAACGTTGGGTTACAACCTCGTGCCCAAAAGGAAAATTTACTGTTGTCAATGCAAACCTCTTAACCACCGCATTCTACCCATTGAGGTAGTAATACTAGCGACAGGACTCCAATTCCCGTAGCATTGGCCGCCATGATCACAGACGGCTGTCTGCCGACTGCTTAGTGAGGCAAGATACCCATGATGCCTTGCGATAGGCTGCGAACAACGATGAAGGCTATTTAAAAATGCTTAACAAATGATTTAAATGAGGCAGAACTTTGCTGTTTTTTATTTCAATGAGGTTATTCCAGTGTAGTAATTAAAGCAAAATAGATTACTACTGATGATTACATACTGATTTATATCGGATGAAAAGCGAAGACGCTGGAAACCGCTTCTCTTTCAAATCGAGGTTTTGTATGAAAATTAAAAAAATTCGATATGTTCTTAATATGTGATTAAAGCTGAACTAAATTGACTGTAAACTTAGTAGACTTTAAATTGAGCTCGTTTAAAACAGGAACAATTCATAAATATATTTTAAAATCTAATACATGATTAAATCATTCAGCTTAAGCGAAAGCCCTCAAAATTTATAGGCCTTAATAGTGCAAATCCGCGCCTCATTTAGAAAAACATGAAAAGTCACATTTATTTTCTTCTTTCATTAAAAAATATTAATTTTTATTAAAATCAAAGAAATAATCAGAGAGTGAAACTTTTTTTTTTAAATCAGCTGAGGCGGGAAATCAAATCTCCTCAAAAATAAATGACAGAATTTAATTTCATGCTATAAAAAAACCCAAATATTATAAGCTTGTTATTCACCTGAAGCATAAAGAAATTCAAGCCCCTCTCCCACACAAACACACAAATGGCATTATTGAAATTTGATGCTATGAAAAAACAAATATTGTAAACTTTTATATCAGCAAAGGCAGAAGGAAATCCAAGGTCACACACACATAAATGACATAATTGAAATTTCATGCTATACATATAAAAAGCAACAATTTACACTTTCTCTCATTTCAAAAGCCCCCCATACCCCCCCAACACAAATGACATGATTGAAATTTCATGCAACAAAAACCAAATATTCTAAACTTTTATATCAGCTGAGGCAGAAGGAAATCCAAGGTCACACATACAAATGACATAAATGAAATTGCATGCTATATATATAAAACAATAATTTACACTTTCTCTCATTTCAACTAAGGCGGAAGAAAAGGCAAGTCCCACCCTCCCACACACACAAATGACATGATTGAAATTTCATGCAACGAAAACCACATATTGTAAACTTTTATATCAGCTGAGGCAGAAGGAAATCCAAAGTCATACACACACACAAATGACATAATTGAAATTGCATGATGTACATATAAAAAGCAACAATTTACTTTCTCTCATTTCAACTAAGGCAGAAGAAAAGGCAAGCCACCCTTCCCCTCCCACAAACACACAAATGACATGATTGAAATTTCATGCAACAAAATACAAATATTGTAAACTTTTATATCAGGTAAGGTAGAAGGAAAACCAAGGTCACACACACAAATGACATAATTAAAATTTCATGCTATAAAAAAACAAAAATGCTATTTTCATTTCAGCTGAGGCAGTAGGAAATTCATAATTTTGTTATGTTGCATGAAACAAACACACACAAAATATAAGAAATGAAGTTACTGCAAAGTATATTTTTGTCACTGTGTTTTATGCAAATTTAGATGTTTGCTTTAATATATGCCTTTTAATTTTTCTGTCATGTGTCTCTCTAAATGGTGAAGTCTAATTTAGCATATTCTTTTGTAATGTTTCGTTTTCATATTATAAGCATGATTGTCAACTTCCACATCCAATTCCCTATTACTGATATGATTATCTATTGATATGAGCACAACATGCATTGAAGCCTATGTAGGATATTAGCCTGAATTTTTTAATTAGGTATAAAATGGTTGTTGTTGAGAATATTAAAGTTTTCTCCTGGAAGACACTGTTCTGCAATTTTTGTGAAATCACAACTGTGAGAAAACCTCAATTTTTAATATTAACCTTTAAAGTGACAGAAGCTGATTAATCAGTTTCCAAAAATCCCAACAAAGGAATCTGCAACATGCTTTTTTTGCTTCCATAACGTTTTTTTCCAGAATTAAATGCTTTTTCTTTTGATATGTAATATGGATATTTCATTCATTAGTTTTTCATAATAAGGCTCAAAAGTTGTTTCTTAAAGGAAAAAAAAATGTCTTTTTAAGGGTTAATAAGTGCAGACACAGAAGACTGCATAAGGCCAGAGTCAATGTTAATTTACATTATATGCAAGAAATTTTTCATAATTTTTTTGCTATAAATGATTGCTTGATATTATCCACATGTGAGAAACACCTAAAATGTCACTGGACATTTCATTATTGCTGCCAATGATTTTAATTTCATTGAAAGTTAAACAATTGCCATTTTTCTTATTAATTATCAGCCGGTTAATTATTAACTGCATGTATGCACTTTGGAACTAAAGATCATTAGGTTATTATAGTTCTCTTCTTTAGCTCTTAGAATTAAAAAAAAAATAAATATGGTCCTGGCTGAATTTGTAAGTTAAAATATATTTTGAGCCAGACAAACCAACTGTTAAAAAAAATAACCTATGAGGATTTTCCAACTATATAAAACTGAAAAAACAACAAAAATTAGAGTTTCAGAAGCTATATCTGAAATTTTATCATTAGCATTTATTACCATAATCCACATATCCAAAATAGCATTTGCCATTGAACAGTATTTGTTTCCTAATTGACTTCTCCTCAAATAATAAAGTGAATATCATATACTTCTGCTTACTATCAGTAAAATTTTCCATGCAGAAAACTTCAATAAATCCAGGAAGGCTATCTACAGATCTGCACCAAGTTAAAATTGAGCTATTGGGAAAGATTTTCTCTTACAAATTAATAAGCCCTTTTAAAAATAGAACCTCAATTTTTAATAAGCCTTTGTAGAATGAAAATATCATGGTAAACCTTTTTTACCTCTTGGCAATAAAATATGCCATTGCTTCTTTCAGCATTTTGCTGTGAATTTCTGAAAAAATTTAAAGTTATATCTAGAAACACAGGCTTTGGTGTCTCAATGTCATCTTGATGAACTTTTGAGCTTAAACAAATCTATCTTTTAAAATAGAAGAGTCTGATTGCTTGGCTCTTAGCTGGCAGTAATTTCACCATAGCATTTTCTTTAAGTTCTGGATTTCATTTTGCACTGACAACAACTTTCTCTTAAAATTTCTAGGACTCTTCCCTCTTTCACAGCATGAGTGATCATTTTTATAGGCAATATCTGTTCTCATTCCAATTTCTATGATATCTTCTACAAGTGTCTCTCAATATAGGCATTTGTTACAAATGTGAATAAAATGACATAATTGAAATTTCATGCTATACATAAATATGTATTATTATTACAGCATCATTAATTAATCCTACTGTGCCATTTTCTGGAGCTTTATTTTTAAAACAGTAAAATGTTGGGAACAGATAGTACTAGCTACTGTTTAAAGAGAGACAGTGGAACTTCAACCACAATTAACAAGCCTTAACATTTTAACTCATAAAATTTTTATCAAATATGAAGAGCAAAGTTTTAGGCTTCATTTATCAAAATAAAAATGCAAAGCAGAAGTCTAATAAAATTATCTAATTTCAATATTTCTTTTAGAAACAAAATTCACGAAAGTATTCTATAAATTCCATGCTGTTTGAATCTATAAATCGCCTTCTTTTCATATGTAAATATTGTGTGTTTCATTTATGAAAAAATCGTGCACTACATCTGATATTATACTAGGACAGAACGATATTTTAAAATGCTTTATTTATTTTTAGGCCTGTTTAACAATTTAAATTTAAAGAATTTCACAATATTCATAAATTACTAACCTACGAAATGTCTAATTGCTGCTTTTACAGTATTTTTCAGTAGTTAGTACACAATTCATGTAAATATAAGAGCGTGGTGAAATGTTTGTTTACACATGCAACACGCCTCTCTCTCTGCCTCACTGAGGAGTAGGCTTAAGATTTTGTACATGTTCATGGCGTCCGTTGCCAGTCCTGTCTCTAGTAATATTACCTTAATGATTCTACCATCTAAATTTCCGATTTCTAGCAAACACTGTTTAATACATTTGCAAAGTTTCCAAATTTAGTGACCTCTATCAGCTGAAAGATCAAACTACTGAAATATTTGAAAAATGTGAATTGTAATATTTTGTTAGTTTTTTACGTAATTGAAAAGTAATTTCTCTCTAAAAACAATAAATTGACTGATGAGATGAAAATATTAGCTCGCTTTTTCCACAAGGAGCTAAAATGTCCAGTCACTTCTGGTGAATATGGAATGCTTGTTTTCAAAGCGAAATTTAGTGTTTGTAATAATGGAAACCAAACTAATGAAAGATTTTTTTTTAATAGAAAATATTCCAATTATTTCTCAATGTTCTATACATTCCCAAAATTAATGTTTTTAATGGAAGAAATTCAAATTAATGGAGCGCCATTTCACAAAATGGTTATGTCTTTAGGCTACTCAAGACAACTTAGGTAGCAAATCAGACTTTTTGCGTAAAAACCACCAAAAATAAATAAACATCCGAAAACTTCCAGTTGCGGAAATTTATGTTAGCAGGTACAATTCTACACTTGACTATCGAATACTTTTGAGAATATAAAGAAGGCTGAACGGTTTGCTACTACCTCCAATTGCACATCATGCAATGCCTTTCTCAGCTGTTCTTATCTAATAATTAAGCTATCACTATTTCATTCTCCTTTCCATGAACAAGCCAAAACTAAGAATAAATGATGAGGGTAGTAGAATTGCAAAATATTTTAAAGTATTTATTCCACGCTTCTTAAAACTATTTACTGTGTACTTCGTTTTATTTTTGCACAAGTTACCACTACGAATTATGTGGAGGGTATGAACAACCTATACAACCATAATATCAAGAAAATTTCTAAGATGACCAATAGATTTCCACTGGTTAGCTTAGATATATGGATATATGGTTATGTGAGAATGTTGGTGTTAATTTTAAATACGAATACTTTATGTTCTTAAGCTTGTTTTCAGAAAAAATGAGTTATTATCATCACTGTCTGTCTGTCTGTAGATGTAGAACTTTTTGTTCTTGGATATAAAAACTCTTTTTGGGTTAAGTATTGATGAAATATCATGATTCCCATTTTCGAAATCTTCCTGTAGCTATAATTGTGCTCTCCAATGAATGAAAAATTTGAAAATTGCAAACTACTATTGAAAAAGATGAGGGGTAGGGAAAATGCACTTTTTTTTGTGTGTTAGGAGATAATAATTTGTTTCTAGAGACAAATTGAAAATTCCTTTTGTGTTGGATGGGTATTGATAAACTATTACAATTCCCACTTTTAGAATCTCATAAAAGCTGTAATTGCATCCTATGACGGTGAAAAAATTTAAACGAATATTGCAAACTATCTATTTGGGGCAGAAATTTGATATTTTACTGGTGGAGTGTGATGATCGAAGGTTTTCATTGGCAAAAAGTCTTTTTGAGTTGAATAGGTAGTAAAGAAATACAATGATTCAAATTCTCCAAATGGCCTTAATGTACCTTTGTTACAGAGAACTAAATGTAGAAAATGTAAAACCTGAAGTAATATTACGAAGGATTATAGCTAGGATATATTTATGGGAGGGGAAAATCTGAAGTCCTCTCTCTACTACCCATTCAAAACTTTTCCATCTTTATGGAAATATTTATGCTAGAAATTCTGGTTGTAGAATGTATTGATGAAGGACTGGGTAACTGATAGTCATATGTGTTTTAATTAAATTGCATCAATTAAAATTCGACCAGTTGCCATTTATTTTTATAAATTTAGTACTTGATTAAAAATTTCAATAATATTTCAATATAGTAATAATGAATAAATACTTTTTTTTTATATACACTGGATGTTTGCTTCTTAACTCTAGGAGATAAGAAAATGCAACTTTTTTATTTTAATGCGATATTTCATAATAAATTAAATTTTTTTGCACTTTATAGGATAATAATATATTATTATTTACATTTTCCAATCACCGATTTGTACGAATGAAAATTACTGTTAAAGGGTGCAAAACTCAGAAAATGAACAATTTCCCAGAGGCGATACTTCTAGTTTAAAGTAAAATTATTGTACACAAGAAAATTTTTCAAAAAGCCACCACTAAGAATCAAAGTATGTTAAGTGTATGCTAAAGCATCTTTATAGTACCATCATAGTATATAATGTGAAAAATATACATATTTCTGGCAATTTCCGACATACATAAAATTCGACTTAAGGTTTTGAAGAAACAGAACCCTTAATTAATGCAATGCTCTTTGTATTTCACTATCTAGAGAAGAATGTTCTATTTCTTTTAAAACACCGCTATAATTTTTTTATTCATCTCCCTGAAGGGAAAATTATGTTGTAAAATGCAATTGCTTTGACTACAGTCTACCACAGATGAAACAGACCATGCAGTCTAAGATGTTACAATGAACTGATTTTGAATCTAACAGCACCCAAGTTGAAATCATGTCTAGTGGTAAAACAATGGAATGAAGAGATTGAAATTCTTCATGAAGTATATTCATTTTTACTGGTGTTGATTAACAGTCTGCTATTTCAAAAAAAAAAAAATTCCCCTCAAGTAGCTAGTTGCCACAGAGGTCTGAGTTGGGTTGTTTTACCTCTGAGCGGCACTTTTTTGCACACCATGGGCTAAATGGCCAGGTCACATGGACCCTGAAGGCTCAGAGAAGGTTGGGGGAGGGGACCCACTGGAACAGCCGTTGGGAGACAGATGGTAGCCTCCCGTCAAGGCCATCCAGTGTGTTCTTTAACGTGCACAGGGTATGGCTCTCCCACACATGGGGCCACGGCTTAACGTCCCATCCGACGGACGGCGACCTTTCCAAGCCCATCGGTGTCCCCTACTGACCGTGGGCAGGGTGAGCAGGGTGGGGAATTTTGCGGAGATAAATCTCAATGCTGACCCAGCTGGGACTCGAACCTGGACAGAGGTCTGAGAGTAGCCTGTTAGTTTATACACTATAGAGATCTGTGAGGAAGGTGAGACCTCAACAGAAAGACAACACAAACATCCATACCTTATTTGAGGATTGAACTTGGGTACCTTTGATCAATAGCCAAGTACACTAATCACTCAGCCATGTCCTCTTTTTTTATTTAAAAAAACATGGAACTGTCCCCCTCCTTTTGTATAAACCCATAAGAATGTGTTTCAAACTAAAATTAAAGAATGCATTTTTTTGTATATATCTTTTTTAAATTTCTTCTACTTGTGACTCAAATAATTTAATGAAAATGCAAATCATGAATGATAAAATCATTCTGTTAAAGTTGTAAAAGTTTATATTTGTTGTAATACTCTTTATAGTCTAAGAAATTCTCCTAACATGTTCTATGAAGATTGGTTACCTATTTAATCCCTGAATATCACTTTTTTGTACACAATGGGCCAAATGGCCCAGTTATAAGGGCTCAGAGAATTCACTGGGCAGCTGTTAAGAGACAGGTGGCAGTCTACATTATGGCCATTCAGTGTGTTCTTTAATGTGCACAAGGTATGGCGGCTACCCTGCATGAGGTCATGGCTTAATATCCCATGTGACAGACAGCAGCCTTTCCGTGTCCTTAGATGTTCCCTTTCTCACTGTGGCCAGGGTGGGGGTTAGAGCAGATAAATCTCAATACTGGCACAGTTAGAACATCAACCTGGTGTCCTATGAGGATGTTCATTAAAAAAAGCAATGTTTCATTTGCATCAAACTCTTTTAACTTTAATTTTTATTTCAAGTTAAGTGATGCTAAATGTTAATTTAGTTTGAAAACATGCAAATTATAATTTAGCTATATTAAACAATGGCGAATTATAAAAATTAGTGGGAATGAACAAAAATAATAAAATATAAATTTCCCTCAAGCAGCTGCTTGCCATGTAGGCCTGACAGGAGTTGTCAGAACTGTACAAGGGCCCAATGTGTTTTACTGCAACTAAGGACAATGCAATGTGTGATATATGTAATCCATGTTAGAAATGGTAAAAAAATCATTGTTGTACAGCTTTGCACAACATACTTATGTTGTAAAAGTGCATTTCATTTTGAGTAGTAAAATAACATGAATTTAAAGAAAAAATAAGGACATACAGAATTAATTTCGAAATGTGTTTTTACTCTTTTGACATGCAAGAGTTAATTAAGTGACAATCTGTGAACCTAGTTTCCAACAGATCAACAGAATTTTTCAAATTTTATAATGTATTTATGGTTGAAAATACATTCAGACCATTTTACATTAATGACATAAGTTCTATACCCTCACAATTTTGAAATTTCACCATCAAAGGTCAAATTCCATTTGACTCTAAATAATAAAGTGTATTTAATAAATTTGGCACTAGTGGTAGATGTAAGTGGGAATATTATAAATTATATTAATATAATTAATTAAAAATATTAGTGGGAACGAAAAAAAAAATAAAAATATAAATTCCCCTCAAGCAGCTACTTGCCATGGAGGCCTGACAGGAGTTGTCAGTAGAAGGTCTATCAGGACAGTGGGATCTCAGCAGAAGTCAAACAAACATCCATGCCTTACTCAGGGCTTGAACCCAGGATCACCTATCCACTTGGCCATGGAACCACTAATGAACAATAAGCCAATGATTTTATAAATGCCCATTAAGAAAGAAATGTGTATGTATTTATATACATTAGTGATTTATTTTGTTTTAACAGGAAAAAGAAAACATAACATAAAGGTTACAGTTATAAAGGTTGCAAAAAGCAAACAAAATGAACAGGTGAAGAATAAGCGAAACAAATAACAAAGGTTAAATAATCAGGATCATAATTAAATTATGAAATACATAAATTATATTTTAAAGTATACCTGTACAAATATTGCTATTTATTGCCATAGGAGCAATCAGTAAAAAAAGATCACAATATTTTATCTAAGTCATACAAATTATTGCATTATTCAACAACAGTTTTATGCTTTCCCCATCCATGAAAGCATTTGGTAAATTTCCTGGATTCTTTGCCTTTTAAAGTCAGCATCAGTTTTCTAGTTGCTTTACTAAGATGTTTTGCACGTAGATTCTGAACATACACCTACAATTAGGGAAAAAAAAGTGCACAGTGAATACTGGAATGAAAAGTTGCAAGCATTTAAAATGATGCTAAATGTTAATTTCAGCAAAGCATCACAAAACAACAGAGGTGGTTTTAATAATGTGCTCCAAACTAGTGCAATGCTTGTGAAAACCTTTAAAAATGGACAAAATGGGGTATTAACTACAATGTGTGTATTCCTCTCCTCCCTCCACTTCACTATACACTATTTTTTGGCTGTTTCAATATCACACAGCTGTTACTAATGATTAGCTAATTTAATCTGGCTTGAAATGCATTCTGATATTATCTAAAAAAAAAAAATAAAAAAATGTCATATTAGATGTTGGTGCCAAGGAAGAAAGAGTGATCTCACCATGTTTATTTACAAAGTGAAACACAAATATTGGTATGTAAAATTAAATAACCTTAATTCCATTTTTTTTGTTACCCATAATGTTAACTATGAGTCTCATTCCTATATTTACCTGAACACTGGCAATCCTGATCACTATACCACATTATACTGATGTGCCCATCTGCACCCAAAGCCAAACGAAAGTATTATTCCATGGCTCTTAAATAGTTATACTCAAATAAAGTTTTGAATGCATTAATATCTAAAGTGCTGGAAGACACTATATTTCCTAGAGAACTTTGCTACATGTTTTTATATTTTTGCTAAAAGAAATTTCACTTTTAAAAGCTTTTTTCATATTACACATGAAAATTAACAAATTACATTGTGTAGAATAATATGACCAAGTTATTGTCAGTTACTTACTTCAGGATAAAATTCTACAGCTCTTTAAATTTTCATGTTAAAGAGAAATGGTAATTAATCTGGCACTTTGGTGTAATTTTAAAGGTTAATTTGCATATTTTTTGGTGTCAAGCCTAACAAATTGCCTCATTCTAATACAAGTGTGAAATGTATATGGCATTTCTGCTATGGGTTCCAGTACTGCAATTACTTCATAAAGTACGAGTTGAGTTCTAAATAAGTTATGCTTCATGATTATTACTGTACAATGCACAAAACCTGCAGTATAGAATACTCTTGAGTTCTTCAGATTGCAAATTTGAATTCTGCTTTAATGATTAAACTGCTTTTTATGAATTCATTCTTCTTGGCCTGTGTATTGAACCACTAGATAGCCTGACTACCATCTCACCTCTATAAAGACTTCTATTGTACAACACAGTACCTATAAATTTTATCTTTGAAACATAGGTTAGTTTCTACACTTACCATGTATAAACTCCAATGAGCACACCTACAATTAATATAAGTAGGCAAAAATCTTCATCATTACCAGCACTTTACGGACTTTGTAAAAAAACTATTAATTATATCTTTTCAATTAGTGAAATCCTGTAGCACTTTATAGTTCACAAGTAACTAAATTCTAAATTTCATATGACTTTTAATTATTATGTTTGTTTTACACAGTTTATTAAATTGTTACACACAATCCCTGGCCATTGAATTTTATGACCACTCAGCCTAAATTGAGGAAGGAACTGTGCAATTGAAATAAAAGCTGGTGTATATCAGCAGTGACTGAAGTTTATTTTCAGACTGTGGTGAAGTTTGTAAAATGTGTGAACTAAAACGTACATATAAAATGGGCAAATGGCAGAATTTATCAGCATCTAAGATAGGTATAATTGATGAGGTTAAGGGTATAGGTGCTTCTAGCCCACAAAACAGCACAGCTTGTTAGTTGATCAAGAGCAGTTGCTTGTACTGTATGGAGACTGGAACACTAGAGGCACTCCCTTGTGGATAGTCACAACAGATTTCCAGCACGACAAGGAGTAAGACTCTCCATCATTTAGGCTATCAGAGTAGATGCACATAAAGATATCTATGCC
This sequence comes from Ryuthela nishihirai, assembly GCA_038380435.1. Classification (NCBI taxonomy): domain Eukaryota; kingdom Metazoa; phylum Arthropoda; class Arachnida; order Araneae; family Heptathelidae; genus Ryuthela; species Ryuthela nishihirai. The sequence continues at coordinate 40,121,038 of JAWZYU010000018.1, read as the reverse complement.
TAACACAACACCACCAAAACTTGCGAGTTACTTAACAATGCCAAGAACATCAAGCATAGACTATGGATATGCAGAAAATAGTCTGTTGGTTCAATGAATTTCAATGAATCGCATTTCCTTTTGTACCATGCAAATGGATAACTACATATCTGACACAAGCAGCTTGAAGTACATGTGATACAAGGTGTATTGTACAGACAATGCAAGCTAGTGATGATGGTATCATGATCTGGGGGATGTTGGGTCCTTAATGCATTATTGATGAAGTATGTCCTTTAATATTAATGTTCCCTAATAGCAGCAGATCTTTCAGTAGGACAGTGCACACATCATCAGGCTTATAATGTACAGGAATGGCTTGGAGAACATTCGACAACAATATTTCCTTCTCATGGCAAGTTTCCCCAGAACCTCATTGAGTATCTGTGGGATATTGTGGAATGGGAAATCTGATGGGCTGATACATCAGTAATCACTGTCACTAAATTGTGGTGGGGTGTCACAGTCTGCTTCGATGAACATATCTCCTGATTATAGATATCCATACCATGTTTAGGAAGTTATTAGAGCCTCAAGGTGGCCCCACACAGTAGTAACATATTGATGGATCATGAGAACTTTCATGTTTTTCATTGTGGATATTGTTGCCCCCCAAAAAATAGGAATTCTTGTGTGCTTAACTCATTAAAATATAAGCTATTGTTTTCACTTTCTCATCTGTTTATAAGCAGAAATTTAACTACTTTGTTTTCAAAGACAAATGGAAAATTATTATTGGGTTGGATAAGTATTAATGAAATATTAGGATCATCGTTAGGGATTTCTGAATCTTACAATAGCTTAGATTTCTACTGTTTACAAGCTCTAAAAGTGGAAAATGCAACTGCAAGTATGAATATTACAAACAGCAGCAGCATTTCCTATTCACCAGAGATGGTATGTTATTCTAGTTTATTCTGGATGTTTTGTCAGGAAAAAAGAATTCTTGTTTCTTATTCTGGACTTAACTGTCATGGAACAAAAATGTTCATGTTAAAAATTTCAGCCACACTTGCTATGACACTACTGAAAGATCATGTGGAATCTTGCTTCTTCTGGACATTGCTGTCAGGAAATAGGAATTTCTTTGTTTCAAACAACCAGTAGTTCACTTATTTACCATTTTGTTAAAGTGTACAGGGATTTCCTGATATTGCAATAAGCATGTTGACAAGATATGCATCAGTTTGTAAGATGGTACTGAAAAGGAAGAATGTGGAAGGTGAACAAAGATGTTGAAAACAAGAAGTATATTACATGCATGCAGTGCTTGTGGCAAGAGCAGTGAAACCTGTAAGTTCTGTATGGTATCTCTGCATAAAGGATGATTTGGGCTGCTTTACCTCTGAGAGGCACTTTTTTGCACACAATGGGCAAAATGGCCAGGCCACAGGGACTCCAGGGCTCAGAGAAAGTTGGGGGAGGGTACCCAATGAACAACTGTTAGGCAGCAGATGGTGGTCTCCCATCAAGGCCATCAAGTGTGTTCAAGATATGCAGGGTATGGCTCTCCCACACAGGGAGTTTTAGTGGAGATAAATCTCAATACTGGCACATGTGGGATTCGAAATAGGAACTACAGATTGCACATATGGTGTACTACTGACTGAGCCACCCCCAGCTCACATAAAAGATGATGTTTTGACAAATACCACACTTTGAAATCCAGGGTACTTTGGAAACATACACAGTATGTTTCAGTTTAGTTGTTTATGGATGGGGCATGTTACAAATTTTACCAATTTTATGTTTAATTTTACCAATGTTACAAATTTTACCAATTTTACCAATTTAAACCAATGCATGTGAATATCCTATAAGTTACAAAAAATGCCAGTTGGCTGGGGGTAGTTTATCACAATTTTGTCTGCTCATCAGTGTGTTAAGTGGGTAGTCATAATACAATGGGCCATTGAGTGTATATGCTGATATTTTTTTCTATTTTTGTTGGGCTTCCAAGCAAGAGGTTTGGAAAGATTTGCCCCCCCCCCCCCCTTTTCATTTCTGACACAAGTCCTTTTTCTGATAATACGGTTATTTAGAACTTTCTTTAAAAAAAAAACTCTGGAATAGAAAATATCTTTTTTTTTTTTACAAAATTTTCAACTTGCATATTGTGAAGCCTTGGGATCACATGGTGATATTTGTAATCTACATGTAAATATGCAAAAATACTTATAATCTTCTTAATTTATTTCATGAAATTACAAGTGTTCCAGCTTCATTTTTGATGCTTTAATTTATGGCAACAGTGAATTCTGTTATATTAATAAAATTTAAATAAGATTATTATATTCAATATTTTAACAAAAATATAAATAGACAGTAGAAATGAAAAATACCTGTGCACTTTTGTAGGCCAACTTGATTTCTACTTCACTGCACTTAGAACCTACCCAGATGAACACTTGTGTTCCATTGTCCAGTATCATTATATCATCATCAGCTAGATCATCTTGACAGAAATCTGAACATTTCTCTGAGATGGAAAAGTACCCCTTCTCATTAGAACAGCGAAAAAGTCTTGTATATTTCATAAATTCTGCATCCTGTTAAAGAAAGAAAACTTTAATTTGAGAAGTTTGGTTTATTATGATTTGTAGAGAAATATCTTATTTGGTGCAATGGAAAAAAAAAGTGCATCAGTATTTTAAATATACATTCTTTGTAATAAAAAAAAAGCATAATGTATATTTTATTAGAATATTATAGAGAAAAAATTGTCATTAGGCGGATGGAATCTGAACCCACGAACTCCTGATAACATACCAGGTGATCTGGCCACTGAACTACCGGCTGCCAAATAAATAATAAATAAATATCCCCTCAAGCAGCTGCTTGCCACAGAGGTCTGACAGGAGCCTGTCAGTTTATATGCCATAGTAGAAGGTCTGAGAGAATGGCAGGGCCTCAGCAGAAAAATGACACATACATCCATGCCTTACCCGGGGCTCGAACCCAGGTCCCTTAGATCAGTAGCCAAGCGCGCTAACAACTCGGCCAATAACCATCCTCTATTAATGGCTAAGCATTATACCATGGATAGTCATTGGAAATGTAGGTATTATTATAGGTATTATAACCTATAATGTTGATGATACCTATAAATAAAACATTTGCCACAATAAGTTTACTAGAAAAAAGGCTATGGTTTTTTTTTGAAGCAACCAAAATTTTATAATAATTACGGACGAAATTCCAAAGAATATCAAATTCCCTACCTATTTAACTTGTTTCCTAGAGAAATAGTTAACTTAAAAAAAAAATTGTGATTTTAAAGAAAAATTATTTCAGTGGTTGATGAAAATGTGTTTATTTGGAAACTTTCATCATTTTGTTGGTTTTCTTTTTCATTTATTCTTTTTTTTCTCTCCTTCATTTTATGTACTACTGATGTAATCTAGATTATATCTGTAAAACCAATATGTACATTCTCGTTGATAAGCTTCGGCTTAGTAGGATTTTTTATGTAAAATAATTATAAATAATAAAAAAATAAATACCCCCTCAAGCAGCTGCTTGCCACAGAGGTCTGACAGGTGCCTGTCAGTTTATATGCCATAGTAGAAGGTCTGAGAGGATGGCAGGACCTCAGCAGAAAAACAACACACACAACCATGCCTTCCCCGGGGCTCGAACCCAGGTCCCTTAGATCAGTAGCCAAGTGTGCTAACCACTCGGCCACGATAATACTTATTGAAAATAAATTTGAAATTTGAATTGAATTTTTGGTTTCTGAAAAATGAAATTTAAAGTTTATTCTTCTAGAAATCAACATAAAACTGCTGCCACTCAATTGAGGGAGTCTTTGTTCTAAAGCAGTGGTTTTCAACCTTTTATGCTTCACGTACCCCCTGGAAATGTTTATGTAACTGTCTTGTATAGATAGATAAAACTATTGTTATAGTATAACAATGGGAATAAAATAAAACATAAATATATACACATGAAATTTTGCATTCATAGATTACATATATCGATAAACACAAAAAATGACATTTTTGCACAGCATGTTGCCAACTTAGCAACTTTGTTACTAGATCTAGTGACTTTTGAGCTCTCATGGTGTATCCTAAAAAATTTTATTGCATACCCCACGTTGAGAACCCATGCTCTAAAGGATTTTAGTTTTACTAAATGTTTTTTAAATAGCAAAATTTTTTAAAGATAAACTTTAAAATTTTATGCTCACTGATATAAACTTTATATCAATGTTTAGTGTTAAGTAAGAAATGTTTATTAAACTACATTTATTTTCTACTAAACAAACATTTTACCTCTATTATTTAATAAAAAAAAACATAAACACACCTTATCATATGGCTTTCTACCACCAAATGCTACCCAGAAGAAGTTTTCTGGCTCTTCACCTTCATTTATAACTTGCACACTGTGTGTTTTCTATAAAAGAAAATATAAAATAACTTTTTCAAATATACATGTAACTGGATAATTAATACAGAATGTTATTCTGTATGAATATTAAATATATATATATTTTGAATAACATTTTATATAAAGATTTCATAAATGAAAGATCTATTACAGGTTAAAATTAATGTGCAATATTACATTACTATTAAGTGGAGCAGGCATAAATAACAGCAACTACTTTTAATTCCAAAGACAACTACATAAATCATATAAAAGGGTCTCTGATGGATTAGCTCTCCAAATACTCTTTGCTGATGTTATGGTTCAAAATAAGGAAGGAAAAGTTCTGGATAAGTATGATATGAAACTTTTCTTTCTAGATAGTTATGCTGATGACTTTCTCATTCAGAAGTAGTCTCAATAAACTTTAAGTAATTAATTTCAGATTTAAACGATAAATTTAACAGTATTGATGAAGGGTAAAGTGATTTTCTTTTCTACATGTTTCAACACCCATATAACAGTTACTTTAATAATAAAAATATAATAATAAATTATATGACTAATTTATTATTATATTTAAAGCTGCTTATTTATAAGCTTTAAACTAGCAACATCAAACTAGTTTAGAAAATACAAGTGAGTAGAATTCTATAACTTATTTTTCAGTGTGTTTGGGATTTCCTAAATTAAGTATGTCTTAAATTTGGAAATTAAAAACATATATCATTGTGCATGAAGTGAGATATGAAACTAATTACATTCATAAACTAGAATTGTAAATATTGCCTCTGGTAAATATAGGAATCTCATTTTCAAACAGAATGAAATTTTTCATTTACTGACTTTTGCACTCTTTAAACAGTTTTAATCCAAACTAAGGGATGATGAGGAAATACAAACAGCAATATTTTATTAGTACTTATACAACAAAAAATTTCTCTTTTATTACTTAAAATGAAAAAGCTATTTTTCTAACACCACTTTGAAAAAAGGGAGCAGATTATTGCTTGTCAGTGGAATATCTTTTGACACTCTACTACAAAAATTTCAAACTTCTACCATAAATAGATCCCTTGCAATATTCATTAAAAGTTTTGCACTTTCTGTATTTAATACCCTCTAATGATAAAATAAAAAAATAAAATAAATACCCCCTCAAGCAGCTGCTTGCCACAGAGGTCTGACAGGAGCCTGTCAGTTTAATACGCCATAGTAGAAGGTCTGTGAGGATGGCGGGACCTCAGCAGAAAAACAGCACACACATCCATGCCTTAAATATTTCATTAATATCCAATATTTTCATTAGTATCTGGTCTGTAAATGGTAGCTAGGTAGTCACTGGAAGGAGAGCTATGCACCAATCCCCTGTGATGATGCATAGAACTGACCAGGCCTTAGCACCTAATGTCCGACCCCGCCTTCTCGTGGTGCAGGCCATTAGTACTTTTCAAAAGAGATACTCTCTTGTGGAAGTGAACGATGGGGAGGGCTGCCAGATTAGTGAGGCCTACTGACCTGGACAATTATGGCTACTTTTTTTTTATCTACCCTGCTGAGGAGTAGTCAACCACACATGATCCTGGTGCTGACCTTATAAACTTACTGAACTGGATTAAGGCTCTGAGCTTGGTTATGGATCTTAATTTTACTGCACTGGTGGGCTTCTGTGGAGGGAGAATCTTCCACTGTGTTTTCTGTTTGTTTGTGGGTTGACAGCCCCAAGTGCATAGATTCACAGGATATGTTTTATCAGCTGGTGGATAATCCTGAGCAGAGGTCATCGCAGGCACCTGAACTCTTGCTTCTACTGGCATCATCAAATTCTACATTGGAAGAAGTCTTCTAGTGTAGATGGCTTCAGCCTTTAGTGGTGGGGAAACAGGTCTTTGCCCCATGCTTGTGATTAGGGGCAGTTTGATATTTTTGGCATTCCCTCTCTCAATAAATATAGTTTCTTTAAACATTCCACTAACCATTTTCTCTCCATAGGTAATTGAAATGTGAGGACTCTGCACACAGCTTATTCTCTTTATGTCCTCACACAAGAATTCCACCTTTATAATTTAGATATTCTCAGCTTGCAAGAGGCCAGATGGCCAAAGGTCAGATTCTTAAAAATAATCTTAAATTTCTGTTTTCAGGGAGGGAAGATAATAAGCATCACATAAATAATGGAATAAACTCGACATATTCAATATCTACTAATAGATCAGCACTTTGAAGTCGATTCAAATTTTAGAGGAAAAATTGTCTTGAGCTGGGTGGGATACAAACCCACGATCTCCATCAGGAGGTCGTGGGTTTGCCTCTAAAATTTGAATTGACTTCAAAGTGCTGATCTATTAGTAGATATTGAATATGTCGAGTTTATTCCATTATTTACCACTAGCATACTTGTAAGACATGCTTTCCATCTATAAGGCAAATAGAAAGCCACTTGTGGCTAGATTGCCTGAATAGTGCCTATATGTGACATAATAGAAATGTTCATAGCGTTAGCTAGAGGAGATCTTGATCAGCGGCCAGTAGCTCAGTGGTCCAGAGCACCTGACATGTTATCAGGAGGTCGTGGGTTCCTATCCCACCTGGCTCAAGACAATTTTCCTCTAAAATTTGAATCGACTTCAAAGTGCTGATTTATCAGTAAATAAGCATCACCAAGGTGTGGGTCTGCTTCTCAGCAGATACCCTAGTGATGCTCTTCTAGGATATGAATTCATTAACCCTTCCAGTGTCCAAGCAGTCTGTATATGTATGGAGAATCTGAATTGAGGGGCAATGATGTATGTAATACACATTTAGTACAAAAAAAATATATCGATATTTTAAAAATAAAAATTACCGTTGTAATTATTTTTATATATATTTCATAAAAATACATAATTTAGGCTTCAAAAATAATATTTTGTTTTTTAATTTGATGCATATTTTACTAAACTACAATATAAATAATTTTACAAAGCCATCTGATTGCCATTTTTAGAAGCACTAAACGGTATGCCGATTTCCTTGTTAACATTGCTATTTGCTGAAGCAACCTTCTGATTTAAGCTCACAAGTTTGATTTGAGCTATTATCAACAAATTTTTTCTTAAAATTTCGAAAATCTCCTAAAAATTAACAAAAAAAACTATTATTTTTAAAAACCGTAGATTTTGGAAGGAATTACAAAATATGTACGCCATTTTTTTTTCTTCCGTTTCACACTCTTTTCTGCCATAAACGTATTTCAGTATTCCCAAGTTATTTTTTTATCATTTTCCCCAGCATTCTATGCATTTTCCCACCTTCAAATCGAAACTGGAAGTAAACCCATCCTTCTTAGAAATTCTGGTTGCACTTGCTTTAATTAGTGATGAGCTGCATGAGATTAACAGACGTATAGGGATTGCTGCTGGGACTTTTAAGAATCTATGGAGAGTGTGGAGAAATAGGCATATACATCTAAAGACTACAATTAGACTGTATAATAGTTTGGTTCTTTCTAGGGTTAGTTATGGTAGTGAAACTTGGACACTTTGTAAACAAGATAACAGGAAACTAGATGCTTTTGATTCTAGATGCTTACACAGCATCTTGGGCATTAGGTGGTTCAACTTTGTAAGTAATGATGAGGTTAGGCAAAGGAGTCAGCAACCTCCTTTAAGCAGCATATTGTGCAGAGAGAGACTCTGTTGGTTTGGCCATGTTGCCCATATGAATAATTATAGATTGGCTTATAGGGTTATGAACAGTGTGCCTAAAGGCTTCAGAAAGAGGGGGAGGCCAAGGATGCAGTGGGCAGACAATGTCAAACAGGACTTGTTAGAATTGGTGTTAAGTAGTCCAATGCAGCAGATGCAGCTCAGAGATATGCTTGGAGAATAAATTGCCCGGTCTGGTTGAACCTCCATAGCCCATGGCTGCTTCGAGGATGATGATTCAACAAAAAAGAATTTTCCTATTTCTCTTAAAACAAAACAATGGTATTTTTCACCCACCCTGGGGTTAAGGACCCAACTGATTGCTACCAATGCAAACCTCAAGACCTTCACACTCCACCACAAAAATTTCAAATTTCTGGCATCAATATATCACTTGTAATACTCATTTAAAATTTTGGATTTTTCAAAAATTTCTACCATTAGAAAGTGCAATTTAGACTTTTTGGAGAGTTCAAAAGCATGAATCGTAATATTTCATCAATACCTACCTAACACAAAAGTAATTTTTAATTTCTCTCCAAAAACTAACAATTATTTCTTAAAACAAAAACGTTGCATTATCCTAATCCCTTGGGAGTAAGGGAGCAAATCATTGTTGCCAATGAAAACATCATGACCTTCACATTCCACCACCAAAATTTCTAGCATAACTACACTCCCATAGCATAACCACATCTTTTCATTAAAATTACCCCACTAGAAAAGAAGATCTGGAAAAAGATGAAAATTTGCCTGCATGACAATGCATCCTATGTCAGATTTGCATATGATGCAGATAGTTGCAAAAACATGGTCAGTAGCAGGGCAATTGTCCTCATGAAGTAAGTATTGCTGGGAGCTATAAAAAGTGGTGTTAATGATTGCTAGCAAACAGAAGTGCATGGGGCAGACCTCTGTAAAGTCGCAATGCCTTTATGATGTGAAAGATGATGTTACAAGCACTTCATGGACTTTGAAAGGGGCTGGATTGTTCAATTGACATATTGTGATGCATATGAATTGTGATGCATGAACTTGTGGACACTTGATGACAATGGATAACAGAAGATTCTACAACACAGTGGCCAGGTTCAGAATGTTAGAGCAGGTGAACCATCAGATCCAGCAACAAGCTATATTTGACATAACTGCAATGGTACAGCAGATTATTAGATTTAGGAAAATTTTATTGATAACAGCTAAATGATCTTTCCTTTGGTATGTAACATGACATATTTCTGTTCATTGTGACATATTTCATCTTCAGGATGAGGTTCTAAAGTTGTTTACTTTCTGAAAACACTTTAAAATAAATCTGGCTACCACATTGAGTTCAGTTTCAGAAACCTGACACTAAGAGTAAAAACAGTCAAATCATCTGTGACTTACAGTGAATGGTTTAAATCATTCAATTCCCCACTTTTCACTTCACAAAGTTTTGGCCTTTTCATGAATAATAGAAAACTTACTGGGCATGTTTTACTGGGTTTGCTCTTCTATCCACATTGCCAACATCCTCTCCACATTCTCCATTGGGTTGATCAGGTATACAATCTGATGTTGCATACATTTGAAACTTAAATTCAGTCACTCTGCTAATGAATCATATGTATTGTTCACCAAATCAGATCCAAAGCATGAGCAATATCACATATTAAGTTGCCTTTATCTATATGCTTTACTAACTCAAATTTCTCTTCTAATATTATGGCTTTTCTTTGCTTTTATCTGCAGAAGAACTGGTATCACTTTCTGCATGCTTGCTACTCATGGTAAACAACCATGAGTAGCAACTCAATAATGCACTGCATACAACTGAAGATATATTCAAAGTACACAAAATCATGACTGTTTGGTGATGGTAAACAAAACACTGAGAGGGACTAATAGTGATGATGTATTCCTTCATGCAGGCAAATACCCACAATTTACTTTAACACTCAGCAAAGTAGTCAGTGATACTCTGAAAATAATACACTTAATGTGAAAAACATTCTTTAAAAATCAAAATGATTTTATTGTGAAAGGGTGTTATGCTGGCAGGTATTGGATGAATAGCTGTATATATCATTTTTATTCTGAAATGTTAGCGATGGCTTTCAGTGGTAGCTTTGCCAGAACAACTGTTCCATCATATCTTCCAAGCTCCATGGCCACTTGTATCAAATTGTATACCAAACGAAAGTTTGTGACAAAGACATGGGGCCATGACAGACAATAAGTGTAGGTCCTTCGGTTGTGAGATTATATGCCTTGCAAAATTACTTTCTGACCAACCCTCATACATATATACTCTCCACCCTGCCCATGGTCAGTAGGGGACACTAATGGGCTTGCAAAAGGCCACTATCGGTTGGATCGGATGTTCAGCTGTGACCCCATGTGCAGGAGAGCCATACCCTGTGCACATTAAAGAACACAATGGATAGCCTTGATGAGAGGCTACCATGTCTCCCAACAGCTGTTCCAATGGGTCCCCTCCCCCAACCTTCTCCGAGCCTTTGGGGTACTTGTTGTGACCTGGCCATTTAGCCCATTGTGTGCAAAAAAGGTACTGCTCAGAGGTAAAACAACCCAACCCATATCATCACTTTAAATCTGTGACCTCCAAGATATCCTTTCATTGCTGGAAAATGATGATAATTGTATTCTATTGCAAACTGCATTTTCTATGAGTACACTGTTAGCAGACGTTTTTGCTGTTGTAAATCTGTTGCTCCTTTCATAATCTCTCATATTGACTCTTCTACCAGAAAATTCTGCACATTTTGCTACAATCTGCTGATTCATAACATCTTTGCTCATAAATGTCTGGGAGATAAATATCTGTTGACATATTTCTTGCATTCAAAAACAGATTTAAACATGGGCTTCATTTTTGGATTACTGTTCCAGTTGAGCTGCTATGTTCAATGACTCATATGGTATATGGGAGAATCAATATGCAGTGTTATCAACAATGATTAACAATCCCATTTAACATAACTGCAATAAATGTAGATTGGGTTGTTTTACCTCTGAGCGGCACTTTTTTTTGCATAAAATGAGCTAAAGGCCAGGTTACAAAGACCCTGAAGACTCAGAGAAAGTTGGGGGGGGGGGGGGAGGGGACTCACTGAAACAGCTGTTGGGAGACAGATGGTAGCCTCCCATCAAGGCCATTTAGCATGTTCTTTAACGTGCACAAGGTATGGATCTCCCACACATGGGGCCATGACTGACAACAAGTGTAGGTCCTTCAGTTGTGAGATTATATGCTTTGCAAAATTACTTTCTGACCAACCCTCATACATATATATTGATCCTTATTTAAAGTTTGGAGACAAATATGTGAATAACATGAACAACAATTCCAGAGGAACATAGTTTTGGCAGAAGATAGCCAAAAATTAGAAGTTAACAAGTAGGGAACATTTGACATTGACCTAAGATCAAGTTTAACTTTAACCTAAGTATAAATTAATTTATAACTTACTGAATCATATATTTTGTTTGCTATTTCTTCTGATAATTTGGCTTCCTCTTCATCACTTTTTGATCCAATCCATACATACACTATTCCTGAATTATTGCTTTTATCAAAAGGCACTTTAAAAATATAACTAAAAAATGAAACAAATATTTTAAAATGGAAATATAATCATTGATAGGAAAAATATACTTCACAATTTAAAAATGAATTAGTATGTTACATTTCTACTTCTACCACTTATGCACTGAATTATCTAGATGATAGGAAAACTTTGCCTTCATGCTCTAGATCAAGCATGAATAAATTTTGGCCTGTGATTCAACATGGCCCTTTTAATAATTTTATCTGGTCTGTATGAAAATTAGAAAATATAAAATCAAGTTTTAATCTGGCAGTGAATGGTGGTACAAATCAGACAAAAAAAATTGAACAGCATCATACAAGTAGCTATAACATCAATGAAGCTGAATGTTCAGCAGCCCATTTCTGGAATCCAGTACCATCCTTCAATACAACTTTGACAAGCAACTTCAGTTTCGACATTAAAATAAACTTTACTTTAATATTTAAAATTATCTTATTATTTTGTACTTATACATATTACAAGTAAAATGCAATAAATAAAGTTAAACATTTTCTGGCCCACTGTAAACATATTTTTTTCCATTTGGCCTGATGTCAAAGAAGTTTGTGCACATCTATCTGCTCTAGATACTTAACAAAATTAAATATCCAGTGGATTTAGTGAAAATGAGACATTACATATATTCTGCACTTACTCAAATACAGATGAACCCTCAACATTAAAATCATTATAATGAAAAAATAAAGTTTATTTTAAAAATAGAAGTCTTAATTTAAAATGTGAATGATACAGTATCACAGTTATTAAATTATTACAGTGAGGAAGAAATTTTATTATATATGAGAAAACAATATATTAGAAAACAATACTGATTAGCATAATTTTGAAATATTATTAGTATTTAAAACATATTGCTATATTTTAACAAAAACATCACAAATTATGAAATATCTCAAGTTCAAATATGTGGTGCAGGCTCTACAAATTAATACCAAACATTAATGTGCTTTCATTCTCTCTTACATTGCAACAAATTTTACTGCTTTATTCCTCTTTGTTGTTATGCAGTATATCTTCATTACCAACCATAGTATTGGTAATGGATCCCTTACTGCAGTAGTTCCCAAACTGTGTTCTGTGGCACCCCAAGGTTCTGTTAGCAAAAAATCTGCAATGGTGGAAAATTTAAATAAAGACCAAATTGCCCTATAAAAATAAAGATTATACTTTCTTCCAAGTATCAGGCATTCTTCCAACTCAACTTAGTTTACCTATCTTGTGAGAACTAAACTACTTGTAGTTTGACCTGAGCTGCCAGAGCATTTGGTACACTCATCATTCTTGTTTATGATTTTAGACTATTTTTGTAAACATACATTAATTCATATTATTTATGTTTTTATTTTATACATAAATATTTACCAATGGGCTGTTAATACAAAGATTTAATACTCAAACAAGAATAAATGGATAAATTAAATGAATGAAGTATAATGTATGCAGCATTTGAAAAGTTACACTTTTTACTGTGAATATGTATATATAGGCCAAATATGCTATGAAAATCTCATATAGTCCATGTGCATAACACAATAAGATTGTGACCCCAAGGGGTTCCACAAGACCATTTGTATAATGTTAAGGGTTCCCTAGTATAAGTTTCGGTACCACTGCCTTACTGAATCCTCTAAAACTTTCTGCTGTGCAGGATCTTAATTTTCCTACTTGGAGTGAGGAAATGGTTTGCAGCCAGTGGTGTACTACTAATGGTTGTAATTGGTCCTTGAAGGGCTTGTTCACTACTAAAATTAAGTTTTTAATTCTCTATGACACTGTTAAATTTTTTAAGCACTTCAACACATTACTATGCTATCAAGTTATTAAAGAGAGATTTATGCACCGTACCATAGAGGATGGGTAGTAACTTCCGGAATGCTTTTGGTGACAAATTTAATAATCAACGTTCTTGCTGGCAAGTGACGTACATTAAGTAAATCTCTCCTTAATAACTTTTGATACTTGATAGCACAGTCATGTGTTGAAGTGCTTAAAAACATTTAGCAGTGTCATAGAGAATTAAAAACTTTAATTTTAATTACTGCACTACGTATCTCTACTCTAATTTTTGTTGTACACTACTATGTCAAGAACTTGCAACTGACTGGTCATACTTTTTGCTTCAACCTTTGTGTAGGATTACTTCCTGTCTTATTCTTGTTCTCTATATCCCACATCGTTTTGGCCCACTGTATTGTATTATTCCTGTAACAAAATGCATGGTAATGGCCTCTATTTCTGCTATGTCTTGATTTGTTAATGCTAGAGTTTTCATTTCGATTTTGAATTGTCCATTTATGTAAGCTATAATCAACTTTCATTTGTATGGTTCTTGACTACTTCCAGTACTTGTCTTTTCTACAAAAAACTGTAGTTCTGATCATAAATACCAAGCTTGATGATTTTTTTAGGCAGCTATTTGGTTGCATAATCAGTGTTTTTAGTTAGCCCAAATTTATAATTTTGATGACATAATTAAATGGATTAATTAAATGCTTTTTGACTGTGGTTTAAAAGCATTTAATTAATCATTTAATTATGTCCTCATTATTCATAACTTTGGGATAACTCCAAAACACAGATTATGCAACCAAATAGCTTGCCTAAAAAATCATCAAGCTTGGTATTATGATCAGAACTACAGTTTCTTTGTAGAAAAGACAAGTACTGGAAGTAGTAAGACACAATACAAATCAGAAAGTTGATTACTAGTTCTATAAATGGAAAACATTAAAAATCGAATGCCCCAACTTAGCATAACAAAATCAAGAATAGAGAATTAGAGGCATAATGCATTTTGTATACCAGGAATAATACAATACAGTGGGCCAAAACGATGTGGGATATAGAGAACAAGAATAAGAAATGCTGCAAGCTAATTCTACACCAGGGATGTATGTCTTGCCAAAAATCATCAGGATCTGTCAGATGGTAGGGACCAATTTTACTGGCGAAAGAACGTAAATTTTTTCTCTCTCAAAGCTACGAAAAATTACAGCAGAAAAATATTTTGAGGGGAAATAATATCAACTTTCATCATTGAATGTAATATCATTAATTTCATTGTATGTCCTTTTTTAATGTACACAAAGTAGGAAATATGTTTTGCTCCCCTTCTGTTTCACTGATGGTGATTGATAATGAATTTCAACTTTCTAATTTTTTTTTCACTATCACAGTATTCAAGTTAGGGTTGAAAACATTTTAAACATATCACCAGGGGTTCCTGCCATCTTGCAGATTTATTGGACTTCTACCTATATATAACCCTGCAATATTTATTGGCTGCTACAATGTATAACTTTGCCAGATTCATTGGTTCTCTATAAATCCTATGTGGACCAGTCAATATTATTTTCATGTCATTATGCATTTGCAAGATCCCATTGCATTATACATTAGCTAGTCACTGGCCTTTATACAATACTGCATAAATGCACAAAAGTGAAATTATTATAGGATTGATGCAAAAGTAATGGAAAAACTTGAGACATATAAGAATAATCATTCCCATGATTAACCAATGTGTTATTTAATCAAGAACATAAGTACCATTAGTAGATATGACTGCATTCCAATGATCTACAAGTTCGTAGATGACATTTTTGTAGAAGCCACCCTGTGGCCAAGTGGTTAGAGTGCTTGGCTACTGATCAAAGGAACCTGAGTTCAAGCCCTGGGTAAGGCACAGATGTTTGTGTTGTCTCTCTGCTGAGGTCTTGTCTGCCTCACAGACTTTTTCTGTGACATACTAAAGTGATAGACTTCTGTCAGACCTCTGTAGCATGCAGCTGCTTAAGGGGGTATTTATATTTTATTTTATTTATTCCTGTAGAAACTCTTGTCTTTCATGGCAACAAAGTTGGCAATGTGCTCTTTCACCTCTTCATCATTCCGGAATTTCCTATGAAAAATGAAACTGTTCTAGGATTGGAACAGATGGAAATCTGAGGGATCCAGTGAATATGTGGAATGAATCATTGTTTCCCAGCCCAAAAGCTGAAACTTCTATTGTATCTGTAATGCAACATGGGGCCTTACATTGTCCTGGTGGAACACAACACCTTTTCTATTTACCAGAGCTGGGCATTTGGCTTTCAGCATTGGAACTTGGGTATTGATGGAAATTCAACTTGGGAAAGTTATACATTCCCAAGTTGATGGTTTGGGACCAGTTTAAAAGTTCTTAGTGGATGATACCCCTGCAATCCCACCAACAACAGAGCACCTTACAAGAATGCAATTCTGGTTTTGCCCTAGCCTGGGATAATTCTCTTGCTTGACACCATATCTTTTATGGACATTATCATAAACAATCCACATTTCATCCCCTGTAATCATTCTGTCAAGAAAACCATCGGCCTTTTGTCAAGCAAGCAATAAAGCACATGCAGTATAGGAAGCCACCATGTTTCTGCTGTGGCAACTGATGTGGGATCCAGGTATCAAGTTTTGACACAAAACCCAGTTTTAGCGGATGTTGAATAACACAGGACTGATGCGTTCAGTAGTTGTGCCAATTTCCTGAATGTCTGACATACATTTTCATTCAGCAGTGCCTTTAAATAGTCAACATTCAACTCCACCAGTTGGCAGTTTTGAAGTTCGTTTCTAAGCTGAAAGTCACTTGTCTGGAATGTGAAACCACTGGTAACATGCACTTTTAGAGGTGACTCTGTCCCCATAATCTTTGAACAACCAATCTTGGACACAGACATCATTTCTGAATTTGCACAGCATGATGGAATGAATACACACATCTTGCATCACCATTGTGAAATGCCTGTTGCCACTTGGACTAAATGTAAGTACAGAATATCATTAGATACCAGAGCTATGCATGTGCTGTCTTTTACATTGTTTACAAGACTGCTGCACATTTACTGACATTGACAAATGTGTGGTTCAGGTTTTTTCCCATTACTTTTGCATCAACCCAATCGAATCACAAGTCTTACCAGAAGGCAGAATTCAGAAGAGTTGCATCTGGATTGATCTAAATGCACCAAAAGATAAAAAAAAAAAGTTAATTCTCTTTTCATATAAAACTATCATATATTATTAAAAGAAAAGCAAAAAACAAAATATTATTGTAACTTGTTGAATAAAAGAATTGAACAAAAACCAATTTCATTATTTTGCTTACTTTGTAGTTATAAAACTGTTTTATTTCAGTCAAGATATTTTATCAAGGTATGGCTTATCTTTACAACAAATGTACCTAAGCAATGAGACACATAACACATAATTATTAACTTTCAGCAGTTTAAGGCAGGCATTATAATATCAACAGTAAATGCTATGTTATCTGACGTTAATGTAGGTTACTAGAGCTTTATAACAGCTTATACTACAATTTTCAGGGAGCAGGAATTAAGTAACGCATCAGGCTCCTAATTACCAGTTTCCAGGTTTGAGTTCCAACTGTGCCAATGTTGGGATGCATTTTTACACAAAGGTGCAAGAAATTTGTGTGCTTGAAAATATTTTGAATTTAAGAATTATTCCTTGAAAGTGTGTTTCTGCAAATAATTGAATGAACTGAAAATATATATAAATGATAGGCTATGCTATTTGCAAGTTATGCTAATTTTGGTTCTGTCTGAGATGATATCTCTCTTCAGCAAACAGTATATAAGTTAAATGAATCAAATGTGTGATGCATAAATATGGATGATCTATAAGGGAATGTATATATGGTAGTTTGTACCTCAAGAAATACAGAAGTGATTAGAAGCAACTGTTTAACAAATTTTAAAAATGCCTCTTCTTCCTGAGCAATGTTGGGTACTTGTCCCCCTCCCTAAAATTATTTTTGCACTAAACCTCAAACTTTTGTTCCTCACATATGGCCTTTTCAACCCCTAGCTCTTTATTCACCCCTCCTTCCACCACTCTATTCCCACTGAACCCAAGGGATTAATATTGGTCACTTTGGGAAACCCTCATTTAGCACTTTGAAGAGTAATTTTTGAAAATAAAATAGTCAAAAATGCAACTTACAATTTTTAATCGAGACACATTTATAAACATATTTCACTTTTAATTGCTCTTGTGTTTAGATAGCATTTTCAAGCTTTGAGCCTAAAGTAATGATAACAAAGGATGGATACCATTAAATGCATTTGTGTGTCTGTCTGTCTGACAGCACATATGTAGGTAGATATACACTGAAGAACCAAAACATTATGACCCCCTGCCTAATATAATAATGGTCCTCCATGTGCCACCAAAACAGCTCTTACCCAGTGAGGCATGGACATTACAAGATTTCTAAAGGTGTCTTGTGGTATCTGGTACCAACATGTTACTAGGAGATTCTTTAACTCTTGTAAGTTACATGGTTGAGACACCACAGGTCGAATATGTTGTTCCAACACGAATCACAGATGTTCAATTGGATTGATGTCTGGGGAATTTGAAGGCCAGGGCAATACATGGAAGTCTTCTTCATGTTCTACGAACTATTCTCGAAGAATCTGGGCAGTGTGGCATAGCGCATTATCTTGCTGAAAGAAGGTACTACTAGAAGGGTATACCGTTGCCATGAAAGGATGTACCTGGTCTGCAATGATGTTTAGGTAAGTGGTAGATGTCATAGTTTCCTGCACACAAATGACTGGAACCAGGGTTTCCCAGCAGAACATTGCCCAAAGCATTACACTTCTTCCACCGGCTTGTTTTTGCCCCATGGTGCATTCTGGTGCCAACACTTCACCAGGTAAACAATGCATATGTACTCGGCCATCCACATGGTGCAACAGGAAACAAGATTCATTGGACCAGACAACCTTTCGCTAATCATTCAAGGTCCAGTTTTGATACTTGCATGCCCATTGTAGGCACTTTCAACAGTGAACTAAGGTTAGCATGGGCACTCAGAGAGACTACACAGTCTCATTTTCAGCAGGGTTCGATGTGCTGTGTGTTGTGATACATACTCTAGTCACCAGCATTCAAATTATGGGCAAGTTGCCCCACAGTATCTTCTGTTGCCTCGTACCATACAAGATAGCCTTCGCTTACCTCTAACATCAAAGAGCAGTGGTCAGCCCACACCTTGCTGGCGGTTCTTGGTTTCCCCCCCCTCCTCGGATCACTTTTTGAAGGTACTAACCATGGCTCTTCTAGAAATTTAGGTTCGTGAACATCCCACAAGCCTTGCTGTATTGTAAATGCTCTGACATTGTCTGGCCATTATAATTTGGGCCTTGTTAAACTCACTTAAGTCTGCTGCCTTTCCCATCTGAAGAACAAGAATAACACTGATTAACAGAGCTCAGTATCAGGTGTTATTTATATAGTTTCATGACCTTCACACGTGACGTCGTTTACCTGCAATTGCTTCAATTTTCATAAAGACACACTGGTCATAATGTTTTGGCTCTTTCATGTATTATGCATAATTAGAAAAAACTAGAAGAATGCATATCACCTCTGGTGCATATGAGAATCTTGTTTTCAAACAGAATGAATTTTTCCTTTACCTACTGTTTCAGTCCTTAAAAGTTTTTATTTGAGCAATTGGATGATGGGAAAAATGCAAATAGTATTTTATTAGTAAATTATACAACATAAAAGCATTTGTCTTTTGCTGTCAGTGGAATATCTCTTAGAAATTACCACTAATTTTTCAAATTTGTATTCTATACATATTATTTGTAAAACTCGATAACAACCCTGCTGTTTTATATTTAGTGATCTGTTAAGATATATATATTAAAACTACTAAGTATTTGAAAAATGTAAATTATAATATTTCATTAGTACCAATCAAACTAAAAGAGTTTTCTAATTATCATTTTCATTGTTCCCAATCAAAACTTCATGACATTCACAATCCACCACCAAAATTTCTATCATTAATACATCATTGCAATAGTCATATGAAATTTAGGAATTTTCAAGCTTTTTTACCATTAGAGGATGCAATAATAGTGTTCAAAAGATTCTGAAAGTGCGAATCATAATATTTTATCAATTCCTATCTAACCATATTAAGATTTTTCCATTTATCTCTAAATACAAACATTTATATGCTAAAACAAAAAATTGTGTTCTCCCACCACCTTTGGGTCTAAGAGATCAATTCATTGTTACTAATGGAAACATTATGGCATTCACATTCCACCACCAAATATAAAATTTCTAGCTTAAATACATTGTTTGCAATAAATAAAAATACCTCCTCAAGCGGCAGAGGTCTGACAGGAGCCTGTCAGCTTATATGCCATAGTAGAAGGTTTGTGAAGATGGAGGGACCTCAGCAGAAAAATAACACACGTCCATGCCTTACCCGGGGTTCGAACCCAGGTCCTGTAGATCAGTAGCCTAGCATGCTAACTACTCAGCAATATTTGTTTGAAATTTTGGATTTTGAAATTCTGGAATTATTTTATCAATTCCTATCTAACTCAAAAAAGAATTTTTCCTTTATCTCTAAAAACAAACAATTATTTGCTAAAACTATAAAGGTGTGTTTTCCCACCCCTTCTGGGTCTAAGGGGTCAACTCAATGTTAGTAATGGAAACTTCATGATCTACACATTCTACCACCAAACTTTCAAATTTCTAGCATAGAGACATTGTTTGCAATATTCATTTGAAATTTTGGAATTTTCAATCTTTTCCACCGCTAGAGGGCACATATCATAATATTTCATCAATACTTATCCAACACATAAAGAACTTTTAATTTTAAACTCATAATAAATAGGCACTTTAGCGTTGATTTAAAACTTTTAATTTATCTCTGTAAACAAAGAAGTTCGATGTCTACAGACGGACAGACAGACAGATGACAAAGTAAAACTATTATCTCGTTTTCTTTGAAAACAAGATAAAAAAAAACAAGTAGATATGAGAAATATAATCCTCAAAAATGAAAGAAGGAAATGTTCAATTACTGAAATAGCCTGCTCTCATTTTATAATAATATTCAAATAGAAAAGTGAAAATTGTATATAGAAAGTAAGAATTATATACAAAATCTGTCCTCTTTAATTTAATTGATATTACTTTATTTCTGTTATGAAAATGAAAATGGCACAAAACCTTTCATGGAAGATCATAAATACATAGGAAAAATGCAATACATGAATAGCACATAAAAATAGAAATTAAAAAAAAATATATATTTTTTTAAAAGCAATATAGCTGAGTTGATGGTATAACAACAATAGAAGATTAGCAGAAAATGCAATTTTTGGTTGTGGTGGATAGACTGCAAGTAATTTAATGGATTAGTATTTTTATACACTAATGCTGAATTCTCCAATTTTTTAAGTGAAAAAGTTAGTACCAATAGATATCTTTTGTTTACATGTGCATAAACAATTATTTATATAAAAATATTGCAATTCACTATGTACTACACAATATTCTGATATATCAAAAAACCGAAGTTTTTTGACATATAAATTTAAGTATCACATATTAGTAAATGTTGTTGTATATCTCAATATTACAATTTAATTACCTGTATGCATCGGGTACAAATAGGGCTACCATTGGAGCGAATATGAAACAGTTCAAGTGAAACCGAGTCTTTGGAATCTTTCCTTTTACCCCGATGAATAATAAAATTTCTTTTGAAATGAGATAAAAATTTCAAATTTTCTTGTTGCTGAAAAATAGAGAAAAAATCCTGATATTTAAAATATAAAATGTGCAAAAAAAAAAATAAAATAAAATTTTATAACTGTAAAATTGAATTCCCTGATAAATCCAGTGACTAACAGTATCGAAATATTTTGAACTGTTAATCACTGCTAATTTTGATAATGATATAACTGAACTAACCAGTAAGTAAAAATATAGAGTTTAGATTCAAAAGTTTTCTCAAAGGCAAGTTGGCTAGCATTTATAGTAAATTTACATCAACTCATATTTTACAAATAAACTATTTTTTGATCAATTCCTATAATAGATAAGGAAGTTCCTATCCTTAATTCTTTCCTGTCAGGCCTGAAAAATTGAATTGTACTTGGTGGCTAGACTTTTTTCAATTGTGCTCAGTCAAAAAAAAAATGACCTTTAAGAACCTTTTCATGAAGTAACTAATGAAAAGAATTATATGTTATATGCCAAATTAATTAATATTTAACTGTAAATTTTGTAAAAATAAAATATTTAACAAAAAAAGCTTTATTTCAATAGGGTTTTTTAGAGCCATGTAGTAATAAAAGCATCTGACAATGCAAATTAAAATTGATTAAAAAAATAATAATTATAATGCATATGGGAATAGAAAGGTTAATTATTTCTGAATAACATAATATGTTTACTTCAAATAAGAAATTTATTTTGTTCTGTAAATTTTTTCTCAGTGATATACTTTGAGAAATGTTAAGACTTTTGTCAACTGTGCTGTCAAATAAAAAAGGTCATGTTACCAAACCAAAAGAAAAAGAATTGAATTGTGGTTAAGAAAATTATGAAAATTAAAAGACAGGTAAAATTTTATAAGCATTTTTTCCATTTTAATTTCAGTAAAATTTTGAAACTTAATTATGCTGTATTTTCTAACGTACTTTATTACTTTAATATAAAACACCCATAATATTTCTATCTTTCCTCACAGCTAGTGGTTTAAATCACAAGTACAGATTTAAAATTAATAAAATTACTACACATAACTGTAATGGTCAGAAAAGATGAGCCTGGAATTATTATCTACAATTAACTTAGTTTTTCCTTTGGTTGGTATCCAATATATAGGCGAGTATTGTACTGTGGTGGGTATTACAGTCCATATTATTATGAATTCACATATGTTCCTGATTTGCAATAGTTCTTGGTGGGGATTCTGTTGCAAGGTTGACATCAGTTTGTAAGTGGCACAGAGAGATGAAATATGGTGTTGGAACCTGATTTCTGCTCATATTAACCAATGTATTTTTAGATACAATGTATGTCACAACTTTTCCAGAAGAGTGAATAATGTATCTTATTACACATATGCTACACATTTCACATTGTTTCTCTAATGCATCATCAGGTGAAATAGTTGTTTTGCGGCATTTGTTTATATTAGGCTTGGAGCACATTGGGTGGAGGGGTGAATGAAATTGTGGTGCCCTATATTGAGAAAGTTCACGTAACTGGTTAATTAAGATAAGCAGCAAATCAGATTTCAACACTATAATTCATCTCTCTGTACCACTTCCAAACTGATATCAACCTTTCAACAGAATCCCCACCAAGAACAGCAGCAAAATCTAGAAATATGTGAATTCATAATAATATGGACTGTACTACCCACCAAAGCACAATAAACTCACCTATTTATCAGATATAAAGGGAAAACCAAGGTTTTTGTAGAAATAATTCCAACTAATTGTCTCAGCTTTTCTGACCATTACAGTGATATACAGAGTGTTTCAAAACTCTCTGTACAAATTTCAAAGGGAGATAGGGGACACCAAAACAAAACTTTTTTGCCTATGAATATATGTCAGCTGATTTTTCTGTCAGCTGCCTCTAGCCCCTTCGGGGCTAGACGGTGCTGACAGAAATATCAATGGAGCTGGTACATAAATGAATGGAAACAATTGTGAATAACATGTTTATTTAAAGGTGCTCAAAGTTGTGACCGGCAACAGCATTGGATACATGACAGCGTCGAAGCATTGATTGCTGTACATGTTGAAAGATTCCAGGAATTTCGCGAACAGCTGCAGCACGACAGCGATTCTTGAAACGAGGTCTTCATCTGAGTTAGTCTTGTACATGAAGTTCTTCATGTGTCTTCAGAGGAAGAAATTGATACATGTTAAATCGAGTGATCATGGTGGCCAGGCGACAGGTTCACCCTGGCTTATCCATCGAGCCCCAAAAGTGGCATTCAAATAATCCCACAAATCATTGCTGAAGTATGCTGGTGCCCCATCATATTGAAACCACATTTGTCTGTGAATAGCCATGGAATCATTTTCCAGCAGTCCAAGCAACGTTTCTTCAAGAAATACCCGATAAATGTGCCCATTGAATTGAGGAGGCAGCAGGTATGGCCCAATCAAAATGTCATGGACATTTTCATCAGCCCACCCAAACAATGACAGCGAACCATTGTTGATAACCACGCGCTATTGTGGCATGTGGATGTTTGTGCACCCAAATGTGAGAATTGTGCACATTAAACACACCCTCACGTGTGAAAGAGGCCTCATCTGAGAAGAGCACATGAGCCAGAAAATCAGGTTCCACTGTGGTCTGCTGAAGAAATCATCGCATGAATTCCACATGAAGAGGGTAATCCTGCAGTTGCAATGTCTGAACTCTGAGGATGAAATGGATGTAACTGCTGCTTGTGCAACACTCTCCACATGAGGGTGTGGTTCACACCGAGGCTACGTGCAACAGCTCGTGTGCTTATGCCTGGATTGTCCTCAATCCACCATAGGATCTCTTCATCCATGTCAGTAGTGCGCATGGTTCTCTCCCGATCAGTGTCATGCATGCTTGCATAGAATGTTGCAGTTTCTTGCATTTGCCGGTGCAAACACGCAAATGTTTGGTGGTTTGGCACTGTCGGTACAACCTCACAGCAACTCTTCCATTTCCATTGACATCATTTCATTGACAGCATTTCCATTGACATTTCCATATGCCAGATACATGTCAGCCATCTCAGTAGTCATAAAACACTCCATGTTACATGTAATATGTTTGATTTATGAATGCCGACAGCAAACACAAGTCCATTCTCCATTCCCACTTCACCCCTCTAGCCAATTGCAGTGCTGCCAAATAGCGCCCTCTAACACAGAAGGTTAAGTCAGTTACATATATTAATTGGCGAAAAAGGTTTGTCTTAGTATTCCCTATCTCCCATTGAAACCTTTATAAAGAATTTTGAAACACCCTGTAGAGTAATTTTGTCAATTGCTTAAAGCTTTCATTTATTTTTTTTCAAAACCTTTTGGTCATTTATGCAAACACATAATGCACATGCTTAGACATTTTGATATTCAGCAAACTCTATGATTAAAGTAGCAGTGTTACAAAAATTAATTTCTTTTTAAAAACAAGACAATTTAAATTAAAACTGAAAAATACACTGGTTTCCACAAATTAAGAAAAACTCAGAAAAATTATAATAAACAAAAAACTATATGAATGATTTTAATGAAATTTGATGAAAATATGAATTACATTGCTAGTTTCAAAATGGCATAAAATATTTTACACTAGAAAATTTTTTCATCAAAATATAATACTTACAGGAACTTGTCCAAAAATGAGATGTCAGAATGCAATGAGAGAAATTTTTTTTAATAAGGAGTGTGGTCACCCTTTACAGTAATGCAGGCACGACAGTGATGTTCCATGATGTTTATGATGTTGTGAATCAGCTAAGTATGGAGTAATGACATTGTTCCTTTAAAACAGTAATAAGCTCCCCCTTTGTTTCAGTGGTGGTTTGAGTGCAGCAACATGTCTCTCTACAGAATCCCACATATGCTCAATTGGATTTAGGTCGGGAAATCGAGCTGGCCACTACATGCACATAATGGTCTCCTCTTCAAGGTTATATTCCACTAGTCAAGCTCTGTGTGGATGAGCCTATTGCACCAGCATAATGATGTACATAAGGGTTCAGGATGTCATCTCTATACCTTTGAACATTGAGGTTCTCACTCGTCAACACATAGAGGTCTGTATGTCCACCTAAGGAAATGCTACCCCAAACACACACACACTACCTGCGCTGTAACTGTCTGTTTTGATGGATGTTACTGGGATATAGTGGGTACTTTGTTCTCTCCATATCAAACAATGTTCAGAATCACTCTGCAAGCATTATCTGGACTCATTTGTGAAGAGTACAGACCTCCATTGCTCTTCCATTCAGTTAACGTGTGTGTGCCTAATTCAACCACACTCTCCTGTGACATGACGTGAGGGGTATACAAATTACTGGCCTTCTAGTGTATAGAACTCCCTCACTAAGCCTTCTATGTGCAGTAGAAGCTGATACAACCCTCCCAGTGGCTGCTGCAAGAGAGGATTGTAGCTGAGAGGGAGTAGACATCCTACTCCTTCATGCTGTTAATTGCAGAGCAGTCATAACTCTAGCCCTTCCTCGGCTAAACCTCCAAGATGTGAAATCTGTGCTAAGAAATTGATTCCACAGGCTGTGAACCACAAGAAGGACCACATTCAGTAATCGTGCCACGTCTGCCTGATTTTGGCCTGCTTCGAGCCAGCCAATAGCTCTCCACCGCAGTTTATTTGGCAAATGATATCTTGAGGTCATTTCTACAAAATGGCTATTTCGAATTTCTTTACTCACATTTAAAATACAAAATAACGATCCACTCCAAAACACCCATTTTTATGCTGCTATCCAATTATGCAAATTGAGGCAACCTAGACTAATTTGTATACAATATGCTCACTTGGTATTACTGTACTGGTTACATTGAATAAGTTTGGTGAGGATTGCACAATTTTTTGGCGAATTATCATGATTTTCTTAATTTTTTTAATTTATGGAAATCAATGTATATAACTAAAAAGGGATAAAGATCTGTGAAAATTTTAAATAAAAATGGTTCAGAGCAAATAATTTATTTCAACCACTGAATTTGAGATTGAACTCTTCCATATCAATTTGCATTAGACAACAATGGCAAAAAAATTAAAAATTACACATCCTGAATGCTAGTTATAAAATTAATTTAAAATAGCACTAAAACGAGTCTTAACTTTTAAAAACTGACCTTTTCATTATGTCTTAATCAGATACCTCCTTGAAGTTACTGCCATTTCAGGTCATGTATATCTAATTATTTCATTTTAAGTCAAGTTTCAAATAATTATTCTTTCTAATTGCAGTATATATATATATTTGAGAAGCAATATAAATAATTCTAAAACTAGTAGTGAAAAATATTTACATATTACCATGAACTGTTTTTAACATTTCACATGTGTTAGTGGGTAACTTGATGACACCATTCTATTGATGAATTTCTGTGGCACAGTAATACACGATGCATAAAACACATCCATAGAAAAGAACATATCCCAACTGGATACGATTAGTGGGACTGCTAAGGTCACACTTCACAGTATCTATAGTGAACTCTCTTGGAATGATACTCGTACTTCATATTTTATTTCAGTCTCATTAGTCTCTTGCCACATTCTGTACACCTGGAGATTTGCATAGCTAAAATTTTGAAATAGCCAAACTTCAGAATATGATAGAGGTCAACATTACAGCCAGTAATGCATCTACTTTCATTATAATGGAAATTATACTCACTTGGGATCAATATTCCACTTCTGAATCAGGAAAGCCAAAACGTTGTCTATTAGAATCAACAAAACATTTCCAGAGGAAAAGAAAAATTCTAAATTTTCTGGATTTACTTCAACCAAACTGTTTTTAAAAACTTATAGTTTCCCGATATCAGCGAAATTTTTTCCACGAAAACATTTATTGATTTATAGACTTTTAAACATCTACAGGTAATGCTGAGATTATCAATTATTGTTTCAATCATTAATAAAGTTAAATAGCATTATGTGACTTCATTATTTATTACCATCTTACTCAGAGCACTAAAAAGTAATAGTTGCCACCCGAGACCATAGATGGCACTAAATGGAGGTGCTCAAAATTCACAGGAAGAGTGATAATCATTATCAGCGGAAAAAAGATATCTGGAATTATTAGTTCAACAGGTTAGAATACTCTGGTATGTTTCTGGAGAGATGTGGGTTCATATCCAGTATGTTGGCAAAATTTTTGCCACAAAAATATTTATTGATTTATAGACATTTAAACATCTACAGGTAACGCTGAGATTATCAATTATTGTTTAAATCACAAAACATACTGAAGTAAAGCAAAAAACATATACAGGTGTACTTTTGTACAAAAAGGTTTGCAATAGAAAAAAGTTCTCTTGACATCAAATTTTATTTGTTTGAAAGTGCAAAAGGGCAGAATTTATGTTAACAACTCAACTCACTGAATCGTTTTGTTTGCTAGTGGGGGAGTGTGATTAAAATAGGTCATAGTGGGGAGTGTGGTTAATGTGGTCAGAGGTAAAGCTGTAGTCTGGACAGTGTCTAATGCATTTTTTAAAAAATGAAGAGCAAAGGTTTCTTTTTTCCATCAAGTTGACGAATAAATAAAAAAACTTAGCATTATTTAGGAGTGCTGAAACATCTTTTTAATATATATATAAATATAAGAGATCAAAGTTATATATTTTTCAAATTTTAAAATTTTTTTGTACTAATGATGCAGTTTAGCATTTATGGCAATATATGCAGGATATGTGAATTGCATTTTCATGGTCATGGCATCATAAAGTGCCAAAACCACAAAAATGCATTTCATTGGTAAAATCATTACAGTACTTTTAGTCAAATCTACATGACCTTCATCACTGATTTCACTGTATTATATGTGACTGTATTTCACCTACTCTTCAATTTTCCTACCTTTATGAATTTCGACATCAAATTACCACCTAATATGTGAGATCTCTTTTCAAAACTTACTGAACTTTTAAAATTTTAAAGCATTCTTTTCTTATATTGCCCCAGCTATTAAATTATACTTTAATACTTAAAGTGTCCAAAGCCTAAAACTATTACTTTTATTACTATTACTCACTTCAAACTATTTTTTTTTTTAAAAATAGTCTTAAGTAGCTTTTATTTTAATTTGAATTTCTGTTATTTTAATATTCAGAATGAAATGCTCTTTCATTTAACATGAAACATATATCTGTTAGTCACTTCAGGTTAATTGTTTTTCTGCTGGAAAAAAGTTACAAATTATCTTGGTCATG
Source organism: Ryuthela nishihirai (assembly GCA_038380435.1). NCBI lineage: Eukaryota > Metazoa > Arthropoda > Arachnida > Araneae > Heptathelidae > Ryuthela > Ryuthela nishihirai. Next base: position 40,092,508 of record JAWZYU010000018.1, on the reverse strand, counting down.
ATTGCATGCAATCGTGAGAAACCTTAACACTTTAAGGGTTTTTGACAGGATTATGTCAATTTAAGTTGTAAAACACTTTTCATAAAGGTAAGTTCAAAACCTATTTGAGCTCTCTGGTTCAACATGATGTTCCTTAAAATAACTTCAAGTTTTCTGTTGTTGAACAATAAACTTAATAAATTTTATTATAAATAATTATATAATATAAAGCATTAATAATATTAATTATTAATGCTTAATGGCAGAGAACTTTAAGTTATTTTAATTATTTTCTGAACAAGGTCTTTTTAATTGTGTAATTATGATGTTCCTAATAGAACAAGCACATTTACCATTAATGCATAATTAAATTCTTATGTGATCCATCAGGTGAAACTCAAGAACATTTACATTCATGAGCTATAACATAATGACCACCTTTAACCATGATAATCACTTGCACTCTACGCGGCATTGACTTCACTAGACCGTAAAAGGTGTTCTCAGGTATTCTGTACCAGCTGGATAGAATGACATCCTGTAGTTTGGTGATAGAGTAAGGCATTGGCATGGACTAGGGAATGCTGCATTCCACTGCATCCCACAAGTGTTCGATGGGATTCATGGTAAGGAAATTTTGTGGCCAGAGGAGCACATGAAATTCTTGAACATGAATCCATTCCTGTACAATGCAGGCCTTGTGACATGGGGTGTTGTCTTATTGAAAGAGTTCAGTGACATCTGGAAACATAGTCACCATGTAGAGCACCACTTGTTCTGAAATAATGCTTTTGTAGGAAATGGCACTTGAGGGTGTATTCAATGGGGTTGAGAGGACCAGTGATGTCCATGAGAATGATCCCCATACCATGATATCACCATCTGTTTCTGTTCAACTGTGTAGTCTGGTTGTAGCTGTTCACCTGCATGGTGTTGAACATGGATTCATACATAAGCATGGTGGAGCTGAAATGTGGACTCATTGGGTTGTTTAAATGGTCAACTGTAAGATCCTGTAAAGACAGTTGTACTTGGTCAGGAACTAAAGAAATAAAGAGATAATAGAACACTAGATCAATATACCAAAACTGATCTAACAGCCCTTTAATTCCATTCCTCTTCAGAGGAGAGAACAATTTCTTTGAAATGTACTAATGCTGTGCATGACATGAAGATGTCCAGAACCATGAAGGTGTCCTTGAAATGTGGTAACACTAGTTGTATAATATCTTAAAGTTAGGTTTAATCTAAGCAAAATGCCAGCAGTGGAGTGCCATTTGAAGATTTTATACGCATCTGTGCATGGCATTGGTGGTTTTTTATACTAGGTGTTATATCTGGCTTGTTTAATGCATCATCAGAGTGGCGCACAGTTCTACTTTCAATGTATAGCTCACTGCCACTTAATCAAATAATTACAACTGCAGGCAAAGATATCTTGAGTTTGAAATATTCATGTATTTTTTATTATTCATGTTCACTAAAAATTAAAATCTTTTAATCCTTGAGAGTTCAACTTCAACTGACAGAGTTTCATTCAGTTTGAAAATCACGAGTCTAATATATTACCACTAAAGAGATGTAGAAAATGTGTTATAAGATTTTTAGAATTTATTATTAAACTTCAAAAGGAAGGCTTTATAGAGCTACAATAGCAAGTAATCTAATATTGAAAAATAAGTTCAAAATAAAGATATGTAGAATTTTAAGTACCTGATATGTTCTCACAACTTCTAACTTATCTCCAAACAAAGATTCAAATTTCTTCTGTAAGCTGAAAGATAATTCATAAACTGAAAATGAATGTATTACTTTTATAGCAGTCAAAATATATAACAAACTGCAATTCCTTTGTATGGAAAATACATGGTACAAGTTGATATCCAAGATACCAAATAACTGCATTTACTGACCATTATTATTATTCAATTTATGTTTTTTTAAAGGTTAACTTAGTTATAAATAGGAGAAGCATTTTATAAATTTTTACTTTTCCATCAAATACAAAAAGAAAACATTACAGATGTTCATTTCCGAATGATTAAATCGAGTTACTACCTGCAGATTATATCTGGTAGTTCCATGACAAAATTTGAACTTAAAAAAAAAAGAATCAAAGTGATTATCATTGAGTTTTTGTTTTAATTATAATCATAGTGAAAAGTAAACATGCATTGGCAAATTAAATAAAACATAAAAGAGTAGTAATTTTAACATTTTTCTTCAAACTGCTGTTTACAATATATATTAAAATTTTTATAATACTACAGTCTACTCATCTCTTTCATTTTTTGCATATGCATTATCTCCCAACTTATACAATAGTTGCACTTCTGAGAATGGTGGTGTAAATTGAAAATTTTTAGTAACAATAATTCACAAATGAAGGTTGCTTACCTGAACATTTGCCTGAATTCACTTTTTTGTATGAAACTATCTTATTTCCAATTATTTTTAACTACTATTATTTATCAATATCTTTGATTCTTCTTGACTCGGATCTAGAAAAATATCAAGGGTGGAGGGCTAAGAGACTGGATTTCAAATGCAGTATAACATTTCCCCCTGCATTTTACAGGTCTTTAAAAATTTATTGAAAAATGCATGAAATATAAATAAGTTTAATCATCTTTTGCCTCTATTACCATTACTAGCATTTTGCAAGAGGCATAATTCCTTTGCCTCCCCCCCCCCCCCAAAGATTCGGCCCTGGTCACACATGAATAAAACTGATGAAACAGGGTTGTCTAACTCTTCCTGTGTGACTTTTGATGCTCATTTGAAAGTTTGTGGTATTTCACTCTAATAATATCTTAATTAGCAATAAGCTCAAACTTTTTTTTTATTCATTGTCCATTATTTTGGTTACTCCTTTGGTTTTATGCCTTAAATTTCGTTGAAACCGTGTAACTCAGTTAACTTTAATACTATTCGTTTTAGCTGTTTATGAATCCTAATTTTTTTGTGTTGGATAAATGATATAATTTTTAGTCTTTACTAAAAAATTAATGAGAGACAACTGTGATGGCAATCTCTTGCCCATCTGTTTATTTATATCAGTATTCAGATGAAAGTGCATTAACATGAAATTTGTATAAGTCAAAATCACATAAATTGGGAAGACCTCTATTTCATTCTCCTACAGGTAAGTCAATTTATTGGTTTGAAAATAATTAACACTTACTACAAACATTAGGATAGTTATAAGTATGTATGGATTTCACATAATGGATTATTGCATAGAAACAGAATTGCTTACATATTAACAAAACACAGGTTAGCTATGTAAGGGACACCAGGTTGTATAGGGGAACTGAAATTCAATCACACCGTCATTTTGTTAAAAGTATCTGCAACTGAAGCTTAAAATATTTTGTACTAAGGTTCAATACTAATGATAAAAATTAGATTACATACAATGTGATAGATAGTTAAGACACTTTAATCACAAATTCACCCTAAATTATGGGAATATTATGATTATCACAAAAATCAATATTTAGGATGAACATAAAGAATAGAAGAACATATTTCATAGAATGAAGCAGATATTCGAAAGGTCATACTGTCTATCATAGTAAATTTTGCAAATCAATTGTCTATTATCAAATTCAATATAAAATAATAGCTTCACCATCTATTAAATATCAATTAAATTATGTGGCAAATATAATCATTAAATTACATAAACCCTTTTTTTAATACCCCCCCCCCCCACAGCTGCATAGAACTCATTATTACAAAATTACCATATTACTACCATAAATCACCAGGCAACAGCCTAATAAAAGCAACCATCACATTGCCTGATGATGACATCATCTCATGAATGATGTAGAAATATGTTGTAAAGGGGATTTTCACTTATTCTTAAAGGTTTTAATGGTTTACTGTATCAAGCTGAAATTTAATTTTTCATACAATTTAATATACACAATATTAGCTGTAATTACAAAATTAAAACTCTTGAGGAGAGCTCAAGTGGCTCATACAGAAAAGTGGAGCATTGATTACCACCTAGTGGAATCTGCTTATTGCTTTTACATTTATTCCTTTATCTTGTACACATGCCTTTTCCTTGTAAAGGCTGTCAAGAATAAAAAAGAAGAATTACCAATCCATTGAGCTTGTATGCCTTGCTGGCCCAGTCGACAGCTGATTTTGAGAGGTTGTTATATGTCCCTTGTTTTTACTATTCCAGCGCACTTGATGTTGGGCTGACATTGTTAATGTACGTCATCATAGCTGTGATTACCAGTTCTGGTTTACTTGAAAAACATTGAAATCATCAGGTTTTTATGGAAATCTCCTTTGCTGACATGCACTGACTTCTGCTGACAGTTCGTTGTTCATGTTGTTATGCTCTTGGACAATTTGACTCATTGAATGAGTTGACATCATAAAGCACATCCTCAAGAATTAAAACTACTAAATCCCAACTGCATACTAAAATGTTTAAAACTCTTAAAATCTTCAAAAAAGTTTAAAACACTCCCCAACACAGTTCCTCCAGTAATGTGTTTCACCACTACATCCTTCCTGTGACTTCATCAGGCTCCATATGATGAGATGTTACGAGTTTATATGGGTGTCTCCCTAATGATGTTCTCAGCTGCTCACGCAGCCTGTGTGTATTTTTGCTCGTGCAACAGGAGATTCCATGCTGCCAGCAGGTGCAGTATCTCCATGTTGCAGAGCTTATGCTATATCATTATAGATTCTGCATGTTGCAATTGAAATTTGGTGTGGGGGGTGTTATTATTGATTTATGTATTATATTATTTACTTCTAAATTATTTTCCATTATTACTTGTGATAATGCCGTGTTAGGTTTCTTTATTATTAATATCCTGTTGTATTATTATTAATGTTCGTACACATATTGCTTGTATGTACAATATGTTTTGCCTATGTATGTGTTTTTACCATTTAATCTATGGGGATTTGGTATTTCCATATTATATGCCCCTCCGGTTATGGGTAATTCAACATGATCCTTTATTACTAGGTGTTTAATACTTTTATTAATGGTAATTGGTAGTTTAGTGTTGTATTTTTGTAGAATATTCTTTAATGCATAAGATATTCCTTTCATGTATGGAAAACTATGTGCATATTTAGATTGTGTTTTTTGGGGTTGTGGGTTGGTTGAGAGTCTTGTTGACTCTTACATTTAGCTGCTTTTTTCCATTTTCTAATCATTTGTTTGGGGTATTTTGCATCACATGCTATTTTATATATGAATTACAGTTATTTGTGAAGAGAATGCTTTTGTGTGCAATATTTAAATGCTCTAAGTAGGTATGGGCTTATAGTTGATTTTTTATATTTTAATGGGTTCACTGAATCAAATGATATAATGCTTGGAATAAAGGCGAGTTTACGATGTACTTCAATATCACACCTGTTTTTTCTTTGTAATAAGCAAATCCAGATATGGGAGTTCGTTATTGCATTCAGTCTCGTGGGTATATTTTATAGTTGGTAAAATACTATTGAATATTTCAATTAATGTATTTAATTGATCTATGAGGTGGTTCCAAAAGATCAATACTTCATCAACGTAATGGATATATAAGAATGGTTTGTAAATGGCTTTCTCCATTGCAGTCTGTTCGACTACTAGAATGGGAAAGATTAAAGCAATTCGTTGGGCTGCGACATGGTAAAGGTTAAAGAAGGTGGTGAATTTAGTTATGATAGCCTCTAAACTTGCAATGTTTTTTCTTCTATTAAAACCATTTTGTAAACTTCAGAATAAATGGTAATCTGTTGGTGCAAGGTCATTAGCATCATCAACTATCACAGGCCAGCAAAGTTTAGTTTTCAATGCCAAATATAGCGTTTTTTTCCAACTGGCTGAGTGATTAGCTTGCTTGACTACTGTTCAAAAAGGACTTGGATTCAAACACAGGATAAATCATGGAAGTTCCTTGTGCGTCTTTCTGCTGAGGTCTCACCTTCCTTAGCTAGGTTGGTTGGATTGTTTTACCACTGAGCAGCACACTTTTTTGCACAAAATGGGCTAAATGGGCAGGTCATAAGGACCACAAGGTGTGATGCCCCCTCATTCACTTTTACTTTACCTTAACCAGTTTTGCTTAATTTACATTATATTTATCATTTTGGGGATTTTTATTTCATTTTTGGCATTACAGCACTCGTTTCCAAAAGCATAGGAGTTGTGCATGTGCAACTATGAACTTTCGATTGTCACCTGCTAAAGCGCGTGTATAAGGACACGCCCCCTCTTGCATCATAGCTTGCGCAGCTCATCAATTTATGCAAATGTCTTTCTTGGCATGCAACATGACACGTGCGGGCTCTGTAGCCTTTTGTTATAACCTGGTGACATGTAAGTCACAGTTAGTGTGGTAGTAAGCACAGAAGATATTAGAGTAGAGAGAGTAGTAGAGCACAGCACAGTTTAGAGATCAGTTTTAGTTTGGAGTTTGTTGAAGATGTTTGTAGTAAGAAATGATGTAGTATATTCTTTATTGAAGTTTTGATGTGTGCATTTTGGAAATAAATTGTTTGTTATTTAAACCTTTTGAATCTTTACTAATTTTTTTCTCTTGAGCAACGTTAGTTTGTTTTGATTAGCATTAACGTAAAATTTTGACAATCATTTAATATTTTTGAATTCTTACTCATTAACGCTTGCTGGTATTTCGAACCCTAATTAAACTTTATTTTTGGCAATTTGTCAATTATTGCCTGGCGCCCGACTCATCTATCTGGAGCATGAAAATAATTGGATCAGACAAATGGTCCAAACTTTAAAAGTATTTCATTACTTTGGAACGTTACAAAAGGGTTCAAAGGTTGAGGGGAGAGAACCCACTGGACAGCTGTTAAGAGATAGATGGCAGCCTCCCATCAAGACTATCTAAGCATGTTCTTTAATTGTGCATAGGGAGTGGCTCTTCTGCACATGGGGCCATGGCTTTACCTACCATCTGATAGACAGCAGCCTTTCCAAGCCCATCGGTGTCCTCTACTGACTGAGAGCAGGATGGGGATTTACAGAGATAAATCTCAATGCTGACCCAGATGGGACTCAAACCTGGGATCTGCAAATTACGAGCCTGGCACACTACTGACTGAGCCACCTCTGTCCCCCTTAGTTAAGTGTATTAAATTGACAGGTTCTGTCAAGCCTCTGTGGCAAGCAGTTGCTTGAGGAAATATTTATTTTATTCAAGCTCCTCCATTTTGGCAGTTATAATCTGAGCGGTATGATGGATGTGCTGTTCTTATGAAACAAAACCAGTTTTTAACTGACCAAAGAAAGGAATTTTTTGTTGCAAAGCAGTACTTAAATGTTGGAGTTGCTGGCAATAGACATTAGTTGTGACCATTTCATTTGGATTTATCATTTGAAAATGGACAGGAACCTTCATATCTTACTAAATGAAGCGCAAAAACCTTCATGGGGCATAATCCTTCTCTTGGCTGTGATGTGACTGAATCTTTGGGACTAAGTCACTGTCAACAATGTTTAATGTTATGGTAAAGCACCCATTTCTTGTTCCCAGTAGCAATTCAATCCACAAATGGAGACTGCAGTTGTGGGAATGCAGTGAAATACAAATGTCTACTCAATGTTGAAGGTTTGCTGGAGACAATTGATGTGGAATCTCATTTTGCAAGTTTGGTCACTTTTCCCAGTTGCTTTAGATGGTGATGAATGATGTAACAGATCAAACAGTTGCTGAGCAAGTTCCCTAACTGTTACAGTTGGATTGGCTTCAACTGTAGTTTTCAGCAGGTTGGGTTGTTTTACCTCTGAGCAGCACTTTTTTGCACACCATGGGCTAAATGGCCAGGTCACATGGACCCCGAAGGCTCAGAGAAGGTTGGGGGAGGGGACCCACTGGAACAGCTGTTGGGAGACAGATGGTAGCCTCCCAAGGCCATCCAGCGTGTTATTTAACGTGCACAGGGTATGATTCTCCCGCACACGAGACCACGGCTTAACGTCCCATCGACGGACGGCGGCCTTTCCAAGCCCATCGGTGTCCCCTACTGACCGTGGGCAGGGCGGGGAATTTTGCGGAGATAAATCTCAATGCTGACCCAGCTGGGACTCGAACCTGGGAACTACAGATAACGAGCCCGCCCCTTTTCAGCAGGTTGGATAAAGTCATCAACTATGATGTAGTCACCAGACTCGAACTTCACAAACCATTAGTGATACTTCTTCATATTTAAAGCATCTTCTTCATAAATATCTTGAAAGTTTTCATCACTATATTTGCATTATTCCTTTTACAAAATATGCACAGCATATGCCTAATGCAGTCATCATATTGTTTTGATAATTAAAAACCAACAATATTCTGCACTAATAAAAAAAAAATCAACGTAGACTGACAACTTACTACTACACAAACCTACAATACTCCTCTTCTGATGGATGTGAAAGGAAATGCATAACATATGATGGAATCTTGTCAATGCATAAAATGGTCATTATTTATGGGCTAACCTTTATTTAGCCAAGCAATGCTGTTTCACATATTTGGAAGTTGTATTGGAATACATACATCTTACCAATGGTTACTGGGACCTTTATCAAAATATGGCAAAATATGCCAAAAATATGGCAGTTAGGACAGAACAAAAGATACTGCCAACTTAATGCCCTATTCATCTGAAGTTCAATAAGGTATGCAATATGCAAAATATTGACTGCTATACAGTTATTATAAGTTAATTTAATGTAGGATGGTGGATACTTGGTCTCATAACTAGTTTGTTATGTTTGTTTGTACACGTTACAAGCAATGAGTGTTCTTTCTTCAAGCTTACTCAATAGATAAATTTTGTTGGGTTAGTGGTGACAGATTTTGCAATTATTGTTTTATTTATTTTTTATTAGAGTGTTTTAAATATATAAATTATATATATTGTTTTGGAGTTTATTATAATTTTGTGCCCTTTGTTGTTGTGGGTTTTAATGTTGTTGGTTTATGAGTTTTCAAAGTATTTTTTTTTAATTTTGAATTAAATTTATTTTATTATAATTTTTTATTATTTTTTATTTTCTTTAATTTTTTTTATTATTTTTTATATTTTTTTAACTTTGTTTTTTGCTTTTTTTTTATAACTGTAATAAGGTAGTGATAAATACTCGTACATTAATAATAAATGATGACATATGTTACCTGAATGTAAAGGTAAGCCATCCCATATTGCTGGCATTCCTGCCTTGCCAGAAATATACAACACATTGATATCCATCTTCTTGAATATCTTCTTCTTCTACCCCTTCTTCATTTTCAGGAATTTCAAGTGGAACCCAGTAGCGACAAAGGAATACATAACAGTCCTCACTAAAGAAATGACCTGTGATACAGAATATATATTTACACAACAGATTTGGCAAAATTACAACAAGTACATTTTAATTCTTAACTGGTTATATGCAGTTTGTGAGGCTATTCAACATACAAGTTGTTTTTGTTTAAACCATTTGAGTTAAGAGGTTGGTCTTTTCAATAGTGATAAGTTATTGTAGCAAGCAGTAGTAATATGTTTATGCCGATACAGTATAAATTACTATGATGCAAAATTTCTGAGTAGTCTCATAGACCACACTCACTGTGGAATTTTTTTGTTTACTTTTCAGTCGAACTAAATGTTCTGAAGAGAACACAATTAAAAGGATGTTATAAAATAAAATTTTCTCAATATTATAAAAAAAAAAAACAGCCTTAAACAATAAATAATGCTTTAACAGTTGAACAGGTGTACTACTTTCTTTATCAAGAACAACCAGTCATTTTGACCATTGGCATTTAATGATGAATCTAAATATACTTCATAGAACGTTACTATAAGAAACTTTGGCCTGACAGCTTGTTTGACAAAACAGAGGAAGCAGCTAGACAGTACAACAGGGGGTTGTACCAGATTATTAAAGTTTTGTATGGGAAGAAACAGACATGTACACAGGGACTGAGAGATAAAACATGGTAAGATAGTCGAAGGTGAGGATTCTGTGATAACTAGGTGGGATGAGCATTTCAGAGATGTTCTAAACAATGTGATTATTTCTACTCCCATTGTAATGAGGATAGATGTATTACTGGCTTTAATGTTGGCCCTATATCACATTCTGAAGTCGCTTTGGCTATCTCTAAATTAAAACTGTATAAATCCCCAGGAATAGAGGAAATCACCACTGAAATGCTTAGAGCTGGGAACACTTGTGTTGTCACATGGCTGATTAAAAATTTGAATATTTTTTACGATAAAGGTGTTATTCCTAAGGATTTTACTAGAGCTATCATTGTCCTGATTTTTAAAAAAGGTGATTGCAGTTCTTGTGATAATTATAGGAGAATTAGTTTACTTTCTGTTCCAGGTAAAGTTCTTTGATTATATTTAATAGAATTAAGAATTTAGTTGATAGAACACTATGCGATGAACAGTGTGAATTCAGAAGTGGTAGGGGATGTATTGATCAAATATTTTCACTTAGGCAGATTCTCGAGAAATGTTTCGAGTTTCAGAAACCTGTGGTTATAGCTTTGTAAATTTCAAAAAGGTTTTAGACTCTGCTGATCAATATAATTTGTGATTGATCACTAGTTCATATGGAATACCTGACAAGATAGCTAGTGTAATGAAAGCTCTCTATAATAACAGTGAGTCATGTGTGAGAGTTGGTAAGGTTTGTAGTGATTGTTTCAGTATTGTTAGTGGAGTTAGACAAGGGTGCATTTTGTCTCCTTTTCTCTTTAGTTTGGTTATTGTTTATGTTGTGCAAAATTCTCTGCAAGGGAAAGATTTTGGCCTTGAATGGACTAGATTTCAAAATTCTGATTTAGATTATGCAGATGATTTGGCCCTGTTGGCTAATGATGCTGATGAGACTTGTAATGGAGTAGGTGGTCTTCAGTTGCTTTGAACAGATGCACTCTTTAACATGTGTTTCAGTTTAATTATCTTGGGAGTTATGTAACAGATACTGATGATGTGCATCATGAGATAAATAGAAGAATAGGGATTGCTGCTGAGACTTTTAAGAATCTATGGAGAGTGTGGAAAAATAGGTGTGTACACCTAAAGACTAAAATTAGGCTGTATAATAGTTTGATTCTTTCTAAAGTTAGTTAAGGTAGCAAAAAATGGACGCTTTATAAGCACGATAACAAGAAACTTGATTCTAAATGCTTGTGCAGTATCTTGGGCATTAAGTGGTTTGACTTTGTAAGTAATGATGAGGTTAGAAAAAGAGTCATCAACCTTCTTTGAGCAGCATTTTGTGCAGATAGACTGCGTTAGTTTGGCCATGTTTCCCGTAGGAATAGCTGCAGATTGGAAAATTGGATTATGAATAGTGTTCCACAGACTTCAGGAAAAGGGGAAGACCTAGGATGTGACAGGCAGACAATGTCAAACAAGATCTTGTTAGAATTGGCTTACAGTGACCAAATGCAGCAGCTGTAGCTCAGAACAGACATGTCTGGAGAGGAAAATTATAATCTGGAGGACCTCCGTAGCCCATGGCTGCATGATGCTTTTGTGTGTGTGTGTACATATGTACGTACACACACAGTATGCATTCACACACAGTGGCATTCTATCATACATACATATATACATACATACATGTAAATACATATACATATGTATGTATGTATGCATTGGACCTGAGTGAGATTGGGTTATTTTACTTCTCAGTTGCATTTTTTTGCACACAATGGGATAAATGGACAGGTCACAAAGATCCCAAAGGATCAGAGAAGGCTGGAGGAGACCCACTGTACAGCTGTTAGACTCCCATCAAGGCCATCCAGGGTGATCTTTAATATACACAGGGCCACAGCTCAACTTTCTGTCGAAGGACAAGGTGGGGGTTCAGCAGAGATAAACCTCAATGCTGACCCAGGTGGGACTCAAACTGGAACTGCAGATTACGAGCCTGGCACATTATAGACTGAGCCAACCTCCATCCCTTTTTGGTGCTAAGCATTTAAACATTTTTTTTTAGTCTATTGTAGACCCGGATAAGGCATGGTTGTATGTGTTGTTTTTCTGCTGAGGTCCTGCCATCCTCTCAGACCTTCTACTATGGCATATAAACTGACAGAGCTCCTGTCAGACCTCTGTGGCAAGCAGCTGCTTGAGGGGGTATTTTTTTTTTTATACAATTACTTCAAAATCAGACCATTTCACTTTGATTTTTATTGATATATACATTAACTTACCTAACTCTTCTTCTGGAAGTCTTACAAACTTTTTCCCTTCCAAAACAAATGCTTCCATTGCTTCCAAGTCTTCATTCCATTCTTCCATTAATTGTTTCTAGAAGTCGAATTTATATCGTAAATATACATTATGCAACAATTACAGAAATGTGATAATACGCATACAGCAGAGTATTTAGTAGCAGTTTGGCAAATGATGGGAGTTTAAAAATATGATTAATTATGGAGTTAAGCTAAACATTTCTCAGCTATATGTACAAAAAGAAGTTTAACTTTAAAATATTCCACTTTAATTTCTAAACTATCACATGAATAACAATTATTATTCAACAAATCTACAATGTGTTTCAGGGTCATTAAAAGATTGATGTTATCAGGTGGCAGCATTGATGTGAAAAATATTCTATCATTTAAATAAAACTTATACACATTTTAATTAAAAAAGCATTAAAGAGAACAGGCCCAGATCTAGACAGCAAAAAATTGGAGGGCAGGAGATACTGGATTGAAATGAAACTGAAAAAAAAAATACTGATTTTACATATTTTCACCCAGAAATTGTTCTTACTAAATAATGCAATTTACATTTTTTCCCTTTCAATTCTAGTAGGTAAAGTGAATAAGCTTGCAATACTTAGAGTAGAAAGATTGCTCTGGTAGGTTGTACCAATTTTGTAAACATTTTGGCATTTTTTAGGTTTTTTCTTCAGGGAGAGGAAAGATAATTGAACAATCGTTTTTGCCAAATTTCCAATCCCCCCCCCTCCTCATGCCTAATTTTAAAAATTTTATATCATAATGTTTATATAAACAGTGAAATAAACTGGAAGATGCTTTAAATCTTTCTACTCCAAGATCATGACATATTTACAAACTTTTCCATGTAAAATCAGCTCATTTAGAGCAAGACTTTCTTCTTTGAAGAATTGACTAAAATGCCTTCTTATTCATTTCTTGTTGACTGTATTTCTGAGGCATTCACAACGTTTGACTTGTTTTTCTCAAAAGTGTATTTGTTTTTTTCCATCTGCTTAAGAATTGCTGATACTGTTGATGAGCCCAGGTTAAGTTTCTTAGAGACATCAACAGTATAGTAGTGACAGAGCAGTGTTTGTGGGCACAAAACAATGATGATATTAAGCAAATGAATTGTGCAATGCAGTGCTGCACATGGACTGATAATGCACTAAAAACTGATTTAACTTATTTATTTTTTTTATGACTAAAGATGAACTGTTTTAAACAAACTCTACAAAAAGCCTATTTGTATGATTTTTTCATCATTGCATTGAAATTATTCTTAAATTTAGCTTGTTGCATGAAAATTAAATTACATAAATATAAAAAAAGTGGGACCATTAAAAAATCTCACTTTAAAAGTTATTCTCTTAATAAAATATTACACTTGCTGTAATGAGCTTTTACTGTATATCTTATTTTTTTTAAACATCATATATATATATATTCATTTCAGTGGTTTAGATATATATTTTCTATAAAAGTAATTACAATTACAGCCCTAATACTTAAAAAATTTAATAATACACGATTGTTGGCTGTGTGTATCAGGACATGACAGTACATGTGCTTAGTAGGAAGATATGATTGCCAGTAGCAAATACCATCTGACATCTACGTGCAACTACAGTCAGCAAAATAGTGACATCAATGTCAAGGAATATCAAGAAAACCAGGACAGGTAACTACAGCTGAGGTAACATAAACATCTATGTCCAATCAACAACACATTCACTGCAAGGTGGAAACGGGGGACTGATAAAACCCCACCTTACAGCTGTCACCTGTGCTAGCCAAGACAAGAACTCAAGGGACTGGTAAATCACTCTCTCATACTAAGAAACCTTTTAATAAAGAAAAAGGCTTTTTTTTTGCAAATACTAGCTGAGCAAAAAGTATGTCATAAGAAAATTGCACTCTAAAGCAATTTAACTATATACATTAATGAGCAATACTAGTTGATCTCAAGACTAATTTTTTAATTGTACACACAGCCAACGATAATGTATTATTAAATTTTAAATACATTTTCTATACAGCTAAGTGAATTAATGAGAATTAATTAATGTCTCAATCATAGAACTAATTTTTGAATAACATTGCTCTGCTTCAGCTTTAGCTTTCACACAATCTCATCTCTTTCTCTAAAGGTCTTTAGAACCTGCCCATCACAGAACACTTTTTTTTTTGCCCATCACAGAACACTTTTTAGCTCCAGTGAGACACGTGAAAGGATATTCTATTTGCAAGTTGTCAGGTTACAAGAATGTATATTAATATTACTTATATAGAAGAAACTGGGAATATGCATATATTATCAAGTTCTGGGGTTATCAGTGTTTCACAGCATTTATATATTCTGATATAGTAACCTGCAATAATTGACCAGATACTCATACCTGCATTAATATGGGTACATAGATAAACAAAAACCCATTCTCTTAGAAAAAAAACTATCTTGCTCAAAGCATAGAGAAAAAATATTATAATTTGCCTATAGGCATACAAGCCTTCACACACAATCAGATTAACCATTTCACTTAAGGCTATGAATTAACTGGATGATGGCAAAAAAAAAAAAACCTTTGTTTATTCAAAAAGAAAAAAAAGTTCATGATTAAATCATAAAAAAAAGCAACATTAATTTTATGACTATGAGACCAAGAAAAATATTTATTTGTACACCTTTATTTCAGGAAAAAAATATTGGAACAGATCATTGCAGAGTAGTTACAATAAGGCAATTGTGTTTATACTTTTTAATTTTACTTCACACATTGTATTATGTTCATTTGAATTGAATGAAAATAAAAATATGTATGTTCAAAACAATATCTGCTGTGAAACTTGCAAAAACAAATAAGTAATGCATGTAAAGAGAGGAATTCTATTAATTTATTAGAGGAGATTTTTATTTCAGTTAATCATTTCAAGTGTTTCTTGTCTACAGAACATTTTCCTCTGATACTATTACAGAATTATTAGAGGAAGATAATACTTAAAAATTTTCCATAATGTGCTCTGACACTTTAAATTAAAAATAAATAATAAAAGTCTTAAAAAAATTATATTTAAAACACTTACAGCTTCATCTTTGCTCATTGGTGGCTGTCTGTTCATGAAAAGGGCTGAAAGATCAGCTTTAGTCTCTTGCTTGCTCATCCATTTCTGAAATGTGAAATATTGTTGATATTTAACATAACTATGAGACCACGTACAAATACCGTCTGAATACAATTTTTTTTTCTTGAACTAAAGTTCATGAAAAAAATATTGTATTCAGATATAACCTGCAATCATTGACCAGATAATGCATTAAAAGTATAATAAGTACACAGGGTGTGTACTTATTATACTTTTAATGCAGACAGTTTGCAGACTTTTTATGCTTTTAATTACAGACAGTTTGAGATCAGGGCCATTTTATATCTTTGAGATCCCTAACCTATTACTACCACAGACCCTGCGATATGATGATCTGGGTTGGGTTGTTTTACCTCTGAGCAGCAGTTTTTTGCACACCATGGGCTAAATGGCCAGGTCACATGGACCCCAAAGGCTCAGAGAAGGTTGGGGGAGGGGACTCACTGGAACAGCTGTTGGGAGACAGATGGTAGCCTCCCATCAAGGCCATCCAGCGTGTTCTTTGACGTGCACAGGGTATGGTTCTCCCGCACACAGGGCCATGGCTTAATGTCCCATCCGACGGACGGCAGTCTTTCCAAGCCCATCGGTGTCCCCTACTGACCGTGGGCAGGGCGGGGAATTTTGCGGAGATAAATCTCAATGCTGACCCAGCTGGGACTCGAACCTGGGAACTACAGATTACGAGCCTGGCGCGCTACTGATTGAGCCACCCCTGCCCCTATGATGATCTGGAATACTCCCCCTCCCCAAAGAGCATAAGAGAGTCGGGGTAATTTATTTTTATTCTCGAAAGAACACTCAATACTAGTTTTTAATCACACCAAAGTGGTTGAAAGCCATAGCCATAAAGGGCCAAAATTATTGCACAGAGAAGGAACACAAAACTTGTCAGGATAGTGACAGGGTGGTATGTCGCCAGGGGAAAAAATTACATTCAAATCATAAACAAATATATGAACAATGCTAGAAATCAAATCTAGTGAACCTTTTAATTTTCATTGTTTTACTTCATCTAAAATACATATATTTAATGACGATTTCCTTTATCTAACAAAAAAACCCCCCTTCGTTTCACAAGACTGGTATACAGATGTTGCAGTAAAGCTATAACAGTAGTAAGTGCCAAGTAAGATCATCAATCATCAGGCATAAAAAAAAAGGTCAATGCATCACCACAATGCAAGCAGTGGTGGAGATAATAGTCCCCAACAAACTTAGGCCAAAACCTTCAAAGAACAACAGAAGTGATTATGAGCAACCTGTACCTGTGCCAGCAGATTCACCATCAAGTTCTTCACTCAATAACTGGTAAATATGATTCCTTTATTTCTATAGCCCCTTTACACAAAAAAGAGAGCTATTTAGATAGTACCAACGAAGGGTACTATTCTTTGAGTATAAAAGTTGTAATTGAGTGGTTACTAGTTAAACTACAGTTATACAGATATGTAACGCACTCCTCTCGACTTTAAATCTTAACTACATAACCATTTCAAAAAGAGAATCATTATGCTTTTAATTGAATTAAGCTGAAGAATTAAGATACTTCATGTTTTACAGAGATTTCATGGTTCTAAATCACACCAGAACATATATCTTCATTTTTGGAACTTCTAGGGTTGAGCATGCATATTATTTAAACCAATATAGATATAAAACAGATATCTAAAACTCAACTAGACGAATGCATATTGACCCTGGTGATAATAGAAATCTCGTTTTCAAAGAGAATGAAGTTTTTTACCTACTTTTTCACTGCTTAAAAGCTTTAATTGTAGCTAATTATGATGGGGGTTGGTTTGGTTGTTTTGGGTTTTATGGTGCATGAGTGACTAGGCCGTAATGTGCCAAACAGAAGACAAAATAAATGATAAAAGATGAGCAACCCACAACCATATTTAAAATAAAAGCGGTACATTGTAAAATGGTAAAAACAAATAACAAGTGTATATGTACAAAGTAAAATAGCTTGAAAAATACGAGTTATAACAATCCCAGGTGTAAAAGACCTGGGCTATACAAAATACTAGGTAAAATCAAAATCTATTAAAATAACCACAATATTTTAAAAAGGAAAAAATTGGTGGTAAAAAGCAATGATCAGTTAAAAGATGTCCGAGTGTAAGAGGATCAGATGCAAAATCATGAAAGTTAAAATACATTTCATGTTCAAAGTTAAAAGCTTGACACTCGATTAAAATATGTTTAACAGTTAAAATGGTGTCACAAAACTCGCACTTAGGGGATGTCGTCTGCCCGTAGAAGAAACGAATGAGTAAAAAATGAATGACCTAAGCAGAGTCAAGCAAGTACAACTTCCTCCTTGCAATTCCTACAGTAACATGACTGCCATGGTTTGATGATAGGTTTGATCTCAAAGAGCTAGTCGGTAAGCTGTTCGGACCAAGATCTCTGCCACTGTGCCCAGAGCTCGCTGGTAAAACATTGCCGGAAATCCAGATATGAAACCGGCAACGGAGAGCCAGACAGGCGCATGACTGACCTGCCAAGTCGTTGCCCCTGATATTGACATGACCGGGAACCCAACAGAAATGGATGGTGGTTGTGGCTGCCATACGATGTAGTTGCTGGCAGATCTTAGAGAGAACTGGGTGAGGTCGATGCCTCAACGAGATCAAAGTCTGTAGCGAACTAAGCGAGTCGGTGTAGAGCAAATACCAACGATGCTTAGCTGCCATGTGGTCCAAGATGAGACTGATAGCATGCAACTTTGCAGTGAAGATGGAACACTGCTGTGGGATCTGGTCTGCAATGATTACATCACAGCAGACCATGGCCGATCCCACTGATGTGCCAGACTTCGAGCCATCTGTAAAGACAGGCAAGAAGTCTGGGTGTGCAGCACAATGCTGGCAAAGAGTTGCGATACACACAGTCAGATGTAAAGGCCTTCCCAGTCCTGCAAAGAGAGAAATCACAGTAAGGGGAAACAGTGAGCCACGGTGGAAGTGGCTCGGCTGTCGACTGTGCGACACTATTGAGACTGGTGTTGACATGATGGGGGAAAATGTAAATAATAGTATCTTATTAGTAATTATGGAACAGAAAATGTATTTGTCTTTTATTCTTTCAATTTAAGAAGTTACTTTTTTCACACTTCTCTGAGATAAGGGGAGAGATTGTTGCTGTCAGAGGAATATCTCTTGACAGTTAACTACTGAAATTTCGAATTTCTACTATAAATAAATCACTTGCAATATTCATTAAAAGTTTTGCTTTTTCCATATTTAATGACCTCTATTGACGTACATTAAAACCACCAAAATGCTTTGAAAAATGTGAATTATATTTCATTAGACCAATCCAACTAAAAAGAATTTCCAATTATCTTTTAAAATAAAAGTGTTGCAGTTCCCACTCACCCTTGGCGTAAGGGGTTAGCTTATTGCTTCCAATGGAAACTCAACAACCTTCATATTCACCACCTAAATTTCAAATTTCTAGCATTTTTTGCTAGAAATGTACTTTGTGAACAAAAATGTAATGTATTTTTGAACATGTATAATGTATTTTTACATTATTTGCAATATTCATTCAAATTTTGGAATTTTTTGATGTTTTTTTATCATTGTTAGAAAGCACAATTATAGCTTTTGCAACATTCAGAAAGTGTAAATCATAGTATTTCATTAATACATATTCAACTCCCCCAAAATGTTTCATTTGTCTATGAAAACAAACTTCTCTTAA
Source organism: Ryuthela nishihirai (assembly GCA_038380435.1). Classification (NCBI taxonomy): domain Eukaryota; kingdom Metazoa; phylum Arthropoda; class Arachnida; order Araneae; family Heptathelidae; genus Ryuthela; species Ryuthela nishihirai. The sequence continues at coordinate 40,073,432 of JAWZYU010000018.1, read as the reverse complement.
ACATAAAAGTTGCATTTCCTACCCTCGTGGTGGTAGGGGTCAATTTATTGTTGTCAATAAAAATTTCATAATCTTCACATTCCATCACCAAAATTTCAAATTTCTAAAATAAAATACACTGTTTGCAATATTCATTTAAAATTTTGGGATTTTCAGATTTTTCCACCATTAGAGGATGCAATTATCGCTTTTGAGATATTCAGAAAATGCAAATATTTCATCAATACCTTTCCAAAGAAAAAAGAATTTTTAATTTATTTCTGTAAAAAAAAGTGATGTGAACAGACAAATAACAAAGTGAATACATCTAACTTTTTTTTGAAATGAGATAAAAATCAATTATAACCAAGGAATATAGATAAGAGGGGAGAAGTCCTAAATGAGTTTCGCTGTAACAACAGGCGAAGCATAGGATGACCATATGTTTATGCCCATAAACACTGTGCCAAGTATATGTCAGATACCAAGTTAGTTTATTTACTTTACATGATGAAAAAAATACTCTACTTGAAATATTATTAACTGATTATGGTTAAATTAAATAATACATAAAAAAATATATATAGAAAGCATAAAATATTTCATTGCAGAGAAAAAACGACTTTGGAAAGCTATAGCAAAATACAATTTAAAAAAATTTTACAGCATAAAATGTTGGATAAAAAGATTGGTAGGAACTTATTTAACAAAGTTATTTAATTCATGTTAATTTATAATGATTCTATGTTTATTGCTTGGCCACACATGAAATATCCCATAGCCTTTAGTTAATGTGTCACAACTCTCACTGTGCATGCTGAATACTGCTGGCTTCTACTACCAGTGAATGCAAGTATTGATCACAGAGTTCACAGGAGCCAAAATCGGCCTCCCTGTCCCATTGGCACCAGCAATTCTCGCTATGATGTCAAATATCACTGGCTTCTACTACCACTGAATGCAAGTATCGATCACAGAGTTTACATGAGCCAAAATTGGCCTCCCTTTGCCAAAGTGCATATTAGACTTAAATGCTTCTAAATGTAAAAATAAAATGGGTTATTTATATTTGTGTAGAATTTAAAATTCTAATATTACTCTTACAAATTCTCATCATAACTGCAAAAAAAGTTCTTTTATTGAAAAAAAAAACATATATGTTCTTTTGTAACTGTTTGACGCAGTCTTTGAATTCGGGTGACTGGTACCCATCGCTTCTCGGTGCTGCACACGAAGCACAGCTTACTAACCAACATAACGAAGCACAGCTTACTTACGGCCAAAGACTGTCCAAAACCTGATCCTACCGTGCTGCTTAGATATGATATTTTGTGGCTTGGCAGGTTAAATTTCTTAAGGTGACATGGACATCGATTATTCATACTTGGAATTGTCAGAGCTTCGTTTAATGAAACATCATGTTAAATGAAATGCAAACAAATGTAACTACACGATTTTTTACTTTTCATAGTGTTAAAGTTAAACTTAGCAACACTGAAAATCGCCTTTAAATTTCTGAAACAGATTTCACAGTTATGTGTTAATTTGTATAAATGATAGATTATTTTAAACGAATGACACAGATTATATGTTTATTCACATATTGCACAATATTCCTTGTATCTTTCTGGATGATCTGCAGATGGATTTGTTAGACACACGATTAACTATTCTTAGAAAATCTAATTTCCTCACTGCACAAATTCTATAGAAACGCGTTGGCGAGGCTCTGGTGATGGGCACAAACAAATGGCCGTCAACCATGCGCAAATGCTTTATGAATTCGTTCAAAGGGTGCCTCCTGTTCTTCTATACTCCTTGATTATAACTTTAGTGCTGCTACTCATTAAAACACTGAACTTACTTGTAAATCTGCTCCTGTCCTGGATACTGATTGGGCTGTTCTAGTAAAATCTACAGCTATTACATCATCCCATCCAAAAAATTTTGACTTGAATATTTGGGGTTCAGTTCTGAAACAAAATTTAATTTTATTACAATATTTAAATAATTTATTCCTTAAATTTCTAAACTGTTAATATTATTATTATTTTTTAGTTCTAAATTCAGTTAATTTCTTTTGCTTTTGAATATAATCTAAAAGCATAAAGATTGATGCTTTAGTTTAACCCATTCCAAAATACATTGCTAAAATTACATTTTCTCCTTTTACAGGAAAAATGCTTTTCTGAAGAGAAACAAAACCAAGCATAGCTATACATAAAAACATTTTTCTAACACAAAAGATATGAAATATAAAAATATTAATTTGATACACATTTGTATACTTATATACACAAAAGAGCTAAAACATTATGACTACCTGCCTAATACGATGTTGGTCCTCCATGTGCCGCCAAAACAGCTCTTACCTGATGAGGCATGGATGTTACAAGATTTCTAAAAGTGTCTTGTGGTATCTGGTACCAATACATTACCAGCAGATCCTTTAACTCTTGTAAGTTACATTGTTGAGCCACCACAGATCAGATATGCTGTTTCAACACAAACCACAGATGCTCGTTGGATTGATGTCTGGGGAATTTAGAGGCCAGGGCAATACCTGGAAGTCTTTCTCATGTTCTGTGAACCATTCTCGAACAATCTGGGCAATGTTGCATGGTGCATTATCCTGCTGAAAAAAGGCACTACTAGAGGGGTATGCCGTTGCAATGAAAGGATGTACCTGGTCTGCAATGATGTTTAGGTAGGTGGTAGATGTCATAGTTTCCTGCACATGAATGACTGGACCCAGAGTTTCCCAGCAAAACATTGTCCAAAGTATTACACTTCTACAACCGGTTAGTTTTCGTCCCACAGGGCATCCTGGTGCCAACACTTCCCCAGTTAAATGACATACATGGTCATTCACATGGTGCAACAGGAAACGAGATTCATCAGACCAGACAACCTTCTTCCAATCAGTCAAGGTCCAGTTTTCCTGCTTGCATACCTGTTGTAGGCACTTTTGATGGTGAACTTGAGGTTAGCATGGGCACTCATAGTGGCCTGTGACAACACAGCCCCATTTTCAGCAGGGTTCGATGTACTGTGTGTTGTGATACATTACTCCCATCACCAGCATTCAAATTACAGACGAGTTGTGCCACAGTATCCCTTCTGTTGGCTTGTACCATAATGGGATAGCCTTCGCTCATCTCTAGCATTGATGACCTGTGGTTAGCCCACACCTTGCCAGAGGTTCGTGGTTTTTCCCTCCTCAGACCACTTTTTGAAAGTACTAACCAGGGCTGACTGTGAGTATCCACAAACCTTGCCATCTCGGAAATGCTCTGACCCAGTTGTCTGGCCATTACAATTTGGCCTTTGTCAAATTCATTTAAGTCCGCTGCCTTTCCCATCTGAAGAACAAGAATAACACTGATTAACAGAGCTTAGTATCAGATATTATTTATACCATTTCATGATGCACCATAGTTTACCTGCAGTTGCTTCGATTTGCATAAAGATGTGCTGGTCATAATGTTTTGGCTCTTTGGTATATAATTCCCAAAATTCCATAGGCTCTGAAGACCCAAGAAGAACCTGTAAGTTAGTTCTCTTTAAATACATCTATCCTAAGCAACAGCTATGACATTTGGCCATTTCAGGCAAATTTTAGTAAAATCCTGTTTAATAATTTTCTATCCATCTAATTCTAGAATGGTTCCCTTTTTCTCAAACCTTTAGGAATACAGTTCTGCATGTGAACGATGTGGCCAAACCAATGAAATTTCTCCCTATATAAGATTCTGATAAAAGCAGCTGATGATTAATTTATATATCATATTTCTTAATACTTTGCTTATAATGCAATTTTATTTCAGATATTGTGGAAACACATAATTAAAAGCATCAAGTTTCACTATTACAGCAATCCTTAGAGAAGATTAAATTATTGTTATCCTAATTTAAGTCTTTATGTGTATTTGCCAATTTTTCTGCACTCCACATGATAGAGTCTTAGACGAATCAACAGCAATGCCTAGTTACCTATTTATCTTGAGCCACATATTGTCAGTATCTGTGACACAATTACCATGTAAACAAACTTATTTGAGAATAAAGCCAGTCAAAAGAACTGAAGAATGCACTAACCTCCATCTGGTCAGTTTAATTTCCTCTGCCTCTGATACCTATCCTACTCTATAAGCTCATCAACAACTTTAAAAGAGTTAATTTCATTCATGAGCATCATTTGTCAAGAGAACAAGAAGATCAACAGGGAAAAATCATCAGAATAATAAATCCTCTAAAAATGCCCTCACCTAGCAAATTTTTTTTTTACAAATCATGTTGTATAAAGCATGGCCTTAAATTCATGGTGCTGTAAAGAAATCATGGTACCCTATTACAATCTGAATTCTTATGAAAGTAAAACTCTTCATATTAAAATGTCACGTTTTCTTTCTACATCGTATTTTTATTGGTTACTTTTTTCTTTCCATATGGTACTTTTATCTGCCACTTTTTTCTTTCAGTATGGTATTTATTATAATTTTGGCATTTTAACTTTGAATTTATAGTTTTAACCATTATCTTTGAAAATTTTATTTTATTTTATAGCATTACCAAATTCTAGTATGTTTGCATCCTCTAGCTTGATCACTATAATACATAAAACATGGGCATGGAATTATATTACAAATGCTATGGTTAATAGTACAGTTGGCAATTGAAACAGAATAGATATTATGCAAAAACATTGATATAATATGGTCCATTTACAGATAAATATAAACATGACCAATAGGTGAATGTGTTCTGGTTTTGCTAATTTGGACCCACTGTAGAGGCAATACATGTACTGTAAATAAATTTTTCAAGGCACTAGAAGTTTTATATTTGGTCATCTGATGTTATCAGACAAATATAAGCAACAACTTTCTATAGAATTATGCATTTCATAATTTGTATTTTGTTTAAAAGTTAACTTTTTTAAATAATGTAGATATTCTTTAGATAAAAATTAGTCACCAATCAAATAATTTGGGACAACCACTGACAACTATATTTTTGGAGCACTGAGCATAACTCATGCCAGATATTTTCTGACCTCTAAATCACATTGAAGTCTGATTTCTCCTTTGCACAGCTTTTCTCATAATTGATCACAAAATTAAAGAGAAAAGATAACAAAATGAAGTCTTGTCTAATCTAAATATCTAGCACATACCTGGTCTAGTGGTTAGCATTCCTAACTACTAGACCAGTAGGCATGTCCCTGTGTATTCATTTGTGTGCTATATGACAAACCAAGACAAGCCCAAAAGAGCTTCCAGGTTATCCCCATCCTTTGTGTAGTGGAGTACCTGCTTCCCTTAAAAAAATAAGTAATGCTAAACCAACCAAATCACTTTTTATTTTGCTTTGCCAACACTCACATTCAGCTACATTATTGTAAAAAGTCACTATTATTCAATTAACTGCATGTATCTCCTAAGATTAACCACATATTATATCAATAATCAGGATCAAAGGCCTTCTTGAAATCTGCAAAGTTAATAACTACAAATCGTTTCCTTTCATATGAGAGAATATCTCCTTTGAAAGATACTAATGATCTTCATTACATGAAGGTAGGGTCAGAAATTGGGGCACTAAGATTAATCAGTTCTATGCATTCTTAGAGGGTAGTAGTGAAGCTTGGAACCATTTACTGGCCTTAAACAGAAGGAGAAAACATATTCTCATAGGAACGCATTTTTCTTCTGGTCTCAGCTAAATGTAAACTGCTAGGTAATTACATCAGCACTATCTATATATAATGATTCAGTAAAAAATATTTCTCTGAAAAGCTTTTTTTTTGCAAAATTTATCTACAAGCTTTACTAATTGGATGTTTTTTCACATTACTTTCTAATTTAAAAATTTATTCAATTATAACAGATATCAGTCAAAGGAATTAATAATATCATGAGAATTAGAGTACTTTTTATAGCAAAAGTAAGAAATATACTGCTTGGATATTTCTTATTTTTGATTACTTTTTGCAACTTGAATTCAACTAAATTTTAATTATACATTAAAACTGTAACTGATGTTAAAACACAGATATCGCCATCTCCCCACAGTCAAGGTGGAATTTTTTTTTATAACTTTTCAAGCAGCTGCTTGCCACAAAAGTCTAACAGGAGTCTGTTGCTATAATAAACTACATATAATGACCATGAAGATCAAATTTTAGGAGAAACATATTACAGAAAAACAAACATGCATGCCTTATCTGGGGCTCAAACCCATGACATGATGATTATAACTGTAAAATTATTCTGTTTGATATATTAATTTGTCAGGCAAACAAATGGTTAAATATTATGTCTCACATGTGTGTTTCTGCATAAAGTGATGTGAGGCTCATATTATGTAAATAGATTACTAGTTTTAACATCAATATTGGTGACAAGCTACACTCTCCTTTCCACTTGGGAATAAGAATATTGAGATGATGGGCAAAACTACTGCAGCAGAATTTGTTTTAATACTCTGGGTATTGGAAGCTGACTTATTACTTTCATCTTTCAAATTCTAATGACCTAGAGATTTCTATAGGAAAAAGAATGTAAAAAAAAAATTCTAAACAGAAGTAGCATTTTTATTCAATTAAAATAGTAACATAATTTTTTATCTGTTGATTGATTCTACTAGAAAAACATGATGCTAAATCTGAAGATTAATTCATTTTTTCTTATATGGATCACTCAAGATCACCACAAATAGTATAAATTGCTAATGCATGTGTTTATACTTTCACTCTGCTGTTTGGCAAATAGCTTATTAATCAGTTTTGGTTTCAGAACTGCAGACATCCTGTTTTGTGAAGCAAACTTGCAATGCTACTAATTATCATTAGTAGTAGTTGCATCCTTCAGCAATTATACATACGTTTGCTTAATATTTTAGATTTTCTGGGCTTAAAAATATTGTTTTACTTTGCTATTACTAAAATTACTTTTATTGTTCCTTACGTATATATTGCAATTAAAAAGAGTAATCTTTCTTTCAAATGTTAACTTTATTGAAAATGAAACTAACCAACGGTAACATGTTAGAAGTTGCAGTCTTAAGTGGCAGCTAAGTGGACAGTGTATCACACAAAAAAAGGGCCTATTTTAGTGATATTTTTAATTATGTACTAATAATATTTCAGAGCTGGCGTTAAAAAATTAAAAATTTTACATTACACATTTTGTAAATGTAATTTTATTATTTAGTTGTATTATGAACTGGCAATTTTTTTAAACACAATTTTATTGTTATTAGAAATTAAACATTTTCAAAGAAGCACTTCATACTTAATTTGAAATGACATTGATTCAAATTTCTGTTCTTCAATTCAATTTTATATGCTGCAAGTTTTTTTTTGAAATTCTTTAGTCTTTACAGGTGGCTGAATGGTTAGCATGTTTAGCTATAGATCAAAGGGACCTGGATTTGATCCCTGGATAAGGCATGGATATTTCCTTTCCTATGTTGTCTTTCTGCTGTTTCATCTTTCTCACAAATCTTCTCTGTGGTGTACATACTGACAGACTCTTGTCTGACCTCTGTGGCAAGTGTCTGCTTGAGAGAAAATTTATTTATTTTTATTTTTTTAATTACCTAGATTTTAAAGCAATATAGGTTTTTTTGTGACAGAACTAGTCTTACAGATTGCTGACTGCCAAAAATTTAAGCATATATATTATGAGAAAAAAATTGGTGTGTTTGATATGTCTTGATTTTTATACTATCACCCTGACCACTATTTGACTTGGATGCTATGTCAGAATCTGAAGTTTGTGTTTTTTCTGAGATTTATGACCCAAAATACTTCTAGGCATCAATTTTTGCATTTCTAGAACAAATATATATATATATAAATATTTGAACTCTATTTGACTTTGAAGGACTGTTTGATCTCAAATTTCATAATTTTTCTGAGCTTTATGACCAAATTACACCTAGGTACAAATTTTCAGAGATCTACCATTTCTATATCATAGTTAATATTAGTGTTATCCCTTCCTCACTTATTCACAATCAGCTATATATATATATCACATACATTATTTGCATATGATTTACTGAGAAAAACTACATTTAGGAAATATTTAAATAAAAAAAATATTATGAACTATTTTTGTATTAGAATAAATATATAATAAAAAAAAACAAAAAAAAAAAATTACTCAAGCATAAAATAATACAAAGTATGCAATTTTTTGGAAAAACTATGCAAAACTTAACTTACATCTATTCTCTTTCCAATTTTTATTATTTTATTACTCACAATTAAATGCTCTTTCTTCTGATGCATATAACACAATCTGTTTTTATTAGTTACTTCAGGAAAATTGCCAAAATTAATTTGATTGCCAGAGTTGTTCAGTTTTAGAAACCTACCACTTTAATAGTCAATAATAGAACTGTGAAAGCTGTTATTATGCTTTTCAGTATTATTTCAATAATGTTTTATTCATTGATAAAAATTATACTTTTATATCAAATAGCAATTGCTTCAGTGTATTTCAGCTGCAATATTTGTTGCAGGATGAAAACATGAAGTCTATATTAAATGAAATGCAACATTACTGTAGATGCCATGGGGCCTGCTATTGCAAAGAAAACACACTTTCAATTGTATTATTTTTTATATTCTAATAGTGCTCATAACTTTAATCTTTGAGCCAGAAATATGGTCATTAAAAAATTTGGGGACTATTGCTTAGATACATTATTCCATAAATATTACTCCTATTTTATTACAGTAATCTATTAAATTTGAAATATCAGCTGTTAAAATAACCAGAAAATATATATTACATATATATATATTTACCTTCACATAAAAAAAAAACTGATTTTGAATCAGTTTGAAGTTATATAAAAGACATGCAATGACATAAAAGCTGCAAAAAAAAAAGAATAAAAGAGGGATTAAAAAATAAAATGTAACAAAAAAAAAGCAAAAATAACAAAAACATACCCTTCTAACACTCTAGTCACAACAGCATGCTTTGGTCTCTTGATCATGCTACATAACTCTTGAGAAAGTTTAAGGGCAGCTGCTCTAACCAATCGTGTAGACTTTTGACCCAACCTTTAAATAAATACATAAAAGTCTCAAATTACAATTTAATCTAAAAACAGTAAGGTCTAAATTCTATCCCTTCTACTGAAGCTCAAAAATGACATAATTTTTGCATTGAAAGAGAATTTTAAAGATTGAATGGTTTCACACTTTTCATATAGATTTTACTTGAAACCTCATGTTAAGTGATGCTTATAAAATATTGACAAATTTATGATTATTGTTTAATTATTCTTTAACTTAAATTCTTGGTTAACATTTCCATCTGATACAATTTATGAGTAAAAACTTAGAAGACAGCTTAACAAAAGAAATGCTTGATAAACCAAGGATCAAGGTACCTTTTGGTTGCTACAACTGAGTATTGAGATCATATTTCTAGGCTTATCTTTCAGATAACAATTACTATGGCAGTCATTTACTGATAGGAGAAATATTTGTAGCTGTAATGTTTGCTAATAAGAAACATTTAAGTGATCAGTGAAATTAAAGTTTCAAGCAAAAACATGTCTATTTCATAACTTTGTATTTTCGAAAGATATCTCATGAGTGTCAGTATTGGACAATGTTGACAAAGATTTCATTAAACCCATAGAGTGATTCTTTACAGCTACAGCAGAAGCAGCTTCAGTGCAAAGGCATTTCTCTACATTTAGTTTATTCTGATCTAAAAATTAGAAATTGTTTAGATGGAAAAAGTGGCAGTCCCTTTATAAATCATTCAATGAGTTTTAAGTGTAAATGTTGATTTTGATGCTATCAAGTAGATATAAACTAACCTTCAAATAAATAGGTAAAACTCATTAAAACATTATTAAATTATCAATTTTCAATTATAAAATTGTCAGAGGCACAATGTGCTACCCTTAAAAAAAAGGTTTTACAATATATATAAAACTTTTATACACCAGGCTTAAAACAGAATAACAAAATTATAAAAAAAAAGTTACTGGATTGCAAATTTCTTGGAATAAAAACATTGCAAGTTTAATTATAGGTCAGCTGCCATTTACAGGCCTACCATTAAAAGCCTTAAAGTAATTTACAGACTAACATGAAAAAAAAACCTAATTTTGCACTCTTTGCATAATCTTTTTAAAATAACCTGCATGAAATACTTAAATAGTTGAATTTAATGTGATGAAAATATTTAGAAATAAATGCTACAAGAAGCAAATTTTGTTTTTATTCTTAAAAGATGCAAATTTCATACTTACCAAACAAAGACATCAGCAGAACAATCAAGAATGAACACATTCTTTGTGTCTAGCAAAGACTTCTCTAGTCGATTTTGATGAATTTCAACTGCAAATATTAGAAAACTTTTGTAGATGCATTTATTTCAAAAACTAATCATTATCAGTGTATATTATACTGTTGCCTTGAATATACATAATGTGATCATTTAATTCGTGGACAGATGCAAAAAGTTACATTAAATATCATCCTCTGAATCTTCCTGGCATTTGCCTTTCTCAAAATACTCTCCCTTGAACTTCACACATTTTTGCCATTGTTGTATCCATGCATTAAAAGCATCTTTGAAGACATTTTTCAAAAGCGTGCTAAGTGTTGTTGTTGTGGCTATGCAAGCTTTGTCGTCGAATGCGAAATGCTTCCCTTTCAAAGCTTTCTTCAGTAGTGGAAAGAGGAAAAAATCGCAGGGTGCTAAGTCCGGGGAATATGGAGGATGTGGCAGAACCTCAGCACCTATGGCAGTGATCACTGGCTGCACAATATTAGTCATATGGGGCCTGGCGTTGTCGTGATGGTAAAACCAAGCCACACCAGAAAGTTCCTGACGTTTTTCATGAATGGCATGCAGAAGTTTGGTTCTGATAATCTTCAAATAGGCTTCCTTATTCCTGGTTGTTCCATGAGGCACAAAGTGAGTAATGAGAACACCTTTGATGTCAAAAAACACTCGTCTGTCTTCATTCCGGATTGCCAGGGTTCTTTCGATTTGCTCAGGAGTTATTCAGGAAGACGGCTGGTGGGGTCTTGGGTCATCGGCAACAGATTCGCGTCTTCTTTGAATCACTTACGCCACTTAAATATGGCAAACCTATGAAGACAGTCATTACCATAGGCTTCACTCATCTCTTCAACAGTCGCAGCAACACTTAGGCCTCATCTAACATAATAACAAATGACATACCACTGTTCGTTCTGAATTTCCAACATTCTGAATGAACGTCTATGACATGCAACTTGACATCACAGTCTTAACACAACAGCAGTCGATGTCAAATGACCGTAGCAAATGGAGCCTCCTTCGCAGCAGTCATGCACAACACCATCTAGTGTTATTTTGGAAAAAGTGCTACATATGAGTACTTATAGCATCAGTCCATGGATTAAATGATCACCCCTCATAAAATGGTCTTTATTTTCTCTTCTGTCAAGAAATTTTCATAATTTATATACAAATAAAAATTTTAAGCAGTCAATGTCCAATTTAGTTCACAGTACAATAAGTTTCCTAAACACATCTATCCTTAACAAAAGCTGATGAATTTAGTTACTCTAGGGCAATTCCTATAATATCCTGTTTAACCCTATGATATCCTGTTGATGTCAACAGCATTTTCCTCAAGTCTTTAGAAAACACTGCTTCTAACTCTATTAGCCAATCTATAGTTTTACATCTGGCCATTTCTATGGTCAAACCAACATATTCCTTGCACAAGAAGTTGCATAAAGGCAATTGATGATGCAATTTGTCAAAAGCCATTACAGTCAGCTTATGATTTACATGGGGGTTAATCTTAAAAATCAGCACATAAATCATGCATAATTTTCCCATAAGAAATAAAGCAAAAGGTAGGGGATAGGGGAGGGAGCTCTGTCTCAAAACTCATATCTAATTCCTCTTGTTTTATTACTATACCATACAATATTTGTATGTTATAATAATAAAGACATTACAGTATATTACAGTACATTACAGTAATGCCAAAAATAAAAGAATACAGACTATCTACAATAAGGAAATAATTCATTATGAAAAACTTTTACCACATATTGAGTACGTCTTCAACAGCTTGCTGGTACTGTTGTAGTGGGATTGGAGGGAGGTGGGAGTTATAGAATTAGGGGTTCATCTGGGTTAGACTGAGTAAGCAAAGGTTCTCATATACTTGCAGCTGTTAGGCCAAGATAGGGGGTTGAGGTTCAGGTTTTATGATTTCCTTTTTCTTAAAGCAGGAGAGCAATGGCATTTGAAAGGCTTTCATCTTGTTTCAAAAATTCTGATATAAAACCATGCTATTCCAAAAACAAAAAGTCCAAATAAATTTGAAAAAAAAAAAGATGCTAATACAGTGACTGCATTATTCCAAAAATGAATTAAATCCACGTAAATCAAGAGCCAACTATATTAGTAACACACTTAATATTCAAAATGCTTAGTTAGAATCTGGAGTCAAAAGTATCAAATTTCCTTTTATTTACAAAGATTCCAAGTAACCAACCACAGCTAACTTTACAAATGACATACTTTTAAAAAAATCCAACTTTAGCCTTTATGCAAATACAACTATTTTAACGTAATTAAGAGATTCTTAAAAGTTCCAGCAGCCATTACTGTTCTCTTATTTACTTCATGTCACAACTGATACATGAAAAAGCTTCAAAAGCTAGTTCACAGCACATATATCTGGTATATATCATTTGCAGTATGAAATTGAAAATGAATGTACTACTGTAAATGGTAGATATGTAGTCAATGGAAGGAGAGCTATGCACCAATCACCTGTGATGATGCATAGAACAGGCCAGGCCTAGCACCTAATATCCAACCCTGCCTCCTTGTGGTGCAGACTGTTAGTACCTTTCAAAAGAGATACTCTCTTGTGGAAGTGAAAGGAAAGGGGAGGGCATCCAGATTAGTGTGGCCTACTGATCTGGACAACTATGGCTACTGTTTTTTTTTTCCATCCTGCTGAGGAGTGGTCAACCACACGTTTTCTGGTGCTGACCATATATACCAACCTGAACGGAATTATGGTTCTGAGCTTGATTATGGATCCTGAATTTGCTTCAATAGTGGGCTTCTGTGGAGGAAAAATCTTATGCTGTGTTTTCTGTTTGTTTCTGGGTTGACAGCCCCAAGTGAATAGATTCACAGGATATGTTTATCAGCTGGTGAATAATCCTGAGCAGAGGTCATCGCAGGCACTTGAACTCTTTGCTTCTACTGGCATCATCAAATTCTACATTGGAGGAAGTCTTCCAGTGTAGATGACTTCAGCCTTTAGTGGTGGGGAATAGTTCTTTGCCCCATGTCTGCGATTAGGGGGCTGTTTGATATTGTCGGCATTCCCTCTCTCAATAAACATAGTTTCTTTAAACATCCCACTAGCCATTTTCTCTCCATAGAGTAGTTGAAATGTGAGGACTCTGCACAGAGCTTTTTCTCTTGATGTCCTCATACGAGAATTCCACCGTTAAAACCAGATGGACAGATAAAGGTCAGATTCTTAAAAATAATTTTAAATTTCTCTTTTTAGGGAGGGACAACAATAAGCATCACCAAGGCGTGGGTCTGCTTCTCAGCAGACACACTAGTGATGCTCTTCTAAGGATATGAGTGCATTAATGAAAGGTTTCTTACAGCAAAATTTCAGACAAATGTTAAAGACTTGAATGTTATCTGCTGTTATGCCCCCACTGAGGATGCTGATGAGGATGAGAAAGATAGATTTTACAGACAAGTTCATGATATTTTAAATTCTGCCAAGAAAGGAGATATTACCCTTGTTCTAGGTGACTTCAATGCCAAAGTTGGTACTGACTCTGACCTTTGGGGAGGAGTGATAGGCCCTTTTGGTACTGGTAGCTGCAATGGGCAACATCTCCTACAGGTAAGTAAACTCAATGGTTTCAGAATAACTAACACTTATTACAAACACCACGAAATACCTAAGTACACATGGATTTCACCTGATGGGCTAGTTTTGTTAGGAATACCAGGTCATATAGGGGAGCTGAAATTGGATCTGACCATTACCTTGTTAAAAGTGTCTTGCAAATTAAACTTAAAAAGTGTTGTGTTAGGGTTAAAAAATTTACCTTTAATTCTGAAGCTCTGAAAGACCCAATTATAGCTAAAGCTTACCATGATAGGTTACTTAGTCATTATGACAGTCATGGTTTGCTTACTACTGAAGTTGAGGAAGAATGGGGCCGTTTTAAACAGGCTTTTTTGGAAACTAACAGTACTCTTTTAGGAAAAAAGGATCAGAGGAGGCAGAATTATTTAAGTGATAAGGCACTTGAGCTTATTTCAGAAAGAAGGAACTGCAGGAATATCCTTAATCAGTACCCTACTAGTCCTAATAGAAAGGATTACAGAGAGCTTAATAAACGGGTAAAGGATCAGTTAGCTACTGATAAGAATTTTTGGCTTGATGGCTTGGCTGACAAAGCCGAGGAAGCAGTTAGACAGCACAACAGCAGAGAGCTGTACCAGATAGTTAATGTTTTGTGTGGTAGAAAACAGACAGGCATACAAGGATTGAAGGATAAACAAGGCAAGGTTATAGAAGGGGAGGATTCTGTCATGGCTAGGTAGGCTGAGCATTTCAGTGATGTTCTCAACAATGTAGTTAGTTCTACTCCCATTGTTTGCAATGATGATAGATGCATTGGTGGCTTTAATGTTGGACCTATAACACAATCTGAAGTTATTTTGGCTGTTTCTAAACTTAAACTTCATAAATCCCCAGGGGTAGATGAAATTACTACGGAAATGCTTAGAGCTGGGAATGTTTCGGTTACCACTTGGATGACTGAAATGCTGAATATCTTTTATGATAAAGGCATGGTTCCTAAGGATTTTACCAGAGCTATTGTTATCCCTATTTTCAAAAAAGGTGATCGCAGTTCTTGTGATAACTATAGGGGTATCAGCCAACTCTCTGTTCCAGGTAAAGTTCTTTCCATGATTGTGCTTAATAGAATTAAGAATCTGGTTGACAGTCAATTGCGTGATGAGCAATGTGGATTCAGAAGTGGTAGGGGATGTGTGGATCAGATATTTTCACTTAGGCAGATTCTTGAGAAATGTTTAGAGTTTCAGAAACCTTTGGTTGCTAGCTTTGTTGATTTCAAAAAGGCTTTCGACTCTGTTGATAGTCATAATTTGTGGTTGATTGTGAGATCATATGGTATACCAGACAAGTTAGTTAACATAATGAAAGCTCTATATAATAACATTGAGTCATGTGTGAGGGTTGGTAAGTCTTGTAGCAATTGGTTTAGCATTACTTCTGGTGTTCGACAAGGGTGCATTTTGTCTCCTTTTCTCTTTAGTTTGGTTGTTGATTATGTTATGCGAAATTCACTTCAAGGGAAAGCTTTTGGCCTTAAATGGGCTGGAGATACGAAAATTTCTGATTTAGATTAAGCTGATGATTTAGCCCTTTTGGCAAATGATGTTGATGAGATGAGCTCTTTCATTCGAGCTGTTGCTGAGACTGGTAGTAGAGTAGGTTTGGTTATAAACAGAGAGAAAACCAAAGTGATGAAAATTGGTCAGGCAGGTTGCGATTCAGTTAACCTGAATGGTTGCAGTCTTGAGCAGGTATCATCGGGACTTTTAAGAATCTATGGAGTGTGTGTAGAAACAGGCATATACACCTAAAGACTAAAATTAGACTGTATAATAGTTTGGTTCTTTTTAGGGTTAGTTATGGTAGTCAAACTTGGACACTTTGTAAACAAGATAACAGAAAACTAGATGCTGTTGATTCTAGATGCTTACGCAGTATCTTGGGCATTAGGTGGTTCAATTTTGTAACTAATGATGAGGTTAGGCAAAGGAGTTGGCAACCTCCTTTAAGCAGCATATTGTGCAGAGAGAAACTCCACTGGTTTGGCCATGTTGCCCATATGGATAATTATAGATTGGCTTATAGGGTTATGAACAGTGTGCCTAAAGGCATCAGAAACAGGGGGAGACCTAGGATGTGGTGGGCTGACAATGTCAAACAGGACTTTGTTAGAATTGGTGTGCAGTGGCCAGATGTAGCTCAGGACACGACATGCTTGGAGAACTAAATTGCATGGTCCGGTTGGACCTCCATAGCCCTCGGCTGATTGAGGATGATGATTATGATGACTGTACTATCATTACAAGGATAATCTGGCAACATCAACAATTATACACTGATGGTCAACAATATTATATTTTTTCTGACAAACCTTTTTATCAAAACTGTCCCATTATCAAAAGGATTCTTTTCTCAACTTTCATATCCTAATGCCAATTTATGTTAGCAGTACATTGAATAACATGAGACTTTTTCAGCATTAAATGTAAAATAAAAACTAAACTAAGAAACAGGCTTTTCAATGACACTGTGGCTGGTTTAATATGCATCTGTATAGTGGGTTCTGCTCCACCCTTAACCCTTTCTTTACCATACTAGCCCAAAATGGCCCAAACTGCAGGTAGGAAGTAGTGAAGAGGAAGGAATAGAATTGATTGGATGAGTCCATTTAAAATCCCAGTCGTTTTGGGCCAGTTAAAAGTGCCAGAAGACATTGCAGTTTCCAAAAAACTATGCTACAAATTTTCAGTCCCCAACAAAAATCGCCACTTTCAGAATTTTTCAAATTATTAAGAGATTTTTAAAAGTTCCAGCAGCCATTACTATTCTCTTATTTACTTCATGGTACAAATGATACATGAAAAAGCCCCAAAAGCTAGTTCAAAACATATATATTTGGTATATATAATTTAAGTATGAAATTGAAAATCAATGTACTACTGTACTATCATTACAAGGATAATCTGGTAACACCAGCAATTCTACACCGATGGTAAGCAATATTATATTTTTTCTGACAAACCTTTTTATCAAAACTGTCCTATTATCAAAAGGATTCTTTTCTCAACTCTTATATCCTAATGCCAATTTCTGTTAGCAGTACAGTGAATAACAATTTTTTTGTGAAAATTAACAAATTAGAGTTTGTATAATAATATGAATTAGTTTTGTTAGTTACTTCAACATAAGGTTCTACAGTTCTATTACTTTAATGCTGAAATTATTTCAAAATTAACATTACAAATTATGGGCTCAAAAAATTTGTAAAAGCATTCTAAAGGTGGAAGGACATGAAAAGTAGGCACTTATACCATGTTAAATTATACTACTAATTTTTGTTATTTAAAAGTATTCACAAATTTATGCAAAATTCTTATTTTTAAATAAGAATAGAGACTAATTATGGGAATGACAAGAATAGATAAAAAAAAAAAAACCTGGACCTCCTTATATGTAAGAATGAAAACAAATTTTTAATATCAGTGGTCCAAGTGAATTACAATATTGATTCCTAGTTTGAACACTATTATATAGATATTATTTCAATTGTAAACTTGGCTGCTAGGTAAAATTGAATGACTCCAATAACACTGACTAAATGCATAATGTTTTTTGGTTTTCATAAAGTTGTAGGCATTCAAAAGCAAAGCTGCAAACCCATCAATTTTGAAAAAATATTCTCTACTAATTCCTATTTTGGTTTTAAATACCCCTCATTGATTGTAGATCGTTTTCATATCTTATCTTTACATACTAGGTATAGCACAAAATGCACCTCTGCTCTCAACTGCTAACTTTTTCCACCAAAAGATTGGCATATATTTCTCTTTGATAACTTTTTGCACCCTAAATTTGGCACAACTTTCATACTCACAATTGTCATATTCCTGATATTTGCAAAGGGTTTAATCTCTCCAACATCAGGTAAGGACTCTACCTTTTCGTCCAATATGGGGCTACACAAGGGGCACTCACGTATGAAATTTGGGACTGATTAATCAAATGGCATAGAATTATAGGGTGGTAAAAAATAAAAAAAATACCCCCTCAAGCAGCTGCTTGCCACAGAGGTCTGACAGGAGCCTGTCACTTTATATGCCATAGTAGGAGATCTGAGAGGATGGCAGGACCTCAGCAGAAAAACAACACACACATCCATGCCTTACCCGGGGCTCGAACCCAGGTCCCTTAGATCAGTAACCAAGCGTGCTAACCACTCGGCCATGGGACGGCTCCTGTTGGTAAAGTTTCTCATTAATTTGCACAGTACATTTAAGCTGGTGCACATGCTGATTTCACCATGCCTTAGAAGAAACACACTATATATTGATGTCTATTCTTTTACCACAAATGAACATCATTCATCCAAAATACAGCTATTAAACATGTTTATAAAATTTAGAAAATATTTAACTTCCTAATTGTCATTTCAGGTTTTAAAGGATCTGAAAGATATATGTTTTTATTTATTTATTGTAAATAAAACATCATTACCTTGGGGTAGTTCTAAGTAGCCCATACCCAATCCAACTTGATACAGTCTTGGCATGGCAATGGTAAATTCTTCTGTAACATGCTCTGTTAATTGTGGAATATCAGAAAAATTTTCAATTCCTACACACTTTAAGAAATCTGGCCCTTCTTGCCCTTGAGTATAGGACAAAATTTCTGACAGGTTTTTCCTCTCATTTTTGTTCATTTTCTCTGCCAATAACCTAATTAAAATGATTAGATAAAATTATAAGATATAAAATATGTAATTAATTAAAACACAATGCTGTAGTTTTGAAATAAGCATACTGAAAAGTAGTGTGACCATAAAATAACGTGATGTAGCAAGCTATTTTGATTTCTTGACCTGATAACTGTAATAAGCAGGACTTATTTACATAAAAAATATAAGGCATGAAAATATATAATGTATCAGCTGTAATTAATTGCTAGTCAGAAGATAAATATGGGTGAAAAAACATCTAGGTCATCTTCACAAGATCAGATCTCTTGGTAATGTGCATTTGAGCTAAAATTGTGGCATTTTAAAAACTTGTTCAAATTCTATACAGTAAGTTGTGATGAGAACCAGCTATTACAATAACCTTAGATTACATAAAGAACTTTATATCCAATAACCATTTGATATGGAACAGCTAAAGAACAACTAGCCTGTACACTGTCAAATTAGCATCCTATTAAGGTGAGAAGTTTTGCTTGACATGATGAAACAAAGCATGTTACTTAGGAAACAATATAACACTTACTGTCTAGAATTATAAAAAAGCAACAGAAAGTAGGAAACAATCATGCAATCTCTGCAAAGCAGCTTAAAGAAGCAATTTCAAGAAAAATCATTCTTGAAGAAAAACTGTAGGAAAACTTCTGAATTCAAATTAAATTTTAAATAATACATTTTTTATACCATTTAATCAACATTGTGCAGTAATGATCTGGCCTCAAATATTAAAATGTGGCTTGAATGTTTCACCATTGAAAATTGGCTTGCTACTCAAAAGGGTTGAAAGCACCTAAGTTAGGCAATAGTATAAAAGTACTGCCAAAATAATGCACAGAAAAATGGCTAAGGCCCATGAACTGGCTAAATGCTTGGTCTTATTTGCTACCTTATACAATCAATAGCATTTTACAATGAGGGCAATATTTCTTTCCTTCTGATATTTTCTTTAGTCGGTCATGTGAATCTCCACTAACAAAATTTATAACCACCACTATGTTAAACAAAACCATGTTCAACAACGATTTTCCATTAAGTATTTTTAAATTTTTAAGATATAAAAAACGTGAAATATGAGAAAATAACGTGAATACGTGAATATAAAAACGTGAATTATATTTAACATTCAAAATTAAAAAAAAATAAAATCATACATCCTTCAACTGAAAAAATAATAAATTTCTGAACTTTTATTTCTATACGAAATGTTACAAACTCATAAAAAATCCTACTATATTTAATCTTAAATATCACCTTTTCTGTACTACTAATAACTTAATATCAGGGGCAAATCTCATTAGTTGCAACATTCATGATGGCTTGCAGATTTCTTTCAGATGAGATCTGCATATTTCTATTTGTGAGAATGTTTCAAATTATATATTAATAATATACACTGGTGGAAATTGAAAAAGAACACTATTAACAATTGAAGTGTAATCTATTAGATATATTTAGTAGAACCAACTTGTTGAGAAAGGACAGTGATCACATGTGTGAAGTGATTCAATGTTTATCGTACCTTTTAATGAGTATTACATTTTACAGAAGGCACATTTTAATAAGGCGTTGAACCTCTTCGAGCAGCAACACATCTGGGATGCAATCGGTCATACTGTAATAGTCCACCCATTTACTTTTACTTTTCCTTAACCAGTTTTGCTTTATTTACGTTATATTTATCATTTTGGGGATTATTTCATTTCTGAACTGATCACAATTCTTTTTTCTAAGCTGAAGGAGTTGCACATGCACAACTCCGACTTTTGATTATCAGTCACTAATGCATGCATGTAGAACATGACCCCTCTTGCATCATAGCTAGTGTGATCATCAGATTATGCAAATGTTTTTCCTGGCATGCAACAGACATGTGCTGGACTTGTACACCGCGTGTTATAACTAAATGACGTTAGGTCACAGAATCAGAATTGTTGTAGTGTGCTGAGTAAGGAGGAGTATTGTTAGGAGGAGCTGAAGTATGTTGAATCAGTATGTGTTGTGTAGATAGAAGGAGTTGTTAGTAAAGATTTAGGTAGATGTGAGATGTTAATACTCCCACTTTTTGTATTCATCAACTGAATTGGTAAGCCTGAATTTTTTGGAAATAAACTTTGCTTGTTTCAAAATTTTTTGACTTTTGCTATTTTTCTCTTGAGCAACTTTAATTGATTTTTGATGAGATTTAAACTTGAATTAAACTTGACAATCCTTTTGAATTCTTACTTGATAAATAACACTATAAATACAAAACAAACTCTATTTCAAATTTATTTGGCAAGTTAATATTGCCTGGCACCCAACAAGCTATCCAGAATTCTGAATAAATTTGGATCAGACAAAAGGTTCAACTTGAAAAATTAATAATCTTTGGAACATCACAGTACAAATGCTGGATATCATGCTGGGGAATACCGTTCCATGCGCTTTCAACTTGGATGTGTAATTCAGTGATGGTCGCTGCCTGCCATGCTTGATTGGAGACAAGTCTGGAGAGCGTACTGGCCAAGGGAGTTGGTGCACTGCCTGAACGGAGTGTGGGTGGGTGTTATTATGCTAGAATATCACATTTGGGATTACACTCAAATATTGCAAGATGACCAGCTGCATGATGTCACTGACATACGTATTGCTATTCAGTGAACCCTGTACAAACACCAGACATATACTAATCGCTCTCCACACCATGATGCCCGGCATGGGCTCTGTGTGTCACTGGCAGATGCACGATGGAAGAAGCCTGATGTACCATAACTCTGAAAAATCGATAATTATTGATTGACAGAAAGATCGATAATTTATGAAAATAAAGTAAATCTAGAGAAATGAAAACTAAGGTTTAATTATAAAGTAAGAAAATAAAATACTAATTTATGTAGAGAGATTGTAATTAAATTTGTTGGGAGGAAGTATTTGGCTTAAATCATCCATGTTAACATTTGCTGTCTCAAGGAAGTGCTTTTTGCATCAATATTCAATACCTCATTCATTTTCAGGAAATGATACAGGATCAAAGTTTTTATAAGAAAAGAAATAATAAAATATTAACATATAACTTAATGTGATGTTAAATAATATCCGCAATGACTTGTAAAGCTGGCAATCTGATGTAGCAAAACTCCAAAAGGTCGAGATCAGCTGACAAAAAAAAAGAATGATAATTTGCAGAAATAAAAGAAATCCACAGAAATGGAAATGAAGGTCAATACTGACTAGAATCACAGTCACATTATCCTACATCTGAGAGGGATTCGTTCTGTAAATATCCATTGTAGAGTCACTTTACTGTACATGTAAGCAATAAATAAGTCTCTGCACTCAACCAAAGACTCAACTGCACCTGCTACTGTGATGCACTTTATATGCATTGAACTTTGGAATAACAACTTTGGCTTGCTTCCTTTTTTTCTAAGAAATTTTTTTTTCAGTCACAGTTTCCATCTGAAGAGCAGGAAAGATACATAAATGTTGGGATAAATGATAAAAAAATAATTCTGGGAATAATGAAACAGGTTTATGGCATAAAGGAGTGTAAAACGGGTATGTACTTCGCAATTACTTCCAAAATCTTCCGTTTTTAAAAATAGCAGTTTTTTGTTAATTTACCTAAGATTTTCAAAACTTTAAGGAAAAAGTTTATAATAGTTCAAATCAAACTTGTGAGCTTAAATCAGGTGATCGCTTCAGCTTAATGTAACATTAACAAACAAATTGACAATACCATATAGCACTTCTAAAAAATGTCAATTAGATGGCTTTAACAAGTGATTTACATTGTAGTTTAATAAAATATGCATCAAACGAAAAAACAAAATATTATTTTTCAAGCCTGAATAATATATTTTCATAATATATATATTAAAAAAATTGACAACAGCAATTTTTATTTTTAAAAAATCGATTTTTTTTGTTGTACTAAAAACATATACAGCCATCCTCGGCTTTCATTACGAATTCTGCGAACGTATACAGACAACGTGGACACTGGAAGGGTTAAAGAAACTGGTGTATTACCAGATTGTGTGTTCTAATCTATAAAGAATCAATATGAACTTTTCAAATCTGCCGATTATAATATTGTGTACAGTATTACAGAGATTACACGCATAAATCTGCATCCATCCGAAATGGTTTGATGTAAGCATGCAATGAATATTTATACACAAAGATAAAGCAAATGATTTTTATGGAAAAAAAAAGTATAAATTATTAATAAATATAAATCTCATACAAATATTGCTTTGAATTTTGGACAATTTCATTGATTGTAACATTACCTGGCTTTAGACTGAACTGTGTTCTTAGACTTCTTTCCATTCCAGATGAAAATTTTTGAACCAAGATCCAAAACAAAAACATGACGTGGATCCAATGCATTGTAATCAATGGCTACCTGAAACCAAATCATGCACAGACATTACAAATGAATTCCAAAAATGGTTAATATAACAAACAAAATGTTCTAACAGACCATAATGCATTCCTGAACAGACAATTAAAATTGTATTTCTAATACAATTTATTGACAATGAAATTAAATACTCAAAATAAATTTTATTTTACAATTAGAAGTTTATGAACAGCAAAATTTAATTTCAGCAGAACGTTGGATATCTGACAATTGATCCAGAATATATTCTAATTAGCAAATGACTTACTTTGTTAGCAAATCTTCAGAATGACTTCACTATTAAAATTTTTTCTATCTATTTAGTAATTAATTATCTGAATAGTGTGTAATGCAGACAAAAATATTCTACAAAAAATTCAATCTTCATTAGAAATATTAAGTTTGAAAATGACAGCAGCAAGTTACACGATCCTTGTTCTACGGATGAAAAAAAATAGCATAATCTTATGTTTGCTGATTTTGAATGTTGCAAAATGAAACATAATATTTTCCATCAAGAATTTGAGGCAAAAAATATGAACCACTCATTTCGACACCTAGCAGAACTATATTCAAAACCAGTAATTACATTTTTTGTTGTTTTACAGAAAATATACAAATTCTTATTTAAAATATTTTTAATACTAATAGATAATTTGCTCTCTCTTGATGTCAATACATTTAAAGCTTGAAAAAAAAGTTCACATCAATATGGCTATCATCATGATTTACTTAATATAAATAATCTGCTTTATCTTTCTTAACGTTATCAGAATAAATTCTGCATCTTTCTAGCACCTTATGAAAAAAGTGAATTCAGTGAGAATGCAACATTTCCTTAGTTGCATAGTCATAGCCAGATGGCCCATATGGAACATCTCCAACAAAACAGGAGCTCCAGGTTTCTTACAGGTAAATTTCAGATGAGCATTAAAGACTTGAACGTTATTGGTTGTTTGCCCCCACTGAGGATGCTGATGAGGATGATAAACTTCAGAATATTTTGAATTCTGTTAAGAAAGGAGATATTACCCTTTTCTAGGTGACTTCAATGCTAAAATTGGTACTGACTCTAAACTTTTAGGGAGGGGTGATAAGTCACTTTGTTATTGGTAGCTGCAATGTCTCCTACAGGTAAGTAAATTTTAATGGTTTGAGAATAACTAACACTTATTATAAACACCGTGACATATATAAGCACACATGGATTTCACCAGATGGGCTGCATAAGAATATGCTTGATTATACATTAACAGCAAATGGGCTAGTTCTGTTAGGAATACCAGGTCATACAAGACAGCTGAAATTGGATCTCACCATTACCTGGTTAAAAATGTTTTGCAACTTAAACTTAAAAGGTGCTGTGCTAAGGTTAAAAAAGTTACCTTTAACACTGAAGCTCTGAAAGACCCAGTTATAGCTAAAGCTTACCATGATAGGTTACTTAGTCATTATGACAGTCATGGTTTGCTTACTACTGAAGTTGAGGAAAAATGGGACCGTTTCAAACAAGCTTTTTGGGAAACTAACAGTACTTTTTTAGGAAAAAAAGGGGCAGAGGAGGCAGAATTATTTGAGCGATAAGGCACTTGAGCTTATTTCAGGAAAAAAGAACTGCAAGAATGAGAGAAAAGTAAAGTGACAAATACCCTACTAGTCCTAATAGAAAACATTACAGAGAGCTTAATAAACGTGTAAAGGTTCAGTTAGCTGCTGATAAGAAACTTTGACTTGATGGCTTGGTTGACAAAGCAGAGGAAGCAGCTAGACAGCATAACAGCAGATAGTTAATGTTTTATGTGAAAAAAATAGGACAGGTACATAGGGATTGAAGGATAAACAAGATCCAGTAATAAAGAATCACAGGATGTGTCCTGTAGACATGGAACTCATGAAATAAGCTGAAAAAAATTGGTTTTGCCATGAATGGGATTCGAACCCACATCTGGAAAAATGCAGTTATGCTAATCACTACACCAACATCAGCTAACATGTTTTCTTCAGCAGATAAGGTTACTGAAGGCGAAAATTCTGTCATGGCATGGTAGGCTGAGCATTTCAGAGATGTTATAAACAATGTGATTATGCTACTCCCATTGCTTTTTAATGAGGATAGATGCATTCCTGGCTTTAATGTTGGCCCTATATCACAGTTTGAATGCATTATGGCTATTTCTACATAATCCTCCAGGGATAGATGTAATTACTGCTGAAATGCTTAGAGCTGTGAATGTTTCTGTTACCACATAGCTGAAATTTTGAATATCTTTTATGATAAAGACATTTTCCTAAGGATTTTACTAGAGCTATTATTATATCTTGTTTTTTAAAAAATGTGATCACAGTTCTTGTACTAACTATAGAGGTATCAGACTATTTTCTGTTCCAGGTCCAGTTTTTTTGCATTATTGTGCTTAATACAATTAAGAATCTAATAAACAGACAATTGCATGATGAGCAGTGTGGATTCAGAAGTGGTAGGGAATGTGTAGAAAAGATATTCTCACTTCGACAGATTCTTGAGAAATGCTTAGAGTTTCAGAAACCTGTGGCTACCAGATTTTTAGATTTAAAATAGGCTTTTGATTCTGTTGATCATCATAATTTGTGGTTGATTGCGAGATCTTATGGCATACCCTGATAAGTAAGTTAACATAATAAAAGTTCTCTATAATAACACCAAGCCATGTGTGAGAGTTGGTAAAGCTTGTAGTAATTGGTTTATCATTGCTTCTGGTGTTCGATAAGGGTGCATTTTGATAATCTTTGGTTATTGATTATGTTATGCAAAATTCACTGTAAGGAAAATATTTTGTGCTTTAATGGTCTATAGATCTGAAAAATTGATTTATATTATGCCAATGATTTGGCCCTTTTTCAAATGATGTTGATGAGGTGAATTCCTCCATTAGAGCTGTTCATGAGATTGGTAGTAGAATAGGTTTGGTGATAA
Source organism: Ryuthela nishihirai (assembly GCA_038380435.1). Taxonomy (NCBI): domain Eukaryota; kingdom Metazoa; phylum Arthropoda; class Arachnida; order Araneae; family Heptathelidae; genus Ryuthela; species Ryuthela nishihirai. The sequence goes on along the minus strand of JAWZYU010000018.1, from coordinate 40,047,473 downwards.
ACAGAGAGAAAAGTAAAGTGACAAAAGTTGTGCAGACAAGTTATGGTTCAGTTAATCTGAATGGTTGCAGTCTTGAGCAGGTGTCTGAGTTTAATTATCTTGGGAGCTACTTAATAGATATTGGTGACATGAGGCATGAGATTAATGGACAAATCAGGATTGCTGCTGGGACTTTTAAGATTCTATGGAGAGTGTGGAGAAATAGACATATAACACTAAAGACTAAAATTAGACTGTGCTTAAAAATAGTTTGGCTCTTTCTAGAGCTAGTTATGGTGGTTAAACTTTGAAAGTAATGATAAGGTTAGGCAAAGGTGTATAGAAATGTATGAAATCCAATTATATTTTCTCAGTGAATATACTATACATTTATTAAAAGCTCTACATCACTGTATAAGGTTAAGACACAACAGAACAGTCAAGCCAAACAGATACAATAACATTAAAAACCATCTGTCGAATAGCCAGTTTAAGATAACATAAGTGCGTATGTGCCTTAAGGTCTACAAATATACTAAGTATGATACAATATTGTCATAGTTGAATGAAAAGGAATTTGTCCACAGGTTATTAAAGTTATGTGTATTACAATTTAGCATACAATTTATAAGCATATTATTTTATATCAACCATTTATATTATTGTCTAAGTAAGGCACAATAAAATGTCATGACAAAAAAGCGTAGAAGGTAATATCACTGTACAAGGTGAAATTGTGTTGTGAGAATAAATAATTCAGAGTCTGATGGGCTAAATGAAGCTGAAAGTTCACAAACTTGTCTCAAAATTATGCATGATTTGAAGAAGTGGTCACTTATACCTGACCAATTACCTTACCTTACCGAGGTTGAAAAAAGACAACCTAAAGGTCTTTTTACCTGACCTATTACCTTACCGAAGTTCTTTCACATACCTTGTTAGTTGTAAAGTACCAACAAAGAGGTGTACTTATCGATATCAAGTAATGTACTATGAAAATGGATAGTAAAATTTTAAATACTTCAGCGTACTACTTATAATATTATAATTTTCTAAATTGAATTTTAACAGTTTAATATAATTATATCAATGGCACAGAAAAATTTAATTTTTAATTGAAAGAATTAATTGAATTTTTAATTTAAAGAATCAATAACGCATTACCATTCTCTTCAGAGGCTGTCGTACCGTTGCGAGCCAACGCATTTCATGACCCAGAAGTTTGGTCACATTTTCAAGGTGCCTTGAAAATGTGACCTAACATGTATAACAAAGGATGTTCATACTAAAGCCGAATGCATGTGCACTGTTTAGAAGTAACAAATATATTTAGTCTTTCACATATTTTGGTTTTTAATGTTTATGTATTTTTAAAGCAAATATTTTATATGTTACTTGCACTTAAAATGATAATTCAATATATTGCACTTTAGGTATCAACTGCTTTGCAAAAGAATGAATATAAAAGACTAAAAACAGTGATGAAAGTTGGAATTTAAGAATATAGAAGAGTAAAAAAAAAAGGATTTTAGTTCAGAATAGAAAAATATATAAATGCAACTTACAGTTTCTATATGAAGTATCCTATTGTGAGTATGCAATCTGTATAACCGTGCTATAAATTCCTACAAATAAAATTTTAGTTTAGTAAACTTCTGAAAACTTTCAGTTTAAGAGTAAATATATTTTAGTTGAAATACAAATGAAAAGATAATTTGCATCAAATTTTGTTTCTAAAATTAGATACAATTAATCAATTATTATTCAATGGCTGATCAATACTATGCTTAGAAATAAAGAGCAGTTGCTTGTTATAAGATGCACTGGTTAGATTTTATTTAAGCATTTTTATTGCTGAACTTCAGGAAGAAATTTTAATAATTAAGAACATTTTAAGGCTTTGTATATTCATAACTGTTTAAGCATTTTTAAAAACCACATTTATTTTTTTAACTGAAAAATGATAATTATGCAGAAAAGAATATTACCTAAAACTGACATAGCAAATATATATATATATAAAAAATTCCACTAGTAAGTAATTCATAGCACTAAGTTCTAAGCACTAAGTAATTCATAGCACTAAGTAATTCATAGCACTAAGTTCCACTAGTAATTTAACCACTAGTAAGTAATTCATAGCACTAATTCATATAAAAAATATCAGAAAAGTGTTGTGAACATTTTTGTATGTGGGTAAATCTGTACAGAATTGGTAAAAGATGTTTTTTTTTATCACAATTAGCAAGAAGGAAAAAAAAAAGATAATTCTTTTCTTATAAAATTTAACAGAATTTACCAGTGCCATAAAATTGGTGAACATTCTCCTTCCACATTGCAAAAAATTTATTATTTTGAAAGGCTTTTTTTCAGAAACACTTCTCTTGAATAAGATTTCACCATATCCTTGAACGTATCTTATTCACTTTGCATCTGTCATCGTGTTTTTTTCTCAATTTCATCCATAGATTTTTTTTAAAGAATGATTCTTTACTATCTAGAGGTGAAACATAACAGATTTCTTTTTTGGCCATCTTTTACATTGAATTTCCTTTTTATGACAACTGATTTCAGATGTACCTTTCGTTGTGGATAGTGTATTTCCCCATTTAATTTTACTTTTTTCCTTCTCCTGCAAAATGGTTTACATTAATTCTGTGTGAGTGACTGTGAACTAGAAACATCTGGCCTATTATTTTCAGGTATGAAAAATTTTCAGTTATAAACATAACAGTTATATAGGAGGTCTTGTTTTGTCTGGCCCATATATTGGAATAAAAATAACGTTTTATTTTAGGAGAGAAGATGGTCAAAAATACACACTGCTGTTTCATTTCCTCCTCTCCCAGCTTACCTTCATGTTGCATTTTGGATGTAAATATTCCATCAAGAATTGTTAATTGAAAGTTCATGACACTCTTTTTTAAAATGATACTGAGGTTTGTAAATGTTATTTAGGAAAACATTGCTGCAGGTTGAAGAAAGTACAGATATGTTTATGCTGTTTTGCCACTGATTTATAATGTAAGTGAAATTAGCTTCCTTGTGATGTAATATTCTTTATTTATCTTGAGCGTTTTATCTCCTGTTATATATTTTCCCACTGTGAGAGTATCACATGTGTGGCATCTGTTTTGGAGAAGTTTGAAAATGAGATTAAGAGATTTTAAAGCATCAGATAAACTCAACCCCCAGATATTGGGGGTTGAGTTTTGTTGTTTTCTATAGTGTTCATTGTGAATATATGAAAGAGTTAAATTGCTTAGTATATTCTTCTCAGTTGTGTGTCATCTGCTCAAAATACCTTTCATTTAATTGGATAGTTTTAGTACGCACCTTAATGGCTTTGCTTTTTTTAAAATTTTTTTTGGCTTATTGGGCTGCCTGTTCAGGTTCATTTATGATAGAATGCCTGAAAGTGAATAATTTTATTTTCTGCAAGTTTTTTTTTAAATCTTTTGCTTTCTTCAAATTTATTTTGAATAACCAATAATAAATGATTAAGCATTTATTGTTTTTTAAAAACATTACTTTTGGAAAATTATTAAGTTTAATGCTGTTTTCTGAATAAAAGTCCTTTTTGACATTTTTTGAAAAATAGCAAATGAATTTTAAAACAAAACATTACTTTTGAATCAAATCACATAAGTGATCTGCTATCTACATCTTACAATGCCTTTGAAGTTAAATTCTATAAACTTCAAAGATGACAAGAGGTAAAACTGGACTTAACTGATTTTATTTTATGTTTGTCTGATCTATGGAAATTCACTAAAAATGGCTTAAATATGCTTTATTGTGACTTTGAAAAGTAAAATTAATTAGCAATACTTAAGCAGACGAATTGATATTTACAAAATTAATAAAAAAGGTGAAATAGGACCAAGCCCTTTAACTTATATTTTACACTTAGGTTTATTAACTGTTTTGCATATTGTAAATTCAGATGGAAGGGAAACCAATATGACTTTGGGTGCTTACCAGTATCTAAAATAAACACTGGTCATTTTTATATATTAAAAAAGAAAAAAAAAATCACTAAAAGTACTTTTCTTCTAAACCACATATATTTCGAAGAATAAATAGGTGACTATTAAACACAATAATTTACTAAAGCAATAAGTTCTAATGATTAGAAACATTAAGAATAAATTATTAACCCATATTAATAGTTTTAGGAAACATTTTTTTTTTCTGAATAAAAGTCCTTTTTGACAGTTTTTGAAAAATAGCAAATTAATTTTAAGGAAAAAAAAAACATTACTTTTGGATCAAATCATATAAAACTGGAGGGGAAAACTGATACTAAATGAACTGCCATCTACATCTTACAATGTCTGTAAGCTATGAAACTTATTTCCTTCCTTCTGCTAAAGTTTGGACTTACATTAAATATATTGTTGAAAATTTTGGAATTTTATCTGAACTGTTTCCATCCTTTAATTTTTAATAATTTTGCAATGTTTCACAAAAACCAATGAAAAAATGTTTCAGACTGATGGCTAATGCCATAGATAGGGGAAGGGGAGGCAATCCTCACCCTTGGGGAAAGTTTACTTTAAACTCTTAGCAACCCAGGAAATTTTGTACTGTAACAACACAGTAGTGTACAAAAGACACATGAATATTCAAGTATATTTGGCAAGTCTGATTAGAAAAAAAAGTGTACCTTTTGTTATACCAATATATATATATTTTCAACATACTTTATTTATTTGCACATTTATTAAATTTTAAAATGTTGGACTTTTTTTTTTTCTACTGTTGAAAGGTAAAGGGGAAAAAGTCTTGAGCCAGGTGGGATATGATTAGCTTAATCTTTGTGATATAATGTTCTTCATCTGTTGTGAGCTCTTCATCTCCTGTTACAAGTTTTCTCACTGTGAAAGCATCATATTTGTGGTATCTATTTTGGAAAAGTTTAAAACTCAGATTAAGAGATTTTAAAGTATCAGTGTACACTTTGATAGGGGCTGAATTTTATTAATTTTTACAGTGTTCATTGTGAATATATGAGTTAAATTGCTTGGAAAATTCTTCTCAGTTGTGTGCCAGCTGCACTAAATGTCTTTCATAGATTGGAAAGTTCTTATCATACTTTGGCTTTGCTTTCTTCAGTTTTTTTCTTATTAGGCTGATGATAACATGTCACACCCATGACCTGATGATACCATCAGGTGCTCTGACCACTGAATACTGGCTGCCGATCATGATCTCCTCTATTAACGAAATGAAACTAATGATTTATATCTGCAGTATATGATTTCATCTATGCCACTTGAATGCAGTGTCTTCTCTGCTTAAAAACAGCATTCTGAAGTAGATGGCAATTATGTTATGAGTATGCTAATTTGATCAATTAAGAAATTTCTTAATGTTTCTTTAGCTGGAAAACAATTGGATTTCATATCAATGTTAAGAGTGTTTCATACCTTCCAGCTGAAGAAATATCAATAAATTTATTAAGTAACTGGACACTAATGGTTGCTAAGGACTAAAGAAATCATTAGTTCATTAATTTATTGAATGTAACAGAAATTAATGCCATGTTTTGTACATCAAATGAAAATGTTATTTATCACATATCACCATTTTTCAAATGAATTTCATTTTATTCATCAAAATAATCATTATTTATTAAATATTTACGTGAAAAAAATTATTGCCAATTCAGTGGGAATCAAACCGACTCCCTAGATACATGCCAGAGTGCTCTACCATTTAATTATGCATCAGACAATAATTCACTATAATGATGTGACCTATAAATCTTTCACTGACCTCACTGGCAGACCTTGTGCCATCTATACTTCAGGAGAGGCAACTTATTTTCCAACTGCTACTAATGATTCTGATGTTAATTAGGAAGTCACTCATGTTTAAATATTATTTAGGAAAAAATCCATCCATAGTAAATATACAGATTACCTGTAGATACAGAATTCATTAAATACTCATGTGAAAAAAAATTATTGCTGACACTGGAGCATTTAATTAATTCTATATCTACAAGTAATCTATGTATTTACTACAGAACCATTATTTATCATAGTTTTTGGAAACAAAATTTTTCAATCTTTTCAGTAAAAATGTCTGACCACATTCCCAAAACGATTTATATACATAACTATATGCTCTACAGGTTTCTTAAGGTTACAAAGGCCACCAAAACCATTTGTAGTATTTACAGAGCTGGAGTCCTTACAGATTTCTCTATGGCATATTTAACTGACAGGCTCCTGTCAGACCTCAATGGCAAGCAACTATTTGAAGGATAATTATTTTTTTATTCATCAGACATCCGCAAATTTCTCTTTTATATGGATTCTATCTCCCCTGAAACCATATAGCAATTGGCTAACAACTTCATTTTTTGTGGTCTAGTTTTTGAAAACACCTTCAACTAATCAGGCAGGTTCATAGAAAAGGTATTTGTATTCCACACAAAACTATCAGTTGACAACAAAGTTCAGGGCACAACAATTTGCAATTTGTTGCTAAAAAGAGAGGGAACCATTTCTTCATTGAATTGTACTGGATAAGAGAAATTAATTCTTTATGTCAACACCAAGTGCAAGAACCAGTAAAAACTGGCTCTGTAAGCAAAACCAGACATTCACTCACATAAAATCTTGTTTTGTTTGGTGGAAGATCATTTTCACATGTATGCCTAAGTATCATTTTACAGAGCTAAAGCAAATCATGAAATAAGTTTAAAGGTATTTCATATTTTATAATATGCTTATGAATAGTATAGAATAAATAGCAGATATAAGACTACAAGTAGTATGCACTGGTTTGGATTATCTCAAAATTTTTATTTTTAGTTGGGTTATTTTACCTTTGAGTGGAACTTTTTTTGCACACCATGGAATAAATGGCCAGGTCACAAGGATCCCAATGATTCAGAGAAGGTTGGGGGAGGGATCCACTAGAACAGCTGTTGGGAGACAGATGGTAGCCTCCTGTCAAGGCCATCCGGCATGTTCTTTAACATGCACAGGATATGGCTCTCCTGCACATGGAGCCACGGCTTAACGTCCCATCCGACAGATAGCAGCCTTTCTAAGCCCATTGGTGTCCTCTACTGACAGTGGGCAGGGTGGGAAGTTATGTGGAGATAAATCTCAATGCTGACCCAGCTGGGACTTGAACCTAGGAACTGCAGATTATGAGCCTGGCATGCTACTGAATGAGCTATCCTGCCCCTTTAATTTTTTAGTGGGTATGAAATTATTACTTAAAGATTGTGACATAAATAAGTTTTTTTTTTTGTTGTAGAAGCAGCTGAAGTCATCTCTACTGATAGATGCAATGTATAATTCTAAAAACAGATAAATTTATTCGCAGTTGAATGTGAAGAGTAAATACTAGTTAGAAGTGCTGTCATATACACCTGTTATTAAAACTGATAAAGAGTTAATAAATTTGTGTGAAATATTTCAATAGCTGTGTAAAAAGAGAAAATAACTACCACTTCTTCTATTGTGAAAAAGCCACTAGATGTACGTCCACCTTCTATATAGATAATTTCAGCTCCAAATAAATCTAAAAATTCATCGCTTTCTTCTCCTTGCTCTTCACGTATGGTGCGACATTGTGCACCTAGAAAGTTCCGTAGATTAACTGCATGAATTGCTGCACATGCTTTCTTGTCAAGCTGTCAAGAAATAATAGGTATATTTTAAAATAGTTTCAACTTTAACTGGACCTAGCATTAAAGTGAGGTTATGTCTGACTTATATGATAAAAACCAAAATATTTATGTACATAGTAAGCATTTTTTATTAAGGCTCACACTTTTAATGCCTTAATCTTTTCAGTTTAAACACTGAAAGTTCAGGTTCATTTTAAACACTAAATATCATTTTGAAATTAAAAATAAATAATAAACATTAAAAACAGATAATTATATCTTATATTTACAATATTTAGGGACGATTATTTATAAGATAAATAGTTTAACTTAGATTTTGATAAAGCATCCTTTCTGGAAATAAGATTTCTTTTATGAAAGTGGCATTTAGTATAAAATTTGTTTTTTTTTTACATAGTTTTTTTTCCCATATGTTACACACAGAGCAAAGTTACCTAGAAGGTATTCTAAGCTAAGGTATTCTAATGTGTCAAAAGCCCACTTCAAAGTTGCCCAGATCTTGCTTTTACTTGCAAATGGCTGTAGGTGGTGTGGAAATGATTAGCACTAGCATGGTAAATGATGGAAATTTCCAGGCACACCTGAAGCTTGTCCAGTAATATACCATGCTTATTATTAAGGCAATGCAAAGCAGTTTTGAGTGTAGTACTTTACGAAATGCTTATTGAATGAAAATAATATGGGCAAGATGCCTTAGAAAACAAATATTAATTTAAGTTATTATCAGGTATCTATTCAAAAATGTTAGTGGGTCCTGGCCCATAAATGATGAGCTGCCCATGGCTCCTAGAAAGTTTATGGTTGATGGCAGAAGTGTGTAAGTTATGAAAGGCAATTATTCTGAAGGTGGCATTCTATATATATCATTTAATAAAAATTAACAGCAACAAATTCAATTACTTTTTGACTCTACTAAATATTTAATGTTATTGAAAATATTAATTGCAGAGTGATGATTCAAAGGTTAATGAATCAGACTTCAAGTCAGAGTGTTCAACTGTGATTTATAAAATCTCAAAGTTTTGAATTTGTTTACATTACAAAAGCACCCAAAATAACTGCTAATTTTATAAGAGAAGGATTTTATTTAAGTTGAAGTGCTGCTATTTATCTTCTTTTATTAGTCCTTCAATGTGACTACAGGAAGGAGAGATGAATAGCTATCTGGCCATTTAATTTTAGTAGTTAAAAGCATTCAGTTAAAAACTAAATGATCATTTATTTTAACTTTAAATTAAGATGTATATTAGTTATTTTTTCTTGACTTACTGTAGCATGCGAGCCAATCCAATAATAAATCTGCCAGTTGAGACTCTGATTTTCATCAATCTCTGTTTTCAAAATAATGTAACAGTCTCCTTCATAAAATTTCCCAATAAATGCTACAAATGAAATAAAACGAAACTAAAATAAGGAAAAGACATTCACCAAATCAATTAACAATAACAAAAATATAAAATGAGTAAAGATAGGTTAATTTATGAATGAAAATGAATTAATTATTAGAACTGTAAAATAAAATTGAATCCTATATGGAATTAAGAATGCATTTCTACAATTAAATAAATTATATAAAACTTGGTGTAGTTTGTAATTTTCTTTGTCCTTGCTGTTTTAAATACAAAAATGGAAAATTATTTGCTTAAATTTAGTTGTCTACACTAAATATTTAAATTAGAGCAAATATTTTTGATGAAGATATTACAGGGTATTCTAATACTTAGTGCAATAGTGCAGGTGAAGATTATGGTAACAACATCTGGCTGAAGGGAGAATAAACCATTAGTTATTAATTTATTTACTACATTTCATGTCTCTTCAGCTCCAAGCAACTATTATGAGCAATAGATGCTTAATGCAATATGATGTTGCAATGATATGCAATGATGTTGCAGTACTTTTATATTCCAGGACAGAATATAAAAGTACTAGCTCATATTTTTGTTTTTCATATTCCACAACTAAGGGCTTCACTTGCAAAACTAGAATAGATCAATCTTCTGTGCTGGATGTATACACTACACGATCACTTGCAGCTAAGAGATCTGAAGCATAAAATTTGCATTAGTAATCTGATACAATCGTGCATTACTAGCTGTATTATGCTAAATACTTAACTCTTAAAGTGGCAGCTTTTCCACAATACATGCAATTGTGAAAAAGATAAATGCTGCAGCTGATAAGAATCTTTTCCATAATTACTTGGGTTACAAAGCAGAATCAGCAGATAAACAGTACAGCAGCATGGAGTTGTACCAGATGGTTACTGTTTTGTTTGGAAAGAGAGAGACACACACACAGGGATTGAAGGATGAAAAGGGTAAGGTTGTTGGAGGTGAGGATTTTGTCATGGCTAGGTGGGCTGATCATTTCAGAGATGTTCTAAACAATAAAGTTAGGTCTACTAATAAGGATAGATGCATTAATGGCTCTAATGTTGGCCCTATATCACATTCTGAAGTCACTTTGGCTATCACTAAATAAAAATTGCATAACTCCCCTGAGTAGATGAAATTATTACTGAAGTGTTTCAGTAGTAATTTTATCTATCCAGGGGATTTATGCAATATTTATTTAGAGACAACCAAAGTGATTTCAGAATATGATATAGTGTCAACATTAAAGCCATCTATCCTCATTACAAAAAACACAATGCATTAAAGATATTCAAAAATAAGCTCCACAGCCTTATCACTCAGTGCTTAGAGCTGGGAATATTTCTGTTATCACATGGCTGCCAGAAATTTTGAATATCTTTAATGAAACAGGCATTGTTTCTAAAGATTTTACCAAAGCTATTATTCCGATTTTTAAGAAAAAGGTGATCATAGTTATTGTGATAACTATAGGGGTATTAGCCTACTTCCTGTTTCTGGTAAAGTTCTTTGTATTGTTGTCTTAATAGAAATAAGAATTTGGTTGATGGATAACTGCATGATGAGTAGTGTAGATTCAGAGTGGTAGGGGAATGTATAGATCACATATTTTCAATTAGGCAGAGTCTTGAGAAATGTTTAGAGTTTCAGAAAAATGTGGTTACTAGCTTTATAGATTTCAAGGAAGACTTTTGACTCTGTTGATCAATATAATTGTGATTGATCATTAGATCATATCAGACAAAATACGCATTCCTTCATGTTTCATACCATGTTCTTTAACACAATGAAAGCTCTCTATAATAACACTGAATTGTGTGTAAGAGTTGCAAAGCTTGTAGAAATTGGTTTAGCATTGCTAGTGGAATTCAACAAGGATGCATTTTGTCTCCTTTTCTTTTTTAGTTTGGTTATTGATTATGTTATGCATAATTCTTTGCAAGGGAAAGATTTTGTCCCTTAATGGTCCAGAGATTTCAAAATTTCTGATTTAGCTTAAGCAGATGATTTAACCTTGTACGCTAATGATATTGATGAGATGAACTATTCCATTAGGGCTGTTAATGAGAAAGGTAATAGAATACGTTTGGTGATAAACAGAGAGAAAACTGATAAAAATTGGTCAGGTAGATGACGCTTCAGATGTTTTGAACAGCTGCACTCTTGAGCAAGTATCTCAGTTTAATTATCTCAGGTGATGTGCACATGAGATAAACAGAAGAATAGGAATTACTGCTGGAACTTTTAAGAATCTATGGAGAGTGTGGAAAAATAAGCATATAGACCTAAAGACTAAATTTTGGGCTGTAAAATAGTTTGGTTCTTTCTAGGGTTAGTTATGGTAGTGAAACTTGGACTTTTTGTAAGCAAGATAACAGGAAACTTGATGCATTTGATTCTAGATGTTTACACAGTATCTTGGGCATTAGGTGGTTTATCTTGGGCATTAGGTGGTGTAAGTAATGATGAGGTTAGGCAAAGGAGTAGGAAAACTCCTTTGAGCAGCTTACTGTGCAAAGAGCGGCTGCATTGGTTTGGCCATGTAGCCAGTATGCATAACTTTATATTGGCAAATACAGTTATGAATAGCATGGCTAAAGGCCTCAGGAAAAGGGGGAGACCTAGGATGTGAGGGACATGCAATATCAAACAGGACCTTGCTAGAATTGACCTACAGTGGTCAAATATAGCATCTGTAGTTTAGGGCAGTTTTGGTAGAACAAAATTTCACAGTCTGGTTGGACCTCCATAGCTCATGGCTGCATGAGGATTTTGTATGTAGGTATATACTGTATATGCTGAGTAGTTGTTCCAGTTTTTACATTTATACAAAACTATGTTACACTGAAAAAGCAATTTCTTACTTGTTGCAGAAAAAAAAAACAATAATAAATAAATCAATAAATGAATGATTAAAGTCTAGTACTAAAATGAATAGCATGATTGCAAAACGTTCTAAATGACCTAAATGGGCTTTCACTAGTTTGGTATAATTACAAAGATAGATACATAAATGGAAAATGTTTTTGTTACTTGCCATTTTATTAATTTGGATGTAAATGGAAATAAATTAATGAAGGTATATTAATGCAAACACTAGATGTTAATTGGAAAGACAACCTGTGCATTAATCATCAGGGAACAAAAGTGTTAGAAGCAATGCTTTTACATCATTCCAAATAGTGTGAGAATTAATAAAGTTTGGTATAAAACCTGATGATCTGTAAAAAAATAATGCATCTAGCCAATTCCCTAGCATAATCAGTAAGGTACCTACAAAAGCAGATGGCAACAGTTGTAAATTGCAATAACCTCAATTTATCTTAATCTATAAGAGCAAATAGAACATAAAAAGAAGTAGCCATAAAAATGACAAATATTAAAAAGCAAAAACTTATGCCAGCAATATACTCAAGTACTATCTATGATACTGGGTGTCTCAAAATATACTCAAGTACTATCTATGATACTGACTCAAGTACTATCTATTATACAGGGTGTCTCAAAAATATAGGTACAAACTTTTAGGGGAGGTAGATAACATCTAAAGGAATGAGAATTGCATAGGAACCCATAACCGGAAAAGTCATGGGAAAGTGGTAGCAGAGGTATAAGATCTGAAACGACACAAGACAGTGATTAATGGGAAAACATTTATTGGACATAATTATTACAAATGGCATACTAGATGAATACATTTCATAATGTTACAGCAGATGCTCAAAGTTTGACCTATAATCGCACAAATTTTGATGCGCACACGCAAACAAACGGTGGCCTGGTACATGTCTGTGTGGGAAGCGTTCTTGATACATTCGTTGAGCGGCTCGTCCGTTGCCCTCAGCTATTCCATACACTAAGTGCATGTCTTCCAGCTCCCTGTTCGAATACCTTTGCATGCTCTTCGTCAGCTGACTACCGCTCGAATGAGGAAATCCAAAATTTCCCCTCTAGCGCACTGATGAACAGCGCCGCCTATTGACTTATGGTGACGTTTCCGTTTATGGGTTCCTATGCAATTCTCATTCCTTTAGATGTTATCTACCTCCCCTAAAAGTTTGTACCTATATTTTTGAGACACCCTGTATAAGGTAATATGGATGTAAATTCCTCCATTTACAAGTACACACAATTTCATACCATGCTCTTTTAATAATAGGAGATAAAAAAAACCCCTGTCTATAAGACCATATAGCTTTATTTTAATGCTAACAGAATAAATTATGATACTTTAAAAAATCAAAAAGGGTGTGGCCAAAAGATGGATGCAAATGTTAAAAATTATGCATATAAATATGAACCTAATTTTAAAAGCAAGTGTGTTTAATAAAACATTACCAAAGTAATCCAATTTTGTTGACAGTAAATCGATTGCAATGTGGAGAGAATGGTTTCTTAAGCAATTTTGTTATTGGTAGTAAATTTAAATTAGCATTGGGAAAGCATTTATATTACGCTTTTGGAAATTTTCAACAATATTTAAACTTTTTGAGGGGAAGATTTGAACTAAAAATTATTTTTGGGAATAATGTTACATTTAAAAAATAATAAAGGAATAATATATTTAGTATATATACCATCTCATTAAAACTGTACCATTTTAAAGTTTGATTGGCTATGTTCTTTGACATATTGACAAACTTGGCAAATGTGTAAGTAGTTATAAGAACAAGAAGTAATTACAAATTCACATCAAAACAAAGATACTTAACAACAGAAATGAACACCTATTGTGCAGAATAAGACTACACTTGAAGATTATATAGGCAACTATGTATCACTGAAAGTTTCAAATGTCCTGTCACTACCATGCTTACAATTGCTGATCCTTCAAATAGGCGAATGTTTGGGAAGGTTTAGATAGGATGGAAAGCCACTGTTATCATTTTCAAGATAAACTCTGTTGGTGATAAATTGGGTGGCATACAACAGGGGTTTTCATATTGTGTTCTGTGTAACCCAAGGGCTCAGTGAGAGACTCATGGGGGTTCCACAAGGGAATGAGAGAAGCTGCAAAAACCCAAAGATTCAATCCTTTCTGACTTTCATACAACAATTAAAGAATATTTTCTGTCTCCACATAAGCCTTAGACTGGCTTCACCATTCTTTTATCTGAAAATGTATCTAAATTAGAATAAAAAAGGTGTGGTATTTTAGCTGATTTCACATTAGAAACAAAGTTTGATAATGAGAAAATTGCAAATTTTTGGATTTGACTGCTCAAATACTCTAGCATTGTTATCCAAGCTTTGAACATGTTTTATGTCTTTTGAAAGAACGTATCTCCATATGCAGAAGCAAATAACAAAAAGAAGTTGCACAGAAGATCTCTGATTTAAATTAAAATTGCTCCCAATACAGTCCAATAGTTTTTGTGAAAACATTAATGTTTGCTTACAAATGTGAGATTAGCTAGCTTTTTCTTTTCATTAATGTGCAAGCTGTGACTTAATTTCACACATTTAAAATAACTAATGCCATGAATAAATAACTATGTAAATCAAAACTTTAATGAGTATAAATTCTGTTTCATTATTATTTGGCTATCACCTCTTGAATAGGATTCAGATTTAAAAAAAATACAGATACAGGGATTCCATAGCTTCAGAAAACCACTGCCTGAAATTGTCATAAGAATGTTAAATGTCAAAGGGGTACCTGAATATTAATGACATGCAAATAAAAATTATTTCGTTAGAATATGAAACACCACACATGATTACAGTTATTAATGTGAGATAGATAGTATTAATAATGACAAGTTGAAGACAGTATTAACCTGTGAGTAATCCAAGAATAAACTTTAGAGGGCTGATTGGGCTCTACTATTTCAATGATGATATTGGCAAAATACCTTTCCATAGAATTCATAATTACATAGACTCAAAATGTTTTGAAGCAATGGAATTCACATCAATGACAGTTATAGGAGACATTTAGATTCAAGAATAAGTAAGTGTTTTTTCCATACTTTGTTTATTCCCAAACTTTTGATTTTCTAATTCTCTGAATTACATCAGTGCAAGAAATGTTACATTTTTTTTTTTGACATATTGAGTCACTTGCAGCATATTCCTTCATGTACTCTAAAAAAAAACATTTATTTATAGTACCTAATGCCTTTTTTATGTAAGGTGGATGTGAACCTGTTATTCACAGTGCATACCATTATATTGCATGCTCTCTTAATAGAAGAAAGCAGAAAAAAGATCCTGGCTATATGAGTCATCTAGTTATAACTAAATATCTTACAGTGTTGTCATTTATTGCAATATTTGCAAATACTTGAAGCCAAGATTCAGGAACATTTCATGAAATAATAAATTTACAAAATTTATTATTATATTATATGGTATTTACATACATAGAATATTTACCTTCATCAATTTGATTAGGTAAAAAATTTTCCATTTCCCAGCACATCAAACCTAAGGAAAAAGATTATACATATAAGATTTCGCTAATATTAACAATACATTCCAAGTTAAACAAAATCTTACTTAAACAGTTTTACAACCTGCCAAAGATATGAAACTTCAAGCTAAAATAAGTTACAAGGAAATATTAATTATATGTTAGAATTTTTCAGTTTTTTAAACAACGAAAAATTTTGTTCTGATTCAAACTACATCTAGGTCACATATATCATTACTTTAAAAACTTGTTTAGTCACCAGTACAAATATTCTGAGCATTTATTTTTGTTTCTCACTGTTAACATTGGCTAACAGCAAAATTAGTTTTAACACCTAATTAATCATCATTAACTACTTCTGATGTTGGGTTTTTTGCTAATTTTCATTCAAAAAAATGCTGAGTTTTTTTGCACATTTTCAAACTATTAGTCCATCCAATAATGTCCTTCAATAATTAAAGGTGTTTAGACTTTAAGACAATAAAACATATGTCATTATTTAACATTGTAACTAGTTACCTTACTTTTAAGTTGCACCAGATTACCTCATTACTACCATGTTTCACATCAATAAACTTTTTTTAGACTTTGTTTTTAGCGCAATATGCTCTTTTTTATACTATTATTGAAAGAGATTGATATTCGTGATTTTTGCTATTTTAATGAAAAAGCATTAATAGAAAATATGCATGCTTACAAACTGAACTTATTGTGCTATAAACTTATATATAATAAAAAGCAAGGGTCAATAAAATTTGATAAAAGCATTTATACCGACTCATCTACTGCTTATGGTTTGTTCTGAAGCATGGTGTCACATACACAGTCTGATGTTCCAGTTTTTTAATTAAAAATTTGTTACTCCTTACTTGTTATCCATTTTTAGAGCAGCAAACAACACACTTATGGGCAAATGCAAGCTTTAATCATCATCTCTATAATTATATAAATCCATAATTTTGGAGCAGAACTTAATGCAAAACAAAAGGTCAATGCAAATAAACACTTATTAACCTTTCTCAGGTCAAGGACATCTATAGACTTTTTTCTACAACACATAAAACTTCGATTTAAAAAAAAAATTGCCATTTGAAAATTTTCTTACATATATTATTTAAAAATATGGAATTCAAGCTTGAAATATAATATTTTCTGTTTTTTCATTTGATGCATATTTTATTAAACTATAATTTAAATAATTCGATAAAGCCATTTGATTGCCATAATTTAGAAGTGCTATAGGTACTGCTGATTTGTTTGTTAATGCTACTTTATATTGAAGCAATCACCTGATTTAAGCTAACAAGTTTGGTTTGAACTATTATCAATATATTTTTCCTTAAATTTTCGAAAATCTTTTAAAAATTAACAAAAAACTGCTACTTTTGAAAATGGAAGGTTTTTTTGGAAGTAATTACAAAAGTACATACCTCTGCTTTTTCGCCCATTTTACACTCTTTTCTACTTTAAACCTATTTCACTATTACTAGAATTATTTTCATCATTTCCCAACATTATATGCATTTTTCCCACCCTTCAGATCAAAACTGAAAGTAAAAATAAGCTTTCATATTGCTCAATGCACAGCATCACAATAGAAGGAGGAAGTAGCAGGTGTTCTAATTGCTTGCTCACAAATGCAAGGGTGGGGAGAGCCAGACGTCTGCTAAGTAGCTGCATGTCATGTTGTTTACATGGATTAAATGAATAACACTCCCTTCACAAAGTTAGTATTTTGTTTCCTTTTATAATTAAACCTTAGTTTTCATTTCTGTGGATTTACTTTATTTCCATAAGTTATTGATTTTTTGGCCAATCAATATCAGAGTTATGTTACATTGGATGGCTGACTTACAACTCTTTGCTGCGGATACTTTAACATCACATTAGGTCATATGTTATTTTTAACTTTATTATTTCTTCATTTTCCATTAAAAAAATCGATTTTGTATCACTTGCTGAAGATAAATGAAGTATTGGATATGGAAGCAAAAAGAATTTCCTTGGCATGGAAATCAGTACTCATGAGGGAGGGCCAATTTCAGGATGGTCCCCCTCCCCTGCTAAACTTATTGTGAACATTTCACTGCCACCCCCCCCCCCACCCCCTGAAAAATTTCATTAAAAAATTACTTTTTGTTTACACTGAATGATTTTAACCCCCTCCCCCCTCAGTATCTTGGCTGTACCACTCTGATGATGTTTTTTTTTTGCTTTGGTGCACAAACCTTTTTGCACTTAGCCAAAATTACCAAACTTCAACACCCAAAGAAAAAATTCATAATGTTTATAGAAAAAGAAGCCAAGAAAGTTTTTCCCATTTCATAACCAGTTCAGAAAATCCTGTGAATGTGAGAAGTCCAAATCACTTTGTATAACACTGGCCATGTTTAAAATATACAATACTGAAAAGAATCATTAAAAGAAATAAAAACTGTGTTTCAGGTTAAATATTATATTATTTAAGAGAAAATTTCCTTTTAATATATAATTTAACAATTTTTTTTATCAGGTTTTCCAAAATTAAACCTAATTGTATAGTCTGATGAATTATTTCACCATATCTCATTGAAAAAGGCTTATTAAAATCAATATGCTTGCAAATTTGTTTAAATTATTTTTCATTAAATTCACAATTAAATTCTGTTTAATTTGGTATATAACATTACGTATTTCTGTTAACTGGTTTTTTTTTATCTGATTCAGCACAATTGGCTAAAAGCCCGGACTTTTCTGAAAGTATGGTACGAAGAAAAAAATTTCTGAAAAGGGAGTAACTTTCTTATTTCAAGTAAAAATTTATTTTTGTGTTATTCAGAAATAAATAAGCTTTCTACTCATGAACATTATAATAATTTCTGTCTATTAAGTGTTTTTTAAATAAATTTTTATTTGTGTTGCCAGATGCATTTTTTTACTACATGACTCTAAAGAAGTCCTATTAAAATAAAATTAATCTTTTTTTTTGTTAAATATTTTTTCAGAAAATCCAGAATTAAATGCTGATTAATTTGGCATAATGACATGCCGTAATTCCTTACATTAGTTATTTAGCAAAAATTTTTAAAGTTATTCTTTTTGCCTGATCAGAGTAAAAAATAGCTGGACCTGGGAAGGGTTACACATTGCATATGGTAAATATTGGAACATACATACATACTTTTGTCTACATATTGGCAAAATAATCCTCATTTTGCCAATATGTAGACAAAAATATACACAAAACACTTTTAATGTTCAGAAATACTATGTTATGATTCAGCTATTTAGTGAAAAACTTAAAAAAATTGTTTATTTTTTATGACAAAAAAATTTTTTCTCACATAAAAATGTACAAAATCTTATTTTTTATATAATTTATATTATTTTATAAAAGTGTATGAAATCTTTTTATATACATATATATATTATCTATATATAAACACCGCTAGCCATTAAAAGCGCAACACTAGGAAAGACAAGAGATATCAAAGTCATATTTAATGAATACATAGCTTACTCCTGTCAGACCTCTGTGGCAAGCAGCTGCTTGAGGGGGTATTTTATTTTATTATGTTACAAGGATCAAATGATTACGAATAAACTCGGTTAGACTTGTGGAATACAAAGAAATCAGTAACTTGTGTAGCCACCATGAGTGGCAATAACCGCTGCTACATGGTCCAGCATTGAGAGGATGAGACATCGGATATGTGTTTGGGGAATGTCAGTCCATGCAGTTTTGATATGCAGCCAAAGTTCACCTGTTGTAGCAGCTGCTGGTGTCTGGTGTACTAGTCATCATGAGATCATGGACCAGACATTCAATTGGGGACAGATCCAGTGAACACGCAGGCCAAGGCAGAAGTGTCACATGGTGGCTATCCAGGAATTGTTGGACAATGCATGCTCTACATGTGGTCGGGCATTGTCCTGTTGGTAAATGGCACCAGAGAGCCTCTGAAGATAAGGAACGATCACAGGCTCCAACACCTCAGTGATGTAATGCTGGCTGTTCAAAGTCCAGCAATGCATAGGAGGTGCGTGTGTGAGTGGAGTCTAATGGCACCCCATACCCAATACATACCTAATACATAACACCAAGTAATTTAATGGCACCCCATACCCAATACATACCTAATACATAACACCAAGTAATTTAATGGCACCCCATACCCAATACATACCTAATACATAACACCAAGGGCTGGATGTGTATGGCACTGCATCATGCATGTCTCACTAAGCCTGTCGCCATGGTACCGCCAGATATGGATTCGTCCATCGTAGTGCTGCATACTGAAGTGGGATTTGTCTGAAAAGATGATGCGATGCAATTCGCACATCCATGCATGACGTTCTTGGCACCATTGCGTCGCATATGCCTGTGTTGTAGAGTCAATGGTAGCCAAAGCAGTGACTGCCTAGCAAAGATGCCCTGATGCTGTAGACGACGTTGAACTGTACATGCGGACACTGGTTGATGTGCAACACACCCCTGAACTGTTGAGCTAAGATGTTTGATGTGGTTGTAAGATCATTCAAAGCCATGCACATGAGATGTCCGTCCTCTCTTTCATTTGTGTGACAGTGCTGTTGAGATCCCTCATGTCGGTGAGTTCATTCCTCATCTACCCACTGACGCATATTCTCATCACTGGAGCAACATTCTGTCCAACATGAGGACCGATGTCTTGGTACGATAATCCGCCTACTTGTAATCCCACAATTCTCCCTCGATCAAATTCGGAAACCTGGTTGTATGGATGCTGTGTTCAACAGATTTTGGGAACACAAATGCTGCCCGAGTCAGTCTCAGACAAAACAGAAGTACTTAATTTGCAATTAATAATGTGACTTAATGACCTATTGGCACCAACTATTAACTGAAGAAGGTAAACTACATCATGAGACTTTATTAAACTTTGTTCTAAAGCATGAACATTCACAGGGCATACCTGATCCTTTAGTGTGCAAGAACTGTGAGCAAACAGAATTCCAGTGCTTTACACAGACTCTTTGTAATCTCCTCTAATATCACTTCTAGGGGGTGTTACTGTCACACATGATGTATGTATGTGCTGTGCTTTGAATCATTTACATGGGCTACCCATCTTGCATATTTCGGGACAATCTGATGAGTTCTTCCTGGTACTGCACTTTTAATAGCCAGCAATGTATATTATCATATAAAATACATATTAAAATATATATATTTTATGTATATTTTTATTTTTTTTTATATTATTTATTTTATTCTTTATGTTTATAATCTTACTTTATAATTTTGTATATTAAAATGTATGAAATTTTACTGCCTGAGACAGATTTTGGGAACAAAAATGCTGCCCGAGTCAGTCTCAGACAAACACAGAAGTACTTAATTTGCAATTAATAATGTGACTTAATGACTTATTGGCACCAACTATTAACTGAAGAAGGTAAACTACATCATGAGACTTTATAAAACTTTGTTCTAAAGCATTTAATGTTAGTGGATTCAATAGCTCAAAATGGTTAGGGAAACTTGGATGTAACTAGTGGCTGTACAATTGAGCTATATCTGGATCAAAAACTTTTCATTGTTTCAAAAGGCTTATTTTACTCATTAGTAAATTATGAATTTCATACTGGAAATTAACATTGGAAAAAAAGTCAAAAATTAATAATTCCATTACTTTTTAACTATTAGAGTTAAATATTATTATTATCAGACATGAGAATTCAAAGTAGTGTCAGATTACTATGAAAATCAATTCAATACATTTTTAATTATTAATAAATTAATGCAAAATTTTCTGAAATTTATTGAGAATACTAAGAACTATTCTTTCCTAACCTTTTAATTTTTATCAAAATTTCAAATTATACATACAACTTTACAGCATTCAAACAAAAATAAATTACTAAAAAGGGTTATTTATGCAGCTACATCTAAGAAATCTGATAGAATTACAAAAAACAACAACCTTCAATGCATATGGTTATAGACAAAAATACGAAGTTGCTTAATGTTCAGCATTTGTTTGGTTTCAAAATTAGCTAGCAATTTAAACAAACATCAACACAACTTAGCAAAGCATAAATTCAAGTCTAGTAAATTACTTATTTTTTAAATCTGTATTTTTCCAAATATTTATTTAATTGTATAGTACACAAAACAGTTGTGAGTGGTTCAATCAATCTGAAGAGAACTCAAAATTGGTGTTTAGAAACAGTATTTAAAAAAATGACATTTTAGAAATGGAGGGTTTTAAAACTTTAAATATTCATGTACTGTTTAGTGAATTAAGATTTTTTTCACATTTCATATTTTTGATTTTATACATCAATTTAAAAATCTTTATTAACTACTTTTATGGACATTTCCAATTTTTTTTTCTAAATTCCTATTAATGTCTTCAAATAAGTGTATTATTCCTTATAAGTACAATGCTGCTAGTGGTTGAAATTTAAATACTACTAAAACAAAATTAATCTACTGGCACAGAAACATAGTGAAGACTATTTGCTTTTCAACATATATATCCCCAGTCATTTGAGGTTAAATTTCATAAAATTCAGAGGTAAAATGCAACTATTCTGCATACATAATTACATTAGAATGATATTAACAATTATGGAAATTCTGAACTTCAAATACAATTATTTTAAAGGCTATCAGAGATCTATTAGAGAGAGAGGTTTCATAAACACTCAACTCTTATCAGTAGACATTATTTTGTTAAAAAATGCATTGTACACAGCACTTGATGCAAGTCAAAATATCTCATATATATATCAATATTTGTAACTGAAGATGGAGATGTAGCATGTATTTTGTCCCCTATCTGCTATTACAGCAATAGTTAGTTCTTAATTAGTCTCCTGAATAAAATAAAAAGGTTTGATTTGTTTATATCGAAAGAACATATTTGATAGGGTTATAGGTAGAAATTAAATATACCTTGATGATTTTAAAGCTTAGATAAAAACATATATTAGAAAACAGGTATCTATAACTGTTACATATATATATATTACACAAGGAATAAAAAAATTATTCAATTGCCACATTTAGCTTTTTCCATTTATTTTATATAGTTTAACGAATAATTTTTAAACAAATATTTATTTTATTAAATATGAAAATAAAAAGTTGTTTAGTATGTTTAAGAAGAAAACATTAATGTTCGATAGTATGCAAAGTGGCAGGAAAAGAAATTGGTCATTTACAAGGGGTTATATGGTAATAAAGGTAAATAACTCAAAGCATGGCCGAGTGGTTAGCGCGCTTGGCTACTGATCTAAGGGACCTGGGTTCGAGCCCTGGGTAAGGCATGGCTGTTTGTGTCGTTTTTCTGCTGAGGGCCTGCCATCCTCTCAGACCTTCTACTATGGCATATAAACTGACAGGCTCCTGTCAGACCTCTGAGGCAAGCAGCTGCTTGAGGGGGTATTTATTTTATTTATTTATTGGGAACTACTGTCTAATCACACAAAATCAATAAAATAGATTGAATTAGTACATTAAAGGAATTTTGAAATCAGTAATTTTCAGAAATAGACATAGTTCTGAATATGAATAGTTCAGTAATATTCAGTGCAATACAAACATTTTGGAAACTTATAATTTTATATTCCCTACATATTGCAATCACATTAGTACATAATACTATGTTTAAAAAGATGTCTTAGATATAATTTTATATCTAAGGCATTGTTTTCAACCTAATCCAAAATACCAGTATAAAATTTTTTGGATTAGGTTGAAAGCAATGCCTTAGATATTTGTTTTTGCCATTGAGCAAAGGAATTTTTTTTGACATTTCGAAAATAGATTTTATAGCTGAAATATTCTGCTAACAGTGTTAAACTATTACACAAATTAGTTGCATAAAGTTTTAAAGCACATATTTACATATTTTCAATTTCTAGCTAAACAGTAAGTCATATGAAGTGTAAAGCTTGAATGTAACTCATTCCATTACTGTGGAGAAACATAATTATGAATTTATAAATTCTACTTTTGATGACATATGGCAGTTAGGATACCATACATAAATAATAAAGATAATGAAAAATAATTCTAACTTATGCAAGAGTACAAGCTTTGCTTAATAAAAATTTTAATAAACTTTCAATATTTAAAAAAAAATTAATAAACATTTACTTCTATGGTTAAAAGTTTTAAACTCTTTTGTTTTAGTTATAGCAAAAATAAGTCACAATTGCATTGGCAGAAATCTAATTTTAAAGCCATGAAAAGATTAAAAAGATTAAAATTTGGCACTAGTTAGAATTGTTTTACAAGTCGATATTGGTCACTGGCTTTAATTTAGAACACTAATTCCTTTATATATATATATAACAGATTCTACATAATGAAATGAAAATAATAATAAATTAATAACTGAAAATTTGTGAATGCAGAATTTTTTAAAATTTTTAGCTATTCATATTAGAATCTGTATTTGTACAATATTCCATTTTTATATCTATAATTGTATACAATGTTAATTATTATATTATACTACATTATTTTTCACAAAGTTTTAGCTGATTGTGTACTAGCCTGGAATTTGCCCTACTTCATCCTCAAAGAAATCACTGTAGTCAAGAGGTGGTTTCTCAAGAGTTTCATCCCATCTTTTAGGCCTGAAAAAGAAAAATGGAAATGAATATAAAATAAATCCGAGAAAAAATTAACTAAATTTCAACATCAAAAGTACTACTATAAAAATAGTGGGTGATCATTTTGGATTTAAGACTTGGAAAATAATAGTTGTCAATGTCTGTATAAATAACTGTGTTGAGCAAAATGTTTTGCCAGTTACACTTGGTTAAAACATACCAAGCATAAAGCATACATTGATGGTTCACTGAAATACAAACAATCCCAAATAATATCAGTGAGTGGTCAAATTTGAAATTCTCTAATTTCAAATTAAAAAAAAATTGTCAGCAAATGAAAATCTTCATGTTTTCACCTGTTTAAAGTTTTGGGTTTATTACATAAAGGTTAATTATATAAAATAGATGACAATCACAGCATTACTTGCTGACTTTTTGACGTTGATAAATCAATAAATATTTTGTGGAAAATATTTCGCCGACATATGGGACTTGAACCCGCATCTCCCTAAAAACATGCCAGAGTATTCTACCATTGAACTAATGCCAGCTCTGTCTTTTTTCCGCTAATTTAAGATTAAACTCTTCACCGAGATTTTCGGGCAAACTGTTGGTGCCATCTATGGTCTCGGGTGGTAACTATTACTTTTTATATTACACTGAGTGAGATGGAAATAAATAATAAAGTCTCATCACGCTATTTAGTGTTATTAATGATTTAAACACAGATGACAATCACAGCGTTACCTGCTGAAATTTTGACGTTGATAAATCAATAAACATTTTGCCGAAAATATTGGTAAAGAGTTTAGTCTTAAATTAGCGGAAGAAAGACAGAGCTGGCATTAGTTCAATGGTAGAATACTCTGGCATGTTTCTGGAGAGATGTAGGTTCAAGTCTATGTCAACGAAATTTTTTCTGCAAAATATTTATTGATTTATCAAGATTAATTACATATATATGTTACTATTATATGTTAAATATTCATGTCTTCATGGACTGGCTACAATAAGATCACTACTAGTTCATAAAACATCAATTGAAAATCATTGAAATAAGTCAGTGTGGTCCAACTCTTTTCTTTCTGTGGGCCAAGAGCAGTTTTAAAGCTTTACAAGATGAATGGGTAATCTCCAAATTAGAGTATACCTAATATTTTCTCTTCAAGAAAATACTTTTTGTGACATTTTCAAAATCAATAAATAATTTTTATATTTTCTTTATAATTACAATCAAAGGTAAAAAAAAAGAACAGAAATTATTATCAAAGGGCAGTTTTTAAAACTAAATTTAAAAACTACTGTGCAGTAGTTTTCAAATTTAGATATTTGTTTTTGCCTTTGAGCAAAGGAATTCTTTATGAATGATGTCATTCTACAATCCTTCTACATAAGCTGCATACAAGAAAATCAGTGTAAGAACTTCAGAAATGTTATGTCTTGATATTCAGATATTAGAGGAAAAAATTACATTTCTATAATACAATAATAAAACAAACAAACAAGCAATCACACAAAGTACAACATAATTGTGAACTAGATGTGGTCCATGAGGATATGAATTTCATCAATATAAGTAATAAAATTATCAATTCTTACTTTAAGGAAACATTTTTGTCATCCAACTTAAAATCCTTATTTTTGTCCTTAGCCAAGTCACTCATTCCCTTTAAAACTTTTGCTTGGTCACTGTCAACCTCATCTTCTTTCTTTCGCCTAAGCCGTTGCTTTCGAGCTATGGGATCTTTGTTGTGAGCTAAAACAAAACAGTTCTTTTATATTCAAGCAGATGATATATATACTTATGGCATATATCAAGAGATAAGTCTTGCCAGTTCCATCTTTCGGAAAAACTTGGGTTGTTAGATTGTTTTATCTCTAAATAGCACTCATGTGTACATGGAATAAATGGAAAGGTCACAAAAATCCCAAGAACTCAGAGATGAGTAGAGGAAGGGGATTAACTGGACAGCTGTTAGGAGAAAGAGGAATGCTTTCTGTCAAGGGTCATTTAGCACATTCTTTATTGTGCACAAGGTATGGCTACATACAAGACCACGGCTTAATGTCCCATTAGGTGGACAAGTCTTTCCAAACCCATTGGTGTCCCCTTTCTCACTATAGGCAGGATGCAGATTTGGAGATAAATCTCAATGCTGGCTAACCTGGATCCAAATCTGGGAACATCAGATTATGAGCATGTCATGCTACTGCTGAGCCAACTTCTGCCTCAAGTAAAGCTTAGTTGGGTTGTTTTACCTCTGAGCGGCACTTTTTTGCACACCATGGGCTAAATGGCCAGGTCACATGGACTCCGAAGGCTCAGAGAAGGTTGGGGGAGGGGACCCACTGGAACAGCTGTTGGGAGACAGATGGTAGCTTCCTGTCAAGGCCATCCAGCGTGTTCTTTAACGTGCACAGGGTATGGCTCTCCTGCACACGGGGCCACGGCTTAACATCCCATCCGACGGACAGCGGCCTTTCCAAGCCCATCGGTGTCCCCTACTGACCGTGGGCAGGGCGGGGAATTTTGTGGAGGTAAATCTCAACACTGACCCAGCTAGGACTCGAACCTGGGAACCACAGAATACGAACCTGGTGCGCTACCGACTGAGCCACCCCCGCCCCAGTAAAGCTTAGAATTTTATTATTAAAAATGTGACACTCTTTTCATTCCCATAATGTTCTAAAAATTTTGCAAGATAAGGAAATGCTTTTTAGTATGAGCCCTTACACACAAATACTTCTTTGGTAATTTTTAAAAGCTTACTAGGCTTACATGTCACATTTTAAACCAGCAATGCTGTTACACTTACCTCTTCAAAGGTATCAACTGCAATTGTGCAGAGTACAACGTTAGATATTAATATTGGAAAAGTTAACCAAGCATAAATAAATTTAATATGCCAATGTAACCTAATTTGGAAATTTCAAACAACAAAATTATGTGCTTTTTTCTACCTTTACACTTTAGGATGATGATTACAACGAAAACTGGCACATAATCAGTTCTTTTCTGCTAGCTCTGCTACTAAGATAACTAAACATAATGTGCTACTAAGATATGAATGATTAAAAAAACATTTAAAAAATTGTTTTAAAGTTATTTCTTTTACATGCAATACTTTATAAATAAAAAATTCATTGAAACCAAAAAAATAATTTTGCATATGTGGCACAGAATTGGGAAAACAGTATCTAGAATAAGGACTTGGTCTGTTATCAGGAGTTTCTCCACAGAATCAGGAAAATCAGCAGGTATAACATAATACTTGTAACATAAAAAAAATTCAGCTTTAAAACTCCATAACAATAAAAAATAACAGTATTGAAGGAAAAAAGTAAGAGTTATAGTAAATAAAACATCCAAGAAAATGTCATGTTTGACATTGAGACATTCAGGTGATATGAGCAGTTTTAAAGTATTCCAAATAATTCATACTATTAACCTTTACCTCCTGTTCTAACTAGAGTGCATTTTGAAACTGGGCAAAAAGAGTCAATCAATAGTAAATACAGATTACCTGTAGATATATAATTCAATAAATAATTATTTGAAAATAATTATGCATATAAATACTTAGTAAGAATAACATAAATACACCGAATTCTGTTTTTACACAGTAGATAGGTTCCCCCACCCAAAAAAAATACAGTGCATATGAAAAAACAGAAGATTGGTTCCAGACGTGAAAACCCAGTACAAATAATAAGTTGTTTTCAAACAAATCATGTCAAAATCTTTAATTAAATCTTTATTTGATTTTTATTCATTTAAACACTTTTTTTTATTTTATAAACTTATAAAGATAATTATATGTACATATATCAAGTAAATAATCCCTCATAAAGAAAATAATATGTCACTAATTCAAGAATACAAAAGTGCAAAAAAAATGACTTACATATGCTTATTAACTAGATTTTATTCGTTGTCACTTTCTGACAATAGATGCATTCGTTTGTGTAAGAATGGAATTAAATCACTTTCATCCACTTGAAACATTTTGGCTGTCATGTTCATACTCCAATGGTGAAATGCTCTCTGTGGCATGGGGAACCAAATTATTACTTGTTTTCAGTGATTCTGAAGTTTGATTAGTTTTGACAACGGACTCTGTAATCAATCATTGAGATCCTGCTTTGACTAGATCTTTGTATAATTCTTGATAATGTGCTATAGATGACTTCACTTCTCATTTAAACTGTTCAGCTCATTCGACAATTGGATAGTGTGTAAGAAAATAACTTTCCAATTTACTAGCCATTTGAAGTCGTTCTTTAATTAAACCTGCAGTGAGTGGAACCTCTTCATCATCACCATTACTTTTTTCTTTTTCATCAGGAGTCTCAAGAACAACTTCTATTATTTCATCTTCGCTAAGAGCTTTGTCAACCAGCAATTCATCAATATCTGCAAACAATAAATCATCAAATCCTTCTCCACCAACTGCATGTGCTAAATGATGATATTAGGATATTCAGTCATATTTGGGATACAGGATCTTGGCTTTTTACACATTTTGGCCAAATAGCTTTCCAGCATGCGTTTAAAGTTGGTTTTAATTCTGATAATGTCAATCCAGCATGTCTGATACAATCTAAAATAGAAAATTTCTTCCACACATCAATAACTGTTAATGTTTTATCCTTATCTAGTTTATACAAAATGTACTGGAATGTTCGTCTTACATAGTAAGTTTTAAATGTGACAATTACACCTTGGTCTAGTGGTTGTATTAAGGATGTCGTATTAGGAGGCAGAAAACAAAATTGCACATTTGGGTGTTCCAAAACAAGATGGCCAGGTGCATTGTCTATAATCAACAGAACTTTAAATTCAAGTTTTCCTTCAAACACTGTTTAACTTCTGGAACAAAACATTTATGGAACCATTCTAAGTTCAAATTTCTTTTGTAGCCAAGGCTTTTTTGTTGGCCATCCAATACACTAGCAATTTATTCAAATCTACACCTTTCATTGACCGTGGTCTTAGGAATCAATTAATGAGCAGTGGTTTTAACATATGATCTTTTGCTGCAAAATATAAAGGTCACACAATCCTTAGCTGCTTTAAAGCCACCAACAGTTTTTTGTGATTTTGCTACATAGCTTCTACTTGGCGTTTCCCCCCCCCCCCCAAAAAAAAGACCAGTTTTATCTGCATTCCAAACTTGATCAGGAGTGTATCCACCACCTTCAGTGATTTGGGCAAATTTTGGACAAAATTCTTTAGCAGCCAGCTCATCTGCAGATGCAACTTCACCTTTTATCTTTACATTATGAAACGTGTCTTTGAAGAAATCTTGCAAGCCAACCTGTACTTGCAGAAAATTCATAATTTTTGTTTAACTGAGCTGATTGGTTGGTTCCCATTTCTTGTATCTGCTTATATATTCATAATGCCATCTGTTTCATGGTATTTCCATCTAGAGGTATTCTTTTTTGTGAGTTATCTTCTATCCACATTACTAGTGCCTTTTCCATCTTCTCTTTTACAATATCTCTTGTGCACGATGACAACTTAGCGCTCAATTTTGTTCCAGAAAGCACAGATTTTCTAATAGCATCTTCATTTTTCTTGGTGGTTCTTATGATAGCTTCATTCAAAACAAAATATTTACCTATGGATGTTGAACCTTCTCCAGTTGCAAGACAATCTAAAATTTGGATCTTAGTATCCAAAGGGACAGCTTTCCTTTTCTGCTTTTGTATAGTTGAATTATCCGACATTATGGTAAGGCTTACGAAAAATATTTAAATTGTAGTTAATAAATTAGATGATGAAAA
Organism: Ryuthela nishihirai; assembly: GCA_038380435.1. Classification (NCBI taxonomy): domain Eukaryota; kingdom Metazoa; phylum Arthropoda; class Arachnida; order Araneae; family Heptathelidae; genus Ryuthela; species Ryuthela nishihirai. Next base: position 40,017,664 of record JAWZYU010000018.1, on the reverse strand, counting down.
ATTGTAAATTACATATCAGAAAAACTTAATAAATTTATATTACTCACACAAAACTTCAAAAACAAAACTTTTCTTGATTTCTTCTATTAAACATCTAAACGCTTCTAACTTTAAACACGAAATGAGAGACCAAGACTAACATATGCATTGAAGATAAAATTGAGGGGAATTCCCGAAATTCAATGTTGCTACTTTATTCCGAATGAAGTAGGTTTTGAACAATTTTTCCATAAAATATAGAATAAAATAGAGAAAACTTGTTGTGTAGTTATGTTAGTGTAGTTTTTATTTTGGGGATATTAGTGCACAAAATGTGTATCTATAATACATTTTCAAAGTTAAAACTACTTTGAAAAATGCGACCATAAAAGCGGCATTTTTGTTATAAATGTAAATTCTAGGAATTTTTTCTTGAATAGGAATATTTTTTCAGAATTAAATTCAAATGGAGATTTTTAAAAAGGCGCCATTTGAACCATGTTGGATCAAATCATGTAAAAAGGAAATTGTTTTTTTTTTCTAAACCGTGTTAAATCAAAATTGTGTAAAAATCCATGTAAAAACAGAATTGGGTGTACTTCACAAACAACATGTAATATCAAGGAAAAATGAATTATTTAAAACAACTGTTTAATTGGTGATATTCAGCCAAGTTCACTTTCTGTTCAGATTCAAATTCAGAACTTTTTATCTTGTTTTCAAAAAGTAAAAAAAGAGATGACATTTTCACTTTGTTGTCTATCTGTCCATCTGTAGACACCAAACGTTTTTGTTTTTAGAGATAAATTAAAAATTTTTTGTGTTGGATAGGTATTGATGAAATATTTTAATCCACACTTTCCTAATCTCCAATTGCACCCTCTAACAATGGAAAATTTGGAAAGTATAAACCTTTCATTGAATATTTCAAGAAATATAATTATGCTAGAAATTTTGAAATTCTACAGTCATTTGTGCCCTTACCCTGGGGGGGGGGGATTTTTGTCTGAAGAGATAATCATTTCTTTTTAGAGATAAAAATTCTTTTTGAGTTTGATAAGATTGATAAATATTACAATTTTCAGTTTCTGAATGTTTCAAAAGCTATAATTGCACATTCTAATGGTGGAAAAAAGTTGAAAATTGCAAACTTTTGAGTGAATATTGCAAGCAATGCATTTATACTAGAAATCTGAAATTTTGATGGTAGAATATGAAGGCCACGAGATTTGCATTTCCAAAAATGTTGCCCCTTACATCCAAGGGGATGGGAAACACAGCTGTTTTAATAGATAATTGGAAAATTCTGTTTTAGTTGGATTGGTACTAATGAAATATAATTTGCATTTTCCAAATCCTTATGTGGTTTTAATTTACATTGTTAGAGTAAGGTGAAAATTGTTAAATTGAAAAAGGTGAAATGTTTAATGAATATTGCAAGTGATTTATGGTAGAAATTTTAGTGCTAGAATATCAAGAGATATTCCATTGACAGCAGCAATATGCCCCCTTTTCTCAGATGAGTGAGAGAAAAGCAACTTTTTTAAATTTAAGAAATAAAATACAAATACATTTTATGTTGCATAAGTACTAATAAAATACTACTATTTGCATTTTCTCAATCATCCATTAGTTCAAATTAAAACTTTTAAAGAGAGAAAGAGTAAGAAAATGAAAAACTTCATTCTCTTTGAAAACAAGGTTCCGTGTTTTCAACACCTCATTGCATCCTTATCAAGACGTCTGACTTCTGTTGTGAGGACAAAAGGTGGAGCAACAGGTTATTAGGCAGGTGTACATAATAATATGTCCATTCAGTGTATAAAATCCACTGTGTCAGTTCATAACTATTCCAAGTATTGGAGTTTTTATTTTCATCATTAGAAATGTACAATGAGCAAGTTAAATATTGAAATTCATACAATTTAATAAAATAATTGCTAGAAAAAGGGATTAAAAGCTATCGAAGTGGTCTCAGAAATATGCAAAAGGGAAGCTGAGGGGGGAGGGGCAGTCTTCACTTGTGCAGCTCAAGCTTGGTTCAAGTAGTTCAAAGATGGTGATATGAGCCTTGAAAATAAACCACAATTGGGATGGCCAATGTTGGTAGATTGCAACATTCTGTGACATGCTATTGAAGCTGATTCATCGATAAGTAGGCTCTCATTCAAACTTGGTTGCTCATAAGTAGCTACAGTGCAGCATCTGCAACACATTAGTTCACATGAACTGATTACTGAACAATCAAACCATTCTATTGAAGTCTGTAGGAAATGCCTCACTAATCTATGCAATCATTGTTTCATCAAGAGAATTGCTACATACAATGAAAAATGGATATGTTTCAACAATCTGAACACCCAAAAGCAGTGGCTTGATCCAGGCTAGCCCACACTTCCTGTCCCAAAGGGGGGATGATTCAAAACAAAGACAATGTTGTGTTTGGTGAAATTTTGAGGGTGTAGTGAATTTCAAACTGGTTCCTGATGGATGTGCTATCAATGCTGATCTTTACTCAGCACAACTGGAGTGAGTGCACTCTGTGATGCATCAATGCTACCCAGGATTGGTGAAGAGACATCAGTACTACTTCAACAAAAAAAAAAACAATGCAAAACCACACACCAGACTTTGAGCCAAAGAAAAACTTTGAGAACTGGCATTTGAGCTTCTTCCTCACTCAGCATATAGTTCAGATCTAGCTCCTTCTGACTACTACCTCTTCACTCCATAGCACATTTTCTTAGAGGTAGGCAGTTTAAATGTTTCAGGAATTTGAATATGGATGTTGGGAGTTTTTCACCTCCAAGGACCAAGCATGGTATCGAAGAGGAATCAAAAAAAGTTGCTGTAGATGGCAGGAACTTTGGCTTATAACTATTTAAAATGATGGCTTATATTTCGCTGAGTAAGGTTCATTATTTGTATTGTAATAATCATTTCTTAAGTAGACAATAAAATGCACAATCTTGTGAATCACCCTAGTAAAAGGAAATAAGAAAATCTTTCCCTAAGACAGTATTCTATAATATCACTTTGCAATGTTTGTCAATCACTAACACTACTTACTAGGTGCAGCAGCAGGTGTTGATGTGGCACCACCAGCTAATCTTAGTTGTGTGCTGAGGGAAAAATCAATATTGTAATACTCAGTTCCACTTCCTCTTTGAAGTTCTGTTGGTTTTGGTGGCATAATAAGTTCAGGATTTCCATGCAGATCCAGTACTTCTAAATCTGTGAGGAGATGAATAGCTTCTGGCAGAGTAATGAGACGATTATTGGATAAAACTAATTTTTTTAATCTGCCACAACTGAAAACAGAAATATGAACATTAAAAATAATTTTTTTAACTTAGTATACAAATTAAAATGCTAGTTGCATTCACAGAATTTCTTGTTGAAAAGCTGAAAAGGCTACACACTAAGCATTTATTAAAAACACACATAGTTGTAGCCCAGAATAAAGTAGTCCAAAAGTTGGCAGCATTTACTGCTGTAAGCATGCATTTTACTCTAAAACTTCATCAATGAAGTTTTCCAGTTCAAATTTGTAGCTTTTTGTTCCCACCCTTTTTTTACATACTATGAAATGGCACTCATCGCAAGAAGGTATTAATATTGCAATTTTGTTTGTCTATATGAAGTGGCTGAGATGAGAATCAAAGAATTAAAGCAATAAACAATGAAATAAGCTCGACGTATTCCATATCAACTAATAAATCAGCACTATAGCGTCAATTTAAATTTTAGAGAAAAAATTGTCTTGAGCCAGGTGGGATACGAACCCACAACCTCCTGATAACATGTCAGGTGCTCTGGACCACTGAGCTACCAGCTGCCGATCAAGATCTCCTCTAATTAGCGCTATGAACATTCCTTTTATGTTTCATAAAGGCACAATTCAGGCAATTTTAACCACAAGCGGCATTTATATTTGCCAATAGATGGAAGCATGTATTATGAGTATGCAGATAATAAACAATGAAATAAGATCGACGTATTCCATATCAACTAATAAATCAGCACTCTAGCATCGATTTAAATTTTAGAGGAAAAATTGTCGAGCTGGGTGGGATACGAACCCACGACCTCCTGATAACATGTCAGGTGCTCTGGACCTGTTATCAGGAGGTTGTGGGTTCGTATCCCACCCGGCTCAAGACAATTTTTCCTCTAAAATTTAAATCGACGCTAGAGTGCTGATTTATTAGTTGATATGGAATACGTCGAGCTTATTTCATTGTTTATTATCTGCATACCCATAATATATGCTTCCATCTATTGGCAAATATAAATGCCGCTTGTGGCTAAAATTGCCTGAATTGCACCTTTATGAAACATAAAAGAAATGTTTATAGCGTTAATTAAGGAGATCTTGATTGGCGGCCGGTAGCTCAGTGGTCCAGAGCACCTGACATGTTATCAGAAGGTCGTGGGTAATATGTTAATAGTCAAGGGCTTTGGGTTGGGTTATTTTACCTCTGAGTGGCACTTTTTTGCACACCATGGGCTAAATGACCAGGTCATATGGACTCCGAAGGCTCAGAGAAGGTTGGTTGAGGGAAACCACTGGAACAGCTGTTGGGAGACAGATGATAGCCTCCCATCAAGGCCATCCAGTGTATTCTTTAACATGCACAGCGTATGCCACTCCCGCACATGGGGCCATGACTTAATGTCCCATCTGACGAATGGCGGCCATTCCAAGCCCGTCGGTGTCCCCTACTGACCGTGGGCAGGGTGGGGAATTTTGCGGAGATAAATATCAATGCTGACCCAGATGGTACTTGAACCTGGGAACTACAGATTATGGGCCTGGTGTGCTACCGACTGAGCCACCCCCACTACATAGTTAAGGGAGAAGAAATCATGATCCAAGATTGAAAGTAATTAGGAGAAATATGACATCACTGAGGTTGACAACATGCAAATGTACACAGCGCATATTTAAGGACTAGGATGTGAAGAAAGACATTATTCGTCTTGTGTTGTGTTGTTCAGTGCTCTTTGAAGAAGCTGCCATCCCTGGACGGCACAAGTGAGCAACATTTGTTCAGTTTGTGGAGTTTGAGCGAGGTCATATAGTGGGTCTTTGGGAAGCAGGTTGGTCTTTTTGTCAAACTGCACACCATGTGGAGTGAGAGGTATCGGCAGTGGTACGATGGTGGTGTCGATGGTCAGAAGAGCATTCACACACTCGCAGACGTGGTTCTGGGCAATACATAGTTACATATGCACAAAAGGACTGGCACATCAGGAGGGCAGTGGTGGCAGAGCAGACTGGCATTTGAGCTTACAACATCAAAAAGTCTATCCTCTCTTGTATCAAGGATGTCTACAAGAACAATACGCAATCATCTTTTGGAAGCAGGACTATGGGCACTTGTGCTGCTGGCATGGTTACCACTGTCACCTTGTCACTGTTGAGCACGTTTACTGTGGTGTCAAGTTCATTGGAGGGAGGAATGGCAGTCTGTGGTCTTCAGTGATGAAAGCCGATTGTGCTTAGGAGCGTCTGATGGTCATTTACACATCCAAAGGTGATGAGTGGCTTCTTACATTATGCATCTGTCAGTGACACAGAGCCTACGCCAGGCGTCATGGTGTGGGGAGCGATTAGTACATTTCTGGGGTTTGTACAGGGTACACTGAATAGCAATAAGTACATCAGCGACATCTTACAGCCAGTTGTCTTGTTATATTTGAGTGTAATCCCAAATGCGATATTCCAGCAGGATAACACCCACCCACACTCTGCCCGGGCAACTCAACCTGCTCTTCAGGCAGTGCATCAACTCCCTTAGCAAGGGCGCTCTCCGTACTTGTCTCCAATTGAGCATGTCTGGGACTGGATAGGACAAAGACTCTTCTGCGAACCACAGCAGGCAACAACCATCGCTGAATTACATGTCCAAGTTGAAAGCGCATGGAATGGTATTCCCCAGGATATCAAGCATTTGTACCCTTGATTGCATGCCAGATTGGAAGCTTGCATTGCTGCTCGAGGTGGTTCAACACCTTATTAATATGTGCCTTCTGTAAAATGTAATATTCATTAAAAGGTACAATAAACACATTGAATCACTTAACACGTGTGATCACTGTCCTTTCTCAACAAGTTGTTTCTCCGAAATAAATCTCATAGATTATGCTTCAATTGTTAATGGCTTCTTTTTTCAATTTCTGTCAGTGTACTTTTAAATATCCAAAATCAACTGGAATTTTCGTTTCAATATGATTGTCCTCACTTAGAACATGTCCTACAATATTAGGTTCGAAACTATCAGCTTAGATCTATTAAAACATTTGGAATTTTTATTTTGATAAGAGTTCAGGTTTTATGTTGGGTGGCACTTCATTCTGATTCATACTGTACAAAAAATTACTCCTCAAGCAGATGATTGCCAAAGAGTCTGACAGGAAACTCAGTATATTAAATGGTTTGAAGCAATTAACTGGTTTGGACTGTATAATGAGTAGTGAACAGTTGATTACACTAGACAACAAATTAAATTTTTTTTATAACATTGGTCAAATAAGATGTTTTTTTGGGATGCTGAATTCAAATATGGCTGTGAAAAATCTGCAGCATGTGCAGGCTTTTTTAAAATTACGGATTGATGTATTTCAAATTTCAATGAATACACATATCTGGGAAATGAAAATAAATGTACTATTTTATTAAATTGAAACTTAAAACTCATTAATTACATGATTACAATGAAAAAAATTAAAAACATCATAGTTATAGACCACTGAACAGAGAGTAACAAATGAAATAATATTGAAATGCAAAATAAGAATATGTGGATAAGAATCTTTTATATTTACTACCAGAAGTTCATTTTTATCTTTTATATGCTGAGGTATCTTCCTTCTGCATGAACCAGCAGTAGTCACCCATCATTGCTGGGTCCCACCTGCCTTGGTATCTCTACTCCATGGTTCGGAGAACCTGGTGAAATATTTCCCCTTGCTAATCACTGACAGCTCCTAAGTTCTTGGGAAAGAAGTTGTGATGCAAGAAATGGATCTTCAAAGATATTTGGCAGCAAGATTTTCATAGTTTTTCAAATCTTGAAAGAGCTGATGGTAGTTTTCCTCTTTGTGATTTTCCAGAAAACCTTGGGCCACAGATGTGAAGGATTTCCCTGCAGTGCACTATTTCACATTCAGTTTTTCTTTGAAGACAGTATCAGTAGCTTCCTGATCTGAGGACCAACAAAGATCTCTTCTTTGAGTTTGGAATCACTTAGTTTTGTATATTTTTCCTTCAAGTGCAAAAGCCCTTTACCATTTTTGTCCATAGCCTTTACAAAGTTTTTCATAAGCCCCAGTTTGATGTGTAGTGGTGGGAGCAGAACATCAGAGGGGTCAACTAGAGGCTTGTACCTCACATTACTCTTTCCAGGAATAAAAACATCTCTTTTGGACGTCTTTTATTTTGTAGTGTTCCTTTCTGGCCCTATTGTCCCATAATCACAGAAAACAGCAAAATTTTGTGAAGCCTCCTTGAAGCCTGAGAAAGAGAGATATGACTTTTAGGTCACCACATATTGTCCATTTAAATTGGTCATATTTTATAGCAGTGAGTATTTTTTCCATGCTTTCATAAGTTTACTTCATTCCCACAGCGTGTGCCACTGGAATGGAAGGTTTTTGGTTTCCTTTATGCAATAGGACAGCTTTTCAGTTGAATTTTCCCGAATCTATAAATAGATGTCATTCCTTAGAGTCATGAGTTGTTTCAATTTCTTCCATCAGACCTGAAATATCTGTGCAGAAACACAAACCATCTGCATCTCGTAATAAGCAGATAAAGCCAAATTTCTCTTTCTGAACGGAGAAACTCTGGTACCCTTGGCCAGAAGATTCCATCTTGAAGTCTTGAACCTAAAACCTCAGCTTGTTGTTTGGAAAGTTCTAGGTCTCAAACCAGATCGTTTAGTTCATTTCGCTGAATCAGATGAATCATCTAACTTTTTAGGGGTGTATGTAGGATCAGGATCTGTATGTGCATCAAAGTCTTCCTCTGATGAATGTGAATCCATCTCCACCCAGTTGGTTGGAGGTGTTAGTGTATGAAAATCTCCATGAGGAACTGGCCTTATGGCTGAAGGCACATTTGGATATTGTATTTTGCTTTTGTTCTTTTTTGAAAAGCCTAACACTTTAGTTAAACAAAAATAGCAATCATGCAAGTGACTAGTTGGCTCACGCCAAACCATTGGAACTGCAAAGGGCATAGATTTTAACTTACCTTACAACCATTTACTCAGGCCAACAAAGCATGAAATGCAGCACACATGTGGAGCCCATGTTTTGTCTGATCTCCAACATGGCATCCAAAATACAAGTTATAGGCTTTCTTCACAATCTTTGTCAAAGAACAAACCCCGGGATTTTGAAATATAATTCTACACACATAACAAAACTTATCTGGCATATTAATATATCCGCGATGCTGCCTTTTGTGCCATTTAAATGCCAAAATTCACTCTTCAACATACAGCATGTGTTCCTTCTACAATGAAAACAAAAGAATGGCAGTCTAAGGTTAGGTTACTGTTACATGTTTTCTCCCACTTGGCAATCAGTGTTGCCAACCACAAAAAGTAAAATATCTAATATTCTCCCAGTTGCCTGGGGTGTTGGTATAGGAAGATCTTAATAAGAGTCAAAATGACCAATAACATAAAAATGTAATGTGCTAGTCATTTTTTAAGGCCAGATCTGAAATCAGCACCTGAAAAATAGTTAAAGGCACAATTGTTCATGTTATAAAATCCTTGTAAACCAGTGTTACTGCTAGATCCACTATAATCATATAACTATTTTCAAACTCATGGCACTGTTTCCTTATGTTGCATTGAGAGGACATTCATGCCATACACAGCCCTGACCTGTCTATGGATTTTGATTTTATGGCTGGTTAGTGTCCACACAAACTGAATTATTGCTCGCATCTCTAACTTCGTATGCAAATGCAACACTTTTGCCACATTCACTCTGATTTCGTTCCTCATAGCATGGGTATGTAACAATGATGATTGCTGCCACTTAGTGACACTATTTGGTACTAACATGCAGTGATGTCACAAAAAACAAACGTTTGGCACAGCTCCAGATGTTTGTTAGTTTGGTGGTGGACAAATTGGGTACTTTACTTTTTGACATCCTCATACATATCAATTGTTTTCCTGCTGAAAAAAATTTCTTTGGCACAAATAAATTATTAGAAACTGAATACTTAAAGGGTTAATTTTCAAAAAGCATTAACTGTCCTGTGTGCCTGAAGGCTTCAGGAAAAGGGGGAGACTTAGGATGTCAAGCAGGACCTTGTTAGAATTGGCCTACAGTGGCCAAATGCAGCAGTTGTAGCTCAAAACAGACATGTCTGGGGAGAAAATTTCTAGTGTGGTAGGATCTCCATAGCCCATGACTGCATGAGGATTTAGTATGTATATATATATATTATCTGTTGCAATTTTTCACATTAGGAATAATGTTTTGACTCCAGGTGCAAAAGGGAACAAACAATCAATAATCATATTAGGGCAACAGATTTTTTGCAATCATATATAAATTATCTGGTAATATATTGCAATTTAAAGAAATAACACCAACCACTAGACCAGGTGAAGCCCTATCTGGTCTAGTGGTTAGCATACCTGACTACTAAGACCAGCAGGGCATGTCCTTTTGTAAGTGTTTGTATGTTGCACAAGAAACCAGGACAAGCTTAATATAGCTTCTAGGTTATCTCTGTCTCTTGCATTGGGAAGTACCTTCTTCCTTTAAAAAAAAATTCTGCATGTCAAATGCACTAGATAGCACATTTCATCTGCAGATAAAGGTGGCAAGGTGAAAACTGCAAAGATGAGAAACATTAAAATGATACTGTGTGATCATAACATAATGAGAGTGACAGTCACATTCTTTATCAAATTGAACAGCAGTCACTTTACAAATATATTTATACACTGTATACATTACGTTTTTCAATTACTGCTATATTTGTTTTTAGTTAAATAGGAATTATTATTATGTCTAATTTTCAACAAATGTTTTGTTGAATGATTAAACATTTAGTTATAAAGGTATAAACCAAGGATTCAGTTTTCATTTCCCTATTTATGATTTACTTGGCAGCTTTGATTCTAAATGCAGCATTTTACATGTTGGCTTTATATGGTGCAAATGTTGGGAAAAACTTTCCAGATTTCACAGAAGGCCATAAAAATTTTCAAATTATCCTGCATTTAAATAAATAGAATTATAAAAATGTAATTACAACAGATGTCATATTATAAGAGTAAAGATTTTGAAAATTAGATCAATTTAGCTACAGAAAGACATCTTTAAGAAAGTGCTCAATCTAGTGTCTCACCCAAATGATTTGAACAAGATTAATATATTGAAATAAAACACAATTGTGCAATACATAATTGTTTGCTAATTCCAAGTATGTCCAGATCTGTGGTACTAAAAACACCTCAATTAGGAATTTTGGCTACGAAAGTTATACATGAAATTACAAAATGCATAATTTAGGCAAACACAGTAAAACAATGAATATTCAACGGACAGAAGAGAATTTAGGTTTTAAAGCTGCTAAAAGTTTTAAATTAGGCAACTGGAACATTGGAGTTTATGATAATACTTACCGAACAACTCCTTCTGGTATCATCTCCAAATTATTATTTGAAGCCATAAATACTTCTAAACTATAGAGCTTGCCTATACCTGATGGGATACCTTCAAAATCAAACTGATTGTCATTTATGTATAGCCTTCTTAATTTAGAAAGCTTACATATAGATGCCTACAAAAGAGGTAAAAGGATTAGTTGACAAAAAATGCTGAAGCAGTCTTTCTTATATGTAATATGCAAAATTTTATTCCTATGGAAAATCAACATTATCAAACTGTACATTATTGAATTTACATTTCCTTTGTGATATTAAAGTATCTCACATACATACAAAAACTTGCCACTTGCATAGATTCTATTTTGTTGATTCAGAAGCAAAGTGCCCATTTCTTTATTCTAAGTGGCCCTGCTTTCCAGCTCACTTTTAAGATAATGACACATGACTAAACATAAATTACACATTTTTTTTATCTGTAATTAAAAAATAAAAAAAAATTCAGATAGCAGCTTGCAGCAGGTCTCATAGGAGACTGATAGTATATTTTGTCATAAAGAAAACTGTGCTAATGGTGAGACTTCAACAGAAAAATAACACAGATATTCAGATCTCAACTGAGATTGAATGTGTAACTTGGCTCTGCAGCAAAACACAATAACTATTTGATCATTGAGACAGCTACTAAGATGTGATATTATTCTAAAATATGCAATGGGTTGATTTATAGCAATGGCAAATTCATCTTTCATGAATACATAAAAATCATAACTTATTTAATATTTTATTCCTTTGTTAGGTATATTTTCTAATTACCTGCCATAATATCAAAGTTGAAATTATAAAATTTTTCCCTTCATAATGTCAATTAATGATTCAAATGCAATTCAATGATATGTGAGATCACTAAAATAGCTGTTATATATAGCCAAGTATACTCTGATGGCCTTAACCATCAAGGTATCCTTGGCTTGGAAAGGTCGTTCTCCATCAGCTGGCACATTAAGTCATATGAGAGCCATTTGATTATAGATTAATAATATAATAATTAGATTATTAAATATACATAGATATAATAATTATAATAAATCATATAATATAATAGATTCTTGTTAAAGAACATGATGAATGGCCTTGTTGGGAAAAATAAAGCTGTTTAGTGGATCCCCTTCCTTAACTTTCTCTGGGCCTTGGGGTCCTTGTGACCTGCCCATTTAGTTCATTATGTGCAAAAGTTGCACCATTAGTTCATTATGTGTTATTCTGAGGCAGCTCAGAAATAAACATCAGTCAGGATGCAAAAAAAGAACTTGACTTGTCTGTGGTCAACACAATATCTGCAGAAATCTGCATACCTTCTGACGAAATCATGCATAATCATAGAAAACATATTGTCTCTGGCATGTGTGGGATAGTTTTCAAGGAAAATGAAGTTTTTCTGTATTATACACCCTTTAACAGCAGTAATTCGTGTTAATGGGTAATTGGAAAATGTAAATAGTAACATGTCATCAGCCAAGGCTACCTTGATGGCTAAGGCATGACAGCTATCTCAATGATGTCATGTATAGAGGGAAAATATCTATAAATATTGGTATTATATCATGGCAGGTTAGTTGCAGGATATACCTAACAAATGAATCAAATCTTAAATATATTACTCTTATGGAAATAATGCAAAATAAATAGTAAAATTAATAACTGAATACATATTTGTTTATTGTTATATTAATTATTGTAATAAATATTGTTTCATTCATTTATAAGGTATAATTACAGCAACCTGCAACAATATTTAATCAAAATTTGAAAACAATTTCCCTCCATACATGACATCATCAAAGAAGCTGTCATGGCCTTCATCTTCAAGGATAATGTGCATCAGCCTTATACAATGGAAAAGAATTCCTCATTTATTCTTTAAAATAAAAAAAAATGTTTTTTTTTGTTCCTTTTGGATTAAGAAGCAAATAAGTCAGTATGTATAAAATAATTTATTACTACTATATTAAAATATTATTGAAAATTTTAAAATACAGACCTTTTAAAAACAAAGAGATCAATTGAATTTTGACTAGTAATTTAATTGTTTATGAGCAGAAATCGAATTTTTGTAAATCATCCGAGTATTTTCATCAACACATTCTGTCACCAGATTTCTAATTTGTAAAATATATTGTTTGTAATATTACTTTGGTTTGTTTTACCTCTGAGTGGCACTTTTTTGAACATAATGGGCTAAATGTCCAGGTCACAAGGACCCAGAAGGCTCAGAGAAGATTGGGGGAGGGGACCCACTGGAATAGTTGTTGGGAGACAGATGGTAGCCTCCCATCAAGGCCATCTAGCATGTTCTTTAATGTGCACAGGGTATAGCATCTCCCACATGTTCCATCTGATGGACGGTAGCCTTTCCAAGCCCATCAGTGTCCTCTACTGACCATGGGCAGGGCTGGGAATTTTGTGGATAAATCTCAATGCAGCCCCAGCTGGGACTCAAACTTGGGAATTGCAGATTACAAGCCTGTTGCATTACCAACTGAGTCATCCTTGCTTCATTTGTAATATTACTACAAATTGTGATTGTGTGTGGGAACCATTATAGAGCAAACTGAAACTAACAAAGACAATGAAGTAGTAGGTTTTGCCTGAACTTCTAAACATAAACTTAATGGGTCTTTCCATGAAAATTAAACCAAGCAATTCATCAGCCATGACACACTTTAATCACATTTGTCAAAACTGAATTAAAAAATAAATAAGATTTTTAAAATGTACTATAATTTCAAAGTAAATTAAAAACATACATGGATACATTGATAAAAAAAATTAAAATTTACATAAGTTGTACACTATAATCTAACATCTGTATAAAATTTCAAGTTCATACCTTATGTAGGAATAAAATCTCGGATTTTATCTTATTACTAAATGTGAGCATTAAGAGACTGCATGTGTCAATTAACAGTAGTAATAATACTACAGGTGCTTGTAAATACTGCCAATGTGCTTTGCCACAGATAGTTATGCAACCTAGCAATTCTGTCATTTGATTTACTGTACCACATTCTGTGTTATTCGCTGCACAATGTTAATAATGGGTGTAGGAGTTCCTATTTTTTGGTCTGATGAGCAAACAAAAATAACCTCTATCATGGTATGAATGAAAATATAAAAGAAACTCCAAATGTAGTGATAGTTAAACTAAAACAACTTTTAAGTAACCTTTCATTAACATTCTTTAGTGTACAGTGGAAATAAATCTAAAACTGCATTGCAAAGAAATTTCAGATTCTCTTCTATACAAAATATGATGATATATTAAAAAATACACACTAAATTTTCCTTCTAGGAGCATGAATGGAATGAGATATGGAAGGAAAAATAATTTTGATTGCCACTGTACTAATGGCTGAGTGGTTAGTGTGTTTGGTTACTGATTAAATAGATATGGGTTTGAACCCTAGATAAAGTATGGATATTTCTTTTTTGTCCTTCTGCTGAGATCTGGCTTTCCTCACAGATCTTTTCTGTGGCATATTATACTGACAGGCCCCTTTCATATCCCTGTGGCTACCAGTTACTTGAGAGGTAAATTTCCATTATTTGTAGTTGAGGGATGGGGGCTGTAAAAAATATACATATTTTGATTTCATACATTTATTCTTTATTTAGCATCATTTAATGGATACAATCATTTTATGACTTCAAAGTTTATAGCTTATGTTTTGTTGACTAATAAATATATTTCAATTTTGTGAAGAAGGTGAGGGAATTGTAGACACACAAGTTTCATCTGTGAGGTATTTCACTGAAGCAGAGGTGCAAAAGAATATGATAGTGAAACAAAAACAAGACATCCAGTATAATTAAACAATAAAAAATTTTAAAATGAAGAAAAATGATTATAGAATAGTAATGAAGAGAGAATCTTCACACATTGCCCTGCTATTTACATTGTCTCTGCCACTGTTTTCAGTCAACTTTTTTCCTAAATTTAAAGACATAAATCTTGCAAAAGCTAGCAGCTTCCACCTTTCCTCAAAGAAAGAATACGAAAGGTTGTTAGCACTATCAGGCATGATTTTAGCTACAAAACAGAAAAGCTAATATAAGAAAGAAAATTTGGTAAGAGAAATCTAGCCTAGCTCTACTCAAGAAGGAACTATCACTTTGAAGATCAGATCAAAAGACAGAATTGTTACTATATTGACAGCAGTATTACAGTGTATGACAATGAATCACACGGCAGGGTTGTTGGGTTACAATCTTAATTTTAGCTGATTTTCAGAAAAAAAAATGAGCTATTTTTTGCACTTTGTTGACTCTTTGTCCATCTGTAGACATTCAACTTTTTTTAATTTTCTTTTAGAGATATATGAAAATTTTTTTTGAGTTGAATAGGTATTGATGAGATATTATGATTTGGACTTTTTGAATCTTCCAAAAGTTACAATTGTCTTCTCTAATGATGGAAGTTGTCTTCTCTAATGATGGAAGTTGTCTTCTCTAATGATGGAAGTTGTCTTCTCTTTTACTCTTCTAGTCCATTTTTTTTTATCACTATGACCATATTGATTTTTGTTTTGAAATCTCATTTAAAACCATAGTATATTTTAATATTTTTTACTAATTACCACAATCAAAAATTACACTAGGGCACCAAGTTTGTATTATTTACCAACCACAAAAGCAAAGAAAAAAGTGAATAATTTTAAATTATGATAATTTTTATTTTTCTCACCTCCTACTTTAAATGCTATAATTACTTTCAGGAAATTTGTCGAGAAAATGTTCATTTTATGTCTAACATTTATCCTAAATATCACTGAAATATGTGATGAGTGGTAACATCTTAACATTTTCGGATCATATGACATGAAATTACACTAGTATTAGTATGTGGCAATCATCTAGCAACTAAAAAATGCATATTATCAGGATGACTGTCAAATTAATGAATGGTTAAGTAAAAATTAAAACACAGATTATTATATTGTTTGCGTTGAATGGTTAGGTAAATAGTAAGTAAAAACATACACTATTACACTGTTAAAAACATCCTTCTCTTAGAAACAGTGTAATTGGCCATACAGGGGAAGAAAACAGCCATTTGTTTCCTAATAACAATGGGATTGAAAAAAATATATACACTAATCCCTTGCATTGGAATATTCAGTTAGACTTGTGCTCATTTCTAATATTTGTACTTGATTCAGGATTATGAAATGTCAGCACTAAACTAAGAATGAACTATACAATTGTGATCACATGACCTAATACAGAATTACAATGTGGTGAAATTTCCATTTGGAAAAATTGCTACTCTATGTAACAAAGAAAAAATTTAAATGAGAACATAAGGTTCTTGACCCTACATTGGGGTTACTGCACAAAAACCATACACTGCAAGCTTCAGTCAGGAACAGATGTATCATATTTTAAATCCAACATTAAAAAAAAAACTTACAGGACTAAAATATCTTTCTGAAAAAGCACTTTTGAAAGTTGAGGCCAGTTACAATGCCAGTCACTTCCAATGTAAGAGCTTAACATTTAAGCTAAAACATTTAAGTTTTAACATTTATATTTATGTGTTAAAAGAATATTCTGTAGTTACAAAAATTGTAAGTACTCAAATTCTTTTGCAACACAGAACAAACTGTAACACTTGCAAATATGTTTTCCATCATCATACTAAATATAAAAAAAAACATATTTAAGAAGAGTTAAGAATTGTGGAACACAAGGAAATTGATTTTTAATACTTACTGGCAGAGCTTTTAATTTATTTCTTGACAGATTCAGGGTTTCAAGGTTTCGCCATAAATCTAAATAAATGGAAAAATAGCATTTGTAGATGTGTTCAGGAAATTAATAAACTGAAGATTTAAAATGAAATTAAGCACTTTTCAGTATTTTATGTTACGTATTAAACTTAACCCTCTTATACATGCATTATTAAAATCTCAGAGGAGCAATATTGGTAATTATTTTCCTTTTCAACTATTATCTTTTAACATTTTAACCAGATTTTTGTTTCAGTGATGTGTCCTTTACAGAAGGGCATGCCACTGAGACAGAATATAAAAAGTCATTATATTTTAGTTCTGAGTTATAAAACATTATTTCTCTGGCCTACATTTTGCTTTCAAATAAAACAACCATGAAAAATGCATATAAAAAGATTCTGCTCACATTTACAGACTGTATTCCATTACATAAGAAATTCAACAAAACCTGCCAAAACCCTGTCACAGGAGGGCTAAAGGGATAACACTAGAGACAAAACAATTTGCAAATAAAATAAATGCAAAATATAAAAATAAAATTAAGATTTCAAGAAAAAGATGTCATATGTTAATGTATCTTTATTTTTCTGTTTGTGAAACACATTTCAGTATGTGATTGTGACCCCCAGAGAACTTAGCTCAGCCCACCTTACAGAATTATTTGAATTGTATTTTTTCTCATTTCTAAAGCATATGATATCTACCTCTCTATATAAATGCTTTATGTTTAAGGCTCTATCATGTGCATACTGTTGGCATCTCTGTGACATGAAGTTTTCTTCTTTCGATACCTTCATCCATTTCTGAAGAAAGTACTAAAAAATTAAAAATTATCAATGTTATTTGGCCCTAATTTTGAAATAAATTCTAAAGCAGGCACAGTGAACATTAAATATCATTAACCCATATAATATCTGTCAACTAACTAATCACTAACATTACCATATGGTAATGAATTCTGTGAAACAAAATGAAAACCAATGAAAACAATTCTGTGTAAAACTTACCAACTGAAGAAATCTTCAATTGTGTGCTAAAGTTAAGTCACATACAGTATATCTTAAGTGTTATAGGAATGTGACTGTTTTGTTGCACACTGTACTCTAAAAGTCCTGCTAATGGCAAACTTTAGCCATTAGCAGAACTCAGATTATAGGAAAACAAGTGCAGAAAAATAAGCTGTTCTGGTGTCAAAATAAACTAAAAGGCACAATAATAATTCTGATAAATTCCTGGGGGAATTTGCACCATTTCTTGTGACTATATGGTGATACTAGTCTGTTGAATATTTTCTCTTATATATGGATTTCACTTCTTTCCTCCTAGTTTGGTGTTCAAATGCATAGTAGCTTTGAAATGAGTATAAGATGTTACTGAGATACAGATTGAGCCTTTGAAAGTGAATAAGCAATCAAAGATTATGGTAGTTTAACTGAAAAACTGAACATAAGCTATAAAAAAATTTGGAGAAAAACTGATGTCTGAAGGTAGAATGTCTGCAGACAAAAAGGAAAAGTTCTGCAGTGGATGAACAATTCTGTAGTAACTCTGGTATTTAGAGTGTGTAGAGTATGTTCATTGTTATTAATTGCTCATAACGTTTCCTCATGGAAAAGGAGGTATTAATAGCACTCCACCCCATCACCTTTGGTGAAGGTAACATATTCATTCAGTGGTCTAAATAGAACAGTACATACAGAATTGGAATAAGGAAAAGAATTAGTAGTGGCAATATCCACTTGGTTTCCAGATGGTTCTTTGTGTAATACATAATTATTGATAAAGAGTACAAGGTTTGATATTTCAAAGCTGGATTTAAATGATAACTGTTAGACTTATACACCAGAACATCCCAATATGAACTTGATATTTGATGGATTTAAATGATAACTGTTAGACTTATACACCAGAACATCCCAATATGAACTTGATATTTGCTGACATCCAAGACAGCTGATGCAGATCTTTCTTGAAAGATGTTTGAAAGAAATGTTACCAATGTTATGGGTTGATTTGGATTGTTTTACCTCTGAGCAGTACTTTTATGCACACAATGGGCTAAATGACCAAGCCATAAGAACCCAGAGAGCTTAGAGTTTTTTTTTGAGGGGGGGGGGGGCATTGTACAGCTATTAAGAGACATATGGCAATCTCCCATCAAGTGTGTTCTTTGCTCATGCACTGGGCTCTTCAGCACATGGGGACCATGGCTTTACATCCTATCAGACAGATGATGGTCTTTCCAAACCCCTTAATATCTATAACTAACTGAGGGCAGGGTGGGGATTTAGTGGAGATAAATCTCAATGCTGGCACAGATGGGATTCGCACCTGGGAACTGCAGATTATGAGCCTGGCATGCTACCAACTGAGCCAGTTCTTGGCAACATGAAATGGATTGAAAGTAGGTATAAGAGTTGTCTGCAAACAGTGCAGAAACTAAAATATATAGCCAACTGTTAGTTGTTGTTGCATCTCTTATCAGACTGCATGACATCATGTGCAAAACAAGAAAATTATAATAAAAAATATAGATTTAGATAAAATGCATGTGCATTATGGATTTTATGGCATCATGAAAGCCTTTTGAATACTTTCCATAACCAATCTTTGTCATAAAATTTTATTTATTCATTATTAGTGAATTTAGAATCTAACATATTTATACAGTCATATTCCATTAACATAAAATAATTTGAAGGAAAAAAAAATGATGTATACGTATTCTTATTTAACATTACTTATCATGAATAATATTAAATAGTGAAATAAAAAATTTCCTTAATGGGTTAAAGAAATCAATACTTAAGTGACTGTTGGGATTACAAAAATACTGTTTGCAAGTTTGATCTTGTAATAAAAATAAAGCTTTCCCTTTTCATTTTTACACTATAAAAATAAAGCAAATATGCAATAAAAGATATTGATTATGTTTTTTTTGCATTTCAGCTAAACTACAAGCTTTCATTATATGAGGTTAATATAATAACTTAATGAAAGTAAATAAACATTAGTTAGAAAAACATCTATACATTTTAATTATGATGCATGGTAACATAATATATAATTTCAATGAATAAGTAATCCATCAGTAAAGTTACCTCCAATGTCAGATGCTACATCTATGATGCAGTTGTCACTTAAATTAAGTCTCTTCAAATTGGGCAATGTGTATAAGGCATCAGGTACTCGAGACAATGAATTTTTAGAAAAATCAACATCTAAAAAATGAAAAATTATCACATATTTAAAATACAAAAATTTTACTTCAATATGTAATAATAAGTCCAAATTGCAAAGAACACTTAAAATTAAGTTAAAATACACTTTAATCATTCCTAACAACTGTATATTGACTTTAGAAGGTGCACTTACTAACATCTAGTTGAACTGGACTGATTCTTAGGTGTCAAAAGAAAATATATCTACAGACTTCACTGTGCTCTACACACATTTCCCTGTAACTACTGTACTACATAACTAATTTAGAGTAGAGAATTCTCCAATTAAGTTGCTTATGTTAGAACAAGTATGGAATGCATACTTGTTCTAACACAAGTATGCATATCACAAGTAGCTTTGAACAATGGCATTAGCACTTATGAGAAATTTTGTGCTTTGCTTTCTGAAGATATTATGATGCATTATGGCTAGCTGGTGCTCAAAGTTTTTAATGCAAATGATTTCAAACTCTGGTGTGGGTCTACCATTCATGGTATGGATTTTGCCATTTTCCAATGGCAGTAGTGTATTTTCGTTAAACAACAAGAACTCATAAGATATGCAAGAACATTCACTATAACTGATCCTATTATGATTAAGTAAATTTGTTTTTGATAGAAAGCAGGATAAAATAAAAGAAAATGAAATATTAATACATAAATTTGCAGTATTTAAAATTAAAGTACAAAGGAATTATTATAATAGGGTAAACAAGTTTTATTTAAATCAGCATAAGTTTTGAAAATTCTTCTCACTATACCTCTGACAAAAGTGTCCCATTCATTTAAATCATTATTATGTAAATATCAATATAGTAACCAGCCTGTTCAATTCATGAACTTTTCATCATTATGAAGTTTTATTCATTCTAGCATATTTTCATTACTGATGAAAGCTGCCAGATCTGGAAGCACGAAATTAAATTATAATTTTTTTTTACCATAAAGGATAGGATGTAGAAGATTATGAAAACTTGTGAGACATGGTTAGCAAGTACTTCTTTCATAGATAAAAGTTCCTCACTAGTTATTAGTAATAGTGTGCTACTTTCAATACTTTCTTTTTAGGTCAATTATTCTGAATGTTTATTAGTGAAACTAGCAGCAATAGCACAATATATAAATTGAAAACATTTTACCTATTTTGCATAGATGATATTACATGACCTATTGGATCACTAGAGATCAATTTCTTTTGAAGACAGTTACTTCTCTAAATAGGCTATAACTGATGATAGGAAAGAAACACAATAGCAAGGAAGTTTGCAGTCCAGAACAAGTGTGCTTTTCAGAAAAGCAATAGACCTTTAAACATTGCATTAGTTAAATTTGATATGAATAAAGTTCTGCATTATTAATTTATTTCATGCAGTAAACACTATATTTGTACATAAATGTAATTTTTTTTTCATTGTTCTGCATTACAATTGACATTTAATATAAGTCAGTAGGAGTAAAATTTACTATCATATGGAACTTTTATTCCATACATGTATCCCAATCATTAGTAAGTTAAATTTAATACTAGTAAAATGTAATTACCATATGATTAATCTGTGTCTAATGAGAATTTTTGAATTTAAAAATTGGCAAGGACAAAGTGAAAAGTAACACTTTAAGAACAGATTTTGATAACTATTTTATAAATCAAAGTTATTCAATGATAAAAAGTTATAATTCTTGCTTAATTTACACCATTTTTAATAATGTGTTGATTATTGAAATGGCTCAAGATAAAATATACAGGGTGGATCAAAAGTCCTTAGACAATTAGAATTAAAAAAAAAAGACTATTTACTGCAGACATGTGGTATGCTGCATTTGGTAGTCCAACTCAATAAGAAAGTTTTAGTTTTTGCTGTACCCTATAGATGCACTATTGCCTTGCAAACAGTCAGATTTTAAAATGGCAAGTCCACAGGAGAAAGCTACATACATAGGTTGGCTTTTTCTAAGCCAAATTAAATATTCATGCAAAGAGAAATTTCTCCACACAGTTCAACTAGGATCCACCATTCCATAGCAACATCAGAGCATGGCCCAAAAAAATTTGTGGAAACTGGCAGTGTTCTTGTTCAAAAAAAAAAGGCAGACCGAGCACAGCTAACATGGCTTTAACATCAGTTAGATATATTTCAAGCCATGAAGAGTGCTCACACTGAAATGTATTAACTTTGTGGCAAAAACCTTCTTAAGTTGGACTATCAAATGCAACATTCCATATCTCTGGAATAAACAGTTTCATTTTTAATTAAATTTTAAAATTGGTTAAGGACTTTTGGCCCATTCTGTACTAATATTATAACAATTTGTGCAACAATGCATTATATGAACTTATGAATATGTTTCATTTTGAATAAAAAAGTGAAGAGAATAGTATTTAAAAAAAACTGAGAATTATAGGATAATATTACCTTGCAAATATGTCAAGCTATCCAATGATGATGGAATATTTGAAATATTCCTTTGTGTATTCGACATGTGCAATGTTTGTAGTGCAGCAAGAGCAGGAAGCTGTCTAATTTTTTTTCAAAATCAGAAGAAAAACATTTGAAACAAAATTATATATATAGATTTAATAGAAAATAACTTCATTATCTGATAGAAGAAATACATATTAAGCAAAAGGCTTTACAATAGTATAAATCACAGCATGAAAGTATATTAATAAAATATATTTATGTATAAACACTGTCAAGAAGGTTAAAAATGAAATGAAACAATAGCAAACTTAGGTATTGACAGATTATAATCTATATGAAACTGGGTATTAATAAAAAATATTTTAATTTTTTATTTATAGATAAATATGTAAAAGTTCTCAAAGAACTGAAGGAATGGTGGCAATATTAGTTACTTCTGAATGCTGAAGGAATAAAATTGGCTGAAATTCATCATAGAATGCTGACTCAGTATGGTGAATGATACATGAATCAATGGCAAATTTATGAATGGGCAGATAAATTCAAGAATGGTATCAAATGTGTTAATTGCTCTGTGACCTGGGCAAGTTCACCATGCCATGACACTAAAAAACATAGTGGCAATGGAGGAGCTCATGAGAGAAAAACTGTTACATTACCATTGAAGATATTGCCATGGTGTTGGTTCAGTGTACAACATTGTTAAGGTTGGTTATTTGGGGTTTTATGGTGCATGAGCAACTAATGCCATGCTGTGCCAAACAAGATACACAACAAAGAATAAACTGACAAAAGCAAGCACAACCTCAACCAAAGTTAAAAGAAATGCACCAAGAGATTAAACAACAGAAGAATAATACTCTATATGAAAAAACAATGGGTGAAAAATAATATAATAAAAAGAAACAACTATAATTATAATATAAAAAAATGGATGTATAGAACTTGTGTAAAAAGGCAAAAGCAACAAGAATACAAAATAAGATTAAAATATTAACTATGTTTAAAAATAACAAGATATTTTAAAAGCTCAAGTAGTGGAGCTAAAAAAGGAGCATCTCATAAAAGATGTCTGGGTGTAAGGGGCAAGGATGACAAATGAAAAGTGCTACACTAAATTTGACATTCACAATTAAAAGCAATACAATCAATTAAAGTGTGTTTAAGAGTTAAGACAGTGCCACAAAACTCACAGAGGTTCATCACCCACCCAGAGAAGAAAAGAATGTGCAAGAAAAGAATGACCCCTATGCAGAGCCAAATGTTGGCAAGGAGTTCCAGTTTTGAAAAGGTGTGCCCATTGGATTCCTTGGCATTTGACACAAGAAAGAAATGAATGACAAGCTGATGTGTGTTCTGTGCTTCTTGGATGGTATGAGCAATGAAGGTGGCTTCTTCGAATGTAGAGTTGGGTTGTTTTACCTGAGTTGACTTTTTGCACACAATGGGCTTAATGGCAGGTCACTAGAAGACCAAGGGCTCAGAGAATGTTTGGGGAAGGTGACACACTGGACAGCTGTTAGGAGACAAATGGAAGCCTCCCATCAAGGCCATCCAATGTGTTCTTTAATATGCATAGGATATGGCTCTCCTGAACATGGGGCCACAGCTTTACATCAATCTCTGATTAATGGTGGCCTTTCCAAGCTCAATGGTGTCTCCTTTCTGATAAAGGTCAGAGTAGGAGTTTAGCGGAGATAAATCTCAATGCTGGCACAGTTGGGACTCGAATGTAGAAACCCATAGATTACAAGTTGGGTTGTTTTACTTCTGAGCGGAACTTTTTTCCACACCATGGGTTAAATGGCCAAGTCACATGGACCCCAAAGACTCAGAGAAGGTTGGGGGAGGGGACTCACTGGAACAGCTGTTGGGAGACAGTGGTAGCCTCCCGTCAAGGCCATCCAGCGTGTTCTTTAACGTCCACAGGGTATGGCTCTCCCACACATGGGGGCCATGGCTTAACGTCCCATCCGACGGACGACGGTCTTTCCAAGCCCATCGGTGTCCCCTACTGACCGTGGGCAGGGTGGGAAATTTTGCAGAGATAAAATAGATTACAAGCCTGGTGTGATACTGATTGAGTCAATCCCTGCTCCAGATCACACAGTAACTGGTGATGAATCTTGGGTGCACTGTTTTTTTTTTATCAGAAAGCAAATGCACAAGTTCATACTATTGCCATACTAACTCCCCTTAAACAAAGCAAGTCTGCACCCATGCATTAGTCAGAAAAGTGTTACGGTATTCTGGGATAAAAAAAAAGAGGTAATTCTGGAACACTATCTGGAGAGATGAGAAATCACGACAAGCACAAAGTACTGAGATGTGTTTCTGAATCATCTAAAGCCAACAATTCAGAACATTGTGATTTGTTATCTTTAAGAGTGTGCTTGCAGCATATCAATGTTCATCTTTACACTGCACATTCTACAATGGAACAGATACAGGAGATGAAGCTTGAGGTATTACCTCACCCTCCATATTTACCAGACTGAGCACTGAGTGATACCACCTTTTTTTGGCCAGTGATGCACTATGAAGACTTCTTGTTGGATGAAGAGGTCAAAATGGCAGTTCACAAGTGACTCCACCATGAACCACAAAACTAATGATTGGCAGAATCCAGTCATTAGTTCATCAATTTTATCGAGTACAATGGAGACTTATAATGAAGACTGACAAGCATATTTTCCTTATCATTTGAGTAAAACAGCTTTAAACTTTTAGTTTCCGTTTGACCTTTGTATATTGTTATTAAAAGATAATGCTTATGGTTTAGATTTTATTTGAGTAGTTTGATTTTGCTTGGCTAAAAATGATAAAATACAAAAAATATAATCTAAAAAAGAAAAAAAAAAGCTATATAATTTTGCATACACACAATTTAAGATATAATGATAGCTATGTAGTCACTGGAAGGAGAGCTATGCACCAATCCCCTGTGATGATGGATAGAACAATCCAGGCCTAGCACCTAATGTCCGACCCTCTAAAACCGAATATCAAACCACCTAATGTCCGACCCTCTGAAACCGAATATCAGACTCTCTAAAACCGAATATCCGACTCCTCTAAAAATATTTTTTTTCCATATAAAACCTGATACAAGGGATCTGCAGTTTATTACCATATATAAAATATATTACTAAATGTTTTCATACAATTGAGTATTATGTGAATGAAAAACACATTAAAATCTCCTTAATTTTTAAAATACATTTTTTACAAAAAAATTCCACTGAAGAAAAACTGGTGCTATCACTAAAATCTCCCTAAATTTCAATTTTTAAAAATATTTGCTTGATATTTCAAGAATTATTGAAATTGAAGATGGAACATTTAACAGCAGAGACTGTTCTCAAATGCTCACCTTGAACCCTTTTTTTGTCTTAAAGAAAAACTGAAAAAATCATTACACAAACTTCTAAAATTACATTTTAGCAAAGGTTTTGCTACAACAATTATTATTGGTATTTTAATTAACTTTTGAGGCAAATTCTTATAAATAGCCATAATTTTCAGATGTTTCAATAAACTTCTATAACTCCTTAAACTTTGCACTTGAGAGCAAAGTTGATTGATGCAGGAACTCGAAAGGCGACTGAGGTTTGATGCAGCAACTCAAAAGGTGACTGAGGTTTGATGCAGCAACTCAAAAGGTGACTGAGAGGTGACAATAGCTGGTTTATAAACAGGGATTCTTGGGATTGAGTTAGTGAAGCACAATGGGAGACAGGTTCGGCAATTGAGATCATGGAAAGTGTCATTTTTTGTAGCACAGTGCTTAATGTGATGTACAAATTTAGAAGTGCAGCCAGCTGTATGAAACTTGGAAGAGCAGCCTGGTAAGTTTTAAAATTTTCTACGTATATTATATATCTGCATTTTGCTTTTGAGTGGGCAATCTTTACCACTGTTATTATGAGACATCGAATTTTGACCTTGAACTTTGGCCTTAACCTATGTCTCTAGTGCCTTGCCAGCTCATTAATGGCTGCTGACCAATTTCTGCCTGGAGCCACCATTAAAGAGAAGGACCTGAAGCAATCATGCTAAGCATAGAACAGTAACTTTTGTTTCTTCAATTGCAAACTTCTTTGATATCAACTATAATCATAATGGGGCAGCTTAAAAAAACAAGCAAAAACAGCAACAAAATATAAAAAAATGAAGGACTTGACGACAGAAACAAGCACAGAGGCAAACCCAACTTCATTCGAAACTGCTGTGACAACTAGGAGCAAAAGTAAGATACTCGCTCTAAAAGAAAATGAGATAACAAATGACCAACTAATAAGGGAATCAACTACACTTAATATGGTATCAAATAGCCAAACTACCAAAAATGAAACCTTGAGGCAGGTTAACTTATCCTCCTCAGATGATGAGTCAACAGAAATTTTTGCTATGATACCCATTGAACTCCAGCCTTTGAATCATGGAGAATCCTACACTCCACAGCAGCCCCCTTCAAAAAATAAAGAAAGGTTTATAGAAAAAGAGCCTTTGGAAGGCCATATTATAATTCTTGCAGGCTGCAATGTGGTTTTAAAATAACTTGATAATGAAGCATTGGTTACACATATCAGCTTTCTGATCACAGATGATTTCTTTGGGAGATTCACTGCGAGGGGAATCATACTAATCAAAACTTCACATCCTGAACATATGAACACTCTCCAAAATACCAGCAAATTAATGGGACTTAAAATCTGGCATAGAATCCCATGCAAAATTGCCAAATCCTTTGATCTAATTAAAGGAATAAACACGAAATTCTCCAAAGAATACATCAACAAAGATATCAAAGAGCCATATTTTCTAAAGAGCAGAAGAATGCTTCACTTCCCAGCAGCTCCTGATCAAAATGGGTATAGCCCCTTGGCTACAGAAAAAGTGGTGCTGAGCTTCAGCTCAGATAAACCGCCTCTATACATACATCTGAATTTAGTCAGGTATGAAGTAGACGAATATATACCACCCTCCACCATTTGCACAAAACGTTACAGATTTGGGCTTTTGGCCTCCACCTGCAGAGGAAGAACATGGTGCAAAAGATGTGGGGGTAATCATTTAGTGAAAACATGTCTTTTTAAGCAACTTTCATGTCCCAACACACAGGAAACCATCCAGCAACTTGGGCCAGATGCCCAGAAAAACGAATAACATGCAAAGCTAAAAAAAATTCACCTTTTAGAAAATATAAGCTGGTCATCAGCTTATAAAAAAGCCAGACTTGAGGATAATCAGTTTTGATCGAACCAAAAGGTTTTTGAGAACACACCTTCTAACTATTATTATAATTTCCAAACATACACCAATAGGAGAGTTATAAGAAATAGTTTTCCAGATGATTATGACATCCCTCAAAATGTTTACAGCAGAAGAAACAGACAACAACAGCAAAAAAATCACCCACAAAGGAAAATCAGCTTAAACTCTACTAACATCCAAGAGGAATATAATTATCTTGGCAGAAAACACATGGAACCAAAAGAGGTTAGGCTACATACTGCTAAACAGCAAGATACCTCTTCACAGGAAAAAACAGAAGAGAATATTCCCAGAGAAATATCTCTGCAAATAAATGAAGAACAGGATAGCACAAATAGAACACCTGAAGGAGAAACCTCATCACAAATTGACAAAATTGAAGAATTGAATAAAAAACCAGAAAAGAATACACCAGAGCAATTGATCCCCATTCTCATCGAGATAATTAAAAGTCTAATCAATAACAAATCTACTGACAAGCAAGAAATTGAGAAAATTTTAGATCAAGTGACTTCCTTAACCCACTCTCAGTGTGGAGGAAAATAAATCCAAAAATAGACACCTCCTTCAGTGGAATCTTAGAACACTAAGACATAAAAAAAATATTTGAAAACAACTCTACAATACCTATAATGCCAGCATAATCACTTTACAGGAGACTAAAGTCACTCTCCCTATCAAAATATCACCTTATGTCGTCACCTACCAGAAAAACAAAAACAACAGAGCAGGAGGAATTGCGACTCTAATACATCAACAAATTCCCCGAAGAGAAATAGAGCTTATATTTGATCACGATCTGATAGAAGCTCAAGCTACTCAAATAAATATTAACAAGAAGGCAATCACAATTATAAACATCTACAACTCAGGAAATATTGTAACTCTCCAACAATTTCAAGACATAATTGATCAATACCCAAAACCTGTCATTATCTGTGGAGATTTCAATGCTCACAGTCCATTATGGGGCTCTTACAAAACCGATAACAGAGGGGAAGTCATGGAACAACTCATTGAATACAATAATTTCTCTATATTCAATGACTGTTCTCCCAATTTCCATAGATTTGGAAAACAGGAATCTGCCATAGACTTTACCTTGGCAGACTCTAGTCTTTTCAAATCTCTGACTGGGAAACACTTCCGGACACAATAGGAAGTGACCACTTCCCTATTGTGGTCACTCTATGCAATTACTACACTAATAATAAGATATGTACAGCACTTCCCTTGGTTTGAAAACTTCTCCCTGGAAGAATGTTTTTTAACTTTTTTAACTTTTGTACCACAGCATTATCGTGATATAAAATTATCAATTACTACACATTTGAACTAAACTCCAGAAGAATAAAAATCAAAACTGGAAAAAAATATACGGAAAATGGGAAGCTCAAGAAAAAGAAACCCCTTTCATAAATTATAATCAGATAACAGAGAACATGAAAAAAAAATTGTGAGAACATTTCCACCTTCTTCAACATTAACACATGCCAAGTGAACAAACCTTGAGAAAGAAAAAAACTTATTGCCATTTGTAGAAGAAATGAAAGAAAGGCAAGGAGGTCCAGGAATTTCTTTCACATCCTAGACTCCAAAATAACCAATGCAAGGATCCAAAAAAAAAAACATAACAATTATATCTAATGACCAATTTACATGAAAAATTTCTCGGAAGAACTTTCACCTTTTACTCAAAAATCTGGAAAATTTTTAATCCACTTACAAAGGAGATACCATTCTCACATGAATGGCAAAAAATCTGCGTGGCCCAACACCTTACTCCTGAAGAACTGGCCAATAAGTTTTCAAACCATCTTCATCCAGAAAACCATAACAATTCCTCCTCCACACAAGATCAGGAAATCATTCAAGCCATGGAAGAAAATACACCTTAATGGAAAGAACATTCCATGAGCCTCAATACAGCTTTCACATTCTCAGAACTGAAATATGCTTTAAATAGCCTGGAAAAAAAAACAAAAAAAAAAACTTCTCTCCAGGTCCTGATGGAATTACCTACAAAACAATTAAAAACCTACCAAGCATCATCCAAAAAAAAAAAAGCTTCTAAACCTATTCAACCAATTTTTGGAAGGGAAACCATTTCCCAAGGATTGGAACCTGGCACACACTATACTAATTAGAAAGTCAAATAAAATCCCCACAAGTCTAGAAGCATATAGGCCCATCAAATTTGAGTTCATGCCTTCTGAAAACATTAAAAAAGTTGATGAAATCTAGACTTGACTAGTATATTGAGACAAACAACATCTTAAGTGAGCACTTAACAGGATTCAGACCAGCTAGATGTACACAAGATAACCTCACAGATCTTATCCTAAATGCTGAATATGCACTGCACTATGACAGGCCTACTGCCATTTGATGCAGTCTGGCAAAATGGCCTTCTCTTCAAAATACAATAAATAGGCATCCATGGCAATATGTTTCAAGCCTTCAACAAATCATTAAAAATAAAATTATACAAATAAAATTAGACACAGCTCTCTCTCTATATATAAAAAAACTTATCAAGACAGGCATCATCCAAGGAAGCATAATTTTGCCTCTATTATTCAATATTTATCTGCATGACCTGCCAAATATTTTACTATCACACACCAAAATTTCAGTCTATGTGGATGACATTGTCATGGAGTAGCAACACCTCCTCCCACAAGTTGAAAGAAAATCTGCAACTTTCCATAAACTTGCTTCAAGTATACTTAAAAAAATGGCATTATTCAAATTTCAAAAGATAAAACAGTAATGTTACCCCTATCAGTAGAAAAAGAAGAGCCAAACCAGCAATTAATATTAAAATTTAGGAAGAGAATATTAAACAGGTGGCATCACACAAATTTTTAGGCCTTATTTTCAACAACAAAATGTTTATGAGCACTACGATAGCCTCCATTTAGCCAGTAAAAAAGCACCTACAACTTCTCAGATGCATGGCAAGTAAAACCTGGGGATGCAAACCAAAATGCCTAATAAATCTTTACTCAGCAATCTGAGGGCCAAAATTGAATATGTCAACAGTCAATGCAACAGAAACACTAAAACAAAATATTGAGATATCTCAACATAAAATCCCAAAATTTTGCACAGGACAACTTCCATTTATATCCCAATATTTCTATTCTGGCAGAGACCTCCATGCCTCCCCTTAAAATCAGATTACAGGAACAGTTGAAAAAAAAATTCCTAAGAGTGGCCACCAGGTATCAAAACCATCATCTGTTTAATAAAATTACAAACATCATAACCACAGGAAAAATTCTACAATATTTAAAACAAGATCCAATCTATGAAGATATAAAACAGATGAAAGGAAAATTCAAATGGCTCTCAGATTTGCCACCCTGGACTCTCGACATTCCAGAAATAATAACAGATATTCCACGAATCACAAATTGCAAACACAATTACATTCAAGAAGATAGCCTGGGGGAAAACTGAAAGACACCTGGAGTCTTCTCTACCTCTCACATAAAAAAATTATGGATGGAGCTCAAAAAAAAGGAAACTAACTTTGCCTCAAGAGCATTCTATGACAAAGAAAACAATTATAGATTTATGTTCAGGCTGACAACATGTACCAGCTCAACAGACACAGAACTCATGGCATTGAAAGAAGCCTTAAGATGGACAGAAAAGGAAAGAAATAAAAGAATTGTGTTTATTATAGACAGTAAAGCAGCACTTCTTTCCATGAACAAAGAACCCTACAAATGCTGCCACCAGAATATAGTACAAGACATCCTACAACTCTACAACTGTCAAAAAAAATAATATCTTTCCAGTGGGTGCCTAGTCATATAGGACTCACTGGAAATGAGATTGCTGACTAACTAAAGAAATCAATAGTGCTACTCCCATGATCCAAAACTCCCACAATATCAACAAATTCAAGGCAATCATCAATTCACAACCATTAGAAAGTCTTCAAAACATTTTCACAGAACAAACTTCATTGGCACCCAATCATAGAAGACTAATGAAAAAAATATCCCAAAATATGCTCTTGCCTCAAAAACAGAAAAGACCAAGTCAAAATCACTCGTTTAAGAACAGGCCATACACAATGATAAAATGCATCTAATGAAAAAATCAGAGACCAGTAAATGCCAAAATTGTAATGTAAATGAAATCAACTGTCGACCTACTCTATACATAGAAATATTCTCTTTGATGAAATGAGAAAACTGGGAGTGCATGAATTCTCACTTAAAAGTATTCTTTCCCCTAAAAACCACAAAAATAAAATATACCTTCTAATCATCAAGTTTCTAAAAGACACCATGTTTACAACAGAATATACAACAGAAGGAAAGAAAACAGCAGGTTTTCTTGCAAGTATTTGCATCTTTAAAAGGTTCATGAATCACTAACTCTGATTGTAGAACTCCCATGGAATTGCCCACCTTCAACTGCCAACAAACTCAAGAAAGGAAGCTGCGACACAACTATACCTGGACGATCAATTAGAACTTTCCCCCTAAACTGATAGAATATAGACCTGTCACCTCAATTCGGGAAGAGAAGATACCCAGACGGCTTTTTCTTTTTTCTCTTATCATAACGCCTACAACTACAAAAATTATAACTTTATTCCTGAATTTCTACAGACTTTACCCTATCCCATTTCTCTCTCTGTGTGGTACCAACTTTAAATCTGGGAACATTTGCAATCTAGAATTGACAGAAGCTTCCTAAGATATGAGAGGATGATGAACAGAGATCCTCTGCACTCAAGAGGCGACTCTCAGTCGCCACTTGGTTTAATGCAGAAACTAGAATGGTGACTGAGAGGTGACAATAACTGTTTTATAAACAGATATCTTTCCTCTTTACACTTTAGATGTGTAAATCTGTCTATGTGCACTTCATAGAACAGCATTGTGTTTAATTAAAATTATGTTAAACTTAGTCTGTTTTTAGTGGTTATAAAAATGGAGCCAAATGATGAAATTAGTAGAGATGAGTTTGATTTTACGTTGTTTTTTGTGATTTATTTTTATGTTAGTTACAAAAAATTTCATCAACATTTTAGCAAAAAAACTTCAAGTTGTTACTTCCCTATAGCAAAAAACCTTCGAGTGCAAAGGGTTAAACATTAAATATTGTTGAAAATTGAAATTAAAGAGATTTGAGTGAGATTTTTAGTTTATCACCAGCGATATTTTCCTGAAAGAAAATAAAAAACTTATTTTCAAAGTTAGGAAGATTTGAGAATATATCTTACCATTCACATAACATGGGTCTGAATACTTTTGGTAATATTGTATAATATACTTTTTAATTCTTTTGTGTGCACTATATACAGGGAGACATAATCCACGAATTATTTGATTATATCAAACAAAAGTTGTAAAATATTTGGTAAAATTGGTCATAGAAAAAAACAAACTAATATTCTCTGTAAATCAAAAAGCTTCATAGAAACTAAGATTAATTGAACTAGTTATGTCAAAATAGGCATCAGTTGCTATTTTAAAATAGTGACTGATGCTGTTTCAAAGTAATAGATTCAAATGTGCATTTTATTTACTCTTCAAGAATTAGACTGTATTAAATTAATTCTTCCTTTCATTGTAGTCACCAGAATTAAATTTAAAATTTTTTAAAAATTTATTTATCAATAGTTAATATCAAAAATAGTCAGTTCTAGTGATAAATATATTGACAAACCATTATTGTATGCTACTGTTGAAAAATGTTAAGAGTCCGTGGAAATATATTTATAAATGAGGGTGAATACCTTTTTCTTAAGGGAATCAATCATTTTGCAACATGGAATTCTTATATTTCCATTAAAGTAAGATGAAGAGGATATTTACAACTTCCAATCCAGTTTTTTTTAGTTATTTATCATTAATAATACAAAGCAATTTTGGCAAATAATTACTTCAGCAGCAATTTTTAGTGAATTAATTTATTGTATTAATACCTTATGGACTCACCATGTTGCAGCTTTGAGAAAATTTTGCAACCCTGAAATGCATTATCTGCAGTGATTTAGAGTATGGTGGTAACACCATTATAGCTTTGTTGGTTTCAATTTAGCTCTTACCACTTTCATAATATAAATAACCATATAAAAATGACAGTTCATAAAACATCATAATGAAGTGTAAAAGAATGTTTTTCATTTATTTATGAACGTGTCCAAAGTTATAAAAAGGATAAAAATATTTTCACATGGCTTATTAGTGAGATCACTAACCCCCCCCCCCAAAAAAAAAAAAAAAAACAAAAAAAAACAAACAAACAAATATTACTCATAAGAAGAATGCGCTTCACTATGTCTGAATTTGAAACATTGTTATTGAGTAAAGACATTGACTAGTGTTGTCACTTTGATAATTTTAGGTAATTTAGTGGTACTATGTACAAGAATTATGGTCACTTAACATTTTTATTCATGTCCATGTGATGCACATAGGATTATAAGGTCCTATGTTTGGACCATACTGATTTACATATAAGCTTTTAAATTCTATCTCAATATGAGTTTTTTTTACTTATTAATGTTTCAACTGAGTTTTAGGAATATTCATTTAGTTTTAATATTTAAATGAAAATAAAATGCCAAAGTTAGCTGGGAATTGAATATTTTAGTAATATGGATCACCCAAAGTTGAGTTCAACATTTTCATTTCAGTTAAAATAAAACATTTTCCACAACTTAAAAAACTTCTTTATATTTTAATTAATTTTTTAAAATTAAATATATTACCTTAATTGATTATGACCTAATGGATTGTTGTTCAGTTTAAGAGTTAAAAGATTAACAAGTCGCCTCATTTGTGGGGGAAGTGATTCTGAAACATAAAAATATGAACTGCTAAGCAAAAATGCATAAAAATGTTACTAAATGGATTAGTAATTATATGACATATTCTAACATTGTTAATCAATGCCCTATTACTAAGCTAATGACTGCTTTAACCAATTCTGATATAGACAATTTTGATATTTACCAATCAATATCATTAAGATTTAGAGGACTAATAGAAACAAAACTAGGCTAAAAAGTGCGTGAATTTGTAACTTTTAGGTAATAGATTTTTGATAATAAAAATGCAGTGCAAATCAAATCAGTGTATTACAAAAAAGATAAAAAAGATATAGCTTTTTCTGTAGTGCAGATATATATAAAACTCAGTTGTTAGTAGGAAAAAATGTTTCTGGTATGGTTACTATACTCCATTTATCGATAGATAGCAGCACAGATGTCATCACTATTGTAAAACTTAGCCAGCAATTGTTTAGTTACTATCGAACACCTAATTACTCCACAACAAAACAGTTCTAAAATAAACTCATCTCACAATCAGATATATACATATATTTATCCATTGTGTAAATAAGTTAAGAATCTCCACTATATTCAACATAAACTGAAAATCTGAAGAGTAATTACTGCAAATCAAAAAATTATTCTATACTTGTCTATTACCAAACTGGCTGTTAAGAGAAAGTTAGGTGAAATTAGGTAAGTATGAAAGTTTTGATATCAAAGTTGCATTTTACATCTGCTAAAAATTAGTGAGACCTGCAGTAACTTTTAAATTCTAATTTTGAGCATTTTACTGAATTTTAGCTTCCAGTTTAGTGCACGTTTTCCTCAGGGTGAAATAATATATAATTACTTACTCATTTTACTGATGACTTAAATATCATTAAACACCAAATTAAATCACCTTTCTAAGGTTGCTATTTTAAAATATGTTGATGGCACACTTGCAAAAGTAAAAACATTTTAGTTTTTAATAGTTTTAAAAAGCTAAGCAATGATCATATTTAATAATTAGCAATGATCATATTAATAAACTTCAGATATGTTGATGGCACACTTGCAAAAGTAAAAACATTTTAGTTTTTAATAGTTTTAAAAAGCTAAGCAATGATCATATTTAATACAAAAGAACATTCACTTCACATTTAATAAAAATTGGGAAATTGAGTTTAAATTAGCATTACAAATAGTGTAATGCAATTCTAAATCTATCAAAATGATTTTGTTGCTGTTTGGCTGAGGTAGTATAATAAAATGGCTTAGATTTGTTTCTATATTTCTTGTACTCATATGTACATTGGTTTCAATAAATTACAGGAGAAATGGAAAAAAATGATAATGTAAAATTCTGATAATTGAAATGCATGGAAATCATACAAAGTATGCATAATATGATGCAGAATTGAGTTAAGGTATGGAAATCAATGGTGCTGGCAGCAGTATATGCAAATGCATTGAGCAATAAAAGTGAGCATTTCAAAAATTTTCTCCACAATTCTCATGTGAAGTGCAAGGGGAAGTTTTTGGGATAACATATTTGTTGGATAGGTCTACCATACATCATTTATCAGAAGAAGTGTGGTGATGAGCTATAGGTCAGCTCAGGGCAGGCCAAAGTTAAGCAGATGTTGCCAGATGGCTCAATGTAAGTCAGTGTGGTGCATACACTTCGGCAGATATTCTAACAAGAACAGAGTGCATTCATACAATTCAGTAGTGGTAGACAATGAACAACAACTCTATGGGAGAACTGTTATCTGGTGTTAAACACCAGGAAAAGAAAGATGCCAACACCACATCAACTCTGACTGAACCTCTATGCAGCAAGTAGAATGACAATATCTGCTATCACTGTATGCTGATGACTTCATAAGATGTATCTGTATACTAAATGGCTAGTGGTATGCATGCCCTTGACACAATGCCAAGGACAGACTGTCTCTACCTTTCCCAGAGTTCATGCAACAATTATCTGTGAACAGGACACTTACAGTACTGGTAGTGTCATGATTTAAGTAGGGATATCTTTGAGTGGAGTGCACAGATCTGTATGTGCTTCCAACAGGATAAGTCACAGGAACATGGATGAAATCTTGAACCCCTTTATACATCCATATATAGGTGCAATAGGTGATACCTTCCTCCTACAGAATGATAATGCCCTCCCATACTATTGTTGATTACTATTTGGAGAATAGCACAATTAACCATATGGAGTGGCCAGCCAGTCTCCTGATCTAAATCCAATAGAACATGCATGGGATGTTCTCAGGAGGGTTGCTCTCCTGAATCCTGCCAGCTTCCCAGACCTTTGTTGTGCTTTGGATGAGAAGAGAGATTAATACACATAGGGTTGTTGGAAGTCTTATCAACAGAATGTGATACTGTTACAAGGCCTGCATAATGTTAAGAAGTGACCTTATTTCATATTGAACCATTTGGACTTTCTCAGATGATATTCACCTTTTTACCATGTGTCTATTCATATATAATTTGGGGAACTAAAAGTCTTATTCCATTTTTCAACTGTTATTCTGATGCACAGTGTTTATATAAAGCTATCCACCAATTCACACACGGCAGATCCAACGGTTTTCAGATTGTTCCTTAACTTATAGAAACCAGTGTTTGTCTAGATTAATTTTGCTGAATGCCTCCATCTATAATTGCATCAAATTTACTTATTCAGACAAACATCTTGCAAATATACAGTGATATTGTTTTCAGATGGGATGTATTCCAGCATCAAAATTATTTTTTTTAATCACAATGAAAATTACAATTAACTGCATAAATAATTAGGGTACCGACTTTAAAATATCGAATCCAGGGGATTCAAATGTAGCACCAGTATACTGAAATCTAAATAATATTTTCAGAGATAATTTCATAAAACCATGACTCATTTTAAGGAAGAACTACCTTTTTTAGCCAGGGTTTGAAATAGAAATTTTCAGTTTTGTGGCTTTAAGACTTAGATTAATAAAAGTTATTAGTAACATAATTAAACATATATAAAGTCAAATATTGAAAAATTAAAACAAAATCCTAATATATATTTTATAGAATTTTACATAATGACTGCAGCATTTTAAATGCCATACATACAAGACCTGAATATTTGTAATAATCTATACGTAAAACACATGGAAATAAAATCAAGCTACTATTGGTTTAAAATTACTGATGTGACATTCAAAAACCAAGTAGAAGAAGTAATCAGAGTAAAAGGAGATGATTCTATGATACACAAAAGTGAATGCTGCCACCTTTTCACAAACAGAGTATAGTAACTGAATTTAATTTCAGCTTAAAAACTAATATCAAACCATATGTGACAACTTAATTTATGCCTACACTAATAAAGTAGTTAGTATGAAATCAAGAGACAAGTTTAAACTATGTTAATTTTGATACTCATATCAGAAAATTCACTTCAAGCAGTCATTTGATATAGAATTGCACACAATAATTTATTAATTTATATAATTGCACTACCATAAATATATAAACTTTTTTGATTGTTCACAAAAAAAAATTAAAAAATATTATATGTTATACTATTACCGCTGCTAGTTTGGATGTGTTATAAATAACCATCAATCACTATAGACAAATATCATGGGTTCACATTCTTAGCAACTAATAATACATATCCTCAAGCCTTATTTGGGAATTGAGATGGGCTATTTGCAATGAAGTACTGGTATGTCAATCATTAACCACTTCGTGAAGAGTTTTTTTTAAAAAAAATTCTGTTTTGAAAATTATGTCTTTTATTGCATATTTCAAAACATTGTTCTATAACCAGGGGTTTTCAACGTGGGGTACGTGGTAAAATTTTTTGGGGTACGCCATGAGAGCTCAAAGGACTCTAGATCTAGTAACAAAGTTGCTAAGTTGGCATTATTATACCATAACTATAGTTTTTCTATCTATTTATGGGGTACCCCAGTTACATACACATTTCCAGGGGGTACGTGAAGCATAAAAGGTTGAGAACCACTGGTCTATACAATAATGTCTTTTGCTGGAAAAAAGGTTTTTGACTTTTTTTCATTGTGCAATATGTTGTTTTTTTGGAAGTGTCACTGAAAAAGATAATATTAGTCAATTCTGATATTTTAATGAAAAAACAAACGTTATTAGAAACTAACTAACAAATTGAAATTGTAATGGAAACTAATATAAAATAAAGGAGCCATAAAAATTAAATGAGCAACCAAACCAAGCAAAAAATGATAAATAGCAACTTCTATACTGGGCTGATCTTCACTTTGCCAATTATATAAACAAAATCACACTAAAATGTAAATGACTCTTTCAAGGTTGAGGAATAGTTTAGAAATATTATGATTCTGTCATCTAGTGAGGAACTTTAAATAAAATATCATTTGTGGTTTCAGTATTAAATAAAGTGTCTCTCTGTTTTCTAAGAGCCCAGGTTGGACAAAATGCTGAAGTGGTTACCCACAATAAGTTATTTTTTGCAAACATTATTACATTAAAATATTACTAAATTTTAAATCTAATCTCTAAAACACTATTAAAATAGCATATTCTTAAACATCAAAATATGATATAGCTTGAGTCGCTGGCACCAGCTACTAAGAAAAATGACACATATCCCAACAATAATGCATGGTGAATAACTGTTGGTATGAGTCCAGGCTGTTAAAATATCACAGAGTTAGTAACAGATTTCAGAAGGGCAGTGAAGAGTCATATTTATAGAAACTTACATTATCCAACAATCTACATATATAAGTTTAAGAACCAAGACATATTAGTGCTTGTAATGAAATACACTAATCAAAGTATGCAGGATTTGATCTACATATTTGAAATGGGTAATAGGAATTCTATCCAGTTATCTTTCAATCTTCAATATAGGATCTCTTGATCACCATCAGTTGCTATGACAATCCGAGTCAAGACAATGGTGATTAATAATTGTTTAAATAAAATTATAAGCTGTAGGTTCTATGTTGAGGTATTTCCTATTTATTTAAACTAAAAGAAAACTAAATAATAGTAATCAAATGGGTTACTATAAGTTTTTCTGTGATAGTCATCTTAAAATTTAGATGGTAATTATAATCTTGATTTGCCCCTCAATGGGCATAAATTATAAAATAGCAGACCCAAACTATAGTTAAACAATTCTCACTCTAGCCTTCAAGGATGCAAACTAGCCCTAAAATAAACCAAAAATTCCCAAAGATATGCCTCAAACTGTTCAGAATGACAAAACCCATCAGAAGTGACCCAAAAATGCACTGGAAATGACTAGTGCTAAACTGGGAGTGACCCCAAAAAACCCCTAAAGAATGGGGGCAAAACACCATTCAAAATGTCCAGGAAGTGACCAAAGTGGCAAAGATGTTTAATCAGAAATTAGTTCTTGACTTAACAAGGGTAGCTTCATGAGTTTTTAATATAGTCATTTCCCGAATTTTTGAACAGATATACTGTGTTTAAGCCAAGGAGAAAGCTGGATAAATTTTTATCACTTAATACCTGGTCAGGCAACATTTGCCACATTTTTGACATTCAGCAGGAGTAAATTAACTTAAAATTACTGAAGAATAATCAAAATTGCTCCTTTCATGGATTAACCTTGGATGCCTTAACCCTTCCAATGTCTACATCATCTGTATATGTTTGGAGAATCTCAATTGAGAGGATGTATGTATCCATTTTTAGTACAACAACAAAAAAAAAAAACAATTTTAAAAAAATAAAAATTGCCATTGTAATTTTTTTTATATGTATATCTTATAAAAATATATAATTCAGGCTTCAAAAATAATATTTAATTTTTTAATTGATGCATATCTTATTAAACTACAATATAAATAATTTGATAAAGCCATCTGTTTGCCATTTCTTAGAAGCACTAAACGGTATTGCCGATTTGCTTGTTAATGTTCCTATTTGCTGCAGCATCCTTCTGATTTAAGCTCATAAGTTTGATTTGAACTATTATCAATGAATTTTTCCTTAAGTTTTCAAAAATCTCCAAAAAATTTACAATTTTTAAAAACGATAGATTTTGGAAGCAATTACAAAGTACATATCGCCATTTTTTCCCCCGTTTCACACTTTTCTGTCATAAACCTATTTCAGAATTCCCAAGTTATTTTTATCATTTTTCCCAGCATCCTATGCATCTTTCCCACTCTAAAAATCGAAACTGGAAGTAAACACATCCTTCTTCGAAATTCTGGTTGTAGCTGCATTTAATTAGTTATGCTTCACTGAGGCAAACAAGACACAGATGGCTGACACTTGCTATCTCTGTTCTGTGTGCTATAAGTGTTTTTTACAGTTTTGGTCCAGCATATTGAATACCCTTTGTA
Organism: Ryuthela nishihirai; assembly: GCA_038380435.1. Taxonomy (NCBI): domain Eukaryota; kingdom Metazoa; phylum Arthropoda; class Arachnida; order Araneae; family Heptathelidae; genus Ryuthela; species Ryuthela nishihirai. The sequence goes on along the minus strand of JAWZYU010000018.1, from coordinate 39,977,153 downwards.
AAGTTAGTATTTACTTTTTTTATATTTAAACCTTAGTTTTCATTACAGTAGATTTATTTTCGGAAATTAGTGATCTTTGTGCTGATCAATAAGAATAAATTTTTCATAGTTATGCTACATTGTATGGCCAGCCTACAACTTGTTGCTGTGGATATTTTAACATTGCATTAGGCTATATGTTAATTTTTATTTTATAATTTATTACTTTTCCAGTAAAATTTTGATCAGGTATCATTTTCTGAAAATGAGGTCAGGGATATGGAAGCAAATTCATTACTGTAGATTTACTTCCATTAGTTAGCGATCTTTCGATCGGCTGATTTATCAATCTTTCCGAGTTATGCTATATCAGAAGCCGACTTGTGGATATAATAAAAGTTGTTGCGGATATTTTATTTAACATCCCATTAGATTATGTGTAATTTTTATTTCATTTCTAGTTTATTTAGTAAAAAAACTTTGAGCTTGTACAGTTTTCTGAAAATGAATATCTTGGATACAGAAGGAAGATAGACCTCCTTACTATGGAAATCAGCTGTCATGTGAAAGGGCAATTTCGGGAAGGCGTCCCCTCCACTAAACTCACATAAAAAGTTTCACCCTCCCTCTAGAAAAATATAATTTTTTTTTTCAAATTATGTTTTTATTGAATGATTTTAAAGACCCTCCCAGTACCTTGGCTGTGCCACACAGACGATAAAACACTGTTTTTTTTTTTGCTTTGATGCACAAACCTTTCTGCATGTAGCCAAGATCGCCAAACTTCAACCCCCCCCTCCCAAAAAAAAAAGCACCCAAGGATGTTTTTTCTATTTCATAACCAGTTCAGAAAATACTGTGAATGTGAGAAGTACAAGTCACTTTGTACAACACTGGTCGTATTCAAAATATATATGATACTAAAAAAAATTGTTAAATAAAAATCATATTCAGGTTGAATATTATATTATTGGGGAGGAAATTTCCTTTCGATATATATATATATAATTTAACTATTTTTATTCATCAGGTTTTCCAAAATGATGCTTTAGTTATATAGTGCGATCTTTTTTTCACCGTATCACATTGAAAAAGGCTTATTAAAATCAATGTGCTTGCAAATTTGTTTATATTTCATAAAATTCGTAAATTTTGTTTAATTTGGCATATAACATGACAATTTCTGTTGTTTGGTTATTTTCTTTTTAAATTCTAAAGTTGGCTTGTTTATCTGACTCAGCACAATTGGATAAAAGCCTGGAATTTTCTCAAAGTATGATATCGAGAAAAAAATTACAAAATGAAAGAAATATTTACTTAAAACCAAAAGAATTTTTTTTTGTTATTCATATATATACAGCCATTCTATTCACATGCATTGTAATCATTTCCCTCTATTAGTGTTTTTTAAATAAATTTTTATTTGTGTTGCCAGATGCATTTTTTTACTACATGACTCTAAAAAAGTCCTATTAAAATAAAATTAGTCTTTTTTTGTTAAATATTTTTTCAGAAAAATCCAGAATTAAATGCTGATTAATTTGGCATACAACATGCCATAATTCCTTTCATTAGTTATTTGGCAAAAAAGTTCTAAAGTTTTTTTTTTTGGCTGAGCATAAAGAGAAAACAGCTTGGTCTCCGGATGGAAACCTGTTTTTCAGGCTGTACACTGGAAGGGTTAAATGGTATTAACATTATATTTTTCTTTAATAAAAATAAAATAAATACCCCCTCAAGCAGCTGCTTGCCACAGAGGTTTGACAGGAGCCTGTCAGTTTATATGCCACAGTAGAAGGTCTGAGGATGGCAGGTCCTCAGCAGAAAAACAACACACACATCCATGCCTTACCCGGGGCTCGAACCCAGGTCCCGTAGATCAGTAGCCAAGCGCGCTAACCACTCGGCCACAGGACAGCTGATATATATATATATATATTTTTCCATATATTTATAAAATAATTTTTAGCATAGTTTTAGGTTAATACAATATATAAGGGTCTGATGTGTGAAATTAACACATTTATATACATCATGAATAAGTATCGTATAGACCAACAGTTCCTAATCTTCTACCAAATATTAGCTAAAGCTCTCTTTTATAAAGAATTATTTTCAAAATGCTCCTTTCAAGGAAATTAAATACTTCTTTTTGTATAAAACTAGTTGAAGAGGATATGGTAGTAGCACTCCCATTAATTGGTTTGAAAAATCAAATATTTCCACAAAAATTTATAAAACTAAAACTCCCATGGGAACCACTGATAGAGACAAAACTGATTTTCTATAAAAAGCATGGAAAAACATTTGTGATCCAAGGGTTAAGACATAAAAGTCTTTTTTTTTCATAAAATTTATTTATTATTATACATAGCAGAAATGTTACCTAATTTATTATCACTCAAATCCAAGTATAGCAGATCTGTCAAATTTACAAACAGCTGATTGGGCACATTTTCAATCCTAGAATATATATATATAAAAAAAATGAATATTTTTTCCAAACAGTATAATTCATATTACTCTATAACATGCAGAGAATTAATAGAACACATATTGCCTCTGGCAAATATGGGATGTTTGTTTTCAAAAAGGATGCAGCTTTTTGTTTTCCAGCTTTTGCACTGTTTAACAATAGCAATTTGAACTAATGGATAATTGGAAAAATACAATAATATCATTTTATTACAAAAGAATCAATTAAAAGCACAGTGATAAAGGTTAAATGAAATTTAATATTACAAAATTCACTGTATCGAATAATTAGACGTTCTCAGATTGCATTTTCACTAAAGTGGTGTGCATCTATTCTCGAATATATACTTTGCACATCGCAAAATGGTTGAGCATTTTCTGTGGATATTTGCCTTTTTTTCATGGATTATAGGGCTACTAATTAATGTTAACTTATCAACTAGAAAGTTCTCAACATACAGTTTCTCTGCTACGGGTTACTTGCTTGTAGTGGCTGGTACACTCCATGCACCTACTCTTTGAGAAACCAATCCATGTTTTTTACATGTAGTTGGATAGTTGTTGAAGGATGTAATTTGCTGATATTTTGTAATTGCAAGTAGACACAATTTTAGATTATGTGGTCACAATGTTCATGAAAGATGTCAGGCGAAGCACAGTCATATAATTTGTAGCCTTCTGAGCTTCTGATAAGAGCCTGTCAACATCAAAAATTTAACTTACTAAAAGTTAAAACTGAACATTAAAAAGCTACACATTTCCTTTGCTGACCAGCAGCTTCATCAACTCTTTAGATGATTAGGTAGGTAGATGGTTTAGTTTGAAGGCCCTCTGTCAGTGCTCTGTGAACTCAATGCTACCTGATATACAGGAGATTTCATGCTGGAAGGGCTGTATTGCTTAGTGATTATTGTTGAAGGTTTATGAAGATGTTTTCCAAATAATTTAACTGGTACTTCATTGGTGGAGTTGCTATGATTTTTGATTCCAATTACTATAGTTATAGTTAAATTATGTTATAGTATAGTCTGTGTTAAGGCTGTTTCCCTAGTTTATTTGTAAGGTCTATTTCATGTTCATTAAGTCTATCTTGTAATTGCTGATAGGTTTTACCAATATTAATACCTATATTAACACCTAACTACCATATTTTTATCACCTAATTTATTTTCCTGGTCAGGAATTAGTAAATCACAGGAGGATTCACTAAGTAGACTCCTCCAGTGAGTATGTGTGTGGGGTTATTGCAAACATTTACTATTAGTATTTTAACAGTTATTTATATTAATTGGAATATTCACTTTCATTTTCCATGCTATTGACTTTAAGGCATTGTTGCTAGTGGATTATAATAGGAATCAGTATAGTATACTTTTTGATTTCAGGTGTTTGCTGTGCTGGTTCAAGTATGCAAAGTATGTATACAAATATTATTAATTGCTATACCGAAAGTTAAATTCTAAGGGATGTAAGAAATAAAAAGCATTAGAGAATTAAATTTTTTTTTACACCTCTCAAACAGTTGTTTGTCACAGATCTGATAAGAGCTTGTCAATTTAAGATGTCAGAAAACCTGTTATGAAGGTAAGATCTCAGCAGAAAGACTTTCTTTCTACTGCCACATAACACTACCCCATGATATATTCAATAGTACCAGTTTTTTTGCAGTGCTATAACAGTTTACAAGCCATTTTGGTTGGGTTGTTTTACCTCTGAATGGCACTTTTTTGCACACCATGGGCTAAATGGCCAGGTCACATGGACCCCGAAGGCTCAGGGAAGGTTGGGGGAGGGGACCCACTGGAACAGCTGTTGGGAGACAGAGGGTAGCCTCCCGTCAAGGCCATCCAGCGTGTTCTTTAATGTGCACAGGGTATGGCTCGCCCACACACGGGGCCACGGCTTAACGTCCCATCCGACGGCCTTTCCAAGCCCATCGGTGTCCCCTACTGACCGTGGGCAGGGTGGGGAATTTTACGGAGATAAATCTCAATGCTGACCCAGCTGGGACTCGAACCTGGGAACTACAGATTATGAGCCTGGCACGCTACCGACTGAGACACCCCCGCCCCTCGCCATTTTGGTGTGCAGTGGTATCATGTTGCCTAGTGGTGACACCGCAGCAGCTGGGATCTGGGTTTGAATCCTGGGTGGTGGTATGGTTATTTATTTTGTGCTATTCTTGTACAAGAAGGTCTGTAAAATCTAGGAGACTCTGGTTTTTGCAATTATGGTTTTGAAATGATCAAATAGATGTTTGCCATTTGTAGCACCTAAGCAGATTATGAAATGTGTAGAACCATAGATTGTATGAATGATTACCAGGTTCAATCAAGCTCAACCCACTCAAACCTGCCCCCACACACATTAAAAAAAAACTATTATGAAAGTTAAAAACAAAAAAGGCCCAATTCCTATTTTTTCAAATGTTAAATTTAAAATAATGAACAAGATTCAAGTGAAAGCAGAATTATGCATAAAAGCAGATTATAATGTAAATTGTGCAAAATTTTTGGAATATGTTCAGAAGCTGGAACAAAAAGTTTGTTAAAAAATTGTAAAGATAATTAAAAGTATGATTTAAAATTTAAGGAATATATATTTTTAGCAATTAATAAAATTTTGGAACAAAAATAAGGATTGCGTCGATTATTTTTGAATAAATATATCGTTATTACTGGGTTTTTTTTGGGGGGGGGGGAAGTGGAATTTACTTAAAACCAACTTTACGATCTCCGAATATTTAAATCTTAGAAGATGGCAGCCCTATTTATAGAGGTAATTGAAAATTTATGTTTAAAAAAATCATGTCTAACTTTTATGGGATAATAAAATTAAAGGAATTTGTATTAGTTTTTGTATTATGCTACTCCAGTAGCATAATATAGAAGGTGATTAATTGATAAAATTGATTTTTAAAAATCTATTTTTCTATGAAAAAAAAATACCCCCTCAAGTAGCTGCTTGCTACAGAGGTCTGACATGAGCCTGTCAGTTTATATGTCACAGTAGAAGATCTGAGAGGATGGCAGGACTTCAGCAGAAAAACAACACAAACATCCATGCCTTACCTGGGGCTCAAACCCAGGTCCCTTTGATAAGCAGCCAAGTCTGCTAACCACTTACATTAATAAAAAAACTTAGCAAATTTTAACTCCCTCCTTCAAACTCATTACTTAAATTTGGGGAAGCATATGTGCCCTTTCACCCTCATTAAATTGCCTTCTGTTATTCTCAAAAATGTTAGAATTTTCAACTCAGCAGAATATAAATTATTTACAAAAAATATATTTTAAAGACGAAAAGTTTAAAACCACAAATATATGCTGCTATTACCTTGCAAAGGATTACATTTCAATGTCTAAGTCAGTTCATATCTTTTCTTTGATTTGTCATCCTGTTTTCTCAGTTCTGCCAGTAATCAAGACCAAGTTCAGATAGCTACAAAAGATGCGAACCTGCATTGTCTGTGATAATTAAATGACTCCCCGAGGCATGGCTTTGGGTGGAATTGCCTGTCTCTTTAATTTGCTCTCTTTTCCCAGTCTCCTTGCTAATCATTCAGAGAGAAAGCACTATTTCAAATATGTAGCATTCCCACTTGGCACTCTCTGTTGGTACAAATGGAACCTTAAGTATTCAGTTTTCAAGCAGCCGGTATCTAAAGGGTTCAACTATAGTAGTGTAATTAAAAACAAGGAATTTTTCTTTAAAGGATGATTCGTTTTCTTTTTTTTAAATTAAATTCTCAGTTGAAATGGCATTAAGGTGTAAAAGAAATTGTTAATGGAACTACTGAAAAATGTTTTACCGGTACACCTTCCTGCAAATAATTTCTTGCCAGTTTGGCATACTGGAGCATATCGACCTACTTTCACCACTGCTGCTAACCCTTACTCTGCCCTCCATCAGAAAGGGGACACTGATGAGCTTGGAAAGGCTACCATCTATTAGATAGGACATAAAGACATGAACTTGTGTGCAGAAGAATCACACCCTATGCACTTTTGGTACTTTGGTATTTTTTTTAAATTTGATTTAACTTTCAGATTGAATTTAAACTAAGAGAATAACACATGAGATTGTGTTATTCTCCTAATTTATTACATATTATCTCTGGCAAATTTGTAATGATGATTTCCAAAATGAATGAAGTTTGTCATTTTATGATTTTAGTCATCATCTAATAGTGAAATGCAAACTAATGGATGTTTTGGAAAATACAAATAGTAATATTCTATTCTATAGTATATCAGAATCACAGGATGTGTCCTGTAGACATGGAACTCATGAAATAATAAGCTGAAAAAAAATTGGTTTTGCCCTGAGTGGAATTTGAACCCACATCTCCTGGAAATATGTCAGTTATGCTAATCACTACACCATTATCAACTAACATTTTTTCTTCAGCTGGTGTGACTGTAATGTTTCCAGGAGACGTGGGTTTAAATCCCACTCATGGCAAAACCAATTTTTTCAGCTTATTATTTCACGAGTCCCATGTCTACAGGACACATCCTGTGATTCTTTACTACTGAATTGTTGATTTAGCACCATGAGTGTGTGAAAAATATTAAATTTCATCTCTAAGTGACAACATAGTTGTCCATTTCCTGACAGATAGCATCACTGTGCAAAACACATTACATGTTATATTTGGTTACTATCAGATAAATTTAAACAGAAATTCATTGACTTTGTTAGTTTCAGATGGAACATGACAAGTTTATTTAATAAAAAAACCAATAAATTTTAAAATTTTGTTCATGGTTAAATTTCTTTATATTAAAAAATAAATAAATACCCCCTCAAGCAGCTGCTTGCCACAGAGGTCTGACAAGAGCCTGCCAGTTTATATGCCAAAGTAGGTCTGAGAGGATGGCAGGACCTTAGCAGAAAAATGACATGAACATATTTACTAAAATTTAATCTTGTAATGGAATACAATTTCTATAAAACTTACATATTGAAACTTAGGTTCAGAACTATGAGTCCTTTAGCATGTTCTAAATCACGTGGCACTTCTCTCAAGTAATTATGGCTAAAATCCTGGGAAAAAAATATTTGTTGATAAATGAGTTGGGTTATTCAATAGTAGTATAGCACAGTAAATATCCTGCAAACATTGGACTCATGAATAGTTAGATGAAAAGGTTTAGTTTCACTGTGAGTGGGATTCAAACTCATATATCCTGAATACATGCCAGGTGTTCTAACCAAACTATCAGCTGCTAAGTCTTTCTTCAGCTAATTGTGACTACAATCATCCTGATTTTTGTTGCTCATGGCATTATCTCTGATTGGGAATGGATAACCAAGTTGCCTTTATGATGGTGAATCAAAATTAAGTCAATTATGCTCTTGGCATTATACGGAGGACATTCAAAAAGTTCTTGACATGTCTGTAGATTTGTACTCATTCCTCTGAAGTTAAAGAGCTATGACCTGTCTGAAAGTTTGTCATTTGTTAAAAACAAATCATAATTTCTATTTTTTCTGGCAGCACACAAAGTTCAGTCTGCAAAATCTATGCCTTGTTGCTATGGAGTATACTAAAGATGGGGAAAGATTTCACATTTTCACAAGGGTGCAGCTTGGGGATGATGAAAAAAAGGTTCACAATTTATCACAAATATATGAGGATCACACTGTTCATATGACAATGTTAGGGGAGGATGCACAAATTCAAAAAAGGACAGCAGAGCTTCGAAGACCTTCCTCTTGCAGGAAGACTGAAGGAAGCTGTCAATGAGAGACCCATCACTGCTGTTTGTAAACTTAAGGAAAACCCACACATCACTTTTCAGGTAATAAGTTTAGATGTCAGTGTGGAAACATTTATTCATCAACATTTAAAGTTCTGAAAGCTCTACACCAAATGGGTACTCCACAAACTGATAGAAGAGCAAAAAAAGAGCTATAGTCGACTCATGCAAGGAGATGCTGGCAATGTTTGAACCTAATGGCCCCAAATGGTTAACAGACATTTCACATTCTCTGTAGCTGTCTGGGCACCATCTTAATTATCAGCAGAAATTCTCTGACAAGACTTTCGCTCAAGGAAGAGAATGTTCACAATTTTTTTAAATTCCCAAGAGTGGTAGCCATGGACATCTTACCTGAAAAAATGGCTATAAATGGCCAATACTACACCAACATTATTTTGCTCAAAATAGTTCAGATGAAGGAGCAGCGTCCAACAAGAGGTGAGTCAAGGGTTCTCCTTCTTCATGACAATGCCAGTGCTTACAAAACCCAGCAAGTTACAGCCTATCTGGAGCAGGAAACAATAAAATAGCTACCCAATCTTGTATATTCACCTAATCTTGCACCATGCAATTTTTTTGTTTCCAAAAATTTAAAAGGAACTTGTTGGGATGCATTTTTCAAGAGTGCAAGACCTTCAAAATGCATTCATTCAGAGTTGCAGAGTATTCCCTAACAGGAGAACCACCAAGCATTCTAGAATTGGTGTAGACATCTGCAGCTTTGCATAGATGCTGGAGGGGAGTACTTTGAAAGACAGTTTTTGTTCTGCAGATGCATGTCCAGAACGTTTTGAATGCACCTTGTATCAAGGCAATATTTAACAGTACATAACACAGAATTTACATTCCTGATCACATATGGCACCAAAAGTGACAAAAATCAGGAAGATTTATAGTCACAATTAGCTAAAGAAAGAGCTAATTACTGACAGTTTAGTGGTTAGAATGCTTGGCAAATATTCAGGAGCAGTGGGTTAAAGTCCCTCTCATGGCAAAACTAAATTTTTTAGCTAAATATTAACGAGTCCTATGTTTACAGGATATTTTCCACTTTTGCCCTTTCAGGGAACACATTTTGTTCTTTTGGCTATCATTGATTGAAAGTTCTTTAACATATTTTGCAATAAACACTGATTTTCGAGCCCTTTTTATATGTTTTATAATTACACACTTCATTTCTTCAAAGAATATAAAAACATTATATGATTTATATTAAGGCAAAAGTATAAGTTAGATACTCACACTTTTTATTACATTTTATATACATTTGTAATACTATGACTTCTGCATCCATATTTTAATCAAAATATATTTTGGATGTTCATCTAAGAAAAATATAATACAAACACAAAAGAAAAAGTAATAACCAATATATGGTGTAAAAATTATCAACTTCATTAGGAGCAATATCATCTAAAGGACTGAGGATGATTTTCCCACACTTACTATAACAAAATGCATTGCCCAAATGCCAAATTCTTTTTATGTCTATGCAACAGACAATGTCAAGGCTATGTAGAAGAGTGGGATGCTGAATAATTCATTTGTAGCTATCCAAAACTGAACTGGTCTAGTTAAAAGAAATTAATGACAATTCCTGGGTTAATCAAATATTATGAAAGCTTCACTGTACATTAAAAAAATGCTATGAAGGATGATGATAAATATTTACATATTATTTTGAAACACATTTAACAGGTCATATTTAGACATACTAACTTATAATGGTTTTAGAATTAGTAAAATTTATTTCATACTTATATTGCTTGAACTAGGATCTCATGGAAATGACAAATGAAATTTAAGTATTCAAAGCTTTTAGTTCTTCTACTCATAACAGTGGAATATCCACTTTCAGCATGACTCTCTCTAAGAATGAATTCTTCCAACTGCTAATTAAATAATTGATCATACTACTCTTTTTCTGACACATTCCCTGTATAAAAATTCATCTATTTGCTCTTAATCTCCAATTCATATGAAACAAAAAAGCTGATTTGTAGTTTAAACTGTTTCTGGTCTATTTTGATGGTTGACTGGTATGAATTAGCTCATATTGCTTAGCCATCTAATACTGACATAAGGAAAGGTGGGGCTAAGGGAGCACCCCCCAAAAAATATTAATAAATAAAACTTGCATAGGACCAAGGGAAAAAAAGGCCTATTCATGTTTGTAACATTAGTTTCAGGAAAATTTTTGGTATGACAATGAGTCCACAATTATGTAGGAAGTTCACCCTTTGCGTCATCTATATAAGCTGACAGGAGAAATCAAAGATCATACCTTAAAAATATTTCTTATGCCCACCTAAAAGAGTATAATGAATCCACAGTTCATTTTTTCACTGTACTTTAAAAAAACCCAACAAAACTTTTGTCAAATAACTGATGAACAAAAATAGGTTTTATGTACCAAATTAACCAGCATTTAATTATAAATTTTATGAAAATAAAATTTCTGACCAAAGTGGCAAATGCATTAATGTAAATAAGCTGTTTTCAGAGTGATACAGGGAAAATACTATTCAGTGATAGAAGCTTGGTACCTGCAATGGGCAACATCTACAGGTAAGTAAACTTAATGGTTTGAGAATAACTAACATTATTACAAACATTGTGACATACATAAGTACACATGGGTTTTGCCAGATGGACTGCATAAGAATATAACTGATTATATATTAACAGCAAATGGGCTAGTTCTGTTAGGAATACCAGGTCATATAGAGGAGTTGAAATTGGATCTGACCATTACCTTGTCAAAAGTGTCTTGCATCTTAAACTTAACCCTTCCAGTGTCCAGCCTGAAAAACTGGTTTCCATCCAGAAGCCAAGCTATTTTCTCCCTATGCTCAGCCAAAAAAATAACTTTAAAAGTTTTTCCCCCCCAAATAACTAATGAAAGGAATTATGGCATGTTATATGCCAAATAAATCAGCATTTAATTCTGGATTTTCTGAAAATAAAGTATTTAACAAAAAAAATAAATTTTATTGTAATAGGACTTTTTTAGAGTCATGTAGTAGAAAGATGCATCTGACAACACAAATAAAAATTTATTTAAAAAAACAAACTAATAGACAGAAATGATTATAATGCACATGAATAGAAAAGGCTATTTCTGAATAATGAAAAAATTGTTTTTTTGGTTTCAAATAAGTATTTCTCTGGCTTTGTAACTTTTTTCTTGGTACCATACTTTGAGAAAATTCCAGGCTTTTAGCCAATTGTGCTGTATAACAATAAACAAGCCAACTTTAGAATTAAAAAAAAATAACCAATCAATGGAAATAGGTCATGTTATATGCCAAATTAAACAGAATTTAATTACAAATTTTATGAAAATAAATAATATAAAAAAATTTACATGCAAATTGATTTTAATAAGTTTTTTTCCAGTGTGATATGGTGAAAAAAAAAAAGATTGCACTATACAACAAAGGCTACATTTTGGGAAACCTGATGAGTAAAAATAGTTAAATTATATAATGAAAGGAAATTTCCTCCCAAATAATATAATATTAAACTTGAAATATAATTTTTTATTTAACGATTCTTTTCAGTATTGTATATATTTTAAACACGGCCAATGTTGTACAAGGTGACTTGGACTTCTCATATTCACGGGATTTTCTGAACTGGTTATGAAACAGAAAAAAAAACATCCTTGGCTGCTTTTTTTGCTAAACATTATGAATTTTTTCTTTGGGTGTTGAAATTTGATCACCTTGGCTAAGCACAGAAAAGTTTGTGAACCAAAAAAAATCATAATTTAAAAAAAATTACATTCTTCTAGAGAGAGAGAGGAGGGGTGAAACATTCACAGTGAGTTTAATGGAGGAGAAGCCTTCCTGAAATTGCCCTTCCACATGACGGCTGATTTCTGTAGCAAGGAAGTCTATTTTACTTCCATATCCGAGACATTCATTTTCAGAAAATGGTACAAACTCAAAGTTTTTTTACTAAAAAAAAAGAAATAAAAGAAAAATTACATATAACCTAATGGGATGTTAAATAAAATATCCATCACAACTTTTAAGCTGGTCTCCAATGTAGCATAACTCAGAAAGATCAATAAATCAGTCGACTGAAAGATTGCTAATTTACAGAAATAAATCTACAGAAATGAATTTGCTTCCATATACAAGACTTCATTTATTTTTAGAAAATGATACCAGATCAAAGTTTTACTGGAAAAGTAATAAAATTAAAATTAACATGTAGCGTAATGCAATGTTAAAATATCCACAAGTTGTAGGCCAGCCACACGATGTAACATAACTATGAAAAATCAATACTTATGATCGGCAAAAAGATCACTAATTTCTGAAAATAAATATACTGAAATGAAAACTAAGGTTTAAATACAAAAAAAGAAAATACTAACTTTACAAAGGGTATCCATTATGCTGGACCAAAGCAATATGGGAGCCACTTTTAGCACACAGAATGGAGATAGCATGTGTCAGCCATCTGCCTCTTGTTTGCCTTAGTGAGTCATATGTAATTAAATGCAGCTACACCCAGAATTTCTAAAGGATGTATTTACTTCCAGTTTTGATTTTAAGAGTGGGAAAGGTGCATAGAATGCTGGGGAAAATGATTAAAATAATTTTGGCAATACTGAAATAGGTTTATGACAGAAAAGAGTGCGAAAGAGAAAAAAAAATGGTGGTACGTATTTTATAATTATTTCCAAAATCTACTTTTTTTAAAAATAGTTTTTTTGTTAATTTTTATATTTTCAAAAATTTAAGGAAAAATTTGTTGATAACAGTTCAAATCAAACTTATGAGCTTAAATCAGAAGGTTGCTTCAGTAAACAGGAAAACGTTAACAAGCAAATCAGCAATGCCATTTAGTGCTTCTAAGAAATGGCAATCAGATGGCTTTATAAAATTATTTATATTGTAGTTTAATAAAATATGCATCAAATTAAAAACGAAAATATTATTTTTTCAAGCCTGAATTATATATTTTTATAAGATATACACCAAAGAGCCAAAACATTATGACCAAGCGCATCTTTATGCAAATCAAAGAACTGCAGGTAAATGACTGCAGGTGTGAAGGTCATGAAACAGTGTAAATAACACCTGATATTGAGCTCTGTTAATCAGTGTTATTCTTGTTCTTGTATGGGAAAGGCAGCAGACTTAAGTGAGTTTGATAAAAGCCAAATTGTATTGGTCAGATGACTGGGTCAGAGCATTTCCAAGATGGCAAGGTTTGTGGGGTGCTTACAGTCAGATGTGGCTAGTACCTTCAAAAAGTGGTAAAAAAATGGTCAGAGGAGGGAAAAACCATGAACTGCCGGGCATGGCTCATCGATGCTAGAGGTGAGCGAAGGCTATTCCGTATGGCACGAGCCAACAGAAGGGATACTGTGGTGCAACTTGCCTGTAATTTGAATGTTAGTGATTGGACTATGTATCACAACACACAGCACATCGAACCTGCTGAACATGGGGCTGCACAGCCACAAGCCGCTCCGAGTGCCCATCTTAACCTGAGTTTACCATCAAAAGCACCTACAATGGGCACGCAAGTATCAAAACTGGATCTTGAATGACTGGAAGGTTGTCTGGTCTGATGAATCACATTTCTTGTTGCACCATGTGGATGGCCTGGTATGTGTGCTTCGCTTACCTGGGGAAGTGTTGGCACCAGGATGCACTGTGGGACGAAAACAAGCCAGTGGAGGAAGTGTAATGCTTTGGGCAATGTTCTGCTGGGAAACCCTGGTTGCAGTCATTCATGTGCAGGAAACTCTGCCTACCACTTACCTAAACATTACTGCAGACCAGGTATATCCTTTCATGGCAACAGTATATCCCTCTAGTAGCTGTTCAATGGCCGAGTGGTTAGCGCGCTTGGCTACTGAGCTAAGGGACCCGGGTAAGGCATGGATGTATGTGTTGTTTTTCTGCTGAGATCCTGCCATCCTCTCAGTTCTACTATGGCATATAAACTGACAGGCTCCTGTCAGACCTCTGTGGCAAGCAGCTGCTTGAGGGGGTATTTATTATTATTTTATTATTAGTGCCTTCTTTCAGCAGGATAATGCGCCATTACACGTTGTTGGGTTGTTCGAGAATAGTTTGCAGAACATGAGGAAGACTTTCAGGTATTGCTTTGGCCTCCAAATTCCCCAGACGTCAATCCAATCGAGCATCTGTGGTTTATGTTGGAACAGCATATCCGATTTGTGGCAGCTCAACCATGTAACTTAAAAGGAGTTAAAGGATCTGCTGGTAACGTGTTGGTACCAGATACCACAAGACACTTTTAGAAATCTTGTAGCGTCATGCCTCGCTGGGTAAGAGCTGCTTTGCCGGCACGTGGAGGACCAACATCATTAGTAGACAGGTGGTCATAATGTTTTGGCTCTTTGGTGTATATAAAAAAAAATATAATGGCAATTTTTATTTTTATAAAATTTTTTTTGTTGTACTAAAAATGAATACATATATCCTTGGCCCCTCATTTTGGATTCTGCGAACATATACAGATGACGTGGACACTGAAAGGGTTAAGAAGTGTTGTACTAAGCTTAAAAGGGTTACCTTTAACATTGAAGCTCTGAAAGACCAAGTTATTGGGAAAATTTACCATGATAGGCTACTTAGTCATTATGAAGTCATGGTTTGCTTACTACTGAAGTTGAGGAAGAATTGGACCATTTTAAATAGACTTTTCTTGAAACTAACAGTACTCTTTTGGGTAAAAAGGAACCAAGGAGGCACAACTATTTCAGTGATAAGGCATTGCAGCTTATTTTTGAAAGAAAGAACTGTAAGAATATTCTTAATTAATACACTAACAGAAAGTGTTACAAAGAGCTTAATAGATGTAAAATATCAACAGCTGATAAGAATCTTTAGCTTGATAGCTTGGTTGACAAAGCAGAGGAAACAGCTAGACAGCCTAAAAGCAGAGAGCTGTACCAGATAGTTAAGGTTTTGTGTGGGAAGAAATGAGTAGGTATACAGGGATTGAAGGATAAACATAGTAAGGTTATTGAAATTGAGGATTCTGTCATGGCTAGATGGGCTGAGTATTTCAGAGATGTTCTACACAATGTGGTTAGTTCTACTCACATTGTTTGCAATGATGATAGATGCATTACCACCTTTAACATTGGTCCCATATCACATTCTGAAGCTATTTTGGCTATTTCTAAATTTAAACTACCTAAATCCCCAGGAGAGATGAAATTATTGCTGAAATGGTTAGAGCTGGGAATGCTTCTGTTATTCAAAGTTTCAATCAACCATGTGATATCTTTTATGGCAAAGGCATTGTTCCAAAGAATTTTGCCAGAGCTATTATTATCCCTATTTTTTTAAAAAAGGTGATTGCAGTTCTTGTGATAATTATAGGGGTATCAGCCAACCTTCTGTTCAGTAAAGCTCTTTGTATGATTGTGCTTAATAGAATTAAGAATCTGGTTGATGGGCAATTGTGTGATGAGCAGTGTGGATTCAGAAGAGGTAGGGTATTGATTGATCAGATTTTTTCATTTAGGCAGCTTCTTGAGAAATGTTTAGAGTTTTAGAAACCTGTGGTTACTATCAACAAATTTTATAAACTAAACACAGCTAACTACGATCAAATTTAATAACACGATAAAGCTATTTACATTTAGATAGCACAGTGTATTACAATTCTTAACCAGAGAAATACCAAGTGTATAATACCTGTGTTGGCCACATAACTATGTTATGTTATTACTAAAGTAATCTAAAAGTCATAGATATAACCTTTAAAACCTTGTTAAGATACACTAGATCTATAAGGAATACATAGATATTTACCATTTCCTTTTGCCAGTACAATTGCTTTATCCTAAGGCTTCAGATGTAATATGATACGTTTATCATTGCCAAGGTATTACTAAGCTACCAGTCCTTGTCTACTAAACAGACTCTGTAATAATAGGTTATGTGAAGAGCGTATGTCCTCAATGACTGTTCGTTTGTCACTACTTTCACATCCATATGATTCTGGCTAAGTCAGCCTACAAGTTCCATACACTGGTACATAAAGAGATGGTATTTTGTCCATGTTTTATTGGTATTCATTAAATATCAACCACCGTTTGGTTATCCTCCAATATACACACAAATAGGATCCGGACTGCTAACACTGCTGTTCTATTGAGAAGATTGCATGCCTATGATAGAACCCGTAGTTAAATCACATGTATACTATAAATTCATTACATATGCAGGCTTCAGATTTTAAACCCTTGCTTCAATCATCAGCAGCATATTCAAAAATGGGTATAAATTGTTATTAACGTCATTACAAAGTTCAGGTTGAACACTGGTAAATATCCAAGGTTGTCCGACATTTGCACTTACTACAAAATGGTTAATTTATTTTTACAACTGAGCAATCCAAACTGTCATTAAAACTGATAAAATAACGATTAAAATATTAAAAGCTTTGTCCCTCTTACATCTCGGACAATATGACACCCTGAACGACGTGTTTCACCGTACTTTCCTCTACGACATCTTCAGGCTCAGTGTGGACTCCCTGTGGGTTTGCCAATTTAAGCTTGTCTCGTCAGTCACGTCATTGTTATGTACATGCAGTTGCATCTGCGTATTGATGCAACAGGAAATTCCATGCAGATGGTAGCAGGGAATCTCTGTGTTGCATACATTATGTGGGTTACTACATGTTAAGTTACATTACTGTAGTTACTAGCATTGTAGATTTCAAAAAGGCTTTTGATTCTGTTGGCCACCATAATTAATGGTTGATTGTGAGATCGTATGACATACCAGACAAGTTAGTTAACATAATCAGAGTCGTCTATAATAACACTGAGTTGTATGTGAGACTTGGTAAGGCTTGTAGCAATTGGTTTAGCATTGCTTCTGGTGTTCAACAAGGGTGCATTTTGTCTCCTTTTCTCTTCAGTTTAGTTATTGATTATATTATGTGGAATTCACTGCAAGAGGAAGATTTTGGGCTTAAATGGTCTAGAGATCTGAAAATTTCTGTTTAGATTATGCTGATGATTTGGCACTTTTGGCAAATGATGTTGATGATGAACTCTTTCATTAGAGTTGAGACTGGTAGTAGAGTAGGTTTGGTGATAAACAGAGAGAAAACTAAAGTGATGAAAATTGGTCAGGAAGGTTGTGGTTCAGTTAATCTGAATGTTTGCACCTTGAGCAAATGTCTCAGTTTAATTATCTTGCGAACTATGTAACAGATACTGGTGATGTGCAGCATGAGATTAACAGAAGAATAGGGATTGCATCTGGGACTTTTAAGAATCTATGAAGGGTGTGAAGAAATAGGCGTATACACCTAAAGACTAAAATTGAACTGTATAATAGTTTGGTTCTTTCTAGGGTTAGTTATGGTAGTGAAACTCGGATGCTTTGTAAACAAGATAACAGGAAACTTGATGCTTACGCAGTATCTTGGGCATTAGATGGTTCAACTTTGTAAGTAATGATGAGGTTAGAAGGAGTCATCAACCTCCTTTGAAACCATTTTGTGCAGAGAGAGACTGTGTTGGTTTGGCCATGTTGCCTGTATATGCACAGCTGAAGATAGGCAAAACAAGATTAGGAACAGTATGCCTAAAGGCCTCAGAAAGAGGGCCTAGTATGCAGTGGGCAGACAGTATCAAACAGGACCTCGCTAGAATTGGTCTACAGTGGCCAGATGCAGCAGACGTAGCTCAGGATAGATGTGTTTGGAGAACTAAACTGCACCATCTAACCGGACCTCCAGAGTCCATGGCAGCTTGAGGATGATGACAATGATAAAAAAAAAGACGTAAGTACTTCATAATTGCTTCCAAAAGAAGTTTTTGGTTCATTTTTGGGAGAATTTTGGAACTACAAGAAAAAAAAAAAATACATTGGCAAGAGTTAAAATTAAACTCACAAGTTTAATTAAATCAGGGGGTTGCTTAAATACGAAGAAAAGGAAAAATGTGACAGTAATAGCATATATCACATCTATGGGAAGAAATTATTTACATCACATCTTAATAAAACCTGCACAAAACTGAAAACTTATTACTTTACATTTGAATTATCTAATTTTATGAAATAAATCTAAGCAAATTGAATTAAAAAAAAATTGAAACTTTATTTGTTGTGCTATCAATGCTGATCAGTGGTTATGCTCCCAATCAGGGGAAATTTGATGCACACTACAGCATCAACGGCCCTGGAAGATTTAAATAATATAATTTTGGTTTCTGGAAATGATATAAACTTTAATATATATATAAGGTCACAGTATTTTTATACACACACAAAAAATATAAGAAATAATCAGCAGAGTATATTTTTAAATAACAAAAAGTTACAAAAACTAACCACAACTGCCAAATCCTCAAGATCAAAGATGTCAGAGGGTATGCTACAGTTCTTCAATTTGTTGTATCGGCAGTTTACATACCTTAGACAAGGAAGAGTTGATACTTCACCATGAATAGTAACTAGATTATTTCTTATAAGTGATAAGGATTCCTAGTGAAAGTAAAATAAAAATCAAACATTAACTTAAAAAAAAGTGGAAAAAATATACTAATAAATCACAAAATTGATATAACATTGTAGTTACAAAAATATGTTTGAATAAGGGTTACAAAAATATACATTCAAACAGGGAAGGAATGATCCCCTGAACCAGTCACAAATCGAGAAAAAAAAATTAAATTGAAAAGGGGGGGGGGGGAATCACAGTTGAGCTGGAAAAATGTAACCAGGGGGTCAAGAGATTAGATTTCCAATGCAGTATTAACATTTTGCTCTCCGTTTCACAGGTCTTTAAAAAATTTTTTTGAAAAATGCATGAAATCTATATATGTTTAACAATCTTTTGCTCCTATTACCCTTACCAGCATTCTGAAAAGGGGGGGGGGGATGACCCCCTTGCACTCCCCAGATCCTGCCCTGAACCAATTTAACTGGGTGACTAAACTTTTTGTGCTGACACTAGGGAGGGAGTCACCATATTATTTATGATGATTCTTACAACAGTGAGCTCCTAAAATACACATCTGCTCCTAGATTTACTACATGGAAGTTTTTCCATCTCTGCATGAAAATAATCAGAACACTAACAATAATACTAATATTAATGGTGTATCCTGGATAACAGAACAAGGCATGCAATCAGAGATTAATTTGTGATATGATCTGAAAGTTTTCAAGTATCCTCTTCTATGAAAAATGTAATTGAATATGTCAGAATTTTCCTTTCAGAGAATTTTTTTAAATATTTTTTAGAATAGACATTGGTTTTCTTATGATTAAATATAATTGATAACACTTAAACAAAATAAGAGGTGTGCTATATCTAAATCAAAGGAGAAGTACTTCAAAATGCTTGCTCTAAACTAGGAATGCCCATTACAGCACTGAAAAGTATTTAAAGGAATTGCATTTAGTCAATTGCTATAACTCTGGCAACTGCTGAGAAAGGTCTGAATCTGTTAAAAGCTCTCATTTTGTAATATACATGAAGGAAGTATCTGTGTATTTAATTGTTATGTCATTTCTCAAACCTACGTTCAAATGTTGAAATATTTCGAAGTGGTAATTAGTGCCCTCAAGATTTCATTTGAGTGAACAAATCTGTTAACTTTATGATCAGGTAATATTTTTAGCTTTGAGAGCAATAAGGCAGTAAAATAAGCTATTGCATATTTGATGAAACAAATTTCAAATAGAAATGCTTTATTAACAGGAACAGATGAATAATCAAATAACACAAAATGAATATAAATATAATTTACTAATTTTAATCAGCAACTTATTGTAATTATTGGTAAATCAATAAGCATTATTAGTAAATTGAATTAGGCATGACCTGAATACCTTGCATTCATTCCGAAGAAGAAGTTGAAGAAGCGCGACCAATTTCTCGTCCCAAGAGAAAAGCTTAGGGGCATCCGTAGATTGCTCCACACCCGTACTTCAAAGGAGCTCGACGCCACTTCAAGGGGTGTGATTCCCCATGGAACTGCTTGCCAAAGCGCTCGCCATTAGCACACAAGACACCGACCACCCCTGGTGCCCAGGAAGGCCCTAATGGCGTCCCGCACTGTTTCTGGGAACAATAGTCCCAGGAAAAGAAAACAAAATTCATGAGAAGAAGCCAAAGATGCTGTTTCCTCGAAAACCCAGGACCACATGGGTTGTGCAGATTTTTGGGAGCCCCCCATTAGACCCGAAGCAAGAAACTGGGAACAGAAGACCAAGGTCAACCAATGAAAAAAAGGGAGGGCCAACAAAGGATCCGCCAAATTTCGATGTTTCGAGAGAACTTTTGTCTCACACATTTGGAAAAAGAAAACTGGGTCAGTCTAGAAGGAGAGATGAGAAGGAAAAGTCAACTAGGAGGAAGTGCTCTTGTGTTTTCTACTTTTAAGGAAGTGCACCTAGTCCTTTCCAAGAATGCTCGATCTGCCCTGATAGAGGAGAACAAGCCACCCAGAGATGGTGATTGCGCGTGAGACAAGCTGTTAGCCTCATAGAACCAATGTACAAACTAATATCAGTGCTGCTATTAAATATTCATAATCTGGTATTTGAAACACATAGCTGAAACAGTTTTATGCCACTATATCTAACAGTGCAGTTCAGAAACAATGTAAAATATAACATTTTAGTACAATTAAGTCATTTTTAATTATTCAATGTGGCACATGTGTTGTAAGTCTCATCAATGTTTACAAGTTGTTTGGGATTTAATGGCACAAAGGCAACTAAGGCCATGATGCACCAAATAAGGTGTAAAGGGTAAAAAGAAAGATCTAAAAGTCAAGGAAATCCACAACCAATGTTAAAAGTAAAAAGACAATAAATGTAAACACTAAAACAACAATCAACAACAATAACAAGTATGTAGAAATAACAATTGGTGTATAATGGACCTATGTAAAAAACAAAGTCAAGAGGTAAAAATCAGAACTGGTTAAAATAGCCAGTAAAATGCAAAAAGGCAAAAAGAGCAGATAAAACAGAGTCATTGGATAAAAAATGTCCGAGTGTAAGGGGCTCGGATGTAAAATCATGAAAGTTAAAATATAAGTGGCATTCAAGGTTAAAAGCTGGACATGAGATTAAAATACGCTTAATGGTTAAAATGGTGTCACAAAACTGGCACTTAGGTTCGTTGTCTGCCCAAAGAAGAAATGAATGAATGATAATAATGTTTACAAGATTAGGCACAGTGATGTGATGGGATGTGCAAAATCTGTCAATAGTGTATGCATGCCAAGTTCTGAAGTTATAGTTTAGTAACAATTTATTTTATTCAAATGAAAAAAAATGAATGTAATAGAAAAAGAGAAGTTGTTAAAATAAATGTTTAGTACACAGTTTAATTTGATCAAAACAGGAATTTTCTTTTTCTTTTTTTGGGGGGTGGGGGTGGGAGGGGGGAAGTTTAAAAAGATTTTATACTTCAAAATGAAAAAAAGCCTGTAAAAGTCTTGAATTTTATGATGAAACAATCTAAAAAGATTTTGCACAGAAAAAGTATATAAAGATTTCTTGCACCATTTACTAGTATATAAAATATTAATTTACCTCTACCTTTCCCATAAATATTTGGACTCATTGAATTACCATTCATAGCAATCTCCAGGAATATAACCCAGTAATCAGTAAAGACCTAAAGCATTTTTTTTCTTTGTAAAAAGGCTATAATAACAACTATCAGCCATAAAAAAAGCTTAAATGGATTGTTTGGCAAATTTAACTAAAGTTAACCCATGCTACCTTTGTTAAAATTTAATTAAAATTAAAAAAATTTTCACAATCTTTCAACAAATTAATCTGCCCCAAAGAATGCATTTCACAGAAAAGTGCTTTTATTTCCTAGTAGTTTCATTAGAAGCAGCCACATATAAAAAAAGCTGCTGGTTGGATTCAGGTAAAACAATGAAAAAGTACTGAGCGGAAGGGTTAGAACAAATACTAATCATTTCCAAGGCACAGGAAGAAACACATGAATCATTACAGAAGGGGTAGAAGTAAAAAGGCTCAACCAAGCCCAGTTTCAACTCCATTGAACTTAAAATTTCACACAAACTGTGATTTAATTCACTGAACATTTGCACAGTTAGATGCAAATCAGGAATGAATGTTTTGTATCTAATGGATGGCTCACAAGGGTCATTTGAAACTTTCAGGAGATAAAGGGGATAAATTAATGAAGAATGATTATAAATATAGAATTAAACATGAATAAATAATTCATAGTAAACAAGTGAAAAGAGTTAATATTAACAATGTTAAGAAGCTGCTAGAAGGCAGTATAATAAAATGCACTGTATTTTCACACAATCAAACATTCTCACTTCACAAAACCCATATGTTCATACTGTAAAAATATTCATTTTTATATGAAAAAATGATACAATTCATGATGAAAACTTAAAAAACAACAACTGGGATGCAATAATCAGGAAAAAAAGAGGTATGGTCAAATAATCAAATATGAAAAAAAAAATAACCCCTCAAGCAGCTGTTTGCCATTGAGGTCTGATAGGAGTCTGTCAGTTTGTATGCCACAGTAGGTCTGAGAGGATGGCGGGTCCTCAGCAGAAAAACAACACAAACGTCCATGCTTTACCTGGGTCTCGAACCCAGGTCCATTAGATCAATAGCCAAGTGCACTAACTCTCAGCCACATGGAAAAAATGATTGCTAAAATGAAAAAACTTAAGGATCACATCCATTGATTTCTTAAGAGGTTTGCACACTCTTTTGTATGATGCTGAGAAGCATCATACAAAAGAGTGACTGGATGAAAAGAAAACAATTTTTTTTAAGTTTAAATACAAATAAAAGGTACATTTTTTTTTAATATTGCATGAAAAATATCACTATATCCACAATGTTATTTTAAAGTTATTCACTGATACAATTCTTGATGCTACTTACTAGCTTTTGAAGGCTGCATAATTCATCTGGAATCCAATCAATATTTGTTCGATTAAGTTTCAACCATCTTAAGCCAGTCATTTCTGCAACAGCTTTTGGGAAATAATCTTCCTATTAATGGAAACAAAAATTAGTTTGCTTCTTAAGTCCAGAAAAATTTTAATATGATGCTGATGAATATTAGGTAACAAATTGCCCATCAATAAATGGGTTGCAATTTATTAAGACTTGTTTCTATTCTTCTGAATTCAAAATTTTATTATATTCAATAGCCCAATAATTTAAACAATACAATCACATTTGTGGACATTAAGTTTTAACCCTTAGAGTGGTAGAATTAATTTCTAACTTTTCCAGCAGAAAATAAACCAAATTTTATAATCATCTTTTATAGAAATTAAGGGAAACATTTTTAGAGAGGGGGGGGGGGGGGGGGGGGAAGAAAAAATGGGGTAAATTTTTTATAGCTTATAACACTCCACAAGCTCCATTCAATATATAACTTTATGTTCAGCCATTACATTTGGAAGATTAGTGAAAAATAAAGGTTTAATAAAACATGATAAAGCTGTTACATTTAGATAGTCCAAGTATCAAATCTTAAACATGTGAAGTGCACGGTATATTATACCTGAATTGGATTGTCCCTAAGGACTTTCAAAGCTACCAGTCCCTAAGGACTGGTAGCTTTGAAGTGTTTAAGCAGTGATAATTCCATCATATCATGAGCAAAAACCTTTGTTAAAGCAGATGTACTAGTAATTAGGATGTGGTAATTATCTTTGTTATACTTTAAGATCTGTTGTATTTTAACCTGTGTTTAAAGATTACATTTATGACTTTATAAGTTATTCAATTAATAATGTGTTTCAATTATTAAGGTTCCAACCCAGGTATAATATACCATGCACTTCACATGTTTAAGATTCGATACTCTGAACTATCTAAATGTAACAGTTTTATCATGTTTTATTAAACCTTCATTCTAGTTAGCTGTATTTAAATCATATATAGTGAAAAATAGTCTTATATAAAGTAACATTTCATAAAACTTCGTTCATAGTATTTATATAGTATAGTACATATCAAAATTTAACAAACAATAAATTTATGATAATAAAACAACTAATGATTCCCAACCATTTTTTTGGCTTAAGGCATGCAATTCAAGGCATAATCAACAAAAATTCAAATTTAATTCTTAACTCCTAAGATCCTTAAATTTGGAGTATAATAATTGATGCATGACTGTGCATCATCATATCATCCTCATCATCCTCAAGCAGCCATGGGCTACGGAGGTCCAACCAGACCATGCAGTTTAATTCTCCAAGCATATCTGTCCTGAGTTACATCTGCGGCATCTGGTCATTGCACACCAATTCTAACAAGGTCCTGTTTGACATTGTCTGCCCACTGCATCCTAGGTCTCCTCCTCCTTCTGAGGCCTCTAGGCACACTGTT
The DNA here is from genome assembly GCA_038380435.1 of Ryuthela nishihirai. NCBI lineage: Eukaryota > Metazoa > Arthropoda > Arachnida > Araneae > Heptathelidae > Ryuthela > Ryuthela nishihirai. The sequence continues at coordinate 39,952,528 of JAWZYU010000018.1, read as the reverse complement.
CATAACCGTATTCGCCAATCTATAATTATCCATACAGGCAACATGGCCAAACCAGCGGAGTCTCTCTCTGTACAATATGCTGCTTAAAGAAGGTTGCAGACTCTTTTGCCTAACCTCATCATTAGTTACAAAGTTAAACCACCTAATACCCAAGATACTACGTAAGCTTCTAGAATCAAAAGCATCTAGTTTTCTGTTATCTTGTTTACACAGCGTCCAAGTTTCACTACCATAACTAACCCTAGAAAGAACCAAACTATTATACAGTCTAATTTTAGTCTTTAGGTGTATACGCCTATTTTTCCACAGTCTCCATAGATTCTTAAAAGTCCCGGCAGCAATCCCTATTCGTCTGTTAATCTCATGCCGCACATCACCAGTATCTATTACATAGCTCCCAAGATAATTAAACTGTGACACCTGCTCAAGACTGCAACCATACAGATTAACTGAATCACAACCTGCCTGACCAATTTTCATCACTTTAGTTTTCTCTCTGTTTATAACCAAACCTAGTGTACTACCAGTCTCATCAACAGCTCGAATGAAAGAGTTCATCTCATCAACATCATTTGCCAAAAGGGCTAAATCATCAGCATAATCTAAATCAGAAATTTTCGTATTTCCAGCCCATTTAAGGCTAAAATCTTTCCCTTGAAGAGAATTTCACATAACATAATCAATAACCAAACTAAAGAGAAAAGGAGACAAAATGCACCCTTGTCGAACACAAGAAGTAATGCTAAACCAATTGCTACAAGACTTACCAACTCTCACACATGACTCAGTGTTATTATAGAGAGCTTTCATTATGTTAACTAACTTGTCTAGTATACCATATGATCCTACAATCAACCACAAATTCTGACGATCAACAGAGTTGAAAGCCTTTTTAAAATAAACAAAGCTAGCAACCAAAGGTTTCTGAAACTCTAAACATTTCTCAAGAATCTGTCTAAGTGAAAATATCTGATCCACACATCCCCTACCACTTCTGAATCCACATTGCTCATCACGCAATTGACTGTCAACCAGATTCTTAATTCTATTAAGCACAATGATGGAAAGAACTTTACCTGGAACAGAGAGTAGGCTGATACCCCTATAGTTATCACAAAAACTGAGATCACCTTTTTTGAAAATAGGGATAATAATAGCTCTGGTAAAATCTTTAGGAACCATGCCTTTATCATAAAAGATATTCAAAATTTCAGTCATCCAAGTGGTAACCAAAACATTCCCAGCTCTGAGCATTTCTGTAGTAATTTCATTACTATCCCTGGGGATTTATGAAGTTTAAGTTTAGAAATAGCCAAAATAACTTCAGATTGTGTTATAGAGCCAACATTAAAGCCCCCAATACATTTATCATCACATAAAGTATGAGTTTTGTATTGCTTAATGAAAGTTATAGAGTAGAGCCTTTGTTATCAACAAATAGGCAACATGAGATATGCATTACCAACTTAAAACAATGCCAATCAAAAATAAATGGTAAAAACTGAAAGATGTCAGAAATCATTATTTAAAATTGTGGTGAAATGAAAATCTTTTGTGGTTTCACAGAATGCATGACAGTAGTTAAGGGTTAAATAAAGGTTATTTTAAATGAAAGCTAGTTTTAAAAAATGATTAAAATGGCTTTGGACACTTAAAGGGTTAAATATTGAATATAGAAATAAAATTAAAAATACAAAAACAAAGAGAAATGAAAGTGTTAATCTAATGCTTCACTATATTTTTTCACTTAAATATGAAATATGGAAGAAAAATGACTGCAAAACATTTTAAAGAACAAGTATTTCACTACAATGACAAGTTGGGAGGTGGAGACAGCATGACTAGTAACCTGACCAAAACTATTCCTGCGTTAGAGCTTAATCCTTTTTGCTCCCATTTTTCACCATATTTGCTACAGTGGACAATGGAACTAATGACCTCAATTTAGATACAAAAAAAGGGCAATTCACATTTTGCATGTTATAATCAGTCTTGCAGATATATACTTTTTCAACAACAAATAACAGTGGATTCCAATTCTTTTTTTTATTAGGGAAATGTTGACTCCAGCTAGGAATAGGCAGAAACTAAAGTATCAAGTCAGTCTAACATATGAGTGGAAAGGATTAAACTATCCAAGCATCCAAATTTATGATGTCTGCAACATACTACTTAATGATCCCTTGCTTAAATATGCATTGTTCTCTCAACATTGCAGAATCCATTTTTTTTATTTAGCCACTCCAGTGTAACAAAGTGCTTTTCAATGCTATCTACACTGGTGCTCAAAATTAAAGGATAATGGGCAAAAGTATACATAACTAAAAATGACTTTTAGAAAATACAATTAAATGTTATATGGAAAGGTATTATGACATGATTAAGTAGTTTACTTTGGTTGTTTGGGGTTTTATGGCACATAGGTGACTAAGGCCACGATGCACCAAACAAGGTGAAAAGGATAAGAAAAAAGATCTAAAAGTCAAGTAAATCCACAACCAAAGTTAAAAGTACATGACAAAGGGTAAACACTAAAATCACAAACAACACAAATGACCCAGATAAAATACAAAAACTAATAAGAAAAAAGCTTATAAAATAATAATGGGTGTAAAGGATCGACGTAAAAAAAATACAATGTTGAGAGGCAAAAATCAGGGATGATTAAAATATCCTGTAAATCGTAAAAATGCAAAAACTGGGGTTAAAAACAAGTCATCTTGTAAAAGGTGTCTGAGTGGACTAAGTAGTGGGTTAATAAAAAAATCATGTAACCTGCATGAGTGCTGAGTATGAAAGCATGAGTTTTCACAGTGGAGGTGCTGGAATTAGCAGACAGACAGTGGTGGACTATCCTCTTTTCTTTCAGGGACCTAGCTGTAGCAGGGAGGCCTGGACTGTGATAAAAAATTTGGTTCCTTTTTCAAGATTTCAATACTTATTCTTTTGAGAGTTAGTACATGAAGTAATCAGAATGAAGTAATCAGTTTCAGAATAGTTTTCCCCAATTCTGTGGAATTTCTGTAAAATAATAATAATTATTAAAAATACTGTTCCTATGTGGTCCTAGGGGCCTGGGATGCTATAGCACCTCTTACCAATCCATACCTGCAGACAGATTCTAATATGGTGTATGATTATATCTGAGAGAAACACAATTAATACTGCATTTTTCAAACTTTTGATTCGGTTTTCTGACAATAAAGCCCACTTTTCCACAAGAGTAGGTCTGAGATGAAGAAGAGTTCTGGAAGGGGCATCCTGCAATTTGTAACCCCAGGTATCTTAAACATGCTCATTTGGATTCAAATGTAGGTATCTGGCTAGTCACTCCATTATATTTAAATGGTCATCCATACTGCTTTGAGATTATTTATACTGTATAATTAAGATGTACCATTTTCTTTGTGTTGTACTTCCTTGTACTGCTTTCAACAAATAAATTCATTGACACTTTTTATTTCTCATTGGTAAGAAATGTGTTTCCAGCACTAAACAAAGCCAATCTAGTAGGAATTTCAGTGTCTTTATTTCAAGATTACTTGAAAAATTACTTGAGAATGAATGAAAGCTAAGTTTCAAATGCTTATTCAGTTTAGTAAATGACAAGCTGAAAGGGCACAAAAATGCATCAATTACACCAAAAGAGCATCTAATTTCCACCCTGATGTTTCTTGCTAGTTGTCGATATCATAACACTGATTACGCTTTTCTGTGAGGATTGTTAAGAAAATTTTGGGATATATTATACCAGAAACATTGCAGGTGATGTTTTTTCTCTGTTAACCACAGCACAAGGTAGGGTTGTTTTCCTTTGAGTGGCACTTTCTTTCACACAATGGGATAAATGACCAGATCACAAGGACTCCTGAGGGCTCTGAGAAGGTTGGGGAGAGGAGATCCAATGAACAGCTGTTTGAAGACATGCAGCCTCCTGTCAAGATGATCCAGTGTGTTCTTTAATGTGCACAGGGTATGGCAGAAGATTAACAGAGCTTAACATCACATCCGATGGATGGTAGATTTCCAAGCCCACTGGTGTACCCTACTGACATGGCAGGGGGAGTGGAGGAGTTTTGTGGAGATAAATCTTAAAGTTGGCCCACATGGGATTCAAATCTGGGAACTGCAGATTTTGATCCTGGTATGCATGGTCTGCTTGGACCCCCATAGCCCATGGCTGCAGGATGATGATGATGCTGCTACTGGCTGAGCTACTCCAGAAACAAAATGCGATTGTTCTCATGGAGTAATTATTTTTCTTCTTGCATTACTCTGGTACAATATATCAGGATATGAGGTCAACCTTGGGTGGTTTGACTGACAAATCTGCAGGTGTTTGGATGTGCAACAGTTAATTGGCTGAACTTTAATTACCAACATCTAAATTATTAAAAAGAAATAAAATAGATGCCAAATAGCACAGGATGCAGGGCATCAGATTGAGCAAATTGATAAAATTAAAAAAGAATTAAATTTCATATAAAGCAAAATTTCTTCTCCCCCCCACCCTCAGAGAAATAGCTTATGCAATAACTATACTGTACATTCTTAAATTTAAAGAAACTAAATAACATATAACAAAACGTTATATAACCTGTTGTCTTATACAATTTGTGTTGTTTTACCTCTGAGCAGCACTTTTTTGCACACCATGGGCTAAATGGCCAGGTCACATGGACCCCGAAGGCTGAGAGAAGGTTGGGGGAGGGGACCCACTGGAACAGCTGTTGGGAGACAGATGATAGCCTCCCGTCAAGGCCATCCAGCGTGTTCTTTAACGTGCACAGGGTATGGCTCTCCCACACATGGGGCCACGGCTTAATGTCCCATCTGACAGACGGCAGCCTTTCCAAGCCCATCGGTGTCCCCTACTGACCGTGGGCAGGGCGGGGAATTTTGCGGAGATAAATCTCAACGCTGACCCAGCTGGGACTCGAACCTGGGAACTACAGATTACGAGCCTGGCGCGCTACCGACTAAGCCACCCCTGCCCCCTGTCTTATACGAAATCCTAAACTTGTGTACCTGCTTTGAAATCCAAAACAAAAGTATTTGTACAATTTTATTTCAGCTCCATAGTCTGACATTAAAAATAGATTTAAAAAACAACCATAAAATCTTATTCCATATAAAATATCATTTTAAACTTTCCTGTCAGATGGAATATTTTAGTAATATGGAAACCCTACTTGTCTTATACTTGCATACCCCACTCCTGAAACTAAAGTCTTGGACACCCCCTGAAACTAAATCCTGGGTCTGTGCCTACATCAATGTACCACTTTCACTTTTCAGAAATTTGGTCACTTTAATTTTATGAATGTCTTTGCAATTAGGCACATACCCAGGATTTCTTTTGAGGAAGGGAGGGGGGTGCTGAACCTAAGGTTTTTTTGGATAACCTTTAAAAAAAATCTTGGTGCACCATATACAGTAGTGTGCTCAAGATGTTTGTGTTATTAGGTAGTGTTTGCCATTTTTTTTATATGCATTTGAATCAATATATGCAGAAGAAAGTTATTTTTTACCAACAAAAATGTTGCTTGCCATGTTGACAACACTATCCATGCTCATGGCTCAGAAAACTAAAATTTTACAAATTCACTGATAATTTCATAGTTTACTGATTTGCTTAATTTTTACTTTTAAGATTTACTTTTAAGGATAATAAACATTATATTTATTCTTTCATGGTAGCAGATTAAGAATAAGATGTAGGAAATACCCAATTTCTATACTCTGACAAACTAACTGCTTTAGTGTCTTTATTACTTATTTTCAGCAAACACACTATTTCCTTCCAACCCTTGAACTGCACCTGTGAATAGTTCTATAATTTTCCATTTAGAGATTTCAAGGATCAAAAGGGGGTTTAATACCCTAAGCACACCACTCACTGAATATGTGCCTGTTCACTATCAAGGGCATTGTTGACCATATGTGAACCCCACGGGGATGGGCATTATCTTTATAAGGATTAAATTAGGGCCAAGGGCACCTCTGAAAAGCCTCAGATAGGTTGGGTTGTTTTATTTCTAAGTGGCACTTTTTTGCACACAGTGAGTTAAATAGCCAGGTCACAAGGACCCTGAAGGCTCAGAGAAGGTTGGGGGAGGGGACCAACTGGAACAGCTGTTGGGAGACAGATGGTAACCTTCCATCAAGACCATCCAGTGTGCTCCTTAACATGCACAAGGTATGGCTTTCCCACAGCTGGTTTTGAACCAGAGACCACTGTGTCGCCAGTCTAATGACATTGCATGACCCAAAGGATTGCTTGCTGAATTTCTTTTAAAGTATAGTATGTGTGTTTCACTATAAACTAAATGCTGAATATACTGATTGACATATTCATTTTTACATATTTGTGATGTAACTAGATTAAAACATTTTTTCCTTTCCTGATATTTTATGTTATATCAACACATCATTTGTTCTTCTGTTGAAAGTTACAAAATGAGATCGAATAATGGAGGTCTTAACAAGGCGAGAACTGAAAGGAGTATTTCGGGCTTCACATTAGGTGGCACTGCAGTACAGTTTGAAAGAGTTACCTAACTGTCTTCTCCTTTATCTGTGCTTCCCCCAACCTTCTCCGAGTCCTTGTGAACTGGCCATTTAGCCCATTGTGTGAGAAAAGTGCTGCTCAGAAGTAAAACAACCCAACCCATTGGTTGTAATGATGATAGATGCCTTACTGGCTTTAATATTGGCCATACATCACAATCTGAAGTTACTTTGTCTTAGATTTATAAAACATATACAACAGTTGTAACTCAGGATACACATTTGGAGAACTGCATGAGATAAATACACATCCTGATTGTACCACCATAGCCCATGAATACCTGAGAATTTTGCATGAGATGTTAATATAAACAGCTATTATTATTTTATAGAACATTTATGAAATTTAGAGTTTTTTCTGGTGGAAAAATATTTTGCACAAGACCCATGAATTGCAGATGCTACATAAGGGCTAACAAACACAGAAATTCATTTGTGACTATATCTAATTTGATTAACACCATGAGATGAAATAATTTTTACTAGGCTAACTAGGGAGCAAAATTAGAAACTGGGTTTTATCGATCAGTAGGGTTAAAAAAGTTACTATCAGCAAACACAGACACAAGAAATGATACTTATTTTAGGTTTACTAAATATATTTCCTCATAAAGGAAAACTTAGGGCACGAGAAGCAAAACTTTGGTTGAAACACTAAAATATTCTGACTTTCTGTATTAAAAATTGTAGAAGTTGAAATTTTTTTTGCTATCTGTTTTATTAGAAATCATTCAAAATTTAATTTTAATTTTAAACATGTTGTTGGCTAAAAAAACAGCATTAAAATGTGTAGTAAAAAAAAGAGTGGAATGTATGCTATGTTGCTTTACTTGCGGTAGTGGGTTAATGATCTGTGCATGTTATTTTATTTACATTGGTTTACTGCCTGAGGCAGACATATGACATAGTAAAGAAAAAGGGAGTAATTTGAGGTTTTCAGTTATTGAAGACTTATGAATAAACTATTACTATAATTTATCATAAATTATTTTACTCAATGGTTTATAGTAATCAAGTTACCTGAAAGTCATTGCGAGAAAAATCTATACCCCTAACAAACGGTAACACACCCGTCACAGCCATTTTGGATTTATTGCGGTTAGAGCATATGACACATATAGGGTGCTTATTTTTAGTCGATCAAAACTTTCCAGGAATGGTCGAGCTTATGCGGTTCCATGTTGTTTAGTGATTTAAACGAGTAGACCAGGACCACTTAGACTGGATTGCTAAGGGTAGCTCGTTGACTGGGGCTACCGAATGACATTTCCAAGCGCGCTGGATTTTTTCTCGTTTTTAATTTCAGGACTTTTCGCTTATCAGAGGTGAAACCAAAAATTATTCATAGATCATAGGTTTCAGAAAAAAAGAAACTTAATTATATCTCCGATGTGTTTGTTTTTCCTATTTCTTGGAGAATATTTTCAATGGGGAGCATCGAATGCTAGAACAGCTTTCCGATTTAGTTGAGCACTACTTTTAGTAATTGCTTCCATTTCGCAAAACATTACGCTTTGACGTGGGTGATGCGAAAGAATTATGAATAATTACTTCAAAGGAAGATAGGGCGTTGATTTATCCACTCAAAGAGACTTTGGCACTCTGTCTTCTGTTGAAGTGAATGTGAATTCAGTGACTGATTTGCACCATTTATATGCTTTAGTTGATTTTTCTACATTTTTAAGTACATATAAGAATATAAGTACACACACTGTGGCAGTCCTATTGCTGAGCACAGTCTTTCTGCTGCAGTTCTGGCGACGATTAGCGGTGAACTGTGATGGCCACTGCTGGAAGACCCTTTGGACTGTACGTTTCGACACACTTGCAAAGGCAGCAACTTCCTGTACACTATGCCCTTTGGCTTGGTCAAACGCAATAACACCTTTTTGTCACTCATTCACATTTTTGACGCGACCCATGTTTCACAGAGCGGCTAACACACACGTGGTACACAACTACTTCTGGTCGCTGTATGAACTCTGCAGCGCATGGCACAGCTATTTGTAGGACGCGTTTATTACTGGTGCAACCTCTCTTGCTGTCGAATGGACGTAACCCTCTTACAGCGGGAGATGACTAATTTTTTGTCTAGTGAGCTTATATGTTTTATTTTATTCCCATTGTTATACTATAACTATAGTTTTATCTATCTATACGAGGTGTACACCAGTTACATACACATTTGCAGGGGATACGTGAAGCATAAAAGGTTGATAACCACTGCTCTAACGTATTGGTAAATTCATTATTTTATTACGTTGTACATTAGGAACGGTAACAAATAATTGAATTTTGCAAAAATTTATGCCAGGTCTGCCGCTTTTAAGGATATTTCAAAGTTAAAACGCTGAATTTTACTGATTATTTTAGTTTTGTAAACTTGCATATTTACTATCCAACGTTCATATATTTAGAAGTTTATGAGTGACTGACTGAAGATTGACTGATAGTAAATCACTCTATGGTGCAGAAATGGTAGAGCTCTGAAAATTTGCACTTAGGGATAATGCGGGTTGTAATGTGTCTTTCAAGGTCAAATGCATGTCACGTAGACTTCCAATTCACCCGTTTGTTAGGCTTTACATAGGTCAAACCGTGATCTACGACTGCTAGAAACGTGAAAATTGGTGTCTGGAGGTTGTAGATCTCGAAAACGTTATGGAATTTTGTATTCGGATGGTGCTTTGCGGTCAAAGATCAAATTTAGATCTATCAGTGCTAGAGAGTTAAAAAATGGTCTCTGGGGGTATTTTGAATTGTATATCTCGAAAATGTTGCGAAATTTGGATACGATTGGCCCTTCATAGTCAAAAGTCAAATATCGATCGTGGTAGAGGGCTTAAAATTGGTCCCTGGAGATGTTTTGAGTCGTGGATCATGGAAGTGTTGGGAAATTATGGAGGCAATGTATCCTATGAGGTGATATTCGATATGCAGGAGAACTAATAAATGTTGAATTGGATTATTTCGGGCAGTAAAGCAAAGAAATGAGAGGAATTTCATATTCGGTGTTGCGTTCAAGGTCAAATAGGGGTCGGAGTGAGCACCTAGAAATCAAGGGTTGCCGAAGGCACCGATTGAATATTAATATTCTTTCACAGAAGAAAATTATTATTATCATTTTCCGGTGAAGAATATTAATGTCTTTTCAATACTGTATAGGCCAGTTGTATAAGTGTTGCCTAGTCTCCAGACCTTAGTTCCACCACTATAACAATGCTACTGTAGAAAGAATATTCAGCAACCTGAAGATAGTGAAAACTGCACACAGATAATCTTTTAGAATCTCTATTGCAGAATGCTTTGTTATATTGCAGAACAAGACGAAGTTTGGAGAAAGACTTGAAACCAATTGGTGAAGGAAAAGCGAATTTGAGGATATGATATGTTCTTAATATTTAATTATGTTTTCAAACTAGAAATATGGAGAAGTGACCTTATTAACTGATTATGTGTTTTGCTTTACATAGGAAATTTCAGAAAATTACATTGTTTACTATCATACTCATCTATTTTTATGCAGAAAGAAATTTGGATATTATTGATAGTTCCTAAGTTAAATTTGTATTATTGATGGAAAAAATGGGAACAACTTACTAATATTTGTTTGGAGCATTGTTTAGGCAAGATTCTTTTCTCAGTTGATTGTTTTAACTTTATGATTAAATTTAACATAAAAATATTATTGCAAACTCCATTCTACATGTTACAAGATTTTTTAATGTCAGTAGCAGGATTCTGAAACTGATATTGGCAGCAACCCTGATTTATGCTCTACAAATTCCGAATCTTCTCTGTCACAAATTATTAATCTTTAACAATAATTGTTTTTGCTAATTCACTTTTAAATTGAATAATGCATTTAATTTATGATTGGCGAAACTATCGTATTAAAAACCTGAGTATTTTTCCGACAATATTTATCGATTTGCTTTAGGTCGATGTTAATTGGATTTTATCTATTGCATCAAAAATATTAAAAAAATAAGAATTTACAACAGAACCGTATTAACATTCAATTTTCTGTTAAAAATTGAAGTTAAAGTCAACAAGATTTAAATCGGCCATTTATTCACATTTTTCACAAATGAAAGAGTTTAATCCCTGGATGATTCATATCCTTAAAATATTTATATAAGAAATGCTATAGGAAAAATTGTTCGAAGGTTAAATTGTCATTTGTATTAGTGTTTGGTATCCAACCACCACAGGTTTCAAAACATACTTGCTATAGTAGTATTATAATACCCATCCGCAATGAAAAAAAAAAAAACTGAGCATATGTTTGATAAATGAATCAAATCAATGAAGTCAACTATTTTTACACAAAAAAATGCCACTAAATATTTTTGGGCACTTACCTTTGAAATATGCTGAAAAATACTGAACATGCTGCAAATGCCAAAGAACTGGCCATTACACATTTTAAATATGAAATCTCTTTCAAAAAGAAATTAAGTTTGCTGATGCTAATTTCTGAAATAATTTGTAGTACAGAACTATAGCTTTTAAGATATTAATATATATTTATATATACAAATTACGCTCTGTAGAACTTTCCTATAATTATATAAAATGTCATATATACTACCTCTATATATTCTAATACTACATCAGTATAATAATATAATTGGAACTATGTAACCTGAAATTGTTTTACGTTGTGTAATTTCAGTATGCTGTCCCGTGGACACATGGTTAGTGTGCTAAGTTATTGATCAAAGAAACCTGGGATTGAGGCATGGGAAAACTATATATATTATCTGAAGAGTTTTTCTGCTGAGGTCTTGTTTTTCTCAGACTCTACTATGGAACACAAATTGACAGGCTCCTGTCAGACCTCTGTGATAAGCAGCTGCTTCAGGGGATTATTTTTTCTATTTCAGTACATTTATATAACAAAAGTATCTACTATTTTATAGAAATAAATAGATCAAGTTACAAAATGGCCCTCATATAAATTATGTACTTTATACTGTAATGGCATTTTACTGCTGTGAAGGTTTGAATATTGGATTTAGCAAAATTTATTTCCTAACGATACAAAACTTATGAGTTACACAATCATTGCCCATCATAAGTTGTTTCTATCTGTATTTTGATCACTTACAGAAAGGAAACAATATATTTAATAGATTATATGGTAAGGAGGCTGTAAAATAAAAAAAAAGTGATGAAAGATCAAAGAGCAAAAATAATGGTGATAAAAAAAGTACCAGAGGTTGAAACATGGCAAATTACATGTTAAACTGCAAAATACAAAAAAAAGTACTTCCATTTGCATTATTTGATTGCTAAATAAACCATTAGAAGGAAAAATATTTTCTAAATATTTAAATTTTCCTTTAATGAATTAATCATTTGCGAATATGATTGCTCTCTTCTACTATTTACATCTTCTGAACTTTAGAAATTTCCATTTTTTCCTGATTTCAAATTTGGTTTTGTTGACTCCCTGTGGCCACCAATGGTTAGAATGCTTGGCTACCGATCTATGGGACATGGGTTCGAGCCATGGATAAGGCATGGATGTTCATGTTGCTTTTCTGCTGAGTTCCTGCCATCCTCTCAGACCTTCTACTATGGCAAATAAACTAATAGGCTCCTGTAAGATCTCTGTGACAAGCAGCTGCTTGAGACGGTATTTATTTTTTATACTTAGGTAAAAATGCATCCCGTATAATAAATAAAATTTAACAGTTTTCCATGTGAGATTTTTCCTGTGTGTAAAACAACCACCATAATTAATATTTTTCTTCATGAACAAATCCATATCTATTATGCTGTCGCAGATTAGTTTATGAGTATTTAAATACCAGGTAATTGAATCTTCTAGTTGATTGATTAGTTTCATAAGCTCCTCTGATGTATATAATAAGCATCCATTATCAAAGTTACTTATTAGTGTACCTAAAAATCTAGTCTTTCTCTCAGGAGAAACTAGAAATATTTACTTACAATCATCCCAATCATTTTCTGCGTTACATTTCCTATTTTTTTCTATTTTTTCCGTTACATTTCCTTGCTACCTAACCTGCAACATAAATTAGTAACAGACTTTGGATCATTATTGAAACATTGATAATTACCTGAAAACAAATTATGAGTCTCTAACACACTTTCAGCATGATTTAGCATTCCCATATTTAAAAGTTCATCCAACTTTAAAAGCATATTTGAATGATTAATTTTGCTATCCTGTGATTCAACAAGAGAATTTATAATTACTGGTTTACTGTTTCCACTACTTGTGGACTTTGCCATGTTTAGAAACTTAAGCATTGTACAGTTATTAAAAAATATGTTGGAATTGGATGATCGTTACAGCCTGATGATTGGTGAACAATACCATGTGCATGAGAAGGCTTCGTGTGTAGGAGAGTCATATCATGTGCATGGGAAAGCTTCGTGTGTGGGAGAGCCATATCATATGCATGAGAACACTTTGTGTGTTGGAGAGTCATATCATGTGCATGGGAAAGCTTCGTGTGTGGGAGAGCCATATCACGTGCATGAGAAGACTTCGTGTGTAGGAGAGCCATATCATGTGCATGAGAAGACTTCGTGTGTAGGAGAGTCATATCATGTGCATGGGTAGGCTTCGTGTGTGGGAGAGCCATATCATGCATGGGAAGACTTCGTGTATGGGAGAGCCATATCATGTGCACGGGAAGACTTCGTGTGTGGGAGACCCATATCATGTGCATAGGAAAACTTCCTGTGTGGGAGAGCCATATAATGTGCATGGAAAGACTTCGTGTGTGGGAGAGTCATATCATGTGCATGAGAAGACTTCGTGTGTGGGAGAGTCATATCATGTGCATTAGAAGACTTCGTGTGTAGGAGAGTCATATCATGTGCATGGGAAAGCTTCGTGTGTGGGAGAGCTATATCAGGTGCATGAGAAGAATTCGTGTGTAGGAGAGTCATATCATGTGCATGGGAAGGCTTCGTGTATGGGACAGCCATATCACGTGCATGGGAAGGCTTCGTGTGTGGGAGAGCCATATCACGTGCATGGGAATGCTTCGTGTGTGGGAGAGCCATATCATATGCATGGGAAGGCTTCGTGTGTGGGAGAGTCATATCATGTGCATGGGAAAGCTTCGTGTGTGCGAGAGCCATATCATGTGCATGAGAAAACTTCGTGTGTGGGAGAGCCATATCACGTGCATGGGAAGGCTTCGGGTGTGTGACAGCCATATCACATGCATGGGAAGGCTTCGTGTATGGGAGAGCCATATCACGTGCATGGGAATGCTTCGTGTGTGGGAGAGCCATATCATGTGCATGGGAAGGATTCGTGTGTGGGAGAGTGATATCATGTTCATGGGAAAGCTTCGTGTGTGGGAGAACCATATCACGTGCATGGGAAGACTTTGTGTGTGGGAGAGCCATATCACGTGCATGGGAAGACTTCGTGTGTGGGAGAGCCATATCACGTGCATGGGAAGGCTTCGTGTATGGGAGAGCCATATTACGTGCAAGGGTAGGATTCGTTTGTGGGAGAGCCATATCTTGTGCATGGGAAGGCTTCATGTGTGGGAAAGCCATATCACGTGCATGGGAAGACTTCTTGTGTGGGAGAGCCATATCACATGCATGGGAAGGCTTCGTGTGTGGGAGTGCCATATCAAGTGCATGGGAAGACTTTTGTGTGGGAGAGCCACATCACGTGCATTTGGAATGCTTCGTGTGTGGGAGCGCCATATCACGTGCATAGGAATGCTTCGTGTGTGGGAGAGCCATATTACGTGCATGGGAATGCTTCGTGTGTGGGAGAGCCATATCATGTGCATGGGTAGGCTTCGTGTGTGGGAGAGTGATATCATGTGCATGGGTAGGCTTCGTGTGTGGGAGCGCCATATCACGTGCATAGGAATGCTTCGTGTGTGGGAGAGCCATATTAGGTGCATGGGAATGCTTCGTGTGTGGGAGAGCCATATCATGTGCATGGGTAGGCTTCGTGTGTGGGAGAGTGATATCATGTGCATGGGTAGGCTTCGTGTGTGGGAGAGTGATATCATGTTCATGGGAAAGCTTCGTGTGTGGGAGAGCAATATCACGTGCATGAGAAAACTTCGTGTGTGGGAGAGCCATATCACGTGCATGGGAAGACTTCGTGTGTGGGAGAGCCATATCATGTGCATGGAAAGGCTTCGTGTGTGGGAGAGCCATATCACGTGCATGGGAATGCTTCGTATGTGGGAGAGCCATATCACGTGCATGGGAAGGCTTCGTGTGTGGGAGAGCCATATCATGTGCATGGGAAAGCTTCGTGTGTGGGAGAGCGATATCACGTGCAAGGGAAGAATTCGTGTGTAGGAGAGTCATATAATGTGCATGGGAAGGCTTCGTGTGTGGGAGAGTCATATCATGTGCATGAGAATACTTCGTGTGTGGCAGAGTCATATCATGTGCATTAGAAGACTTCGTGTGTAGGAGAGTCATATCATGTGCATGGGAAAGCTTCGTGTGTGGGAGAGCTATATCAGGTGCATGAGAAGAATTCGTGTGTAGGAGAGTCATATCATGTGCATGGGAAGGCTTCGTGTATGGGACAGCCATATCACGTGCATGGGAAGGCTTCGTGTGTGGGAGAGCCATATCACGTGCATGGGAATGCTTCGTGTGTGAGAGAGCCATATCATGTGCATGGGAAGGCTTCGTGTGTGGGAGAGTCATATCATGTGCATGGGAAAGCTTCGTGTGTGGGAGAGCCATATCATATGCATGAGAAAACTTCGTGTGTGGGAGAGCCATATCACGTGCATGGGAAGGCTTCGTGTGTGTGACAGCCATATCACGTGCATGGGAAGGCTTCGTGTATGGGAGAGCCATATCACGTGCATGGGAATGCTTCGTGTGTGGGAGAGCCATATCATGTGCATGGGAAGGCTTCGTGTGTGGGAGAGTGATATCATGTTCATGGGAAAGCTTCGTGTGTGGGAGAACCATATCACGTGCATGGGAAGACTTTGTGTGTGGGAAAGCCATATCACGTGCATGGGAAGACTTCGTGTGTAGGAGAGTCATATAATGTGCATGGGAAGGCTTCGTGTGTGGGAGAGTCATATCATGTGCATGAGAAGACTTTGTGTGTGGGAGAGTCATATCATGTGCATTAGAAGACTTCGTGTGTGGGAGAGCCATATCATGTGCATGGGAATGCTTCGTGTGTGGGAGAGCCATATCATGTGCATGGGAATGCTTCGTGTGTGGGAGAGCCATATCATGTGCATGGGAATGCTTCGTGTGTGGGAGAGCCATATCACGTGCATGGGAATGCTTCGTGTGTGGGAGAGCCATATCACGTGCATGGGAAGATTTCGTGTGTGGGAGAGCCATATCACGTGCATGGGAAGAAGTCGTGTGTGAGAGAGCCATATCACGTGCATGGGAAGACGTCGTGTGTGGGAGAGCCATATCACGTGCATGGGAAGACTTCGTGTGTTGTAGAGCCATATCACGTGCATGGGAAAGCTTCGTGTGTGGGAGAGCCATATTACATGCATGGGTAGGCTTCGTGTGTGGGAGAGCCATATCTTGTGCATGGGAAGGCTTCATGTGTGGGAAAGCCATATCACGTGCATGGGAAGACTTCTTGTGTGGGAGAGCCATATCACGTGCATGGGAAGGCTTCGTGTGTGGGAGTGCCATATCAAGTGCATGGGAAGACTTTTGTGTGGGAGAGCCACATCACGTGCATGGGAATGCTTCGTGTGTGGGAGCGCCATATCACGTGCATAGGAATGCTTCGTGTGTGGGAGAGCCATATTACGTGCATGGGAATGCTTCGTGTGTGGGAGAGCCATATCATGTGCATGGGTAGGCTTCGTGTGTGGGAGAGTGATATCATGTGCATTAGAAGACTTCGCGTGTAGGAGAGTCATATCGTGTGCATGGGAAAGCTTCGTGTGTGGGAGAGCTATATCAGGTGCATGAGAAGAATTCGTGTGTAGGAGAGTCATATCATGTGCATGGGAAGGCTTCGTGTATGGGACAGCCATATCACGTGCATGGGAAGGCTTCGTGTGTGGGAGAGCCATATCACGTGCATGGGAATGCTTCGTGTGTGGGAGAGCCATATCATGTGCATGGGAAGGCTTCGTGTGTGGGAGAGTCATGTCATGTGCATGGGAAAGCTTCGTGTGTGGGAGAGCCATATCATGTGCATGAGAAAACTTCGTGTGTGGGAGAGCCATATCACGTGCATGGGAAGGCTTCGTGTGTGTGACAGCCATATCACGTGCATGGGAAGGATTCGTGTATGGGAGAGCCATGTCACGTGCATGGGAATGCTTCGTGTGTGGGAGAGCCATATCATGTGCATGGGAAGGCTTCGTGTGTGGGAGAGTGATATCATGTTCATGGCCATATCACGTGCATGGGAAGACTTCGTGTGTAGGAGAGTCATATAATGTGCATGGGAAGGCTTCGTGTGTGGGAGAGTCATATCATGTGCATGAGAAGACTTCGTGTGTGAGAGAGTCATATCATGTGCATTAGAAGACTTCGTGTGTAGGAGAGTCATATCATGTGCATGGGAAAGCTTCGTGTGTGGGAGAGCCATATCATGTGCATGAGAAAACTTCGTGTGTGGGAGAGCCATATCACGTGCATGGGAATGCTTCGTGTGTGGGAGAGCCATATCATGTGCATGGGAATGCTTCGTGTGTGGGAGAGCCATATCATGTGCATGGGAATGCTTCGTGTGTGGGAGAGACATATCATGTGCATGGGAAGGCTTCGTGTGGGGGGGAGCCATATCACGTGCATGGGAATGCTTCGTGTGTCGGAGAGCCATATCACGTGCATGGGAAGACTTCGTGTGTGGGAGAGCCATATCAAGTGCATGGGAAGGCTTCGTGTGTGTGAGAACCATATCACGTGCATGGGAAGACTTTGTGTGTGGGAAAGCCATATCACGTGCATGGGAAGACTTGGTGTGTAGGAGAGTCATATAATGTGCATGGGAAGACTTCGTGTGTGGGAGAGTCATATCATGTGCATTACAAGACTTAGTGTGTAGGAGAGTCATATTATGTGTATGGGAAAGCTTCGTGTGTGGGAGAGCTATATCAGGTGCATGAGAAGAATTCGTGTGTAGGAGAGTCATATCATGTGCATAGGAAGGCTTCGTGTATGGGACAGCCATATCACGTGCATGGGAAGGCTTCGTGTGTGGGAGAGCCATATCACGTGCATGGGAATGCTTCGTGTGTGGGAGAGCCATATCATGTGCATGGGAAGGCTTCGTGTGTGGGAGAGTCATGTCATGTGCATGGGAAAGCTTCGTGTGTGGGAGAGCCATATCATGTACATGAGAAAACTTCGTGTGTGGGAGAGCCATATCACGTGCATGGGAAGGCTTCGTGTGTGTGACAGCCATATCACGTGCATGGGAAGGCTTCGTGTATGGGAGAGCCATATCACGTGCATGGGAATGCTTCGTGTGTGGGAGAGCCATATCATGTGCATGGGAAGGCTTCGTGTGTGGGAGTATGATATCATGTTCATGGGAAAGCTTCGTGTGTGGGCGAACCGTATCACGTGCATGGGAAGACTTTGTGTGTGGGAAAGCCATATCACGTGCATGGGAAGACTTCGTGTGTGTGACAGCCATATCACGTGCATGGGAAGGCTTCGTGTGTGGGAGAGCCATATCATGTGCATGGGAAGGCTTCGTGTGTGGGAGAGTGATATCATGTTCATGGCCATATCACGTGCATGGGAAGACTTCGTGTGTAGGAGAGTCATATCATGTGTATGGGAAAGCTTCGTGTGTGGGAGAGCTATATCAGGTGCATGAGAAGAATTCGTGTGTAGGAGAGTCATATCATGTGCATGGTAAGGCTTCGTGTATGGGACAGCCATATCACGTGCATGGGAAGTCTTCGTGTGTGGGAGAGCCATATCACGTGCATGGGAATGCTTCGTGTGTGGGAGAGCCATATCATGTGCATGGGAAGGCTTCGTGTGTGGGAGAGTCATATCATGTGCATGGGAAAGCTTCGTGTGTGGGAGAGCCATATCATGTGCATGAGAAAACTTCGTGTGTGGGAGAGCCATAAAACGTGCATGGGAAGGCTTCGTGTGTGTGACAGCCATATCACGTGCATGGGAAGGCTTCGTGTATGGGAGAGCCATATCACGTGCATGGGAATGCTTCGTGTGTGGGAGAGCCATATCATGTGCATGGGAAGGCTTCGTGTGTGGGAGTGTGATATCATGTTCATGGGAAAGCTTCGTGTGTGGGAGAACCGTATCACGTGCATGGGAAGACTTTGTGTGTGGGAAAGCCATATCACGTGCATGGGAAGACTTCGTGTGTAGGAGAGTCATATAATGTGCATGGGAAGGCTTCGTGTGTGGGAGAGTCATATCATGTGCATGAGAAGACTTCGTGTGTGGGAGAGTCATATCATGTGCATGAGAAGACTTCGTGTGTAGGAGAGTCATATCATGTGCATGGGAAAGCTTCGTATGTGGGAGAGCCATATCATGTGCATGAGAAAACTTCGTGAGTGGGAGAGCCATATCATGTGCATGGGAAGGCTTCGTGTGTGTGACAGCCATATCACGTGCATAGGAAGGCTTCATGTGTGGGAGAGCCATATCACGTGCATGGGAATGCTTCGTGTGTGGGAGAGCCATATCATGTGCATGGGAATGCTTCGTGTGTGGGAGAGCCATATCATTTGAAAGGGAATGCTTCGTGTGTGGGAGAGTCATATCATGTGCATGGGAAAGCTTCGTGTGTGGGAGAGCCATATCATGTGCATGAGAAAACTTCGTGTGTGGGAGAGCCATATCACGTGCATGGGAAGGCTTGGTGTGTGTGACAGCCATATCACGTGCATGGGAAGGCTTCGTGTATGGGAGAGCCATATCACGTGCATGGGAATGCTTCGTTTGTGGGAGAGCCATATCATGTGCATGGGAAGGCTTCGTGTGTGGGAGAGTGATATCATGTTCATGGGAAAGCTTCGTGTGTGGGAGAACCATATCACGTGCATGGGAAGACTTTGTGTGTGGGAAAGCCATATCACGTGCATGGGAAGACTTCGTGTGTAGGAGAGTCATATAATGTGCATGGGAAGGCTTCGTGTGTGGGAGAGTCATATCATGTGCATTAGAAGACTTCGTGTGTAGGAGAGTCATATCATGTGCATGGGAAAGCTTCGTGTGTGGGAGAGCTATATCAGGTGCATGAGAAGAATTCGTGTGTAGGAGAGTCATATCATGTGCATGGGAAGGCTTCGTGTATGGGACAGCCATATCACGTGCATGGGAAGGCTTCTTGTGTGGGAGAGCCATATCACGTGCATGGCAATGCTTCGTGTGTGGGAGAGCCATATCATGGCCATGGGAAGGCTTCGTGTGTGGGAGAGTCATATCATGTGCATGGGAAAGCTTCGTGTGTGGGAGAGCCATATGATGTGCATGAGAAAACTTCGTGTGTGGGAGAGCCATATCACGTGCATGGGAAGGCTTCGTGTGTGTGACAGCCATATCACGTGCATGGGAAGGCTTCGTGTATGGGAGAGCCATATCACGTGCATGGGAATGCTTCGTGTGTGGGAGAGCCATATCACGTGCATGGGAAAGCTTCGTGTGTGGGAGAGCCATATCACGTGCATGGGAAGGCTTCGTGTGTGGGAGAGCCATATCACGTGCATGGGAATGCTTCGTGTGTGGGAGAGCCATATCATGTGCATGGGAAGGCTTCGTGTGTGGGAGAGTCATGTCATGTGCATGGGAAAGCTTCGTGTGTGGGAGAGCCATATCATGTGCATGAGAAAACTTCGTGTGTGGGAGAGCCATATCACGTGCATGGGAAGGCTTCGTGTGTGTGACAGCCATATCACGTGCATTGGAAGGCTTCGTGTATGGGGAGAGCCATATCACGTGCATGGGAATGCTTCGTGTGTGGGAGAGCCATATCATGTGCATGGGAAGGCATCGTGTGTGGGAGAGTGATATCATGTTCATGGCCATATCACGTGCATGGGAAGACTTCGTGTGTAGGAGAGTCATATAATGTGCATGGGAAGGCTTCGTGTGTGGGAGAGTCATATCATGTGCATGAGAAGACTTCGTGTGTGAGAGAGTCATATCATGTGCATTAGAAGACTTCGTGTGTAGAAGAGTCATATCATGTGCATGGGAAAGCTTCGTGTGTGGGAGAGCCATATCATGTGCATGAGAAAACTTCGTGTGTGGGAGAGCCATATCACGTGCATGGGAATGCTTCGTGTGTGGGAGAGCCATATCATGTGCATGGGAATGCTTCGTGTGTGGGAGAGCCATATCATGTGCATGGGAATGCTTCGTGTGTGGGAGAGCCATATCATGTGCATGGGAATGCTTCGTGTGTGGGAGAGACATATCATGTGCATGGGAAGGCTTCGTGTGGGGGGGAGCCATATCACGTGCATGGGAATGCTTCGTGTGTCGGAGAGCCATATCACGTGCATGGTTAGACTTCGTGTGTGGGAGAGCCATATCAAGTGCATGGGAAGGCTTCGTGTGTGTGAGAACCATATCACGTGCATGGGAAGACTTTGTGTGTGGGAAAGCCATATCACGTGCATGGGAAGACTTGGTGTGTAGGAGAGTCATATAATGTGCATGGGAAGACTTCGTGTGTGGGAGAGTCATATCATGTGCATTACAAGACTTCGTGTGTAGGAGAGTCATATCATGTGTATGGGAAAGCTTCGTGTGTGGGAGAGCTATATCAGGTGCATGAGAAGAATTCGTGTGTAGGAGAGTCATATCATGTGCATGGGAAGGCTTCGTGTATGGGACAGCCATATCACGTGCATGGGAAGGCTTCGTGTGTGGGAGAGCCATATCACGTGCATGGGAATGCTTCGTGTGTGGGAGAGCCATATCATGTGCATGGGAAGGCTTCGTGTGTGGGAGAGTCATATCATGTGCATGGGAAAGCTTCGTGTGTGGGAGAGCCATATCATGTGCATGAGAAAACTTCGTGTGTGGGAGAGCCATATCACGTGCATGGGAAGGCTTCGTGTGTGTGACAGCCATATCACGTGCATGGGAAGGCTTCGTGTATGGGAGAGCCATATCACGTGCATGGGAATGCTTCGTGTGTGGGAGAGCCATATCATGTGCATGGGAAGGCTTCGTGTGTGGGAGTGTGATATCATGTTCATGGGAAAGCTTCGTGTGTGGGCGAACCGTATCACGTGCATGGGAAGACTTTGTGTGTGGGAAAGCCATATCACGTGCATGGGAAGACTTCGTGTGTGTGACAGCCATATCACGTGCATGGGAAGGCTTCGTGTGTGGGAGAGCCATATCATGTGCATGGGAAGGCTTCGTGTGTGGGAGAGTGATATCATGTTCATGGCCATATCACGTGCATGGGAAGACTTCGTGTGTAGGAGAGTCATATCATGTGTATGGGAAAGCTTCGTGTGTGGGAGAGCTATATCAGGTGCATGAGAAGAATTCGTGTGTAGGAGAGTCATATCATGTGCATGGGAAGGCTTCGTGTATGGGACAGCCATATCACGTGCATGGGAAGTCCTCGTGTGTGGGAGAGCCATATCACGTGCATGGGAATGCTTCGTGTGTGGGAGAGCCATATCATGTGCATGGGAAGGCTTCGTGTGTGGGAGAGTCATATCATGTGCATGGGAAAGCTTCGTGTGTGGGAGAGCCATATCATGTGCATGAGAAAACTTCGTGTGTGGGAGAGCCATATCACGTGCATGGGAAGGCTTCGTGTGTGTGACAGCCATATCACGTGCATGGGAAGGCTTCGTGTATGGGAGAGCCATATCACGTGCATGGGAATGCTTCGTGTGTGGGAGAGCCATATCATGTGCATGGGAAGGCTTCGTGTGTGGGAGTGTGATATCATGTTCATGGGAAAGCTTCGTGTGTGGGAGAACCGTATCACGTGCATGGGAAGACTTTGTGTGTGGGAAAGCCATATCACGTGCATGGGAAGACTTCGTGTGTAGGAGAGTCATATAATGTGCATGGGAAGGCTTCGTGTGTGGGAGAGTCATATCATGTGCATGAGAAGACTTCGTGTGTGGGAGAGTCATATCATGTGCATGAGAAGACTTCGTGTGTGGGAGAGTCATATCATGTGCATTAGAAGACTTCGTGTGTAGGAGAGTCATATCATGTGCATGGGAAAGCTTTGTGTGTGGGAGAGCCATATCATGTGCATGAGAAAACTTCGTGTGTGGGAGAGCCATATCATGTGCATGGGAAGGCTTCGTGTGTGTGACAGCCATATCACGTGCATAGGAAGGCTTCGTGTGTGGGAGAGCCATATCACGTGCATGGGAATGCTTCGTGTGTGGGAGAGCCATATCATGTGCATGGGAATGCTTCGTGTGTGGGAGAGCCATATCATTTGAAAGGGAATGCTTCGTGTGTGGGAGAGCCATATCATGTGCATGGGAAGGCTTCGTGTGGGGGGGAGCCATATCACGTGCATGGGAAGGCTTCGTGTGTGGGACAGCCATATCACGTGCATGGGAACGCTTCGTGTGTGGGAGAGCCATATCACGTGCTTGGGAATGCTTCGTGTGTGGGAGAGCCATATCACGTGCATGGGAAGACTTCGTGTGTAGGAGAGTCATATAATGTGTATGGGAAGGTTTCGTGTGTGGGAGAGCCATATCACGTGAATGGGAAGGCTTCGTGTGTGGTAGAGCTTTGTCGTGTGCATGAGAAGACTTCGTGTATAGGAGAGTCATATCATGTGCATGGGAAGGCTTCGTGTGTGGGAGAGCCATATCACGTGCATGGGAATGCTTCGTGTGTGGGAGAGCCATATCATGTGCATGGGAATGCTTCGTGTGTGGGAGAGCCATATCATGTGCATGGGAAGGCTTCGTGTGTGGGAGAGCCATATCACGTGCATTTGAATGCTTAGGGTGTGGGAGAGCCATATCACGTGCATTTGAATGCTTAGGGTGTGGGAGAGCCATATCACGTGCATGGGAAGATTTCGTGTGTGGGGGAGCCATATCACGTGCATGGGAAGACTTCGTGTGTGGAAGAGCCATATCACGTGCATGGGAAGGCTTCGTGTGTGGTAGAGCTTTGTCATGTGCATGAGAAGACTTCGTGTATAGGAGAGTCATATCATGTGCATGGGAAGACTTTGTGTGTGGGAGAGTCATATCATGTGCATTAGAAGACTTCGTATGTAGGAGAGTCATATCATGTGCATGGGAAAGCTTCGTGTGTGGGAGAGCCATATCATGTGCATGAGAAGAATTCGTGTGTAGAAGAGTCATATCATGTGCATGGGAAGGCTTCGTGTATGGGAGAGCCATATCATGTGCATGATAAGACTTTGTAGGAGAGTCATATCATGTGCATGGGAAGGCTTGTTGTTTTTTGTTGTTGTTTTACCTCTGAGCGGCACTTTTTTGCACACCATGGGCTAAATGGCCAGGTCACATGGACCCCGAAGTCTCAGAGAAGGTTGGGGGAGGGGACCCACTGGAACAGCTGTTGGGAGACAGATGGTAGCCTCCCCTCAAGGCCATCCAGCGTGTTCTTTAACGTGCACAGGGTATGTCTCTCCCGCACACGGGGCCACGGCTTAACGTCCCATCCGACGGACGGCGGCCTTTCCAAGCCCATCGATGTCCCCTACTGACCGTGGGCAGGGCGGGGAATTTTGTGGAGGTAAATCTCAACGCTGACCCAGCTGGGACTCGAACCTGGGAACTACAGAATACGAACCTGGTGCGCTACCGACTGAGCCACCCCGCCCCCCATGGGAAGGCTTCGTGTGTGGGAGAGCCATATCACGTGCATGGGAAGGCTTCGTGTTTGGGAGAGCCATATCATGTGCATGGGAAGGCTTCGTGTGTAGGAGAGTCATATAATGTGCATGGCAAGGCTTCGTGTGTGGTAGAGCTTTGTCATGTGCACGTTAAAAAACACACTGGACGGCCATGACGGGAGACTACCATCTGTCTCTTAACAGCCTTTTCAATGGATCCCCTTCCGTCAACTCATATAGTGTATAGAATGCTTTTGGATATTTATGTAATGTACGTCCTTGTGCTCCTTGCTCCCCCCCCCCCTTATGTTTGTTACATTCAGTGGCGTACCCAGAATCCTTCAATAAGGATTTCACATGTTTGAGTCTCTGCATATTGAGAGACTTGTAAAGTTAATAATCTGATATGAGTCATTTATTATAAGTAATAGCAAATAACATATTTGAATAACTCGCATTCGCATGCTTTTCATTCATTGCGGTATGCCACTGCTTCTGTTTTTATGCTATTCGCTCAGTCCATTTTTCTTGTATTGATTAACAGATGATTTAGCAACATTACATAGCAAACGCACTGTGTTCTCTAAAGAGCAGTAAATTGTTATTTTGACATAATGCCTAGCGCGGGACTTCGTTCTGCTGCTCCATTCGCACCAACTTCACGCCGGCTCTAACTGGATTTATATCATTCTCTAATATTAAAACTTTAACAAAAAATTCATAGACTTCAGAATTAGAGAACCTCTGTGTGGAGGACTTATGGTACTTTTTCATGTAGTTGGTGACAAACCTGGATAGTGTTTCATGTTGTGTAACTTAAACATCTATTCTATAGGTTGCCAAGAGCTCAATTATAAGTAAACTCCTAAACATGACTTATCACTAAAAAATGACCTTATTAAAGCTTTGAATGCGAACCAGAGCAAATTTTTCGATCCTTGCAGCTCTGTTCATTAAATTAGCCCATAAAGTTTCGTGTCGAGAATTTAACCTCAACCACGCTGCTGGTGATGTTCTTGAGAAGGTCCTTATTTATTTAAGAGTTAAAAGGTTAACATTTGAGAAATGAATAAAGTTTTATTTATAACTAGCTGAAAGTACCCGGCGCTGCCTGGGTGTCACTTTCAACTTGTGTATATGGGGCGGGGGTGGCTTAGTCGGTAGCGCGCAAGGCTCGTAATCTGTAGTTCCCAGGTTCGAGTCCCAGCTGGGTCAGCGTTGAAATTTATCTCAGCAAATTCTCCCGCCCTGCCCACGGTCAGTAGAGGACACCGAAGGGCTTGGAAAGGCCGCCGTCTGTCGGATGGGACGTTAAGCCGTGGCCCCATGTGCGGGAGAGCCATACTCTGTGCACGTTAAAGAACACGCTGGATGGCCTTGACGGGAGGCTACCATCTGTCTCCCAACAGCTGTTCCAGTGGGTCCCCTCCCCCAACCTTCTCTGAGCCTTCGGGGTGCATGTTACCTGGCCATTTAGTCCATTGTGTGCAAAAATGTGCCTCTCAGAGGTAAAACAACCCAACAACTTGAATATTCTTATTTTCACTGCATTAAAGGTAAATTTTGTAAGCCCCCCCCCCCCCCCGACACTTTAGCACCACAGCATTCCCCCCGTGTGGTCCGGTGATTGGTTTAGAAAACGGATTCTCACTTTTATTTATAATGATTTCGAAATACTTCTGTCATGAAAACACACAATTACTATTAATTCTATCTTAAGTTATTGAAATCACAATTTTATTTGCTTTAAGGAACATTTGTCCTTATACATGCCACATAATAGGTATTTGCATCATTAATCTGAGAAAAGCGAAAAGAATACATGCTAGTTTTATACTTAAAGGACTAAGAGACTAACGTGACAAACTGAATACATGAAATGCAAATCAGATTTTCCCTTTCGGCAAGATCATTAGAACAGAGGAAATATGCAAAACTGAAGCCTCGTGCAGCTCACACTAAGAATTATTTACATGATTGTTATATCACAGTGAGAAAATTCCTTTCCTGAGCAACAAGTGAGCAACTTTCTAAAGCAATATCAAAGGGTAAAAATTAGGATATCTGTAAACAAAATGGGACATCTGTAAACAAAATGGGACATCTGTGGACCGAAAAATATTGTCCTCTCCTAAATCACCAATGGTCTAGAAATCACGATTACTGAAGAGATCGATTTAAATATTAGAAATGTATAGTTTTAAATTCTCTATTTATCCATGAATGTCTGTCACGTTTTGGCAGTTAGTTACTTACGAGTGGTTATAGTTAGTAAGATTTGGCTAAGCATTTAACCGCATTCTATGCAGTTGTGAGCTCGATTAAAAGGAATTCGCCTTAGTAAAGGGATATTGTTTTTAAGATAAACCATCTCTTTTTTTTTCTCTGTTTTTTTTTGCCACAAATATAACACTCCGTTAAACCAGGCAAACCTCAGCGACATTTCGCAGGTTTCTGAGCATTGAAATGTCATCCTAGATCCATCAAATATATAAAAATGTATTTTAATTTCTTTTAATCGTTCTGAAAACAGTTAAAATTTATGACTTCAACATTGCATTTACAATCTTACAACTCTGCGGCAGAGTATTTATATATATATATATGTTTTTTTTCCTAAAAAACGGCAATGTTCCCTAAAGTGGTGCGGAGCTACTTACAATATGTACAGTGAGAATACATACAAATACAACATCACATAGAAAAGAGGCCTTGTTCAGGGAGCAATGCGCCTCAACTTTGTACATTTGTAATAATTCATTTGCTAAGTCCTCACGTTTGTTAGCATTGTTCTGAAGTTTTCGGGAAACATTGACCTCTCTCTTCTCCTTCAGGCACTCCCGTACACCTCTTATTTCCGATGATGAGCACAGCTTTCTGATCAGATGGATCAACAACGAGAACATCCTCCATTTCTTCAGCTTCGTCTAAGCCCGGAAGCTGTAGCGATGATTGACTGTGAGACATGGATATGCATTTTGGAGGTTCCTTGTTGTTGTTGTCCCCTTCCAAGACAACTTCTGTCCCAGAAAGAGTGCCAGAAATGGTTGTCGACGAAAAATCGTCCGACGCTGTCCACGAAACGGTATCAAGGCCATGTTGCAAGCGAAGTTCTGGATAATTCCTCAATAATCCATTCGTGGATGTCGCCGATTCCTCTTCTTCGACACACCAAGAGTTACTGTCTTCGTCTCCTTCCTTTGTAAGGTCTTCGGAGATGAGCACATCACAGATAGATATGTTGTCTTCGTCGTCGTCGTCATCTTCGTCTTCTGGTCGGTAACTTGGGCTGGATTCGTCCCCTATCGCCACATCAGTAACGTCGTCAGCATCACATGCCGACGGCGATGCTGTTGCTGCTGCTGCTGCGCCGTGCTCCTCGCTCGAGTTGCTGAATACGAGTATTGGTGGCACTCGACTTCTCAGCATCACATCTCGCGTCACCACTGGGACGTGGGAAGGCTTCTTCACAGGCGATTGAAATAACGAGCCGGAGATGCGGGAACTGCAGAGGCTGATGACGCTGCCGACCAGAGGTGTGGGGCTCAATTCAGAAACTGAAAGTTTCCGAGCTGAGCCATCGTGGTTGTGGTGGCCACCGATGTTGCTGGTCGATACTGGCCATGAAAGGGCAGAGGTGGCTGAGCGACACGGGTGCGATGAGAATGTGGCAACTGGGTCGTACAGCGTGTCCGCAATCCTTACAGCCGCTGGAGCGTTAGACGCATCTGGGGAAGAAAACAAAGGGGAAATTAATTGCAATGACTCAATAGCTACGGAAGCACAGATATATACTGTCTAGCCAATTTTATTATGAACACTGGCTCGTGCCCAATGTACCATGAAAGAGGCCAATGTATGCAAATTATTTTACTGACGTAAGTGTTCTATGTCACTACGAAGTCCCGTAAAAGTCGTTGGGTTGGGTTGGGTTGTTTTACCTCTGAGCGGTACTTTTTTGCACACCATGGGCTAAATGGCCAGGTCACATGGACCCCGAAGTCTCAGAGAAGGTTGGGGGAGGGGACCCACTGGAACAGCTGTTGGGAGACGGATGGTAGCCTCCCGTCAAGGCCATCCAGCGTGTTCTTTAACGTGCACAGGGTATGTCTCTCCCGCACACGGGGCCACGGCTTAACGTCCCATCCGACGGACGGCGGCCTTTCCAATCCCATCGGTGTCCCCTACTGACCGTGGGCAGGGCGGGGAATTTTGCGGAGATAAATCTCAACGCTGACCCAGCTGGGACTCGAACCTGGGAACTACAGATTACGAGCCTGACGCGCTACCGACTGTGCCCCCCCCCCCGCCCCCCGTAAAAGTCGTAAAGGAATGGTTGAAAGCAAAGTCAAGTGCGACATTGGATAGAAAGGCTCATCTGACTGATTTCGAAAGGGGACTCATCGTTGAAGCACGATGGGCAGGAGCATCCGTAATGGATGTGATGGAATTAAGAAAAAAATCATAGGGCACAATATCTTAAATGCATGAAGAATGGCAACGATTTCAAACGATGTCCGCCAATCGAGGGAAGTGCCAGAGGAAAAAGGTCGTGACACACAGGGACAGGCATTATGTTAGCATGAACTGTATGGTAAAACGGAACTGCTATAGTTCATCAGCTGAGAGAAATGATAGCTAGCAGTATACCATTTCAAAACCCATTTCAAAGAAAACTATGCGTAGAGCATTTGAAACTTTGAAATTTGGAAATTGCACTGTGATACATAAAACGTAGTATTAGACAGGTGATAGGCGTTTATAATGTCTGTTGTAAAATGATATTATTCCATTCGAAAACAAAACTAATATAGAGATATTTAGGTTTGCTTATCTACTGTGCTTCTGTTGAGAATTCTTCAGCTCACCCTTGCGTTCTGCAGCGGGGGTAGTTCAGTCGGTAGCGCGCCAGGCTCGTAATCTGCAGTTCCCAGGTTCGAGTCCCAGCTGGGTCAGCGTTGAGACTTATCTCCGCAAAACTCCCCGCCCTGCCCACGGTCAGTAGAGGACACCGATGGGCTTGGAAAGGCCGCCGTCCGTCGGATGGGACGTTAAGCCGTGATCCCCTCTGCGGAAGAGCCATAGCCTGTGCACGTTAAAGAACACGCTGGATGGCCTTGACGGGAGGCTACCATCTGTGTCCCAACAGCTCTTTCAGTGGGTCCTCTCCCCCAAGCTTCTCTGAGCTTTCGGGGTCCATGTGACCTGGCCATTTAGCACATTGTGTGCAAAAATGTGCCACTCAGAGGTGAAACAACCCAACCTTGCGTTGTACTCAGTGAGAAAGGAAATACCGATAAGTTTAAAATAGCCGCCATTCATTGTATGGAAGCTAAGCCGTGGCCAGTGGGCAGTAGAGTTGTACATTGTGCACGTTAAACAACACGCAAGATGATTGACAGAGTTTTTTCCTCTGCTATCCATTAGATCCCTTTCCCAGCTTTGATCTCTTGGATCTTTGTAAGGTAACCATTTAGCACATTTTGTTAAAAAAACAAAACAAAGGGTTGCTCAGAGGAAAAACAACCGAAACCAATGAAATTAATGAGATGTAAGTTTCGGACTTTAAGGGGAGGTAAGCGAACTACACTTACACACCAACATGGAATCGACATTGTTAAATGGAACAGATCGAGAGATATCGTTGGGGCGGGGTGGCTCACTCGGTAGCGCGCCAGGCTCATAATCTGTAGTTCCCAGGTTCGAGTTCCAGCTGGGTCAGCGTTGAGATTTATCTCCACAAAACTCCCCGCCTTGCCCACGGTCAGTAGGGGACACCGATGGGCTTGGAAAGGCCGCCGTCCGTCGGATGGGACGTTAAGCCGTGGTCCCGTTACATAACACGCTGGATGGCCTTGACTGGAGGCTACCATATGTCTACCAACAGCTGTTCCAGTGTGTCCCTTCCCCCAACATTCTTTGAGCCTTCGGGGTCCATGTGACCTGGCCATTTAGCCC
Source organism: Ryuthela nishihirai (assembly GCA_038380435.1). NCBI lineage: Eukaryota > Metazoa > Arthropoda > Arachnida > Araneae > Heptathelidae > Ryuthela > Ryuthela nishihirai. Next base: position 39,922,206 of record JAWZYU010000018.1, on the reverse strand, counting down.
ATGGTGTGCAAAAAAGTACCGCTCAGAGGTAAAACAACCCAAGAACCCAACCCGACAGATCTCGCTCAGTTTGAACTTCATTGATGTAAATAAAATATAACTTTCATAGTTCATGTTACTGACAAAGCCCTGGATAATTGAAGTTTAGAGGCAATCGAAAGAAAAAAAAAACGTGTAGTACACAGAGTAGAGATGAGCTCGGGCTTTGTCGGGGTCAAAATAACACAAACAATTTCGAGCTCAGAATAATTTAAATTCAAAATATTTCTTGCGATTGGAAAATAAATAAGTGAAAATACAAAATATTTTTTATTACAATTTCAATCTCTTAATAGGTCATTAGTAATTAAAAATAAGCACAATGCGTCTTTTGATTTTTCGTATGCTCTATCTCTGAGAAATGAATAACACTTCGAATTTATAATGACGTTACCCACGAACTTTCAAAGTCTACTAGTATTTCTAATAGTTTTCGTTTCGAAAAACATTACCATTTCAATTTTGTCAAAAAACGATTATAATTGATAACGATTATAATTATAATTATATCATAATAATATAATAATAAATAATAATAATAATATAATAATAAATAATAATAATAATATAATAATATAATAATAAATAATAATAATAATAATAATAATAATAATAATAATAATAATAATAATATAATATCATAATAACGTAATAATAAACGTGCATTTTTATATATAATTATGCATCAGGGAATTTTTTTTATCCCAAATGGGGCTTAGAAGTGTTGGGGGGGGGAGGCTTGGGTTCAACAATCATGAAAATGGTTCGGACTTAGTAACTTCGGGTCGGATTCGAACCATTGATCCCGAATTCACTTTCAATACACTGAGTCATGATATTAATAATTTGGAAAATATTTGTTGTGAATAGACCAATGGCATCATTCTTCCCCAAGTGTGCGTCTGGATGGATATATGCTTTCTTATTCAGTTTTGCAAGCAAAAATTTGAAAATATCAGGGCGATAAAAAGATCTATTGAAATTAATACTTCTATATTAGTAAACAAAGATGTATATCTGTTTTTTAAAAAAAATGCGAAACAAAACATTTTTATAGAACTATGATTCTTTTTTTTTAAAGTTCGTGTTTCAATTCAGTTTTATGAAATGAAAATTGAAAGAAATTTGTAACTAAAATTTGTATGCACAACCAATTAGTGATCTGGCAACCTTCGTGTCACGAAGGTTGCCAGATCACTAATTTCTAAAAAAATCGTTGCCATGTATTTTTTCTGAATTCTGTAATCAACCATAGTGTTCGAATATTTTTTGAGCGACTGTACCCCCAGGAAATGTGTATGTAACTGGCGTACCCCTTATATAGATAGATAAAATTATGGTTATAGTATAATAATGCCAACTTAGCGACTTTGTTACTAGATCTAGCGACTTTTGAGCTCTCACGACCTACCCCAAAAATTTTACCGCGTACCCCACGTTGAGAACCCCTGCTTTAAGTAATTCTTACTAATGAAATATTATAAATTGCAGTTTTCACATCCTTAAGGCGTTTTAATTTACGTCATTAAATGCCACTAAATGTGGAAGGAGAAACTTTTAACGAATATTAAAAGTGATTTATTTATGGTAGAAATTCGAAATTTCAGTGGTGCAGTGTCAAGGGATATTCCGCTGACAGCAACGGTCTTTTCCCTTTTCCCAGAAGGGTGGGAGGAAAGAAACTTTTTCATTTTAAGGAGAGAAATGTTTTTGTTATGTTGTATAACAACTAATAAAATACTACTATTTGCATTTCCCCAATAATTCATTAGTTCGAATTCAAATTTCAAAGAGTGGAAAAATCGGTAAATGGAAAACTTCATTATCTCTGTAAACGAGGTTTCCACATTTGTCAGAGGCGATATTTGTTCTTCTAATTTATGTTCACAAAACAGTAGAAAGTCCACCTCATACTTTAGAGGCGATTTGACGCAAGGAATAACCTATTTATCATAGATATACTATTTAATGTTTCTGATTATGAGGCAAAAATAATGCCTTCCCATAACCGTTCCTTATTTACACCGTTAAAATGTTGATTGTAATATATAGGGTTGGATTGTTTTACCTCTGAGCGGCACTTTTTTGCCCACCATGGGCTAAATGGCCAGGTCACATGGACCCCGAAGGCTCAGAGAAGGTTGGGGGAGGGGACCCACTGGAACAGCTGTTCGGAGACAGATGGTAGCCTCCCGTCAAGGCCATCCAGCGTGTTCTTTAACGTGCACAGGGTATGGCTCTCCCGCACACGGAGCCACTGCTTAACGTCCCATCCGACGGACGGCGGCCTTTCCAATCCCATCGGTGTCCCCTACTGACCGTGGGCAGGGCGGGAAATTTTGCGGAGATAAATCTCAACGCTGACACAGCTGGGACTCGAACCTGGGAACTACAGATTACGAGCCTGGCGCGCTACCGACTGAGCCACCCCCGCCCCACGAATAAGAGGCAGTGATGCTTTTGTTGTAAGGGGGCGAAAGCGAAACTGATAAAATACAATCAAGCTTGAAAATCAGGGAAAAATGCTTATTCTGCAAAAAGAATGATATACTTTCGGTAACAGATATCATGTAACCTCTGTCGGTGTAGGGGAGATGACTGATGCATTGCTTAAACGTAATGCAACCATTTGTGTTAAAACTATTGTTTGATAATCCATACTCTTGATAATTTCATCACCCCCAATTTTCCTCCCATAAACTAAAAAATTATGGTGGGTCAAAATGAACCCCCTTCACCTTTTACGATAAAGAACGAAATTGAGAGGGCTTAGAAATATTAAGTTTAAAAAAGCCGAACTCTGTCACATGGCCCTAAGAATTGTCCAATAGGGACTCCGATCTCTTCTGAGCCAAGTGGAAAACAATCGTCGTAGAATGCCACAGATTGGAGTTGAATTTGATTTCACCTCAGAGCGGACTTTTTTTGCGCATAATGGTCTAAATGGCCAGGTTACAAAGACCCAAGGGTCTCAGAGAAGTTTGGGAGAAGGAGGCTCACTAAGCAGTTGCTAGGAGACAGATGGTAGCCTCCCGTCAAAGCCATCCTACGTGTTCTTTAACGTGAAAGGGTATGGCTCTCCTGCCCACGAAACACGGCTTAATGTTCCATTCGATGGAGAACGGCCTTTCCAAATCCGTCGGTGTTTCATTTCTCTCCTGACAGAAGAATGGAACTTTGGGAGAAAGCTATCAACACAGGGGCAGTTAGGTATCGAAACCGGGGAACTACAGATTACGAGCCTGGAGCGCTACCGACTGAGCCACCACCTGTAGATTGAGGTGAAAGAATTCAGCGCAATAGCATTTTGCGCTTCTTTCTGTTGCATTTCGTCAAATCGTTCAATTTATTTTTCACCTGAGATCTTAACTTGATAAGAGAGCAGATGTGCCTGATGTAATATCTTATATTTCACATCGTCTATAACTTTAAAATCATAACTATTAAGTCCATTCTCTTCAATATGGTTTATATTAAAATCTTTTATTGTAATTTATGAAATATCACGTAAACGAAACAGAAATCACCAACCTTTGTCAGCTTCGTTATCATCTGTAAAGTTGAAAGTGAAATTTGCTGGAAGTGATGACATCTTCACGAGTGGCCTTTGTGATTTTAATTTCATTTCCTCTCTGCGGGCTTCTCTTCTTTTGTCTCTTCCCTGTGGCGAAGGAAAAAAGATGCTCGTCAGAGAAGAAAACGAGATGGAAAACATACAAAATAAAAGAAAACGATCAAAATTGGGTCATTCTGCCATGAACTGGATCAATCGAATACGAGACTAGCATTTGAGAATTAATATTATGTGGAAGCCCTGTTGTTTCCTGATGGAATAGGGTTGGGTTGTTGGGTTGTTTTACCTCTGAGCGGCACTTTTTTGCACACCATGGGCTAATGGCCAGGTCACATGGTCCCCGAAGGCTCAGAGAAGGTTGGGAGAGGGGACCCACTGGAACAGCTGTTGGGAGACAGATGGTAGCCTCCCGTCAAGGCCATCCAGCGTGTTCTTTAACGTGCACAGGGTATGGCTCTCCCTCACACGGGGCCACGGCTTAACGTCCCATCCGACGGACGGCGGCCTTTCCAAGCCCATCGGTGTCCCCTACTGACCGTGGGCAGAGCGGGGAATTTTGCGGAGCTGATGGAATAGAAGCACCGGTTATGTCATTGGCATTCTTTCAGGAAAATAAGAAATGATGTTTAATAGTTCCTTGAACTGTGTGATATGGATCATTCGAGACACTTATAGGGGTGCAAAGAGTAGAGGGTGGGGGGGGGGGAATCTGTCCCCCCTTTGGAAAACGCAATAGGATGGATAATTCGCCCCTTAATGCCGAATCTCTTTCTGGATAAAACCAAAATTGATATTTTAATCCTCTCCTCCTTCTCCGAAAGCAGCTTCTGGAATTGTTGTAAAATTGTTTTTAATTCCGTTACTGATTCTGAAACTTTCAGTTACGAATTATTAGATTTTTCTTAGTTTAGTTCACACAGTAGCTTATTTCATTACAGTGTTACTGCAAAATTTTGTTATGTTCGTAACTTATTAACACAGTTTATTCATATATGCATCATGTGTACTCAAGCAACCATGAATTATGGAGGTCCAACAAGACTTTGCAATTTAGTCCTCCAAACATGGGCGGGGGTGGCTTAGTCGGTAGCACGCCAGGCTCGTAATCTGCAATTCCCAGGTTCGAGTCCCAGCTGGGTCAGCGTTGAGATTTATCTCCGCAAAATTCCCCGCACTGCCCACGGTCAGTAGGGGACACCGATGGGCTTGGAAAGGCCGCCGTCCGTCGGATGGGACGTTAAGCCGTGGCCCCCGTGTGTGGGAGAGCCATACCCTGTGCACGTTAAAAACACGCTGGATGGCCTTAACGGGGGACTACCATCTGTCTCCCAACAGCTGTTCCAGTGGGTCCCCTCCTCCAACCTTCTCTGAGCCTTCGGGGTCCATGTGACCTGGCCATTTAGCCCCTGGTGTGCAAAAAAGTGCCGCTCAGAGGTAAAACAACCCAACCCTATATGTATAGCGAGCTGCAGCTGTTAAATTTGACATTATAGGCCTATTCTAACAAGATTATGCTTGACATTGTGTGCTAAGCATATTCTAGATCTCTCCCTTTTTCTGAAGTTTTAGGAATATTCTTCATATCCTCTATTTTCTAATATATGCGGGCAACATGCACAAACCAACATAATTTCTCTCTACACATGATGCTTTTCAAAGGTTTTCAAATCCTTCTTTTGTTTCGTGGGGTATAGGGGGCGACCGCCCCTATCATATTTCCTCCTTTGGGACTGTCTTCATATAGTAGTGTACAGTCGCTCAAAAAAATATCCGAACATCATGGTTGATTACAGAATTCAGAAAAAAATATCTGGCAACGAATTTTTTTTAGAAATTAGTGATCTGGCAACCTTCGTGTCACGTGATTACAGAATTCAGGAAAAATATCTGGAGCGTGTACAGCAACTGTACACGCTCCAGTTACCGTTCACAGCAAACTGGAGCGTGTTCAGTTACTGCACACGCTCCAGTTTGCTGTGAACGGTAACTGCACACGCTCAATATTTCCGTGAGTGAGCCCACACGATCTAGTATCAAAATAATATGACCACCTACAGTCGATCAAAAAAATATCCGAACGCTATGGTTGATTACAGAATTCAGAAAAAAATATCTGGCAACGTTTTTTTTTTAGAAATTAGTGATCAACCTTCGTGTCACGTGACACGAAGGTTGATCACTAATTTCTAAAAAAATCGTTGCCGGAAATTTCTTTCTGAATTCTGTAATCAACCATAGCGTTCGGATATTTTTTTGAGTGATTGTACAATTAGTGGGCTAAAGGAAAGTTTCCAACCTGAAGGAACAGGCAATCCAATATTTTCCAAACTACAGCAAGTACTCTGCTCAGTTACCAAGGTATTTTCAGTGGGGGGGGGGGGGGGGGGGGGGGTAGGTGATATCCCGAATCTTATTTTTGGTGACTTCCTTAGAAAATATAAGTTATTCAAGTCGGAAACAGGGAGATATTACCTTTCCTGGATAAGCCACTTCTACGCTACCTTTTCTAAAAGTAAATTTTGCGACACATATTCAAAAAAACTTGATACGAAAAATTTATAGTCATTTTATGCATGCAATCAGAAATACAAAAAAATTATCCTTAAACGGAAATTAAAAAAAATTCTCCTCCAGCAGGTCTCATATTCCTTACGAATGCTGCCTGTTTGTGGGGGGCGGGGTTGGCTCATAATCTGCAGTTCCCAGGTTCGAGTCCCACCTGTGCAAGCATTGAGAATTATCTCCGCCAAACTTCTCGCCCTGCCCTCGGTCAGTAGGGGACACCAATGGTCTCAGAAAAGCCGCCGTCCGTAGCATGGGACGTTAAGCCGTGTTTAGTGTGCGGGCTGGGTTATTTTACCTTTGGGTGTCACTTATTTTGCACCCAATGGGCTAAATGATCAGATCACAAAGACACCAAGAACTCACAGAAGTTGGAGACCCACTAGACAGCTGTTAGACAGATGATGGTCTCCCGTCAAGGCCATCCAGTGTGTTCTTTAACGTGCACAGGATATGGGTCTCCCGCACCCGGGGCCACGGCTTTATGTCCCATCGGACAGACGGCGGTATTTCGAAGTCTATCGGTGTCCCCTTCTGACCGAGGGGAGGCTGGTAGTTTTACGGAGATCAATCTCAAGGCTAATCCAGGTGGGACTTGAATCTGGAAACTGAAGATTATAAGCTTGGCGCGCTACCGACTGAGCCACCCCCAATATGCGGAAGAACCATACATACCCTGTGCACGTTAAAGAACACAAGAATGGGTGGCCTTGACTGGAGACTTCGATCTGTCTCTTAACGGCTCTCTAATGGGTCCCGTTCCCCAGCTTCGAGTCCCAGCTTGATCAGCGTTGAGATTTATCTCCGCAAAATTCCCCGCCCTGCCCACGGTCAGTAGGAGACAACGATGGACTTGGAAAGGCCGCCGTCCGTCGAATGGGACGTTAAGCCGTGGCCCGTGTGCGGGAGAGCCATACCCTGTGCACGTTAAAGAACACACTGGATGGCCTTGACGGGAGGCTACCATCTGTCTCCCAACAGCTGTTCCAGTGAGTCCCCTTCCCCAACCTTCTCTGAGCCTTCGGGGTCCTTGTGACCTGGCCATTTAGCCCATGGTGTGCAAACAAGTGCCGCTCAGAGGTAAAACAACAACAACCTGGCAAAGGGAATCAAAACTGCGAATTAACAGAAAAGAACTATTCTGTTGGATAAGATTCAGTTAGGAATGTCTGAGAAGATCGCGATTCCTATGTTTGGATGGGGCGGGGGTGGCTCAGTCGGTAGCGCGCCAGGCTCGTAATCTGTAGTTCCCAGGTTCGAGTCCCAGCTGGGTCAGCGTTGAGATTTATCTCCGCAAAATTCCCCTCCCTGCCCACGGTCAGTAGGAGACACCGATGGGCTTGGAAAGGTCGCCGTCCGTCGAATGGGACATTAAGCCGTGTCCCCGTGTGCGGGAGAGCCATACCCTGTGCACGTTAAAGAACACGCTGGATGGCCTTGACGGGAGGCTACCATCTGTCTCCCAACAGCTGTTCCAGTGGGTCCCCTCTCCCAACCTTCTCTGAGCCTTCGGGGTCCATGTGACCTGGCCATTAAGCCCATGGTGTGCAAAAAAGTGCCGCTCAGAGGTAAAACAACCCAACCCGTTCCCCAACCTTCTCTGATCCCTCGTGTTCCTTGTGACCTGGCCATTTAGTTCACTGTGTGCAAAAAAAAGTGCCACTCAGAGGTAAAATAACCCACAGCTTGTTGTTCGTGTAAAAAAAGACTTGTACAGTCGCTCAAAAAAGTATCCGAACACTATGGTTGACTTCAGAATTCAGAAAAAATATCTGGCAACGATTTTTTTAGAAATTAGTGATCTTGCAACCTTCGTGTCACGTGACACGAAGGTTGCAAGATCACTCAACACTGTTTTTTTTTAATCTCTTAGCGGCATTTTTGTGCTTACAATGGATTAAGCTTTAAACTTTGCGAATCATCAATAACAGATTAACGAATATTTGTAAGAATAGGTTCCTTATATACATTGCCGGACTTAGTCGGTAGCGCGCCAGGCTCGTAATCTGCCCAGGTTCGAGTCCCAGATGGGTCAGAATTGAGATTTATCTCCGAAAAATTCCCCGCCCTGCCCACGGTCAGTAGGAGACACTGATGGGCCGCCGTCCGTCGGATGGGACGCTAAGCCGTGGCCACGTGTGCAGGTAGAGCCATACTCTGTGCACGTTAAAGAACATGCTGGATGGCCTTGACGGGAGGCTACCATCTGTCTCCCAACAGCTGTTCCAGTGGGTCCCCTCCCCCAACCTTCTCTGAGACTTCAGGTCCTTGTGACCTGGCCATTTAGCCCATGGTGTGCAAAAAAGTGCCGCTCAGAGGTAAAACAACCCAAATCCTTGTATACAGAAAAATTAATAAAATTTACATTGAAAAAAAAAAGACCAAGTCGTCAGGGTTCCAAAGACTTCGAACTGAGTAGTGTAAGACGATTCAATCAGCAGCTGTTAAGAGAAGACAGATGATGCTGTCCATCTATACCATCCAGGGTGTTCTTTAATGTTCAGAAAGTATGGTTCTCAAGCACACAGAGCCACGGATTATCATCGTATCTGACGGATAGAAGCCTTTACCACGCCCATCGTTGTCCCTTTTCTTATTAAGTGCAGAGCGAGGGTTAGAAGAGATAATATCAACGCAGGCACAGATGAGACTCGAATCTGCAGAGGGTATGCTAAGGCCAGGACCAAAGGTAGGGAGGATGGGGCAAAGGGAAACTTCCTCCCTGAGAATACTAGTAAGTATATTCGAAGCACAAAATTGTGAAACATGCATATTTGATATATTTTTCAATAATTTTTCAACGATGTTTAAAATGGGGCGGAAAATACACTGCAATGAATTTCAGTCTCGTGACAACCCTTTTACATTTTTCCGGCTTCATCCAATCACTTGACCCCCCCCCCTCCCCCTTTATTTTTTTCTATATCCATGTTTGATTAAGACTCTGATGCCCAACAGCACGAGCTAAACCATGCCCTCAAATGTAGAAGCTGCAAACATTTTAATTATACAGCGAAATCTTAGAAACAGCAAGTTTACCGTTAAGGATGAAAAAAAAAAGGGTAATTGGCAAGAAAATAATCTTCAGCCGCAATCATTCCCGGGATTTCCATTCTCCAACGCGAAAACCGTTCATTAAAAATCGCTTCATTTGCTCAAGGCTGAATAGGCTGAGCAGAGAGAGAGAGATCTTGGAAGCATACACTTAATGATAACGAAAAGAAGATGCGGATCATTTTGACTACTAAGGAACGTTAGCGGGTAACGCAACCTGTAATTGTAACCTCTTAGCGCGTCATAGAAATGACGTCAATCGACTAAGCCTCTGACATCATCGCATTAACAGCGTCATCTATCGCAGTGAGGTAATGATAATGAAGGAAATAGGGATCTTTAAAGTCATTTATGTTGGTATGAAAACAGAACCCAGTGTAGGAGAAGACATAAAGGGAAAAGAATTATGTCTGAACAACCATTTTTTTTTCTGATCTTGAAGTAATAAACAATAAGCTTATCTATCAGAATGAGGTCAGTTTTCTGCAAACTGGATATTTTTATGGGAAAAAAATAAATCTCGAGAGCTGAATATTCGGTCATTTAGATCAGTGGCTGTCCATCTATGCCATCCACATTTTTGGAACCACATTTTTGGGGTGGGATGAGGGTGTTAGGGGGCGTTGGCAGTGAGAAACTCTGAAAAACGGAACTCGTTGGAATTGGGAGAAAAAAATTTGCTTTTTCTTCAGGTACTGTCGCTCAAAAAAGTATCCGAACACTACGGTTGATTACAAAAAAATCAGAAAAAATATCTGGCAACGATATTTTTAGAAATTAGTGATCTGACAACCTTCGTGTCACGTGACACGAAGGTTGTCAGATTACTAATTTCTAAAAAAAAATCGTTCGACCCCGCCTTCTCTTGGTGCAGACCGTTAGTACCTTTCAAAAGAGATACTCTCTTGTGGAAGTGAACGGAAGGGGAGGGCTGCCAGATTAGTGTGGCCTACTGATCTGGACAACTATGGCTACTTTTCTTTTTTTTCTACCCTGCTGAGGAGTGGTCAACCACACAGGGTCCTGGTGCTGACCATATAAACCCACTGGACTGGACAGATACATGGCTCTGAGTTTGATTATGGATCCTGATTTTGCTGCACTAGTGGGCTTCTGTGGAGGGAAAATCTTCCGCTGTGTTTCCTGTTTATGGGTTGACAGCCCCAAGTGAATAGATTCACAGGATATGTTTATCAGCTGGTGAATAATCCCGAGCAGAGGTCATCGCAGGCACCTGAACTCTTTGCTTCTATTGGCATCGTCAAATTCTACATTGGAGAAAAACTTCCAGTGTAGATGGATTCAGCCTTTAGTGGTGGGGGAACGGGTCTTTGCCCCATGTCTGCGATTAGGGGGCTGTTTGATATTGTCGGCATTTCCTCTCTCAATAAACATAGTTTCTTTAAACATCCCACTAACCATTTTCTCTCCATAGGTAGTTGGAATGTGAGGACTCTGCACAGAGCTTTTTCTCTTGATGTCCTCACACGAGAATTCCACCATTATAGTTTAGATATTCTCGGCTTACAAGAGAGCAGATGGACAGATAAAGGTCAGATTCTTAAAAATAATCTTAAATTTCTCTATTCAGGGAGGGATGACAAAAAGCATCACCAAGGCGTGGGTCTACTTCTCAGCAGACACGCTAGTGATGCTCTTCTAGGATATGAGTGCATTAATGAAAGGTTTCTTACAGCAAAATTTCAGACAATCGTTAAAGACTTGAATGTTATCTGCTGTTATGCCTCCACTGAGGACAGTCATGGTATGCTTACTACTGAAGTTGAGGAAGAATGGGATCATTTTAAACAGGCTTTTTTGGACACTAACAGTACTCTTGTAGGAAAAAAGGAGCGGAAGAGAGAATTATCTGAGTGATAAGGCACTTGAGCTTATTTCGGAAAGAAAGAACTGCAGGAATGTCCTTAATCAATACCCTACTAGTCCTAATAGAAAGCATTACAGAGAACTTAATAAACGTGTAAAAGATCAGTTAGCTGCTGATAAGAATCTTTGGCTTGATGGTTTGGTTGACAAAGCCGAGGAAGCAGTTAGACAGCACAACAGCAGAGAACTGTACCAGATAGTTAATGTTTTGTGTGGTAGAAAACGGACAGGTATACAGGGATTGAAAGATAAACAAGGTAAGGTTATAGAAGGTGAGGATTCTGTCATGGCTAGGTGGGCTGAGCATTTCAGTGATATTCTAAACAATGCGGTTAGTTCTATTCCTATTGTTTGCAATGATGATAGATGCATTGGTGGCTTTAATGTTGGCCCTATAACACAATCTGAAGTTATTTTGGCTGTTTCTAAACTTAAACTTTATAAATCCCCAGGGGTAGATGAAATTACTACAGAAATGCTTGGAGCTGGAAGGGGTTTCGGTTACCACTTGGATGACTGAAATTCTGAATATCTTTTATGATAAAGGCATGGTTCCTAAGGATTTCACCAGAGCTATTGTTATCCCTATTTTCAAAAAAGGTGATCGCAGTTGTTGTGATAACTACAGGGGTATCAGCCTACTCTCTGTTCCAGATAAAGTTCTTTCCATGATTGTGCTTAATAGAATTAAGAATCTGGTTGACAGTCAATTGCGTGATGAGCAATGTGGATTCAGAAGTGGTAGGGGATGTGTGGATCAAATATTTTCACTTAGGCAGATTCTTGAGAAATGTTTTGAGTTTCAGAAACCTTTGGTTGCTAGCTTTGTTGATTTCAAAAAGGCTTTCGACTCTGTTGATCATCATAATTTGTGGTTGAATGTGAGATCATATGGTATACCAGACAAGTTAGTTAACATAATGAAAGCTCTCTATAATTACACTGAGTCGTGTGTGAGAGTTGGTGAGGCTTTTAGCAATTGATTTAGCATTACTTCTGGTGTTCGACAAGGGTGCATTTTGTCTCCTTTTCTCTTTAGCTTGGTTATTGATTATGTTATGCGAAATTCACTTCAAGGGAAAGATTTTGGCCTTTACTGGACTGGAGATACGAAAATTTCTGATTTAGATTATGCTGATGATTTAGCCCTTTTGGCAAATGATGTTGATGAGATGAACTCTTTCATTCGAGCTGTTGATGAGACTGGTAGTAGAGTAGGTTTGGTTATAAACAGAGAGAAAACTAAAGTGATGAAAATTGGTCAGGCAGGTTGTGATTCAGTTAATCTGAATGGTTGCAGTCTTGAGCAGGTGTCACAGTTTAATTATCTTGAGAGCTATGTGACTGATACTGGTGATGTGCGGCATGAGATTAACAGACGAATAGGTATTGCTGCCGGGACTTTTAAGAATCTATGGAGAGTGTGGAGAAATAGGCGTATACACCTAAATATTAAAATTAGACTGTATAATAGTTTGGTTCTTTCTAGGGTTAGTTATGGTAGTGAAACGTGGACACTTTGTAAACAAGATAACAGGAAACTAGATGCTTTTGATTCCAGATGCTTACGCAGTATCTTGGGCATTAGGTGGTTAAACTTTGTAACTAATGATGAGGTTAGGCAAAGGAGTTTGCAACCTCCTTTAAACAGCATATTGTGCAGAGAGAGACTCCGTTGGTTTGGCCATGTTGCCCGTATGAATAATTATAGATTGGCGAATAGGGTTATGAACAGTGTGCCTAAAGGCCTCAGAAAGAGGGGGAGACCTAGGATGTGTTGGGCAGACAATGTCAAACAGGATCTTGTTAGAATTGGTGTGCAGTGGCCAGATGCAGTAGATGTAGCTCAGGATAGACTTGCTTGGAGAACTAAATTGCATTGTCTGGTTGGACCTCCGTAGCCCATGGATGTTTGAGGAAGATGATGATGATAATGTATTTTTTTGCTAGGAATGGGCTAAAATAGTCAGGTCAACTCATCCAGCGTGTTCTTTAGCATTCGCAGGGTACGCTCCTCTGCACTGGCCACAGTTCAACGCGCTCACCAGGCGTACTTTTCAAGTCCATCGCACCTTTTCTGACAGAGTAGGGTTTTAGTGGAGATAATTCCCAAGTTGGACTTGAATCTGAGAAATGCAGTTTGTGAGTCTGACGCACTGCTGTTTAAGCCAACCACACTTTGAAGTTATCATGAATTGAATAAGTGATTTCATATTCGGCTTCTTTTTGCGTTTTAAAGATTATAAAGAAATATAGCTACCGTTTCATTAACAAAAATTAAACAGTTTATGAAACAAGAGTTTTATAATTTTATAAATATACTCTTTGGGTCCTTTTGGGGTTTATGTATTTTAACTTATATATAATATATAGAAAAATGTCTTTGAGGTTGGAGGGACTGCCCCTGTATTTCTGATTGTAAATTTTTTTTTATTTGTTTTGCTGTTTAGGATGTTAAAGTTTTTGCATAAAAATTGGTGTATTTATAGTTTATTTACTGATTCTGTTACTATGTTGTTGATGAAAGCACGACAGAAAGTATCAATATTGTAATATACTTAAAATGTTATTTCTAATGTTTACATATGTGTTTTTCATTTTAACCTAATACTCCACGTGCGAGTCTTTGAACTCTTGTGGTGCTGTAAATTTCCAAAATTATTGTAAATAATTATACTGTATCATAAATAATGTAAATGGAAATAAATGCTACTAATACTTTGTTATTGCCAATCAGGAACTATTTTAGACTTTGAGATATAAGCCCTGGGCTTGGAGCTCAAAAAATTAATTCAAGATATCAGGTAATTCTATAGATTAGAGTTGGGTTGGGTTGTTTTACCTCTGAGCGGCACTTTTTTGCACACCATGGGCTAAATGGCCAGGTCACATGGACCCCGAAGGTTCAGAGAAGGTTGGGGAAGGGGACCCACTGGAACAGCTGTTGGGAGACAGATGGTAGCCTCCCGTCAAGGCCATCCCAGCGTGTTCTTTAACGTGCACAGGGTATGGTTCTCTTACACACGGGGCCACAGCTTAACGTCCCATCCGACGAACAGCGGCCTTTTCAAGCCCATCGGTGTCCCCTACTGACCGTGGGCAAGGCCGAGAATTTTGCGGAGATAAATCTCAACGCTGACCCAGCTGGGACTCGAACCTCGGAACTACAGATTACGAGCCTGGCGCGTTACCGACTGAGCCACCCCCGCCCCATAGATTAGAGGTGAGAAATCTTTTTCTGAGAGAGAGTAATTATGTAAAGCCGAAACTGTGTGTGAGTAACAAGGATATATTGAGATCGGAGTTTCAAGACTTGTTTTTGATTTCGCGCCCCATTCGCCCCTACGACAATGCCTGAAAATCCACCTTTGTGCTTTCTTAATGAGCACAAAGGAAATAAAAAGTACAAAACAATAACCGAAATTATCTGCTTTAGTGAAGAAAGATTGAAACATTTATAATTTTTGTTTTCCGATTTAATATGATGTTTTACGAGAAAACGTTTTTTCACATTCCAATCCCGCCGAGTGGTTAGCACGCTGGGCTACTGATCTAAGGGACCTGGGTTCGAGCCCCGGGTAAGGAATGGATGTAGTAATGTTTTTCTGCTGAGGTCCCGCCATCCTCTCAGACATTCTACTGTGGCGTATAAACTGGCAGGCTCCTGTCAGACCTCTGTGGCAAGCAGCTGCTTGAGGGGGTATTTATTTATTTATTTTATTTATTAGTGGTATAAATATTTCAATACCAGTTTCTGACTGAATCAATTAGTTAAACACTTCACTACATTACTTCACTATTCCACATTATACCGAAAAGAGGCAGTTGAAGAGGGACTCTAGAACAACATGTTAATGTAAGGAATGAAATTATATGAGCTATACATACGGCCATTAGAAAAAAAAAACATTTTAAAGTGTTATATTAATATAACAGTTATAATTAAGTAACGAAAGTAACTGTGTGTATCAAACGTCAAGAAATTCTGTAAGTTTTTTTGTTTTGAAGGCGCGGATTTAGTGTCGCTTGTAATATCTATAAAATGCCAAATTTCCCATGCGTTTGATTGGTAGAGGTGAAGCAACCTCGTGGCCTCCCGATAAGTCCCGATTTAACACCAAGGGACTTCGCTTTTGGTAATACGTTTAAAACGTCGTTTATTCCCTGTAGAGTTCGTCATTTCAAGCATTCAAAGGAAAGAATCCCTGTGGCTCTTTTAAGAGTTACACCAGACATGCTCAGTAAAGTATGGACGGATTTGGGTTGGGTTGTTTTACCTCTGAGCGGCACTTTTTTGCACACCATGGGCTTAATGGACAGGTCACATGGATCCTGAAGGCTCAGAAAAGGTTGGGGGAGGGGACCCACTGGAACAGCTGTTGGGAGACAGATGGTAGCCTCCCGTCAATGCCATCCAGCCTGTTCTTTAACGTGCACAGGGTATGGCTCTCCCGCACACGGAGCCACGGCTTATCCTCCCATCCAACGGACGGCGGCCTTTCCAAGCCCATCGCTATCTCCTACTGACCTAGAGCGTTGGGTTGTTTTACCTTTGAGCGGCCCTTTTTTGCACACCATGGGCTAAATGGCCAGGTCACATGGACCTCGAAGGCTCAGAAAAGGTTGGGGGAGGGGACCCACTGGAACAGCTTTTGGGAGACAGATGGTAGCCTCCAGTCAAGGTCATCCAGCGTGTTCTTTAACGTGCACAGGGTATGGCTCTCTCGCACATGGGCCACGGCTTAATGTCCCATCCGACGGACGGCGGCCTTTCTAAGCCCATCGGTGTCCCCTACTGACCGTGGGCAGGGTGGGGAATTTTGCGAACCCCCCATAATGCTACAAAGCATCCGTTTCATCGTAGTTTGCACTGACCTTTCTGCGCACACTGTCGGCTAACTCGGCTGCCAGTTGGCGTTCAATTTCTGCGTCCATTTCTATATCGTCGTCCATGTGCTTATGAGACTCCTCGAGGTGCTTCATGAGCACAGCCACGACGACGTTCACCAGAACAAACTGAGCCATTAACACAAAGACCACGAAGTACAGAGGAGCGATGATGGGAGACACGCAGCAGTTGCGGATGCAGTCGCTGGAAGAATCACAGTTCTCACGCAGAGTGTCCTGCAAGAGGGAAACAGAAATTATCAGCAAAAATTAGATTAGAAAAATATAAATTAAAAAAATTAAAAAATTAAAAAAATACTTATCTTCCTAGAGAGCCCTAAAAAGTAGAAAATAAACATATGGTGCAATCTGTCACTGAGTTCGTATTCACTTCAAAGGAAGATAGGGCGCCGGCAATCTTGTCGAGTTGATAAATCGGCGTCCTACCTCTTTCTTCGAAGCGAATACGAACTCATTGACCGATTGCACCATCGATATGCTTTAGGTTCATTTTCTACTTTTTAGGGTCTCTATAAGAAGATAAGCTGCCCATGGCCGAGTGGTTAGCGCACTTGGCTACTGATCTAAGGGACTTGGGTTCGAGCCCCGGGTAAGGCATGGATGTGTGTGTCGTTTTTCTGCTGAGGTCCTGCCATCCTCTCAGACCTTCTACTGTGGCATATAAACTGACAGGCTCCTGTCAGACCTCTGTGGCAAGCAGCTGCTTGAGCGGATATTTATTTATTTTTTTATTATACGAAGATAGGTATTTTTGAAATTTTTTAATTTATATTTTTTTGTTGTCACTGAAAACACCTACCTTCCAAAACTTGGTTATACGACTCATGAACATCGAGCACATATGTACTCCCCTTTTCGAGTCATGTTTGAGATAGACCACGACATTGGAGACATTACAAGTTTTAATTTAAGATTCGACTCGTTAAAGTCGACCCCCACGAAAATCCGCCCCTCACATTTTATCAGGGGGAAAGTGGGTGCGAAATTCGAAATAGTTTACGACCGTCATTATACGAGCTTTCATTTAACACTTAACTCATAACTGTAGACCCTCGCGTTCGAATGATATAGTAAGTAGAACGACTTTCAGATTTCCGGCTTTTAGGGTGGAAGAAAGCATGGGGAGTCAATTTTTCATAGCCTACGACACTCCCCGCATCATTGCCGCCATCATTTCATTTGACACTTAGCTCGTTACTTTCTGCACTTGCGTTCAGGGTTGGGTTGTTTTACCTCTGAGCGGCACTTTTTTGCACTTGTTCACATGGGCTAAATGGCCAGGTCACATGGACCCCGAAGGCTCAGAGAAAGTTGGGGGAGGGGACCCACTGGAATAGCTGTTGGGAGACAGATGGTAGCCTCCGGTCAAGGCCATCCAGCGTGTTCTTTAACGTGCACAGTGTATGGCTCTCCCGCACACGGGGCCACGGCTTAACGTCCCATCCGACGGACGGCGGCCTTTATCAAGCCCATCGGTGTCCCCTACTGACCGTGGGCAGGGCGGGGAATTTTTGCGGAGATAAATCTCAACGCTGACGCAGCTGGGACTCGAACCTGGGAACTACAGATTACGAGCCTGGCGCGCTACCGACTGACCCACCCCCGCCCCCTTGCGTTCAGGAGATACGTATAGAGGTACAGTCGCTCAAAAAAGTATCCGAACACTATGGTTGATTACAGAATTCAGAAAAAATATCTGGCAACGATTTTTTTTAACAAATGAGTGATCTGGCAACCTTCGTGTCACGTGACACGAAGTTGCCAGATCACTAATTTCTAAAAAAATCGTTGACAGATATTTTTTCTGAATTCTGTAATCAACCACAGTGTTCGGATACTTTTTTGAGCGACTGTACAATCCCTTTCATATTTCCTCCTTTTTTTCAGGGAGAGGGAAAGCATGGAGAGTCAATTTTTCATATCCTATGACATTCCCTGCATCAGAAGACGTAGAGCTCTTTCGACGTATAGCTTGTTACTTTCGGTCTTCGCGTTCTAGAGATATAGTTTAAGAATAATTTTAATATTTTCCCCTAAAAAAGGAGAGAAGATAGAACGAGAGGGGGGGGGGGTCATTATTTTATCGCCTATGACACTCCCGCATCACAAGCTTTCATTTGGCACATAAATCATTAAGTTTCTCTATCGCATTCGAAAGATATGGTGAAACAACGTTTTGTTAAGTCCACAAACCGACCAACCGACAAATGCCAAAGCCCCAGAGCAATAGGAAGAGAGGTAAAAATGCTTTCATTGGATAACACATGAGTTGTACTTTTTTGAACACAATGGTCGGGTTGTTTTACTTCTTAGCAGCAGTTTTTTGCATACAATGGGCTGAGTGGTCAGGTCACAATGGCCGGGTTGTTTTACTTCTTAGCAGCAGTTTTTTGCGCACAATGGGCTGAGTGGCCAGGTCACAATGATCGGGTTGTTTTACTTCTTAGCAGCAGTTTTTTTGCGCACAATATGGTGAGTGGCCATGTTACAATGTTTGGGTTGTTTTACCTCTTAGTAGCAGTTTTTTGCATATAATGGGCTGAGTGGCCAGGTCACAATGGTTGGGTTGTTTTACTTCTTAGCAGCAGTTTTTGCGCATAATGGGCTGAGTGGTCAGGTCACAATGGTTGGGTCGTTTTACCTCTTAGCAACAGTTTTTTGCGCACAATGGGGTGAGTGGCCATGTCACAATTGTTGGGTTGTTTTACTTCTTAGCAGCAGTTTTTTGCACACAATGGGCTGAGTGGCCAGGTTAAAAATGCGAGGCTGTTTTACTTCTGAGCGGCACTTTTTTTGCACACAGTGGACCAAGTGGCCAGATGCGCCCCAAGAGGCAGTCATCCAGATCGCCTAGGAGGAAGCTGCACATGCATGGTTTACATTTGGAGAGATGAATTATTTTAAAATTAAGTTTTTTTAAGCATATTACACTTTCGAAATTTAGGCCACTACAATAATTGGCTGTAGGTTAAATGGGCAACATTTCAGTTGAAACGAACAGGAGAACTGATTTTCTCATGTGGTCGTCTCCTCTGCTGATCTTGCATGATGCCATCGATGTGTGATTTCTTCGTTTTTTTCTACGGACTTCGAAGAATGCAAAAAATCTTTTTCTTGTAGAAGGAAACCATTATTCTCAGCGTAATTACATAAGCGATATTCTCTTTCTTTGAGAGAAAGGCGCATTATGAACTTAATTATGTCGGCGGCGTTATATCGAAGTAACGATTTCTGAAGATGCATTTAATTCGCGGGCCCTTCGCTAAGAAGGTTACTTCCACAGGCAAAGCTACGGTGTTGCTAATTAACGGCGATATAATTACAATACGAAATTCGATTCAAAGGCGTAGGTCGAGGAACGGAGCTAGGCGCAAGAATACATCTGCACTCCAAAAATTTAGGCCCATTAGCAATAATTAGTCGACCTAAACGAATTACATCCGTGCATGGAGAACTTGTGAAATAAAATTTCCATTAAACTCGGAAAACGAGAAGCTTCAATGAAAATCAATCTAGGAATTTTATGAGATGTGTGGGGCGCGGGTGGCTCAGTCGGTAGCGCGCCAGGCTCGTAATCTGTAGTTCCCAGGTTCGAGTCCCAGCTGGGTCAGCGTTGAGATTTATCTCCGCAAAATTCCCCGCCCTGCCCACGGTCAGTAGGGGACACCGATGGGCTTGGAAAGGCCGCCGTCCGTCCGATGGGACGTTAAGCCGTGGCCCCGTGTGTGGGAGAGCCATACCCTGTGCACGTTAAAGAACACGCTGGATGGCCTTGACGGGAGGCTACCATCTGTCTCCCAACCCCAACCCCAACCTTAGGGGGCTACCATCTGTCTCCAACGGGAGGCTACCATCTGTCTCCCAACCCCAACCCCAACCCAAGGGTCCCCTCCCCCAACCTTCTCTGAGCCTTCGGGGTCCATGTGATCTGGCCATTTAGCCCATGGTGTGCAAAAAAGTGCCGCTCAGAGGTAAAACAACCCAACAACCCAACCTATGAGATGTGCGTTTTGAATCTATTCATTGAATATACGAAATTTTGTTGTACATAACAAGAATGACACCTTGAAAAGTTTCAGTTAATACTTAAGGATGTGTTTGGGTTGTTTAAGTTATTAATAAGATTTACTTGTGATGTTTTGATAATCGAAATATTATAATGGAAATATGCTGGAGTTATAAATAAATAAATACACTGTTTGGTCAAATTATTATGAACGCTACATAAGCGCGAAGTGCCATCAAACATGCCAACGTACACAAAAATTTCGTACTGTTGTGTTCTACGTCATTACAGGGACTGATGGGGCGGGGATGGCTCAGTCGGTAGCGCGCCAGGCTCGCAATCTGTAGTTCCCAGGTTCGAGTCTCAGCTGGGTCAGCGTTGAGATTCATCTCCGCAAAATTCCCCGCCCTGCCCACGGTCAGTAGGGGACACCGATGGGCTTGGAAAGGCCGCCGTCCGTCGGATGGGACGTTAAGCCGTGGCCCGTGTGCGGGAGAGCCATACCCTGTGCACGTTAAAGAACACGCTAGATGGCCTTGACGGGAGGCTACCATCTGTTTCCCAATAGCCGTTCCAGTGGGTCCCCTCCCCCAACCTTCTCTGAGCCTTCGGGGTCCATGTGACCTGGCCATTTAGTCCATGGTGTGCAAAAAAGTGCCGCTCAGAGGTAAAACAACCCAACAGGGACTGATCTGAGTAACTTCGAAAGAGGGCTCGTTGTTAAAGAGCGATGAGTAAGAACATCGGTAACGGAGCTGATGGAACTCAGCGGAAAATCACAGGGCACAATATACCAAAGTATGGAGAATGGTAACGGTATCGAAGAACCTCTTCCAATCGCGGTAAATGCAGAAGGAAAAGGAGTCTGATAGACAGGCGTTTCCTGGTGCGACCTGTACGGCAAAGCAGAGACGTTACAATTCACCAGGCTGAGGAATATGACCGCGAAGAGCACTTCACAATACACTTCAACATGAGCTATGTGCAGCGAATT
This sequence comes from Ryuthela nishihirai, assembly GCA_038380435.1. NCBI lineage: Eukaryota > Metazoa > Arthropoda > Arachnida > Araneae > Heptathelidae > Ryuthela > Ryuthela nishihirai. The sequence continues at coordinate 39,901,182 of JAWZYU010000018.1, read as the reverse complement.
GAAATGTTTGAAATTTGCAACTGTACCACGAATATTAGGTAGGTGTTCAAAACAATTTGGCTAGGCAGTTATGTGTTACGATATAAAATGGAACAAAAACATTCACGAATCAGTAAACTTTGATGTGTGAAATTGCTTACTAAGGTATACAAAGGAAAACAATGAAAGCAATGATCATGTTTTAAACACAGTAAAAAAATTACTTATATAACACATAACTTTCATCATAGATAACAATATATATTATTGCAACTCATAGGTTGCTTCGGACGGAGCGCACCAGGCTCGTAATCTGCGGTTTCCAGATTCGAATCCCACCTGTGTTAGTGTTGAGATTTATTTCAGCTAAAACTCATCTCCTTTACCCTTTCCCATCCTACGGACGGCATGAAAAGCTGTCGCCCTCTATGAGACCCAGAGCAAGTTTTCGGGTTGGGTTGTTTTACCTCTGAGCGGCACTTTTTTGCACACCATGGGCTAAATGGCCAGGTCACGTGGACCCCGAAGGCTCAGAGAAGGTTGGAGGAGGGGACCCACTGGAACAGCTGTTGGGAGACAGATGGTAGCCTCCCGTCAAGGCCATCCAGCGTGTTCTTTAACGTGCACAGGGTATGGCTCTCCCGCACACGGGGCCACGGCTTAACGTCCCATCCGACGGACGGCGGCCTTTCCAAGCCCATCGATGTCCCCTACTGACCGTGTGCAGGGTGGAGAATTTTGCGGAGATAAATCTCAACGCTGACCCATCTGGGACTCGAACCTGGGGACTACAGATTATGAGCCTGGCGCGCTACCGACTGAGCCACCCCCGCCCCTCCCAGCGCAAGTTAAAGAACACACTAAAAGTCCCTGAAGAAGATTTCCATCTGCCTCTTTACAGCTCTCCAGTGTGCCCTCTTCTGGGTCCTTGTAACCTGACGATATAGTCCATTGTGTGAAAAATAAAAAGTGCTGCTAAGATGTAAAACAACCAACCAAATTTAAGTTACCGTGACCCTTTTTTTATATAAGGTACTACTCTATATGACTATATATTTAAATAAAACAAACACAGAATGTAATCTATGTACACGCGAATACAATCTCGTATTAGTGGCGAACACAAAAATAAAGCTCAGTGGCAGTCCTGGGTGCTGGCAGAGTGAGCATTTCCCTTTTCAGGGTGCGTTTGCCCTGTTTACCAGGCAAACGCACCCTGAAAAACCCTTTTTGGTGGCAAAGAGGTTAACGTGCTTAGCTGCTGATCAAAGTGACATGGGTTCGAATCCCGGATAAGACATGGATATTTTTTGTGTTATCTTTCTGCTGAGGTTTCGTCTTCCTCGCAGATTTTCTCTATGGCGTATTGTACTGACAGTCTCCTGTCAGACTTCTGTGGCAAGTAGCTGCTTGAGGGGCCCACTTTAAAACTTTTAAAGAAGCACAAAGGGACAATTTTAAAGGGAAATTTTAAAATTTGCAATTTCATCAAAATGCAGCACTTTTTATGTTCTTTTTTACGTTCTTTCATCACACGCCCATTAGGGAATTTATAATATCTGCGATAAGAACAACTATTCGAGACTCAATGTTTGAATAACGAATTTTTAACCAATTTCGAACATCACCGGATAAATCCAATTCTCGCTTAATCCATAGGTTATCCTTTATGAACGCAAATCATTTTGTGTCCAATTTATCCGGGGGGTGGCTCAGTCGGTAGCGCGCCAGGCTCGTAACCTGTAGTTCCCAGGTTCGAGTCCCAGCTGGGTCAGCGTTGAGATTTATCTCCGCAAAATTCCCCCGCCTTGTCCACGGTCAGTAGGGGACACCGATGGTATTGGAAAGGCCTCCGTCCGTCGGATGGGACGTTAAGCCGTGGCCCCGTGTGCGGGAGAGCCATACCCTGTGCACGTTAAAGAACACGCTGGATGGCCTTGAAGGGAGGTACCATCTGTCTCCCAACAGCTGTTCCAGTGGGTCCCCTCCCCCAACCTTCTCTGAGCCTTCGGGGTCCATGTGACCTGGCCATTTAGCCCATGGTGTGCAAAAAAGTGCCGCTCAGAAGTAAAACAACCCAACCCAATTTATCCGGTTTATATAATAGGATTTTTTAATTTATTAATAATTACAATAAGGCATTTATTTAAAATTAGAAAATACATTTAGCGTTAATTGCTGAATCATTCACACCTTTTTCGCAATTGAAAATGTCTTTTACCTTGACCAATACAAAATGTCTTACTCTGATATCTTTCCTTCAGAATATGGGAATCTTGTTATTAGTTTCTAAATCGCCTGGCGAGAGACTCAATGCCTCTTCGAAGCACCTTACCATTTCATTTAGATTATGAAATATGTATTTCATAACGATTATAGGAATCATGTTCACCTTGTGATTTTAGACTTCCTAATGAGATTAACTTTAATCACATGTAAGTCGAATGACGTTTTAACACTTTTGATTTAAGAGACGATACACTCTTATTACCATCAGAGATATTAAAAATAAAATAAATAAATACCCCCTCAAGCAGCTGCTTGCCACAGAGGTCTGACAGGAGCCTGTCAGTTTATATGCTATAGTAGGAAGGTCTGTGAGGATGGCAGGACCTCAGCAGAAAAACAACATGAACATCCATGCCTTACCCGGGGTTCGAACCCAGGTCCCTTAGATCAGTAGCCAAGCGCGCTAAACACTCTGCCATATTACAGGAATGTATAAATTAAATTCAACCGAAAGATTACAATTATTAAATTGAATTGCTGTTGCAGGCATTTCTGTCCCATATTGTGCCATGAGTCCATGCCTTTATTTCCAACCCCAGGACAAGTCACTGCTTCCAAACGTTAAATCTTTGTAGCTCTTATTTAGAACAATTCCAAGCTCGTAATAAATCAGTGGAAGCCCAATTACATAGATTGAGCGAAATCCTGAGGAGTCGTGAGAAGGGCAACTTCACTGACCTTCATGATTCCATTCCAGTTATCTCCTGTCGCAACCCGGAAGAGCGTGAGGAATGCCATCCCAAAGTTCCGGAAATGGGCGTGTTCACCGAGACCCTGGCATGGAAATTCTTCCGTACACTCTGTGGGGAAAAAAATAACATATTCAATATAATCGTTATTGATTATGGCTATAGCATTTATGAACAATAATTATGAGAATGGCGATAATAATCGTATTGATCAGAATGGCGATAATAATCGTATTGATCAGAATGGCGATAATAATCGTATTGATCAGAATAGCGATAATAATCGTATTGATCAGAATAGCGATAATAATCGTATTGGTCAGAATGGAGATAATAATCGTATTGATCAGAATGGCGATAATAGTCGTATTGATCAGAATGGCGATAATAATCGTATTGATCAGAATGACGATAATAATCGTATTGATCAGAATGGCGATAATAATCGTATTGATCAGAATGACGATAATAATCGTATTGATCAGAATGGCGATAATAATCGTATTGATCAGAATGGCGATAATAATCGTATTGATCAGAATGGCGATAATAATCGTATTGATCAGAATGGCGATAATAATCGTATTGATCAGAATGGTGATAATAACAATAACAATCAGAATGGTGATGAAACGTCAATGACGATAATGAACGCAATTGGGATAACAATAACAGAGAATGTCAAAATGGTGGTGATGGTGAAAATAATAGTAATGATCTGAATGGTAATAGGAACAGTGATAATAGTGGTATCAGTAATGATCAGAAATGCGATGATGATGATAATAATAATGATAATGATAGTGAAAATAGTACTAAAAAATCAAAACGATGCTGAAATGATATTAGTGGTGGCAGAAATGTAAATGATGGTAAAAAAATAAAGCATTTTATTTCGTTAAATATCTTAGTCAGCTTTTCTCCCACTATCTTGTTGCCTAACCTGCCATAAAGTAATTTTCTACGAGTTTCTATCCTGCAATTTTATGAAAATGAAACATTTTAAAAGTTTAAATTTTAAGCTTTAAAGCAAGTTTGATAAATTAGAATTAGTCAATGAACCTGATACACCTACAAATCTATTACAAATATATCGTAAACGTTACGGACTATACTTAAACAGGGCTGATCATCGGAATTGTGGACTAGATTTCAAAAGGACGGAACATAAGAATTTTGGGCTAGGCTTCAACAAAACGGAGCATCAAAATTGTGGACTAGGTCTCAATAGGATGGAGCATCAGAATTGTGGATTAGCCTTCACCAGAACTCATCATCAGAATTGTGGACTAAATATTACCGGAGCTGATCATCAGACATGTGTACTACACTTCAATAGGACTTATCATCAAAAATATGTATTAGGCTTCAACAGGACTGGTCATCAGAATTGTAGACGAGGTTTAAACTGGACTGATCATCAGAACCGTGGTTGAGGTTTCAACAGGGCTGATCATCAAAACTAAGTACTAGGCTTCAACAGGGCTAAACATCAGGCCTCAACGGGACTGATCATCAGAACTGTGTACTAGGCCTCAACAGGACTGATCATCAGAACTGTGTACTAGGCCTCATCAGAACTATGTACTAGGCTTCAACAGGACTGATCATTAGTATTGTGTACTAAGCTTCAACAGGACTGATCATCGGTATTGTGTACTAGGCTCAACAGGATTGATCATCAGAATTGTGTACGAGGGCTTTAACTAATGATGAGGAATATGTAAAGTAAACGTGAGCAAAACAATTAATAATGAGCATCAGAATTGCGCAATAGGCTTCAGCATAATGGAGCATAACAGTTATAGACTTGGCTTCAACCGCCAGACACTGGGAATTGTTTTTCCTCTACCGTATAAATCACAAGATGAACCATAGAGAATACATTTGTTTCCCGTAATGCATCAATATTTTTAAGATTTAAAAATAAAACGTGAAAAAAATTACATTATTGTTAGGATTTACTCTTTGAGTGGTAGAATAAATTTATCTTCTTTCCTCCAAACTCCAATTTCAAATTTATGAGGAATTTTGATAATTTCAGAGAGAATAATTCGGAAAGAAATTTTAAAATTATTATTCATTTTGCATTTCCGGTAGAAAAAAATCCGGGAGGAATTTATGGCGACGGATCAAATTTAAGGACTAAGACAAACACAAAATTCATTAATATCATAGAAGCCTATAAAACAATTTAAAAGTTTTCCTCTGATTTAAGTAATTTGTTTGTTAATCTATATGAGCAAAGATACAGTAGACAGTTCCATAACTTTATTTAATGTGCATTAAGTTCTACAGAATTTTATCCAGGGGACGGGGGTGGCTCAGTCGGTAGCGCGCCAGGCTCTTAATCTGTAGTTCCCAGGTTCGAGTCCCAGCTGGGTCAGCGTTGAGATTTATCTCCGCAAAAAATCTCCGTCCTGCCCACGGTCAGTAGGGGACATCGATGGGCTTGGAAAGACCGCCGCCCATATGATGGGACATTAAGCCGTGGCCCCGCGTGCGGGAGAGCCATACCCTGTGCACGTTAAAGAACACGCTGGATGTCCTTGACGGGAGGCTACCATCAGTCTCCCAACAGCTGTTCCAGTGGGTCCCCTCCCCCAACCTTCTCTGAGCCTTCGGGGTCCATGTGACCTGGCCATTTAGCCCATGGTGTGCAAAAAAGTGCCGCTCAGAGGTAAAACAACCCAACCCAGAAAGGGGGAGAGTTGTGTATGTGAGTGTGTTTGAGGGGGGGGGGGGGGTAAATAAACTAAACTAAAATAATGAGTTTTGTCCTGGGTAATGCCAACAGAATGGTATTAAAGTTCCCAGCATGTTTCTATTGGCATACGGAAAAATTCTTCGAAATTGGGGGCGGGGGTGGCTCAGTCGGTAGCACGCCAGGCTCGTAATCTGTAGTTCCCAGGTTCGAGTCCCAGCTGGGTCAGCGTTGAGATTTATCTCCGCAAAAATTCCCCGCCCTGCCCACGGTCAGTAGGGGACACCGATGGGCTTGGAAAGGTCGCCGTCCGTCGGATGGGACGTTAAGCCGTGGCCCCGTGTGTGGGAGAGCCATACCCTGTGCACGTTAAAGAACACGCTGGATGGCCTTGACGGGAGGCTACCATCTGTCTCCCAACAGCTGTTCCAGTGGGTCCCCTCCCCCAACCTTCTCTGAGCCTTCGGGGTCCATGTGACCTGGCCATTTAGCCCATGGTGTGCAAAAAAGTGCCGCTCAGAGGTAAAACAACCCAACCCAATCTTCGAAATTGTAGTGTGGGGTAAATTTTCCTTTCTTTCTGCCCTCTGGGGAACATCCTACTTATCTAAAGTGAACTTGCTGAAACTTTTTTAAAACTTTTTATCTCTATTTAAATAATTGCAGTTAAAGTGTAAGCTGAAAATATCTAGTTTAAATAACTAGTTGGATTACGTTACAAGTTTAAAATTAGATTAAGTTTTTGTCTGAGTTTTTCTTCAATAATTATCAAAGAATGTGTTTCTGCTATTTTTCTGTGCGAATTATCTCGATTACTCAAATGGCACTGACTGTCACGCTACAACTCCTCGAAAGTTGACTATAGCATAATACAAAACTTATAAACTGCGCCCCTGGTCTCTTTAGCTACTTTCGCAAACCCTTAGAGAATGGGTCGAAGTTTTCTGACACACACGGTTCGCGCAATTAGAACAATTTGGCAACTCGTTCATGCCTTAGGGCGGGGGTAGCTCAGTCGGTAGCACGCCAAGCTCGTAATCTGTAGTTCCCAGGTTCGAGTCCCAGCTGGGTCAGCGTTGAGATTTATCTCCACAAAATTACCCGCCCTGCCCACGGTCAGTAGGGGACACCGATGGGCTTGGAAAGGTCGCCGTCCGTCGGATGGGACGTTAAGCCGTGGCCCCGTGTGCGGGAGAGCTATACCCTGTGCACGTTAAAGAACACGCTGGATGGCCCTGACGAGAGGCTACCATCTGTCTCCCAACAGCTGTTCCAGTGGGTCCCCTCCCCCAACCTTCTCTGAGCCTTCGGGGTCCATGTGACCTGGCCATTTAGCCCATGGTGTGCAAAAAAGTGCCGCTCAGAGGTAAAACAACCCAACCCGTTCATGCCTTACAAGGACGATTTTTGTTTGTTTGTGTGTTTTACCTCTGAACGGCACTTTTTTGCACACCATGGGCAAAATGGCCAGGTGACAAGGACCCCGAAGGCTCAGAGAAGGTTCGGGGAGGAGACCACCTGGAACAGCTGTTGGGAGACAGATGGTAGCCTCCCGTCAAGGCCATCCAGCGTATTTTTTTTAAAGTGCACAGGTTATGACTCTCCTGCACACGAGGCCACGGTTTAACATCCCATCCGACGGACGGCGGTCTTTCCAAGCCCATCGGTGTCCCCTCCTGACCGGGGGCAGGGCGGAGAATTTTGCGGAGATAAATCTCAACGCTGACCCAGCTGGGATCTCACAAGGAAGAAGAGGTTTCTTTCAGCGAAGAGAAAATCCAATGAAAGACGAAGAGTCACGCTCCGTAGAAGTTCAGTGTAAGGAAAGAAAGGATTTGACCAGTTGAGAAATGCGAGTAACACTTAACTCGTAACTGATCAATGTTTAAAAGTTGTGGTTCGATGTTGCAAAAATGCACTCTATAAAACTTTTTTTTTTCGTGTGAATCACTTAAGTGTTTGTCTTTCAGTTAAGCATCATTTTATCACGCATGAAGGAACAATGTGGAACAGGAAAATACAATACTGAATGGAGGTGTTGTATACGAACTCTAGATCTGGAACCTTTGGGTTCGGTTGTTTTACCTCTGAGCGGCCTTTTTTTTTGCACACCATGAGCTAAATGGCCTGGTCACAAAGACCCCGAAGGCTCAGAGAAAGTTGGGGGAGGGGACCCACTAGAATAGCTGTTGGGAGACAGATGGTAGCCACCCGTCAAAGCCATCCAGTGTGTTCTTTAACGTGCACAGGGTATGGCTCTCCCGCACACGGGGTCACGGCTTAACATTAAATCCGACGGATGGCGGCCTTTCCAAGCCCATCGATGCGCCCTACTGACCGTGGACAGGGTGGGAAGTTTTGCAGAGGTAAGTCTCAACGCTGACCCAGCTGGGACTCGAACCTGGGAACTGCAGATTACGAGCCTGGCGCGCTACTGATTGAGCCACCCCCGCCCCCTAGATCTGGAACCATTGGCCTATCAGAATTAATATGACGTACCTAATGAGGTAGTTATGAAGCTGTAAACAAACCCCCAAAATGAGGAGGGGGTTACGGGGTTATAAGTCCCTTTGGGAGTTTGATAACACATATTTTCTAAATGCAGTTCCCGAAATTGCAGCCTCAGTGACACAGTGATAAAGCGTTAGTCCCAGAGGACACTGCAAGTGACGGGGTCTAGGTTCGAGTTTCCTGGATGTCATGGCCGTTTGTTCTGTCATAACCTTCAGGTAAGCTAGTAATTCACAAATGAAAAAAATATATATATGCACAGAATGATTAAGCAAATGAATAGTTTCAAAAATTTATTATTCAATAACTAAGTTAATAATGAACATGTAGTCAAAACCAATTTGTAAAGAACTGTCCCAGTTATTTCTATAATCTTACAAATGGTCAATATGTTCAAGTCTTTTTCTATAACCTAATTACTGAGCAATAAATTTTTTAAAGTGTTCAATTCTTTTTGAATCATCCTGTATATATATATATTTATAAATGAGAGACTTGTAACACCCTCTTCCCCGACTTTCAGTCTAACATTCCAACCTCCATTACAACTTTCTGGATATGTAATGTCTAGGAATATAAATGGTTCAGTGATTAGCGTACTTCGCTGCAGAGAGAAAAAAAAGTGGGTTCGAGACCGAAATAAGGCATGAAAATTTCCTTAATGTGGTTTTATCTTCTTTACAGATTTTTTTATGACATATTTATACTGGCAGTCTTTTGATAGACCTTGGTGGCAAGTGACCACCTTAAAATAATATTTCTTTACATGCAACTAACTAATGATTGATTTCAGCAGAAAAGCAAGTGCTGCGTCTGTAGGTCCCTCGGTTTTCGACCTACTTATTATTATTGGAAAAGTAAATTAGAAAATTTTTGAGTATATGTGGAGCCATAACCGCGACAGCAGAGAGTTTATCCGCAACCGCGACAACGGAGAGTTTATCCGCAACCGCGACAACGGAGATTTTATTCGCAGCCGCGAAAAGGAGATTTTATCCGCAGAGGATGATGATCTAATTTAATGAGAATGCTAAATATGATCATAATCATATACTATTGTGATTAAATTACCTTACTTTAAAATCAAAATATATTTAATGTTATGAATACTATAGCAGGTAAAATAATATGTTATAAACAATAAAGTTTAAAATCTGCAGTAGAGCTACATTTTTACAAATTATTTTACAAATTTTGTGGTTTTATTGAAGCCCCCCCCTCCCCAAAATACAATTGAAGTAAGGAAACAAAAAAAAACAAACAAACTATTATCATCTGGCCACTCAGCAAATTGAGATTCTGTTTGTGATCTTTCTCATAAAAGTGCGATAAATTCTACAATGCTTACTATTACTCTTTATGTAAATGAGATAATAACGTCACTTCAAAAGTGCAATCAAATCTTGAATCACTTAAAACACGTGACTTAGAGCAGAAGTAAGGAAGTTAAAAGACTGCTTACCTAAGCGACCGAAGAGTTCAACTCCTAAGGCAGCAAAGATGAAGAAGAGCAGAAAAAAAAGTAAACCCAGATTGCCCACTTGAGGCAATGCTTGCATAACTGTATCCAGAAGAGCTCTAATTCCTTTGGCCATTTTTAGAAGCTTTAGCACTAGAAAAAAAAAATTATCATTAGTTCAAAAAAATAGTAAAGATTTTAACAGACTATACTGCACAATGGCAAGGTATCAGTAGCAATTGGAGGGGCGGGGGTGGCTCAGTCGGTAGCGCGCTAGGCTCGTAATCTGTAGTTCCCAGGTTCGAGTCTCAGCTGGTTCAGCGTTGAGATTAATCTCTGCAAAATTCCCCGCCCTGCCCACGGTCAGTAGGGGACACCGATGGGCTTGGAAAGGCCGCGGTCCGTCGGATGGGACGTTAAGCCGTGGCCCCGTGTGCGGGAGAGACATACCCTGTGCACGTTAAAGAACACGCTGGATGGCCTTGACGGGAGGCTACCATCTGTCTCCCAACAGCTGTTCCAGTGGGTCCCCTGCCCCAACCTTCTCTGAGCCTTCGGGGTCCATGTGACCTGGCCATTTAGCCCATGGTGTGCAAAAAAGTGCCGCTCAGAGGTAAAACAACCCAACGTTTAAAGAACATGCTGGATGGCTTTGACGGGAGGCTACCATCTGTCTCCCAATAGCCGTTCCAGTGGGTACCCTCCCCCAACCTTCTCTGAGTCTTCGGGGTCCATGTGACCTGGCCATTTAGCCCACGGTGTGCAAAAAAGTGCCGCTCAGAGGTAAAACAACCCAACCCAGTAGCAATTGGATAAGCAGTGTGAAACTATGAGATTGCGCAGTGTTGCTTTAACAGTCCTCGTATATCATTGGTTCATTTTGAAGTCATTGACCTATTGTGTTGGTTGATTGATAGGTTATTGGCCTATGTTCTATGAGAACTGCCGAAATATCAACTGCGCAGTCTCATAGATTCTTCTTTATCTCCCAGGAAGAACCTAACCATTGATTCTATTTACTGTAACAGGAATCCTGTTATTCAAAGCAGAATTTTATCTTTTTCAATAGCAAAGTCCAACAAATGCTAATCAAAAATGGACAAATTGTTAATGTCTTTGCAGTGATGCTGTTGAGCTGGGTTGTTTTACTTCTGAGCTGCACTTTATGGACACGATGGGCTTAACGGCTAAGTCACAAGGGACACCGAGACTTTGGAAGCCTCCCGTCAAGGTCATCCAGAGATGTTCTTTAACGTGCACAGGGTATGGCTCTTCTGCAATAGGACTCATGTTTTCCTATCTCACGAACAGCAATAGATTTCAGCATAAAACAAGTGCTTCGTCTGTAAGTCCCTCAATTTTCGACCTACATATTATTGGAAAAGTAAATTAGAAAATGTTTCAGTATATGTGGAGCCATAACTGCGACAACGGAGAGTTTATTCGCAGCAGCGACAAGGTGATTTTATCCGCAAAGGATGGTGATCTAATTTAATGAGAATGCTAAATATGATCATAATCTCCAGTAATATAATCCTCTCATAATTCTCTAAATATGATCATAATCTCCAGTAATATAATCCTCTCATAATTCTCTAAATATGATCATAATCTCCAAGCTAATCAGTGTGATCTCTCTCACCGGAGAGAGTAAATTTCAGTGAAGAAAATCTCAACTGAAACATAATGAATAATAGAACCTGGGAGAAGTAGATTATGAGCCTGGGAGGCTATCGAGTGAGATAGTCACACAATTGAAATAGGGAGGGGGTGGCTCAGTCGGGAGCGCGCCAGGCTCGTAATCTGCAGTTCCCAGGTTCGAGTCCCAGCTGGGTCAGCGTTGAGATTTATCTCCGCAATACTCCCCGCCCTGCCCACGGTCAGTAGGGGACACCGATGGGCTTGAAAAGGCCGCCGTCCGTCGGATGGGACGTTAAGCCGTGGCCCCGTGTGCGGGAGAGCCCATACCCTGTGCACGTTAAAGAACATGCTGGATGGCCTTGACGGGAGGCTACCATCTGTCTCCCAACAGCTGTTCCAGTGGGTCCCCTTACCCAACCTTCTCTGAACCTTCGGGGTCCATGTGACCTGGCCATTTAGCCCATGGTTTGCAAAAAAAAGTGCCGTTTAAGAGGTAAAACAACACAACTGAAAGATAGGTTGATCAGCATAGAAATATGAAAGGAATTTCACATTAGATCATCTAAGAGCAGATTAATTTCAACTATGAGTATTAATGTAAAAGTCCATTTATTTCGAGTGTTTGCTCTCAGCAATAGTAAATGCATGCTCTCAGCAATAGTAAAGACGACGTGTGGCTTTCGAGAGGAGGAGGTTTCTAATGCTACGTTTTTCAACTGCTTGACCGAGGATCGATACCCAAAGGCGAAATGGCAGCTGTCGGTTCACATTCTCATTTCGGAAAACACAGAGGAAGTTAGGTGCACGATTTTTCTGCAGTTGAGCCTTCTTGCCACCTTTAATGAAGGGAATATTGCCTATTGGGGGCACAATGCTTCCTGTCACGCGACAAAGTGTAATATCGAATTTCGAACTGTACAACACCTTCGACGAAGAAAGTTAGTGCATCTAAAGTGCTGCGTGAAATAAAATGTGCAAAAGGGTTGATTTATATGTGCATTGCAGTAAAGTTTCTAGATAGTAGCAAGAATAAATAAATAAACTTTCTTGAGTCGAATTTCCAATTCCAATCATCGCAACTTGGGCTGCTTTTGTCGAAAACTTGCCCAGTTTTTATTTTCGTAACATTTTAGAAGTTAGAAAAGGTTAAAGTGAGAAAACATTTTCGGGGTTGGGTTGTTTTACCTCTGAGCGGCACTTTTTTGCACACCATGGGCTAAATGGCCAGGTCACATGGACCCCGAAGGCTCAGAGAAGGTTGGGGGAGGGGACCCACTGGAACAGCTGTTGGGAGACAGATGGTAGCCTCCAGTCAAGGCCATCCAGCGTGTTCTTTAACGTGCACAGGGTATGGCTCTCCCGCACACGGGGCCACGGCTTAATGTCCCATCCGACGGACGGCGGCCTTTCCAATACCATCGGTGTCCCCTACTGACCGTGGGCAGGGCGGGTAATTTTGCGGAGATAAATCTCAACGCTGACCCAGCTGGGACTCGAACCTGGGAACTACAGATTACGAGCCTGGCGCGCTACCGACTGAGCCACCCCCGCCCCCATGGAGTTTGGTTGGTTTGACTTTCAACTATGTAGTATATTTTTATTGAAAGGTTTATTTATCTAGGAAGTTGATAGGTCTTTGAGGTTGAAACTATTGGTTATATCATCAGACTTTGTATTTTTTATTGTTTTGTGTGTTTGCAGTTCAGTTGCGTTTAAGTCTTCTCTTTTTTAGCAATGTACGCTTCATGCTGATATTCTATCATCATGATTGCCTTTTTCTTTTCAGTCTGAAATTATATTCTTAAATTCTCTGGTATAGACCAGTGGTTTTCAGAAATGAGATTAGAAATTAATTCTCGAGTCGTTTCAATGAGTTACTGTTTTCAGTTTATATTTGTTTCGCAAAAATTCAACTTTTTTTGTTTAAGAAATAAAGGAAAAAAAAAAACGAGTTGGCTGGGTGTTAAAAGAAATTTACTCTTGGCATTTTCTGAATCAACTTTTGGTTTGAATTTCCACCGTTAGAGGGTTGGGTTATTTTACCCCTGAGCGACACTTCTTTGCACACCATGGGCTAAATGGCCAGGTCACATGGACCCCGAAGGCTCAGAGAAGGTTGGGGAAGGGGACACACTGGAACAACTGTTAGGAGACAGATGGTTGGGTTGTGTTGTTTTACCTCTGAGCGACACTTTTTTGCACACAATGGGCTAAATGACCAGGCCACAAGGACCCCGAAGGCTCAGAGAAGGTTGGGGGAGGGGACCCACTGGAACAGCTGTTTGGAGACAGATAGTAGCCTCCCGTCAAGGTCATCCAGTGCGTTCTTTAACGTGCACAGGGTATGGCTCTCCCGCACAAGGAGACACGGATTAACGTCCCATCCGATGGACGGCAGCCTTTACAGCCCATCGGTGTCCCCTACTGACCGTGGGCAGGGCGGGGAATTTTGTGGAGATAAATCTCAACGCTGACCCAGCTGGGACTCGAACCTGGGAACTACAGATTACGAGCCTGGAGCACTACCGATTGAGCCACCCTCGCCTCTCCACCGTTAGAGGAAGAAAATACTGGAAAATGATAAATTTCATTTTCTTTGGAAACGAGAGAACCATATTCGCAAGAGACGATTTATTATCCTTCTAGTTATTGTTTACGAAATTATCTGAAGTAACAAAAAGTTGCCACTGACAGAACGTGCCAGCAAACAACACATGATTCGATCAAAGGCGAGAAATTCGGAGTTCTCTCAAGGCCATAGCTGCTGATTAACTCAAACAGCGAATTATGGAAATTTTTCCGGAAAGCCATTTTTGAGAATTTTCCGAAATACGGTAATTTCTGAGTCATGGAATGCAAGACTAAAATAGTTGAATGTATAGTGTCAAACGCCAATTATTTTTTTGAATATTAGTTACCATTCAAATTCAAACAGAGGCGTATATTTCAACTCTGATAAGAAGAAAATATATTTAAGCAGTAGTAAGACAGAATAGTGTAATTTCCCCCCTGCTTTACCCCCTATGACGTCACTGGCCACTACGCTATTCTGTCTTGTTACTACTCATTTAAGTGCAAAAGTTGAGTTACACAACGGCTTTTCTTAATATTTGAAAACATATGCGGAATTAAAAATCGAAAATTGAAGGTATGCGATTATCGTGTAAGAATATGGAAAGCAGACACCAAACATGCAAATTAACCATCAGTATAAAATCGTTTTTTAACAGGCCTGTGAATTGTTTATTGATGGGGTGGGGGTGGCTCAGTCGGTTGCGCGCCAGGCTCGTAATCTGTAGTTCCCAGGTTCGAGTCCCAGCTGGGTCAGCGTTGAGATTTATCTCCGCAAAATTTCCCCGCCCTGCCCACGGTCAGTAGGGACAGTGATGGGCTTGGAAAGGCCGCCGTCCGTCGGATGGGACGTTATGCCGTGGTCCCGTGTGCGGGAGAGCCATACCCTGTGCACGTTAAAGAACACGCTGGATGGCCTTGACGAGAGGCTACCATCTGTCTCCCAACAGCTGTTCCAGTGGGTCCCCTCCCCCAACCTTCTCTGAGCCTTCGGGGTCCATGTGACCTGGCCATTTAGCCCATGGTGTGCAAAAAAGTGCCGCTCAGAGGTAAATCAATCCAACCCAACCCTGGCCATTTAGCACATGAAGTGCAAAAAAGTGCCGCTCAGAGGTAAAACAATCCAATCCAATGTTTATTGATGCCTACGAATAGCGTGTATTCGTAGGATATTCTTAATTAACGTTGAATAACTATTCAACGTTGAATAACTACTAAACGTTGAATAACTATTTAATTCAAGGTTGAATAACTATTTAACGTTGAATAACTATTCAACGTTAAAGAACACGCTGGATGGCCTTGACGTGAGGCTACCATCTGTCTCCCAACAGCTCTTCCAGTGGGTTCCCTCCCCCAACCTTCTCTGAGCCTTCGGGGTCCATGTGACCTGGATTCCCCGCCCTGCCCACGGTCAGTAGGGGACACCAATGGGCTTGGAAAGGCCGCCGTCCGTCGGATGGGACGTTAAGCCGTGGCCCCGTGTGCGGGAGAACCATACCCTGTGCACGTTAAAGAACACGCTGGATGGCCTTGACAGGAGGCTACCATCTGTCTCCCAACAGCTTTTCCAGTGGGTCCCCTCCCCCAACCTTCTCTGAGCCTTCGGGGTCCATGTGACCTGGCCATTTAGCCCATGGTGTGCAAAAAAGTGCCGCTCAGGGGTAAAACAACCCATAACTCTACTAAAGAAGAATAAGGTCCTGCAAGAGTCGCAACATCACCAGATGATTGGCATCTGGTTTTAAGACAACCATTATAGAGCACTGACAGCTTCCTAACTTGCTTCGTCCACAGGAATTATAATTTCAATATGGATGGTTTCCAGAAGGCTTTAGGAGAGGTGGTTCATGCAAGACGACCAGTGGTATTTGTGCCCCTCACTTTCCACCACAGAAGAACTCATTTTAATTTTTGTCTCAGCAATGCATGTCAGCGATGTGTGCATGATTCCCCGGATCACTGGGCCACTGTTCACAGATGAGTCTAGATTCAGCATATAGACTGATTCTCGAGAATAGTTTTGTAGAGAGAACGTGAACACGGTATGATCCTCTAACATCAAGGAAAGGGTCAATACAGAGGTGAAAGTTGGGTGATCTCTGCAGGCATCAGTATCAATGGTCGCATACTACATCCACCTTTTTAATAGAAAATCTATGACTGTCCAGAAGTAACGAGATGATCTGGGCAGGCATCAGTATCAATGGTCGCATACTACATCCACCTTTTCAATAGAATATCTATGACTGTCCAGAAGTAACGAGATGATCTGGGCAGGCATCAGTATCAATGGTCGCATACTACATCCACCTTTTCAATAGAAAATCTATGACTGTCCAGAAGTAACGAGATGATCTGGGCAGGCATCAGTATCAATGGTCGCATACTACATCCACCTTTTCAATAGAAAATCTATGACTGTCCAGAAGTAACGAGATGATCTGGGCAGGCATCAGTATCAATGGTCGCATACTACATCCACCTTTTCAATAGAAAATCTATGACTGTCCAGAAGTAACGAGATGATCTGGGCAGGCATCAGTATCAATGGTCGCATACTACATCCACCTTTTCAATAGAAAATCTATGACTGTTCAGAAGTAACGAGATGATCTGGGCAGGCATCAGTATCAATGGTCGCATACTACATCCACCTTTTCAATAGAAAATCTATGACTGTCCAGAAGTAACGAGATGATCTGGGCAGGCATCAGTATCAATGGTCGCATACTACATCCACCTTTTCAATAGAAAATCTATGACTGTCCAGAAGTAACGAGATGAGCTTATCGAAACTTATCTTCGTCGATTTCCATGCGCAGTGAATTCAGGAATCATTTTCAGAACCGTAACTAGCCTTTCTTGTGCCTTGTGCAAGGATTTTTTTGGACCCCCTAATTTTTTTATGGAAATAAATAATAATGAAAATAAATACTGTATAACAATAAAGTTTATTAATAAATTTTATATATTTTTTAATATTTTGTAAACGAAAATAATTATCGTAATTGCCCTTTTCTTGCTTTCCTTTCAGCAAATTCATCGATCACATTTGAATAAATAAGTGAATAAAGTGAAATAAATGACATAATTTACATATCTTATATATTCTACTGTAGAATATTTTTGGTG
Organism: Ryuthela nishihirai; assembly: GCA_038380435.1. Classification (NCBI taxonomy): domain Eukaryota; kingdom Metazoa; phylum Arthropoda; class Arachnida; order Araneae; family Heptathelidae; genus Ryuthela; species Ryuthela nishihirai. The sequence goes on along the minus strand of JAWZYU010000018.1, from coordinate 39,884,204 downwards.
AGTTCGGTGGATCAAAGTCTACAATTTTAACACGGCAATTCACAATTCTTTTTTCGATTGCGTGGTTCAGTACCCCTTCCCCATCCTGGGCCTGCGCCTAAGCACCTGTCTAATTACGGTTCTGATCATTCTAATTAATGATAATTCATCCTACTTAGAGCTCACATTGTGGGCAAATATCCTGAAAGTGAGGATATTGAACATATGGAGTGGACAGTAAGATTCCCTGACCTCAATCCTGCTGAGCATGGATGCTTGGAGAGAGATTACCAGTTTCAATCCTTCTCCAAAAAAAAAGGGCGGGGGTGGCTCAGTCGGTAGCGCGCCAGGCTCGTAATCTGTAGTTCCCAGGTTCGAGTCCCAGCTGGGTCAGCGTTGAGATTTATCTCCGCAAAATTCCCCGCCCTGCCCACGGTCAGTAGGGGACACCGACGGGGTTGGAAAGGCCGCCGTCCGTCGGATGGGACGTTAAGCCGTGGTCCCGTGTGCGGGAGAGCCATACCCTGTGCACGTTAAAGAACACGCTGGATGGCCTTGACGGGAGGCTACCATCTGTCTCCCAACAGCTGTTCCAGTGGGTCCCCTCCCCCAACCTTCTCTGAGCCTTCGGGGTCCATGTGACCTGGCCATTTAGTCCATGGTGTGGAAAAAAGTGCCGCTCAGAGGTAAAACAACCCAACCCAACTTTCTCCCAAATGCTTCCATGATCTTAGGGCATATTCTTTGTATCATTGGACCTTTACTGTTTTAGAATTAATTAGGGACATCAGTGATAATATGAAAAAGCGTCATGAGTCCTGCATTGCCTGCATTGGTGTCAGGAGTGTTAATACCCCTTATTAACGTGAGTTTTCTTTCACCTTTTTAGAATTACTTTCATACCTTCAAATAAAAATAACTACTCATCTTGCAATCTTCATTCTTATACAGAATTTGTATTCATACTACAACTTACCTACATATAAATTTTTCTTAAAATCTATAGAGACCTGTTTGAGCAATCAGCGTTTTTGTGTTTGTAATTCAACTTTTGCACTCGAGTCTAGTAAGACAGACACAAGCTAAAGAAATGAAAAATGCTAAAAGAAGCACAAGAATCGTCTTACCCCTTGCAATCCGTAAAACTCTCATAACGCGAATTATGGTGGGATTAATTGGTATAACTTCGGATTCCATTTCTTCCAAAACGATACCAATTACAGAGAGAATTACAATTGCAACATCCAGTTGATTCCATCTGAAACAGAAAAATAAAATGTTAGTCATAAAATGTTAATCAATGAGACAAAGAAAGATGGAATTAACTCTTATTCAGAAACAGCAACAACAACGAATCCATATTTATTATATATTTGTTGCAATTTCCTTGCAAGCATAACAATCTTTAATATTCTATAATTCCACTACATTAATTATTCTGTTTCTTCATAAATTTCATGCATCATTTATTTCTCACTTCTAACTTAAAGTTGGGTTGGGTTGTTTTACCTCTGAGCGGCACTTTTTTGCACACCATGGGCTAAATGGCCAGGTCACATGGACCCCGAAGGCTCAGAAAAGGTTGGGAGAGGGGACCCACTGGAACAGCTGTTGGGAGACAGATGGTAGCCTCCCGTCAAGGCCATCCGGCGTGTTCTTTAACGTGCACAGGGTATGGCTCTCCAGCACACGGAGCCACGGCTTAACGTCCCATCCGACGGACGGCGACCTTTCCAAGCCCATCGGTGTCCCCTACTGACCGTGGGCAGGGCGGAGAATTTTTGCGGAGATAAATCTCAACGCTGACCCAGCTGGGACTCGAACCTGGGAAGTACAGATTACGAGCCTGGCGCGCTACCGACTGAGCCACCCCCGGGTGGCTCAGTCGGTAGCGCGCCAGCTTCCAAACGCCAGCTTCCAAGCTTCCCAACGGGAAGCTAACTTTGCAACTCTCTAATTCTAGAGTAAGCTTTATATGGAAAAGAGTGACTGAAGATAAATAAAAGAGCTTAACCAAATCTATCTAAATCTCGATTTTAAGTATCACCGATCCAGTATTTAAAGAGTTATGAAAATTTGTATATTTAAAAATAGCAATACCAGTCATAAATTTTACCAATTTAAAACTTGATAAATATTATTTCAAGCAGTGTAATAAAAAAAATGTACATTTCAGAAGTTTGTGAAAATAATCTTTTAATATTCTTTATTTTGTATAAGCGTTTTTGGACCTGCAGTATTGAGGGAAAATATTGCAGCAGCCATAATTCTTTAACATCGAACGAGGATCAGCGTTGAGATTTATCTCCGCAAAATTCCCCGCACTTCCCTCGGTCAATAGGGGACACTGATGGGCTTGTGAAGGCCGCCGTCCGTCGGATGGGATGCAAAGTCGTGTCTTCGTGTACGTGAGAGCCGTACCCTGTGCACATTAAAGAACATGCTGGATGACCTTCACGGGAGGTCACCACCTGTCTCTTAACAGCTGCCCAGTTGGTCCCATCCCCCCAACCTTCTCTGAGCCTACGGGGTCTTTGTAACCTGGCCATTTAGCCTATTGTGTGCAAAAAAAAGTGTCGCTCAGAGGTAAAACAACGCAACCCTATAAAAGATGTTGCACAAACGTCTGGAATAAAAAATATCATACTTTCAGTTGTCTTACTGACAAAGAGTCCATGTTAAGTTTATCACGTTAAAGCAAAATCTGACTATTTGGAATGCCCCCCCCCCCTCCTCCAAAAGAAAAGTAATGTTTAAGGTGCACAGGATATGGCTTTCCCACACACGTAGCTACGACGTGACGTCCCATCCGTGGGATGGCGGCCTTTCCAAGTCCTTCAGTGTCCCCTACATCCAAATAGATATTTTTTGCATCCCTTACGTAAAAAGCGAAAGCGTTGAAAGCGTGGTTGTTTTCCATATACCTACCAATTTACGATGAATCCAATTCTAAACTATCTATCCCAAAAATGAAAACTTAGGCATTTCATTTAGAGTTAGAAGCAAGGAATGAATCACATTTGTTCCGATGGTTTTATGCGGTTCGTGAGAAAACGGTAATTGAGGCAGTGGGTTGGGTTGTTTTACCTCTGAGCGGCACTTTTTTGCACACCACGGGCTAAATGGCCAGGTCACAAGGACCCCGAAGGCTCAGGGAAGGTTGAAAGGAGGGGACCCACTGAAACAGCTGTTAGGCTCGAAATCTGTAGTTAACAGGTTCGAGTCCCAGCTGGGTCAGCGTTGAGATTTATCTCCGCAAAATTCCCCGCCCTGCCCACGGTCAGTAGGGGACACCGATGGGGTTGGAAAGGCCGCCGTCCGTCGGATGGGACGTTAAGCCGTGGCCCCGTGTGCGGGAGAGCCATACCCTGTGCACGTTAAAGAACACGCTGGATGGCCATGACGGGAGGCTACCATCTGTCTCCCAATAGCTGTTCCAGTGGGTCCCCTCCCCCAACTTTCTCTGAGCCTTCGGGGTCCATGTGACCTGGCCATTTAGCCCATGGTGTGCAAAAAAGTGTCGCTCAGATGTAAAACAACCCAACCCAATATGAAAAAAAAAATCTGCCATTGACTTTTTTTGTATAACCTCTACGTTTTATACTAAAATAGTCAATATCATCGTCTCGCCCTTTCTTTTATTAATTATCTATTAAACATTCAGTAAATGAAAAAGCGGCTGAAAAGTTCTCCAGAGAGTTTATACCTTAATATATCTTAGATTAATTTTTTCCCAAGGGAATAAAAGTCCTGACAATGGGATTATCATTATAAGACATTTCACGTGATATACCTTGCTGAAACTGGTGCTTGTTTACTCATATGAGCTTGGAAAGGTTTCCGCCAGTTGGATGGGATGTTAAACCGTGGTCCTGTTTCCAGGAGAGAGCCATATCCCGTGCTCGTTAAAGAAAACTCTTGGTGGACTATGAACGTAGTTAACGTGACCGACTGAAGCTCTTTATTTTAAGCACAATTGAGAGCATATTAGGAAAGTTTTCATACTAGGTTCAGGTTTCCATTCCGCCAGTGTTGAGATTTTCTTCCTCGGTGAGAAAAGCGGTAACGATGATTTAGAAAGGTTGTCTTCTATTGAGTGAGATATTTAGCCCACTAAGATCACTGGGATTGATCATCTGGTTGGTTTCAGGTAGAGAGGTGGAGGCTTGCTGGCTGGATTGCGGAAATGCAGTGAAGGCTTTTGATTAGATTAAAGTAGGACGATGGAGTCTACTGGCCGGATTGAGGTAGCGGTGGAAGCTTCTGGCTCATTTCAGGTAGAGAGAGAGAGAGGCCTCTGCCTGGATTGAGCTAGGGAGATGGAGGCTTCTGCCTGGATTGAGCTAGGGAGATGGAGGCTTCTACCTGGATTAAGGTCGAGAGATGAAGGCTATAGGTCATATTGAGGTAGATTGCTGTAAACGTCTGGTCGGATTAAGAGAGGAAATGGAGGATTCTAATGGGATTGAGGCAGCGAGTAGGAGGAGGCTGTTGGCTGTATTCAGGTAGAGAAATGGAAGCGTCTACCGGCGTTGAGGTAGAGAAGTGGGGGCTGCTGGCTGATTGGGTTGGATTGAGGTAGAGGAGTGGCTGCATTGAGGTAGAGGAGGGGAGCACCTGGCTTCATTGAGGTAGAGGAGTGGAGAACCTGGCTGCATTGAGGTAGAGGAGTGGAGCACTTGGCTGCATTGAGGTAGAGGAGTGGAGCACCTGGCTGCATTGAGGTAGAGGAGTGGAGCACCTGGCTGCATTGAGGTAGAGGAGTGGAGCACATGGCTGCATTGAGGTAGAGGAGGGGAACACATGGCTGCATTGAGGTTGAGGAGTGGAGCACATGGCTGCATTGAGGTAGAGGAGTGGAGCACCTGACTGCATTGAGGTAGAGGAGTGGAGCACCTGGCTGCATTGAGGTAGAGGAGTGGAGCACCTGGCTGCATTGAGGTAGAGGAGTGGAGCACATGGCTGCATTGAGGTTGAGGAGGGGAGCACATGGCTGCATTGAGGTTGAGGAGTGGAGCACATGGCTGCATTGAGGTAGAGGAGTGGAGCACATGGCTGCATTGAGGTTGAGGAGGGGAGCACATGGCTGCATTGAGGTTGAGGAGGGGAGCACCTGGCTGCATTGAGGTAGAGGAGTGGAGCACCTGGCTGCATTGAGGTAGAGGAGTGGAGCACCTGGCTGCATTGAGGTAGAGGAGTGGAGCACCTGGCTGCATTGAGGTAGAGGAGTGGAGCACCTGGTTGCATTGAGGTAGAGGAGTGGAGCACATGGCTGCATTGAGGTTGAGGAGGGGAGCACCTGGCTGCATTGAGGTACTGCCATGTGCTCCCCTCCTCTACCTCAATGCAGCCATGTGCGAAAGTATTGAGGTAGAGGAGTGGAGCACATGGCTGCATTGAAGTAAAGATATGGAGTCTGCTGTCCGGATAGACCTAGATCGACCAAACTCGCTAGTAGGATCGAAGTAAATTGGTGGAAAGTGTTGGGCCAATTGATATAGATCGGTAGAAGTACTAGTCGCCTTGTTTCGACTATCAGTGCTTTTAATTGGTCATATGTGATAAGCATGCGCAGCACAGAATGCAGTAACTATACCTTCTGCTCCATTCCAATGAGAACAGAGACCGAATGGAAGAGAGGAAAAAAAGTACGTTTCTCTCTATTTGCTATTAAGTTTATGAAAAGTATTTTTTTTCCATCAAAAATTACAGACCGGATACACGATTGCAACAATTAATTAAAATATCAAACATAGGAGAGATTTTTTTAACATTTATTTGTAACGTGAATCGAATTAAAAGTAAAATCACTGCAGTTGGCAGCTACAAATTGAGACGAATGTAAGAGTTGACTACATAATATTAAGAACTGCTATAAATAAGATAAACAAATTTTACTTACTTATCAACCAGATACCTTCGGAGACCCAAGGCAACGACCTTCATTACCGATTCCAAAATAAACACAGCAGTAAAAAAGTAATTAAATATCTTCAGTGCATATACAAGTTCCTAAAACAGAGACAATGTGAGCAGTTGATGATAATATTTTTTATAAATATATAATTTATAAACATATATTTCATGCAATAGATATATTGAAAAAAAGATAATCATGGATCTTTCAAAATATACGAGATTTAGGTCCGCTAACCTTCCCCCCCATTGGTCAGAAAGGGGACACTGATGGACTTGAGAAGTCCGCCGTCGGTGGTCGGATGACGTCCATGTGCAGGACAGTCATACTCTGTGCAGGTTAATGAACACATTGAATGGACTTGATGGGAGGCTTTTGTCTTCTAATAGCTTTCCAGTGAGTCCTCTTTCTTCCAACTTTCTTTGAGCCTTTGGAGGTCCATCTGGATTGGATTGTTTTACCTCTGAGCGGCACTTTTTTGCACACCATGGGCTAAATGGCCAGGTCACATGGACCCCGAAGGCTCAGAGAAGATTGGGGGAGGGTACCCACTGGAACAGCTGTTGGGAGACAGATGGTAGAGTCCCGTCAAGGCCATCCAGCGTGTTCTTTAACGTGCACAGGGTATGGCTCTCACGCACACGGGGCCACGGCTTAATGTCCCATCCGACGGACGGCGGCCTTTCCAAGCCCATCCGTGTCCCCTACTGACCGTGGGCAGGGCGGGGAATTTTGCGGAGATTAGAGGTCCATCTGACCTGGCCATTTAGTCTATTGTGGGCACAACAAGGTTCCGCTGTGGGGTTTTGTTTTTGGATTGTTTTACCTCTGAGCGACACTTTTTTGCACACCATGGGCTAAATAGCCAGGCCACAAGGACCCCGAAGGCTCAGAGAAGGTTGGGGGAGGGGACCCACTGGAACAGCTGCTGGGAGACAGATGGTAGAGTCCCGTCAAGGCCATCCAGCGTGTTCTTTAACGTGCACAGGGTATGGCTCTCCCGCACACGGAGCCACGGCTTAACGTCCCATCCGACGGACGGCGGCCTTTCCAAGCCCATCCGTGCCCCCTACTGACCGTGGGCAGGGCGGGGAATTTTGCGGAGATTAGAGGTCCATCTGACCTGGCCATTTAGTCTATTGTGTGCACAACAAGGTTCCGCTGAGGGGTTTTGTTTTTGGATTGTTTTACCTCTGAGCGGCACTTTTTTGCACACCATGGGCTAAATGGCCAGGCCACAAGGACCCCGAAGGCTCAGAAAAGGTTGGGGGAGGGGACCCACTGGAACAGCTGTTGGGAGACAGATGGTAGCCTCCCGTCAAGGTCATCCAGCGTGTTCTTTAACGTGCACAGGGTATGGCTGGGTTGGGTTGTTTTACCTCTGAGCGGCCTTTTTTGCACACCATGGGCTAAATGGCCAGGCCACAAGGACACCGAAGGCTCAGAGAAGGTTGGGGGAGGGGACCCACTGGAACAGCTGTTGGGAGACAGATGGTAGCCTCCCGTCAAGGCCATCCAGCGTGTTCTTTAACGTGCATAGGGTATGGCTCTCCCGCATACGGGGTCACGGCTTAACGTCCCATCCGACAGACGGAGGCCTTTCCAAGCCCATCGGTGTCCCCTACTGACCGTGGGCAGGGCGGGGAAATTTTGCGGAGATAAATCTCAACGCTGACCCAGCTGGGACTCGAACCTGGGAACGACAGATTACGAGCCTGGCGCGCTACCGACTGAGCCACCCCCGCCCCTAAGAAAATGGCTGAGCATAGCAAGCTCCTAGGCTTATTCCGAAAGGGCGAGCGGAAGCTCTTTTACATCCAAGACGACATCACTGGTGGCAGAAGTCTTCTGTTCCTTGCAAATCGGCAGATATTTGACCGATATTTGATGTGGTGGGTCCCACTTGCTTCTTTCTGCATCGAGTGTGGACAAGGGGATAAATCCGTAGCATGTGTCTGAAATCTCTGGTGGTCCTACTTTATGAATGAAGAGTTGAGAGTTATGAATGGATTAGTACGTTACTCATAGAAAGAGTTATCAATGGACAAATGGTTGGCAAAGAACTCTTGGGGTAGATCCTAATTTTATGGGTTAGAAATCTTTAGCGGGCACTGAGATGAAGTTGACGAAATTTGATGGTCGTAACTCTCACTGTTTAGGAAGCCTTCTGGAAACAATAGGCAGAGAGACAAACTTTCTAAAAGGTATAATAGATTATTCTAGCTATAGAACAGAATAGATAATAGGTGATAGATGGTGATAACAGCACCAATGAAATGTTTTTGTATCTACAAAACAATTCCTCGATAAAGTGCAAAGCTCTCGGTTTGAAAGATTTGGGTATTGGGCCAAACTTCTCCGCGGTGGATTATTCAGATTAAAAGAAAGGATATGTGTGCGTGTGTGTGAACTTTTGTCTTTGGCTTGGGTCGATGATATCCGGTATCGGACCCCAAGTAAATGTCTATTTGATTGATTAAAAAATCGTTAATTGTGTTTTAGTTATCAGTTTTTTTCCCATCGAAGAATATTTAGCTCTGAAACATTATGGAATTAAAAAACTGCTCCTTTTAGTTACTACTAATGTTTATTTCTATTGGGTCGTGGTAGCTCAGTCAATACCACTCCATGCCCTTTGTCTGTAGTTCCTAGGTTCGAGTCCCAAATGTTAATATCTCTGCTAATCTCCACACTTCCCTCTGTGAGAAAGACAGACATCGATGAGCTTGGAAAAACAGTTCTCCGTTGGATGGGATGTAAAGCCGTGGTCCTGGGTGCAGAAGAGCCGTACCATGCGCAAGTTAAAGAACACACTGGATATGAGACTACCACATCTTCTAAAATTTTCTGAACCCTTGGGGTACTTGTGATTTAGCCATTAATTTATAGGGGCAAAAAAAAGCGACTCTCAGAGGCAAAATAAACCAAATTACATCTGTTCTGACTTACTCTTTTAGGTAGAGTTGAAGACTACAATTTGGATCCCAAAAGATAACATTAGCAACAAGATAGTGCAATGGATTAAAATTCTGTTATGAAGTTATTATTTGTATTTACTATTTAATAGTTATCAATATAATATTTGGGGGTGGGGGTGGCTCAGTCGGTAGCGCTCCAGGCTCGTAATCTGTAGTTCCCAGGTTCGAGTCCCAGCTGGGTCAGCGTTGAGATTTATCTCCGCAAAATTCCCCGCCCTTCCCACGGTCAGTAGGGGACACCGATGGGCTTGGAAAGGCCGCCGTCCGTCGGATGGGACGTTAAGCCGTGGCCCCGTATGCGGGAGAGCCATACCCTGTGCACGTTAAAGAACACGCTGGATGGCCTTGACGGGAGGCTACCATCTGTCTCCCAACAGCTGATCCAGTGGGTCCCCTCCCCCAACCTTCTCTGAGCCTTCGGGGTCCATGTGACCTGGACATTTAGCCCATGGTGTGCAAAAGAGTGCCGCTCAGAGGTAAAACAACCCAACCCAACCCGAATTTTCATTTCTATTATATTGTCACTCATACAATGGAATGTTGGTCACGTGTTTCACATTTGAAACGCATCTCGCTGAAAATGCTAATTTAAAAAAAAAATAAAAGACAGATATTATTTTTACTTTTTGTCTGTCCATTTGTCCATCTGCAGACATTAAACCTTTTTAGTCTTAAGTGCTAAATCAAAAATTCTTTTAGTTCGATAAGTACTAATGAAATATTAGAATTCGCACATTCCCAATCTTTCCATAGTTTTAATTCCCAGCGTTACAAAATTTTGAAATACAGCAATATTTTAAACTAATGTTACACTGCACGAAATTGAAATTGCTCCATCAGAATGTTGGGTTGGGTTGTTTTACCTTTGAGGGGACCTTTTTAGCACACCATGGGCTAAATGGTCAGGTCACATGGACCCCGAAGGCTCAGAGAAGGTTGGGGAGGGTTGGGTTGTTTTACCTCTGAACGGCACTTTTTTGCACACCATGGGCTAAATGGCCAGGTCACATGGACCCCGAAGTCTCAGAGAAGGTTGGGGGAGGGGAGCCACTGGAACAGCTGTTGGGAGACAGATGGTAGCCTCCCGTCAAGGCCATCCAGCGTGTTCTTTAACGTGCACAGGGTATGACTCTCCCGCACACGGGGCCACGGCTTAACGTTCCATCCGACGGACGGCGGCCTTTTCAAGCCCATCGGTGTCCCCTACTGACCGTGGGCAAGGCGGGGAATTTTGCGGAGATAACCACCCAGAAGGAGTGAGGGGATAGGGGTGAAATGTAGCACACACATAGCAATACATATTAGCATGCCATGATTTAATTTGCAGTCACTTACAGCGGTTAGAAGATGAGATAATGCAGCACAATGTGACTGCCTCAATAGGTGGTTGCACCGCCGTGAACGGAAATACAGGCAGCAATACGGCGTGACATGGAGTCATACAGTCGACGGATATGGTCCTGAGGAATTGCACACCAAACAGCGTTGACTTGCTCCCATAATTCATCGAGATTCTGCGCCGGCCGGTGAGAGGATGGCACACGTAATCCAATGTGGTCCCACAGATTTTCTATTGGGGATAAATCTGGAGATCGTGCTGGTCATAGCAATACTTGAACATGTTGCAAACATTGTCTGGAGACCCTGGCAGTGTTGACTGACAGAGATGACCCTGGCAGTGATGGGCGTTGTCATGCTGGAAAATGGGCTGCTGCGTGCCTCCCAAGAACGATAACAAAACGGACTGCAGAGCCGCACTAACGTATCGTGCAGCTGTCAGTGTTCCCGTGATGCGGACAAGAGATGACCTGCTGTCATATCCAATAGCACCCCATGCCATTATGACTGGCTGACAGGCTGTGTGCCAATCAAGAACAAAAGTTGGATCTGTTCTCTCGCCAGGTTGTCACCATACACGGACCCATTGATCATCAGCAGCCAAACAGAAAAGGGATTCATCACTAAACACAACAGTGTTCCATTCGTGACATCCAGTTCGCACAACTTCAGCACCAAGCCAGATGACTGCAGCGATGGTTTACACTCAATGGCAGACGACGTAACGGTTGCCTAGAGCGCAGGTGTACCTCATACAACCTTCGATTTACCGTTCGGGTCGTTATGGGGACGTCCATGACTGCTGACACAATTCGTCGAATATCGCCTGCAGTGCTCTGTGGTGACGAACGATCATGTTGAACAATGCACATATCAAGGCGTGCTGACGTCTTTCGGATGGCATTGTTCCCTCGGCGACGCACGCTAGAAACTTCATTTCACCACTGTTGCCAACAGTGTCCAACAGTTCGTGCATCCCGATGAACACGACATGTAGTCCATCCAGCTTCACATAGGCCTTCTTCCTATCTCAAAAGCATCCAAATGGGGATAAACCTGCCGACGGCATGTACCAGGCATTTTCGGCCTTCGCTAAACAATTTCCAAGCGGAACCACCTAATCTCAACCACTCATATCTCAACTGCGATCGGGGCGGGGGTTTCTCAGTCGGTAGCGCGCCAGGCTCGTAATCTGTAGTTTCCAGGTTCGAGTCCCAGCTGCGTCAGCGTTGAGATTTATCTCCGCAAAATTCCCCGCCCTGCCCACGGTCAGTAGGGGACATTGACGGGCTTGGAAAGGACGCCGTCCGTCGGATGGGACGTTAAGCCGTGGCCCCGTGTGTAAGAGAGCCATACCCTGTGCACGTTAAAGAACACGCTGGATGGCCTTGACGGGAGGCTACCATCTGTTTCCCAACAGCTGTTCCAGTGGGTCCCCTCCCCCAACCTTCTCTGAACCTTCGGGGTCCATGTGACCTGGCCATTTAGCCCATGGTGGGCAAAAAAGTGCCGCTCAGAGGTAAAAGAACCCAACTCAACTGCGATCGCCCACCCTTCTATTTGCATGTTTGTGCGACATGTCCATCTGGGTGGGGCACTCTCAATGTCGAGCAGTGTATGAACTATATATATATACCATTCACATTAGAAGTATAAAGTTTCGTTGGGAAAGTGTGGGTTAGGTTGTTTTACCTCTGAGCGGCACTTTTTTGCACATCATGGGCTAAATGACCAGGTCACATGGACCCCGAAGGCTCAGAGAAGGTTGGGGGAGGGGACCCACTGGAACAGCTGTTGGGAGACAGATGGTAGCTTCCCGTCAAGGCCATCCAGCGTGTTCTTTAACGTGCACAGGGTATGGCTCTCCCGCACACGGGGCCACGGCTTAACGTTCCATCCGACGGACGGCGGCCTTTTCAAGCCCATCGGTGTCCCCTACTGACCGTGGGCAGGTCGGGGAATTTTGCGGAGATAAATCTCAACGCTGACTCAGCTGGGACTCGAACCTGAAAACTACAGATTACGAGCCTGGCGCGCTACCGACTGAGCCACCCCCGCCCACACAACTCTCCAGAATAATCTTATGGAAATCATCTTGTCTCCAACAACACTTAGAAACGTAATCAGAACAACACATAAGCAACAAATCATAAAAACATAATACAAAGTAACACACATTACATTGTATTTCAATCAATAATAATTAGAAAATACTACTTTTGTATGTTCTTGGGAGGTTACGACAATTTAAACTGTTGCTAAAATGAGCCACGGCCCTTTAAACCTTTGCTAAAATGGATCGCTATCTTTTAAGTTGCTAAAAGGTGTAATCCGTTAAATGGTTATTAATATGGGTCGCGGCTTTTTAAATGATCAAAAAAATGGGTTACGACTCTTGCATGGTTGTAAAAATAAGTGCGGGCCTTTTGAATCGTTGCTTAAATCGGTCGTAATATTTAAATGATCGTAGGAATGGGTCATTGCACTTTAAAATGTTAAAAGGTGTAATCCTTCAAATATAGAGAGAGTATTAAAATGGTTGTTATGATTTTAATGGTTAAAAAAATGGGTCGCCATCATCCCAGTATTAATTCATCCCATCTTAGCAAGTTTTTTTTTCAGTAGTTTTTAAAATGGGTCGCAGCAATTTAAATGATTTTAAAATGGATCACAGCAATTTAAATGACCTTTAAAATGAGCCGCGACAATTTAAATGACCTTTAAAATGGGTCGCGACAATTTAAATGGCTTTAAAATGGGTCGCGACAATTTAAATGATTTTAAAATGAGTCGCGACATTTGAATGGCTTTAAAATGAGTCGCGACATTTGAATGGCTTTAAAATGAGTCAGGACAGTTTAAATGGTTTTTAAAATGATTTAAAGCGAAAATTTAAATGAATTTTAAAATGGGTTACGACCATTTAAACATTTGTAAAATTAAGACTCAACGATGTAAATGACGGTTAAAATAGGTCGTAAATATTTAAATAGTTATTAAAATTGGTAGCGACCATTAAATGTTTAATAGTCGGGACTAAAATAGGTCCCGACTATTAAACCGTTTGTTAAAAATGGGTTGTGATGTTTGAAATTGTCGTAAAATTGGGTCTCAACCCATGAAATGATCGTGGAAATTAGTCACTATCCTTTAAATAATTGAAAATGGGTCGTAATATTTTAAAATTGGTCGTGACCATTAAAAGATTGGGAACACTGTTTTTAAACCTACATACAATATATTAGTGCTTTTCGATCACAACTCAGCGAAAAGTATTTACTAATACTTTTCGCTGATGGCAAAATAAATATAACTTAAAAATCTATCCGATGTACAGTATAAAAATCCATCTCTTGAAAAATATAGTGACATAAGCGTTGACATCAAGAGCAGAAACTTACAAAAGGCATCATGTAAAATTCCGTAGCCATAGTGACGACATTGAGCCCAATAACAGCAGCAATGGCGAGATCAAAATACTTGCTGGTGATGATGTTGTGAGTGAGCAATCTGGGTTTGGAATAATTAATGTAGTAGGGAGGTTCCCGCATTTCTGTAGGAAAGAAAAGACAGAATCGGCATGGTAAATTAGTATTTGATTTATGGCCACACAAAAGAAATAACAGAACTGTTTACAATAAGACATACATACAGTTACTACAACAATGTAGTGCTTCTCAACTGTAGATTACATTAGTTGTTGGGTTGGGTTTTTTTACCTCTGAGCGGCACTTTTTTGCACACCATGGGCTAAATGGGCAGGTCACATGGACCCCGAAGTCTCAGAGAAGGTTGGGGGAGGGGACCCACTGGAACAGCTGTTAGGAAACAGATGGTAGCCTCCCGTCCAGGCCATCCAGCGTGTTATTTAACGCGCACAGGGTATGGCTCTCCTGCACACGGGGACACGGCTTAACGTCCCATCCGATGGATGGCGGCCTTTCTAAGCCCATCGGTATCCCCTACTGACCGTGGGCAGGGTGGGGGAATTTTGCGGAGATAAATCTCAACGCTGACCCAGCTGGGACTCGAACCTGGAAACTACAGATTACGAGCCTGGAGCGCTATCGAGTGAGCCACCCCCGCCCGATTAGATTAGTCAAAGGGGTGTAACGGGGGAATATTTATTATTGTTTAAAAAAATTAAAACAAGGGATTCCAATATCCCCTAGAAAAGGTGCACTCATTTCCTAAATTATTACAAATCCTCTGGTGATTAAAAATATTTCCATTTTAAGTTTTTTTTTTACTCCTGCATCTTACCTCTTTAAGAAATTAAAACGCATTTCTTTATTAAAATTTTAGGATTTTTTTTAAGTGGTGCAGCGTGATTGGGGAGACAAAGGGAAGACTATGAAGCTGCGCAGTAGATCCTCCGACATTTCTTACAGATCATTGGTTGACTGCCAAGTGATCGAGTGATCATTGATCAATGAACTGTGAAAAAGGTGCAATAGTCAATTGCGCAGTCTCACAGTCTCGTCATCACTACTCGAACGTTGAGTTCAGTTTCTAAGAGGAACAATATCCTGTCTGCCAGTCACTTGCAAGGGTGATCTCTTACAGATCTTATTCTTTCTGGGAGTAAGATCTATAACCGAAGGGAAACCTCGTAAGAAAGAAAACACTGCATTTAATTTGTACCTGATACAGGTTGGGTTGGGTTGTTTTACCTCTGAGCGGCACTTTTTTTGCACACCATGGGCTAAATGGCCAGGTCACATGGACCCCAAAGGTTCAGAGAAGGTTGGGGGAGGGGACCCACTGGAACAGCTGTTGGGAGACAGATGGTAGCCTCTCGTCAAGGCCATCCAGCGTGTTCTTTAACGAGCACAGGGTATGTCTCTCCCGCACACGGGGCCACGGCTTAACGCCCCATTCGACGGACGGCGCCCTTTCCAAGCCCCATCGGTGTCCCCTACTGACCGTGGGCAGGGCGGGGAATTTTGCGGAGATAAATCTCAACGCTGACCCAGCTGGGACTCGAACCTGGGAATTACAGATTACGAGCCTGGCGCGCTACCGACTGAGCCACCCCCGCCCCATACTTGATACAGAATTTGAACCTTTTGCGCGGTAACGAAACACGCCCACTGAGACTTTGGATCTGTAATATAGATAGACTGGATATCACTATAGGAAAGACTACAGACGGGATACCACAACGGGAAAGACCGCAGACGGAATATCACTATGAGAAAGACTATATACGAGACATCACTGAGGAAAAAAAACTATATTCCTAAGGAGCATTGTAAAGCCATATGCAAGGAAAGCTCCAAGTGCATAATTTAATGAATGGTTGGTGTGGATTCTGTTGTTTTACCTCTGACCTGCACTTTTGTGCACACAATGAGCTAAATGGGCAGAGACTCAAAGATCAGAGATGAGTAGAGGAAGATGATCCACTGAACAGCCGTGGGAGACAGATGAAAGCCTCCCGTCCGCGTCTTTTAACGTGCCCAGATTATGGCTTCCCTGCACAGCAGCCACGACTTAACGTCCCATTCAAAAGATGGAGGCTTTTCCAAGCCCATCGGTGTTCCCTTTCTCTCCGAGAGTAGGGTTAGGATTAGCGGAGATAAATCTCAACGCTGGCATAGTTAGAACTCGAAAGTCATTTCTGATTATGGGAGTAGGGTTTGTTTTACTTCTGAGAGATTTGTTTCGCACACTATGGCTTAAATGACCAGTCACAAGGACTCCACCGGCTCAGAGACAGTTGGGGGAAGGTGACTCACTGTACTGTTGTTAGGAGACAGATAGAAAGCCTCCCTTCACGGCCATCCAGCGTGTTCTTTACTGTGCAAAGGGTATGGTCATCCAGCATGTTCTTTACCGTGCAAAGGGTATGGCTCTCCAGCGTGTTCTTTACCGTGCAAAGGGTATGGCCCTCCAGCGTGTTCTTTACCGTGCAAAGGGTATGGCCCTCCAGCGTGTTCTTTACCGTGCAAAGGGTATGGCCATCCAGCGTATTCTTTACCGGGCAAAGGGTATGGCTCTCCAGCGTGTTCTTTACTGTGCAAAGGGTATGGCCATCCAGCGTGTTCTTTACCGGGCAAAGGGTATGGCTCGCCAGCGTGTTCTTTACTGTGCAAAGGGTATGGCTCTCCAGCGTGTTCTTTACTGTGCAAAGGGCATGGTTCTCCAGCATGTTCTTTACCGTGCAAAGGGTATGGCTCTCCAGCGTGTTCTTTACCGTGCAAAGGGTATGGCTCTCCAGCGTGTTCTTTACCGTGCAAAGGGTATGGCTCTCCTGCACACGGAGCAACGATTTTATGTACCATCTGAGGGACGGCAGACTTTCCAAGCTCATCCGTAATCCATTTTTTGACCGAGAGCAAGGTGATGGTGGTGGTGGGGATTAGAAGAGATAAATCTCAACGTTGACACAGGTGGTACTCGAACCTGGGAACTGCAAATTGCGAGCATAGGGCAGTACCATTAGAGCCAGCCACCTTCCCTTATAACGCAGGTAAACTTTATTATGAGGTTTAAAGTTTTGCCTTGTGTCCCGTGACTTACATGTCTTGCTTTATGAGAAATTCAAATTAATCGGTTTGCACATCGTTTGCCCTGAAAATCCTTTCTAATCACATCTTCAAACTGTAAATGTACTTTATTCTTTACTTTTATGAATAAAAATCAACATTCCTTATAAGAAAAAAGAAACGAAATTTTGTGCAGTCTGTTTTAAAGCGCTTCGATTTTAAAACCTACGAAATTTAATTTTTGTATATGAATGGATGGGGACAGGGCGTACTTCTTTAAAAATATATATTTTGAAATCTCCCCTTAATAGGTTTATTGCAAACAGATATCAAACGTGTGAATAAAATTTAGTTTAATTGAAAAAAGACTTGCTCCCAGTGGGTTGAAGGCATGGCTTTCCAATGCTTCTTAAGAATATAGTTTTTTTCTATGGTGATATTCAAATTAAAACTGTGCTTGGTAGTATATAATTAGTAACAAATCAAAGTTAATAACTGGTGAGTTGGGTTGTTTTACCTCTGAGCGGCCTTTTTTGCACACCATGGGCTAAATGGCCAGATCACATGGACCCCGAAGGCTCAGAGAAGGTTGGGGGAGGGGACCCACTGGAACAGCTATTGGGAGACAGATGGTAGCCTCCCGTCAAGGCCATCCAGCGTGTTCTTTAACGTGCACAGGGTATGGCTCTCCCGCACAGGGGGCCACGGCTTAACGTCCCATCCGACGGACGGCGGCCTTTCCAAGCCCATCGGTGTCCCCTATTGACCGTGGGCAGGGCGGGGAATTTTGCGGAGATAAATCTCAACGCTGACCCAGCTGGGACTCGAACCTGGGAACTACAGATTACGAGCCTGGCGCGCTACAGACTGAGCCACCCCCGCCCCATAATAACTGGTGAAGTCTGAACACTAAGAAAATTAGAAAAGCGTTTTTAGGACAGAAGGATCTGATATATTTTCTTCAGTTTTGAATCGGACTAAAAGTCATTTTCTGATCAGAAGTGTTGCTTTACCTCTGAGCGACACTTTTTTTGCACACAGTGGGCTAAATGGCCAGGTCACAAGAACCCCGAGGGCTCAGAGAACATTGGGGGACGGACTCAGTGGATAACTGTTAGGAGATATATAGTAGCCCCCCAGTCAAGGCCATCCAGGGTGTTCTTTAACGTGTACAGGGTATAATTCTACGTCACAAGGGGCCACGGCTTTACGTTCAATCCGACAGACTGCGGTCTTTTCAAGCCCATTGGTGTCCGCTACTAACCGAGTGTAAGGCGGGGAATTTTGCGGAGATAAATCTCAACGCTGGCCCAGATGGGGGATTAAGGTCAGACAGGACTTGTTTTTCACATTTAAGAATTTCAGTGAGTCAAATGCTTCTTTTGCCCCTCTTGGGGGGATTTCCTTGCCAAGCGTTGTAGGAATGGCAGGTGAACGAGGAAGGGTTCAATTTCTATCTTCTGAAAACACCACTTAAAAATAAATTAAAAATTTCTATGTTTCAAACATAATTTACAATTTTCTTAATATTAATTCGAACATAATTTTATTCTGCAATGCAGAACAATAATTTAAATTTAAAGTGCAATTTCATATATTCATAATGTTAGCATGAATAAATACTTTTATTATTCCATTAAAGATTTACATTTGTGAGTTTTTAAGATAAATTTTGAAGTGAATCAAGTATGAGTTTAAGTGATGGTTCTTTAATTGCAGAAATTGCTTACAATGAGTGCATCGAACACAAAAAAATATGAATTAAAACGTATGGGTCAGTTTCATTATAAAACACTTCTAAATCTTGATTTTGAGTCCTCCAAATATCAAGTTCGATTTTTTCAACCCTTCCCTCTGCCCCTGAAGATATAAAATTTTAATTTTTTAGCTCCCTCCCAATATGATGTTCGAGTTTTAAGTCCCTATTATCAAATTAAATTTCTTTTTCAACCCCACTCGCCAAAAATCTTATGAATTTCTACATCACTGTTCATGCCCTTGATTTAGATCAGATTTCGGAAATCTCAAGTTACGTCTCCGTGGGAGAGAAAGTTGGGAAGCACTCCATTGAAGAAAAAGAAAAACGAAAACAAAATGAAGTAAACTTTTAATTTATTTAAAACGAGAATGATGTTTATTCTGTTTAAGTTGACTTTCCTTTTGTGATGAGGATAAGATTTTTTTGTGGATTTTGAAATGGCATTGTTGGTGATGATAGAAAAGGAATAAGTTGAAGCCTTTTGATCATTTGAAATAGTGAATTATTGATGCTGCTTAAAAAGAGATAGGCAGTGACAGATCGAATGAATAGCAGAGAGAAAAGCTCCATTTTCTGTTAGCATAGTCTTAGTATTTAGATGCAAGTTTAGTGAAAAAAGATTTTTGAGGTTCATGCTTGCAGATCAGAGTTTTTATGCATACATGCTTGCGTAGCAGTAGACATAGCCGCATAGGAGCCAGATCTAGGGAAAGATACCGGGGTGGGGCTGGGGGGGGGAAATGGTCTCCCTTTTGAGAATTTTAATAAACGGGACTAAAGCGTAAAAATGATCAATATACTGTATATATATATACTCATCGGTCACTTTATTAGTTACAGTCCCATGTTAAGTAAACAGTAACTCAGATACAGAACTCGGTAACTTTTTAAATAAGCTTTTTTTTATAAAAAAAAAAAGCGATTTAAGATGATTTAATTAAACATCTCGATTATGGCTACGGTTTGTACCAAATTTATTCATTTTCTTTTCAATTTTCTGTTGCGGTTGTTCGTTTGTTTTAAATAATATTACATTACGATTTACCTATGACAATAAGCTGAATTGTCAAAATACAATAAGCTGAATTGTCAAAATAAGTTTTATACCATAATGCATCTATGTTTTAAAATTAGTGGTGACGTATGATAAAATGTTTCAAAAATAAAAGATTCTAGAAATATTGGATCTTAACGACTGCACTTGAACAATTCTTCATTAGATAAAAAATATATTAGAGAAGGTTTCAAAATATTTGCGCATAATAAAAATTAAAAAAATAATAATAAGGATTTGCAATGTAAATTTAAATAAACATTATTTCTTTGAAGAAAACTAAGTATTTTTGAGAGCAGTATACCGAAAAATCGTTAGCTATTTAGGAACTGGCTGATACCAATAAATTTGTATGCGTGGAATGTTCGCTCTCTGGAAGACTTTGCGTTAAGAAACTTCCAGTGGGTGTTGGGTACGGAACATTTTCGTGGTGGCATTCAGCCAAAGGTCAAATGTTTGGAAGCTTCGTATAAACTCTTGTGTAACAGTTTGCTAAATTTATTTCCGACGATTTTTTTTTTACCGTTACTCGTTATGCATTTACGAAAGGATGTCTGAAATATTTATAAGTAAAATAAATTATATTTAGATATGTTTTCCACGCAATAATTAAGTGACTGATTCGTTAAGGATCAATTTTTTTTCCTTTTGTACGGTTGATTTTGATAATCATCGGTGAACATAACTTTTCGGTTTTGAAGTGTTTACTTTAAGAAAGTTAAGGCACCAAAAGTATTATATAATCTCTCAGGGAATTTTGAATTCATCACACTTTAAGAAATATAACACATCTTGTTCCTCTGTTTACTGATGTAGGCAGAGCTTGTCTTCAAATCATATTTCTTCAATATCATATTTCAACAGAAATACAGAGCATCTATCTAAAGACTCTAAAGTTCTTGATCTGAATTTTTGTAGAGGGTAAAAATACTACTTTTAAAGTGTTAGTCTTGTTTGTTTTCAAGATGCGAGGGATTTTTTTCCCAACAATTTGCATACAAGTCTCTATGATAAGGCTACCAGAGTTTTCTTTACAATCCGGAGACACAGGTTTCTGATAAAAAAAAAACATCGCAGTGCCTTTGATACAATTAAGCAGGTAGCTTTTTAATAAATTTATTAATAAGCCCAAGAATCAAAATTAATAAATTAAAATTTTACTTTGGACGTACAGAATTAAGAGATTTTTTTCATTGCTAATTCACTGGCGTTTAAATACGGTTAATACAAAAGGTTTTATATGAATGAACTTTAGAATAATAAATATACATATTTATAAAATCAAATTATGATACAAATCAAATATATTGTATTTTTCTGAGGAGTGTATTTTCTTGATCCTGTTTCATACTCAGTTTCTTTGTAAGCAAGAACTTTTGCATTTGATCAGAGAAATTTCGAGCCTTTTTTTGCTCGAATCGACACTTCATTTTCGCAGTTTTTTTTTCGGGGATATAATCTGGAAATCAGAGACTGTCCCTGGGAACGGGGGACTTTTTTTTTTCACAAATTTTGTTTCGGTGACATAAGCTGGAAATCAAACACTCCCCGGGGAACGGGGACTTTTTTCACAGTTTTTATTTTTGGGAACACAGCAAGAATTCAGGCACTGTCTCCGGAGAACGGGAATATCTGGGTAGCTTTACTTATTGAGAGTAACTCAACTGGATTTAGGTGATAAATGCACATAAAAATTAGGAACTGAGACTGGCTTATCATCTTGAAAGGAGAACGAAATGATCATTCGTACAGTCGCTCAAAAAAGTATCCGAACACTATGGTTGATTACAGAATTCAGAAAAAATATCTGGCAACGATTTTTTTTAGAAATTAGTGATCTGGCAACCTTCGTGACACGTGATTACAGAATTCAGGAAAAATATCTGGAGCGTGTACAGCAACTGTACACGCTCCAGTTACCGTTCACAGCAAACTGGAGCGTGTGCAGTTACTGCACACGCTCCAGTTTGCTGTGAACGGTAACTGCACACGCTCAATATTTCCGTGAGTGAGCCCACACGATCCAGGTCTTTGTGAGCTCACACGATCCAATGTGCTGTGAACATTAACGGCAACCGCTCCAGTTTGCTGTGAACGGTAACTGCACACGCTCCATATTCATTGCATTATATATTCATACGCATTATATATATTAAAAAATATCCGAACACTATGGTTGATTACAGAATTCAGAAAAAATATCTGGCAAGATTTTTTTTTAGAAATTAGTGATCTGGCAAACTTCGTGTCACGTGATAATCACGTGACACGAAGGTTTGCCAGATCACTAATTTCTAAAAAAAATCGTTGCCAGATATTTTTTCTGAATTCTGTAATCAACCATAGTGTTCGGATACTTTTTTGAGCGACTGTACCTCTTATTTACGTTTACCACTCTTCCTGTCATTGACGGGAAGCGAAATAAGTCTTGTGATCTCTTTCTGTCTTTGAAGGCGAATAAGAAAGAAGCGTGGTAAGAAGATGATGCGTGGTAAGAAGATGAACGACAAGGCTGAGAATAAGAAAACTATGCAGTGCTGCAGATGTTAAAGGATAGTTATCAAAAGGCCAAATTCAGTTATTAACAGAGAGAAAAAACTATCAGGTCTACGTTAAGGAATTTTTTTCTGTTTCGAAAATTAAACTCATTAGTGAAATTATGACTTAATTTGCTAGGAATAGAACATCTGAAAATATGAACTGTTCAATGTTTAAGAAGTTCGATTCAAAATTTTTAAATGGCTTTCACAAGAAAAGAATTGCTATTCTTCCATAATCATTGGTTTTTACTACAACACGAGGACCCAGCAATCTCCAAGCTGGAGCTTTAGTTTTTCAAAAAGTATTGAAGTAAAGTATTAATATTTTCTTTTAAGAAAAATACATCCTGGGATACTACTATTAAAAGCCAATATCCAATTTTATATTTCTTTTTAAATATTAAAAAAAAATTCTTCTAGCATTTTCTGCATTCTTTAGGAATGACCTCTCCATGGTAGGACAACCATATCTCTTAGCATAAGACATGCACAAAAAAAACGACACAAAATCTTCTGAAACACTTTTTTTTTTCTTTCATTAAGATCAGAAGTGAAATATTAAAGAAAATAATTTCTGAAAAAATAAAAATTAACCCTCAAGCAGCTGTTTGCTAAAAAGATCTGACAGAAGCCTCTTAGTATACACAGTCTTATCAGAATAATATGACGACCTACCATAGTATGGTAGGTGGTCATATTATATCAGAATAATATTATATCAGAATAATATGACCACCTACCACCTACCATACACATACCATAGTATGTGTATGGTAGGTGGTCATATTATTCTGACACACACAATTTTAATATGTAGAATGCGAAACTACAATTTTAACTACAATTTTAATATGTAGAATGCGAAAGAAAAAAAGAAGATTAAAATTATCACGAAGAAGCTGTGGGGTATTTCCAAAAGGTCCAGTCGAACTTTGGGAACAAATTATGATGCAAATCAATATAATGAACTCTTCTACTGCGCATAGTGATGAAAAACGTTACTATGAACGTTGGGCCAGAGACTCTTCAAACTATAACACATTTTGAGATAGCAAATATGGAAGCCTGTCAAAAGGTTGGGTTGGGTTGTTTTACCTCTGAGCGGCACTTTTTTGCACACCATGGGCTAAATGGCCAGGTCACATGGACCCCGAAGGCTCAGAGAAGGTTGGGGGAGGGGACCCACTGGAACAGCTGTTGGGAGACAGATGGTAGCCTCCCGTCAAGGCCATCCAGCGTGTTCTTTAACGTGCACAGGGTATGGCTCTCCCGCACACGGGGCCACGGCTTAACGTCCCATCCGACGGACGGCGGCCTTTCCAAGCCCATCGGTGTCCCTACTGACCGTGGGCAGGGCGGGGAGTTTTGCGTAGATAAATCTCAACGCTGACCCAGCTGGGACTCGAACCTGGGAACTACAGATTACGAGCCTGGCGCGCTACCGACTGAGCCACCCCCGCCCCTGTCAAAAGGTACGATGCTAGGTAAATTTGTATGTCTGACGGCTTAGGTATGTGTATTCAAATGTAGGACAAAATCCCACTACACCTGGGTGAGCTCAATCGTACATATCCTACCCCGTTGAATTGTTTTACCTCTGAGCGACCTTTTTACGCACACAATGAGCTAAATGGCCAGGTCACAAGGACCCCGAGGCCTCAGAAAAGGTTGGGGGAGGGGACCCATTAAAATAGCTGTTGGGAGACAGATGGTAGCCTCCCGTTAAGACCATCCAACGTGTTCTTTAACGTGCACAAGGTATAGCTCTCCTGCACACGGATCACGGCTTAACTTCCCAACCAACGGATTGAAGACTTTCCCAAACTCATCGCTGTCCTCTACTGACAGAGGACACGGCGGGAGGTTTTGCGGAGATAAATCTCAACGCCTGCCCACTTGGATTCGGAACTGCAGATTCGAGCCTATTTCGCTACCGACTGAATTGGTAGAGATGGACCAACTGCATGGCCTGCATGGTCTCCCGATTTGAATCCATTGGATTTCTTCTTTTGGGGATAAATTAAGGATAATGTTCACTCTACTGAGGTTCCTGATAAACAAGCTCTCTGCGAACGGATCATGAATGGTTGTCAAAGAATCCGGAACATTTCGGGACTTTTCGAACATGATCGATATTTCATGAGAAGACGCTGTGAGGTGTATTGCAGTTCAGGAAAGCCATTTCGAACACTTTTTTTGACTTACATAATTGTTCTCATCGATCACTTATGGTGTGCTGCAATAACTGTAATAAAAACTAATTAACTTCATAGGCTTTCTTACTTGCACCCTCAAAATGTGCTATAACTCGGAAGGGAAGTGCTTCTGGCCCAACGTCCATACGAACGTTGGGTTGTTTTACCTCTGAGCGGCACTTTTTTGCACACCACGGGCTAAATGACCAGGTCACATGGACCCCGAAGGCTCAGAGAAGGTTGGGGGAGGGGACCCACTGGCACAGCTGTTGGGAGACAGATGGTTGCCTCTCGTCGAGGCCATCCAGCGTGTTCTTTATCGTGCACAGGGTATGGCTCTCCCGCACACGGGACCACGGCTTAACGTCCCATCCGACTGACGGCGGCCTTTCCAAGCCCATCGGTGTCCCCTACTGACCGTGGGCAAAGCGGGGAGTTTTGCGGAGATAAATCTCAACGCTGACCCAGCTGGGACTCGAACCTGGGAACTACAGATTACGAGCCTGGCGCGCTACCGACTGAGCCACCCCCTCCCCCCATACGAACGTTTTTCCATCACTACACACAGCAGAACACGTTCCCAAAGTTTGATTATCTCTTTTATAAACACCCTCTATACAAATTTGTAACATCCCGGCCAATACTGGAAGCCCATTCAAGAATTGGACCTAATTTACCAAATGTGAATTGACTAAGTTGCATCTTGGTGATCATTTTTTGATTTTTTTATAGGGGGGATCAAAAATTTTAAAATTTACCACTAAATAAACATTAAGTGGTCGTTGAATTTGACTACTCTACCCCATGGTTTGTCGATTTTGTCAATAGGCAGTTAATTTTTAAGATCTCTAACTTCTAAAATAATCGTTTGAAAAAATGTCGCCGAGAATCACAAAGATCTCATTGACTTCTTATTTCAATTTCAATTAACTTCAAAGGCAAATATTGAGCATTGCTGTTGTTAAATGCTCAAAGTTCCACAATTCTTTAAATATTTAAGGAATATTTTTCAGATTTGACATTTGGATAGAACAGATTGAGATCTTTATTTTACATTCAGTCACATTTTCTCATGAAACACTTATTTTGAAAGTTAGAGATCTTCGAAAACAGCATCCCACTGACATGACATGGAATGGGAGTGGTCAAAATTCTATGATCTCTCAACGATAATAAGATGATACTGAAGTTAGCCATCATCTCAGGAAAAAAAAACACTGCCAAAGAAATGATTTTAATGAAATAAAAACATTTAGTTTTTCTCCGAAAGTATGGTGTGGTTCAATTAAAATGAATCATTCTTGAGGTCTTTAGATGAAACCCGTTAACTGTATGAAGGTGAAACTTAGAATGGACGATGCCCAGACAGAGAAGAAATTGAAAACACAGAAATAAAAATTAGTTTTAAGTAAGTGACATCTTAGTGAAACTGGCCCGTGTATGAAGTCAGTTTGAAAATTAAAACACGTCACATATCGAAACACACTCTTTGAAGAGACGACAAAAGATGACGTAATCAGAGCAGCCTGCAAAAGACAACATGTTGGGTTGGGTTGTTTTACCTCTGAGCGGCACTTTTTTGCACACCATGGGCTAAATGGCCAGATCACAAGGACCTCGAAGGCTCAAGGAAGGTGGAAAGGAGGGGACCCACTGGAACAGCTGTTGGGAGACAGATGGTTGGGTTGGGTTGTTTTACCTCTGAGCGGCACTTTTTTGCACACCATGGGCTAAATGGCCAGGTCACAAGGACCTCGAAGGCTCAGGGAAGGTTGAAAGGAGGGGATCCACTGGAACAGCTGATGGGAGACAGATGGTAGCCTCCCGTCAAGGCCATCCAGAGTGTTCTTTAACGTGCACAGGGTTGGCTCTCCCGCACACGGGGCCACTGCTTAACGTCCCATCCGACGGACGGCGGCCTTTCCAAGCCCATTGGTGTCCCCTAGTGACCGTGGGCAGGGCGGGGAATTTTGCGGAGATAAATCTCAACGTTGACCCAGCTGGGACTCGAACCTGGGAACTACAGATTACGAGCCTGGCGGGTGGACCGACTGAACCACCCCCGCCCCATGGAGGGAAGTGGTCATAATTTAGTGAGCACTGAGTCTGCATACCATATGTGGTTGACAGTTAAACACAGTATATATCCAGCGGTATCACTTTTTAGAACTAATTTTTATTTTGGAGGCCTTTCATTTTGCCATGGCCTAGATCAGGGGTATCAATCATAAGGCTCGCGATAATTTTTTACACTATGAATAGTATACGGCCCGAGTTTTGTTAGCGAAGAATTCGCAATAGAGGAACACTTATGAGAGTTTAAGACTCCTGGTCTAGACATTTTGCGTTTGAAAGTTCACCTTCGTACAATTAACGGTTTTCTATATACAAGATGTCAAAGTGAATTGTGGAATTCTTTGGAATCTAATGGATGATTTGGAATATTTATTATTATTATTAATATCGTGGGTTTAAACCACCCTCCTTTGGAGAAATGTATTTCAGTCTAAAAACGGAAAAATAAGCTTATAGATCTTAATTGTATATTTCTTCTAATTTTGTTTATATGGAAGTCATCATAACATTATTCTCAATAAAATCAGAGAATGTTTCACGTTAATAGAACCTGCTTTGATCAAAATATTTGACTCTTCAAAACCTAATGTATCATACCTTTTAAAGAATATATATTATTTTTATATTATTCAGCTGCTTTTATTTTTATCTTCAATTTATGTCGTTTTTTAATACGTGAGGGATCCACACAAGTGCTTAACAGGTGTAGGATAAAAAACAATTTTTTAGCTTAATATATGCACAAACATTGCTTCTTGACTTTAAGCGATTGTGTTGAGTCTTTTTATTTTTTATCAAAAGTGATTCAGAAAATAACGTGGTTTGAATACAATGCATTCTCTTACAGCTTTCGTAAAAATCTGAAACTTATTTTTTGCCTATTATTTTTTCGTTATCTGAAAATATATGTTGAGCTTGAAACAGATTTGAAAAATCACAATATCATTTTGTTCGTTTTTAATTTAATTAAAAGATACGACAATTTATATTTAAGATGCTGGTGCAATTATTATTATTGACATTATAATTGCCAACGGCAATTTTAAACTTTTTTTACAATAACATTTAATTTTTTTCAGTACAAAACTAAAGACAGTTTTGCACTGATTGAGAAAACATGTTATTTAAAAATAATCCATTTAGAAATTTTAAGAGAAAAAAATGGTAATATGTAGTAGTCGTAAGTACAAAACATGCTGGATAAAGAAAATGTGAGATAACAAAACAGTGAAAGATTGTGCTAGCAGTGCAGATGTGCTGCTGAGTGAGAAATTGCTTCATGGAGGAAAAGAGAAATTCCACAAACGGTGAAAGGGATTGCGAAATTGGAGATTGTTTACTTTTTCAATGCACATCATGGTACTGAAACAGATATGCATTCTTCCGCTAAATGATAAAAATATTTAGGGCCATTCCATGTTATGTGAAGGAAATGCCACATTTAAAGATCTCTAAATTTAAGAATAAACTTTTTACGGTTAATGTCACCGGAGATGTAGTTTCACCGAAATCTCGCGTTAAACAATATTCGTTCGATATTTAAAGAGTTCAGGCCTTCGTTAAAACTAGCTTTAGAATCTCTGTAGAATAGACGAATATTTCGTATTGTGTCTTAATAATCATTAATTGCAATGATAAGTCACTAAGAAATTGATTGAAACGAACGGAAATACGCATTTCACACCTTCTATCCTAACTGTTATTTACTTAGAAGAGAAAGCAAGGAAAAATAATGCACAGGGAAATATATTAATTTAGTTGATTTTTAAGGGTTAATTTAAGTGTATCTGATAAGCTATGTTGTGTTGATATCTCCGAACTTTCAGTAAAACAATGTCTCCTAAAACTGTCACAGAGATCTGTGCGCTCCGTCTCGTGCAGTTCGAAGAGTACGGCCACATAAAAAGCAATTTGAGTGGTTTAGCATTATAGACGTTTACGAAATTTTCTGCGTCTTTAAAACCAAACCGTTCCGAAAATAGTGATGGCCACACATCAAACTGGAGTGGCTCCTGCAAGCTCTCTGTTAGAAGCGCTCCCATTACCAACAGCGAGGATCGCACACGAGCAGCATATGCTCCAGTTTGCTCAGAGGAGATCTCCGTCGTTCATAACGTTTTATTTCCCGAGACGCCAGAAAATTTAGAAGCGCTAATAACGCTAAAGGCGCCCAAACCTCTTCCTCTGTGGACGTCTCCCAGTGGCGCACGAGAATTAAAATTTAACTGTAAACGATTTAATGAGTCGGGATATTTTTTTTTTAAATCTGTGCAGCGAAATATGAAAAGATTTCTCGTCTCCATTTCTGCTAGGCGTCTCAGCTCAGCCTTGCCGTGCAAGCCAGACTCAGGACAGATTTACGAACCGGCCTGCATCATACTTCGTCTCTTTTTCTCCATCTTCTTGGCCCTCTTGGCTGCCCTCATGGCCTTCTCTTCCTTCTCTTGCTCCTCTCGGCAGCGGTGGAAGTTCTCCACTACGACTCCGACGAACATGTTGAGAACGAAGAAAGCCACGAGCAACAGGAACGATATGAAATAGAGAAGTCTCCATTCGTTGTAATTCTCGATAGGCTGGGGGGGGGGGGGAAACAAGAACAACAACAATAAGAGAAATGTTTCAAACAAAAGCATTCAAAGTAATTTGATAAAATTAAAGTATATATATGAATTAATCTATGTTATATGGAAACTTATTATCTTACAAATTTAATCAAAATGATCTTTTCAGAGAGAGAAAATGTATTCATCATATACACAGTCGTATCAGAATAATATGACCACCTACAATAGATTTGGTTGTTTGGGTTGTTTTGCCTCTGAGCGGCACTTTTTTTGCACACCATGGGCTAAATGGCCAGGTCACATGGACCCCGAAGGCTCAGAGAAGGTTGGGGAAGGGGACCCACTGGAACAGCTGTTGGTAGACAGATGGTAGCCTCCCGCCAAGGCCATCCAGCGTGTTCTTTAACTTGCACAGGGTATGGCTCTCCCGCACACGGGGCCACGGCTTAACGTCCCATCCGACGGACGGCGGCCTTTCCAAGCCCATCGGTGCCCCCTACTGACCATGGGCAGGGCGGGGAATTTTGCGGAGATAAATCTCAACGCTGACCCAGCTGGGACTCGAACCTGGGAACTACAGATTACGAGCCTGGCGCGCTACCGAATGAGCCACCCCCGCCCCCCTACAATAGATAATACCTAGCAGATGGTCATTATTATTCTGATAAAAAACAAAAAATAATAAATACCCCCTTAAGCAGCTGCTTGCCACAGAGGTCTGACAGGAGCCTGTCAATTTATATGCCAAAGTAGAAGGTCTGTGAGGATGGCAGGACCTCAGCAGAAAAACGACACATACATCTCGGCCTTACCCGAGATTCGAACCCAAGTCCCTTAGATCAGTAGCCAAGCGTGCTCGACTGTGTATATTGTCCTAACACAATGTCAAAAAATTTCCTTATTAGGTTAATTGAAATCTAATTTCGCTAATTAATACTTCTAATTAATTTATATTAATTAATACCTTTAATTAATTTATATCAATTAATACTTCTAAAATATGAATTTAATAAAAACATAACTGAAGATGAAGATCATAATCAAATCTATTTCAATCTCGATTTTTACAACTACTTATTTATATTTAAAGAGTTATGAAAGTTGGAATATTTAACAATAAATCATCTTGTTTTATGAAAAATCATTCGTAATTGTATAATATTTGCAGCAATTATTAGGAAAGCTTCTAAATTGTATACTTGTTTTATTAAATGGTTTGAAGCTATATTTGCTATTTAAGTTTTAAAGTCTGAGGTAAAGTATGACGCATAACAGTTGTGAAATATTTCAGCGTCCGAAACTCTTTAAGAACTGGAACGAATGTTATTGAAAATCGGGATTTAAATAGATTTGATTGTGATCTTTATCTTCAGCTTTCCCATTAAACCAGTATTTTGGAAGTTATAGAGCTTCGCAGTTAGGTAAAATTCATGTAATTAATTTAACATGAATGTATATCCCTTAAAAAAAAAAAATCCTTCTCTTGCAGTGCACATGCCCCGAAGGTCTTGATAAGAACTTTTCAGTGTTAATGTGTGCCATAGAGAAACTCTGTTAGGAAGAAGAAACTTCATCAGAAAGACACATGTATAAGCGTTGGTTTGTTTTAACTTTGAATGGCAGAACGGGCTACATAGCCTGGTGCAACCCATACTCACAATGAGGTAAATGGCTAGATTACAAGGACCCCGAGGGCTCAGATAAAGTTAGACTTGGGTTGTTTTACCTCTGAGCGGCACTTTTTTGCACACCATGGGCTAAATGGCCAGGTCACATGGACCCCGAAGGCTCAAAGAAGGTTGGGGGAGGGGACCCACTGGAGCAGCTGTTTGGAGACAGATGGTAGCCTCCCGTCAAGGCCATCCAGCGTGTTCTTTAACGTGCACAGGGCATGGCTCTCCGCACACGGAACCACGGCGTAACGTCCCATCCGACGGACGGTTGCCTTTCCAAGCCCATCGGTGTCCCCTACTGACCGTGGGCAGGGCGGGGAATTTTGCGGAGTAAAATCTCAACGCTGACCCAGCTGGTACTCGAACCTGGGAACTACAGATTACGAGCCTGGCGCGCTACCGACTGAGCCACCCCAGCCCCTATAGTTTGAGTAGGGATAGGTGGACATCTATTAGGATACAAATGGAAGACGCTGATTAAGACCATCCAGCGTGTTCAAAGTGCACGGGATATGTCTTTCTTACATGCGGAGCCGCGGCGTAGCGTCCCATCCGATGGACGTCAACATTTCACAGCCCATTGGTGTCCCTTTTTTGACCGATGGCAGGGAGAGGTTTAGAGGATATAAATCTCAACGAAGGTACAGCTGGGACTTAAAATGATTGAGCCGGCCCCAGCTCCCCAGGTCACAAGGACCCAAAGGCTCAGAAAACGTTGTAGCCCACCACACATATGTTAACATATAGATGGCAACCTTTCGTGAAGGCCATACATAGTATATTTCTCTAAACGTGCATAGTATATTATTCGTCACACGAAGAACAGCGCATATCTTCCCTTACGTTCCATCTAAAGGACGGAAGCCATTGTAAGTTGGGCGGGGTTGGCTCAGTCGGTAATGCACCTGACTCGTAATCTGCACTTCCCAGGTTCGAGTCCCAGCTGAGTCATCATTCAGATTTATCTCCGCAAAACTCCCCGCCCTGCCCACGGTCAGAAGGGGACACCGAAGGGCTTGGAAAGGCTGCCGTCCGTCGGATGGGAAGTTAAGCCGTGGCCCCGTGTGTGGGAGAGCCATACCCTGTGCACGTTAAAGAACACGCTGGATGGCCTTGACGGGACGCTACCATCTGTCTCCCAACAGCTGTTCCAGTGGGTCCCCTCCCCCAACTTTCTCTGAGCCTTCGGGGTCCATGCGACCTGGCCATTTAGCCCATGGTGCGCAAAAAAGTGCCGCTCAGAGGTAAAACAACCCAACCCATTTTAAATCCTTTGGTATGTCCATCTTTGTATGTATCATTATTAATTCAGGGCATAGTTGAGATTAATCAAAAAAAATTCCGTCGCAGGCGGAGTGGCGACTGGAACCTGGTGTCTTATCGACTGAGTCAGCTTCCTTTTTTTTAAGGGAAATATTTCACTCCCTTTCATGAAATGAAAACTTTTTTATTTAATGAAACTTTTTTTTTCTAAAGTTAAACAGCATGGAAATGTTTAAAAACTTTCGGTAATATATTGAGACAGTGGCGTATCCAGAAGTTATCAGTAGAGGTGTAGGTTGTCATGTTTGAAAATATTAGGAAAGGGATGGTTGGTGGAGGTTGAAGTCTTGAGTCCTAGATTTTCGAGGACTTCTTTACAAGGGCTCAGTTGGTAGCACAACAGACTCGTAATTTGCGTTTCCCAGGTTCGAGTCCTATTTTTGCCAACCTTGAGATTTATCTCCTCTAAACTCCCAGCGTATCATAGGTGAGAAAAGAAGCACGGATGGGCATCGAAAGGCGCCATCCGTCGGATAATACCTTAAGCCGTGGCCCTCGGGTGCTGGGGTGGGTCGTTTTACCTCTGAGCGGCACTTTTTTGCACACAATGTGCTAAATGACCAGGTCACAAGGACCCCGAAGGCTCAGAGAAGGTTAGGGGAGGGGACCCACTAGAAAAGCTGTTGGGAGACAGATGGTAGCCTCGCGTCAAGGCCATCCAGCGTGTTCTTTAACGTGCACAGGTATGGCTCTCCCGCACACGGGACCACGGCTTAACGTCTCATCCGACGGACGGCTGCCTTTCCAAGCCCATCAGTGTCCCGCACTGACCGTGGGCAGTGCGGGGAGTTTTGCTGAGATAAATCTCAACGCTGACCCAGCTGGGACTCGAACCTGGGAACTGCAGATTACGAGCCTGGCGCGCTACCGACTGAGCACCCCTGCCTTCCTCGTGTGCAGGAGAGCCATATAGTGTGCACATTAAAAATCACGCTGGATGGCCTTGACATGAGGCTTTCATCTATCTCCTAATAGCTGATAGTTCCTAATAGCCATTGGGGTTCTTGTGACCTGGCTATTTAGCTCATTGTGTACAAAAACGTTGCTCAGAGGAAAAACAACCTACATTCAAACTTCAAGGTTTTAAAATTCTATCACTGAGCACCGCCTTTAAAAATTCTGTTTGGTCCAGAAATGATAATTAAAATAGAATTTTTTTCCTTGTTAAAAACTAATCAATATTCAAGTCATAAACGATAAAACATGTCAGCCGTTATTCCTAGTTTCGCTTTGAATTTGAGATGACGCTCTTTGACATTAATGGCATGAGATGGCTCCAATATTTTGACATATACACCGAAACATTCACGCATTAGAAATTCGCATTTCGCTTTCGGTCTTTACGCATTGTTTTTGATGCACTTTACAGAGAGAGGGAGATTGCAGTAAAAAACCTTTCGATGAAAGAGAAGCAAAAAATCTCTACTCTAAGAACTCATAGGAAAAAAAAAACTTGACGTAAATAGCGAGACAGAGAATTATATTCAAGCAGCAATAGTGTATTGCAATAAAATATAAGTAAGGGATCCAAAGACGGCTTGAAATACAAATCGAGTTTCCAGTAGTTGACGTTGGGTAGAGCGTGTGGACTGCCAAAGAGGCGAACAGGCTGCCTGTGCTCCATTTACATGCTGCAAATGGGCGTCTCAGAGCAATGTGTAGGATGCAAATCATTTCTGACGTGTAGGAGAAGAGCAGGAAGGAATGAGAAGAGCCTCTGGCACTCAGGAATGCAGAAAGAAGGAAAGAAAAAACTGTTGCCATTTCTTTTGGTTCTCGCATTTGTTTACAACGTTTTTTATCGCTCTGGTTTCTTTAATTTTACATCTTCTCTTAAATATAATCGTGCTGTACGAATATTCGAAAGTTGGAAAGAGATTTGAAAATGGTTTTTAAATAGTCGCTTGGGTTGTTTCACTTCTGAGCCGCATTTCGTTTTTGCACCCAATGGACTGAATCCCTAAGGACCCCAAGGGCTCAGAGAAGGCTTGAGAAAGGAGACCCACTGGACAGAGGTTTAGGAGACAGATGGAAGCCGTCAAGGCCTTTTAGGATGTTAGCTGACGTGCTTATGGGGTGGCTCTCCTGCACACGGAAACGTGGCTTAACGTCCCATCCGAAGAAGGATGGCCTTCCCAAAGCTAACGGGTTGGGTTGTTTTACCTCTGAGCGGCACTTTTTTGCACACCATGGGCTAAATGGCCAGGTCACATGGACCCCGAAGGCTCAGAGAAGGTTGGGGGAGGGGACCCACTGGAACATCTGTTAGGAGACAGATGGTAGTCTCCCGTCAAGGCCATCCAGCCTGTTCTTTAACGTACACAGGGTATGGCTCTCCCGCACACAGGGCCACGGCTTAACATCCCATCCGACGAAGGATGGCCTTCCCAAAGCTAACGGGTTGGGTTGTTTTACCTCTGAGCGGCACTTTTTTGCACACCATGGGCTAAATGGCCAGGTCATACGGACCCCGAAGGCTCAGAGAAGGTTGGGGAGGGGACCCACTGGAACAGCTGTTAGGAGACAGATGGTAGCTTCCCGTCAAGACCATCCAGCGTGTTCTTTAACGTGCACAGGGTATGGCTCTCGCGCACACAGGGCCACGGCTTAACGTCCCATCCGACGGACGGCGGCCTTTTCAAGCCCATCGGTGTCCCCTACTGACCGTGGGCAGGGCGGGGAATTTTGCTGAGATAAATCTCAACGCTGACCCAGCTGGGACTCGAACCTGGGAACTACAGATTACGAGCCTGGCGCGCTACCCACTGAGCCACCCCCGCCCCAAAGCTAACGGTGTCCGGTTTTTGACCGAAGGGTGGAGGCGGGGGGGATGCTGTGATAATTCTTAACTCTGGCAGTACAGTTGGGGCTCTAACTTAGAAATTGCAGATACGAGCCTGGCACTTTGCTGACTGAGTCAAGCCCCGCCTCAATAATAATAATAATAATGATAAAAACTTCTTTTAATACAATTATATGCAAATAATATTAGCGATAATGGTTATATTTATGTCGTATGTAATTAGACAATTTATTGAAGAAGTGTAATATAATGAGAATAATAATGTTTTAATAATTTTTAAAGGAAAATAAGGAGAAATTAAATTGATATTGGATATATACAAATTTTCTTTATATAAATTCATGAACTAATGATTCCTTAAAAATACAGTTTCGCTGAGACGGTAATTTAAACTACTTTACCTCCCTTTTTGTCTATGCTACTGATTCAAACTATTTTAATATACTCGACTAACTTTGGGGCAGGGGTGGCTCAGTCGGTAGCGCGCCAGGCTCGTAATCTGTAGTTCCCAGGTTCGAGTCCCAGCTGGGTCAGCGTTGAGATTTATCTACGCAAAACTCCCCGCACTGCCCACGGTCAGTAGGGGACAACGATGGGCTTGGAAAGGCCGCCGTCCGTCGGATGGGACGTCAAGCTTTGGCCTCGTGTGCGGAGAGCCATACCCTGTGCACATTAAAAAACAAACTGGAGGCCTTAATGGGAGGTTATCATCTGTCTCCCAAGAGCTGTTCCAGTGGGTCCCCTCCCCTAAACTTTTCTGAGCCTTCGGGGTTCATGTGACCTGGCCATTTAGCCCATGGTGTGAAAAAAAGTGCCGCTCAGAAGTAAAACAACCCAACGTTAAAGAACACGCTGGATGAGGCTACCATCTGTCTTCCAACAGCTGTTCCAGTGGGTCCCCTCCCGCAACCTTCTCTGAATCCTTCGGGGTCCTTGTGACTTGGCCATTTAGCCAATGGTGTGCAGAAAAGTGCCGCTCAGAAGTAAAACAACCAAACGTTAAAGAACACGCTAGATGGCTTTGATGGGGACTACCATCTGTCTTCCAACAGCTGTTCCAGTGGGTCCCCTTCTCTGAGCCTTCGGGGTCCATGTGACCTGGCCATTTAGCCCATGGTGTGCAAAAAAGTGCCGCTCAGAGATAAAACAACTCGACTAACTATAACAGCCAATTGGAACTTTCACTGACTAACAGCAGCTCATCCTAGTTTGTCGCGAATGGATGGATGCTGTCCGTAAAAATCGGGTTCCGCAGAGTAGCGGTTTCACTGTACACAGTTCCGGATCTAGAAAAATATAGAGGGGGAGGGGTGGGCGGTGCAAGTGATACAATATAGCAGAAAGAAACTAAAAGAGGAGATCAAGAGCCTACTTTTACGTTGCAGTACAATATTTTACCTGCAATTTTGGAGATAAAAAATTCATTAAAAATAATGCACAATTTTAATAATTTTTGCCGCCATTACTAGAATTCTCAAGGGGAGGGGCATATCCTCCGCCACCTACTCTAGATCCGGCCTTGACTGTACATCCACAGTCCTATCAGAATAATATGACCACCTACCATAGTATACGTATGGTAGGTGGTCATATTATTCTGATACGACTGTGTATGTATATAGTACTTTCATCAATATTAGAGAATTTCCATGTTAAAAAAACCATGAAAAAAGCTGGAGATAAATCATAATCATATATATTTAAATCTCGATTTTCAACAATAAAAGTTCAGTATTTAAAGTGATGGAAGGGAGGTTATTTTGTGACAATAATGAGCAATATTTTACCTCACACTTTAGAATTTAAATAATAAGTATTGCTTCAAACCTTCAAATCATTTAACCAAATAAAAAAAAAAACAGTTTAGAAGTCTGAATAATGATTATTGGAAACATTAAAAAATGAAGAATGATTTACATGAAAGAATAAAATTTATTGTTAAATATTCCAGCTTCTACACCTCTTTAGGTTGCGTTGGTTTTCCTATGAGCGGCATTTTTTTGCACACCATGGGCTAAATGGCCAGGTCACAAGGACCCTGAAGGCTCAGAGAAGGTTAGGGGAGGGGACCCACTGGAACAGCTGTTGGGATACAGATGGTAGCCTCCCGTCAAGGCCATCCAGCGTGTTCTTTAACGTTGGGTTGTTTTACCTCTGAGCGGCACTTTTTTGCACACCATGGGCTAAATGGCCAGGTCACAAGGACCCCGAAGGCTCAGAGAAGGTTAGGGAACCCACTGGAACAGCTGTTGGGAGACAGATGGTAGCCTCCCGTCAAGGCCATCCA
The DNA here is from genome assembly GCA_038380435.1 of Ryuthela nishihirai. Taxonomy (NCBI): domain Eukaryota; kingdom Metazoa; phylum Arthropoda; class Arachnida; order Araneae; family Heptathelidae; genus Ryuthela; species Ryuthela nishihirai. Next base: position 39,847,227 of record JAWZYU010000018.1, on the reverse strand, counting down.
GCGTGTTCTTTAGCGTGCACAGGGTATGGCTCTCCCGCACACGGAGACACGGCTTAACGCTCCCTCCGACGGACGGCGGTCTTTCCAAGCCCATCGGTGTCCCGCACTGACCGTGGGCAGGGCGGGGAGTTTTGCGGAGAAAAGTATCAACGCTGACCCAGCTGGGACTCGAACCTGGGAACTGCAGATTACGAGCCTGGCGCTCTACCAACTGAGCCACCACCGCCCTTTTAATGCTAAACGAATATTGTTCAAAATCGAGATTTAAATAGATTCGATCGCGATCTTCAATTGGACTTGAATCGTATTTTTCCCTTAAATCCATATTTTAGAATTCATAAAGCTTCGAAGTTAGATTTGCATTGACAGAACATGGCAAATAGGGGGCGGGGGTGGCTCAGTCTGTAGCGCGTCAGGCTCGTAATCTGTAGTTCCCAGGTTCGAGTCCCAGCTGGGTCAGCGTTGAGACTTATCTCCGCAAAATTCCCCGCCCTGCCCACGGTCTGTAGGGGACACCGATGGGTTTGGAAAGGCCTCCGTCCGTCGGATGGGACGTTAAGCCGTGGCCCCGTGTGCGGGAGAGCCATACCCTATGCACGTTAAAGAACACGCTGGATGGCCTTGACGGGAGGATACCATATGTCTCCCAACAGCTCTTCCAGTGGATCCCCTTCCCCAACCTTCTCTGAGCCTTCGGGGTCCATGTGACCTGGCCATTTAGCCCATGGTGTGCAAAAAAAGTGCCGCTCAGAGATAAAACAACCCAACCCAACATGGCAAATAACATTTTGGTAAGGTAGTGTATTACCTGCAGTTGAACTGTGCCCATCGCTAAGCTTCACATATTTATAAAATGAAAGCAAAATAATCCTGTGGTGTTTAAAGAATTAAAAAAACAACAACTGAGGTGTTATTAATTCTGATTCGTTGTCTACATAGTCTGCAATCGGCTGCGTCTGTGATGGCTCATTATCGGTTTCAATATTGCTCAACAAACGTTTACTGCAGTATCCGTAACCGCCATCAGGTGATTATTGCGCGCCAAAAGTTTCGTTATCTCCACGCGCACACGTGAAAGCTACTCGTAAAGAATGATGGCGATTGCCGCGTAAATTCAAAGGCCCAAGTAGAAAGTGATCATCATCTATGAAGCCATATTACCCGGCAAGTGCGTTATCGCTCATAGCAAATGGCTCACTGTTCCAGGAGCAGCGGTCCCCGTACACTGCCAATTTAACGGCGAAATATTCCGGAACTACGTCCAAATAATCGCATCCGTTGATTAGATGTGGATACAAAATGCTGGAACGGAGACGTTTGCGTCGCCGAGCAACGAGGCAGCAAGACCTTAAAGCAAAGAGAAGGTAAGGAAAGGGTAGCGAGGATTCATCTTACGGATACAAAAGAATGAGTTTCTAGACTCTACAAAATGAGAATAAAAGGCACGATGTCTGGTATTTTATGGTAATAGCTCTGCACTGAAATATGCAAAGTAAACCCGTCGTGGAAATTCTGCCTGTTCCATTTGGCCGAGTATAAGAAATGGCATAACGGATTGTTGGGTTGTTTTTCCTCTGAGCTGCACTGCATTGCACACAATGAGCTAAATAGCCAGATCACAAGGACCCCGAGAAGGTTGGGAGAGGGGACCCACTATATAAGGGTTTGGTTGTTTTACCTCTGAGCGGCACTTTTTTGCACACCATGGGCTTAATGGCCAGGTCACATTGACCCCGAAGGCTCAGAGAATGTTGGAAGAGGGGACCCACTGGAATAACTGTTTGGAGACAGCTGGTAGCCTCCCGTCAAGGATATCCAGCGTGTTCTTTAACGTGCACAGAGTATGGCTCTCCCGCACACGGGGCCACGGCTTAACGTCCCATCCGACGGACGGCGACCTTTCCAATACCATCGGTGTCCCCTACTGACCGTGGGCAGGGCGGGGAGTTTTGCGAAGATAAATCTCAACGCTGACCCAGCTGGGACTCGAATCTGGGAACTACAGATTACGAGCCTGGAGCGCTACCGACTGAGCCCCCCAATAGAACCGGATAAAAGTAAAGGGGGGGGGGGAGAAAGAGACTGGATTTCCCTTGCAATTTAGCATCCCCTTTCGTTTTAGACGTCTTGAAAATTTTTTTGAAAAATGTACAAAATATGCACAAGTTTAATAATTGGTTTCCTCCATTACCCTTACTACCATTCTGAAGGGGGGAGAAAAACAGACCCTCTTGGTACAGTCGCTCAAAAAAGTATCCGAACACTTTATTTTTGGGAACACAGCAAGAATTCAGGCACTGTCTCCGGAGAACGGGAATATCTGGTAGCTTCACTTATTGAGAGTAACTCAACTGGATTTAGGTGATAAATGCACAAAAAAATTAGGAACTGAGACTGGCTTATCATCTTGAAAGGAGAACGAAATGATCATTCGTACAGTCGCTCAAAAAAGTATCCGAACACTATGGTTGATTACAGAATTCAGAAAAAATATCTGGAAAAGTTTTTTTTTAGAAATTAGTGATCTGGCAACCTTCGTGTCATGTGATTACAAGAATTCAGGAAAAATATCTGGAGCGTGTACAGCAACTGTACACGCTCCAGTTACCGTTCACAGCAAACGAGCCACCACACGCTCCAGTTTGCTGTGAACGGTAACTGCACACGCTCAATATTTCCGTGAGTGAGCCCACACGATCCAGGTGTTTGTGAGCTCACACGATCCAATGTGCTGTGAACATTAACCGCAACCGCTCCAGTTTGCTGTGAACGGTAACTGCACACGCTCCATATTCATTGCATTATATATTCATACGCATTATATATATTAAAAAATATCCGAACATTATGGTTGTTTACAGAATTCAGGAAAAATATCTGGCCACGATTTTTTTTAGAAATTAGTGATCTGGCAACCTTCGTGTCACGTGAGACGATGGTTGCCAGATCACTAATTTCTAAAAAAAAAATCGTTGCCAGATATTTTTTCTGAATTCTATAATCAACTATAGTGTTCGGATACTTTTTTGAGCGACTGTACGCGCCCTAGATCTGGCCTTGCTTTGAAGTAAAGGTCCTGTAGGAATTAACAGATCCTTGGGTTTCCGCGAAGTATAGTTTAAGAACTGTTGCGTAAGGAATCTCGTTACAGTAACAATCTTACACTTATGATTATATCCCCCCCCCCAAAAAAAAAATTAAACGTTCCGAAAATCCAGTTATTATCATTTTAAGCAAAAGTATAAATTTCTAATCTAGTGACTATTCTAAAATGCAGTCTTTTCTAGTAGGATTGATTCATGATGAAAAGAAAAAGTATCCTTTTAGAATCTTGGAATAATAATAAACGCCAGGATATCAATAAATAGAAACTAAAAAAAATTTGTATGATATAGATTGGAGAAGTATTTTTTTTTGGAGTCACCCAGTGTTGATGAGGACATTTTTTAGTGTTCGTGGCAAGCAGTTCCGTTCCTTGGTCTAATTACAGTCAGAATGTTTTTTACTTTTTTTTGATAAATTGCCCCTCTCGTGCCTTCTTAAGTGCACCTATTTTGAAGTGAAATCGAATTTGATTTATACGAAAGAGACTTACTTGCAAGTCAACACCGACGGCATCGAGGCCCGTGTACATGATGTTTACCCAACCGTCTTTCGAGGATAGAACGAACAGAGCCATCAAAGCCTGAAATGAAAAAAAAATAAAATATATTTCATTGAGTTCGGCGATATTTTTGCGTTGTGACACAAACACAGGATGAAATCAATACCTGTAATGAGGCGAAAATGAAACATTTATCAAAAACTGCGAGTAAATGAATAAAAAAAGATATTGTTAGATTTTTATTCCATATTATTAATTATTGTAAAGACAACTGACTGGAAAATATTTGAGTTAGGTGATAAAAAAAGAGCCAGTCATGCTCTTTTAAGATATTAAATTAGTGCAAGTGTTTTTTTTTTTCAATTTCGTGATTAGACCCGCAAAGTTTTCTTTATGTTATGATAGAAGGCATCACGTGACACGAGCAACGATCCAGCTAGGGACGGGTCCAGGAAACATTTTTTAAGGGGGGGGGGGAGTAAGGAATCCTCAAGTACCGAACTCAATGGAGCTACGCAATGGTTCTCTGTGACTCTTCCTCTTAGCCCCCTTTTTTTGTGTGTGGCGGGGGTGGCTCAGTCGATAGCGCGCCAGGCTAGTAATCTGTAGTTCCCAGGTTCGAGTCCCAACTGGGTCAGCGTTGAGATTTATCTCCGCAAAATTCCCCGCCCTGCCCACCGTCAGTAGGGGACACCGATGGGCTTGGAAAGGCCGCCGTCCGTCGGATGGGACGTTAAGCCGTGGCCCCGTGTGCGGGAGAGCCATACCCTGTGCACGCTAAAGAACACGCTGGATGGCCTTGACGGGAGGCTACCATCTGTCTCCCAACAGCTGTTCCAGTGGGTCCCCTCCCCCAACCTTCTCCGAGCTTTCGGGGTCCTTGTGACCTGGCCATTTTTCCCCTGGTGTGCAAAAAAGTGCCGCTTAGAGGTAAAACAATCCAACCCAAACAACCCTTTTTTGTAAGAAAAAGGGGGGGCATACAGCTGGACAGGGCAAAAACTATTTTATTGGGAGAGTCGAAATGTGAATCCTAAGATTCCGTCAATATCTATCCAACCCTCGAAAAATTTTCATTCCTTTAAAAAATCAAAAAAAGTTTACTATTAAACACACAAATATGAATAAAGCTTTAAAAAAAACGAACGAAAGAATCTAAGGTTTATTTAACTTTAAGAGTGGTGATAACAGTTATTGTCAATAATTATCAACAGATTAGAATTACAAATTATATTGAATTCATTCTTTTAACTTAAGAAAAATTGCAAAATTTTCAGCATGGTAAAAATACAGACGTTGCCATTATTGCTTTGACAATATTTGTACTTTGGGCTTTAGATAGAAAATAAAACTTGAGCAATGAGCATTTAAAAAAAAAAGTCTTTCTGATGCTTTCTATTTTTTTGTAGATTAAAATTCTGTTAGCTAACCTATCTTTATATGCATATCAAGATTAAATTAGGAAAATAAATGAATTTGAATTTTCCAAAGTATAAAACATGGCGAATTCAAGGATAGGCTTTGGGTCTCGCCAAAGAAAACTGAAATGGAAAGGTGGGACGGAAAACAAAAATAAGTGATTAATAACGTCTGTATAATCAACACAAAAAAAACACTTACCGTATTTTAACGTGTATAAGGAACCCCTTTTTGCTAAAAATTGGGTCCCAGAAATAGGGGGTTTCCTTACACATGGATAGTATTATAGATATTAACAAATTACTCAATTCCTCGAAACTCAAATCTTCATAACTTGTAACACCGCAAGCCTCTAAGGGCGGGGGTGGCTCAGTCGGTAGCGCGCCAGGCTCATAATCTGTAGTTCCCAGATTGGAGTCCCAGTTGGGTCAGAGTTGAGATTTATCTCCGCAAAATTCCCCGCCCTGCCCACGGTCAGTAGGGGACACCGATGGGCTTGGAAAGGCCGCCGTCCGTCGGATGGGACGTTGAGCCGTGGCTCCGTGTGCGGGAGAGCCATACCCTGTGCACGTTAAAGAACACACTGGATGGCCTTGACGGGAGGCTACCATCTGTCTTCCAACAGCTGTTCCAGTGGGTACCCTCACCCAACCTTCTCTGAGCCTTCGGGGTCCATGTGACCTGGCCATTTAGTCCTTGGTGTGCAAAAAAGTGCCGCTCAGAGGTAAAACAACCCAACCTGCAAGCCTCAGGCCGACACCCAACGGGTCGCGACGTCCTATTGGAGGAGAAGTGCACGCGTTCGTCAAGCAACGGCGCGCGAATAAAGAGACCGCCGATGATGAATAAAAAATTTCTTTCTTTTCATATTTTGAAATAAAAATATCTTTGATGAAAAATCAGGGGTTTCCTTATACACGTTAAAATACGGTAAATCCGAAGTTAATCAGAATTTGGCGCGGTCAGTACTTGGGAGGGTGACCACCTGGGAACAGCGCTTGCAGTTGGCAAAACAAATCTGCTGAGGACCTGCCATCCTCACAGATCCCTCTACTATGGCATATTAAACTGACAGGCTCCTGTCAGACCTCTGTGGCAAGCAGCTGCTTGAGGAGGTATTTTTTTACGAGATTTTCGATTTGCTGAAGCTGGACGTTTTGTCTTTTATACATTTTTTTCACTTTTATAAATTTAATTGTCATCAGTAGCTCTCGGGCCGCACGAAAAGACGTGGTGGGCATTGATTTGCAGAGGCCTGTCCTATGTTCTATACTAGGGTTCTCAACGTGGGGTACAGTCGCTCAAAAGATCATCCGAACACTATGATTGACGACAGAATTCAGAAAAAAATATCTGGCAACGATTCTTTTAGAAATTAGTGATCTGGCAACCTTCGTGTCACGTGATTACAGAATTCAGGAAAAATATCTGGAGCGTGTACAGCAACTGTACACGCTCCAGTTACCGTTCACAGCAAACTGGAGCGTGTGCAGTTACTGCACACGCTCCAGTTTGCTGTGAATGGTAACTGCATACGCTCAATATTTCCGTGAGTGATTCCACACGATCCAGGTCTTTGTGAGCTCACACGATCCAATGTGCTGTGAACATTAACCGCAACCGCTCCAGTTTGCTGTGAACATTAACCGCAACCGCTCCAGTTTGCTGTGAACGGTAACTGCACACGCTCCATATTCATTGCATTATATATTCATACGCATTATATATATATATTAAAAATATCCGAATTATCACGTGACACGAAGGTTGCCAGATCACTAATTTCTGAAAAAATCGTTGCCAGATATTTTTTCTGAATTCTGTAGTCAATCATAGTGTTCGGATACTTTTTTGAGCGACTGTACGCGGTAAAATTTTTTGGGGTACGCCGTGAGAGCTCAAAAGTTGCTAGATCTAGTAACAAATCCATTTTACTGATTACCCAGTAAAATGTTTATAATTTTATAAGATTTGTTAAATTGTTTATGCCATTTTTTATGTTTATCGATATATGTAATTTATGAACAAAATTTAATGTGTATATATATATGTTTTATTTTATTCCCATTGTTATACTACTATAGTTTTATCTATCTATATAAGGGGTACGCCATTTATATACACATTTCCAGGGAGTACGTGAAGCATAAAAGGTTGAGAACCACTATTCTGTATCGTTTCTGTTGAATACCAAAGATGTTATTTGAAAAAAGTTTGACCTTGAAATATTGCTATTTACTGATAATACTGTATTGATTTTTAAAAGTACAACATCCTGAGACATAAAAAAAAATCTTGATATGTTTAAATTGCACAAATGACTTAATTTACATAATTCGCATTTAAATAAAAGCAAAACGAAATAGAGAAAAAAAAACTGTATTAATTGGGTATGCAGGTAGTTAGGATATTCGAAAATCTGGATAATCGATTTAAAATAAAACAAGTATACGTATATGTATATAAAATATTTATTGTATATTAAACAAAGTTTGACAACAAAAAAATTTAACTAATGAAATTTTGGGTAATATGCAAAGAAAGTGAACAAATCATATAAAATTGCCAACAATATTTAAATGTCTATTTATGCCAATACCCCATATCTTGTGTTAGCTGTGGGACTCTTCGACTTTGGTAGTCGATATGCATTGTGGGTAACGCCGCACTGTGACGTCATAGAAATGCACGGAGAGATTTTTTTTTAAAACGTGTCATACAGTCCGGATAATCGACTATCCGGATAATACTTTTTACTGTTTCTCCATTTTCATTTAGAAAATATCAACAGTTCCTCCAACAATGCATTTTAAATCTATCACATGAACTCTGGCGATATTGCATATTGTTCGTATGACAGATTAGGAAAAGTCACTAATAAAAAATCTTGTAAAAAAATAAATTTTCTTTTCTCTAAAAAGTTCACGTCAAGTCATATCAACCAGCGATGGGCTTGGAAAGGCGCCATTCGTCGGATGGGTCCTAAAACCGTGGACAGTGTGAAGCATCACTTGGTGCACTACAAAGAACACGCTGGATGACTTTGACGGGAGGCTTCTATCTTTCTCCTAACATCTGTCCAATGGGTACCCTACCCCAACCTTCAACATTCAGTTTAACATCCAGTGGGTACCCTACCCCAACCTTCAACATTCAGTTTAACATCCAGTGGGTACCCTACCCCAACCTTCAACATTCAGTTTAACATCCAGTGGGTACCCTACGCCCAACCTTCAATATTCAGTTTAACATCCAGTGGGTATCCTACCCCCAACATTCAGTTTAACATCCAGTGGGTACCCTACCCCCAACCTTCAACATTCAGTTTAACATCCAGTGGGTACCCTACCCCCAACCTTCAACATTCAGTTTAACATCCAGTGGTACCCTACCCCCAACCTTCAACATTCAGTTTAACATCCAGTGGGTACCCTACCCCCAACCTTCAATATTCAGTTTAACATCCAGTGGGTATCCTACCCCCAACATTCAGTTTAACATCCAGTGGGTACCCTACCCCCAACCTTCAACATTCAGTTTAACATCCAGTGGGTACCCTACCCCCAACCTTCAATATTAAGTTTAACATCCAGTGGGTATCCTACTTCCAACATTCAGTTTAACATCCGGTGGGTACCCTACCCCCAACCTTCAACATTCAGTTTAACATCCAGTGGGTACCCTACCCCCAACCTTCAACATCCAGTTTAACATCCAGTGGGTACCCTACCCCCAACCTTCAACACCCAGTTTAACATCCAGTGGGTACCCTACCCCCATCCTTCAACATCCAGTTTAACATCCAGTGGGTACCCTACCCCCAACCTTCAACATTCAGTTTAACATCCAGTGAGCACCCTACTCCAACCTTCAACATCCAGTGGGTACCCTACCCCCAACCTTTAACATCCAGTTTAACATCCAGTGGGTACCATACCCCAACCTTCAACATTCAGTTTAACACCCAGTGGGTACCCTACCCCCAACCTTCAACATCCAGTGGGTACCTTACCCCTATCCTTCAACATCCAGTGGGTACCCTACCCCCAACCTTCAACATCCAGTGGGTACCCTACCCCCAACCTTCAACATCCAGTAGGTACCCTACCCCCAACCTTCAACATCCAGTTTAACATCCAGTGGGTACCCTACCCCCAACCTTCAACACCCAGTTTAACATCCAGCGGGTACCCTACCCCCAACTTTCAACATTCAGTTTAACATCCAGTGGGTACCCTAACCCCAACCTTCTCTGAGCCGTTGATGGTCCTTGTGGTCTAGCCATTTAGCCCATTGTGTGCAAAAAAGTGACACTCACAGGTAACCCAACTCTTACTGCAATTAGAAGAGGGTTCCTGAATGCAACAGGAGAGATTAACAGAAAATTAAGAAGTTACAAGAAAAAATTTTGTTTCAAGAATATCTGAACATAATTAGAATTTTAAGAGATTATGAAAACTACAATTAAACTGAAAACATTTCAGCGATTAGCGAAGCGATGGGTGAACTACAGCCTGTAGGCCAAATGCTACCCGGTCCGTAATACCGACTACTTCGGCTAGCAAAGCATTTCCGAATCCAGTTGAAAAACTACATAACTTGATTAAGAAATTTTTTTTACTGTTGTAATTGCTTTTACTTTCTAACAGAATCATTTCAATTCTGAGTTAAGTAGCAAATTAATTAAATATTTAACTGAAGAATTTTTAACGGTAGGTGAAATAGTGCAGAGGGCGAGACGCTTCGACAGCTAACTGTGGTTTTTGGGTTGGATTATTTTACCTCTGAGCGGCACTATTTTGCACACCATGGGCTAAATGGCCAGGTCACAAGGACCCCGAAGGCTCAGAGAAGGTTAGGGGAGGGGACCCACTAGAACAGCTGTTGGGATACAGATGGTAGCCTCCCGTCAAGGCCATCCAGCGTGTTCTTTAACGTTGGTTGTTTTACCTCTGAGCGGCACTTTTTTGCACACCATGGGCTAAATGGCCAGGTCACAAGGACCCCGATGGCTCAGAGAAGGTTAGGGGAGGGGACCCACAGAAACAGCTGTTGGGAGACAGATGGTAGCCTCCCGTTAAGGCCGTCCAGCGTGTTCTTTAACGTGCATAGGGTATGGTTCTCCCGTACACGGGCCACGGCTTAACGTCTCATTTGACGGCCGACCGGCTTTCCAGCCCATCGGTGTCCCCTACTGACTGTGGGCAGGGTGGGGAATTTTGCGGAGATAAATCTCAACGCTGACCCAGCTGGGACTCGAACCTGGGAACTACAGATTACGAGCCTGCTAACTGTGGCGATTATTGAGAAGATACATAGTATATGTATATATACATATATATCTGTGAAGCTTGTCTATGGACTTCGCCCTGGGAGATAGCGAGACTCATATATAGATTTTAACATCCAAAGAAATTAACTACCTTTAAAGCCATATTCGTAGTCAAAATTCATGAGAAAACATTTTGAAGTCTCATTTTTCTTACAAGTGATGCCTCTGTGATAATGCTGTCTGTTATCAAACTCAGAATTTAAGCGACTACGTCCTATGCCTCCTTGGACGTCGTCTCCGATTATATATATAATGCAGAATGTCAGAAAAGAGGTTTAGAGGTTTTGAGATGCTCTCTTCCTATGACGTTATAAATATGTTTATGTATAGAAAAATATTTCTTCCCGTGCATTCTATTTGCTACGAAGGTGTGACAGGAGCCTGTCAATTTAACACGTCAAGAAGACGATATGCCAAAGAGGCTTCATCCCCTAACAGAAATAAAACACAGATATGCAGGACATTTTCAAGACCAGTATCCCTAGCGCTAGGGAGCCAAAAGACTAGCGACTTAGCAAATAAAATAGGAAAAAAATGCAGTTTGTTCCCTAGATTTATTATATATCATTGCTGAAGACGAATTCAATAGTATTGGGTTGTTTCACCTCAAGAAGCAATTTTTTTGCATACACTGGGCTAAATGGCCAGGTCACAAGGACCCCAGGAACTTACCGACGGTTGGGGTATGGTTAAATCCTCCTATATCATAATAGACCTGAACAGTGCAATAACAGGAGAATCAATTTTATACATATAGCCGAGTTTACGAGCCTGATTCGCTACTGACTGGAGGGGCGGGGGTGGCTCAGTCGGTAGCGCGCCAGGCTCGTAATCTGTAGTTCCCAGGTTCGAGTCCCAGTTGGGTCAGCGTTGAGATTTATCTACGCAAAATTTCCCCGCCCTGCCCACGGTCAATAGGGGACACCGATGGGCTTGAAAAGGCCGCCGTCCGTCGAATGGGACGTTAAGCCGTGGTCCCGTGTGCGGGAGAGTCATACCCTGTGCAAGTTAAAGAACACGCTGATGGCCTTGACGGGAGGCTACCATCTGTCTCCCAACAGCTGTTCCAATGGGTCCCCTCCCCCAACCTTCTCTGAGCCTTCGGGGTCCTTGTGGCCTGGCCATTTAGCCCATGGTGTGCAAAAAAGTGCCGCTCAGAGGTAAAACAATCCAATCCAATCGCTACTGACTGAGCCAACCCCCACCTCCGCCCCTATTAAACGGTGGCTTCATTAGTTGTTAATACATGCACCTGAACTAAGTCCATTTTTAGGGAACGTAAATTATACAACAATTGTAGTAAAATTAAATTTCGCTCGGTTATATTATTTTTTCTGTTCTGCACTCAATAGCAAACTGCAGACAAGCCCGTAGAGTCAGCAAAACATTATCTCAGTAGCGTACTATAACAGCAGTTTCTCGCTTAAGGTGTAAGAAAATACAAGCTAGAATATTAGGGATTTAGGTTTGCAAATTGATTATTGATCTGGTTAAGGCAATGATTCTTTCCACTTATGCAGTATCTTGGTTATTAGTGGTTTGATTATGTAAGCAATGATGAGGACAGACGAAAGAATCAACATCCTTTGAGCATCATCTCGTGTAGGGAGAGACTGCATTGGTTTGAATATTTTACCTGCATGAAGAATTACAGATTGCATACTAGAGTGGTGAAATAATGTCCTAATGGCGTCAGATAAAGGGGGAGACCTAGAATTTTTTGCTTTATTAGCTCGACTGTGATGATTTCATACAAATATGGAAAGTATGATCTCATTCAGACGAAGGTGACGCTATTAGAAATGAAATTTAGGTTCCCCCCATGTATTGAGCAGTAATGATTTGGCCAGACTCGCACACCTCATGTTGGATCCGAACTCTGTAGGGGCGGGGGTGGCTCAGTCGGTAGCGCGTCAGGCTCGTAATCTGTAGTTCCCAGGTTCGAGTCTCAGCTGGGTCAGCGTTGAGATTTATCTCCGCAAAATTCCCCGCCCTGCCCACGGTCAGTAGGGGACACCGATGGGCTTGGAAAGGCCGCCGTCCGTCGGATGGGATGTTAAGCCGTGGCCCCGTGTGCGGGAGAGAGCCATACCCTGTGCACGTTAAAGAACACGTTGGATGGCCTTGACGGGAGTCTACCATCTGTCTCTCAACAGCTGTTTCAGTGGGTCCCCTCCCCAAACCTTCTCTGAGCCTTCGGGGTCCATATGACCTGGCCATTAAGCCCATGGTGTGCAAAAAAGTGCCGCTCAGAGGTAAAACAATCCAACCCTAATCCGAACTCTGTCTTCCGAGATATTTTCTCCTAAAACTGTTTTCTGCGCTCTATGAGAAAGTGGACATTACTGGTTTCGAAAAAACATCATCAGCAGGATGACACGATAAGCTTTGTTCTGGAGATCCACCCATTGGCGTGTTCAAGAACAAACTGGATGTCATTGACGGGATACTTCACTAACCTAAATGCAGATCGTGTGTAAATCTAAGCGAAACAATGCTACGAGAAAAGAAATCAAGTGGTTGAATGTGCTCTTATTTTACCTGGCCCAAATTATCGAAGTTGTATCTCTGGTTGACCCATTCGTTTCTAGGATCTTCCAAGCATTGCGTCTTGTTCTTCACATGCCTAATGTCTGGTCCTTCGCAGTAAAACAAGCTTCCTTTAAAGAGCTGAAAGAAAATTCTAATTAAACATTGAATTATATAAAAATATCAATACATCATAAAGTGTATCTGAAATAACGAAAATGGTGTAATTTGTAGTGACAGTGATAAAGTAAATTAGAGGTTGGGTTGTTTTACCTCTGAGCGGCACTTTTTTTGCACACCATGGGCTAAATGACCAGGTCACATGGACCCCGAAGGCTCAGAGAAGGTTGGGGAGGGGACCCACTGGAACAGCTGTTGGGAAAGAGATGGTAGCCTCCCGTCAAGGCCATCCAGCGTGTTCTTTAACGTGCACAGGGTGTGGCTCTCCCGCACACGGGGCTACAGCTTAACGTCCCATACGACGGACAGCGGCCTTTCTCAAGTCCAATAGTGTCCCCTACTGACCGTGGGCAGGGCGGGGAGTTTTGCGGAGATAAATCTCAAAGCTGACCCAGCTGGGACTCGAACCTGGGAAGCACAGATTACGAGTCTGGCGCGCTACCGACTGAGCCACCCCTGCCCCGTAAATTAGAGGAATAACGAATTTAGGATGTCGGTTTAAAAGAGAATGAAGTTTTTTATTCTCTGCATTTAGCACCCTCTAACGGTGGAAATTCGAGCTAATGGATGAATGGGAAGATATAAATGTTAATGAACTACATGTCCGGAAAAAAGATGTTTCGCCGATGAGCGGGATTCGAACCCACGTCTCTCAGTTACGTGCCAGGTGTTATAACCTCTAAACCAGTGGTTCTTAGAGGTTGGGCCGCGAGATACGGAGGAAGGTGGTTCAATGGGCAGAGTTCCAGGTTCGTAATCTGCAGTTCCCAGGTTCGAGTCCTAGCTGGGTTAGTGTGTTGGGACTTAAATCCGCAAAATTCCCCGCCGTCTTCAGTCAGTAGGTAACACCGATGGGCTTGGAAAATGTGTTGACTGGGACGAAAGCCCTGGTTCCGTGTGTGTGAGAACCATGCCCTATACACGTTAAAGAACACGCTGGATGGTATTGATGGGAGGTTACCATTTGTCTACAAACAGATGTCCAATGGGTCCCCTTCCCCCTACCTTCTCTGAACCCTCGGGGTCCTTGTAATCTGGACATTTAGCCCATTGTGTGCAAAAAGTGCCGCTCAGAGATAAAATAAGCCTACCCCATTCAGCTGACAGAAGTCTCTCTCGTTTCTTCTTCTTTATGTTTATTAGCGCCGAAAAACACATTTCACACAAAGATAGGCAGGCAAACTGAGCATGCGCGAGTCTCCCGTAGTGTTACCAGTTAAATTTTCAGTGTGCCATGATCATTCACGATTAAAAATAGTGTGTGGGAGAAAAAACAAGTTTGAGAATCAGTGCTCTAAAGCAGTGCTGTCCAACTTCTCTAAGACCACGGGCCATTTTTTCCTTTGCCACTATTTCGCGGGCCAAAAAAAAAGAATAGGATAGGATAGGTAATTGAAAAATCAGTTCATGTCACCTCAAAAAATTATTTTATTTATATGAAAAATAATAAGTAATAATAAACCTCAAAAAATTATTTTATATATGCAAAAAATAATAAATAATAATAAATCTCAAAAACCTCAAAAAATTATTTTATTTATACGAAAAATAATAAGTAACAATAAATGTCAAAATAACCCAAAAAACTATTTTATTTATACAAAAAATAATAAGTAATAATAAACCTCAAAAAATTATTTTATTTATACGAAAAATAATAAGTAATAAACCTAAAAAAATTATTTTATTTATACGAAAAATAATAAATAATAATAAACCTCAAAAACCTAAAAAAATTTTTTTACGAAAAATAATAAGTATTAATAAACCAATATAAATTTTCTAAACCTTATCAAATATTTAATAAATTTAATGGGAGCATTGTAGCCGTATTTGGTGGGCAATAATTTGTTTTACGTCCATATCGATATTTGTTGTTGCGAGTCGAAGTATATGTTCAAGTGTAGAGTCTTTCAAGCAGTTTCTGTATGATTTTATATGTTTCATATCAGAAAATGTGCGCTCGCAGATATATGTACTTCCGAACATAGAAATTATTTGGAGCCCAAAATCTTTCATTTTTGGATATTTTTTTTTAGGGAAAAGTTTGAACAATTCTATTTCAGTTTCTCTATTAGATGCAATAATTGTGTCGGCCTGAAGGTCGCATAATTCCATTTGATATTTAGGATCTACGGTGTTAATATCAATATTTAATGGATTACTGAATAAAATTAAACTTTGCTTAAGGTCATCAAATTGAGAAAATCTTCTGTTAAAATCTTCAATTAGGATATCTAATTTAGGAACAAATTTTTCAAAATTAACTGTTTTACTAAGTTGCTTCATTTCTTCGTAGAACTTTTCACAAGTTTCAAAATGAATTAAATTGTTTTCCTGCAAATATGACTTCAACAATTGTAGTTTTTTTTCTAAACCCAGTAACACGATTATAAAGACAGCCCACGTTTTGATCTTTTCCTTGTAAGGATTTATTCAAGACATTTAAATAATTGGTAATGTCTGTTAGGAAAGCAAGTGAACATAGAAAATTTTCATCAACAAAACTTGCTATTAAATCTTCATCGGTGCCCACTTCTGTGAGAAAAAGATGAATTTCTTTTCGAAGTGTAAAAAATCTTTTGAGACATTTTCCGGCATTTAACCAGCGAATATATAAATGTAAAACAGATCGCCTTATACTCAGCATGCAGTTCATCCAAAAACGGTTTAAATTTTTTGTGTGTAAGAGAACGATTTCCGCCACGAGTTAAATTGGTAATTTTGACAACCTTTTCCATTACGACGTTTAGTCTCAGCGAAATGACACACAATGTCTCCTGATGCACAATACAGTGCAACATTCGACAATGCATGCACAGTGAGAGTGATTCGTGCTGTCGTTAGATGCTTCATAAAAATAAAAACATTTGTTTGATGACGCCGCACCGCTCTTAAAAGGTTTCAGAAGTTTGCTGATCGGCTTAGGAATGTTTTGTAAACTTTATAGAATGAGTAAATTGAAGATTGCATATCAAGTAAAGTAACATAAGTTGACCAAAAATTATAAAGTGGATTACAAATATTTATTTAAAATTTCAAGTAAAAATTGATTTTATTCGCGGGCCACAAAAATTTTTGTGTGAGCCGCTAGTTGGACAGCGCTGCTCTAAACTATCACCATCCCTATAATTTATCAGTTAATTGTGAACTTTTAAACCTTCCCGATCTTGTCTCTCAAGGCGCTATCTATGATCGACAAAGGTAATTTTCCAAGCAATTGGTTTAGTATTGCTTCTGGTGTTCGACAAGGGTGGATTTTGTCTCCTTTTCTCTTTAGTTTGGTTATTGATTATGTTATGCGAAATTCACTGCAAAGGAAGGATTTTGGTCTTAAGTGATCTGAAGATACGAAAATTTCTGATTTATATTATGCTGATGATTTAGCCCTTTTGGTAAATGATGTTGATGAGATGAATTCTTTTATTAGAACTGTTGATGAGACTGGTAGTAGAGTAGGTTTGATTATAAACAGAGAGAAAACTAAAGTGATGAAAATTAGTCAGGCAGGCTGTGATTCAGTTAATCTGAATGGTTGCAGTCTTGAGCAGGTATCACAGTTTAATTATCTTGGAAGCTGGTGATGTGCGGCATGATATTTTACAGACGAATAGGGATTGCTGCAGGGACTTTTAAGAATCTATGGAGAGTGTGGAGAAATAGACGTATATACCAAAAGACTAAAATTAGACTGTATAATAGTTTGGTTCTTTCTAGGGTTAGTTATGGTAGTGAAACGTGGACCCTTTGCAAACAAGATAGCAGAAAACTAGATGCTTTTGATTCTAGATGCTTAGGCTGTATCTTGGGCATTAAGTGGTTCAACTTTGTAACTAATGATGAGGTTAGCAAAGGAGTCGGCAACTTCCTTTAAGCAGTATATTGGGCAGAGAGAGACTCCGTTGGTTTGGCCATGTTGCACGTATGGATAATTATAGATTGGCGAATAGGGTTATGAACAGTGTGCCTAAAGGCCTCAGAAAGAGGGGGAGACCTAGGATGCGGAGGGCAGACAATGTCAAACAGGACCTTGATAGAATTCGTCTACAGTAGCCATATGCAGGAACAGTACCTGAAGACAAATGTTTTTGGAGGACTAAATTACACCGTCTGGTTGGACTCCGTAGCTTGGACTAGTTTGAACTCAACTGCTTTATTACATACTATATAAGCACGTGTGTATGATGCATGCATACATAGTCCTGAAGCAGTCTGGAATATACATGTTGAATGTATGTATGTTTTGTAAACTCAGATGACACAAAAAGTTAATATAAATTATTTTAAATTTAGGGAAAGAAATAAACTGAATTTGAAAAAATAGAAATGTTGTGTATATAGTTATTTTATATATATAATTTATGTAGTTCGAATTTACCACTATTATATCAAATGTGTTTACATACCTTGAATTTATAACTGTTATATTAATTAAATTTTAAACCGTGGACGTCTGGTTATTGACTATTACAGTTAAAACAGAATTATTGTTTAAGATTTATGAAAAAATGTATACTCATATTGGTATTTGTAACAAAACTAACGAGTATGTAATGTTTATTAGCAAAATAAGTTTTTGTGATTATTATTCGTAGGAAAAATTATCATTCGTATTAAAACGAAAATTTTATTTTCTGTGAGAAGAACAATTTTTTCCGTTGCTTTTAACAACCAATTAGATGCGAATGGAAAAGTTTCAAGATTAGGAAACGGTTGTTTATAAGAGAAGAATGTATCTGCAACTGTTTACGAATGATGTGTTGAAATTCAAACTCAAGTGTATCTTCAAGTTTCTGATTAAATAGCAGATGATAATCAGTTCCCTTTTTTCTATACTTGTCCCTTAAGTGATGATCAATACCCGAAGTGATTGGTCCTCTTGGTTTAAATACTCACAATTCAGTGAAGATATTTCTCCAAATAAAATTCAGAGGTACTACATGATGCCACAATAGTTGTAAGTCATGCCAAAAATGTGAAGTGTTCCATCAAATATCAGCGACATCTTTCAGGAAGTTGGAATCTCTCAATTTTACAATGGCCCTAATCGCACCTTGAAGATCTACTCTTCATCAGCTGTTCAAATCTCTTCTATAGAACTGCGCAGAATGCCGAGCACACTGAATCCTTGTGTGCCACTCACTGTACGTGCCTGGTGCAGCAGTGAGTTCGCTCCACCAAAGCGAAACGGGCATTGTTCATTAACGCTACTCCTGGAGCCGACGGTTAGTTAAGGGTGTTGATTAAATAATTGGGTGCTTTCATGTTGTGGCTCGCAGTTGGCGACTTAGGGGCGAGCTTTGCTGTTCACATAAATGTTGAAACAATGTGGGTCTAAAAGATAATTCTGGCTGCCAGGAATCATAGTTTGCCTTGTAACCTATGGGAGAGGAGAATTCGAAGGCGATTTTATGTGGATACCTTTGAGCAGAAAAAGAAAAAGCAAGATTATGTTTAGGGAAATAAGACGAAAGTGAAATAAAACAATGGATTTTGTCCAGGGGAAGGCAAATGGAAAACAAAGCAGTGGATTCTGTTCAGGAAAAAAAAAAGTAAAACTGGATTTTGTTCAGAGGATGTTAAAAAATGGTAAAATTATGGAATTTTTTCTGGGGTATTTAAAAAAGTTGAACTATGTAGTTTGTTCAGGAAATGTTAACAAAAAGGCAAGACTATGGTTTTTGTTCAAGGGGTGTTAGAAAAGGGTAAAACTATGGATTTTGTTCAGGGAAAGGTAAAAAAAGAACAAAATATTGGATTTTATTCATGGGATGTTAAAGAAATAAAACTATGGATTTTGTTCAGGGGAATTAAAAAATATTAGTGGTATGAATTTTGTTGAGGGAATGTTAAATAAAAAGTAAAACTGTGGATTTTGTCTGGCTGTAGCCAGAATGAGAGTAAAACAGTGATTTTTGTAAAATTGCTGTAAAAGGCAGATATAGGTTAGATAAATTTCTCTACGGAAAGACAAAAGGAACATAAAACAGTCGTTGGTAAGGAGGCAGAGGAAGGCAAAAACTTACTAAATGGACAATGTTTACGGAAGTGGTTGAAATTTTAGAAATTTAAGGGGACATCTTCTTGAGTTTTTTGGTAGAAATGCATTAATTAGAATATCATCGATTAACATAGATATGCATATTTTGCATGGATGAAATATATTTGTAAATTTGTATTTATGATACAAATTATTTCAACTATTTTTATACAGGAAAAAAATTTGAATTCCATTGGGAAGAATTAGAAAAAGTAAAGGGGACGATAAAGAGGTTGAAAGGGGATCTTTTCCCAAATAGGACAGGAAACACCGATCAAGGAGAAGCGAAGCAAAGGAAAATAATAAACGATTTTGTGTAGAGAAAAAACATAAGAAACGAAATAATTGAATTTGTCAAGGGAAAGGGCTGAAGGTGAAACAATGAAAGAGTAATATTGTCACCGGTGAAGAGTGAAAAACAAAACAAAAAAGTTGCTTTTGTCGAAGAGGAGGCAAAGAAAATTAGCGAAAGGAATTTGGATGCTTTGGAAGGAGAGGAAAAGTAAAATAAAATAATGGAAAGGTAGTTATCACTCTTAGATTGAACATCGACGTCAAATTTAGAGAAAAAATTGTCTTCAGTCGGATGGCATACGAATCCATTTAAATTTATTAACTAATAAAACAATGGATTTTGCTAAGGAGTCAAAAGAAAAATTAAATTAGAGATCGTTTCCAAGGGAAAAATAGTGAAGCAAAATAGAAAGATGGTTGTTTCCCAATGGGAAACGGAAAGAAATTGAAACAATAGATTTTTTCCCCTCCTGATGGTGAAGGAATATCAAACAATAGATTTTTTTCCCTCCTGATGGTGAAGGAATATCAAACAATAGATTTTTTTCCCTCCTGATGGTGAAGGAATATCAAACAATAGATTTTTTTCCCCTCCTGATGGTGAAGGAATATCAAACAATGAATTTTGGGTAGTAGTCAAGAGGTAAATAAAGCAACGACCATTGTTGAAGGTTACCAAAAGCAACAGTGAAAGATGTAAGCAGTGGATGTTAAAGAGGCAGCGGCGAAAGGAATATGAAAGAACGGATTTTCTCCTACAGGAAGAAAAAGGAAAGCAAATCTGTCGATTTTGTAGAGGTGAAAAGAACCTAAAACATTGATTTTGTCAGTGATGCAAAAGAAAAGTATAATAATGAGGTTTTTTCAAATTATTCAGGGTTAGGCGAAAAAAATGTGAAAAAATGGATTTTGTCGTAGAAGGGGAAAAAAAAGGAGAGCAAAACAATCGATTTTTGTCCATGAGGCAAAAATGGAGCAAGAAGAAAAAAGAAATAAGAAATATTATCCCGTGGGAGACAAAGAGAAAACAAATTGATGTTGTCCACATGGAGCAGGAAGAAAAAGGAAATAAGAAATATTATCCCGTGGGAGACAAAGAGAAAACAAAATGATGTTATTCACGTGCAGCAAGAAGAAAAAGGAAATAAGAAATATTATCCCGTGGGAGACTAAGAGAAAACAAAATGATGTTATTCACGTGCAGCAGGAAGAAAAAGGAAATAAGAAATATTATCCCGTGGGAGACAAAGAGAAAACAAAATGATGTTATTCACGTGCAGCAAGAAGAAAAAAGAAATAAGAAATATTATCCCGTGGGAGACTAAGAGAAAACAAAATGATGTTGTTCACGTGGAGCAGGAAGAAAAAGGAAATAAGAAATATTATCCCGTGGGAGACAATGAGAAAACAAATTGATATTGTCCACGTGGAGCAGGAAGAAAAAGGAAATGAGAAATATTATCCCGTGGGAGACTAAGAGAAAACAAAATGATGTTGTTCACGTGGAGCAAGAAGAAATAAGAAATATTATCCCGTGGGAGACAAAGAGAAAACAAAATGATGTTGTCCACGTGGAGCAGGAAGAAAAAGTAAATAAGAAATATTATCCTGTGGGAGACAATGAGAAAACAAAATGAAGTTGTTCCACGTGGAGCAGGAATAAAAAAGAAATAAGAAATATTATCCCGTGTGAGACAAAGAGAAAACAAAATGATGTTGTCCCCATGGAGCAGGAAGAAAAAGGAAATAAGAAATATTATCCCGTGGGAGACAAAGAGAAAACAAATTGATGTTGTTCACGCGGAGCAGGAAGAAAAAGGAAATAAGAAATATTATACCGTGGGAGACAAAGAGAAAACAAAATGATGTTATTCACGTGCAGCAAGAAGAAAAAGGAAATAAGAAATATTTTCCCGTAGGAGACAAAGAGAAAACAAAATGATGTTGTCCCCATGGAGCAGGAAGAAAAAGGAAATAAGAAATATTATCCCGTGGGAGAAAAAGAGAAAACAAATTGATGTTGTCCACGTGGAGCAGGAAGAAAAAGGAAATAAGAAATATTTTCCCGTAGGAGACAAAGAGAAAACAAAATGATGTTATTCACGTGCAGCAAGAAGAAAAAGGAAATAAGAAATATTTTCCCGTAGGAGACAAAGAGAAAACAAAATGATGTTGTCCCCATGGAGCAGGAAGAAAAAGGAAATAAGAAATATTATCCCGTGGGAGAAAAAGAGAAAACAAATTGATGTTGTCCACGTGGAGCAGGAAGAAAAGGGAAATAAGAAATATTTTCCCGTAGGAGACAAAGAGAAAACAAAATGATGTTGTTCACGTGGAGCAGGAAGAAAAAGGAAATAAGAAATATTATCCCGTGGGAGACAAAGAGAAAACAAAATGATGTTGTTCACGTGGAGGAAGAAGAAAAAGGAAATAAGAAATATTGTCCCGTGGGAGAAAAAGAGAAAACAAAATGATGTTGTTCACGTGGAGGAAGAAGAAAAAGGAAATAAGAAATATTATCCCGTGGGAGACAAAGAGAAAACAAAATGATGTTGTTCACGTGGAGGAAGAAGAAAAAGGAAATAAGAAATATTGTCCCGTGGGAGAAAAAGAGAAAACAAAATGATGTTGTTCACGTGGAGGAAGAAGAAAAAGGAAATAAGAAATATTATCCCGTGGGAGACAATGAGAAAACAAATTGATGTTGTCCCCATGGAGCAGGAAGAAAAAGGAAATAAGAAATATTATCCCGTGGGAGACAAAGAGAAAACAAAATGATGTTGTTCACGTGCAGCAAGAAGAAAAAGGAAATAAGAAATATTATCCCGTGGGAGAAAAAGAGAAAACAAAATGATGTTGTTCACGTGCAGCAAGAAGAAAAAGGAAATAAGAAATATTATCCCGTGGGAGAAAAAGAGAAAACAAATTGATGTCCACGTGGAGCAGGAAGAAAAAGGAAATAAGAAATATTTTCCCGTGGGAGACAAAGAGGAAACAAATTGATGTTGTTCACGCGGAGCAGGAAGAAAAAGGAAATAAGAAATATTATCCTGTGGGAGACAAAGAGAAAACAAAATGATGTTGTTCACGTGGAGGAAGAAGAAAAAGGAAATAAGAAATATTATCTCGTGGGAGACAAAGACAAAACAAAATGATGTTGTTCACGTGGAGCAGGAAGAAAAAGGAAATAAGAAATATTATCCCGTGGGAGACAAAGAGAAAACAAAATGATATTGTTCACGTGGAGGAAGAAGAAAAAGGAAATGAGAAATATTATCCCGTGGGAGACAATGAGAAAACAAATTGATGTTATCCACGTGGAGCAGGAAGAAAACGGAAATAAGAAATATTATCCCGTGGGAGAGAAAGAGAAAACAAAATGATGTTGTTCACGTGGAGCAGGAAAAAAATGAAATAAGAAATATTATCCCGTGGGAGACAAA
Source organism: Ryuthela nishihirai (assembly GCA_038380435.1). Taxonomy (NCBI): domain Eukaryota; kingdom Metazoa; phylum Arthropoda; class Arachnida; order Araneae; family Heptathelidae; genus Ryuthela; species Ryuthela nishihirai. The sequence continues at coordinate 39,824,386 of JAWZYU010000018.1, read as the reverse complement.
GAGAAAACAAAATGATATTGTTCACGTGGAGGAAGAAGAAAAAGGAAATGAGAAATATTATCCCGTGGGAGACTAAGAGAAAACAAAATGATGTTGTCCACGTGGAGCAGAAAGAAAAAGGAAATAAGAAATATTATCCCGTGGGAGACAAAGAGAAAACAAAATGATTATTGTCCACGTGGAGCAGGAAGAAAAAGGAAATAAGAAATATTATCCTGTGGGAGACAAAGAGAAAACAAAATGATGTTGTTCACGTGGAGCGAGAAGAAATAATAAATATTATCCCGTGGGAGACAAAGAGAAAACAAAATGATGTTGTCCCCATGGAGCAGGAAGAAAAAGGAAATAAGAAATATTTTCCTGTGGGAGACAAAGATAAAACAAAATGATGTTGTTCACGTGGAGCAGGAAGAAAGAGGAAATAAGAAATATTATCCCGTGGGAGACAATGAGAAAACAAATTGATGTTGCCAACGTGGAGCAGGAAGAAAACGGAAATAAGAAATATTATCCCGTGGGAGAAAAAGAGAAAACAAATTGATGTTGTCCACGTGGAGCAGGAAGAAAAAGGAAATAAGAAATATTTTCCCGTAGGAGACAAAGAGAAAACAAAATGATGTTATTCACGTGCAGCAAGAAGAAAAAGGAAATAAGAAATATTTTCCCGTAGGAGACAAAGAGAAAACAAAATGATGTTGTCCCCATGGAGCAGGAAGAAAAAGGAAATAAGAAATATTATCCCGTGGGAGAAAAAGAGAAAACAAATTGATGTTGTCCACGTGGAGCAGGAAGAAAAAGGAAATAAGAAATATTTTCCCGTAGGAGACAAAGAGAAAACAAAATGATGTTATTCACGTGCAGCAAGAAGAAAAAGGAAATAAGAAATATTTTCCCGTAGGAGACAAAGAGAAAACAAAATGATGTTGTCCCCATGGAGCAGGAAGAAAAAGGAAATAAGAAATATTATCCCGTGGGAGAAAAAGAGAAAACAAATTGATGTTGTCCACGTGGAGCAGGAAGAAAAAGGAAATAAGAAATATTTTCCCGTAGGAGACAAAGAGAAAACAAAATGATGTTGTTCACGTGGAGCAGGAAGAAAAAGGAAATAAGAAATATTATCCCGTGGGAGACAAAGAGAAAACAAAATGATGTTGTTCACGTGGAAGAAGAAGAAAAAGGAAATAAGAAATATTGTCCCTTGGGAGAAAAAGAGAAAACAAAATGATGTTGTTCACGTGGAGGAAGAAGAAAAAGGAAATAAGAAATATTATCCCGTGGGAGACAATGAGAAAACAAATTGATGTTGTCCCCATGGAGCAGGAAGAAAAAGGAAATAAGAAATATTATCCCGTGGGAGACAAAGAGAAAACAAAATGATGTTGTTCACGTGCAGCAAGAAGAAAAAGGAAATAAGAAATATTATCCCGTGGGAGAAAAAGAGAAAACAAATTGATGTCCACGTGGAGCAGGAAGAAAAAGGAAATAAGAAATATTTTCCCGTGGGAGACAAAGAGGAAACAAATTGATGTTGTTCACGCGGAGCAGGAAGAAAAAGGAAATAAGAAATATTATCCTGTGGGAGACAAAGAGAAAACAAAATGATGTTGTTCACGTGGAGGAAGAAGAAAAAGGAAATAAGAAATATTATCTCGTGGGAGACAAAGACAAAACAAAATGATGTTGTTCACGTGGAGCAGGAAGAAAAAGGAAATAAGAAATATTATCCCGTGGGAGACAAAGAGAAAACAAAATGATATTGTTCACGTGGAGGAAGAAGAAAAAGGAAATGAGAAATATTATCCCGTGGGAGACAATGAGAAAACAAATTGATGTTGTCCACGTGGAGCAGGAAGAAAACGGAAATAAGAAATATTATCCCGTGGGAGAGAAAGAGAAAACAAAATGATGTTGTTCACGTGGAGCAGGAAAAAAAATGAAATAAGAAATATTATCCCGTGGGAGAGAAAGAGAAAACAAAATGATATTGTTCACGTGGAGGAAGAAGAAAAAGGAAATGAGAAATATTATCCCGTGGGAGACTAAGAGAAAACAAAATGATGTTGTCCACGTGGAGCAGGAAGAAAAAGGAAATAAGAAATATTATCCCGTGGGAGACAAAGAGAAAACAAAATGATTATTGTCCACGTGGAGCAGGAAGAAAAAGGAAATAAGAAATATTATCCTGTGGGAGACAAAGAGAAAACAAAATGATGTTGTTCACGTGGAGCGAGAAGAAATAAGAAATATTATCCCGTGGGAGACAAAGAGAAAACAAAATGATGTTGTCCCCATGGAGCAGGAAGAAAAAGGAAATAAGAAATATTTTCCTGTGGGAGACAAAGAGAAAACAAAATGATGTTGTTCACGTGGAGCAGGAAGAAAAAGGAAATAAGAAATATTATCCCGTGGGAGACAATGAGAAAACAAATTGATGTTGCCAACGTGGAGCAGGAAGAAAACGGAAATAAGAAATATTATCCCGTGGGAGAAAAAGAGAAAACAAATTGATGTTGTCCACGTGGAGCAGGAAGAAAAAGGAAATAAGAAATATTTTCCCGTAGGAGACAAAGAGAAAACAAAATGATGTTATTCACGTGCAGCAAGAAGAAAAAGGAAATAAGAAATATTTTCCCGTAGGAGACAAAGAGAAAACAAAATGATGTTGTCCCCATGGAGCAGGAAGAAAAAGGAAATAAGAAATATTATCCCGTGGGAGAAAAAGAGAAAACAAATTGATGTTGTCCACGTGGAGCAGGAAGAAACAGGAAATAAGAAATATTTTCCCGTAGGAGACAAAGAGAAAACAAAATGATGTTGTTCACGTGGAGCAGGAAGAAAAAGGAAATATGAAATATTATCCCGTGGGAGACAAAGAGAAAACAAAATGATGTTGTTCACGTGGAGGAAGAAGAAAAAGGAAATAAGAAATATTGTCCCGTGGGAGAAAAAGAGAAAACAAAATGATGTTGTTCACGTGGAGGAAGAAGAAAAAGGAAATAAGAAATATTATCCCGTGGGAGACAATGAGAAAACAAATTGATGTTGTCCCCATGGAGCAGGAAGAAAAAGGAAATAAGAAATATTATCCCGTGGGAGACAAAGAGAAAACAAAATGATGTTGTTCACGTGCAGCAAAAAATAAAAGGAAATAAGAAATATTATCCCGTGGGAGAAAAAGAGAAAACAAATTGATGTCCACGTGGAGCAGGAAGAAAAAGGAAATAAGAAATATTTTCCCGTGGGAGACAAAGAGGAAACAAATTGATGTTGTTCACGCGGAGTAGGAAGAAAAAGGAAATAAGAAATATTATCCTGTGGGAGACAAAGAGAAAACAAAATGATGTTGTTCACGTGGAGGAAGAAGAAAAAGGAAATAAGAAATATTATCTCGTGGGAGACAAAGAGAAAACAAAAGGATGTTGTCCACGTGCAGCAGGAAGAAAAAGGAAATAAGAAATATTATCCCGTGGGAGACAAAGAGAAAACAAAATGATGTTGTTCACGTGGAGGAAGAAGAAAAAGGAAATAAGAAATATTATCCCGTGGGAGACAAAGAGAAAACAAAATGATGTTGTTCACGTGGAGCAGGAAGAAAACGGAAATAAGAAATATTATCCCGTGGGAGAGAAAGAGAAAACAAAATGATGTTGTTCACGTGGAGCAGGAAAAAAAATGAAATAAGAAATATTATCCCGTGGGAGACAAAGAGAAAACAAAATGATATTGTTCACGTGGAGGAAGAAGAAAAAGGAAATGAGAAATATTATCCTGTGGGAGACAAAGAGAAAACAAAATGATGTTGTTCACGTGGAGCGAGAAGAAATAAGAAATATTATCCCGTGGGAGACAAAGAGAAAACAAAATGATGTTGTCCCCATGGAGCAGGAAGAAAAAGGAAATAAGAAATATTTTCCCGTGGGAGACAAAGAGGAAACAAATTGATGTTGTTCACGAGGAGCAGGAAGAAAAAGGAAATAAGAAATATTATCCTGTGGGAGACAAAGAGAAAACAAAATGATGTTGTTCACGTGGAGGAAGAAGAAAAAGGAAATAAGAAATATTTTCTCGTGGGAGACAATGAGAAAACAAATTGATGTTGCCAACGTGGAGCAGGAAGAAAACGGAAATAAGAAATATTATCCCGTGGGAGACAAAGAGAAAACAAAATGATGTTGTTCACGTGGAGCAGGAAAAAAAATGAAATAAGAAATATTATCCCTTGGGAGACAAGAGAAAGCAAAATGATGTTGTTCACGTGGAGGAAGAAGAAAAAGGAAATAAGAAATATTATCCCGTGGGAGACAAAGAGAAAACAAAATGATGTTGTTCACGTGGAGGAAGAAGAAAAAGGAAATAAGAAATATTATCCCGTGGGAGACAAAGAGAAAACAAATTGATGTTGTCCACGGAGAGCAAGAAGAAAAAGGAAATAAGAAATATTGTCCCTTGGGAGACAAAGAGAAAACAAACTGATGTTGTCCACGTGGAGCAGGAAGAAAAAGGAAAAAAGAAATATTATCTCGTGGGAGACAAAGGGAAAACAAAATGATGTTGTTCACGTGGAGCAGGAAGAAAAAGGAAATAAGAAATATTATCCCGTGCGAGACAAAGAGAAAACAAAATGATGTTGTTCACGTGGAGCAGGAAGAAAAAGGAAATAAGAAATATTATCCCGTGCGAGACAAAGAGAAAGCAAAATGATGTTGTTCACGTGGAGGAAGAAGAAAAAGGAAATAAGAAATATTATCCCGTGGGAGACAAAGAGAAAACAAAATGATGTTGTTCACGTGGAGGAAGAAGAAAAAGGAAATAAGAAATATTGTCCCGTGGGAGACAATGAGAAAACAAAATGATGTTGTTCCACGTGGAGCAGGAAGAAAAAGGAAATAAGAAATATTATCCCGTGGGAGACAAAGAGAAAACAAAATGATGTTGTCCACGTGGAGCAGGAAGAAAAAGGAAATAAGAAATATTTTCCCGTGGGAGACAAAGAGAAAACAAATTGATGTTGTTCGCGCGGAGCAGGAAGAAAAAGGAAATAAGAAATATTATCCCGTGGGAGACAAAGAGAAAACAAATTGATGTTGTTCACGGGAAGCAAGAAGAAAAAGGAAATAAGAAATATTATCCCGTGGGAGACAAAGAGAAAACAAAATGATGTTATCACGGGGAGTGAGAAAAAAAAAGGAAATATGGAATATTGTCCCATGGGGGACGAAGAGAAAATAAATCAACCCATTCTCTTCATTGTGAGTCAGATGAAAAATAGAACAATAGATTTTCTCCCGAAGGAGGGAAAAAAATATAATACTATGTAATGTCGAAGACTAGAATAAGGAAATGAAAACAACACGAATTTCTTTTAGGTTGATCCAAAAGGGGAAAAAAAAGGGAGAGAAGGTAATAGAAAAATGTATCGGATTTTTTTGAAAGGGAAGTTTTTATTTTTTGAATATAAACCAATGGAGCATAGTTGTATATATTTCTGAAGCAAAACCCAAATGTATTACTGTGTAGTTGTCAATCTAAATGCAATTAATGTTAGTAATGTTACTGCATATGAGGATAATGTGCGATTACGTTAATTTTCTCACTTACCTGTACTCCCAAAATACCGAAGATAATGAAAAAAGTGCAGCAAATAAGAACGATGTTTCCGATGGGACGTAGGGATGATAATAAAGTCTGTACAACAAGTTTTAGGCCTGGCGCTCTGTTGATCACTCTGAAAAAAAAAACAAAAAACAGAAGTAGCTTGTCAGATTTTCAGTGAACATCTAAGGAACATCTGAAGAACATCTAATGAATATAAATTACAGAGAAAAATTTAAGTGCTATTTTCACTGTAAAAATTCTATATAATGCGATGAAGATGAAAATGAGAAGTTATTTACTCAGTTGAAAGTAAGGTATAATTTCTTGAACAACGTTTTTAAAAATTGTTTCTCTAACGAAGAGAGCAACCTGAAAGAACTGGGGGTAACTCAGTCGGTAGTGCTCGAGGCTAGTAATCTGCAGTTCCCAGGTTCGAATCTCAGCTGGGTCAGCGTTGAGATTTATCTCCGCAAAATTTCTTTCCCTGCCCACGGTCAGTAGGGGACACCGATGGGCTTGGAAGGGCCGCGCCCGTCGGATGGGGCGTTAAGCCGTGGCCCCGTGTGCGGGAGAGCCATACCCTGTGCACGTTAAAGAACACGCTGGATATCCTTGACGGGAGTCTACCAGCTGTCCCCGACCAGTTATTCCAGTGGGTCCCCTCTTCCAACATTCTCTGAGTCTTCAGGGTCTATGTGACCTGGCCATTAAGCCCATGGTGTGCAAAAAAGTGCCGCTCAGAGGTAAAACAATCCAACTCAAACAACTGGTAACGCAAATTATGGCTTGAAAAGAAATATATATATATATACTTATATACATACTCGGATCTAGAAAAAATTAAGGGGGAGAAGAAACTGAGTAGAGCCGGAAGAAAAAAGTAAAAAAGGGGGGGGGGAGCAAGAGACTGAATTTCTATTATAGAATAACATTTCATCCTCCGTTTTAGAGATCTTTAGAACATTTCTTGTAAAATGCATGAAAAATTCACAAATTAAACATTTTTTTGCCTCTATTACGCTTATCAATATTATCAAGGTGGGGAGGAATGGTCCCCTTGCCCTCCCTAGATAGGTCCCTGTTTGTGTAATGTTTGAGAGCATACATTTTTATAGCATAAAACAGAGAGAGAAAATATTAATAAAAAGTTTTGTCTTCAATAAATTATTATCTTTATGCACTTTGGTTTTGTCACCGTGCAGCTCTTACCTTCAAGCTGTCTCATTGGGACAATAGAAAGTGAGCATTTTTATTCAATGTATAGTCGAAGTTTACATAGATGCTTTGCTCGCTAGAGGCTCTGATCTAAGCCTAAATGATCCCATGTTATTCTTATGGATATATTGAATAACGTTACAGACAATGAGGTGAGGGTCGATTACGGATTTGATATTGATTCATAAAATATTCTTCGTAGCTTAGTAACGTGGAATTCGTTCGCAGGGCGTTCGAATCGTTTCGAAGGTCTTAATTTGAGGAATCGATTCTTATCAGAATCGTCCCTACTGTTATGGTTGGGTTGTTTTACCTTTGAGAGGCACTTTTTTGCACACCATGGACTAAATGGCTAAGTCAAAAGGACCCCGAAGGCTCAGAGAAGATTGGGGGAGGAGACCCACTAGAACAGCTGTTGGGAGACAGATGGTAGCCTCCCATCAAGGCCATCCACGTGTTCTTTAACGTGCACAGGGTATGGCTCTCCCGCACACGGGGCCACGGCTTAACATCCCATCCGACGGACGGCGGCCTTTCCAAGCCCATCGGTGTCCCCTACTGACTGTGGGCAGGGCGGGGAATTTTTCGGAGATAAATCTCAACGCTGACCCAGCTGGGACTCGAACTTGGGGGACGGGTTGGGTTGGGTTGTTTTACCTCTGAGTGGCACTTTTTTGCACACCATGGGCTAAATGGCCAGGTCACATGGACCCCGAAGGCTCAGAGAAGGTTGGGGGAGGGGACCCACTGGATCAGCTGTTGGGAGACAGATGGTAGCCTCCCGTCAAGGCCATCCAGCGTGTTCTTTAACGTGCACAGGGTATGGCTCTCCCGCACACGGGGCCACGGCTTAACGTCCCATCCGACGGACGGCGGCCTTTCCAAGCCCATCGGTGTCCCCTACTGAACGTGGGCAGGGCGGGGAATATTGCGGAGATAAATCTAAACGCTGACCCAGCTGGGACTCGAACCTACTGTTATGGTTATCGAGAAAACAGACGTTTGAGAGTGCAAAACTAATTTTTTACAGAAAATTTCTTTTCCTGAAAAACAACATATTTCCTCTGGTGAGCAGGAAACTCTCGTTTTGAAAGAGAATGAAGTTCACCACCTTTAAAATTTAGTCCTCTTTAAGGATGAAATTTTGAACTATGGAGGACACCGAAATGCTAATGTAATGTTTCGAAATTTCTGTATAACTCCAAAGTGATCTTTTCTTTCCTCTCTTAAAACAAAAGTTCCATTATTTAATATAATAAAATACCATAACTAAAATAAATAAAATAAATACCATAACTAAGAGAAATACTTCTTTTTGTCCTTCATTTACTGAAGTAATCTTAAATAGGTCAACGAAAGAGATTCAAGACATGAAAGTGATAGTATAACAAATGCAGCTATTACGAAACTAACCCATGAAATTGACGTAGTTATTCGTGATCGAAGCATTACAAAATAAAGACGTTGACATTTACAATCCTCCCAACTTATATCGGGGCGGTTACACGTTATGTGAATGGAAGACCAAATTCAAAGCCTCCAAACTCTGAAAATAATAATTTTTTTTTGCAGAAAAATGTCACTGAAGATAAGCTGAAAATCTCACTGAAATCTCTCTAAATCTTGATATTCGGCAATATTTGTTTCATATTAAAAGGGCCATTGAGACTAGAACATTTAAATGCGGACTCTGTTCTTGAGTTCATTCTCTCAAAACAAACCACTTTTCTCTGAAATTGACAGGGCGGGGTTTGGGTCAGTCGATAGCGTAACAGCCTCGTAATTTCACATTAAACACCGCGCTGGATGGCCTGAACGGGACAGCTTCAACCTTCTCTGAGTCCTTAGGGTCCTTGTGACCTGAGCATTTATCCTATTGTGTGTAAAAGAAGTGCCATCAGAGATAAAACAACCCAAAACTTATTGTACGGTAAGTATTTTGCAGAATCTGTCACATGGGTTAAAGCAGAGACAAGACCGTCGATACATAATATGGAACAGATGTTTGGCTTATTTCAACCTCATCCCTACAGTGGTGACGTGGCTAGGCGGTCAAATGATACATGTAGATCCACACGGAATGATGCTGTCCTCTAAGAGCATTGCTATGATGGGAGGCCAGCAGAGCGCTCAAAGCTGCAAGGACCGTTAGAGCGTTAAATTATAGTGTGCGCCTTGCATTAGCGTTGCTGGCCTTATCCCACTGCGCTGATGGTACAGTCAGCTACATGGAGTGATGTAGAGATATAATTGTAGCGACATGGGGGTTCGATATCGTTACACTTGGCTTGACTGAGGAAGACACCCACACAAGATAAAATTTATGGCTGACTTAGATTACATGGGTGTCGCTTGATGTAGGGGAGAAATTGTTTTGTTTGGGCCTACTTTCGGTTGCTGAAAGATGAAGATTGTTTTTTCAGAAAAAATAACAAATTGCAATGTCAAATTCTTCAGAATATAAAAACAAGTTTTCCGCTGATTGAAAAAAAAAAATACGCAAAAGATCAGTCTGAACATAATTTAAATTTTTCTCTCCATAAATTTAGTGGAGAAAGAAATTGCACACAAAATTAACTTAAAAAAAAATGGGATTATATATTTTCTGGGTGATTTCTTTCTCCACTAATTTTATGGAGAGAAAAATCGAATTTATGTTCGCTCAGGAGCTTCAAGTTTATTTTTGACCACTAACTGCTTATTTAGGATTTTAAGATCTAAATGCAGTTTACTCTTTTTCTTTTAAGTTAAGTGGGGCGGGGGTGGCTCAGTCGGTAGCGCGCCAGGCTCGTAATCTGTAGCTCCCAGGTTCGAGTCCCAGCTGGGTCAGCGTTGAGATTTATCTCCGCAAAATTCCCCGCCCTGCCCACGGTCAGTAGGAGACACCGATGGGCTTGGAAAAGCCGCCGTCCGTCGGATGGGACGTTAAGCAGTTGCCCCGTGTGCGGGAGAGCCATACCCTGTGCACGTTAAAGAACACGCTGGATGGCCTTGACGGGAGGCTACCATCTGTCTCCCAACAGCTGTTCCAGTGGGTCCCCTCCCCTAACCTTCTCTGAGCCTTCGGGGTCCATGTGACCTGGCCATTTAGCCCATGGTGTGCAAAAAAGTGCCGCTCAGAGGTAAAACAACCCAACCTTTTAAGTTAAGTAGTAATCTTACTTTCTCTGGCTGATCTTGACTCTTAAATTTGCTGCTTTCTGTTTTTTTTTTTAAAGTAAGAAGTAGAGTTGGGTTGTTTTACCTCTGAGCGGCACTTTTTTGTACACCATGCGCTAAATGGCCAGATTACATGGACTCCGAAGGCTCAGAGAAGGTTGGGGACCCACTGGAACAGCTGTTGGGATACAGATGTTCTTTAACGTGCACAGGTATGTCTCTCTCCTACACGCGGGGCCACGGCTTAACGTCCCATCCTACGGACGGCGGCCTTTCCAAGCCCATCGGTGTCCCCTACTGACCGTGGGAAAGGCGGGGAGTTTTGCGGTGATAAGTCTCAACGCTGACCCAGCTGGGACTCGAACCTGGGAATTGCAGATTACGAGCCTGGCGTGCTACCGACTGAGCCCCCTCCCGGAACAAGTAAGAAGTATTCTCTCCGTCGTTGACAATAGTTCGCAATGAATTTATTCTACTTTTTAAATTAAAAAGAGAACAATAATAGGTGTAAAAATGGTAGATCTATAACGTTAATTAAATGGATCCAAATACGGATCCGATTAACGCTTCAGAATTGAAAATCAAACAATAAACTGAAAGATTAGATTGATTCAGGCCAGTGGGTCCCACAGTGGGCGCTTTCTTGATTTTTCTGTGGAAATAGATTAAATAGAATATTCAATATTTCTTAGCTTAACATAATCTTTCACGGCGGGCAAGGGGGGGGGACGCAAACGTTTGGGAACCACTGATTGAGACCGTTTATGGCCGAGTGGTTAGCGCGCTTGGCTACTGATCTAAGGGACCTGGATTCGAGCCCCGGGTAAGGTATGGATGTTCGTGTTGTTTTCTTCTGAGGTTCTGCCATCCTCTCAGATCTTCTACTATGGCATATAAACTGACAGGATCTTGTCAGACCTCTGTGGCAAGCAGCTGCTTGAGGGGGTATTTTTTATTTTATTATGACACAAGAGGCCTCAATGCTCGCTTTATAAACAATCCAAAAGCTTAAGTGGGAATTCAAGGAGCAATCCTGTAACGTTTGGAGGGATCGTTAGGTTATTTTTTAGATTATTTTTTTCACATCAAATGATGTGAAAAAAAATCTTTGAAATACTTAACTACCACCAAAGTATCTCTCAGAAACCAGACAAATCAAAATATATTGCTTTCCATTCCCTGCCTAACGTCTTTGCATTAGATTTAAAACTATTCCCCCCTAAAAAAAGCCCCCCTAAATTAATTTTGTTTTGGAGCAAACCTTTTTTTTTTCTGGAGTGCTGAAAGAAAATTTTCGAACTAGAAGAAAGAATAGTTTTCAACACTATTATGGTAGTCAACGTGGTTATAAATGCAATCAGGAGGCGTGGGTTCGAATTCCACCCCTGCTCAAGACAATTTGTCCTCTATATCCACGTTGACTTAGAGTAGGGGTTCTCAACGTGGGGTACGCGGTAAAAAATTTGGGGTACGCCGTGAGAGCTCAAAAGTCGCTAGATCTAGTAACAAAGCCAGTGTTTTATTTTATTCCCATTGTTATACTATAATTATAGTTTTATCTGTCTATACAAGGGGAACGCCAGTTGCATACACATTTCCAGGGAACACGTGAAGCATAAAAGGTTGAGAATCACTGACTTAGAGCATAATAGTATTCAAAACTTTGTAAAGTGATTTGATAAAAAATGTTAGAAATCGTAACAAATAATGCATACATATTTACAAACTTGTATCTACAAATAATAATAGCGGTGATGGCATAGTTTTTAGGAAGGTGAAATAAAAGCATTTTTTTTTATAAATTATCCTCTTATTTCCTGTTACAAACATTTCTGGATATAAAACTTTAATAATTATACATCCATTAGAATTCAGTTTTCTTTTGCGTTCACCTATTGTTACGAATTGTCGAAATAACAAATATATCATTATTGTTAAATCCAAACCGTAAATCGAGATATATCAAAGGCTATACCTATGTAGATAAAGGGAAAAATTTATTTCGCGTTTAAATTAAATACAGGACAATTACATATAAAAAAAAATATCCCTCAAGCAGCTGCTTGCCACAGAGGTCTGAGAGGAGCCTGTCAGTTTATATGCCATAGTAGAAGGTCTGAGAGGATAGCAGGACCTCAGCAGAAAAAACGACACGAACATTCATGCCTTACCCCGGGGCTCGAACCCAGGTCCCTTAGATCAGTAGGCAAGCGCGCTAACCAATCGGCTATGGGACGGCTACAATTATAAAGAAAATCCATATTTTGCCCATGTTTTAAAGTGCTATTTTTTATTACATAATTAACTAACAAAAGTATTTCTGTGTCCAGAATGTTAAGAAACGCCCAAAGTTTCCATATTATGACAGCGTTTAATATTTAAAATGCGAAATTTTCAAATTGTGGATAGGTAGAGGTAGACCGATCTTGTGGTCTCCGAGAAGTTTCGATTTAACGCCATAAATAAGTACCTCCTCAAGCAGCTGCTTGCCACAGAGGTCTGACAGGAGCCTATCAGTTTATACGCCACAGGTAGAAGGTCTGTGAGGATGGCAGGACCTCAGCAGAAAAACAACACGAACATCCTTGCCTTACACTGGACTCGAAGCGAAGCTCCTTTAATCAGTAGCCAAGCACGCCAACCACTCGGCCACGAGACGGTTTGGACTTCTGGGATATATTAAAAACAACATTTATCCGAGAAAATAATTTACATCATTTAAAGGAATAACTGCAGTTGTTGCAAATGTTACACAGAGCACGCTGAGACTACTATACGGAAGGAAGTTGAATATTAGATTGATTGACGTCACGCGTTGAAGTCTGTTGAACACAAAACGAAACTTTGAGAGTTTCTTGATGTTTGGTACGCACAATCGCTTTTGTTACTTAATTAGTAAATAAAATATAGCGCTTTAAAACATGATATTATTTTATAATGACTTTTCTTTATGAAAAATCCAGATGCTCCCTGGACTCGGCATGGCTAATTGCGTTGCAGTAACGAGACGCGGTAGTTAAAAGTTAACTTAGAGGGAAAATGCATTTCGCTGTAAATTTAATAATGCACAAGTTTTGTATAATGCATTGCAAAAGGATAATGTAAAAACTCAAATTTTGAAAGACAATTATTATGGAGAATAAAATAGAAATTTAATTAGATTGGAGAATAAGATGTAACCAAATAGGTCACTTTCTTTAATCTAATTTTGTTTGTTACACGTTACGTTCCAATTAGATTTCCTTCTTCAGGCTTTCTCAATACAAAATTTTGATGTGAAAATTATATTAGTTCGAAAAGGTTGAATAAATTCATCCAGATTTCTTTTTTTTAAAAATTATTTTGAATTAATGTTCGCTCATGTGTGGTTTGAGTGTATATAATAATGTTGGGAAGTTATTGATTATTATGTGGTGGCTGTCTAGAGTGAGGTGTTATAAGTGGTATAAGTATTTTGAGGAATGAGAGAAAAAATAAGGTGAGATGGCTATTCCTGTTTTGTTATACATATTTTTCCCTGAATCTCTGCATTTAAGTTTGAGTTTAAATGTTTGATTTGCGAGTTTAATAACACAGATTTTAGTGTTGAAAGTGTTTTTTATATATATATATATTTCTTTTTGGATTAGAGAGTTGTTTTATTTTATTTTTGTTTATTTTTATTATAAATATTTATATTTTTTGTGAAGTATTTTATAGTTGTTTGTGTTTTTTATTTTTTTTTGAAGTATTTTTCAATTATGTCTTTTTATATTTTTTTTCATGTTGTTATAAATATTTTATTGATGTTTTTAGAGTATTTTCGTTATTATTATTATTATCGTTTTTTTTTCTTTTTTTAAAGTATTTTCACTAATATCTTTTCATATTTTTCAATTTTCTTTTTGTTTTAAAAATATTTTTTATTTTTTTTAAAGTTATACCTTTATTTTTTTAATATATCATTTTATTTTTGCTTTGATTTTGTTTATTATCATAAACTTTTTTTGTTTATTTATCTTTTCTTTTTTCCCTTTAAAAAAAAAGATATAGGCACAGTGAGGGGGATGAGTGTGTTTTTAATGCTTGGATCAAGAGGAACTGGGTTCAAGTGAGTTTATGGGAATGTGATTTTTTTTAAGTTATACCTTTATTTTTTTGTACATATCATTTTATTTTTGGTTTGATTTTGTTTATTATCACAAATTTTTTTAGCGCGCCAGGCTCATAATCTGTAGTACCCAGGTATGAGTCACAGCTGGGTCAGCGTTGAGATTTCTCTCCGCAAAATTCCCCGCCTTGCCCACGGTCAGTAGGGGACACCGATGGGCTTGGAAAGGGCGCCGTTCGTCGGTTGGAACGTTAAGCCGTGGCCCCGTGTGCGGGAGAACCATAACCTGTGCACGTTAAAGAACACGCTGGATGGCCTTGACGGCAGGCTACCATCTGTTTCCCAACAGCTGTTCCAGTGGGTCCCTCCCCCAACCTTCTCTGAGCCTTCGGGGTCCTTGTGACCTGGTCATTTAGCCCATGGTGTGCAAAAAAAATGCCTCTCAGAGGTAAAACAACCCAAATCCCTCTTCACGGATTTTTGGCATGTTACTTTGACAGGCTCCTGACCAAAATCCCTCTGGCAAGTAACTACTTGAGGCATAATTTCTGTTTATTTTTAATATTTCAAATTCGACATAAAATACCTTTCTCTCTTCTTGCACAGATAATGACAATTTTTGTGACGGTAATTAAGCTCACTGGAATCATTAAGAGAAGAAAGTTACTTGGAAATATATCATGCTATTCGTGATAGGTTTGCTAAAAAAATTGAATCTCGACTCGATTGGAATAGGAACCTTCGAGCTCTTGATAACATGCCAGCTGCTCTAGCTGTTAAGATATCGACAGCTAACTACAATACATATAACCTATCCTGAGTTCGATGTTTACAGGAATATCACCTGTGATTTCTTTCTGCTAAACCATTTTATATTTTTTCACTAATGACTTTTCTGTCCAACGATTTTTCTATATAAACTTAATATAATTTTTTTATTCCAGCTAATAGGATAATTATGCGTTTTACCTCAAGACTCGTATATTTGTGAGAGACAACAAAATGCTATAAATAGTTGATCTTGGAAAACAAAAGGATAAAGAAAAAAAAGACATTACTATTAGATGTTATGAAATAATGAAACATTATACTTTTTTATTTTTAAAATTATAATGCTTTAACATATGATTTTTTAAGGCAAGAAGCAATATAAGTGTGAAAATGCGTATTAAACTATGAAAATTGCTGGTTTGTTATTTAAGTAAATAAATTGTGGGTCTCCAAACTGTATCATTCATTACATATTTTGTCTGTTCGTAGTTGCTTGTCACCTTTCTCTGTTTAAATATAATTGTTTCTTTTACTAAATATCTATATGTTACCGCTAAAGTGCAGAAATCAGTTATTCTACAGATTATCTAGGTATTGTGCAGATTAACTAGGGTGATCCGTTAACGTGCGGAAAATTGTTTCATTTCTCAAATTACCTAGGTAATCTGCAAATTACCTGGATAATCTGCACATTACCTACTAGGCACTCGTTAAAGTGAAAATAAGATCTTTGCTGGAACAACAGGAACGTTTCTGTACGCTTAAATTAACATAATGTTATTTATCTGGTGTCCGAGAGTAGAGTTGAAACCAGGGTCATCCCTCTGTCAACATAAATCAGTCGTTCGAATTATAAAAAACGCCCCCAAAATGAGCAGGCCAAGTGAGAACGAATCATTTTAATGATTCGTTATCAAGAATGAATCACTTTACCGATTCGTTCTCACTTGGCCTCCGCTCATCCGGGGCGTTTTTTATAATGCGGACGAGTGAATTACGTGACACGAAGATTCATATTCAAGAGATTCACCACTATGAGAGAAACAAACTTTTGAACTTTAACGATATGGAAGCCGTTAATGTGCACATTACCTAGGTAAAATGCGGAAAACTCTTGATTCCGCACGTTAACGGAGCAAAACAGTTAATCTGCAGATTAGCTAGGTAATGTGCACATTAACGACTTTCGAGCTTTAGCGGTAACATATATAAGAGTCATAATTACGCTTGCGAAAGAAGAATCTTAAAAAAAAGAAGGCATTCCCCTACACAAATGACGGCGATAACAACCTAGAAGCTTTATTTGGCTTGTCCTGTTTCTCATACAACATGAAACAAACAACCATGCCAAGACTCGAACCCAGACCATGGCAGCTGCATTGTCACTGCAAGACCACTGAGCCATCGGAGGCTTTACCGAACAATTAAAAACACTAGTGTTAGTAAAATATATTAATAGACAGACATCACTACAAACTGGTGTACAGTCGCTGAAAAAAGTATCCAAATACTATGGTTGATTACAGAATTCAGAAAAAATATCTGGCAACGATTTTTTTTTTAGAAATTAGTGATCTGGCAACCTTCGTGTCACGTGATTACAGAATTCAGGAAAAATATTTGGAGCGTGTACAGCAACTGTACACGCTCCAGTTACCGTTCACAGCAAACTGGAGCGTGTGCAGTTACTGCACATGCTCCAGTTTGCTGTGAATGGTAACTGCACACGCTCAATATTTCCGTGAGTGAGCCCACACGATCTAGTATCAAAATAATATGACCACCTACAGTCACTCAAAAAAGTATCCGAACACCATGGTTGATTACAGAATTCAGAAAAAATATCTGGCAACGATTTTTTTTTAGAAATGAGTGATCTGACAACCTTCGTGTCACGTGTCTGCCAGATCACTAATTTCTAAAAAAAATCGTTGCCAGATATTTTTTCTGAATTCTGTAATCAACCTTAGTGTTCGGATACTTTTTTGAGCGACTGTACACGCCAAACTTTTGTCGTGATACGTAGGGACCATGCCCCATACACTTATGGGGATTTGTTTGGCAACCTTCGTGTCACGTGACACGAAGGTTGCCAGATCACTAATTAAAAAAAAAAATCGTCATTTCCCACTTTATCGTGCTATCTCGCATAAGTTTCGATGACAAATGCAACAGGAACGGTAAACAGACTTGAAAAACATCCACTTTGAAGAGAGGCAATAAAACCTGAAAAATATTGCACTGAGACACAGAGGATGGCAAACGTTTTGCACTTCACTTGAGAGAATCATTTATCAGACGCAAAGCGTGAGGCTGCGTTACCTGAGAGGCCGAAGAGATCGCAGGAGACGGAAGACACGGAGTATGCCAAAGATGCGGGGACTGCCATCTGCAATGAAGGATAAACAGAAGTCCACAAGAGATATGATCACCAGGGAGCCATCCATCATGTTCCAGCCGCTCTTGAAGTAAGCGTGGCTTCCGTACCACAGGCCCTTGGCTATCACCTGGGGATTGATGGAGAGGCTTTAATGACAGTTTAAATATTAGAACAATCATTTCGCAAATTTCTTAAGAGATCTGATAAAAACTAAGATAGGGGAAAAATCTTCGCCATTATTTTAAATCGTTAAAAAGAATCTTTTTTCCTTATGTAAAAGTTTTAGAGTACAGTCGTTCAAAAAAATATCCGAACACTATGGTTGATTACAGAATTCAGAAAAAATATCTGGCAATGTTTTTTTTTTAGAAATTGCTGATTTGGCAACCTTTGTGTCACGAGGGTTGCCAGATAACTATTTTCTAAAAAAAAATCGTTGTCAGATATTTTTTCTGAATTCTGTAGTCAACCACAGTGTTCGGATATTTTTTAATATATATAATGCGTATGAATATATAATGCAATGAATATGGAGCGTGTGCAGTTACCGTTCACAGCAAACTGGAGCGGTTGCGTTAATGTTCACAGCACATTGGATCGTGTGGGCTCAATCACGGAAATATTGAGCGTACGCAGTTACCGTTCACAGCAAACTGGAGCGTGTGGCAGTAACTGCACACGCTCCAGTTTGCTCTGAACGATAACTGGAGCATGTACAGTTGCTGTACACGTTCCAGATATTTTTCCTGAATTCTGTAATCACGTGACACGAAGGTTGCCAGATCACTAATTGGATCGTGTGAGCTCACAAAGACCTGGATCGTGTGGGCTCACTCACGGAAATATTGAGCGTGTGCAGTTACCGTTCACAGCAAACTGGAGCGTGTGCAGTAACTGCACACGCTCCAGTTTGCTGTGAACGGTAACTGGAGCGTGTACAGTTGCTGTTCACGTTCCAGATATTTTTTCTGCATTCTGTAATCAACCATAGTGTTCGGATATTTTTTTGAGCGACTGTACTTATTTTGAGGTTATTTTGAAACCGTAAACAGTTTCATTTTTCTAAACCGATTGCTGAAGTCCAGGATGTATCCATATAAATTAATTTGCTAAAATAATAAATTAGATGGAATTAACTTTCGTTTAGAATCGAGCTGTTAAAACACTTGTGTCAGAATAGTAAGAGTTCCACGAAAATTTAGCATAACACATCAATAAATTAATGAAATAATAAGCTGAAAAACATTGGTTTTGCCGTGAGTGGGATTCGGATCCACATCTGCTGAGTTGGGTTGTTTTACCTCTGAGCGGCACTTTTATGCACACCATGGGCTAAATGGCCAGGTCACATGGACCCCGAAGGCTCTGAGAGGGTTGGGGGAGGAGACCCACTGGAACAGCTGTTGGGAGATAGATGGTAGACTCCCGTCAAGGCCATCCAGCGTGTTCTTTAACGTGCACAGGGTATGGCTCTCCCGTACACGGGGCCACGGCTTAACGTACCATCCGATGGACGGCTGCTTTTCCAAGCCCATCGGTGTCCCCTACTGACCGTGGGAGGGCGGGGAACGTTGACCCAGCTGGGACTCGAACCTGGGAACTACAGATTACGAGCCTGGCGCTCTACTGACTGTGCCCCCCCCCGCCCCCCAACGTCTCCTGGAAACATGCCAGTTATGCTAAGCACTACATCATCATTGTTATCGCTATTCCAATGGTCCTCAACTTTTTATGCTTCACGTACCTCCTGGAAATGTGTATATAACTGGCGTACCTCTTATAGAGATAAAACTAAGTTATATAGTATAATAATGCCAACTTAACGACTTTGTTACTAGATATAGCGAATTCTGAGCTCTCAAGTGTACCCCAAAAAATTTTACCGCGAACCCCCGAGGTGGGTACGCATAGCCCACGTTGAGAACCCCTGGGCTATACCATCGGAGTTACGCTAATTACTACAATATCGGTGTAGTGATTAGCATAACTTCGATGGTGTAGTGGTTAGGCCAGGTTACAAGGACCCCGAGGGCTCAGAGAAGGTTGGGGGAGGGGATCCATTGGAATGACTGTTGAGAGACAGATGGTAGCATTCCGTCAAGGCATCCAGCGTGTTCTTTAACGTGCACAGGGTATGGCTCTCTCATACACGGCACCACGACTTAACGTCCCATCCGACGGACGGCGGCCTTTCCAAGCCCATCGGTGTCCCGTATTGACCGTTATCAACGCTGACCCAACTGGGACTCGAATCTGGGAACTGCAGATTACGAGCCTGACGCGCTACCGACTGAGATATTTTATGAAATGATGCATTATTATGTTATCAAAATAATTTAATGAAAGAATAATTGTGGGGGGCTACATACATTGTGGGCAACATGCATTGTGGCTACATACACAATGGGCTAAATGACCAGGTGACCCTCAGAAGGTTGGGAAAGCGGACCCACTGGATATCTGTTAGATACCGGACCCACTGGATATCTGTTAGACGACATATGGTATCTTCCTGTTAAGGCCAACCAGTGTGTTTTTTAACGTGGGCAAGGTATGGCTCATCCGCATACGGACCAAGGTTTTATGTCCCATCTGACGGACGGCGGTCTTTCTAAGTTGATCGGTCATAAAGGGGACCCTTATGAACTGGTCTCGGCCTCCAGTCATAAAGTCATATAAAACTCTCACTCTGGCCTCGGTCATAAAGGGGACCCTTTATGATCGAGGCCAGAGTGAGAGTTTAGGGACAGAGGTAAGGATAGAGAGTCACAGGTAAGCGCCTGTAGGAGATAGACAGTAAATAAATACGGAAGAAAAATTATTATTAGCCAAGTGGGATTCGAAATACGACCTCCTGATAACATGTCAGGTGCTCTGACCGCTGAGCATCCGGCAGCTGATCAAGATTTCCTCTTTTGGTGTCTTTAAGTATTATGACATGGAGGTAGTCATTGGAAATCTATCTGACTGATATTGAAGACTGGTTTAGCAAATCTGGAAAATGCCTTCTAGACTCAAGGGGTGGGGGTGGCTCAGTCGGTAGCGCGCCAGGCTCGTAATCTGTAGTTCCCAGGTTCGAGTCCCAGCTGGGTCAGCGTTGAGATTTATCTCTGCAAAATTCCCCGCCCTGCCCACGATCAGTAGGGGACACCGATGGGTTTGGAAAGGCCGCCGCCCGTCGGATGGGACGTTAAGCCGTGGCCCGTGTGCGGGAGAGCCATACCCTGTGCACGTTAAAGAACACGCTGGATGGCCTTGACGGGAGACTACCATCTGTCTCCCAACAGCTGTTCCAGTGGGTCCCCTCCCCCAACTTTCTCTGAACCTTCGGGGTCCTTGTGACCTGGCCATTTAGCCCATGGTGTGCAAAAAAGTGCCGCTCAGAGGTGAAACAACCCAACCCAAGCCTTCTAGACCCGAGTCTTCAATTACAGTCAGATACATTTTCAATGACTAATTCCATGGTATGATATTTAAAGTTACCAATAGAAAATATATTGGCCGGTATCTCAGGGGACAGAACACCTGACATGAGGAGGTCGTAGATTTGGATCCCTTCAGCTAATGCCAGCTTTTCCTTTATATTCATCTGTTACGATATGTCTCTTAACAGCTGTCCAGCAGGGACCCGTACCCCAACCTTTCTTTGCACCCTTGAGGTCCTTGTGACATGGCCATTTAGCCCAACGTATGCAAAAACGTTAGCTGTCCAGTAGGGACCAGTAACCCAAACCTTCTTTGTACCCTTGTGGTCCTTGTGACCTGGTCACAAGGACCACAACTCAACCTCAGAATTCAAATGAAAGTTATATAATAATACTATTTCGATCTATAATAATGAAAAGGGTTATGTGTCTGTTATCACCATAACTCTTCACGACAAAAATGCTGGGAACTTGAATTTTGTACAGAGGTTACGGTTGGGTTGTTTTACCTTTGAGCGGCATTTTTTTGCACAATATGGGCTAAATGGCCAGGTTCCAAGGACCCCGAGAAGGCTGAGGGAAGAGGAATCAACTGAGAGCAGTTAGAGGTCAGGCGGTAGTCTTCCGTTAAGGTATCCAGCGTGTTCCTTAATGATGTGCACAGGGTATGATGGATCTTCCGCACACGGTGCCGTGGGTTAACGTCCCATCCGACGGAGGAATATCTTTCCATGCCTATCGGTGTTCCTTACTGACCGCGGCAAGGTGAGGGTTTTGCGGAATAAATCTCAACGTTGGCACTGATGGTTGGGTTGTTTTACCTCTGAGCGGCACTTTTTTCCACACCATGGGCTAAATGGCCAGGTCACGTGGACCCCGAAGGCTCAGAGAAGGTTGGGGGAGGGGACCCACTGGAACAGCTGTTAGGAGACAGATGGTAGCCTCCCGTCAAGGCCATCCAGCGTGTTCTTTAACGTGCACAGGGTATGGCTCTCCCACACACAGACCACGGCTTAACGTCCCATCCGACGGACGGCGGCCTTTTCAAGCCCATCGGTGTCCCCTACTGACCGTGGGCAGGGCGAGGAATTTTGCGGAGATAAATCTCAACGCTGACCCAGCTCGGAGGGGCGGGGGTGGCTCAGTCGGTAGCGCGCCAGGCTCGTAATCTATAGTTTCCAGGTTCGAGTCCCAGCTGGGTCAGCGTTGAGATTTATCTCCGCAAAATTCCCCGCTCTGCCCACTTGGAAAGACTGCCGTCTGTCGGATTGGACGTTAAGCCGTGGTCCCGTGTGCGGGAGAGCCATACCCTGTGCACGTTAAAGAACACGCTGGATGGCCTTGACGGGAGGCTACCATCTGTCTCCCAACAGCTGTTCCAGTGAGTCCCCTCCCCCAACCTTCTCTGAGACTTCGGGGTCCATGTGACCTGGCCATTTAGCCCATGGTGTGCAAAAGAGTGCCGCTCAGAGGTAAAACAACCCAACCGACCCAGCTGGGACTCGAACCTGGGAACTACAGATTACGAGCCTGGGAACTACAGATTACCAAATGAGCCACCCCCGCCCCGGCACTGATGGTACTCGAACTGGGAACTGTACCTTACGAGCGTGGCGCGGTACCCACTAAACCAATCTCCGCCCCATATATTGTCGATCAATTTAACCCTAAAGTTGGTGCAGGCTTCGAAACTGTAAAGAATCTCCTCGAATACACAGAATGGCGAAATATAACAGCAAAAATCGCACATACAAATTTTCAGGGTCGTCCAAAGCCCTCTGATGGCCCAACGGTCAATACTCTATTTGGAGCCCATTTCTTAGATTGTTTTTATTGTTTAATAACCGTTGGTAAATGAAAATAAAATTATCTGTTCTTCTAAATTCTTATTTTGATTTATTACAAGAAAACACAAACGTTCACAACAAAACTGCTGTTCAGATCTCCAAACCGTCATTGTTTAGAAACGTTTTGGAAATGAAGCAGCGCCAGAAATACCAATCTTTTAAAAGCACATTATGGTACTAATTGACCTTCTCAAAAACTTTCCTCATCAGTTGGGTTGTTTTACCTCTGAGCGGCACTTTTTTGTACACCGTGGGCGAAATGGCCAGGTCGCATGGACCCCAAAGCCTCAGAGAAGATTTGGGGAGGGGACCCACTGGAACAGCTGTTGGGAGACAGTGGTAGCCTCCCATTAAGGCCTCTAGTTTGTTTTTTAACGTGCACAGGGTATGGCTCTTCCACACACGAGGCCACGGCTTAACGACCCATCCGATGGACGCCGGCCTTTTGAAGCCCATCGGTGTCATCTACTGACCGTGAATTTTGCGGAGATAAATCTCGACGCTGACCCAGTGGGACTCGAACCTGGGAAATGCAGATTACAAGCCTGGCGCGGTACCGACTGACATCACTTGACAAATACAGCAAATTCCATTGAAATTTAAAATTAATTCACTTTACAATACTTTCATAAATGTCAAAACATTTTCCTATTTTATACCAATATAACTAGCATCTTAATTTTCCTTAACTCTCTCAAATTCGCATTTCATACTTCATATACTAGTATGAAAAGTTCAAAGGGGCTCATTCACTTGGGGGGATGGTGTACCAGACCTATCCACGGCCCTGCAAGTTTCGAATTAGATTTTGAATACAAAATTTTGAAGTAGAACTTTCTGAAGTCAAACAAACGATAGATAACTCGAATCATCTGCAAGAAAATTTTTTAAATATTACAAAAAAAAGAAATTAAATGTTGTGTTGAATCAAGGATATTTGTAACATGAAGACATTTTGTGTGATGTATCAGACACTAGTGCCGTCCCATGGCCGAGTGGTTAGCACGCTTGGCTACTGATCTAAGGGACCTGGGTTCGAGCCCCGGGTAAGGCATGGATGTATGTGTCGTTTTTCTGCTGAGGTCCTGCCATCCTCTAGGACCTTCTACTATGGCATATAAACTGACAGGCTCCTGTCAGACCTCTGTGGCAAGCAGCTGATTGAGGGGGTATTTATTATTATTATTTATTATTATCAGACACTGCGCGATTCATCAATCACCCGTTGATAATCGCCTCCTTCCAGTACGCACCCATCATATCTTGTGATGCTGAAAGCAGTTTCAGTAGTAAGAAATGTTGCTCAGTTACAATAGATAATACTTTTTGTTTGCGAACTTAAAAACGCATTTGTCTCTTATTTTTTGAGCAGTACAGATCCATCATAATGTACAAACTTTCCCCAATAAATCATACTTCAGTACGATCCTGTTTAGAGCACATTTTGAATAACGATAAGAAGTAAGCTAGGTGACATGGACAAATGTGTCATGCTTTCGTTTTCGAAAATATTATCAACTGGAATAGAATATTAAATATATAGTTACTACAAATTATTAAACATATATTATAAAATGTTAAGCACATAAATATCATCACATTATATATAATAGCTCTATTTCCTGGGCGGAAAATGTGACGTTATCTGTGGCAGAAATTCGCAGTTTCTCTGTGGTTCCGTAGCAACCTGGGCGATCGGTCCCGAATTTGGTGGGGTGGTTCCACTTAGTTCTAGCCCTCTTGGAGTGAGAGATTGGGTTCCTAGCTACCGTGGGTAGCGAGTGATCCCTCGAAAAGCGTCCGAAATTTCTCGGGTGCTACCGTCGCTTACCTTGTTAATGGAGTAGTACACGTGTAAAGCTGCGAAAGAAGTTATCAATGGGCATACGTTTGGTGCCAAACAAATCCCCACAAGTGTATGGGGCATGGTCCCTACGTATCACGACAAAAGTTTGGCGTGTACAGTCGCTCAAAAAAATATCCGAACACCATGGTTGATTACAGAATTCAGAAAAATATCTGGCAACGATTTTTTTTAGAAATTAGTGATCTGGCAACCTTCGTGTCACGTGATTACAGAATTCAGGAAAAATATCTGGAGCGTGTACAGCAACTGTACACGCTCCAGTTACCGTTCACAGCAAACGGGAGCGTGTGCAGTTACTGCACACGCTCCAGTTTGCTGTGAACGGTAACTGCACACGCTCAATATTTCCGTGAGTGAGCCCACACGATCTAGTATCAAAATAATATGACCACCTACAGTCGCTCAAAAAAGTATCCGAACTTTCACGTGTCACGTGACACGAAGGTTGTCAGATCACTAATTTCTAAAAAAATCGTTGCCGGATATTTTTTTTTCTGAATTCTGTAATCAACCGTAGTGTTCGGATACTTTTTTGAGCGACTGTACGTCAAAAAGAATACTTATATTTTATATAAAAGATACGACTGGAGTGGCGGAAAGCTCTGAATGAACTTATCGATCGAAAGAGTTATCAATGTGTTTTCCGCCAAAGTTTTGTCGTTGGTTCAACTAGCATTATAAATATTTTGCGAGGAATATTTTTGAAAGCCAATAAAATGGAAGGAAAACTAAATACCGGAAACGGAAGTCGATGTCCGTTACGGCTGTATTCAATCATTTGGCCTGTTTCTAAATTATTTTTTAGATCCGGGTATGATAAGCTTCTTTTAAATCGAAGAAATTTTGCCTTACATTACATTACAATTCTTCTCCTAGTTAATGTATAAATAAAAATAAATAATAATAACCCACTCAAGCAGCTACTTGCCACAGAGGTCTGACAGGAGCTTGTCAGTTTATATGCCATAGTAGAAGGTCTGAGAGGATGGCAGGACCTCAGCAGAAAAACGACACATACATCCATGCCTCGAACCCAGGACCCTTAGATCGGCAGCCAAGCGTGCTAACCACTGGGTCACAATGTTTGTTATTTAAAAAACTTCTGCTTTTATTTCAATTGAAATGCTGTGTTATAAAACTTCTGAGAGTAATATTTGAGTAAAATTCAGTGTATAAAACATGATCTTTATTAGTAATTGTGTCATATATACTGCTCACAAAAATTAGGGGATATATTATCGCTTCATATTCATTTTGAAATATCCCTTAATTTTTGTGAGCAGTATAGTTTCAGTACAAAACAGAAAAATTCAGTACACAATATATAAGAATAGATAAGGAAATGAAGAATAAATACAGGGTTCCTATAAAAGAATACGTATATTTTAAAATGCTACATTTTATTAAATAATTAAGTAATAAAAGAAGCTCTCAGAGTTTCGTTTTTGTGGGAAGCTGATCAGTGCGATATTAAACGCCCATCCCTATTCGGCTCAGCATGTCTGTTGTAACACTTGCAACATCTGCAGTGATTTTTTCCTTTAAATACTGTAAATTATGAATATTCTCAAAATAAATGTTTTAAACTTATCCCTTTAAAAGAAAAAAAAAATAGTTGCAAATTGAAACTTTTCGAGGGTCACAAGATCGATCCACTTCTACCAAGAGAGCGATTTTGAAATTTCGCATTTAACATATTACATGTGATCAACGCCGTCTTTATGGGACCATGTCCCATCCTACCTTCAGAATGCTAGTAAGGGCATTAAGACAAAGAAATTATTATACGTATGGGTATTTCATCCATTTTTCAAGAAATGTTTGAAGACCTTTGAAACGGGTTGGGTTGTTTTACCTCTGAGCGGCACTTTTTTGCACACCATGGACTAAATGTCCAGGTTACAAGGACCCCGAAGGCTCAGAGAAGGTTGGGGGAGGGGACCAACTGGAACAGCTGTTGGGAGACAGATGGTAGCCTCCCGTCAAGGCCATCCAGCGTGTTCTTTAACGTGCACAGGGTATGGCTCTCCCGCACACGGGACCACGGCTTAACGTCCCATCCGACGGACGGCGGCCTTTCCAAGCCCATCGGTGTCCCCTACTGACCGTGGGCAGGGCGGTGAATTTTGCGGAGATAAATCTCAACGCTGACCCAGCTGGGACTCGAACCTGGGAACTACAGATTACGAGCCTGGCGCGCTACCGACTGAGCCCCCCCGCCCCCTTTGAAATGGAGGGAGAAATATTACATTGATTACATATAACATTGAAAATCCAGCTTCTTACCACCCTATCCCTTTTACTGCTTAATTAAATTTATTGCCCTCCTCCTTACCCTTTATTTTTTTAGACCCCGACTGGAATGTGATACTACAACCCCAAAGTGATACTAACTCCACACAATCATGAAAAGGAAACTTTCAGAGTTCTTGAGATTTTTGACACAGTTACTTTTCTTGATAAATTATTTAATAAAATATAACACTTTAAAATATCAGCATCCCTTTATAATGACTCTGTATAAATACCTATAATGATTCGAAACCAGACTTGAATTTTTATTAAATTTCAATTAGAAATCTTGTAAATCTGATAATTAAATTGCAGTTGCGTACAGTGGCGTAGTGCAAAATAAGAAAAAAAAAAAAGCAAAAAGACAGCAAATTCCTTTCCCCTTTTAACTACTATCCTCTAACAATATAAAGTATAATGTTTTCAAAAAAAATTAAAAATTAAAACGATGTTCTACTGTAATTTGTATTTAAAAAGAACGTTTAATATTGCATTATTTTAATTGGGAAATGGGAGAAAGTGGTTCTGGAGCTAAGGCATTAATAAGATTCTTTTAAAATAATAGAGGAATTCGTTTCCCCGAAAAACAACAGTTCTCTTTACTCCACAATACGTCAGGCTCCTAATCTGCAGTTCCCAGGTTCGAGTGCCAGCTGGGTCAGCGTTGAGATTTATCTCCACAAAATTCCCCGCCCTGCCCACGGTCAGTAATGGACACCGATGGGCTAGGAAAGGCCGCCGTCCGTCGGATGGGACGTTAAGCCGTGGCACCGTGTGCGGGAGAGCCATACCCTGTGCACGTTAAAGAACACGCTGGATGGCCTTGACGGGAGGCTACCATCTGTCTCCCAACAGCTGTTCCAGTGGGTCCCCTCCCCCAACCTTCTCTGAGCCTTCGGGGTCCATGTGACCTGGCCATTTAGCCCATGGTGTGCAAAAAAGTGCCGCTCAGAGGTAAAACAACCCAACCCCATTACATAAAGTGATTTCAACAGATGTAAATAAATAACTACCTCGTATTTACCAAACAGTAACATTTGTCACAACTTATCAACTACAAAACACACCAAAAAGAAGCTAACTCTTGAATTGAAAATGGACACAACAAAATAAGAAACTATTCCCAGTGTTTTTTTAAATCGATTCCATTTAATAGAGGGACTGAAATTCAATTCGCAACTCTCTACTTAAATCATCTGCGAGAAAAATCCTCGAAGCGTCTTGAGAGCAATTAACTTTCAGAAATTCTGAAATGGGTAGATTCAATTTGCTTGTTTGGGAACAGTTTCTTTCCATGCTCAATCTCTGTCGTTTGAAAGATTAATAGTAGCAGTTGTTGACAGGCATGATTACCTTGATAAACATCTCGAAGGCAAAGACAACGGTGAACATATAGTTGGCTGCCGTTAAGATGATCCTTTCCAAGCTGTGTGGCGGGATGGTCGGTCTCTCCATGGCCAGCGTAATGCAATTAAGCGAGATGAAGAACAAAACAGCGTAATCGAAAGCTTTCTTTGATGTCATGAGGTTGCAGAGTAAGCGGAGCCTGGAAAGAGAGGAGGAAATGGATTTTAAAACTTACACGAAAGAAAAAACGAAAGAAATTGATTGTGATTGTCATCTTGGCAGAGTTAAGTAATTCGTTAGAAGGATTAGAATACAATGTAGCGACAGATTTGGGCATTCATTTAACGAAGAGGTTGATTGATTATCTTGAAACAAATTATTTAAGAAATTAATTTTATGATACACCGAGAGGAAATTCGCAATTTGGAATTCAGTCCAAAGTCGTATTGAAATCAAGTAATGGAAGTTCGTTAATTTTAGACTGGCCGTGACTCAATTGACAGCGTGCCATGTTCGTCATATGCAGTTTACAGGATCGAGTCCCAATTATGCCAACGTTGAGTTTTATTTTTGTTCATCCTGTCTTCAGTGAAAAAGGGAACACTACTGGGTTTGGAAAGCCTGCCATTCGTCGGATGGAGCGTTATGCTGTTGCCCCGTGTGCTCATGTCAAAGAACACACTCAATTAGCCTTGATGAGGTCTTTATTTATTATTATAATATATATATTATTTATTATCTATCTATTATTGTCTGTCTTCTAAGCACCTGTAGAGTGCCTTGTCCAACCCAGCTCTGAACACTTGAGGTCCTTGTGACTTTGCAATTTAGCTCATTGGGGCGGGGGTGGCTCAGTCGGTAGGGAGTCAGGCTCGTAATCTGTAATTCCCAGGTTCGAGTCCCAGCTGGGTCAGCGTTGAGATATATCTCCGCAAAATTCCCCGCCCTGCTCACGGTCAGTAGGGGGCACCGATGGGCTTGGAAAGACCGCCGTCCGTCGGATGGGACGTTAAGCCGTGGCCCCGTGTATGGGAGAGCCATACCCTGTGCACGTTAAAGTACACGCTGGATGGCCTTGACGGGAGGCTACTATCTGTCTCCCAACAGCTGTTCCAGTGGGTCCCCTGCCCCAACCTTCTCTGAGCCTTCGGGGTCCTTGTGACCTGGCCATTTAGCCCATGGTGTGCAAAAAGTGCCGCTCAGAGGTAAAACAACCCAACCCAAGCCTATTTAGCTCATTGAGCGAAGAAAATTGACCCTTAGAGGTAATGCGACCCAATCCAGGGAATTTTAAGCAGTATAGGAGAAACATATTTCGGAGGAATGCTCTTTGGTGTGCGCAGTTTGTTTTTTAGTAACTAAATATCGTATTTACCTAAATATAATGCGGGTTTCCTCTTCCTCCCCAATATTATTGTTTTAGGGCAAAAATATAACGGGGCTATTCAACTTATGTTTCACCTTACTATTCAGTTTACGATTAACGTGATTATTCTTTTGAAATTCTGCTTACGGTTCACCTGATTATTCAGTTTAAGTTTCACCGAATTATTCACCGGACTATTAGCTTATGATTTATCTGACTATTTAGCTTACGATCCCAAGCCCAGCTGCCTTTTAGCTTACGATCAGCTGACTATTCAGCCTATGTTTCACAGAACTATTTAAGATTCAGCTTACAATTTATCTGATTATTTCGCTGGCTGCTCCCCTGACTATTCAGCTTACAATTACAAGGACTATTAAGCTTACAATTCAGCTGACTCTTCAGCTTACGATTCACCTGACTCTTCAGCCTAAGATTCACCGAGCTATTTAAGATTCAGCTGACTCTTCAGCTTATGTTTCTCCTTACTATTCATCGAACTATTTAAGATTCAGCTGACTCTTCAGCTTACGATTCACCTGACTCTTCAGCCTAAGATTCACCGAGCTATTTAAGATCAGCTGACTCTTCAGCTTATGTTTCTCCTTACTATTCATCGAACTATTTAATATTCAGCTTATGTTTCACTTTACAATTCACCGAACTATTTAAGATTCAGCTTACGGTTTAGCTGTTATTCACTTAAGATTAGCATACGCTCACTTGAATATTCTTCAGCCTTCATTTCGACTAACTATTCAGCTTCCTGTCAGGTTGTTCGAGCATAACGGGGCAATTCAACTTATGTACAGTCACTCAAAAAAGTATCCGAACACTATGGTTGATTACAGAATTCAGAAAAAATATCTGGCAACGATTTTTTCAGAAATTAGTGATCTGGCAACCTTCGTGTCACGTGACACGAAGGTTGCCAGATCACTAATTTCTGAAAAAATCGTAAACTTTATGGAGTATATGTTTTTTTTATCACATTTTATTAAAATACATGCAATATTTTACAAGAATATTTTGGAAGGTATACGATTTTTGAACTGCAATTCATTGAATCGTAATTGTTATCGCGTTGATTGATTGGCTATAAGTTGAAACGTATGAAAGTTTGAATATTTATCAATGCACAGAATTCATATTTGATATTATTTTCTAATTAAATTCTCTTACCTGTTAGATGGAGGAAATAGAAAGAGTGAATAATTTTCTCTCTCTTTAATCCATCCTTTCGGCTCCACAACCCAGCACAGCTGCAAAAAATAATAAAATTGATATTTAGTTTGACATTCTCATCATTTCTGCTAAAACAGGAGGCTAAGAGAGTAAAAATTATTTATAATCTTCCTTCTTTTAAATAAAATAAATACCCCCTCAAGCAGCTGCTTGCCACAGAGGTCTGACAGGAGTCTGTCAGTTTATATGCCATAGTAGAAGGTCTGAGAGGATGGCAGGCCCTCAGCAGAATAACGACACAAACAGCCATGCCTTACCCGGGGCTCGAACCCAGGTCTCTTAGATCAGTAGCCAAGCGCGCTAACCACTCGGCCATGGGACGGCTTCCTTCTTTTTAGTGTCCTTTTATTAGTTAATTACCGATGATGATTGGTTATTCTTTTTATGCAAATGAATTATTACTGCAAATTATAGGTAATGAATTTTATGCATTTTGTATTGAATTACGGCAAATATAGTGTTTTTATTAATTTCAAAATAAAATCCATTTAGAAACATGACTGCGTTTAGTTCAGGCATAATTCAGGGAGAGAAATAAATCCCCTTACAGGCGGGATGAGGTTGGGTTGTTTTACCTCTGAGCGGCACTTTTTTGCATACCATGGGCTAAATGGCCAGGTTACATGGACCCCGAAGGCTCAGAGAAGGGTTGGGGGAGGGGACCCAATGAACAGCTGTTGGGAGACAGATGGTAGCCTCCCGTCAAGGCCATCCAGCGTGTTAACGTGCACAGGGTATGGCTCTCCCGCACATGGGGCCACGGCTTAACGTCCCATCCGACGGACGGCGGTATTTCCAAGCCCATCGGTGTCTCCTATTGACCATGGGCAAGCGGGGAAGTTTTGCGGAGATAAATCTCAAATAACAAGGCTGGGACTCGAACCTGGGAACTGCAGATTACGAGCCTGGCGCGCTACCGACTGAGCCACCTCCCCCCCCCCGAATCTAGGGGGGAAGAGGGCTATGACCCCCATTTCAGAATGCTAATAAGGGTACTTTAATTTAAAAAAAAAAAGGAAGAAGGAACTTCCCTAGCAAAGGACGGGGATAACCTAGAAATTATATTAGACTTGACCTGTTTCTCATGGGGCGGGGGTGGCTCAGTCGGTAGCGCGCCAGGCTCGTAATCTGTAGTTCCCAGGTTCGAGTCCCAGCTGGGTCAGCGTTGAGATTTATCTCGGGAAAATTTCCCGCTCTGACCACGGTCAGTAGGGGACACCGATCGGCTTGGAAAGGCCACCGTCCGTCCGTCGGATGGGACGTTAAGCCGTGGCTCCGTGTGCTGGAGAGCCATACCCTGTGCACGTTAAAGAACACGCTGGATGGTCTTGACGGGAGGCTACCATCTGTCTCCCAACAGCTGTTCCAGTGGGTCCCCTCCCCCAACTTTCTCTGAGCCTTCGGGGTCCATGTGACCTGGCCATTTAGCCCATGGTGCGCAAAAAAAGTGCCGCTCAGAGGTAAAACAACCCAACCGGGATGAGGCATGGATGTTTGTGTTGTATTTTTGCCTCTGTCCTGCCATTCTCACAGATCTACTTTTGCGTATAAAACTGACAGATTCCTGTCAGAAGCATCTGCTTAAGGGGATTTTTTTTTATTTATTTATTGGTACTATTGAAATATTACTCTTCACGTTCTCTGAATAATCTATTGGTTCGAATTTACATCGTTAGAGGATACTAAATTCGAAAAATGATAAAAAAACAGTAGTCTGTTTAAAACCGTATTTGATATTTGGCAGATGCAACTGGACATTCTAATTATTTTTATTATCATTTTTAAAACACCACAGTGTGAAAAATAGTACAGTCGCTCAAATAAATATCTGAACACTATGGTTGATTACAGAATTCAGAAAAATTATCTGGCAAAGTTTTTAGAAATTAGTGATCTGGCAACCTTCGTGTACTGTACGCGTAGGTTGCCAGATCACTAATTTTCTAAAAAAACTTTGTCAGATATTTTTTCTGAATTCTGTAATTAATCATAGTGTCCGATATTTATTTGAGCGACTGTATCTCCTACACAGACAAATTTTATGCTAAATGTAAGAGATAATTTTATGGTTTCTTTACCTGGGTATATTATTAAATTTTATTACAAACATTTGAAGTATGATAATTTATTTTAAAATTATGTTAATATAATATTTATAAAATTCAAATGGAATTTTGTTAATATTCGGGTGGATTACCAACTGCAATCTCTGCATTAATTAACCTATATAATGTGCTGTTTGTGCTTAAAATCGCTGTCTGTGATGTTAGTGTATTAAGTGCATGATTTGGTTCCGTGAAGGTTTGCAAAAGTTGGCAGCTAATGACAAGTTATGCAAGCCAATCTTTCGATCGATGCAACGACTGGAAATGTCTTTAAAATAAGCCACATAGTGCAGCGCTATTGGAATCAACGCAAGAAAAATTAAATCACTCAGGACACACATCACGTTACTGTTTTACGAGCAATTTAATGTCGAATATGAGAGAGAAGAAAACAGCGACTGTGGAAAAAGGAAAGCTAGATAAAAGTCAAATAAATTATATATATATTAAAACACAAGTAATCTAATGTTACAACACAGAGAATTCAATTCACGTTCTTACATGTGTGCATGCAAAATTCGCAATTTCTCGGGTTGGGTTGTTTTACCTCTGAGCGGCACTTTTTTTGCACACAATTGGCTAAATGGCCAGGTCACATGGACCCCGAAGGCTCAGAGAAGATTTGGGAAGGGGACCCACTGGAACAGCTGTTGGGAGACAGATGGTAGCCTTCCGTCAAGGCCATCCAGCATGTTCTTTAACGTGCACAGGGTATGGCTCTCCCGCACACGGGGCCACGAGCTTAAAGTCCCATCCGACGGACGGCGGCCTTATCCAAGCCCATCGGTGTCCCTTACTGACCGTGGGCAGGGCGGAGATAAAAAAACAACGCTGACCCAGCTGGGACTCGAACCTGGAAACTACAGATTGCGAGTCTGGCGCGCTACCGACTGAGCCACCCTGGCCCCAAACTTGGAGTGATGAACAGATTTGTTGTTGTTTCTCCCTCTCTCTCATTCTAGCAACTCGTTACAGTTCAAAACTCTTCATTTTCTGAGTGTTATTATTGAGAAAAAATCTCTGTTCAGAGAAAGAGTCGAAGAGAAAACGCTCTGCCAGATTTGGGTTGGGTTGTTTTAGCTCTGAGCGGCACTTTTTTGCACACCATGGGCTAAATGGCCAGGTCACATGGACCCCGAAGGCTCAGAGAAGGTTGGGGGAGGGGACCAACTGTAACAGCTGTTGGGAGGCAGATGGTAGCCTCCCGTCAAGGCCATCCAGCGTGTTCTTTAACGTGCACAGGGTATGGCTCTCCCACACACGGAGCCACGACTCAACGTCCATCCGACGGACGGCGGCCTTTCCAAGCCCATCGGTGTCCCTTATTGACCGTGGGCAGAGCGGGGAATTTTGCGGAGATAAATCTCAACGCTGACCCAGCTGGGACTCGAATCTGGGAACTACAGACTACGAGCCTGGCGCGCTACCAACTGAGCCACCCCTGCCCCCAATTTCTCGGGAGTATTTTTTTTTAACTTGGAGTGGGTTGGGTTGTTTTACCTCTGAGCGGCACTTTTTTTGCACACCATGGGCAAAATGGCCATGTCACAAGGACCCCGAAGGCTGGGGGAAGGGATACACTGGAACAGCTGTTGGGAGACAGATGGTAGCCTCCCGTCAAGGCCATCCAGCGTGTTCTTTAACGTGCACAGGGTATGGCTCTCCCGCACACGGAGCCACGGCTTAACGTCCCATCCGACGGACGGCGGCCTTTCCAAGCCCATCGGTGTCCCCTACTGACCGTGGGCAGGGCGGGGAATTTTGCGGAGATAAAATCTCAACGCTGACACAGCTGGGACTCGAACCTGGGAACTACAGATTACGAGCCTGGCGCGCTACCGACTGAGCCACCCCCGCCCGCTCTGCCAGAGCAACAGAAATCTGAATCGATGTAGATACTCATGGAAGTGTAAGAGCTGTGGTTGTCTTGGTTACGAGGATGAGAGGAGGCAAATACATTTCCCGAGTCAGTGTAAAGAGAGGGTTGGAATGATGTTTCATCAGTGGTTTAGCGTAAGTAGTAATTAAGGAGACTATGAGCATGCGCAGTTGACATTTCGGCTCTTCTCACAAATCAGCTGTTCCCAAAAGGGGCGTTTGGTTTGTCATACCGATAATGGGTACGCTAACGTCATCTAGTTTTCAATTAGTTTTGTAAAGGAAAAATTATTTTAATCTTCTCCAAGGAAGCGTTTTAAAAATAATACTTGGCAAAAGGAAACATTATTAGAAAGTAATATTTGGTGTATTGGGGTCGTTGGAGGCAAAAACCGATATCAAAAATCATTAGTCGATTGAGACATGATTGATAACTCACTGACTAAAGATCTGTGAGAACTGTTGAAGCAAGAACTGTTCAGTTTCATAGTCTTCGCAGTTGGGGTGGGTTGTTTTACCTCTGAGCGGTACTTTTTTGCACACCATGGGCTAAATGGCCAGGTCACATGGACCCCCGAAGGCTCAGAGAAAGTTGGGGGAGGGGACCCACTGTAACAGCTGTTGGGAGACAGATGGTAGCCTCCCGTCAAGGCCATCCAGCGTGTTCTTTAACGTGCACAGGGTATGGATCTCCCGCACACGGGACCACGGCTTAACGTCCCATCGGACGGACGACGGCCTTTCCAAGCCCATCGGTGTCCCCTACTGACCGTGGGCAGGGCGGGGAATTTTGCGGAGATAAATCTCAACGCTGACCCAGTTGGGACTCGAACCTGGGAACTACAGATTACGAGCCTGGCAAGCTACCGACTGAGCCACCCCCGCCCCAGTCTTCGCAGTTACTACTCAGACTCTAGCATTGTGTTTATAGATGTGGTATTTTAAATGTTATCGGAAATTTTCTGGAGGTGTGAGAATAAGCAAATGCCTCTTCCCTGGAGGTGGCTCAGTCGGTAGCACGCCAAGCTCGTAATCTGTAGTTCCGAGGTTTGAGTCCCAGCTGGGTTAGCGTTGAGATTTATCTCCGCAAAATTCCCCGCCCTGCTCACGGTCAGTAAGGGACACCGATGGGCTTGGAAAGGCCGCCGCCCGTCCGATGGGACGTTAAGCCGTGGCCCCGTGTGCGGGAGAGCCATACCCTGTGCACGTTAAAGAACACGCTGGATAGCCTTGACGGGAGGCTACCATCTGTCTCCCAACAGCTGTTCCAGTGGGTCCCCTCCCCCAACCTTTTCTGAGCCTTCGGGGTCCATGGTGACCTGGCCATTTAGCCCATGGTGTGCAAAAAAGTGCCGCTCAGAGGTAAAACAACCCAAATCCAAAGTGAAAGAGATTAAGTTTTTCTTGGAGAGCGGCTGCAAAGCTTTCACTTTAATATGCACGTTGAAAAAGTTAAAACTAATTTCTTTTATTCTAGTTATTTTAATTATGCTACTGTTTTTTTTTTGATAAACTCTCTATGGTTTTGATGTAAAGATTATAATTCAGTGTAGTTTGAAGATCGCTTTCTAGGGGCAAAGGGGTTTACAGAAACTGAAGACTTCCTTAAGATGACTGGAATGATTAAAGGCACTGGGCTTGATTTTGAAGCCATAAAAATAAACTTTTATTATCAGTCACAGTCCTGACAGTTGCTCAAAAAGTCTTGGCTATAATGAAGATGTACTTTTAATTTCATCAATGATTCTTGTTTTTTATTTAACAATTGTGCAATGTTGGAAGAGCAAGATTTAGTTGCCTTCCTGAGATCGACTAATCCACACTCATTATGTGTTTGACGCTTTTACGTTTACTCTGATGCAATAGAGCCTCTGCCATATTTCTTTGTAACACCATCACTGGTTAATTTTAACGGCAGAAGCTGGCTTAGTCGGTAGCGTGCTAAGCGAGTTCCTTCTGGCCAGCGATGAGATTTGATCTGCGAAAACCCCCCCATCATGCCTTCGGTGAGCTTGGCAAGATCGTCGGATGGGACACTATGCTGTGGTCCCACGTGCAGGAGAGTTATTCCCTGTATGCGTCAAAGAAGATGCTGGATGGTCTTGACGGCAACCTTGTCTCCTAAGTTGTTAGGAGACAAGAGGAAGGTTCCCGTCAAGACCATCCAGTAGAACTCTGAAAGGTGGATCCTTTACTCAACGCTTAGTGAGCCTTTGTGATTTGTCCGTTTTTTGACCGTGGGTCCTAAGGGACGTTTGGTTTGTCAAACCATTAACGGGGCACTATCGTCTTTTTGTTTTAAATAGAAAAAATAATTTTTATTTCAATGAAAGGGACGTTAGGAAAAAAATTCTTTGGAAAAGGGGCGCTAAAATTAATTCTTGGGAAAAGGAGGCGTTAAAAGTAATGCTTGGCAAAAGCGACGCATTTAAAATAATATTTGGTAAAAGGGGGCATGATGAATAATACTCGGCAAAAAAGAGGGGGGGGGGGGCATTAAGAATAATACTTGGGAAAAGGAGAAGCATTAAAACAATACTTTTTGAAAGGGGGCATTAAAATAATACTTTTCAAAAGGGGCATTAAAACAATACTTGTGAAAAGGGGAAATAAAATAATACATTTCGAAAGGGATATTAAAATAATACTTGTCAAAAGGGACATTAAAACAATACTTGTCAAAATGAGAAATAAAAATAATACTTGGCCGAGTGGTTAGCACGCTTGGCTTGTGATCTAAGGGACCTGGGTTCGAGCCCCGGGTAAGGCATGGATGTATGTGTTGTTTTTCTGCTGAGGTCCTGCCATCCTCTCAGACCTTCTACTCTGGCATATAAACTGATAGGCTCCTGTCAGACCTCTGTGGCAAGCAGCTGCTTGAGGGGGTATTTTTTTTGGTAGAGTATTATTAAGATAATACTTAGCACAAAAAAAATTTTGGAAGCATTGATTTTGTGTAAAAGAAAACTGTGAGCTCAAAGATGAAACACCCGACCTTAAGTAACTGAAAAGGGGGGGGGGGCATTAAGAATAATACTTGGGAAAAGGAGAAGCATTAAAACAATACTTTTTGAAAGGGGGCATTAAAATAATACTTTTCAAAAGGGGCATTAAAACAATACTTGTGAAAAGGGGAAATAAAATAATACATTTCGAAAGGGATATTAAAATAATACTTGTCAAAAGGGACATTAAAACAATACTTGTCAAAAGGAGAAATAAAAATAATACTTGGTAGAGTATTATTAAGATAATATTTAGCACAAAAAAAATGTTTGGAAGCATTGATTTTGTGTAAAAGAAAACTGTGGGCTCAAAGATGAAACACCCGACCTTAAGTAACTGAAAAATAAAAAGAAACAAAGTTATAAAAATAAAAAGTGGTTTTGATAGACAACAGCAAAGACTAAAAAAAAGAAAACAGAATATTATATTTCAGAATAAGCGTAATCGAAGAAAACTTAAAAATAATGTTACGAACAATAGATAAGGCGAGATGAAATAATGATCGTGATGACACGTGGAGGATTTTTTTTTTGCACTAACTTTTTTTATACGGATAAGGAAACAGAAATGGAAACAAAATAAAGAGAAGTTGGATGAAGAGAAGACGGAGGAAAAGGATCACGTGGAGAATGATCATCATTGAGAGTGACGAAACAATGTAATCAAGAGGAGGATGCGAGCAGAGATTCCGTGCGATTCCTTCGAACTCTGAAAGTATCGCGTTGTCTGTTAGAAAAGAAAATGATTGTCAAGAGTGATGGAGAGAAAAAAACGGATCAAGTTTTTTAAGTAAAAATAGCAACGATATCATCCTGTAAGAGTGGAGTGGAGAACATTAAGAGGAAAATTTATTTTGAAAGAAAACATGTTTGTGGACGAAGTTAGTACACCTCTAAAAATTATAATATATATGTATGTAGGTGGTCATATTATTTTGATACTAGATCGTGTGGGCTCACTCACGGAAATATTGAGCGTGTGCAGTTACCGTTCACAGCAAATTGGAGCGTGTGCAGTTACCGTTCACAGCAAATTGGAGCGTGTGCAGTTACCGTTCACAGCAAACTGGAGCGTGTGCAGTAACTTTACACGCTTCAGTTTGCTGTGAACGGTAACTGGAGCGTGTACAGTTGTTGTACACGCTCGAGATATTTTTCCTGAATTCTGTAATCACGTGACACGAAGGTTGCCAGATCACTAATTTCTAAAAAAATAGTTGCCAGATATTTTTTCTGAATTCTGTAATCAACCATAGTGTTCGGATATTTTTTTGAGCGACTATACAATATTAAGGATGGAGGTTGGATCAGTGAGTCATATCCATAATTTTCAGTTCCCAGGTTCGAATCACATCTGTGCTAGCTTTCAGAATTATCTCCGCTAATCCCTCCCCCCACCTCACACTCTGCACTCGGTTAGGAAAGGGACACCGATGAGCTTGGTAACGGCGATCCCACGTAGCATGGGAAGGGGACGGGGGGGTGGTTCAGTAGGTAGCGCGCCAGGCTCATAATCTGTAGTTTCCAGATTCGAGTCCCAGCTGAGTCAGCCTTCAGAATTAACTCAGCAAAATTCACCGCCCAGCTCACTGTCAGTGCGGGACACTGATGGGCTTGGAAAGGCCGCCGTCCGTCGGATGGGACGTTAAGCTGTGGCCCCGTGTATGGGAGAGCCATACCCTGTGCCCGTTAAAGAAAACGCTGGATGGCCTTGATGGGAGGCTACGATCTGTCTCCCAACAGCTTGTTCCAGTGGGTTCCCTCTCCCAACCTTCTCTGAGCCTTCGGGGTCCTTGTGACCTGACCATTTAGCCCATGGTGTGCAAAAAAGTGCCGCTCAGAGGTAAAACAACCCAACGTTAAAGAACACGCTGGATGGCCTTGACGGGAGGTTACCTTGTCTCCCAACAGCTGTTCCAGTGGGTCCCCTCCCCCAACCTTCTCTGAGCCTTCGGGGTCCATGTGACCTGACCATTTAGCCCATGGTGTACAAAAAAGTGCCACTCAGAGGTTAAACAACCCAATTCAATCGGATGGGAAGTTAAGCCGTGGCCTCTAGACAGGATGAGCCACACTCTGTTCACGTTAAACAACAAGCTGCCTTTCCTTGATGAGAGTTTTCCATCTCTCTTTAACAGATATGCAGTGGATTCCTTTCACCTAGCTTTCTCAGAGCCCTTAGTGTCCTTGTGACCTGGCCATTTAGCCCACTGTGTACAGAAAAATGTCGCTCAGAGGCAAAACAATACAAAAAATTTCCATTACTAATGTTCTTCATGGAAGGTTAATGATCTTAGTATTTTGTTTCCAGGGAAGACAAAATGTGTCTTATTTAAGGCGAAATGGACAGAAACACAGTTGCCTTGTAATAATATTTGCTTAAATGTCTGTTAAGCAGTGTGAGTTGAATAAAATGATTTACTAATTTAAAACACACGTAAGAATAAGGCTTAAAAAAGCATTATTTTTCAGCTTAGATTAAACATTTTGGTGTAATATCACTTCTAGAACATCAAAAGAGATATTCTCTTCTGGCAGGGAACGGAAGAGAAGGTCTTGCCTGTGTAGTGTGGCCTATTGATATGGACTACTATGGTTATTTTTTATTGTTTTCTACCCTGTTAAGGGTTGGGTTGTTTTACCTCTGAGCGGCACTTTTTTGCACACCATGGGCTAAATAGCCAGGTCACATGGACCCCGAAGGCACAGAGAAGGTTGGGAGAGGGGACCCACTGGAGCAACTGTTGGGAGACAGATGGTAGCCTCCCGTCAAGGCCATCCAGTGTGTTCTTTAACGTTAGGTTGTTTTACCTCTGAGCGGCACTTTTTTGCACACCATAGGCTAAATGGCCAGGTCACATGGACCCCGAAAGTTCAGAGAATGTTGGGAGAGGGGACCCACTGGAACAGCTGTTGGGAGATATATGCTACCATCTGTCTCCATTGTTTTACCTCTAAGCGGCACTTTTTTGCACATCATGGGCTAAATAGCCAGGTCACATGGACCCCGAAGTCACAGAGAAGGTTGGGAGAGGGGACTCACTGGAGCAGCTGTTGGGAGACAGATGGTAGCCTCCCGTCAAGGCCATCCAGTGTGTTCTTTAACGTTAGGTTGTTTTACATCTGAGCGACACTTTTTTGCACACCATGGGCTAAATGGCCAGGTCACATGGACCCCGAAGGCTCAGAGAATGTTGGGAGAGGGGACCCACTTGAGCAGCTGTTAGGAGACAGATGGTAGCCTCCCGTCAAGACCACCCAGCGTGTTTTTTAACGTGCCCAGGGTAACCCTGTTAAGGATTATCTGTCAACAACACAGGTGGTGAACCATCCAACATCACAGTGTTGTTTGTATCTTAACATTTCTCAGGTACATCATGGATGCAGGGGCGAGGGTGGATAAGTATGTAGCGCTTTAGGTTCGTTGTCTGTAGTTCCCAGGTTCGGGTTCGATCTGGGCCAGCTTCAAGATTTATCTCCGCAAAATGCCCCTCCCATGGTAACTAGGGAACACCGACGAGCTTGGAAAGGACGCCATCCGTCGGATGGGACTTAAAGGCGTGGCGACATATGCTGAAGAACCATACCTTGTGCACGTTAAAGAACACATTGGATGGCCTTGACGGGAGGCTGTGATCTGTGTCTCAATAGCTGCTCAATAGGTTCCTTCTCCCAACCTTCTCGGTGCCTTTTCCCAGGTTCGAGTCCCAGCTGGGTCAGTGTTGGGACTTATCTCTGCGAAACTCCCCGTCCTGCCTACGGTCAGTTCAGTAGGGGACACCGATGGGCTTGGAAAGGCCGCCGTCCGTCGGATGGGACGTTAAGCCGTGGCACCGTGTGTGGGAGAGCCATACCCTGTGCACGTTAAAGAACATACTGGATGGCCTTGACGGGATGCTACCATCTGTCTCCCAACAGCTGTTCCAGTGGGTCCCCTCCTCCAATCTTCTCTGAGCCTTCGGGGTCTATGTGACCTGGCCATTTAGCCCATGGTGTGCAAAAAAGTGCCACTCAGAGGTAAAACAACCCAACTCAACTCGGTGCCCTTATGACCTGGATATTTAGCCCATTGTGTGTAAAAAATATGCAGCTCAGAGGTAAAAAAAATCAAACTTCATGGGACTGAGATGATCTGTGAGAAAGTCATTGTAAAGGAGAAAGTAAAATCGAAAGACTTACCTTTTCTGTCAACTCGCACTTGTCGTTGCCTCTTTCTTCCTCATCCTTTTCCGAGTCGTCCACGAAGCCAGTCCTTACATTATCCTTCACAGAGGTCCCGCTGAGAGAATTCTGCCGACTTGGATGCAGACTGACACTGTTCAGAGAACTCTGAGGACTCAGTGGTTGATGTGCGAAGTTGAAACTGTTCAGAGAGTTCTGTCTGCTGCAAGTGGCATGCTCCTCTGCTGATCCTCGACGCAACGTAACGCAAGAAACAGATTCTTGGCTCTTCATCGAGTTCTGGGGACTGACCTCCTTGTGGCTGATATGGATCTCGGTCTCCGTGAGAATGACAGGGTTGTAGGGACGCAGCGAAGGCACGCCGCCATTGCAATGGCGATGGTTAATCACCCGAACTCTGGAAAACAGATGTAATTATTGCAGTAGGTTTTTTTCAGTTTGTAGCTCTCTTCACTGAACATTATTCTATTATATAAATATTTTATACTGTATGTACCCTGCCTTAACAAAATATTAGAGAATTTCCATACTATGTCAATGGGAATGTTTTTTGAAACTTACAACACTCTTTTCGGTAAAAGGGAGCAGAGGAGACAGAATTATTTGAGTGATAAGGCACTAGAGCTTATTTCGGAAAGAAAGAACTGTAAGAATGTCCTTAATCAATAACCTACTTGTCCTAATAGAAAGCATTACAGAGAGCTTAATAAACATGTAAAGGA
Organism: Ryuthela nishihirai; assembly: GCA_038380435.1. Lineage (NCBI taxonomy): Eukaryota > Metazoa > Arthropoda > Arachnida > Araneae > Heptathelidae > Ryuthela > Ryuthela nishihirai. Next base: position 39,781,895 of record JAWZYU010000018.1, on the reverse strand, counting down.
TCAGTTAGCTGCTGATAAGAATCTTTGGCTTGATGGCCTGGCTGACAAAGCCGAGGAAGCAGTTAGACAGCACAACAGCAGAGAGCTGTACCAGATAGTTAATGTTTTGGGTGCTAGAAAACGAACAGGTGTACAGGGATTGAAGGATAAACAAGGTAAGGTTATAGAAGGGGAGGATTCTGTCATGGCTAGGTGGGCTGAGCATTTCAGTGATCTTCTAAACAATGTGGTTAGTTCTAACTCCCATTGTTTGCAATGATGACAGATGCATTGGTGGCTTTAATGTTGGCACTTTAACACAATCTGAAGTTATTTTGGCTATTTCTAAACTTAAACTTCATATTTTCCCAGGGGTTGATGAAAAATAAACTAAATTTTTACTTAACCTTACCTTGTTTATCCTTAAAATAAGTTAAGCACTGAAATGCTTAAAGTTGGGAAGTTTACGTGTTACATGGCTGATTGAAATTTTGAATATATTTTTGTTTTCTATTCTAAAGATATTGTTCCTACGGTTTTTACCAGATCTGTTATTATTCTATTTTTAGAAAAGATCATCACAGTTCTTGTGATACCTATAGGGGTATCAGCCTGCTTTTTGATCCAGATAAAGTTCTTTGCATGATTGTGATTAATAGAATTAAGAATCTGGTTGATGAACAATTGCTTGATGAGCAGTGTGGATTCAGAAGATGTGTCTGCTGCAAGTTCAGTGAGTTCTGTCTGCAATCAATCAAGAGTGGTAGTGTGTAATTAATCAGATTTTTTTCAAGGGCAAATTCTTGTGAAATATTTAGAGTTTCAGAAAATTGTGGTTACTAATTTGTTGATTTCAAAAACGCTTTTGCCTCAGTTTACTGTCATAATTTGCGGTTGATCATGAAATCGTATGGCATACCAGACAAGTTAGTCATCACAATGAAAACTCTCTTAATAAAACTGAGTCGTGTGTGAGAGTTGGTAAGGCTTGTAGCAATTGGTTTCGCATTACTTCTGGTGTTCGACAAGGGTGCATTTTGTCTCCTTTTCTCTTTAGTTTGGCTATTGATTATGTTATGCGAAATTCACTTCAAGGGAAAGATTTTGGCCTTAAATGGACTGGAGATATAAAAATTTCTGATTTAAATTATGCTGATGATTTAGCCCTTTTGGCATATGTATTGATGAGATGAACTCTTTCATTCGAGCTGTTGATGAGACTGGTAGTAGAGTAGGTTTGGTGATAAACAGAGAGAAAACTAAAGTGATGAAAATTGGTCAGACAGGTTGCGATTCAGTTCATCTGAATGGTTGCAGTCTTGAGCAGGTGTCACAGTTTAATTATCTTGGGAGCTATGTAACAGATAATGGTGATGTGCAGCATGAGATTAACAGACGAATAGGGATTGCTGCCGGGACTTTTAAGAATCTATGGAGAGTGTGGAGAAATAGGCGTATACACCTAAAGATTAAAATTCGTGGACCTAGGAATTGTCCACGAAACACCGGTTGAAAATCACTGTTTTAGGGTGTCAAAAATTTGTAAATTCCCAATCTCTTGGATTATGGTGGGGGATTGTCTCACTTGGAAGTGAGCCAAGGCTTGTAATCTGATATTTCCAGATTCGAATTCCAACAAACTGTACCTACGTTGATTTCTGTTTGGCAACTTCTTTTATTCTCTAGGTGAGAAAGGGGCCACCGTTGGACTTGGAAAGGCCGACATCCGTCGGTTAGGAAGTTAAGCCGTGACTCTGTGAGCAGAAGGGTCATACCCTTAACTGTAATAAAACGGTGTCAAGTTATATTAGTTTATGGTGGCAGCTAGATTACCACCATTTTATGGTGCAAAGTAACACAATATTCTTGTGTGAGGTTACACTAAAAAGTGCAATCTAATACCAGAAGCAAGTGTAAGATAACACCATAGTCTGCTGAAAAGATACACCAAGAAAAGTGAAACCTAACATCATGAAGGGAGTTAGACTCTATTCTATCTAGGTTGGGTTGGGTTGTTTTACCTCTGAGCGGCACTTTTTTGCACACCATGGGCTAAATGGCCAGGTCACATGGATCCCGAAGGCTCAGAGAAGGTTGGGGGAGGGGACCCACTGGAACAGCTGTTGGGAGACAGATGGTAGCCTCCCGTCAAGGCCATCCAGCGTGTTCTTTGGCGTGCACAGGGTATGGCTCTCCCGCACACGGGGCCACGGCTTAATGTCCCATCCGACGGACGGCGGCCTTTCCAAGCCCATCGGTGTCCCCTACTGACCGTGGGCAGGGCGGAGAATTTTGCTCAGATAAATCTCAACGCTGATCCAGCTGGGACTCGAACCTGGGAAGTACAGATTACGAGCCTGGCGCGCTACCGACTGAGCCACCCCCGCCCCCTCTATTCTATCTAACACCAGAAAGAGGTGTAAAGCACCATCACCTTCGAGTGAAAGTTTATGCCTTAAAGGAGAAACTTATTAGTAACCTCCCGCTTATCCGGTATTTCTAAGAATGTGGGTTTCCGGTTAGATGAATCTGCCGGTTGCATGAGAAATATTTTTATAGCAACCAAATACAGTAGATACATTCTTGTATTCAAGTCAGTTGAAATCGAAATGCGGTTATGAAAAATGCAATGATAATAAAATGAAGTATAATGCCCTTAATACAAATGTAAATATTTGAAACATATTTTTTAGCGTCATATCGTGAATGTAACAGTACGTGAACGACGCCAACGCAATGGCATACGGGAGAATGCATTGAAATTTCTCGTATCGAGTTCAAACGCTCAATTTGAATTTTGTTTCAAAGCTGGTGTTAGGTTACGCCTTAATGTGGTAATAAATATAAAAACAATGTAAAGTCCCTATCTTTCGGGGCGGGGGTGACTCAGTCGGTAGCGCGCCAGGCTATTAATCTGTAGTTCCCAGGTTCGAGTCCCAGCTGGGTCAGCGTTGAGATTTATCTCCGCAAAATTCCTCGCCCTGCCCACGGTCAGTAGGGGACACCGATGGGCTTGGAAAGGCCGCCGTCCGTCGGATGGGACGTTAAGCCGTGTCCCCGTGTGCGGGAGAGCCATACCCTGTGCACGTTAAAGAACACGCTGGATGGCGTTGACGGGAAGCTACCATCTGTCTCCCAACAGCTGTTCCAGTGGGTCCCCTCCCCCAACCTTCTCTGAGCCTTCGGGGTCCATGTGACCTGGCCATTTAGCCCAGGTGTGCAAAAAAGTGCCTCTCAGAGGTAAAACAACCCAACCCAACCCAGAATACGCAACAGAATTTAAGTAAGGCAAACAAGTAAAGGGAGCAGATTGGAGTTTCTCTCTCTCTGCTTGCATTGCATGCTTAGTCGTTTGTATGCAAAAGAGATTACATGCATGCTTTATCCTTCTCGCAGCATTAACATTTCAAGTGGACTAGTTGTGTCGTGAATGTGACCATGAAATAAACTATAGCTTTGCAAATGCGGACAATTCACCTTTCGGTTGCATTTTCGAGAGCAACAGCAAACATTTATGTCAGACGGAATCCTCCATTTATTTGCAAACAGCGTCGGAAAGCTCGTTTTGAACGGGATTTTCGGTTAATGTGCGAGACGGTTGAATTAGGCAACACTGGCTGATTTGAAAAGCAGTGTTTCATTTTGAAAACTTGGGGACATATTGAAGCAGAGGAAATGGGACAAGACTGAGCTCGTGTGTCGTTGCTGGCTTACTCTTGGGAATGTAGTAGCACGTAGGCTGTATATTTAACTCTATGATCTGTATCTGAATATCTGATAATTCAATTTATAGCCAAAGGGTGCTTGCGGGATAACTGTGGGTAATTCTTCTGCCATATTGTCACATCATCTAGATTTGGGTTGTTGGGTTGGGTTGTTTTACCTCTGAGCGGCACTTTTTTGCACACCATGGGCTAAATGGCCAGGTCACATGGATCCCGAAGGCTCAGAGAAAGTTGGGGGAGGGGACCCACTGGAACAGCTGTTGGGAGACAGATGGTAGCCTCCCGTCAAGGCCATCCAGCGTGTTCTTTAACTTGAACAGGGTATGGCTCTCCCGCACACGGGGCCACGACTTAACGTCCCATCCGACGGACGGCGGCCTTTCCAAGCTCATCGGTGTCCCCTACTGACCATGGGCAGGGCGGGGAATTTTGCGGAGAGAAATCTCAACGCTAACCCAGCTGGGACTCGAACCTGGGAACTACAGATTACAAGCCTGGCGCGATACCGACTGAGCCCCCCCCCGCCCCACACATCATGTAGAACGCTCGGCTATTCTGAAATAAGTGAGCAGTGAAGTTGGGTTGTTTTATCTCTGAGCGGCTTTTTTTTTCACACAATGGGCTAAATGGTCAGGTCGCAAGGACCTCGAGAAGGTTGGGGAAGAGAACCCACTGGCTACTTGTTAGGAGACAGATGGTAGTCTCCCGTCAAGTCTATCCAGTGTGTTTCTAACGTGCACAGGACATGGCTCGCTGCCGTACACCGTCAGCGGTTTAACGCCCCATCTGACGGACAGCGGCCTTTACAAGTCCATAGGTGTCCCCTATTGACGGAGGGTAGGGCAGGGCGAAGAATTTGGCAGAGATAAATTTCAAAGCTGACCCTCGTGGGGCTTGAGCCTGGGAATTGCAGATTACGAGCCTGGATCGCTACCGACTGAGCCATCGTCGCTCCTCTCATACAAAGACATGCCCTACAAAGACGGAAGTCATTGTTGATTACTACCTCATCACCTCCTGTAGGTGCAAAAAACTCAGTGAAAAAGTATCTGCTTGCCACAGAGAGCATCAAATCATTAAAATGCTTAACAACTTGAGGAATAATTTATTCTTTATATCGAAAGCATACCTCCCTGTGAAATGTGCTGCCTGGTTAGTCTAATATAAAATCGGTATAGAAAGAAAGAAAAATAGTAAAACTAGATTGGGTTGTTTTACCTCTGAGCGGCACTTTTTTGCACACCATGGGCTAAATGGCCAAGTCACATGGACCCCGAAGGCTCAGAGAAGGTTGGGGGAGGGGACCCACTGGAACAGCTGTTGGGAGACAGATGGTAGCCTCCCGTCAAGGCCATCCAGCGTGTTCTTTAACGTGCACAGGGTATGGCTCTCCCACACACGGGGCCACGGCTTAACGTCCCATCCGACGGACGGCGGCCTTTCCAAGCCCATCGGTGTCTCCTACTGACCGTGGGCAGGGCAAGAAATTTTGCGGAGATAAATCTCAACGCTCACCCAGCTGGGACTCGAACCTGGGAACTACAGATTACGAGACTGGCGCGCTACCGACTGAGCCACCTCCGCCCCTAAAACTAGATTGAATTTGATATCTATATCCGATAAACTGCATAATACAATCTAGATTTTGTGAATGAAACCTGGTGTAAGGAAAAAGAGTGTATCTACCTTGTGGCATTTTTGTTTTCGTCCAGATTCTTGACCATTTCCGGTTCGTCTTCGCTCGCCGAGGCGCTGTCTGTATCTAGTTGATTGTCTGTTCCGCCTCGTCCTTTCTTCGGCTTGGCATTCTTCGATCTTCCCTGTTTTTGGTCCCGAGGGGGCGCCACGCTGGAATCGTCATTCGAAGAGTCCTGAAAAACATCGACAATTGGTAAATAGAGAGACACTTTAATTGCGCGCTAAGGCAAACTGAACTCAACCCTAAGCTTCACCCCAAGTTGTTGTTGGAGTCCAAGCACGTCACTACATGGATGCGACAAAGAGAAATTTCTAACGATTTTCGATCTCGCTGCCTACCAATAAACGCTTTCTCTTTAGTGTCCTTACTGCAATAAAATACATTTAAACTTAGCGGAATATTGAGGAAAGTTCTGGAAAGTTTCATCGAATAATCCCTATTCTTCGGTAACTTTCAAGAGTATTTAGAATTCCATTTTAAGACGAGTTCATAAGTAACAGACCATACTTGTTGTTATACATATACAGGGTGAATCTGAAAAACTGGGCAAAATTTTACGGGGTGGTAGAACGCAGCTATACGAGCAGTATTCGTCATAGAAAGTATGGGCGGAACGCAAACGGCGAGCCGCTAGGTGGCGTTGGAAATGGTATAAAAGGGTCGGTCCTCGCACCCAACGGCATTTCTACCGTGGATTGCCGAGAGGATGGCTGGTTATACTAACCACGAAATGGCGGATATGCACTTTGTGTACGGTGCGGCGGACGGGAATGCAAGTGAGCCACAGAGTATCTCCTCTCCTTCTTGTGTTCATTCTTTAAATGTGACAGTGGAAAACTACCTTTTAACTTCTCACCGCTTGCGTTTCGACCATACATTTTATGACGAATATTGCTCGTATAGCTGCGTTCTACCACCCCGTAAAGTTTTGCCCACTTTTTCAGATTCACCCTGTATATTTATACTTTCAACTGTCACTTGATTAGGGGCGGGGGTGGCTCAGTCAGTAGCGCGCCAGGCTCCTAATCTGTAGTTCTCACGTTCGAGTCTCAGCTGGGTCAGCGTTGAGATTTATCTCCCCAAAACTCTCCGCCCTGCCCACGGTCAGTAGGGGACACCGATGGGCTCAGAAAGGCCTCCGTCCGTCGGATGGGACGTTAAGCCGTGGCCCGTGTGCGGGAGAGCCATACCCTGTGCACGTTAAAGAACAGGCTGGATGGCCTTGACGGAGGCTACCATCTGTCTCCCGACAGCTGTTCCAGTGGGTCCCTTTCCCCAACCTTCTCTGAGCCTTTGAGGTCCTTGTGACCTGATCATTTAGCTCATGGAGTGCAAAAAAGTGCCGCTCAGAGGTAAAACAACCCAAGTCACTTGATTAGATACATTCCATGTTATATTAATTGTGACTCACATACAGAACGCTGTAACTTCTTTCAAAGCTTTTTATGGAAAAATGTGACTGAAGATAATTTAAATATCTCTGCCAAATTTATTTCAATCTGGATTTTTAACGATTTTCATTCGATAATTAGAGAATTACAGAAATCGAAATATTAAACAGCGACGACACTAGTCTTAATAATAGCTGCAAAAAATCAATAGACACAAGTTAAAACGAAAGCAAGTGCTATACTAAACTTTACTAACAGGTGTAAGAGCTTTTTTTAGCAGTTCGCGTAATAATTACACTATTTTTCACAAATTTTGAATCATTTTTCTGCAGAATGAGCTATGGTTGGATTTTTTTACCTCTGAGCGGCACTTTTTTGCACACCATGGGCTAAATGGCTAGGTCACAAGGACCTCGAAGGCTCAGAGAAGGTTGGGGGAGGGGACCCACTGAAACAGCTGTTGGGAGACAGATAGTAGCCTCCCGTCAAGGCCATCCAGCGTGTTCTTTAAAGTTCACAGGGTATGGCTCTCTCCCGCATACAGGGCCACGGCTTAATGTCCCATCCGATGGACGGTGGCCTTTCCAAGCCCAGCGGTGACCCCTACTGACTGTGGGCAGGGCGGGGAATTTTGCGGAGATAAATCTCAACGCTGACCCAGTTGGGACTCGAACCTGGGAACTGCAGATTACGAGCCTAGCGCGCTACCGACTGAGCCACCCCCGCCCCGGCCCCCTCTCATATGGATGATAGGAAAGTAGTTTTACAACTTTAAAATTCAGCGACCAATGTCCGTTTTATTTATGTCTCCTTCGAGTGGTAATGTCTCAATAACTGTTCATCACACATGAATAAATGCATTACTGTAGAACTCGTCCGTAATCTGGCTGTAATCCTAGCTGAAAATATAGCAACGGTTCTATTAAAAAAATGAAGTTGACTTTGTTATCTTCATAATAAAAATTTAATAATTAATGATTTTTAGCTTTATTGAATATGTAATTTTATTTGAAACTTTTTTGTTATACGTTGAAATAGGATAATTATTTGAAATCGCAGTCTTTGGTGGGATATACTTATATATCTAAAATTGATTACGTATGAAAACTAGATATATTAAAAAAATTACAAGGTAAACGTCACATACTGTATACATCACATGATATACATCATGTGATGTATACAGTACGTGAAGTTAGAAAGTATTCCAGTGAATTTATTTACAAAGAGAAAGAGTTAGAAAGTATTCCAGTGAAGTTAGAAGGTATTCCAGTGAAAGTATTCCAGTGAAGTTAGAAGGTATTCCAGTGAAAGTATTCCAGAGAAGTTAGAAAGTATTCCAGTGAAAGTATTCCAGTGAAGTTAGAAGGTATTCCAATGAAAGTATTCCAGTGAAGTTAGAAGGTATTCCAGTGAAGTTAGAAGGTATTCCAGTGGAAGTATTCCAGTGAAGTTAGAAGGTATTCCAGTGAAAGTATTCCAGAGAAGTTAGAAGGTATTCCAGTGAAAGTATTCCAGTGAAGTTAGAAGGTATTCCAGTGAAGTTAGAAGGTATTCCAGTGAAAGTATTCCAGTGAAGTTAGAAGGTATTCCAGTGAAAGTATTCCAGAGAAGTTAGAAGGTATTCCAGTGAAGTTAGAGGGTATTCCAGTGAAGTTAGAAGGTATTCCAGTGAACGTATTCCAGTGAAGTTAGAAGGTATTCCAGTGGAAATATTCTAGTGAAGTTAGAAGGTATTCCAGTGAAGTTAGAAGGTATTCCAATGAAAGTATTCCAGTGAAGTTAGAAGGTATTCCAGTGAAGTTAGAAGGTATTCCAGTGAAGTTAGAAGGTATTCCAGTGAAGTTAGAAGGTATTCCAGTGAAGTTAGAAGGTATTCCAGTGGAAGTATTCCAGTGAAGTTAGAAGGTATTCCAGTGAATTTTGCACGCAGAACCTAGGTTTATGACCTTTTAAACGAAACTCCGTTCTGGTAAATGACGTTCTCTTGCACGATCTTTCTGTACTGTGTTAATCACATGCTAGCTGACGATAAAGTTTCTATAATTATCCAAAACTCGTTCGTTAGATAAATTTGACTTATTTGATAGCAGTCTTTTTTAAGTATGTAGATTCACAGATAATATAAATAAAATTGTTGCAGTCTCTGTGTGATATATGAGCCTTTGTTTGAAATATACGAAGAAAGAAATATTATGTAGAGTAATATTATAGATATAGGTTCTATATTACTAGATGTAAAATTAGTAGTAATTAGGATAGAACCCGCAATATTCACATTTCTTCGCAGACCTAAACTGTGCTATAGATCTTTATATACTAAGATCTATACTACTACAATACTAAAATCACTATATTGTGTCTATAATACCGAGCTAGATTACTCAGAGAACAAAGTGGGCCAAATGTATAAAAACAAGTTTTTCAGAAAATCGACTTTAAAACTCTTTATTCAAAGGTGAATTAATTTATGACGTTCATATTTTAAAGATAGAATGATAATACATCTGTGTCTCAGACGCATAAAATTATCCCCTCTCAGTTAGTGCAAAAAATAATATATTTTTGGACCTATATCTGTTGGTTTTAAGCACTCTATATCGTTATAAAATGCAAATGATTGCTCATGACTTAGAAGCAAATGAAATCACGACTTTGTTTATTAATTCAGCATTATAGCCAGAAAACAGAGAAATTCTGCGGTTATAATTTCATAAACAACAAGAGTGTTAATCGCAATAATATACGTCATATAGTTGACTAAATCAGCCATGCTCAATGATTTCAGTATGGTGTCCATTATTAATTATCAACCATATCGAAACCCCTATTATACCACACAAGCAGAGGACATACCTCCCACACCATACATCCCTTTTCCCCTGTCCTCACCATAACACAACATATCCTTATCTCAATATGTGCAACGTAGTATCCTTCTCTATACCACAGTCATACACATCACTTCTCTGTACTACTTTAATTTTTACAAATATGTACAGAGTACCCCACCACAAAACATTATTTATACATGCATTTTTTACATATACAGAGTAACCCAATACGAAACTAACAAACAGTTGGGTTGTTTTACTTCTGAGCGGCACTTTTTTGCACACCATGGTCTAAATGGCCAGGTCACATGGACCCCGAAGGCTCAGAGAAGGTTGGGGGAGGGGACCCACTGGAATAGCTGTTGGGAGACAGATGGTAGCCTCCCATCAAGGCCATCCAGCGTGTTCTTTAACGTGCACAGGGTATGGCTCTCCCGCACACGGAGCCACGGCTTAACGTCCCATCCGACGGACGGCGGCCTTTCCAAGCCCATCGGTGTCCCCTACTGACCGTGGGCAGGGCGGGAAATTTTGCGGAGATACATCTCAACGCTGACCCAGCTGGGACTCGAACCTGGAAACTGCAGATTACGAGCCTGGCGCGCTACCGACTGAGCCACCCCCGCCCCTCTAACAAACAGTACCATACCACACCACATATGCAGAACGCTACCACAACACATAATATTCCACCATGCACATCACTCCACCACAGGGGCGGGAGTGGCTCAGTCTGTAGCGCGCCAGGCTCGTAATCTGTAGTTCCCAGGTTCGAGTCCCAGCTGGGTCAGCGTTGAGATTTATCTCCGCAAAATTCCCCGCCCTTCCCACGGTCAGTAGGGGACACCGATGGGCTTGGAAAGGCCGCCGTCCGTCGGATGGGACGTTAAGCCGTGGCCCCGTGAGTGGGAGAGTCATACCCTGTGCACGTTAAAGAACACGCTGGATGGCCTTGACTGGAGGCTACCATCTGTCTCCCAACAGCTGTTCCAGTGGGTCCCTTCCCCCAACCTTCTCTGAACCTTCGGGGTCCATGTGACCTGGCCATTTAGCCCATGGTGTACAAAAAAGTGCCGCTCAGAGGTAAAACAACCCAACACGCAGCACTATTATTGCACAACCTCCTCATTTACTTGCATTTTGTGACCAGGTATTTTTTATTTAACAATAACTAAAAAACACTAACAAAACGGCAGGAAAAACACTTAAATTTACAATTTGGAAAAATAAAACGCTAAACAAATCATCATTTTTGAAGCTACTATGCCGTACCGTTGTCCTGCATTACTTGGTAGTAATTTCATTCAACCAGGTCTTAACAAGAACCGTTCTGTTGGGTTACATAAAACCCATTTTAGAAGCTGCATTGGAATAATGTGCGAAGAACATTCTTACCTTTGAAGTGATGTTGGTGTTGCCATGTTGAGTCTCTTTAACCAAACAGGGCGAACCAGGAAATGTAAAATTTGGCACGAACATCAAAATATCACTACCTATACTAGTTCTTTGGCTGTGTGGTATGGAACGAACAGCAGGATCGTGCGAAGTCGCTGCAGTCTGTAACGAGAGAAATAACCATCGTCTGAAGTGTAAAAGCGGAATTGAAGGGACATAAAAATAATAATAAGAAATAAATGCATTTACTTTAATTAAGCAATGTAATGGAATAATTTAAATATTTATCTTAGAACCTGATACATTCTTCAAGAAATTGGTTTATTAGCAGCTTTTTATTAACAGCATAATGTTGGCTAGGTTAAGGCAGAAAAGGTAGTCTTGTATTTAACTCCACGGCCTAATTCTCATTAGGTTAATTTAGAGCCAATATTTCAGTTTCATTAAATATTTTGAAGCGTTTCGTATTTATGCAACTGAAGATATGTATTTGGACTACATCAATGAGATTTGTATTTAGTGGTTAGCGCGCTTGGCTACTGATCTACCGGACCTGGGTTCGAGCCCCGGGTAAGGCATGGCTGTTTGTGTCGTTTTTCTGCTGAGGTCCTGCCATCCTCTCAGTTCTTCTACTATGGCATATAAACTGACAGGCTCCTGTCAGACCTCTGTGGCAAGCAGCTGCTTGAGGGGATATTTATTTTTTTATTTTTATTTAATATAAAACATATTTTTATTCTCTAGAGAGCTTAGAGATTTGTCTATTACTACAGTATGTGCGTTTTAAATTTACAAAATCTCTTTCGTGGAAACCGATGTTCAAACTCGGATACGTTTATAATAACACAAGTGCAAATTTCATTTATTTTTGGTGCATTAGAGTACAAGAAAGACAAGCGATCTCCCCTCCCCACAAAAATGCATTATTTTTCTCTCATTTTCAGTCACTTTTTTTAGCCACTCAAGGGATATTTCTGCTGATTGGATCACCTATCGATACATTCAATGCAGTCTCCACTTTTCTCGATGATATGAGGAACTTGTATGCAGAATTTAGCGGTTCTTACTCTTACTATTAAAGTTACGATTTTTCGCCTTTTGATGAGCCAAAACCTAACGATGGTTTATATTTTAACAAGAAGCAGCATACCGAATTCGGTAGTCCTACCTCTTACTATATAGCAGAAGTCCTTTCTCCCCTTATTTTACGAAAGAAAAGAAAAATTTGTGGGGCAAAACCCTTACTTTACTTTATTTCAGCGGTTGACAAAATTAGGGATTGGGTTGGGTTGTTTTATTTCTGAGCGGCACTTATTTGCACACCATGGGCTAAATGGCCAGGTCACATGGACCCAGAAGGCTCAGAGAAGGTTGGGGGAGGGGACCCACTGGAACAGCTGTTGGGAGACAGATGGTAGCCTCCCGTCAAGGCCATCCAGCGTGTTCTTTAACGTGCACAGGGTATGGCTCTCCCGCACACGGAGCCACGGCTTAACGTCCCATCCGACGGACGGCGGCCTTTCCAAGCCCATCGGTGTCCCCTACTGACAGTGGGCAGGGCGGGGAATTTTGCAGAGATAAATCTCAACGCTGACCTAGCTGGGACTCGAACCTGGGAACTACAGATTACGAGCCTGGCGCGCTACCGACTGAGCCACCTCCGCCCCATAAAATTAGGGATTAACAATTTTTCATAAATGTTTTAATTTTAACAACATCCCCGAAGGTCAAAATTTCGGCTATCCAATCGAAATTAATCTATTATTAATTCTTTGTTTCATGCTAATTACTAATGCCTGTAAAAGCATGGGTTACTACTAGATCACTCCGTTTTAAAATTATTGCTTTCAAATAGGGATAATCTCATTATTTCTACTCAAGATGGCAAGTCATCATCGTTTAGAAGATTCCTTGAGATGGCGGATTGTTGTTAGGCTTGAAAGACAGTCGCAGTTGAAGGTAGCAAGAGGGCTCAATGTGTCGAGAACGGTGATATCAATACTTTGGAAACAGTTCTAGGTGACAGCAATCATTACCAGAAGAGCTAGCCAAGACAGCCCGAGAGTTACTTTTAATCCGAACTGACAATCATCTGGATTTAATGGCAAGATGGAACAGTACGATGACTTCGCATCAACTCTCTTTCAAAGTTTATACGGCCACAAGTAAAAGGATTTCCAGCAAAACGGTGTGACGAAGGCTTAATGCGAATGGGCTCAATGACAGGAGGCAAGTGGTTTGTGTCTCATTGACCTCCAACCCAGAGGTGGAATTAAAAGGTCATGGGCCCTGGGGCAGGACACTTTTTTGGGTTCCCAAATTTTTCAATAGCAGTAATTTTGTATACCAAGAAGTTATCAATTACATTATACTCTTTATTTCGAACATTAAAAGAATAATTGATGTACCAATTTAACATTGTGATAATTTGGTTTAAGTGGAAGATGCATGTATTATGTGGCAAAACATTTTCGGTAACGAGTCCATTGTTAAGAAATATATTTTACTGAAAATATGGCATGAATTAGGTGCCATAAAAGTATGAGTTTTAGGATTTTATGGTGGGAAATATAATGTGTTTATTAAACTAACTGAATTCAAAGTCCTTAATAACATTCTCGTATTGTTTTTCTACCCCTAAAAAAACGGAAATACCTTCATACAATCTGAAGCATATGTATGTAAAAAAACAAATATATCCCTGAAGCAGGTGCTTATTACAGAGCTCTGACAAGAGACTCAGTTGATGCATCATAGTAGACCTGTAAGGAAGGAGAAATTTCAGCAACAAACATTCATGCCTTACCCGGGACTCGAACCCAGGTCCCTTTAATTAGTAGCCAAGCACACTAACCACTCGGCCACGAGACGGCTAATGCATATAACCTGTGCAAAAGAACTGAGCAATGGCAATCCCTTGCTCAGTTCCATCACTGCCCAAACCACAGGTTGTTGGGTTGTTTTACCTCTGAGCGGCACTTTTTTGCACACCATGGGCTAAATGGCCAGGTCACATGGACCCCGAAGGCTCAGAGAAGGTGGGGGGAGGGGACCCACTGGAACAGCTGTTGGGAGACAGATGGTAGCCCCCGTCATGGCCATCCAGCGTGTTCTTTAACGTGCACAGGGTATGGCTCTCCCGCACACGGGGCCACGGCTTAACGTCCCATCCGACGGACGGCGGCCTTTCCAAGCCCATCGGTGTACCCTACTGTCCGTGGGCAGGGCGGGGAATTTTGCGGAGATAAATCTCAACGCTGATCCAGCTGGGACTCGAATCTGGGAACTACAGATTACGAGCCTGGCGCGCTACCGACTGAGCCACCCAAACCACAGAAAAGTTTGTCTAAACTGATGCCGGCAATGTGTCAGTTCGAGACCTGAACAATGGATTAATGTTTTTTCTTGTGTCGAGTCTTGATAGAGCCAGATTCTAGGCGTTGTTTAATCTAGGGAGAATGTGGAATGCGATATCATCTCTCCAATATCAGATAAAGGGATACTTATGGTGCTGGTGGTGTGCTAGTCCTAAGATGGCATAACCATTACTGCCGTACTCTAATTCATGGGAGCAGGGGTGGCTCAGTCGGTAGCGCGCCAGGCTCGTAATCTGTAGGTCAGCGTTGAGATTTATCTCCGCAAAATTCCCCGCCCTGCCCACGATCAGTAGGGGACATCGATGGGCTTGGAAAGGCCGCCGTCCGTCGGATGGGACGTTAAGTCGTGGCCCCGTGTGCGGGAGAGCCATACTTTGTGCACGTTAAAGAACACGCTGGATGGCCTTGACGGGGGGCTACAATCTGTCTCCCAACAGCTATTCCAGTGGGTCCCCTCCCCCAATCTTCTCTGAGCCTTCGGGGTCCATGTGACCTGGCCATTTAGCCCATGGTGTGCAAAAAAGTGCCGCTCAGAGGTAAAACAACCGAACAACCCATTGTGTAATTCATTCTTTTCCAACCTGAGAGTTTTCATTTCCTACATATTTCCTCGTTATACTAATATACATTTTTGAACAATTAGTTTTTTAATTTTCGTATACTAATACAGACCCGATGTTGCATTTTGTTAGTGAATGATAAATATATCATTTTTTTTTTACTTTTTCTTAAAATAAAATTCTTCACAAGGATACTTTCGAGCGTGAGTTTTCAGTATTGAAGTTTTATAAATTTACACGTTTAGGAAATATGAGATCCAATTCTTAAAAATACAAGTAATGTTCAAGAAAATAAAAATAATATATGCAGAAAAATATATATATAGTTGAAAAAAAATTTAGATCTATTGAAACAATACACAACGGTTACTAATGTAAAAAGTTTTCATCAAGGTTCAAAATATAAAGTTTTAATTTTTTACAGAAGAGATCATAATTTCCTGTTGTTTTGATATTATTTGGGAGAGAGAATATAATTTTTGTAGCAGAAAATAAATAATAATACCTAAATATTTCTTTTTCAAAATGAAATACCTCATAATAAGTATATTTATTTGACTTTAACATACTGATTTGGGCAAGCAAGCAAGCAAATGTTTAATAAGTGTTAATCTAATATTAATAATACTGTGTTACCTTAATTTTATCCGCTGGGCTTGGAAAGGCCTCCGTCCGTCGGATGGGACGTTAAGCCGTGGCTCCGTGTGCGGGAGAGCCATACCCTGTGCACGTTAAAGAACACACTGGATGGTCTTGACGGGAGGCTACCATCTGTCTCCCAACAACTGTTCCAGTGGGTTCCCTCCCCCAACCTTCTCTGAGCCTTCGGGGTCCATGTGACCTGTCCATTTAGCCCATGGTGTGCAAAAAAGTGCCGCTCAGAGGTAAAACAACTCAACGTTAAAGAACACGCTGGATGGCCTTGACGGGAGGCTACCATCTGTCTCCCAACAACTGTTCCAATGGGTCCCCTCCCCCAACCTTCTCTGAGCCTTCGGGGTCCATGTGACCTGGCCATTTAGCCCATGGTGTGCAAAAAAGTGCCGCTGAGAGGTAAAACAACTCAACGTTAAAGAACACGCTGGATGGCCTTGACGGGAGGCTACCATCTGTCTCCCAACAACTGTTCCAGTGGGTCCCCTCCCCCAACCTTCTCTGAGCCTTCGGGGTCCATGTGACCTGGCCATTAAGCCCATGGTGTGCAAAAAAGTGCCGCTCAGAGGTAAAACAACCCAACCCAACCCTTAATTTTATCACGTAGTGCACCTTTCTGAGGCCCCAAGCTAGCTTTAGTTTAAGAAGTCTAAGTTATAATAAGTTTAAGAAGTTCCAAAAAGTGGAAAGATATATTTATTTTTCTGATTGAAGAGAACATAAAAATAAAACTGATATGGTGGAAACGTTATACTTGCATTGGTATGCATTGATCACTGTTATATCTAAACATACAGAATATATGAATGATATCTTTATTCAATGAACAGTGTTTGCACAACAGATTAATTTGATTATGGTCACAAAATGTTTTTCCATAAACTTCAAACAAATCTTTTTGTGGCCCCTCATAATGGTAAGGCCCTAAGCTGTAGTTTAGTTAGCTTATGCGCGAGTTCCACCCTGACCACCTGCAAATGAAGATATGGATCTGCCCTACCTTTAGGAGAGATAAAACACTGATCGGAAATTTGTTGGTACTTTGTAATTATATTTTTTTCATTATATTGTTGATGTTATTGCTGATAGTTGGAAAGTGGGAAATGGGATAGGTATATTTCACATCTTGAGAACTGTTGTCCTGAAGGCGGAGGGGCGGGGGTGACTCAGTCGGTAGCGCGCCAGGCTCGTAATCTGTAATTCCCAGGTTCGAGTCCCAGCTGGATCAGCGTTGAGATTTATCTCCGCAAAATTCCCCGCCCTGCCCACGGTCAGTAGGGGACACCGATGGTCTTGGAAAGGCCGCCGTCCGTCGGATGGGACGTTAAGTCGTGGCCCCGTGTGCGGGAGAGCCATACCCTGTGCACGTTAAAGAACACGCTGGATGGCCTTGACGGGAGGCTACCATCTGTCTCCCAACAGCTGTTCCAGTGGGTCCCCTCCCCCAACCTTCTCTGAACCTTCGGGGTCCATGTGACCTGGCCATTTAGCCCATGGTGTGCAAAAAAGTGCCGCTCAGTGGTAAAACAACCCAACCTGAAGGCGGAAGTTGTATTTTATTTCTGGCGGAGAGGTGAATTTTCTTTATGAAGTGCTGATAGCCTGCGGCTTGACATAAAGAATATATAAATGATAGTTCTTTATTCAAGAAATATTTGCTGCTGCAGATTTTGTAGGCTTTGAAGAATAAGGACAACATGGTAGAGATAAGTGAAGATCTGTTGTGAGCTGAGTTGAAATGCATTCATCATCATCATCATCATCATCCTCAAGCAGCCATGGGCTACGGAGGTCCAACCAGACCGCGCAGTTTAATTCTCCAAGCAAGTCTGTCCTGAGATACATCTGCTGCATCCGGCCACTGTACACCAATTCTAACAAGGTCCTGTTTGACATAGTCTGCCCACCGCATCCTAGGTCTCCCCCTCCTTCTGAGGCCTCTAGGCACACTGTTCATAACACTATTCGCCAATCTATAATTATCCATACGGGCAACATGGCCAAACCAGCGGAGTCTCTCTCTGCACAATATGCTGCTTAAAGGAGGTTGCAGACTCCTTTGCCTAACCTCATCATTAGTTACAAAGTTAAACCACCTAATACCCAAGATACTGCGTAAGCATCTAGAATCAAAAGCATCTAGTTTCCTGTTATCTTGCTTACACAGCGTCCAAGTTTCACTACCATAACTAACCCTAGAAAGAACCAAACTATTATACAGTCTAATTTTAGTCTTTAGGTGTATACGCCTATTTCTCCACAATCTCCATAGATTCTTAAAAGTCCCGGCAGCAATACCTATTCGTCTGTTAATCTCATGCCGCACATCACCAGTATCAGTTACGCAGCTCCCAAGGTAATTAAACTGTGACACCTGCTCAAGACTGCAACCATTCAGATTAACTGAATCACAACCTGCCTGACCAATTTTCATCACTTAAGTTTTCTCTCTGTTTATAACCAAACCTACTGTACTACCAGTCTCATCAACAGTTCGAATGAAAGAGTTCATCTCATCAACATCATTTGCCAAAAGGGCTAAATCATCAGCATAATCTAAATCAGAAAGTTTCGTATCTCCAGCCCATTTAAGGCCAAAAGCTTTCCCTTGAAGTGAATTTCGCATAACATAATCAACAACCAAACTAAAGAGAAAAGGAGACAAAATGCACCCTTGTCGAACACCAGAAGTAATGCTAAACCAATTGCTACAAGACTTACCAACTCTCACACATGACTCAGTGTTATTATAGAGAGCTTTCATTATGTTAACTAACTTGTCTGGTATACCATATGATCTCACAATCAACCACAAATTATGACGATCAACAGAGTCGAAAGCCTTTTTGAAATCAACAAAGCTAGCAACCAAAGGTTTCTGAAACTCTAAACATTTTTCAAGAATCTGCCTAAGTGAAAATATCTGATCCACACATCCCCTACCACTTCTGAATCCACATTGCTCATCACGCAATTGCCTGTCAACCAGATTCTTAATTCTATTAAGCACAATCATGGAAAGAACTTTACCTGGAACGGAGAGTAGGCTGATACCCCTATAGTTATCACAAGAACTGGGATCACCTTTTTTGAAAATAGGGATAATAATAGCTCTGGTAAAATCTTTAGGAACCATGCCTTTATCATAAAAGTTATTCAAAATTTCAGTCATCCAAATGGTAACAGAAACATTCCCAGCTCTAAGCATTTCCGTAGTAATTTCATCCACCCCTGGGGATTTATGAAGTTTAAGTTTAGAAATAGCCAAACTAACTTCAGATTGTGTTATAGGGCCAACATTAAAGCCAACAATGCATCTATCATCATTGCAAACAATGGGAGTAGAACTAACCACATTGTTTAGAACATCACTGAAATGCTCAGCCCACCTAGCCATGACAGAATCCTCACCTTCTATAACCTTGCCGTGTTTATCCTTCAATCCCTGTATACCTGTTCGTTTTCTACCACACAAAACATTAACTATCTGGTATAGCTCTCTGCTGTTGTGCTGTCTAACTGCTTCCTCAGCTTTGTCAGCAAGGCCATCAAGCCAAAGATTCTTATCAGTAGCTAACTGATCCTTTACACGTTTATTAAGTTCTTTGTAATGCTTTCTATTAGGACTAGTAGGGTACTGATTAAGGACATTCCTGCAGTTCCTTCTTTCTGAAATAAGCTCAAGTGCCTTATCACTTAAATAATTCTGCCTCCTCTGCTCCTTTTTCCCTAAAAGAGTACTGTTAGTTTCCAAAAAAGCCTGTTTAAAATGGCCCCATTCTTCCTCAACTTCAGTATTAAGCAAACCATGACTGTCATAATGATTAAGTAACCTATCATGGTAAGCTTTAGCTATAACTGGGTCTTTCAGAGCTTCAGTATTAAAGGTAGATTTTTTAATCCTATCACACCACTTTTTAAATTTAAGTTACAAGACACTTTTAACAAGGTAATGGTCAGATCCAATTTCAGCTCCCCTATATGCCCTGGTATTTCTAACAGAACTAGCCCATTTGCTGTTAATTAATATATAATTAATCATATTCTTATGCAGCCCATCAGGTGAAACCCATGTGTATTTATGTATGTCGCGGTGTTTGTAATATGTGTTAGTTATTCTGAAACCATTTAGTTTACTTACCTGTAGGAGACGTTGTCCATTGCCATTGCAGCTACCAAAACCAAAAGGGCCTATTACTCCTCCCCAAAGGTCAGAGTCGGTACCAACTTTGGCATTGAAGTCACCAAGAACAAGGGTAATATCTCCTTTCTTGACAGAATTCAAAATATCCTGAAGTTGTCTGTAAAACCTATCCTTCTCATCCTCATCAGAATCCTCAGTGGGGGCATAACAGCAAATAACATTCAAGTCTTTAATGCTTGTCTGAAATTTTGCTGTAAGAAACCTTTCATTAATGCACTCATATCCTAGAAGAGCATCACTAGCATGTCTGCTGAGCAGCAGACCCACGCCTTGGTGACGCTTTCCATCCTCCCTCCCTGTAAAGAGAAATTTAAAGTTATTTTTAAGTATCTCACCTTTACCTGTCCATCTGGTCTCTTGCAAGCCTAGAATATCTAGATTATAGCGCTGGAATTCCTGTATGAGGACATCAAGAGAATAATCTCTACGTAATGTCCTCACGTTCCACGTTCCTGCAGAGAGAAAATGATTAGTAGGATTTTTAAAGAAATTAGGTTTATTGAGATTGGTAGGGCCAACAATATCAAACAGCCCCCTAATCGCAGGCATGGGGCAAAGACTCGTTCCTCCTCCGCTAAAGGCTGAAGTCACCGATGCTGGTAGGAACTTCAGGCACCACCTTTTCAAGTGGACTTTTTCAAGAACCATATGGCCTGCCTGAGACACATTACTCCAGTTTAGGCTTGATGATGCCCAACTAGCTAAGTAAGGTTCAGGTACCTGCGATGGCCTCTGATTAGGATTATCCACCAGCTGATATAAGGTATCCCATGCCTCTGTTCACTTAGAGCTGGTAACCCAGAAGCAAACAGAAAACACAGCGGCAGACTCTCCCTCAACAGAGGCCCACCAGTGCAGCAAGTCCAGGATCCATAATCAAGCTCAAATCCATAAACAAGTCCAGTCTAGTAGGTATAAATGGTCAGCACCAGGACCCTGTGAAGTTGACCACTTCTCAGCAGGGTTGAAAAAAAAGAAAAAAGTGGCCATAGATGACCAGATCAGTAGGCCATACTGAACTGGCAGCCCTCCCCTTCCGTTCCCTTCCAAAAGAGAATATCTCTTTTGAAAGGTACTAACGGCCTGCACCACGAGAAGGCAGGGTCGGACATTAGGTGCTAGACCTGGCCGGTTCTGTGCATCATCACTGGGGATTGGTACACAGCTCTCCTTCCAGTTTACGCCTAGCTACCATTTACAAGCCTGAAATGCATTAGATTTTTGATAAATGACAGTTTTCTATGAACTGTAGTTTCAAAAGAGTTATTGAGATAGATTCGTATATCCAGAATGAAACCCTTTTGTTATTTTTATAACAGTGAAAGTTAGAGAGTTGTTGGCCAGATTTCATTCCGAAAATGAAGAAGAAAGAAATTTAATAAGTATAAATATCTGAAAGTTATTTTGCCTACTTATTCTGCCATCTGCTACACCATTGTACAAAGCACTATTTAACATCTTATAGATGAAATTAATTTTAATGAAATAAGGAAAGGGACTGATATATACTATGATTGACATTTTCACTGGGATCTATCTGTATTATATAATATCTTAACGAGTCAGAAACTACGTATTATTGAGGAAATAAAAATTTAAATGGAACTAGATAAAAGACTGCAAAAGTAAGGCATACTTTTAACTTGATTTAACATTTACCCTTACCTTTCTGGTAACATCGTATACATACCGAAGTTTTGTCAATAGACTCCAGCGACTGAGCACTGATATTGAAGGCCATCAGAGGTGTCAGTCTGTCTTTCAGATCTCTGACCAGAGGCTCTAGAGTAGCATTAGGAGATCCCTGCGGCGTCGCAGCGGTGTGAGTGATGATTGGGGGAAAGCAGAGACTTTCCTGCGCCTTACTATCTTTGCGGTCACCATCTTCGGGAGAATTGGCATTGTTCCTTGTTTCTGTGGGGGATTTAAATCATAAATCTGTAAATGTACTTCTTGAAAAATTGAAACCCCACTAAAGTACATATAAATATTACATTAAGACAGTGCAAAAAAAAGTTGAATATCGAAAAGCACTTGATTGTGGTTTAAGCTAGATGATGGTAAAATGAATTTATAAATTTTGGGTGATGCTGACCATGTTGAATACAGGCGTACTCTGGTCATACGACATGTTAGGTTCCAGACCACCGTCGTATAGTGAATCATTGCCTTGTATTCCCTTGTAGATGGGGGCGGGGGCGGCTCAGTCGGTAGCGCGCCAGGCTCATAATCTGTAGTTCCCAGGTTCGAGTCCCAGCTGGGTCAGCGTTGAGATTTATCTCCGCAAAATTTCCCGCCCTGCCCACGGTCAGTAGGGGACACCGATGGGCTTGAAAAGGCCGCCGTCCGTCGGATGGGACGTTAAGCTGTGGCCCCGTGTGCGGGAGAGCCATACCCTGTGTACTTTGAAGAACACGCTGGGTGGCCTTGACGGGAGACTACCATTTGTCTCCCAACAGCTGTTCCAGTGGGTCCCCTCCCCCAACCTTCTCTGAGCCTTCGGGGTCCATGTGACCTGGCCATGGTGTGCAAAAAAAGTGCTGCTCAGAGGTAAAACAACCCAATATCCGTACCCCGGTCATCGACACGTTAGGTTCCAGACCACCTTCGTATAGTGAATCATTGCCTTGTATTCCCTTGTAGATGCATGCAATGGTTTAATAACATTATTAAGTAGTCATGTATGTGCATAACTGACATAAATAAAGCATTTACAATTAAAATAAATACTCTCACTCGTCATTAAATTTTATAATTTTAATTTTAGTATCTAAGGCAATAGGTTATGAGTCTTCACTGGAAGCAACAGTACACTTACTTTGATTTTTATCTGCCATTATTAACAACTATAAAATAAAATAATAGTTATAAACAGTTTATAATTCTCAGAGAAACACCAAAACACAGTGTGATGCAACGAGCAAAGGAGTTGTAAACATTGAGTCTACGAAAACTGCACATCGGTTGATTCCTAAATTGATCAAGTATCAAGGTGTTGTAAAGAACACGGGTTGGGTTGTTTTTACCTCTGAGCTGCACTTTTTTGCACACCATAAGATAAATGGCCAGGTCGCAAGGACCCCTAAGGCTCGGAGAAGGTTGGGTGAAGGGATCCACTAGAATAGCTGTAGGGAGACAGATGGTAGCCTCCCGTCAAGGCCATCCAGCGTGTTCTTTAACGTGCACAGGGTATGGTTCTCCCATACACGGGGCCACGACTTAACGTCACATCCGACGGACGGCGGTCTTTCCATGCCCATCGGTGTCCCCTACTAATACGGGAATATAATGTGGGAAGGACGGGGAGTTTTGCGGAGATAGATGCACATTTGGAGACTTTTTGCTAATCTAAGACTGTTTCGTGCGAATCATCGATATTAAAATGTCATCAAAATGATGAATTCTTTTTGACAGAGATCATTGATTGTTGGAGATGTTAAATTCTCCACATTAACATTTTTGTATGACTTCTTGTGCACTTCAGATGGTTTTTATCAAATATACACGAAAGGAACATTTGCCCGTCCTCTTTTTTAGTAGAATTGTTGATGTTGAGGCTGTCTAAGAACCATCACTAAGATAAGCACGAATAGTGTATATTGGTCGTTTTTAAATAACTTATTTCATATAAAATTGTTGAAAAAAATCCATCTGAAAAGTTTATTCAAACAGATTATAATGAGAGGAAGAACAGTTACATTGAACTTTGCTAAAACAAAGTAAGTGAAGGTAGTGTAATGTTTGTTTCAATTTGTGCCACTTTTGAAGGTTTTTTTGCAGAACGAACTAAATTGTTGTTTGTTTCCGTTTCCATAATTCTTTAAACATTGAATTAATATTATTGGAAATCGAGTTTCGATTTAAGATCTTTATCACATGAAGTATTTTTTCCATAAAAAGATTACTTAGGAAATTATAGAGCTCTGAATCTAACCCTCCTCCCCATTGATAAAATATGGAACTTTTAGTAATTAAGTGCTTTTTCTCTATTTAAAACAACTTCGCATATATTTCTATTAAAAAGAATCGAGTTCATACCTCTATTAGAAAAAGTTCATGCCTCTATTTAAAAAAACCGAGTGAATACCTCTATTAAAAAAGGAGTGCATGCCTCTATAAGAAAGAACCTAGTCATACCTCTATTAAAAAGTTCATGCCTCTATTAGAAAGAACCGAGTGCATAAGCTATTAAAAATGCATGCCTCTATTACAAAGAACGAATGCATACCTCTATTATAAAAACGTAGTTCATGCCTCTATTAGAAAGAATCGTGTGCACACCTCTATTAGAAAAGTGCATGCCTCTATTAGAAAGAACAGAGTACACACCTCTATTAAAAAAAAGTGCATGCCTCTATTAGAAAAAGACCGAGTGCATAAGCTATTAAAAATGCATGCCTCTATTACAAAGAACGAATGCATACCTCTATTATAAAAACGTAGTGCATGCCCCTATTACAAAGAACGAATGCATACCTCTATTATAAAAACGTAGTGCATGCCTCTATTAGAAAGAATCGTGTGCACACCTCTATTAGAAAAGTGCATACCTCTATTAGAAAGAACAGAGTACCCACCTCTATTAGAAAAAAGTGCATGCCTCTATTAGAAAAAGACCGAGTGCATAAGCTATTAAAAATGCATGCCTCTATTACAAAGAACGAATGCATACCTCTATTATAAAAACGTAGTGCATGCCTCTATTAGAAAGAATCGTGTGCACACCTCTATTAAAAAAGTGCATGCCTCTATTAGAAAGAACAGAGTACACACCTCTATTAGAAAAAAGTGCATGCCTCTATTACAAAAAGACCGAGTGCATAAGCTATTAAAAATGCATGCCTCTATTACAAAGAACGATTGCATACCTCTATTATAAAAACGTAGTGCATGCCTCTATTAGAAAGAATCGTGTGCACACCTCTATTAGAAAAGTGCATACCTCTATTAGAAAGAACAGAGTACCCACCTCTATTAGAAAAAAGTGCATGCCTCTATTAGAAAAAGACCGAGTGCATAAGCTATTAAAAATGCATGCCTCTATTACAAAGAACGAATGCATACCTCTATTATAAAAACGTAGTGCATGCCTCTATTAGAAAGAATCGTGTGCACACCTCTATTAAAAAAGTGCATGCCTCTATTAGAAAGAACAGAGTACACACCTCTATTAGAAAAAAGTGCATGCCTCTATTACAAAAAGACCGAGTGCATAAGCTATTAAAAATGCATGCCTCTATTACAAAGAACGATTGCATACCTCTATTATAAAAACGTAGTGCATGCCTCTATTAGAAAGAATCGTGTGCACACCTCTATTAGAAAAGTGCATGCCTCTATTAGAAAGAACAGAGTAATCACCTCTATTAGAAAAAAGTGCATGCCTCTATTAGAAAAAGACCGAGTGCATAAGCTATTAAAAATGCATGCCTCTATTACAAAGAACGAATGCACACCTCTATTATAAAAACGTAGTGCATGCCTCTATTAGAAAGAATCGTGTGCACACCTCTATTAAAAAGTGCATGCCTCTATTAGAAAGAACAGAGTACACACCTCTATTAGAAAAAAGTGCATGCCTCTATTAGAAAAAGACTGAGTGCATAAGCTATTAAAAATGCATGCCTCTATTACAAAGAACGAATGCATACCTCTATTATAAAAACGTAGTGCATGCCTCTATTACAAAGAACGAATGCATACCTCTATTATAAAAACGTAGTGCATGCCTCTATTAGAAAGAATCGTGTGCACACCTCTATTAGAAAAGTGCATGCCTCTATTAGAAAAAGACCGAGTGCATAAGCTATTAAAAATGCATGCCTCTATTACAAAGAACGAATGCACACCTCTATTATAAAAACGTAGTGCATGCCTCTATTAGAAAGAATCGTGTGCACACCTCTATTAAAAAGTGCATGCCTCTATTAGAAAGAACAGAGTACACACCTCTATTAGAAAAAAGTGCATGCCTCTATTAGAAAAAGACTGAGTGCATAAGCTATTAAAAATGCATGCCTCTATTACAAAGAACGAATGCATACCTCTATTATAAAAACGTAGTGCATGCCTCTATTACAAAGAACGAATGCATACCTCTATTATAAAAACGTAGTGCATGCCTCTATTAGAAAGAATCGTGTGCACACCTCTATTAGAAAAGTGCATGCCTCTATTAGAAAGAACAGAGTACCCACCTCTATTAGAAAAAAGTGCATGCCTCTATTAGAAAAAGACCGAGTGCATAAGCTATTAAAAATGCATGCCTCTATTGCAAAGAACGAATGCATACCTCTATTATAAAAACGTAGTGCATGCCTCTATTAGAAAGAATCGTGTGCACACCTCTATTAAAAAAGTGCATGCCTCTATTAGAAAGAACAGAGTACACACCTCTATTAGAAAAAAGTGCATGCCTCTATTACAAAAAGACCGAGTGCATAAGCTATTAAAAATGCATGCCTCTATTACAAAGAACGATTGCATACCTCTATTATAAAAACGTAGTGCATGCCTCTATTAGAAAGAATCGTGTGCACACCTCTATTAGAAAAGTGCATGCCTCTATTAGAAAGAACAGAGTACCCACCTCTATTAGAAAAAAGTGCATGCCTCTATTAGAAAAAGACCGAGTGCATAAGCTATTAAAAATGCATGCCTCTATTACAAAGAACGAATGCATACCTCTATTATAGAAACGTAGTGCATGCCTCTATTAGAAAGAATCGTGTGCACACCTCTATTAAAAAGTGCATGCCTCTATTAGAAAGAACAGAGTACACACCTCTATTAGAAAAAAGTGCATGCCTCTATTACAAAAAGACCGAGTGCATAAGCTATTAAAAATGCATGCCTCTATTACAAAGAACGAATGCATACCTCTATTATAAAAACGTAGTGCATGCCTCTATTAGAAAGAATCGTGTGCACACCTCTATTAAAAAAGTGCATGCCTCTATTAGAAAGAACAGAGTACCCACCTCTATTAGAAAAAAGTGCATGCCTCTATTAGAAAAAGACCGAGTGCGTAAGCTAGCAAAAATGCATGCCTCTATTACAAAGAGCGAATGTATACCTCTATTATAAAAACGTAGTGCATGCTTCTATAAGAAAGAATCGTGTGCACACCTCTATTAGAAAAGTGCATGCCTCTATTAGAAAGAACAGAGTACACACCTCTATTAGAAAAAAGTGCATGCCTCTATTAGAAAAAGACTGAGTGCATAAGCTATTAAAAATGCATGCCTCTATTACAAAGAACGAATGCATACCTCTATTATAAAAACGTAGTGCATGCTTCTATAAGAAAGAATCGTGTGCACACCTCTATTAGAAAAGTGCATGCCTCTATTAGAAAGAACAGAGTACACACCTCTATTAGAAAAAAGTGCATGCCTCTATTAAAAAAAGACCGAGTGCATAACTCTATTAAAAAAGTGCATGTCTCTATTAGAAAGAACAGAGTGCACACCTCTATTAGAAAAAAAGGAGTGCATGTCTTTATTAGAAAGAATCTAGTGCATATTGCATTTAGAAAGAATTCAGAGCATACCTAAGTTAGAAAGAACCGAGAGCATACCTAAGTTAGAAAGAACCGAATTCACACCTCTATCAGAAAGAACTGAGTACATGCCGCTTTTAGAAAACCTGAGTGCTATAATACTGCTGTTAAAAATAAGAGAGTGGTGAGCTATCTAGTTTGAACGGAAGGAATGAATGCTCAGAATATTTTCAGCCCTGCTGATGTTAAATAATACTCAATCCATAGTAAATGCACTGATTACCTGTATATATATATATAGAATTCAATAAATAATTACTTGGAAGAAATTATTGCCGAAGGTGCGGGATTCGAATCCACGACTCTCCAGATACAAATCAGAGCACACTACCGCGAAACCAACCATCGGATGATAATTTGATTTAATTATGTCCCATAGCGTCGGCAATAATTTTTTCCAAATAATTATTTTTCATCATACTCACGGTTTTTTATGTTATCATTCTCTTCATCATCATTCTTCGGATACTTAATAGCTTTCGTCTCATCGTCCCCCGTGTTATTCAAAGATTCCTCACTTCTTTTCCTTTCATCCTACAAATGAAAAATGAATGAATAATCTTTGTCTCAGTGATCTCGAAGAGTGCATTTTTTTAAATATTGCCTTAAGTTTGTAAATAAATGAAAAATGCTCAGAATTAGTTGGAAATTGGATTGTTATATTCTGATGCAAGTGATTTCTCTTCTGTGTACAAGGTGGTCTTGCATTTTGATTTGAATTGAAAAGAACAGGGCTACCTGATGTCATGTTCGAACTATTGCTTCCTGTGGTCAATTATTGTTTGATGATCTAAGGAGTGTCAACTCCTATAAGAGCAAGGGCAAAGATCGTCGGTACTATAGAGCCTATTGGAGAAAATCATTTGGAACATGGGTCTGTTTGTCAAAATCATAGGGACAAAAGGGCCTGCAGGCCAAAATCGTCGGAACATTAAGCATGATGGCCAAATATATCGGGACCTTAGGGGTAGTTTGTCAAATTCATCTCGAGACCACAGAGCCTGCGTGTCAAATTCATGGAGACGACAGGGACTGCATCCCAAAATCATCAGGACAACAAGGCATGATGACCAAAATTATTGTGACCATAGGGCTTGCGAGTCAAATTCATCTCGGGACCATAGAGCTTGAGGGTGAAATTTATCTCGGGACCATAGAGCTTGAGGGTGAAATTTATCTCGGGACCATAGAGCTTGAGGGTGAAATTTATCTCGGGACCACAGAGCTTGAGGGTGAAATTTATCTCGGGACCATAGAGCTTGAGGGTGAAATTTATCTCGGGACCATAGAGCTTGAGGGCGAAATTTATCTTGAGAAAATAGAACCTGCGTTTCAAATTCATCGAGACGATAAGGACTGAAGGCCAAAACCTTGCATAATTATTCATGATGAGGTGTATAAAACTCTTAGAATACAGAACGTTAAGCAAGTTAAAGAGGATAGATTAAAATATCATTCTATTAAAGAAGATAGACAAAATATCAAGTTAAAGAAGGTAGATAAAATATAAAGTTAAAGAAGATAGATTAAAATATAATAAGTATATTCATGATTGTGTGATAGGAACAGTGATTGTACATGTAAAGAAATTTATCAGGTTAACAGCATCAAATATCTTACAGTCCGTATCGATTCAAATTTGAAACAGAAAACCCATGTAACTATGCTAAAATATGAATGAGATTCTACTTGTGTCAAATATATAAGAAAATGTGTTTCAGAATTTTTTATTTCTGTTAACGTACTATGCTTGGTTTCAGTCTACGATTAAATACGGGTTATTAACCTTGGGAGATACTTATTTAGTAGCTTCGAATTCGGAATTAGTTTGCAAAATAAGTTCCTTAATGTAATGACTTTTTATAATAATAAAGAATAAATTACTATATGATAAAGGTACAATGTCATTGAGAGCCTTACATGTATCGATCTTTAAATATTTTTAATAAAACCTTTCGTCCTTGAGCATTAATTATTAGAGAAAGTTTGTGTAACTCTGAATACAAATTATTAATACCTTTAAACAAAGAAGGAAATTTCAAATAATTATTTTTTTATTTCATGGACCAACGTTTTATGATGCCCTATCACCGGATATTAGAATGGAAAATTATCGGATAAAATTCAAGAATAATTTCGTTCAATTCTGTTACGATATCATTATGTTGTGAATTTGTTTAGGATTGCAGCATGAGAATATTTCAGTGAATGTAAAGGGTAAAAAAAGTAAGCGATATTTCTTACACTGACCAGCTATTTCTTTTGAAATTTATTTTTAGTTTCTTTTTATTCTAAACTATCTAAGAGTTTTTTTAATTATAATGTTACAAGCAGTTATGAGTCCTGAGACTCAGAATGTTTGTCCATACATGGCATTTTATTTTGCTTAGTGTTCTAATTAAGATTTAGTATTATTAGTTATTAGTTGTACAGTCGCTCAAAAAAACATCCGAACGCTATAATAGTTGATTGCAGAATTCAGGAAAAATATCTGGAACGATCTTTTTAGAAATTAGTGATCTGGCAACCTTCGTGTCACGTGATTACAGAATTCAGGAAAAATATCTGGAGCGTGTACAGCAACTGTACACGCTCCAGTTACCGTTCACAGCAAACTGGAGCGTGTGCAGTTACTGCACACGCTCCAGTTTGCTGTGAACGGTAACTGCACACGCTCAATATTTCCGTGAGTGAGCCCACACGATCCAGGTCTTTGTGAGCTCACACGATTCAGTGTGCTGTGAACATTATCCGCAACCGCTCCAGTTTGCTGTGAACGGTAACTGCACACGCTCCATATTCATTGCATTATATATTCATACGCATTATATATGTTAAAAAATATCCGAATTATCACGTGACACGAAGGTTGCCAGATCACTAATTTCTAAAAAAATCGTTGCCAGATATTTTTTCTGAATTCTGTAATCAACTATTATAGTGTTCGGATGTTTTTTTTGAGCGATTGTACATAATTGTTTTAAAGTTACTTTGCAATAGCATATTGGGTATCTTATAGGTGCATATACTCTATGTATGTATTGTATTACAATAAAGCTTCAATATTTTCAATAAAGATATATAAAGTTTGAATGCCAAATTTTTAATCTCCATTCCAAGTTCACAACTCTACAACGATCTTTGGCACATTATAAAAAATTGCGAATTTGCCACATCAAAACTTTTGTGAAGTACTGCTCTAGAATACACTCCTGAAGTTAGGGTTGGGTTGTTTTACCTCTGAGCGGCACTTTTTTGCACACCATGCGCTAAATGGCCAGGTCACATGGACCCCAAAGGCTCAGAGAAGTTTGGGGGAGGGGACCCACTGGAACAGCTGTTGGGAGACAGAAGGTAGCCTCCCGTCAAGGCCATCCAACGTATTCTTTAGCGTGCACAGGGTATGGCTCTCCCGCACACGGGGCCACGGCTTAACGTCCCATCCGACGGACGGCGGCTTTTCCAAGCCCATCGGTGTCCCCTACTGATCGTGGGCAGAGCGGGGAATTTTGCGGAGATAAATCTCAACGCTGACCCAGCTGGGACTCGAACCTGGGAACTACAGATTTCGAGCCTGGCGCGCTACAGACTGAGTCACCCCCGCCCCAACAACTGGATGTAGGTGTGGTTTATTACTCCTCCTCCTCACCTCTTATCATCCTACTTCATTTTTTTCTTGGATCCGGAAAATCTATATTCTCCTCCCTGATATCTAGACTCGCTTTGATCTCTGGCGGTATGCCAGATCATCCAGCAGAAATTATTACCACACATATGTGGAATAAACGTAACCTCAGATGAAAAATCCTAACGACGAGAGTCATTATAACACATCAGTAGCTTTTATTAGAATGTTGTAACAAACCCTATTTTTGTTAAAAAAAAACCATTTTGAAGTCAGAGGAACATCCTATTTTCGAATATTGTATCTGGCTTTAAAAGACTAGTTTTAAAGCCAGATAACGTAACTACTTTCGTAAACTACTTTTCCACTTACATTTCCATTTACAAAAGCTACAGAAAGAAAAAGACTGAATTTAAAGCCGAGAGTAATGCTTAGAAACTTAAATCTATCGTAGTGAGCTTTTGAAGATATTGGTAACGGCATTCATAAACGTGGTAAAGAGTTGATTTTTCGCTTCGGCCAAAGAGAAATAACATATTTATATAAAATAGACTATTGTGATAAGAGCAAATTGAAAAGACCCGAGAAATTTATGAGAAAAAAAAAAGTTCTTCAGTTACTACAAAGTGAATGTAATTTTAGTTGATTGCTAGAAATCGCTTTTCTTCTATGGCAAATACCACTATAGATATATAATGTGCATTATATCACCATAAATAGTTCGTAACTTCTTGGTCATTTGTGTGTTGGTGCACATGCGAGCCTGATCAATTCTGAGTCAAAGCTAGCTCCAAATTCCTGGAGACTTACACCAATAATTTTTACTGCTTTACATTAATCTTTAAGGGTCGGGGGTGGCTCAGTCGGTAGCGCGCCAGGCTCGTAATCTGTAGTTCCCAGGTTCGAGTCCCAGCTGGGTCAGCGTTGAGATTTATCTCCGCAAAATTTCATCGCCCTGCCCACGGTCAGTAGGAACACCGATGGGCTTGAAAAAGCCGCCGTCCGTCGGATGGGACGTTAAGCCGTGGCTCCGTGTGCGGGAGAGCCATACCCTGTGCACGTTAAAGAACACGCTGGATGGCCTTGACGGGAGGCTACCATCTGTCTCCCAACAGCTGTTCCAGTGGGTCCCCTCCCCCAACCTTCTCTGAGCCTTCGGGGTCCATGTGACCTGGCCATTTAGCCCATGGTGTGCAAAAAAAAAGTGCCGCTCAGAGGTAAAACAACTCAATCCATTAATATTTATAACCAAGTTACACTAAACTTTAATCCCAGATTCATTTTAATTTTTATCATTAGCCTATGTCAAGTTTTATTACCGACTTAAAACCAAACATTTTTACCGGTCAAAACATCCAACGAATTATAAATGAAGCAGTGAGTAAAAAGCAAAGGCAAAAAATAGACTACTGTGATAAGAGCAAATTGAAATAACGGGAGAAATTTATGAAAAAAAAAATTGAGCAGATGAAATCCTCGTAGAAATCCTCAAAAAAGGGACAAAAGCGACAGAAAGAGTACTGAAAGTCTGTGGGATTTCAGAAACAGAGAACAGTTTCTAAACTCAGAGATAAAGAGCAGAGAACATCAGTTTTTCCCTTAACGACAATATGTTATACAGGGATAAAACTACCCCACATTTAGAATTTACAAGAGGTTGAAAGTCGGATTACCATTCACGTAAAGGAATAAAAATGGCTTTGCTTCTTCTATAATATTCTGAGAATCGACGTCATCAGAAACCAACTTAGTTTGAGATATAGCGTAGAAGAGAAAATATAATTTTAAAACAATATATATATATATCAAAGGATAGAATAAAAATTCTTTCGTATTCTGTTATACTTAAATATGAACTAGATCGAAAAGATAATTTTAGGTACCAGTTTGCAAACAGACGGAGAAAGGCAAGAAAAAATAAATAAGTAGCTAAGCAGTTGGGTTGGTTTACCTCTGAGCGGCACTTTTTTGCACACCATGGGCTAAATGGCCAGGTCACATGGACCCCGAAGGCTCAGAGAAGGTTAGGGGAGGGGACCCACTGGAACAGCTGTTAGGAGACAGATGGTAGCCTCCCGTCAAGGATATCCAGCATGTTCTTTAACGTGCACAGGGTATGGCTCTCCCGCGCACGGGGCCACGGCTTAACGTCCCATCCGACGGACGGCGGCCTTTCCAAGCCCATCGGTGTCCCCCACTGACCGTGGGCAGGGCGGGGAATTTTGCGGAGATAAATCTCAACGCTGACCCAGCTGGGACTCGAACCTGGGAACTACAGATTACTAGCCTGGCGCGCTACCGCCTGAGCCCCCCCCCCCCCCGCCCCGTAGCTAAGCAGTAATATGAGATAAATTTTCAAAATCGATTGGGATAAGCTGCATTATTTGATATTGTGGTTATTGCATTTGGATGATTATACACTCTATACTGCTGCTAGAGTTAAGTATCAAACAAAAATTTCAATAACCTTTTAGCGAATTAAACTAAATTCGCGCAAAACCATTTCTCACATAGAAATTAGACATTTTAGAAACTCTACCTAAGAACTTTATTTTGTGTTTGGCGCTTCAACCGTCGAATACTAGATAGATATCATGTTAACAACCCCACACACCAAAAAAAAAAACGTTTTGACTGTTTTTTTTAAAGTGGAGAGTAATAGAGACAATGGAAACAGACCAAAGTCAGTCTGAAGTGGCTAGGTGGTTAAATATGAGTCATAATGTTGTAAAGAGAAGGTGAAATCAATATCATAATATCTCTTTAAGATTTGTCCAAATCTCCTTACTTGCACTGAGGCGGGGGTGGCTCAGTCGGTAGCGCGCCAGGCTCGTAATCTGTAGTTCCCAGGTTCGAGTCCCAGCTGGGTCAGCGTTGAGATTTATCTCCGCAAAATTCCTCGCCCTGCCCACGGTCAGTAGGGGACACCGATGGGCTTGGAAAGGCCGTCGTCCGTCGGATGGGGCGTTAAGCCGTGGCTCCGTGTGCGGGAGAGACATACCCTGTGCACGTTAAAGAACACGCTGGATGGCCTTGACGGGAGGCTACCATCTGTCTCCCAATAGCCGTTCCAGTGGGTCCCCTCCCCCAACCTTCTCTGAGCCTTCGGGGTCCATGTGACCTGGCCATTTAGCCCATGGTGTGCAAAAAGTGCCACTCAGAGGTAAAACAACCCAACCTTACTTGCACTTCTCTGTTTACAGAGAAGCCCTTTTAAATAATTAGCGCCGACGACACCTTTAATGGGTTGGATTCTTTTACCTCTTAGAGGCAATTGCTTTGCATACAATGGACTACATGTTCAGGTCACAAGGACTCCAAGGACTCAGGGAAGTTTGAAGAAATGGATTCACTTGACAGCTATTGAGAGACAAATATCCAGGCCATCCAGAGTGCACTGGATGTGGCTTTCCTGCATATGGAGCCAAAGCGTATCGTTTCTCCCAATCGATGGTGACCTTTCTTAAGGTGTCCTCTTTTTCGCTGAGGACAGAACGGGGATTAGCGGACATAAACCTCAAAGCAGTCACAGTAGGAACTAGAAACTGGGAACTTCAGATCACGAGCTGGCGCGCTACAGACTGAACCAAACCTTGCCGCCATCTGAACCTAAAGAGGGGCGGGGGTGGCTCAGTCGCGCACCAAGCTCATAATCTGTAGTTCTCAGGTTCGAGTCCCAGCTGGGTCAGCTTTGAGATTTATCTCCGCAAAATTCCCCGCCCTGCGCCCGGTCAGTAGGAGACACTGATGTGCTTGGAAAGGTCGCCGTCCGTCGGATGGGGCGTTAAGCCGTGGCCCCGTGTGCGGGAGAGCCATACCCTGTTCAAGTTAAAGAACACGCTGGATGACCTTGACAGGAGACTACCATCTGTCTCTCAACAGCTGTTCCAGTGGGTCCCATCCTACAACCTTCTATGAGCCTTCGGAGTCCATGTGACCTGGCCATTTAGCCCATGGTGTGCAAAAAAGTGTCGCTCAGAGGTAAAACAACACAACCCAACTGGACTTAAAGATAATGGACCAACAGGTTTTCGTATATGAGTTGTGCTTTAGTTTCCAAACGTATTCTCGATGACCCATTATCTGAACAGAACGAGAGACTAGAATCCACCTAACGTGCACCGGGTTAGGAAACGATTTTGAAGATGATGAATTGATGCTGTGATCAGATCAATGTCAATGGCTTTCATGTTCCCTCAGGAGTACCATTCACAGGTGTCAGATATCGATCGTTACAGTTGACTCAGTTGCAACTGGTCTGGACTTCTTTTAATGAAAGAGAGCCATCGAGACAGAGGTCTCCTAGAACATCAATATCTTCAGAGTGAGATATAGGTGGACTATGTAGCAACTGTGATACAAATAATGCGATTGCGATACGCATAATACATATAGCGATACACTGATTTCCATAAATTAAGAAACAACCCTATGTTATGTCAATGGGAAGTTAGAAGCTGCATAACTTCTAAAATAGGTTTCTTGAATTATTAAATTACTAAAAAATTTTTTATTGAATTTTTATTGAATTTAAAAATTTTTTAATTTTTTTTAATTATAATTTTTTTTATCTAATTTATTATTGAATTTGAATATCATAAATAATATGAATGATATAATGAATATCATAAAATTATATATTATATAATTTTAATTATTATTGAATTGAATTGAATATTTAAGTTTTATTGAATTATTAAAATAAGTTTCTAAAATTGTTTGGGAAAATGTGATAACAGATAAATATTCAATCGAATATCAATATCTCGATTTTCAACAATATTCGCTCAGTATTTAATCAGTTATGGAAGCAATGCCAGTCTTAAGAAACTTATACAAAAACTGAAGAATAGTGAAAGAATTCTTTACACAAAGTTCTAAAATACAAACTTATTTTATTAAACACTTTGATACAATACTAATTACTAAGTTTTAATTTGTAACTGTCATTGTTAATCATTATTAAAACTTTCATAACTCATTAAATACTAAACGAATATTATAGAAAATCGAGATATTGATATATTTGATGGAAATCTTTATCTGCTATCACATTACAAAAATAAAATATTTTAGAAGTTATAGAGTTTTGACCTTAGCTTCCCATTTGCATAAATGGTGTTTCTTAATTTCTGGGAACCAGTTTATTTGTACAGTCCCTCAAAAAAGTATCCGAACACTACGGTTGATTACAGAATTCAGAAAAAATATCTGGCAAAGATTTTTTTAGAAATTAGTGATATGGCAACCTTCGTGTCACGTGACACGAAGGTTGCCATTTCACTAATTTCTAAAAAAATCGTTGCGAGATATTTTTTCTGAATTCTGTAATCAACCATAGTGTTCGGATATTTTTTTAATATATATAATGCGTATGAATATATAATGCAATGAATATATAGCGTGTGCAGTTACCGTTCACAGCAAACTGGAGCGGTTGCGGTTAATGTTCACAGCACATTGGATCGTGTGAGCTCACAAAGACCTGGATCGTGTGGGCTCACTCACGGAAATATTGAGCGTGTGCAGTTACCGTTCACAGCACACTGGAGCGTGTGCAGTAACTGCACACGCTCCAGTTTGCTGTGAACGGTAACTGGAGCGTGTACAGTTGCTGTACACGCTCCAGATATTTTTCCTGAATTCTGTAATCACGTGACACGAAGGTTGCCAGATCACTAATTTCTAAAAAAAATCAGATCACTAATTTCTAAAAACTTTGCCGGATATTTTTTCTGAATTCTGTAATTAACCGTAGTGTTCGGATACTTTTTTAAGGGACTGTACCTTTCTAACCCAAAATTAATAAATCATTCATGAATTCATTCATTTCATGTTATTAGCATTTTAAATGTAACATAAAATTTTTAAATGGCTCTTTTCTGCTCTTCATATTACTCGCTTTTCATTTTTTTCGTGTCAATGTCATATAGAGTTTATTATTGCCATTACAAGAGAAAGTTAGTTCAGCAACTTACAAGAGAAAGTTAGTTCAGCAACTCACCTCCGCAGAAAAGCCTTCTACCAAAATGGCGACCAAAAGGTTGAAGAGCACGTAGTTACCAAACGTCATCAGAGCCACGAAGTAGAGCGCTGCCCAGTGCGACGTTCGCTCCATGCCGTTGAACAGAACAATGTTCCAGTCCTCCTGTGTTAATATCTAGTGGTGACGACAAAATGGGAGGTTTAAAATTGAAAAAATATTCAGGTTTAATGAAAAGAATTAAGAATACAAAACCAGACAAAAGGGTTTATTTAGAGTTAATGATTTGCAACTGCAATTACTGGACTTTCCCTTTTTTCTATGGGGCGGGGGTGGCTCAGTCGGTAGCGCGCCAGTCTCGTAATCTGTAGTTCCCAGGTTCGAGTCCCAGCTGGGTCAGCGTTGAGATTTATCTCCGCAAAATTCCCCGCCCTGCCCACGGTCATTAGGGGACACCGATGGGCTTGAAAAGGTCGCCGTCCGTCGGATGGGACGTTAAGCCGTGGCCCCATGTGCGAGAGAGCACGTTAAAAGGCCTTGACGGGAGGCTAACATCTGTCTCCCAACAACTGTTCCAGTGGGTCCCCTCCCCCAACCTTCTCTGAGCCTTCGGGGTCCATGTGACCTGGCCATTTAGACTATGGTGTGCAAAAAAGTGCCGCTCAGAGGAAAAACAACCCAACCCTTTTTTCTACACAAAAGTTTATCAATATGGTTCCATTAAGCTTTTTTAAAAATGAATGATACAATTTTAAATTCACTTTTTGAAAATTTTTGGTATAAAATATTATTTATTAGTGTAAATTTATTGTTTTAAAACATGCAATTCACTAAGTTGGATAAAATACTAGAATGTCACCACACTCAATGATTAGATTTCACATAACAATTGGGTGTTTTTAAATTTATGTAAAAAATTGTAAATTTTTCATATCAAAAAATTATGAAGCTATTCTCCAAATTAGGGGTTCTCAATGCGATAAAATTTTTTGGGGTACGCCGTGAGAGCTCAAAAGTCTCTAGATCTAGTAACAAAATAAAAATAACCATTGTTATACTATAACTATAGTATTATCTATCTATACAAGAAGTACGCCAGTTACATACCCATTTCCAGGAGGTACGTGAAGCATAAAAGGTTGAGAACCACTGCTCTAAATTAATTTTATGTTCCTGACGTTGGACTTTATTGCGAATATTTTGAACACGACGTTTAAGTTGGGTTGTTTTACCTCTGAGCGGCACTTTTTTGCACACCATGGGCTAAATGGCCAGGTCACATGGACCCCGAAGGCTCAGAGAAGGTTGGGGGAGGGGACCCACTGGAACGGCTATTGGGAGACAGATGGTAACCTCCCGTCAAGGCCATCCAGCGTGTTCTTTAACGTGCACAGGTTATGGCTCTCCCGCACACGGGGCCACGGCTTAACGTTCCAACCGACGGACGGCGGCCTTTCCAAGCCCATCGGTGTCCCCTACTGGCCGTGGGCAGGGCTGGGAATTTTGCGGAGGTAAATCTCAACGCTGACCCTGCTGGGACTCGAACCTGGAAACGACAGATTACGAGCCTGGCGCGCTACCGACTGAGCCACCCCAGCCCCGACGACGTTTAGGTGAACCAACATTAAATTAAGTGACGTTTAATGCGGGAATGACTGTTTAATAATTGAAAAATTGGAAAAGTTCACATACTACACATTAGGGTTTTAAAACTAAAAAAAAATATGTCGTTAAACTGTATAATTATATATCTTAATATATTCTAGATATAATGCTAGAAGAAAACCAACTCAACTTAATACGAAATGTACAATAAAAATATCTGATACCTGTTTAAAACTGAAATCAAGATAAAAAAAATTGAAAGAAATATTTGTCTTATAAAATTCTCTTTAGATCTGCATTTTATTTTAGAATTAAACATTAAATATCGTATTTCCATTTGTGTAATACTAGCAAACAGCCTATTAATAAATTGTTCCTGTTAGAGAAAGTTTTTATAAGGATCTTATTATTATTTTAATAACATTTAACAGAGTAAAGGTGGTTCTCAACCTTTTATGCTTCACGTACCTTCACAACCTTTTATGCTTCACGTTTCTTATGATTTTTATTATTTTTTGTATAGTAATTTCGAATTCACCTTCTTCATTATTTTCATTTTCGAAGCTCATCATTCTCATCATTTTCACTCGAAACTCATCCTCATGATTTTCGTTTTCGAAGCTCATCCTCCTCATATTATTGTAAACAAATTTTCGAAGCTCATCCTCCTCATATTTAGGTAAACAAATATTTTTTTAATTTTTTAATTGGACTGTTGCATTTTTGGACTGAATAAGCATGATATAATCGTATACACTCGCGTATAAGCCCGTTTCGGATAAGCCGAGCTCTAAATTTGAAGCACTAAAATGAAAAATAGAATGCAGGACCCAGCTAACCGATAAGAGACGATATGCATACAGGAGTCCCGTTTGCTTTTATTAACTCATTATTTTCGTAGTTCATCATCCCCCTCAATTTTCATTTTCGAAGCTCATCTTCTCATCATTTTTGCTTTAGAGCCTCACCATCCTCTTCGTTTTTCGAACCTTATCATCCACTATCGTTTTCATTTACAAAGGTCATCATCCCCATTATTTTTGTTTCGAATTCAATTTCTTCATTATTTTCATTTTGAAGCTCATCATTCTCATCATTTTCACTCGAAACTCATCCTCATGATTTTCGTTTTCGAAGCTCATCCTCCTCATATTATTCAAATAGTCATTAAACTTTTAAATAAGCGTTTAAACACTAAATAAAGGATGAATTTGCGACGAATCAGAGTCTGCCTCGTGTTTGCGATTTCCCCAAACAGCTGATGAAATTCTTTCTCCGTTTGGCGGGATTGCCTTCCC
Source organism: Ryuthela nishihirai (assembly GCA_038380435.1). NCBI lineage: Eukaryota > Metazoa > Arthropoda > Arachnida > Araneae > Heptathelidae > Ryuthela > Ryuthela nishihirai. The sequence goes on along the minus strand of JAWZYU010000018.1, from coordinate 39,742,005 downwards.
TAGAAGTAGACGCCGATTTCGAATCATCGTCCTCGACTCCTATCGTTATCGGTTTCACTGTGTTTCAAAATGAGTTATCTTTGGAAAAAATCCATTGAGTTACTATTGCTCGAGTTACTACTCGAGTATTGCTCGAGTAGTAACTCGAAGTATTGCTCGAGTTACTACTCGAGCAATACTTCTTAAGCAATTTGTCTGATTATTTCTGACTCAGGAATCCTCGAGCATCGTTCATTTTCATTCATTTTTATATCTTACAGAGCAAGTGTTGAATACACGAAGTAGATCCTACAAAGACTGAGGTTATAGTTAGAGAAGCAGTAATAGTTTCCATTGCTTTTATGACTGTGTCTGACGTCTAAAATTAGACTACCAAGTTGTTTAACCCTTTCACGACTAAGGGAAATATTTTTCCCATTTTAAAATTGGTGATTGTCGTATTTAATTATAACCTTATCTGCATTTTTTTATACAGAATGTCCAAATAGAACGTATGCCGAACGCAATTACGTAAACGGGAACGTTTAGAAAACAAAAACAGAACTGTCAGGACGCATAATATATGTACTATGTGCAATGTCCATCTTTGCCTCACTACCAAAAGAAAGTGCTTCGCAGAATATCATAATTAGCACATCATTTTGTATAGTAATTTTATTTCATAATTTTGTATTATTTTAGTTAACATTTTGTTCTAATAAACCAATAAATAAAAGACATTGCATAATAAGCCTAACTATAATTTGTGTTACCTTTATAGTCCATTGGGAAAAATATTTCCCATAAAATTCCAAAAAAACTACACATTGTTATGTATTTTTCTTATGATTTTTATTTATTTTACGTCTAAACAAACTAAAATAAACAGTTACATACTAATATTTACTCTTAGAAACCTTATGGTCCTGAAAGGGTTAAACTGTTGCTTGTCTTTTGGCGAAATATTTCCTGCATATAGCTGATGATTAGCGCATTACCCATACTTGAAGCATCATCATCGGTGATCGACATCCTTACATAAATAATGAAGCGGGTGATTTCCAAATTTGACCCCTAGGTAACCCTCCTCTTATTTTCTTTTGAGGCTTATTACTTTCTTGCAAAATTAATGTGCTTATACGTGAGCATATACGATACACAGGTAACGATGGAACAGGTAAATTGCAGCACCAAGCAGGAAGAGACAGAGAAATGAGCCGTTAAATCGTAACATACATTTTGCTCGTAAAATATGCAAATGATTGAAATTCCGAAGGAAATGATCATTTGGGAAACTGTCCGTCAGGTTGGAAAGAGCATTGGCTGTTGGATTTCGAGATGTTTTGTAGTGCATTCTTGGTTGTGGGAGGGGGGGGGGGGAATGGATCAGGTGACAGTGCGCCAGGCTCGAATCTACAGTTCTCAGGTCAGCTCTTGAACTGACATTATCTCCGCTAAAGTCTCGCCTTTTCCTCTGTCAAAAACAGGACACCGATGGTCTTGAAAAGGCCTCCGACAATGAACTGGAACTTTAAGCCATGGCTCAGTACGTTGGAGAGCCATATCCTCTGCATAATAAAGATGTGACCTGGCCATTTAGCCCTCTTGTGACGGGGGCGGGGGTGGCTCAGTCGGTAGCGCACCAGGCTCGTAATCTGTAGTTCCCAGGTTCGAGTCCCAGCTGGGTCAGCGTTGAGATTTATCACCGCAAAATTCCCCGCCCTGCCCACGGTCAGTAGGGGACACCGATGGACTTGGAAAGGCCGAAGTCCGTCGGATGGGACGTTAAGCCGTGGCCCCGTGTGCGGGAGAGCCATACCCTGTGCACGTTAAAGAACACGCTGGATGGCCTTGACGGGAGGCTACCATCTGTCTCCCAATAGCCGTTCCAGTGGGTCCCCTCCCCCAACCTTCTCTGAGCCTTCGGGGTCCATGTGACCTGGCCATTTAGCCCATGGTGTGCAAAAAAGTGCCGCTCAGAGGTAAAACAACCCAACCCTCTTGTGACCTGGCCATTTAGCCCATTGTGTGCAAGAAAATTGTCCCTCAGAGGTAAAACAACCCCAACTTAGTTGCGGGAGTAACAGGACATGCCTAGGGTACGACACGTCATGCATTTTCCTACAAGGGACGAACATCGAGATTGTGGGGATCTGGAATGGAAGCAGATAAGACTGTAGAAGAGAGCCACAGTTGCACGAGTTGGCCATGACGTCAGTACTCTACAACATTGGGATGCCATTGTTTAATAACACAGCGATCATGGACTGGGCCATAAAGTGGAACCGCAGCTTGCAAGGATCGCCAGTTCCAGTGGGGGCGGGGGTGGCTCAGTCGGTAGCGCGCCAGGCTCGTAATCTGTAGTTCCCAGGTTCGAGTCCCAGCTGGGTCAGCGTTGAGATTTATCTCCGCAAAATTCCCCGCCTTGCCCACGGTCAGTAGGGGACACCGATGGGCTTGGAAAGACCGCCGTCCATATGATGGGACGTTAAGCCGTGGCCCCGTGTGCAGGAGAGCCATACCCTGTGCACGTTAAAGAACACGCTGGATGGCCTTGACGGGAGGCTACCATCTGTCTCCCAACACCTGTTCCAGTGGGTCCCCTCCCCCAATCTTCTCTGAGCCTTCGGGGTCCATGTGACCTGGCCATTTAGCCCATGGTGTGCAAAAAAGTGCCGCTCAGAGGTAAAACAACCCAACCGAACCCAGTTCCAGTGAATGGTGCTGTGGGAATGTTTTGCTACAGCAGAATAACTCATCGAAAACAGCTCTATCTGCACAAACCATCTGGCGCCTTTTACAAGACGTCACTCTTTGGGAGTGTTGAACCCACTCGACTGACATAGCACTGGATCAGTCAGCTGAAATGTTATCTGGAGGTACGAATCGAGATCCTTGATGTTCACACATGAGTGCTTGTGCTGCCTCGGATGGAATTAGATGATATGTGGCTAGAGATATGTAATAAGGAACTTTTGAAAGGGTGAGTCGTCCGACATTTCGGACCAGGCACATTAGTGTTGGGGTGAGATATGACAGATGTTCCTCTAGAATAGGGGTTCTCAATGTGTGGTACGCAGTAAAATTTTTGGGGGTACGTCGTGAGAGCTCTAAAAAGTCGCTAGATCTAGTGAAAAAATGAAAATACCCATTGTTATACTACAACTACAGTTTTATCTATCTACACAAGGGGAACGCCAGCTACATACACATTTCCAGGGGTACGTGAAACACAAAAGGTTGAGAACCACTGCTCTAGAACGTGTTCCAAGCATAAAATCCCATGATGGTACGGGAAGCTTGTGCAATCACAAGTATGACTCCTCCAGAAAGCGGGGCGGGGTTGGCTCAGTCGGTATCGCGCCAGGCTCGTAATCTGTAGTTCCCAGGTTCGAGTCCCAGCTGGGTCAGCGTTGAGATTTATCTCCGCAAAATTCCCCGCCCTGCCCACGGTCAGCAGGGGACACCGATGGGCTTGGAAAGGCCGCCGTCCGTCGGATGGGACGTTAAACCGTGGCCCCGTGTGCGGGAGAGCCATACCCTGTGCACGTTAAAGAACACGCTGGATGGCCTTGACGGGAGGCTACCATCTGTCTCCCAACAGCTGTTCCAGTGGGTCCCCTCCCCCAACCTTCTCTGAGCCTTCGGGGTCCTTGTGGCCTGGCCATTTAGCCCATGGTGTGCAAAAAAGTGCCGCTCGGAGGTAAAACAACCCAACCCAACCTCCAGAAAGCGGGGCGGGGTTGGCTCAGTCGGTATCGCGCCAGGCTCGTAATCTGTAGTTCCCAGGTTCGAGTCCCAGTTGGGTCAGCGTTGAGATTTATCTCCGCAAAATTCCCCGCCCTGCCCACGGTCAGTAGGGGACACCGATGGGCTTGGAAAGGCCGCCGTCCGTCGGATGGGACTTTAAGTCGTGGCCCCGTGTGCGGGAGAGCCATACCCTGTGCACGTTAAAGAACACGCTGGATGGCCTTGACGGGAAGCTACCATCTGTCTCCCAACAGCTGTTCCAGTGGGTCCCCTCCCCCAACCTTCTCTGAGCCTTCGGGGTCCATGTGACCTGGCCATTTAGCCCATGGTGTGCAAAAAAGTGCCGCTCAGAGGTAAAACAACCCAACGTTAAAGAACACGCTGGATGGCCTTGACGGGAGGCTTACCATCTGTCTCCCAACAGCTGTTCCAGTTGGTCACCTCTCCTAACATTCTCTGAGCCTTCGGGGTCCATGTGACCTGGTCATTTAGCCCATGGTGTGCAAAAAAGTGCCGCTCAGAGGTAAAACAACCCAACGTTAAAGAACACGCTGGATGGCCTTGACGGGAGGCTACCATCTGTCTCCCAACAGCTGTTCCAGTGGGTCTCCTCCCTCAACCTTCTCTGAGATTTCGGGGTCCTTGTAACTTGGCCATTTAGCCCATGGTGTGCAAAAAAGTGCCGCTCAGAGGTAAAACAACCCAACCCTCCAGAAAGTTACGGCAGTAGGTAGCAGCAGCAGCAGAATAATTGCTGACACACGCTTCATGTATTACTAGGATCTGCCCCTAATTTAGCAAGTTTGAGAGAAAAACAATCAGAGGACAAATCCTGCAAACGCAGTCGATGATGTGCGGATGAATATTCCTCAAGAAACGATTGACTTTCTGATCGACAGTGTATTTAGCTGTTTCAATGACTCTATTCCACTGGAAGTAGGGTTGGGTTGTTTTACCTCTGAGCGGCACTTTTTTGCACACCATGGGCTAAGTGGCCAGGCCACATGGACCCCGAAGGCTCAGAGAAGGTTGGGGGAGGGGACCCACTGGAACGGCTGTTGGGAGACAGATGGTAGCCTCCCGTCAAAGCCATCCAGCGTGTTCTTTAACGTGCACAGGGTATGGCTCTCACACACACAGGGCCACGGTTTAACGTCCCATCCGACGGACGACGGCCTTTCCTAGCCCATCGGTGTCCCCTACTGACCGTGGGCAGGGCGGGGAATTTTTGCGGAGATAAATCTCAACGCTGACCCAGCTGGGTATCGAACCTGGGAACTGCAGATTACGAGCCTGGCGCCCTACCGACTGAGCCACCCCCGCCCCCTGGAAGTAGGGACACTGTTAGTTTAGTAAAGGTCGATGTTTTCAATATTTCTGACTCATGATCCAATGTAAAAATTTTAATCATGGACTTTTCGTGATATCTCTCATGCATGTATGGGATTTCAAGGGATTCCCTCATTTGTTTCGCGGGGTTGCAATTTGGACGTCGCTTCAAAGAAAGTTTTATTTTAACAATTTTCAAACTAACTCCTTTTCAATCTTGAACTGACATTATGTCGAACGAATGATATACACTGTTACTCGAAATTAAAGCATAATGGACAAAAGTGTACATAACTCAAAATGGGTTTCAGCTAATACAATTGAATGTCGTATGGAAAGGTATTATTGTGACAATATGGAAGTGGGATAATGACAAATTCTTATCATTTACACGTATGATGTATATGAGAACATGAGTTTCTACAATGGAGTTGTTGCAATTAGGAAAAAGGATATTTAATAATACGTATGATCTCTCCTGACAGCCATACAGTCGCTCAAAAAATATCCGAACACTAGGGTTGATTACAGAATTCAGAAAAAATATCTGGCAACACTTTTTTTTAGAAATTAGTGATCTGGCAACTTTCGTGTCTCGTGACATGAAGGTTGCCAGATCACTAATTTCTAAAAAAATCGTTGCCAGATATTTTTTCTGAATTCTGTAATCAACCTTAGTGTTAGGATACTTTTTTGAGCGACTGTACAAGATTCTCGTATCTGCATCGCTGAGAGGTCAGAGTGCGTCCAGTCCGGACCATCACATTTGGGTTATTGGGTTGTTTTACCTCTAAGCGGCACTTTTTTTGCACACGATTGGCTAAATGGCTAGGTCACAAGGACCCCGAAGGCTCAGAGAAGGTTTGGGGAGGAGATCCATTGGAACAGGTGTTAGGAGACAAATGGTAGCCTTCCGTCAAGGCTATCCAGTGTGTTCTTTAACGTGCACAGAGTATTGCTCTCCCGCACACGGGGCCACGGCTTAACGTACCATACGACCGACGGCGACCTTTCCAAGCTCAACGGTGTTCCCTACTGACCGTGGGCAGGGCGGGGAGTTTTGTGGAAATAAATCTCAATGCTGACCCAGCTGGGACTCGTACCTGAGAACTGCAGATTACGAGACTGGCGCGCTACCGACTGAGCCACCCCCGCCTCAGACCATCATACTACCACCACCAAATGATTCTTTTCTCTGATGTTACAGCTGTTTTGGCGAGATCTCTGTTCTTTCCACATGAACACAAGTCGAGATTCCGTGTTCAAATTAAATATGATCTTATCTCTGAAGAGAATATTTTTCCATTGGCCTGAGATTCAAAGGTCATGTAGTCTGTATCACTTTAAATGAGTTTTCTTGTTCACAAACCACTGGTCTTGTTGTATACGAATGCCCTTCGTAGACTTCTTCACACAGTACGTCTTGAAACTGACGCCTCTGTGAACTCGCCAGACATTTGTGTAGATTTTAGTTTTCTATGTCGTCTTGCTGTTAGATAAAGAACTTCTGAGCACTTTACTAGCATTCGGACAGGGGGGAGACGTAGGGCTTGACCCCTTCCATTTTAGATCCAGCCATGTTTACATCTTTGACATTTTAATGATGGAATATGAAACAGGTTTTCGTTTCAAATCTCTTTTGTCGGTGTCGGATTATTTTATAAATAAACTTATTTTACGTCTAAAAACATTTAAACGAAAGCCTAAAGAAATATCGATTTGTATTCTCATGCGTAAGAACCTTTCTCTACATAAATGAAATTGGTTAGTAATAACTAAATTTAGTGCTAGCGGGTTATGTTTTATTACACTTAGTGTAATCAGCGGCAAGGTACAGTCGCTCAAAAAAGTATCCGAACACTATGGTTGATTACAGAATTCAGAAAAAATATCTGGCAACGATTTTTTTAGAAATTAGTGATCTGGCAACCTTCGTGTCACGTGACACGAAGGTTGCCAGATCACTAATTTCTAAAAAAATCGTTGCCAGATATTTTTTTGAATTCTGTAATCAACCATAGTGTTTGGATACTTTTTTGAGCGACTGTACATAATATTTTACTTGTGAAATATCTTAAGGTAATAGAATACACCTATCCCTCGATTTACACGGTACTCAGTTCACACAATTTTGGCTTTGCACGGTCAAAAAATGCAACCAGTTTCGATTTACACGGTACTGACTGAGATTTCCTTTCTATGTACGTCTCAGTCAGTACCGTGTAAATCGAAACTGGTTGCATTTTTTGACCGTGCAAAGCCAAAATTGTGTGAACCGTGCAAATCGAGGGATAGGTGTATTTCAATACGGTTATTGTGAAACGTTATCAACCAATCTTATTACCAAAACAAAATTCTACACTATCAAGTAATAGTTTGAGCGGAGATGCACTGTATTTTAATTGCACCTTTACACACAAGACAGAAATACTATTTAATAATACATTGAATAGAATATAATATACTGAATTTTACATACAGTCAGTACAATACTATTTAATATACAACATTTCTTCTCTACAACACACATTACCTTAAACTGTAGTCCTTATTATTTAATGTATTGTGGTGACTTAACACACCTGGTGCGCTTAATAGATACGAAACAATTAAATGACAACAAACAATCTTAAGAAAGTAGTCATAGTAATTAAAGTATAATCTTAAAGTAACTTTAAAATGATGTTTGTATTTGGAACAGTTATTATTCATTAAAATCTATTTAGGAATCTAATCTAAAAGAGAAAATGTAAAATCAGGAAAATTGCCTAAAGGGGAAAAAGGAAATGTAATATACATATGAAAAAGTGCTAAAATCGTATATAAAGGAATACTGTACATATATTAGAAAATCTGCAAAGATAGGAAATATGGAAATAAAGTTGTAGTATGTAGTGTAAAGATTTCCTGTGATACTTCGTTTTCAGGTAACTTCTGTAGAATTTTAGAGTTAAATTAAGATTTTTGTTTATGTGTTGAGAGATTTTCCGGTTTTTGTTCCTATTTGATTGAGAACTTATTATTTATATGAAACTTTTGGTTTGTGTATAACATTTAAATACTTAAAAAGTTTCTGTTTCTGCTATTTTTTTTCACGCCTTCAGAACATAATTGTTATTTATAGAAGAAAAAATGTTTACATTTAAATGTGCTTTATTATGACCAAAGGAATAAGAACATATAAAATTATTTTTTAACATCATTTCACTGAAATTCAGCTTGTATAACATTTCCTCCTCCTAATGTAGAAACCGGCCCAAAAGTTGCAAAATTCTGAAATCTCAAAAATCTGTAAAATGGAATATGAAAGAAAAGGAAATGTGATTTACGTGCGTTTTGTCATGATGAACACATCCAATGAATGATATCTATGAAAGAGAGTTGTACAGTTCTTCAAGTGTCGTGTGAAATGTAGCAAAACAGTTCTTGTTGCGTATCAGAACCAGTTAGGTTCAATGTTATTGTATATTAGTTCATATTAGATTCGTAGATGGCATCAAATTCTAGTTCAGTCCTATATACTAAACTTTGTAAACATTGCAAGACCATAGGAACCTCTTCCTGTGGTCTACACTTTGTAAACATTGCAAGACCATAGGAACCTCTTCCTGTGTTTAAAAATGTTCTAAAAGTAATGCATATTGTGCAAAAACGGACATTGCGTAAAAACTAATGTACATTGTGTAAAACGCATGCATATTGTGTAAAATGTAATGTATATTGCATAAAGAGTAATGTACGTTGTGTAAAAAGTAATGTACGTTGTGTAAAAAGTAATGTACGTTGTGTAAAAAGTAATGTACGTTGTGTAAAAAGTAATGTACGTTGTGTAAAAAGTAATGTACGTTGTGTAAAAAGTAATGTACGTTGTGTAAAAAGTAATGTACGTTGTGTAAAAAGTAATGTACGTTGTGTAAAAAGTAATGTACGTTGTGCAAAAAGTAATGCAGGTTGTGCAAAAAGTAATGCAGGTTGTGTAAAAAGTAATGCAGGTTGTGTAAAAAGTAATGTACGTTGTGTAAAAAGTAATGTACGTTGTGCAAAAAGTAATGCACGTTGTGTAAAAAGCAATGCAGGTTGTGTAAAAAGTAATGTACGTTGTGTAAAAAGTAATGTACGTTGTGTAAATAGTAATGCACGTTGGTAAATAGTAATGCACGTTGTGTAAAAAGCAATGCAGGTTGTGTAAAAAGTAATGTACGTTGTGTAAAAAGTAATGTACGTTTTATAAAATAAATGTAACAGTAATGTACAGTGTGTAAAAAAATGTACATTGTGTAAAAAGAATGTGCGTTGTGTAAAAAATAATGCGCGTTGTGCAAAAGTACTGCACGTTGTGTAAAGAATAATGTACGTTTTGTAAAAAGTAATGTACGTTGTGTAAAAAGTAATGTACGTTGTGCAAAAAGTAATGCAGGTTGTGCAAAAAGTAATGCAGGTTGTGTAAAAAGTAATGCAGGTTGTGTAAAAAGTAATGTACGTTGTGTAAAAAGTAATGTACGTTGTGCAAAAAGTAATGCACGTTGTGTAAAAAGCAATGCACGTTGTGTAAAAAGCAATGCAGGTTGTGTAAAAAGTAATGTACGTTGTGTAAATAGTAATGCACGTTGGTAAATAGTAATGCACGTTGTGTAAAAAGCAATGCAGGTTGTGCAAAAAGTAATGTACGTTGTGTAAAAAGTAATGTACGTTTTATAAAATAAATGTAACAGTAATGTACAGTGTGTAAAAAAAATGTACATTGTGTAAAAAGAATGTGCGTTGTGTAAAAAATAATGCGCGTTGTGCAAAAGTACTGCACGTTGTGTAAAGAATAATGTACATTGTGTAAAGAATAATGCACATTGTGTAAAGAGTAATGCACATTGTGTAAAGAGTAATGCACATTGTGTAAAGAGTAATGCACATTGTGTAAAGAGTAATGCACATTGTGTAAAGAGTAATACACGTTGTGTAAATAGTAATGTACGTTGTGCAAAAAGTAATGTACACTGTGTAAAATAAATGTAACAGTAATGTACAGTGTGTAAAATAAATGTAACAGTAATGTACAGTGTGTAAAATAAATGTAACAGTAATGTAAAGTGTGTAAAAAAATGTACATTGTGTAAAGAGTAATGTACGTTGTATAAAAAGTAATGTACGTTGTGTAAAAAGTAATGTACATTGTGTAAAATAAATGTAACAGTAATGTACAGTGTGTGAAAAACAATGTACATTGTGTAAAAAGTAATGTATACAAGATCTGAAGGGGTTAAATAATATTTGCAATTCTATATGCATGGTTTCTGATTATTATGAAGTCTATTTGCTAGACGTTAGATGCCAGGACGCTGATGATAAACTGACTTGCAAAAATATCCCTTCTGCTATTACAAGAGGTGATCTGAAATGAATGTTTTTGAGAATATGGTTACTATGGACTTAATAGCTTTTTATAGCTTGGAAATTTTGTAAATTTTTATGTAGAACGGCTTAAAAAATACTGATGTCCCATTATGCTTGGATAAGATGTATTTATGTTAAAGAGAGAAGGAATGGTCCACGGACTTCCCCTGGATAACTTCAATGATCTTAATTGAGGAGAAAATAATAGTAGATATATATATTGTCTATTGAATGATGAGTACCCATTTCATGTTATGTCATGAGAAACGTTTTTCAAAATTTCTATGCAAAAAGGTGGCTGAAAAATTCATTTCCAGAACACCAATAGGTAATCTAGTAAATGGAATTGTGGGATAAATATTTAAACTTTTGAGGATCAATGTAATTAAACTGATAGGAAATGAACAAAAAAAATCAAAGATAGGTTAAGAATTAAAAAAAGAAAGCTTGCATGCACATTCATATCTAAAGCTGAAAGTCGATTATGATTATGAATTAGCATTTAATTACGAATTACTTTGTCTATTCTAACAATGTTTGGAACACGATATTAACATTGTATTCCCCCCCCCCAGCGCCAAACTAGTTTGATCTGCTTTTATTCAATGATATTTTAATTAGTAATTTGTATTCACTCTCAGCTTTTTTTTTTATTTCTTTGTTGCACCGATTTAGATTTTCATTGCAATATTTTCATTGAACTAAATTTAATAACATTTTAGTCATGTATATATATCTCAGTAAATTTTACGTTAGACAAATAAGTTAGTTCAGTCTTCACTAAAAATTTAACGAGTTAAAACTGTGAGGTGATGTCTTCACCTTTATGTTAAATTGCCAAAGTTGGGGGGAATAGCAGTGCAAACGAAAAGGTTAGGTGAAGTTAAATCGTCATCTTCATCGGTGGTGATTCAAAGCTGTATTTGTAATTATATACGTATTTTCAATTCAAATATCAATAAACTTAGGCTTAGTGTTTTGATTGTTAATTTTGATGAGTAAACTATATCGAAAAAAAATGAAAAAATAATGAAATGATTTTTATTTTAGGAGCTGGAATCTGAACTACCTCCACCTCTAGTTAGTATTACATACTGTCAGTGATATCCAGCTGTCCTATGGCCGAGTGGTTAGCGCGCTTGGCTACTGATCTAAGGGACCTGGGTTCGAGCCCCGGGTAAGGCATGGATGTATGTGTCGCTTTTCTGCTGAGGCCCTGCCATCCTCTCAGATCTTCTACTGTGGCTTATAAACTGACAGGCTCCTGTCAGACCTCTGCGGCAAGCAGCTGCTTGAGAGGGTATTTATTTATTATTAGTGATATGCTGTGTGTAGCAACTGGGGAGATTATGAGACTTCTCAGTTGTCGCTTCCGCAGGTGTCATATATCATAGGTTGAATGAAGAGGGAAAGATCATTAACCTATGATCTGGGAGAACTGTCGAAGCATCAACTGTGCAGTCTCATAGCTTCCTTTTGCCTCCCCAATTGACATTCACGCTATGCAAATGGATATTTATGTGTTTGGGTTTCCTTTAACCGACTCCTGTCCTACTCTCGTAACGGTTTAACAAGAATATCTGATTATCATCACTCTGTAAGTCATGGAAGCTAAACGACAGTATAACCTGTCGGAGAAGGAATCCAAGAGACAGAGAAAATAGTATAACCTCTCAAAGAAATAATCCGAGGGACAAAAAATAGCATAAACTCTCAGAGACGGAATCGAAGGGACAGTCAAAATAGTATAACCTCTCAAAGAAGTAATAAAAGGGAGAGAGAAAACAGTATAACCTTCAGAGAAGGAATCCAAGTGACAGAAAAATAGTATAATTTCTCAGAGAAGGAATCCAAGGGAGAGAGAATATAGTATAACCTATCAGAGAAGGATTCCGAGGAACAGAGAAAATAGAATAACCTGTCAGAGAAGGAATACGAGGAACAGAAAATAGTATAACCTCTGAGAGAAATAATCCAAGGGACAAAGAAAAGTAATATAATCTATCAGAGGAGGAGGAATCCAAATGACAGAGAAAATAGTATAACCTGTCAGAGGAGGAATACAAGGGACAGTCGAAATAGTATAACCTGTAATAGAAGGAATCCGAGGGATAATCGAAATAGTATAACCTGTCAGAGAAGGAATCGAAGGGGCATAGGAAACAGTGCCTCAGAGGAGGAATCCAAGGGACATAGAAAATAGTGTAACCTAGCAGAAAAGAAATCCGAGGGACAGAGAAAATAGTATAAACTGTAAGATAAGGAATCCGAAGGACAGAAAAAAATAGTATAATTTGTCTGAGAAGGAATCTGAGGGACTGCGAAAGTAGTATAACCTGTCAGAGAAGGAATCCAAGGGACAGTAAAAATAGTATAACATGTCAGAGAAGGAATCTGAGGGACAGAGAAAACAGTATAACCTGAAAGAGAAAGAATCCGAGGGACAGTGAAAGTAGTATAACATGTTAGAGAAGGAATCCGAGGAACAGAAAAAATAGTATAACTCGTGAGAGAAAGATTCCGAGAGACAGAAAAAATAGTATAAACTCTCAGAGAAGGAATCTAAGGGACAGTCAAAATAGTACAGCCTCTCACAGAAGGAATACAAGAGAGAAAATAGTATAACCTATCAGAGAAAGATTCCAAGTGACAGAGAAAATAATATCTCAGAGGAAGAATCCAAGGGACGGAGAAAATAGTATAACCACTCAGAGAAGGAATCCTAGGGACAGAAAATAGTATGACTTGTCAGAGAAGAAATCAGAATAACATTCTATGATTTGAGTTTTGAGTCCCTTACACTGTGCTTTATAATGTATAAAAAAATTCAGGTAGTGTTACATTTATTATTCTCATTTCGTTATGTATCATAAAGAAAAGCGAAACATAAATGAAAATTCCAAACAGAGTTACGAATGATTTCGAACTCTTTCACAAGTAAAGAATTGCGCAGAAATTTAAAAATATTGCTAAAAACAAATCACTTGTACTCGAAAGTTTCAGTCATATGGAACAGTGATTTTTTAACCTGCGTATCGAGTTCAAAGTCCAGGTGCGTGCGAAAATTTAAGAAAAAAAAATACTGCATAATAATATGCACTTTATACAATTTTTTTATTATGATTTTGCTTTTTTTTCTAATATTGAGGGTGTTATGAATTTTTATTTAAATTAAATGAATTTTGCGTTATTATAGTTAAAAAAAAACTTTTTACAAGGTGTGTAGCGGTAAATGGACGATTTCAGAGATCTGTCGGCACGAGGACAGTTTATATTGAAAATTATTTCAAAGGGGAAAGAAAATGTTTTGTTTGGTTTCAGCCATATTTAAGTTCCTCCCCAAATTGGTGGTACTATATTCAGTATAATAAAGGTATTCTAAACATACTATACCTTAAACTGGAACTGATTATTGAACTGGAAAACAAAATATAAATGACTGAGGCAAATCATATTTCAGATTTAGTTAAGTTGCCTGAACATTTAACATGAAAAGCTACATTACTTTTAACTTATGGAACAAATATATGACTTCAATAATGAAAACGAGATACCCAAGATCTTTGTGAATTTGCTGTTGAAAATCTTGATACAAAGAATGCTTAACTATTCACATAACCAACTATTATTTCTAGTGACACACTGTATTTAATTAAAAGAACACTATCAAAAAGAAAAGTTTTTTTAAAAAAATAGGGCATCTCCATAGAATCTTATTTTTGCTTTGGATTGGAATGGTTTCCAATTGTCCTTGCCACGCAGACACCTTACCTGAAACACGGTTACGGTTGCCCACAGAAAATTGTTGAAATTCATTCGGTCGCAGAAGCAGATGACGTCCTTTCTCCGCAAGTCCTCACACGTGCAGAGCTCGAGCCCATCTCCTTGGCTGCAAAATTTACCTCCAAACAAATGCATGCCCAAGAGGCTAAGGTAGAGAGACCACAAACGCGGAGCTCATTAATATCTTTAGTTGTTATTTTAAAACCAGACTCTACGAATATCTAAAATGCAGCGTATGTCAAAATAAACTTTCTAATTGAAGATGAAGTTTCTTCTGGAGTAAGGTTTTGTAATTGAATATCGCTAGGGAAATATAAGTCATAGTTTTATCAGTCTTCGACAGAGGTGGCCCACGACATTTTACCGCCTAAACTACTTTTTAACGTTACATGTAAATGTATTTTTTTGCCGCCAAAAAAATTTTTTTTTGCCTCTCCTCCATTTTGTTTTCGCCACCTAGTGAGTGATTTGCTGTTTTTGTCGTTCCAATTGATTTTATCTTATGCTACCTCAAGAGATCTTAAATTTTTTTGGATTTAATTGAATATATTTTTCTATCTGTACGCTGACACAAAATGAAAAAAGTTAGTTAAATCTTAAGTATGAAATCACATAAATCTGTTAGCAGAGATATTTTGAAAAAGATATTAGCATTTTGCTTTCGTGGCACTTTTACACTGAGTTGAGATTAGAGTAAGTGCATCTAATCACTAGAATGACGCCTTTAAAATTATGTCGCCCCAAGCGGCAACTTGGAATATTTATGATGTCAGGTTAGGCCTACTTTTGGAAAAAAGTAAATTAATTTACAAAGGAATGAAATAATTATATTTTCGAAGGAATAAAATGCTTTAAATTAGTGTAAAGTTCTGATACAGAAACAGTTAAGAGGTTACATATTTAAGTATTAACACATTAACAGAGAAAATTGACTAAAATCTGAAGTTTGCGTTACCATTGTTTATGAAGGCAAATGTCTAATTTCGGCCTCAAACTTGCCCATTAGGAGAAAAATCAATTTTTCGGTGTTTCGTCATCAGTGTGTTACTATTGAGTGCAGAACTACATATTTGGGGACTATAATATTTACAATAATATGAGCTGTCTAGATTCAAAATTTCTTAAAAATGTTTCTCACAAAATTTGAGAGAGCATATTCATTTTATTCAATTCTTCAAGTACCTTTCAGAATGCGGAACTAGTTTTTCCAACAATCCATAATATTATATTTTTAAGTCAAAATATGCGATTTCTCGAACGTTTAATGTCTACTCGAAGTAATGATTTTTTGTAACAATTAAGAAATGGATTATAATGTTTTTTAAATCTTGATGACTTTAATATCCTACAGTACTAGGCGAATTAGTTGGGACAAACGAAGCCTGGAGAACCTCTTCGATCCGGCCACATCCAGCAATCCCCCAAACACCCACCCAAGGTCATGTTTTGGGGATGTTTCACAGCTTCCGGGCCACAGATGCTTCACCCCATTGAAGGAATGATGGACAGCAGAAAGTACATAGGCATTCTGGAGGCGAAAATGGTCCCAACACTGCAGAAGCTGTTTCCTAAAGGCTATGGGGTATTTCAACAGGATCTGGCTCCATGCCACAATTCTAAGCTTGCTAAGAGCTTCTTTACCCAGCAACATTTGAAGGTATTGGAGTGGCCAGGAAATTCACCCGATCTAAACCCCATTGAAAATTTGTGGGCCATTATTAAAGCGCGCATATCTAAGATGGATTGCACGACGAAAACCAAAATGAAAGAAAGTTTCATGAAAGTGTGGTACCACGACCCTGAAGTGAAGGAGATGTGTGGAAAGCTAGTGGCATCAATGGTTGAGAGGGTGAAAGAAGTAATTAAAGCTAAGGGGGAGGGGGGGATCACATTTACTGTTAACTACACTATTAAACAATTAAATGTTTTAGTTGTGTCTTTGTTACTGCATTTTCCTACTGTCCCAACTAATTTGCACAGTACTATATATATTTATTACATAATATGTATGCAAGATCAAATCTAGAATCAAATGATTTCTTACTACAACAGCAAAGCATAAAGAATTCGATCCTGTCCCTATCAAAAAAATAAATATTTATATTTTTTCTTAAATATGTAAATAATGTAAAATATTATTTTTTTTTACGATAAAGTTCGAAAGCTGCTGAAATGCCAGCGCATTACTCCGATACTGCTTCAATGGAAAAAATATCATTACTAGAAATCAATCTATTTCCTTCGACGTCTCTTCATTTCTATATCGTCTCTTCAATCCCTATTACATCCTGAACATGACGCCGGATCTAAAATTTCTTAACATTTCTGAGGGCTACAGCCAGAAAAATTCTTATACAGCAATCTTTTGCGTTATAGCACCAGCATATCGAAATTTTCTCTTTGACCTCAAAGGACCCATTGCATTCAAAATGCCACAACATTTCTGAGATGTATATTCAGAATACTCCCTGGCACCAATATCTAGCTATATAGCACCGGTAGATCCATATTTGACGGATGACTTCGAAGTATCCATCGCCACCAAAATTTCACACTATTCTGAGATCAACGACCAAAGTACCCATGAAATCGAAAACACGAAATTTTCTCAACCGATTTTTAACTCGCATAGCATCTGTAGATCTAAATTTGACCTATGACCTCGTAGGACCCTTCGGATGGCAAATTTCGTCATGTTTCTGAGATCTACAACACGAAACACCACCAGACACCAATTTTCACGTTTGCAGCAGTCGTAGATCAAGGTTTGACCTTACGTGACCTTCATTTGAAATTTAAGGACACGTAGGTGGTCACATTTCGGGATTTTCTCGAGATCTAGATTACGCCTAAGTGCAAATTTTCAGAACTCTACCATTTCTGCATCGTAGATAAAATTAACGTGATCAATCAATTAATTATTCAACCAATCACAATCACAATTGTATGTATATTAGATGTAATATTATTTGATACTCAAGACATTAAAGTTTCAACAGATTACATACAGACTTATTTAAACATTTTCTCCATTGTTTTCCGGTAAGAAAATTAAGGAATATAATATTTGTGCAAATTAAAAAATAAAACATACTGTGTGAAGTATTATATTACTGCACTTGAACAACGGTGTAAATATATTTTTGATGTCATATCAGACATTGAAAAATTTGCAACGTTCCTTGATCTTAGGTTTATTGAAATTAAAAACATAGTAAGGCAGTATGTTTTATTATATGTCGCATGAGAAATTGTACAGTCGCTCAAAAAAGTATCCGAACATTATGGCTGATTACAGAATTCAGAAAAAATATCTGACAACGGTTTTTTTTAGAAACCTGGTCTGGCAACCTTCGTGTCACGTGATAATTCGGATATTTTTTAATATATATAATGCGTATGAATATATAATGCAATGAATATGGAGCGTGTGCAGTTACCGTTCACAGCAAACTGGAACGGTTGCGATTAATATTCACAGCACATTGGATCGTGTGAGCTCACAAAGACCTGGATCGTGTGGGCTCACTAACGGAAACATTGAGCGTGTGCAGTTACCGTTCACAGCAAACTGGAGCGTGTGCAGTAACTGCACACGCTCCAGTTTGCTGTGAACGGTAACTGGAGCGTGTACAGTTGCTGTACACGCTCCAGATATTTTTCCTGAATTCTGTAATCACGTGACACGAAGGTTGCCAGATCACTAATTTCTAAAAAAATCGTTGCCATTTATTTTTCTCGAATTCTGTAATCAACCATAGTGTTCGGATACTTTTTTGAGCGACTGTAGTGTAATTATTTTTTAACATATTCACTGCTTAGATTCCATTGAAAAGAGAAAGATAAAATTTCCCTTAAACCAGAATTTTGCAAATGAATCTTTTAAAATGCTGTCCGTTTTCGATTTCAAATTGCTCAAACACGTGACAAAAAGTACGAATTTACATATATTTCTAAAACACGATTCTGCCTGCTTGGTTTTATATATTTTTGATTTAGTGCTTTATCTGAATTCAAACACAATTAAACACCCTAGAAGTATTTGAAATGTATATTAATACAAAACACAATTCTAACTTTCTTTGTTCAGAAAAATACAACCTCTGAAAATAAGAGAGATATTTCGGAAAATATCTCTTATATTTTCAGAGGTTGTATTTCGGAAAATATCTCTCTTATTTTCAGAGGTTGTATTTCGGAAAATATCTCTCTTATTTTCAGAGGTTGTATTTCGGAAAATATCTCTCTTATTTTCAGAGGTTGTATTTCGGAAAATATCTCTCTTATTTTCAGAGGTTGTATTTTTCTGAACAAAGAAAGTTAGAATTGTGTTTTGTATTAATATACATTTCAAATACTTCTAGGGTGTTTAATTCTGTTTGAATTCAGATAAAGAACTAAATCCTTTTCCGAAATGAAGCAGTAGCAGTTGTTATTTATAAGTATTTAAAGTTCATGAAATGGCCAATCTTTGAAAAAAACTCTGCTTGGGTTTTTTTTAATCAGTAATTTGATACATAACTGAGATCGCGGAAAAAAAAAGTTCACAATACCCTGATTAAGAATGAAATCAGAAAGTTTCTTAATTCTGTTGATTTCAAATCATAAATATTTAATGTTGAACTGAATGCACCTCTTCATCTATACTAAGGGGACCTCTTTGGATCAAATTAAAAACATAGTGGTATTTATAAAGAGCAATCAACGGGCAAATAAAATCATTAGAAAAAGATAAAAAATATTCTCTTTGCAAGAAATGTCTTTACTAAAAATGCTATTTTTTATACCTTCCAGTAGTCCTTTGGTTTTCAAGAGTCTTAACAATTTTAATATTAAACGAGCATATGACCGAGTGGTTAGCGCGCTTGGCTACTGACCTAAGGGACCTGGGTTCGAGACCGGGTAAAGGCATGGATGTGTGTGTCGTTTTTCTGCTGAGGTCCTGCCATCCTCTCAGATCTTCTACTATGGCATATAAACTGACAGGCTCCTGTCAGACCTCTGTGGCAAGCAGCTGCTTGAGGGGGTATTTATTTATTTATTTATTTATTAACTTCTGCTTCCGCAATACCAGGTTCAGTCGGAAAATAAGATTCCCAGTTTATTTCCCGCCAAACGAAGAATTATATGGAGTTAGGCCACCACAGCATATTAATAAAAATAGTGTTAT
Source organism: Ryuthela nishihirai (assembly GCA_038380435.1). Lineage (NCBI taxonomy): Eukaryota > Metazoa > Arthropoda > Arachnida > Araneae > Heptathelidae > Ryuthela > Ryuthela nishihirai. The sequence goes on along the minus strand of JAWZYU010000018.1, from coordinate 39,722,606 downwards.
TAAGTGTCACCCATGCTGTGAGGCACAGAATCGAAAATCGTGGAAATTCATCGGCATCTTGTGACTGTGTACTGATCGGATGTCCTGTCAGTGGAACATGTCAAGAAATGGGGATGTAAGTTTGATAAAATTGGCCGCGCACACTGCTTGCTGCACGACGGACCATTTCTGCACTTGACGATCAATAAGAGTTCACAACCACCATAGTAAAGACCTGGAGCCGTCGGATTTTTATTTGTTTGGGAAGTTGAAGACACATCTTCTAGGACATCCCCCATCAAAGAGCAATAATCTTCAAAGGTGTTTTCAGCAGCAGGACGCGTCCTACTATTCTTAGAGATTCAATAAGCTGATCGATCATTACTACAAGTATCACAAATCAGCTGAGTATATGGACAATTAATACATATGTATGTGGAGACATTTCTTATATATTGGTTTTGGTATAATTACATGCCCTCCTCAGAAATTAAATGGAGAATCTTCCTTTAGATTTACCCTTGTGTACATCTAATATACACTGCCTGGCCGAATTATTATGAACATTTCACTCTGAGCGAAGTACCATGAGACATGCCAATTATTTTGAATATTCCACTGTGATCAAAGTACCATGAGACATGCCAATTATTATGAACACTCCACTGTGATCAAAGTACCATGAGACATGACAATTATTATGAACACTTCACTGTGAGCGAAGTACCATGAGACATGACAATTATTTTGAATATTCCAATGTGAACAAAGTACCATGAGACATGCCAATTATTATTAATATTCCAATGTGAGCAAAGTACCATGAGACATGCCAATTATTATGAATATTCCAATGTGAACAAAGTACCATGAGACATGCCAATTATTATTAATATTCCAATGTGAACAAAGTACCATGAGACATGCCAATTATTATGAACACTCCACTGTGAGCAAAGTACCATGAGACATGCCAATTATTATGAATATTCCAATGCGAACAAAGTACCATGAGTCATGCCAATTATTATGAACACTCCACTGTGAGCGAAGTACCATGAGACATGCCAATTATTATGAATATTCCAATGTGAGCAAAGTACCATGAGACATGCCAATTATTATTAATATTCCAATGTGAGCAAAGTACCAGGAGACATGCCAATTATTATTAATATTCCAATGTGTGCAAAGTACGATGAGACATGCCAATTATTATGAACACTGCACTGTGAACAAAGTACCATGAGCATGCCAATTATTATGAATATTCCACTGTGAGCAAAGTACCATGAGACATGCCAATTATTATGAACACTCCACTGTGAACAAAGTACCATGAGCTATGCCAATTTTATGAACACTCCACTGTGAGCGGAGTACCATGAGCATGCCAATTATTATGAATATTCCACTGTGAGCAAAGCACCATGAGACATGCCAATTATTATGAACACTCAACTGTGAACAACGTACCATGAGCTATGCCAATTTTATGAACACTCCACTGTGAGCGAAGTACCATGAGACATGCCAATTATTATGAATATTCCACTGTTAGCAAAGCACCATGAGACATGCCAATTATTATGAATATTCCACTGTTAGCAAAGCACCATGAGACATGCCAATTATTATGAACACTCCACTGTGAACAAAGTACCATGAACTATGCCAATTATTATGAACATTCCACTGTGAACAAAGTACCATGAGCTATGCCAATTATTATGAACACTCCACTGTGAGCGAAGTACCTGAGCATGCCAATTATTATGAATATTCCAATGTGAGCAAAGTACCATGAGACATGCCAATTATTATGAACACTCCACTGTGAACAAAGTACCATGAGCTATGCCAATTATTATGAACACTCCACTGTGAGCGAAGTACCATGAGCATGCTAATTATTATGAATATTCCAATGTGAGCAAAGTACCATGAGACATGCCAATTATTATGAACACTCCACTGTGAGCGAAGTACCATGAGCATGCCAATTATTATGAATATTCCAATGTGAGCAAAGTACCATGAGACATGCCAATTATTATGAACACTCCACTGTGAGCGAAGTACCATGAGCATGCCAATTATTATGAATATTCCAATGTGAGCAAAGTACCATGATACATGCCAATTATTATGAACACTCTACTGTGAGCGAAATACCATAAGACATGCCAATGTATACAAACTTGCTTTCTGACGTCAGTATTCTACGTTAATACGAAGTCCTATAAAAGCCGTAAAGTCATGATGGAAAGCAAAGCTAAGGCGACGAGGATGAAAAAGCTGATCTGACTGACTCCCAAAGAGGGCTCATCGTTGGAGAGAGATGATCAGGAGGGTTCTACGTCAATTCATCGAGGTCAGGTCATCGCACCTGAATTCATGATGACATCAGTTTATCGCAGCCTCAGTTCATCGCAGTGATATATTGTTTTATTGACTTTTTAAATCTGTGCTCAAATGAACTGTGTACAGAAAATTATCATTTTGTCTTTGAAAGGTAAAACATGCGTCAGAAGAATTTTCTTCAGGTTCTAATTAAAATTTAAATAACAAGTATTGTTTCAAACCACCTAATAAAATACGCATTTCAAAAGTTTGCGAGGGGCGGGGGTGGCTCAGTCGGTAGCGCGCCAGGCTCGTAATCTGTAGTTCCCAGGTTCGAGTCCCAGCTGGGTCAGTGTTGAGATTTATCTCCACAAAATTCCCCGCCCTGCCCACGGTCAGTAGGGGACACCGATGGGCTTGGAAAGGCCGCCGTCCGTCGGATGGGACGTTAAGCCGTGGCCCCGTGTGCGGGAGAGCCATACCCTGTGCACGTTAAAGAACACGCTGGATGGCCTTGACGGGAGGCTACCATCTGTCTCCCAACACCTGTTCCAGTGGGTCCCATCCCCCAACTTTCTCTGAGCCTTCCGGGTCCATGTGACCTGGCCATTTAGCCCATTGTGTGCAAAAAAGTGCCGCTCAGAGGTAAAACAACCCAACCCGTAACTCTTTAAAATACTGAAGGAATATTGTTGAAAATAGAAAATAAAAAAATAAATTTTTTCATTTTCCAAATTTTTCGACCGTTAGGGGGCGCAAGTTTAGCTAGTGATCAAAGTGATAAATCAAATTAAAGCTAGTGCGAAAGTTTGAAAATGCGAATGGTAATATTTTATCAATATCTATCCAACCCAAGAATATTCTTCATTTCTCTTGTAAAACAAAAAAAAAAATCATCTAATTCGTTATACATGTAATTTATTTTTCGAAAAACCCGCTGTTTTCGAGAAAAGGATTATTCGAAAAACTCGTAATTCGAACAATTGATTATCGAATAATTTACCGGAAACCTACCAAAAAGAGAATTTTCATAGTATCTCAATGTTTGGGTTGGGTTGTTTTACCTCTGAGCGGCACTTTTTTGCACACCATTGGCTAAATGGCCAGGTCACATGGAACCCGAAGGTTCAGAGAAGGTTGGGGGAGGGGACCCACTGGAACAGCTGTTGGGAGACAGATGGTAGCCTCCCATCAAGGCCATCCAGTGTATTCTTTAACGTGCACAGGGTATGTCCCTCCCGCACACGGGGCCACGGCTTAACGTCCCATCCGACGGACGGCGGCCTTTCCAAGCCCATCGGTGTCCCCTACTGACCGTGGGCAGGGCGGGGAATTTTGCGGAGATAAATCTCAACGCTGACCCAGCTGGGACTCGAACCTGGGAACTACAGATTACGAGCCTGGCGCGCTACCGACTGAGCCACCCCCGCCCCTGCGTAGCGAAGGACTATGGTTAGCGGGGGGGGGGGATAAAAAAAAATTTTGAAACTCGAAAATCAAATTTTGTCAGCTGACAAAATAATGTCTCTGTCAGGTTCGTACCTAGATTTTCACTCCGTGCCCCCCTGCCTAACAAGGAGCTAACAATTTGTGAAATTTGCCTCAAACCCCCCCCCCCCCCCGGGGGGGTTGAATTTTCTCAACTCTGCCCCCGGGCTGAGTTGAGCAAATTCAACCCTCTCCTGCATTTTGCCATGTAACTTCCAATTTTGCCAACTAGCCATAATTTCACAGAAATAATTCCAATATTTACATCTCGCCTGAATTGTAGCGAGTCAGTGTGAATTATCCCAACTCCCCTTGATTTGGCCAACTCACCTTAATTTCATAAAACCAATTCCAATCTTTATATCTCTCCTAATTTGCAAGTCACTTCAAATTTCTCAAACTCCCCATGATTTTGCAAAATTGTCTCGATTTGGCCAACTTTCTTTAATTCCACAAAACAAATCCCAATTTTCACAACTCGCCTGTATTTTACATGATGTATTCAAATTTTGTCAGCTACTCTTGATTTTGCAACTCTCCAAGATTTTTCCAAGTTGTCTCGATTTTGCCACTTAAATTTCACAAAAATAATCTCAATTTTTACATCTCTCCTGAATTTGCCAAGTCACTGCAAAGTTTTCAAACTCCCCAAAAATTTTGCTAAGTTTTCCCGATTTTGTCAACTCTCCTTAATTTCAAAAACCGAATCCCAATTATCACAATTCGCCCGTAGTTTACCAAGTGGATTCGAATTTTGCCAACTACCCAAGATTTTGCTAAGTTTTTCCTCGATTTGTCGAACTCTGCTTAATTTCACAAAACTAATCCCAATTTTCAAAACTCGCCTATATTTTCCAAGTGGATTCGAATTTTGCCAAGTTGCCTCGATTTTGCCAACTCGCCATAATTTTACAGAAATAATCACAATTTATACATCTTCCCTGAATTGTTTTCGAATTTTATCAACTGTCCTTAATTGCACAAGAAGGCACAATTTTCACAACTTCCATAGATTTTGTTAAAAGTTCTCGATTTTTCCAACTCTACTTAATTTCACAAAACCAATCGCAATTTTCAGAACTCACATACAATTTTGCCAACTCCCCTACGTTTTGCCCAGTTGCTTCGATTTTACCACCTCTCCTTAATTTCGCCAACACAATCCCAATGTTTACATCTCTTTTGAAATTGCCAAGTCACTTCAAAATTTTTAAACTCCCCAAAATTTTGCCAAGTTTTCTCGATTTTGGCAACTCTCCTTAATTTTACAAAAACAATCCCAATTTTCACAACTCGTCCGTATTTTATCACGTGGATTCGAATTTTGCTAACTCGCCACAGTTTTACATAAAAAATCTTAATTTTCATATCTCACCTGATTTTTGCAAAGTCACTCTGAATTTTGCCAACTCCCCAAGATTTGCCAACTCTCCTAGATTTTGCGAAATTGCCTCGATTTTGTCAACACACCATAATTTTACAGAAAAAAGACTCCAATTTTTACAACTCACATAAATTTTGCCAACTCCCCAATATTTTGCAAAGTTTCCTCAATTTTGCCAACTCACCATAATTTTAGAGAAAAAATATCCCAATTTTTGCATCTCACCTGAATTTTGGCAACTCCCTACGATTTTGCCAAGTCACTCCGAATTTTGCCAAGTTTCCTCAATTTTGTCAACTCTCCATAATTTTACAGAACCACTCCCCCAAATATTGCATCTCACCTGATTTTTTCAAAGTCACTCAGAATTTTGCCAAGTCACTCCTAATTTTATCAACTCCCCAAGATTTTGCCAACTCATCTTTACTAAGTGACTTCGAATTTTGCCAAATGCTCTAGATTTTGCCGTCTCCATTTTCCCAACTGCCCTAGATTTGCCAAGTTGCCTCGATTTTGACAACTACCCTAGATTTTGCCAAGTTGTCTAGATATTGCTAAGGTTGGGTTGTTTTACCTCTGAGCGGCACTTTTTTGCACACCATGGGCTAAATGGCCAGGTCACATGGACCCCGAAGGCTCAGAGAAGGTTGGGGGAAGGGACCCACTGGAACAGCTGTTGGGAGACAGATGGTAGCCTCCCGTCAAGGCCATCCAGCGTGTTCTTTAATGTGCACAGGGTATGGCTCTCCCGCACACGGGTCACGGCTTAACGTCCCATCCGACGGACGGCGGCCTTTCCAAGCCCATCGGTATCCCCTACTGACCGTGGGCAGGGCGGGGAATTTTGCGGAGGAAAATCTCAACGCTGACTAGATTTTGCTAGATTTTGCTAACTCCCCTTAATTTTACAAAACAAAAAGATTTCAAATGTTTACAACTCACCTAGATTTTACGAACTCGCTTTGAATTTTGCCAACTCCGAGTTACTTTGGGGGGAGGAGCCTCCCCCCATTTCCCCTTATAGCTACGCTTCAGACTGTCTCAGGAAACGTTGGCAGATAGGTCTGGCATATAGGGACAAGCATTTGTCGGTTCAAATTGTGTGGTAAAAAATTGCTGCTACAATTCACCAGCTTCACCGTAAGCAGTGTTTAAAAAAAACATTTCAATGAGAACTATACTCAGAGAATTGAAACTTCTAAATTTGAGAATTGTACATGATACATGTGACGAAGTTTTAAGGTAAATGTTCAATTCATCGTGGCCGATTGTGCATCGTAGTAAATCGGCCAGATAGTGTGCATAGATGATGTTGAGTGACTTTTAATGGTAATACAGTTTTTTCCCCAAATATTGTTAAAGTAAATCTAATAAATTAGTATTATATAAATCATATAATTTATAATATTCAATAGGTAGTAACATAAAACGAAAATCAGTCATTTTCAAATTTAAACATATTTTTCCATTACTTTTTTTTGCCTCTGGAAAAAGAACAAATTATACAAAAATAATTAAACACATTTCCATGTTGTACTGTATGAATGAGAAGCTATATTCAAAACTTGGTAACCATGAAATAAATTTAGTAGCAAAATGTCACTTAAAATAAATTTAGTAGCAGAATGTCACTTAAAATAAATTTTAAAATCTTAAAAAATTCTCCAAATTTTGTTTCTGAGCAATATTTGTGTTATCTGGGAGATGAAACATTTCGCAGCAGTGATGCTACCAATAAGAATTTATCTAGAACCAGTGCTGTCCAATTTCTCTGAGACCGCGGGCCAATTTTTCCTTTCGCCAATATTTCGCGGGCAATTTTTTTTTCTTTCAGCAATATTTCGCGGGCAATTTTTTTTTCTTTCAGCAATATTTCGCGGGCCAAAAAAAAGGAATAGGACACGATAGGTAATTAAAAAGTCAGTTCATGTCACCTCAAAAAATTATTTCATTTATACGAAAAATAATAAGTAATGATAAACCAATGTAAATTTTCTAAACCTTATCAAATATTTATTAAATTGAATGGGAGCATTGTGGCCGTAGTTGTCGGGCAATAGGAATAGAAGGAGTAAGTTGAAATAATGCAATAATAATTGCAAATAGAATGAGTAAGTTGAAGATTGCATATCAAGTAAAGTAATATAAGTTGACAGAAAATTATAAGGTGGATTATAGATATTTATTTAAAATTTCAAGTAAGAACTTGATTTTGTTCGCGGGCCACAAAAATCCTTATGCGGGCCGTATGCGACCCGCGGGCCGCTAGTTGGACAGCGCTAATCTAGAAAGTTAGAACAAATCGGCATCAAGCTAATTCTAACTCTGATGAAGAAATGGTAGAGTTCTGAAAATTTTGCACTTGGGGATAACTTAAGTCGTAGATCTCGAGAAAAATCCGAAATTTCACCTCCGACATGTCCTTCAAAATCAAATGTACAGTCTCAAAAAAGTATTCGAACGCTAATATTTAATATTAAAAAATTCAGAAAAAAATATCTGGCAATGATTTTTTTTAGAAATTAGTGATCTGGCATCCTTCGTGTCACGTGACATATAGAATTATATTTGGAAGATATAAGGACTTATATTTGGATCCTTCGTGTCACGTGACACGAGGGATGCCAGGTCACTAATTTCTAAAAAATTCGTTGCCAGATATTTTTCTGAATTTTGTAATCAACCATATCGTTCGGATACTTTTTTGAGCGACTGTACAGGTCAAACTTCGATATACGAGTGCTAGATTGCGAAAGGCCGTCCCATGGCCGCGTATTTAGCGCGCTTGGCAACTGATCAAAGGGACCTGGGTTCGAGCCCCGGGTAAGGCATGGCTGTTTGTGTCGTTTTTCTGCTGAGGGCCTGCCATCCTCACAGACCTTCTACTATGGCATATAAACTGACAGGCTCCTGTCAGACCTCTGTGGCAAGCAGCTGCTTGAGGGGGTATTTATTTTATTTATTATTTAGATTGCGAAAGTCGGTGTCTGGAGTTGTTTCCGGGTTGTAAATCTTAAAAACGTTACGAAATTTCAGATCCGGCGAATCCTTCGACGTCAAAGTTCAAATCCCGATCTAGTTGTTAGAGAGCTAAAAAATTGTGTTTGGATCTGTTTAGGGTCGCAGATCTCAGAAACATTGTGAAAATTTGGATGCGACGCGTTCTTCGAGGTCAGAGATTATGAGGTCAGGGCCTCGCTTCCCCCATTCTAATTATGTAAATAGCATATATTTGTTTCTTATGTAATTTTCATTATACAGTGGACCCCCGATATAACGCGCATGTCGGGCGGGAAACAACACCCGCGTTATAAGGTGAACCGCGTTATACCGAGCGGCGCAGTGGCGACACAATAAATTTCACACTGTAAGCTTTTCTTTTACTCATCATGCATACAATAATTAAACACTATTCAAAATACATGCAGAACTCAATACATACACAATTACTCAATACGCAGTAACAATAAAATGCGATACTCACTAACGCCGCACGGACCTGTATAAACATGTTTGAACTTATCGCGAACTTCGCCCGCGCTATAACCGAGTGCGCGGTATATCGAGCAGCGCTATAACGAAGGTCCACTGCATTAATTTCGTCCAGCCGCTCTTGCATCTCGGGACACAGTTCCTCGTCCTTTAAACCATAAGGGAGATGAGTTGGAAGCGAGAAGGGTGCACAGGAGAATTTCGAGGAATGCGAGATGTGCGGCAGTAGGGTTTAATTGTTGGACAGTGCGGAAGTGAGATGAGATTTGCCAACGTTTAAGGAGATTTCTGCCGGACCTAGGCAGAAAGATGATGAGCTGTGGAGATCGCTCTTGAGATGAATTAAGTTAAACTCTCAGATTAATTTCTCCTTTGGAATTCAAGTGGTTTTGAGACTACTCAGAGGTACGAGACCTCCCCTTGCATAGTGAAAGGTACAATGATGCAGCAGGCATAACTATAGATATTCGAGCTATGTGTACATTTGTAATAAAATTGTAAATATCTCCAACAGCGAAGTGCTTTATTGTTTTGGTGAAAGGTTAACTCCGTTATCTGCAGCCTTTTTAGGAACTTAAAGCGGAGGAAAATACTTAATAACTGGCCGCAACTCATACACAATCTTCACACTCTGCAATATATTATGCGGGGATCGCCAAGGGATATTTAGGGTCGTAGATCTCAGAAATATTAAAAAATTTCATTCAAGGACAAATAGGTGTCAGAGTGATACTCTAGGAATCAAGAGCGTTCATTAATTTCTATTATATACAAATGTAATTCTTCCAAATATAATTCTATATATACAGGGTGAATCTGAAAAAGTGGGCAAAACTTTACGGGGTGGTAGAACGCAGCTATACGAGCAATATTCGTCATAGAATGTATGGTCGGAACGCAAACGGCGAGCCGCTAGGTGGCGTTGGAAATGGTATAAAAGGGTCGGTCCTCGCACCCAACGGCATTTCTACCGTGGATTGCCGAGAGGATGGCTGGTTATACTAACCACGAAATGGCGGATATTCACTTTGTGTACGGTGCGGCGGACGGGAATGCAAGTGAGGCACAGAGATCTCCTCTCCTTCTTGTGTTCATTCTTTAAATGTGACAGTGGAAAACTACCTTTTAAATTCTCACCGCTTGCGTTCCGACCATACATTCTATGACGAATATTGCTCGTATAGCTGCGTTCTACCACCCCGTAAAGTTTTGCCCACTTTTTCAGATTCACCCTGTATATTAATTCTTATCATTTTCATTCTTAATGTGTTTCAAAGAGCAGTTTAGATTCTTCGAGCATGTTATGTATGAGGCAAGGGGGCCAGCATCAGAGCAAAAGTGGGACTCATTTACCTGCCACCTGGTTAAAATTTAGCGAAATATTATGATGAATAATACAAGGGTGCCGGAAATTAAATTAATCCCTAATGAAATGTAATCTTGAGTTTTTTTTCGTTTTCTTTTTGGGGCATCTTTAATTGTATCATGGTATGATGCATGAGGGCCGGATCTAGGTTAGGGCAAGAGGGCCATGTTCCCCCCCCTCTTTTTCTGAATGCTAATAATGGTAAAAGAGACAAAAAATATATCCTTCTATGATCCTATATTCTTTCCTTTCTATGTTCTAAAGACATTGCTAATGGTTTGAATAATGTGTTCTGTAAATCCTGAACTTCTACAGAAAATCATGCAAATGAGTCATTGTCCTATTCCAATAAATTATTTCATAATCTGGAAACCTTTCAGCTGAAAAATGTTACCTAAATCGAAGTTCTTAATCTTATAATTCGCTAAAAAACACTTGCAATATCTGACCAGATGGAATTCCTGTCTTTATTCTAAAAATTCTTTCCCCATTAATTTCTGCTCCCCTTTGTGATCTAATTAATTGCTCATTTAACTCTAATGAATTCCCAGTTCTATGGAAAGTAGCCATCATCTCACCTATACCTAAAACTTCAAATCCTTCTAACCCTTTGGACTATCGATCTATTTCAGTTACACGTGCTTTAAGCAAAATTTTAGAAAAAGCCGTCTAAAGACAATTATCGACTTTTCTTGAAAAATTTAATTTACTTTCGTGCACACAATTCGGGTTTAGGAAAAATCGATCAATTGAAACTCTCATGACACTTCTTGTTAATCAATGGGTTGGGTTGGGTTGTTTTACCTCTGAGCGGCACTTTTTTGCACACCATGGGCTAAATGGCCAGGCCACAAGGACCCCGAAGGCTCAGAGAAGGTTGGGGGAGGGGACCCACTGGAATAGCTGTTGGGAGACAGATGGTAGCCTCCCGTCAAGGCCATCCAGCGTGCTCTTTAACGTGCACAGGGTATGTCTCTCCCGCACATGGGACCACGGCTTAACGTCCCATCCGACGGACGGCGTCCTTTCCAAGCCCATCGGTGTCCCCTACTGACCGTGGGCAGGGCGGGGAATTTTGCGGAGATTCCCTTGACATCTCAAAAGCATTTGATTCAGTTGCACACAAACTTATCTTGCAAAAACTCTGCTATAATCTTAATCTATCGCCCTCAGCTCTTTCATGGTTTAAAAATTATCCTGCATTTTTTCTGCCCAATTGTGTTTCTTGTCCCCTCCCCCCCTCGATGTTTTTCTAGATCTGGGCCTTGATGCATGCATGACTGTTCTTTTCGGAACTGTGCTCATTATTAATGAAAGACTCGACTTAAATATTTCTATATTTAAATATTGAATATTAGATATTATAAATTATTGTATATTACTGTATTGAATAACAGTGAATGTATTTTTACACTCAAGTCTTATCCTTTCCTTGATTTTTAGGAAGTATGTATTAAAATAGTAAACAGTGTATTAAAATGAAAAAGTTGTCATAAGGAAGCATATTTTAATATATGCGGCATGAAAAAATGTAGTATGATTGTTGCGTTATTTAGCACTGTTCATCAAGAGGTGTAAAAGCTTTTAGAAAAAATGTAGTTTTACGGCTCGCGAAGTCTTGATGAATTTCGCTTTCTCTAAGAAAAGTAAAGTCTTCGAGGTCTGTTAATCCACAAAAATTTTTTTTTTCATAACGAAAGTATAGAAATTCTTCACAGCAATATATTTGTTTCAATACCTATCCTTCTGCTCCATTCAGAAAGTTATTCGTTTCAATGACACAAAACTGTTTCTGTGAACGCAAAGCTTTAGAAATTAGTGGGAAGAAATCATATACAAATTTTTTGTCATCAAGAAAAACTTCATGCTTTTTTTCGTGAGTACACACCATATATTGAACAACCCCCTTGAACGTTGTTGTAGCTTCAATCGTTATATTTGTAGTAATATTATAGAAGTCCAAATATATATTAAAATTAAGGGAGGCAGGTGTGTAAGGTGTGTGTGAGGATGGGATTAAAAAGAAAGTGACTGGATTGAAACGGAATTTTCCAGAACCCCATTCTAGTAGGTTTTTATCAGTAATATTTATGGAAGAATATTACAATATACGTTTCCCCTGTAGGTGTTAGTGATTACAGTGATTTTCACTTAATTTCAGTTATTAAAATTCTTTAAGAGAGGGCCATATGACGACCCCAAGTTAGGCCTTGTTTTATGGAAAGATATTTATTTATATACTGCTCACAAAAATTAGGGGATATATTATAGCTTCATATTCATTTTGAAATATCCCTAATTTTTGTGAGCAGTGTATAAGAAGTTTATGTAAAGATATCGCATGATACGAAGGTAAATATGTTTGTTATTCCGCAGTACGGGTATTAATATCGTATAATATTAATATGTAAAACTATTAATATCGTATGCCTTAACTGGCATAGTGGTTAGGCAGCTAGCGACTGTTCCAGCAAGGCAAACTTTGTGTGTTGTGTTAGCTCTAACTAGGGCAGTGGTCAGCAGTGACTTCGGTCGTAGTAGGGCATGTCCTTGTATGAGAAGGCCTGTAAAAGCTAGGAGTAGCTTCTAGGATTCTTCTCTGTCCTATATGTCGCAAATAAAAAGAAATAAGAAAAACGCGGTCGACGCGGATGATCGAATGCCTTTGAGGAGCTATGTGACAAACACTTTTGAATGAATGATCACATTTGCAAGCCACAAATCCGCAACTGGGGGGTTCCGACTGAAGAGGGAAATAGTATTTTGTAGCGAAAATGAAAAGTGCAAACACCTTTATCGCAATACAATATTAAATGACTTCAAAATGAAAAACTTATATGAAATTGAATATTATTTTAGTTCTCAAAAACAGTAACCTAAAGTACTCTATTCAGTATTTTTTGGAGGACATTAACAGCGGCACAAAGAATTAAAAATAATGTGCAAAGATGTAGGATTTATTCCTTGAAAGAAAATAAGTCTGAAAAGCATTTTTTTCCATACGTTTTTTGCTTTCGACTCATATAGATTTTATGTTGTATGTATATAGACAGTAAATAATGCGCGCCTTATGTAATGACTGATTAATATTAGAAGAATAATTTATTGAATTCTTTTATAGAAACTTCACATTTAATTAGATTGTTTATTTTGAAGCAAAAACACTGTTCACATGCTTGGAAACTGAATTTTTCTATTCTTTTAAAACAAAGACATGTTTCTGAAACACATAACTGAATAAAAGTTTACGATTTACCTACTTGGCTTGGTGGCTGCGAGAAGCCTATCGAAAAATACATCATTATTGAAATTTTAAAACTGTTTTGAAAACTCGGATACGGTCGTAAATTAAATTGGCGCTGGAAAGCATCAGTATCAGTGAACAGTTTTCAGTTCAAGCATTACTAACAGAAAATGAAACAAAGTCAAAATCGCCCTCATTGGTTTAACGAAAATTAAAATAAGAAATTGAATAATTATATGCTTTTATATTGGTTTCTGTTATTTTAATTATCCATCTCATACTATTGAGTTTCGTAATAGGTGAAATTTAATTATATTACATGCAGGTAATAATTAAGATCGATTACTAAACAATAATTTTCGAATAATGTTTCTGATAGTACTTTAATTTTCGCTTGAATATTTATTTTTTATTTTTTTATGCCCAATATTGACCTTTCTCTGTAATATTGTGAATTTTGGAAAGATGAATTAAACCACGTGCTTTTTAATTTGGCTCTGTAGCAAAAATTATAATTTTTTCCCCAGATTTTTTCCTGTATCTGAGTCGCTAATAAAACGAAAATATTATTCAAAAACTGTTTAAGAATTCCAATTTAAAAATATTTTTCTCTCATATATAGTAGTCGAATAAGAGAAGTACACAACACAGAGCAAATCCAAGCAGTACGTTCACGAAATTCCGTTACCCAATGGTACAGTCGCTCAAAAAAGTATCCGAACACTACGGTTGATTGCAGAATTCAGAAAAAATATCTAGAAACGATTTTTTTTAGAAATTAGGGATCTGGCAACCTTCGTGTCACGTGATTACAGAATTCAGGAAAAATATCTGGAGCGTGTACAGCAACTGTACACGCTCCAGTTACCGTTCACAGCAAACTGGAGCGTGTGCAGTTACTGCACACGCTCCAGTTTGCTGTGAACGGTAACTGCACACGCTCAATATTTCCGTGAGTGAGCCCACACGATCCAGGTCTTTGTGAGCTCACACGATCCAATGTGCTGTGAACATTAACCGCAACCGCTCCAGTTAGCTGTGAACGGTAACTGCACACGCTCAATATTTCCGTGAGTGAGCCCACACGATCCAGGTCTTTGTGAGCTCACACGATCCATATGCTGTGAACATTAACCGCAACCGCTCCAGTTTGCTGTGAACGATAACTGCACACGCTCAACATTTCCGTGAGTGAGTCCACAAGATCTAGGTCTTTGTGAGCTCACACGATCCAATGTGCTGTGAACATTAACCGCAACCGCTCCAGTTTGCTGTGAACGGTAACTGCACACGCTCCATATTCATTGCATTATATATTCATACGCATCATATATATTAAAAAATATCCGAATTATCACGTGACACGAAGGTTGCCAGATCACTAATTTCTAAAAAAATCGTTGCCAGATATTTTTTCTGAATTCTGTAATCAACCGTAGTGTTCGGATACTTTTTTGAGCGACTGTACAGGTGCAAAATAAGTATTGGAACAATAGAGAGAAACAAAATGCACTTTTTTTTATTCCTTAAAAATTTTAGAAGATTTAGGAACACGTGTCCTATCATTTTAATGTCTAGATTTGCTTATGATTTTCTGCAAAGCACAGATAATATTTTACATCTCGTCTCAGCTTTGAGCGTTTAGTTAAAAAAAAAGCTCTTTTGTATAGAGTGGTTTGTTTTCGTATTTCGCTTCGAAAGAGGTTTATGCAGGGAAATTGCAATTAATCACTTTCCATTACTGAACAATAGGAAATGAGTAGGTTTTTACTGCATACAGTAATGGAAAAAAAAAAATCCCGACTGCACGCCTAAGGGAATGAGTATGATTTTTACAGCACACATTAGGGGATGAATATTTTTTTATCTCACACATTAAAGGATGAGGATGTTTTTATTGCACACAGAAGTGAAGGAATATGACTTTACTATACAGTCGCTCAAAAAAATATCCGAACACTAGGTTGATTACAGAATTCAGAAAAAATATCTGGCAACGTGTTTTTTAGAAATTAGTGATCTGGCAACCTTCGTGTCACGGGACACGAAGGTTGCCAGATCGTTATTTCTAAAAAAAAATCACCGTTGGGCTAGGAAACGCAGCCGTCCGTCGGATGGGACGTTAAGCCGTGGTCCCGTGTGCGGGAGAGACATGCCCCGTGCACGTTAAAGAACACGCTGGATGGTCTTGACGGGAGGGTACCATCTGTCTCCCAACAGCTGTTCCAGTGGGTCCCTCCACCAACCTTCTCTGAGCCTTCGGGGTCCATGTGACCTGGCCATTTAGCCCATGGTGTGCAAAAAAGTGCCGCTCAGAGGTAAAACAACCCAACCCAATTCTGCAATCAACCATAGTGTTCGGATATTTTTTTGAGCGACTGTACAGAATACAGCAAAGTGAATATGACTTTTACTGTGCATTCCCTGAAGAGTACAGTAAAAGGAATGATTATCTTTTTTACTGAACATAGACAATGAGTTGCTTTTACTGCGCCAACATGAACGAGTATGCTTTTTACTGCACTCATTTGGGATGGATATTTTTTTACTGCCCTCATTTGGGATGGATATTTTTTTACTGCCCTCATTTGGGATGGATATTTTTTTTACTGCCCTCATTTGGGATGGATATTTTTTTACTGCCCTCATTTGGGATGGATATTTTTTTACTGCCCTCATTTGGGATGGATATTTTTTTACTGCCCTCATTTGGGATGGATATTTTTTTACTGCACTCATTAGAGAATGAGAAGGTTTTTACTGCACTCATTAGGGAAATGAGCAGTTTTTTGCTGTGCACTGTAGGGGAATGGTAAATTAATGCTGCGCACATTTAGGAATTTAGCAGGGTTTCATTATATACATTAGGGAGTGAGTAAGTTTTACTTCAAACTTTGAAACGGGGATTGGCTCAGTCGGTAGCGACTTAAGCTCCTAATCTGCAGTTCCCAGGTTGGAGTCCCACCGGGGCCAGCATCGAGATTTATTTCCACTAAACCTCCACATTACCCGAGGTCAGAAAGGGTACACTGATGGGTGTGAAAAGGCCGTCGTCCGTTGCATGGGACATTAAACCGTGGCACCGTGAGCAGGAGAGTCATACCATGCGCATGTTAAAGAACATGCTCTATGTCTTTGACGGAGGCTAATATCTGTCTCCTAAGAGTTGTCCAGCGGGTACTCTTCTCTCAACATTCTCTGAGCCCTTGGGGTCTTTATGACCTGGTCATTTAGCCCATTGTGTGCGAAAAATTTCCACTCAGAAATAAAAAAACCCGACAAGAATTATACACATTAGGGAATGAATACGTTTATTATTCTATACAGAACAATATTACTTTCTACTCTGCAGAAAATCAACAAAATAAGTTGCTTTTGTTGTATCTATTAGGAAATGAGTATGTTTTTATTGCACACAGTATAAAATGAGAAAATGTGCGCTACATACGCTGCAAAGAATGAGTGGTTTTTTACCTCATACAGTTAGAAATGTATATAGTTTTTTTGGATACCAAGGAATATTTAATTTTTTACTGCTATACGTCAGAGCAAGAGTCTCAAACTCAAATCATAAAGGGGCCAAATCAATTACTTCTCAATATACACTGGTTTCCATAAATTAACACTGGTTTCCATAAATTAACACTGGTTTCCATAAATTAACACTGGATCAAATTAAAGAACATCCCTATGTAATGTAAATGGGAGGCAACATCGAAGCACTATAACTTTTAAAACATCTTTTTAAAATAATGTAATGAGAGACAAAGATCACAATCAAATATATTCATATCTCGATTTTCAACAATATTCGTTCAGTATCCAAAGTTTGTATTTTTTTACCTCAGAGCGGCTCCATTTAGCAGACAATGGGTTAAATGGCCAAGTCACAAGGACTAACACCTCCTACAACAGAAGACCAATGTATCAAATTTTTGACGTCAGTAAGTAGTCCTACTATATAGACAATTATTATAATTTTGATTCTAATATTATTACTGGTGGACTCTTGTGCTAATGTTTATACTAATATTTATCTATAAATATATTTTATTTAGGAAGAAAATTATTTGTATTTATTATCAAATATAATAATACTAATTAACACAAATAAATTTTCTTCTAAATAAAATATATTTATAGATAAACATTAGTATAAAGATTAGAACAGAATTCACCAGTAATAATATTAAAATGAAAAATATAAGAAGTGTCTATATGAAAGGACAACTTAAGCTGACGTCATAAATATAATCCCCTGGATTTCTGTGACAGGAGCTGTTACAAAGACCCCGAAGTCTCAGAGAAATTGGAGGGAAGGGAATGGACAACTATTAGGAGAAAGATGTAGCATCCTGTCAAGGCCATCCAGCATGTTCTTTAAAGTGCACAGTGTATGCCTCCACTGCACACGGGCCCATGACTTTACATCCCCTTTGACGGACTGCATCCTTTCCAAGCTCATCGGTGTCCCTTTCGCAACGAGATTAGGGGGTTAGTGGAGATAAACTCAACGTTGTCCTAGGTGAGACTCGAACCTAAGAACTGCAGATCACGAGCCTGGCACGCTACCGACTGAGCCACTACATATGGCTTAACTCTACATGAAATTAGAGATCTCGAGGAAGTTTTGGATTGGATTGGATTTTTTTACCTCTGAGCGGCACTTTTTTGCACACCATGGGCTAAATGGCCAGGCCACAAGGACCACGAAGGCTCAGAGAAAGTTGGGGGAGGGGACCCACTGGAACAGCTGTTGGGAGACAGATGGTAGCCTCCCGTCAAGGCCATCCAGCGTGTTCTTTAACGTGCACAGGGTATGGCTCTCCCGCACACGGGGCCACGGCTTAACGTCCCATCCGACGGACGGCTGCCTTTTCAAGCCCATCGGTGTCCCCTACTGACCATGGGCAGGGCGGGGAAATTTTGCGGAGATAAATCTCAACGCTGACCCAGCTGGGACTCGAACCTGGGAACTACAGATTATCTCGAGGAAGTGGTTGTGATGGAGAACGAACGGACGGAGTAAATTTTATGGTTAAGCACAAAATTCTACGTCAACAATTTATAAAAGTAAATAGATTTTCAATAAAGACCAGCATTTTAATAATTTGATTATACTGACACTTGTCCTTCATGCATTCATTACAACACTTTCATTATGTTCACTCTTCCTTACTTGATTCATTGAACGTAATGAAGAAGCTTTGAGTCTGCATGGATGCATGTGCACCCATGCACACTCTTCTCCTCTGGATGCGTCATTGAAAATTGCCTTGCACAGCATTCGAAATTAGCGAGGGCATTTCAATTTTCACGCTGTCGATGACATGGGTTGCTAAATTCGTGTACGACAGTGTCTCGCAAACTGTGTGCCGCGAGAGATTTTCAAATTGACACTAGATATTCCAAAGATTTTATTTTGACTTGACTTGTGTTATCGACGTGCTTTAATAAAAATCTTTCAGATTTTATCAACTGGGATCTTGTAAGTATTTATCAAGCTTTTTCCAAATTTTGGTATTAATTTTTGATTATTTCAAGCCATAGAATGGAGAGATATTTAAAACAAACACCGAGTTATGAATTAGAGAACGAGAGCAAATCTTCAAATAAAACCAGGCTGATGACTTCAACAAGCGCAAATATAATGACGATTATATAGAGTTTGCTTTTATTCTTTTTTAGGTGTGCCGCGGAAAAAAATTAGATTCAGTGTGCCGCGGGAAAAAATTAGATTCAGTGTGCCGCGGGAAAAAAATTAGAATCAGTGTGCCGCAGAGTAAAAATGTTTGCGAGACACTGGTGTAGGATGTGCTCCATTTCACGTAGGATGTGTTTACTTGTTATATAGGGGGATATCCCCGAAATCAATGCAACGGTTTTTACTGAAATTAATGCATTCGGCGAAAAGTATCAGCGATTCTAACGCCATGCCGAATGTTAGCATGATGAAAAAGAATTACGACCTACACTACCTGGACAAATTTTCATGAACACCTTTCTAATACATCGTTAGGCCTACACCGGCAGATATTTCTATGAATTTATGCCAGTCAAATTTTAATTATATACCTATAGTTTTCGTTGAAACGGATTTTGAAGTACAGCTAAATATCATCTGTCTCAGCAGATGAAACATAGCAGTCCTGTTTCGCCGTACAGCTTGGCCAACGAAAGCCTGTTCCTGTCTGTCATAATCTATTTTCTTCCGCATTTGCCACGACTTAATATTCTTCATTCTCCATACCATTGGGGATATTGTTTACCCTAGCTTTTACGCCGAGTTCCATCACCTCCTTTACGGATGTTCTTGTCCATCGTGTTCCAACGATGAACCTTCTTTCGAAGTCAGTCAGATTAAACTTTTTGTCCATGTAGCACTAGACTTTGCATCATGCCTTTACGGCTCTTATAGGATTTTGCAGTGACGTATAATACTAACATCAGAACGAAAATTTACGTGCTTTGGCATGTTTCATGGTACTTTGCTTACGATGCAAGTGTTCATAACAATCTGACCAGGCAGTGTAGGCTAAACAAAAAATAAATAAATATGAAAATTAATAAATATATAAAAAGCGAATATTGTATAGTGAATAATAAAATTAATTACGTAAAATAGGATATATTGGAGAAAAGGAGACGAAATCTAGATAAGTAACAACTTTTTGAATTTCACGTATTTGAATGTATATAATAATGTAGTTACAGTACTTATTTTGTCACCTGTAAATTCACAATTTTTTTTGAAAAACTCCTCATTATTTCTACGGAATTTATAAAATAGACCTTACAATTTTACCACTATTAGTATTTAAAATAATAAAACTGTGTCTTTGCCAATTGATAGTCACGCCGTTTGCCAAAACCGCTTATATATTGGTGAGATTGTGTTTTGCATTTTTGTTGACAAGTTCAGCTGTCAAGATTATTACAATGAATTACACCTGTGCAAGAGCATAATAATCCAATCAAAGAAAATTTAACTATTGAATACGTAAATGTTTTATACAAACGATTGCATTTTCCATTATGTTTTTAAAGATATTCTTATAATACTTTTTAAAGTGACGAAATTTTCATCAAAATCACAAACTTCTAGTATAAATATATGCAGCTCATAGTTTAAAGTCGAGATTCTTAAAACTGTGATCCAAGGACACCTGGTGGTCTCGGGCACTTTCTAAAGTGTTCCGTGAATTATTTTCTTTTTAATGGTGGGTGAGGTGATTCCATTACATTTACCAACTAAAAATTAGGGTTCACTACCGACTAAGCCTTACACATTTATACACCGCAAATTGAAATCCGTCACATTTACTAGCTAAAAGTCGGGATCCAGAGCAGAATAAAATTTAAGAACAGCTAAGTGTTGTATCAACAAAGCAGCATACAGAACATAATAGAAATTTTCATTTTATAACCTAGGCTAGAATAAGATCAGTGGATGTAATTTCTTATGAATTAACATGATCATAAAATTAAATAATGCAGCGTTTCGGATAAACCATTTTAGCAGTTCCTGCTATGTACAGTCGCTCAAAAAAGTATCCGAACACTATGGTTGATTACAGAATTCAGAAAAAATATCTGGCAACGATTTTTTTTTAGAAATTAGTGATCTGGCAACCTTCGTGTCACGTGTCACGTGACGAAATTTTTTCTGAATTCTGTAATCAACCATAGTGTTCGGATACTTTTTTGAGCGACTGTACTTTGAGTAAGCAATTACCTAGCCACTGTTAAACATGTGCTTAAATAATTCGCCTTTCAAACTTTTATTTATCGAGCGAACTTCCGAGTCTTTCCTGCACGAGTGTATTATTAATAGTTTAAGACCTATATTCAAAATTTATTATTAACTACTATGAAACATCACTATAATTCATCGTTAAAATGCTAGGTCATTTTTGTTTAGTCCACATATCTGTTTAGATTTTCTCATTTTTCAGAAGTGGGAGAATGTTTGCTTAAATGATCTCTCATTTTAAATAATCTATATAGCGTTTTGCGATGAGAGAAACATCAGCCCCATGAATCATCGTGAATTTGCTGCATATTTTCAATGGCAATTTAAGTCCGTTATTAATTGCAACAACAGCATTATCAACAACTAGACTCACCCATTGGGTTCCTAATAAGAAACTTTCACATAACCTTCGCGTCGTCGTTTAATCAGGCTTGGCCAATCCGAGACTCATTGCAAAAGACCCTGTGGCTCATAAAACAAACCATCAATATACTGAATCTGACTCACTTATCCAAAATGTTTTGACCAAACATTTTAGGTGCATAATGTGACTCATTTATCCAAAATGTTTTGATAAAACATTTCTAGGTGCATAATGCGACTCATTTATCCAAAATGTTTTGACCAAACATTTTAGGTGCATAATGTGACTCATTTATCCAAAATGTTTTGACCAAACATTTCTAGGTGCATAATGCGACTCATTTATCCAAAATGTTTTGACCAAACATTTTAGGTGCATAATGTGACTCATTTATCCAAAATGTTTTGACCAAACATTTCTAGGTGCATAATGTGACTCATTTATCCAAAATGTTTTGACCAAACGTTTCTAGGTGCATAATGTGACTCATTTATCCAAAATGTTTTGACCAAACATTTCTAGGTGCATAATGTGACTCATTTATCCAAAATGTTTTGACCAAACATTTCTAGGTGCATAATGTGACTCAATTATCCAAAATGTTTTCACCAAACATTTCTAGGTGCATAATGTGACTCATTTATCCAAAATGGTTTGACCAAACATTTCTAGGTGCATAATGTGACTCATTTATCCAAAATGTTTTGACCAAACATTTTTAGGTGCATAATGAAACGGTTTTTCCAATTCATAGTACAGTCGCTCAAAAAAGTATCCGAACGCTGTGGTTGATTACAGAATTCAGAAAAAAACAGCCCACGTGTCAAGTGACACGAAGGTTGCCAGATCACTAATTTCTAAAACAATCGTTGCCAGATGTTTTTTTCTGAATTCTGTAATCAACCACAGCGTTCGGATACTTTTTTGAGCGACTGTAAATTCATATAGTAATCCAAAAAGAGATTTAAATAAAATCATTATTTTATGTTAAACTTTTAGCGATAGTTTACAGTCTTGAAATTCATGTTGGCCTGACAAAAAGGAATAGCAAATCTCAAATGAAAATAAGAGCCTTTATAATTCTACTGAAATGCAAAAACAAATCTCCACAAGGGACTGTGATATTTGTGGACATCCATAAATTACATAACGCTTTTAACGTGGAAAGGAATTAGCGATTCCGATCTGTCGTGTTACATGGGATCGAGGTTGGAGGTGATGTTACTTGAACCTAAAAATACAGTACTTATTTCCCCAATTAGTAATTGTTTACCATTTTCTGAAGACAAAACTCAACTTTTTTTTAATGCTACCTCTTAGAATTACCTACTGTTATCTTAACACAGATTGGCTATGCTGATTATTGGGTTAAAAGACAAAGCACTTGCAAAAAAAGAGAAGTGCTACGTAACAGGGTTGGGTTGGGTTGTTTTACCTCTGAGCGGCACTTTTTTGCACACCATTGGCTAAATGGCCAGGTCACAAGGGCCCCCGAAGGCTCAGAGAAGGTTGGAGGAGGGGACCCACTGGAAGAGATGTTGGGAGACAGATGGTAGCCTCCCGTCAAGGCCATCCAGCGTGTTCTTTAACGTGCACAAAGTATGGCTCTCCCGCACACGGGGCCACGGCTTAACGTCCCATCCGACGGACGGCGGCCTTTCCAAGCCCATCGGTGTCCCCTACTGACCGTGGGCAGGGCGGGGGATTTTGCGGAGATAAATCTCAACGCTGACCCAGCTGGGACTCGAACCTGGGAACTACAGATTACGAGCCTGGCGCGCTACCGACTGAGCCACCCCCGCCCCTACGTAACAGGAAGAGGGCAGGGAAGCAGGGGGGAGATTAAAATTAAGCTAAAACAGCATTGCCTTTTTTGCATGAACGATCTCTTTGAAGAGTGTGCCGACAATCTTCCAAAAGCTTGCCAGTTGCTCTAACCCTTTCAGCTAGCAAATCTAAATTAATCTTTCGCTAAAAGAAAACTGATGTTAGGGTTAATTGTTTAATTTAACTAACAATAAAAACATTTTTTTGTGGGCAACTATTGTGACTCGAGATGTGTACAAATATTTCTATCGATAACTATTGTGTACGATTGATAAATATCAGCATAGGTATCTCAAGATTATGGAATTAACTTCAGTCTGCCGTTAGCTGAAAACTGAACTATTCTGGGATATATCAAGAGGTAAAGAGAACTTGATATATTTTCATCATGTTGTAGATTTTGGTCTCACTCTCTGTAAAAACTAATTTTTTGTTACGGTTAATTGTTTAATTGCTTTATAACTGTCTTCAATTGTTATAAAGCAGTGGTGCATGACCCTCGACCTTTCATGTTGATATCAAAAACTTGAACTTGAACTATAAATGAGTTCGAACTCGTGCTTTGTTGGTCTAGGGCAGGCTTGGTTTCAGAAGAGTTTAAATTTCATACAATTAGTGTAATTGTAAAACAAATAAGCAAAAATATAATTTTTTAAATCATAATTTCAATCCTTTAACCAGTCTTTAGTAATTAAGTGTAAACACAGAGCACTATTTTATTATTTCTCACTTATTCTATATCTTTAATAAAGGAATGGCTCTTTGTTTTCATAATAATGTTACCAGGAACTTTCAGTTTCTACTAGTGTTTCTAATATTTTTCTTTCAAAATAGCATTGAGATTTTGATTTTGTCATAAAATGATTATAATTAATAATATAAGAATAAAATAAATGATTAACGACATGGTTGGGTTGAGCGGCACTTTTTTGCACACTATGGGTTAAATGGCCAGGTCACAGGGACCCCAAAGGCTCAGAGAAATTTGGGGGAGGGGACCCACTGGAACAGTGTTAGGAGACAGATGGTAGCCTCCCGTCAAGGCCATCCAGCGTGTTCTTTTAACGTGCACAGGGTAAGGCTCTCCCGCACACGGGGCCACGGCTTAACGTCCCAGTCAACGGGCGGCGACCTTTCCAAGCCCATCGGTGTCCCCTACTGACCGTGGGCAGGGAGGGGAATTTTGCGTAGATAAATCTCAACGCTGACCCATCTGGGATTCGAACCTGGGAACTACAGATTACGAGCCTGGCGCGCTACCGACTGAGCCACCCCATTAACGACATGCAATTCTGCATATATATTATATGTGAGTCAGATAAATTTTTTCCCCAAATGGGCTGGAAAAGTAGAGCCCGAACTCATATCTAATTGGAACGATATTTGGCATTATTTGTTATTCTTATTGTTGTTATTGTTACAATTTTGTAAATAAACAATTATTTCTTCAATTTTGTCGGTGAAGTATTCTGTTATGTTTAAAGTTATGCCTGCAGTGTTTTCTACATGTAAAATGTTTCTTACTGCAGCCCGCAGACTCAGAAAATATCACTTATGTGGCACACTGATACGCAAAGGTTGGCTATCACTATTATAACAGGTACAGTCGCTCAAAAAAGTATCCGAACACTATGGTTGATTACAGAATTCAGAAAAAATATCTGGAAACGATTTTTTTAGAAATTAGTGATCTGGCAACTGGAAAGATTTTTAGATCTTTCTAAAAAAATTAGCGATCTGGCAACCTTCGTGTCACGTGACACGAAGGTTGCCAGATCACTAATTTCTAAAAAAATCGTTCCCAGATATTTTTTCTGAATTCTGTAATCAACCATAGTGTTCGGATACTTTTTAGCGACTGTACAATAGTATCCTGTCAGGTACTAATGTAGACTTTCCCATGACTATCTCATCACATTACACATAATCAGAGGCGTAGCCCAGGGGGGCGGAGGAGGGGGAGTAAAGTCTTCGTTGAAGAAATTTTATTTAAAAAAATCATTTCATTAATTTATATTAACAAAAAAGTTCCAATTTTTTCTAAACTTAATCCTTTTCAAAAGTCATATCTATTTAAAAAACGAATTCAACGCATAAAATGGATTCATTTTATTTTTAAACACATGACTCTCAAATCAAGAGAGAATTTTTTTACCCGCGCTCAGTATTTCTATTTAATGACAGTCAGAAATTGATCTCGCTTAATGAACAACGTATTTACAGTTGCTTGATATGTTATTTATTTTCGATAGTTCAGATTTCTCTACGTGAGTTTATAAATAAACGTTATTGAGTAGTTGTTCTTTAAAGGTTACATAGAATATTTTAATCGTTAATATTCGGAAAACTGACATTTTGGTTTCGTGTGGAATCTTGGTTTTATGGTCAAAGTATATTATCGTACTCAAAACAAGTATTTAAAGTGGTTCTGGACCAACGGAATATTCAGGTATGCAAATCTGTTCATGAAATAGTGATTATGAGCAATGATTTCCATCTGGTGACTATAACAGAGTAGATGATAATGTTTGCAGCTATGAAGAATTGACTATTTTGCAATTCGGTTAATGGAAGTTTAATAGCCTTCTGTTGCTAATAATCTAAGCAATATTCATGGATTAAGGTTCAAAAACTCACTCAGAAACGCCGACAGAAAACAAACCACTGTTATGGTAAGAGAACAAGTTCTTCGGTCAAGTAAGTTCTGTTTACTGATTTCGAGTATCCACAAGGATGATTGTGACGTAACAAACACCCTGGCTTAATAATTCGACAACAATCAATATTCATCAATAGCGTAAATGATTTATAACAATTTGTTCAATTTAAATCATGATTTAATGTTATTAATCGAATTATTATAAGTGCAGTGAAATGTCAGTATAACGAAATCGAACGGGTCACCAAAATATATTCGTTATACTGAAATTTCGTTAGATTGAAATGCAATAATGTTTGATAGTTACATACTATAAAATAATCTTTATGAAAGAAATTTATCACGTATTAGAATTTACTTCTTAAAGAAGTCGGTAATTTTTTTTAACTGTCTCTTCTAACAAGCATCTCTCCGTGAATTCTTAAATGGTGTCGCGAATCCGCAAAATATTTCTTGGAATATATATATATGAGATTTTACGGTCATTACGAAATGGCGAAGATCTCTCTCGAAATTGGCTGCCAACTAGGAAACGAGCTTAACAAAATAATAATAATAAGCATCTAATATAACAATAACTTAAATTTAACGAATGATAAAGTAAAACTGCTTTAAAGCATTACACAGGCACGTGTAGAAAGTTCTATGCCACGCCGTGAGATAAAAAAAATGCCTGCCTAGCTTATACAATAGTACAGTCGCTCAAAAAAGTATCCGAACACTATGGTTGATTACAGAATTCAGAAAAAATATCTGGCAACGATTTTTTTTAGAAATTAGTGATTATCACGTGACACGAAGGTTGCCAGATCACTAATTTCTAAAAAAACGTTGCCAGATATTTTTTCTGAATTCTGTAATCAACCATAGTGTTCGGATACTTTTTTGAGCGATTGTACAGGGATTGGAAAATATCATGCATTATGTCACAATGCATATACAATAGCACTGTGATTTTTCATAGCGCTGTGATTGGTTAGATTAGGGGTTCTCAACGTGGGGTACGCGGTAACATTTTTTGGGATACGCCGTGAGTGTTCAAAAATCGCTAGATATGTGTTATATATATGCGTTTTATTTTATTCCATTGTTATATTATAACTACAGTTTTATCGATCTATACAAGAGATACGACAGTTGCATACACATTTCCAGTGGGTGCTTGAAGATAAAAATGTCAGGAACCACTGAATTAGATACTTCACAGCATTTAAATCTTTGCAGAGTTGCCAGATGCCAGAAATCAAAACACGTAAAGATGAAAAAAACATATGTACATATTGTTCAATAATTTCTTTTCTTAAAAATTTCGTTTTACTGGTCATATTTTTTTATAAGGAGAAAATTTTTTATTTCGTGTTAAACTGAGATTTTTGTTATGTTGTTATTATTCATTAAAATGAAAAGTTTTTGCACAGAGATACAGTCGCTCAAAAAAATATCCGAACACTATGGTTGATTACAGAATTCAGAAAAAATATCTGGCAACGATTTTTTTTTTAGAAATTAGTGATCTGGCAACCTTCGTGTCACGTGACAGAAGGTTACCAGATCACTAATTTAAAAAAAAAAATCGTTTCCAGATATTTTTTCTGAATTCTGTAATCAACCATAGTGTTCGGATGTTTTTTTGAGCGACTATACGTAGTAAATTTACCGTATTTAAAATAAAAATCCGTTGTATTTCGTTATTCTGGCGTTCGTCATACTAATATTTCAATGCACTTCCGGCTTTAAAATCTTTCAAATGCTTCTCTTCGGAAAAAAAAAATGAAATTTTGAGTGTTGTAGGTCAGGTTATGCCAACAAAGAAATAGAGCAAAAATAAATTACCCCTCAAGCAGCTGCTTGCCATAAAGGTCAATCAGGAACCTGTCAGTTTAAAAAGCCATAGAGATTATTTGTGAGGAAGGGGAGATCTTAGCAAAAGGACAATAGAATAAAAGACACGTATATCTTCCGGGGATCGAACCCAGGTCTCTGTGATCAGTGGCAAGCACTCTAGCAAATATAATTCAACATGAAAGAAATTAAAATTATCCATGCAGTCGTGAAATGAAGTACATTAACTATGATTTCATATCCTTAGCGAAAAACAGTTTACAATTTTGTAAAAATATAAAAATTTTAAAAGTACAAAAGAAACTTTTTATCGCTTAAAAACGTGTATATTACTAAAAAAACTTATATATGAAGTTCAGTAATATGACATGGAACAAAATATTTTTATACCTCTGAGTAATATATTTTTATTGAAATTCCAGTTGGGTATTTATTTCAGTTTTATGAAACAAAGAATTCGAACTCAAATACTATTATGTTACATATTTTTTTTTTAATGAGCTAAAGGGTAGCTTGCAGGATGCTCGTATGCAAAATTTGGGATTGAATTAAAGATCTGAATTATTGAGATCGTTACGAGGTATAAAAAAAAATGTTAGAAATCTTGATTGGTGCCTCACGATGAATTTTAGACGCAGTCTAGCTATTTAAGAAACACTTAGAAAGAGAAATTATTGCTTACAAGCATACGGTGACTATCGCAATCATATAGAGCAGTGTTTCCCAACTGAACTTGGCCACCGAACGTTTCGCATTCGACAAACTGTTGCTGAATCCTTAATAAAATTCTTTACACGAAGATAAACAACTAGACCACAGGTAAGTAAGGATAATGATAAATAAATCATACACAAGAATGTGAAATCAACATATTATTAAATTTCATATATTAAGGAACATAAAACAGATTTCATGTATAGGAAAAAAATCAGAGAAAATTTAAATTTATAACTTATTATATATACTATATAATGGATATATAACTATTTTAATGAGATTTTGTTGCGGGGCCCATTATTTTTACTTTATGGAGCTCTTGAGTTCCTCAAGAAAATCATTGGAGAAACATTGATATATAGATTTAGAATAGTAACCGTTACTTCGTTCTTCGAAAATTAAGTTTATAGTTTTTTTACTGGATTCTTGGTTATTAAAAAACCCGAGGTTATACTATGAATATTGTACATATTATCGCGGGCAGTATGTTTGGCACTATAATCCTAAAAGTTTATTTTACCTAGAAAAGCTTATTAAATTTTGTTTGTTGTTTTTGACGGTTGGTTGTTTTACCTCTGAGTGGCACTATTTTGTTCACAACGGGCTAAATAGCCAGGTCACAAGGACCGAGGGCTCAGAGAAGGTTAGGGAAAGGGGATCCACTGGAACAGATGTTGGAGACAGATGGTCGCCTCCCACCAAGGCCATCCAGAGTGTTCTTAAACGTGTACAGGGTATAGTTGTCCCGCACACGGGGGCCACGGCTTTACGTCCCATACGACGGACGTCGGCCCTTCCAAGCCAGTCGGTATCCCCTATATAACCGTGGGCAGGGCGGGGAGTTTTACGGAGATAAATCTCAACGCTGACCTAGTTGGGATTCCAATCTGGGAACTGCAGATCAACCCTACACCTGGTTAGTAGGGGACATGGATGGGCTTGGAAAGTCAACCGTCCGTTGGACGGTACATTAAGCCAGGGATCCGTGTCGGAGAGCCATATTCGGTGCCCGTTAAGGAATACGCTGGATTGGCTTGACACAAGCCTGCCATCTGTCTTCTAACAGCTGTCTAGTGGGACCCCTTCCCCCAACCTTCTCTAAGCCCTCGGGATCCTGTGACGTGGCCATTTAGCCCATTGTTTGCAAAAAAAAAAGCGCCGCCAGATGTAAAACAATCCAACCAAGAGATTTCGAGTCCGGGAGGAAAATGGGCGAATTTTTTCACACTTCTCCTATTCCTATGAAATGACTGTCAGCGTTCGTGAGATTTTGTCCTTCCCATTAAGTCGTTTTTAGGTGATTGGGCCTCAATAATTCGTTAAGTAATGAAAAATATTATAAAAAAAATCAAGGGATAGATAGATTTTAAAGAGATCACCGAACACTTCCCTTTTACGTGAATGGAAAGCTAAAAAATTCATTTCGAAACTCACGAACTTTGAAAATAAGCTTTTTACGATGTTTTTAGGCATAAATTAAAAATGAGGTTAATGTATCTGTAAAAGTCGATTTTCAAGAATATTTGCCATTATTTAAGGAGTTATCGAAACTCGAATATTTAACAGCAGAAGCTGCTATGACACTCTTAATAAATATTTTTTTACCCAAATTGCTGAAAACTTTAAAAATTGTTACACACAGTCTTCAAATGTTACATTTATGTTTTAGACAAATTACTGTAACATTTGTGTTGGAGCAAGGTTTTTTTTTCTTACATTGGAGCTAAATTTTAGTACTATGAAAAGTTGCAATAAAATATTTCAGCTTCCATAAATCTTTAAATATTAAACGAATATTGTCGAAAATAGCGATTTAGAGAAGTGAGATCTTTAGCTTATCTCCAGTGACAATGCTTATCCCCCCCCCCCCAAAAAAAAAATGCATATTTTCGAAGTAAGAAAACTGAATGTGACTTTCCATTCACATAACAAGGAAATGTCCGGTTATTTTTTTTAATATATGTAGTCTATAAGAAATGACTGAACTTTGGATCTAATTCTCTATTGATACGGGGGTGGCTCAGTCGGTAGCGCGCCAGGCTCGTAATCTGTAGTTCCCAGCTTCGAGTCCCAGCTGGGTCAGCGTTGAGATTTATCTCCGCAAAATTCCCCGCCTTGCCCACGGTCAGTAGGGGACACCGATGGGCTTGGAAAGGCCGCTCCGTCGGATGGGACGTTAAGTCGTGGCCCCGTGTGCGGGAGAGACATACCCTGTGCACGTTAAAGAACACGCTGGATGGCCTTGACGAGAGGCTACCATCTGTCTCCCAACAGCTGTTCCAGTGGGTCCACTCCCCCAACCTTCTCTGAGCTTTCGGGGTCCATGTGACCTAGCCATTTAGCCCATGGTGTGCAAAAAAGTGCCGTTCAGAGGTTGGGTTTTGGGTTGTTTTACCTCTGAGCGGCACTTTTTTGCACACCATGGGCTAAATGGTCAGGTCATATGGACCCCGAAGGCTCAGAGAAGGTTGGGGGAGGGGACATACTGGAACAGCTGTTGGGAGACAGATGGTAGCCTCCTGTCAAGCGTCTTTAAAGCAATTGCTTTGACAACTTGAAAGAGATTAATGTTTTCAGCAAATATTCACATGGAGCGTTAAGCTGAACAAATTCGCATTCTTTTTATTAACGTGCGAAATGACTTCTACTCATCTTCTTTGTTTTAAATAAAAGTGAGTTCTTCGTCCTTGATAAGGTTTTCTTTTTTGAAAGAAAAGAGAAATGGATCTGTTTGCTGAGCTTCTCATGATTTTTCCTTTCTGAAATGGCAGCCTATGAAGAGAATGGGGATTTTGCGTGTCGCTAAATACTGCTGCAGTTACAAGAGTTGAAGAAAGAGATAAAAAAGTAAGCAAATAAAAAAGAACATTAATGTGAAGTTAATAGCTTAGTTTGTTACCTCTCCCTTTTAGTGTTTCTTTATTCAATTTGACCTCAACTTTTCAGGAAAATGAAATAAAGGTTGGGTTGTTTTACCTCTGAGCGGCACTTTTTTGCACACCATGGGCTAAATGGCCAGGTCACATGGACCCCGAAGGCTCAGAGAAGGTTGGGGTAGGGGACCCACTGGAACAGCTGTTGGGAGACAGATGGTAGTCTGCCGTCAAGGCCATCCAGCGTGTTCTTTAACGTGCACAGGGTATGGCTCTCCCGCCCCCGGGCCACGGCTTAACGTCCCATCCGACGGACGGCGGCCTATTCCAAGCCCATCGATGTCCCCTACTGACCGTGGAATTTTGCGGAGATAAATCTCAACGCTGCCCCAGCTGGGACTCGAACCTGGGAACTACAGATTACGAGCCTGGCGCGCTACAGACTGAGCCACCCCCGCCCCTTGAAACAAAGGTTAAACCAAGTATGTAGTGTTCACCGAATATTTTCCAATATGCCAGTTTCTTAAAACAAATACAGATTGCCTTGAAGGCAATTTTTGCTTAAAAAAGGGCTTATCCTCAGAAAATTTGTTTCTTAAAACAAGTGCAAGTTTGTTCCAATGGAAAATTTCTTCTTAAAAATCTAGGGTTTCTTAATTGTACAAAAAAATATTTTCCTGAAGATAATGAGATAAGAATTTTTGAATAAAATTTGTTTAGAAATATAGGGGCCCCTATTTGTTTCTGAAATATTCTCTTCAGGATAATTTCTACTTATTGTAAGCAAAGAGATTGTTTCTATTCCAAATAAATATAGGTTTATTCTAAAGTGAATTTCGCTTAAAACAAATATAGATTTATCCAAAAAAATTTGTGTTTAAAAAATAGTAGATTTAAATTAAAATAATTTCTGCTTTAAACAAACGCGGGATTATCTTACAGATAATTTCTGCTTAAAGCAAATGTAGGCTTATCCTAAAGAGTATTTCTGTTTAAAATAAATGTAGGCTTTCCTAAACTGAATATTTTCTTGGAATTTTTTCCATTTATCGAAAAAGAATTTCTGTGTAAAACAAATGTAATCTTCTCCTAAAAACAATTTCTGTTTAATACAAATGCAAGCTTCTCCAAAAAATTTCTGTTTAATACAAATTCAAGCTTCTGCAAAAAAATTTCTGTTTAATACAAATTGAAGCTTCTCCAAAAAAATTTCTATTCAAAACAAAGGTAGGCTTATCCTAAAAACGAATTATGTTTAAAACAAATGCAAATTTCTCCTAAAAGTAATTTCTGTTTCAAGTGATTGTAAGCTTATCTAAAAGAAATTTTTATGCAAAGCAGAGGTGAGTTCCTATAGCGAGATAAAATTCATACAAATTGAACTTATTCCAATATAAATATTTGTAATAAGAAACGAGGACATAAAAATTGGATGAAAGTGTTCCATAAGAAATGCAATACAAAAAGATAACAAAAAAACTCTGATAGCAATTTTTGAACTGCGCAAATAATTTCTTTGTTAATTGCATAAACAAAATCGAACAAAACCATAAACAATCCTTTCAAGTTTGAAATCAAGTTTAGGAACGTCATGGTATGGTTCCGCCATCTAGTGAAGAGTATTTAAACAAAAATTAAAAAAGACCATTCGTGCTTTCAGAATTGAATCACACGTCACCCTGTTTTCGCAAAAGTCCAGCTCAGGCATTACAGTTTTGAAGAGAAATCTTTGCTGGACAAAACTCCATCAAAAATTAATTGCCAAAACGTTTTTCGCAGTATATTTTGTGAATTGTATTTTGAGTGACGGGGAATTTTACTTTGAGTACCATATTTAATTGTTTTCCGCATTTATTCAATCATTTCATCGTGTACCTTTGCATTAAATAACTTTGAGTAGTAGAATATTAAATAAAATTATCTTTTATTATGCAAATATTTAAATTCGGAAGGAAATACTACTACTACTACACTAGCACTACCACCCACGGAGTTGTGAATAAGAGGAGCCGCCCTAATGCGCTTTCCCTGTCCAAGGTCATGATGCCGCCGCAGGTGAGGAGAGGCCATGTTGATACTTCCAAACAAACTTTCTACTGTCACAATCATGCCTACTTTTCGCCCTTTTGCTTGCTTCTACTACGATATTTACTGCTTCTAGGATGATATTTACTACTTTTACTATTAATGCTATCTCTAAGTGCATTTACATTATTTCGATTTAATACATATATATTTTTTGGCAATGAATATTCCTGTATCGAATAGATATAGCAGAGTATTGTATATCTATTCCGTTACATAACTATTACTTTGATTACAACAAACGTTTTATACAAATAAATAAATTTGAATAAAAGAACAATATTAAAAGAAATGAGTAAATAATTTTTGAAATTTTACTGATATGTTTCTACAAAACAGTTTCTTTTTTACACATTAATGATCTATACACAGCAAATATAGGGGCCAGATCTAGAGGGGAGAGGGGTGATAAAGGCATATCCCCCCCCTTTAGATTCCCTCGCCTTTGACGAGTAAAAGAGCTAAAAAATTGTAAATTTGAGCATATTTCATGAATTTTTCAAGAATTACAAAATAGAAGAAGAAATGTATTTTCGATGATGCAAGAAATGCAACTATACACGATCAAATTTTCGAAAAAAGGTGAAAAAATAAAAGTTAATTAAATAAGAGTTCATTTTATGTTACAACGCATCGAAAGTGCATGGTAATTATAAATAAATTAGTCATCGTTTATTGAAAAAATTAAATAGAAATAAACAGTTGAGCAAAGTTTATTTCACTGGTAAACCAAAAGCTAAAAGTTAAAGTGAAATTAAAACTAATAAACGTAGTGTTATTATAAAAAAAATAACGAAAGATACATTTTAAATTTCTACTTATTATTAAAAGTAAAGCGTGTTTCATAAGAAAAAAAATTGTAAATAATATTAAGAAATAAATTGCATCGAAACAATCTTAAATTGAAGTTGAAATGAGTTAATTATTTAGTTCAAATTGTAATCGTATTTGTGAGGAATTCTTTAAAACATGAAACTTGATTTTGGCAACAGTTCTTACCCTTCAAGCTTCTAATCACAGCACTGCATTCGATATTCCTGCTACTGAACTTCGAGCATCACACCAATTATCTCTATACGTTCATTATATCATACTTGTATCAAAGGAATTAAATTTAATTTTTGAAATAATATCTTATTAGCCTAGTTCAGATATGCATACTTCATCTCTATGCGATTATTGCAGTGGTTATCAAATAAGTAGATTCATTCGATCTGTTGCAACATTGGTAAATAAATTGTGAAATTAAAATGCAGCCGACATTTGTGCGTAGCATGTTTGCAAAAGATAATAGCTTCAATGTAAGATAAGAGATCTGCATCCTAATTATCTCAATCCTGGATAAAGAAACGTTGGGAGCCATTGGTTTGGAACGTTATCCGTGCAGCAAAAGATTGTAGGTTGGGTTGTTGGGTTGTTTTATCTCTGAGCGGCACTTTTTTGCATACCATGGGCTAAATGGCCAGGTCACATGGACCTCGAAGGCTCAGAGAAGGTTGGGGGAGGGGACCTACTGGAACAGCTGTTGGGAGACAGATGGTAGCCTCCCGTCAAGGCCATCCAGCGTGTTCTTTAACGTGCACAGGGTATGACTCTCTCGCACACGGGTCCACGGCTTAACGTCCCATCCGACGGACGGCGGCCTTTCCAAGCCCATCGGTGTCCCCTACTGACCGTGGGCAGGGTGGGGGAATTTTGCGGAGATAAATCTCAACGCTGACCCAGCTGGGACTCGAACCTGGGAACTACAGATTACGAGCGTGGCGCGCTACCGACTGAGCCACCCCCGCCCCAAAAGATTGTAGTAAACTGTGCGTGTTTATATTATATATTGCAGTAGAGAAAAAAAAAGTAGTTTCTTTACCAACCAGTTTTACCACAATCTTTTTTTTTCACGGATAACAAACACTCCATTGGTTCCCAACGTTTCTTTAGTTTTGGACCACTTCAAAATCTTATTAAGATGGCTGCGGACCATCCTTAAAAAACGATATATTAATTTTAGAACGTAAGTTTTGTGAAACCTCCAACCTAGAATACAACAAGAGAGAGATGTATATTTGAATTATGTGTATATGCATGTTAAGAGTTAAATAGTAGATATAGAATAAATATTATAGTTTAATTTTTAGTCGTATATACTTTAATGAGATGGTGGTTTTTTAAGTAATAAACTGTTGTATACAAATATTCTTAAGATAAATACAAACCAACCAACTATACATAAATATATATTTATATTTTGTATGGTTGGTTGGTTGATATTTTATTCAATTGGTATTATAATACAAAATATATATAAATATATATATTTTGCATTACTTTATAAAAAATAAATTAAAAAAATTAAATATGACTATTTACCCTACGTTTGCCCTTCTGTCAAAAGTTTATCAATATCGGGTGTTCTGCGTGAATTTGCATAGTTCACGCAGAACGAAATTCAAGTTCCACTGCAGTTTCCTTTCCATCGGAGCGGCGCCGTACGAGGGATTATCATGAAAGACAAGCCCGTTGAGCCCGCATCTCAGGCAGACAGGACCGTTTGATGCACCGCCTACCTGAGCCGACCACCTACCTGTCGGTAAGCCAGCTTAATCCCGGATTAACGTCTACAGAGAGGAGCGCCCACGCATCAGCGGTTCACCTTTGGTATTGAAGAGTCTGGGGACAGGGCTGCCCTCCTGTCTCACAACCCTGAAAGGGATTCCACCGACTCACGGCACAACGGTCCCATGAAGGACAGTCACGTGGTTGTGGCCAAGGACGCGGACTCTGGAAGTTTCCATTTTTCGTCCGGCACCCTATTCTACCCCCCTGGCGGAGAGTTGAGAGAGCCAATGAGAATTCTCCACGATAGCTTCCTTGGTGACTATGAACTGAGAGAGGAGACTTTTGAGCCTAGTTCTTCTTCACCGTCCCATGGCCGAGTGGTTAGCGCGCTTGGCTACTGATCTAAGGGACCTGGGTTCGAGCCCCGGATGAGGCATGGCTGTTTGTGTCGTTTTTCTGCTGAGGTCCTGCCACCCTCTCAGACCTTTCTACTATGGCATATAAACTGACAGGCTCCTGTCAGACCTCTGTAGCAAGCAGCTGCTTGAGGGGCTATTTTTATTTTTTTTTATTTTTTTAGTTCTTCTTCTACTTTTGAGAGAGTCATGCACTTCGACTTCGAGCAGTCGCTCCTTCCGAGACTTTGCAGTTACTTCACTTCTTCTGGGGGAGTCAGTCATGCACTTCTGAGACTTGTGAGAGAGTCACTTCTTCTGCTTGAGAGAGGAGGTTAGATAATTGGCTAAGATGGAACCGCAAGAGTTTAGCTTAGTAGAGAATGGGGCAGTTGAGCAAAGCGATGTGATCACGGCAACTTACTGAATATGTAAGTCTGTTGAGCTTGTATTGGAATTGAGATATTTGATTGTGAAGACTTGAATTGATGGAATCGTGTCAGTGTTGTTTAATTTGTGAAAAAATGTATTTTTGTGTTGTAAGAAAATGTCTTTAACTGCTTTTGCAGACTCTTTTTGTCTGGGGAGGATGACTTTGGCTCCCAGTGGGATACTGGGCCATTAATTAATTAATTGATACTATACGATCACGGTAAAAACAAAATATAGGGGGGGGGGGGCTAAGAAAATCCTTAATGTAAGAGAAATGTTTATCATAAGGTATTCTCTTGTAACTGTTGGCACAGTGAGCAAGGATCGTTTATTGAAAAAAAAAAACGCCCTATAAAATATTGGTGCCGTGAGCCACGATTTCTTCTTCCCCCCTATAAAATACGGACTCCAAATAAATAAATTCGTAATTCTATTTATGCCATCACGGGCCAAAAGTCTAGCCAATAGTCTAAACAATGTTTTGAAGTGTGCTTTAAAAGCTGTTCCGAGTGGATAGCACGCTTGGCTACTGATCTAAGGGACATGGGTTCGAGCCCGGATTAGGCATGGATGTGTGTGGCGTTTTTCTGCTGAGGTCCTGCCATCCTCTCAGATCTCCTACTATGGCATATAAACTGACAGGCTCCTGTTAGACCTCTGTGGCCCAAACAATGTTTTGAAATGTGCTTTAAAAGGCTGTTTATAAACTGAATTATTTAATAAGAGGTTAGATTATATTATACCTATACATTTTATTTGAACGCTACTCATAGATTCATCATTCCTTGATTTTTAATTGCAAGAGACATTTCCCTGACAATTGATCAAATTCATCGTTTCCACGGGCTTCTACAGAAGTATTAATTTCTGATGTTTAGATGTATTCACAAGAACTGTGTATTTATATACAGAGTCTTACCAAATCATTAGAAAATTGTTGGACTAATCTCTAAGCACAATCATTTCAGTTTAATATTTTTATGTGACAATTATTATTTGTGTTTTGATCAACGTTTCAGATAAAGTCTTATGAATTGATAGTAAATATACAAAATTAACTGTTGACGATGAATACAAGAAATGTTGGCAACATTTGTTGTTGAATATTCCATCTTCTCTTATTTTTCATGTATTTAATGAATGATTCAAGATTTAGATAAACTTAATTTAGATCTTAATCTATTTTTAGTCTCATTTCCATTAAAAGTTTATTCTTCAAGATATTGAAACAATAACGTAAAATTCTACTCTTAACAATTCAATATTATGTTCAGAGATACTCTAAAAAATTTAACGTGGATCTCAAAGGAAAGAATTCAGACAAAATTACTCCAGATTGATAAAAATTGTCACAGAGTCAACTGGGCATGCTCATTGTCTTTCTGCAAGCTATGTAATTGATGAAAATATTATGAGAGTTGTATATGTCAACTTGTGTCTATCTAGCTCAGTCCTGTGCTTGCAGGGGTGCTCAGTCGGTAGCGCGTCAGGCTCGTAATCTGTAGTTCCCAGGTTCGAGTCCCAGCTGGGTTAGCGTTGAGATTTATCTCCGCAAAATTCCCCGCCCTGCCCACGGTCAGTAGGGGACACCGATGGCCTTGGAAAGGCCTCTGTCCGTCGGATGGGACGTTAAGCCGTGGCCCCGTGTGCGGGAAAGCCATACCCTGTGCACGTTAAAGAACACGCTGGATGGCCTTGACGGGAGGCTACCATCTGTCTCCCAACAGCTGTTCCAGTAGGTCCCCTCCCCCAACCTTCTCTGAGCCTTCGGGGTCCATGTGACCTGGCCATTTAGCCCATTGTGTGCAAAAAACTGCCGCTCAGAGGTAAAACAAAACAACCCTGTGCTTGCAAAGACCGCCATCTGTCGGATGGGACGTTAAGCTATGACCCCTTGTACAGGAGAGCCACATCCTATGCATGTTAAAGAACACGCTGGATGGCCTTGACTGGAGGCTACATCTGTGTCCCAACAGCTGTTCCAGTGGGTCCCCTCCCCCAGCTTTCTCTGTATGCAAACCCATTGTGCGCAAAAAACTGCCGTTCACAGATAAAACAACTTAACCCTGAGGAAATCCTGGCTACGGCTTTTTGTTCGGCCCGCGAAATACTGATGGCCATTAAATTAAATTTGTAAAAGAGAAAAAGAATGTACAGGGGACAGGAAATCCAACTTCGGCGAAGCGAATTCTCGTAAAAATAAATATTTTTGATAAAATTTTATTGCTTATGTTTGACTTTATTTTTTTTGCGTTGGATATGTGTTTCTATTTTATACTGATTATATATTTCTTTGGCAGCCGCCATTCCATTGAAGTTTTCTATGCGGCCCTTATGCTAAAAGGTTTGTCCAGGCATGATCTAGCTTAATACATATCGTGTGTATATTTCCCAAATAGGGCTGAGGTGGACCAATTGGTAGCGAGACAGCCTTGTAATCTGCAGTTCCCACGTTCGTGTCCTATATGTGCCAATGTTGATATTTAACTCTGATAATCTTAATTCTGCCCTCTATTAGAAAGGTTATACCGATGGGCTTGGAAAAGTCGCCATCCGTCAGATAGGACGTTAAGCAATGACTCCGTGCAGGGGAGCTCTATTCTGTGCATGCTAAATAACTCGCTGTATGGCCTTGATGGGAGGCTATTTCCGTCCTCTAGTAGTTATCGAGTGAATCCCTTTCCCCAAGGGGTGGGGGTGGCTCAGTCGGTAGCGCGCCAGTCTCGTAATCTGTAGTTCCCAGGTTCGAGACCCAGCTGGGTCAGCGTTGAGATTTATCTCCGCATATTCCCCCGCCCTGCCCACGGTCAGTAGG
The DNA here is from genome assembly GCA_038380435.1 of Ryuthela nishihirai. NCBI lineage: Eukaryota > Metazoa > Arthropoda > Arachnida > Araneae > Heptathelidae > Ryuthela > Ryuthela nishihirai. Next base: position 39,682,995 of record JAWZYU010000018.1, on the reverse strand, counting down.
GGACACTGATGGGCTTGGAAAGACCACCGTCCGTCGGATGGGACGTTAAGCCGTGGCTCCGTGTGCGGGAGAGCCATACCCTGTGCACGTTAAAGAACACGCTGGATGGCCTTGACGGGAGGCTACCATCTGTCTCCCAACGGCTGTTCCAGTGGGTCCCCTCCCCCAACCTTCTCTGAGCCTTCGGGGTCCATGTGACCTGGCCATTTAGCAAATGGTGTGCAAAAAAAGTGCCGCTAAGAGTTAAACAACCCAATCCCTTTCCCCAACCTTCTCTGAGCTCTTGGGGTCTTGTGACCTGGCCATTTAGCCCATTGTGTTCAAAGAAAGTGACTCTCAGAAATAAAACAACCCCCAAATCCTAATGATTTCTAGAATATTCCAGTTATCCTAAAGATTTACAGTTACGGTTTCCAACAAGTTGTTAGAGGAAGTGTTGTCAGTGATCTGCGTTCATGATATTGGAACTGAAAATGAAAGGAAAATTAAAAAATAAAGCAGTTAGACAAAATTTGGGTAAAAATGTATTTCTTCAGAACGAACGTTTTAATATTTCTTTTCGACCAGGTATCTTTAATCATAACCTTTATTACAGAATATTTATGTGACTGATCTATTTGCAAACGATGCGATTTATCGGGGATTATGGTTATAGTTAGTTCGTTCAAGTAGTATATGATGCAAAAACATTGGGACCACCTGGTGTGTGTAATTTATAAATGCAGCGAAAATAAGGTTTATTGGCAGACTCTAAATATGTTTTGCAACATAATAAAAAACATTCAAGTTTATCTTTGATCTGAAATTTCCGAACCATATCACCTGCAGAAGGGATTTGTACGGGAAGCATTTTTATTCCTGTATTTTTTAAAAAGACACTTCCTTACACAGAGGACGGAGATAACCTAGAAGGACTTTGGGATTGTTCTGGTTTCTCTTACAACCACATACACGTCACGGGAACGTGTCCCCTGGTTTAGTAGTAAGGTTGGGTTGTTTTACCTCTGAGCGGCACTTTTTTGCACACCATGGGCTAAATGGCCAGGTCACATGGACCTCGAAGGCTCAGAGAAGGTTGGGGGAGGGGACCCACTGGACAGCTGTTGGGAGACAGATGGTAGTCTCCCGTCAAGGTCATCCAGCGTGTTCTTTAACGTGCACAGGGTATGTCTCTCCCGTACACGGGCCACAGCTTAACGTCCCATCCGACGGACAGAGGCCTTTCCAAGCCCATCGGTGTCCCCTACTGACCGTGGACACGGCGGGGAATTTTGCGGAGATAAATCTCAACGCTGACCCAGCTGGGACTCGAACCTGGGAACTACAGATTACGAGCCTGGCGCGCTACCGACTGAGCCACCCCTTAGTAGTAAGGTACTTTAACCACTAGACTAGGTACGGGCTACATTCACTTGTGATCTGACATTACTATTACTTACATATGTACTAGCATCTCTATTTTTGCTCATGATATAGTTATATGGGAGAGCAATATAATATTCACTGAGCAAATCAATATAATATGCAAAAATCAATAAATATAATTCAAGAATAATAAAATAAAATAATATTTAAAAATTTTCAGTTGAGAAAGCAATGTTTCCTCCCTTTTCAAAATCCAGCAAAAAGAAATATCCACATACACTTTGTAATTAAATAAAACGAAAATCATGCAGCAAAGAATATAAATTTTTTGCAGTGACCGCAGTTTCAAAACTAAGCTGGAACCCTTATTTGGAAAATTTAGCCAACATTAGAATATACCCATTCCGCTTTTTAAATGTATGAGCAGCTCAAAATGGAGATATCAAACAGCAAACATGCTAAAAATACATAACAGCACACTCCAATTCAAGATAGATTGTGGAATAGCAAAATCCAAACTTCTGATAGGCACAAGAAACCTATAGAACAGGGATGCGCAATCTGCCGCTTTCTCGCACCACGGTTGTTAAAAGTGTTCGCCACTGCATTCTTTATTAGCTCTCGGTAGCATGATCATAATGCGAATTTTGCTTTTTCCAATAGCGTTATATTTGGCGCTAAAACATTAAGGAATTTATTGCAATGTCTTCCAAAAACAACCGATATTTTATATTACTTATGAACGCAAGAAATGTTGCGTTCCACCTTTCCGTAACGTGCTTAAAATATTATATTTTTGCACTTAAAATATTTCGGTATCCCTTTGATAAATACTGGAATAAAGAGTTGAGCTGCAAAAATTTTATCAGGAGGTCGTTAAATATATACTGAAAGCACAATTTATTATACAAACCGCACCCATCCACAAATCTGCCCTACTACGCCACAATAATGCGGCCAGCTGAAACTCTTTGAAGGTTACGAAGGTATTCAAAAAGATCTTAACATGTATCTGCAGAACAAAAATACAATTTGTAACATACAACTTCAAGAAAACTTTTACCGTCCTTCAAAGTACAGTCGCTCAAAAAAGTATCCGAACAATATGGTTGATTACAAAATTCAGAAAAAATATCTGGCAACGATTTTTTTAGAAATTAGTGATCTGGCAACCTTCGTGTCACGTGATTACAGAATTCAGGAAAAATATCTGGAGCGTGTACAGCAACTGTACACGCTCCAGTTACCGTTCACAGCAAACTGGAGCGTGTGCAGTTACTGCACACGCTCCAGTTTGCTGTGAACGGTAACTGCACACGCTCAATATTTTCGTGAGTGAGCCCATACGATCTAGTATCAAAATAATATGACCACCTACAGTCGCTCAAAAAAAGTATCCAAACACTATGGTTGATTACAGAATTCAGAAAAAATATTTGGCAACGATTTTTTTTAGAAATTAGTGATCTGGCAACCTTCGTGAAGGTTGCCAGATACCTTCGTGAGAATACCTTCGTTGAGAATACCTTCGTGAAGGTTGCCAGATCACTAATTTCTAAAAAAATCGTTGCCAGATATTTTTTCTGAATTTTGTAATCAACCCTAGTGTTCGGATACTTTTTTGAGCGACTGTACTCCTCTCTAGCATCTATGCAAAGTTGCAGACATCTATGCCAATTCTGGAACCTTGGTGGTACTCCTGTTGGAGAATACACTGCAACTCTGGGTGGGTCACTGGTTGTTGCAACCAGGCCGTTGATGTTCGAAGTGAGTGCCGCTTCTCCTGTATCATAATGTCAGAGTGTAAGGCCACAGTGCAAATGAAACCATTGGCATTTATTAATGGGGCAGCTACGAAGGTTTGTGCAAAGACCATTTGACATACAATGGCATGACAGGGCTATGGCAGTTGATACTCACATCGAGTATCTATCTTAACAGCACGTCACAGGGCTATAAGGCTTCAGTGAGTAAAGGAACATCGCCAGTTGTCCGTGGAAGACTAGAAACAGGCATCTTGGTCAAAAGAATCGAGATTCCAGTATAACACACTGAAGAGAGGTTGCATGGCCTCATGTGGCGTAGACCACATGAGGCCATGAACCCCAACTGTCAGGTCAGTGTGTTACAGGCTGGTGGAAGTGGTGTAATGTTATGAGGCATGTTTAGGTGGGCCCCCTTGTACCTATTGGGACCATCATTCCTGCAAAAGGTTATGTCAACATATTCGCCTATTACCTACACCAGTTTTTGGCTTTCAATTTACCATAGCACGATGCCTTCTTACAAGAAGGTCACCACTTCCGTTTGGAGAAGGATTGGTTGGATGATTATTCAACGAGTTCACAACCCTCAAATGGCCCTATCACTCTCGGGATTTGAACCTCATTGAGGATCTGTGGTGTTAAATAAAGTGGAGGATGCATTCTAGCTCAAAACCCACCACCAGCAACTCTCGACCCTTTATGTAGGCTATTCTGGAATCATGGGGGGCAAAACCACCTGAAAGAGTCCAAAACCCGGTGGAGTCCATGCCACGGTGTGTTGTTATTGCCGTTGTGAGGGCGATAGGTGGACCCACACCTTATTAGATGGGTGTATATAATAAATTGCCCTTTTAGAGTATTTTGGTGTTTGCCAAGTCCTCTTTAGAAGAACTGGTGAACTCTGAACTTCTGTCTTAGAACATGCACAGGGCGGCTAAAGTCTTGACCTATCATCTCACGAAAGGCTGAAACTAGTCCAGACACAATAACATATAAAAGACTAGCACTTAAATATAAAAAACATCACTTAATAAAAAAATTAACGCACACATCAGCATGTCAATAAGAAATTATAATGTTTACCACCAAATATAAAACATATAGACTATAAACTAGCATATATCCATCAAGTCTACTTTGGATTTAATATAGATACAAAACCGAAAAACAATGGAAGGAATTTCAGTAAAAAACAATAATTTGTCAATGGGAAGTAAGACTACACCAAGCTACATCATTCGTACAATTTCAAATCAACTTCAATGACACAAACATAATAGGTGAAGTGTCTGTAATTAACAGACCACTAAATTGAATCAAAGCAGACAAAGAGAAAGTAGCGCTATTAAATCAACGCAGATTAGATTTAATATCTTTTCAAAATTATCCCAATAGAACACATCCTCAATCGGTAAACTAATGAACGAAAAAAATGAATTGTAACTCCCCCATGAATAATACGTATCTTATTACAATGGATTCCAAGTCATATTGGAACCGTTGGTCATGAGACAGCTGACAAGTTAGAGGATGACTTACCTAACATAAGAAAGAATTAGAAATACCATCTCATCAAAATTACGAAATACCTTTAAAGAAGTTTGGAAAAACCTGTGAAGGATAGCTTTATTTTCATCACAAATACAACAATCGTAGAGTTGGAGATGATAAAACTGATGCCATACAAGCAAACAATCTTTGTAGGCAAGAGCAAGGACTGAGAACTGGACACTATACCTCATCAATAAGTGATAAACCTCTCAAATGAAATTTCTCCATTCTGTTCCGTTTACGAAACAAAGGATACACGTCTCACATATCCTACTGAACTGTAAAAGAATGAAAACAAAAATTGATTCTTTAAAGTATTAAAAATAAAAGAAATCAAAGGAATACAATCTAAACAACATACATTGTATTTGATAAACAGAAAATCAGATTAAAAAAATCGATTGAAAACTTCTTAAATTTTTAAAGATAAACAACATCTGCCATCTCGTGTAACAGATAAAATATTCGGAACATAAAATTTAATAACATCAAAGAAAAACTAAACTGGAGAACTGTATTTTTCCAGCTCCTGGAAGATTTATCATCAAGCATCGGTTAATGAAGAACATTGTTTGCTTCTATCCCTCCAAACATCTTACTATATTTAGGAACTTACAGATATCTCTGTCTTTCTACTAATAAATAAGTCACTCTGTGGACCATTAATTTACTACTTGGGTTTGTTGGCACCCCGATGTAGAGCGATATAGACTCAAAAGAGCTATATAAGACTTTGGTAAAGGATATTTGCATTAGGAAATTTAAGACTTTATGAACTTGATCAAAGATAAAATCTCTTTATCAGTTTTCAATTCAGCAATGTTCGGTATTCTTTTACAATTCAGCTATGTCCCATTCGAATAACAGCACATTAAGAATTTAGTTACTGAAGCATTTTCCCAATTTATTTGCTCAAAGAGCGATTTTTTTACGTAAAAATTACGCTAAAATATAAGTTCCCGAGGCTAAAGTAGAAACCTATAAAATTTGCTATTTTTTTTATTTGGGTAAAAAATGAGAATGAGCATATTCTTAAATCTAATGCTAAACGTAAAATAATACGACGAAGAACATTAACCAAGTTCCGTGTAATTATTACAAAGATATGTTTTCGGCTAACAGTTTGGTTATTGCATAGTGCCCTTTATGAAGTAACAGATTCCGTTCTCACCGCTAAATTTTGCAATATTAAATTGGTAGGATATGAGCAGTGCCGCTGTCAACAAGATGTTTGAAGTGAGTTTAGGGTGTATAACCTGGAAATCATAACTGAAAAACAAACAAACTTTTTTTGTGAAATTTCCTTTTCTTGTGTTCATTTACAAAGCAATGCCTCCTATTATCCAAACTTTCTCTACCTTTAAACAAATTCAGTTTAATTTTCTAGATGATTTTTCGTCTGTATATCACTTGGCTACATGTACAGTCGCTCAAAAAAGTATCCGACGCTATGGTTGATTACAGAATTCAGAAAAAATATCGTGTACGTACACGAAGGTTGCCAGATCACTAATTTCTAAAAAAATCGTTGTCAGATAGTTTTTTTTTAATTCTGTAATTAACCATAGCGCTCGGATACATTTTTGAACGACTGTATAATTTTAATTTTTCAGAAAATATCCAAATGTTGGTGATAAGGTAAAAAACAAGATGTAAAAGATCAGATAATTAAATATTCGTATTTTTTTATCATTAAAATATATTTGAAAACATGTGATGTTTTAAATTTCTTTTTCTTTAAGTGTGCTTTTCAACTCAGTTACATATAATTTAAAGACAGAAATATGATAATGCAGGAATAACTGAAATGTTAAGCAATTTTCATACACGTTTAGTTGAAATTCGTGTAAAATTAATAATTAACGAATATTTTTGTTATTTATAGGGAATCAAGATACCGCATGTTTGTAAACGTCAGAAAAAAAATAAGGCGAATTAATGTATTACTTTTTGTCTTTACATTTCAAACTGTAATAACTTTATAGTAGCAGAAGAATCTTAACCATTTAATTATATTTGAGGAAGCGCGGAATTAATTTTAACAGCAATTATATATTTTTGAATAACTCTTGCCAAATGGGAAATCTTGACAGCTGAACTTCTAAAGTCGTTGGTTTCTTTTCTCCCGTACTGGAATTTTTGTTTTTAATAATTATGTTTAGTTCTCAAATGGAATGTAACGATACCCATTGTCTCATATTATAAATTTTTTGGAAAATTATATTCTCAACCATCCCTTCCACCTACAGTTTCAAATTGAAATTTCAACTTCGGTACTGCTATTAAGATTGACTCTGTCATTTTCGCCATTTTTCAAAAGCCGATTTTCCTATAATGAAAGAAAATAGTCGATATAACTTTTGCGCGGATATTAATGTCTAAAGAAAAAAAAATATAGATAGGTTGCTGAGCAATGTTTATGACAAGTCTTAAAGAAAAAGAATTAAAAAAAAAAAGAGAGACCGATAAAAACACATTTTATAAAACAAGGGAAACGTTTTCAAGAAAAGATCATTCTCAGCCACCTACAAGTACTGGATAGAAAAATGAAAACAGTCGCATGTTACGTCAAAAAGAATGTCAGATACATATCTCAGTAATATTTTTAAGCGAACCTTTTCTAGATCTATGTAACTAGAGATAAAAGAACAAGAATTTAATCTTTTTAAATTTCGATTTTTTTTAGCAATATTCTTTGGGTATTCAAAGAGTTTTGAAAGTGGAAAAGTTAATAAGTTCAAATAATTAATTTGGAAAGTTGACAAGTTAAAATGGAAGAGATAGCCATTATATTAAACTTTAATTGAGATGTATAAGCTTAGTGTTAACAGTTTGCTCACTGATTTTTTCAATTTTCGGCAATTTTGAGTGATTTGTATAGAGCGAGCCAAATTATTCGTAAAAAAATTATTGGTAACATTTCAACTTTCGTAGCACTTTAAATATTGAAAAAATATTATTTAAAAATAAATTTTAAGATGATTTGATCGAGATATTTAATTTACCTTCGGTCACATTTCTCCGTAAAAAAATTCATTAAAAAATTATTGAACTATGAATCTGAATTTCTATTGACATAACATGGAATTATTCTCATTTTTTTTGTCCGGTACCTGTATAAATAGACGTTAAGATACGACTAGAACTAAATAAGTATTTTCTCCAGTACTGATATCATTTTACACAAAAAAACTTGCTTTTTTTAATGATAAAGATCAGAGAGAGGAAGCCCTTCGACAGCGACCGGAACGAGGCGTGAACGAGCACGGTGCGGCAGCGTGGCAAAGGCAAGCAGCAAGAAGGAAACAAAATGGCGAAGTGTGAGACCAAAACAAGACCATTCCTGTTAGTGCTCAAGTGTGGAAAAATAAAGGATGGGGATTACATACAGAGCAATCGACTAGATTTGCGCACTACTGCAACTCTATCTAATGAGCATTGGCATTGCTCATACTACCAATTCGTGCACTTTCAGTAAAAGTGATCAGCTTTTTTACGAAACAGTTTAGTTCATTTCTTTAGCTAAAAAAAAACGCGTTTTACAGAGTAAAAAAAAAGCGTGAAACTCAACTATATACAACAGTTGTGATCTAAAATACATAAAGACACAGAAGAGAAAAAAATAAAGCTCTAACATAAGAGAAGAGAAAAAATCTAGAATAATCTCTCTTTGTCATCGCCTTTGCGTTCGTACTTCAAATGTAAAAAGACAAAAAAAGTCGATAATGCTTCAACGCTTTAGTGTTGGAAATGTAGAAAAAGCTGTTACGGTGAGGAAAAGGTAAAATGGTTAAACCCAAATTTCTTGCGCTGTGGCTCCTAACCGTTCGAATCTAGGCAGTGGCTCCTAACCATTTCGAATCCAGCGTCCCCCTTTAACTTTTTTTAACACCTCTTTTCATGAAAATCAAACATTTTTTTTTCTCTGCGTAAAACTAGAAATAATAGTTACCGTGAATACAAATTTATGAGCGTTTTCATCCATGAATTTCTAGGAATGGATGTATCACACATGCATATCTAAATCTAAAAACCATGCGACATTTAAATTAATCTCTTTCTACCGAAAAAAACTCAAGCAAACTCCCCCAAGTGTGGCGTCCCTCGTTGGGACTTACTGGTGTAAGATGTTCCTACGTTGGAGTACTTGATATGATTGATGCAATGGATGTACTTTCGGGTCTTAATGGGGGTAAGGTTGGAGGGGATTTTAATCTACTAAAATATCCCTTGGTGTGAACTAATGTGAGGAGAAAACACGAGTTCAAAATCTATCATTCTTAAGGTTGGAGGGGATTTTAATCTACTCTAAAATATCCCTTGGTGTGAACTAATGTGAGGGGAAAACACGAGTTCAAAATCTATCATTCTTAAGGTTGGAGGGGATTTTAATCTACTCTAAAATATCCCTTGGTGTGAACTAATGTGAGGGGAAAACACGAGTTCAAAATCTATCATTCTTAATAATACCTGAAATACAGTGACAATTGCCCAAAGCAGTGAGTCAAAGTTCTTCCTGTCACAATCAGTGGGCTCTTCGGACTTTCGGCAGAACTTACATCCGAAAAGGTTCATTCCGAGAATACTGAAAGAAGGAGGAAAGGGAAACCTCCAGTTAGGAACAATCTTGGTAAGCAACTACAACTAAAACTGCTGTGATGGAATAATAAATTGATCGTTTACAATCCCATCAATTGACAGGCTGAAATCCTCCGAACCCTTTCGTTTTGTTTCCCGAAATATTAATTCACGCGGTAATTTAATGTAGCAAAAAAACAAGCGTCTCATTTTAGCATCTCTGTCAACAGATGGCGAAATCTCTCTTTTTTTTGGTCTTTGTATTTGCAGAATTTTTTTTTATTTTACCATTTTTTATTATTATTATTATTCCATCTTCATCCTATAACCAATCATACGATGAGAGTCAAATAATGTCGCTAAAACCAAAAAAATTAAAAAATACGTATATATAAATATCACATGGGGGAAAAAAAAAGGTTAACAATCCACAAAAAATCTCAAAATAAAAAAAGGCAAAATACTGAGCTTTTTTAAAGACAAAAAATGATGTTAATTTAAATACGCAATTGCTGGCTTCGAAGAAAAAAAAATCAAATGCAAAAAATTTGCTCATTAAGATATATTTTCTGTGTGTGGGCGATCGGTGTTTTACACAGAAGCACAGAAGACACATTTCTGTGCGATGGACACAAAGATCAACATAAAAAGTGGGCATGCAGAGTGTCATGCAACACAAGAACCAATGCTAACATAATCTGAAGCAGAGGAACTAATCAAAGTCAGTTCTAGGGAGATTAAGGGAAAGTGGCAGTTCAAAGAAGCAGCTGCATCTAACAATCATCCTGAGCTTCCTCTTCTCAATTGTTATCACACAAAATAAAAATTGGTGAATGGTGATTTAATTAGTAATAATAACTTTAAGGAAGATCAAATTGTATTCTAAGTTATAAAGCAACACAGTGTTCAACATTCATTAGTTATCAAAACAAATTAAAACAATCAGATTTATATAGATAAAAAGAATTCAGTTAAAGATCACAGTTTGCATTCAACATAACGAAGACTAATTACCAGTAAGTTAATAAAAATATTAACAGATATATATATATATAAATCACATAAAATTAATTATATATTTTATAAAAATTACATGTTACTTTGGAAGTGAAGTAATTATTTATAATTTATTACAAACCGCAGATGCCTGATTTTCTTTCTAGAAACAGATAAAAAACACATGTTTTTTGTGCTCTCATAAACAAAAAAATTAATGAACGTAAATCACAAAATGCACTAACAAAAAACTTCCCTCTCAAAAAAGATTGACTACAGCAATTATTAAAATATATTTGAATGGATAAGGTTTTACGATGATTCTTGAAGAAAGAATTATTATACAGTCGCTCAAAAAAGTATCCGAACGCTGTGGTTGATTACAGAATTCAGAAAAAAATCTGGCAACGATTTTTTTTAGTAATTAGTGATCTGGAAATTAGTGATCAACAAAATTAGTGATCTGGCAACCTTCGTGTACACGAAAGTTGCCAGATCACTAATTTCTAAAAAAGGTTGCCAGATATTTTTTGTACACGAAGGTTGACAGATCACTAATTTCTAAAAAAATCGTTGCCATATATTTTTTCTGAATTCTGTAATCAACCCTAGTGTTCGGATACTTTTTTGAGCGACTGTAGGTGGTCATATTATTTTGATACTAGATCGTGTGGCTCACTAACGGAAATATTGAGCGTGTGCAGTTACCGTTCACATCAAACTGGAGCAGAGTGTCATGCAACACAAGGAGCGTGTGCAGTAACTGCACACACTCCAGTTTGCTGTGAACGGTAACTGGAGCGTGTACAGTTGCTGTACAGGCTCCAGATATTTTTTCTGAATTCTGTAATCACGTGACACGAAGGTTGCCAGATCACTAATTTCTAAAAAAATCGCTGCCAAATATTTTTCTGAATTCTGTAATCAACCGTAGTGTTCGGATACTTTTTTGAGCGACAGTAGGTGGTCATATTATTTTGATACTAGATCGTGTGGGCTCACTCACGGAAATATTGAGCGTGTGCAGTTACCGTTCGTTTTATCAGCGAACTGGAGCGTGTGCAGTAACTGCAAACTCTCGAGTTGGCTGTGAACGGTAACTGGAGCGTGTACAGTTGCTGTACACGCTCCAGATATTTTTCCTGAATTCTGTAATCACGTGACACGAAGGTTGCCAGATCACTAATTTCTAAAAAATTGTTTTTTCAAATATTTTTTCTGAATTCTGTAATCAACCATAGCGTTCGGATACTTTTTTGAGCGACTGTACCAAAACAAAAACAGCAAAGAACGGCAAAAGATTTCATATAAAACCAATTTGTTTTTAAATATATTCATCGTCAATTTAGATTTATTTTTCAGTGTCGGACCTGTTAGCGTGTTTGACTGCAGAGCAAATGCATTAGGATTCAAACCTCAAACAAGACATGGATGTTTATGATAATATCATGTGCTAAGATCTCTCCATCCTCACAGCATTTTTTTGTAGTAAATTATTGCATCGGCGGATTCTTGCAGACCTTCGTGCCATGTGGAGCTGCCCTAAAACAAATTTATTTCGTTTCTATATTCGATGACAAATTTTTCATAAAAACGGAAATGTTATTTATCTCAAGCAGCATGCTTACCATAATAGTCTGAATGGAATTTCCTAGTTAATGTGGGCTAGAGAAAGATCTGTGAAAAAGACGGGACCTCAGCAGAAAGACAACACATATCAGAGAGAAAAAAAAGGCATGCCTTATATGGGATTCGAACTCTGGAATCTGTTGTGTAGCCAAATATGCTCGCCATTATGATATGTATATAGGGATGGACAGACATGGAAATCCATTGCTGCAATTGGATCACATCTATTTATTGACGATTTTTCGAAAATAAAATAAAATTAAAAATATAGAAAAAATTCCCTTTTTCGTTTTTCTTGGTTAGCGCGCTTGGCTACTGATCTAAGGGACCTGGGTTCGAGCCCCGGGTAAGGCATGGATATATGTGTCGTTTTTCTGCAGAGGTCCTGCCATCCTCTCAGATCTTCTACTGTGGCATATAAACTGACAGGCTCCTGTCAAGACCTCTGTGGCAAGCAGCTGCTTGAGGGGGTATTTATTTTTATTATTTTGTACCAACATCAAGAAATTATGAGTTAAAAAGCAGAATTGTAATGTAGATAATATATAAATATATTATAATATAAAGCATTTATGTCAAAATACTAAAGTTTCATGGGGGAGGCCTAAAATATGCACTTTGGATATTTTTCTTACACAAAAGTTGCTCGACATTGGTCCATACAAAAAAATTTCAGTTGGGCCCAAAACATGCAAGTTTACTATCGATTTATGGAAGGCACTTAGGGCCAATGATACATATACGACATCTGCATATAACAAATTTACTTGTACTACCGCTGTATGCTTTAACACGGAAAAAAATATAAGATTCTACACAATTTAACTATACAGAGGAAAAAACTGCAGCTATAACTTGAAGCATCATCTAATAGCATCTAGAACAAAAGCGCAGTTGCTTACAGAATCTTCCTGTCTCGTGCTCAGTTGAACTTCGTCATTCCTGTTCTTTATTTCGTTTGCTATCAGCGACAACAAAATGCTTCGTAAAAGGCTGATTTGGAATCGAATGTTTCTTTTTTTGACATAATGCTGAAGCATATTTTTCCCCGAGGTTGGGCAGGAATGATTTTGCTTTCTCGGTAGAGTCCTTGTCGCAGGAAGAGAATTTGCGTTGTGTTCGACCAAAGGTAGACGAGGTTCAAGATCTGTGCATCGCAACCACTGGTCGGAGTTCGTGCGTTTACTCCTCGCATTGATATCATTTGATCGAATGTACACAGAAGAGCTTTGGTGTTGTTGTCGTGGATGGTAGGTAACCTAAAGCTGTCTCTCCGCTGGGGAAAATTTCCCTGTAATCAAGTTGCAGGAGAAATAGAAGAAAAATGCAGATTTTTTTTCTATTGAAAGTCTTGTCAGATTGAGGTTCTATATCGAAAGTTAATAGATTCGATGCATTTCGCTTTTGTGATTGAAGCTTTTGCCTGTTGAGGCTTTTGTGATTGAAACTTTTGCTTATTGAGGCTTTTGTGATTGAAACTTTTGCTTATTGAGGCTTTTGTGATTGAAACTTTTGCTTATTGAGGCTTTTGTGATTGAAACTTTTGCTTATTGAGGCTTTTGTGATTGAAACTTTTGCTTATTGAGGCTTTTGTGATTGAAACTTTTGCTTATTCAGGCTTTTGTGATTGAAACTTTTGCTTATATAGGCTTTTGTGATTGAAACTTTTGCTTATTCAGGCTTTTGTGATTGAAACTTTTGCCTATTGATGCTTCTGTGATTGAAACTTTTGCTTACAGAGGCTTTTGTGATTGAAACTTTTGCTTATAGAGGCTTTTGTGATTGAAACTTTTGCCTATTGATGCTTCTGTAATTGAAACTTTTGCTTATAAAGGCTTTTGTGATTGAAACTTTTGCTTATGGAGGCTTTTGTGATTGAAACTTTTGCTTATGGAGGCTTTTGTGATATGTAGAAAGTAAATTGCAATTAATTGTTTAAATGAGAAATTTTGTGATTTACTGTTAAGGTTAATTCATTCTTTTGTGATTGAAACTTTTGCTTATAGAGGCTTTTGTGATTGAAACTTTTGCTTATAGAGGCTTTTGTGATTGAAACTTTTGCTTATAGAGGCTTTTGTGATTGAAACTTTTGCCTATTGATGCTTCTGTGATTGAAACTTTTGCTTATAAAGGCTTTTGTGATTGAAACTTTTGCTTATGGAGGCTTTTGTGGTTGAAACTTTTGCTTATGGAGGCTTTTGTGATATGTAGAAAATAAATTGCAATTAATTGTTTAAATGAGAAATTTTGTGATTTACTGTTAAGGTTAATTCAGGCTTTTGTGATTGAAACTTTTGCTTATAGAGGCTTTTGTGATTGAAACTTTTGCTTATAGAGGCTTTTGTGATTGAAACGTTTGCCTATTGATGCTTCTGTGATTGAAACTTTTGCTTATAAAGGTTTTTGTGATTGAAACTTTTGCTTATGGAGGCTTTTGTGATTGAAACTTTTGCTTATGGAGGCTTTTGTGATATGTAGAAAATAAATTGCAATTAATTGTTTAAATGAGAAATTTTGTGATTTACTGTTAAGGTTAATTCAGGCTTTTGTGATTGAAACTTTTGCTTATAGAGGCTTTTGTGATTGAAACTTTTGCTTATAGAGGCTTTTGTGATTGAAACTTTTGCTTATAGAGGCTTTTGTGATTGAAACTTTTGCCTATTGATGCTTCTGTGATTGAAACTTTTGCTTATAAAGGCTTTTGTGATTGAAACTTTTGCTTATGGAGGCTTTTGTGATTGAAACTTTTGCTTATGGAGGCTTTTGTGATATGTAGAAAGTAAATTGCAATTAATTGTTTAAATGAGAAATTTTGTGATTTACTGTTAAGATTAATTTTGTTCAATGCTGCTTTTTTAGTTGTAATGCACCCGAAAGCCTTTTCTGATTACTTTTGTTCAGTTTTTTAAAATATAAAAAAGCAAAAGCTTAAAAAATGTAAACAACATATTTTTTAATAAGTTAAAGCAAGAGATTTAGGTCAAATGAAAGACAGATTACTCAGACAATATCCGGAATTTCTGCAGGAAAAAATAGTACCGTCCACACTTCTGCCCTTTCAGAATATGTTAGACTTTGTGCCTATTTATACAAATGACTGCGAAAGACCATTCTCGGAAATTAATCAGATTATGACACCAACTAAGCTTTGATTTTGACATTTAATACGTCTGTCTTTGTATGTCTATTTATCAGAAGTCTCGACGTCCACTTACACTTTTCAATCTACAAAGTATGTTAGCTCATAGCTAGTTCAAGGTCATCATTCAGCATTGGCAATTAAAAGTTGGATTGGCCTCAAGTATATGGAGTTGGGTTGGGTAGTTCATAGCTAGTTCATAGCTAGTTCAAGGTCATCAGGTCATAGTTCATCAAGGTCATAGTTAGTAGTTCATAGCTAGTTCAAGGTCATCATTCAGCATTGGCAATTAAAAGTTGGATTGGATTGTTTTACTTCTGAGCGGCACTTTTTTGCACACCATGAGCTAAATGGCCAGGCCACAAGGGCCCCGAAGGCTCAGAGAAGGTTGGGGGAGGGGACCCACTGGAACAGCTGTTGGGAGACATGGTAACCTCCCGTCAAGGCCATCCAGCGTGTTCTTTAACGTGCACAGGGTATGGCTCTCCCGCACACGGACCACGGCTTACGTCCCATCCGACGGACGGCGGCCTTTCCAAGCCCATCGGTGTCCCATACTGACCGTGGGCAAGGCGGGGAATTTTGCGGAGATAAATCTCAACGCTGGCCCAGCTGGGACTCGAACCTGGGAACTACAGATTACGAGCCTGGCGCGCTACCACATAGGTGAGCCACCCTTGCCCCACCTATGCAGTAACCCTACTCACCAAAGCAGAACATATTTAGATTTAGTTCTACCAATTAGTTCTACAAAGTAGAACCTGGGAACTACAGATTACGAGCCTGGCGCGCGACCGACTGAGCCACCCCCGCCGCCAATTAAAAGTGGAAACAACAATCGCTACACAGACAATGACGGAAACATGCTCTCTGTTTCTTTCCAAAAATTCTGTTATTATGTGAGTTTAAAATGTCTTGATTTTGCTCTGTTCCTGACAAATATAAGAAAAAAGAAAAGAAATATTCCCCTCATCGGCCTATTTTTGGCCATTTTATGGGTTCCAGATTCTATTTCTTTTTAGAAAAACGATTTTTAGAAAAGTGCTTTTGCTCTTCTGTTGGTCTATTCGATTCCCGTTTCATGAAACGTAATCTGTAGTTCCCAGGTTCGATTCCCAGCTGAGTCAGCGTTGAGATTTATCTCCGCTAAATTCCCCGCCCTGCCCACGGTCAGTAGGGGACACCGATGGGGTTGGAAAGGCCGTCGTTCGTCGGATGGGACGTTAAGCCGTGGCCCCGTGTGCGAGAGAGCCATACCATGTGCACGTTAAAGAACACGCTGGATGGCCATGACGCGAGGCTACCATCTGTCTCCCAACAGCTGTTCCGGTGGGTTCCCTCCCCCAACCTTCTCTGAGCCTTCGGGGTCCATGTGACCTGGCCATTTAGCCCATGG
The DNA here is from genome assembly GCA_038380435.1 of Ryuthela nishihirai. Classification (NCBI taxonomy): domain Eukaryota; kingdom Metazoa; phylum Arthropoda; class Arachnida; order Araneae; family Heptathelidae; genus Ryuthela; species Ryuthela nishihirai. Next base: position 39,666,575 of record JAWZYU010000018.1, on the reverse strand, counting down.
TACGCAAAAAAGTGCCGCTTAGAGGTAAAACAACCCAACCCAACGTTTCATGAAAACAAAAAAAAAATCGACGAAAGAATTAAATTGAAATACGAGGGAGGATCATTTAATTCGAGGACTGACATATCCAGCAATTATAAGCTTTTCATGCGAATTAATTCATGATATGTGGCAACACATCAACTCTTCATAGATACGGAGCAGTGTGTGCAAGTTGGAACTCATTCTGATATGGTAGCTAGAAGCAACACAACAGTAGAGACAGCTTATGCCATTTTCTCTCTTTGGAAAGGTGTTCCATTTTGTGTGTGACTTTTTGCAGGCTATGGCTGATTGGAAACTGAGTAGCAGTATGGGATAAGTTACTGTGTTCGGAGAGACTTAGGTGGTGCATATACAGTCAAAGAAATGCCTCAAGTATATGGAGTTGGGTTGGGTTGTTTTACCTCTGAGCGGCACTTTTTTGCACACCATGGGCTAAATGGCCAGGTCACATGGACCCCGAAGGCTCAGAGAAGGTTGGGGGAGGGGATCCACTGGAACAGCTGTTGGGAGACAGATGGTAGTCTCCCGTCAAGGCCATCCAGCGTGTTCTTTAACGTGCACAGGTTATGGCTCTCCCGCACACGGGGCGCCATACCCGTGTGCGGGAGTGGCGCCCCGTGTGCGAACCATACCCGAGTGCGCCATACCCCCGCCCCCAAGTGTATGGAGAGAACAGTGTTTGAAAAGAAGCGCGATTTTTAAGTTGCACAAATGTTTCATATTCCCACGGAGGACGACCCGAGATCTCGGCAACCGTGCACTGTTCTCCATACATTTGAGGCATCGATGTGACTGTCTGCGCACCACTTTAGCGTCACCGAACAGAGTAACATATCACATGACCCACACTCGTAGTACCAAGAGAATGTGAACTGTTCTAATAAGAGCAGCAACAAAAGATTAAAAGATTAATGTTACACATCATATCAAATGACACAGTATTTTTTTTTCAAGATTTTTTTCGACTATGCTCCGATTGCTTTTCAAGCCAGAAAAGGGCCATCACTCCAATAGTGAAAGCGGGGTATGAGTTTTATTTCGGATGCAAGATCGGGGACCAGGGTAAGGTCTGGACCCCACACATATGCTGCAGTACGTGTGCAAGAAATCTTCCGAAGTGGCTGAAAGGCTAAAAAGTGGGAATGCCATTTGCTGTTCCTATGGTTTGGAGAGAACCAAGCAATCACGCAAATGACTGCTACTTCTGCATGGTTCCACCTGTTTCTAAAGGCATCACAAGGAAAATGAAGTGGGCAAAAGCATACCCGAATATACAAACTCCTCTCCAACCAGTTCTGCACGGCTAAACCTTCCCGTTCTCGAACCTCCAAAAGAATTTTCCATCGATTCAGATGATGTGGTGGGAGGCCAACTGGCGTCGGCTTCTCCGCAGCCTTCGGTGTTTAATGATGATCCATACGTCTGACACGGTGCATCATCTGCGCCACACATTCTCACCGAAGAAGAAATGAACGATCTTGTTCACGATCTGGAGCATTCCACGGCCAAAGCAGAGTTACTTGATCAAGACTTAAACAATGGAATCTTCTGAAGGAAAATGTCCGAGTGACTTCGTTTCGAACTCATCATGAGCAGTTTGCACCTTACTTCAGAAAGGAAGATGATCTTGTGTTCTGCTCTGATGTAGATGGCCTGATGAATGCCCTCGGAATCAAACATGACCCTTAAGAATGACGACTATTCATAGACTCCTTGATATTGAGTCTCAAGTTGATGTTGCTGCAAATGGAAATTGCACTACGTGAAGAGACTCTGGCCTCAGAGGAAATCTCTGAAGGTGGGAGAAAAGAATGTGGAACACCCAGCACTGGCAGAAACGCACAAAATCCTGCTACCGTCCCTACACATTACACTCGGTGTGATGAAAAACTTCATAAAAGCCATGGATTGGACTGAATCAGCTTTCAAGTACTTGGCTGACAAATTCCCTCGACTAAGCGAAGCGAAAATTAAAGATTGAATTTTTGTGGGTCCTCAGATTCGCGAACTGTTCAGAGACCAGACGTTCGACAACCTCCTTCACGGTGACGAGAAAAAGGCTTTGGAAGTGTTTCGTCTGGTGTCAACTAAATTCCTCGGGAATGTCAGGGCAGACAACTACAAGAAACTGGTGAAGGACATGTTGTCTCTGTATCACAAACTTGGCTGCAATATGTCCTAAAGATCCACTTTCTCCATTTCCATTTAGATTTCTTCCCCGACAACTGCGGTATGGTTAGTGACGAACACGGTGATCGTTTTCACCAGGACATTGCAACGATGGAGAAACGATACCAGGGAAACTGATCCACTTCAATGTTGGCTGACTACTGTTGGACTCTCGCCAGAGATGATCCTGAGCAACTGTACAAGCGACGGGAAAAGTGACGTTGAAAATAAAAGCAGAGCAGAGTTTTACTGATATATCCCATATATCCCATATATACGTATTACTCTATTATATAAGAAACTATTGCGGATTTCTCAGAATTCGTAGCCGATTTTGCATTTTTGTTGTCATATTCGTTTTCTGCACCTTGAAATCTTTAAGAAATAGCAACTTTTATCTCAGAGGCATGACCTTTATGAAATTTTGTTGCCCAGTGATATGAAACCACATACAAAGAATGTAGAGGGAGAAGAAGTTAAGCTTCCATAGAGATTAATGTAAAATCGAGTATCGTGCATTTGGCGTAGAGGTGAAACGAACATTACAGGGAACGAACGCTTTTGTAATTACATGTTACTGTCAACTTCCATTCTCTTCGCTTTTCCTATGTAATAATTTCCCATTGATATCCTTGCAGAGTATATTAATATCAATTCTGTTTCCTGTTTCTATGCAACCAACAAAGCTTCTAATTGTAATAATTTATTCTATAAATTAACTTCAGACTAATTTCAAATCTTCTCTATCCGTTCAATTTATAATTGTTGGTTCAACGAAAAATAATTCCAATGGCAAAAATAAACCTTTATTAAAATCATGATATTATTTTTTTCAAATACAAAGTGCAGTTACTTTTTTTTCTTTTTTAAAATATAAATTTTTTGATGCATAATTCCTTTGCCCCTTATTGTTTGCTTCCCAGCTTAAACAATTGCACGATACGAATCGAAACACCACTTGAGGTCGCCACTTACGCTTTGTCAAAGCTGAACTTCTTTTCCTTATGCATTTTTGTCACATAGCTGTTATCCAGCTTTTACAAATAACATGCATAGAATCAAAATTTAAAAAATTAGTGGTAGCACTTAAGAGCTATTACACTGACAGCAATAATCTACCCATTTTTCTGAGAGAGATGCGGGAAATACAAATTTTTATATTTAAGAATAAGAAACGAATATTTTTTTTCCATGTTGTACAATTACCAATGAAATATTATTTTCATTTTTTCATCATCCACTAGCTCAAATTAAAACTTTTAATGAATGAAACAGTAAGTAAAGGAAAAACTTCTTTCCCTTTGAAAACGAGATTCTCCTATGCGCCAGAGGCGATATGCGTTGTTCTTCTTGTACAGTCGCTCAAAAAAATATCCGAACACTATGGTTGATTACAGAATTCAGAAAAAAATATCTGGCAACGATTTTTTTAGAAATTAGTCATCTGGCAACCTTCGTGTCACGTGATTACAGAATTCAGGAAAAATATCTGGAGCGTGCACAGTTGCTGTACACGCTCCAGTTACCGTTCACAGCAAACTGGAGCGTGTGCAGTTACTACACACGTTCCAGTTTGCTGAGAACGGTAACTGCACACGCTCAATATTTACGTGAGTGAGCCCACACAGTCTAGTATCAAAATAATATGACCACCTACAGTCGCTCAAAAAAAGTATCCGAACATTATGGTTGATTACAGAATTCAGAAAAAAATATCTGGCAACGTTTTTTTTTAGAAATTTGTGATCTGGCAACCTTCGTGTCACGTAATAATTCGGATATTTTTAATATATATAATGAGTATGAATATATAATGCAATGAATATGGAGCGTGTGCAGTTACCGTTCACAGCAAACTGGAGCGGTTGCGGTTAATGTTCAAAGCACATTGGATCGTGTGGGCTCACTCACGGAAATATTGAGCGTGTGCAGTTACCGTTCACAGCAAAATGGAACGTGTGCAGTAACTGCACACGCTCCAGTTTGCTGTGAACGGTAACTGGAGCGTGTACAGTTGCTGTACACGCTCCAGATATTTTATCTGAATTCTGTAATCACGTGACACGGAGGTTGCCAGATCACTACTTTCTAAAAAAATTGTTTTTCAAATATTTTTTCTGAATTCTGTAATCAACCATGGTGTTCGGATACTTTTTGAGCGACTGTAGGTGGTCATATTATTTTGATACTAGATCGTGTGGGCTCACTCAGGGAAATATTGAGCGTGTGCAGTTACCGTTCACAACAAACTGGAGCGTTACAGTAACTGCACACGCTCCAGTTTGCTGTGAACGGTAACTGGAGCGTGTACAGTTGCTGTACACGCTCCAGGTATTTTCCCTGAATTCTGTAATCACGTGACACGAAAGTTGCCAGATGACTAATTTCTAAAAAAATCGTTGCCAGATATTTTTTTTTAATTCTGTAATCAACCATAGTGTTCGGATACTTTTTTGAGCGACTGTCGGTGGTCATATTATTTTGATACTAGATCGTGTGGGCTCACTCACGGAAATATTGAGCGTGTGCAATTACTGGTGTGTACGGTAACTGGAGCGTGTACAGTTGCTGTACACACTCCAGATATTTTTTTGAATTCTGTAATCACGTGACACGAAGGTTGCCAGATCAGTAATTTCTAAAAAAAATCGTTGCCAGATATTTTTTTGAATTCTGTAATCAACCATAGTGTTCGGATACTTTTTTGAGCGACTGTACAGTGTATCTCCTATGTATCTATGAAGCCTTGAGATTTTTGCAATGCTCTCATTGAGATCATTGGCTTCATAAACCGTTTTTTCCTAAATGCGTTTCGCACCGTTGTATGTCGAAAATGATCCACTGGTTTTTAAAAAATGAAGGATTTGCTCCCAATCAACTCTTTCAATGTCTCGTTTTCTGACAATATTCGCTCAGTATTGAAGAGTTTGGAAGTTTTCATATTTAACAACAACAATCACCTGGGTCAACGTTGAGACTTATCTCCGCAAAATTCCGCGCCCTGCCCACGGTTAGTAGGGGACACTGATGGGCTTGGAAAGGTCACCGTCCGTCGGATAAGACGTTAAGCAGTGACCCCGTGTACGGGAGAGCCATACCATGTGCACGTTAAAGAACATGCTGGATGTCCTTGACGGGAGGCTACCATCTGTCTCCCAACAGCTGTTCCATTGGGTTCCCTCCCCCAACCTTTTCTGAGCCTTCGGGGTCCTCGTGACCTGACCATTTAGCCCATTGTGTGTATAATAGTGCCGCTCAGAGGTAAAATAACCCAACTCCACAACAACAATGGCAGTCACAAAAATTGACTTCAGAAGTCAATTGAAATTTAGTAATAAGTATTGCATCAGTATTTAATAAAATAAGTGTGTATTTTAGAAGTGTATGTAAAGAAATCTTTCATTATTCATTAGACTTGTATAAGTTTTTTAAGACTGGCATTGCTGTTGTTAAATATTAAACTTCCATAACTCATTAAATACCGAACGAATATTGTTGAAAATCGAGGTTTTGATTGATTTGATTGAGATTTTTATCTGCAATCACATTTTTCAAAACAATAACAACAAAAAAAATTAATTTCGAAGTTGTAGAGCTTCGACTTCAGCTTCCCATCGACATAACATTGGATTTTTCCTTAATTTATGGAAGCCAGTATAGTAAAATAAAAAATAAAATTTAAGAGGACTGATTGTTTATAAATTAGAATACTTCCCTGTGTACAGTCGCTCAAAAAAGTATTCGAACACTAAGGTTGATTACAGAATTCAGAAGAAAAAGCTGGCAACGATTTTTTTAGAAATTAGTGAACTGGCAACCTTCGTGTCATGTGACACGTGACACGAAGGTTGCCAGATCACTAATTTCTAAAAAAATCGTTGCCAGATATTTTTTCTGAATTCTGTAATCAACCATAATGTTCGGATACTTTTTTGAGCGACTGTAGGTGGTCATATTATTTTGATACTAGATCGTGTGGCTCACTCACGGAAATATTGAGCGTGTGCAGTTACCGTTCACAGCAAACTGGAGCGTGTGCAGTAACTTGCTGTGAACGGTAACTTGGAGCGTGTACAGTTGCTGTACACGCTCCAGATATTTTTCTTGAATTCTGTAATCACGTGACACGAAGGTTGCCAGATCGCTAATTTCTAAAAAAATCATTGCCAGATATTTCTTCTGAATTCTGTAATCAACCTTAGTGTTCGGATACTTTTTTGAGCGACTGTACTTTAAAGGATATGCTGGATAATCATCTAACTACTAAAAACTGTACAATAGGTCTCCTATGTATCTATGGACCCTTGGGATTTTTGCAATGCTGTCATTTAGACTAGGTTTCTGAATGTGGGGTACGCGTACCCCTTGGGGGCACGAGGTAAAATGTTTTGGGGTACGAGGTAAAATGTTTTGGGGTACGCCGTGAGAGCTCAAAAGTCGCTAGATCTAGTAACGAAGCCAGTGTTTTATTTTATTCCCATTGTTATACTATAACTATAGTTTTATCTCTCTATACAAGGGGTACGCCAGTTACATACACATTTCCAGCGGGTACGTGAAGCATAAAAGTTGAGAACCACTGATTTAGACCATTGGCAGCAAAACGTGCCGCTCAGGGGAAAAAACAACCGAACTCATCTGTGTCTGAATCAAATCTCCATTAATCTAAGTGAACAATTTGATTTGAAATGCGTGTTGTTACTCACGAATTTCATTCAGGAAAATTAAAATAGGAAACCGAAATTCCTTGGCGATCAATACAAGAGTAATCCTTTATTTTACCAGAGGAAATTGGCTGACTACGGCAAAAAAAGAGTTGAGTTATGAAGATATAGCAATCGTGCTGGACTCCACTGATGGGTACTACTTTCCTGTGATGGATAGGGGGACTGGATTCACCAGACCATAAAGCAATATATACGAGAAAACCTTGTATGAGGCTGAAACTTTCAAGTAAGGAAAGGCAGATAAAAATGAAAGCAAGATAAGGAATACACTAGTTATTCTTTGCACAGTTTGCGGACTTTTATCTACAATGAATTTAGTGTTCTTCACAATTCCAATCCTTCTCTGGATTGTTATATTTATGTCATCTAAATTTTACGAGACAATTTATAATTGTCACAGAGGTTTTCGACTATAATGTAAAGTATTGATGCATGGAAAATTATGTTTGGTCATTTTGCATTACAAATATTAATGTAAAGGCATTTCTAAAAATTAATTTACTCACTTCTTATGGATTGAATTCTTTTGATCTTTTTCGTAAACGATTTTAGTGAAAATCAAAAGAATTGCGGACATGAAAGGAGGATGGATGAATATATTTGAGAATAATAATTCGTGTAACAAACTGTAAGAGGGATTTGTAAGAGTAATGCAATGTGTCAAAAACATAGCGTGACTAGCAGATCCGAAAAGTTCTCTGCTCATAATATATCGCTGTGGAACAATGATGATAATTCAAATTTCGTCCTAGAGTTTAATGTGATGGGGAATCTTTTTCAAACTGTATAATAAAGGAAATGAAAAGATAACATGTATCACAAAAGAAAATATCCATGACTTGGAAGGAAAGAGAGATCTCTGCAAAAAAGCAACAAGTATCAGAAAAGAAAATATCATGACCTGGAAAAAAGGAGAAACCTCTGCAGAAAGACAAAAATATTCATGACTTGGAAGGAAGGAGAGATCTGTGTAAAAAGGCAACATGTATCACAAATTAAAATATTTATGACTTCGAATGAAGGAGAGACCTCCGTAGAAAGGCAGCATATATCATAAAAGAAAATATCCATGATTTGGAAGGAAGGAGAGATCTCTGCAAAAAAGGCAACACATACCACAAAGGAAAATATCATGACTTGGAAAAAATGAGAAACCTCTGTATAAAGACAACATGTATCACAAAGGAAAATATCATGACTTGGAAAAAATGAGAAACCTCTGTAAAAAGGCAACATGTATCACAAAGAAAAATATCATGACTTGGAAAAAAAGGAGAAACCTTTGTAGAAAGACAACATATATCACAAAGAAAAATATCCATGATTTCGAATGAAAGAGAAACCTCTGTAGAAAGACAACATGTATCACAAAAGAAAATATTCATGACTTGGGAAAAAGGAGAAACTCCGTAGAAAGACAACATGCATCACAAAAGAAAATATCAATGACTTGGAAAAAAAAGGAGAAACTCTGTAGAAAGTCAACATGTATCACAAAGGAAAATATTCATGACTTGGAAGGAAGAAGAGACCTCTGTAGAAAGGCAACAACTATTAGAAAGGAAAATATCCATGACTTCGAATGAAGGAGAAACTCTGTAGAAAAACAACATGTATCACAAAAGAAAATATTCATGACTTGGAAAGAAGGGGAGAGACCTCAGTAGGAAGAGAAGATAGAAAGAAAAATTCATCGCCTGGCTAGGGAGGAAAAACTTATGTGTAAGAAAGTCAACATGTAGCAAAAACGAAACATCTGCAGCTTGAGAGTAAAGAGGGACCTCTACAGAAAGGCAGCATGCATCAGAAAGAAAGTATCCATGTATTATCGGGTACTCGAACCTCGTTTTCTTTGCGCCTTAACCAACCTGCTAACTACTCCACCATGGTATAGCTACTTATAGTTCATTTGAAAGGAAAAGCATGTGTTTCTAAAAACTGGAACTTATTGCTAGCTGGACGGATCCAGTCTCCAGAAGTAGTTCCTTGTCCGACAAACGAGAGTGAATATATACTGTCTAGAAAAAAAATCAGAGAATGTCTGTCCCAAATCAGTGGAAGCCTAATTCGACGCTTCGAACTTCTTAAAAAGATCTATTATGGGAAAACTAACTCGCGATAGATCCAAGGTATACGTCAGGTTTATTTAAATCTTGAATTTCAGAGATGTTCAGTCGCTATTTAAACAATTATGAAAGCTAGAACATTGAACTATAGCAAAGTTAGTCTTAATGTTGTGTTCAAAATCGACAAAATTCGAAAGAATTATTTGCATAAGCTTCTAAAATATACTCTTACCTTAAAAGTTCGGATTTTTTTTAATAATTTGAAATAACATTTATTAAATTTTAATTATCTTGTAAGGCAAATTTCTACGACTGTTAGTTGTTCTAACTTCCATAAATCTTTATGGAACTTAATGGCATAAATATTTATTGATTATTATTGTAAATCAAAATTTAGGTGAAATAAATTAGGATTTTTTTAATTCATCTTCGGTTACATTTCTTCCATAAAATTCTTGCGAAAATGCAGGTGAAAATTGAAGTGGAAAGATTTTCTCCAAAACTGAAGATCTGATAATTCTCGTGGACAATTCCGAAGTGACGTCACAATTCTGATCTTACGCAATCAGAAATGACGTCACGATAGTTAAGAGGCGAAAATATTAGACATTAAGCAGAATAAAATGGAAATTTGGGTTGTTTTACCTCTGAGCGGCACTTTTTTGCACACCATGGGCTAAATGGCCAGGTCACATGGACCGCGAAGGCTCAGAGACGGTTGGGGAAGGGGAGCCACTGGAACAAGCTGTTGGGAGACAGATGGTAGCCTCCCGTCAAGGCCATCCAGCCTGTTCAATTACGTGCACAGGATATGGCTCCCCGCACACAGGGCCACGGCTTAACGTCCCATCCGACGAACAGAGGCCTTTCCAAGCCCATTGGTGTCCCCTACTGACCGTGGGCAGGGAATTTTGCGGAGATAAATCTCGACGTTGACCCAGCTGGGACTCGAACCTGGGAACAACTGATTACGAGCCTGGCGCGCTACTGACTGAGCCACCCCGGCGCCAATAAAATGGAAAGCAGAAACAATTTCATTTATGGCTGTCTTAGATTCATGATATATCCCAATTCTGTTTAAGAAACTTAAGTTATGAGATTCACTTATTTCTAAATAAAATCAGTCCTGATATATCTGAGCCGGGGGTGGCTCAGTCGGTAGCGCGCCAAGCTCGTAATCTGTAGTTCCCAGGTTCAAGTCCCTGGGTCAGCGTTGAGATTTATCTCCGCAAAATTCCCCACCCTGCCCACGGTCAGTAGGGGACACCGATGGGCTTGAAAAGGCCACCGTCCGTCGGATGGAACGTTAAGCCGTGGCCCCGTGTGTGGGAGAGCCATACCCTGCGCACGTTAAAGAACACGCTGGATGGCCTTAACGGGAGGCTACCATCTGTCTCCCAACAGCTGTTCCAGTGGGTCCCCTCCCCCAACCTTCTGCTGAACCTCCGGGGTCCATGTGACCTGGCCATTTAACCCATGGTGTGCAAAAAAAGTGCCGTTCAGAGGTAAAACAACCCAACCTGATATTTCTGTTTCAATCCTCAGTGGAAATTAGGTGCTGAAACTTCGAATCCATAGCATCCTCTGTTGACGGTCCTAGGACAGGGCCGCAATATTAATACTTTTTAAATAATAAATATGCAATTATATCTTAAGTTTCTGAAGTACAATTCAAATAAATGGTAAGCAGTTTTTTAGGTTACAGTTATGTTCTTTTTCAAATAAAAGAAATAAAGTTCGAAGATTAAACATTAAACTCTTTGACGAACAGAACGGTACGTTTCCTTAAAGAGTAAGCACAATTAAGCAAAGTTGGGTTGGGTTGTTTTACCTCTGAGCAGCACTTTTTTGCACACCATGGGCTAAATGGCCAGGTCACATGGACCCCGAAGGCTCAGAGAAGGTTGGGGGAGGGGACCCACTGGAACAGCTGTTGGGAGACAGATGGTAGCTTCCCGTCAAGGCCATCCAGCGTGTTCTTTAACGTGCAAAGGGTATGGCTCTCCCACACACGGGGCCACGGCTTAACGTCCCACCCGACGGACGGCGGCCTTTCCAAGCCCATCGGTGTCCCCTAGTGACCGTGGGCAGGGCGGGGAATTTTGCGGAGATAAATCTCAACGCTGACCCAGCTGGGACTCGAACGTGGGAATTACAGATTACGAGCCTGGCGCGCTACCGACTGAGCCACCCCCTCCCCAACAGAAAGAGAAATGCTTTCAGTAGTGTCAAAGTATTTTAGCCGATGGATTCATTTGTATTTGGAGCAAGTAAACTAAAGACTTATGCTCGAAAGTGTCAGATATTGTATGTGATTAAATTTAAGGACGGAGCCACGTGCCTGACGTGACGAATGCTTGTAATATGTGACTTGCTTACGTGTCAACGAGAAATCGATTAAAATGTCACACTCTTGTGAATGACTTATCCAGAGAACTGTGATTTAAAGAGAAGGCTTGTCATGTTTGAAACATTGCTTCGTGATATTAGTCATCATTTGTATGAATCAATAGTCTCATAGATTGAAATTTGAAGGATAAGGGGCAGCTGAAGGAGCAGTAGCTGCAATTGGAGCGATGATTGCTGGTCTTAGTTTCAGTTGTTCGGTTGTTTTAACCTTTAAGCAGCACTTATTTTGCATTAAATGGTCAGGTCATAAGGACCCCAAGGGTTCAGAGAATTGGGTTGTTTAACTTAGAGTAGGGATTGTCAATGTGGGGTACGCGGTAAAAATTTTTGGGGTAGGCCATGAGAGCTGAAAAGTCACTAGATATATGTTATATATATATGTTTTATTTTTTATTCCTATTGCTTTGCTATAACGATAGGGGGTGGCTCAGTCGGTAGCGCGCCAGGCTCGTAATCTATAGTTCCCAAGTTCGAGTCCCAGCTGGGTCCCCGTTGAGATTTATCTCCTCAAAATTCCCTGCCCTGCCCACGGTCAGTAGGGGACACCGATGGGCTTGGAAAGGCCGCCGTCCGCCGGATGGGACGCTAAGCCGTGGCCCTGTGTATGGGAGAGCCATACCCTGTGCACGTTAACGAACACAATGGATGACCTTGAAGGGAGGCTATCATCTGTCTCCCAGCAGCTGTTCCAGTGGGTCCCCTCCCCCAACCTTCGCTGAGCCTTCGGGGTCCATGTGGCCTGGCCATTTAGCCCATGGTGTGCAAAAAAGTGCCACTCAGAGGTAAAACAACCCAACCTAACTATAACTATAGTTTGATCTGTCTATAAAAGGGGTACGCCAGTTACATACACATTTCCAGGGGGTATGTGAAACAAAAGGTTAAGAACCACTGACCCACAGCGTCACGTTTTTGCACAAAATGAGCAAAATGGCCAGGTCACAAGGACCCCGAAGGCTCATAGAAGGTTGGGGATGGAACCCACTGGACAGCTGTTGGTTGACAGATGATAGCCTTCCGTCAGGGCCATCTAGCGTGTTCTTTAGCGTCCACATAGTATGGCTCCTGCAAACGGGGCACGGCTTTACGTTCCATTCGACGGACGGCGACCTTCTAAGACAATCGGTGTCTCTACTGATAGAGAGAAGGACGAGGAGTTTTGCACAGATAAATCTCAATTTTTTTTGTGCTAAGTATTATCGTATAAAAAAGTTCATGAAGCAGTTCTTTCAATATTGGGCAACATTTAAAGAGAGTTGTGCTGTTTTACCCCTGAACGACATTTTTGCGCACAAAATAAGCTAAATCAGGGGTTCTCAACGTGGGGTACGCGGTTGGGTTGTTTTACCTCTGAGCGGCACTTTTTTGCACACCATGGGCTAAATGGCCAGGTCACATTGACCCCGAAGGCTCAGAGAAGGTTGGGGGAGGGGACCCACTGGAACAGCTGTTGGGAGACAGATGGTAGCCTCCTGTCAAGGCCATCCAACGTGTTCTTTAACGTGCACAGGGTATGGCTCTCCCGCACACGGGGTCACGGCTTAACGTCCCATCCGATGGACGACGGCCTTTCCAATCCCATCGGTGTCCCCTACTGACCGTGGGCAGGGTGGGGAATTTTGCGGAGATAATTCTCAACGCTGATCCAGCTGGGACTCGAACCTGGGAACTACAGATTACGAGCCTGGCGCGCTACCGATTGAGCTACCCCCGCCCCTGGGGTACGCGGTAAAATATTTTGGGGTACGCCGTGAGAGCTCAAAAGTCGCTAGATCTAGTAACAAAGTCAGTGTTTTATATTATTCCCATTGTTATACTATAACTATAGTTTTATCTATCTATACAAGGGATACGCCAGTTGCATACACATTTCCAGGGGATACGTTTTTTGGGACCCCAAAGGCTTAGCGATGAGTTTCCTTTATTATTTCCGTTTTCATTAGCTTCTGAGGCAAATTCTTAAAACTGCCTAAGCTGCTGTTAAATATTTCAATTTCCATAAATAGCTGTCGAAATATGAAACGGATATTTTTGAAAATTTGGATTTAGCTGAATTTGGTTAACCTTTCAGCTGCAGTGATGCTTTTCCTTGAAAAGCCTACTTCCAAATTAAGAGATTTTTGAATACTACTTTCATATTAATTTAACATTGAATAGTCTTAGTAAGAGAATGAATATTTCTGTGAAAAAGAATTCAAATGTTGGGGCTGGGGTGGCTCAGTCGGTAGCGCGCCAGGCTCGTAATCTGTAGTTCCCAGGTTCGAGTCCCAGCTGGGTCAGCTTTGAGATTTATCTCCGCAAAACTCTCCGCCCTGCCCACAATAAATAGGGGACACCATTGGACTTGAGAAAGGCCGCTGTCCGTCGTATGGGACGTTAAGCTGTGGCTCCGTGTGCGGGAGAGCCATACCCTGTATGCGTCAAAGAACACGCTGGATGGCCTTGACGGGAGGCTACCATCTATCTCCCAACAGCTGTTCCAGTGGGTCCCTTCCCCCAACCCTCTCTGAGCCTTCGGGGTCCATGTGACCTGGCCATTTAGCCCATGGTGTGCAAAAAAGTGCCGATCAGAGGTAAAACAATCCAATCCAATTCAAATGTTAATCTCGACAGAAAAACAATGTCCGAATGCAAAACAAAATAATGCTTTTAATAAGATGCATAATTAATGCTGTTATTAACACGAAATGTTTGAAAATGCACGCTGGCAGCAGGGATTAATTATTTATTTCATTTATCCCCATTTTATTCACATTATTCGGGAACAAAATGAAATTAAGGAAATGATGATGAAAGAGGAAAGAAATTGTGTCTGAGACAGGAAAGCAAAAAGAAATGGATTCAGTTGTTCGGATTGTTTACGTAGCTGTTGAACAAAAATCAATAAACGGAAACAAGGAGATCGATGACGTCAGTAACTCGAATTATAAACATCGAAAGGAGAGAATTTGTTTTAAAATCGGTTTCATTCTTTTGTGATTTTTTTATCGACAGGGAGTGTTTTTTTATTATTAGATGCTGATTATTTATGGAAGTTAACAAAAATCAGCTATTCAATTTGATCATTTGAGCAAATAAATCAATGATTTTTATTGAAGTAATTTTCTCGAATGACAAAAAGTCATCAGATTATGCTTGTTGCAGAAAACATGACGAAGTGTGAGTTGGAACATATGCAAATACGACTGTAGAGAATTCAAAAGCCCGAGTGGTATTTTTATGAAGAAGCTGTCTTGTAAATGTGACAGACAAATAATGTCTTTCAAATTGTGTTTTGGAACTATTGGGATTGCATGAAACAAAATTCAATGCTATGCGCATTTCTAAATCAGTTTGCTTTTTTCGTTTACTAGTTTTACAACTTGCATTTCTTAAACATTAGGTATTTTGGTACGTTTGTCTAAGGGAAATTACATGTGTATGGGGCTGTAAATGTTACAGTTAAAGTACTAATTTGAAAATAATTGAAAAAACTTAACAACGGGGTGTTAGACTGAATTATAGACAACTAGTAAACATGGTCTATACACCATATAGATTGGATTGTTTTACATCTGAGCTGCACTTTTTTGTATAATGGGCTAAATGATCAGGTCACAAGGACTCCAAGGGGTCAGAGAAGTTTGGGGGAAGGGGACGCATTGGACAGCTGTTAAGAGACGGATGGGAGTCTCCCGTCAAGGACTCCAAGGGATCAGGGAAGTTTAGGGGAAGGGGACGCATTGGACAGCTGTTAAGAGACGGATGGGAGTCTCCCGTCAAGGACTCCAAGGGATCAGGGAAGTTTAGGGGAAGGGGACGCATTGGACGGCTGTTAAGAGACGGATGGCAGTCTCCCGTCAAGGCCATCCAGCATGTTCTTTAACGTGAACAGGATTTGGCTCTCTTGCATATAGTGCCACGGCTTAATATCTCGTGCGACGGACGGCGGTCTTTTCAAGCCATCGATGTTCCCTTTCTGAACGAGACCAGGGTGGGAGCTTAGCAGAGATAAGTCTCAACACTGGAGCAGGTGAGACTCGAACCTGGGAACTACAGATTACGAACCTGGCGCGCTAATGACATACACTATATAACCCAAAATATTGTGATACTGTCGTGTTATGTAAATGAAACACATATTTATAGCTCCGTGGAATTTCTACAAGAGGCTTGTAATGAAAACCGTTACTGGATAAAAGTTCAAAAACTCAACTCAAATCTCTCTAAATCTAGATTTTTTTTTTAATTGTTTGGTGCCACGGTATTGTCAAAAGTAACATAAAAGGGCTTTCGCCGTTTTGTTAAATTTATGGAAATCTGAAAGAAAAGTGTTTAGGTTGACGTAGCATCAATATCTGCTGTTAAATACTTCAACAGCAATAACTCTTTGAATATTAAATTAATATTTTTGAACATGGAGATTTAAATATTTTTCTAATAGATCTTCGATTTGCCTCCAGAGATATTTTCATATAAAGCTTTAAGTTGAAAGTTGCGAAATTTCAAATGTGGCTTTCGATTCACGTCATATCCAAAGCTCCAGATAGTTTTGGTTGGGTTGGATTGGATTGTTTTACCTCTGAGCGGCACTTTTTTGCGCACAATGGGCTAAATGGCCAGGTCACATGGACCCCGAAGGCTCAGAGAAGGTTGAGGAAGAGGACAACTGTTTGGAGACAGATTATAGCCTCCCGTTGAAGCCATCCAGCGTGATCTTTAATGTGCACAGGGTATGTCTCTCCCGCACACGGGACCCTGGCTTAACGACCCATCCGACGGACGGCGGTCTTTCCAAGCTCATCGGATGGGAGTCTCCCGTCAAGGATTCCAAGGGATCAGGGAAGTTTAGGGGAAGGGAACGCATTGGACAGCTGTCTTTCTTTGCACATCATCGGTGTCCCCTACTGACCGTGGGCAGGGCGGGGAATTTTGCGGAGATAAATCTCAACGCTGACCCAGCTGGGAGATAGTTTTCGTAATATAGTGAATAAACATAAGGGAAGAAATTCTCCTTGATTCGAACAGGGAATCACCTCCCTCTGCAATAGTTGCTCTGCCATTTCAGTCAAGAATTCACATTTGCGCAGATAAGGCTTTGTATCAGGAGCTACCTATTAAGCTATTAAAACCGACAGAGAAACTCAAGTTATAATACCCAAGTTCGGTTATTACATGATGCCATTGATATCTGTGCATGATGTTAATTACATCCTCAGCTCGGTTTTCGGTACACCTATGAATCATGGCAGAGAACTCACTCGCCGAAATGACAGTGGTCGTCAATCAGAACGACGTGACTTCGGTGTTATAATTCTGTTCGTCTGTCGATTTGCATTTCATAATAGGAAGCTTCTTGACATGAAGTCTACGGCATATTTCGGACTAAATAAGCAAATATGGATAGCAGTCGTCTTAGTTCAACCGGAGGAAAGAGTTGGGTTGTTTCACCTATGAGCGGCACTTTTTTGCACACCATGGGCTAAATCAGTGATTCACAACCTTTTCTGGACCATCGCCCCCTTTAGAAGAGAACAAAAATTTCAACGCCCCCCTAGTCCATAATACAGTGGACCTTCGTTATAGCGCTGCTCGCTATACCGCGCACTCGGTTATAGCGCGGGCGATGTTCGCGATAAGTTATAGATAGCGTTTGTTTTTACATATTTTCAAGCGTACCTTATGTACGTAAATAAAATAATAAATATATGTGCTTATTAAGATGTATAACTATATTATGTGAATTTTAATAAAACACTTAATAAATAAATTGGTTTTTTTAATTAAAATGCATAATATATATAGTTGATGAGATGTTTCAGTATATAGCTCAAATCGTTCTGAGTAAATTTATTGTGTCGCCACCGCGCCGCTCGGTATAACGCGGTTCACCTTATAACGCGGGTGTTGTTTCCCGCCCGACATGCGCGTTATATCGGGGGTCCATTGTAGTTAATTTTATATGAATTAAAATATTGTTGCATATTATCTATACCTAATTTATCTGTTTATTTATCTATTAAAAATCATAATACCGCCCCCATGGAAGGCTCCAGCGCCCACTGGGGGGCGGTATCGCCCCCGTTGGGAATCTATGGTCTAAATAGTCAGGTCACATGGACCCCAAAGGCTCAGAAAGGTTGGGGGAGGGGACCCACTGGAACAGCTGTTGGGAGACAGATGGTAGCCTCCCGTCAAGGCCATCCAGCGTGTTCTTTAACGTGCACAGGGTATGGCTCTCCCGTACACGGGGCCACGGCTTAACGTCCCATCCGACGGACGGCGGTCTTTCCAAGCCCATCGATGTCCCCTACTGACCGTGGGCAGGGCGGGGAATTTTGCGGAGATAAGTCTCAATGCCGACCCAGCTGGGACTCGAACCTGGGAACTGCAGATTACGAGCCTGGCGCGCTACCGACTGAGCCACCCCCGCCCATAAAGTTCAGGTAATGCATATGGAATATTGCTTGTATAAAACTTATTCAGGTAATGGGTGTAGAATAAAGTTCAGATGATACTTATGTCTTAGTATTTCATTAGTATCTATCCAACATATAGAAAAGATTTTCATTTATATCTTGAAGCAACAAAATGGCTGCATTTTCTCATCGACTCCTTTCAGGGATAAGAGGATAAATCGCTGCTGTCAAAGTTAATCTCCATGATCAACACACTTCACCACCGAAATCTGAAACGTCCAGAGTTTACAACAGTCGTCAAAAATCTCGAATTTTGGAGATAAAAAACTGTGGAATTTGAAACTTATTAAAATATTTGAAAAAAAATAAGAATACTCTTTTTTAATTAGCACCTATCCAATTCAAAAAGTAGCATTTATATATTATCTCTTAAAATTGAAAAAAAAAAAGGTGACTTTCTCCTCCCTCTAGAGGTAAGGTCCAGAGAGTTTTGGTAATATAGTGTCGACAAATCATTCTTGTCGATGTAAACACTTACCAGGAAGTGTAGGCAGGGGTTGCAGTTTCCAGGTTCGAGTCCCTCCTAGGCCAGCGTTGAGATTTATTTCCTCAAAACTCTTTCCCCTACCCTCGGTGAGTTGGGTTTTGGGTTGGGTTGTTTTACCTCTGAGCGGCACTTTTTTTGCACACCATGGGCTAAATGGCCAGGTCACATGGACCCCGAAGGCTCAGAGAAGGTTGGGTAAGGGGACCCACTGGAACAGCTGTTGGGAGACAGATGGTAGCCTCCCGTCAAGGCCATCCAGCGTGTTCTTTAACGTGCACAGGGTATGGCTCTCCCGTACACGGGCCATGACTTACCGTCCCATCCGACGGACGGCGGCCTTTCCAAGCCCATCGGTGTCCCCTACTGACCGTGGGCAGGGCGGGGAATTTTGCGGAGATACCCTCGGTGAGTAGTGGACACCGATGACCTTGGAAAGGGAGCCGTCTGTCGAATGGGACGTTAAGCCGTGGTTCTCTGTGCGGGGAGAGTCATAACTTGTGCACGTTGCAAGAACAAGCTGGATGACCTTGACTGGAGGCTGCCATCTGTCTCCTAATAGCTGTTCAGGGGTCCCCTCACACAACCTTCTCTGAGCCCTCGGGTCATTGTGACCTGGCCATGTAGCCCATTGTGTACCAAAAGTGACGCTCAGAGATAAAACAACCCAATTTAAGTCTACCAGGGAAATTTGAAATTTTTATCAAGAGTAAATCGTTTACAATAGACGTAATCTCTAGAAAATTGCAAATTTAGGGCCCTTTAAAGGTAGAATTTAAAACCTACTAGAACTACAAAAACATGCATATTCTTCTAGGGGTGGCTCAGGCGGTAGCGCGCCAGGCTCGTAATCTATAGTTCCCAGGTTCGAGTCCCAGCTGGGTCAGCTTTGAGATTTATCACCGCAAAATTCCACGCCTTGCTCACGGTCAGTAGGGGACACCGATGGGCTTGGAAAGGCCGCCGTCCGTCGGATGGGACGTTAAGCCGTGGCGCCGTGTGCGGGAGAGCCATACCCATGTGACCTGGCCATTTAGCCCATGGTGTGCAAAAAAGTGCAGCTCAGAGGTAAAACAACCCAAATATTCTTATATTTTTTTAGTAACTGTTCCACCCTCTAAAATATTTATTTATCTACGAAGAAGAAAAAGTTGATTATTTGCAGACACATAGATTACAAATTGGAAATAATGACTGCCTTTTGGAAAATGTTAAAACGTAGCTTTATTAATTATTGTCTGTTGTCACTTGTGGCAAGCATTTGCTTTTTTTTTATTCTAAAGAGCGGATTTAATTTATCTTTCACCTTGAGGTGTAATGTTTTACGAAAACATCTGGAATGTATTAAGACTAAAAAATTCAATTCACTTCCATTCTGATTCAAGATTCCTAAAGTTCCATTCAGTTGCTTTTGCGAGGCGAATGAGAAATGTCAAAAGGTCAAGCAGAATCTGCGATCTCCTTTTCGCCCGGTCAATAATCTCGTGCCAGAAGTAGTTCTAAATAAGATTTGGATAAGTGGTGCAGAAGGATGCAGATAGCGCTGATGATTCGATGCCGACTACGTCGCTCATAGGCACTGCGAAGTGAGGAAAGCATCTCGTCATTCGGAACTGATAGTAGCAATAATATTTTTGCTCTCTCTGTCCCCTACGGGTGAGTATGGGTTGGTTCAGTCGGCAGCGCCACAGACTCGTATTTTGATGTTCGAAGGTTTTAGTTCCAACTGCGCCTGCGTTGAGATTTCTTCCTCTAATTTCCTACTGTGTCTTGGGTGTGGGGCGGGGGTAGCTCAGTCGGTAGCGCGCCAGGCTCGTAATCTGTAGTTCCCAGGTTCGAGTCCCAGCTGGGTCAGCGTTGAGATTTATCTCCGCAAAATTCCCCGCCCTGCCCACGGTCAGTAGGGGACACCGATGGGCTTGGAAAGGCCGCCGTCCGTCGGATGGGACGTTAAGCCGTGGCCCCGTGTGCGACAGAGCCATACTCTGTGCACGTTAAAGAACACGCTGGATGGCCTTGACGGGAGGCTACCATCTGTCTCCCAACAGCTGTTCCAGTGGGTCCCCTCCCCCAACCTTCTCTGAGCCTTCGGGGTCCATGTGACCTGGCCATTTAGCCCATGGTGTACAAAAAAGTGCCGCTCAGAGGTAAAACAACCCAACCCCTACAGGTGAGTATGGGTTGGTTCAGTCGGCAGCGCGACAGGCTCGTATTTTGATGTTCGAAGGTTTTAGTTCCAACTGCGCCTGCGTTGAGATTTCTTCCTCTAGTTTCCTACTCTGTCTTGGGTGAGAGGAAGGATCAATGATCGGCCTCGAAAATTGCTCATTTCGATGGACAGAGCGCCAGTTTGTACAGTCGCTCAAAAAAGTATCCGAACACTAGGGTTGATTACAGAATTCAGAAAAAATATATGGCAACGATTTTTTTAGAAATTAGTGATCTGGCAACCTTCGTGTCACGTGATTACAGAATTCAGAAAAAATATCTGGAGCGTGTACAGTTGCTGTACACGCTCCAGTTACCGTTCACAGCAAACTGGAGCGTGTGCAGTTACTGCACACGCTCCAGTTTGCTGTGAACGGTAACTGCAGACGCTCAATATTTCCGTGAGTGAGCCCACACGATCTAGTATCAAAATAATATGACCACCTACAGTCGCTCAAAAAAGTATCCGAACACTATGGTTGATTACAGAATTCAGAAAAAATATATGGCAACGATTTTTTTAGAAATTCATTTTTTTTAGAAATTCAGTGATCTGGTAACCTTCGTGAAGGTTACCAGATCACTGAATTAAATGAAATTAGTGATTTTTAGATCACTAATTTCTAAAAAAAATATCGTTGCCAGATATTTTTCTTAATTCTGTAATCAATCATAGTGTTCGGATACTTTTTTGAGCGACTGTACTCGTGCACATTAAAAAGACTGGATGATTTGATGGGATAATTCCATTTCTTCATTTTTCTGCTAACAGTAGTCAGTGGTCTCTAAGCTCCCGGGAACTTGAGACTCATCCATTTAGCCCATTGTGTGCAAGAAAGTGCTCCTCAAAGACAAACAGTTCCACTCTCCCTCTGAACACAAGTAAAAAAAAAAGTATGATATCCCCCCCCACCCCCGTAAACCGTAAAATACCATTTTCCTCATTTAAAAGTCATGAAGTCACTCTTAACATCGATATCAAATTTAAGTCATGATTGATTAAATATTTGATTACGATGCTAAGAATGACTTCATGATTTTTAACCGAAGAAACATAAAGAGAATTATTAAGGAATTAGCTTTTCGCTCCTCTGGGTAATTCCTAAAATGGCATTTACTCCCACTCCCCCACACAATCTTGAATTGTCCCTGAGACCACAGGCAGAGTCACGTGATCTGCGACTAAGGTAAGACCACATTACTCAAGATATCATCGACACCATTGCCTTACATTATATTTGCATGTCTAGCCCCTTTGCAATGTCGTTAGACTTTATAACACTCTTTCACTTCCGCGTTCTTTCGATGTGAAAGGCGACACCGACGGACTTGGAAACTCCGCCTTCCTTCGATGTGAAAGGGGACACCGATGGGTTGGAAACTCCGCCTTCCTTTGATGTGAAAGGGACACAGATGGGCTTGGAAACTCCGCCTTCCTTCGATGTGAAAGGGGACACCGATGGGTTTGAAACTCCGCGTTCTTTTGATGTGAAAGGGGACACATATGGGCTTGGAAACTCCGCCTTCCTTTGATGTTAAAGGGGACACCGAAGGACTTGCTTGTAAACTCCGCCTTCCTTCAATGTGAAAGGGGACAGCGATGGACTTTAAACTCCGCCTTCCTTCTATGTGAAAGGGGACACCGACGGACTTTAAACTCCGCCTTCTTTCGATGTGAAAGTTGACACCGACGGACTTGTAAACTCCGCCTTCCTTCGATGTGAAAGGGGACACCGAAAGACTTGCTTGTAAACTCCGCCTTCCTTCGAGGTGAAAGGGGGACACCGAAGGACTTGTAAACTCCGCCTTCCTTCGAGGTGAAAGGGGACACAGACGTACTTGGAAACTCCGCCTTCGTTCGATGTGAAAGGGGGACACCGAAGGACTTGGAAACTCTGCCTTCCTTCGATGTGAAAGGGGACACCGATGGGTTGGAAACTCCACCTTCCTTCGATGTGAAAGGGGACACCGATGGGCTTGGAAACTCCGCCTTCCTTTGATGTGAAAGGGGACACCGAACGACTTGCTTGTAAACTCCGCCTTCCTTCGATGTGAAAAGGGGACACCGAAGGACTTGCAAACTCCGCCTTCCTTCGATGTGAAAGGGGACACCGAAGGACATGCTTCGAAACTCTGCCTTCCTTCGATGTGAAAGAAGACACCAACGGACTTGTAAACTCCACCTTCCTTCGATGTGAAAGGGGGACAACGAAGGACTTGGAAACTCTGCCTTCCTTCGATGTGAAAGGGAACACCGACGGACTTTAAACTCCGCCTTCCTACGATGTGAAAGGGGACACCTAAGGACTTGCTTATAAACTCCGCTTTCCTTCGATGTGAAAGGGGGACGCCGACGGACTTTTAAACTCCGCCTTCCTTCGATGTGAAAGGGGAACACCGACGGACTTGTAAACTCCGCCTTCCTTTGATGTGAAAGGGGGACACCGAAGGACTTGGAAACTCCGCCTTCCTTCGATGTGAAAGGGGACACCGACGGACTTTTAAACTCCGCCTTCCTTCGATGTGAAAGGGGAACACCGACGGACTTGTAAACTCCGCCTTCCTTTGATGTGAAAGGGGGACACCGAAGGACTTGGAAACTCCGCCTTCCTTCGATGTGAAAGGGGACACCGAAGAACTTTCAAACCCCACCTTCCTTCAATGTGAAAGGGGACACCGAAGGACATGCTTCGAAACTCCGCCTTCCTTTGATGTGAAAGAAGACACCGACGGACTTGTAAACCCTGCCTTCCTTCGATGTGAAAGGGGACACCGAAGGACATGCTTCGAAACTCCGGCTTCCTTCGATGTGAAAGCGGACACCGAAGGACATGCTTCGAAACTCCGCCTTCCTTCGATGTGAAAGAAGACACCGACGGACTTGTAAGCTCCGCCTTCCTTCGATGTGAAAGGGGGACACCGAAGGACTTGGAAACTCTGCCTTCCTTCGATGTGAAAGGGGACACCGAAGGACTTGCAAACTCCGCCTTCCTTCGATGTGAAAGGGGACACCGACGGACTTGTAAACTCCGCCTTCCTTCGATGTGAAAGGGGGACACCGAAGGACTTGGAAACTCCGCCTTCCTTCGATGCGAAAGGGGGACACCGAAGGACTTGGAAACTCTGCCTTCCTTCGATGTGAAAGGGGACACCGAAGGACTTGCAAACTCCGCCTTCCTTCAATGTGAAAGGGGACACCGACGGACTTGTAAACTCCGCCTTCCTTCGATGTGAAAGGGGGACACCGAAGGACTTGGAAACTCCGCCTTCCTTCGATGTGAAAGTGGACACCGACGGACTTGTAAACCCTGCCTTCCTTCGATGTGAAAGGGGACACCGAAGGACATGCTTTGAAACTCCGCCTTCTTTCGATGTGAAAGCGGACACCGAAGGACATGCTTCGAAACTCCGCCTACCTTCGATGTGAAAGAAGACACCGACGGACTTGTAAACTCCGCCTTCCTTCGATGTGAAAGGGGACACCGAAGGACATGCTTCGAAACTCCGACTTCCTTCGATGTGAAAGAAGACACCGACGGACTTGTTAACTCTGCCTTCCTTCGATGTGAAAGGGGGACACAGAAGGACTTGTAAACTCCGCCTTCCTTCTATGTGAAAAGGGGACACCGAAGGACTTGTAAACTTGGCCTTCCTTCTATGTGAAAAGGGGACTCCGAAGGACTTGTAAACTCCGTCTTCCTGAGATATGAAAGGGGACACCAAAGGACTTGCTTCGAAACTACGCCTTCCTTCTATGTGAAAAGGGGGCACCGAAGGACTTGTAAACTCCGCCTTTTTTAGATGTGAAAGGGGACACCAAAGGACTTGCTTCGAAACTACTCCTTCCTTCGATGTGGAAAGAGGACACCGATGGACTTGGAAACTCCGCCTTCCTTCGATGTGAAAGGGTACACTGAAGGACCTGCTTGGAAACTCCGCCTTCCTTCGATGTGAAAGGGGACACCGAAGGACTTGCTTCGAAACTCCGCCTTCCTTCGATGTGAAAGGGAACACCGGCGGACTTGTAAACTCCACCTTCCTTCGATGTGAAAGGGGACACCGTTGGGCTTGGAAACTCTGCCTTCCTTGAATGTGAAAGGGGACACTGAAGGACTTGTAAACTCAGCCTTCCTTCGATGTGAAAGAGGACACCGACGGACTTGAAAACTCCGCCTTCCTTCGATGTGAAAGGGTACACTGAAGGACCTGCTTGGAAACTCCGCCTTCCTTCGATGTGAAAGGGGACACCGAAGGACTTGCTTCGAAACTCCGCCTTCCTTCTATGTGAAAGGGGACACCGAAGGACTTGCTTCGAAACTCCGCCTTCCTTCTATGTGAAAGGGGACACCGGCGGACTTGTAAACTCCACCTTCCTTCGATGTGAAAGGGGACACCGTTGGGCTTGGAAACTCTGCCTTCCTTGAATGTGAAAGGGGACACTGAAGGACTTGTAAACTCCGCCTTCCTTCGATGTGAAAGTGGGACACCGATGGGCTTGGAAACTCTGCCTTCCTTTAATGTGAAAGGGGACACCGAGGGACTTTGAAATTCCGCCGTCTGTCGGATAGGACTTTAAACTGTGGCTCCCTGTACAGTGTAGGATAGCCATGCTCTCTGCTTGTTAATGAACACGGTGGGTGTTTCTGACAAGGAGTTTTGTCTTTTAATAACTGCCATTTCCCTACATAATTCTGAGACCTTGGTAGTCATTCTGATCTGAAAATTTAACCCACTGTTCCCCAAAAATGTGCAGCATAGATGTAAAATAATTTAACTGAACCATTTGCAACAGCTACATATTTCATAACCCCTCTTTTTGGATTCCTAGGACGTAATAACGACTAATTGGTAATTCAGTAAATGAATTTTAATCAGCATAAATTATAAATATATGTAACTAGGGTGAAATGTAAATACGTACTGAGTTCTTAAAGGCCGTCGTTACACAGCCTAGAAGCAATATATGACGTCAAGGTAATGTTTAATCATTACACCATCCTATACCGTCTGTGTCCAGAGATTTTATTTCATTCCGTAGTGTGCTGCTCTTTTTTATTCTGTATGGCACTCGAATGAATTGCTGATCGAAATAGTTTTTAGCGTCGTAATGGGTTGGGTTGTTTTACCTCTGAGCGGCACTTTTTTGCACACTATGGGCTAAATGGCCAGGCCACAAGGACCCCGAAGGCTCAGAGAAGGTTGGGGGAGGAGACCCACTGGAACAGCTGTTGGGAGACAGATGGTAGCCTCCCGTCAAGGCCATCCAGCGTGTTCTTTAACGTGTACAGGGTATAGCTCTCCCGCACACGGGGTCACGGCTTAACGTCCCATTCGACGGACGGCGGCCTTTCCAAGCCCATCGGTGTCCCTTACTGACCGTGGGCAGGGCGGGGAATTTTGCGGAGATAAATCTCAACGCTGACCCAGATGGGACTCGAACCTGGGAACTACAGATTACGAGCCTGGCGAACTACCGACTGAGCCACCCCCGCCCCGAATCGTAATGGGTGGTATATTAATTTATTATTAATTAAATGAATAGTTAATGATTTTCATTAGATATTCCAAGATCTGGTAGTAACGAAAAATCTTTTGAATGAGTAAGAATAAGTCATACAAGTTTAAATTTGTTATCATACTTAGTATGAAATAAGGACATGTTTGACACATACGTTTGCATTTGTGCATTTTTAATTTACAGGAAAAAAACCCCCTCTAATTTATAAAAATATTTCTGATTGTATTCTTTTCAACGTTATGCATCTGAGGCCTCTGATTTTTAATGCATGCCTTATGGTTTCGAATATGCAGATTTGTTTGTTTGTTTTTGGTTTATTTGTTTATGAGTTTGCTTTGTTGTTTTGCTTATTTCCTTTTTGTTTGCGGTTTTGTTTTTATATGGTAGTGTTTTTGCTTTTCGGTTTTCTCCTTCATCTGTCGGTTGCTTGTTTATTGGCTGCTTCCTCGTGCGTTTGTGAGTTTGGTATTTTGTCTGCTAGTTTCCCCTTTTTTAATTTTAAATTTACATTTGTTTTGATTATTTGATTGGTTTCCTTGTTCGTTTATAACTTGCTTGTTCATCTATAATTTGTTTGTGAGTTTGATTATCTTTGAGTCTGCTTGGTTTTTTAAGGGTTAATTCTTTGTTTCTGATTTCTTTCATTTGTTTCTGCGTTTCCTTGTTTGTGGAGCTTTTTTGCTTCTGGATTTGCTTGTTTGATTCGGGTTTTTGTGCTTGTTCGCAATAACTCGCGAAATATTCCACAGAACATTTTAAGGCTTTTATTTATAGAGTCTTTGTGCTGAAAATTAAATTTAATGTACAGTCGCTCAAAAAAGTATCCGAACGCCATGGTTAACTAAAAAATTCAGAAAAAATATCTGGCAACGATTTTTTCAGAAATTAGTGATCTGGCAACTTTCGTGTCACGTGATAATCACTAATTTCTAAAAAAATCGTTGCCAGATATTTTTTTCTGAATTTTGTAATCAACCATAGTGTTTGGATACTTTTTTGAGCGACTGTACTTCAAGTATATTATCGCATGAAATGACTATAAGAAAATTATAAGTATCTAATAAGTCTCTAATTTGAATATAAAGACGAATATGATACTCACATGGAGAAAATGCGCGCACGATTGTTTTCGAAAATAATATTTAATATCTTTCTGCTGTGTAAAGCCTCCCTGACACTTAATTTTCATAAAAGAATTGATAGAAATTTTTGAGTTGATAGAAAAAGTTTCTTAGAATAAAAATAGAATCACGTTATCGACCTTCAAGACAATTAAACACCAATCTCTTTCAAAACATAAACACGCGTTCTTTTGTAACCAGGCTTCTGCGGTTAGTGATAAATTTTGGAAAAAACACAAAAGATAGGTTTAAATGAAACAAAAAAGGAAAAGCAAATGAACCGTGATGAAAAGAAAAGAATCTACCTGAAAATGAAGATGAAGAGTATGAGCAGAGCGAAGAATACAGCGACGTTGTCCACCGTTCTCAGCATGATGACCAGCTGTCTCCGCAGAGCAGGAAGGAAACGAACCAGCTTCAGGATCCTCAGAAGACGAAAGGTCCGCAAAACCGACAGACCGCTCCCACTGCTCTGACACAGTTCCACTATGCTGGAGGAAAGGAGAAAAAAGGAAAGGGGCAGAAATCAGAACTTCGTGAAATGGAACTCGTTCTTGAAACTTGCAAATGAAAAGATCAGGTTTGAATGATTGGGCTTTGGGTTGGGTTGTTTTACCTCTGAGCGGCACTTTTTTGCACACCATGGGCTAAATGGCCAGGTCACATGAACCCCGAAGGCTCAGAGAAGGTTGGGGGAGGGGACCCACTGGAACAGCTGTTGGGAGACAGATGGTAGCCTCCCGTCAAGGCCATCCAGCGTGCTCTTTAACGAGCACAGGGTATGGCTCTCCCACACACAGTGACACGGCTTAACGTCCCATCCGACGAACGGCGTCCTTTCCAAGCCCATCGGTGTTCCCTACTAACCGTGGGCAGGGCGGGGGAGTTTTGCGGAGATAAATCTCAACGCTGACCCAGCTGGGACTCGAACCTGGGAACTATAGATTACGAGCCTGGCTCGCTACCGACTGAGCCACCCCGCCCCTAAATGATTGGGCAATCGTGTTCAGACCAGTGGTGGAGATAAGTGAGACTCTGAGCGTGCGCAGATGATACTTCGACCTTTCTCACTGATCATTGGTTGATGATGATCTGATGATTGGTAGATGAGTGACCTATCTCTGATCCATGGCATTGTCGAAGAGTCAATTGCGGAATTTCGTAGTCTCTCCCAGCTTCCAGTCTTGCCACTCAAGCTACTGGTTTGGAACCGGATCAAAAGAAAAACAAAGGGAGGTGAGAAAAATAACGAGAGTAAACTGTAAATATTCTTTTCAGAAAGAAACTCACCAAATTGTAAATACATTCTCTCTTCTTTCTGTTTTTCAGTTTTATATAATAAAATATATGTAATATAGTAATAGAGTAGCCGTCCCGTGGCCGAGTGGTTAGCACGCTTGGCTACTTGATCTAAGGGACCTGGGTTCGAGCCCCGGATTTGGCATGGATGTGTGTGTCGTTTTTCTGCTGAGGTCCTGCCATCCTCTCAAATCTCCTACTGTGACATATAAACTGACAGGCTCCTGTCAGACCTCTGTGGCAAGCAGCTGCTTAACGGGTTTTTTATTTTTTATAGTAATAAATAGTATGCGGATCTAGAAAAAAAAATTAAGGGGTAGGGGGACAAATGTTCCTATTGAAAGCTGGGGGAAAAGTTTGGGAAATTAATAAATCGGAACGTAGATTAGGTTTGCAATTTTTACTTCGGTTCTATTCGCCTTTAAGAAATTTCTTGAAAAATACGAGTAATGCACTGCATATATGCTTAATACACTGGTTTCCATAAATTAGGGAAAACCCCTATTTTAAGTCAAAGGTAGGCTAACGTCAACGCTCTATAACTTCTAAAATGACTTTTTTGTTTTGAAAAATGTGATTGCAGATAAAGATCAATCAATCAAATAAATCGATATTTCGATTTTCAACAATATTCGTTCAGTGTTTAATGAGTTATGGAAGTTTGAATATTTAGCAACAGAAATGCCAGTCTTAAGAAACTTATAAGAAACGGAAGAATATTGAAAATATTCTTTACAAAAGTTCAGAAATTCAAACTTATTTTATTAAACACTTTGATACAATATTTATTACTAAGTTTTAATTAACTTCTGAAGTAAATTTTTGTGGTTGGCATTGTTATCGCTAAATATAAAAAATTCCATAACTCATTAAATACTGAACGAATATTGTTGAAAATCGAGATATCGATTTATTTGATTGAGATCTTTATCTGCAATCACATTTTTCAAAACAAAAAATTATTTTAAAAGTTATAGAGCTTTGACGTTAGCTTCCCATTGACTTAGCATAGCGATTTTCCTTAATTTATGGAAACCAGTTGTTGTCTTTATTCCTGCTATTAGTATTCTCAAGGGGGGGGGGAGGCTTGGGGCTCCTTGTCCGACCATATATATATTATATATTGACTATTTTGTTCGGTTGCGGTAATTAAGATTGTCAGAGGGGATGAGTGGTTTGCCCTCCTCCCCCATCCAATGTTCCCGCTAGATTTGGCCCTGATCGTGTTTAGTAGATAAAACACAAGTACACTTACCTGCATAGAATGACGCGTTCTAATTCAAATTACACCTGGATGACGTATAAAAGTTGACATTGTTTGGAAAGTCCGCTAACCTCCGGTTTGATCTCTACGAGAAGAGAGAGAACGATGGCCCACCATTTGAGGGTTTTTTTTTTTAATGTTCACGAGATATGACTGTTCTGTACATTGGCTTAATGTCCCATCTGCTTCTCACCGTCCAACGGATAGACTTTAAGCCTATTGCCAGAGAGAGACGTCCAGGGAATGTTAAAAAAATATGCTGAATGGCCTTGACGAGTGGATTCCATCTATCTCCCATCAGCTGTCTAAAAGATCGGTTTCCCTACCAATTACTATTGGTAGGGAATCGGCTTCCCTACCAATTATTAATAATAATTTCTACTGAATAATAATTCAGTAAAAATTATTATTCCTTGACAGTATTACTCTTTTGTGACACTTAATGCTTTTGTTTTTCAAAATAAAGTTTAGATTTTTCTCTCTAGAATGCCACAATCCAATCCAAGTTACTGGTAATATGAGATTTAGTTATGTGCTTGATTTTAAGTACGAAACAACAGTTATGCGACGATGAAAAAGACCAACGATTCCTAAACTAGTACCATTAGTACACGATGCTTCTACCAATGATACACCATGTTTCTGCCAGTGGTACACGATGCTTCTACCAGTGGTACCCCATGTTTCTGCCACTGGTGCGCATATCACTTGTGGTAAACAAAGTTTCTGCCGGTCGTACGTATATCACACATGGTACGCAAAGCTTCTGCCAGCAGTAGGAGTATTCACTCGTGGTACGCAAAGCTTCTGCCAGTAGCAGGAGTGTCACTCGTGATAGGCAAAGCTTCTGCCAGTAGTAGGAGTATCACTCCTGATAAGCAAAGCCTCTGCCAGTAGTAGGAATATTACTCGTGGTTCGCAAAGCTTCTGCCAGTAGTAGGAGTATCACTCGTGGTTCGCAAAGCTTCTGCCAGTAGTAGGAGTATCACTCGTGGTATGCAAAGCTTCTGCCAGTAGTAGGAGTATCACTCGTAGTACGCAAAGTTTCTGCCAGTAGCAGGAGAGTCACTCGTGGTAGGTAAAGCTTCTGCCAGTAGTAGGAGTATCACTCGTGGTAAGCAAAGCTTCTCCCAGTAGCAGGAGTATCACTCGTGATACGTAAAACTTTTGCCAGTAGCAGGAGTATCACACGTGATACGCAAAGCTTCTGCCAGTAGTAGGAGTATCACTCCTGGTATGCAAAGCTTCTGCCAGTAGCAGGATTATCACTCATGGTACGCAAAGCTTCTGCCAGTAGCAGGAGTGTCACTCGTGGTAGGCAAAGCTTCTGCCAGTAGTAGGAGTATCACTCCTGGTATGCAAAGCTTCTGCCAGTAGTAGGAGTATCACTCATGGTACGCAAAGCTTCTGCCAGTAGCAGGAGTATCACTCGTGGTAAGTAAAGCTTTTGCCAGTAGTAGGAGTATCACTCATGGAACGCAAAGCTTCTGCCAGTAGCAGGAGTATCACTCATGGTACGCAAAGATTCTGCCAGTAGCAGGAGAGTCACTCGTGGTAGGCAAAGCTTCTGCCAGTAGTAGGAGTATTACTCGTGGTATGCAAAGCTTCTCCCAGTAGCAGGAGTATCACTCGTGGTACGTAAAACTTTTGCCAGTAGAAGGAGTATCACCCGTGATACGCAAAGCTTCTGCCAGTAGTAGGAGTATCACTCCTGGTATGCAAAGCTTCTGCCAGTAGTAGGAGTATCACTCCTGGTATGCAAAGCTTCTGCCAGTAGTAGGATTATCACTCATGGTACGCAAAGCTTCTGCCAGTAGCAGGAGTGTCACTCGTGGTAGGCAAAGCTTCTGCCAGTAGTAGGAGTATCACTCCTGGTATGCAAAGCTTCTGCCAGTAGTAGGAGTATCACTCATGGTACGCAAAGCTTCTGCCAGTAGCAGGAGTATCACTCGTGGTAGGTAAAGCTTTCGCCAGTAGTAGGAGTATCACTCATGGAACGCAAAGCTTCTGCCAGTAGCAGGAGTATCACTCATGGTACGCAAAGCTTCTGCCAGTAGCAGGAGAGTCACTCGTGGTAGGCAAAGCTTCTGCCAGTAGTAGGAGTATCACTCGTGGTATGCAAAGCTCCTCCGAGTAGCAGGAGTATCACTCGTGGTACGTAAAACTTTTGCCAGCAGAAGGAGTATCACCCGTGATACGCAAAGCTTCTGCCAGTAGTAGGAGTATCACTCGTGGTACGTAAAATTTTTGCCAGTAGAAGGAGTATCACCCGTGATACGCAAAGCTTCTGCCAGTAGCAGGAGTATCTCTCCTGGTATGCAAAGCTTCTGCCAGTAGTAGGAGTATCACTCATGATACGCAAAGCTTCTGCCAGTAGCAGGAGTGTCACTCGTGGTAGACAAAGCTTCTGCCAGTAGTACGAGTATCACTCCTGGTAAGCAAAGCTTCTCGCAGTAGCAGGAGTATCACTCGTGGTACGCAAAATGTTTGGAGTATCACACGTGATACCCAAAGCTGCTGCCAGTAGCAGGAATATCACTCGTGGTATGCAAAGCTTCTGCCAGTAGTAGGAGTGTCACTCGTGGTACGCAAAGCTTCTGCCAGTAGCAGGAGTGTCACTCGTGGTAAGCAAAGCTTCTCCCAGTACCAGGAGTATCACTCGTGGTACTAAAAACTTCTGCCAGTAGCAGGAGTCTAACACGTGATACGCAAAGCTTCTGCCAGTAGTAGGAGTATCACTCCTGGTATGCAAAGCTTCTGCCAGTAGTAGGAATATCACTCGTGGTACGCAAAGCTTCTGCCAGTAGTAGGTGTATCACTCGTGGTCGCAAAGCTTCTGCCAGTAGCAGGAGTATCACTCCTAGTAGCCAAAGCTTCTGCCAGTAGTAGGAGTATCATTCATTTTACGTATAGCTTCTACCAGTAGCAGGAGTATCACTCGTGGTATGCAAAGCTTCTGCCAGTAGTAGGAGTATCACTCCTGATACGCAAAGTTTCTGCCAGTAGTAGGAATATCACTCGTGGTACGCAAAGCTTCTGCCAGTAGTAGGAGTATCACTCGTGGTATGCAAAGCTTCTGACAGTAGCAGGAGTATCACTCCTGGTATGCAAAGCTTCTGTCAGTAGTAGGAGTATCACTCCTGGTACACAAAGCTTCTGCCAGTAGCAGGAGTATCACTCCTGGTAGGCAAAGCTTCTGCCAGTAGTAGGAGTATCACTCCTGATACGTTAGCTTCTGCCAGTAGTAGGAATATCACTCGTGGTACGCAAAGCTTCTGTCAGTAGTAGGAGTATCACTCGTGGTATGCAAAGCTTCTGTCAGTAGTAGGAGTATCACTCGTGGTACGCAAAGCTTCTGCCAGTAGCAGGAGTGTCACTAGTGGTAGGCAAAGCTTCTGCGAGTAGTAGGAGTATCACTCGTGGTAAGCAAATCTTCTGCCAGTAGTAGGAGTATCACTCGTGGTATGCAAAGCTTCTGCCAGTATTAGGAGCATCACTCGTGGTACGCAAAGCTTCTGCCAGTAGCAGGAGTGTCACTCGTGGTAGACAAAGCTTCTGCCAGTAGTATGAGTATCACTCGTGGTAAGCAAAGCTTCTCCCAGTAGCAGGAGTATCACTCGTGGTACGCAAAACTTCTGCCAGTAGCAGGAGTATCACACGTGGTACGCAAAACTTCTGCCAGTAGTAGGAATATCACTCGTGGTACGCAAAGCTTCTGCCAGTAGTAGGAGTATCACTCCTGGTAGGCAAAGCTTCTGCCAGTAGTAGGAGTATCACTCCTGGTATGCAAAGCTTCTGCCACTAGTAGGAGTATGACTCATGGTACGCAAAGCTTCTGCTTGTATCAAGAGTATCACTCGTGGTAGGCAAAGCTTCTGACAGCAGTAGGAGTATCACTCGTGGTGAGCGATGTTTCTGCCAGTAGCAGGAGTATCACTCGTGGTATGCAAATCTTCTGCCAGTAGTAGGAGTATCACTCCTGGTAGGCAAAGCTTCTGCCTGCAGTAGGAGTATCACTCGTGGTAGACAAAGCTTCTGCCAACAGTAGGAGTATCACTCGTGGTAGACAAACCTTCTGCGAGCAGTAGGAGTATCACTCGTGGTAGACAAAGCTTCTGCCAGCAGTAGGAGTATAACTAGTGGTAAGCGATGTTTCTGCCAGTAGTAGGAGTATCATTCCTGATACGCTAAGCTTCTGCCAGTAGTAGGAATATCACTCGTGGTACGCAAAACTTTTGCCAGTAGAAGGAGTATCACCCGTGATACGCAAAGCTTCTGTCAGTAGTAGGAGTATCACTCGTGGTACGCAAAGCTTCTGCCAGTAGCAGGAGTGTCACTAGTGGTAGGCAAAGCTTCTGCGAGTAGTAGGAGTATCACTCGTGGTAAGCAAATCTTCTGCCAGTAGTAGGATTATCACTCATGGTACGCAAAGCTTCTGCCAGTAGCAGGAGTATCTCTCCTGGTATGCAAAGCTTCTGCCAGTAGTAGGAGTATCACTCATGGTACGCAAAGCTTCTGCCAGTAGCAGGAGTGTCACTCGTGGTAGACAAAGCTTCTGCCAGTAGTACGAGTATCACTCCTGGTAAGCAAAGCTTCTCGCAGTAGCAGGAGTATCACTCGTGGTACGCAAAATGTTTGGAGTATCACACGTGATACCCAAAGCTGCTGCCAGTAGCAGGAATATCACTCGTGGTATGCAAAGCTTCTGCCAGTAGTAGGAGTGTCACTCGTGGTACTCAAAGCTTCTGCCAGTAGCAGGAGTGTCACTCGTGGTAAGCAAAGCTTCTCCCAGTACCAGGAGTATCACTCGTGGTACTCAAAACTTCTGCCAGTAGCAGGAGTCTAACACGTGATACGCAAAGCTTCTGCCAGTAGTAGGAGTATCACTCCTGGTATGCAAAGCTTCTGCCAGTAGTAGGAATATCACTCGTGGTACGCAAAGCTTCTGCCAGTAGTAGGAGTATCACTCGTGGTCGCAAAGCTTCTGCCAGTAGCAGGAGTATCACTCCTAGTAGCCAAAGCTTCTGCCAGTAGTAGGAGTATCATTCATTTTACGTATAGCTTCTACCAGTAGCAGGAGTATCACTCGTGGTATGCAAAGCTTCTGCCAGTAGTAGGAGTATCACTCCTGATACGCAAAGTTTCTGCCAGTAGTAGGAATATCACTCGTGGTACGCAAAGCTTCTGCCAGTAGTAGGAGTATCACTCGTGGTATGCAAAGCTTCTGACAGTAGCAGGAGTATCACTCCTGGTATGCAAAGCTTCTGTCAGTAGTAGGAGTATCACTCCTGGTACACAAAGCTTCTGCCAGTAGCAGGAGTATCACTCCTGGTAGGCAAAGCTTCTGCCAGTAGTAGGAGTATCACTCCTGATACGCTAAGCTTCTGCCAGTAGTAGGAATATCACTCGTGGTATGCAAAGCTTCTGTCAGTAGTAGGAGTATCACTCGTGGTATGCAAAGCTTCTGTCAGTAGTAGGAGTATCACTCGTGGTACGCAAAGCTTCTGCCAGTAGCAGGAGTGTCACTAGTGGTAGGCAAAGCTTCTGCGAGTAGTAGGAGTATCACTCGTGGTAAGCAAATCTTCTGCCAGTAGTAGGAGTATCACTCGTGGTATGCAAAGCTTCTGCCAGTATTAGGAGCATCACTCGTGGTACGCAAAGCTTCTGCCAGTAGCAGGAGTGTCACTCGTGGTAGACAAAGCTTCTGCCAGTAGTATGAGTATCACTCGTGGTAAGCAAAGCTTCTCCCAGTAGCAGGAGTATCACTCGTGGTACGCAAAACTTCTGCCAGTAGCAGGAGTATCACACGTGGTACGCAAAACTTCTGCCAGTAGTAGGAATATCCCTCGTGGTACGCAAAGCTTCTGCCAGTAGTAGGAGTATCACTCCTGGTAGGCAAAGCTTCTGCCAGTAGTAGGAGTATCACTCCTGGTATGCAAAGCTTCTGCCACTAGTAGGAGTATGACTCATGGTACGCAAAGCTTCTGCCTGTATCAAGAGTATCACTCGTGGTAGGCAAAGCTTCTGACAGCAGTAGGAGTATCACTCGTGGTGAGCGATGTTTCTGCCAGTAGCAGGAGTATCACTCGTGGTATGCAAATCTTCTGCCAGTAGTAGGAGTATCACTCCTGGTAGGCAAAGCTTCTGCCTGCAGTAGGAGTATCACTCGTGGTAGACAAAGCTTCTGCCAGCAGTAGGAGTATCACTCGTGGTAGACAAACCTTCTGCGAGCAGTAGGAGTATCACTCGTGGTAGACAAAGCTTCTGCCAGCAGTAGGAGTATAACTAGTGGTAAGCGATGTTTCTGCCAGTAGTAGGAGTATCATTCCTGATACGCTAAGCTTCTGCCAGTAGTAGGAATATCACTCGTGGTACGCAAAGCTTCTGCCAGTAGTAGGAGTATCACTCGTGGTATGCAAAGCTTCTGTCAGTAGTAGGAGTATCACTCGTGGTACGCAAAGCTTCTGCCAGTAGCAGGAGTGTCACTAGTGGTAGGCAAAGCTTCTGCGAGTAGTAGGAGTATCACTCGTGGTAAGCAAATCTTCTGCCAGTAGTAGGAGTATCACTCGTGGTATGCAAAGCTTCTGCCAGTATTTGGAGCATCACTCGTGGTATGCAAAGCTTCTGCCAGTAGCAGGAGTGTCACTCGTGGTAGACAAAGCTTCTGCCAGTAGTATGAGTATCACTCGTAGTAAGCAAAGCTTCTCCCAGTAGCAGGAGTATCACTCGTGGTACGCAAAACTTCTGCCAGTAGCAGGAGTATCACACGTGGTACGCAAAACTTCTGCCAGTAGTAGGAATATCACTCGTGGTACGCAAAGCTTCTGCCAGTAGTAGGAGTATCACTCGTGGTATGCAAAGCTTCTGTCAGTAGTAGGAGTATCACTCGTGGTACGCAAAGCTTCTGCCAGTAGCTGGAGTGTCACTCATGGTAGGCAAAGCTTCTGCCAGTAGTAGGAGTATCACTCCTGGTATGCAAAGCTTCTGCCAGTAGTAGGAGTATGACTCATGGTACGCAAAGCTTCTGCCTGTATCAAGAGTATCACTCGTGGTAGGCAAAGCTTCTGACAGCAGTAGGAGTATCACTCGTGGTAGACAAACCTTCTGCGAGCAGTAGGAGTATCACTCCTGGTAGGCAAAGCTTCTGCCAGCAGTAGGAGTATCACTCGTGGTAGACAAACCTTCTGCGAGCAGTAGGAGTATCACTCGTGGTAGGCAAAGCTTTTGCCAGCAGTAGGAGTATCACTCGTGGTAGACAAATCTTCTGCCAGCAGTAGGAGTATCACTCGTGGTAGACAAATCTTCTGCCAGCAGTAGGAGTATCACTCGTGGTAGAGAAGGCTTCTGCCAGTAGTAGGAGTATCACTCCTGGTAGGCAAAGCTTCCGCCAGCAGTAGGAGTATCACTCGTGGTAGAAAAATCTTCTGCCAGCAGTAGGAGTATCACTCGTGGTAGAGAAAGCTTCTGCCAGTAGCAGGAGTATCACTCCTGGTAGGCAAACCTTCTGCCAGCAGTAGGAGTATCACTCGTGGTAGACAAAGCTTCTGCCAGCAGTAGGAGTATCACTCGTGGTAAGCAAAGCTTCTGCCATCAGTAGGAGTATCACTCGTGGTAGGCAAAGCTTCTGCCAGTAGTAGGAGTATCACTCGTGGTAGGCAAAGCTTCTGCCAGCAGTAGGAGTATCAATAGTGGTAGGCAAAGCTTCTGCCAGCAGTAGGAATATCACTCGTGGTAAGCGATACTTGTGCCAGTGGTAACCGAGTTTACAGCGAGAATCATTCACAGATTGAATTGCTCAACTCTGTAGCATGATAAATGCTAGAAATCATTTTTCCACACTCTATTCCATTCATATATCTTGGTTAAAAACGCCTTTTTCTATAAAAAATATTGATACTTTTTAACTTCTTATTTACCTAGTACTAACCCAAAAATAATTTTCTAAGTATTTGGTGATAGAAAAAAATAAATCGTAAACCGCTGAAGTAGATTACAGCGAAGAATGCTAAAATCATTGATCAAATCGCTCTGGTGTGTGTTGGAAACACGAAACGAAATGATTTTTCACTGGGAAGACATGCGCTCATATAATGCCTATCATTATCTACTCGTATGGGACGTGCATGTAATAAAGAAAGCAATTCGAATAGTGCAGGAATACCAGAATGCTTCGCAACGTTATTGTGTAGCAATACGATAATGGGATTCTTCAAAGTAAACTTCCCTGTTCGATGATCAATAACTACAGAATTTCATGTATTCAAGTAGAAACCATGAGTAGTTGAAATGTATGTAAACACAGAAGAAATTGAAAATAGTATTTTTAAGCATAAGGTGACAAAATATATCTAAAATATAGTTAAAATTGCTAAAATGCAATGTGATGCATTACGTATATGAATATGTGTAATGCATCACATTGCATTTTATAAATGTTTCAATTTTATTTTTCCTTTCTACATTTCTTTGCTTACTGTTTTGTGGATCATTTCTTTCGTTTTGCATGTTGTTTCTAAATAATATATACACTACCCTAGCCAAAATATTCAGACATCTTCGTCATATATCAAGCGAAACCCAAATTCGAAGTTCTTAATTTCTAAAATGAGTTTTCTTTGATGGAAAACTGGGATTGATGATAAATTAGAAACTTGAATCAGAATCATTTAAATCTCGATTTTCAATGCTGTTCATTCCCTTGGATTGTTTTATCTCCGGTCGGTAGTTTTGTGTGTAAAATGGTTCAGGTCACAAGGATCCCAAACGTCTAAGAGCTGGGAAGGTGAAATGGCGTTTCATTGCACAACTGTTAGTAGGAAACAGATGGAACTCACGTCAGTACCTGGGGCGGGGGTGGCTCAGTCGGTAGCGCGCCAGGCTCGTAATCTGTAGTTCCCAGGTTCGAGTCCCAGCTGGGTCAGCGTTGAGATTTATCTCCGCAAAATTCGTCGCCCTGCCCACGGTCAGTAGGGGACACCGATGGGCTTGGAAAGACCGCCGTCCGTCGGATGGAACGTTAAGCCGTGGCCCCGTGTGCGGGAGAGCCATACCCTGTGCACGTTAAAGAATACGCTGGATGGCCTTGACGGGAGACTACCATCTGTCTCCCAACAGCTGTTTCAGTTGGTCCCCTCCCCCAACCTTCTCTGAGCCTACGGGGTCCATGTGACCTGGCCATTTAGCCCATGGTGTGCAAAAAAGTGCCGCTCAGAGGTAAAACAACCCAACCCACGTCAGTACCATTCAGCGTGTTTTCTAAAGTGGGGAGAGTATGGCTCTCTCAGCACACGGAACCGACAGAAGATGAACAGCAATGCTCTCAAACCAATACTCCCTTTCTTATCGAGGGCAGGGCATATTAACGGAGATACACAATGGAGGCCAACGTGACTCGAAAGTAGGAACATCAGGCTACAAGACTACTGCGTTGCTGACTGAGACAAAACCACGCGCCAATTTGTTCAAAATTGTTAAACAAGAGCGTCACCATGGGGACAGACGGATACAATTCGTGGGATGGAGGGGAAAAACGCCATTCTACGTTTTCTTCTGATGGAGGAAGTGACGTAACGTTTTGCGATTTACAAGTGGAACAGCAACACACGCATTTATTGGAAACAATCTAAATCGGTAATAAATTTCATATTCAAATTTTATTCGAATTCAACAAATAGCATTAGAAATTTAAGTCACCAAGCCTCAAGAGTTTAATTAACCCTTTCAGGACCATAAGGTTTCTAAGAGTAAATATTAGTATGTACTGTTTATTTTAGTTTGTTTAGACGTAAAATAAATAAAAATCATAAGAAAAATACATAACAATGTGTAGTTTTTTTGGAATTTTATGGGAAATATTTTCCCAATGGACTATAAAGGTAACACAAATTATAGTTAGGCTTATTATGCAATGTCTTTTATTTATTGGTTTATTAGAACAAAATGTTAACTAAAATAATACAAAATCATGAAATAAAATTACTATACAAA
The DNA here is from genome assembly GCA_038380435.1 of Ryuthela nishihirai. Lineage (NCBI taxonomy): Eukaryota > Metazoa > Arthropoda > Arachnida > Araneae > Heptathelidae > Ryuthela > Ryuthela nishihirai. Next base: position 39,626,820 of record JAWZYU010000018.1, on the reverse strand, counting down.
ATGATGTGCTAATTATGATATTCTGCGAAGCAATTTCTTTTGGTAGTGAGGCAAAGATGGATATTGCACATAGTACTTTTATTGTGCGTCCTGACAGTTCTGTTTTTGTTTTCTAAACGTTCCCGTTTACGTAATTGCGTTCGGCATACGTTCTATTTTGACATTCTGTATAAAAAATGCTGATAAGGTTATAATTAAATACGACAATCACCAATTTTAAAATGGGAAAAATGTTTCCCTTAGTCGTGAAAGGGTTAACTCGCCAATGGATTAAAAATATAATAAATGTTTGTTCATCATATTTAGTATATAAAAAATGCATTGATACAAAGGTTCTAAATTGAATAGTATTTGGTACGCTAAAAACATTGAGTTGATGCATATAATATTTATTAGCTTAAGAACAATAATTTAATATATTTTTTGAATGTTACAGCATTAGTTATGCTTCTTATATTTTTTGGTAAATTACTAAACAATTTAGGAGCAGAAAAACTAAAATATCTTTTAAATAATTCATTATTTGGTTTAGGAATAAATAGTTTTTCTTTTTCAGTAGATCTGGTATTAAAATAATTTTTAACTCTATTAAATATGTGAATAATTTATACATAAAAATTAAAAGCTTAATTTATATATTTGTTCAACATTCAATAAATTAATATCCAAAAAATTTTGAATAAGATTCATATTTTCTTTTAAATGCTATTACTTTTAACAGATAGATGTTTATGCATTTCTTTTATTAACTTTAAATAGCTTTCATATGTTGTTCCCTAGATACTTATTCTGTATTATATTCTAGAATGAATAAAATCAAAAATAATCTTTAATACTAGATACCAAAAACCAAAAGAGCAAGGACGTTGACAAAATTATTGTTTCCGAAGTGGGGAAGTTGGGTTGTTTTACCTCTGAGCGGCACTTTTTTGCACACCATGGGCTAAATGGCCAGGTCACATGGACCCCGAAGGCTCAGAGAAGGTTGGGGACCCACTGGAACAGCAGTTGGGAGACAGATGGTAGCCTCCCGTCAAGGCCATCCAGCGTGTTCTTTAACGTGCACAGGGTATGGCTCTCCCGCACACGGGGCCACGGCTTAACGTCCCATCCGATGGACGGCGGTCTTTCCAAGCCCATCGGTGTCCCCTACTGACCGTGGGCAGGGCGGGGAATTTTGCGGAGATAAATCTCAACGCTGACCCAGCTGGGACTCGAACCTGGGAACTACAGATTACGAACCTGGCGCGCTACCTACTGAGCCACCCCCGCCCGAAGTGGGGAAGGCGTAGTTATTTTCTTGTGCATAAAACTTGATATTGAAATAGGTAAAGCATTGCGATACAAATAAATTTCTTCTACAAATCTAGGGTGGGGGCAATTGTACCGAGTTCTATCCCCCAGCTGACGTAAATGTAATAGCGCTTTCCTAATAATATTTGTCAGGGAAAAAAGTGTACAATTTGAAAATGGCGTTAAATTTGTCAGTGGAAGGAAACATATTTGGAAATATTCCTTTGGAGATTTTCAATTTCACATCAATTACTTCTCATGATGTATGTGGGGGGGGAGCTAGTGGGTAATTTTATATTATAAAGCAGACGGCTCAGTGATACTGTGCTAAGACAAAAAGTGATTTAAGAGTCGCAAAAATAGCAAATCCAAATGAAATAGTGGGAAAAGCTTTCTCTCTAGGGAAGAGACACATTCCCAAGCGTTCTTACAGCTAAGAAAGACATTTTGGCAAAGAACAGAATAGGAATTACATTACTGATCGAAACTGAAGGACAATGGACTAAATAAAGTGTACAGTCGGTCAAAAAAGTATCCGAACACTATGGTTGATTACAGAATTCAGGAAAAATATCTGGAGCGTGTACAGCAACTGTACACGCTCCAGTTACCGTTCACAGCAAACTGGAGCGTGTACAGTTACTGCACACGCTCCAGTTTGCTGTGAACGGTAACTACACACGCTCAATATTTCCGTGAGTGAGCCCACACGATCTAGGTCTTTGTGAGCTCACACGATCCAATGTGCTGTGAACATTAACCGCAACCGCTCCAGTTTGCTGTGAACGGTAACTGCACGCGCTCCATATTCATTGCATTATATATTCATACGCATTATATATATTAAAAAATATCAGAACACTATGGTTGATTACAGAATTCAGAAAAAATATCTGGCAACTTTTTTTAGAAATCAGTGATCTGGCAACCTTCGTGTCACGTGACACGAAGGTTGCCAAAAATATCTGGAGCGTGTACAGCTGCTGTACACGCTCCAGATATTTTTGCTGAATTCTGTAATCTCGTGACACGAAGGTTGCCAGATCACTAATTTCTAAAAAAACGTTGCCAGATATTTTTTCTGAATTCTGTAATCAACCATAGTGTTCGGATACTTTTTTGAGCGACTGTAGGTGGTCATATTATTTTGATACTAGATCGTGTGGGCTCACTCACGGAAATATTGAGCGTGTGCAGTTACCGTCCACAGTAAACAGGAGCGTGTGCAGTAACTGCATACGCTCCAGTTGGCTGTGAACGGTAACTGGAGCGTGTACAGTTGCTGTACACGCTCCAGATATTTTTCTGAATTCTGTAATCACGTGACACGAAGGTTGCCAGATCACTAATTTCTAAAATAATTGTTTTTTCAAATATTTTTTCTGAATTCTGTAATCAACCATAGCGTTCGGATACTTTTTTGAGCGACTGTAGTACCGAGACTACTACTTTTATATTTTGTAATGCCTACCTTCTTCTCTCTGTCTCCAGATGGACATGCACACCGGTGTTCCAATTGAATAGGGGCTCATCTCTGAAGAATACATTTGTCTACTGGGCTGGGCTCTAAAGTGAATGTTGTACGCATCGTGTTAAAAGGGCTTTTCTGTTGAAGAGGGTGAGAGAGACACAAACCATTGGTCTTCGTGCATACAGACCACGTTCATATACACGGTATATCTTGAAACTACGTCCCTCTGGTAATTCCCCACCCTGCCCACGGTCAGTAGGGGACACCGATGGGCTTGGAAAGACCGCCGTCCGTCGGATAGGACGTTAAGCCGTGGCCCCGTGTGAGGGAGAGCCATACCCTGTGCACGTTAAAGAACACACTGGATGGCCTTGACGAGAGGCTACCATCTGTCTCCCAACAGCTGTTCCAGTGGGTCCCCTCCCCCAACCTTCTCTGAGCCTTCGGGGTCCATGTGACCTGGCCATTTAGCCCATGATGTGCAAAAAAGTGCCGCTCAGAGGTAAAACAACCCCAACCCAACCCAACGCGTCCCTTTGGCCATGGCATCTATCGAAAGAGAATGCTTAACTGTCATTTCTCTATGTCATCATGCTGTTAAGAGACAGATGTAAGTTGGCTGTTGTGATCTTGTGGCGACTTTGTCTTCTTTACGACATCCTCTCCTGTGTCCTGAAATCGTGCTCCAAAGTTTCGAGAGGACATTTTTTGGTGCATTTAAAACCCTGGATTCCTTAGTGTGGGATTGATCCGTTGCCATCTTTCCAAACGCTCTCGGTAGTACAGAATCATCCATACGTCGTCTCGTAATCACCATACATGGTGAAATGATATTCCTATTCAGGTTAACAACAGACTTGGTTGGTAGGGAAACGAGTGATGACCACAGATACGCGCTGTTCTATAGTACCCTAATTTGCATGTCCATGTGGCGTCTTTTAAATGTGTATGCCTTTTCTTCTTCTGCATTGCAAAGTTTACACGTACAGTCGCTCAAAAAAGTATCCGAACACTATGGTTGATTGCAGAATTCAGAAAATATATCTGGCAACTATTTTTTTAGAAATTAGTGATCTGATTCTTTTTTTAGAAATTAGAGAATTTTTTTAGAAATTAGTGATCAGATTTCTAAAAAATCTGTGATTTTTTAGAAATTAGTGAATTTAGAAATTAGTGATCTGACAACCTTCGTGTCACGTGACATGAAGGTTGCCAGCTCACTAATTTCTAAAAAAATAGTTGCCAGATATTTTTTCTGAATTCTGCAATCAACCATAGTGTTCGGATACTTTTTTGAGCGACTGTACACCACACTTTGTGTTATTCCTTTATATGCTTTTCTTAATATGACATCATCCTTTAATTTTTTTTCGTCAGTGTATATGCTTCTATACATATAACGGCAATAGAGCATTCTTCGATTCTTTATCTACAGAATCAAAGAATATTAGAATAAGAGAAACGTTAGCTCAAAAAGAAAAAGCGATTTTAGTGGAAAAGAAAAACTACTTGGTCGTAAAGGTTGACGGAATGTCGCAATGTCCCGCTACGAAATAATTTCATCATCAGAGAGTAAATCTCGTGTGAAAATAGGGTATCGTATTGCAAAATATTAAAACTCTGCCAATTAGACTGTATAATAGTTTGGTTCTTTCTAGGGTTAGTTATGGTAGTGAAACTTGGACACTTTGTAAACAAGATAAGAGGAAAGTATCTTGGGCATTAGGTGGTTCAACTTTGTAACTAATGATGAGGTTAGGCAAAGGAGTTTGCAACCTCCTTTAAGCAGCATATTGTGCAGAGAGAGACTCCGCTGGTTTGGCCATGTTGCCCGTATGAATTAATTATAGATTGGCGAATAGGGTTATGAACAGTGTTCCTAAAGGCCTCAGAAAAAGGGGAGACCTAGGATGCGGTGGGCAGACAATGTCAAACAGGACCTTGTTAGAATTGGTGTGCAGTGGCCAGATGCAGTAGATGTAGCCCAGGATAGATTTGCTTGGAGAACTAAATTGCACGGTCTGGTTGGACCTCCGTAGCCAACGACTGCTTGATGATGATGATGATGATGATGATGAGTTGGACTAGAGTCGGAAAAAAGCGGCGGGGAAACTTAATTAAAATTTATAAAGTTCATGATAGGTAAAATTATTTCCGCTCGATTTTTAAAAAATTTCTGTCCTAAAGGAGGTTATAGCCATCCACTATTGGGCAAACAATTGCGTTACAGAATGGGAGAAAAATAAGTTTCACTCTCAACAAAATGTTCTGAGGAAGCTGATGCTGCTCAACATGTCACTTCCAATCTTTCTAATCCTATTGCTACCTTTGCTATTGCTGTACTATTATTAAATTTGATTTCTTTACGAGTCATATGGTTTTAAGGCTAGACAGACCGGTCTTTACTGATCACCCGATTTCAAAAATACTCGATTTTATGCCGAGCTTTTAAGCGAGCATGGACATCAAAGGCAGTAATATAGCTTCTTTGATTACTACCTGAGTTAGAGCTGACAGAAACCAACTAGAAATATCCATTGGAAGGGACGAGACTTGGCGCAGTCAGGTAGAGCACAAATCTCGTAATTTACTGTTCCCGCGTTCTTGTCCCAACTGTGCGAGAGTTGAGATTTATCTCCACGAACTCTCCCCCACCTCTGCCCTCGGCGAGGAAGTGTACACCGATGGGCTTGGAAATGAGATTCTGACAGCGATCGGCTTGGTCAGAGAATTTCTCTAGAAGATGAGAAGCTTTGTGCTGTCAGTCATTATGATGCGAGCACTTTTTTGCCCACCATGGGCTAAATGGCCAGGTCACATGGACCCCGAAGGCTCAGAGAAGGTTGGGGGAGGGGACCAACTGGAACAGCTGTTGGGAGACAGATGGTAGCCTCCTGTTAAGGCCATCCAGTGTGTTCTTTAACGTACACAGGGTATGACTCTCCCGCACACGAGGCCACGGCTTAACGTCCCATCCGACGGACGGCGGTCTTTCCAAGCCCATCGGTGTCCCCTACTGACCGTGGGCAGGGCGGGGAATTTTGCGGAGATAAATCTCAACGCTGACCCAGCTGGGACTCGAACCTGGGAACTACAGATTACGAGCCTCAGGCGCTACCGACTGAGCCACCCCCGCCCCCAGGCCATCAGACTACCACCAATCACCAAAGCGGCTGCAGTCAGCCACATTCCTTCTGTTCATGCTGAAGATCACGCTGGATGGTCTAAATGAGAGGTTTCCATCTTTTTCTTAGCAGATGTCCAGTGGCTTTTTTCTTCTTCCTACTTTGAGTTCTTCTTACTTGATCATTCAGAATATTACATATGTGCAGAAAAAGTGCCATTCAGAGACAAAACAACCCAATCACAAACAATCCTTCAATAACTCCTAAATCAAGAATTTCTCGGAAAATTTGAATGATGATATATTAAAGGTCTTAAACAAATCTATCCAAATCTTGAATTTGAACAATATTCGTTCATTATTTAAAGAGTTAGAAACCTTGAATATTTAACATTAACGATTCCATTTGGTAGACTACTGCAGAAGTTGTTTGGATTGGGTTGTTTTACCTCTGAGCGGCACTTTTTTGCATACCATGGGCTAAATGGCCAGGTCACATGGACCCCGAAGGCTCAGAGAAGGTTGGGGGAGGGGACCCACTGGAACAGCTGTTAGGAGACAGATGGTAGCCTCCCGTCAAGGCCATCCAGCGTGTTCTTTAACGTGCACAGGGTATGGCTCTCCCGCACACGGAGCCACGGCTTAACATCCCATCCGACGGACGGTGACCTTTCCAAGCCCATCGGTGTCCCCTACTGACCGTGGGCAGGGCGGGGAATTTTGTGGAGATAAATCTCAAAGCTGACCCAGCTGGGACTCGAATCTGGGAACTACAGATTACGAGCCTGGTGCGCTACCGACTGAGACACCCCCGCCCCGCTGCGGAAGTTAATTAGAACTTAATGAATATTATTTCAAACCATCAGGACAACCAATTTTTTTCAACTCATTGTTTCAAGTGTTTCTTGTCTACAGGACTTTTCCTGTGATATTTATTATTTAATAAGTATATAATTCGAAGTTTGTGTACAATCGCTCAAAAAAATATCCGAACACTATGGTTGATTACAGAATTCGGAAAAAATATCTGGCAACAATATTTTTAGAAATTAGTGATCTGGCAGCCTTCGTTTATGTGCCAGATCACTAATTAAATTAATTAATAACTAAAAAAATGTTTGCCAGATGTTTTTTTCTGAATTCTATAATCAACCATAATGTTCGGATATTTTTTTTTGAGCGACTGTAAATGTTTCTTTCTGTGTTCTTCGATTTGATACGTGCCTTGAGGCATTTCTACTATTAAACATTCCATATTCCAAAGAAAATATCGTTGAAATCAAGATTTAATTAGATTTGATTGAGTTCATTAAATTATCTTCAATCAAATTTTTCCATAAAACGCTTATTTTAGAAATCATAGAGCTTCAAAAGATTATTATTAATTAAATAAATTAACTTTTACTAAACTTCGAGATAACAAGATCCATTTAAAGATTGAATCACTTTTCGGAAAAAGGTGATTATTATTGATTTGAATTCAACATTAAAAAGAAACCCTGCAACGAGGAGCCCAACTCTGAATTCAACATGAAAAAGAAACCCTGCAACGAGGAGCACAACTCTGAATTCAACATTAAAAAGAAACCCTGCAACGAGGAGCCCAACTCTGAATTCAACATTAAAAAGAAACCCTGCAACGAGGAGCTCAACTCTGAATTCAACATTAAAAAAGAAACCCTGCAACGAGGAGCCCAACTCTGAATTCAACATTAAAAAGAAACCCAGCAACGAGGAGCCCAACTCTGAATTCAAATGCGAATCAATTAGATACGTAGCTACCATTAACGAGCAACATGACTTTGCTGCTTACTTCCATTTAGAAGAGCTTTTGGACATAATCCCTACTCTGTCTTCCGAGTGTCTGTCGAGTTCTGAAGAGTTCTGGGAGATGCCAAGGCTGAAACGGGTAATCTGTTTCCACATGGCTACCAACGAACATTCAATCGGACTGTAATCCTTCAAAAGAGCAAGCCAGTTTGATTGGATTAAAGCATCTTAGAGGTTAAAATTATCTACCAGATAGAGTCTCTGCTGGTGAGAGTTATAAACAGGAAAGGAAATCAGGATTGATTGGTTTGGAAAAGGGAAAGGAGACAGTAAAGGATGTAACAAACAATGCGATTTCAATTTCTCGAAAAATATCAATCATTCAACGAATTAAGCTTCAATTTCTCCAGATCGTTTAAGATGTACCGAACTTCAGTTTAATTCCAAAAGGACAAGCTAGTACGAAACGAATATGTAATCCATTCATCTTTTAGTCTATTGGATTCGGGTTTGTCACGTCAGCCTGCGGGTGTTAATGGGAGTTTCGCAGACTTCTTGTTTTGGACACGTGCCCATCTCCACCATTAAGGCGATTAATAATATTTGTTTCTTGAGCCCTGGAGTCTAGCTGCAAGACACGTAGGAGTGGTTGTTCTTTGGAAAAGTTCCTCTCGTATTAAAGCCACGTAGTTTTTGGAGGTTTATGAAGTTCTTGCAAGACTGGGAGAGAAAATCGACGGAACAAGTGCAACATGATTAGCCGTCAATTGAGATGGATATTTCTCGAGACCAACAAAGAAGTTTCGGGGGAGTAGAACTTGTATCATCTGCTAAAAACAACATAGTCTTATAACAGAATTGAAGAGGTGTTTTTCGTTTCTGGTATTCTGATACATTAGTCGATTAAAAAGAAAATGATGATGACGATGCCCAATATCATAGTTTTCTTTATAGATCATTAGAAGAATTATCCTGAGTAACTCGGGGTCTTTGGGGCGGGGGTGGCTCAGTCAGTAGCGCGCCAGGCTCGTAATTTGTAGTTCCCAGGTTCGAGTCCCAGCTGTGCCAGCGTTGAGATTTATCTCCGCAAAATTCCCCGCCCTGCCCACGGTCAGTAGGGGACACCGATGGGCTTGGAAAGGCCACCGTCTGTCGTATGGGACGTTAAGCCGTGGCCCCGTGTGCAGGAGAGCCATATCCTGTGCACGTTAAAGAACATATTGGATGGCCTAGACGGAAGGCTACCATCTGTCTCCCAACAGCTCGTTCCAGTGGGTCTCCTCCCCCAACCTTATCTGAGCCTTCGGGGTCCATGTAACCTGGCCATTTAGCCCATGGGGGGCAAAAAAAGTGCCGCTCATAGGTAAAACAACCCAACTCGGGGTCTTAAAATACAGCAAATGACTCGTAGTAGCATAAAACTCGATAGGATCTACTCTGGGCAATATTTTCCTATATCTTTTTTTTGGAGGCAGAAGGTAAAGGACATAATTAGAGCTAATCCATTATTCGCCACATAAATCCTGGCTCGTAATCTGCAATTCCCAGGTTTGTGTGCCACCAGGACTAGCAGTGAAATTTATCTTCGCCACACCCCCCCCCCCCTCCCTGACCTCGGTCAGTAGGGAACACCGATGTGTTTTTAAAGACCGTCGTCCGTCGGAAGAGACGTTAAGCCACGGCTCCGTGTGCGGGAGAGCCATATCCTGTGCACGTTGAAGAACATGCTGGATGGCCTTGATGAGATCTACTATCTTTCTCCTAACAGATGTATAGTGGATCCCCTTCCCTCAACCTTCTCTGATCCCTCGGGGTCCTTGTGACCTGGCCATTTAGCCCATTGTGTGAAAAAAAAGTGTCGCTCAGAAGTAAAACAATCCAACTCACCCCCCCCCCCCATTAATAACTTTCATTTCAGATACAATTCGTTAAACTCTGCAATGAATAGTTTACGTAATTCTTGTCTTAAGATCGGATTTAGAGGGTTGCTTTAATCCGGCTAAAGGGTCTCTTGAATACTAACATAATCAAGTTTTAGTTCAAAAACCATAAAACTTAGTAATGTTATCAAGAGAATCTAAACTCAGCCCTACTCAAGTATTAGCATAAGCCACATAATCCGTTAGCAAATACGGCTAATATTGTACAGAAGATTGTAGCAAAGAGAGGGAGGATGTTAGAAATCGATTTCTATTAAAGGTAGAGGCTTGATTTTTGTTAACGCAATACGGTATGCCAAGTGGAAATCCTTATGTTCAAATTTGGAAAATTGCGGAGTCCAAAAATATAAAATTGGAAATATTTGTGTTAGATAAAATTTGTTCACTGCAAAAATATCACAGGAAACGTTGCTGCTCGGATTCTAACAAAAGGCGACTTCGGACATGGGCGAATTTGAGAAAAGTAAGTTTAAATTTCTAAATTTTTTTCGAAATCGTAAAAATAAAAAACGTATATAATTATGCGTTTTGGTTATAACGTCAACCAATTAATCAGTCTTTAGCAGTCAACAATGGGCACCATTTCAGACTTTCGAGATTGTTTAGGTAGCTCCTTTTTATTGAGTTTCTCTCAGCGTTTATAATCACATTAAAGACGTTTCAATTTCTATGAATTATTTCTAGAATTTTTCGTTCCAAAACGCGTTGATTTCAAATTATTATAATTATTTCAAATTATGTAGACTGTAGTTGGGTTGGGTTGTTTTACCTCTGAGCGGCACTTTTTTTGCACACCATGGGCTAAATGGTCAGGTCACAAGGACCACGAAGGCTCAGAGAAAGTTGGGGGAGGGGACCCACTGGGACAGCTGTTGGGAGACAGATGGTAGCCTCCCGTCAAGGCCATCCAGCGTGTTCTTTAACGTGCACAGGGTATGTCTCTCCCGCGCACGGGGCCACGGTTTAACGTCCATCCGACGGACGGCGGCCTTTCCAAGCCCATCGGTGTCCCCTACTGACCGTGGGCAGGGCGGGGAATTTTGCGGAGATAAATCTTAACGCTGACCCAGCTGGGACTCGAACCTGGGAACTGTAGACTGTAGTTTAAAGAATTTAAAAAAATAGCGAAATATACTTCTATATGTTTTATGGTGTGTCATAACTTTTTTCTGTGATCAGGCTCAATTATTATCGAATAATTCAGGCCCTTGCTTGAAAACTGGAGCCGAAATCATCTCTAATGCTTACAAAAATGCGCATTTTGTTCGTAAAAGTATATTTCCTATAATTATGATTAAAAGAGACGATAATCTTAGCTTTTGTGAATTCTATATTTCTAGCACATACAGGCTTTCTCGTGCAGAGAGACAAGTGCACCCATTAGGATGTTACGATTATCTTACACAAGAACATACCATATTATCTATGATAATATGCAAAGCATGCTTGCTGAAACAGCAGCTAGCTCCCAAATTACTCTAGGGCAGGGGTGGGCAATTGTTTTCGTATCTACACTGCGCATGCGTATTGACGTGGCCGTCCTAGTGGAAAATACGAGACGAATCTTCGGTCGCGCACGGGAAGGAAATCCCGGTTCAAGGCGGATTTTTCTGACTGTCTTGGCGGGCCACAAAAAACTCTTAGCGGGCCGAATGTGGCCCGCGGGCCGCTATTTGCCCACCCCTGCTCTAGGGCGATGAATGGGTGGTGGCTCAGTTGGTAGTGAGTCAGACTCATAAAATGCAGCTCTCAGGTTCGACTACCAACTGTGGCAGCGTAGAGATTTATTTCCGCTAGCCAGGCGAATAGCAGCGGTACGACAGACGAGACGTTAAGCCCATGTGCAAGAGATCCATTAAGAACCCTTGCACAATAAAGAACACGCTGAATGGCCTTGACGGGAAGCTACCGTCTGTCTCAGGGCGGGGGTGGCTCAGTCGGTAGCGCGCCAGGCTCGTAACTCTAGTTCCCAAGTTCGAGTCCCAGCTGGGTCAGCGTTGAGATTTATCTCCGCAAAATTCCCCGCCCTGCCCACGGTCAGTAGGGGACACCGATGGGCTTGGAAAGGCCGCCGTCCGTCGGATGGGACGTTAAGCCGTGACCCCGTGTCGGGAGAGCCATACCCTGTGCACGTTAAAGAACACGCTGGATGGCCTTGACGGGAGGCTACCATCTGTCTCCCAACAGCTGTTCCATTGGGTCCCCTCCCCCAACCTTTTCTGAGCCTTCGGGGTCCATGTGACCTGGCCATTTAGCCCATGGTGTGCAAAAAAGTGTCGCTCAGAGTAAAACCACCCAACCCAACCTTCGGTGTTTCTGATTTAGCCATTGTATGAAAAAAAGCCGTTCAAAGGTAAAACAACCAAATTTTCACCCTTTTGCTTTTTAAGGCCTCTTAATTATGGCTTGGACTGGATTACTCTTACTCAGTGTTTATTTCGAAGTTAAAAAATGAAACGCAAAAACCCATTTCAACCGCGGGTAGGGTAAAGAGATTCGCTGAAATTTTAATAAAAAATCGCAATTAAAAATACAAAATAAAATTATTATTTTGAAATAAAATACACACATGAAAGCAAATAAAACCTATTTCGTTTCAAATGAAAAGTATTAAATATGTTTAAGTGCTAGCTCAAAAAAACGTTTTTTTACTTAAATCTCATTTAAAAATTTTTTGTGGGGGAAATTTTGAAAAGGGAGGAAACATTGTTTTCTCAACTGAAGGGGGCGGGGGTGCCTCAGTCGGTAGCGCGCCAGTAATCTGCAGTTTCCAGGTTCTAGTTCTAGCTGGGTCAGCGTTGAGATTTATCTCCGCAAAATACCCCGCCCTATCCAAGGTCAGTAGGGGACACCAATGGGCTTGGAAAGGCCGCCGTCCGTCGGATGGGACGTTAAGCAGTGGCTCCGTGTGCGGGAGAGCCATACCCTGTGCACTTTAAAGAACACGCTGGATGGCCTTGACGGGAGGCTACCATCTGTCTCCCAACAGCTGTTTCAACGGGTCCCCTCCCCCAACCTTCTCTGAGCCTTCGGGGTCCATGTGACCCGGCATTTAGCCCATAGTGTGCAAAAAAGTGCCGCTCAGAGGTAAAGGACAATTTTGTTTTCTGCAGAATTCTCATCTTCCTCATAGATCCTCTTTTTTGGCATATCATGACTGACGAGCTAATCCCACATCTCTGTCGCAATCGAGAAATCACTTGTTTCTTTTTATTTCTTCTCATTATAGATCCGGATTATAATGATGAAATTTACTTTCTTCCAATCATGAAGCATAGTTTAACGCCTTACTTAAATTAAGTGATATTCCAATTAAAGCAGTCCCGTCCAACACAAACTCAGTGAATATCCACAAGGGAAATAATTGTATTCTTAAAAAGCAGCATGTAAATTTCTCTACTTAAAAACAAAAACATATATTTCTAATGAACATAGAATTCGGAAAAAAAAAACTATATTTAAAAGGAATCAAGATAGTATCCTTGATTCAACAACAACGACAAAAAGGTTTTTTAATGTCAAAATTGTTTAGCTATGCACCTAAAATTGTTTCGTCAAAATATCGGAAAAAATGAGCCATTAATTAATGAAAAAAAATCCGTTTTACTAAAATGAATTTTTTTCATTCTTGAAAAGTAAGATCTCGCTGTTGATCCAAAACAATTTTATTTCACTAAGATGTCCGCCTAAGAGAGTGGGGCAGGGGTGGCTCAGTCGGTAGCGCGCTAGGCTCGTAATCTGTAGTTCCCAGGTTCGAGTCCCATCTGGGTCAGCGTTGAGATTTATCTCCGAAAAATTCCCCGCCCTGCCCATGGTCAGTAGCGGACACCGATGGGCTTGGAAAGGCCGCCGTCCGTCGATGGTACGTTAATCCGTGGCCCAGTGTGCGGGAGAGCCATACCCTGTGCACGTTAAAGAACACGCTGGATGGCCTTGACGGGAGGCTACCATCTGTCTCCCAACAGCTGTTCCAGTGGGTCCCCTCCCCCAACCTTCTCTGAGCCTTCGGGGTCCATGTGACCTGGCCATTTAGCCCATGGTGTGCAAAAAAGTGCCGCTCAGAGGTAAAACAACCCAACCGCTCAAGAGAGATTGGATTTACAATAGCAGCAATGTAATTTTAGCGAAAGAAAATAAATATAACCTGCTGCAAATGACAATTATTTTAATATATGAATTCACTATTATCCATTTATTCTTGGGAATAAATTATCTCAGCTTTAAAATGATTTTATTTTGAGGTGACAATATTATAATCTCCTTTGACGCTATATTACTGCTACGTCATAATATATGTTATATCGATACAGATACAAAGACATCTTTACACACCGTGTAAAACCGAGTATATCATGGTGTAAAGCGAAACTAGTTGCGTATTTTTGACCATGTAAAGTGAAACCTTGTAAATCAAGTACCGTGTAAAACGAGGGATGGCTGCATTGTTCAAAGTACGTTTAAGGTATTTGAACGTTTTATATTTCATGAATTTTAATTTTTATTAAATCCCATAATGCGGACTTGATTTAAATTCGATCAAGACATACTTGTACAGTCGCTCAAAAAAGTTTCCGAAAGCTACGGTTCATTACAGAATTCAGAAAAAATATCTGCAGCGATTTTTTAGAAATTAGTGATCTGGCAACCTTCGTGTCACGTGACACAAAGGTTGCCAGATCACTAATTTCTAAAAAAATCGAAAAAACAGAATTCAGGAAAAATATCTGGAACGTGTACAGCAACTGTACACGCTCCAGTTACCGTTCACAGCAAACTGGAGCGTGTGCAGTTACTGCACACGCTCCAGTTTGCTGTGAACGGTAACTGCACACGCTCAATATTTCCGTGAGTGAGCCCACACGATCTAGTATCAAAATAATATGACCACCTACAGTAGCTCAAAAAAGTATCCGAACGCTATGGTTATTACAGGATTCAGAAAAAATATATGGCAATGATATTTTTAGAAATTAGTGATCTGGCAACCTTCGTGTCACATGACACGAAGGTTGCCAGATCACCAATTTCTAAAAAAAACATTGCCAGATATTTTTTCTGAATTCTCTATTCAACCGCAGCGTCCGGATACTTTTTTTTGAGCGAATGTAAGAGGAGCAGCTATCATAATTTCGATACTGCACATGTTTTACGAAAGAAAGTTTTCCGTTAAGTGCATTGAATTTGAGCGATAAACTCTCCGAAAATCAGGAGTATTTGCTCGCAATTTCTGATAGTTAAATCCTCGTGGTTAAAAATCTGTCTTCACTGATACTCACGAACAAAAGAGTATTTCAGTAAATGAGCATACTTCATTTTTTCTCCTTCACTTCTGTTTCGCATGATCTTCTCTTCAGCGAGGCGAGAAGTGAAGCAGGAAGAGGATTAATTTGATTCTCGCCGCCTTACTCCGCCCATTAGAGAAGTGTCCCTTGGGTTTAGGAACATTCGGAAGCACTCTCTGCACACTTGCCTGATTTATGGAGGACAATGGGACACGAAAGAGTGAAAGAATAAAAGAATTGAAGTGTCTTTTCTTAGCGAGGATTGTGTGCTATCCAAAACCAAGTGCTTGAATACAACTCATGTGCGGTTAGGAAATTTCTCATTTTATTTCCAAGCAGCTTGAGAAGTTTCATCCCATAAAGTAAAGCTTTCAACAGTATTGTAGAGTTGGGTTGGGTTGTTTTACCTCTGAGCGGCAATTTTTTGCACACCATGAGCTAAATGGCCAGGTCACATGGACCTCGAAGGCTCAGAGAAGGTTGTTGGAGGGGACCCACTGGAACAGCTGTTGGGAGACAGATGGTAGCCTCCCGTCAAGGCCATCCAGTGTGTTCTTTAACGTGTACAGGGTATGTCTCTCCCGCACACGAGGCCACGGCTTAACGTCCCATCCGACGGATGGCGGCCTTTCCAAGCCCATCGGTGTCCCCTACTGACCATGGGCAGGGCGGAGAATTTTGCGGAGATAAATCTTAACGCTGACCCAGCTGAGACTCGAACCTGGGAACTACAGATTACGAGCCTGGCGCGCTACCGACTGAGCCACCCCCGCCCCGGTTTTGTAGAGAAGAAGGATTCTGTGAATGAATATGTTTATAACGAAACCATTTTTAGAAATAAGCATTAAGAATGCGGCAAATGCTCTGGACATATTAATTCAGTAATAAAGTATCACTGGAAAATGTAGACAAGAAACACCTGAAATAATTAGCTTAAAAATAGTTGCTTTGAGTGGGATTCGAATCCCATTCAGATAATATTTTTTAGCTAATTATTTCAATTATTAATAGGTCTATTGTCGAGTTTTTTTTTATCTTCTTTGGTCTATGAAAGTCCGTACAAAATGCTGCAAACTGTAAAAATCTAAGTTTTCCACACTAAATGCGAAAGCACAAAACTATTCAAAGCATATTTACACTATCTTTTGCGCTTTGTAAGAAAATTAAACTATATTCGGAGTCTGCTTTAACTTTCAAGTACAGTAAACTCCCGATTATCCGGCACTCAGGTATCCGGAATTCTCATGCAACCGGCATAATTTTCAAATTGAATCTTTGAACTTGGTACGGCTAATGGATGCGACTGGCGCCGTCTTTCACGATTTGTCACATTCACGTTGGAATGGAGAATGAGAGTTGGAATACATAGAGTCCTGAAATAGGGGGGGGGGGGGGGCTCAGTCGGTAGCGCGCCAGGCTCGTAATCTGTAGTTCCCAGGTTCGAGTCCCAGCTGGGTCAGCGTTGAGATTTATCTCCGCAAAATTTCCCGCCCTGCCCACGGTTAGTAGGGGACACCGATGGGCCTAGAAAGGCCGCCGTCCGTCGGATGGGACGTTAAGCCGTGGCCCCTTGTGCGGGAGAGCCATACCCTGTGCACGTTAAAGAACACACTGGATGGCCTTGACGGGGGGCTACCATCTGTCTCCCAACAGCTGTTCCAGTGGGTCCCCTCCCCCAACCTTCTCTGAGCCTTCGGGGTCCTTGTGGCCTGGCCATTTAGCCCATGGTGTGCAAAAAAGTGCCGCTCAGAGGTAAAACAACCCAACCCAACCCTGAAATAGGGTGTTATATTGTTAGGGGACTCAAAATTTATATACGTGTTTTCTGAGGATCATAATGAGAGTCTATGTGCGAAATTTTAGGTAGATAAGATTAAAAATGACTAAGATGCAGAGCGGTAAAAACATAAAAAGCATTTTAGGAGTTTGATACATTTTGAGGTTTATCAGAATAATAAAAATTAAATTGAAAACATTATGAAATAACCGTAATATCGCATATAATAAAGTTTTAAAGCACTTAATAAAGAAATACGAGAATTAACGATAAACATTTAGAATACAAAAACCAAAAAGAGTTAAAAGTTTAAATTAAATCCGATTTGGTTATTATGTAAAAATTAAAAGATCGCATTAATTTTAAGATCGCTTTAAAAATAAGGTTGAATTTATCTAATGTTTTCTTTTATATATTTCATAAAATATATAAAAATATCCGCATAACAGGATCGTGAAAATAATCTTGAAAACATAAATAATCATATTAATTATAAGATTCTCAAAAGCAAATGATTACTTCAAATATAAGTTCCTCAATAGCAAAAGAAAACAGAGCAAAAAACGTTAAAATTTAAAATAGATTCATTAAAAATATTGGGTCTGAGTGTTTTGATCCACGCAATAATTTAAAAACCGACAAATGTTTAAAAACACAGCTTAGTTTTAGTTTTCTCTGTTAATATCGAAAAGATTACAAATGAAGAAAACGAAAGACCTATTTAAAAAATCACTGTAATCCTTGGAATAATAATGCTCTGTTTTTTCTCACATTTTTTTCAGATAATAAAAGATATTACCATCTAGAAAACTGGCCAATCACCGGGTTTTGATGTAATTAACACTAATACGATTAACAACGTCAGAATTATACGCTTGAACTTCTAGTTCACCTAAAGATTTAGAATGCTTCACCGTAATTCTAATTTATAAATAGTGATGGGAATAATTTTGCAAATTACAGACCAATCTTGTCTGCATTTAGCTGAATATTGCAAATATTCATTAATTCTAGATTGCAAAGCATTTTAATTATGGTAAACCTTTTTTTTAAAAAAAAAGGCAATATGGTATTAGAGAAATACTTAATACTGGAAAAACATTACCAAATTTTACTAACAAAATTATTCAATGTATAGAAAATGGGGCAAACACGATATCTATTTTTCTTAGAAATTTAAAAAGAGTTGATACATTTCATTTTAATATTTTGTTTCAATTGAGAAATATTTTGGAATTAAGAATATTGTTTTAGTTTTGTTTCGAGATTATTATTTAAATAGGACTCAAGTGGTAAAATCCCCAATATTTTAAATGATCTTTTGATGGTTAAAAATGGTGTTCCTGAAGGATCTATGTTTAGCGCGAAAGTTTTTCCTCACATGTATTAATGTTTTTTGTAATGTAAGCCTAAATTTTCATGACAGTGTGTCAGCTTATGTTTTTTGACCTTAACACCAATACAACGGAGAAATTTAAATTTATCATGTATATGAATTTAAAAATATGAAAAAGAAAACACATCTAATGCACAATATTTATCCAACTGCACCAGTTTTTTATCATCATTCTTTGTCAGTCTTATCATTAGTCTTAAAAATAAACAATTAACTTTGATATGAAGTTAATTATTCTCCTTTGTAATACAACTATAAAGTGTTCATTAAGGGTTGGGTTGTTTTACCTCTGAGTGGCACTTTTTTGCACACCATGGGCTAAATGGCCAGGTCACATGGACCCCGAGGGCTCAGAGAAGGTTGGGGGAGGGGACCCACTGGAACAGCTGTTGGGAGACAGATGGTAGCCTCCCGTCAAGGCCATCCAGCGTGTTCTTTAACGTGCACAGGGTATGGCTCTCCCGCACACGGGGCCACGGCTTAACGTCCCATCCGACGGATGGCGGCCTTTCCAAGCCCATCGGTGTCCCCTACTGACCGTGGGCAGGGCGGGGAATTTTGCGGAGATAAATCTCAACGCTGACCCAGCTGGGACTCGAACCTGGGAACTACAGATTTACGAGCCTGGCACGCTACCGACTGAGCAACCCCCGCCCCAGTGTTCATTAAAATAGAATAATTAGTTTCATAGGAAAGTTAATATTTCCGTCTTGAAAAGTAGTGATAGAAATTTGGTACAATTTGTTAAATATTGTGGATTTTGTGTTTTTCCCACTTAGATATTTATACATAAAATGTTAAATCTTTCTATCCTAATAATTCGCGGCGACTGTAAAATAATGTTTTAAATGATAACTAAACTATTCAAATATGAAATTACGCTGGCAAATAAAGAAACTATTTAACTAATAAATATTTTTATTTTCTAAACCACCAGTATTTAATCAATTATCAGTAGTTATGAGAAATGAAGCAATTGTCGTACAGTTTATACGCCATTAATAGGTTCTCTTAATGATGTTCATAATGTGGAAAATATTTTACTGCATTAAAATGAGTCAATGTTATCTAATTTTTTCAGTTCTTATTTTTTTTACAAATAATTTAATTTTTATTAATCTTTTCTTCACTGTTACTGTGATAACAAAAATGTGTGATATTTATTAACCCAAGATGAGCTGTTTGGTTATATATATACCGTGACTTTTGAGGAAAATATAAGACACTTATTGAAAATATAAATAATCATATCAATTATAAGATTCTCGAAAGCAAATGATTATTATAAATTTACGTTCCTCAATAGCAAACGGAAATAGCGCAAAAACATTAAAATTTGAAAAAGATTCATTAAAAATATTGGGTCTGAGTGTCTTGATTCACGCAATAAATTAAAAACCGCCAAATGATTTAAAACACATCTTAGTTTTAGTTTTCTCTGTTAATATTGAAAAGATTACAAATGTATATACAGTGGACCCCCGATATAACGCGCATGTCGTGCGGGAAACAACACCCGCGTTATAAGGTGAACCGCGTTATACCGAGCGGCGCGGTGGCGACACAATAAATTTCACACTGTAAGCTTTTCTTTTACTCATCATGCATACAATAATTAAACACTATTCAAAATACATGCAGGAACTCAATACATACACAATTACTCAATACGCAGTAACAATAAAATGCGATACTCACTAACGCCGCACGGACCTGTATAAACATGTTTGAACTTATCGCGAACATCGCCCGCGCTATAACCGAGTGCGCGGTATAGCGAGCAGCGCTATAACGAAGGTCCACTGTAATATGTTTCTGCAAATCTTATTCACGGATACAATTTATTCTTTTTTTTTCATGATACTGTTAATTTTATGCTATATGCATTAATTTAACAGCATAGACATAACATTATTATGTCTAGCAAATATATATATTTATGTCTAGCAAAAAGCATTTGCTAGACATAACATTATTATGTCTAGCAAAGTCATCTTCAAAAAGAGGCAGATATCCGATAAAGCTTTAAAATAAAACAAATGATATTATATATGAATTTTATTTAAAAAGCAAAATATTTTTCAAAAGCGTAAAACAAACGAATGGATAAAACAACTTATAATTTGTCAACGGTTCACACCATCACAAGAATTATTCAATAATTTAGTAGAATTAAGTAATTCTGAATTATAAATATTATAGTTATGTGTTATTAATTCTTCAATCACATTAAAAGTAATAAGAAGAAATTATTAAAATTAGTGGCAGCTTTTTTATTTGGTATAAAAATATAGAACTTTTAAAGGGCAGAACAAAAAAAATATAGGACAAAAACGTATTTCTTAAATTTTTATAAATATATAGGACAACGCTTTAAAATATAGTAGTGTTCTTTTAAATATAGACCAAATGGTCACCGCAGTAATATAGTACTTCACATGCAAATTATGTTATTTGTGACCATTTGTAAAAAAGAAGGCGAAAGATATTATTAATAATAATAATTTGCTTCATGATAAAAGAAAAGAAATAGAACTTACCTGAGAATAACAATTACCCCATCAAAAACGTTGTATCCACTACTGATGTAACCATACAAGCCCTCTGCCATAATTTTTAAGAACATTTCAAATCCAAATATTCCGGTGAAAACGAGGTTACTAATTTCTACCATCAAAGTTAGTTCTTCAGGCTGGGAAAGAAAATACAAAGTGATATTAATTAGTATACAGAGGTAAAAATAAATCTTTCATTTCTTTGGTTTGGATACTATGAAATGCTTATCTGTTTCCGGAATTGAGAGTACTGATTTTACAGCTTGGTTAGTGGGTCACTGTCGCCAAACTTTCTGTATTCCTTGTGTATGCGTGGAAGATGAGTACCGAAAATCAACTGACCCAAAATTATTCTAGTGTGTGTTGAAAAAGTGTGTTGAAAAAGTGTTACAAAAGAGCATCAAAATACCTAAAAAAATACTATCGTTTTCTGTGTGTTGAAAAAGTGTGTTGAAAAAGTGTTACAAAAGGTCATCAAAATACCTAAAAAATACTATCGTTTTCTGCGTGTTGAAAAAGTGTTACAAAAGGTCATCAAAATACCTAAAAAAATACTATCGTTTTCTGTGTGTTGAAAAAGTGTGTTGAAAAAGTGTTACAAAAGATCATCAAAATACCTAAAAAATACTATCGTTTTCTGTGTGTTGAAAAAGTGTTACAAAAGGTCATCAAAATACCTAAAAAATACTATCGTTTTCTGTGTGTTGAAAAAGTGTTACAAAAGGTCATCAAAATACCTAAAAAAAAACTATCGTTTTCTGTGTGTTGAAAAGGTGTTACAAAAGGTCATCAAAATACCTAAAAAATACTATCGTTTTCTGTGTGTTGAAAAAGTGTGTTGAAAAAGTGTTACAAAAGGTCATCAAAATACCTAAAAAAACACTATCGTTTTCTGTGTGTTGAAAAAGTGTGTTGAAAAAGTGTTACAAAAGGTCATCAAAATACCTAAAAAAATACTATCGTTTTCTATGGAAGGCAGGAAGCTGACTACTTGGGGGTCAGGCCAATGAAAGTTTTGTGTGTGAATGTGTGTGAGCTTTGAGAGAGGTGGAGTGCTTCCGAGGGTCACTAAATCCCTCAAACATTCTGCGGTTTTGACGTAAAAGGATGCTGACTGCTGAAGGTCAATCCAGCAAAGGTTTGTGAGTGGTGTTGGCGCATTTTGTAGGAGGGTGCTGAGATTCACCAAATCTGCCAAACTTTCTGTGTTTAGGGACTAGGGGAGCTCTGATTGTTGAGAACCACCCATCAAGCCTTTGTGTGTATGAGCGTGTGTGTTTATCGGGTATATAAGATGGATTGCAATGGCGGATTACTGCACAGACGCATGAGGCGCTCGCCTAGGGTTTTGACACTCATGGGATCCTCAAAACAGTCGAAACTCAATTTTTTCGAATATTTTATTCAGTAAAATATTTCACAATCAGTATTATATATGCTATTTATGTAAACATTTTGTGTTTCATCTTAATGTTAATATCAAATATGATCCAATTTTTATTAAATACACTAAAAGAAAATAATATTTATTTTCGTTTATAATCAATTTTTTTCAGTATTTGCAGATGTATATAATACATTATTAAATTTTCTATATATGCATTTCTGTAATTCGATTTATTTAACCTGCCTCATGCATTTTTTTTCCATTCGGAAGTTGGGAATTTTTTGTAGAGTCAGTAGTCCCTCTTCCTGCTCACACGCATACTTTAGGGACAGTTGGGGGGTCTTTCGAAACTTTTGCTTCTGGGTCTTTTCAGATGGCTTAATCAGTTTTGCTGGGTTGTTTTACCTCTGGACGGCACTTTTTTGCATACCATGGGCTAAATATCCAGGTCACATGGACCCCGAAGGCTCAGAGAAGATTGGGAGTGGGGACTCACTGGAACAGCTGTTGGGAGACAGACAGTAGCCTGCCGTCAAGGCCATCCAGCGTGTTCTTTAGCGTACACAGGGTATGGCCCTCCCACACACGGGCCACGGCTTAACGTCCCTTCTGACGGACGGCGGTCTTTCCAAGCCCATCGTGTCCCCTACTGATCGTGGGCAGTGCGGGGGAAATTTGCGGAGATAAATCTCAACGCTGACCCAGCTGGGACTCGAACCTGGGAACTACAGATCACGAGCCTGGTACGCTACCAACTGAGTCACCCCCCCCCCCTGGCTTAATCAGTCACTGATGGCAGAAATTGATCAAATCAAATTCTTTCTTGTGTGAAAATTTTCATCGAAATTCACTGAATAACTTGCTATCAAAATGGTTTTTCCCATTTTAAATAACAAATATATGTGCATTTTATTTAGAGTCACATTGCATCACATAAATGCCACGTGAGAATAAGATGGAAAGTTTAAATTTTCATTTTGATTCACTTCTAAGAAAGAATGTTGCATTATCACAAACCACATAAAAGCGAAAGTTAACAATGAAATGCCAGTTAGCACTAGTAAAGAATAAAGATCAAAAAACAAGAGTGATAAAAAATATTGCTCGGGGCTGAGTCCCCTATTAAATTATATTTAATGGGGTAAAGCACCATAGATTTGTAATCGCTGCCTACGTTGAACGTCCATCACAGGTAGAAACTATAACATGATGAAAACTAATTTCGTCTTACAAAAGTTTGGATAAATAAATTTACCTTAATAATCTTAACATCACAATATACACTAGATTTATTTCCGCAAAATTCCCCGCCCTGCCCACGGTCAGTAGGGGACACCGATGGGCTTGGAAAGGCCGCCGTCCGTCGGATGGGACGTTAAGCCGTGTCTCCATGTGCGGGAGAGCCATACCCTGTGCACGTTAAAGAACACGCTGGATGGCCTTGACGGGAGGCTACCATCTGTCTCCCAACAGCCGTTCCAGTGGGTCCCCTCCCCCAACCTTCTCTGAGCCTTCGGGGTCCCTGTGACCTGGACATTTAGCCCATGGTGTGCAAAAAAGTGCCGCTCAGAGGTAACCCAACCCAACAATATACACTATGATATGGTCAAAATTAATTTCGGTCTAGAAATATTTCCAAATTAAAACAACAAATGAAATAATCTTAGCATGATTTAATTATCATTTATATTCATGGTAGTATATTGACTTCTAATGCTTCAACAAATCCTTCAGAATAAAAAAGATTAGAATTACCTATTTATAAAGACGTATTTCTAGAAGCGTTGTATTTGTGGTGGAAGGCTGAAAATAATAACTTTAAAGATTTCCGGGTAGATTTTTAAAATTAGAAACTGAAACGTGTGCAGATGACTGCTGCACGTGCAGCAGTCATCTGCATGCTCTTCAGTCTGGCTTCTCTCCGTTTTCAGTGGGCGGGGGTGACTCTGTCGGTAGCGCGTCAGGCTCGTAATCTGTAGTTCCCAGGTTCGAGTCCCAGTTGGGTCAGCGTTGAGATTTATCTCCGCAAAATTCCCCGCCCTGCCCACGGTCAATGGGGGACACCGATAGGCTTGAAAAGGCCGCCGTCCGTCGGATGGGACGTTAAGCCCTGGCTCTGTGCGGGAGAGCCTAACCCTGTTCACGTTAAAGAACACGCTGGCTGGCCTTGACGGGAGGCTACCATCTGTCCCCCAACAGCTGTTCCAGTGGGTCCCCTCTCCCAACCTTCTCTGAGCCTTCGGGGTCCATGTGACCTGGCCATTTAGCCCGTTGTGTGCAAAAAAAAGTGCCGCTCAGAGGTAAAACAACCCAACCAACCCGTTTTCAATGATGTTTATAGGTCATCAGAAAGTTTAGAAACGTCCATAACGCTAAGCCGCTCAGATCGTTTTCTGTGTGACGGACCCCACGTTTTTTGGAAACTGCAGCGATTTAATGACCTGAGAATATTTTTTTTGATTCACTTTCGATTGATTTTTTTCCCACGTGCTTGCCGTTTATATGACACCTCGTAGAGGGGTTCTGGATGGAATTGCATCAAAGATTCTCTTAAACAAGCTCTAATGATAACGGTAATTATTGTATCAGGAATTTATTTTTGAAAATAAGCAGCTTCTGGAATATGTTAGAGGGATTCAGCAAGCTGTCACGGAATGTTACACTAATGAGTTTGTCCCCCCTGCTGCGAAACATAACATTAAAAGGACAAAAATCGATTTCTCTCTGACATTACGGTTCCATCTCCTATTACCCTAAATACAAGCCTAGGAGCGTCAACAATTGTGCGAAAAGATATAATCAATCATGGAACATATTTTCAGTTAATATGTGCTTCAGAGAAATTTTGTGTAATATTTGCCTTGCTCAGTTACTAACAGATTTGACAAAAAAAAAATGAAATGGATTATTTTGTGAATAAAATCCAAATCGATTCTTGCTCATAACAACGACCTTTACCTTATAATAATAACGATGGAAGTAATATGCTTTTTTAAAAAAATTAATGTCGCTTCATTTTATTCTGAAGAGGAAGCAATAATTGTCTATTTTTAGTGCCTAAAAATACATAAAATTGAATAGTTAAAAATAAGAATTTTTTTCAAAAGAAGAATGGAATTCAGTTAAATGTCACGGATTGGGATGTTTTACCTCTCAGCTGTAGTTCTGTGCACAGAGTGGATTAAGTCACAAGGTCACATGGACCCCAAAAGCTGAGAGAATGTTGGGAAAGTGGTTTCACTGGATGGCTGTTAGCAAACAGATGAAAGCCTCGTTTAAAAACCACTTAGAATGTTCTTTAACGTACATGAAGTATGCATATCCTGCATGCAAAGGAGGCGGGAATAGCTCAGTTGGTAGGGCTCCAGGCTCGAAATCTATAGTTCCCAGGTTCGGGTCCAACCTGGGCCATCGTGAAATTTATCTCTTCTCCTTTCCCCCCCCCCCCCCCCCCCCCCGCCCATCTTGCACTCGGAGAGAAAGATGACACCGATGGGCTTGGAACGTAAAATTGCCATCCGATGGACCGTTTTCCTGAGAATATCGCTAGTCCTGCTCCATATACAGGACAAGCGATAAAAAGCATCCACTGGATGGCCTCGACCGGAGGATACCATCTGTATCCTAACAGCTGTCCAGTGGTCCCTTTCTCCCAATCTTCTTTGAGCCTTTGGGTCCTTATGACCTGGCCATTTAGCCAATTGTGTGTAAAAATATGTGCCACTCAGAGGGAAAACAACCCAACCCACTGCACACAAAGCTAAACGTCCCATTTAGGTGACACTTAGGGTTTCTAAACTCATAGGTGCCCTTTTTCTCATCGGGGACAGATTGGAGGCAGACCCCTTATGGGGACATAGAGACCGAAAACTCAGCGCTGTTTGCACTACACCTCCAACGCGACAAATCAATTTCTACAAGCAACTGACAAATTATAGTTGTTCCTGTTGCAGTCACGGATCATAAAATCAAAAATAGAGTAATCAATTTGACAATGACTTTAAAAACTGGGAAAAACAAAATTTATTCTCCTGCATGATTTTTGAATTTTCTACCAATCAAATTTCGAAATAGAAGAAGATTCCTTTTAAGTGCATGCTAGGGTTGGGTGGTTTTACTCTGAGCGGCACTTTTTTGCACACCATGGGCTAAATGGCCAGGTCACATGGACCCCGAAGGCTCAGAGAAGGTTGGGGGAGGGGACCCACTGGAACAGCTGTTGGGAGACAGATGGTAGTATCCCGTCAAGGCCATCCAGCGTGTTCTTTAACGTGCACAGGGTATGGCTCTCCCGCACACGGAGCCACGGCTTAACATCTGACGGACGGCCACGGCTTCCCATCCGACGGACGGCGGCCTTTCCAAGCCCATCGGTGTCCCCTACTGACAGTGGGCAAGGCGGGGAATTTTGCGGAGATAAATCTCAACGCTGACCCAGCTGGGACTCGAACCTGGGAACTACAGATTACGAGCCTGGCGCGCTACCGACTGAGCCACCCCCCGCCCCAGTGCATGCTAGGAACTTTAATTTGAGACAAGAACTGAATTCTTGCTAATTCTGAAAATATATGTACAAATTTAAAGATACGTGATAGATACGAAACAACGATGACGTACAGTAAAAAGAAAAAAATCTGAGACAGTAAATATAGACCAATCCCAGTTAAATACTTTCAAAGAGCTGATCAGTTTGGAGAACTACAGCAGAACATTAAGATTTGAATAAGTGTTATAAACAACACGAGAAATAAATTTCTATGTTGTTGAAAGTTATAGTACGGGGATAATTCAGAGAGAAAGGTTAATCATTTAATTTTAGCGAAGGGAAGGCAATTACACCGAAGGCAATACATAGAAAATATCCTTACGTACATTTATTATTTTTGTGCGTAGTCAGTGTAAAGCAGGGTCTCAACGGGGTACGCCGTGAGAGCTCAAAAGTCGCTAGATCTAGTAACAAAGTCGCTAAGTTGGCATTATTATACTATAACTATAATTTTATCTATCTATATAAGAGGTACGCCAATTACATACACATTTCCTGGGGGTACGTGAAGCATAAAAGGTTGAGAACCACTGGGATACAGTATACTTGTTGAGTGTAGATCGATGATCTTATTGGAGCTTTGTTGATAGAAGGAGAAATCCTATTCATGAAGCATCTTTGTGATTTCCTCTTTGACGACGTCATCACATGGAAAGCGCCGTCTTTACTGATGCTTCTTCAGCTTCCCAAGAAAGGGAAAATCCGAGAGGACCAGTTTTGAACTGTATGGGGGGGGGGGGTAAACAGTTCCCCATCGCCAGGTGAGGAGATTTTCAGTTTTCGATCATTTTCGAACTCATGATACCATTTCCTCACTTGTTGCTCTGAGAGGACATCTGAGCCATAAACAACTACAAACTGTCAATAGCTTTCCACCGATTGAGTCTTCTGTGCCCATAGAAACTGAATTATTGCTCTGATCTGCTGCTGAGTTTGCATGTGCGTGACTCTGCGCCTCACAGCACAGCAGTGATGATTGCTGCCGCTTGGGTAGAAAATGCGGAAAAAACAACCATAATAACAATTAAACAAGTGTCCCGTGGCCGAGTGGTTAGCGCGCTTGGCTACTGATCTACGAGACCTGGGTTCAAGCCCCGGGTAAGGCATGGATTTTCGTGTTGTTTTTTCTGTTGAGGTCCTGCCATCCTCTCAGATGTGATGTGATAAAATGTGATGGGAAGGTTAGAAACCCTTCAATAATGGGCTTCCTGCTATCTCAAATCCTCTCAGACCTTCTACTCTGGCATATAAACTGACAGGCTCCTGTCAGACCTCTGTGGCAAGCAGCTGCTTGAGGGGGTATTTTTTTTTTAAAAACAACAACAGTCAATCAGTATTCCGGATTTAAACACGGGATCTCTTGATTAGCGCCATTTATTCTACTTTTGGGTTAAGGAGGTTTCGATTCACATTTAATTAAGGAAGATTATGTATAGTTTGAAATTCACGAGGCGCAATCAAACGCGCTATCCAAACCAACAATGAACTGAGTATTATAAATAACCAAAGGATTATAAACAGATCGGTTATTTACAATGGGTTATAAAAACAATTATGGTTTGATAAACGTTCTTTGAAATAAGATCGCAAACTTATGTTAAAAAAAAATATTATTGGCAGATGCTTACTGAATGCTCATTAAATGCATGATTGTATGAAAAAAAAATAACTTTGTAACTATCTTTCGGATATATCCATCGAAACAAAATTCGTAACTATGAGAAAACAACAAATATCATTTGGCAAATATATATTGAAGTAAAATATGCAGTTATGTGAAAACAACAATAGATAAACAATAATTGGTTGTTATATTGTCCAAAGAAATTAGATCCGTGACTGTGGGAAAAACAACTACAGTTTGGCAGTGGCCCGTAGAACCATAGAACTATAGAAATCATACCCGTATCAGGGTAAAAAAGCAATTATCGTTTGGCAGGCACCCGTCTAAACAAAATCCGTAACTGTTGAACAAACAAATGTCGGCAGATGCTCGTCAAATATAGATTATAATTTCCAAGACTAGTTTCATTATATATTTAACCCTAATTCCTTACTTCTCAAGCAAAAAAAAAACTCAGATAAATAAGACAACTACGTTTAGCATATTTATTTTAATAAAAATTTGAAATAGAGTCGCTCAAAAAAATATTCGAACACTGTGGTTGATTACATAATTCAGCAAAAAAGATCTGGCAACCTTCGTGTCACGTGACACGAAGGTTGCCAGATCACTAATTTCTAAAAAAAATCGTTGCCAGATATTTTTCTGAATTCTGTAATCAACTCTAGTGTTCGGATACTTTTTTGAGCGACTGTAGGTGGTCATATTATTTTGATACTAGATCGTGTGGGCTCACTCACGGAAATATTGAGCGTGTGCAGTTACCTTTCACAGCAAACTGAAGCGTGTGCAGTAACTGCACACGCTCCAGTTTGCTGTGAACGGTAACTGGAGCGTGTACAGTTGCTGTACACGCTCCAGATATTTTTCCTGAATTCTGTAATCACGTGACACGAAGGTTGCCAGATCATTAATTTCTAAAAAAAATCGTTGCCATATATTTTTTTCTGAATTCTGTAATCAACCATAGTGTTCGGATACTTTTTTGAGCGACTGTACACTAAAATGTTCTCAATCAAAACAATTGTGACTTATTAATATTACTCACCTGATTATGATATTCAATTCCCATGCTGAGCGTATTAACCAAGATGGCGGTGAGGATTCCCCTCTGGAAGTAACGGTGGTCCACCATCTGCTTCAGCTTCGCCTGCTGAGGTTTCCACCATTGGCAGTATCCCGTTCGAATATAACTGAGTCCATCATCAGACGTATCCGTCTCGCTCTCCGATCCGCTCCATCCGTCATCAGACCGCTGAGAAGAATCCTTTTCGTGCTCGGGGTAGTAAAAGATGAGCGTGGGTGCTGACATGTGCTTCTCTCCTGTGGGAAATGGGAAATTTTATTTTTTTGACTCGAAAAACCTTCCAAACGTTTTCTGTTCCAGAATACTTTGATGGAGTTATCTAATTAGAAAATTACAGTTCTATAACATTATTGGAAGTAATTGGTAACCCAGTTTGGAAGGGACGGGAGTGGCTCAGTTGGTAGCGCGCCATGCTCGGAATCTGTAGTTTCCAGGTTCGAGTCCCAGCTGGATCAGCGTTGAGATTTATCTCCGCAAAATTCCCCGCCCTGCTCTTTGTCAGTAGGGGACACCGCTGGGCTTGGAAAGGCCGCCGTCCGTCGGATGGGACGTTAAGCCGTGGCCCCGTGTGCGGGAGAGTCATACCCTGTGCACGTTAAAGAACACACTGGATGGCCTTGACGGGAGGCTACCATCTGTCTTCCAACAGCTGTTCCAGTGAGTTCCCTCCCCCAACCTTTTCTGAGCCTTCGGGGTCCATGTGACTTGGTCATTTAGCCCATGGTGCGCAAAATAATGCCGCTCAGAGGTTAAAATAACCCAACAACCTAGTTTGGAAAATGATCAAATTTGTTGCTAACAGATAAGCTCCTGCAAAATAAACAATCTCAGGTAAAGATAAAAATTGTGCTTGAGTCGGATGGGATCCGAATCCACGTCCTCCTGATGACACGTTAGATGCTCTGACCTCTGAGCTACCGTCCTCTGATTAATTCCTCTTCTGTTAATGGCTTTCAACTCTCTTAGTGCAATGAAACCAACTTGTAATGATTGAGACTATCCGTGGCGTACTGGAAAATCCCCCCACCAACAGCATCTAAAATGTCTCGGCAGTTCTTTTGAGAAAAGCCATTAGCTTTCAATTATTGAAATTTTATAATTGGATTTCATACTGTTACCAGTATTTTAACATTTTTCTGTAGTTTTCAACAATTTAAATTTTTAGAACCCACAGCTATTTTTTTGTAAAACCGATATTATTATCGCTTTGCTGCATAAAACGCAATTGTTGAGTTTTGATTCAAACGATTATCTTAATTTTACATCTCTACTAAATATCTATATAAAATACTTATCCAAAAGTTAATAATAATTGTGCAATTTTTTTTCTTACAGAACTAAGGAAAGCTTTAAGAAAATGATTTCTGACCCACAGGCAGCAAGAAGAAAAATCTACTAGAGGGAAAAGGAAACTTGGTTGTTCACGATACGTTATTTTCCCTTCAAAGCTACAGAAAAAATTCTGGAATATTCCTTTAAATAGTTGTGTATCAATCTTTCCCCATAAATTCTATCAAAATGGTTTTCAGAGGCCTCTATGACCGCAGGGCCTATCATCAGTAAATCACTGGATACCATGGTAAAAGGTTTAAAGGGGTAAGAGCACCTGACATGTCATCAGAAGGTCGTAGGTTCGGATCCCAACCGATTCAAGACAATTTTCCCTCGATATTCGAAATCAAATTGATGTTTTATGGATTTCTTTTTGTGAAAAATTGTTCTTTAAAGTAAAAAAAATCAGTCTGATTTTATTTAAAAAAAAAAGAAATTGCAATGGCTGATGCTTTGCTAAATGCATGATATAATGCGAAAACTGAGATAAATAATAATAAATATTCTTTAAGTATCCTTTGAAATATGGAAGAAGCGTTGATGACAAAAAATAGAAAGTTACAATCCAATAATTATATCCAACCACAATTTTTTAAAAATAACTATACAAAAAATACCAAGGATAGTTTTGGGAATAACAGTACCAAGCATAACTATGGTAATCTAGAGAATATAAAGTACCAAGCATAACTATGGTAATCTAGAGAATATAAAGTACCAAGTGTAACTATGGGACATTTGGTACCGAGTATAATATGAGAATATATATATATATATATATATATATATATATATATATATATATAGTACCGAACTACAGGAATATACAGTACCAAGGGTAACTGTGGGAATATATACCAATAGTACCAAGTATAACTATGGGAATATACAGTACCAAGGGTAACTGTGGAATATATACCAATAGTACCAAGTATAACTATGAGAATATATGTACAGTACAAGTATAACTATGGGAATATATGTACAGTACCAAGTGTAACTATGGGAATATACAGTGCCAAGGGTAACTATGATAATATACTCTACACCGCCAAGTATTAATATGAGAATATATATATAGTACCGAGTATAACTATGGGAATATAAAGTATCAAGGGTAACTATGGGAATATGTAGTATCAAGTATAACTATGGGAATATACAATATCAAGGGTAACTATGGGAATATGTAGTACCAAGTATAACTGTGGAAACATATAGTACCGAGTATAACTATGGGAATATAGAGTATCAAGAGTAACTATGGGAATATACAGTACCAAGTATAACTATGGACAATTAGTATCAAGTGTAACTATGGGAATATACAGTCCAATGGTAAATATGGGAATATATAGTACCGAGTATAACTATTGGAATATATAGCACCAAGTATAGCTATGGGAATATACAATTACGATGGGTAACTATGGGAATATAGAGTACCAAGGCCATGATCCATATTAGGCAAGTGACTGTATCAAACAGAAACGAACTTGGAACGCGGCTCATATACATTTTCCTCGTTATAGGAGCTTTCAAAATTTTTTTAAAGATACGTGCAATGTGTTTCATATACAGGGTGAATCTGAAAAAGTGGGCAAAACTTTACGCAGCTATACGAGCAATATTCGTCATAGAATGTATGGTCGGAACGCAAGCGGTGGGAAGTTAAAAGGTAGTTTTCCACTGTCACATTTAAAGAATGAACACAAGAAGGAGAGGAGATACTCTGTGCCTCACTTGCATTCCCGTCCGCCGCACCGTACACAAAGTGCATATCCGCCATTTCGTGGTTAGTATAACCAGCCATCCTCTCGGCAATCCACGGTAGAAATGCCGTTGGGTGCGAGGACCGACCCTTTTATACCATTTCCAACGCCACCTAGCGGCTCGCCGTTTGCGTTCCGACCATACATTCTATGACGAATATTGCTCGTATAGCTGCGTTCTACCACCCCGTAAAGTTTTGCCCACTTTTTCAGATTCACCCTGTATATATTTAGTCTCAGTAACAGTTACCAGCATTCTCAAAACGGGTAACATGACATTTTAACCCCACCCCTCTATATCTGGCACTGATCTTACTGACTAAAAATTTCTTTATGATCCTAACTCAATGTAGAAGAAATTAATCAAGTACCATTAAAATTCTACATTAATAATACTAAAAATTATTTATGTTGTTTTGAATCTTAATTAATCTTGGGCTATATTTTAAATTGGGTTTATTTCCTTGAAATTTGATTATTCTTTTCTGTTGCACGTGTATTGGGAGTAATTATTCTCTGTGCAAATTTCAAAATTAATACAATTATTAATGCATATTTAATTAATTATGCATTATTAAAAACATATTTGTCATATTATTAACATACGCTCAACACAAAGTTGGGTTGTTTTACCTCTGAGCGGCACTATTTTTACACACCATGGGCTAAATGGCTAGGTCACATGGACACCGAAGGCTCAGAGAAAGTTGGGGGAGGGGATCCACTGGAACAGCTGTTGGGAGACAGATGGTAGACTCCCGTCAAGGCCATCCAGCTTGTTCTTTAACGTGCACAGGGTATGGCTCTCTCGCACACCGAGTCACGGCTTAACGTCCCATTAGACGGACGGCGGCCTTTCCAAGCCCATCGGTGTCCCCTACTGACCGTGGGCAGGGCGGATATTTTGCGGAGATAAATCTCAACCCAGCTGGGACTCGAACCTGGAAACTACTGATTACGAGCCTGGCGCTCCACCGACTAAGCCACCCCCGCCCCTAAGTCACAAAGACCCGAGAAAGTTGGGTAAAGGAGATCCATTGGACAGCTGTTAGGAGACAAATGGTAGCCTCCCACTAAGGCATTCAGCGTGCTCTTTAATGTGCACAGGGTATGACTCTCCTGCACACAGATTTACGACTCATCCGACGGACGGCAGACTTTCCAAGCCCATCGGAGATAAATCTCAACACTGGCACAAGTGGGACTCGAACCAAGTAACTGCAGATTACGAGCCTTGCGCTCTACCGTCTGAGCCACCTCCTCTCTTGGCAGCAAGGGACCTACTTGACAGTTTTTAGGAAATAGGTCGAAGCCTACGTTAAGGCCATCCAGCATGTTCTTTAACGTGCACAGGGTATGGCTCTTCTGCAAACGTGGACACGGCTTAGTGTCCCATCGACGATGGCGCTATTCCAAGCCATCGTGTCCCCTTTCTGACTGACGGCAGGAGTTGGGAGATAAATCTTGACTCTGGCACAGTTGGGATTAGAAGCTGGGAACTGCAGATCAAGTTGGGAAGCAAGGAATTAGGGTTAAATCACTGGTGGCGAATTCTGAGCCTCAAAGCAACCTCCAGAAATTCATTATTTTTTCAAAAATATATTACAAGGAACAAGGAATTACAACTTAGGAAGCAAGGAATTAGGAATTACAACAAGGAAGCAAGGAATTAGGGTTAAATCACTGGTGGCGAATTCTGAGCCTCAAAGCAACCTCGAGAAATTCATTATTTTTTCA
Organism: Ryuthela nishihirai; assembly: GCA_038380435.1. NCBI lineage: Eukaryota > Metazoa > Arthropoda > Arachnida > Araneae > Heptathelidae > Ryuthela > Ryuthela nishihirai. The sequence continues at coordinate 39,592,727 of JAWZYU010000018.1, read as the reverse complement.
AAAATATATTACAAGGAACAAGGAATTAGGAATTACAACTTAGGAAGCAAGGAATTAGGAATTACAACAAGGAAGCAAGGAATTAGGGTTAAATCACTGGTGGCGAATTCTGAGCCTCAAAGCAACCTCGAGAAATTCATTATTTTTTCAAAAATATATTACAAGGAACAAGGTTGTTGGGTTGTTTTACCTCTGAACGGCACTTTTTTGCACACCATGGGGTAAAAGGCCAGGTCACATGGACCCCGAAGACTCAGAGAAGTTTGGGGGAGGGGACCCACTGGAACAGCTGTTGGGAAACAGATGGTAGCCTCCCGTCAAGGCCATCCAGCGTGTTCTTTAACGTGCACAGGGTATGGCTCCCCCGCACGCGGGGCCACGGCTTAACGTCCCATCCGACGGAGGCGGCCTTTTCAAGCCCATCGGTGTCCCCTACTGACCGTGAGCAAGGCGGAGAACACAAGGAATTAGGAATTACAACTTAGGAAGCAAGGAATTAGGAATTACAACTTAGGAAGCAAGGAATTAGGAATTACAACAAGGAAGCAAGGAATTAGGGTTAAATCACTGGTGGCGAATTCTGAGCCTCAAAGCAACCTCGAGAAATTCATTATTTTTTCAAAAATATATTACAAGGAACAAGGAATTAGGAATTACAACTTAGGAAGCAAGGAATTAGGAATTACAACAAGGAAGCAAGGAATTAGGGTTAAATCACTGGTGGCGAATTCTGAGCCTCAAAGCAACCTCCAGAAATTCATTATTTTTTCAAAAATATATTACAAGGAACAAGGAATTACAACTTAGGAAGCAAGGAATTAGGAATTACAACAAGGAAGCAAGGAATTAGGGTTAAATCACTGGTGGCGAATTCCGAGCCTCAAAGCAACCTCGAGAAATTCATTATTTTTTCAAAAATGTATTACAAGGAACAAGGAATTAGGAATTACAACTTAGGAAACAAGGAATTAGGAATTACAACAAGGAAGCATGGAATTAGGGTTAAATCACTGGTGGCGAATTCTGAGCCTCAAAGCAACCTCGAGAAATTCATTATTTTTTCAAAAATATATTACAAGGAACAAGGAATTACAACTTAGGAAGCAAGGAATTAGGAATTACAACAAGGAAGCAAGGAATTAGGGTTAAATCACTGGTGGCGAATTCTGAGCCTCAAAGCAACCTCGAGAAATTCATTATTTTTTCAAAAATATATTACAAGGAACAATGAATAAGGAATTACAACTTAGGAAGCAAGGAATTAGGGTTAAATCACTGGTGGCGAATTCTGAGCCTCAGTGAGCGAATCCTAAGTCTCAAAGCAACCTCGAGAAATTCATTATGTTTTCAAAAACATATTACAACAAGGCTTCATTATGTTGTAGATAGAGTTAAGAATAAAAATGACACATTCTTTCACAACAAATAAAAGCATCATTGTCCCCTCCCCTCCCCCCATCCTAATCCATCATACGTCCTAAAAGTCAGCCTGGAATGCTTCGATTTTTTTCGATCGAGCGAAAAACTCTCGACTCTTTTTTATTTCTTACTAAAATTCCCCGAGGAAGAAATAAATGGAACAAAACATCTTCCAAACTTCCAAATTGTTTTCTCAAGGTTGCAAGCAAAATATGCGTGTGGCTAAATTTAAAATCTGAGCGATAAGGAGAAGCGAACTTGAAAAAATAATTTACAATCTCCAATGTACTAAAAATATTGATTTCTCGTAAACTGTTTTAATACCTCCTTAGAAAAGTTGCTGTGTTGTGGGGAAGGTAAGAGTGAGAGCAAAACCCGATAACGCTCGAGTGGGGAACGAAATGACTGTGTTCAATGACCATCAGACATTGAGGCACCAGCAGACGGTTCGGTTTCCGGGTAGAAAGTCGTCGGGTGTAGAGACAACAAAGGTCGTCTGAAAGGATAAAGTGTTTTGATGATTCCCCCCCCCCTTTATCTTAAAGCTGTGTCATCAAAACAATAGATTTGTACGGTAGTAAAAAACTGTATATAAGGGGATTTTTTCGTAAATTATTTTTTTCATTTTTGTGTTCTCTTTGATGTATGAACCTTTCTTCTAAATGTTTCTGTCAAATGAAGCATTAGCGTCGTTTCTTTTCGCAAAAAATAGGCATTTATTCTAGAAATAATGTCAATTTTTTAGTTTGCCTCTTTCTTACCGTTTTTAAAGTCCGCCTCTTTCTTGCAATATTTTAGAGTGTGTCTCTTCCTCACCATTTCTTAGTTAGTCTCCTCCTTAATATTTCTTGTCAGTCCAAGGAGACTGACAAGAAATGATAAGATGGAGACTGACTAAGAAATGGTAAGAAGGAGACTGACTAAGAATGGTAAGTAGGAGACTGACAAGAAATGATAAGATGGAGACTGACTAAGAAATGGTAAGAAGGAGACTGACAAGAATTCTTAGTCAGTCTCCTTCTTACCATTTCTTAGTCAGTCTCCTTCTTACCATTTCTTAGTCAGTCTCATTCTTACCATTTCTTAGTCAGTCTCCTTCTTACCATTTCTTGTCAGTCTCCTTCTTACCATTTCTTAGTCAGTCTCCATCTTATCATTTCTTGTCAGTCTCCTACTTACCATTCTTAGTCAGTCTCCTTCTTACCATTTCTTAGTCAGTCTCCATCTTATCATTTCTTGTCAGTCTCCTACTTACCATTCTTAGTCAGTCTCCTTCTTACCATTCCTTAGTCAGTCTCCATCTTATCATTTCTTGTCAGTCTCCTACTTACCATTCTTAGTCAGTCTCCTTCTTACCATTTCTTAGTCAGTCTCCATCTTATCATTTCTTAGTCAGTCTCCTTCTTACCATTCTTAGTCAGTCTCCTTCTTACCATTTCTTAGTCAGTCTCCTTCTTACAATTTCTTAGTTAGTCTCCTTCTTACAATTTCTTAGTCAGTCTCCTACTTGGCGGGGGCGGCTCAGTCGGTAGCGCGCCAGGCTCGTAACCTGTAGTTCCCAGGTTCGAGTCCCAGCTGGGTCAGCGTTGAGATTTATCTCCGCAAAATCCGCCGCCCTGCCCACGGTCAGTAGGGGACACCGATGGGCTTGGAAAGGCCGCCGTCCGTCGAATGGGACGTTAAGCCGTGGCCCCGTGTGCGGGAGAGCCATACCCTGCGCACGTTAAAGAACACGCTGGATGGCCTTGACGGGAGACTACCATCTGTCTCCCAACAGCTGTTCCAGTGGGTCCCCTCTCCCAACCTTCTCTGAGCCTTCGGGTCCATGTGACCTGGCCATTTAGCCCATGGTGTGCAAAAAGGTGCCGCTCAGAGGTAAAACAACCCAACCCAACCCAACTCCTACTTGCCATTCTCAGTCAGTCTCCATCTTACCATTTCTTAGTCAGTCTCCTTCTTACAATTTCTTGTCAGTCTCCTTCTTATCATTTCTTAGTCAGTCTCCTTCTTATTCTTACCATTTCTTAGTCAGTCTCCTTCGTACAATTTTTTGTCAGTCTCCTTCTTACCATTTCTTAGTCAGTCTCCATCTTATCATTTCTTGTCAGTCTCCTACTTACCATTCTTAGTCAGTCTCCTTCTTACCATTTCTTAGTTAGTCTCCATCTTATCATTTCTTAGTCAGTCTCCTTCTTACCATTCTTAGTCAGTCTCCTTCTTACCATTTCTTAGTCAGTCTCCTTCTTACAATTTCTTAGTCAGTCTCCTACTTGGCGGGGGCGGCTCAGTCGGTAGCGCGCCAGGCTCGTAACCTATAGTTCCCAGGTTCGAGTCCCAGCTGGGTCAGCGTTGAGATTTATCTCCGCAAAATCCGCCGCCCTGCCCACGGTCAGTAGGGGACACCGATGGGCTTGGAAAGACCGCCGTCCGTCGGATGGGACGTTAAGCCGTGGCCCCGTGTGCGGGAGAGCCATACCCTGTGCACGTTAAAGAACACGCTGGATGGCCTTGACGGGAGACTACCATCTGTCTCCCAACAGCTGTTCCAGTGGGTCCCCTCCCCCAACCTTCTCTGAGCCTTCGGGGTCCATGTGACCTGGCCATTTAGCCCATGGTGTGCAAAAAGGTGCCGCTCAGAGGTAAAACAACCCAACCCAACCCAACTCCTACTTGCCATTCTCAGTCAGTCTCCTTCTTACCATTTCTTAGTCAGTCTCCTTCTTACAATTTCTTGTCAGTCTCCTTCTTACCATTTCTTAGTCAGTCTCCTTCTTACCATTTCTTAGTCAGTCTCCTTCTTACCATTTCTTAGTCAGTCTCCTTCTTACCATTTCTTAGTCAGTTTCCTTCTTACCATTTGTTAGTCAGTCTCCTTCTTACCATTTGTTAGTCAGTCTCCTTCTTACCATTTCTTAGTCCGCCTCTTCTTTACCATTTCTTAATCGCATTCTTACAATTTCTTAGTCAGTCTCCTTCTTACCATTTCTTAGTCCGCCTCTTCTTTACCATTTCTTAATCGCATTCTTACAATTTCTTAGTCAGTCTCCTTCTTACAATTTCTTGTCAGTCTCCTTCTTACCATTTCTTAGTCAGTCTCCTTCTTACTATTTCTTAGTCAGTCTCCTTCTTACAATTTCTTGTCAGTCTCCTTCTTACCATTTCTTAATCAGTCTCCTTCTTACCATTTCTTAGTCAGTCTCCTTCTTACCATTTCTTAGTCAGTCTCCTTCTTACCATTTGTTAGTCAGTCTCCTTCTTACCATTTGTTAGTCAGTCTCCTTCTTACCATTTGTTAGTCAGTCTCCTTCTTACCATTTGTTAGTCAGTCTCCTTCTTACCATTTCTTTGTCCGCCTCTTCTTTACCATTTCTTAATCTCATTCTTACAATTTCTTAGTCAGTCTCCTCTTTACCATTTTTTCCTGTCGGCCTCTTTCTTATCATTGGCAGGATTTGCGGTGCCTTCTTTGTTAACATTCGATGTTAATAACCAAAGGCTGATAAAATTACTACGAATGCTGCAAAGCCGTTATCATCAGAGAAACTCAATAACTGACTGACGTAAATGTCCAAAGATCTGATGTTGATATGAACTGAAAATTCGATGAAAACACTTTGCGAACGAACATCACTCCCCAAACCATGAGCCAGGTGGGATATGAACTCATGCTATCTAATTGCATGTCAGGTGCTCAAATCATTGAGCTACCAACCTCCGTTCAAAACTTCCTGTAATAATGATATGAACCTTTCGCCGGCAAAACACAATCTCACGTGTGTCTCTAAAACTTCCTCTAGTAATGATATGAACCTTTCGCCGGCAATACACAATCTCACGTGTGTCTCTAAAACTTCCTCTAGTAATGATATGAACCTTTCGCCGGCAATACACAATCTCACGTGTGTCTCTAAAACTTCCTGTATTAATGATATGAACCTTTCGCCGGCAATACACAATCTCACGTGTCTCTAAAACTTCCTCTAGTAATGATATGAACCTTTCGCCGGCAATACACAATCTCACGTGTGTCTCTAAAACTTCCTCTAGTAATGATATGAACCTTTCGCCGGCAATACACAATCTCACGTGTGTCTCTAAAACTTCCTCTAGTAATGATATGAACCTTTCGCCGGCAATACACAATCTCAGGTGTCTCTAAAACTTCCTCTATTAATGATATGAACCTTTCGCTGGCAATACACAATCTCACGTGTGTCTCTAAAACTTCCTCTAGTAATGATATGAACCTTTCGCCGGCAATACACAATCTCACGTGTGTCTCTAAAACTTCCTCTATTAATGATATGAACCTTTCGCTGGCAATACACAATCTCACGGGTGTCTCTAAAACTTCCTCTATTAATGATATGAACCTTTCGCCGGCAATACACAATCTCACGCGTGTCTCTAAAACTTCCTCTATTAATGATATGAACCTTTCGCCGGCAATACACAATCCCACGCGTGTCTCTAAAACTTCCTCTAGTAATGATATGAACCTTTCGCCGGCAATACACAATCTCACGTGTGTCTCTAAAACTTCCTCTAGTAATGATATGAACCTTTCGCCGGCAATACACAATCTCACGTGTCTCTAAAACTTCCTCTATTAATGATATGAACCTTTCGCTGGCAATACACAATCTCACGTGTGTCTCTAAAACTTCCTCTAGTAATGATATGAACCTTTCGCCGGCAATACACAATCTCACGTGTGTCTCTAAAACTTCCTCTATTAATGATATGAACCTTTCGCCGGCAATACGCAATCTCACGTGTGTCTCTAAAACTTCCTCTAGTAATGATATGAACCTTTCGCGGGCAATACACAATCTCACGTGTCTCTAAAACTTCCTCTATTAATGATATGAACCTTTCGCTGGCAATACACAATCTCACGTGTGTCTCTAAAACTTCCTCTAGTAATGATATGAACCTTTCGCCGGCAATACACAATCTCACGTGTGTCTCTAAAACTTCCTCTATTAATGATATGAACCTTTCGCCGGCAATACACAATCTCACGTGTGTCTCTAAAACTTCCTCTAGTAATGATATGAACCTTTCGCCGGCAATACACAATCTCACGCGTGTCTCTAAAACTTCCTCTAGTAATGATATGAACCTTTCGCCGGCAATACACAATCTCACGTGTCTCTAAAACTTCCTCTATTAATGATATGAACCTTTCGCTGGCAATACACAATCTCACGTGTGTCTCTAAAACTTCCTCTAGTAATGATATGAACCTTTCGCCGGCAATACACAATCTCACGTCCTTCTTACCATTTCTTGTCAGTCTCCTTCTTACCATTTCTTAGTCAGTCTCCATCTTATCATTTCTTGTCAGTCTCCTACTTACCATTCTTAGTCAGTCTCCTTCTTACCATTTCTTAGTCAGTCTCCATCTTATCATTTCTTGTCAGTCTCCTACTTACCATTCTTAGTCAGTCTCCTTCTTACCATTCCTTAGTCAGTCTCCATCTTATCATTTCTTGTCAGTCTCCTACTTACCATTCTTAGTCAGTCTCCTTCTTACCATTTCTTAGTCAGTCTCCATCTTATCATTTCTTAGTCAGTCTCCTTCTTACCATTCTTAGTCAGTCTCCTTCTTACCATTTCTTAGTCAGTCTCCTTCTTACAATTTCTTAGTTAGTCTCCTTCTTACAATTTCTTAGTCAGTCTCCTACTTGGCGGGGGCGGCTCAGTCGGTAGCGCGCCAGGCTCGTAACCTGTAGTTCCCAGGTTCGAGTCCCAGCTGGGTCAGCGTTGAGATTTATCTCCGCAAAATCCGCCGCCCTGCCCACGGTCAGTAGGGGACACCGATGGGCTTGGAAAGGCCGCCGTCCGTCGAATGGGACGTTAAGCCGTGGCCCCGTGTGCGGGAGAGCCATACCCTGCGCACGTTAAAGAACACGCTGGATGGCCTTGACGGGAGACTACCATCTGTCTCCCAACAGCTGTTCCAGTGGGTCCCCTCTCCCAACCTTCTCTGAGCCTTCGGGTCCATGTGACCTGGCCATTTAGCCCATGGTGTGCAAAAAGGTGCCGCTCAGAGGTAAAACAACCCAACCCAACCCAACTCCTACTTGCCATTCTCAGTCAGTCTCCATCTTACCATTTCTTAGTCAGTCTCCTTCTTACAATTTCTTGTCAGTCTCCTTCTTATCATTTCTTAGTCAGTCTCCTTCTTATTCTTACCATTTCTTAGTCAGTCTCCTTCGTACAATTTTTTGTCAGTCTCCTTCTTACCATTTCTTAGTCAGTCTCCATCTTATCATTTCTTGTCAGTCTCCTACTTACCATTCTTAGTCAGTCTCCTTCTTACCATTTCTTAGTTAGTCTCCATCTTATCATTTCTTAGTCAGTCTCCTTCTTACCATTCTTAGTCAGTCTCCTTCTTACCATTTCTTAGTCAGTCTCCTTCTTACAATTTCTTAGTCAGTCTCCTACTTGGCGGGGGCGGCTCAGTCGGTAGCGCGCCAGGCTCGTAACCTATAGTTCCCAGGTTCGAGTCCCAGCTGGGTCAGCGTTGAGATTTATCTCCGCAAAATCCGCCGCCCTGCCCACGGTCAGTAGGGGACACCGATGGGCTTGGAAAGACCGCCGTCCGTCGGATGGGACGTTAAGCCGTGGCCCCGTGTGCGGGAGAGCCATACCCTGTGCACGTTAAAGAACACGCTGGATGGCCTTGACGGGAGACTACCATCTGTCTCCCAACAGCTGTTCCAGTGGGTCCCCTCCCCCAACCTTCTCTGAGCCTTCGGGGTCCATGTGACCTGGCCATTTAGCCCATGGTGTGCAAAAAGGTGCCGCTCAGAGGTAAAACAACCCAACCCAACCCAACTCCTACTTGCCATTCTCAGTCAGTCTCCTTCTTACCATTTCTTAGTCAGTCTCCTTCTTACAATTTCTTGTCAGTCTCCTTCTTACCATTTCTTAGTCAGTCTCCTTCTTACCATTTCTTAGTCAGTCTCCTTCTTACCATTTCTTAGTCAGTCTCCTTCTTACCATTTCTTAGTCAGTTTCCTTCTTACCATTTGTTAGTCAGTCTCCTTCTTACCATTTGTTAGTCAGTCTCCTTCTTACCATTTCTTAGTCCGCCTCTTCTTTACCATTTCTTAATCGCATTCTTACAATTTCTTAGTCAGTCTCCTTCTTACCATTTCTTAGTCCGCCTCTTCTTTACCATTTCTTAATCGCATTCTTACAATTTCTTAGTCAGTCTCCTTCTTACAATTTCTTGTCAGTCTCCTTCTTACCATTTCTTAGTCAGTCTCCTTCTTACTATTTCTTAGTCAGTCTCCTTCTTACAATTTCTTGTCAGTCTCCTTCTTACCATTTCTTAATCAGTCTCCTTCTTACCATTTCTTAGTCAGTCTCCTTCTTACCATTTCTTAGTCAGTCTCCTTCTTACCATTTGTTAGTCAGTCTCCTTCTTACCATTTGTTAGTCAGTCTCCTTCTTACCATTTGTTAGTCAGTCTCCTTCTTACCATTTGTTAGTCAGTCTCCTTCTTACCATTTCTTTGTCCGCCTCTTCTTTACCATTTCTTAATCTCATTCTTACAATTTCTTAGTCAGTCTCCTCTTTACCATTTTTTCCTGTCGGCCTCTTTCTTATCATTGGCAGGATTTGCGGTGCCTTCTTTGTTAACATTCGATGTTAATAACCAAAGGCTGATAAAATTACTACGAATGCTGCAAAGCCGTTATCATCAGAGAAACTCAATAACTGACTGACGTAAATGTCCAAAGATCTGATGTTGATATGAACTGAAAATTCGATGAAAACACTTTGCGAACGAACATCACTCCCCAAACCATGAGCCAGGTGGGATATGAACTCATGCTATCTAATTGCATGTCAGGTGCTCAAATCATTGAGCTACCAACCTCCGTTCAAAACTTCCTGTAATAATGATATGAACCTTTCGCCGGCAAAACACAATCTCACGTGTGTCTCTAAAACTTCCTCTAGTAATGATATGAACCTTTCGCCGGCAATACACAATCTCACGTGTGTCTCTAAAACTTCCTCTAGTAATGATATGAACCTTTCGCCGGCAATACACAATCTCACGTGTGTCTCTAAAACTTCCTGTATTAATGATATGAACCTTTCGCCGGCAATACACAATCTCACGTGTCTCTAAAACTTCCTCTAGTAATGATATGAACCTTTCGCCGGCAATACACAATCTCACGTGTGTCTCTAAAACTTCCTCTAGTAATGATATGAACCTTTCGCCGGCAATACACAATCTCACGTGTGTCTCTAAAACTTCCTCTAGTAATGATATGAACCTTTCGCCGGCAATACACAATCTCAGGTGTCTCTAAAACTTCCTCTATTAATGATATGAACCTTTCGCTGGCAATACACAATCTCACGTGTGTCTCTAAAACTTCCTCTAGTAATGATATGAACCTTTCGCCGGCAATACACAATCTCACGTGTGTCTCTAAAACTTCCTCTATTAATGATATGAACCTTTCGCTGGCAATACACAATCTCACGGGTGTCTCTAAAACTTCCTCTATTAATGATATGAACCTTTCGCCGGCAATACACAATCTCACGCGTGTCTCTAAAACTTCCTCTATTAATGATATGAACCTTTCGCCGGCAATACACAATCCCACGCGTGTCTCTAAAACTTCCTCTAGTAATGATATGAACCTTTCGCCGGCAATACACAATCTCACGTGTGTCTCTAAAACTTCCTCTAGTAATGATATGAACCTTTCGCCGGCAATACACAATCTCACGTGTCTCTAAAACTTCCTCTATTAATGATATGAACCTTTCGCTGGCAATACACAATCTCACGTGTGTCTCTAAAACTTCCTCTAGTAATGATATGAACCTTTCGCCGGCAATACACAATCTCACGTGTGTCTCTAAAACTTCCTCTATTAATGATATGAACCTTTCGCTGGCAATACACAATCTCACGGGTGTCTCTAAAACTTCCTCTAGTAATGATATGAACCTTTCGCCGGCAATACACAATCTCACGTGTCTCTAAAACTTCCTCTATTAATGATATGAACCTTTCGCTGGCAATACACAATCTCACGTGTGTCTCTAAAACTTCCTCTAGTAATGATATGAACCTTTCGCCGGCAACACACAATCTCATGTGTGTCTCTAAAACTTCCTCTAGTAATGATATGAACCTTTCGCCGGCAACACACAATCTCACGTGTGTCTTTAAAACTTCCTCTAGTAATGATATGAACCTTTCGCCGGCAACACACAATCTCATGTGTGTCTCTAAAACTTCCTCTAGTAATGATATGAACCTTTCGCCGGCAACACACAATCTCATGTGTGTCTCTAAAACTTCCTCTAGTAATGATATGAACCTTTCGCCGGCAACACACAATCTCATGTGTGTCTCTAAAACTTCCTCTAGTAATGATATGAACCTTTCGCCGGCAACACACAATCTCATGTGTGTCTCTAAAACTTCCTCTAGTAATGATATGAACCTTTCGCCGGCAAAACACAATCTCACGTGTGTCTCTAAAACTTCCTCTAGTAATGATATGAACCTTTCGCCGGCAATACACAATCTCACGTGTCTCTAAAACTTCCTCTTGTAATGATATGAACCTTTCGCCGGCAAAACACAATCTCACGTGTGTCTCTTGAAGGCAGGATTTCAGCTTCTACAAAGCCATTAAGATAGATGATTAATGTATATTCCGAGTATACCAGTAATTATAATAACCGGGGTCAGAATTTTTTCTTTTTGCCAAAATAAATTTATATAACATTTTAGGTCATGTAATATCCTCTGAGAATCCCTCTTTTGCTCCATATAAGGCAGCGTAGCAAAATCACTAATCCGTTCGCCTCACCCTGTTCGTTGCTTAATTTACGGACGACTTCAATGACTAGAAAACTATAAGAAAAGATGATCTAATGAGCAGTTGTAAAGGAAGATGACCCATTTCAGATACAGAAGTGGATGAGGACAGTCACTGGGCAATGGCAAGGGAAAAATGGGAGCAAGGCATTTCAGGGGGAGGGGGGATTCTGATTTAATAAATGATATAATTTTTTAACTGACGATTCCCAGTAAAGGATGGCTATTTCTTTTATGGTGTTGTCTTCCTTATGGGACCTCTCCTTTATTCACAGGATTTCACCAATGGCATATTATACAAGCTTCTGTTGACCTGCTGTATCAAGAAGCTGCTTGAGAGGGTAAATGTTTTGTACATATTTTGTCAAATTAGAATTAAAAAAGTTCTTAGATAATAATAACAATTAATTAAAGTTTGCAAAAAAGAAAAGCCACGAAGATTTTTTGACTGCTTTAAAATTTAATGATAGATTTTTTTTTTGTAAATCCTAAAGTTAGCAATTTAGTCACTTTTACCTTCCTAAAAAGGACATTATTAAAATAAACAGGATAAGAAATGAAAATTGCATTTTAAAGAACAGACGTTTTAAAATGAAGAAAGTTGATAACAATTTATGTGATCGCTGCAATTCAAAAGAAATCATAAATCGTATTTTTTTGAACTATTCAATATTTGTGACTGAAAGACTGAAGATTCTTGATTCTTTGAAAAATATTGGAATGCAGGAATTCCATTTAAACTCGGTTTTAGAAAATAAAAAATGTTAAAACTGAAAAAAAAGTTATAGTTTTATTTAATTTTTTAAAAGAATCTGATGTATATAATAGAATGAGATGATTATTAATTTTTATATTTCCTTGAGTTGGGTTGTTTTACGTCTGAGTGGCACTTTTTTGCACACCATGGGCTAAATGGCCAGGTCACATGGACCCCGAAGGCTCAGAGAAGGTTGGGGGAGGGGACCCACTGGAACAACTGTTGGGGGACAGATGGTAGCCCCCCGTCAAGGCCATCCAGCGTGTTCTTTAACGTGCACAGGGTATGGCTCTCCCGCACACGGGTCCATGGTTTAACGTCCCATCCGACGGACGGCGGCCTTTCCAAGCCTATCGGTGTCCCCTACTGACCGTGGGCAGGGCGGGGAATTTTGCGGAGATAAATCTCAACGCTGACCCAGCTGGGACTCGAACCTGGGAACTACAGATTACGAGCCTGGCGCGCTACCGACTCAGCCACCCCCTATATTTCCTTGAAGAGATAAAGGTATTTAATTTTTTTTATTGGTTTCAGCAAGTGGAGAATTTTGTGTTGTATTACGATTTTTATATTCGTTATGGACCTCAAAAGTTATTTTGTTTTAACTCTGAGCTGCAGTTTTGTGAACGCAATAAGGGTAACTGGGAAAGTCATTCTTTCAAGTCATTCTTTCATTTTCTCATCTTTCAAGAACTGCTCTGATGCGGATATCTTCGCAGTTTCATACACGAATATCCGTACTGCGGATATCACTGACACAACTGAAATTCAAAACCAGCAAACACTCAAATACAAACTTATTAAGATATTCAGAATAACGAATCATGACAGACTTTCCCATTCGAACATTGAAATCGTAGAATCTTGTTGTCACCGGCTACGAACTGAAACTGGAGACTCAATTTCCTTGAAGGCTGAGATCTTCAAGGAAAGGTGAACGGCTTCTTCAGTTTCATTTTCCCTTGCTGTGCTCCGCAAAAGGAAAAGAAATAAGAGAAAGAAACAAGAGAACACGATCGCGGATATGTTAGGAGTGTTTGTGTTCTTGATCAATAAGCTGCTCGACCTTAAAGAGGATCTTGCTTATGTACTTATTGCAGGGTATGGGGCGGTCAGAGGTTGCTGTTCAGTATTCTTTTTCTTTTAGAAAAGCTTCATGCAGTGACATTACAAGTATGCCATCAAGTTCTATTCTGTAAAAATAACTTTTGTACAGACTTTTCTTTCATGAATAATTCCTTTATTTTTTCTACAAATTTTAATATAATAAAAATATTTTTTTTATCGAAAAATATAATTTTTTTCGAATAGCAAAGTGAATATTTCTTTTCTTGTGTCTTTCTACTGAGGTCTCGCCTTCCTCACAGATCTTCTCTATGGCGCATTGCACTGACAGGATCCTGTCTGAACTCTATGGCTTTTGGGTTGGGTTGTTTTACCTCTGAGCGGCACTTTTTTGCACACCATGGGCTAAATGGCCAGGTCACATGAACCCCGAAGGCTCAGAGAAGGTTTGGGGAGGGGACCCACTGGAACAGCTGTTGGGAGCCAGATGGTAGCCTCCCGTCAAGGCCATCCAGCGTGTTCTTTAACGTGCACAGGGTATGGCTCTCCCGCACACGGGCCACGGCTTAACGTCCCATCCGACGGACGGCGGCCTTTCCAAGCCCATCGGTGTCCCCTACTGACCGTGGGCAGGGCGGGGAGTTTTGCGGAGATAAATCTCAACGCTGACCCAGTTGGACTAGAACCTGGGAACTACAGATTACGAGCCTGGCGCGGTCCCGACTGAGCCACCCCCGCCTCGTAGCCTCCCGTCAAGGCCATCCAGCGTGTTCTTTAACGTGCACAGGGTATGGCTCTCTCGCACACGGGGCCACGGCTTAACGTCCCATCCGACGGACGGCGGCCTTTCCAAGCCCATCGGTGTCCCCTACTGACCGTGGGCAAGGCCGGGAATTTTGCGGAGATAAATCTCAACGCTGACCCAGCTGGGAATCGAACCTGGGAACTACAGATTACGAGCCTGACGCCCTACCGAATGAGCCACCCCTTGAAAAAGATGGACTAGTTAAGAGAGGAGTGGGTAACACTTCTATCATGTATGAAAACAACAACAATTACGAGTTGTTTGGGTTGTTTTACCTCTGAGCGGCACTTTTTTGCACACCATGGGCTAAATGGCCAGGTCACATGGACCCCGAAAGCTCAGAGAAGGTTGGGGGAGGGGACCCACTGGAACAGCTGTTGGGAGACAGATGGTAACCTCCCGTCAAGGCCATCCAGCGTGTTCTTTAACGTGCAGAGGGTATGGCTCTCCCGCACACGGGGCCACGGCTTAACGTCCCATCCGACGGACGGCGGCCTTTCCAAGCCCATCGGTGTCCCCTACTGACCGTGGGCAAGGCCGGGAATTTTGCGGAGATAAATCTCAACGCTGACCCAGCTGGGACTCGAACCTGGGAACTACAGATTACGCAACAATTACGAATAATTATACTTTTAAAAATTTGACTTTTCCATTACAATATTGTTTGCGTGAGTGGCAAAAATATTAAAGAAATTAATCTGTATTAAAATATATTTTCATTTGCGTCCTTAATATTTATTCAATTTCAGAAAATGAACTTTCTTTGAAAAAGGAAAATACGAGAAACTGCGGCCAAAAATAGAGAAAATGGAAGATAGGGTAGAAAAAAAATTGGTAGTTGTACTATGTACAGTCGCTCAAAAAATATCCGAACACTATGGTTGATTACAGAAAAAATATCTGGCAATGATTTTTTTTAGAAATTAATGATCTGGCAACCTTCGTGTCACGTGACACGAAGGTTGCCAGTTCACTAATTTCTAAAAAAAACCTATATACCTGTTGAGATGGGGGCGGGGTGGCTCAGTCGGTATCGCGCCAGGCTCGTAATCTGTAGTTCCCAATTTCGAGTCCGAGCTGGGTCAGCGTTGAGATTATCTCTGCAAAATTCCCCGCCCTGCCCACGGTCAGTAGGGGACACCGATGGGCTTGGAAAGGCCGCCGTCCGTCGGATGGGACGTTAAGCCGTTGCCCCGTGTGCGGGAGAGCCATACCCTGTGCACGTTAAAGAACACGCTGGATGGCCTTGACGGGAGGCTACCATCTGTCTCCCAACAGCTGTTACAGTGGGTCCCCTCCCCCAACCTTCTCTGAGCCTTCGGGGTCCTTGTGACCTGGCCATTTAGCCCATGGTGTGCAAAAAAGTGCCGCTCAGAGGTAAAACAACCCAACCCAACCTGTTGAGATATTTGTTCTAAAGTTAAATTTGTGGAAATTGCACTCTGCTTAGGACTATCGCAGAAATTGTGAACTTTTCGTATCGGAATCGCATAAAAGTGTACTCTGCGTAGATTAACGCAAAAACTATAGGCTTCATTTAGGGCAGTGATTCTCAACCTTTTATGCTAATGGAAATTTTTGCTAATACTTTATAACCTGGAAATGTGTATGTAACTGGCGTACCTCTTGTACAGATAGATAAAACTATAGTTATAATATAACAATGGGAATAAAATAAAACACTGACTTTTGAGCTCTCACGGCGTACTAGAAAAAGTTTTACCGCGTACCCCACGTTAAGAACTCCTACTTCAGGGGTATCATGGGGTTATCCCGGAAAATTAATTAGTTTAGAGGTATCACGGAAATGACATTCTATAGGAGTATCACTGAAATTGGGAACTCTGACTATCGTTGGGTCACAAGGACCTTGTGGTCCTTGTGACCCGGCCATTTGACCAGAAAAGGTTGGGAGAAGAGACCCTGTGTACAGCTGTTAGGAGGAAGATGATAGCCTCCCGTCAAGGCCATCCAGCGAATTCTTTAATGTGCACAGGGTATGGCTCTCCCGCACACGGAACCACAGCTTAATGTCCCATCCGACGGACGGAAGCCTTTTCATGGCCAGCGTGTCCTTTTCTTCATGGAAGACAGGGTGGTTTAATGAAAATAAATCTCAACTCTGGCACAGTTAGGGCGGGGGTGACTCAGTGCGCGCCAGGCTCGTAATCTGCAGTTCCCATGTTCGAGTCCCAGCTGGGTCAGCGTTGAGATTTATCTCCGCAAAACTCCCCGCCCTGCCCACGGTCAGTAGGGGACACCGATGGGCTTGGAAAGGCCGCCGTCCGTCGGATGGACCGTTAAGCCGTAGCCCGTGTGTAGGAGAACCATACCCTGTGCACTTTAAAGAACACGCTGGATGGCCTTGAAGGGAGGCTACCATCTGTCTCCCAACAGCTCTTTCAGTGGGTCCTCTCCCCCAACCTTCTCTGAGCCTTCGGTTTCCTTGTGACCTGGCCATTTAGCCCATTGTGTGCTAAACAAGTGCCACTCAGAGGTAAAACAACCAACCAAATCTGTCACAGTTGGGACTCGAACTTTGTAACTGCGGATTACGAGTTCGATGCACTACCGACTGAGTCACCCTGCCATTTACGCGAACGGAAAAGTACAGTCTGCGAAGAGGCATCACCAAAAATGCTTGGGCGCGGTCGCTCAGTCGGTAGCGCGCCAGTCTCGTAATCTGTAGTTCCCAGGTTCGAGTCCCAGCTGGGTCAGCGTTGAGATTTATCTCCGCAAAATTCCCCGCCCTGCCCACGGTCAGTAGGGGACACCGATGGGCTTGGAAAGGCAGCCGTCCGTCGGATGGGACGTTAAGCCGTGGCCCCGTGTGCGGGAGATCTATACCCTGTTCACGTTAAAGAACACGCTGGATGGTCTTGACGGGAGGCTACCATCTGTCTCCCAACAGCTATTCCCGTGGGTCCCCTCCCCCAACCTTCTCTGAACCTTCGGGGTCAATGTGACCTGGTCATTTAGCCCATGGTGTGCAAAAAAGTGCCGCTCAGAGATAAAACAACCCAACCCAAAAATTGTTAACTGGGCCTAGTTGTATCGGGAAATTGTATATTTCGCTAAGGGATGTCGCAAAATGCACTTTGCGTAAGGATTATCGTGAAAATTGTCCAATTTGCATAATGGAGAAAACAAACAATGTGCAGGAGTATGCCGCGAAAAAAAAAGAAAACAATAGGAGGAAAAACTAAAGAGAGTGAATTGCAACAAAATCATTTTAAAGATGACGTCAACTGTCGCTGCATCTCCGCAGAGTCCTTTCAGGAGAATGAAGAAGCTCTGCATCATTACATTGCTTTTTTATGATACTTATTGTTTCCAGGTCATTTAATGAAGAATGGAGCTTTCAGTTTGCTGCCACATTCGCCTCGTTGTGGGAATGAGTGACCAATAAAATGTTTCGAAAGCGTTTAGTGGGAAAAGAAGATCAAGACATTAAATCCTGCGCCAAAAGAGTCATAATAGAAATGCATTATGGGTTTTTTGAATTACGTTCGTCTGGAACAAAGAATACTGATTTGTTATTTTGATTGTTATGATGTCCTCAAAGCAAATCGGGTTGGGTTGGGTTGTTTTACCTCTGAGCGGCATTTTTTGCACACCATGGGCTAAATGGCCAGGTCACATGGACCCCGAAGGTTCAGAGAAGGTTGGGGAAGGGGACCCACTGGAAGAGCTGTTGGGAGACATGTGATAGCCTCCCGTCAAGGCCATCCAGCGTGTTCTTTAACGTGAAGAGGGTATGACTCTCCCGCACACGGGACCACGGCTTAACGTCCCATCCGATGGACGACGGCCTTTCCAAGGCCATCGTTGTCCCCTACTGACCGTGGGCAGGGCGGGGAGTGTTGCGGAGATAAGTCTCAACGCTGACCCAACTGGAACTCGAACCTGGGAACTACAGATTACGAGCCTGGCGCGCTACCGACTGAGCCAACCCCGTCCCCAAAAACAAATCGGGAGTTTAGTTTAAAGCGTTTTCTCAATACTTTGCGTGTTTAGAAACTATAAATTGACTTAAAAATCATAAATAGAAATATTTGTTGTAGAAATCTTTGAGGCCATTACTGGAAATTTTGATTTCGAACATTGATTTTTTTTTTTTATTTTTGAAACTGCTGATAAATTATTAACTGAAAAGTCCGGATCATCAGGAGTGAGAGTTTTTTTGAAAATCTACGCCAAATGACCGAGAATATTCAGCAAAAATCTAAACAAGAATGGACATAACGATTGCATCAACTTACTATCATTAGGGCAAGGGTAGGTTAGTGTCTATAGCGTTCCAGGCTCGTAATTTGCAGTTCCCAGTTCGAGTCCCAACTACGCGAGGCGGGGGTGGCTCAGTCGGTAGCACGTCAGGCTCGTAATCTGTAGTTCACAGGTTCGAGTCCCAGCTGGGTCAGCGTTGAGATTTATCTCCGCAAAATTCCCCGCCATGCCCACGGTTAGTAAGGGACACCGCTGGGCTTGGAAAGGCCACCGTCCGTCGGATGGGACGTTAAGCCGTGGTCCCGTGTGCGGGAGAGCCATACTCTCTGCACGTTAAAGAACACACTGGATGGCCTTGACGGGAGGCTACCATCTGTTTCCCAACAGCTGTTCCAGTGGGTCCCCTCCCCCAACCTTCTCTGAGCCTTCGGGTCCATGTGACCTGGCCATTTAGCCAATGGTGTGCAAAAAAGTGCCGCTCAGAGTTCTCTTCCACAATTTTCTCTGAGCCATGTCCGTCTTTGTCAACGGTATAAATGGGTAGGTTTCACACCTGGACATTTACACCATTGACAAAGTGTTCAGTATCACGACGTAATTCCGCCGGAAAAATGCCGACCGTGTAATTCGCCAACAGAAAAATGCCAATTGTGCAATTCGCCGACAGAAAAAATGTCAACTGTGCAATTCGCCGACAGAAAAGATGCCGACTGTGCAATTCATCGACAGAAAAGATGCCGACTGTGCAATTCGCCTACAGAAAAGATGCCGACTGTGCAATTCGCCTACAGAAAAGATGCCGACTGTGCAATTCGCCTACAGAAAAGATGCCGACTGTGCAATTCGCCTACAGAAAAGATGCCGACTGTGCAATTCGCCTACAGAAAAGATGCCGACTGTGCAATTCGCCTACAGAAAAGATACCGACTGTGCAATTCGCCTACAGAAAAGATGCCGACTGTGCAATTCGCCTACAGAAAAGATACTGACTGTGCAATTCGCCTACAGAAAAGATGCCGACTGTGCAATTCGCCTACAGAAAAGATACTGACTGTGCAATTCGCCTACAGAAAAGATGCCGACTGTGCAATTCGCCTACAGAAAAGATGCCGACTGTGCAATTCGCCTACAGAAAAGATGCCGACTGTGCAATTCGCCTACAGAAAAGATGCTGACTGTGCAATTCGCCTACAGAAAAGATGCCGACTGTGCAATTCGCCTACAGAAAAGATGCCGACTGTGCAATTCGCCTACAGAAAAGATGCCGACTGTGTAATTCGCCTACAGAAAAGATGCCGACTGTGCAATTCGCCTACAGAAAAGATGCCGACTGTGCAATTCGTCTACAGAAAAGATGCCGACTGTATAATTCCCTCACAGAAAAAATGCCGACTGTTAAATTCGCCGATACAAAAGATGCCCACTGTACAATTCGCCGACAGCAAAAATACCAACTGTACAATTCGCCGACAGAAAAAATGCCGACTGTGCAATTCGCCGACAGCAAAAATACCGACTGTGCAATTCGTCGACAGAAAAGATGCCGACTGTTAAATTCGCCGACAGCAAAAATACCGACTGTGCAATTCGTCGACAGCAAAAATGCCGACTGTGCAATTCGCTGACAGAAAAGATGCCGACTGTTCAATTCGCCGACAGCAAAAATGGCGAATGTGTAATTTGCCGACAGCAAAAATGGGGACTGTGTAATTTGCCAACAGCAAAAGTGCCGACTGTACAATTCGCCGACAGAAAAAATGCCGACTCTGCAATTCGCCCACAGCAAAAACGCCGTTTCAATATTACGCCGAGATGAAAATGCCATAGCAACATTACGCCGAGATGAAAATGCCATAGCAACATTACGCCGAGATGAAAATGCCACAGCAACATTACGCCGAGATGAAAATGCCACAGCAACATTACGCCGAGATGAAAATGCCATAGCAACATTACGCCGAGATGAAAATGCCATAGCAACATTACGCCGAGATGAAAATGCCATAGCAACATTACCCCGAGAAGAAAATGCCATAACAACATTACGCCGAGATGAAAATGCCATAGCAACATTACGCCGAGATGAAAATGCCATAGCAACATTACGCCGAGAAGAAAATGCCATAACAACATTACGCCGAGATGAAAATGCCATAGTAACATTACGCCGAGATGAAAATGCCATAGCAACATTACGCCGAGATGAAAATGCCATAGCAACGTTACGCCGAGAAGAAAATGCCATAACAACATTACGCGGAGAAGAAAATGCCATAACAACATTACGCCGAGATGAAAATGCCATAACAACATTACGCCGAGATGAAAATGCCATAGCAACATTACGCCGAGAAGAAAATGCCATAACAACATTACGCCGAGATGAAAATGCCATAGCAACATTACGCCGAGATGAAAATGCCATAACAACATTACGCCGAGATGAAAATGCCATAGCAACATTACGCCGAGAAGAAAATGCCATAACAACATTACGCCGAGATGAAAATGCCATAGCAACATTACGCCGAGAAGAAAATGCCATAACAACATTACGCCGAGATGAAAATGCCATAGCAACATTACGCCGAGAAGAAAATGCCATAACAACATTACGCCGAGATGAAAATGCCATAGCAACATTACGCCGAGATGAAAATGCCATAGCAACATTACGCCGAGATGAAAATGCCATAGCAACATTACGCCGAGAAGAAAATGCCATAACAACATTACGCCGAGAAGAAAATGCCATAACAACATTACGCCGAGATGAAAATGCCATAGCAACATTACGCCGAGATGAAAATGCCATAGCAACATTACGCCGAGAAGAAAATGCCATAAGAACATTACGCCGAGATGAAAATGCCATAGCAACATTACGCCGAGAAGAAAATGCCATAACAACATTACGCCGAGATGAAAATGCCATAACAACATTACGCCGAGATGAAAATGCCATAGCAACATTACGCCGAGATGAAAATGCCATAGCAACATTACGCCGAGATGAAAATGCCATAGCAACATTACGCCGAGAAGAAAATGCCATAACAACATTACGCGGAGAAGAAAATGCCATAACAACATTACGCCGAGATGAAAATGCCATAACAACATTACGCCGAGATGAAAATGCCATAGCAACATTACGCCGAGAAGAAAATGCCATAACAACATTACGCCGAGATGAAAATGCCATAGCAACATTACGCCGAGATGAAAATGCCATAACAACATTACGCCGAGATGAAAATGCCATAGCAACATTACGCCGAGATGAAAATGCCATATCAACATTACGCGGAGAAGAAAATGCCATAACAACATTACGCCGAGATGAAAATGCCATAGCAACATTACGCCGAGAAGAAAATGCCATAACAACATTACGCCGAGATGAAAATGCCATAGCAACATTACGCCGAGATGAAAATGCCATAACAACATTACGCCGAGATGAAAATGCCATAGCAACATTACGCCGAGATGAAAATGCCATAGCAACATTACGCCGAGAAGAAAATGCCATAAGAACATTACGCCGAGATGAAAATGCCATAGCAACATTACGCCGAGAAGAAAATGCCATAACAACATTACGCCGAGATGAAAATGCCATAACAACATTACGCCGAGATGAAAATGCCATAGCAACGTTACGCCGAGAAGAAAATGCCATAACAACATTACGCGGAGAAGAAAATGCCATAACAACATTACGCCGAGATGAAAATGCCATAGCAACATTACGCCGAGAAGAAAATGCCATAACAACATTACGCGGAGAAGAAAATGCCATAACAACATTACGCCGAGAAGAAAATTCCATAGCAACATTACGCCGAGATGAAAATGCCATAGCAACATTACGCCGAGATGAAAATGCCATAGCAACATTACGCCGAAAACGCCTACACTGCAAAATGCGCCGCCAATATTACGTGTTGCAAGAAAAGCATTAATGAATTCTACTATTATTGGAATTTTACTATTGCTATTAAATTAAAATTTTAATTTTGTTATCAGTTCGTCCGCCTGTATACATTCACAGTTTTGTTTTTAAAGCCATATGTTAAAAAAAAAACTTTTACGTCTAATAGGTATTGATGAAATATTACGATTCGTCCTTTCGACATTTCCCAAAAGTTTAAATTGCGCCCTCTAATGGTGTAAAAAGTTTAAAGTTTCAAAATTTCAAACGAATATTACAAATACCGTCCCGTGGCCGAGTGGTTAACGCTCTTGGTGCAAATCTAAGGGACCTGGGTTCAAGCCCCGGGTAAGGCATGGATGTATGTGTCGTTTTTCTGCTGAGGTCCTGCCATCCTCTCAGACCTTCTACTGTGGCATATAAACTGACAGGCTCCTGTCAAGACCTCTGTGGCAAGCAGCTGCTTGAGGGGGTATTTATTTTTTTTATTTTATATTACAAAACGATGTATTTATGCTAGAAATTTGAAATTTTGATTTTTTTGCAAATTTTGTTGGTGGATAATTGAAAACTTCTTTTTGCATTGTATGGGTACAGTCGCTCATAAAAGTATCCGAACACTATGGTTGATTAAAAAAATCAGAAAAAATATCTGGCAACGATTTTTTTAGAAATTAGTGATCTGGCAACCTTCGTGTCATGTTTTATCTTTGAGCGGTATTTTTTTGCACACAATGGGCTAAATGGGCAGGTCGCAAAAGACCCGAGGGCTCATAGAAGGAAATGGAGAGGGGACCCACTGAGCAGCTTGTAGAAGCGGATTGTAGCCTCCCATCAAGGCCATCCACTGTATTCTTTAACGTGCACAGAACCTCGGTTTAACGTCGTATTCAGCGGACGGCGATTTTTCGAAGCCCATCAGTTTCCCCTTTCGGACCCAGGTAGGGTGGAGGATTAGCGGAGATAAATCTCACCTCAGCCACATTTGGGTTGTTGGGTTGTTTTACCTCTGAGCGGCACTTTTTTGCACACCATGGGCTAAATGGTCAGGTCACATGGACCCCGAAGGCTCAGAGAAGGTTGGGGGAGGGGATCCACTGGAACATCTGTTGGGAGACAGATGGTAGCCTCCCGTCAAGGTCATCCAGCGTGTTCTTTAACGTGCACAGGGTAAGGCTCTCCCGCACACGGGCCACGGCTTAACGTTTCATCCGACGGACGGCGGCCATTCCAAGCCCATCGGTGTCCCCTACTGACCGTGGGCAGGGCGGAGAATTTTGCGGAGACAAATCTCAACGCTGACCCAGCTGGGACTCGAACCTGGGAACTACAAATTACGAGTCTGGCGCGCTACCGACTGAGCCACCCCTGCCCCCAGCCACATTTGGGACTCAAACCTGGGAACTACAGATTACGAGTCTGGCGCGCTACCTACTGAGCCACCCCTGCCCCCAGACACATTTGGGACTCAAACCTGGGAACTACAGATAACGAGCCTGGCGCGCTACCGACTGAGCCACCCCTGCCCCCAGCCACATTTGGGACTCAAACCTGGGAACTACAGATAACGAGCCTGGCCCGCTACCAACCGCTAACAAGGGAATCATTGTCTCCTATATAAAACGTTCAGATAAAATTATTGAAATAGGAGCACGAAAGAAAAAAAAACGCTCTTATATCTATGCATGGTAAAAGAGAGCGTATCATTTTATATACAGGGTATCCCCAGAAAAATAGTTTCGAATATATCATGCACTAAAATAAATTATTTGATATGCAAACTGTGGGAACAAGACTTGTTGAGAGTGTACAGAGTGTCCGGAAATAATTATTTTATATTCGAGGTGACAAGAATGAATTTTTGCTTGTATAGGTTGTGTCAAAAGTAATATTCTTCTGTTCACTTCTTAGGCTTGCGTTGTCTCCTCAAAGGTGACAACTGAAGTTTTGTTAAATAACACTGCTCTCTTTTCCCCCCTACGAATATAGGGATTAACATTGCACTCTTTTCCTACGAATACAGAACTTAACATTGTGCTCTTTTTCTACATATAATTTAGCATTGAACTTTTCCCCCTACAAAAACAGAACATAATATTGTACTCCCTTTTCCTGCAAAGCAACACTTAATATTGCATTCTTTTTCCTAAAAAGACAGACTTAATATTGCACTCCTTTTTCCTGCAAAGCAAGACTTAACATTGCATTCTTTTTCTCACAAAGACAGAACTTAATATTGCACTCCCTTTTCCTGCAAACAAGACTTAACATTAAACTTTTTTCCTTAAAAAGACAGAACATAATATTGTATTCCCTTTTCCTGCAAAGCAAGACTTAACATTACTCTTTTCCAAAACAAAAGCAGAACTTAATGTTGCATTCCCTTTTCCTGCAAAGCAAGACTTAACATTGTACTCTTTTCCAAAATAAAGACAGAACTTAATGTTGCATTCCCTTTTCATGCAAAGCAAGACTTAACATTGCACTCTTTTTCCCACAAAGACAGAACTTAATATTGCACTCCTTTTTCCTGCAAAGCAAGATTTAACATTGAAGTTTTTTCCCAGCAAAGATAGAACATAATATTGTATTCCCTTTTCCTGCAAAGCAAGACTTAACATTACTCTTTTCCAGAACAAAGACAGAACTTAATGTTGCATTCCCTTTTCATGCAAAGCAAGACTTAACATTGCACTCTTTTTCCCACAAAGACAGAACTTAATATTGCACTCCTTTTTCCTGCAAAGCAAGACTTAATATTACTCTTTTCCAGAACAAAGACAGAATTTAATGTTGCATTCCCTTTTCCTGAAAAGCAAGACTTAACATTGCATTCTTTTTCCCACAAAGACAGAACTTAATGTTGCACTCCCTTTTCCTGCAAAGCAAGACTTAACATTGCATTCTTTTTCCCACAAAAACAGAACTTAATGTTGCACTCCCTTTTCCTGCAAAGCAAGACTTAACATTGCACTCTTTTTCCCACAAAGACAGAGCTTATTTTTTCTTTTAATTGCACTCCCTTTTCTTACAAAGCAAGACTTAATATTGTGCATTTTTTCCTACAAAGATAGGAAGTAACATTGTGCACTTTTTCCTACAAAGATAGGAAGTAACATTTTATGCTTTTTCCTACAAAGATAGGACTTAACAATTCACTCCCTTTTCCTACAAAGCAAGACTTATCATTGTGCACGTTTTCCTACAAAGATAGGAAGTAACATTGTGCACTTTTTCCTACAAAGATACGAAGTAACATTTTATGCTTTTTCCTACAAAGATAGGATTTATAATTGCACTATTGTTTCTCCATGGACATTAAATTACAATCTTAATTTGCCGTATTTTGGATGAAGAGTTTCATGACAGATGAAATTAGTAAGGACCATTCCAATGTTTCCACGTTTACCAATTTAATTCTACGAGTTTTTCTGAGATTAAACGTAATAGAAGAAATATGATGGCTGTATGGGTTTGTTCCCTGAATGAGTTGAGAAAGTGAATCGTTCGGGATGTAGAAACAACCAGCTCATAAATTTGACCAACTAATTAAATTTTTCGGTAGCCTTCTTCTGCAATTTCAATTATTTCTCAGCACTGTGGGTGCTTTGAATGATACTCTATTATCAACATTTCAAGTTTCTATGGTTAATTGGCTAATTACAATAGTCATTAAAGTTTTGATGTTTCTCAACCTTAAAGCCCTCTAATGATTTAAATTCAAATTATTGTAAAATCCGAAAATTTCTGATCGTAATATCTTATTAGTACTGTCGTTCAAAAAACTATCCGAACACTACGGTTGATTACAAAATTCAGAAAAAATATCTGGCAACGATTTTGTCACGTAATGGTCACGTGACACGAAGGTTGCCAGCTCACTAATTTCTAAAAAAATCGTTGCCTGATATTTTTTCTGAATTTTGTAATCAACCGTAGTCTTCGGATACTTTTTTGAGCGACTGTAGGTGGTCATATTATTTTGATACTAGATCGTGTGGGCTCACTCACGGAAATATTGAGCGTGTGCAGTTACCGTTCACAGTAAACTGGAGCGTGTGCAGTAACTGCACACGCTCTAGTTTGCTGTGAACGGTAACTGGAGCGTGTACAGTTGTTGTACACGCTCCAGATATTTTTCCTGAATTCTGTAATCACGTGACACGAAGGTTGCCAGATCACTAATTTCTAAAAAAATCGTTGCCAGATGTTTTTTTTTGAATTCTGTAATCAACCATAGTGTTCGGATACTTTTTTGAGCGACTGTACTTTTACAATCCGAAAAAAAAATATATCCATCTATTAAAACAAAAAAAGTTGATTGTATTTTAAGAGTCAACAAATTAAAAAAAATAGCTCGTTTATTTTAAAAACGTAAATAAATTACTCCTCAAGCAGTTTCTTGCACAGAGGTGTGACAAGAGGCTGTCAGTATAATGAATAACAGACAATCCCAAGCAGTCACCCTCTAGGTAATATACATTAGAGAGGAATAAAGGAAATATTGTCATTAGTCGACTGGAAACCGACTAATGCCAGGTGTTCTGATATACCCGGCGTTGATTAAGAACTCCTTTATTGATGACTTTAATCAATATACCACAGAAATAGTCATTGTATTTGACTTTAATTGAAGAGTTAGGTCTAGAAGGCACTTTCCTGCTAAGTGCACACGACCAGGTTTTTTTTTTTTTGTAAGATAACACGTCTTTTAATAAAGCGTAAGGATCTGTGTGGAATAATAGACAATCACAGGTAGGCAGTCTATAGGTGACATAAATTCAATAGGTGTAAAAGAAAAATTGCCATTAAAGGGATGGGATTGGAACCTACGACTCCTGATAATATGTGTGGTGCTTTGACTGCTGAATTTATCTGGAAATCGTGGGTTCGGACCCCACCCGACCCGCAAAATTCCCCGCCCTGCCCACGGTCAGTAGGGGACACCGATGGGCTTGGAAAGGCCGCCGTCCGTCGGATGCGACGTTAAGCCGTGGCCCCGTGTGCGGGAGAGCCATACTCTGTGCACGTTAAAGAACACGCTGGATATCCTTGACGGGAGGCTACCAGCTGTCTCCAAACAGTTATTCCAGTGGGTCCCCTATTCCAACATTCTCTGAGCCTTCGGGGTCCATGTGACCTGGTCATTTAGCCCATGGTGTGCAAAAAAGCGCCGCTCAGAGGTAAAACAACCCAACCCTACCCGACAAATGACTGTTTTTCCTCTCATTCTATCTAATATCAGTATAATACCGTCTCAGAAATCGGCGAGAACTCATCAGAAAGACAGAGGAAAAAATATCTAAAAGAATCCATGTCTTATCAGGGGTGCCTTTAATTAGTAGCCAAACATACTAAACATTTGACCACCTGGGCAACAGAAAAAGAGCTAAAAAAGAAAGAGAAAAATCAATAGAGTAGATTTAGAAAATAAGTAAGTTTTCGCTGTTATGTGGACCAGTAGATTCGATAGAAAGAAGCTGAAACCATTATTAAACCTACAGCTCCATATTTCATCGTAGTTGAACATCAAGCATTTCATGCTTACTGGAATCTGTCTACAGCATCTGGTTGGAATCTGAAAGTTAGTCTGCTGTTTAGTAATTATTTCTCAGGCAGTTGGAGCAGCCGTTTCCTGAAACCCAACAGTTGAATAGAGGCCGAATTAAAGGAGCAAACTGTTGCAGGGAGTTAGATGTTGCGCGAGAAGCTGTAACAATGGGGATGGGAAGAGATGCTCTTTGTTGCTCCCGCCTATTGATCCAGTTTGGTTGCTATGCGTGGATAGCGACGCCGACCTCAATGACTCCA
This sequence comes from Ryuthela nishihirai, assembly GCA_038380435.1. Lineage (NCBI taxonomy): Eukaryota > Metazoa > Arthropoda > Arachnida > Araneae > Heptathelidae > Ryuthela > Ryuthela nishihirai. The sequence goes on along the minus strand of JAWZYU010000018.1, from coordinate 39,564,829 downwards.
TTGTGCCTCCCCTATTCTCTTGATGACAGTGTTTGGCTTCGCCGAGATTCGGAGAAATACATCAACTGCTCTTGTTGCTGAAGCTGTTGTACACTCCTCCTCCACTTCTGATGGGATGAGAGCTTGTCGTGATGTTCCTCAAGAGGTATGTCAGAAATATGTGGGCCACTCCTGAAGCTCATAACTGTAACATATGGAGGAGTTAATGAAGGGAAGATGGAGCTTATGCATTTTGGCGGAGGTTTCTGTCTGACGTGTTCGTTTTAATATGGAGAAGAAAATAATAATGGAGGAAGAAATTAAATTTAAATGATGTAGGTTTAAGAATTTCATTTTGTTGTGAGATAAAATATATATTGGTGCTCAGGTCCCGTTGATCAATTGAATTTGGTTGTAAAGGCAACTAAGTTATTTAAAGTGACTCTTAAATCCATTCAAAGATGATGTACAGTCGCTCAAAAAATATCCGAATCACTATGGTTGATTACAGAATTCAGGAAAAATATCTGGCAATGATTTTTTAGAATTAAGTGATCTCGCAACCTTCGTGTCACGTGATTACAGAATTCAGGAAAAATATCTGGAGCGTGTACAGCAACTGCAGACGCTCCAGTTACCGTTCACAGCAAACTGGAGTGTGTGCACTTACTGCACACGCTTCAGTTTGCTGTGAACGGTAACTGCACACGCTCAATATTTCCGTGAGTGAGCCCACACGATCCAGGTCTTTGTGAGCTCACACGATCCAATTTGCTGTGAACATTAACCGCAACCGCTCCAGTTTGCCGTGAACGGTAACTGCACACGCTCCATATTCATTGCATTATATATTCATACGCATTATATATATTAAAAAATATCCGAACACTATGGTTGATTGCAGAATTCAGGAAAAATATCTGGCAATGATTTTTTAGAAATTAGTGATCTGGCAACCTTCGTGTAGGTTGCCAGATCACCAATTTCTAAAAAAACCGTTGCCAGATATTTTTTTGAATTCTGTAATCAACCATAGTGATTCGGATATTTTTTGAGCGACTGTAGTGATCTACAAATAAATGTAGAAAACAAATTTATTTTCTTAGCCATTGAAGACAATTTTTTGTTTCTATTTTAACGGAAGAGAGAAAATGTTTCCTAATTTCCACAGTGATATTCTTGAGATGTTAAATGAGCTGAGATGTGTTGTTTCCTTGTGTGAGCGTCACTTTTTTGCACACAATAAAGCAAATAACCAGGTCAAAAGAAAAGGTCGGATCTGGGTAAGGGAAAAGGATTGGATTGTTTTACCTCTGAGCGGCACTTTTTTGCACACCATGGGCTAAATGGCCAGTCCACAAGGACCCCGAAGGCTCAGAGAAGGTTGGGAAAGGGGACCCACTGGAACAAGCTGTTGGGAGACAGAAGGTAGCCTCCCGTCAAGGCCATCCAGCGTGTTCTTTAACGTGCACAGGGTATGGCTCTCCCACACACGGGGCCACGGCTTAACGTCCCATCCGACGGACGGCGGCCTTTCCAAGCCCATCGGTGTCCCCTACTGACAGTGGACAGGGCGGGGAATTTTGCGGAGATAAATCTCAACGCTGACCCAGTTGGGACTCGAACTTGGGAACTACAGATTATGAGCCTGACGCGCTACCGACTGAGCCACCCCCGCCCCACTTTTAAGGAGGAAAACGAAAAACACAAATATATGTTGTTTGTAACCTTATTATTATAATAAAACTGAACTGAAAAAAAAAAAGTTACATATTATTTTTTGCTGTCATTTATTTTTATGACTGCATTTAGAAACTTTGGACTAGAAAATGTTTATATCTAATTCTAATTTTTACGACGATAGATTAACTCTGAGCTGTTTTAAAAGTTGATCCTTCACTCATAGAAATCATATTCAAGGCTCTCTAATTTTGAAAAATAATCTTTTTTAATGGAAATACTTGGCTAGAGAATAACTGAGGATCTCACTTCAGTCTCCCTAAATCTCAACTTTCAGAAATATTGTTTAATATATAAAGAATTGTTGATTCTAGAATATTTAACTCCAGACATTGCTAGAAATAAAAAAATATCTAAAAAGCTAATCAAAACACAAATAATAACTGTTACAACAAGTGCTTTATTAAATTCCAGCTGGGTCAGCGTTGAGATTTATCTCCATAAAATTCCCCGCCCTGTTCACGGTCAGTAGGGGACACCGATGGGCTTGGAAAGGCCGCATGGATGGGACGTTAAGCCGTGACCCGGTGTGCGAGAGAGCCATACCCTGTGCACGTTAAAGAACACGCTGGATGGCCTTGACGGGAGTCTACCATCTGTCTCCCAACAGTTCCAATGGGTCCCCTCCCCCAACTTTCTCTGAGCATTCGGTGTCCATGTGATCTGGCCATTTAGTCCATGGTGTGCAAAAATTGTGCCGCTCAGAGGTAAAACAACCCAACCCAACCTTTATTAAATGAAATACATATTTAGGAGGTTTGTGCAATAACTGAGCTTTCGTCAACTTTAAGAAAAGTATTTAGGAACTGCGTAAAATCATCTGCTGTGAATGTTCCAACGTCGATAAATCATTAAGTATTAAAATCTATTTTTCGGAAATCGAGATAAAGAAAAAAAATGAGTGAGATTTACAATTTATCTCCAGCCATATGGCCGTCTCGTGGCCGAGTGGTTAGCTTGCTTGGCTACTGACCCAAGGGATCTAGGTTCGAGTCTCGGGTAAGGCATGAATGTTTGTGTTGTCTTTCTGCTGAGGTCTTGCCTTTCTCACAGATCTACAATGGCGTATAAACTAACAGGCTCCTGTCAGACCTCTGTGACAAGCAGCTGCTTGAGTAGGTATTTATTTTGTTTTTTTATATGAATCCGAATGTGGTTTTCCATTCAAATAACATGGAAGTGTCCCAATACTTTTGGGTGTACAGTAAAATCACGATTCTATAGGATCCGATATTATAAACTTCGGATTTACAGACAGCATCCATCCACCCCATGCGGAACTAGTTTAATCTGATTTTGTTCGGTGAAAGCTACAGTTCTCCCTTAAAAATATGTCGGACTTTTTTTCAAGTGAATAAGAACACTTTTAGTGAATTTTTTTAAGTGCACCAAACGAGGATATTGAGCCATTTCAAGAAATTTGAACGAACTCATTAAGAAAGAAGCGTCGATTTTTATCTCAGATTTTCAATGCTGATGAGATTAATTTGGTTTAGTGGTAATTGCCTGTTGTTGGGTTGTTTTATCTCTGAATGGCACTTTTTTGTACACCATGGGCTAAATGGCCAGGTCAGAAGGACCTCGAAGGCTCAGAGAAGGTTGGGAGAGGGGACCCACTGGAACAGCTATTAGGAGACAGACGGTAGCTTCCCATCAAGGCTATCCAGTGTGTTCTTTAACGTTCACAGGGTATAGCTCTCCCGCACATGGGGCCACGGCTTAACGTCCCATCCGACGGACGGCGGCCTTTCCAACCCCATCGGTGTCCCCTACTGACCGTGGGCAGGGAGTTTTGCGGAGATAAGTCTCAACGCTGACCCAGCTGGGAATCGAACCTGGAAACTGTAGATTACGAGCCTGGTGCGTCACCTAGTGCCAATGCAGAGTTGCATTGATTGGAGCCTATCGTAGGGGGTAGATCCTGTGGAATCACGGGAGCATGATAGGTTCTCAAAGTTAGAATGAAAGTTTTTCTATTTAGTGTTCGGTTGGGTTGTTTTACCTCTCAGCGGCACTTTTTTGCACACCATGGGCAAAATGGCCAGGTCACAAGGACCACGAAGGCTCAGAGAAGGTTGGGGGAGGAGACCCACTGGAACAGCTGTTGGGAGACAGATGGTAGCCTCCCGTCAAGGCCATCCATCGTGTTCTTTAACGTGCACAGGGTATGGCTCTCCCACACACGGAGCCACGGCTTAACGTCCCATCCGACGGACGGCGGCCTTTCCAAACCCATCGGTGTTCCCTACTGACCATGGGCAGGGTTGGAAATTTTGCGGAGATAAATCTCAACGCTGACCCAGCTGGGACTCGAACCTGGGAACTACAGATTACGAGCCTGGCGCGCTACCGACTGAGCCACCCCCACCGTTCCTGTCTTTAAGAGAACAATCATACGTTATATGCCTGCTTTATTCAGGGGATGATTTATAACGCCATAAGACACAACAGTAGTCACTTGTCGTCTATCCACCAAACGACATGATTTTACCTCAGTTTTATTATCAGTTTCCCACTCAATACTGAAATTTGCGACGACAAAACACCAAGATGTCCTTTCGTTTCGGCTTGAAGACCGTTTCGCCAAGTGTTAAGAGAGTTCACTCTCTTATTATTACCGTTACTTCGCTGTAGCTTTGAAAAACGATTACTATTGATCATCTACAGCGAATGATGATACATGTCAGAACATTTCGACAAGATTCATGGTTCGCCTTGTGCTTCTCTGAAGAGTATACTGCTTGTAGTCGAAACTCGCTGGTTGCTGGTGGTGTGTGTCAATCTAATTCGAAATGATATTGCAATAAGTCTTGGTTTAGGGTGGTAATAATTTCATCTTAAGAGGAGTATCATTTCAGATACTTAATCTGCTGAAAAGAAATTAAAAGTTGAATTATTTTACTTCTGAGGGGTACTTTTTGGTGCAAATAGTGAGCTAAATGGAAAGGTCACAAAAACTCCAAAGAGGGTTGGGTTGTGTTACCTCTGAGCGGCACTTTTTTGCACACCATGGGCTAAATGGCCAGGTCATATGGACCCCGAAGGCTCAGAGAAGGTTGGGGGAGAGGACCCACTGGAACAGCTGTTGGGAGACAGATGGTAACCTCCCGTCAAGGCCATCCAGCGTGTTATTTAACGTGCACAGGGTATGACTCTCACGCACACGGGCCACGGCTTAACGTCCCATCCGATGGACGGCGACCTTTTCAAGCCCATCGGTGTCCCCTACTGACCGTGGGCAGGACGGGGAATTTTGCGGAGATAAATCTCAACGCTGACCCAGCTGGGACTCGAACCTGGGAACTACAGATTACGAGCCTGGCGCGCTACCGACTGAGCCACCCCCGCCCCACTCCAAAGAGGATTATGGGAAGGAGACCTATTGGATAGCTGTTAAGACGTAAATGAAAGCTTTCCATCAAGGCCATCCAGTATGCTCTTTAATGTACACAGGGCGATTTTTAATGTACTTATGACTTTCCTGCACATATGACCACGACTTAATGTCTCATCTGACGGACGACGTCTTTTCAAGTTCGTCTGTGTCCCCTTACTCGTTGAGGGAAGCGACGAGGTTAACGCAGATGAATCTCAGTTAACGCAGATGAATCTGGGTTGTTTTACTTCTGATTGGCACTTTCTTGCACACATTGGGCTAAACATCCAGGTCACAAGTACCCCGAAGGATCAGGGAGGTTGGGGAAGGGAACCTACTGGATAGCTGTTAGGAGACAGATGGTAGACTCCCGTCAATGTCATCCAGTGTGTTCTTTAACGTCGTATACAATGGACGGCGGCCTTTCCAAGCCCACTGCTCTCCTCTACTGATTGCAGTCAGGACGAAGAAGTTTTAGGAGATAAATCTCAACGCTGGCCAGCTGGGACTCGAATCTGGGAACTGAGCTATACCGACTGAATCATTCCACCCCTGACTAGATTTCGGGGAAACTGAAAAATTAAAAACGGACACTTGTTTTGAAAAGTATGCTGCTGTAATCCATATTTTAAAGACGTATTTCTGAAACTGGTGAATTCCCCGCCCTGCCCACGGTCAGTAGGGGACACCGATGGGCTTGGAAAGGCCGCCGTCCGTCGGATGGGACGTTAAGCCGTGGCTCCGTGTGCGGGAGAGCCATACCCTGTGCACGTTAAAGAACACACTGAATGGCCTTGACGGGAGGCTACCATCTGTCTCCCAACAGCTATTCCAGTGGGTCTCCTCCCCCAACCTTCTCTGAGCCTTCGGGGTCCTTGTGACCTGGCCATTTAGCCCATGGTGTGCAAAAAAGTGCCGCTCAGAGGTAAAACAACCCAACCTGAAACTGGTGCTTTCGCGACTTTTGCGACTTTATTACATCACTGGACATCACTTCTAAGTGATAAAAGGGAGCGATTTCTACATTTTCTAATTTTAGCAGTGCAACATTAAATCTATTGTAGCGTCGATTCTTCAACATCCTCTGTTGTTTATTTTCACTTAGCATTGCTCGATTAAAAGAAGTTAGCTTTTATTAATTTTATTAACTGCCAATTATTTCTTCAAGACATTGTCGGAAATAGCTTTATTTTAATTGAGCCACTGGAACAGCTGTTGGGAGACAGATGGTAGCCTCCCGTCAAGGCCATCCAGCGTGTTCTTTAATGTGCACAGGGTATGGCTCTCCCGCACACCGGGGCCACGGTTTAACGTCCCATCCGATGGACGGAGGCTTTTCAAGCCCATCAGTGTCCCCTACTGACCGTGGGCAGGGCGGGGAGTTTTGCGGAGATAAATCTCAACGCTGACCCAGCTGGGACTCGAACCTGGGAACTACAGATTACGAGCCTGGCGTGCTACCGACTGAGCCACCCCCGCCCCCGCCCCAGAAACTCAACTAGACAGCTGCAATTACCAACAGCAACTTATTTCATTTCTATCACAACTATTAAAACAATGCGAATATCATTCACGACTTATAGGCAAAAAAATATTAATATCTCACTCGGGAAATATAAATATTCGAATCACTCACCAAGCATCCATCGATCTATCATGTGACTTTCATTTACTCCGCAGATTGGTTGGATTGTTTTACCTTTCAGAGGAACTTTTTATTGCATATATGGACTAAATGGCCAGGTCATAATGTCCCCAAAAGGCTTAAAGAAAGTTCGAGAAGGGGTTATTTAATTTGCACAGGTTGCACAGACCACAGCTTAAAGTTCCATTCGAGGGACGGCGGCCTTTCCAAGCCTATCAGTTTCTCCTCTCTCACTAAGTGAGGGCAGGGTTAGGGAATTTAAATCCCAACGGAAGCACAACTAGGACTCGAACCGAGGTACTGAGATTACGAGCCTGATGCGCTATCGACTGAGACAAGCCAGCCTCTTCTCTTCCGATATCGATTTTGCTGTTAGTATGAACAATGTTTACAGATTCGTATCCAGTTTCTGATACGTATTTTTTAGCTCATCTAAGTGACATTTTCTCTTTGATGACATTATGGACATGAGGGGTGGTGACTTAGTCGGGAGCGCGCCAGACTCGTAGTTTGTAGTTCCGAGGTCCGAGTCCCACCTTGGGGGAGGGAGAGGTCAGTCCGGAGCGCGCCAGACTCGTAGGTTGTAGTTCCGAGGTTCGAGTCCCACCTTGGGGAAGGAAGAGGTCAGTCCGGAGCGCGCCAGACTCATAGTTCGTAGTTCCGAGGTTCGAGTCCGACCTTGGGGGAGGGAGAGGTCAGTCCGAAGCGCGCCAGACTCATAGTTTATAGTTCCGAGGTTCGAGTTCCACCTTGGGGGAGGGAGAGGTCAGTCCGGAGCGCGCCAGACTCATAGTTTGTAGTTCGGAGGTTCGAGTCCCACCTTGGGGGAGGGAGAGGTCAGTCGGGAGCCCTCCAGACTCATAGTTTGCAGTTCAGAGGTTCGAGTCCCACCTTGGGGGTGGGAGAGGTCAGTCCGGAGCGCGCCAGACTCATAGTTTGTAGTTCCGAGGTCCGAGTCCCACCTTGGGGGAGGGAGAGGTCAGTCCGGAGCGCGCCAGACTCATAGTTTGCAGTTCCGAGGTCCGAGTCCCACCTTGGGGTAGGGAGAGGTCAGTCCGGAGCGCGCCAGACTCATAGTTTGTAGTTCGGAGGTTCGAGTCCCACCTTGGGGGAGGGAGAGGTCAGTCGGGAGCCCTCCAGACTCATAGTTTGCAGTTCAGAGGTTCGAGTCCCACCTTGGAGGTGGGAGAGGTCAGTCCGGAGCGCGCCAGACTCATAGTTTGTAGTTCCGAGGTCCGAGTCCCACCTTGGGGGAGGGAGAGGTCAGTCCGGAGCGCGCCAGACTCATAGTTTGCAGTTCCGAGGTCCGAGTCCCACCTTGGGGTAGGGAGAGGTCAGTCCGGAGCGCGCCAGACTCATAGTTTGTAGTTCCGAGGTTCGAGTCTCACCTTGGGGGAGGGAGAGGTCAGTGCGGAGCTCGCCAGATTCGAGGTTCGAGTTCCCAGGTTCGAGTCCCGCCTTGGACAGTACGGGTCACCGATCAGTTTGGAAAGGCTGCCGTCCATCGGAAGTGAAGTTAAGACATGGTCTAGTGTGCTAGAAAATACACCCTGTGCACGTTAAAGAACATGCTGGATGACTTTCACGAGAGGCTATCATATATCTCCCAAAAATTGTCCAGTAGTTCTCCTCCCCCAACCTTCTCTGAGCCCTCGGGGTCCTTGTGACCTAGCCATTTAGTCCATTGCGTTCAAAAAAGTGCCAAGATGTAAAAAAACCAATCCAATTAACTATGACCTCATAGTTAATATTATAACAGGGAAATAACCAGTTTGTGCTTATACATTTTTCTGCCTATCCACAATATAAATATAACCAAATTATCATTTACCGAAGTTCTACAAAGCGCTGGATTTAACACTACAAATTGTAACCATATTATTGCTCCATTTTGGCAGTGGTGAAGACTGTGGCAGTGTCCGCCATTTAATGACTCGATTATGGTATTACCTAGCTTATCATTAACCAAAGGAGTGGCTCAGTCGGTAGCGCGCCAGGCTCGTAATCTGTAGTTCCCAGGTTCGAGTTCTAGTTGGGTCAGCGTTGAGATTTATCTCCGCTAAATTCCCCGCCCTGCCCACGGTCAGTAGGGGACACCGATGGGCTTGGAAAGGCCATCGTCCGTCGGATGGGACGTTAAGCCGTGACTCCGTGTGCGGGAGAGCCATACCCTCTGCACGTTAAAGAACACGCTGGATGGCCTTGACGGGAGGCTACCATCTGTCTCCCAACAGCTGTTTCAGTGGGTCCCCTCCCCCAACCTTCTCTGAGTCTTCGGGGTCCTTGTGACCTCGCCATTTAGCCCATGGTGTGCAAAAAAGTGCCGCTCAGAGGTAAAACAACCGAACCCATTAACCAAAGATATTTAATCAGTAACTCAATTTAACCATGTCCCTCACTTTGCCACTTCTCTGGAAAATCTGAGAAGTGAAAGAAGTTTTAAAACAGAAAGATTAAACATGAAAAAATTTGAAGATGAAACAAGAAAACTTAAACATTTCATCATCGAATGATACCTATTTTTTATCCTGAATTCGAACGTTCATGAAATACTTTGAAACTAAATATAACACTGTAATAATTGAATTGAATTGAAGTTTATTTCACCCAAACATACATATATTGGCAGATAAAACACAGACAAGTTCACAGGTGAAAAAGGAGAACATAATAAGCGGTAGCTTTTGAATAAATGTTTCCTGAAATACACTTAAATTTAAAATATTGCAGGTGACCTTAATTTATATATTTATACATTTATTTGAGCACATGAATTTTTGTGGTCTGACTCTATCATTGACTTGATAATAAGTGTAGTTTATATTTATATTTAAAAGTTCTATATTGTTCCATTGCAGCAGTATCCTCTGGTATCTCGTCATTCCAAATCTTAATGCCAATGTACCGTATTGATCTCTGGCCTATAGATTTCTTATAAAGGGCAACATGATCTTGTTCTTAAGGCGAGTATCATAACTGAAAGTCTTCGTTCTTTCTAAGCAGCAGTAAAGTTCCGAGTACTCTGTCATTTTATTCTTCACTTTGTATACAAAATTCCCCATAACATACTTGTAAATATTATATATATTTAGTATTCCATTTTCTGCCATCAAGTGTTGTACCGGATTTCTGAAATTTAATCTTAGAATATATCTCATAATTCTCTTTTGCAGACAAAATAAACTATTCAAATTGGCTGAACTAGTATCTCCCCAAACACTAATTCCATATATTAAATGTGGGTACACTAATGCATAATATAAATTTATCAAAGTTTGTTGATTTACATATTTTTTAATCCTCCCAATCGATCCAATATTTTTTGAAATAGTAGCTCTTAGTTGGTTAATATGATAATTCCAAGTTAAATTAGCATCTACCCAGAGTCCAAGAAATTTTATATATTCACATATTTCAATCTTTTGATCATTCATCAAAATATTTATATCGTTATAATTCAGTTTTTTATTCTTGTTCTTAAAGACCATACACTTTGTTTTAGAAATATTTATAGCTAGTTTATTATATGTGATCCATTTATGCATATTTCCAATTAGAGTATTTGTTTCTTCTACTAAAGTTCTTACATCAGTATGGAAAGAAATGACATTTATATCATCTGCATACATAACTAGTTTAGCTGCTCCCTTTTGTGATTGAATATCATTTATATACAAAAGGAATAATAAAGGTCCCAGCACAGAACCCTGTGGCACTCCCCTGTTGAATTTGATTTGTTCAGATATAGCCCTATTGACTTGTACAAACGCTGGTCTTTGAAATAGGTAGCTTTTAAGCCAATTATTTATTTTCCCTCGAAGCACATAGTGTCTAATCTTTTCCAAGAGAATTTCATGATCTATACAATCGAATGCTTTAGACAAATCTAAATATACAGCCAAGCCAACTCGCTGATGTTCAAGATTATTAACAATATAATAATAGGTATCTATAATAGCACCTTGTGTAGATTTGCCATGTTGAAAACCAAATTGTTCTGGTATAATTAGCTTTCTGGTTGATATAAATTTATATATACATTTATGCATTAATTTCTCAAAATATTGGCGAAAACTAAGAGTAAAGAAATTGGTCTGTAATTCTTTATATCTTTCAGGTTTTTACTCTTGTGAATAGGTATTATTTTTGCTGGTTTCATTTCATTTGGAAAAATTTCCTTCTGAAGTGACAAGTTGAAAATATATGTGAGGGGGATCTTAATTTCATTTTTAACATTTTTAATTACATTTATTGAGATATCATCAGGCACACAAGAAGTATTAGGTTTCATTATACTTATAACATGACATATATCATCTTCAGAAAAAGGTTCAATATATAAACTATCTGGAAAACTGTATCCATAATATTTATATTGCACTTGATTTTTTGTATTAAAATCAGCTGCTAGATCTTCTGCTATACTTTTAAAATACTGGTTGAAAGCTGTAGCTTTTGCGCATCGTCTGTTAGTACATTTTCAGCATTCTCAATGTCCCCAATTCTAAGATTCTAATAATATCATGCATAATAATCAATATCTCTATGTATTAACTCTATCTAAATCTATTTCTATTACATTAACTAATCTCTATCTATTTAAAGGTTCTTCTATTAAGGTAAAATATTGCAGCCAGATTTGCAACTGTTCATATGAAATCACGTGAACTACTAGGGCAAACCAAAACTTAAAGGTACAGTCGCTCAAAAAAGTATCCGAACACTATGGTTGATCACAGAATTCAGAAAAAAATATCTGGCAACGATTTTTTTTAGAAATTAGTGATCTGGCAACCTTCGTGTCACGTGACATGAAACTATTTCTAAACAAAATAGTTGCCAAATATGTTTTCTGAATTCTGTAATCAACCGTAGTGTTCGGATACTTTTTTGAGCTACTGTACAATCTGAAAAAAAAAAAAGGTTCTATGCAAAAGTGAGAAATTTCTTTAAAAAACTGCATAGCAGATTTACTACACAATATTTTCTGAACAAATTTTACTCTCCTACAGCGCTCAAAATTCTGATTACCCTCCTTGTTAGGGGCGGGGGTAGCTCAGTCGGTAGCGCGCCAGGCTCGTAATCTGTAGTTCCCAGGTTCGAGTCCCAGCTGGGTCAGCGTTGAGATTTATCTCCGCAAAATTTCCCGCCCTGCCCACGGTCAGTAGGGGACACCGATGGGCTTGGAAAGGCCGCCGTCCGTCGGATGGGACGTTAAGCCATGGCCCCGTGTGCGGGAGAGCCATACTCTGCGCACGTTAAAGAACACGCTGGATGGCCTTGACGGGAGGCTATCATCTGTCTCCCAACAGCTGTTCCAGTGGGTCCCCTCCCCCAACCTTCTCTGAGCCTTCGGGGTCCATGTGACCTGGCCATTAAGCCCATGGTGTGCAAAAAAGTGCCGCTGAGAGGTAAAACAACCCAACCCTCCTTGTTCTTCCTAACCTGATAGACGGGCGGTCATATTTTACGTGTGCACTCTACAAGACATTATGAAGTACTGTCTTCTAAACACATGTCGAATGAAACAAGAGATGACAGTAAACAATCTTAAACATGATGGGCTTTGATTGCTTGTCGTTGCAAGATATTACATCACCTCTGTCTATAAATTTTGATTTACCCTCGTGCACCCTGTGCATTTTTTACATTATTTGTGTTATTTCATTATTATAATTTTCACACTTATAACAGTTTGCAATTTCTTGGGATTGATTACGACATCTATCTAAACCTGTATCATCAACATTACTCGATCGGTATTTAAAGAGATATGGATGCTTGAAACTTTACTAACAGCAATGCCAGATAGAAGAATTTACTCCGATGTATCTAAATATAAGTACTATTTCAGACTATTAATAAAATAAGTGCATTGGGTTGTGTGCTGGGTTGGGTTGTTGTACCTCTGAGCGGCACTTTTTTGCACACCATGGGCTAAATGGCCAGGTCACATGGACCCCGAAGGCTCAGAGAAGGTTGGGGGAGGGGACCCACTGGAACAGCTGTTGGGAGACAGCCTCCCGTCTCGGCTTTGACGGGAGGAGACAGCTTCCGCTGTAGCCTCCCGTTAAGATCACCCAGCGTGTTCTTTAATGTGCACAGGGTTTGGCTCTCCCGCACACTGAACCACGGTTTAACGTCCCATCCGACGGACGGCGTCCTTTCCAAGCCCATCGATGTCCCCTACTGACGTGGGCAGGGCGGGGAAATTTGCGGAGATAAATCTTAACGCTGACCCAGCTGAAACCTGAAAAGTACAGATTACGGGCCTGGCGCACTACTGACTGATAAGTGCTTATTTCACCAGTTTGTGCAAAAAATTCTTTCATTGTTGATCAGTTTTGCATTCTCCCTTAGGAGTTGGCCATTGCCGCTGTTATCGTTATGAAAAAGCACGTTTTGTGCTCCGCAGGCTTCAATGTGGGTGGCTTTAGTATAAACTGCAACAACTGCAATGGTTCTTTCCTAAATGCGTGGGGCGGGGGTGGCTCAGTCGGTAGCGCGCCAGGCTCGTAATCTGTAGTTTCCAGGTTCGAGTCCCAACTGGGTCAGCGTTGAGATTTATCTTCGCAAAATTCCCCGCCCTGCCCACGGTCAGTAGGGGATACCGATGAGCTTGGAAAGGCCGCCGTCCGTCGGATGTGTCGTTAAGCCGTGGTCCCGTGTGCGGGAGAGCCATACCCTGTGCACGTTAAAGAACACGCTGGATGGCCTTGACGGGAGGCTATCATCTGTCTCCCAACAGCTGTTCCAGTGGGTCCCTCCCCCAACCTTCTCTGAGCCTTCGGGGTCCATGTGACCTGGCCATTTAGCCCATGGTGTAAAAAAAAGTGCCGCTCAGAGGTAAAACAACACAACCAAACCCTGTGTTACTAACTCCATGCCATCATTATCAAGGAATATTTGAGAGTTTCTTGACATTTTGGAATACTTTCTTTACTTAATTATTTGCTGAAATATAACACTTAAAAATGTGATTATTCTTTTATAATCATCTTCTACTAAAGCGTCCATAATTCTTCAGCTCTTTCAGTCCTAACGTGTCCATAAGAAAAACCATAAAACCAGAAACCGTTTTTAATTAATTCAAAACTGTTAAATAAAGTGTATTTTCAAATATTGGTACACATGGGTGAACATATAATATTTTTAAAATTAATAAAGTAATTTTTTTTTATTTTTCATTTCGGTTTATTTTTATTTTCATTCTTTCTAATTTTTTATCGAGAAAAATTGTCTTTTTTGGGGGGCAAATAACAATCACATCACAAGACAAACACATTGCGAGACGAATCAAATTAATTTGGAACTGAAATGTTAAATAATGAATAGTGTTGGAAATCGAGATTTGGACAGGTTTGATTGAGAGCTTTAATTTATTTTCAGTCAAAGTTTCCAGCAATAAACCTCATTTGGGAAGTCACGAAACTCTGCATTTGGTTCTCCATTATTATAACATCGGATTTTTTCTTTTTTTGCACAGTACTTGTGCGAGAGTAAGCATTTCGTAACGGTGCGCAGTGTTGCAGAGCGAAACAACTGCATCGCTATTTCACACAGCGGCTTCCTAAAAAGACGAGCAGACTCACCTCTTCTGATGCTCGAATAGAAGCGATGCATGGCCAGGTTGCTTGCACAGCTGGCGGCGAATGCGGCGCCCTGAGCGCCACTCAGAGCGAGCAACTGGGCACAGGTGAGCTGTGACGTCCGCCTCGTGCTATTGCTTCCGCTGGAAACCCGGCGACGGCACACCTCGTGCATGGCAGCCACGCGCTGTGAAGACACGGGAGGGGAAGAGCGGGATGCTGGAGGTTGCTCCTTGAGGATGTCGTGAGGAAGAGCGGGAGCTGTTGGGAGAGAATGGAAGACAGGCATTGGAAATCGAAGGGAGAGCCACGACACTCTATATATGTACAAGGAAAGGAAATGGAAAATAAAAAGCATTAGACGAGTGGGAGGTTTTTTTTTCGATTTGGATTGTGTGTATTTGTGGAATGTAGCAAAGAAAGTAGTTTTGTGTTATTGGCTGAGTTTGTTTTATTGTGCGAATTAAATGAATTGAAAGCATGTAGTAAAGTGTAATGTTCTGTACATCAGATTTTAATTTGTTTGAAAGGTAATCTTGTAACTCGGGGTGGATTGATTGGATCGTTTCGTATCTTTGCGGCATTTTTATGGGTTGTTGTTGGGTTGTTTGACCTCTGAGCGGCACTTTTTTGCACACCATGGGCTAAATGGCCAGGTCACATGGACCCAGAAGGCTCGAGAAGGTTGGAGAAGGGGACCCACTGGAACAAACTGTGGGGAGACAGATGGTAGCCTCCCGTCAAGGCCATACAGCGTGTTCTTTAACGTGCACAAGGTATGGCTCTCACGAACACGGCGCCACGGCTTAACGTCCTATCCGACGGACGGCGGCCTTTCCAAGCCCACCGGTGTCTTCTACTGACCGTGAGCATGGCGGGGAAATTTGCGGAGATAAATCTCAACGCTGACCCAGCTGGGAAGTCGAATCTGGGAACTGCAGATTACGAGCCTGGAGCGCTACCGACTGAGCCACCCCCGCCCCTTATAGTTTAGTTAAAATGTATCAGGTAATGATGGGAAGATGGTCTGAAGAAAGAGTTGGACTTTGTAGAAGGTCCGCTGAAAGAGTGAGAATTCGTAGTGACTCCTTGGCGCCGAAAAGGTTGGGAACTACTGGATAAGGGCATAAAGGGGAAAGGATTAGGCTGAATTGTTTTACCTCCTATGGGTGGCATTTTATTGCACATAATAGGATAATTAGCCAGGTTACAAGGACTTCAAAGGTCTGCAGCTGGTTAGGCAAAGGGGGTCCACTCCACAACTCTTCGCTAACTGGTACAGTCGCTCAAAAAAGTATCCGAACACTATTGTTGATTACAGAATTCAGAAAAAATATCTGGCAACGATTCTTTTAGAAATTAGTGATCTGGCAACCTTCGTGTCACGTGATTACAGAATTCAGGAAAAATATCTGGAGCGTGTACAGCAACTGTACACGCTCCAGTTACCGTTCACAGCAAACTGGAGCGTGTGCAGTTACTGCACACGCTCCGGTTTGCTGTGAACGGTAACTGCACACGCTCAATATTTCCGTGAGTGAGCCCACACGATCTAGTATCAAAATAATATGACCACCTACAGTCGCTCAAAAAAGTATCAGAACATTATGGTTGATTCAAAATTCAGAAAAAATATCTGGCAACGATTTTTTTAGAAATTAGTGATCTGGCAACCTTCGTGTCACGTGACACGAAAGGTTGTCATATCACTAATTTCTAAAAAAATCGTTGCCAGATATTTTTTCTGAATTCTGTAACCAACCATAGTGTTCGGATATTTTTTAATATATATAATGCGTATGAATATATAATGCAATGAATATGGAGCGTGTGCAGTTACCGTTCACAGCAAACTGGAGCGTGTGCAGTAACTGCATATTTTTCCTGAATTCTGTAATCACGTGACACGAAGGTTGCCAGATCACTGATTTCTAAAAAAATCAATGCCAGATATTTTTTCTGAATTTTGCAATCAACCATAATGTTCGGATACTTTTTTGAGCGACTGTACATGGTATGACACTCCTGCACACTTGGCCAAGGTGTAATGTTTCATCCACTTGGCTTTCTACTCATGGTGAGTAAAAAAAGGCTTAAAAAATGTGAAATTAAGCTCGAAAATAACTTGTTACTAGTTTACCCTCTATTAATAATAATATTTTTATTTATCTGTTTTTATTCTCTAGTAGTTACATAGAAATTAATTTTATGCTAGAATAATTAAAATTTTCATTGAGTAAAAATAAAAGAAAATTATCATGAATTATTGAATCTTAGACTTGAACAAAGAAATCAATATTTATTTGAACCTTTCAGGTTTTAAACATTATTACACATTTTCTAATGAATAGATTCATGAACACCAAATATAAAGGTAACGTAATAATTTACAAAATAATAATACATGTTTATTAAAAAAACGAAATAAAAAACGTTTTACATAAAATTACATTTAATAAGCATGAAATTTATTAATCGGTATAAGCAAAGAAATATGGAAATTAAATGAGCAGAAAGAGCATTTATACTTAGCATAAATAACTTTAAAATTCCCCTATATTTTGTCTCATGTTCTTCATATTTTAAATTTTCATCAAAAGCGTTAACAATTCTAGGAACGAAAAAATAAAAATGGATCCATAGTAAATACACAGATTACCTGTAGAGATAGATATCAAACATTAGTTAACAGATTCTGAAAAAAAAAAAAAATTCGAGGCGGGGTGGCTCAGTCGGATTGCGCGCCAGGCTCGTAATCTGTAGTTCCCAGGTTCGAGTCCCAGCTGGGTCAGCGTTGAGATTTATCTCCGCAAAATTCCCCCGCCCTGCCCACGGTCAGTAGGGCACACCGATGGGCTTGGAAAGGCCGCCGTCCATCGGATGGGACGTTAATCCGTGGCCCCGTGTGCGGGAGAGCCATACCCTGTGCACGTTAAAGAACACGCTGGATGGCCTTGACGGGAGGCTACCATCTGTCTCCCAACAGCTGTTCCAGTGGCTCCCCTCCCCCAACCTTCTCTGAGCCCTCGGGGTCCATGTGACCTGGCCATTTAGCCCATGGTGTGCAAAAAAGTGCCGCTCAGAGGTAAAACAACCCAACTGAAAAAAATTCATCGCCGACACGGCGGGAATCGAACTCGCAACTCTCGAGATTCATACCAGAGCGCGCTACCGTTACACCACGCATCGGACAAGGAACTCCTTGAGTATAGATGGCGCTGTGTCAGCCACGTCACAGTGAAGATTTAATAGGTCTTATTCTGAAAAGTTTCCTTATGAGACGCGTGGTGTAACGGTAGCGCGCTGTAGCATGAATCTTGAGAGTTGCGGGTGCGATTCCCGACGTATCGCCGATGATTTTTTTTTCAGAATCTTCTCACTAATATTTGAAGAAAAATGTTTCTGAATAATATCTTTCTTACACGTGGTACGTGTAAAAAAGATATTATTCATGTCTTTCTTAGTGATCTGGCAGCCGTGTCACGTGACACGAAGGTTTCCAGATCACTAATTTCTAAAAAAATCGTTGCCAGATATTTTTTCTGGTTTCTCTAAACAACCATAGTGTTCGGATATTTTTTAATATATATAATGCGTATGAATATATAATGCAATGAATATGGAGCGTGTGCAGTTACCGTTCACAGCAAACTGGAGCGGTTGCGGTTTATGTTCACAGCACATTGGATCGTGTGAGCTCAGAAAGACCTGGATCGTGTGGGCTCACTCACGGAAATATTGAGCGTGTGCAATTACCGTTCACAGCAAACTGGAGCGTGTGCAGTAACTGCACACGCTCCAGTTTGCTGTGAACGGTAACTGGAACGTGTACAGTTGCTGTACACGCTCCAGATATTTTTCCTGAATTCTGTAATCACGTGACATGAAGGTTGCCAGATCACTAATTTCTAAAAAAATCGTTGCCAGATATTTTTTCTAAATTCTGTAATCAACCCCAGTGTTCGGATATTTTTTTGAGCGACTGTATCATTCGACTTAAAAGTAACTTTTCCTTCATCTCTTAAAAAAAGAAATTGAATCAATTCAGGGAGACGGACGCATGAGTTAAAAAGCATAAAATGCAGAGAAATGCTTGCTTTTACGAAACGAGCCATAAATGTAAACATGTATTTTTAACACCCATATTAATTTAAATTTTTTTGAACATTGTAACAATTTAAAATTAACGCATCAAAAGGTTTAACACCAGAACGACCACAAATTGTTATAATATAGAATGAATGAAGGGGTTAATATTAATAATGTGCTTAAGGAGGGATTTTTATCGCGATTTCAAACACGATGGATTATTTTCACTTTGTCATCCATCTGTCCGTGTTGGGCTCAGTCGGTAGCGCGCCAGGCTCGTAATCTGTAGTTCCCAGGTTCGAGTCCCAACTGGGTCAGCGTTGAGATTTATCTCCGCAAAAATTCCCCGCCCTGCCCACGGTCAGTAGGGGACACCGATGGGCTTGGAAAGGCCGCCGTCCGTCGGATGGGACGTTAAGCCGTGGCTCCGTGTGAGGGAGAGCCATACCCTGTGCACGTTAAAGAACACGCTGGATGGTCTTGACGGGAGACTACCATCTGTCTCCCAACAGCTGTTCCAGTGGGTGTCCTCCCCCAACCTTCTCTGAGCCTTCGGGGTCCATGTGACCTGGCCATTTAGCCCATGGTGTGCAAAAAAGTGCCGCTCAGAGGTAAAACAACCCAACCCATCTGTCCGTGTGTAGACTTAAGACCTTTGTGTTTGGCGAGAAAAATTAAAAAGTTCTTTTTGGTTAGATAGGTACTAATAAAATACTCCTACAAGCATTTTCCGAAACTTTCATTTAGTATGAGTTTCCATCATTAGAAAGCGCTGAAATTGAAAAATGGCAAATTTGTTTCTCCTTAAAAATGAGGATTCCATATTCCCCAGAGACGATTGGTATGGGCGCCAGGCTCGTAATCCGATGTTCCCAGGCTCAGGTCCCAAATGTACTAGCGTTAAGATTTACATCCGCTAATCTCCCAGCCTGCCCTCGGTCGTAAAGGGGACACAGATGGGTTTGGAAAGGCCACCGTCCATCGGACGGGACGGTGGGTCACAAGGACAGGTCAGAAGGACCCTGAAGGCTCAGAGAAGGTTAGGGGAAGGGACTCACTGGAACAGCTGTTGGAAGACAGATGGTAGCTTACCGTCAAGGCCATCCAGCGTGTTCTTTAACGTGCACAGGGTATGGCTCTCCCGCACACACGGGGCCAAGGCTTAACGTCTCATCCGATGGACGGCAGCCTTTCTAAGTCAAGGCCATCCAATGTGTTCTTTAACGTGCACAGGGTATGGCTCTTTCGCACACAGGACCACGTCTTAACGTGGGCAGGGAGGCTTAACAGGAGATTTCCATCTGTCTCTTAACAGCAGTCTAGTGGATTCCCTTCGCTAATCTTCTCTGAAACCTCAGGGGTCCTTGTGACGTGGCTCTTTAGTCCAATGTGTTCAAAAAATTGTCGCTCAGAGATAGAACGTCCCAACAACCAATTGGCATCTCTACTTTTGAGTTTATATCATTGGACAGAAGTATATTTGAGCCTTCGAAGAATGGCTCGTTCCCTTCTTATCTTGAGAAACAGCAGAGATTTTATTATCTGAGCAACATTTTTAAATAGTTGAAAACAGTGGTTCTCAACCTTTTATGCTTCACGTACCCCTGGAAATGTACATGTAACTGGCATACCCCTTGTATAGATACATAAAACTATAGTTATACTATAACAATGGGAATAAAATAAAACATATTGTTACGACAGATGAACGAGCAACAGTGACTTCATGACTTAACGTGACTTAAACCCACGTGTGTGCTTCTACGAGAGATTGAATTAGCCAACGAATTGGAACTTAGAACAGTTCGGAAGAATAAGAATGAAAAATGTAATGCAGTAGTGCGTGGTGTTGTGAAAGATGAAGAAGTTCATCTGAGTATTTACGCGTTAAGTGTGTTAAAGTTGTGAGATCTGAAGAGGACATTCAGATAGTTTGAGTCAGTGCGCGTTAAGTGAAAACAAGAAGTGTTTTTATTATGATGTGTGCGCGGTTGATTATTTTGTGTTGTTAGTAAGATAAACTTAGTGATCTATCACAAGATGAAGAATTGTTTACGCCGGAAGTTGAGGAATTCAAGAGATACGACAGACAGTGAAGAGGTAGTAATTTAGTAGAACAGACAGACTGCTCTTGTATGCTCTGTAGAGAAAGTGTTATTGATTTATGTATAATTGTAGTTAGTTTGTTTATTAGTTATTTCATCCATACCATTGTAGTTTATTTAAAAATACACTTCCTTTTGAAACTCACGCTCAGTGCCTATCGCGGCGGGGTGGCTTAGTCGATAGCGCGCCAGGCTCGTAATCTGTAGTTCCCAGGTTCGAGTCCCAGCTGGGTCAGCGTTGAGATTTATCTCCGCAAAATTCCCCGCCCTGCCCACGGTCAGTAGGGGACACCGATGGGCTTGGAAAGGCCGCCGTCCGTCGGACTGGACGTTAAGTCGTGGCTCAGTGTGCGGGAGAGCCATACCCTGTGCACGTTAAAGAACACACTGGATGGCTTTGACAGGAGGCTACCATCTGTCTCCCAACAGCTGTTCCAGTGGGTCCCCTCCCCCCAACCTTCTCTGAGCCTTCGGGGTCCATGTGACCTGGCCATTTAGCCCATGGTGTGCAAAAAAGTGCCGCTCAGAGGTAACACAACCCAACCCAATTCAGTGCCTATCCATATCCATTCTTTTAATTTGCAACAATATATATATACACAGACGTTAAATTTTGTACTTAACTTGCATCTAGCGACTTTTGAGCTCTCACGTGGTAGAGAAAAAATTTTTACGCGTACCCCACGTTGAGAATAAAAAGGAAAACGAACTATTGTTGTCTATCCATCTTTAGACATTCAACTTTTTCGTTTTAAGAGAAGAACGTAGCATTCTCACTTTGGTTGGGTAAGTACTCATAAAAATATTACCATTCTCCTTTCTGAGATTTTCGTTGGCTTATATTCCTACCGTTAAGGCATGGAATTTGTAAAATGACACATTTTAGTTTCTTTGCAAACGAGGGTTCTATATTCGACACAGACGATCAGCCTTTCTAGTTTTTGATTAAATTTGTCATTTTAAACAAAGTATAAAATTGAACGCATATTGAATCGTAAAACTGTTTCTTTGTTTCCTTTTAATGAATTTTTTACTACACGTTTTCGATGAATTCTTGTAAAAGATCCAAATTTTGCTCTTCATTCATAGTTCCATGCATATTAATAAGATCCGCAAAATTCCCCGCCTTGCCCACGGTCAGTAGGGAACACCGATGGTCTTGGAAAGGCCGCCGTCCGTAGGATGGGACGTTCAACCGTGGCTGCGTGTGCGGGACAGCCATACCCTGTGCACCTTAAAGAACACACTGGATGGCCTAGACGGGAAGCTACCATTTGTCTTCCAACAGCTGTTCCAGTGGGTCCTCTCCCCCAACTTTCTCTGAACCTTCGGTCTCCATGTGACCTGGCTATTTAGCCCATGGTGTAGAAAAAAGTGCCGCTCAGAGGTAAAACAACCCAACCCAACCCATATTAATAAGAACAGCCGTCCCGTGGCCGAGTGGTTAGCGCGTTTGGCTGCTGATCTAAGGGACCTGGGTTCGAGCCTCGGATAAGGCAAGGCATGGATGTCCGTGTTGTTTTTCTGCTGAGGTCCTGCCATCCTCTCAAATCTTGTACTGTGGCATATAAACTGACAGGCTCCTGTCAGACCTCTGTGGCAAGCAGCTGCTTGAGGGGGTATTTATTTCATTTTATTTTTATAGTATAAAAACAAGTACTACACTAATAGTACAAACTAACTGCTGTACTGATTAAAGAACCTTGCTACTAAGCCAGAGGTGTTATATGAGAAACCAAGACAAGTCGAATTATTAAGATTACCTCAGTCCTTCGCGTAAAAATTTAAATTTAGGTATGGATTAACGCATTGCCCTATTTTCTTTATAATCTTACTTTATGCTAAAATAGTATAAATATATATCCACAATAATGAACAGAGACAAAACATTTGGTTCGTTTTGTTTATATTAAACCGTGTAATGAAACCTGTTTTTCCCTAAAAGTTGGGACGGGGGTGGCTCAGTCGATAGCGCGACAGGCTCGTAATCTATAGTTCCAAGGTTCGATTAGGGGCGGGGGTGGCTCAGTCGGTAGCGCGCCAGGCTCGTAATCTGTAGTTCCCAGGTTCGAGTCCCAGCTGGGTCAGCGTTGAAATTGATCTCCGCAAAATTCCCCGCCCTGCCCACGGTCAGTAGGGGACACCGATGGGCTTGGAAAGGCCGCCGTCCGTCGAATGGGACGTTAAGCCGTGGCCCACTGTGCGGGAGAGCCATATCCTGTGCACGTTAAAGAACACGCTGGATGGCCTTGACTGGAGGCTACCATCTGTCTCCTAACAGCTGTTCCAGTGGGTCCCCTCCCCCAACCTTCTCTGAGTCTTCGGGGTCCATGTCACCTGGCCATTTAGCCCATGGTGTGCAAAAAAGTGCCGCTCAGAGGTAAAACAAACCAACCCTATTAAACAGTGTAATGAAACCTGTTTTTCTCTAAAAGTTCAACCATTCACCCAAACTGAAGTTTATCAGGAATAGATAACAGTGATCAGTTCCCGTCCCATTAGTATGTGGAATCATTATTCAAAAGCCGAAGAAAACGAATAATAATAATTCAAATTCATGTTCGAGAATAAATCAAGAATTAAAACTAACTTTATTTCAAGTAGTAATTAATTTATGATTGGCTTTATTAAGCCAAGACAAGGAAAACAAAAGTATTAAGCTTTAAAATAAAGGCATTTTTTTAATTCATACAACTGAAAAGGAACTAGCGAAAAACCAATTCGTAACTGAGTGTGCTAATAGGTTAAATGAATATGAATATATCTGTGTTTGGGATTCCTCTCACCTGAACGAAACACAACTGCATTTGCAAATAGCCACGGGATCGGAATTGATGGAAACTGTCTGAGGCATTATCGTGTGATCCACTCCGATCCTTAACATCGCTACAGAAGCTACCGGCGGAACAGGTTCAGTTTAAGTGGATTATTATTCTGTGTCCGTTAATTTGCATGCTAATGCTAATTATCTGAATTTGACAATATATGATCTCTAGGAGGAAATGTTAATACACTCAATACACGCAAAGGGAAGTATTAATACAGTCGTTTCCTGGTAGCTGGTAGTATTAGAACTGTTATTTGCTGAACAGAATGTCTGGCTTGTCGAGTGATTCATTATCGTAAGAAGCGGAAGAGTTATGTTGTTTTGCCTCTGAGCGGCACTTTTTTTGCACACCATGGGCTAAATGGCCAGGTCATATGGACCCCGAAGGTTCAGAGAAGGTTGGGTGAGGGGACCCACTGGAATAGCTATAGGGAGATAGATGGTAGCCTCCCGTCAAGACCATCCAGCGTGCTCTTTAACGTGCACAGGGTATGGCTCTCCCGCACACGGGCCCACGGCTTAAGGTCCCATCCGATGGACGGAGGCCTTTCCAAGCCCCTCGGTGTCCCCTACTGACCGTGGGCAGGGCGGGGAATTTTGCGGAGATAAATCTCAACGCTGACCCAGCTGGGACTCGAACCTGGGAACTACAGATTACGAGCCTGGCGCGCTACCGACTGAGTCACCCCCGCCCCTTTGCTGAACAGAATCTCTGTCTTGTCGAGTGATTCATTATCGTAAGAAGCGGAAGAGTTGGGTTGGGTTGTTTTGCCTCTGAGCGGCACATTTTTGCACACCATGGGCTAAATGGCCAGGTCACATGGACCACGAAGGCTCAGAGAAGGTTGGGGGAGGAGACCCACTGGAATAGCTGTTGGGAGACAGATGATAGCCTCCCGTCAAGACCATCCAGCGTGCTTTTTAACGTGCACAGGGTATGGCTCTCCCGCAAACGGAGCCACGGCTTAACGTCCCATTTACGGTCAGTAGGGGACACGATGGGCTGGGACGGCGACCTTTCCAAGCCCATCGGTATCCCCTACTGACCATATGGCAGGACGAGGAATTTTGCGGAGATCAATCTCAACGCTGACCCAGCTGGGACTCGAACCTGGGAACTACAGATTACGAGACTGGCGCGCTACCGACTGACCACCACATCCCCAGATGGGGAAGGAAGAGAGGGAATGCGTTCCTCTGAAGTTTGAGAAAATAGGTATTTTTAATGTTCATATATCATTCGATAAAAATCCCGTGTGAATTGTTTGTAAAATTGTGAAACACCATACTTTCAACTATATGAAAGAGCAATCAGAAATTAAATTTAATAACTCTTTATTCAATGGATACTTTTACTCTTATTGTGTCGATCGAAAAGAATTTTGTAAATGTCTTTGCTTGCCCTAACCCTACAATTCTTCTCTCCTGGCAAATATTCCGTGAATTCTTTTCCATTTCTTTTCTGCGAAAACCTCCTGCTAAAGCCCGTGCTAACATACAGCAGAAACCCGTATGCTGGCACCAAATTTGTTTCCTGCACGAATACTACGTGTGATCCACACGTGCAGCCGGCAGTCTCGAGTAAAACACACTTCAATCCGAGTGTCATGCAATTTGTCTGAAATGGCTGTCTTTTCAGCCAAGTAGGGAAGTAAAGAAACCTTGCGTGATTTCTTTACTTCACTACTACTGAAGAGGTTGGGTTGTTTTACCTCTGAGCAGTGGGGCGGGGGTGCCTCAGTCGGTAGCGCTCCAGGCTCGTAATCTGTAGTTCCCAGGTTCGAGTCCCAGCTGGGTCAGCGTTGAGATTTATCTCCGCAAAATTCCCTGCCCTGCCCACGGTCAGTAGGGGACACCGATGGGCTTGGAAAGGCCGCCGTCCGTCGGATGGGACGTTAAGCCGTGGCCCCGTGTGCGGGAGAGCCATACCCTGTGCACGTTAAAGAACACGCTGGTTGGCCTTGACGGGAGGCTACCATCTGTCTCCCAACAGCTGTTCCAGTGGGTCCCCTCCCCCAACCTTCTCTGAGTCTTCGGGGTCCATGTCACCCGGCCATTTAGCCCATGGTGTGCAAAAAAGTGCCGCTCAGAGGTAAAACAACCCAACCCTATTAAACAGTGTAACGAAACCTGTTTTTCCCTAAAAGTTCAACCATTCCCCCAAACTGAAGTTTATCAGGAATAGATAACAGTGATCAGTTCCCGTCCCATTAGTATGTGGAATCATTATTCAAAAGCCGAAGAAAACGAATAATAATAATTCAAATTCATGTTCGAGAATAAATCAAGAATTAAAACTAACTTTATTTCAAGTAGTAATTAATTTATGATTGGCTTTATTAAGCCAAGACAAGGAAAACAAAAGTATTAAGCTTTAAAATAAAGGCATTTTTTTAATTCATACAACTGAAAAGGAACTAGCGAAAAACCAATTCGTAACTGAGTGTGCTAATAGGTTAAATGAATATGAATATATCTGTGTTTGGGATTCCTCTCACCTGAACGAAACACAACTGCATCTGCAAATAGCCACGGGATCGGAATTGATGGAAACTGTCTGAGGCATTATCGTGTGATCCACTCCGATCCTTAACATCGCTACAGAAGC
Source organism: Ryuthela nishihirai (assembly GCA_038380435.1). Classification (NCBI taxonomy): domain Eukaryota; kingdom Metazoa; phylum Arthropoda; class Arachnida; order Araneae; family Heptathelidae; genus Ryuthela; species Ryuthela nishihirai. The sequence goes on along the minus strand of JAWZYU010000018.1, from coordinate 39,538,871 downwards.
TACCGGCGGAACAGGTTCAGTTTAAGTGGATTATTATTCTGTGTCCGTTAATTTGCATGCTAATGCTAATTATCTGAATTTGACAATATATGATCTCTAGTAGGAAATGTTAATACACTCAATACACGCAAAGGGAAGTATTAATACAGTCGTTTCCTGGTAGCTGGTAGTATTAGAACTGTTATTTGCTGAACAGAATGTCTGGCTTGTCGAGTGATTCATTATCGTAAGAAGCGGAAGAGGTATGTTGTTTTGCCTCTGAGCGGCACTTTTTTTGCACACCATGGGCTAAATGGCCAGGTCATATGGACCCCGAAGGTTCAGAGAAGGCTGGGGGAGGGGACCCACTGGAATAGCTATAGGGAGATAGATGGTAGCCTCCCGTCAAGACCATCCAGAGTGCTCTTTAACGTGCACAGGGTATGGCTCTCCCGCACACGGAGCCACGGCTTAAGGTCCCATCCGATGGACGAAGGCCTTTCCAAGCCCTTCGGTGTCCCCTACTGACCGTGGGCAGGGCGGGGAATTTTGCGGAGATAAATCTCAACGCTGACCCAGCTGGAACTCGAACCTGGGAACTACAGATTACGAGCCTGGCGCGCTACCGACTGAGCCACCCCCGCCCCTTTGCTGAACAGAATCTCTGGCTTGTCGAGTGATTCATTATCGTAAGAAGCGGAGGAGTTGTGTTGGGTTGTTTTGCCTCTGAGCGGCACTTTTTTGCACACCATGGCTAAATGGCCAGGTCACATGGACCACGAAGGCTCAGAGAAGGTTGGGGGAGGAGACCCACTGGAATAGCTGTTGGGAGACAGATGGTAGCCTCCCGTCAAGACCATCCAGCGTGCTTTTTAACGTGCACAGGGTATGGCTCTCCCGCAAACGGAGCCACGGCTTAACGTCCCATTTACGGTCAGTAGGGGACATGATGGGCTGGAACGGCGACCTTTCCAAGCCCATCGGTATCCCCTACTGACCATATGGCAGGACGAGGAATTTTGCGGAGATCAATCTCAACGCTGACCCAGCTGGGACTCGAACCTGGGAACTACAGATTACGAGACTGGCGCGCTACCGACTGACCACCACATCCCCAGATGGGGAAGGAAGAGAGGGAATGCGTTCCTCTGAAGTTTGAGAAAATAGGTATTTTTAATGTTCATATATCATTCGATAAAAATCCCGTGTGAATTGTTTGTAAAATTGTGAAACACCATACTTTCAACTATATGAAAGAGCAATCAGAAATTAAATTTAATAACTCTTTATTCAATGGATACTTTTACCCTTATTGTGTCGATCGAAAAGAATTTTGTAAATGTTTTTGCTTGCCCTAACCCTACAATTCTTCTCTCCTGGCAAATATTCCGTGAATTCTTTTCCATTTCTTTTCTGCCAAAACCTCCTGCTAAAGCCCGTGCTAACATACAGCAGAAACCCGTATGCTGGCACCAAATTTGTTTCCTGCACGAATACTACGTGTGATCCACACGTGCAGCCGGCAGTCTCGAGTAAAACACACTTCATTCCGAGTGTCATGCAATTTGTCTGAAATGGCTGTCTTTTCAGCCAAGTAGGGAAGTAAAGAAACCTTGCGTGATTTCTTTACTTCACTACTACTGAAGAGGTTGGGTTGTTTTACCTCTGAGCAGTGGGGCGGGGGTGCCTCAGTCGGTAGCGCGCCAGGCTCGTAATCTGTAGTTCCCAGGTTCGAGTCCCAGCTGGGTCAGCGTTGAGATTTATCTCCGCAAAATTCCCTGCCCTGCCCACGGTCAGTAGGGGACACCGATGGGCTTGGAAAGGCTGCCGTCCGTCGGATGGGACGTTAAGCCGTGGCCCCGTGTGCGGGAGAGCACGTTAAAGAACACGCTGGTTGGCCTTGACGGGAGGCTACCATCTGTCTCCCAACAGCTGTTCCAGTGGGTCCCCTCTCCCAACCTTCTCTGAGCCTTCGGGGTCCATGTGACCTGGCCATTTAGCCCATGGTGTGCAAAAATGTGCCGCTCAGAGGTAAAACAACCCAACCCAAACCCTCTGAGCAGCACAGTTTTGCACATCATGGGCTAAATGGCCAGGTCACATGGACCCCGAAGGCTCAGAGAAGGTTGGGGGAGGGGACCCACTGGAACAGCTGTTGGGAGACAGATTGTAGCCTCCCGTCAAGGCCATCCAGCGTGTTCTTTAACGTGCACAGGGTATGGCTCTCCCACATATAGTTTAATTAAATGAAGAACGAGCCATACTTTAATTAAATGAAGAAGGAGCCATAGTTCAATTAAATGGAGGAGATGTAGTTGAGTTAAATGAAAAAGGAGCCACAGTACATTTAAATGAAGGAGAAACCATAGTTCAATTAAACGAAGAATGAACCATATTCAATTAAATGAAGGATGAGCCATAGTTCAATTAAATAAAGGTTTATGGAAATAAAAAAGAATAAAAATTCCACAAGGGCACGAATCTCAGGGAAATACGACATAATTCACGCTTCTTTGTGAGTGGACCTCTTTGTGACTTGTGGGAGGGGACCCACTAGAACAGCTGTTGGGAGACAGATGGTAGCCTCCCGTCAAGGGCATCCAGCGTGTTCTTTAACGTGCACAGGGTATGGATCTCCCGCACACGGGGCCACGGCTTAACGTCTCATCCGACGGACGGTGGCCTTTCCAAGCCCATCGGTGTCCCCTACTGACCGTGGGCAGGGCGGGGAATTTTGCGGAGATAAATCTCAACGCTGACCTAGCTGGGACTCGAACCTGGGAACTGCAGATTACGAGCCTGGCACTCTACCGTTTGAGCCACCACCGCCCCCGAAGCTCTTTGAGACCGTACATTTATGATATTGTGCCCCGCGATTTTCGACTTATTTCCATCTCCACCGTTACGGATAACGGTAACTTTACAAAATATTAGAATGTGTAGAAGGTATTTTTGCAAGATTTTAAGACTTCGAACTGGTACTGCAATGTTAAAGAGTTACTTACTTAAGTTAAAGGAGGCAAAGAGTAAGAACTGTTCTAATCATAAACTTTACAACTACTTAAATACCAAGTTATTGGATACCGCGCTCAAACGACGAGAATATTTCGAAGTTTGGCGGGGATGGCTCAGTGGGTAGCGCGCCAGGCTCGTAATCTCTAGTTCCAGGCTCGAGTCCCAGCTGGGCAAGTGTTGAGATTTATCTCTGCAAAACTTCCCACTTTTCCCTCGATCAGTAGGGGACACTGATGGGCTCGGAAAGGACTACATCCATTGGATGAGACGCTACGCCGTGGTCCCTTGTGCACGTTAAAGAACACGTGGGATGGCGTTGACGGAATTCTACAATCACTATCCTAACAGCTGTCCAGTGGGTCTCGTCCCCTCAACCCTCTCTGAGCCCTTGAGGTCCTTGTGACCTGCCCATTTAGCCCATTGTGTTCAAAAAGGTGCCGCTCAGAGGTAAAATAACACAGCTACCACTTTGAAAACTGGAAGCCTCTCCTGACCTTCTGAACATATAGGATTTCTATGACATAACGTTCGGGGTTCTTGCGACCTGGGTCCCCGGTTCGAGTTCCAGCTGGGTCAGCGTTGAGATTTATCTCCGCAAAATTCCCCGCCATGCCCACGGTCAGTAGGGAACACCGATGGGCTTGGGAAGGCCGCCGTCAGTCGGATGGGCCGTTAAGCCGTAGCCCGTGTGTAGGAGAGCCATACCCTGTGCGCTTTAAAGAACACGCTGGATGGCCTTGAAGGGAGGCTACCATCTGTCTCCCAACAGCTGTTCCAGTGGGTCCCCTCCCCCAACCTTGTCTGAGCCTTCGGGGTCCATGTGACCTGGCCATTTAACCCATGGTGTGCAAAAAAGTGCCGCTCAGAGGTAAAACAACCCAACCCAACCCTTGAGACCTGGCCATTTAGCCATTGTGTCCAAAAAAGTGCCGCTCTAAGGTTAAACAACACCCCCCCCCCCTCCAACAATAGAGGGAAAAATAATTTTTTTTCGTTTCTCAACAGTTTCGTCTTTAAAGTTCTCTTCATAATAAATAAACATAGCCATTATTAAACACTTTATTTACGTGGAGAAACACGAATTAAAAGGAAATAAAGCGAATGCACTTTGTAATTCAAGACAACCTTTTTTTTTTCAAAGCGGTCTGCGTAAAATGGATGTCATTATTTAAAGAAGGTTTTAAACATTTTCTGAAACTAGCGAAGCGAAGTGTGGTGTAACCGTCTGGCGCATGCATGAGCTAACAGCTGTTTTATTGTGGAACTGGAGCAATTGATTCCTTTATTCAAACCATTACTTATGACGTCACCATGAAAGTTGCGCGGCCATCCGAAGCAATCTACATTTGTAGCAATCGTGATTCTTTTTTTACGCGACAAAATATTTTCATTTGAACTTAGTATATCGCGAATTAATGTTTTATTTACATTAACCACTTCCTGAAAATTCGGAACAAATCATTCGTCAACAGATGGCTCAGAATGAATATGCAATGTGCAGCGCAGTTCTTCTCGATTCTGGAGATTAAGGTATGACATTTTTCCATTGCTTAAAAAAATTGATGGTGAATGGACTCAAAGAGAATGATTTTCTTAAAAGAAATATTGCTGAACATTCTATTATGAAACAAGGGAACCAGAAAGAGATGTTCCAGTATCAGTCAGCGTTAAGAGATATCCCAGATATAAAAAGAAGACCTAAAACTAGGGATTGAACATACAGTTAAAGTTAGCAGATTTCCCACATCTAAAAGGAGGACATGTAACTAGAGCTACCAGGGTTGTTGGGTTGTTTTACTTCTGAGCGGCACGCACACGGACCATGGCTTAACGTCCCATCCGACGGACGGCGACCTTTCCAAGTATATCGGTGTCTCCTATTGACCGTGGGCAGGGCAGGGAATAGAACTACCAGAGTTTTCAGATCCAGTAGGAGGACTTGAATAGGGCTACCAGATTTTCCAGTCTAAAGGAAGGACATGCATTTGGGTTGTGGGTTGTTTTACCTCCGAGGCGCGTTATTTAACACAATGGGCTAAATGGTCAGGTCACAAGGACCCCAAAGGTTCAGAGAAGGTTGGCGGGAGGGGACCCAGTGGAACAGCTGTTAGGAGACAGATGGTAGCCTCCCGTCAAGGCCATCCAGCGTGTTCTTTAACGTGCACAGGGTATGGCTCTCCCGCACATGGGGTCACGGTTTAACGTCCCATCCGACGGACGGCGGCCTGTTCCAAACCCATCGGTGTCCCCTACCGACCGTCGGCAAGGCGGGGAGTTTTGTGGAGATAAATCTCAACGTGACCCAGCTGGGACTCAAACCTGGAAATTACAGATTACGAAACTGGGGCGCTACTGACTGAGCCACCCAAAGAGGGAAAATAACTAATGCTTGTGTTTTAGAATGATCTTAGTATAACTTCTATAATAGCCTTCTCCATATGCCCTAGACCAGGGGTGGGCAAATAGCGGCCCGTGGGCCACATTCAACCCGCTAAGAGTTTTTTGTGGCCCGCCAAGACAGTCAGAAAAATTAGCCTTGAACCGAGATTTCCTTCCCGTGCGCGACCGAAGATTCGTCTCGTATTTTCGACTAGGACCGCCACGTCAATACGCATGCGCAGTGTAGATACGAAAACAATTGCCCACCCTTGCCCTAGACCAATCGGGCCATATTAGAATTACCGGATTCCTTATATCTAAAAGGAAGACATGCAACTAAGAATACTATATTCTTCAAATTTAAAACGTGGAGATAGGATTACTAAATTCCAGAGTTATAAAGGAAACTAATCAATCTAAAATTACCAGAATCTCCAGATTTAAAAGGAAAGCTTGCATATAAGAATGACAGATTCTTTATATATAAATGCAATCGATAGTAGATGCAACAATATAGTTTTGATAAATTTTTATTTACTATCATTTTTACTATATATTGTGTTATTACATACCCAAAAGGCATTGAAATTATAACTATTATTATACGAATTTTTATTATTTGAATGACATTTTTTAATCCATTTGTTCTCTCTTTTGTTTGGCTCAGAATAGCCTTAGTCCCTTGCGCCCTAAACCCTAATCAACTGGGGGCGGGGGTGGCTCAGTCGGTAGCGCGCAGGCTCGTAATCCGTAGTTCCCAGGTTCGAGTCCCCAGTTGGGTCAGCGTTGAGATTTATCTCCTCAAAATTCCCCGCCCTGCCCACGGTCAGTAGGGCACACCGATGGGCTTGGAGAGGTCGCCGTCCGTCGGATGGGACGTTAAGCCGTGTTCCCGTGTGCGGGAGAGCCATACCCTGTGCACCTTAAAGAACACGCTGGATGGCCTTGACGGGAGGCTATCATCTGTCTCCTAACAACTGTTCCAGTGGGTCCCCTCCCCCAACCTTCTTTGAGCCTTCGGGGTCCATGTGATCTGGCCATTTAGCCCATGGTGTGCAAAAAAGTGCCGCTCAGAGGTAAAACATCCCAACCCAACCTAATCAACTGTTAAGATAATTCTTGAGATTGTTTGCTACTCACCACTCAGGTCTTTGAATTTAACGACATACGATATCCCGATCTGGTTGAAACCTTAATAGTCGCAATTCAAACCTTGAAATTCACAATCGATTTCTGCATTCAATGAACCAGTTATAAGCGAGACACCCTGTACACACTGTGCGTAAGAATCGATTTTACACAACTTTTATTTGTTACCTTTTAAGAAACCTTTTTAGCCAAATTTCATAAAGTGCTGAGCCGTACAGAGCAATCGAATTGAGATTATAATTTGTCATTTATCCTAACAGCAAATTTCGCTCTTGAACCACGCTGATGGTGAACGGAATGGGGGTTGTTGGGTTGTTTTACCTCTGAGCGGCACTTTTTTGCACATGATGGGCTAAATGGCCAGGTCACATGGACCCCGAAGGCTCAGAGAAGGTTGGGGGAGGGGACCCACTGGAACAGCTGTTGGGAGACAGATGGTAGTCTCCCGTCAAGGCCATCCAGCGTGTTCTTTAACGTGCACAGGGTATAGCTCTCCCGCACATGGGACCACGGCTTAACGTCCCATCCGACGGACGGCGGCCTTTCCAAGCCCATCGGTGTCCCCTACTGACCGTGGGCAGGGCGGGGAATTTTGCGGAGATCAATCTCAACGCTAACCCAGCTGGGACTCGAACCTGGGAACTACAGATTACAAGCCTGGCGCGCTACCGACTGAGCCACCCCCGCCCCCACGGAATGGGGGAAAATAGCAGATCTGAACAGCAACGGACAGCGAAAGTTCATCCCAGACAAATGAGCAGCGTCCACAGAGGCTGGATGGCGCCTTCTCCGTCTGTGGACTTCTTCCGTCCGCAAATCACGTTATTTGCTGCCCCCATTCGGTTCACTGTCCTTTCGCAAGGAAAAGGTTCCGACGCAGAGGATGTCGGATCTATTTTAGAAGAAGTTAAGAAGCTGGGAAACTCTCTAAAAGTAAATCCAACTAAAAAGGTTAGAAAGATCAATATTACGCTTTTTTTCATTAGTTTCATTTCGGCGATTAAAATTATTGATATAATCTATACGATTAAGTTTCCATTTAGCCAATATATATATATACTTCGGAAATATATTTACTTAAATTGTTAAATTTATTGTTTTTGATAAATTGGTCAATTTCCATTGAAGTGTAATATTTTTCACCTTCATTTACGAGGTTTTCATAATTTTTTATGAAAAATGTCTGAAATGTGCTGGGTTGGGTTGTTTTACCTCTGAGCGGCACTTTTTTGCACATCATGGGCTAAATGGCCAGGTCACATGGACCCCGAAGGCTCAGAGAAGGTTGGGGGAGAGGACCCATTGGAACAGCTGTTGGGAGACAGATGGTAGTCTCCCGTCAAGGCCATCCAGCGTGTTCTTTAACGTGCACAGGGTATGGCTCTCCCGCACACTGAGCCACGACTTAACGTCCCATCCGACGGACGGCGGCCTTTCCAAGCCCATCGGTGTCCCCTATTGACCGTGGGCAGGGCGGGAAATTTTGCGGAGATAAATCTCAACGCTGACCCGCTGAAATGTGCATAAGTCCCGCCCCCGATTTTTCCTCGGTCTGAATAATCCTGAAGTATTCCGATTGAGATGAAAGTCTGAAGAAAATAATTTTGATTCTTAATCATGGGCGCTGGCGAAATGTTTTACGAGGAGAGAGGGGAAAAGGACGGCTGAAAAAACAATGTTTCGAGACAGAAATATTTAGATGGAGACGTTTCTTAACGAGTATAAGAGGGTATTAACGAGTATCTTAACGAGTTATTATTGGAAGTACACGTAAAAAGGTTCTTTCACAATAAAACAGGGTGTTTATAAAGTAATTATCCATCTTCCTGAAAACGCTGACTGATCATTTTCTGTTCCAGGTTTTGTGAATCATGTTGACGACTGAAGAAAGAATAGCAGTAGTTGAGGTACGTGTGCGAGGTGTGTCTTTCGAAGGGGTGAGACAAGTGTTCACTCGTAAATTCCATAAACCACCGCCAAAAATGGCAGCAATCAGATCCCTGGTGAACAAATTTCGAAGTACAGGGAGTGTTCATGATGAGAAACGTTCTTGTCGACCTCCAGTATCACCAGAAACTGTGGAACGCATCGAGGGTTGGGTTGTTGGGTTGGGTTGTTTTACCTCTGAGCGGCACTTTTTTGCACACCATGGGCTAAATGGCCAGGTCACATGGACCCCAAAGGCTCAGAGAAGATTGGGGGAGAAGACCCACTGGAACATCTGTTTAACGTGCACAGGGTATGTCTATCCCGTACAGAGACCAAGGCTTGGATGATGGACGGCGGCCTTTCCAAACCCATCGATGTCCCCTACTGACCGTGGGTAGGGCAGGGAAATTTTGCGGAGATAAGTCTCAACCCTGACCCAGCTGGGACTCGAACCTGAGAACTACAGATTACGAGCCTGGCGTGCTACCGACTGAGCCACCCCCGACCCTGGGATTTGTGTGTTGACATGTAAGTGGGTCATGTTGAATCGTATTAATGTTTTGTTGTTTTCATGTTTTTGATTAATTTGTAACACAAAGAGAGTTATTAAAAGTTCACAGAAATCGATAGTTACTTTATAAACACCCTGTATATCATACAGGTAGTCATCCCAGCACAAACATTTCAAAACATTGTAGTCATCCTACATTGTGCGTGAATTCAGAAAAAACCCTGTATATGAAAATAAACGAAAAAAATTCCGAAAATAAAATAAAATGTAAAAATAGTACAACTACCAAGAATTACATTTCATTAAAGCAAAAAATGAGTTTTTAGTACATCTGATATTATGATGATTGACAAAATTCTAGTATCACAGCGTTTTGCATCAATATGTTAGTTTTAACAATATCGCTCAAAGGCATAAATGAGCTATTATAGGCAACATTACAAGCAGCATTATATGCAAATTTCGGTTATCGAATCGAAGTTGATCTACGGACTCACAATTTCCTGCAACATGCAAATTACTAATGCTTCTACAAACACGAATTACTACCAGATCACTGCATTTCAAGATTGGTACTGGTACAAGGAGGTTAAACTCATTGTTCCTACTGAAGATGGGTTGGGTTGTTTTACCTCTGTGCAGCACTTTTTTTGCACACCATAAGCTAAATGGCCATGTCACATGGACTCCGAAGGCTCAGAGAAGGTTGGGGGAGGAGACCCACTGGAACAGATGTTGGGAGACAGATGGTAGCCTCCCGTCAAGGCCATCCAGCGTGTTCTTTAACGTTGGGTTGTTTTACCTCTGAGCGGCACTTTTTTGCACACCATGAGCTAAATGGCCAGGTCACATGGACCCCGAAGGCTCAGAGAAGGTTGGGGGAGGTGTCATGTCCCTCGAATTTTATATTTATTTATTCATTGTATATTTTTGTTGAAATTTATTGTTGTATAGATTTTTACGTGTTCTTTGAAATGTTTGTGCTGGGATGACTCACTGTTGTTGTTTTCGGGTCTGAAGCTTGCTGCGCTTTCGAAGGAATCAATGCCAGAAGTTGTTTATCGCCGTATATGACTTGTCTAGGGCGCTACTGCAGCGCACGAGGCTAGGCAGGAGTTTTGAAGCTTTAGTTTGTGCGTTAGCTGTCAAACGAACAAGGTGGTTGCGACACGCGTCAAAAGGACGCCGTCTTTCTCAAATTAACCCTTGAAGTCAGGGTGCGATTCCAAGAGGGAATCCATATTCTTGGAGAATCTTATCTTTTATTCTTGTGGTTCAGGAGGAGCCACAGTGTAGGCAAAAGAAAATCCTTTCGCCGAGTTTTTGAGGTCTTTAAAGTGAGAAATTGCAGAGTGTGCAATTCTTCACCTCATTATAGTAATATTTGCAGTAGCAAAGCAGCAAAGACTCACGGAGTTGAACGGTGAATTTGATAGTAGTTTTGTGAATTCAGAAAGAACCACAGTGTGAAACAGCAAAGGCCCACGGAGTGTAGTTCATTCTCAGCACGTAGCTGTATATAGTGTGAATAAAAATTGTGTCGTCCGTATATAACTCTCGTGCAGTAATTGCTGGACAGTTCGTATTCTTCATCCAACAAAGGCATACAGTAGCACAGGCGTAAAAACCCACGAATCTGTGAATTCACCGAAGTGAATTAAGTAGTAATTGCATCGTCTCTCTCTCCCGTTCGGACCGGGTCATCACATCTGTCAGAGTCTGACAGGATCCGAACTGGAGGACATCACATCTGGCTCAGTCTGAGAGGATCCGAACCCCCCCAGTCATCACAGAGGGGACCCACTGGGACAGCTGTTGGGAGACATATGGTAGCCTCTCGTCAAGGCATCCAGCGTATTCTTTAACATGCACAGGGTATGGCTCTCTCGAACACGGGGCCACGGCTTAACGTCCCATCCGACGGACAGTGGCTATTCCAAGGCCATCGGTGTCCCCTACTGACCGTGGGCAGGGCTGGGAATTTGGTGGAGATAAATCTCAACGCTGACGCAGCTGTGACTCTAATCTGGGAACTACAGATTTCGAGCCTGACGCGCTACCGACTGAAGCACCCCCGCCCCCAATGAAGATGGCAAGCCATCGTTGTTTAGATGATTCCTCGCGATGCCTGGCTGATGGAAGAACTGAAACAGGAGAGTCGCAGGTAGAGGTAGCAAGATGACTGAATGTGTCGGGAAAGGTGTTTTTTTTATATAGAACTACACTAATTGAGTTATTTTTTTTGCGAGTGGACTCTATTTGTGCCCAACACTCTCAACCCCCCAAAAAGCTCGACTACACTGTTGCCACCAACATGTCACTTGTATCCCTGAACAATGGCCTAGTTTTCTGTTTCTTACGAGTCGCAATTTCACTTACAGCTAGATTCTAGACGTTGTTTAACCTGGAGAGAATGAGGAATGCGATACCATTCCTCCAAAATCAGAAAAAAGGGGTACTTATGGTGGAGGTGGTATCCTGGTCTGTAGAGGCGTAACCATCGATGGCCCCTTCATGTGTTCGGTGGACGCTCCAAAAGCTCGACTACACTGTTGCCACCAACATGTCACTTGTATCCCTGAACAATGGCCTAGTTTTCTGTTTCTTACGAGTCGCAATTTCACTTACAGCTAGATTCTAGACGTTGTTTAACCTGGAGAGAATGAGGAATGCGATACCATTCCTCCAAAATCAGAAAAAAGGGGTACTTATGGTGGAGGTGGTATCCTGGTCTGTAGAGGCGTAACCATCGATGGCCCCTTCACGTGTTCGGTGGACGCTCCGTAACTGCTCAGAGGCACAGAGAAGAGATTCTTGAACTCTATGTACGAATTCTTAGGTGTGCTTTTGGCGCTAATTTTCTGTTTATGGAGACAATGACAGTCTGTCAATAGCTAACCTGGTTCAGGAGTACTTTGAAATGGAAGATAACTAACCAATGACCTGACCAGCAAGGTCGCCAGACCTAAATCCCATCGAACATGTATGGGATGCCTCAGGTAGAAAAATTGCAAATCTTCAACCACCTCCTCAGTCACTTTATGAGGTTGGGTTGTTTTACCTCTGAGCGGCACTTTTTTGCACACCATGGGCTAAATGGCCAGGTCACATGGACCCCGAAGGCTCAGAGAAGGTTGGGGGAGGGGACCCACTAGAACAGCTGTTGGGAGACAGATGGTAGCCTCCCGTCAAGGCCATCCAGCGTGTTCTTTAACGTGCACAGGGTATGGCTCTCCCGCACACGGGGCCACGGCTTAACGTCCCATCCGACGGACGGCGGCCTTTCCAAGCCCATCGGTGTCCTCTACTGACCGTGGGCAAGGCGGGGAATTTTGCGGAGATAAATCTCAACGCTAACCCAGCTGGGACTCGAACCTGGGAACTACAGATTACGAGCCTGGCGCGCTACCGACTGAGCCACCCCCGCCCCTCTGAGTCAGGGATTCTCCAAAGGTTACTGTTTGGTTGGGCATCACAAAGACCAAGGTGTATGGCCCTTTCTGTTTTTCTGAGAACACAATTACTGGCGACATTTACCGCGACATGCTGGAGATCTTTTTGGTGCCGCAGTTTGTGTCTGATGGAATTATGGACACTGTTGTCTTCGAACAAGATGAGGCACCACTACATTTTGCAAAAAATGTCCGTGATTACCTACATGAAACCTTTCTCAGTAGGTAGATCGGAAGAGGTTCTGCCAGATTTTGGGCTCCAAGGTAACCTGACCTCACACCTCTAGATTTGTTTTGTGCGGTTGTTGGGTTGGGTTGTTTTACTTCTGAGCGGCACTTTTTTGCACACCATGGGCTAAATGGCCAGGTCACATGGACCCCGAAGGCTCAGAGAAGGTTGGGGGAGGGGACCCACTGGAACAGCTGTTGGGAGACAGATGGTAGCCTCCCGTTAAGGCCATCCAGCGTGTTCTTTAACGTGCACAAGGTATGGCTCTCCCGCACACGGGGCCACGGATGTTGTCAGCCCCATATGCCAGATGTATGTCAGCCATCTCAGCAGTCGTGAAACACTCCATGTTACACGTAATGTGTCTGATTTACGAATGCTGACGGCAAACACAAGTCCATTCTAAGTTCCCACTTCGCCCCTCTAGTAAACTGTACGCCGCCAAACAGCGCCCTCTAGCATCGAAGGGTTACGTCAGCAGAGCTACATTCATAGACGAAAAAGGTTTGTCTTGGTGTTCCTTATCTTCCATTGAAATTTGTGTAGAGTTTTGAAACACCCTGTATATACTAATGACATTATGTCTGTTACAACTCTGTCCAGTTACTTGGTACCTCCTTAATAATTGTTTTCTAGATCCGTGGTTCTTCAGTGTGATACACACGTGTCGTGAGATGCAGAGTCGGAACGTATATGTCGAAGGTGCTGCACGTGTGTACGAAGTTGGAGATCAGAGTGGTAATTCGAGAGCACAGAAAACCCAATCAGTGGAAATCCATCGACACTCGGTGTCTGCGTATGGCTTGGACATTCAGTGCAACCTAGGAGGAAATGATGCCGTGAGTTTAAAAATGGTCAGGTGACTATAGTGGATGAGGATCCCTAAAGATGTGGAACCATCCTCTATGTAGTTCAGAACTGGTACTGTCGGATTTTCCTTTGCTTGGGAAGCTGAAGAACTATCAGTGAGGACAACGCTTTCCATTCTGATGACGTCGTCAAAGAACAAGTGACAGAGATGCTTCACGAGCAGGGATCATCTTTCTATCAGCAAAGCTTTGATAAGCTGATAGACCGTTGCAAATATCTCAATAGGTATGGTTACAACGTGAAAATATAATACACATATTTGGGAACATTTGCTGTTTATTATCTTGGGTGTAAATTACCCGTCCTCTGCAAAAATTAAATACGGAACTTCACTTTCTGACTCACACTCGTATATTTGGACCACATAAAAAAATATATCTTCTTCTTTTTATCCTCATCATACAAAGCAGATTTTTTGTCTGAGTAACTTTGTTTTCTTTTTTTTTCATTTGCTTTCGGCAGAATGAATTTCGATGTAGAGTCGCTCAAAAAAGTATCCGAACACTATGGTTGATTAACAGAATTCAGAAACACGTGACACGAAGGTTGCCAGATCACTAATTTCTAAAAAAAATCGTTGCCAGATATTTTTTCTGAATTCTGCAATTCTTCTCTCTTATTAAAAAAACCTAACAACCTTCGTGTCACGTGACACGAAGGTTGCCAGATCAACAATTTCTAAAAAAAATCGTTGCCAGATATTTTTTCTGAATTCTGTAATCAACCATAGTGTTCGGATACTTTTTTGAGCGACTGTACACAATGTATTCTCTCAGGATTTTGATAGATTCTTATTAATAAGTTTAATCACATAAGAGTTTTATTTCACATGTGCTTTTGTTGAGAAATATCACTATATACTGGAAATCCTGACTTATAAATACATTTAATGTCTATTCATCAGGGTCTCTTTATAACAATGTATATATATTTAAAACCTCTATTTATTGCGTATTTTACAGAGTGTGCTGAAACAAGAACTCTTCCTGCGTCGTAAATTGCACGATGCCCATATTCGATATGCCGATTCCTTTTATCATGACTTAAGGCAACGCAAGGGTTTAGCAGTGCCGAGAAAGAGGAATGGCTGTGAAATAGGATTGCTTATCATGAAATCAAAATGGGAAATAAAAGAAAACCTCGTCGTGCAAGGTCGTCACATTTGACGTTAGTGAGTGAATGTAGGAAACAACTGAGCCAAGATGAGCAAGAAAAATAGGATGATTCCGAAATAGGATTTGTTCTCCAGAACCTTACAGAAAAGAGATAAAATGGCGAAATCTGGAGGATTTATTTTGCAGATAAATCAAAGCTTAAGTTTACGAAACTGGAACAAAATCTCATTGGGAATCAAACTGAACAATACCTTGTTTTTGTTAAAAATTGCGAATGAGAAGAGCTTAGAGGGACGAAGAAAAAAAAATACACTTGATAGAATTGGCATTTTTAAATGTTAGTAAAAAAAAGTTAAACGAGAAAAACTTGAATATCCAATTTTTGAAAATCAGAAATACACTGAGATGTCAGTTTATTGGGTACACCTATCAAGTAGCGTGTTGCGCCTCCTCTGGCATTCAGAATTGCCCGAATTCGTCTGGACACGGTGCAGGAATGGTGTAGCATTCGTAAATGACTGTGTCGCGCAGATGCTGCAAATTGAACGGCAGCACCAGTCTTGCTATGAACAGCCTTACCTTGCTACGAACAGTCCTTACCATACCTCAGCCAAAGATGCTCGATAGAATTTAGATCTGGGGACTGCGCAGGCCAATGAAGCAAGCAAAACTCGTCGGAATGTTTCTGGAATCATTCGGTGACGATATGTGAGCAGCTGCATTATCATGATGAACGTGTCCATCCGAATGAGAGGGGGCGGGGGTGGCTCAGTCGGTAGCGCGCCAGGCTCGTAATCTGTAGTTTCCGGGTTCGAGTCCCAGATGGGTCAGCGTTGACATTTATCTCCGCAAAATTCCCCGCTCTGCCCACAGTCAGTAGGGGACACCGATGGGCTTGGAAACCGATGGAAACCGATGGCCGTCCGTCGGATGGGACGTTAAGCCGTGGCCCCGTGTGCGAGAGAGCCATACCCTGTGCACGTTAAAGAACACGCTGGATGGCCTTGACGGGAGGCTACCATCTGTCTCCCAACAGCTGTTCCAGTGGGTCCCCTCCCCCAAACTTCTCTGAGCCTTCGGGGTCCATGTGACCTGGCCATTTAGCCCATGGTGTGCAAAAAAGTGCCGCTCAGAGGTAAAACAACCCAACCCATCCGAATGAGGATAAACTTTAGTCACAAAGGGATGAATTTGACCAGCAAAGATGTTCAAATACGCCTTGGCGTTCAGTTGTCCTTCTATGGGTATCAGGCGCCTAATCTGTGCCAGGAAAACATTCCCCACACCATCAAACCGCCACCACCGGCCTGTACTGTCGAACCAGACAAGATGGCTCCATGGCCTCATGTTGCTTGTATCAAAATCTGATCAAATCCTTCAGCATGATGCAAAAAGAACATAGATTTGTCCGACCAGATTACCTTTTTCCAGTCTCCAATGTTGAAGTATCGATGCTCTTGCAACCGCTGGTGAAGCGCTTTCGTGTTCTTCGCTGATAACATGGCACTCGACGTGATCGGTGGCTGTTGTAGCCCATTCTCGACTAAGTCAGTTACGTGATACGTTCGGAGATAACATTTTAGCCCATTATTGTTTAATTCTGCTGTGATTTTCCTGGTTGTGGCCCGCCTGTTAGCTTGCACGATTCTCGCCTGTCTTTTTTGACCCCTCTGATCCACAAGGATCGTCCACAGGATCACCGATCATTGGTAGTTGTTTTTTCCCCACCATTCTTGGTAAATCCTTGAAACGGTTGTGCATGTAAAGCCCAGGGTTGGGTTGTTTACCTCTGAGAGGCACTTTTTGGCACACAATGGGCTAAATGACCAGGTTACAAGGACCCCGAAGGCTCAGAGAAGGTTGGGGGAGGGGAAACAGCTGTGAGGAGACAGATGGTAGCCTCCCGTCAAGGTCATTTAGCGTGTTCTTTAACGTGCACACACGGAGCAACGGCTTAACGTCCCATCCGACGGACGGTGGTCTTTCCAAGCCCATCGATGTCCCCTACTGACCGTGGGCAGGGCGTTGAGTTTTGTGGAGACAAATCTCAACGCTGACCTAGCTTGGACTCGAACCTGAGAACTGCAGATTACGAGCCTGGCGCTCTACCGACCCGCACCTGCAAAGCACAGGTGGGCGGCCATTTAGGAGATGCTAGAACCGGCACGCCTAGCACCAACTATCACGTCAATTCAAAGTCGCTCAGGTCTCTCGTTTTGCCCATTCTGACGCTCAATCCAACTCTTACCGATGCTAGAAAAGCTGGTCTGCCTGATTTATACTACACACCACAGTCACGTGACGTATTACGTGCTGGAATGAACCATTTATTTGAGGAGGGGTTATGTACAGTCGCTCAAATAAATATCCGAACACAGGTTGATTACCGTTGAACACAGGTTGAACACAGGTTGATTACAGAATTCAGAAAAAAATATCTGGCAACTGTTTTTTTAGAAATTAGTGATCTGGCAACCTTCGTGTCACGTGATTACAGAATTCAGGAAAAATATCTGGAGCGTGTACAGCAACTGTACACGCTCCAGTTACCGTTCACAGCAAACTGGAGCGTGTGCAGTTACTGCACACGCTCCTGTTTGCTGTGAAAGGTAACTGCACACGCTCAATATTTCCGTGAGTGAGCCCACACGATCTAGTATCAAAATAATATGACCACCTACAGTCGCTCAAAAAAGTATCCGAACACTAAGGTTGATTACAGAATTTAGAAAAAATATCTGGCAACGATTTTTTTTTAGAAATCAGTGATCTGACAACCTTCGTGTCACGTGACACGAAGGTTGCCAGATCACCAATTTCTAAAAAAATCGTTGCCATATATTTTTTCTGAATTCTGCAATTCTTCTCTCTTATTAAAAAAAACTAACAACCTTCGTGTCACGTGACACGAAGGTTGCCAGATCACTAATTTCTAAAAAAATCGTTGTCAGATATTTTTTCTGAATTCTGTAATGAACCATAGTGTTCGGATACTTTTTTGACCTACTGTACCAAATAAACTGGCATCTCAGCATAGTAATTATCAAAATCTGTTACACAATTTATAGTCAGGATGGGTAACACCTACATAACGAAGAGATACCAGGTAAAAAAGCATGTTTTTTAAGATCCCCGAGGAAAAAATTGTCTATTTAAATATGAAAGCATACTTTTCTAAAGAGTATTGAATTTGGTAAAAAAACTATATTTTTAAGGAAGCAAGGAACAAAAAAAACATCCTTATTAAAAAAAAACTGAAATGTGCAGTCGCTCAAAAAATTATCCGAACACTATGGTTGATTACAGAATTCAGAAAAAATATCTGGAAACCATTTTTTTAGAAATTAGTGATCTGGCAACCTTCGTGTCACGTGAATGATATAAATAGAGTATAAATGATGATTTAAATAGCTTTGCTGAAAAAAATGAGTTTTGCCTACGTACGGGATTCGAACCTACATATCTCCAGATTCATGTCTTCTAAGACCACTAAACTAACGCCGGTTCTGTCGTTTACCTACTAATGTGACTTATAAATCGACCTTTTTTACCTCCAACGGCGCCACCTATGATAGGGGAAGACGACTAATTTGTCTGATGAAGCCCCAGTTCTTTTGAAATGAGCACTGAGTTGTCCGGGTTCGGTTCAGAGTGTTTGTGATAATAAATTTGTTGCTTGAATAATAAGTTTAAAATTTATTTAAAAGATAAACCCAAATAAAATTAACGTCTGGAGCAATATCGTGCAAATCTGCTATTACACCGTAATTTATTTAGTTGGAATATTTTTTGAATATCTGATTAATTAGAAAGAATTTTGTTCCTATCGTTCAGCTGCCAATCAAAATCTAAAAACACAGACCTCTGTTGCGTTTTAGTTGTTAAAAATAAGTTGTCTCACTAAAGCTTTTAATTTGCGAAAAAAGGATGATATGCGATAGTTTCAGACAAATAAAATTGGTATGTCTAAAACCCAATAAACTGGAAAAAAAATAAATGCTACCTCAAGCAGCTGCTTGCCACAGAGGTCTGACAGGAGCCTGTCAGTTTATATGCCAAAGTAGAAGGTCTGAGAGGATGGCAGGACCTAAGCAAAAACAATAAAATAAATAAATACCCCCTCAAGCAGCTGCTTGCCACAGAGGTCTGACAGGAGCCTGTCAGTTTATATGCCAAAGTAGAAGATCTGTGAGGATGGCAGGACCTCAGCAGAAAAAATAAAATAAATAAATACCCCCTCAAGCAGCTGCTTGCCACAGAGGTCTGACAGGAGCCTGTCAGTTTATATGCCAAAGTAGGTCTGAGAGGATGGCAGGACCTCAGCAGAAAAAATAAAAAAAATAAATGCTACCTCAAGCAGCTGCTTGCCACAGAGGTCTGACAGGAGCCTGTCAGTTTATATGCCAAAGTAGAAGGTCTGAGAGGATGGCAGAACCTAAGCAGAAACAATAAAATAAATAAATACCCCCTCAAGCAGCTGCTTGCCACAGAGGTCTGACAGGAGCCTGTCAGTTTATATGCCAAAGTAGAAGATCTGTGAGGATGGCAGGACCTCAGCAGAAAAAATAAAATAAATAAATACCCCCTCAAGCAGCTGCTTGCCACAGAGGTCTGACAGGAGCCTGTCAGTTTATATGCCAAAGTAGGTCTGAGAGGATGGCAGGACCTCAGCAGAAAAAATAAAATAAATAAATACCCCCTCAAGCAGCTGGTTGCCACAGAGGTCTGACAGGAGCCTGTCAGTTTATATGCCAAAGTAGAAGGTCTGTGAGGATGGCAGGACCTCAGCAGAAAACTACACAAACTGGAGGTCTGATAAAATATACGATACTCATTCCATAGATTACGACTTCAACCACAGCCAGACTAAATCCTCAGACTTGATGTATTGATGAGATTACGAACTTACCAGAAGATTCCGTGGAGAAAATGCAATCGCTGCCACTGAACGATGAAGTCGGTTGGTCCCTGATGCTGTAGTTTGGCACATCGAGTTGCGGTCGCCTAGGCGACGACATCAGATCAATGTCGGAGATCTCAGGACTGGCGCACGGAGCTTGCGGGCTGTCATTAAAGGGAACCTGCAGCACCGCCATTTCGGGCATTGGATGCACGTGCGTCGGACCTTTCCTGACGGAGCGAGCAGATTCCGAGTTACCGTTCACAACACTGTGCACCGAGGATCTTCGATGCTTGGCGGGGCTCCTCCCAGGTTGCCAAGTAGACCGTCTCGTCCGCTTTAAAGAGATGGTTCGTGGTACGTCGTCTTTACGGCGCTTCCGGCGGAAGTGCTTGTACCACAGGAGCATTTTTCGCTTGCCGCATCGAGTGAGGTGAGCGATGTATTTGACGATTTCATTGTAGCAGCCCGTTGGCTCCGAGAAAGTGTTACTGTTCAGAGAGCTGTTGGAGTTCATCGTGGATCGCTCCAGTCGCATCCTCTCCATCTCCCGCTTCTTGGTTTCGGAGAATTGAGTTGCAATCACCACGAGGCACAGATTAATCATAAAAAAGGAACCGATCTGAAATGAGAGAAAAAGATATGTTAATAATCAGGATGCATCTTGGGTGTTCCGTTTTTGCTTTCATTTAATTCGAAATTCACAAAAACAATCGAACAATTAATTAAACAAAAACACAAATATAAAAAAAACACACAAAATACAGATATGGCTTATCCAGACTTTTACATGCGATATTAAATCCGATTTCAAAGGATTTGTTTCCAAAACTGAACACAAAATTTTATTTCTTTTTTCTGCTAAGGTCCTGCCATCCTCTCAGATCTTGCACTGTGGCATATAAACTGACAGGCTCCTTGTCAGACCTCTGTGGCAAGCAGCTGCTTGAGGGAGTATTTATTATTTTTTTTAATGGACATATTAACGTTATTACTATTATCAGTTATTTTCCAGACCGTGTGTCCTACTGACCCCGCCTTGCCACGGTCAGTAGGGGAACCGATAGGCTTGGAAAGGCCGCCGTCCGTCGCATGGGAGACGGTCGTCGAATCTACACACGGAAAGATGGAGGACAAAGCGAAAATAATATATCGTGTTTTAAAATCGCGCTAAAATCCCCTCCCTAAGCACATTATTAATATTAACTCCTTCATTCATTCTGTATTATAAGGGGTGGCTCAGTCGGTAGCGCGCCAAGCTCGTAATCTGTAGTTCCCAGGTTCGAGTCCCAGCTGGGTCAGCATTGAGATTTATCTCCGCAAAATTCCCCGCCCTGCCCACCGTCAGTAGGGGACACCGATGGGCTTGGAAAGGCCGCCGTCCGTCGGATGGGACGTTAAGCCGTGGCCCCGTGTGCGGGAGAGACATACCCTGTGCACGTTAAAGAACACGCTGAATGGCCTTGACGGGAGGCTACCATCTGTCTTCCAACAGCTGTTCCAATGGGTCCCCTCCTCCAACCTTCTCTGAGCTTTCGGGGTCCTTGTGACCTGGCCATTTAGCCCATGGTGTGCAAAAAAGTGCCGCTCAGAGGTAAAACAACGCAACCCTGACCGTGTGAAGTAGCACTAATTATGCTCTTTTGAAAGGATTGCTCAGACACAATGTGTTGCATGATTTCCACCAAATGCATCTCATATTGTAATTGTTATATCTTATGTCCTTCGCAAATATTATCGGAATGTGTCCGGAGCTGAAAATAAATCTTTTTTGGCTGCTGTGATTCTATCGACTTTATTGGCATCTTTTGTTTTGTTGTTAAAGTAGTTGTTTAATGGTTATGTTCGCAAACGCGTAATATTTTGCCAATATTATTATTTTTTCATTTATTTTAAATTATTTAGGCACAAATATATTAATATTATGAGCATTTAGCTAATTTTGTTTTCTATTTACGAATTAATAAGGATTTCGAATTATCCACATAATTTTTTATGAAATGTGCTTATTGCGCTTTGAAATTTCGAATCATATAGGAACTTCGACTTAAAGAGTTTTGAACGTTTCGATAACGATGTAGAACCTAAAAATATTCCCATAAATCGCAAATCGACAAGATAAAAAAATGGATCACTAGTGAAATAAAAAATGAAATTAAGGAAAAAGAAAAAAGACGACTGTGGATATTACAAAAAAACAACAATAGCCACAAAGACAATTATGTAAATATGAGGAATAAGGCTACTGAAATGATTAGAAAGTCCAAAAAGGAATATTAACAGAAATTATTTACAGATGCAAAAGGCAACATGAAAGTAACATGGAAACATATACAGGGTGATTCAAAACTTATCGTTCAAATTTCATGGGGAGGTAGGGAATACATCATGAAACCGATTTTACATAGGAAAGAATGTCCGCAAATGTACGCATGCGTATGTAGAGGGCGCTGTGTGTACCCAACCAGTGTACAGCTCGCCCGACCACTCCCGCTATCATCAGTGTACGAGCTGACTTACCAGTGATAATATGAATCGTTTTACGCATCAAGAGCTAGCGGATATGCATCTCGCATATGGGGATACACTGATGACAGCGGGAGTGGTCGGGCGAGCTGTACACTGGTTGGGTACACACGCAGCGCCCTCTACATACGCATGCGTACATTTGCGGACATACTTTCCTATGTAAAATCGGTTTCCTGATGTATTCCCTACCTCCCCACGAAATTTGAACGATAAGTTTTGAATCACCCTGTATAAACAACTTCCTTGGTAATAAAACAAAATGAAATGAAGACACTAAAATTTTAAAACACGTGGATAAAATACACTACAAATTGCGAACAACTTTCAATAATAATTTTGTAAATTCGATCATGAAATTAATGGAAGAGAAAGATTTTTCATTAAAAGAACAACAAAACGTACAATAAACAGAGCATTTGACTTTCTAATAGAATTAAGTTAGTGGTTACTATTTACAAGTTACTATATAACAAGTTAGTGGTTACTATTTACAAGTTACTATATAACAAGTTAGTGGTTACTATTTACAAGTTACTATATAACAAGTTAGTGGTTACTATTTACAAGTTACTATATAACAAGTTAGTGGTTACTATTTACAAGTTACTATATAACAAGTTAGTGGTTACTATTTACAAGTTACTATATAACAAGTTAGTGGTTACTATTTACAAGTTACTATATAACAAGTTAGTGGTTACTATTTACAAGTTACTACATAACAAGTTAGTGGTTACTATTTACAAGTTACTATATAACAAGTTAGTGGTTACTATTTACAAGTTACTATATAACAAGTTAGTGGTTACTATTTACAAGTTACTATATAACAAGTTAGTGGTACTGATGACGAGGTTGTTCGAATAATTGATAATTTCGAAAACTGTAAATCTCTAAGAAAAGATAGGATACATGTACTCTAAATGTTTATTATCACCGGTGATCGCAAAATTATTAAACTTAATATTTGATAGGTCCTATATTCCATTTAAAATTAAGAATTCAATTATTAGACCCATATACAAATCTGGTGAAAAGAAATTCTACAAACGTTATAGATCTAATGCTATTTTGCCGTTATTAGAAAAATTATGGAACGATACGTAGCTAATCTAATCAAAAGCTAGCTCAGTAAATATAACATAATTTCTTCGAGACAATATGGATTTAAGACTATTACAGAACTGCAACATTATAAGATTTTTCTGACGAAATATATCCTAATCCAAATGAGGGCAAAGTCAGTTTTTCTGTATTTGTGGACTTGAGTCAAGATTTTGACGTGCAGGACCACAATATTTTACACAGAAAAACTATATAATGTTAGCATGAGAGGAGGAATTTATAATTGGTTCAATAATTGCTTATCCAATAGATATTTTTTAACTGAATAACATTGACAGTGAATTACGGAAAATCATATATAGGGTACAGTAGGTCAAAAAAGTATCCGAACACTATGGTTGATTACAGAATTCAGAAAAAATATCTGGCAACGATTTTTTTTAGAAATTAGTGATCTGGCAACCTTCGTGTCATGTGACACGAAGGTTGCCAGATCACTAATTTCTAAAAAAATAGTTGCCAGATATTTTTTCTGAATTCTGTAATCAACCATAGTGTTCGGATATTTTTTAATATATATAATGCGTATGAATATATAATGCAATGAATATGGAGCGTGTGCAGTTACCGTTCACAGCAAACTGGAGCGGTTGTGGTTAATGTTCACAGCACATTGGATCGTGTGAGCTCACAAAGACCTGGATCGTGTGGGCTCACTCACGGAAATATTGAGCGTGTGCAGTTACCGTTCACAGCAAACTGGAGCGTGTGCAATAACTGCACACGCTCCAGTTTGCTGTGAACGGGTTGGGTTGGGTTGTTTTACCTCTGAGCGGCACTTTTTTGCACACAATGGCCTAAATGGCCAGGTCACATGGACCCCGAAGGCTCAGAGAAGGTTGGGGGAGGGGACCCACTGGAACAGCTGTTGGGAGACAGATGGTAGCCTCCCGTCAAGGCCATCCAGCGTGTTCTTTTACGTGCACAGGGTATGGCTCTCCCGCACACGGGGCCACGGCTTAACGTCCCATCCGACGGACGGCGGCCTTTCCAAGCCCATCGACTGTGAACGGTAACTGGAGCGTGTTCAGTTGCTGTACACGCTCCAGATATTTTTCCTGAATTCTGTAATCACGTGACACGAAGGTTGCCAGATCACTAATTTCTAAAAAAAATAGTTGCCAGATATTTTTCTGAATTCTGTAATCAACCATAGTGTTCGGATATTTATTTGAGCGACTGTACCTCAAGGCTCAATTCTTGGACTTATTCAATTTTTAATATACATTAATGACATAACAAACGTTGTGACAAAGAGCAGTATATATCTACATGCTGATAATATCGTTCTTGTAAATATACTGCTCACAAAAATTAGGGGATATTTTCAAAATGAATATGAAGCGATGAAATTTCCCCTAATTTTTGTGAGCAGTGTAGTAACCACTAACTTTGCCTCATGGTCTACAAGATGGTGAATCTTTAATTAGGTATGGAATTACAATATATGGAACAACTGGCATCATTAGCCTAAAAAAAAATTGAAAAATTGAAATCATCTATAGCAAAAAATATAATTCCATACAAGCTTAGAGATAATTTTTCAAACACAAGTGAAAGATTTTCATTCCTCAATATTCTATCAGTCCAAAATCTCTTTACATATGGCATTATTCTGGACAACTTTTTCAATGACACATATAAAGTAGAAATTACAGATGACAAGAATACCAGACTTCAGACCAATAATGATTTTCAAATCCCGAATTTTGTTAATAATTACGGTAAAAATCTTTAAGAGTATAAAGTGATCTTGAACCAGTTACCAAGAGAAATCATATATCTAACTAATTTTAGTGAGATTAAGTTAAAGGTTAAAAACTATTTAAAGAATGTCTGTTAATCTGTAATCCTGAGAAAACCTGTATCTATGACTCTTGTGTTCTTTTTTACTATGTTCACTTATGTATGAAAACTAATGCTCATTAATATTTCTTGCAGATAAGCTATTAGCTTTGCGGGTCAAATGTATAAAATCTCACTATATCTGTGTTTTCTGAGATGACGATGATGATGAATAAATATATTATTATTATACGGAAAAATGTTTTAAAAAATAGCTTTGAATGAACTACAAACTGATTTCAACAATATTATTAGATGGCTTAACTGTAATTCGTTAATACTGAATGCCAATAAAACTAAATTAATATGCATTCACTCTGTAAGAATAAGTAATTGAATTCTACCAGATATCAAAGCCCATACGATTCAATGTTTTAACCAGGCGGTCTCTGATTACTCTCGATGCTCAAGTGTTCCTCTTGAAATCGTTAAGCGATATAACTATTTAGGCCTAGTCATTGATTCGAATTTCAAATTAACAGAACATATTTCTAAGTTATGAGATCGAAAAGAATTTGTGCACAAACATTTACTACGTAAATTATTTCGTACCCTCTCGTATCAACGTATTGATATATAAAACAATTTGTGAATCTATCATAAGGTATGGAATTTCTGCATATGGCAATACTTTGAAAACTCATTTAAGAAAGGGGCGGGGGTGGCTCAGTCGGTAGCGCGCCAGGCTCGTAATCTACAGTTCTCAGGTTCGAGTCCCAGCTGGGGTCAGCGTTGAGATTTATCTCTCCAAAATTCCCTGCTCTGCCCATGGTTAGTAGGAGACACCGATGGGCTTCGAAAGGACGCCGTCCGTCGGATGGGACGTTAAATCTTGGCGCCGTGTGCGGGAAAGTCATACCTTGTGGATGTTAAAGATGTGCTTGGAAGGATCGCTGTCCGTCGGATGAGACGCTAAGCCGGGGCCCCGTGTGCGGTAGAGCCATACCCTGTGCACGTTAAAGAACACGCTGGATGGCCTTGACGGGAGGCTACCATCTGTCTCCCAACAGCTGTTCCAGTGGGTCCCTAACCTTCTCTGAACCTTCGGGATCCTTGTGACCTGGCTTTTTCGCCCATGGTGTGCATAAAAGTGCAGCTCAGAGGTAAAACAACCCATTTAAGAAAAATCAGCAACTTACAAAATTCAATACTAAAATCAATTTCGCCAATAGTTAAAAGAACTGCTTATATCTTGCAAAAAAAAAAATTTGCACACCACAATGTCCAACTGTGGAAGATATGTATAGATATGCTATAATTCTTATATTATATGCTATAATTTTTATATTTTTTTAAAGTGATTACGAGTTGAATTCATATCATGCGATAAATGCCCGACTATGTATCAATTATTACTACCAAAACCCAAATTTTAGAAATAACTACGGTAAATGCGTCAGAAACTCTACAGTTCCACTTATATTTAACTCTTTGCCTAGAGAACTGTTATCCATTCTTAGGCTATCAAAACTTAAATCTGAGACCAAAAATTGGCTTTTAAAAAATTAAGAGTATAAAAGAGCCTCTTTCCAAACTTAATATTATTTTATTAACATTTATAATTATAAATATATATATAAGGGCTTCTCATGTATATATGTCAATATGTAATCGATGTATAACAGCTATTTGTAACAGGAAATATTTTATGTTTCCTGCGGATAATCTAGATCAAGTTTCGCGGGAATTTTAGTAATATTGTTATTCTATTTAAATTTTCTGCTATCTTCTCTATTAACTGTATGTGCTATTTGTAAAGAGTATGTATGTAGCATTTATTCTTACAGTCAAGCTTGTAGAGTTTTCTATGATAAATTATGTATATATAAATGCAAAAGAAAAATAGAGTTAATCAAATAATAATAAAAAAATGGCCAGGTTTTAATGTATAGGTACAGTCGCTCAAAAAAAGCATCCGAACACTATGGTTAATTACAAAATTCGGAAAAAATATCTGGCAACGATTTTTTTTAGAAATTAGTGATCTTGCAACCTTCGTGTCACGTGACACGAAGGTTACCAGATCACTATTTTCTAAAAAAATCGTTGCCAGATATTTTTTCCGAATTCTGTAATCAACCACAGTGTTCGGATATTTTTTTGAGCGACTGTGCTTTAAATGTACACAGTTTATGACTTTCCTGCATATGTGACCATAGCTTAACGTCCCATCCGTCTGCTTTTCGAAGCCGTGTTCCCTTTCTCGCCAAGGACAGAACGGGGTTACCGGAGATAATTTTCAACACAGGCACTTTTTGGGCTCGAACCTGTAAACTGCACTTTGCAAGCCTGGCGAGCTGGGGACTGAACCAACCCCGGCCGCAATTTGTCTAAACAGATAGATACAAATTTCTTTTTGCATTGAATAGGTAGCAATAAAATATTACGATTCATGAATTCCGATTGTTCTATTAATTTCAATCTCTACCATCAGATTGCATTAAAGTTTCCAAAACTACAAACATCATTGTTTTTAGAAAACGAACATCGCACATTCGCAGAGCTGATTGGCCTTTCTACTTTGTAACATAGTTTTTATACAATTTCACACATAAAAATATTTCTTTCCAAAGTACATGAAAGGGAATAACTTTTAGCAGAATTTAAAAGCATAAAAAAAATCTCAGTGCGAAACACGCAATAGTCCGTACCATTGTATTGATATTGTTATTCCGAAGTTATCCCCACTTTTGAAATGATAATAAAAAACAGCAGTCGTTGTTTCAACAGTTGCAATCTTTGTCTGCGAACAAAGCTGATGTGTAAATGCACCTGTCCCGTGTCCTGAGAGACAGAGGTAACACTCTCTCTGATTTCCTCGGGGAGGCAGACTTTGAGTCTGCAAAAACAACTTGCAGTTCTAGCAGTAAAACGATATAATGCAAGAGAAAAAATATTTTGTATGATAAGGCGTTTGAATATTGGGGCATTTCGTAAGTAGCGTAAATACTAAAATGCGCTCATTTGAACTGACAAATTTGAACAATTCATCCATTCTCTACAATGATGATTTTTGTTCTACAATGACATTACAATTCTGCAATGATATTATTTTGAAGCCATTCTCTACAAACGTGTCTCTCACAACATACGTTTATATTTATTCCAAAGTTTACGCTACCATGCGTTATTTTAAGTTATATATCGTTCATTTCATCAGCACAAGTGTACCATTTGTTTCATACATTGAAAAACAACGTTGAAAAATAAACATCAATGTACGAGTCTGGGGAAAAAAAAATGGATACAAAAATCAATAGCTTTTTTTTACAGCAGTTTTTAAATTAAAACGAGGTAAATTATTGATTCAGTTGGTAGCGTCCCAGTCTGGCAATCTGTAGTTCTCAGGCTCGAGTCCCAATTGTGCCAGAGATGAGAATTATGTCTGCTATTCACCACACTACATTCGGTGAGAAAGGGGACACGGATGGACTTATAAAGGTCACCGTCCATCGGGTAGGACGTAAAGTCGTGGCTCAGTGTGCAGGAGAGCCGTTATCTATGCATGTTAAAGAACACGCTGGATGGTCTTGAAAGGAGGCTCTCTCCTAGCATCTGTCAGTGGAGCCTTTGGGATCCTTTTGACCTGAGATCGATACGGCGTTCTTGTCCATACTAAAATAAATATTATTAGCAGAAAAGTACTGTTCAGAGCACACACGTACACATTATTAACACACAAATACGCATTATTAGCACACAAGTACACATTATTAGCACACAAGTACCGCTCAGAGCACACAAGTACACATTATTAGCACACAAGTACCGCTCAGAGCACACAAATACACATTATTAGCACACAAGTACCGCTCAGAGCACACAAATACACATTATTAGCACACAAGTACCGCTCAGAGCACACAAGTACACATTATTAACACACAAGTACCGCTCAGAGCACACAAGTACACATTATTAGCACACAAGTACCGCTCAGAGCACACAAGTACACATTTTTAGCACACAAGTACTGTTCAGAGCAGGGGGCGGGGATGGCTCAGTCGGTAGCCGCCAGACTCGTAATCTGCAGTTCCCAGGTTCGAGTCCCAGCTCGGTCAGCGTTGAGATTTATCTCCGCAAAATTCCCCGCCCTGCCCACGGTCAGTAGGGGACACCGATGGGCTTGGAAAGGCCGCCGTTCGTTGGGTGGGACGTTAAGCCGTGGTCCCGTGTGCGGGAGAGACATACCCTGAGCACGTTAAAGAACACGCTGGATGGCATTGACGGGAGGCTACCATCTGCCTCCCCAAAAGCTGTTCCAGTGGGTCCCCTCCCCCAACCTTCTCTGAGCCTTCGGGGTCCATGTGACCTGGCCATTTAGCCCATGGCGTGCAAAAAAGTGCCGCTCAGAGGTTAAACAACCCAAACAACCCAACTGTTCAGAGCACTCAAGTACACATTATTAGCACACAAATACTGTTCAGAGGTAAAAAAACACACTTAAATAATATTTACTAGCCAGTGGCATAGTGTAATAGCAGAGGTCCTACAATTGATCCTTGAAGAACTCCATAATTTTCATTCGTAACTGCACGTTTTACACATTTTTGTAATTGTGAGTCTGTTTTCTAAACAGCTTTTAAACCACAGTGATCCATATCTGATTCTATATTCATCCATCTGATTCCATATTTATCCACTTTGACTAGTACAATGTCCAATAGACTTCTGTAAATCTAAAAACATTGCAACAGGTAGTTTAAAACAGTGGCAACATTGCCTGTAAACTTTGGTAGCAACATAGCCCCAACTGCGCACTCGCATAGTCTCTCCAGTCAACATTCACGTTTTGTCACTAGACGTAGCAAGAGACATTTTATATTATTCCGATGGCCGAATAGTTAGAGCGCTACTACCTGAGTTCGAACCCTGGATAAGGTTTGGGGATTTTCTTTTCTTGTTTTGTCTTATTTGCTGAGGTCTCACCGTTATCACAGGTCTTTTCTTTGGCGTATTATCCCGACTGGTTCCTTCAAAAATACCATCATCACATTATATGATAGCCGCAATTTCAGGGTGGACATTAGGGGACATGCGTAAATTCCCAGCGTTGAGATTTATCTCCCCAAAATTCCCCTCCTTGCCCTCGGTGAGTAGGGACACCAATGGGCTTAGGAAAGGCCGCCTCCCAAATATCATAAACATAATTCCCGTCGGATGGGAGTTGATTTGTGGTCCTGTGTGCGGGAGAGCCATACACTGTGCATATTAAAGAACAACCTCCTTAATGGGATGCTTCCATCTGTCTTCTAACAGCTGTCCACCTCTCTTGTGTTGCGATCTTAAGCAACCACGGCAATTCCCGATTCCGCCTATACGACACTACCAGTTATGAAAAGCCGTGCTATCTAGAGCCGGGGGCAAGGAATACGCCATATAGACGCACCTCAACCCCGGCCTCACATGGCAGCAGTCCTATAGAAGGAAAGCTGACCACCGGAAGAAACCTAACTTTAATCTGTTCCCCGGTTAGCCATGAACAAGGATATATAGATCCAAGTTCGCTCGGCATCCGGGATGGAGACTCTTAGTAAGGACCAGACTTTGAGAGGACTCGACCTACTGGGGCACAAATCTTTTCAGAAGATTCCTCGAACTGTTCACCCAGAGCACCTGATAGGTGAGGTCTCAGTCACCGTCCAACCAGTCACACAGACCGGTCAGCAGCATCGTCAACCTCGGTTGGTCTTGGCTGTGTCCAACCGGTGGAGCCACCCCGGTCAGCACAGTCTTCGACCGGGTTGCTGGCCCCTAGGCCCCCCCCCACGACAAGGTGGTCCCCTATTGGGTGGGGGAGGCTAACAGCTGTCCAGTGGGTCTCCTTCCCCAACCATCTCCGAGCCTTCGAAGTCCTTGTAACCTGGCCATTTACATCATTAATATGCAAAAATGCGCCGCTCAGAGGTAAAACAACCCAAAATCCGGATAATGGTGTTTTTACTGTAGTGCATAACTGTTTCGAAACGCTACAAGCATACTCTTGAAATATCATAAAAATTATGTTTATGATATTTGATTTTTTGGTTAGTTTTATTGTTTTCTAACACTCAAAATATTGTGATCTATATTTTACAGAAAAGTTTCGTTTGGAGTCAATGTTTAAAGGAACAAGCACAAATCTAAAAATAAATACAGAGGTAATTATGTGATAAACTTATATATTTATTTTATAGTAGAAAGAAATCGATATATCGTTTTCGATAGTTATTCTCGTTAAATAGTGCAATATATAATTTTCTCTTCGGTTCTAAAGATATTTGTATCTGATATGTACACAGTCGTATCAGAATAATATGACCACCTACCATACATATACTATGGTAGGTGGTCATATTATTCTGATACGACTGTGTATATAATATACAGTAGATGTTTTCTAATTATATGCTTACTTTTTCGGCCACCGTTCTGGTTTAACAACTCTCAGGGGAGGGACGGGAGAGGTCCCCCCACACATGTACAGTCGCTCAAAAAAATATCCGAACACTATCAGAATTCAGAAAAATATCTGGCAACGATTTTTTTTTAGAAATTAGTGATCTGGCAACCTTCGTGTCACGTTACAAGAAGGTTGCCAGATCACTAATTTCTAAAAAAATCGTTGCCAGATATTTTTTCTGAATTCTCTAATCAACCATAGTGTTAAGATATTTTTTTGAGCGACTGTACGGCTCTGGAATGAGATGTAAGTACCCTTAAAAAGCAGAATTTTCAAACTTATTTCTTACCAAAATATTACAAAACGGAAGCTTTTTAAAAAAGTTTCTTGTTCTTCTTGGTATTCCTTATTCTTTTGGGAAATTAATTGGTACAACGCTGCTAATTGACTCGCGGTTAATTAGACAATCATGCACTGAGCAGTTAACGAACTCTTAACATAAAAAAATTGAAAACACAAAAAGACAGATATTAAACTATAATATGTTTTATTACAGCCTCTATTTTGATAAGGGGTTTTCAAACTTTCTGAAGCCATGGAACTCATTAACATTTTTTCGGGGCGGAGGTGGCTCAGTCGGTAGGGCGCCAGGCTCGTAATCTGTAGTTCCCAGGTTCGAGTCCCAGCTGGGTCAGCGTCGAGATTTATCTCCGCAAAATTCCCCGCCCTGCCCACGGTCAGTAGGGGACACCGATGGGCTTGGAAAGGCCGCCGTCCGTCGGATGGGACGTTAAGCCGTGGGCCCGTGTGCGGGAGAGCCATACCCTGTGCACGTTAAAGAACACGCTGGATGGCCTTGAAGGGAGGCTACCATCTGTCTCCCAACAGCTGTTCCAGTGGGTCCCCTCCCCCAACCTTCTCTGAGCCTTCGGGGTCCATGTGACCTGGCCATTTAGCCCATGGTGTGCAAAAAAGTGCCGCTCAGAGGTAAAACATCCCATCCCAACATTTTTTCCCGCAGAATATTTCAATTTGTTTTCCGGAAACTTTACATTTAAAAAACTTTTCTGAGAAACTTTAAGGCAGCTGAAAGCAAAAAAAAATTATTATGTTCGTCATATAATTAATAATTCTCCCGAAATGTTGTAGAGAAACAAAAATTAATGAAATAGTTTCTCCTTTTCATTTAATGGCAATCGAGGAATATGTCTAAGATGCAACAATAGAATTTTGAAGTCAATCTAATGACTACGTTGGTTTAATTATTTTTAGTTCTGAGTGCACTGAATGGGATAAATGCCAGGTCACAAGAACTCCGAGTTGCTCAGAGAAGGTTCGGGAAGGATGCCCACTGGAGAGCTGTTTAGGAAACGGGGTGGGTTGTTGTACTTCTGAGCGGCACTTTTTTGCACACAATGGGCTAAATGGCCAGGTCACATGGACCCCGAAGACTCAGAGAAGGCTGGGGGAGGAGACTCACTGGAGCAGCTGTTGGGAAACAGATGGTAGCCTCCCGTAAAGGCCATCCAGCGTGTTCTTTAACGTGCACATGGTATGGCTCTCACGCACACGGGGCCACGGCGTAACGTCCCATCCGACGGACGGCGGTCTTTCCAAGCCCATCGGTGTCCCCTACTGACCGTAGGCAGGGCGGGGAATTTTGCGGAGATAAATCTCAACGCTGACCCAGGCTGGGACTCGAACCTGGGAACTACAGATTACGAGCCTGACGCGCTACCGACTGAGCCACTCCCGCTCCTGTTTAGGAAACAGAAAGAAATCTCGCGTCAAGACCATATAGTGCTTTTCTTAAAGTGCACATAATATGTCTTTCCCGTACATGAGACTATGACTTAACGTCCCACCCTGAAGGCGGCGGCCTTTTCAATCTCATCCTGAGGGCAGGGGTTAGCGGACATACTCTCAACCCAGGCACAGATGAGACTCGAACCTGGGAACATCAGATTACGAACCTGGTGCGCTATCGACTGATCCATTGGAGGCAAGAAATATTCTACTTAAATCGAACAAGTTTTGCATAAATTAGTTTTTAAAAATTCCCCCTCAGTTTCTAACGGGGACTCAGCAAACTTTTTCAGAACACAATTTGAAAACTCCCGGTATAGATATCAGATGGAATTATTGTTATTAAATGCCATACCATTTGAATTATCCTTTAAACAAAATTGATCAAGGGATACAGTGGTCACAACATAACACATCGCAAATAAATTTTTAATTTATTAATATTCTTAAATAAAATAAAAATATATTATATGGTAAATAAGAGAAATATTCTTGCTTACCACTATAAGAAGGACAAAATAAACCCAGTCCCAAAACGAATGAGCATCTTGTACGTAGTACATAATATCCGACCAGCCTTCCAAACTGATCACCTGCAAAAAGATCAACATATGCATTACAGTTACCAATGTTAACAACAGTAAAAAAGCGGGTTTCTTATTTTCTATCAGAAATTTATATTTCATTAAAGACACCTTAAATAATGGTGGAGTCAATGTTTAAAGGAACAAGCACAAATGTAAAAAAAAATTATGGAGGTAATTATGTGATAAACTTAACTATTTATTTTGGAGTGGACAAGAACGCCTTATCGATATAACGTTTTCGATAATTATTCTCGTTAAAGAGTGCAATATATAATTTTCTCTTCGGTTCTAAAGTTTTTAAAGATATTTGTGCATAATATATATAATATACAGTAGATATGTTTTAATTATATGCTTACTTTTTTCGCCACCATCATTAATTTTAGTTTCTCTCCAAAATTCTGGGAGAGTTATTAATTTTATGTTGAACATAATAATTTTTGCTCTCAGCTGCCTTGAAGTTCCTCAGAAAAGTTTTTAAAATGTAAAGTTTCCGGAAAACAATTGAAATATTCTGCGGGAAAAGTGTTAAAGAGTTCCATGGCTTCAGAAAGTTTGAAAACCCTTTATCGAAATAGAGTAAAAATATAAATATATTTATATTTTACTCTATTTCGATAACCAATAAGCCACGGGACTCATTAACATTTTTTCCCGCAGAATATTTCTGCGGGAAATATATATATACCCACTATGCCAGTTAAGGCATAGTCGCTAGCTGCCTAACCACTATGCCTTAACTGGCATAGTGGTTAGGCAGCTAGTAGCTAAGTACTAGGGTAAGTCAGGAAGTACGTTACCGTCTTGTTCCCTGCCAAGACTGCAAAACAGCTTAGAAGATGTAACTGATCGACCACTTTCGAATTTGAACGATGTAACTGACGGACCACCTAGAATTTAAACAGCGTAAGTGGCAGAACACCTTGACTCTAAACGATGTAAGTGATGGAACACCTTGAATTTAAACGATTTAAATGATATAATTGGCGAACCATTTTGATTTTAAATGATGTAAGTGATGAACCATATTGAATTTAAGCAACGTAAATGGCTGACCTCTTTGACTTTAAATGAGGTAAGTGGCGGGTCACCTTGACTAAACGATGCAAGTGGTGGCTCACATTGAATTTAAATGGCATAAATGGCGAATCACTTTGACTTTACATGATCTAAGTGGTGAACCATATTGAATTTAAACAACGTAAATGGCTGACCTCTTTGACTTCAAATGAGGTAAGTTGCGGGCCACTTTGACTAAACGATGCAAGTGGTGGTTCACATTGAATTTAAATGACATAAATGGCGAATCACTTTGACTTTAAATGATCTAAGTGGTGAACCATATTGAATTTAAACAACGTAAATGGCTGACCTCTTTGACTTTAAATGAGGTAAGTGGCGGGCCACCTTGACTAAACGATGCAAGTGGTGGCTCACACTGAATTTAAATGGCACAAATGGCGAATCACTTTGACTTTAAATGA
Organism: Ryuthela nishihirai; assembly: GCA_038380435.1. NCBI lineage: Eukaryota > Metazoa > Arthropoda > Arachnida > Araneae > Heptathelidae > Ryuthela > Ryuthela nishihirai. Next base: position 39,503,585 of record JAWZYU010000018.1, on the reverse strand, counting down.
TCTAAGTGGTGAATCATATTGAATTTAAACAACGTAAATGGCTGACCTCTTTGACTTCAAATGAGGTAAGTGGCGGGCCACCTTGACTAAACGATGCAAGTGGTGGCTCACATAGAATTTAAATGGCATAAAAGGCGAATCACTTTGACTTTAAATGATCTAACTGGTGCACCATATTGAATTTAAACAACGTAAATGGCTGACCTCTTTGACTTTAAATGAGGTAAGTGGCGGGCCACCTTGACTAAACGATGCAAGTGGTGGCTAACATTGAATTTAAATGGCGTAAATGGCGAATCACTTTGACTTTAAATGATCTCAGTGGTGAATCATGTTGAATTTAAACAACGTAAATGGCTGACCTCTTTGACTTTGAATGAGGTAAGTGGCGGGCCACTTTGACTAAACGATGCAAGTGGTGGCTCACATTGAATTTAAATGGCATAAATGGCGAATCACTTTGACTTTAAATGATCTAAGTGGTGAACCATATTGAATTTAAACAACGTAAATGGCTGACCTCTTTGACTTTAAATGAGGTAAGTGGCGGGCCACTTTGACTACACGATGCAAGTGGTGGCTCACATTGCATTTAAATGGCATATATGGCGAATCACTTTGACTTTAAATGATCTAAGTGGTGAACCATATTGAATTTAAACAACGTAAATGGCTGACCTCTTTGACTTTAAATGAGGTAAGTGGCGGGCCACTTTGACTACACGATGCAAGTGGTGGCCCATATTGAATTCAAATGGCATAAATGGCGAATCACTTTGACTCTAAATGATCTAAGTGGTGAACCATATTGAATTTAAGCAACGTAAATGGCTGACTTCTTTGACTTCAAATGAGGTAAGTGGCGGGCCACTTTGACTAAACGATGCAAGTGGTGGCTGACATTGAATTTAAATGGCATATATGGCGAATCACTTTGACTTTAAATGATCTAAGTGGTGAACCATATTGAATTTAAACAACGTAAATGGCTGACCTCTTTGACTTTAAAAGAGGTAGGTGGCGGGCCACTTTGACTACACGATGCAAGTGGTGGCCCACATTGAATTTAAATGGCATAAATGTCGAATCACTTTGACTTTAAATGATCTAAGTGGTGAACCATATTGAATTTAAGCTACCTAAGTGGCTGACTTCTTTGACTTCAAATGAGGTAAGTGGCGGGCCACTTTGACTAAACGATGCAAGTGGTGGCTCACATTGAATTTAAATGGCATATATGGGGAATCACTTTGACTTTAAATGATCTAAGTGGTGAACCATATTGAATTTAAACAACGTAAATGGCTGACCTCTTTGACTTTAAATGAGGTAAGTGGCGGGCCACCTTGACTAAACGATGCAAGTGGTGGCTCACATTGAATTTAAATGGCACAAATGGCGAATCACTTTGACTTTAAATGATCTAAATGGTGAACCATATTGAATTTAAACAATGTAAATGGCTGACCTCTTTGACTTTAAATGAGGTAAGTGGCGGGCCACCTTGACTAAACGATGCAAGTGGCGGCTCACATTGAATTTAAATGGCATAAATGGCGAATCACTTTGACTTTAAATGATCTAAGTGGTGAACCATATTGAATTTAATCAACGTAAATGGCTGACCTCTTTGACTTCAAATGAGGTAAGTGGCGGGCGACTTTGACTAAACGATGCAAGTCGTGGCTCACATTGAATTTAAATGGCATAAATGGCGAATCACTTTGACTTTAAATGATCTAAGTGGTGAACCATATTGAATTTAAGCAACGTAAATGGCTGACTTCTTTGACTTCAAATGAGGTAAGTGGCGGGCCACTTTGACTAAACGATGCAAGTGGTGGCTCACATTGAATTTAAATGGCATATATGGCGAATCACTTTGACTTTAAATGATCTAAGTGGTGAACCATATTGAATTTAAACAACGTAAATGGCTGACCTCTTTGACTTTGAATGAGGTAAGTGGCGGGCCACTTTGACTAAACGATGCAAGTGGTGGCTCACATTGAATTTAAATGGCATAAATGGCGAATCACTTTGACTTTAAATGATCTAAGTGGTGAACCATATTGAATTTAAACAACGTAAATGGCTGACCTCTTTGACTTTAAATTAGGTAAGTGGCTCGACACCTTGACTAAATGATGCAAGTGGTGGCCCACATTGAATTTAAATGGCATAAATGGCGAATCACTTTGACTTTAAATGATCTAAGTGGTGAACCATATTGAATTTAAACAACGTAAATGGCTAACTTCTTTGACTTCAAATGAGGTAAGTGGCGGGCCACTTTGACTAAACGATGCAAGTGGTGGCTCACATTGAATTTAAATGGCATATATGGCGAATCACTTTGACTTTAAATGATCTAAGTGGTGAACCATATTGAATTTAAACAACGTAAATGGCTGACCTCTTTGACTTTAAATGAGGTAAGTGGCGGGCCACTTTGACTACAAGATGCAAGTGGTGGCCCACATTGAATTCAAATGGCATAAAAGGCGAATCACTTTGACTTTAAATGATCTAAATGGTGAACCATATTGAATTTAAACAACGTAAATGGCTGACCTCTTTGACTTTAAATGAGGTAAGTGGCGGGCCACCTTGACTAAACGATGCAAGTGGCGGCTCACATTGAATTTAAATGGCATAAATGGCGAATCACTTTGACTTTAAATGATCTAAGTGGTGAACCATATTGAATTTAATCAACGTAAATGGCTGACCTCTTTGACTTCAAATGAGGTAAGTGGCGGGCGACTTTGACTAAACGATGCAAGTGGTGGCTCACATTGAATTTAAATGACATAAATGGCGAATCACTTTGACTTTAAATGATCTAAGTGGTGAACCATATTGAATTTAAACAAAACGTAAATGGCTGACCTCTTTGACTTTAAAAGAGGTAGGTGGCGAATCACTTTGACTAAACAATGCAAGTGGTGGCTCACATTGAATTTAAATGGCGTAAATGGCGAATCACTTTGACTTTAAATGATCTAAGTGGTGAACCATATTGAATTTAAACAAAGTAAATGATGACCTCTTTGACTTCAAATGAGGTAAGTGGCGGGCCCCTTTGACTAAACGATGCAAATGGTGGCTCACATTGAATTTAAATGGCATAAAAGGCGAATCACTTTGACTTTAAATGATCTAATTGGCGAACCATATTGAATTTAAACAACGTAAATGGCTGACCTCTTTGACTTTAAATGAGGTAAGTGGCGGGCCACGTTGACTAAACGATGCAAGTGTTGGCTCACATTGAATTTAAATGGCGTAAATGGCGAATCACTTTGACTTTAAATGATCTCAGTGGTGAACCATATTGAATTTAAACAACGTAAATGGCTGACCTCTTTGACTTTGAATGAGGTAAGTGGCGGGCCACCTTGACTACATGATGCAAGTGGCGGCTCACATTGAATTTAAATGGCATAAATGGCGAATCACTTTGACTTTAAATGATCTAACTGGTGAACCATATTGAATTTAAACAACGTAAATGGCTGACCTCTTTGACTTTAAATGAGGTAAGTGGCGGGCCACTTTGACTAAACGATGCAAGTGGTGGCCCACATTGAATTTAAATGGCGTTAATTGCGAATCACTTTGACTTTAAATGATCTAAGTGGTGAACCATATTGAATTTAAACAACGTAAATGGCTGACCTCTTTGACTTTAAAAGAGGTAGGTGGCGGGCCACTTTGACTAAACAATGCAAGTGGTGGCTCACATTGAATTTAAATGGCGTAAATGGCGAATCACTTTGACTTTAAATGATCTAAGTGGTGAACAATATTGAATTTAAACAAAGTAAATGGATGACCTCTTTGACTTCAAATGAGGTAAGTGGCGGGCCCCTTTGACTAAACGATGCAAGTGGTGGCTCACATTGAATTTAAATGGCATAAAAGGCGAATCACTTTGACTTTAAATGATCTAATTGGCGAACCATATTGAATTTAAACAACGTAAATGGCTGACCTCTTTGACTTTAAATGAGGTAAGTGGCGGGCCACCTTGACTAAACGATGCAAGTGGTGGCTCATATTGAATTTAAATGGCACAAATGGCGAATCACTTTGACTTTAAATGATCTAAATGGTGAACCATATTGAATTTAAACAATGTAAATGGCTGACCTCTTTGACTTTAAATGAGGTAAGTGGCGGGCCACCTTGACTAAACGATGCAAGTGGTGGCTCACATTGAATTTAAATGGCACAAATGGCGAATCACTTTGACTTTAAATGATCTAAATGGTGAACCATATTGAATTTAAACAATGTAAATGGCTGACCTCTTTGATTTTAAATGAGGTAAGTGGCGGGCCACCTTGACTAAACGATGCAAGTGGCGGCTCACATTGAATTTAAATGGCATAAATGGCGAATCACTTTGAATTTAAATGATCTAAGTGGTGAACCATATTGAATTTAAACAACGTAAATGGCTGACCTCTTTGACTTCAAATGAGGTAAGTGGCGGGCGACTTTGACTAAACGATGCAAGTGGTGGCTCACATTGAATTTAAATGGCATAAATGGCGAATCACTTTGAATTTAAATGATCTAAGTGGTGAACCATATTGAATTTAAACAACGTAAATGGCTGACCTCTTTGACTTTAAATTAGGTAAGTGGCGGGACACCTTGACTAAACGATGCAAGTGGTGGCCCACATTGAATTTAAATGGCATAAATGGCGAATCACTTTGACTTTAAATGATCTTAGTGGTGAACCATATTGAATTTAAACAACGTAAATGGCTGACCTCTTTGACTTTAAATGAGGTAAGTGGCGGGTCACCTTGACTAAATGATGCAAGTGGTGGCTCATATTGAATTTAAATGGCATAAATGGCGAATCACTTTGACTTTAAATGATCTAAGTGGTGAACCATATTGAATTTAAGCAACGTAAATGGCTGACTTCTTTGACTTCAAATGAGGTAAGTGGCGGGCGACTTTGACTAAACGATGCAAGTGGTGGCTCACATTGAATTTAAATGGCATAAATGGCGAATCACTTTGAATTTAAATGATCTAAGTGGTGAACCATATTGAATTTAAACAACGTAAATGACTGACCTCTTTGACTTCAAATGAGGTAAGTTGCGGGCCACTTTGACTAAACGATGCAAGTGGTGGCTCACATTGAATTTAAATGACATAAATGGCGAATCACTTTGACTTTAAATGATCTAAGTGGTGAACCATATTGAATTTAAACAAAACGTAAATGGCTGACCTCTTTGACTTTAAAAGAGGTAGGTGGCGAATCACTTTGACTAAACAATGCAAGTGGTGGCTCACATTGAATTTAAATGGCGTAAATGGCGAATCACTTTGACTTTAAATGATCTAAGTGGTGAACCATATTGAATTTAAACAAAGTAAATGATGACCTCTTTGACTTCAAATGAGGTAAGTGGCGGGCCCCTTTGACTAAACGATGCAAATGGTGGCTCACATTGAATTTAAATGGCATAAAAGGCGAATCACTTTGACTTTAAATGATCTAATTGGCGAACCATATTGAATTTAAACAACGTAAATGGCTGACCTCTTTGACTTTAAATGAGGTAAGTGGCGGGCCACGTTGACTAAACGATGCAAGTGTTGGCTCACATTGAATTTAAATGGCGTAAATGGCGAATCACTTTGACTTTAAATGATCTCAGTGGTGAACCATATTGAATTTAAACAACGTAAATGGCTGACCTCTTTGACTTTGAATGAGGTAAGTGGCGGGCCACTTTGACTACACGATGCAAGTGGTGGCTCACATTGAATTTAAATGGCATAAATGGCGAATCACTTTGACTTTAAATGATCTAACTGGTGAACCATATTGAATTTAAACAACGTAAATGGCTGACCTCTTTGACTTTAAATGAGGTAAGTGGCGAGCCACTTTGACTAAACGATGCAAGTGGTGGCCCACATTGAATTTAAATGGCGTTAATTGCGAATCACTTTGACTTTAAATGATCTAAGTGGTGAACCATATTGAATTTAAACAACGTAAATGGCTGACCTCTTTGACTTTAAATTAGGTAAGTGGCGGGCCACCTTGACTAAATGATGCAAGTGGTGGCTCATATTGAATTTAAATGGCATAAATGGCGAATCACTTTGACTTTAAATGATCTAAGTGGTGAACCATATTGAATTTAAGCAACGTAAATGGCTGACTTCTTTGACTTCAAATGAGGTAAGTGGCGGGCCACTTTGACTAAACGATGCAAGTGGTGGCTGACATTGAATTTAAATGGCATATATGGCGAATCACTTTGACTTTAAATGATCTAAGTGGTGAACCATATTGAATTTAAACAACGTAAATGGCTGACCTCTTTGACTTTAAAAGAGGTAGGTGGCGGGCCACTTTGACTACACGATGCAAGTGGTGGCCCTCATTGAATTTAAATGGCATAAATGGCGAATCACTTTGACTTTAAATGATCTAAGTGGTGAACCATATTGAATTTAAACAGCGTAAATGGCTGACCTCTTTGATTTTAAATGAGGTAAATGGCGGGCCACCTTGACTAAACGATGCAAGTGGTGGCTCACATTGAATTTAAATGGCACAAATGGCGAATCACTTTGACTTTAAATGATCTAAGTGGTGAACCATATTGAATTTAAACAACGTAAATGGCTGACCTCTTTGACTTTAAATGAGGTAAGTGGCGGGCCACCTTGACTAAACGATGCAAGTGGCGGCCCACATTGAATTTAAATGGCATAAATGGCGAATCACTTTGACTTTAAATGATCTAAGTTGTGAACCATATTGAATTTAAACAACGTAAATGGCTGACTTCTTTGACTTTAAATGAGGTAAGTGGCGGGTCACCTTGACTAAACGATGCAAGTGGTGGCCCACATTGAATTTAAATGGCGTAAATGGCGAATCACTTTGACTTTAAATGATCTAAGTGGTGAACCATATTGAATTTAAGCAACGTAAATGGCTGACCTCTTTGACTTTAAATGAGGTAAATGGCGGGCCACTTTGACTAAACGATGCAAGTGGCGGCCCACATTGAATTTAAATGGCATAAATGGCGAATCACTTTGAGTTTAAATGATCTAAGTGGTGAACCATATTGAATTTAAGCAACGTAAATGGCTGACCTCTTCGACTTTAAATGAGGTAAGTGGCTGGCCACCTTGACTAAATGATGCAAGTGGTGGCCCACATTGAATTTAAATGGCATAAATGGCGAATCACTTTGACTTTAAATGATCTACGTGGTGAACCATATTGAATTTAAACAACGTAAATGGCTGACCTCTTTGACTTTAAATGAGGTAAGTGGCGGGCCACCTTGACTAAACGATGCAAGTGGTGGCCCACATTGAATTTAAATGGCATAAATGGCGAACCACTTTGACTTCAAATGATGTAAGTGGTGAACCATGTTGAATTTAAACAACGTAAATGGCTGACCACCTTCACTTTAAGCGATGTAAGTGGTGGACTACCTTGAATTTAAACAGCATAAATTGTGGACCACCTCGACGTTAAACCATGTAAATGACGGGCCTCCTTGATTTTTAAAGATGTAAGTGGCGGACCACCTTGACTTTAAACAATGTAAATCGTGTACCACCTGGAATTTAAGTGGAATAGAGGGCGAACCACCTTGACTTTAAACGAGGAAACTGGTGGAACACTTTGAAATCAAACGGTGTAAATGGCGACCATCTTGACTTTGAACGATGTAAATGTCAGACCACTTTGAATTTAAAAGCGTAAATATCGGAGCACTTTGGCTTTAAATGATGTAAGTGGAAGAACATCTTGAATTTAAATAATGTAAATATTCTAGGTTTGCACGAGATCAGATGGACAGGAAGAGGTCAGATACTTAAGAATAATTTTAAATTTCTCTTTTCAGGGAAGGAAGATGGAAAGCATTTCCAAGGTGTAGGTTTGCTTCTAAGCATACACACCAGTGATACTCTTCTAGGATATGACTTCATTAATGAAAGATTTCTTACGGCAAATTTTAAAATAAAAATGAAAGACTTGACGTTAAGTTGTTACGCCGGCACAGAGGACTCTGAGGAGAACGAGAAAGAGAATTTACAGTCAACTTCAGGATATTGCGAATTCTGTCAAGAAAGAAGATATTTCTCTAGTGATAGGTGACTTCAATGCTAAAATTGGTACTGGCTCTGACCTATGGGCAGGAGTGTTAGGTCTCTTTAGAATTGGTAATTTCAATGGCAATGGGGAATGTCTCGTACAAGTAAGTAAACTTAACGGTTTGCGAATAACTAACACATAAATTACATGGGTTTCACCTGATGGGTTGCACAGGAATATGATACATTATATTTTAATTAACAGCAAATGGGTTTGTTCGGTTAGGAATACCAGATCATAGAGAGGATATGAAATTCGATATGACCTTTACCTGGTTAAAAGTGTCTTGCAACTGAAGCTTAATAAACGTTGTAACAATGTTAAAAGAATTATTATTACTTTTAACACTGAAGGTTTGAAAGATGCAGATGTAGCCAAACATACCATAATAAGCAAATGAGTCATTTTGTCAATCGTGGTTTGCTTACTGTTGAAAGTGAGAGAGAATGGTATCAGTTTAAACAGGCTTTTCTTGAGACCAACAGTCCTCTTTTGGTTAAAAAGGAACAGGGGACACAAAATTATTCGAGTGATAAGACTATGAAACTTATTTTTGAAAGAATGAAGTTCGGGAATCATATGAATCAAGACCCTATTAGTCCTAACAGACAGCATTACAATGAGCTTAATAAACGTGCAAAGCATCAGTTAACAGCTGATAAGAATCTTTGGCTTGATAGCTTGGCTGACAAAGCAGAGGAAGCAGCTAGACAACATAACAGCAGAGAACTGTACCAGAGAGTTAATGTTTTTTTTGTGGGAAGAAATGGACAGGTATTCAGGGATTGAAGGATAAACATGGTAATGTTATTGAAGATGAAGATTTTGTGATGGCTAGGTGGGCTAAACATTCCAGAGATGCTCTAAACAATACAGTTATTTCTACTCCCATTGTTTGTAATGAGGACAGATGCATCAGTGGCTTTATAGTCTGAAGTTATTTGTTCATCTCTAAATTAAAATTGCATAAATCCCCAGTGGTAGATGAAATCACCACTGAAATGCCATAAAGCTGGGAACATTTGTATGTACATGGCTGACTGAAATTTTGAATATTTTTTGTGATTTACTAAAGCTATTATTATCCCTATTTTAAAAAAAAGGTGATCGTAGTTCTTGTGATAATTATAGGGGAATTAGTTTACTTTCTGTTCCAGGAAAAGTTCTTTGCATGATTATACTTAATAAAATTAAGAATTTGGTTGACGGACAACTTCGTGATGAACAGTGTGGATTCAGAAATGGTCGAGAAATGTATAGATCAAATATTTTCACTCAGACAGATTCTTGAGAAATGTTTAGAGTTACAGAAAACATACGGTTATAGCTTTGTAAATTTAAAAAAGGTTTTTGATTCTGTTGATCGATATAATTTGTGGTTAATCGTTAGATCATATGGAATACCTGACAACTTAGCTCGTGTAATCAAAGCTCTCTATAATGACACTGAGCTGTATATGAGAGTTGGTAAGGCATGTAGCAACTGATTTAGTGGTGGTTAGCCCAGTTAGACAAAGATGCATTTTTGTCTCCTTTCTCTTTAGTTTGTTATTGATTACATTATGCGGAATTCTACGCAAAGGGAAGATTTTGGCCTTAAATGGTATAGAGATTTCAAACTTTCTGATTTCAAACTTTCTGATTTGTAAATCAGAAAGTTTGAAAATCTGTTATGAAGGTGATTTGGCCTTGTTGGCTAATGATATGGATTAAATGAATTTTTTCATTAGGGCTGTTGATGAAACTAGTAATAGAGTAGGTTTGGTGATAAACAGGGAAAAAACTAAAGTGATGGAAATTGGTTAGGCAGATGGTGTTCAGTTGCTTTAAAAGGGTGCACTTTTGACAGAGTGTCTCAGTTTAATTATCTTGAGAGCAATGTTACAGTTACTGGTGATGTGCAGCATGAGATAAATAGACGAATAGGAATTGCCGCTGGGACTTAGAGGAGTCTGTGAAGAGCGGAAAATAGGCGTATACACCTAAAGACTAACCCTAGACTGTATAATAGTTTTGTTTCTTTTTAAGTTTAAGTATGGTAGCGAAACATGGACCCTTTGTAAGCAGGATAACAAGAAACTCGATGCCTTTGATTCTAGATGCTTATGCATCTTCTTGGGCATAAGAATGTTTGACTTGGTAAGTTATGATGGTGTTAGAAGCCATGTTGCCCATATGCATAGCTACAGATTGGCAAACCGGATTATGAACATTGTGCCTAAAGGCGCCAAGAAAAGGAGGAAACAATCACAGGGTCCTGGTGCTGACCATTTATACCTACTAGACTCGACTTGTTTATGGATTTGAGCTTGATTATGGATCCTGGACCTGCTACACTGGTGGGCCTATGTTGAGGGAGAATTTGCTGCTGTGTTTTCTGCTTGCTTCTGGGTTGCCAGACCTAGTGAACAGAGGCATGGGATACCTTATATCAGCTAATGGATAATCCTAATCAGAGGCCATCGCAGGTACCTGAACCTTATTTAGCTAGTTGGGCATCGTCAAGCCTAAACTGGAGTAATGTGTCTCAGGCAGGCAGGCTATATGGCTCTTGAAAAAGTCCACTTGAAAAGGTCGTGTCTGAAGTTCCTACCAGCATCGGTGACTTCAGCCTTTAGCGGAGGAGGAACTGGTCTTTGCCCCATGCCTGCGATCAGGAGGCTGTTTGATATTGTTGGCCCTACCAATCTCAATAGACCTAATTTCTTTAAAAATCCTACTAATCATTTTCTCTCTGCAGGAACGTGGAACGTGAGGACATTACATAGAGATTATTCTCTTGATGTCCTCATGCAGGAATTCCAGCGCTATAACTTAGATATTCTAGGCTTGCAAGAGACCAGATGGACAGGTAAAGGTGAGATACTTAAAAATAACTTTAAACTTCTCTTTATAGGGAGGGAGGATGGAAAGCATCACCAAAGCGTGGGTCTGCTGCTCAGCAGACATGCTAGTGATGCCCTTCAAGGATATGAGTGCATTAATGAAAGGTTTCTTACAGCAAAATTTCAGACAAGTATTAAAGACTTGAATGTTTTCTACTGTTATGCCCTCACTGAGGATGCCGATGAGAAGGATAGGTTTTACGGACAACTTCAGGATATTTTGAATTCTGTCAAGAAAGAAGATATTATCCTTGTTCTAGGTGACTTCAATGCCAAAGTTGGTACTGACTCTGACTTTTGGGGAGGGGTGATAGGCCCTTTTGGTATTGGTAGCTGCAATGGGCAACGTCTCCTACAGGTAAGTAAACTCAATGAATTCAGAATAACTAACGCTTATTACAAACACCGCGACATACATAAGTACACATGGGTTTCACCTGATGGGCTGAATAAGAATATGATTGATTACATATTAATTAAGAGCAAATGGGCTAGTTCTGTCAGGAATACCAGGGCATATAGGGGAGCTGAAATTGGATCTGACCATTACATTGTTAAAAGTGTGTTGCGACTTAAACTTAAAAAGTGTTGGCTAGGGTTAAAACATTTACTTTTAATACTGAAGCTCTGAAAGATCCAGTTATAGCCAAAGCTTACCATTGATAGGTTACTTAGTCATTATGACAGTCATGGTTTGCTTACTACTGAAGTTGAGGAAGAATGGGACATTTTAAACAGGCTTTTTTGAACAATAACAGTACTCTTTTAGGAAAAAAGGAGCAGAGGAGACAGAATTATTTAAGTGATAAGGCACTTGAGCTTATTTCAGAAAGAAGGAACTGTAGGAATGTCCTTAATCACTATCCTATTAGTCCTAATAGAAACGATTACAGAGAGCTTAATAAACGTGTAAAGGATCAGTTAGCTATTGATAAGGTTCTTTGGCTTGATGGTTTGGCTGACAAATCTGAGGAAGCAGTTAGGCAGCACAACAGCAGAGAGCTGTACCAGATAGTTAATGTTTTATGTGGTAGAAAACGGACAGGTATACAAGGATTGAAGGATAAACAAGGTAAGGTTATAGAAGGGGAGGATTCTGTCATGGCTAGGTGGGCTGAGCATTTCAGTGATGTTCTAAACAATGTGGTTAGTTCTACTCCCATTGTTTGTAATGATAGATGCATTGGCGGCTTTAATGTTGACCCTATAACACAATCTGAAGTTATTTTGGCTATTTCTAAACTTAAACTTCATAAATCCCCAGGTGTAGATGAAATTACTACAGAAATGCTCAGAGCTGGGAATGTTTCGGTTACCACTTGGATGACTGAAATTTTGAATAACTTTTATGATAAAGGCATGGTTCTTAAAGATTTCACCAGAACTATTATTATCCCTATTTAAAAAAAAGGTGATCGCAGTTCTTGTGATAACTATAGGGGTATCAGCCTACTCTCTGTTCCAGGTAAAGTTCTTTCCATGATTGTGCTTAATAGAATTAAGAATCTGGTTGACAGGCAATTGCGTGATGAGCAATGTGGATTCAGAAGTGGTAGGGGATGTGTCTATCAGATATTTTCACTTAGGCAGATTCTTGAGAAATGTTTAGAGTTTCAGAAACCTTTGGTTGCTAGTTTTGTTGATTTGAAAAGGGCTTTCGACTTTGTTGATTGTCATAATTTGTGGTTGATTGTGAGATCATGTGGTATACCAGACAAGTTAGTTAACATAATGAAAGCGCTCTATAATAACACTGAGTCGTGTGTGAGAGTTGGTAAGTTTTGTAGCAATTGGTTTAGCATTACTTCTGGTGTTCGACAAGGGTGCATTTTGTCTCCTTTTCTCTTTAGTTTGGTTATTGATTATGTTATGCGAAATTCACTTCAAGGGAAAGATTTTGACCTTAAATGCGCTGGAGATACGAACATTTTTGATTTAGATTATGCTGATGATTTAGCCCTTTTGGCAAATAATGTTGATGAGATGAACTCTTTCATTTGAACTGTTGATGAGACTGGTAGTAGAGTAGGTTTGGTTATAAACAGAGAGAAAACTAAAGTGATGAAAATTGGTCAGGCAGGTTGTGATTTAGTTCATCTGAATGGTTGCAGTCTTGAGCAGGTGTCACAGTTTAATTACCTGGGAGCTATGTAACAGATAATGGTGATGTGCGGCATGAGATTAACAGACGAATAGGGGATTGCTGCCGGGACTTTTAAGAATCTATGGTGTGTGTGGAGAAATAGGCGTATACACCTAAAGACTAAAATTAGACTTTATAATAGTTTGGTTCTTTCCAGGGTTAGTTATGGTAGTGAAACTTGGACACTTTGTAAACAAGATAACAGGAAACTAGATGCTTTTGATTCCAGATGCTTACGCAGTATCTTGGGCATTAGGTGGTTCAACTTTGTAACTAATGATGAGGTTAGGCAAAGGAGTCTGCAACCTCCTTTAAGCAGCATATTGTGCAGAGAGAGACTCCGCTGGTTTGGCCATGTTGCCCGTATGGATAATTATAGATTGGCGAATAGGGTTATGAACAGTGTGCCGAGAGGCCCCAGAAGGAGGGGGAGACCTAGGATGCGGTGGACAGACAATGTCAAACAGGACCTTGTTAGAATTGGTGTGCAGTGGCCGGATGCAGCAGGTGTAGCTCAGGACAGATATGCTTGGAGAATTAAACTGCGCGATCTGGTTGGACCTCCGTAGCACATGGCTGCTTGAGGATGATGATGATGATGATGACGATGGCCAAATGCAGCAGCTGTAGCTGAGAACAGATAGGTATGAAGAGCAAAATTATACATTCTGGTAGGACCTCGGTAGCCCATGGCTGTATGAGGATTTTTTTTTATGTATGTATGTAAATGACTGACTACCCTGAGTTTAAATGTACCACTTTGACAGGCCACTTTTGAATTTAAACAGCGCAAATGGCGGACCACCTTGACATCATACGATATAAATGGCAGACCACCTTGAATATTAATGATGTACGAGGGTAAGGCAGAAAGTAAGGTTACCAATTTTTTCCTTATCAAACTAAGAATTGTCTGAGACTGTGCCACCATCGGATGCTGGTACCAAATAATGCTTCCAAGTGGCAGCAGTCATCACTACTACACACCCGTGCTGTGAGGTGCGGTGTCAAAGCAAACATAGCAAAGTTACTGCATGTGTATAAAAAGTTGGAGTTCCGAAAAGAAATTCTGTTTTTATGGGCACAGAAAATCCAACCTATTGAAATTCGATAAGGATTCATCGACAACTTGTGGCTGTGTAAGGCTCGGATGTCCTGTCAATGCGGCATGAAAAGAAATGGTGCGTTGAGTTCAAAAATGGTCATGTGACTAGTGTAAATGACGATTTCTACATCTGGCGATGTTCACCATCTTGCATACACACCTGGCGCCATTACTGATCTGTCAACCTTCGTGTACACGAAGGTTGCCAGATCACTAATTTCTAAAAAAAGTCGTTGCCAGATATTTTTTCTGAATTCTGTACTCAACCATAGCTTTCGGATACTTTTTTGAGCGACTGTATCTCTAATCTTTTTTTGTCCTTAGTATCTATAAAATATTTATTAGTTTAAATGTTGAAAAACTTACTAAAAATATGGCAACCCATGCCAGGCCAATGTTGTCGAAAGAGATTGCTCCTTGGAAAGGATTCTTGTCCCCCGCCCGGCATTTCTTGTAGTATTTGTTCCAATTGACGCACACTAGTTCAGTCGGAGAGTTGTTGCTGAAAGGCATGGCCGATCCGTTGCAGGTCTTCCCATGGTGGGTATAAACGGGGAGGTCCACGCACCGGTGCATGCCACTGTCCTTGTCCAAGCTGCAGATATATTCTAAATCCTCGTCCGGATCATTAAAGAACGTGGGAATCGTTCTGGAAAAGAAAAATAATAAGAGTAGCTAGAAATTTGCAATAATGTCTAAGAAAACTTGAAAAACAAATGGAAACTAGTATTATTATGTATATAGATGAAACGTCTCATAACGGTTACTTAGAAGGCTTGTTGTTGTTGGGTTGTTTTACCTCTGAGCGGCACTTTTTTTGCACACCATGGGCTAAATGGCCAGGTCACATGGACCCCGAAGGCTCAGAGAAGGTTGGGGGAGGGGACCCACTGGAACAGCTGTTGGGAGACAGATGGTAGCCTCCCGTCAAGGCCATCCAGCGTGTTCTTTAACGTGCACAGGGTATGGCTCTCCCGCACACGGGACCACGGCTTAACGTCCCATCCGACGGACGGCGGCCTTTCCAAGCCCATCGGTGTCCCCTACTGACCGTGGGCAGGGCGGGGAATTTTGCGGAGATAAATCTCAACGCTGACCCAGCTGGGACTCAAACCTGGGAACTACAGATTACGAGCCTGGCGCGCTACCGACTGAGCTACCCCCGTCCCTACTTAGAAGGCATGTGATAGTACCTGCTCTGTTAAGTGAAATAGGCCCAGTAACATTTTTATGTTACGGTCTTAAGAAATATGCAAAATAGGTCCAGCAACATGTTTGCATTGTAGTATCCATTTGAGAAAACTAACTCCAGTAAAACTTCTACGTTACGGTCTTAAGTAAGGGGTAAAATAGGTTCAGCAGGATGTTTGTGTTAGTCTCCAGTTAAGGAAAATAGGTCCAGTAGCATATTTGCGTTATGGTTTCTGTTAATGAGTAACGTAGTTTCTAAATAATAATTGACAATCTCATCGTTACCTGTAAACGTTTAAACGTCAATAAATCAATAATGATTTTTGTGGAAAAAATTTCGCCAGCATACGGGATTCGAATCCGCATCTCTCCAGAAACGTGCCAGAGTATTCTAACCTGTTGAATTAATGCTGGCTCATCATCTTACTCAGAGCACTAAAAAGAAATAGTTGCCACCCGAGATCAAAGATGGCGCCAAAAGGAGGTGCCAAACTTCACGGGAAGAGTGATAGTCTTATTAGTGGAAAACGACTGAGCTAGCGTTAGTTCAACAGGTTAGAATACTCTGACATGTTTCTGCAGAGATGCCGGTTCGAATCCCGTATGTTGGAAAATGTTTTCCGCAAAAACATTTATTGAACATAGTTTCTGTTACATTTCTGCGCTACGGTCTCCGGAATTGAGTAAAAATAAAAGGCCAGTAATAATTTTACGTTGCAGTTTCCAGTAATCAGCAAAACAGATCCTGTAACATGTTTTGTGCTACGGTGTCCAGCAGGATCGTATTTACACCTCAATCGCTTTAGGGTAGTGTGTCCATAAAGTACCAGCATTCCAGGATTTGTCCCGGTTTTTAGAGAACTGTTCCGGTGTATGAAACCTAATTTTCGAGATGTCTAAATGTTTTTTGTGACGATATGCAGTTGATTCTCCACTTATATGGGGGGTGGGGGTGGGGGTGGTTCAGTCAGTAGCGCGCCAGGCTCGTAATCTGTAGTTCCCAGGTTCGAGTCCCAGCTGGGTCAGCGTTGAGATTTATCTCCGCAAAATTCCGCGCCCTGCACACGGACAGTAGGGGACACTGATATGCTTGGAATAGGTCGCCGTCCGTTGGATGAGACGTTAAGCCGTGGCTCCGTGTGCGGAAAAGCCATATCCTGTGCACGTTAAAGAACACGCCGGATGGCCTTGATGGGAGGCTACCATCGGTCTCCTAACAGCTGTTCCAGTAGGTCTCCTCCCCCAACCTTCTATGAGTCTTCGGGGTCCTTGTGACCTGGCCATCTAGCCCATGGTGTGCAAAAAAGTGCAGTTCAGAAGTAAAACAACCCAACCCACTTATATGGATTTAATTAACGAGGTTTTCACTGAATTCTTAACAGTAGCTGCACACTGGAAGCGTAGTGAGTGTTCCGGCGAAGCAAAATAGGAATTTTACGCAAGAACCGCATGTGTGGACTTTAAATTAGTCGTGCCACAAAAGCAATTGTAAAATTTCCTGCAAGCCTCAACTTCTAAATAAAGCACTTCCAGAAATAAGTTTCTCTCTAAAGACACTCTTTCTACTTCTTATGGCCCCTAGAATACGTTCTTGGATTTGTGACTCGCACTTACGTTACAGTCTTTGTACATTTTATGGAATTCCAGAGAAACAAGAAGAAAATATTTATATCAATGGATATATCATTATAGCAAGAAAACTATAGATAGTCAATGCAAGTATTTTCTCATCTCTCGACTGAAAATATTGTTCACAAATACCGTAAATAGTCAAACAGTGGTCTTGATTGGCAATGCTGCTGTTAAATATACCCCCTTTAATAACTATTTGTAAATAATGAATAAATAGTTTTGAAAACAATAAAAATTTTACACAATTTAAGTTGATATTTTAATATAACGTCAGTTTTGTTCATTCCGTAAAAGAAAACTTCTATAGGAAGTTTCAAATTTTGAACTTCATTTTCCTTGAAATAACTTGTGGTTGGCGAGATCTTCAGATAATTTGCGAAATTAATCTGAAGATCCATCCATAACAAATACACAGATTACCTGTAGAAATGGACTTCGACAATTATTAAAATACATGTCAGAGCGCTCTACCGGTTAAACCACGCATCAGAAATAAGATGCCTTCCAGAATAAGAGTTAGAAATCTTTCACTTGTGGAGAAAGGTCGGTCACACCTCAGTGAAAGATTTATAGATCTAATTCTGGAAGATAACTAACTTTAACTAGTAGAGCGCTCTGGCACATATCTCGGGAGTTGCGAATTCGAATCACGCCGCGTCAGCAATAATTTTTTCCAGATGCTTTTAATTTCTGAAGATATTTTATCAAACAGGACTTTATTAGAACTGGCTTTCAATGGGCAAATGCAAAGCTATTGTTCAGTAGATAATTGGAGCACTAAATGACATCACCTTGTAGGATCTCTGCAGTCTATATCTGATTGAAGAATATGCTTATATGTATGCATTTGATTTAACACAGAAATTGTCTTATATATTGTACGTAGATTTTTCATGATGCGCTGATTATTATTACATCAAGTTCAGGAGTTTGTCTTTATTTAACTGTTTTAATCAGTCTTTATCGTCGAAAAGAAAAAGCTTGCTTCTATAAGTATTAAATCTTATTCGTCATTTTGGAAGTAATTTCATTTCTTCTTTGAGATGATAAACCTGTGTATTATATAAAACAAAGGTACATTTGTTGCTGAAAGTAGTAGACACTTCCACATTAATGTGAAGGGAAAGTCACATAAAAATTCAGTAATTTTAAAAATTTACTTTTTATATAAAAATATTAACAAGGAAAAATGAAAGATCTAATAAACATTTTCACGAGTTTTTAAAATTCTTGTTTAATATTTAGAGAGATATGGAAGCTCAGAGTCAGAAATTATTGTTTTTTGGCCAGGTGCAGTTTATGGTCACGTGTAGGGAACAGTTTGCCGTTGCGGCATGGTATTCAGTTGGTAAGGCGCCAGCTCATACCTGGATGTTCCACGTTCGAGTCCCAAATGTTCCTGAATTGAGAATTCTCTCCGCTAACTCCCATACTGCCCACGGTGAGAAAGGAGGCAATAATGGATTTGAAAAGGCCGCTATCCATTGGATGCACGATAAGCCATGGTTCAGTGCGCAGAAGAGGATTATTTTGTGCACGTTGAAGAACACGCTAGATGGCCTTGATGGGAGGTTCCCATCTGTCTTCCAAATCCAGTGGATTCCTTTCCCCAACCTTTTCTGAACATGCGAGGTCATTGTGGCCTGATCACATTGAGCCCATAATGTGCAAACAGGTAAATCAACTGAACCCAATCCGTAGTGGGGCTCTATGTTCTGTGATAAAGCATAGTTTTTGGAAATTATATCCTCCATAAAAAAGAAAAAAAATTCCATTGATAATTAAAATAAATATTATTTTTCGAAAAAGGCGAGAGATAAAAAATTAATTAACGATATACGGATTGTCCCAAGTAAAACTCACTTAAAATGTCGCCTTTATTTCTTCAGATAGAAATATTCTAATAATCCCTGGCATCCAAATTCTCCAGACATCAATCCAATCGAGTACCTGTGGTTTGTGTTGGAACATCATATCCGATCTGCGGCGGCTCATCCACGTAACTTACAAGAGTAAAGAATCTGCTGGTAACGTGTTGGTACCAGATACCACAAGACACCTTTAAAAATCTTGTAGCGTCCATACCTCTCCGGGAAAGAGCTGTTTTGACAGCACGAGGAGGATCAACATCATATTAGGCAGGTGATAATAATGTTTTGGCTCTTCGGTGTATTTAAATCTCAATTTTCAACGATATTCGTTCAGTATTTAACGTGATTGCAGCTAGACTATTTTACAACGGTATTGCGTCAAATTTTACCTCAGACTTCATAACTTAATAAGTTTTTTTAAAACCTTCAAAACCGTTTAATAAAATAAATATGCATTACAGAAGTTTGCATAATGACTATTCAATATTACAGAATTATAAACGATTTTAATAAAAAAGATAGTTTGTTGTTTAATATTACAGCTTCTACAGTCGCTCAAAAAAGTATCCGAACACTAAGGTTGATTACAGAATTCAGAACAAATATCTGGCAACGATTTTTTTAGAAATTAGTAATCTGGCAACCTCGTGTCACGTGACACGAGGCAACCTTCGTGATCTGGCAACGTGATCTGGCAACCTTCGTGTCACGTGATAATCACGTGACACGAAGGTTGCCAGATCACTAATTTCTAAAAAAAACGTTGCCAGATATTTTTTCTGAATTGTGTAATTAATCATAGTGTTCGGATACTTTTTTGAACGACTGTATTCAATAAATTTATTTCCCCTTCTGTCTTCACGTGCCGGATGTTTCTGTTTATGTACATCCATCCCTTCCTGTACATCTGCTCCTGTAAAGTTGCTTATCCTCTTTCGCGATTCTCATCCGCTATGCCCTCCTTAACAGCGTTACGAATCGATCACCATAAAAGTTTTGCAGAAGAGCATTCCACGCCAATATCCACAAATTACAGCTTGGCAGTCTGAGCGACAGCATACCACACTGGCGCTACGTGAAGTGCTAATGGCCCATAATGGGCCGTGGTCACAAAGATCGAGACGACCTCTGCCAAAGTGGAGATATATGATGTTCACAAGGAAAAAGAAAAAAATATAGAAAAATTACCGCTACGTATATATAGATGCGGACTAATGGTAAACTTTGTGGCTCATCGAGCAAGTTAAAGTGCACCCATTGAGTTTTTTTGTTTCTGGAGAGGCTAAAATGCTCATTTGGTTTACTTAGGTAAGAGGAAATCGCGAAAAGTTGGACTTAAATGAATTACATTTATGTGGGTTGCTGCAGTTTTAGTTTTCTGTTGTTTGATAAAATGTAAACAAAACTGTTGAACAGTTAGAAGCCAAAATTTCTGGCACAAATTGATGAGTCTATCAATAATTCTTATTTATGACGTTAATTAACAGCTAACGTTTTATAATCTTATCCGTAAAATTTAGTCGTGAAAGAATAGTTCGTAGGAAACACCGACTATATTGGGGCGGGGGTGGCTCAGTCGGTAGCGCGCCAGATTTGGCGCGCTACCGACTACGTAATAAGGCTCGTAATCTGTAGTTCCCAGGTTCGAGTCCCAGCTGGGTCAGCGTTGAGATTTATCTCCGCAAAAATTCCCCGCCCTGCCCACGGTCAGTAGGGGACACCGATGGGCTTGGAAAGACCACCGTCCGTCGGATGGGACGTTAAGCCGTGGCCCCGTGTGCGGGGGAGCCAGCCATACCCTGTGCACGTAACATCCAGAACACGCTGGATGGCCTTGACGGGAGGCAACCCGCTGTCTCCCAACAGCTGTTCCAGTGGGTCCCCTCCCCCAACCTTCTCTGAGCCTACGGGGTCCATGTGACCTAGCCATTTAGCCCATGGTGTGCAAAAAAGTGCGGCTCAGAGGTAAAACAACCCAACCCACCGACTATATTAGAGTAGGTGATTACGTCAGTGATTTCGGAACTGGAGAGTGTGCACTTTTTAATAAGTGAGATCGACAGGTTTCGTAAAAAAAGAAAGAATTTAAAATACACTAAAGCTTTCGTAAAAAGCAAAATAGTTAAAAATACATTAAAATTAGTTTAATTTGATCTGTTTTTTTATATGCTGAATATACATATACAATAGTTAGTTAAGCCCGATAATGAAAAAATTGAAGTTGAGTCTGTCGATAATAAGCGAAATTCGTCACGTGATGTTTCTAGGTTCGATATATACTCTATTCAGCATATCGAGTCCGCACTGTGCATGGGGACGGGAGTGGCTCAGTCGGTAGCGCGCCAGGCTCGTAATCTGTAGTTCTCAGGTTTTAGTCTCAGCTGGGTCAGCGTTGAGATTTATCTCCGCAAAATACCCTGCCCACGGTCAGTAGGGGGACACCGATGGGCTTGGAAAGGCCTCCGTCCGTCGGATGGGACGTTAAGCCGTGGCCCCGTGTGCGGGAGAGCCATATCCTGTGCACGTTAAAGAACACGCTGGATGGCCTTGATGGGAGGCTACCATCTGTCTCCCAACAGCTGTTCCAGTGGGTCCCCTCCCCAACCTTCTCTGAGCCTTCGGGGTCCTTGTGACTTGGCCATTTAATCCATGGTGTGTAAAAAAAGTGCCTCTCAGAGGTAAAACAACCCAACACACGTTAAAGAACACACTGGATGGCCTTGACGGGAGGTTACCAACTGTCTCCTAACAGCTGTTCCAGTGGGTCCCCTCCCTAACCTTCTTTGAGCCTTCGGGGTCCTTGTGACTTGGCCATTTAGTCCATGGTGTGCAAAAAAGTGCCGCTCAGAGGTAAAACAATCCAACAGACGTTAAAGAACACACTGGATGGCCTTGACGGGAGGTTACCAACTGTCTCCGAACAGCTGTTCCAGTGGGTCCCCTCCCCAACCTTCTCTGATACTTCGGGGTCCTTGTGACTTGGCCATTTAGCCCATGGTGTGCAAAAAAGTGCCGCTCAGAGGTAACCCAACCCAATCCACTGTGTATGTGTGGAGATTATCTTCGCTTTGCCTTCTGTGAGAAATGGAATATCAATGGAAATAGATTACCTGGTTAATTTCCTCTTCATTTTTTTCTGTACTGTATTCTGAATTTTGACTGACACTGATAATACCAAAAGTATCGGTACTGGAATGTGTTGGATTGTTTTACCTCTGAGCTGCACTTTTTTAGACACAATGGGCTAAATGGCCAAGTGACAGACATCAAGGGGTCAGAGAATGTCGGGGAAGGGGATCCACTAGAATACTGTTACAAGATAGAGGACAGCCTCCCGTCAAGGCTGCCCAACGTGTTCTTTAATGTGCCAGGATATGGTTGTCTGCAACTTAGATTAGGAATTCTCAACGTAGGGTACGCGGTAAAAATTTTTGTGGTACCGCCGTGAGAGCTCAAAAGTCGTTAGATCTAGTAACAAAGCAAAAATAATATTGTTATACTATAACTATAGTTTATCTGTCTATACAAAGGGTACGCCAGTTACATACACATTTCTAGGGGGTACGTGAAACATAAAAGATTGAGAACTACTGCCTTAGACCATAAATAGAGTAGACGGAGCATTCTCATGACGTTTGCAACGCTCAATATCGAACGCTGTGGTATCACGTGACTGAAGGAAAGAAAGCTTTGGGTTGGGTTGTTTTACCTCTGAGCGGCACTTTTTTTGCACACCATGGGCTAAATGGCCAGGTCACATGGACCCCGAAGGCTCAGAGAAGGTTGGGGGAGGGGACCCACTGGACAGCTGTTGGGAGACAGATGGTATCCTCCCGTCAAGGCCATCCAGCGTATTCTTTAACGTGCACAGGTTATGGCTCTCCCGCACACGGGGCCACGGCTTAACGTCCCATCCGACGGACGGCGGCCTTTCCAAGCCTGTCGGTGTCCCCTACTGACCTAGGGCAGGGCGCGGAATTTTGCGAAGATAAATCTCAACGCTGACCCAGCTGGGTTAGATTACGAGCCTGGCGCGCTACCGACTGAGCCACCCCGCCCAAAAGCTTTGGGAATGGTGTTGCCGGTGCTGTGGATTTGCTTGCTACGCAAAATTTATCAAAAAATGAGCAATGACATTTCACAGGTGAATAAAGCAATTTTAACTTAGATCTCTATGCCATTTATTTATGACTGTTATTGTTAAATTACTTACTTGAAATAAAATTAAAGACATTTTGTTTCACTCTCTTCTAACAATTCAACGTTCTTTTAACATGGCAACATATTTCAGTAAACGTGAAAATATTGACTACTGAGTTATTTTCTAATATTATTTATATTGTAATCATTCTAATCAGCTTTTGACAAACATCTAACATTTACTATCATGCATTATTTTTGGAGTCGTCCCATGGCCGAGTGGTTAGCGCGCTTGGCCACTGATCTAAGGGACCTGAGTTCGTGTCCCGGGTAAGGCATGGATGTGTGTGTTGTTTTTCTGCTGAGGTCCTGCCATCCTCTCAGACGTTCTACTATGGCATATAAACTGACAGGCTCCTGTCAGACCTCTGTGGCAAGCAGCTGCTTGAAGGGCTATTTATTTATTTATTATTTTTGGAGGTGAATTTTTATTTCTGTTAAACAGGGTTTGGAATTACCTGTAAATGTTATTGCACGAAGTCTATCAATGAAGTAAAGTGATATCGTATTTATTTCATTAACTGTGCACTATTTTTATTGGAACATAAGCTTACGAATTTTTCTCCTTTCTGTTAATATAAATAGATTTAAAAAATTACGAAATTCCTATATGGGTCCTAAAACCTATCGAAAGTGCAATCAGTTGCTGCATTCGTATTCACTTCAAAGGAAGATAGGGCGCTGGCAATCTTGTTGCGGAAACCGTCGACATTCTTCTTATTACTCAGTACTTAGGTCCGGGGGGGCGGACAAGTATCGGAGAATACGACTTGAATAAGATTAAAAATGATTATCGGGGAGGGGAATCTTCCACACTGGGTACGTCCCTGTGTGGAACATGTTTTAAGTTTATTTTTTGCTTTTTCGGGTGCGTATAAGAAGAAAGGTGTTTTTAGCTAGAAAGAAAAATGCAAATAAAAAAAACTTATCTTCAGATACGTTCATTTGATGTATCGATATTGCAGTCATATATGTATGGTCATAAATAATTGAATAACGATTTAAGTTAAAATTGCTTTATTCACTGTGAAATGCAATTGTTCCTCCTTTGATAAAAATACGGGGCAAGTAAATCATAAACATAATACTCATTGAGAAGGACCACATTTTTTCTTCTCCTTTATTTGGTATCATCTTCGAAGGAGCCCACGACATTGAAGACGTCCCAAGCTTTAATTTGAGATATAACTCTTTAAAGTCGACCGCCGTGAAATTTTCGTTCCCTTTTGAAGGAGGGGAGATTAGTTGGGAGGGGGGGGAGGAATTACACTCTTCATATGAGTTTTCGTTTCATACTTAACTCGTAAATGTGGGCCTTTGAGTTCGAAAGATATAGTAACTTTCATCAAATATTCTTTATTTAGGGAGGAAGAAAGCAGAGGGGGAGGTTTATTTTTATGACCGACAACATTCAACACTAGATGCGGATCTCGAAAAAAAATCGAGGGTCTTTAAAACACATTTATAAGTCTTTAAAAAATTGCTTAAAAATGCATGAAATATAAATTAAAAAAATTTAATAATTTTTTGCCTCTTTTACACTTATCAGCATTCTGAACAGGGGGGAGGCCATGGCACGTTTGCTCCCTCCCTAGATCCGGGTTGGGTTGGGTTGTTTTACCTCTGAGAGGCACTTTTTTGCACACCGTGGGCTAAATGGCCAGGTCTCAAGGACCCCGAAGGCTCAGAGAAGGTTGGGGGAGGGGACCCACTGGAACAGCTGTTGGGAGACAGATGGTAGTCTCCCGTCAAGGCCATCCAGCGTGTTCTTTTACGTGCACAGGGTATGGCTCTCCCGCACACGGGGTGACGGCTTAACGTCCCATCCGACGGACGGCGGCCTTTCCAAGCCCATCGGTGTCCCCTACTGACCGTGGGCAGGGCAGTGAATTTTGCGGAGATAAATCTCAACGCTGACCCAGCTGGGACTCGAACCTGGGAACTACAGATTATGATCCTGGCGCGCTACCGACTGAGCCCCCCCCGCCCCCCCTAGATCCGGCTTTGAGTAGAATAGAATACTCCTTCACATATTTTCGTCTCCTTTTTTGGAGGGGGATTTATAACCCCCTGTCGCTCTCCATGTCTCCTGCTTTCATTTGACGCACAATCCCCTTTTTTACGGGGGAGGAAAGCGCGGGAAACTATTTGTTTATAGCCTATGACACTCCCCAAGTCCTTAAATTATGATACCCTATTGCAAGTTACGTAAATGTGAGAGAAAGTTCGAATAGCTATTGGTTCTAAAATAAAATATTTTTGAAAAAAGTTGACCCAAAATAATTTACAGATCCGGTCAAATCTATGTATTTAAATCTCGCTTTTCAACAAATTAAGTATTTATAGGGTTACAGTACTTGGAATGTTTAACAGAAACAATATCAATTTAATTGCTCTGATAAGTTATTAAAAACGAGTTAAAACGAGGGGAATAACCGCTATACTAAATTTATTATGCTAATTTTTTTGCAGAACGAGTAACTTGCCAAATGTTTCTGCTCCCATAACTCTTTAAATACTGAACGCATGTTGTTGAAAATCGAGATTTAAGTAGATTTTATTGAGATCTTTAAATTATCTTCAGTCACATTTTTTCATAAAAAGCGTATTTTAGAAATTAAAGCAATTCAAAATTTCTTTCTTATTCATATAACACGAACTGGGGTAGTCAGAATTCGAATACCATTTATTGTAAATGTTCACAATAATTATAATAAGAGGTTATTTCTTAAATTGCATTTTGAATAATGATTTAATCCGATATGTTGTGTGCATTTTATTTACCAATAAGTTCGTATCATAACACATATGCTAATAATTTGACTCTGGAAATCGAAAAACAAAAGTCAAACCCCTTGCAATGAGCTTATCTCCGCAAAATTCCCCGCCCTGCCCACGGTCAGTAGGGGACACCGATGGGCTTGGAAAGGCCGCCGTCCGTCGGATGGGACGTTAAGCCGTGGCTCCGTGTACGGGAGAGTCATACCTTTGCACGTTAAAGAACACGCTGAATGGCCTTGAAGGGAGGCTACCATCTGTCTCCCAACAGCTGTTCCAGTGGGTTCCCTCCCGCAACCTTCTCTGAGCTTTCGGGGTCCTTGTGACCTGGCCATTTAGCCCATGGTGTGCAAAAAAGTGCCGCTCAGAGAAAACAACCCAACACAACCCTTGCAATGAGCTATGTGGAGATTACATCATGCCATCTGTCACGTGACAAAAGCATCTCCGATATCGGCACGCTTCAGCTCCCGACATTACTACAGCGAAGCTCCGTTTACTCTCTTTATGGTCTAAGGCCGTGTTTCCCAACGTGGGGCCCACGCCCCACAGGGGGGCAATTTGATTGTCAATGGGGGCAATTCGAAAATGGAATCGTTCAGAATTTAACCGTATGGCGGTTAAATTTTGCATAGGGGGGGACATAAGAATTTTAGAAAGGCTTAAGTGGGGCATGGCACAAAAAGGGTTGGGAAACACTGGTCTAAGGTCTTCACACGGAGCCACGCATTAATGTTGCATCCGACGGCCGCTGCTTTTCCAAACCCATCGGTGTCTTTCTTCTCCCCGAGGGTTGTGGGAGGGGTGTTAGTAGAGATAAATCTCAAATCAAGCACAGCTGGGACTCGAAACTGGGACCTGCAGATTATCAGCCTGAAGCGCTACTGACTGACGCAATTCCATGACTTAAGTATATAGACTAGGGGTTCCTAACGTGGGGTACCGTCGCTCAAAAAAATATCCGAACACTATAGTTGATTTTGGAATTCAGAAAAAAAATCTGTCAACGATTTTTCTAGAAATTAATGATCTGGCAACCTTCACGTACACCGAAGGTTGCCAGATCACTAGTTTCTAATGACCAGATCACTGGTCTCTATGGTTGATTATAGAATCCAGATATTTTATCTGAATTCTATAATCAACCATAACGTTCGGATACTTTTTTGAGCGACTACACGAAGGTTGCCAGATCACTAATTTCTAAAAAAAACCGTTGCCAGATTTTTTTCTGAATTCTGAAATCAACCATAGTGTTCGGATATTTTTTGAGCGACTGTACGCGCACTCGTTGGAGGTACGCGGTAAAATATTTTGAGGTACGCCGTGAGAGCTCAAAAGTCGCTATATGTTGTATATATATGTTTTATTTTATTCCCATTGTTATACTATTACTATAGTTTTATCTATCTATATAAAAGGGACGCGCGTTGCATATACATTTCCAGGGAGTACGTGAAGCATAAAAGTTTGAGAACTACTGATATAGACAATTCTATTTTACGTGAAGTATAAAAGATTCTATTAATACAATCATTATGATTGTATTAATAGAATATTTTATACTTCACAATTATTATTTATATTATTAATATTATTATTATTAATTTTACACAATTCTATTAATTATACAATAAAAATTATTAATATTATACAATTCTATTAGTACGTGAAGCATAAAAGCAGAGAACTACTGATATAGACAATTCTATTTTATGTGAATGGAAAGCCATGTGCACACCTGAAACTTTAAAATAAGTTGTTTTTACGGAAAGATATTATTGCAAATAAATTTAAGATGTTTCTGAAATCCTTTAAAATCTACATATTCAAGAGAAAAAAAAAAAGAATCATACATTATACTCAAAAAGTCATGGAAACTGTAACCGTCTAGTTCTTTTTTTTTTCCAGAATTGATAAAAGCAAAATCATTACACGAACTTTAAAAATACAAGAAAAATAAATGTAAATTAATTTTTTTTAATAAACGATTTATTGCAGCAGTTATTAATTGCGTTTTAATGAACTCTTGAAGCAAATTTTTACGATTTAGAAATGTCTGAAGTTCATCTTCCGCAACTTTTCAGTTATTAAATGAATGATGCTGAAAATCGAGATTCCGACAAATTGGATTGAAATGTTCACTTTATTCTCAGCGACATTTTTTCACAAAAAATTTATTTCAAAAGTTAGGTAACTTTTAATGTAGCTTTCCCTTCGTATGGAAGTATCCCAGTTCTGTTGTTACATACAGTCGCTCAAAAAAGTATCCGAACACTACGGATGATTACAGAATTCAGAAAAAATATCTGGCAACGATTTTTTTAGAAATTAGTGATCTGGCAACCTTCGTGTCACGTGTCACGAAGGTTGCCAGATCACTAATTTCTAAAACAAAAATCGTTGCCAGATATTTTTTTTCTGAATTTTGTAATCAACCGTTGTGTTCGGATACTTTTTTGAGCGACTGTAGGTGGTCATATTATTTTGATATTAGATCGTGTGGGCTCACTCACGGAAATATTGAGCGTGTGCAGTTACCGTTCACAGCAAACTGGAGCGTGTGCAGTAACTGCACACGCTCCAGTTTGCTGTGAACGGTAACTGGAGCATGTACAGTTGCTGTACACTCTCCAGATATTTTTCCTGAATTCTGTAATCACGTGACATGAAGGTTGCCAGATCACTAATTTCTAAAAAAATCGTTGCCAGATATTTTTCCTGAATTCTGTAATCAACTGTAGTGTTCGGATATTTTTTTGAGCGACTGTACATGTCAAATGCATACGCTGAATACTCCATGTAACAAACGTTTTCTGAGCTAGCCTTTGACAGTAACTTTAAAACATTTTACTCTAAGTTTATTAAAATTTATGAAGTCACACAACTTCACATTTAGTGACTTTCATGAAACCAACATTTTCCGTATGAATAAAGAGTCCTTGAACCCAATCTTCAGGTCTTATTTCAGAGCGATAATTTTCTTCCAGATTTAGCAAGGAACTGAAGTGTAAGAGGAGGATGAGACCCGAAACTGCCCCCTGGTGACTTCCCGTAGTCAATCATGCTCTTTGACTAACCTATCCTTACCTCTTGTAGAAGAGCAACTGGTATACGATCATGCTGGGGGTTTGGTTACTCCCAGAGGCACTTCTGATACGGTCATCATCTGTCTCACTTTACGGTGACAGCGTAAGATCTTAAACAAAAATTGTGCTCTATGTGGTTTAACCAAGTGAGGGGGACGCAGTGATGTGGTTGAAATGGAATCTGTTTATTGAGGAAGAGTTTCTTTGCTGGAATGGGTTGGGTTGTTTTACCTCTGAGCGGCACTTTTCGGCACACCATGGACTAAATGGCCAGGTCACATGGACCCCGAAGGCTCAGAGAAGGTTTGGGGAGGGGACCCACTGGAACAGCTGTTGGGAGACAGATGGTAGCCTCCCGTCAATGGGGCGGGGGTGGCTCAGTCGGTAGCGCGCCAGGTTCGTAACCTGCAGTTCCCAGGTTCGAGTCCCAGCTGGGTCAGCGTTGAGATTTATCTCCGCAAAATTCCCCGCCCTGCCCACGGTCAGTAGGGGACACCGACAGGCTTGGAAAGGCCGCCGTCCGTCGGATGGGGCGTTAAGCCGTGGCCACGTGTGCGGGAGAGCCATATTCTGTGCAGGTTAAAGAACACGCTGGATGGCCTTGACGGGAGGCTACCATCTGTCTCCCAACAGCTGTTCCAGTGGGTCCCCTCCCCCAACCTTCTCTGAGCCTTCGGGGTCCATGTGACCTGGCCATTTAGACCATGGTGTGCAAAAAAGTGCCGCTCAGAGGTAAAACAACCCAACCCTGACAAGAGGAGACTCGTTCTTGAGATCTCCATACAGAAACAATTTAAATTGCCAACATCGGATGCCACATTGAAGAAAATACATACACACAAAAAGGAAAACAACTCAGGAACAAAAAAATGCGAATCCTGTAATCCAGAAAGTGTGATATTTAAAAAGGATTTGGGTTGGGTTGTTTTACCTCTGAGCGGCACTTTTTTGCACACCATGGGCTAAATGGCCAGGTCACATGGACGTCGAAGGCTCAGAGAAGGTTGGGGGAGGGGACCCACTGGAACAGCTGTTGGGAGACAGATGGTAGCCTTCCGTCAAGGCCATCCAGCGTGTTCTTTAACGTGCACAGGGTATGGCTCTCCCGCACACGGGGCCACGGCTTAACGTCCCATCCGACGGACGGCGGCCTTTCTAAGCCCATCGGTGTCCCCTACTGACCGTGGTCAGGGCGGGGAATTTTGCGGAGATAAATCTCAACGCTGACCCAGCTGGGACTCGAACCTGGGAGCTGCAGATTACGAGCCTGGCGCGCTACCGACTGAGCCTCCCCCGCCCCATTTAAAAAGGAAGTAACATTCAATATCTATGTCGCATTTACGTAAAGACTTGTAGAAAATTAATGCATAAAAAGCTTGCATAATTTAGATTCAAAATGTAAATCTTTAGAACTTTAGAAAACAAATGATGGTTTGTGATATTTTTATGTAGTTACTATATTGAAAATTTTGATATATTTCAATAAAACTTTTTAATGTAACTAAAAGATTGTTGTTTTTCTAAATTTGGGCGCATTTTATTGCCAGCTCTCTTCCAAAGCTTTCTCCTCTCTCTAATTTTGGATATGTACCATACGGTCCCCAGTTGACTTTTCCTTCTAAATCCGGCCCCCATTTATTTATCACTTAAAATTTG
Source organism: Ryuthela nishihirai (assembly GCA_038380435.1). Classification (NCBI taxonomy): domain Eukaryota; kingdom Metazoa; phylum Arthropoda; class Arachnida; order Araneae; family Heptathelidae; genus Ryuthela; species Ryuthela nishihirai. Next base: position 39,472,859 of record JAWZYU010000018.1, on the reverse strand, counting down.
GTACTTAAAAATTGGAAATAGATCATTCGTTGGTTGAGGCATCAATTACATTATCGATCATAGCTGATTGGCTGATAAATGGCTGACTCAGTTAACCAATAATATGTGAAATCTATCTATGCGCCAACTGCACAATCTCATTGTCTCCATTGCTTCTAAAATTGTCACATACCTTTCGCACCCCCCCCCCCCCCCTGCGATAGGGAACCACCTTGTCGTGGTGGGGGGGGCTTCGGGCCCAGCAACCGGTCGAAGACTTTGCTGACCGGATTGGGTTCCCGGTTGGACAGAGCCAAGACCAACCGAGGTGGGGCGGGGGTGGCTCAGTCGGAAGCGCGCCAGGCTCGTAACCTGCAGTTCCCAGGTTCGAGTCCCAGCTGGGTCAGCGTTGAGATTTATCCCCGTCGTCCCACGGTCAGTAGGGGACCCCGATGGGCTTGGAAAGGTCACCGTCCGTCGGATGGGACGTAAAAACAGTGGACTCGAGTGCGGGAGAACCATATCCTGTGAACGTTAAAGAATACATTGGATTTCCTAGGCGGGATGTTACCATCTGTCTCCCAACAGATGTTCCAGTGGATCCCCTCCCCAAACCTTCTTGAGCCTTCTGGATCTTTGTGACCTGGCCATTTAGCTCATGGTGTGCAAAAAAGTGCCGCTCAGAGGTAAAATAACCCAACCCAACCGAGGTTGAAGACATCGTCGACCGGTTGGGCGTTCCGGTTGGACGGTGTAAAGACCTCAAATCAGGAGCTCCGTGGAACAGTTCAAAGGCTCGGCTGAACGGATTGGTCCCCCAGTAGGCACGAGCCCTTTCAAGGTCTGAGCCTCACTAAGAGTCTCCACCCCAAGTGCCGAGCGAACTTGGGTCACATATCCTTGTTCATGGCTAACCGGGGAACAGATTAAATTTTAGGTTTCTACCGGTGGTTAGTTTTCCTTTTATAGGACTGCTGCCATGTGAGGTTGGGGATGAGATGCATCTATATGGTGAATTCTTGCCCCTGACTCTAGATAGTCGCGGCTTTCCGTTAACTTGGTAGTGTCGTGAGACGGAACCGGGGTTAGCCGCGGTTGCTGAACATCTGACAACAAATAGTACAATACCTTTCGCTACTGCTTCGCTGTATGAAATAGCATGCATGACCTTCTTTTTAGTAAGGTTAGTTCTGAACTGTAGAGATAATATTTTTTTTCAAAATTTCGTCTGCGATTATACTTATTTCTAAATATCATTTCTGCGATCATTTTTTATTTCTAAATTAATCTAAAAAAAAAGCTGTCTTAACGAAAACTGCCATTCCTTGTTTTTCTCTAAGAATCGTAGGGTTGCGTTGTTTTACCTCTGAGCGGCACTTTTTTGCACACCATGGGTAAATGTCCAGGTCACATGGACCCCGAAGGCTCAGAGAACGGTGGGGGAGGGGACCCACTGGAACAGCTGTTGGGAGACAGATGGTAGCCTCCCGTCAAGGCCATCCAGCGTATTTTCCAACGTGCACAGGGTATGGCTCTCCCGCTCACGGGGCCACGGCTTAATGTCCTATCCGACGGACGGCGACCTTTCCAAGCCCATCGGCGTGGATCCTACTGATCGTGACATCGTGTCCCCTACTGATCGTGAGCAGGGCGGGGAATTTTGAGGAGATAAATCTCGACGCTGCCCCAGCTGGAACTCGATACTGGGAACTACGGATTACGAGCCTGGCGCGCTACCGACTGAGCCACCCCCGCCCCAGGTCACAAGGACCTCAGAGGCTCAGAGAAGGTGGGGGAATGGAATCCACTGGATAGCTGTTAAAAGAAATATGGTTGCCTCTCGTCAAGGCCATTCAGCGTGTTCTTTGGATCTTTGCACAAGGAATCACGGCTTTGGTCCCATGCGACGGACGGCCTATTCAAAATCATCGGTGTCCTTTTTCTCACCGAGGGCAGAACGGAATTTAGGGCAGATAAATTCAACGCTAGTCAGATTAATTCAATCGAGCCCAAGTGGGACTCGAATCTGGGAAATGCAGATTTCGAGCTAGGCACGCTACGTGGAACAGTTCAAAGTTTCTGCTGCAAAGTTTCTGCTGCGAAAGTCTTCTGCTGCGAAGTTAGGAACTAAAGAAGTGAGGTATTGACGACTCTGATAAATCATTAATTCTTTGAGCTATCAATAATTTGTCAATCACTAAGAAACTTGGGGCGGGGGTGGGTCAGTCGGTAGCGCGCCAGGCTCGTAATCTGTAGTTCCCAGGTTCGAGTCCCAGCTGGGTCAGCGTTGAGATTTATCTCCGAAAAATTCCCCGCGTTGCCCACGGTCAGTAGGGGACACCGATGGGCTTGGAAAGGCCGCCGTCCGTCGGATGGGACGTTAAGCCGTGGCTCCTTGTGCGGGAGAGCCATACCCTGTGCACGTTAAAGAACACGCTGGATGGCCTTGACGGGAGGCTACCATCTGTCTCCCAACAGCTCTTCCAGTGGGTCCCCTCCCCCAACCTTCTCTGAGCCTTCGGGGTCCATGTGACCTGGCTATTTAGCCCATGGTGTGCAAAAAAGTGTCGCTCAGAGGTAAAACAACCCAACAACCCAACCAATGATCTGAGAGATCCCCTGATGAGTCAACTGAACAATTTTTCGTTGTATCATTGTTTGATTGGTTCCTCAGCTGTGGTTAAAGCATTCCTATTCGTTTAAGAAATTTGAATATTAATTGTACTTATTCTTACCTGCAACTGACGGTTGTTGCAGTCACTTCTGTTTTAAGAGAGCATATTAGTTGAGTTTAGGACTATAAGTGTATATTAATATAAAGAATCAAACATCTAAAAAAAACGAGGTTGGGCACTTTGTGTTGCTTTGTCAGGATTGATTTTCGAAATTTGATGATTTAAAACAATTGCCCTTTTTTGCTGTAATACAGCGAATCACACAAATAATGGTGGTGGGGGGGATTCGGGAAGCACTGTTTCCTAATGCACAAAAGGCATTATATAGAATATTGTACAGTCGGTCAAAAAAGTATCCGAACACTACGGTTGTTAACAGAATCCAAAAAAATATCTGGCTACTTTTTTTTCAGAAAATAGTGATCTGGCAACCTTCGTGTCACGTGACACGTAGGTTGTGCGACTGTGCAGTAACTGCACACGCTCCAGTTTGCTGCGAACGGTAACTGGAGCGTGTACAGTTGCTGTACACGCTCCAGATATTTTTCCTGAATTCTGTAATCACGTGACACGAAGGTTGCCAGATCACTAATTTCTAAAAAAAGGTTGCCAGATATTTTTTTTGAATTCTGTAATCAACCGTAGTGTTCGGATATTTTTTTTGAATTCTGTAATCAACCGTAGTGTTCGGATATTTTTTTTGAATTCTGTAATCAACCGTAGTGTTCGGATATTTTTTTGAGCGACTGTAGGTGGTCATATTATTTTGATACTAGATCGTGTGGGCTCACTCACGGAAATAGTGAGCGTGTGCAGTTACCGTTCACAGCAAACTGGAGCGTGTGCAGTAACTGCACACGCTCCAGTTTGCTGTGAACGGTAACTGGAGCGTGTACAGCAACTGTACACGCTCCAGATATTTTTCCTGAATTCTGTAATCACGTGACACGAAGGTTGCCTGATCACCAATTTCTAAAAAAATCGTTGCCAGATATTTTTTTTGAATTCTGTAATCAACCGTAGTGTTCGGATACTTTTTTGAGCAACTGTACCTGTACATTCCTCCACTCAAAGAGTTTCACTGGAAGCCACAAGAATTATTAAGTACTTTTTTTTCACACGGAAATTGTTAGTGCAATATTTTCTGACAGGTGGATCGATATAGGTGTTACAATTCTTTGGCCATCAAGGAGCCCTGATTTCACACCTTTTGATTTTTTTCTTGTGGGGCTTTGCAAAGAATTATACCTACATGGACGAAATTCGAGACCTGAATCATTTGAAAGCAAGAGCGAGAATAGCAACTGAACAAGTAACAAGAGTTATGCTGCAGCGTGTATATCGAGAAATGGAATACGGGTTAGATATATGCAAGGTCACGAATAGTGCACGTGTGGAAATGTATTAATTACGTTCAAAACTATTTGAGGCAGTTTTCAACTTAATTATTAATCTCTTTATTATGCATAGTGTTTTCCAATATATTATTTCTCGAATCCCCACAAAATGTGGGTTGGGTTGTTTTACCTCTGAGTGGCACTTTTTTGCACACCATGGGCTAAATGGCTAGGTCACATAGACCCCGAGGGCTCAGAGAAGGTTGGGGCAGGGGACCCACTGTAACAGCTGTTGGGAGACAGATGGTAGCCTCCCGTCAAGGCCATCCAGCGTGTTCTTTAACGTGCACAGGGTATGGCTCTCTCGCATAAGGGGCCACGGCTTAACGTCCCATCCGACGGACGGCGCCCTTTACAAGGCCATACGGTGTCCCCTACTAACCGTGGGCAGGGCGGGGAATTTTCCGGAGATAAATCTAAACGCTGACCCAGCTGGGACTCGAAACTGGGAATTACAGATTACTAGCCTGGCGCACTACCGACTGAGCCACTCCCGCCCCCTGGAGTAATGAATTTGTAAGTTAAAAATTGTCATAACTCCTTTAAGAAATCTGAATAATTTTTCTCTTCATATTCGACAAAAAAAGTGTGCTAGTTTATTTAATAAAACTGAGAATGATTTATAACAATTGAATAGTCACCCAATAATTTGATTTCACATAATATTTTTGGTGCTACTAAATTTGTTTCGTAGCTAAAAGTTGAACAAACGAAAGTAAATGCCAAAAATTTCCTAGGTGTCATAGATTTATTCTCTTTTATAAAAAAAATTGCTATGCCAATATTATTAATATCAGTTCAGTCATTCAGTAGGTATTTCATTTCTAGCTGTTGCACCAGGTTCAGGTTATACATCATTCTTCAGAATAATTACTCCGAAATCAATATCTTGTTCCTGCATTATCTGTTTCTTTCTGTTAAAATCTGAATTCAGCAGAATCTATATTTCAGCTGCAGAATTCAAAGTCATTCGAGTGAAAATCCTACAATTGGGCCACCTGTTATTTAACTCTAATGCGGTCAACTTTTACACAGAGATTGCATTGCTAATCATTATTAATTGCCAGCATTAGTCATCATTAATCATAGATTTCATCCCACTAACCGATAGGCGTCGGCAGGAAATTTTCCACTGGAGTACAGAGAACAATTAAGCAAATTTAATGGGATAAAATTCAGTTATTTTAACTGCAATGAAATAATTTATGATAGGGAATCTTAATTTATGGAGGTTGGGTTGTTTTACCTCTGAGCGGCACTTTTTTGCACACCATGGGCTAAATGGCCAGGTCAGAAGGACCCCCGAAGGCTCAGAAGAAGTTTGGGGGAGGGGACCCACTGGAACAGCTGTTGGGAGACAGATTGTAACCTCCCGTCAAGGCCATCCAGCGTGTTCTTTAATGTGCACAGGGTATGGCTCTCCAGCACACGGGGCCACGGCTTAACGTCCCATCCGACGGACGGCGGCCTTTCCAAGCCCATCGGTGTCCCCTACTGACCGTGGGCAGGGCGGGGAATTTTGCGGAGATAAATCTCAACGCTGACCCAGCTGGGACTCGAACCTGGGAACTAGAGATTACGAGCCTGGCGCGCTACCGACTGAGCCACCCCCGCCCTAATTTATGGAGAATTATTGTATTTGCGAACATGTAGACTGGGGTTGGGTTGTTTCACCTCTAAGTGGCACTTTTTTGCACACTATGGGCTAAATGGCCAGGTCACATGGACCCCGAAGGCTCAGAGAAGGTTGGGGGAGGGAACCCACCGTAACTGCTATTGGGAGACAGATAGGCCATCCACTGTGTTCTTTAACGTGCACAGGGTGTAACTCTCCGGCACACGGGGCCACTGCTTAACGTCCCATCCGACGGACGGCGCCTTTCCAAGCCCATCGGTGTCCCCTACAGACCGTGGGCAGGGCGGAGAGTTTTGCGGAGATAAATCTCAACGCTGACCCAGCTGGGACTCGAACTGGGAACTAGAGATTATGAGCCACCCCCGCCCCATGTAAACTAGGCTGAGGACGTTAATTAGCTAATTGTTAGTATTATGAACGGGATTTTGTGATAAATAATTGTTCTGATCAGTCCTTAAATCAGGGACCGGGGGAGGGTTACCTCATCCGAGAGTTCTCTCGAGGCACTATCATATTCTGAAATTCCCAAGTTATAGTTCCTACTGAGCCAGCATCGAAATTTATCTCAGCTAATCCCCATCCTGCCTTCGGGGAAAACGAGACACCTATGAGCAAGGTTGGGTTGGGTTGTTTTACCTCTCAGCGGCACTTTTTTGCACACCATGGGCTAAATGGCCAGGTCGCATGGACCCCGAAGGCTCAGAGAAGGTTGGGGGAAGGGACCCACTGTAACAGCTGTTGGGAGACAGATGGTAGCCTCCCGTCAAGGCCATCCAGCGTGTTCTTTAACGTGCACAGGGTATGGCTCTCCCGCACACAGGGCTTAACGTCCCATCGGACGGACGGCGGTCTTTCCAAGCCCATCGGTATACCATACTGACCGTGGGCAGGGCGGGGAATTTTGCGGAGATAAATCTCAACGCTGACCCAGCTGGGACTCGAACCTGGGAACTACAGATTACGAGCCTGGTCAAATGCGTAGTTAAGGATGAAATACTCATTTATTCAGAGCATCTCTTTATTGAGGATAAGAAAGATTTTGATTCAACGATTTTCTCCGTTCAGAGCATTACTTTACCAAGGATAAGATACATTTCTCTTAATGATCTTATCTGTTCAGAGCATTAGCTCACGTAGGATAAGAAACATTTGACTTAATTATCTGTTCAGAGCATCACTTTACCCAGGATAAGATACATTTTGATTTAACGATCTTGTCTGTTTAGGGTCGGTAGCGCGCCAGGCTCGTAATCTGTAGTTCCCAGTTCAAGTCCCAGCTGGGTCAGCGTTGAGATTTATCTCCGCAAAATTCCCCGCCCTGCCCACGGTCAGTAGGGGACACCGATGGGCTTGGAAAGGCCGCCGTCCGTCGGATGGGACGTTAAGCCGTGGCCACGTGTTCAGGTAGAGCCATACTCTGTGCACGTTAAAGAACACGCTGGATGGCCTTGACGGGAGGCTACCATCTGTCTCCCCACAGCTGTTCCAGCCGGTCCCCTCCCTCCAACCTTCTCTGAGCTTTCGGGGTCCTTGTGACCTGACCATTTAGCCCATGGTGTGCAAACAAGTGCCGCTCAGAGGTAAAACAACCCAACTCATCTGTTTAGATCATTCCCTAACACACGATTAAACATTTGACTTAAAGATCTTATCTGCTGAGAGCATTACCTTACTCAGGATAAGAAACATTTGACTTAATTATCTTATTTGTTTAGAATATTATATCATCCAGGATAAGAAACATTATGATTTAACAGTCATTATCTGTTTACAGTATTTACCTTACCCAGGATAAGAAAAATTTTGACTGAGGTATCTTATCTATTCAAAACATCAGCTTACCCAGGATAAGAAACATTTTCAGGCAATTCCAGGTAGCACCGCTGACGAAGAAGACCGGCCCAGAGTTGCACTCCGACGATGCCGAAAATGAAGAAGACAAAGAAGCAAAGGAGGAGCACGTTGCCAAGCATAGGGAGCGTATCAAGAAGAAGCATCACTAAAATTCTCATACCTGCGGAAGGAGAAAAAAAGAAGCGTTAAGATTCCTAATATATTATTTATCGAAGTTAAACACAGCATATACCTATACAAACAGGTAATGGAATAGCGTGAGTAGTTGGGGAGAGATAGCGGGACTATGAATCCGTGCAATTGAAGATTTGACCAACCTCTTAGATCTAAGGTTGAATGACAGGTGATGGATAGCTTGTTGATTTGTGATCCACGTGCACTGCCGAACCATCAACTACGCAGCCTCACAGTCTCTCCAGTTGCACTCAATTACTCTACTCCAGACACGGTGAGGACCGAGGGTGGCTCAGTCGGTAGCGCGCCAGGCTCGCAATCTACAGTTCCAGGTTCGAGTCCCAGCTGGGTCAGCTTTGAGATTTATCTCCGTAAAATTCCCCGCCCAGCCCACGGTCAGTAGGGGACACCGATGGGCTTGGAACAGGCCGCCGTCCGTCGGATGGGATATTAAGCCGTGGGCCCGTGTGCAGGACAGCCATACACTGTGCACGTTAAAGAACGCGCCGGATGGCCTTGACGGGAGGCTACCATCTGTCTCCCAACAGCTGTTCCAGTGGGTCCCCTCCCCCAACCTTCTGCTGAACCTTCGGGGTCCATGTGACCTGGCCATTTAGCCCTTTGTGTGCAAAAACGTGAAGCTCAGAGGTAAAAAAACCCGACCCAAGTTCGAGTCCCAGCTGGGTCAGTGTTGAGCTTTATTTCCGCAAAATTCCCCGCCCAGCCCACGGTCAGCAGGGGACATGGATAGGTTTGGGAAGGCAGTCGTCCGTCAGACAAGACGTTAAGCCGTGGCCCCGTGTGCGAGAGAGCCATATCCTGTGACGTTAAAGAACACGCTGGATGGCCTTGACGGGAGGCTACCATTTGTCTCCCAACAGCTGTTCCAGTGGGTCCCCTCCCCCAACCTTCTCTGAGCCTTCGGGGTCCATGTGACCTGGCCATTTAGCCCATGGTGTGCAAAAAAGTGCAGCTCAGAGGTAAAACAACGCAACCCAGACACGGTGTCCGAAAAATGTCATCATACTATATTTCCTCGATTATATGACGCACCTTTTTCTACGTTTTAATACCTCTGAAATCGGGAGGGGGGGGGGGGAGTCTTACATTCGACGGCTTTTAAGAATAGATGTCCAAAGACTAAATTGTTTGATTAAAGAGAAAGGAAAATAGTTAATACTAGCTACACGTAAAAGAGGATTGTGATCGCTCAATCTTTGTGGTTGTTGGAGTAACAGCGTGTTCAATGTAGCAATTAATAAACCGATTCCAGAGTGTTTAAGGAAGGGTTTGGGTTGGGTTGTTTTACCTCTGAGTGGCACTTTTTTGCACAAATTGGGCTAAATGGCCAGGTCACATGGACCCCGAAGGCTCAGAGAAGGTTGGGGGAGGGGACCCACTGGAACAGGTGTAGGGAGACAGAAGGTAACCTCCCGTCAAGGCCATCCAGCGTGTTCTTTAAGGTGCGCAGGGTATGGCTCTCCCGCACACGGAGCCACGGCTTAACGTCCCATCCGACGGACGGCGGCCTTTCCAAGCACATCGGTGTCCCCTACTGACCGTGGGCAGGGCGGGGAATTTTGAGGAGATAAATCTGAACTCTGACCCAGCTGGGACTCGAACCTGGGAACTACAGATTACGAGCCTTTCGCGCTACCGACTGAGCCACCCCCGCCCCGTTGAAGGGAAGAATACGAGGCTTGGCTGTTATCTGAGCACTTTCCACTGATCTCTTCTGGTAAGATCAATAGAGCATCCGCTCCAAAATTTCCAGAATGGGACTCAACAGTTTGGAAGAAGTTTATGAGAAGAAACAGTGAAACAATCGTTCAAGTCGAATATTATAAACGCACTTGATGGTACAGAAGACGATATTTTATGGGACAGTTCTAATATTGATTGCCCTGACTCAAAAATCAACTCAGAAGATTCTGTAAACTCGAATTGTGAAACAGGATTTGTGAGTGATGATGAGGACAGGGAACAGAAAAATTATTTCATTAATTTTTAGTTTTGTATTGATTTTGTTTGTTGATGCAAATATACAGTCGCTCAAAAAAGTGTCCGAACGCTATAGTTGATTACAAAATTCAGGAAAAATATCTGGCAACGATTTTTTTAGAAATTAGTGATCTGGCAACTTTCGTGGTTGAGAATCACAACAAAGGTTGCCAGATCACTAATTTCTAAAAAAATCGTTGCCAGATATTTTTTCTGAATTTTGTAATCAACCATAGTGTTCGGATACTTTTTTGAGCGACTTTACATACTGCGAGGACGACAAATGCCTCTCTAGGTGTGTTTGTTAAGGCAAGGAACTTCGGAAAGTTTTCGTTCAATCTATCAAAATGAAGGATGTGATCAAGTCATTAGTTTTTACTCGATTACTTTTTTTTTCAGTGCAATGACACCTACTATATTGTAGTATAATTCCTTTTTCCTTTCCTTACATTGATTATTATTTTATTCCTATAATAGTAATTTTTAGTACTCTGCGCTTTTTCTTATTTAACCTTAAAACGGGTTGGGTTGTTTATCTCTGAGGGCACTTTATTGCACACGCTGGGATAAAAGGCTTGGTCACAAAGACCCCGAGGGCTCAGAGAAAGTAGGGAGAAGGGGAACCACTGGATAGCTGTTAGATGGGAGGCTAATAAAGAACACAATGGATGGCCTTGACGGGAGGCTACCATCTGTCTCCTAACAACTGTTCCAGTGGGTCCCCTCCCCCAACCTTCTCTGATCTTTTGGGGTCCTTGTGACTTGGCCATTTAGTTCTTGGTGTGCAAAAAAGTGCCGCACAGAGGTAAAACAACCTAACGTTAAAGAACACACTGGATGGCCTTGACGGGAGGTTACCATCTGTCTCCTAACAACTATTCCAGTGGGTCCCCTCCCCCAACCTTCTCTGATCCTTTGGGGACCTTGTGACCTGGCCATTTAGCTCTTGGTGTGCAAAAAAGTGCCGCACAGAGGTAAAACAACCTAACGTTAAAGAACACACTGGATGGCCTTGACGGGAGGCTACCATCTGTCTCCTAACAACTGTTCCAGTGGGTCCCCTCCCCCAACCTTCTCTGATCCTTTGGGGATCTTGTGACCTGGCTATTTAGCTCTTGGTGTGCAAAAAAGTGCCGCACAGAGGTAAAACAACCTAAGGTTAAAGAACACACTGGACGGTCTTAACGGGAGGCTACCATCTGTCTCCTAACAACTGTTCCATTGGGTCCCCTCCCCTAACCTTCTCTGATCCTTTGGGGTCCTTGTGACCTGGCCATTTAGCTCTTGGTGTGCAAAAAAGTGCCGCACAGAGGTAAAACAACCTAACGTTAAAGAACACACTGGATGGCCTTGACGGGAGGCTACCATCTGTCTCCTAACAATTGTTCCAGTGGGTCCCCTCCCCCAACCTTCTCTGATCCTTTGGGGTCCTTGTGACCTGGCCATTTAGCTCTTGGTGTGCAAAAAAGTGCCGCACAGAGGTAAAACAACCTAACGTTAAAGAACACACTGGATGGCCTTGACGGGAGGCTACCATCTGTCTCCTAACAATTGTTCCAGTGGGTCCCCTCCCCCAACCTTCTCTGATCCTTTGGGGTCCTTGTGACCTGGCCATTTAGCTCTTGGTGTGCAAAAAAGTGCCGCACAGAGGTAAAACAACCCAACCCGAGCTACGTCTAGTAAATGTACTAGTGTTTACATGAAAAGATATATCGCACTTGATTTTGAAGTCATTTTTTTTCAGAGCCTGATTTAATCTGCTTTGAAGTGCTTAAATTTTTATAGTTCTTTACTCTTCCTGTATCATCACTGCGCTTTCACGTGCTCACTTCAGTAAAAGGTAAAGGCCGACTGAGATGAAGAAAACATGTGACGTAGCAGTGAAGGCAAAAAGCAAGTAATGAACTTTAAAATTTAAGTTCTTTAACTTTAATTAAATCAAGCTCTAAGAGACAATAGAGCAACAGACTTCGAAACAAGTTGTGTGAAAGGAAATTCTGTTGTTCTATACGTATACAGTTTTCAGAGTATTTAATATTTTTAAAGACCACAAAGAGCAATAACGGACGTATTTAGAAACTTGACATAACGGTGTAAAGAATTAAGCAGGAATAGGTTTAGTATGTGCAACGTAAATGAAAGAGAAGTTTTGATGCAGGTATTTAGCAACCCGTTTTGTGAATTGCTTAAAATCCTAAACAACAATATGAAAAAGATGAAAATACAAAACTAGAATTTCAAATTTTGCAATGATAACAATTTAGATTGGAATAAAAACATTTGAATGTTATTAAAAAATAAAAGTGAAGGCAGGCACGTCCCAGGATTTACTTTCGGGAGAGAGAATTATTAAACTATTCCACCGGACAGGAGAGGTCCAAATGATATTTTAAATGGAATAAAATTTTACAGTTGTTTTTTAAATATACTATTAGTGTCAGATATACAGTCGTATCAGAATAATATGACCACCTACCATAGTATATGTATGGTAGGTGGTCATATTATTCTGATTCGACTGTGTATACTTGTATATTATACAGCATGCATAATGTAGAATTAAAATAAAATTATACAAAGACAACGATTTTGGATTTCAAAGCAAGTTTGAGATTTCGTGTAAGACGACCGTATTTTTGGAGGTGGGAGAGGAGGATCCGGACCTGTGGAGGTGGAGGGTTGATTAAATCGTTAGCGTATCAGGCTCATAACCTAACATTTCCAGGTTCGATTCCTTACTGTGACAATGCTGAGATATTCACCCCCAAAACCCTACTCTGATACCGGTGAGAATAGGGGACACCGGTGGGTTTGGAAACGTCGACGCAGGAGAGACATACTCGTAGACGTTAAAGAACTATAGGCATGTATAAGTCTGTAATTAGGGTTATATTAATAGAAACAATTACTTTTACAAAAATAAATAATATTACAATTATGTCATGTTAACTGCGCAAGAGTTAAGATTTATCACCCAATCCCCACACTGACCTCGGTGAGAATGGAGACTACGATGGGTTCGGAAAGTCCTCCATCAATTGGATGGGACTTTAAGCCATAGGGGCGGGGGTCACTCAGTCGGTAGCGCGCCAGGCTCGTAATCTGTAGTTCCCAGGTTCGAGTCCCAGCTGGGTCAGCGTTGAGATTTATCTCCGAAAAATTTTAACGTTAAGCCGTGACCCCGTGTGCGCGAGAGCCATACCCTGTGCACGTTAAAGAACACGCTGGATGGCCTTGACGGGAGACTACCATCTATCTCCGAACAGATATTCCAGTGGGTCCCCTCCCCCAACCTTCTCTGAGCCTTCGGGGTCCATGTGACCTGGCCATTTAGCCCATGGTGTGCAAAAAAGTGCCGCTCAGAGGTAAAACAACCCAACCCTGGTTATTTAACAGAGTTTGCTTACAAAAAAAGAGTAGAGAAAAAAGAGAGAGTCTCACAGAGAGACAAACTCAACCTTTTGGAAATTCCAATAAATAGTGGTTATTCATTTCCAGTGGCAAAACGTGAGTAGCAATTGGGGAGACTAGGTGAGAGTATGATTGTGCCCATATCGAATGATCATGTTGACTCCTTGGAGTCCAAGACGATTGGCCAGCCTCGTAATCTGCAGTTCGCAGGTTCGAGTCCCAGCTGGGCCAGTGTTGAGATTTATATCCGCAAAATTCCCTGTCCTGCCGCCGATCAGTAGGGGACACCGATGGGCTTGTAAAGGCTGCCGTCCGTCGGATGGGACGTTAACTCCGTGTTCGGGAGTTGGGTTGGGTTGTTTTACCTCTGAGCGGCACTTTTTTGCACATCATGGGCTAAATGTCCAGGTCACATGGACCCCGAAGGCTCAGAGAAGGTTGGGGGAGGGGACCCACTGGAACAGCTGTCGGGAGACAGATGGTAGCCTCCCGTCAAGGCCATCCAGCGTGTTCTTTAACGTGCACAGGGTATGGCTCTCCCGCACACGGAGCCACGGCTTAACGTCCCATCCGACGGACGGCTGCCTTTCCAAGCCCATCGGTGTCCCCTACTGACCGTGGGCAGGGCGGGGAATTTTGCGGAGATAAATCTCAACGCTGACCCAGCTGGGACTCGAACCTGGGAACTACAGATTACGAGCCTGGCGCGCTACCGACTGAGCCACCCCCGACCCCGTGTTCGGGAGAGTCATACCCTGTCTACGTTAAAGAACACGCTGGATGGCCTTGACGGGAGGCTACCATCTGTCTTTCAACAGCTGTTCTAGTGGATCCCCTCCCCCAACTTTTTCCGAGCCTTCGGGTTCCTTGTGACGTGGCCATTTAGCCCATTGTGTGCAAAACAGTGCCCCTCAGAGGTCAGAGGTCAGGTTAAACAATCTAACCCAAGACGATTATGCGGAATAGCTCAGTTTTCAATTCTAAATTGTTTTTAAAGAATTATTTCACACCCCAAATGCGATGGAATTTGCGCTCCAGTGGTTCAAATCCAAGGAAGAAGATCATTTACAATATACTCTGTTCTCGTTGAGAAAGGCGAAAGCGATAGACTTTCTAAAGCTCTGATTCATCATATAATCTGTTCAGTCAGACTCTGTGTGCTTGAGAGAGACATATCCTCTGCATCTAAAGAACCTTCTAAATTGTCTTGACCGAGTCCTCCATCTCTCTTCTCGCAGCTGTCAAATGGATCTTCTTCCCCTAACCAATTTTTAGTCCTTCGGGATCTGTCCATTTAGCCCAGTGTCTCGTAAACTGTGTGCCGCGAGAGATTCCAAGTGTGCCGCGAGAGATTTTCAAATTGACACTCGATATTCCAAAGATTTCATTTTGACTTGACTTGTGTTATCGACATGCTTTAATATCGACGTGCCATCGACGTGCTTTAATAAAAATCTTTCAGATTTTATCAACTGGGATCTTGTAAGTATTTATCAAGCTTTTTCCAAATTTTGGTATTAATTTTTGCTTATTTCAAGCCATAGAATGGACAAATATTTGAAACAAACACCGAGTTATGATTAATTATATGTATTATTATATTTATTTTAAATGAAATGCATTTAACGAAACTTCAATTTTTCTCTTTTTACATAACCATCAAAAATTCTTTTTTAGGTCTGCCGCGGAAAAAAAAATTAGATTCAGTGTGCCGCGGAAAAAAATTAGATTCATTGTGCCGCGGAAAAAAATTAGCTTCAGTGTGCCGCAGAGTAAAAAAGTTTGCGAGACACTGATTTAGCCCATTGTGGACAGAAGAGTGCGACTCAGAGATAAAACAACGAAAAGCAACTTATCCCTTCAAGTTTTAAAGTCAGAAATAAAGTTGTTTGTCCCTGACACTTATCCAGTGAGCTCAGTTCTCCATCTCTGTTCTGAATCCCGAGATTTATGTCATTATTTTGATCCGTTTACCACAGGAAAAAAGGATTCATTTATGGATAAAATAACTCATTCATGACTTGATTCCCTGGTAAAAACGACATGAAAACAATATATTTATAATAAATTTTAAATCATTTTATTTCATCGTTAGAGTTAGAGAAAATATATTCGTTTCCATAAATTAAGGAACAACCCTATGTACGTCAATGGGGCGCTAATGTCGAAGCTCTATAACTTCTAAAAAAAAGTGTTTTTGTTTTGAAAAATGAGATTGCAGATAAAGATCTCAATCAAATATATAAATATCTAGATTTGCAGCAATATCCGTTCATTATTTAAAGAGTTTTTGAAGTCTGAATATTTAAAAATGTAATAATAGTCTTAAATTTTTTAAAAAGCTGATGAATATTGAAATAATTCTTTACACAAGCTTCTAAAATACACACGTACCCATATTTTATTAAAAACTTTGATACAATGCTAATTACTAAGTTTTAATTAACTTCTGAGGTAAATGTTTTGCGACTGGCATTTTTATTGTTAAATTTTCAAGCTTCCAAACTTTTAAATACTGAACGAATATTGTTGAAAATCGAGTTATTGATATATTTGATGGAGATCTTTATCTAATAAGTTTTTTAAGGAAAAACAGTATTTTAAAAGTTATATATCTTTGACGTTAGTTCCCATTGGCATAATAAATGGCTGTTCCTTAATTTATGGTATCCAGTGTACAGTCGCTCAAAAAAGTATCCGAACGCCATGGTTGATTGCAGAATTTAGAAAAAATATCTGGCAACAATTTTTTTAGAAATTAGTGATCTGGCAACCTTCGTGTCACGTGACACGAAAGGTTGTCAGATCACTAATTTCTAAAAAAAATCGTTGCCAGATATTTTTTCTGAATTCTGTAATCAACTTTAGTGTTCGGATACTTTTTTGAGTGACTGTAGGTGGTCATATTATTTTGATACTAGATCGTGTGGGCTCACTCACGGAAATATTGAGCGTGTGCAGTTAACGTTCACAGCAAACTGGAGCGTGTGCAGTAACTGCACACGCTCCAGTTTGCTGTGAACGGTAACTGGAGCGTGTACAGTTGCTGTACACGCTCCAGAAATTTTTCCTGAATTCTGTAATCACGTGACACGAAGGTTGCCAGATCACTAATTTCTAAAAAAATCGTTGCCAGATATTTTTTTTGAATTCTGTAATCAACCGTAGTGTTCGGATACTTTTTTGAGCGATTGTACATTTACTTCAAAGGGAGAAAATACATGTGTAATAAAGTACACTTAGCATGTTTTTTTAACTTAAAAATATTTTGTCTCAGGGTGACGCGAACATTTTGTTGCTCGAATTTTTTTTATCTTATCGTAGTTTGCAAAAAGAGTTTCATAAACTATGAGACTGTTTTAGTGGAGCTGCAATTTAAGTCATGTGACGTAAAAGAGGCCAAGAGTTATGTCTAGGAGATGATAATGCAGAAATGCCGAGAATTTTCTTGAGAATACCTCAAGCCATTGAGGAAAATGTATCTGCTTTAACTCGAGCCAAGGGAGTCGTTAGACGTGACTTTCAAACAACACACGTGGGTTAAGGGGAAAAAAAAAACACCAAAAGTTATGTTTCAGCGTTGCTTTCAGAGGCAGATAGATCAAGTTTTCGTTAAAGAAAAATGCAAAATTCCTTCTTTTTTAAACTAAAGTTTTTACATCTCATTTGTAACAATTAACGTTTGATTCGTAAACAATTCCTCTCGGCGATATTTAAGTACATTGAGAGCGAAGAGGTTGTTTTAGTTACTTAGAGGAGAACTTCTGTTATTGGAAAGGAGGTGCACAGGGGTTCGGTTGTGTTAGCTGTGAGCATTAGTTTTTTGCACACGTTGTGATAAATGGCCAGGTCACAAGAACCCCAAGGGTTCAGAGAAGGTTTGGGGTAGAGAACCCACTGGACAGCTGTTAGGAGACAGAAAACTTCCTGTCAAGGAAATTCAGCGTGTTCTTTAACGTTCACAGCTTATGGCTTTCCTGTACAGAGTGCCTTTCCAATCCACCAGTGTACCCTTTCTGCCCAAGGAAAGGGTGAGTATTAGTGGAGAACATCTCAACCCTTGCAAAAGCGGGACTCGAATCTGGGAACCCCAGATTACGAGCATGGAGGTGTATCAATTGAGGCAACCCCTGTCCCGTGTAGGGATTGAGTTCTGCCACGTTTTGTAATTGTGAGAGGAATCTTGATTATGGCAGAGCATTCTCAAATTTTCGGTTAAGTTTTTGTTCTGAGCGGGACTTTTTACACATAACGTACTAAATAGCAAGATCATAAGATTTTGAGGATTCCGATGTCGGAAAGGACCCACAGGACAGCTTTTAAATAGATTCGGTTCAAGAAATTCCGGGGCACTCCAGGATTTTGGGATCCTTTCCTTCTGCCAGAAATGAATCATAAACAAATTTGTAAGTAAGTAAATTAATAAATATTAATAATAGAGATGTATCTTAGAGAGTTATTTTTACGTGTACTATTCTTTTTAAGACAATTGGATGCCACTCAATACTTTTAATAACTAACTGAGAGAAAAATAATTCGTAGAGTCTTCCAAAAAGGAATGCTAGAAAGATATTTTGACTTCGACATTTCCTTAAAATTCAGCTATAGATTTCTTTTATAAATCCTAAAGTTACCAATTTCAAACATTTTCATCTTTCTAAAGAGAATAAGGAGAAGTGGAGGATTTGTATTGTGTTGGACTAATTCCAAAGGTTGCATAAGTTAAAAAAAAATATTAATTTCTCCTTAAAAATCCCACCAAGTCTTTGCAAGCTAAAAGGCCATTTCTTGCTTGGGCCTAAGAGTATGAAAATATATAAATAAGTTGGGTTGTTTTACCTCTGCGAGGCTTTTTTGCACACAATAGGCTAAATGGCCTGGTCACAAGGACCCCGAAGGGTCAGAGGAGGTTGGGGGAGTGGATCCAGTGAAACAGCTATTGGGAGACAGATGGTAGCCTCCCGTCAAGGTCATTCAGCGTGTTCTTTAACGTGTGCAGGTTATGGCTCTCCGCATACGGGGTCACTGCTTAACGTCCCATCCGACGGACGGCTGTCTTTCTAAGACCATCGGTTTTGCGGAGATAAATCTCAACGCTGACCCAGCTGGGACTCGAACCTGGGAACTACAGATTACGAGCCTGTCTCGCTACCGACTGAGCTACTCCATATAAATAAGTCATTTCTTACGCATGCTCAGTGAAAATGTGTTATTGTCGAAAGACAATATCAATTGGACACCTGCAAAGCTAGATAACGTACAGAGTCAAGTCTCCAGGATTAAGATAAACAGAATAAGAATTGGAAATTACAATTTAAAGGGCAAACTGTTCAAAATAAAGAAATCAGATAACAATTTATGCAATCATAGCAATTTAAAAAAGACATGGTTGAGTGGTTAGCGTGCTTGACTACTGATCTAAGGGACCTGGGTAAGGCATGCATGGATATGTGTCGTTTTTCTGTTGAGGTCCTTTTAGAAATTTGGGGCAGGGTAGCTCAGTCGGTAGCGCGCCAGGCTCGTAACCTGTAGTTCCCAGGTTCGAGTCCCAGCTGGGTCAGCGTTGAGATTTATCTCCGCAAAAATTCCCTGCCCTGCCCACGGTCAGTAGGGGACACCGATGGGCTTGGAAAGGCCGCCGTCCGTCGGATGGGACGTTAAGCCGTGGCCCCGTGTGCGGGAAAGCCATACCCTGTGCACGTTAAAGAACACGCTGGATGGCCTTGACGGGAGGCTACCATCTGTCTCCCAACAGCTGCTCCAGTGGGTCCCCTCACCCAACCTTCTCTGAGCCTTCGGGTTCCATGTGACCTGGCCATTTAGCACATGGTGTGCAAAAAAAGTGCCGCTCAGAGGTAAAACAACCCAACCCTTTTAGACATTCTACTATAGCATATAAACAGTCAGACCTCTGTGGCAAGCAGCTGCTTGAGGGGTATTCATTATATTGAACTGTCTAAAATTTTAGACAGATATACTGGTGTTTTTGATTCTTTGAGGAATGTTGGTATTCATTGGAATTCAGTTTTGGAAAATAAAAACAAAATGAAGTAAAAAAAAATAAGTTTAAAAGTTTTCTTTTAAATGTCTAAAGGAATGTGGTATATGTAATAGAATTTGATGATTTTTAATTTCTAAATTTCCTTGACTTGTTTAGATAGAGGGATTTAGCTTTATTCCCTGCTTTTCTCAAGTACACTTATCCCTCGATTTACACGGTACTCAGTTCACACAATTTTGACTTTGCACGGTCAAAAAATGCAACCAGTTTCGATTAACACGGTACAGATTGAGACATACATAGAAAGGAAATCTCAGTCAGTACCGTGTAAATCGAAACTGGTTGCATTTTTTGACCGTGCAAAGCCAAAATTGTGTGAACTGAGTACCGTGTAAATCGAGGGATAGGTGTATTTGTATTTGGAGGATTTTTATTGTATTTTACTGTATTAATTCCGAAGTTTGCATAGGTTGAAAAAATATTAATTTTCCTTAAAAACTAGGGAGTCTATTCTTGCGCGTCTTCTTTATAAATAATTATTTATTTATAAAGAAGTCATTTCTTACGCATGCTCATTGAACACGTGTTATTGTCCAAAGACAATATTAAAAATGGATATCTGCAAAACCAGACGATGTATTATTTGCCTGACTGTGTATATACAGCAAAACATATGGTGCAAGGTTTAGAGATGAATTCGGGCTCAAATTTTCAAACCGGAACCAGCTCGAACCATTTCGTTAATTACTGAGTCCCAGCCCGATTAGGTAAATCCAAATTGTGACTTACCGTAAAACATTTATACATAAAAATGAATAAATGAATTGACAGTAAAATTACACAGTTATATAATATACTGCCCTACCAAAATATTAGAGAATTCTACGTATCGATTGGAATATAACTTCGAAGCTCTGTAACTTCTAGAAATGCATTTAATGAAAGAATGTGACTGAAGATGAATTAAAGATCATAGTCAAATCTATTTCAACCTCCGCTTTCAACAATATTCGTTCAGTATTTAATCTAAACTGGAACATTTAACAATAAATTTTCTTGTTTTATAAAAATCATTCATAATTCTTTAATTCTGAAGTAATTGTTACTCAAACTTCTGCAATGTATATTTTTTTATAAAAATTTTTTTGAAACAATAAATTTCTGAGGTACATTCTTATAAATTTACCTCAGAAACTGTTGTGAAATGTCCCATTACTGTTGTGAAATGTTCCAGATTCCATACCTCATTATTTACAGAACGAATATTGTTGAAAACTCGAAGTTTAAATGCGAAGTTTATTTACGGATATTTGGTTATGATCTTTAATTTATCTTCAATCACATTTTTTCTTTTACTTTAAAAAAAGCACTTAGGGAAGAAAAGAATCCTAGAAGCTACTATTAAAAACATCTGGTAAAAGTTATCGATGACGCGAAGGAAATCGAATCCGCAACTCTCATAAACATATTTTAAAGTGTTCTGCCAGTTAAACCACGCATCAACCGCTAATAGTTTTCCAGAATAAGACCTATAAAATCTTTCATTGAGATGTTGCGGACCTTGCGCCATCTATGTATTTCAAGAGAGGTAACTTTTCCAATTGCTGTTAATGATTTAGATCAGCGGTTCTCAATGTGGGGTACGCGGTAAAATATTTTGGGGTATGCCGTGAGAGCTAAAAAGTCGCTAGATCTAGTAACAAAGTCGCTAAGTTGGCGACACTGCTGTGCAAAAATGTAATATTTTGTGTTTATCGATACATGTAATTTATGAATACAAAATTTAATGTGAATATATATATATATTTTATTTTATTCCCATTGTTATACTATAACTATAGTTTTATCTATCTATACAAGGGGTACGTCAGTTACATACATATTTCCAGGCGGTACGTGAAGCATAAAAGGTTGAGAACCATTGATTTAGATGATTAAAAAACATTAGCAACAATTGGAAAAGTTTCCTCCCCTGAAGTATAGATGGCGTAAGGTCCGCCACATCTCAGTGAAAGATTTATAGGTCTTATCCATTAACTTCTAGAAGCTACCTCTGGGTTTTACAGGCCTTCTCATACAAGGACAGGGGCGGGGTGGCTCAGTCGGTAGCGCGCCAGGCTCGTAATCTGTAGTTCCCAGGTTCGATCCCAGCTGGTCAGCGTTGAGATTTATCTCCGCAAAAATTTCCTGCCCTGCCCACGGTCAGTAGGGGACACCGATGGGCTTGGAAAGGCCGCCGTCCTTCGGATCGGACGTTAAGCCGTGGCCCCGTGTGCGGGAGAGCCATACCCTGTGCACGTTAAAGAACACGCTGGATGGCCTTGACGGGAGGCTACCATCTGTCTCCCAACAGCTGTCCAGTGGGTCCCCTCACCCAACCTTCTCTGAGCCTACGGGGTCCTTGTGACCTGGCCATTTAGCACATGGTGTGCAAAAAAAGTGCCGCTCAGAGGTAAAACAACCCAACCCTTTTAGACATTCTACTATAGCATATAAACAGTCAGACCTCTGTGGCAAGCAGCTGCTTTATTAGGGGGTATTATTATATTAAACTGTCTAAAATTTTAGACAGATAGACTGGTTTTTTTGATTCTTTGAGGAATGTTGGAATTCAGGTATTCATTGGAACTCAGTTTTGGAAAATAAAAACAAAATGAGGTAAAAAGAATATTATAGCTTTCTTTTAAATGTCTAAAGGAATGTGGTATATGTAATAGAATTTGATGATTTTTAATTTCTAAATTTCCTTGACTTGTTGAGATAGAGGGATTTAGCTTTATTCCCTGCTTTTCTCAAGTATTTGTATTTGGAGGATTTTTATTGTATTGTATTGTAGTGTATTAATTCCAAAGTTTGCAAAGGTTGAAAAAATATTTATTTTCCTTAAAAACTAGGGAGTCTATTCTTGCTTGGAACTACAGGGAGGAAAATATGTAAAGAAGTCATTTCTTACGCATGCTCATTGAATACGTGTTATTGTCCAAAGACAATATTAAAAATGGATATCTGCAAAACCAGACGATGTATTATTTGCCTGACTGTGTATATACAACAAAACATATAGTGCAAGGTTTAGAGATGAATTCGGGCTCAAATTTTCAAACCGGAACCAGCCCGAACCATTTACCTCCGTTAATTACGGAGTCCCAGCCCGATTAGGTAAATCCAAATTGTGACTTACCGTAAAACATTTATACATAAAAATATGAATAAATGAATTGACAGTAAAATTATACAGTTATATAATATACTGCCCTACCAAAATATTAGAGAATTCTACGTATCGATTGGAATATAACTTCGAAGCTCTGATTTAATGAAAAAATGTGACTGAAGATGAATTAAAGATCATAGTCAAATCTATTTCAATCTTCGCTTTCAACAATATTCTTTCAGTATTTAATCTAAACTGGAACATTTAACAATAAATTTTCTTGTTTTATAAAAATCATTCATAATTCTTTAATTCTGAAGTAATTGTTACTCAAACTTCTGCAATGTATATTTTTTTTATAAAAAATGGTTTGAAAATATAAATTTCTGAGGTAAATTCTTATGAATTTACCTCAGAAACTGTTGTGAAATGTTCCAGATTCCATACCTCATTATTTACAGAACGAATATTGTTGAAAACTCGAAGTTTAAATGCGAAGTTTATTTACGGATATTTGGTTATGATCTTTAATTTATCTTCAGTCACATTTTTTCTTTTACTTTAAAAAAAGCACTTAGGGAAGAAAAGAATCCTAGAAGCTACTATTAAAAACATCTGGTAAAAGTTATCGATGACGCGAAGGAAATCGAATCCGCAACTCTCATAAACATATTTTAAAGTGTTCTGCCAGTTAAACCACGCATCAACCGCTAATAGTTTTCCAGAATAAGACCTATAAAATCTTTCATTGAGATGTTGCGGACCTTGCGCCATCTATGTATTTCAAGAGAGGTAACTTTTCCAATTGCTGTTAATGATTTAGATCAGCGGTTCTCAATGTGGGGTACGCGGTAAAATATTTTGGGGTATGCCGTGAGAGCTAAAAAGTCGCTAGATCTAGTAACAAAGTCGCTAAGTTGGCGACACTGCTGTGCAAAAATGTAATATTTTGTGTTTATCGATACATGTAATTTATGAATACAAAATTTAATGTGAATATATATATATTTTATTTTATTCCCATTGTTATACTATAACTATAGTTTTATCTATCTATACAAGGGGTACGCCAGTTACATACATATTTCCAGGCGGTACGTGAAGCATAAAAGGTTGAGAACCATTGATTTAGATGATTAAAAAACATTAGCAACAATTGGAAAAGTTTCCTCCCCTGAAGTATAGATGGCGCAAGGTCCGCCACATCTCAGTGAAAGATTTATAGGTCTTATCCATTAACTTCTAGAAGCTACCTCTGGGTTTTACAGGCCTTCTCATACAAGGACAGGGGCGGGGTGGCTCAGTCGGTAGCGCGCCAGGCTCGTAATCTGTAGTTCCCAGGTTCGATCCCAGCTGGTCAGCGTTGAGATTTATCTCCGCAAAATTCCCCGCCCTGCTCACGGTCAGTAGGGGACACCGATGGACTTGGAAAGGCCACCGTCCGTCGGATGGGACGTTAAACCGTGGCCCCGTGTGTGGGAGAGCCATACCCTGTGCACGTTAAAGAACACGCTGGATGGCCTTGACGGGAGGCTACCATCTGTCTCCCAACAGCATGTTCCATTGGGTCCCCTCCCCCAACCTTCTTCTGAGCCTTCGGGGTCCATGTGCCTGGCCATTTAGCCCATGGTGTGCAAAAAAGTGCCGCTCAGAGGTAAAACAACATAACACATACAAGGACCATGCCCCACTAAGTCCTGGATGACCACTTCCTCCATTAAAGCTAACACGACATACAAAGTTTGCCTGCTTACTCCCTTACCACTATGCCACTTAAGGCCATTAAAAGTGCAGTTATGTGGCTTCGAAATTAGATTCCCATTGACAAAACATGGCAATTATCTAATAGTTTCGTAGGACATTGTATTTATACACTTTCTTCCTCACATATTTATATATTCTATTTAAGCTTAGAATTATTAATTTTGGAGAGATTGTGCAAGGTTTATTGCCGTAACTGCAGTTTCAAATGCAGGGTACCCGAAAAATAACGAAGGGATTTCGAATTGGGTTGTTTTACCTCTGAGCGGCACTTTTTTGCACAGCACGGACTAAATGGCCAGGTCACATGGACCCCGAAGGCTCAGAGAAGGTTGGGGTAGGGGACCCACTGGAACAGCTGTTGGGAGACAGATGGTAGCCTCCCGTCAAGGCCATCCAGCGTGTTCTTTAACGTGCACAGGGTATGGCTCTCCCGCACACGGGGCCACGGCTTAACGTCCCATCCGACGGACGGCGGCATTTCCAAGCCCATCGGTGTCCCCTACTGACCGATGGGCAGGGCGGGGAATTTTGCGGAGATAGATCTCAACGCTGACCCAGCTGGGACTCGAACCTGGGAACTACAGATTAGGAGACTGGCGCGCTACCGACTGAGCCGCCCCCGCCCCCGAAGGGATTTCGAGAACCAATAAGTAGGAAAGTTATATACGTATTCAAGAAAGTAATTTATTAATTGAAAGCGTACCTCTAAATGTGTTGAACATATTAGTGAATACCCGCATGTGCATGTGCACATTCGTGACCCTGTATATGTTCAATCGGGATTTCACTTTTTACCATTCACATTTCCTAACAGATGAATTGGCCGAGGGTGGGGGGGGGTCGAATTCTATGGCCATCAAAGGAGCCCTGATTTTGACACCCCTTGATTTTTTTTCTTTTGGAGCTTTTTAACGAATTATGTTCACATGGATAAAATTCGAGACCAGAATCATAAAGAACAAGAGAAGTAACTGAATAAGTAACAAGAGATATGCTGTGATGTATATGGCAAAAAGTAGAATATCCGTTGGACACATGCTGGTAACGAAGGTGGAAATTCACTAATTATGTTCAAAACTATTTGAGGTACAGTCGCTCAAAAAATATCCGAACACTATGGTTGATTACAGAATTCAGAAAAAATATCTGGCAACGATTTTTTTAGGAATCAGTGATCTGGCAACCTTCGTGTCACGTGACACGAAGGTTGCCAGATCACTAATTTCTAAAAAAATCGTTGCCAGATATTTTTTCTGATTTTTGTAATCAACCATAGAGTTCGGATACGTTTTTTGAGCAACTGCACGTTTTAAATTAAAATATTATTATTTATTATATTAATTAAATTATTAAAAATTAATTAATTTATTAATTTATTATTAATTAATTAATTAAATTAATTAATTTATTAAAATTTATTATATTAATTAAATTATTTTCTTACATATTGGTTCTCGAAACAGAACCATCATTTTTCCTACACCGTACATTTCGTGTATGCTCTACAACTGATGAATTCCTTATTTTAAGTTCTATTTCTTCCCATATTAAGATATAAGTGGTATATTTTTATATCATTCCTCCCTAGTATAATATTCGTATATTTTTTCCTGGATGCGTAAAGCTTAACCGTCAGCTCAAAATCCAGGTTCATTCGTATAAAGGTCTCTTTCGTAAAGAGTCTATAGCAAGAAAGCTCTACGAGTGCTGCCGTCAGCTAAAACAGGTAGTTGAGCCGCGAACTGTCAAGGTGGAAATAAAAATCACGCTGTGACCTATAAAGTTTAATGCGAAGTAGGTAAGATATGATATCGGAAGGAACTAGAAAAATGCGTCGAAGACAATTGATTGATAGGTTTTTTAAAGCACTGAGAGAATTAAATAAAAAAAATATTTTTCCTTTTTTCAGGTGTTTGGAGATTTAACAGTGCTGCTGAGTTGAGAATTTTAAGGTTCACAGTCGGTTAAGTTTCTTATGAGAAGGGATAATATCTTAGAAAGAATTTTTCTATATAACCTTAGCTGTGAAAATATAAAATGAAAATTTTTACTTGCGTTTTCTAATATATTTGTAATATCAGCACTATGTCAAAAATATACATTAAGGAACTTTGTTATTTATTATCAAGGAAATCATATGTTGTAATAGAACTATTGAGTTATAATTTGTAAAACTTCTTATTAAGTTTGTTTAAAGTAATTTTTTAAATTAAAATAAAAAAAGGAGATGGCGTAGAAGCTCTATTAATTATGTTAGTCCTAATTTTTCCTACATTGCATCCCTGGACTCCAACCCAGACTCCGCCAACTAAAACGCCAACGCGATACCATTGAGCAACTGATGAGTTAAAATAGCGATCATAGATTAATAGATATATCAATAGATTAAGATTCGATAAACGATTTATGAGCAAAAGTTTTGTGTGTGATAGTGATGAATTATATTTAATGCGTACTAAACTTCAAAGGCGAACTTTCCACACTTTCGTCTCAATTTATTATATTAGTGTATTCCATATTGGTTATAGTTTAAATGTGTGAGATGTAATTCCTAAATATGAAATAGATTATACTGGTATAGTGGTTAGGCAGCTAGCGACTGTTCTAGCAAGGCAAACTTTGTGTGTTGTGTTAGCTCTAACTAAGGCAGTGGTCAGCAGTATTGTTTGGGTTGTTTTACCTCTGAGCGGCACTTTTTTGCACACCATGGGCTAAATGGCCAGGTCACGTGGACCCCGAAGGCTCAGAGAAGGTTGGGGGAGGGGACCCACTGGAATATCTGTTCGGAGATAGATGGTAGTCTCCCGTCAAGGCCATCCAGCGTGTTCTTTAACGTTGGGTTGTTTTACTTCTGAGCGGCACTTTTATGCACACCATGGGCTAAATGGCCAGGTCACGTGGACCCCGAAGGCTCAGAGAAGGTTGGGGGAGGGGACCCACTGGAATATCTGTTCGGAGATAGATGGTAGTCTCCCGTCAAGGCCATCCAGCGTGTTCTTTAACGTTGGGTTGTTTTACCTCTGAGCGGCACTTTTTTGCACACCATGGGCTAAATGGCCAGGTCACGTGGACCCCGAAGGCTCAGAGAAGGTTGGGGGAGGGGACCCACTGGAACAGCTGTTGGGACACAGATGGTAGCCTCCCGTCAAGGCCATCCAGCGTGTTCTTTAACGTGCACAGGGTATGGCTCTCTCGCACACGGGGCCACGGCTTAACGTCCCATCCGACGGACGGCGGCCTTTCCAAGCCCATCGGTGTCCCCTACTGACCGTGGGCAGGGCGGGGAATTTTGCGGAGATAAATCTCAACGCTGACCCAGCTGGGACTCGAACTTGGGAACTACAGATTACGAGCCTGGCGCGCTACCGACTGAGCCACCCACGCCCCCAGGTCAGCAGTGACTTCAGTCTCAGGAGGCATGTCCTTCTATGAGAAGGCCTGTACAAGCTAGGAGTAGCTTCTAGGATTCTTCTCTGTCCTATATGTCGCAAATAACAAAAAAATAGCAGTGCAAAATATTACTGAAATTAATGTCATCCTGAAGCTTAGGAATTACCTTGGCTTAGCATTAGAATGAATGCAAATAATAATATCGATTTTTTTTGTCATATAACTGGACCATTATTATTTATATTATGTTTTTTAATGCTATTGATCATAGTTTTTTAGTAGAGAATGAGATTCCATAGTTAAATTTATAACAAAGAATTTCCACGAGAAATCGGTTGAATTCTTTATCGTATACTTTTTCAGATCCTGCAGCAGAAAAAGGAACGCTCTACTAGTTCATTCTAGCAGTGTTTTTTTTAAAAAATAGTTCTTTTAGTCCATTCCAGTAGTTTTAAAAAGAAAATGTACATAGAGGAGGATGTAGGGGAAAAACCTCCTCTATCAAAGGACTATCTATAGGGCTTATCATACGCTCCCCCTCTATCAAAAAGGAGGGCAAGATTTTCTTCCCCCACCCCTGGAGGATTTTAGTTACTGAACCCAAGGTGAAAATGCAGATATTTATACCTTTACATATACTGTGTATTTTGCAAGAAACATTTTTAAAAGTTCACTAGCACGTTTGGTTGGGTTGTTTTACCGTCGACAGTACTTCCCCCCCCCCCCCAGCATAATGGTCTAAATGGCCAGATTACAAGGGCTCCAATGGTTCAGAGAAGGTTGTGGAAGGGGACCCACTGAATAGTATTACAAGGCAGATCGAAACCTCCCGTCAAGACCATCCGGTGTGTTCTTTAACATGCACAGAGTAGAAGCTCTCCTGTACACGTAACTACTGTCCCATCCCACAATCGGCGGCCTATCCAAGCCAATCAGTGTCCCTTTCTGACCAAGGACAAGGTCGGGGTTTAGCGCAGATAAATCTCAAAGCTGGGAGAGGTGAAACTCGCAATTTGGAACTTTAGAATGACATCCTCTCAAGTAGGGGCGGGGGTGGCTCAGTCGGTAGCGCACCAGGCTCGTAATCTGTAGTTCCCAGGTTCGAGTCCCAGCTGGGTCAGCGTTGAGATTTATCTCCGCAAAATACCTCACCCTGCCCACGGTCAGTAGGGGACACCGATGGGATTGGAAAGGCCGCCGTCCGTCGGATGGGACGTTAAGCCGTGGCCCCGTGTACGGGAGAGCCATACCCTGTGCACGTTAAAGAACACGCTGGATGGCCCTGACGGGAGGCTACCATCTGTCTCCCAACAGCTGTTCCAGTGGGTCCCCACCCCCAACCTTCTCTGAGCCTTCGGGGTCCATGTGACCTGGCCATTTAGCCCATGGTGTGCAAAAAAGTGCCACTCAGAGGTAAAACAACCTAACCCAACCTGTACACGTAGCTACTGTCCCATCCCACAAACGGCGGCCTATCCAAGCCAATCAGTGTCCCTTTCTGACCAAGGACAAGGTCGGGGTTTAGCGCAGATAAATCTCAAAGCTGGGAGAGGTGAGACTCGCAACTTGGAACTTCAGAATGACATCCTCTCAAGCTATTCAGAATTATTTTATACCTTTATATCACTAAAATGATTTCGATGGACTTTTAATGCATTCACTGATCAAAACAAAAATTTTTGTTGACTTAAATTCACTCTTTTGAAATGAATGCTTTTAAATTTTTTGTTCTATGATCAGTTCTTTTCCGAATAGTTTCAAATGCGATATTTCAGTGGAAGCAAACTTTGCATAGAAGACACTTACTTGGTATCCTATTGATTGCCCTGAGAGGTCTAAGAACTCGGATTGTCCTGATCGCAGAAAGATTGATGTTCCCAACATCAAGGCAGTATTCCAAAGCTCTGAAAGAAGAAATAAACTATTTATATATTCAATTTTTTTTATTTGAATAAAAAAATAATAAGGAGAAATATTAGATTTATTCCTGTTTTATAGACAAGTTATAGATACAAGTATCTTGAAGTTTACTATTATTAAACAAGTTATTATACACAGTCGTGTCAGAATAATATAACCATTTACTATAGTATATGTATGGTAGGTGGTCATATTATTTTGATACGACTGTGTATTATTGAAATGTCTGATACGGTAGTGAACATTGTCGATATAGACACTACTCTGGGAAAATTGTTTTTCTTATGAAATGTTAGCAAATTAAACCATGATTTATCGAGTCTTTAAATAGATTAGATTAAATTTTCTAAAACATAAGTATGGTCATGGCCAAATTAAAGGCGGAGCCATGGATCCAATCAAATTCTGTTTAATTATTTAAGGTACGACTGAGTTGATTTATCTCACATAAGGTAGTGTATTTTTAACCATGTTTCAATGTAGCAGGAAGAGGCGTTCAGATTTATCTCCGCAAAATTCCCCGCCCTGCTCACGGTCAGTAGGGGACACCGATGGGCTTGGAAATCTGTAGTTCCCAGGTTCGAGTCCCAGCTGGACCAGCGTTGAGATTTATTTCCGCAAAATTCCCCGCCCTGCCCACGGTCAGTAGAGGACACCGATGGGTTTGGAAATCTGTAGTTCCCAGGTTCGAGTCCCAGCTGGACCAGCGTTGAGATTTATTTCCGCAAAATTCCCCGCCCTGCCCACGGTCAGTAGGGGACACCGATGGACTTGGTAATCTGTAGTTCCAAGGTTCGAGTCCCAACTGGGCCAGCGTTGAGATTTTTTTCCGCAAAATTCCCTGCTCTGCCCACGGTCAGTAGGGAACACCGATGGGCTTGGAAAAACCGCCGTCCGTCGGATGGGGCGTTAAGCCGTGGCTTCGTGTGCTGGAGAGCCATACCCTGTGCACGTTAAAGAACACGCTGGATGGCCTTAACGGGAGGCTACCATCTTTCTCCCAACAGCTGTTCCCTCCCACAACCTTCTCTGAGCCTTCGGGGTCGATGTGACCTGACCATTTAGCCCACGGTGTGCAAAAAGTGCCGCTCAGAGGTAAAACAACAACAGCCCAACTATATTTCAAATATTCCGATTTTTAAAATCTTTATTTCTAGATCTCTTGCAGTGAGCATTCTTCGAGGTCAAAGAAACTGGAAATGGATGATTCATGTTACGTTGTTTGATCAGTCTCGAATGACAACCGATTTATCACGAAATGATGTAGTCACCGTGACGACCCGGCAGTCAGGATTTTCTGAAGGCTGGCTTAATATCCCAACTGACAGACGTTTCTTTCAAAAATCTGCTGGTATTTTCTTTCACAACAGGAAACGAAAAAAAAGAAAATAAGAAATGTGGAAGCAGGTTGCATCAAATATCGAATTTCATGAATTCTGGTTTCGATACGTCCTATTTACTGCTTTACGATTTTAACCATTCATGGCTGAAGATCGCACAAAACAATGAAAATTCCAATTTTATTTCCTGCAACACCTGAGGATGGTTAGAGCAAGTGACCGAAATATAGACTTCGATAATCACAAGAGAGTGAAATATAAAAAGCATTTATATTTTTAAGTTTCAGTTAAAGAATTCCTTTATATTTCTATTCTCTCCCCTTTAAGCGATCTCGCTGCTAACCAGAGTTCCGAAAATTCGTTATTTGACGTAACCTGTTTCTATATTTCTTATTTCTCTTTTTTTCGTTTCCTGTTGTGAAAGAAAATACCAGAAGATTTTTGAAAGAAACGTCTGTCAGTTGGGATATTAAGCCAGCCTTTGGAAAAATCCTGGATTCCTGGTTGTCATGGTGACTGCATCTTTTCGTTCATATTTTTTCTCTGTGTGGGTATCCCTTGGGAGGTAAGTTCAAAGGAAGAATTTGTCTCCGCCTTAGTAAGGTATCTTGAAATATGTATTCACGAATATTATATGTTGGTATACTTAGTGAGACATATTTTAATTGAATGAACACTTCGTTGCACCAGTAACAATAGTGCACAATTTTTATTCGAAATAATTTTACTCTTTATCTTGTTCACTAGGTTAAGAAATGATGAAGCTACATTTTGAATGAAATAAAATGATATAAATCTTAAGATAGTGCGAAGGAATAAATCTGAATGAAATAAATTACATTAAATAGTTTTGTGGAAAAAATGAGTTTTGTCGATCCGCGAGACTCAAATCCTCGTGATTCAGGCCAGAGTGTTCTAATCACTAAACTAGCATCTGCTTTGTCATATATTCACTAATATTACTTATAAATGACCTCTATGCCAATTGGAAATTTTGTGTATTTACTATTGATTGATTCTTTCATTAATAATGCTTTGAGCGTGAGTGACTTTCTCATTTGCATCTCTTTCAGAGAAACGTTAGGAAAGTCACATCCTATTTGCTTAAAATAACATTTTAATGGTTTTGACGTGAGCCCATATGAGTCCTTAAAGCTAACAGCCTCCTAATCTGTTCTGATCTTTGAGGGTCCTTGAGACCTGGTCATCAAAAAATGAGACTTTTCCATTTTGTTGCGAAACATTTCACTTCCAGTATTTCTTACCGCGGCATTGAGGGTCATTTGTCGTACAGTCGCTCAAAAAATATCCGAACATTATGGTTGATTACAGAATTCAGAAAAAAATATCTGGCAACGATTTTTTTAGAAATCAGTGATCTGGCAACCTTCGTGTCACGTGATTACAGAATTCGGGAAAAATATCTGGAGCGTGTACAGTTGCTGTACACGCTCCAGCAAACTGGAGCGTGTGCAGTTACTGCACACGCTCCAGTTTGCTGTGAACGGTAACTGCACACGCTCAATATTTCCGTGAGTGAGCCCACACGATCCAGGTCTTTGTGAGCTCACACGATCCAATGTGCTGTGAACATTAACCGCAACCGCTCCAGTTTGCTGTGAACGGTAACTGCACACGCTCCATATTCATTGCATTATATATTCATATGCATTATATATATTAAAAAATATCCGAACACTATGGTTGATTACAGAATTCAGAAAAAATATCTGGCAATGAATTTTTTAGAAATTAGTGATCTGGCAACCTTCGTGTCACGTGATTACAGAATTCAGGAAAAACATCTGGAGCGTGTACAGCAACTGTACACGCTCCAGTTTCCGTTCACAGCAAACTGGAGCGTGTGCAGTTACTGCAGACGCTCCAGTTTGCTGTGAACGGTAACTGCACACGCTCAATATTTCCGTGAGTGAGCCCACACGATCCAGGTCTTTGTGAGCTCACACGATCCAATGTGCTGTGAACATTAACCGCAACCGCTCCAGTTTGCTGTGAACGGTAACTGCATCATCATCATCATCATCCTCAAGCAGCCATGGGCTACGGAGGTCCAACCAGACAGCGCAGTTTAATTCTCCAAGCATATCTGTCCTGAGCTACATCTGCTGCATCCAGCCACTGTACACCAATTCTAACAAGGTCCTGTTTGACATTGTCTGCCCACCGCATC
Organism: Ryuthela nishihirai; assembly: GCA_038380435.1. Lineage (NCBI taxonomy): Eukaryota > Metazoa > Arthropoda > Arachnida > Araneae > Heptathelidae > Ryuthela > Ryuthela nishihirai. The sequence continues at coordinate 39,439,972 of JAWZYU010000018.1, read as the reverse complement.
CTAGGTCTCCCCCTCCTTCTGAGATCCTCTAGGCACACTGTTCATAACCCTATTCGCCAATCTATAATTATCCATACGGGCAACATGGCCAAACCAGCGGAGTCTCTCTCTGCACAATATGCTGCTTAAAGGAGGTTGCAGACTCCTTTGCCTAACCTCATCATTAGTTACAAAGTTAAACCACCTAATACCCAAGATACTGCGTAAGACACTCTCCATATTCATTGCATTATATATTCATACGCATTATATATATTAAAAAATATCCGAACACTAGGGTTGATTACAGAATTCAGAAAAAATATCTGGCAACGATTTTTTTTAGAAATCAGTGATCTGACCTAGGTATTACAAGCCTGGCGCGCAATTAACTGAGCCAACCCCTACTCCAGCTAAGCAATGGTATGAGGCTGCAAAGGTGTCAATTCAACAGTTGCTATAAATCGTTGTTTAATCGAAAACTGGAGGATGTGTCTTGACGTAAACGATTTCGTGATTGATCGACGATTCATATATCATTGTCTTATATATAACTATCGTGGCATCAACTGCATAGTCTAATATAGGGGTTCTCAACGTGGGTTACACGTACCTTGGGGGTACGCAGTAAAAGTTTTTGGGGTACGCCGTGAGAGCTCAAAAGTCGCTAGATCTAGTAACAAAGTCAGTGTTTTATTTTATTCCCATTGTTATGTTATAACTATAGTTTTATCTCTCTATACAAGGGGTACTCCAGTTATATACACATTTCCAGGGGGTACGTGAAGCATAAAACGTTGGGTTGTTTTACCTCTGAGCGGCACTTTTTTTGCACACCATGGGCTAAATGGCCAGGCCACAAGGACCCCGAAGGTTCAGAGAAGGTTGGGTGAGGGGACCCACTGGAACAGCTGTTGGGAGACAGATGGTAGCCTCCCGTCAAGGCCATCCAGCGTGTTCTTTAAGGTGCACAGTCCCATCCGACGGACGGCGACCTTTCCAAGCCCATCGGTGTCCCCTACTGACCGTGGGAAGGGCGGGGAATTTTGCGGAGATAAATCTCAACGCTGACCCAGCTGGGACTCAAACCTGGGAACTACAGATTACGAGCCTGGCGCGCTACCGACTGAGCTACCCCCGCCCCCTATTCTGTAATCTATTTATACCGAAAAACTAAAAGAAACTTTTGCCCCCAAATTTCTAAAACATTACAAAGAGGACGGTGATAAAAACGGGGGGAGGGGGTTGAGAAATAACTGACATTAATTATTGGAAGAAAGTGGAATATTGTCCAACACCCAGCAAAGAAAAAATATCACTTGTAGTTAAAAAATTTCAATCTATTCCAAACATTCTCACTGTCTTACTGATTACGAGTGTCACAATTATTTTCTCAAGGGAAATAAAATAGAGAATTTTTTTCTTTTTTAGAGCACTTTTCTCCTGAATTTAGCTGCCGAACAAATGACTATGAGACCGAAGAGTATGTGTTCCAATGCTTCCGTTGGAAATGCGCACGATATTCAATCAGCAGAGAAAAGAATTCGGAGGAAATTGATGCCTGGGCGAAAAATATGTAAATTACCTCTTATTTGAATTACGTCGGAGGGTTTCTCCTTTCGGATGCAAGGCGAGATGTGATGGACATTCATTAAGGTAAAAATATATTCGGAGCGTGTTGTGGAAATGGCGCATGAGGATAAAAATTGAAAAATATGCCAAAACGCATCGAGCGTGCCAGTTGGGTATCGATTTGCATATTCTCTCAGAGCTCTAAGCTTTTAATCGAAATTCGGGTTCATCGAATTTTAAATGCGAAGTCGGGTCTTGCTCGGAGAAATCCAAAATTGGACCTGCGCTGTTGTTGTTGTTGATAGGATAGGTGTTTGAAATGCACAGATTACACTCTCTTCAATGTGTTTCGAATATGGTTTAGGAAAAACAATAAAGGTTGAAGATCTGCTACGAGTGCAGGATATAAGCTTTTGCTTTTTTATAAGCTTTTGCATTCGTAACTGAAAATCCGTGTTGTGTGCTTGGAATTCGCTGTGAGTTGTTTATTATGCTAAAGCAAAAGGAGGAAATGTAAATTAGATATTTGAGATAAAAAATTGACATGAACGTATAGAACTGTACAAGCATCCCTAAGATATAAAGGGAAAAGAATGCATCTGTAAAAAAACAGTGGAGAAATTTAGATTGAATTGTTTTAAATCGTGAACAGGATTTTTTTAAACGTCTCGTTAAATTGGTCAAGTCATGAGATCTCAAAAGCTGAAAACAGATTTGAGGAAGACACAGTGATTTTTATACTGTGATAATATTTTCTCTTTTGTAATATAATGAAAAAATAATCATCAAATATATTTGGCTACTGATCTACGGGACCCGGGTTCGAGCCCCGGGTAAGGCATGGATGTTCGTGTTGTTTTTCTGCTGAGGTCCTGCCATCCTCTCAGACCTTCTACTCTGGCATATCCCCTCGATGCGAGAGCCTGTCCGTGGTGAGGGGACCACCCTGTGAAGGTTCCGCAGGCTCGGTTACCTTCACAGGGTCCTAAACGCTCGCCCGCGTGTTTGCCGTGCGCGGAGACCCGTGTCCCTGGAAAAGAGGATCCTGGCAGTTGCTCAGGGGTCCCCGTCTTCTCTCCCCAGCTCATGACTGGTGGGGTCCCCTTTGGCCGTTTTGCCATTGGGGAGCCTGTCTGTCGCGGGGCTGGGCAGCGACTTCCGGGGCCGCTGCTATACACTGCTTTGGCCTCTGCTTCAGGTAAACGGGAGGTCCTGGGGCGGCCCCCTCAGGATCAATCGGCTGGTGGGCTGGTCCTGCTAGGGTCAACTATGCTGTTCAGTGAGTAACCTTGTCCACCGTCCGGACAACGGTTTGCGAGTTTCCCCACACATTTACTAGTTTTGTAGTTTTCTTTCTTTTGTGAGGCCAGCTCTTGCCTCACACTTTATTGCTTTGTTGCTTCTATTCTTTTGTGGGAACTCCGTCGAGTTTCCCACCATTTCTCTTTTACTTTTCCTTTTTGTTTTGTAGTGAGGGCTTGGCTCACTGGCTGTGTGGGTATGGTGCCCGGGCAGCCCTGGCGCCCAACTGGGCGTCCCCTTGTTGGACTCCATGGTGGGTGGGGACAACGGGCACTGAATTTTTTAAACACAACCATGAGTACACCTACTCATAATTCTTCGAACAATGCCGCGAAGAGGGCGCGCCATGAACCCCCAACTTCTCTGTCTTTGCCTTCGTCTTCGTGTGTGTCTCCGTCTCCGAAGTTCCTGATCATCCACTCTACGGGTGACCAGGTTCTTGGGGACATGTCCCCCTTTTTTATCAACAAGGGTTTACAAGGTCTTGCGGGAGAGCCGAAATCTGTCAAGCGCCTACGATCTGGTGACTTGCAGGTGGAGACTGCGTGCTCCAAGCATTCGGAGCTTCTATTAAAGGTTACAGCGATTGGTGGAGTGGCTGTCGAAGTCACTCCGCACAAGACGCTCAATTCCTCCCGGGGTGTGATCTCTGAGTGGGGCCTCCTCAAGGTTTCTGAGGAGGAAATCCTCTCGGAGCTTTCAGCCCAAGGAGTGATCGCAGTCCACCGGGTTTCGTCACGCCGTAATGGAAAGATAGAACCCAGCCGGGTACTTATTCTAACTTTCAACACACCACGCCTGCCTACTTCCATCAAGGCAGGATACTTACACTGCGAGGTGCGGCCATTTATACCCAACCCTCTGCGTTGCTTTCAATGCCAGAGGTTTGGCCATGCCCGCACCGCATGCCGGGGCAAGCCCACCTGTGCTCGTTGTGGCAGTCAGGATCATCTCGAACCTGACTGCACAGCAGAAAAGGCATGCTGTGTAAACTGCCGTGGTGAACATCCGGCGTACTCCCGCGACTGTCCGAAGTGGCTGGAGGAGAAAGAGGTACAGCGCCTCAAGACCCTTCATAACATCAGCTATCCAGAGGCGAGAAAGCTCGCTGCACCGCCTGCCCCACCTGGCAAGGTCTCCTATGCCGGTGCGGTTGCCGGAAAGCCCATCGTCAAGATGGCTTCCGTGGCGGTGCAGACCGACATCAGCGTTCCACCAGCTGAATCTTTCTCGCCTGCTGCCAAGTACCTCTTGACGCAGGCGAAGCCGACGTTGGTGTCAACCTCGACATCGACACCGGTTTCTATTCCTGTGTCTGTGCCTTCCACCTCTGGAAGGCCCCCTCCTCCCCGCCCACAGACAGCAAGACCTACGAAACCCAAGGGGCCCCCGCCGGGGCCCAAAAAGAAAATTTTACCTCCTCGTTCGGCGGTCTCTGATCCATGTTGCTCGGACGACTCCGAGGACATGGACACTGACCGCCCTAATTTTCCAAAACCGTCGCTGGCGACGGTTAAAATAAATCGCAAGTCGTCCGCCACTTCTTCTAAGACCTGAGATGGCCACACTCCTTCAATGGAACTGTCGTGGATTCCAGAGGAATATTGACGACATCAAGGTCCTCCTGAGGGCACACGAACCGCTTTGCGTGTGCCTTCAGGAGACATTCTTGCAGACAGCCAACAATCCCACTATCCGGCACTTTTCTCTCGTTCGCCGGGACCGGGATGGAGATGGTCCAGCTCACGGAGGTGTTGCCATCCTCGTGAGCAACCATTCTCCATTCCAGGTCATTCCCCTCACCACAAATTTAGAGGCGGTAGCCATCCGCCTCTTTGTGGGATTTTCGTTGACTGTCTGTTCTGTCTATCTCCCACCCGGAAGCATCGTTTTCCGGGATGACCTTGATGACCTCGTCTCGCAGCTGCCGTCTCCCTTCCTCATCATGGGGGACTTCAACGGACACAGTCCACTTTGGGGCAGTGCTGACACCAACGGGAGGGGCCGGGTCCTGGAGCTGTGGCTCCTGGATCCTTCTCTCTCCCTGTTGAACACCGGTGTCAGTACTTACTTTCATTCCCCAACCCGCTCTTTCACTGCCATTGACCTCACCATCTGCTCCTCCTCGATCCTTCCACTGTTTACATGGGAGGTCGAGGACAATCCATATGGAAGCGATCACCTCCCCGTGGTGGGCACCATCTCTCGTGGGGGGCCCTGCAGCCCTTCGCGTGTCTCCCGGTGGAGGCTTGATCGGGCTGACTGGAGTGGCTTCGAGCTCTTGTCTGAGCTTGATGATCACTCTGTCAGCCAGGAGCCCATCAATGTCGCAGTGGCGGAGTTGACGGACTGCATCGTCCATGCAGCTGCCTCTACTATTCCTCAGACCTCGACTCGGTTTCCACGGTTCCCAAAACCGTGGTGGAATCCCGACTGCACCGCAGCTCGTAAGGCTCAGAACAAGGCTTGGGGGGTGTTTCGGAGATATCCGACGTCCCCCAACCTCGAAGCATTCAAACGCGCCAGGGCGAAAGCCCGTTTCGTCCGGCGCCAGAGCCAGAAGGAATCTTGGATGAAATATACATCTTCTATCACCCGCACGACCAGTTCTAAGGTCGTGTGGGATAAGGTCCGGAAGATGGGTGGGAAGTACACGTCCCACTCATTCTCGATCCTGGAGCACAATGGACAGGCAATTGCTGATCCTCGAGCAATTGCCGACGTTCTGGGGGAGTCATTCTCCTCCATCTCTTCTCTATCTTCCTACTCCCCCGAGTTTCTGGCCCAGAAGAGCAGGGCCGAACGCTCTCCGCTGTCCTTCCATTCGAATGGCCTGGAGTCTTACAACAGGCCATTCACAGCGGAGGAGCTTCGCCGTGCTCTGCACACTTCTCGTGCATCTGCTGTGGGGCCAGACAATGTCCATTATGCCATGCTCCAACATCTCTCACCATCGAGTAAGGATCGACTGCTCCGACTCTTCAACCGTATTTTCATCGAGGAGCAGTTTCCGGACTCCTGGCGGGAGGCCATCGTCTTGGCCTTCCCTAAGCCAGGAAAAGATCCCAAGATTCCTTCGAATTATCGTCCAATTGCGTTGACGAGCTGCGTCTGCAAGGTGTTGGAAAGGATGGTAAATACCAGGCTGGCCTGGTATTTGGAACATCACGGCCTTCTTTCCAACACCCAGTGTGGCTTTCGCAGGCACCGGTCTACTTTAGACCACCTGATCCGCCTCGAATCGGCGATCAGGAATTCTTTTTTACGACGAGAGCACCTGGTGTCAGTTTTCTTCGACATCGAAAAAGCGTACGACACGGCATGGAGATTCGGCATTCTTCGTGACCTTCACAGCTTCGGCTTGCGAGGTCACATGCCGATCTTCATTGCGAACTTTTTATCTTCACGTATTTTTCGAGTTCGTGTCGACAACACTCTGTCGCAGCCTTTCCCCCAAGAACAGGGGGTGCCTCAAGGCTGCATCCTGAGTGTTACGCTTTTCGCTGTCAAGATCAATTCCATTACACGGCAACTTCCTCCGACTGTAGGCAATGCCCTCTATGTTGATGACTTTAGCATCTTTTGCTCATCGTCCAGCATGAGGGTCATTGAACGACAACTGCAAACTGCCCTGAACAATCTCTCGGTTTGGGCGACGGCGAATGGGTTCCGGTTCTCCCCACAGAAGACCGCTTGTGTGCACTTTTGCCGCAAGCGTAATCTTCATCTGGACCCCGAGCTGCGGCTCGGGGGTAACATCATTCCAGTTGTGGCGGAGACCAAGTTTCTCGGTCTCATCTTCGACCGGAAATTGACCTTTTTACCACATATTCGACATCTCAGGTCCAAGTGCACGTGGGCATTGAACATCATCAAGGTCCTCTCCTCCCTCTCTTGGGGGGCGGACCGATGTTCTTTGCTCCGCCTTTACCGTGCACTTGTCCGGTCGAAACTGGACTACGGATCCCAGGTGTATGACTCCGCCCGGGATTCCGTGGTGAAGGTGCTGGACCCACTCCATCATCAGGCCCTCCGTGTGTGCACGGGGGCCTTCCGCACTTCACCAGTCCAGAGTCTCTACGTTGAGACCGATGAACCATCTTTATCTATTCGCCGTCAGCAGTTGTCCCTGCAGTATGCATCAAAATTGCGATCCCTGCCAGGCCATCCCACTTGGGACTACGTTTTCAGTCCCAGGTGGGAAATGTTATACCAGAATCGGCCGACTGCCATTCGTCCTTTCGGTTTGCGTGTCCGAGGTTACCTGCGAGACATCAACACCAGTCTCGATAGCATCGCACAGTCGACAGCTGAGCCACTTCCACCTTGGCTCGCTGTTTCCCCTTCCTGCGATTTTTCCCTGTGCAGGACCGGGAAGGCCTTTACACCCGACTGTGTGTACCGGCAACTCTTTGCCAGCCATCGTGCTGCGCACCCGGACTTCTTGCCTGTCTTCACAGATGGCTCGAAGTCCGGCACTTCAGTGGGATCAGCCATGGTCTGCTGTGATGTAATCATTGCAGACCAGATCCCACAGCAGTGTTCCATCTTCACTGCTGAGTTGCATGCTATCAGCATTGCCTTGGACCATATAGCAGCTAAGCATCATCGTCGGTGTGTGCTTTACACCGACTCGCTTAGCTCGCTACAGGCTTTGATCTCCGTGAGGCATCGGCCTCACCCTGTTCTCTCCAAGATCTGCCAGCAGCTCCATCGTCTGGCAGCCACCACCACGATTCTCTTCTGTTGGGTGCCCGGTCATGTCGGAATCAGGGGCAATGATTTGGCAGATTCTGCTGCCAGGTCAGCCACGCCCCTGTCCGACTCTCCGTTGCCGGTTCCATATGTGGATTTCCGGCAGCGTTTCACCATCGAGCTCCGGGCACAGTGGCAGAGATCTTGGTCGGAACAGCTTACCAACAAGCTCTTTGAGATCAAACCTATCGTCAAACCGTGGCAGTCTTGTTACCGCAGAGATCGTAAGGAGGAAGTTGTCCTTGCTCGGCTCCGCTTAGGTCACTCGTTTTTAACCCACTCTTTTCTTCTTAAGGCGGACGCAGTACCTAAGTGCGAGTTTTGTGACACCATTTTAACGATCAAACATATTTTAATTGAATGTCGATGTTTTAACTTTGAAAGACGAATGTTTTTTAACTCTCATGATTTTACGTCCGAGCCCCTTACACTCGGACATCTTTTATCCGATGAATCGTTTTTAACTCCTGTTTTTGACTTTTTACGTTTTACTGGATATTTTATGCGTTTATGAACCATTTTACTTTGTCACTTTGATTTTACGCTTGTTTCTGTTTTTTACTGGGTCCTATACACCCATTTTATTGTCGATTTTACAAGTGTTGTTACTTTTTGCCATTTTTACTTATCTTTCTTGTTCTGGTTATGTTTCTGTGTGTTTTTAACTTTGGTTATGGGTTCAATGACTTTTATCAATTTATATCTTTTTGTTTGGCGCAATATAGCCCTGTTGCTCTTGCGCCAAAAAACCCCAAACAACCAACCAACTCTGGCATATAAACTGACAGGCTCCTGTCTAACCTCTGTGGCAAGCAGCTGCTTGAGGTGGTATTTATTTTTATTATTTATATATAAAGTTGCAGACTATATCCGATCTCATATTACGTATAATTCTGTAGATTGTGTATAAATTCATACTTTAATGCTGCAGACTGTATAATTTCATACTATATTAATATAGATTGTATCCACTCTCATAATCTAATGCTGCAGACTGTATGACTTCATACTATAATGATGTAGACTGTCTCCATTCATATATTCTGTAATACTGCAGTCTATCCAGTCTCCAAATATGAAGACATTCTGCCTACATTATAGAGGTAGGTGTTGGCAGAGCCTGTAGTTCCGGTCCCCGTATCCTGATATTTTCAGACTCTACTCTGCTTTGAAATTTTCTCCGATAATCCTGACACCATCTCTCTCTTTGCACTCCGTGAGACAGGGTTGGGTTGTTTTACCTCTGAGCGGCACTTTTTTGCACACCATGGGCTAAATGGCCAGGTCACATGGACCCCGAAGGCTCAGAGAAGGTTGGGGGAGTGGACCCACTGGAACAGCTGTTGGGAGACAGATGGTAGCCTCCCGTCAAGGCCATCCAGTGTGTTCTTTAACGTGCACAGGGTATGGCTCTCCCGCACACGGGTCCACGGCTTAACGTCCCATCCGACGGACAGCGGCCTTTCCAAGCCCGTCGGTGTCCCCTACTGACCGTGGGCAGGGCGGGGAATTTTGCGGAGATAAATCTCAACGCTGACCCAGCTGGGACTCGAACCTGGGAACTGCAGATTACGAGCCTGGCGCGATACCGACTGAGCCACCCCGCTCCCCGTGAGACAGGAAACACCAATCGGTGAAAGTCCGCCGTCTATTGGATAAGGATCAGAGATCAGAAGAGTCGTACCCTGTGCATGTTAAAGAACGCACCGAACGGCTGGAAGGTGAGGATTTAGCTGTCTCGTAACTGTTGCCCATTGGATACATTTTACAGCTCTCTGAGCCCATCTGTGATCTGGCCATTTAGCCCACTGTGTACAGAAATGGGCCTCTCAGTACTAAAACAATCCAACTCAATGTCATATATTATGAAATATGATATTAATGATTTACAAACACTTATCAAACAGTTAAATTCACATTGTGATAATCTTAAGAGATATTTAGTTTCTATAACTATGCAAGTGCGGAAAAAATGACCAATCTGCCTTTCGGGTCTGAACACTTGATCTTTCGAATGGTTCGATGGTTAAGTTTCTATTCGGGAATTCAGTCGCCCTCTGGCTATTAGTCGCCAGGCGGATTGATATTCAGGCATTTAGTCGCCAGGCGGATTGATAATCAGGCATTTAGTCGCCAGGCGGATTGATATTCAGGCATTTAGTCGCCAGGCGGATTGATATTCAGGCATTTAGTCGCCAGGCGGATTGATATTCAGGCATTTAGTCGCCAGGCGGATTGATATTCAGGCATTTAGTCGCCTTCTGGCTATTAGTCGCCAGGGAGTAAATTTCCAGATTCAAATCCGCCCTCTACACTGGAAATGTATCCACTTCTGTTGAAGGTTGTGTATCAGGGTGATTTGTTTGTTTGCGATATTTAAACCGACTAAAAACAGAAGGATAATTACCAAATAGGTTATTGCAGCTTGTAAATTTAAACATTACTATCGATCATAACCTTACTTAAGCGTCTACATTCGCCGCCATCTCATTACCGATTATTCAGAATGATTTGACGCATAACCAGATCCTACTTCAATTACTGTTGACAAATGGAAGAATTTTCACAGGCTTCCCTGATATGATTGTCCAATGTTCCTGTTCTGTGGTGATGGTATTTGAATGACAATGTGCATATTGTATGGTGGGGCTTTGGGTTGGGTTGTTTTACCTCTGAGCGGCACTTTTTGCACATAATGGGCTAAATGGCCAGGTCACATGGACCCCGAAGGCTCAGAGAAAGTTGGGGGAGGGAACAGCTGTTGGGAGAAAGATGGTAGCCTCCCGTTAAGGCCATCCAGCGTGTTCTTTAACGTGCACAGGGTATGGCTCTCCCGCATAAGGGACCATGGCTTAACGTCCCATCTGACGGACGGCGGCCTTTGCCAAGCCCATCGGTGTCCCCTACTGACCGTGGGCAGGGCGGAGAATTTTGCGGAGATAAATCACAATGCTGACCCAGCTGGGAACTCGAACCTGGGAACTATAGATTACGAGCTTGGCGCGATACCGACTGAGCCACCCCCGCCCCAAAGGCTCAGAGAAAGTAAAAGGAAGGGGTCTCACTGAATAGCTGTTAGGAGACAGATGGTAACCTCCCGTCAAGGCTATTCGGCCTGTACTTTAATATCTCTAAGTGTATGGCTCTTCCACATATGGGATCATGGCTTAACGTCTCACCCGACGGACGGTGACCTTTCCAAGCCCATCGACATCCCCTTTCTGGCCTTGAGTAGAGTGAAAGTTTAGCGGGTCTCGAACTTGGGAACTGTATATTATGAGCCTTGCGCGTTGTCGACTGAGTCCCCTCCACTCCTGTATTGGGCCTTGTAGTAAGGCGTCTCTGATGAATGCCAGCATTCATCAGAATGTATCGTATGATGGGCATTTGAACAACCAGTGTTCTTATTATGTGATGGCTAGTTAAAAATTACATTATCTAAGATTAATTACAACTTATTACTACTATTTAAAGCTACTTAATTATTACGATTGTTCATTTACTACGACAGTTCACTTATTGTGGGTAGCAGTTTTCAATGAATGGCCAATGCCACACATCTGAATACCATGTATGTTGGTTATGATGGGTATCTGATGCTCAATTTGCGTATAAATGGCAGCATCTATATGGTCAATAATCCTCTTATGTTGTGGGCTCTGAATGGTTAAGTTTCTATTCTCTGGTTGTGGTTTCTGAAAGATCAATGTGCTCATTGTTGGGTGGGGTACGTAAACCTCACATTGGTCAAATGATTAATGTTTATGGTAATATGAACTTTATTGCTTATAATGGGCGATTTTGTGTCATAGAAGCGTTTTCAATAATATGTAGACTATAATTCGAATAATTAATATCGTTGAAATTATCGTGGTGCAGTAATTCAATCGTAATAATTAAGTAGTCGTAATAGGTGGAAATAAGTAATAATTCATACAGTTGGTTGGTTGTTTACCCTCAGGCACTTTTTTGCACACCGTGGACTAAATGGCCAGGTCACAAGGACCCCGAAGGCTCAGAGAAGGTTGGGGGAGTGGACCTACTGGAACAGCTGTTGAGAGACAGATGGTAGCCTCCCGTCAAGGCCATCCAGCGTGTTCTTTAACGTGCACAGGTATGGCTCTCCCGCACACGGGGCCACGGCTTAACGTCACATCCGACGGACGGCGGCCTTTCCAAGCCCATCGGTGTTCCCTACTGACCCTAGGCAAGGCGGGGAATTTTGCGGAGATAAATCTCAATGCTGACCCAGCTAGGAATTCATACAGTGGAGCATTGTTTGCCAATCTCTTAACAGTGGCGAACCCTGAGCGATATTGTGAAATGTATTAAAAGAAAAAAAAAAAGTCATAATTCTATATAAAAAAATACAAAGAAAAAAATACTTTTTTTTTTCATGTTTATTATAATTAGGAATTGTACCATAGAATATTAGACGCCCGTTTTAGATGTTAATTATTTAGTGTGAGACCTAAGTTTTTCGGGGGCGGGGGTGGCTCAGTCGGTAGCGCGCCAGGCTCGTAATCTGTAGTTCCCAGGTTCGAGTCCCAGCTGGGTCAGCGTTGAGATTTATCTTCGCAAAATTCCCCGCCCTGCCCACGGTCAGTAGGGGACACCGATGGGCTTGGAAAGGCCGCCGTCCGTCGGATGGGACGTTAAGCCGTGGCCCGTGTGTGGGAGAGCCATACCCTGTGCACGTTAAAGAACACGCTGGATGGCCTTGACGGGAGGCTACCATCTGTCTCCCAACAGCTGTTCCAGTGGGTCCCCTCCCCCAACCTTCTCTGAGCCTTCGGGGTCCATGTGACCTGGCCATTTAACCCATGGTGTGCAAAAAAGTGCCGCTCAGAGGTAAAACAACCCAACCCTGAGTTTTTCCCTTGGATAAGTCATGAATTCTTCGACGAAAATTAGATAAAGGAACTCGTCGTTCTGTTTCCACTGACAACATACGATTTCTTCGTTTATTTTTAATACTCGTCTAGTGTGAAAAAGCTATTTCGCATAAATATGTAATTGAAAACTTAAGTAAAAAATGGAGCGTTTTTATTTAGATTTGCATGACATTTTTATTAGTTTCAGAATCCAGATTGTTTATAGAAGCGTAGGGTTTCGCTGAAATACTGTCGTAAATAAATAAAATTATTATCATTGACTATGTAGGAATGTAATCTGCAAATCTCTAGACTCTTGCTAGAGCGCTCTACTAGTTAAACCACCCATCTGATGTTAATAACATTCCAAAATAAGACCTGTAAATCTTTCACTGAGATGTAGCAACCTTGCGCCATCTATACTTCAGGGGAGGCACCTTTTCCAATTGTTGCTAATGATTTAGATCACTTCGCGCAATAAGGTTTCAGATAATCACAATGGATAATATGGTTTCAGATAATCTCTTCGGATAATAAGGTTTCAGATCATCACTTCGGACAATAAGGTTTCAGATAATCACTAGGAACGATAAGATTTTAGATAATCGCAATGGATAATAAGGTTTCAGATAATCACTTCGGATAATAAGGTTTCAAATAATCACTATGGATGACAAGCATTCAGATAATCACTATGAATAATAAGGTTTCAGATAATCTCTTCGGATAATAAGGTTTCAGATCATCACTTCGGACGTAAGGTTTCAGATATTCACAATGGATAATAAGGTTTCAGATAATCACAATGGATAATAAGGTTTCAGATAATCACTTCGGATAATAAGGTTTCAGATAATCACTTCGGATAATAAGGTTTCAGATAATCACTTCGGATAATCAGCTTTCAGATAATCACTATGGATAATAAGCTTTCAAATAATCTTTTCGGATAATAAGGTTTCAGATAATCTCTTCGGATAATAAGGTTTCAGATCATCACTTCGGACAATAAGGTTTCAAATAATCACAATGGATAATAAGGTTTCAGATAATCACTTCGGATAATAAGGTTTCAGATAATCACTTCGGATAATAAGGTTTCAGATAATCACTATGGATAATAAGATTTCAGATAATCACTATGAATGATAAGATTTTAGATAATCGCAATGGATAATAAGGTTTCAGATAATCACTTCGGATAATAAGGTTTCAAATAATCATTATGGATGATAAGCTTTCAGATAATCACTATGAATAATAAGATTTCAGATAATCCCTTGGGATAATAAGTTTTCAGATCATCACTTCGGACGTAAGGTTTCAGATCATCACTTCGGACAATAAGGTTTCAGATAATCACAATGGATAATAAGGTTTCAGATAATCACTTCGGATAATAAGGTTTCAGATAATCACTTCGGATAATAAGGTTTCAGATAATCACTATGAATAATAAGGTTTCAGATAATCTTTTCGGATAATAAGGTTTCAGATAATCTCTTCGGATAATAAGGTTTCAGATCATCACTTCGGATAATAAGGTTTCAGATAATCACTATGGATAATAAGGTTTCAGATAATCTTTTCGGATAATAAGGTTTCAGATAATCTCTTCGGATAATAAGCTTTCAGATCATCACTTCGGACGTAAGGTTTCAGATCATCACTTCGGACAATAAGGTTTCAGATAATCACAATGGATAATAAGGTTTCAGATAATCACTTCGGATAATAAGGTTTCAGATAATCACTATGGATAATAAGGTTTCAGATAATCATTTCGGAAAATAGGATTCCAAATAATCACTTCGGATAATAAGGTTTCTAATAATCACTTCTGATAATAAGGTTTCAAATCATCACTTCGGATAAGAGGGTTTTTGACAATCATCATTTCGGATAGCACAATTTTCGGTTAACCACAACTGCGCGAAATTCTCGACGCCAAGTGTTGGAAAAGGAGAGAAAAAAAATCGAAAATTAAAAAAACCAGAAAAGTAATCAGTTTCCATAAAAATTCTTTTGCAATGAAATATGAACTTCCTTCATCTTATTTGCATAAAAGCGGCTTTTGTCGGCATTTAGCGGTTTCGCCTGCAGGACCTGTGGTGCCCACGCAGAGGAGTCAGGAAACCCTGAAACTGCGTTTGTGTGCAAATCTTGTCACGTGCCATTGCAGAGAGAGAGAGTTTACGAAGATAATGCTCTCAAATCCTCCCGCTTGCTCAAAACGCTCCACTTAACAATTGCAGAGGAAACGCTAACAAGTTTTTTTTCGCCTCCTCTTCCGCCTTTGTGTCTGCTCTGCCTTTCACCCGAGGACGAAGTGTGAACTGCTCTAAAAGGCAACGCTACGGAAGTTAATTAGCTTCGTGTAAGAACATTTAGTTGCGAGAAGTTTAAAAAAAAGGAACACCTCTTCGAGTCTAAGGGGTTGTTTTTTACTTTCCCTTTTGGACTTTAGCAAAAAATTATCGCTTTTTTTTTATCCATCCGTCATTTAAAATATGACAAAAATTCAATCTAATTATCTAAACTACGTTTGAGAAGCAAAAATTACTTACGACATATGTGGCATTTATACTTTATGTACTTTTTTTTCCCTAAATGGCTTGATGTTAAGCCTTTCTTAGTCCTCCTCCGCTAAAAAAAAGGGCTAATATTTACATTTTGTCGTCTGGGTGGCTGGCTTTCTATTCGTTCTTAGACATTAAACTTTTTTTTGCCTTCAAGATAAATGAAGAATTCTTTTTGAGTTGAATAGCTATTGATGAAATATTATGATTTGAACTTTCTGAATTTTCAAATAGCTTAAATAGTGCCTTTTAACTGTGACCTAAAGGTGTAAAAGGCGCCAACATTTAAATGAATATTGCAAACGATCTATTTACGCTACAAACTTGAAATTATGATTGTAGAGTGTGATGATCAAGAATTTTACGTTGGCAACAAGGCCTTTGCCTCTTACCGATAGTGTAGTGGGGAAAACGCAACTTTTTTCAATTCAAGAGAAGGGGTGACTTCTCTTGAAAGAGAAGAGTTCTTTCTTCATTTCAAGAGAAGGTGCCGCTCAGAACCATGCCGCAAAAAAGTGCCACCTCTTCTCTTTCAAGGTTATACAGAACACAGAATAGCCATGCCGCAAAAAAAGATGTCGCTCAGAGGTAAAACAACCCAACCCAATTCATTTCAAGAGATAAATGAAAAAAAAAATTATTGTCTTGTTTAATATGTTCTAATAAAATATTACTGTTTTCATTTTCCCAGTGATCCATTATTTCAGAATTCAATTGTTAGAGTTGATAAAGCCGCAAAATAAAAAAATTCAATGATTCCTTCTACCAGTTGAAAAAAATGAACAATGAACAAATGAAATGAAAAAATAAAAAAAAAATGAATGAAAAATGACAAATATTTTAACGAATATCGACATATTTACATTTGAAATGAGAAATCTTGACGAGTGCTTTGGTTAAGCAAGATATTTGTAAGAGGTAATGGTTTGCCCTCTACCCCCAGTGGGGGGAACGCAACGTTTAAAAAGAAAAAATATAATTTTTTTCCTGTTGTATAGTTACTGTTTGCATTTTGCTGATTAGTCATATTTGTCAATTTGGCAAATCATTTAGTTATGCACCTAAAAATATTTTGTCAAAATATCGGAAGAAATTAATAAGATTCATTATATTGATTATTTCTTTTATGAGCTTCAAGTTCTTTTACAATTGGCCTGGGTTGTTTTACCTCTGAGTGGCACTTTTTTTGCACACTATGGGCTAAATTGGCCAGGTCACATGGACCCCGAAAGCTCAGAGAAGGTTGGGGGAGGGGACCCACTGGAACATCTGTTGGGAGACAGATGGTAGCCTCCCGTCAAGGTCATCCAGCGTGTTCTTTAACGTGCGCAGGGTATGCCTCTCTCACTAACGGGCCACGGCTTAACGTTCCATCCGACGGACGGCGGCCTTTCCAAGCCCATCGGTGTCCCCTACTGACCGTGCGCAGGACGGGGAATTTTGTGGAGGTAAATCTCAACGCTGCCCCAGCTGGGACTCGAACCTGGGAACTACAGATTATGAGCCTGACGAGCTACCGACTGAGCTACTACAGAATGCCCCCTATTGGCCTGTCCCCTATTGTCCCCTAATGTCCCCTATTGACCTGGTCTAAAGCATTGGTCCCCAATAGGTGGGCTTTAGAATTTTGTAGGAAATGCAAAACTAAGGGCGGAAGGGCCCATGGTAAAACTTAAGGGGCCGGGCAGAAAAAATCCATTACTTTTGTCGTTGATTTGGAGGCTTAAAATTTTTTTTATGTAATTAAATAAATATTTTTTTTCGTTGAAAGCAAAACATTGCTATAGAGGAAGTACTGTAAATTTTTAAATTATACATACAAAATCAGTATTACCAAATATGAAACGAAAATTTATAGATATAATATAAAATATTTAAAATATTTCTTCTTTGATTTCAACTTCCTCAGAATGATCAGATTTCGTTTCAGTTCGTCTTAATATAAGGAATTAAAAATGAAAATTATCACAAATGTGATAATTTCTGTCATTTTGAATTTGATGAGGTATGAATTTGATTTTCAGTTGGTCGCAACAGCCCTGGGGCCTACTTAAGGGCCTCTTTTCCACCATGTACTACTACTTCGGGGCTTATATGCCCTTCTGTACTCTACTTCAGGGATTCTATGCCCCCATGTACAGTCGCTCAAAAAAGTTTCCGAACACTATGGTTGATTACAGAATTCAGAAAAAATATCTGGCAACGATTTTTTTAGAAATTAGTGATCTGGCAACCTTCGTGTCACGTGACACGAAGGTTGCCAGATCACTAATTTCTAAAAAAAAAATCGTTGCCAGATTTTTTTTTCTGAATTCTGTAATCAACCATAGTGTTCGGATACTTTTTTGAGCGACTGTAGGTGGTCATATTATTTTGATACTAGATCGTGTGGGCTCACTCACGGAAATATTGAGCGTGTGCAGTTACCGTTCACAGCAAACTGGAGCATGTGCAGTAACTGCACACGCTCCAGTTTGCTGTGAACGGTAACTGGAGCGTGTACAATTGCTGTACACGCTCCAGATATTTTTCCTGAATTCTGTAATCACGTGACACGAAGGTTGCCAGATCACTAATTTCTAAAAAAATCGTTGCCAGATATTTTTTCTGAATTCTGTAATCAACCATAGTGTTCGGATACTTTTTTGAGCGAATGTACTACAACTGCAGGGCTTTTATGCCACCCTGTTGTTACGTCACTACTGCTTGTGCGGGAATTTTTTTTAGTTTTTCAGTGGAAAAAGGTTATACAGAACACAGAATAGCCATGATTCACGTAGCTATGCATGTTTTATTTCAATAAAAAGAAATAAATAAAAATTCATGGATAAACTATCAAAATATTCGTAAGTTGATGTATACGGTAATTTTTTTACAGGAAAATTTATTTCGATTTTAATGGTTGTTTCCTTTACCTTTGATCGGCACTTTATTGCACACAATGGGTTAAATCTCCAGGTCACAAGAACCCCCAAGGGTTCATAGAATGCTGAGGTTTGGGTTGGGTTGTTTTACCTCTGAGGGGCACTTTTTTGTACACCATGGGCTAAATGGCTATATCACATGAATCCCGAAGGCTAAGAGAAGGTTGGGGGAGGGGACCCACTGGAACAGCTATTGGGAAACAGAGGTAGCCTCCCGTCAAGGCCATCCAACGTGTTTTTTAACGTGCACAGGGTATGGCTCCCTCGCATACGGGGCCACGGCTTAACGTCCCATCCGACGGACGGCGGTCTTTTCAAGCCCAACAGTGTCCCCTACATACCATTTTGCGGAGATAAATCGCAACGCTGACCCAGCTGGGAAAATGCTGAGGGAAGGGGACCCACTGGACAGCTGTTAGGAGACAGATGCTGGTCTCCCGTCAAGAGCCATCCTGCGTGTGATTTAATCTGGACAGAGTACAGCTCTCCCGCACAAGGCACTGCTTAACCTCTTATCCGACGGAGAGCGATATTTTCAAGACCATCGGTGTTTTGTTTCTGACCGAGGGCAGGGTGGGGGTGTAGTGGAGATAAATCTCAAACCTGGCAACTGCAAATTACGAGCTTGGTACGCTACCGACTGAGCCAATCCCTGCCCTGATTTCCACGTAGAGGATGCTGAAAAATACTACTTTATAAAAAGGAGGTGTTGGGTTCAAAAAGGTTGGGAATGCCTGATTTAAAGTAACAATAAACAATGGTGCTGCGCATAGGAGAGGAAATGCATGAGAATTGCGACACCTTGAAAGAAAGGAGCGGGGTGATCAGTCGGTAGCGCGTCAGGCTCGTAATCTCTTATTCCCAGGTTCAAGTCCCAGCTGGGTCAGCGTTGAAATTTATCTCCGCAAAACTCCCCACCCTGCCCACGGTCAGCAGATGACGCCGATGGGCTTGGAAAGGCCGCCGTCCATCGGATGGGACGTTAAGCCGTGGCCCCCTGTGCAGGAGAGTCATATCCTGTGCACGTTAAAGAACACGCTGGATGGCCTTGACGGGAGGCTACCATCAGTCTCCCAATAGCTATTCTAGTTGGTCCCCTCTCCCAACATTCTCTGAGCCTTCGGGGTCCAGGTGACCTGGTCATTTAGCCCATGGTGTGCAAAAAACTGCCGCTCAGAGGTAAAACAACCCAACGTTAAAGAACACGCTGGATGGTCTTGACGGGAGGCTACCATCTATCTCCCAACAGATATTCCAGTGGGTCCCCTCTCCCAACCTTCTCTGAGCCTAAGGGATCCATGTGACCTGGTCATTTAGCCCATGGTGTGCAAAAAAGTGCCGTTCAGAGGTAAAACAACCCAACGTTAAAGAACACACTGGATGGCCTTGACGGGAGGCTACCATCTATCTCCCAACAGCTGTTCCAGTGGGTCCCCTCTCCCAACCTTCTCTGAGCCTAAGGGTTCCATGTCACCTGGCCATTTAGCCCATGGTGTGCAAAAAAGTGCGTCTCAGAGGTAAAACAACCCAACAACACCTTGAAAAGGAGCACTGTTCTTTGACTGGTTCCAACAGACCATTTTGTTCTTTTCCAATTCCATTTACTTCAATTCTGAGGCAGAAAAGAAAAGAGAATGCCAGTGACATCAACGAGGTCCTACTTCAACAAATAACACATTTTCCATTAACTATAAATTCCGATCTTACTTCGACAAAGAGAGAATCCGAAGGAATAAAATCGAAACAAACATTAAACTGGAGTAAATGCAGTTGTAAAACTGTTCGCTTCGACTAAAGACCCTTAATTTCATAAGATGCAGTGCGAACGCTTCGCAAGGACAGATAAAGGAGCCAACACAAAGATACCAAGTGGTAAACAAGGAAATAAGGTTAGCGAACTGGTCTGACGCCTTAATTTTATAAGCTGGGAACAAGGTTCTCTTTGGCTTATCTGAACAAGTGAGGCTACATTCGGTCATCCAAAAGAGTCGGAGTATGGACACAAAGAAAGCGGTTGGAGCAGTTTAGCGTTATTGCCATTCCCAAACTTGTTGGCTTCATAAAAAAAATCCATCGGGTTGGGTTGGGTTGTTTTACCTCTGAGCGGCACTTTTTTGCACACCATGGGCTAAATGGCCAGGTCACAAGGACCACGAAGGCTCAGAGAATGTTGGGGGAGGGGACCCACTGGAACAGCTGTTGGGAGACAGATGGTAGCCTCCCGTCAAGGCCATCCAGCGTGTTCTTTAACGTGCACAGGGTATGGCTCTCCCGCACACGGGGCCACGGCTTAACGTCCCATCCGACGGACGGCGGCCTTTCCAAGTCCATCGGTGTCCCCTACTGACCGTGGGCAGGGCGGGAATTTTTGCGGAGATAAATCTCAACGCTGACCCAGCTGGGACTCGAATCTGGGAACTGCAGATTACGAGCCTGGCGCACTACCGACTGAGCCACCCCCGCCCCCATATCGAAAACAGCGGAGGTGGCCTGAGAGAAAAATAGACTATGTGTGCAGTAATTTGTTCGGCTTCATCGTCTTAACGCCATTACCAATGTAGCAGGTAGCTACAGAGAAAAGTGGAGCGTGAGCAGTAATGAAACACGCTCCGATTTTCCCCCTTTTTTCTTAAAACTAATCACCGATGGGCTTGGAAAGGCGCCGTCCGTCGGATGGGACGTTAAGCCGTGGCCCCGTGTGCGAGAGAGCCATACCCTGTGCACGTTAAAGAACACGCTGGATGGCCTTGACGGGAGGCTACCATCTGTCTCCCAACAGCTGTTCCAGTGGGTCCCCTCCCCCAACCTTCTCTGAGTCTTCGGGTCCATGTGACCTGGCCATTTAGCCCATGGTGTGCAAAAAAGTGCCGCTCAGAGGTAAAACAACCCAAACAACAACTTAAAACTAATTATCATCAACGAAAGTAGCTTCAAAACTGGTGTGTCTTAAATTACTGCACACATTCCCGATGGTTACTCCTATTTGATTTTAAACAAAGCCATTACCAATACCGGAAGTTAGCGCATAGATAACTAGGGTATATGCTTGAATTTCTTGATCTTGTTCTTAAAACTAGGGCATCAGTGTATGCAGTAATATCAGACGCTCCAATTTGTTGTTCCTCTTTTTCTTAAAGCAAAGTCCTTACCAATAATATAGGTGGTGTCACAGAAGGTTGTAGAGTGTGCAGTAATGCGTTCTTCATTTTTGTCTTAGAGCAGGCGTGTCCAACCTGCGGCCCGCGGGCCGCATGAGACCCCGGACAGCTAGTAACGCTGTCCACAAAATCGTAAAGTTTACCTGTTTACGACATAAGCTTTCAACATGATTATGTGATTTTCAGCGAGTTTTCGATATCCCACTACTTTCATGTTGCCCTTTTTTTAATTTTATAATAAAAAAACATAAAAAAAAATGAAGTTTTATTATTCATATACATTAACTATATTATATATTTTATGGCTGCACAAAACAATTCATCTTCACTCAATGTTGCCCTTGAAGTCAGATCGTCACTCAGTGTGGCCCAGGGAAGTCAGATCTCCACTCAGTGTGGCCCAGGAAGTCAGATCTTCACTCAGTGTGGCCCAGGAAGTCAGATCTTCACTCAGTGTGGCCCAGGAAGTCAGATTTTCACTCAATGTGGCCCAAGGAAATCAGATCTTCACTCAGTGTGGCCCTGGAAGTCAGATCGTCACTTAGTGTAGCCCAGGAAGTCAGATCTTCACTCAATGTGGCCCAGGGAAGTCAGATCTTCACTCAGTGTGGCCCTGGAAGTTAGATCTTCACTCAATGTGGCCCAGGAAGTCAGATCTTCACTCAATGTGGCCCAGGGAAGTCAGATCTTCATTCAGTGTGGCTCAGGAAGTCAGATGTTCACTCAGTGTGGCCCAGATAGTCAGATCTTCACTCAGTGTGGCCCAGGGAAGTCAAAAGGTTGGACATTCTTGTCTTAAAACAAAGCCATTGCAACATAGTTGGTAGCTTCACAGAAAAGTGCAGCATGTGCAGTAATGTCTAATTCTTCAGTTTGCTGTTCTGTCTTAAAACTACTGATAACAACGTAGGTAGTATTGGAAAAAACTGGAGCATGTGTACAATTACTGCACACGTTGAACACGTTTGCTACAATTTGTTATTTTTCTTAAAAATGAAGCCTCAGAGCAAACTGGAATGTGTGCAACAATGACACAGTCTTCCATTTTCTGTTCTTTGTCTTAAAGCCATTAGTAACAACGAAGGCGGCCTCACAGAAAACGGAAGCTTATGTGCAATTACTGCACATGCTCCAGTTTTCCGTGAGGGTCATCTCCGTTATTGATAGTGATGTTTAAAGAATCCTGCAAAATTGGACATCTGAACTGCTTTCTCCATCTGGCCCTGCTCTAAGAGTAGGAAATCGAGCTAGAGAACTTTCTAAAGCAGAACAAGTGAAGAATCATGGCGTAAACGTCATACCACACGCGAAGGCACTTCACTCTCTCCATCTAAGCTCTCGCTTATTCTGATGCACGATGAGTGGCGTCCGAGAGGACGGAGTAAGCAAGTGGAGCAGGAGGAAGAAAGAGAGCGCGTGGGAGTGTGTCTGTCTTGCCCAACAGCGCCCAGTCGATCGATTGTGACGGACCACCTTCGTCGAAGTGTGAAACGCGGTCTACCACAACGGCCTTGAATGCAGCGTATACATGGCTGCTCTCGAAGTATCGCCGTCAGTTAAGATGGATCGTTGAAGGATTCATCTTCACCATGTGGAATACCTGATTCTCTCTCTGAAACCTCCTTTAGTTTTTTTTTCTTTCTCATCTTACCTATGTACGGGCAACTTTGTGCTTTCTGGCCAGGAGATTTGGTATTGGCTTTGTGAGAATAATCCGATTGTGTTCAAGAGCTGCTTTGTATTACACCTCGAGGGTGAAAAAGCTCACCTTTTTTTTTACCTTTTATCTTATCAAGAGAAATTGTTCTTTTCTCCCTTTCGCATTTCACTTTTCTAAAAGGAAAAAGGGAAACCGATGCAAGTGTCATGTTTCGATTTTTGTTCCATTCAATTCTTTTATTCTAGGGTATAAATTTTTTCCGACATCTGCTACCTGTTTTCGGTGGAAAAGGAATCTAAATGGATAGGAAATGACACCGTCCGTCCAATGTCATTCTAAGATGTGGTCCCCATTGGCGACAAAAGCAATAATCGGAGCAGCGGTGATCCAGGAACCACATTTTTTGGGGGAGGGGGAGTGAATAACTCTCCAAAAAGCAACTCAATGGAATTCTGAAGTGATTCTCTTTGACTACTCCTCTTAGCCGATTTTTAGAGAAGGGACCGCCACTGAATTGATCTCTTGGGACCGCCACTGAATCAGTCTCTTGGGACCGCCACTGAATCGGTCTCTTGGGACCGCCACTGAATCGGTCTCTTGGGACCGCCACTGAATCGGTCTCTTGGGACCGCCACTGAATCAGTCTCTTGGGACCGCCACTGAATCGGTCTCTTGGGACCGCCACTGAATCGGTCTCTTGGGACCGCCACTGAATCAGTCTCTTGGGACCGCCACTGAATCGGTCTCTTGGGACCGCCACTGAATCGGTCTCTTGGGACCGCCACTGAATCGGTCTCTTGGGACCGCCACTGAATCGGTCTCTTGGGACCGCCACTGAATCGGTCTCTTGGGACCGCCACTGAATCGGTCTCTTGGGACCGCCACTGAATCGGTGAAAGTTAAAGAGAGTAGCTGTTGCTGAGACTATGAGACTGTGAAGTTTTCATCTCAATATCCTCACAGATCACAGGCGTATGACAGGTGATTGATAGGTCATTGACCAATGGCCTATCAGAAAGGTGGAAGCGTTAACTGCGCAGCCTCGTAATTTTCCCTTTTTGCCATTAACACTATTAACGCTATTTAAAGCCACTATTGCTGTTTAAAGAACACACTGGATGGTTTTTAATGGCAGGTTCTGTCAGCTTCAATGAAATCTGCATTTTGTTCCCTCCTCAAAGCTGTTGTTGTGTTTGGGGTTCTCACGACCTGTCAGGTTAGTACAATACCAAACAACAGAACAAAAACAAATTGTTATATGGAAAAGACATTCAACAAAAAAGCTTTATGATAAATGTCAAGGATGTCAGATAGTTCCGCTTGTTTTAGGGGTGACTAGCTGGGGACAAAGTGAAAAGAATGGATTTTGTGTATTAAACGAAAATATGTATATATATATATATATGAATATACACCGAAGAACCAAAACGTTATGACCACCTGACTAATATGATGTTGGTCCTCCACGTGCCCCCAAAACAGCTCTTACTAGGAGTTGGGTTGGGTTGTTTTACCTCTGAGCGGCACTTTTTTTGCATACCATGGGCTAAATGGCCAGGTCACATGGACCCCGAAGGCTCAGAGAAGGTTGGGGCAGGGGACCCACTGGAACAGCTGTTGGGAGACAGATGGTAGCCTCCCGTCAAGGCCATCCAGCGTGTTGTTTAACGTGCACAGGGTACAGCTCTCCCGCACACGGGGCCAGGGCTTAACGTTCCATCCGACGGACGGCGGCCTTTCCAAGCCCATCGGTGTCTCCTACTGACCGTGGGCAGGGCGGGGAATTTTGCGGAGATAAATTTCAACGCTGATCCAGCTGGGACTCGAACCTGGGAACTACAGATTACGAGCCTGGCGCGCTACCGACTGAGCCACCCCCGCCTCTTTCCTAGGAGAGGCATGGATGCTACAAGATTTCTATAGGTGTCTTGTGATATTTGGTACCAACACGTTACCGCAGATCCTTCGACTCTTGTAAGTTACGTGGTTCAGCTGCCGCAGATCGTATATGCTGTTCCAACACAAACCACAGAGGATCGATTGGACTGATGTTTGGGGAATTTGGAGGCCAGAGCAATACCGGAAGTCTTCCTCGTGTACTGCGAACGAAGCAGGTTCCTATGGTTCGCGGAACATGAGGAAGACTTCCAGGTATTGCACTTGCCTCCAAATCGACAATCCGCTGCCTTTCCAATTGAACAATCAGGGTAATGTGGCATGGCGCATTATCCTGCTGAAATAAGGCACTACTAGATGGAAATACCGTTGCCATGAAAGGATGTACTTGGTGTGCATTGATGTTTAGGTAGGTGGTAGACGTCATAGTTTCCTGCACATGAATGACTGGACTCAGGGCTTCGTATCAGAACATTCCCAAAGCATTGCACTTCCTCCATCGACTTCTTTTCGTCCTATGGCACATTTTTGTGCCAACACTTCCCCAGGTAAACGACGCACACGTACCCGGCCGTCCACATGGTGCAACAGGAAACGAGATTCATCGGACGAGATGACCAATCACTCAAGGACCAGTTTTGATGCTCGCGTGCCCATTGTAGGCGCTTTCGATAGTGAACCGAGGTTAGCACGGGCACTCGGAACGCTCCTGCGGCTACGCAGCGCTATTTTCAGCAGGTTCGATGTAATGGGTTTTGTTACACATGACTCCCGATACCAGCATTCAAATTACGGGCGAGTTTCGTCACAGTATCCCTTCTGTTGGCTCCTACCATACGGGATAGCCTTCGCTCACCTCTAGCATCGTTGAGCCGTAGTCGGCTGATACTTTGCCCGCGATTCGTGGTTTTTTCCCTCCTCGGACCACTTTTTGAAGGTACTAACCACGGCCGACCATGGGTACCCCACAAGCCTTGCCGTCTCGGAAATGCTTTCACCCAGTCGTCTGGCCATTACAATTTGGTCTTTGTCAAACTCACTTAATTCCGTTGTCTTTCCAATCTGAAGAACAAGAATAACACTGATTAACAGAGCTCAGTATCAGGTGTTATTAATGCTATTTAATGACGTTCGCATGCGTCGTCGTTTATCTGTAGTTGTTCCGATTTGCATAAAGACGTGCTGGTCATAATGTTTTGGCTCTTCGGTGTATGTAGTTATACTATGTGTTATGCATAGCATACTAAAGCAATTATCTCTTATACACATCATACTATGGACATTCTTCTCTTATGTGTAATATACTATATCCATTTACCCTTATATACAGTATAGCATACTATGGGCATTTGATCCTTATGTAAAGCTACTGCAGCCATTTGCCACTGCTGTATAGCATTCTATAGCAATTTGTCTCTTATGTATAGTATATTATAGCAATTTGTCTCTTATGTATAGTATATTATAGCTATTTGGCTCATTTGTAAAAAAAACAAAACAAAAATGGGGCGGGGGTGGCTCAGTCGGTAGCGCGCCAGACTCGTAATCTGTAGTTCCCAGGTTCGAGTCCCAGCTGGGTCAGCGTTGAGATTTTTCTCCGCAAAAATTCCCCGCAATGCCCACGGTCAGTAGGGGACACCGATGGACTTGGAAAGGCCGCCGTCCGTCGGATGGGACGTTAAGCCGTGGTCAAGTGTGTGGGAGAGCCATACCCTGTGCACGTTAAAGAACACGCTGGATGGCCTTGACGGGAGGTTACCAACTGACTCCCAACAGCTGTTCCAGTGGGTCCCCTCCCCCAACCTTCTCTGAGCCTTCGGGGTCCATGTGACTTGGCCATTTAGCCCATGGTGTGCAAAAAAGTTGCGCTCAGAGGTAAAACAACCCAAACCAACTCATTTGTAAAGGTCTCAACTATCTCTGATTCATATCTTCAGCTCACTCATATACTACAGTTTTGAACTGCATCCCGCAGTGTATATTTCAGTGTAATCGTTATCACTTCCACGATCTCATATATAGTATTAGACGGTTGGGGAAGGACAGTTGGCAGAGTCGGTATCGTCCACGTCACTATTATAATCTCCCGATGATTAAAAATTAAAAATTGAAGTTCGAGTCACATTTTGGCAATATCATAATTCTTGGTGTAGTTCGAAAAAGCCATTGACATTCTATATAGGAAAAATTCAGGATTTATAAAAAAATGTTTAAAGATGGAGTGAACGCAATCGAGTCGGAAAAAGAAAAGACTGGATTTCCATTTCAGTATAATATTTTTCTCACTGTTTTAGAGGTATTTAAAATTTCTAAAATGCGTGAAATATGCATGAGTTTAACAATCTTTGCCTCCATTATCATTGCTTGCATTCTCAAAGGGTGTGTCTGCCATGGCCCCCTTTACCCCTCCCCCTAGATCCTGCCCTGAACGGGGCGGGGTGGCTCAGTCGGTAGCGCGCCAGACTCGTAATCTGCAATTTTCAGGTTCGAGTCCCACCTGGGTCAGCGTTGAGATTATCTCCGCAAAATTCCCTGCCCTATCCACGGTCAGTAGGGGACAGCGAATGGCTTGGAAAGGCCGCCGTCCGTCGGATGGGATGTTAAGCCGTGGTCCGTGTGCGGGAGAGCCATACCCTGTGCACGTTAAAGAACACACTGGATAGTCTTGACGGGAGGCTACCATCTGTCTCCCAACAGCTGTTCCAGTTGGTCCTCTATACCAACTTTGTCTGAGCCTTCGGGGTCCTTGTGACCTGGACATTTAGCCCATGGTGTGCAAAAAAGTGCCGCTCAGAGGTAAAACAACCAACCAACCAACCAATCTGCCCTGAATAAATGCATAGTATTCTATAAAAAAATTTAAAATTGTGCCGTTCTGCTCCTATTATTATGATTTTATCAGCACTGATAGGCTTGGAAAGAACGCCGTCTGTCAGATGGAATATTAAGCCGTGCCCCCATGTGCAGGAAGGCCATGTATACGCTAAAAATAAGCTGAAAGGTCTTGTCGAGAGGTTTACATCTCTCTTCTAGAAGCTGTTCAGTGGATTCCCCGCCCAAACCTTTTCGGAACCCATTTAGTTGTAGAGATGAAGCTATTTCTGATGTAACCGTTCTTGAGGTCACAAACAATTTCTTTTCAGATAATGAGTACACACTTCGTGAAGAACGGCAGAATTAAAACTATGTTGATTAGATCGTGTAACCTGTGGTGATTGTAAGGAAACGGACATTCGTTGATTGCAACAGAACATGAACAATGATGATTGTGACAGAACACTAAATTTCCGGTGGAATAATTTCAACAGCATTTTTTGCGATATATTGCAAATCGCATATATTCATAATCCATTGCAATCTTTGTATCAATATACACCAATCAAATTTTGGATGTAGTAGTAAGTGGTAGAATCCACGAATGGATTTCAACTTCAAACGACATCATCATCATCATCATCATCATCATCATCATCATCATCATCATGCAGACATGGGCTACGGAGGTCCAACCAGACCGTGCAATTTAGTTCTCCAAGCAAGTCTATCCTGAGCTACATCTACTGCATCTGGCCACTGCACACCAATTCTAACAAGGTCCTGTTTGACATTGTCTGCCCACCGCATCCTAGGTCTCCCCCTCCTTCTGAGGCCTCTAGGCACACTGTTCATAACCCTATTCGCCAATCTATAATTATTCATACGGGCAACATGGCCAAACCAACGGAGTCTCTCTCTGCACAATATGCTGCTTAAAGGAGGTTGCAAACTCCTTTGCCTAACCTCATCATTAGTTACAAAGTTGAACCACCTAATGCCCAAGATACTGCGTGAGCATCTGGAATCAAAAGCATCTAGTTTCCTGTTATCTTGTTTACAAAGTGTCCACGTTTCACTACCATAACTAACCTAGAAAGAACCAAACTATTATACAGTCTAATTTTAGTCTTTAGGTGTATACGCCTATTTCTCCACACTCTCCATAGATTCTTAAAAGTCCCCGCAGCAATCCCTATTCGTCTGTTAATCTCATGCCGCACATCACCATTATCTGTTACATAGCTCCCAAGATAATTAAACTGTGACACCTGCTCAAGACTGCAACCATTCAGATTAACTGAATCACAGCCTGCCTGACCAATTTTCATCACTTTAGTTTTCTCTCTGTTTATAACCAAACCTACTCTACTACCAGTCTCATCAACGGCTCGAATGAAAGAGTTCATCTCATCAACATCATTTGCCCAAAGGGCTAAATCATCAGCATAATCTAAATCAGAAATTTTCGTATCTCCAGCCCATTTAAGGCCAAAATCTTTCCCTTGAAGTGAATTTCGCATAACATAATCAATAACCAAGCTAAACAGAAAAGGAGACAAAATGCACCCTTGTCGAACACCAGAAGTAATGCTAAACCAATTGCTACAAGCCTTACCAACTCTCACACACGACTCAGTGTTATTATAGAGAGCTTTCATAATGTTAACTAACTTGTCTGGTATACCATATGATCTCACAATTAACCACAAATTATTACGATCAACAGAGTCGAAAGCCTTTTTGAAATCAACAAAGCTAGCAACCAAAGGTTTCTGAAACTCTAAACATTTCTCAAGAATCTGCCTAAGTGAAAATATCTGATCCACACATCCCCTACCACTTCTGAATCCACATTGCTCATCACGCAATTGACTGTCAACCAGATTCTTAATTCTATTAAGCACAATCATGGAAAGAACTTTACCTGGAACAGAGAGTAGGCTGATACCCCTATAGTTATCACAAGAACTGCGATCACCTTTTTTGAAAATAGGGATAACAATAGCTCTGGTAAAATCCTTAGGAACCATGCCTTTATCATAAAAGATATTCAGAATTTCAGTCATCCAAGTGGTAACCGAAACATTCCCAGCTCTAAGCATTTCGGTAGTAATTTCATCTACCCTGGGGATTTATGTAGTTTAAGTTTAGAAACAGCCAAAATAACTTCAGATTGTGTTATAGGGCAAACATTAAAGCCACCAATGCATCCATCATCACTGCAAACAATGGGAGCAGAACCAACTACATTGTTTAGAACATCACTGAAATGATCAGCCACCTAGCCATGACAGAATCCTCCCCTTCTATAACCTTACCTTGTTAATCCTTCAATCCTTGTATGCCTGTCTGTTTTCTACCACATAAAACCTTAACTATCTGGTACAGCTCTCTGCTGTTGTGCTGTCTAACTGCTTCCTCAGCTTTGTCAGCCAAACCATCAAGCCAAAGATTCCTATCAGCAGCTAACTGATCCTTTACACGTTTATTAAGCTCTCTGTAATGCTTTCTATTAGGACTAGTAAGGTATTGATTAAGGACATTCCTGCAATTCTTTCTTTCCGAAATAAGCTCAAGTGCCTTATCGCTCAGATAATTCTATCTCTTCTGCTCCTTTTTTCCTAAAAGAGTACTGTTAGTGTCCAAAAAAGCCTGTTTAAAATGATCCCATTCTTCCTCAACTTCAGTAGTGAGCAAACCATGACTGTCATAATGACTAAGTAACCTATCATGGTAAGTTTTGGCTATAACTGGATCTTTCAGAGCTTCAGTATTAAAAGTAAATTTTTTAACCCTAGCACAACACTTTTTAAGTTTAAGTTGCAACACACTTTTAACAAGGTAATGGTCAGATCCAATTTCAGCTCCCCTATATGTCCTGGTATTCCTAACAGAACTAGCCCATTTGCTGTTAATTAATATGTAATCAATCATATTCATATGCAGCCCATGAGGTGAAACCCATGTGTACTTATGTATGTCGCGGTGTTTGTAATAAGTGTTAGTTATTCTGAATCCATTGAGTTTACTTACCTGTAGGAGACGTTGCCCATTGCCATTGCAGCTACCAATACGAAAAGGGCCAATCACCCCTCCCCAAAGGTCAGAGTCAGTACCAACTTTGGCATTGAAGTCACCAAGAACAAGGGTATATCTCCTTTCTTGACAGAATTCAAAATATCCTGAAGTTGTTCATAAAATCTATCCTTCTCATCCTCATCGGCATCCTCAGTGGGGGCATAACAGCAGATAACATTCAAGTCTTTAACTCTTGTCTGAAATTTTGCTGTAAGAAACCTTTCATTAACGCACTCATATCCTAGAAGAGCATCGCTAGCGTGTCTGCTGAGAAGCAGACCCACGCCTTGGTGATGCTTATTGTCGTCCCTCCCTGAAAAGAGAAATTTAAGATTATTTTTAAGAATCTGACCTTTATCTGTCCATCTGGTCTCTTGCAAGCCGAGAATATCTAAATTATAACGGTGGAATTCTTGTGTGAGGACATCAAGAGATAAAGTTCTGTGCAGAGTCCTCACATTCCAACTACCTATGGAGAGAAAATGGTTAGTGGGATGTTTAAAGAAACTTTGTTTATTGAGAGAGGGAATGCCGACAATATCAAACAGCCCCCTAATCGCAGACATGAGGCAAAGACCCGTTCCCCCACTACTAAAGGCTGAAGCCATCTACACTGGAAGATTTCCTCCAACGTAGAATTTGACGATGCCAATAGAAGCAAAGAGTTCAGGTGCCTGCGATGACTTCTGCTCAGGATTATCCACCAGCTGATAAACATATCCTGTGAATCTATTCATTTGGGGCTGTCAACCCACAAACAAACAGAAAACACAGCGGAAGATTTTCCCTCCACAGAAGCCCACCAGTGCAGCAAAATCAGGATCCATAATCAAGCTCAGAGCCATATATCTGTCCAGTCCAGTAGGTTTATATGGTCAGCACCAGGATCCTGTGTGGTTGACCACTCCTCAACAGGGTAGAAAAAAAGGAAAGTAGCCATAGCTGTCCAGATCAGTAGGCCACACTAATCTGGCAGCCTTCCCCTTCCGTTCACTTCCACAAGAGAGTATCTCTTTTGAAAGTTACTAACCGTTCACACCACGAGAAGGCGGGGTCGGACATTAGGTGCTAGGCCTGGCCGGTTCTATGCATCATCACAGGGGATTAGTGCATAGCTCTCCTTCCAGTGACTACCTAGCTACCATTTACAGGCCCATTTACAAACGACAACGTCACTAGAAACATGGTTGGGTTGTTCTACCTCTGAGCGGCGGTTTTTTGCACACCATGGGCTAAATGGCCAGGTCACAAGGACCCCGAAGGCTCAGAAATGGTTGGGGGAGGGGACCCACTGGAACAGCTGTTGGGAGACAGATGGTAGCCTCCTGTCAAGGCCATCCTGCGTGTTCTTTAACGTGCACAGGGTATAGCTCTCTCACACACAGGGCCACAGCTTAACGTCCCATCCGACGGACGGCGGCCTTTCCAAGCCCATCGGTGTCCCTACTGACCGTGGGCAGGGCGGGGAATTTTGCGGAGATAAATCTCAACACTGACCCAGCTGGGACTCGAACCTGGGAAGTACAGATTACGAGTCTGGCGCGCTACCGACTGAGCCATCCCCGCCCCCACTAGAAACATGCATTACCTCCTTTTTTAAAGTTATTTTTTTTCCCAAAATTTTTGTAAGAACACTATCTTTTTCTTTGTTTACGAAGTGAAGTAATGTATTCGTAACAGATATGGGAATTTGAATGATAGATCAGATATTATTAGGCTTCAATGATAAATAATTTAAAAAATTGTTATTAAATACAGTAAAAGAATAATATATTTAGTGTACAACACACTGAAAACTGAAAATTCGAAATGGCGAACTAGAAATAATGGACAAAAGAAAAGTGGTACCAGGTTCGTAAAATCGTTGTTTGTTATAAGTGGGGACTTGACATTTTAACGGAAAAAATATGGTATTGAAATTCATCGTGTGACTTGCACAAAATAGTAAAATCCACTCCACCTAAATTATAAAAATAAAAGTGGAACTCAGGTTTTATTGCAGGTAAAAAATAATTTTTTTTGAGTAACAAGGGATATCAAAAAGGAAAATAGGGGAAAAAAGGGGGGGGAAGAGATTGGATTTTCATTGCAATGTAACATTTTCTCTCTCTGTTTCAAAGTTCTTCAAAAACATTCTTGAAAAAAAACATGAAATATAAATAATATATAATTGGAGACAATAAAAAATATAAAAAGAGAAATATAAAATTGGAGTCAAATAATTACATCAATAAATTTTTATTTAATTATTTAATTTTTTTGGTTTTTTTTTTCACAAGTAGATTATAGAATACAGTATTGCATTAATGCAAAAACACTTACTAATGTATATAAATTAATAACGTTTAAATTTTTACGATTATAATTTGTGAAATTTTTTACTGGATCCCAGGGAGGGGGGGGGAAGTGCCCCGTTTTCCTCCCTCTGCGTAAGCCCATGCTATGAAGCCTACTAAAGACCGGGAAATATTTTACATTTTCACAAAGATGCAGCTTGAGGATGACGCACAAAAAAAAAAAATCACGGCGATTTATTTCAATTTTTATGCGATTATATATGGGGTTCATGCCTGTTCATATGGTACAGTCGCTCAAAAAAGTATCCGAACACTATGGTTGATTACAGAATTCAGAAAAAATATCTGGCAACGATTTTTTTTAGAAATTAGTGATCTGGCAACCTTCGTGTCACGTGATTACAGAATTCAGGAAAAATATCTGGAGCGTGTACAGCTCCAGTTACCGTTCACAGCAAACTGGAGCGTGTGCAGTTACTGCACACGCTCCAGTTTGCTGTGAACGGTAACTGCACACGCTCAATATTTCCGTGAGTGAGTCCACACGATCTAGTATCAAAATAATATGACCACCTACAGTCGCTCAAAAAAGTATCCGAACACTAGGGTTGATTACAGAATTCAAAAAAAATATCTGGCAACGATTATTTTAGAAATTACCGATCTGGCAACCTTCGTGTCACGTGATAATCATGTGACACGAAGGTTGCCAGATCGCTAATTTCTAAAATAATCGTTGCCAGATATTTTTTCTGAATTCTGTAATCAACCCTAGTGTTCGGATACTTTTTTCAGCGACTGTACTGTTAGGGGATGGATGCGCAAATTCAGAAAGGGATGACAGAGATTCGAAGGCCTCCTTCATGCAGGAAGACCGAAGGAGTCCGCGAATGAGAGAATCATCGCTGCTGTTCGTGAACTCAGTAAGGAAAACGTCGGGCAATATCGTTCAAGCAATAAGTTTAGTGTCAGTGTGGAAGCAATTATTCATCAAAATTTAAAGTTCGAAAAGATCTGTGCTAAATGGGTGCCCTACAAACAGACAGAATAACAAAAAAGGGCTAGAGTCGATTCGTGCAAAGAGATGCTGGCAATGTTTGAACTTAGTCACTCCAAACCGTTAACAGACATTATCACTTATGATGAGGTGTGGGTTTTTTACTATAGATCTCCCAGATAGATCGAGAACTATATTTAGGTTGCAGAAGATGAACTGCGTTCCTAAATCTTCCGACAAGACTTTCGCTCAAAGCAGAGGATACTAACAACTTTTTTCAATTCCGAAGGAGTGGTAGCCGTGGACACCTTACCAGAAAAATGACGATAAATAACCAATACTACATCAACATAGTTTTGCCCAAAATGGTTAAGGAGATGAAGGAGCAGCGTCCAACAGCAGACGTGTCAAGAGTTCTCCTTCTTAATGGCAATGCCAGTGTTCATTAAACCCAGCACGTTATGGGATATGTGGAACAGGAAATAA
This sequence comes from Ryuthela nishihirai, assembly GCA_038380435.1. Classification (NCBI taxonomy): domain Eukaryota; kingdom Metazoa; phylum Arthropoda; class Arachnida; order Araneae; family Heptathelidae; genus Ryuthela; species Ryuthela nishihirai. The sequence goes on along the minus strand of JAWZYU010000018.1, from coordinate 39,405,598 downwards.
TCAAACAGCTATCCCATCCTGCATATTCACCCGATCTTGCACCATGCGGTTTTTAGTTGTTTCCAAAAATTAAAAAGGAACGTCTTGCGAAGCCTTTTTCAAGAGTGCGTGACATTTTAAAATGCTTTAATTCAGAGTTGCGGAGTATTCCCCAACAGGAGTACTACCAAGCGTTCCAGAATTGGCGTAGACGTCTTCAACTTTGCATAGATGTTGGACGGGAGTATTTTGAAGGAAAGCAAAATTTTTTTGAGGTAAATGCAAGAGTTTTTGTTGTTCTACAGATAAATATAAATAAAATAAATACCCCCTCAAGCAGCTGCTTGCCACAGAGATCTGACAGGAGCCTGTTAGTTTATATGTCAAAGTAGAAGGTCAGAGAGGATGGCAGGACCTCAGCAGAAAAACGACACACTCATCATACCTTACCCGGGGCTCGAACCCAGGTCCCTTAGATCAGTAGCAGAACGCGCTAACCACTCGGCCACGGGAAGGGAAACTTATTATTGAAAGTAAGGGTAAAAATGATTTTTCATATTAGAAAAATAAAAATTAGCCGTATGCGTCTGAAAACAAAAGAAAAAAACTTAAGATTCCAATTCGTTAAAGAAAATACAATATTGTTTTGGTATAGTTGTAGTGTTCAACATTAGTAATTTTTTCCATCATTTTTTTTCCCAGGGATAGAAGGCGTGATTTCTTCTCTTCCCCCTTTTTTGTCGAAGCCCATTGCCCCTAGACAAATCTCTAATTCGCATTATGGGAAATTCGTCTCTGGTGGTATGATAAAGAACAATAAAAAATGGTGATATCCGCTGTAAATGTTTGATTGTCGCTATGCAAGGAGTTCTCACATTGTTGCGAATTTTTTAATTTTCAAATCTAATGTTTTTCAAGCTCTGCTTTTCAGGGGAGTAGTGATGCTTTTGTCGGCTAGCAGCCACAAAATCGTTCTCCTTCATGTAAATATTAAGCTTATTTGTTTAAATATGCTTCTTTTAGTTTAGACACTAAGGCTTTTTTGATAATAGTATCTCTGATTGCAATTCAGAGAAAAGATTAGGGTTAGAGTGCTAAGGAAGCGTGAAAATCGGGCTAATGGGAGCCCCGGTAGTTTAAGACCGAGCTTAAGGGGACCCTTAACAGAAAAATGTGAGAAATATTGCTCTAAGCAGTATTTTCAAGATTTACGATTCTTTTCATTATGAACAAATTTATAAACTGAACGTTTTTGGTATTTATTTATATAAATCGTCATTTGTTCAATAAAGAGGAAAATTTCAAAAGTGGAAGAGGAACGGAACGAAAAAATGCATTTTAAGCCAAATAAGGAATTATTTCAAAACGTTATGAATATTTAAGGTTAAAAGAACTACAATAATTTGCCGCTTTTTCTGTATATGACTGGTAATATTCAGATTCGAAATATATTAAAAATTGAATTTTTGAATTAGATTTTTAAAGTAATTAAAAAGTAGTTAGGTTGTTGTTGGGTTGGATTGTTTTACCTCTGAGCAGCACTTTTTTGCACACCATGGGCTAAATGGCCAGGTCACATGGACCAAGAAGGCTCAGAGAGGATTGGGGGAGGGGACCCACTGGAATAGCTGTTTGGAGACAGATGGTAGTCTCCCGTCAAGGCCATTCAGTGTGTTCTTTAACTTTCACAGGGTGTGGCTTTCCCGCACACGGGCCACGGCTTAACGTCCCATCCGACGGACGGCGGCCTTTCCAAGCCCATCGGTGTTCCCAACTGACCGTGGACAGGGAGAGGGAACTTTGCGGAGATAAATCTAAACGCTGATCCTGCTGGGAATTAAAAAAGAAGCGTAAACGTTTAATAAGTGTATTGTTTTGACAAAATTATTCATATTTAACTGAAACGTAATGTGTTAAAACTTGCAAGTATTTGTTCGTACTATATATTGGCAACATTATGAGCAATTATATATTACTTTAATTGTGTTGAGTACTCTTGTGGTCAAATGCCTTATATACGTTTCCCTTTTAATCGAAAAATGAAACAAAATCTTTAATATCTTATCCTAACCATTTTCTAACCGTTCTTACAAAAATGTGTCAAAACATTTGTAAAATAATCAAACGTTTCACAGTTTACCATCGTCTTAAAAACCCGACGACATAAGAAAAAATCCACCCAAAAGTTAAAGCAGAATCAGAAGATACAAAATACACTTTTAATAGTTAAAAAAAATATCGAAGTGATTTCAAATGCATCCTTACCCGGCTACGACGATGAAGCAGTCGAGTCTGTTCCAGCTGTCACTCATGTAGGCTCCTTTTCCTGTTATCCCCATGGCAATGGTCTTGATCATCATCTCGATAGCGAAGAAGGCAAAGATGAAGTCGTCAAAGATCTGCAAGAGGCGACATTTGTTGGAGGAGCACACCTCATCCGCACATGGCTGATACATCCCGAGAGTGATGCAGTTGATGAGGATGGCCATCATACTCACCCTCTCGAACCACGTGATCGGATTCAGTTAAGGATAATACTTACGGAAGTTTATGACACACAAAAATACAAATACTCTAAACAAGAATAGGATATAAATTTTATTCAATGGAAACTGAAATATATTTTTTTCTTTAGTACAATGAAAACAAAGATAATATATGTAAATATAAATTACTTTTAATTTTCCATCAAAAGATTAATTGCTTTGTGAAATATTTATGGTGATTTATTCTAAGGAAAATACGTTTTATGAATATTTATTAATTTACCAGTTCTTACTTGTATTCGGGTAGATAGGAACAGCGATGATCTCCCTTCGTAAAAAAGTCCCACTAATCGTAACGAAGTCGAAAAAATATTAAACAAATATATGACATGCATTTTGTATCAGATTATTTCATTCAGTAAACTCTGAAACTGAGGGGGAAATATATATTTCCCTATTTGATAAAAATAATTACTGAAAACAAAGAACAGGAACGGCGTTCTGGTCGGTTCTATTTCAATCTTATAGCATGCTTCTTCTTCTAAATTGGTTTCAAGATTTCAGCATCTTTGTGACCTGATAAAGGGCACCATTTTCAATTATGGATATTCGAGGAGAAATTTTATTAGTGAATGCCGCAGTTCTATTCCTTATTTGTAACCAATGGGCTTGAAAATGAACCCGTTAGTCAGATGAGACGTTAAGTGGTACGCAGGAGAGCTATATCCTCTGAACGTTAAAGAAAACTCTAGATGGTTTTTATGTTTCGTAGCAGCTATTCAGTGGATCACCTTTCCTCACAATTCTGAGCCCTTGGGGCATTCGTGTCCTCCAGGTTCTACCTCTGAGCGGCACTTTTTGTACACCATGGGCTAAATGGCCAGGTCACATGGACCCCGAAGGCTCAGAGAAGGTTGGGGGAGGGGACCCACTGGAACAGCTGTTGGGAGACAGATGGTAGCCTCCCGTCAAGGCCATCCAGCGTGTTCTTTAACGTGCACAGGGTATGGATCTCCCGCACACGGGCCACGGCTTAACGTCCCATCCGACGGACGGCGGCCTTTCGAAGCCCATCGGTGTCCCCTACTGACTGTGGGCAGGGTGGGGAATTTTGCGGAGATAAATCTCAACGCTGACCCAGCTGGGACTCGAACCTCGGAACTACAGATTACGAGCCTGGCGCGCTACCGACTGAGCCACCCCCGCCCCCGTGTCCTCCAGAGACTACATGTAGCTCATTTTGTGCGCTCACAACCCACTCAATTGTTTGCTCGCCGTAGAACACGTGTTTCGACTAGGCTTTTCTGTTTCTATCAACCACTCGCACGTTCGAACAGGTGAGTACTTTCTGTGTTATGCCGGTTTGCGCATGACTAGTGTTATAGCCAATGGTGAGGGTAGGCCGGTACGCCGTACCGGTAAGACATTTTTCAGTAGTGAGGCAGTTAACGATTTCTTTTACACTTTAAATGTTCTTTCAACTGAGTATTGGATTTAAAAAAATCGTATTCTTCATTTTAAGAAAAAAAAAATGTTCTCGAATTTGAATAATATAACTACAGTTTAACCCTTTAGATGCAAATCAGTTTAAAACGGCATACTTGAAGTTCCATTTCTGCCGACAGGGAGTGCCAAGGTGGGTTGGGTTGCTTTACCTCTGAGCGGCACTTTTTTGCACACCATGGGCTAAATGGCCAGGTCACATGGACCCCGAAGGCTCAGAGAATGTTAGGAGAGGGGACCAATTGGAACAGCTATTGGGAAACAGATGGAAGCCTCTCGTCAAGGTCATCGAGCATGTTCTTTAACGTGCACAGGGTATGGCTCTCTCACACACTGGACCACGGCTTAACGTCCCATCCGACGGACGGCGGCCTTTCCAAGCTCATCGGTGTCCCCTACTGACCGTGGGCAGGGAATTTTGCGGAGATAAATCTCAACGCTGACCCAGCTGGGAGTCGAATCTGGGAACTACAGATTACGAGCCTGGCGCGCTACCGACTGAGCCACCCCCGCCCCTGCCAAGGTGGAGTAAGTAGTGCTTTCTCTCTTTGAACGTTTAGCAAGAAGACTGGGTAAAGTGAGCAGAACTGACAAAGTCGACTCCAACCAAGGCCGTTTCTCGTGGAGTCAGTTAAGTGTGCACGGAAATGCTCATTGGGTTGTTTTACATCTGAACGGCACTTTTTTTGCACACAATGGGCTAAATGGCCAGGTCACGAGGACTCCTGAAGGCTCAAGAAGATTGTTATGAGTGCAGAAGATAAAACAAATAAAGATATATTCATAATAGATTAGTATAGCATAAACTACTTGGAAAATTGTGTAAATTGGATAACCAAAACAACTCGAAAAAATATCCCCTTATATTTAAGAGGAAGCATTTTAAAACATGCTTTGTAGTTATATGATGTGCAGTGGCGTAACTAGGTAATTGCCACCCCTGGTTAGTGACTGTTACTATCCCCCCCCCCCCCATAATTGTTATTTTCACATGCACACAAGTTTTACTGGAATATGCAATTTATTAAACAATTCAGCTATTCAGGATAGATTCACAGCACAAATAATGTAATCAAAATCAATTTTTTACCCAAAAACACGACTGCAATCAGAATTATTTCCTAATTGATTTACTTGCTGCGAAATCTTTAAAACCTCCACTGAAATCAATGAAAGAAGCAACACGGTGTTCAATTGACAGGATATCAAGATTTATGTCTTTCTTGAGACGTTGGAGATCGCACCTTCGCAAACAGAAATGTTATTTGTATCATTTTTGCCACCTCTAACCCAAAGGCAGCAAACGGAAAAAAAATCGCAAATCCCAAAATGGGCAAAATGAAAAAAAATTGCGAAGTTTTACTACTTTGAAATTTTTTTTAACTATATTTGTTGCCCTGTGGCTTGAAGCTGAAGGAGTGGGCCACTCTTCTGATAGCACCAGATCTTTAACCGTGGATAAAGTGGGGGGAGGGGGAGTGGAAATCAATGATTGTCTGCTAAAGGGGGGCGGGGGTGGCTCAGTCGGTAGCGCGCCAGGCTTGCAATCTGTAGTTCCCACATTCGAGTCCCAGCTGGGTCAGCGTTGAGATTTATCTCCGCAAAAATTCCCCGCCCTGCCCACGGTCAATAAGGGACACCGATGGGCTTGGAAAAGCCGCCGTCCGTCAGATGGGACATTAAGCCGTGGCCCCGTGTGCGGGAGAGAGCCATACCCTGTGCACGTTAAAGAACACGCTAGATGGCCGTTACGGGAGGCTACTATCTGTCTCCCAACAGCTGTTCCAGTGGCTCCCCTCCCCAAACCTTCTCTGAGCCGTCGGGGTCCATGTGACCTGGCCATTTAACCCATGGTGTGCAAAAAAGTGCCGCTCAGAAGTAAAACAACCCAACCCAAATGTCTGCTAAAGCCAACCGACTTGCAGGAGGAAAAATCTTTATTTTGTGACTTTGGCAAAAGTCTCTCTTTTACTTCCTCCTTTTAGATGCGGGCTTTGGGTTGGGTTGTTTTACCTCTGAGCGGCACTTTTTTGCACACCATGGTATAAATGTCCAGGTACACAAGAACCCCGAAGGCTCAGAGAAGGTTGAAAGGAGGGGACCCACTGGAACAGCTGTTGGGAGACAGATGGTAGCCTCCCGTCAAGGCCATCCAGCGTGTTCTTTAACGTGCACAGGGTATGGCTCTCCCGCACACGGAGCTACGGCTTAACGTCCCATCTGACGGACGGCGGCATTTCCAAGCTCATCGGTATACCATACTGACTGGGCAGGGCGGGGAATTTTGCGGAGATGAATCTCAACGCTGACCCAGCTGGGACTCGAACCTGGGAAATGCAGATTACGAGCATGGCGCGCTACCGACTGAGCCACCCCTGTCCCTTAGATGCGGGCACTCTGCAATTTTTCATCCGTTGTCAGGGATATCGCAGAGAAGAAATTTCCCTATCTCGTGTATCATTGACTACACTTGATGAAATTAAAATCTTACTCTTAATCTCCGATGTATTTTATTCCAAAAAGGAAAAAAAAATATTTAACTTTAGCATCTGGATTTAGAATACGCAAGTTGAATGATTAAAATTAAAATCTTAGTGAAAAGTTCTTTTTTTGTGACAAATCTGCTTCTAATTTTAAGAATTAAAATCTGTTTAAAAACATAAACTAGATGAAAACATATTTTTTTTTCAATAAGGCCGAAATTCGCGAATACAACGGAATCAGCAAGTATTTAGATACATTGATATTTATTTCAGATTAAAAAAAGATAAATCATTCGCTGTTTGTGGAAAGTATTGGGAGAAACAGAAAATAGTGTCGCACTGTACTTTCGTCACCATACACTTCAATTTGTTGCCCCTGTAAGGTGATTTCAGTGGAATGACGGCGTGTGCGTGAATTTCCATACATAGGTATGTTTTTTTTTTAGAATATAATTTTTATTCATAAGAGTAAAGAATACAAATACATTTACAATTTGACCCGCAAAGCTAAATAGCTTCTCTGCAGGAAAATTAATAAATTATATTAAACATAGGCCATTCAGCCACAAAAATGGTGTACATCAAATAAATCCACAAAACACAACACATAAAAAATCAGCTAACTAGAAAATACCAAATAATTTTTTAATTCCATTTTAAGTCTTCTAAAAGAATCTATATTTAGTAATTCTTTTGGAATAGCATTAAATATAAGTGGTACTTGATATTCGGAGGTGTTTTCCTGTAATTATTTCGAAAATTTGGCAATTTGTAATAACCTTGGTTTTGAAGTCTTGTATTTTTATTATGTTGAATTTTTAGTCTGTAAGTTTCGTCAAAAAATTTTTGATTATTACATTATATTTATATAAATTGCTGTAGGATAAAAGATTTAAAAATTTTAATCTATAGGTAGAAGTTTTATAAATTTTTTGCAAATGAAACGGAATAATATTTTTAGCTATTATAGACTGCAGTTTTTCTATTTTATTTATGTCAGTAAGTTAGTTGTTCCATGCACAATTATTCCATAATTTAAAACAGATTCGCATATTGCTTTATAAAATGGTACACATGTTTCCATATTTAATACGTATTTCAATTTTTCAATTTTTATCGCCGATATTCTCAAGCTTTCACATATGTGGGATATATGGGCATTCCACCTAAAATATTCATCAAAAATGATTCCTAAGTAATTTATTTTATTTACTTGCTCAACAAGTGGGCAACTGCATAATGATTCATAATTTGAAGCATCCTTTTTTCTGCAATTTATTTTATGAGTTTTGATAAAGAGGTTTTGGTGAATATGAAATCCTGGTGAATGAATAATCATCAGTTTTGTTTTTTTCTCATTTTAATAGATTTTATTATGATTTAACCATCTAATAATATTATTGTAATCTGTTTGAACCTCTGAAATGCTATCATTTAAATATTTCTGACTGTTTATTAAAACAATGTCGTCAGCATATAGATAAATAGCACTATTTAATTTTGCATTGAACAAATCATTTATGTATACTAGGAACAATAAAGGACCTAAAATTGAGCATTGGGGAATTCCACATCGTGTAATTACTTTTCTGCTGTAGCAGTTTTTTATTTTAGTAATTGTGTATCTGTCTGATAAATAATTTCTAAACCAATCTAACAATATACCGCGAATACCGTAATTTTCCAATATATTTAGTAAAATGCTATGATCTATTGTATCGAAGGCTTTCTTTAAATCTAAGAACATAGTTACAATTTTTTCCCTATTATTCAACGATTTATTAATATTATTTGCAATTTTGGAAATTAGTTGAATTGTGTTTTTTCCTTTTTGAAAGCCAAACTGATTTTCATTAATTATGTTGTGTTTAAGTAAAAAGTTAAAAACAGTATTATAAATATATTTTTCCATTATTTTCGAAAAAATAGGCAGAATTGTTATTGGTCGATAGTTAGAAAAATCCTCCTTAATACCACCTTTAAGAATAGGTCTTAAAATACCTGTTTTGAGTTCAGTAGGTATGTTCCCAGTAAATATAATCTGATTTATAATTTTTGATATAATATTTAGCAGTGTCTCTTTATTAAATTTTATATGTTTAATGCAAACATTATCGTAACCAGGTGATTTATTGGTGTTCTAATGAAGTAATTATTTCATCAGTTTGTTTTTCAGTGATTTCATGTATATAGATAGATTTCAAAACTCTTTGTATCATGGTTGGAACATAATTTATATCGTCTTGGTGATTTGTATTTCTTATCTGTAAAATTAGTGTATTATAAATGTCATTGTAATTGTTTGCTATTTCTTCCACAGATAATTTCTTTTTGGCCATATTGTCAATTATTACATCGTCCGATGATTTTTTCTGTTTTCCTTCTAATATTTCATGTATTAATTGCCAGGTAGCCTTCATATCATTTTTTTTTCATTATAAGTTTATTTCTATAATAAAGTTGTTTCTGATTTCTAATCTGAATATTAACCCTATTCCTTAATTTTTTATAGTTATTTTTATAAGCATCACTTTTATTATTGTTTTTAAATTTAATCCAAGCTTTATCTCTTTCTTCAATTAATTCTATCAAGTTCGGTGTTATCCAGTTTTTGCTATGATTTCTTTTTACCTTTACAACTCTCCTCATATATATTCTATTTTTTTTTTTATAAAATTCCATCATAAATGTCTTTAAATACTTTATATAGGTTTAATTCATCCATTGAGTTGTCTCCATAGTTTTCTAAATTCCAATTCGTTTCAGAAATAGCTTTGTTTATATTGTTATGGTCAAATGACCAATTCTTATTTTCCTGGTCTGTTTCACTATAATTAGTATTATTCAAATTGTTATTGGTGTTGCTAATCAGTGTTAAAATCATATAGTGATCTGCTATTTTGCTTGTTTGAATTATTGAATTTGCTGACATATTTTTAATCAGTTTAATATTAATATGGTCTATACAGGTTTTGGTAATTTTATTTTTCACTATTTCTTCTCTTGTAGCTTCCCTTTGAAGCGGTATCATACCGGTAAGAAATAAAATCTACTTTCATCACTGGTTATAGACTTTGCCGGAAAAAGTTCGGCGAACTCAGTGTGTTCATCAACGGATGTGCTTTTCATAGCAACGCACCTTCTCATTCAGCATTATCAGTGAAGCAATTTTTGGCCCAAAACCAAATCACAACGATGAAAAGTCCGACACTAAAACTTTTTTCGATAGGGATCCATTTTGAAGATGTTGAAGCACAAAATTGAGCCGTACGAATAGAGCACCTGAACAGCATTCCAAAAAAAAAAAGTACTTGCAAAAAATGTTTTGAAGAATGGAAGACGAGTATAGAGGAATACTTTGGGGCCAACGCTGATAACATTTGATATTTGAAATTTTTAAATGTTTAAATTTGATTGACGTAGTCTCGATTCTTTTCTGCCACATCTATTATTATACACAAGCTCCTGAGAAAACTGATTGTAAGAGCGATTTATCGTGAATGATAATTGGGGAGAGACTTTGAGACTGCGCAATTGACGCTTAGACAGTTCTCAAATATCTTAGGTCAGTGATCTATCAGTCACTTTTCAATCAACCAATTATCTATGAGAACTGTTCATGCTTCAACTGCGCAGTCTCATAAACCTCCAGTGGCTATTCACGCAGCGCCATTAGTACATGCGCTTGTTGCGCTTTGGCATACAAGTTGGGTTGGTTTGTTTTACCTCTGAGCGGCACTTTTTTGCACACCATGGGCTAAATGGGCAGGTCACATGGACCCCGAAGGCTCAGAGAAGGTTGGGGGAGGGGACCCATTGAAACAGCTGTTGGGAGACAGATGGTAGCCTCCCGTCAAGGCCATCCAGCGTGTTCTTTAACGTGCACAGGGTATGGCTCTCCCGCACACGGGGCCACGGCTTAACGTCCCATCCGACGGACGGCGGCCTTTCTAAGCCCATCGGTGTCCCCTACTGACGGTGGGCAGGGCGGGGAATTTTGCGGAGATAAATCTCAACGCTCACCCAGCTGGGACTCGAACCTGGGAACTGCAGATTACGAGCCTGGCGCACTACCGACTGAGCCACCCCGCCCCTTTGGCATACAATGAAACTGTTGTGTGATAAAACAAAACAAGCATACAAAAATTCAAAATGAATGATTCATGATCAATGGTAAATTAATATATGAACTGTGTGAATTGCGTCCGTTACATCTTTACGCTCGATGCTTGAAACATTAATGAATTCAAACTACAGATCATGAATCATTCATTTTGAAAGCATTCCTACTACGTTACATTTCTTATTTCTGCTGGAAGCAACATCGAGACTTTCTGAAAACACCAGAAAAGGAAACAAAATTCAAGCCTTAACAGTCAGATGTATATCCGTAAGCAATGAGAATGCCATTAATTTTACCTTGCAATTAAGCTTAAAATCATTTTCAGCAGAACATAAATCCTTATGATAACTCTTCATCAAAAGACTCAATAGTTAATTATGTTTCATGAGTTACAGAAATTCCTTCTGCACATAGGTCGGTTGGGTTGTTTTACCTCTGAGCGGCACTTTTTTTGCACACCATGGGCTAAATGGCCAGGTCACATGGATCCCGAAGGTTCAGAGAAGGTTGGGGGAGTGGACCCACTGGAACAGCTGTTGGGAGACAGATGGTAGCCTCCCGTCAAGACCATCCAGCGTGATCTTTAACGTGCACAGGGTATGGCTCTCCCGCACACGGGACCACGGCTTAACGTCCCATCTGACGGGCGGCGGCCTTTCCAAGCCCATCGGTGTCCCCTACTGACCGTGAGCAGGGCGGGGAATTTTGCGGAGATAAATCTCAACGCTGACCCAGCTGGGACTCGAACCTAGGAACTACAGATTACGAGCCTGGCTGGCTACCGACTGAGCCACCCCCGCCCCACACATAGGTAGGTAAATAGACTCTTTTTCTAAGCTTTCTTCCTCGTTGTAAAAATTCGCTTTATTCACTGTCTGGTGTTTTCTGTTCGATTACCATTTTGTCAGTTAGAATGCCGCAACGATCTTGTTTACTCGTTTTAAAAATCGCACTGGCGAAATTTTCATTTAGTGGCAGCGTGGCTAAGTTTAGAAAGGTCTACACAGCTGTTTCGCATTGATTTTGTAGTCTCAGAATACAGCACTAAACATCGCAATCGATGAAGGCGAAATTTAAGGAGTAATTTATAATAAAGTCCTTAAACTATGAATTGTTACATTGGTATGCGTAATTACATTGTAACAAGCCGAAAAAAAATGTATAAATGCCTTTCAATTCCGTGTTAGTTATTCAAATTCACGTGATTGTTATCTAGATACTTAACAGGTTTTTGGAGATACTGAACTGAGAGTAGGGCGGGGGTGGCTCAGTCGGTAGCGCGCCAGGCTCGTAATCTGTAGTTCCCAGGTTCGAGTTCCAGCTGTGTCAGCGTTGAGATTTATCTCCACAAAATTCCCCGCCCTGCCCACGGTCAGTCACCGATGGGCTTGGAAAGGCCGCCGTCCGTCGGATGGGACGTTAAGCCGTGGTTCCGTGTGCGGGAGAGCCATACCCTGTGCACGTTAAAGATCACGCTGGATGGTCTTGACAGGAGGCTACCTCTGTCTCCCAACAGCTGTTGCAGTGGGTCCCCTCCCCCAACCTTCTCTGAGACTTCGGGGTCCATGTGACCTGGCCATTTAGCCCATGGTGTGCAAAAAAGTGCCGCTCAGAGGTAAAACAACTGAACTGAGAAAAGTTTATTTCACTCAAGTATATGCATTTGCGGACACATTCCTGTTGTGTCAATGGAAATTTACATTGAGAGCTCCCTAACTTTGAAAATAAACTCTTTAACGAAAAAATGTCACTGGAAATAAAGATTTCACTTCAATATTTTCAATTCTCGTGTTTTAACAATAATATTCTTATATTTACAGAGTTTTTAAGTTGGAAACGTTTAAAAGCAAACGATGCTGTATACTCGTCCTAAACATTTTCAAAATCGATTGAAAGATTCATTACAACAACTTCTAAAGCTTCATTTATTTTATTAAGAGATTTATTTTAACAATTATAATTAGTGTATTAGTGAGCTTTTTAACTAAATTGTTATGATCAGTGAATCACATCTCACGAATATTGTTGAAAATCGAGAATTAAATAGCTTTGAGAGAGCTCTTTAATAAATCTCCAGTAACTTTTCCCGTAAAAAATTTATTTATAAAGTTAGCAAGCTCTGAATACGTTGGGTTGTTTTAACTCTGAGTAGCACTTTTTTTTTACACACAATGGGATAAATGGCCAGCTCACAAGGACCCCGAGAAGGTTGAGGAAAGGGAACCCACTGAAAAAAAAAAAAAAAAAAAACCGGAAAAGACAGCTGTTAGAAAGCACATTTAGACGGTACTTTTTATTGGCACACAATAGGCTAAATGGGTTGGGTTGTTTTACCTCTGAGCGGCACTTTTTTGGACACCATGGGCTAAATGGCCAGGTCACATGGACCCCGAAGGCTGAGAGAAGGTTGGGGGAGGGGACCCACTGGAACAGCTGTTGGGAGACAGATGAATGTTGTTGGGAGACAGAACACGCTGAATGGCCTACCGTCAAGGCCATTCAGCGTGTTCTTTAACGTGCACAGTGTATGGCTCTCCCACACACTGCACCACGGCTTAACGTCCCATCCGACGGAAAAAATTATATGTAAAAAATAATAAAATTATATATATAAATTATATTATATATAAAAAAATTATATGAAAAAATTATATGTATGGCTCTCCCACACACTGCACCACGGCTTAACGTCCCATCCGACGGAAAAAATTATATAGATAGAAATTAGTGATCTGGCACTAATCGTGGACCTTCGTGTCACACGAAGGTTGCCAGATCACTAATTTGTAAAAAAATCGTTGACAGATATTTTTTCTGAATTCTGTAATCAACCATAGCGTTCGGATATTTTTTTGAGCGACTGTACTTGTCAACTTCCATTAGATTCTGAGTCTCATCTTTCTTTCACACAACCTTCGCTTTTATGTTTCAAAAATTTTCTTCTCATTCGATTACATCAGAGCAACATTCTTGATGTTCGATGCACAAATCGAACCATCTTGCACTTAGAATTCAGAGCAAGCGTTAGCCTATGACAGCATACAGAAGGAGCGGTTATATATATTTTTTTTCATCTTCGTGGTAAAGCCATTGCCCAGCTAATACCATGGCTTATGAGCTTTTCCCAGAGAGCAAATGTCCTCGTTTATCACTGATGTGGAGAAGGTTTAACGCAATGGGGTTTGAGTTCCCCACAAGCAGTAGCAAAATCGTTCATGTAGAAACATATTAGAAATGCTTCTTTCTCTAGAATCCTTCATTTTTTTCATGAACGCGATTCAAAAAGTTGAAAGAAAACTTCAATTTTGCATGTCAGTTTTCATCCATTGTTTTTTTTTAGAAATTTTTTCCATAGGTAAAATATATGATGCTTTTATCTGAAGACGTCCTGGATGCATATTCGTAAAAACATACCTTTTCGAGTCCCAGCTGGGTCAGCGTTGAGATTTATCTCCGCTAAATTCCCCGCCCTGCCCACGGTCAGTAGGGGACATCGATGGGCTTGGAAAGGCCGCCGTCCGTCGGATGGGACGTTAAGCCGTGGCCCCGTGTGCGAGAGAGCCATACCCTGTACACGTTAAAGAATACGCTGGATGGCCTTGACGGGAGGCTACCATCTGTCTCCCAACAGCTGTTCCAGCCGGTCCCCTCCCCCAACCTTCTCTGAGCCTTCGGGGTCCATGTGACCTGGCCATTTAGCCCATGGTGTGCAAAAAAGTGCCGCTCAGAGGTAAAACAACCCAACCCAACAGAAGACCTTATGTGTTCCCAACAGTTCATATTTAATCTGAATTTGGAAATAATACACGTTTCAAATGTTTTTATACTTAAAGTATGAATTGTCTCGGAAAACTTGAGTCTTTAAATGTGTAAATTTAAAATCGCGATGTAAGTGAAAAGATTTAAGTTGTAGTAATAGTTCAAAAGAAATAGTTTAGTTAGTAATGTGAAATGAGAATGGATAGCTTTTGCTGGATCACTCAGTCTTTAGGAGAGGGTTTTTACTTTCTTAAATATGCTAAATAGATCTCAAGGGGGCTAAAAGTGGACAAAGTTGCCTATTATGGGTTGGGTTGTTTTACCTCTGAGCGACACTTTTTTGCACACAATGGGTTAAATGGCCAGGTCACAAGGACCCCGAAGACTCAGAGACTGGAACAGCTGTTGGAAGACAACAGCTTGTTCCCACAACAGCTTGTTCCCACTGGAACAGCTGTTGGGAGACAGATGGTAGCCTCCCGTCAAGGCCATCCAGCGTGTTCTTTAACGTGCACAGGGTATTGCTCTCCCGCACACGGGGCCACGGCTTAACGTCCCATCCGACGATCGGCGGCCTTTCCAAGCCCATCGGTGTCTCCTACTGACCGTGGGCAGGGCGGGGAATTTTGCGGAGATAAATCTCAACGCTGACGCAGCTGGGACTCGAACCTGGGAACTACAGATTACGAGCCTGGCGCGCTACCGACTAAGCCACCCCCTCCCCTGCCTATTATGAGTAGCACGTTACGTAATGGACCAGTGTGGTGGGTGGTTTATTTTAACTCTGAGCGACACTTTTTTGTACACAATGGGCTAAATGACAAGGCACAAGGATACGGAGGGCTCAAAGAAGGTTGTGGGGAGAGGAAACACTGGACAGCTGTTAGGAGACAGATGATAGCCTCCCGTCAAGGCCATCCAGCGTGTCCTTAAACCGCACAGAGTATGGCTCTCCCGTAGGAGGATCCCACGGCTTAGCGTACAATCCGATGGACGATGGCTTTTCCAAACACATCGGTGTCCCCTATTAAACGAGGGCAGGGTAGAGGTTTAGAGGAGTAAATCTTACTCTGGCCCAAGTGAGACTTGAACCTGGGAACTGTAAATTATGAGCCTGGCACGCTACCGACTGAGCCAACCCCCACCCAAAGAAAGTAAAGGACGCCCATCGAAATAGAAATGAATGTAACGATATGCTCTAAGTAATAAGGGGGCGGGGATGGCTCGTAATCTGTAGTTCCCAGGTTCGAGTCCCAGCTGGGTCAGCGTTGAGATTTATCTCCGCAAAATTCCCCGCCCTGCCCACGGTCAGTAGGGGACACCGACGGGCTTGGAAAGGCCGCTGTCCGTCGGATGGGACGTTAAGCCGTGGACCCGTGTGCGGGAGAGCCATACCCTGTGCACGTTAAAGAACACGCTGGATGGCCTTGACGGGAGGCTACCATCTGTCTCCCAACAGCTGTTCCAGTGGGTCCCCTCCCCTAACCTTCTCTGAACCTTCGGGGTTCTTGTGACCTGGCCATTTAGCCCATGGTGAGCAAAAAAGTGCTGCTCAGAGGTAAAACAATCCAATCCAATCTAAGTAATAGGTTAGTTTAGCTTTAATTTATTTTAAATATCCGTTTGGGAAAATCATCTTCTTCTCAAGAGCTTGCCGTTTATCATTAACCGATCATTATCATTTTTAATGCTTTTCTCTTACTAAATTGTTTCGGAAGGGATACATCAAATATATCAAAACAGTTGATTTACCATTACCAAGAGTATGAATAGATCACAATAAGTTATATACCAAATAAAAGGGTGTGATAATGGGATGTTTTATAGGTCTGAGGTTTTCACGCTTTTTTTCTGGACCCGTGTTTGCCTTTTTTTTTTTATCTCTGTGAGGCGCTTTTGAGGAAATGACCGTGATCTCGGAGCAGCAGTAATATTATTTTCTATTCCGTATCTCAGTTACTAGTCAAACTCGCTCAATGCTTTTAAATGTCTTATATGGCTCTTATTATTAAAAGTTTGGAGACCCTTATTTTAATCATTTGCACTCTGTAATGTGTAACATAGATTATATCTCCTTTTAGTATGTTTACTACTTAATATGTCATCCAGACAATATTGCAATTAAAAAATTAAAAATCTGTCTTTATTTTTAAATCAGACGCGACTAAACTTTGATGTTTAAGGATATATGAGTTGCCTATGCTTACAGTTAATGCAGAAGTACAGCGGTAAGGAGGAATTTTATCTCATTTTCAGATCGTTTCTTTAACTATCATTCTACATAATAAGATCTCAATTATTTAAATGATATAGTCATAATGAAGTCAACTAAACACCGCGGGTTGGGTTGTTTTACCTCTGAGCGGCACTTTTTTGCACAACGTGGGCTAAATGGCCAGGCCACTGGAACAGCTGTTGGGAGACAGATGGTAGCCTCCCGTCAAGGCCATCCAGTGTGTTCTTTAACGTGCACAGGGTATGGCTCTCCTGCACACGGGGCCACGGCTTAACGTCCCCTCCGACGGACGGCGGCCTTTCCAAGCCCATCGTTGTCCCCTACTGACCGTGGGCAGGGCGGGGAATTTTTGCGGAGATAAATCTCAACGCTGACCTAGCTGGGAGTCGAACCTGGGAACTACAGATTACGAGCCTGGCGCGCTACCGACTGAGCCACCCCCGCCCTTCTTTTTCGGTCCGACGTGTCGCAGATAAGAGGGCTGAACCCTTCAAGTATCCTCAGTTTTAAAGCAGAGCCAGGCACAGAAGCAGCAGAGAAGGATAGTGACAGAAAAATAGCCCCATCCCCCAACCTTTTCTGAGTCTTTAGGATCTTGTGACTTCACCGTTTAGCCACTGTGGGCATAATGACGCCTCTCAGAGTAAAAACAACTTAACACAGCATTCTTGTTGCGTTTATTTGACAGAAATTATATAACAAAACTTAAAATTTAATAAACTCTAACTTTTTCTCTGGAACTATTTAAAATCAGATTCTGCGGTAAGTAAAAAAAAGCAACGTATTTTCTATATATATATAAACCTACTGTGAGGAAATAATATTGATTATCACT
The DNA here is from genome assembly GCA_038380435.1 of Ryuthela nishihirai. NCBI lineage: Eukaryota > Metazoa > Arthropoda > Arachnida > Araneae > Heptathelidae > Ryuthela > Ryuthela nishihirai. The sequence goes on along the minus strand of JAWZYU010000018.1, from coordinate 39,388,194 downwards.
TTCGTGGAGAACTTATTCACGAAGAAAGAGCTTAGTTTAGTTAAATATAGCCTCAAGGACTGAGCTATACGTGTTAATCGCTGAATCAGTATTAATCGCTTAAGGTATCAGCGCTTCAAGACAAATGGTATAATGAGATGAAAATAAAAAACGCATGCGAGGCAGAAAGAATTCACTGTTTTTACAAGACCACTTCTTAATTGCATCCTCTCACCAGGGACCCAGGAAGAGCGAAGGATGGGGAGAAGCAGGGAGTGACAGACGTTCCTTGTTTCCCTACAGCGATGCTGCATTGATCGAGATGCTATCGTTCAAAGATGCCGATGATGATGATGGTGATGATTGAGATGCTTATCGAAGCGAAAGCCTTGTGGGAAATGATTGCCAAGAAAGATGATTTTTGAGACTCAACGAAATCACAGAAAAAATAAATAAATTCTTTTTTGGACAGATGGGATATATCTTTGTTTTTGTGGGCCGGGGGTGGTTCAGTCGGTAGCGCGCCAGGCTCGTAATCTGTAGTTCCCAGGTTCGAGTCCCAGCTGGGTCAGCGTTGAGATTTATCTCCGCAAAATTCCCCGCCCTGCCCACGGTCAGTAGGGGACACCGATGGGCTTGGAAAGGCCGCCGTCCGTCGGATGGGACGTTAAGCCGTGGCCCCGTGTGCGGGAGAGCCATACGCTGTGCACGTTAAAGAACACGACGGGAGGCTACCATCCTGACAATTGACGGGAGGCTACCATCTGTCTCCCAACAGCTGTTCCAGTGGGTCCCCTCCCCCAACCTTCTCTGAGCCTTCGGGGTCCATGTGACCTGGCCATTTAGCCCAAGGTGTGCAAAAATGTGCTGCTCAGAGGTAAAACAACCCAACCCAACTCTTTGTTTTTGGAATTTCTAATTGGGAAACATGCAAAAAAATCTAATAATAATCCTAGTTATGCCGATTTTTTTAAAACGGATCTATTTATTGGGAAAACATGCACGTACGCACCATTATGGATGTTTTCTGCAGTAATTAGATCCGTTTCTGAATCTTTACATAAAAATGTTATTTCAGATATTTTTTCAGATTATTTATCGATTAGAACAAATGATGAAACAAATATTTCTTCCAGGAGCGGGATTTGGTTCAGAAGACAAATCTCCAGGCTCGTTATCCTGTAGTTCCAAAGTTCTGAGTCCCACCTTCCATCTTGTTATCAGTCAAAAATAAAGTCGTGGTCCCGTGTTCAGGGAGATGGTGGTAGCTCATTTGGTAGCGCTCAAGGTTCGTAATCTGCCGTTCCCAGATTCGAATCTCAGTTGGATCAGAGGAGAGTTATCTCCGCAAAAAATCCCCGCACTGCCTCGGCCAATAGGAGACTTGGATTGGATTGTTTTACCTCTGAGCGGCACTTTTTTGCACACCATGGGCTAAATGGCCAGGTCACATGGACCCCGAAGGCTCAGAGAAGGTTGGGAGAGGGGACCCACTGGAACAGCTGTTGGGAGACAGATGGTAGCTTCCCGTCAACGCCATCCAGCGTGTTCTTTAACGTGCACAGGGTATGGCTCTCCCGCACACGGGGCCACGGCTTAACTTCCCATCCAACGGACGGCGGCCTTTCCAAGCCCATCGGTGTCCCCTACTGACCGTGGGCAGGGCGGCGAATTTTTGCGGAGATAAATCTCAACGCTGACCCAGCTGGGACTCGAACCTGGGAAGTACAGATTACGAGCCTGGCGCGCTACCGACTGAGCCACCCCCGCCCCAGGAATGAAGGAGACTGACATAAAAATATAGAGAGACGCATTCAATTAACAGACATAAAACCATGCAGTCAACTGATATAAAGACGTGCAGAAAGGTATAGTGATAAAAAGACAGAAAGTATACAAACGGAGAAAAACTAGACTGTTAGACGCCAGACAAACCGGATGGATCGACAAGCAGAAAAAGCGGCAGAATTATGCATATAGGCAAATACACTATATTGCAAAAAGTTTCTGGACACTTTCATGTTAAATGAACGAATAGTCACATTCAAATCTACCAAACTTTGAAATAAGCTTTTTACGGAAAAAAGTCACTAGACATAAAATGAAGATCTCGGTCAGCGCTCTTTAAAACTCTATTTTCTAAAATATTAATCTAATATTTAAAGAGTTATGGAAGCTGAAACATTTAAGTGAAACTTTTGCTAGTTTTAAAATTTTACTTCAAAAAGTTAAATCACAACTATTATCACAAATTGTTCGCAATATAAATACGATATTTGAATTTTGTGTAAGGAATTTTGAAGTTTTGAAGTTTGGGGGTGAAATATTTTGGAAGTGTGGTGTGTGATATCTGTTACTAAATATTACAGCTTTCATAACTTTAAATATTAGATTAATATTATAGAAAACATAGATTTAAAGAGCTCTGACCGAGATCTTCAACTTATGTCTAGTGACTTTTTCCGTAAAAAGCTTATTTTCAAAGTTAGATAGATTTCAATGTGGCTATTCGTCCCGTGGCCGAGTGATTAGCACGCTTGGCTACTGATCTAAGGGACCTGGGTTCGAACCCCGGATTAGGCATGGATGTGTGTGTCGTTTTTCTGCTGAGGTCCTGCCATCCTCTCAGATCTCCTACTGTGGCATATAAACTGACAGGCTCCTGTCAGACCTCTGTGGCAAGCAGCTGCTTGAGGGGGTATTTATTTATTTATTTATTTATTCGTTCACTTAACATGGAAGAGTCCTGACACCTTTTGTAATATAGTGTAATTCGGAATTGGAGTAGAAATCTTGTCGAACCGACGTCTGTTATTTTTTGTAACAGAAAGAAAGGAATGGAAAAATATCGTCAGTGTGAAAGCTAGGATGCAATCTGTGGATCTTCAAGTTTCTATCCTTGTAAGGTTTCAGAGTGAGATGTCAATTTTAATAGCACTTACCATACGAATTAACGAAGTCTTCATCTACACTTCTTCATTAGGAATGCATTCCATGTTGACTGCCCTATAATTTCTTTGCGTTCTCTCTATGCATTGGAAAGGCCGCCGTCCGTCGGATGGGACGTTAAGCCGTGGCGCCGTGTGCGGGAGAGCCATACCCTGTGCACGTTAAAGAACACGCTGGATGGCCTTGACGGGAGGCTACCATCTGTCTAGATAGATTCCAACAGCTGTTCCAGTGGGTCCCCTCCTCCAACCTTCTGAGCCTTCGGGGTCCATGTGACCTGGCCATTTAGCCCATGGTGTGCAAAAAAGTGCCGCTCAGAGGTAAAACAACCCAACCCAATCTCTATGCAAATTCATGTTTTTCGAAGGAAAAGGCATTTCGGAGCTAACCTAACTACGAAACTTAGTATTTTTTTACAGAAAAATATTAATGGATATAAATTAAAAAAAAATGGATCAAATTTATCAAAATCTCAATTACCAGCAATATTTGTTTAACGTTTAAAACGCACTTTTAACGGCAGATGCTGCTGTTATGCTCATTTAACATGCCCTTTTTCTTGAAAACTGAATGGTCAGATAAATTTTTAAATGCCATTTAGTTTAACTAACGAATTATTATAATTTTGGGTTGTTTTACCTCTGAGAGACACATTTTTGCACACAATGGGCTAAATGTCCAGGTCAGAAGGACCCCGAAGGCTCAGAGAAGATTGGGGGAGAGGACCCACTGAACGACTGTTGGGAGACAGATTGGTAGCCTCCTGTCAAGGCCATCCAGCGTGTTCTTTAACGTGCACAGGGTATGGCTCTCCCGCACACGGAACTACGGTTTAACGTCCCATCCGACGGACAGCCTCCCTACTGACCGTGGGCAGGGCGGGGAATTTTGCGAAGATAAATCTCAATGCTGATCCAGCTGGTACTCGAACCTGGGAATAACAGATTACGAGTCTGGTGCGCTACCGACTGAGACACCCCCGCCCTGTCTGCCCAAGGAAATTTTTAAGTATGTGTGAAGGATAGTGTGTTCTCCTCTAACTCTCCGATCAAAAAAAAATAAAATGATAATTCTGACACTTTACTTATAATCTTGACGTTATGAACCAAAATTTAACTTTTAATGACTGAATGAGAAGTTTCGAGAGAAGGAACAGCTGCTAAATGAGCTGTAGATTCCTCTATGATCTCGCTTTAAATTACCATTGTCCCGAAACGCGCCCAAATTACGACAGTTTAACTTCCTAAGAAAATACGTTAAAAAAATTCTTTTGCGCTTAGGTTTTACAATGTGATTTGCATAAACAGGCACAAGGGGATTTCTTTCCTCTGGTCGGAACAGGAAAAAAGTTTTCTTAGAAATAATGAAAATGCCCGAGCCCTCTCTTTTTTTTATTCATGCCTCCATTAAAAAAACACACAACCATAGAAAGGTCCACACACAACGCGCTGCATACATTCCTTCTCGAAATAATTGAGCTTATGTTTCCTGTACTTGCTCAGCAGAGGGCTAATAGGATTAGATAGCAGAGACACTGCAGCAGTGCAATTGGAAAAGGAAAGAACGAAAAGAAAAAGCAAATAAGAGAAACCTCGGAATATTTATGACGGATTTTGTTTGTGCTTCTTGGCCGTGGAGGATCTCTTGTGTTTTGAAGAGGAAAAGTCGTGTTAAAGGAAAATGGCTGCTGGTTTCTTCAAGACAATGGCCGATAGCTACGTGATTTTACCGTTTTTGTTAGGTGAGAAGAGATTTCGATAAGGATGAGAAAAGAATAGAAGGTGAAATTTAATGCGTAAATAAAGGCTTTTTCGTTTGAAAGCACAGGAAGACATTTTTTTTTCTCTCCAGTTTTTGTTTTTGTATAGTGTAACTTAGTGGCTGTTTTACGGGTTGTCTGACCTCTGAGCAGTACTTTTTTGCACACTATGGACTAAATGGCCAGGTCACATGGACCCCGAAGGCTCAGAGATTGTTGGGGGAGGGGACCCACTGGAACAGCTGTTGGGTGACAGATGGTAGCCTCCCGTCAAGGCCATCCAGCGTGTTCTTTAACGTACACAGGGTATGGCTCTCCCGCACACGGAGCCACGGCTTAACGTCCCATCCGACGGACGGCGGCCTTTCCAAGCCCATCGGTGTCCCCTACTGACCGTGGGCAGAGCGGGGAGTTTTGCGAAGATAAATCTCAACGCTGATCTAGCTAGGACTCGAACCTGGGAACTACAGATTAAGAACCTGGCTCGCAACCGACTGAGCCACCCCCGGCACCTCTACTTTACGGGTGTCACAAACGACGTTATATCATAAATAAAAATATCAAGATATGCAAAAATAACTAATGCTAAATAATGTATTCATAATTTATATATTCATTTACTAGGCAGATTTTTGATGATATCACATATATAAATTTTTTATTAAATTTGCTGCCTTTTACAAAATTTTCACTAAATTGTATTTGCGAGTTTTTTGAACACTTGTGGGTATTTTTGGTATTATTAAAGGTGAATGCATATTTTTGGAAAATAAGTTATGCAAAATACTTTATGTGAAATATATATCTTGTCTATGAAATGGAAATAAATCGTTACTTAGTTAATCTATTATTTTTGTTTCGGTAGTGTTGCTTTACTTCTTAGCGGCGCTTTTATGCATACAATGGGTAAATTGACCAGTTCACAGGGTCCCAAGGCAAAATTCCCCGCCCTGCCCACGGTCAGTAGGGGACACCGAAGGTCTTGGAAAGGCCGCCGTCCGTCGGATAGGACGTTTAGCCGTGGTCCGTGTGCGGGAGAGCTATACCCTGTGCACGTTAAAGAACACGCTGGATGGCTTTGACGGGAGGCTACCATATGTCTCCCAATTGCTGTTCCAGTGGGTCCCCTCTCCCAACATTCTCTGAGCCTTCGGGGTACATGTGACGTGGCCATTTAGCCCATGGTGTGCAAAAAAGTGCCTCTCAGAGATAAAACAATCCAATCCAATCCAACCGATGGACTTGGAAAGGCCGCCTTCCTTCGGATGGGATGCTAAGCCGTGGCACCGTGTGCGGGAGGGCCATACTCTGCGCACTTTAAAGAACAAGCTGGATAGCATTAATGTGAGTCTACCGTCTGCCTCCTAACAGTTGCCGTCTAGTGGGTACTCTCCTCGTAACCTTCTATGAGCCCTCAGGGTCCTTGTGACCTGGCCGTTTAGCCCATTGTGTGCAAAAAAAGTGTGGCTCAGAGGTAAATAAACACTCATAAAAAGCATATTTAGAAAGAAATTTTGCTAAAAATCTGACTCCTTATTTAATAACATGGGTATATTTGGAATAAAGTGACCAGTGAGTGTACATTAAATTATGAAATTCATTTTTTACAGCAAGATGAATTTCTCAACGCAAATATGATTTGAATGAAATATTTATATTCAGTCGCATTTCTTCTTAAAAAATTAATTTAGCAAAAAAAAACTGAGTTCTGAATAAATTAGTTAAATAACTCAGAAACAAAATTCATTCTTTGCAGCAAAACGAATTTCTAAATCGAAACGGGAAAAAACTATAGGGTAAAAATAATTCCTATTTTGCAATCGAAGTTATTTCTTCTACTACTCTACTGTCGTTTCTAAGCGGAATAGAAAATAAAGAGACAAAAAAATTTTTTTTTCTGGACTGTACTGAAGACGCGAAACTGCTGAAAGTTTTTGGAGCAAAGGAGCTTGGGAGAATTGACTTCTGCTTTTTAATATTCCGGACGAGTCGACACGATTGATTTCTGTGATAGAGCGAAGAGTTTGTCAGTCTCTTGCTGAACCAAAATTCAGGACGGAGAGAGAAACTGATGTCTTTGCATTTTGTTTGGCAAAGAACAGGGAATAACATAGCATTAAGGATGGATTTCTAAGGTAGAGCCTACGAACCGCTTCAGTAGAAGCTGAGGTTGACTGTACTGTGAAGTAAGAGGATAACCCTACTTATGAAATCACTTAAGGGATTTAGTATAACTTAATAGTTTCCAAAGCGATTGTTCCATGCCAGTCTCGATTCTTGTTAACCTCTATTTAAAAGCATAATGTTGACTCTAAATCTGTAATCTTTTCTCTGGGTTGGGTTGTTTTACCTCTGAGCGGCACTTTTTTGCACACCATGGGCTAAATGGCCAGGTCACATGGACCCCGAAGGCTCAGAGAAGGTTGGGGGAGGGGACCCACTGGAAGAGCTGTTGGGAGACAGATGGTAGCCCCCCCGTGAAGGCCATCCAGCGTGTTCTTTAACGTGCACAGGGTATGGCTCTCCCGCACACGGAGCCACGGCTTAACGTCCCATCCTACGGACGGCGGCCTTTCCAAGCCCATCGGTGTCTCCTACTGACCGTGGGCAGGGCGGGGAATTTTGCGGAGATAAATCTCAACGCTGACCCAGCTGGGACTCGAACCTGGGAACTACAGATTACGAGTCTGGCGCGCTACCGACTGAGCCACCCCCGCTCCTAAGGTTTTCTCTATCGACTTTTATGTCCAAAGAGATCGATTGTATATTCTCATTTCTTCCACTCCGTAATATCTTTTCATCGTGTCCGGAGCTGTAAGGACACGAATACGTGAACACAAATAAAGATTAATGCGCTTAATTCGAAATTTCCTTGCGGACTAAGTGCAAACAAGTGCTCACGCACGTCTGTCTCGTAAATACAGCGCACAAGAAAAGGATGCATTGTCATGACAGTGCAAGCAATGGCAACCACGGGAGCATCACAATTAGGGTAGCACGGGGAAGTGGTGGCTCCCGTAATCTGATGTAATGGGTGGCCACAGAAGATCATGCAAAGCCTACGTCACGCTATGGCGCACGTTCAAGTGGGTCGCTGTTCACTGTTTATTCAAACAATGCTGTTGCGTTTTCTGCTTGTTTGTTTTTGCCTGAAACAGAAAGATGATTGATAACTCTAGTTACTTTTCTCAAAAAAATCCAAACTGGAAGGGAAAAAAATGCTGATGAAATAGTTCAACAAATTATTAACGTTTTGTGAATTTATTTATGGTGTACTTTGTTTACTGACCTCCGATTTTTGACATTTGAGAGGGATGAGAAATTTGATCTGTTCCTTTTTTTTACACGAAGCAAGAAGATAACTTGTCAGCTTTTGGCTTGTGTTGATTTTTCGTATAACATACAAACACTTACACAAAGACACGTCCTCTGGCTTAGAAGCTAGGTATTTCACCACTGGGGCGGGGTGGCTCAGTCGGTAGCACGCCAGGTTCGTAATCTGAAGTTCCCAGGTTCCAGTCCCAGCTGGGTCAGTGTTGAGATTTATCTCCGCAAAACTGCCCGCCCTGCCCCCGTTCAGTAGGGGACACCGATGGGCTTGGAAAGGCCGCCGTCCGTCGGATGGGAGTTAAGCCGCGGCTCTGTGTGTAGGAGAGCCATACCCTGTGCATGTTAAAGAACACGCTAGATGACCTTGACGGGAGACTACCATCTGTCTCCCAACAGCTGTTCCAGTGGGTCCCCTCCCCCAACCTTCTCTGAGCCTTCGGAGCCATTGTGACCTATCCATTTAGCCCATGGTGTGCAAAAAGTGTCGCTTAGAGGTAAAACAGCCCAACTCTCACCACTACACAATTAATGATTGAGTTAGAGCTCAACTTGCGAGTGATTTATGTTTAATTGATGAAGATCTCGTGCTTCTGTATGTAGGATATCTAAAAAAAAAGTTCATTGCATCAAAGAAAATTATATGTTAATAAGCAAAACATAAATAGTAAGTACTTTACCTCAATACCTTAGAGAAGTGTTTCTTAAATTGTGTTCCACGAAACCCTTGAATAATCTATAATAAATCGCTAGTCTGATATTTTGTTATTTAAATTAGATATTATGTTAGATCCTGAATGTGTTATTGAATTGTTTTTTCGTTTGTTGCCATGTTTTGTCTACCGCTTTTTAAAGAACATTTCAAAAGGGTTTGACATGAATACATACACTGCTCGACATTGAAAGTGTCCCACCCAGAATGACATGTCGTACAGACATGCAAATAGAAGGGTGGGTGTGCGCAGTTGAGATATGCAAATGGTGATAATCCAGAGCCAATGACGTGTGAGGCTTAAGAGATAAAAGGTGCAAGAAGGAACAGGGATGGTATTGTGTTTATGCAGGTGGAAGTCGTGCGAACGGTTGGGATTAGGTGGTTCTGCTTGGAAATTTTTCAGCGTAGGACGAAAATGCCTGTTACACGCCGTCGGCAGGTTTTTCACCATTTGGATGCCTTTGAGAGAGGAAGAATTATTGGCCTATGTGAATGGATGGATGGACTACACATCGTGTTACTGCCCATGTTCATCGGGGTGCATGAACTGTTGGACGCTGTTCGAAATGAAGGTTCTAGCATGCGTCACAGAGGAAGTGGTGCCATCCGACAGATGTCAGCACGGCTTGATAGGTGCATTGTTCGACATGGGCGTTCGTCACCACAGAGCACTGCAGGCGATATTCGACGAACTGTGTCAGCAGTCATGGACTTCCCCATAACGACCCGAACGGTAAATCGAAGGTTGTATGAGGTACACCTGCGCTCTAGGCAACCGTTACGTCGTCTGCCATTGAGTATAAACCATCGCTGCAGTCATCTGGCTTGGTGCTGAAGTTGTGCGAACTGGAGTCACGAATGGAACACTTGTGTTTAGTGATGAATCCCTTTTCTGTTTGGGTGCTGATGATCAATGGGTCCGTGTATGGTGACAACCTGGCGACAGAACACATCCAACTTTTGTTCTTGACTGGAACACAGCCTGTCAGCCAAGCATAATGGTATGGGGTGCTATTGGATACGACAGCAGGTCATCTCTTGTCCGCATCACGGGAAAACTGACAGCTGCACGATACGTTAGTGCGGCTCTGCAGTCCGTTTTGTTATCGTTCTTGGGAGGCATGCTGCAGCCCATTTTCCAGCATGACAACGCCCATGTACACACTGCTAGTGTCTCCAGACAATGTTTTTAACATGTTCAAGTATTGTCATGGCCATCACGATCTCCAGATTTATCCCCAGTAGAAAATCTGTGGGATCACGTTGGACGACGGGTGCAATCCTCTCACCGGCCGGCGCAGAATCTCGATGAATTATGGGAGCAAGTCAACGCTGTTTGGTGTACAATTCCTCAGGACCATATCCATCAACTCTATGACTCCATGCCACGCCGTATTGCTGCCTGTATTTCCGTTCACGGCGGTGCAATCACCTACTGAGACAGTCACATTGTGCTGCATTGTCTCATCTTCTAACCGCTGTAAGTGACTGCAAATTAAATCATGGTATGCCAATATGTATTGCTATATGTGTGCTACATTTCACCCCTATTCCCTCACTTCTTCTGGGTGGGGCAATTTCAATGTCGTGCAGTGTGGAGGATCTGTGATCTAAAACCTTTTAAGTAATAGTTGTGTTGGATTGGGTTGTTTTACCTCTGAGCGGCACTTTTTTGCACACCATGGGCTAAATGGCCAGGTCACATGGACCCCGAAGGCTCAGAGAAGGTTGGGGGAGGAGACCCACTGGAACAGCTGTTGGGAGACAGATGGTAGCCTCCCGTCAAGGCCATCCAGCGTGTTCTTTAACGTGCAAAGGGTATGGCTCTCCCGCACACGGGCCACGGCTTAACGTCCCATCCGACGGACGGCGGCCTTTCCAAGCCCATCGGTGTTCCCTACTGACCGTGGGCAGGGCGGGGAATTTTTTCGGAGATAAATCTCAACGCTGACCCAGCTGGGACTCGTACCTGGCAACTACAGATTACGAGCCTGGCGCGCTACCGACTGAGTCACCCCCGCCCCACAGGATGTAGTTCTTTCAGGGTCGAAGTCAGTGGAGTGTTTGCCCTTGTACTGTTCCACTACGTCCCATAAATTTTCAATAGCATTTAGAACAGACGAGTGGGGTATGAGGAGACAATGACTGAATTCTTCATCATCTTTCTCAAGTGACTTGCAGACAGATTTCGCGCAATGCACTGTTGAATTATGATCCTGAAACTGTCAGTCTCCATCAGGGAAGAAATTAAGAATAACAGGATGTCTATCATTGGATATATTGTTTAAATATGCTCACAATTTTATCGACTCTTCAGGCATATTTAGTTGGCCAAATCCGTGCTCAGTTAATTTCTAAAATAATCGTGGCCAGATATTTTTTCTGAATTCTGTAATCAACCATAGTGTTCAGATATTTTTTTGAGCGACTGTATGTTATGTTTCGTACACGCGCATTAAATTTTCAGTTTCATTTGAGTGGTACAGTCGCTCAAAAAAGTATCCGAACGCTACGGTTGATAACAGAATTCAGAAAAAATATCTGGCAACTATTTTTTTACAAATCAGTGATCTGGCAACCTTCGTGTCACGTGATTACAGAATTCAGGAAAAATATCTGGAGCGTGTACAGCAACTGTACACGCTTCAGTTACCGTTCACAGCAAACTGGAGCGTGTGCAGTTACTACTGTGTAGTAACTGCACACGCTCCAGTTTGCACACGCACAGTTTACTACTGTGTAGTAACTGCACACGCTCCAGTTTGCTGTGAACGGTAACTGCACACGCTCAATATTTCCGTGAGTGAGCCCACACGATCTAGTATCAAAATAATATGATCACCCACAGTCGCTCAAAAAAGTATCCAAACACTACCGTTGATTACAAAATTCAGAAAAAATATCTACTAACGATTTTTTTTTTGGAAATTAGTGATCTGGCAACCTTCGTGTCACGTGACAGAATGTAGGCCAGATCACTATTTTCTAAAAAAATCGTTGCCAGATATTTTTTCTGAATTCTGTAAACAACCATAGTGTTCGGATACTTTTTTGAGCGACTGTACAAGTTTATTGATTTGAAAGGCAACAGAATTCTGAGGACTTCAAACTTATGGTCTAGCAGCGACGTGTGTTGGAATTAGGGGAGACCATAAGTCTATGCAGTTCACGTTTCCATAGTTTACCTAGATTAATTGGCAAGTGAGGGACGGGGGTGGCTCAGTCGGTAGCGCGCCAAGCTCGTAATCTGTAGTTCCCAGGTTCGAGTCCCAGCTGGGTCAGCGTTGAGATTTATCTCCGCAAAAATTCCCCGCCCTGCCCACGGTCAGTAGGGTACACCGATGGGCTTGGAAAGGCCGCCGTCCGTCGGATGGGACGTTAAGCCGTGGCTCCGTGTGCGGGAGAGCCATACCCCGTGCACGTTAAAGAACACGCTGGATGGCCTTGACGGGAGGCTATGATCTGTCTCCCAACAACTGTTCCAGTGGGTCCCCTCCTCCAACCTTCTCTGAGCCTTCGGGGTCCATGTGACCTGGCCATTTAGCCCATGGTGTGCAAAAAAGTGCGCTCAGGGGTAAAACAACCCAACTGGCAAGAGATTGATAGATAATGGTCCTATGATCTATGACAGTTGTCGAAGCATCAAATGCGCAGATTCACCAGTTGCCACACAGGCGAAGATAATCTGAAGTTTGTTTTTTGAAACGATCATTTATCCAAAGAGCCATTTAAACTGTTTAAAGGAGCCAAAATCATTAAAGTTTTTTTTTCCAATCCTTCATGTTTTTACATCCTTTGAAAAAAAAGTGTTATTAGTTTTACTTCATCGTACATCTGTAGACATTAAACATTTTTGTTTTTAGAGATAAAAGAAAAAAAGTTTTTTTTTTTGGTTTTGATAGGTGCTAATGGAATATTAGGATTCAGATTTTTCGGAATTATCTAATAGTTTTTTTAACAGAGCCTTCTAATACGGGAAAATTTGGAATGTAGTAATACTTTAAACGGCTATTTTTGAGGGTTGGTTTACCTCTGACCTGCACTTTTTTGCACACCATGGGGCTAAATGGCCAGGTCACATGGACCCCGAAGGCTCAGAGAAGGTTGGGGTAGGGGTTGTTGGGTTGCTTTACTTCTGAGCGGCACTTTTTTGCACACCATGGGCTAAATGGCCAGGTCACATGGACCCCGAAGGCTCAGAGAAGGTTGGGGGAGGGGACCCACTGGAACAGCTGTTGGGAGACAGATGGTAGCCTCCCATCAAGGCCATCAGTGTGTTCTTTAACGTGCACAGGGTATGGCTCTCCCGCACACGGTACCACGGCTTAACGTCCCACCCGACGGACGGCGGCCTTTCCAAGCCCATCGGTGTCCCCTACTGACCGTGGGCAGGGCGGGGAATTTTGCGGAGATAAATCTCAACACTGGCCCAGTTGGGACTCGAACCTGGAAACTACAGATCACGAGCCTGGCGCGCTACCGACTGAGCCAACCCCGCCCCATGCACCTGGTGGCCCACCACCAGAGCCATTACGGTCCCCGACTCATATATAGCTAAATATGAAGCAATATGATTGTCAAAGTAACAAGTAACGAAAAATCACAATTCAGATTTTTGAGATTGCAACTGTATGACAATTTAAACGCAACATTGAAAAACAACCCTTAATCCTATCAGACAGCCAAATTTTTATGGATCTTGGAAAAGGACAAAGGTCGTCCTCCATCGTGTTGCTCCCAGCATTCCTTGTGGACCACATAGAGCTTAGGTCTGTGAGATCTTGGGAACCATGCCGCTCCAAACATCTGCTGTTTCGCTGCACTTTCGTGCGCAGTTGCTGCGGTTGTCTGGGCAACGGGACGATGAACATAGGTCGCATTTGACTTGCTCGTGTAAAACAAGGGCAACTTCAGACATCACGCAGGGAAGATTTTTGTCTTGTTAGCGTCTGCTATCGTGATGAATTTGGGCTCCGCTCAGCAGAATTTCTCCTCACAGTGAAGGGAAAGTGAATGTTATTGTGGTAGACATTAAGAGGTGAAAGTTAAAAAACAACAACCGTAAATTCGTGGTCTGTAACGAAACTGTTTCCGATTGTGGAAGAATGAAAACTCGTTAAATGTGTGAAGAGAAGTTTGTAGAGCTAGGATTCAGGGTCGTGTGAAAAATGACAAAGCTAGACACAGTTTATGATTTGAGTGAAACCTTTGGCTCTTCTCGTTTTATGGGCGTGGCTGGACTTTGGCGGGGAGCACTTTCCCATTTGGATAATTTAAATAACTGGAACTGAAACAAAAATGAGTTGTTGTTGTTGGGTTGTTTTACCTCTGAGCGGCACTTTTTTGCACACGTTGGGCTAAATGGCCAGGTCACAAGGACCCCGAAGGCTCAGAGAAGGTTGGGGGAGGGGTCCCACTGGAACAGCTGTTGGGAGACAGATGGTAGCCTCCCGTCAAGGCCATCCAGCGTGTTCTTTAACCTGCACAGGATATGGCTCTCCCGCACACATGGCAACGGCTTAACGTCCCATCCGACGGACAGCGGCCTTTCCAAGCCCATCGGTGTCCCCTACTGACCGTGGGCAGAGCGGGGAATTTTGCGGAGATAAATCTCGACGCTGACCCAGCTGGGACTCGAACCTAGGAACTACAGATTACGACCCTGGCACGCTACCGACTGAGCCACCCCCGCCCCCCAAAAATGAGTAAGCCTATACATATTACTAAATTATTGCAATGCGTTATTATTTCAAGAATATTTTTTCCAAAATATCTTAAGGTGAGGAAAACATGTATTCATGGGCGTTGGCAGAGAAAGGAAACAAGTCGAGCTGTTTGCGCAGCTAGGGTTGGATTGGGTTGTTTTACCTCTGAGCGGCACTTTTTTTTGCACACAATGGGCTACGTGGCTAGGTCACACGGACTCCGAAGGCTCAGAGAAGGTTGGGGGAGGGGACCCCCAACCTTCTTTGAATAGCTGTTGGGAAACAGATCGTAATCTCCCATCAGGGCCATCCAGCGTGTTCTTTAAACGTGCACAGGGTATGGCTCTCCCACACACGGGGCCAAGGCTTAACGTCCCATCCGATTAACGGCGGCCTTTCCAAGCCCATCGGTGTCCCCTACTGACCGTGGGCAGGGCGGGAAATACGCAGCTAGGAAAATTGATTGTAAAGGTACGGGAATGATAAAGATATTAATAATAATTCTATTCGACGTTAGTAAATTTTAGCCCCCCCCCCACTCCCCTTACGAAAAAAATCAGATCGATGTCATGTATACAATGCACCATTTGGTGGGAACGAATAATTCAACCGATTTCTAGAGCATTAATGTAACGACAATTGGCCAAGCGATTGACAACAACCATTGAAACAAAGAACAAAATTTGGCGACCTGTACGATTGCGATAGAGGCTAAGTTGGGTTGGGTTATTTTACCTCTGAGCGCCACTTTTTTGCACACGATGGGCTAAATGGCCAGGTCACATGGACCCCGAAGGCTCAGAGAAGGTTCGGGGAGGGGACCCACTGGAACAGCTGTTGGGATAAAGGTGGTAACCTCCCGTCAAGGCCATTCAGCGTGTTCTTTAACGTGCACAGGGCATGGCTCTCCCGCACACGGGGCCACGGCTTAACGTCCCATCCGACGGACGGCGGCCTTTCCAAGCCCATCGGTGTCCCCTACTGACCGTGGGCAGGGCGGGGAATTTTGCGGAGATAAATCTCAACGCTGACCCAGCTGGGACTCGAACCTGGGAACTACAGATTACGAGACTGGCGTGCAGTTACTGCACACGCTCCAGTTTGCTGTGAACGGTAACTGGAGCGTGTATAGTTGCTGTACACGCTCCAGATATTTTTCCTGAATTCTGTAATCACGTGATACGAAGGTTGCCAGATCACCAATTTCTAAAAAAAACCGTTACCAGATATTTTTTCTGAATTTTGTGATCAACCATAGTATTCGGATACTTTTTTGAGCGACTGTACCTTCTTCTTCTTTTAAAAAAATAACGATTAGGATGTATTTGTGCAATTAATATGTTACATACAAATTACGATATATGTACAGTCGCTCAAAAAAGAATCCGAACGCTATGGTTGATTACAGAATTCAGAAAAAATATCTGGCAGTGATTTTTTTGAAATTAGTGAGCTGGCAACCTTCGTGTCACGAAGGTTGCGAGATCACTAATCTATAAATAAATCGCTGCCAGATATTTTTTCTGAATTCTGTAATCAACCATAGTGTTCGGATACTTTTTTGAGCGACTGTACGTTATAAAAAACTGTTGGTCACTAGTATAAGTTACAATTTAATGGTTTTTCAATAGAAAAAAAATAGATCTGAATCTCGAAAGCGCATTGCATTTAAATTTTCCAAGATATTAATGTCCAAATTTTTTTCAAACCGTGTCAGTTGATTGCAGAAATAAAGAATTTATGTTATTCAGTTTTTCAAATGTTTACTGAAATCGAATTTGTTTCCTAGAAACGTTAAGGGTTGGGTTGTTTTACCTCTGAGCGGCACTTTTTTGCACACCATGGGCTAAATAACCAGGTCACATGGACCCCGAAGGCTCAGAAAAGGTTGGGAGAGGGGACCAACTGGAACAGCTGTTGGGAGACAGATGGTAGCCTCCCGTCAAGGCCATCCAGCGTGTTCTTTAACGTGCACAGGTTATGGCTCTCCCGCAAAAAGGGCCACGGCTTAACGTCCCATCCGATGGACGGCGGCCTTTTGAAGCCCATCGGTGTCCCCTACTGACCGTGGGCAGGGCGGGGGAATTTTGCGGAGATATCTCTCAACGCTGACCCAGCTGGGACTCGAACCTGGGAACTACAGATTACGAGCTTGGCGCGCTACCGACTGAGCCACCCCCGCCCCAAAAACGTTAAGGGTGTAAAGCATTGAAGAGCACTAGCGTTAGCATCGAAGCGTGGGAATATATTTCTGCAATTTACAGGCTGAAGAAACATATTTATGTAATTTGCCCTGTCTATGAAGCCAGCAATGCCGGGAAGCACTGTTCTAATGCCCTATGAGATTTCTTTATCCTTAGTATTATTAAAATCGCATCTACATCAGTCCAAAAAAAAAATAGAAGCATCGCAAAATCATTTCAGTGCTCGTTAAAGAATATGAATGGTTGATAAAGCCCTCAATTCTTCCTCAATTTTTGATAAAACCTTCAATTCAAACTTCTGGAAGAATTGAGGGCTTTATCAACCATTCATATTCTTTAACTATATAAGTATATATAGTATACTATGTACTTCTAAGAGAAACGATTAAACAAGAGCTCTTTCTAACATCTAAAATCATCTCCTACGTCACAAAAACGTCGAAAACGACATGACAAACTACCTCAGTGGGTTCCAAAACTGGCGTAATATTAACTTTTAAAGTTTCCGTAGATTAGTGAGACCTGTAGCCATCAGGCCTCCTCGACGAGTGCAATGTCTGATAAGGCTACTTGGTTGAACGTCATAAGTGTTGCAAACCAGAAGATGGGAATGTGCAGAGCTTGCAGAAGATGACGTTTGGCTTCTGATGAGGTAGACGATGTCTGAATGCCGTGGAGGAATGGGCAGCTCGCACTTAATGTGTCTGATGAACTCCGTGGCTTTCAGAAGTGCATTGCGAAGAGAGAAGCTTGCCTAAGTATTGAATGCCATTAAACGGGAAGAGTGGTGGAAGCTCTTAGATGCCGCTTTTTTCCTCTCTAAATGGACGTACACTTCAAAAACTCTAAAAGCATTTCTTTTAAAATTGTTTTTGAGAGAAAGGTGACTAAATGTAAATTTTATTTATCTGTTCGTGTGGTAAAAAAGTATTAAATGTTCACGAAAATGTTACATCGTATCAATAGCGTATTTTTTTCATTTGTTTGTTTATTCTATGAAACAAAATGCTTGCAGTTGCTACTTAGAGTAAAGGGTATAAAATGAAGCAAAAATTCTATTTACATGTCACAAAGGGGGCGTGGGTGGCTCAGTCGGTAGCGCGCTAGGCTCGTAATCTGTAGTTCCCAGGTTCGAGTCCCAGCTGGGTCAGCGTTGAGATTTATCTCCGCAAAATTCCCCGCCCTGCCCACGGTCAGTAGGGGACACCGATGGGTTTGGAAAGGCTGCCGTCCGTCGGATGGGACGTTAAGCCGTGGCCCCGTGTGCGGGAGAGCCATACCATGTGCACGTTAAAGAACACGCTGGATGGCCTTGACGGGAGGCTACCATCTCTCTCCCAACAACTGTTCCAGTGGGTCCCCTCTCCCAACCTTCTCTGTCCCTTCGGGGTCCATGTGACCTGGCCATTTAGCCCATGGTGTGCAAAAAAGTGCCGCTCAGAGGTAAAACAACCCAACCCAATACATGTCACAAAACTCGCAATAAAACATATTCTCGTATCTAATACACATAATTGTATTGGGAACTAGCGGTATATGGCTAGGTCATAAATGTAATTAAAAATTAATGGGTAGGTCATAAATGTAATTAAAAAATTAATGGGTAATTCATAAATGAAATTGTAATCGCGATTAACAATTTATTTTCCCATAAAAATCTATGCTGACAAGTGACAGAGTATCGATTTTTGCCTCTCCCTATCGTAAGATGGAGATTATCTATTTTTTGTGTAGATTGCTTTGTAAGACATTAACAACACTACAAGGCCCTCAAGATTAGTACAGTCGCTCAAAAAAGTATCCGAACACTATGGTTGATTGCAGAATTCAGAAAAAATATCTGGCGACGATTTTTTTAGAAATTAGTGATCTGGAACCTTCGTCTCACGTGATTACAGAATTCAGGAAAAATATCTGGAGCGAGTACAGCAACTGTACACGCTCCAGTTACCGTTCACAGCAAACTGGAGCGTGTGCAGTTATTGCACACGCTCTAGCTTGCTGTGAACGGTAACTGCACACGCTCAATATTTCCGTGAGTGAGCCCACACGATCTAGTATCAAACTAATATGACCACCTACAGTCGCTCAAAAAAGTATCCGAACAATATGGTTGATTACAGAATTCAGAAAAAATATCTTTTTTTCTGAATTCAGAAAAATTATATATTTTTTGTGTAGATTGCTTTGTAAGACATTAACAACACTACAAGGCCCTCAAGATTAGTACAGTCGCTCAAAAAAGTATCCGAACACTATGGTTGATTGCAGAATTCAGAAAAAATATCTGGCAACGATTTTTTTAGAAATTAGTGATCTGGCAACCTTCGTGTCACGTGATTACAGAATTCAGGAAAAATATCTGGAGCGTGTACAGTTGCTGTACACGCTCCAGTTACCGTTCACAGCAAACTGGAGCGTGTGCAGTTACTGCACACGCTCCAGTTTGCTGTGAACGGTAACTGCACACGCTCAATATTTCCGTGAGTGAGCTCACACGATCTAGGTGTTTGTGAGCTCACACGATCCAATGTGCTGTGAACATTAACCGCAACCGCTCCAGTTTGCTGTGAACGGTAACTGCACACGCTCCATATTCATTGCATTATATATTCATACGCATTATATATATTAAGAAATATCCGAACACTATGGTTGATTACAGATTTCAGAAAAAATATCTGGCAACGATTTTTTAGAAATTAGTGATCTGGCAACTTTCGTGTCACGTGACACGAAGGTTGCCAGATCACTAATTTCTAAAAAAATCGTTGCCAGATATTTTTTCTGAATTCTGTAATCAACCATAGTGTTCGGATACATTTTTGAGCGACTGTACATTTAAGAAAGTGAACACAACTGCACAAAATATATTAGTTCATGACCGAGTTGTTCTTGGAGGACCTTGTTGTCAAAAAGAGATTTTTTGTTATTGTTAATAAAGTTTAAAATAAAAATAGGAGAGTAATCAGGGAAATTAAAAAAAAAGATGATCCGCGTTGTTTGGGTGTTTGGTTTTCCCTCTGTGTATGTTTTTGTGAATTCATAGGGATATACGGTCAGTTCACAAAGATACCAAAGGCTCGGAACTTGGTAGAAGAAAGGGACCGATTAAATATATATTTAGGAGACACATGAGAACCTCTCATCCAGGCTTTCCTGTATACAGGAAAGTCAGTTAAACTCCAGGTTCGAGGCCCAGCTGGATCAGCGTTGAGATTTATATCCGCAAAATTCCCCGCCCTGCCCACGGTCAGTAGGGTCACCGATGGACTTGGCAAAGGCCGCCGTCCTTCCGATGGGACGTTAAGCCGTGGCTCTGTGTGTGAGAGAGAGCCATACCCTGTGCACGTTAAAGAACACGCTGGATGGCCTTGACGGGAGGTTACCATCTGTCTCCCAACAGCTGTTCCAGTGGGTCTCTTCCCCCCAACCTTCTCTGAGCCTTCGGGGCCCATGTGATCTGGCCATTTAGCCCATGATGTGCAAAAAAGTGCCGCTCAGAGGTAAAACAACCCAAACCAAAGTCAGTTAAAGTGCCGTCCGAGACAGAGCAGCCATTCCATGTCAAACGGTGTGCTCTTTTTTACCGATGGCAAAGCAGCGGATAGCGAAGAAATTCAAATTAAGCTGCAATGGACTCGAGACGCGAAACGTCAGTCTACGATCCTTGTGGCCTAGTGCCTGAGACAATTACCGCTCCTTAGCAGTCATCCAAAAGTGACGTAACACTTTGCGGATTGAGGGGGTAATTTTTTCTTACGGCACGATACGTGGAGATGGGAGGCATGGAGGGATTGGAGATGGTATCCTGACATGTAACGTTGCACCTATTCCTACAAGCAGTTTCGGAAGTATACTGCTCACAAAAATTAGGGGATATTTCAAAATGAATGATCCGATGCATTTCTTAAATACAATCCTTTGCATATCCGACGCATTTCTTAAATACAATCCTTTACAGATCCGACGCATTTCTTAAATACAATCCTTTGCAGACCCGATGTGTTTTTAAGTCCAATCCTTTGCAGATCCGGTGCATTTCTTAAAAACAATCATTTGCTGATCCGACACATTTCTTAAGTACAATCCTTTGCAGATCCGATGCATTTCTTAAATACAATCCTTTGGAGATCCGATGTATTTCTTAAATGCAATCTTTTGCAGACGCGATGCATTTCTTAAGTACAATCCTTTGCAGATCCGATGCATTTCTTAAATACAATCCTTTACAGATCCGATGCATTTCTTAAATACAATCCTTTGCAGACCCGATGCATTTCTTAAATAAAATCCTTTGCAGATTGTGATGTTAACTCTTCGTTTGTCGGTCCCTCGGTTCGATCGCTATACGCGACGGGTGAAAGAGTCTTTCGGATAGAATCAAGCGGTTTATTCACAAATGCAGAGACTCGATACTGAGGCTCCTCCCCAATAAATTAGTCCAACTTCAGGCTTTACTTAAAAATAACAAAGATTTATTTAACCTTCCAACGTACTTGCTGGACGAGGACATATGCTCAATTACATGGATTACAACAACACCAGCTTACTATGCCTGTTCAGCTGTATTTACAGAGCCAATGCCGCTATTCCCAGTCAGCATTTCCCAGCTTTACAATTTCTCGTCCGTCTCCTTCCGAAACTAGACCGGCTCTTTTCTCATCGTTGCCAAACCCTTTCTTCCTTTCTTTTCTATGCCTCACCATCTGGGCGTCCGTTAGCCCTCAGGGACCCGGGTCACTTGCCAGCGGACGCTAGCCGTTCCCTGTACACTGCTACTGCAATTAACTTTCCAGATGTCGGGACAGAGGGCCTCCCCGTAGCATATGACTATTTTGGCGAAATCCAAAATAAATATACACAGCCTGAACAAAAAAAAATCTAAAAAGGCCTCTAGCCTGACACCTCCCTGCCAGAAGTCAGTAGTTAGTCCTGTTAACTGCTGACTAAAAAGTCAAGTTGAATGCTGAAAATCAGAGTTCATTTTCGCATTAATCTTAGAGTTCAATGCCACAAAATACAGAGTTCTAAGTTGCTTCATGAATTATATAAATTCTCTGCGAATTGGCACATCTTTTACACATCTATGTACACTACACTTACATATAAAATAACCCCTGGTTATATACTGGTGCACTGAGTCTAGATATTCTTTTTGCTTCAAACAATAAAAAACCTGTTGACTAAAGTAGTTGTCTGAGAGTACACAGTTTATAAATTAATTATGTCACTAATAACTGTCTTGGACGAAGGTATGCCATACTGGCGGTGTTCATTCGTCCACAGGTGACATCCCATGTGAAAGGCTATGCACACCTTTCGTGACTACTTAGATATCACCTTCCCGTACGTACCCTCTGACTCTATAGGTTGAAAGTCGTCGACATTGGCGTCGGCCTGACCCATTGTTACCTCCAATTGCCATTTTCGCTCCCTCCCCTGCATAATTTTGATCATCGTAGACATCGAGTCTGACAGATTGCTGCACATGTTTGGGCTGGGAGATAGGATGGCGCTGATTGGACGGTCTCCATGGAGCATACATTTCCCTGTTACTAACTGGAATTTCTCTACCTCTTTCATAGTAGCTTCCTCTATTGGCCCACGGCTCGTGGATTTTCCTCCTGGGGATACCAGTTACAGGCCTTCTCTCCTTCTTTCTAAGTAACTTACTATATGCTTCCACACTCAGAAGTACCTCCTTCCGCAGCTTTGCTACTACTGCGCATAGCACTTTACTTTCTCCGCCACTCACAGTGCTATTGTCTGTACCCTCAATCAAACTTAAAGGCAGCTCTTTTACCTCTGCCCTTATGGCATCACCAAACGGTCCATGCAACAACAGATGGTCTTTTACCGGGTGTTTTTCTTCGTTCAGCATCCCCTTTCTGATTACTGTCAGTTCTGCCCCCGAATCCACGACTGCTCTAGCTATCTGGTCGCCACATCTGATTCGAACCTCTTCATAATCTACTGGGATACGTATCTCTCCCTGTCCCATTACTTGACTGCTTGGACTTGGCTTTGTATGTGTCGTAACCCTTCCTATTGTTGCCTCACAAACATCTTTAGAATTCTGATCCAAGGTGCTAACCTGGTACACCTGAGTTCGGTTCTCACGGTCCCCAGTTCTCAGTGGGCAATCTTTCATCAAATGTTCGTCAGATCTGCATTTATGGCACCTCCTTACTTTTGGGACATTTCTACATTCAGCTAAATTTACTGCCGATTGATACCTTCTGCTCGCATAATTTCTCTCTGAGTCTATCCTCTGCTGGGGGAAAACAACACGTTCTGCATAATGTCTATGCCTTACCTCTTTAAAAGTTAGGACCTCTTCCGTTCCGTTTACACTGGCTAGATGGATTTCTGCCCACGTGGCTATTTCGTCTGCTTTTGCCCATGACTCTGCCTCTTTCTGTACTACGTAAGCATGGGTGTCTTGAGGAAGGCTATCACGTAGCCTATCCGACACTATCAGGTCCATAAGCTCCTCAAATTTTGTCACCTTCCTACTGCGGACGTAGTAATCCCAGCTATTTCTGAGTCTCGAGGCTAACTGATTATATGACTCATTCGGATCTTTCGCGATAGTTTCAAACTTTCTCTTGTACGCAGAGGGAGTGAGCTTAAACTCTTTTAATACGGCCTCTTTAACTTTCTTATAATAAACAAAATCCTCCGCACTTAATTTTCGAAAAACGTGATTTGCATAATTACCATCTAAAAAAGAAATGATGACTTTGCCCCGAAATTCCTCTGGCACTTCATATATCTTAAATCCCCTTTCCGCTGTCTCAAAGAGATTTATCACCTCTTCAGGGTTTTTAGGGCTTCCAGCTAACATATTTCCCAATAATTTTATATAATTAGCCAGCCGCGCATCTGCTGGATTACTAGAAACTGCCACCGTTCGTACATCACCCCTCTCCTCGTTTGCATTCCTCATTTGCAGTTCCAGCATTCTATACTCATGCTCTCTCTCCTTTTCTCTTTCTCTTTCTGCCGCCTCTCTCTCCTTTTCCCTTTCTGCTGCCTCTCTCTCCTTTTCCCTTTCTGCTGCCTCTCTCTCCTTTTCCCTTTCTGCTGCCTCTCTCTCTTCCCTTCTCAGTTGCATCTCTAACCTCATCCTCTCTAATTCAAAATCATATCCAATCCTTTCTTTAGCTCTCTGCTTTCTGGTCCCGCTCTGCAGCATATCCGTATCGTTGTCATTGTCATAATCCCTCAACCCTCTCATGTCTATCGCAGCATCAGACTCTCTGTCTATTGTCACCGCCTCGCCTCCCAGATCATTTCCTGAATAACCACCCTGCGCGCTATCCCTCTCTGTGAAGCCTCGTCTTAACTCATCCCTTTCCCTATCGCGACCACTCCTAAGCTCCATTTTAGCTCGTACAGGCCTCTGCCGTATCTAACTACTAGCCCCTAGAGTAAGAGGATACTTACCTCCGAAGTGATGACAGGAACGAACCGCCTCGTCAGTCTGCCACCCGAAGCACACAGTCGGAACACTCTTGGCAGTATCAGCCTTGCGTCGGTCAGCTCCCAGTGGATGTTGGACTTTTCCATCACCTTCACAGCTTTTTCCACAGTTCGAACGTTTTTCCACGATTCTTCAGGTACCTTCCCAGCTATTCTATCGCCTGAAGCACACCGCAGGACACTCTTGGCCGTATCAGCCTTGTTCTGGTCAGCTCACAATGGATGTCGGAACTCTTCCGTCACCTTCGCCGCTACTTTCACCGCTGTTGCGTACTGTCGGACTGCGCCACTTTGTGATGTTAACTTTTCGTTTGTCGGTCCCTCGGTTCGATCGCTATACGCGACGGGTGAAAGAGTCTTTCGGATAGAATCAAGCGGTTTATTCACAAATGCAGAGACTCGATACTGAGGCTCCTCCCCAATAAATTAGTCCAACTTCAGGCTTTACTTAAAAATAACAAAGATTTATTTAACCTTCCAACGTACTTGCTGGACGAGGACATATGCTCAATTACATGGATTACAACAACACCAGCTTACTATGCCTGTTCAGCTGTATTTACAGAGCCAATGCCGCTATTCCCAGTCAGCATTTCCCAGCTTTACAATTTCTCGTCCGTCTCCTTCCGAAACTAGACCGGCTCTTTTCTCATCGTTGCCAAACCCTTTCTTCCTTTCTTTTCTATGCCTCACCATCTGGGCGTCCGTTAGCCCTCAGGGACCCGGGTCACTTGCCAGCGGACGCTAGCCGTTCCCTGTACACTGCTACTGCAATTAACTTTCCAGATGTCGGGACAGAGGGCCTCCCCGTAGCATATGACTATTTTGGCGAAATCCAAAATAAATATACACAGCCTGAACAAAAAAAAATCTAAAAAGGCCTCTAGCCTGACACAGATCCGATGCATTTCTTAAATACAATCCTTTACAGATCCGATGCATTTCTTAAGTACGATCCTTTGTAGATCCGATGCATTTCTTAAATACAATCCTTTGAAGATCCGATGCATTTATTAATTACAATCCTTTGCAAATCCGATGCATTTCTTAAATACAATCCTTTGCAGACCCGATGCATTTCTTAAGTACAATCCTTTGCAGATCCGATGCATTTCTTAAATACAATCCTTTGGAGACCCGAGGCATTTCTTAAATACAATCCTTTGCAGACCCGATGCATTTCTTAAGTACAATCCTTTGTAGATCCGATGCATTTCTTAAGTACAATCCTTTGTAGATCCGATGCATTTCTTAAATACAATCCTTGGTTGATCCGATGCATTTCTTAAGTACCATCCTTTGTAGATCCGATGCATTTCTTAAATACAATCCTTTGTAGATTCGATGCATTTCTTAAGTACAATCCTTTGTAGATCCGATGCATTTCTTAAGTACAATCCTATGTAGATCCGATGCATTTCTTAAATACAATCCTTTGCAGATCCGATGCATTTCTTAAATACAATCCTTTGTAGATCCGATGCATTTCTTAAGTACAATCCTTTGCAGATCCGATGCATTTCTTAAATATAATCCTTTGGAGATCCGATGGATTTCTTAAATACAATCCTTTGTAGATCCGATGCATTTCTTAAGTACAATCCTTTGTAGATCCGATGCATTTCTTAAATACAATCCTTTGCAGATCCGATGCATTTATTAAATACAATCCTTTGCAGATCCGATGCATTTCTTAAATACAATCCTTTGCAGACCCGATGCATTTCTTAAATACAATCCTTTGCAGACCCGATACATTTCTTAAATACAATCCTTTGCAGATCCGACACATTTCTTAAATACAATCCTTTGTAGATCCGATGCATTTCTTAAGTACAATCCTTTGCAGATTCCATGCATTTCTTAAATACAATCCTTTGCAAATCCGATGCATGTAAAACATAGAACTCCAATGAGGACTTTGAAGTCGCAAGTTCGATCCACCAGTTCAGCGATTTCGAAATTTAGCATTTCGGGTGTTATATGTGATACTAACTCTATCATAAGCAGAACATTTTGTTAGGTTTTTTTTTCAATATTTTGGACAGAAAATTGCTTTTGTTACTGAAACATTTAATAAAATATAACCTTTTTAAATATAGATGTTCTTATATAGAAACTCTGTATACAAAACATCCTGAATACTTAATTTTCGAACTTGAAGAACCGTTCGCTAAAACTTTGAATTTATCTAGTTTGTTTTCATTTTCGAATCACTCTTGTAATCGACTCACTATTGAGATCAGCTCATTGAACAATGGTCTGTAAACTTTCACAATTTACTATATGTACTTTATATTCTCTTATATTTTATTACAACCGGGTCGTTTAACATCCTATATAAAGTTTGTGTCCTCAGTGAATACGTCGTATCTAGCTGAATACAATTTAAGATAAAGATATATTTTTTTATCCTTACATTTCAATTTCTTTAGAACTCCCTTATTTCTTTATCTTTAAAGTAAAATAACTTGAAAATTCACCCATCTCGATAGAGGAAGAAACGCTCTACTACAGAATGTCGATGGTCCGCAAATCCAACGATAAAAGGCTTTGTGATAAACGTTGAAAAGAAAATCCTTGTCCTTTGCAGACCTAGTTGCATGTGCCGCATACCGAATGTGAGCTGTTGAACACCAATCATCCTATGAGGTATTGAATTGCTATGTCTGGTAACAAGGGCACCTGGGAATTAGAATAATGCTAACAGTATGCAAATTCAAGACCGAACGGTCTTTACGGTGAAGTCAACAATTTATGAATTGTTGTTTTGGATTCTTTTACCACCGAATTCGGGGTGAATAATCGCAATCCAGTTATTCTGCGAATTTATTGTGCAGAAAAATTGTTGCTTTTGTTCGGATTGTTGGTTCTATGCTATTATTCGTGTGATTATCCAAAGTAGTCCCAAATGTATTCGTAGCTTTTAACTTCGGAAAATGTATAATGATGTGAAGAATGTCATTTGAAGGTAGTTAGTGTTTTTTTTTTAAAGACTGAAGGTTTTTTTCCCCCCAAAAGATTGGCTTTGAGGTTAAGCGGAACGTAAAGCATGCTACGTGTTGCTATTTTAGCAGTTACCGGGCAATTAGAATGTAATCGTTATGTCTAACGTTAATTAAAACATTATTAATAAAACTAACAATAATTTGTATTTAAACAATAAGTGCCAAGAAACGAAAAGTTGAATAAATAAAAGTTTCTATGATAATTGAATTAACCATAATAATTAACTAAGTAATTTCTTTTATAATTCAATGTATTAAAAAAATTACACGCGATTTTTACGTTTTAAATAAAATGTAAATTATATTGTTACAGATATTGAAAGAGTGGAATTATTGTTACCAAGTAATTGTTCTGTTAAAAATTAAGAGAAATTCACTTTGTTTAAATGTAATGGACATAAGGAGAAAATAGAGGAACACATTTTATAAAGAACCTCACACAGAAAATATCTACACTAAAAGACTACCAGTCTAAAGCCAGTCTTGTTGTAAAGTCTTGTTGTACCCCCTGTGTCCTGTAAAAAAAAAGTCTTTTTGTACCAGTCTTGTTGTAAGTTTGTATAAAGATACCAGTCTTGTTTTAAAGTCTTGTTGTACACCCTGTGTCTTGTAAAAAAAAAGGCTTTTTGTACCAGTCTTGTTGTAAAGTCTATAACATATTTGAAACAACAACACTTTGCACTCGACCAGTTTCTTCGATATAACAAAATGAACTTCGAAAGCTTACTGTTACTAGGAACTTTTGTGAAACCAATAACCACAGAAATAAACAACTTTTTGCCTTGAAGAAAAAACTAGATCTCAACAAAATTTCAACTCCCAAACCTATCTTATCGGACTTTACACACTAACTATCGTTAGCTCGCATTCCTTCTTCTAACTATTAAAGTGTGACTTTGATAAATCTTTCTTTAAAAATTAATTTAAAAAACAATGGAATGCTCTACTTACTTCCACAACAATGCTTCACTATCATTCCATTTGGTTGAAAAATCAGCTGGAACGTGTTGCAAGTTCATTCTTGAGGGAAATTTCACTAGGTCACCACCAGTGGTGAAAATTTTGTTATCATTTGATTAATATCTAGCTCCATAGCAGTTTCAAAGATTAAGCACAAATTTAAAATAAAACAAGAATGCGTATTATGTATATGAAAATGTTTGTTACGCATTGAAAAAAATATTGCAGGAAAAACCTTTAGCTAAAAACATTTTGAATACTCATGAAAAAATAAGGTGAAAAAATTTGGTTTTGCCATGAGGGTTCGAATCCCACTCATGGTAAAACCAAATTTTTTTCACCTTATTTTTCATGAGTTCCATGTCAACAGGATATTCCTGTGATAATTCACTGCTGATATTTTGAATAAAATTACACTCCTCCCAAAAAACAAACAAACAAACAAAAAATAAATAAAATGCACTGCGAACCATATTTCGAAATGTGCCATGCAATCCGGATAACGAATATCCTCATAAATGGATTTCTACTGTGCCTTAATCTAGGGGTTATCAACGTGGGGTACGCGGTAAATTTTTTTGGGGTACGCCGTGAGAGCTCAAAAGTCGCTAGATCTAGTATCAAGTCCATTTCACTGGATTACCAAGTAAAATGTTTATAATTTAATTTGTTTGTTAAATTGTTTATGTCATTTTTTGTGTTTATTGATATATGTAATTTATGAATACAAAATTTAATGTGTATATATGTAATTTATGAATACAAAATTTAATGTGTATATATGTAATTTATGAATACAAAATTTAATGTGTATATATGTAATTTATGAATACAAAATTTAATGTGTATATATGTAATTTATGAATACAAAATTTAATGTGTGTGTATATATATATATGTTTTCCATTGTTATACTATACCTATAGTTTTATCTATCTCTAAAAGTGGTACGCCAGTTACATACACATTTCCAGAGGGTGCATGAAGCATAAAAGATTGAGAACCACTGCCCTTAATCATTGGAAATTGAAAGTGACTAAGCGTGCACGGAAGCAATGGATGCATCGACGATCTCATTAGTTATTGGTTGATTGAACTGTCAATTTCTTTTGAATTAATAAATGTTATCATAGCTCTTTGGGGAATGACAAGTTATTGATAACCAATTACATTATTAATTGAGCCAAGACCTTTAATCAATGAGAATCGTCTATGAGTCAACTGCAGTCTCATTGTTTACATTGCAGCTTGATTCGCCATCAGAGATCTACATATCACATTACGGGCATCTGAGACTAAAATGTGAAACCAAGAATTATAATCACACAATATATTGAACTTAACTATTTGTTAAAAAAAGTTTGATACGTGGACAAGAAGTAGATACGACCACTCCTATTCTAAAAATCCAATTGTTGATAAATCAAAAATTATAATGCATGGATGCTTCTTCTTAACAGATAGGAAAACAAATCTCAAAGAAGGGAATATCTGAATTGAGATTTTTCTGCACTTAATCCCATTCTGTCTGAATTGAGCTTTTTCTCCACTAAATTCCACTCTCCTTGAATTGAGATTACTCTCTACTAAACCTCAGTCTTCTTGAATTGAAATTTCTCCCCACTAAATCCCACTCTGCTTGAATTGAGATGTCTTTTCATTAAATCCCACTCTGCATGAATTGAGTTTTCTATCCACTAAATCCCATTCTGCTTGAATTGAGATTTCTCTCCACTAAACCCACTCTGCTTCAATTAAGATTTCTCTCTACTAAATCTCACTCTTCTTGAATTGAGCTTTCTCTCCACTAAATTCCACTCCGCATGAAATCAGCTTTTCCTCTACTAAATCCCATTCTGTCTGAATTGAGATTTTTCTCCACTAAATCCCATTCTGCCTGAATTGAGCTTTCTCTCCACTAAATCCCATTCTGCCTGAATTGAATTTTCTCTCCACTAAATCTATTCTACCTGAATTGAAAAGTTTTTCCACTAAATTCCACTTTGTCTGAATTGAACTTTTTCTTCCCTAAATCCCATTTTGACGGAATTGAGTTTTTCTCCAATCTCTGCCTGAATTGAGTTATTTCTCCACTTTCCCACTTTGCTTGAATTGAGCTTCTTCTCCACTTTCCCACTTTGCTTGAATTGAGCTTCTTCTCCACTTTCCCACTTTGCTTGAATTGAGCTTCTTCTCCACTTTCCCACTTTGCTTGAATTGAGCTTCTTCTCCACTTTCCCACTTTGCTTGAATTGAGCTTCTTCTCCACTTTCCCACTTTGCTTGAATTGAGCTTCTTCTCCACTTTCCCACTTTGCTTGAATTGAGCTTCTTCTCCACTTTCCCACTTTGCTTGAATTGAGCTTCTTCTCCACTTTCCCACTTTGCTTGAATTGAGCTTCTTCTCCACTTTCCCACTTTGCTTGAATTGAGCTTCTTCTCCACTTTCCCACTTTGCTTGAATTGAGCTTCTTCTCCACTTTCCCACTTTGCTTGAATTGAGCTTCTTCTCCACTTTCCCACTTTGCTTGAATTGAGCTTCTTCTCCACTTTCCCACTTTGCTTGAATTGAGCTTCTTCTCCACTTTCCCACTTTGCTTGAATTGAGCTTCTTCTCCACTTTCCCTCTTTGCTTGAATTGAGCTTCTTCTCCACTAAGTCCCACTCTGTCTTGGGTGAGAAAGAGGCACCGATTGGCTTGGAAAGGCCCACTGCCCACCATATGAGACATTAAAACGTGACCATTACTTGTGTACGTTGTATAACATGATGATTGACGATTGTTTCTAAAAATGGTTTTCAATTTCCTTTAACAGAAAAATGGTAGTGCGTAATTCATACGCATACTTGTGATTTTTAAAATGCAATTTGCATTTGGTGGTAATGTTTTTCGTTTCTGTTGCATCGAAACACGTGTGCTTCTTGTTTCTGAGTAAATAAAGTAATAGCACAAAATTATCATAAACGATAATCGATATTTTACGTTCTATCAGCTTCCCATTCATTTGAAATAAAAAAAATTAACTAATTCAAGCCTTTACGATTCCTTCTAAGAGATGCTTGTATGGTGACACGGAGCTTATTGGTAGATATAAGAAATTATCGATAATACTAATCAA
The DNA here is from genome assembly GCA_038380435.1 of Ryuthela nishihirai. NCBI lineage: Eukaryota > Metazoa > Arthropoda > Arachnida > Araneae > Heptathelidae > Ryuthela > Ryuthela nishihirai. Next base: position 39,356,982 of record JAWZYU010000018.1, on the reverse strand, counting down.
TAGCAAAATTAATTTAATCCTCATCCTAAATAGTTTTACGAATTGAATCACTGACTAATAACCACTAAATATTATTTTATTTAATGTTCCAACTCTTTTAAAGTCTAACATTAAGAAATTCATAATGGATGCGTGGTGCTGAAGTTACCTGCAAAAAAAAGGTATAATCTTGAAAAAAAAAATTAAAGTAATGAAAAAAGTAATAGAAATTTTGCTCTAGGACATTTATAGGAGATCCAAAGAATCCATTAATGGCTCAGGAGATTTACCATTCAACTGCTGATATCATCTATAAATCGGGTCACAGATAAAGAGCAAAGGCAACGACTTAGAGTGTAGAAAATCTAAAAATGATTTATTTAACGGTTAGGATATTTGTAGCGAGCCCTACTAGAGTGTTTGAAAGGAGTTATCGTTGAGGTGGAGAACTGAAAGCCTCGGGTTGTTGTGTGGAAACGTCTCTAGTGATAGGAAAAATGATAAAAGAAAGAATAATTGTCTTTCTCGATTGCTCAGTGGTGGTTAGTATCAGGCACCGATTTGTTACACTTGCTCGAAACTATTTTTATTTTAGAGACAAGATCATGAATGATATTATTGAAAGGTTGGGTTGTTTTACCTCTGAGCGGCACTTTTCTGCACACCATGGGCTAAATGGCCAGGTCACATGGACCCCGAAGGCTCAGAGAAGGTTGGGGGAAGGGACCCACTGGAACAGCTGTTGGGAGACAGATGGTAGCCTCCCATCAAGGCCATCCAGCGTGTTCTTTAACGTGCACAAAATATGGCTCTCCCGTACACGGGGCCACGGCTTAACGTCCATCCGACGGACGGTGGCCTTTCCAAGCCCATCGGTGTCCCCTACTGACCGTGGGCAGGGCGGGGACCCAGCTGGGACTCGAACCTGGGAATTACAGATTACGAGCCTGGCGCGCTACCGACTGAGCCACCCCCGCCCCTTATTGAAAGGTTTAAGGTGGGTTATTTTATTTCTGAGCGGCACTTTTTTTGTACACAATGGGCTAAATGGCTAGGTCACAAGGACTCCGACTGCTCAGAGAAGGTTGGAGGAAGGGGATTCACTGGACAGATGGAAGCCACCGTCAACGCCATCCAGTCTGTTCTTTAACGTGAAGACGGTAAGGCTCTCCCGCACTCGAGTCCACTGCTTTACGTCCCATCCGACGGACGACGGCTTTTCCAAGCTCATCGGTGTTCTCTACTGACTGAGGGCGGGAGTTAATTCTCAACGCTGGCCCAGATGGGACTCAGAACCTGGGAACTGCAGATTACGAGCCACCCCCGCCCCTGAAAGGTTTAAGATTGGTATATAAACAATCATTTAGTAGCAAATGAAAATTTCTTTTAGTCGAGTAATGAACGTTTGTTGGCTTTTTAACGCAATTTGTAAATTTATTATTGTTATTATAGCTTCTTCCTATTTTATTATTACTAAATAGCTGTACATTTGAAGAGTTTTCGAATAAACTATACAATTGCAGATAAAAATAAACACATAGTTTCTTTAAAAATGGTTATTGATTTTAACTCCTCCCACTTCTACTGTCTACATACCTATACTCTATTTCAAATGAAGAATGGAGCGGCAAAATCAAAGAAGCCAACAGCCAATGAAAAGATGCCACATCCAAATGAGTTCTAGCTAGAACAACTCGCAGATATAATACTCCTCTCAAACAAGTAGTTCCACGACTTATGCGAAAAGTAAATACTTCTCCTTACGTATATTATTATTATTGTATAGTGAGGGAAGGTAACAATTGAAAATGATGTTTTAACTTTGGAATATGGTAAAGTACACTTTGAAGCATAATATCTTTTGCGCCGGTACATTAGTGATGCCAAGCACTTGCCTTAGAAGCACCCTAATAAGTTGAGGATTGATACATTGTCATCTTGCCTTTTGATTGGCTTTTATGGTTAAGCGTAAGATACCACGATTGGACAAGGAACTCTTTGAGGGAGACTTACCGCTCTATTCTTTAGTAGAAACAGAGTATAAACTCATTTGAACATTTCTGGTCGGGAGTAAGAGGATTTTAATATATTTTGATCAGAAGATTGAAATAACTCGTAATAAAAAGCAGGGCCGGATTTAGGAGGGGGAAGGGAGTCAAGAGGCGTGCCTCCTTTGAGAATTTGAGACTTCTAGTAAGGAAAAGGGAGACGATCAATTATTAAACTTGTCAAGTTCACATAATCGCGAAGAATTTTTTTAGATCTCCCAAACGGAGGAGAAAGTGTTATACTAAAAAAAATAAATAAATACCCCCTCAAGCGAGCTGCTTGCCACAGAGGTCTGACAGGAGATTTCAGTTCATACGCCATAGTAGAAGGTCTGTGAGGATGGTTGGGCCTCAGCAGAAAAACAACACGAACATCCATGCCTTACCGCGGGCTTTAACTCAGGTCCCACTAGATCAGTAACCAAGCGTGCAAACCACTTGGCCATGGGGCAGATATATACAAGCTTATACTACAAACATAAATTCTGTCTCTCGGCACCCCTTTTACTTTGTTACGGCTTGATTGCGTCACCCCTCTCGCCGTCCCTTATTTTTTTTTTCTAGATCTGGCGAGGTTAAGAGCAATATCATGGTTACGATCAACGCAATTAAAATACATCGGGATCAGAGGAAGCAATAATGTCTTAAATGTAGCAGTAATATAGTTTTATAAATATACACTCAGTGGCCTCTTTGGGGCGGGGCTGGTTCAGTTGGTAGCGCGCCACGCTCCTAATCTGTAGTTCCCAGGTTCGAGTCCCAGCTGGGTCAGCGTTGAGATTTATCTCCGCAAAATTCCCCGCCCTGCCCACGGTCAGTAGGGGACACCGATAGGCTTGGAAAGACCGCCGTCCGTCGGATGGGACGTTAAGCCGTGGCCCCGTGTGCTGGAGAGCCATACCCTGTGCACGTTAAAGAACACGCTGGATGGCCTTGACGGGAGGCTACCATCTGTCTCCCAACAGCTGTTCCAGTGGGTCCCCTCCTCCAACCTTCTCTGAGCCTTCGGGGTCCATGTGACCTGGCCATTTAGCCCATGGTGTGCAAAAAAGTGCCGCTCAGAGGTAAAACAACCCAATGGCCTCTTTATTAAGACGAGATTAACATTATATCAATAGGAATCAGATTCAAAGTTCAGCAACTTCTTAATAATGACATTTATGGAAAAATGGGACAAAAAAAGACAAACTAGTGATGTGTGCTATGGGTTGGCTCACCCAGTAGCGCTCTAGGATCACAATCTGCAATTCTCAGTTTAAATCTCAACTGTGTCAAGGTTGAGAATTTAGCGAGTAAATGAACACTGCTGAGGTTGGAAACAGTTTTCATCGAATGGGACCATTAAGTCGTGGAAAGACATACCTGTTGAGGTTAAAGAGCATGTTGGATGGTTTTAAGGGATGGGTTCTATGTCCTAATATGGCCACTGGATCCCCTTCTTCTATCCTACTCTTGAGATCATTGTGACTTGATCATTTAGCACAGCTTAGAAGTAAAACAATTCGACGACAGTTTTTAAGTGGAAACACACACACATAAATATTCCTTTGGAAACTTCAAATCTGTAGCATAATCCATTCCTGTTAATCTAGGAAAAGGAAGTTTTTGTATAGAGACTATGATAATAAAAGGTTAAAATACAAACACCATCCTTTTAGAATATTCGGCATTGTTCTCGTTTCCTGTTCACATCGATATCATTCTTTCTCATTCTCCACTTCGTCTTTAAAGAAGTGTTCCAATCTCTCTCCAGAGCCGGACATATACTAAACCTGTCGAAAACTTGACAATCACCTACATGCGAAACATTACAATGAGGAATATATAGAATGCTGCGCTATGGATCCTGTCGATGTTGCTGCAGCAGAGGAGAAAATGATTCATCAAAATATCGACTCTTCGACATCTAAAGCACCTCTGTCTTGTGGAAGTGTCTTTATTTTTTTTCTACTTTACGGAAGTGTGTTTTTTTTCAGGCAGTCATTTCCACAACTGACAAAGTGCTATTTTTCCACCGGACGCGCACAATACGTTATCAATTTCCTTATGCTCCAGACAGGTAAAAGGATGAGACGGATACAGCTTCCGAGGTGCAACGTTCCCTGATGACGCTGGGAGCAAACTCATATGTGCCCATTGTCAAGGAGACGATTCGCCGAAGTTATGATGGATGCCTGAGGGACATAACACACATTTCACCATTGATGGAGATGCATTAATGTCGTGACCCCTACGAGAGTCAAGGTCACCAGAATTGGTTAGTTAACAAAGGACGACTCCTGCAATAGATATTAGAAGCTATGAGGAGAGGGGTCAAGTTACTTAAAGAGTTCAATAAAAGGTTCATTCGGATGACGTTAATAGACTTTTAGATTGCGCTTTCAATACGGAGAAGGAAAGTGCAACTGGGTTGGGTTGTTTTACCTCTGAGAGGCACTTTTTTGCATCCATTGGCTAAATGGCCAGATCACATGGACCCCGAAGGCTCAGAGAAGGTTGGGGAAGGGGACCCACTGGAACAGCTGTTGGGAGACAGATGGTAGCCTCCCGTCAAGGCCATCCAGCGTGTTCTTTAACGTGCACAGCTCTCACACACACGGGCCCACGGCTTAACGTCTCATCCGACGGACGGCGGCCTTTCCAAGCCCATCGATGTCCCCTACTGACCGTGGGCAGGGCGGGTAATTTTGCGGAGATAAATCTCAACGCTGACCCAGATGGGACTCGAACCTGGGAACTACAGATTACGAGCCTGGCGCGCTACCGACTGAGCCACCCCGCCCCAAAAGTGCAACTGTAAGAGCGTAATGGTTCAAATCTAGTAATGTGAAGTAAAAAACACTTTCACATCTTGACTCAGAATTTACATCTCATATTTATTTCACATTATTACCAGTTATGGTTAATTGAAAAAACTTTCAAACTTTGTGCGACTTATAATAGATCTTGGGTGTTCCATTATATTCCGTGATAAATTACCGAACGCTGAATACACTTTTGTAAACAAAGTAACTGTCATTATTTAAAATGGAAATGTTTACCATTGAATTCTAAATTATTTGTAGGTCACGTATGGATAAATCATTTTCATAGTTGTGATATTCATTTGTTAAAAAAAATTCCTTTGGTGAAGTTTATTATTATTAGTCGTCCCGTGGCTGAGTGGTTAGCGCGCTTGGCTGCTGATCTGAGGGACCCTGGGTTCGAGCCCCGGGTAAGGCATAGATGTATGTGTCGTTTTTTTGCTGAGTCCTGCCATCCTCTAAGACCTTCTTCTACAATGGGATATTAAACTGACAGTCTCCTGTCAGACCTCTGTGGCAAGCAGCTGCTTGAGGGGGTATTTGTTTTATTTGTATTATCAGATTTGCTACAAAACTAAAATCTAATTGATTTATAACAAATCTAAAACAGTATTTTTTTTCTTATTTATACTAATTTCAACATCAATGTCTAATGCAGATCTGAGAGTTTTTCAATATTCAAGTTTGATAATAATTAATAGAAACAGAGTGGCAAGGGCGAATATAAAAAAAATAAGATATGAAATGACATTTATAAAGCCGAAGCACTAGGTTAATAATATCTACTTTTTTTTACAATAGCCGAAATATATTATCAATTTGCCAAATATTTTTTGCCTAATTTCCTTTTTCTTTCCTAAGCAGTCCCAGGTTTTTTATTTTTTTTTGTGAATAATTCTTCAAAAAGGAAATATTTTTAACCTAATAAATATTATCAACCTTTATAAATGGCTTTGCATCGCTTTTTTTTGTATTTGCCCTTGCAATTCTGTTTCTATTAATTATTATCAAAGTTGAAAATTGAAAATCTCTCAGATCTGCATTAGACATTGATGTTGAAATTAGTATAAATAAGAAAAAAAAATACTGTTTCCGATTTGTTATAAATCAATTAGATTTTAGTTTTGTAGCAAATCTGATAATACAAATAAAACAAATACCCTCTCAAGCAGCTGCTTGCCACAGAGGTCTGACAGGAGCCTGTCAGTTTAATATCCCATTGTAGAAGAAGGTCTTAGAGGATGGCAGGACCTCAGCAAAAAAACGACACATACATCCATGCCTTACCCGGGGCTCGAACCCAGGGTCCCTCAGATCAGCAGCCAAGCGCGCTAACCACACTCAGCCACGGGACGACTAATAATAATAAACTTCACCAAAGGAATTTTTTTTTAACAAATGAATATCACAACTATGAAAATGATTTATCCATACGTGACCTACAAATAATTTAGAATTCAATGGTAAACATTTCCATTTTAAATAATGACAGTTACTTTGTTTACAAAAGTGTATTCAGCGTTCGGTAATTTAACACGGAATATAACGGAACACCAAGATCTATTATAAGTCGCACAAAGTTTGAAAGTGTTTTCAATTAACCATAACTGGTAATAATGTGAAATAAATATAAGATGTAAAGGCTGAGTCAAGATGTGAAATTGTTTTTTATTTTAAATTGCCAAAATAAAAAATCGTGCAAATGTTCAACTGAAATTCCGATAACAGTTTAGTCATTGAAAGAAAAATGTGCTAGTTAATGATTTTGTACAAAATATAATAATACATAAAATAATAATGCGTAAGATAAACATTCAACGGAATATGTGAAAATAAAATTCAGTGTGACGCTTATATTAATTCAAACTATAAAAGACTGCAAAACGTCTTGCAACTCAACCCGAAATGCCGCAGAGCACGCTAAATCGCGTTAGCGATTTTAACGCCCAGTGGTTAAGCTGGGTTCACCCCAGAGTGGGAATGCCAAGAATATTTTATGGCTGGCAGGCAGGAAAAGGGGAAATTCCAGTCTTAATCCATTGCAATGTGCGTGGACTTCAGGGATTGCTGGGATTGTTGAAAAAACATGTCACAGACCGTCGCGTTGGATCGAGATTGCAAAGTGAATGGCGGCCTTTAAAGTCTCAGCCAACTTTCTAAACCCAACTGTGTCTCTTTTCTTACCGACGGCAGGGTCGGGGTTAGCGGAGTTCTTCGAGTTGGGTTGGGTTGTTTTACCTCTGAGCTGCACTTTTTTGCACACCATGGGCTAAATGGCCAGGTCACATGGACCCCGAAGGCTCAGAGAAGGTTGGGGGAGGGGACCCACTGGAACAGCTGTTGGGAGACAGATGGTAGCCTCCCGTCAAGGCCATCCAGCGTGTTCTTTAAACCTCGTGCTAAAACCGTGCACAGGGTATGGCTCTCCCGTACACGGGTCAATGGCCTAACGTCCCATCCGATGGACGGCGGTTTTTGCCAAGCCCATCAGTGTCCCCTACTGACCGTGGGCAGGGTGGGGAATTTTGCGGAGATAAGTCTCAACGCTGACCCAGCTGGGACTCGAACCTGGGAACTGAAGATTACGAGCCTGGCGCGGGAGTACTTAGAAGAGAACAGGTTAAGGATGGTATAGAACTGTTACATTAAATGATAGAATGTCATAGAATGGAGAGATAGAAACTAAGGAAATGTGACAAATGAAGGAAAACGGAGAGAAATATTAAGAAAACAATGTTAAAGAAAGGTGAAAACTATAAAACCAAGATTTATACTGAAGGAAAGAGAAAATTGCTCTGAAGGAAATGCAAATAAGAAGAAATCAGATAAATGCTAAAAGAAATGAGACCTAAATGGAAAAAGATTAGAAGTGTAAAAAAATGGAGACAATGGCCATGGAAGGGTTGGGTTGGGTTGTTTTACCTCTGAGCGGCACTTTTTTGCACACTATGGGCTAAATGGCCAGGTGACATGAACCCCGAAGGCTCAGAGAAGGTTGGGGGAGGGGACCCACTGGAACAGCTGTTGGGAGACAGATGGCCATCCAGCGTGTTCTTTAACGTGCACAGGGTATGGCTCTTATGCACACGAGACCACGGCTTAACGTCCCATCCGACGGACGGCGGACTTTCCAAGCCCATCGGTGTCCCCTACTGACCGTGGGCAGGGCGGCCATGGAAGGGAAAAAAGTATTAAGGAAGAAGAAAAGAGTTAAAGCAAAGATTAATACTAAACATTAACGATAATCAGTAAGGAAGAAGAGTACTAAAACGAGAAATGTGCTGACGATGACAAGCAGATACTAAAAGACTGATAAGAAGGGAAAGAGAAAGAGAAAAGAAAGAGGATAAATAAAGGAATAGCAACAATAGTGAAGAGAGACGATTACTGAGGAAGGGCGATATGAAAGAGAAAATCCATAGGAATTCTAAAGAGAGAAAATAATACTACAATAAGAGGAGATGAGTGATAAAAAGTAATACTAAAGGGAATAAATTAATTATGAAAGATGTACCGAAAATAAGATGGCGATACAACTAATAAGAGAGGAATACAATCAATAAGAGAAAAGGTATTAGGAATAAGAGAGAGTTATTAATAATATGAAAGTAATAAGAGAGATAGTTATTAGTAATATGAAAGTAATGAGAGAGAGACGTATTAGTAATATGAAAGCAATAAGAGAGAGAGAGAGAGTTATTAGTAATATGAAAGCAATAAGAGAGAGAGAGAGAGTCATTAGTAATATGAAAGCAATAAGAGAGAGAGAGAGAGAGAGTTATTAGTAATATGAAAGCAATAAGAGAGAGAGAGAGAGTTATTAGTAATATGAAAGCAATAAGAGAGAGAGAGAGAGTTATTAGTAATATGAAAGCAATAAGAAAGAGAGAGATAGAGTTATTAGTAATATGAAAGCAATAAGAGAGAGAGAGAGTTATTAGTAATATGAAAGCAATAAGAGAGAGAGAGAGAGTTATTAGTAATATGAAAGCAATAAGAGAGAGAGAGAGTTATTAGTAATATGAAAGCAATAAGAGAGAGAGAGAGTTATTAGTAATATGAAAGCAATAAGAGAGAGAGAGAGAGTTATTAGTAATATGAAAGCAATAAGAGAGAGAGAGAGAGAGTTATTAGTAATATGAAAGCAATAAGAGAGAGAGAGAGAGTTATTAGTAATATGAAAGCAATAAGAGAGAGAGAGAGAGTTATTAGTAATATGAAAGCAATAAGAAAGAGAGAGATAGAGTTATTAGTAATATGAAAGCAATAAGAAAGAGAGAGATAGAGTTATTAGTAATATGAAAGCAATAAGAGAGAGAGAGAGAGTTATTAGTAATATGAAAGCAATAAGAGAGAGAGAGAGAGTTATTAGTAATATGAAAGCAATAAGAAAGAGAGAGATAGAGTTATTAGTAATATGAAAGCAATAAGAGAGAGAGAGTTATTAGTAATATGAAAGCAATAAGAGAGAGAGTTATTAGTAGTATGAGAGATATGTCAGTAATGTAAGAGAGATGTTAGTAATATGAGAGATATATCAACAATAAGAGAGAGTTATTAGTAATATGAAAGTAATAAGAGAAATAATATTAGTAAAATGAGAGAGTAATAAGAGACAGTTATTATAATATTAGAGAGATATTTGTAATATTAGGGATAAATTTGAAATATGAGAGAGATAGCAATAATATGATATATATATATGTTAGTAATATGAAAGATATTAGTAATAAGAGCGTTATTAATAACATGAGAGAGTAATAGGAGAGGGTCAATAGTAATATGAGAAAGAGATTGGTAATAAGATAGAGTTATTAGTAATATGAGAGATAAATTAGCAATAAGAGAGAGTTATCAGTAATATGAAGAGGTATTAGCAATAATAGAAAGTCTGTAGTAAAGGAGAGATATATTAGTAACAAGAGAGATACCAATGATAAGAGATGCCAGTAATAAGAAAGATACCAATAATAAGAGATGCCGTAATAACAGAGAGATAATCAGTAGTAAGATACGGATACCAGTAATAAGAGAGATATAAGTAATGATAAAGATACTAGAGAGAGAGTTGTTGGGTTGTTTTACCTCTGAGCGGCACTTTTTTTGCACACCACGGGCTAAATGGCCAGGTCACATGGACCCCGAAGGCTCAGAGAAGATAGGGGGAGGGGACCCACAGGAACAGCTGTTGGGAGACAGCTCCATGGTAGCTCCCGTCAAGGCCACCCAGCGTGTTCTTTAACGTGCACAGGGTATGTCTCTCCCGCACACGGGGCCACGGCTTAACGTCCCATCCGACGGACGGCGGCCTTTCCAAGCCCATCGGTGTCCCCTACTGACCGTGGGCAGGGCGGGGAATTTTGCGGAGATAAATCTCAACGCTGACCCAGCTGGGACTCGAACCTGGGAACTACAGATTACGAGCCTGGCGCGCTACCGACTGAGCCACCCCCGCCCCACTAGCGAGAGAGATGAAAGCGATAAGAGATATCAATAATAAAAAATTATAAAAATAATAAGAAAAATATGCAAATAATAAGAATGATAAATATTAAAATTAAAGTTATACTAATAAAAGAGAAATAGCAATAATAAAAGAGTGATAGTAAATAGTAAGAGAGACGTGCCAATAATAAGAGATATACAAACCGAAGAGATAACAGCAACATGAGCTAAAAAGAGCAGCAGAAATCAAAGTAATGATACTAGCATGCGCTCAATGGTGGTAAGAAACACGTCCAGCCTATCTTGCGCATTCTGCACATTGTACTTCGAATTTATCGTTTTAGTGATGACTTCAGAACTACGGCAGAACTGTATTACAAGCCTTATGTCTTCTTTGATCAATGAACTTCAAATTAAAATACAGTATTTATAATTTTATTAAAATATGCAATTTGCGAACACCTTAAGCATGCTCAGACTGCCACATGACAAGTGAAAGTTTAAAGAGAATGAGATCGACCTTTATTTCGTTTTATTTTATAATGAATTCAGTTTCTTAATCAATTTTCTTTTTTAATCAAACACGTTTCTCAGAGTACTAACGAGATGTCTGCAAAAAGCAAACATTTAGAGAAGTACCTTATAAGAATGCAACGGAAGTGGGTTTTTGTTAACGAACGCTTAAAAAATAATAAAGGTATATTTGCAGAAGAGGTAGGTAGTTGTAGACAAAATTAAAAAAAAAAGTTTGAACCATAGATTATATGTAATTCAATAGGTTTGCGCTTTAATTCCTTTTTGAAGGAAATATATTACAGAAATGTTTGATTTCTTCTTAAATCTTATAATCATCTTGACTTAGTAAAAATGTTTGCTCAGTCAATATTCTTTTTACTTCTTTTTCTTTAAAGCAAGTACACACTTTTCGAAAGAGAAATGGAAGGAATGACTACATATAATTTTGATAAAGGAGTTCAAAATGTTAGAGACGTGTTTATTATTGCTTAATGTTCCGGTTTTTATAGTGTGACGGATTAGCATAATGGCGTCCTTGAGGGGTGGCCGGAGGCCGCACCATAATGCAGGGAAATATCTAAAAATTTTGAGAATGATCTCGATAAAAGAGAGAAAGTAGCCGATAGATGAAGCATGACAAATTTGAAGGAAATGAAAGCTAAGACTCCCTCATTCCAGGCATGAATCTCTCTCATCTCTATAAGATACTTAATATTGTTGTCCTATTGAAGCGACTGTAGATAAGACTAGCTTCGAGACATCTGCAATTGCTTATAATTTAATTATAAGGAATTAATTTCTTTTTCTCTAATAAAATAAATCATCGTTATGATATTAGGAATAAATAATATTTATCCCTAATATTAATAATCTTAATATAAATATCCTAATATAAATAATATTTATCCATAATATTAGGGAAAAATTATAATCATCATCATAATATTACGAATAAATAAACTGTAAATTTATTGAAACATCGTTTCTGAAGCTAATTAATTTGATATTAATAGGCATGCTCGAATAAGAATTTAAGAATTCGCGTGAAAGTTATTAAAGAAAGAAATCGGGAAAATTCGTGGTAGATGTGTATCTAGTTGTGCCTATTAATTTTTATCTATGTATCTTTTCCGATAAGTGGGAAGTCAGAATATTTAGTTACGGAAGAAACAGATCGCGGTAATCCCAGATAAAGCACGGATGTTTTCTGTCTTACAGTTGAGGTCTCGGTTAACTCACAGATATTTTTCATGGCGTGTTTAACACTGCTATTACAAAATATTAGTGAATTTCCATAGTATGTCTATGGATTTAACTTTGAAGCTCTGTAACTTCTAAAACACTCATTAATTTCAGTGAAGATGATCATAATCATATCTATTTCAATATCAATTTTCAACAACATTCGCAATATTTAAAGAGTTATGAAAACCAGAATATTTCACAACAGTAATGCGTCATAAGAATTTACTTCAGAAATTAATTAAAACTTAAATAATATTGTTTCAAACCATTTAATTGTACCTTATTCGGGACTTTTAAGAATCTATGGAGATTGTGGAGAAATAGGCGTATACACCTAAAGACTAAAATTAGACTGTATAATAGTTTGGTTCTTTCTAGGGTTAGTTATGGTAGTGAAACTTGGACATTTTGTAAACAAAATAACAGGGAATTAGATGCTTTTGATTCCAGATGCTTACGCAGTATCTTGGGTATTAGGTGGTTTAACTTTGTAACTAATGATGAGGTTAGGCAAAGGAGTCTGCAACCTCCTTTAAGCAGCATATTGTGCAGAGAGAGACTCCATTGATTTGGCCATGTTGCCCGTATGAATAATTATAGATTGGCGAATAGGGTTATGAACAGTGTGCCTAGAGGCCTCAGAAAGAAGGGGAGACCTAGGATGCGGTGGGCAGACAATGTCAAACAGGACCTTGTTAGAATTGGTGTGCAGTGGCCAGATGCGTAGATGTAGCTAAGGATAGACTTGCTTGGAGAACTAAATTGCACGGTCTAGTTGGACCTCCGTAGCCCATGGTTGCCTGAGGATGATGATGATGATGATATTCAGAATAACATTGGAAGTTGCATTTCCTGATCATAGATGGCGCCAAGACCGATATGTTCAGGGAGATCTATCAGTCACATTAGTGGGATGACGACGGAGCAGATTCTAGCTCAGTGGTTAAAATACTCTAGCATAAATTTGGACAGACGTGTGTTCGAATCGGTAAACTCATTTTTCCCCACAAAAACTATTTAACGATTTCTGCATCAACAGGTATTATCTGTGTATTTACTATTGATTGAGTATCTCAGGAGTTTGCCGAATGATTATTTTGATATTGGATAATTATGAATGTGTTTTTAAAAAAACAAGATAATTATTGTCAACTATCCCAGCTTTCAAAACTATAAATATTGAATGAATATTATAGAAAATCGAGATTTAAATAGATTTGATTATGATCTTTTAATTATCTTCAGTGACATCTTTCAATGTTATGCCCTTTGACATAACATGGAAATTATCTAATATTTTGATAGGGAATTGCATCTAGGGACGACTTAGGGGTTCGTGCCCTCTGAGCAAACAATGATGTTCAAGGTTTAATGTTCAGACTACAAACGGACAATTTTTTTTCGTCAAGAACGCAGCTATATCAGGGGGTCTCGGGAAGCGGTAAAAAAGTCGATTTAAATATTTCGCAAGATTTCAATACTTATTCTATTGATAATTCATACTTACCGCTTAAAATAGTTTCTACACCAATTTGCGTAGAACTTCTGCCAAGTGTTCCGATAATGCTTTATATCGAATAATTATTATAGTGTTCAGTCAACATCATCAACAGTAACTCCAGTTGATCTTGTATCATTGTGCTCAGGCCCGGATCTAAAAAAAAAAAACAAGTTTGGCGGGGGGGGGGGGGGGGGGAGGGGCAGGGCAGAAGAGACTGGATTCCAAATGCATTATATTAACATCTCCCTCAGTTTTACAAATTTTCAAAAATTTCTTGAAAAATTCATAAAATATAAATAAATGTAATAATTTTTTGCCTCTATCACCCTTACTAGCATTCCGAAAGGGGGGGACGTGACCCCTTTGCCCCACCCCTCTAGAGCCATTATTGTGGTCTCAAACAAACAATACTGAAAGCATACTTGCATTGCCATGGCATCCAACGCAAAAGTTATATAATGTGTGAAATAAAAATTATAATTATTAAAAATAGCATTGCTCCTATGAGAGCTGGAGACGCTTCAGCGCTCCTGGCTAGGCGGCGACTGTACCTAAAAACATGGTAAATAAATGCATAAATTCTAATAGTAATGCAGAACTTTAATAGGGCAATTACTTTTTTAAGCATATTAAAATGGTTTAAGCACAACTGTAATATAGGTTTACGAACTATGGAAGTATTAATAGTAGCCCTGATGTAAAAAAGAAATCAAGAAAATGGAAATGAAACGTAATAAATTAACCTTCAATTAGGATTTCTTTTAGAAAATTAAATTATGGTTTTATTATCCATTTTCGACAATTACCAATGGCAGAATGTTATTCACTGTCAAAAAATGCGCATCCCCTATAAATTTAGCGTCCTAGCCTACTTCATGGAAAAGGTTCTTAGTAATTTTACCTCTCAATCCACTGTTATTAGAACCTTACTGAATTTAGTAACAGCAGATATAAATTATTGCGAACTTTGTAATCAGGATTCACTGCCTATTGACTTGCATACTTCTGGGACCTAAGTAATATTTAAACAGGTCTCTGCATCATGCTATCATTTAAGATAGGCACATTAATGATAATCTTTATTGACTTCAACTACAAATTTGTCTAGTTTTAAACTCCAGTCATTTCTATTAATGGTTTACAATCGCTAACAGATCATTAAGTAAAGTTGTACATCAGTCTATTTGAACATTTTTGCTGCTTAAAGGAACCTAAGGTAGAATGTAAGGATAACTTTGAGAATCGAACCTAAGACCATGAGTTTCACAGGATAATATTCCTATCTACTAAACCAAAGACATTTCCATAAATAAGATATTCACTCCCATTATTTTAGAGATTTGTTAAGCAATATTTTTCAGCTGTATCGGGGATAGCCTTTACACTTGGGTTGGGTTGTTTTACCTCTGAGCGGCACTTTTTTGCACACCATGGGCTAAATGGCCAGGTCACATGGACCCCGAAGGCTCAGAGAAGGTTGGGGGAGGGGACCCACTGGAACAGCTGTTGGGAGACAGATGTAGCCTCCCGTCAAGGCCATCCAGTGTGTTCTTTAACGTGCACAGGGTATGGCTCTCCCGCACACGGGCCACGGCTTAACGTCCCATCCGACGGACGGCGGCCTTTCCAAGTCCATCGGTGTCCCCTACTGACCGTGGGCAGGGCGGGGAATTTTGCGGAGATAAATCTCAACGCTGATCCAGCTGGGACTCGAACCTGGGAACTACAGCTTACGAGCCTGGCGCGCTACCGACTGAGCCACCCCCGCCCATTTCTTTTGATATGTGACACGTTATGATCAGACATCGGGTTGGAGAGATAAGTAGGAACATTGTTTTGAGCACTTCTCAAGGCAACAGATCAACAAATAACCCTCGTAAAAGCATTAAAGAAGAAGTGAAAAGTAACACACACTTACTAACAATCACCATTGGAATTGCAGTCACGATTGCAACGTACACAAAGTCGAAAATAGGAAGCACTTATTTTGTCATCATCAAAATTTCATCTTCTACGCATTCCACAGGAAAAAAAAAAAAACTCTGACACTCCACTTACAAAAGACCCCTTAGGGATCTTTAAAGGATTCATTTTACCCGAAACGTGTTTGGTCTTGAGAGACTCGAGTATTACGTTCGCCATTCTCGATCTTTCTGCCAGAAATTCCTGCTACTTAAAAGTAAATGATCTACTTCCGCTTTTCCCAAAAGGAAAAAAAAGTGCAGTGTCCTGATTTGGTACCTTTTTTTTATTTCTTTCTCAAAGCAGCCATCCAAGGAAGAACCAATTGGTTTAACGCTTTCTATGGCTTCTTCTCTCCTTCGAAATTCGATCGAAGTTAAAAATACTAAAAATTAGGTTTCTTCAGAACGTGTGAGATCTTTTTATCGAAGCAATTGTAATCGAAATAGCGTGGGTGCTTTCAATCCAATGACACTTCTTTGATTTAAAGAAAGTCTATTGGCTTTCTTTTTCAGAGTTTTTCTTTTTTGCAAAGTCTGTGGTGCAGTCAAACATTTTACACGAAGCCGTATCATATGAAAGTAATCTATGTGTTTAACAAGCACGATGAAAAATTTTATAGTATCTAGAAAATATTTTCCCCCTTAGGTCGTGTTTAAGGTAATTCCAAAAATACAAAGAGTTTTATTAACACGATTAGCTTATGTAGAGTCTAAAAAAATGATATAATGCAAAAGAAGAGATTTTTATAAGTATTACTCTGAGACAATATTACCTTCAAAGCTTTTCTTTGTTACTTAAAAAAACCTTTCAATTTTAGAAGAGCCAAATTAGAGGCGTTAAGGGCCATTAACCCATTTCTTCCCAAGTGTTGCGTGTACGGTGGAAGTAATATGTGCCTAGTGGGAAGAAATGGGCAAACTGGGAAGAAATGGGTTAAACGCAACACTGGGAAGAAATGGGTTAAAATATCAAAGTGAGTTTGAATGTGTTACACACATATTCGGCAGTGAGGCTACAGTATCACGATGTGAAGACTATCATACAGGCGTTCTATGTTTCTTTGAGATGAGTATGAATTCAGTAAGTCATCATCATGAGTATTGTTTACTTTCATTTCTTTAGAACTTTTTAGAGCGCATATAAGAAGATAAGTAAATTTAAATTTTTTTAATTTATATTTTTTTATTTTCGAGAAACTTTAAACGACAGTGAACTTTTGTGGGATTAATGTAGAGTCATTGCAAAAACACACATCTTGCCAGGGAACAAATTTTGACAATCAATAAATCAATCAATCAATTTTATTTCATCATTATACACAATTGACAATATAGGAAAAATAGGAGTGAACCTAAAAACCACATGGTTTGTCTGGGCTAAAAGAAATTAATGCAAAAATCATTAACAACTTATTCACTACAAAAATTAGCCCCTGGCCATTTAGCCCATGGTGTGCAAAAAAATGCCGCTCAGAGGTAAAACACCCCAACCTGATAATTTTTAATCCCCGCATGAAGATAATGAATATTGACCTTTCACTTAAAAAATTCGACTGTAAAAGCAGTTACTTTAGATTTAAACGTCAACATCAGCCACCAAAATTATACGTTATTGGCCAAGATTGAAATTCATAACATGAAGAACGAAGTTAGGTACAGTCGCTCAAAAAAGTATCCGAACACTAAGGTTGATTACAGAATTCAGAAAAAATATCTGGCAACGATTTTTTTAGAAATTAGTGATCTGGCAACCTTCGTGTCACGTGATTTGGCAACCTTCGTGCCACGTGACACGAAGGTTGCCAGATCACTAATTTCTAAAAAAATCGTTGCCAGATATTTTTTCTGAATTCTATAATCAACCTTAGTGTTCGGATACTTTTTTGAGCGACTGTACATGAAATTTAAATAAAAGAAACGAAATTTATAGAGAAAGTCGTCAGTTATTAATTATTCTGAAATATTTTCACGTCAAGCGTCATTCAGTTAAACTATTACTCAGCTAAGCAGCGTTTATTAGCGTTCAGGACTAAAACCGAAAATTGTGATAAACTTTTCTCCTCCGAATTTCTTTTGTCATTACTTTTTTCAGCCATTTACTCCTTTAAGTTTCGCTTTAATAAGAGTCGATTTTTATTTTGGATTGAGACCAAAAAGAGCGGAAAACAATTTTATTAAAATGAATAGATTTATCAAACGTTAACTGAGATAAACGCTTTTTTGCTACATTAACCGTAAGTGAGACGCGCTGGAGAATCCCATTTGGGATTCGAGATTTCTTTTGCCAAATCAAGGGAACTGTAAGAGTAGGATTTTGGATCGATGATCAGTTTAATACCGCTGTTGAAGATGAAGTAATAATTTTGAAATATAGACACACAGTTCTTAGTTCGGGAACATCTGTTTTATGTATCAGAAGAACATCTGGCGAATAACGAATCGACGGAGTTTGCTATACTTCTAGCTGAATCTTCTGTATCTATTCTTGTTTAAAACGATAACATTTTAATGCTATTTTCAAGGTTAAAGGCAACTCAGTTAAAAGCATTACGATAAATTGAAATCAAGAGGTAATTTTAAGAGAAGGGGGTGCTTTAATTCAAACTGACGAGCCCAAATTCTTAAGGAAGTGAAATTGCGTTGAATATTGCCGATTTGAAGACTAACAGTAAATGCATGTTGTTGCTGATCCAACAAAAATTTGATCACCATTAAACGTGTGTAATGAGTCGAAACATGAAATGAATTCGGCGAGGTATTTAAAGAAAGTTTATCCAGAAAAGGATATAGATAAATTCTTGGTTACCATATTTCCGGGTATCTTCGGGTTGGGTTGTTTTATCCCTGAGGGCACTTTTTTTCACAATGGGCTAAATGGCCAGGTCACATGGACCCCGAAGGCTCAGAGAAGATTGAGAGAGGGTACCCACTGGAACAAGCTGTTGGGAGACAGATGGTATCCTTCCGTCAAGGCCATACAGTGTGTTCTTTAACGTGCACAGGGTATGGCTCTCCTGATGGGGCCACGGCTTAAAGTCCCATCCGACGGACGGCGGCCTATTCCAAGCCCATAGATGTCCTCTACTGACCGTGGGCAGGGCGGGAAGTTTTGCGGAGATAGATCTCAACACTGACCCAGCTGGGACTCGAACCTGGGAACTACAGATTACGAGCCTGGCGCGCTACCGACTGAGCCACCCCCGCCTCTAGGTATCTTCAGATACGTGATCTTTCTGAGATTAAACTCACATTGGGGAGGTTTATACAAAACAAACATAGGCATGTCATATTTTAACGGCATGCTTACGTAAAAAATTTTTGTTTTTCTAAATCTTTATTAGTGAGGAATTAGATATATTATTTTCGATTTATTTTATTTTTATTTGTGAGAAGAAATAGAAAATATTAACTCTTTTATTTATCATTTTCTTTTCTTGCAATATCGATAATACTACTACTAATGTAATAAATATGTAAAGATCTGCACTAAAGTATCACAGGAACTGACCTGTAGACAAAGGACTCATGAAATAGTAAGCTGAAAAAAATTGGTTTTGCCGTGAGTGGGGTTCGACGAAAAGTCCACTGGAACTGACCTGTAGACAAAGGACTCATGAAATAGTAAGCTGAAGAAAATTGGTTTTGCCGTGAGTGGGGTTCGACGAAAAGTCCACTGGAACTGACCTGTAGACAAAGGACTCATGAAATAGTAGGCTGAAAAAAAATTGGTTTTGCCGTGAGTGGGGTTCGACGAAAGTCCACAGGAACTGACCTGTAGACAAAGGACTCATGAAATAGTAAGCTGAAAAAAATTGGCTTTGGCGTCAGTGGGGTTCAACGAAAAGTCCACAGGAACTGACCTGTAGACAAAGGACTCATGAAATAGTAAGCTGAAAAAAATTGGTTTTGCCGTGAGTGGGGTTCGACGAAAAGTCCACAGGAACTGACCTGTAGACAAAGGACTCATGAAATAGTAAGTTGAAAAAAATTGGTTTTGCCGTGAGTGGGGTTCGACGAAAAGTCCACAGGAACTGACCTGTAGACAAAGGACTCATGAAAAAATTGGTTTTGCCGTGAGTGGGGTTCGACGAAAAGTCCACAGGAACTGACCTGTAGACAAAGGACTCATGAAATAGTAAGCTGAAAAAAATTGGTTTTGGCGTGAGTGGGGTTCGACGAAAAGTCCACAGGAACTGACCTGTAGACAAAGGACTCATGAAATAGTAAGCTGAAAAAAATTGGTTTTGCCGTGAGTGGGATTCGACGAAAAGTCCACAGGAACTGACCTGTAGACAAAGGACTCATGAAATAGTAAGCTGAAGAAAATTGGTTTTGCCGTGAGTGGGGTTCGACGAAAAGTCCACAGGAACTGACCTGTAGACAAAGGACTCACGAAAAAATTGGTTTTGCCGTGAGTGGGGTTCGACGAAAAGTCCACAGGAACTGACCTGTAGACAAAGGACTCATGAAATAGTAGCTGAAATAAATGGTTTTGTCGTGAGTGGGGTTCGACGAAAAGTCCACAGGAACTGACCTGTAGACAAAGGACTCATGAAATAGTAAGCTGAAAAAAAATGGTTTTGCCGTGAGTGGGGTTCGACGAAAAGTCCACAGGAACTGACCTGTAGACAAAGGACTCATGAAATAGCAAGCTGAAGAAAATTGGTTTTGCCGTGAGTGGGGTTCGACGAAAAGTCCATGAGTGAGATTTCCATGTTTTGCTATGAGTGGGATCTTTTTGATCACTGAAAAAGATCACCACTGAAATTAATAAGAAAAAGTTAGTTTTGCCATGAGTGGGAAATCCCACACAACAATGTAATAAACATGTAAGAGTTTTTTTTGTCTGTCCTTTTACATTGTTTCCTTTTAAGTTAGTTGCTTAAGGTAATACTTAAGATTATTATTGTTATTATTTGTACTACTAAGCTTATTTTTGCCTAAGTAATTAGTTACTATCATCGATTTGGACTTAACAACTTTCTTTACCAGTGCGTGGTAGCAACCACGAGTATTGAGTTTTTCGTTGCAATCAAACTTTTGATTGCTATGGGGCGCCAACAAGCGAAACGTTCAAGCAGGAAAAAAAGTCAAAGGATGACAATAAAGGTAATTGAATACTTAAAAGAAATCATTTATAAAACAGGGGATCGATGTTGGATAGTCTGAAAACTATTAGTATCAGTAGCAATAACGACGACAATGATGATAAGGAAGATACAACAATAAATTATTTATTTCCCCGTAAGAAAAAATAAGTTCACTGAATACTCTATTACGATTATTATGTTAAATCATCACTGAAATTAATAAATGGGGAACTCATAGAAAATACACTGATTTCCATAAATTAAGGAACATCCTATGTTATATCGATGGAAAGCTAACGTAGAAGCTCTAAAACTTCTAAAACTAGTTCTTTCGTTTTGAAAAATGTGATGACAGATAAAGATCTCAATCAACTATATCATTATCTCGATTTTTAACAATATTTGTTCAGTATTTAATGAGTTATGGAAGTTTTAATAAATAGCAAATTGCAATACCAATCTTAAAAAAAAACGATGAATAGTGAAAGAATTCTGTACACAAACCTCTAAAATACACAGTAATAGAGTATTACAGGAAATATCCTGCAGACAAGAAACACTTGAAATAATTAGCTGAAAAAAATTTCGTTTCTTCCTGAGTGGGATTTGAACCCATGTCACTCACGTTTTTTGACTCCTGGCGTTGTTTCTGGGAGAAGTGGGTTCGAATTCCACTGAGGACGAAACGGAATTTTTTTCAGCAAATTATTTCAAGTGTTTCTAAAATATACACTCATTTTATTAAACACTTTGATATAATACTTATTACTAAGTTTCAATTAACTTCTGAAGTCAATTTTTTTGACTGGTACTGTTATTGTTAAATATTCAAGCTTCCATAACTCATTAAATACTGAACGAATATTATTCAAAATCGAGATATTGTTTCTTAATTTACGGAAACCAGTTCAGCTTTTCTTGATTAAATCACAATATTTCTAGTGGCAGCATAGACAACAGTTTTTCTTATTTAACGGTATTTTTCCTTTATTTAAATGACAACAGTCCGTTTGTAAGACGCTGTACGTAGAAACATTGTCTTGAGGAAGCTGAGATACAAATCTGTTGCCTGCTAATAATATGTCAGCTACTCTGACCACTGAGTTAATGGCCATAAAGGTTTCCACTTACAAGGGCTATGTAAGTATTCTATAGGGAGACGCATCACTTAGCTTTTCACATCAACTGGGGAACACATCATGTCTACGTTAAAAGCTTTTGATTCGCCTCTATATTGGATCACTCCATAGACTTTGTTAAGGTTGATCTTGATCGGAGATGGATAGATTAATTGTCATTGCAACTGACATGTTATCTAAGAGGTCGTGTGCTTCTATCCCAAGCAGACAAAGGTCATATATTTTAATACTCTTAAAAAGTGTTCCTTGAGCAGGTGTTAACGTAATAGTTCATTTTCTGTAAATTATTTTTCAGTTCATTAAATTATAATTGAATAAGGGAAATTAGAAATATTTGCATCGATAAGTATGCGATAACATCGATAAGTATGTGATTACTCTATTAAATGTACATATGAAACAGTACATATAACAAGAAAAATGTTGTAGTTTTTCAGATAGTGTTAGAATTTTGCATAATGTTTGACCTTATAATAATTAATAAAAAAATACCGTATTCATCAGAATATCAAATGAAATTATTTAACTATTTTCTTACCTGAAGAACTGTCTTATAAGAGCTCATTTAAGAAATATTTCCTTAAAAGGGATGTTTGCGCCATGTACAGTACCTTTTATGTCAAATTAGAAACGCCGATGAATTATATATACTTTGACTACATATGAATGCGAATATTTGGTGAAAACGGTGCAAAGTAAATGATTGCAAAATCGAAAAATGAATCGGAAAATTTTATAATATCAGTATTTATAATATCAATTGACGAGAAAGATGCAAAATCAGCTATGAAAAAATAAGAAAAAAGAGGAAAAAAAAACCGAATAATTTCGAGTTACAATTTCCATTACATTTAAATGTTAATGGAGTGTGTATGTATTCTTGTAATCATTTATAAAGGGAGGACAAAGACTGAACATGAAACGCATTTGTTTAATAATTCTTTATATTGATTTTTATCGTTTTAGAGACAGCACGATTCTGCAACCTTTTCGAGAGAAGAAGACCAAAGTACCCAAAACCCACTTTAAAGAGGACTAACTAACTCTCGGTTTCCCCTGGGGGGCGGAGGTGGCTCAGTCGGAAGCGCGCCAGGCTCGTAATCTGTAGTTCCCAGGTTCGAGTCCCAGCTGGGTCAGCATTGAGATTTATCTCCGCAAAAATTTCCCGCCCTGCCCACGGTCAGTAGGGGACACCGATGGGCTTGGAAAGGCCGCCGTCCGTCGGATGGGACGTTAAGCTGTGGCCCCGTGTGCGGGAGAGACATACCCTTTGCACGTTAAAGAACACGCTGGATGGCCTTGACAGGAGGCTACCATCTATCTCCCAACAGCTGTTCCAGTGGGTCTCCTCCCCCAACCTTCTCTGAGCCTTCGGGGTCCATGTGACCTGGCCATTTAGCCCATGGTGTGCAAAAAAGTGTCGCTCAGAGGTAAAACAACCCAACCCAACTCTGTTTCCCCATTCCAGCAAGAGTAGTATGATGGCAATTAAATATTTTGCAGTTTAACTCTTTATTCCGTGATATCAAACGGGATATCGTCAAATTTCAATTTACAAAAAGTTTCTAAGTGGTTTTTAAACGTCGTTATATAAATGCTGAATGCAAAGTACTTTGATTTGATAGATAATATAAATCATCATTTGGATTTTGTTCGTTTATCAATTATATTATAGCATCATGTAACATTAAATTTTTAACTTAATTCAAGACTTTGGGTTGTTTTACTTCTAAGAACACTTTTTTTGCCCATAATGGTTAGCCAAAAGGACCCCCAAGGGAACAACTCAGGGAATTTGGTGAATAAGAAAAAAAATTGTTTAATAAAACTTCAACTTTTAATATAAAATAGTGACTCTATATGGAGCATTTCTTGTGAAGATTATTTAAGAGACGGCTTTAATCAAAGAGAAAAAGAATAAGTTTTAATCAAAGTCAAAAGATTAGCAACTTTAATCACAAATAAATTGAATATCAAATAATTAAATATGCATAAGGGGATAATTCTTCTTTTGAAAAAAAAAAAGTTTTTTTTTACCTCCCTTTGAATAGTTTTATTAAAATCCAAATCCCAGTTGCAAATAGTCTTTGTTGAAATTCTCTGCTCAATTTTGACTTTATTCACACGAAAAAACACGGTAGAATGGAACAGAACTTCGAGCTTTAAACAAGTAATAGAAAAAGTCAATTTATTTCATATCTCCTGAGAAAAGGATAAAGGGCAAATTTATTTCTCTGTTCTCTGAAGATACTGAGCAATCTTATCCATATGATGCATTGCATCATCTTTATCAAAAGGGTGTACTGCTCGCTGTTGATAATGCTCTGTACACTAGCTTACGCAGTTATTTGCATTCATCGAAATTGTTTTGATGATTTAGCAGCAGAAGGAATTAACTGGATTTTGAATCCACTGTCAGGTCTTGGCTTGTATTCAGATCGATAGAGAAATTTTATTATCACAGAAAAGAAAATATTTTAAACAACAAGAGATATAATATGCTACAAAACCGAACCATCTATTTTCTATTGAAAAGATGTTTGCAATGCAAAATAAACAAATTACAAATAAACTAATTTTCTGGAGAACTGTTTTTGGTATTTTTCTTGATTGAATGTTCCGAAAGATTGAAACATTCTTGAGATAAAATGCTTGGAGTTTTTTTTATGACGTGAGATTCTCTGACATTTATAACTCAGTTTTCTGCATTTATGTTTAAATCGTTTATTATTCTTGGGTCAAATTCCCAAATATTGAAAACTCTTTCATCTGTAGTCGCAAGCCTACAGAAATATTGTGAAAGCTGTTAAATGCGAGGAAATGCACAGTAGTATTGCGGAACTCATCTAATGAGGTGAAGCGTCACAATAGCACTGAAAAATACATTTAGTGAGATGAAATGTCACAATAGCACTGAAGAATACATTTAGTGAGATGAAATGTCACAATAGCACTGAATAATACATTTATTGAGATGAAATGTTAGAATAGCACTGAAGAATACATTTAATGAGATGAAATGTCACAAGAGCACTGAAGAAAACAGTGAGATAAAATGTCACAAGAGCACTGAAGAAAACAGTGAGATAAAATGTCACAATAGCACTGAAGAATACTTTTAGTGAGATGAAATGTCACAATAGCACTGAAGAATACATTTAGTGAGATGAAATGTCACAATAGCACTGAAGAATACTTTTAGTATGATGAAATGTCACAATAGCACTGAAGAATGCACTTAGTGAGATGAAATGCCACAATAGTACTGAAGAATACATTTAGTGAGATGAAATGTCACAATAGCACTGAAGAATACATTTATTGAGATGAAATGTTAGAATAGCACTGAAGAATACATTTAATGAGATGAAATGTCACAAGAGCACTGAAGAAAACAGTGAGATAAAATGTCACAATAGCACTGAAGAATACTTTTAGTGAGATGAAATGTCACAATAGCACTGAAGAATACATTTAGTGAGATGAAATGTCACAATAGCACTGAAGAATACTTTTAGTGAGATGAAATGTCACAATAGCACTGAAGAATGCACTTAGTGAGATGAAATGTCACAATAGCACTGAAGAATACATTTAGTGAGATGAAATGTCACAATAGCACTGAAGAATGCACTTAGTGAGATGAAATGCCACAGTAGTACTGAAGAATACATTTAGTGAGATAAAACATCCCAATAGCACTGAAGAATGAATACATTTAATGAGATGAAAGGTCACAATAGCATTGAAGTTCTCAATTAATGGAAGAAGTCTTAATAACATTGACAAACTTATTAATGAAATGATTACGATAATATTTAACGACTCATTTAAAGGGATGAAATTCTTTATTTTAATTACGACCATTACATCTCCATCGTAATAGTAACAATAACATTGACGAACTCATTTAGTTAGATGAAACGTCACAATAACGGTAGGAAATATAATTAGTGAAATAAACGTCACAATAGCATGGAGAATATATCTGTGAAACTAAACGTCAAAATAAGCATTGCAGACTACATCTAGTGAAACGAATCATCACAATAGCATTGAGAATACTTCCACTGAAACTAAACGTCGCAATAACATTGGAGAATACATCTAGAGAAATGAAACGTCAAAATACCCAGAAGAAAATATCTAGCTAAATGAACTGTCACAATAGCATTGGAGAATATATTTAATGAAATGAACGTCACATTAATATGGAAATGGTTCATTTTTCATCAGCCAAAGAATCTGATAGAACGAATATTGTCTGACAAAATGAATGGATTGGCTCTGATTATAATGGATCTAAGATTATTTTAACAATAAATTGTTAAAACCATAAGATTATTGGATAAAAACCTCAAAACATCTCGAACTTTATTTCACTTCAGGTAAATATCTGGATTCCATAAAGAGAGGGAATTAGCTCAGTCGGTAGTGCATCTGAATCGTAACCTAAAGTTCCCAAGTTCGAATCCCCATTGTCATTGCCTTGATATTTTCTGCGCTAATCTTCTTCTACATCTCGGTTGTAAAGGAGACATCTATGAATTTGTAAATATCCTTTGAATGGAAGTCTAAAGCCTTGATCCAGTATGCAGAATGCTTATTTCCGGTGCACGTTAAAGTACATGCTGACTGGTCTTGAGGGAAAGATTTCATTTCTCTCTTAATAGCTGCTCAGTGGATCTTTTCCCCTTAACTAATCCTTGAGTCTCTAGGATTCTGGATCTAGGATCTTGATGCGATCTGAACCCCATCATTGTATACATGCGCACAAATCAAATCGCTCAGAGGAAAAAATAACAATTCAAGATAAAATTCTGAGATGGCAATGACACTTTTTCTTTTGTAATCTTTCTTTTTCGCTTTTATTCCTTTCCACATATTTATCTGTTTCAATATTTTCTTTAATTGCGACCATTAAATTTCCCTCATTTCCAAAACCATTCCATTTTCTACGAAACTGTTAATACATATTTTAAATTCTTTACCGTTTCATTATTCCACCGACTCTCGTTTTTTCTTTAAAAATTCTCTTCATTCTGATCTTCGTGGTCATCTCTTATTTCCCATTCACCTTTCTTTTTCGTCCTTTTGTTCCGAACAATATAATTATTTCTTTTTTCTCACGCTGTTTGTTATCAAAATTTCCACATCTCGTATTTTTTCCTTTTCTTGCTTCCTGTGCCATTGTGTCTCCATCTCCCAATATTTCTCATTTTGTCGCTGCGTTCTTTTTCAAAGCGGATTTTAAAAGTAACATTGTGCTAACAATTTATTTCTTTTCCACATAAGACATGTTTCAGCAACACTTTTCTTCAGTCGAAGTCGTCCACCTCTTTCACTGAGAGCAAAATATTAACCAACAGTTGATAGCGAAAGATTTCAAATTCTATTGTTCTTCACACAATAGGTTAAATCTAGGATTATCAGTCATTTTTTGACGGTTAGCTTGTTATTTGAATAATTATGGATTCGTATAAAAATCGCACCCACGTTTAAGTATTTTTCCCTTCGAAACACTGAGCAGAAATCGTATTTTCTCGCTCGTGAAATGTTACTCCGAATATTTTCTCTTTGATATAATGTTACTCTGAGATTTACTCTTGCTCATGTAATGTTACTCTCATGTAATAATATAATGATACATTGAAATGGAATCTCGTGTAATAGTATAATGATACACTGAAAATGATACACTGAATTTTGTTTTGCTCATGTAGTGATATACTGAAATTTTTTTATGCTCATGAAGTGAGCTCTGAATATTTTCTCTTTGATGTAACGTTAGTCTTATTATTTTCTCTCTCGAGTAATGCTACTTCTGACTGTTTTCTCTCTCGTGTAATGTTACTCTCATGCAATGATTCATTGGATATTTTTCGCTCATGAAATGACACTCTGAATATTTTCTATTTGATGTAATGTTATTCTTTTTTTTCGCATATGTAATGATACTCTCAAAGACTGAATATTTTCTGTCTCATGTAATGATACACTGAATATTTTCTGTCTCGTGTAATGATACACGAATGTTTTCTGTCTCATGTAATGATACACTGAATATTTTCTGTCTCATGTAATGATACACTGAATATTTTCTGTCTCATGTAACGATACACTGAATATTTTCTGTCTCGTGTAATGATACACTGAATGTTTTCTGTCTCATGTAATGATACACTGAATATTTTCTGTCTCATGTAACGATACACTGAATATTTTCTGTCTTGTGTAACGATACACAGAATATTTTCTGTCTCGTGTAATGATACACTGAATATTTTCTGTCTCGTGTAATGATACACGAATGTTTTCTGTCTCATGTAATGATACACTGAATATTTTCTGTCTCATGTAATGATACACTGAATATTTTCTGTCTCGTGTAATGATACACTGAATATTTTCTGTCTCGTGTAATAATACACTGAATGTTTTCTGTCTCATGTAATGATACACTGAATATTTTCTGTCTCATGTAATGATACACTGAATATTTTCTGTCTCATGTAACGATACACTGAATATTTTCTGTCTCGTGTAATGATACACGAATGTTTTCTGTCTCATGTAATGATACACTGAATATTTTCTGTCTCATGTAATGATACACTGAATATTTTCTGTCTCATGTAACGATACACTGAATATTTTCTGTCTCGTGTAATAATACACTGAATATTTTCTGTCTCGTGTAATGATACACTGAATATTTTCTGTCTCGTGTAATGATACACTGAATATTTTCTGTCTCGTGTAATGATACATTGAATATTTTCTGTCTCGTGTAATGATACACTGAATATTTTCTGTCTCATGTAATGATACACTGAATATTTTCTGTCTCGTGTAATGATACACTGAATATTTTCTGTCTCGTGTAATGATACACTGAATATTTTCTGTCTCGTGTAATGATACACTGAATATTTTCTGTCTCATGTAATGATACACTGAATATTTTCTGTCTCATGTAATGATAGTCTGAAAATTTTCTCTATTATGCAATGTACTTTGAATATTTTTATGAATCTCTTATGTAATATTCAGAATATTTTCTCTATGTAATTCTTATGTAATTATTCAGAACTTTTTCTTCTAATAATAATATTCAGAATATTTTCTCTTTGCTGTAAATATTACTGTGTTATCGAGCATTTAATGTGCCATCATTGCGATTTTCTCCAATACCCTTGATGAGAAAGGAGCCACCGATGCAGTGGAACGCCAATCATCTGTCGGACGAGATGTTAAGCCGTTGTCCAGTGTGATATAAACTGTATCCTGTATTCCAGTGTATCCGTTGTCCAGTGTGATATAAACTGTATTCTGTAAGTCAAAGAAAATCCCAGATGGCCATTACGGGAAGTTTCCCCCTTTAACCTAAGTGCTGTCTAGTCGATTCCCATGCTCTAACCAGATCTGAGCTCTTGGACTCCTTGTGACCGTGCCATTTAGCTTATTTTGCGCAAAAGAGTGTCATTCAGAGGTAAAACCATCCAACCCACACTTTACAAAGACAAAGCCAAAACTATTTATTATTACGAATGCGAAACTAAAATTAAATTAAATTATTTATTGAATAAAGTCATACGAAAACAAAAATTGTGTTTTCATATGCGCTAGTTTAATAAATAAATAACGTTCATTTAGACAAATATGCATAATTTCTTTTCTCCCAAACACTTAACCTGATTGAAAGATGATATCTTTAATCGTAGAAAAAAAAATCATTTAAAAGCAGTAATGTCACTGTGTCATCCGAGTCCTTACACCCACAAACAATAATACATCTTAAGGATTCGTTCCGTGCTTGCTGACATATATCCATCAATGTCATCTGCGGACATGGGCAGACCTCCTTCCCACAACCCGCTTGTCCTTCTCAATTCTGAGAGCACAAACAGATAAAGACTTTCTTCACCTCGGCTGCCTACTTCGGTTGAGGAAGAGGAAAGACGAAGAAGAAGAAGAAAAGAGGATCAATAGCCGTATGGAGGCTGCCTCTGCGATCTATAACCCAGGTGGAGCGATGCTGGGAGAGAAAGCAGAGCCTCCACCAGAGGGATGGCGGGACTATAAACAACAAGGATTCAGGAGAACACTTTCGGCTATTGGGTTTCTAGGGCGATGCTTTTCACGCTGGGAGAAGGAGGGAATGGCATTGGGAAAAGTTGCACCAGAAAGGTCGCGGGGGTGTTGTAAAATGAATGCATAAAAGGGAAACAGAAAGAGAAACAATTTCTCCTCTGGCAGACACTTGGCTTAGAAGTGGGAGAGCAGCCTTTCGTCGTAGATCCTCATAGGACGTGTGAGAAATGCGAAACTTCATTTGGAATACAAGACAATTATCCACAGGATCTAGTTTCGTATTTAAATGCAACAAGAAATGCTAACAATAGGAAGAATGTATGAGGGAACATATCATCAGTGATAATCCATGAAGTTAGGATCGTATCTTTAGGTTGGCAATTATAATGGCTGTGTCGGTTTGAGTGGATTTTTTTTTATTTTTTATTATTTTATTATTTGGTAAATGGACAGGTCATAAGGACCCCCAAAGTTTCAGAGATGGTTGGAAAGAGGAGTCCCACTGGACAACTGTTACTGTGTTCTACAGCATGCATACGGGACAGGCTTACGTCACATCCGTTGGTAGGTTGCCTTTCGAAGTCCTCCAGTGTCCCCATGGCGAAGATTTAGCAGAGATAATTCTTAACGTTGGCACAAGTTGGACTCGAACCTGGAAACTGCAAATTCCACTAATGAATAGGGAGTAATTCGCATGCTATGTCAATGGAAATCCTCATCGGAAACTCGTTAATTTGTAAAATAAGCTTTTTATGTGAAATTTTGGCTGAATACAATTTAAAGAAATTGCAAGCATATCTCTAGACCTTGAATTTCAACAACATTCGTTCAGTATTAAAAGAGTTACAGAATTTGGAACTTTAAGCATTGACTTTGTCATAAGAATTTACCTCAGAATTTCATTGCACCATAAATAATAGCATGTTCATGCGAAGATGTGCGAGCTGAGGTAACAATAAACTGATATCTATCCCTACCCAGTCTTGATGCATATGGTCTTTGTTACCAGGAAGTTTAATTCATCATACAGATAAAAAGTTCGTAAACAACCTTTTGTCATATTGTCAAAAGCAAGTGATACAGTTCAGTAGCTTATCGTACAGGGAAAGTAGAATACTAGTACAGGGGATGCTTAGTTCTTACCTATCGTAGATTGATTGATAAATGATTGACCTAAGGTATATGAAAACTGTCGATGCATCAACTGCGCAGTCTCATAGTCTCCCCAGTTGTCAACTCACCCTTCTTCACTGATACCGATCAAGCTGGGTGGGGGTGGCTCAGTCGGTAGCGCGCCAAGCTCGTAATCTGTAGTTCCCAGGTTCGAGTACCAGCTGGGTCAGCGTTGAGATTTATCTCCGCAAAATTCCCCGCCTTGCCCACGGTCAGTAGGGGACACCGATGGGTTTGGAAAGGCCGCCGTCCGTCGGATGGGACGTTAAGCCGTGGTCTCGTGTGTGGGAGAGTCATACCCTGTGCACGTTAAAGAACACGCTGGATGGCCTTGACGGGAGGCTACCATCTGTCTCCCAACAGCTGTTCCAGTGGGTCCCCTCCCCCAACCTTCTCTGAGCCTTCGGGGTCCATGTGACTTGACCATTTAGCCCATGGTGTGCAAAAAAGTGCCGCTCAGAGGTAAAACAACAACCCATCCCAACCGATGAAGCTTGGAACCGAATGGCTTGTTACCTTGAAACGATATGCGATAAATCAATACCTGCTTCGTCGATTGATGGCCTTTTGCGTCATTTTATCTTTTTCATAATCGCCTCGAAATTCTCACGAACATCGGCAGTTCGTAAAAATAGTCAAATGACGGAAGTGGAGCCGAAATCCTCTTTCTGAGCTTCACTCGTGATTCGTATTTCGTTTAAACTTAATATTCCTTCTCGGTGCAGATCTCCATATTTCAACCGGTGAATACGAAACGGGCTGGAAAAGTATTCCTGGATTCTTGATTCATTTTTTCGGAACTGTCAGGAACATTTTTTTCATCCGCTATTTCTTCCTGTGGTGCATGAAATCTTTCCATGGGTCTTCAGACACACGTCATGAAGATGGCGCGAGTCTTTTCTCGTCGTCACTTTCTTACCACGACGTTTGACACCAGAATTTGCATTTTCCGTTATGGAGGGAGGATATGACGGAAACACGTGACGGATGTGCACAAATCTGAGCTATATGGATTAATGACATTGTCTATCCTAAAATAGTGTTAACAGTTAGAAAATGCTGTAAATATAGGATTTTAACCTGGAATACGAACTCCGAAAGACTCTCGTGCGTATATTTAAGGATATTAAACACGCTTTTTTATTCTGGAATTTAGCTTTCTGGGATTGGTTAAGAATTATGCGCACAAATATGCTGTTGTTCTCAAATAACGTATTCATAGATTAAATGCTGAATTTTGGATGGAATATCAGATGGAGTGTGTGGGGGCGGGGGGTGGCTCAGTCGGTAGCGCGCCAGGCTCGTAATCTGTAGTTCCCAGATTCGAGTCTCGGCTGGGTAAGCGTTGAGATTTATCTCCGCAAAATTCCCCGCCCTGCCCACGGTCAGTAGGGGACACCGATGGACTTGGAAAGGCCGCCGTCCTTCGGATGGGACGTTAAGCCGTGGCCCCGTGTTCGGGAGAGCCATACCCTGTGACGTTAAAGAACACGCTGGATGGCCTTGACGGGAGGCTATCATCTGTCTCCCAACAGCTGTTCCAGTGGGTCCCCTCCCCCAACTTTCTTTGAGCTTTCGGGGTCCATGTGACCTGGCCATTTAGCCCATGGTGTGCAAAAAAAGTGCCGCTCAAAGGTAAAACAACCCAACCCAGATTGAGTGTCATTTATGATTCATTGCGTGACTCTATTGGAGATCTGCTTTTAGAACTGTATTGGGGACTGCCATTAAGTATGTAATAGTTCGAAGTATATGTGTTACTGAATGAGTTACGAGGAAAAAATTGTGTTAAAGGTGATTTTTCAGGGGGAGGCAAAAAAAATGTTTGAAGAGAGAAATATTTAGGTAGAACCGTTCATTACTGAGTGCAGCTGGGAATAAAGCAATATTACAAACATCATACCATAATACATCTAAGGATGCTCTAAAATAAAACGAAAGAAGTAAAAATGTTCTATCATATTAAAAAAATCGTTAGGGAAAAATAATATTGGAATCTTGGCACACTGGTATTATTCATCATAAAATAATTTTTCCATCAATTTTTTTGAAAGGGAAGGCTCTTTCTTCCCCCCTGCCAACGCTCATGAACTCTTCTTAATCTTTCTCTGCTTAAATGGACATTTGATTTTTAAAGCATAGAATGAAATCTCTTATATGCATTTGTCGATTTAGTCCAACTTTAAAGTATTTTAATATACCACTTTGCTAAGAAATTGATAAGGATAAACTGAGGCTCTTAAATTGGTAAATTAATAAAAGGCAATTGAAAAAACGGAATATAAATGTATTATAGGAATAGAAATAAAATTAGCTTGAAATAAAGACATGTATATATGAGACGCAATGAACGTGTAAATTATTTCCAAAAAATATACAACAACTTGATTCTTTTATTAAAATTCTACGTAACATTTTTTGGTGTTGATAATTAATCACAAGTAATGCGTTTTAGACATTTAATAGAAGAATAAGAAAAACAACGCTGCATAACGAGTCGGAATTAGAGAAAGAAACTTCAGCAATGACCGAAATAATTCGGTGGAAATGGAGCATCGTTTTAATTAACTCTGCATAGAAATCTGAATAACACATGAAATAATTAATAATGCCGATCTAGACTAGGAAATCGATTACAGGTGTTGTCAGTAACGTGTTAATAAATCCTATGATTAGCATTTTTAATATCTTAAATTCATTATTTCTAGGAAGAAGGAAATTGAATGGACTTCATTTTGATGTGTTGCATAAACTGAATTAAAGAAAATCACTTAAAGTAAAGTAACTTAACACTTAAAGTAAATTTTTGTGTGTGTGTGTGTGGTACAGTCGGTCAAAAAAGTATCCGAACGCTATGGTTGTATACAAAGTTCAGAAAAAACAACTGGCAACGATTTTTTTAGAAATTAATGATCTGGCAACCTTCGTGTACCGTACACGAAGGTTGCCAGATCATTCATTTCTAAAAAAAATCGTTGCTAGATTTTTTTCTGAATTTTGTATGCAACCATAGCGTTCGGATACTTTTTTGACCGACTGTACAGTCGCTCAAAAAAGTATCTGAACGCTACGGTTGATTACAGAATTCAGAAAAAATATCTGGCAACGATTTTTTTTAGAAATTAGTGATCTGGCAACCTTCGTGTCACGTGGTTACAGAATTCAGGAAAAATATCTGGAGCGTGTACAGCAACTGTACACGCTCCAGTTACCGTTCACAGCAAACTGGAGCGTGTGCAGTTACTGCACACGCTCCAGTTTGCTGTGAACGATAACTGCACAGCTCAATATTTCCGTGAGTGAGCCCACACGATCCAGGTCTTTGTGAGCTCACACGATCCAATGTGCTGTGAACATTAACCGCAACGGCTCCAGTTTGCTGTGAACGGTAACTGCACACGCTCCATATTCATTGCATTATATATTCATACGCATTATATATATTAAAAAATATCTGAACACTGTGGTTGATTACAGAATTCAGAAAAAATATCTCGCAACGATTTTTTTAGAAATTAGTGACTGACAACCTTCGTGTCACGTGACACGAAGGTTGTCAGATTCACTAATTTCTAAAAAAATCGTTGCCGGATATTTTTTTCTGAATTCTGTAATCAACCGTAGCGTTCGGATACTTTTTTGAGCGACTGTACACACGAAAAAAACTTATTGAACAATAATAACTCCAAGGCAATATCCTATTTCTTTCTAATAGGCTTGATCAAGGTCTGATCTAGGGGGGAAAGGCAAGGGGGCATTTTCCCTCCCCTTCTTGATAATGCTAGTAAGGGTAAAGGAGGCATAAAATGATTAAACGTGTCTGTAATTTAACGCAATTTTCAAGAAAATGTTTTAAATACCTCTAGAACGGAGAGTGAAATGCTATACTGCAATGTGAAGCCAATCCTACTAGTTTCACCAAAATCAATATTTTTTCCCAACTGACTACCAAATCTTTGATTTTTTTTCCTTGGTATTGCTGATCCAACCCATAAATTGATTAATATCTTATATAATAATAAGGAATGTTTAAATATTCATAATTTTTGAAATTATTTAAGACGAATTCAACTTTCGAATGTAAATGACGATAGTAATAATAGTAACATTTATCTTCAAGTCTCAAAATAGCGTTTCCCAAACACCGTGGATGTGGAAAGTAGAGTCATCAGTCATCATCAGTCGAATCTGAGATATAAAGATTCAGTTCCATAATTTATTAGAGAAATTTTATAAGATCAGTGGTCCCCTCCCCCAATCTTTTCAGGATTAAACATTCAGTTCCATAATTCACTAAAAAAATTTCCATAAAATCAGTGTCCGCATCGAATCTTTTAAGGATGGGTTGCTTCAAAGAATAGTCCACCAGGCTAGTAACACGACACTCCCAAGTTAGAACCTTTCTTATGCGTGAGTTTAGATTTTCTCGCCTAAACTAGACTGATCGACTCCCGACGAAGAAGAGAATGAATTAAAGTACTATGATCTATGCGATTCGGTCTGGGTGATTCTAATAGAGTAGAGATGAACCGATCAATCGTCGAATCATTGCTGTCCCATCCCATGCTATGTCAATGCAACACTAAATTTGAAGCTCTGTAACTTTGAAATACATATTTTAGGGGAAAATGTGATAGCGCAAATTAAAGATTTCAAAAGATTCATTCTAGGTGTCGATTTTCAACTCTATTCGTTCAGTATTTAAATAGTTAAGGAAGTTTGAACATTTAACAACAGTTTTTGAAGTTAATTGAAACTGAAGTAAAAAGCATTACATTAAACCATTTCGTAAATAACTATATCTTTTATAAATATGTGCAAATAATTACTTTCTATTCGTTTATTTTTTGATGAATTTCTCAGCAGACACTGCTGCTCTGAGATTTTTTGCTACTACTATTGGAACCCGACAATTTTAAAAATTAAATATAAAGAGTAGGCTGCTCGTCAATCTGGTCTTTTATCTGTAGTTCTACAGTGCAGAAAGAAATAGCCTATAAACACTTTTTTATTTTTAGCACCTAAAATGTTTAATTCCTCAAGGAGATTTGACATTAGAGATGAACGTTCATATAGCATTTTTAAATTGGAAAAAGTGAAAAATGTTATTATCACTGCTTGAAATATTGACGATTACTTTAAAGTAATACAATAATAATCGTTGCTTTTAAACGTAACAAAACAAGTTATTTTTTTACCACTCAAGATATCTGATTTTGAAAGAGTTCAATTTGTCATCCTAAATGAGTGAATAGCTCAAAAGTCTACTAAAATGTAATTGTTTATTTTGATTCATTTTTCATTTTTTTATAGTTTTCGAACTTCTACATGCAAGTCTTTGCATTTGCATCTTATTTTGTTTTTGTTAAATTATAATTTAAACCTTCATACCTGTTTAAATACAGTCGCTCAAAAAAGTATCCAAACGCTACGGTTGATTACAGAATTCAGAAAAAATATCTGCCAACGATTTTTTTAGAAATTAGTGATCTGGCAACCTTCGTGTCACGTGACACTAAGGTTGCCAGATCACTAATTTCCAAAAAAAATCGTTGCCAGATATTTTTTCTGAATTCTGTAATCAACCGTAGTGTTCGGATACTTTTTTGAGCGACTGTAGGTGGTCATATTATTTTGATACTAGATCGTGTGGGCTCACTCACGGAAATATTGAGCGTGTGCAGTTACCGTTCACAGCAAACTGGAGCGTGTGTAGTTACCGTTCACAGCAAATTGGAGCGTGTACAGTAGCTGTACACGCTCCAGATATTTTTTCTGAATTCTGTAATCACGTGACACGAAGGTTGCCAGATCACTAATTTCCAAAAAAAAAATCGTTGCCGGATATTTTTTCTGAATTCTGTAATCAACCGTAGTGTTCGGATACTTTTTTCAGCGACTGTAGGTGGTCATATTATTTTGATACTAGATCGTGTGGGCTCACTCACGGAAATATTGAGCGCGTGCAGTTAGCGTTCACAGCAAACTGGAGCGTGTGCAGTAACTTTACACGCTTCAGTTTGCTGTGAACGGTAACTGGAGCGTGTACAGTTGCTGTACACGCTCCAGATATTTTTTCTGAATTCTGTAATCACGTGACACGAAGGTTGCCAGATCACTAATTTCCAAAAAAAAAATCGTTGCCGGATATTTTTTCTGAATTCTGTAATCAACCGTAGTGTTCGGATACTTTTTTCAGCGACTGTAGGTGGTCATATTATTTTGATACTAGATCGTGTGGGCTCACTCACGGAAATATTGAGCGCGTGCAGTTAGCGTTCACAGCAAACTGGAGCGTGTGCAGTAACTTTACACGCTTCAGTTTGCTGTGAACGGTAACTGGAGCGTGTACAGTTGCTGTACACGCTCCAGATATTTTTTCTGAATTCTGTAATCACGTGACACGAAGGTTGCCAGATCACTAATTTCCAAAAAAAAAATCGTTGCCGGATATTTTTTCTGAATTCTGTAATCAACCGTAGTGTTCGGATACTTTTTTCAGCGACTGTAGGTGGTCATATTATTTTGATACTAGATCGTGTGGGCTCACTCACGGAAATATTGAGCGCGTGCAGTTAGCGTTCACAGCAAACTGGAGCGTGTGCAGTAACTTTACACGCTTCAGTTTGCTGTGAACGGTAACTGGAGCGTGTACAGTTGCTGTACACGCTCCAGATATTTTTTCTGAATTCTGTAATCACGTGACACGAAGGTTGCCAGATCACTAATTTCCAAAAAAAAAATCGTTGCCGGATATTTTTTCTGAATTCTGTAATCAACCGTAGTGTTCGGATACTTTTTTCAGCGACTGTAGGTGGTCATATTATTTTGATACTAGATCGTGTGGGCTCACTCACGGAAATATTGAGCGCGTGCAGTTAGCGTTCACAGCAAACTGGAGCGTGTGCAGTAACTTTACACGCTTCAGTTTGCTGTGAACGGTAACTGGAGCGTGTACAGTTGCTGTACACGCTCCAGATATTTTTTCTGAATTCTGTAATCACGTGACACGAAGGTTGCCAGATCACTAATTTCCAAAAAAAAAATCGTTGCCGGATATTTTTTCTGAATTCTGTAATCAACCGTAGTGTTCGGATACTTTTTTCAGCGACTGTAGGTGGTCATATTATTTTGATACTAGATCGTGTGGGCTCACTCACGGAAATATTGAGCGCGTGCAGTTAGCGTTCACAGCAAACTGGAGCGTGTGCAGTAACTTTACACGCTTCAGTTTGCTGTGAACGGTAACTGGAGCGTGTACAGTTGCTGTACACGCTCCAGATATTTTTTCTGAATTCTGTAATCACGTGACACGAAGGTTGCCAGATCACTAATTTCCAAAAAAAAAATCGTTGCCGGATATTTTTTCTGAATTCTGTAATCAACCGTAGTGTTCGGATACTTTTTTCAGCGACTGTAGGTGGTCATATTATTTTGATACTAGATCGTGTGGGCTCACTCACGGAAATATTGAGCGCGTGCAGTTAGCGTTCACAGCAAACTGGAGCGTGTGCAGTAACTTTACACGCTTCAGTTTGCTGTGAACGGTAACTGGAGCGTGTACAGTTGCTGTACACGCTCCAGATATTTTTTCTGAATTCTGTAATCACGTGACACGAAGGTTGCCAGATCACTAATTTCCAAAAAAAAAATCGTTGCCGGATATTTTTTCTGAATTCTGTAATCAACCGTAGTGTTCGGATACTTTTTTCAGCGACTGTAGGTGGTCATATTATTTTGATACTAGATCGTGTGGGCTCACTCACGGAAATATTGAGCGCGTGCAGTTAGCGTTCACAGCAAACTGGAGCGTGTGCAGTAACTTTACACGCTTCAGTTTGCTGTGAACGGTAACTGGAGCGTGTACAGTTGCTGTACACGCTCCAGATATTTTTTCTGAATTCTGTAATCACGTGACACGAAGGTTGCCAGATCACTAATTTCCAAAAAAAAAACATCGTTGCCAGATATTTTTTCTGAATTCTGTAATCAACCGTAGCGTTTGGATACTTTTATTTGAGCGACTGTACAGAGAGAATATTGTTGAAAATCGATATTTAGGTAGATTCGATTGCGATTTTAAACAATCCTCAGCCACATTTTGTTATAGAACGCTTATTTTAGAGATTAATAATTTTCTTAGAAATTAACTTCTCATTGACGAAATATGGGTTGGAGGGGGAATGCTTCATTGACCACTTAGTGTGTCTCGGCGCTTGTGGTTTTCAAAATTATCATTATCGAGATGGATTAAATATTTAAGATTCTATTAAATGCAAGAACATTCTCGTCAATTTGCAATAATGTCTAGAGGCTTTAACAACGGTAAGATTTTATTTCTGCTTAAATTTTATACATACCGAAATGATATTTAGCTTTAATATATACTATCAGCAATACGAATACTACTATCAAATCGAGGAAGTACCAAAGGGGGGGATACGGACTCCTCCCCTCAGAAAATTCGGTCGTCTGATACGAAATCTCAAACTCCTCTACCCGCTTTGAAATCTAAAAAAGTTGTTTGTGCACAATTTCATTTTAGTCACATAATATACACAGCCGTATCAGAATAATGTGACCACCTACCATACATATGCTATGGTAGGTGGTCATGTTATTCTGATACGACTGTGTATGTCTATTTGTATACACTGTCGTCTGTGTATGTCTGTGCATGTACTGTGTTTGTCTCTAAAAATATATTTGAAAACAATTATAAAATTTTATTCAGTATAGAATATATTGAAGATCATTTTAACCATTTATTTTAAATTCTCCCTTCTTTCGGTCCTGTGCAATATTTTACATTGAGAAACCCTATTCAAGATTTATTCTCATATTCTCACAAGTTCGAGTCTGACACTAAATTGCCCCCCAAACTTAATCCTG
The DNA here is from genome assembly GCA_038380435.1 of Ryuthela nishihirai. Lineage (NCBI taxonomy): Eukaryota > Metazoa > Arthropoda > Arachnida > Araneae > Heptathelidae > Ryuthela > Ryuthela nishihirai. The sequence goes on along the minus strand of JAWZYU010000018.1, from coordinate 39,317,092 downwards.
GGTATGTCCCTGTATCAAATTAACTATTCCATCACCCATGAAAAAAATATCCATGAAATTTAAATCATAACCCTATACCTACGTTTCCAGTTAACTTTCAGTCTCTTTTATTTCGTCTCTGACACAGTTTTAAAGGACACAATAAACAAAGGGCAATTTAATTTACAACCAATAACACAACGCCCCAATGTCGACAAAAATTGGTGCTTTAATTTTTGTTCTCTTTTTATGTCGTTTAAAGACTCCTCTGACTTTAACGCTGATAAGACAGAAAAGTAATTTGCTGAAACTCCGAGCAAGAGAATGATTAATGAGAATTTCCTTCTTCTTTGCTTTAAATATCTTAGTTGTGAAAAAGGCCAAAAAAAAAGTGTAAAGCGTATAATTAGAAATTTTGTTGTGTAACACGACAAGGGAAATATGGTTGCCTTTCTGGGTTTTTGACGTTATATAAAATGGTGGATAGTCAAAATTAAAATGAAGATATTGATACAAAATATCGCCTCTCTTTTTGCTAAGGAATGGGGGCTCAGTAGGTAATGCCTCAGGCCTGAAATGTGCAGTTCCCAAGTTCGGTTGGGTTGGATTGTTTTACCTCTGAGCGGCACTTTTTTGCACACCATGGGCTAAATGGCCAGGTCACAAGGACCCGAAGGCTCAGAGAAGGTTGGGGGAGGGCACCCACTGGAACAGCTGTTGGGAGACAGATGGTAGCCTCCCGTCAAGGCCATCCAGCGTGTTCTTTAACGTGCACGGGGTATGGCTCTCCCGCACACGGGGCCACGGCTTAACGTCCCATCCGACGGACGGCGGCCTTTCCAAGCCCATCGGTGTCCCCTACTGACCGTGAGCAGGGCGGGGAATTTTGCGGAGATAAATCTCAACGCTGACCCAGCTGGGACTCGAACCTGGGAACTACAGATTACGAGCCTGGCGCGCTACCGACTGAGCCACCCCCGCCCCTCCCAAGTTCGAGTCTCAACTGTGCCAGCGTTGAGCTTTATCTCCGCTGCCGGTGAGAAATGGGACGGCGTCGTGGTGGGAAAGGCCGCCGTTCGTTGGATAGAAAGTTAAGCCGTGGTTCCGTGTGCAGGAGAGACATACCTGTGCACGTTAAAGAACACCCTGGATGGCCTTGACGAGAGGGTCTACCATCTGTTTCCTAACAGCTGTTTCGTCCGTGGATTCTCCTCTCCAATTTTCACTGAGAACTTGGAGTTTTTGTAACCTTTCCATTTAACTACTCTATGCAAAAAATGCGGCTCAAAGGCGAAACAACAATCAGCCTCTTTGTGCTAAATATATATGAGCATTCTTAATTTGTTTTTGACGATATTTACTGTGTATAATTTCATCAAGTGAACAATGCGCCTAAAGGACTTAGAAAGAGGGGGAGACTTTTGATGCGGTGGGCAGACAATGCCAAACAGAATCTTGGTAGAATTGGTCTATAGTAGCCAGGAGTAGCAGATGTAGTCCAGTACAGATGTGTTTGAAGAACTAAATTGCACAATCTGGTTGGACCTCCGTAGCCCATGGCTGCTTGAGGATGATGACGATGAAGCTCTGATATGTGAATCTCGAATTTTTAATTCATATGTATGTATTACTCCAATGATGTATGCTGTTTTCTTTTCCTTTAGGCGTAGTTTTTTTTTGCACCTACTGTATATTTAATATGGTGTACACCAAAGCTTAACGCTGATGCAAAAATATTACTTACTCGATTGCATAAACGCTATAGAACAGGGTTCCCAACGTGGGGTACGCGGTAAAATTTTCTGGGGTACGCTGTGAGAATTCAAGGGTCGCTAGATCTAGTAACAAAGTCGCTAAGTTGGCATTATTATACTATAACTATAGGTTTATCTATCTATAAAAGTGGTACGCCAGTTGGGGCGGGGGTGGCTCAGTCGGTAGCGGGCCAGGCTCGTAATCTGTAGTTCCCAGGTTCGAGTCCCAGCTGCGTCAGCGTTGAGATTTATCTCCGCTAAATTCCAAGCCCTGCCCACGGTCAGTAGGGGACACCGATGAGCTTGGAAAGGCCGCCGTCCGTCGGATGGGACGTTAAGCCGTGGCACCGTGTGTGGGAGAGCCATACCCTGTGCACGTTAAAGAACACGCTGGGTTGCCTTGACGGGAGGCTACCATCTGTCTCCCAACAGCTGTTCTAGTGGGTCCCCTCCCCCAACCTTCTCTGAACCTTCGGGGTCCATGTGACCTGGCCATTTAGCCCATGGTGTGCAAAAAAGTGCCTCTCAGAGGTAAAACAACCCAACTACTATGGCGGAAACTTTTGGTGAATTATAATATGAGCAAACGTGATATTATATATGATATATAATAAAGAAATGATATTAAATATTGCATCACAAATCTATGACGTAACAAATTGTGATAACAAATTTATGACGTAAATAAGTGTGGTGAAAAATCCAGTTGATAAACCAATAACGTAGAATTCGCTGTATAACAATTGTAAAAGAAAAGCTTTCGTGGCATAGTAATTGCTTAGTTACTAATAGTAGTGTTACTATTAGTAATAGTTACAGCAGTGTTACTATTAGTAATTGTTACAGCAGTGTTACTAAAAGTAACACTGACTGCTGTAACTATTAAAACCAAAAGCTTCCGCATAAAAAGGTGCACAAACTCCGAGCAGCGGACCAGTCCTTTGCATTTAGCATTTCTATCCGTTCCGGGTGATAATTGGATATTATAAAATATTTTTTCTTTAATCTGGCTCTACTAATATGAATGCTGTGAAAAAGACAAAAGATGAAAATTGGAATAAAATTATACAACTAACTGCTACGGAATTGAAACCGAATGTTCAACAGCTCATTTCTAAGATCCCGTCGCATCCTTCACATACGAATTCGACACACCAACTTCAGTTTTGACTTTAAAATAAACCTTTGGTTAATGTTAATATTTTTCTTATTATTTGGTAACCTATACATATGATAAGAGAAATATAATAAAAAAAAAATAAACTTTTGTTAACTATTGGCTCACCGGAAACAAAATATTTTTCCTATTCTGCCCGATGCCAAAAAAAAAAAGTTTTTTTTGCATCTTTTGCGTAAACTAAGGGTGCAACTACTGCAATTAAAAGCTATGGTGCAAAGTAATGGTGCAACTACTGAAGTCAAAAGCTGGCATAAAACAATAGTGTAATTAATAAATAAATAAATACCCCCTCAAGCAGCTGCTTGCCACAGAGTTCTGACAGGAGCCTGTCAGTTTATATGCCATAGTAGAAGGTCTGAGAGGATGGCAGGACCTCAGCAGAAAAACAACACGAACATCCATGCCTTCACCGGGGCTCGAACAAAAGTCCCGTAGATCATTAGCCAAGCGCGCTAACCACTCGGCCACGGGACGACCCAAGTGTAATTACTACAGTCGAAATCACTGGCAGTCAAAATCTGTGGTCTAAAACATTAATGTAATTATTACAATCAGAACTGTGGCATAAAACGTTAGGGTAATTAGAAGTAGTGCCAACTTTATGCTAAAATTGCACAAATAATATGAGAGAAAAACTTTGGTACAAAACAGGGGCTAGTACTGCAGTGCTAAAGCTCTTGACGTAAAACAATTGTTTAAGTTAATGGCATAAACAACGCTCTGCAAAAGATATATTGTAAGGAAATAGCGTTGTTTTCTGTCAAAAATGCTACGGCGTAAACCAATGGTAGGCTTGACACGAAAGCTATGGGCTACAACAATAGCGTTGGGTTGGGTTGTTTTACCTCTGAGCGGCACTTTTTTGCACACCAAGGGCTAAATGGCCAGGTCACATGGACCCCGAAGTCTCAAAGAAGGTTGGGGGAGAGGACCCACTGGAACAGCTGTTGGGAGACAGATGGTAGTCTCCCGTCAAGGCCATCCAGCGTGTTCTTTAACGTGCACAGGGTATGGCTCTCCCGCACACGGGGCCACGGCTTAACGTCCCTCCGACGGACGGCGGCCTTTCCAAGCCCATCGGTGTCCCCTACTGACCGTGGGCAGGGCGGGGAATTTTGCGGAGATAAATCTCAACGCTGACCCAGCTGGGACTCGAACCTGGGAATTACAGATTACGGGCCTAGCGCGCTACCGACTGAGCCAACCCCGCCCCCAAACAATAGCATTATTACTGTTGAATAATGAAAACAAATAAGTGGATTTCACTTTTATGACGCTTTAAGCTGGAGTAGAATTTGAATTTTGAAACTGATCTTTTCAAGCACTTTAAAAGAAGTCCTCTAACAGATTCTAGAATCCTTTGGATAACATTTAATTTCCGCTTTAGCCAAAAATCAAAGTTTCTTTCATTTATTTAATAAGCGGAATTCAACAGTTCAAAAACGTTCTGAAACGACTCTTCACGAAGCCAACGCGATACAAAATGCGTTTCTGCAGCAAATCATTTTATACCTTTTATTTATTAATGGTGGAAACTTGGCGAAGTAGAATAAATTTACTCGGACAATATGTTTAAAATCTCAGTGCAACAGTTTCTGTCAACCCTAACAGAAATGTTGCCTCCCTCCTCGTCATCCTAGATGTTTTCATTCTTTTCTCAAAATCGTTGCATATTAGGATTCAAACAAACATTCTTTTGGTCTCACAGATGCTGTTCCACTTTCAATTTTAAACGTGCTTTCAAGAATTTTAACATTTTATATCCCCAAATCGTGACATAGTTTTGTTCTTCGGCACCATGGAAGAGTATCTTTGATGCAGCAATTTCGATATTGTTGATTTTTTTTCCTTTTTTCATATGTCAATGCGATTTTCCTCTGGAATCGTTTCCATGGCAACCGTGCGCCATCCGAATGTCTGTTATCCACCCAGCAGGAGCATCAGGTTTGCATTTTTAGAACAAACAAACAAGGAATGAAAAAAAAAGAGCCGAAATCCATAAGCAGTTGCCTATAAATGGCGCTCCTGACGTCATGTTGTCACGGCAACGTATCAACTGGGGAATCGTTTTAAATGACGGGAATACGACGATCAGAAGAGAAATCTAAGCATTCTACGGTATGAGATGCTTATGCTGAAAGAATGTCACTTCTAAAACTGAAAAGCTGTAATTTTTATCTTTGGTTCTTGCTAACAACAGTCTGAGCAGCTTAGTTTTGCTGCACGATGCGCTAGTACCATGTCACGAGGAAGGATTGGGTTATTGGGACTGTTTTACCTCTGACTGGCACTGTTCTGCAGACAATGGGCTAAATGGCCAGGTCATCTCTTACTAAATGGCCAGGCCAGGTTCAGAGAAGGTTGGGGGAATGGGAGCAACTGGAAAGTTGTTAGGAGACAGATGGGAGTCTTCCCTCAAGCTATCCAGAATATTCTTTAACTTGCACAGGGTATGGTTCTCCTGCACATGTGGCCACGGCTTAACGTCTCATCCGACGGACGGCGGCATTTCCAAACCCATCGATATACTCTATGACCAAATCGATATACTCTATGGCCGGGAAGCATTGAGGAAATAAATCTTAACGCTGGTCCAGTTGGAACTCGAACCTGGGAACTGCAGATTACCAGCCTGTCGTTCTACCGACTGAACCACCCCACCCACATCACAAAGACCCCAAAGGTTCAGAGAAGGTTGGGGGAAAAGAATCCGCTGGGCAGGAAACAGATGGAAACTTCCCGTCAAGGCAATCCAGCGGTTTTAAGGTTCACAATGTATGACTCTCCTGCACACAGCGTTGTGTCCTATGCGACGGATGGATGCATTTCCTAGCCCATTGGTGTCACCTTTGTCACCGACGACACTGTGGGGTTTAGCGGAGATAAATCACGAATCTATCACGTCTAGAAGTTACAAGGCAAAGAATAATCGAAGCCGTGGTGTGATTGTAAGAGGAGACAACGCGGAGATTACGAAACTGTGCAGTCAATGTTTCGACAATTCTAATAGATCAGAAGTAAATTAAAATAATATCATTGATTTATGACATACGGGAACAGTCAAAGCGTCAACTGCACAGTCTCACAGAGTCCCCAGTTGCTGCTCAACCTATGCCATGGAATCTGAGATATTACCAATGGACACTGGTTGGATGCATCGTAACCTGGTGTTCCTAGGTGGTGCATGAAATCTTTCCATGGGTCTTCAGACACACGTCATGAAGATGGCGCGAGTCTTTTCTCGTCGTCACTTTCTTACCACGACGTTTGACACCAGAATTTGCATTTTCCGTTATGGAGGGAGGATATGACGGAAACACGTGACGGATGTGCACAAATCTGAGCTATATGGATTAATGACAATGTCTATCCTAAAATAGTGTTAACTGTTAGAAAATGCTGCAAATATAGGATTTTAACCTGGAATACGAACTCCGAAAGAATCTCGTGCGTATATTTAAGGATATTAAACACGCTTTTTTATTCTGGAATTCAGCTTTCTGGGATTGGTTAAGAATTATGCGCACAAATATGCTGTTGTTCTCAAATAACTTATTCATAGATTAAATGCTGAATTTTGGATGGAATATCAGATTGAGTGTGTGGGGGCGGGGGTGGCTCAGTCGGTAGCGCGCCAAGCTCGTAATCTGTAGTTCCCAGGTTCGAGTCTCAGCTGGGTCAGCGTTGAGATTTATCTCCGCAAAATTCCCCGCCCTGCCCACGGTCAATAGGGGACACCGATGGGCTTGGAAAGGCCGCCGTCCTTCGGATGGGACGTTAAGCAGTGGCCCCGTGTGCGGGAGAGCCATACCCTGTACACGTTAAAGAACACGCTGTATGACCTTGACGGGAGGCTACCATCTGTCTCCCAACAGCTGTTCCAGTGGGTCCCCTCCCCCAACCTTCTCTGAGCCTTCGGGGTCCATGTGACCTGGCTATTTAGCCCATGGTGTGCAAAAAGTGCAGCTCAGAGGTAAAACAACCCAACCCAACTTACCAATAGATATGAGCTATAATCATCCTGTTGACCTTTAGTAGTAGAGGACTGCCAATTTTCACCACCCCTATTCTATATCATTAAATTATTCATTTATATTTTAGCTGGTTTGCTATCTCAGGCAAATAAAAAATATAAAAATGAAATGATTGATTTTAAAATAATAGTCGATTATTATATTAACTAATAAAATAAATTATTTCTAAAGAAAAGCTATGCATGTTTTTTTCCTGGTGTGCCCGGACAGTTTTGTATTCTCAAAAGTGTCCCGTAGACTCAGAAAAGTTAGGAAACACCGCACTCGATGTAGCTACATATGCATAAATATTTCAGAATTAATCGTCATTTATTTTCGCATTATATAAGATGGAGCTTTTGATTCTATCTCATCCATAGACCTTGATAAAAATTAACTGGTCTTCACAATATCCAATTCCATCCCTTTTCTGAAAGGGTCTGAACATTCTGTTTTCATCGTCAAATACGAAGATTTATCGTCCTTCAGTGCAAAGATGGTAACTGGAGTGACCACTCCTCAAGTTTAATTGCAATTAGTATCTTTTAAAACTTGGCGTTAAACAAAACACCAAATTTCCCAAATAAATAGTAGCACACATTATTTATTACTTCAAGTGATCATGATGAATACGTTGCGAGATCCTCGTCTAGATAGAAGTGGCATTTGGATCAGTTGATGAAGATAAATTGGAGTCATTATGCTAGACGCTGGGGTCGACAAGGAGCAGCTAATTAATGTTTTTATTTCAAATTCAAGGGACTTGAGGAGACATTCCGTTTCTTCCTGTTAACCACACGACTGATTCATTTCTCGAGAGAATGGTAATGCACGCAATTACTATAATTACCTGAAATGATTCTTCAGTTCTTAAAATAAAAAGCAACGAATAAGATTTTTTTTCTTATTCGGGGAAAAGAAAAATCTTATTTTAATGCTTTCTTAGGTCACTGACGTAAAGGTCACCAGCGTATAGATTGCACAATATGCAGAACTGATGAATTAACGTATTTTTTTGCATATTTTTGCAGATTTTCTCCTGTAATAATTGCTTTGCCATTAGCACGATTGATTTGGAAATGCTACCCACTTTCGATGGTATTGTTTCATTAAATGGATGAGCACTGAGCGTGAGTTCAAGTAAATATATACAATGATAATTACAAAACAATGCAATTTGTTACAAAAGCATGGATGAAAGTTATACAAACTAAGTCAACCGGCACGTAAATCTATATCAATATAAAGATAAACTTTCATAAGAATCCAATCTTATTTCTATTCACATTCAAATCACAAAGCAAATATAATATCATTGGATGAAACAGAAAAATCATGTTTATAAACAAATATCTATCGAGATTATCCTTACCAGTTCTTATAAACGAACTAAATACTATCATACATCAAGTAATGATCTCTTCCTAAAGAAAAGTTAAGACTAGCTCTGTCTATTCGACTAAAGTTTACCTCTTCGTCTTTTAATGTCAATGTCCCTTGTATAACTTTCACTTCAGGCGTAAACCATTCTTATTTTCCTTGTTAATTCCCTAGTAGGATTTACTCTAATAAGCTATTTAACCCCCCCGCGCACTCACCACATAAAATACTTCTTTTTTTTTTAATCACTTATCGTGTACAGATGAGACTAACTATGTCCCTTTTCACATCTTAACAACTCCAACATAACAATTCTATCTTTCTTATTTTTCATTTTGGTCTTTTGTTCCAATTCGTTGATTACGTAATTCTCACGCAGAAGCATACGCGAGCGTTCATGACACGTTTATCATAAATTCATTGCAGCACGTTCATCTATCGTACCAGTATGTTAAGCCGTTGACCCATGTGCAGAAGAGCCTTACCTTATGAGTGTTCAATAACACACTGGATGGCCTTGATAGGAGATTTACACGTTTTGTAAAACCTGACCTTTTTTCCAAAATGTATCTTTTTTTCTAACGAACTTGCAGTCTTGGATACCTGATACTTGGTCATTTAGCCCATTGCATACTTCTCCGATTAAAAAGCAAACATCACAGACAACTCCTTCTTATGCTCGCAGTGGTGTTCTATGACCAAGTGTATAGCTCTAGGATGTAAACTGGATCGCTGTTAGAAGACGATTCACTAAGCAGAACTTAATGAGTGTTCAATAATATACTGGATGGCCTTGATAGGAGATTTGCATGTTTTGTAAAACCTGTCCTTTTAGAGAGAGAACTCACTAAGCAGCTGTTCGAATACAGATGAAATTCTACCATCAAGGCCACCCAGAGTGTTTTTTAATACTTCTAGAGTATGAATCATTCACACGCCGTCTGTTACAAAAGAGACGCCATCGATTTTTCAGAGGTCGCCATTCAGCAAAAAAGCAACAGGGAGGAATTCGATAAAGTTGTTCATCTGATGAGGCGTTATACAGCGATTCAGTTTGTAAAGAGATCTAATTTTGTGTAGTCTCCTTTCTCAAAGCATCTTCTTCTAACAGCGATCCAGTTTGTAAAGAGATCTAATTTTATGTAGTCTGCTTTCTCAAAGCATCTTCTTCTAACAGCGATCCAGTTTGTAAAAGAGATCTAATTTTGTGTAGTCTTCTTTCTCAAAGCATCTTCTTCTAACAGAGATCCAGTCTGCAAAAGAGGTCTAATTTTGTGTTGGTCTGCTTTCTCAAAGCGTCTTCTTCTAACAGCGATCAATTTTGTAAAGAGATCTAATTTTGTGTAGTCTTCTTTCTCAAAACATCTTCTTCTAACAGCGATCCAGTCTGTAAAAGAGATCTAATTTTGTGTAGTCCTCTTTCTCAAAGCATCTTCTTCTAACAGCGATCAAGTTTGTAAAGAGATCTAATTTTATGTAATCTCCTTTCTCAAAGCATCTTCTTCTAACAGCGATTCAGTTGGTAAGCGATATCTAATTTTGTGTAGTCTCCTTTCTCAAAGCATCTTCTTCTAACAGCGATTCTGTTGGTAAAAGATAACAGATCTAATTTTGTGTAGTCGTCTTTCTCAAAGCATCTTCTTCTAACAGCGATCCAGTCTGTAAAAGAGATCTAATTTTGCGTAGTCTTCTTTCTCAAAGCATCTTCTTCTAACAGCGATTCTGTTGGTAAAATAGATCTAATTTTGTGTAGTCTCCTTTCTCACAGCATTTTCTTCTAACAGCAACCAAGTTTGTAAAATAGATCTAATTTTGTGTAGTTCTCTTTCTCAAAGCATCTTCTTCTAACAGCGATCCAGTCTGTAAAAGAGGTCTAATTTTGTGTTGGTCTGCTTTCTCAAAGCGTCTTCTTCTAACAGCGATCAAGTTTGTAAAGAGATCTAATTTTGTGTAGTCTCCTTTCTCAAAGCATCTTCTTCTAACAGCAATTCAGTTGGTAAAAGATATCTAATTTTGCGTAGTCTTCTTCCTCAAAGCATCTTCTTCTAACAGCGATTCTATTGGTAAAAGAGATCTAATTTTGTGTAGTCTTCTTTCTCAAAGCATTTTCTTCTAACAGCGATCAAGTTTGTAAAACAGATCAAATTCTGTGTAGTCGTCTTTCTCAAAGCATCTTCTTCTAACAGCGATCCAGTCGGTAAAAGAGATCTAATTTTGCGTAGTCTTCTTTCTCAAAGCATCTTCTTCTAACAGCGATCCAGTCTGTAAAAGAGATCTAATTTTGTGTTGGTCTGCTTTCTCAAAGCGTCTTCTTCTAACAGCGATCAAGTTTGTAAAGAGATCTAATTTTGTGTAGTCTTCTTTCTCAAAACATCTTCTTCTAACAGCGATCCAGTCTGTAAAAGAGATCTAATTTTGTGTAGTCCTCTTTCTCAAAGCATCTTCTTCTAACAGCGATCAAGTTTGTAAAGAGATCTAATTTTATGTAATCTCCTTTCTCAAAGCATCTTCTTCTAACAGCGATTCAGTTGGTAAGCGATATCTAATTTTGTGTAGTCTCCTTTCTCAAAGCATCGTCTTCTAACAGCGATTCTGTTGGTAAAAGATATCTAATTTGTGTAGTCTCCTTTCTCACAGCATTTTCTTCTAACAGCGATCAAGTTTGTAAAACAGATCTAATTTTGTGTAGTCGTCTTTCTCAAAGCATCTTCTTCTAACAGCGATCCAGTCTGTAAAAGAGATCTAATTTTGCGTAGTCTTCTTTCTCAAAGCATCTTCTTCTAACAGCGATTTTGTTGGTAAAATAGATCTAATTTAGTGTAGTCTCCTTTCTCACAGCATTTTCTTCTAACAGCGATCAAGTTTGTAAATTAGATCATATTTGTGTAGTCCTCTTTCTCAAAGCATCTTCTTCTAACAGCGATCAAGTTTGTAAAGAGATCTAATTTTATGTAATCTCCTTTCTCAAAGCATCTTCTTCTAACAGCGATTCAGTTGGTAAACGATATCTAATTTTGTGTAGTCTCCTTTCTCAAAACATCTTCTTCTAACAGCGATCCAGTCTGTAAAAGAGATCTAATTTTGTGTAGTCTTCTTTCTCAAAGCATCTTCTTCTAACAGCGATCCAGTCTGTAAAAGAGATCTAATTTTGCGTAGTCTTCTTTCTCAAAGCATCTTCTTCTAACAGCGATTCTGTTGGTAAAATAGATCTAATTTTGTGTAGTCTTCTTTCTCACAGCATTTTCTTCTAACAGCGATCAAGTTTGTAAAATAGATCTAATTTTGTGTAGTCCTCTTTCTCAAAGCATCTTCTTCTAACAGCGATCCAGTCTGTAAAAGAGGTCTAATTTTGTGTTGGTCTGCTTTCTCAAAGCGTCTTCTTCTAACAGCGATCAAGTTTGTAAAGAGATCTAATTTTGTGTAGTCCTCTTTCTCAAAACATCTTCTTCTAACAGCGATCAAGTCTGTAAAGAGATCTAATTTTTTGTAGTCTTCTTTCTCAAAGCATCTTCTAACAGCGATCCAGTTTGTAAAAGAGATTTAAATTTATGTAATCTCCTTTCTCAAAGTATCTTCTTCTAAGAGCGATCACGTTTGTAAAGAGATCTAATTTTGTGTAGTCTCCTGTCTCAAAGCATCTTCTAACAGCGATCCAGTTTGTAAAAGAGATTTAATTTTATGTATTCTCCTTTCTTAAAGCATTTTCTTCCAACAGCTATTCAGTGGGCTTCTATATTAAATGCATCTAAGAGTTTTATGGACAGGACATTTGACAAATTTTGAAGCAAAAAAAAAACACTTCTCTTAGTTTTAAAACACTCCGAATTAACAAGTTTAGTGAAAATAAATGTCCTCTTTCTCAAAGCATCTTCTTCTGTGATGCTTTGAGCTTTGATGATGCTTGATTCAACGATGAATTAAAAATATAGATTGAACAAGATTCAAAGACATAATAAGAGAAAAAAAAATTCTCAGAAAATTAATGTTATAAATTTCTATTCAAGCAGTCTGCTCCACTGCGAAGTGAGAGATCTTGTCAGTATGAAATGCCTGAAAGAGAAATTGTCAAGATGACGAGATCCGACATTATGGATTTCAACTCATTTCTTTGACGAGGAGATGTTCAGCACTTGTCAATTGATTTGGCACTATATCCTAATGTGTAAAATGTTTTCAAAATACTGTTAACAAAAATTATTTTAAAAGTTATTAACGAATTATTAAGGCTATTTAAGAAATAAAATATTTCAAAACACTTATTTTTGCTTTGACTTCATTATTTTTAAAGCGTTAATTAATTTGATTACAATTAAAAATATCGTCAACGGAACAAATCTATTATTTGTAACATAAACAATATGTGATTTTACTTCCTGATTTTTGGGGAAATTTTAATTATATTACGAAAAGTATTGGGACCTTTTCATGTTATGTAAATGGCAATTTTCATTCATAGATGTTTAAATTTAAAATCAACTTTTTTTTCTGAAATATTTCAGAAATAAATCTCGATGGAACATTTAACATCAGAACATGCTAATTATAACAATTTATTACAAGAATTATTTTAAAGCACAAATAATAATTTTATAACAAAATCGTTTACTAAAATAAATGCACTTTTAGAAGTTTTTTAAAAGATTATTTTTGAGGAAAAAGGGTTTAACACGAGCTTAAGAGCAGAGTCTATTCATAAATGTTCCAGCTTCATTCACTGTTTCAATATTAAACTCATGTTGTTGAAAAACGAGATTTAGATAGATTTGATTTTTACGGAAAGTGTTTAACATGAGCCTCAGTGTGTGCTCTTAAGTGTTTCAGCTTTAATCAGAGATCTAATATTTAAGAGATCTAATTTTATGTAGTCTTCTTTCTCAAAGCATCTTCTTCTAACAGCGATCTTGTTTATAAAAGAGATCTAATTTTGTGTAGTCTTCTTTCTCAAAGCATCTTCTTCTAACAGCGATCAAGTTTGTAAAGAGATCTAATTTTGCATAGTCTTCTTTCCCAAAGCATCTTCTTCTAACATCGATTTAGTTGGTAAAAGAGATCTAATGTTGTGTAATTTTGTGTTCAATCGATATTAAATTCGTGTTTTTGAAAATCGAGAAAATATGTATAGATTTGAGTGAAACATTCAGGTAATTGTCAGTGACATTTTTCCATAAGGAACTTATTTTCAAAATAAGGTTGGTCTGAATATAAATTTCCATTCGCATAACTTTGAATTGTCCCAATACTCTTGGTGACATAATGTATTTCCGATTCATGACTTTTTTCTTGAAGCGAGAGACAACTGTTATTGCCCATCACCAGAGTTGATGATTAAACGGACTCATATTATTTTCCGTATGCACAGGTCAAAAGTAGTAATCTCTGCATTAGAACTTAGTAAGTAAGTAACTTACTGAGTAAGCAGAGAAGACGTCGAACCAGGAGGAACAACAAGACATGTACGGGTATTTAACCTGCGTTCTTTCATAATTAATGCAAGGAGACAGCCTTAGCCTCACTAGGAAGAGGAGAAACTGTTGCTGCGGAAGGGAAGTTATCGATCGTCCCGGTTCTCAGTTTGTGTGCTGCTGTGTCATCTGGTGCAGACATGGAGGTCCTTTTCGCCTGTTGCTGACGCTCGAAGTGGCAGGAAACGCCGCCATGTTCACTACTACGGAGGAGAAGAGGTTGGAGAGAGAAGACACCAGACTAAAGGTTAAAGTATCACCAGACTTGGTGTTGTCCCAACTATTCGTGCACTGAATTACAAGAAGTTGCTTTCTATCGGTTTTTGTTAGAGGAGTAAATGATTATTATCTCTCTCTGTTCAGATGCGATGGAAAACTTGAGGGTGGAGAGGAATTTTTTGCTATCGCCATTGCAGGCCGTATTTGTGAATAAGAAAGGGCATAAATTGTGAAGGGAAAAGGGCAAACGCTGTCCTCATCATGAAGACAAGAATGACTGATGAGGAGGCTTTAGAATTGCTTATCCGACGCTGACAGATGACTAACACTGAATGACATGAAGACCGTAAAGTGTTATGAGAGCGGCGTTTGTTGGATCAGCGGCTTTGAATTTTAGGGTTTGGCGACAGAGATGAATTCTAACAAGTATATATTAACTGAATCTCATATTTGTTTTATAGAAACCAAATGAAGATTTATTTATGGAAGAAAAAAATGTAGTACTTTTAAAACTTAAATTCTTTTACCGTTCAAAAGGTATTTAAGAGACCAAAAGGGATAGAAATATTTTCCACAACGTTTATTTGTCTCTATAGCACCTCTAAAAATTCTTTTAACATTGAAGATTTTATAGATATATAGATTATAGATTTAAAATATTTTATCACAGAGTAAATATGATAGAAATATTTTTCTAATGTTTATTTGTGTCTATAAAAATAAATAAATAAATACCCCCTCAAGCAGCTGCTTGCCACAAAGGTCTGACAGGAGCCTGTCAGTTTATATGCCATAGTAGAAGATCTGAGAGGATGGCAGGCCCTCAGCAGAAAACAACACGAACATCCATGCCAGTACTTTTAAAATTTCTCTTACCATTGGAAAGGTTTTATGAGAGACCAAAAGGGATAGAAATATATTTCCCAAGTTTCTTTTTATATTAAGTTTGAATTTTTGTTTTACCATTGTAGGGATTTTAAGGGATACTTAAAGTGATAGAAATTTTTTTCAAAGCTTTTTTTGTCTCTGTAGCATTTAGGAATTTTTTTTACCATCGAAAATATCTTAGGGAAAAAGAGAGAAGTGATTGAAATATGTTTCCAGTGATTGCCTCTATTTTACTTTTGGAATTGATTTTATTCTACCATTTAAAAAAAACTCATTAAGAGAAAAAAAAGTGAAAGAAATATTTTTCTAACGGATGAAGGAGTAGAGATTATTTTGAAGCGAGCAACTTTTGTTTCTCCTTAAAAGAACGTTCTCAATTTGCTTTCTAAAGTTTGGGTGTTTAAAAACTAAACACCCGTTTTAAACACCCAAACTTTGGGTGCAGTGGTGTGATGGGTAAGGAGAGATCATATACTATTTGGCCCCAGAATATTTTGCACCTTGTTACAATAAGAGTTACAGAAATAAAAACAGTCCTGCGTAATGGCAAAAAATAATTCTGAACTTCAAAGACGTATTTTTAAAACTATCTTTTTTTTGATAGTTTACGCAGGGCAACATCAAGTGGTTTCTTAACAAATGTGGTCAACGTTTAAAGATGACTCAAAATAGCTGGTTTATAAGGGTCTAAGGGTAAGCGAATTAAAGGAATTCTTGAAGGAATGCATGAATTATTTTCTCATGAATTTATTTCTTCATTACCTCTGCTTGAGGAACTTATAGAATTAATGAAACAAATAATAAAAAAAATGTTAAAAAAACAGCTTCTTATACGCGCCCTAAAAAATAGAAATAAACCCTAAAACACCATTGCTACAATCAGCCACCGATTTCGTATTTATTTCAAAGGAAGATAGGGCGCCGGAAATCTTGTTGAGTAGGGTAAATCGGCGTCCTGTCTTCCTTTGAAGTGAATACGAATTTAGTGACTTATTGAATTATCGGTATGCTTTAGGTTTCTTTTCTGCTTTTCAGGGCGCATATGGGAAGATAGGTATTTTTTAAATTTTTAATTTATTTTTTTTCTTTGCCACTAAAAATACCTACCTTCAGAAACTTTCATTTGATATATAGCTCATAAACAACGACTACATTTTTCCTTCCTCGTTTTATGGAATTGTGTTTGAGATAGCCCATGACATTGGAAGCGTTACAAGCTATAATTTGAGATACAACTCATTAGGTCACCAGCCCTAAATTTCTGTTCACTTTTGTGGGAAAGGAGAATGGTGGTGGTGGGCATAATTCGAAGTAGTCTACGACGGTCCTCATATGAGCTTTCATTTGACACCTAACTCGTAACTCTAGGCCCCTGCAGTTGTAAGATATAGCAGAAGAACGGGTTGGGTTGTTTTACCTCTGAGCGGCACTTTTTTGCACACCATGGGCTAAATGGCCAGGTCACATGGACCCCGAAGGATCAGAGAAGGTTGGGGGAGGGGACCCACTGGAACAGCTGTTGGGAGACAGATGGTAGCCTCCCGTCAAGGCCATTCAGCGTGTTCTTTAACGTGCACAGGGTATGGCTCTCCCGTACACGGGCCACGGCTTAATGTCCTATCCGACGGACGGCGGCCTTTCTAGGCCCATCGGTGTCCCGTACTGACCGTGGGCAGGGCGGGGAATTTTGCGGAGATAAATCTCAACGCTGACCCAGCTGGAACTCGAACCTGGGAACTACAGATTACGAGCCTGGCGCGCTACCGACTGAGCCACCCCCGCCCCAACAGAAGAACGACTTTGCCTTTTCCCTTTTATAGTGGGGAAGAAATCAAGGGGAGTATAATTTTATTGCCCAGAGTATTCCTCGTCCCAAGCTTTCATTTGACATACAAAATATTACGTTCGGCCCTCGAGTTCCGAAAATGTAGCGGAACAATAGTTCCATATTTTTTCTTTTTTTAAGGGAGGAGAAAGCATCGAAGGTCAATTTTTATATCCTATGACACTCACCAAGCCGTCCCGTGGCCGAGTAGTTAGCGCGCTTGGCTACTGATCTAAGGGACCTGGGTTCGAGCCCCGGGTAAGGCATGGTTGTTTGTGTCGTTTTTCTGCTGAGGTCCTCTCAGACCTTCTGCTATGGCATATAAACTGCCAGGCTCCTGTCAGACCTCTGTGGCAAGCAGCTGCTTGAGGGGGTATTTATTTATGACAATCACCGCGTCACAAGCTTTTATTTGACACATAGCTTTTACTTTCGCCACTCACATTCTGGAGATATAGAGGAACAATCGTTTTCACATTTCCCGTTTTTTATAGGGGATGAAAGCATGAGGGGGTCAATTTGTTGTAGCCTATGATTCTCCCCGAGTCAAAACACGCTTCATGTGACACATAAATCATTAAGTTTGAACGTCGTGCTCAGAAGATATGAGGCAAACAACTGTTTTGACGGGGGCGGGGGTGGCTCAGTCGGTAGCGCGCCAGGCTCGTAATCTGCAGTTCCCAGGTTTGGGTCGGCGTTGAGATTTATCTCCGCAAAATTCCCCGACCTGCCCACGGTCAGTAGGGGACACCGTATGGGCTTGAAAAGCCGCCATCCGTCGGATGGGACGTTAAGCCGTGGCCCCATGTGCGGGAGAGCCATACCCTGTGCACGGTTAAAGAACACACTGGATGGCCTTGACGGTAGGCTACCATCTGTCTCCCAACAGCTGTTACAGTGGGTGCCTTCCCCCAACCTTCTCTGAGCTTTCGGGGTCCATGTGACCTGGCCATTTAGCCCATGGTATGCAAGAAAGTGCCGCTCAGAGGTAAAACAACAACAACTGTTTTGACAAATCTGCACAAACCGACAAAGGAAAAGCAATAGGAAGATGGATAATAATAAAAAACGTTTATTACGTATAAAAGTAGAAAGAGATTACTTTAGAAGGCACAGTTAATGAAGAGCCCAGATGGCTTTTCCGCAAGTTCAGGTTATATTTTTCTTAAACAGAGGATTCTCGATTTGAACTAAATGCCATTATAAATAAAACTAATGCCAATATGCACTCAGTGGTCACTTTATTAGTTACAGTTCCATATTTTGTCAACAGTACATCAGATACAGAACTCTGTTATTTCTTAAATCGGCATTTTATAAAAAGACTGTGATTGAAGATAATTAAAATATATCGATCAAATCTACTTCAATTTCCATTTTGAACAATATTCTAAGTTAGCTGTTCCGTGGCCGAGTGGTTAGCGCGCGTGGTTACTAATCGAAGGAACCCTGGTTCGACTCCCGGGTACAGAATGGATGTTTGTGTTGTTTTTCTGCTGAGATCTAGCATTTCTCCTAATCTTTCCAATGAAGTATTAAACTGACAGTTTTTTTGTCAGATCTCTGTGGCAAATAGCTGCCTGAAGGACAATTAATTTTATTTCTTTTTGGAGAGTTACGGAAATTGGAATATTTATCATCAACAATGCCAGTTTATAATAACTTATGCGAAAGGTTAATAAAAGCAACTTAAACTGAAAGCAATAACATTTATACTAAACTTTATAAGCACGTGTAAGAGTGTACGTTTATAAGCACGTGTAAGAGTATGTTTAGCAGTTCGCATTAAAATTATAATTTTTTTTTTTACCAATTTTGGAATTTTTTCTTTTTTTGCAGAACGAGCAAACTTACTACATGTTTCAGCTACCATAACTCCTTAAATATTTAACGCATATTGCAGAAAATCTATATTGAAATTGACTTAATTGAGATATTTTTAAGTTATCTTCAATCACACGTCTTTATAAAAAGCTTATTTAGGAAGTTACTGAATTCTGTATCTGAGTGTGTTGACTTAACAGGTAGCTGTACCTAATAAAATGCTTGATTGTAAAATAGAATGGATATGTTGTTCCACAGTAATATAATTGAAACACCAATTACATTACACATATTGCACAATGCGCTTTAATCTTTAAGTTAAAAGAAACTGTTTTTTTTTTCTTCTGTATGTTTGAACCGTCTCGTGGCCGAGTGGTTAGCGCGCTTGGCTACTGATCTACGGGACCTGGGTTCGAGCCCCGGGTAAGGAATGGATGTTTGTGCTGTTTTCTGCTGAGGTCATGCCATCCTCTCAGATCTTCTACTGTGGCATATAAACTGACAGGCTCCTGTCAGACCTCTGTGGCAAGCAGCTGCTTGAGGGGGTATTTATTATATTCTTTCTTTGAATCTTACTCTGCACAAATCAAATGCAGCCCTGCATTTTTCTTTGTAGCAGAACTGAAAGAGTGGCGAATAACTTCGCGTGTATTCGAATTTATTCGAATGTGGATGATGTGTGAATTCGAATATGAAGACGAAAAACATATAATCAAAGAATTCGACTGTAGTTGCAAAGAGCAATGAAAGAATGAACGATCAGCTAAGAATAGGCGTATTTGCTGCATATAAATGGAAACTTACAAGTCCTATAATTCATTATTGAATTACTGTTCTGCCTGAAAATTTATGCACAAGAGTTTGCAAAAGATTGTACGAATAAATCTTAAATTTTTTACGATCGACAGAGATCTCGAAAATCGAGTGTCTTTTGCACTTTTGTTGTCTTATTTGCTGCTTTGTCCTTTGGTACTCACTGGTCTTTTCTGCAGAGATTTACACCGACAGGTTCCAGCCAGACTCTTATGAAATGGCTATCTGGGGAGAGATTCATTTTTCCTTTCTTTCAACATTGCAAGGCTGAACTCCAACAAATTGTGCCGAAATGAAATAGAAAGATCAAAGATCATCTGGTGAGAACGCGAAAGAAAAAAACTCACCTGTTACATTGAAATCTAAGAGAAATATAGTAACAACAACTCTTCAGAACATGGGAATGTCTATCTATTATGTTGAAACAACAAAAACACACAAGCAATGGAGAAACTAGGCTGGGGCAGTGCCCCAGGGTGCAAGAACCGTAGGGGCCCGGTGAGAGGGCCCTGATTAAATTTCAAGAAAAATTTTCTTAACGGGAAACATTAGGTGAATGTAAGTTAAATTGGACTTAAAGTTGTTAAAGACAAGAAAGCATATTCGAAATACTTGCTCTCCATGCCCTGTTTGTTATGATTTCAATCGTCATCACCTCTATTCCTCCGTATTCTTTATTCTATACAATTAAATGGTAGACAACGTCATTGTTTATTTTATTTGAATTGTTTAAATGCAAATGTTTTCGATTGCATGAAGGTATTTCCGATTTTTAGGACCATACAAAGGAAGGAACAACAAGACGGTGTTATTGAGGATTTTTTAAAATCGGTTAACTTTATGAAAAGTAGCATGTTTTCCACTATTATATCCTTAATATCATATTTTTATGTTAACTAGTTTCTATTTCACGTCATATTCTTAGTAGAATATTTTGTTTAACATTCAGTCTTCAACAATTATATCTTGGGTGGTGAGATTTTGCCACATAATAAATATGTGCCTGGAGTTCAACCGACATTGGCTTTAGATAAATGAAATTTGAAAATAAAGTAATAGTTTGAAATAAGGAGTATAATATGATTGGCAACTTAGCGGTGTACAAAATTGCTGCTACTGAAAAATTTAGGAGTCTCCCCCAAAAATGTGTCCTACTTCAGGGCCCATGGCCTACTTGTCCTCCCCCCTCCCCTCCACCCTCTGATTATAAACCAAGATTCCTGTAACGGAAGCAAAACTAGATTATATGATCAGAACACGGAAAAGCATATTTATTCTATAGAAACTAGAGATGTGTTTAGGCTGAAATTTTGGCGTTCGATTTCGCCTGAACCCAATTTTGAGATTGAAAATAATCTAACACATACAAAAATGCAAGCCGCTAATTCATTTTATAATTCTTTGTATTATAGGCTATTATAAACTTAAAAATAGTATAGCTATTGGAAGACCAAATTGAATTCTAATATAATATGGAGCGAAAAATACCAGAAATAAAATTGGTTATTCTTCATTAACATGATGATAAACGCTAAAAGTGATTAGTTGACAAAAGAGAAAAAAAAAAGTCTAAAAATAAAAAAATAAAGAAATAAAAAGCCGATTTGTGCCCATTTATAATTACTGAAGACTGATTACTGTCGCTCAAAATAGTGGCAACCTTCGTGTCACGTGTGTGTCAATAGTGGCAATCTTCGTGTCTTCATGTCAGTGATCTGGCAACCTTCGTGTCACGTGACACGAAGGTTGCCAGATCACTAATTTCTAAAAAAATCGTTGCCAGATATTTCTTCTGAATTCTGTACTCAACCTTAGTGTTCGGATACTATTTTGAGCGACTGTACCAGTTGAAATTATTAATAAAGTGATTTTTTTCCATTTCATTTTTTTTTACAAACTATTTTTCTATTACGGGAAGAATTAGAAAGTTTAAATTATAAAGGAGCCCCACAAAGCTCCAAGGTAAACTCATATCTAATAGAAACATAATAGAGACAGTTACTCATAAAGAGAAAAGAAATACTTATTACTTGGAAACGTAACAGAAAGACCACTTCCTCATAACAAGAAAAAAGTGTACCTATTATTTGGAAAACGCAATATGCAGAAAACGACTTACTCATAACAAGAAAAAAGTCTGCCTATTATTGGAAACTTAATAGAAAGAAGACGTTACTCATAACAAGAAATAAAGTTTACTTATTATTTGAAAATGTATGAGAAACATAAACGAAACTCCTCAGAGATGGCGGGGGGGGGGGGTATCTCAGTCGGTAGCGCGTCAGGCTCGTAATCTGTACTTCCCAGGTTCGAGTCCCAGCTGGGTCAGCGTTGAGATTTATCTCCGCAAATTTTCCCACCTTGCAGAAGGTCAGTAGGGGACACCGATGGACTTAGAAAGGCCGCCGTCCATCGGATGAGACGTTAAGGCGTGGTCCCGTATGCGAGAGAGAGCCATACCCTGTGCACGTTAAACAACACGCTGGATGGCCTTGACGGTAGACTACCATCTGTCTCCCAACAGCTGTTCCAGTGGGTCCCCTCCTCCAACCTTCTCTGAGCCTTCGGGGTCCATGTGACCTGGCCATTTAGCCCATGGTATGCAAAAAAGTGCCGCTCAGAGGTAAAACAACCCAACTCTCAGAGGTGGCGGGGTTAGCATCATCTGTAGCCCAGGCTAGTGATTTACATTTTCCATGCTCGAGTCCCACAGTGCCAGAGTTAAAATTTATCTCCCGTAACTTACACCTTGTGTGAGAAAGAAGGACACCGATGGGCTTGGAAAGGTCGCCGTCGATAGATGGGGGATAAACTATATCTTAAAAATCAACTTATATCTTAAAAAATGTTCAGTAGATCCCCTTTGTTAACCTTTTTTTAAAACATTGGGGTCTTTGTGACCTGGGAATTTAACCCATTGAGCCCCCCCCCCCACCAAAAAAAGTGCCACTCAGGGTTAAAATAAACGAACCCAACTTCTGCTATGATTGAACCCACCTAATGTAAAAACATAATAAAATAAGTTCTTCAAAGTTGAGATTAAACACGTTTCTTGATTTTTTTTTCAAATCCTATTCTCCTGATTATAAAATGCTCCGACATCAAAGATTTACCTCACATCACACTTCATAACAAGTCAATATAAAGCTTAAAACAATCATTTGATGTAAAGAATAAAGACATTATTTACCCATGTTCTTATTTATTTTTCAACTATGTTCGTTTAGTTTTTAAAGAGTTATGTAAGCAGGATTTGGGTTGGGTTGTTTTACCTCTGAGCGGCACTTTTTTGCACACCATGGGTTAAATGGTCAGGTCGCAAGGACCCCGAAGGCTCAGAGAAGGTAGAGGGAGCGGACCCACTGGAACAGCCATTAGGAGACAGGTGGTAGCCTCCCATCAAGGCCATCCAGTGTGTTCTTTAACGTGCACAGAGTAAGTCTGTCCAACACACGGGGCCACGACTTAACATCCCATCCGACGGACGGCGGCCTTTCCAAGCCCTTCGGTGTCCCCTATTGACCGTGGGCAGGGAGTTTTGCGGAGATAAATCTCAACGCTGATATATCAGCAGGTGGATTGGGTTGGGTTGTTTTACCTCTGAGCAGCACTTTTTTGCACACCATGGGCTAAATGGCCAGGTCACATGGACCCCGAAGGCTCAGAGAAGATTGGGGGAGGAGACCCACTGGAACAGCTGTTGGGAGACAGATGGTAGCCTCCCGGCAAGGTCATACAGTGTGTTCTTTAACGTGCACAGGATATGGCTCTCCCGCACATGGGGCCACGGCTTAACGTCCCATCCGACGGACGACGGCCATTCCAAGCCCATCGGTGTCCCCTACTGACCGTGGGCAGGGCGGGGAATTTTGCGGAGATAAATCTCAACGCTGACCCAGCTGGGACTCGAACCTGGGAACTACAGATTACGAGCCTTGCGCGCTACCGACTGAGCCACCCCTGCCCCTATAAGCAGGTGGAATATTTAAGAGCAGCTGTACTGATAGTAGAAATTTTCTCTTAAAGCACAAAGGAAAAGTCATGTATTTAAGCTTTTTAAGAAACATACTTATTTTTAGAAGTGGAAATAATAATTCATTAATCTTTCGGATATTTAAAAAAAACTTGCTAGAACAACTGTAATGTTACTGAAGCTGTTAACGTCCACTTGCTACAACACTTTAAATGCTGACTATTGATGAATATTAATGAAAGTTTAGATAGTTTAAAGTGAAACTTTAAATATATCTTCCGTTTATTTTAGAAATAATAGATCTTCGATTACATCTTCTCTTTGTCATAGTATTGGGACGTAGCTTAAATTTTGGATATTTATTCCTCCAACAATTTCAATTCATAAGGTGTGCAGAATATATGCTCGTGAAATATGTTTAACAGATTCTTCTGTCAAACATCCTCTTCAACTTCTTGCTGTCGACATAGGAAGTTAAAAATATGATATTCATAATCCGTAAAGTTTAAAATTATTTTAATGAAAAGTGAGAAACTAAAAAATTTACAGTTCTCACGAATACTCGAAAATTGTTCAAAGCGGCGTAGAAACTGAATCATTCAATAGCGGACAGTCCAAAGAATATATTTGCAAGTTAATCAAAGCATAGATAATTTTAATAATTGTCATCATGATTTCGAGGATTTTGAAGCAATTCTAAAAACGATTTTAATTTCTCGCTTATTTGCTGTTAAATATTCGATTTTTCTAGAATTTTTGAAATGCCGTATTTAGAAATATTATACGAATGTAACTGAAAAGCTCGGGGCGGGGGTGGCTCAGTCGGTAGCGCGCCAGGTTCGTAATCTGTAGTTCCCAGGTTCGAGTCCTAGCTAGATCAGCGTTGAGATTTATGTTCGCAAAACTCCCCGCCCTGCCCACGGTCAGTAGGGGACACCGATGGGCTTGGAAAGGCCGCCGTCCGTCGGATGGGACGTTAAGCCGTGGCCCCGTTTACGGGAGAGCCATACCCTGTGCACGTTAAAGAACACGCTGGATGGCCTTGACGGGAGGCTAACATCTGTCTCCCAACAGCTGTTCCAGTGGGTCCTCTGCCCCAATCTTCTCTGAGCCTTCGGGGTCCATGTGACCTGGCCATTTAGCCCATGGTGTGCAAAAAAGTGCCGCTCAGAGGTAAAACAACCCAACCTAACTGAAAAGCTCAAACTTGAGGAAATTCGATTTATCTGCAATTGCTCCACAGCAACAAAATAAAACATTAAAAAGCTTTTAAAAATAAAACGTTAAAATTTTTAAAACTTTAAATTCATTTCTTTTGCTGATACTGTGGTGACCACCCCTGTGTATATTTTAGGGCGGCGCACGCACTTAGGCCGTGATTTGTTTGCTTGCTGTGAAGTCTAAGGCAGTTCCCGAACCCAACATTAAGAATTCAGACATTACCATAATAAAACTGAGATAATTTGTAATTAACAAATAAAACACAACATTTATTAACAAGTTACTATTTCGACATTTTCACACATGTAGGTCCACTCATCGGACAATTTCATCAGGCGCCCTCGGCGCAACACTTCTCAATTTAAGGGGCTTACCCCAGCGATGGCGCAGCACAGTCCAAAAGTTACTTAAGTTCAGTTTCAAAAGGTGAGCAGATGACACCATATATTAGTTCCATACAGGGCGCGTGACGGCGGTAGTAATGTAATTGAGTGGGAAAAGTTAAAACCAGAGTAAAATCGATTTTGACCCTACCTCCTCGTTCCGTGCAGGCTGATCCCAGGGGACGACATCGCAGGTTGGCTAGCCGCTTTCCCGGGGTTGCAAACTTTCGCTTCTCGGTAGCTCGCTGTAACTCACATGGCTCTGACGACAACTCTCCTCATTTTCATCTTTCCAGCGGCAACAGCTCAAGACTTTCTTCCTTTGAGAGCGACGAATAACCACTGCACTTTTCCGCTTGCTTTTCGAGGTATCCTGTCCGGTCCCCCTGGAAGAGGTCACCTACGCTCATGCGTGGCTGTACGTGATTGGCCAGAGTAGCCGAGGTGCGAATCTCAGATCCACTCTGGCCAACGTTGTTTACCAGGCATGTCACGTAGTTCCTCTGCCATCTGGGGTTCCAGAGTCAATCTGGAAAATTCTATGCATGCAGCCAAGTTCCTCTTCGTCGAACTGGACTCCGAAAATGGAGGTACTGGGAAAATGGCCTTATGGAACGAGGATAAGGGCGGCCATGTCCCTCCCTGCCAAAAGTCGTGTCCACATGATAAAACAAATGTGGACACGACAATACAACACAGGAATTGATTACCTGTTTCACCCATTCGAAAAATGGTTATCAAGACGACCATACACACTATCCTACCAAAACATTAAGATAATTTGTATGTCATACCAATGGGAATCTAATTTCGAACTTCTATAACTTCTGAAATATGAAATAAATACCCCCCTCAACCAGCTGCTTGCCACAGAGGTCTGACAGGAGCCTGTCAGCTTATAGGCCATAGTAAAAGGTCTGTGAGGTTGGCAGGACCTCAGAAGAAAAACAACACGAACATCCAAGCCTTGCCCGTGGCACTAAGCTATAATCACTAAGCATAAATTAAAGATCATAATCGATCTATTTAAATTTCCATTTCCAAAAATATCCGTTCGGTATTTAAAGAGTTACGGAAGATAGAATAGTTAACAATAAATTGCATTGCTTTATAAAAATCATTCTTAATTTTAAAACATTGAAATAATCATTACGCAAACTTCTAAAAGTGCATATTTAGTTTATTTAAAAAAAACTTAAATTAACAACATGTATTTATCCGTTTCACTTACTTCTCTATCAGGAACCATCATACACCAACACTGCACTTTTGGGTATTATAATATTAAATTAACGTTGCCAAGAGAAGAACTTTGAGGCTAAGGAAGACCCTGAAGTGCTTGCAGACAGAGTCGTGATGTGACAACGGCTGCTACTGGTATCAGCCTTATTCAGCATTTTTCATTCGGAAACTGAGAAGAGAGGAACGCTTGACCTATATTGCATTGTTTCGATTGAAGTTCAGGTTCAGATGGGGGAAAATGCAATCAAAAATTCCTTTTGTCTTAAGTAATGAACAGTGGACATAACCCGCTTTTTGAGCTCGTCAATTTTATTTAATTGTACAGTCGCTCAAAAAAAATATCCGAACACTATGGTTGATTACAGAATTCAGAAAAAAATGTCTGGTAACGATTTTTTTTAGAAATTAGTGATCTGACAACCTTCGTGTACGTATTGAAACCTTCGTGTCACGTGACATGAAGGTTGCCAGATCACTAATTTCTAAAAAAATCGTTGCCAGATATTTTTTCTGAATTCTGTAATCAACCGTAGTATTCGGATACTTTTTTGAGCGACTGTAGGTGGTCATATTATTTTGATACTAGATCGTGTGGGCTCACTCACGGAAATATTGAACGTGTGCCTGTGAACGGTAACTGGAGCGTGTACAGTTGCTGTACATGCTCCAGATATTTTTCCTGAATTCTGTAATCACGTGACACGATGGTTGCCAGATCACTTATCTCTAAAAAAATCGTTGCCAGATATTTTTTCTGAATTCTGAATCAACCATAGTGTTCGGATATTTTTTGAGAGACTGTACATTCTTGTCTTAGCAATAAATCCATTCGCAAAAGTATGACGCTTACACCAAACAGAATGCAAAATTATTGTAATTTGATTTCATTGAACTAGTAGCAGGAAAGCCGTATTATCCAATAGGCACAGACTACTATGCCTAGGACCTATTGAAAAGCTTTTGACCATGTTTTTCCGCTTTGTATGATAAAAACTGTGATAAAATCTCTTATTGAATACAGAGAGATCAAATCAGTTACTAAGGTTTGTTACATATCGTTTTGCTATCCGAGAAAAAGCTATTGAAGATATTATTAATTCGTCATGTGCATTTGCATGGAAGGCTCTTAGGGAGAGAATTCCCATACAGTCAAAGACGGCTTCTTGAATTTGAATCTGTGATGTAAGGTTTAACATCAACAATGTTCAACTAAACCCATAGGTGTGTAATGTTAAAAAAATAAATAAATATTTAGCGGCGGGTTGTTCAGCAGTCAGAGAGCCTGACATGTTATCAAGTGGTCGTGGGTTCGGTTCCCATCTGGATAAAATAACATTTCGCTCTATACCTTTGTCAACCCCCCCACCCCGATAGGGCACCACCTTGCCGTGGTGGTTGTGGGGAGGCTTGTGGCCCAGCAACCGTTCGAAGACTCTGCTGATCGGTATGGCCCCGGTTGGACAGAGCCAAGACCAACCGAGGTCGAAGTCATCGCTGACCGGTTTAGTGGCCCGGTTGGACGGTGCCAAGACCTCACAATCAGGCGCTCTGGGGAGCAGTTCAAGGGCCCTGCCGAACGGATTGGTCCCCTGATAGGCAAGGGCCCTGCCGAACGGATTGGTCCCCTGATAGGCAAGGGCCCTTTTCAAAGTCTGGGTCCCACTAAGAGTCTCCACTCCTGGTGCCGAGCGAACTTGGATCTACATATCCTTGTTCATGGCTAACCGGGGAACATAGTAAATTCCAGGTTTTGACCGAGAGATGAGCTTTCCTTCTATAGGACTGCTCGCCATAGGATGTCGGGGACGAGATGCATATATATGGTGTAGCCTTGCCCCCGACAGTAGATAATCACGGCTTTCCATTCAATTTGGTAGTGTCGTGAGACGGAACCGGGGATTGCCGTGGTTGCTGTGCTGTGCAGCAACAAAGAGTACAATACCTTTGTCATCATATGAATAAACGCAGAATAAGAGGTAAATGGATTATATCAGAAGTGTGTCAGAATGAATATACTATTTCAGATATGTGTTGCTATAAATGGACTTTTTCGAAAGTGTGTAGCAGTAAATTTACTATTAGAAAACTAGTAAATTTACTATACAGAAGAGCGTCGCAGTAAGTGTATTATTTCAGATATGTGTCGGGGTAAATGAACTATTTCAGAAGTGTGTCACGGTAAATGGATTATTTCAGAAGTGTGTCACGGTAAACGGACTATTTTTAGCTATGTGTCGCGGTAAATAGACTTTCGGAAATGCATGGCAGTAAATGGACTATTTGAGAAGTGTGTCACGATGAATGTACTATTTCAGATATGTGTCGCTAATAATGGGCTATTTCTAAAGTGTGTATCGGTAAATTTACTATTTCAGAAGTGCGTCGCGGTAAGTGTATTATTATTTCAGATATGTGTCGCGGGAGATGAACTATTTCAGAAGTGTGTCACGGTAAATGAACTATTTCAGAAGTGTGTCACGGTAAACGGACTATTTTAGCTGTGTTTCGCGGTAAATGGACCATTTCATATGTGTGTCACGGTAAACGAACTATTTGATAAGTGTGGCACGGTAAATAGACTTTCGGAAATGCGTCGCAATAAATGAACTATTTCAGTGTGTGTCGCTGTAAATGAACCATTTCAATGTGTGTTGCTGTAAATGGACTCTTTCAGTGTGTGCCGCTGTAAATGAACTATTTCAGATGTGTGTCGCGGTAATTGAACCATTTCAGTGTGTGTTGCTGTAAATGGACTCTTTCAGTGTGTGCCGCTGTAAATGAATTATTTCAGATGTGTGTCGCGGTAATTGAACCATTTCAGTGTGTGTTGCTGTAAATGGACTATTTCAGTGTGTGCCGCTGTAAATGAACTATTTCAGATGTGTGTCGCGGTAATTGAACCATTTCAGTGTGTGTTGCTGTAAATGGACTATTTCAGTGTGTGCCACTGTAAATGAATTATTTCAGATATGTGTAGTGGTAATTGAACCATTTCAGTGTGTGTTGCTGTAAATGGACTATTTCAGTGTGTGCCGCTGTAAATGAACTATTTCAGATGTGTGTCGCGGTAATTGAATCATTTCAGTGTGTATTGTTGTAAATGGACTATTTCAGTGTGTGCCGCTGTAAATGAACTATTTCAGATGTTGTAGTGGTAAATGAACCATTTCAGTGTGTGTTGCTGTAAATGGACTATTTCAGTGTGTGCCGCTGTAAATGAACTATTTCAGATGTGTGTCGCGGTAATTGAATCATTTCAGTGTGTATTGTTGTAAATGGACTATTTCAGTGTGTGCCGCTGTAAATGAACTATTTCAGATGTTGTAGTGGTAAATGAACCATTTCAGTGTGTGTTGCTGTAAATGGACTATTTCAGTGTGTGCCACTGTAAATGAATTATTTCAGATATGTGTAGCGGTAAATGAACCATTTCAGTGCGTGTTGCTGTAAATGGACTATTTCAGTGTCTGCGCACTGTAAATGAACTATTTCAGATGTGTGTAGCGGTAAATGAACCATTTCAGTGTGTGTTGCTGTAAACGGACTATTTCAGTGTGTGCCACTGTAAATAAACTGTTTCAGATGTTTGTCACGGTAAATGAACCATTTCAGTGTGTGTTGCTGTAAATAGACTAGTTCAGTGTGTGCTGCCGTAAATGAACTATTTCAGTGTGTGTCGCAGTAAATGAACCATTTCAGTGTGTGTTTCTGTAAATGTACTATTTCAGTGTCTGCGCACTGTAAATGTACTGTTTCAGTGTCTGCGCACTGTAAATGTACTATTTCAGATGTGTGTCGCTATAAATGGACTATTTCGAAACTGTGTATCGGTAAATTTACTATTTCAGAAGTGTGTCGCGGTAAGTGTATTATTTCAGATATGTGTCGCGGTAAATGAACTATTTCAGATATGTGTCGCGGTAAATGAACTATTTCAGAAGTGTGTCACGGTAAATGGATTATTTCAGAAGTGTGTCACGGTAAATGGATTATTTCAGAAGTGTGTCACGATAAACGGACTATTTTAGCTATGTGTCGCGGTAAATGGACCATTTCATATCTGTGTCACGTTAAACGAACTATTTGATAAGTGTGGCACGGTAAATAGACTTTCGGAAATGCGTCGCAGTAAATGAACTGTTTCAGTGTGTGTCGCTGTAAATGGACCATTTCAGTGTGTGTCGCTGTAAATGGACTATTTCAGTGTGTGTTGCTGTAAATGGACTATTTCAGTGTGTGCCACTGTAAATGAACTATTTCAGATGTGTGTCGCAGTTAATGAACCATTTCAGTGTGTGTTGCTTTAAATGGACTATTTCAGTGTGTGCCGCTCTAAATGACTATTTCAGATGTGTGTCGCGGTAAATGAACAATTTCAGTATGTGTTGCTGTAAATGGACTCTTTCAGTGTGTGCCGCTGTAAATGAACTATTCCAGATGTGTGTCGCGGTAATTGAACTATTTCAGTGTGTTGCTGTAAATGGACTATTTCAGTGTGTGCCGCTGTAAATGAACTTTTTCAGATGTGTGTCGCGGTAATTGAACCATTTCAGTGTGTGTTGCTGTAAATGGACTATTTTAGTTTGTGCCGCTCCAAATGAACTCTTTCAGATGTGTGTAGTGGTAAATGAATCCTTTCAGTACGTGTTGCTGTAAATGGACTATTTCAGTGTGTGCGCACTGTAAAATGAACTATTTCAGATGTGTGTCTCGGTAAATGAGCTATTTCAGGAGTATGTCATGATAAATGGACTCTTTCAAACGTGTGTCGCGGTAAATGGACTATTTCAGAATTGTGTCGCGGTAAATGGACCATTTCAAAAGTGTGTCATGGTAAATGGACAATTTCAGATATGTGTCACTGTAAATGAACCATTTCAGTAGTGTCAGGGTAAATGGGCTAGTTGAGAATTGTGTCGTAATAAATGGACTATTTCGGAAGTCTGTGGTGTTAAATAGGCTATGAGAAATGTGTCGCGATAAATGGGCTGTTTCGGAAGTATGTCATTGTAAGGGACGGACCCCCCCCCCCCCGCTTTCCTATCGATGGAATACCAAGTAAAACTTCTTGGCCCAGCCGCTCCTGCGATTCTCGGAAGTGGGCTGCCCAAGAAGGAAATGTACGGTGGTCAAAGAATGATGATACCGAAGTGGACAGTAACGGCGGCAAGGTGATTGGCGAGGTCAGCGGAGGTCACCTGATAGTCAGACGCTGGTTGCTGCCACGAAACTTTGAGAGAGAGCTCTTTGGTACTCGGCTACAACAATCAAGTCAGGGACTGCTATGAATTATTCTTTGTGTGAATTAGCGAAGCTGTGTCCCGCTTGGAGGCTTCTGTGTAGGCCTGAGTTCGGTTTGCCGGGACAGGCAACCGGGTTAGATTGAGACCACAGTATTGGTCGTCCTTTTGAATCCATGTGTAAATATATGTTCTATAATTAAATATTTGATCCCAAGTCATTGTATCGAGATTCAAACCACCAGTTAGACACAATTACCTGACATAAGTTAGAAATCGCAGGAGAGAACCCACATGAAAGCGCATTGACCGCAAATAGCATAAGGTGGCTTTCACAGTCGCTAAGAAAAAAAAGGGTTGAAAAGCACTGCTCTAGCTAGTCAGGAGACTGAATGCAAACAATAAACAAGCAGACTTTCTTTTTAATATATTTAATTTTGTATGTCGGTTATTGATTGGCTGATATGTACCTCTTGGCCAGTTGTTGCTTACTTTTGATTCTTAGTGTTGGATCTATAAGTGTTTTACCTCTGAGCGGTACGTTTTTGCACACCATGGGCTAAATGGCCAGGTCACATGGACCCCGAAGGCTCAGAGAAAGTTGGGGGAGGGGACCCACTAGAACAGTTGTTGGGAGACAGATGGTAGCCACCCGTCAATGCCATCCAGCGTGTTCTTTAACGTGCACAGGGTATGGTTCTCCCGCACACGGAGCCACGGCTTAACGTCCCATCCGACGGACGGCGGCCTTTCCAAGCCCATCGGTGTCCCCTACTGACTGTGGGCAGGGCGGGGAAATTTTGTGGAGATAAATCTCAACGCTGACCCAGCTGGGACTCGAACCTGGGAACTACAGATTAGGAGCCTGGCGCGCTACCGACTGAGCCACCCCCGCCCTGTATGCATCAGTGAGGAAGTGTGAGTGATAACTGGGACGTCTATGGAGAGGGGGTCTCCATAGGGAGGTCTATGGAGAGACTACGAGAAGGCGCAGTTGACTCTTCGATAGTTCTCAGAGATTACCTAATAATCAATGCTCTGTATATCAGTTCAGTATACATGGGAATTGTAGATTCATCAACTGCTCAGTATCAGTCTCCCCAGTCGTTGCTCACGAGATGCCATTGCTGTGCAGCTCATCAACTTCCACGGAAGCCGTAAAAAGCAGTACCATTTTTAATACGTGAAATACGTTTTAACTCGACCTATGTGAAATGTGAGACAGAAAATGAGTTCAAATTGTGGTGGCCCTTTCTCGACACCTCCACATACACGTCAAGGCTTTGAGTTGCTGTAAACAATTTGTTATTGAGAAGGAAATAGATTCGCTTTTCACATGTTACTGTCATTTCAGGAATGATGTTTGATTTTGTGGAATGCTTAGTTTATTTCGCAATACAGATTCATCATTTTTTTTTTATAAAATTGATTTCTCGATTATTTCGTAAAGGTTTAGTTTGTATGTTTTAGTCATACAGTAACTTTTGGGACGCCCTGTAGCTAATAATAAATGTTGGAAGTACTTGTACTAAAGAGGTATTTACACTAAAAAAATAATAAATACCCCCTCAAGCAGCTGCTTGACACAGAGTTCTGACAGGAGCCTGTCAGTTTATATGCCATAGTAGAAGGTCTGTGAGGATGGCAGGCCTTCAGCAGAAAAACCGCACAAACAGCCATGCCTTACCCAGGTCCCTTAGATCAGCAGCCAAGCGCGCTAACCACTCAGACATGGGACGGTTAAAACGACACAGACAGCCATGCCTTAACCGGGGCTCGAACCCAGGTCCCTTAGATCAGTAGCCAAGCGCGCTAACCACTCGGCCATGGGACGGCTAAAACGACACAGACAGCCATGCCTTAACCGGGGCTCGAACCCAGGTCCCTTAGATCAGTAGCCAAGCGCGCTAACCACTAAATTAAGGAACAACCCTATGTTATTGTCGTGCCCACATTTATTTTAAATGTGGGCACGACAATAACATAGCGGGGGGGTATTTTAAATGTGGGCACGACAATAACATGGCGGGCGCGATCCCTTGCACGACGGGTTCGTGCAAGGGACCGCGCCCGCCATTGCTACTGTGTTTTCCATTTTTCATCCATCTTGGAACGCTCGTCCAGTGACAAGAATAATGTACCCCGCAGGTTCGGCAACACGGTCCAGTAGGCTCAGATGGTCCGGGTCTACGTGACCGGCGATCGTCAACAACAACAGCCAGAGTGATCGGGGAATCGCACCTCGACCCATGTGGATCAATGAGAAACACACACGCGCACCCAGATGGTAACAATTCGGTGGAGGTCACCCAGAAGGGTGCAAAGAATCGCCAAAAAGACCACTTCGAGAGCAGGATAGCAACGTAGGCAGAGGTGTTTTCGAGTCTTTCCAGCGAGTTATGGAGTCATATCAAAGTTGGATTGGGTAGTTTTACCTCTGAGCGGCACTTTTTTGCACACGATGGGCTAAATGGCAGGTCACATGGACCCCGAAGGCTCAGAGAAGGTTGGGGGAGGGGACCCACTGCAACAGCTGTTGGGAGACAGATGGTAGCCTCCCGTCAAGGCCATCCAGCGTGTTCTTTAACGTGCACAGGGTATGGCTCTCCCGCACACGGGGCCACGGCTTAACGTCCCATCCGACGGACGACGGCCTTTTCAAGCCCATCGGTGTCCCCTACTGACCGTGGGCAGGGCGGGGAATTTTGCGGAGAACAGACTGATTGACTTTGAGTAGTCTGTGTGAGACATTATCTCTTTCTCGTTCTCACGAGCTAAAACTAGGTGCTGTAGCCAGATAGTAACTTTTTCCCTCGAGTAGAAGGGACAGCGCCAAGAGTGCTTGTAAGGAAAGTTCATTAAGAATGTGTGTTAAAAAATGTATTTTTATGTGGAAATCATTATTTTGTTTAAAAGTATATTTATTGTGCCATTATTGTGTTTGCTCTGAAAGCCAGCCACCGGCAAAATTCAGGAGAGGAAGTCGGCCACTAACGCATTTCCTTTCAGATTTTATTGCGGCATTGGGCTCAATCTCGAGTGAAGGTTGAGCCTGATGAAGACACAACGCAGCTGTATCATATCCCCTATGCTGTGGTCAGTTCGTCCCTAAAGTTGTGGCATTCAAAATACTCAGGGTTGGGTTGTTTTACCTCTGAGCGGCACTTTTTGCACACCATGGGCTAAATGGCCAGGTCACATGGACCCCGAAGGCTCAGAGAAGGTTGGGAGACAGATGGTAGCCTCCCGTCAAGGCCATCCAGTGTGTTCTTTAACGTTAGGTTGTTTTACCTCTGAGCGGCACTTTTTTGCACACCATGGGCTAAATGGCCAGGTCACATGGACCCCGAAGGCTCAGAAAAGGTTGGGGACCCACTGGAACAGCTGTTGGGAGACAGATGGTAGCCTCCCTTCAAGGCCATCCAGCGTGTTCTTTAACGTGCACAGGGTATGCACACTAGGCCACGGCTTAACGTCTCATCCGATGGACGACGGCCTTTCTAAGTCCATCGGTGTCCCCTACTGACCGTGGCCAGGGCGTGGAATTTTGCGGAGATAAATCTCAACGCTGGCCCAACTGGGACTCGAACCTGGGAACTACAGATTACAAGCCTGGCGCGCTACCGACTGAGCCACCCCCCGCCAATACTCAGGGATGGTTACACATTATGCCAATGTGAAATTAATGTAGACGCTTTATAAATGTCCGTTTTCCGACAATATTCGTTCAGTATTTAATGGGGTATGGAAGTTTGAATATTTAATAACAGTAATGCCAATCTTAAGTAAAATTTACCTAAAACTTATGAATAGTGAAAATATTCTTTACACAAATTTTTAAAATATACACTTATTTTATTAAGCACTTTGATACAATATTTATTACTATGTTTTATTAAATTCTGAAGTCAAACTTGGTGATTGGCTTTGCTATTGTTAAATATTTAACTTTCATAAGTCATTAAATACTGCATGAATATTGCTGAAAAACGAGATATTGATATATTAGATTGAAATCTTTATTTGCTATCATAATTTCCAAAACAAACAAACTTGTTTTGAAAGCTATAGTGCTTTGACGTTAGTTTTTCTTTGGCAACATAGGGTTGTTCCTTAATTTATGGAGGCGGGAGTGGCTCAGTCGGTAGCGCGCCAGGCTCGTAATCTGTCCCAGCTGGGTCAACGTTGAGATTTATCTCCGCAAAACTCCCCGCTCTGCCCATGGTCAGTAGGGGACACCAATGGGAATGGAAAGGCCGCCGTCCGTCGGATGGGACGTTAAGCCGTGACCCCATGTGCGGGAGAGCCATACACTGTGCACGTTAAAGAACACACTGGATGGCCTTGACGGGAGGCTACCATTTGTCTCCCAACAGCTGTTCCATTGGATCTCCTCCTCCAACCTTCTCTGAGCCTTCGGGGTCTTTGTGACCTGGCCATTTAGCCCATTGTGTGCAAAAAAGTGCCGTGGGTTCAACCTTAATTTATTGAAATCAGCGTGTTACAGTTGAAAAAAAAATATCCATGCAACCGTTCGACATTTATTGTAGAACATATGCGCATGAAGATTTGGTGTGTTTCTGATTTCATACAAATGCGCAAACCAAAAATTCAGAAAGGTGAAATGCTAAAAGTTATTAAGAAAAAAAGGTAATATCTTTGATCAATTAGTAGGAATAATTTATCCTTTTTGGTTGAACAATGGGATAATTGATCAGGACATAAAAATCTCGAGATCCTAGGTAGGATGGATGATGGAGACCAAGACATGATCAAGTCAAATGACCCATGACCAAGTCTCGGGATTGGATAAGTAATGGGGCCATTTGGAAGTCACAAGGACATAAAAACGTTGGCCTGATAAGTGATGGGGATCATCAAGACATGATCAAGTCACAAGGACCCCAAAGCTTCAATGGTCAGATCATAAATAAGAAAACTCAAAGCTTTGGTTAATAGTTGATGGAGGCCAACAAGACATAATGAAGACATAAGGATTCAAACCTCTGCAGAGGACATGCGATGGAGATCACACAAATCATAAGAATACCGAAGCTTTGGCTAATAGGGATAAAGACCAACAGAACACGATGAAGTGATGACCGTGACTCAACGATTTCAGGGCTCTAGGTAGCATGACATAGATTATAAACCGGGTACTCTGAAAATTCCTCATTCAGTATAGAAAAGAGAAAAGGTTTACCATCTTTGATTTAAATTATTCAGGCGACGTATCATACAAAAATATAGACATGAAATTAAGAAAACCATTTCTGTAAGTTAAGGATATTTAAAACACAATCCTAGTTATCAATTTCCAGATTATTTAATTTCACGAATCAAAACTCTTCCTCCCTTCGTATAGGTAAAAACGATGAAAATAAAGTAATAAGACATTACATTTCAAATCTACCGCGGTCATTTCTTCAGAACTTTTTGTGACTATAAAACCGACTAGTGTCATACAACTGACTTTCTTTAATCCAGAGCTTAAATCTCTTTCGAGAAAGATCGAAAGATAAAAACACCCAACTCCGAGGAATTAGCGGAAGTCCACAACGATTAATCTTGATGAGAATAGATCCGCAAAACGTTGGATGCGACTCCGTTCTCTCGAGTCTCGAACAGCTGTATTGACGTCACTGACTGCATGGGAGGGAGGCTCTTTACACGGTCTCGCCGACATCTGCAACATCAGCTGGGGCGGCGGCGGTGTACAGACGGGTGAAGCACCCTCCAGTGCACTCCAGTCGTTAGCCTTGAATACGTGTCTATGCCCTACTGACCTTGTCCTTGGGGCACGAGAGACAAGCGTACGTCTGCACATTGAGGTCATCCCTCCGTGGGAGCGGGAAAAGAAAGATGAGGAAGATAGAGGAAGACTCAGAGGAGATGCTTGATGAGCTACTCTTAGAAACTTGAGTATTTTCTCTGAGAAACCATTTTCTCTTTATATATGGATTCAAGATGAGTTGTGCTGATTTTATCTTATCTTTTCTGAGCTCTTACGTTAAATGACCATTTGAGAAAAGATTTTATGGGAAGACTCAGCGGAAGTTAGGTTGTTTTATCATTGAGAAGCAGTTTTTGCTCACAATGGACTAAATGGCCTTGCCATATTCTGTGGCCCCAAAGACTCATAGAAGGTTGGCATAAGGGTACCCAATCTCTATTTAAATCTCTTTCGAGAAAAGTCTAAAGACAAAAACACCAACGCCGAGGAATTAGCGGAAGTCCACAATGATTAATCTTATCGAGAATAGATCCACAAAACGTTGGATGCGACTTCGTTCTCTCGAGTTTCGAGCAGTTATTTATGATTTGTCAGCATCTTGAATTAGCCAAGATTGGTGGAAGGGACAACTGTTAGGTGACAGATGGAAACCACCCTCCATCCAAGGTTGGGTTGGGTTGTTTTACCTCTGAGCGTCACTTTTTTGCACACCATGGGCTAAATGGCCAGGTCACATGGACCCCGAAGGCTCAGAGAAGGTTGGGAGAGGGGACCCACTGGAACAGCTGTTGGGAGACAGATAGTAGCCTCCCGTCAAGGCCATCCAGCGTGTTCTTTAACGTGCACAGGTAATGTCTCCCCACACACGGGACCACGGCTTAACGTCCCATCCGACGGACGGCGGCCTTTCCAAGCTCATCGGTGTCCCTTACTGACCGTGGGCAGGGCGGGGAATTTTTGCGGAGATAAATCTCAACGCTGACCCAGCTGGGACTCGAACCTGGGAACTACAGATTACGAGCCTGGCGCGCTACCGACTGAGCCACCCCCGTCCCTCTCCATCCAGGCTGTTGTTTAAAGTGACAGGGTATGGTTTTCCTGCACACGGGGACACGTCTTAAAATTTATGGTCCGAAAGTCCCCTTTTACCAAATGTTTTTTCAGTAATACTCCCTTCATAGTAAGATATGTTAATAGAAAAAGTGTTTTATGTTCTATTTAATCTATTTTCAGATAAACATTCAGGATCGTTTAATCAGGAAAGCGACGCTGAAGTTCGCCGCTTAATCAGCAAAACGTCCCCACAGGTTTCTAAAATCGTTACAATTGATGTGTAAAATATTTGGGAACACTGATGTAAATAAAATAAACCATTTATATTAATTCAAATGTGTGTACCATTGAGTACAATGGATACTGAATAATATAAGGTATATATACAACGCAATGTCCCCGTTGAATAATTATTGATGACACCACCAAACTTACACTTTGCCTTATTCACGGATTTCACGCATGAATTAAAATATTCTCAATGTTAGCTTTTCCCAAATTTGACATTTTCCAAATTTAGTGCAGTCTAACAGTGGAAATTAAACTACTGGAAAGTCTCCAGAAAAATAATATATGCAGACAAATAAACGACAAAGATGAAATTTTTAGCTAGTGTTTGGAAACGGAGCGAATAATCTGAAAAATCCACTGAAATTTCTCTAAGCGGGAGCACATTGGTCGTTACTTACGGGCAGAAGGTGTAAATGCGAAGTGGTCAAGTTCGAAAGGACTCAGACGTTCGTAAGTGCGAAACGTTTTTCGTCAATTGAATAGGGAGGTTAAGTTCTTCAGCATATAGAATATACTTAAGGTGTCCATATGCCCGATTTTTAGAGAACTGCCCCGGTGTCCCGAAAAAAAAAAAAAAAATCCGGAACTTCCAAATGAATCGTTTTTTGTTACGATATAGAATTGTCTTTTGATTTACGTGTATTTAATTAACACGTGTTTGGAATAACTGGGTCACTATGTTTACGCCTCTTTTTAATTTAAAAGAGCATTCTTTTTCTCTTGTGAAATTAGTACAATTTACATTGAGCACCAAACAACAGGTGCATGCCAGTGACGTAGTTGAGTGTTGTTGGCTAGGTCGAAATTTAGCACAAGCATCTCACGTGTGGATTTCGAATACCTGTGCCATGGTAAAAGTTACACCTCCCAAGCACGCTCCAGGTGACATTAAAGGTCACACCTGCACTAGACGCGTTTAGAGTGGTGCGAATTATTGCTACTCCTACCTACTGCGAATTAACTCTTACTGAATTCAGGATTTCAGGACTGAATCATTTTACTGAATTCAGGATTTCAGGACTGAATCATTTTACTGAATTCAGGATTTCAGGACTGAATCATTTTACTGAATTCAGGATTTCAGGACTGAATCATTTTACTGAATTCAGGATTTCAGGACTGAATCATTTTACTGAATTCAAGATTTCAGGACTGAATTCAGAATTCAGGAAGAATGCTCTCTGGATAGGATAAAAAAAACTTGAGAGGATTCAGGAAGAATATGCTCTGGATAGAATTCAAGAAACGCACTCGATAGGATTCAGGAGTGTATACCCTGGATAAGATTCAAGAAAAGAGCACACTCGATAGATTCAGGAAGACTATACCCTGGATAGGATTCGGAAAGAGTGCACACCCGATGGAATTCATATACCCTAGTTAGGATTCATAAAGTGTTTACCTTGGATAGGATTCAGAAAGAGGGCACATTCGATAGGATTCAGGAAGAGTATATCCTGGATAGGATTCAGAAAGAGTGCGCACTCGATAGGATTCAGGAAATGTATAAAATACACACTGGACACATTCAGAAAGAATACACACTGGACAGGATTCAGAAAGAATACACACTGGACAGGATTCAGAAAGAATACATACTGGACAGGATTCAGAAAGAATACACACTGGACATGATTCAGAAAGAATACACACTGGACAGGATCAGAAAGAATAAACACTGGACAGGATTCAGAAAGAATACACACTGGACAGGATTCAGAAAGAATACACACTGGACAGGATTCAGAAAGAATACACATTGGACAGGATTCAGAAAGAATACACACTGGACATGATCAGAAAGAATACACACTGGACAGGATTCAGGAAGAATACACACTGGACAGGATTCAGAAAGAATACACACTGGAGGATTCAGAAAGAATACACACTGGACAGGATTCAGAAAGAATACACACTGGACAGGATTAAAAATAATGCGCACTAGAACATAACTAGATAGGATTCAGGAAGAAGAATTTCTGGAGATCTGACAAAAGCAGATAAAAGCCTATTGTATCCCCATCGAGGGCAAGCTTGAGCTTGAAATTCTCATATTTATTGGGTGCATCAAGTTTCAGTGGTTAAGGATGTCTTTTAACTTTCCACTTGTTTTAAATTAGTTAACATAAATTTGAATATAATATAATAGCGAGTACCATTGAAAAACAACCGAGTAATCAACACTTTAAAACCAGTAATATAATTCAAGAGATTTTTTGCACTTTACCTCGAAGTGTTGTAAATTATTCGTGCGTGTGGAAATGTCTTCCTCAAGTCATTGTCCCAAATTCAATTCATTGTTACAAGAGCTCCTTAATTAAGTTTCTGTCCAATATTTGTGCCCCCCCCCCCAGTTGTTCCACTCGACTCATTCACATCATCGTGATAGTTCTAGTTTTCTGTTTTATCTTTGAATATTAACCGACACTTATCCCCAAAAAACTCATTCCCCCAACATGAACAATTTTTTAAGCTTCAGGTAGAGGGACACGACATTGACTTCCTTAAAAAAATTCTTTTGCCGTCGTTCTGCTCGTGTCAAGTTTCAAGAATTGTGTAATTGTTATTCCAAACGTGTTTCATTCACAAACAAAAAAAAAACACACAAACTTTTTTTCGAGCAACAATTCTTTAAGTAATTCCATGGCGACATCGCAATTGGAAATCACTAGTCTAGAGTAAAAACAAAGAAGTAGAAAAAGAAAAAGAAAATTTGCAATAATATAGATTTTTGATTCGTCATCTTGTACCCCAGACGAAGTTCACGACTGCAGAGCTAAAGAAATACTGCATCACTGAGTAATTTCAGAAGAAATGGATTTTCCTGCCTCTGGCCACTCACTCCTGCGTTTCTTTCTCGCTTTGATATCACGAATTTGAAGCACCTCTTGGTTTTTGTCTGGGGATGGTCTTTATGCGTGACCCTTGAAGGAACTTGCTCCTGGGAAAAGGAGAGCTCTCTTATTTCTTCCAATTCGGCGTTTCTTATTTAAGAGAAGAGCCTCCGATCGACCAGGATAAAGTTTCTCTAATGGTCACCAGGTGCGCCGTTGCTATGGAAATAGCTGCTCAGGTGCCTAGAGTCGAAAACGTGTGCGTCTGTCCCTTCTGAATTGCTGCAGCATCTTAATCGAAGCTTAATTGAGATTTAAAGGCTTTTTTTTTACAGTTTTATCTCTTCTTTATTCAGCATCAGCTTTATTTTTCTACTTCTTACTCCAACTTCAGTAATTATTTCTGTAATGTTGCACTGCAGAGAAAGCAATTTATAGGGTAGGTGATCCTGCGAGTTGCAAGACATCATGTAAAAATCCATCTCTTAATGCATCATGGCGAAATATCACAGAACGTTAAGTCCGTGCACTTGCTGCTCGAGATATCGCTCTGGGAATGATTTTATGGCTGAGTCGGCATGTGCCTGG
Source organism: Ryuthela nishihirai (assembly GCA_038380435.1). Lineage (NCBI taxonomy): Eukaryota > Metazoa > Arthropoda > Arachnida > Araneae > Heptathelidae > Ryuthela > Ryuthela nishihirai. The sequence continues at coordinate 39,275,193 of JAWZYU010000018.1, read as the reverse complement.
GTGTGTGAGTTCTTCGCTGCTGTCTTGGAGGAACGTTGGAAACTTCGTTGTTAAGCCTTTCCTGTGCATAGTTTGGGAGTTTGATGGTATGGATGTTAGTTTCTGGCGTGAGTTAAGATGGATGAGAAAAAGATCCAGGAAAGAAAGGCGATTGAGAAAACGGCATGAAAAGTAATTACATAAGAACTTCAAAGAATTTGTTGAGAACAATGTGAATGCAAAGAGAGGAAAGAAAGGAAATATTTTTTAACAAATTAAGAGACAGAAAATTGGTTTTAGTTCCTGCTTGGTGCGTTTAAAACTCGTTTTCTCTTACTAAATGTAATAAAAAGGATAAAAGATGAGTGCTCAGTTGTGGTAGCAGTGGCTTAGCATAATTGCAAACGGGGAGACTATGAGGTTGCGCAGTTGATTCCTAGAGGGTTCTTATATGCTCTATTACGAAACGTTTCCTGACACTTCCATATTATGGGAATGGAAAGCCACATTCAGAGGTTCCTGGGTTGGGTTGTTTTAATTCTGAGCGGCACTTTTTTGCACACCATGGGCTAAATGGCCAGGTCACATGGACCCCGAAGGCTCAGAGAAGGTTGGGGGAGGGGACCCATGGAACAGCTGTTGGGAGACAGATGGTAGTCTCCCGTCAAGGCCATCCAGCGTGTTCTTTAACGTGCACAGGGTATGGCTCTCCTGCACACGGGGCCACGGCTTAGCGTCTCATCCGACGGACGACGGCCTTTCCAATCACATCGGTGTCCCCTACTGCCCGTGGGCAGGGCGGGGAATCGGATTCTCTAACTTCGGGCTCGAAAAATGAAGCCGAACTTATCTCAAATAGATGACCCTATACGATCAATTTGTATTGATCTACACCCCCCCCCCGGATAGGGGACCACCTTGACGTGGTGGTGATGGGGCTGAATAGTGCCTCTATGAAGTAGGGTCACGGCCCGTTGTTTCCTCATTTGCACGATGGGATTTGGCCTTTGGTGGCAGAGCTGGTTTGGAGCCTGCGGACTGGTAAGAGAGCCTCCAGACTAGTGGGCTCACTGACCTGACTCAGGGAAGTTGAAAGTTCACACCCCGACTGTGGCTGTGGCTGAAGGCTCTGCGGACTGATGTTAGGGGGGCACCGGTCCAATGGGGCTTATCGGAGCAGCTCCAATAAAGTTGGGGGTACAGACTGCTTCTGGGGGGCAGCTGGTGCGTGGCACTATGGAGAGGACGAAGTTGAAGGCTTGCGACTGGGATACCTTAACCTCAGGTCGACAGGCTCATCGATGGAAAAGCCAGACTAAGAGTCTCCATCCCGGGAGCCGAGTCAATTTGGTTCTATATACCATCTTTGTGGCTAACCGGGGAACAGATTAAATTTAGGTTTTGACCGATGGATTAGCCTTCCTTCTATAGGATTGCTCGCCATAGGTAGCCGTGGATGAGCTGTGTCCTTGTGGCACTGCCTTGCCCCGGCGTAGATAGTGGTGTTTCAGGCAAACTCCCCAATAGTTGGTATGCAGTCGATGTACAGCGGTACAACTGGGACTTGCCTTTATTAAATGTATTGACCTACTTGCACATATTTTAGTACTCCTCTCTTGTGACATTCTGCACAGAGACAGATTAAAAATAAAAGTTAATATCCGTAATTCTAAAGCAGATCCAAACGACATCAATTTGTCTCAAAAACAATTTCTCTTATTTTCGTAATTTTTTCTTAAATGAAAAATCCCCATTTGAAGCTTCTAACGAACGGAATGCAACTACTTTTATATACAAGATATGGTAATTTTTATAATTATTTTTACAACGTCAAAATAGGTGTGATCTCTTTTTTATTACCGTACATTTATAAAAAAAGTGACTTTATAGCTAGTAGTTAAGCATTAACAGGTGAAACTAATCAAACTGGCACAGTGTAACCTTCGCTCTCGTCGTATATCATATGCCAACACGTTAAGTCAGTTAAACATGTTAAACCTATATTCAACGATCGCATGTTTTCATTTTTAGTCCCAAGTGGGAGATGATGGATAGAATGAGACAGCCAGCACAAGTCGGAATCTGGTAGTTATAATATATAGTAATGAATCGTTGATAAAACGAAAACTAATAAAAATAAGTTTCGTGTTAACCTTTGCAAATGGCTTTTTTTCCATGGCTCGGCTTCGAGTGGAAACCTGATTGATCTGTAATGCGTTGGTTGATGATAAAATTGGCATTTACAGTTGATGGTTCATTGCACAGGGATTTTGTACATAAATGCAAATGCTTTGCTAAATATTTTGATACAAGTTCGGAAAAAATAACCGAAAGCCTGCCTTTATATTTTATATGGATTATATAGTGACTTATACGTTAAATTTGAATCAGAAAATAGTAGGCAATGCTAACGAATAGGTCATCATCAGGATATTAGAATAACAAGTTAGTCGTTGAAAGTATCACATGTATATTTTTTATGATTTGATCATTTAACTGTAATGTTTTAAACATAGTTACGTTTTTTCGATTGTCAATATTATTATTCAACTGCATCATTGACACTAGACTTAAATCTGTTAATTCTGTTAATCTATCAGAAACAATATGGGGACGGGAGTTGAATCAGTCAGTATTAAACTATCAACGACTAACCGCTGATAATTTAGTGGTTAGAATACCTCTCACGTATTCAGGAGAAGTAAGTTTTATTCACTCATTTCTCTGCAAAAATATTTATTTAATACTAAACTGACAGGTAATCTGTGGCTTTTACTTTGATTGGTTCATGATATATTTCATTTACGTAATTTCGTCTATAACTCTGAGAACGGTATATTGGAATTAGTAATGTTTCATGATTATATAAGAATCACCTCTGCTGTTTGAAATTAGCTGTAGTTCATTTTTTTTAATATTAAATCAAACGTATATTATTAAACCTGCGGTCTTATTATATTATCTACAGTTACAATATGTCGTAGTATAACCTTTAATCTGATAAAGGTCAATCTCATTTTCTTTTATCCAGAGCTTAGTCAAAATCATACAATTAAATTTAAAATTGTATGATTGCCTATAAAAGATTCAAAATGTTCATAATTTGATCTTAAGATTCTAATGTTTATATTCAAAATATTTAGATCATTGTAGAAGACTCTTCCCAAATAAATACAGTAAGACTGGTAATTCTGTGATAACTCATTCAGTAAAACGTTATCGTTATCTGACCTTTTACGTGGCTGAGAGTTTATCCAGGTTTACTTTTTTATTGAATTCATTTTTTCAATGATTCTAATTTTTTGGAAAACAGTGCTTCCGCCTTTGACCCATGGATTTTTTTGTACTTCATTTTTTTCTTACATTGCTTAATTGTATACACGAGTTTTTTATTTTATTTCCATTCCTTAAATGCTAGTCCAACTAAAGTTCTCCCTCATTAAATTTTGCGTTAATGTGTTTACAGTTTACACCAGTGATGCGCACTCTGCAGGTAGCGACCCCTTAGGCGATCAGGCGAAAAAAAAATGGGTGTCGCGGAAAATTTTAATTAAATATAAATCATCAAAATCAGTCCATTTCAAATAGTAATTTCACCTTAAAATAAAAACAGCATTTATTACATGAGCATGATATAAATACACGTTGAAATGCTTGAAGGTATGCATCAATTTAATTTTTAAAAAATGAGGTCACAGTTGGTTTAGACAATATAACGTTTACTTTTATATGCACTATAGGAAATAAAAAAAATGCAACTCTTGCAAGAAGTTATGCAAATGTGACGAAATTTAGGGAGGCGGTAATATATGGAAATGCATGGAAATGATTAGGTTTGCAGGACGATCGAAACGATTGGACAGGAGCGGGCTGACGTCACAGGTGAGGAGTAGTCAAATACAGATTAAGGCAACCAAAGCTCCCTGGTTGACAAAACGTTGTGGAAATTGTTCTAAACCGCTAAAGATGACCTTACGTGGACGTCGACAGCCGTTTCAACAGTTAATAGACTTTGAGCGTGGAAGAATCATTGGCTTTAGAGAAGCTGGTTTGTCGTACAGGGATGTGGCCAACCTTGTTGGCTGCAATCCCGACACCATCGTACACTTATGGTGCCAGTGGGTTCAAGAAGGATCCAGCACACGCCGACAAGGATCAGGGAGACTACGTATGAACACGGAACGACAGACCGCCATTTGCGACGCATGGCATTGCGTGACAGATTCGAGGCTACAACGCAACTGCAAAGGGAATGGCAACAGGTAACACATGTATATTTACCTGGCGGGCAGTAAACAATAGCCTTTTTAAGTTTTCATTGTGAGTCTATCGTCCGGTACTCCGTTTGCCCCTCACATCTACCCACTGCAAGCACGTTTTCAGTGGTGTCGCCTCAGACAGAACTGGAACGAACAAGGGTGGAGTACCGTGGTGTTTAGTGAAGAATCTCGTTTTCGTCTTGGTCAGCACGACGGTAGACAATGTGTTCGTTATTATTCAGGGGAAAGGAATGCCACCCAGTGCGTGCGACATCATCACACAGCTCCAGCACTTGGTGCCTTGGTATGGGGTGCCATTAGTCGGACATCTCGGTCAGAACTGGTCATCATAAGGAGATCTCTAGCTGCTCAACGATATGTTACCGACATTTTGCACCCAATGGCTGTCCCATTTGTTCAGCAGCACAGAACCTCTTACCATTAAGATAATGCTGTCTACACACAGCCCACATTATCTGCAGTATCTACACGAGCAAAACGTTCAGGTATTGCCATGGCCAACACGCTCGCTGGAACTTTCATGTATTGAATACGTCTGGGACATGATGGTCCGCCAGCTCCAACAACACCTAAGAGGTGCGCCAACCACTGTCGCTGAAATGGAACAGCGAATTCTGGCTATTTGGCGTTCTATCCCTCAGTAGGACATTATAGAGCTGTACGATAGCCTCCCCCATCGTGTTCATGAATGCATTGCTGAGCAGGGCGGTTCAACATCATACTAATTACACCACTTTTTGGGGTAGGTAAAGTGGTAATTTTCCCTATTATTTATTTGATAACATAATCAATCGCGAATCTCAGTGTATGCTAACGCTGCCCCTGCGTTTCACTAAAATGGCATTCATCCTTCCAGGAGTTGCAATTTCTTTTCCTGTAGTGTGTATTTGGAATTATATATATATATATATATACAGGGTGTCTCAAAAATATAGGTACAAACTTTTAGGGGAGGTAGATAACATCTAAAGGAATGAGAATTGTATAGCAACCCATAACCGGAAACGTCACCGTAAGTCAATAGACGGCGCTGTTCATCAGTGCGCTAGAGGGGAAATTTCGAATTTCCTCATTCGAGCGGTAGTCGGCTGGCGAAGAGCATGCAAAGGTATTCGAACAGGGAGCTGGCAAACATGCGCTTAGTGTATGGAATAGCTAAGGGAAACGGACGAGCCGCTCAACGAATGTATCAAGAACGCTTCCCACACAGATATGTACCGGGTCACCGTTTGTTTGCACGTGCGCATCAAAATTTGTGCGATTATGGGTCATTAAGAGGTAGCAAAAGTGAGGGCAGGCCACGAAATCATCTAGTACGCCATTTGTAATAATTATGTCCAATAAATGTTTTCCCATTAATCACTGTCTTGTGTCCTTTCAGATCTTGTACCTCTGCTACCACTTTCCCATGACGTTTCCGGTTATGGGTTCCTACGCAATTCTCATTCCTTTAGATGTTATCTACCTCCCCTAAAAGTTTGTGCCTATATTTTTGAGACACCCTGTATATTTGCCAAAAGTGGGCAAACTGCGGCTCCCGAGACAATATTGGGTTTCATTGCCAATTATCCTAAAATTTTATATTAACCCTTTGAGAACTGGGAGAGGAAATTGTAGGCATCCCGTAGACACGAGAGGTATAAAATTCAGAAGTATACCATGAAATCGCCGTTTTCAATAGATTGCGAAGTAGACGAAAACGTAATCAAAACTTGTTTTAAACAAGTACGGATGATGCAACTGCACTCTTCTTGCAGTACACACAAGTTACGCGCTTGCGGCGGTAGCGGAATGTAACTAGTAACTGACTTTTAGAAACAAATCCCAGAAGAAAAGTATCCCAGTTATCAGAACACTGGCTTCCGACTACTCTCTGTTTTTTGGGACAACTTTAGATAGATAGATAGATAATTTTTATTTCAGATAATGTTTTACAGTATACAAAAACTTTTGAAGTCTCACAAGAGCAGGGTCGTTCGTGTGTAACGAAAATTGTCAAGTCAAAACATCGTGCTATCCTCACTAACAGACACCTCGCTCAGCTTCTTAGAACAGCTATGACATCCTACCAGCCAGATTTTAAACTATTACCTGCAAAAATGAAAACTAAATCAAAGTCTTCAACGAGCAGAGATTAAATATGTTCTGCTTTGGTGAGTAGGGCTACTGCATAGGTGGGGCAAGGGTGGCTCAGTCGGTAGCGCGCCAGGCTCGTAATCTGTAGTTCCCAGGTTCGAGTCCCAGCTGGGTCAGCGTTGAGATTTATCTCCGCAAAATTCCCCGCCCTGCCCACGGTCAGTAGGGGACACCGATGGGCTTGGAAAGGCCGCCGTCCGTCGGATGGGACGTTAAGCCGTGACCCCATGTGCGGGAGAGCCATACCCTGTGCACGTTAAAGAACACGCTGGATGGCCTTGACGGGAGGCTGCCATCTGTCGCCCAACAGCTGTTCCAGTGGGTCCCCTCCCCCAACCTTCTCTGAGCCTTCGGAGTCCATGTGACCTGTCCATTTAGCCCATGGTGTGCAAAAAAGTGCCGCTCAGAGGTAAAACAACCCAAAACAACCCAACTACTGCATAGTTGTATTTTTTATTATTTACAAATACAATTTTAAAATAATATTTTCTGCGGTTCTTGAACATCAAAAAATGTATGAAAAATATTTTATGTGGCTCTTCTTATCAATGAATTTGCCCATCCCTGATATATATATATTTTTTCTGTGTTGATTTCTCTCTTTTTCATGTATATGTTATTCGAACCACATTTTTCGCTGTGTACAGTCGCTCAAAAAAATATCCGAACACTATGGTTGATTACAGAATTCAGAAAAAAATATCTGGCAACGATTTTTTTTTCGCGTACTGTACACGAATGTTGCCAGATCACTAATTTCTAAAAAAATCGTTGCCAGATATTTCTTTATGAATTCTGTAACCAACCATAGTGTTCGGATACTTTTTTGAGCGACTGTAGGTGGTCATATTATTTTGATACTAGATCGTGTGGGCTCACTCACGGAAATTTGAGCGTGTGCAGTTACCGTTCACAGCAAACTGGAGCGTGTGCAGTAACTGCACACGCTCCAGTTTGCTGTAAACGGTAACTGTAGCGTGTACAGTTGCTGTACACGCTCCAGATATTTTTCCTGAATTCTGTAATCACGTGACACGAAGGTTGCCAGATAACTAATTTCTAAAAAAATCGTTTCCAGATATTTTTTCTGAATTCTGTAATCAACCATGGTGTTCGGATACTTTTTTGAGCGACTGTAATGTCTGTAGATTTGTTGCTGACACAAAGTCGATCCAAAGATCTCATAATTATAACAAGTGAATTAAACTGCGCTATTGGTTCCTTATCCACTTATTCTTATTATTGCTAATGTACTCCATTACAAACCATATAAATTTGCATATCGATAAACTTTAAAGAGAAATTAAGCATTTTCAGGCCACTAAAGCGCAACGAAATCGGCACGATCTACAGGCGATTAAGTGAGTCTGGAAATGCTTCATGATGAAAACTGAGAGCTAAAATTAAATGGACTCTACGAAATGAATCCTTGTTCTCCCAAAAAATCGGTCTTGTTAACACACTTGCAGGATTTTAATGCGAATCATCACTGTGATGTTGAGCTGCCATGACAGTTGAGCAAGAGAGGAAGATGAAGATGAAGGGGTCTAGAAGAAAGTGAAGAGATGTTGGAGGAGGGAGAAGATCAGGTCTTACCCAATAAAGCTTAGTGAACAGGAAAGGGATAAAGAGCCTCGAAAATCTAAAAGGAAATTGAATCCTCCCAGGCTCCAGGGCATCCGGACTGGAGGAAAGACTCCCATGCGCCAATTTACCCTCTCTCCGCCAACCGAGACTTTGTTCTTTCGTAAAAGTTCGCTTTTATTTTTGCTCTTGGGTTACACTGAGGAATTGAATTTCCTATTTATTTTGTAGAGATACTTTTTACCGTGACTTGGTCGTCGGTAATGGGCAATCCGACACATAGGACGAAACTTGTGTGAAAGGATTATTACTCTTTGTTACTCCGCACGTTTTCTGTGTGAAAATGATGCTGATAATGACTCTCAGTTTTAAATTATTTTGTTTGTGATAAAATGATAAGACAATAGAGACTCTTTTTTTGTCATAATCAAATCATAACTTTGTGTAAACGTGAGATGAATAGGATTTTTGAAATTTTATATTTATTACTACTAAAATATTTCAGTCTTTGAAGCTTTAAAAATAATCATGCTTTGAAAACCTGTCTATTTTATTCGTTCTTGGGGGGGGGGGGGGGGTGTTCTGTGAGGGGTGCGAAAGAGTAACTGCTTTAAAGATCTAATATTTAAAGATGAGTGTTTGTGTGAGCTCATCTAAAGATTTAAAGTCACAGAACTTTGCATGAATTTTCCCTTGTCCAGAGAAGAATTATAGACTTAATATTAGTTGTTAAAAAAGGATGAGTACTCTGTTAAATTTCTTGAAATTCTCATAGACTTAACATTAGCGGTTAAAAAACTTTGAGTATTCTGTTAAATTTGTTGAAATTCCCATAGACATAACATTAACGGTTAAAAAACGATGAGTATTCTGTTAAATTTCTTGAAATTCCCATAGACTTAACATTAGCGGTTAAAAAACTCTGAGTATTCTGTTAAATTTGTTGAATTCCCATAGACATACATTAACGGTTAAAAAACAATGAGTATTCTGTTAAATTTCTTGAAATTCCCATAGACTTAACATTAGAGGTTAAAAAACTCTGAGTATTCTGTTAAATTTCTTGAAATTCCCATAGACTTAACATTAGCAGTTAAAAAACTTTGAGTATTCTGCTAAATTTGTTGAAATTCCCATAGACATACATTAACGGTTAAAAAACGATGAGTATTCTGTTAAATTTCTTGAAATTCCCATAGACTTAACATTAGCGTTTAAAAAAACCTTGAGTATTCTGTTAAATTTCTTGAAAGTCCCATAGTCTTAAAATTAGCGGTTAAAATCCTATGTGAACCAGATTGAATTTCTCGAGATTTTCATAAATCTAATATTAGCTGTTAAAAACCGGTGATGATTGGGTTGACCTTCCCGAAATTAACGCAGAATTAAGATTAATGATTAAAAACCGGTAGACAACATTATAAATCCACAGACTTACCATTATCGGTTGAAAACAGGTGTGGACTGGGCTGAATTTGTCGAAATTTCCATACACTATATAATTGTTAAAAACCGGTGAGCACTAGATTGAATTTCTGGCTTAACCTTAGCGGTTATTGAAAACAATTGTTTCAGTGTATAAATCTAAAAAAAAACAATAGTTTAATTAATTTATTTGTGCTTTCGCATGACAAAGCCATTGTTTCGGAAACGGGCCAATAAATATTTTAAGAAGGAGAAAAAGAAAGAAAGAGGAGGACGAGTGGAACATCATTTTATTTTTTCGAACGTTTTGTTTTCCAAACGAAGGCAATCGAAAATCAGACCAACGCACAGTAAATTTGTTAATAAAAATAAAACTAGTATTAGTGTGAATTCTATTTTCAGAAAATTTGTACTGCAATACGTTTTAAATTGATTCACATTAATATTGAAATTCATTTAATATTTATTATAGTTATTTAAACAAACATCTATAATGTTAAAGTTGATATACTTTCTGTTTTCTTATCTTACCTGCTCATTTCATACAGGTAAGGGGCCATAACAAAAATAATTTGCAAAAAAAAGAATTTGAAAAGCTTTTTAAGATTGAGATAACAGTGATTTATGAGTGAAATTAAGTGAGGAAAATGTCTGTTACCACACGAAACAGAACGTAAAGAAATTTTGAAAAAATTTCATATCCTTGGGCAATGTTTCGTTTGAGAATATTTTTGAGCAGTTTCGTCGTCATTTTGGTTTCAACAGCTGGATTTGGTACGTTTTTGATTGTGAGATTATTATTCTGTGAAATATCTATGAGAATGTTCGAGAGTTATATAAAACAAATGAACACTCACACCAAAAACATAACAAAAACAGCAATAATATTAAAGAGACGGAGGCAACAATAACAAACAGCAAAAGATCAGCAGCATCACCAGCAACAATGACGAATAACAAGCAGAATAAACCACCACAATAATGAACACCAGAACAAAAATAATGACAATAGAAGGAACAACAACAGAAGAAAATGAAAAAAAAGCGATAAATAGCAGCTTTAGCAGCAACAATAACAAGCAACGCAATCAGTAGTTTCAGTTCGTTTGATCAGTTAAATAGGTAATTATTATGAAAAGACTTTAATGCCCATTTATTTTGCATCATCCAACATTGTTTCGTTTTTTCACTCTTTCGTTTGTTCGAGTTGGGTTGTTTTACCTCTGAGCGGCACATTTTTGCACACCATGGGCTAAATGGCCAGGTCACATGGACCCCGAAGGCCCAGAGAAGGTTGGGAGAGGGGACCCACTGGAACAGCTGTTGGGATACAGATGGTAGCCTCACGTCAAGGCCATCCCTGTCCGAGAGCCATACCCTGTGCACGTTCTTTAACGTGCACAGGGTATGGCTCTCCCGCACACGGGGCCACGGCTTAACATCCCATCCGACGGACGGCGGCCTTTCCAAGCCCATCGGTGTCCCCTACTGACCGTGGGCAGGGCGGGGAATTTTGCGGAGATAAATCTCAACGCTGACCCAGCTGGGACTCGAACCCGGGAACTACAGATTACGAGCCTGGCGCGCTACCGACTGAGCCACCCCCGCCCCTCGTCTGTTCGAGGAAATAAACAAAATTATATCCCATTTATTTATTAGCACCTAAAATATTGATATTTCTTCCAGAGCTTAAGATTCCAAGGATCAGTCCAAAATATTAATGTGAACATTGACCTCTTTGCTGCTTTGTTAGAAAGAAATGAAATGAGAAATAAGAGAACGATGCGATTGTTTTTATTTTCAGATGCAAAATTTGTTATGATAACAAACAATAACCCCAGTGCGAAAGTGTCGCAGAAACGAACCTCAGACTATAAATCTGGTACAATACAGAGTGTGCTTCCTGATGACTACCTAAAGCTCAAATAGGAGAAAAATCAGCGCTTTGTGTATTCCAAATTAAATTTTGTTTAAATCACCACCACCATCCTCCTCCTCTTCCTATGTTTCATTCTGTTTGTTATTCCTGCCTTATGATGGAAATTGTTATTGCAGCTGCATCATATCTTTGGTATATAATTTTCGGAGACCGCATCATCATCGTCATAACCATTACCACCACCACCACTATCCTTCTGCTCCTCTGTTTTTTCTGTGTGTTACTCCTGCCTTATGATGGAAATTGTTATTGTAGCTGTATCATAACTTTGGTAATCATTTTCGAAGGCCCCATCATCATCATCATAACCATTACCACCACCACCACTATCCTTCTGCTCCTATGTTTTCTTCTTTGTATTATTTCTTCCTTATGATGGAAATTGTTATTGCAGCTGCATCATATCTTTGGTAAATAATTTCGGAGACCGCATCATCATCATAACCATTACTACCACCACCACTCCTTCTGCTCCTATGTTTTTTCTGTGTTACTCTTGCCTTATATGATGGAAATTGTTATTGTGGTTGCATCATATCTTTGGTAATCATTCTCGAAGCCTCATCATCATCATCATCATCATCACCATTACCACCACTACCATCATCATCACCATTACCACCACTACCATCATCATCACCACCATCACCATCCAAATGCTTTCTTCTTCTGTGTGTTCCTACCTTAAGATGGAAACTGTTATGGTAGCTGCTTCATATCCTTGGTAATAATTCTCCAAACCCGCACTCACTATTGACTCAAAGTACATTCATGTCATTTTAATCAGAAAACTCCAATACATTGCCTGATATTAATATCGTGCACGTTATCATGCGCTTAGTAGCGACCTGTATTTACGCACAGCGAGCAAGAGTCAGTTACCGCAGATGATCAAAGAGCAAAAAATTCAGTTCCTGTCGTGCAAAGCGAGTCTGCTGCATACCATTACGTATTCTTCTTACTGGGTGCCTCCAGTCAACACTGTGACGTACTTCCTGTTCCAGGAATGGTTCTAATATAGAGCACTAATTGTTTTACCGCAGAGAGAATAGTGAAACTTTACAGCTCGTGATACATTAGTTGATGAGGAGAGAGCTGGCCGATTACAACACAAACTGATGGGTGGCAGCGCAGACCTTTCCGTGTAAGTCTAGATTTTTATGGGAGAATCCAAATTCTTCCCAAGGGATCAGAGATTCTGGTGATTATCGAAGAACACATGTAATTATAATATCACTGAAAATTTATTTCCATTAAACGTGAAAAATAAATTAAAACAATGATAGGAAACTGTTTTTTGCTCATTTAATCGAAAACGATCCACCTGTTTCTCTGTAGACATTTAACGTTTTTTTTTTTCCTTTTTAGAGATAAACTTAAAATTCTTTTGAATTTGTTCAGTATTGACGACATATTACGATTAGCATTTTACAATCACCCAATGATTATAAACAGCTCTCTAACGGTGGGAAAAGGTTCAAAATGGTAAATTTTTAAACGGCTATTCCAAACGATCTATTTACAACAGAAATTTGAACATTTGTTTGGGTTGGGTTCTTTTACCTCTGATCTGTACTTTTTTCACACAATGGGCTAAATGGGCAGGTCACAAGGACCCCGTGAACTCAGAGCATGTTTGGGGGGGGGAGAAATTCACTGGATAGCTGTTGGACGACATACGGTAACCTCCCGTCAAGGCCACCCAGCGTGATCCTTAACATGCACAGGGTACGACGCTCCCGCACACGGGCCACGGATTAACGTCCCATCCGACAGACGGCGGCTTTTCCAAGCCCATCGATATCCCCTAGTGACCGAGGGCTGGGCGGGGAGTTTCGTCGAGATAAATCTCAACGATGGTCCAGGTGTGAACATTTCGTGATAGAAGGTGTTGGAAGAGCTCTACATGGGCAACGTTGATCATTAACCCTTATTCTCAGGAGTAAGTGGTAAAGCGCAACTTTTTTTTATTTTAAGAGATAATTTTTTTTTGCTTTATGTGTACTAATACAATGTTACCATTTGCATTTTCCACTGTTACAGATTCGGTTTCCGCTATTTTCAATCCTTTTTGATTCAGAGCCCGCTTTTAATTTGTTTTGCCATTTGAAACAAATTCGCCGCACATTTTCCGCGTCAGTTTAACGTTATGAATATCATTTGGTGAGTTCCTTAACGCCTATCAAATATTAGAATAACATTTGGTGAGCTTACAATAAGGTCACAAGGAAAGTCTCCAAGAAAGATGGAGAAGATGAATTACTGATCAGGTGTTAGGAGACAGAAAGAAGCGTTCAGACAAGGATAGTTAGCGTGTCCTTTAAGTAGCACAGGGTATGGTTCTCATGCACACTGGCCACGGATTAATTTCCTATCAGCGGACGGTGGCCTTTTCAAACTCATTGATGTCCCCTAACTCACCGAAATGCTGACGGAAGTTAGAGGAGAAAATTGTGAACTCATTCTCAGTTGGGATTTGAGTTGGGTTGGGTTGTTTTACCTCTGAGCGGCACTTTTTTACACACCATGGGCTAAATGGCCAGGTCACATGGACCCCGAAGGCTCAGAGAAGGTTGGGGCAGGGGACCCACTGGAACAGCTTTGGGAGACAGATGGTAGCCTCCCGTCAAGGTCATCCAGTGTGTTCTTTAACGTGCACAGGGTATGGTTCGCCCGTACACGGGCTTAACGTCCCATCCGACGGACGGCGTCCTTTCCAAGCCCATTGGGGGTCCCCTACTGACCGTGGGCAGGGCGGGGAATTTTTGCGGAGATAAATCTCAACGCTGACCCAGCTGGGACTCGAACCTGGGAACTACAGATTACGAGCTTGGCGCGCTACCGACTGAGCCACCCCCGCCCCGTTTGGGATTTGAACTGGGAACTGTAGATTACAAGCCTGGTCCATTACAGACTGAGAGAACCCCCTCACTGTTCACAAATGATGTTTGAAGACTTGATGAATTCCCTTGTTGTTTTCGCAGCAACCGTGTTTTGATGCACATCTCAGAATAAAAAGAAAAACAATCAGAATGAGCGATATAGGTTATAGGGGAAAAAGAAGCGAAATGACAAACTCGATGTGAAAAAAATCCAAGAAGAAATCTTTTCTAGCTGTAACAGCAAATCTTTCTGATTTGCGAAAAGAAATTTACCTTTTTAACGAAGGAAGAAGACATCGAAGGTGTCGCCACCTTTTGCTTAACCGAGAATTGCTCATTTTCATCGAACATGAGGAGTGAGAGCCCGAACAAGTTCTGACTGCACTAATATGGCTAGAGCTAGAAATACTGCAACATGAGCAGGCATAAAAATTTACAGTTGAAATACACATTTCAGATTTGCAGGATTATAAAAGCTAATTTATAATTAAAATATTATTGTTATACTCTCAAATTCATTTTGCATTCACATGTTGTGTTATTAAGTATACAGACAATCTATAATGTTATCTTTATGTTCATATTCTCTCTAGCTTTGTCCAGACTTTCATAGCCTTGAAATTGTGTTAGCTATTACTACTACCACTTCATATTAAAATAATACCTAATTTAAGCGTGGAATTCTGTTTACTTTTCATAGAGGGTTTTTGTTTCAGTGCCTCGACATCCAAACGAAGCTTTCGTGTTAGGGTAGAAGAACATTGATATACAAAACCAGATTACAACCTTTAATTGATAATCAAATAAAAAAAAAAACAACTAGAAAAATATTTAGAGTGAATTAATGTAGCAATTTTTTCACTATAAGAATTTTTCATATATTTATTGTAGTCCCACACAACACACAAAGTTTGCCTTGCTGGAAAAGTCGCTAGCTGCCTAACCACTATGCAGAGTTAAGGCTAATTATAGTCCTCGTTCTTTTCTTAACAATAGTAGTAACACAAATTACCATCTGGGGCAAAGGCCTATGTCTTCACTCTAAATGCTAACACGAAAACAGCATCCAATATTAAAAATTCTAAATTCTTCATTTTCTGACCTGTCCACACCATCTAACATATCTTATGCATGAAACTTTGATTCCCTTTTGGAAATAATACTTTCGATCCAAATTGAAACTTGATTAATCCTAACTCAACATTTTTCTTCAGATATCTGTATAATTCATATCGCCCATCAATCTCATTGAAAAATGAGATAAGTAGTAACAGAGATGGGATACTGGAAAGTTCCCCTCGAAAGAATAGAGCTGTTAGCATTTTAGATAAGTAAAGATGATCTTCAAGCGGTGTTCTATTTGATATAGAAGGATTTGTTTCAAAAAATTTAGAGTTCATAGAAAGTGGTGAAGCATTTGCTGCATAATCGATCTGGAATTGTGGAAATTTTACAGTATTATGTAAAACATAAACGTTAGAATGTAAAATAAATGTTCAAAGAAAAAGCAGTATTGTTTCATTTAAAAATGTTATAGTTCAGAATCTTTATTTGAATGATTAAAAGGCAAAGCGAATATGAATGGCAGGTTTAAAAGAAAAAATGAAATTTTTTTAAAAAATGACAGGTTTAAAAGAATGAATATTTATGAGACATAATGTAGACGAATACATCTGTATTTTAAGAGTGTAAAACATTTAGCTGAAGGCTATATCAATGTCAATGTTGATAATGAAATAACAGTGATCATTATCGGAGTCGAGATCATATATTAATAGATAAAAACCGGAACCACGGAGTAGTTTCAAACTAAGTCACTGACGGCTCTGCTAGCGCTTTGTCTCTTAGGAGTTGTGTATCTGCACTTGTCTCTTTAACTCTTTTAGGAGTTGTGTATATGTACTTTCTTATCTATGCTGCCAGTGATAGGCTAGTTTAGTGCCAATATTCATTATAATGTATTATATGAGTTTATATTATATTTTTATACTATTAATTAAAAAAATTATAACATAGGTTTGTGCAATTGCATGTTAATCCATGTTAATAATACTTATCTTATTGCATTTATGCAATTACCCATGTTAAAAATATTTATTTTATTGAATTTATAAAATAAAATAAATATTTTTTTCGGTATTATCTATTTTATTCATATTCTCTTTTAGAAATGTTTTTCTCGTTTACAAAGCGATATTTGGAAAATTCATTTTTATGTAGTTTTTAGTACCAAAGGTAAAATAGCTAGGTATTTGGTGGTGTGAAATTGAAAAAAAAAACAGCTTTAGAACCACTATTATAGGGGAAGCAGTTTCTGATATTTATAATTTATGAAATGATTTGTGTTGCGGTATTGGGAAATTTTTGAAATCTTAACCATCTAATTCCTAATTGCATTTCTTCAATCAATGTTTACATGCACGTTACAGACAAAAAAAGGAGTTTTCTTTATTAATAGCTTTCCTACTATAAATTCTTCTCCTTATGTTAACCAACTTAAAATTTTTTTTGCATCCAAAGTAAAAAAAAAGAAAAATTATCAGCTTTTATTGAACGCAAATGAATCTGTAACGTTATCTTTATGTTCGTATCCTTTGCAGTTTTGTGCAGATTTTCGTAGACTTAAGCTCTTGTATTATCCATTACTATTATTGCATTTTAAAGTAATATTCAATTTAATTGTACTCAACCAAATTATGTTTATTGATTTAAACGGCGTGGGATGCGGTTTTCTAGGTTAATTACAATCCGTTTTTGAATGCAATTTTTTCACTGGTGTTGTTTATGGAGGAGGACTTTCAGAGTGCAGTTGCAGCTGAAATGCTTATTGTGAGAGTGGAGTGTTTGAGTCGCATTTCTATCCCGTTCTGTAACATTACTTGATTTATTGGTGTATGTTCAAACAGACAATACTATACCGACGTTTCCTTTCTTGGTAAGATTTAAATTTTAGCGATTTATTACAACTGCCAAACTATTTTAATATGAAGGTTAACTACGTTCTTGAAGATATATAACATTGATTAAAATTAGCATCACCATTATCTTTTCGGTTGGGTTGTTTGGGTTGTTTTACCTCTGAGCGGCACTTTTTTGCACACCATGGGCTAAATGGCCAGGTCACATGGACCCCGAAGGCTCAGAGAAGGTTGGGGGAGGGGACCCACTGGAACAGCTGTTGGGAGACAGATGGTAGCCTCCCGTCAAGGCCATCCAGCGTGTTCTTTAACGTGCACAGGGTATGGCTCTCCCGCACACGGGGCCACGGCTTAACGTCCCATCCGACGGACGGCGGCCTTTCCAAGCCCATCGGTGTCCCCTACTGACCGTGGGCAGGGCGGGGAATTTTGCGGAGATAAATCTCAACGCTGACCCAGCTGGGACTCGAACCTGGGAACTACAGATTACGAGCCTGGCGCGCTACCGACTGAGCCACTCCCGCCCCTATCTTTTCGGTAGTTGGGTTAAGTTGTGTTTCTTCTGAGCTGCATTTTTTGCTCACAGTGAGATAAATGGCGAAATGATAAGGACTCAGGAAAATTTTTGGAAGGGGACCCGCTGATGGTTGATTGAAGGTCAGATGGAAGCTTCTCGTCAAGGTCATCTAGTATGGTCCTTAAGTGCTCAGGTAAGGCTCTTTTACACAAGAAGGCACGGCTTAATGTTCTATCCGGTGGACGGTGGCCTTTCCGAGCCCATCGGTGTACTCTTTATCCCAAGGCAAAACGGGAGTTAGCGAGGAAAATTCTCAACCCTGGCCCAGTTGGGGCCCGAACTTTGGGACAGCAGATTATGCGCTTAGCGCGTTGCAGACTGAGCCAAATCCCAACCTTCTTTCGGAGACTAAGCAGATTCTCTCCTGACGAGGCTAGTCCACTCATGACTTTAAATGCACAACTGTGTAGAACGTGTCTGTATTCTTCTTAACTCAAAGACAGTGGACAGCACTGATGTAGCATAAGAGGAAACAACAGCGAGACTGATACTGCGCAGTATCAGTCTGACTGCTAATGATTTGACGGTTCTAAGTGATCATAAACCAATGATCTACAAATCATTGGTCAGTTAATCCATAATCTATGAAACCAGTCGACTTGTAAAGTGCGCCGTCTCGTAGCCTCCCTAGTTGATACTCAGTGCTACTTCAGAATAGTGAATGATAATTGCATTGCAATTGATCTCGGACTCTCTCAAGCAGTGATGGAACACAGCGTTGGTCATGGATTGATCGCGTATCCGTCAGAATGGAAGTGATGGATTGGTAGACTCCTAACAGTGGTTTCCTAAGATACTGAGGAAACTTTTTCTTCTCCTAAAAAGATGTAATCCATCTACCTGCAAATTCTACAAAGAGATTTGTTTCATCAGATGAAATATTTTGTTCTTTTCGATCAAAGGATTTCTGATGTTATGTAAGAGAAATTATTTCAGACTTGTGTATTCCAGTAAAAACTGAGTAGATGAAAACTAAATTCATAATTTACTTTACTTATTTAATTACTTATTTAATAAAAGCTTCGTCGAAAGCAGTGATTTCAAACCGATAACAGGAAATTGCTTTCACGAAGACTGGATGAGATTTAACTAGATGAGACTAAGCAGATTTTACTTGAAAATCTTCTGTTACAGGGAAAAAATTATTTCATTTCCATGAAGTAAATTTATTTTATTTCTATCGTTAGAAAATAATACTTGATAAAAAGGCGGCATTCGGCTCAAAAGATTTTGGAACCACTGGTCAAAATCACGGATCTCTTAGCATGCTTAGCTGTGGTGTAAAGGTATCTGGATTTGAATCTCGAATCTCTAGCTATTAAGTTTAATTGTTCTTTCTGTTGCATGTTTTCTTTATTGCTTAGAGTTAACCACTGTGGGTTTACCTCACAGTAGCACTTTTGCGCACACAAAGGGCTAAGTGGCCAGCTCACAAGCCCCAATGGCTCAGAAAAGATCGGAGAATGGGAACCCACTGGAACAGCTGTTAAGGGAAAGATGGAAGCCTTTGGTCAAGGCTATAAACTGTGTTCTTTACATATTTGATAATGGATATCTTGCATTCTGGACTAGGGCTTAACATCGCATTTGATGACGGTGGGTTTTACAAGCACAACGGTATCCCCTTTCTCACCAAGGGCGGCGGAAGACGGTTCACTGGGTTTAGTTTAGTACCTGCTGTTAAAAATTCCAGTTTTAATAACCCTTTTGATATTAATTGAATATTATTGAAAATAATAAATAACAGATATTTTTATAAAATAAATAATATACATATGTTTGAATTTGTGATATACTCCCAGTGATATTTTTTCTGCAAAAATGTTTATTTTCAATAGTTAGCTATGACATGGGTTTCACTTGAATAGCTAACAATAACGATAAACCTACACTTGTCGCGAAACAAATAACCTAAAGAGTATGATATCAAACAAAATATCACAATAATGCAAGTGAATCTGCGCAAAAATGGACTCTAACAGTAGTCTGTATTGAAAGATGGTTTTCAGTTGGACAACAGTTAATTACGGATTAACTGTGGTTCAAATAATGAAATTGACTGTAGTCCCATTAGTTAGTAGGGGCGGGGGTGGCTCAGTCGGTAGCCCGCCAGGCTCGTAATCTGTAGTTTCCAGGTTCGAGTCCCAGCTGGGTCAGCGTTGAGATTTATCTCTGCAAAATTCCCCGCTCTGCCCACGGTCAGTAGGGGACACAGATGGGCTTGGAAAGGCCGCCGTCCGTCGGATGGGACGTTAAGCCGTGGCCACGTGTGTGTGAGAGCCATACCCTGTGCACGTTAACGAACACACTGGATGGCCTTGACGGGAGGCTACCATCTGTCTCCGAACAGCTGTTCCAGTGGTTCCCCTCCCCCAACCTTCTCTGAACCTTCGGGGTCCATGTGGCCTGGCCATTTAGCCCATGGTGTGCAAAAAAAGTGCCGCTCAGAGGTAAAACAACCCAAACAACCCATTAGGTAAAACGCTTCACAAAACATCGCATACAAAATAGACGAACAGTAACATTTTTAATAAAAAAAAACTCCTCTTTTTATAGTAATTTTCATCCAAATTCTTTTTACCTAGCATTCAAGAAAGATATGCAGAACATGCAAATTAATTTCACATTATAAACGAATATTGCTATAAATATATTGAAATTCAAAGAGTTTTTGTGACACTTTATAATGAAGATTTAGTACAAATAACAGCCAGAGCCATAAGCATCTTTAATGAGTGCAGCATCGAACATCTTGAACAGACTTGGTTTCATTACACTCGAATTAATAAATTATTTTAGTAGGATAAAATGTAGAAAGGCATTTGATCGACTTCATATAATTTTCTGCTTTTGATACTTTTACAATAGTGAACTTGTTTTAAAGTGCTAAATTTTTGTTTTGATTTTAGGACGAATACTCCACATGTTACAGATTCAGTATAACTCTTAATTCAACATTGCAACAGATAATATGTGATCCACGGTTACTTTAAAAGATATCACTGATCGCAGTTCGTCTAATTTGCATTTCATGGAAGATATGTGCATTTATCAGCAAAATAGTTCTTCGTCGACTGCTATATCAGCTACAAAGATTGTGACTAGAGAGTTTGTTAATGGCGTCAGATCTGATTAACAGTTCTATATCAGATTAAAGTATTTGAGACTAAAAGCTTGATACTTGGATTTTCAACTGGTAGCTGTCTCTATACTTCGTTTCTCTACTGCAGGAAATAGGGTTCGATCATTAGCAGTCTCAAATGTAATGGATTTGCACTACGTTGTTAAGTATTAGCGACAAGCATTTCATAAGTACGGCACTCGAGCTATGTGCCATTCAACGTCAAAACTCTGCAATTAGAAAGAGGCTGCGTCTTTCTGTGTAATCTGTTTGCTTTGACATGATGGAGAAAGACTTATCACTAATTTCCATTCTCCGTAATTAAAGCGTTCTCTGAATTCGCAAGCAAATTCGACGAAATAGTAAACTGCGAGATGGATTCGGTCTCAGTGATGTGGATCGGAAATATTAGCTTGCCAGAATCAGGTTAACTAAATGTACATCACAGTTCGCTCACGTATAATGGCTTGTGAAAATTTAGAGATTTCTAAGAATCATTTTTGTCTAGAGTAGTTGGAAGTTTCCAGGTATTGAGTTTTGTCTATGGTAGTTAAAAGGTTTTAGGAATTGAGTTTTGTATGGTCTTAAGACAGGAAGGAGGTAAAGGACTTAATGAAAAAGCTAAAGAATTTTTTTAAATTCATTTTGATGAAATTTAAAATTGATGACATTACATAAAACATTTGAGAAGTTTACTTAGAGCAGTGGTTCTTAACCTTTCTCATGATTCGGCACACCAGTGCTGGATTAACCTCCTCGCAGTACCCTAGTACCGGATTCACTTCGTTGTGACACATCAAGTACTGGGTTCACTTCGTTATGGCATACCTATGTTGGGCTCACTTCGTTACGGCATACCTATATTGGGTTCACTTCGTTATGACATACCTATATTGGGTTCACTTCGTTGTGACACACCAAGTACTGGGTTCACTTCGTTGTGACACACCAAGTACTGGGTTCACTTCGTTGTGACACACCAAGTACTGGGTTCACTTCGTTGTGACACACCAAGTACTGGGTTCACTTCGTTGTGACACACCAAGTACTGGGTTCACTTCGTTGTGACACATCAAGTACTGGGTTCACTTCGTAGTGACACACCAAGTACTGGGTTCACTTCGTTGTGACACACCAAGTACTGGGTTCACTTCGTTGTGACACACCAAGTATTGGGTTCACTTCGTTGTGACACACCAAGTACTGAGTTCACTTCGTTGTGACACACCAAGCACTGGGTTCACTTCGTTCTGACACACCAAGTACTGGGTTCACTTCGTTGCAGAACACCGAAGTTTATTCATTTAGTAATTAAAAAACTTGTACTGATAGACTGAATCACCTTCGTTTTGTTATTCACCCTCATTTGCAAACTACCAGTGTGCCGCATAGTACTTAGTAGACCTTGTACTCAAGTTTTTAAAATTCAACAATTTTATAAAAATGGTAAGGTTCAATAATAAAATAAAAAATAAAAAATAACTTACCAATTCCTCTTTTATGGAGATATATTTTTATTGTCCATTTATTTTAATGTTTTTGAGCTTATTTTTAGACTTCTTCATGTGAATGCTGCGTTACACTTGACACAGGTTCATAGCACACGGGTTGAGAACCAAAGGCTTAGAGGTATTACGGTATGATAAATGTAATTCAATACCTCATTAAACCTTTCAGTCCTCATGTAGCGATGCAATAAGCGCAAATTTAGGAATGAAGACACGGATAATGAACACTAATTGAAGAACTATTTTGAATCAATACGAAAGTGTTAAAGTGCATTTTAAGATACTGTTTCCCATACAAGAACTTGCCATATATTTAACAGTAATAAAGGATTTTTCGTTTCTGTTTTACATATATATATTAAGGAATATATCACTCTGAATTTTAACATCGATCAATTTTAGAGGAAAAATTGTCTTGAGTCGGGTGGGATACGAACCCATGACCTCCTGATAACATGTCAGGTGCTCTGACCGCTGAGCTACCGGCCGCCGATCAAGATCTCCACCAACTGATGCTATGACTTTTCTACCAACAGTACAGTCGCTCAAAAAAGTATCCGAACACTATGGTTGATTACAGAATTCAGAAAAAATATCTGGCAACGATTTTTTTTAGAAATTAGTGATCTGGCAACCTTCGTGTCACGTGATTACAGAATTCAGGAAAAATATCTGGAGCGTGTACAGCAACTGTACACGCTTGTGTACAGTTATTGTGATCCAAATAACAATAACATCATGTCCCAAACATTGTTAAATAAATCGAATGTATTCGGAACTGAAGAGTTAATAAAGCTATATTGATAAATTTGTAATTTGTACCAGGTTAACTATTTTTTTCAGTTAATTAATTGAACTAGAACGTCTGCTATTAAATATCCTTCTTCTATAATTCTATAAATGCAAGTATTGTTGTTTTTGAATCATCATCATCAAATTTAATTTATCAATATTTTTGAAAATCGAGATTAAATTGATTTAATGAGGTGTTTCTCTTGTAACATTTGCTTATAACAAGCTTATTTACTGACGTTACTCAGTTCTGAACCTGGCTCCTTATTGGCATAAATCTGTTTCTAAAACATTGGGTCAGGCAATGTATTATATGCAGAAATTTGCTGGTGAAATTACTGCAAGAAGAAGATACCATGCGCCATCAAGGAAGTCAGAATACAGTCAGCTCTCGATAAACCAGGGTTATGAAGGGAAGGAGGTCATAGATAATCCCAAATCACGATTATAACAAAACTAGTCAAAAGGTGGTACAAAATGGATTTAATGTAAACGTATTTAGTTAAAATAACATCCAACATTTAGAAACACATTTAATGTTGTGTCAGGAATTATTTTCTCTTAATGATCCAATTAGTGTTAATGGTTTAATCACATTCCAAGTTATGGTGATGTAAATGTCATCCAAAACTGTAAACTGCTTACCACAGTTAATCCGCAAACCATTCGATCCCCCCGGATTAACGACAGTTAATTGTATATCGATTCTATATGAGATATATTAATATTATGAAATTTAAATCGAGATAAGTAAGCAAGTAAGGATATGCAAAACTATAATGAAGTATTCTTTCTGTTGTGAGAGAGACTTGCACTAAATTGTAGCGATTGCACTTAAGCCTGTAATGCTATGTTCACTGCATTCTTAAGATATGTGCAATATAAACAACTTTAACAATATCCTTTAGCAGCTGCCTTTAGGGGCGGGGGTAGCTCAGTCGGTAGCGCGCCAGGCTCGTAATCTGTAGTTCCCAGGTTCGAGTCCCAGCTGGGTCAGCGTTGAGATTTATCTCCGCAAAATTCCCCGCCCTGCCCACGGTCAGTAGGGGACACCGATGGGCTTGAAAAGGCCGCCGTCCGTCGGATGGGACGTTAAGCCGTGGCCCCGTGTGCGGGAGAGCCATACTCTGTGCACGTTAAAGAACACGCTGGATGGCCTTGACGGGAGGCTACCATCTGTCTCCCAACAGCTGTTCCAGTGGGTCCCCTCCCCCAACCTTCTCTGAGCCTTCGGGGTCCTTGTGGCCTGGCCATTTAGCCCATGGTGTGCAAAAAAGTGTCGCTCAGAGGTGAAACAATCCAATCCAATTAGCAGCTGCCTTTTGCTTCATAAACTGTCAAGAGTGAAAAGTAAAGAGAAACTTCTGATGGGGAGAACTCAGAGTGGGAATATTTATTCCACATGGAAACGTGACTTAAGGTTTCATACCACAGACCACTGGGGAAAGAGTTTTGTATAATTTTAGAAAATGACGGATCACGGAAAGCTGAAGTATCAGAGTAGCAAATTTCATATTACAAATTTTATTTATGTGATTAAAGAGCTATCTCTGGTTTTCTGCTTTTATAAGTAAACACGCAGTGAAATAATTATCCTAAGGAATTTTTGAAAGCATAGGCTAATTAAAATTTTCGGGTGCTTCATATATAGTCTACATATTTTGAACATTTTTGCTATTGTGCATCGAGAACGATTCGAATTTTTTTCCCCTTTAAATAACTTCTCAGTATCTGGAATAGTTTTTTTTGTACTAGTGCGCGTATTTTATTAAAAAAAACCCCGACTACGTTAAGATTCACAGCAAAACGGGGACCAAAAGAACGTCTGAGCCATCCCCATAGCAACAGTTGGATTAAAGTTCTACGGATGCGCTTTTTAGAGAAAGAGAGTAGAACGCAATTTGTGGAGGCAGCAGCTAAAGAGATGCTTACATGAATGACAATAAACTTCTCTGTCAGCCATCTCTGATCTCTCTCTCTCTCTATACCTCTCTCCTTCGCTTAACGAAAAGAAAGCAGAAAAATTCAAAAATCAACTCTGCGAGGAGGATTTAAATTTATTCATCTGTTTGAAGTTGTACAGCGAAGAGTCTGAATTCATCCCTTACGTGAACAAAGTAACAAGGGGAATACTTTTAACATTCGCTCGGGGGTTTTCGTTCCATGTTTAATGCAGTATTTCTGTATCACTCTGAAGGTAAAGGACCCCACTAGCAGTGGAAACTTCTCTTATTTATCATTTCTAGGAGGCCTCAAGTTCGAGATCAACAAGAGATAAAATAGATAACGTGACGTTTAAATGGTCTTTCGCCATAGTATGATTCCTTTATAGAGTAAGCTTTGCTCCAGGGCTCTCATGTATATCCCAAAGTCATTTTTTCGACATCTTCAGAAAGATTGCAAAGATTTTCCGACTGGAACATATGACTCGCTCAAGGAAATGTTCTAACGATTTCTTTTCAGTAGCTGTTGCCTCAAGCAACTTTACATTTCTTCTGACTTCGTGGGTCGTCTGATCCAAAAATACACTAGTAGATAATATTGTTCATATTTGTCGATGAATTGAAGGATTCATTCCTTAACGCTGCATATTTTGATTAAAATGAATGAATCACATATTATTTAACCGTTGTAAGTATTCTGGGTCTTACCGCTGTTTTGGGAAAAGAATATTGTTTCATATTTTATTTGTTATCATCGTCTATCTAGTTCGGCGACTCTATCCAAAGATATAAATTTATCTCCTTATTTCAAGAGTATTTTGGAGATAGGATAAAACGAAAGAGAAATTAGTGCAATAATTAAGTTTAGCCAAATGAAAAATGAGCAAATTTATCATTTATTCAGTCTTTCAAACACTCTGGGGTGGAATCGGATCTGTAGGTCTCGGAATCGGCTCCACAGGTTCTCAATCTGCAATTTCTAGGTTCGAGAGCCAATTGTACCTGCCTTGTGATTTATCTTCGCCAAACATCCATCCTCTCTTCGGTCAGAAAAGGGGTACATAGGTGGTCATATTATTTTGATACTAGATCGTGTGGGCTCACTCACGGAAATATTGAGCGTGTGCAGTTACCGTTCACAGCGAACTGGAGCGTGTGCAGTAACTGCACACGCTCCAGTTGGCTGTGAACGGTAACTGGAGCGTGTACAGTTGCTGTACACGCTCCAGATATTTTTCCTGAATTCTGTAATCACGTGACACGAAGGTTGCCAGATCACTAATTTCTAAAAAATCGTTTCCAGATATTTTTTCTGAATTCTGTAATCAACCGTAGTGTTCGGATATTTTTTGAGCGACTGTACCGATGGACTTGGAAAGGTCGCCATCCGTCGGATGTGACGTAAATCCGTGGTTCCTTGTGCGAGACAGCTATACCCTGTGCCTATTAAAGAATACTGTAGATGGCCTTGACGAGAGGTTTACATATGTCTAATAACAGCAATCCAACGAATGTCCTTCCCTAAAACTTCTCTTAGTCTTTGTGTGTTTTGCAACCTGGCCACTTAGCATATTGCATGCAAAAAAGTGCTTACAATTTCTGTACTGTTGAACAAAGAGTGCGAATTCATTCTTAACAAGTGAACCTTGATAGTGATTTGATTACTTTAATTTTGCAATTAGTATCTCAACAGACTATATATGTGTCAACTCAAACAATTCGAAAGAAAATAAGCCGTCCTTCCACCTAAATAGAAATAAAGCAGATTTACCAAAAAAAAACAAACATTTTTTTGAGAAACCAAAAAAACTAATAATTTTCCTTTTGCAAAACATCTGTAAAAATAACTTACGATAGAATTATGATATTTAATTTTATATATATATATATATACACTATATTGCAAAAAGTGTCTGGACACTTTCATGTTAAGTGAACGAATAGCCACATTCAAATCTACCTAACTTTGAAAATAAGCTTTTTACGGAAAAACGTCACTAGACATAAAATGAAGATCTTGGTCAGCGCTCTTTAAAACTCTATTTTTTATAATATTAATCTAATATTTAAAGAGTTATGGAAGCTAAAACGTTTAAGTGAAATTTTTGCTAGTTTTGAAAATTTACTTCAAAAAGTTAAATCACAACTGTTATCACAAGTTGTTCGCAATATAAATGCGATATTTGAATTTTGTGTAAGGATTTTTGAAGTTTTCATCAATTTGGGGAGAAAACGTTTCGGAAGTGTAGTATGCGATATCTGTTGTTAAATATTATAGTTTCCATAATTCTTTAAACATCAGATTAATATTACAGAAAATAGAGATGTAGAGAGCTCTGACCGAGATCTTCACTTTATGTCTAGTGACTTTTTTCCGTAAAAAGCTTATTTTCAAAGTTAGGTAGATTTGAAAGTGGCTATTCGTTTACTAAACATGAAAGTGTCCGGACACTTTTTGCAATGTAGTGTGTATTTGTATATGGGTTCTTAAGTAGCAAAAGTATCGTGCTTGGTCGCAGATGATTTCTAAAAAATAAATTCGGAAAATGAAAATTTGGTTTTTGGAAAACTTACAACTAAAAACTATACTTTTTTGGAAAAAAAAAAAGAAATGCGTACATTTTTTAAATGTTTCAAACAATTTTAAGGATAATTATTATCATCATCATCACGGATGATCTATCTGAAGATTGATTTACAGAGTACAAAATGTCCTTTGGATAGAACACATTACATTAAAATTTACAATTTGTTTTCGTGACTGAGCCATATTCTCTAATGGGTGGGTTGCAAATGATATGTTGTTGATCCTTTCACCGTTCAAGCACTGAAAGCTGGAGATTAAGTCTAATCGGAAAGTGAAACTCACAGGCAAAATAAACTGCTTGAACGTCAAAGTGATTTCACTTAAAGTTAAGCGTTGTACAAATTCAATATGATCTTCATCTCTATAGTCTATTGATTAGACTATTGATTACTACATTATTGATTACAGACATTGAAGCAATCAAATCACTATCGATGTTCATCTATTAACAGTGAATCTCCACTGATTTGTTCAGTAATATAGGAATAACCCTCGTTTATAAGTTATACAAATAATGTCCTTCTAATATGATATATATACGCACATAATCTTTACGCAGGATATGGAGGTCCAACCAGACTGTGTGATTAATATTCCATATGTCTCTCTTTTCAAACAGCTGCTGCATTATAGCCAATAATGGTGACTTTTAGCAAAGCTTTAGCAAAATGCATCTTATTTTAGGTCTGAAATTTTTTATCAAGTATTGAGACACACTGTTGCCGGCATGCAAACAAAGCTATAGATCAGGCACGTACCCATGATTAAATTTAGTTCCGTGTGTGTGTGTGCGTGTGTGTGAGAGGGGTGGGGGGTGGTAGTGGGGTCTGAGAATAAGATTTGAATCATCATCATCATCATCATCATCATCGTCGTCGTCGTCGTCGTCGTCGTCATCAACCTCAAGCAGCCATGGGCTACGGAGGTCCAACCAGACCGTGCAATTTAGTTCTCCAAGCAAGTCTATCCTGAGCTACATCTACTGCATCTGGCCACTGCACACCAATTTTAACAAGGTCCTGTTTGACATTGTCTGCCCACCGCATCCTAGGTCTCCCCTTCTTTCTGAGGCCTTTAGGCACACTGTTCATAACCCTATTCGCCAATCTATAATTATTCATACGGGCAAATTATAAATATATTTATATATTTATATAAATTATATATTTATATAAATTATATATTTATATAATTTATATATTTATATAAATTATATATATATATATTATAAATTATAAATACCACAAAAAAATGGCCAAACCAACGGAGTCTCTCTCTGCACAATATGCTGCTTAACGGAGGTTGCAAACTCCTTTGCCTAACCTCATCATTAGTTACAAAGTTGAACCACCTAATGCCCAAGATACTGCGTAAGCATCTGGAATCAAAAGCATCTAGTTTCCTGTTATCTTGTTTACAAAGTGTCCAAGTTTCACTACCATAACTAACCCTAGAAAGAACCAAACTATTATACAGTCTAATTTTAGTCTTTAGGTGTATACGCCTATTTCTCCACACTCTCCATAGATTCTTAAAAGTCCCGGCAGCAATCCCTATTCGTCTGTTAATCTCATGCCGCACATCACCATTATCTGTTACATAACTCCCAAGATAATTAAACTGTGACACCTGCTCAAGACGGCAACCATTCAGATTAACTGAATCACAGTCTGCCTGACCAATTTTCATCACTTTAGTTTTCTCTCTGTTTATAACCAAACCTACTCTACTACCAGTCTCATCAACAGCTCGAATGAAAGAGTTCATCTCATCAACATCATTTGCCAAAAGGCTAAATCATCAGCATAATCTAAATCAGAAATTTTCGTATCTCCAGCCCATTTAAGGCCAAAATCTTTCCCTTGAAGTGAATTTCGCATAACATAATCAATAACCAAACTAAAGAGAAAAGGAGACAAAATGCACCCTTGTCGAACACCAGAAGTAATGCTAAACCAATTGCTACAAGCCTTACCAACTCTCACACACGACTCAGTGTTATTATAGAGAGCTTTCATTATGTTAACTAACTTGTCTGGTATACCATATGATTTCACAATCAACCACAAATTATGACGATCAACAGAGTCGAAAGCCTTTTTGAAATCAACAAAGCTAGCAACCAAAGGTTTCTGAAACTCTAAACATTTCTCAAGAATCTGCCTAAGTGAAAATATCTGATCCACACATCCCCTACCACTTCTGAATCCACATTGCTCATCACGCAATTGACTGTCAACCAGATTCTTAATTCTATTAAGCACAATCATGGAAAGAACCTTACCTGGAGCAGAGAGTAGGCTAATACCCCTATAGTTATCACAAGAACTGCGATCACCTTTTTTGAAAATAGGGATAACAATAGCTCTGGTAAAATCCTTAGGAACCATGCCTTTATCATAAAAAATATTCAGAATTTCAGTCATCCAAGTGGTAACCGAAAAATTTCCAGTTCTAAGCATTTCTGTAGTAATTTCATCTACCCCTGGGGATTTATGAAGCTTAAGTTTAGAAACAGCCAAAATAACTTCGGATTGTGTTAACTTCGGATTGTGAATAGGGTTTCCCAATTACTAAAATATTCAACCTGACATGATAGGTTCGAAAGATATTCTATATAGAATGAAATATATATTTTTAAATCTTTTTAAACCTATTTTTAGTGTCGGACATTCATTATCGAAACCGAAATTAAACTGACTTGAATTTCTCTACCTGCTTATTTCAAAGCAAGTGGACAAATTTGAGATTTCGTGAAACGTTACTGAGGGCTTCGGGGTTGGAGGAATTCCTGACTTTTTCCACCTCCTAATACGCCTCTGCTATAGCTTAACCACTAGAATACTGAGTACAGTCGCTCAAAAAAGTATCCGAACGCTACGGTTGATTACAAGATTAAGAAAAAATATCTGGCAACGATTTTTTTTAGAAATTAGTGATCTGGCAACCTTCGTTGTCACGTGACACGAAGGTTGACAGATCACTAATTTCTAAAAAAATCGTTGTCAGATATTTTTTCTGAATTCTGTAATCAACCGTAGTGTTTGGATATTTTTTAATATATATAATGCGTATGAATATATAATGCAATGAACATGGAGCATGTGCAGTTACCGTTCACAGCAAACTGGAGCGGTTGCGGTTAATGTTCACAGCACATTGGATCGTGTGAGCTCACAAAGACCTGGATCGTGTGGGCTCACTCACGGAAATATTGAGCGTGTGCAGTAACCGTTCACAGCAAACTGGAGCGTGTGCAGTGACTGCACACGCTCCAGTTTGCTGTGAATGGTAACTGGAGCGTGTACAGTTGCTGTACACGCTCCAGATATTTTTCCTGAATTCTGTAATCACGTGACACGAAGGTTGCCAGATCACTAATTTCTAAAAAAATCGTTGCCAGATATTTTTTCTGAATTCTGTAATCAACTATAGTGTTCGCATACTTTTTTGAGCGACTGTACCTACATGTCGGCAAATGACACACCAACAAATTTCCTGTTTGCTCGAGATGTTTCTCATAGAATGTTGAAATACTCTTTACCTCATCATTAATCTCATCATCACCCGCATAATGAAGGTACTGATACTGAAGATGCTGCATAACCCTTGGAAAAGAAAAGCATCCAACTTTATATTATTTTGCTTAAAAATAATCCATGTTTCATTAGCAAAGACAACTTTGGATAAGTCTAAACTATTATGTAGCATTAATTTAGTCATTTGCACGTCTCTCTATTTCATTTTTCTTATGCTTTAGAGATTATTTTAACATTCCATCAAACGTTTCTTCTAATGCACTGACAAATGCTTTTAATGCATTTTTTTTTCACATTTTAAGATCTTTCTGGACAGTATTTATATATATGTCCAGATGATGAATAGTTATCACCAGGATGAATAGTTATACCAGGATGAATAGTTATCTGATATGCAAAGTTTGACATCTTATTATTCGCATAACATGCTCTCGACCAGTAGTAAATCGACTTCAGCACAATACCAAAAATATTTTTTGTTTGCATAAAGGATGAAATAATTTCTGATTTTCAAATAGATTGTGTTGAATATTACATAATCTATCTTAAAATTAGCACTTTATATTTTAATTACATTTTCTTCATTTCGAATAATATTTATCGACATGCAATAAATGCGCGCCAGACATGCAATTTGCAGTTCCCAGGTTCGAATCTCAGTCGTGCCTGCATTGAGATTTTCCTCCGCTAACTCTCTTTCTGCCTTCAATTAGAAAAAACACACCGATGGTTTGGAAAGACTGCCGTCCGTTTGATGGGACGTTAAGCCGTTAGTCCGTGTGCCCGAGAGCCATGTCCTGTGCACGTTAAAGAACACACCGGAAGTCCTTGACAAGAGATGTCCATCTGTCCCCTTACATATTTCCAGTGGATCTCCTTGCTCCAACCTTCTCTGAGCCTTCGGGATCCTTGTGACCTGGTCATTTATTGGTCACAAGATTGGAATGATGTGACAATGTTTGCACACAATGATCTCGAAGATCATTGTGTGCAAAAGAGTGCTGCTTAGAGGTATAACAAAAAACTGACCTATGCAATAAATGGAGCATAGTGTGGATAAGATCTTTAAAAGTAGTCTATATCACTTGAGATACATAGTATCTCAAGTTGGTGTTTACAGTTGTTACGATGTTAATAAAATCATGGAACTGTAAAGAAAAAAAAAACTACAATAATTCAGCCTTTAATTATCAATTATACAAAACCTAAATTCTTTTTTGAATATATTTGTGAGAAAAAAAAATTTAAAAAATATTTCCATCTTCCTGTCCGTTTGCTTTTGGTTGCATAGTGTAACAAGTGCTAATGCAAATAAATGTACGCCTGCTTTGGGAATTTTACATACTAAGCCATTCCATTTATTCACTCATTTTTTCCGTCCCTTGCTTCACCTTCAGCGCATATCTCTGCATTCAAAGGCAATGCCATATTCAAGTAACAAGTTATCTTTTGTATAAAAGTAAAATCCCATGCATTAAGCAGTTGTTGAAAATGTCAGTTCCGAAAGCAAAGCTTCGACGGAGAAACAGCGCAGCAAATCTTCATTAAATTTCCAAAAGTTTCTCCGTATTCATTACCCCACGGAGACGAGCATCAACGTGGTACGGCAGCAGCATCAGGAAAGTATCGCCAGGACCGACTCCTAGAAATGGTGCCACAAGCAGGTGATAAATAATTACCGAGATTTTAATGTCCTTTTACCGACGACGAACATCAGGCGCAACAGCCAGCCAGCCAGCTCGCGAACGCTGCTGCTGCTGCTGCTAGGCATCTTGGGCATCCTCGTTATTGATTGTACATCAAGTATCCGCGTTCGTGGTCTATTACCTCTAAACCCATCACCCGGAACATAAGAATATCGATCGTGGGTCTTTTGTTTTCGGGCATATTTTCGACTCATGATAGCAGTTGTTTACGACACTAGTCCTTTTCAATTTTCTCTCGAAGATTTTCTACTTACTATACCAGATAATCGTTGTTTGGTGCGCTCACGACGCGTTGATTAATGTCTGGTGGAAACCGGTGCACGCGGAACCTGAAGATGTGTTGCGGCATGTCCTTTTGATGCTGCACGGGGAAGCGATAATGGCAGAAAGAAGCGCAGGAAAATTATTTTAAAATGTACGACTTAAGCTCGCTTCATTGCTTAACAATTTCCGTACGGACTAAAGATTCAGTATTGGTCTATTCTTTACGGAATAAAAATAAGTCTCTATTTTATTTAATATCACGGAACTTTTAATACATGTGGAATTATTTTGTAAGACATGGGTTGCCTTTTTTTGTCCATTCTCTATGTGTCAATAATACACTGACCTACCAAACTAAGGGCGGGGGTGGCTCAGTCGGTAGTGCGCCAGGCTCGTAATTTGTAGTTCCCAGGTTCGAGTCCCAGCTGGGTCAGCGTTGAGATTTATCTCCGTAAAATTCCCCGCCCTGCCCACAGTCAGTAGGGGACACCAATGGGCTAGGAAAGGCCGCCGTCCGTCGGATGGGACGTTAAGCCGTAGCCCCGTGTGCGGGAGAGCCATACCCTGTGCACGTTAAAGAACACGCTGGATGTCCTTGACGGGAGGCTACCACCTGTCTCCCAACAGTTGTTCCAGTGGGTCCCCTTCCCCAATCTTCTCTGAGCCTTCGGGGTCCATGTGACCTGGCCATTTAGCCCTTGGTGTGCAAAAAAGTGCCGCTCAGAGGTAAAACAACCCAACCCAACCTACCAAACTATCAGAGAATTTTCATGTTATGTATCAAAGGGAATCTGATTACTACGCTATATAGTTTTTAAAATATGCATTTGAGGAAAATACGCCACTGAAACAAAATTAAAGATCATATTTAAATTTATTTAAATCTCGTTTTTCAACAACATTCGTTCAGTATTTTAAGAGTTATGGAAGCTAGACTATGAAAGAGTCTAGTTTCCATAATTCTAAGAGTTACGAGTCGTAAGACTCTATCTCAGAAATAAATCAAAGCTTAAATAATAAGTATTATTTAATGAACCGTCCCATGGCCGCGTGGTTAGCGAGCTTGGCTACTGATCTAAGGAACCTGGGTTAGAACCGCGGATAAGGCATGGATATTTGTGTCGTTTTTCTGCTGAGGTCCCGCCATCCTCACAGACTCCTACTGTGGCTATTAAACTGACAGGCTCCTGTCAGACCTCTGTGGCAAGCAGCTGCTTGAGAGAATATTTATTTATTCTTCATTTTATTGTTTAAAACCATTTAATAACATATACATTTTAGAAGTTTGAGTAACGATTATTTCAATATTAGACAATTTTGAATGATTGTTATAAAACAAGATAATTTATTCTTAAATATTACAGATTTCTTATCTTTTTAAATACTGAACGAATATTTTAAAAATTCGAGATTTGAATAGATTCGAATTATGATCTTTATCTTCAGTCATATTTTAGAACTTACAGAGTTTTGAAGTTAGATTCCCATTGACATAACATGGAAACTCTAATATTTTTTCCGCAAAATTCCCCACCCTGCCCACGGTCAGTAGAGGACACCGATGGGCTTGGAAAGGCCGCTGTCCGTCGGATGGGACGTTCAGCCGTGGCTCCCGTGTGCGGGACAACTATACCCTGTGCACGTTAAAGAACACGCTGGATGGCCTTGGTGGGAGGCGACCATCTGTCTCCCAACAGCTGTTCCAGTGGGTCCCCTTCCCCAACCTTCTCTGAACCTTCGGGGTCCATGTGACCTGGCCATTTAGCCCATGGTGTGCAAAAAAGTGCCGCTCAGAGGTAAAACAACCCAACCCAACTCTAATATTTCGGTGGAGCACTATAGATGTGATGGACTGTGAGAACTGGAATTCGAGAATTCGTTGCAATGAATATTTTACAAGTGACTGTAACGCACGAGGTTCGGTTACAACTATGCGAATTATCTTCATTAAACCACCACCCTGCCCTCGACGAGAAAGGAGACACCAATGGCCTTACAAGATACAGTCCGTGTGCCGTGACTGCGTGTGCAGGGGAAATAAGCATTTTGTGCACGTTAAAGAACACGCTGGATGACTTTCATGTGAGTCATTCATCTTTTTACTAACAGCCTAGAGTTAGTATCTTTTCCCTACACAGCTTTGAGCTGCTATGTCTCCTCTTTTTCCTGAGACTTTTCCTGAGAACACTGTTCATAACTTTATTTGCCAATCTGCAGCTATGCATAAGGGTTGGGTTGTTTTACCTCTGAGCGGCAGTTTTTTGCACACCATGGGCTAAATGGCCAGGTCACATGGACCCCGAAGGCTCAGAGAAGGTTGGGGGAGGGAACCCACTGGAACAGCTGTTGGGAGACAGATGGTAGCCTCCTGTCAAGGCCATCCAGCGTATTCTTTAACGTGCACAGGGTATGGCTCTCCCACACACTTGGCAAAGGCTTAACGTCCCACCCAACGGACGGCGGCTTTTCCAAGCCCATCGGTGTCCCCTACTGACCGTGGGCAGGGAATTTTGCGGAGATAAATCTCGACGCTTACCCAGCTGGGACTCGAACTTGGGAACTACAGATTACGAGCCTGGCGCACTACCGACTGAGCCACCCCCGCCCCACTATGCATACGGGCAACATAGCTAAACCAAGCAGTCTCTCGTTGCACAATCTGCTGCTGAATTGAGACTGCTGACTCTTTCTTCTAACCTCATCCTTACTTACAAAGCCAAACCATCTAATGCCCAAGGTACTGCGTAAGCATATATAATCAAATGTATCAAGGTTCCTGTTTATCTTGCTTACAAAGCTTCAGTGTTTCAAACTGTGGGTAACGGCCATCTAATGGATCTCGAAGACTATGAACATCTAAATCATATTTATCATATTTATGAACATCTAAATTCATGTCATTTTTAATTTCCTAAGCTTTATTGCTCATCATTGTGAATATCTCATCGGAATTAAATCTAATTACATTAAATAACATATATCCTAAATTACAAATGACGTGTACTCAAACTTTATGAAACGTTTGTTGCCCCTGTGTTGATATTCTTAAGTTTTAGGATTTAAGAGCCTTGGAAGATGCTACTATTTTGGTGTGCCGACAAGAAGAAAGTTTGAAAAACCCAGAATAACCCATTGTGTGCAGAACAATTGCCACTCAGAAGTAAAACAATCCAAGCCAACAATCGTACTAGTGCTCAGTTGAATTACTGTACAATAATTATTCGCAGGCATGAAAAATTGAGCAATTTCTAATCACGGAAACTACAAAAGGTAAGAAAAAATTTCAAATTTGCACTCGTGAAGTGCAAATGTTACCTGATATGAAAACTACGCCTCCGACAAATAATATTTTTGCATCCTGAACTTTATTGAAAATTATGGTAAAAAATTCTTTAAAATTACCAAGGTTCTGATGTTTTTAGTTACCAAGAGAAATCTTATGTCTAAATGAGATTAAGGTAAAAGAAAGTTAAATATTGTTCAAATGAATCTTGAATTTTAATGTTTTGCCTACGTATGGTGTGTGTGTGAGAGTACATAAAGATATGTATAATATTTGTGTTATCTTGCTTATTTTTTCTGTATTAATAAATGAATTAATCTTAAATAGAACAAATTAGTTACAGATGTAATTTCGATTAGTAACACATAGTATTAAGTACCTACTACATATTGCATTTATTCCATGAAAGATTATGAAGTAAACTTCTATTGCAAATAATTCACAATTAGAAATTATTGCCTTTATACACTATGTCAATGGTTCTCAACGTGGGGTACACAGTAAAAGTTTTTGGGGTACGCCGTGAGAGCTCAGAAGTCGCTAGACCTCGTTTGTAGGTGAAAATTTGCATATTAATACAATTTTTTCATACAATATTTTACTCCTAAAACATGATGCATAGAACCGGCCAGGCCTAGCACCTAATGTCCGATCCCGCCTTCTCGTGGTGCAGACCGTTAGTACCTTTCAAAAGAGATACTCTCTTGTGGAAGTGAACGGAAGGGGAGGGCTGCCAGATTAGTGTGCCCTACTGATCTGGACAACTATGGCTACCTTTCGTTTTTTTTTACCCTGCTGAGGAGTGGTCAACCACACAGGATCCTGATGTTGACCATATAAACCGACTGGACTGATATAAGGCTCTGAGCTTGATTATGGATCCTGATTTTGCTGCACTGGTGGGCTTCTGTGGAGGGAAAATCTTCCGCTGTGTTTTTTGTTTGTTTGTGGGTTGACAGCACCAAGCAAATAGATTCACAAAATATGTTTATCAGTGGTAGATATTCCTGAGCAGAGGTCATCACAGGCACCTGAACTCTTTGCTTCTACTGACATCGTCAAATTCTACATTGGAGGAAGTCTTCCAGTGTAGATGGCTTCAGCATTTAGTGGTGAGGGAACGGGTCTTTGCCCCATGTCTGCGATTAGGATGCTGTTTGATATTGTCGATATATACTCAATAAACATAGTTGTGGATATATACTCAATAAACATAATTTCTTTAAACATCCCACTAACCATTTTCTCTCCATAGGTAGTTGGAATGTGAGGACTCTGCACAGAGCTTTTTCTCTTGATGTCCTCACACAAGAATTCCACCATTATAATTTAGATATTCTCGGCTTGCAAGAGACCAGATGGACAGATAAAGGTCAGATTCTTAAAAATAATCTTAAATTTCTCTTTTCAGGGAGGGACGACAATAAGCATCACGAATGCGTGGGTCTGCTTCTCAGCAGACACGCTAGTGATGCTCTTCTAGGATATGAGTGCATTAATGAAAGGTTTCTTACAGCAAAATTTCAGACAAGCGTTAAAGACTTGAATGATATCTACTGTTATGCCCCCCTCCCCCCCCTGAGGATGCCGTTGAGGATGAGAAGGATAGGTTTTATGGACAACTTCAGGATATTTTGAATTCTGTCAAGAAAGGAGATATTATCCTTGTTCTTGGTGACTTCAATGCCAAATTTTGTGCTGACTCTGACCTATGGGGAGGAGTAATAGGCCCTTTGGTATTGGTAGCTGCAATGGCAATGGGCAACATCCCCTACAGGTAAGTAACTCAATGGATTCAGAATAACTAACAGTTATTACAAACACCGCGACATCATAAGTACACATGGGTTTCACCTGATGGGCTGCATAAGAATATGATTGATTATATATTAATTAACAGCAAATGGGCTAGTTCTGTTAGGAATACTAGGGCATATAGGGGAGCTGAAATTGGATCTGACCATTACGTAGTTAAAAGTGTCTTGCAACTTAAACTTAAAAAGTGTTGTGCTAGGGTTAAAAACTTTACTTTTAATACTGAAGCTCTGAAAGATCCAGTTATAGCCAAAGCTTACCATGATACTTTACTTAGTCATTATGACAGTCATGGTATGCTTACTACTGAAGTTGAGGAAAAATGAGATCATTTTAACCAGGCTTTTTTGGACACTAACAGTACTCTTTTAGGGAAAAAGGAGCAGAAGAGACAGAATTATCTGAGTGATAAGTCACTTGAGCTTATTTTGGAAAGAAAGAACTGCAGGAATGTCCTTAATCAATACCCTACTAGTCCTAATAGAAAGCATTACAGAGAACGTAATAAACGTGTAAAAGATCAGTTAGCTGCTGATAAGAATCTTTGGCTTGATGGTTTGGCTGACAAAGCCGAGGAAGCAGTTAGACAGCACAACAGCAGAGAGCTGTATCAGATAGGTAATGTTTTGTGTGGTAGAAAACGAAAAGGATTACAGGGATTGAAGGATAAACAAGGTAAGGTTATAGAAGGTGAGGATTATGTCATGGCTAGGTGGGCTGAGCATTTCAGTGATATTCTAAACAATGCAGTTAGTTCTATTCCCATTGTTTGCAATGATGATAGATGCATTGGTGGCTTTAATGTTGGCCCTATAACACAATATGAAGTTATTTTGGCTGTTTCTAAACTTAAAGTTCATAAATCCCCAGGGGTAGATGAAATTACTACGGAAATGCTCAGAGCTGGGAATGTTTCGGTTACCACTTGGATGACTGAAGTTTTGAATATCTTTTATGATAAAGGCATGGTTCCTAAGGATTTTACCAGAGCTATTATTATCCCTATTTTCAAAAAAGGTGATCGCAGTTCTTTGTGATAACTATAGGGGTATCAGCCTACTCTCTGTTCCAGGTAAAGTTCTTTCCATGATTGTGCTTAATAGAATTAAGAATCTGGTTGACAGTCAATTGCGTGATGAGCAATGTGGATTCAGAAGTGGTAGGGGATGTGTGGATCAGATATTTTCACTTAGGCAGATTCTTGAGAAATGTTTAGAGTTTCAGAAACCTTTGGTTGCTAGCTTTGTTGATTTCAAAAAGACTTTAGACTCTATTGATCGTCATAATTTGTGGTTGATTGTGAGATCATATATTTGTGTATACCTGACAAGTTAGTTAACATAATGAAAGCTCTCTATAATAACACTGAGTCGTGTGTGAGAGTTGGTAATGCTTGTAGCAATTGGTTTAGCATTGCTTCTGGTGTTCGGCAAGGGTGCATTTTGTCTCCTTTCCTCTTTAGCTTGGTTATTATTTATGTTATGCAAAATTCACTTCAAGGGAAAGATTTTGGCCTTAAATGGACTGGAGATACGAAAATTTCTGATTTAGATTATGCTGATGATTTAGCCCTTTTGGCAAATGATGTTGATGAGATGAACTCTTTCATTCGAGCTGTTGATGAAACTGTTAGTAGAGTAGGTTTGGTTATAAACAGAGAGAAAACTAAATTGAAAATTGGTCAGGCAGGCTGTGATTCAGTTAATCTGAATGGTTGCAGTCTTGAGCAGGTGTCACAGTTTAATTATCTTGGGAGCTATGTAACAGATACTGGTGACGTGCCACATGAGATTAACTGACGAATAAGGATTGCTGCCGGGACTTTTAAGAATCTATGGAGAGTGTGGAGAAATAGGCGCATACACCTAAAGACTAAAATTAGACTGTATAATAGTTTGGTTCTTTCTAGGGTTAGTTATGATAGTGAAACTTGGACACTTTGTAA
Source organism: Ryuthela nishihirai (assembly GCA_038380435.1). Taxonomy (NCBI): domain Eukaryota; kingdom Metazoa; phylum Arthropoda; class Arachnida; order Araneae; family Heptathelidae; genus Ryuthela; species Ryuthela nishihirai. The sequence continues at coordinate 39,234,970 of JAWZYU010000018.1, read as the reverse complement.
ACAAGATAACTGGAAACTAGATGCTTTTGATTCCAGACGTTTACGCAGTATCTTGGGCATTAGGTGGTTCAACTTTGTAACTGATGATGAGGTTAGGCAAAGGAGTTTGCAACTTCCTTTAAGCAGCATATTGTGCAGAGAGAGACTCCGCTGGTTTGGCCATGTTGCCCATATGGATAATTATAGATTGGCGCATAGGGTTATGAACAGTGTGCTTAGAGGCCTTAGAAGGAGGGGGAGACCTAGGATGCAGTGGGCAGACAATGTCAAACAGGACCTTGTTAGAATTGGTGTGCAGTGGCCAGATGCAGTAGATGTAGCTCAGGATAGACCTGCTTGGAGAACTAAATTGCACGGTCTGGTTGGACCTCCGTAGCCCATGGCTGCTTGAGGATGATGATGATGATGAAAACATGATGTACAGTCGCTCAAAAAAGTATCCGAACACTATGGTTGATTACAGAAATCATGAAAAATATCTGGCATGGTTTTTTTTAGAAATTAGTGATCTGGTAACCTTCGTGTCACGTGATACGAAGGATGCCAGATCACTAATTTCTAAAAAAAACGATGCCAGATATTTTTCCTGAATTCTGTAATCAACCATAGTGTTCGGATACTTTTTTGAGCGACTGTACAAAAAATCAACGTTTACACTAAAAACTTTTGTATTAACACTATATGCATATATACCTTTTTCCCAATAGAACAATCATTAAAGACAAAGGTTTTTAAACACTAAATCAAAGAGTTAATTATTTTAATTTTGCTTTTGGACTTTTTGCAATAGCAAAGATTCATTATTGCCAAAAGTAAATATTCATAATTTTTACTTGTTTAAGAAAATGTTGTTTTTGGTTATGGTTTTAATTTCATTTGGCAAAGCGTCGAATAGTTTGCTTGACAAATGAACATAACGTTTAGTAGTCATATTTTTATGCACTCTGATATTAACCAGTTGAAAATATATGAAGAACGGGTGTTCCTAACAGGTACTCTCATTAAGTTATTATTCCAATTTTGTCTAACATGTATTATTACTTGATATATATATATAGAGAGAGAGAGTTTGCAGAGCTGTAAAATTTCCATCTTAGCGTAATTTGAACGACATGATTATATTTTCTTCATTTTAGCATGCATCTAATAACATGATATTGTGCATATTCTAATGGTTTTATAGTAGTGGCTTGAATTCCTCCCTAAGTAAATCGCTCAAAAAAGTATCCGGACACTATGGTTGATTACAGAATTTAGAAAAAATATTTGGCAACGATTTCTTTAGAAATCAGTGATCTGGCAACCTTCGTGTCACGTGACACGAAGGTTGCCAGATCACTAATTTCTAAAAAAATCGTTGCTAGATATTTTTTCTGAATTCTGTAATCAACCATAATGTTCAGATACTTTTTGAGCGACTGTACTCATTCTAATGGTGAAATATTCCAAATTGTTAAATTAAAATGTTGATTCTTCAGACTGCAATCCTTCTATTTTACGTATGGACACAAAATGCTCTCATTGAGATTACTGCAGATGAGCTATAAGATTTGGATAAAATGTAAGTTTTCTTTTATATCAGTGTTATGTGAATGATGAACAAATATCTATATGTAAAGAATGAACTCTGAAGCAAAGAAAAACAGGTTTTAAAGTTTGGTAGGGGTGGGTAGGTGTAAGTAGATGTGTGCAATCTAGTGCCTTCCATAAACGTATTATGGGGGCGCTAGATTAAACTAAACGGACAATAATGACGTTCTGGCATATTCTTTAAAAAAATGTTTCTCATCAATGACTATAAAATATGCTTTTATCCATTTTATCCATTTATCCGGGACCGGGATTCGCTCAGTTGGTTGCAGCGCGTAATCTGCAGTTCCCAGTTCCGAGTTCCAACTGTGCCAGCATTGAGATTTATCTTCGCTAAACCCCCATCCTGCTCTCGGTGAGAAAGGGGGCTTCAATGGGCTGGGAAAAGCAACCGTCCACCAGATGGTACATAAAGCCACAGTTCCTTGTGCAGGAGAACCATATTCTGTTCACGTTAAAAAACACGTTGGATGGCTCTGACGGGAGGCTACCGTATGTTTCCAAACACCTGCCCAATGGGTTTCCTTCCTCTAACAAACTCTGAGTCCCTGGAGTCTGTATTGCACTGCCATTTATTCCATTGGGGGAGAGAAAAGGGCATCTCAGAGGTGAAACAAATCTAAAAATTAACATTATGTTTGAAAATGTAAGGCATTTTTTGTTATATTCGTAATTTACTTTTAACTTACCTTTACTTAGTAATCTGCATTCTGTTAAATTTGGGAGTCCCAGCTGGGTCAGTGTTGAGATTTATCTCCTCAAAATTCCCCGCCCTGCGCAAGGTTAGTAGGGGACACCGATGGGCTTGGAAAGGCCGCCGTCCGTCGGATGGGACGTTAAGCTGTGGCCCCGTGTACGGGAGAGCCATAACCTGTGCAGGTTAAAGAACACGCTGGATGGCCTTGATGGGAGGCTACCATCTGTCTCCCAACAGCTCTTCCAGTGGGTCCCCTCCCCCAACCTTCTCTGAGCCTTCGGGGTCCATGTGACCTGGCCATTTAGCCCATGGTGTGCAAAAAAGTGCCGCTCAGAGGTAAAACAACCCAACCCAACCTGTTAAATTTGGAGAACAAACGATGAAGAAATAACATGTGACACAGTAAAAGTAAGATGAAGGACAAGAATAACCAAGAGAAAAAAGACTAAGCATTACATAACCACGTCTAAAAACAAGAACAAGAGAAACCGCTGCAAAATCATCATCGCCTTAAAGACAAAAAAAATCAATAACGAGACAAACACCGGAAACAGGAGCAGCAGAGCAAGGTTATTAACAACAATAACAAGGCCACGTGTATAACAAAAGAAGAGCAGCATCAAAACGATAATAATCGACAACAACAGAGCATCAACAAAAAGGCAAGAGCAGCATCAAAACGATAATAATCGACAACAACAGAGCATCAACAAAAAGGCAAGAGCAGCAGCAGCAACATCAAGGACAAGACACAAAAAAAAAAACTGTAAAACCAAAACAGTTCAATTTCTAATTTTTGAAGCAAAATGCAAAAACAAATTCTGTTTTGCATTTAACTTTTTTTTAAATTTTTATTTAAATAAACATTAAGAGACAGACCGGTAAAACAAAATTTTAAACCCAAAGTGATGTTTGAAAAAAAAAAGTAAACGTAAATAATAATGGCAGAAGTTAAATTGAAATTCTTTTACAAATTTATTTTCTTCTTGACAGACAATCACGGGGGGATTGATCTTTTTTTCAGTTTGGGTTTTACTTTTTTTGGTCAAAGGGGGAATCAAAAAGTAAGGGGAGAATCTATGTCTTTGCTGTTATCAAGCCTTACCGTTGTCTTCTTATCAACTGCCACCAAAACCTCTTTATTTTTTTCAACCTCATCTGTCAACTCTTCCTTAACCATCATTTCAAGCTTTCGATCTCTCTTCCTCCTCTTCTGGAAGTCCTTTTTTTTTCATTTTTCATCTTACCTCTTACTTTTCACATTCGGGCATTTCTTCTTATTATTTCTTGACGTTATATTCTGCCACTTGGCAGATACATTCAGCTGTGATCGGTTTTAAATTTCATCAAGCTTGTTTTTTCTCATCCGAAGAGTACAGACATTTCATCTTGTTGTTGTGTTATTTTATAACCGAACGGCATTTTTTAATACCTCGATCAATTAAAGGGTCAAGTCAATGCGGCGAGGAAATTTGCTGTTTTCGACGATTTATTAAGAAAAAAATTTCACCTGTAGTCAACACGGGATAATTATTAAAATCGAATGAACTTTAAACTTTTAGATTTTTGAACTTTTTAATAGTGGAAGTCTTAATTGATTGATGATTAAGAAGAGGTAAAGAGTAATATTTCATTAGCGCCTATGAAGCATGAAGATAATGTTTTTATTAATCTCTTAAAAAGAAAAAGCCGCGTTTTGCCCACCCCTTCTGCCTTCCCTTGGGTTAAGGGTAAAACATTTGGGTATCAGCTTAAATCTATTAATCCTCACATTCGAACACAAAAATTAGGTACCTACTTCCTATTACATTTATTCCATGAACAATTATGAAGTAAACTTTTATTGCAAATAATCAAATTACTATTACAAATTATTGCTTTATACACTATGTCAGGAGTTCTCAACGTGGGGTACGCCGTGAGAGCCCAAAAGTCGCTAAATCTAGTAACAAAGTCAGTGTTTTATTTTATTCCCATTGTTATACTATAACTATAGTTTTATCTAATAACAGATATCTTATAAACGGATCATTCGAAATATTAGTTTAAAGTTCGATCATTTTCCAAAATTTATTTTACTCCTCTAGAGGACGCTATTAACACTTTTGGGATTTTCTGAAAGTACGGATTCTAATACGATGTCTCCCAGTCGCGGGACGCAGGGTAAAAATGCATTGCTATTTTATAAAAAAAAAATATCATTTATGTTATTACTTAATAAAATCTGCTAGTATTTCTACAAACAATATTTTTCTAATTTATATTCACTGCAGAATAGTGACCAACTGAAACATAATACGGAAAGGGGACCCACTGAACAGCTGTTAGGAGATAGATGGACACCTTCTGTCAATGTAATCTAATGGTTCTTTAACATGCACAGGGTAGGACTCTCTTGATAACGCGAGGTCACCGCTTATAATGTCTCATGTAATAGATAGAAGCTTTTCGAAGATCTACGGTGTCTCCTTTCTCGTCTAAGGGAGAGTGGGGCTCAGCGGAGATAAATTTCAAGTTGAGTCTCACCTGGTAGCTGCAGATTACGAGCATGGGTGTGCGATCGATCTAACTAACCCTCATCCCTATTGACATAGGATGTTTGGTCATAAAAAGTATGGTGCCTAGTTGTTTCTCAGTCGTAATGTATCTACTGGTGTCAGCTATTGTTTGTTTTACATGCCCATGGAGATGAATTTTAAATATGGTTTGATTTAATTTGTATTTTGCTGCATATTTGTACAATTCTTGAAATTTAAAGACAATAGGAGTCAAAAACATTTTCCCAGTATTTTCTTTGCTTCTTCCCTTTAATATATTTCACTTAAAATATTTTCCCAGATCTATTTACAATGCTTTGGCTGCCCAGAAGAAACAGGCAACTGAGGTTGCCCCAGTTTGGACACCGCCTCAGTTGCCTGTTCTATGTCTCTTTCTTTTCCTCTTTCAATTTGGAAACGTCTCATAATTCCGTCTAGATTTAAAAGACTTATTGACCAGCACACCCCGAGGAATACACTCCAAAAACAATGTTGGTGTCTTTCGTTTACTGCTTTCTTTTTCTCGACTTAATATAAACCACAAGACCAACCAAGAAACTGTTCAGAAATCTGTCTCCAACTACTCTTGTACATCAGATTTATCTCCTGTTTGCACCTCTACGCACCCGAAGCCTTCACCATCCGTCGGATCAGAAAAGAAAGCGCAGCTATCGATAGTAAACACGTCGCAGCAATTACATCCATGTTACCATGGACGTGGGTGTGTATGTGTTTGTATATGGTCCGTTGTCTTCGCAAGCGGCAGGCTAGACACTAACGCTGATCGAAGAAAATTATGTCTGCTTCACTCACCATGCCTGCCACCGATGCAAGGCGAATTGCTATCCCCTCCAATCAGAATGGAAGAAGAAGAGGAGCCTCCTCGCTGTCGGGTATCATTGAGTGAATTTCCTGCAGTATGGTAGTAGATGAGATGAAGGGTTCTTCTGGCTCCAGAATATAACATCTTCATTGAATCCGTTTGCATTCAGGTCAACACTTGGTCGCTACCGATACTGCAAAACACAGACGACAACGAATTGGTTGTTCATTGTTGTGCATTACTACGACTACCACTGAATAGGAACTAACTTTTAGAGCGAGGTTTGTTTTCTATATAATGTAAAGGCGGTAAAATAAGTATTTGGTGAGTTTTTTCTCACATTTCTTCTTCTGGAAAATGAGATGTTGTATATTGTGCGTATGATCCCTTAATGCAGAGAGTTCTACCCTGTGACTTAGCGGAATATTTCGCGAAATGCTTATTCTCTTTATTGAATTTTTACCAAAATGAAAACCTATTTGGGCTAGAAGGGGGTTGGGATGTTTTACGTCAGAGTAGAGCTTTTGCACACGCAATAGACTAAATGGCCAGGCTCAAAGCCTCAGAGTTGGTTGGAGAAGGAAATCCACTGGACAGCTGTTATGAGACAGATGGTATCCACCTTTAAGGTCATCCAGAGTGTTCTTTAACAGCATAGGGTACTGCTCTCCTCAACAAAAGCCATGGCTTAACATCCCATCCGACGGACGGCGACTCTTTCAAGCTCAACGTTCTTAAGCAACCCGTTCTCATTGAGGGAAGGAGGATGGTTCGCGGAGATAAATTTCAACGCGGACACAGTTGGGATTCGAACAATGGAAAATCAAAAAATTAACTTATTCTATGCACTTTAAAATACATGCTGGATGGCCTTGACGGGAGTCTCCCCTTTTCTTTCTAACAGTTGTCCGGTGGGTCTGCTTTTCTGAACCCTTGGGATTCATGTGATCTGGCCATAAATAACCCAGTCTATCTAGTCGCTAATATGTTTTGAAAATCCTAATTCCTTTTTAACTAATACCTTTGGAAAATCGTTTAATTCCCCCTGTGATATGGGTCCTGAAAGCTCTTAAATCCAATGCATGCATCTTATTGCACAAGTTTCTCTTTTTATAGTAGTAAAAACAAAATAGTTGCAATGTTTATTCTATTAATTTATAGTTACTGAATGAAAAGCAAATAGTTGTGTATTTTACAAGAAGAAGCGTAAATGACCTTCTTATCAACTTTAATTTTAAGGTAATCTGATAAGACATTTTAATTTCTATTAAAATTTTGCTACTAACTGGAAGACTATTGCCTCTCCTTTCAGTTTTAAGGAGAAACGCTACCTTAGATGAACATGTCTGTCTCTTGACGACACATGATTGTTCCACTTAATTACTCCTAAACTCTCTTTCACATAAAAAATGGAGCAGCGAGTCTTCCTCACACAATTTTATTTTGTTCAATCGTGGTTTATTATGTTTAACAACGAAAGCCAATGAAAAGCAAGAGTCTACGCCTGAAAAATGCATCAGTCCTCAACTCATTAGGAAGATTCGATGAGGTGTTTTACATCTAGATTAATAAAGGATGTTTGTGGTCACTAAAATCTCCATAGAAAGGGCTAGGAGGTTTTCGGCAGAAGTTTAAGTGTAGCATAAGAATGTACAGTGCAAAATATAAACCTGATAGGTTGAATAGATGGTTATATATCGCGGTTTTCGATAAAACGTCTTCCCACTGCGTTCTCTATTCGTTAGCTTCTTCTCGTTCGCAAATTCTAAGCGAGAAATCCACCAGCCTTTACCAGATCCGTCACATTCCGAAAGATATTATTACATTAAAGCATCCTGCTGCAGGCAGGAATTGGATTTTTTCACCCAACATGGGGTCAAAAAGGGAGAACCACTTATGAAATTTGGAACCATTCGAACAAGTATATCGAGAATTAAATAAATACAAATAAATAAATACCCCCTCAAGCAGCTGCTTGCCACAGAGGTCTGACAGGAGCCTGTCAGTTTAATACGCCATAATAGAGGGATCTGTGAGGATGGCGGGTCCTCAGCAGATTTTTGGCCAACTGCACGCAGTGTTCCCACAGATGTTCACTCTTCCAGGTACACCGATGGGCTTGGAAAGGCCGCCGTCGGTCGGATGGGACGTTACGCCGTGTCCCCGTGTGAGGGAGAGCCATACCCTGTGCACGTTAAAGAACACGCTGGATGGCCTTGACGGGAGGCTACCATCTGTCTCCCAACAGCTGTTCCAGTGGATCCCCTTCCCCAACCTTCTCTGAGCCTTCGGGGTCCATGTGACCTGGCCATTTAGCCCATGGTGTGCAAACAAGTGCCGCTCAGAGGTAAAACAACCCAACCCAACTCCCAGGTACCGACCGGGCCCAAAGCAGCTTAACTTGTGTGATCGGAGGAAAACCGTTGTTTTCAGTTTGGTATTGCCGTTGGCTATCGGGAATTACAGGGGCCAAAATCTGCCGAAAAGAAAATAATCGAAAAGAAACGGACATATCGAAATAACACTTTCGATAATTTGCTTAGAGCCGAGGCCACGAGTTACGATAACACGCTCTGACGTTAGCAACGCCCTGAGCAACATCCGGGCATTCTTCTAGTCGCTAATATATCAAGGTAAAAGAAATCATTTTCATTGTGTATTTTATAATATTCCGGAATTAAAAATTGCATTTTTATTTGCTCATTTCCATTAAAGATCCATATTAATAATGTACGGCATTAAAGAACGGACTTATTTCTCGCATAAGGTGTGGAACTATTTGCTATGGCGGAATCTCTGCGAGATGTTACTCAAGACCTTTTATGGGTGTGACCCTTTTTCATTGGTAGATTTCTTTCTTTGATCTTCAGAGTTATCGCTCCATTCTTTATCTCGAATGGAGTATAGTGACTTGAAGACCAATATACTTTGGCGTAATTTGATTCATTTATATAAATATCCTAATTTTGAGGTTCTTGGTTTCCTATCATTACTTTAACAATTCGCTATTAATAGTTCCGAATAATATTAAGGTTTAAAATGCCTACCGATTAGGTAAAAATATAATTATTTAACAATTTTTGTTTTATTGATTGATAACTGGCATTTGCTAATTGCTCGGTTGATGTGTAGGTTGGGTTGTTTTATCTCTGAGTGGCCCTTTTATGCACATATTGGCCTAAATATCCGAGTCACAAAGAACCAAATGGTTCAGAGTAGTTTTGGGGAAAGGAACTTACTGGACAGCTGTTAGGAGACAGAAGGCAGCCTTCCGTCAATGCTATTCAACGTGTTCTTTAATGTGCAAAGGGGGCGGGGGTGTCTCAGTCGGTAGCGCGCCAGGCTCATAATCTGTAGTTCACAGGTTCGAGTCCCAGCTGGGTCAGCGTTGAGATTTACCTTCGCAAAATTCCCCGCTCTGCCCACGGTCAGTAGGGGACACCGATGGGCTTGGAAAAGCCGCCGTCCGTCGGATGGGACGTTAAGCCGTGGCCCCGTGTGCGGGAGAGCCATACCCTGTGCACGTTAAAGAACACGCTGGATGGCCTTGACGGGAGGCTACCATCTGTCTCCCAACAGCTGTTCCAGTGGGTCCCCTCCCCCAACCTTCTCTGAGCCTTCGGGGTCCATGTGACTGGCCATTTAGCCCATGGTGTGCAAAAAAGTGCCGCTCAGAGGTAAAACAACCCAACCTATATGATCTTTGAGAACTATCGATGTGTCGAGTGCGCATGCTCCTACTCTTCTCAGTTGATACCCCCACTGACAGAATCAGATACATTGTTTTCATTTGGCGAATTACGTACTCTTGGTGACAGTTCATATTCGACGGTGATAAATGGTCCTCTGGATCAGATGTCCTGCTGCTGACGTCACTTACTTCTGAGTTGCGTCATGCTCGTTGGCTGTAATGAAATTTCCGCAGAAATTCGATAGACATTTGACGACGTAACACAGTGTGGTGTCAGCTAGGACACATGTTATTCCAAATAAAACAAATTACCTGTGTGGCGTTATGAGCTGACGTTTTGTTTGGATATGATGAATGATTTTTTAGGTTAGCTTAGTTGTCAGCTCTTACGATCCTAAAAAAATAGATTGGCTACTGGTGACGTAATTGTTAGCGTGAATCGTAAAGCGAATTCTCCAAAGACAGATTTGCTCTATTACTTGTGACATGCTGTGTTGGATATATTCTGCAAAATAATCATCCGCCGAAATTTTATCGACTGATGGTAAAGTGATATAATTGGTTTTCTTCAGGACCTGTTCTTGATGCAATTGGGACGTACATAACTTACTCCTATTTCCTGGGGAACTTTCACCTTTTTTGTGTCCAGGTGTTCGAGTATAAGTGTGTTCAACATAGGTCTAAACTTAAACCAGGTTTTTGATACGTTTTGCTTTTTTCATTTCACAAATCTATTGAAAATTAGAGAGCTAATATATATACATTTATCGAAATTTGTTTGAAAGCAAAAACATAGGAATGAGAAATCGTTCAATGCGAGCGAATTATACAGTTGTTACAAGGTGAAAAAAATGAACCCTACGCACTCTCTTTACTGACTACGTACAGTCGCTCAAAAAAGTATCCGAACACTATGGTTGATTACAGAATTAATAAAAAATATCTGGCATCGTTTTTTTTAAAAATTAGTGATCTGGTAACCTTCGTGTCTTCCAGAGGATGTTGTCATCTCTCCTACCACAGACATTTTTAAAAAGCATTTACGAAGCATTAACTTAGGTAAATATCTCAAATGCTATTTTGATATTTACCTAAGTTTAGATCTTCTAAACGCTATTTTGATATTTACCTAGTTTTAGATCTTCAAATGGCTTCATCTCAAAACCGCTAAAATATTCAATTATCTGTAATTTCTTATGTGTAATGATGTACATGATCGTTTAATTTATTTTATGTTTGCAATGTTATTCTGTTTCTTAATTATCTCAAATTGAGTCAGTGTAAACAATATTTACCTTCCATTTATTGTTATTAAAATTTTGTTAAATTAATACATGGGAGTGCGAAATTCTTCAATGACGAGCACATCAGACTGTGATTCCAAGATGAGAATTAAATCAGGACTATCTCTTTCATCCTTGGAAAGAGAAGAACAATAACCAAATGAATAATTATATCTGACAATATTCTATGACATTCCCAAACCTGTGCAGCTTCTTTTACGGTCAGTGATCGCTTTATTAGAAACATATTCTTGTTTTAGGGTTAGATTCAGAGCTCATTTAATTTCTTAATCTTTCCACCTCATTCTCGTGAATGAGCTGGAAAAATGTAATGGCAAAATAAATGACTTCAAGTCAAGTTAATATTAACAAAGTATTTTAATCGTCTAATACGAAACAATGAGATTCGCATTAGCGATAATCATAAGACACATTTAGTATCAAGAATTAATTCATTTTAATATTAAATTAATATTTTGATTATTTAACTTTTTATCGTCTTAGTAATTCGTGAATGGGAGTGAGTCTTACGCCCCCTACGCGCTCTCTTTACTGACTACGTACAGTCGCTCAAAAAATTATCCGAACACGATGGTTGATTACAGAATTCAGAAAAAATAGCTGGCAACGGTTTTTTTTAGAAATTAGTGATCTGGCAACGTGACACGAAGGTTGCCAGATCACTAATTTCTAAAAAAACCGTTGCCAGATATTTTTTCTGAATTCTGTAATCAACCATAGTGTTCGGATACTTTTTTGAGCGACTGTAGGTGGTCATAGTATTTTGATACTAAATCGTGTGGGCTCACTCACGGAAATATTGAGCGTGTGCAGTTACCGTTCACAGCAAACTGGAGCGTGTGCAGTAACTGCACACGATCCAGTTTGCTGTGAACGGTAACTGGAGAGTGTACAGTTGCTGTACACGCTCCAGATATTTTTCCTGAATTCTGTAATCACGTGACACGAAGGTTGCCAGATCACTAATTTCTAAAAAAAACTTTGCCAGATATTTTTTCTGAATTCTGTAATCAACCATAGTGTTCCGATACTTTTTTGAGCGACTGTACCGACTAGATTGCAACAATACCAATAAAGTATACTCTCGATTATCCAGAATGAATGAAAAAACTCAGTAGAGGTCAGTAGTGACTTCGGTCTTAGTAGGGCATGTCCCTGTATGAGAGGGGCGGGGGTGGCTCAGTCGGTAGCGCGCCAGGCTCGTAATCTGTAGTTCCCAGGTTCGAGTCCCAGCTGGGTCAGCGTTGAGATTTATCTCCGCAAAATTCCCCGCCCTGCCCACGGTCAGTAGGGGACACCGATGGGCTTGGAAAGCCCCCCCCCCATCCGTCGGATGGGACGTTAAGCCGTGACCCCGTGTGCGGGAGAGCCATACACTGTGCACGTTAAAGAACACGCTGGATGGTCTTGACGGGAGACTACCATCTATCTCGCAATAGCTGTTCCAGTGGGTCCCCTCCCCCAACCTTCTCTGAGCCTTCGGGGTCCATATGACCTGGCCATTTAGCCCATGGTGTGCAAAAAAGTGCCTCTCAGAGGTAAAACAACCCAACCCTGTATGAGAAGGACTGTAAAAGCTAGTAGTAGCTTCTAGGATTTTTCTCTGTCCTATGTGTAGCAAAAAAGAAAGAGGAAAAATCGAGGGGAAAAAAACAATCCCGATAATTCCCTGTTATTTCTCTATCCGAATAAATCGCACAAACACTTCAAAATGTTTTGAAAACATCGTAGCACCTACTTATTCATTTAAAACAGGATAACGAGAAAGTTCGTATTTTTCTTTTCATTAGCCTTTCGTTAATTTTACTGAAAACACTGCGCTGCTTGAAAGCTTTTCCTGTAGCATCGTAATTTAGAAGCCGTTTTTCTCGTATCTCGTATTATTTTCGGACAGACATTTTTTTTAACATCCCTGTTAATCCGACAAAAGATAATCTTGCGCCTATTTTACTTGGAATTGATAAAATACAGTCATAAAATAATCCACAAATAGATTTCCCATTTATTATGAAACATTTAACTTACAGGGTCTTTGAAAAGAAATTTTGACTCATTTAACAAAGTACAATATTACCGAACCTCTTTTAAATCCAGCTAATAAATCGAGGGGTTTAAAAATTTTAAACCCTACGATGTGACTAAATGAAAGGAAGCAAGTTTCTTTGTACATAATTATAACCCCCCCCCCCATTTAACATCTTTATCTTTTAAAAGCTTAGTTTAATTATCGTGCATTTCCTAACAGGCACATCTTTTCTTCTCCGGTCGTTCGTTCATTAGGATCTACCGCTGTAATCCAATAATTGCACTTTCATTCTTTCAAACTCTAAACATGCATAATGATCTCAAAGAACTAATTGAAGGCTCTCTGATGACACCTTTACGTACTTAGAGAGCAACTTCCGTAACATTGTGTTCGTTCAGTAAAGGGATCAAACGCGCATTTGGCTTGATCCACTCTTCAACGTTTTTTTTTTACTGTTTACTGTTCGTGCTAGAAGTTCTCCCTGTCACCTTCCAAGTCTTTTAAAGTGGAATGAATCATATAAATGATAACTCTTTTGCACTAAGGTGCTTTAATCGCTTTCTAAAAAAAGTTGTTTCTTGAAAGTTGTTGATCCTTGAAGTGCTTGCAAAGTTCGTCGCAATTAACAAATGGAGTCGTCGTGGATGTTAAATTATTTGTGGGTCACTTGCGAACTAATTTAAGGTAGATGTTAACATATGTATTATAAGCAGGTACTAAAAAAATTACGGTCGTAGTTTAACTGATGTTGTTGCAATCAGGAGGTTAACGTTTCCTTGAGTTTGGTTCAGAGTTGCATTTGGTTGACATGCATTTGAAATTTTACTGAGAAAATGTTCCAAATTATTTCATTAAAGAGTTCGACAGAATCAGTAGCTTCTTAAATAAGCATTTTATGGATTTGTTTGAATTACTTTACCTCTGATCGGCATTTTTTTTTGCATACAGTGAACTAAATGGCTAGGTGACAAGGACGCATAGGGCTCAGAGAAGATTTGCGTGAAGAGGACCCATAGATTGCTCTTAGGACACAGATGAAAGTTTCCCGCGTGTGCTTTTCTGTGTACAACTTTACTGCAAATGGAGTCCCAGCTAGGTCAGCGTTGAGATTTATCTCCGCAAAATTCCCCGTCCTTCCCACGGTCAGTAGGGGACACCGATGGGCTTGGAAAGGTCGCCGTCCGTCGGATGGGACGTTAAGCCGTGGCCCCTTGTGTGGGAGAGCCATACCCTGTACACGTTAAAGAACACACTAAATAGCCTTGACGGGAGGCTACCATCTGTCTCATAACAGCTGTTCCAGTGGTTCCCTTTCCCCAACCTTCTCTGAGAATTCGGGGTCCTTGTGACCTGGCCATTTAGCCCATGGTGTGCAAAAAAGTGCCGCTCAGAGGTAAAACATCCCAACCCAACTGCAAATGGACCACGGCTTAATGCCACATCCGATGGACATTGGTGTCCCTTTTCTGATCGAGGGAAATGTGGGGATTAAGCGCCGATAAATCTCAGCGTTGGCAGTTTTTTGGACTGGAATCTGGGAAATGCAAATTACAAGTCTGGCTGGCTACTGACTGAGCCAACCCTCGCTCCTTTTTACTGTGAAAAAATGTGACTGAAGATGAATTAAATATCGCAATCAAATCTGTCTAAATCTCTATTTTGAACAAAATATTGCAGAGATAAAGAGTGGAGAAAGCTTATGTACCAACAACTTAGTTCGTTCTGTAAAAATCATTGAAAAGTGATGAAAATAATGGTTACACAACCTAATAACATTATTCATATACATTTTATAATGACTATTTATAACAGTTTATAACAAGTTTAATAATGCAATTATAGCTTTAATTTTATTCTATTTAAGTTTATTTTTCAGATAAATGCTTTAACCCTTTCAGAGTCGGCTTTTTTAAACTGCCTCGGCCACTTTAAACGTTGCAGATAGATTATAGTCGGGTGTGAATGAATAGTAAAACACAGATTTCACTACTTACGTCTAGTGTGATTGGATAGTAAAACACAGATTTCACTACTTACGTCTAGTGTGATTGGATAGTAAAACACAGATTTCACGACTTACGTCTAGTGTGACTGAATAGTAAAACACAGATTTCACGACTTACGTCTAGTGTGACTGAATAGTAAAACACAGATTTCACGACTTACGTCTAGTGTGACTGAGTAGTAAAACACAGATTTCACGACTTACGTCTAGTGTGACTGAATAGTAAAACACAGATTTCACGACTTACGTCTAGTGTGACTGAATAGTAAAACACAGATTTCACGACTTACGTCTAGTGTGACTGAATAGTAAAACACAGATTTCACGACTTACGTCTAGTGTGACTGAATAGTAAAACACAGATTTCACGACTTACGTCTAGTGTGACTGAATAGTAAAACACAGATTTCACGACTTACGTCTAGTGTGACTGAATAGTAAAACACAGATTTCACGACTTACGTCTAGTGTGACTGAATAGTAAAACACAGATTTCACGACTTGCGTCTAGTGTGACTGAATAGTAAAACACAGATTTCACGACTTGCGTCTAGTGTGACTGAATAGTAAAACACAGATTTCACGACTTGCGTCTAGTGTGACTGAATAGTAAAACACAGATTTCACGACTTGCGTCTAGTGTGACTGAATAGTAAAACACAGATTTCACGACTTGCGTCTAGTGTGACTGAATAGTATAACACAGATTTCACGACTTGCGTCTAGTGTGACTGAATAGTAAAACACAGATTTCACGACTTACGTCTAGTGTGACTGAATAGTAAAACACAGATTTCACGACTTACGTCTAGTGTGACTGAATAGTAAAACACAGATTTCACGACTTACGTCTAGTGTGACTGAATAGTAAAACACAGATTTCACGACTTACGTCTAGTGTGACTGAATAGTAAAACACAGATTTCACGACTTACGTCTAGTGTGACTGAATAGTAAAACACAGATTTCACGACTTACGTCTAGTGTGACTGAATAGTAAAACACAGATTTCACGACTTACGTCTAGTGTGACTGAATAGTAAAACACAGATTTCACGACTTACGTCTAGTGTGACTGAATAGTAAAACACAGATTTCACGACTTACGTCTAGTGTGACTGAATAGTAAAACACAGATTTCACGACTTACGTCTAGTGTGACTGAATAGTAAAACACAGATTTCACGACTTACGTCTAGCGTGACTGAGTAGTAAAACACAGATTTCTGACTTACTTTGGGTGTTACGTGAAGGAGTTAAAAGATTAAAATTACCACCTTTCATAACTATTTGAACACATACACACATGCATACATAATCCTTAAGAAGATTTGTGCACGCAAGTGACAGTGCATTTTAATTCTCCATACACGTCTATCCTGAGCTACAGTTGTTTCTATTGGTCAATCCCATCAAAGTGCTGTTCGACATTGCCTCCTCATCGCATTCTAAGTTTCTCTCTCTATTTCAATACTGAACAAATATTGTTGCATACTGAAGAAAAATTGCATTTATTATTATATGAGTGACGCTGAGTGAAAGAGACAGAAAAACCGTTAGAACGTCTTCTCTTGCCTTTATTCGTTAACTGTTAGCACTGTTTATTCTGGAGCCTAGAATGCAGAGTCTCCGCGGTGATGCCTTGATCAGCAAGCAGGGTTGGGTTGTTTTACCTCTGAGCGGCACTTTTTTGCACACCATGGGCTAAATGGCCAGGTCACATGGACCCCGAAGGCTCAGAGAAGGTTGGTGGAGGGGACCCACTGGAACAGCTGTTGGGAGACAGATGGTAGCCTCCCGTCAAGGCCATCCAGCGTGTTCTTTAACGTGCACAGTGTATGGCTCTCCCGCACACAGGGCCACAGCTTAACGTCCCATCAGACGGACGGCGGCCTTTCCAAGCCCATCGGTGTCCCCTACTGACCGTGAGCAGGGCGGGGAATTCTGCGGAGATAAATCTCAACGTTGACCCAGCTGGGACTCGAACCTGGGAACTACAGATTACGAGCCTGGCGCGCTACCGACTGAGCCCCCCCCCCCGCCCCCAGCAAGCAGGATTCCCAAGTGAGATCTCTTTTTTTTTTGCTAGTTTCTCAAACTTACTGCTCTGTATCTGAATTTCTTTCCTGCTTTCTGTGAAAGAGAGTAACTTCGAATTTGCAATTCTAGATGAGGTAATTAAAACCCATTCAAATCAGGAGGTTATTGATATTTTAAGCTTCGGCAAACGAAACGATATTAGAAATATGTTCATAGAGCATTACTTCGTAGAAAAGGAAATTGAAAAACACCTATACGTCAGATTCTGCAATTATAAAGAACTGATTTTGGACCTTAAAGGAAGACATTCATTCTTCAGTAATGGAGGGAGCATTTATTCCAGTTAAGAAAGACTTCTTCCCTTCTCAAAAGACTGTTCAGTTAGCACAAAAAATCGAAATATTTTATTTGCAGATATAGGTAATAATAATTTGAGAAATCAAACGCCAACCCAAAACAAAATACCATCTATCATTAGTAGTATGAAAAGCGGTTGGATAAAAATCCTCAAAGAATTGGTTGGCAATGTTGTTGAAAGCTGTTCTGCCGAAATGGCAGGAGAATATATTAGAGTTGAGATAAGGTGTGTGCAAGATTACAGAAACTTTAAGAAACTTGAAAAAGACAAATTTTCTTTCTACATCCATTATATAAAGCAGGAGAAATTGTTTGGTTGGGTTGTTTTACCTCTGAGTGGCACTTTTTTGCACACCATGGGCTAAATGGCCAGGCCACAAGGACCCCGAAGGCTCAGAGAAGGTTGGGGGAGGGGACCCACTTTAACAGCTGTTGGGAGACAGATGGTAGCCTCCCGTCAAGGCCATCCAGCGTGCTCTTTAACGTGCACAGGGTATGGCTCTCCCGCACACGGGACCACAGCTTAACGTCCCATCCGACGGACAGCGGTCTTTCCAAGCCCAACGGTGTCCCCTACTGACCGTGGGCAAGGCGGGGGAATTTTGCGGAGAGAAATCTCAACGCTGACCCAGCTGGGACTCGAACCTGGGAACTACAGATTACAAGCCTGGCGCGCTACCGACTGAGCCACCTCCGCCCCATAAAGCAGGAGAAAAAATTGAAGATGGTTATTCGTAACCTGCCAACTGATATGGATATCGAAGAAATCCGAAAAGAACTATTGGACCAAGATTATCATTGTCGAACATCCAACAGTTTAGGAAAAGCTCTAATAAGGTTCCGTTTCCTATGTTCATGGTAGAACTTGCAAAGTACACTGCAGGGAATCAGATATTTGATGTCAATGACCAATTTCCTCTCAAGGTTCAGATTGAATCGTACAGAAAAAGACCAGTCTCAAACCAGTGCCATAATTGCCAATGTTTTGGGCATTCCAAAACAAGTTGTTTTAACACTCCACGATGTGTGCAGTATGCAAAGGAATACCGAACACCAGCCTACTATAGACAAATAGATGAGCTTCTTTTATGCGCCCAAAACTGCATTTGTCAACAAAAATGATGAAGATTCTAACGGCAGAACAGATTCTAGCAAGAAAAATGCTAATGATCTGAACAAAGGAAAATTGCATGCTCAAGCTGCTACTTCCAATGAAAAAAAATATTAATTAAAATTAGAGAAATGAAATGGAGGTAAAATTCTGAACTCAGCCACTACATTCTCTGCACAAAAACAAGGGGAAACTACAGAAGATGTAAATATTCTTTCTGAGATTAGATATTTTTTTTAATTTTTTTAAAAGCCTTAAATTAAGACTGTATGGCAAAACTTACGTACATGGTATTGGAATTTAAAAATTAAAAAAAAAATAAATCCATAGGAACAAATTTGATGATGGATTGAATGTACTGTACTAGACTTAATTGCTGAAATCGTTCATAGACAATGAACAAAGTTGTCTTCCAAAAAGGAATCTACAGATTCTCTTCTGGAACTTTAATGGTACCAAAATGGCTATTGCAAATTGATATTTTTTATTAGGAAAATGATGTGGCCTTGATTAATGAGAATGCATCTTAGAGTTAGCGATAAATTAAAGGTTGCTAATTTGATTGTTACAGGACAGACAGAACACATAATAAAGGAGGAGGAACTGCTATTCTGATAAAACAATCGATCCCTCATCATAATTCTGTTATTTTAGACCTTGAAGACATTGGCGCAACTGCAGTGGTGCTCGAAACGGTTTCCTTTGGGAAATTGTAGCTTTTAGCATTATATATACATACATGCATACACATGATTACTTGCCAAATATCCTACTTGGCACTCTAGGGCAACTAACAGAAATGCGAGAGTGCTATTGGAGTACTCGACTGTAAAGTGGCTGATGGTCGATGCTCCAGCTGAACCCACGTTCTATC
Source organism: Ryuthela nishihirai (assembly GCA_038380435.1). Taxonomy (NCBI): domain Eukaryota; kingdom Metazoa; phylum Arthropoda; class Arachnida; order Araneae; family Heptathelidae; genus Ryuthela; species Ryuthela nishihirai. The sequence continues at coordinate 39,215,915 of JAWZYU010000018.1, read as the reverse complement.
CAAATTTTACAAATCACAGGCTTGATGTATGTACTAGATGCTATTGTGGTGGGTTATTTTCTATCACAATATTCTTTCAGTACAGTGACTGCCTTGTCATCAGACCATAACCCAGTGATCCTCTCACTTTCACTGAGCAGAACAGAAAAGGGGAAAAAGAAAACTATCATTAAGTGGGATAAATTCCAATTTCAGATGAGCAATGGATTAAAAATGAATATATTGTAAATGATATGGAAAAAAAAACAGATCATGTTATTGAAGACTTCACAAACTGCATTACCACAACTGTTCACGGGCAAGCAAAACCATAGAGTTAAAATCTAAAATATATAAGCTATTAATATATAAAATGATATCCGACCAATTATTATATATGTCTACCCCGGTTTGGGGCAAGTCTTGTACAAAAGGAACGACCATTGCAAAGCTCCCAAACTTTCAAAACAAAACATTTAGAACTGTTGCATCAGCATCGTGGTTCATAAGAAACAGTAATTTATACAAAGACCTCAATGCCGATTCTGTCAAAAAGTTAATCAGAGCTACTTCGACAAACTTCACGATGATGGAATAGCATCTTAACCTGGTGATCGTAGAACGTTTCAATTATGACAATGAATGCAAACCGAAGTTCAAGAGACCCAAGTCATTATTTGTACAGTCGCTCAAAAAAGTATCCGAACACTATGGTTGATTACAGAATTCAGAAAAAATATCTGGCAACGATTTTTTTAGAAATTAGTGATTTGGAAACCTTCGTGTCACGTGACACGAAGGTTGCCAGATCACTAATTTCTAAAAAAATCGTTGCCAGATATTTTTTCTGAATTCTGTAATCAACCATAGTGTTCGGATACTTTTTTGAGCGACTGTACAGTCTTGACCATTTTCTTCTAGCTTGAACTAGCATCTTGATTTTCCACTTCTATAGCAAAAGAAATATGTTTGTTTGTCCTCCATGTAAATTTTTGTTTTTGACATATCATTTATTCATTTATTGATGTGTGCCAAATGCGATTTTATGTCATGCGCCAAATTAGCATATTTAAGATGAAGGATGCAATGCACTCGGTAGTCTTCTGGAGTCAATTATGATCTCTGTTGAAAACATTGAAATTTAGATAGGTTTCAGCGAGACATTTGATTCATCTTGAGTCTCAATTTCCCTTGAAAAGCTTTTTTAAGAAGTTATCGAGTTCTATATATATGACTCCATATTGGCTACTGATCTAAGGGACCTGGGTTCGAGCCCCGGTAAGGAATGGCTGTTTGTGTCGTTATTCTGCTGAGGTTCTGCCATCCTCTCAGACCTTCTACTGTGGCATATAAACAGACAGGCTCCTGTCAGACCTCTGTGGCAAGCAGCTGCTTGAGGGGGTATTTATTTTTATTTTTTATTTCATTATTGTAATAAAAAATTGTTTGAATTAAGAGTGACAAAAGTATTTATTCGCCTGTTGCATGCAGTAAAGTATGTGGTGGCATGAGATGTGATGGCATGAAATGTCTTGCATGAGAATGCATGAGATGTCTTATATATATTGGCATGAGATGTATGTGATATCTTGATATGTCTTGCATATGATGACATGAGATGTCGTGTATGTGATGTCATGAGGTATATGTGATGGCATGAGATGTATATCATGGCATTCGATGGCTTGTATATGATGTCATGAGATGTCTTATATCAGGTTTCTGCTCGAGGAGACTAGTTACTATTGTTATGATAGGTGGAACATGAAGAAATTTAAAAATCATCCATCTTTTTGTTTTGTTCAAAGAGGTTCTAAAGGTAAGTTGATTTCTCAGGAAACTTATAAGCGTGAGCCACAGGGTAGATAAAATAAGTATCACTGTCGTAATATTTATTTTGTTTAATACAAATGAATGTTGATTCCAGGGTAGCGCCAACAGCCAAAATGGCTAAATATAGAGATTTCGGGCGCCGAATGTCTTATACTATCTGGCCCTATTACTGACTATCAATCATTTCATGTTTTCGAGAATACTCTTGTGACATTTTTTTCATTATTCATTAAAGTAAAATTGTTCGAAGAAACGTATGCAAAGTTTACTGATCACAAATAAATCGCAACAATAATTCATGCAACTTTTAATCGAATTTAAATCGATTTTAAAATAATATTATGCAGTTTTAAAAGCTTTACTCATAGTGAAATATTTCTGAGGAACCCGACCATGAATAATCAGAATGATTTTGTGGCAAATATTTTGATGTCAGTCATTGTATAGTAGCAGTTGGGACGTCAAAGATTTAGTGGGAACAGTTGTGATACTCAATGCTACTTTTGTTAATTGCTGTGACCTGAATGATTTTGTGGTAACATTTATAGCCTTGAATGACTTTCTGTTAGCAGCCATAACCCAAATGATTGTGGATCAAGTTATGTCCTAAATCAGCGTACAAAGACGTTTCTTTCGTTTTTCGGTGGAAAGATCTTAAATAGAATTACGAATACTTCACAGATTAGCATACCCTTTGATGAAGAAATGGAGACGTAGGACAGTAAAAGGCAGCGTTATGCCAAAAAGATTACCCACCAATGACCTAAATGATTGTGGATCAAGTCATGACCTAAATGACACTGGACCAAGTCATGACCTAAATGATTGCGGATCATCATCATCATCATCATCATCATGAAGCAGCCATGGGCTACGGAGGTCCAACCAGACCGTGCAATTTAGTTCTCCAAGCAAGTCTATCCTGAGCTACATCTACTGCATCTGGCCACTGCACACCAATTCTAACAAGGTCATGTTTGACATTGTCTGCCCACCGCATCCTAGGTCTCCCCTTCTATCTGAGGCCTTTAGGCACACTGTTCATAACCTTATTCGCCAATCTATTATTATTCATATGGGCAACATGGCCAAACCAACGAAGTCTCTCTCTGCACAATATGCTGCTTAAAGGAGGTTGCAAACTCCTTTGCCTAATCTCATCATTAGTTACAAAGTTAAACCATCTAATGCCCAAGATACTGCGTAAGCATCTGGAATTAAAAAGCATCTAGTTTCCTACTATCTTGTTTACAAAGTGTCCAAGTTTCACTACCATAACTAACCCTAGAAAGAACCAAACTATTATACAGTCTAATTTTAGTCTTTAGGTGTATACGCCTATTTCTCCACACTCTCCATAGATTCTTAAAAGTCCCGGCAGCAATCCCTATTCGTCTGTTAATCTCATGCCGCACATCACCATTATCTGTTACATAGCTCCCAAGATAATTAAACTGTGACACCTGCTCAAGACTGCAACCATTCAGATTAACTGAATCACAGCCTGCCTGACCAATTTTTTATCACTTTAGTTTTCTCTCTGTTTATAACCAAACCTACTCTACTACCAGTCTCATCAACAGCTCGAATGAAAGAGTTCATCTCATCAACATCATTTGCCAAAAGGGCTAAATCATCAGCATAATCTAAATCAGAAATTTTCGTATCTCCAGCCCATTTAAGGCCAAAATCTTTCCCTTGAAGTGAATTTCGCATAACATAATCAATAATTAAGCTAAAGAGAAAAGGAGACAAAATGCACCCTTGTCGAACCCCAGAAGTAATGCTAAACCAATTGCTACAAGCCTTACCAACTCTCACAAACGACTCAGTGTTATTATAGAGAGCTTTCATAATATTAACTAACTTGTCGGGTATACCATATGATTTCACAATCAACCACAAATTATGACGATCAACAGTGTCGAAAGCCTTTTTGAAATCAACAAAGCTAGCAACCAAAGGTTTCTGAAACTCTAAACATTTCTCAAGAATCTGCCTAAGTGAAAATATCTGATCCACACATCCCCTACCACTTCTGAATCCACATTGCTCATCACGCAATTGACTGTCAACCAGATTCTTAATTCTATTAAGCACAATCATGGAAAGAACTTTACCTGGAACAGAGAGTAGGCTGATACCCCTATAGTTATCACAAGAACTGCGATCACCTTTTTTGTTAAATAGGGATAATAATAGCTGTGGTAAAATCTTTAGGAACCATGACTTTATCATAAAAGTTATTCAAAATTTCAGTCATCCAAATGGTAACTGAAACATTCCCAGCTTTAAGCATTTCCGTAGTAATTTCATCTACCCCTGGGGATTTATGAAGTTTAAGTTTAGAAATAGCCAAACTAACTTCAGATTGTGTTATAGGGCCAACATTAAAGCCACCAATGCATCTATCATAATTGCAAACAATGGGAGTAGAACTAACTACATTGTTTAGAACATCACTGAAATGCTCAGCCCACCTAGCCATGACAGAATCCTCCCCTTCTATAACCTTACCTTGTTTATCCTTCAATCCTTGTGTGCCTGTCCGTTTTCTACCACACAAAACATTAACTATCTGGTACAGCTCTCTGCTGTTGTGCTGTCTAACTGCTTCCTCGGCTTTGTCAGCCAAACCATCAAGCCAAAGATTCTTATCAGCAGCTAACTGATCCTTTACAAGTTTATTAAGGTCTCTGTAATGCTTTCTATTAGGACCAGTAGGGTATTGATTAAAGACATTCCTGCAGTTCTTTCTTCCCGAAATAAACTCAAGTGCCTTATCACTTAAATAATTCTGTCTCCTCTGCTCCTTTTTTCCTAAAAGAGTACTGTTAGTGTGCAAAAATGTCTGTTTAAAATGGCCCCATTCTTCCTCAACTTCAGTATTAAGCAAACCATGACTGTCATAATGACTAAGTAACCTATCATGGTAAGCTTTGGCTCTAACTGGATCTTTCAGAGCTTCAGTATTAAAAGTAAATTTTTTAACCCTAGCACAACACTTTTTAAGTTTAAGTTGCAAGACACTTTTAACTAGGTAATGGTCAGATCCAATTTCAGCTCCCCTATATGCCCTGGTATTCCTAACAGAACTAGCCCATTTGCTGTTAATTAATATGTAATCAATCATATTCTTATGCAGCCCATCAGGTGAAACCCATGTGTACTTATGTATGTCGCGGTGTTTGTAATAAGTGTTAGTTATTCTGAATCCATTGAGTTTACTTACCTGTAGGAGACGTTGCCCATTGCCATTGCAGCTACCAATACCAAAAGGGCCTATTACTCCTCCCCAAAGGTCAGAGTCAGTACATACCAACTTTGGCATTGAAGTCACCAAGAACAAGGGTAATATCTCCTTTCTTGACAGAATTCAAAATATCCTGAAGTTGTTCATAAAACCTATCCTTCTCATCCTCATCGGCATCGTCAGTGGGGGCATAACAGCAGATAACATTCAAGTTAATGAATGCTTATCTGAAATTAATGCTTGTCTGAAAATTTGCTGTAAGAATTAAAAAGCATCTAGTTTCCTACTAACCTTTCATTAATGCACTCATATCCTAGAAGAGTATCACTAGCGTGTCTGCTGAGAAGCAGACCCACGCCTTGGTGATGCTTATTGTCGTCCCTCACTGAAAAGAGAAATTTAAGATTATTTTTAAGAATCTGACCTTTATCTGTCCATCTGGTCTCTTGCAAGCCGAGAATATCTAAATTATAACGGTGGAATTCTTGTGTGAGGAGACCAAGAGAAAAAGCTCTGTGCAGAGTCCTCACATTCCAACTACCTATGGAGAGAAAATGGTTAGTGGGATGTTTAAAGAAACTATGTTTATTGAGAGACGGAATACCGATAATATCAAACAGCCCCCTAATCGCAGACATGGGGCAAAGACCCGTTCCCCCACTACTAAAGGCTGAAGCCATCTACACTGGAAGACCTCCTCCAATGTAGAATTTGACGATGCCAATAGAAGCAAAGAGTTCAGGTGCCTGCGATGACTTCTGCTCAGGATTATCCACCAGCTGATAAACATATCCTCTGAATCTATTCACTTGGGGCTGTCAACCGATAAACAAACAGAAAACACAGCGGAAGATTTTCCCTCCACAGAAGCCCACCAGTGCAGCAAAATCAGGATCCATAATCAAGCTCAGAGCCATATATCTGTCCAGTCCAGTAGGTTCATATTGTCAGCACCAGGACCCTGTGTGGTTGACCACTCCTCAGCAGGGTAGAAAAAAAAGAAAAGTAGCCATAGTTGTCCATATCAGTAGGCCACACTAATCTGGCAGCCCTCCCCTTCCGTTCACTTCTACACTCTTTTGAAAGTTACTAACGGTCCGCACCACGAGAAGGCGGGGTCGGACATTAGGTGCTAGGCCTTGCCGGTTCTATGCATCATCACAGGGGTTTGGTGCATAGCTCTCCTTCCAGTAACTACCTAGCTACCATTTACAGACCAATCATATTATGACTTAAATAACTACCATTTACCATTACATGACCACGCTACCATTTACAGACCAATCATATTATGACTTATATAATGACTAATATAATAATTATTACGACTTTTATGATAAAGCCATTTACAGACCAATCATATTATGACTTATGACTTAAAAAACTTCCACAAGAGAGTATCTCTTTTGAAAGTTATAGATAGCATTATATAAGTCATAATATATATATAGTATAGAAGCATTATATAAGTCATAATATGATTGGTCTGTAAATGGATGGGCTGCATAAGAATATAATCAATCATATTCTTATGCAGCCCATCAGGTGAAACCCATGTGTACTTATGTATGTAGGACTTAATATAATTGCGGATCATATTACGATCTAAATGATATTGGATCGATTTATGCTCGGAATGATTGTGGCCTTGCCGGTTCTATGCATCATCACAGGGGTTTGGTGCATAGCTCTCCTTCCAGTAACTACCTAGCTACCATTTACAGACCAATCATATTATGACTTAAATAACTACCATTTACCATTACATGACCACGCTACCATTTACAGACCAATCATATTATGACTTATATAATGACTAATATAATAATTATTACGACTTTTATGATAAAGCCATTTACAGACCAATCATATTATGACTTATGACTTAAAAAACTTCCACAAGAGAGTATCTCTTTTGAAAGTTATAGATAGCATTATATAAGTCATAATATATATATAGTATAGAAGCATTATATAAGTCATAATATGATTGGTCTGTAAATGGATGGGCTGCATAAGAATATAATCAATCATATTCTTATGCAGCCCATCAGGTGAAACCCATGTGTACTTATGTATGTAGGACTTAATATAATTGCGGATCATATTACGATCTAAATGATATTGGATCGATTTATGCTCGGAATGATTGTGGATCATGATCTAAATGACTGTGGATCAAGTTATGATCTAAATGATTTTGGATCAAGTTATGATCTAAATGATTTTGGGTAAAGGTTATGACCTATAGCTACTTGCAAAGTCTACCAACACTTATAACCAAAAAAAGAAAAACATTAACTAAAAAAACCTAAAATTATCAGGTGAAAGATTGACTTTTACATTATTCTATGACATTTTTAATACTAAACTTATAGCAAACATAACTTAAACGATTCTAGAGTGAGTGTTGTGATCTGACATAAGAAACATAGGCGAAAGAATCTCCAAATATTTTTTTTTAAATGCCGAAGGCAATTTGTGAGAAGTTTGTTGTCACCTGCATCATCATGCAACACCAAATGAAATATTTTGTTTTCTACCCTACATACTGAAGGATAAAACTAATAAGTTACTACGGTTGGCATACAAACTTGAGAGAATTCATGAGATAAAACTGCTTTTGCCCAAATTATCACTCCATATGGTCAGTTTACTGTAATAAGCGTTTGCATAGAAATATTCATAACTACATCTGAAGGAATGAAATCTAGGTCAACAGTTGCACTCACTTAGTGAGTGAAGTAACAGGATTAGATCCCCCCCCCCAGACGTACTAAAGGAGCTCTCATGCAGAATGAAGCTTTAGAGAGCGTTGTAAAGGAAAAGACGTTTGACAATAAAAAGACCAATTTTTTTACTTTTTCGCTTTTTTGCATAAATTTGGTTATAAAAGGAGATCGTCGACTACATCATCGTCTAGAGTTTCCTGTGTATCCATCACTAAAAGGGTGGATCCAAGACACATTGAGTTTTAACAGAATTTTCGGTTCATGAAACTAGCTAGATATTTCGGAGGTAGTTTTATCCGAACGATCTGGTCTCGTCTTCCTCTCATTTGGTAGTGAAATGCATACATATATATAAACATAAATGTGGACTTTTGAAGAATACATCGTCTTGGATACGAGATAGACTCCACGAAGCATACTTAGAAGGTTTTATAGATAAAATGGTATGAATAAACTGGGTGTATTCGCCATGATAGAAAACGGCCTGGGAAAGTTTGAAAGAGTAAAATTTTTAGTATGATAACGCTTTTTGTTTGGAGTGCTATATAACTGGGACGAGAATTTGCGAATGCAATTGTGATTTTATGTAGTTGTGAGGCAGAAATTTGCTAAGCATTAATGTAAGCTTCCTGAAGAAGACATCAGTATTGTAACAACACTTAGAGTTTTCTGAGTATTTTAAATATTTAAAATTTAAATTAATTTAAGAAATGTTAAAAATAGAGCAGGACGTATTGTACACAGTGAACTAAATGGCTAAGTCATAAGGACCGCAAGCCCTCACGCTGATGATTCGAAGAGAAAAAGTCTTCACACAATTTATTAATAGAAATGGATTGTTTTACCTCTGAGAAGGGAAAATATTTGCACGGAATCGGTCGAATGACCAGGTCACAAGGACCTCAAAAGCTCAGAGAATAGAACCTACTAGACCAGAGCTGGGAAATCCTTTTGTCTGAAGAGTTTCATAGTAAATTGAAGTGGAAGAGCAGACCGTATAAGAAATTGAAAATAGGAGGGCCTAACAAAAATCTAAAGCGGAACTTAAAATTCATTATTTTGATGAGAATTCACATCCCCGAATTTGACTTCTTCTCTATACGTTCATTTTCTCGTTTACAAATTTAATTTAATAGTCATGAGTAGCTTGCGGGCCACACAAATTGAGGTGGATGGCCGTAGTTTATCCTATGGAGGCAGTGTTCTCTTTCTTATCAAGGGAAGGGTGGGATTTAGCGGCGATTAATCTCTAATCTCAACGTTTGCATAGCTATTAACTTGGGAACATCATATTAGAAGCCGGGCGTGCTACGGACTTAACTATTATTGTCTTTAATGTGTTCATCGTGCTTCGTGAATTTTCGGTCAACCTGTATTTATTCACAAACGCAAACATTCACTAACTTTAACAGCTATTGTTATCACTTTTATATTACCCAAGACACTTGAGGATTATTACCTTCAAAAGCAACCGTCGTAACCTCAGTAACGACTGCTCATTTGGATTTGAGGAAAAAAGAAATTTATGATAAATAATGTGGATTTATAAGAAGAATAAAACGCACTTCACTGAAAGTCGAGTTTCTAATATTTCATTAATAAATCCTCCAATGAAGCGTTCATGGGAAGCATTAGTCTTCAGTGTAAAGGGAACAGCTTCAGTTCCTTAACGACTGCATTTTGACAAAGCAAACTTCTAATCCGCTCTATTTACTATTAGAGAGAGTTAATAATAATTTATTATTATTACTAGAGATGGACTTCCCTCTTTTGTTTTGCCTTTGATTAGAAAAGATTGCTCTTAACGTACAACAACAGCAAACGGACACTTGAACGTTTGAAACGCTTAGTGCGCCTGAGCTTAGTAACGTGAGTTGTGAGGCCCCCAGTGGACCATGAAAATGAAGAAGGGAAAGATTTCTTGAGGATTCGTAATGGAGAAAAAATATTTCTGCAATTTTTAATCCCATTTCCTGTTTTTATAAGCAGTTACTTATTTTTATCTGGGTTGGGTTGTTTTACCTCTGAGCGGCACTTTTTTGCACACCTTGGGCTAAATAGCCAGGTCACATGGACCCCGAAGGCTCAGAGAAGGTTGGGGACCCACTGGAACAGCTGTTGGGAGACAGATGATAGCCTCCCGTCAAGGTCATCTAGCGTGTTCTTTAACGTGCACAGGGTATGGCTTTCCCGCACACGGGCCCACGGCTTAACGTCCCATCCGACGGACGGCGGCCTTTCCAAGCCCATCGGTTTACCCTACTGACCGTGGGCAGGGCGGGGAATTTTGCGGAGATAAATCTCAACGCCGACCCAGCTGGGACTCGAACCTGGGAACTACAGATTACGAGCCTGGCGCGCTACCGACTGAGCCACCCTCGCCCCTATTTTTATCTGTTAAAGCGATTTGTGTTTTTCTGATAGCGTGTTGTATTATGGACTTTTTTTTAGACAAAAATGTAACGAAAAGAAAAAGAAAAAACGAAAAGTCTTTCTGAAATGATGATGTACATAACAAAATTCAAAACTCAATGATAAACATCACTGAGTAAATAAGCATCACTGAGCAAACCGGAAAAAGCGATTCACTTCATATAACATGGAGAGCGAATTCGTGAAGAAATGAATCGGGTTAAAGTAAACAGTGAAATCAAAAATTTGCAAAGAAATTAATGCGGTAAAACCAGAGTGGTGTAAAAATATTTTGAATAGATGTATGAGGTTAAACTAAGAATGATATCAAAACTTTTTAGGAGATGAATCCGGTTTAATCAATGAATAGAATCAAAAATTCGTAAGAAAATAAATCCGGCTAAACCAAAAAATAGAATTCAATTTTTTTAAAGAAATGAACCCGGTTAAATCTAAATAGAATCCAAATTTTGTATATGAATGAATTCGGTTAAACCAAAGAGTAGAATCAAAAATTCATAAGAAATGAATCCAGTGAAACCAAACAATATGGGAAAAGTTGTTTATCATCAAAAAATGTGTATAAGTGGTGCGAAAATTTCAGAATCACTCCCACACGCGCTGACTGGTAAGGGGCGCTGAGTATAGTCCCTGGCCCTTAGTGTCATGGGCCCCGGGGACCTCACAGGAGGAGGATTTTTTTAAAATAATAATAATAATTGTTATTTTGCAGAAATTCCGCAGAATTAGGGAAAACATATTTTAAGCTTTACGTGCAAACTCTCAAAAGAATAAGTATTGAAATCTTGAAAAAGAAACGGAATTTTTTATCGCTTCTCGGACTCATCAGCTACAGATACGTCACTGAAAAAAAAATGCCAATCCACAAGTGTAATGGATGAACATCGCCCAGGTAGACCAGTCGAGGTAGCAACACCTGATGCAATACAACGTATTAATGAACTTGTTCAGGAGAATCAACATATCAATTTGTAAGAATTTTGTGCTAAATTGAATGTTTGTCATGGGATAGCTCAAGCTATTGTACCACAAAGTAAAGGGATGATACAAACATTCAAAATGCAGTGCATAATTGGCAACATTCTTTATCGAAAACCTTTTTTTTTTCTGATGGAATCAGAAAATCTTTCAGCCGTTGGACTAAATGTATCTAAAGAGAGAAGATGATTACACTGAAAAAAAATATGTACATATTTCTGGAAAAAAATGTTAATCATGTATTGCATTGCAGCCTGAGTTCCTGATGCGCCATAAAACGTCAGCGAACTACATCAATCACGAATTTTATTTGATGCAGTTTCTACCACTAAAAGGGTATTTATTTTCACAGGTGATCTGTGCATATGTGCTGAAACGAAAAAGTCGTAGATGACAATATTTTAAAAGTTTGTCTTTTTTTGTTACCGTAAACTTCCTTGCTCGCTTCTCTAATCTTTCTTTTGTCAGACTTTTCATTTTTTTTGCGTCATTCTCGTTGAACGTTTTCCTTCATTTTTTGTTTCGTCTTTCACTTCTCTCTTTTTTGTAATTTTAATTTATTTTTATTTTTTGTAACTGCGGTCTTTTGCAGCACTTTTCCTTTTTACGTCCTTCTCGTTTTTATTTCTGTGAACTGTTTTCCTTCATTTTTTTTGTTTCATCTTTCACTTCACTCTTTTTTTGTCATTTTAATTTATTATTATTTTTTGCAGCTGCTGTCTTTTGTCTCTTCTTAATTTCTAGTTTTAAAATCTTTATCTTTTTCTCATCGTTATGTGAGGCTCAGTCGATAACGCTCAGTTTCATAATCTGTAGTTCCAAAGTTCGAGTCCCACCTGGACTAGTGTTGAGATTTATCTTCGCAAAACTCCCCGCCCTACGTCATAGGGGACATTGATGGACTTAGAAAGGCTGCCGCCCGTCGTATGGGATGTTAAACCGTGGTCCGTGTGCGGGAGAACCATACACAATGCACGTTAAATACACGCGGAGGTTACCATCTACAGGCTATCCATCTACAGGCTCCTAACAGGCTATCCAGTTGGTCCCTTTCGACTCAAACTTTTCTGAGCCCTCGGAATCTCGTGACTTGGCCTTTTAGTTCATTGAGTACAAAAAAAAAAGGGCCGATCAGAGGTAAAATAACCCAACTCTTATTTTGTTTGTAAGTTTAGAAGTTACTTGCAGTCGTTATTTATTTGTTGTCTTTTCATTGTTTTGATTTTCTGTTTTTGCTATACTTTTTCTTATATTTCTAAACTCTATCAGTTGCACAGTGGTATCACTTAGTTCGAAGTGAAGCTGCAATGCCGGGTTTCTGGTTCGAGTCACTGACTGGCAGGTTGTTTGTGTGATGTTAGCTCTGAGGCAGTGGTCAGCAGTAACTTCGGTTTTGTCTTTGCATCAGAATTGTCATACATGTGTTTGTATGTAAAGAACTGTACAAACTAAGAATAGTTTCTAGGATCCTTCTCCGTTCTTTATGTTGCAAATAAAAATAAAAATTATCGAATATTCTCTTTTCTTCTCCCTTGAGATATTAATATGTTTTATAATTCATTTCCTTTACTTTATAATTCTTCTATCTTCATTACAACATTCTTCTATTCATAATTCTTACATGTTTATCACAACATTCTTCTATTCATAATTCCTACATCTTTATTACAATGTTCTTCTATTCATAATTCCTACATCTTTATTACAACATTCTTCTATTCATAATTCCTACATCTTTAATGCACCATTCTTCTATTTATAATCCTTGCATCTTTATTACAACATTCTTCTATTTATAATTCTTAAATCTTTGTTACAACATTCTTCGATTCATAATTCTTACATGTTTATCACAACATTCTTCTATTCATAATTCCTACATCTTTATTACAACATTCTTCTATTCATAATTCCTACATCTTTAATGCACCATTCTTCTATTTATAATCCTTACATCTTTATTACAACATTCTTCTATTTATAATTCTTAAATCTTTGTTACAACATTCTTCGATTCATAATTCTTACATGTTTATCACAATATTCTTCTATTCATAATTCCTACATCTTTATTACAACATTCTTCTATTCATAATTCCTACATCTTTATTACAACATTCTTCTATTCATAATTCCTACATCTTTATTACAACATTCTTCTATTCATAATTCCTACATCTTTATTACAACATTCTTCTATTCATAATTCCTACATCTTTATTACAACATTCTTCTATTCATAATTCCTACATCTTTAATGCACCATTCTTCTATTTATAATCCTTACATCTTTATTACAACATTCTTCTATTCATAATTCCTACATCTTTATTACAACATTCTTCTATTCATAATTCCTACATCTTTATTACAACATTCTTCTATTCATAATTCCTACATCTTTAATGCACCATTCTTCTATTTATAATCCTTACATCTTTATTACAACATTCTTCTATTTATAATTCTTAAATCTTTGTTACAACATTCTTCGATTCATAATTCTTACATGTTTATCACAACATTCTTCTATTCATAATTCCTACATCTTTATTACAACATTCTTCTATTCATAATTCCTACATCTTTATTACAACATTCTTCTATTCATAATTCCTACATCTTTAATGCACCATTCTTCTATTTATAATCCTTACATCTTTATTACAACATTCTTCTATTTATAATTCTTAAATCTTTGTTACAACATTCTTCGATTCATAATTCTTACATGTTTATCACAACATTCTTCTATTCATAATTCCTACATCTTTATTACAACATTCTTCTATTCATAATTCCTACATCTTTAATGCATCATTCTTCTATTTATAATCCTTACATCTTTATTACAACATTCTTCTATTTATAATTCTTAAATCTTTGTTACAACATTCTTCGATTCATAATTCTTACATGTTTATCACAACATTCTTCTATTCATAATTCCTACATCTTTATTACAACATTCTTCTATTCATAATTCCTACATCTTTATTACAACATTCTTCTATTCATAATTCCTACATCTTTATTACAACATTCTTCTATTCATAATTCCTACATCTTTAATGCACCATTCTTCTATTTATAATCCTTACATCTTTATTACAACATTCTTCTATTCATAATTCCTACATCTTTATTACAACATTCTTCTATTCATAATTCCTACATCTTTATTACAACATTCTTCTATTCATAATTCTTACATCTTTAATGCACCATTCTTCTATTTATAATCCTTACATCTTTATTACAACATTCTTCTATTTATAATTCTTAAATCTTTGTTACAATATTCTTCTATTTAAAATTTTCACATTTTGCATTTAATTATAATTTATTGTCTCCAATTTCCATTTGTCTTTTAAAATATTACAGTACGGAATTTTTAATTTACTTAATGGGAATAATAACGCCTGGTACAACAATTCCTTAATAAATGCGCATTCACTCTAGGCAAACTGGATATGACGCAATTTGCTTCTGGAGGACACTTTTCCTGTATTATTTATTTTGAACGCCTACTTCATCACGTGATCAAGTAACATATCAAATCTATGGATGTATAATCTGCACATCCGCTTACTGCAATTAATCATGAAATGTCCCTTCAAAAAGTACTGTGGTAGCGATTTTTTATTTCTTTGGATAACATCAGCATAATATAAATTGGAATTCTTAACCTTTTAACATTTAAAGCCCCAATCTTCCCCTTGATGTGAATTGCAGAACGTAATGAATAGTTTAAACTAAAGCGAAAAGGAAACAAAATTGATCTTTATCGAACTCCAATACGAATGCTAAACCAATCGTTACAAGCTTTACGAACTCCGACACCTGACTCAGTATTTTTATAAAGAGCCATTATTGTGTTAACTGTTTAAAAAATTCAGTGACCTTTGGTGAATACGGAATTCACGTTTTCAGACACAATTTTACAATTTAAAACATTATTGCACTCTCGCGGTGGGCGGGGGTGGCTCAGTCGGTAGCGCGCCAGGCTCGTAATCTGTAGTTACCAGGTTCGAGTCCCAGCTGGGTCAGCGTTGAGATTTATCTCCGCAAAATTCCCCGCCCTGCCCACGGTCAGTAGGGGACATCGATGGGCTTGGAAAGGCCACCGTCCGTCGGATGGGACGTTAAGCCGTGGCCCCGTGTGCGGGAGAGCCATAACCTGTGCACGTTAAAGAACACGCTGGATGGTCTTGACGGGAGTCTACCATCTGTCTCCCAACAGCTGTTCCAGTGGGTCCCCTCCCCCAACCTTCTCTGAGCCTTCGGGGTCCATGTGACCTGGCCATTTAGCCCAAGGTGTGCAAAAAAGTGCCGCTCAGAGGTAAAACAACCAAAAAACCCAACTCTCGCGGTGGAAAATTTAACTATTGAGAGATTCCAAAAATGGAAATCATAGTCTATTAATCATCTTAACCAACAGCAAAAGAGAAGTTTTTATTTATCTTTAAAGTAATGTGTACAGATGGACAGTTATGAAAGCTGGAAGATCTAAGAAACTTATAAAAAATTGACGAATACTGCAGAAATATTTATACAAACTTTTAAAATATAGTCTTACTTTTTTGCATAGTTTGAAATTATATACTATATTATTTTCGTTTTGACTTCTGCAGTGTTCTAATTAAAAAAAAAATATTTTTTTCTCCTTCACTTTAAATATTGAGAGAATATTGTTAAAAATTGAGATTTAAATAGATTTGATTTAGATTTTTATCATCAGTCACAATGTAGCATAAGAGAATGTACATAGAAATTTTGATTTCAACTGCCTTAATACGGAAATCCTTCATTTTTTTCTTAGTTCAGAGAGTGTATGACCTCATAAGTCTCATCTCATAAATTTCATTTTATAGGTGAAATCAAGACTGCAGTGCGATCAAACAGATCCCCAACATCACTGGGGGGAGAGAACAACATTGAGGGAAGGAGGGTTGTTGGTTGTTTTACCGCTGAGCGGCACTTTTTTGCACACCATGGGCTAAATGGCCAGGTCACATGGATCCCGAAGGCTCAGAGAAGATTGGGGGAGGGGACCCACTGGAACAGCTGTTGGGAGACAGATGGTAGCCTCCCGTCAAGACCATCCAGCGTGTTCTTTAACGTGCACAGGGTATGGCTCTCTCGCACACGGGACCACGGCTTAACGTCCCATCCGACGGACGGCAGCCTTTCCAAGTCCATCGGCGTCCCCTACTGACCGTGGGCAAGGCGGGGACTTTTGCGGAGATAAATCTCATCGCTGACCCAGCTGGGACTTGAACCTGGGAACTACAGATTACGAGCCTGGCGCGCTACCGACTGAGCCACCCCCGCCCTTTTTTCTTAGTTCAGAGAGTGTATGATCTCATAAGTTTCATCTCATAAATTTCATTTTATTGGTGAAATCAAGACTGCAGCACGAGCAAACAGATCCCCAACATCACTGGGGGGGAGAGACATTGGGGGAGAGAACAACATGGAGGGGAGGAAGAGAGAGAGAAATTTAACGAAAAATCCGCGAAACGTTTTTGAGTAAATCAATCCATCTAGAAAACGTTTTACCCTAAGTGTTGGGGCGGGGGTGGCTTGGTCGGTAGCGCTCCAGGCTCGTAATCTGTAGTTCCCAGGTTCGAGTCCCAGCTGAGTCAGCGTTGAGATTTATCTCCGCAAAATTCCCCGCCTTGGCCACGGTCAGTAGGGGACACCGATGGGCTTGGAAAGGCCGCCGTCCGTCGGATGGGACGTTAAGCCGTGGTCCCATGTGCGGGAGAGCCATACCCTGTGCACGTTAAAGAACACGCTGGATGGCCTTGACAGGAGGCTACCATCTGTCTCCCAACAGCTGTTCCAGTGGGTCCCCTCCCCCAACCTTCTCTGAGCCTTCGGGGTCCATGTGACCTGGCCATTTAGCCCATGGTGTGCAAAAAAGTGCCGCTCAGAGGTAGAACAACCCAACCCTGTGTATGGTGTTGTATGAGAAAAGAGAAGAAGCTCCATTGAGCTTCTAGATCATTCCATTTTTTTCGTAAAGTGGAATGCCTTTTCTTTTAAAAATCATCTATATATATATTATTAAAATATACTAGGTGATTACAAATCAGGTCCGGATCTAAAAATAATAATTAAATGGCGGAGATAGGTGCAGATTCGAGCAAAGATAGATAAGAACACAGTTCCGGTATAATTTTCCCTACGTTTAGTGGTCTTTAATAAATTTCTCGAAATAAAAAACGGCATTGTATTTTTGTTTAATATTTTTCTCTCTCATGTTTCAGTTACTAACATTATCCCAAAACCAAAACCAAAAAACAAGCAAAGAAAAATAAAACGAAGAGGGGACATGGTCTCATTGCTGTTTCCTGCCCTCTTACAAACGAATGTAAGGATTTTAAATATTTATTATTATACAAAAACGATAAATGCAACGTCAGCAAATTATACATATTTTTCAAGACCTCTTAAAAAAAAAATCCACATACCGGTAAAAAGATTGCAAATGTTCAATAAGCAAACCATGGATCACTTGATGTGCATCTACCATATATTACAGTTCGTCTCATCTTCTCTAAGCGTATGCGTGTCAACAGACGTAATCATTCGACTGAGTTCATTTACATTTGATGGCAACACGCCGCAGTTGCCAGATTACGAGCCTGGTACGCTACCGTCTGAGTCAACCCTTATTCCAACAAATTTTATATTAAGAGCTCCAGCTTATGTTGCCATTCAAGCGAAATTTAATTTAACGATTTTAAAAATTTATTTCACAAAAAGGGGCGGGGGTAGCTCA
This sequence comes from Ryuthela nishihirai, assembly GCA_038380435.1. Taxonomy (NCBI): domain Eukaryota; kingdom Metazoa; phylum Arthropoda; class Arachnida; order Araneae; family Heptathelidae; genus Ryuthela; species Ryuthela nishihirai. The sequence goes on along the minus strand of JAWZYU010000018.1, from coordinate 39,197,917 downwards.
GTCGGTAGCGCGCCAGGCTCGTAATCTGTAGTTCTCAGGTTCGAGTCCCAGCTGGGTCAGCGTTGAGATTTATCTCCGCAAAAATTCCCTGCCCTGCCCACGGTCAGTAAGGGACACCGATGGGCTTGGAAAGGCCACCGTCCGTCGGATGGGACGTTAAGCCGTGGTCCGTGTGCGGAATAGCCATACCCTGTGCACGTTAAAGAACAAGCTGGATGGCCTAGACGGGAGACTACCATCTGTCTCCCAATAGGTGTTCCAGTGGGTCCCCTCCCCCAACCTTCTGAGCCTTCGGGATCCATGTGACCTGGCCATTTAGCCCATGGTGTGCAAAAAAGTGCCGCTCAGAGGTAAAACAACCCAACCCAACAATTTCACAAAAACTACAATACAGCATCAATAAATCCTACATATTTTGGGAAAACTCTTATTAAAAATTTTCACATACCAGAGAAAAAGATCACATCCTATGAAACGTCAGTATGGTTACCATGTGCCGCATTACATCCATTCGCCTTATATTTCAGTTCATGTTTTACTTCCCCAGGGGAAGGAATGACTCAATCGGTAGTTCGCCAGGCTTGTAATCTGCAGTTCCCAGGTTCGAGTACCACTTGAACCAGCGTTGAGATTTACTTCCCTCAAACTCCCCGCCGTGCTCTCGGTCATTAGGGGACACCGATGGGCTTGGAAAGGCATCCTTCCGTCGGATGTGACGTTTACCGTGGCCCCGTGTGGAGAGACTATGTGATGTTAAACGGTAGCCCCGTGTGGAGAGACTATGTGATGTTAAACCGTGTCCCCATGTGGAGAGACTATGTGATGTTAAACCGTGGCCCCATGTGGAGAGACTAGGTGATGTTAAACCGTGGTCCCGTGTGGAGAGACTATCTAATGTTAAACCGTGGCTCCGTGTGGAGAGACTATGTGATGTTAAACCGTGGCCCCGTGTGGAGAGACTATGTGATGTTAAACCGTGGCCCCGTGTGGAGAGACTATGAGATGTTAAACCGTGGCCCCGTGTGGAGAGACTATGCGATATTAAACCGTGGCCCCGTGTGGAGAGACTATGTGATGTTAAACGGTAGCCCCGTGTGGAGAGACTATGTGATGTTAAACCGTGTCCCCGTGTGGAGAGACTATGTGATGTTAAACCGTGGCCCCATGTGGAGAGACTAGGTGATGTTAAACCGTGGTCCCGTGTGGAGAGACTATCTAATGTTAAACCGTGGCTCCGTGTGGAGAGACTATGTGATGTTAAACCGTGGCCCCGTGTGGAGAGACTATGTGATGTTAAACCGTGGCCCCGTGTGGAGAGACTATGAGATGTTAAACCGTGGCCCCGTGTGGAGAGACTATGCGATATTAAACCGTGGCCCCGTGTGGAGAGACTATGTGATGTTAAACCGTGGCCCCGTGTGGAGAGACTATGTGATGTTAAACCGTGACCTCGTGTGAGTGCCGTTAAAGAACACTACGGATGGTCTTGAAGAGAGGCTACCATCTGTCTCTTAACAACTATCCAGTGGGTTCCCTTCCCTCAACATATTATGAACCCTACGGGTACTTGTAAACTGGCCATTTAGACCATTCTGTGAAAAAAAAGTGTCTCCCAGAGGTAACTCAACCCATACTTCCCTACGGGCATTCATGTCAATAGATCAAATGATTATGTGTTCCTTCAGCTCATTTAGAGTTAATGACAACACAACACTGTTACACGATTCCGATGCCCTACCGACTGAACTAAACCTAGTCCCACCTTTCTTTTAGGTTAAGAGGTTTAGTTTATGTTGCTGTTCAAGTGAAATTTTAATTCGAGAGCTGATTTCATCTGCTATTTCACTAGTCAAAACATATTATACGCAGTGGAAAATTGCATCTATTAAATTCCTAATAGAAATAAAATGACTGAAATAATTTCTTCACTAGAAAGGTTTTGTTCTCATCGTGTACACTTCATTACATTGTTTCACTTCGTTTTGTAACGAAAGGTCGAAAGGTTTCCTGATTTGAAATATGGACCCAGACAATGGGTTGTCAGAGATAGGTTTGTACTCTCTTCAGGAAGTTTGGCTGGCGTTCGAGTGGAATGAAGATAACTTAGTTAATTCCATGGAGGAGGATGTACGACATAATACAGAGCCGTATAATTAATAAAAAGTTGTTACTGAACAATATATTACCAGCGATTTCATTTTGTAAAACTCTGTGAAGTTTTTATAATCAATTTAATTGAATAAAATGATTTTTATATATTTAGTTACAAAAGCTGCCAAATTTTTATGTCTTAAAGGAGTTGGATGCAATTTTATTATTCTGTAAAAAAATAAAGGTTGTTGGGTTGTGTTGTTTTACCTCTGAGAGACACTTTTTTGCACACCATGGGCTAAATGGCCAGGTCACATGGACCCCGAAGGCTCAGAGAAGGTTGGGGGAGGGGACCCACTGGAACAGCTGTTGGGAGACAGATGGTAGCCTCCCGTCAAGGCCATCCAGCGTGTTCTTTAACGTACACAGGGTGTGGCTCTCCCGCACACGGGGCCACGGCTTAACGTCCCATCCGACGGTCGGCGGCCTTTCCAAGCCCATAGGTGTCCCCTACTGACCGCGGGCAGGGCGGGGAATTTTGCGGAGATAAATCTCAACGCTGACCCAGCTGGGACTCGAACCTGGGAACTACAGATTACGAGCCTGTCGCGCTACCGACTGAGCCACCCCCGCCCAAAAATTAAAGGAAATATAAAGATATTCTTACTTTTTGGTTTAGGTCAGACCTGGACAAACAACGTCCCCCCCCCCCTGATCGTATGTTGCCTCCACCTCTTTCTGTACTACCCGAAGGCTATTAATGATAAACCAATTTAATGTGTAAATGAAGAAAAGAACGTATAGAGGACGAAAAGTACAACTGCGGTGATGAAAATGTTTATGTTTCAGTTTAGGCTTTGTTTTGAGCTGGTTATATAATACGTTATTGATTATACAAGTCGTATCAGAATAATATGACCACCTACCATAGATATACTATGGTAGGTGGTCATATTATTCTGATACAACTGTGTATATTTCTTTGGCGGGCTCTACCTCCCATTTCAGTTTTCTATTCGGCAGCTAAAACATTTGCCTATGCTTAGGTGAACTATATTGCTTTCATCTCAATAATACTTCTGTATATGACAGATCAGGGGCCTCAGGAATTAAACCATATAGTAAACCAATATAGTTACTTCTGACTGTTCTATTATGTGAAGAGCCCCATGAGTATTAAAAGTACCCATGTGAGGTACTTTTAATACCAAAACATACACTTTAATATTTTGTAGTGGCTTCATCTTCGGCTGAACACGGCTATATTCTCCATACTTAGGTGAGATCATCACAGTCGAGCCATAACAGTGTAAGGCACAGTTCGCACCACGATGATGATGGGATGTATTGCATCTGGGCTGCACAAAATTATTTCGAGAACCGCTTGTAAGCCTCACTTCGCTGCCGTCATTATGAGCGTATTGGATATGGGTCGCACAAAATGACTTCGAGAACAGCTTGTAAGCCTCACTTCGCTAAAATGACTTTGAGAACAGCTTGTAAGCCCCACTTCGCTAAAATGACTTTGAGAACAGCTTGTAAGCCCCACTTAGCTAAAATGACTTTGAGAACAGCTTGTAAGCCCACTTCGCTAAAATGAATTAGAGAACAGCTTGTAAGCCCCACTTCACTAAAATGACTTCGAGAACAGCTTGTAACCCCCCACTTCGCTAAAATGACTTCGAGAACAGCTTGTAAGCCCCACTTCGCTAAAATGACTTTGAGAACAGCTTGTAAGCCCACTTCGCTAAAATGAATTAGAGAACAGCTTGTAAGCCCCACTTCACTAAAATGACTTCGAGAACAGCTGGTAACCCCCCACTTCGCTAAAATGACTTCGAGAACAGCTTGTAAGCCCCACTTCGCTAAAATGACTTCGAGAACAGCTTGTAAGCCCCACTTCGCTAAAATGACTTCGAGAACAGCTTGTAAGCCCCACTTCGCTAAAATGACTTTGAGAACAGCTTGTAACCCCCCACTTCGCTAAAATGACTTCGAGAACAGCTTGTAACCCCCCACTTCGCTAAAATGACTTTGAGAACAGCTTGTAAATTACAGCTTTGTTACAGCTTGTAATTTATTGTAAAAATAAATATCATGCATATCACGATGCGCTGGCTCAATTAATCACGTGTTTGATTGCACATTAGAACCGAATAACAGCAGCTAATGATGTTTTATGATAAAGATGATGAAGAAGGTCAATAATCAAAGATGATCTATTTTAGCATTGTCTTTTAATTAAAGTGAGTAGTTAGGTATGTTTTTTAAGAAAATAACACCGAAGTTTATATTTGCTGGATGCCGGTTTCTGTTACTGAGGTAAATACTTCAGTTTAAGGACATAGAATTTAAATGAGTAATTTGCATAACGGCTGCATTGGTAGAATAGAAGTAAAATGGGTGTCCCGCTAGGGACACATATAACTTGGGAGGTAACACCAGAATAATAAATGTTCATCAAAAAAACATGTTGTTTAAAATAAGGATTGTTTAAAATAAGGATATTATTATTTAAATATTAATTTGTATTTTGTTACTTTGTAAATAAAGTTATTTGTTAAAAATCGCAAGATTTTAAAACAAAGGTATTGAGAAACATGTTATTATTAAAAATATTACTTTTTGTTTCCTTACTTTGCAAATAAGTTATTTATTAAAAATAGCATGCTTTTAAAAAACAAGGTCATGAGGAGCACATTATAGTCGAAAACGATAATTTGTATTTTCTTGTTTGGTAGGTACAGAGTCCTATCAGAATAATATGACCACCTACCATAGTATATGCATGGTAGGTTGTCATATTATTCTGATACGACTGTGTAATGTTATGTATTAAAAATAACATGTTTTCAAATCAGTGGCATGGGGCGCATATTGTTATTAAACATGCTGTTGTTGTTGTTGAAAATGTTTTTTTTTGGGATATTTAGCACCTTTGTTTTTTAATCCCAATTTTTAACAAGAGTCATGCAATGAGTTCTTCTAGAAGATCAGATAATGTCCATTATCGCTGAGAAAGCAAAAATTTTCAGGAAAAAGGATGTAGTTTTTAAAATTTGTGGGATTGTCTGATGAAAAGTTCAAATCCAGGATAAAAATTCTTTGAAGATAAAGAAAAAAATATCATAAATGATATAAAGGGCGTTCGTATGTAGTCTTTGAAGATAAAGAAAAAATATAAATGATATAAAGGGCGTTCGTATGTAGTCTTTGAAGATAAAGAAAAAATATAAATGATATAAAGGGCGTTCGTATGTAGTATTTGAAGATAGAGAAAAAATATAAATGAGATAAAGGGCTTTCATATGTAGTTTTTGAAGATAAAGAAAAAAATATAAATGATATAAAGGGCGTTCGTATGTAGTCTTTGAAGATAAAGAAAAAATATAAATGATATAAAGGGCTTCGTATGTAGTCTTTGAAGATAAAGAAAAAATATAAATGATATAAAGGGCATTCGTATGTAGTAATTGAAGATAAAGAAAAAATATAAATGATATAAAGGGCGTTCGTATGTAGTCTTTGAAGATAAAGAAAAAATATAAATGATATAAAGGGCGTTCGTATGTAGTCCATGTGATCTGAAGTAATTGATCATTGAAGAACCATTTTTATCATTTCGTTAGCACTGTAGAAGGAAATGTGAAAGTGTTTCACGCTCTCCACATGCTCGACACTTATTGGAATTACTAAGCCGACATCGAAACAGGAAATCTTGTAGCGGTGCTACATTCAGTCTTAATCTAGTGATAAGAGTCTCCTATAGCCCTGGGGGGCGGGGGGGCTCAGTCGTTAGCGCGCCAGGCTCGTAATCTGTAGTTCCCAGGTTCGAGTCCCAGCTGGGTCAGCGTTGAGATTTATCTCCGCAAAAATTCCCCGCCCTGCCTACGGTCAGTAGGGGACACCGATGGGCTTGGAAAGGCCGACGACCGTCGGATGGGACGTTAAGCCGTGGCCCGTGTGCGGGAGAGTCATACCCTGTGCGCGTTAAAGAACACGCTGGATGACCTTGACGGGAGGCTACCATCTGTCTCCCAACAGATGTTCCAGTGGGTCCCCTTCCCCAACCTTCTCTGAGCCTTCGGGTCCATATGACCTGGCCATTTAGCCCATGGTGTGCAAAAAACTGCCGCTCAGAGGTAAAACAAGCCAACCCAGACAGTTCTGAGAAGGATTAAGACTTGTAAAGAGAGAGAGAAGAAAAAATGATGACTCATTTTCAGAAATAAAGATATTGCCGACTTGTAAAAAAAAGATAAAGATATTGTTGACTTGTGAATGGAGATAAGGAAAGAGAGCAATGATTTGTTAGGAGAAACAGGGAAAGATATTAATGATTTTTTTTATTGGAGATAATGTCACTTAAATCAAGGCAAAGTTTCATACATTAGACAAGTGTGAAAACATTTGCCTAAATAGCCAAAGAATCGGTGTTCAAATCCGGGAGATTCTGAATTATTTTTTCCCGTTAGCCTAATACTCCAAAATTTGTTTCTTAGTTTACAACGCTTGAAAAGAAAATATAATTACATTTTGTTGAAATTATCAACTGAAATCTTTTACGAATTGGGTGAAGATCACCCCCCTCTCCTTATATCCTTAACTAGTGAAGTTTTACTTTCTCCGTTCTGTTCTTAAGTCATCACTGTCTCCATCTCGGTTCATAGGTCATCCCTACCTTTCCACATCTCTTCTCGCATGTCATGGGGGAGGGGGAACTGAGTCGGTAGAGCACCGGGCTCATAATCTGCAGTTTTCAGTCGCCTCTGTGCCAACGTTGAGATTTATCTCCACTAAACACCGATCCTGACCCCAATGGAGAAAGGGGACACCGATAACCTTGAAGAGACTGTCCTCTGTCGGATAGGGCACCATACCCTGTGCAATTCGAACACAAAGAATGGTCTTAACGGAGGCTACCATCTGTTTCCTAACGGTTGCCCAGTGGGCCCTCTTCCCCCAACCATCTCTGAGCCCTTGGTGACCTTGTGATCTGCCCACTGTTTGTCAAAAAAGTGTCGTTCAGAGATAAAACAACCCAACGATCCAATCCAAACCAGAAGTCATCGTTATCTTTTTCAATCTCTGTTCATAAGTCATCACTATATTTCTCCAACTTTATTCATAAGTCATCACTATATTTCTCCAACTTTATTCATAAATCATCTCTATCTTTGTTTACAAATCATTACTATATTTCTTCATCTCTCTCTCTTTATAAGTCATCATTATCTTTTTCTCTGTTTATATAGCTATTATCAGAACCATAAGAGGTTGCTGTTAAATTATATTGCCTTTTATAACATGTATCGCTTTCAAACGTCTATTAATAAAAAATCACATATTAGTAATTATCGCGTAATGTGTCTACTAGTATAAAAATCAGTTTGCGAAAGAGAATGAGGAGAAGTTGAACAAACATAGCAATTCTCAACAGTCAAATGTTACAGATACAAGAAAAGCACTTTAATTCGATCCCACTTGAATCTTAATCCCTAGAATGAAACTATTCTAAGTGAATTTCTTTTATTGTAAAACACTACATGATGAAATATCCTTTTCAATCTTGAGAATTTCAAGCTTAATACGATAGTTGGTTAGGCAAAATGTTTTTCTCTAGAGTAGTCGGACACATGGAAGTAGAATAGAAAACTTACAACTGTAGCAGTTGTAGGTCTTTAATAACAATATAAGTCTAGTTGACGATGCTTGAACAACGGTACCTGACATCTTAAATAAATAGTGACAAATACATGAATTTCAAAATATTTGCATCACTTAAAACATAACGAAAAGTTTATTGAAAAGTTGTTTTTTTTTCCAGCTCTTTTCAAAAAGTGGCGAGTATAAAAGGAGGCTAATACGAATAGATGATATTTTCAGTTACGATGTGTTAAAAATAATCATTGGTTGATGTGCCACGTGGAATTGTGTGGTAAAAAAAATTCAAAAGCTCTGATACATATATCTACTGACAATATGATTAACTAGCATATTGAGAGTCATATTTTACCTTATTTAAAGTGATGACTTTTTAAAAATATTTTTAAAGGCTATGATTACTGGCTCTTTTTGTGCATTAAATGGTTGTGTAGCAATATTTGCATCAGTAGTTTTAGGGCTAGCCGTCCCATGGCCGAATGGTTAGCGCGCTTGGATACTGATCTAAGGCACCTAGGTTCGAGCCCCGGGTAAGGCATGGCTGTTGGTGTCGTTTTTCTGCTGAGGGCCTGCCATCCTCTCAGACCTTCTACTCTGGCATATAAACTGATAGGCTCCTGTCAGACCTGTGGCAAGCAGCTGCTTGAGGGGGTATTTATATTTAGGGTAGCATGCGTGTTTATCAGTAGTTTCATAAATATATGTACAGTCGCTCAAAAAAAATCCGAACATTATGATTGATTGCAGAATTCAGAAAAAATATCTGGCAACGATTTTTTTAGAAATTAGTGATCTGGCAACCTTCATATACTGTACACGAAGGTTGCCAGATCACTATTTCTAAAAAAATCGTTGCCAGATATTTTTTCTGAATTCTGTAATCAATCATAGTGTTCGGATATTTTTTGAGCGACTGTACATCAGTAATTTCATAAATATTTATGTACTATGTACATCAGTAGTTACCTATCAGCGTGTATTGTATACTAGGTGTTCTTGGGTTGATATTTTAACTATGATCGGCACATTTTTGCACACAATGATCTAAATGGCTAGGTCACAAGGACTCCAAAGATCAGACTTGGTCAGGAGAAGGAGAGTCACTGGATAACTATTAGGATACAGATTTAACCTCCATCAAGGCCATGTAGCATGTTCTTTAACGTGGTCATTGTATGACTATTTTGCACTTCGGGCGGGGGTGGATGGGGGAACTCAGTCGGTAATGCGCCAGGCATCTAATCTGTCGTTCTCGGGGGGCGGGGGTGGCTCAGTCGGTAGCGCGCCAGGCTCGTAATCTGTAGTTCCCAGGTTCGAGTCCCAGCTGGGTCAGCGTTGAGATTTATCTCCGCAAAATTCCCCGCCCTGCCCACGGTCAGTAGGGGACACCGATGGGCTTGGAAAGGCCGCCGTCCGTCGGATGGGACGTTAAGCCGTGGCCCCGTGTGCGGGAGAGCCATACCCTGTGCACGTTAAAGAACACGCTGGATGGCCTTGACGGGAGGCTACCATCTGTCTCCCAACAGCTGTTCCAGTGGGTCCCCTCCCCCAACCTTCTCTGAGCCTTCGGGGTCCATGTGACCTGGCCATTTAGCCCATGGTGTGCAAAAAAGTGCCGCTCAGAGGTAAAACAACCCAACCCAACCTGTCGTTCTCGGAATGTAACGCCCAACTACTTGTAACTGTATACCGCATTGAAATTTTTCTCCACCCATTGTGATTACCCTGTCCATGGTGACAAAGAGGACATCAATGGGCTAGTATGGACCGCCGTCCGTCGGATGGGAAGTAAAGCTGCGGCTCCATGCAAAGAGTGTGGCTCTCCTGCACACGGAGAGCCACGGCTTAATGTCTTATCCAACAGGCGGGAGCCTTTCCAAGCCCATCGGTGTCATCTTTCTGACCGAGGGTAGGATGGGGGCTAGCGGAGAAAATCTCTACCCTGACAGAGTTGGGATCCGCACCTGGGAACTGCAGATTGCGAACCTGGTGCACTATTGGCTGAATCAATCTCCGCGACATTTGTGTCCTAAATTAGAACGTCAAGTTATATATTCAAAATTGTAGAAGCGCCAGAAATGTGATGAAATTATTGGGCACTTAAATAGTCGGCTGAAGGAAATCAAGTTTCGGTGAGAGTGGGATTCGAACCTACGACCTGCTGACAAACATGTCGGGTGCTCTGACCAACGAGGTTATCGCAAGTTAGCTTTATAATTTTCGTCAGCTGGAATTGTGAGCTAGTTTAATATAGCTCCATCGCAGGGAACCTGAAATGTTATCAGGAAGTCGTGGATTCGGATCCCACTTGCAGCGAAACTTCCACTTTTTCAGCTAACAATTGTATATTGTTGTTATATTTGTTGCTTTAAATTTAGGACATTATTTTATTATATGACAGTATCCACCTGTCTTATCGCATTTAAGCAGTGTATTTATGAATTGTTACGTGCCTCTGCCTGCATCAATTGTTACGTGCCTCTCAGTGCATCAGTCATTACGTGTCTCTCCGTGCATCAGTTGTTACATGTTTCTCTGTGCATCACGTGTTATGTGCCTCTCTGTGCATCAGTTGTTACGTGCCTCTGCTTGCATCAGTTATTATGTGTTTCTCTGTGCATCAGTTATTACGTGCCTCTGCTTGCATCAGTTATTATGTGTTTCTCTGTGCATCAGTTGTTATGTGCCTCTGCCGTACATGAGCTGTTACGTGCCTCTGCGTGCATCAGTTGTTACGTGTTTCTCTGCGCATCACGTGTTATGTGTCTCTCTGTGCATCAGTTGTTATGTGCCTCTGCTTGCATCAGTTATTATGTGTTTCTCTGTGCATCAGTTGTTACGTGCCTCTGCTTGCATCAGTTATTATGTGTTTCTCTGTGCATCAGTTGTTACGTGCCTCTGCTTGCATCAGTTATTATGTGTTTCTCTGTGCATCAGTTGTTACATGCCTCTGCTTGCATCAGTTGTTACGTGCCTCTGCTTGCATCAGTTATTATGTGTTTCTCTGTGCATCAGTTGTTATGTGCCTCTGCCGTACATGAGCTGTTACGTGCCTTTGCGTGCATCAGTTGTTACGTGTTTCTCTGCGCATCACGTGTTATGTGTCTCTCTGTGCATCAGTTGTTATGTGCCTCTGCGTGCATCAGTTGTTACGTGTCTCTGCGTGCATCAGTTGTTATGTGTCTCTGCGTGCATCAGTTGTTACGTGTCTCTGCGTGATATCAGTTGTTACGTGCCTCTGCGTGCATCAGTTGTTACGTGCCTCTGCGTGCATCAGTTGTTACGTGCCTCTGCGTGCATCAGTTGTTACGTGTCTCTGCGTGCATCAGTTGTTACGTGCCTCTGCGTGCATCAGTTGTTATGTGCCTCTGCGTGCATCAGTTGTTACGTGTCTCTGTGTGCATCAGTTGTTACGTGTCTCTGCGTGCATCAGTTGTTACGTGTCTCTGCGTGCATCAGTTGTTACGTGCCTCTGCGTGCATCAGTTGTTACATGCCTCTGCGTGCATCAGTTGTTACGTGTCTCTGCGTGCATCAGTTGTTATGTGTCTCTGCGTGCATCAGTTGTTACGTGCCTCTGCGTGCATCAGTTGTTACGTGCCTCTGCTTGCATCAGTTGTTACGTGTCTCTGCGTGCATCAGTTGTTACGTGCCTCTGCGTGCATCAGTTGTTATGTGCCTCTGCGTGCATCAGTTGTTACGTGTCTCTGCGTGCATCAGTTGTTATGTGTCTCTGCGTGCATCAGTTGTTACGTGTCTCTGCGTGCATCAGTTGTTATGTGTCTCTGCGTGCATCAGTTGTTACGTGCCTCTGCGTGCATCAGTTGTTACGTGCCTCTGCATGCATCAGTTGTTACGTGCCTCTGCGTGCATCAGTTGTTACGTGTCTCTGCGTGCATCAGTTGTTACGTGCCTCTGCGTGCATCAGTTGTTACGTGCCTCTGCGTGCATCAGTTGTTACGTGCCTCTGCGTGCATCAGTTGTTACGTGTCTCTGCGTGCATCAGTTGTTACGTGCCTCTGCGTGCATCAGTTGTTACGTGTCTCTGCGTGCATCAGTTGTTACGTGCCTCTGCGTGCATCAGTTGTTACGTGTCTCTGCCTGCATCAGTTGTTACGTGCCTCTGCGTGCATCAGTTGATACTTACACAACAGCAGTAACGATCAGGCTTTTCACATCAGTAATCATACTATGAATTACATGCGCCAATAATTTATGATGAAGTATTATGTACAATCGATAATCGCCTGGAAATTGAAATTTGATTTTGGATGACTTCGGAGAGATATAAATCCGTGAAAAATAAAACATTCTTTAAATGTCGAGAAGAGCATTGATCCGAAGAGAAAATATGTACAAATCTTCTTCAGATATGCCATACGACTGGTAAAGATTGTTAAACCTCCCACGCAACAGAAAGTGATGGATCGAAAATGATCAGCTGACGTTTCAGCATTTAGCCGAGCGTGAATTATGAGCGAATCGTAGAGGTCAGGACGAATCGTTATTCTGAAAAGGCTTAATTGAATCAAAGAGAAATGAATCGCATGACTGAACAGTATTGGAAATTGGAAGATCAGATCGACACCACGAGTACAGCTGTAGGATTTCTGGAGGAAGTAATGGCTGTGTCGTCCACACCGGGAACTGCTGACGTCTCTACGGAGGTCTTAATTAAAAGACAAAATATTTATATGCGTGTAATGAGGAAGAAAGAGATTACTGTTGGGAGGAAAATGTGTACAGTGGGAATATTAGCATTAATAAAAATATAATCTTTTTGACAAGTTGCTGTCTTGATGATGAAAACATTAAATATAGAATATGGATTTGGGTTGTTCCGTCTTTCAGCGGCACTTATTTTGCACAAAATAGGCTAAATGGCCAAGTCACAAGGACCTCAAAGGCACGGAGAGAGTTGGAGGAAGGTACTGGACTTTTAGTAGGATGGAGTTGGTAGTCTCCCGTCAAGGCTATTCAGCGCGTTGTTTAACGTGCAGAGGGCTCTTGCACACGGAGCTATGGCTTAACACCCCCAATATACGGAGCCATGGTATTACTCCCTACCCGACGGAAGGTGATAATTCCAAGATCAGCGGTGTCGCCTTTCTCACCGAGGGCAGAAAAGGAGGATCGGACCTCCTTTTCTGGGTCCGATCCTCCTTTTCGGGGGGAGATAAATCTCAATGCAGATTCTGGGTCCGATCCTCCTTTTTGGGGGGAGATAAATCTCAATGCAGACACAATTGGGACTCGAACCTGAGAACTGCAGATTACGAGCCTGGCGCGCTACCGACTTACACAACAGACTTCTGATGCAGTGTTAAATAGGAGATGAAAATAAATATTCAGAAAAGTTCAAAATATCTGGAAGAAGAGAAAATAAAGAAGACCATGAATTGGGCGAATAAATGGTGTGAAAGATTAATATGGAATGTTTGGAATTTATTGCCCAGAAGAATGGGTAGATCATGGAGGAAGTGTGAGCAAGAACAGAAAGGATGGAAAGTGATGATATTTAAGAGATTGATGATTTTATCTTATGAGATGGAAATATATCAAACAATAATTATCTTAACGTACGAACTAGAGGATAACACGGAGATGGAGACTTAGTTATCATTTACGATTGGTATAACGAAGAGTACTTTTATTGAGCATCCTCTGTATCTAGGAAAGAAGAAAAGTACATTTTCGGAGAAGAGTATTTGAGAAGTAATAAACAATGTCAGCAGACTTTATCTCCCGTTCCTCTCGCTCTTATAAAAAATATTACTATTAGTAAAAAATTACGAGAATTGCACCACTGATAAGAAGAGAAGGAGGCGGATTTGGGTTGGGTTGTTTTACCTCTGAGCGGCACTTTTTTGCACACCATGGGCTAAATGGCCAGGGCACATGGACCCCGAAGGCTCAGAGAAGGTTGGGGAAAGGGACCCACTGGAACAGCTGTTGGGAGACATGCTGTTGGGAGATGGTAGCCTCCCGTCAAGGCCATCCAGCGTGTTCTTTAACGTGCACAGGGTATGGCTCTCCCGCACACGGGGCCACGGCTTAACGTCCCATCCGACGGACGGCGGCCTTTCCAAGCCCATCGGTGTCCCCTACTGACCGTGGGCAGGGCGGGGAATTTTGCGGAAAGGAGGGGGAATTAAACTCTCTTAGAATATTTTTAGCTATTTATTCAGCGTGTTTTTTAACCTCACATTAAAAACTCTCCTCTGGTATTTTCCTAAGTGTAGGCAAGGGGTGGGGACAGATATTGCAATTTTAGCACCCTACATTTTTTTATCGACATTTATCCCTTGGACTTTGACAATGATATGAAATAATAAACAATGAAACTATTTCCCTAATGTGCACTACAAGAAATAAAAAATGCAACACTTGCAAGAAGTTATGCAAATGTGACGAAATTTAGGAAGGCTGTAGTATATGGAAATGCAAAGAAATGATTAGGTTTGCAGGACGATCGAAACGATTGGACAGACGCGACCTGACGTCACAGGTGCAGAGCAGTCAAACATAGAAAAATATCACCACCCTGGTTGACAAAACGTTGTGGAAATTGTTCTAAACCGCTAAAGATACCCTTTCGCAGACGTCGACAGCTGTTTCAACAGTTAACAGACTTTGAGCGTGGAAGAATCATTGGCTTTAGAGAAGCTGGTTTGTCATACAGAGATGTGGCCAACCTTGTTGGCCGCAATCCCAGCGCCATCGTACACATATGGCGCCAGTGGGTTCAAGAAGGATCCAGCACATGCTTACAAGGATCAGGAAGACGACGTATAACTTCGGAGCGACAGGATCGCCATTTGCGGAGCATGGCATTACGTGACAGATTCGCGATTACAACGCAACTGCAAAGGGATTGGCAACAGGTTACACATCGAATACCTACCAGACGGACAGTAAACAACAGGCTTTTGCAGTTTTCATTGCGAGCCTATCGTCTGGTACTGCGTTTGCCTCTCACATCTTCCCACATGCAAGCACGTCTTCAGTGGTGTCGTCTCAGACAGAACTGGAACGTTCAAGAGTGGAGTACCGTAATGTTTAGTGACGAATCTCGTTTTTGTCTTGGTCAGCACGACGGTAGACAACGTGTTCTCTGTCATCCAGGAGAAAGGAACGCCACCCAGTGCTTGCGACATCGTCACACAGCTCCAGCATCTGATGTCTTGGTGTAGGGTGCCATTAATCGGACATCTCAGTCAGAAACTAACAGCCCAACAATATGTTACCAACATTTTGCAGTTACTGGCTGTCACATTTGTTCAGCAGAACAGAACCTTTTACCAGCAAGATAACCCCGTCCCCATACAGCCCGCATTAGTCTGCAGTATTTACACAAGCAAAACGTTCAAGTTCTGCCATGGCCAGCACGCTCGCTGGAACTTTCACATATTAAACACGTCTGGGACATGATGGGCCGACAGCTCCAACAACACCCAAGAGGTGCGCCAACCATTGTGGAAGAAATGGCGCAGCGAATTCTCGCTATTTGGCGTTCTATCCCTCAGTAGGACATTATAGAGCTGTACGATAGCCTCCCCCATCGTGTTCATGAATGTATTGCTTCATAAACTGTTCAACATCATACTAATTATACCACTTTACCGGGTAGGTAGGGGCGGGGGTGGCTCAGTCGGTAGCGCGCCAGGCTCGTAATCTGTAGTTCCCAGGTTCGAGTCCCAGCTGGGTCATCGTTGAGATTTATCTCCGCAAAATTCCCCGCCCTGCCCACGGTCAGTAGGGGACATCGATGGGCTTGGAAAGGCCGCCGTCCGTCGGATGGGACGTTAAGCAGTGGCCCCGTGTGCGGGAGAGCCATACCCTGTGCACGTTAAAGAACACGCTGGATGGCCTTGACGGGAGACTACCATCTGTCTCCCAACAGCTGTTCCAGTGGGTCCCCTCCCCGAACCTTCTCTGAGCCTTCGGGGTCCATGTGCCCTGGCCATTTAGCCCATGGTGTGCAAAAAAGTGCCGCTCAGAGGTAAAACGAAACAACCCAAACAACCCAACCCTGGTAGGTAAAGTGGTAATTTTCCATATCTTTTTTGATAATGTAATCAATCGCACATCTCAGTATATGCTAACAGCTGCCTGCGTTTAAAAATATGGCATTAATCCTTCCAGGTGTTGCAATTTTTTTTTTCCTGTAGTATATTAACTAGAAAGTCCAATCGCCTCTGTGTTTCTGGCTTAATCTATATTTCTCAGATTTTTTCCAAAAGTTTAAATATTTGAATATTTGGGAAATGGAAAGGAAAATGTCGAAAGTAACTCTATTATTTTTGTTGGGAGGGAAGGGAGTTGGTAGTTGGTAGAAGTTTGATGTTCCAAGGTTTGAGCCCCCACTGTGTCTGTGTTGAGGTCTTCTCTGCTAAATCCCATGTTGTGGACGTTAAAGCACATGATAGATAGCATTATTGTTACGACAGAAGGAATCTGGCAACCGAAAGCAAAAAGTTTCAGCCAACGAATAAGAACGTTGGGAGAATTTGGAGAAGAAGAGTGGAGCGTTAACGGTTTTGTATTGTAACGGTCGTTGTGTTATAACGGTTCGGAAGAGTTCGAAAATGGACGGTGAGCTGTTCTGAGACAGTGCGCGTAAGTATCAAGAAGTAACTTGATGTGTTGTGTATACGCGGAAGGATAAAAGTGGGATCTTTTATCGTTAAGTATCAAGAAGTAACTTGATGTGTTGTGTATACACGGAAGTATAAAAGTGGGAACTTTTATGGCTAACTTCGAATGTCTACACGGACTGTCTTTTTGTTCGGCTAGTGTGTGAACAGTTATTAGCACAGGACGAGAATTGGTTTACGAGTGAAGATCTTCGGGTGACCTGGTAAATCAAGTAAAAGGTAGTATTTAGTAAAATACACAGAGCTGATATTGTGTGCTCTACGCAGGAAGATTGATGACTTGTGCATGTTAATAGTTGATTTGTTAATAAGATACTTCATCCATATTTCCTTTGTAACAATTTACCTTGTATTGAATTTGGTTTTGAAATATAGCTTTTAATACTCACGCTCAGCGGCTATCCATTTTTGTGATCCGCAACATTTGGTGTCAGAAGTGGGATAATTTATTGAATGCCGTTAACTAGAAGTATGGATGAATTAGTAAAGTTGATGAATGACATTAAAAGTCAAAATAATGATTTGAAAGCCGATATGGCCACACAATATAATGAGTTGAGAACTGAGATAGTTTCTCAAAAAGATGACTTGAAAGCCGATATGGCTACTCAGATGACTGATATTAAAGGTGATATAGCTGCCCAAAGCGATAAAATAGGTGACTTGAAAGCCGAAATGGCCGCACAAAATACCGAGATGAGAGCTGAAGTGGCTTCTCAAATTGACAAGATTACTGATCAGTGTAAGGACATTAAAACCGAACTTAATAAACAATGTGATTGTTTAAAGGCTGAAATTGACAGTGTAAAATATGATCTTGATAGTGTTAAGTTAGATTATAAACATGAAATAGAAATTGTAAAAACTGATTGTGAACGCCAGTTTCAGATTTTGAGAAATGAAATGTTACCTTCTGCTTGTGATAATAATAATTCTAGTGGAAATAATGTTATTACACATATCGCTAAAAATACAACTAAACCTTCTACATATGATGGTCAATCATCTTGGACAGTATTTAAAACACAATTCGAAGTTATCGCTACAGCCAATGAGTGGAATGAATTCCAAAAGGCCAGTTTTCTTGCAGCTTCCTTAAGAAATTCTGCTGCGGAAGTTTTGCAGTCTGTTCCAGAAGAAAAACGACTTGATTATCAAAGTCTAGTTTCCGCATTAGAACTAAGGTTTGGTGATAGTTATTTAAAACAATATTACGTGACTCAATTTAAACATCGCATGCAGAAAAGTGGTGAAACTTTGCAAGCGCTTGCTAGTGATATTGAGCGTCTAGCTAGATTGGCTTATAGTAACTGTCCACCAGAAATTCAAGATAATTTAGCTCAATTACAATTTATTGATGCTATTGCTGACCCTGACACTCAGCAATCTCTGAGGATGTTGGAAGGTGAATCCTTAAAGTCAGCTGTGGTACATGCTATGAAATACGAGTGCTCCAGGCTTTCCTCCCGAGCAAACAAACGTGCAGTGAGATTTGTGAGTGCAGAAGAAACTGTAGAAAAGGATAATGAAATGAAAGAACTAACCAAAGCCATACTATCCGTTTTGAAAGATATAAAAGGTTCTTCTTCAAAACCTACAACAGACCTTCAGTGTTGGAATTGTGGCAAGACCGGACACATTCGTACCAACTGCACTAGGAAACGAATGATGAGTCCAAGTCCGTCAACTAGACAACAGGATCAGGGAAACAGAAAATTAGTCAGTCTTGCGGGGCAAAGGAAGGCAGTTGATTGGTTGGCCCCAGGGGAAGTCGCCCACGTTTCAACATTACATGGCGATAATAATGGATTAGTAGCTGATGGAGCTATAAATGGAATACCTTGCCGTATGATAGTCGACACTGGTGCAAATGTAACTTTACTCAGAACGGATATAATAAAGAAAATAATACCTCACCCAAACTTGAATACTACACAGTCTAGAATAAGCCTACAAACGGCCACTGGAGATCGTGCAAAGGTTCATGGAAAAATAGAACTTAATATTCGAGTTGGTAGCTGTCTGGTTCGCCATCCTGTTTATATCGCTGACATCTACGACGAATGCATATTAGGCCTTGATTTTCTTAAGAAACATGGATTCAACATTAGACCCAGTGATAACCTACTCATCTATGAGACAGAAGAGATTCCTCTGCTTAGCCGGACGTCTGATTCTTTATCAAGCGTAACTCCAATATTAGTGACGGAAGACACAGAGATCCCAGCACAAAGTGAAGTTATAGTCCGTGGACATCGGGCGGATACTTCTGGGGCCTTCCGATTGGCAGTTACTGATGCCTCTGGTAAAGGAGCTTTGGCTCATAATATCCTGGTTGCAAGGACTTTAGTCAGAATAGATAAAGAACAGATCCCTATCAGAGTGATGAACTGTAACAAATCCAGTAGAATGTTAAAAAAAGGTGAGGAATTAGCAATATGTGAAGCTGTTACCTGTGTAACAAGTATAAATAAAATAGAAGTTACCGATTCACATCCAAACCATACCGACATCCCGTCTCATCTTACTGAATTATGGAGAGAAACAAGACAAATATTAACTGAAAACCAAGCTGTTAAGGCCGAGAACCTATTAAAAGAATTTTCTGACATTTTTTCTGCCACATCAAATGATTATGGCCGTACTAACCTGACAGAACATAAAATCAACACTGGTGATTCTCCTCCAGTCCATCTGCCGGCAAGAAGGCTTCCATTGGCAAAAAGAGAGGAGACGGAACAACTCATAAAGGACATGGAAGCTCAGGGCATTATAGAACCATCACAGAGTCCCTGGACATCACCAGTAGTTCTTGTCAAGAAAAAGGATGGATCTACACGATTTTGTGTAGATTATCGCAGATTAAATGACGTAACAAAGAAAGATTCCTTTCCTTTACCCAGGATTGACGATACACTAGACACTTTATCTGGGTCAGAATGGTTCTCAACATTAGATTTAAAGAGCGGCTATTGGCAAGTTGGTATACGTCCTGAAGACCGTGAGAAAACGGCTTTCAGTACAGGGAATGGACTTTGGCAGTTTAAGGTGATGCCATTTGGACTTTGTAATGCACCTGCCACATTTGAGCGACTAATGGAGTCAGTGCTCAAAGGCTTGTCTTTGGAGGTCTGCCTGGTTTACTTGGACGACATCATAGTTCTTGGAAGAACTTTTGAAGAACATTTGAGAAATCTTCGTCAAGTATTTGAAAAACTTAGGGCAGCCAAGTTAAAATTGGGACCGACAAAGTGTAAACTGTTCCAGCAAGAAGTTCATTACCTTGGTCATGTGATCACTACAGCAGGGATTAAGACTGATCCTAGTAAGATAGAAGCTGTAAGAGACTGGCCTCCACCACAAGATGTTCATCAACTTCGTAGTTTTATTGGACTTTGCACCTACTATAGAAGATTTGTCAAAGGTTTCTCCAACATCGCAAGGCCATTACATCGTCTGACAGAAGAGGGCCAGCGGTTTATGTGGACCACCGAATGCGATATAGCCTTTCAACAGCTAAAGAAAACTCTTTCCACAGCACCAGTGCTAGCGTACCCACAAACTGGAAAACAATTCGTAATAGATACTGACGCAAGTAACACAGGAGTTGGTGCTGTGCTTTCACAAGAACAAGACGGACAAGAGAGAGTTATTGCATACTTTAGTAAAACTTTATCCAAACCAGAGCGGAATTACTGTGTAACACGCAAAGAACTGTTAGCAATAGTAAAAGCAATAGAACATTTTCATCATTATCTCTATGGCCAGAAATTCCTTATACGTACTGATCATGCTGCACTTAGATGGTTATTAAACTTCAAAAACCCTGAAGGACAAATCGCTAGGTGGATACAACGGTTACAAGAATACGATTTCTCCATCGAACATCGAAGTGGTAAAATGCATAAGAATGCAGATGCTCTTTCCAGGCGCCCATGCATTGACAACTGTAAACATTGCTATAATGCAGAACTGAAATTTGGAACTAAAGAGATAATGCCCATAAGACAAATAGTATCGACACAAACAAACAATGACACCCCTAACATCTGGAATCCAATTGAAATCAGGAAGGCTCAACTAGATGATGAAGACATAAAACCAATATTAGAATTGATTGAAAAATCTGATGTAAGACCTAATTGGGAGCAAATCTCGAGGTATAGTCCAACTACTAAAAGTTACTGGGCACAGTGGGACTCCTTAAAAATGGAAGACGGAGTATTATATAGAAGATGGGAGAATCCCACTGGACGGCTGATCCGTTGGCAGATAATCCTTCCTCGATCCCGAGTGGAACTTGTGATGAAAGATGTACATGATAGTGCCACTGGAGGACACTTCGGTGTTAATAAGACATTAGCCAAAGCCAGGGAACGATTTCATTGGTTGAAAAGTAGGGCAGACGTTGAGAGATGGTGTAGGCAATGTGAAGCCTGTGCAGCAAAGAAAGGCCCTAAGACTAGGAGTCGGGGTAAGCTGCAGACGTATAACGTTGGTGCCCCTTTTGAAAGAATAGCCATTGATGTAATGGGTCCGTTTCCTAGAACTGATGATGGAAATCGATATTTATTAGTGGTAATGGATTATTTCACAAAGTGGCCTGAGGTATATCCCATCCAAGACCAGGAAGCAACAACAGTGGCTGAGATGATAGTTAATAACTTCATTAGTAGGTATGGAGTACCTTTACAACTCCACTCTGATCAAGGACGGAATTTTGAATCCAATGTGTTTAAAGGCATCTGTCAACTATTAGGCATTCAGAAAACCAGAACAACTCCCTTACACCCTCAGTCGGATGGTATGGTTGAAAGGTTCAATAGAACAATTGCTCAGCATTTAGCATTATTTGTGAACGACCACCAACGTGACTGGGATCGCCATGTACCACTCCTTTTGCTGGCATACAGGACGGCAGTGCATGAGACAACTGGACAGACACCTTCCATGATGCTTTTTGGAAGAGAGTTACGTCTTCCCTGTGACCTTTTATATGGTCGGCCCGAAGCAATGCCTGTGTCCACTCCACAATACGTACAAGAATTGCAACAACGACTAGAAGAAATCCATCACTCCGTTAGACATAACATCGACATAACAAGTGACAGAACCAAAACAAGATATGACAGTAAAACAAATGGAACTATTTTCAATCAAGGAGATCTTGTCTGGCTATACAGTCCACATAGAAAGAAAGGACTATCTCCAAAACTTCAGAAACCTTGGGAAGGTCCATATACAATAGTTAACAGGATTAATGACGTGGTATATCGCATTCGTCGACGTCCAGCTACAAAGTGCAAGGTGGTTCACGTGGATCGTTTGGCCCCGTTTCATCGAAGAACTGAAGAAACTTTGGAATCCAGAATTGTTCGGGACGAACAAGACCTAGGAAGGGGGCAGTGTTACGACAGAAGGAATCTGGCAACCGAAAGCAAAAAGTTTCAGCCAACGAATAAGAACGTTGGGAGAATTTGGAGAAGAAGAGTGGAGCGTTAACGGTTTTGTATTGTAACGGTCGTTGTGTTATAACGGTTCGGAAGAGTTCGAAAATGGACGGTGAGCTGTTCTGAGACAGTGCGCGTAAGTATCAAGAAGTAACTTGATGTGTTGTGTATACGCGGAAGGATAAAAGTGGGATCTTTTATCGTTAAGTATCAAGAAGTAACTTGATGTGTTGTGTATACACGGAAGTATAAAAGTGGGAACTTTTATGGCTAACTTCGAATGTCTACACGGACTGTCTTTTTGTTCGGCTAGTGTGTGAACAGTTATTAGCACAGGACGAGAATTGGTTTACGAGTGAAGATCTTCGGGTGACCTGGTAAATCAAGTAAAAGGTAGTATTTAGTAAAATACACAGAGCTGATATTGTGTGCTCTACGCAGGAAGATTGATGACTTGTGCATGTTAATAGTTGATTTGTTAATAAGATACTTCATCCATATTTCCTTTGTAACAATTTACCTTGTATTGAATTTGGTTTTGAAATATAGCTTTTAATACTCACGCTCAGCGGCTATCCATTTTTGTGATCCGCAACATTATTGTACATTTCCGTCCTGAAATAGCTGTCTAGTGGATCTCCGACTTTCTTTTTCTGGCATGTGAGAGTTAATAATGTATAAGAGACTACTCACCTTTGCACATTCAAACACAGCTGAGCGTTTTACTATAATTGTGATGACTTTTCAGAACTGCAAAGATAGGTGTTTTTACAATGAGAAAGAGAGCATTATCTGAGAGCGTTATCTGAGAGCATTATCTGAGCCACTGTTACTTGGATTCCTGAAAAGCAATTTGCAAAGGGGTTTTCTATGACTGATCTCTTACGAAACTCTTGTGAACAAAACTCTGTGGAAAATCCTTATGGAAAGCAATAGATCACATCTACTATGCAACTAGTGGACGACAATATTATACAAAGAGCGTGGGAGGAACGTTGGTTATTGGATTATTAATTGTAGAATCTCTCGCATAATCCACATAGGAAATATCTAAGATGAACATTAAGCATTTTTTAGTTCTGTTATCATTCGAAAACTGTACAGTCGCTCAAAAAAGTATCCGAACACTACGGTTGATTAGAGAATTCAGAAAAAAATATCTGGCAACGATTTTTTTTAGAAGTTAGTGATCTGGCAACCTTCGTGTCACGTGACACGAAGGTTGCCAGATCACTAATTTCTAAAACAAATTCGTGGCCAGATATTTTTTTTGAATTCTGTAATCAACCGTAGTGTTCGGATACTTTTTTGAGCGACTGTACAATTCCTATTAGAGTCCATTCTAGTCCTGGGAGTTTTTGAAACTGATTGAATCATAATGCACAGAACCCTATAACCCCATACCTCTGATGCATAATTCATAAATATATATAAACACGGATTTATATCAAGATAGACTGCAAATAATTTTCAGTAATGTAACCCGCGACGCGGTATCAAATGTTTGACGATCCGTAACAAGTTCCCAACTTTAGCTTTCGAAAACGTTACTTTAAAGTAGTAGTTCCCAAAGGGGAATTTTTAGAGATTGGGGGTCTGTAGAAACAGATTAAATATAATATCGAATAATTGTTAGATAGCATAGATATTCATGTGTTGTATATATAATATAGCTTAAAATATTGCGTATGGTCATGATTCGAACCCACGTCTCCCCATTGCAGGCCGAGTGTTGTTGACCACAAAACTTATTAGCGGCTGTTTTTCTTCAGATAGCCGACCAGGTCGCCGAGTGGTTAGCGCGCTTTACTGATCAACGGGACCCAGGTTCGAGCCTCGGGTAAAGAATGAATGTTCCTGTTATCTTTCTGCTGAGGTCTCGTTTTCCTCACAGGTCTCCTCTACGGCGTATTAAATTTACAGGCTCCTTGTGGCGAGCAGTACTTCAGGGAATAATTATTTATTAGTGTGATTTATAAAGTTTCTTGAATAGTGTTGGATTTCCTCGTGACGCCCGGGGGCGGGGGGTGGCTCAGTCGGTAGCGCGCCAGGCTCGTAATCTGTAGTTCCCAGGTTCGAGTCCTAGCTGGGTCAGCGTTGAGATTTATCTCCGCAAAATTCCCCGCCCTGCCCACGGTCAGTAGGGGACACCGATGAGCTTGGAAAGGCCGCCGTCCGTCGGATGGGACGTTAAGCCGTGGCCCCGTGTGCGGGAGAGCCATACCCTGTGCACGTTAATGAACACGCTGGATGGCCTTGACGGGAGGCTACCATCTGTCTCCCAACAGCTGTTCCAGTGGGTCCCCTCCCCCAACCTTCTCTGAGCCTTCGAGGTCCATGTAACCTGGCCATTTAGCCCATGGTGTGCAAAAAAGTGCCGCTCAGAGGTAAAACAACCCAACCTCGTGACGCCATCTATATGGGGAACACACAATCAAGTTGTCTCATATGCTGGTATTAATGTTTAATCACTTAGCTGTCAGTTGACAGTTTAGTGGTCAAAAACACATGGCAGATAACTGGGAGGCATGGGTTCGAATCCCACTCACGATGAAACCAAATTTTTTTTGCTATCTATTCATGAATCCATATGTGTACAGGATATCTCCCGTGGTCCTCCACCATTGAATCATTCAAATACTTTAATACAAAAAAAAAAAAATTAAATTCTTGCAATGCTGCCGAAAGGGTAAAGGGGCCTTAGAAAAGGTGAAGTAGACGCTGGGCTCGAAAAGGTTAGGAATCGCTGCTTTTAGCGCATCCTAACATCTTCACTATACAAATCGCTATACAACTCTTCACTATACAAATCGGAAGATAGTGGTCGTTGTTTATAACGATTGACAAGAGAATGTTATTTGACAAGAGAAAGCGTGGCAGGAATTTCCGATGATTTTCTTTAGCTTTCATCTTTTTTACTTTCCTAACAGAGGATAGGAAGAAGGTGATAAAAAAAAGAGGCATCAGCAATGACGATGAGCGTGGACAAGTGCATCAGTAACGGATAAAAAGGCAACTATCCTGAATGTTATCAGGCATCGGAGACATTGGCCACGACGAGATTACTTCGATATCCACTTAAGGTGAAAAGAGGTGTGGGAAAGATTATTGATTTGTAGTACCAAGAAAAAGAGAGAAAAAACAGGTCGAAAAGATCTGAGAGTACCGAGGCAAAAATCGATATTTTACTGTCAACGCTGAGAGTAGTAGCTGTCATATCTAATATTATTTCCTATATTATTTAATGGATGAAATCAGAATCATTCAAAGCTTCAATCGATGTGAATTTTTTCGTATTTTTCAGTGATAATTTTAAACGATTAACGATAAGAAATCCTATCGTATCTAGAGCAGCATTATCAGGAATATTTTCCCTTTCTATCGAATTTATATTTTACTTTATGAGATTTGATTCTCTTCAAGTTGCACCATGGTTTGCTTCTTTGAGCTACATTTTAATATACATTTCCTAGACAGATTGTAGATTGCCTCATTAAGTTAGACTATAGTTTGCTTCCCAGGATAGATTACATTTTGAATCTTCAGATTATATGCAATACATTTGGCCCCTCAGAAGCTAGATTGTAGTTTCCTTCCAAGACAGATTAGAGTTTGCCTTTTTCAAGACAGATTACAGTTTGCTTTTTTCATAATTACAGTTTTGCTTTTTTGCGACAGGTTACAGTTTGCTTCCTTTAATATAGATTACAATGTGCTTTTTCTTAAGATATCCAGTTTGTCTTGTAAGACAGATTACAGTTCGTCTGGTACCAAGATAGATTTACAATTTTCCCTTTTCCAAGACATGTTATACTGTATTTGCTTTCTTCACGACAGATTACATTTTGCCTTTTTCAAGATAGATCACAATGTGTGTTTTTTCAAGATAGATAAATTACAGTTGGACTTATTTCAAGATAGATTGTAGTGTGAATTTTTCGATAAATTGCAGTTAGCTCTTCTTCAAAACTGTTAAGAAAAGCTGGATTACCGTCTGGTTACCAAGGCCAACTTATTTCGCATCCAGTGTTTACTGATACTCTTGCCAAGCTCGATTACATTTTACCTTTCCAATGAGCCATTTACGTTTTATAGAGGCATATACAGTACATATATATACAGGGTGTCTCAAAAATATAGGTACAGACTTTTAGGGGAGGTACATAACATCTAAAGGAATGAGAATTGCATAGGAACCCATAACCGGAAACGTCACCGTAAGTCAATAGACGGCGTTGTTCATCAGTGCGCTAGAGGGGAAATTTCGGATCTCCTCATTCGAGCGGTAGTCGGCTGACGAAGAGCATGCAAAGGTATTCGAACAGGGAGCTAGCAGACATGCACTTAGTGTATGGAATAGCTGAGGGAAACGGACGAGCCGCTCAACGAATGTATCAAGAACGCTTCCCACACGGACATATACCGGGCCACCGTTTGTTTGCGCGTGCGCATCAAAATTTGTGCGATTATGGGTCATTAAGAGGTAGCAGAAGTGAGGGCAAGCTACGATCGACGCGTACTCCCATAATGGAAGAAAGTGTGTTGGATGCCGTGGAGACTAATCCTAGTACCAGCACACGTGCCGTTGCCTCTGCCTTAGGAGTGTCTCGTTGCAGTATACAGCGTGTTTTGCACGGCGAGTCCTTACACCCCTTTCATCTCCAAAGGGTTCAGTTACTTCTCCCCGCAGATCATCCTGCACGTATGCGTTTTGCGCAGTGGTATCTCCAAGAAGGTGCCCAAGATGTGAATTTTCCAGCTTATGTTTTGTTTACTGATGAGGCCAGTTTCACTCGGGATGGCGTATTCAATCAGCACAATGCGCATTTGTGGGCACACGAGAACCCCCACAGTGTGCGCACCCATGCGGCACAACATCGTTTCTCAGTAAATGTGTGGGCAGGTTTTGTCGGCGACTACTTAGTCGGACCATACCTTTTACCATCCCGCATGACCTCCGCGATGTATCTGATCTTTCTGGAACAGGTTCTACCAGGCTTACTTGCCCATATCCCAGCAAATGTGAGACGCAACATGTGGTTTCAACATGATGGGGCGCCTCCCCATTATGGAAGGTGTGTTCGTGCGCATTTGAACATGTCTTTTGGGCAACGATGGATTGGGCGTGTTGGACCAATTGTCTGGCTCCCACGCTCACCTGATTTAACGAGCGTTGATTTCTTTCTGTGGGGCCCCGTCAAAGCTACCGTGTATGAATCGCCTGTGGAGTCTGACATGGATCTCGTGGCAAGGCTCGTCGGCGCTGTTGCTACTATCAAAGAAACTCCAGGTGTGTTCGACCGTGTCCGGCAATCAATACTCCGTCGGTGTCACGCATTCATCGCGTCTCATGGTGGAAACTTCGAGCATCTGCTGTAACATTATGAAATGTATCATCTAGTACGCCATTTGTAATAATTGTGTCCAATAAATGTTTTCCCATTAATCACTGTCTTGTGTCCTTTCTGGTACCTCTGCTACCACTTTCTCATGACGTTTCCGGTTATGGGTTCCTATGCAATTCTCATTCCTTTGATGTTATCTACCTCCCCTAAAGTTTGTACCTATATTTTTGAGACACCCTGTATATACACCAAACAAGAAGGGGAAAATATTAACTTTGCTTTTAATTACCATAAGCAATAGCCATTGCATTTGATTATTTGCACATTGTTTGTCATTATCTTCCCATTTAATTCCAGGTGTGCCACATTATCCGTAAACTTTGAACTTTTTGTTCATAAATCTATCTACTAATCTGCAGTTGTGCTTGACGAAAACATACCAAACAACCCAATTTCACAATGCACAAGCTTAAAATACGTTCAAATGTCTTTCGTTAAGTTCACCGTTAATCACATTATCGATGCTACCAATGCCTAAGAAACTGGTTAAGCTTTTGAAAGCAAAAGCATCAAGCTTCTTGGTGATGTTCAGAAAACACAAGTTTCTTTCTTTGATCATAAAAACGGTGCTGAAATTTTGAGGAAACGTGTTTTATATCTCAGGAATCTACAGGGTGTTCTAGATAACATTTGCCGTATATTTAGGCTTTCATACTTATAACTCGATAATAAGAGAAGACTTCAAAAATAAACAAAAATATTAGTACGGAAATGTCATCAAACTGTTCAAAATGTCAATTATTAACTCCCAAACATGATTTAATATGTCGGACTTATAAAGAGATTTTTGTACTCTGGTAACATTATTCAGTGACACCCTGTATATAACGGTGAATGAATACAATGGAGTAAAATCATTACGGATGCATTGCGATTATTCGAAACTTTAACTTGATCAGCGATCTCGATAGAACAACAATATTTCTCATCCGCTCTATACCACCGAGGCAGTTATTTGCAATCTTTTCTTTTGTCTTTGTTTCTTTTATCAAAACTTTGTGGTCTGCTATTTGAGCAGCCCTGCTATACAGGGTGTTTCCAAAAGATCTAATGAATCTTTGGGAAGTTGTTCTATTCCGCATAATGATGAAAAACGTTTCTATGAACATTGGGCCAGAAAAGCTTCCCTTCCGAGTTATAACACATTTTGAGAGTTCAAGTAAGGAAGTCTGTCAAAATGTACGATGCTAGGTAAATTTGCATGTCTGAGTGCATAATAGATGTATGTAAATGTTGGAGAAAAAATCAGCTCTCCTGGGTGATCTCAATCTGCGTGTCCTGCCGTTGGATTGGTAGAAGCGGACCAACTGCTTGTCCTGTAGACTCTCCTGATTTGAATCCACTGAATTTCTTCTTATGGGGCAAAGAAGAAGAAAAAACGCAAAATAGAAGAAACCACGACACCGCAAATAGCATTAGAGTTTAACACCAGTCGGAATGATCCCATTTCCGTCATAACAGTTCGTCGGGAACTTCATCGTGACGGTATTTATGGTCGTGTCGTAATCCACAAACATCTGATTACCAACATCAATGCAACAAAATGTGTAAGATGGTGAAAAGAACATAAAAACTGGGATGCTAAAGACTTGCAACGTGTCATCTGGTCTGATGAATCGTGCTAATCATTGTTTCCCACCACTGGTAGAGTGTACGTCTGGCGAAAACCTGCAGAAGCGTACCATCCCGATTATGAAGCATGGGTTGGCGTGCACAGGGTATGGCTCTCCAGCACACGGGGCCACGGCTTAACGTCCCATCCGAAGGACGGCGGCCTTTCCAAGCCCATCGGTGTCCCCTACTGACCGTTGGCAGGGCGAGGAATTTAGCGGAGATAAATCTCAACACTGACGCAGCTGGGACTCGAACCTGGGAACTACAGATTACGAGCCTGGCGCGCTACCGACTGAGCCACCCCCGCCCCATGTGAAGCATGGAGATGGATCCCTGATGCTATGGGGTGCCACATCATGGGATTCCTTATGGTCAATAGTTATTCTGTAGGGTCGTGTAACATCGGCAACGTAATAATCCATTCTCGGGGACCATCTGCACCCAGTTTTGTGGGCATTGTTCCCTAATGACCGTCCCTGGTTTCATGCGGATAATGAACCCGTGCATTATGCGAAACGTGTCAAGTTGTGCTTTGCAGAGCATGAGGATGAGGTATAGCAGCTACCTTGTTCGCCTGGGGCGGGGGTGGCTCAGTCGGTAGCGCGCCAGGCTCGTAATCTGTAGTTCCCAGGTTCGAGTCCCAGCTGGGTCAGCGTTGAGATTTATCTCCGCAAAATTCCCCGCCCTGCCCACGGTCAGTAAGGGACACCGATGGGGCTTGGAAAGGCCGCCGTCCGTCGGATGGGACGTTAAGCCGTGGCCCCGTGTGCGGGAGAGCCATACCCTGTGCACGTTAAAGAACACGCTTGATGGCCTTGACGGGAGGCTACCATGTCTCCCAACAGCTGTTCCAGTGGGTCCCCTTCCCCAACCTTCTTTGAGCCTTCGGGGTCCATGTGACCTGGCCATTTAGCCCATGGTGTGCAAAAAAGTGCCGCTCAGAGGTAAAACAACCCAACCTTGTTCACCTCAATCTCCATACCTCAATATTATTGAACATTTGTGGGAATATCTGGAGCGCAAAATCAGATCACATTTTTCACTTCCAGCATCACTGGCACAGTTGGGCCATATTTTACAGGAAGAATGGTCCCACATTCCATTACCGTATACGCATGACTTGCATAAATCTATTTCACGTCGAATTGCGTCTGTTCTGAACGCCTGAGGTGGACCTACAACCTTATTAATAAAATGTTCTCTCAAACAATATGTGTTTCCCTTATTTTGATAAATCCCTATAAGTGGAAAACTTCCCAAGAAAGATTATTATAATGAGAATTTGCTGCAGTATTTTTTTCTCGAAGAACCGCATGCCATTTGCTGAAGTGAACCTTCCAAGAAGAAAGTTTGCTGTAGCAAGAGGGATTTGTTATGGCAACTTTCCAGAGAAAATTTGCGAGGTAGATAATTTACTGCAGAAAAGTAGGAAAAGAAAGTGTTTTGAATTAATAGCAAGGAAATCTTATTCTTGTATTCTTTCTGAAATATAAAATAGAAAACTTAGTTTTAGCGTAAGAGCCATGTCATTGCATATTTAAGCAAAGAAATACGATGATTTCAAACTTTAGTGAATGATTTAAAATTAAACATTATGCTACCAAGGGAAGAGTGTAATTTTGATCCGAAACATTTTCTTTCATAATTTTCAGATATTTTAAAGAGAAGAGATGCTTTATAAAACAATATGAATAAATATCAACAACTCTTTTACAAACACACATGAAGCTTTTTTTTGCCAAGGGTTCATCAGGTTATGAAAGGCGATAGTCTGACTGATAGAATGCAGACTTGAAAGGAAGGTATCACTGTCAGTTTAGTGTCGCTATCAATTTTAGAGGAAAAATTCTCTTGAGACGGGTAGGATATGAACCCACGACCTCCCAATAACATGTAAGGTGCTCTGACCGCTGAGCTACTGGCTGCCGATCAAGATCTCCTTTAACTGATGTTATAAACTTTCCCTACAGTACACAATTTTTTATATCTCACCAATACTTATTCTAACTGCTTACAAACATCTTAAAGCCTTTCCTTCGAACCCATGACTTGTATATGGCTTCTTGGAGTTGAACAAAAGCGTCGAGAAATTTGGTCAATTAATTTTCAGTGTTCAACATTTGGATCAGGTTGTTTCACTATTGAGAGGCACTATTTTGCACAAATTAATTTGTTGTATTAATGAGAGGCACTATTTTGCGCAAAATAGACTAAATGATCAGGTCAAAATGATCCAACCGGCTCAGAGAAGGTTCGCGAAAGAAAGCGTTTAGCAGACAGATGGAAGCCTCCCGTCAAAGACATAAAACGAATTTGCAAAGTACACGGAGTATTGCTCTCCTGAACACTGAACCACGGCTTAATTTCCCAGCGGAAGGAAAGTGGCCTTCCCAAGCTTTCGATGTATCTTCTCTGGCAGAGAGCAGGGGGGCGTTTAACGAAGGGAAATCTAAAAGCTGGCACATATGGGATTCGAACCAGAGAAGAGAAGATTACGAGATAAACTCATCCCTTAAGATCACTTACATTTATGATTGTAATGCGAACTGTGTGTCTATTTTTTATGCGGGCAAATTAAACATTTTATTTGTTAGAACATTAATTTGGATCAGGCTCGAAGCGTGAATGGAAAGAATTGAGATCTTGAGATTGCACAGTTGAGATATATATGATTCTTACGGACGATTCGTTTACCGAATTGTAAGTTACTTGCCAATTAGCCAATAGTGTCATGGATCAACAATTGTATCAGATATCACTGGTTGATTGAAAAGTTCTTGATAGTTCAATCAGTCAATTATTTACGAGAATCATCGTTCCGTCAACTGCGCAGTCTCATTGTTTTAATTGCTTCCATTACGCTTCGATGTTCATTTGGATTTACTAATTAGTCGTTTGCATCCAGTGTTTTACAGCCTTTTGTTTCCATTCGTTGCGGGTCCTTACCTTCGAGTCGCTTACAGCCTTTTTCCTTTGAGTCGTTTACTGTCTTTTCCTTCGAGTCGTTTACAGTTTTTTTTCCTTCGAGTCGTTTACACTTTTTTCCTTCGAGTCGTTTACAGTTTTTTCCTTCGAGTCGTTTACAGTTTTTTAATTCTAGTCTTTTACAGTTTTTTTCTTCGAGTCGTTTACAGTTTTTTCCTTCGAGTCGTTTGCAGTTTTTTTCCTTCGAGTCGTTTACAGTTTTTTCCTTCGAGTCGTTTACAGTTTTTTCCTTCGAGTCGTTTACAGTTTTTTCCTCCCAGTCGTTTACAGTTTGTTTCTTCGAGTCGTTTACAGTTTCTTCCTTCGAGTCGTTTACAGTTTTTTCCTTCGAGTCGTTTACAGTTTTTTCCTTCCGCGTACCCCACATTGAGAACCCCTATTCTAGACCAAAATATTTAACATCATCTACAGGTGCATGCGTGATTACTTGTTAATATTGAACATTGTGGAAAAATGCCACAATGCCTTTTCCTTTGAGTAGTTTGTACCCTTTTCTTTCGAGTCGTTTAGAACCCTTTCCTTTGGGTAGTTTACAACCATTTCCTTCGAGTAGCTTAGAACTTTTCTTTGGAGTAGTTTACAGATGTTCTCTTCAAGTCATTTATTGCCTTTTCCTTCGAGTCGTTTACAGTCTTTACCCTTCCCCTTTCAATCTTTCGCAGCCTTTTGTCTCGAGTCGGCAGATTACGAGCCTGGCACGCTACCGACTGAGCCACCCCCGCCCCACGTAGCTAAGCATGCTAACAACTCAGTTGTCAGGAAAACATATAATAAAAAAGTCATACTATATCTTTCATGACATTAAAAAGACTTCAAAAATATGCGAGTTCTAAGGTTTAATATAATTTGATTATATTTACATTAAACTATTATTTTTCCATTTTATTAATACACATTATCAACAAGTGTTTCGAAAAAATAATATTACTCCGAATGAAGTATGGAGGTAGAAAGAATCCTCCCTCTGCACCTTGATATTGATCAGGGTTTCTTGTATTTTAGATGCAAAATTCTCCCTAATCCTAATATTCGGCATTTTTCCACAATGTTCAATATTAACAAGTAATCACGCATTCACCTTTAGATGATGTAAAATTTTTTGGGTATAGAGTAGGGGTTCTCAACGTGGGGTACGCGGTAAAATTTTTTGGGGTACGCCGTGAGAACTCAAAAGTCGCTAGATCTAGTAACAAAGTCATTGTTTTATTTTATTCTCATTGTTATACTATAACTATAGTTTTATCTATCTGTACAAGGGGTACGCCAGTTACAAACACATTTCCAGGGGGTACGTGAAGCATAAAAGGTTGAGAAACTCTGGTCTAGAGGATATATTATCTCAAACAGGGTAAGATACGAATCCATGATCTCTTGACAATAACTCAGGCACTCTACGGTATATCTAATCTACTAGTAGCAGAGGAAGGCGTATTCTCTATTTAAAGCTATGAACGTTAATCCATGAAGGAAGTCAATAGAAGTAATTTGACAGGAAATTAAGGGTTGGGTTGGGTTGTTTTACCTCTGAGCGGCACTTTTTTTCCACACCATGGGCTAAATGCCAGGTCACATGGACCCCGACGGCTCAGAGAAGGTTGTGGGAGGGGACCCACTGGAACAGCTGTTGGGAGACAGATGGTAGCCTCCCGTCAAGGTCATCCAGCGTGTTCTTTAACGTGCACAGGGCATGGCTCTCCCGCACATGGGGCCACGGCTTAACGTCCCATCCGAAGGACGGCGGCCTTTCCAAGTCCATCGGTATCCCCTACTGACCGTGGGCAGGGCGGGGATTTTTTGCGGAGACAGGAAATTAAGAGACTGAAGTTTTGGCTATGTGCATTGATCAGTTAGACATACCTTAAATGTCCCAGACATGGGAATTTAATTGTGTAACCAGTCACGAATAATCCAGAATGTTATATTTAATATCATCCAATCACTGGGAAGTAGCTGCAGCACTGTAGATAATCTGAAGTGTAGAAGAAAAATTGGCTTGAGCAACGTGTAATGCGAATCCATCGATCAGTTAGACACGCATTAGTGTCACTGAACATGGCGTTTTTACACTGAGCTTCACATAATGAAGAATAAGGGATAATATCCTTTAATATTAGGAAATCACAAGCAAGTAGTTGTGGGCAAGCATGTATGTACCTAAGATTTAGTGTCGGGGAGTCTGAGAATAAGAATGAATATGGTTTACCAATTATTAAAATATTCCACAGAACAGGAAAGGTTTAAATGATATTTTATATGAAATGAATATTTTATAGTTGCTTCTTCAATCTATTTTAAGTGACAGGATATACTATGGGGCTAAAATCAAATTATATAAGCACGACTGTTTTGAATTTTAAAACAGGTACAGTCGCTCAAAAAATATCCGAACACTATGGTTGATTATAAAATTCAGAAAAAATCGTTGTCCGGTATTTTTCTGAATTCTGTAATCAACCATAGTGTTCGGATGTTTTTTTGAGCGATTGTACACAAGTTTGAAATTTCGTTGAAGACGACCGGATTTTCGAGGGGAGAGGGATCCGGACCCTCTGCCCCCACCTCCCTTGTGGGATGTGGACAATCTCATATCCAAATTACAGCAAAATTTCTTCTAATGACTGACTCCATGATATAAATTTTATAGAGGAGATCTAACACACCGCAAAATAACACTTATACCCCGTGATTGAATTTTTGTTATCAGTAATTTGTGGATTTGTGTTGGACGTGGGTCGAGCCCCAGGTAAGGCATGGTTGTGTGTGTTGTTTTTGTGCTGAGGCCTTGCCATCCTCACAGACCTTCTACTATGGCATATAAACTGACAGGCTCCTGTCAGAACTCTGTGGCAAGCACCTGCTTGAGGCAGGTATTTATTTTTTTTATTATTATTCCACCCTGCTGACGATAATTCTCTTTTATATTTATTTACCTTATGCAATTGTGCATTTTTTCAAATAATATTTTAAATGTTTCAACTTCCAATAACAAAAAATTTCAAGCCTCAAATCAGGTTCTAGGTATTCTGGATTGCATAAAACATATGAATAATTCTAACATTTTTTTAAGAACTGCAAAACAATCTTTTGTAGATGAAGAGTTTTACTGCCTAGTTTGTGAATACTTTACAGTGTGGTTCATAAATGTTATAATGAGATCACTGAAATAACATACATAAAGTAAAATAACCATGTTTTAACTACATTTTACTTTATAATAAAGTTCGTTACGTTTACACAAATCTTCTGAATACAATTTCATTGTAGCGATGGTAAATGCTAATTAAATGCAAGGTTGTTATAAAAGAAGACCCATAGTTTAAAATGCTACAATTTATTAGATAATTAGGTGCCAAAATTAAATGTGAATACAAAATGTCAAAGTTTCGTTTTGTGTTCAATATACTTCAACGTGATGCCATTGGTGGATTGATATTCATCTTCAGTCCATATTCGACTCAGCATGTCTGGTTTAACATTCGCAACAGAGACAGTGATTCTTTCGTTTAAATACTGCAAATTACGAATTTGTTTCGGTATAAACAATGCTTTTAATGTATTCCACCCGAAAAGTCCAATGGTGTGACATCATAGTTTCTCGGGGCTTCTAAGATTGGTCCATCCAATCCAGCGATTTGGATATTTGGCATTTAAGACATAACACGTGATACTAACTTCGCTATGTGACACTAACTCTAGGCATTCAAAACAAGGAATCTTTCAGAGTTTCTTGACATTTTGTACTCATAATTACTGTTTTTTACTTAATTGTTTAATAGAATATAACACTTTGAAATGTGAATATTCTTTTACAATGTACGTACACATAATGCTATATATATATATAGTTATTACTTTGATTACAGTAACTTTTATCATTGCAGGTGACCCGCAATGCTTAAAGCGTATCTGCAGGATATGGAATAATTACATTTATAATTTGTTACAATAGTATGATTAGCCTTCTTTCATTTGATGTGACATTAATATTGTTTGACATTGAAACGTGGCATTTATAATATTTAGCAATGAATTAATGACATTGACATAGAACATTGAGAGTAAAATAAAATATCTAATTCAAAAGTGAATTTCATAGTATATGTACAGGATATTTCGCATTACAGTGTTTCTTGCCCAATAAGAATCTAATTTGCCCTACAGTAAATCTTTTCCTGATTTATTACAATAACATTTCTATACAGTAATTTCTAATCCAGGCTCATCTGCTAATAAATATTTTACAAGTAAATACTGCAAAGGATTCTCGGCGTGTGTGAGAAAGGGAATAATGATGGGCGTGGAAAGATCACCGTCCGTTGGATGGGACGTTGAGCCGTGTGTCCGTGTGCAAGAAAGGCATACCCTCTGCTTGTTAAAGAATACACTGGATTCCTTTAACAAGAAGCTTCCATCTGTCTCTCTAACAGCTGTTCACTGTATCCTCTTCGTTTACCCGAGACCTTGAAGTTCTTGTCACCTGGTCATACTCATTGTGTGCGTAAAAGTGCTACTCAGAGGCAAAATAACTCTAACCTACTCGTACTAAAGTAAGTCATTAGACTGATTGTTGTAGAGACACAAGTAAAGATTGTTTCATTCATTATAATCCCCAAGATGGCGCCTGCTCTGTTCTTAAACCTATGTTTAAATCTGTTGCAGTGGATTTAATAGAATGGCTCGGAAGGATTGTTGTCTTTACGTGCGAGGAATACGAAAAAAAGGCATTCCCAGCAATTGTTCCCGTTCCTTCTTCTTTTCCGTCAATGGGTTTTATATCCACTTGTGATATATGCTCATCACGTACCTTGTAATGGCTTATGTTTAATGAACTCTGTCTCCATGGGCACTGCTCTAAGAGGTTGTGGCTTTCCCACAAGTCAACTGACTTCAGCAACAAATGAAAACAGCACTTTCATCGGGTTTGATCTTTTTCTCATTTTTGGGAAGAGAGCTTAGAGAGATTATATACTCTTCTGAAGTCACTTACCGAATCTTTCAAAATAACGTCAGTAATTCCGTGTTAGAAATAGTGATGTTATAAAAAAATAGCGTGTCTTTTACAGTGAACCTATTTTTCATCATCAAAAATTAGAATAGACACTTAGGGGTTTGGAAAGGTCGCCGTGCGTCGGATGGGGCGTTAAACCGTGGCTCAGTGTGAAGGAGAGTCATATCCTGTGCGCGTAAAAGAACAAACTGAATGGTCTTGTAGGAAAGCTATCGTATATTTTATATTTCTCAATATTAAAAAAAAATCGTGCCTTCTAACAGCTGACCAGTGGGTCCCTTTTCCACAATCTTCTCTGAGCGTTCG
The DNA here is from genome assembly GCA_038380435.1 of Ryuthela nishihirai. Taxonomy (NCBI): domain Eukaryota; kingdom Metazoa; phylum Arthropoda; class Arachnida; order Araneae; family Heptathelidae; genus Ryuthela; species Ryuthela nishihirai. The sequence goes on along the minus strand of JAWZYU010000018.1, from coordinate 39,160,738 downwards.
GTGTCCTTATGACTTGGCCATTTTGTCCATTGTGTTAGAAAAAGTGCCACTGAGATAAAAAAATATACAACCCAAGCAAGAATATAAAATGAAATAAAATCCAGATTCACTAAATTTCCGTAAGATGTCAGTAGACGAAATTCGAGTTTTCACTTCAGATATTCTCTTAGTACATCGTCATCAATTGTAGAAAAAAAAATTATCTCAATCTGTTTGAAATTTCAGGCGTTCTGATTTGACATCAGGAGTCGTGATTTCAATCTTATCCCATTTAAAATAATTTTCTTCAAAACGCGATAAGGATGTCTATGAGTGACAATTGTGCCAGCGTTAAAATTTATCTCAGATAAACCACCACCCTGCCTTCGGAGAGAAAAGGAACACCGATGGCTTGAAAATCTGCCGGATGGGACGTAAAGCAGTGTGGCGAGGGTCGCTCAGTCGGTACCACACCAGTCTCGTAATCTACAGTTCGCAGGTTCGATAGGCAATTGTGCCAGGGTTGAGATTTATCCCTACTCTAACCCCTCGGCCAGAGACATCGATGGGCTTTGAAAAGCCATCGTCCATTGGATGGAATGTAAAGCCGTGGGGCCGTATGCGGGAGAGAGAGTCATAATCTGTGTACGCAAAAGAACAAGTTGGATGGTCTTGACGCGAGGCTACCCTCTCTCTTCTAACAGCTGTCCAGTGGGTTCCCGTCCCCCAACCAAAGAATACGTAAGAAGAAGAATGAAAGCTTCCATAGACGTAATGGAAGACACTTTTGACTGCAGCGCCACCAGGCTGCAGATACACATGCTGTGCTACAGGGAAGCTGCTATTCGTAATCTCAGGGGCTAAGAAACTTGCATATTTGTTTCCGTGAAAACTTTTAGATCCAGCGGCTTTTTTTTAGCGTCCTAATGTAAAAAAAAATATATATATATATTTTTTTTAATAAGTATTAAAAGAATTTGGGAATGTTTTCGCATCGCATGAAATAGCCTTTTTTTCCTTTTCGTTTTTTTTTTCTCCTTCAGCACTTTTACGTATGGGTTGTTCCTGAAAGGAAATGTTAGTATAATCTTGATTGATACAATTTTTTATAATATATATTAAAAATTGATGATGATTATTTAATTTTCTGTTGTCTCATAAATGCTTTCCGAATTTGTTTTATATTTGTTCAGTAAATCTTCATTCCATATAACAAGCTGGACAGCGTAAAATGCCTACGTAAATCTTTCTCTTTTTTAGATAGCGGTAATGTAATTAAAATAAAGTACAGAAAATTTAAGAATTGAACTAAGAAAATTTATCTAATATCATATATTCATTTCAACTGAGGTCACAGCATAAGGGGCGGGGGTGGCTCAGTCGGTAGCGCGCCAGGCTCGTAATCTGTAGTTCCCAGGTTCGAGTCCCAGCTGGGTCAGCGTTGAGATTTATCTCCGCAAAAAATTCCCCGCCCTGCCCACGGTCAGTAGGGGACACCGATGGGCTTGGAAATGCCGCCGTCCGTCGGATGGGACGTTAAGCCGTGGCCCCGTGTGCGGGAGAGCCATACCCTTGCACGTTAAAGAACACGTTGGATGGCCTTGACGGGAGGCTACCATCTGTCTCCCAACAGCTGTTGCAGTGGGTCCCCTCCCCCAACAATCTCTTAGCCTTCGGGGTCCTTGTGACCTGGCCATTTAGCCCATGGTGTGCAAAAAAGTGCCGCTCAGAGGTAAAACAACCCAACCCAACAACACAGCATGAGAAGTTGTCTACAGCAGATTATGCTACCAATGGGTGTAAATTTTATTTGCAACGTTTGCAAAATATCAAACCTCTCTTTCAAATTTTACAATTATAAAGAAATAATAAGATAGTAAAATCATGCACTTTTAATGAGAATTGCAAACATGCTGAAAATATAATCCATATTCCTTGCTGCTTTGCGATTGCGGTGAGCAGGACTCCTTGTAATCATAGCATGTTAGCGATTACAATACCGCACGGCAAGAACTCTTCTGCAGCAGAAGCAGGAGAGGAGTACGCGGTACAAACAGGACAGAAGTCCGCTACAAGCGTAGTTTTATGATAACGAAAGTTTACTTAATCGCTAATTATGAAAAACTGATAATCAATCTGTAAGCATCAGTCACTTATTAATGCTAGATATGCTTCTGGAATTAAGCCTACAATTATAGATGGAATAGCAACAAGAACTGTTTGATACGTACAAGTCATTGCCTGCCTTAACTGGGGCGGGGGTGGCTCAGTCGGTAGCGCGCCAGGCTCGTAATCTGTAGTTCCCAGGTTCGAGTCCCAGCTGGGTCAGCGTTGAGATTTATCTCCGCAAAATTCCCCGCCCTGCCCACGGTCAGTAGGGGACATCGATGGGCTTGGAAAGGCCGCCGTCCGTCGGATGGGACGTTAAGGCGTGGCCTCGTGTGCGGGAGAGCCATACCCTGTGCACGTTAAAGAACACGCTGGATGGCCTTGACGTGAGGCTACCATCTGTCTCCCAACAGCTGTTGCAGTGGGTCCCTTCCCCCAACCTTCTCTTAGCCTTCGGGGTCCATGTGACCTGGCCATTTAGCCCATGGTGTGCAAAAAAGTGCCGCTCAGAGGTAAAACAACCCAACCTGCCTTAACTGACAACATTACGGTAAGGCTTAAGGTAAATCACGTGCATCTGGTAAGGAAGATTCCATTTGGAAAACAATATCTATATTGTTACAAATCAAGCTACTAACATTTTCTTTTAGAATAACAAAAATATCAAATAATAGTGCTGAAAGAAAAAAAAAGCATTCAACGTACATTAAATTCGAGATCATATCCGCTGTCGTTCAGAAGTAACGTGCTAAAGAGCCACAGATCTTGCATGCGCAGAGATAACTATAGAGACTACCAACATCCGGTTTGTTTGCTGTATTGACCCTGCAAGTACATTCACAACAGATCGTGTACCTAGAGCTGAGAGGTGGTAGTAGCAACTCAGCTCCGGATGTAAGAAGCCTTTCATTCTTCTCCTTACATATTCTTTGACCCAACCTTCTCTGTGACTTAGTCAGTTAGACCGTTATGTGCAAAAAAGTGCAGCTCAGAGGCCAAACAATCGAACGTAAAGCAATGGCTCCGTGTGTACGTTAAAGATGAGCTATCAAGTGGGCCTTTTTTACCTACCAACTCTGAGCCTTAGGGGTCTTTGTGACCTGGCTTTTAACTCAGACGTTAAACAACCCAACTCTATGAGTGATTCTTTAAATTAAGTTTCAATCGATCTATATCGTGAAACTAATTAATTTTTGTCTATTACTGTTTAAAGTTTATTTAAACAGCATTTTTTTAAAAAAACATTCGTTTATTAACGATTCATAGACGCTGGGGCATTTAATACGCTTACAGAATACTATTTTTTTTCGCAGTTTCCTAAAATAGAGTATATGATACTGTGAAATTAAAAAATGATGATCGACTACAATTAGGGAATGTTCGGTATTTTCAAATGGATAGGACGAAAGCATAAACATATTCATTTTCAGGTGATTTATCGTGAAATATAATGTGTCCCCTCAAAAAATAGATTGTTTTTAAACAACCAAATGTTATAAATTCAACATTTCTTGAATAAACATTATTGTTTCACACTTGTGTTCCATTCATTAATTCCCAAAAAATAATTTTCATCTGCTTTTGTCGAAAAACGTAAGAAGTAGCAGCATTCCGTCTTCTCAGAAAAAAAAAGAGAAAACAACTAGAATTCTATCTCTCAGCGTTGAAAGAAATTGCCATTTAACATCGAATGCTCTTCTATCTTTCACAGATTTAAACTCCCAAAACACACATGCAAAACCAAAGGTGCATTACAGAGCAGAACAATCGTTTTTCATCACCCTTTACGACGATTTTTCCCTTACATCTTCTAAAACGTAGCAACTGCTGCCGAGAATCCTTTCAAGAAATAATGACGTAAAGAAAACAACAGATAATTTGATAGCCAATCGGAGATCAATATATTGATCCAGTCAGCTTGGAGACTTCGGGGCTTTGACTGCAGTCCTGATGGATGTAGCAGTCGGGCAAACTTTGCACATCAGAAAAGCGTATTATTATCTTGAGGCAGGATTTATATTTGCAGAACGGCGCATGAGACGCACTGCCTCATTCTTGGATGCATTTACTCTGCGATGCTTAACATTAGTTTTGAAATATTACTTAAACGGAAGATTAATGTTTCCGATTGAATATGTTTATTGGACGAGTATGGTCGGTACGTTAACTCAGAAGGCAGTGACTGGAGATGAAAAGTTGCAATTAAATCGGATTTTGATATTTCACATCTTTTAAATTAATGAGCGAATGTTTTAAAGGCAAAGGAAGCTTAAACTACTTATCTTTACATATACGCATAAGCGAATTCAGATATACTTTTGTTCTAGGATCAATTCAGATTTTAAGAACCCTGTGTATATCATAATTTTTGTTTAGATAGGGTACAGTCGCTCAAAAAAGTATCCGAACGCTACGGTTGATTACAAAATTCAGGAAAAATATCTGGCAACGATTTTTTCAGAAATTAGTGATCTGGCAACCTTCGTGTCACATGACACGAAGGTTGCCAGATCACTGATTTCTAAAAAAAATCGTTGCCAGATATTCTTTCTAAATTTTGTAATCAACCGTAGTGTTCGGATACTTTTTTGAGCGACTGTAGGTGGTCATATTATTTTGATACTAGATCGTGTGGGCTCACTCACGGAAATATTGAGAGTGTGCAGTTACCGTTCACTGCAAACTGGAGCGTGTGCAGTAACTGCACACGCTCCAGTTTGCTGTGAACGGTAACTGGAGCGTGTACAGTTGCTGTACACGCTCCAGATGTTTTTCCTGAGTTCTGTAATCACGTGACACGAAGGTTGCCAGATCACTGATTTCTAAAAAAAAATCGTTGCCAGATATTCTTTCTAAATTTTGTAATCAACCGTAGTGTTTGGATACTTTTTTGAGCGACTGTAGGTGGTCATATTATTTTGATACTAGATCTTGTGGGCTCACTCACGGAAATATTGAGCGTGTGCAGTTACCGTTCACAGCAAACTGGAGCGTGTGCAGTAACTGCACACGCTCCAGTTTGCTGTGAACGGTAACTGGAGCGTGTACAGTTGCTGTACACGCTCCAGACGTTTTTCCTGAGTTCTGTAATCACGTGACACGAAGGTTGCCAGATCACTAATTTCTAAAAAAATCGTTGCCAGATATTTTTTCTGATTTTTGTAATCAACCGCAGTGTTCGGATACTTCTTTGAGCGACTGTACTATGTACAAACATAAACACTGAAGTTCTTCAGAATTGCGCTACGAAACTATTAGAGAATTTCAATGCTATGTCAATGGCAATCTAAATTCAAAGCTAAATAACTTCCAAAATATTCATTTAATGGGAAAATGTGACTAAAGATAAACTGAAGGTCGTAATCAAATCTATCAAAATCTAGATTTTCAATAATGTTCGTTCAGCATTTAAGAGTTACGGAAGCTGGAATATTTAACAACAATAAATTATCTTGTTTTATAAAAAACATTCATAATTGTCTAACATCGGAATAACCGTTATGCAAACTTCTAAAATGAATATTTTATTTCATTAAACGATTTGAAACAATACATATTGTTTAAATTTTTATTAATTTCTGAGGCAAAGTCTTATGACATTTTATTGTTGTTGAATATTATAGGTTTCAGAACTCTTTAAATATTGAATGGATATGGTTGAAAATCGAGATGTGAATAGATTTGATTTTCTTTATCTCCAGTTATATTTTCATTAAATGCACATTTTATATACGTTATAAAAATACATTTAATACAAATATACAATAAATTTTATATTGTTATAGGGATTTGAAATTAGATTCTCATTGACATAACATGGAAAGCTCTAATTTTTTAGGACAGTTATGGCACATTTATGTTGTTTTTTTTTTTTTGCAAAATGCAGAACATGTAATATTAATGTTTATTTTACTTTAAAAGGGTTTTATAGATTTATCACAATCATGTTTAGTAATGATAACACATGATTCTTCAAAATTCTGTGATAAAATAAGCTTTCCTTGTGATTGAGAATAGCCTCATATGGACCTTTATATTTCTACAGTAATTTATCTCTAAACATTTCTGGGTGGTTTTAAAGAGTGGTCTGCATCTGTCTCAACAGCTGTCTAGTGGGTCCCCTTTCCCTACACAACTCAGAGTCCTTGGGGTCTTTGTGACCATTATGTGCCTAAAAATACTTCTCATATGATAAACAACCCAATTCTATGTGTCCTCGTAGTTTCTCTACATATCATTGGTTGTACGTTCACTTCTTTTATCCATGAGCGGCACTTTTGGTAGGAAATATGGCTAAATGATCCAGTTGTAAGAGTTGGTTTGGATTGATTTACCTCATAGCAGCACTTTTTTGCACACAATGGGCTAAATGGTCAGGTCACAAGGAACCCGAAGGCTCAGGAAAGGATGGGGGAGGGGGCCCACTGACCTGTTGGGAGACAGATATTAGCCCCCATCAAGGCCATCCAGCATGTTCTTTAACGTGCACAGGGTTTCCCACACACAGAATCACGGTTTAATGTCCCATCTGACGGACGAAGGCATTTCCAAGCCCATTGTTGACCCAGCTGAGACTTGAACCTGAGAACTGCAGCCTAAACGCTTGTTGCGCTACCAACCGAGCCCCCCCCCCCCCCCCCATCTCAGGTTATAAGGACTCCAAGGTAAGGGAAAAGGAACCCATGAGATATGTTTCTCTAAAAAAATTTCTATTCTACATTTACTGCAAAAATATTAGAAGTAAAAGTTGTGAGGGATTTTCATCTGTTATTCTCATTGTCAATATTGTCAAAGAAGTTACGTTTCGGATTAAGCGTTTACGTATTCAATATAGTGACATTTTCAAAATAATCTTGTGAAAATTCTGTAACATTCTGTCTAGTGTACCATCTTAAGCACGAAAGATTAAACAAAACTCGACTAAAAAAGGGATTTTTCTCCTAAAACTCTCCCTACTCTACATAATCTAGGAAGCAAGAAAAGTTTTTACCAATAAAAACTCTCGGGGTTTTCCTGTCTGTATGTCTCGTTGTTGGGGCGGGGGTGGCTCAGTCGGTAGAGCGCCAGGCTCGTAATCTGTAATTCCCAGGTTCGAGTCCCAGCTGGGTCAGCGTTGAGATTTATCTCCGCAAAATTCCCCGCCCTGCCCACGGTCAGTAGGGGACACCGATGGGCTTGGAAAGGCCGCCGTCTGTCGGATGGGACGTTAAGCCGTGGCCCTGTGTGCGGGAGAGCCATACCCTGTGCACGTTAAAGAACACGTTGGATGGTCTTGACGGGAGGCTACCATCTGTCTCCCAACAGCTGTTCCAGTGGGTCCCTTCCCCCAACCTTCTCTGAGCCTTCGGGGTCCATGTGACCTGGCCATTTAGCCCATGGTGTGCAAAAAAGTGCACCTCAGAGGTAAAACAACCCAGCAATTGTGTCGTTGTTAAAGAAAGTCCGTGTTTTTGCATTAAAAGTTTTTTTATTGAAACTTAACGAATATTTCTAACAATCGTTGGAAATTCTTTAATATTTCTTTTTGCCAGTATACTGTTGCACAATAAAGACTAACCGAAATGGAGGTTAGAAAGGAAATTTCCTCTCGAAACGTTCCTGTTCAATAATTGCTGAGAAAAAAAAAAGCATTTAGAAGTAAAAGCTATTCGAGATTATTGCCTGTTTTTCGTGTTGTTAAAGAAGCTATGTTTTGAATTAAGCGTTTTCATATTCAAATATAGCGAAAATTTCCGAATAAGCTTTGAAAATTCTCTAATATTTTGTTTAGACAGTGTAGTATAATAAGTAACAAAAACTAAACAGAACTTGAAAGAAAAAGAGGATTTTTCTCCTCAAAATATTTCTATCCGAGAAGAAACCTGCTAGAAAGCAAGAAAAAAGTTTCGAAATAAAAGAGCTGGAATATTTTTTTTTTGTCTCTTTTTATCGTTGTTACTCTGTTTTGAATTAAGCGTTTTCTTATTCAAATTTGGCGAACATTTTTAAATAATTTTTCAAAAATTCTTCAATATTTTGTCTAGAGAATGTATTATCATAAATGCTAAATATTAAAGCAAAACCTGAAGGAAGTAAAAAAAATTTTCCCTCTGAAAACGTTCCTACTCTACATGTGCTGGAAAACAAAAGAAGCTTTTAGAAATAAAAGATCTGGGAATTTTTCGTCTTTTTTTTATGTTGAAGTAACTTTGTTTAGAATTTAGCGTTTTCATATTGAAAATTTAGTAAAAAAATTCGAAATAATCTTTGAAAGTTATCTAATATTTGTCTAGGCAATGTACAGTCGCTCAAAAAAATATCCGAACACTATGGTTGATTACAGAATTGAGAAAAAAATTTCTGGCAACGATGTTTTTAGAAATCAGTGATCTGGCAACCGTCGTGTCACACGAAGGTTGCGAGAACACTAATTTCTAAAAAAAATCGTTGCCAGATATTTTTTTCTGAATTCTGTAATCAACCATAGTGTTCGGATATTTTTTTGAGCGACTGTAGGTGGTCATATTATTTTGATACTAGATCGTGTGGGCTCACTCACGGAAATATTGAGCGTGTGCAGTTACCGTACACAGCACACTGGAGCGTGTGCAGTAACTGCACACGCTCCAGTTTGCTGTGAACGGTAACTGGAGCGTGTACATTTGCTGTACACGCTCCAGATATTTTTCCTGAATTCTGTAATCACGTGACACGAAGGTTGCCAGATCACTAATTTCTAAAAAAATCGTTGCCAGATATTTTTTCTGAATTCTGTAATCAACCATAGAGTTCGGATATTTTTTTGAGCGACTGTACCATCTTAAGTGCGAAAGACTAAGTCAAAATCTGAAAACAAAAAAAAAAAAAGATTTTTCACCTAAAAACGTTTCTACTCTAGATGTGCTGGAAGGCAAGAAAAGTGTTTGGAAGCAAAAGCTGTGGGATATTTTTCTCTGTTTTCCTCTTTGTAAATGGAGCTCTGTTTTCGATTAAGCGTTTTCTTATTGCCCTCAATGGTCTCCATTGCCAAAGAGTTTAACGTTAGCTTTCATCATTTGGTGCTCGTTTGATTAGGAGCAATTGGATTTGGTCCAAGAGAGTAATTAAAAGGAACTGGAGTGAATCCGACTGGAACTACATTAGATTCGACATTCAATAGAGAAAGGGAAAGAAAAAAATAATCTGATTTCTGAGAATAAAGTGAGTTTAGGAAAAATGAAGAAAGTTTGAAAGTCATCGTTAACGGCAGCGTATTGGAAAAGGAGAAACTTTTTGGAAGTTTTTCTCAGTATTCATTATTTTATTCGTTTTCGTAACCTTATATTCTGCCTGCAACCGTGGTCTATCAGGTTTCACTCAGCTTGATTAAATACCAATCCAACTCAAAAGGAATTTTTTATTTGCCTTTTAAGGAAAAAAGCTTTAATAATTAGAAGCAGAGAGACGGACGACAAAGTGAATATAAGTATTGTCTTTTCTTTGAAACGATGCTAAAATGGAAAAGATGAAAACTAGAATAGAAAGAAGAAATGGGTTTGTCTTTGAGCGGCACTTTATTTTGCACACAATGAACTAAATGGACAAGTCATTAGGAGTCCAACTATTCAGAGCAGGTTGGGTGGGAAGGTGTAAGGAGACACATAAGCGATGCAGATACAGCGATACAGTGTATTGTCACACGGGGGCCCAGGCCTTAACCTTCCCATCAGACGGGCGGCGATCTATCCAAATCCCCGTCTCCCCTTCCTCATCGAGGATATAAAGGGAGGTAGTAGGCAAAAATCTCAACACTAGCACATTTGGGATTCAAACCTGGAAATCAATACTGGCACAGTTGATATTCAAACCTGGGAATCAACACTGGCACAGTTAGGACTCAAACCAGGGAATCAACACCGGCAGAGTTGGGACTCAAACCTAGGAATCACAACCGGCACAGTTGAGTTTCAAACCTGGGAATCAACACTGACACAGTTGGAACTCAAACCTAGGAATCAACACCGGCACAGTTGGGACTCAAACCTAGGGAATCAACACTGGCACAGTTGGAACTCAAACCTGGGAATCAACACTGGCACAGTTGGGACTCAAACCTGGGAATCAACACTGGCACAGTTGGGACTCAAACCTGGGAATCAACACTGGCACAGTTGGAACTCAAACCTGGGAATCAACACCGGCACATTTGGGACTCAAACCTTGGAATCAACACCGACAAAGTTGGGACTCAAACCAGGGAATCAACACCGGCAGAGTTGGGACTCAAATCTAGGAATCACAACCGGCACAGTTGAGTTTCAAACCTGGGAATCAACACTGACACAGTTGGAACTCAAACCTAGGAATCAACACCGGCACAGTTGGGACTCAAACCTAGCAATCAACACCAGCACAGTTGGGACTCAAACCTGGGAATCAACACCGGCACAGTTGGAACTCAAACCTGGGAATCAACACTGACAAATTTGGGATTCAAACCTGGAAATCAATACTGGCACAGTTGATATTCAAACCTGGGAATCAACACCGGCACAGTTAGGACTCAAACCAGGGAATCAACACCGGCAGAGTTGGGACTCAAACCTAGGAATCACAACCGGCACAGTTGAGTTTCAAACCTGGGAATCAACACTGACACAGTTGGAACTCAAACCTAGGAATCAACACCGGCACAGTTGGGACTCAAACCTAGCAATCAACACCAGCACTGTTGGGACTCAAACCTGGGAATCAACACCGGCACAGTTGGAACTCAAACCTGGGAATCAACACTGGCACAGTTGGAACTCAAACCTGGGAATCAACACTGGCACAGTTGGAACTCAAACCTGGGAATCAACACCGGCACAGTTGGGATTCAAACCTGGGAATCAACACTGACACAGTTGGAACCCACACCTGGGAATCAACACCGGCACAGTTGGGATTCAAACCTGGGAATCAACACTGACACAGTTGGAACTCAAACCTGGGAATCAACACCGGCACAGTTGGGATTCAAACCTGGGAATCAACACTGACACAGTTGGAACTCAAACCTGGGAATCAACACCGGCACAGTTGGGATTCAAACCTGGGAATCAACACTGACACAGTTGGAACTCAAACCTGTTAATCAACACCGGCACAGTTGGGATTCAAACCTGGGAATCAACACTGACACAGTTGGAACTCAAACCTGGGAATCAACACCGGCACAGTTGGGATTCAAACCTGGGAATCAACACTGGCACAGTTGGAACTCAAACCTGGGAATCAACACCGGCACAGTTGGGATTCAAACCTGGGAATCAACACTGACACAGTTGGAACTCAAACCTGGGAATCAACACTGACACAGTTGGAAATGAAACCTGGGAAAAACCGCTGGCATAGTTGAGACTCAAAACTGGGGACTGCAGATTATAAGCCTGGAGCCCCACCGGCTAAACAAGCTTCCACTCCTTCCACACTCGAAGGTAAAAAAGGAAAATGTCCAGTACAATCAGACCTAGATTCCCATTTTCAGTTAATTTCAATTTACAGGACAAATCTAATAAAGAATTATTTCTCACTCCTTAGGCAGCCCTTTCGTCATAAAAGAATGTCGGTATAATATATCATAGAGAAGAAATATGAGGAAGGAGCGTTGGGGTAACGTTGATTTAGGTTTGAGTATTATTTTTTCTCATATTACGCAGTAAATGTCCAGGTCACAATACCCTAAGAGCTCAGATTCAGTAAAGAAAAAAAGTACGCATTAGACAACTATTAGAACAGTAATGGAAGCCGCTCTCTAGGCCATCTAGAGTATTGTTTAATGAGCATAAGGTATGGCTATCTGCACAAGGAACCATGGATCGATCACTCTCTTGCACAAGGAATCATGGATCGATCACTCTCCTGCACAAGGAACCATGGATCGATCACTCTCCTGCATAAGGAACCATGGATCGATCATTCTCCTGCACAAGGAACCATGGATCGATCATTCTCCTGCATAAGGAACCATGTATCGATCACTCTCCTGCACAAGGAACCATGGATCGATCACTCTCCTGAACAAGGAACCATGGATCGATCACTCTCCTGCATAAGGAACCATGGATCGATCACTCTCCTGCACAAGGAACCATGGATTGATCACTCTCCTGCACAAGGAACCATGGATCGATCATTCTCCTGCATAAGGAACCATAGGTCTTACAGAAGCCTGTTAGCATAATACGCCAGAGATCAATAAAGAAATCAAGACTTTAGCTAAAAGACAACGGGAATCATAAAGATAACATCCATATATTATTCGGGATTCGAAAGATTTAAAGAGTTATTATTTTTATCATTATTATTTATTATTCTTACTTTAATTAATATTTAAATGATTTTTGAACACTTATGGAAGCTGAAATTTATTTTTGAAATTAATTAAAACATTACTTTATGCATATGTTTTTAAATTAATATTAATATAAAAATAATGAAAAAATTATGAATAATAAACAATGACAAAGTAAATAATCTTTGCGTTTGCGCAGTTACCGACAACATATGTTGACGTAAGTTTTGGTAGTCTGCCAACAGACACGCTCAATTAAAATCGAGCACCGCTTCGTTCACTCTTGGAAAAGTTTGATTTCTTTAATATATTTTTAACAGAATGTCCTAAGTACTTGACTTCCTAGTCCCAAATTTCTCTTAGATATCCCTCCTGGCCACCCTGTGTTACGTTAAAAAAACAGAGACAACGATTATCTTTCTCTAGCAGAGTCAGAGTTGTTTAGTCATTATCCTATTATATAACACACAAAGTTATTAGTTATCGTCCTATTATATAGCACACAAAGTTGTTAATCATCATCATATTATATAACGCACAAAGTTGTTAGTCATCGTCATATTATTTGGGGCGGGGGTGGCTCAGTCGGTAGCGCGCCAGGCTCGTAATCTGTAGTTCCCATGTTCGAGTCCCAGCTGGGTCAGCGTTGAGATTTATCTCCGCAAAATTCCCCGCCCTGCCCACGGTCAGTAGGGGACACCGATGGGCTTGGAAAGGCCGCCGTCCGTCGGATAGGACGTTAAGCCGTGGCCAGGCTCGTAATCTGTAGTTCCCATGTTCGAGTCCCAGCTGGGTCAGGGTTGAGATTTATCTCCGCAAAATTCCCCGCCCTGCCCACGGTCAGTAGGGGACACCGATGGGCTTGGAAAGGCCGCCGTCCGTCGGATGGGACGTTAAGCCGTGGCCCCGTGTGCGGGAGAGCCATACCCTGTGCATATTAAAGAACACGCTGGATGGCCTTGATGGGAGGCTACCATCTGTCTCCCAACAGCTGTTCCAGTGGGTCCCCTCCCCCAACCTTCTCTGAGCCTTCGGGGTCCATGTGACCTGGCCATTTAGCCCATGGTGTGCAAAAAAGTGCCGCTCAGAGGTAAAACAATCCAACCCATCGTCATATTATGTAAGACACAAAGTTATTAGTCATCATCCTATTATATAACAGACAAGGTTGTTAAGTCATCATCATATTATATAAAGCCTATTGCGAAAGAGCGAACGATTGAATGAACGGGCTTGGGGAGAAACGTTTCTTGTACGTCAGAAATGACGTCATTCGACGCGGAAGGTTTCGTCTACCTATGATTCCGCAGGTACTTGACCGATCGGTCCCAAATTGGGTGTACTTGTACCACTTGTGCCTTCCTGTGTAGAGTGTAGAAATCGGATTCGTAGCTGCTGTGGATCGGGATTAAATGTGTGTGATCGGGATCCTGTAATTTTCAGTTTCTAGTCAAACAGTGTTTGCTTTGAGATGTTCTCTGCTAACCCCACTCTGACGTCGATGAGAAAAGAGTTGGTAAGTAAAACCATGATTCCGTGTGAAGGAAAGTCATCACTTGTTCGTGTTAAAAAATAAGTTGCTGGTCTTTGTGGTGGTTGTTTTCAATCTCTCTCCAAAGAGCTGTCCATTGTATACCTTCCCGCTATCTAACTCTTAGAATCCTTATGACCTTGTCATATAACCATTGTTGGAAAAACAACGCTCATTTACATGCTTGTTTTTTGCTTTGGTTACCAAACCTTTAGCTTTGGTTTTGCACTAATTACCCAATCTATCAACGTTTTCATTTCACCTTGAAACCTGATATATTTATTGGTCTATTTTGTATGTAATCATGAACTTCTGATCCTTGGTTCTTCTAAGTTTGTCCTTCCATTAAAGCGCTTTATTTTCCTTTTGAATAATCTCTCATTAAAACATTTCCTTTCCCCAAGACTGGAACCTCCAGACTCCTCAATTACCTCGAAAACGCTTTCAATTAGCAAGGGAAATCTTATTCAGCACGTTTCATTACCACAAAAACTAAAAAAAAAATCTTAACACGTAATTTATTTTTCTATCGGGAAGAACGTAGAGTTCAAATAAATAAATATCTTTCAGTCCCATTCAATTTATTTGATATTAAACTCACTTCTTGTACAGTTTACAAGGGGACGAACCTGTCGTTTCATTTGTAAAGGGGAAGGACCAGTTCACGTTATTGATCAAGAAAGGTGGCTGTTTTGCTTCACGAAGAATGCATGGAATCTCATTTCTCCCCGAATTCCTAGCCGCATTAGTGCCACCAACGATCACGATATATTGCATTCCTCAGTTTCCTTTTTATTTCGTTTCGATAACTAGACTGAATCAATGACACAGAAAAATAACAATCTAATGAAGTTTTCGGATAGCATTAAAGTTTATCGAACAATCATCAGTTGAGGAAAAAGCTCTTTGCGTAAGGAAACGATTTTTGTTTTATTTCTGAACTGAATTTTGACTGAATTGAAACTGAATTGAGGGGTTTTGTATTTATTGTTGTTTTTTACTTCCCAGTATGCACACAGAAAAATGAAATTTGATGTAATCAAGTTTCTTAATAATCAGTTTACTAAAGGAATTCGTGGTCGAAGTATTTAGAATAATTTTTCCATTACTGACACTAACAGATTTCTTTCAGTTTAATTCATTGATGGAAATCCCATAATTTTGAGGATTAGAAGAGTGAGCTGGTATTTTTATTGTTTAGCCAGTCTGGCAACGTTTACTGAATTTAGTAAACTTGAAGGTAGATAAAAAAAAAAAAGCAAAAAGTCGAAACGTTCTTGAAGATCAAAAAGGACAAAATATCTGATTTATATTTCTGGCGGAAGAGTGGTACGAAAATATTCGACAACTGTGGAAAAACAATACTATGATAATATCCGACAGATAAAGAAAACATTATACCGTGAAAATAAAAATAAAAACAGATTGAAAATATCAATGCCTTGAAAGTACACCACAGAAAACGCAAAGCAAGATCGTGAAAATGCCCCAAATCTATGTTTAGCTGGAACACAAAATTCTCGACCTGTTGGGACTTCCAAGAGGGAGTCCAAAGCTGTAATAAAATAAATCGAATGGAAGGAAGTTTACATTACCGAAAATTTCTTTCAAAGTCTCTATTGGTGTTTGGATCGAAAAGGAGAAAAAATTTTATGGTTATTTTATAATGTATTCGCAGCCTGTCTTTTTACCTAGAGATAGACTTAGTTCGTCTTCCAACTTTAGATATTAAAATGTTCAAAGCAAACTTTCGAGGATTATTGCAGAGCAAACAGACAGACAGAGAGATAAACCGCCATTTCGATTTAGAGAAAACTGAACAACAAACAAACAGACAGCAAAAGCAATACACAGACAGATTAATCAGCATTCTAACTTACAGAAAAGCTGACACCCAAATAGACAGACAACAGATAAAGGGACAGACAACAGAGGGACGAAGAAAAAAAAGGACAGACGACGGAAACATGGTCAGACATACATACAGAGGGGCAAACAAACCAAAGGGCAGACAGACGAAGGGACAGATAGAGAGATAGACAAAGGGATATACAGACAGGGAAAGAGAGAGATGAAAAAATGGATATATAATTGTTGAGCAAAGGGGGAAACAGACAGATACACAAAGATAGACAAAGAGGCACACAGGTAGACAAAGGGACATGCAAACAGGCAAAGAGACAGATAGAAAAATGGAGAGACAGATAGACAAAGAGAGAAAGAGGAAGCTGCACAAGGAGAGACACAGAAAGCCAAAGGGATAGACAGATAGATACATAAAGGGAGACAAATAGAAAGAAAAAGGGACAGATAGATAGACAAAAAGACATAGATAGACCAAGGGAGAAACAGGAAGATGCACAAGGAGACACACAGATAGCCAAAGAGATAGACAGATAGATACACAAAGGGAGACAAATAGAAAGAAAAAGGGACAGGTACATAGATAAAAAAAGACAGACAAAGGGACTGCCAGACAGACAGACAAATGTTCGTAAAAGTCACTCCTTCTAAACAGTAATGTGTTTAAAAGACGTTGTCTTCATTATATTTTAAAGTTGATGCTTATTAACGGCTTCATAATAAGTTGAATGCTAGAGATTACCTGTTGGTAATGTGCTTTTTCTTTAATGAGTTGAATTTTGAATTGATTTTGAATTTTGGTCGGATAAAAATATCCATTTAAAGCGAAATCAGCAACATTATCATCATAACTTTATGACATCTGTTTATGATTATCGGCAAATGTTTACTTTCCATCATCACCTGATTCGATTAGCTCCAGAAAAGACTCATTAGGGAGAGAAAAAAAGACACTAATTTTAGCATAAATGCTTTTTTATCGTGACTAAATCAACTTTGCAGAAGTTCGCGTTTTAACCATTTTTTTTTTCTCATTAGGACAAAAACGGATTTTTTTTATTTAGCGACAATTCAAAATAAATAAAGGCTCGACACGTTTTGCAAAAAAACGCTCGGGCGGGGTTGGCTCAGTCGGTAGCGCGCCAGGCTCGTAAACTGTAGTTCCCAGGTTCGAGTCCCAGCTGGGTCAGCGTTGAGACTTATCTCCGCAAAGCTCCCCGCCCTGCCCACGGTCAGTAGGGGACACCGATGGGCTTGGAGCCGCCTCTGTCGGATGGGACGTTAAGCCGTGGCTCCGTGTGCTTGAGAGCAATACTCTGTGCACCTTAAAGATCACGCTGGATGGCCTTGACGGGAAGCTACCATCTGTTTCCCAAAAGCTGTTCCGGTGGGTCCCCTCCCCCAACCTTCTCTGAGCCTTCGGGGTCCTTCTGACCTGGCCATTTAGCCCATGGTGTGCAAAAAATTGCCACTCAGAGGTCAAACAACCCAACCCAAAAAAGCTCTGGCAATATTAAAAATGGCGGGGATAGGAAAATTAAATCAGGATTTTAATTTCAGTTGTGACTTTCGTTACATAGGGTAATATGATAAATAAAATACAATTTGACTGAAAAACAATGGTGGGGGTTTCGAGAATCAGTATGTAGGAAAATAAAATAAATATTCAAGAAGTAATATTTTTATTGAAAGAGTATCTCAAATAGTTTTGAACATAATTACTGAATTTCCACATTCCGATTTGTGAGCCTGCATGTGTCCAATCGGCATTCCGCTTCTTGCCATTCATGCTGCAGCACATCTCTTGCTACTCGATCAGTTGTTTCTCTTTTTCTGGGTTCCAAATGATTAAAGTCTCAAATTTGTCCGTGTAAACATATTCTTTACAAAGCCCAGAAGAAAAAAACATAAAAAAAGTGTCAAATAAATATCCTAGGTGGCTACAGAATTCGACCAGCCCTGCCAATCAATCTGTAAGGAAATGCTGCACTTCCATAACACCTTTTGAGAAATCTGGCGGCCTTGTCTGGCAGCGGCCCGTGAAACTGTGTTATCTGTGCAGGGGAATGCACAGATACAACATTCATTGTAAAGTCTTTTGTGTATTTGGGGACAGTGCTTCCCTAAACCTCACCATTATTTGTCGGATATCTTGTATATAAATATTCACACGGAACGCCAGTGTAATTCTTGGGTTTTCTAAAGTCGCCGGTGACTCTTGGTTGCTGACGAGCAAAAGCAAATTAAAAACCTTTTTAAATAAAAAAACAAATTTATTTCGTTTTTAATAGATTTCGGCCTCTGTATTTCTCCTTTGTTACTTCTTGTTGAATAAGAAATTCAAATCCCTACCTACTATAATATAAAGTGATTAAAAATCTTGAATCAGGTTTTATTCCGTTTTAAAAACTGAATGATTGAAATTTTGCATTTTTTGAGTTATTCCTTTCTGCCGTAACTACCCAAATACTTCACCAATTGCTTTGAAATTTCTCCTGTGGATCCTGCTTTGATTTAAAAATCCAAATCTCTAATGATAGTATCAAGGGATCCGCTGAAATTCAACATAAAATTTGTTGCCGTTAAAACTTGAAATCTCTACTTATATAGAGAACATGATTTCGCATCCTGGAACCACTTTTTTTACCCTTCATTTTCTTTAATTCGCCATTTCGATTTTTTATTTTCAGCCGTCAAATCCCGAAGCGCTTTCTGCAGTTTAAGAATAATAGAGCCAGCAACTATATCTCACTTGAAATAATTAGCTGACTTGAGTGGGATTCTAACCCACGTCTCCCAGAAGCATACCAAGCATTACAACTGTTAGACCATCAGAAACTATCCATCTCCTCAACAAAGTGACATAAGAATTTGTGCAAATTTTGTTGCTTCGCCAGTGTCGAATGCTTTTAGGTTACTTTGTCAAGTAAATGGTGAGATTCTTATGGTCTATCGGTTATGATGCTCGCAATGCTTCTTGGAGACGTGAGTTCGGATCTCATTCAGGACAACTAATTATTTAAAGTGTTTCTTCTCTACAATACGTTTTGCCGTGATAGTATATTACTAAGTTGTGTTTCAGTTTTAAAGTAGGAGGTTGTTGTTTTTTCTGTTTGTATCTCACATCACTTTACCGCAGAGAGACAATATCGAAAGTGTTTTTTTATGGACCAATGTTTCCAAAACGGTGTTCCGCGAAGTGAAAATAAGCATTACACAAGAAATTTTCTTTTAGAATATTAAAAAAATGATCATTTCAATTTTTGTCCATTTTTCTTAGCTTCAAAAGTGACTTTTGTTTCTTAACATGTCCAATAAATAACATGCTGATCCCATAACTCTGCTTAATATTTGATTTTGTACTAAAAAAAGTTACAAAATAAAGACAAATTGTTATTATTATTATTAAATTTGAATATCTCCTCTTCTAAATTATATTTTTTGCTTACTTATGATGTTTCATATGAATTAGATCGTAATGCCTTTTACAATGAACAACAAATACTCATTAATTGATCCGTTAATAATTATCTTTTTTTCTTCCATTCTTAGGATTGAATTTAAATTTACGAGTATTTTTCCTATTTTCAATGCAATATTTACTGTAACAAACTAATCAAGCTTTTCCTTTTGGTTTGTTTATATGCTGATTAAATTTCATGTAGAATTTCCAATGACAATGAACTTGAACTATTTTTACTTATTTGTAGTCTAATTTCTTAGCTTCATATACAGGGTGATTCAAAACTTATCGTTCAAATTTCGTGGGGAGATAGCGAATACGTCAGGAAACCGATTTCACATAGGAAAGTATGTCCGCAAATGTACGCATGCATATGTAGAGGGCGCTGTGTGTACCCAACCAGTGTACAGCTCGCCCGACCACTCCCGCTGTCATCAGCCATCGCTTGGCCACCCAGGTCACGTGATTTATCGCCCATGGATTTCTTTTTGTGGGGGGCCATGAAATACCATGTGTACGAGACCCCCGTCGACAGTGAAATGGACCTTGTTGTACGAATAGTGGCCGCCGCAGGCATTGTCCGTGATATGTCAGGCGTTTTTGAAAATGTTCGGCGGTCAATGCAACGGCGCTGTGAATCCTGTGTCCGTGTAAATGGTCGCAATTTTGAGCACCTACTGTGAACCTGTACTTTACCTTGTTGGAATAAAAGTCACATTCGTTACCACTTAACTGTACTGTTTCCTTGTGTTCACTTTACTTGTCCATTTTGTTCATGTAGATGACGTTTGCGGACATACTTTCCTATGTGAAATCGGTTTCCTGACGTATTCCCTGCCTCCCCACGAAATTTGAACGATAAGTTTTGAATCACCCTGTATAAGAATTTTATTGATGGTTTCGCAAAGACTTACGTGGCGAAATTAAATTTGTAAACACCATTCTAGCTAACGGAATGAACTTCGGAATGTGCTAGTGCTTCAGCATAGCTAGGGATTAAAAAAAATAGCTTTTTGATTTCTTCGTTACCGAGTTTCGAACAATCGAAAACGAAACATTAACACTGCACCGTATGCAAAAGCGAAAAAAAAAATCAAAACAAATATTTTCTGGATGGTGATATTTTTGAAATAGACAATATTATCTTTCTGATTTTAGAGCTGCAGCTATTTTGAAACGTGAAAGATTGCGTTTCTTTTAGTTTATCAAATCAATATTGTTTTAAATGTTATTTTCGCAAACTCAGAGGTTTATTTGGGACATCTCTGAAATAATAAACGAACCAAATAAGCTTTAATGCTGAAAACCCGCTTTAATAAAATATGTGTTTTGTAGGCATGAGAAATCAGGATTAATAACAGGATAACAGGAAACTTGATGCTTTTGATTCCAGATGCTTACGCAGTATCTTGGGCATTAGGTGATTCAACTTTGTAACTAATGATGAGGTTAGGCAAAGGAGTTTGCAACCTCCTTTAAGCAGCATATTGTGCAGAGAGAGACTCCGTTGGTTTGGCCATGTTGCCGTATGAATAATTATAGATTGGCGAATAGGGTTATGAACAGTGTGCCTAAAGGCCTCAGAAAGAAGGGGAGACCTAGGAAGCGGTGGGCAGACAATGTCAAACAGGACCTTGTTAGAATTGGTGTGCAGTGGCCAGATGCAGTAGATGTAGCTCAGGATAGACTTGTTTGGAGAACTAAATTGCACGGTCTGGTTGGACCTCCGCAGCCCATGGCTGCTTGAGGATGATGATGATGATGAATTTCAACATAAAATTTGTTGACGTTAAAACTTAAACTCCCTACCTATACAGAGAGCGCTATTTCACATCCTGGAACCACTTTTTTTGTCCCTGGTCTGTATTCCTCCTAACAGAAACTTAACATTTCCTATAACGACATCAGCAGTTCCCCATTACACAAGATAATGAGTTGAAAAATTATTTGTTCAGAATTTTTTAAGAACCATATATTATCTAACTAATCAGACATTTAGAATGTAAAAATAAAAATATCAGGTATTCATAAAGATGTAAATGTTTTTATTAGAGGAAATAAGACAACAGTTATTGGGTGTTTATTCATATCTATCGTTATTTTGAAATAATAATAATAGTTTTTGTTGCTTGGTCCTTCTGCTGAAATCTCGCCTTCCTCACAGGTGGGGGCGGGGGTGGCTCAGTCGGTAGCGCGCCAGGTTCGTAATCTGTAGTTCCCAGGTTCGAGTCCCAGCTGGGTCAGCGTTGAGATTTATCTCCGCAAAATTCCCCGCCCTGCCCACGGTCAGTAGGGGACACCGATGGGCTTGGAAAGGCCGCCGTCCGTCGGATGGGACGTTAAGCCGTGGCCCCGTGTGCGGGAGAGCCATACCCTGTGCACGTTAAAGAACACGCTGGATGGCCTTGACGGGAGGCTACCATCTGTCTCCCAACAGCTGTTTCTGTGGGTCCCCTCCCCCAACCTTCTTTGAGCCTTCGGGGACAATTTTGACCTGGCCATTTAGCCCATGGTGTGCAAAAAAGTGCCGCTCAGAGGTAAAACAACCCAACCCAAATCCTCACAGGTCTTCTTTGTAGCATATTAAACTGACAGGTTCGACCTCTGTAACAAGCAACTGTGTGAGGGATCACGCTCAAACAAATCAATAAGTCACATTACTTGAAGAAATGGTGAGACGATGACCGTGTGATGGTTATCACGCCTCGGATGTTACAGGCAGAAGTGCGGCTTCAAATATTACCCACAATTCATTAAAATTAAATTTTACAGCTAAAATATTTTATGAGTCTCATGAATAGAGGGCATTTCCTGTGATCCTTTACTACTGATTTATTACCAAAAGTTGTTCTTTGAAATATATATATTTATTTCATTCCATCATAATAATTATGTCTGTGGTATCATCATCACACAATTTGGTAAATGTGAGTTCATTTTCCAACCAAAAAATATGTATACTCTATAAATAAAAGGTCAATTTTTGAGTCAGCGTTAAAAATCCTGAGGAGTGTTGTTAAAGAGACATGAATAAATTATCCCAGAAGCAATTGCTTGCCACAGTGATCTGACAGGAGCCTGTCAGTATACTAAGTAAGACAGAAGGTCTGTGAGAGAAGAAATCCATCAGCAAGAGCACACAAGACAGGAAACATCCAAGTCATATCTGGAGCTCAGAAGAAAAAAAAAAACGTTTTACTTATGATCATTGTTAATGGGGAAGAAAACATTCAAAGACAAGAAAGTGCAATATTCTCATGACATTCAGTCAATAACATTAAATCTTGAGAGCTGTCTTTTATGTATTCAGTAAATGGATCAAATTGTGGTTGAAAAGAACAGACAGGCGTAGCTCCAAGATAATCTGTTACAGAAGAAAAAAACCATCTTTGAATTATCTTTCCTAACACAAGAGATTACTTCAACAGTAAACAAAGTTAATCCTCCCAACTTTCGTTTGCGTCATAACCACTTGATCACTGCAGAAAGTGAGGAATAGGAATGTGTCGTTCATAATCATCATCTAAGCCACCTCCAATTTCGTTAAAAGTTATCAACAGCAAAATTCTCCGCTGCGCTGTTACGCATTTAGAGCCTCAACACAAATGAACACTCTGGGACACATGTTTGCAGTGCGACCTGATGGAGAGAGAGCTCGGCGATAACACCAGCAAACTTTATGTAAATCCGAAAGCACGGCTATGCATGATGATCCCGTATGTGTGTATGCGTACGAGCGAAGCTTAGTCAAAGGAGCCTGGCAGAGTGGTGGTCGATAACACTGCGGAGAGGTTACATCGAATGTCCTCCAGCACGCGTGCTTCCAAATACAGCGGGGAGTACCTACCACCAGGAGAGTATCGGGTGGAGGAGAGGGAGTTTGTCGACTAGCAACGGATGCGAGCTGACAGCTTCTTGTCAGCCAAACCATTATCTGGCTCCTGTGAAACCGCTTCATTAAGAAGCAGGATGCACAAATGGATGCGGAGAGAGAGTAACTACTGAAAATAAGAAGTGCCAACAGAATTGATGTCCTCGATAGGATAAAGTTGCTTTTATTCTTAAGAGCGAAGCATGTTCGACTTTGGGAATCTCTAGGATTAAGGGGATTTTCTTCGTAAATGGAATCGATGGAGTTTTTTGGGGAGTATGAGGAGATGATGATCTGAGGAGCAAAGGAGAACAGAAAAAGAGAAGGTGAAAAGAACTGGTGATTTAAAATGATAGGTGATACTTTCTCGTGAATTTTGTGCGACACCACGTTTAATTGCTTTGAGAGCTGAGAGTTTGAAAGAATGAAACAAAAACAAAAAACGATAGCAATGATTTACACGTAAGCTGAGAAAAGGTTGATTTTTATTTAATGACTATTACCTCTGAGATGCACTTTGTTGGTATTCAATAGAGTTCGGTTGCTGTTTTTTTACCTCTGACCGGCATTTGTTTGGATACAATGGGCTAAATGGCTAGATAGTAATATCCCCAAGGACTCGGAGAATGTTCCGTCTGTCCAGTGGGAGAGGACCCACTGTTAAACCAGCTCAGTGGAGAAATTATTCAACCAAGCTCCGTGGTGAAAATGGTAAACCAAGCTCAGGGGAGAAAATGCTAAACCAAGCTCAGTGGAGAAAATGCTAAACCAAGCTCAGTGGACAAAATGTTAAACCAAGCTCAGGGGAAAAATGTTAAACCAAGCTCAGGGGAGAAAATGTTATATCAAGCTCAGTGGAGAAAATGTTAAACGAACCTCAGGGGAGAAAATGTTAAACCAAGCTCAGGGGAAAAATGTTAAACCAAGCTCAGGGGAAAAATGTTATACCAAGCTCAGTGAAGAAAATGTTAAACGAACCTCAGGGGAGAAAATGTTAAACCAAGCTCAGGGAAGTAAAACGTTAAACCAAGCTCAGTGGAGTAAATGTTAAACGAAGCTCAGGGGAGAAATTGTTTAACCAAACTCAGTGGTGAAAATGTTAAACCAAGATCAGGGGAGAAAATGCTAAACCAAGCTCAGTGGAGAAAATGTTAAATCTAGCTCAGGGGAGAAAAATGTTAAACCAAGCTCAGGGGAGAAAATGTTATACCAAGCTCAGTGAAGAAAATGTTAAACGAACCTCAGGGGAGAAAATGTTAAACGAACCTCAGGGGAGAAAATGTTAAACCAAGCTCAGGGAAGTAAAACGTTAAACCAAGCTCAGTGGAGTAAATGTTAAACGAAGCTCAGGGGAGAAATTGTTTAACCAAACTCAGTGGTGAAATTGTTAAACCAAGCTCAGGGGAGAAAATGTTAAACCAAGCTCAGTGGAGAAAATGTTAAACCAAGCTCAGGGGAGAAAATGTTAAACCAAGCTCAGTGGAGAAATTGTTAAACCAAGCTCAGGGGAGAAAATGTTAAACCATGTTCAGGGGAGAAAATGTTAAACCAAGCTCAGGGGAGAAAATGTTAAACCAAGCTCAGGGGAGAAAATGTTAAACCAAGCTTAGGGGAGAAAATGTTAAACCAAACTCAGGGGAGCAAATGTTAAACCAAGCTCAGGGGAGCAAATGTTAAACCAAGCTCAGGGGAAAAAATGTTAAACCTAGCTTAGGGGAGAAAATGTTAAACCAAGCTCGGGGGAGAAAATGTTAAACCAAGCTCGGGGGAGAAAATGTTAAACCAAACTCAGTGGAGAATTAAAATTTGAAATATCGGATTATGATCTTGAAGCGCTGTCAATGATCCAGCTCCGTTCTATCGACTTGAAATTGTTTGTGTTAATTGGGTTTCATATTCTTCATTTAAGATATAAAAAATCGAAAAAAAATTGTGATTGTTGTTTACATTCTTCATTTTTGGAAGAAGTGTTTTCAATAACATTGCTAATATATCATCCCGTCTACGGTAAAGATACATTTTTTTAAACATTGCGGTGTAAAATTTATCATAATTTACAAATAATTTAATGAATTTTGAACATAGCTTTTAAAATAATGCGCTTTTATTTTATAAATATGGCAACTTTCAACCCTTTTGCATCGAACATTAGCTTTAATCATCATGATGGTAAATTCTCCTAATTATTGTTTCAGCAGGGATGTCTTTAAATGAGTTAAAGCCTTAATTTTAGACTTTCCTCGTATTAATAACACTGGACAACAAATTCTAACCTCTGGTGTGTTTCGGAAGTGTAAATTGCCATTTCGTGTGTAAATCGAGGTGCTGAACACGGAATGATAACAACAATGTTCGTTGGCTGCCGTTCTCGAGATACATCCCTTTCCTGTATTACGTCATTTGTGAAGGTTGTATATCGGTCTACAGCAAATGCCACCTCTTAGCTTGCCGCTTATGTACCAAATCTTGAGGATCTCGCATCATATTCCAGCAATAATCTGCTAATATTGATGGACCCATTTTCCTCTATATCTCTTTTCCATTGTAGCAATTTCCTGATGGAAACGTCCCCCGTGCTCATCACTCACAGCGCCATAGTTTTCCGGAAAGAAATCTAAATGAGAACTTAAAAAATGTACCTTCATAGACCTTCATAGACCGAGATGTAGCATCTCGGTTTGTGATATGAGGACAGCAAAGATTTTCTGCTTTTTTATTCTCTAAGAAATCTGTTGCCACCTGTTGGAAGGCATGTCATGCTCTCCGCTCCACACCAGTGATGATACGATCAAATATGGGGCGGGGGAGGCTCAGTCGGTAGCGCGCCAGGCTCGTAATCTGTAGTTCCCAGGTTCGAGTCCCAGCTGGGTCAGCGTTGAGATTTATCTCCGCATAATTCCCCGCCCTGCCCACGGTCAGTAGGGGACACCGATGGGCTTGGAAAGACCGCCGTCCGTCGGATGGGACGTTAAGCCGTGGTCCCGTGTGCGGGAGAGCCATACCCTGTGCACGTTAAAGAACACGCTGGATGGCCTTGACGGCAGGCTGCCATCTGTCTCCCAACAGCTGTTCCAGTGGGTCCCCTCCCTCAACCTTCTCTGAGCCTACGGGGTCCATGTGACCTGGCCATTTAGCCCATGGTGTGCAAAAAGTGCCGCTCAGAGGTAAAACAACCCAACAACAACGATCAAATATCTCATTTTATAGCAGTGAGTGATTATCTGGACCGCTAAAAATACCCTCTTTTATCTTTGCATCACCAAGTCTTCAAATTTCTGTCAAAGGTAAGGAAAGGCAGTTTGCGTCTGATCTACATCCTTAACAAAATTCTTCATTAAGCCCAATTTTATACGTAAAGGTGACAGCAAAATCTTCGTGGATTGTATCTGGGGATGGTGCTGTATATTCTTCTTCCCTGGCTGCAGTGATTAACCGAGAAGGCCAAATACTCGTCACGTAATCAGATGCTTTGTCTCTGCTATTCCATTCGCAAAAGAAGCAACAGAATTTCGTATATCCCAGCTGTAGTGCAAGCAAAAGAGCAATGACTTTTAAGTCCGCACAAATATGACTCTTGTATTTGTCATAATTTATGTATTGAGGTAATTGTTTCATATTGTGATAAGTTTCCTTCATATTAACAGCATGATCTACAGGAACAGAAGACAACATGTTCCCATTGTGTAGAAGAGCGGCTTTCATACTTAATTTCGAGGATTATATAAATAACTACCCTTTTTCTGGAGTGTGTATCATGTGGAGGGATGTGAGAAAACCGTCAACATCTTTGCAAGTGAGTGATTATCTGGACCGCTAAAAGGTTACCTACCACGTTAGAGAACAATACCAGATCTTTTTGGAGGCAAAGATACGCACTTAGTTTCACATTTCTATCAAAAAGATTCCACTGCTACAGTTTGGATCCTAGAAGTTCCACGTTGCTCTTTGACAGCTCTAGATCTCTAACAAGATAATTCAACTCGTTCTGCATGATCTGATGTGGCGAACCCGATGTTATGATGTGAAGTCGGGATCTACAAATGTAATTTCCTGTGTTCCTGCTTTCTTCATTCTCTTCCTCTTCCTCCACTGAGTCCACATTGTAATGTTCTGGTGGCTCCGGGACAGGCGGGTTTTCCCCATGTGTCACTGGGCCGATGGCAGACGGTATGTTGTGGTACTTTATTGTCTGCTTTCTGATTTTAGTAATACGACTTCCCAGCGGTGGGGGGCGGGGGTGGCTCAGTTGGTAGCGCGCCAGGCTCGTAATCTGTAGTTCCCAGGTTCGAGTCCCAGCTGGGTCAGCGTTGATATTTATCTCCGCAAAATTCCCCGCCCTGCCCACGGTCAGTAGGGGACACCGATGGGCTTGGAAAGGCCGCCGTCCGTCGGATGGGACGTTAAGCCGTGGCCCCGTGTGCGGGAGAGTCATACCCTGTGCACGTTAAAGAACACGCTGGATGGCCTTGACGGGAGGCTACCATCTGTCTCCCAACAGCTGTTCCAGTGGGTCCCCTCCCCCAACCTTCTCTGAGCCTTCGGGGTCCATGTGACCTGGCCATTTAGCCCATGGTGTGCAAAAAAGTGCCGCTCAGAGGTAAAACAACAAAACCCAATCCCAGCGGTGGTTCATACACACACCAGCCACTGAATTAGAAACCTTTATTCAATACCGAGTTGGACCTCCTTTAGCCCGAATTACAGCACGTATGCGGTTTGGCATAGATTCCACAAGGTGTGGAGTCTAGTCAGCTCTGCTGTTTTTAAAATCGTCGCGCAGCAGTCTTAAAATATAGTTTGCCTTGATCTGGAGTGCTTTTTTTTTTTACATCTCCAGCATACCAGGTGTTCACCAGACAGTTTTTTAACTGGCTCAGATTTGATGGAAGAATACTTTGCTCCAGGATCTGTTTTTCTAACATGTTCCACACATTCTCAATGGAGTTCAAATCCGAACTTTGTGGGGGCCAGGGAAGATGGTGGAAGTCGCTGTCATGCTCGCTGAACCACAGCTGAACACATAATGCGTGATGAACAGTAGCATGTCGTCCATGAAACAGCCGTCACTTTGCTGGATAAAAAGTCAACATTGCAGGTTGGGTTGTTTTACCTCTGAGCGGCACTTTTTTGCACACCATGGGCTAAATGGCCAGGTCACATGGACCCCGAAGGCTCAGAGAAGGTTGGGAGGAGGGGACCCACTGAAACAGCTGTTGGGAGACAGATGGTAGCCTCCCGTCAAGGCCATCCAGTATGTTCTTTAACGTGCACAGGGTATGGCTCTCCCGCACACGGGGCCACGGCTTAACGTCCCATCCGACGGACGGCGGCCTTTCCAAGCCCATCGGTGTCCCCTACTGACCGTGGGCAGGGCGGGGAATTTTGCGGAGATAAATCTCAACGCTGACCCAGCTGGGACTCGAACCGGGAAACTACAGATTACGAGCCTGGCGCGCTACCGACTGAGCCACCCCCGCCCCAACAGTTCCTGCCATATCACAGGAATGGCAAATGACATCAACCGCCTCTAGTCATTTACCGAGCTGCGAAGACGTGTTGTACAACTTCCACTATATGCGGAGCCCAGCTCCTCCTTTCATCTTCAATCTCACATCCGAAGTAAAGATGGTAGGCCTTTTTGATCAAAGGCGTTATTTCCCGCTTCTGTGACGCAAAAGTAATCTAGCCACAAATGTAACAAAAATGGTCTACATTGTTCACACAAGAAGGAGACATATGTCGCTCACATACAGCATCCGAATACACGAATACAATCATGAACGGACAATAACTGAGGTAGGGTAACTCCCGAATGGTGCAATAGATCCCGGGTATTGCGTTGCCTCGAATGATGCAATAGTTCCCCGGTATTGTGTCACCTGGGCACGTGAAATAGCGCACGATAGTGTCAAATTAATATACATTGTATAAGAACGCCGCCTCCTGTATTTTCAAAACAAGAGCCAATCACCAATTTTTAATGTCATAATTGTGTTTAGCGCCTCGGAATTAGTAATAAACGGCTGTTTTCATTTCCGAAACATTTCATTGCTGCACAGTGTAATTCATTCACAATCATCAAGCAAGCAAAATCTATGAAGGCCCAACCAGAATGAGACATTTAGTGCTAGAAAACATGTATTCTGAGAAACATCTGCTGCACTTGATATTTATTATTGCAATAAGGTTATGCTTCATATTGTCAATCGTCTTGCTGCAATTTCCTATGTACAATGTTCCGCCCACTCCCCCCTCGAAATAATAAAGTTGGGTTGGGTTGGGTTGTTTTACCTCTGAGCGGCACTATTTTGCACACCATGGGCTAAATGGCCAGGTCACATGGACCCCGAAGGCTCAGAGAAGGTTGGGGGAGGAGACCCACTGGAACAGCTGTTAGGAGACAGATGGTAGCCTCCCGTCAAGGCCATCGAGCGTGTTCTTTAACGTGCACAGGGTATGACTCTCCCGCACAAGCGCCACGGCTTAACGTCCCATCCGACGGTCGACAGCCTTTCCAAGCACACCGGTGTCCCCTACTGACCGTGGGCAGGGTGGGGAATTTTGCGGAGATGAATCTCAACGCTGACCCAGCTGAGACTCGAACCTGGGAACTACAGATTACGAGCCTGGTGCGCTATCGACTGAGCCCCCCCCCCCCCCCGAAATAATAAAGAGTGGGATATATCCTCACTTTAGTACCGAAACGTAACTTGTATGATAACATGTAAACAATTGAGACAACGTGACGGCGAAGTTGCCACATTGGTAGTTCTTGTAGCTCATTGGTTTATTGAGATGTCGCTTACTCATCAACCAACCAATAAACTCATAGATTTATTAGTTGATTGAAAGTGACTGTTGAAATCAACCAACTAATGAGCTCACCGAATATTAGTTGATTCAAAGTGATCACGGACTATTAATTAACTGAGAGTGACAATCGAAATCAAGCAACCAATGATCTTTAAGAACCTTTGAAGTCCGAGCTACTCAGTGTCAATGTCTAACTTACTTCGAGGGCGGGGTCAGTAGCGCGCCAGGCTCGTAATCTGTAGTTCCCAGGTTCGAGTTCCAGCTGGGTCAGCGTTGAGATTTATCTTCGCAAAAATTCCCCGCCCTGCCCACGGTCAGTAGGGGACACCGATGGGCTTGGAAAGGCAGCTGTCCGTGGGATGGGACGTTAAGCCGTGGCCCCGTGTGCGGGAGATCCATATCCTGTGCACGTTAAAGAACACGCTGGATGACCTTGACGGGAGGCTACCATCTGTCTCCCAACAGCTGTTCCAGTGGGTCCTCTATCCCAACCTTCTCTGAGCCTTCGGGGTCCTTGTGACCTGGCCACTTAGCCCATGGTGTGGAAAAAAGTGCCGCTCAGAGGTAAAACAACCCAACCCACTTACTTCCAAATTTTCCATATAAGCTACGCTACTGCCTCAGCTTGAGAAACGGAAAGACGCAAAAGAATTTGAAAATTTAATGTTAAAATTATTTTACCAAACTGTCTACACCTCATTGCAATAGTAATAAATTAGTGATTCTATTTAATTTAACATGTTAAAAAAACACGTTTTTATGTATACAAGATTATTATATTATTTTACATCGTAACCTTATACGCACAATTATTAATACCGTATATAGGTCCTGCCATCCTCTCAGACCTTCTACTATGGCATATAAACTGACAGGCTCCTGTCAGACCTCTGTGGCAAGCAGCTGCTTGAGGGGGTATTTATTTTTTTATTTTATTTATATTTATATTTCCGCAGATAAGACGATATGTGAATCATTAAAAAGGCCCCCAAAATCCGGGTCGTCTTATAGGACAGATACAAAAAAAAATTAGATTTAAATTTATATAAATTGAAACCATTATTACTACAACTTATCGAAAAATCTATCATATTATTTAAATACGCTATATGATAATACATTACATTGTAATAGTAAATAATACATTACATTGGAATAGTAAAACAATACTAAAACAAAATAAATATTAAAAATTATGTTTATTGAGCTACTGAGGAAAAAACGGACAAACCGTAATTATTTACTAGTACAGTGTAGGGTATGTCCACAAAATAGAATAGCCCATACGACGCTTTTGTGAATAGTCAAGGTCATTACCCGAATGCCCGAATCAGTGCGAATGTTTGCGAATAGGATATAATTCCGTATACGCTATACAGTATTATTATCCAGATGATGATCGCCGATCTAAACTAAATTCATAGGCCGTTGATAGTTTGGGGTCGTCTTATAGGACAGATATATGCTGAAACTATAAAACTTTGACGAAAATTTATACCTCGTCTTATCTGAAGGTCGTCTTATCTGCGGAAATATACGGTATATATCTCACTGTTGGGTTGGATGGTCTTATCTCTGAGCGGCACTATCAGAATAGAGGAATACCAGTTAGAATTTTTGCTTCAGGGATACTATTTAAACCTTGGCTTCAGGGCCCACATTTAAATTTGGCTCTAAGGCCTTCAATTTCTTATTCCTGCCTTGTCCACAGAAGAACAACAGCGTGAAAATAACAAAGCTTCTGTACAGATGGAACAGGAAAATTTCAGTCTGTTCATAAGTCTGATGACCCAAATCTATAATAGCATTAAATAATCACAAAATATCGAGTATGTAATGCCGAAAACACCTTTTCCGCTATCTCTACGTGTTTAATGCTTTATTTTCAGATAAATAAGCTTTATTTTACTAGTGTTAGGTTCCTGAGTCGAATATTTCGAACATTTTTTTTATTTATAATTGGATGGTCAAGTTCATTTTAAAATCAATATCCACTTTTACATAAAAAATTTTGAAAATAAATTTCCCCTCCAATAGTGGGTCGATGGCAGCTCAGCCGATAACGCCTAATTTGATATTTCTAGATTTGAGTCTTCCCTGTGCATGTTTCGAGATTTTCCCCGCTACCCTCCGTTCTCGGCGTGGTTGGGATGGGTTGTTTTACCTCTGAGTGGCACTTTTTTGCACACCATGGGCTAAATGGCCAGATCACAAGGACCTCGAAGGCTCAGAGAAGGTTGGGGGAGGAGACCCACTGGAACAGCTGCTGGGAGACAGATGATAGCCTCCCGTTAAGGCCATCCATCACGTTCTTTAATGTGCACAGGGTATGGCTCTCCCGCACACGGAGCCACGGCTTAATGTCCCATCCGACGGACGGCGGTCTTTCCAAGCCCATCGTGTCCCCTACTGACCGTGGGCAGGGCGGGGAATTTTGCGGAGATAAATCTCAATGCTGACCCAGCTGGGACTCGGCGAGGAAAAGGAGATCGAATCCGAGTGTAGGAGAATCATACTCTCTGTAAGTTAAAGAACATGTTATGCCATGAATGTAAGTGACAAATATTAAATTCCATCTCTAAGCATTAATCTCTCTGTTAGTAAAACAGTTGTCCACTTCCGGGATAGATGGCGCCACCGTGCGAATCAAATAAAAATTTGGGAAAGTTGATTCTCCAGTCACACCAGCAGAGGATAAAACGTTAGCCGATGATGGTGTAGTGGTTAGCATAACTGGCATGTTCCAGGAGACCTGGGTTCGAATCCCACTCACCGCAAAACCAATTTTTTTAGCTTATTATTTCATGAGTTCCATCATCTACAGGACACATCCTATGATTCTTTACTATTGAATGCTAAATATCACTGACTGGACACTTCTATCTGTTTCTTACCAGCTGCCCATTAGATCCCCTACAAACACAGTATTAGTCCTCGTGATTTGACTCTTTATCCCATTATATGATCAACAGTGCCGTTCAAAAGTAAAAAAGTCAGACAGTCTAACAACAACCTGTCAACATGACACGCCATAGAGAATATTTGTAAGGAAATGAGACCTCAGAAGTAGAAGAACGTAAATCAGGAAGAAATCAACCATTCGTAAACAGGATTTCGAGTCCAGCTCTCTTTGATTTGCGACTAAGTATAGTAACCGCTCGTCTACTTATCGGGATGGTACGGGGCGGGGTGGCTCAGTCGGTAGCGCGCCAGGCTCGTAATCTGTAGTTCCCAGGTTCGAGTCCCAGTTGGGTCAGCGTTTAGATTTATCTCCGCAAAATTTTCCGCCCTGCCAATGGTCAGTAGGGGACACCGATGGGCTTGGAAAGGCCGCCGTCCGTCGGATGGAACGTTAAGCCGTGGCCCCGTGTGCGGGAGAGCCATACCCTGTGCACGTTAAAGAACACGTTGGATGGCCTTGACGGGAGGCTACCATCTGTCTCCCAACAGCTGTTCCAGTGGGTCCCCTCCCCCAACCTTCTCTGAGCCTTCGGAGTCCATGTGACCTGGCCATTTAGCCCACGGTGTGCAAAAAAAGTGCCGCTCAGAGGTACCCCTGCTGAGGAGTGGTCAACCCAACAACAACCCAATCGGGATGGTAAATATATATATATCTAAGATTAAAATGATCAAGGCATGCAACACATGTAAGATCTAGATCAGAGGTGGCAAACAGAAAGTTAGGGATGATCCAGTAGAATTATATTCTTAAAAACTGCAGGAAAAATTCTCAACTTGAAACGAAAACAAGCATTTATAATGAGTAATGAATTGGAAGGAAAAAAAAAACTATATTTTTGAAAACTAAAGAGACAATTTTAATTAAAAACAATTAACAACATTTTAATGAGTACTATAACGGACAAAATCACTTAGTTATGTAGCTGAATATTTGGTTAAAAAATTGGAAGAAATACGAATGATTCAATATATTGGTGTTTTTTCTTATGAGCTGCAAATCCATTTGAATTGAGTCGCCGGTTGTCCAGGCCTGACTTAAAAACATTTCGAAAAAATCCCATTGTCAGAGACTTCATTTCTCACAATCTTCTTCAGAGTTAATAAATTTCCCAATAACCTTTTTAATGGTCATGAAGAAATCGATTTCACCTACCACCAGCCTCTATTAAACGAGGTTAAAACATCTGTCATACATAAGATGCACTGAAGATGAGGTACTCTTCTTAAATAGAGGAGAGAGAATATCATCTGGTGGCCCTGAAAGTGCAAGGAAGCTTAGGCTTAACGGATGTCTTGGTTCGGCGGTGAAACTGCAATTAGCAGAAGGCTTAACCGAGCATCCCTTGGGAGCACTCAATGATGATGATGAGTAGGGAACAAATGAGTTCTTTTGTGAAGCAACGAAAGAACACAACCCAGAACGCTCACTATAGCATAAAAAAAGATAAAGCCGAGGGTGTTTAATTTCTTACACTTTGTTGGTATTATTTGTTTTTAAAAAGCAAATAATTCAAATTGTTTTTAAATTTCGATTTTGAAAAGAGCTATTTAACACTCACAATTTTTTCCAGTCGTTTTGAACAGTCAGAAAGTTACAGACTTGACCTACAGTATTTCATATTATGAATTTTGATATGTTTGCTAAAATATCTTTGTTTAATTTAAAATGATTTAATTAAAAACCATTTTCTTCCGTAATAACATTTGGCTCTGATTTCAGCGATGTTTATATCCGTTTTGCCTGAAATCAGTTGCATTTATGTAAAGCACCTCAAGAAGAATGAGATGTCAGTTTTACCAGTTAAGCGGTGATGACATTATTTTAAAATTTCGGGCAAATCTACTTATTTTAAAACAAAATTCTTGTAATATATTGTCCAAGTATTTTTACTGAGTTCTAATTCATACCTTTAAAAATTTCTAAAAAACGTGTAATATATATATTATATATATATGCAGTATATAGGGTGTATCAAAAGCAACTTTATACTCACTCGATCCCCGATTTAACTCCACTAGATTTTTTCTTGTAGAGATTTGTTAAAGACAAAGTGCACTTTCCACTATTGCCTGCAAAAGTTGATCTATGAGCAAGAATTACAGAACAAATTGCAGAAATCACGACAGGCATGCTATGTCGTACTTAGGAAGAAATTCATGTGTTTTATCTCAAAGTCACGTCGTACAGGCATGCTATGACGTACTTAGGAAGCAATTCATGTGTTATATCTCAAAGTCACGTCGTACAGGCATGCTTTGACGTACTTAGGAAGAAATTCATGTGTTATATCTCAAAGTCACGTCGTATAGGCATGCTATGACGTACTTAGGAAGAAATTCATGTGTTATATCTCAAAGTCACGTCGTACAGGCATGCTATGACGTACTTAGGAAGAAATTCATGTGTTATATCTCAAAGTCACGTCGTACAGGCATGCTATGACGTACTTAGGAAGAAGTTCATGTGTTATATCTCAAAGTCACGTCGTACAGGCATGCTATGACGTACTTAGGAAGAAGTTCATGTGTTATATCTCAAAGTCACGTCGTACAGGCATGCTATGACGTACTTAGGAAGAAATTCATGTGTTATATCTCAAAGTCACGTCGTACAGGCATGCTATGACGTACTTAGGAAGAAGTTCATGTGTTATATCTCAAAGTCACGTCGTACAGGCATGCTATGACGTACTTAGGAAGAAATTGCTCCCCGCCCTGCCCACGGTCAGTAGGGGACACCGATGGGCTTGGAAATACCGCCGTCCGTCGGATGGGACGTTAAGCCGTGGCCCCGTGTGCGGGAGAGCCATACCCTGTGCACGTTAAAGAACACGCTGGATGGCCTTGACGGGAGGCTACCATCTGGCTCCCAACAGCTGTTCCAGTGGGTCCCCTCCCCCAACCTTCTCTGAGCCTTCGGGGTCCATGTGACCTGGCCATTTAGCCCATGGTGTGCAAAAAAGTGCCGCTCAGAGGTAAAACAACCAACCAACCAACCAACCTCAGGGGTCCTCAGAGGTTAAACAACTCAACCCAACTGTTTAAAGCGTTAAGATTCAATTCAGTTAACCCCTACCCTGCTCTCGGTTAGAAAGGGGACATCAATGGGATGCAAAGGCCACTGTCCGTCGGATGGGATATTAAGCAGTGGCCTCGTTTACAGGAGAGTCACACGTTTTGTACGTTACAGAACACAATAGATGACCTTGAGGAGAGGCTTCTATCTGTCTCCTAATTTTAACAATGTACAGACTGCAGTGGATCCTCTTCCATAACCCTCAAGGAAATCTTGACTTAAAAACCATTTATTTCAAAAGAAGAATATCCTTAAATCCAATTGTTGCATTTTATCGAATAATTTACAAAAATAACTGTGTCTAAAATATTAAAAAAACTCTCAAAGTTTCCTTGTTATGACGGTTTGACCGCGTGGAATTAATATAAGTGTAATTTAATACAAAATTTTCAAATCGCTGGATTGGTAGAAGTGGACCGATCTTGTGGACCTCGAAAAATACCGATTTGACATCACTGTTACTCCTTTTTTAGAAAACACATTAAAACCATTGCTCATTCCAAAAATATTATTAATATACAGCATTTGAGGGAATGAATTACTGCAGCTATTACAAGTGATTGGCTGTAGTTTCTCGTCCCACAGACATGATGTGGGCAGAGTATGGACGGAAGTTAAATATCGACCCACCAATGGCGCCCACATTGAAGAGTGATGAACAAAAAACGAAACTTTGAGAATTTCTTGCCATTTTGTACAAACAATTGGTTAATTGCATAATAAAATATTGTCTTTTAAAATCTGGGTATGCTTTTATAATGACCCTGTATACACAAAAAGCTGATGTATTCATTTTAAGGTTTGGTAAGATTCATCTTTAATTAGATTTATAACGAGGCTCCCCTCCTTCTTCGTGGTGAGGGTGCTCAGCTAGTAGTGCACCACTCTCACTTGTTAGATTTATAACGAGGCTCACCCCCTCCTTCGTGGTTAGGGTGGTTCAGCTAGTAGCGCACTACCTCACTTGTTAGATTTATAACGAGGCTCACCTCCTCTTCCCTGGCGAGGGTGGCTCAGCTAGTAGCGCACCTCCCTCATTTGTTAGATTTATAACGAGGCTCACCGCCTCCTTCCTGGTGAGGGTGGTCAGCTAGTAGTGCACCACCCTCACTTGTTAGATTTATAACGAGGCTCACCCCCTCCTTCCTGGTGAGGGTGGTCAGCTAGTAACGCACCACCCTCACTTGCTAGATTTATAACGAGGCTCACACCCTCCTTCCTGGTGAGGGTGGTCAGCTAGTAGTGCACCACCCTCTCTTGTTAGATTTATAACGAGGCTCACCCCCTCCTCCCTGGCGAGGGTGGCTCAGCTAGTAGCGCACCCCCTTCACTTGTTAGATTTATAACGAGGCTCACCCCCTCCTTCGTGGTTAGGGTGGTTCAGCTAGTAGCGCACTACCTCACTTGTTAGATTTATAACGAGGCTCACCCCCTCCTCTCTGGCGAGGGTGGCTCAGCTAGTAGCGCACCTCCCTCATTTGTTAGATTTATAAAGAGGCTCACCCCCTCCTTCCTGGTGAGGGTGGTCAGCTAGTAGCGCACCACCCTCACTTGCTAGGTTTATAACGAGGTTCACCCCTCCTTCCTGGTGAGGGTGGTCAGCTAGTAGTGCACCACCCTCACTTGTTAGATTTATAACGAGGCTCACCCCCTCCTTCGCGGTGAGGGTGGTTCAGCTAGTAGCGCACTACCCTCACTTGTAATCTGTAGTCTTATCACCCCAGGCTTGTAATCTGCAATAACATGTGACTCGAGTCCCACTTGCGATTGTGTTGAGATTCATCTCCTCTAACCCCCGTTCTTCCTCTTGTAATAAAGGTGACATCTACATGATTGGTAAAACCGTAGTCCATCGGATGGGCTACGGTTTTAAGCTGTGGTGCGGTGTGAAGGAGAGCCATACCCTGTGCACTTTAAAGAACATGCTGGGTGGCATTGATGGAGAGACTTCCACCTGTCTCCTAACAGTTGTCCACTGGGTCCCCCCATTCGGGTAATTGTGACTTGGTCATTTAGCTAGTGGTGTGCAAAAAGTCATCGCTTTGAAGTTAACACAAAACAACTTTACATAAACGTTTAAAAATGAAACAGTTACTCTTCATTGAATTCAATTGTCTCGTTGTCTGACAG
The DNA here is from genome assembly GCA_038380435.1 of Ryuthela nishihirai. Taxonomy (NCBI): domain Eukaryota; kingdom Metazoa; phylum Arthropoda; class Arachnida; order Araneae; family Heptathelidae; genus Ryuthela; species Ryuthela nishihirai. Next base: position 39,122,648 of record JAWZYU010000018.1, on the reverse strand, counting down.
AAACTTATTCGTATAATGCATCGGATGAAAGATATGCGACAAAAATAGTAAGCAAATCTGGAAACGTCTGCAGAGTATGCAGAGGAGCCATACTCTGTGCACGTTAAAGAACACGCTGGATGTCCTTGACGGGAAGCTACCATCTATCTACTGAAACCGTCCAGCAGGTATCCTTCCCCAACCTTCTCTGATCCCTTGGATTTCTTATAACCTGCGAATTTAGTCCATTATGCGCACGAGGCTCGTCATCTGCAGTTCCCATGTTCGAGTTTCACTTGGGCCAGCGTTGAGATTTATCTCTAAAAGACTCTCCTTCCTGTTCTCGTTCAGTAGGGAACAATTAGCATGGAAGAGCCGCAGCCCTTCCGATGGGACGTTAAGCTGTGACCTCGTGCGAGGGAGAGCCATACCTGTGCATGTTAAAGAAAGACTGGATGGCTTTAATTGAAAGCTACCATCTGTCTCCTAATAGTTGTCCAGTGGGTCCCCTTCCCTCAACATTCTCTGAGCTCTCGAGGTCCTTGTGTCCTGTCCATTTAGCCCATTGTGTGCAAAAGAATGCTCAGAGGTAAAACGACCATCTTCCAACTAAAGACACGGACAAACTCACTCTACTCTGATATTCCTTCCCGTTATTTTCCCATAAATGACGACCAAGGTTTGGCACCCCCCCCCTCGTCCTCTCTCTCCCCCGTTTAAAGAAATCTGGGTCCCGCTCTATATAACCTATTACTCACACATAGGAAATTGAAAAAGGCATTTTTTTTATTGCTGTGTGTAATCATGGATTTATTCTTGCTGATAAGAAAAGACAACAACTCGGGGTTTACGTTGCTTCCTCCGATTATCTCGAAAAAAAAAAAACTACTGCTGAGATTCCTGTTAGTTGAAAAACAATATAATTCTGTGTTTTCGTTTTTATTTTCACCATGCATCAGTGTCTGAATAGGACAACAGAAGCTCTATTATGATGCAAATTAGTTTCCAAAGATCGAATAATTTGCATCTGCCTCGGAAATCTTCTCAGAAGCGAAAGAATCGCATATCAAAATACAGGAGCTCAATAGAGGAGGTTAATTACCTAGAAAAAAAAAAAAAGATGATTTCCAGCATAGTTTTCATCCGTTCTCAGATGCTGCAAATTAACGATATTATATATAACGACTGATTATGTTCTTTGTTCCATTAACTGCTAAATATAATGCTTTGTGACCAGACTTCTGTGGTAGTATTTTTTATTGTTTTTCGTTGTAGTTCATGTTCGTTAGGTCTTAAACAATTGCATGGGGTACTATTAGCTTTTGGGGCGGTGGTGGCTCAGTCGGTAGCGCGCCAGGCTCGTAATCTGTAGTTCCCAGGTTCGAGTCCCAGCTGGGTCAGTATTGAGATTTATCTCCGCAAAATTCCCCGCCCTGCCCACGGTCAGTAAGGGACACCGATGGGCTTGAAAAGGCCGCCGTCCGTCGGATGGGACGTTAAGCCGTAGCTCCGTGTACGGGAGAGCCATACCCTGTGCACGTTAAAGAACACGCTGTATGGCCTTGACGGGAGGCTACCATCTCTCTCCAAACAGCTGTTCCAGTGGGTCCCCTCCCCCCAACCTTCTCTGAGCTTTCGGGGTCCTTGTGACCTGGACATTTAGCCATGGTGTGCAAAAAAGTGCCGCTCAGAGGTAAAACAAACCAAACTCATAGCTTTACAAGGATATAGAGAAATGTTTTTTAATAAATTTTACCATCTGCTGATACACATCTATTTATTATTATGTAGTTCCATGACAACGTTGACATTTATCCCCAACCCTGATCTAGAGGAGAAAGGGGAAACCGATGGGTTTCGGAAGACGTCCGTCCATCATATAGAACGTTAAGCTGTGGTTCCATTTGCAGGAAAGCCATTCACTACGCACGCTAAAAATACGCGGGGTAATCTTGATGGGAGACTTCAATCTGTCTTTTAATAGCTATCCAGTGAGTTCCTTTCCCGAATCGAACTATTGAACCCTCGGCTCCTATGGGTTGTTGGATTGTGTTACCCATGAGCAGCATTATTTTGCACACAATGGGCTAAATGGCCGGGTCACAAAGACCCCGAGGTCTCAGAGAGCCCATTGGACAGCTGTTAGGAAACAGATGATAGTCTTCCGTCAAGGCTATCCAGCGCTTCTTTACCGTACACAGGGTATGTTTCTCCCGCGCACGGACCACGACTTGACGTTCTGTTTGACGGACGGCGGCCTTTCCAAGCCCATCGGTGTTCCCTACTGAGGGCAGGGCGGAGGAGTTTTGTGGAAATAAATTTCAATGCTGGCCCCAGGATAACCATACTCTGAGCTCGGTAAAGAACATTATGGATGGCACTGATATACTGTATAAGTACAGTGTGTAAGCAAAATAAGGCCACACAAAAATAAACAGAAATAACCATTAAAGTAATGAACATTATTTGCACTTGTTGCAGTTTCAAAGTCACAAAAGGTGAGATTTGTTTTTTGACACAACTTCCAAACATGTATACAGTCGCTGAAAAAAGTATCCGAACACTATGGTTGATTACATAATTCAGAAAAAAATATCTGGCAACGATTTTTTTTAGAAATTAGTGATCTGGCAACCTTCATGTCACGTGATTACAGAATTCAGGAAAAATATCTGGAGCGTGTACAGCAACTGTACACGCTCCAGTTACCGTTCACAGCAAACTGGAGCGTGTGCAGTTACTGCACACATTCCAGTTTGCTGTGATCGGTAACTGCACACGCTCAATATTTCCTTGAGTGACACGAAGGTTGATCACTAATTTCTAAAAAAAATCGTTGCCAGAAATTTTTTTCTGAATTCTGTAATCAGCCATAGTGTTCGGATACTTTTTTCATCAGCGACTATAATATTTATGCGGACAATTGCCAATCGATAATTAGTCTCAAATGACATTTTGCATCCCGTGAGCAGGTTTTTCAAGATCAGTAATATGATTGGCGTACACGATATCTTTCACAAAGCACCAAATCCAAAAATCAAGAGGGATAAATCTGGGAATCATAGTGGTCAATATAACGCTCGCGAAAATTTTTATTCACCCTGTTCCTTACAAGGCGAGACCATTGTGGGAGTATTTCAACCCTATCTTGTTTAAGCAAATCCCATCATTTGCGACTTTGTAACAGCTCTTCCACTACGACTGATACGTTTCAACGAGCATGGATTAAGGCCGATTTCGAGTGGAGATTGTCCCTACAACGATTAGTGCTCGTGTGCAAATTGGGTAAACATCTCCCATCTTTCGTGACTTTGTAACCGAAATCAGTATAAAGATCTGTCGTTACTTCATCAATTATTATCATTTAATTTTCTGACAGTATTTTATGCACACCCTGCATATCTTCTATCTCTCTCCTAATATCTAAAAGTCGATTCCCTACCAACTCTGAGCCTTGGGGTCCTTGTGACTTGGACATGTAGCCCATTGTGCGCTCAAAAGCGTCATTCACATCTGTGACACATTTAGAAACCTCTAATGGAAGAAGTGGGTGGGTTGGGTTGGGTTGTTTTACCTCTGAGCGGCACTTTTTTGCACACCATGGGCTAAATGGCCAGGTCACACGGACCCCGAAGGCTCAGAGAAGGTGGGGGGAGGGGACCGACTGGAACAGCTGTTAGGAGACAGATGGTAGCCACCCGTCAAGGCCATCCAGCGTGTTCTTTAATGCGCAAAGAGTATGGCTCTCCTGCACACGAGGCCACGGCTTAACGTCCCATCCGACGGACGGCGGTATTTCCAAGCCCATCGGTGTCCCCTACTGACCGTGGGCAGGGCGGGGAGCTTTGCGCAGATAAATCTCAACGCTGATCCAGCTGGGACTCGAACCTGGGAACTACAGATTACGAGCCTGGCCCGTTACCGACTGAGCCACCCCCGCCCCAGAAGTGGGTAAGTTTTAATGTTTAGGTTTAATTATCTGGGCCGGTTTTCAGAAATATATGTTATTCAAGCCCTCATGGGGGGCTATAAACCCATATTAACTGATAATCTCTCCCTATCCTTGATACGCTATAAATTCATAGGTAAAGCAATCCAACTATGATTTATCATCAATGTTCATTTCTTTTAAAAAATTTTGTCACTTTTTTTTAATTGAAATTCTTGGACGAGAATTCCGGAATATGGAAAATAAAAAAGTTGATTATCAAAACTTCAGATAAGCCGAAAATAATTTGAAATTGATTTTAAACTTAATTCGGGTTAATGTTTTATAGGTAAAGTAATTTTATACAGTTGTAACACATAGTGCAGGAACTTGCAATGCTATAAATATATATATAAGTTGAACTGCAATAATAATAATGATGTGGCGGTGCTGGTGGTGTTGATAAAGTTGACCTAATTTTCTTTAGTTGTTACTAGGCAGAGAGTATGTCATTAGGCATTTGACTAATTCGTATTTCGTCATGAAAATTGTTTAGGGGAAACGCACGTACAGTGTTAAAAGGAGACCTTAATAGAACTGTCCTTCAACTGTTCAGCATGGCTGCTCTGTTCAGGATTTGCGTGTTTAACGAATAAATTTACACAGTCTGCAGTCTTTGTTTGCACAAGAATTTCGTTTCAAGTTTAAATGGATTTTATTTAGCTCTCTTATCACATATGGTAAACTAGAGATGCAGTAAACGTTTGTACAAACGTTTTCTCTATTTTATATTAGAATAAGGCATGGGCGTTTGTATTGTTTTTCTGCTGAGATCCTGCCATCCTCACAGATCTTCTGCCATGGCATATAAACCGACAGGTTCCTATCAGACCTCTGTGGAAAGCAGCTGCTTGAGGGGGTATTTATAATTATATATTATTTTTATACTGGAAAGGATTTGACCTTTGGCTTTGTCGAAACCCAGTCTTTAGCGCACCATGTTTGTATCTTTGATGTCTCTAGTTTTGAGTATCTATTCGACACTGTTTTGAGATTTTCTCCTTTAACACCTGTCCTCGTGAAGAAGAGAACACAGATTGGAAAGGCTGCCATCTTTTGAATGGTATGTTAAGCCGTTATTCTAATGTTAAGCCGTTATTTTAATATTAAGCCGTTGTTAAGATGCTCCACATTACAGAACAAGCTGGAGACTTTGATGGGAGACTTTTGTCTAACGTCAGTACAGTGGATCCTCCTTATTCTACCCATCTATAAAATTTCTTGGAGTCCTTTAGACTTGGAAGGGAAGACTAGGTCGAAAATGTTTTAATCAATATTCTAAACGATAACTTGTAAAAATAAGGAAAAGAGTCGTTCGAGGTTCTAAATGAGATTCTATTATAGGTAAGGATTTTATCTTTTACGAAATGTGGGTGGTTAGGGGAAATCTGGGTCAAATTTACGACCCGACGTCCTAGAATTTAAGAAAATGGAGGAATTTCAAATCTCTTAGAGAGAAAGAAAAATTTTCAACAGTCAAGCTGCCTGCTTCAGTTGGAACCTTGCCAAGCGCTGTGCCAACATGCATTGTCAAAGGCACTATCCCAAAGGCAAACTGTTGCAGGTTAAATTTTACGAATAATAGCTGGATTCTAAAGCGTGATTTTGAAACTCTGAACACAGTGGTCTAATTTGCGTAAACGTTTGAAATGACTTATCCAAAATCCTCGTTCTAGCATTAATAGTTCTCGAGTTCTCGCCCCGCGAAGGGTCGACACTTATATATATATGTATAAATATTTTATATAATGTATATAAAGCCAAAAAAGTTTTACAACACAGATAGGTAGTGCTTAAAACTCTATTCCAACGATGAATGAGTTTAGAAATGATTTCGAAAACTTGTACTTGAATACGCAAGCTACTCTATAAAACAGAAGTTAAACATTTTTCGGGAATTCTAGTTTTTCTAACCTAGATTGATTCCTTGTTACCAAGGAGTAAAAATGTAAAGAATTTCACCCTCAAGCAGCTGCTTGCCACAGTGTTCTGGCCTATCAGTACAATGCACCATAGAGGGTTGGGTTGGGTTGTTTTACCTCTGAGCGGCACTTTTTTGCACACCATGGGCTAAATGGCCAGGTCACATGGACCCCGAAGGCTCAGAGAAGGTTGGGGGAGGGGACCCACTGGAACAGCTGTTGGAAGACAGATGGTAGCCTCCCGTCAAGGCCATCCAGCGTGTTCTTTAACGTGCACAGGGTATGGCTCTCCCGCACACGGGGCCACGGATTAACGTCCCATCCGACGGACGGCGGCCTTTCCAAGCCCATCGGTGTCCCCTACTGACCGTGGGCAGGGCGGGGAATTTTGCGGAGCACCATAGAGGAGATATGTGAAGAAGGAGGGACATCAGAAGAAAGAAAACACAAGAGAGAAACACCATTTAACACTTTCCCGGATCCGTCTAATAAGCAACAAAATACTCTTAGCATTCGATGTCAAAAATTCGAAGATTTGTTCATAAGAATTATCAATATCTCAATGAAAAAGGCTAATAATTTTAAATTAATGTTTTATTCATTCATCATCATCCTCGTCATCATCATTATCAAGCAGCCATGGGCTACGAAGGTCCAATCAGACCGTGCAATTTAGTTATCCAAATATATCTGTCTTGAGCTACAGCTGCTGCATTTGGCCATTGCAGACCAATTCTAACGAGGTCCTGTTTGACCTTGTCAGCCCACCGCATCCTAGGTGTTCCCTTTTTCTGAAGCCTTTAGGCATACTGTTCATAACCATATTCGCTAAACTATTGTTATGCATATGGACAGCATGGCCAAACCAACGGAGTCTCTCTCTGCACAATATGCTGCTTAAAGGAGGTTGCCGACTCCTTTGCCTAACCTCATCATTAGTTACAAAGTTAAACCACCTAATGCCCATGACAATGCGCAAGCATCTATAATCAAAAGCATAAAATTTACTGTTATTTTGTTCAAAAAGGGTCCACGTTTTTCTACAATAACTATCACTAGAAAGAACCAAACTAGTCTTAATACATTCAAATATTACGCGTATAATTTTAAAAGTTATATTTTAGCAGCTTTATACGTGTAAATAAATAAATCCCCCTCAAGCAGCTTTTGCTACATTGGTCAGACAGAAATCTGCCAATTTAATACACCGTATTAGAAGATCTGGGATGATGACGGAACCTCAGCAGAAAGAAAACACAAACATCCATGCCTTATCCTTGGCTTGAACCCAGATCCTGATCAATAGCCAAGGACACTAACCACTCGGCATATAGAACAAAATGCTTAGCTGCAGAGAATCCGATTAGTTTTCCATTTCGCTTTCCATAAAATGGTTTTTCATAAAATGCTTAGCTGCAGAGAATCCGATTACTTTTCCATTTCGCAGCATTTCTATCTTTTCCAGTCAATATCATCTCTTTGTATCCCGCAATTTTTGTCATTAATAATTGCATTAATAATGATACACAATCCTTTTTTAACATTTTAGAAGGAAAATAATGCTGATTGCTTATTACTGACTTTATATTTCCAAGGAACCGCAAGTTATTCCTTTCGTATTTATTGCTTACCAACATTCTAGTTTAAAGAGAACGAAATGTATTAAATTCGTAAACCTTTATGCTTTATGCGGAGCCAGAAATACATAATTGATCGAGCTTCAACAGCATCGTTTCGATATCCACCCTCTCTTTTTGCCTCGCAGTGAAACCAGCTACATCTCTAAAGACCTCCTTCTATCCTCCCTTCTTGCTCCTCCAGTTCAAAAGTTCCATCCAGCTCTCAGCTGCCACCCACCAATAGCTGCCAGAGACACAGACAATGGCGACTGCTGACATTAGCGCGTGCGAACGGTGCACCTGTGGCCTCCACTCGATCATCTCCTCTCGTTCCTCCTGCGCACGGCGATAAAATGGTGGAATGGAAAACGAAAATTGATCTTTTCTACGCCTTTCCTCTTTCTGCCGTCGATAGTTCGCCTAATTAGCTCACACAGAGGATTAAAGGTCTGATTTTAAATTAAAACCTTGTACTCTTTCGCCAGAGTTAGTGGCCTTAATCTAACTGGAAAGACATTTCCTGCTGTATGTTGTATCAAGAAAAAGAGATTATTTCGCTTCCTTGGTCCTTTATGACCATGTAGAAATAGGAAGTGGTAGTCCGCCAATCCTTAGCAGAACCTATTTTAATAACTTCGATTTTTCCATTGAATCTCAACAAAATGTTGTTCGGCCTGTCCCGTTATTGTGTACTATGATCCAGAAAGGAACATTTATTCATTAATTTCCCACGTTATGACTTGCCTTAAATTTCAAAGGTATCGTATTACGTAGTCGCCAACATCTGACAGCTACCACCAAGGAACTTCTATCAGTTCCACGAACTAGTCCACAGTGAGCAGACAAATCTTTGTCGCCATAAGCAAAAAGTCGACTCTTAAGGAAGAAAGTATATTATTGCAGAAAATATTCCTTTAAATGGTTCTTTAAAAATGCCTATGGAGAAAATAGTAGTTAAATGTTCGCCATCCATTATTGCGTAATTGGAATAGCATTGTTCAAAAGGATGTCTCATTGTCAGCTGATACAATTCAGAATGAAACAATTATTCAATTATTAATCACTGTATAATTGTGTGATATCCAAAATAAAAAATTCTCTTATTGCGCAAACGTAAACATCTGACGTCGCCCAGCAACTTCTATCAATTTCGCGAACTAGTCTATAGTGAGCAGGCAAATCACATTGACCAACACACAAAAAGGCTTTGAATTGAAAATAAACAATCTTTAGTAATTTCGAGGTGCTGAACACGAAAATGGCAATAAAATTTGTCGATTGACTTTTGTTTAGGAGAAGCAGAGATGGTCATGTATAAACGACTCAGTCCGCATTGAGTACATAGATAACCATTTCGCAAAGCTGTGTTTTAAACTCCAGATTGCAACATATTGCATTGTATTGCATCAGCCCGCCATACACACAACCTCCGAAGGTATTGCATCATTGTCTGGTGCATTGAGTCAATCAAACAACTGACAAAAGATGATGCAATCGTTAGTTGTAAGCGACGTCTAGTAGGGTAAGAAAGTCTTTTGAGCGACTCCAATTTACCCCTGAGTCATAAGTAAAACACAAGTGATCCTTGCAGTTTTAATCCAGCAGTAGTGATGCCTCGTAACTGTGTTAATAGTGCAGATACATTTTCTTACATTTGTGGGGAAGTGACGTTTGCAAGCCGGAAAAGGGCCATCACTCCAATAGTGAAAGCGGCGTATGAGTTTTATTTTGGATGCAAGATTGTGGACCAGGACAAGGCATGGGTCCCACACATATGCTGCAGTACGAGTGCAAGAGATCTTCCGAAGTGCCTGAAAGGCGAAAAAGTGGCGATGCCGTTTGCTGTTCCTATGGTGTGGAGAGAGACAAACAATCACGCAAATGACTGCTACTTCTGCATGGTTCCACTTGTTTCTGGAGGCATCACAAGAAAAAAGAAGTGGACAAAAGCATACCCGAATATACAAACTCCTCTCCAACCAGTTCTGCACGGCTAAACCTTCCCGTTCTCGAACCTCCAAAAGAATTTTCCATCGATTCAGATGATGTGGTGGGAGGCCAACTGGCGTCGGGTTCTCCGCAGCCTTCGGTGTTTAATGATGATCCATACGTCTGACACGGTGCGTTATCTGCGCCACACATTCTCACCGAAGAAGAAATGAACGATCTTGTTCACGATCTGGAGCATTCCAAGGCCAAAGCAGAGTTACTTGGATCAAGACTTAAACAATGGAATCTTCTGAAGGAAAATGTCCGAGTGACTTCGTTTCGAACTCATCATGAGCAGTTTGCACCTTACTTCAGAAAGGAAGATGATCTTGTGTTCTGTTCTGATGTAGATGGCCTGATGAATGCCCTCGGAATCAAACATGACCCTCAAGAATGACGACTATTCATAGATTCCTTGATATTGAGTCTCAAGTTGAGGTTGCTGCAAATGGAAATTGCACTACGTGAAGAGACTCTGGCCTCGGAGGAAATCTCTGAAGGTGGGAGAAAAGAATGTGGAACACCCAGCACTGGCAGAAACGCACAAAATCTGCTACCGTCCCTACACATTACACTCGGTGTGATGAAAAACTTCATAAAAGCCATGGATTGGACTGAATCAGCTTTCAAGTACTTGGCTGACAAATTCCCTCGACTAAGCGAAGCGAAAATTAAAGAGGGAATTTTTGTGGGTCCTCAGATTCGCGAACTGTTCAGAGACCAGACGTTCGACAACCTCCTTCAAGGTGACGAGAAAAAGGCTTGGGACGAGTTTCGTCTGGTGTCAACTAAATTGCTCGGGAATGTCAGGGCAGACAACTACAAGAAACTGGTGAAGGACATGTTCTCTCTGTATCACAAACTTGGCTGCAATATGTCCTTAAAGATCCACTTTCTCCATTTCCATTTAGATTTCTTCCCCCACAACTGCGGCATGGTTAGTGATGAGCATGGTGAACGTTTTCATCAGACATTGCAACGATGGAGAAACGATACCAGAGAAACTGATCCACTTCAACGTTGGCTGACTACTGTTGGACGCTCGCCAGAGATGATCCTGAGCAGCTGTACAAGTAACGGGCAAAGCGTCGTCGGAAGTAGAAGCGGAGTGTTATCGATACATGTCATATGTACGTATTACTCTATTAAAGGGGTTCTCACGTGGGGTACGCGGTAAAATATTTTGGAGTACGCCGTGAGAGCTCAAAAGTCGCTAGATCTAGTAAAAAAGTGAAAAATAACCATTGCTATACTATAACTATAGTTTTATCTATCTATACAAGGGGCACACCAGTTACATACACATTTCCAGGGGTACGTGAAGCATAAAGGGTTAAGAACCACTGCTCTATTGTATAAGAAACTATTACGGATTTCACAGTAATCGTAACCAATTTTGCATTTTCGTTATCATATTCGTGTTCAGCACCTTGTGATCTTTAAGAAATGGCTACTTTTATCTCAGAGTCATGACTTTTATGAAAAATTGTTGCCCATTGTCATCTTCGCCGCCCGAAAGAGATAGCTTTTAAGCAATAAAGTCTCCTATTGGAAAATATATTTAGTTAAACGTTTTACTTTTTATTAAATACCTATCGATCAAATAGAGCTAAACATTCAATATTGTTTAAAGGACTATTTCGTTGTTGCCTAATGTGATTCAGAATGAAACAATAATTAACGTAAAGATCTCTTATTGCGCATTGATTACGCCCGTAGAATATTACGCAATAACCATTCTCAAACGTACGTAAATAGTCCAAAGCATGACATAAAACCTGTTACCAGGAGGAAAAAGACACGTTATACGCACTAGAATATATTCTTTTATTATTGTTATTTTTTTTTACAGTATTTTGAAATATTTATTTTCTAAAGTTTATTTACCAAGAAAATAGTAATGAAACGTTCATATACGATATGCTGCCCAAATTGTAACACTGTTTCGTTTAATAATGCAATGACTTATGTAAAAAGCGAGATTACTGAACTTGGAAAAGTCACTATCTGTCAGATGGGAGATTAAGCCATGAACGTGTGCGGGAAAGCCATGCTATGTGCACTTTAAAGAACACATAGGATGGCCTAGATGGGAGGCTACCATCTGTCTCCTAACAGCTGTCCAGAATCTGACGTTATTTCACAGAAAATTAAATTTTACATAGATGACTTAAAATGAAAGATTTCCTGACCTTCTCTCACCTTAATCCTCCTTGAAACTTACTTATGAACTCGATGAATAAGTAAATGTATGTCGTTATTATTAATGTAAACCAAGCACAGATATAAGAGTTGCTTAGCAAATGCTGTTTGAGTTTTTCTGACTTTCTTACTGGGATACGTAAATAATTGGAAATGACTGAAAGTATCGGGTTGGGATTTATCACCTATGAGCAATACTTTTTTGCACACAATTGATTAAATGACCAGTCACAAGAACACCACGGGTTCAGAGAAGGTTCGTGAAGGGGACTTATTGGACAGTTCTTAGAAGACCGATGTTTTCTTCCTATCAAGGTCTTCGGCGTGTGGGGCGGGGTGGCCTAGTCGGTAGCCTCCAGGTTCCTAATCTGCAGTTCCCAGGTTCGAGTCCCTCCTGGGTCAGATTTGAAATTCATCTCCGTAAAACTCCCCGCTCTGTCCACGGTCAGTAGAGGACACCGATGGGATTGGAAAGGCCGCCGTCCGTCGGATGGGACTTTAAGCCGTGGCCCCATGTGCGGGAGACCATACCCTGTGCACATTAAAGAACAGTCTCTGTCTATACCATCTGTCTCCCAGCAGCTATTCCAGTTGGTCGCCTCCCTCAACCTTCTCTGAGGTTTCGGGGCCCTTGTGAACTGACCATTTCGCCCATTGTGTGCAAAATACTTTCGCTTATAGGTAGAACAACCCAATCCATCGGCGTGTTATTTAACGTGCAGAGGCTCTCTTCACACTGTGCCACGGCCTAAAGTTCAATCCAAGATACAGCTGCCTTATGCAGCCCAAAGGCTGCCGCTTTCTAAACGAAAGCAGAACAGGGGTTAATAGAGAAAATTATCAATGCAGGTCTAGTTATGACTTGAACCTGAGAACATCAGATTGCAAGCCTGGAGCGCTGCGGACTCAGCCAACCTCTGCCCTAAAAATATTGGTATATACTTCCATGATATGAATAGAAAGACATTCCAAGACAATTACCTATTTTTGAAAAAGTCTGAAGAAAAAATTGAAGATTTGATTGAATTCTCTTTAAAATCTTGTTTTTAACAATATTATTTAATAAATAGGGAATGTATTATGTATACATATATTATTTATATAATATAATAATATATATATAATGTAGAATTATTATAACGGATTATTTAATAGTGGATATTACTGTTGCGTTTGCCATAATACTTTTTTCTCAGTGAGAAAGGATATATTGATGTGCTTGAAAAGTGAATGTGCCACCCTTCGGAAAGGTCATTAGTCTGTGTTCCTGTTTGCAAGAGAATCATACATTGATCATATTAAGAAACTATATAGAATATGCTAGATAGCATTGATTGGACGCTTTCATCTGTCTCCTTATAGCTGTCCAATAGATCACCTCTGAACTCTTGGGATCCTTGTGACCTGGCATTTGACCTATAAGTGAGCCTCTTAGAGGTAAAACAATCCAGCTCTAAAAATTTTCGTCGCAATTGAAGGTCAAATTGAAAACTGAAAGAATCATTAAAAAAACTGTTATTTTGCTTAAAGAGTTTTTTTTAATTTTGTGTATGTTTGTTATTAATAATTGGTATTTATTGACGTAAGATTCGATGAGTAGCAACTCATTGTAATGAATTGTTTTAAACATATCAGCTTTCATAACAAAAAATAAATTATTGTTGAAACAGCTGCTTGTAAAGAGATCTGACACGAGCCTGTTAGTTTAATTACCCCTTAGGAAAGAGGTCTGAGGAAGGTTCTACCTCAATAGAAAGACAATAGATAAAAGAAAAAACCCCACCCCTTTTCATTAATAAACATTAGAAAAATATAAAACAAAAACTTTCTTTAAACATGAAACAAATATTGTTTTGAAAATGGAGATTTAAATAAATTTGATTGTGTTTTTCCCAAAATTCGTTTTCAGTATAAGGGAAATGTTAATGTGACTCTTCATGTATATTGCACGAAAGTGTGTCGTACTTTTATTAAGAGTAATTTATTAAGTTATAGAATATAGAGGATGATAAGTCCTTAATCAGGAGAATAACTCGTGAAAACCTAACGCTATGAAAGTAATGATAGATGCACATAAAAACAGGTTGTTTGCATTTTCTACGATTTTTCAGGGTCCCTAGGGAAAATTGCAGGGCCCCTTGAAGTTAAACTTGTTAGTTCAACTTCAAAGCTATTGACACACAACGAAAAAAAGCAATTTACAAGACAACACTGATTTAGCAGCAGCAACTCTAAAAGAGGAAGGAAAAGAGGAAGGACAAAGTAATGATAGATGCACATAAAAGCAGGTTGTTTGCATTTTCTATGTTTTTTCAGGGTCCCCAGGGAAAATTGCAGGGCCCCTTGAAGTTAAACTTGTCAGCTTAATTTCAAAGCTATGACACACGACGAAAAAAAGTAATTTACAAGACAACACTGATTTAGCAGCAGCAACTCTAAAAGAGGAATAACAAAGTAATGATAGATGCACATAAAAGCAGGTTGTTTGCATTTTCTATGATTTTTCAGGGTCCCTAGGGAAAATTGCAGGGCCCCTTGAAGTTAAACTTGTCAGCTTAACTTCAAAGCTATGACACACAACGAAAAAGGTAATTTACAAGACAACACTGATTTAGCAGCAACTCTAAAAGAGGAAGGACATACTTTGAAACTATAAAAATATAAGTCACAAGAATTCATCATATTCACATCATAAAGAAACATATTTATTTCTCTGCTATTTTAATCAAAATAAATACGTTTCCTATTTCACAACTATTGAGTATTTTGGTTTACTAATCGATGATTCTGTATTACTTTCTTATTGATTATTTTCACCATCAAGGTTTCTTTAAGTTAGGAATAACAAATTTCAATTATGCTACAAGGCTATTGCAATCGTCGCATGTGAACTCGTCATCATTTATTATTTGTTCCATAGTATTATACGTTTGATATTATTATACTTTGATGATTATGGTAACATAACTCCACAGACCTGATAACACAGCTTCAAATAAAGATAGTATAGACTCCCTGGATGGATAATGCATCATCTCAACTACAGATAATTGCATGGTGAATAATGCAACTTCGTCGCAGTATAATGCAGTTTCATGGTCAATTTGTGCAGTTTCACAAACTGAATAATTGGGAGAAGATGTGGTTCTGCGGATGACTCTGGATTCAAAAATAAATGTTATAGAACGTTCCTGTTGTTTTTTACAACCTTTTATGACTTTGACGATTTGCAATGGATAAGAACCGATAAAGGTTTTTCCTTGTCAATATCATCCAGTATGTTCTACCATTCGCAACAAATGGTTCTCCTGCATAACATCCCACAGCTTTACTTGCTATCAAAAGGACTGGGTTTTATGTAATTCTATAATTTCCCCATTCTTTTAACAACGACAGAGCTTGAGAAAATCGTGGAAATAAAGCACTTTCAGTATTCAAGGGAGCTGAGGTTATAAGCTAAGATGGACCAGCTGGATGGGTTAGTAAATCGTCGTTGCAAAGGAAGTTGATTAAACTTGTCAACAAGTCAGGACAGACTTCAAAAACTCATGTTCCATGATTTAGAGATAGGAATTATACCCTTTCCCCTTCTCTTACAAATAAGTGAAATTTCCTTATAACTGTCTAATGATAAACTAGTTACAAAGAAATGTGGACAATGTAGTCATTTTTATCACTCATTTCCACCTCCTGGAAAATGGGACATTCTTTTAAAAATTGAACACTCTTCTTGAATATCATAATGTTACTCTTAATATGAAACATTTCCTGCTCAAAACAGAAACTCTTTCACCTGGAATTGAAGAACATTAAAAAGATACTTAGCAATATTATTTCTAGTCTTAAAAGCATACAAAGAATGTGAAACCGTCATCATAGTAATCTTGCTAACTCAATTATTTCAAAATCTCATTTAAAAGTAAAACACTTCTCTGAAAACTGAAACACTCCTGAATAAACTTAGAACACATTTTACAATAAACAACGCTGAAATGCCCTCTAAAAGTGAAATATTGCCCTTAAAATTTGAAAATTTCCCCTTTAATCAACACTCCCTCTTAACATTGAAACATTTTCTTTGAAATTGGAACACTCTGCGTAAAATTTAAATAGTCATCCTGCAAATTTCAGAACCTCTTGTAAACCGAACACTTCTCCTAAAAGAGAAACACTGCTCTTTAAATTGGAACAGGTCTTTAAAACTGAAACAACTGCCATCAACATTGGGAAACGTCACCGATATTAAAAACTACTTTTAAAATTGAAATAGGTGTTTGAAACTGAAATACTAATCCTATAAATCTGCTTTTTCACCTGAAAATTGAAGCAATTTCGACAAGGAACTGAAACATTCCTCTTTCTTCCAAAGGAAAACACTCCTTCTTAATATTAAAATAATTCCTTTAAAATCGAAAGTTTCCCCTTAAAAAACTCAAATACCATTAATATTAGAACATTTCCTTTAAAATCGGAACAATTTCTTTTAAACAGGAACACTTTCTTTAAAACATAAACACTCCCCAATCAGGAACAACCCGATCTTCAGACTTTTCCCTCCTTCAAACTTGGAACACTCCTCTTTAAATCTTAAGCTTCCTCATATTCATTCTGATAAAAATATAAATTTGATAAGAATACTACCATTATCCATTCTGAACTGCATACGATACTTGCACAGCCCTTCACTGGAGCCTTGAACCACAATTCAGCGTCAACATCATAATTTACTCTGATTAGAAATCTGCTCTCTCGGCTATATCATAAATTTTAAATAAATCACCCTTTATGGCTACGATCACAGATATCTTTCTTCTGTATAATGCTAATCTAAAAAAGAATCATAATAATATTCTCCACTGGCTACCTAGTAACTGTAGTAGTAGCATAGTAGTAGTAATGTATATTGCACTGATTGAAATATTTTTCATAAAGCTAAAATAATTCTTCTGAGAAATAGTGATGTTTTTGTTGAAAGGGAAATATTCCCTAGGTACAATTGAAACAGTCCTCTCTTAAAATAGAAACACTCCCCTTAAAAAAGAAGCACTTTTACTAAACCTCAAACCTCCCACTTTAAAACTGAAACGATATCCAGATTTTAATTCTTGGAATAAACAAGTTATTATCCTAAGAACGGTTATTGTACGATAAAAACTCAGCTTTAAAACGAGTTATTATCGTAAAGAAGCTGAAGATGCAAGGGACATTTAAAATTCATTGAGTAAAAGTTTGGCCTAATAAAATCTGTCATTAAAAACACTTAATTATAAAGTGAATAAAAAATACATGTATACAGGGTGTTTCAAACTCTCTGTACAAATCTCAATGGGAGATAGAGAACACGAAGTCAAATCCTTTTCGTCTTTGAATGTATGTCCGCTGACGTAACCCTTCGGTGCTAGAGGGCGCTGACAGAAATATTGGTGGAGATGGTACGTAAATGAATGGCAACAAGTGTGAATAACATGCTTATTTAAAGAAGGTGCTCAAAGTTGCGACCGGCAACAGCATCGCATGCATGACAGCATCGAAGCATTGACTGCCATACATGTTGAAAAATTCCCGGAATTTCGCGAACAATTGTAATGGTGACAACATTTCTTGCGACGAGGTCTTCATCTGAGTCAATGGGAATCTTGTACACGAGGTTCTTCATGTGTCCCCAGTGGATGTTATAGAAAATGTGTCTGATTTACGAATGCCGACGGCAAACACAAGTGCGTTCTCCATTCCCACTTGGCCCCTCTAACCAAACAGCGTTCTCTAGCACAGAAGGGTTACGTCAGCAAACATACATTCATAGACGAAAAAGGTTTGTCTTGGTGTTCCCTATCTCCCATTGAAATTTTTACAGAGAGATTTGAAACACCCTGTATATAATATAAATCAGTTCGGTGCCTTGGGAATCTCTTGATTTCTAGACCGTTATTATGACTCCCATTTGTTCTTGAGCGCGATACCGAATCTGAACATTCTTAATATTTATGAGTTCTACTGCTCGAACTAGCCCTCTTCATCAATCGTTAGCTCTCTAGGAACATTACATAGAAATTTGATCATTTCACCTCGAAGGACCCATTGAAACTAAAATTTCACGTTTCTTAGATCTGACACCAGAAATAACACTTTCACCAATTTTTAACCCTCTAGCACCAGAAGAACTAAATCTTATCTTTAACCTTGAAGGACCATCCAGATCCGAAATACCCCCAGACCCCAATTTTTAGCCCTCTAGCACTGGTAGATCTAAATTTGACCTTTGATCTTGAAGGACCCTCCGGATCCGAAATTTCGTAACGTTTCAGACATATGTAACCTGAAACACCCCGAGACACCAATTTTCACATTTCTACCACTCATAGATCAAAGTTTGACCTCTACATGACTTCTATTTGACTTTGAACACATCTGAGGTTAAAGTTGGGATTTTTCCCGAGATATACGATCCGAATTACAACTAGTTTAGAAATTTCAGAGCTCTACCATTCCCGCATCATTGATAGAATCAGAGTGTTCCCCTGTCAGTAGTCAGTCAATCACTTACAATCGTATATATATATATTAGATACATGTCCTGTCAGTGAAAAATATGCATGTTCTACATTATTAGTACGAAAAAAAATAAAAACTTCAAAAGCATTAAAAAAAAGCAACCATTCTGCTTTCCTTTCTCTTACTATCATTCGAGAGAAAAACGGCGTCGTGTGTTCCACCTGCTCCTACCTGATTTCGGTCTGACATCACTAGCTACTTCACCCGTCATTCTCCATTCTGCACGTGACAGGCTCTTCATCCGTCATCGCAGCAAACATACGTGCTGAGACAAAAGAAACAAAAATCCAACCTATTTCTCATGGCATTACGAAAGCTTTCCGTCACCAGAAGGTAAAACACACGTATCAATATAGCAGCCGTAAGATAAGACACGTTTCGTACAAGCTTGATTAACGAACATTGCTTTTTTTCAGTTTTGTGGAAAATGCTTCGTTAATGCAAGCAACACATGCAAATGAGGAGAAAAATTGCTGCCGATATTTATTCGTGTTCATAAGAGAAAAATGAAGCGATCCCTGAGGGTTTTCTTCGAGAGTGCTCTTTCATAGTGTAACAAAAATTACCGAAACATATGAGAACATTCTTTCTGGAATTTTTTTAACCATTCCTTAACTTTTTAATGCTACGCTCCATTTTGTGGTGCAGGTAAGGAGGGAGTAAATCACTCTGCTCCGAAATGCACTCCAGCACGCAGTGGGGTACTTCCGTGATACGTGAATAGAAAACCACTTTCAAAGCTGCTACTTCAAAAGTAATTTTTTTAAGGAAAAGTATCGCTGGAGATAAATTAAAAATATCAGTCATTTTATTCAAATATCGATATTTAATGATACTTGCTTAATATTTGAAAAATAATTGAGAGTGGAACATGCAATAGCAGTGTTAATGGTCACAACAGTTAAAGTGAAACGTGAATTAAAATGCAGTCAAGTCATTTAGAAAGAGGACTCTGGAGAATGTAGAATGCTCAGTTTTAAAAAAGAATTAATTATTTTTTTATTTTCCCCATTTAACACCCTTTAACAGTGAAAATTCGAATTAATAAATAATGGGAAAATACTAATCTTAATATTTAGTTAATGCTTATAAATATAGTTCTGCCGGATATCTAAAGTCCTATCCGCATCCGCACCCGCTATCGCGAAGTCTTATCCACAACCGCATTCGCACCCACAAAGCTTTACCAACATCCGCGTATATTGTCAATTTAATAACCGTCGATATCTTGCAAATGCTTGAAGTTCAATGTATGTTTGCGAGTAGAAGAAATCAGTCTAATATTTATTAATGATTAATTAATGAATGAAAAGTTATACTGTGAAAAATAAAAAAAAACTTTTATTCGTAAAAGTATGCTTTATTAAAGTTAGACAACATTTTACCAAATTCTAATTTTGCAAATTCTTCTCAATAAAGTTAATTGAGAAGAATTTGCAAAATTAGAATTTGGTAAAATTATAATAATGCCAATTATAATATAAATTATAATTTGACTATTTTACATGCAATTATCGGCGATTATGGGAAGACACTCCTATTTATTACCAAGTAGCCGTCCCGTGGCCGAGTGGTTAGCACGCTTGGCTACTGATCTAAGGGACCTGTGTTCGAGCCCCGGATTTAGGTATGGATGTGTGTGTCGTTTTTCTGCTGAGGTCCTGCCATCCTCTCAGATCTTCTACTGTGGCATATAAACTGACAGGCTCCTGTCAGACCTCTGTGGCAAGCAGCTGCTTGAGGGGGTATTTATTTTTTTTAACTCTCCTCTAATCCTTCGTGATATCCCCGATTAAATTTTCATTCGACCGATATTTAATTCCCGTTTTCTATGTAAGAGCCCAGTAATTACAGTATTTTTAATTTTATATTCTGCTTTGCCAGAAAAAATATTTTCTTTCACGTAGAATAAGTTTTCCTAACTTGTAACTTTATCCCAATGAATGTTTTTTTTTTCTTTTTTAGAGTGAATATCACCACTGAAGTTATCTCAGGTATCACGTATGAGATGACACACACGTCAGCCATCAATAATGAAATAATGTTTGCTAAGATTTCTGCATATCATATCAAATGCGAGACTTTTATCCACCACCCGCGTTAATATCAATTTCTTTATCCTCTGTTTTATTCGCTATCTGAGTTAAGATTAATCTTTTATCGGTCGAGAGGTTTCAAATCCCGATATCAGAGGATTTATTCCCGGATGTCGGAATTTAAAACAAATATAAAGCACAGAATTAGCACAGAAAGGATTTTTAACTTATCTCTGAAAATGAAACAAAGCTCCCTCCCCCTGGCTTAAAGTATAAAATTAATGCTACCCACGCAAACTTTTTGATTATCGTACTCAAACACTAAAAATTTATGGAATAAATAGATCGTTTGTAATATTCGTCTAAAATTTTGCCATTTTCCATCTTTTTTCCCTTCTAGAGGGATCTATTAAGTTAGAAGTTTTATATCAGTTCAACAAGCAACAATCTATAAAAAGAACCAATGCAAAATTAAAATTCTGAAAATTAAGTAAAGGGCAATTTTAAAATCGAATTTTCGTAGTGGGTACTTTCATATCCACTAGAGGAATAGTCATCGCTTATTCAGCAATGAATTTTCACTGTCGCGCTTTTCAATAAGCAATCCTCTGATTCTGGGCTTACACATTTCAACTACTGGGATAGATAGCCACCTATACTATGGTCTCAAGGAATATAAGAATTTTATATCCTGAACATAACCTTTATTGGTTTGAAATGAAAAGGATACATTTTCTTTTAAGGTTATGTTATCGTTTTCTGTCATCATATATGCAAACCACCGATTAAAGGGAAACCTTTTTCAAAATTTGGTTTCAGTGCATTTCGATGCTAGGTTATTTTACCCATGTATTATTGTTCTCTAAGAAGTATCCAATCTTATGGGTAATATAAAGTATCAAACAGAAAGCAACCTCTTAGCAGAAATTGGGTCATTTTCCGAACCCATGATTCATTTCTTTTTGAATATTTATACTAATTTCTTAATAACACCGATGTAGAATACTTAAAGGATAGTTTAATAATTATAAACGTAATATATTAACTAGTTAAGATTGTATACGCAATGCTATATGCATGTATATAGGACCAAGTCGAAGAAACATTTATTACGTAAGATGAGTAAGATAAATTTAATAAACAAAATAATAACTTCCAGAAAATAATAATAGTGAAAATAAAATACCAACTGAAGCATCTGACCACAGATATCTGATATGCATCCTGTCATTATGTGCGCCACAGATATCTGTGAACAACGACAGATCACAGCAGAAGGGTAATACAAACATCAGCACAGCCTTGGTCTCTTTGAAGAAAGTATTTTAATAACTTTAATACAGCAACTTGAAAAATGAAATAATTTATAATAAATCTGAGAAGAAAATCATGATGAGAAATAATTTTCCTCTCATATTTGTACTCCGCGATAATGGTTTTCGATGAAATATTTGGATCTTTAAATTCACCTCCTTTTTCGTAATCCTGTAATGGCATAGAAAGCACGCTAATTCATTGACACCACTGCAAACGCTACAATTTTGAAAATATAAAATGTCATTGTTTGAATTTTAATTTTCGAACAATTAATTTTTCTCATATTGTTGACAGTGATAGAAAATGAAATGCTGAAGTCGCCTTAAAGCCATTGAGTTGTTTGGAAAATGCGAATCACGTTGTTTCATCAATACCCATCCAACCCAAAAAGAATCCTTCATTTATCTCTAGAAATAAAAAAAAAAGTAAAATGTCTATAAAAAGACAGACAAACAAAAGATAAAGTGAAAACATTAGCTCTTTTTTACGTTTTTGTTTTTGAAAACAAGTTAAAAAATGGTTCAGAGACATGGACGCTAAGAAAAAGGTTAACATGTTAGAGTAGCTGAAGTGGATTTCTGGAGTAGATGTGTTCGAAAGACAGGAAAGGGTAAAACAGGAAGTTGAAAAATTTATGGGTGTAGAGGAAAACGTTGAATAAAATATTGGGAAAATAGGATGATATAGTCTAAACTGGATGGATGCAAAATAGTAAGAAAGATGCCCTAGACAAAAATTACTCTAAAGTAAAGAAAAACTGGGAACAGGAAACGAAAATATGCTTTTTAGTGCAGAACTAGTGAATGTTACGAGTCAGAAATTACCAGAATCAGATTTCTGCGATTCCTTGGATTTTGTGCTCGTTATCCCCACAAAAAATGCCTTCGTGAGCTAGAGTTATGTATATATTTCTGCTGTATAGTTTTACTAGATCAACAGCAATTAATAATTGTCAATGATTATTAAAAAAACACTTTTTTTTGAAGAATTTATCTTAAATTGTTTTAGGCTAAATTTTTCTCTAATATTACTGCAAATATTTTTGCTTTTATACAAATTGCAAAGTTCTTTACTTGATTATATTTTGGTTATTGGTTTTTCGGAAGTGAATTAAGAAAGGTCAGAGGTGTGGAATTTAACCAATTAAAATATTTCTTCACGAAACAGTTTAAAGTTCTTTAATGTTTTTTTTTTCCAAAGTTCATTTCTACCTTTAGGGTTCAGAAGCAATCTGTTTCAATTTATAAAAATTTTGTCTTCAAATAGTTCAATAAGAGTTCGTATTCTATTTTTTTTTTCTTTTAATATATTTGATAAATTTTTTATCATTTCTTCCTTTCACTGAGAAGAAATAATTGAGATTGTTTTTTCCTTCCCATTGCCAAAAGAAAAATAAAAAATGGTGAAAAATATCAAAAATTTAAGAAATATACGAATATAAGAAAAGATGAAACAGCAATTTACATTTTCATTAAAGGAAAGGAAATGCATTTTTATTACCCTCATTTTTTTCTAGAATTTTTTCATTCAAATGTTGAGATTTCCACAGCAGAGTGATCAGGAACGTCTAAATGAGATGTGTTGAAAAAGATTTTAATAAATGAGTTTTCCTAACCTTGATTTTAAGCAGAAGAGTTTAGATGAATCGTAGGGAATCATGATTATCATTATTTTCGGTAAGCTTTTAGTTTAAATATTTCCTATAAATTTTAAAGCGCATATTTATGGATATATTTAGAGATGTTTCAGGGTTTGAATGTAGCATGACGTTGTTTATGGCCTGCGATGAATTCTTACTAGAAATATAACTCGACAATAAACCAAAGCGCAGAGATACTTCTTTTTCTCAATTCATTTTTCTACACGACATATTATTAATCAGTATAAGCCGTCAGAACTGAGAAAGGACTAGCTTATTAAAATAAATAAATTACCCCTCAAGCAGCTACTTTACCGCAGAGGTTTGACAGGAGCCTGTCAGTTCAATACGCCATGGAGAAGATTTGTGAGAAATGCGAGGCCGCAGGAGATAGACAACACAAATCTCTGTGCTCGGGGCTCGAACGCAGCCGCCTTTGATGAGTCAAGTATGCTAACCACTCGGCCACCGGGTTTTTCACCATTTATTAGAAAATTCTGGAATATGGCTGAGATTTCGGTGCCATTTTACTGAGTGAAATTTATTTCCGAAACGTTGAATTATCTAATACAGTTTAATCTTAATTCGAAACATTTGGCTTTCATTATTAACATTCAATATACATTTTCTATATTTAACAGTCTCTCGGTTACAAAACTAGGATTGAATGAATTATAAGACTTAATTTTTCGAATCTATGGCCGAGTGGTTAGCGCGCTTGGCTACTGATCTGAGGGACCTGGGTTCGAGTCCCGGGTAAGGCATGGTTGTATGTGTCGTTTTTCTGCTGAGGTCCTGCCATCCTCTCAGACCTTCTACTTTGGCATATAAACTGACAGGCTCCTGTCAGACCTCTGTGGCAAGCAGCTG
This sequence comes from Ryuthela nishihirai, assembly GCA_038380435.1. Taxonomy (NCBI): domain Eukaryota; kingdom Metazoa; phylum Arthropoda; class Arachnida; order Araneae; family Heptathelidae; genus Ryuthela; species Ryuthela nishihirai. Next base: position 39,098,535 of record JAWZYU010000018.1, on the reverse strand, counting down.
CTTGAGGGGGTATTTTTTTTTAGTTAAAAATCAGCATTTTATGATTGTGGAAAGTGTATGTACCATACAGGTTGCATGTAATTCTTGATACAGGTAACAAATTTACTCTCTCCTATGAAATAAAAGTTGGCATTGCAATGTGGCGTGTTAATAAACAAGAAGTCGAACTAAAAGTCCCTTTTGAGCCTATGTAAAAGTATCATTAGCATTTACTATTAATCTTGTCTAAGTTTGGTAACTACAATCAAAGCACCTTCTTCCTCAGCACGATCAGATTACTTCTTGATTATGTACTCAATCACATGATTAGATTCTCATTAATTATATTTTCGAGCTTAGCCAGTGTTTAACAGTGATATACACGAATTTAAACTATGGCGAGAGAGGGCGCTATGGGGATGACCAGGGAAGCTAGTGGAAGCTATGCGACTGCATAATTGACGCTTGAATGGTTCTTATATATCTTAGGTTGATTGAGAGTCAGCTGGCAGCTCATCGATCTGTGATTATTGAGGACAGTGGAAGAGTCTACTGCGCAGTCTCATAGCTTCCCTAGCTGTGACTCCATTTACATCATCACTGGCGTTAAAATATTTTTTTCTTTGCCAAGGCTTTCCGTGAGATTAGCAAATAATGGTTTTGGATTCACTTTTGAAATCTACTCTCTTTCAGAGGAAATATTAACCCTTCTTCCTGTTTAAAAGAAAATAATAACTGGAACACGCTAATGAATAAATTCAGGGGAGGCTCTCAGCTGTTTTTAAAGTTGTTCTGTGTTTTGGGTTGTTTTTTTCTCTGAGCGACAATTTTTGCACACAACAGGTTAAATAACCAGGTCACAAGAATCTTGGGGCTCAGAGAAGGAGGACTGTGGGGGTTGAATATCACTGATGAATGGCTAAGCTCGCAGATCTAATTCGAAAAAAATCAGATTATTGGGTTGTTTCACCTCTAAGCGGCACTTTTTTGCACACCATGGGCTAAATGATCAGGTTACATCCACCCCGAAGGCTCAGAGAAGGTGGAGGGAGGGGAACCACTGGAACAGCTGTTGAGAGACAGCTGTTCCAGTGGTTCCCCTCCCTATAGCTGGTAGCCTCCCTATAGCTGGTAGCCTCCCGTTAAGGCTATCCAGCGTATTCTTCAACGTGCATCTTACTTTGAGAACTTTTATTGCATCCAAACCTGTCGTATGTATCCACCTATCCGCGTATGGTGGTTCCGTCTCAAAATGTCATCAAAGAAAAAAATATTTTATCTTATGTTCATTTTTAATATTAGAGAAATTGCAAACATTTTAAATATGTAAGATGCTCTGCTACTGTACTCTGTTTGACCGAGGTTCAAGGCTCGCTTCATGGTGTTGCAATATTTGTGTCCATGAGTGTATAAATTTTATATCATATATATTCTTTCTTCCGCACAGGGAGCCACGGCTTAACGTCCCATCCGAGACTTTCCAAGCCCATCGGTGATCCCTACTGACCGTGGAGAGGGCGGGGAATTTTACGGTGATAAATCTCAACGCTGACCCAGCTAGGACTCGAACCTGGGAACTACAGATTACGAGCCTGGTGCGCTGCCAACTGAGCCACCACCACCCCTCAGATAATTGGGCTGATCACATTACCAAGACGTAATCTGATTCAGATAAAACTGGGAAAAGAGGTCCACTGAACGGCTGTAGGAGACAGATGAAAGTCACCCATTAAAGTCATCCAGCGTGTTCTTTAATATGCAGAGGGTGTGGCTCTTCTGTGAAAAGAATAACGCCTTAACGTCCCATCTAACGGACAGTGGCTTTTCCAAGCCCATAGGTGTCTTCTTTCTCACCGAGGGCAGGGATGAGATTAGCGGAGATAAATCTCAAGAAGTGACACAGTTGGGACTTGAATTTGCGAACTGCAGTTGCGATCCTGGCCCTTTATCGACTCAGCCAACACCGGCCCAATGATCTTAACAGAGATTGATGCAATGTGATAGAGGAAATTTTTTTTAACACCTTTTGGGACTCTATGCACAGAATCAGTCTGTTAAACACTGTAATTTTCAGTTCTTTCCGATACTGTTTGGAGAAAGATCTTGTTACTTGCAAACTATAGTGTTGAACGGACTGATTGTTTGCAAAAAGAGTTCTGCAAGGTGATAAGAAAACTTCCTCTTTTATTACGTTGCAGCAATCAGCTTTCCATGGAATACAGTTAATGACAGTTGCACAAAGTAGAAAGGAAAGACAGTGATAAAATCAATAGCGAAGAATTCCAATGAATTCCAGTTCTCTGTCGCTTTTTTTTTCTGCATAACAACTTTGTATTTATACTTTCATCAGTTTTCCAAAAGTCAAATGCTTAAAGTTCTTTTTTCTGTAAGAAGAAGGGTTACAGTTTTACTTTAATTTTCGCAAATTTTGCGTTTGTCAGTATTTGTTTTTTCGCAATAACAGCCGAAGTGTTGCACGACTTATTCTCATTTCATCATAAATAAAATAATATACTTTATTGTATACGAGTGTAATAAACTACGTGCTCGTATGTATTCAATATTTAGACTCTTTATATAAAATTTCGTATTTACTTTGAAGATGATCTGAAGCTGTTTGTTTGTTTTTAAATATTGACTTTTTATTTTCTCATCATAAAATTTCAAAACGATTTTCAGTTTTCCCACAAAGTTACAGAGCTTATCTGCAGGAAATGTAATGCAACAGTTTCAATATTTGTTTAAATATATTATTTTCTATATATATATATACTTATAACTGAAGAAAAGAATAGTAACATTATCAGTTTACAGAGCTTATAAAGCCAGAAAGCAAATGCATCTGTATGATATTTAATTTTCATCATACATGTCTATATACCGAAATCAAATAATTAACAACTGTAAATTTTTATATTAATTCGAGAGGAAAACATATATGTTTGCAATTAAAACAACAGCATTATGGTATTATCTTCTTTAAACAAGAGTTTTAATTTTCTTTCCAATGAAGAAAATTTTCTGATACTTAATATTTCTCTAGGTATTGAATTATAGACAAAAGGTATTTTAAATTCGCATTTTCCAAAATCACTTTTAACATTGCGTATTTTAAGACAGTTATTTTCTTTTAATCTGGCTTCTATCTTATGATTTATTTTATTCTTAAAAGTATCGTCAAAGAATGTTTAGTGTAATATTGAATTTGTATAAATTTGAATAAGACAGTACATTTAAAAAATTTAAATCTCTCTTGTTTTTTTTTTATTTAAATGAACATTTTCATAGTAACGTATTTTAATTTTGATATTTCTGACTGTATTTTTTCCGTCTTTTTTATATTTGTTAAATTTGCAGCTCTGTGTAGTGTAATATCTATTTGAAAATTTCTTTGTAAAATAATAAATATGCGCTCTGTCAATTGTAATCTTACTTTGAGTACTTTTATTGCATCCAAACCTGTCGTATGTATACACCTATCCGCGTATGGTTGTTCCGTCTCAAAATGTTATCAAAGAAAAAATACTTTATCTTATGTTCATTTTTAATATTAGAGCAATTGCAAACATTTTTAATATATAAGATGCTCTGCTATACTGTACTCTGTTTGACCGAGGTTCAAGGCTCGCTTCATGGTGTTGCAATATTTGTGTCCATGAGTGTATAAATTTTATATCATATATATTCTAATAATCCGTACTCTATTTCTAAGTAAGGAAGAAAATTCTTAAGTTATAAAATGCATAGTAGTAGAAAATATAGAGCGAAATCTGTCTGCGACAAATAAATGTTCTCGGAATTTACTTCAGATATTATTTTAAATATTAAATTAACTGTACGACATGAGCCGATTTTCAACTAACATAATAATAATAAAATAATATATAAAAATGATTAGTATTGAAATGGAGACACTCTATCTTTTGTGGGTGGCTCTTCCTCTATTTGTGATTCATGTTTCGTTAACAACTGAAGTATTTTGTCTGGCGGAATAAAAATAAGAAAATAATTCAAAAGTTACAAAAATTTAAGAGATTACATTAATAATACAAAACATTTAAGAGATACAAATAATATTTGTTTTGATGGGGCACTTTGACTATTACATGCAGATCTCGGATGTAGGGAAAAAAATTGGGGAAATGCCTGATACTGAATTGAACCGAATGGAACTGAAAAGACATTTCGTAAGGCATCTATTCTTTTGTTTTCAGCTATTTTCAAAACGCATTATTTAACAAAAAATTGTGGAAAAAAAAACACGGAAAGATATTCTTGTCCTTTCTACTTCAATTCAGTATTTTTCCCCTCCCCTATAATAATTACTTACATAAAGATATATGTATATTTTCTTTACCTTCCAGTAGTATTTAAAAAAAAACATTTATGAAAATTATGTTTATTTTATATTTATATTTTTTTTATATTAATTATTTTAAATTGGATTACTCGTCGCAAATTATCAACCGAAAAGTGGTGCTTTTGTTATATTTAACTTACAATATTAATTTATTACATATATTAGTTTCTTTTACAACAAATTGTTAAAAAGTGATATGGTAATAAAATATATCATAAAAAATGACTAAAAAAGCTATAATAACAGCGGCTGGGAGTAAACGAGGACTTAAATTACAAATAAAAAAACGGACTTAGTCAACTCAGCTACGCATCGCTGTAGAGATTTTCTGTTAAAATGTAATAGTAGCATTATCTTGTAAGACCATATGTTGAACATATTTTTTTATTTTAATATCTAATGTTGTTCTTAAATTCTTCATATATAACAGTGCTGTCCAACTTCTCTAAGGCTGCGGGCCATTTTTCCTTTCGCCAATATTTCGCGGGACATTTTTCCTTTCGTCAATATTTCGTGGACCATTTTTTTCTTTCTCCAATATTTCGCGGACCATTTTTTTCTTTCTCCAATATTTCGCGGGCCATTTTTCCTTCCTCCTATATTTCGCTGGCCATTTTTTCTTTCGCCAATATTTCGCGAGCCAAAAAAAAGAATAGGACAGGATAGGTAATTGAAAAGTCAGTTCATGTCACCTCAAAAATTATTTTATTTATACAAAAATAATATATAATATAAACCAATATAAATTTTCTAAGCCTTATCAAATATTTGATAAATTTAATTGAAGCATTGTGGCTGTAGTTGTTGGGCAATAAAAATAGAATGAATAAGTTGAATTAATGTAATAATAATTGCAAATAGAATAAGTAAGTTGAAGATTGCATATCAAGTAAAGTAATATAAGTTGACAAAAAATTATAAGGTGGATTATAGATATTTATATAAAATTTCAAGTGAAAACTTGATTTTGTTCGCGGGCCACAAAAATCCTTGTGCGGGCCGCTAGTTGGACAGCGCTGATATATAAGCATCCTTCCGTGACGAAACAAAAATTTGGCAACCCTGTTAAAAACATCTTGTCAGGAAAGTTTATTCTTGATGAGCCTGCCACACAGATATTCGCTAAGTAAAAAAAAAAATTCTACTCTTGGTTGCTCTGGTAGAATCAGACAATCAAGTATCCCGGCTACTACAAAATGTTGACCAACCTCCTGCAGTTCAGCGCTATTGTATTTCAGCGCATGCGCATTTGTGTCATCGCTATAATAGATAATGTTAAGATTCCAGGTGGTGGCAGTAATGTTAAAATTCGAATTGACAACGAAAGCAGCCCACTTAGCACTAATTCATAAAATTATAATTCAATAATAATAAAATAGTTATAATTCAATAATTCATAAAGCAATAATTCAACAGCAAATAATGATTGCAAAAGAATATTAAAGTGATATTATGTTGATTCAGATATGAAAAATAATGAAAACTAAACTGAATTTCGTTGCTTTTTTTGTGATTATTTTTGGTGGGGCTGTACCCCAGGTGGCCTAATGGACGAGCCGCCCTTGAATATTCAATTGTGTTTTCTTTATGCAAACAGTCCAAATTCTTCAGTTTAAATAAAAATATTCTCTCCATTTTTGTATCCAACGAAATGAAGAAATATCATCAATTTTGTTTTGTTTAAATATCTTTTATTGTGATTAAGCCATCCTAAAACACGATTAAAGTATTGTTGTATTTCATTGCATATCACTTTAATCATTCCATTGTTATCAATTATTTCTAATCATCTGCTGATAATAAATTGTGCAATTGAAATTAACATTTCAAAAATTGATCATATTTTCTTAGCATAAAAATTGTTGATTTTATTAGTAATGTTTTGTGCATCAGTTGTTAATATCATTACCGATATTTGCGCAACAATTGTTGGTGTCAGTAGCAATATTTGTACAACAGGTGTTTATGTCAGTAGCAATATTTGTACAACAGGTGTCTATGTCAGTAGCAATATTTGTACAACAGGTGTCTATGTCAGTAGCAATATTTGTACAACAGGTGTCTATGTCAGTAGCAATATTTGTACAACAGGTGTCTATGTCATTGGCAATACTTCTTGGTTCCGTTGTTGATATCATTAGTAATATCTTTTGGAACACTAATAATTAACAATTATATTTGCAATAATAGTTTATGCCATTAGTAATAACAGATGGAAAACAGTTGTGAGCCATTAGTAGTTTTATTTGGAATGGTTTTGGTTGAAATCATTAGTAATACTTTTTGCAACAGAATTGTGTGTCATTAGTGATATTTCTTGCAATAGTGCGATTTCAATTTTGCAGCAATAGCATTGGCCAATAGTAATTCTACTTGAAATAGTAGGTTATTTTACCTCTGAGAGGCACTTTTGAGTGGAAAAGCAACTAAGTGGCCATTCACAAGGCCAGAAGGAATCAGCGAAGTTGGGCAAGAGATCCATTAGGTGAAATGCAAGCCCTCCGTCAAGGTCATTCAGTGTGTTCATTAATGTGCACAGAGTATGGCTCTCCAGCACAGATATATCTAATTAATATCTAATTAATTATCAGATATATCTATATTAATATCTCTTCCAAAGAAAAGCAGATTATTGAAACCATCAGTCTTTGCTTTCTCATCAAGATCAGAGTAAGGGTTAGCGGAAAAAATTTGAAAGCAGGTAGACTGGGGGCTTGAACTTGGAAACAATAGATTATTGGCTGGCCAACTACCGACCTATACTCCGCTCCGCACTTGGAATAGCGGTTGACATCTTTGTAAGTACTACCTCGAATATGAGTTAATATTATTAGTAATATTAGTAATACTACTTGGAAGAAAAGTGGAATTTATTAGCTGTCCTATTTGGAATATCAGGTGAGGCGATTTGATATCTCAAGTAAAAATTTCTTATGACTTTACCTGATGTTATTAGTAATTGTACTTGCAACAGTAATTGATATAATTGAAAATGCTATCGCTAATAGTGGTTGTTATCAGTAATAATACTATTTGGAATAAATATTGATACCATTAGCAGTACTGTTTGGAATCGTGATATGATTCATAATATTATTTGAAATCCGTTTGATAATATATATCTAAAATATCATTGAAAATTCGCTTGATAGTGTACATTGAAAATATCATTGAAAATCCTTTTAATAATATATATTGAAATCGTAAGAGCTAGAAGTCATCACTTATTCGTGTGACACCTAGCAACCAATAAGTAATGAATAGACAAAAATACAATATTATTTTTCTGTATACTACACAATCTGTTAAATCATCAATAAGGAGATATCAGAATTATATTATTAAAATTAATAAATCAGATTACTCGAATTCTACATTTTTTCAGTTCATTTAGTGTTTCATATCAATTAGTTAATGCATCATTAGCATTAATACTTGTTGTATCTATAAAAATGCTTTTTATCTGGTGTATGTCTCGAATGCATTAACAACAATTAGTTGTGTATAGGTCCCCTAAAGGAATACGCTCAGGCTCCGTCTAACACGATAGAATCGTTCTCTAAAAAAATCGTATAAGGTTTAATCGCATTAGTCAGACACGAAGGAAATAATGTAAATAGAGGAGGAAGGGGGATGAGTCCCAGAATCCTATCCCAACTGACATATATTTCTTTTTTTTTTATTGTGACTATGGTTAAATGCTTTGTGTTTTACGTTTGTGCATATTTACTACATGCAACTCATTTTTGCATGAAAGAAACGATGATAAAAGTGTAAACAAAAAAGTCTAAATGCAGTTCTGATACATGGTATATGCTGTCGGCTCATGGAGATTGCAAACGAAATATTGATTGTTATAAAAATTGTTGTCTAATAATGCATATATATCTCTATGATACAAACGTTTCTACTTAATAAGCGAGAAGTTTTTCCATCATGATTTCTTAAATAATTAATTTATTTATAATGAATAAAATCAGGCTGAATTTTTATACGCTTACTTTGCCCTGGGTCTCCGACAATTAAATCATTCATTATAATTTATAAAAATATTACGTGTTATAGAAGTTTAAAAACATTATTTTTATAGACAAATAGGAATAGACAAGGGAAGCATCCAAGGTGTATTCTTATACGATAAATGCAATAATATAAATGATCATACAGAAGCAGAGGAGAAATCACGTTAAACTGAGAATCAATCGTGTTTATCGAAAACCAGCACTATTTTTGAAAAATATATTAAACTGAAATCATGTTTGCCGAATTCGTGTTAGTCTTGGACTGGTTATATTGTTTAATAAATATCTGGAATCTCTGTTTAGATCAAGAATGCTAAAAACACTTTAATTATTACGAGACGTCTATTTTTTTTTTATTGAAAAAAGAAAAAAAATACGCATATACAACAGTATTTACTAAAATTTTGTTTCAAAAAATCATTGCAGGGGATTTAAATGTTCTGAGCTTTTCCACTTTTCCGTCGACGACCATAGTTGATATTAAAATTCCCCAATCTTAATCTTCTTCTCCTTGATGGATTGTGGACTTAACCCTGTTTATGTCTGGTATTATCTGTCAAAATCAGTATGTTATTAATTCGAAATCGAGCGAAGGCCTGTCATAGAGCTTTATTTTATATCGGTTATTAGGCAATTAAACTTAATGAGTTGTTAACCGATCACTACGTTTATGGAGCAATTTACGTATTTTTCCTGATTTTAAAGGACTCTATAACTTTTGCGACAGCTTAGTAAAAGATAATTTATCCAGCTCATACCAAAGCCTAAAAATTCTTTTAGTTTCTCCCAAAACTGACATTTCCGAATATTTTATAGATAATTGTTATCTAGACTACTAAACTACTCTCATTAACCTTAGCCAGTGAGTGATCAGGTAAAAGAGGACTATAGAGCAATTTGTAATTCTGATAATTTATTTCCGAATAATAATTTAACAAATTAACCTCTCCTCAGATTAGGATCAAGAGAGTGTAGTTTATTATATCAAGTTATTAACATTTAGTGTGTATGAACAAATTATACATCGTAATTCTTAGTAGCAAAGATGGAGATTTTGTAGGGAAGTATTATCGTATGATAAATATGTACATATCCCGAGTAGGCAAATAAACACGCTTCGTAGCAGTATAAAGAAGCAGGTGCGGTTGAATACTTTCCAACTGAGTGTTTTTCACTCAAGATCTCCTATTCTATTGGAGTTGCTTGGTTGATAGTGCGCCAGGTGGTAATCTGCAGTTCCCAGTTTGGGGTCTCAAGTGCGCCAATATTGAGACTTTTTCCCGCTAACCCTCCACCCTCTCCTCGGTCAGAAAGGGGACACAATGGTTTGGATTGACCACCGTCCGTCGGATGGGATATAAAACCGTAGCTCCGTGTACAGGAGAGTCATATCCTGTGGTCGTTAAAGAATAAGCTAGATGACCATGACGGTAGGTATCATCTGACTGCTAAAAGCTGTCGAGTGGGAGAGCCCTTCACCTGACATTCTGTGATCCACTGTGGTTATTGTGAACTAGGTATGTAGCTCATTTTGTTCAAAAAGTGTCACTCAGAAGTGAAACAACAACCTAACCTATTCTAATGAACCTGTTTGATATTTTGTTGCTTTTTTTTCGGGGGGGGGGGGGGGGATGTTGCTTTGTTCTTGAAAAACTCTTGAACATTTGCATCGATTATCCCCATTATTCGCAAATGAATTGGTTTCATTTTTCAATTTTCCCTCAATATGTAAAGAATCATGTTCATAATCTGATATTCCCCGATTTGAATCCACAACGTGTTCTTTGAAATTTTCTTAGTTAACACTTGGTCTCCACACGCTGGATGATCTTAACACGAAGTTCTCTTCTAAAGCGTTTCCCTCAAAGCACTGAGCACCAAAAATTGCCGTCTACATAAGAAACAATCCCAAAATCAAAATTTAGAAAGGTATTTTGTGATTCAGGCATAAATTTATTTTTAAGACGCCGATCGAACTGTTGTTATTAGAAATACCATTGAATATACCATATTCAGTGATTATTTGGGATTGTTTAATCTCTGAGAAGCCATTTTTCGCACATAATGAACTAAATTACCAGGTCACAAAGCCCCAGTCTTTGTGAAGAAGAAGACCCCCTAGGCAACTGTCCAGGCCATCTAGGGTTGGGTTGGGTTGTTTTACCTCTGAGCGGCACTTTTTTGCACACCATGGGCTAAATGGCAAGGTCCCATGGACCCCGAAGGCTCAGAGAAGGTTGGGGGAGGGGACCCACTGGAACAGCTGTTGGGAGACAGATGGTAGCCTCCCGTCAAGGCCATCCAGCGTGTTCTTTAACGTGCACTGGGTATGGTTCTCTTACACACGGGGCCACGGCTTAACGTCCCATCCGATGGACGGCGGCCTTTTCAAGCCCATCGGTGTCCCCTACTGACCGCGGGCAGGGCGAGGAATTTTGCGGAGATAAATCTCAACGCTGACCCAGCTGGGACTCGAACCTGGGAACTACAGATTACGAGCCTGGCGCGCTACCGACTGAGCCACCCCCGCTCCCCAGGCCATCAAGTGTGTGTTCTTTAACGTGCACAAGTTGCCACGGCTTAACGTGGCAACTTAATTCTTTTTTTGTCAAAATATGAGTGAAGATAAAATAAACATCATTCTTTCCCGCACAACTCCTAGCTCACGAGCCACGCACCATTTCAACGTTGCTCGCGAAGCTATTTAAATTCTGAAATATCTGGGGCGGGGGTGGCTCAGTCGGTAGCGCGCCAGGCTCGTAATCTGTAGTTCCAGGTTCGAGTCCCAGCTGGTTCAGTGTTGAGATTTATCTCCGCAAAATTCCCCGCCCTGCCCACGGTCAGTAGGGGACACCGATGGGCTTGGAAAGGCTGCAGTCCAGCGGGTGGGACGTTAAGCCGTGGTCCCGTGTGCGGGAGAGCCATACCCTGTGCACGTTAAAGAACACGCTGGATGGCCTTGACAGGAGGCTACCATCTGTCTCCCAACAGCTGTTCCAGTGGGTCCCCTCCCCCAACCTTCTCTGAGCCTTCGGGGTCCATGTGACCTGGCCATTTAGCCCATGGTGTGCAAAAAAGTGCCGCTCAGAGGTAAAACAACCCAACCCAACTCTGAAATATCTAAGATCTATTTCTGGAGGATTAATGTTTGCAATGCGAATATTGTGCAAAGTTTATATGTAATTTATCACAAAATTTCATAAATAATTATTGCATTAAAATACAAATACACTTGCTTTAAAATTATTTAATGAAATATTTTGACCATCGTGCAATTTTGTATCTTTTATATACTGGTATTGAACTAGGTAGCTCGCGAAAAATCTTCAATCGTCAAAGCACACTCTATTTATAGCTGCTAATGCACGTGGTTGTGCAGATCACGTCCACTAAAATCTCTTTGGAAAAATCCGAACGAATGCCAATTCCGAATGAACGAAAATTGGTCAGGCAGTTTGTGATTCGGTTAATCTGAATGGTTGCAGTCTTGAGCAGGTGTCACAGTTTAATTACCTTGGGAGCTATGTAACAGATAATGGTGATGTGCGGCATGAGATTAACAGACGAATAGGGATTGCTGCCGGGACTTTTAAGAATCTATGGAGGTTGTGGAGAAATAGGTGTATATACCTAAAGACTAAAATTAGACTGTATAATAGTTTGGTTCTTTCTAGGGTTAATTATGGAAGTGAAACTTGGACGCTGTGTAAACAAGATAACATGAAACTAGATGTTTTTGATTCTAGATGCTTACATAGTATCTTGGGTATTAGGTGGTTTAACTTTGTAACTAATGATGAGGTTAGGCAAAGGAGTCTGCAACCTCCTTTAAGCAGCATATTGTGCAGAGAGAGACTCCGCTGGTTTGGCCATGTTGCCCGTATGGATAATTATAGATTGGCGAATAGGGTTATGAACAGTGTGCTTAGAGCCCTCAGAAGGAGGGGGAGACCTAGGATGCGGTGGGCAGACAATGTCAAACAGGACCTTTTTTTTCAGTTAGAATTGGTGTGCAGTGGCCGGATGCAGTAGCTGTAGCTCAGGACAGATATGCTTGGAGAATTAAACTGCGCAGTCTGGTTGGACCTCCGTAGCCCATGGCTGCTTGATGATGATGATGATGATGATGATGATGATGGTGGTGGTGGTGGTGATGGTTCAACCCAATAATTGTTAAAGCCATCCGATTGCCATTTCTTAGAAGCGCTATGTGATATTGCCGATTTGTTTGTTAACATTACTCTATGCCGAAGTTTGATTTGTGAACTATTTTCAACGAATTTTTCCTCAAAGTTTCGATAATCTGAAAATTAACAAAAAACTGATATTTTTAAAAACGGAACTTTGTTTTCCCCTTTTTAGACTCTTCTGCTTTAGACCTATTTCAGTATTCCTAGAATTATTTTTATCAATTATATCATTTGCCCCAAAAACCTTGATACAACGTTAAACGTTACGAAAAACGATATGAATTTTTGGTTATACCGAAAAACGTAACAAAAGTTTTTTTTTTCGTTTGCCAACACTGGTTCATATCCATCATTTCTTATTCTCTTAAATACATCTGCAAAATTGCAATCTGCATCCCAAAAGGTAATAATGATGACCAAAAAATGCAACGACGTAAAATTCCAGTGTGCTGGGAAATTATAAAAACAATGAATAGTATATGCATGACATATATATATATAGACAAAAATGAGATAAAATATCCTAAGCGATATTTCACTAAATTGTTGGCGACTCATTCAATATCTACTCTTATGTATATGAGTATAACCGTGGGGAGGTAATTGAGTTCCAAACACCTTCTTGAATAGTTTTTGAAAGCATTGAGTAAACAGGAAATATTCGTAGAAATGACTTACTACCCTGTCCGAAATTTGTAAATCTGCCTCTGAAAGCTCTTCGCCTGATTAAAATTCTGATTATGCCCTTGATTATATGTATGGCAAAATATATAATGCAATGAATGATTTACACTCATTGGCATTGAAGAATTGCCTCCTTTAGATCATTGGGCTTTAGACAAATCAACAAATTTGACGAATCCTACAACTCGTACCAGGATCTAGAAAAAATAGATGGGAATGGGATCGATCGAGCAGGAAAAAAAGAAAAAGGAGGTCTAGAGATTTGATTTCCATTGCAGTATAACATTTTCTCCCTCCGTTTTAGAGGCCTTTAAACCTTCTGGAAAAAATGCATGAAATATACAGAAAGTTAATAATTTTAAGTTTTTAAGTTTAATAACTTTTTGCATCTGTTACCTTTACTAGCATTCTAAAGAGAGGGAGGACATCGACCCCATCGACCCCTTGCCTCTTTTCCCCAAGATAGTATCATTATAAGAATAAGTATTGGATGAATCGATCAATGAACAAATGGGTATTGAACTAATAGGCATTAAACAAATCATACCATTGTGCGAACAGTCTATCAGTCCATTGAACCAATCGCCTTAACTGGCATAGTGGATAGGCCACTGTTTTAGTACGGCAAACTTTGTGTTCTGTGTTAGCTCTAACTGGCATGTCTTTGTATTAGAAGGTCTGTAAAAAGCTAGTAGTAGCTTCTAGGATTCATCTCTGTCCTATTTTAAAAATTGAAAAAAAATCGGAATTGGACAAAAAGTTTATCAATCTATTGGACCAATTGGAATTGGGCGAACTGTCCCACTTTAGACGAAGCGACATTGAACCAATTTTCAGGGGGCAGAACATTTTTTCGGTGCATAACCAAACCATTCATGATACTCATTAAAATGTATATAAATATATATTCTCCTGATTCCTTAAATATATAGTTTTTTCCCAATTCATTACTCATTAGAAATGTATGTTTTGGTTTTCAAGTAGAGATTTTTTTCTCTAAAAGCTCATGAAGAATGTAATTTTTTTCCTAGTAGCTGTTCGTTAAGTTGGAGTAGGCCACACCTGTTCTAGAGTACACAGTCGTATCAGAATAATATACCACCTACCATAGTATATGTATGGTAGGTAGACATATTATTCTGATACGACTGTGTACATGGTATCCGACAAATAATGGTGAGGTTACAGGAAGCGCTGTCCCCAAATATACAAAAGTCATTACATGGAATGTTGTACCTGTACATTCCTATACTGAAAGAGTTTCATTAAAAAACACTCAAATTAACATTAAAAAATTAATTAACTAACATTATAAGTGTTAATCGACATATCTAACACCCCCCTAATTGCAGGCATAGGGCAAAGACCTATTCCACCACTACTAAAGACTGAAGACATCTACACTGGAAGACTTCCCCAACATAAGTTTGATGATGATCGTAGAAGCAAGAGTTCAGGTACCTGCGATGACCTCAGATCAGGATTATCGACCAGCTGATAAAACATATCCTCTGAACCTATTCATTAGGGCTGTCAACCCACAAGCAGTCTAGTCAGTATTTAATTAACATTAAAAATGTTAATTAATGTGGGAATGTAATGGTAAGAAAATCGTGGTCTCCAGATGCTTCCATAGTTGTCAGTACAAAATTTCCTGACACAGTGGCAGGGTTGGTCCAATTCTATGGCCACCAAGGAGCTCTGATTTGACATCCCTCGTTTTTTTATGAGGATTTATAAAGAATTATTCGTACATGGAAAAATCTAAGACTTAAATCATTTGAAAGCTAGAATAAGAGAAGCAATTGGGCAAGTAACAAGAGATATGCTGCAGCGTGTTTGGCATGAAATGGAATACAGATTGAACATCTGCAGCGTCACGAGCATTGATTGGTTCACTTAGACTTATAAACTGTTCGTCCAATTCTGATTGATTCAATAGACTGATAACTGTTCGTGTAATTCCGACTGTTTCAATAGATTGATAAACTCTTCGTCCAACGGTATGATTCGTTCAATATATTGGTTCTCGAAACTCTACCATTATTTTCCGGACACCCAGAATTTCAGTGGATAGTTTTTTGAGGGATCTTTAAACAACACTCTGCATTGAAAGATTTATTAAAAGATCCAGTTTCAAAATCCTGTAGTTTTTAAAAATAGGGCACAACCAATTAGTTAAAACCACGAATCAAGTGAATTTCAAACTTGGTGCATTGTTTGCCCTTAGTGTAATGAAGAAAACTACTAGAAGAGCCATCATTTTGAACTAATTTCCTTTCGAGAGAAAACACATCGTTAATGAAATAACGCCTCAGCACCAACCAGCTCATAATGAGCTGATAAACCTCTACAACACTAAGACGCGATTATTAATCCTTTCGCCATAATTAACTACTTCGAACATATTTCGCCGCTTCTGTCTTTGTCGGCTGAGCAACATGACAACGACATCTTTCGGGGTAAGTCATTATCTCCTCTGTGCGGTCAGTGGATTTTAGAGACTGGGTTTGGGCTGGCTTTGTTTACGACCAATGGCCCCGTGCTGAGTGTCATAAGCCTTACTTGCTGCGTGCCGGATAATGCCCTCTGCGTAACTGTACGGACAATCTGAGACGTTATCTCAAATCAATGAGCTTCGTCGTTTATTATGTCAGATGTCCATGTTTTGTGCGGATGGCGAGATTCACTTAGAGCTGCTTACTCGGCATTGCGCTGGGTCAGAGATGCTCAATCGAGTTAATGAACCGATTCGAGAATAGACAGGGAATGATGGATTGATAAGATATGTTTTTTTTCCCTTGAAAGAAGAATTACTAGGTCAAGGTTGTCGAAACCGCTCACAAGGGGTTTCAACTGCAACTAGAGACCAATAGCGTTTGATGAATATCGAAAACCAGTTTTTAAAGAGAATAAAGTTTTGTCGGTTTCTATTCAAACCACTATCTTCTACTAATGTTGGATTTTTGGAGAAAAAAATTGTCTTGAGTGGCGTGAGATCCAAACCCATGATTTTCTGATAATATTCAGGTGATCTGACCGCTGGGCTATCGGCCGTTGATTAAGATTTCCTCTGTTGTTATTAAGGTTCACACCTAGTCTCAAGTAGATGTTATAATTGCAGATAAAGTCATCATTCATTGGAGCTATTTCAGTCTCGTGCATCAGCAGCACCGAATGATAATAATAAGCAGCACTCGAATGTGATCTAACTGGCATATATTTTAACATCTCTTCGTCCGTGTTGGTATATTTTAGGTACCAATAGTCATATTTATTTTTATTCACAACGATCAATTGGCTTATATTCGAATCCCGCTATTGGAATATAAACAGATCACTGTGAATACGAAATAATATGAACATCTCGCACTGTTCTAGAGTGTACGCCCTCTAACAGTGGGAATTGAAACTAATGACGATTTGAAAATGAGAAATGTAACATTATATTAATATCTCTAAATAGAAAAATAAACATAAATTACCTCTCAAGCAGCTACTTTCCAGAGAAGACTGACAGGTGGGTGTCAGTATAATGCGCCATAGAGAGGTTCTGTGAGGAAGGCTAGACCTCAGCAGAATGACAACACAGGAAAAGGAATATACCTAATCTGGGACTCGAATTCGAGTCTCTTTGATGAGCACCTAAGCACTTTAACCATTGAGACATAGTAACGCCTATTAGTACCTAGTGACCAAAAAAAGAATTTTCCATTTAATATTTAAAGCGTAGCTGTTAATACTTAGAAAGGAAGAGTTGCTGTCAATATTATAATCTTTTGGCCACCATTTTTTACTAAAATCAACACCAGACTCCAACCATAGATTATTTACCATCTTAATTTAAAATTTCGTCGAACCAGAATCGGATTAAATTGTTTAATTAACAAGTTAATCTCCCGCAGAACAACAACCAATCAAGTATCACTGCAAATTATCAAGAATCTGTACACCAAAAGCAGAAAAGCGATATAGAATATGTATACAACTTAGAACACTAGTTGTAATTGGCACCAAATGTTTTTTTAATATATGTAATTCTTAGAGTGTAGAATGTAGAATGATTAAAATCCAGTTCGATAAAGAAGTTTGATATATAGTGCAAAACTCTTAACACGAAAAGCAAGAGTACAGTCGCTCAAAAAAGTATCCGAACGCTATGGTTGATTGCATAATTCAGAAAAAAATATCTGGCAAAGAATTTTTAGGAATTAAGTGATCTGGCAACCTTCGTGACACGTGACACGAAGGTTGCTAAATCACTAATTTCTAAAAAAAGATACTTTTTTTTAGCTACTGTACTATTGTAAACTTTGGTGTTATATGAATTTCGCGTTAAAAGCATATTGGGTCCTAGTGCTATTCATCGACTACGCCGTATTTTGAGACTGAAAACAAAGATAGAATGAGATCTTTCTTTATTGAGACTCAGGACAAAGATAGAATGAGATCTTTCTTTATTGAGACTCAAGACAAAGAGAGAATGAGATCTCTCTTTATTGAGACTCAGGACGAAGATAGAATGAGATCTTTCTTTATTGAGACTCGAGACGAAGATAGAATGAGATCTTTCTTTATTGAGACTCGAGACGAAGATAGAATGAGATCTTTCTTTATTGAGACTCGAGACGAAGATAGAATGAGATCTTTCTTTATTGAGACTCAAGACAAAGAGAGAATGAGATCTTTCTTTATTGAGACTCTGGGGCGAGGGGTGGCTCAGTCGGTAGCGCGCCAGGCTCGTAATCCCAGGTCAGTCGGTAGCGCGCCAGGCTGTGGTTCCCAGGTTCGAGTCCCAGCTGGGTCAGCGTTGAGATTTATCTCCGCAAAATTCCCCGCCCTGCCCACGGTCAGTAGGGGACACCGATGGGCTTGGAAAGGCCGTCGTCCGTCGGATGGGACGTTAAACCGTGGCCCCGTGTGCGGGAGAGTCATACCCTGTGCACGTTAAAGAACACTCTGGATGGCCTTGACGGGAGGCTACCATCTGTCTCCCAACAGCTGTTCCAGTGGGTCCTCTCCCCCAACCTTCTCTGAGCCTTCGGGGTCCATGTGACCTGGCCATTTAGCCCATGGTGTGCAAAAAAGTGCCGCTCAGAGGTAAAACAACCCAACCCAAATATTGAGACTCAAGACAAAGAGAGAATGAGATCTCTCTTTATTGAGACTCAGGACGAAGATAGAATGAGATCTTTCTTTATTGAGACTCGAGACGAAGATAGAATGAGATCTTTCTTTATTGAGACTCGAGACGAAGATAGAATGAGATCTTTCTTTATTGAGACTCAAGACAAAGAGAGAATGAGATCTTTCTTTATTGAGACTCAGGACGAAGATAGAATGAGATATTTCTTTATTGAGACTCGAGACGAAGATAGAATGAGATATTTCTTTATTGAGACTCGAGACGAAGATAGAATGAGATCTTTCTTTATTGAGACTCGAGACGAAGATAGAATGAGATCTTTCTTTATTGAGACTGAAAACAAAGATAGAATGAGATCTTTCTTTATTGAGACTCAGGACAAAGATAGAATGAGATCTTTCTTTATTGAGACTCAGGACAAAGATAGAATGAGATCTTTCTTTATTGAGACTCAGGAGGAAGATAGAATGAGATCTTTCTTTATTGAGACTGAAGACAAAGAGAGAATGAGATTTTTCTTTATTCATGAAAGGACTGCGGTCTGAGCCCATCCAACTTTTAACCTAGAGCAGAGATTTACTGTTATAATGGGCACACAAAATAATTATCCTGTCCTAAGTGTCGAGCCTAGAACGCATTAGTGAATTTACAGCAGTCATTAAATGATTAACAATTATCAAGAAGTTAGCTAATTAGCAAAGAAATTTGAAACTGTCAAAATTCCTAAAACAGTAGTTGGGATTACACCTGTCAGTCTTCAAAAAGTACAGTGTTATCTGCGGAAGTTTCAATGCAGTTTTATTCGTCATACTGTAGAAAAGCTTCGAGTTTACTGATATTTCGTCTTATCCGTTTTAGTATTAAGTGTTTTCGACTGTATTAAATTATATTTAAAAAACTAAATATGTTTCTTAAAATGTGATAAAGAGAATTAAAATTAATAAAGAATATATATCGGTTTGCTTCAGACAAAGCCTATATTAACCAAATTTTAAACATGGGTGCAATTCTAACCCTTTGTCACTGTTCGAGCCTATGAGTCTGAGGTCCTATGCTTTTTGCTTAATTACTTATTAGATTGGGGCGGGGGTGGCTCAGTCGGTAGCGCGCCAGGCTCGTAATCTATAGTTCCCAGGTTCGAGTCCCAGCTGGGTCAGCGTTGAGATTTATCTCCGCAAAATTCCCCGCCCTGCCCACGGTCAGTAGGGGACACCGATGGGCTTGGAAAGGCCGACGTCCGTCGGATGGGACGTTAAGCCGTGGTCCCGTGTGCGGGAGAGCCATACTCTGTGCACGTTAAAGAACACGCTGGATGGCCTTGACGGGAGGCTACCATCTGTCTCCCAACAGCTGTTCCAGTGGGTCCCCTCCCCCAACCTTCTCTGAGCCTTCGGGGTCCATGTGACCTGGCCATTTAGCCCATGGTGTGCAAAAAAGTGCCGCTCAGAGGTAAAACAACCCAACCCAACTTATTAGATTGTATTGCAATCTACAGATGCGAAAGGAATAGAAATCTTTCCACAACAGTTTGTTTTGCAATTTCCGTTCCTTCTATCGTTTCAATAATCAACAACACAGATATTGTATGCCAAAATAGCAAAAACACATCGCACGAACATTATGCGACACGTGATGATTCATTAATATGCAGAAACGACTGGAGTTTACAGACAATTGTATCTCTACTACTAACCCTTAGTCAACCAAACGCAGTAATACGATGCAGTGTCGAAACGTTTTGTAGGTGCATTTATTTTTCAATTATTGCAGTTGGTAATGTTAGTAATGATAATGGTGGTCATCATTTTTAATGGCTGAAATGGAACCCGTTACGTCCCGCAAATGTAATTTACCGCCCGCTGCTGAATAATTCCAGGTTGAATTGCAGATTATTATTGTCTGCTGACATTGTTTATAAAATTATTATGTAGTAGAACTAAAAAAAATCGATTTCATTATAGCATGTGTGTTTATCCCGTTTTTCATCACAATAATGACGCCCTGAGATAAGATGCTTTAACCCAATCATTGTTACTCAAGCATGTGGCGGTACCACTCATTATTGCACTCAAACTCAGTCACCTTTTGATAAAAGCATAGCAAGTTTAATCAGTCATATCCCGTTGGTTGGTTGTTTTACCTCTGAGCGACACTTTTTTGCACACCATGGGCTAAATGGCCAGGTCACATGGACCCCAAAGGCTCAGAGAAGGTTGGGGGAGGGGACCCACTGGAACAGCTGTTGGGAGACAGATGGTAGCCTCCCGTCAAGGCCATCCAGCGTGTTCTTTAACGTGCACAGGGTATGGCTCTCCCGCACACGGGGCCACGGCTGAACGTCCCATCCAGCGGACGGCGGCCTTTCCAAGCCCATCGGTGTCCCCTACTGACCGTGGGCAGGGCGGGGAATTTTGCGGAGATAAATCTCAACGCTGACCCAGCTGCAACTCGAAACTGGGAACTACAGATTACGAGCCTGGCGCGCTACCGACTGAGCCACCCCCGCCCCTCATATCCCGTTGAATCATCAGCAATGTAGTGAGGATTCTGTCGTGTTGTTTGTAGTCTCAGTTATACAGATGATCCGCTGGACAAGAACCTTACGTTTATTTCGATAGAGTGTCATTCCATTTTGGCTGCAGTTATTTACACGACATTACGGATCCTTTATCTGTGGTAACAAAGCAATTAGTAGAAAATACACATCACAAAAGTTAACTGGAGAAAATAAAAGAGCATGAGATATTTTTCCCCTGTAACATTATTCCAAATTAATAAGCGCCGAGTCAGATTTGACTGTTTTTGTTTGACTAAGGGTTAATAGAGATGCAATTGTCTGTAAACTCTAGTCGTTGCTGTCAGATACAAATTGAGTATAATATTAGATTTAGAATCTTGAATAATAAATGCATCAATTAGACAATGTTAATCGTAACAAACGCTTAGAGATAGTTTCGGTTTAATATTGAAATGTGTAAATTCTTAATCATTCGTAGCGCTGAACATCTGTTCACAACATCACCTTGATAAACGTTGACTTTGTGCTTTCAAAGTTTTGTTGGTCCAAGAATGTATGAATCATGATAATGCTTACTACTCACAGAAAATTTTCATTTTTCACACAGAGGGCTAGGAGGTAACTTAAAGGGTTGTTGGGTTATTTTACCTCTGAGCGGCACTTTTTTGCACACCATGGGCTAAATGGTCAGGTCATATGGACCCCGAAGGCTCAGAGAAGGTTGGAGCAGGGGACCCACTGGAACAGCTGTTGGGAGACAGATGATAGCCTCCCGTCAAGTCCAACCAGTGCGTTCTTTAACGTGCACAGGGTATGGCTCTCCCACACACGGGGCCACGGCTTAACGACCCATCCGACGGACGGCGGCCTTTCCAAGCCCATCGGTGTCCCCTACTGACCGTGGGCAGGGCGGGGAATTTTTGCGGAGATAAATCTCAACGCTGACCCAGCGGGGACTCGAACCTGGGAACTACAGATTACGAGCCTGGCGCGCTACCGACTGAGCCATCCCCGCCCATAGCTTCAAGGAATTGTTCGGTTGTTTTAATTCCGAGTAGCACTTTTTTGCATACAATGGACTATATGACCAGGTTACAAGGACGCCAATGGCTCAGGAAAGGCCAGAAGAAGGAGGCTGTTAGCAGACAGAGGGAAGCCTCCATCAAAGCCACCCAGCGTGTTCTTTAACGTGCACAGTGTATGACATTTCTATATACTGGTCGCAGTTTTCTCTCCAGTCCGTGGGAAGGTTGCATTCCCAAGCTCATCGGTGTCCTCTTTCTGATTGAGAGCAGGGTGAGAGGGTTAGCGGAGACTAATCTCAACGCTGGAGCAATTGGGATTCGAATCTGGAATCTGCAGATTACGAGTTTGGCGCGCTACCGTCTAAGGCAACCCCCACTGTCATGACTTCACTCGATTGGTGGTCCCCCGAACTTAATTGCTAATTTTCTCTTTCCTCAATCATTCCAATCAATTAATCTTCGCTCCTGATTTTAGGTAAGTCCACAGATCTGTGTTTTTTCCCCCGAGCTTCGATGTGCGTCAGACTTGATGTGTGCCCAATGTGAAGATCTTCTCTGTCTGAATGATTTTATTAATAACTGTTCTTTGACTGAAAGAAGTAAATGTCCAATGCACTAGGCAGATGACGACATGACATTTATTTACACTTTTTACATTCGCACACATACATATATACAGTATGAGAATGAGCTTGATTCTGTGGGCATTACACTGCCGACAGAATTAAGCTCAATACTTTGTTGGATGAATTGGCTTAATTTGATATTCCTTGGATACTTCATCCAATCAGCTTATCATGGCTTGAAAGGTGCTCTGCTTTTGCAGGCATTCACTTAATGATGTGGAAATCTGTAAGTTCCCATACAGAAATGCTTTACAGACCTCAAAACTCGTCCAGAGGTTATCCTAATATCTGCCTATTTAATTTGGTTCACACAGAACCCTGTTCCCTAGAGTATTTTGAGAAAGAGCTACGTCACTTTGACGCGCTAAACGAACGTGACCCCTCTGTTCCTGAGTCACCCACTTTATACCTTAATTATTGCAGCATTTCGCGCTTCTCTCTTTCAATGACTCCCAACCTAACCTCTCCGGTTATGCGTAGAGAATAGAGCGACGAAAATGCAATAAAATCATTTGCTGCGCTCTCTTCCGGCAGCATCTGGAAACTTAACAGCTAAGGCCACAAATGACAATTAATGAGCATCATTCCCATTTAAGAAGACATTTCTGAAATTACACATAGAGCAGAGATAAATACAAAAACAATAAATAAGAAGATAAAGCAAATTTGAGGAACATAACTCCCGTTTCACCTCTGAACCTAAAAAATAATAAAACAGGGAAGATATGGGACAAATGAAAAGGGAACGACCGACGAATGGAATGTGGTAACTTGTCAAATGTAAAGTATATACTTCTGTATAGTGTGTGATTGTGAAGGAAATATACTTAATAGGGTGGAGAATGTAGGAGACCTTTTACATATAGAGTGAGATTTGTAAAATTGCTCCCATTGTAACGGTGAAATTATGATGAAAGAATATCCAATTACACAGAGCGGAGATTGAGTAAAGGGATCCTCTAAACATGGCGGATATTGTATAGAAGTAGGTTTAACAGATGCAATGGGATTTGGAGGAAATTCGTACTCAGAAGCATAGTTGGAGAAGAACACTGCACTATACTAGGACGATTGAGGGAAAAGCTACCATAAGCAGCGTGGGGATTTTTAATTAATTTTAAATACTGTATTAAGATGCCCCAGTTATAAAAGGCAGAATTGCAGAAAGAGATTCCATTACATGGAGAATAATTGTGGAAAGAGAATTCATCTCAGTCCCATCCTGTTTAATGGATCTGCTTTAATACGAAATACGTCTTCTTTTATCATCCTCATTCTTTCAATGTGGATGATATGAGAAGGTGATCAATTAAACAGCATGGGATTGTAATCGATACCTGATAACACAAGCCCGGATTGAGAAGGAGCATTGGGAGGAAATGCTAACGAAGACAGTAGGAGTGAGAAGGATGATAATCTACTGCAGAAGACATGATTGACTAAATCTACGTTATGAAATGAGAGCCTCCAATCCTTCTGCATCATATGTAATATACATGTAGGAATCTCCTGCTTATTATATTA
Organism: Ryuthela nishihirai; assembly: GCA_038380435.1. Classification (NCBI taxonomy): domain Eukaryota; kingdom Metazoa; phylum Arthropoda; class Arachnida; order Araneae; family Heptathelidae; genus Ryuthela; species Ryuthela nishihirai. The sequence continues at coordinate 39,074,461 of JAWZYU010000018.1, read as the reverse complement.
AGGTTTAACCTCTCATCTGACTGTTGGATGTTTTTTTAAAAGTATCTCTCTACCTTATGTCAGTAAGTCCTGGTTTGAAAGAATGTGAAAAGTCTCGGTGTTTAGCAGCTTTCTTCCTACTAGTAGTTTTTTGGTAGTTCTCTAACCTAGAGGAGGAATGTCGAATGGATATTAAAAGTAAGTAAGCAGTTTCCAGGTTCGAATTCCAACTGTTACAGCATCGGGAATTTTCTCTGATAATTCCCGTTCTGTACCTCTGTCATGTACCGATGGGCTTGGAAAGGCCATTCACCGTCCATTGGACGAGATGTTAAGCTGTGGTGGCACCGTGTTAAAGAGAGAGTGTACATTAATGAACACTTTGGATGACCTTGACTGGAAACTTTTTTATTTTCTCCAAACACTTGTAAAGTGGGTTCCCTTCCCCAACCTTCGCTAAGCCCTTGGGATATTTTGTGCGCACATTAATGAACACTTTGCATAGTCCTGGCTGAAAACTTCCATATTTTCTCCAAACGCTGTAAAGTGGGTTCGCTTCCCCAACCTTTGTTAAGCCCTTGGGATAATTTTGTGCACATTAATAAATATTTTGGGTAGTCCTCACTGGAAACTTCCATATTTTCTCCAAACACTGTAAAGTGGGTTCGCTTCCCCAACCTTCCCTAAGCCCTTGGTATTTTGTGTGAACGTTAATGAATAATGTGGGTAGTCCTGACTGGAAACTTCCATATTTTCTCCGAATACTGTATAGTGGGTTCCTTTCCCCAACTTTCCTCAAGCCCTTGGGATAATTTTGATTTACCATTTGACCTATCGGATATAAGACAATTTAGATCTTTGTAGACAGTATATAAGACAACTTAGATCTTTGGAGATGTTAAAACTGATCTTTGTATCAGATATAAGACAACTTAGATCTTTGGAGACGTTAAAACTGATCTTTGTATCAGATATAAGACAACTTAGATCTTTGGAGACGTTAAAACTGATCTTTGTATCAGATATAAGACAACTTAGATCTTTGGAGACGTTAAAACTGATCTTTGTATCAGATATAAGACAACTTAGATCTTTTTATTTGCTTGTAATTTTTTGCTTTCAATATTATAATTGTGTTTCAGTTTTATTGCCTTGTTTTACAGTTCTACTATCCAGTTCTGTTTTCTGGTGTATAATCTGTTTTCTGGTATGAAATTCTTCTGTTCCTTGCAATATTGTTCTCCCAGATATAATTATCTATATAAAATAGTGCTCTCGAATTTATTGGTTCTGTACTAGACTACAGTTATTCCCTCTAAAGCATAAACTGTTATTTAGCTCCTGTTTTCCTCTCTGGTACTGTCGCTCAAAAACGTATCCAAACACTACGGTCGATTACAAAATTCAGAAAAAATATTAAAGATTTTTAGAAATTAGTGATCTGGCAACCTTCGTGTCACGTGACACGAAGGTTGCCAGATCACTAAATTCTAAAAAAATCGTTGCCAGATATTTTTTCTGAATTTTGTAATCAACCGTAGTGTTCGGATACTTTTTTGAGCGACAGTACCCAAATCTGCTCTTCAGTAAAGACATGTCCTATTTTCTATGTACGATTGATTCTTTTTGAATTTATTTCAGCTTTTTGATATAGAGTCATATTCTTTAATGTCGCATTCTATTCTTCAGTGAAGTTTTACTTTTTTCCGTTATCTGTCGAATTCAACTTTCTGATATAGAGTTATGTTGTTTAGTGTCACATTCTGGTCTAGTGCAGCTCTTCTCTTTTTGTGCGATTTAATTAAATTTATCTTTCTGATTTTAAGTCATCCTCTGTAGTGCCACATTCTGCTTTTTAGTGCAGTTCTAATGTTTATCTATTGCAGCTTTCCAAATTCTACTCTTTTCTGCTGTTTATCCATTTCAACTTTCTAATTTGGAGTCGTGCGTTTTAGTGTCAGTTTTTGTTCTTTAATCTAGATCAATGCTATTCTCTCATGTTATTTATCCATTTCAATTTTCTCATTCAGAGTCATACACTGGAGTTCCCGTTCTGTTCACAATAGTCCTGAAACTCTACTCTTTTCTGTTGGTTATGCATTTCAGTTCTCTAATCTAGAGTAATAACTCTTTGGTACTACCTTCTACACTTAAATTGTGCTCTAAAATGTAGGTCAAATTTGCTCTTTTTGATGTCTATGCATTTCCTTCCATTCAAGAGTTTAATTTTCTAATGCCTCATTCTGGTCTTCAGTTTAATTAAGTTTTGATCCTTTTTATTTTAGCTCACTTTGCATTCCATCATTCTTACCTAGAATCAGTTCTATTTAGACCAAATTTCTTTCTGTTTTTGCTGTCTATGAATCTGCTTTTTTGTTGCTTATCTCTAATCTGGATCAATATTCTCTAGTCTAATGTTCTCCTGTCTAACGATAAATTCTTTCTAATCTACTACATTTCTGATTTTCACTATACGAATTTTCCTCCCTGTGTTAAAGACATAGGTTAAGCTTCCGTATTTATCTGACAAACATTCAAAAAATAATTTTAACCGTTTAAAAGCAAATACAGCGCCGCTCTACAAAGTGATTGGGAACACCAAACTGCACCGTCGTCTACAGTGTGTTGAATGCCTGTAACAAAATGTTCTTTCAAATGCTGCTGCAATCTCACTGCCGAATGTTAGAGTAGTAAACGACACTTCAGGATCTCGCCGAAGCATTATGAACTGTGGCCAAGAATAGTTCATGCATATCCTGAGATCGGCACTGAGATCTTTCCACTTGAAAGGATCAGTTTTCATGGCCGGCAGGCGAGCCACTCTGACCACTGCATATCTGCACTTTACGGTGTCGGCAGTAGGAAGTTTTCTCTCCTTTATTTTCTTTTTCAGCTTTCTCGTAGCTAAACTGTTTCTAGGCAACTGCTTATCGCCTTCAGGCGCAAGAGGGGAATATTTTTCCTATCGATGCCGATGCTTCCCACGTACGAAGCTGGAGGCGGGATGTCGGTTGGAAAGACGATTTTATTGACGTTTCTAGAAAGATCTGGTATTTTATATTTCTTATTCTCTCGTTTTTCAAGGAAATTTGAATAGCGACTGGAATATGCAAAGAATGAAGAAACTAAACTTTGTTGTACGATTGAGGAAGAATTTTGGTTTCAGCAAAGCTATAAAGAGAGGTTTAAAGTTGAATTGTCGTTTTATATATTAGATGAAAATTTTAAGGACTGTATCAGACCTTTGATAAAATAGTGAGAGAAATTATAGATTAATAAAAATAAATAATTTACCCCTGAAGCAGCTGCTTGCCAGAGAGATCTGAGAGGAATATGTCAGTTTAATACGTCACAGAGGAGATCTGTGAGGAAGCTCACCCTTGATGCTCACCAGAAAGAAAGTTCAAGCTCACCAGAAAGACAATACATAAATATACATCCTTTCCCGATGAGGATCGAATTCAAGTACCTTTGATCAGTAGCCAAGCGCGCTATAGATTAGAAGGGTGAAATGTATAGATCACAGCAAAAAATTGTTCGGTAAAGAGTATATATATATATACAGTATATATATATATACAGTATATACATTGGGTAGTAATATAAATATAGTGGATTTAACTAGGTTGGGTTGTTGGGTTTGTTTTACCTCTGAGCGGCACTTTTTTGCACACCATGGGCTAAATGGCCAGGTCACATGAACCCCGAAGGCTCAGAGAAGGTTGGGGGAGGGGAACCACTGGAACAGCTGTTGGAAGACAGATGGTAGCCCCCGTCAAGGCCATCCAGCGTGTTCTTTAACGTGCACAGGGTATGTCTCTCCCGCACACGGGGCCACTGCTTAACGACCCATCCGACGGACGGCGGCCTTTCCAAGCCCATCGGTGTCCCCTACTGACCGTGGGCAGGGCGGGGAATTTTGCGGAGATAAATCTCAACGCTGACCCAGCTGGGACTCGAACCTGGGAACTACAGATTACGAGCCTGGCGCGCTACCGACTGAGCCACCCCCGCCCCAGGATTTAACTAGAGATCATTTAGCCACTTGAGATCAAAATTAGGCAGTAGAGGCGGAATGGTAGACTCGAGGGTTGATCCTACACAGCCGCCAGATATTAAGATTCGGGAGCAAAATTGTAGGCTGGGGAATTATAGTATATTATAGTGCTAGTTTTTAGTTAATTTTTTATTAAAAGGGTTAAAAAGTTTCAGACAAATGTTAAACCTAAAATCCCCAAAAGCCTTATTTAGAGTGCTCAGAGCCGCATGCGTCTTCGGAGCTACCTGTTTCCGACCACTGCTCTAGGATGACCTTTCACTCACCTACAGCTATCTTCTCCGGTCTGTTTTAACGTCTCCAAAGTCTCGAAAATACTGATCAAGGGATGTTTACAGTATCCTTGTCATATCGGTTTGTGATGGGCCAGACTCTAATATATTAATTGCTCTTCCACGTTTATGAGCATCATATTCAAATCATCCAATGATGATGACCAATTAAAATCATATCCATCATATCATTCAAATCATCCAATGATGATGACCAATTAAAATCATATCCATCATATCATTCAAATCATCCAAATCATCCAATGATGAAAATCATCCAATGATGTCAGTATACTATTGTTACGAAACTCTCTGCCAACATGAACATACACTTGTTTAACAGAAAATGAACAGTGCAGAATCAGACCCAGGTTTGATAGCACCCCGGATTTGCCATTCGAGTCAGGTATGCAAATTATGTACGGTCAAGAGATTTTTGGGAAGCGCATGACTTTGCTTACATTCTACCGCACTGACTCACAAAATGCCATTTTAATACTCTCAATCTTTTGTGAGATATGTGACATTTCGTAAATTAAGCTGGACTTTTAGAAACCACTTTATTTCTTCGGTATTTAGTAAAAAAAGAACAATACCTCTTTCTTTAATAAGGAATGATCAAGTTACTGTCTTTTTTGGGGGGTTGAGTTGTTTTACCTCTGATCGGCACTTTTCTGTACTCTATTGGCTAAGTGACTATGTCACAAGCACCCCGAAGGCTCAGAGAAGGTTGAGGGGAGGGTACCCACTGCACATCTGTTAGGAGACAGATGATAGCCTCTTCTCAAAGCCATCCAGCATGTTATTAAACTTGCCCGCGGTACGGCTCTTCAGCACACGGAGCCACAGTTTTACGTCTCATCCGACAGATAGCGGCGTTTCGAAGTCCATTGGTGTCCTCTACTGACTGAGGGCAGGGGAGGGGGGTTGCTTAGGTAAATCTCAACTCTGGCCCAGGTGAGATTCGAACGTCATATTTGAAAAAAAAAAACACTTCAATAGTGGAGGCCTGAATACCTGAGTTTGTCTTAATCGATCAGAAACACAGTTCTCTTTAAGACACATTGATCAATTAGTGATTTTATGAGACAAACATCTCGATCACCTACGTGTCACTGTAATCATTGGATAACGGAGATCGTGTACGCTGCATATAGCGGATGGCGATACGTGGTTCTCAGTGGCTTATAGAACAAAACATCCGCTCTCATAGCAGCAGGATGCTGTGATGAGAATGGATTGCATCAAAATGAAAAGGTCTGACTTTGAAGAAGAAAAAAACGGAAAAGGAGACGACGAGAGAATCCACAAGAGAGATGAAATGATGAAGAGAGTGAATCAGTTGCTTGGAAAGACGGTTCTTCAAAGACAAGAAAAAAACTGTGTAAATAACTGGAAATATTTCAAGATCGCAGTCATCCGGAGTTGAACTTACCGAGCAAGATGAATGATGATGAGATCACGTCTTCATTCTTTTCTCCGAAGAAGGATGATTTCACACCGCATAAACACGTTTTTGCGAAGCTTTTCTGAAACCCTCATAAGGTCGTCATCTGGTACGTTTCATTCGCGAATGATTTATAAGCCGCCCTGTCACAGCAATACCTCCAGCTGATATAGCAGCGGAACATCAACTGATGCAAATGTTCAACCTACTACCAGCAGTCGAGGTGAAAATATTTCGATGTTTTACAAAATAAAGTAAGGTTTGTTATGCTTACAGAACAAGACAAAAGTGGGTTTAAAGTTTCGCAACGAGAGTTGGGGAAAAAAAAGGCGAATTCGAATCTGGGTATGGTAAAATAAAAAAAAAAAAACTACTAAAGAATGTTCTTTCTGTGGGGCTTGAACCGAAGCCGCTTCGGCCACGCAATGGTATCGCGTTGGCTGGCGGTGACACTGCTAGGGTCTGGGTTCGAATCCCGGAATGGAATAGTTGTGCGTATGTGTTTGTATGAGAAACCAGGACAAGCCGTATTGAGCTTTAGGTTATCTTGTCCTTTTAAAAAAAAAAAGTCACTTTCTCTCAGCCATCGAAAAAACAAATTCAGTCGTTGGGACTTCAATTACATTTGAGAAGATATTTCTCCTAAAATCCAGTTACCTGGTTTCTCAGCGGGTCACAGTTAGGATGATCGGTAATGGGAATTCATTTCAGTGTCAGTATAGGGACAGCCGTCCCGTGGTCGAGTGGTTAGCACGCTTGGAGACTGACCTAAGGGACCTGGGTTCGAGCCCCGTATTAGGCATGGATGTGTGTGTCGTTTTTCTGCTGAGGTCCTGCCATCCTCTCAGATCTCCTACTTTGGCATATAAACTGACAGGCTCCTGTCAGACCTCTGTGGCAAGCAGCTGCTCGAGGGGGTATTTATTTTTTTTTTTATTTTATAGGGACAGGCATCTGCTTTCAAACTTACTATCACTGTATCTTCCATATGTTTTCTACGTTTAAATTCTATTTGCGTTTCTTTCATTTCTATGGATTATTGTGTATAATTCAATGTTGACTCTTTTGATATGTAACGTGATATATTTATGTCCATAAGGTATTTCAAGATAAGATTCTATAGCTTATTGAGGCCTTTTTTACAAAAATACTAGACCCGATAAGGACTAATACACGAGAGTCCTGTGACAGACGTTAAAAGATGGCATGCTTTTGTTACAAATCACTTGCTGGGTTGGGTTGGTTGGGATATTTTACTTCGGAGCGGCACTCTTTTGCACACCATGGGCTAAATGACCAGGTCACATGGACCCCGAAAGCTCAGAGAAGGTTGGGGGAGGGGACCGACTGGAACAGCTGTTGGGAGACAGATGGTAGCTTCCCGTCAAGGCCATCCAGCGTGTTCTTTAACGTGCACAGGGTATGGCTCTCCCGCACACGGAGCCACGGCTTAACGTCCCATCCGACCGACGGCGGCCTTTCCAAGCCCTTCGGTGTCCCTTACTGACCGTGAGCAGGGCGGGGAATTTTGCGGAGATAAATCTCAACGCTGACCCAGCTGGGACTCGAACCTGGGAACTACAGATTACGAGCCTGGCGCGCTACCGACTGAGCCACCCCCGCCCCATCACTTGCTGGAAATTGCGGTTTCAGAATGAGAATATTTATTTTTGATTATGACATAAAAATTTGTATGAGGAAAGTTATCATATATACAGTATACTGTATATACCCATCCCCCGATTTACACGCCAGATAGGTTCAAGAACATCACCGTGTAAATTGAAACCGTGCAAATCGAGACTAACAGCTTATGGAAAAATGGGGGACAGTTTCCAAAAAAAAGAATTGCTATTAATAAAATGTAACCTGAAAGTTTCATTTATAACATTTAGCTCAAATGTCAGTTACGCAATAAATATAAACATTAATGTAGGGTTATTTTGAAACATATTTGCGCTAATTCAGATATGCTTAGATTTATATACATCAATTTTTGGTTTACGAAAAATACTTATCTTTGATGTAGACGTGTTTTATTGACATATTTTTCGAAGTGTTCTATTAGACGTACATTATCGAATTTGAAGACGAAATTTGAAAGAAGGATATTTATGAAGATTGTTTTGGATTGTTTTACCTCTGAGCGGCACTTTTTTGCACACCATGGGCTAAATGGCCAGGCCACAAGGACCCCGAAGGCTCAGAAAAGGCTGGGGGTGGGGACCCACTGGAACAGCTGTTGGGAGACAGATGGTAGCCTCCCGTCAAGGCCATCCAGCGTGTTCTTTAACGTGCACAGGGTATGACGCTCCCGCACACGGGGCCACGGCTTAACGTCCCATCCGACGGACGGCGGCCTTTCCAAGCCCATCGGTGTCCCCCACTGACCGTGGGCAGGGCGGGGGATATTTATGAAATGAATATAAATTTGGAAGTAATCATTTGTGCCAACACTTAATGCTTTACTTTGTAAAATTAATATTTATATGAAAATTTATGAAACAGTGTATACGAATCAGATACATTTAGCCCACATAATAATCTGCAAAGCTAAACTTGCTGTTACAAAAGAAATAAAACATGGTTTTAACTATCCTGAAAGAATTCAGCGAGAAAAGAGTCAGATTTCGCTGCCGATCCGAAACAAGTTTTATTTTATTAAGATGTTGCATTAGAATGGCAAGAATGTAATTTTACAAAAAGAATCTAAACATAATTTGTTGCAGATGCCGATTTTATATTTCTCCGCCCTGCCCACGGTCAGTAGGGGACACCGATGGGCTTGAAAAGGCCGCCGACCGTCGGATGGGACGTTAAGCCGTGGTCCCGTGTGCGGGAGAGCCATACCCTGTGCACGTTAAAGAACACACTGGATGGCCTTGACGGGAGGCTACCATCTGTCTCCCAACAGCTGTTCCAGTGGGTCCCCTCCCCCAACCTTCTCTGAGCCTTCGGGGTCCTTGTGGCCTGGCCATTTAGCCCATGGTGTGCAAAAAAGTGCCGCTCAGAGGTAAAACAATCCAATCCAATCCAAAGCCGATTTTATTAATATAAGCATTTACTATTATCTGTTTATTTATGAAAATAAATGATATCAATTGAAACAATCTAGCTGATTTTTACCTTGGGATATCAGTCGAATAGCCAATCTTGAGCTATACAACTACAACTTCATAATATGTATAAGATCTACATGCATTTAAAAAGAAATTAAAACCGTACCTTTTAAAACCTAGTCTATATTTGTATAAAACTGAAGTGGTTGCATTTTATGGCCTGGTATAACCAAAATCGTGTAAATCGAGGGATGGATGTACATGTATTTGCTTTTTGGTTTCATAAGCTCTGTACACAGAAAATGCTCTCGTCTTTTTGTGTATTTGAAATATTTTTTAACATTTTTCAATTTTCTTTTTTAGAGACTAATAGATTGAAAAAATTGACACTGTTGTATTCTATTTCCTGCAGATAAGCTATGTAGCTTGTAGAGACAACTGAAATTTATTTTTTAATATTTTGATGAGAGAATCATGATTTAATTATTTTAAGAAAGATAGTTGGAAATGAGCATTTTAAGGATTTTGGTGCCCGTGAACAGTTTGTCTTCAATTTGTCTGGTTCCCTTTATTCTAGTTTTTCGACCAAATACACTAAATTTAGTTATATCTACATTTTATTATTACTCTTATCTTATTAACCTAGTTTATTAACATCATTTAAACTTATTCTAATTAGGTTGCCATTTCACTATAATATTTATTATAAAACTAAAGGATTATATGCTAACTTTACAGTTGAACTCTTGAGCTTACCTAGGTTTTCTATTTAGCCATTCACTATATTTTTGCATAAGCCTATTTAGGTAATTTCGCCATTGAACACGTTATTGTAAATATGATTTAACTTTATTTATATTATATTTCTATTAAGATTATTCCAATGATCAAATATTAGTTATCCTTATTCCTCTTAGCCTTGTAAGTTAGCTTTTTCTTGTCTTTTGTTGTCCTCTCAAATATATTTATCCTCTATTTTTTATCTTGATTATTAGTTCCGTGATCATGTCAAACTTTCATAGCATGTAACCATCTTTCGTTGGACGTTAACTATAAAAACAGGCCACAATCGATATATAACGCTAGATAGCCGCAGGCTGTTAGACCTGGCAAGGGTTGGGTTGTTTTACCTCTGAGCGGCACTTTTTTGCACACCATGGGCTAAATGGCCTGGTCACATGGACCCCGAAGGCCCAGAGAAGGTTGGGGGAGGGGACCCACTGGAAGAGCTATTGGGAGACAGATGGTAGCCTCCCATCAAGGCCATCCAGCGTGTTCTTTAACGTGCACAGGTTATGGCTCTCCCGTACACGGGGCCACGGCTTAACGTCCCATCCGACGGACGGCGGCCTTTCCAAGCCCATCGGTGTCCCCTACTCACCGTTGGCAAGGCAGGGAATTTTGCGGAGATAAATCTCAACGCTGACCGAGCTGGGACTCGAACCTGGGAACTACAAATTACGAGCCTGTCGCGCTACCGACTGAGCCACCCCCGCCCCAGACCTGGCAAGATCACCACGAAGGTATTAAACATGAAAAATTCATGAACAAGAATATATTGAAAAAAACAACAAGATGTAAGAAAGAGGGATTAATATTTGTTCTCATAAGTGTACGATAAGCCTTAAACTAATTTGTAGACATCAGACCTTTTCTTATGACTAATTTGCAGCTTATTTTACCTCATTGAGATGCATATAAAAAATTTTTGCACCTACTTTTTATTTAAAACCACAGTACCGCAGAAATCAATGTAACCAGAAACCAACCTGTGATATTCTTTGTAGTACAGTAGCACATATTATCATTTCAAAAGCCAATGAAACCAGAGACCAACTTAATGGCATTCATTGAAAGTAACCAGACTACTATATGTTAACATGACTCTTACAACTCTTTCTATTATTACGTTTTTCTCGTAAGGATCACGCAAGTGGTAATAACGCACATAACCTAAGTTTGATGAGTTTTAAATTTGCATTATATCGTATTCGTAATGAGAGCACCTGACATATTGTTCTTCTTTTACTTTGTGAAAGAAAGATAAAAATGACAGAGATTTCACAAATGTTAGAGGAAATTCTTGACTGTCTTTTACTTGCTCTATCATCCAAACTTGCAACTAGTCGAAGTTTAACAGGTTTTTAAAACTTGTATCCAAAGTCCGATGTGGCTAATTTCCTCCCATTATGACCCTGTTTAACGTCAGTCTGAACCAGACAGACTCATTAGGTATGCACTTTATGACCATTATCGCTATTGCCTTCTGTTGCGTTGCATTGTGGAGGAACTTAAGACGGCAATCATTGTTAAGCATAACGGTGCTTGCAAATTACAGTTTTGTTCTTGTAATAGCCCATTCCTACAACAGCAAACATCAAAATGTTAACCTACATAATTTATGTGAATTGTTTCGGATTTGAATGGTGGGAATTTATTTCTGCAAATAATTCACGTTGATTAAAATGACAGACTGGAGTGCTACCGTTTTAGTATCACGATTAAGAGTAATATCGATAAAGGATCACAATTACTTTTAAATCTACTGTAATAACTGATCCTGGTTTCTTTAACTGAAGAACGGAGGTTAACTCAGTCGTTAACGCACCAGGCTAGTAATCCCTTATTCCCAGGTTTGAGTCCCAATTGCACCTGCGTTGAAGTTTAATTCAATTCATTACCGCTTTACCATCGGGGAGAAACAGGATAACATGGGTTTGGAAGGGGCACCGTCCGTCGGGTGGAATGTTAACCCGAGGTTTGCGTTAAGGAGCACCACACTCGGTACAATTTAAAGAAAATGAATGACTTTGATGGGAGGCTTCCGTTTGTCTCCAAAGAGTTGTCGAGTGGAATCCGATCCCCTACCGAAACTCCGATACATTGGGAGCTTTGTGGCCTGCTTATTACATGCACAAAAGTGCAGAGGTTAGATCTGTCGGTAATTTGAGGTGGGTGGGTGGGAGGGAGGACTGGCTCAGTTGGTATATCGCCAGGCTCTGTAGTTCTTAGATTCGAGAGCCAATTGGGTGAATGTTGAGAGTTTTCTCCGCTAACCTCTACTCTTCTCTCGGAGAGAAAGAGGATACTGATGGCCTCGGAAAGACCACCGTCCTTTGGATGGAACATTAAACCATGAACCGTATAAGAAAGCCACATTCTATACCTGTTAAAGACAATGTATGGTCTTGAAGTCAAGGGGTGCAATACGTAGGTATACTTCTGATATTATCTTCTTGATCATATGCAAAATGAGAATCACATTAGAGAGTATCAAAATGATTTTATGTTTGTGAACCTAACCTTTTCGATTGACCTTATTAATAGGCAAGTCTCAAAGATTCCAAGGTTTCAGAGTTTGCGTAGGAGAACAGGATCTGCTGGACAACTGTTAGGAGACTTCGGGTGCAACGATTCAACAGACCATGGGAACAAAGGTTTTTGGTTGGTTCCGGTTGCTTTACCTCTGTGCTACACTACTGTGCACATAGTAATCTACTAAACGGCCAGGTCACAAGTACCTCAACGGATCAGAGAAAGAGAAGGCGAAGGGAAGCTACTGAACAAATATTAGATGAGAGAAGTTTCCCGTAATGGCATGTAGTGTGCATAACGTAAGATTCTTCTTCTGATGGGTGTTGGCTCATTCGGTAGCATGCCCAGGCTCGTAATCTGTAGTTACAAGGTTCGAATCCTAACTGTGGCAGCATTGAGATTTATCGCGGCTAAACTTGTCCTCGGTGAGATAGGTGACTCAGATGGGCTTCAAAAGGACGCCGTCCATCAGATGATACTTAAGGCAATGGTTCCGTGTGCAGGATAACCACACCATGTGATCATTAAAGAACATGCTGGGTGGCCTTGACAGGAGGCTTCTATCTCCTACAATTGAACAGTGGGTCTTCTTCCCCCAATTTTCTTCTGAGCCCTTGGATCCTTGTTACCTGGTCATTTAACCTGTTGTGTACATAAAAGTGACGCTCAGAAATAAACAGCCTAACAACCTAACCAACTTATTCACTAACCAACTGCTCACTTAGCGTCCTTTTCAAAGAATATTTGACTTTCCAAGAATGACTTTCCAAGAACTTTCCAATGTGTTTCTTTTCCAGTGAGGGCAGAGAGGGCAGAAAATACCAATGCAAGAATAGTGGTAGAAAATACCAATGCAGGCATAGTGGTAGAAAATACCAATGCAAGAATAGTGGTAGAAAATACCAATGTAGGAATAGTGGTAGAAAATACCAATGCAAGAATAGTGGTAGAAAATACCAATGTAGGCATAGTGGTAGAAAATACCAATGCAAGAATAGTGTTAGAAAATACCAATGTAGGCTGGGTTGTTTGGGTTGTTTTACCTCTGAGCGGCACTTTTTTGCACACCATGGGCTAAATGGCCAGGTCACATGGACCCCGAAGGCTCAGAGAAGGTTGGGGGAGGGGACCCACTGGAACATCTGTTGGGAGACAGATGGTAGACTCCCGTCAAGGCCATCCAGCGTGTTCTTTAACGTGCACAGGGTATGGCTCTCCCGCACACGGTGCCACGGCTTAACGTCCCATCCGACGGACGGCGGCATTTCCAAGCCCAGCGGTGTCCCCTACTGACCGTGGGCAGGGCGGGGATATTTTGCGGAGATAAATCTCAACGCTGACCCAGCTGGGACTCGAACCTGGGAACTACAGATTACGAGCCTGGCGCGCTACCGACTGAGCCACCCCCGCCCCACCAATGTAGGCATAGTGGTAGAAAATACCAATGCAAGAATAGTGGTAGAAAATAACAACGCAGGTATAGTGGCACTTCGAAAATGTTAAAGAGAAGAATGTCAAAGACCCTCTCTGAAATGCATATCTCTGAAATACATCTAGTATAATATATAATACCCATAAATGTTAACAAAGCACTTTCTGGCAGGCAATTGTGTCTCATTCCAAGTTACAGGTATCGCCACGAGCAGCAGATCTCCCCATCAGCTATTTACACTAAGTCACTGCCAAAAATCGTCTTTTATGAGTTCGGAAATGGTTCGAAGAGACTGCAGAGATATGAGATTTTCCCCCTGGCAGCCACCAGGGGAAATTTCCATCACCACAATTAGTATCATGGAGAAAAATTGCGAGAAGGTTTGGATTGTGGTAATCGATCGAACATATCTTTACCTTGTCGAAAAGATCTGGCAGCTGCAGTATAATATAAATGGTTTAAAAAGCCATTATGACGTTTTCCAGAAACTGCAGTAATACCTGCAATTTCATGCGCAGCTGCCATTAAGACAGGTAGTTTTCCACTGTCATACTGACATAAAGTTTCTGATTTTTTTTAATACAAAATGTATGTAGAAGTACTAGACAGGAAAAAAATAGAAATAATTTCACGCTTTGTCAATAGGAAGTGAGATTGAGAGCTCAGTAACTTCTTGAAAAAGCTTTTCTAAGGGAAAAGTGTGACCGAAAATGCAAAATTTTAACCAAATCAATAAAATCTCGAATTTCAGCAATATTTGTTTTTATTTAAGGAATTACGAAAGCTGAAATATCTAACAATATCTTAGATCGTTCTGCAAAAATTATTGTCTCAAATTGAAATAACCAATGTAAAAGATTTTAGACACTGTACAATTAGGCTCTCATCCAAAGGTTGGCGCAAAACGTTTGCCCATTGATAACACTCCCTATCGATGACGCACTACTACTTTCATAACTCTCAACTCTCCTCTCATAACGTAGGCGACGGCAGCGTTTCCAGAGATTTCGTACATTTGCGGCCGATCCTGAACCACCGCAGCTAGGAATCCGATCTATAAACCCTACTCAGAAATAACCAAGTGAGACCACCACACCAAATTTGGGACCGATTGGTCAAGTATCTGCCAATTACAGGGAGCCGAATACTGTACGAGTATCCGAACATCTGCCCGGAATACGGTTGAAAGCTTAGAGCAATGGTTCCCATCTTTTTAGAGTTGTGATTCCCAATCTCTTATAACACTGGTTCCCAATCCTTTAAAGCAGGAGTTCCCAACTTTAAGAAGATTGGTTCCCAACATTTTAGAGTTGTGATTCCCAATCTTTTATAGCACTGTTTCCCAATCTTTAAAGCAGTACTTTTAGAGCAGTGGTTCCCAACTTTTTTGAGCTGTGATTATCAATCGCTTATATCACTGGTTCCAAATCCTTTAAAGCAGGAATTCCCAACTATAAAAAAGGGTTGGGTTGGGTTGTTTTACCTCTGAGCGGCACTCTTTTGCACACCATGGGCTAAATGGCCAGGTCACATGGACCCCGAAGGCTCAGAGAAGGTTGGGGGAGGGGACCCACTGGAAGAGCTATTGGGAGACAGATGGTAGCCTCCCATCAAGGCCATCCAGCGTGTTCTTTAACGTGCACAGGTTATGGCTCTCCCGTACACGGGGCCACGGCTTAACGTCCCATCCGACGGACGGCGGCCTTTCCAAGCCCATCGGTGTCCCCTACTCACCGTTGGCAAGGCAGGGAATTTTGCGGAGATAAATCTCAACGCTGACCGAGCTGGGACTCGAACCTGGGAACTACAAATTACGAGCCTGTCGCGCTACCGACTGAGCCACCCCCGCCCCAGACCTGGCAAGATCACCACGAAGGTATTAAACATGAAAAATTCATGAACAAGAATATATTGAAAAAAACAACAAGATGTAAGAAAGAGGGATTAATATTTGTTCTCATAAGTGTACGATAAGCCTTAAACTAATTTGTAGACATCAGACCTTTTCTTATGACTAATTTGCAGCTTATTTTACCTCATTGAGATGCATATAAAAAATTTTTGCACCTACTTTTTATTTAAAACCACAGTACCGCAGAAATCAATGTAACCAGAAACCAACCTGTGATATTCTTTGTAGTACAGTAGCACATATTATCATTTCAAAAGCCAATGAAACCAGAGACCAACTTAATGGCATTCATTGAAAGTAACCAGACTACTATATGTTAACATGACTCTTACAACTCTTTCTATTATTACGTTTTTCTCGTAAGGATCACGCAAGTGGTAATAACGCACATAACCTAAGTTTGATGAGTTTTAAATTTGCATTATATCGTATTCGTAATGAGAGCACCTGACATATTGTTCTTCTTTTACTTTGTGAAAGAAAGATAAAAATGACAGAGATTTCACAAATGTTAGAGGAAATTCTTGACTGTCTTTTACTTGCTCTATCATCCAAACTTGCAACTAGTCGAAGTTTAACAGGTTTTTAAAACTTGTATCCAAAGTCCGATGTGGCTAATTTCCTCCCATTATGACCCTGTTTAACGTCAGTCTGAACCAGACAGACTCATTAGGTATGCACTTTATGACCATTATCGCTATTGCCTTCTGTTGCGTTGCATTGTGGAGGAACTTAAGACGGCAATCATTGTTAAGCATAACGGTGCTTGCAAATTACAGTTTTGTTCTTGTAATAGCCCATTCCTACAACAGCAAACATCAAAATGTTAACCTACATAATTTATGTGAATTGTTTCGGATTTGAATGGTGGGAATTTATTTCTGCAAATAATTCACGTTGATTAAAATGACAGACTGGAGTGCTACCGTTTTAGTATCACGATTAAGAGTAATATCGATAAAGGATCACAATTACTTTTAAATCTACTGTAATAACTGATCCTGGTTTCTTTAACTGAAGAACGGAGGTTAACTCAGTCGTTAACGCACCAGGCTAGTAATCCCTTATTCCCAGGTTTGAGTCCCAATTGCACCTGCGTTGAAGTTTAATTCAATTCATTACCGCTTTACCATCGGGGAGAAACAGGATAACATGGGTTTGGAAGGGGCACCGTCCGTCGGGTGGAATGTTAACCCGAGGTTTGCGTTAAGGAGCACCACACTCGGTACAATTTAAAGAAAATGAATGACTTTGATGGGAGGCTTCCGTTTGTCTCCAAAGAGTTGTCGAGTGGAATCCGATCCCCTACCGAAACTCCGATACATTGGGAGCTTTGTGGCCTGCTTATTACATGCACAAAAGTGCAGAGGTTAGATCTGTCGGTAATTTGAGGTGGGTGGGTGGGAGGGAGGACTGGCTCAGTTGGTATATCGCCAGGCTCTGTAGTTCTTAGATTCGAGAGCCAATTGGGTGAATGTTGAGAGTTTTCTCCGCTAACCTCTACTCTTCTCTCGGAGAGAAAGAGGATACTGATGGCCTCGGAAAGACCACCGTCCTTTGGATGGAACATTAAACCATGAACCGTATAAGAAAGCCACATTCTATACCTGTTAAAGACAATGTATGGTCTTGAAGTCAAGGGGTGCAATACGTAGGTATACTTCTGATATTATCTTCTTGATCATATGCAAAATGAGAATCACATTAGAGAGTATCAAAATGATTTTATGTTTGTGAACCTAACCTTTTCGATTGACCTTATTAATAGGCAAGTCTCAAAGATTCCAAGGTTTCAGAGTTTGCGTAGGAGAACAGGATCTGCTGGACAACTGTTAGGAGACTTCGGGTGCAACGATTCAACAGACCATGGGAACAAAGGTTTTTGGTTGGTTCCGGTTGCTTTACCTCTGTGCTACACTACTGTGCACATAGTAATCTACTAAACGGCCAGGTCACAAGTACCTCAACGGATCAGAGAAAGAGAAGGCGAAGGGAAGCTACTGAACAAATATTAGATGAGAGAAGTTTCCCGTAATGGCATGTAGTGTGCATAACGTAAGATTCTTCTTCTGATGGGTGTTGGCTCATTCGGTAGCATGCCCAGGCTCGTAATCTGTAGTTACAAGGTTCGAATCCTAACTGTGGCAGCATTGAGATTTATCGCGGCTAAACTTGTCCTCGGTGAGATAGGTGACTCAGATGGGCTTCAAAAGGACGCCGTCCATCAGATGATACTTAAGGCAATGGTTCCGTGTGCAGGATAACCACACCATGTGATCATTAAAGAACATGCTGGGTGGCCTTGACAGGAGGCTTCTATCTCCTACAATTGAACAGTGGGTCTTCTTCCCCCAATTTTCTTCTGAGCCCTTGGATCCTTGTTACCTGGTCATTTAACCTGTTGTGTACATAAAAGTGACGCTCAGAAATAAACAGCCTAACAACCTAACCAACTTATTCACTAACCAACTGCTCACTTAGCGTCCTTTTCAAAGAATATTTGACTTTCCAAGAATGACTTTCCAAGAACTTTCCAATGTGTTTCTTTTCCAGTGAGGGCAGAGAGGGCAGAAAATACCAATGCAAGAATAGTGGTAGAAAATACCAATGCAGGCATAGTGGTAGAAAATACCAATGCAAGAATAGTGGTAGAAAATACCAATGTAGGAATAGTGGTAGAAAATACCAATGCAAGAATAGTGGTAGAAAATACCAATGTAGGCATAGTGGTAGAAAATACCAATGCAAGAATAGTGTTAGAAAATACCAATGTAGGCTGGGTTGTTTGGGTTGTTTTACCTCTGAGCGGCACTTTTTTGCACACCATGGGCTAAATGGCCAGGTCACATGGACCCCGAAGGCTCAGAGAAGGTTGGGGGAGGGGACCCACTGGAACATCTGTTGGGAGACAGATGGTAGACTCCCGTCAAGGCCATCCAGCGTGTTCTTTAACGTGCACAGGGTATGGCTCTCCCGCACACGGTGCCACGGCTTAACGTCCCATCCGACGGACGGCGGCATTTCCAAGCCCAGCGGTGTCCCCTACTGACCGTGGGCAGGGCGGGGATATTTTGCGGAGATAAATCTCAACGCTGACCCAGCTGGGACTCGAACCTGGGAACTACAGATTACGAGCCTGGCGCGCTACCGACTGAGCCACCCCCGCCCCACCAATGTAGGCATAGTGGTAGAAAATACCAATGCAAGAATAGTGGTAGAAAATAACAACGCAGGTATAGTGGCACTTCGAAAATGTTAAAGAGAAGAATGTCAAAGACCCTCTCTGAAATGCATATCTCTGAAATACATCTAGTATAATATATAATACCCATAAATGTTAACAAAGCACTTTCTGGCAGGCAATTGTGTCTCATTCCAAGTTACAGGTATCGCCACGAGCAGCAGATCTCCCCATCAGCTATTTACACTAAGTCACTGCCAAAAATCGTCTTTTATGAGTTCGGAAATGGTTCGAAGAGACTGCAGAGATATGAGATTTTCCCCCTGGCAGCCACCAGGGGAAATTTCCATCACCACAATTAGTATCATGGAGAAAAATTGCGAGAAGGTTTGGATTGTGGTAATCGATCGAACATATCTTTACCTTGTCGAAAAGATCTGGCAGCTGCAGTATAATATAAATGGTTTAAAAAGCCATTATGACGTTTTCCAGAAACTGCAGTAATACCTGCAATTTCATGCGCAGCTGCCATTAAGACAGGTAGTTTTCCACTGTCATACTGACATAAAGTTTCTGATTTTTTTTAATACAAAATGTATGTAGAAGTACTAGACAGGAAAAAAATAGAAATAATTTCACGCTTTGTCAATAGGAAGTGAGATTGAGAGCTCAGTAACTTCTTGAAAAAGCTTTTCTAAGGGAAAAGTGTGACCGAAAATGCAAAATTTTAACCAAATCAATAAAATCTCGAATTTCAGCAATATTTGTTTTTATTTAAGGAATTACGAAAGCTGAAATATCTAACAATATCTTAGGTCGTTCTGCAAAAATTATTGTCTCAAATTGAAATAACCAATGTAAAAGATTTTAGACACTGTACAATTAGGCTCTCATCCAAAGGTTGGCGCAAAACGTTTGCCCATTGATAACACTCCCTATCGATGACGCACTACTACTTTCATAACTCTCAACTCTCCTCTCATAACGTAGGCGACGGCAGCGTTTCCAGAGATTTCGTACATTTGCGGCCGATCCTGAACCACCGCAGCTAGGAATCCGATCTATAAACCCTACTCAGAAATAACCAAGTGAGACCACCACACCAAATTTGGGACCGATTGGTCAAGTATCTGCCAATTACAGGGAGCCGAATACTGTACGAGTATCCGAACATCTGCCCGGAATACGGTTGAAAGCTTAGAGCAATGGTTCCCATCTTTTTAGAGTTGTGATTCCCAATCTCTTATAACACTGGTTCCCAATCCTTTAAAGCAGGAGTTCCCAACTTTAAGAAGATTGGTTCCCAACATTTTAGAGTTGTGATTCCCAATCTTTTATAGCACTGTTTCCCAATCTTTAAAGCAGTACTTTTAGAGCAGTGGTTCCCAACTTTTTTGAGCTGTGATTATCAATCGCTTATATCACTGGTTCCAAATCCTTTAAAGCAGGAATTCCCAACTATAAAAAAGGGTTGGGTTGGGTTGTTTTACCTCTGAGCGGCACTCTTTTGCACACCATGGGCTAAATGGCCAGGTCACATGGACCCCGAAGGCTCAGAGAAGGTTGGGGGAGGGGACCCACTGGAACAGCTGTTGGGAGACAGATGGTAGCCTCCCGTCAAGGCCATCCAGAGATTTCTTTAACGTGCACAGGGTATGGCTCTCCCGCACATGGGGCCACGGCTTAACGTCCCACCCGACGGACGGCGGCCTTTCCAAGCCCATTGGTGTCCCCAACTGACCGTGGGCAGGGCGGGGAATTTTGCGGAGATAAATCTCAACGCTGACCCAGCTGGGACTCGAAACCTGGGAACTACAGATTACGAGCCTGGCGCGCTACCGAATGAACCCCCCCCCGCCCCCCCAACTATAAAAAGAGTGGTTCCCAAAGTTTTAGAGTTTTGATTCTCAATCTCATATAGCATTGGTTCCTAAACTTTTAGAGCAGTGGTTCTCAACCTTTTATGCTTCACGTACCCCCTGGAAATGTGTAGTAACTGGCGTACCCCTTGTATAGATAGATAAAACTAGTTATAGTATAACAATGGTTATTTTTGCTTTCTTACTAGATCTGGCGGCTTTTGAGCTTTCACGGCGTATTCCTGAAAATTTTACCGCATACTCCAGAAGGGTACGCCGTACCCTACGTTGAGAACCCCTATTTCAAAGCACTAATTCCTGAAGGTTGGTTCCTAACTTATAAGTAAGATTCCCAATCTCTTATAGCGGTGGTTCCCGACTTACTGCAACTACCCTGAATCATTTAAATAGGTTAAGACCGGACCACCGCAGGCCAATTCTACAACTTCCCTACCAGGGAGATGGAATACAACAACGCTTGACAAGCCACTGCTCTTATTGCGCAATAGTGACATCGTTACAGAGGCAACAATACGTACCGATTATTACAGACATTGGAATTGCATCACGTGCCTTGATTTTAATTGATTGCACAAATGGATACTTTAGATGTTTGATTACTTAGAATTCCTCTCCTGAATAATCTATTGCTCACAGAACCAAGAGGCATTCTCATCAGTTGTCCAGGATCATTGCCCATACGTTTGTTGGCTAGATTACAATGAGAGTGATTCTTAACTTCGTTTAAACAACTCGCAAAAAATTCTCATGAAAACAAATAATCATCTTAATCCCCACAATAAAGTAAAAGGTAAAAAGAAGATATTTCGCTTAGTAGTATTGACGAAAGCGGGTTGAATTTTTTTACCAGTACTGAACACTTTTACATTGGCACGGATCAAGGTTAGTTCAGATAATCTATCTCACTAATAAGCAGACCAATTTTGCTGTACCAGTAAGTAACTTAACACATTTTGTTCGACGAATTACATCAAAAATATCATTAAACATTACTCATTCAATAAATGACTATTGATTGCAATAGAAAAACTATTGATTAATGTTTACTGACTATAATTAATAATTTTAATAAATAAACTTTTTATGCTCCTTCTTTGCTTGTTGGTACAACGCACGAACCCGAAGCTTTCTTGAGTAATGGTTCTCAGCTTTCTAGAGGGGTGATTCCCAATCTCTCATAGCAGTGGTTCCCAACTTTTAAAGTAGATGGTTCCCAAACTTTTGGAACAGTGGTTACGAACTGTTTAGAGCAGGGAGTTCCAAATTTTTAGAACAGTGGTTGCCAACCGTTTAGAGCAGTGAGTCCCATCCTTAAGAACAATGGTTCCCAATTCTTTAGAGCAATGGTTCCCAGCCTTTCAGAAAGATGGTTCCAAACTTCTAGAACAGTGTTTGCCAACCGTTTAGAGTAGCGGTTGCCAACTTCTTGGAGCAGTGTGTGCGAACTTTAAGAACAATGGTTCCCAAACTTTTAGAGCAGTGGATCCCAACGTATTAGAGAAATTTTCCTTAATCTATTAGAGAAGTAGTCCCCAACCACTTATAACAGTGGTCTCCGCTCTTTTTCAGCCCGGAGACCCCTATACTCTTTTTAACGAACTTCTTCATGGAGTAAAAATTATTTTTTCCTCTATAAAACTTGTTTAAATATTTATTGAACAGGCAATTTACGAGTATTTTGATATTGTATCCATGGGTTGGGTTGTTTTAGCTCTGAGCGACATCTTTTGCACACCATGGGCTAAATGGCCAGGTCACATGGACCCCGAAGGCTCAGAGAAGGTTGGGGGAGGGGACCCACTGGAACAGCTGTTGGGAGACAGATGGTAGCCTCCCGTCAAGGCCATCCAGCGTGTTCTTTAACGTGCACAGGGTATGGCTCTCCCGCACACGGGCCCACGGCTTAACGTCCCATCCGACGGACGGCGGCCTTTCCAAGCCCATCGGTGTCCCCTACTGACCGTGGGCAGGGCGGGGAATTTTGCGGAGATAAATCTCAACGCTGACCCAGCTGGGACTAGAATCTGGGAACTACAGATTACGAGCCTGGCGCGCTACCGACTGAGCCACCCCCGCCCCTACGGAGGTCCGAACCCAGATCCCCTATAACTTTAGCGTTAATGTGAAGTCATTCGATATCCCTGCACCGGAGATACGATTTCTTGTTGTTCGGTTCTGCAACCGCCAACTGTCATTAAATCGTAATTGACCAATCGTTTCCAGACAGGACAAACCCAGTTGCTTGCTCTTTCAGCCTTATGATTAATGGAGGCGATCAATTTCAGTATGGACATTCATTGCAAGAGATGTATAAACTAAACATTTACTAATGCCGCAATTTAAGGCTCGTGCATTTATTAAATGTTACATTCGTTAAATGATTATATGACAAAGTATCGTTTGAACATTTGCGTAGCAGACATCTTATAAGAATTATATACTTGCAGTCCCGACTAATACGATAGATGCGTTCTTCAAAGAATTCTTGTAAGGTTGTTTGGGTTGGGTTGTTTTACATCTGAGCGGCACTTATTTGTACACCATGGGCTAAATGGCCAGGTCACATGGACCCCGAAGGCTCAGAGAAGGTTGGGGGAGGGGACCCACTGGAACAGCTGTTGGGAGACAGATGATAGCCTCCCGTCAAGACCATCCAGCGTGTTCTTTAACCTGCACAGGGTATGGCTCTCCCGCACACGGGGTCACAGCTTAACGTCCCATCCAACGGACGGCGGCTTTTCCAAGCCCATCGGTGTCCCTTACTGACCGCGGGCAGGGCGGGGAATTTTGCGGAGATAAATCTCAACGCTGACCCAGCTGGGACTCGAACCTGGGAACTATAGATTACGAGCCTGGCACGCGTAAGTAAGGAGTTGCATTCCAGAATCCTAATCTTATTGACATAATTTAAATGTTATTCTTTTATTATAACTATAGTTTAGTTTATGCTTTATTTTGTTTTGTTTTTTATTTTTGTATATTTCATACGTGTAAGTCGTAATTACAGAAAAGAAACGATGATAAAGGTAGAAACAAAAAATGGCTGAATGAGTTTAATTTAAATACATAAGGAGCATCGATGGTTTTTGAATAATGAAGACGGAAATGAAAATTCCATTATTGTAAAAATTGTGGAGTAACGGAGATTGAAAACGAGAAATTGATATTTTTTTGGAAAATCTGTCGAGGAATGAGTCTGAGAATGATAAATCAGTTGTTGCAAAATTTGTTCAGTAACGATGATTGTTAATAAGAAGCTGATTTTTTTTCAGAAATTGTTGAATAATGCAGTCGAAAATGAGGAATTGATGGTTGCAAAATTATCGAGTAATGAAGATCTAAAATGAGAAATTGATAGTTTTAAAAATTGTCGAGTAATGAAGATCTAAAATGAGAAATTGATTGTTGTAAAAAGGTGTCGAGTAAAGAAGACTGAAAATGAGAAATTGATTGTTTTAAAAATTGTCGAGTAATGAAGATCTAAAATGAGAAATTGATTGTTGGAAAAAGTTGTCGAGTAATGAAGACTGAAAATGGGAAATTGATTGTTGTAAAATGTTGCCGAGTAATGAAGACTGAAAATGGAAAATTGATTGTTTTAAAAATTGTCGAGTAATGAAGATTTAAAATGAGAAATTGATTGTTTTAAAAATTGTCGAGTAATGAAGATTTAAAATGAGAAATTGATTGTTGTAAAAAGTTGTCGAGTAATGAAAACGGAAAATGGGAAATTGATTGTTTTAAAAATTGTCGAGTAATGAAGATCTAAAATGAGAAATTGATTGTTGTAAAAAGTTGTCGAGTAATGAAGACTGAAAATGAGAAATTGATTGTTTTAAAAATTGTCGAGTAATGAAGATCTAAAATGAGAAATTGATTGTTGTAAAAAGGTGAGTAAAGAAGACTGAAAATGAGAAATTGATTGTTTTGAAAATTGTCGAGTAATGAAGATTTAAAATGAGAAATTGATTGTTTTAAAAATTGTCGAGTAAAGAAGATCTAAAATGAAAAATTGACTGTTGTAAAAAGGTGTCGAGTAAAGAAGACTGCTAATGAGAAATTGATTGTTTTAAAAATTGTCGAGTAATGAAGATTTAAAATGAGAAATTGATTGTTTTAAAAATTGTCGAGTAATAAAATCTAAAATGAGAAATTGATTGTTGCAAAAAGTTGTCGAGTAATGAAGACTGAAAATGGGAAATTGATTGTTTTAAAAATTGTCGAGTAATGAAGATTTAAAATGAGAAATTGATTGTTGTAAAAAGTTGTCGAGTAATGAAAACTGAAAATGGGAAATTGTTTTAAAAATTGTCGAGTAATGAAGATCTAAAATGAGAAATTGATTGTTGTAAAAAGTTGTCGAGTAATGAAGATTGAAAAGGAGAAATGGATTGTTGTAAAAACTGTCGTAATGAAGACTGAAAATGAGAAATTGCTTGTTGTAAATTGTCGAGTAATGAAGATGAATAACTGTATATTTACAAGCATTTCTACTCTACAGGGAACAAATTATCATACGTATCCAATCAAGGTGAAGCCTTTCTACTGAAACTGCGCATTAAATTATTTAATAAGACTTTAAATATTTCTGATTTCCTGCCCTTCCCAAACATATATATTTCGAAGAGCACACTCTTTGCTACTTGATAATCGATAATTACAACTCAAAATTTTATAATGAAAACTAAAAGCCGATGGTTTTATGATGCATAATCTTAATACTGATAATGGTTTTAAAAATGTAGTAAAAAGCAAGCAAATATATAAAAAAATAATAAATATGCCGTCCCTGGGATGAGATGTTAAGCCGTTGTCTAGGCACGAAACACATGGTTTGCATGAGAGCCAAACATGTGTACATTAAAAAACAGGGCGAAAGAACATAAAGTCTCCTTCCGTATTCTAACATCTGCTCAGTGGATTAAAATATCATACTAAGCTTTGGCAATTGTGGCCCTTTTCACTTGGCCATTTAGTTTATTACATGCAGAAAGTGTATTAGAGTTAAAATAACCCTTCTCAATCGTAAACAATGCTAATGTTTTACTTTAGGCCTTGTGCCCATTATTTTTCAAATGTACATAGGACAGTATAGATAACTGAATTGATTCATTTCTTACTCCTTTCGTTTAACTGAAAAATAGTTCAGATAAATTAGCAAATAGATTGTTTCCTGTGACAGATCTGACACATATTTGCACACGACTGGCTGAATGGTAAGGTCACAAAGATTCCAAGGGTTCAGAACCAAATATGGGAAAGAGATGTTTTTTAGTTATATTCATCATCTTGAAATCAGGAAGGTTGGCCTGTGGAGCCATCTGTCTAAGAATTAATCCTTGATTTTGAAGATATTCTTTTCATCGCAACTGGTGTGAGATATTTTACCCACTGAAACAGATGGACACTTCCCGTCAAGGCGATCTTCGTGGTCTAACTTTCACGGGGTAAAGCTGTCATGCACACAGCACCACGGCTAAATTTCTCATCCTGCAGTATAATTGTGTTTATCTCACACTCAGTGATCATTGAATTATCACAACTCTAACCCATGTTTTGTCAATGGGCAGTTAATTTAGAAGATCTATAACCTCTAAAATATGTGTTTTGTGAGAAAATGTGTCTAATTTAAAGATCTCAATCAAATCTATCTAAATCTCGATTTTCAGCAATATTCTTTCAGTTGGGTTTGATCATTTTACCTATGAGAGGTACTGTTTTGCACACAGTTGATTAAATGACCAGGTCACAAGGACTCCTAGTACTCAGAGAAGGTTGGGAGAAGAGTGCGTACTTGGGCGTCTGCTAGGAGACAAATTTTAGTCTCCCGTCAAGGTCACCCAGCGTGTTCTTTAACATGCACAGGGTAGAGCTCAGACGCACACGGGGCCATGGCTTAACGTCGAATCTGACCGACGGCTGCTTTTACAAACCTATCGGATTTTTTCATAGTTTCAAACAGGTGTGGAGGTTTAAACATTTCAGAGCAGTCATGTTTTCTAAGAAATTTATCAAAAATTAAAGTAACATTCAAAGAATTATTTATACGCGCTTTTAAAATATTTCGCAATTTATCCAATGGATTGAAATAATACTTCTAATTTCAAAAGAAAATTCTTTTTTCAACAATTTCTGTTGTTAAAACTTCCATAGCTATTTAAATACTGAAAGAATATAGTTGACAATAGATATTTAGGTAGTATTACTTGAAGTCTTTAATTTACCGTTAAATATTCAAACTTCCATAACTCTTTAAATACTGAAAGAATATAGTTGAAAATGAATATTTAGATAGATATTAAGATCTTTAATTCACCTTAAATCACATTTGAAATGAAATACTTATATTAAAAATTATAGAGCTTCAAAGTTAGCATCTCATATGATCATGGAATGTCATAACTCAATGATCACACAGTGTAAGAGGGGGCGGGGTCGGGGGTGGCTCAGTCGGTAGCGCGCCAGGCTCGTAATCTGTAGTTCCCAGGTTCGAGTCCCAGCTGGGTCAGCGTTGAGATTTATCTCCGCAAAATTCCCTGCCCTGCCCACGGTCAGTAGGGGACACCGATGGGCTTGGAAAGGCCGCCGTCCGTCGGATGGAACGTTAAGCCGTCGCTCCGTGTCCGGGAGAGACATACACGTTAAAGAACACGCTGGGTGGCCTTGACGGGAGGCTACCATCTGTCTCCCAACAGCTGTTCCAGTGGGTCCCCTACCCCAACCTTCTCTGAGCCTTCGGGGTCCATGTGACCTGGCCATTTAGCCCATGGTGTGCAAAAAAGTGCCGCTCAAAGGTAAAACAATCCAATCCAACACAGTGTAAGAAAAGAAACAAGATAGTTTTACTATTTTTTTTTATCATCATCATTATCTAACTGTTTCCTTCCTTATTCTCAACACCATAATTCCTACCAAGAATTCACCGCATCGCTATAATCAACAAAGTTCACGATACTGTTTCGTAACACAACGCCTGTGTTTCTCATCTGATCAAAATCTTAAATGAATTATCCAACGCATTTTTACCGTGATTATAATTAGTTTCAGATCGTTAAAACAGAGCCTGTTTTACGCACTCAACATATAATTTTACTTCTAAACGTCGCTTGCTAATTGATCTGTCTAATTAATAGCTGTCAACGGCGAGAAATAGCGAATTACAGCGGAAGAACGACACACGTTGTGGAAAAGTGACGCTTAAAACTATCGTATGCAAAACGCGGAGTGACGTTTAAAGCTTATAAAGAAGCTTTTGTCTCTGTGGAAGAAATAAAGTATTTATGAACAGAAAATATTCCACTGGCACAGTAATGTGGATAGAGAAAAATCCCATTGGGAGCGAAATTTAGAATATGTCCCTTCGTCAGTCCTAAGAAAAAGAAAGCGTTGTCGCTTAAAATAAATAGATGGTGTAGAAAAAAAAAACAGTCGAAAGCAAAGGGCTGAGTAATTTAATTAAGTTACTGACGCAGTATGAAGTGATGCACAGTTTAAAAGGTAAAGGAGGTTAAGCTCGAAATATGCTGGATGAGTTAGAAAGGAATGTTTCAAACCACTGCTCTTGGAGGTAATGATAAGCAAACCAGCCGAAGGTGAAAGCTAGGCAAGGAACGAGAAGATTAAGAAAGGAGAAATGAGAAGCTATCTCGAGGGATTTGGTGTAATTTCTGTTGTTGATTATGAGTATTTAAACCGAATGTATAATTGCTTCGTTCAAGGTAATTTTAAAAGGGAATGATACTCGTTTATTTAGATTTATTTTTTGCTTCCTGAGCGAAAGGTGCAATATATAACGTCTGAAGGTTTTTTTATTTTTTTTATTTTCGTTATCTATTATGGGAATTTTCGATAGGGATATACCTGAAGGATAACTGTGTACCAATCTTCTCTGATGATGCACATAATCGGCAAGGTCTGGTATCTAAAGTCCGACTCCGCCTTCTTGTGGTGAGATTTTTAGTACCTTTCACCAGGGATATTGCCGATCTGGAAGGGAACGGAAGGAGAGGGCAGCTAGATCAGTGTAGCCTATTGATTTGCTTTTCTAGGGTCAGTTTTTCTTTTATTTTTATTTTCCTGCTGAGTATTGCTCAACCTCACTAGGTCTTGGTTGTGACCAGTTAAACCTATAATACTGACTAATCCGTCGCAAAGCGAGAATGTCCGTTCACCCACACTAAATTCCGACTCCATTATGTTAATATGACTGTAAGTCCATCTGTCCTATGTTAATCCGGCCTGAAGCCCGACTGCATTTTAATGATCCAAGCCGAAACCCGATATCCTTATTTTGGCCCAGCTCTAATACTGATTGTAATGAGTTGAACACCCTGACCACCCTTTGATGACCAGATCTCAAATCTGATTTCTTTATGTTTAGAAGATCTGAAGTCCAACTACACCGTGGATCCAGACTACAGTCCCCTGTGATTGGATTGGATTGTTTTACCTCTAAGTAGCACTTTTTAGCACACCATGGGCTAAATGGCCAGGTCACATGGACCCCGAAGGCTCAGAGAAGGTTGGGGGAGGGGACCAACTGGAACAGTTGTTGGGAGACAGATGGTAGCCTCCCGTTAAGGCCATCCAGCGTGTTCTTTAACGTGCACAGGTATGGCTCTCCCGCACACGGGACCACGGCTTAACGTCCCATCCGACGGGCGGCGGCCTTTTCAAGCCCATCGGTGTCCCCTACTGACCGTGGGCAGGGCGGGGAAATTTTGCGGAGAAAAATCTCAACGCTGACCCAGCTGGGACTCGAACCTGGGAACTACAGATTACGAGCCTGGCGCACTACCGACTGAGCCACCCCCGCCCCGGATCCAGACTACAGTCCCCTGTGAATGATCTAAACCTTATTGCTCTATCCAAATTGATAGTCTTCTATGGATGAAATCTAACCCCAATCCGATTCGTTTTCCGACTCCCACAAGTTGATTCTTCACGCTGCTAGTAAAATTTGCTCACTCTTATCTTAAAACATGACTTTAATTGCTGCAAATCTGTCCCTCATAACTCTTAGTTAAAGTGGCTAGAAGAACTGTCACAGAATCAGGTAATCCTCTGCTCGAATCAGAGGACAGCAGACTGATCCTTTGTTCGAATCCGAGAGACAACAGATTGATCTTCTTTTCGTGATTCGGAACACAACAGACTAATTCTCTGTTCGAAATCCGGGAGACAACAGACTGATCATCTGTTCAAATCCGGGAGACAACAGACTGATCATCTGTTCGAAATCCGGGAGACAACAGGCTGATCATCTGTTCAAATCCGGGAGACAACAGACTGATCATCTGTTCAAATCCTAGAGACACCGACAAATACTCTGTTCGATTGTCACAAGCAGGGGATATCTCTATTCAAATTAGGCAGACGGAAGGGTGAAATTTTCACACTTTCCAAACCATCACTTTTTTTTTCACCTAGTATATATTTCACCTAAATTTTCTGCTATTCTGCATCATCGTAAAACTCTCACTCTTTAACATATGTTACTTCCTGTATATGCCCTTCCTATGATTACCTAATGATTTTCCTAATGATTTTCCTGTAACACCTCTGTCGACTTTGACCGCCGTGCGATTTTTTGTTCCAGTAGGTTGATGATGCGTGGTGTCACGAGTTAACGTCTCATCAGACCGACGGCGGCTTTTACCAACAGCTCAGTATTTCCTTTTTTACCTATGGCAGAACAAGAGTTAGCGGAAAAAATCTCAGCGTATTGCAAATGGTAGTCTCGAACCTGAAAACGTTAAATATACGAGTCTTACCAGGCTGCTGACTGAGTCAACGTCTGACACTAACGTAATGTGTCCTGATTATAAGTCAAAGCCTTTAATAAATATTTGTGGTAAAGAAATACATAGTGAGCATCTCATTTTACGTGAAAAAAATTTATTTTCCACTCTAAACAAAGTCTAGCTAGCAAAGATTTATTTAAAGTTCAACAGCTTCGAAATCGAAGGTTTTTCAGTGAAATTAATTCACACCATAACATCAAGATCAGTTTTTTTAACAATGCGAATTTAAACTGATGTTAATAATGAAATCGTTGGGTTGTTTTAACCTCAGCTATTTTTTGGGCACAATGGACTAAATGGGAAGGTCACAAGGATCCCAAAAGTCTCAGAGGTGGTTCGGGATGGGTATGCACTGTACGCGCTGTTAAAAGAAAGATAGAAGCCTCTCATTAAAGCCGTTCAGCCTGTTCTTTAGCATGTGCGGGATATGGTTCTTCTGCATACGAGCTATGGTTTAACGTCCTATATGGGTGACAGCGGTCTTTCCAAGCATGATATAAATATTTCATAACATGGAAATCTCAGTGGTGTCACCAGCCGGGTTGCACCAGTTATAAATAACTACATTATGATATGATGTTAATAAAATGGAAAATAATTAATTTAAAACAACATAAAATAATTATCAATGTAAACAACAAGTGCTAGCAGGGAAAAATATCGTCAAAATAGGTAATAGGTGTATTGAATGGGTGAGTGGGCGAGCTAGTGGGTGGGCGCGTTGATACCGTCAGATAATTTTTTTCCGCGTCAAAATGTGCACTAGCCACTGCGCAAACTTTATACAACAGTATCTATTCGACAGATTTTGGGCCACCTGAAATTAACCAGATATTTGACCGATTGGTCCCAAATTTCCCTGAGGGTTTTCCCTAGGTTATCCCGTGTTGGGTTAAAAAATCTGGTCTCTGGTGGCCGTGGAACGGGATAAATATTTTGCGAATATGAGGGAACTGGCAATGGTGGGGTTGGCGTGGCAATCGCTGCTGCCAATTGTGAATGAAGAACTTATGAATGGAAGAGAATTATGTTTCGCGTCAAACTTTTGCGATCTCTAGCTAGTAAGAAGTGATATGAAACTTACAGTTGAAGGAAACTGGCTGTTAATAAGTTAGGATCACGCATCACTTCTTACCACTAGATTTATTATAGATCAGGGAGATTTTTAGATTCTGAATCAAGTGCACATTGACCATGCGTCTTATAAGTAAATTTCTGGTTAAAGATATGTTGTTGTTTTTTTTAATAAACAATAGACCAGTCAGGTAGAAGCGTATTTGTAGCAATCAATACCTTTGTTTCATGAACAGAGTAAAAAGGAAAAAAAATGAAAGTGAGTACAAGTTCAAAGCAAACGTAATGTTAACCTTGAAAATGGTTAAAAAAGAGCCTAAAATAAATGTTGAAAAGGGGGTTGTTAAAATGGGGGTTGTCACATGTTTAAAAGAGCTACAGCAAACAAAATATACATCTCGTAAAACAGAAAAAAAATAAATATATATCTTGAAGAAAGTATTGATAATAAGCAGAATATTAATCTTAAAAAAAGGCAAACAGATTGAAAAATACGTCTTAAGAACGCGAAACCAAGAAAGCAGAATTATACACATCTCGGAAAAATATGAAAAATAAGCATAATACTGTTCTTAAAAAATACCACTGAAAGTATCATAACACATTTTGAACGCAAGTAACAAAAATTTTAATGTTATTTTACATGTGTAAAGTCATATACGTGCTGTGTAACGTACATGATATAAAAAGCAGTACAATAGTTTCATAACATCAAGGTATAAAAATAAAATATTACATTGGACAAAAATTTCGTATGTCGAATGAAATGGTTAAAAATATTAATAGCTTCAATTTCATTTTCTGTAAGTGCCAAAAACTGAATTTTCGTTGGAAATAATACTCAGCAGTAACTGTTTTAATATTCGACATATACATAGTTTTCCGAAGGCACGTAAACTAAAAAATGATATTTTTAAAGACATAAAACATGGTAAGACACGTTTCCTTCTTGGGAAATGCTCACTTGGATCAAATCAGAAATTGTAGTGAATAATAGTTCAGTTGTGACTAATTCTTCAAATAATTTTCCCAATAGGTACATTTATTATTTTTCTTTCCATAAAAATGAAAACGGCAATACCCTATTAATCTTGTTTGGGGATTACTACTGGAATGTCTTCTCCATGGTGGTCATTTATAATTCTGTCTGCATGGTGGTCACTTATAATTCTTTCTGCATAGTAATCTAATTTTGTCTGCATCATTATGTATCATTATGTATCATATCATAATGTAGTCATTTATAATTGTATCTGCGTAGTAGTATTTATAATTGTGTCTGCATGGTAGTCATTTATAACTGTATCCGAATGGTGGTCATTTAAAAGTCTGTCTCCATGGTGATCGTTTATAATTCTGTCTGAATGGTTGTCACTTAAAATTCTATCTGCATAGTAGTCTGATTTTGTCTGCATAGTAGCCATTTATAATTGTATCTACATGGTGGTCATTTAAATTCTGTCTGCATTGTGGTCATTTATAATTGTGTTTACATGGTGGTCATTTATAATTGTGTTTACATGGTGGTCATTTATAATTGTGTTCACATGGTGGTCATTTACAATTGCATCTGCGTTGTGAACATTTATAATTGTTTCTGCATAGCAGTCGTTTACAAATGTCGTTTCTATGTAATTGTATTATTTTGTATTTTATATACTCTATGTCTAGGTAGTGGTAATTTTTATGCACCGTGTTTGCCTAATGGTTCTCTATTACAACTAGAAACATAAAATCAGTTTTCGAGCTCATAACTGAGATGCCAAAGGAAAGTATTTAAATGCATTTGAAATCAATGCCTTCCAAGATCATATTAATTTAGAAGCAGACTGTGCTCTTGGGAGGAATTTGTCACACTTTTAATGTCCTTCCCGTCAGATGGGTAATAAATTTGCCTTGCCCTCATTACACAGGTTATTTATTAAATGCAACATGCTATAGTTGGAAGGCATTTATTCATTTCACTGCTCCTGGAATAACTGTTGATGAGTATAAAGGGATGAAACGCGGTCGTGAAATTCTATGAGAACTTCTCATTAATAATCAAAGTGGATTTCTTTTTTATTTTTATTCCATATTTTCATGAGGGTTGGGTTGTTTTACCTCTGAGCGTCACTCTTTTGCATACCATGGGATAAATGGCCAGGTCACAAGGACCCCGAAGGCTCAGAGAAGGTTGGGGGAGGGGACCCACTGGAACAGCTGTTGGGAGGCAGATGGTAGCCTCCCGTCAAGGCCATCCAGCGTGTTCTTTAACGTGCACAGAGTATCGCTCTCCCGTAGACGGGGCCACGGCTTAACGTTCCATCCGACGGACGGTGGCCTTTCCAAGACCTTCGGTGTCCCCTACTGACCGTGGACAGGGCGGGAAGTTTTTCGGAGATAAATCTCATCGCTGACTCAGCTGGGACTCGAACCTGGGAACTGCAGATTACGAGCCTGGCGAGCTACCGACTGAGCCACCCCGCCCCTTTTTCATGAGGGGAAATAGGTATAATAACTTCATTTGTTCTAGGGTTTACTCTTATACATTTAAATTGAAGGTGATACCCATTGAAGATTATGCAATTATGACAGACGAAGAAGATGGCAACGAGATAAATGATGAGGTAAATGACGATGAAAAAATGATGAGTTGAGAATAAAAATAATTTTACATATACTACCTCACAGCATATAACATGTACTTCCCCTTTATGTGAACAGAAACACACGCTCACATCTGAAAAATGAGTTTTAAAATGAGGATATGGGAAATAAAATTCAAGATCTCAATGACAACATTCCCATTTTTTTTAGTGCGTTAGAAAATAAAACCGCTCTAATTCTCTTTTTCTCTGTTTGCTTTTAGAAGTAAATAAAAAAAAATTGGATTAAACAGATATCGATGAAATATTGCGGTTCGCATTTTCCAAATCTCCCAAAAGCTTCAATACTGCCTTCTACGATGTAAAAATTTGGAAATTACCAAAAGTTTAAACTAGCGGCTCCCAAAATTTTCCAACCCAAAGCAGTATTTTACCAAATATTATTTTCGGATCCCGCCCCCCCTTTTCTCCAAGAATTATTTTTTAAATACCTTTTTATTGAATTAAAACTAATTTTTCCTGTGTAAATTACTCTTAGGTGAAAATTAGATATCAGTAGCTTCTCAACTATTGGTTTCAAAAATCAACCCCCCCCCCCCATAAATTTCTAAATCCCTCCCATTCAGAACCATTGCTTTGAACAAATGTTGCAAACGATCAATTTATGCTATAGATTTGAAATTTTGGTTGTAGAGTGTGATGGTCAAAACGATTATATTTACAGCAATGATTTGATCTCTTACGCCGCCCTTCGGATGGGACGTTAAGCCGTGGCCCCGTGTGCGGGAGAGCCATACCCTGTGCACGTTAAAGAACACGCTGGATGGCCTTGACGGGAGGCTTCCATCTGTCTCCCAACAGCTGTTCCAGTGGGTCCCCTCCCCCAACCTTCTCTGAGCCTTAGGGGTCCATGTGACATGGCCATTTAGCCCATGGTGTGCAAAAAAGTGCCGCTCAGAGGCAAAACAACCCAACAACCCAACTTTGATCTCTTAACCTCAGTAGAGATAGGAGAACACAGCTATTTTGTCTTGAGAGAAAACACGAAAAATTATTTTCGTGTTTCATAGCTACTAAAAAATTGTTACTATTTTAATTTTTTCAATCATACCTTAGTTCGAATATTTACTGTTAAAGTTTGCAAAAGTAGGAAAATAAATAACTTCATTCCAATTGAAAATGAACATCACATATTCACCAGAGACGATGCTTCTAGTAACAATATGTTTATCCTTTAAAGATTTATGGACGCTGAAACATGTAACAGCAACCTTGTTAATCATAATAATTTGCTTTAAAAGCAAATTCAAATTGAGATAATGATTGCTTTTATAAATCGTTTATTAAAATAAATGAAATTTTAGAATTCTTTGTAAAGATTCTTTCAGCTTTCGTTAATATTGAAGAAAACGTGCTTTAAACGAGCGTAACAACAGCGCTTGCAGTTAAATGTTTCAATATTGATAACTCTTTAAATATTAAACCCAGCTGAAATTCGATATATTTCCATGAAAAGTTTATTTTACATGTTACAGAGTTATAAATATAGTTTTCCATTCGCAAAACATGGAAGTCTCACTTCTTCTTGAACGGAGGATATGTATATGTAAGGGGGTGGCTCAGTCGGTAGCGCGCCAGGCTCGTAATCTGTAGTTCCCAGGTTCGAGTCCCAGCTGGGTCAGCGTTGAGGTTTATCTCCGCAAAATTCCCCCCCTGCCCACGGTCAGTAGGGGACACCGATGGGCTTGAAAAGGCGCCGTCCGTCGGATGGGACGTTAAGCCGTGGCTCCGTGTGCGGGAGAGACATACCCTGTGCACGTTAAAGAACACGCTGGATGGCCTTGACGGAGGCTACCATCTGTCTCCCATGAGCCTTCGGGGTCCATGTGACCTGGCCATTTAGCCCATGGTGTACAAAAAAAGTGCCGCTCAGAGGTAAAACAACCCAATGTATATGTAGGAGATAATATATATATGTTGGGGGATTGTGTATGCAAATTATTCTTAAGATGAGACGGTGAGGGTTTTTGCTAAACAAAATATTATTCAGATTCTTTGTTGTAAGCATTACTTCGCCATGTGTTGCAATTTGAAAATCAGTTTGAATAAATTAATCCAAACCAGGCATGGATCTAGCAAAAAATTAAGGGGGAGGGGAACAAGTAACGCAATCGAGTTGGTAATCAAGTAACCCCTTACCCTTGCCTAGATATGGAACTGATTCAAACTTTTTATTAGTCGTTTATCAGTCTTGGATAGTTCACTTGCAATATTCAAAATTTCAGAGCATTTTCAAGATTTTCATCATTGTCGTTTTGAGAATTTCTAAATTTGTTTCGTTTCTTCTCGAAGGTAGGAAAGGGTTTTGGGTGTTTTACCTCTGAGCGGCACTTATTTGTACACCATGGGCTAAATGGCCAGGTCACATGAACCCCGAAGGCTCAGAGAAGGTTGGGGGAGGGGACCCACTGGAACAGCTGTTGGGAGACAGATGGTAGCCTCCCGTCAAGGCCATCTAGCGTGTTCTTTAACGTGCACAGGGTATGTCTCTCCCGCACACGGGGCCACGGCTTAACATCCCATCCGACGGACGGCGGCTTTTCCAAGCCCATCGGTGTCCCCTAACTGACGGTGAGCGGGGCGGGGAATTTTGCGGAGATAAATCTCAACGCTGGCCCAGCTGGGACTCGAACCTGGGAACTACAGATTACGAGCCTGGCGCGCTACCGACTGAGTCACCCCCGCCCCCTAGTGTTTTGGAGTTTAATGCAAACTGATAGGTCGCAGACCTATTGATTTTAATTTTTTTATATACTGTATTTCATTTCTATCCTGATGCAACCACTTTGAGTCTGAAGGAGATGTCTTCGGAGGTTAATGGGTGCAACATCTCGGTTGCGAATATCATTCAGGGTTCCGTTTCATCTGTTTACATTGGTTGCCGAGAGGGAACTTGGCTAATGTACGGAGAGAGAGGTGTCTTGTGAAACAATTTCAGCTCGCCCAAAAGCAGACATTGACCTTCGAGAGGAATGCGAGTGCTGGCTGGCAACAGGGCTCCGTCCAACTTGTGAAATATGGAAATGGAGTCGGGGTTTTGCCCGGGGCTGGCTTCTGATTGGCCCTTTTGGTCGGAGAGCTCCCGGGGTTGCCAGAAAGATATTGTCACGCTCGACCCGGGAGAAACAGTTCGGTGTGGGTTGATCAGACTAACAGACCAGGGTTTGGTCTTTTTCTATCTTTCTTTTGCTATCTTTGCTAAGTCCAACTTTAGTGAAATTCACTGGACTGACTTTTAGGCCATGTTTCAGGGAGGGAAATTGTTAAGTTAGACATCTCTTAAATTAGTGAGATGATAAACTTTTACCTAAATACGTTAGGCGAAATTTAAAGAAATTTGCTTTGCTTGGGAAAAACCACGATCAGAGAAATCTGGAGTGGGTGCTTCATGAAAATTTGCGCCGTGTGCACATCACAATAACTTAGCAGAATACAGTTCTCGTTCCGGAGAAACTTCAACATGGTAGAGTTATTTTAATTTAACTTACTCCGCTTGTTGTCACTTTCACTTTTAAGTTTTACTTTCATTATTTTGTTTGAATGTTGTTCGAATTCAAGTTTAACTGAATGGAGTGAGTACTTAGTCAATTAATTGTAATGTAAAATCATCCACCTTTTTAAGCCAGTGGTGGAACTTTGTTAAGTGTGAAAGTTAAATAAATTCAAAATTTTTGTTATTGTTCAAACAAAAATTGCGTCTTGGTCAATCATGTGAAATCTCTTACTCATCGCAACTACAGTTAGAGAATACGGAACTGCATATTGCTAGCTTGTAGATTGTTCCTGGTTCGAATCTAAAATCGTCTTTCGGCCACTCTTTCAAAAATATTTGTTTGAATGCATTAAATTTCGAAGTCAGATCATCAAGCTATTGACATGCAGTTCTAGATAAGATAATTATTTTAGTAAACGCGGAACATTTTAAGTTCATACCGTATGCCTCGAAGAGGAAAGAGTTGCGGGTGACAAAGTGTTTTGGAGTTTAATGCAAACCATTGGATTATGGATCTACTAAACAGATTAGAAATCTTTTCTTCTTATCCTAACATGTTGCGAATTAAGTGTAGACATTATGGGTCATAACCGGAATTGTACGATGCCCACCTTGCGCTCTACGTGTGTTACGTGTGTTGGCGAAACACATTGCTTCAGTATAACCGAGCAATGTGTTTCGCCAACACACTCTGCAATGGTATAATCATTTGCAGAATATTCCAGAGATTATAACTCAGCAATGGTATAACCAGTTGCAGAGTATTCCAGAGATTATAACTCTGCAATAGAATAACCAGTTGCAGAGTAATCCAGAAAAAATGAAGGCGAATAGGATTTGACCTGGATGTTAGTATAGCACTTTACTGCAGTGTTTCCAAGAGAAAGATTAATGATTCGGATTCAAAATTTTTTAACATAAAATCCATTGTTCTCAAAGAAGAAATATTAAGTTACTGGAATCTTCGATCACAACTAGAAAATAAATATTTTTTAAACCACTGTCATGGGTGAATTAGGTACTTTTTACCTCTTATATCAGTGGCGAACAACCCATAATTATAGAAGAACTGCTAGGAATACATGTTTTCTTAAAGAGCCGCAGAAAAATCATTTGCTTTAAAAAAACATGCATTTCTAATGAGTCAAAAAACAAAACAAAAAAACTACGTTTTTAAGGAATCAAGAACATAACTTGATTTATATATATATTAGTACTATCAATGGACAAAAACCTTTAGCTCACCACCATATTTTTGCTCACCATGAGCTAAATGGCCAGGCCAAATGGACCCCGAAGGCTCAGAGAAGGTTGGGGGAGGAGACCCACTGGAACAGCTGTTGGGAGACAGATGGTAGCCTCCCATCAAGGCCATCCAGCGTGTTCTTGAACGTGCATAGAGTATGGCTCTCTCCCGTACACGGGGCCACGGCTTAACGTCCCATCTAACGGACGGAGGACTTTCCAAGTCCATTGGTGTCCCCTACTGACCGTGGGCAGTGCGGAGAATTTTGCGGAGATAAATCTCAACGCTAAACCAGCTGGAATTCGAACCTGAGAACTACAGATTACGAACCTAGCGCGCTACCGACTGAGGCCTTTTGTCAAGGTTCAAGGTGTTATAAGATCATGTGAAATTAGCCTCCAATGAGGGCAATTTGCACAATGAGCTAAATACCTCAGGTTCCAATTATTCTGATACTGAGAACAACACTTGGGAAGAAAACGCATCCATTAACAGGAAATATTCCGGGTAGGGGGAGGAAGTGAGAGAGAACAAGCTTCCTAATCGCATATTTATGT
Source organism: Ryuthela nishihirai (assembly GCA_038380435.1). NCBI lineage: Eukaryota > Metazoa > Arthropoda > Arachnida > Araneae > Heptathelidae > Ryuthela > Ryuthela nishihirai. The sequence continues at coordinate 39,035,106 of JAWZYU010000018.1, read as the reverse complement.
CTATTTATATATATATATACTGCTGGTCATTAAAAGTGCAACACAAGGAAGAACACATCAAGTTATCCCAAAATCACTAATTTCTAAAAAAATCGTTGCCAGATATTTTTTCCGAATTCTGTAATCAACCATAGTGTTCGGATACTTTTTTGAGCGACTGTACGCCAGTTACATACACTTTTCCAGGGGGTACGTGAAGCATAAAAAGTTTGAGAACTACTGCTCTAAAGTAAACTAGTAGTTGCGATAAAGTCCACATTGGAACTAGGTATCAGTAGTTACGAAAAAGTACCTTCGAAATCATGAACCTTTTTCGTTCTCAGGATAAAAAGCATCTACGATAAAGGTCATATAAGAACCAGGTATGAGTAGTAACGATAAAGGTCATATCGGAAAGACGAATCAGTAATTTCGATAAAGGTGGCAGACTAAAACAGACTTCAGTAAGGTTAAAGGTCATTACGAAATAAGCGTTCGTTAATTCCAATGTGCAGCCTGCAATAAAGGTCGGCAACGCCATTAAAATGCACAGAGCAGATTAGAGCGTAGTAGTAGCCACACAAGTCATAGACCGAAATAGGGTGTACTACTCGTGATAAAGGTCACAGAAACAGCATGACACAATGAGCGTGCATCGCTCCTATGGTCACATTGTAAAGAGGCATCAGTGTTGTTTAAGGATGCAATCGACTCTGCCTTTCTCAGAAGAAATAGAGTTTTAGTGAACAAATAATGAAATATTTGTAGCTAATCACCATATGAGACTTTCCACTGATTAACAGTGACTGTCGTCAGAGAAATGCGGCATTTTCAGATTATCCTTGAGAAAATAAAAACAAAAGTACACTTAATGACCTTGGCCAAAAGGATGTGTCATTATTTCATAACTTGGTCGAAAATCATAGTGTTTTATAATCGTAGTGAAGTTGGGTTGGGTTGTTTTACCTCTGAGCGGCACTTTTTTGCACACCATGGGCTAAATGGCCAGGTCACATGGACCCCGAAGGCTCAGAGAAGGTGGGGGAGGGGACCCACTGGAACAGCTGTTGGGAGATAGATGGTAGCCTCCCGTCAAGGCCATCCAGCGTGTTCTTTAACGTGCACAGGGTATGTCTCTCCCGCACACGGGGCCACGGCTTAACGTCCCATCCGACGGACGGCGGCCTTTCCAAGCCCATCGGTGTCCCCTACTGACCGTGGGCAGGGCGGGGAATTTTGCGGAGATAAATCTCAACGCTGACCCAGCTGGGACTCGAACCTGGGAACTACAGATTACGAGCCTGGCGCGCTACCGACTGAGCCACCCCCGCCCCATCGTAGTGAAGAAGCATAATATTTTGCCATTAGAGAAATAACCTTTGTTGTCGCACTTGAAAATAATTTATCTTTTTATTGTTAGGACGAAAAAGCATGTCATTTTACTGTTTGAATTCAAAGAGCATATCTCTTTATTTTGTTCAAAGAAAGTTTGTGTTGCATTGTTTTACCTTTAAACCACACTTTTTGTTTGCACAGAATAAGCTAAATGGCAAAGTCAGAAAGACCCAAGGTTGGTTGGAAGAAACCTTTAAACCTTAAAAACTTTAAACCGAGAAGGTTGGGGGAGGTAGACCCACTTGACAATTATTAGTAGATATACCCCATTGGACAAATGTTAGTAGAGAAACTCCACTGGACAATTGTTAGCAGACAGATGGAAGCCTCCCATCAGGGCCACTCAAGCATGTTCTTAACGTGTGCAGGGTATGACTCTATGCTTCCTTTACAAGCCCATCGTTGTATTGTTCGAGAAAATACTAGTAACATGTTGAAACTTTAGTGTTCAAAGACTATTTTTACTGTAGTGTTGTGTTCAAAACACACCACAGCATTGTCGTATTTAAAACTCATATTGAATGTCGTGTTGAAACTGCATATATACATAGTTTTGAGTCCAAAGAACATATCAATCTATTGCGTTTAAAGAACGTATCATCGTATTGTCGTGTTAAAAAAACATTATCTTGTGTTGATTCAAAGAACATATCACTCTATTCAAGAATATTCTTTTATCGAAGTCATAGCATTTATATATATATAGGTATAGTATTGGTTCAAAGAACATTACACGAAGCGTCGTGTTTAATATACAGGGTGAATCTGAAAAAGTGGGCAAAACTTTACGGGGTGGTAGAACGCAGCTATACGAGCAATATTCGTTATAGAATGTATGGTCGGAACGCAAGCGGTGAGAAGTTAAAAGGTAGTTTTCCACTGTCATATTTAAAGAATGAAGACAAGAAGGAGAGGAGATACTTCAGAAAACATTTTATTAACAGGAATGTAATTGAGGTACATGCTCAAAGAAATTGCTCAAAAGAGCTGCCGCCAGCTGTAATGCAGGCTTCACACCTGCGGGATAGGGACCGACGCACATTTGCGAAGACACCAGGCATTTCCCGAATATCGCCGGCAACAACGGCGATCCTGGCGACTAGATCCATATCGGTTTCAATGGGGCACTCGTAGATTAGGCTTTTCATATGGCCCCACAGGAAAAAGTCCAAAAACGAGAAATCCGGCGATCTTGGTGGCCAAGCTATGGGACCACCTCGACCAATCCATCACCCTGGGAACGCATATCCGCCATTTCGTGGTTAGTATAACCAGCCATCCTCTCGGCAATCCACGGTAGAAATGCCGTTGGGTGCGAGGACCGACCCTTTTGTATCATTTCCAACGCCACCTAGCGGCTCGCCGTTTGCGTTCCGCCCATACTTTCTATGACGAATATTGCTCGTATAGCTGCGTTCTACCACCCCGTAAAGTTTTGTCCACTTTTTCAGATTCACCCTGTATATACACAGTCATATCAGAATAATATGACCATCTATGGAATCACAGAGTACCCGTCCAGGCGCTTCACAGAGTGCACATGAAAAGGTCGATCACACGTAGATATAAGCGGCCGGCCAGGACAGCAGATGAGTTATAGTGTGTATCGAGAGCACAATGGGCAGAAGTATTGATTTGATGGACGTTCAAAAAGGAATGATCATCGGCTACCGCGCCAAGGGTTGAAGCATCACGGAAACAGCAGACTTTGTGGGATGTTCGCGAGGTGCTGTAGCAAGAATGTACCAAGAATCGACTGCAGGCACACCGAGTACCTCCAGACGTCATAACTGAGGATCCCCAAAGGTCATCGACCCCAGAGGAGAACGTTGCCTCCGCCGACTGGTAAAGGACAATCAACGCACAACAGTGCAGCCATTGACCACTCAAATGAACACTGGGGCACCCAGGTACGTGTCCCCAATAACAGTAGAGCGAACCCTGTTATGCATGGGTCTACAGAGTCGACGCTGTATAAAGGCGTCCATGTTAACCAACGTCCATCGGCAACGACGCCTGAGTTTGCACGGGACTACCGTCATTGGACAGTGGAAGAGTGGAAAAAGGTTGCCTTCTCCGACGAATCGAGGTTTCTATTCCACAGTAGTGACTGGCGGTGGCGGATACGGCGTCAGACACATGAGAACCAACACCCAGACATGCTTGTTGGTCAAGTACAGGCCGGTGGTGGCAGTGTGCATGTCTGGGAGATGATTTCCTGGTATTACCTGGGATAGGTGATGCCACTGGATGGGTCTCTGAACTCCAATGGTTATTGTCCATCCTCGCTGACCACATGCATCCCTTCATGTTAGACATTTACCCTGATGGTGATGGCGTCTACCAACAGGACAATGCGCCCTGCCATATCACTAAGGTGGTGCGTGACTCGTTCCAGGAACACGACAGCGATGTCTCCGTTCTCCCTTCGACGGCGAAATCGCCCGACCTCAATCCCATAGAGCACTTGTGGGGACCATTTGGATCAACAGATTCGGCATGCAGTCCCACAACCACGTCATCTCCGGAACCTCCGTGCTCTGCTTGAGTCCGAATGAGCACGTGTGCCTCTGGCAACTCTTCCATGGCGTCATTGCGTCCATGTCACGCCATTTCGACGCTGTCATCCAGGCCAAGGGTGGTTATTTCCATTTATTAGGTAGGTGGTCATATTATTCTGATACGACTATGTACTGTGGTGTTCCAAACCGATAGGGGCCCACCTTGTCTTGGTGGGGGGGGGCCTAGGGCCCAGCAACCCGACTGAGGCTTTGCCGGTCGGGGTGATCCCCAGCTGGAGCATGCCAAAGGCTTTGCCGGCTGCAGTGGGCACCAGCTGGAGCATTGCCAAGGTTTTGCCGGTTGGGGTGGTCCCCGGTTGGAGCATTGCTGAAGCCAACCGAGGTTGAAGATGCTGCTGGCCGGCTTGACTGCCGGTCGGATGGTGACGGCGTCGGAGACCTCACCTATCAGGAGCTCAGTGGAGCTGTTCGAGGGCTCGGCAGAACGGATTGATTCCTAGTAAGCCAGAGACCTCACAAAAGTCTGGGTCTTAATAAGAGTCTCCACCCGGGTGCCGATCGAGCTTGGATCTATATATCCTTGCACATTTGCAAACCGGGGAATAGATTAAAGTAAGGTTTCTTCCGGTGGTCAGCTTTCCTTCTATAGGACTGCTGCCATGTGAGGCTGGGGTTGAGGTGTGCCTATAGGGCGTATTCCTTGCCCCCGGCTCCAGATGGTCATGGCTTTTCATAACCAGGTAGTGCTGTACAAGCGGAACCGGGAATTGCCGTGGTTGCATAAGATCGCAACAAAAGAGATTCATTGAATCGACGGATTGAAAGAACATATTATGCTGTTGTGTCTAGAAAACATATCTTTATGATGTCATGTTCAAAGCATAATCTTGTTGAACGTAATTGTTAGTGGCACATCCAGTTCGAAACACTAATCTAATGAAAATACACTACAGTTGGTAATAATTTCCTACTTTTAGTTCTTGAAATTAAATACTTCCCAGCACTTTGATAAAGAGCTTAATTCTGTTAACATTTCTTGTTGGTGACGACATCTAGGAATTCCTGCTGAAATGAGAATCTGACAGTCGGTGATGGATGCTATTGGACAATGCAGTGACATAGTTAAAAGTTTAAACAATAAAATAATAGTGTGAAAGAACAAAGAAAAAACTTCAATGAAAGTTCAGCTTGAAAATAAATCTTTACGTTGTTAACGAACGAGAGCCACAGAAGATGTATTAGGAGCCAGAAAAATCGAAAGCATCTGAAATTGTTCCCATTCCACAGTCGCGTTAAGATTTATTTTTACCAGCTGAGCGCTCACGATTTTATTCTTTTACTTCTGAAAATGATTTCTCTGTAGCTTTATGATTTTTCCTATTCTGACTGTTTAAAGTTTTAATTTTGTCATAGTGTGGTACAAACCACATCAAGCGACTTAGCGTCCACTTGCAACTTTCCATATTATTGCAAAAACAGGAATTCCTAACGTCATGGACGTGAATTTTTGACTGAAGGAGTGCTAACAAGGCGCCGAAAGGTCTTTAAGAGTATCTAAAGAAAGCCATATGGGACTTGTTACCGACTTAAAAGGGCAATTTTTGGGACAGTACATTTTGTTTTGGTTCTCAAAGAATATTTTTATTGCCGTTGTCAAGGATATTTTTTCTTATTTGTCAAGGAATACTTTATATTGTTGTTATCAAATAGTAATTACCGCACCCCAAAAATGCGTTTATTGTTGTTGTTGTCATGGGTTGTTTTACCTCTGAACGGCACTTTTTTTGCACACCATGGGCTAAATGGTCAGGTGACAAGGACCTCGAAGGTTCAGAGAAGGTTGGGGGAGGGGACCCACTGGAACAGCTGTTGGGAGACAGATGGTAGCCTCCCATCAAGGCCTCCAGCGTGTTCTTTAACGTGCACAGCGTATCGCTCTCCCGCACGCGGGACCACGGCTTAATGTCCCATCCGACGGAAGGCGGCCTTTCCAAGCCCATTGGTGTCCCCTACTGGCCGTTGGCAGGGCGGGAAATTTTACGGAGAAAAATCTCAACGCTGACCCAGCTGGGATTCGAACCTGGGAACTACAGATTACGAGCCTCGCGCGCGCTACCGACTGAGCCACCCCCGGCCCGTAATTTTTGGGAGAGTACATTTTGTTTTGGTTCTCAAAGAATATTTTTTATTGCCGTTGTCAAGGATATTTTTTCGTATTTGTCAAGGAATACTTTATATTGTTGTTATCAAATAGTACTTTTACTACCGCACCCCAAAAATGCATTTATTTTTGTTGTCATGGAGTACATTCCATTGTTGTGTTATGGAGTAGATTACATTGTATTTGTCCATTATTATATTTATATTGTATTGTTGCCATATTGTATTATTGCGTTTTTATTTCAGTTTTTAAGAAGTACATTTATTGTTGTCGTGAGCAAAGATGCATTTCATTGTTGTGACCAAAGAGTACCTTTCGGGGACGTGTCAAAGGGTGATTTTTTAAAAGCAAAAGGTCAAAGGATGCAATTCGTTGTCATGGTTAAAGAATATATTTATTGTGTTGAAAATCTGTCAAAAAAGCTTACATTTTACTGTTGTGGTGAAAGAATACTTTTCATTATCGACCTGAAAGAGGGTATATCTTTGTCGTCCTTAACTAGTACTTTTTATTGCATAATCAAATAGTAAATTCAATAGCTTTGTCTTTGCGCGACAAGAAAGTACAATTGATATTACAGTTATGGCGGTTAATAGAAATAAAACGAAAGCTTTATTATGGTAGCAAAAAAAATACACATTAATATTTTGATTAAATAGCACGATATTAGGTTGTTTTTACCTCTGAGAGAACCCTTTTTTGCACACAATGGGTTAAATGACCAGATAACAGGACCCCGAAGACTCGGAGAAAGTTGAGGGGACCCCTGGACAGCTGTTGGGAGACAGATAGTAGCTTACTGTCAAGGTCATAAAGCGTGTTCTTTAATGTGTACAGGGTATGGCTCTCCCGCACACGGAACCATGGCTTAACCTCCCATCCGACGGGCGGCTGCATTTCCAAGCCCATCGATGTACCCTACTGACCGTTGGCAGTGACAGACGGAGATTTTGCGGAGGTAAATCTGAACTCTGACCCAGCTGGGTTGGGTTGTTTTTTTTGTCTCAGAGCGGCACTTTTTTGCACACCAAGGCTAAATGGCCAGGTCACAGGGACCCGAAGGCTCAGAGAAGGTTGGGAGAGGAGACCCACTGGAACAGCTGTTGGGAGACAGATGGTAACCTCCCATCAAGGCCATCCAGCGTGTTCTTTAACGTGCACAGGGTATGGATCTCCCGCACACGGGGCAACGGTTTAACGTCCCATCCGACGGACGGCGGCCTTTTCAAGCCCATCGGTGTAACCTACTGACCGTGGGCAGGGCGGGTAATTTTGCGGAGATAAATCTCAATTGCTAACCCAGCTGGGACTCGAACCTGGGAACTACAGATTACGAGCCTGTGGTGCGCTACCGACCGAGTAATCCCCATCCCTATTAGGTTAGTGATATATACTTTAGAATTTGGCTTTCCAAATATTTGAAAAAAAAATTCTTAATAAAAATATCAGTATTGTTTTTCGTAAGAACTGATCTAGAGAGTTTCAACAGAAATAACAAATCTTGTAATGAAACGTTTATTAAAATAAAGAATATTTGTGTAGTTTCTATGAGAATTCTCTCATTTTGTACCAAATTCGAAGAAAGGTATCTGTAGAAAATATTTAACAGCAGCTGCTGTTAAATATTTCACTTTCAGTAACTCTTTAAATAAGAAACGAATATTTCTGAAACTTAAGATTAAAAAAAAATGTGTGGGATCAGTTTTTCCTTGGTGTCATTTTCTCTAAACAAAACTTGTATACAAAGGAAGTTTTGAATGTGACTTGCCATTTGCATAACGGAGAAGCATTGCAATGGGCTTAGGTTGGGTTGTTTTACCTCTGAGCGGCATTTTTTTGCACACAATGGGCTAAATGGCCAGGTCACATGGACCCCGAAGGCTCAGAGAAGGTTGGGGGAGGGGACCCACTGGAACAGCTGTTGGGAGACAGATGGTAGCCTCCCGTCAAGGCCATCCAGCGTGTTCTTTAACGTGCACAGCGTATGGCTCTCTCCCGCACACGGGCCACGGCTTAACGTCCCATCCGACGAACGGCGGCCTTTCCAAGCCCATCGTTGTCCTCTACTGACCGTGGGCAGGGCGGGAAAATTTGCGGAGATAAATCTCAACACTGATCCAGCTGGGACTCGAACCTGGGAACTACAGATTACGAGCCTGGCGCGCTACCGACTGAGCCACCCCCGCCCCGCCCCGCCCTGCAATGGGCTTAGTAACAGTGCATTTAGCTACGTAGTACCTGGAAGACAGAGCTTTGCTCTGTGAAGGTAGACTGACTGATAAATTTGCTGTGCATACAGAATTTTATATTTTGCTATCTTATTTCCAAAGATTGTAATGCTAAGTCAAAATCATCAAGACTAATAATGTAAGGAGAATCAGAGATAGGCAGCTGCTCGATGATCTCGGCGTTGATCTTACTGACGCGTTTGTTCAATGGAGTGAGTATACCTCGATCCTTCATCTCTTCACAGTTTTCATTGGTGAGGCAATTTCCGAAGATTTCATCGATGAGATTGCAATTAGAAAGGATGGTCCATAGTGGCTCAGGTGGAACATCATCACACCTATTGTTAATATTATTTTATTCTTCAAATACAAAAAATATCCACCAGGCCTGAGAAAAAGGGGTACCCCCGGATGACCCCCTAAATGAGTTTTCCCAAAGTCAAGACCTAGCTACATCGCTTTCTCGCACCCGAAAACGGTAGATTCACCCCATTTCACCAATATTCTTAGGGCCGTTTTCAAGATAAAAGCTATTCCCCGCCCTGCTCATGGTCAGTAGGGGACACCGATGGGCTTGGAAAGACCGCCGTCCGTCGGATGGGACGTTAAGCCGTGGCCCCGTGTGCGGGAGAGCCATACCCTGTGCACGTTAAAGAACACGCTGGATGGCCTTGACGGGAGGCTGCCATCTGTCTCCCAACAGCTGTTCCAGTGGGTCCCCTCCCCCAACCTTCTCTGAGCCTTCGGGGTCCATGTGACCTGGCCATTTAGTCCATGGTGTGCAAAAAAGTGCCGCTCAGAGGTAAAACAACCCAACCCAAGATAAAAGTTACAAACAAACATACAAGAATTACATACAAATATACAAGAATTGCTCCTTTAGAGTATAGGATATATGCTTTTTAGTCTTAGCTAAAAAGCTTCGGCGCAGTCCTCATTCATAAAACGATTAGTTGTCCCCCATCGACAAAAATATCTAAGCAGTTATTTGGATATTTCATGCAGCAGAAAAAGCATCTTTATTAAAGGAAGTTAATTCCTAGTATAAATTATCTGTTACTTCATTAACATTTTAAATCTCAGCACTTCATAGTAACAATGGTTTTGAACACTATTAATCTCAAGGTCAACGTAGGCATAGATGAACATTGTTTTCAGTAGGATGGAATCTGAACCCAGAAGCTGCTAATGGCTGTTTTTAGAAATAGCCACTAGTTGATAATTCTTAAATGACGAGGTTTAACATCCACAATAGAGGGATAGGCAACCGGTAGCTCAGCGGTCACAGCACCTGGCATATCGTCAGGAGGTCTTGGGTTCAGATTCCACCAGGCTCAAGACAGTTTTCCTCGCGCTCATTTTGACCTGAAGCAAAATAGTGTTCAAAACATTCTTAAGTGAATTCCTGTTCTCGTTTAGATGGCTGATGAAGATTAAAGGTATTGTTTGGCGCTACGATGGGAGGGTGAAATTTTTTAGTGCATTACTTTTTAGGTTTGCAGTTGGCATATAAATATACTTTTTATACGAGTGATATTCGGGGGGGGGGAACTCTAGGCTATCTATCTTTAACAATGAGGGATCTATAGGGTGAAAATCCATTATCTTCAGTCATCGCAGAAACATAGGCATTTACTTTATCCCGAAAAGGAATCGATTCTGGATTGTTGCAGCTACTTGCTGTTAGAGATTTTTAATATTTCGATGTAATGAGTCTTATTTTAATTACCCTAGATATTTAGAATGCGGAAAGTGGACAATGCCAGTGTCAGACTTCACCCGTAATATACAAATACAACAACTCTTGTTCAGAATCGACACATATAATTGGAAAAATAAATTACACATAATAGTTGGACGTCACCTATATCATACCAGGACTGAAAAATGTATTAATAAAAAAAAATTTAAAATATGTAAACGTTTTAATTAAAGTTCTACCTTTTAAGATTCAACAAATAACAAATCTGTTTTTTAAAAATTTGTAATAAATTTTAAAATATTCAAAAATATTTAAAAATAAACAGCTTGCATCAAATATTAGATAAAGCACTTAAATCTTTATGCAATTTAAGATCTTGATCGAGAGAAAAATTAAGGGAAGGGCCTAAGACTCTGAATTTACATTATAGTATAACATTTCCCCCTTCGTTTAAGAGTTTTTTTTAATGTCTTGGAACATGCATAAATATAATAATTTTTCTCTCTAGTACTCTTACTAGCATTCTTAAGGAAGGGTGAGGCATGGGTCCCTTCCCTCCTCCCTAGGGGGCTCAGTCGGTAGCGCGCCAGGCTCGTAATCTGTAGTTCCCAGGTTCGAGTCCCAGCTGGGTCAGCGTTGAGATTCATCTCCGCAAAATTCCCCGCCCTGCCCACGGTCAGTAGGGGACACCGATGGGCTTGGAAAGGCCGTCCGTCCGTCGGATGGGACGTTAAGCCGTGGCCCCGTGTGCGGGAGAGCCATACCCTGTGCACGTTAAAGAACACGCTGGATGGCCTTGACGGGAGGCTACCATCTGTCTCCCAACAGCTGTTCCAGTGGATCCCCTCCCCCAACCTTCTCTGAGCCTTCGGGGCCCATGTGACCTGGCCATTTAGCCCATGGTGTGCAAAAAAGTGCCGCTCAGAGGTAAAACAACCCAACTCTCCTCCCTAGATTGGCCCTAGCCATATTTAATTGATAACCCTTTTGATCATTGCTGCAATTGAAAATAAATGACTCTTGTGATCATTGGCTGTCTTGGTCCGGTGATTTTAAGAGACCTTGCCAGAGACCTTGCCTTTAAAGAGACCTTTGCCTCTTTCAAGAGACCACCAGCCAATGGCTGCTTGAGTGTTATTTAATATGAGAAAAATAAAAGGGAGAATTAACTCGATTGAACAGAAAAAAATAAAAGGGTGTAAGGGGTCGAGTAACTGGATTGCCGTTCCAATATAATTTCCACCACTCCATTTAAGTGGTTTAAACATTTATTGAATAATAAGTGTACCATACGGAGGTTTACTTTTTTTCGCTTCCATTCTGTATGATAACATTCTCAAGGTGTAGGGGCATTTCTTTCCCCCTATTGGATTGTGGCATGTATGTATGTTGGGCTGTCTAACCTCTGAGCGACAATGTTTTTGCATACAATGGGTTAAACGGCCACTTCATAAAGAACTCAAAGGCTTAGCGAAGGATGAGAAAGGGTATTCAATGAACATCTGTTCATTCAGAGGGAAGATTCTTATCAGAATCATCCCATGAATTGTTTCAAGTGTACAGTCGCTCAAAAAAGTATCCAAACACTATGGCTGATTACACAAAATATCTGGCAACGATTTTTTTAGAAACTAGTGATCTGGCAACCTTCGTATCACGTTACCAGATCACTAATTTCTAAAAAATCGTTGCCAGATATTTTTTCTGAATTCTATAATCAGCCATAGTGTTCGGATACTTTTTTGAGCGACTGTACCTTGAGCCACGACTTAACATACCATTCGAGGGATGGTGATCTTTTGAAGACCAGCGATGTCTGCCTTTTCTCACGAGGGTAGGGTGTATGTATGTATGTTTGTATGTATAATTTTTTCCTCTTCGATAAAGGAGGAACATTTGCACTGAAGCTTCCCTCCCCACCTCCTAGTTGCGCCACTGATACCCATTCAGAGACCCAGTGAACGAAGATCCTGATGGTGTTTCTACAAAAGCGAATCCCATGCAGCGAAAAAGACACAAAAGAAAACCGCTTCTTTATGGAAAAGAGACACTCGAAGAAACGAGATGCAGATAGCTGTGGCCTTTTACTTCAGCTCTGTCATTACCAAGAATGTAGAAAGCCACAGATCTAAGTTCGAGAGAGGCAAAAATCAAACAAAAAAATAAATAAATAAATAAACGGAGCCCCACAAACAAACAAAGAAACAAAAAGTCTTTTTCCTATCTGTAGAATTGTGCATGACTACCTGCTGCCCGAAATCAAGGAAGCCATCGACATTTCCGGTCCTCCTCTGAGAAGCATCTTTTCCTTATCTTGAGCCTCTGGCTGATGCCGCTCCGTATCTCTGTCGACCGCACACTTACTGCCTCAAGCAACGAACGCTCTTGCGTCCAATCAACCGCAAAGCCAGGTGCTTCGAGCACCTAATGCGCTAACAGCAGGTAGCAGGAACGATCCAGACTCGATTCCTTTTTCGGATCAAGAGAACGTCTCTGTTTCTGCGTTGATTCTAGTTTCTGGATTTCCACTCTATAGAGCTCACAATATAGAAAAGAGGAGTTCTTGGAAAGCGAAAGAATCGCTTTTCTTTCCTGGTCAATTAAAGAAAAGAGGCATTGTGCTTCTTCCGAGATGAATGATTTTAAGAGGGTGAACATTGTAACGTTTGGGACAGATATATAGCCTTCAAACGATGAAGACTCGATAAGGAAAAAATGTGTCTTAAATATCATTCCCTATAGGATATCTGTAAAATGTGTCTTTAATATCATTCCTTATAGGATATCTGCAAAATGTGTCTTAAATATCATTCCCTATAGGATATTTGTAAAATGTGTCTTAAATATCATTTCTTATAGGATATCTGCAAAATGTGTCTAAATATCATTCCCTATAGGATATCTGTAAAATGTGTCTTTAATATCATTCCTTATAGGATATCTGCAAAATGTGTCTTAAATATCATTCCCTATAGGATATTTGTAAAATGTGTCTTAAATATCATTTCTTATAGGATATCTGCAAAATGTGTCTAAATATCATTCCCTATAGGATATCTGTAAAATGTGTCTTTAATATCATTCCTTATAGGATATCTGCAAAATCTGTCTTAAATATCATTCCCTATAGGATATTTGTAAAATGTGTCTTAAATATCATTTCTTATAGGATATCTGTAAAATGTGTCTTTAATATCATTCCTTATAGGATATTTGCAAAATCTGTCTTAAATATCATTCCCTATAGGATATTTGTAAAATGTGTCTTAAATATCATTTCTTATAGGATATCTGCAAAATGTGTCTTAAATATCATTCCATATAGGATATCTGTAAAATGTGTCTTTAATATCATTCCTTGTAGGATATCTGCAAAATATGTCTTAAATATCATTCCCTATAGGATATTTGTAAAATGTGTCTTAAATATCATTTCTTATAGGATATCTGCAAAATGTGTCTTTAATATCATTCCTTATAGGATATCTGCAAAATGTGTCTTAAATATCATTCCCTATAGGATATTTGTAAAATGTGTCTTAAATATCATTTCTTATAGGATATCTGCAAAATGTGTCTAAATATCATTCCCTATAGGATATCTGTAAAATGTGTCTTTAATATCATTCCTTATAGGATATCTGCAAAATATGTCTTAAATATCATTCCCTATAGGATATTTGTAAAATGTGTCTTATATATCATTTCTTATAGGATATCTGTAAAATGTGTCTTTAATATCATTCCTTATAGGATATCTGCAAAATATGTCTGAAATATCATTCCCTATAGGATATTTGTAAAATGTGTCTTAAATATCATTCCTTATAGGATATCTGCAAAATGTGTCTTAAATATCATTCCCTATAGGATATCTGTAAAATGTGTCTTTAATATTATTCCTTGTAGGATATCTGCAAAATGTGTCTTAAATATCATTCCCTATAGGATATTTGTAAAATGTGTCTTAAATATCATTCCTTATAGGATATTTGTAAACTCTAGATAGAATACATTGTTATCACTTAATCTCCTTAGGTTTGGTGAATCTTATTGAACTTTGTTTAAAACGACATTGAAGTAAAATGCTCTTCAAGAAACTGCTGGCCACGAAGGATTGATAACAGCCTGTCAGTTTAATATGCCATGGAGAAGATCTGTGGTGAAGGCGAGATCTCAACAGAAAGATACGAAAAGAAAAATTCATTCCTTATCTGTGGCTCGAAACTAGATTCCTTTTATAGTAATTAAGCAAGCTAACCATTCCGATATGGTCTTTTAAAACTAGATGGAATTGAAAAGTTTCAAAAGTTTCGCAAATTTAAGGAGCTCAGGTAGATTTTATTGCAGTTTTCCAGTTTTACATTTGCTATAAGTTTTTCACATTTCAGCCATTTTTTTTCCGAAGTTCATTTGTGCATATATTAAGAGTAGGTAAAATACTACATACCAAGGAATGTCAATAAAACATGAATTTTAATCTTAAATGGTTGCTTGCACTTATTCAAGAAATCGATTATCGAAACACTTGCTGCACTGTAATTAACTCAGACAATCGGCGTTGAACTCTATCTGAATCTAAACATATACCATTCTAACATTCTTATGTCAGATGCCTGACTGCAGATTGTGTCAGATGCATGACTATGTAGATTGTGTCAGATGCATGACTGTGCAGATTGTGTCAGATGCATGGCTGTGCAGATTGTGTCAGATGCATGGCTGTGCAGATTGTGTCAGATGCATGACTGTGCAGATTGTGTCAGATGAATGACTGTGCATATTGTGTGAGATGCATGACTGTTCAAATTATGTCAGATGCATGGCTGTGCAGATTGTGTCAGATGCATGACTGTTCATATTATGTCAGATACATGGCTGTGCAGATTGTGTCAGATGCATGACTGTGCATATTGTGTCAGATACATGATTGTGCATATTGTGTCAGATGCATGACTGTTCATATTATGTCAGATTCATGGCTGTGCATATTGTGTCAGATGCATGACTGTTCAAATTACGTCAGATGCATGACTGTTCAAATTATGTCAGATGCATGACTGTGCATATTGTGTCAGATGCATGACTGTTCATATTATGTCAGATGCATGGCTGTGCAGATTGTGTCAGATGCATGACTGTGCAGATTGTGTCAGATGCATGACTGTGCATATTGTGTCAGATGCATGACTATTCAAATTATGTCAGATGCATGGCTGTGCAGATTGTGTCAGATGCATGACTGTGCATATTGTGTCAGATGCATGACTGTTCATATTATGTCAGATGCATGGCTGTGCAGATTGTGTCAGATGCATGACTGTGCAGATTGTGTCAGATGCATGACTGTGCATATTGTGTCAGATGCATGACTATTCAAATTATGTCAGATGCATGGCTGTGCAGATTGTGTCAGATGCATGACTGTTCAAATTATGTCAGATGCATGGCTGTGCAGATTGTGTCAGATGCATGACTGTGCATATTGTGTTAGATGCATGACTGTTCATATTATGTCAGATGCATGGCTATGCATATTGTGTCAGATGCATGACTGTTCAAATTATTTAGATGCATGACTGTTCAAATTATGTCAGATGCATGACTGTGCATATTGTGTCAGATGCATGACTGTGCATATTGTGTCAGATGCATGACTGTTCATATTGTGTCAGATGCATGACTGTTCATATTATGTCAGATGCATGACTGTGCATATTGTGTCAGATGCATGACTGTTCATATTATGTCAGATGCATGACTTCTTAACCTTCTAGTATGTCTCATGTCACATGCATGACTGTGTAAGCGATGGTTAATTTAGAAGGGAATCAGCAACCACTGTTGAGCAGCATCGCGTGTAGGAAGAAACTGCATGGTTTGCCCATGTGTATTACATTCAAAACTACAAATTGCCTAACAGTATTAGGAGCAGTGTGCCTAAAGTCTAAAGACATCAGAAAAAGAGGTAGTCTTAGAATGGTGGGTAGACAAAATAAAAACAGGATCTTTTTGGATTTGACTTGCTATGGCCAAATGCTGCAGATGTCAGGATAGATACGTGTTTGGAAGGCTAAATTGCATATCTAATTTCACATTCGTAGTCCATAGGTGCTTAAATATTATATGAATACGTATGGATGTATGCATGTATATATAAATAAATTATTCTTCAATAATACCATTTGCCACGGAATTCCTACCTGATCATGT
This sequence comes from Ryuthela nishihirai, assembly GCA_038380435.1. NCBI lineage: Eukaryota > Metazoa > Arthropoda > Arachnida > Araneae > Heptathelidae > Ryuthela > Ryuthela nishihirai. Next base: position 39,018,906 of record JAWZYU010000018.1, on the reverse strand, counting down.
CAGTAAATATACTAGAGAGGGAAAAATCAATAACGAAAGTGGGGTAGCGTTTCTCAGTCGGTAGTGCGCCAGGCTCGTAATCTGCAGTTCTCAGGTTCGAGACACATATGGACCAGCGTTGAGGTTTATCTCAGAGACACCCTTGATCTCGGTCAGCATTTAGTTTAGTTTACACTTCACAAAAATTGGGAGTTCCTTGCACAGACTTTCCCATAGAATTTATGTTTTCCTCTTTTTTTTTTTGAAAATTCTTGATGTTCAGTATTTTTTTTTTCCTCCTAGATTTTAAGAGATTTTTTTTTTTGTTTCATCTTCCTCCCAAACTTTAGGATTTAATTCTTTTATTTATTTTGTTTTTGTTTATTTAATTTTGATTTATGTCTTTTTTTTTGGTATAAATACATTTTTTTTTTTTTATTATTATTTTTTTTGGCTTTCTTTAATTTTTTTATAACCCTTTTTTTATTATATTTTTTTTTTGTTATTTTGTTAATAATTTTTTTTTCTTTGTTTTAAAAAAAAAATTTTTTTATTATTTTTTTTTTATTTTTTTTTTTTATTTTTTTTTTCTTAATTTTTTTTTTTTTTAAAGATTTTTTTTTAATAATTTGTTTTTTTTTCTTATTTTTATTAATGAAAAAAAAATTTTTTTTTCTCTTTTTCTTTCTTTCTTTTTTTTATATTAGGTTTTTTTTTTTGTTGTTCTGTGTTACAATTTATTCCATATCTCTGTTTCTTTGAGGAATTCCAATAGGAAGGCAAATATTTTTGTTTGAATTGAGATTGTAGGGTGATTTAAAATTAAGTTCAGAGTAAATTCGTTAATATTTATGTTTCTAAGTTTTTCAAAGAATTTTTCTCGTTGTGAGTCATATTTTGCACAATTTAATATAAGGTGTGAGGAATTTTCAGTAATATTGCATTTTGTACATTTAGGTGAGGTACTGAATTTGAGTAAGAATTTTGATTTATTTAAAAGAATTGTATCTGTTCTTAGCCGAAATATGATTTTGGATTCATGTCTGGAAAATGGTAATTGTAGGAAGGTATTAATTTTGTTGGAAAGTTCAAATCTGAAATTTGGTTTGAAGATAGAGTGAAATTGAACATGTTTTTCTAAAATTTTGAATTCTAATTGTTTTATTTCTTTTTTAACATGTATATAAAAATTGTGTGTTGGCGAGATGTTATCATAATCATGTGCTGATTTTGCTATGTTATCTACATATTCATTTTCTTTAAATCCAGAGTGTCCTGGTATCCAACAAAGTTGAATATGGTTATTTTTTTCATTTAGGTTTTCATTATAAAGTTTTAGGAGTGTATGTGTGTAGTATGGATATGTGGTGTATGTGTTGTCTTGTATTAATGTGTGTATAGCACTTTTAGAATCAATGAAAATAACTATTGATTGATTTGTTAAATTGTCTAATGTCCAGTTAAGTGCGGCAAATATTGCATAAATTTCAGCATGCAATATCTGAGTAAAATCAGGCAATTTGTATGCTAATGATATGTTGTGTGATGGAATATATACAGCAGCACTGGATGACCCAGAATCTTTTATGTAGGACCCATCTGTGTAGATTTCCAAACAATTGTTAAATTTTTCAGATTTAAAATTAATGAATAATTGATATAGAGCTTCATTAGAAATTTCATTTTTTGAATTTAAATGTGGAATCTCTGTATAAACTACTGGGAGTTTGTAACACCATACTGCTACAGATTCAGTAATGTCTCCTCGCAGTTCATCTTTAGTTAGTTTATTAAAGAATTCTTTTAATAATTCATTTTCTTTAATTTTTTTATAGAATATGAATCTTTTAAAGTTTAGATAAAATGGGTGGTCTGGTAGTTTATAGTGGAGTCTTGTGTAATATTTTAAGATTAAAATTGAATGCCTAATTTCAAATGGAGGAATGGCTGTTTCAGCCAGAAGAGCTAATGTTGGACAAAATTTTGGTAAGCCTAAAGCAATTTTTAAACATTTGTTTTGAATAACATTTAATTTCTTTAAGTTAGTTAAATTAGGTTTGTCTATAAGGTCTAAGCCATATTCCATTTTTGATCTGATTAAATTTAAGTAGAGTGTAATTAAGGTTTTTTGATCAGTACCTTCTTTTTTGAATGCAAAGTATTTAAAAATGTTTAGGAGTTTTGAACCAGAATTGTAAGCTTTCTCCAGATGAGAGTTCCATATTAATTTTGAGTCTAAGTTAAATCCCAATAATTTACATTTGTTGACTTGATTAATAGGTTGTGAGTTAATTTTTAAGAAAAATTTTGGATTATAATTTCTACGTCTATAGAAGTAAATACAAAAGGTTTTATCTGTGTTAATTGTTAAATTCCATTTGTTACAATAATCTATTAGTTTGTCTAATTGTTGTTGTGTTTTTTCTTGTAGAGTATATTCATTTTTGTCTGATACCCAGAAGGTAAGGTCATCAGCATAGCTTGTAAAATTAAATTTTTTATCAAAAATCTTTTTGATGTCATGTAAGTATAAATTAAAAAGAACAGGGGATATGGTAGATCCTTGTGATAATCCTTGTGTAATGTTATAAGACTTAGAGTAGGTTGAGTTTAATTTAACCTTTAATTTTCTGTTTCTCAAAAATTTTGCTAGGAATTCTATTAATTTATAGTCTAATTTAGCTTTACACAGTTTGAGTAGTAAATGTTCTATGGAAACTGTATCAAAAGCCTGTGATAGGTCTATTGACACAGCTAGTACTGTTTTTTTCTTTTTATTGGCAGAGTAAATATCATTTAAGAGTAGTGAGATGCATTCTTTAGAAGATCTGTTTTTTCTGAAGCCAAAGAAGTTTTTTGGGCTTGTGCAATCCTTATGACTGATGGGCTTGAAAATGCCGCCGTCCTTCGTATGGTACATAAAGCTGTGGATTCGCATACAGGAGAGCCATACACTGTGCACGTTAAAGAACATGCCGGATTGCTTGACAGGAGGCTACCATTAGTCTTCTAACAGCTGTCCAGTTGGTTCGCTCCCCCCAACCTTCTCTGAGCTCTCGGGGTTCTTGTGACCTGGCCATTTAGCCCTTTGTGTGAAAAAAGTGCCGCTTAGGTTAAAACAATCCAATTATAACGAAAGCTTAATCTCAGGAAATATTTATTTCATTCGTAACTTGATACCAGATCCATTTATATCGTAGTCAAGCACGCTACGGTATAAATAAAATTTATACGTAAAATTTCGTAAAATTAAAGCATAGCATTTTATAAATTTACTCAATACGATACACCAATCCGCAAAATTCCCCGCCCTCCCACGGTCAGTAGGGGACACCGATGGGCTTAGAAAGGCCGCCGTCAGTCGGATGGGACGTTAAGCCGTGGCCCCGTGTGCGGGAGAGCCATACCCTGTGCACGTTAAAGAACACGCTGGATGGCCTTGACGGGAGGCTACCATCTGTCTCCCAACAGCTGTTCCAGTGGGTCCCCTCCCCCAACCTTCTCTGAGCGTTCGGGGTCCATGTGACCTGGCCATTTAGCCCATGGTGTGCAAAAAAAGTGCCGCTCAGAGGTAAAACAACCCAACCCAACCCATTACAAAACAAATACACCAATAAAATTATTGAGACTGCTACGATGCACAAATGTTGACTATACATAAAGTAGATACATTAAGATGTCCAAGATTTTTTCAAAACAATACGAAACAAGAAAGTTTTAACCTTTCTTTGAATTGAAGTGGCATTGGTGATTACGAAAACGGAACATTATTTTTATTCTGAGTCCTGCAGACAGAGCCAATGACTAGGCCAAGGACGCCAGGGGATTACATCAACACAGGATGACCGTTATTAACTATTATTGGCCAAGCGTCGGAACGTCTACATAGCTCGAGTTGTTTCAGTCCACTACAGGAAAACAGCTATCATCCAGCAACATCAGGAGAATCAGCGAAAACGTATCAGTCTCGATGTGTGGATATTTTTGAAGTGCATTTCATTTTACTCCTAGCTACAAAGACACTGTTTATGAGATTATTTTAGTGCTGAAATAAGAAATGATGGATTTCGTTTTCTTTGTGATGAGTTGACTCTGATTTATCATGCAGGTTCTTGTTCATATTTAAAGGCAAGGATAAAGAACTAAAGTTCGGAGAGTTCCATTAATATACAGAGCTGGGTTATTTTATCTTCTAGCAATAATATAGTGACATCATAGGCCCTTTTTTGTAGACAATGGACTAAATGACAAGGTCACAAGGACAAAAATACATCGAAAATGAACTTAAGATTAGCTGGTAAACCCAATTTACTAAACAACTGCATTATTTTCAGTGTTGTTTTGTTGAACCTATATTTTTTGCAAAATCATCAGAGTAGTGGTTAATTACACAAAACTTGGTTTTCAAGGGTTGCAATTGCAAAGTGTAAAATATATTATCATCATTGTATCACAAAAAAAAAACTAACCACAATGTTCGCGAGCCATTCATTAAAAAATGCACCATAATTTTATCCATGCAATAATTGTTGTGATGTTTGCCTAAAAAAACAGCAATCATTAATATCGAATACGAAAAACAGTTGTTAAAGTCCAGTACGAAGAACATTATTTAATGTCGAATACAAAGCACCCTTAACAGTCCCATATTGTTTCTGTATGAACAGGTACATACATCGCATTGCATGTTCCGTTAAATATAATTAAAAAAATAACCCCTCAAGCAGCTGCTTGCTACAGAGGTCTGACAGGAACCTGTCCAGTTTATATGCCACAGTAGAGGGTCTGAGATGATGGCAGGACCTCAGCAGAAAAATGACATACGCATCCATGCCTTAGCTGGGGCTCGAACCCAGGTCCCTTAGATCAGTAGCCAAGCGTGCTAGCCACTCAGCCACGGGATTTACAACTCATTATTTGTATCATAGCTAGATTTTTGGGTTTCGTTGCTTTACCTATGAGCGGCATTTTTACACACGATGGACCAAATATCCAGGTCACAAGGACCCCGAAGGCTAAGAGAAGGTTGGAGGAGGACCCACTGAACAACTGTTAACAGACAGATGAAAATCTCCCATCATTCCCATCCAGTGTGTTTTTAACGTGTACAGTATGACACTCCTGCACACGGCTTCACGTCCTATTCGAAGGACGTCGGTTTTTCAAAGCCCATCGGTGCCCCCAACTGACCGAGGGCATGGCGGGAGGCTTAGCGGAGATAAATCTCAACACTGGCCCAGGTGGGACTCGAACCTGGGAGCTTCAGATTTGGAATGGTAAACTCTACCGACTGAGCAAACCACGGCACGAAGTGACAGTGCGATTATAGTCACAGGAAATTGAATGAGCCATTTTGACTTGCCAACACCTGTTGAATGTGTTATTTTCAATCTTCAACATCTGTTGAATGGTCTTCTTCACTAGCCAGCAACTATTGAGTGAGTCGTTCATATTCGTCATCTGTTGAATGGGTTATCTTTGCTTACCAACATTTGTTCAACCAACGTCACCAACTGTCACCACCATCTTTGCTCACCAACATAGCCGAAGGCTATGTTGGCTTCACTGGCCAGTATCTGCCAAAAGATTCGTCTTCACTCACCAGCAATTGTTGAATACATCTTGTTCACCTGATTGTAAAATGAGTGTTCTTCAGTCACCAACAATTGTTGAATGAATCTGTACACCTAACTATAGAATGAGTGTTCTTCACTCACTAACATCAATTGAATAGGCCATTTACATTAGACAATATCTATTTAATGGGCCTTCTTGACTCGCCTGACTGCAGATTGTGTCAGATGCATGACTATGTAGATTGTGTCAGATGCATGACTGTGCAGATTGTGTCAGATGCATGACTGTGCAGATTGTGTCAGATGCATGACTGTGCAGATTGTGTCAGATGAATGACTGTGCATATTGTGTGAGATGCATGACTGTTCAAATTATGTCAGATGCATGGCTGTGCAGATTGTGTCAGATGAATGACTGTGCATATTGTGTTAGATGCATGACTGTTCATATTATGTCAGATGCATGGCTGTGCAGATTGTGTCAGATGCATGACTGTGCATATTGTGTCAGATACATGACTGTGCATATTGTGTCAGATGCATGACTGTTCATATTATGTCAGATGCATGGCTGTGCATATTGTGTCAGATGCATGATATGTCAGATGCATGACTGTTCAAATTATGTCAGATGCATGGCTGTGCAGATTGTGTCAGATGCATGACTGTGCATATTATGTCAGATGCATGACTGTTCATATTATGTCAGATGCATGGCTGTGCAGATTGTGTCAGATGCATGACTGTGCATATTGTGTCAGATGCATGACTGTGCATATTGTGTCAGATGCATGACTGTTCAAATTATGTCAGATGCATGGCTGTGCAGATTGTGTCAGATGCATGACTGTGCATATTGTGTTAGATGCATGACTGTTCATATTATGTCAGATGCATGGCTGTGCAGATTGTGTCAGATGCATGACTGTGCATATTGTGTGTCTATGCACAGTCATGTTCACTCCTCAACATTATTACATTGGTTTCCATAAATTAAGGAAAAATGAGAAAAATCGCGATAATTCGCCAACCAATTTGCGCGATCTTCATCAAACTTGTTCATGTAACCAGTAAGATAATGCCGAGTGAGCATATCGTAAGCAAATTTGTCTAGGTTGCGCCAATTTACATAATCGGATAGCTGCATAAAAATGGATGTTTTGGTGTGGTTTGTTATTTTGTGTTCTAAATGTGAATAAAGAAATTCGAAATAGTCATTTTGTATGACTATTTCAAAATGACTATTTCGAATTTCTTTCGAATATGCTGGTGCAATAGGCTGGTGCAATAGGTGAAACATTCATCTTACAAGACGATAACGCTCGTCCACACAGAGCTCGACTAGAGGAACAATACCTTCAAGAGGAGACCATTATGAGCATGGAGTGGCCAGCTCGATATCCCGACACAAATCCGATTGAGCATGTGTGGGAATATCTAGGGAGACGTGTTACTGTCCTCAACCCGCTACTTGAAACAAAGGGAGAGCTTATTGCTGCTTTAAAAGAAAAATGGTCGTTACTCCCTACTGAGCTGATTCACAACATCATAAACAGATGGAACATCGCTGTCGTGTCTGCATTGATGTAAGGGGTGACCACACTCCTTATTAAAGAACTTTTCCCATTGCATTCTGACACCTCATTTTTGGACAAGTTTCTGCAAAAGTTATTTTTTGACAAAAATGTTTCTAGTTAAAATATTTTATGCCATTCTGAAACTAGCATTGCAATTTATGTTTCTATCAAATTTCATAAAAATCATTCATATAGTTTTTGTTTATCATAATTTATCTGAGTTTTCTTTATTTTATGGAAACCAGTGTAGTAGTCACTGAATCTACTTCACTTGACAAAGTCTCAAAAGCTCCAGATATATCTGTACAGATATATTCAGCGATGAGAATGAATCGTTCTGTCTGGTAGAGCACACCTATACAACATTCATTACGGAACACGTCAGAAAATCTAGTTGTATATTAAAATGAAAAAGTAATTTTCAGTTAAATCTTCAGTTAAATACAGAGAATCATTTTAATATGTAGTAGAGTTGATAGATTTTTCTGATGATTAATGAAAATAAATATTTCTGACATTATTAATCAATAATGTGATTAGAGTTAGTTAACTGGCACAACTCTTTTCCAGTACAGATGGGAAAATCGGAACCGATTTTGAACATTACCAGTATATAGTTAGATATACTTTTCCTGATATGATCTTCAGTAGCACAAGCATCTTTTTATTAGCCAACCTATATCCACCAACATTCAGTTGTTATGTGTCTTTCACTCACCATTTATACATTAAATCTCCTTCACACGCCAGAATCTGTCCATCACGTCTCCTTCACTCGTAGCCATGTATTCTAGGGACTGGGATGGCTTAGTTGGTAACACGCCAGGTTCGTAATCTACAGTTAATAGGTTCGACTGCCAGCTGCACCAGCATTGAGATTTAATTCCGAAATGTTCCCCGCCCAGCCCATGGTCAGTAGGGGATACCGATGGGCTTGGAAAGATCTTCGTTATCCCCTACGTTTTAGGTCATGGTCCGTGTGTGGGAGAGCCATACCCTGTGCCCGTTAGAGAACACGCTGGGTGACCTTGATGGGAGGCTTCCATCTGTCTCCTAATAGCTGTCCAGTGGGTCCCCTTCCCCCAAGTTCCTCTGAACCGTTGTCGTCCTTATGACCTGGCCATTTAACCCGTTGGGTGCAAAAAAAATTGCCTCTCAGAGGAAAAACAACCCATTCCAACTAACAACTGTCCTGTAGATTTCGCTGATCCAGCAATATTACTGTAATCAAATTGAGTCTCTGCTCGTGAACAACTGTTCTGTTTTTCTCCTCCGCCCATGAATAACTATCCAGTGTTTTCTCCTTCAACTTTGAACAAATTACTTGTTTTTCTCTTTCACTAGTGAACAACCATCCGATTTGGTTCCTTCGTCAGTGAACAGCTATACTATTTTCTCCTTTGTCCGTGAACATCTGAGCTGTTTGGCTTTTAAACTGTGAACATCTACCCCATTTGACTCCTTCGTCCTCATATCGCTATCTTAGTTTTCTGTTTCGAGAGTAAGCAGCTATCTCCAATTTGTCTCATTCCCCTGCGAGCAGCTGTACTTTTTTCTACATCACCAATGAACAACTATCCCTTTGGATTACTTCACCCTTTAACAGCTCTCCTGTTTTTCTCCTTCACCAATGAACAACTATCCCTTTGGATTACTTCACCCTTTAACAGCTCTCCTGTTTTTCTCCATCACCAATGAACAACTATCCCTTTGGATTACTTCACCCTTTAACAGCTCTCCTGTTTTTCTCCTTCACCAATGAACAACTATCCCTTTGGATTACTTCACCCTTTAACAGCTCTCCTGTTTTTCTCCTTCGCCTGCGAACAGCTATCCAATTTGTCTCCTTCGTCGTGGACAGCTATCCTGCTTGTCTCCTTTACTGGTTTCCCTAACCACTTTCCTTCATTCAATCTCTTTCCTCAATGTCCCAATTTCGGGAATTTTTCAGCATAAAATGCGCTTAAGGTAAAAAAGTAAACAATAATCCTGAATCAAAAATCACTATTAAAAAGTATTAATAATTTAATCAAAAAGGATTTTTTGCAATGAAAACACGAATATAATTTGTGTTGCTTCGTTTTGTTCAGGGTAAAACGCCGATGATAAATGAAGACAACAATCTGTTTTGGAAGAGAAAAGGAAAAAAAAATCAAGCAAACGAAGAAATAAATAGTATCAACAAAACGTCATAAAATGAAAATAATAACAATGATAAAAAGCCGGAACTAGCAAAAGGAAGAGCATTAGTAATTAATTGTACTTCATAAATTAAACAATTTTTCGTTTCCCGGATACATAACAAGAAAAATCCTTTTCATTCGCAATTAATTTCTTATGCAAACTCTTTCATGTTCTCAATTAACAAATGACCTTCAAACAATTTTCAACTTGTTCTCTCACATTAATGAGAATCTATAACGACTAATTGAAGCAAATGCAGTATTGATAGATTCTAATACATTATCTTTGCTAAACATTCGCGAAAAATGTTCGTTATCAAAAGGGTCATAAAGTTTAACAGACTGCTATATTTTAACACTAGTTAAATAAGGCGGTGATTGAGACATTTTAAAGTTACGGATATACTTGCATAGAAAATAAACGGAAATTCTAACTCGAAGGAGGATCAACGTTAATCCTATGGGATCCCCCCTCTCATTATTTCTGCTTTCAAAATAATGTTTTTATGCAAGAAAAGATGGCAAAGCTTATTATTGTTACGTACAGGAAAGGTGGCAAATAGAAATATAATAGTGAGAAAGAAATCTGGATGAAAATTAATTAATACACAAAACATTGTCCAGGTGAAAGTTAATTCGTAGAATTTGACGTTTTTTTGGAAGATATTAATAATAATTTTTGACTTCCATAAAATAACAGAGGAAAAATGCAATGGGTTTCATCATCATCATCATTATTAATACGAACAAAAACAAAAGCATCAGGGAAAATTTTTTGATATGGAATGCATCAATATTATTTCAGCTAACTTTATTTCTGTATTTGTTAATTTTTCTCCTGACATCTTCTTGTCTACTAATTAATTTTTCACCTGAAACATTTTTATACTGATTAATTTACACTTGCAAATTTTCTCCACTTATAAAGCTGATCCACAGTCGTTTTACATAAGAACACATTAGTTGCAATCTGGAATGTACAGAATATGGATTCCATGTGATTAATATTAATCTATCTTTAAAAAGGAATACTTGTTTCTCCCATACTTATCTTTTACAAAAGCAAAATGTTTAAGAGGTGGATCCCACATAATAAATATTGATCAACCTCTGAAATAAAATCCTCATATATTCTGTGTTCACCTTTTACAAAAAAGCAGAATGTATAGTAGGCGGAGCCCATACGATTGACATTGATCCATCTTCAAAATATTTACTCTATTTATTCTCTACTTATTTCTTAGTACAACGGAAGGCATAGAAGGTGGGTTCCGTAAGATAACATTGATCCACCCATGAGAATGAATCATCATTTATTCAATGCATAGACTTATGGCAAAAATAATTCGCAAACAATGCTTTTCTTTGTACTCAACTACGGCTTTATCAGCCTTCCTACAGGGAGGGAAGGAATAGGGGAGGAAATCTGAGCGCTTACGTAGTTTCATCCCAAACCTCCGAATCGCAGGTTTCTGATCCTGGTGCTCTACCAACTGAGCATTCTTGTTACCTGAATTTGATAATAATTTAAACTATTAGCTGATCAGGAACAATATCGAAAATGTGGGTTGGACAATGAACATTGCAGAAAGGAAATATTTTTGCATAGAAATACAGACAACATAGTGATTATCGAAAAGAAAGCAAATGCGAAAAATACAGATAAATAAGATTTAAAATTAATACAGAGGGATGATGTGAAACTGGAATCAAGAAGAGGATTATTGAAGGAAGAAGAGCAGTTGGGGGCATTAAATTCAATATTTAGGGGTCGAAATATTACATTTCGACGAAACTGCGTATTATAATACAATGACGAAAAGTTTCGTAGTATATATGTCGAAATCTGTGCATCAAATAAGATGAAAACAGATATTATTTTTCGTGGAAACGGACTTTTGGAGGAGGAGTGCTAGAAAACCCGGAAAGTCTAGAATAATAAATAAGAGAGTAAGAGAATGTATAAAACAGAAGAGGAAAATAAATATACGAAATAGTAAGAGACGAAATAGAGGAAACATTTCATTCCGTACTGATGAGTACAGAGAATGGTGCCAGAAAGATCATCAAAGCAAGTTCTGGAGAAGGAGAAGATAGAAAAAAAATCTTAATTGCAGAAAAATATGGAGAGAAAGGATTCAAGAGATGATGGAGGGTAAAGCTCCAGAAGGTGACGAAGAGAAAGGATCCAGGATATGATGGAGGACAGAGATGCGAGAGATGATGGAGGGTATTGATGCAGGTGAGAAGATGACGGAGAGAAGGGATCCAGAATATGATGGAGGACAGAATGCGGGAGATGATGGAGAGGAGGCATTCTCTGATTATTTTAATTTTAATTTTCATGAGAGTGAGGCCAATCATAGGATCAGGTCGCAACTATGTGTGCTTCCCGATTTTTTCATCTTGACTGCGAACTGCGAAGAAAGACTGTCTTATATCGAATTACAGGGAACGTCGTAATTATCATAAAGACAGCACATGAAATTGTGACCATTAAGTTACTAATTCGCTCGTCATTTTTAAGAAGTAGACTGATATGAGGAGAGGTTAATATCGCCAACGTTAGCTGGTGTAAAACTGATAGCACTCTCATTTGGACAGCTGATTGGAGCTACGTTTGTTCTCCTAACGTTATTTAATAGGTTTATTTAATTACGAACAGCCGTTTAGTGATTCTCCTTCTTCAACTTTAAACTGCTACATAAACACCGAAAGATAATGCTAACAAGAAGGGTGCATATCCCTTAAACCCGTATCAAAACAAGAAGAACATATCTTTGTAGCGAATATGAGATGCCTGTTTGTAAAGAGAGTGAATTTTTTTATTTTCCGCCTTTACAATAGTAAAAATCACTTATTTTTCGTATAACTGAATGCAGATAAGGACCAGATGGTGCGTAGAACTCTTACTCTATTGAAAAGAAATACAAAATAAAATACTGTGCGTATAATTAACATTTGTAGCAACAAGTACATTAAAAGATTTAGAATCTAAAGTAACGAAATAAAATAGTGAGAAGTCCACTTCTTTCAATTTTCTGCTAAAACTTTGTAAAGCTCGCAAAAGTACCAGGTCCGTCGGAACGTTGGTTCCAACCTCTCCCTGCGTTACTGATATTTACAATTATTCTTGGCCAGTGGAATGTTAACATACATGGGGTCTTCTAGTGTTGCTGCTCGAAATTGTTAAAATGGGATGTTGGATGTCCTGATGAGTTGCATCATAAATTAGTTTGTGGCATGTTTTTAGATCCAGTTAAAGTCTTCTCAATTCCAGTGAATTGGACGCCCTTTAACAGTGGAAATTCTAATTAATAGATGATTGGGACATGTAGATATTAATATTTTATTGGTATTTATAATAGATAAAAAATTTAATTTGTCTCTTAAAACAAAACTTTCTGTAACATTCCTGCGGATTTCTTGAGCTTTCAACATCTTCATCTTTGTCCAGAAGATTTCTTTCCTCGACTGTCCAGTGCATTTCTTTTTCCAACTTTGAATCTGCCAGTGAATTTCTTCAATTTTGCCAGGAGTCTTGTTATGCTTGTGACCAGGACATTTACTCAATTCACGGTCTTAAAATAGGCGTCCAAGAGCAAAATAATTCAGTACCTCCCTTTAGGTAACAATTTGCTATCTGTCAGTAACTCTTTTTCAAGTTTTTGTTGAAGATGTAGTATTCCAGATATCCAATTTCTTGTTTTTTCAAAAATAATAATACAAATGCAAAAATATGCCTTATTAATTAAAAGCAAATGCTGCGAAACAACTGTGGAAGACAGAAATAATTTTATAATGCCAATAAAACGAAACAATTCAATAAGACCAGAAAGCTATTAAAGGAATTTTCATTGTAACATTTGCTGTAGTTTTGATACTTTGGTAATCAGTCTCTGAGCTCCAAAATTAGCTAATCAGCAATCACGTAATTAATCATTTTCTTCATAGAGGTCTATTTGTCCTGCATCTCAATAATACAGGACAAATTTATTTTATTACGCTGCAGTACATGATTTTCATATAGGATAGTAATTCAGTGACGAAGCTAAATCAGTCAGTGTGTTCTTCTGTATAACACATTTACACAAATAAAATAATGGCTTCTTTGAACTTCAAATTATTTCCCGAAAACTCAAATTGAGCGTTACAGTGTCTGTACTTTCAAATTTCAAAACGTAATTAAGTCACAAAATTTTCAGTCACCGCACCTTGCGTTTTAAAACTTTTACTTTAGGGCAAAATTCTCGAACAGCTAAAAACAGATACCGCATTAGAAAAATTTCTTCTGTCAGCTAGTCTGTGGATGTGGGTTGTTTTACCTCTGAGCGGCACTTTTTTGCACATCATAGGCTGAATGGCCAGTTCACATGGACCCCGAAGGCTTAGAGAAGGTTGGGGGAGAGGACCCAATGGAACAGCTGTTGGGAGACAAATGGTAGCCTCCCGTCGAGGCCATCCAGCGTGTTCTTTAACGTGCACAGGGTATGGCTCTCCCGCACACGGCGACAAGGCTTAACGTTCCATCCGTCGGACGGTGGCATTTCCAAACCCATTGGTGTCCCCTACTGACCGTGGTAGAGCGGGGAATTTTGCGGAAATAAATCTCAACGCTGACTCAGCTGGGACTCGAACTTGGGAACTACAGATTACGAGCCTGGTGAGCTACCGACTGCGCCACCCCCACCCCTCTGTAGATGTGCTTCTGACACATACTTGTCACCAAAACAATAACATATCAATTCGAATGTATGCCAAAGTGAAATGCAGAATAAAATGACTGATTACCAAAGTATCAAAACTACAGCAAATGTTACAAGTGAAAATTCCTTTAATATTTTTCTGGTCTTATAGAATTGTTTTGTTACAGGTGCGGAAGAGCCATACCCTGTGCACGTTAAAGAACACGCTGGATGGTTTTGACGGAAGGCTATTACTATCTCCTAATAATTGTCAAGTAGCTTCCCTTCCACAACCTTCTCTGTAACATTGGAGTTCTTGTGATTCATTAGTTGTTGTGCGCAAAAATCATTTGGTCATTTAGTCGTTGTGCGCAAAAAAGGTAAATCAACTCAACCCTTGTGATTTGCTCATTTTACCCATTGTATGCAAAAAAGATCCTCTAAGAAATAGAAACAACCCAGCCCAAAACGTAATGCACAAAATGAACTTTAATTGCATAGCTTAAATCTTAATGCATTGGAAATTTATGATTTTGTTTTTTGAATTTGACCTTTCAAAATTAGAGTGTGTGTTACATTTGGGGCTGGGCTCTTTTTATTTCTTAGCGGCTCTTTTTGTATACAATGGGTAAAATGAGCAAATCACAAGGGTTGATTGTTTTACCTCTGAGGGGCTCTCTTTTTTGCGCACAACGGGCTAAATGAGCAGGTCACAAGAGCTGCAAGGGCTCAGAGAAGGTTGTGGAAGGGGACAACTTTTAGGAGACAGTAGTAGCTTTCTCTCAAAGCCATCCAGCGAGTTCTTTAATGTGCACAGGGTATGGCTCTCCCGCACATGGATCCACGGATTAAGGTCTCATCCATCGGACCGTGGCATTTCCAATACCATTAGTGTACCCTTCTAACCGGGGGCTGGGTGAAAGTTTCATCATCGTCGTCGTCGTCGTCGTCATCATCATCATCATCATCATCATCATCATCATCATCATCATCATCATCATCATCATCATCATCATCATCATCATCATCATCATCATCATCATCATCATCATCACCATCATCATCATCAAGCAGCCATAGGCTACGGAGGTCCAACTAGACCGTGCAATTTAATTCTCCAAGCAAGTCTGTCCGGAGCTATATATACTGCATCTGGCCACTGCACACCAATTCTTACAAGGTCCTGTTTGACATTGTCTGCCCACCGCATCCTTGGTCTCCCCCTCTTTCTGAGGCCTTTAGGCACAATGTTCATAACCCTATTCGATAATCTATAATTATCCATACGGGCAACATGGACAAACCAAAGGAGTCTCTCTCTGAACAATATGCTGCTTAAAGGAGGTTGCAAACTCCTTTGCCTAACCTCATCATTAGTTACAAAGTTGAACCACCTAATTGCCAAGATACTGCGTAAGCATCTGGAATCAAAAGCATCTAGTTTCCTGTTATCTTGTTTACAAAGTGTCCATGTTTCACTACCATAACTAACCCTAGAAAGAACCAAACAATTATACAGTCTAATTTTAGTCTTTAAGGGTATACGCCTATTTCTCCACACTCTCCATAGATTCTTAAAAGTCTCGGCAGCAATCCCTATTC
Organism: Ryuthela nishihirai; assembly: GCA_038380435.1. Classification (NCBI taxonomy): domain Eukaryota; kingdom Metazoa; phylum Arthropoda; class Arachnida; order Araneae; family Heptathelidae; genus Ryuthela; species Ryuthela nishihirai. Next base: position 39,003,304 of record JAWZYU010000018.1, on the reverse strand, counting down.
TTCTGTTAATCTCATGCCGCACATCACCAGTATCTGTTACATAGCTCCCAAGATAATTGAACTGTGACACCTGCTCAAGACTGCAACCATTCAGATGAACTGAATCACAGCCTGCCTGACCAATTTTCATCACTTTAGTTTTCTCTCTGTTTATAACAAAACCTACTCTACTACCAGTATCATCAACAGCTCGAATGAAAGAGTTCATCTCATCAACATCATTTGCCAAAAGGGCTAAATCATCAGCATAATCTAATTCAGAAATTTTCGTATCTTCAGACCATTTAAGACCAAAATCTTTCCCTTGCAGTGAGTTTCGCATAACATAATCAATAACCAAGCTAAAGAGAAAAGGAGACCAAATGCACCCTTGTCGAACACCAGAAGTAATGCTAAACCAATTGCTACAAGCCTTACCAACTCTCACACACGACTCAGTGTTGTTATAGAGATCTTTCATTATGTTAACTAACTTGTCTGGTATACCATATGATTTCACAATCAACCACAAATTATGGCGCTCAACAGAGTCGAAAGCCTTTTTGAAATCAACAAAGCTAGCAACCAAAGTTTTCTGAAACTCTAAACGTTTCTGAAGAATCTGCCTGAGTGAAAATATCTGATCTACACAGCCCCTACCACTTCTGAATCCACACACAGACACACAGCTCATCACGCAATTGCCTGTAAACCAGATTCTTAATTCTATTAAGCACAATAATGGAAAGAACTTTACCTGGAACAGAAAGTAGGCTCATACCACTATAGTTATCACAAGAACTGCGATCACCTTTTTTGAAAATAGGGATAACAATAGCTATGGTAAAATCCTTAGGGACCATGCCTTTATCATAAAAGATATTCAAAATTTCGGTCATCGAAGTGGTAACCGAAACATTCCCAGCTCTAAGCATTTCCGTATTAATTTCATCTACGCCAGGGATTTATGAAGTTTAAGTTTAGAAACAGCCAAAATAAATTCAGATTATATGATAGGACCAACATTAAAGCCAGTAATGCATCTGTCATCATTACAAACAATGGTAGTAGAACTAACCGCGTTGTTCAGAATATCACTAAAATGCTCAGCCCACCTAGCCATGACAGAATTCTCACCTTCTATAACCTTACCTTGTTTATCCTTCAATCCCTGTATACCTGTTCGTTTTCTACCACACAAAACATTAATTATCTGGTACAGCTCTCTGCTGTTGTGCTGTCTAACTGCTTCCTCGGCTTTGTCAGCCAAACCATCAAGCCAAAGATTCTTATCAGCAGCTAACTGATCATTTACACGTTTATTAAGTTCTCTGTAATGCTTTCTGTCAGGACTAGTAGGGTATTGATTAAGGACATTCCTGCAGTTTTTTCTTTCCGAAATAAGCTCAAGTGCCTTATCACTCAGATAATTCTGTCTCCTCTGCTCCTTTTTTCCTAAAAGAGTACTGTTAGTGTCCAAAAAAGCCTGTTTAAAATGGTCCCATTCTTCCTCAACTTCAGTAGTAAGCATACCATGACTGTCATAATGACTACGTAACATATCATGGTAAGCTTTGGCTATAACTGGTTCTTTCAGAGCTTCAGTATTAAAAGTAAATTTTTTAACCCTAGCACAAACTTTTTAAGTTTAATTTGCAAGACACTTTTAACAAGGTAATGGTCAGATCCAATTTCAGCTCCCCTATATGCCATGGTATTCGTAACAGAACTAGCCCATTTGCTGTTAATTAATATATAATCAATCATATTCTTATGCAGCCCATCGGCTGAAACCCATGTGTACTTATGTATGTCGCGGTGTTTGTAATAAGTGTTAGTTATTCTGAAACCACTGACTTTACTTACCTGTAGGAGACGTTGCCTATTGCCATTGCAGCTACCAATACCAAAAGGGCCTATTACCCCTCCCCAAAGGTCAGAGTCAGTAACAACTTTGGCATTGAAGTCACTTAGAACAAGGGTAATATCTCCTTTCTTGAAAGAATTCAAAATACCCTGAAGTTGTCCGTAAATCCTATCCTTCTCATCCTCATCGGCATCCTCAGAGGGGGCATAACAGCAGATAACATTCAGGTCTTTAACGCTTGTCTGAAATTTTGCTGTAAGAAACCTTTCAGTAATGCATTCATATCCTAGAAGAGCATCACTAGTGTGTCTGCTAAGAAGCAGAGCCACGCCTTGGTGATGCTTATTGTCGTCCCTCCCTGAAAAGAGAAATTTAAGATTATTTTTAAGAATCTGACCTTTATCTGTCCATCTGGTCTCATGCAAGCCGAGCATATCTAAATTATAATGGTGGAATTCTTGTGTGAGGACATCTAGAGAAAAAGCTCTGTGCAGAGTCCTCACATTCCAACTACCTATGGAGAGAAAATGGTTAGTGGGATGTTTAAAGAAACTATGTATATTGAGAGAGGGAATGCCGACAATAATCAAACAGCCCCCTAATCGCAGACATGGGGCAAAGACCCGTTCCCCCACCACTAAAGGCTGAAGCCATCTACACTGGAAGACTTCCTCCAATGCAGAATTTGACGATGGGAATAGAAGCAAATAGTTCAGGTGCCTGCGATGACCTTTGCTCAGGATTATCCACCAGCTGATAAACATATCCTGTGAATCTATTCACTTGGGGCTGTCAACCCACAAACAAACAGAAAACACAGCTGAAGATTATCCCTCCACAGAAGTCCACCAGTGCAGCAACATCAGGATCCATAATCAAGCTCAGAGCCATATATCTGTTCAATCCAGTGGGTTTATATGGTCAGCACCAGGACCCTGTGGGGTTGACCACTCCTCAGCAGGGTTGAAAAAAAAAAGAAAAGTAGCCAGAGTTGTCCATATCAGTAGGCCACACTAATCTGGCACGTTCCGTTCACTTCCACGAGAGTATCTCTTTTGAAAGGTACTAACGATCTTCACCACGAGAAGGTGGGGGGGGGGGGTCGGACATTAGGTGCTAGGCCTGGCCGGTTCTGTGCATCATCTGCTAAGGGGATTGGTGCAGAGCTCTCCTTCCAGTGACTACCTAGCTACCATTTACAGACCAGTGAAAGTTTAGCGGATATAAATCTCAACGCTGCACAAAAGGGAGTCAAATCTGGGGACTGAAGATTACGAGGGTGGCGCTACCGATTGAGCCAACCCACGTCTTCCAAACCACAAGTACCCCAAAGGTTCAGAGAAGGTTGGAAATCGGCAGAGCAGGTGGTTAGCGGAGAAAATTTTCTACCTAGTGACAGGTGGATATCAAATCTAGGAATATCAGATTACAAACTAACTCTCTCCCATCATTACAAGGAATCATGTTACATAGTAAGTACATTACACATTATGTCATAGATTAAATCATAAGAGTAAAATATCTGAGAATTGCAATGTAGAAAAATATATAATTATTATTTTAGACTTAAAAATATAAGCGTTTTCGTACGTATTGTGTAACGCGGAAATGACATCTATATCGTCATTTTCACGTATTGTCCCGGTAATCCGTTAGTCTGATAATCGAAATCATATCTAAGTATATTTTATATAAGTTAATCCAAGAAAAAAAAGCCTCACCTTTAAACTCTATTCTGTATGATAGTATATTCGCTTTCAACACATTCTCCAAAAATAGATAGTAAATTTCATGCATATTTTTTTAGGTTTCACACTGTTTTAGATTTTCAAACACTATTTCATGCATATTTTTTTTTCAGATTTCACCAATGTAGACTAATTTCGACCAAATTAAGTTCATATAATAAATATTCTAGTGGAATTAGAAATATTAAAATATTAACTAAAAATATTTTTAATAATATTGAAATTTAACATTTTCTTCATTATCGAAAAGAGGAAAAAATAATTGTACTGAAGTAATTTGCGTCAATAATCATAATTGGATTTTGTCAAAAAATAGTAATATTCAGAGATCTCGTAATTCAGTAGCATTATCGAGGGAATACATGTATTGAAAGAGACATCTTAGTTTGATTGCCTAGAGGAAAAATATTCAGATTCTCCTTAAGCTTAATTTAAAAGACGAAGTCAATAATCATATCTTGCAGGGCAAAACACACGAAAGATTAAGAGTGAAGCGAATGATTACTTATTACTGAGAGAAGATATCTCTCCAACAACCTTTGGCCCTTGAAGAATTTTATAATTACATTTCTGCGTTCAGCGACGCGTGCGTGCGTGCCGAAGACAGTGATATACCAGCCGGAAGCCCAACTCTGGTGGCATCTCTAGGAAGGTCTGTTACGCAGGGCAGACCCACTTTCGGGTAGCCTTGGGATAGACGACGCAGAGTAGTCAAAGAAGCTACCGCAAAAGGCGTTCCTGTGTTACCGCCTGACAGCCCAGATTGACGGAGCGAGTGCGAATTAGGACTGCCACACCCAGCTCATTGATCCTCGGAGTTAACGCTACTAATTACCTCTGATTACTGAGTTCACAGCTGTTTTCATGCTTTACAAAATATTTAACGCATGTGTCAGGCCCATGATGGAAGAGACATTAGGGAATGGCGTAGGCAGTTTAGTCTCTTGTGTGAAGAGAAAAATAATTTAGCTCTATATTTCTATTTGCGGTAGTTCAGCATCTCATAGTTTATTTAATCTTGGTATCTGAAATTTAGTTGGATTGTTATTTTCATGGAAACCACTTTTCCGAAATCCAATGGGTTAAATGGGTTGAGTAGGATTGGACAGTCTCGCCAACATCAATTTTTTACTTTGCTACATTTTGATTATATTTCCATAATATGTAATAAAATGGAACAAAATGTTTAAAAAACTAATTAGATTTTAGTTCTTTAGAAATCGGTGGACAGATAAATTGCTTTGCTGATGACACTGTCATTATGTTTCGCGCGAAAGATTATGATAAATTGTTATATGACATAACAAATGATTTAATTAGGGTTAATCAATGGTTTAAAAGGAATAATCTATTTCTAAATATAGATAAAACGGAGTATATTTTGTATAATTTAAAAAATAGTTCCGTTATAAATGATATAATAATAAAAATGCACAAATTAGACTGTAATATAGTGGATAATTGTGGCTGTGCTTCTATTGAAAGAGTTTCCGAAGTTATGTATTTAGGAATAATAACAGATAAAAAATTAAATTGAAAATCCATATAAATAATCTGATAAAAAAAACCGAGATCAATGTTATGTAAAATATATTATCTAAAAAAATGCTTGAAACGGGAAACATTATCTGTTTTATTGATGGATATAATAAAAAAAATACCCCCTCAAGCAGCTGCTTGCCACAGAGATCTGACAGGAGCCTGTCAGTTTATATGCCACAGTAAGATATCTGAGAGGGTGGCAGGACCTCAGCAGAAAAACGACACACACACATCCATGCCTAATCCGGGGCTCGAACCAGGTCCCTTAGATCAGTAGCCAAGCGTGCTAACCACTCGGCCACGGGACGGACAGTCTACTATTCATTATGGGCTACTTTGCTACGGAGGTACTAATACTTCAATCCTTAGGCCCGTCATAAATTTACAAAATAAAATAATAAAATAATTAACTGATAATAATGGGTTTGGAGATAATCTGCATAATGGTTATATAAAACTTAACGTACTACACTTTAGAAATTTATATGCCTAAAAATTAATTGATCCATCTTTTTGCAAATGATAACTTCTATAATCTGAAAGTAGATAATTATTGTCTGCGATCAAGGAAAAGGAGTATGAAATTCCCCTTGATAAAAAGGAAATACTGCATAAATATATAGCTTATTTATCGCCTAAGATATTGAATCATTTACCGCTTGTTTTAAGAAATCATAACGGTGGATTGCTTTTGTGTAATAGAGATTAAAGAAGTATTTCTTGGCTATAAGTGATATTGAACAATGTTTACATTTTTATATAAAAATTTTTTTTTTCCGTACTCTGCTACTTTATGTATTATGTCACAGATTATGGCTAATAATGCTTATTTGTGATGTTTCATGTTAATTATATTTTTGCTGTTATCCTGATCTTTGCAATCGTTTAACTAATTACTTCATCTGTTAATAAATTATCATTATTATCTGTTATAATTTGATCTTTCATTCTTAAAACTGATTTTCAATTTATTTATTGTACTTTTAAATGTAATATGTAATAAAGCAACCTAGTCAAGCTTCTGCTTTTTGGTTGTTCATATGTTAATAGATTTTAATGTAGAATTTCTATGAATTTGAACTTGAACCGAACTTGAAAAGTTTTGCGTGAAAATTACAGTCTAGCTCATTAGTGTGATTGGTCGAATTCCAGAATTTTTTTCCAGGTTTCTAAATAATTGTTTTCATTATTGCCAGAAACAGTATAAACGTGAAATTAAAAAGAAAAACAAGAATAAAATATACTACGCAAAAGAAAGAAATTGCTATAAAAATTTGTTGTATAGTAGATTTGCTTACAAAATTTTCTGAGCAAAACGTTATGAATCCAGATACTGAACTTAATATAGAAAACTAGCCAGTAACGAATGGGATCAACAGATTATATGTATATCGCCACGCGCAGCAACTCAATCTGCTACTTTCATAGAATGAACTAGCGAATAGAAAAGTATTCCAAATATCATGGCAGTCAAGATATGATTTTTGTGTTACATTGTAAAAGGATGCGAATGGATTATGGCTAATAATAGTTATGCATATATATATATAATAATAATAAATTTATTATTATAAATAAATAAATAAATGCCCCCTCAAGCAGCTGCTTGCCACACAGGTCTGACAGGAGCCTGTCAGCTTATATGCCACAGTAGGAGATCTGAGAGGATGGCAGGACCTCAGCAGAAAAACGACACACACATCCATGCCTAAATCCGGGGCTCGAACCCAGGTCCCGTAGATCAGTAGCCAAGTGTGCTAACCACTCGGCCACGGGACGGCATTATTATATATAACAAAAATATAATTATTTATATATAAATAATAATATTTTATTTATATAAATAATAATTATATATGTAAAATAAATATTATTATTTATTACATAATGTAAGTTTTTACATGTTTTGGAAACAAACTTTGAAAGGGCTCAGCAATATAAATTTTAGGTTCAAATTTTCGTACTGTAAATTAAATGCTTGAAAATCATGTTTTGAAACGCAGTTATGTCGTAATAAATTAAAAATAAATAAATAATTAAGCAACTCGATTTAATGAAAATTCAAGGTACCAAATTATTCTTTTCGATTACTGAAATCCAAGTTATTTTTATTTTATTGCCCTATTCACTTATCATTAGAAACAGTTCTGTATAAATGTAACGAAAGCACATATTTATCAAAACAATACCAGTCTAACGTAAAAACAAACTGCATAACTTCAAAAATTACATGGATATATACAGGGTGAATCAGAAAAAGTGGGCAAAACTTTACGGGGTGGTAGAACGCAGCTATACGAGCAATATTCGTCATAGAAAGTGTGGGCGGAACGCAAACGGCGAGCTGCTAGGTGGCGTTGGAAATGGTATAAAAGGGTCGAGGTAGTCCCATAGCTTGGCCACCAAGATCGCCGGATCTCTCGTGTTTGGACTTTTTCCTGTGGGGCCATATGAAAAGCCTAATCTACGAGTGCCCCATTGAAACCGATATGGATCTAGTCGCAAGGATCGCCGTTGTTCCCGGCGATATTCGGGAAATGCCTGGTGTCTTCGCAAATGTGCGTCGGTCCCTATCCCGCAGGTGTGAAGCCTGCATTACAGCTGGCGGCAGCCTTTTTGAGCAATTTCTTTGAGCATGTACCTCAATTACATTCCTGTTAATAAAATGTTTTCTGAAGTATCTCCTCTCCTTCTTGTGTTCATTCTTTAAATGTGACAGTGGAAAACTACCTTTTAACTTCTCACCGCTTGCGTTCCGACCATACATTCTATGACGAATATTGCTCGTATAGCTGCGTTCTACCACCCCGTAAAGTTTTGCCCACTTTTTCAGATTCACCCTGTATATGTACAGATATAAAGTTATTTTCTGCACAGTTCTACAAAAATATAAATAACTGAAATTGGGCATTTAGCGATTTTCTGTCTCCTTGATTACAAAGATAATAACTAAACGTTAAGGCAAGTGCTTCGGCTGGCACCTTTCATATCTCCTATTGTAATCTGTGGTTAGAGATAAAATCACCACAGAAAAATCCATGTTGGTCGTTCCGAGAAGATGAAGATAATGAGGAAAAATGTGAAGAGTGTAATCAGAATAATCTGAAAAGTAAAATCAGAATGGTGTTACCTAGACCAGAAGCTAAAACTGTATTAAGGGAGTTTCTTTAATTATTGTTATTCCATTATCATCAAGAAATTCAGTGCATTTTGGGATTAACTTTCACTGTAAGCCTGATACCAACCGCGCGTTGCACTGAAGAGCGGAACACATTATCGACATGAACAGAGAAGAATTATCGAGATGATACGTAAAAATGGCGAAAATATGTAAACAACTATTTTTCACTTATCTCATGGAGATATCAAATCGAAAAATGGGAGTAGTTTGACATAAGTTACCCAAAATATAATTAATATGCAATACAGCGTGAGCATACTTGTGTGAGAATAGCATATTATTTTTTAAAGCATTTTGCAAAATTTTTATTTTCTGCAGCATGATTTCAAATGTTTATAAAATAATTTAATATCAGCTGACAATATCGTGATTATAAGAATTTTATTACTGAATTTTTATGTAAATTAAATTGAGCAATATGAAGCAACTGAAAAAAAAAACAGTACCAATAACAAGTAAATTTATGTGATCAAAATAATACATAAACCCGTATGAACAAGATAATGCAGAAATCCATATGATCAAGATAACAGAAATCTATATCATCAACATAATACAGACATCCGATGATCAAGATAACAGAGAAATGCATATGATCAAGATAATGCAGAAATCCATATATCCAAGAAGTACAGATATCGATATCTGTATGCTCAAGATGATAGGATATATATATATGACCAATATAATACAATTATTGGTCGTTCCAAGGCCGAGTGGTTAGCGCGCTTAGCTACTTGATCTAAGGGACCTGGGTTCAAGCCCCAGGTAAGGCATGGATGTATGTGTCGTTTTTTCTGCTGATGTCCTGTCATCCTCACAGACCTGTCAGACCTCCGTGGCAAGCAGCTGCTTGAGGGGATATTTATATGATCAAAATAATACAAAAATCCGTATGAACAAGATAACGCAAAAATACATATTATCAAGATAATACAGGAATCCATATCACCAAGAAAATGCAGAAATCGTATCATCTCGATTACTTTAATACAAAAATCCGTGTGAACAAGATATAACATAAATACGAATAACAGGACTTAATATTGGAATTGAAATAGTCGTGAATTCTCAGGATGGAGATCGGGATAACAGTGAAATTCAAATGATCGAGATTTAATGAATGCAACGATCCGTTGTGGTAAGAGACTGACAGTTAGATTTTTGTTATATCCGCAACTAGGAAGATAACTTCTCTTCTACGTATCTACATCGATACAACGGAAATCTAACTGTCCGTCTCTTACCACAACGGATCTATCTTCCTAGTTGCGAATTCAAAGCACACAAGACCAAGGTCCTCAGGTCAGAGAGCAGGCTTTGATTCACTTCTCTTGTTTGCACTCTGCGCGGAGTGAAAGAAAAAAAATAATGATGTGCTTTGGGAGGACTTGCACACAGGAGTGATGATACGGTAAGACGTGGTTCACTGACTATGTGAAGTACCAAAGATTAAGTAATTGGTTGCATAATATACATGATAGGTATTTTATTATGATTGCTGTTGCATAATAATATTTAATTCATGTTTAGAACGTAACCAGGTAACTCAACAGAGTAAAAATTGCTTATTACTTCATAACAACATAATTTTTGTTATTTTTATTATGCGTTTAGTAGTTCTCTGATCCAGCAGTAAGTTTTCAAATGTTGCAGATAATATTTTCCAATTATCTAGTTCAAATACAAGTGTAAAAGGAATTTTAGACCCTTGTATATCAAGAAATAATGTTAACTAATTGATTTAATAATTGGAGACGTCTTAAGATAGACAATTAATAATGGAAGCTTTTTAAGCTAGGCAGTTAATAATAGAGACCTCTTAAGATGTAAATTCTGTGTGGAGGTTCTTAAATTGAAGAAGAAAACGTTTTGTGAATTTTATTGGCCCCCTCCTAAACTTCATTCGCCCCCTAAAAATAGATAAATTATCCTAGAAGTAAAATTAAGGTAAATTCAAGGTAAATTTGAAATACAGCGCCTTCTTATCAGAACTTAAAACAACATCAGTCAAAGCAACATAATTTGTCTCCCCAATTTTTCTTCCTCTTTTGAAAAAATCCAGAGAACTCTTAAACCGTAACAACTAATTCAGTAGAAAAGTATCACAGGAGTTGTCCTGTCGCCATAGGACTCATAAAATACTTATCTAAAAAAAAATAAGAGAGGAAGTCACATTAACTGCTGAAAAGGTTAGCCGGTAGTAGTTATCACATCAAAGATGTTACTGGGAGACGTAGGTTAGAATTCCACTCACGGGAAAACCATTTTTTTCAGCTATTTCATAAGCGCTAAGATTATCAAGATCTTTTTCTCATCACAACTTTAAGAAACTCAAAACTCATCCTCAAAAAGAACCCTCTTCCTTCACTCCACAAAATAAAGGGACAAACTGCTCTTAAACTGGACGAGCTAGAATCACCAAATTCTGAATATAGTTTTCTCTGTCGTAAATACTTAAACATCACAAAACAAATTGAAAAACCAAAAAGCTCCCGAAATTGTATCTCATTTGCTAAGAATAAGAAGAAATGCCTACCTCCCTCCCTACAAGAAAAAGGAAAAATGCGTAAACGATTTCTGAACCTAATAAGTCATATTCAAAATGAAAGCTTTTGAAATATGGGTAGCCTCAAATTATATCCATCCTTTCTTCTCAAAACTCCTCAAATGTAAAAAAAAATCATCGAGTCGATAGTTACGATTAGACCAAATGAAATACATGTCAAAATGCAAGTTTGCAAGTTCATTGTCGATGAAGACTTGATATTCAGAAATTTAACCGAATTGAGTTAAAGACCCTAGGGACGCTGGGTAAATCGACTACTCTTTAATATTCGTAAAATAATCAGTCAAATCTATTTAAATCTTTCTAGAAGCGATCAAATATGCACTCTAATCGCACTGCAAAAAGGCCGATCTCTATTAATTTGCCTGTAAGGATTCTGAAATTTATTTAAATTAGTCTTCAAGGAGCCTGAAATCTATTAAAATCCGTGAGTAAGAAGTCTTAAAATCTTGTAGTATCAAAAAGGTAAGACATAAGAAGACCTGTCTCCGAAATCTAATAAGATTGGCAGTAAGGAATCCAAGACTAAGACCGTTCTGAAACTAATCTGAAATCTATTAAGATTGGCCCATTAAAAATCCCCACCTATTAAAATCTGTGTGTAAGAGTCTTAAATCTATTACGTTCTTTGTGTCTTCTTATCTTTCAGTTCTCGGATTACTTAGAATAGTCTTCCACGTGGCTCTTTTCTGTCCCATCTTCTTCGATTCCTTGTAGGAAGGAACTTTTACCTCAGCTTACATTATTTATGTGTAAGAGTTTTTTTGGTATTGCTTTAAGGATTTTTCTTTTTAGTATCTTCTCGAGAATAAATTTAGGGATATTTTTATGTCTAAGTATGTCTACAGTTAATCTGTTTAGAGATCTTTCTTTCTGAACTCTTAAGAATCTTCTATTAGATTCCTTTTCTAATAGATCCCATCATTCTCCGCCAGATGCACATTTCAAACGGCTCGAGTCTTTTATTTTCTCCTTGTCTAAATCTTCCATTTTTATAGTGCTACACTGCGAACGCAAATTTTAATAAATAGTTTTCTTTAATTCAAGAATTAAATTTAAGCAGCTCAGCATTTTTTCCTTTGATGAAACGACCGTTATGCTTTGGTTTATTCTAAAACAGAGTTCTCTTTTATTTTTTCCATTTGACATTGTTTGCTTCCAGATAGGATAATTGGTCTGTTTTCTATCGTAGTAAAGTTTTCCTACGAACATATTAAATGAATTTCTTAACGCCTTCCTTAGTGCGAAACGTAACTTCAGTTTCATTTTTTTTCTTTATTGTTATAACTGCCTAGGAAATTTTCACTCCTCAGATTCTACAATTCATTAAACCATTTTTGTGTAAGAAGAGTTTTCTAACTTTTTCTGTGTTTGTTTAACTTCTGAGCTAACCTTTTTGTTCACACAATGAAATAAATATCCACGACACAGGGACACCAAAGGCTCAGAGAAGAATTAGTAAGGGTTGGGTTGCATCCTCAAAGCGGCACTTTTTTTCAAACAATGGTCAGGTCACAAGAACCCCAACATCTCAGAGAAGATTGGAGCAGGAGATCCGCTTGACAACTGCTAGGAAACAAATGGTCAAACTTTGCATAGCCTCCAGTCAAGGCCGTCCAGAGTTGTTCTTTAAAGTTCACCAAGTATAGCAAGTTCACCAAGACAACACGGCTGAATGTCTCATCCGACGGACGGCGAGATTTCCAAGCCCACCGATGTCATTTCCTCAGAAAGAGTAGGGTGGACGTTTAACGGAGGTTAGTCTATACGCTGGCACAGTTGGGACACGAACTTGTCTGGAACTGCAGTTTACGATCTGGTGAGTTATTTTAGCTGTTTCTAAACTTAAACTACATAAATCCCCAGAGGTAGATGAAATTACTCGGAATTACTTTGAGCTGGGAATGTTTCGGTTACCACTTAGATGACTGAAATTTTGAATATCTTTTATGATAAAGGCATGGTTATTAAATATTTTACCAGAACTATTAATATCCCTATTTTTAAAAAAGGTGATCTCAGTTCTTGCGATAACTATAGGGGGATCAGCTTACTTTCTGTTCCAAGTAAAGTTCTTTGCATGATTGTGCTTAATAGAATTAAGAATCTGGTTGATAGTCAATTGCGTGATGAGCAATGTGGATTCAGAAGTGGTAGGGGATGTGTGGATCAGATATTTTCACTTAGGCAGATTCTTGAGAAATGTTTAGAGTTTCAGAAACCTTTGGTTGCTAGCTTTGTTGATTTCAAAAAGGCTTTCGACTCTGTTGATCGTCATAATTTGTGGTTGATTGTGAGATCATATGGTATACCTGACAAGTTAGTTAACATAATGAAAGCTCTCTATAATAACACTGAGTCGTGTGTGAGAGTTGGTAAGGCTTGTAGCAATTGGTTTAGCATTACTTCCGGTGTTCGACAAGGGTGCATTTTGTCTCCTTTTCTCTTTAGTTTGGTTATTGATTATGTTATGCGAAATTCACTTCAAGGGAAAGATTTTGGCCTTAAATGGACTGGAGATACGAAAATTTCTAATTTAGATTATGCTGATGATTTAGCCTTTTTGGCAAATGATGTTGATGAGATGAACTCTTTCATTCGAGCTGTTGATGAGACTGGTAGTAGAGTAGGTTTGGTTATAAACAGAGAGAAAACTAAAGTGATGAAAATTGGTCAGGCAGGTTGTGATTCAGTTCATCTGAATGGTTGCATTCTTGAACAGATGGCACAGTTTAATTGTCTTGGGAACTATGTAACAGGTACTGGTGATGTGCGGCATGAGATTAACAGACGAATAGGGATTGCTGCCGGGACTTTTAAGAGTCTATGGAGAGTGTGGAGAAAGAGGCATATACACCTAAAGAGTAAAATTAGACTGTGTAATAGTTTGGTTCTTTCTAGAGTTAGTTATGGTAGTGAGACTTGGACGCTTTGTAAACAAGGTAACAGGAAACTAGATGCTTTTGATTCTAAATGCTTACACAGTATCTGGGTATTAGGTTTTTAAACTTTGTAAGTAATGAAGAAGTTAGGCAAAGGAGTCGGCAATCTCTTCTGAGCAGTATATTTTGCAGAGATTCCGTTGGTTTGGCCATGTTGCCCTATATGGATAATTATTGATTGGCGAATAATTATTGATATGAATAGTATGCCTAAAGGCCTCAGAAAGAGGGAGAGACCAAGGATGCTCTGGACAGACAATATCAAACATGACCTTGTTAGAATTGGTGTGCAGTGGCCAGATGCAGCAGATATAGCTCAGGACAGATATGCTTGGGGAAGTAAATTGCACGGTCTAGTTGGACCTCCGTAGCCCATGGCTGTTTGAGGATGATGATAATGATAATGATGCTGCCGACAGAGCCAATCCCTATTCCAATTGGGAAAAGAGACATACCGTAGAGCTGTTAGAATACATATGGTAGTTGTCGTCAAGGCCATCCAGTGTATTCTTTAACGTGCACAGGGTATAGGATCTCATGCACACAGACCACGGCTTTATCTACCTTCCGACGGACGGCAGTTTTTTCAAGTCCATCGTCATCCCTTTTTATTACTTCACCGTTAAAGGAAATAAATCTCAACACTGTTGGAACTCGAACTTTATATTATATCACTGAACACTATTAGAACAATGTATACATTCCCGAGACAAAATGGAAAAGAAAGGAAAAGGGAAACTTTCCATGCTATGTCAATGTTATGTTAATTCCGAAGTTCTACAACATTTAAAATAAGTTTAGATAGTAAAACTTTACTGAAGACAAATTAAAGGTATTAATCACATCTAGCTGAACTCTATTTTCTATAGCATTTCTTCAGCTTTTAAAGTGTTATGCAAATTGGAATTATTAGCTACGCCAATAGCAGTTTTAAGAATTTGCCTAAGTAATAAATAATGTTTCAAACCGTTTAATAAAATAAAATGTATGTTTTATAATTTTGGTAAATAATTCTTTAATCACTCGTCTTTTCTTATACGTTTCGTAGGACTGGCATTGCTGCTATTAAAAGTTTCCGCTTTACTAACAATTTATGGTAGCTGAAGAATATTGTGAATAGTCAATATTTAAATACACTTGTTTGGGATCCTTAATTTATTTTTAATAACATTTTGCCATGATAAGCTTATTTTAGAAGCCAGAGCGTCGCTTTATTGCTGTTTTATCTCTGAATGCCACTCTTTCTACACACAGTGGGCTAAGTGGCTGGTCACAAGGACCCCAAGGGCTCAGAGAAAGTTCGGAAAAGGGGACAAAATGGACAGTTGTTAGCAGACAGATGGTGGCCTCTCGATAAGGTCATCCATCGTGTTCTTAACGTGCACAGGGGGCACTTCTTCTGCATACGGACCCATAGTTTTACGTCCCACCCGACGGACTGGGGGCTTTTCCAAGGCTCATCCGTGTCCCCTTTCTGACCAAGGGTGGGGCTTTTCCAAGGCTCATCCGTGTCCCCTTTCTGACCAAGGGCAGGTGAGTGTTTAGCGTAGATAAACTCAACGATGACAGATCATATGTATTCTAATAACTGTCTGGTGTGATTCCCAGATTCAAGTCCCACCTTGGGACTCGAATCTAAGAATTGCAGATTACGAACCTGGCATGCTACCGACTGAAGCAACCCCTGCCACCATCTTATGTACGTATGTGTGCTAATGCTAAAATCGTATTATGTTCAGCATTGTTAATAAATTTCGGTGGAATGATATATTGTTTTAGTGCTTCGTTAGCTACCGCTGCAAATATATCGGGTGTACACAAAATAATGTAAACAAATTAAACAATAATAACGTAGCCTGAATAAGGACATCCCTTGCTCTTCTGTAACGTTAAACAACAACAACAATAATAACGCGAAGCAATGAATATTATTGGTTGCTGCTACAAAGTCAGATGTCGGGGAAGTGTTTTTCGCAATAACTCTCACATGAGCATCATAAATTTTACGAATAATGGCCATCAATGTAAATCCATATATGTTAAAGCACATTTTACATGATCGTAAAAATGACATTTTGAGATCCTGTTGCGAAGGACCAGGATATCTATAACAGGATTAAAGTACATGATATCGTTCGCATAGCTCCAAAGAAAAAAATCAGGAGGAGTTAAATCTGGGGACTGAGGAGGCCATGCAACTAGCCCATTTATACCAATCCAACACTCAAGAACTGCCCTATCGAGAGTGTTACCCCATCTTGTTGAGCACGCCAGGCTCGAAATCTGCATTTCCCAGTTCTCCGCAAAATCCCCACCCTGCCCTCGGTGAGAAAGGGGACACGGATGGTTTGGAAAGGGTTGGGTTGTTTTACCTCTGAGCGGCACTTTTTTGCACACCATTGGCTAAATGGCCAGGTCACATGGACCCCGAAGGCTCAGAGAAGGTTGGGGGAGGGGACCCACTGGAACAGCTGTTGGGAGACAGATGGTAGCCTCCCGTCAAGGCCATCCAGCGTGTTCTTTAAAGTGCACAGGTTATGGCTCTCCCGCACACGGGGTCACGGCTTAACGTCCCATCCGACAGACGGCCACCTTTCCAAGCCCATCGGTGTCCCCTACTGACCGTGGGCAGGGCGGGGAATTTTGCGGAGATAAATCTCAACGCTGACCCAGCTGGGACTCGAACCTGGGAACTACAGATTACGAGCCTGGCGCGCTACCGACTGAGCCACCCCTGCCCTTCTGGTTTGGAAAGGCCGCCGTCCTTCGGTTGGTATGTTAAGCTCTATCCCCATGCTTAGAAGAGCCATACCCTGTACCCATTAAAGAACAGGCTGTATGGTCTTGACGAGAGATTTCCATTTGTCTCCTAACAGCTGTTCAGTGGGTCGCCTTTCCTCAACTTTCCTCGAGTCCTCAGAATCCTTGTGACCTGGCCATTTAGCCCATTGTGTGAAAAAAAGTGCCGCTTAGAGGTAAAGCAATCCAACCCATTTTGTTGAAACAAATCCTATCTTTTACGATTTTGAAACAGCTTTTACTCCATCCCGCCAGATATGCTTCAACGAACATGAATTAAGACTGATTATCGATTGGAGATTATTCGTAGAGCGGATGATGCTCATGTGGAAATTGTTGCATAAAGGATCACAATCTTTTGTGACTTCGTAAACAGCAATCAGAATAACAATATGTTTATTACTTCACTAGTTATTATTGTTAAATTTTGATACACAATTTTGTGTTCATCCTGCAAATATCTAACGCGTGAGAGTTATTGCAGTAAGAGTCAGCGTAAGTTTAGTAATTATTATAAGCAGACGGCACTTTAGAAATGCTGCACGTTCACAATACAAGCTTGAATATCGTACTTAATATAGAGAAAAAAAAAACAATGTGTCAGCTTATTTGCCATTAATGGTGTTGCAAGTACAGTCGCTCAAAAAAAGTATCCGAACACTATGGTTGATTACAGAATTCAGAAAAAATATCTGGCAACGATTTTTTTAGAAATTAGTGATCTGGCAACCTTCGTGTCACGTGATTACAGAATTCAGGAAAAATATTTGGAGCGTGTAGAGCAACTGTACACGCTCCAGTTTGCTGTGAACGGTAACTGCACACGCTCAATATTTCCGTGAGTGAGTCCACACGATCCAGGTCTTTGTGAGCTCACACGATCCAATGTGCTGTGAACATTAACCGCAACCGCTCCAGTTTGCTGTGAACGGTAACTGCACACGCTCCATATTCATTGCATTATATATTCATAAGCATTATATAAAAAAAATCCGAAACCTTCGTGTCACGTGACACGAGGGTTGTCAGATCACTAATTTCTAAAGAAATCGTTGCCAGATATTGTTTTCTAAATTCTGTAATCAACCATAGTGTTCGGATACTTTTTTGAGCGACTGTACATATTAATACAATACGTCTTAGAGATCTGTGAGGATGGAAAGACATAAGCAGAAGGATAATATTACAAAGGAAACATCCATAACTTATACTTGACTTAGGCCCCAGAGTTGTTTGATTCACAACAGACACGCCTAATTGTTGTGCCATTGGGATATCCAAATTTAAAATCGTACCGTTTTAGTACAAAATGCATTGATTAGCTCAGAAGTGCAAATGAAATATTTCGATAATTACTTAAAGTTTTTGGCTATAAAAGAAAACAAATAATTTATTTTAAACATTTCTTTTCCTTTTATTACGCTAAATGTTTTAATTTCATTATTGCCACATACGAACATAATAGTAAATTATTGGAGAGTGTGTTATTATTTATCTCTAATTTTATCAATCAGAAAAGGTAGTTTTATCAACCTATACATGAAGACCTTCACTACGTCGTTTGATACATCTGATCCATTTCACATCTGATTGTTTAAGACATCATATTCATGACACATCTGATCCATTTAAAATAGACTGTTTTTAAAAATAATTTTAATACCTTAATTTCCAAATTTGTGCAGCTGATCTTAAAGTTTTTTAAAACATTTGTTATTATCTTTGAAATGAAATAGAATAAGGAACACGTTTCTCGTCATGCTTCTGAATATAGTAAAAAAAAAGATAATCGTTCACGAAAGAGAAAAAAAAAAGACGAGAGTTCCAAGAGTTAGCGTAAATTTTTTATCAGGACACATGTCATATTGTAACATTTGAAGCATGCAAGGAATGCTTGCTCTCAGGGGCACGGGCAGTAGCTACAAGGCAATTTACAAGGAAGGTTCTTCAGCAGACTCTGGACAACTTCTTTTCTTGTTCACTACACCAGCAGGCTGTTGAGTCGGGTGGATGAGCTATCGTCACTTTCGTCTGAATAACCATTTAAGCTCTCCAGGGAAAATTCTACTTCTCAAGCCTTAACATGCAAACATTTATTATTAACATTAACATTTATTTTTTTAATATTATTTTCCTACAGATTTTTCATAGGGATTTTAGATTATAAAGATGTAACAGAATGTATCTGTACTTATGTTTTCTACTACTTTTCTCTAATATTGAGTATCATTGGGTCTTATCTATTTAATCGTTTGAATCGTTGAATTTGCGCTTGTTAAGAATTTAAATGGGAAACCTTGTAACGCCAGAAAAACCATCTCTTTTGCTTCATTAGTTATTTCTCATGGGTAATAGCATTTCGATTTGCGTTGTGATTTTTAAGAAAGTATTCTCGACGAGGAGCCAAGTTTTGATATAATTTTTTTTTATCAATGAATAAAGTAATTTTTATCACCTAATAAAAGTAATATCAACTAAGGAAATGATTTCATCAACTAATAATTGTTTTACTTAACAATAAAAATGTCTTTACATGTTTAAAAAGTGTTTTTTACCGGCTAATTAAGGCATTATTAAGGCATTATTATTAAAAATAAAAGTGAGTCTAATAAAAATAAAAGTGAGTCTAATAAAAGTGAGTTTTATCAGTTAAAGAAATGTTTTTTCATCAACGAAAAGAGGGTTTTAACCAACAAAGGTGTTTTAATCAACAGACGAATGGCCCTTTTTCAATTAATCAGATCAAAAAGAGAGTTTTGCAATCAACAAAAAATTAATCAACTGATAAGCGTGTTAACAAGTGATAACAGTATTTTTAATCAACTGATCAAAGTACATTTAATTAATTCATAAAAGCGTTTTTTTAAAGGAAAGAGTGTACCTCCCCACACAAAGGACGGAGATAACCTAGAAACCCAAAATGGGCTTCTAGAACGTATAAAGACATACTCAAGGACATGCCATCTAGTTTAATAGTCAGGAACGTTGAAGGCTTTGGGTTGGGTTGGGTTGTTTTATCTCTGAGCGGCACTTTTTTGCACACCATGGGCTAAATGGCCAGGTCACATGGACCCCGAAGGCTCAGAGAAGTTGGGGCAGGGGACCCACTGGAACAGCTGTTGGGAGACAGATGGTAGCCTCCCGTCAAGGCATCCAGCGTGTTCTTTAACGTGCATAGGGTATGGCTCTCCCGAACACGGGGCCACGGCTTAACGTCCCATCCGTCGGACGACGGCCTTTCCAAGTCCATCGGTGTCCCCTACTGATCGTGGGCAGGCGGGGAATCTTTTTCGGAGATAAATCTCAACGCTGACCCAGCTGGGACTCGAACCTGGGAACTACAGATTACGAGCCTGGCGCGCTACCGACTGAGCCACTCCAGCCCCCACGCTGAAGGCAGAAGTTTCTTTTCGTCAATAAGAAATTTAAGTGGTTTTATTTAAAATTGAGCAAAGTATCAGAGAAAAGCAATTTTTTAATTCTAATATTACACTGGTTTCCATAAATTAAGGAAAAATGAGAAAAAGCGAGATGATTCGCAAAAAATTGTGCGAACCTTCCCAAACTTGTTCATGTAACCAGTAATGTCGAGTGAGCATATCGTATGCAAATCAGTCTAGGTTGTGTCAATTTGCGTAATCGGATAGCGGCATAAAATTGGGTGCTTTGGAGTGGATTGTTATTTTGTGTTGTAAATGTGAGTAAAGAAATTCGAAATAGCCATTTTGTAGGAAAGACCTCGAGACATGATTTGCCAAATGAACTGCGGTGGAGAGCTATTGGCTGAATCGAAGCAGGCCAAAGTCAGTCAGACATAGAATGATGGCTGAATGTGTGTCCTTCTGTGGTCCATAGAATGTGGAATCAATTTCTTAGCACGGATTCCGCGTTTCGGAGATTTAGCCGAGGAAGGACTAGAGTTACGACCGCTGTGCGAGACTGATATCTTCGATTAACAGCACGAAGGAGCAGGGCGTCTACTGCCTTTTAGCTACGATCCTTTCTTGCAGCAGCCACTGGGAGGGTTGTATTAGCTTCTACTGTGCGTAGAAGGCTTCATGATTAAGGTCTGTACGCTAGAAGGCCAGTAATTTGTATACCCTTCAGGTCACGTCATAGGAGAGAGCTGTTGAATTGGGCACACACGCATGTTAACTGGACAGAAGAGGTATGGAGGTGCGTACTCTTTAGAGATGAGTCCAGAAATTGCTTGCAGAGTGATTCCGGACATTGATATAGAGAGAACGAGGTACCCGATATCATCCGAGTAACATCCGTCAAAGAGACAATTACGGCGGTGATACCGTGTGTGTTTGGGGTGGCATTTCTTTAGGTGGATGCACAGACCTCTATGTGTTGACGAATGGGAACCTCAACGCTCAAAGGTATAGAGATTACATCCTGGGCCCTTATGCACGACATTACTCTGGTACAATAGATGAAACATTCATCTTACAGGACGATAACGCTCGTCCACACAGAGCTCTACTAGTGGAACAATACCTTCAAGAGGAGACCATTATGCGCATGGACTGGCCAGCTCGATCTCCCGACCTAAATCCGATTGAGTATGTGTGGGATTGCTCTAGGGAGATGTGTTGCTGCCCTCAAACCGTCACTTGCAACAAAGGGGAGCTTATTAATGCTTTAAAGGAACAATGGTCGTAACTCCCTACTGAGCTGATTCACAAAATCATAAACATCATGGAACATCGCTGTCGTGCCTGCATTGCTGTAAGGGATGACAACACTCCTTATTAAACAACTTTCCCCATTGCATTCTGACACCTCATTTCTGGACAAGTTAATTTAAGTGTTATTTTTCAACGAAAAATGTTTCTAGTGTAAAATATTTTATGCCATTCTGAAACTAGCATTGCAATTCATGTTTCCATCAAATTTCATAAAATCATTCATATAGTTTTTTGCTTATCATAATTTTTCTGAGTTTTCCTTAATTTATGAAAACCAGTGTATATTCTGTACATAACAAAAGCACACAAGCCTTTACAAGTGTTTTGGATTCGCGTATATGAAACGATTACCATTGTTTTTCAGTTTGAAATATGGAATGATGAAACTCATTTTTATTATTACCTATCTTTCTATGGCTTTTGGCTTTGACTTTTATTGGTTGGTCTGTTTATGGATTTGACAAAACGTTGTTCTACTATATCTTCCGAACGCAAAAGTGAAACTTAATACTTTATATGTCACTTTATATGTATACTTTATATGTATACTTTATTATATGTATACTTTATATGTATACTTTATTATATGTATACTTTATATAGCCGTCCCGTGGCCGAGTGGTTAGCACGCTTGGCTATTGATCTAAGGGACCTGGGTTCGAGCCCCGGATAAGGCATGGATGTATGTGTCGTTTTTCTGCTGAGGTCCTGCCATCCTCACAGACCTACTACTGTGGCATATAAACTGACAGGCTCCTGTCAGACCCAGCTGCTTGAGAGGGTATTTATTATTATTATTTATTATACTTTATATGTATACTTTATTATATGTATACTTTATATGTCACTTTATGTATACTTTATATGTATACTTTATTATATGTATACTTTATATGTCAAAATAAAGCTTGTGACGCGGAGAGTGTCATAGGCTAATAAAAAAAAAAGACCCCCCCATACTATCTTTTCCCCTAAAAAAGGGGGAAATGTGAAAACTATTGTTTCGCTATATCTCCAGAGCACGATTGCCGAAAGTATCAAGCAATACGTCACATAGAAACTTCTGACGCAGGGAATATCATAGGCTATGAAACATTGATCCCTTATGCTTTCTCCCCCCCCTAAAAAAGGGCGAAAATATGAAATCATTGTTACCATATATCCCCTGAACGCGATTGCAGAAAGTAACAAGCTATGTGTCGAATGAAAGCTTGTGACGAGGGGAGTGCCCTAGGCTCTAAAACATTTTCTTTCCTCCTGAAAAACGAGAATTATTTACATAGAAAGGAAAAGGTTCGGAAGATAAAGTCATTCTACTATATCTTCTGAACTCGAGGGCCACAGTTACGGGTTGGGTTGGGTTGTTTTACCTCTGAGCGGCACTTTTTTGCACACCATTGGTTAAATGGCCAGATCACAAGGACCCCGAAGTCTCAGAGAAGGTTGGGGGAGGGGACATACTGGAACAGCTGTTGGGAGAAGGATGGTAGCCTCCCGTCAAGGCCATCCAGCGTGTTCTTTAACGCGCACAGGTATGGATTTCCTGCACAACGTTAGGTTTAACGTCCCATCCGACAGACGGCGGCCTTTCCAAGCCCATCGGTGTCCCTTACTGACCGTTGGCTGAACGGAGAATTTTGCGGAGATAAGTTACGGGTTACGTGTCAAATGAAAATTGCTCGTATAATGACGGTCGTAAACTATTTCGAATATTGCCCCCATTATTCCCGCTTGATAAAAGGGGGGCGGATTTTCGCGGGGTTCGACTTTAACGAGTCGTATCTGAGATTAAAGCTTGTGGCGTCTCCATTGTCATGGGCTACCTTGAACTTGACTCCGAAGAGTGGGTAAATGTGCTAGATGTTTGAGTCATATTATCAAATGAAAATTTTAGAATATAGGTGTTTTTAGTAACAAAAAATATAAATAAATTAAAAAGATTAAAAAATATCTATCTTCCTATAGAGCCTTAAAAAGTAGAAAATAAACCTAAAGCATATCGATGGTGCAATCAGTCACTGAGTTCGTATTCACTTCAAAGGAAGAGAGCGCGACGACAATCTTGTGTAGGTTAATCGGCGCCCTATCTTCCTTTGAAGTGAATACGAACTCAGTGACTGATTGCACCATCGATATAAATAAAAAATAATAAAAATAAATACCCCCTCAAGCAGCTGCTTGCCACAGAGGTCTGACAGGAGCCTGTCAGTTTATTATGCCATAGTAAAAGGTCTGAGAGGATGGCATGCCCTCAGCAGAAAAACGACACAAACAGACATGCCTTAACCCGGGGCTCGAACCCAGGTCCCTTAGATCAGTAGCCAAGCGTACTAACCACTCGGCCATGGGACGGCTACCATCGATATGCTTTAGGTTTATTTTCTACTTTTTAGAGCGCTATAAGAAGATTGATATTTTTTTAAATTTTTAATTTATTTATATTTTTATATTTTGTTAAAGACGGTATGTTAATTTTTTTTAATTTTAGCATTGCAGTGAAAGCTAAAAAAAATGTATTTAAATTTTTAATAAGGCATTTTTTCCGTGATAAGATGTTATTTTTTTTTTTGCTTTTATAACCTTTTAATGCATAAATACATATTTCACTCTATCATAGATTTACACAAAATATTCACAATATCGAGCCACCTGTAATAATGAGAGTATTGAAAACATTAAAAAATATATCTAGGAGACCTTAGCGTGGCATTATATTACCCATTTACATGAAACTGAATTTTTTATATCAAATATAAGGCGTAAAAAGACCAACATGATTGCTGTGTATTCATACTTAAAGGAATTCAACGAGAATAAAGATCTAGATATTAAAATACTAAAATATCAAATGAAAAAAGTATAATTTTTTTTAAAAAGTTAATGTTCAGCCTCTGATTCCATCATTTCGACCATCATCAAAAAAGTAAAATTTTCGTGGTGTGTCATACTAAGTCATGAGATCAATATGCTCCAAGTTCAATAATCAGTTACTTCGAAACTAATTTTCTTAAGGAAATGCAAATAAAGATAAATTACAGTACTAATCTACATGAAGTCCATCTAAATCCTTAATTTTAAACCTATTCAGCAAGCGCTTAAAGAGTTATGGAAACTGCAATATTTAACAATAGCAATGACAGTCAAAGAAAACTTGCAAAACCGATTAAAAATTGAAAGATTTTCCATATATGTACTGCATATTTAATTAATTAGTTTGATATAATAGAAAATTTTAACTTTTGAGATTATTTTTATGATATATTGCTTTTGCTAAATATTCAAACTTTCATTGCGGCTTAAATAAGGAACGAATACCTTGAAAATCGAATCTTGAATACTATTCGTTCAAGTTGTAAATGCGATTTCTTTAAATTTTTGTGTGGACAGGTATACTATCACAAAAAGTAACAAGGCACTTCCTTTGCTATGTGAATTTAAAGTCATATTTAAAGTTCCTTAACTTTGAAAATAGGCTTTTTACGGAAAGATTTCACTAAAGGTAAATTGAAGATCTCACTCAAATCTCTTTAAAGCTCAGTTTTCAAAAATATTCACTTAATATTGAAAGTTCTATTGAAACTGGAACATTTAAAGCAGACGCCACGGCCGCGTTCTTCCTAAACTTCTTCCGCTTCCTTCCCCCAAATTGACGAAAACTGACAGTTTGTTATCACAATTCTGTTTTTTTATGTTTTGAAGTAGGTAAATGTTCGTGAATATAAAAGATAAGTAAAATATTTCAGCTTCCATAATTCTTTAAATATTTAACGAATATTGAGGAAAATAGGTATTTAGAGATATTGAGTGAGATCTTCAATTTATCTTCAATAACATTTGTTCATTGAAAAAAAAAAGTTATTTTCAAATTAGGGAACTTTGAATGTAGCTTTCCATTCATATAAAATGGAAGTGTCTGGCTATTTTTTTTGTAATAGCAGAGCTTTTCGTCAAAAAGGTTTAAACGCCCAAAATCAGTTAATGTTTATGACAGTGTATGATAGTTTTGACAGTTTATGTTTTCTTCTGTTACATTTGCTATACACCAAATAGCCAAAACATTATGACTGCAGGTAAACGACTGAGCGTGAGAAGATCATGAAACGGTATAAATAACACCTGATATTGAGCTCTGTTAATCAGTATTATTTTTGCTCTTCAGATGGGAAAGGCAGAGGACTTCAGTTAGTTTGACAAAGGTCAAATTGTAATGATCAGATGACTGAATCAGAGCATTTCCGAAACAGCAAGGCTTGTGGGGTGCTCACGGTCAGCCGTGGTTAGTACTTTCAAAAAGTGGTCCGAGGAGGGAAAAACCACGAACCGCCAGCAAGGTATGGGCTGACCATGTCTCATCGATGTTAGAGGTGAATGAAGGCTATTCTGTATGGCACGAGTCAACAGAAGGGATATTGTGGCGCAACTCGCCCGTAATTTGAATGCTGTGACGGGAGTAACGTCACAACAAACAGTACATCGAACCCTGCTGAAAATGAGGCTGCGTAGCCGCAGGTCACTCCAAGTGCCCATGCTAACCTCGGTTCACCGTAGAAAGCACCTACAATGGGCACGTGAGCATCAAAATTGAACCTTGAGTGATTGGAAGAAGGTTGTCTGGTCCGATGAATCTAGTTTCCTGTTGTACCATGTGCGTCGTTTATCTGAGGAAGTGTTGGCACCAGGATGCATCGTGGGATGAAAACAAGCTGGTGGAGGAAGTGTAATGCTTTGGACAATGTTCTGCTAGAAAACCCTGGATCCAGTCATTCATATGCAGACCAGGTACATCCTTTCATGGCAACAGTATACCCCTCTAATAGTGCCTTTTTTCAGCAGGATAATGCGGCATGCCACACTGTCTGGATTGTTCGAGAATGGTTCGCAGAACAATGAGGGAAAACTTCCAGGTATTGCCCTGGCCTCCAGATTCCCCAAACATCAATCCAATAGAGTATCTGTGGTTTGTGTTGGAACAGTATATCCGATCTGCAGCGGTTCAACCACGTAACTTACAAGAGTTAAAGAATCTGCTGGTAATGTGTTGGCACCAGATACCACAAGATACCTTTAGTAATCTTGTAGCGTCCCTACCTCGCTGCGTATGAGCTGTTTTGGCGGCACGTAGAGGACCAACATCATATTAGGCAGGTGGTCATAATGTTTTGGCTCTTCGGTGTATGTTACTGTAGAATTTGGATTGTGGCATTGCCTCTGCCCACTTCTTGCCTTTAAGTGTTGCATACTAACAAACTATGTAAATACTAACACTATAATTCTCAGTTTGAGGTGGAAATTGTTATGTATTCACATTCGGAACCAATTTAGACCACGGAAATGCTGGGGGATAAAGTTTATTTAAATCCTAGAAATAGAGACAGGAAATGAATTTTAAACCATTTTATATTTAATGGTAGATTAAATAATAGAGGGAATTAATTCAAATTAACAACATTAAATGATATATGATATATGCCGTATAAGCGTTAACAAATGAATTACAAATGTTAAAAAGTCAACTGAAAAATAGGTAGGGTTAGAACTTTAAGATATCGGTTAAAATTAGTTGAAAATAGTTTTTCACCAAAGAAACTGAGTTCAGTATTTCTTTTACCCTAAAAAAAACTTTAATTTCTCTTTGCTGCTTTGAACGATATCTAAATTATCACGAAAAACAGAAATATTGTAATTTTCGTATGTTGTGTTTCCTATCTTAAGAATTCCGATTAAAGAAATAGAAACTTTTCTTATTAAATTATTAAGAAATTGGAACTTTTCTTATTTAGCCCAAATAAAAAACTTCATTTATGAGGACCTTAAAAACAGATGCTTTAAAGAAATAATAAAAAATTAGTAAAGCAAGGTTTTCATCCTACTAAAAACCTGTATCTCTATTAATGATTTCAAATTACTCTAATTTCTGAAGAAAGTTCTTAAATCTTACTTTACTAATCTGAATATGTTATGATTCGCTATTACACTTCAAGCACAAAATATTTATATGCCAAATAAATGAAACTAAATTTTAAAGTCATAGAGCCTAAGTAATAATTTGCAGAGAATAATCGATTAACAAATATATATATATGCCCTAGTTTCGAAGAATTAGATCAAATTTATTTTTATTATTTAGAAATAATAATCATTGGATGGTCTGATTTCTTTCATTAAGTATTGAAAACTGAAAAGTTTTAAATAAGGATATTATTTACACTAAGCAATCTGTCGTAATAGGGGGGAGGAAATTCACAATATTTCGAATCAGTTGTTAAAAAAATGGTTCTTTTAAACATTAAAAAGAAATATAATATCGGTACTTTTTGAAACGTTAATCATGTATTTATATATGTGTGTGAATTTCTCAGAAAGAACAATCCAGAGTCAAGTGTTTAAATCTTACAGAAGACAGGAAAAACTAATATTTTGCCATTTATAAACATAGTAATGGGAAAAATATTCAGTAAAGTAGTAATGAATTAAAAATACATTAAAAATACCATTATTACTAACCACTGAACCCTTTTGAATGTGTCAGAGTTGGGTAGTTCTTGAAATAAACAAGACAAAGCTATCATAAATTAATTTAAAAACCTCATGTTTAGTATTATTATTATTATAACAATTTTATTCCGAGTCATATTCAAGTTATCATTAGCATCTGCAGAATCTTCTTTCAAACGAAGGATAAAGTTTACAACTTCTGGTTCTATAATTTACATCGTTTCTTTCAACCAGCTAAGTTATCTATCTTAGTGGCAACAACATTTTCATACCATCTGTTTAAATTAATCTGTAGAAAATTCAGCATTACTTTTATAAATGGGGAACAAGGATTAGGCGGAATAAAGACATAAATTTACCTTCAACTTCACGTCTCTGATTTTTATGTTGATCTTTTTAAGGAGTTATAATCATATGATCTTCAAAAGAATGTTGTAACTAATAAGTTCATTAAGTAGTAATTCAATAATTACAAAGTTCGTTATCTATTCTTCTGAATGTAATTTCAGTATATATATATATAAATACATGATAGTTTTTCTAATTTTGCAATCGTAAATACAGAAATTATGCGTTTGAAGTTGCATTGACTAGATTCAAGATTTTGATCTGAGTGTTGGATTGCCGTTCTAGTATAAAACTTTTTTCCTCCGTTTTAGTGGTCTTAAAAATATTTCTTCAAAAATGCATATAAAATATATAGGTTTAATATTGTTTTCGCCTTCATTCCTGTTACTAGTATTTTTCAAAGGTGTATGAGCATGGCCTTCTAGCTCCTTCCCCCTTACATCTCGACTTGTTTAAAAACGTTACGCCAAAGAATAAAAAAAAAAATCGAAACTCCGTAAAATTGAAATCTATTTTAATGGGAAAACTATTAATGAAATTAATGATCCGATTCCAGTCTGTTTGAATTGTCATTAATATTCATTCACTATTTAAAAAATTGCGAAAACTGAAACATTTAAATTTTCAGTTAAAATTTTAAATAAATTTCATTGTGGTTTTTACCATAAAATTTTTATCTCAAAATTAATTCAAGCATGAATGGTAAAATGCAGTATGTAGCAGATTACTCAATTTTTTTATTTTTGATGCCTTTACAGGGAATCTTCTAATATTTGTTAATTTTTAAGAAAATATCAAAAAGATCCCTGACGCAACTTAATGTTGCAGCTACCAAAACCTTTAAGAAATAAAGAAATGTTGTTGAAAATAAAAATTTAGTCAACAGATTTTTTTTCTGTACAGAGCTTATTTTAAAATTTACAGAATTTATAATGTCGCTTTCCATTTGCAAAAAAGGTGCAGGTGATGCATAATACATTTGTATGCGTTTTATAATGCTTGGGGTATTCTTATTCAGTTCAAAAAATATTCCTTTTCCCACGAAAATAAATGAAGACAAGAAGCTTCCTTCAGAAAGCAGGAATTTAATTTATGAAGTGTCTCGCACAAACTTAAATACAGCTTAAAAAACAAACTGTTAGCAAAATTTTAAATAAAACATTGATTAATTTTCGGATTGTTGCTAACATACAGGTAGTGGACAGAAAAATGGAAGCAGTTATCTCATAAAAAATCACACACAGAACTCAATAAATTATTTAATGCGATTTTTAATTAAATACTTTGCCTAAAGATAAATAAAAATCTCAATCAAAGCTACCTAAATTAAAATTTTAAACAATATTTGTTCAGTATTCAAAAAATCACGAATTCTGAGATATTTAACAAGCTGCAATAACTGACTCCAAAATTTAATATAAACATTAAAACATGCGGAGTCAACTATTATATCTGATCTCTTAATCTGTTTCAATGTTTTAATTAAATTTTTAAATCAATGTTTTGTAGCCTGTTAAACATTCCAACATTCATAACTCTTTGAATATTGAATAAAGATTGTTAAAAATTGAAATTTCATTCGATTCCTTTGAAATATTTAATTTATCTTTAGCTATGTATTTTATGAAAAATCATATTGAAGAAGTTATTGAACTCTGAATGTGATTTTCTATTGAGATAACATGGAACTGTTTAAATTTTTCTGTACAGTGCCTGTATGTGGCACACAGAGAACTTTTCCTAAAACCTACATTAAATTGTCATGAATCTAGAGATGATATATTGAAATATAAGAAATTAGGACCAAAGCCTCGAAGATCAGATCGCAGGAATTATAAATTGCTCATCTATGTTATATATGATGTTTTAACCTTTGCGTTGAGAAGTCTTCCAGATTTCTGTGCTCTAGTAAGAACGAACAGGAGTCATTTTGACCATCTATTATATTTTATTTTACAGATTGTTTTCCTTAAAATTTGTCAACTGTTATAAATTATCGTACACCACCTAGACATAAGTTAGATTAGACAAAGTAATTTTTTAATTTGGCTGTGTGCCTAAGAATTCACACGGTAATTTATTTAATTTAAAATTAAATTTATTAAAGGTCCCATTTCTCCTGGTAGAGGCTACATGATAGTTTTTAGCTGCTGTGGTTTTCCCAAACACTATAATGCGAACAAACATTTATTGGATACAATTTTAAGTATTACTAAATTAAAAAAATCCGAAAATTTTGAATGTCAGTAACATATGAAAATGACCCCCCAATCTCCCCCATAGTTGAGGATAAATTTAATGGAGTCTCCTTTTTATTGTCATATGACGGGAATGGTTAAGGAACCTTGATCGAAGGATAGTTGCTTTCAGATTAACATCAAGAGAAAGTATTATATTTCTACGAGTATTCAAATCATTATTAATAGTAATTAAAATACGTAAAACTATTCGACACTTTTGGCAAAAATCTTAATGAATTTTGTCTAATTTTCGCACTAAATGCCCTTTATAAAATTTTCAGCACTCATCCGGCTATGAAGTTATTAACTGAAAATTAAAAATATTTTGATTCAGATGTTCAATTTAAAACGTGGAAGAGTAAGAATTTTAATTTTATAAGTTAATCAATTAGCCTTTGAAAGCCATAAATAATCATTTTAATAATCACCATAAATGTATACATTAAAATATTACTTATGGATTCTATTAACATTTTGATATTTCTGATATTTAATCCAAGATTGATATAATGAATAAAAAAATTAATATTTAATTGATTAAAAAAAAAAAGAGAGAGGAGGGAAAATGAGAACACTACTTAAAAAATTAGAAAAAACTACGATTCCGAAAAAATAAAAATAAAAAAGCAATAGGGTTCAAAAACAAATTTAATTGATCCTCTAAAGATTAACAATTATTAACACTTGGTTTATGAATAAGAGTTAATTTTTTAATTAGTTTATCATTATTATTTCATGTTAATATCGACCCATTAACATTTTGATATTTCATCTACTTATTAAAACATTGATGCTATGAATAAAAAACAATATTTAAATTGTTTGAAAGCTTTATTTAAAAACAAAAGGAGAAACTATTTTGAATATTAATATAAACTTTGATTCCGAAATAAATAAATAAATAAATAAAATAGGGTTCAAAATGGAATGCAACTGATCCTCTAAATATTAGCTGCATTAACATTTGTTTTCGGAATAATTATTGATTTATCGGTTATGTTGTATGACACATGCTTTTTTTTTCATGTATATTTTTATCTCTTACATC
The DNA here is from genome assembly GCA_038380435.1 of Ryuthela nishihirai. Taxonomy (NCBI): domain Eukaryota; kingdom Metazoa; phylum Arthropoda; class Arachnida; order Araneae; family Heptathelidae; genus Ryuthela; species Ryuthela nishihirai. The sequence goes on along the minus strand of JAWZYU010000018.1, from coordinate 38,971,852 downwards.
AATTATGTAATGTTTGTTTTTTCCTCTTACATCAATTAGTTATTAAATCATTACAAAGCAACAAATATGAGAAGTAGCTTTAATGATTAAAATTTTCATTGTAAATAAACTGTAATTAAATTACTCATTGTAATTTGTAGTCCGTTCCTAAATACAATCAATATTTAATGCATATTTTCAATGAAATATTCATTTAAGTGAGCAAATATGGCTTATTCAGATAGTAATGTATTGTTAAAATATATACATTGCAGATATTTCATTACGCTGTTTGCTTTAAGATGCATATGTCTCAAGGAGTGAAATTCTAATGCCTTGATTTAAATGAAATAAATTTTAAATGTTTATTCAGGTTCAATCAATACTATTAATGTATTGATGCATATATTTAAACATGATTTCTCTTTTTTACAGTACACTGTACTTCTCAGTTACCATTATAAGAAAATGTTATAATGATTTCCCACATGCTCTTCGTATAGCTTTAGGTTTACACCCGAAGATAAAAGGATGTTTTATAGAGTACATTGCAAACGTTATTAAAGAAAAGTACTTATTTGAAAATCCAGGTAGTCGCTGAATTTCGGTTTATATTGTAAAATAAAATGATACAGAACCAAAAATCATGTAAAACATTTTCCAGAATCTTATATGTTACTTCCTATCAGGCCGGATCTAGAAAAAAAATAAAGAGACGGTGGAGGACGCAATTAAGCCTGAAGAAAGTAAAGGTGGGGAGGAAGTTTAAAGATTAGTTTTTTACTACAGTATAACGTTATCCCATCCGTGCTAGAGGTCTTTAAAAATTTCTACAAAAATGCATGAAAGATGCATTAGTTTAATCATTTTTGGTCTTCATTCTTCAAAATTGAAAGCTACTTTTTTGGTCTAGCATTCTTAAGGGAGCCATGCCCTCCCCCTCTCCTAGATCCGGACATGTTTTTTATATACTTATTACGTAATGTTGCTATATTTTTTATTAAAAAATGTGTATTTTTAAAGTATGCACTGCAAAAAAATCTTTAAAGGAAAAACAATGAAAAGCACTTACCTTTAATTCCAGAAAATCCCTGAACTACATGACGTAAAAAAGTGCAATAAAATGAAAGGAACCAAAAACAAAATGCTTTAAAAGGATATGGATTACTGATGAGGCGCAGACACCAGTTTCTGGGTCTCGTAGTCTGCTCCAGACAATACCATGATACCGGCACATAAGTGGGATATGGAAGATCGGCTCTTGGATCATACTCTGAAATTTCACTGCAGCTGCACGTCCCTGACCCACTAGAGGATGAAGAACAGGTACGCGAGGTCCCACTTGATGAACAGCTGTACTCACTGGACCTGTGGCTGCAGTGACTGGAGGATCTTCCAGACAGAACCGACATCCTTTCAGCAGCATCATCATCTTCCTCATCCGGCTCGATCTGTGCTCTCCACACCTGGTCATCCTCCGGTCTCCTGCGTGATACGGGAGACGTGTCACTGCCGCCCGGATCAGTCATGGCAGGGGAGGAGACGCGGGCTTACTCCCATAGGATTCCGCCTGGCAATCATCGTTCGCCACCCATGGCACAAACTGTCGGATCACTTTTGGAGAACTGAAGTAACACCATCCTCAGTCGCTATCTTCACGATATTCCATCCATTGTCGCTGAACATGCTATTTAACTCATCACCTCAAAAGAGAAGAAGATCCAGAGCAGATGAGAAGAAGTTATCGATAGTCCAAACGACGTCGTAACAACATCAACCGAATGATACGACTGCAAAGATCACCTATCCTGATTCGGCAGCGAGAAGAAGAGGAAAAAATAAGATTCTAGCTCGTCACCTTATGTCGACTGTGATATGCGTATGCCGGGCAGTCTGCGAGTCAGCCTGCCTGATTCTCTCTTGGAGCCGTGGCGCGGGGCACTCGTGAAGAAGAGGAGGAGGATGGTTTGCTGCTCCTGGTGGTCGCGCGAGTCAGGCGGAGGGAGCAGGAGCGGGATGCAGCACGCGCGCACAACGGGTCACTGGATTGGAGAGAGAAAAAGGGATCTGTTGCTCGTCGGTGTCTGCCCTGCTGCTGGTCCCACCCACACCACTGCAGCCGCAGCAGCAGTCGCAGTTTGTCACACGACAGAATCCTGCGTCAAACTGCTTATTTACGCGCTCTCACAGCGTGCGAACATCGCTCGTTACGGGGACGACTGGCGCGCTCTCGTTGTTAATCGCGTCTAACGTGAAAGTGCGAGAATGGCCAGGTAGCAGGGAATATTGACTTACCTGGTGGAAATGCTGCGGCTGCTCGCGCGTCTTTTCCCTCCTCCCCCCATCTACGCTGCTCACCTGTCTTCAGCGAATGAGAGCCGCCATTGCAGATAACCAGTGGAAATTAAATGACAGCCGGTGACGAATATTAGTCAGATTCGGTGACATCTTTCCGTTTTGGGAATGAATAGATTGGCTTTTGTAGAAGGAAAAGAATAGGGGCATTTTTGTGCGTATTTTGCGGAGGGATGGTATTTTCTTAATATGTTTTGTCGTTATCTTCATCATTATCATGATCAAGACTTCTGGCGTAAACTAAATAGAAAACAACAATAACAATAAGAAGAAAAAAGCAAAATGCATGTATATTTAGTGTGAATAAATATTTTATAATGAAAATATTTATCATTTCAGTTTGAGTTAATTTTTTTACGTTTATGTGATAATTCCTGAAAAATGAAAAGTTGGAAATTTAGGGGAAAAAAAGATTTAAAATAAGTAGAAAAAAAAAACCTTGAGAAAAAAATAAATACTTTTAGGTTTTGTGTAATTTATTCTGCTCTAAACATTTTCAGAAATTGTAAATTTTTATACCGAAGTATTTTTTTAAGCAACAATATCGAAATTGTTTTTAAAAGATGAATTTGTGTTTTTTGAACAAAGTTATCGAAATTTGTCGGGGCGTTTTGTTTAGACACGGGAAGTTTTTTTGTGTTAAAATACAATCGGTTATTGCATCACAATAGATACCAGGGGAAGCGTTTTCGGATATTACTTGTCTAGTGTCATTCAGAATAAAACTTTATCAGCTCCTAGGCTGTTATATTATATCAAACCTGACGGTGCAGAATTTAATTTTTTATGATTTTAATTTTCATTTTTTAATAACCAAAGTATACTTTAAAAATGCGTAAAATTTGAGGAAAACGTGTGGCTATTCCAATGAGAACAATGATTTTATTTCATATAAGTACATTTTATGAAAATGAAATATATATTTGTGTCCGAAAGTCAGTTGTTTTACATTCAAGCAAACATAAGAAAATTTGCTCATTTAATAAATTTTCATTAGTTAAATAAACGTCCTCTTATAAAAAAAAAAGGAAAAAACATTCTGTGAAAATTATTATATTGAAATGGTTTAACACATTGCAGCTCATGTAGAATTTAAAAACCTCTAGCACGGATGGGATAATGTTATACTGCAGTAAAAAACTAATCTTTTGAATCCCTCCCCACCTTTACTTTCTTCGTGGATTCGAATAAGGAAAAAGAAAAGTAAAAGAAGAAGGAAAAAGGAAAATGAAAAGAAAAGAGGAATCCAGAAGAAAGTTTTATACACAGTCGTACCTCTCTAATTTGGACACTCTATAATTCGTAATGCTAATTTTAATTTCCGCAGCTTAATTTATTTTATCACTTTTTAAACATTTGCATGTATCCGGTTCTAATGATTCAATAAGGGCAATTATTTTCTATGCTTCTCGAAACAAAGTTAACGAAGATTATATCAATGATAAACATTTATTATTAATGTCACACCTTTCAAGATATTTAATAATTCCATCCTTTGCGCCAAATGTTTTTCCGCAAAATTCCCGCCTTGCCCACGGTCAGTAGGGGACACCGATGGGCTTGGAAAGGCCGCCGTCCGTCGGATGGGACGTTAAGCCGTGGCCCCGTGTGCGGGAGAGCCATACCCTGTGCACGTTAAAGAACACGCTGGATGGCCTTGACGGGAGGCTACCATCTGTCTCCCAACAGCTTTTCCAGTGGGTCCCCTCCCCCAACCTTCTCTGAGCCTTCGGAGTCCATGTGACCTGGCCATTTAGCCCATGGTGTGCAAAAAAGTGCCGCTCAGAGGTAAAACAAAAAAAAAATGCCAAATGTTTTGGCGATATGAAAGTAATCCGACTGCGAGAAACTTTTTCCTAAGAAATTTAGAGTGACACATAAGTGATCGAAATGTGCTGAGACATGCAAGTGATTCTAGCTTTCCAAAATATTATAAACTTTATAACTTATAAAATATGCATTTAACGAATGAAAGTGAATGAAGGCAAAATGACAAAGTTCATATTCAAATGCTTTTAAATCTCGATTTCCAACAATATTCGTTAAACATATAAAGAGTAATGGAAACTAGAATATTTCACGACAGTAATGTGGGCGCGGGGGTGGCTTAGTCGGTAGCGCGCCAGGCTCGTAATCTGTAGTTCCCAGGTTCGAGTCGCAGCTGGGTAAGCATTGGGATTTATCTCCGCAAAATTTCCCCGCCCTGCCCAAGGTCAGTAGGGGACACCGATGGGCTTGGAAAGGCCGCCGTCCGTCGGATGGGACGTTAAGCCGTGGCCCGTGTGCGGGAGAGCCATACCCTGTGCACGTTAAAGAACACGCTGGATGGCCTTGACGGGAGGCTACCATCTGTCTCCCAACAGCTGTTCCAGTGGGTCCCCTCCCCCAACCTTCTCTGAGCCTTCGGGGTCCTTGTGGCCTGGCCATTTAGCCCATGGTGTGCAAAAAAGTGCCGCTCAGAGGTAATCCAATCCAATCGACAGTAATGTGTAGTAAGAATTTATCTAGGAAATTAAAGAAAACTTAAATGATAAATATTGTTTCACACCATTTAATGAAATAAATAAACTTTTACAGAATTTTGTTTAATGATTAGTTCAATATTAAACAATTACGAATTATGTTTTATAAAACAAGAAACTTCATTGTTTAATATTCCACCTTCCATAATTCTTTAAATACTGAACGAATGTCTTTGAAAAATTGCGATATATATATATATTTAATTACGATCTTTAATTTATCTTCATTCGCATTTCTGCACTAAACGCATATTTTAGAAGTTATAAAGTTTCGAAATTAGATTCCCGTTGAAATAACACGGTAATTCTCTAATATAAGATTTTCATTATCTTTTGTTAAAGTTGTACATCTTTGGTAAGACAGTGTACATCTATGTAGTTGTGTCGATAAGCAATGGAGAAAAGGATAGTGATATGGAAGATGTAAGGACGTGGTTAGGAGACAAAGCTTAATATTATGACTACAGAAGAAAGATGTACTACACTACAAAATAGCAACAGCGTTCAAAGTGAAAATCTATTTGAAGCGGGAAGCGAAGCAGAAAGTAAAGGAGGAAAAAGTTAAATTGCATGAGGCCAGAAGCTGCCTCGGTGTTCTTATTAAATTTGCGAAGTCTGAGGAGAAATTCGAAAAATATTTTTGCGCTCTATAAGAAATGAAGAACGACGTTATGAAACGGCAATACCAAAGGATATTCACTGAACTGAAAATTTCTCATTTATTCAAAAAGTGATGACACATTTGGGTAAGGATTGTCTACATCTATTTTAATTTATATTTATTGATGTTGGACGCATTAATTAAAATTTATTCTTTAAAAAATAGTGTCATTCGTGTTCCATATGATTTGAAGTCCTTGTATTCGATTTTGTTCTTAGTATAAATATATACTTGCGTTATTATACAATGATAATTGAGAGAAAATCTTATGACTAATAATTTTGGTTGTTTAATATTTCAGCTGTCATAACTCTTTAAATATTAAACAAATATTGCTGAAATTAAAGGATTTGTATAGTGTTGACTTAGATAGATTACTTTATATTTTTAAAATTTCCTTTAGTGTTATTTCCATAAAAGCTATTTTTTTTAAATATATTAAGTTTAATATTTAGTTTTCCACTGGAAAATGGAAATTCTCTAAATAATTTGATAGGGTTTTGTATAAATAATATATTTAAGACAAAGGTTCATGATTTATTTGAATTATTTATAAATTTTCTCTAGAAATAAATTAAAAAAAGCAGTCCCATCATGTTCTTTTATAAGTGTATTTTTATTATAATATTGTAAGCATTTTCTAATGTAGAATTCAATCTGTGAATATCACTAATGACTTCGCCTCAAACTAGATATTGTTTTGGTTTCTCTCAATATTAGGAAATAAGTAATGATTAGCTTGAAGAAAACTAACCATGAAATAATGCAATAACAATTATTGCTAGTTCTGTAATAAAGTATCATAGGAGATGTCCCGTAAACATCAGACTTATGAAATAGTAAGCTGAAAAAAATTTGTGTTGGCGTGAGTGGGATTCGAATCGACGCTTCCTAGTAACATGCCAGGTATGCTGACCACTACACCGTAACCGCTACACTATTTACTTTTTAAGCTTACTATTTCATGAGTCCCGTGTCTACAGGACATCTCCTATGATACTTTACTACTGAATTATTGATTTAATATCATGAGCATGAATGACAAATATTAAATTCCATCATATGAGATATTTTGGTTGTCTGTTTCCCAACATAGATGGTACCACGAGCGAATCAAATAATATGCGGGAAAGTGTGTAAGTCATATTAGCTGAAGACAAGGTTAGCTGGTGATGGTTTAGTGATCAGCACACTGGCATGTTACCATGAAGCGTGGATTCGAATTCTTCTCACCGCGAAGATAAATCTTTCCATCTTATACCTTCAAAATTTTTGCTAGTGTTTGTTGCTGGAACTGATATTAGATGGCTGGTTCCATTTTTAAGGACGAAAGTGAGACTAAACAATAAATAGGTTTCTCACAGTGTACAGTCGTTCAAAAAAGTATCCGAACACTATGGTTGATTAAAGAATTCAGAACAAATATGTGGCAACGATTTTTTTAGAAATTACTGATCTGGCAACCTTCGTATCACGTGACACGAAGGTTGCCAGATCACTAATTTCTAAAAAAATCTTTGCCACATATTTGTTCTGAATTCTTTAATCAACCATAGTGTTCGGATACTTTTTTGAGCGACTGTACGTATTCGTTTATTATTGTGATAGTAAAAGGAGGGAGTTCGAGTAAATTCAGAGGGTTGTGGGAATTCCTGACAAATTTGATGAATTTCATTAGCTACGAGGATGGAGTGTCGAGAAAATTCAGATGATTGTAAGAAAAACCTGACAATTTTGAATCATTTCATTAACTTATTTCATTAGTAAAAGGAGAAGTAGTGTTAAGTAAATTCAGAGGATTATAGGGAAATACTGACAGTTTTAACGCATTTCATTAATGTATTTCATTATAAAACGCAAAGGGAGTTTTGAGTGAATTCGAAGGGTTGTAGGAATATGGAAATCACTATGCATAATTCTCCTTTCAGGATTTCTCTTTTCAAGGAGGGAAGACAATAAGCATCACCAAGGCGTGGGTCTGCTTCTCAGCAGACACGCTAGTGATGCTATTCTAGGATATGAGTGCATTAATGAAAGGATTCTTACAGCAAATTTTCAGACAAGCGTTAAAGACTTGAATGTTATCTGCTGTTATGCCCCCACTGAGGATTCTGATGAGGATGAGAAGGATAGGTTTTACGGACAACTTCAGGATATTTTGAATTCTGTCAACAAAGGAGATATTACCCTTGTTCTTGGTGACTTCAATGTCAAAGTTGATACTGACTCTGACCTTTGGGGAGGGGTAATAGGCCCTTTTGGTATTGGTAGCTGCAATGGCAATGGGCAACGTCTCCTACAGGTAAGTGAACTCAGTGGTTTCAGAATAACTAACACTTATTACAAACACCGCGACATAAATAAGTACACATGGGTTTCACCCGATCGACTGCATAAGAATATGATTGATTATATATTAACAGCAAATGGGCTAGTTCTGTTAGAAATACCAGGGCATATAGGGGAGCTGAAATTGGATCTCACCATTACCTTGTTAAAAGTGTCTTGCAAATTAAACTTAAAGAGTGTTGTGCTACGGTTAAAAAATTTACTTTTAATACTGAAGCTCTGAAAGACCCAGTTATAGCCAAAGCTTACCATGATATGTTACGTAGTCATTATGACAGTCATGGTATGCTTACTACTGAAGTTGAGGAAGAATGGAACCATTTTAAACAGGCTTTTTTCGACACTAACAACGACGACACTAACTCTTTTAGGAAAAAAGGAGCAGAGGAGACAGAATTATTTAAGTGATAAGACACTTGAGCTTATTTCAGAAAGAAGGAACTGCAGGAATGTCCTTAATCAGTACCCTACTAGTCCTAATAGAAAGGATTACAGAGAGCGTAATAAATGTGTAAAGGATCAGTTAGCTACTGATAAGAATCTTTGGCTCGATGATTTGGCTGACAAAGCCGAGGAAGCAGTTAGACAGCACAACAGCAGAGAGCTGTACTAGATAGTTAATGTTTTGTGTGGTAGAAAACGGACAGGTATACAGTGATTGAAGGATAAACAAGGAAAGGTTATAGAAGGTGAGGATTCTGTCATGGCTAGGTGGGCTGAGCATTTCAGTGATGTTCTGAACAATGCGGTTAGTTCTACTCCCATTGTTTGTAATGATGATAGATGCATTACTGGCTTTAATGTTGGCTATTTCTTTTATTTTGGCTATTTCTAAACTTAAACTTCATAAATCCCCGGCGTAGATGAAATTACCACGGAAATGCTTAGAGCTGGGAATGTTTCGGTTACCACTTGGATGACTGAAATTCTGAATATCTTTTATGATAAAGGCATGGTTCCTAAGGATTTTACCAGAGCTATTGTTATCCCTATTTTCAAAAAAGGTGATCGCAGTTCTTATGATAACTATAGGGGTATCAGCCTACTCTCTGTTCCAGGTAAAGTTCTTTCCATTATTGTGCTTAATAGAATTAAGAATCTGGTTGACAGGCAATTGCGTGATGAGCAATGTGGATTCAGAAGTGGTAGGGGATGTGTAGATCAGATATTTTCACTCAGGCAGATTCTTGAGAAATGTTTACAGTTTCAGAAACCTTTGGTTGCTAGCTTTGTTGATTTCAAAAAGGATTTCGACTCTGTTGATCGTCAAAATTTGTGGTTGATTGTGAAATCATATGGTATACCAGACAAGTTTGTTAACATAATGAAAGCTCTCTATAATAACACTGAGTCGTGTGTGAGAGTTGCTAAGGCTTGTAGCAATTGGTTTAGCATTACTTCTGGTGTTCGACAAGGGTGCATTTTGTCTCCTTTTCTCTTTAGCTTGGTTATTGATTATGTTATGCGAAATTCACTTCATGGGAAAGATTTTGGTCTTAAATGGACTGGAGATACGAAAATTTCTGATTTCGATTATGCTGATGATTTAGCCATTTTTGCAAATGATGTTAATGAGATGAATTCTTTCATTCGAGCTGTTGATGAAACTGGTAGTAGAGTAGGTTTGGATATAAACAGACAGCTAAAGTGATGAAAATTGGTCAGGCAGGCTGTGATTCAGTTAATCTGAATGGCTGCAGTCTTGAGCAGGTGTCACACTTTAATTATCTTGGGAACTATGAAACAGATAATGGTGATGTGCGGCATGAGATTAACAGACGAATAGGGATTGCTGCCGGGACTTTTAAGAATCTATGGAGAGTGTGGAGAAATAGGCGTATACACCTAATGACTAAAATTAGACCGTATAATTGTTTGGTTCTTTCTAGGGTTAGTTATGGTAATGAAACCTGGACACTTTGTAAACAAGATAACAGGAAACTAGATGTTTTTGATTATAGATGCTTACGTAGTATCTTGGGTATTAGGTGGTTCAACTTTGTAAGTAATGATGAGGTTAGGCAAAGGACTTCCTTTAAGCAACATATTGTGCAGAGAGAGACTCCACTGGTTTGGCCATGTTGCCCGTATGGATAATTATAGATTTTCGAATAGGGTTATGAACAGTGTGCCTAAAGGCCTTAGAAAGAGGGGCAGACCTAGGATGCGATGGGCAATGTCAAACAGGACCTTGTTAAAACTGATGTACATGCTTGGAGAACTAAATTGCACGGTGTAGTTGGACCTCCGTAGCCGATGGCTGCTTGAGGATAATGATGATGTAATAGAACGTGTTTTTTTACTCCTTTGATTCAATTGCTGTATCAGTTCAGTAAAATTAGCACTAACATAAAAATTTTTCAAAGATGTTTTTAATAATGTCAATAATATTTTTATTTAAACCCTAACCTAATAAAAAAGTATTTATTGTTAAATATTAATCTAAAGTGTTTTAACTGCTATAGAGTTAGGGAGCAAGCGACTATTCCAGTATGGCAAACTATGTGTGTTGTGTTAGTTCTATTGGAGGTAGTGGTCAGTAGCGAATTCGGTCCTTGGCAGAATATGTCCTTATATGAAAAAGGATGTAAAAATTAGGAATGGCTTCTATTCTTCTTCTCTGTCCTACAGTTTGCAAAGTAAATGAAAAATACATGTACATGTCACCGCCCAACCACGATTAGGAAAATACGAATTGCTTCAAAAAAAATATTGTTTGGTTGGATCATCAGTGTTACGGTTGCTGAGAGCTTGGCAAAAATTGCTTTTTGAGATGATCTCACTCAAATATTTTTATATCTCGGTTTTTAACAATGCTCGTTTAATGAAGAGTTATTGATGATGGAATATTTTAGAGATGCTTCTAGTAATAAAGATTTATATCAAAAACAAATTAAAACACGAATCATAAATGTTACAAGTCGAATTTTAGAGCTTGTTTGCGATGATTATTTTAGTTTTCGCAAATTAGGAATTTCGGTCGTGTGTAAGCAACATAATGTGCTGTTAAGTGTTCCAGCTTCGACAACACTTTAAATAGGAAATTAATATTGAGAAATGCAGTTTTTGAAAGATTTGGGTGAGATCTAGAGTTTATCACTAGTGTTTTTTCTTTTTTTTGTGCAGAAAGCTGATTTTCAAAGTTAGGGAGAATTGAATTTTACCTATTCCCATTCGAACATCATAGAAATTACTAAACAGTTGGGTTGTTTTACCTTTGAGAGGCGCTTTTTTACACACGGCTAGATCACAAAGACCCTTATGGTTCAGAGGAGACAGAGGAGAGGAGTCCACTGGACAGTTGTCAGGAGACAGATGGAAGCCTGCTCATCCAGTGTGTTTTTTAACGTGCACGAAATATGGACTGTCCTACATATGGGCCATGGTTTAACATCTCATTTAACGAACGGTGGCCCTTCCAAGCCACTCGGTGTCTCCTTACCCACTGAGGTGAGGGATGGAGTTAACGAAAAGTTGGTTGGAGTCCCAACTGTGCCAGCGTTCAGATTGACGTCAAAGCTGGCACAGTTGAGCCTCGAACGTAGAAAATTAGCTTATGAGTCTGGAACGCTACCGAATGAGCAAACTCCCACCTCCAGTTGGAAGGAATAAAAATATGTAAAAATGTAATTTGAAAACGTTCTTAAAGAAAAGTTTTTGTTTATGTTGCTCTCTATCAGTTTTTCCGTTTATGTGTAACTATTTAAATTTTTTTCATTTTTAATACAATAAAATGAAATTATTTTTGTTTTGTTGAGTTGGTACTGCTAACATATTACGATTTATATTTTTCGGAAATTTTCAGTAGTTCGAATTTCGGCTATTAGTTATTTCCCAAGTCACAAAGACCCCAAAGTGCTCGGAACTGGGAAAAGAATATATTCGGTAGCTGTTAGGAGACATATGGAAACCTCCAGACAAATCCATCCTGTGTGTTCTTTAACGAGTATAGAGCACGGGTCTCTCCTGTACAAAGAACTATAGGTTAACGTTCCATCCGACGGTCGATTCGGTTTTTTAACTCTGTGAAGCATTTTTTCGTACACAATGGGTTAAATGGCCAGGTCACAAGAACCCCAACAGCTCAGAGAAGATTGGGAGTAAGGTGACCCAATGGACAGCTATTAACATACAGATGAAAGCTAACAGTCAAGGCCATCCAGTGTGTTCCTTTACGTGCAAAGGATATGGCCCTGGGATATAGTTTTCAACGCTGGAACACGTAGTACCAGAATCTGAGAGCTGCAAATTACGAGATTCGCGCACTACAGATTGACTCCCCTGTACCCCCCCAAATGGATGGTGTCTTTTCCAACCCATCTATGTACGTTTTCTCATTGAAGACAGAGTGAAGTTAGTGAAAAAAAATCTCAACTGGCATAATGAAAACTCGAACATGGGAGCAACAGGTTACATTTCCGGTCTGGTATAGACCGAACAAAATCCCCACCCCTCAATATAACGTTAATCAACCATTTAATTTATCTATATTATTTTCGTTTTATATTAATGGAATTTTTATACGGTGTCTTGTAAATTATTAATATCGAGAGCGCTTATTCATTATTAATATATTATCTTACAATAACCACGAAAAGATTTCAAATAACATAAATGCAACTTTTCAAGATTACAAATTTAAATTAAATGTAATAAATTCTGGAATTCGAATATCTAACTTTCCATTAGAAAATTGATTAGGAAATGTGGGGAAATTTGGGCTTTCATATGTAGATGAGAAAATAATATCCTTTTGGAACTTAGAGCTTTGCTCTTTAGAATAACTGTTCTGTTCACTTTCGTAAATAACTATATAATGGATCTTTGATTGGTAGAATCTGTGGAATAACACGTCAGAGAAATCATTGAATGCCCAGCTTTCGCAGACAGATCGTGAGGATTATTAAAAATGTAAATTTTAGAATGGGTTAATTTTTCTACGTTTTAATTTTGCTCAAAAAAGAGAAAGAGATGAAATTTAAAGTATTCATGAAGAAGACGGCTGCGAAAGTAAAGGGTGCACATAATAAAAGTTCACTACCTCAACACTTCTGCAGTGAAAACTATTTATCGGACAACTTTCAAATTTCATAATTGTATCAAGGAGACGATTGGGAAGGGAACTGTGATAAAAAAAATCCGTTTCGAAACCCACCACTAGGTGACAAAGGCTGCTATATTCATTAAAATGGTCTGAAAAATTATAGAATTCCAGACTTTTTATAGGAAACAAGCGTGTTACACAAATCATATTATAGATAACATTTTCGGTATGGTCCTCTCGTTATTTGCAACTTGTTGAAACCGCAGAATAGCATGCTCTACCGTAGACTGTAGCATTTTACGCGAGATGTTGTTGATATGGCGTATTATGTTAGACTTGAGGTTTCCTAAGATGCCATGCTGTCTTGGAAGGGGCTGGATGACTCAGTCGGTAGCGCGCCAGGCTCATAATCTACAGTTCCCAGGTTCGAGTCCTAGCTGGGCCAACGTTGAGATATAGCTCTGCAAAATTCCCCGCCCTGCCCGTGGTCAGTAGGGGGTACTTACGGGCTTGGAAAGGCCTCCGATCGTCGGATGGGACGTTATGCCGTGGTTCGGTGTGCGGGAGTTAAGAAACGTTAAACATTAAGAAAAGCGTAAGAAACGTTAAAGAATGTTCTCGATGGTCTTGACTGGAGGTTACCATCTATCTCCTAACAACTGTCCAGTTGATCCTCTCCTCCCTCTGAGGGCGGGGGTGGCTCAGTCGGTAGCGCGCCAGGCTCGTAATCTGTCGTTCCCAGGTTCGAGTCCCAGCTGGGTCAGCGTTGAGATTTATCTCCGCAAAATCCCCCACCCTGCCCACGTCAGTAGGGGACACCGATGGGCTTGGAAAGACCGCCGTCCGTCGGATGGGACGTTAAGCCGTGGTTCCGTGTGCGGGAGAGCCATACCCTGTGCACGTTAAAGAACACGCTGGATGGCCTTGACGGGAGGCTACCATCTGTCTCCCAACAGCTGTTCCAGTGGGTCCCCTCCCCCAACCTTCTCTGAGCCTTCGGGGTCCTTGTGACCTGGCCATTTAGCCCATGGTGTGCAAAAGAGTGCCGCTCAGAGGTAAAACAACCCAATCCAATCCTCTCCTCCCAATCTTGTCTGAGCCCTCGGGGTTCCAGTGACCTGGCTATTTCACCTATTGTGAGCAAACAAGTGCAGCTCAGAGGTAAAACAACCCATCCTATCTCTGTAGACAACATTGTTTTTAAGAAAACCTTGAAGACAAAAGTCTCAGGGGTTCAAATCAGGTAAATGTAGTGGTCATACTTTAAAAATTTGCCGACTAAAAATCTGTAATCTGCGAAATGTTTCTGAAGTAGTTACTTGGCACGGGTGCCTATGTGTGGAGGTGTACCAACCTGCGTAAATACATTGATTTTTTACAAATTAAGAAACAACACTTAGGTAAATGGGAAGTTAACGTTGACGTTCTTTAACTTCTAAAATATGTTTTTTTGTTTTGAAAAATGTGATAGCAGATAAAGATCTCAATCAAATATATCAATATATCTATTTTCTACATTATTGGTTCGGTATTTAATGTTTGGAAGTTTGAATATTTAACAACAACAGTGCCAATCTTAAGGAACTTAAACAAAACTGTATGAATAGCGAAAATATTTTGTACTCAAACTTCTAAAATATACACTCATTTTATTAAACACTGACAACACACGTAACGGGACCGGAGATAGGTAACGGGAAATACACGGAGTTCTTCAAATACGTGTGCACACTCTATGCGGAGAAGCACCATCCTGTACATGTGTCCTCCTGTACTGTGCGTGGTTATGGACAGAGGAGCACCATCATGCACACGTGTGGTTATGCGCAGAGGAGCACCATCCTGCATATGTGTGATTATGAGCATATGAGCACCATCCTGCACACGTGTTGGTTAAGGCAGGAAAAGCACCATCCTGCACATGTGTGGTTATGGATATAGGAGCACCATCCTGCACACGTGTGGTTAAGGCAGGAAAAGCACCATCCTGCACATGTGTGGTTATGGGCAGCGGAACATTATCCAGCACATATGTGGTTATGAGCAGAAGGGCACCATCTTGCAAAAATGTTGTTATGGACAGAGGAGCACTGTCCTGAACATATGTGGTTATGGGCAGAAGAGTACCATCCTGCACATGTGTGGTTATTGGCAGAGGAGCATTATCCAGCATATGCGTGGTTATGAGCAGAAGAGCACCATCTTGCACATGTATAGTTATGGGAATAGGATCACCATCCTGCACACCTATTTTGCTGGAAGATGAGCTCTATCCTGCAGATGTGTGGTTATGGGCAGAGAATCACCATCCTGCACATGTGTGGTTATGGCAGAGGATCACCATCCTGCACACGTGTGGTTATGGGCAGAGGAGCACCATCCTGCACAGGTGTGATTATGAGCAGAGGAGCACCATCCTGCACATGCGTAGTTATGGGCAGAGGAGCACCATCGTGCCCACGTGTAGTTATGGGAAGAGGAACTCCATCCTGCACATGTGTGGTTATGGGCAGAGGAGCACCATCCTGAAAAACATTGTGGTATTGAAGCATCGACGCTATTGAAGGGCTGTCATTCAACGCTATTGAAATGACGGAGTTAGCGAAAAGGATGCTGTCCACTGACTAGGTGTTATACGGTCTAACGTTAGTAGTTGTTATAAACGAATGCACGTCACGTGATTACTGGTAAGATATTTTGTATGTAAAGCTTGAAAAGAATGTTGCACACGTAGTTCTATATAGAGATTGTCTGGTCCTTCCAACTCAAGCCACAAGGGTCGTGTGAAATATCTTAACATCTATTCCTATGTATGGAGAAGAAGGTCACGATATAAAGATGTATTACAAAATCATCAACAACCATGTCTATTCCGATCCGGAGGAGCCTTTTAATAGCATCGACGACCCTAACAAGGAAAAATCAGTGCACTCCGATACTTGGATGTCTTCATTTTTGCATCGGCAACTAACATTGCATTAGGGATCGGCTAATGCATCTTTTTAAAATGCTTCAAGTTTTAATTCACTTGCTCTTCTTTCATCTCGTTTTAAAATAAAAAGAACAGAAACAAAAAGCAACGAGAAATAGTTTCACGTTTTTGTCTGTCTGTAGATATCAAAATTTTCTGTTTATAGATAAATTTAAAATTATTTTTGTGTTGCATAGGTATTGATGAAATATTATGATTTGCGAATCTCCAATATAGATACAATTGCGCCATTTAACTGTGGAAAAGTTTGAGAATTCGAAAATTTCAAACGAATATTGCAAACGATGTATTTATGTTAGAAATTTGAAATTTTGTGGTTGAATGTGAAGTTCACTAAGTTTTCATTGGCAACAATGAGTTGATCCCTTACACCCCCAGGGGGTGGAAAAAAGCAACAAATTTTTTAAAGAGATAATTTTTTGTTTTTAGAGATAAAATATCTTTTTGGGTTGGATAGGTATTGATGAACTACTACGATTTGCACTTTCCAAATCTTCCAAAAGCTATAATTGCGCCCTCTAACACTAGAAAATTTTCAAAATTCCAAACGTTTCAAAAATATTACAAATTATGTATTTATGCTAGAGAGGGGCGGGGGTGGCTCAGTCGGTAGCGCGCCAGGCTCGTAATCTGTAGTTCCCAGGTTCGAGTCCCAGCTGGGTCAGCGTTGAGATTTATCTCCGCAAAATTCCCCGCCCTGCCCACGGTCAGTAGGGGACACCGATGGGCTTGGAAAGGCCGCCGTCCGTCGGATGGGACGTTAAGCCGTGGCCCCGTGTGCGGGAGAGCCATACCCTGTGCACGTTAAAGAACACGCTGGATGGCCTTGACGGGGGGGCTACCATCTGTCTCCCAACAGTTGTTCCAGTGGGTCCCCTCCCCCAACCTTCTCTGAGCCTTCGGGGTCCATGTGACCTGGCCATTTAGCCCGTGGTGTGCAAAAAAGTGCCGCTCAGAGGTAAAACAACCAAAAGTATGTAGTTGTCAAAGTGTTGAGCAAGTAAATCAAACAAAATGCCTAGGAATTGTTTTTGATAAATACTTTAGATAGAATGCTCATATATCTCATATATGTGAAAGCTTAAGACTATGATAAGCGATAAAAATTCAAAAATTAAAATACGCAATTATGCAACAACTGCCGCTTAGAGGTAAAACAACCCAAAACAACCCAAATTTATGCTAGAGTTGACCCCTTACCCCCAGGATGAGTGGAAAACGCAATTGTTTTATTTTAAGAGATAATTGGGAAATCAGTTTTAGTTGGGTTGGTACCAATTAAATATAATAATTTACACTTTTCAAATACTTAGGTGGATTTTATTGACATTGTTAGAGATCGCTATATATGGAAACGGCGAAGCTTTTAACGAAAGTGACAAATGATCATATTCCACTTACAGCAAATACCTGTCTCCTCTTCTCAGAGGGGCGGGGGTGGCTCAGTCGGTAGCGCACCAGGCTCGTAATCTGTAGTTCCCAGGTTCGAGTCCCAGCTGGGTCAGCGTTGAGATTTATCTCCGCAAAATACCCCACCCTGCCCACGGTCAGTAGGGGACACCGATGGGATTGGAAAGGCCGCCGTCCGTCGGATGGGACGTTAAGCCGTGGCCCCGTGTACGGGAGAGCCATACACTCTGCACGTTAAAGAACACGCTGGATGGCCTGGACGGGAGGCTACCATCTGTTTCCTAACAGCTGTTCCAGTGGGTCCCCTCCCCCAACCTTCTCTGAGCCTTCGGGGCCCTTGTGGCCTGGCCATTTAGCCCATGGTGTGCAAAAAAGTGCCGCTCAGAGGTAAAACAATCCAATCCTCTTCTCAGAGGGTTGTGAGAAAAGCAATTTCCTAAGTTTAAGAAATAAAAGACAAATACTTTTTTTATGTTGTATAATTACCAATAAAATACTACTACTTCCTTTTACCCAATTATCCATTAGTTCGAAATAAAACTTCGAAGGAGTGAAAAACTAGGTAAAAAAAAAACTTGATTCTCTTTGAAAACGAAAATTCCATATGCGCCAGAGGCGATATGCTTTCTTCTGGAATGATTATTATTTTCAGCCTTGTTTCTCAATTATATCGTTTCATTTTAAGCCTTAAATTTAGTCAATTTGTGTTTGAATATCTGTCTTATTCTTTTGTTCTAAATATTGTTTTGTAAATAACGTAAAGTTGAACGTTTTTCATTCCTTACGATTCATCGCCGTGTTTTATTTGCATTCTTACACAAGTAGAAAATTAGTGATTTTATACTCGCATTTCATTTTTATATCTTGAGTAATGTTAGAATGCAATTTTGCATCTCCTTCTCAACGGTATCAAATAAACAATTACAGTACAAAGACAAATAACCCTAAATAAAAGAACCTTTAATTACAAACGAAGTCGTTTTAATGATAACAAGAAGCAGGTTTAAATTCACTATATCTTTTGTTCAGATACTTCAAAAGATACTTCTTTTTTATCTCTACCAGTTAAATGAGAAATATTCTTCTCTTTATTTAATTGCAGCATTATAATGCTGGTCTCTAATTTGCTAATTTTATTGGAGCTAATTACCTCTGGTCATAGATCTCTTCTAGCTTAATTATAAGCTTCAAAGCAATGGCAATAGCTGATAGGGTATATTATTCTTTGTCGAATCACTCTGATCACGAGATTAAGATAGATTCGACTGGTGTTGGATTTCAGTCTTTTCATCATTTTCTTTCTTTTTCTGTATTCTTCAGTTCCCAGATTCGAGTCCCACTTGGACCAGAGTTGAGATTTATTCCTCAAAACTCCCTGCCCTCGTTTAGTAGGGGTCACTGATGGGCTTGAAGAGACAGCCGTCCGTCGGATGGGACTCTAATCAGTGGTTCCTTATGAGGGTGAGCCATACCCTGTGCATGTTAAAGAACACGCTGGATGGATTTGACGGGAGGCTACCATCTATCTCCTAATGGCTGTCCTGTGGGTCCCCACCACCCAACCTTTTCTGAGCTCTAGAGGTCCTTGTGACCTGGCCATTTAGCCCACTATGTGCAAAAAATAAAAAATAAAAATATAAAACAAAGTGCCGCTCAGAGGTAAAACAACCCAAAAGGAGTTATTTCATTCCGAAGAGAGGTAGAATGAGAAAATGAATAGACAAGCATATGGTGGATTGATGATTTCATTTTATCTTATTTCTTTCCAAAGATGGGTAGAACGGGGAAAATTAACTAATAGGTAGATGGAGAACTGATGTTTTCAAGCTCTTCATCATTTTGTTTTCGTTCCAAAGAGCCGAAGAATGAAAAAAAAATGAGCGCACAAGAGAGATGGTTGCTTATTGATTCCAAACTCTTGATCACCTTTCTTTTCTCAAGAGCGTAAAAACGGGAAAAATTGACAGACAGATTGGATTGGTAATTTCAAGATTTTCGTCATTTTCTTTTTCTTACCAAAGAACTGAAGAATGGATAATAATGGACAGAGAAAGATAAATGATGATTTAAATTGAATTGATGATTTAAAGATCTTCAGCATTTTTTCATTTTTCCAAAGAGCCGAATATGAATGAAAATTTGCACTGACATATTGTCGATTATTGATTTCAAACTTTACACCACCTGCTTTCTTTCCAAAGAGCAGAACAATGTAGAAAGTAAACAGTGAACAGATGGTGAATTGACGATTCTAAGCTCTCTGCACCTTGTTTCTTTCCAAAAAGCTGAAGAACGAGAAAAATTGTCAAATAAGCAAATGGTTAATTGATGATTTAAGCTTTTTGTCATTACCTGTTTCTTATAGAAGATAGGAATAATGGAGAAAATGGAAAAAAAAGCTAGACACATAATGAATTGGCGATTCAAGCTCTTTATCACCTTCTTTATTTCTAAAGAGCATAATAATGGGAATAATTGATAAGCAGGCAAATGGTGGATTGCTGATTTCAAGTTTTTCATCATATTTCTACTTTCAAAAGAACGAAAGAATGGAGAAAATGTGCAGACGGTGGATTGATTATTTCAAGCTCTCTATGATCTCTTTTTTTCCAAAGAACAGAAGCGTGGGAAAAATACACTGTACAAAGTGCAAATCGAAACACCGCGAAGGAAGTGATGTATACGCCCGAAACTGATAGAGCGGAAGCTATGAGGGAATATGTGCAAATGAACAAGAAATGGAACATTAGAACGCAAGGTACGTTTATTGCAGATTCATCAATACATAGTAAGTCCATCTCGGTCGGTGATGCAAGACAGTAATAATAACCTCTGGGCATTTCCTCGATTAGATGGTTAATGGTGTCCTGAGGTATGACGTTCCAAACAGAATGCAATTGGACCAAGAAACTATACCGGGTTCGCAAACGGAGGGAACTGGCGACCCATAAGGTCCCACACGTGCTCAATGGGCGAGACGTCAGGGGAATATGGTGTCCATGGGAGAATGTCCATACCTTGGAGACTCTCCATTGTCGCACGTGCTCACCACGCAGATCTAAGGGAACTGGGTTCGAGCCCCGGATAAGGCATGAATGTATGTGTTAGACAGTAATAATAACCTCTGGGCATTTCCTCGATTAGATGGTTAAATGGTGTCCTGAGGTATGACGTTCCAAACAGCATGCAATTGGACCAAGAAACTATACCGGGTTCGCAAACGGTGGGAACTGGCGACCCATAAGGTCCCACACGTGCTCAAGGGGGCAGAGAAGTCAGGGGAATATGGTGTCCATGGGAGAATGTCCACACCTTGGAGACTCCCCATTGTCGCACGTGTTCACCACGCAGATCTAAGGGAACTGGGTTCGAGCCCCGGATAAGGTATGAATGTATGTGTTGCTTTTCTGCTGAGGTATGTATATTTCTGTATCTGTATGTGTTGTTTTTCTGCTGAATTTCGCAGAATTAGTCGAGGCATGGTGGTGAGGAAGGGTCACCACACAGGATTAACGATGTCATCGATGTAACGTCTCACTGTTAGCGCGTCAGAAACCTGGAACTGAGATGTGTGGCTGTCATATGTGATGCCACCCCATACCATTGTATCACGGTGGGGTGCCGTATGGCAGCTAATGGAATAGGATTCCTCATGTTGTTGACGACGCCAACGCAATACGGAAAAATGGCCATCTGGCATACCGAAACAGAATCAAGACTCATCTATGAACAACATTCTACTCCATTTCATAGTTTAATGTTGCCTCACTGGACACCAAGGGAGACGGTGTAACTGGTGATGTCGCTGAAATGGCAGACGAAGGACTGGATATCTCGCCCTTATTCCTGTGTCATGCAAATGTTGTCTAATGGTTTGTGTGGAGACCATGTACCCATAGAATTCCGCAAATCACTTTGCAGCAGAGTCGTTATGGTGAAAGGTGGGAACTCCTACGGAATGGCCCTCCTACGGAACAGGCGATCTTCATGTGCTGTGGTGTGGCGTGTTGATCCCATACCTGTCCTCCGTGTCATTTGGTGCTCCATGATATTGCATGAGATGCATCGTTGCACTGTGCTCGCATTGCACCCAATGCTCAATCCGAGCTCTTAGCTTATCGACGATTCGCTCTCTCTCAGAATGCATCAGTTGGGCATGAAGTTCCCGCCGCGTCTCCAAGGCATGTTCCGAACATTTTCGCAGCATGCACTTCCAACTTCACTAGCGGTAGTGCTATGATACGAGCTCGTGGGCTTCCGGTATTTATCTTCGGCTGGGTGTCACGTGTCCATTCGCTGCGGAACTTTGATCATTTGCATATCTCCGATGGCCGATTGCCTCCTGCGATTTGAACAATATTTCTACTTTCATTCCATCTTGGTGTTGCGATTTCCCCTTTGAGCAATGTTTACAGAGAGACAGATGGCAGATCGGTGATTTTAAGCTCTCAGCATTCTTTTCCAGAAGAACAAAGAACACAGACAAAGGGAAATATGGTCATTTGATTATTCAAGTTCTTCATCATATTCTTTCTTTCGAAAGAGAGGAAGAGTGTAGACAGACAGATGAAGGAATGATGATTTGAATTTGATAAACGGAAGAGGATGATGATTCGTATCATCTTTTTCCGTTTTAAAAAGAGGAAGAATTGTAAAAAAAAAATTGGTAATTTTAAATTTTTTTTGGATTATCTGTAGCATTTTAAAATTACAGCTTTCTTATATTACATTTTCGTTGTTGCTGTTTTCATTTGTTTTTACGTTTAGCTATTTATTTTGGAAACTGAGAATGATTTCATTGAAGAAGGTGAATAGGTACGTGATATATAATTTCTGTTTCATGATGAATTGTTACTTAAAATCACGAATTTGCAATGGAATCGACAATTTATTTATAGTTGTCTTCTACAGCAATATAATAAAAATAAATACCCCCTCAAGCAGCTGCTTGCCACAGAGGTCTGAGGAGCATGTCAGTTTACATGCCACAGTAGAAAGTCTGTGAGGATGGCAGAACCTCAGCAGAAAAACAACATATACATTCATGCCTTACCCAGGGCTCGAACCCAGGTCTCTTAGATCAATAGCCAAGCGCGATAACCACTCTGCCATGGGATGGCCTATAGCAATGGTATCTATAAATTTAATCTTAACTATGTTCGCATGCCAAGATATGTGAACATTGCACTTTAAATTAAAGTACAAAAAATTCTCAAGATGTTTAATGCTTTTTAACGTTAAAGTTTGCTGCCAATACTCATTTCCATGTATTAAGATTAAAATAAATTGATATATTTATGTATTATGTTGTTCATATATCAGGACCGGCTCGTGGAGAGAGGCATATAAGGCACTTGGGTTGGGTTGTTTTACCTCTGAGCGGCACTTTTTTGCACACCATGGGCTAAATGGCCAGGTCACATGGACCCCGAAGGCTCAGAGAAGGTTGGGGGAGGGGACCCACTGGAACAGCTGTTGGGAGACAGATGGTAGCTTCCCGTCAAGGCCATCCAGCGTGTTCTTTAACGTGCACAGGGTATGGCTCTCCCGCACAAGGGGGCCACGGCTTAACGTCCCATCTGACGGACGGCGGCCTTTCCAAGCCCATCGGTGTCCCCTACTGACCGTGGGCAGGGCGGGGAATTTTTGCGGAGATAAATCTCAACGCTGACTCAGCTGGGACTCGAACCTGGGAACTACAGATTACGAGCCTGGCGCGCTACCGACTGAGCCACCCCCGCCCCTATAAGGCACACTTGACTCAGGCGACAAAATTTTAGGGTAAAGGTGTAAAATTAAGTAAATAAAAAATATACCAAAGTATGTCGCAAATTTGCTTGTCATTTTACAATTTTTTAAGTTTCTCCATATGAATCAGAGAAAAAACAATGAACATGCACAATGCAAAGCAAAATACAGATGAATATTCTAAAATTATGTTGCTTTCGTTGGAATTATTAATAATAAATGTAAATAAATCATTATCGTGCTTTGTTTTTAATCTCTAATGAATAAAACAATATTTTATGTTAATTTCAAATGCACTGCTGTTCAAAATTTAAGGAAGTTGAACAAAAATATTAATATCTCAAGAAATCATTTTAAGAATTTATAGAAAGTTTCAGAGGATATTTAATATCACACATATTAATATTTACATTTGATATAAAGAATGCATCAGAATACTCGATCAATTATTAAATTAAATTTCTAATAATATATATATATATTTTTTCTAATTATGACGAATTATGTATCACTGCAGATATTGACTTTAACTTTATTTAATAAGCAGCATGATTATTCTCAACAGCAATGTTACAGCTGCATAACGCGCTCTCATACCTCTAATAAGTTTTCCAGCAACGCACAGGGCATCAAATTTCATTCCTTTACAAGAACAAATTTCTCAGCTCATGAAGGGTTCTTGGTTGACGACTTGCAACCCGCTTTCGCAAAGCATCCCATTAATGTTCAATGGTATTTAGTTTCGTGGACCTATCTGGCCAATCCATTCTCTGAATATTTTCACTCCCAAGGTATTCCTTCACTATCTGAACTCTATTTGGATGAGCGTTATCATCCACAGAAAAATGGATTCTGGCGCAATGTCACCTCTAAGAAGTTTCACATAAGACCCTAGGAGAGGGGTGGCGAACGTTTTGGGGAGCGTGTGCCAATTGGCGATAAACTACTTTTGCGTGCCAATGAGAATTTTGAGAAGCAAACTATCATTTATATAGTTTTAAAAGGACGATTTTCGTTAGCTAATTAAAAACAAATATAC
This sequence comes from Ryuthela nishihirai, assembly GCA_038380435.1. NCBI lineage: Eukaryota > Metazoa > Arthropoda > Arachnida > Araneae > Heptathelidae > Ryuthela > Ryuthela nishihirai. The sequence goes on along the minus strand of JAWZYU010000018.1, from coordinate 38,947,753 downwards.
AACCAATCAAAGTCTATTTTATTCTGATAGGCACAAATTGATGATTTTCATATTAAAATAAATCTAAAATTAACTAACTTATAAAAAAATACGCTTACCACGCTAAAAACATACTTTTAATAATATAAATCAAATATATTTACTGCGAAAACACAATATTCGTGAAGCAGCTAAACTGCATACACAGCAGTATCAAAATAATATGACCACCTACCATAGTATATGTATGGTAGGTAGTCATGTTATTCTGATACGACTGTATACTTACCGTTATTCTCACTAATATCTAGTGCTCACTCACAAACAACAGAATTTAAATATAAGCAGAGAGAAGCCTTTTACTTCTGTTATTACCCAAATACTAATGCATACACTGGGTCTGCGAGGATTTCAAAGCGTGTCATCCGACATCACATGTTGTCGCTACCACCCAGCTGGCGTCACGATGGCGTGAGACGTCCCCTGTGAATACTTCTCAGTGCCCCAGGGTTGTAAAAAATCATTCGCTGCTTCATTTGGTAGTAACGATAATCATTATTTATTTATTTATTTTTGGTGGGGTTTAAAGAATCAAGGGACGGCACTACATGCCGCATGCCAACAAAATTTCTTTGCATGCCACCTTGCCCTAGGGTCTCGTCTCTGCATCTTAGAGCAGTTGGAATTCCTTCTGAGAGGACATTCAGGTCAGTGTGGTCATTGATAGTGATACCTCCCAAGAACAACAAACCACTCTCACTAGAACGGTCCCTTTCCACGATTTTCAGGAGGTCATATTGTCCCACGTTCTCTACAGATGCAATTGCACCTAGAACTACTACGACACTACTTACGCTATATCGTGATTCATACGAAAAGAGAACCTGCTCCCATAGATCAATAGTTCATTTGAGGTGATGCCTTTCCCTTTCCTGTAGTACACTCTGATGAGCTGAGATTAGTGGTACCTTCTAGTATATAACCCTCTTTCATGAAGTCGTTGGGGACACTGTTACTATGGATATTTTCCGTCCTGTGGCAGCTGGCAGCTGACGCGTTGGCATCATCCTATTCCACCTTGCATTTAGGGAAAGGAAATTATCATCTTGAACTATTGTTGCTCTGGGACTACCCTCTCCCGTTCTTCTAGAGCAGTGATTCTCAATTTTTTTTTGCTCATGGTACACTAAAAATTTAAGTTGGAAACACTACGGAGACTCACGAATGCGCAGTTCGCCTTCAATAATAGCCATTTCAGTGGAATCGTTTCTAAACGCAGAACTATTTATTCCATTCTGCACATGTATTGAGATTGGAGCGTACACCGTGCTTCTTATGAGCATGTTTTTTGGGTTAATTCTGGTTATTAACAAATAACAGTAATTTGCTTATAACAAATCACAATAATATTAATTTTTAACACTAAGATTTAATATGGAAAAGTTTTTGATTAATCGGAAAATATTAAATGAAGAATCAGTGGCAGAAAGTAGCAACGAAATGGTTTACAAATTTCCACTTATTTGCAATATCATTGGAAATTTCATGGTGCATCTGGAGAATCTCGCGGCACACCTGTAGTGATGATGGAGGAGGCAGATTCTTACTTTGTCACGTGTAATTACGTATACTGCGGACTGAATTGCGCCGAATGTCATGTTGGGCTAGATGACATAAATTTCGCTCTTTAGCAGAGGAGATCAACTAGTCCCTTAATTACCATCACCCTTACTTAGGTGAAATCACAGGTTCGCCGGTTGTTACGCTCTTGATGACATATGCCTTAAACTTGCTGAGCCAAGTGATGTGTAGAAAGGTGTGCCACAATTCATGCACGAGAGTAGTATATGGACGAAACAGTTTATTTACATTTATATACAATTACGTGCTGGGGATGCGTTCGATTCCGTGGACTTTTAGTACTTTGCTATTGCAAACCTTCATACAATGAGGTGGGAAACTGTGCTTCACAGATATTCTTTATAGACTTCAAACTCAGCAAAAGGATATTCAATCCTTGCCTACAACCTAGTTCACACAGAACCGTACCTCAGTTCACACAGAACTAAACTCTGGTTCACACAGAATCGTATCTTGTTTCACACAGAACCGAACCCTCTCCTTAAGGGTTTTGCTTTTTGAACAAGAGCGGCGTCGCTTGACGTGTGTTCAAACCTACTTCCTGTTTGACAGCGACGCTCAAACTGTTGTTCATTATTGCCGTGCTTGTCTCCTGATCTAGCACTCATGCCCAAGGCTAGTCGTCAAAGTACTTTCCATCCTGCGAGCATACTCAAGTCAGCCAGCTCAGACCCAGATAACAGCTCATGAGTCACATCCCCACATAAGCACTTCCAAAAATACTTAATAAAGATATATACATATTTAAAACAAAAAAATGCAATAAAAATTCAATAATAAATAAAAATAAATAAATTAGAGGAACATGACAACACCCTTGAGAACTATTGTTCTAAAACAGTGGTTCCGATTTGGTAGTTCGTGGATCCCAAAGGTTCTCGACGATGGTCCAAGATATTCGTGTTAAAAATTCCGTAATGGCGCCTTAAGCAGTAAAGAATGTTCTAGAGCATGATCCAGTGTCTTGAAAACATCTTCAGAGCAGGGAAGTTACACTTTCCGACACATTTCTGAATATGGAAACCTCTCTATGGGACTATCAAGCTTTCATCCTTCAAATTGTTCTCCCCTTCTGACCGTCACTCAAATGGTTTCTCTTTTGCATTTTAACAAAACTGTAATCCGAAACACTCGATAAAGCCGTTCTAAATCCGATATTAAAAGTTCTCGTTCCGGAAGCGCCTTTTATCGCTAGCTTAATTTGCATATCGCAGTCTTTCGCTTTGAGAAATTCAAATTTAGTAGCCGATAAATGTGAGTTATTTCACACTAAAAATCAGCTGAAACTTTGGTTAAATTCCAAAAAGGATTTATTGAGATATTTGTAATTTTGTTCAACTTCCTTAAACTATGAAGGTAGTATATATTTTTAGGAGTCGACCCCCAGACTACCTTTCTTACTTGAGCCGTACTCACAACCCAGAAGAAAATAGAGAAAACAACTATAACGAAGAATTCTAGCAAAGAGTGCGTTAAAGGGGCGACAAAATACATGGACACGACGTTGCATTTTAATTATTTATTATTTGTTCCTTTAAAATTGTTTTACATAACATTTATACATGGTATTTTAGGAAACCAGATATAGCGGTAAAATAATATTAATGGCAATAAAAATTGATAAAAAACAACAATGGTTATTAAAAAGAGAAACTGTAAAAAAAAACGTTGAAATGTTAATGTTCCCAACCAACAGGCCTCTGATCCCCGTCCAGGTTTCGAGAACAAGCAATACGTTTAGAAATATGTGACAACACATACAGTGATTTTAAGTCTCGTAATAAACAACGGTTCGAATTTTACAAATTATATGCCTTCGAATATTTAATTCTCACACTTGAAATTTGATAACCATCTGAAAGTGACACCTATTAAACCTAAAAGTGGAAAAAGGAAATTAAGGTTCAAATTTTCAATATCGAACAATTTTTTTTATTTTATTTTGAAAACGAACTAAGCTAATAGCATTTGTCTAATTTATTATAAACTTTAGGAGCCAGAGAAACAAAATGTATTTTTATTATACTTTTATGTGGAAGTGGAACACTGTATGACAAATCAACTCGTCCAGAATTATAAAAGGCCGTAAAGGAGAGGAAATTTCGGGAAATTTAATGATCCTTTTTCATTTTTTTAACGGGGGCAAGAAGTTAGAAACTAATACGGGAAGTGCATGAAAATTATTTTCAAATTTTATATCCAAGGGTAGATAAACAGCTGTCTCTCTCTTAAATGGGAAAATGCATTGTCTTTTGTTTTCCATTTTTATATCTCCGAATATTTTTGGTATCTAGATACCGAAGGAAGAAATAACAACAGTAGGGTGGAGAGAGCTTTATTACACTGAATCGTCGTAAAACATGTCGGGTAGCTACGATCACACTGCACTTACTGCAATCATCGCGACGTGGCTGTCCCAGTGGAATAGTCGAAAGGTATATAAAAAGTGGTTCACTGGTGATTTGCATTTTATTTTGTCTTAATATTTAGGAAAACCACATCGTCTGAGGATGCAGCGAAAACAATCGTAAAGTCGACGATAAGTTTATCTCATAACACGGGGTAGGATCAATATATTCATTCAGATTTTTTTCCGCTACGTTGAGAAAGGGGAAATCAGTGGGTTTTATGAGAGAAAGGTCTTGAGAAAAGATCAGTGGATTTCGAAAAGAGTTCTCTTGAGAAGAGTTTGGTAGAATTCGAATGGGGAACTCTCGGTGGCAGATAAGTGGTTCCAATAGAGAGATCTCAAGAAGTATTGTCGGGTTTCAAATGAAAGATGAAAACTTGTCTTCTGAACTTACTTTAAAGGTAACTGGACTCCAATGAAAATGGACCTATGAACTAATAGACTTAATACAAACAGAAATCGAATTCTTCACATAACAACCAACGGATTCATCAATCCGACTTCTGGAAGTGGACAATCCAATCCAAGCTCCTATTTATCCAAATCCGAGCAATTGTAAGAAGATCTCTTGAGGTGGGATCGGTGGGTTTCAAACGAATATCTCTTGAGAAGAGATCGTTGGGTTTTGAATGAAGAGCTTTTGGAAAGAGATCGGTGCATTTCGAATGGGGAATTCTCCAGGAGAGATTGATGGATTTCTAAAGAAGAACTCTCGAGAAGGGATGGGTAGATTTCGGAAGATATCTCGATAAGGGATCGGTGGGTTTCGAACTGAGCTCTCTCGAGGAGAGATATTAGTTTTAAATGGTGAGCTCTTGTAGAGAGATCGCTTGTTTATAACAGTGAGTTCATGAGGTGGGATTGATGCATTTACATAAAATGCCTTGAGCTGCTGCTGAGGAGAGTTGAGCAAGTTTCCAACACAGAGCTTTTGAATGCCCCTTTCATACCTGAAGAAAGCAAAGGACATAGAATGTCATTCGCCATTGTATAATCTGCTTCCCGTGTGTGCGATATATATATATATACATATACATATATTATAGGATAACCATGCAAGAATATATCATTGCAAACAAGTCGGTAATCACCTTCGTTTTATGGGGTGGGGTTGGCTCAGTCGGTAGCACGCCAGACTCGTAATCTGTGATTCCCAGGTTCGAGTCCCAGCTGGGTCAGCGTTGAGACTTATCTCCGCAAAACTCCCCGCCCTGCCCATGGTCAATAGGGGACACCGATGGGATTGGAAAGGCCGCCGTCCGTCGGATGGGACGTTAACCCGTGGCCCGTGTTCGGGAGAGCCATACCCTGTGCACGTTAAACAACACGCTAGATGTCCTTGACGGTAGGCTACCATCTGTCTCCCAACAGCTGTTCCAGTGAGTTCCCTCCCCCATCCTTCTCTGAGCCTTCGGGGTCCTTGTGACCTGGCCATTTATCCTATGCTGTGCAAAAAAAGTGCCGCTCAGAGGTAAAACAACCCAACCCGACCTTCGTTTTAAAACCCCGGTGAATTTCAACACCTTTACTCCCACCATTAGGAGACTGGAGAAAAGGTTTTCAACATAATGGATATCTTGAACTTGTTCTTCGATCAAAGTGTTCCGTTAAGTAAGACTTAACAAGTAAATGGCTAGTACTGAAGTTAAGGGAATATGAATTTTAATCTGTAGCTATTAGCGAATGCAGCTACATTACAAATGTTCGTTGATGAGTTGGACTGGGTTGTTTTAACCTCAAAGGGGCACTTTTGTTCACACGGTGTGTTAAATCGCCAAGACCCAAGAACACCGAAAATTGAGAGGTGGGTAGGAGCATAGGATCAACAGGACAGCTGTTAGGAAACAGATGGAAGCCTCCTGTCAAGGCCATTGTCTTTAACGTGATCAGGTATGTCTCTTCTGTTCATTGAGATAGCTTAAATAGGCATCTGGTGAATGGCCACCGTTTTAGGCACATGTGTGTGTTCTTTTCCAAGAAAAACGTAACAGGGTTAGTTGAAAAACTGAACTCAGGTGGGGTAGGACTCTAATCTGGAAATATCAAGTTGCTAGCATAACACCAATCCCTCTTCAAGGAGGGAACGCTTTAAACACAATGCATATACACTGTTTTAATCTCATGTGTTTTCTTTTCCAAGAAGAACGTAACAGGGTTAGTTGAAAAACTGAACTCAGGTGGGGTAGGACTCTAATCTGGAAATATCAAGTTGCTAGCATAACACCAATCCCTCTTCAAGGAGGGAACGCTTTAAACACAATGCATATACACTGTTTTAATCTCATGTGTTTTCTTTTCCAAGAAGAACGTAACAGGGTTAGTTGAAAAACTGAACTCAGGTGGGGTAGGACTCTAATCTGGAAATATCAAGTTGCTAGCATAACACCAATCCCTCTTCAAGGAGGGAACGCTTTAAACACAATGCATATACACTGTTTTAGGCTCATGTGTTTTCTTTTCCAAGAAGAACGTAACAGGGTTAGTTGAAAAACTGAACTCAGGTGGGGTAGGACTCTAATCTGGAAATATCAAGTTGCTAGCATAACACCAATCCCGCTTCAAGGAGGGAACGCTTTAAACACAATTCATATACACTGAGTTGGATTTACATTAGCAAGACTCCCTTGTGTAAGAATGCACTGGTCTATGGTGTTGGCCAAAGCTCAAGGTCGGAAAAGACCGATATATACGATTCTAGAGCGCAAATGTGGCAAAACATTTTCTCAATAGTTCGAGGAATAATGGGTCGTCATCATGGTCTTTCCAACTTTAAAAGTGGTACGAGTATGGGACATGCATTCACGTTATAATATCTCGACAATAGTCACTATGGTGAACTTCTCCCATTCTGTGCTGGACGTCCCATCAGACGGACATCGTGGCCTTTCCAAGCCCATAGTTGTTCTCTACTGACCGTGGTCAGGGCAGGGAGTTTTCTAGAGATAAATCTCAACTCTGGCCTAGCTGGGACTCGAACCTGGGAATTGCAGATTACGAGCCTGGTGCGCTAAGGACTGAGCCCCCCCCCCTGGATAAGGTTAGGATGTTTATTTATTTTCTATTTTGTGTTTCTGCTGAGAGCTAGTCTTCCTCAAAGACCTTTTCTATAGCGTATTGAACATGGTGTATCTCTTGACACAGAGAACTGACAAGCTCCTGTCAGACCTCTGTGGCAAGCGTCTGCTTGAGGGATAATTTATAAATTTTCTTATAAAAAAATTCAGAAGATCACGATTTAAGAAACAAATTCAACTGTGTACACTTATTCCTTGATTTACACGGTACTCAATGTACGCGGTTTCGGTTTTAGAAGGTCAAGAAAATGCAATCAGCTTCGTTTTACACGATTAAAGTTTCGGTTTTACAAGATGCGGTTGAGATTTTTTTATGTATGTAGATATAATAATACCCATTACGAAGAAGCAGCAGTATAGCATCAAGGGAGATTATTAGACTGTCATCACAAAGTAAAAACAACTAAATAGTTTTAATTTGGTATCCCGTGGTCGAATGGTTAGCACGCTTGGATCTAAGGGACCTGGGTTCGAGCACAGGTTAAGGCATGGATGTGTGTGTTGTTTTCCTGCTGAGGTCTTGCCATCCTCCTATGGCATATAAACTGACAGGCTCCTGTCAGACCTCTGTGGCAAGCAGCTGCTTGAGGGGGTATTTATTTTTTTATTTTATAATTTATTTTCAAGAATAACTAGATAATGGTATATTCCTATATTAATGAAATCGTGTTCTGTAGCAAGTTATATTTTTTCTCTAAAAATTATATTCTTGCCATTGCAATGCAATCTCTCTCGCGGCATCTTAATGAAATAAACCTGTTTTTAATCGGCGTCGAGATCTGACTTTTTTAGACTGAATGTTTCACAGTAATAAAAACCTTGTTATATCTAATTTTTAACAACAAATTTAGCATTGAAGATTATTATATAGGCCAAATACAGCTACTTCGTACGTACACTATTTTATGAAATATCATATAAATACTAATTTTACAAAATTAAGCGATAAATATTGGTACAAATGATTAATTAATATTCAGTTCATAAATATCTTTCATTCAGATTTCATCTTCAAATCCGATAGTGCAAGTCTACATTAAGGACGAGGATTTTTCCTGACCAAAAAGAAATGCATGGAAAATTAATCTAAACTTATTAGAATAAGTGCAAATAGCGTACCAGAATAACTTTACATTAATGTTTATTATTACTGCTGAAATGAACTCAAGATAAATATGTATAAATAAAGCTTTTAATGTACGTTTTATTCATTAAAATGATTTTTTTTTCAGAAACTATACCTCTTTTTCCCCATACTTTGTTTGATTTCCTTTTATTTGTATAATGCACATTACGACCATCCTTCGATATACACTGTCAAGAATTACAACCATTTTCGTTTTATACAATAATAGTTTCGGTTCTGTACGGTACGGATTGAGAATATTCCATGTATGTAGATATAATAAATAACAGGGCCGGATCTAGGGGGGGGGCAAGGGGCTATGCCTCTTCCCTTCAGAATTATTAAACTTATTTATATTTTATCCATTTTTTCAAAGAAATGTTTAAAAAAACACATAAAACCGGTGGGTGGGTGTGAAATGTTATAGGGCATTGGAAACCAAGTATTCCCCCCCCCCCTTTTAGTTTTTTAGGCTCGATAGTGTTTCTTGCCCCAGCCCTCTCTATTTTTTTCTAGATTCGGACCTGATACATAATATGAAGTAGCAGTGGCATAGATTTAAGGAAAACTATTAGACTGTCATCAAAAAAGTTCAAATTAGCAAATAATTTTATCTGATATCATTTATTTTCAAGAATGAATAGATCAGTGGTTCTCAATTTTTTATGCTTCACAGACCCCCTGGAAATGTATATGTAAGTGGCGTACCTTAAAAAACGCCTGCCTTTCCCCCAAATTCCATCCCTCCTTTCGAGAAATGTCCCCTTGTTGCTCCTCCCTTCCCTCTGTTACTTTGAGCTGGTTATGGACTTGCTGTAATGGGAGTAGTAGGCATGCTTGAGTCTGATATTCAGGGATTGCGTTAGGAAATGTTGTCAATCACTCAAGGTGAAGGGGAGAGGCTGTTTATGACCTTCCTCTCTTTAAGTATGTCACTGATTCCAGGTATTTCGAATAGAAATCTATCATTGCTGGCAGACCCAAAGTAAACAGACCTGACTGGAAGGTCATTTTGATAAAATTAAAATGCTGTTCCAATGGAGATTATCAAAAATAGGTTGTTGTATTTATATAATATATTATATTTATATAATAGCCATTGTGCTGATCTGTCTTTAAATTTCATGCTGATTGTGAGAAAACTTGTATAGATAGATAAAACTATAGTTAAAGCGTAACAATGGGATTAAAATAAAACATATATATATACACACATTAAATTTTGTATTCAATAATTTTTTAATCGATAAACACAAAAAATGACATGAACAATTTAACCAATCTTTTAAAATTTTAAACGTTTTACTGGGTAATAGACTTTTGAGGTCCAAAAACTTTTGTACCCCAAAAACTTTTACCGCGTAACCCACGTTGAGAACCCCTAGAATAGATAATAGTAAATTTCCATATTAATAAAATCACCATGTATAACAAATCATATTCTTTCACGAAAATTGTATTCTTGTCAATTTATTATAATGCAATCTGTTTTGCAACATCTTATGAAATAAAAACCTTTTTGAATAGCTAGCCAGATCTGACTTTTCCAGACTGAATTTATCAGTCTGGTAAAAACAGTATTTTTTCTCATTTTTAACAGCTGTATATATGTTAAATGCAGCTGTTTCGCAAGTAGACTGTTTCATAAAATATCAAATTTCACGAATCGAAACATTAAGAGTTGGTACATATTATTAATTTCTAATTTATATTCAGTTCATGAATATCTTCATTTGAAATTTCGTTTTAAAAATTCGACAAAGTACGTCTACATTACGTTGACTGTTTTCATGATTAAAATAATGTATAAAATAAAATGTAAGAAAAAATGTAGAAAAAATAAATGTATGAAAAAAAAATCTAAACTTAGTGCAAATAACGTAAAAAATAATGTTATATTAAAGTTTATTATTATTGTTGAACTGAAATTTCAGATAAATATAAACATACATAAAACTTTCGATGTACGTTTTATTAAAAACAAAGATTTTTTTTAGACCTCATCTCCCTTTTTTTTCCAATAAGTTGCTGGTCACGATTTGCATGATTTGCACCGTGATTTTCCCGGATCCTATTTACCGTGTAAATCGAGGCAAGGGTGTACTTATAAACTTCCCTAGGAGTAAATAAGAATATTATTGTAATAACATCGATTTATTTTCCGTTTTATCACCATTTATTTTTTGCACTCCAATGCACAGGAATTTAACTTAGTTCTATCAGGAGAAAAAAAAAATTCCGTGTACGTGCTTGATGTGAAATATTGAAATTCGAATCGATGAAGCCTCTTACTCCTGCTCCTTGAATTGTGTTGAATTTTTGGGCACTGAACTTGTTTACATGCAGAGTAAATTTTGTTTCTTACCGGTAGCAATCAAAGCATATCTATGTGTGGAAAATCACGCACAGACTGTCACTCCACTGAAGTCATCTTACAGAAGCAATGAAGTGAAATGTATGATGACGAAAGTGCTCTCCCCTTGTATTTTCTGTTGTCCCCTGTTTTCCACAAATAGCGAATGATCTATGGACTTCAAATGTGAACTAAATATTACTATACCTAAATACTTGCAGCTTCCGTTGTATTCGTTGATTTCAGACTTATTAAAAATAATAATAATAAGATGGGTAGATTTTTAAGACGATTTTAGTTCTTAAAGCAAATTTTTAGAAAGAAAATAAACTTTTGACTCACATTGTAATTTAATTCACTCAACTTGCATATTCTAAACCTACATGCCAAATTTAAGCATTTTTTTAGATTTACTTATATCGGAGATTCAGTGTAACATTTAAAATTCATGAAGTGTAACCAAAGATTACACGAGGCACGTAAATTTCTTCTCTGCGATATTCTCGACAATGTATGCAAAAATGTAGATTTCGCGCATCTAAAATGCGGTAGGAAAAGATGAGAACTCTTGGTACCAACCAAAATCTTCTAGCGTGCCACTCTGGTCACGGGTACCATAGATTAACTACACCTGCACCAAAAAATTATTTATACTTTACATAAGCTTTGATATCAACACAGACCTTGTCTTTATCTTAAAGAAAAATGTTTTGCGATTTAGCAACAAGCAATTACAGTTTAAACCAATTTTTAGTTAAATCAGTTGTAATTAATGGTTTATTCAATTTTGTATTCAATTAGTTAATCATTTTTTTAATATATATAATACTACCATTAAGGCTGCTTCTTGCCTGCCTGGGGATCTACCGACTCTTCGGGGTCAAGTCCTGTGGCTCGACCCTTTCTCCCCCATAATGGGGGAGTACTGCTGTTCAGCTGACTTACAGATATCCTGCGGCTTTGTCCAAAGGAAGTTTTACCCTAAAATGTTCAATGAAATGTAATAAATGAATATATTTATGCAACTTACATTTATTATAGATACTTCTACAATTCTTTAAAGTAAGCCTTACCCTGTTCCTTTTGTCGTCGTGCCATACCCTCAGTCGAATGAGCAAGACGACGTCCCTTGCCCAATCGTGATTTGACATATGGTATAGGATCCCACTCGTTATAGGGAGATCCAACGCTTCATATAAATGGAAAATCAGCTACATGATGAGTTGACAATGCAGCATGTTTGCCTGTGACTATATTATTCATTAAGCTGAACCCACGTTCATAGTCAGCGTTACTCACTACAAGAGTATCTACAGCGAGTAACATATTTTTAGTTTATCAGGTACAGTCGCTCAAAAAAGTATCCGAACACTATGGTTGATTAAAGAATTCATAAAAAATATTTGGCAACGATTTTTTAGAAATTAGTGATCTGGCAACCTTCGTGTCACGTGACTAATCACTCCAGATCACTAATTTCTAAAAAAAATCGTTGGCAAATATTTTTTCTGAATTCTGTAATCAACCATAGTGTTCGGATACTTTTTTGAGCGACTGTACAGACCGTCCTGCATGACCCCTTATATTCAACAAATTCCTGATGCGTTTGGTTGATTTACCTTTAGAGTGTCACATAATGCACGAATTCCAGTATCTCCAAAGCGCGGATTTTCAACATGCTGTTGTCATGTTTCAGAATTCAAAATCCACTCGTTATCCAACTGGTTATGATAGTCAATCTCTCTCTCTCTTGGGGCGGGGGTGGCTCAGTCGGTAGCGCGCCAGGCTCGTAATCTGTAGTTCCCAGGTTCGAGTCCCAGCTGGGTCAGCGTTGAGATTTATCTGCGCAGAATTCCCCGCCCTGCCCACGGTCAGTAGGGGACACCGATGGGCTTGGAAAGGCCGCCGTCCGTCGGATGGAACGTTAAGTCGTGGACCTGTGTGTGGGAGAGCCATACACTGTGCACGTTAAAGAACACGCTCGATGGCCTTGACGGGAGGCTACCATCTGTCTCCCAATCAGTGGGTCCCCTCTCCCAACCTCTCCCAAGCTGTTCCAGTGGGTCCCCTCCCCCAACCTTCTCTGAGCCTTCGGGGTCCATGTGACTTGGCCATTTAGCCCATGGTGTGCAAAAAAGTGCCGCTCAGAGGTAAAACAACCCAACCTAGTCAATCTCTTTGCTTTGTGCTGTGCCTTTGTTAGTCTTGTTAACAATGGCACCGAACAATTTACACTTCATATTTACAACAACAACCTGAATAAATTGTGACGAATTGATTGTGGGATTTCTCCCTAGATTAAATTTACATTCTTAATATCATATGCTTTACGCCTTTCCGTGCTTCTTTAGTGTGAAACCCAGGAATTGTATGTAGACTGCCTATTTTGGGTAAATACATTTTCATCAGGTTATCTGCTTTTGAGATCGTCAATTTTCTTTCTTGTAAAAGTTCAGACAAATCCTTGAGCTCAGTAAGGATATCAAACACCAATGAGAGATTCTTTAGAGAGCTGACTGAACATACTTTCTCTTCCTTCCCTTGTGTTGTTTTTTGAGACTTCCTTGGAATCTCTAGACAATGATGGATATGTCTGCCATAGTGCGTTAACAGCTCTCCACGTTGAAGTTACCGATCATACACTGAAAGCTCTTACGATATTTTTTAGTACGACATGAAGTTCATTGGCATATCTGTTGAGCTCACGAGCAATTTTTCGCGACTGACTATAAAGCGCATATAAATTGTCCAAAAATGTTCTAAAATTATTTGTACGCCCAGTAATATCCACTGCCTGGTCAACAGCCAATTCAAGCCTGTAGTTAAGGCAGTGCCATAGAATGAAATTTGGAAAGTTTTTTTTTTCAGAAGCTTTCCCACTCCACCTTTCACTCCGAGCATGACATTGCACAATCACTGCGGAAACTCATAAAAATCTCGGCCAGAAATTCCACAGTAAACCCAAAGCGTACAATACATTTAATGTCTTGTTTATGCTTTCAGAAGATAAAAATTCTAACTTGATCAAATCCAAATAAATGTTAGTTACAGAAAACCTTTGACACTTTGGATTTGGGGCGGGGGTGGCTCAGTCGGTAGCGCGCCAGGCTCGTAATCTGTAGTTCCCAGGTTCGAGTCCCAGCTGGGTCAGCGTTGAGATTTATCTCCGCAAAATTCCCCGCCCTGCCCACGGTCAGTAGGGGACACCGATGGGCTTGGAAAGGCCACCGTCCGTCGAATGATACGTTAAGCCGTGGTCCCGTGTGCGGAAGAGCCATACCCTGTGCACGTTAAAGAACACGCTGGATGGCCTTGACGAGAGGCTACCATCTGACTCCCAACAGCTGTTCCAGTGGGTCCCCTCCCCCAACCTTCTCTGAGCCTTCGGGGTCCATGTGACCTGGCCATTTAGCCCATTGTATGCAAAAAAAGTGCCGCTCAGAGGTAAAACAACAACAACACTTTGGATCATGACATTCTTTTATAGAAATTAGAAAAGTATGGAATTAGAGGAACTGCATTACACTGGTTTCAATTAAAGCTACTTATCAAATAGATTTACGGTAACTAAAATTAATAAGACCTGTATCAAAAAGTGTCAAGTTAAATTCGGCGTTCCTGAAGGATCTACACTGGCGGAAACTGAAAAAAGAACACAATTAAAAAATGAAGCGTAATCTATGAGATTTATTTAGTAGAAACAACTTGTTGAGAAAGTACAGTGATCACACGTGTGAAGTGATTCAATGTTTATTTACCTTTTAACGAGTATTGCATTTTACAGAAGGCACATTTTAATAAGGTGTTGAACCTCCTCGATCAGCAACACAAGCTTCTAATATGGCATGCAATCGGTCGTACAAATGCTGGATATCACGCTGGGGGATACCATTCCATGCCCTTTCAACTTGGACGCGTAATTCAACGATGGTCGTTGTCTGCCGCGGTCCGCAAAAGAGTCTTTGTTCGATCCAGTCCTAGACATGCTCGATTGGAGACAAGTCCGGGGAGCGTGCTGGCCTAGGGAGTTGGTGCACTGCCTGAAGAGCATGTTGAGCAGCGAAGGACAGAAAAAGCAGAGTGTGGGCGGGTGTTGTGCTGCTGGAATATCGCATTTGGGATTAACTCAAATATGGCAGGACGACCTGCTGTACGATATCGCTGACGTACGTATTGTACGTCAGCGATATTGACGATATTGGTAGGACAGAAGATCGAATTTGTGATGCCATAGTCATCCACTCTGCCACCGCTGCCCTCCTGATACGCCGATCCTCTTGTGCGTCCGTAACTCTGTGTTGCTCGGAACCACGTCTGTGAGTGTGAGAATGCTCTTCTAACCATCGACGCCACCATCGTGCCACTGTGGATACCTCTCGTCTAACGTGGTGTGCAATTTGACGAAAAGACCCACCTGCATATCGAAGACGCACTATACGACCTCGCTCAAACTCCACTAACTGAACAAATGTTGCACGCCTGCGTCGTCCAGGCATGGTAAGCATGGCAGCAGGCTTCTTCAAAGAGCACTGAACAACATGACACAAGAAGAATAACTTCTTTCTTCACGCCCTAGTCCTTAAATACGCGCTGGGTACATTTGCATGTCTCAGTGACGTCATTACTTCATCCAATGACTTTCAATCTTGGATCACGGTTTCTGCCGCCCTTAACTATTAACATATTATAATATGACGTTTCTAAAGGAATTCCTTCTCGGTGTTCTTTTTTCAATTTTCGCAAGTGTATTTTAGGTCCGCTTTTATTGCTGATTTACATAAACGACTTAACAAAATTGAAACTAAATAGTAACATGTTTTTATATGCCGATGATATAGTTTTAGTTAATATAAACAAATTGGAAGATGATGCGGTTAAACACTTGCAAAAAGACTTTAATATTATTAAACGATGGTTAAACTCAAATAAACTGTATCTAAATAGCAATAAAACCAAATGGATGACTTTTCATTCACCTGGTTTCAAAATTAACAATAACTTAATTATTAAAACACACAAATTAAACTGCAGAAAAAAGGGAACCATTTCTGAGCTAGATAACTGTGGCTGCATAAAAATTGACAGAGTGCATACAATAAAATATCTAGGATTACATCTCGACAATGCCCTCCGATGGAACATTCATACTGAGAAAATCTGCAGCACATTAAGGATTTGTGCTTTGAAATTAAATAAATTACAATATGTTATGGATACCAACCCATGCATTATGTTTTATAAAGCAATCTGTGAGTCCCTCTTAAATTATGACATAACGATATATGGTACAACCAACTTAACAAATATTAGAAAAATAGGAAGTATTCAATCCTCAATAGCTAAAAATATTATTCCAATTAAAGACCGCATACATCTAATTACAGCCCAAGATAGATTTATTTACTTGGATATTTTACCTTACCAGAGCCTATATATATATAACATAGTCATACGTAATTGTTTCGACAACACCCATAAAATTAAAGATTAACATGATAAAAACACAAGATTTAAAGAAAAAAATTATTTTCCACTACCGAATTTTATAAATAACTATGGGAAACGTACAATCGGCTATAAAATTCCATACATTTTCAATATCTAACCAAGGGAATTGCTAACCATAAATTCTTTTAGAGAATTAAAACACGAATTAAATAGATTTTTTACTAAAAATTTAGATAATTAATATTAACATGTACTAACAATATATGTAGTGCTGAGTGTGAATATAAAATCAAATGTTATTTTGAAATATTCGAAATGAAAAAAAGGTAAAATTGTGTAAAAAGAGTAAATAATTTTTTTTGAAATTTTCAACTGAAATACTATAAGAAATGCAACTGTATTGAGATAGGCATATGAAGACAGAACGAAGGTATAAAGTATTATTATGTCAATGTATTATTTTCTCCTGCAGACAAGCTGTTAGCTTTGCGCGACGTTTGTAAATAGAAATGATTTATTTAAAATAGTTTCAATAAATAAATGATTCAAAAATTTTTTTACTTAAGATTAATAATAAGTCAACACTGCTTTTATAAAAACTTTAAGAGTGATTTTTAGCAACAGAAATTTGTCGATTCATCAACTAATGTTGTAACCTTAGATTTATTGTAAATTATTTGGGGAACTATTTTTCTTTTTTTTTCTGTGGAGGCATGCTCTATGATGTAAACGTAGATGGGTCTGCTTTGAAGTAATCACACAATTTTGTTCCCATTAACTTTTTGTAGGTCAACAAGACCATTGTGGTCCGAATGGGGTCGATTCATTTTCGCGACAAAATGTTGTCTCGCCCACCCGAGGTTGAGATACGTGCGCTCTATGGGCCAAAAGTGTAATCGATAGAGGTTTACGTTCTGATTTATCTTAGATGGTTCGCCAAGAATTTATGATACTATGTAGGACCCGCTGAAGAAGAATTAACTGTGGAGTTGGGTTGGGTTGTTTTACCTCTGAGCGGCACTTTTTTGCACACCATGGGCTAAATGGCCAGGTCACATGGACCCCGAAGGCTCAGAGAAGGTTGGGGGAAGGGACCCACTGGAACAGCTGTTGGGAGACAGATGGTAGCCTCCCGTCAAGGCCATCCAGCGTGTTCTTTAATGTGCACAGTGTATGGCTCTCCCGCACACAGGGCCACGGCTTAACGTCCCATCCGACGGACGGCGGCCTTTCCAAGCTCATCGGTGTCCCCTACTGACCGTGGGCAGGGCGGGGAATTTTGCGGAGATAAATCTCAACGCTGACCCAGCTGGGACTCGAACCTGGGAACTACAGATTACGAGTCTGACGCGCTACCGACTGAGCCACCCCGCCCCATTAACTGTGGAGACAGTGGCTGAAGCTCCTCTCTTCCTGGACACAATTATAACCTCCAATTAATTTAGACAATAAAGATAAAATAAGATAATTTACTACTGAATGATTGAGGTTAGAAGAAGGAGTCATCAACCTCCTATGAGCAGCATATTGTGCAGAGAGAGACTGCGTTGGTTTGGCCATGTTGTCCTTATGCATAGCTGCAGATTGGCAAAGAGGATCATCAACAGTGTACCTAAGGGTATCAGAAAAAGGGGGAGACCTACGATGCAATGGGTAGACAATATCAAACAGGACCTTGCTAGAATTGGCATGGGGTGGCCAAATGCAAACTGTAGCTTAAAAGACACACGTCTGGAGAGGAAAATTACACAGTCTGGTTGGACCTCCGTAGCCCATGGCTGCATGAGGATTTTGTATGTATGTAGGCCGAGAGGTTAGCACGCTTGGCTACTGATCTAAGGGACCTGGGTTCGAGCCCCGGATTAGGCATGGATGTGTGTGTCGTTTTTCTGCTGAGGTCTTGCCATCCTCTCAGATCTCCTACTGTGGCATATAAACTGACAGGCTCCTGTCAGACCTCTGTGGCAAGCAGCTGCTTGAGGGGGTATTTATTATTTATTTATTATTATTTACTACTGAATGATAGTTAAAGTACTCTTAGCTAAACATTAGATTTACTAGGGTGCAATTAGAATTTTCAAGTGAAGGACGGTCAATTAGCCACAAACGCGCCAGCAGAAAATGAAAGTAGCAAAAGCATTCCATTTGACTATCTTTCAATACCACTGAACATACATGACTATAGCCCCTGAATACACAAGATGCTTCATATGATATTAGTTCACAGTCGTCAACCTGAGCGGTGAATGATGATTTCCTGTTACGGTAGAAAAGAAACACATATAAAATATACTCCTGACTAATTCATAAACTGATCCTGACCAGCATATATTTTATTCTCTCTTGTTCTAAATTCAAAATATGCATTATTACACTACCTCTAGAATTTACAATGATTGGTGAGCAAGGTATGAGAGTTATTAAAACAAAATGAGCCATTATTCCTGGTTCCGTTTGGGGCGGGGGTGGCTCAGTCGGTAGCGCGCCAGGCTCGTAATCTGCAGTTCCCAGGTTCGAGTCTCAGCTGGGTCAGCGTTGAGATTTATCTCCGAAAAACTCCCCGCCCTGCCCATGGTCAGTAGGGGAGAACGATGGGCTTGGAAAGGCCGCCGTCCGTCGGATAGCCCCGTGTGCGGGAGAGCCATACCCTGTGCACGTTAAAGAACACGCTGGATGGCATTGACGGGAGGCTACTATCTGTCTCCCAACAGCTGTTCCAATGGGTCCCCTCCCTCAACCTTCTCTGAGCCTTCGGGGTCCATGTGACCTGGCTATTTAGCCTATGGTGGGGAAAAAAGTGCCATTCAGAGGTAAAACAACCCAACCTTGAATACGCCTCGAACAGAGTTGAACAGAGTTGCCTGTAAATGGTAGCTAGGCATAAACTGGAAGGAGAGTTGTGTACCAATCCCTTGTGATGATGCATAGAACCGGCCAGGTCTAGCTCCTAATGTCCGACCCCGCTTTCTCGTGGTGCAGGCCGTTAGAACCTTTCAAAAGAGATATTCTCTTTTGGAAGGGAACGGATAGGGAGGGCTGCCAGTTCAGTATGGCCTACTGATCTGGTCATCTATGACCACTTTTTTCTTTTTTTCCCACCCTGCTGAGGAGTGGTCAACTTCACAGGGTCCCGGTGCTGACCATTTATACCTACTAGACCGGACTTGTTTATGGATTTGAGCTTGATTATTGATCCTGGACTTGCTGCACTGGTGGGCCTCTGTTGAGGGAGAATCTGCCACTGTGTTTTCTGTTTGCTTCTGAGTTACCAGCCTAGCTGACCATTTGCACCCATTTACGGTCATCATGCATCCCAATGGAGATGGCGTCTACCAACAATTTGGACCTGTTCACCTCAGAGGTCCAGATTGTCACTGCATGGTTGCAGGAACATTCTGCTGACTTTGAAATAATGAATTCTCCACCTCGAAGCCCAAATTTAAATCTCATCGAATATCTTTGGAATACCGTCGAGCAGAGTGTTCGGGCTCGTGTCCCATCAACGACAACCTTGAGAGAATTGTGGACAGCTCTGGAGGATGCATGGGACGCCATACCTGTGGAACATTTATGCAAGCTTATGGAGTACCTATGTAGTGGCGGCCATTATTAGGGCCAGAAAAGGAGGGGGGGGGGGGGTCAAACACGTTATTAGGTTGCTATCCCTATTTCAATGGCACTTCAGTGTACATGCGCATTTCGATCGAGTAGGATTTAAAATAAGAATTTAGAAACCACAAATATACGCTTTTAACAGCTTGCAGTAGATTACAACGTCTATTGCAGTTCATACCCTTTTTTTGATTTGTCACCCTCTTACCGAGTAGCCGTCCCATGGCCGAGTGGTTAGCGCGCTTGGCTACTGTTCAGAGGGACCTGGGTTCGAGCCCCGGGTAAGGCATGGATGTTTGTGCTGTTTTTCTGCTGAGGTCCTGCCATTCTCACAGACCTTCTACTACGGCATATAAACTTACAGGCTCCTGTCAGACCTCTGTGGCAAGCAGCTGCTTGAGGGGGTATTTATTTATTTATTTTTTTACCGAGTTCTGCCTCTGGTGGTAACTAAGACCGTACCTAGGCAGACAGCTACGACGGATGTGAACGTGCATTATCCGTAAACACTTAACGACTCCCCATGAGACGGCTTCGGTGTGAGTCGACTGTCTGTATAGTTCTACTTTCTTTACCCAGTATCCTTGCTAATCATTCAAAGAGAGAAAGCACTACTTACTCTCCCTTGGCCCTCCCTGTAGGAAATGAAACCTCAAGTATGCGGTTTTCAAACAGCTTGGTATCTGAAGGGTATTGGTATCTAAAACGTTTCTAGAAAATGTATGAAATATACACGAATTTCATAATTTTGCGTCTGTTACTCTGAGTAGCATTTTCATATCTTTATCTTTAAATTAAATTCTTGGTTGAAAGAGCATTAATGTGTAAAAGAAATCGTTAACTGAATCCCTACTAAAAATGTCGTATCGGCAAAATATTTCTTGCCAGTACTGCCTTTACCGGCCTACTTTTATCATTGACTATCTAAATAAACTATCTTCATTAGCCTAAAGATTACTATCCATATTTAATTCAACTCACTCTCGTCTTTTGGTATCGAGTATTCATCCAAATTAGGGCAAACTGTAGCCGTATCGTTCAGGCGTCCTTCAACGGGCATCAGTAGTCCTAACGTGTACCAGGAAAACATTCTCCACACCATCACACCGCCACCACTAACCTGTACCGTTGACACCAGACAAGATGGCCCCATGACCTCATTTTGCTTGCGCTAATTCTGATCCTTCCATTAGCATGATGCAAAAAGAATCTGGATTCTTTTTCCGGTTTTTAACAGTTCAGTATCGATGCTCCTGTACACACTGGTGACTCTCACCAGTGTGTTCAACTCTAGTTCATATTCTTCTCTGACAACATCAGTATTCGACATGGTCGGCGGCTGTTTTAGCCCATTTGCGGCTAGGTCAGATATTTGGTGCGTTCGGAGATGACCTTCTGTACATCAATGTTTAATTCTGCTGTGATTTACTTGTATTAGCGCATCTGTTCTCTTGAATGGTTTTCTCCAGTCTCCTTTGATCCCTCTGGTCCACGAGCTGTTTTCGTTCACAGGATCGCCAATCACTGATAGTTTTTGCTTTTCGCACCATTCTCGGGAAACCCTTGAAAGGTTGTGCGTTAAATCCCCAGGAGGACGGCCGTTTGGGAGATGCAAGAACCTGCACGCCTAGCACCAAGTATAATGCCTCTTCAAAATCGCTCAGACCGCTCGTTTTGCCCATTCTGATGCTCAGTCCAACTCTAACTAATGCTCGAAGAGCTGGTCTACCTGATTCATACCGCTCAACGCAGTCAAGTGACGAATTATGTGTTGGAATGAACCATTTATGTGACGAGAGGTGGTGTACCTAATAAACTGGCATCTCATTGTATATTCAGAATAAAGGTGGCTAAAATTATATTATTGAACCAATTTCATGATATCGTTCAATTATTATTCAATTTCCCTTACAATACAGTTGGACAATTATTAATTTCTCGCTATCAGGCCCGGATCTTAAAAGAAATAAGAGGGGGAAGGTGGAGCAAGAAACAACTTAAGCAGGAAAAAGTAAAAGGAGGGGTCAAGAGACTGCATTTCCATTGCAGAATAACATTTCCCCCTCCACATTAGAGGACTAAATATTTTCTAGAGGTATACACGAGTTTCATTAGTTTTCTTCTGTTAGTAGTATTTTCAAAGGGGATAGGAACTTGGCCCCTTTGCCCCCCCTATTAGGTCCGGACCTGCTCGTTGGCTCTCTCTCTATATATATATATTATCTTTCTACTTATCAGCTGTATTCAAGAAGCGAGGTGGGGCGGAGGTGGCTCAGTCGGTAGCACGCCAGGCTCGTAATCTGTAGTTCCCAGGTTCGAGTCCCAGCTGGGTCAGCGTTGAGATTTATCTCCGTAAAATTCCCCGCCCTGCCCATGGTCAATAGGGAACACCGATGGGCTTGGAAAGGCCGCCGTCCGTCGGATGGGACGTTAAGCTGTGGCCCCGTGTGCGGGAGAGCCATACCCTCTAACTGTTCTTCTCTGACATGTGACCTGGCCATTTAGCCCATGGTGTGCAACTAGCGTCAAAGGCCATCCAGCGTGCACGTTAAAGAACACGCTGGATGGCCTTGACGGGAGGTTACCATCTGTCTCCCAACAGCTGTTCCAGTGGGTCCCCTCCCCCAACCTTCTCTGAGACTTCGGGGTCCATGTGACCTGGCCATTTAGCACATGGTGCGCAAAAAAGTGCCGCTCAGAGGTAAAACAACCCAAGAAGCGAGCAGGTGCAAGTTCGAGAAAAAAAGAATCTATGTCTTTAGCATTTGGTCCTTAAAATTGTTTTGATATCAACATATAGTTGGCTGAAAAGATGCAAGTAATAATTCAGTGTTAACAAGGAAAAATAATAAATAATAAAATGCAAACTATTTGAGGTAAAGCAAACTGATTGATGCATTTGTAAGATAGGGAAAAAATCGATAAACATGTAGATGTTCGTGAAGCATATCTTTATTTTTCTTAACCTTTTGAGTTATTGTGAAACACCATTACCAGTCGTTTGAAGTTCTAAACAAATGTCGGGATTTATCCATGCCTGCAGTTTGAAGTTCTATTCAAGTGGGGGGATTCATCTGAATCAGTAACTGGAAATTCTGAATATGTGTCGGGATTTATGGGCATCAACAGTTTGAAGTTCTGGACAGCTGCCGGGATTTATAAGCATTACCAATTTGAAATTCTGGATAAGTCTACGAATATACCATGAGAAGTTTCAAATTCTGGACACGTGTCCTGATTTTTCCACATCATCAGTTCCGAGCACTTGCCGAGTTATATCTGTATCAACAGTTTGAAGTTCTGGATACGAGTGAGGAAAAAAATCGAGGTGGGTTGGACAAGAAACACAATGGAGCCTGAAAAACGTAAAAGTCGATGGTGGTAGTGGTGGTGG
Source organism: Ryuthela nishihirai (assembly GCA_038380435.1). Lineage (NCBI taxonomy): Eukaryota > Metazoa > Arthropoda > Arachnida > Araneae > Heptathelidae > Ryuthela > Ryuthela nishihirai. Next base: position 38,924,716 of record JAWZYU010000018.1, on the reverse strand, counting down.
TGGTGGTGGTGGTGGTGTGTGTGTGGGGGGGGGAACTAAGAGATTGGATTTCCAATGTAGTATAGCATTTCCCCTCCGTTTTACAGGCCTTTAAAATGTCTTAAAATGCATGAACTATAAAAACGTTTAATACGTTTCTGCTTCTATTGCCCTTTCTAACATCCTGAAAGGTATGATCTTCTTGCACCTCCGGGAGGGGCATGACTTTCTTGCACCTCCCTTACTAGCATCCCGAAAGGGAGGGGCGTGACCTTCTTGCCCCTCTCTTACTAGCATCCTGATAGGGAGGAACATGACCTTCTTGTCTCTCCCTTACTAGCATCCTGAAAGGGAGGAGCATGACCTTCTTGCCTCTCCTTTACTAGTATCCTGAAAGGGAGGAGCATGACCTTCTTGCCTCTCCCTTACTAGCATCCTGAAAGAGAGGAGCATGACCTTCTTGCCTCTCCCTTACTAGCATCCTGAAAGGGAGGAGCATGACCTTCTTGCCCCTCTCTTACTAGCATCCTGAAAGGGACGAGCATGACCTTCTTACCCTCTCTTACTAGCATCCCGAGAGGGAGGGGCATGACTTTCTTGCCCCTCCCTTACTATCATCCCGAAATGGAGGGTCGTGACTTTCTTGCCCCTCCCTTACTATCATCCCGAAAGAGAGGAGCATGACCTTCTTGCCCCTCTCTTACTAGCATCCTGAAAGGGACGAGCATGACCTTCTTACCCTCTCTTACTAGCATCCTGAAAGGGAGGAGCATGACCTTCTTACCCTCTCTTACTAGCATCCGAGAGGGAGGGACATGACTTTCTTGCCCCTCCCTTATTATCATCCCGAAATGGAGGGTCGTGACTTTCTTGCCCCTCCCTTACTATCATCCCGAAAGGGAGGAGCATGACCTTCTTGCCTCTCCCTTACTAGCATCCTGAAAGAGAGGAGCATGACCTTCTTGCCTCTCCCTTACTAGCATCCTGAAAGGGAGGAGCATGACCTTCTTGCCTCTCCCTTACAAGCATCCTGAAAGGGAGGAGCATGACCTTCTTGCCTCTCCCTTACTAGCATCCTGAAAGAGAGTAGCATGACCTTCTTGCCTCTCCCTTACAAGCATCCTGAAAGGGAGGAGCATGACCTTCTTACCTCTCCCTTACTAGTATCCTGAAAGGGAGGAGCATGACCTTCTTGCCTCTCCCTTACAAGCATCCTGAAAGGAAGTGGCACGGTCTTCTTGTCACCATCCTTGGTCCGACCCTACTTGTTAGGCTATTCACTCTCAATGTTTCATTTATATTATCTTAATAGCATTTTCAAAGGAGATGCGAACTTGACTCCCTTGTATAAATTTATATTCTTTTTTTTTTCATTTCCATTCATTTAGATGTTATCGAATATTCAAAGAATTTCATGTACGTGAATCAGAAATAGGTCTAAGAAAGTTTCGCAAGTTATCCGCGAAAATCGATATTGTGTTGTTATTAAGTTTTTCAATATTCAAATAGTATCATAAACACATTTATATTGCAGATGAATTAATGTCACGATATACGTTATGGTTTTCCTGATTATTGACGAAAACTTTTATGCTTTTTCCCCCGTTGATTTCAGTTTGGATCCAAGAATAAATTGCAGCAATTAACAGATAGATTTGCGTGTTCCTGAAGATATATACACTGTGTTAAATATCGTTCGTTTTGTTTCGTTTGCAATTAATCATTCGTATAGACAAAGCCTATATATCACAATTATTTAATTTATTATTTAAATACGTAGTTTATGTAGTTAAGAAAAAATGCAATTTCATAACCTGATTTCGATATTGCTGCTGAATATAGTATACAAAATACAGAGGAAATACATTTCAGATTAGCAGTCGTCGTGGTTGAATGGTTAGCGTGTGTTTCTGCTAATCAAAGGAAATAAATGGTTAGAATCCCTGGAAAAGCATTGATGTTTTAGTTCCATTGTGCTTCTGCTGAGATCTCCCCATCTTCGAGATCTTCTTTGTAACATATTAGTCAGACCTATGGTAAACAATTTCATGAGGACTATTTTATTTATTTTGTTGTCAAAGGTTATGGTAATGTGCGTTAACAGGTATGAGGAAAGGGGCTGTTTATACACAGTCGTATTATAATAATATGACCACCTACCATACATATACTTATGGTAGATGGTCATATTATTCTGATACGACTGTGTATACTCCTCTTGAAGCATTCCCTTCTCAAAACATGATTTCTTTCTAAAACTCTTTCACCCTTCAGAATCACTTCTCTTCTGAAAACTTCATACAAGAAGATGTAACGCAGATATTGCGTTACATCATTTTGTATGACTCTAATCTCTTTCTTAAAACACTCATCTCTTTCTTAAACTCTTTCCTCCCACCAGAAAAACTCCCTCCAGAAGTGCCCTCAACCCTTCTAAGTTTATCGTAGAAGTTATCCAGCGGAACTTCTCATCTTACCGATTTTGTCCTCTGTGTGCTGAAAAGTGCCTACCTTAGAGATAAAACTCAGAAGTAATACTCATACCTTTTACTCAGTGGTAAAACAACCCAACAATTTTCTGAAATATTACCAAAACACTCTGTAAATAGAGAACATAATAATATGATTTCAACAGATATTTTTATCCGCAAATAAAATAAAAACCTAAAACTTCAAACTGTCATTCCCTACTCTCCCTCAATGGAATTAATCATGGATACAAATATTCATTTCTCGTGAGAATGACAAAGAAATGTCCAAATTGATGTTGGAAAAGTTTTTATCATACACTATATTACAAAGCGTTTCTGGAACGTTTTATGTTACGTGAATGGAAAGTCGCATTCAGAGCTAGCCAATTTTGAAAATAAACTTTTTACGCTAAAATGTCACTGGAAATAAATTTAAGATATCACTCAAATATTTCCAATTCTCGATTTTTTTTCATCAATATTCTTTTATTATTTACAGAGTTATTCAGTCGGAAACATTTAACAGCCAAAGCTATTCTTATACTCGTTTCAAACATTTTGAAAATTAACTTAAAGGATCTTTACACAACTTCTAAATTTAAATTTATTTTAGTAAGCGGTTTGTTGTTACAATTATAATTAGCGTTTTAGTGGGTTTTTGAAGTAAATTGTTATAATCGACTCTGGCATTAAAAGCTACGGACTCCATAACTTTAAAACCACACGAATATTTTTGAAAATCTAAGATTTGAGAGAGATCTTCAATTTATCTTCAGTGACATTTTTCCGTAAAAACTTCTTTCTTTAAAGTTAGGGAGCTCTGAACCTGATCATCCCTTCACATCACATGAAAGTATCTGGAAACATTAACCAAAACGGATGGCAGGAATAGAAGCAATAAATACACTTGAAAACAACCAACAAGTTGAGTTTCCCTGTTCTACAAAGAAGCCAAACGTCTGGGAATGATAGAGAGATAAAATGTTCACGAAACACACTAGAAAAAGAGAAGAAATATATTATATTGTAAAATAAACGGATCAGGTCAACTTACGTCTTTAGATATCGCATCACAGCTGAACAGCACACGTGGGAGCTTCTTCTTTGACAATCGCAAAATGGTGTCTTAGATAAGCAACTCCAGGGGAGTGAGAGTGCCCGAGCATTTAAATGCGCGTTATGCGAAATGAAACAAAATAAAAGTCTCTGAATGTAACCATGACAGTCTACTTCAACAGATATTTTTATCGGCGGCAACAGATATTTTAAGTCACGTTTCTGGGAATGAGGTCGCTTTGAATATTTCTAAATGATATCTTTTCTATTTTATGTTTTCCCACGGAAGACATCTAGGTCAGTGCACAGTGTTCTATAGAGATACCAAGAAAAGATTTCTGGTATTGCCTGTGATAGGCCTGGGCAAACTACGGCTCGCCACCTCTTTTAGTGTGGCCCGCGATCTACTGATGACAAATGAATTAAATCTGTAAAGGCGAAAGAGAACTTAATAAAGGACAAGAAGTACAACTTTGGCGAAGCGAATTCTCATTAAACTAATTCATATTAATAAAATTATATTGTTTATGTTTCTTTATTCTTTCGTTATGTATAAGTTATTGAATATATACTTCTTTGGTGGCCAGCCTTCTAGCTCAATTTTCTAGGAGCGCTTTTCAGCTAAAACTTTTGTCTAGGATTAAACTAGGCTTCATCAAGTAAGGCAGACCCGCTGAGTCAAACCTATTGCAACTGTCTGGACTATTATCCACCGAGTTTATTTTCATAGTAACAGTGAGTTTACAAAGATCTGAAATGGTCATGATGTACCGTTTCAAATTATCGTAATTTTAATATTCACCCTCTTAGTATTAACCTATGTCACATTTTAAAAACACGCAGATTCGTTAAAAGAACTATTGCGGAATTGGCGCAGCAGGTAGCGGGCCATGCTTGTAACCTAATGTTTCCTGTTGTTTTGAGTCCGCACTATTTCTATGTTGAGACTTTTTGTGCCAACACCAGCTCCGCCTTTGGTGAGAAATGGAACACCTATAAATTTGGAATAACATGTGTTAAAATGGAACACCTATAAATTTGGAACACCATGTGTTAAGTCATGCTCGTGTACCATGTAGATTTTGAAATGTCATATCTTATGCACATTGAAGAACATGTAGTATGTCTCTGATGGGAGGCTTTCTTACATCTAATAGCTGTCCAGTGAATCCTTCATTCTTACACAGCCCTGATGTCTTGGGGTTCTTGTTATTTACTCAATTAGCCCACTGTCTACTAAAGAGGCCTATTTCTAATCTGCAATTCCCAGATTCGAGTCTTACCTGGGCCAGTGCTGAGATTTATCCCCATAAAAACCCTCGCCCTGTCCTCGGTCAGTGGGGGACACCGATGGGCTTATAAAGCCTGCCTTCCGTCGGATGTGGCGTAAAGCCATGGCTCCGTGTGCAGGAGAGACATACCCTGTGCATGTTAAAGAACACACTAGATAGATTTGACAGGAGATTACCATCTGCCTCCTGACTGCTGTCCAGTGGGTCATCTCCCCAACTTTCTCTGAGCCCTCGTGGTTCTGTGACCTGCCATTTAGCCCGTTGTGCGCAAACAATTGCTGCTCAGAGGTAAAACAACGTATTCCTAAACTTTACTTAAATTTATTAATTATGCTCCTCAACTTTATTCTGAACTTCAGGAAAGAATTCTCTCCGCAAACATTCCCAGCCCTGCCCACGGTCAGTAGGGGACACCGATGGGATTGGAAAGGCCGCCGTCCGTCGGATGGGACGTTAAGCCGTGGCCCCGTGTGCGGGAGAATTGTACCCTGTGCACGTTAAAGAACACGCTGAATGATCTTGACGGGAGGCTACCATTTGTCTCCCAACAGCTATTCCAATGGGTCCCTTCTCCCAACCTTCTCTGAGCCTTCGGGGTCCATGTGACCTGGCCATTTAGCTAATGGTGTGCAAAAAAGTGCCGCTCATAGATAAAACAACCCAACCCAACTCAGGAAAGAATTCTGAGAAACAAATTCCTTTAAATGACTAAGCACCCACACAACTGCTCGGTAATTTTCTGTGACAAAACATATCTCAATTACTGTTGAACATTTCTTGAAGAGCTTCCATTATGAAGTTTCTAGCGTAACATAAACGACACAGTAAGAGGATGACTTAATTTTAATCTGCTGCGAAGTCATTGAAATTGCGAGGGAAACCGGAATAAGCGATGCCACCATTTTCATCCCCAAGAATAAGGATCGTTTAAAAGGTTGCGGAGATAACAGAATTATTTACTCCATTTCATTGATCACCAAATCGGTTTCACCTCTTTTCGTAATCTGTTTATGGAAGAAGAAAAAGAAAAGAATAAAGCTCTGAACTTTAAGGAAAAGATCGGAGAGAATATTTCGTCTTTTCCATAGCGAGGTTTGACAAATTTTTTCTTAAGAAAAGGTTATTTCCCAAATCTGTTGCATCCGTAATCTATAAATAATAAGTCCGTCTGTCTGTGGAAGGCATAATTCATTGGGGAATCATGGCAGATACGTTAAAATTTTGCAGAGTATGTTTGGCTGTTGTCCAAGATGAAGGGACTAATTTTTAGTTGAAATTCTAAAATTCTGGAAGCGGGGAGGGAAGATGCTAAAATCAAAACTATTACTACGAGAATACCTACGAAAAATATACCTACAAAAATACCTACGAGAAACGGTAATCAGTGACAAACCACTGTTGCCATTTTCTGAGGATTAGTGTGATTTCATCTTTCGAAGTTGATAACACTGCATTTAATAATTTTTCGTTATTACAATATCACCATATTTACGTTCTCTGAGAGTTGAGGGAAGCGGGCAGGGAGTGGTACCAACGAAACTAAACTTTTAGTGCAGTGAAAATTATAATACACAGCTCTCATCTTAAAACTGACACATGGGAAGCTTTGGCTCTCAGTTTTTCGTAGAAAATAATTTTTGGTGTGTTCATTATTTACAGTTCGTATAGTTTATGATTTATATCCAGTAAATGAGAGGAAAGAAATTGAAAGAAACGTATTGGAATGAATGACTAAAATTCTAATGATTTCATCTGTCCCATCCTTTGAAATATGTATGAAATTAAATATAAACATGTATTTTTCTAACACAGTTAATAACACGTAACTAGAATAATACATATCGCCTCTGGCTCAAATATGGGAATATCCTTTTCGAAGAGAATGAAGTTTTTCCTTTACCTAATTTTTCACTCCTTAAAAGTTTTAATTGAAACTAATGGATGATGAGGAAAATGCAAACAGTAGTATTTCATTAGTACTTTTACAACATAAAAAGTATTAGTCTTTTATTCCTTAAAATCTAAAAAGTAGCTTTTCTCACATCTCTCTAAGAACAGGGGGCAGACCGTTGCTGTCAGAGAAATATCCCTTGACACTCTACCACCGAAATTTCAATTTCTACTATAAACAGATCACTTGAAACATTCTTCAAAAGTTTCTCCTTTCCCCTATTCACTCTAACGATGCAAAATAAAACTACCTAAGGATTTTGAAAATGCAAATTATAATATTTCATTAGTACCAATTGAACCAAAAAAAAAAGAATTTTCGAATTTTCACCTAAAACAAAAAGGTTTTTTTCATGACCTTCGCATTCCACCACCAGAATTTCAATTTCTTGCATAAATACCCCCAATCGAACCAAAAAAAAAAAAGAATTTTCGAATTTTCTCCTAAAACAAAAAGGTTCTTTCATGACCATCGCATTCCACCACCAGAATTTCAATTTCTTGCATAAATACATCGTGTTCAATATTCGTTTAAAAATTTGCAATTTTAAAATTTGTCCACCATTAGAAGGTGCAATTATAGACTTTGAGAAATTCGAAAAGTGCGAATCGTAATATTTCATCAATACCTATCCCACCAAAAAGAATTTAAATTTATTTCTAAAAACAAAAAAAGTTTGATGTCTACTGATAGACGACAAAGCACATTATCCCGTTCTATTTTCGAAAACGAGATAAAGAATAATTAAATGTGGTGATTAATTCTGATCTACTCTTTACTTCATAAATGCTGTAGTTCCAAAGGATGTTTCTTTTAGGACATAAAGGACGTTTCTAATTTTTCTTTCATGTGGGAGAAGCAGGAAGTAAACTGCGAATCATGATTTTTAGAGATTGATCTTAATTTCTAATTATCTCTTTGAAGTATCGATAAACTGCAGATTTCGCTTGTGTGGGAAGGAGGTACCACAATGGTTATTCCATTGACAGGAAATAATATGTTTCTATCTTCAGGCAATGCCATTCATCAGCATGCTCAGAAGTGAATTTTCTGGGAAATTCACCATTGCACCTGTCTACGAAATTATGATGATGTCACGGCATCGAGAGAGTCTTGCATCTGACTTGTCAGCACTAAAACATCGCAGGACGGCTGCTCCAGAATATGTCCATAGGCTAAACAGTCCTGACATCGTCGATCCATGCTCACCTAAGGTTGTTCAGAAGATTCTGAGACAAAAAATCCCGTTATTCCACAAGAGGTAACTTTACCACATAAAGTGACCGAGGAGGTGGCTGACGATTTGCAATGCGTCTTCCTAAAGCATCCCACACATGTTCGAAGGGATTAGTCTGGGACCGTGCTGATCATGTCATTCGTTTGTAAGTACTCGTGTACTCCATTGTAAATACAACTTCCGTTTGTAAGTACTCGTGTACTCCGTTGTAAGTACAACTTCCGTTTGTAAGTATTCGTGCACCGTTAGCTCTATGTGGATGGGCATTGTCCGTAAACAGAAGTCAGCCCCAACCGCACCCCTAAAACGTCGCGAGACTCCATCGAAAGCATGAAGAGGAATACGGCTGTCGATGGTTATGCCACCCAGAGCAGTACGTCATCCCTCCTATAAGTATTCCTTTCTCGGATGTTGGAAGGATGATATCGCATTCCTCATTCTCTCCTGATTTAACAACGTCTAGAATTTTGCGCAACCAGTTTAGACGAGCTTTACGAGGTTGGAGGTCAGTGGGACACAAACCACTTGCCTCCTGTCATTGAGCCCATTCGCATTAAACCTTCGTCACACCGTTTTGCTGGAAATCCTTTTATTTGTGGCCGTATAAACTTTGAAAGAGATTTGATGCGAAATCATCGTACTGTTCCGTTTTGCCATTAGATCCAGATGATTGTCAGTTCGGATTAAAAGTAACTCTCGGGCTACCTTGGCTAGCTCTTCTGGTAATGATTGCTGTCACCTAGAACTGTTTCCAAAGTATTGAAAATAATCCTTTAAGCCTTACAACAGTTCGCCATGTCAAGGAATCATGTAAACGATGATGGCATGATCATGATGTCGAAATTAACCCTCCTTACAAGCAACAGTTTTGAAATGTAGTGATCTGGTAGCAACCGGTGCTTTTACAGGCATTAGTAATAAGCATGTTGCAAGGAACTGAGGAATCATAGATCAGTTTCGATTGGATATTCGAAATTTGCATGTGATGTTGGCTATTATAGAGTGTCTCTGTCTTCGGGGATGTTGTTAAAATTGAAACATTGATGAAAAACTCTGTGTTAGTTTAATTTTGTCAACCAGTATAACTTCTCAAGTGGTCGGGGCATAGACCCTTGCTCTCCTGGATGCGGCCCTGGTAACAGTAATTAATAATGATGATAATGACATTGATAATAATGTCTATTATATATCAAATGTCTATATAATGATAATAATTATGAGAATGATGATGGCATTATTGGATTATATAACGATGGAAATGATGGTGATGGTGATCGATTGAAATGATGGTAATGATGGAAATGATGGTGATGACAACGATGATTATAATTAAGGAACTGTTGATAAAGACAACAGTTATAATGATAATGAAAATTATGGTGATGCTAACAATGATAATAATGATGGAAATAATTAAAATAGCGACAACAATAATGATAATAATAATAATAATGAAAATGATGAAAATAGCGATGACAATGATGGAAATGATAATAATAATTATGACAACGATGAGAATAATTATGCTAAATATTATTCTATAATGATTATAATAGCTATGAATACAATGCTAATAATAATAATGCAAATGATGATAGCAATGAGAACGATAGAATAATGATAGAAATAATTATGTTCGATTACAATGATGATAATAATTATGGTGATGGAAACGATGATGATAATTATAGAAATGATGGTATTGACAATGATAACTATGATAATAATTATAGAAATGATGGTGATGACAATGGCAACGATGATTCCAATGCCAACGATAATAATAATGATGCAATGATGTTGGTAACGGTGATAATAATGACGAAAATTATGATTGCGATGACAATTATAAGGATGATGATGATGATGATGATGATGATGATGATGATGATGATGATGATGATGATGATGATGATGATGATGATGATGATGATGATGATGATGATGATGATGATGATGATGATGATGATGATCAACTCTATTGTCTTTGTTGAGATAATGGTTTTCAGTTTTTATTATAGTTATCACCATTATTATTTCCTAATATTCATCTTCACCATCCTCATCTTGTTTTTATTTTCATCATAGACTTCATGATCATTTTCAGTAAAGACAAAAAATCCAGATTAAACACTTTTTTTGTACATTTGGAAAAATCAGATGAGGAATACCACACAGAAATTTGGTTTCACCGTTCTCTTTGAAAGAAGCAAAGTAATAGTATCGTGAGCGAGAGCTTATTATTCATCAAATTAGAAAATTACCTAAATTGGGACACCAGGGCGCATTACACTTGCAACTAGAAATTCTCGTTAAGTTCAGTCAGACGCGGAGAAGCTACCTCGGGGATGTTTTTAATTTGAAACTTGTTAACGTAACTTGCTCTTTGAGTGCAAGCTTCGGGTCTAACGAAGTTAAGGAACAAGGAAAGATTAATTATGCATCACTCGTCATTATTGTGGAAGAATTAAAGTGATATCGTCTTACAAATACTTGAGTGAAGCGCATTAAAGAAGAAAAAACGAAAGCCGTTTTCTGTTGCATGATCGTCTTAACAAGTGGAAGGAATAATTCAGTGCCCTCAAATGCAAACTATTTTGCATATTCCTATTAAATATTACATTTTTGCGGTGAAAATGACTTTTTGTGTTGTTATTACATTTATTGTCGGGAAGGAGCTACAAGTATTGCTTATGTCGCTGTTTTTAATAAGTATTATACCAAACAGAAGTTAATCAATCAGATTATATTATTATTTAGTTTTGATCTCCTTGTGGATGATATTGGTTTACATGTTTTGATTTATTGTGCTACGGTTTTGTTCCAAATAGTGGTTGTTTACTACAATTCAAAAATGGATTGTTCCTTTGTTGAGAATGGCAAGTGAAAAGTCTCGACAACTTTCGGCAAAGGTGGATTCAAATTGTTATTTTTTTTTTTTGTTTTTCTGCGCTGTTGCTTATTGTTTGGTTTATTTGATTTCAGTTCTGTTTTGCGTATTTCTTTAGAATTTGGAGGCTTTGATTTAATTAATGTAACAAAGTAGAAAATACCAACTCAGCCCAGGGCAGTCACACTGGGCTGTTGCCCAGGTTCCCCACGATTCTAAATTTCGCAAAAGTTTGTGTTGATTAATCCTTGCTTTACAGCATGTTTTTTTTATGTTTAAACATTGATTTTGTTAAAAGTACCAATAAATCTATAGGCTTAATTTTATTGACTGTTTACATTTTTATTTCCGTAGGTGGGTGTCTAGGGGCCCCAGTCCATTGCTTTGCCCAAGGGCCCCAGTGCATTGCTTTGCCCAGGGGCCCCAGTGCATTGCTTTGCCCAGGGGCCTACAATAGTGTTAAGACGACACTGATTCAGCCTACTCTTTAGTACAATTGTACCAAGAATAAATTGTAGACGTTCATGTAGACGTACACTATCGAATTTCAAGACGAAATATGAAAGCAGGATTTTTATTAATTGAATATAAATTTAGAAATTAAGCATTTTATGAAGTATTGTCTTACGAATCCGCTGTATTTAGTCTATTTAATAATCTACAAAGTTATACATGTTGCTAAAACTGATATAGAACACAGTTTTTAAGTCTGAAAAATTCATTCTAGTAAAGTCAGATCTTGCTGACGATTTAAAACAATATTCACTTCGTTAAGATCCACGAGACAGATTGCATTACATTTGCAAGAAGATATGATAATTTTAGCGAAAAAAAAATAAATGTAACTTGTTATAGATAACGATTTTATTAATATAGGAATTTACTATTATCTATTTATTCTAGAAAATAAATGATATCAATTTTAACCATTTAATTGATTTTTTACTTCCTGATGACAGTCAAATAGTTTCCCTTGACGCTATGCCATTGCTACTTCATTACATGTGTTATAACTATATACATAAAAAATCTTAAATCCGTATGGTCTGTGCAAAATCTAGTTCATAATCGTGTAAAACGAAACTGGTAACATTTTCTTGACCGTGTAAAACCGAAACCATGTAAATCGTGGGACGGATTCATTTTACAAACTCAATATCATTCATTAAAGAATGCAATCTGTTAAACATTTATAAAATAAAAACGAATAGGGCATACATGAAAAAAAGCACTAAATAATCTCATACATAAATTTCAAAATCCGTTTTAATCACATTCAGAATATAATTAAATTGCAAGCCGCTTCGTTTGCGCCGTGGTATCGCATTGGCTCGCGGTATCGATGGAGCTGCAGGGGTTTTAGTTCGTGTTCCTGGATGGCATGGTATGTGTTTGTATGTTGTATGAGAAACCGGGACAAGGCTTATACAGTTTCGAAATTAATCTCCGTCCTTTTTTGAAGAAAGGAAAATAATATAATTTACTTCAATAAGATTCTTTCACGTCTTTGAATGAATCGAGGTATTAAGAAAATTCTCGATTAATTCAACTTTGAGGTTTGGCCAAACTTCCAGTTCTATTAATCAGACAAAAGTGGTAACATCTATAGATATAATAATACTCTTAAACAAGGATTTGCTTCTGTATATCATTCCTTAATACTATTAAATCCCTCTTAAGAAGTACGTATTAAAGAGGGGTGCTGGGACTACTGTTACACGTGTGGTATGTGTCAAACTACAATCATCCGCTTTGCCTATTTGGCTCGTTTTTAAAGAGCTCGTTTTAAGATAAAAAAAACTCGTTAAAAGGCTCGTTTTTACGATCGTTTTTAAACATTGCGTTGTTAAACTTTTTAAATAGTTAAATTATAATATAAGACAATAATTATTGAAGAGTCAAAATCTCTTAGGCAGTAATTTAACTTCTGTGAAACATCTGGCCGGTGGTATAAGGCCAAACTCATAAACAACGAGAAATATGAATAGACAACGGCAGATAATGGTTTAAACAAAAGACATAGATATTTATTAACAACGTGCTTAGTCCTATATACATTTCCTGCGGAATCATCACCGGCTTCGCGGTAAAACACATCATTACTATTTTAAATCACATCACATCACAATCAATTCATCTGATAAAATTTTAAACAGAAATGTGCAACATTGTAGTGGGCGTATTAACTTACATCACTATATCGAATGTTCTCGAAGTCCAGCAAATGTATTGAGACTACTACTCTATAACTATTTTACTCATCTACCTCCCTCTCAAGCATTTTGCTCATCGTCTCTCCTCACTCGCCTTACTCTCTTACACACAAAGGGAGGCTACCAAGCAAAAGGGGCAAGGATGAGCCCCTTTGTGCAAATTAGTTCGGATATGCTGGCATCAGCTTGGATTTCAACAGCCATCATGGCAGGCAAATGACATTACTTTGTTTTGCGGCACTTCAGAACTGTCCGTTGAGATCATCATTATTGGTTTCAAAATGTCGGACAAAGGGACTAAGAGTGAAATAGAAATAGTTCTAGGGGATACGAAAAATCCGCGTAGAACAATACCTAGATCTTGGCCTAAGGCCCCAGGAATATAGCGGCCCTGCCGATTCTCCAAATGGAATGAATTTTATGAATATGTAAAGATAAAATTTTTTAACAACTTTTCAATTCGACGAAATGCATTATCTGAAAATATTGCGAATACGAAATGGCATATTCTATGAACAAATTTGTTCATTTGAATTATAACGAATCAGTTGTAACGTGCAATCAGTAGTAAGGGTATTTAAGTTTTAAGTATTATCTTACCTTCGAAAATCGATGATTAGATAGCAAAACTAACTATACAGTAATTTGGTTAAATAATATATTAAACAGACTTAACATAAGTAATTTAGTTAAATAACAAATTAATATGCAATGATCTTGATAGATAGCATATTAACGAAACTAGTATATAGTAATAAATATCAGTAATTTATTACTATATCTAGTAATATAGTAATAAAGTATCACAGAAAATAGCCTGTTGACAAGAAACATTTGAAATAATTTGGTTTCATCCTGAGTGAATACGGGGCGGGGGTGGCTCAGTCGGTAGCGCGCCAGGCTCGTAATCTGCAGCTCCCAGGTTCGAGTCCCAGCTGGGTTAACGTTTAGACTTATCTCCGCAAAACTTCCCACTCTGCCCACTCTCAGTAGGGGACACCGATGGGCTTGGAAAGGCCGTCGTTCGTCGGATGGGACGTTAAGCCGTGGCACCGTGTGCGGGAGAGCCATACCCTGTGCACATTAAAGAACACACTGGATGGCCTTGACGGGAGGCTACCATCTGTCTCCCAACAGCTGTTCCAGTGGGTACCCTCCTCCAACCTTCTCTGAGCCTTCGGGGTCCTTGTGACCTGGCCATTTAGCCCATGGTGTGCAAAAAAAGTGCCGCTCAGAGGTAAAACAACCCAACCCAAGATCAGATGGTCTATGGTTATGCCAGAGTCATAACCACGAGACCATCTGAAACTAACAGTTTTCTTCAGGAATGTGAGATATAAGCATCCGCGCACATTTTCTTGATTCGCTACTGGCACCATCTATGTCGGGAATCGGGTAACCTAGCTGCCTCATATGATGGAAGTGATATTTACCTATAAATAATTCAGTAATATGGTATCACAGGAAATTATTTTTAGTATACAGTAATTTAATTATATAACGAGCATGATAATTAGAGCAGACCCGGATCTAGAAAATAAGTTTAGCGAGGAAGTAATAAATGTTCAAACAAACAATTAGTTTAAGCAGAATAATTGTCACGAGTACTGCTCGTGACGATGAGCCCACACCGTTGATTACGATGACCACACAGTTGGTTAAAACCGGTAAGCACACTAAGGAATATTCTAAATAAAAACAGTTAAGAAGAGCTACTGCGAACTCTAACAGTAAACGTTAATCTAGAACCCTATATTATTTCTCAATATTTTTGAAATAGCGCTAAAAACTCTTACAAAACTCTAACAGTAAACGTTAATCTAGAACCCTATACAATAGTAAACGGAAAAAACTGCTGTGTAGTTGAAGAAAACTGCACGGTGTATAACAAACCATCTTTTGGTATTTTTCGGGCATTTAATAGCAGATAATAAAAACCTGTGTTCCAATCACGTAACCGGACTATCTGTGAAACAGTGAATAAATAAAACACGTGAATCAAAGAACTAAAAAGTGCTGTGATAAACATGGAAAAAGGAAACTGAAAACAAGGAACCTCCAACTCTACATCTGGGAACAACTCTGCTTTGAAGAACTAGATTTTGGCAATATTCCCAAACAGTGTCTAAAGCTATTTATAACCATATATTTTACCAATGCAGGGAATACCTTAAACTGTCCTATAACTTTACTAGTGTATTATCGCAAAACTTGTCTAAATATCACCTAGGGAGGGTTACTAGACCGATCTAGCGAATGAGGTTTCATTATATAACTTTTGCATCCTTTTAGCGATATTTCAAAAATGTTGTGAAATATGTGTGCAAGTAACATCCATTTAACACAGGGATGCATTCCGGGAAGAATCGCGTTAAACCGGAATATTTTTTATTTACTTGGTTTTTGCATAACTTATTGACTTTTTTAATATTTCTTTCTTTGCATCATAATAAATAATTTATTTCAACAAAAATAGTTATAATTCACAGTTTATATTAAAAAATTATGCAGATACTTACATAAATGTGTACGTATATGATCGATTATTTAATTTTACAATTTATTCCTTAATAAGGAAAGAATCTAGAGTAGTTTGCTTTGTTGTTTTGTGGAGCCGTATTTTATTTGTAACATTCCATTAATTGGTTACAACCTCGTCTTATAGCTTTCACTCGTGGTAAATCATTATCATGCTTCTCCAATAAATGCATCACTTATTGTGAAGCAAAAGGAAAGGAATTGCATTGTAGCGAATCCGAGTGACGCAGGGGTTACCTGCAGTGTATATGCATATATATGTATATATATATGTGTGTGTGTGCGTATTTAGTTTTCTTCACTTCCATTCCAATTATTAATATTCCGAATAGAGTTGGGGTTGAGCGTTATAGTCTGATTAATTGTTTACAGAAATCGGGTTAGATAGCATGCAAAATAAAGAGAGTATTTAATATTCTGGTTAGATAACACTCATACTAAAAAGAGTATGTAATAATCTGGTAAGATACACACAATGAAGAAATATATATAGAGCGATGATCTTGTTAGATAACACAAAATTGAGAGAATGTTACAAAATGCATAAAAAAGAGTGTACGTTAAAAAAATGCATGTGCATGAAAGGGAATATGCTGGATGGTCTTGATCGGAACCTTCCGCCAGTCTCCTTGGGGTCCTTGTGGCCCGACCAGGGCCGTCTTAAGGCATTGGCACACAGTTGCCTAGGGGCCCCACGATTCTAAATTTCGCAAAAGTTTGTGTTGATCACTCCTCGCTTTACAGCATTTTTTTCGTTTAAAAATTGATTTTGTTAAAAGTACCAATAAATGTATCTTAATTTTATTGACCGTTTACATTTTTATTCCCGTATATGTGTGGGTAGGGGCCCCAGTGCATTGCTTTGTCCAGGGGCCTACAACACTATTAAGGCGGCACTGGGAATAACCAGTAAGCCCATTATGTGCAAAAAAGCGACTCTCAGAGGTAAAACAACCCATCCTAAATCATTCTCACGAAAAATTTATATAGTTTGAAATATTTAGGCGAAGTTTTTTACGTTTCGATGAAGGCGATTTTTTTTTGTGTTTTTGTGACGTTTAAGATGTTAGGAAATATTCCATCTCAAGGAAGATGTAAAAATGTGACGAAATTCCTGGCTTCTGTATCCCAAGAGAAAGGTAAAGACCAGCCGAAATACTCAGAGTGGAACGACAAATCACTTCGAAAGATAGATGCGAACAGAAACAGCATTTTTGAAAGCAGCGAATAAATCTTCATTTGCGACAATGACTGGAGGGAATCGGTCATTCCACTTGCAATGCTAGTTCGAAGACAGCTTTGCCTGCGATTTCTTGAAGCAAGGACGCAAATATTGCCGCTTGGAAATGTAATCTTAGATTAGTGCACGTCACTCATTTCACAACTAACTTTTTTGCAGATGAAGTTACGTTATTGTAAAACATATGTTAGAAGGTGTACGCAGAATATGAACTTTAAAAAATAGAGGATTGGCTCATTCGGCAGTGCTCCTGACTTGTAATCTGTTTTCAGGATCGAATCCCAAGTGTTCCCACGTTGAGATTTTCTCCGCTAATCTCCGGCATTGCTCTAAATGAGAAAGGATACAACGATGGACTGGAAAACGTCGGATGGGACGTTAAACCTTGTCCCCGCGTGCAGGATTGTTTTTGTTTAGCCTCTGATTGGCAATATTTTGCGTAGGGTTGTTTTACCTCTGAGCGACACTTTTTGCACACATTGGGCTAAATGGCTAGGTCACAAGGACCCCAGGTATCAGAGAAGATTGGGGTGAGGGAACCCACTGGATTGTTAGCAGACAGATGATAGCCTCCCATCAAGGTCATCCAGCGTGTTTTTTAACCTGCACACAGTTTCGTTATCCGCCACGGCTTAACGACTCATCCGACGGATGGCGCCCATTGGTGTTCCTTACTGAACGAGGGAAGGACGGGGAGTTTTGCTGAAATAAGTCTCAACGCTGTCCCAAATGGTACCCGAACCTGCGAACTATAGATTACGAGCCTGGAGAGTTACCTGGTGAGCCACTACCACCACCTATAAATTTTTGGCTGGTCACAAGTATCCTAAGAGCTCAGAGAAGTTTTGGGGAAGGGGACCCACTGGACAGCTATTAGGAGACAGATGGAAGCATCCTGTCAAGGCCATCCAGCATATTTTTAGCGTGCACAAGGGTATGGTTTTGCTCTACACGGAGACACGATTTATTGTTCCATCCAACGGAAGGTGTCCTTTGATTTAATTTAATTTGAATTCCTTCCATGTACTTTTTCACACCTAGGAAAAGTGGAGTTTAGCGGAAATAAATCTCAACTCCGAAACAGTTGGGATTCGAACCTGGGAACTACAGATTACGAATCCCGTGTGCAGGAGAGACATACTTTGTTGAAGATCATGCTGGAGGGCCTTGGGAGAAAGATTTTCTTTTGAGCAGAGAGATTTCTATTGTAGGCAGAGAGATTTCTATTTGTTTCCTAAGAACTACAAGGTCATAAGGATCCCATAAGGCTTCACTAATGGATAATTCCTAAAAACTTTTCTTCTCTGTGTCCTTGGGGTCACTGTGATTTAACACTTAGACCATTGCATGCAAGAAAAGAAGTGTTAGTCAGAGTTAAAGCAACCCAATAGATTCAAATTGAGGAGATGTGAATCTTTTAATTTTAAATTTATTTTGAATGATTTTAAGCTATTAAACCTACTGATTACGGTTCTTTGTAATTCAGAACTTAATTGTGTGAACTCGTGATATACCAAATAGAGTAAAGATACAACATGGAAATAAAGAGAGCATGAAACGTGAAAAAAACAAAAACAAAAGAGTTGGGTTGGGTTGTTTTACCTCTGAGCGGCACTTTTTTGCACACCATGGGCTAAATGGCCAGGTCACATGGACCCCGAAGGTTCAGAGAAGGTTGGGGGAGGAGATTCACTGGAACAGCTGGGAAACAGATGGTAGCCTCCCGTCAAGGCCATCCAGCGTGTTCTTTAACGTGCACAGGGTATGGCTCTCCCACACACGGAACCACGGCTTAACGTTCCATCCGACGGACGGTGGCCTCTCCAAGCCCGTCGGTGTCCCCTACTGACCGTGGGCAGGGCGGGTAATTTTGCGGAGATAAATCTCAACGCTGACCCAGCTGGGACTCGAACCTGGGAACTACAGATTACGAGCCTGGCGCTCTACCGACTGAGCCACCCCCGCCCAAAAACCAAAGAAAACGAGTGTTTGTTAAAAATAGGAGGGTGATTTTTAAGTTTGTGCGTTTTTCGCCATGCAATTCACTACTGTGACATATTACCGTGATGCATTTGCTTATCTCTGAAAGTAGAAATAAAGGAAAGCATAAAGTCCAGTCCGTCAATCCGAACTGTTACAAGTTTCGGAGTCTTGATTTCTATCGTTAGAAACGTTATACAATGAGTAAGTGAATCATTGAAATTCGTGAAATTTTAAGTCATTATTGGAAAAAGGATTAAAAGTTATTGGAGATGCTCGAGAAATATGGGAGGTGGAAGGTTAGGGAACAGGTTCCAGCTGCAGCCTTGGTTCAAGAAGTTCAAAGGTGGTGACACGAGCCTCGAAAAGTAAGTCGCAAATTTCGCGACTTAATTTCTTGTATTGGCAGATCGCAACATACTCTGCCACGCTGCTGAGGCTGATCCATCGACAAACACACGCAGGCTCTCGTCCGAATATACGGATATACTCTCACAAGCAACTATAGTGCGGCATCTGCAACTCATCGGTAAAGTGACAAGAGTTGCTGAAGTGTTCTACATGAACTGACTAGTGAACAAGCAAACCGTGGTATCGAAGTCTGCAAGAAACTCCGCAAAATTCCCCGCCCTGCCCACGATCAGTAGGGGACACCGATGGGCTTGGAAAGGCCGCCGTCCGTCGGATGGGACGTTAAGCCGTGGCCCCGTGTGCAGGAGAGACATACCCTGTGCACGCTAAAGAACACGCTGAATGGCCTTGACGGGAGACTACCATCTGTCTCCCAACAGCTGTTCCAGTGGGTCCCCTCCCCCAACCTTCTCTGAGGCTTCGGGGTCCATGTGACCTGGCCATTTATCCCATGGTGTGCAAAAAAGTGCCGCTCAGAGGTAAAACAACCCAACCCAACCTGCAAGAAACTCTTCGCTAATTCATGTGACAACAGTTTCATCAAGCGAATTGTTACGTGCGATGAAAAATGGATTTGTTTTCAGCAATCGGTACACCCAAAAGCAGTGGCTTACCCAGGCTAGCTCGCTCTTCTTGTCCCAAAGAGGAAACGTTTCGAAGCGGAGGCATTCTTGTGTGTTGGGTGGAATGTTGAGAGATATAGTGCACTTCGAAATAGTTCGCAATGTATTACCTTTAATGCCGACCTCTACCGAATACAACTGGAGCCTGTGCCTCTATGATGCTTCAACGCTACTCAAGATTGGTAAACAGATATCAGGTACTCCTGCAACAGGACAACGGGAAAACTATTTCGCACTTTGGATAGAAGAAAAACCTCAAGAACTGGCATTTGAGCTCCTTCCTCATATGTATAGTCCGGACGTAGCTCCTTTTTACTGCCTCTTTCGCTCCATGGTTTATTTTCTTTGAGGCAGGTGGTTTCAAATTGGTAATTCTGTAATGAATTCAAACATTTCAAGAAGTCGAAAATGGATGTCATGAGTTTTTCCCCTCCAAGGATCAAACATGGTATTGAAGAGGAATCGGACATCTTGCCGACAGGTAGCAACGTTGCCGACAGGTAGCAAGTTTCTCTCTGAGTTAAAACAATAAATCGATATTTCACTTGCCGAGTAGGATGTATTTTAGGTAAATCCAGTTTTGGTTTGTTTTACTTCTGGGCGACACTTTTTTTGCACACAATAGGTTAAATGACCAGGTCACAAGGACCCCGAAGGCTCAGAGTAGGTTGAGGGAGGGGACCCACTGGAACAGCTGTTGGGAGACAGATGGTAGCCTCCCATCAAGGCCATCCAGCTTGTTCTTTAACGTGCACAGGGTATGGCTCTCTCACACATGGGGCCACGGCTTAACTTCCCATCCGACGGACGGCGGCCTTTCCAAGAACATCGGTGTCCCCTACTGACCGTGGGCAGGGCGGGGAATTTTGCGGAGATAAATCTCAACGCTGACCCAGCTGGGATAGACTTGTGGAGTGCAAAGACATCAGTATCTTGTGTTGCCACCATGAGCGGCAATAACCGATGCTACACGGTCCGGCATTGAGAGGATGAAACGTTGGATGTATGTTTGGGGAATGTGAGTCCATGCAATTTCGATACAGAGGCAAAGTTCATCTGTTATAGCAGCTGCTGGTGTCTGGTGTGCTAGTGGTCGTGAGATCATGGACCAGACGTGTCCAATTGGGGACAGATCCGGTGAAGGTGCAGGCTAAGGCAGAAGTGTCACATGGTGGCTATCCAGGAATTATTGGACGATGCATGCCACATGTGGTCGGACACGGTCCTGTTGGTAAATGGCACCAAAGAGCCCCTGAATAAAGGTACGACCACAGGCTCCAACACCTCAGTGATGTAACGCTGGCTGTTTAAAGTACCATTAATGCGTACGAGGCACGTGCGAGAATGGAGTCCAATGGCACCCCATACCATAAAACCAAGGGCCAGACCTGTACGGTGCTGCATCATGCATGTCTCACTGAGCCTGTTGTTGCGGTACCTCCAGATACGTATTCGTCCATCATGGTGCTGCATACTGAAGCGGGATTCGTCTGAAAAGCCGATGCGATGCCATTCGCACATCCATGTGCAACGTTCTTGGCACCATTGCAGTCGCATATGCCTGTGTTGTAGAGTCAATGGTAGTCGAAGCAATGGCTGCTTGCAAAGATTCCCCGATGCTGCAGACAACGTCGAACCGTACGTGCAGACACTGGTTGATGTGCAACACACCCTAACTGTTGAGCTAAGGTGTTTGATATGGCTGTAAGATCATTTATTGCCAACGCACGAGATGTCTGTCTTCTCGTTCGTTTGTGTGACAGGACAGTTGAGATCCCTCACGTCGGTGAGTCCGTTCCTCCTCTACCCAATGACGCCATATTATCATCACTGTGGCCGCATTCCGTCTAACAGAAGCACCGATGTCTCGGTACGATAATCCGCCTTCCCGTAATCCCACATTCTCCCTCGATCAAAGTCGGAAACCTTGTCCTATGAATTTCATGTTCTTCGACGGGGCATACTTGATCCTTTAGTGCGCAAGAACTGCGAGCAAACACAATTCCAGTGCTTTTCACCGGCTCTTTGTAGACTCCTCTTATATCACTTCCAGGGGACGTTACTGTCACACACGATGTGAGTATGTGCTGCGCTTTGAATCATTTACATGTTCTCTCATGGGCTACCCATCTTGCATATTTCGGGACAATCTGATGAGTTCTTCCTGGTGTTGCACTTTTAATGGCCAGCAGTGTATATTCAAAACTGCAGCTACTGGAAAAGATTAAGAGTAAATAGAAACGTAGATGTGAAAGAGCAATTGTTTTTTTTTTTCTGGAATAGTGAACCAGTAATATTGTTGACAAAGAGAAACTCTGTTTGTTGGCTAGCTTATTCCCATTTGTAATACCACAATTGAAGAAATAATTATCATTATAAGAATAATTGTTAACGTGATGTTCAATAGTAGAAGGGGATGGGAAGCAGCGATTTCTTGTTGTTTCGTTTTTTGCTGGGGGAAAACCTTCTTCCCCAGCAGAAGAGCTCCTCACACTATAAATAGATTCAGATCAATCATTCAAGTTATACGGATAACGAGCAGTGAAATTAAAAAGCATTGAAATATTGACCTAAAACACATCTGGAACTTCAAAATGGTAAGAAGAATATATCTTGACGTTCGGCTTTAAAAAGATAAATATTTTTTTTTAAATTTCAATAGAAACAGATACCTCTTTTATTTCACCGTCATCACGCGTATCAAATCAAATCAAAATTAATTTTTTTTCAATTTTTAAATTAACGTTAGCGTTATGCCATTGGAATCATATTCAAAAATCTAGTACAATCCATGAGCGATTTTGTCTTTTTTCTTTATACCAAAATTCGCCGACTTGATTTAAATTTCCACTTTCAAAACGTTCAAAGCGCTTTCGAAAGGTACAGAAACTGCAGAAAGAAGAAAAATACTGAGAAATATTTCCATGCACGACAACTCTTCTACAAAGACAAGGGTTGGTTCTTTTATCTCTGATCAGTCATGCTGCAAAATGAGGTTTTGAATAAATTGGGTTAAATGGCCAGGTCACAAGGACTCCAATGTCTCAGTGAAGTTTGAGTGGAGAGGACCTACTGCACAGCTGTTGGGAGACAGAATGTAGGCACCCGTGTTCTTTAACGTGCACAGGATAAGGTTCTGCATACAGAACCACGGCTTTAACGTACCATACGACGGCCGCTGCCTTGCCAAACCCATCGGTGTCTTCTTCCTCATCGAAGGTAAGGGAAAGGGGTATCAATAGAGATGAATCTTAAGGCTACAGTTGGGTTGGGTTGGGTTGTTTTACCTCTGAGCGGCACTTTTTTGCACACCATGGGCTAAATGGCCAGGTCACAAAGACCCCGAAGGCTCAGAGAAGGTTGGGAGAGGGGACCCACTTGAACAGCTGTTGGGAGACAGATGGTAGCCTCCCGTCAAGGCCATCCAGCGTGTTCTTTTACGCGCAGAGGGTATGGCTCTCCCGCACACGGAGCCACGGCTTAATGTCCCATCCGATGGACGGCGGCCTTTCCAAGCCCATCGGTGTCCCCTACTGACCGTGGGCAGGGCGGCTCTGTCACATTAAGGAATATGTTGAATTACCTTGGGAGCAGGCTTTCATCTGTCTCCTAATAGTGTCCAGTGGTCCCCTTTCCTCAGCCTTCTCTGAGCCTTTGGGGACCTTGTGACTTGCATATTTAACCCATTGTGCGCATAAAAAGTGCCACTCAGAGGTAAAATAACCCAACCGTTGCCGAATAGAAATTGGTGCCTTTTCTTTCTGAATAAAAAGCTTGCTTCTGGGCATTCCTAAAACTCCATAACTTCTTTGCGCACTTTTTCCGAGAATATTTCAATCAATCTTTTGCGCCCTTTTTTCACAGAATATTTCTATCACTTTGGGATGTCCCTCGCCATGTGGATATTGTTACAGTTTGGTAACATTTCTTTTCACGTTAAGATTGTCACAGCATCGGCGGTGCTCTTGTTCATGTTAACATTGTCACCATTTCGCGGCCCTTCCGTTCGTGCAAACATAGTCACCGTTATGAGGGTCCCTCTCCACGTGGATATTGTTACAGTTTGGTGACATTTCAGTTCACGTTATGATGAAGACTGAGAAAAGGGGACCACTTATTCAGGTGAACTTTACCACATATACGTCAAGCACTTATTCAAGTGAACATTGCATTGCATTGTTATACTTTTATCTAGCACATTACGACGAGTCTCAGTTGATATCTCAGCCAATAAGTCAACTAATTCTATTTTATAGTGAGATAACTCTTCAAGCAGCATATTTTCTTCTTAGGCGCGTCTATCTGCAGACATCAGTTTGTTTTTAGAGATATATTAATAACATCTTTAGATTAAATGGATATTTATTTAAGATTACGATTCCATTTTTTGAAACATTTTTTGAACTAGGTTTGGCTGAGCCGGTAGCAAGCCAGGCTTGTAATCTGCAGTTCCCTGTCCGAGTCCTACTATCGGTCAGATCGGGGACACCGATGGGTTTGGAAAGGCCGCTGTCTGTCGGATGGGACGTAAAGCCAAAAAAATGCACCAAGAACGCCAAAAATGCAAAATTTTCTGCTAATTTATTAATGGTAAAAAAATACAACATCCATGCAGAAACACAATGTTTTTCATTTTAGAAACATTTTATGATAGAACGATTTTTCTGCATTATCAGAAAATAAGAAATAAAATAAATTCCACTTCCTCCACGAAAGAAGTCAGGATTGCTGACCGTTTCGTTACTTAAAGTTATCTAAGTTATATTACTTAGTTTACATTACTCAAGGTGTGATCCTTACGATTCCTTAGGCTTATTTCAGTTAAGGATAGCAGTTTTGTTTTATTAAACATTAGAAGCATCTACAGAACCATTTGAGCTATTGCAAAACCAAACGCACAAGAAAAAGACTCTCTATAAATGTGAAAAACCAAAGAGGTCTATTTGAAATGTTTGGTTCCTACATCTACTGGAATTCTTTAGCTAATGTAAACAAAATTACGTGATACTATTTAACTGAACGATTAAACTGTAATGAAATCAAAAATTGCTCTGACATTACGCTTTCAATTAGTTGCCCCAGACTACCACTATTGCACAAGACAGATATCAACCAAAACACAGTCTGAGAGTTCTAAGGTTAGTATTTAATAAACTTTAAGATTATTACTTTTTTTCCGTTTGTAAGTGTCATATCTTCAAAAAGAAACACTTTTAAATATATAATCTATCTATCCATCAGAATGAATGATCCATTGCACCACATTCAAAAGAGCGGTGCAACATGCGCGTTAAAATCGCGCTGAATATATTGACGAAAGATTCCCAGCTGATAAAGTGTTTGTTTTTTTTTCTTTTTCAAAATCCATATTTGAGCATTGACCTATCTTGAACCTATTGTCTGATTTAGATATAAAAGATCATAATTCATCCTATCTCATTAACTTCATTAGTCAGCAGTGAATTAATATGCCTGAACAATTTGATTTGTTTAAAAAAAGATCACCATTTAGAAGGAAGCTCTTGGCATGTTGTCGTTATCTTTTCTAACAGTCTACCGGCGACATTTAGCATTAACGAAGCTCAATGGAAACACCACAGAATTATATTCTAAACCAGGCCAATACCTAGAAAACATGGGGGGGGAGAAGATACTTAATTGTGTGAAAAAAATAAACTGACCAAACACTCACAGACAAGTTCGTAATAACAAAAATATGCGAAATCTTTCGATCAAATAGATTGCATTTTTCATTTCAATTTCGCCATAAAAATGACTTTTTTATTTACACTTTAAAAAATAAATAAAGGCAATGAATATCTTCGGGAAACATGTAGGAAAAGAGCAATCAATTCACGATAAAAGAAAATTTGGAAGAAAAAAAAAAGAGTTTTAAACCGCTGCTTTTGTCAGCAATTATTTAGTTTGGAATCAAAGTCTGTGTTCGACAGCCCGATAGAATGCTTAGTCGTGAGATTTCGACACTCGGGCAAATTGCCCCAAGCGTCAACATTTAGCATCCATTAAATACCGAGCATTAATTAGGGGTGAACTCATGAGGTGATGTTTGACATTTAACACGATCAATGCAGTTTGCCGATGGCACTTTAACGGGTCTAATTGAAAAGCTAGTCATCGATTAACAAGTCATCTACGCACAACCACTTCATCATCAAATGTGGTGATAAACAACCGCACAGATAAAGAAAAAAGAAAATTTGCTGAAATAAAATTTTCGAAATCACATGTAGTGAAGTTTTTATGATAGATATAATCATATATTGAGTATCTTATATCAAATTCAATACAAGTCTAAATAAAAACATTGGAAATTCAAATAATTTGTCATTTTTATTTTTTGACTAAGGAATTGCTTAATTTATTTTCCGTTGAGATTGAACTACAGAAAAAAAAATGGTTTAGATGAGTTGTTTTACCTTTAAGAGCGCTTTTGTGACACAATATGATCTAAACGACCATCTCACAAGGACCATAAGGTCTCAAAGCTAGTAAGGCGATCCAATGGTCAGCTGTTAACAAATAGTTGGTCATTTTTTAAAGCCATTTAGAGTGTTTGATGCGAAAAAGTATGGCCCTTATGCACACGGGGTCACGGCTAAGCGTTCCATCCAACGGACTGCGGAATTTCAAGATTATCGGTGTCTCATTTCTCGCTGATGCAGAGTATGGGGTAACGGAAAAATGGTTATCGCCTCATTTCCGATTTTCCAACTTTTAATTTCAATGATCCTTGCAGTTCGAATAAGTTCAAGAAAGGATAAAAAGACATCTCATGTATATAATTAAAGAAGAGGAACTAATATGTCGCTAGAACTAATAATTAACCTATTAAGAACCACTAGAACTAATAATTAACCTATTAACCTGTTAATCACTAGAACTAATAATTAATCTGTTAACCTATTAAGTTTAATATTTTATTCGAATCTCGTTTCTATTTTGGATCATATGTAGTTTTTAAATTTGTTTTACTTTGGGAACCTAAAAAAGATGTGCAAAATATTTGTGTTTTGTTGTTATATTAATTTGCTGCAATAAATTCAAATTAGTCCCATATTACTTTAAATATTCAACGAAAATTCCTAAAAAAATCGAGATATAAGTAAGATTGATTTAGATCTGTAATTTATCTCCAGTAGTGGTGGAAATTGGGGGGGGGGGAGACGATATAGGCGTCCCATTAGTTATGAAGAGGAAAAAAGTAGCTATTGAACAACTAAAAAAACAACAGACAGGTTTCCTTCCGCTTTGGTCTGCTACTTTGAGGGTTATTTCGGGAAAACATTTTTTTTTTTGGTTAGGGTCATAGAAACGATATATTTTCAACCCTTAGTTCAAAAATCCAACTTCTAGCACTGATCTCTAGTAACACATTTCCGTTATTTCGAAAGTTAGAAAGCTTTGAAATTGGTTGTCTTTCCGCATAAAGTACGTGTCGTACGTAATTATTTTTTATAATTACGTACGACACGTACTTTATACTTGTGTAATATATATGATACTTGTGTAATAGAGTATATATTCAGACATCTCAATGTCTATATTTATTGCTCCCATTCAGCATCGAAAGGTCTTAGTATTCTACCACTTATTTATCTTAAGCTATTTGACAATTTCTGTTGCAGTATTTCACGCACTGAGAATGATCGGAATTTACTACCTTCAAATTATCCACAAATAATAAAAGCCAATAAATTATTCTCTTGTTGAACGCCAGTCTCATAAATCTGCAGTTCCCAGATTAGAGACCCAGCTGGATCACCTTTGAGATTTATCTCCACATAACTCCGCTCTACCTCAGTTAGTAGGGAACACCGATGGGTTTGAAAAAGCCGCCTTCCATCGGATGGGTCGTTAAGCCCTGGTACCGTGTAAAAGCGTACTCTGCACGTTAAAGGACACGCTGGATGGCCTCGGCGATAGGCTACCATCTGTCTCCCAATAGCTGTCCAATGGATCTCTTCCCTACAACCCTCTCTGTGCCATCGGGGTCCTTGTAAACTGGCCATTTAGTCCACTACGCGCAAAAAGGTGCAGCTCAGAGGTAAAACAATTCAATCCAGCTCAATTCTCTTTGTGCAGATATCTTTCTAAGTATTTTCCATTCACTTAGTATTCCTGTAGTGGCAGCTTTCTCATTAAAACATGCCACATGTTTTCTAAACAATAAAGAAACCTCTCCCGATGATCCATCATCTTCAACCAGCTCAAACGACAGAAATTATTCCCCTCCAAATATTGAGTTATTACCACTTTTTTCTTCTGTCTGTCTTAAGTTGGAAGTCTTGATGAATGTTTGATAAGAAATGACCTTTGCCATTCTCTCCTCTTGTTTAACCTTTAGAAAATGTGTAAGCAGACGCCACGGCAGGGGACATTTGGATTTTTATAAGAGACGACAGATTTACCATTTCCTTCGGAGCTCGAGACACCAATCGATAATATCCTCAAACACAAGCATTTTGAGGAGTACGAAACGTAAAAACACGATTTCGCCGGAATGCTGAAGAAATAGCAAACTATTGCATTCTTATCGATCCCCCCCATCCTCCCCTTATGACAAATGCATCTATCTCTGATATTCAGAAAACGAATCTAGAGATGCATGTGTCGTTTATCTCGACAGCTTATCAACGATTTTGCGATAAATCTTTGTATGGAAGGATATATATATGTATATTTTTTATCGTGGAGAAGTTATATGAAACAGATATTTCATTGCATGAGATGAAATAAGGAAAAGAACCTGAATCATCCTTATCTTCTGGGCATCTAAATAACGACATAGGCTGTATATATTCACACAGAGGAAAAAAAAAGTTACGATCATTCACACCTTGGGTGAATGGAAACACAGAATCGATATTTTTTAACTTTTCTTAACGTTGAAGCAACGTTTCATGGAAAATATCATTATAGATAAGTTAGAGACCTAAATCGAAATTTCCCCGTTTAACACTGTTCTTTTATCGTTAGAAAGAGGGGACACCGATGGTCTAGAACGGTGGTATTCAAGTCGTGTTTCGAGGAAAACTGGCGTTTCATATTCCGTTTTCAGGGATTCCGCTAAAGTCCACAAATCAGGAAATAATTTGTAATAAAAATCAATAAAAGTAAGCATAAATTTTGAAAATAACCCCCCCCCCCCAAAAAAAAAAAAAAAAAAAAACAGACAATAATATGTAGCCATAATCAATAAAATCAGGCATATATGTTTGGGAAAATACTGAAAAATAATCAGGCAATAATTTGTAGCACTGATCAACAAAATCAGGCATAAATGTTTGGGAAAATACTAAAATAAATCAGGCAATAATTTTTAATACTGATCAATAAAATCAGCATAAAGTTTGAAAATAAAATTAAAGAAAAAATCAGGCAATAATTTGTAGCAATAATAAATAAATGCAGGTATAAAATTGTGTAAATATTATATGTTTATAAAAAATAGGTTACGCATGCATTATCAGTCATTATTAGTAACATTTTTATTATAGAACCTTTTAATTAGAAAGTTTCCTACTCTATTATGCTATAAGTCGAAGCGAGTGTCTTGAGCCGCGTGAGATCCGAACCCATTACCTCCTCATGACATGTAAGGCGCTGCCAAGAGGATATTTTACTGACATTTTGTTTGCAGTAATTCTCATATACGGAGTGAGTATAAAAGAAAAAGCACCTCTATACCCACGATGAGAACAGTATAATAGAGAAGCATACTTTGTAACTAAAAGTGCTGTAGTATAAAAATGCTACTAATGGTAACTAATAATGCTTTGATAGATGTAAGTACTAGAGAATACCCATGAACTGTGCATTAAAATTGGGGATTATCCGTTAAAAATGGAGTTTGGATAGTCATAAGTCTCTGTCTCATCTCTGTGTTAGCTACTTAATCTATGACAGCTACCTCTATACCATAATCAATGAAATTAAGGAAATCCACAAGTAGCCATGGGCTACGAATGTACAACCAGACTGTATTATAAGAAGATTTGAAAAGTGGAGGGAAAATTTTTAAGAAGCTTGTAAGGAGATTTGAAAAGTGGAGGGAAATTTTTAAGAGGCTTGTAGTAAATGCAAAAGGTGGATGGAAATTATTTAAGAAGCTTGTAAGAAGTTTTAAAATGTGGAGGGAAATTATTTAAGAAGCTTGTAAGAAGATTTAAAATGTGGAGGAAAATTATTTAAGAAGCTTGTAAGAAGATTTAAAATGTGGAGGGAAATTATTTAAGAAGCTTGTAAGAAGATTTAAAATGTGGAGGGAAATTATTTAAGAAGCTAGTAAGAAGATTTAAAATGTGGAGGGAATTTTTTAAGAGGCTTGTAAGAAGATTCGAAAGGTTGAGGGAAATGTTTAAGATGCTTATAAGAAGATTCGAAAGGTGGAGAGAAATTTTTAAGAGGCTTGTAAGAAGTTTCTAAAGCTGGAGGGAAATTTTTAAGAAGCTTGTAAGAAAATTCGAAAGATGATAAAAGAAATGTCTGAGGTTTTGCATGAAATATTTATGGAAAGTGAGAGGTATTTAAGAATATTTGAAAAATGTAAAGAAAAAATGTTAAAGGTCACAGAAAATTCGAAAAGTGATACAGGAAAATATGAAAGGTAATGTAAGTATAATCGTAAGGTTCTGGAAGATAATTTGAAATTTTTGGAGGAAGATGCGAGACGTACGTAGGGAAATATGAAAAGTGCTAAAAGGAACTTTGGAGCCTGATAAAAATTAGAAATTACCCGAGGAAATTTTCAAACCGAATCAATGAAATAAAAGAATCTAGAAACTTTGGCAATTAACTCGGTTTTGATGGGGAAACTATAATTACCTGATAGTTTTCGACATACGGTGAAATATATCTCTACCCCCCACCCACACATACACTCAAAAAATAATATGGATTAATTTCTCATGCGAATTATTGTTGCTTTTTTCAAAGCAATCAATGTTTTCTTGCTCACCGATAGCAGAATCCAGGAAAACATAAAAATAGTGTGTGGATGGAAACAAAGCGAATGCTGGTAGAAAGAGAAGAACCTTGTGATTGCGAAAGCATTGGGGAACTACAAAACGAAGAAAATAAAACCGACCTCAAAGCGAAAAATGATGCGGTGAAAGCATTAGTAAAAAAAAAGGCACGGTAAGAGAGGATGCATCAAGGATCAGGAAGCGAAAAGGGACTATTGGTTTGACATAGATGCAAATGAAAAAGAAGAGAAAAGAGAATGTGTAGGGAACGCATTGCGAAATGGAACTTTTTTCTACAGTGCAGAGACAAAGGCACATGAAAAAGCAATCTAGAAGTGGATGGAAGAGGCAGACACAGAATCTGCGGAAGTATAAGGCAGGGGAAAGACCATGAAAAGGCAGCTAGTCAACTAAAGGTGGCAAAGCTGAAATGATAATAGAGTGCTTTTACTTTACACACATTGTATTGTTCGTTGAGACCAAGTTACTGAATATAGTGAGAGTTTGCGTGGGCATATATTCAAAGAGCTTTTGCCGATATATACAGAGTATATGAGTATTAATGACAAGTATGTGAAAAAGTATTTATGCAAAATCTGCGTATTTGTTTAAGCAAACCACGAGTATGAGTGTTTATGAGCAAAATGTGTGTGAGTATTCATGCAAATTATGTGTGCGAATTTTCCATAAACATATTTGTGTGAATTTTGCACAAATATATTTGTGAGTAGTTTGTACATAGCACGTGTTCATTATTCAGCAAATAATGTGTCAGTATTTTTTTGCAAAATTGTATAATTTTTTTTACAAATCACATGTGAATTTTTTTTAACAAAATATTTGTGAGTATTTATGCAAAATATGTGGCTAAGTATTTGTGTAAATTACTTGCATGAGTATTTGCACAAATTTCATATGAGTGTATACAGATTATCTTCGTAAAATAATAATAATAATCTGTGAGTAAATAAAAAATTGGATGTATGTGAATAAAATGAGTTTTTTCACAAAGTACATGTTTGAGACAAAGAGCATTTTTGAGTCATTTTCAGGACAAAATGCACTTAAAGTGATTTTTTTTTAAAGAGTAAAAGGTAAATTTAAGTGTAAGTGAAAAATATATGCACAACTTTATTGTAGCTAAGGAGTTACGGATTCGTTCTAAAGTATTCGTATCTAAGGAGTTACGGATTCGTTCTAAAGAATTCGCATCTAAGGAGTTACGGTACTTAAGAAGTTCAGTATCTAAGGAGTTCAATATTTAACATCAGCAATGCCATACATAAAAGTGACAACTTAAAAAGCATTTCTTCAACCCATTTAATGAGTTTAAATTTTGAAAGTCTGTCTAAATAACCTTTTTAAATATTCTTCCATTTTTTATTCTAGTGTTGTCATTGATGTTAATATTCTAGTTTCCATAATTCTCTAAGTATATTGAACATTTCTGAAATCGAAGAATTATGTATATTCGATCAAGGCTGGATTGAAGAGGAGGGAGACACAATCCCTTTGAGAATGCTAGTAAGGATAATGAAGTAAACAAATAAGATCCTTATGTATATTTCATGCATTTTTCAAGGAATTTTTAGACTTCTCAAACGGAAGGGTTGGGTTGTTTGACCTCTGAGCGGCACTTTTTTGCACACCATGGGCTAAATGGCCAGGTCACATGGACCCCGAAGGCTCAGAGAAGGTTGGGGGAGGGGACCCACTGGAACAGCTGTTGGGAGACAGATGGTAGACTCCCGTCAAGGCCATCCAGCGTGTTCTAT
The DNA here is from genome assembly GCA_038380435.1 of Ryuthela nishihirai. NCBI lineage: Eukaryota > Metazoa > Arthropoda > Arachnida > Araneae > Heptathelidae > Ryuthela > Ryuthela nishihirai. Next base: position 38,892,075 of record JAWZYU010000018.1, on the reverse strand, counting down.
AACGTGCACAGGGTATTGCTCTCCCGTACACGGAGCTAAGGCTTAACGTCCCATCCGACGGACGGCGGCTTTTCCAAGCCCATCGGTGTCCCTTACTGACCGTGGGCAAAGCATTTTTCGGAGATAAATCTCAATACTGACCCAGCTGGGACTCGAACCTGGGAACTACAGATTACGAGCCTGGCGCGCTACCGACTGAGCCACCCCCGCCCCTTCAAACGGAAGGAGAAATGGCATAATGCAACGGAAATCCAATCTTTTGACCCTTCCTTTTACTTTTCCGGCTTGATTTAGTTTCTTTCCCTCCCCCCGCCTTTTTTTTCTGGATCCTGACCTGTACTCGGTGTGCATCTTTAGTTTATTTTCAGTAGCAGTTTACTAAAAGACTTATTTTAAAAGTCAGAGTATGGTATTGAACTTTAGAAGAAAAAATTTGGAAATGATAACACGGTAATGTAACCTTTTTTTTGTCTAAGCAGTGCGAAACAATGTATTCCTGCCCAAGTAGAAATGTATGCTTTTTTACATGTACAATGCGTTTGTATGTCTCTACATTTTTTTTTTACTAAAATCATTTCAGTTACATATAATGTGATTGTAAAGCCACATTCCGAGATTCCTACTTTAAAAGTCTATTTTTTACGGAAAAATGTCACTGAAGAGAATTCACTTTCACAGTTTACGGAAAACTATCAATGAAAAGATTATTATTACTATTTATTCCTTGTCGGGGGATTGCAAGAAAATACAGGTAATTTTAAAGACCAGCTTAAATGGTCACGATCTCACCTAAACCCTTCTAAATCTTGATTTTCTTATTTTTAAAGAGTTATTGAAGTTGAAATATCTAACAGCAGACGAGGCTATTAATGGGGTGGGAGTGATCCCCACTCCATAAATAGCTCGTGTAATTTATATTAATGGGATGGAAGTAGCGCGCCAGGCTCGTAATCTGCAGTTCTCAGGTTCGAATACCGTCTGTGGCAGCTTTGAGATTTATCTCCGTAAAACTCCCCGGCCTTCTCTCGGTCAGTAGGGAAGGCCGATGAGCTTGGATAGACCGCCGCCCATCGGATAGGACGTTTTGAGTAAGTGTTTTACAGGTATTTAGTATAAAACCAAGATAATCATTTGAATCAAAATGTACGCATTTGTATTTTATGCAACAAAATGTAGTAATTTTGGTCACATTTAAAGTTCTAAAAATATAAATTTTTAAAAATAGTAGAAAATCTTAAAAGCGAAGCACTAACGTGGAATCTAATTGTAAAATTTCAGTAATTGAAAGCTTATGGATTTTTCTAAAAGGGCTACGGGCTCGTTGTGCGCAAAAAAGAAGTGCAGCTCAGAGGTAAAACAACCCAGCAACTCAATTAATTTTGGTGACTTCTTCCGTAAACAGTTTATTTTCGAAATCAGTGAATATTGAATGCGCTTTCCATTCTCTTAAAATATTAATGTCCCAGTATTTAGTAAATATTGTGCAGTTATCTATTCGAAACTCTAGCTACCCTTGCGTTTTTGAAATTCAAGTGGAAAAAACTGTGAATGCCGCCAGTCATCAGATTCGATAGTGACATCTTTTCGCTCTAAGATCTTTTATCGCCGCAGTTAACGAGCAGCTCTTGTGTGATGTAAGGAAACTCCATTAGCACACAAATGTCCTTCGGGCGTGGAGTGTGTTTATGTTTATTGATCTGGACGTGGTGATAGGGGTGTTGATTAATGGCACCAGAAATCCATTGTGGTTTTATTTTTAGCACAAATAGCTCTCTTGGGTAATGTTAGCCGTAACAAGTGGTAGTGAAAATAGTGAAGAGAAAAATATAATATGGATACGTAAATATATTCTCTTAATTTGGCTTTTTTTCTTGCAGGAAATCAACGTGGTTTTGAGTTGAACAATTTTATCTGTGAGCGGCACTTTTGTGAACACAATGTTTTAAATGGCCAGGTCACAAGGACACCAAGAGTTTAGAGCTGGACAGTGAAAGAGAGCTACACTCTGCAGCAGGGGCGTAGCCATGGGGGGAGGCTCCCCCCTAAAGTAACTCGGAGTTGGCAAAATTCGAAGCGACTTCGTAAATTCTAGGTAAGTTTTTTTTACGAAATTTTGCAATTTTTTTTTGAACATTAAGCGGAGTTATCAAAATCGAGGCAACTTGGCAAATCTAAGGCAGTTTGGAAAATGGAGAGACATCAAAATTTAGAGCAGTTGGCAAAATTCGAAGCCACTTAGTAAAATTCAGGTGAGTTGGCAAAATCTTGGGGAGTTGGCAAAATTCGGAGTGACTTGGTAAAATCTTTGGGAGTTGGCAAAATCCAGGACAACTTGGCAAAATCTTGGGGAGTTGGCAAAATTCGAAGTGACTTGGCAAAATCTTGGGGAGTTGGCAAAAAAATAAGGTAAGATGTAAAAATCATGGCGAGTTGGCAAAACGTAGGGAGTTGGCAAAATCTAGGGACAGTTGGCAAAATTCGGAGTGACTTGGCAAAATCGTGGGGAGTTGGCAAAATTGAGGTGAGATATGAAAATTTGGATTTTTTCTGTAAAATTGTGGCGAGTTGGCAAAATCTAGGAGAGTTGGCAAAATCTAGGGGCAGTTGGCAAAGACTAGGGGCAGTTGGCAAAATTCGGAGTGGCTTGGTAAAATCTTTGGGAGTTGGCAAAATCACGACAACTTGGTAAAATCTTGGGGAGTTGGCAAAATTCGGAGTGACTTGGCAAAATCGTGGGGAGTTGGCAAAAAATAAGGTAAGATGTAAAAATTATGGCGAGTTGGCAAAACGTAGGGAAACGTGGCAAAATCTAGGGACAGTTGGCAAAATCGTGGGGAGTTGGCAAAATTCAGGTGACATGTGAAAATTTGGATTTTTTTCTGTAAAATTATGGTGAGTTGGCAAAATCTAGGAGAGTTGGCAAAACTTAGGGAGTTGCCAAAATCTAGGGCAGTTGGCAAAATTTGGCCAATTCAGAGAAGATGTAAAAATTGCGATTTTTTCTGTAAAATTATGGCGAGTTGACAAAATCTAGAGTAGTTGGCAAAATTCGAATCCACTTGGTAAAATATAGGAGAGTTGTGAAAATTGGGATTTGTTTTGTGAAATTAAGGAGAGTTGACTGAAATTGAGAAAACTTGGCAAAATCTTTGGGAGTTTGAAATGTTTGAAGTGATTTGGCAAATTTAGGAGAGATGTAAAGATTGGGATTAGTTTCGTAAATTTAAGGAGAGTTGGTGAAATGAAGGGAAAATTCACACTGACTACCCCCACGGAGAAAATCTGGAAAGTTTGCTCAGTTGGAAAAATTTGAACTTCGAGTTGGAATATTTTTGATAACTCCCCCCCCCCCCAACCATAGTCCTTCGCTACACCTATGCTCTGCAGCTGTTAGAAGGCTAATGAAAACCTTTAGAAACCCCTCGAGTTTATACCAGAAATTTGAAATTTTTGATGATAAAGTGTCATGGTCAAGATGTTTGCACTATGATTTGCAATGATTCAAGAAGTTTGCACTATGATTTTCAATGAATTCGTACCCTGGGGGAAGGGCATGTTTCAAAGTTTAAGAGATGGAAAAAACAATTCCCAACACTGATATACTTAGAACACAACCATGTGAACCTAAACTATTTTATAAAAAGCATTCAAAATTCAAGAACTTTGAAGATAGACTTATGGAAAGATATCATGTTTGCAGAAAAGATTCTCTCTGAGTTAAAACAATAAATCGATATTTCACTTGCCGAGTAGGATGTATTTTAGGTAAATCCAGTTTTGGTTTGTTTTACTTCTGGGTGACACTTTTTTTGCACACAATAGGTTAAATGACCAGGTCACAAGGACCCCAACGACCCAGAGAAGGTTGGGAGAAGGGACCCTTTGGAATAGCTGTTGGGAGACAAATGGTAGCCTCCCGTCAAGGTCATTCAGCGTGTTCTTTAACGTGCACAGGGTACAACTCTCCCGCACACGGAGCCACGGCTTAACGGCCCATCAGACAGATGGCTGCCTTTCCAAGCCCATCGCTGACCGTGGACAGGGCGGGGAGTTCTCCAAGATAAATCTCAACGCTGACCCAGCTGGGACTCGAACCTGGGACTGCAGATTACGAATTTGGCGCGCTACCGACAGCCACCTCCGCCCCAGTAAATCCAGTCTTTTGGTCGAATTTTTATTAAGGTGTGTAATTTGTTCTTGAAGAGATAGGATATGTTAGTGATAGGTCTAGAATAAATTTGAACCTAAAATTTAGATACAGCTTTTAATAATTATTAAAACAAACTTCATCATGTAAAATGATGAAACGATGCTTGTGAAAGCTTTTCGCATCATTCATCCTAATACGCACTCGTGACTACTGTCGTACTCGGAATTTTGCAATCCCGAGTTCGACGTAACTATCTCTCGCCATTTTCTTCTAGTCACCCGACTTTTCCCTCAGTAAAACGGCTAGTAAAAAGCAACTTGAGCCGCCATTTTGAGGAAGTCGGACCATCTGGGCCTTTTGCACACGACACCCCGTCCAAGAAAAGAGTAAACAAGGCCATAAAAAGGGGAAAGGGAGTTTTTCGAATGTGCGCAGCAATGGTCACCAAGAGCGAGACAAGGATGACTCAGGATCACGCCAGAGGCTGGGACATCCAATAAAAATCGGACCGCGCCAATGAACTTTGGCCACTGCTGTCACCGACGAACTTTGCTGACCAATGAGGAGTGACAGCGGGGCCCTTTTTGAAATCAACAAGCGCGGCCAAGGGAGAAGAGAAGTGAATGTGCTAGAGTGAGGACGTGTAACAAGAAGTGGGCTCTGAGCACAAAGAGATAATAGACTCGCGAAGATGGAAGGTGCAACAGCTAAGTAACGGCCGAAGACGCGGTAGACCGAGCGGCATATACCAGAAATGTGCGCAACTTAAGAAGAAATGCAGGTTTGGAAAAGACAGAGACTGCAAGAATCACAACTGAGAAATTAGAAAAAGGAGAAGCGGGCGGGAAGACAACCCGTGCGTCGCAGCAGACGATTAGGAAAGAAAGAGTGAAGAAAGAGCGGACCCCACGCTCCTGATGCAGCCGACTCGCCAATACCCACAAGCCGCCGTCGAGACCCCCTTTGCGGAGCGAAAAGGTATGTGAACAGCAGGCACCAACGCAGAATACAGCCCCTGGAGCGTCCTGTGTGCAGGGAGAGACAAGTCCCCTGCCAAGCTACCTGCCAAGCCACCCGCCGACGCCTCCAGCCTTGTCAACAGCGGACTTAGGAGGTGTTTTCGCCGATGAACTGTTCGTGCCATTAACGGAACCCGAACTGCAACTCCTAGAGCATGGAGGATCGCCTCTTGGCCAAGCCCTAGTGCAGCAGACAAGGAATAGTCCAACGATGGGGCAGACTAAGATAAAAAAGTCAGCAGCCGTTTTTCTGAGATTCTTTTAATTTTTACCTCACCAGTAATAGTCCCTGAGTGTCTCCCCTTCTCTCTGCGTCTCCCAGAATATTTCGCCAACAAGGCCCAGTTGTCTGGCGTGTACTGTATTGATGTGTACTGAATGATGTTGCCTGGTGTGTACTGTACTGATGTGTGATGATCCGACCCCAGACAACCGGTCGTGTATTTTCTGAATAATAAATTATGTTTGTCATGTACAGTCGCTCAAAAAAGTATCCAAACACTATGGTTGATTACAGAATTCAGAAAAAATATCTGGCAACGTTTTTTTTAGAAATTAGTGATCTGGCAACCTTCGTATCACGTGACACGAAGGTTGCCAGATCACTAATTTCTAAAAAAAATCGTTACAAGATATTTTTTCTGAATTCTCTAATCAACCATAGTGTTCGGATACTTTTTTGAGCGACTGTACCTTCATGTACGTATCCCCCCCCCCAACAGGGGACCACCTTGTCGTGGTGAGGGGGCCTAGGGCACAGCAAACCGGTCGAAGGCTGTTCCGACCGGATTGGTCCCCTGGTTGGATATAGACAAGGCCAACCGAGGCCAACGATGCCGCTGACCGGTTGGATGGTGACGGTGTTAACGGCCTCAACCTCAGGTGCTCTGGGTGAGCAGTTCGAGGGCTCTGCTGAACGGTCTGAGCCCGCGTAGTAGGCACGAGCCCTCAAAAAATTCTGGGTCTTACTAAGAGTCTCCACCCCGGACGCCGAGCGAACTTGGATCTATACATCCTTGTTCATGGCTAACCGGGGAATAGATTAAAGTAAGGTTTCTTCCGGTGGTCAGCTTTCCTTTTATAGGACTGCTGCCATGTGAGGCTGGGGTTGAGGTGCGTCTATAGGGCGTATTCCTTGCCCCCGGCTCTAGATAAGCACGGCTTTTCATAACCAGGTAGTGTCGTGAGACGGAACCGGGAATTGCTGTGGTTGCATAAGATCGCAACAAAAGAGATCATGTACGTATAAGTGTTATTGATGAGAAGGAAAGCTTCCCCGGCAAACAGCATAGAAAACACAACGCAATCATCAGCCAGTATTTTGGGGCCTGACCTATCGGTTGCCCCTAGTTCTTACCCCCCATCAACTAGATCTGGTGGGGTGTAGAACGCTACTATGGCAAAGGTGAATGAAAACTCTAATATAAAAATATTTGAAATAGCCCAGATAATAAACATAAGCAAGACTATTATCCTAGTCAAGGATAAAGAGACAGGAGAAAAGATCCAAAAATGGGTAGTCAAAGTAATAGACGGCAATCATATGGATATACAGCGCCTTGCAATTTCTTTAACTAAAGCTATTATTAGCAAACTACGGTTCACGTCAAAAATGAAAATACAGCCAAAAAGCTCACACAATACGAGAACCTAAAACATTGCTGATAAAAAATATCACATTCAGCCTCTTCAAAATTTGAAAACTGGATCAATTTCAACAATGCAACTGAAATATGATTTTCCTAACGTCATAAAAAAATATATACTTTTACGGTCACAATAAAATATCCAAGAGTCACTAAAGTTTGCATTAGATGCTGACAACCAGGATACTTTCTCATAAATTGCCCAAAGGGAGAAAAAGAGGAAAATACAGAGAAAGAAAGAAATACTTTAAAAGAAATAATACCAAAAGAACTAAAAATTCCCGAACAAGTAGATAGCGTAAATCTAAATTTTGAAAATAAAAAAGATCCAAATTTTGATGAGATTTCTTTCAAACCACTTGAAAATTCATTGCAACAATAGGTAGACAAATATAAGTAGATTAATGAAATTGAAACTCCACACCAAACCTAAAAACCAAAGCGAAAACGTTGACAACACGAATGAAATAGTCAAGAAATAAAATAAAATATCCCGGATTCCGAAACAGGATACAAAATCAACAAATGATTGATACCTATACACTATATGAAGAAAAAAAAGGAATAACACAAGGAATAAGAGGAGGAAAATGGACCAGATCCAAAACTATAAACGAAATGCAAGAATTTTAACTCATGTCTTCAATGGCAAAGATCCGGAAAGCTTACTAGATTTTGACTTTCCAATAGAAAAGCTTAAAGAAAACTGAGTGAAAACGGTTTTATAATAAAAACATTGATCATTTATATCCAAATCAACTAAACCTGTTTTATGAAGAAGGACCAGTTAAAATTCTTCTGAAAGTTGTTAAAAATCTTGTAGACTTTGAACTTAATTTTATTCAGCAAAAATATCGAGAAAACAGTCAAACTCGCCCTTCCTGACGTTTTTATTTCGAATAGCGCTCTGAGACGTCTGCCGAGTTGAAGATTTGATCGCTTTGCCCTGTTTTCTGAGTGTCGCTTCGATTGCCTAAGGGAGGTTTGGCGAGAATTTTGCACGAGGCTGACGCTTTTTGACATGCTCGTGTTTTGCGACCCAGCGATTAACTGTGCTATTCTTTTCTTTTGGATTCAGAATTGGCAAGGTTGAACAAATGTAACTGTGATCTGTGGTGCCTGTTCCAATAATTGGGTCAAGGCTGTGTCATTTCATAATTGCTTTTGTGATTTTCGCGTTTTGTGGGTTTTGTCCTTCAACTTGTTTAAGACCAAGAATATTAAATAATAAATCTAAAGAAAAAGAATCTCCAACAGGAATAAAAACAAAAATAAAGAGACAAAAACATTTAAAGTGAACAAATGAAACTCAAAAATCCCAAAACGCAAAGGATAATTCCACTTTTGAAGAAGATCTAAAACTTGCATCTGAATTGGATATATTATATCTCCAATCAAATTATTCGAAGGAAAGAATCCCATCTTGGACGAAATATCCAATGATGTAAATGAAGATCACGGTATAAATAAAAAATCGAACAAGGTAGGAAATGATACATCTACTATGTCAATCGAAAATATTATAAACGTTAACAAGGTTATTGATAATAATATTAATAATGATAATGTAAATATCAATTATGATATTTTAAATAATGCTAATAAGAAATTAACTGTTCAACCCAACAATCAAGTTATTACTTCTATTTCTGTTGATAATGAAAAAAAATTACGAAATCGTATCTGAATCAAATAATAATAAATCCGATTTAACTCTTATCCTTACTGTCATAACCTAAGATCTTCGGATACTAAAAATAAAACTATGTTCTTTCATAAATTATTTGGGGAGCAAATTTCGGAAAATTCATTTCTAACGGAAAGCTTCTTCTAACTCGCAAAAATAAACTTCGACGTGACAAGATATTGAATCTAAAAGTTTTTTAACAGTATCTGTCACAGTCGAATTTGCAAACTTTAAAAAATAGCATTAGGCATTATTATTGGAGTTCGGACTAATTTAGATGAGGTCTACATCTTGGATATGTTATCTGACCAAAATGTATAAGCATCCGCAAGATGGTTAGATTTGGGCAAGATGTTAGAAATAAAAATGAAACATTCTAGTTTCCAACTCCAAAAAAAATTATTGAGTTTGACTCTGAAACCTTACCTATTCACGTTTTATATTGGATTTAATCGACACAATCGACACGAGAAGGCAGCACTCTCCTTCCGTTCCTTCCAAAGGAGAATATATCTTTTGAAAGATATTAACGGCCAGCATTACGAGAAGGCTGAGTTAGACACTAGGAGTTAAACTTAGCCGGATCTGTGCATCATCACTTGGGGATTGGTACATAGCACTCCTTCCAGTTTATACTTAGCTACCATTTACAGAAATAGACCACCTGCTTAAAAATTCGTAAACTTAATAATATTAAATTTGGAAAATATGAAATAACTGAAAGAACAAGAATAAATTTTAAAATATTACGATATAAGATAAAATATTTAAATTTAAAATCAGATGAAATTGATAATTCAAATATAAATTATATACATGAACCTTTTATAGGGTTAGTTAATAATAAAATACTAAACATCACACAAAATCGTATTATTTTTGAAGTAAAATTAGGAAAAAGGAAATGTAATCATTGGATATCTTATGAGATAATTAATTGGATTAAAAAAGAGAAGTAAAAAAAGCATTTTTAATGCACCAAAAATACCCAAATAAATAATATAATACAGTGATGAATATAAACCAATTAGAAATAACATAATTTGAAAAATGAGAAATTTGAAAACTAAATATTATGCAAACGAATTTAAAATGCGTAAAAAAGATGCAAGGAGACAATGGAAATGTGTAAAATAAATTTAGGAGAAAAACTTCTTCTTCGGGAATACCAGTGTATACTGAGGCAGTAAAATTAAACAATGACTTTATTTATCATTTTATTAATATTATTAATGATAGTAATGAGAGAAATAATAACTTTTATTATTATCCATCTAACTTAAAATCCAAAAACTCTATATTTTGAAAGAGAAAGATGAAATTTAATTAAATATTGTAAACAACTAAGATGAATGTAAAGCTTCTAGATATGATAACGTAAATCCTAAAATATTAAAAGTTATTAATAAACAATATGCACCATTTTTAACAAATTCATAAATAAATCATTTAATTTTGATATTTTTATAAAACAATTGCAAACTGTTATTGTAAAGCCTATATGCAAAAAAGGAGATAAAATATTTAAATAAGTGCAAACCAATCTTTATATTACCCATTTTTTCAAAGTTATTGAAACAATTATGAAAAATAAAATTGCGAAATATCCAAATTATTCGTCATATTTTTGTAAATTTCAATATGGATTTAGAGAACATATCGGTACAGATTATGAAGTGATAGAAATGCCCACAGCTGTTTTGCATGGAATAAATAATTCTCCAAAAAATAGGGTAATTTTTTTAGACATTGCAAAAGCATTTGATACTGTAAATCATAAAATTTTGTTTCAGAAACTAAATTACATTGGTCTTAGGGAAATACACAAAAATTGTTTAAATCATATATTACAGATAGAAAACAAATTGTTGAGAAAAGAAATGCAAAATGTTCAGCCCTAATGCTTAATAAAGGAATACCTCAATGATCAGTTTTGGGAACTGTTTTGTTCTTGATATATTTCAACGATTTCTTTATAATGACTTAAAGAGATATTTTTTATTATATTCTGATAATAATATTATGATGTATAGAAGCAATAATTTTAAAGAAATGAAATCTGATATATCTCATGATTTAAAAAAAATTAATTATGGTTTCATCAAAATCATCTGATACTGAATATCAAAAAAATTGTATTTAATGTATCTCATTCTAACTGATAATAATTTTAATGAAAAAAAAGCATGCATCATAGAATTACTTGTAATAATAATAATAATGTTTGTACATGTGTTGAAATTAAACAAATTAAAACTTTCAAATATTTGGGAATTAATATTTGTAACAATTAAAAGTGGAATATTCATCAAAACGTGATTGCAAGACGATTAGGGTATTTCTTAATTAGAATATAATTCTAATTAAGAAAATTGTAGGTATTTCCTTTCTCATAACTCTTTACTATTCACGGAAATAATCAACTTTAAAATATCGTTCAATTAGTTGGGGGGAATGTATTTAAATTCTTTAAATAAATTAATAACCTTACAAAACAAAATTATGAAGGTTATTGCGAATAATAATAATAATATTAAATTAAAAAACATGATTATAGAAAATAAAATTTTGGATATAACATATATATTTATAAAATTATTTCTATGTATTTAAAAGTCCAGATATATTGAAATCGTAACATACAAAAATAATTCTTAGAAATAGATAATTTTATTATGTACGTTTTTCAAAAAAAAAAATTATCCATAGACATGTCATGATTCTAGCTCCACAAACGATTATTAAATATGAACAATATTAAGCCATTATTTTACACTGTTAAGTGAATTAACTCATTTCATATATTATTAAAAATAGATCTGACATTATTGATTTTGGCAATTTTATTTCCACTTTTAAGCTTTTTCATCAATATCAATAGTGTAAAATAAAAATGCACATCAATAACAAATAATAATGTAATTTAACAACCTGTAAGAGTTTGAAATTTATTTGTTGTTCTTATAAGTCTTCTGTTTATGCATCTAAATGCATTTAATTCATTTCATTTCACAGTGAATTTTTCCATACGTTGATTTGTATTCTTAATTTTTTATAATTTTCATTATGAAATGTCCATATATATTATATCATTAATTATGTAAAAGTTGTGTATCTTATAATCAATATGTTTTATTAAGTGTATTATGTATTATATATGGTTAAAAATAAACTATTACTTTCTAATAAAATAAAATAAAATAAATACCCCCCTCAAGCAGCTGCTTGCCACAGAGGTCTGAAAGGAGCCTGTCAGTTTATTATGCCATAGTAGAAGGTCTGTGAAGAAGGAAAAATGCCTTACACGGGGATCGAACCCAAGCCCCTTACATCAGTAGACAAGCGCGCTAACCACTCGGCCACGGGACGGACTACTTTCTTATGGAGGAGATTTTATTCTAAACATAATTTGATTCTTTAGATCAGGCCCAACACGTGGTTCGATCAAAAGTACTTGCAGCTCATTAAACAAATCATCAATATACTAAATCTGGATTTTCCAATTTGCGACAAAACATTTTTAGGTGAATAACTAAACGATTTTGTCAATTCATAGTATTCATTAAAACTGTATATTTTTATTTAATATCCTTAGATTTTTAATAAAGGTATTTTCTTGATTCTTTAAAAGTACTATTTTCTTTTTTTCAATTCAATACTCATTAGAAATGTATGTTTTCGTTTCTAAGTAGTGAATTTTTCCTGCTGCTCTTTAAGAATACCGTTTTTCCCAAGTGGTTTTTCGCTAAGTTTGGGTTGTACGGGTCTGCTTTAGGTCTTTAAACTCATATTTACTTTGCACAAATAGGTACAGATCGGAAAGGTTAAGCAGGTTGTTTAACCTCTGAGAGGCAATTTTTTGCACACAGTGGAGTAAATGAAATGTCTTGCTAACAAAGAGCTCCTCAAAAGCTCAGAGAAGACTGCGGAAAGGGACCCATTAGAGAGCTGTTAAGAGAACGATACGATCATCCGTCAAGGCCATCCAGCTTGTTTTCTAACGTTCACTAGACAGAGAGGGACAGACGTTCTTCTAAGAGTAACAAACGCCTGTCCCTATCTGTCAGAGCCTTTTTCCTCTGGAATTTGCCATGATTGGGGGACATTTTTGAGACCGTCGCCATCCTCCATACACTTGAGGTAATGTGCTCTCTGATTTTCCGCTGAGTTCCATTATCTCCGTTATGGATATTCCTGCCCATCGCACTCCAACGATGAACCCCCTTTCAAAGTCTGTTAGATCAGCGGTTTTACTCATATCGTTTTTGATTTTGTTTTCGACCATACCTTTACGACTTTTACGACTTTTACACGACGTCGTAGTGACGTAGACACGTCAGGAAGAAATGTTTCGTATACTTGCATATTTCATGATACTTCGCGCGTGATGCATTGTTTGTATTGATTTAGCCAGGCAGTGTACATAACTTTAATTCTCAATAAGATCATTTTGTACAAAATAGCAGTTCGATATTGTCCTTAGTAAGTGTGAAACGCTCTCTTTGGAAACAATTCCTTTCAACAAGACCGGAAAGTCGTTATGATTTTTCTTAAAACACTAATTTCTCTTTATCGCATTTTTTACTGGACATTTACCGAACCTCTATAACTCCATCAATCCTCTGAATAGTTCTGTTAGTATAGATACCGTCCTATCTTTTCACAGACTCATCAGCAGTAAAATCTATTTTTGATGTCGAGTTTTCCTATTCAAGTTGAAAGTCGCAAACTTCCCTTTCTGGTGAAGAAATGTTATATCTAGGCATTCGCCCAGAACTTTGTAAAGACACTCTTTCACTATTAAGACATTGAAACATAATGCTGAAAATTTAATTTTCCAAAATAATGGTTTTTCAACGAAATGAGATCAAGGAGATAAAGTTCATTTCGTCGCGAACCATCCAAGGTTATAGCCAGGAAAATATAAATAGATTCGTAAGTGTACAAGGAAACCTGATGAGAAAATTAAATAATAATGTCAATCAAATAGCTGAATTCAATGGACCATAATTTGTGGTCGTATAATAGCCTAGGGGAGCCTTTTTTTTTTTGGAAAAACTTCCTAATGATATGGCTACGAGCTCAGTGTAATTCAAGAATGTTTCTGTTTTTTTTCTGTTGAGGTTTAGCATTCCTCAAAAACTTTCTACTATGGCGCATTAAACTGACAGAGAATGGCTAGCACGATTTGTTATCGTACAACTTATATTTTAGGTGTGAAAAGCTGGAGTTTTATATATCTGGATTTCCTTGAATGCCCCAATATACAAATATTCCTTGTGACCAGGTTTTCGTACTTATTCCTGGATTAGAAATAGAAGACCGCGAATACACGGCTTATTTATTTTAAGCTCGTACGTTTCCAATTAAACTAGAATAAGAAATGTAGATTCCGTGTTTGGATTCACTTACCTTTGTGTCCACTATCATCAGCATTTTGGTTTCAAAGCAATGCTATTTTTTTGGAACTAACTGTTTCATTTGGAACTGTGTCTTCAGCTCCAAAAGATCAAGGAACTAAAGAATTGTTAACAGTTGCTATGTAAAGATAATCACAATGCCAAAATTGCATAATTAATGCATTAGGAATTAATTGTCATATTAAAGTGTTTCGTAATTTCATAATCGGTTAATATGTATTTACGAATGTCACATTTACAATTAACGTGTATCAGTATTTTTACGGTAAAAATATAGAGTTAAAAATTGTGGTTTCTTTTCTATTTTAATGATTTTTAAAAGGCCGCTTTTTAGATAAGTTAATATTTATGTCATCGAGGAGAAATTGTGATAAAACATCATCAATTTAAATATTGGCCTAATAATTGAAATTCCGGAATTTTTAACAATAATTTTGAGACGTTATTGTATCCTAACGAAACATTACAAGCAGTTAACTATCGAAAAGGATGTGTTGTTTTACGACTGAGCAGCACTGCTTTTGCAGACACTGCGTTACATGGCCTGATCACAAGGCACCCGAGAGCTCAGAACAGGGTGAGGGAACCCAATGAACAGCTGTTGAGAGAAATATTGTTTCCATCATTCAAGGCTTCCAGCGTGTTCTTGAGCGTGGCAAGGTATGGGTCTCTTGCATATGGCAGTAGAGCTTCACATCTCATCCGTAGGACGGTGTCTTCCAAACCCATCGGTACCCTCTACTAGCCAGAAATAAATTTCAATGCTTGCCCAGCTCGGACTCGAACCTGAGAACTGCAGATTACGACCTTGGCACGTCACTGACTGATCGACTCCACCCTTCTGTCGAAAGGGAGTTTAGATATTGTACTTTGGTGTCCAATCACATAACTTAATTTCTTTGGATTTGAATCAAAACTCTCGATATATCGATTTGTACGTCGAAAAAAATCATGGTCTCGATGGGAGACTCCATCTGTCCATAAGAGTTCTCCTCTCCGTTGGGACACTATCTCTTACTTTCCCGAACATTGGGACCCTTTGTGACAATAAATGTCGCATAGGGTTAAAACCCAACTACTTAAGACATTGAAACATAATGCTGAAAATATAATTTTCCTAAATAATGGTTTTTCAACGAAATGAGATCAAGGAGATAAAGTACATTTCGTCACGAACCATCCTAGGTTATAGCCAGGAAAATATAAATAGATTCGTAAGCGTACAAGGAAACCTGATGAGAAAATGATAATAAGAATATCAATCAAATAGCAGAATTTAATGAACCATAATTTGGGGTCGTATAATAGCCTAGTGGAGCCTTTTTTTTTTGAAGAAACTTCCTAATGATATGGCTACGAGCTCAGTGTAATTCAAGAATGTTTCTTTTGTTTTTCTGTTGAGGTTTAGCATTCCTCAAAAACTTTCTACTATGGCGCATGAAACTGACAGAGAATGGCTAGCACGATTTGTTATCGTACAACTTATATTTTAGGTGTGAAAAGCTGGAGTTTTATATATCTGGATTTCCTTGCATGCCCCAATATACAAATATTCCTTGTGACCAGGCTTTCGTACTTATTCCTGGATTAGAAATAGAAGACCGCGAATACACGGCTTATTTATTTTAAGCTCGTACGTTTCCAATTAAACTAGAATAAGAAATGTAGATTCCGTGTTTGGATTCACTTACCTTTGCAGTTCACTATCATCAGCATTTTGGTTTCAAAGCAATGCTATTTTTTTGGAACTAACTGTTTCATATGGAACTGTGTCTTCAGCTCCAAAAGATCAAGTAACTAAAGAATTGTTAACAGTTGCTATATAAAGATAATTACAATGCCAAAATTGCATAATTAATGCATTAGGAATTAATTGTCGTATTATAGTGTTTGGCAATTTAATAATCGGTTAAGGAAGAAATAAGATTCTCTGTATGGTACGTAATTCAGATTGAAATTTTTTTGTTGTTCTGTTACGTTAGAACGTGATACCACATGTATAATTAGCAACTGGAAAATACAGCTGCAATATTTCAACTTTAAATTCGGCATTATGACCGCAAGCTATCTAATACAGTGGTTCTCAACCTTTTATGCTTCACGTACCCCCTGGAAATGCGTATGTAACTTGCATACCCCTTGTATATATTTCTTGTATAGATAGATAAAACTATAGTTATAGTATAAGAATGGGAATAAAATAAAACATTTAAATATATATGTATAACATATATCTAGAGAATTTTCAGCTCCCACAGCGTACCCCGAAAAATTTTACCTCGTACCCCACGTTGAGAACCCCTAATCAAATACATATATACGAGTGTGAGTGATTGTCTGACGACTGACGGGTGACAGGGGATCAGCTAATTCTAACTATGACGCAGAAATGGTAGAGCTCTGAAAATTTGCACCTAGAAGTAATTCGGGTCGTAGATCTCCGGAAAAATCGAAATTTGACCTCCGACCTGAATTCCATGGTCTAATGGAGGTCCCAAAGAGATTAAACCATGATCTACGAATGCTAGAAACATGAAAATTGGGGTATAGGGGTGTTTCGGGTTATAGATGTCGGAACCGTTTCGAAATTTCGGATCCAGAAGGTCCTTAGAGGTGAATGCGTGCTAGGGAGTTAAAAATTAGTTACTTGGGGTATTTTGAGTCGTGGATCTCAGAAATGTTAGTAATGTTGGATGCGATGGATCCTTCGAGGTCAAAGGTCATATATAGATCTACCAGTGTCAGAGGGCTAAAATTATTGCCTGGGGATATTTTGAGTTATAGATCTCAGAAACTATGCCAAATTTTGGATGCGATGGGTCCTTCGAGATCAAAGGTCAAATTCGATATTGATTTCTAGTAAGTGTAATATTTCCAATTCATATTTGTAATCACTACCACAAAATGAGAGTACTGTATTTCAACTTCAAATGCAGAATATCCGCAGCAAAATGTGGTTGTCATGTTTCAATTTGAAATTCAGAATTGTGACTGAAAAATGTAATTGCGATATTTTTAGAATAAAGGATAATATTTTGGGATTGTTCAAAATTTTATCTATTGAAAGTTTATACAAGTTTGTTTGTGTTATATATAAACAGAGCCTTGCGATGATAAATGTTAATATTAGCGCAGATAACAGATAAAACCGCGGGTAAAAATATTGATACTTACTCGGATAAGCGGATAAAATCTGCAGAAACTATGAATAAATATTCCTGTTTTATTGATATCTGATATGAGTGAAATAATAGCTTATCTTAAAATTCAATGATGATATTCACTTAAAAAAATTGGAATAAAGTTAAAAGCCTATATGAAAAAAAACTTGGGCGAAAGAAACGTTCTTTTTGTTGACGAAGCAAATAAAAGTTCAAAAAATTACCCGAATGTTGGGTTGAAAACTGAAATTAAATCTGCAAAGATTTCCGTCGTGGAGATCAGGAAGTTTACATTTTAAAGAACAGAATTTACGGAGAAGAATATGCAAAATTATATTCTGCTAAATGTTTATCACATATTTAGTAAGTCACGTTTTTCTGATATACAGGGTGATTCAAAACTTATCGTTCAAATTTCGTGGGGAGGTAGGGAATACGTCAGGAAACCGATTTCACATAGGAAAGTATGTCCGCAAATGTACGCATGCGTATGTAGAGGGCGCTGTGTGTACCCAACCAGTGTACAGCTCGCCCGACCACTCCCGCTGTCATCAGCGATCGCTTGGCCACCCAGGTCACCTGATTTATCGCCCATGGATTTCTTTTTGTGGGGGGCCATGAAATACCATGTGTACGAGATCCCCGTCGACAGTGAAATGGACCTTGTTGCACGAATAGTGGCCGCCGCAGGCATTGTCCGTGATATGTCAGGCGTTTTTGAAAATGTTCGGCGGTCAATGCAACGGCGCTGTGAATCCTGTGTCCCTGTAAATGGTCGCAATTTTGAGCACCTACTGTGAACCTGTACTTTACCTTGTTGGAATAAAAGTAACCTTCGTTACCACTTAACTGTACTGTTTCCTTGTGTTCACTTTACTTGTCCATTTTGTTCATGTAGATGACGTTTGCGGACATACTTTCCTATGTGAAATCGGTTTCCTGACGTATTCCCTACCTCCCCACGAAATTTGAACGATAAGTTTTGAATCACCCTGTATAGGCTATTTTTTCAGAGTATATATTTTCAATTATTAATCATTAATAAACCATTAGACTGATTTACTCGAAAAACGTACATCAGACCTCATGCATTTACAAACCTTCGACGGTTAATGAATAGCTGACATAGGCGGATGTTGATCAGTTTTATGGTTGCGAATGCGGATTAAACGTTGCGGATGTAGATTAAACATGCAGATAAAGCTTTTACTAGCCATGCAGGGATCTATCAACAACTTCTTTGGTAATACTATAAGCAAATTAATTGCTACGATATGTTTACAAGAATATTGCTTAAGGCAGGGCAAGATCTGAGCGAGGAGAGGCAACGGATCAGCAGATAGGAACGGAGGAAAAAAATATTAAGCACATTTATTTATTACACATATTTTTATTTCAAAATATCTTTTTAAAAACCATTATAACAGAGGGAAAATTTTTATACAGTAACGCAGTTTTTTTACATTGGCCTTACTGATCCCCCCCAGCTCCTTTTTCTATTACTCTTTTTTTCTATTTACTCTTTGACTGTTCCTCGTGTATATACCCTCCTCCCACTATTTGACGTGCCTTGTGTACTCGACTTTGATCATGACATGTGCTGGGGTGAGCCGTCATACGCTCTAGAGAAAAACAAGAGATGTTGACAACTTCTATTTTGAATCCTTATCAGTATCACATGTAAACAAAGGGAGCGCTGGACACTGTCCTCTCGACCCCTCAGAGATCGGACCACGTCGCGTGATGTTTTTGAAAGTCCTGTTGCTAGCCCCGATAAGCACTTGAAAGGAATACCGCTTGCGATAAGGAGTTTGAATTTTCTGAGAGCAGATCATAACACGGCACTATTCCACAGCTATTCGCCCCGGACTATAGGACGATTTTGAATGTGGGAATTTTAACCAGTGCTTAATTACTAGGGAGTTTAATAGCCGGGAATTTTAATTATAAGAAAATCATTTAACCGTCTTGGTGGAATAAATACAGCTTTGCGAGTTTGATTTACAATTTGAGATCCGCATTCAAAAGCGTTCAGTGGTAGTGTTGGTTTTGATGTAAGAAATACATAGAAAAAGCTAGTTATAAAGAATGCTAGGTTAATGTCTGGCCCGCATCTAAGCCACAGCAAGTACACAGCATAGTCCTGGAATCCACAGAGCGAGGGACGATTTTTTTTTTTTCCGGTGAAACACATCTACAGAAAACCGATTTTTATTTCGACCGTGGAGTGATTTTAATAAAGGTGAGGAATATTTTGACGAGTGTTTAATTACTAGGGAGTTGATTAACGGAGTTTGAAAATTTTTCCACTGCAGACGTGTGTTCTAAAAGCAGATTTAACATGTCATCCCTACGAATAATTTAAACCATTATTAATTCCACCCTATGGTATTTTCTATGGAAACAGTAAGAGTAAAATGAGTTTCAACTGTAGGATGATTTTTAATAGAGGTAAGGGAATTTTTGATGAGTGTTTAATTACTAAGGAATTTTGTATCATTCCTTCCTGTACAATTATTCTAAGACCAGTCAATCGTTCCATGAAATTATTCTGAGACTTGCATCAGCCGATATTCGCCCCGGACTATAGGACGATTTTGAATGTGGGAATTTTAACCAGTGCTTAATTACTAGGGAGTTTAATAGCCGGGAATTTTAATTATAAGAAAATCATTTAACCGTCTTGGTGGAATAAATACAGCTTTGCGAGTTTGATTTACAATTTGAGATCCGCATTCAAAAGCGTTCAGTGGTAGTGTTGGTTTTGATGTAAGAAATGCATAGAAAAAGCTAGTTATAAAGAATGCTAGGTTAATGTCTGGCCCGCATCTAAGCCACAGCAAGTACACAGCATAGTCCTGGAATCCACAGAGCGAGGGACGATTTTTTTTTTTTCCCGGTGAAACACATCTACAGAAAACCGATTTTTATTTCGACCGTGGAGTGATTTTAATAAAGGTGAGGAATATTTTGACGAGTGTTTAATTACTAGGGAGTTGATTAACGGGGTTTGAAAATTTTTCCACTGCAGACGTGTGTTCTAAAAGCAGATTTAACATGTCATCCCTACGAATAATTTAAACCATTATTAATTTCACCCTATGGTATTTTCTATGGAAACAGTAAGAGTAAAATGAGTTTCAACTGTAGGATGATTTTTAATAGAGGTAAGGGAATTTTTGATGAGTGTTTAATTACTAAGGAATTTTGTATCATTCCTTTCTGTACAATTATTCTAAGACCAGTCAATCGTTCCATGCAATTATTCTGAGACTTGCATCAGCCGAGTGAAGGAGTGGGGCCTTAAAATGGTCAACCAGAGGGTTTTTCATAAGGGGGAGGGCTTAAAATATAGGTAGGTCGACCGTGGGGTCCGAAAACGAGAAATTAGACTTAAAATAAAGGGGTTTTTGGGAAAATAGTACTTCTCCCTGTCAACAGATGGCGCCAGGAGGGTTTTTAATAAGGGGGAGGGCTTAAAATATAGGTAGGTCGACCGGGGAGTCCGAAAACGAGAAATTAGAGTGAAAATAAAGGGGTTTTGGGAAAATAGTACTTCTCACTGTCAACAGATGGCGCCACTGAGGGGTGAAAGGGGGGTTTAATAAAGGGGGGGAAATTATTAATTATTAATAAAGGGGCGTGACATGTTACGTAATGATTATGTAATGATTACGTCATATTATGTAATGTTACGTCATAGGGGCGTGGCCTGTTGCGTCATAGGGGCGTGGCCTGTTGCGTCATAGGGGCGTAGTCGATGACGTCATAGGGGGAAAGCACTGTGCAAAGGGGAATCGGTGGGGTGGTAACAAACTACTGAGGTCCAACCAGACCGTGCAATTTAGTTCTCCAAGCAAGTCTATCCTGAGCTACATCTACTGCATCTGGCCACTGCACACCAATTCTAACAAGGTCCTGTTTGACATTGTCTGCCCACCGCATCCTAGGTCTCCCCTTCTTTCTGAGGCCTTTAGGCACACTGTTCATAACCCTATTCGCCAATCTATAATTATTCATACGGGCAACATGGCCAAACCAACTGAGTCTCTCTCTGCACAATATGCTGCTTAAAGGAGGTTGCAAACTCCTTTGCCTAATCTCATCATTAGTTACAAAATTGAACTACCTAATGTCCAAGATACTGCGTAAGCATCTGGAATCAAAAGCATCTAGTTTCCTGTTATCATGTTTACAAAGTGTCCAAGTTTCACTACCATAACTAACCGTAGAAAGAACCAAACCCATTACACATCAAATTGGGGCTTATGAAAAACTTTGTAAAGACTATGGAAAAAAATTGGTAAAGGTTTTTGCACTTGAAGGAAAAATTTCCAAAACTAAGTGATGCCAAACTCAATGAAGGGGTCTTTGTTGGTCCTCAGGTCAGGAAGCTACTGAATATTACTGCCTTCGAAGAAAAACTGAATATGAAAGAACGCGCTGCATGGAAATCCTCGTCTCTAGGGAAAATCGTAGTCTAGGGTTTTCTGGGGAATCACAAAGAGGAAAACTCCCATCAACTCATTCAAGATCTTCTCAAAAATTATGAAAATCTTGGATGCCGAATTTCTTTGAAAATCCATTTCTTTCACTCGCATCTCGACTTCTTTCCCAAGAACTTATGAGCTGTCTGTGAGGAGCAAGGTGAAAGATTTCACCAGGATATCCGAACTATGGAGGAGAGATACCAAGGCAGGTGGGACCCAGAAATTATGGGTGACTATGCTGGTTCTTGCAGAAGGAAAATATCTCAACACATATAAGACAAAAATGAACTTATTGTAAGTATAAAAGAACCTTACCCATGTTTTTTTTTATTTTGCGTTTCAATATTATTTCATTTGTTTCTTTATATTCAGTGGTCTATAACTATTATGTTTCGAATTTTTTCACTGTAATCATGTGATTAATTAATGAGTTTTAAATTGCAATTTAATAAAATAGTCATATTGATTTTCATTTCCGAGACATGCGTATTCATTGAAATTTGAAATACATCAATCCGTAATTTAAAAAAGAAACTGCACGTACTGCAGATTTTTCACAACGATATTTGAATTCAGCACCCCAAAATCAGTTTAAAAAACATTCTATTTGACCAATGTTATAAAAACAAAAGTTTCAATTTGTTGTCTAGTGTTATCAGTAGTACCTTGGCGGGTTTTTTGAGACCGTGCCATTCTCCATACACTTGGGACATGTGCTACGTGATTTTCCGCTGAGTCCATCAAGTCCGTTGCGGATGTTCCACCCGTTGCATTCCAACGATGAGTTCCCTTTCGAAATCAGCCATATCATCTTTTTACCCATGTCACCCCTGACTTTGATTTCGACCATGTCTTTAGGGCTTTTATAGGACTTCCAAGTGACATAGAATACACACGGTAGTAATATCTCGTGATACTTCGCGCCATAATAATTTGGCCTGGGAGTGTACATTGATTTGTAAGAAAATGCTCGATGGATTAATCTAGGCCAGAGTTTATAATAACTGGCCCCTCAATGTCATTTTGCTCTACCTACAAATAATACGTTGTATCATAATCATGGTAGTGAACTGTGGCTTACTAGCTTAAATCAATTGCAATGAACTCACACGGTTATCGAAAATGTAGTGGGTTCAGCCACTACAAATAGAATTTAGCTTATATTTTGATATTAAAAGTATGTAACGCTTAAAAAATAAATGAAGCAATATAAGTAATTATGTTTTGCTTATTATTGTTTATAATAAAATGCTTCCTACCAACTATTGAAAAGTAACTTGAGTCTGAGACTCCTTAATCTAGTTTCTTAATCACTGAGGTTATTTTTTCAACAGAAAATAATCTTTGATTTGCATCCTTTCAAAAACTAACCAGTTTTTTGGAAACATCCAAATTCACCACACAGAGTCATCGTATCATCATCATACAAATCGTCGACATTGAAATTCACCACACAGAATGTTCGAAATAATATTATGATAAATTCTAAAGAATTGTATCCTTCCACATTATGCTTCGAAATTAAATTTGCCTCATCTTTAAGCGTAACTTTCTTTTCAATTTGCAGTATGGCCCCAAAAAGAGCATTTTCATCTGATAATACGGAGAAACAAGCCTTAAATGATTTCATTATTAGTTTATAGTTCCGCATCCTCTCTGTTTAACTATGTCATTATTTTCAGACATTAGTTTTCAATTTCCTATTTTTGCTTAGGTATGTGATAAATTAGTTAGATTATTTTTATTTGAGCGTGGTTTGGACACATAATAGACTTTACAACCAGGGCACAAGGACCTTAAGGTTTCAGAATTGTATAGAGGAATGGTTTGACTACTTCGTCTTTGAGCGGGGCTTTTTTGGACGCAAAATAGACTCTACATCTTAGCCACAAGGACCTCAAGGGCTCATAACAATGTAGAGGAATGGTTTGGTTACTTTGTCTTTGAAAGGGCTTTTTGGACACAAAATAGACTCTACAACGGCGACGCAAGGATTTCAATGACTCAGAACTATGTAGAGGAATGGTTTGGTTACTTTGTCTGAAAAGGCTTTTTGGACACAGGCTCTACAACTGCGACACAAAGATTTCAAGGATTCAGAACTCAATGTGCTAAATGGCCAGATCACAAAGACCTCAAGGGCTCAAAGAAGGTTGGGGAAGGGGACCCACTGGACGACTGCATTGCCTTCCGTCACTATCATCGAGGGTGCTTTTCAGCTTGCACAGGATATGTCTCTCCTGCACATGAAGCAGAGATTTAACATCGCATCCGACGGACGGAGGCCTTTCTAATCCCATCTACGCCCCCTTTCTGACCGAGGGGCAGGATGGGAGTTTAGCGGACGCACCTGACGCGCTGTGATGATGATGATGATGATGATGAATTTGTGTTTCATTGCAGCAAAATTTATTTTTCAATTATTTCACGGGAAACGTTTTATTTTCTCCGGTAACTAATGCTATTTAATCTCAGAATTAATGTGCAATTTTGCTACTGGTTTCGTGATTTGATCAGGAGTTAGAATGATACATAATAAAGTGTTCATCTCATATGGTTCCGTTTGAGACAGATTTCATAAAATAACATGTAAGCACTTTTTTAAACTGTTAAGAGTCCATAGCTAGGTGGTTTTCGCATTGATTCCAGGGAACAGGAAAAACTAACTTTGTTGTTCTGAAACCTAATGCAGAAAAACTTTCTTTAATGTATACATATATAACTGTAATTCATAGAAATCTCCCTAAACTCCTTTTCCCTAATAGGTCAATGGTGACTACAAGATGCAATTAAATCCTGTTACATCTCATTCCGTCTTTACTACCAAATTTCAATGAACGTCGTAAAGACTCAGGAGACTGTCGTAAGAGGTATGTGTAATGGTAATGTCATAGGACGATCCGTGTCGTTAAACCGCAATTACCGCCACTAGACATCCACTACTGCTTATCCGCGCTGACGATGCTGAAGGAATGTGTGACACCACACCACTAGTTTGAATCACTTAATGATTAAGTATCATTAGCTGTCTGCTTCTACTGCCTGGTTGCAAAAGTGCCCTGAAGGTGACTTTTGAGAGAGACCACCTCTCGTCCAAATCACACAACGGGGTGCGAAAGGTTTAAAGGAAGCAGCGGAGGCCACCAAAGGAGATTGCTGTAGGGAAGGCGAATTTTCACGTGTTTGACAACAAAGTGGATACTGTTCCAGCTGATTTTTCAAACTGAAACGTTTCCTACGTCACTCTGTTTAGGAGAGAACAGTGTAAAGCTTCCATTAACAATCAAGAAATAAAGTGGTGGCGCACCACTGCCACTTTATTCATTTTTCGGCGTTTAATTTTAGACACATGAATGCTGTTTTGAGTTTTTATTCTGTTCAAAGGAAGGGTTCTGTTGTTTCTCAGTTCCAATGTATCCCCTTCCCGTGTGATATGTGTTCCTTCTCTGAGCCAATGGGGTCTTTGTGACCTGGCCTTTAGCTCATTCTGCGAAAAAAGTGCTTTTGGGGAATAAAGCAACCCAGCCGAATCCGCAACTTTAGATACCGAATGAATATTGTTGAGAATCAAGATTCAGACAGTTTTTTTCTACGAACGTTTATTTATTTCACTTTAATATTTCCATAAAAATCTTATTGTAAAAAGTGTTGAGTCAAATATAGCGTACCTTTCACATAACATAGAGTCTTACCTTAGAATGGGACTCTTAGAAAGCCCATTTAGTAATAAAATAGTAGAATATTTTTGTTCCCTAAGAGAGCGCATATTATACAAAATTCTTATATTAGGAAGAAGGGGTTGTCTCAGTCACTAATGCAGCAGTTCCGCATTCTGATGTTCCTAGATTCGAGTTGTTGGGTTGGGTTGTTTCACCTTTGAGCAGTACTTTTTTGCACACCATGGGCTAAATGGCCAGGTCACAAGGACCCCGAAGGCTCAGAGAAGGTTGGGGGAGGAGACCCACTGGAACAGCTGTTGGGAGACAGATGGTAGCCTCCCGTCAAGGCCATCCAGCGTGTTCTTTAACGTGCACAGGGTATGGCTCTCCCGCACACGGGGCCACGGCTTAGCGTCCCATCCGACGGACGGCGGCCTTTCCAAGCCCATCAGTGTCCCCTACTGACCGCGGGCAGGGCGGGGAATTTTGCGGAGATAAATCTCAACACTGAACCAGCTGGGACTCGAACCTGGGAACTACAGATTACGAGCCTGGCGCGCTACCGACTGACCCCCCTCCCCAGCCCTCCAGATTAGAGTCCCGACTGTGACACAATGAGATCTATCCCCGATAACACTCACTGTGACCTTGGCGAGAAAGGGCATAATGGATGGCTTGGAAAGCCTGTCGTTCGTCGGATGGTTTATTAGACTGTTTTACTTCTGAGCGGCACCTTTTTGTACCCAATGGCTAAATGGTCAGATTACAAGGACCCAGGGGGTCCTAGAGCTCAGAGACATATGGAAGCGCCACCACTGAGCATCTGTTAGGAGACAAATGAAGCCACCCTGACGGGTGGCTTCATTTGTCTCCAGCGTGTTCTTTAACGACTGTCATCCAGCGTGTTCTTTAACAACTGTCATCCAGCGTGTTCTTTAAAGTGCACAGGGTATGATTGTGCTGCACATGAGAATGGTTGGAATATGTAAGAGAAGCATTCTCTGTTAATCATTTAGAAATTTTTCTTAAAAGTTAATTAAAACGTGATAATATTTCATTTAAACATTTACTGAAAAGCTAATTCCGAAATTCAAGTAATAGTTTTTACAGTTTTCGTTAATTAGTTAGAAGTTTTTGGATGTCTTCAATTGAGAATTTAATTATATATTTTTTAACTGAATTTTATTCATAAAAGTAAAGAAAACGTTCATTATTTCACCAACAAAGCTAATTAGCTTATCTGCAAAAAAAGTGAATAAATTAAATTAAACATAGGACATTCAGCCACGAAAATGGTGTACATGAAATATAATTCACGAAACACCACATATATACTCGTCTAATTTGATTTTGCAAAATATTTTTTCATTTCGTTTGAGTCTGTTAAATGAATTTGTATTTAGTATTTCCCATGAGATAACATTAAATATAAGTGGTAATTGATATTCGAAGATGCATTTTCTGCAATTGTTTCGGAAAACAGGTATTTGGTAATACCCTAGGTTTTAAAGTCTTGTATTTTTTTGTGTTGAATTTTTATTTTACATGTATTGTCAAAGAATTTTAATTATTGAGTTATATTTATGTAAATTACTGTAGGAAAAAAGGTTTAAAAATTTAATTTATTTCTTGCTGTTTTTTAATTTTTTTTGCAAATGTAAAGAAATAATAATTTTTAGCTGTTACAAATTGAAGTTTTTATTTATTTTTTACGTTATTTTAATTTGTTGTTCGGTATACAGTTGTTGCATAATTACGTATTTTAATTTTTGAATTTTTATAGCTTATCATAGTCTTAAGCTTTCACATATATGAGATATATGAGCATTCTATCTAAAGTATTTATCAAAAACAATTCTTAGGCATTTTGTTTGATTTACTTGCTCAACACTTTGACAACTACATACTTTTGGTTGTTTTACCTCTGAGCGGCACTTTTTTGCACACCATGGGCTAAATGGCCAGGTTACAAGGACCCCGAAGACTCAGAGAAGGTTGGGGGAGGGGACCCACTGGAACAGCTGTTGGGAGATAGATGGTAGCCTCCCTTCAAGGCCACCCAGCGTGTTCTTTAACGTGCACAGGATATGGCTCTCTCCCGCACACGGGGCCACGGCTTAACGTCCCTTCCGACGGACGGCGGCCTTTCCAAGCCATCGGTGTCCCCTACTGACCGTGGGCAGGGCGGGGAATTTTGCGGAGATAAATCTCAACGCTGACCCAGCTGGGACTCGAACCTGGAAACTACAGATTACGAGTCTGGCGTGCTACCGACTGAGCCACCCCCCGCCCCTCAACTACATACTTATTCACAATTAGAAACATCCTTTTTTTTGCAGTCTATCTCAGTTGTTAGGTGTCAGGCATGTAATTTGTAATTCCCAGTTTCGAGTCCTAACTCTCCACTCTGCCCTCGGATAGAAAAGAGATACTCACGGACTTGAAAAAGCCGCTGTTGGTCGGAAAGTTCGTCGTTAAAGAACACGCTGTATGTCCTGATGGGAAACTTCCATATGTCTCCTAACATCTGTACATTGGATCCCGTCCCTCCAACCTTCTCTGAGCCCTTGGAGTCTTTATGACCAGACCATTTAGCCCATTGTGTTAAAAAAGTGACGCCCAGAGCACGTTTTTCGCACACAATGGGCTAAATGGCATGCATCAATTTTTGCTAAAATAATCTACAATTCTTACCCACAATCGGCCAGGTCTCAAGAACCCCATAGGTTCAGAGAAGGAGACCTGCTGGACAGTTGTTAGAAACAGGACGGAATCCTCTCGTCAAGGAAGTCCAGCTTGTTCTTTAACGTAAACAGAGTATAGCTCTCCCGCACACGTGGTTACTGCTTAACATCCCATCCGACTGACGGCGGCTTTTCTCAAGCTCATCAGTATCCTCTTTCTGACCGGCTAGAACCTCAGGATTGCAGATACGAGCCTGGGCACTACCGAATGATTCAACCTCCTCCCTATAGGACCTTTAACTATTAAATATATATTTGTGTATAGTATAGAAAATAAGACTAGGAGGTCATGGGTTTCGCATATCTTTTGCCTGAACTTTTTTGCCTGAACTTTTGCCATATGAATAGGCAATTTTCGCCAACCTAAACTCATTGATAAGCAATTTTGGAATAGAATCAAAACGTTATTCCTAAATGCAAATGTTTATTAAAATTTATCAAACATCTATTAAAAACTAGGTGATTAGTTTAATTATAGTGAGTTAGAATAAAATAGTTTATATTCTATAGTAAACTCCATGTTATTCAGTACTTAATCATCCAGAATTCTCATGTAACCCGCATAAATTTCAAATTGAACATTTGAAGTTGGTACGGCAGATTTCAATGCACATAGTAGGTCACCTGGATTCCACAAGCTTCAATTTTATGCCTTCTCAACCCTCGACATCAGTTGCTGATTCAGTGGATGACCCTGATGAAAGGGCATCGGAGTTTCTAGAAACTAGCCAGTAAACTACATATGAATAGGCAAGTTTTTTCCTTCTGAAATTAATGTTTAGTTTAGTTTCACTATTCTCATATCTCGGATAGTTTGTTTTGTCTTGTTGTGCTTTTCTGCCAACTTTACCTCTAAAAATTCTTTTTCACATTTCATTTTTAGGAAAATACAGTACTACTGATCAGGCTACCAGTAATCAGCGCTATCCGACGGCCAAAATTACGACTATTTTCGTGGTGGATTTCAATAAACAGTTCTCAAAGTTTTTATTACGTGCACGGATTTTGACATTCATTAAATGTGAAAATACGTATAAAAATTATATTTTGGAAATTTACATTCGTATTAAGGGCATTATACTCAATTTTTATTATCACTGCTTTTAACTGCATTTTGATTTCAGCTATGGCTTGAACACAGGATTGTACCTACTGTATTTGGTTTCTATAAAAATATTTCTGATGTAATCGTCAACCCCCATTACCTGTATGTGATGGATAACCAAGAGTTTACTGTATATTCATAAAAAGAGAGCAATAGTGGAAAGGAAATTATCTTTCTTGTTTAGACTTCATTTTTTTTTTGCATTTTAAATTCCAGAGAAAAAGCCATTTTACATTTTAGATTGCGAATGAAAATGCCATTCTTTTCCCACGGTCTTTGCGTAGAAACTCTTACCAAGCTAGGGGCGGGGGTGGCTCAGTCGGTAGCGCGCCAGGCTCGTAATCTGTAGTTCCCAGGTTCGAGTCCCAGCTGGGTCAGCGTTGAGATTTATCTCCGCAAAATTCCCCGCCCTGCCCACGGTCAGTAGGGGACACCGATGGGCTTGGAAAGGCCGCCGTCCGTCGGATGGGACGTTAAGCCGTGGCCCCGTGTGCGGGAGAGCCATACCCTGTGCACGTTAAAGAACACGCTGGATGGCCTTGACGGGAGGATACCATCTGTCTCCCAACAGCTGTTCCACTGGGTCTCCTACCCCAACCTTCTCTGAGCCTTCGGGGTCCATGTGACCTGGCCATTTAGCCCATGGTGTGCAAAAAAGTGCCGCTCAGAGGTAAAACAACAACCCAACTTACCAAGCTAATGAAGTTTCAAACCATTAGTTTCCAATAAAACTGCAGTGACTGCTTTTATTTTTATTCTCGCCATATTGTTTGATAAATACATCAGAGAAAGAGGAAGTAAGAGGGTATGAAGAAAGCCTGTATTCAGAGTTCAGTTGCATAAAAAATAACTAAAATCCTTGATTTATACTTTAGTGGACCAAAGCTAAGTTACAACCCTATGTTGCAAATGGGATTGGGTTGTTTTACCTCTGAGCGGCACTTTTTTGCACACCATGGGCTAAATGGCCAGGTCACATGGACCCCGAAGGCTCAGAGAAGGTTGGGGGAGGGGACCCACTGGAACAGCTGTTGGGAGACAGATGGTAGCCTCCCGTCAAGGCCATCCAGCGTGTTCTTTAACGTGCACAGGGTATGGCTCTCCCGCACACGGGGCCACGGCTTAACGTCCCATCCGACGGACGGCGGCCTTTACCAAGCCCATCGGTGTCCCCTACTGACCGTGGGCAGGGCGGGGAATTTTGCGGAGATAAATCTCAACGCTGACCCAGCTGGGACTCGAACCTGGGAACTACAGATTACGAGCCTGGCGCGCTACCGACTGAATCACCCCCGCCCCTGCTCCTGCAAATGGGAAGCTAACGTCGAAGATCTATTACTTCTAAAATAAGTTTACTTTTTTCTTAAAAAAATTATAGCAGATAAAGGTCGATCTCAGTCATATATATCAATATCTAAAAATTTCAACAGTATTCGTTCAGTATTTAATGAGTTATGGAAGTTTGAGTATTTAACAATAATAATGGTAGTCCTAGGATATTATATAAAATTCACGAATTCTGAAGGATTAATTTGCACAAACATCTAAAATATACACTTATTTTAAATAATTAAATCATTTGAAATAATAATATTAACTAAGGCCTTAAGTGTGAGATAAATTCTTATGGCTGGCATTGTTATTGTTAAATATTCAAACTTCCATAACTCATTAAATACTGGGACGGGGGTGGTTCAGTCGGTAGCGCGCCAGGCTCGTAATCTGTAGTTCCCAGGTTCGAGTCCCAGCTGGGTCAGCGTTGAGATTTATCTCCGAAAAATTTCCCGCCCTGCCCACGGTCAGTAGGGGACACCGATGGGCTTGGAAAGGCCGCCGTCCGTCGGATGGGACGTTAAGCCGTTGCCCCGTGTGCGGTAGAGCCATACCCTGTGCAGGTTAAAGAACACGCTGGATGGCCTTGACGGGAGGCTATCATCTGTCTCCTAACAGCTGTTCCAGTGGGTCCCCAACCTTCTCTGAGCCTTCGGGGTCCATGTGACCTGGCCATTTAGCCCATGGTGTGCAAAAAAGTGCCGCTCAGAGGTAAAACAACAACCCAACATTAAATACTGATCGAATATTGCTAAAAACGAGATAGGGATATATTTGATTGAGATTTTTATCTGCTATCACATTTTTCAAATTAGGAGTTATAGAGCTTTGGCGTTATTTCCCCATATTCATAGTCCCAGCTGGGTCAGAGTTGAGATTTATCTTCGCAAAATTCCCCGCCCTGCTCACGGTCAGTAGGGGACACCGATGGACTTGGAAAGGCCGCCGTCCATCGGATGGGACGCTAAGCCGTGGCCCCGTGTATGGGAGAGCCATACCCTGTGCACGTTGAAGAACACGCTAGATGGCCTTGACGGGAGGCTACCATTTGTCACCCAACAGTTGTTCCAGGACGTCCCCTCTCCCAACCTTCTCTGAGCCTTCGGGGTTCCTGTGACCTGGGCATTTAGCCCATAGTGTGCAAAAAAGTGCCGCTCAGAGGTAAAACAGCCCACCCCATATTCATAGTATAAGATTGTAACTTAAGTTTTATCCATCAGTGCGTTTTCTTATTATTACCTACTGACAAAACGTTGTTTCACCATATCTTTTGAACGCGATGGAGAAACTTAATGATTTATGTGCCAAATGAAAGCTTGTGACGCGGGAGTGTCATAGGCTGTAAAAAATTGATTCCCCATGCTTTCTTCCCCTCTAAAAAACAGAAAATTTGAAAGTCGTTCTACTATTTCTTCCAAACGCGAGGGCCTACAGTTACGAGTTGCATGTTAACTCATAATGAAAGCTCATATAATGACGGTCGTAAATTATTTCGAATTTTGCCTCCACTATTTTCCTCTGATAAATTGTGGGGGGGGGGCGGATTTTGCAGGGTTCGACTTAATGAGTCATGTCTCAAATTAAAGCTTGTGACGTCTCCAATGTCACGGGCTACCTCAAACATGACTAAAAAAAGGGGGGCTAAATTTGCTCGATGACTATGAGTCACATCAAAATAACATTTATGAAGGTAAGTGTTTTTAGTGACAACAAAAAAATATAAATTAAAAATTTTGAAAATACTTATCTTCTCATATGCGCCCTAAATAGTAGAAAATAAACCTAAAGCATTATCGCTGGTGCAATCAGTCACCGAGTTCGTATTTACTTCATAGGAAGATAAGTTGCCGATTTACCTACTCAACAAGATTGTGGACGCCCTACCTTCCTTTGAAGTGAATATGATTCAGTGACCATCGATATGCTTTATGTTTATTATTTACTTTTTGGAGTATATAGGAAAATATATATTTTTTTAAATTTTTTAGTGTAAATTAATTTTTGCGCACTATGGACTAAATGACCACGGCAGAAGATCCCTAAAGTCTCAATCGGAAAAGGTAAGGGGAAGGGGACCGACTGGACAACTGTTAGGAGAGAGCTATTAGCCTCTCATCAGTCAAGTTATTTAATACTCAAGAATGGCTCTCCGGCACACGGCGCCACGGCTTAACATCCTATCTGACAGATAACGGCTTATCCAAGCCTATCGTGTTCCGTTTCTCATCGAAAACTGAAAATCCAACACTGGGACAGTTGGTACTCGGAATTGGGAACTGAAGATTACGAGTATGGGGCTAGCGACTGAACCAACTACCTCCCTTTTGATTTCGGTCAAGAGTTTTAAAAACATTACACGTGTTTTTTGTAAACGAAATTATACACTTTTGTTCTTCTATTTCAGTGAATAATACGACTATCAAAGGTAACGAGGGGAGGAATATAGGTCGTATTAGTTGGTAGCTCACCAGGCTCATAAAATGATGTTCCCAGGTTTGACTCTTCACTGGTCTTCGCAGAAATTTTCTCTGCTAAGCATCTACCTGTACTCGGTTTGAAAGAGAACACTAATAGGCTTGTAAAGGTCGCCGTCTTGCATATGGGAAATTGAACCGTGATTTCGTGTGCAGAAAACCATACCTCGCGCACTTTAAAGAACACCTTGCATGAACTTGACAGGATTGGGTTGTTTTACCTCTGAGCGGCACTTTTTTGCACACCATGGGCTAAATGGCCAGGTCGCATGGACCCCGAAGGCTCAGAGAAGGTTGGGGGAGGGGACCCACTGGAACAGCTGTTGGGAGACAGATGGTAGCCTCCCGTCAAGGCCATCCAGCGTGTTCTTTAACGTGCACAGAGTATGGCTCTCCCGCACACGGGGCCACGGCTTAACGTCCCATCCGACGGACGGCGGCCTTTCCAAGCCCATCGGTGTCCCCTACTGACCGTGGGCAGGGCGGGGAATTTTGCGGAGATAAATCTCAACGCTGACCCAGCTGGGACTCGAACCTGGGAACTACAGATTACGAGCCTGGCGCGCTACCGACTGAGCCACCCGCGCCTCCACTTGACAGGAGATTTAATTGCTAAGTCAAATCTTATGAACAGTGTTTCATATACGAAGTACCACGAAACATGTCAATGTATGCAAAATTTCGT
Organism: Ryuthela nishihirai; assembly: GCA_038380435.1. Lineage (NCBI taxonomy): Eukaryota > Metazoa > Arthropoda > Arachnida > Araneae > Heptathelidae > Ryuthela > Ryuthela nishihirai. The sequence goes on along the minus strand of JAWZYU010000018.1, from coordinate 38,858,503 downwards.
ACCGATTTTAAGTCACTACGAAGTTTCATAAAAGCCGTAAATTCATAGTGAAAAGCAAAATCAAGTACGACATGGATAAAAAGGCTGATCTTTTAAACGGGGCTCATCGTTGGAGTGTGATGGGCAGGAGCACGTAACGGAGGTGATGGAACTCAGTGGAAAATTACGGGCAAAATTCCAAAGTGTGTGTGGGGGGGGGGGAATGACAATAGTATCCAAAAACGTCCGCCAATCGTGGCAAATGCCGGAGGAAAAAAGTTTTGACAGGTAGGGATAGGCGTTTCGAACTCTACGTCAAAACAAAGCTACTAAAGTTCATCAACTGAGAAAGATTACCACTAGCAGTATTTCAAAACCCGATTCAACGCCGCCCTGCCCACGGTCAGTAGGGGACACCGATGGGCTTGGAAAGACCGCCGTCCGTCGGATGGGACGTTAAGCCGTGGCCCCGTGTGCGGGAGAGCCATACCCTGTGCACGTTAAAGAACACGCTGGATGGCCTTGACGGGAGGCTACCATCTGTCTCCCAACAGCTGTTCCAGTGGGTCCCCTCCCCCAACCTTCTCTGAGCCATCGGGGTCCATGTGACCTGGCCATTTAGCCCATGGTGTGCAAAGAAGTGCCGCTCAGAGGTAAAACAACCCAACCCGTTTCAACGACAACTATACGCAGAGAATTGAAAACTGGAATTTTGGAACAGCACCATGATACATAGAACGAAGTATTAAGAAGGTAGTTATAATAATTTGAACAGATACTGTACATCTATATCTTAGGAGATGTCCAGTAGGTTTCTAATCAACATCTGCACCTTTGGGATCTTGTGATCTGACTATTAAGATACACTGTGTCACAGCAGTATCGTCCAGAATTTAAACAACCTTAGATCCTATGAGTTGTTAACAAATATTTTTTATAGAGAAATAGAAACTTTTAATAAGGAAATAAAATTAAAATCAATATATTGTATACTTAGGGTTGGTTTCTATTGATAAGTATCCATAAGCAGATAGCCATAAAATAGCCAAAAAGACCTTAACTGGCATAGCGGTTTGGCAGAATGCCAGCAAAGCAAACTTTGTGTGCTGTGTTAGCTCTAAGGCAGTGGTCAGTAGTGGCTTTGACCTTATTAGAGCATGCCTTGTATGAGAAGGCCTGTAAGAGATAGAATTCTTCTCTGCCCTTTGTGTCCTAAAAAAATATTTTCGAGCAATGAGGCTGGTTTAATGCCGGAAGAATAAAACATAGTGGGAATATGGAACCTAATTCTTTTATAAGGAAAATTAAAATAGTGGTGGAAGGATAAAATTCGACATTGGCAAAAATTTTTTTATTGTTTCTACTAAAAATCAATAGTTACGTGCAATAAAATCATAAACGAATTAAAAACAAATCAGTGTAAAAAAAAAATATCTTGTGGTTTTATATTTTCTGATTTTCACCCAGGATTTTTGTCGTTTTACTGCAGGGAAGAGAAGGAGAGTGGGAGCAACTAGGAAAATTGATCTGAAATTAACCTATGTTGAATAATATCAGGTCTAGTAATATATAAGGTGTTTCGGAAATATTATCAGTTATTTTTTATTTATTTGCATGAAAAACCTTTTTACAGTTTTCTTTTTTTTTGGCGTATTTTTGGGCATTTGTGGTTATATTATGGTAAGGTCAGATCTAGGAGGGGATATTCAGAATCAGTTCAAATTCCCCCCCCCCCCATTCTCCGTAAAACGGAGGGGAAGTGTATATGCATTGGAAATCAAGTGCTTTGGCCTCCTCTTGAATAAGTTTTCGGCTCGATTGTGTTTCTTTCCCCCCTCTAGATTATTTTTCTAGATCCGGACCTGTATTATGTTATGATACAGACCTGTTATGATACAGATCCGGACCTGTATTATGTTTTCTAGATTCGGACCTGTATTATGTTATGTATTATGTTATGATGTAAACATAATTGCTGTAATCGCAATTGTGCTTTTTTTTTAACAATCTTAGATATGCTCATCAATGAACGGCAAGGGCTAAATATTTCTATATTGAAACATTGATTCGGGTTTTTGCCCCCTCGGCTGAAACAATTTTTGCATCCCCCACAAAAATGTCCACCGATGTCCATCGAAATTGGCTGATTATTCGCTGCAATCGCTTTAATTATGATTTATTATATTTATGAATTACTGCGTTTAAAATTTAAATTTGGGTATCGTGAGGCTTTTAAGTCAACTTCTGTTTACTTTTATCGAGCGTGGTGTGAAAGATATTATTAATGATAAGTTACCACCGAAACAACCGGGGTGGGAGCATATCCCCCCCCTCCCCAATTTAGATCCTTCCCTGGTAAAATTGATGCACTACATGTGATCAAAATTGTATATGCTCGAGTAAGTAATATAGAAATTGAAAGTTCTGGGCGAATGTTAAAGTGTAGGAAACTCTGTGCCATAGTTTTCGTAAGATATGTTTTGAACTTTACATTACACGCATATTTAAAAAAATTCCTTAAATTAGTTAATATGTTTTTTAAAATTGCGGAGTTTTGCAGTAAAGTATGGATAAAAATGCATGAAATTGGTTTAAAGTTTATTTTTCGAAAACTATAAAATAGAAATATACATAGTAAATATACAAATTACCTGTAGAAATAGAATTCAACATTAGTTAATATTTCTGAAAAAATATTCTCGCCGACACGGCGGAAAACGAATCAGCAACTCTCCAGATTCATGCCAGAGTCCAGGTTCGAGTCCCAGCTGGGTCAGCGTTGAGATTTATCTCCGCAAAATTCCCCGCCCTGCCCACGGTCAGTAGGGGACACCGATGGGCTTGGAAAGGTCGCCGTCCGTCGGATGGGACGTTAAGCCGTGGCCCCGTGTGCGGGAGAGTCATACCCTGTGCACGTTAAAGAACACGCTGGATGGCCTTGACAGTAGGCTACCGTCTGTCTCCCAACAGCTGTTCCAGTGGGTCCCCTCCCCCAACCATCTCTGAGCCTTCGGGGTCCTTGTGACCTGGCCATTTAGCCCATGGTGTGCGAAAAAGTGCCGCTCAGAGGTAAAACAACGCAACGTTCGATTCCCGCGTGAACCAGGTTGAGATTTATCTCCGCTAAACCCCACCCTGCTCTCGTTGAGAAATGGGACATGACTTAAAAAAGCCACCATGCACCAGATGGTACGTAAAGCCATGGCCATGTCTTCAGGAGAGCCTGTGCACGTTAAAGAACACGCTGGATGACCTTAGCGGAAGGCTTCCATGTGTTTCCTTCTCTGAGCCCCTGGTGTCCTTGTGATTTCGCCATTTAGCCCATTGTGTGCTACAAAAGTGCCACTCAGAGGTCAAAACAACTCAACTCTGTTGCGATGTTCTAAATATAAGTTCGTAACTATTAGGGGGAGGTCTGAGGGGGACAGAGTTTCCTAATAATATCCTTAAATTCTAAAAGCAAAATCTGCATTGCACCTATTCGATGAGATTTCTATGCTTGTTAATGAAGATTACAAAAGATTAATTTTAGGCAGCCTTCTTGTATTGAGGTCTTACACGAACCTATCAATGCAATGCATAGTACAGGATGTACCATTCAAACGCAATCTAATACTGTGCGCCATATATTTCTAAAGTTACCGGGACATACTTTATATATAATAAAAAAAGTTTCAGTATCATTTCAACAGATGCTGAAATTTTCCACCACCTTCTTCAAGACAACCATCCACTTTTATCGCAAGCATATACTGCCAAGACAAAAAGATAAAGAGTATTTGAGCGTCATGTCAATTTGAAAACTACTTAACTTCCAAACTTAGTATTGTGTGTTGTGAAAAATAAAGACCTGCATTAAGTTTATACAAATATCAAATTTCAAAATATATTCATTTAATATATTAAGAGTTAAGAGTTAATTTAACAGAAGAAACGCGTCTTAAGCTATTTACGCAAAATTGAGGTATATCGGAAGAAAAAGGTACACAAATTTCTAAAATAGACAATTGTTTTATTAAAGTGTTTAAGATGTGAATTATTAAGTTTTAACTTCTGAAGCAAATTCATATAACTGTCATTGGTGTTATATTCAACTTCTTAACTCTAAGGGGCGGGGGTGGCTCAGTCGGTAGCGCGCCAGGCTCGTAATCCGTAGTTTCCAGGTTCGAGTCCCAGCTGGGTCAGCGTTCAGATTTATCTCCGCAAAATTCCCCGCCCTGCCCACGGTCAGTAGGGGACACCGATGGGCTTGGAAAGGCCGCCGTCCGTCGGATGGGACATTAAGCCGTGCCCCGTGTTCGGGAGAGCCATACCCTGTGCACGTTAAAGAACACGCTGGATGGCCTTGACGGGAGGCAACAGCTGTTCCAGTGGGTCCCCTCCCCCAACCTTCTCTGAGCCTTCGTGGTCCATGTGACCTGGCCATTTAGCCCATGGTGTGCAAAAAAGTGCCGCTCAGAGGTAAAACAACCCAACCCATCTTAACTCTAAACATTGAAAGAATATTGTTGAAATTCAAGATTTATATACATTTGATATGAATCTTTATTTTATATAGGATTATATTTACCATAAAAGACTAATTTCAAAAGTTTTAGAGCTTCGTGATTATCTTTCTATTATTTTTATCTAGTTCTTGTATTTGGTATTCATTTATGATTTGAAGTTAAGGCATCAAGTTTTATTTATTATGTGTGCAAATTTGTGTAGATTAGAGCGAGAGAATTTCTAAGTTATGTTAATTGGAAGCTGCAAAAACTTTTAAAATATGCTTTTTATGGTGAAATATTAAATAAAAAAAATAAATAAATATCTCCTCAAGCAGCTGTCAGTTTATATGCCATAGTAGAAGGTCTGAGAGGATGGCAGGACCTCAGAAGAAAAACGACACATACATCCATGCCTTACCCGAGGCTCGAGCCCATTTCTTTGGCCGAGTGGTTAGCACGCTTGGCTACTGATCTAAGGGACCTGGGTTCGAGCCCCGGGAAAGGCATGGATGTATGTGTCGTTTTTCTGCTGCGTGGCCGAGTGGCTAGCGCGCTGGCTACTGAAATATTACTGAATATTATTCAATTCGTTGAGTTCTATGTAAATATTAAATTTCAATAATATTCACTTAATATTTTAAGAATTATGAAAGTTTCACTCTTTGACAGGAACAATACCGAATTAAGAGATAAAAATTGACGAATACTGAATTATTTACAGAACGTCTAGAATATTAAAAACTATAAAATGTGACTTTTGTGGAGTTTTCTTATAACTGACTTTTTCGATAAATTTTCAAGCTTCCTTAATTCTGTTCGGATTGAATATTGTTCAAATTCAAATTCAGATAGGCTTGTTCAATTTTCTTCGGTGACATTTTACCGTAAAAAACATGTAACAGAAATTATAGTGCAGGCTCGTCCAATCTAAACTTAGTGAAGCGCCACTAGGAAAATAATTATATTCCTAAAGAGCAGAAAGAAAAATTCTCTACTTGAAAAACAAATCATACATTTCTAATGACTAATTAATTGGGAAGAAAACATTTTTAAACAATCAAGACAAATATAAAAATTAGAAAACAAAAATTTACATATTTAATGAGTACTATGAATTGGCAAACGTGTAGTTTTGTACCTAAAAATATTTGGTCAAATAAAATCAGAAGAAATGACCCACATTCAGTTTATTGATTATTCATTTTTTTCAGTCACAAGTTCTCCGCTCTCCTTCTCTAGATTTGGCTCTCTATTTATACATACACAAATACAGTGGACCTTCGTTTTAGCGCTGCTCGCTATACCGCGCACGCGGTTATAGCGCGGGCGATGTTCGCGATAAGTTCAAACATGTTTATATAGGTCCGTGCGGCGTTAGTGAGTATCGCATTTTATTGTTACTGCGTATTGAGTAATTGTGTTTGTATTGAGTTCCTGCATGTATTTTGAATAGTGTTTAATTATTGTATGCATGATGAGTAAAACAAAAGCTTACAGTGTGAAATTTATTGTGTCGCCACCGCGCCGCTCGGTATAACGCGGTTCACCTTATAACGCGGGTGTTGTTTCCCGCCCGACATGCGCGTTATATCGGGGGTCCACTGTATATATAAATATATATATATTAAATATATATATTTATACATACCCAAATTTTCATAAAACATTTTCGTTATATTTCTGTCTTAACACCATTAAGTTAACATTTATAATAATAATAATTAATTTGCTAATTTTTGTCAACTACGACTTGAAAACATTTAATTATATTCTATAATTCGGATTACATCTTCCTACTATTAATCCGAATTAGTGAGGTTTTACTTCTTTTGCTGAAAAACGACTTAATTGTTCTTGTGAAGAAATTAGATGTTTGATTTCAATTGACTTTAATAACAAGTCAATAAATTTGTTTATTCAAAAATAATGTAAAAAATTTCAGTCAATGTATTTGTTTCTTCTGTAAATCGCACTGTTTTTAAATACCGAGCCAATACATTTATTTCTTCTCTAAATCATACTGCTTTTTAATACCGAATCAATATATTTGTTTCTTTTCTAAATCACTTTGCTTTTAATCCCGAGCCAATACATTTATTTCTTCTCTAAATCATACTGCTTTTTAATACCGAATCAATATATTTGTTTCTTTTCTAAATCACTTTGCTTTTAATCCCGAGCCAATACATTTATTTCTTCTCTAAATCATACTGCTTTTTAATACCGAATCAATATATTTGTTTCTTTTCTAAATCACTTTGCTTTTAATCCCGAACCAATACATTTATTTCTTCTCTAAATCATACTGCTTTTTAATACCGAATCAATATATTTGTTTCTTTTCTAAATCACTTTGCTTTTAATCCCGAACCAATACATTTATTTCTTCTCTAAATCATACTGCTTTTTAATACCGAATCAATATATTTGTTTCTTTTCTAAATCACTTTGCTTTTAATCCCGAGCCAATACATTTATTTCTTCTCTAAATCATACTGCTTTTTAATACCGAATCAATATATTTGTTTCTTTTCTAAATCACTTTGCTTTTAATCCCGAGCCAATACATTTATTTCTTCTCTAAATCATACTGCTTTTTAATACCGAATCAATATATTTGTTTCTTTTCTAAATCACTTTGCTTTTAATCCCGAGCCAATACATTTATATCTTCTCTAAATCATACTGCTTTTTAATACCAATCAATATATTTGTTTCTTTTCTAAATCACTTTGCTTTTAATCCCGAGCCATTTATTTCTTCTCTAAATCATACTGCTTTTTTAATACGGAATCAATATATTTCTTTCTTTTCTAAATCACTTTGCTTTTAATACCGAATCAATACATTTATTTATTCTCTAAATCATACTGCTTTTTAATACGGAATCAAAATATTTGTTTCTTTTCTAAATCACTTTGCTTTTAATACCGGGTTAATACATTTGTTTTTCTCTAAATCATACTGCTTTTTTTAATACGATATCAATATATTTGTTTCTTTTCTAAATCACTTTGCTTTTAATACCGAGTCAATACATTTGTTTCTTCTCTAAATCACGCTGCTTTTTTAATACGGAATCAATATATTTGTTTCTTTTCTAAATCATTGTGCTTTTAATACCGAGTCAATTCATTTATTTATTCTCTAAATCATACTGCTTTTTTAATACGGAATCAATATATTTGTTTCTTTTCTAAATCATTGTGCTTTTAATACCGAGTCAATTCATTTATTTATTCTCTAAATCATACTGCTTTTTTAATACGATATCAATATATTTGTTTCTTTTCTAAATCACTTTGCTTTTAATACCGGGTTAATACATTTATTTCTTCTCTAAATCATGCTGTTTTTGACATAATTCTATAAAAATAATTTCTGAGAGATAAAACAATAAAGCAGCAACCACATTTATAATTGATTCTTCCGAAAATTTAATAACGACCTACTTCTCCTTTTTCCTGAGAATTCGGATTTTAGAATCAAAAGGCTAATCAATTTTAGAAGTATCATTTTCCTAACTTCATTCTCACAAAATAAATACCTGTGTCAAGTCCTAAGTCGCTCTCTTATCACTTCTCCGTTTTACTATTTCATCTTCGCTAAAGAAAACTATTCGAACAAAGAGCACAACTTTATGTGGAAGCTTATGAGCAACAACCGAAAAGCTTTGTGCTGGAGGGGTGACATTTTTTTTGGCGCTTTGACTCGGGCTCTTTTCCACCTTTTCACCCATCACGAGTTGAAATTTGAATTGGAAAAACCCAAATTTGAACTTAGCGGAAATATACTTAGATCAAGTAACAAATGCTACAAAGCAGAGCGCAAGAAGTGCCATAAATTCATGTCTGTGTGTGTAATGGAGCATTTCGTTGTCCACACATCGCCAATAGCTATCTCTAAGAGTAGTGAAGCCTGAAGACAGGTATGTGAGACAGGTGGAATCCTCTATTGATCGTCTCCCACAGAATACATTGGCCGTACGAACGGCGAGGTTCACCAATAATAGATGAGCAGGTCTGAAGAAGGAAGGAGAACGTTACCATGGTAACAACGGAATGGAATACCCGTGTATATTTAGGGATTATTTAAGAAATCCACTGTGAACGACGGGAAGGAAAGAAGAAAACAACTACAAGGAGTCTTTTTTTTTTCGTTTCTTGTATGTTTGGTTTTGGAGATCTGTTTTGATCACTTGGAATTGGAATGAATGTCTTTGTCTCAATGTTATGAATTTTAACTTACAGTGATGCAGAAATTCTTTTAAAGTAATTAATTATAATTCGCGCTGCTTAATTACTGGCGAAATTACCAGGACACAGTAAAGTAGTATTTTTAAGTTTTTGTGTAACGATCGTAGTCTGATGTTTCCAGGTCCGAGTCTCAACTGTACATGGGTTAATATATTCCCCACTAATTCCCGTTCTGTTTTCAATGAAAAATGGAAAGTCTTGCAAGGGTTAACTTCCGTCGAATGCGATGTTAAATCGTGGCTCCGTGTGCAGGAGAGGAATACCCTGTCCACCTTAAAAAATTCGGTGGGAGGCATTGAGGTTAGTGTTACATTTTTCTCCTAACAACCATTCAATGAATTCCTTAGCTCACCACCCATGAATCAAATTAATTTCTGTCTTTAAGTTGGTTCACCTTCTCTGAATCGTTTAACTTTTATCACCAAGTTTGTTCACCTTCTCTGAATCGTTTAACTTTTATCACCAAGTTTGTTCACCTTCTCTGAATCGTTTAACTTTTATTACCAAGTTTGTTCACCTTCTCTGAATCGTTTAACTTTTATCACCAAGTTTGTTCACCTTCTCTGAATCGTTTAACTTTTATCACCAAGTTTGTTCACCTCCCATGAATTACTTATTTACTGTTACCATGAAGGTTCTTTTCCTCTGAATAATTTAAACTTTATTTGTTTGTCTATTTGTTTTATTGGATCTTTTAAATTTCTCTCACCACGGAGGTTCCTTTCCTATGAATAATTTTTCTGTATCACCACGTTTGTTCACTTACTGTGAATCATTGATCTCTATCAACACGATTCTTTCCCTTGGATCATTTAAACTTCTATCACCCCTAAGTTCCTTTCGTTTGAATAATTTATATCTATGACTGCGAAGATTCCTTTCCAGTGGATCATTTAATCTCTATCACCAAGAAGGTTCCTTTTGTGTGAATAATTTATATCTGCCACCACGAAGGTTCCTTTCCTGTAGATCATTAAATACCTGTCACCAGTAATTCCTGTGGTTCTTTTAAATTTCTCTGACAACGGAGGTTCCTTTTCTCTGAATAATTTTTATGTATTACCACGTTTGTTTACTTCCGATGAATCACTTGCTCTCTATCACCACGAAGGTTCTTTCCTGTGGATCATTTAAATCTCTATCACCACGAATGTTCATTCCTGTGGATCTTTTGGTTTTTAATCACTACGGAGTTTCCTTTCCTTTGAATAATTTATCTGAATCACCACGTTTATTCACTTACTGTGAATCACTTGATTTCTATCAACACAAAGATTCCTTTGTGTAGATCATTTAAATCTCTATCACCACGTAGATTCCTTTCCTGTAGATCATTGAAATCTTTATATCCATGAAAGTTCAATTTTTGTGGATCCTTTAAATATCTATCACCACGAAAGTTCATTTCCTGTGGATTCTTTAAATCTCTCTCACCACGAAGGTTCATTTCCTGTGAATCGTGTAATCTCCATCACCATGAGTGTTCATCTCCCATGAATCATTTAATCTCTATCATCATGAAGGTTTTCCTCCTATTTCAGATCCCCTGAACGAGGTTTCAGATCTCCTGAAGAGGGTTCCACTTAAGGGGTCGCCACGACTTATCTAGAGACCTAGGAATTGATGATATATGCAATCTCTCATTTGTAGCAGGCAATGAGACCACGCTCTGCATTTTGTTGAAAATTTAGAGTCGTTAAACCAAACCACAAATTTTTCTTTCTCTGCCTCTGCGCAATTTTGCCAGTTTTGATTTTCCTGCTGGTTGTCTTTTGAACACAAGAAATGAAGGCAGATTTGATCTTAAAGTGATCAAGATTAAGACAAATTGATTTTCAGTTGATCAAGATGAAGACAAATTGACCTTCAACTGATCAAGATGAAGACAAAATTTATCTGCAACTGATGAAAATGAAGACAAACCTGTACTGCAATTGATCAAGTTGAAGACAAACGTGATCTGCAACTGATAAAGATGAAGCAAACTTGATCTTCAGCTAATAAAGATGAAGAGAAATTGTTCTGCAACTGATCAAGAGAAAATATACTCTATTTCACATGTCATATCATTTGTTTTTATTTAATGTGACCAAAATTAATATACTAAAAAAAGAAGTTGATTAATATTTTTTTTCCTTTATTTTTGAGGTAGAAAGAAATACGAAAAAGCAAATCTTTTCGAAGCTTCTAAGATTTATTTCACTCAATTAACAAATGTATAAGTGCTTTCCATCAGTAGCTAAACAATTTTATCATTTTCCACACATCTGCTAGCTATAGTTGGGTTGAGTGTTTTCTGTCTGAGAAGTACTTTTCGTGCACAAAGGGTAAAATGGCAAAGTCACAAAAACCCCAAAGGCTCCGAGTTGGTTAGCGGAAGGGGACCTGCTGGACGGCTGTTAGAAGATGGGAGATGTACTCGAGGCAATCAAGTGTGTCCTTTAACTTGGAATAGAATATTACTCTCCTGCACACGGAGTTACGGCTTAACGTTCCATCTGACGCACGGCAGTCTTTCCAAGCCCATTGGAATCTCCTATCTGAGCAAGTACATGGTTGAGATTTAGAGGAGCTAAATCTAAACCCTTGCGCAGTTGGGACTCGAACCTAAGAAATGAAGATTACGAGATTGGAGATCTACCGAATGAGCTATATAGAGCAGCTAATCTAGAGTAATAAATTTTTCTTTGATAGACCATTTTTACTTTTTTTGAAACCTCCATTGTTATAAATCCAAAAAGGATTTAAATAAGAGAATGGTTTTCCTAAAAATGTAAAGTAAACGCCTTGGACACATTTTAATATTTTCGCTTCTAAGGAAGTTTTTTTTTTTGATAAACGAACCGTAGTCGAAATTTCTTACGTGAACATTTTTAAATTAGCTGAAAATTGCATCCATGATACTGTGTTATATATCTCCACAATGCATTGGAGAATTTAGGGAAATTTCTAAGATTGGTTACAGCTAATTACAGGACACGTAGAAGTTTATTAATTGCATTAATCGTAGAAGCCAAATTTTGAAAATGAATCTTCTGAAGGTGTCGATCTCAAAAATTAAAGGTTGTTAAACTTTATAATTGGCACATTCATTTTGAGATAATCTGTAGAGTTGTTATTACACAGTGCCTACCAAAATATTAGAAAATTTCCATGTTATGTCAATGAGAATCAAAATTCGAAGCACTGTAATTTCTACAATGCAAATTTAATAGCAAAATGTGACTGAAGGTAAGATCGTAATCAAATCTATTTAAATCTCGTTTTTCAACAATATTCGTTCAGCATTTAAAGAGTTATTGAAGCTAGAATATTTAACAATAAATCATCTTGTTACATAAAAATCATTCATTATTTTCAATGTTTGAAATAATCAATGAGGAAACTTGTAAAATGCGTATTTTATTAAATAGTTTAGGACAATGATTTTTATTTAAACTTTAATTAAATTTTTATTTAAAATCTTAGGACGTATTGCTCTTGTGAAATATTCTAGCTTCCATAATTTTAAATAAAAAAAGAATATTGCTGAAAAACAAAATTTAAATAGATTTAATTATGATCTTAATATATAATTAAATTTTCCATTAAACATGGGAGGAAATCAATCTTTTTTCATTAATTATAGCATTAAATATATAACATATAGAGCTTCAAATTTAGTTTCCCATGGATATATTATCGAAATTCTCTAATATTTTAATAGGGTAGTATATATGTTTGAGTATGTATAGTCACTTTGATATTTCCTGTATAGTTTGACATTACCTGTTCTTTTCAGTTAATTCTACTTTAAAACATAGCAATGCGAAAAATAAGAAGAAGGAACTCATTAAAATTGGAGTATTAATTTGGTTGGATTGGGTTGTTTTACCTCTGAGCGGCACTTTTTTGCACACCAGGTCACATGGACCCCGAAGGCTCAGAGAAGGTTTGGGGAGGGGACCCACTGGAACAGCTGTTGGGAGACAGATTGTAGCCTCCCGTCAAGGCCATCCAGCGTGTTCTTTAACGTGCACAGGGTATGGCTCTCCCGAACACGGGGCCACGGCTTAACGTCCCATCAGACGGACGGCGGGCTTTCCAAGCCCATCGGTGTCCCCTACTGACCGTGGGCAAAGGCGGGAATTTTGCGGAGATAAATCTCAACGCTGACCCAGCTGGGACTCGAACCCGGGAACTGCAGATTACGAGCCTGGCGCGCTACCGACTGAGCCACCCCGCCCCGTATTAATTTGGAGTAATTAGGCATGTTTGAAAAATCTACCTAACCGCCTCCCGGACTCGAACTTGCAAATGCTAATGATGTTAATTTCTAAAAAATGAGTGTCACTATTAGTGAGATTTATTCCTTCCTATGAAATTGGTGGCCGACCTGAGGCGTGCAATGTTATTTTCATCAATTCACCAATATTTTACTTGATATATGGCTATAAAGGCTTGGTTGAAATTGGGTATAAATAGCTTATAGCGTTCCAACACTTGGAACTTCAAGAGAGCATGATCAGCCATCATAACCTTCCTTAACCCTCATCAGTCTCTCAAAGTCAGTCACGCTGAAGCGTTAAGGTCAATTTCGACAAAACTTTCCTTAAGTGAGAAAAAACTTTTAAAAACCGATAAAATATTTATTCTAGCATTATTTAAGCAAAGCTTACGTTTATTGCTGTTATACTTGTAATTTGCAGTTATATTTGTTATATGAATGAACAAATTGTTATATACACCCCGATAACAATATGCAAAACAGAAGTATCGCGTCCAGTCACGTGGGATGATGAAACTGGCAATGCCTATAAATAGAGCAAGTCTCTACGCATTGGAAACCAGTCACGGAGAAGTAATCATGGATAAAGGCAGCAATGTAAGTGAATTTGACCGTGGCCAGATAGCAGGTGCGAGAGCGGGAGAAATGTGGATGTAAACGTGCAATTGAATCTCGCGGTGAGGGCAGGCTGTCCCGCATCCTTACAAGATATCGCATGGCAAATGTGGAGCAGATAACGTCGGAATTGAATGAGGGCTCGTCCATAAACTTATGCACAAAGACTATCCGTCGTACCAGGAAGAAATAGGCTATGACAGTCGACACCCAGATCGTGTCCCCTTGTTGACTGCAAGGGACCGAAAGATTAGGCTGCAGTTTGCAAAGGCCTTATTGCACTTGGAGTGCAGAGGACGGGAAACATGTCATCTGGTCTCGCGAATCACGGTTTCAACTCTATCACGCTGACGGGTTGTTGGGTTGTTTTACCTCTGAGCGGCACTTTTTTGCATACCATGGGCTAAATGGCCAGGTCACATGGACCCCGAAGGCTCAGAGAAGGTTGGGGGAGGGGACCCACTGGAACAGCTGTTGGGAGACAGATGGTAGCCTCCCATCAAGGCCATCCAGCGTGTTCTTTAACGTGCACAGGGTATGGCTCTCTCGCACACGGAGCCACGGCTTAACGTCCCATCCGACGGACGGCGGCCTTTCGAAGCTCATCGGTGTCCCCTACTGACCGTGGGCAGGGCGGGGAATTTTGCGGAGATAAATCTGAACGCTGACCCAGCTGGGACTCGAACCTGGGAACTACAGATTACGAGCCTGGCGCGCTACCGACTGAGCCACCCCCGCCCCACACGCTGACGGGAGGGTAGATGTGTAGCACATGAAGCGATGGACCCAGCTTGCCAAGTTGGGGTCATACAGGCAGGTGGAGTAGGTGTAACAGTTTGGCGTGCGTTTACATGGACTTCTTTGGGGCCCTCATACCTGTTGAGACCTCTGTCACCGGCACAAGTTATGTGAACAACCCTGCCGACCATCTACACACGTTCGTAACGATTCTCTTTCCGCACCATGACGCCATCTTTCAACAGGGCAAAACCACACGGCATACTTTCCGAGTGGCGACCAAATGGCTCCAGGAACATTCAAGTGAGTTTACTTTACTCGAATGGTCCCCTCGATCGCCGGACCTCAACTCCATTAAAAATTTGTGGGACGAATTGGAAAGATCTGTTCGAGCCCGCCAATCCTCACCGGCAACTGTGGATGCTATACGACAGAAGATACTCGCTTCATGGTCGGCAATACTTCCTCCGCATCTTTAACACCTCATTGAGTCCTTACCAAGACATCTGGCTGTTGTTGTGAGGGCAAAAGATGATCGACAGGTTATTAAGCAAGTGCATATAATAATTTGTCCATTCAGTTTATTTGTAACAAAATTATATATTGTTTCATGTAACTGCCACAGATATTTTTCAAGTAAGTTTTTCACAATTATCCTACACAATGGAAACTTTATTATCAGAATTCATGCAACAACGGGAGCGGCCCTTTTTTGGCATTGTTTTGGTGCAGTTGATGTAGAAGTTTTGGCGTTACGTCAGTTTTTGCATTTTTTTATATCCCTTACAAAATGTTTGACAATGGTCGCTCTTGTCGGCGGGGGGGGGGGGACAAGACCATTGTCAAAAATTTTGTAAGAGATATGGGGGGTGGGCATTCTCACACATACACTTCCACATTTTTATTTTTAATAAATTAACGTCTCGGAAAATGTTTCTGTAAATTCCAATTTGAATCAACATTTTCGAATAGCAGAGATGCATTAGAAATAAAAATATTCAACCTTTGAATGCAAAAGAGCTATCGGCCATGGCGGAGTGTTTGCTTATACACATCAGACCATCTCATGTGTAATACAACAAAACGTGAGACATCGATGAGAATTGGGGTCTAATTAACAAGAGAACTTTGCCGTTATTACGTAGGGAACACAAAATCAGAGAAAGCAAAGACATCGCATGTTGTAGAGCAGTTTTATTTTCTTGCAATAACTTTTAATAGTAAAACTATTAAAATATTTTTAATAGTTGTAAAAATAAATGAAAGAAAATGCGCTGCCTGGATAAATTACCATGTGCAGTTCTTCGTATGCGAAGTACAGTCGCTCAAAAAAGTATCCGAACGCTATGGTTGATTACAGATATCAGAAAAAATATCTGGCATATTTTTTTTTTAGAAATTAGTAATCTGGCAACCTTCGTGTCACGTGACATGAAGGTTGAATTAGCACTAATTTCTAACAAAATTGTTGCCAGATATTTTTTCTGAATTCTGTAACCAACCATAGCGTTCGGATACTTTTTTGAGCGACTGTACCACGAATCATGCCAATGTATGCAAAACGTCGGTCTCAGGTAAATATTCTATGTCACTGCAAAGTCCATAACAGCCGTTAAGGCATACCGGACAACAAAGTCAGTTGCACCATGGGTAAAAAGTCTGATCTGACTGACTTTTATAGAGGGCATGTCGTTGGGGTGTGATGGGCAGAAGCAACCGAAATGGAGGCGATGGAACTCAACGGAAAATCACGGGCACAATATTCGAAGTGTATGGAGAATAGCGAAGGTCTCAAAAAAGTCTGCTAATTGTGGCAAATGCGTGAGAAAACAGATTCTTAAAGACAGGGACAGGCGTTTGTTGGCACAAACTGTATGGCAAAACGGAGCTGCTACAGTTCATCAGCTGAAAGAATGACATCTAGCAGTACTTCAAAACCCGTTTTAACGAGAACTATATGCAGACAATTGAAAAACCATGAAATATGGGAATTCTACCATGATAAATACGACGAAGTATTAGGTAGGTGTTCATAATAATTCGGCCAGGCAATGTATATATGTATAAATGATAATTTTGATTATTCAATCTTTTAACTGGCGTTTGGGTTGGGTTGGGTTGTTTTACCTCTGAGCGGCACTTTTTTGCACACCATGGGCTAAATGGCCAGGTCACATGGACCCCGAAGGCTCAGAGAAGGTTGGGGGAGGGGACCCACTGGAACAGCTGTTGGGAGACAGAGGTAGCCTCCCGTCAAGGCCATCAAGCGTGTTCTTTAACGTGCACAGGGTATGGCTCTCCCGCACACGGGGCCACGGCTTAACGTCCCATCCGACGGATGGCGGCCTTTCCAAGCCCATCGGTGTCCCCTACTGACTGTGGGCAGGGCGGGGAATTTTGCGGAGATCAATCTCAACGCTGACCCAGCTGGGACTCGAACCTGGGAACTACAGATCACGAGCCTGGCGCGCTACCGACTGAGCCACCCCCGCCCCCACTGGCGTTTGAAAAATAAAGTTAATAAGCCTGTTTCAAGTACGATGTCACTATGAATTTAATGGCAATTATTTTAAGGGAAAAAATTGTCTTGAACTGGGTACACCCCCACGACCTCCTGATAACATGTCGGGTGCTCTGACCGCTGAGCTACCGGATGCTGATCAAGATCTCCTCTTATTAATGTTATGAACTTTCTGTTTGATCGACGTTAAATTCAGAATGATATCGTCCTTGATAGTTGAACAAATACAACGAGATATCTCTTCAACTTAAGTAAAAAAGTCTCTCTCTCATTATTGGTATCATTTTTATTTCTATAATATTGAAGTACTGTTTTTTGTCTAAATAACACTAGCTTTTAATATTGTCTCTAAAAATAATCATCATCTTAAAATTTTTAAAGACTTACGATACGGGGATTTAAAGAAATATTTAGTAGGGTACATTTCTGTGTAGGCCCACAAGCTTTACGATTGTGTTTATAATATTTTAAACAGCTTAGGATTCAATAATTATTGAAAGATTTCATGGTGGGCTTGGCATGGGCTCAAACATGTGAGACTGAAATTACCTCTAGTACCGAGTAATCATCGTACCTCTGTAGAGTGAATACATGATGCATTTCCTTGATGCCGTTGTTATTTTTGGACACCGAAAGGAAATGACGTCAAAGCATCGCCTTGTTTTATTCCCTCGCCTATCTCTGATTTTCTTTTTATATTCACATCTATGAGAATTGGGGAAAATAACAAGAGAACTTTGCCGTTATTACGTAGGGAACACAAAATCAGAGAAAGCGAAAACATCGCATGTTGTAGAGCAGTTTTATTTTCGTTTCAATACCTTTACAGCATCGCACAATCAATACATGTGCAGACATTTCCTGTCTGAATATTTGCGTGGTTTCTTCGGTGGATGTGAGGAGAAGCGAAAATTCCCCAAGTACAGTTCCTAAATACATAACATTTTTGGTTCATCATTTAAAAAATCAAATGAAATAAATTTGCATATGACATTCTTTTCGCATTTCAGTACGTCGAAAATTTGCGTAAGTATACTTTTATATTCACGTTCTACTAGTTTTGATTTTGGTTTATCTTCTATAGTTTTCTATTTGTTGCCTCTGTGGAACAGTGGTATCGCGTTGGTTTGTAGTGATTCTGCAGTAGTCTAGGTTCGAGTTTCAGTACAGCACAGTTGCTTGTTGGTGTATGTGTGTTGCATTGAAAATCCCGAACATGCTTGATAGAGCTTCTAGGTTATCTTCGTGCTTAATAATATATATGCAAGCAGGATAAGATCACGAAGGATAAAGGGGTTGGATTGGGTTGTTTTTCCTCTGAGCGGCACTTTTTTGCACACTATGGACTAAATGGCCAGGTCACATGGAACCCGAAGGCTCAGAGAAGGTTGGGGGAGGGGACCCACTGGAACAGCTGTTGGGAGACAGATGGTAGCCTCCCGTCAAGGCCATCCAACGTGTTCTTTAACGTGCACAGGGTATGGCTCTCCCGCACACGGGGCCACGGCTTAACGTCCCATCCGACGGACTAAATTATTATTAATAAATTATTATTAAATTATTACCAAGCCCATCGGTGTCCCCTACTGACCGTGGGCAGGGCGGGGAATTTTGCGGAGATAAATCTCAACGCTGACCCAGCTGGGACTCGAACCTGGGAACTACAGATTACGAGCCTGGCGCGCTACCGACTGAGCCACCCCCACCCGAAGATAAAGGGGAAGGGGGGAGAGACAAGTGACGCAATCGAACCGGAAGAAAAGGAAGGGTAGAAAAGAGATTGGATGTCCATTGCAGCATAATATTTTCCCCCTCTGTTTTAGAGGTCTTTAAAAACTTCCTTGAAAAATACGCGAAATATGTTTATAATTAAGTTTTATTTATTTTTGCCCCATTACCCTTACTACCATTCTCAGAAGGGAGGAGATGAGGGGGGAACAGCAATGTTGAAATTAATTCATCATATTTAGTCGCATTTTCCTCTAAAACACTTATTTAAGAAGTTACTGAGATAGGAATCTCATTTGTTACTGACGAAAGAATGGTCTGTCCTAATTTACTGAGGTTATAACACTCAGTTTCCGATTAATACGAATTCTAATAATTTCTAATAATGGATAACTGAGATTATAAACACCCAGCTTCAGAGTAACACGAATTCTAAAAATGTTTAATAATGTGGTCACTGAGATTATAAACATCCAGTTTCCAACTAACACGAATTCTAAAATTTTTAACAATGTGGTCACTGAGATTATAAACACCCAGCTTCTGACTAACATGAATTCTAATAATTTTTAATAATGTGGTCACTGAGATTATAAACACCCAGCTTCCGAGTAACACGATATCTAAAAATTTTTAATAATGTGGTCACTGAGATTACAAACATCCAGTTTCCGACTAACACGAATTCTAAAATTTTTAATAATGTGGTCACTGAGATTATAAACACCAAGCTTCTGACTAGCACGAATTCTAATAATTTCTAATAATTTGGTCACTGAGATTATAAACACCCAGCTTCCGAGAAATATGAATTCTAAAAATTTTTAATAATGTGGTCACTGAGATTATAAACACCCAGTTTTCGACTAACACGAATTCTACTAATTTGAAATAATGTGTCACTGAAGTTATCATCACCTATTCTCCGACTAACATGGATTCTACTAATTTCTAAAAATGTGGTCATTGAGGTTATGTACACTCAGTCTCCGACGAACAAGGATTCTACTATTTGAAAAAAATTATTGCCGACGACGCGGGACTTGAACCCGCGACTCTCCATATAAATGTCAGAGAGCTCTACCGGTTAAATCAACCATCGGACAATAATTTTTTCCAGAATATTTTTGAAATAAATATTTATTAAATTACATATCTACAGGTAATCTTTGTATTTACTATGGATTGAAAATTCTACTAATTTCTAAAAATGTGGTCACTGAGGTTATATACACCCAGTCTCTGACTAACAAGGATTCTACTAATTTCTAATAATAGGGCCACTAAAGTTATATCCGATTCAATCAATTATCAAAGGAAATTATACTTTTGTATAACTAACATAAATATTAATAAAGATTATTATATTATTATTATTAATAATAATTCGATTTAAATAATGTGGTCACTGAAGTTATAAACACCCAATCTTCTAACACGAATTCTACTAATTTCTAATACCCTCATCTTCATTACTCGACAAGAATTTTACAACAATCTTTTTCTTACTTTCAATCTTTATTTCATTCTCTACAATCGTCTGCATGTAAACATGTATTAGAATACATTAGTTTCCATAAATTAAGGAATAGTCCTATGTTATATCACTAGAAAGATCCATTGTAGATCTGAACTTCGAAAATAACTTTCGTTTTGAAAAATGTGACAATAGATCAGGCATGGCCAACTGTTTTTGCCCGCGGGCCGGATTGGAAAAAAAAATATTTTCACGGGCCGGACGAAATATTAAAATTGAAAAATGTTAAACAAAACACTTATTTCTTTAAGTAAACAAAATTTTATTATGAAATTTGTTTATGAATAATTTTAAGTAAATCAATACAACAAATTAACATAATAACTAATGCGACGTGTGAGGCGGTTTGCATCGCTTATTATTTTTTTAATATCTGGTTCTATACTTGTAGTAGCTATTCTTAACACAGCCTCCAAATGTAAATCATTCAATCTTGATAATAATTTTTGATAATAATAAGATTTTCTTTATAACGGAATGTTTTTTAAACAATATAGAAGTATCGAGAATTCATTCGATTAATTACTAGAAGCTAAATGCTAATATTGAAAAATTGTTCGCGGGCCACATAAATTCATTACGCGGGCCGGATCCGGCCCGCGGGCCGTATGTTGGCCATGCCTGCAATAGATAAAGATCTTAATGAAATATATCAATATCTTGATTTTCAACATTCCTTGAGTAATATAATGAGTTATGGACGTTTGAATATTTAACTCTAACAGTGTCAGTCACAAAAAAAAGACTTCAGAAATTAATTAAACCTGGAATAAGTATTGCATCAAAGTGTGTAATAAAATTAGTGTTTATTTCAGAAGTTTGTGTAAAGACTTACTACACTCTTCATCAGTTTTGTGTAAGTTTCTTAAGAATGGCATTTTTCAGAATCACTTATCATCAGTTCGGCATAGTAGATGAGACGTTACAGCACAAAACACTAACTTGTTTCTTCGATATTCTAATTCCCAGTCTCTGTAATGTTTTTCCATTCGAAAACAGAAAAATCGATGGAAGCTGAATTTATTTCAGCTTGTTTAGCCAACTTTGTGGAAGTGGACATCGGCTTTCACTCAACGCCCAAATGGCGATAGAAAAACAAGTCTTAACAACACGTAACAGATTCGAGGCGACATTTGTTGGTTCTCGCTCGTCATTTATCTGTTCACTCGGCGAGACATGCAACTCTAGGAAGTTGAGAGATGATCCCTTTCCTCTGCATCTTCCTTGATTTTTCTTTGTTATTTTTTTCGTGTTCCGCCAAAAAAGCAAAAAGATGTTTGCATCTGCTCTTCTTCAAAATCCAGAATCAGTCGACTTAGTTTTTTTTTAGCGAGGAAAAGAAATAATTTTTTTAACCGATACGAAAGACATTTGGGAGGATGTTATTTACATTTGCTAACTCGTTTGTTTATGTAAAAGACAAAAATTCCAGCAATTTCAAAGTCCATGTTTGGTTTCATCTCACCTAGTACTTCTCTCAATGTAAAGCACAATTTTGCCGGTTTTTTTTCTCCATGTGATAAGGCGCTCCAAAGACTGCATCATCCGATTGAATGACCGAGGAATGTGGATGCATCAACTGCTTCCGAGCATCAGTTGGGAGGAAATGAGATGCGAAATCAACGGTCTGCTTCATTTGACTTGGTGGCCAACAGGTGCTGAATTTCTCCTCTTTTCCATCTGAGTGCTTAAAATACAGAATCGTAAAACTGGTTCATTGGTAAAAGTTGAGTTTTGTTTAGGAGAATTGAGTGAAAGGATTTTTAAACTTTGTATGATCTACAGCATTTTCATCAATTCACGAAACTTAAAACACTTAAAATTATTAATTAAATAATTGGCAGAGGAAGCATAACGATCAATATTAATGTATTAAAGCATCCCATCATTTAAAATTAACAGTCTTTTCTGATATACACCCGCCTTTAATATTGGCATCGTGGCCTGTTGCTTTCCTCCATTCTGTATTCTTTATTTTCTGATATATATATATACCTCTTCCTTAATATTGGCATCGTGATCTGTTGTCTACCTCCATTTTGTATTCATTGCTTTCTGATGTACACCTCGTCTTTAACATTGGCATCGTGTTCCGCTGTTTACCTCCATTTTGTATTAGTTCTTTTCTCATATATACCTCTACTTTAATATTGGCATCGTGTTCTGCTGTTTAGCTCCATTTTGTAATCCTTCTTTTCTGATATATACCGCTTCTTTAAATATTGATATCATGCTCTGTTTTCTTTTCCTTTATTTTGTATTCGTTCTTTTCTAATATTCATCTAGTCTTTATTATTGGCATCTTGCTCTGTTGTTTTCCTTCATTTAGTATTAGTTTGAGTTTTATTTTATTGGTATCAAATCGTCTTTAATATTGGCTAAAGAAGATACAGGGAGAAGTTCAGCATCTTTTAGGGAGTAATATAAACTCGAGTATCGTATAGATAGCATTGGGAGAAGTCAGCTATACAGGGAATGAACACAGATGTGACATACTTTTGTATTGATCGCTGCTGTTGTTTGTGAAAGAAATTCTGAATGTAGATTGATTCTTTACATTTATTCTTCGGAGGACCAAGTTTTTTCCCCTTTATTCATACCAAGCATTTTATTAAACTAACCGTAGAAATATCTCTGAAACCGAATTTTAAATTACATGATACAACAGTAAATTATGTATTTAATTTTTATGCATTTATAATATTCTACACAACTCTTGGAAATATTGCTAAACTGTTAAGAAAGTAAACTTAAATAAGTAAAAAAATTATATTTTCCAAGTTTGGAACGGAGCCAAGAATTCACAGTTGTACGAAAAAAGAGTTCGGAAGATGTGTATCGAACCAACCTAAGAACAGCGTGTTCATAAACTGTAATCTTACTGCTGCAGCCTGTCACATTCAACCTAAGTAAACTTATTACAGCACTTCTCTATAATAATAGATACATGTAATAAAGATTTTATGTATTTTTAGAATAAACATTAATTATCGCTAAGTGCAACAGTCCATTAAAAGTGTGGGCAATTTATCTGTTAGCTTTCTTGCGTTTTTTTTCCACTCAGGATTGATTTTTCATCGTAAAAGTTCTCATCTATGAACAATTACGAGGATCTATGCAAGATTCAACGCTGCCGTCCGTCGGATAGGACGTTAAGCAGTAACAACTTGTGCCGGAGAGCCATACACTGTGCACGATAAAGTTGAGAAAAACTGAAAAATGTCCATTTTTTTTCGTTTAATAATGTATACAATAACACACTGGATGTTCTTGGCTGGAGGCTGCTATCTGTCTCCTAGCAGCTTTCTAGTGGATCCTTTAATCCCACTCTTGTTTGAGTTCTCGGGGTCCCCGTGACCTGGCCATTTAGCCCACTATGAAAAAAAGCACCGCTCAGAGGTAAAACAACCCCTCTAAGTCCTATTTTTCTCCTCTTCTCCCCGCCAAATACACCAACAGCAACACCCAAAAAATACCCAAAGATTTTCTCTCTGTGCACTCAGTTGTATAGTTCTTATCGTGAGCAGTGGACTATTTTTTCAACACTTAAAATTACATATATGGTGTCTTTATTTAACCATACTTAGGAGATATATTATTAAACAAAAAAAAGAATGGACATTTTTTAGTTTTTCTTTTGCTGCAGACGTACCTTATTACAATATTGACCTCTGAAGTTTAGAAAGTAAACAGAGAGAATCTGAATTTCAGCAGGATGGAATATTTACTCAAGATCACCGAGTGTATCCCCACAGACTTTCATAACAAATGGTTGCCTCAATAGATATTCCGTTTTCATTTCGTCATAGTTGCGTTCTTGTGGCTTCAGAAGATTGGAAATTTGAAGCATATCGAAGTCAACTCTTCAAACTACATGGTACGATTTTCCCTGTATAGCTCTTTCAAACACAAATCTATTTTACCACCAGAAGTCGTCCATCCACTATTTTGGCTTTCGACTCGATTTTAGTAACAACTGAGATTTTTTTTTTGTCAAGTTGTGGAGCAGTTTTCAGATTCTTGTACCAAATTCAGGCAGAATTTTTAGAACGATTGCAAAATTTAATTGAATTCAACAGAATAAAATGCAAAAACAGTTGAGCGTAAACCAGATGCGTGGTAAAAAATGGCTTATCTTTTAAACGTTCTGCATCAATATTTCAACAGAAATGTAAAATCGCAGGGGACTTGACACACATATTAATTTTTTTGTTATCTATTACGCATCAGCTTGTTTCATTATTTTTTATTGTAGTTTTCAGAATATTTGCTACCTTCACAACAAAATGATCACGAAATTTGACATAATTTCTGAGAACTACGACCAAAAATATTCCAAACGATCAATTTTTAGCTCTCTAGCCCTGATAGATCTTTATTTGATATTTGATCTCGAAGAACTCTCCTGATCCGAAATTTTTAACGTTTTCTAACATCTACAACCCGAAACACCTCCATACACAAAACTTCACATTTCTAGCACTCGTGGATCATGGTTTACCTATACGTGACCCCATTTAACCTTGAAGGATACGTCGGAGGTCAAATTTCAGATTTGTCCCGAAATCTATGACCGGATTACTCATAGCCAAAAATTCCAGGTGCTCTATCATTTCTGCATCATAGAATTAGCGTGATTCCATGTCGACCATCAGTCATTCACTCACAATCTTCTACATATATTGGGAGCGGGGGTGGCTCAGTCGGTAGCGCGCCAGGCTCGTAATCTGTAGTTCCCAGGTTCGAGTCCCAGCTGGGTGTGCGTTGAGATTTATCTCCGCAAAATTCCCCGCTCTGCCCACGGACAGTAGGGGACACCGACGGGCTTGGAAAGGCCACCGTCCGTCGGATAGGACGTTAAGCCGTGGTCCCGTGTGCGGGAGAGCCATACCCTGTGCACGATAAAGAACACGCTGGATGGCCTTGACGGGAGGCTACCATCTGTCTCCCAACAGCTTGTTCCAGTGGGTCCCCTCCCCCAACCTTCTCTGAGCCTTCGGGGTCCATGTGACCAGGCCATTTAGCCCATGGTGTGCAAAAAAGTGCCGCTCAGAGGTAAAACAACCCAACCCAACCCTACATACATTGAGATGCAAGTTTATTAGATGCACCATCCCTCATCACATAAATGGTTCATTCCAACACGTAATACATCAAGTGGCGGTGTGCGGTATAAATCAAGAAGACCAGCTCTTCAAGCATCAGTTAAAGTTTCATTGAGCGTCGGAACAGGCAAAACGAGCGACCCGAGAGACTTTGAATGTGACATGATAGATAGTGCTACGCATGCAGGTTCTGGTATATCCCAAACGGCCGTCGTCCTGGGATTTTCATGCATAACCGTTTCAAGGGTTTACTAAGAATGATGCGAAAAGCAAAAAATTACCAATGATCGGCGATTCTGTGGACGTAAACAGCTTGTGGATCAGAGAATACAAAGGGAACTGGCGAGAATCGTGCAAGCGAACCGACAGGCCACATCCAAGCAAATCATAGTAGAATTAAACTTTGGTGTGCAGAAGGTCATCTCCGAATGTACCACGTATCGGACCTTGTCTTGAATGGGCTACAACAGCTGCCGACCATGTTGAGTGTGACGTTGTCAGCGAAGCACACTAAAGTGCATCTCCAATAAGCGATGGAGCATCGACACTTGACTTTCGAGAACTGGAAAAAGGTAGAGTATTCGGATAAATCAAGGTTCCTTTTGCATCATTCTGATGGAAGGATAAGAATTTGACGCAAGCAACACGAGGCCTTAGAGCCATCTTGTCTGGTATCAACAGGGCAGGTTGTTGGTGGAGGTGCGATGATGTGTGAATGTTTTCCAAGCACCCATTAGGCGCCCTGATACTCATCGAAGGACATCTGAACACCACGGCGTATTTGAACATTCATTGTTGACCAAGTCCATCCCTTCATGGCGACAGTTTATCCTCACTCAGATGGACACGTTCAGTATGATAATGAACCTACTCACAATAACATCACCGAATAGTTCTAGGAACATGCCGACAAGTTTTCCTTGCTTCATTGGTCCTCACAGTCCCCACAGCTAAACCATATCGAGTATTTTTGGAATGAGATTGCAAGGCTGTTCGCAACAACTTAAAAGCAATGAAGGAATGTTCAACCATGCAATCACTTAAATGTCATAGAAGAGAATATTTATTCTTGCAAGGAAAGCAAAATTCGTCAGGATTAAGGGCTTGAAATCCACCTGTGTTTTAGGATTCATTTGTCTTTCATCTGAATGAAAGACAGAATTTCGATTCATTTGTCTTTCATCTGAATGAAAGACAGAAGTTGTGCAGGAATGTATACCATGCAATCTCTGGAATGAGATTGCATGGTACAACATTCCTGCACAACGCATCCAGCATCTTTTAACTTCCATGCCCCGACGAATTCGGGCTGTTCCGAAAGATAAAGGAGGAGCAACACGCTACTTGGCAGGTATATCTAATAAATTGGCATCTCAATGTATAGCGAAATGACTATCATGGATCCCCAAGAGGCGTGCGTAGTTGAAAATTCTCATTCGTATTCAGAAACTCTAGCGATCGATCTCCAAAGTTCTGCGATTGTGTATTGCTTCAGCAACAGATTATTATATTTGAAGCTCTATATATTAAAACTGAGAGACTACCAACTATTCAAACACTAAATAACTTCACCAGAGAACAAACTGCTTAAGTAAATCCAGCTATTTTAGAGCGATTGTATCTAGACAGAGCTGTTGAAGAACATATCTGTTCCAGTGCTTGCTATAGTGATAATATATAGCAATACAGGCTATTGATGTCGCCAGTGGCATTACGTCAAATGCTTCAACTGGCGACAAACTAACTTCAGATGAAAGACAAATGAATCCTAAAACACAGGTGGATTTCAAGCCCTTAATCCTGACGAATTTTGCTTTCCTTGCAAGAATAAATATTCTCTTCTATGACATTTAAGTGATTCGAAAGAGGAAATTGGTTTGATTGATGGTCAAGAGGTCTTCTCAGAGAGCATATCAAACTCCTGTTATACCGCAAAAATGCCAGGAAATAAGATATGCACCATGTGCTCAGACAGCCTAAAAACTGGATTGATGTTCATAAGAGTTTAATTGCTTTTGTTCTCGAAGATTTCACAGCCGAGAAGACTTGTGAGACAATTCGAGCAACGTCTTCTCAGGATTATAATGCCTTTATCACCTGTTTTGAGAAAGAAAAAATTTCTTTTCATACTTACAGCATAAATCTGACAACAATTTTAATATTATCTCGGACATCCCAGACAATGTTTCTTGTAATGACTTGGCAACAGAACTCATGTGAATAAGCTTTACATCTCTCAAAGTTTCCAAACTAACGAAACATAAAAATAAAATCTTCATTACCAATATTCCTAAAAGAATTAGCTAAAACCAATACAAATAAAAAGGTCTATGACATCTCTGACTTATTTCACCTAAAGATATGAATAGAATCATTCCAGAGGAAATTTTCCGACAAAATGCCATGTGCCAGCGCATTATGGGATATTTATTTATATATGGTCAGCGGATTTTATTTATATATGGTCAGAGGATTTTATTTATATATGGGATATATCTAATACTACAGATCAATCAGTGCCTTCGGTACCTTTTGATTTCTAGCCTGTCACATAGTTCTCTATTTGACCTTGAACGCAACAACGGATCTGAAAATTCCTCTTATTACTGAGTCCTCCTAAGAGAGAAAATCCCTCTTATTTCTGAGTCCTCCTAAGAGAGAAAATCCCTCTTATTAATGAGTGCTCCTAAGAGAGAAAATCCCTCTTATTACTGAGTGCTCCTAAGAGAGAAAATCCCTCTTATTACTGAGTCCTACCAAGAGAGAAAATCCCTCTTATTAATGAGTCTTCTTAAGAGAAAAAATCCCTCTTATTACTCAGTCCTCCCAAGAGAGAAAATCCCTCTTATTACTGAGTCCTCCTAAGGGAGAAAATCCCTCTTATTACTGAGGGCTCCCAAGAGAGAAAATCCCTCTTATTACTGAGTCCTCCCAAGAGAGAAAATCCCTCTTATTACTGAGACCTCCCAAGAGAGAAAATCCCTCTTATTACTGAGTCCTCCCAAGAGAGAAAGTCCCTCTTATTACTGAGTCCTCTTAAGAGAGAAAATCCCTCTTATTACTGAGTCCTGCCAAGAGAGAAAATCCCTCTTATTAGTGAGTCCTCCTAAGAGAGAAAATCCCTCTTATTACTGAGTCCTCCTAAGAGAGAAAATCCCTCTTATTAGTGAGTCCTCCTAAGAGAGAAAATCCCTCTTATTACTGAGTCCTCCTAAGAGAGAAAATCCCTCTTATTACTGAGTCCTCCTAAGAGAGAAAATCCCTCTTATTACTGAGTCCTCCCAAGAGAGAAAATCCCTCTTATTACTGAGTCCTCCTAAGAGAGAAAATTCCTCTTATTATTTCTAGAAATAGCGGTATTTATCGATTTTTATCTCTCCAGCACTGGTATACCAAAATTCGACCTTTGACTTCGAAGGACCCATTGCATCCAAAACTTGGCTTTTTAGGTACACCAATAATATAACCAATCTATAACTCAAAATACCATCAGGCACCAATTTTCTAGCACTCTAACAACGGCAGATCTATATCTGATCTCTGATCTCGAAGGACCCAGAACATCCCAAATTTCTCAACATTTCTGAGATCTTTAACTGAATACACCCCCAGGAACCACATTTTAGCTCTCTAGCACTGGTAGATTTAAATTTGACCTTTGACCTCGAAGTATCCCGCAGTCCCGAAATTTCGTAATATTTCTGAGATCTACAACTGGAAACAACCACATACATCAATTTTCTCGTTTCTAGCACTCGTAGATCATGGTTTGACCTCTACGTGACCTCCATTTAACCTTGACGGACACGTCGGAGGTCATGTTTTGGATTTTTCCTAGAAATCTACGACATGGATTACCCCTAGGTGCTAATTTTTAGAACTCTACCATTTCTGCATCATAGTTAAAATTAGCGATTCCTTGTCAAGTCAATCACTCAGAATTGTCTATAAATACGATATATAATATATAGACGATATTGAGTGATTGACTGATTGCTGACTGACTGACAGGAGATCACGCTAAAACTATGATGCAGAAATGGTAGAGCCCTAAACATTTGCACCTAGGGGTAATCCATGTCGCAGATCTCTGGAAAAAATCCTAAATGTGACTTCCGACGTATACTTCAAGGTCAAATAGAGGTCACATGGAGGTCAAACCATGATCTACGAGTGCTAGAAACGCAAAAATTGGTGTCTGCGGTGTTTCGTGTTGTAGATGTCAGAAACATTATGAATTTTTGGATTCAGAGGATCGTCTATATATATAGATATATAGATATCTATATATATATAGACGATTG
Organism: Ryuthela nishihirai; assembly: GCA_038380435.1. Taxonomy (NCBI): domain Eukaryota; kingdom Metazoa; phylum Arthropoda; class Arachnida; order Araneae; family Heptathelidae; genus Ryuthela; species Ryuthela nishihirai. The sequence continues at coordinate 38,828,963 of JAWZYU010000018.1, read as the reverse complement.
TGAGTGATTGATTGATGGCTTACTGATTGACTAACGGTTGACAGGAGATCCTACTAATTCCCATTATGATGCAAAAAATGGGAGAGATCTGAAAATTTACATCTAGGTATAATCCTGCCTGTAGACCTCCGTAAAAAACCGAAATATGAGAAAGGTAAAACAGAGATCACATAGAGGTTAAACCTTGATCCACGAATGCTAGAAACGTGAAAAATTAGTGTCTGGGTGTTGCAGATATCGGTAACTACGAAATTTTGGTAATGTTTTTGGTGCTAGAGAGCTGAATGGGGTATTTTGGGTTGCAGAGTTCGAAAATGTGGAAATTTGGTTGGAATGGGTCCTTCAAGGAGATATGTCACATATAGATCTACCGGTGCTCATCATCATCATCATCATCATCATCATCATCATCATCATCATCATCATCATCCTCGAGCAGCCATGGGCTACGGAGGTCCAACCAGACCGTGCAATTTAGTTCTCCAAGCAAGTCTATCCTGAGCTACATCTACTGCATCTGGCCACTGCACACCAATTCTAACAAGGTCCTGTTTGACATTGTCTGCCCACCGCATCCTAGGTCTCCCCTTCTTTCTGAGGCCTTTAGGCACACTGTTCATAACCTTATTCGCCAATCTATAATTATTCATACTGTCAACATGGCCAAACCAACGGAGTCTCTCTCTGCACAATATGCTGCTTAAAGGAGGTTACAAACTCCTTTGCCTAACCTCATCATTAGTTACAAAGTTGAACCACCTAATGCCCAAGATACTGCGTAAGCATCTAGGATCAAAATCATCTAGTTCCCTGTTATCTTGTTTACAAAGTGTCCAAGTTTCACTACCATAAATAACCCTAGAAAGAACCAAATTATTATACAGTCTAATTTTAGTCTTTAGGTGTATACGCCTATTTCTCCACACTCTCCATAGATTCTTAAAAGTCCCGGCAGCAATCCCTATTCGTCTGTTAATCTCATGCCGCACATCACAATTATCTGTTACATAGCTCCCAAGATAATTAAACTGTGACACCTGCTCAAGACTGCAACCATTCAGATTAACTGAATCACAGCATACCTGACCAATTTTCATCACTTTAGTTTTCTCTCTGTTTATAACCAAACCTACTCTACTACCAGTCTCATCAACAGCTTGAATGAAAGAGTTCATCTCATCAACATCATTTGCCAAAAGGACTAAATCATCAGCATAATCTAAATCAGACATTTTCGTATTTCCAGCCCATTTAAGGCCAAAATCTTTCCCTTGAAGTGAATTTCGCATAACATAATCAATAACGAAGCTAAAGAGAAAAGGAGACAAAATGCACCCTTGTCGAACACCAGAAGTAATGCTAAACCAATTGCTACAAGCCTTACCAACTCTCACACACGACTCAGTGTTATTATAGAGAGCTTCCATTATGGTAACTAACTTGTCTGGTATACCATATGATCTCACAATCATCCACAAATTATGACGTTCAACAGAGTCGAAAGCCTTTTTGAAATCAACAAAGCTAGCAACCAAAGGTTTCTGAAACTCTAAACATTTCTCAAGAATCTGCCTAAGTGAAAATATCTGATCCACACATCCCCTACCACTTCTGAATCCACATTGCTCATCACGCAATTGACTGTCAACCAGATTCTTAATTCTATTAAGCACAATCATGGAAAGAACTTTACCTGGAACAGAGAGTAGGCTAATACCCCTATAGTTATCACAAGAACTGCGATCACCTTTTTTGAAAATAGGGATAACAATAGCTCTGGTGAAATCCTTAGGAACCATGCCTTTATCATAAAAGATATTCAGAATTTCAGTCATCCAAGTGGTAACCGAAACATTTCCAGCTCTAAGCATTTCTGTAGTAATTTCATCTACCCCTGGGGATTTATGAAGTTTAAGTTTAGAAACAGCCAAAATAACTTCACATTGTGTTATAGGGCCAACATTAAAGCCACCAATGCATCTATCATCATTGCAAACAATGGGAATAGAACTAACCGCATTGTTTAGAACATCACTGAAATGCTCAGCCCACCTAGCCATGACAGAATCCTCACCTTCTATAACCTTACCTTGTTTATCCTTCAATCCCTGTGTACCTGTCCGTTTTCTACCACACAAAACATTAACTATCTGGTATAGCTCTCTGCTGTTGTGCTGTCTAACTGCTTCTTCGGCTTTGTCAGCCAAACCATCAAGCCAAAGATTCTTATCAGCAGCTAACTGATCTTTTACACGTTTATTAAATTATCTGTAATGTAATAATAATAGTGTAATATCTATTAGGGCTAGTAGGATATTGATTAAGGATATTCCTGCAGTTCTTTCTTTCCGAAATAAGCTCAAGTGCCTTATCACTCAGATAATTCTGTCTCTTCTGCTCCTTTTTTCCTAAAAGAGTACTGTTAGTGTCAAAAAAAGCCTGTTTGAAATGATCCCATTCTTCCTCAACTTCAGTAGTAAGCATAACATGACTGTCATAATGACTAAGTAACCTATCATGGTAAGCTTTGGCTATAACTGGGTCTTTCAGAGCTTCAGTATTAAAAGCAAATTTTTTAACCTTAGCACAACACTTTTTAAGTTTAAGTTGCAAGACACTTTTAACAATGTAATGGTCAGATCCGATTTCAGCTCCCCTATATGCCCTGGTATTTCTAACAGAACTAGCCCATTTGCTGTTAATTAATATATAAACATTTCACTATATATAATCAATCATATTCCTATGCAGCCCATCAGTTGAAACCCATGTGTACTTATGTATGTCGCGGTGTTTGTAATATGTGTTAGTTATTCTGAAACCATTGAGTTTACTTACCTGTAGGAGACGTTGCCCATTGCCATTGCAGCTACCAATAGCAAAAGGGCCAATCACCCCTCCCCAAAGGTCAGAGTCAGTACCAACTTTGGCATTGAAGTCACCAAGAACAAGGGTAATATCTCCTTTCTTGACAGAATTCAAAATATCCTGAAGTTGTTCATAAAACCTATCCTTCTCATCCTCATCGGCATCCTCAGTGGGGGCATAACAGCAGATAACATTCAGGTCTTTAATGCTTGTCTGAAATTTTGCTGTAAGAAACCTTTCATTAATGCACTCATATCCTAGAAGAGCATCACTAGCGTGCCTGCTGAGAAGCAGACCCACGCCTTGGTGATGCTTATTGTCGTCCCTCCCTGAAAAGAGAAATTTAAGATTATTTTTAAGAATCTGACCTTTATCTGTCCATCTGGTCTCATGCAAGCCGAGAATATCTAAATTATAATGGTGGAATTCTTGTGTGAGGACATCAAGAGAAAAAGCTCTGTGCAGAGTCCTCACATTCCAACTACCTATGGAGAGAAAATGGTTAGTAGGATGTTTAAAGAAACTACGTTTATTGAGAGAGGGAATGCCGACAATATCAAACAGCCCCCTAATCGCAGACATGGGGCAAAGACCCGGTGCTAGAGGGATAAAAAACGGGACCTTGATTTTTGTTTTTGGTCTGTAAATGGTAGCTAGGGAGTCACTGGAAGGAGAACTATGCACCAATCCCCTGTGATGATGTACAGAACCGGCCTGGCCTAGCACCTAATATCCGACCTCGCCTTCTCGTGGTCCAGACCGTTAGTACCTTTCAAAAGAGATACTCTCTTGTGTTGTGGAAGTGAACGGAAGTGGAGGGCTGCCAGATTAGTTTGGCCTACTGATCTGGACAACTCTGACTACTTTTTTTTCTACCCTGCAGAGGAGTGGTCAACCACACAGGGTCCTGGTACTGACAATATAAACCAACTGAACTGGACAGATATATGGCTCTGAGCTAGATTATGGATCCTGAATTTGCAGCACTGATGCGCTTCTGTGGAGGGAAAATCTTCCGCTGTGTTTTCTGTTTGTTTGTGGTTGACAGCCCCAAGTGAATAGATTCACAGGATATGTTTATCAGCTGGTGGATAATCCTGAGCAGAGGTCATCACAGGCACCTGAACTCTTGCTTCTATTGGTATCGTCAAATGCTACATTGGGGGAAGTTATCCAGTGTAGATGGCTTCAGCCTTTAGTGGTGGGGGAATGGGTCTTTGCCCCATGTCTGGGATTAGGGGGCTGTTTGATATTGACGCCATTTCCTCTCTCAATAAACATAGTTTCTTTAAGCATCCCACTAACCATTTTCTCTCCATAGGTAGTTGGAATGTGAGGACTCTGCACAGAGTTTTCTCTTGATGTACTCACAAAAGAATTCCACCATTATAATTTAGATATTCTCGGCCTGAAAGAGACCAGATGGACAGATAAAGGTCAGATTCTTAACAATAATCTTAAATTTCTCTTTTAAGGGAGGAACGATGATAAACATCACCAAGGCGTGGGTCTGCTTCTCAGCAAACACGCTAATGATGCTCTTCTAGGATATGAGTGAATTAATAAAAGGTTTCTTACACAAAATTTCAGACAAGCATTATTGACCTGAATGTTATCTGCTGTTATGCCCCCACTGAGGATGCCGATGAGGATGAGAAGGATAGGTTTTACGGACAACTTTAGGATATTTTGAATTCTGTCAAGAAAGGAGATATTACCTTTGTGCTAAGTGACTTCAATGCCAAAGTTGCCATTGACTCTGACCTTTGGGGAGGGGTAATAGGCCCTTTTGGTATTGGGAGCTGTAATGGCAATGGGCAACTTCTCCTACAGGTAAGTAAACTCAATGGTTTCAGAATAACTAACACATATTACAAACACCTCGACATACATAAGTAAACATGGGTTTCACCCGATGGACTGCATAAGAATATGATTGACTACATATTAATTAACAGCAAATGGGCTAGTTCTGTTAGGAATACCAGGTCATATAGGGGAGCTGAAATTGGATCTGACCATTACCTTGTTAAAAGTGTCTTGCATCTTAAACTTAAAAAGTATCTGAAATCATGCTAAAGTAAAAGGTTTACCTTTAATACTGAAGCTCTGAAAGACCCAGTTATAGCTAAAGCTTCTTTCCATGATTGTGCTTAATAGAATTAAGAATCTGGTTGACAGTCAGTTGCGTGATGAGCAATGTGGATTCAGAAGTGGTAGGGGATGTGTGGATCAGATATTTTCACTTAGGCAGATTCTTGAGAAATGTTTAGAGTTTCAGAAACCTTTGGTTGCTAGCTTTGTTGATTTCAAAAAGGCTTTCGACTCTGTTGATCGTCATAATTTGTGGTTGATTGTGAGATTATATGGTATACCAGACAAGTTAGTTAACATAATGAAAGCTCTCTATAATAACACTGAGTCGTGTGTGAGAGTTGGTAAGGCTTGTAGCAATTGGTTTAGCATTACTTCTGGTGTTCGACAAGGGTGCATTTTGTCTCCTTTTCTCTTTAGTTTGGTTATTGATTATGTTATGCGAAATTCACTTCAAGGGAATGATTTTGGCCTTAAATGGACTGGAGGTACGAAAATTTCTGTTTTAGATTATGCTGATGATTTATCCCTTTTGGCAAATGATGTTGATGAGATGAACTCTTTCATTCGAGCTGTTGATGAAACTAGTAGTAGAGTAGGTTTGGTTATAAACAGAGAGAAAACTAAAGTGATGAAAATTGGTCAGGCAGACTGTGATTCAGTTAATCTGAATGGTTGCAACTTGAGCAGGTGTCACAGTTTAATTACCTTGGGAGCTATGTAACAGATACTGGTGATGTGCGGCATGTGATTAACAGACAAATAGGGGATTGCTGCCGGGACTTTTAAGAATCTACGGAGAGTGTGGAGAAATAGGCGCATACACCTAAAGACTAAAATTAGACTGTATAATAGTTTGGTTCTTTCTAGGGTTAGTTATGGTAGTGAAACTTGGACACTTTGTAAACAAGATAACAGGGAACTAGATGCTTTTGATTCTAGATGCTTACGCAGTATCTTGGGCATTAGGTGGTTTAACGTTTTAACTAATGATGAGGTTAGGGAAAGGAGTTTGTAACCTCCTTTAAGCAGCATACTGTGCAGAGAGAGACTCCGTTGGTTTGGCCATGTTGCCCGTATAATTATAGATTGATGAATAGGGTTATGAACAGTGTGGCTAAAGGTTTCTGAAAGAGGGGGAGACCAAGGATGCGGTGGGCAGACAATATCAAACAGTACCTTATTAGAATTATTGTGCAGTGGCCGGATGTAGCAGATGTTGCTCAGGACAGATTTGCTTGAAGAACTAAATTGCACGGTCTGGTTGGACCTCCGTAGCCCATGGCTGCTTGATGATGATGACGACGATGGTGGTGGTGGTGGTGGTGGTGGTGGTGGTGGTGATGATGATGATGATGATGATTTTTCAATCGTAGATTTCAATAATTGTTTCAAATTTCAAATGCAATGGGTCTTTAAAAGTTAAAGTTCAAATTCTGATATACCTGTGCTGCAGAGCTGAAAATTAGTGAATAGAGCCAGTAGAAATCAGAAATGAGGCGAGTTTTTCAGATCCAGTGTTGCAATCAAACTCAAATAGGGGTCAGAGAAGCAAAAAGTGTCATAGGCACCATTTGATTTCTATTGTATATATCTAACAACACACACGAACTATTATAACTCCCTGCAATGTGCGAAATGAGCTGGATCACATCCTTCCCTCTACCTGTGCAAGGGCACCCAAGAATGGCCCTTTGACTTGTGCAAACTATGAAAAGTAACATAAAGGAAATTACCATGGCTGCGAACTCTTTGCATAGTCCATTCAAAAGCTGAATTAAGACTAAGAAAATCAAATCCGAGAAAACCTTTAATGTAAGACCTGGCAAAAATTATGCACAGGTTACAGTTAAAATTTCTGAAGAAGTTCCAGGACCCTTTAACAAAAGTAATATAGCAACTAAATAACTCACCAACAAGGGTAAAACTACTGCAAATATACCGTCAAACGAGTAAAATATACCTTCCTTTGATTTTGGCAAGGAACTGAGAGATATCCTGAAAATTTTCATGAAAATGAACGTTCGAAGCTATCGAATGCCAAGAAATATATCCCGAAATTTAGAAATGTAAAAGATTGGACCAACAAGATTTCTGTTGGTCTTCAAGCTTTTGACTTTATTACATCTCTGTTCTCCTCAAATGCATAGACATGTGACCATTTCTCATAACTTAAAAATTGTTGCAAAGAACTCTATGGTCTTACATGTCCCCTATTGAAGTTTAGCAATTTTTATACACTTGCAAAATTGACGCTGCACTGCTCTGTGAGACGTATCTCTGAGATAGTGGCAGCAACAAAATACCTAATTATATTTACCGAAATGATCGGAAACACATCAGAGGTAAAATGATCGCAAGACAATAGCCGTAAGAAAAGAATACCTCATTATTGCCTTCCCACCTGAAAATCTTTAATATATTGTAGCCATTATGGTGGTATTTCAACATACTGATTTGGGGGATGTTAAGCTAGTTGCAGGTTGGAAGTCCCCAAATGCTCAATTTTTATTCTAGGACTTAGATAATATCTTGGCCTCAGAACTCCGACTGTACTTGCAGGAGACCTCAACTGCAAGCACCCGTTTTGGAATTCTAGAGTGGAGAACAAAGTGGTTGTTTTTTACTTGATTATTCAACAAGAAAATATTTATCTTAATGTAGACGCTCCAAAAGAGCCCACTTCTCTTCTGCATAAGAATTTTCATAAGCCACATGTCCTTGATGTTAGTTTTTAGACATTTTTGTCCTAACTATGATCTCCAAGTGATCCATGAACTTAGTTCGGATCATGAACCCTTTCTTATTCAGATCAGTAATGAGTTGACTGAAACTTTTACTCAACATAGGATCACCAACTGGGAGAGGTATTGATTCCTTATCAATGAGAACATAAAAACAAAACAACTCCCCATTTCTCATGGACATGGAGATATCCTCTTTTAATAACTATATAATGAGTGCATATTTCTTAAATAGTAGGAAAAAAACAAGAGTTAGGTCGATACCATTTGACATCCTGATCACATTAATGTGATCAGGATGTCAATTGGTCTTTTGGAGCGTCTACATTAAGATAAGTATTTTCGATACCAGTTGACATCCTGATCACATTATTAAGATTATATCTCTTAATAATAAAGTTAGAAGGGACTGGCAAGGACATCGACAACCACAGACTCATGAATTTCTTCAAAGAGCTCAAAAACTCTGTTCGCGATCGAATTCGCGAACATCAATTTGACTTGTGGGATAAAAAAAAAATCGTTTCTTACTACCTAGGATAACTTTATTTGACCATTTTTATCTCTGTTTAGCCCATTATGTGGAATCAGGCCAGGATCTGGAATAAAAAAGTAGAGAGTGGAAGGGCTGCAAGAGAAAAAAAAAGAGAAAATAAAGCTGAAAAAATATAAAAGGGGGAGGGGGAGCAAGAGACTGGGTTTCTAATGCATATAACCTACTCCCCCCTCCGTTTTAGAGATATTTAAAAAATTTCTTGAAAAAATGCATAAAATATAAATAAGTTTAATACGTATATTTTATGCCTCTGTTTACCTTTACCAGCATTATGAAAGGGGGGGGGATCTTCCTTCCTAGATCCGACCCTGCTTGTAATAAAACAACTAAGGGGTAAAACAAAGTGGTAAATCAACCCATCAACCCAATTGTCACTTCTGCCACGCTATTCTATGATTTTCAAACGGCTTCATACAGTCAAGTGCAAAGAGAAAAATGTATTACAAAGGAAATAATAAATTTTTAGTGTCTGAAAAATCATTGAAGCAGCATTTTGAAGTACGAAGCAGGAATTGAAGTTCTTTTTTTCTCCCGTAATGTACTGGCTCCTGTCAGACCTCTGTGGCAAGCAGCTGCTTGAGGGGGTATTTATTATTATTTTTATTAATGTACAAAATCTACTTTAAATAAAACAAACTGATATCTGTAAGCAGCTTTGAACTAATTTCCTTTGTACGTTTAAATCCATGATAAATTATATAAAAGTACATATCAACTGTCATTCGTTGATAACCAATTAGACGCAAATTTTTAAAAGTGTTTAAAAAAACAAATATTAACGTTTTTAATAATTACTAGCCCAAACTTAGTAACTTCCTTATTTTAAACCTTCCAAAAAAAAAGAGCGTAATAAAAAAAAAATTCAAGCTCAAAAAGGAAAATAAATGAGGATGGATATTTTTAATGCACATCTCCAAACTTCGCGACAAAAGAATTGAAAGAGAAAAAAAAAAGGTCCACCGGAAATAGACGCTCGGTAAAGCATTTCAAAAAAAGCAAGTTGAGTCCTAACGAGACCATCATTAGAAAAACAGCCATCATTTCTTTTCCATCATGACGTTTGTCTTCACCGTGGCTCCGCACAACGGAGTTAGTTCACGAGCCAATGATATCAATGTGTTTGAAGATGCGACCTTCTCCATCAGGGCTCTTTTGCCTGCCGCGTTGCTAGTGCACCTCGCTACCGCATGTTGATTCTCGGATCGTCCATTTTATCGTCTCTGGCAATCTCCGAATGATTCCCAACTAAAGCAATAAAACCAACAGGACTGGAAGCAAGAGAGCTCTAAAAGGTTTTGCCTTTGCACGAATATAGGCTGAGCTGAGTCTCTGGAGGAAAGTTCTTCAGCTGAACTGTTATGTCGCTAAACTGGACAGAACCCACTCAGAGAGTCTAGTTCGAGAAGTAAAAAGCCTGCGGTGTCTTTGTTTTTTCGGTTATTGTATGATCTCTCTGGGGGATCTGGAATCAATCATGATGAGAATGGCAGAAGAGTCGAATTTTTATCTCGATGCTAAAGAAGTGATTTTTTTCAGTTGGATTGTTTTACTTCTGAGCGGCAATTTGATACGCACAATGGACTAAATGACCAGATAACAAGTACCTCAAGTGATCATAGTAGTCACGCACGTAACTAGAATTTAGTTTCGGGGAAGGGGGGTATTGTACAAACACAACTGCTTTGGATTTCAAAGCAGATAGAAAAATTTAAGATTTCGTATGAGACGACAGGCTTTTCTGTTTTCCGCCCCCCTTGGTTTCCCGAAGGGTACGTCCCTGCGGATCAGAAATCCACCGGGACGGATCAGATCCTTGCGTCCCTGCGAATCAGAAAAGATTGGGGAAGGGAACTACTGACTAGACAGTTGTTAGGAGACAGATGACAGTCTCTCATCAAGGTCATTCAGTCTGGTGTTTAAGATGTATAATGCATGGCTCTCCTGAACATCGGAACTTGGCTTTACTTCCAAGCCGACGGACGGCTGCCTTCCGAGTCTATAGGTGACATTTCCTCTCAAAGGAAGGTTGAGGTTAGAAGAGATAAATATCAGTTTTCAACGGCTGACACCGTTGAAAATCGAACATCGCGACTGCAGATTACGGCCTGGTACACTACTGCCCCAGCCAACCCCATCTCCAAATCTGTTGTAGTTGACGAGTGTTTTGTATTTATTTCCCTCTGTTTGGTCGATTTTTTTTTGTATTATGTCTCATTTATTAAGAGATAAAGAATGAAATATTGATAAACAGATATCGCTTAAGATGGAAGTAACAGAAAAAAGGGTGCGGGGTGGCTCAGTCGGTAGCGCGCCAGGTTCGTAATCTGTAGTTCCCAGGTTTGAGTCCCAGCTTTGTCAGCGTTGAGATTTATCTCCGCAAAATTCCCCGCCCTGCCCACGGTCAGTAAGGGACACCGATGGGCTTGGAAAGGCCGCCATCCGTCGGATGGGACGTTAAGCCGTGGCTCCGTGTGCGGGAGAGCCATACCCTGTGCACGTTAAAGAACACGCTGGATGGCCTTGACGGGAGGCTACCATCTGTCTCCCAACAGCTGTTCCAGTGGGTCCCCTCCCCCAACCTTCTCTGAGCCTTCGGGTTCCTTGTGACCTGGCCATTTAGCCCATGGTGTGCAAAAAAGTGCCGCTCAGAGGTAAAACAACCCAACCCAACAGAAAAAAGCAACTTCTCCCTGGAAATTTATCCATCGGAACTGGTACCGTGTGCTGAAGAAGCATACTTTGCATACGTTAAAGAATATGTTGAATGGTCAAAACTGGAGGATTCCATCTGTCTACTAAGAGTTGACCAGTGGATCCACAACCTTTTGTGACCCCTTGGAGGTCTTTGTGACTGGGCCATTTAGCCCATTTTGTACACAACAGTGCTGCTCAGAGATAAAACAACCTTATCTTACCCTAATTTGCAGGAAGACGCATTCTTTCTTACAGTAGAAAAATTTGAATTCATTTATTGATAAATGGAAATTTTATCCTTGTCATGAAATTCCAACAAATATGTTTTATTTCCTACTTTACAAGAAATAAGCAGGTTTTTACTTGGGCATAAAAGACAACAATTTACCATGGCATTAAGCTAAGCAGAAATTCACCAGTGGTAGATTTCAGGACAGACTTAGAAACATTTGTCCGGGACTTTTCACCGGAGCAATATATTGGAGGATAAAATACAGAGTGTCCCTGAATTCATGTCCCAAACGTGAGGGGATGGTAGTACACACCGAACCCACCAATATTCGTCATAGAATATGAGGCCGCAAACGCAGCCCGGTGCCGGTGGAAGGGGCAGTCGCGGCGGCACCGCTTAAGCTTAGCCCGACTGTCCGTCGCAGCCGCCGATGTGCGCAACAAGCCCTGTGTTTACGAGCAGGTACGCCGATCACTACTCCGCCATTGGACCGCCTGTATCAAAGTTGGTGGGTGGACGTTTGAGCATTTGTTGTAATGATCTCCAATAAATGTCTCTCTGGAAACTCTGTGTCTAACCTTCATTTCCGACTCCTCACTGAGTTTGGGACCTCATATTCTATGACGAATATTGGTAGGTTCGGGTGTACTACCATCCCCTCACGTTTGGGCCATGAATTCAGAGACACTGTATGTCTAGAAAGTTACGTATTACACACGGAAAGGTGAACTCCACTAGAGTAAAGAAACTGAAACATTTATTTAACACATAGTGTACAAATAATATATAGAAAACAACAACAATTTATATGAAACGACGAGTAATTAAGTTTATCGAAGATTGCAAATTAGAATATTTAAATAACAATACATACATAATGTATTCTATATACAGCACATCATATATATGCACACAAGAAGAAAAGATATACAGTACACTCCCGATTTTCCAGTATTTGTCGGGAATGGGGTTGCCGATTAGATGAATCTACTGGTTGCATGAGAAATGTTTTTTTACAAACCAAATACAGTAGATATTATATATATATTCAAGACTTAGTTGATATATAAATGCATTTAAAAGCTATGCTAATAAAAATGAAGTATAATGCTCTTAAATACAAATGTAAATATCTAAATTATAATTGTTTCTTTATGTGTATTTTTACATTTAATGAATGTCTAAATCCGTCCACTTAACGAAAACGTCGGCGGGAATTGTTTCACTAAAAGCTACCATAGAAAAAGTTGTAATTTTGGCCATCGAATGGCACTGACTATCTGTAGTACTGTATTTTCCTAATAACAAAATGAGAAAGAGAATGTTAGAAAGGTAATGTCGATAGAAAAGTATACAAAGAAAAAAAAAATACTACCCGACACAAGGGAATAGTAAAACTAGGCTTAACTTTAATTTCAGAAAAAAAAAAATACTAACAATATGTGGGTTGGGTTGTTTTACCTCTGAGCGGCAATTTTTTGCACACCATGGGCTAAATGGCTTGGTTACATGGACCCCGAAGGCTCAGAGAAGGTTAGGGGAGGGGACCCACTAGAACAGCTGTTGGGAGACAGATGGTAGCCTCCCGTCAAGGCCATCCAGCGTGTTCTTTAACGTGCACAGGGTATGGCTTTCTCGCACACGGGGCCACGGCTTAACGTCCCATCCGACGGATGGCGGCCTTTCCAAGCCCATCGGTGTCCTCTACTGACAGTGGACAGGGCGGGAAATTTGCGGAGATAAATCTCAACGCTAACCCAGCTGGGACTCGAACCTGGGAACTACAGATTACGAGCCTGGCGCGCTACCGACTGAGCCACCCCCGCCCCTAACAATATGTGCTGAAGTAGTAAACAATTTGTGCTGTGTAATTTAGGCTAGGTTCTAGAAACTCGAATGGCATTTCGTCAGGGTCATCCACTGAACTAGATTTTGATTCTTGCGCAGCAGCTGATGTCGAGGGTTGAGAAGACGTAAATTGAGATCTAGTAGTTGTCATGAATAAATTTCGTATGTCTGCCTGCTTTCATGCTTTCTTTTTCTCACGCAAGAATTTAGAATGCAAAAGGTGAAAATGCATTACAGTTTGGGCAGTGAAGTAGTTTCGCTGTTCAACAAATTTCAAATCTTTCGACAGGCGCAGCGTCAAGGTAACAAAGCGTGAAAGACGACGCCAAGTGGCATCCAGGGGAACTATCAAGTGCACTGATTTTTGTCGTACCAAGTTCAAAGGTTCAATTTGAAATTTATGTCTGTTGCATGAGAATTTCGAAGGCTTGAGTACCGGATAACCGGAAGTTTACTGCATATTCTTTTATATGCACAGCCAATGAACTAAATACAAGCTAAGCTCATCCAGGTTATAATACAAAATTCATTGTATACCATTTGAAATTAAATTTAAATGATGACAATTAATAAGTAAGGAACAAAAAGAAATAAAAAAAGTTCCGTCTAATTGGCCATGTCACAAGGGCCCCAAGGTCTCAAAGAAAGTAAGGGAAGGAAACCCACTGAACAGCTGTTAGAAGGCAGATTTAAGCCTATCATCAAGGCCATTCAGTCATCCTATCATCAAGGCCATTCAGTCATCCTGTCATCAAGACCATTCAGTCATCCTGTCATCAACGCCATTCAGTCATCCTATCATCAAGGCCATTCAGTCATCCTGTCATTAAGGCCATCAAGTCATCTTGTCATCAAGGCCATCCAGTCATCCTATCATCAAGACCATCCAGTCATCCTATCATCAAGTCCATTCAGTCATCCTGTCATCAAGGCCATTCAGTCATCCTGTCATCAAGGCCATTCAGTCATCCTATCATCAAGGCCATTCAGTCATCCTATCATCAAGGCCATTCAGTCATCCTGTCATCAAGGCCATTCAGTCATCGTATCATGAAGGCCATTCAGTCATCCTATCATTAAGGCCATCAAGTCATCCTTTCATCAAGGCCATCCAGCCATCCTATCATCAAGACCATCCAGTCATCTATCATCAAGTCCATTCAGTCATCCTGTCATCAACGCCATTCAGTCATCCTATCATCAAGGCCATTCAGTCATCCTGTCATCAAGGCCATTCAGTCATCCTCTCATCAAGGCCATTCAGTCATCCTATCATCAAGGCCATTCAGTCATCCTATCATTAAGGCCATCAAGTCATCCTATCATCAAGTCCATTCAGTCATCCTGTCATCAAGGCCATTCAGTCATCCTGTCATCAAGGCCATTCAGTCATCCTATCATCAAGGCCATTCAGTCATCCTATCATCAAGGCCATTCAGTCATCCTGTCATCAAGGCCATTCAGTCATCGTATCATGAAGGCCATTCAGTCATCCTAATATTAAGGCCATCAAGTCATCCTTTCATCAAGGCCATCCAGCCATCCTATCATCAAGACCATCCAGTCATCTATCATCAAGGCCATTCAGTCATCCTATCATTAAGGCCATCAAGTCATCCTGTCATCAAGGTTATCCAGCCATCCTATCATCAAGACCATCCAGTCATCCTATCATCAAGTCCATTCAGTCATCCTGTCATCAAGGCCATTCAGTCATCCTATCATTAAGGCCATCAAGTCATCCTGTCATCAAAGCCATCCAGTCATCCTATCATCAAGACCATCCAGTCATCCTATCATCAAGTCCATTCAGTCATCACGTCATCAAGGCCATTCAGTCATCCTGTCATCAAGGCCATTCAGTCATCCTGTCATCAAAGCTCCTGCACACGGGGCCATGGCTTTACGTTTCCCTTCATCTTAATATTTTTCTAGTTCCTGGCCTGTCTAACTATAATCCAAAATGTAGATTTCAGAAAGAGTGATGGAATGAATTTTTGTATTATTTTAAGGTTTATTCAAAGGTTTTAGGATCACATTTGAATTAATTATGCATGAAATGAGCTCTGAATATAGAAACTAGTATATAGAGAAAATTATTATGCTGGAAATGCGTAAGAGTTTGAAATTTGGTCACTCCATCATAGTCAAACAGAGGTCGCATTTCAGTCCATTGCAAGAGAGCAAGCCTACTGTGTCAACTTCTCACTGCTCCCGGTGTGACAGGTGACACCGATAGGCTTGAAAAGGCCACTGTCTCTCCGATGTAATGTTAAGCCGTGGTTTTGTGTGCAGGAGAGCCATACCTTGTGCACGTTAAAAAACACACTTGATGGCCTTGACGGGAGGGTCCATCTCTACCTAACAGCTGTCTAGTGGTTACCTTTTCATAAACCTTCTTTGAGCCCTTGGGGTCTTCCTGTACATTTGTGTACACAAAAACGTGCTACTCAGATGTACACGTTTTTTATGTGAATCGGATGTAAAATCAGATGTGAATAGTTTACTATTCACTATTTACATCTGATTTTTGTGCTCGGATTTTTCCGTAAAACGTAATATTTTTAAGGTAGCGCCATCTATCGTCCACCAGACGGACTAGGTCATCGGAACTAAATCACAATCCTCGCGCAGAGAACTTCCAAAGAAGCCCATTCTTCTCTGTAGTCCTCGCGGAAGCAGCATCCGTGCACATTCGCACATTTTCTGTTGTGCGCAGCCGGGTGAGTGCATGTGGAATTGAGGCATACAGGTGGAGGCTGATATCGATCCTCACTTCCGCGGATTCGCTCGAAGCCTAGAGGAAAGGAAATGTCACCGGTGATGTACGAGAGAACACCTAAAGGGGGTCCTGTTTCATGGGGATGAGGAGAAATGGAGTGCGTGTGCTCATTAATCAGGGTCTGGCATCTTTTAGATTATGTCTTGCTCTCGTGATAAACATGCGGTGAGGTATGGTTTTCGTTTCTAAATATGAGGCATCTCCTTCGCTTCTATGTGATCACTTTTGTTGGTTTACAGGCTAATGTTGGGGCTTTCTCTTTCGTGGCTTTGTATGGATTTCTCAGTTAAGGGCTTGTCGCTGTGTGTCTTGAGCTTTGCGTCGAAGTTAAGCTATTTTTACGAGGCTTCAGCGACTCTTCTCCTAGCGTGAGAAGTGATCAGGGACCCCAGTGATGTGTTTCTACTTCCGGATGGGGGAACAAAGCATTTCATAAACTTGCGCTGCTGTGTTGGTTTCTTTTTCCCGGATAGTTTCTGTAGTGCAGCTGATTTTCTTTCTCTTCTGAAGAGTGATTTGTGATTAATTTTTAAAAATGCCATTATAGAAACTTGTTATAGACTTTTGGGATATTTATCACCATGCTCGGATCTAGAAAAAAATAAAGGGTACTTATTATTATTATAAATGTTCTATTTTCCGCAAGTCTCTAAATGTCGAATGAATGTATTCAAAATCGAGATTTAGTAGATTCACTGAGATCTTCAAATTATCTTCAGTCACATTTTTCCATAAAAAGCTTGTTTAAGAAGTTACTGACTTCTATATCACTTTGAAATAAATGGAACGGTACAAAATTAAATGGCCACTAAGTGTATATTCAAATATTTTGTCAAAAATGTTTTTTAAAAAGCTTCTCTAACGGCATGATGTCATATATACTATAGTCATGTATTATACCAAACACTAAATCAAACACTAAATATAAAACACTATAATGCACTGTCCAAAATCAACATTTTACCAAAAAGTCACTCAGTCAGCAATCAGGGTATATGTTGAGGAGTTAGGTGCAAAAATAATATAGTTCTGAAGATACGATTTAAAATTACGAAATGTACCTAATCTATGAATATAGGATTATATTGTCACCTGAACATCTTAACTATCCTTTAAAATTAACAACATATTGACCTTACTGTAACTCTTAATATAAAATAAATTATTATTTTTATGTTATTATTTTTAATATTTTTAGTGTTATGTTCGAGCCCCGGATAAGGCATGGATGTTTGTGTCGTTTTTCTGCTGAGGACCTGCCATCCTCTCAGACCTTCTTCTACGGCATATAAACTGACAGGCTCCTGTCAGACCTCTGTGGCAAGCAGCTGCTTGAGGGGGTATTTATTTATTTTTTATTTGTTTCAATTCATACAACGAGTGTACGACGGAAAAGACTGATTTTAACAATTTTCAACAAATATTTAGACACCAACCACATCTTCAGGATGAAGGATTCTTTGGACTAAACTCTGGCGGTGAAGATCATACAAAGAACTTAGAATTGAAGGTTGGGTTGTTTTACCTCTGAGCGATACTTTTTTTGCACACCATGGGCTAAATGGCCAGGTCACATGGACCCCGAAGGCTCAGAGAAGGTTGGGGGTGGGGACCCACTGGAACAGCTGTTAGGAGACAGATGGTAACCTCCCGTCAAGGCCATCCAGCGTGTTCTTTAATGCGCACAGAGTACGGCTCTTCCGTACACGGAGCCACGACTTAATGTCCCATCCGACGGACGGCGGTCTTTCCAAGTTCATCGGTGTCCCCTACTGACCGTGATTTAAATTGAAGGAAAAGCTACTTAAATTGCCGGGGGTATCTTTGATACGCTTTTTTATCAGTTCGTCGATAACGAGTTAATATTATCACTTTGTCATCTTTAAAATCCAACTTTTTTTGTTTTCAGAGATAAATTAAAATTTATTTTGAGTTGAATATCGATGAAATATGTGGATTCGTATTTACCGAATCTCCCAATAGCTTTAATATTGCCCTCTAACGGTGAAAAAAGTAGGAAATAGCAAAATTTGAAATGAATATTGCAAACGATCTATTTTTTTTGCTACAAGTTTGAAAACTTAGTTATAGACTGTAGTGGTCAAAAGGTTTACATTAGCAACAATGATTTTCACCTCATCCCCAAGGGAGGGATTGAATTGTTTTACCTCTGAGCGGCACTTTTTTGCACACCATGGGTTAAATGGCCAGGCCACAAGGACCCCGAAGGCTCAGAGAAGGTTGGGGGAGGGGACCCACTGGAACAGCTGTTGGGAGACAGATGGTAGCCTCCCGTCAAGGCCATCCAGCGTGTTCTTTAACGTGCACAGGGTATGGCTCTCTCTCGTACACGGGACCACGGCTTAACGTCGCATCCGACAGACGGCGGCCTTTCTAAGTCCATCGGTGTCCCCTACTGACAGTGGGCAGGGCGGGGAATTTTGCGGAGATAAATCTCAACGCTGACCCAGCTGGGACTCGAACCTGGGAACTACAGATTACGAGCCTGGCGCGCTACCGACTGAGCCACCTCCGCCCCCCCCCCCCCCCCCAAGGGAGGGAGAGGGGTGAAAAACACAACCTTTTCGTTTTATCACAAAAATAATTTTTTTATGTTTTACACGAAATACTTTACTAAAAAAGTATTTCTATTTCCATTTTAGCAATCATCCACTAGTTCGAATTTTCATTTTTAGAGGATGCTATAGGCGGAAAATCAGAAACCTCAATAACATCCTCTAATGGTCGAAAGTTTGAAAAATGACTAATTTAAACCAGTATTGCAAACGATCGATTTAATCTAGAAATCTGAAATTTCGTTAATAGAATGTGAATGGTAAGAAGTTTATAATGGCAGCAGTGATTTCTATCCTTACCACCTGAAGAGATAGGGGAGAAAATTTTTTTATGTTTTATAGGTATTAATCAAATATTAGTATTTGCATTTTCTTAACTACCCATTAGCTCGTTGGGGTTGGGTTGTTTTACCTCTGAGCGGCGAATTGTGGAAATCAAAAAAAAAATCATTCTCTTTTAAAACGACTATCTATATTCGTCATAGGTGGTATGTTATTTTTCTAGTTGCAATCTTCACTTTGCCCCATGTCAACATTTGGAAATATTGATTTTGGACAGAAGAGATAATGTTCCTTTTTTTCAAGTGTTTTACAACTGTAGGAACAAAACAAAATATTATTTTACATATTTTACGAGAAGAGAGAAAGATGTTAGGTTGTTTTACCTATGAGCAGCACTTTTTTGGCAAAATGCGTTAAATGGCAAGATCACAAGGACCCTGAAGGTTCAGAGGAAGTTGGAACCCACTTGTCAGCTGTTGAGTGACAGATAGTTGCCTCCCGTCATACAATCCAACGTGTTCTTTAACATTCACAAAGTATTGCTCGGCCGTACTCCGTACGTCCGTTCACGGGGCCACGGCTTAACGTCCCATCTGATGGACGGAAAGAGGGGGAGAATTTCAATAAATAATATGTTTGTGGTATTCAGGGATAAGAGCAGGGAACTCTCACTGATTTATTCAGTATTAAATATAATTACATCATTTGAAATGTCCCGCTAAACTTTCTTGATTTAATCTCCTTCAGAAGATAAAAGTTTTAAGTAGTGGAAAATTCAGTCGGCAATTCTTCTCTGCTTTCTCATCTCATGGAGGAGTATCTGTAGTTCTTTTGGAGAACCATTGTAAACAGCATTGCAAGGATGAATTTCCCATTTCTTTCTGAAATGCAGATACTCCTCCTTGCAGTGCTATTATTCACGACACAAAAAACCCTTCGTTATTGTCATGCATTAGTCTATTCATTAATTTGTAGCATGTTTTGAGATCGCTTTCCAATCATCCCCGTTTAAGAGAATAGTTTCAAACAATAATTATTCTGTTCTCACATGGAAGATTATTAAATTTCACGAGGTTTTCGGTAAATTACCTTTATATCTAACAACTAGTTTTTTTCGAATCTCCTTAAACTTACCTAACTCTGTGTCACTCGCAAAAGAATTTCATAGGGAAGAAATTGTTTGTAGAAATCTTATTCCCTTCTAGTTATCAATTCTTTGAAATGAGAGAATTAAAAAAAAATATTTTCATCTTCGGATTGGATCAACTTCTGTTTTCGTTCTGTTTAGCGGTGACGGAGAACACCTGTTTTGCAGAAAGGAAGCCATGACAATGATGATAATGATCATAATTTCATCTGTGAGACAACTATTCCTCTTAACACTTTGATGTTTGTACCAGTACTATCAGTTTCATTTTGAAAAGGCGCTGGAAATTTTAAGAGCACAGCCTCAACTTTATCACATTAACGCTTGCAGTATTTCAGTTGTCTTATTGACTTAATAACTTATATGTATATATAATATTAATAACTTAATAACTTATATGACTGTAACAGGGATAGCACATTTGCTGTTAATATATAATCAACCAGTCTTTATACAACCCATGCATAATTATTAGTATCCTGGTGTTTGTGGTAAATGTTAGTTACTATTAAATTTATTTGAAGTAGACACTTTCCACTGCAATTTTAATGACAAAAACTGATCTACTGGTAGTGCCAGAAAATCATAATCGGTGGAAATTTTGCACTAGCACCCCACAAACGCAAAGATTGTAACTCAAAATAAATTCTATTACGCTTCTATTCTTAGTGCTGTCCATTCTAAGGATTGTAAATCTCCTACAGTCTACCATGCATTCAACAAACACCTCTCATCCAGAACAACCACCGTTCTCTATCTAAAAGAGCATTTGCGAATCGGACTTTGGTCAACAACTCTATGAATGTAAAAGTAAAATGCAGATCTTCAACCTTATAAATCAGAAGTAGCCTCGTTTATCTCAAAGATACCATTTAGAGTAACATTGTGAACTGGAGACAAAAGTTTTTTAAACAAAAAATGAAATCTGATATATATCTGGAAGTGTTTGTTACGAGATGGTAGACAATGGCTTCCCAAGGATCGATTGGTGATGATGATACTAACTTTGGCACTGAAGTCACCCAGCAGAAGAAAATATTATCATCTTTCTTGAGAGAATTCAAAATAACCTAAGGTTGCCATAAAAAGTATGCTGAAGGTGGCAAATGAAAAAAGCAAACAAAAATATTCATCTTCTTTGAAAACGAGCATCGCATATTCGTCAGAGACGAAGTGGAGAGATCGATTCTGCCTCCTCCCATTCTGGGGAACTGTTGTTATAAATGAGTTTCGGATTCTGAGATATCCTGCAGCTCTGTGTAAAAGAAGTTTACACACAGGTGAAACAAGTAAACAACTGAAGTTTACATAAATGTGGAAAATAGAAATGAGAAAAACGAAAAAGATTTGCATCAAGAAACCTAAATATGCACACTTTTCAAGTAACGTACAAAGCGAAAGTTTTAAAAGCCTGAAGGAACCCTAAAATAATTTTGAGTTTAAAAAATTTTTTTATGTTTCTTCAGGAGCTGGATTGGTAACTTTTCAGCACTATAAGGAAACGAAAAAGAAAATATATTTTTGCTCCACGATACTACCGATAAATTCCTATCAAAACAGTCTTCACATTCTTCGTAGTTATGGGAAAAAATGGTTAGTTGAATTAAAAGAAAAACTAATTTTCTGAAAAATGTAAGGCTAACAATATTGAGTAAGCCCCTTAGCCACAGGCAATGGGTTCTGTCACTTGTATTGTCTTAGCCACAGGCAATTGTTCTGTCACTTGTAGGGATTTAAGTCACTAACCCTTGTGAAAACTTCAGACACCACATTTACAAGTGGACCTTTTCAAGAACTAGAATCAGAAGGTAACCTGACCTGCTTCAGACACATTAGTTCAATTAAAAGTTACAATACCCACTAAAAACAACGGTTCCTGGTACTTGCGATGGTTTCTGATCAGGATTATTAACCAGCTGATGTAAAGTACACTGCGAATCTATTTACTTGAAGTTGGTAACACGTAAACAGAAAACATGGCATATTTTCTTTAAACAGAAGTCTATTACTGAAGCAAATTCACGATCCGTAATTGTGCTTAATTCATCAGATTAGTTGATGGATTTAAATGGTTAATATGAAGACCCTATGAAGATGATCCTCCTCAATAGAATGTGGGGAGAGATAGAATAAAGAAATGAAAAAACTGTGTGACGAAATCAATAGTATAAAATGGTCCGGAAATCCTGTCATTCTGCTTCTCTTCAAGAGAAGAATATCCCATTTGAATTATATTAACAGCGAGCATCACGAGAAGAAGGAGGCGGCACTTTAGGTGTCCCCCAAGACTGGTTCTGAGCATGATCTCAGTGTGTACAGCTCTCCTTTCAGTTTCTATGTTCTGACTGTGAACAACTATTTACAGTCAGAACATATTGGAGTCACTCAAATCCTGAAAATATATACGCTCCTAGAAACCTTCAGGGACAACGGGACACGGAGAGGAGAAACGGATATTTAGTAACCATAATGTCAATAGATTCATTTTGTCTCCAGCAAATGGGAGTTTTGATGTCTCGCTCTGCAGATGAGAATTAAACGAATGTGCTGTAACTCGTTTTACGTAGCATATTTGATGGCATGATTCTTATGTATTTTTAATTCACTTTCAAACCCGATGCTGCTCCCTGACTTAGGGTATCAGCTACTATTCCAGTCTACCTTGTATGAGAGGTGGACCCTTGGAAATGGGCTATTAAGTCATCTGAATTAGAGGAACAGGTCGAGAATAGGCCGGCAGCAGTTCGTAAGGAAAGCCGCTCGAATACAAAAAATGTAAAAAATTTGAAATTATTCTGGTTTTCGCAGTAATGCAGACCTTTTGAATATAATCCGATGTTTAGGCATTATCCCGAGATCTAATCAGCACTATTTAAGTAATATGAAGACAGTGGTAAATTAAAATGTAACGATTATTATTAATCTGAACGGATCAACCACTAGTTAGGCAACATGAAGACAGTAGTCATTTAAAACGTAACAATTATTATTGATGTAAACGGGGAAGCCACTTGTCAGGCAATATGAAGACAGTAGTCATTTAAAGTGTAACAGTTATCATTAATGTAAACGGAGAAGCCATTAGTCAGGCAATATGAAGCGAGTTGTCATTTAAAATGCAAACGGAGAAGCCACTAGTCAGGTAATATGAAGACAATAGTTATTTAAAATGTAACAATTATTATTAATGCAAATGGAGAAGCCACTAGTTAGGCAATATGAAGACAATAGTCATTTAAAATGTAACAATTATTATTATTGTAAACGGAGAAGCCACTAGTCAGGCAATATGGAGCGAGTAGCCATTTAAAATATAAACGGAGAAGCACTAGTCGGGTAATATGAAGACAATAGTCATCTAAAATGTAACAATTATTATTGCAATTTTTCATTCTTATCTATAAAACGCAAAAATATTATTCGAATAATTTATTAAAAAATAAAAAAATTAGAAGCTCTAAGCTAGGCTTAAAAAGAAAAAGCATTAACCATCTCGTCTGTCTGTCTCTAGAATCTCTTTTTTTTTGCTTTTAGATATAACCGAAACACTCTTTGTGCTTGGATAGGTTTGAATTAAATATTTGTAATTTCGAAATATCCCAATAGATTTAATCGCGTCCTCTACCCGGGAAAATATCAAAACTTTAAAAGAATATTTCTAACGATCTATTTAGAATAGAAATTTTAGTCTTTAGTGATAAAAATTGGCGAGAGGTTTACATTGATGGGAAGGTGCTTACCTGACTTAACATCAGGAAGAGTGATAAAACGCATCTTCTTTTAAGAGATGAATCAAATGCCATTTTTGCATTTTATAGATACAAAAAAAAAGTTACTACTTACTTTTTTCAATCTTCCATTAGTTCAAATTTCCTCTGTTAGAAAATAATATAAATGTAAAATAAAAACTTCATTCTGTTTGAAAACCAGCACCCCATATTTTCCAGAGGTTGCATGCTACTCTTCTGAACTCACATTACTTCTGCTTCTTCATAATGCTGAACAAGGCTGTCTTTTTTTCGGAATGTTTTGCCCAATTCCGAAATCGAAAACGGAGATTCATTTTTTTTGCTGTATTAAAACTTCAATACTTTTATTCCCCGTTTCTCACTGAAACAAAAAAAATATTGTCGACATTTCGAAGTAGTGTCCCATTGCATTTTAAGTTATTTCCAATATAAATCTCCATGCCTTATTTTTCTTTTTTTTTTTTTGCTAGCGTTCCTTACTTGTCGTTTTGCAAAATTAAGAAACGAAGCCAGAGAGGGAAAAACTAGAAAGGAAAGAGAATTATTCCACCTATAAGGAATTGATTTCTTTCTCGCTTTCTCTAAAAGTAAGAATGTAAAGGTTTCCCCATCGGTGAGAACGAAATACTCGACTGAAAGCAGAGACAAAGAGAACGAAACCAAAAAAGAAAGATAAAAAGAAGGGGGTTTCCATTTGGAACCCACTTTTTTCTGTCAGATAACGTTAAAGATGACACATGGCAAAGTGAAGAACGGTCACGTTGGAAGATATAAATATATGTCAATGGAGAAGGGTGAGTCCCGCTGAAGTCGGAGGAGCACGTGACTAATGCACTTCGCACGTGGCTGCCAGAGAGCGAGATGCGAACGGATGGAGAATAATGGCAGCTGGGAGTGGTAGGAAGATGAGGAGGGTGAGGGAGCTACTTTCCGAAACTGGGACCTCCGGGATGCTGAGAAAGTGAAGGAAAGGGATAGGTTTGCGTACATCACATTAGAACGAAAGAAGATAAGGAGGATCTGTGATAGATGTAAAGAAAATACGAAACAGAAGGTAATGATGACTTAGAATGGGAATGAGAGTGATCTCTGTTTTAAAGAGGGATTTTGTTGATGAAATGGAAATGTTGTTGGAGTAGTGTTCTGTGAATGATTAGTAGGAGATTCGTGATTAATGTATGCATGATGTACAAATGTGATCCATTCAGAGATATTTTAATGATTTTTCGTTTTATGCTTGGGTGGAGAACAAAGGAGAGGGTAAATACATTATTAAACTTCCTAGGGTTTTATATTTAACACTAAGCAATAGAAAATTTACCGGAGCTTTGCTGAGGTCTTCATCTCAAACTCTTAAACATGTATAGTAGATGACATTCCCTACATTGCAAGATTTCATTTTATATACCACTCACCATAACGAACTAGAAAGAATTTACCCTCCGCAAGTTACAATATTAGAGAAAATCTTAGGTTCCGGTAATGTTCCTGTAAACATGGAACTGTTATAGTTAGCTGAAAAAAACATTGAGTGTCCTCTCGAGTGAGATACGAGCCCACCACCTCCTGATAATATGCCAGGTGCTCTGACTACTCAGCTATTGAGAGCTAGCATATTTCCAGCAACTTGTTGAAGAAAAGAGCTAACTCTCAGTGGTCAGAGCACTTGGCATGTTATCAGGAGGTTGTGGGTTCGTATCTCACTCGAAATAAACTTAATGTTTTCATAAAACCTATGATGAACCTTCTTGTTTTTTCTGGATATAGAGAGAGAAAGAAACATCATTTAAAGTAGCACTGGTCGCTAGTTCTGCAATCGTTTTATAATTTCCTATTTTGTGGGGGAAGTGGGATTTGTCAGAGGGGGGAGAGGGGGGGAGATTGGGAGACCAAAACTTTTTTTTTTAAATATAAGTTATTTATTTAAATAATTAACCCTACCTGGTCTAGTGGTTAATGTACCTGACTACTAGGCCAGTGGGAATGTTCTTGTGTAAATGATTTTATGAGAAACCAAGTCACATAAAGCATCTCAGTTATCTCCGTCCATTGTGTAGGGGGAATAACTTCTTAACTTTTAAATCACTTCTGTTTACCGATGTGATGTGGGGCGGGGGTGGCTCAGTCGGTAGTGCGCCAGGCTCGTAATCTGTAGTTCCCAGGTTCGAGTCCCAGCTGGGTCAGCGTTGAGATTTATCTCCACAAAAATTTTCCGCCCTGCCCACAGTCAGTAGGGGACACCGATGGGCTTGGAAAGGCCGCCGTCCGTCGGATGGGACGTTAAGCCGTGACCCCGTGTGCTGGAGAGCTATACCCTGTGCACGTTAAAGAATACGCTGGATGGCCTTGACGGGAGGCTACCATCTGTCTCCCAACAGCTGTTCCAGTGGGTCCCCTCCCCCAACCTTCTCTGAGCCTTCGGGGTCCATGTGACCTGGCCATTTAGCCCATGGTGTGCAAAAAAGTGCCGCTCAGAGGTAAAACAACCCAACCCAAACCACCGATGTGATGTCAGCAAAGCTGGCAGCTTATCTGCATGAGAGAATAAATACATTGACATACTGTTTTATATCTACCTTATGTCTTCATCTGCTAATCATAATGCAATTGCATCTTGTTGCATTTATTATTTTTTTTTATTCTTTAAGTTGAAAGCTTCAACGTTGAATAATTTACTCTCATTACTAAAAATTTACCACCTTTTTTTACTACACTTCGAATATTTCTTAACCACATTGTCATTTTTATATTCACCTTAAATAACAGTAGATGTCGATCATTGTGACGCGAATTTTGAGTTGCTTTGTCTACTCGCAATACCTAAACAATTGACATTCTGTGCTCCTACACATACATTTCGAGGGGCGCCATTACAGAGAATTTGGAAACCACTGCATATATGTTCTATATATATATATAGAACAATTTTGATCTATACAAGGACTCTATGCAAAGCAAAATAATGAAACCTTATTTAGGGATAGGAAAGCCTTATCAGGATAGGAAAGCCTTAGATCAATAGGTAAGCGTGCTAACCACTCGGCCATGGGACGGTTAGCTTACACATAAAAAAAAATAAATACCCCCTCAAGCAGCTGCTTGCCACAGAGGTCTGACAGGAGCCTGTCAGTTTATATGCCACAGTAGGAGTTCTGAGAGGATGGCAGGACCTCAGCAGAAAAACGACACACACATCCATGCCTAATCCGGGGTTCGAACCCAGGTCCCTTAGATCAGTAGCCAAGCGTGCTAACCACTCGGCCATGGGACGGTTAGCTTACACATAAAAAAAAAAAAATAAATACCCCCTCAAGCAGCTGCTTGCCACAGAGGTCTGACAGGAGCCTGTCAGTTTATATGCCACAGTAGGAGTTCTGAGAGGATGGCAGGACCTCAGCAGAAAAACGACACACATCCATGCCTAAATCCGGGGATCGAACCCAGGTCCCTTAGATCAGTAGCCAAGCGTGCTAACCACTCGGCCACGGGACGGCAGCTTACACATACATGCTTTTATATACATACATGCTTTTATATACACTGATTATTGTAACATAAGGGCAGATGTGGACTATCTCATTAAACTAAAAAAAAAACAACCCTCAAGCAGTTTCTTGCCACAGAGGTCTGAGAGGAGCCTATCAGTTTAACACGCCATAGTAGAAGGTCTGTAAGGATGATGGGACCTCAACAGATAAACAACACAAACAGCCATGCCTTACCCGGGGCTCGAACCTAGGTCCCTTAGATCAGTAGCCAAGCGGGCTACTCTGCTATGGGATAGACATTGATGAAATATAACGAAATATTCCACTAGCATTAATTGCGCCAGCTAACGGTGTAAAAGTTTGGAAAATACAAAAGTTTAAACGACATCGAGAAAATTTTATTTACGAGAGAAATTTCAAATTTTGGTGGTATTGTGTGATGGTCAAGAAAGAGCAGCCTTTGATTTTTGAGAACACCTCATGCCTACCCACCTCTTATTTCTAATCAGCCAACCCCCCCTAACAACAACTTCAATTTACTGTATAATTAAAAATTAACTTCTCCCGCTAATTATATTATTACTAAACCACTCGGCTATAGGAGTAGGTAATGTAATTGAAAGATGGAATGTCCCATTAAAATTAATTATAGTATTTTTCAACTTAAAAAAACCAATCACCTAAAAAAATCATCTAATCATCTATTCGTTACACGGCTGAATCCATTCTAGTGAAATGTGGAATTCTTCTCATTGAAATCATACAGCGTGTTCTTTAATGTAGACAATCTATCATGACATATAAAAAATTCCGGTGCTTTCACACCGCCATAAAAATACACTAGGTGAAATAATAATAGAAACACACCTTTATTCGTCAAAATAATCACCAGCACGTGTAGCCGTTTTCGGTTGCTCCTCCGGCCATAACCACCGATACGACCGTTGGCTGCTGTCATACAGGATGCATTTTTTTATTCAGACCTCAGGATCCTGTGACGCAGAGACTCACACTTCAGGTGTGAGAGAATGGAATGGCAGATGCTCAGCCGTTTCGCCTTGTTCTGTTCAGTAAGAGCATGGATTCGTCCAACTTTCTGACCTTTCCTGAATGGTATAAGTCGTCCCATACAGTTTTTGAACGGGTATGATACTTGATGACCATCTCTTCACATGTGTGAGCGTTGTCGCTTCGAGCACTGCCTGTAGGACCTCTTTGTCCAGAGCAACGAATCTTCTGGATCTTGGGCATCTTCCAGGGGCTCATTTCCTTCACGAAACCATTTGAACCATGGCTGTACCGTACGAACAGCTATACTATCATCTCCATGTGCTTTGCATATGCTATGGGCTGCTTGGGCCGCGGTATTCCCAAATTCAAATGCAAACAGTAGTGCGCCACGGATTTTGATTTTCAAATCTACCACGGGGTGTATCAACACTTTAACAGTGTTTGAAGAGCAACTCGCAGTGTCTGATAGCAAAGATATCCTGATCTTTTGTTTTATACGAGTACAATCTGCCCCCTAGCGGATCGGTTTTATGGCACATAGGACTGAATTCTCATTGGACTGTGCAAAGCGCTGCAACTTTTGCATTATCTTATAATTTTCTCTACGGTTTAAAGTAACGCAAGGAAAGACGGGGGTATTCTTGATTAAGCTTATCTGGACACTGTACATTCCAAATTTTAAACATTGTCAGAAAATGTTCAATTCAGATGTTAGACTAGAATTGAGAAGTTTACTTGCAATTACATCTAAATGAACGTCATAAATTAAGGCCACTCTGTAAAGGTGCATTTTTATGTAACCATTTTTTACAAACTTCAATGATAGAAAATAAATTATATTTAGATTTATTTTTATCTATTAAGTTTTCTCCCAGAGTTTTATCGAGTTATGGGAGCCTGGTGATGTGCGGCATGAGATAAATAGAAGAATAGGAATTGCCGCTGGGACTTTTAAGAGTCTATGGAGAGTGTGAAAAAATATGAGATATACCTAAAAACTAAAAATATTAGGCTATACAATGTTTGATCCTTTCTAAAGTTAGTTATGGTAGCGAAAACATGGACCCTTTTTAAACAATATAAAAGGGAAATTAATGCCTTTGATTTTAGATTTTAAGTCCCTTGGATATTAGGTGGTTTGACTTTGTAAGTAATGATGAGGTTAGAAGAAGGAGTCATCAGCCTCCTTTGAGCAGCATTTTGTACAGAGAGAGACTATGTTGATTTGGCCATATGCATAACTGTAGATTAGTGAATAGGGTTGTGAACAGCATGCCTAAAGGTCTCAGGTTAAAAGGGAGACCTTGGAACGGTGGACAGACAGTGTGAAACAGGAACTAGCTAGAATGGGCCTGAAGTGGCCGAATGCAGCAACTGTAGCTAGGAAAAGACGTGTTTGGAGAATTTTGCAGTCTTGTTGGACCTCCATAGCTAATGGCTGTTTGAGGATTCTATATGGATATGAAGGAGGGAGGGAGCCCACAGAAAGTTTTCAAGCTAAAGTAGATCTTGAGCTCGAAAAAGTTCGAAACCACTATTCTATTATAATATATATCTTACACTAAGTTCATTTCCCCGTGCACATATTAACCCTAAGGAGGGGGGGGGGGCAGCTGTCAGATTTTCGAGATCTGAGGTAGTTCTTTCAGTTGTTGAAAAATCGGCAACTGTCGATTTCTCGACAGTTTCACGTGGCACATTTTTCTCTAGTAATAAGTTTCTGTCATTAACAACAGTTGGCAACATTAACTAGAACGAAGTCAGAAGTCCAAACATTCACCTAACCGCAGTTTAAAGTAAATATATCGATAACATTCGATGGTATGCTCTATTGCAGTGCTCAACCTTTTATGCTTTACGTACCCCCTGGAAATGTGCATGTAGCTGGCGTACCATTTGTATAGATAAATAAAACTATAGTTATAGTATAACAATGGGAATAAAATATTTCTATATGTGTATATAATAAAAGCCGTCCCGTGGCCGAGTGGTTAGCGCGCTTGGCTGCAAGGGACCTGGGTTCGAGCCCCGGGTCAGGCATGGATGTATGTGTCGTTTTTCTGCTGAGGTCCTGCCATCCTCTCAGATCTTCTACTGTGGCATATAAACTGCCACAGAGGTCTGCCAGACTCCTGTCAGACCTCTGTGGCAAGCAGCTGCTTGAGGGGGTATTTATTTATTTTATTATATAATAAAATTTATATATGTGAATATATATAAATATATACACATATATAAATAAATACACAAATATATACACATTAAATTTTGTATTCATAAATTACAGTTCAATAAATGCAAAAAATGACATAAACAATTTAACAAATCTTATAAAATTATAAACATTTTACTGGGTAATCAGTGAAATGGACTTGTTACTAGATCTAGCGACTTTTGAACTCTCACGGCGTACCCCAAAAAATTTTACCGCATACCCCACGTTGAGAACCCATACTCTATTGAATTGTTTTTTCTACTACTTGTCTGCCGTTTTAGAGTATTTATATTGTTGCTTCTAGAGTTAATAGTAACGTTAGGAGAGAGACAATCTCTCTATTCTTTAAATTATTTATTATATTCTTCTACACATATATCTTGTATTCTCCGATGTACATACACTCGTAGATCTTTCCTCTGCACAGGTCAAGAATCGGCGCTTCATTTGATGGAGATAAGTAATAGGAACCAGTGGCACACCCAGCCCAGAAGTCCTAATAGGGGTGAAAGGGAGGGCTGATGTGTTTGAATCTAGTGGGAAGAGTTTGACATGCTTGTTTCAAAATTTGGGGAACTTGCTTATTAAACCTTTGAGCACGTCACTGTTGGTAACTCTATTGGTGTCAGCTTCTCGTGCAAACAAGATGCAAAACAACAACAACAACAAACTTTTATCTCTGATAGAGCTTGAACCCGAACTTGCATACACCATTACAAGTCTGATGCATTGCTTTCCTGGTGTAAACTTATCATAGCCGTTAAAACTTACATTTTCTTCTCATTTATGCAATACTTCTCCGAACAGTCCTCTGATTATTAAGTGTAAGTTCGAGGTTAAATAATTTAGTTACTCTAGATGTAGAGTTAAATAAGTACTCTTAATATAAATTGTCCTTTCATTCGGTTTACAACTAATAGTGCGCAAAGGCATTTTAAAGCCCTCTTCAACTTGAGAAATGACGTTAGCTATTGTCCGGTCTGGCAGAAATGACGACGTAAACTGCGATTAGACGGATTCTGCTGGCAAAGTCAACAACTCGATGTTTAATCCCTCGAGTCGACTAGAAGCAATATCAGACTTCGAGAAACCTTTATTACATTTTGCAACTAACGAAGACACCGTCCAATATGATGATCGTTCATCAGTGGCAGTATTTGCTTTGAAGCTGCATCACTTTACATTTGCAAGTATTGCAACATTTCTGTGCTTAGTTGGGAAGTTTGGAGCTTACGTCGCTCATCACAGGTCTTTCTGCCAGTCTCGCCTCGAATATTAAATTTTGCGTAAAATATGAACCTTGGATTGCGCAGCATTGTTAAAGTGTTACAAACTGTTTTGGTTTCGCTTTTCTTATTCATTTCTCACGACAGACTGTGTGAAGTGCCTCTGTGATCTGCGAACTTACTCAAAATGATGAACTGTACTTGAAGAAACCAAATTACATCAGCTTTTAGCATATTGGAAAATGAAAACGTTGTACTGCTACACACTGCAGCGGCAGTTTTTGTTTTTAATGATCAGGCTACGAGTTGGGTTGGATTGCTTTACGTCTGAGCGTACTTTTGGTCACACAATGGGATAAATGGCCAGGTCACAACGATACCAAGGTCTCTGAGCTACACATAGGCATCTGTTATGGTTGGTTTGGATTATTTTTCCATTGAAAGTCACTTTTTTGCAAACGCAATGGGCTAAATATCCAAGTCGCAAAAACCAGTGATGGAATACAGTTCAGAGTTTTCTTTAACGTTTATGATTTGTAATGAGTGGTTGGAAAATGACATAGGATGAGTCTGGCACTACTGAAGTGCCGAATAATTGAAAGTTTGCTATAAATATCACTGATACCATCTATTATATAGAGACGATTGCGAATGATTGAGTAACTGACTGGGTGACTGACTGACAGGGGATCATGCTAATTCTTACTATGATGTAGATACGGTAGAACTGTGAAAATTTGCACTTAAGGGCAATCGGAATCATGGATCTTGGAAAAAATGCGAAATCAGGCTTTCGAGGCGCTCTTAAAGGTTAAACAAAGTTCACATAGAGGCTAAACTTTGATCTAAGAGTACTAGAAGAGTGAAAATTGGTGTCTGGAGTGTATCGGGCTGTACATCAGAAGTGTTGCAAAATGTTTTCGGATCCGGTGGATCCTTTGATGTCAAAAGTCAAATCCCAATCTGCCGGTGCTAGAAAGTTGAATATGGTACTCAGAATTCGGGTCGATAGCTCAGAAACATTGCTTATGATAGACAGTTGATTGTTTGGGGTTTTAATTGGCTATGATGGATGCAATAGGTTCCTTAGAGGTTTGCGATATATCAGTGCTAGAAAGTTAAAACTGGAGTGTAGGGCTATTTTAGGCGGTTGATCAAGGAAATGTTCGGAAATTTAGGTTCCGTGTCGCGTTCAAAGACAGATAGGAGTCGGAGTGATGGTCTAGAAATCAAGAGGTGTCGAAAGTAGATATTAATTTAAAAAAATCGCAATCCTACGGAGCGGAACTAACTTCACTCCTAGCTAAGGCTACAATTAACTCTAAACTATCAACATTTCCGATCAGTTTCTCTTTCTACAATGCTAGTCGAAAATTCTCAAGGAACCGAGAAAAATGTTGCCGTTGAAATTAACCAAAATTTCACGTTTCCGTAAAATAAAAATTAGTTTGGAAAAATGCAACGAATATTTGTAGGAAATTTTTAAATTTTTCACAAACTTAAAAACGTTATTTTACTATCATGCAAAAAATTACTTTACCTTTGTCTTGTTTGGTATACCTTTGTGAAAGGTAGCAGCACATTAAGCTACGAAAAAAATTATTTTGTAAACTTTCTGAGTACTCATTAATACATATTAGTTTAGAAAACGTTAAAGTATTGCACGAACAAAAAAGATAAAGATGTATTGTACAAGCGAAAATGCGAAAGAAAGAATGTCATGAAATTGATATACAGGGAAATGATGTCAAGACCGGATTAAGCAATTTGGATTTATGGAACGAAATTCTAAGTTATCCACATCTCCTCAGGGGAAATACCTATAAATACGAAAAGAATACACCTATTAGGGGAGCCCCTGAAGCCATGTCTCCGCTTTTAATACGTCACTGAATTGTAAATTCGTCATCCTATGCGTGGGATGGCCTCAGAATCTAATAGAATCAGATCATATCAGTAGAGGAGTCAGTAGAACTATAAGATCAGTAGAAGAGTCAGTAGAATGATACAGACGTACCAACAGAATCCTATATATGAATCAATAGAATCAAACAGACCCTCTGATAACTGTATAGAAGGTCCAATGTTATAATTTAATAGAATCAGAAAGAGACTAATAGAATCAGAAAGACAGAATAATAGAATCAGAAAAACAGAATAATAGAATCAGAAAGACACACTAAAAGAATCAGGTCGACGGGAAAATACAGCCAGATACGTGAACCAATATAATCAGACAGCTGTCCAATGATTTTAGAATGACGGATAAAAGAATAAGACAGGTCAATTGCCCGATAAATCGACCAATTTCATCATCAGACAGACCAGTGATTTTCAAACTAGATTTTGCGAAACGTTGATCACAACATTGATATTGTAGACATTAATAGTGATTTAACGTGAAAACAAACGTTTCCATTTATTTCTTTTCGTTTGTTTTGGGCAGCGTAATGGAAGAGTAACCTAAGATTTCAAGGAACGTTGTTGAAAACACTGTTTCCATTTCCAACCTCTTACTTATGCGAACAGTGATTTTCGCGATATAGGACGACAAGAAGTAAATGCCGAAACGGATTGGATGCTGAAGACGATCTTGAATTGCAACTGTCGCCAATCATACCAAATTTCAAAATTTTTATGCTCATCGAAATAACAACATCCTCCTCATCGAAACATTTACATGAAATAAATTTTATTGTGAGGCGATCCCGTGGCCGAGTGCTTAGAGTGCTTGGTCGGTAGCCACCTGGCTCGCAATGTATGGTTCGTAGGATCGAGTCCCACCTTGGCCAGCGTTGATATTTATCTTTGATCTTACAGTCAGCGAGATAAATATCAGCGTTGATATTTATCTCGCTGACTGAGATCAGGATGGGGGTCTGCAAAACCCCCATCCTGATCTCAGTCAGCGAGCTGACACCGATGGGCTTGGAAAGGCCGTCGTCGTGCATGAGCTATACCCCGTGCACATTAAAGAACACACTGGATGGCCTTGATGGGAGACTTCCATCATCTCCTAAGAGCTGTTCAGTGGATCGCCTTCTCCAACCTTCTCCGAACCTTTGGGGTCTTTGTGACCTTGCAATTTAGGCCAAGGTGTCAAAAAATATGCCGCTCAATGGTAAAACAGCCAACTAATAAAATCAGGGTTCTCGTCCGGATAAGATATGGATGTATCCTCCCTTGTGTTGTCCTTCTGTTGAGGTCTCGCTTTCTTTCACAGATCTTCACTAAGGCTTATTAAACTGACAGTATCCTGAGTGACTTTAGTGGCAAGCTGCCTCATGAAGGATAATTTAGTGTCCGTACCTCTGGCGAATGGTTAGTATGATTGTATACTAATCAAGGCATGGTTGTCATCTTTCTGGGGTTGTCCTTCTGTTGAGGTCTCGCCTTCCTAACAGATCTTCTATATGGCATATTATCCTGACAGGCTACTGTCAGATCTTAAGGGCAAGAACTAATTGAGGGAGAATTTATAAACTTCATTCAATAAAGACGCAATTGTTGTTTAATTCATTTTTTATTTTATTTGTATTCAAGCATACTGTAATTACGTTTCTATTACTAATGAATGAAAAATTTTATGGAAGGTTCGAACTTGAAAGAGGGTTCCGATTCTGAGAACGTCTTAAAATCCAATAAATGACGAACAAAATAAAATATTCACATTTCTCCCGATGCAGCTTTTTTAAACCACTCGAAACACTCTGTATGTTTTTGTCTCAAAAAAAAAAACGAAAAAAAAAAATTACGGTAAAAACATTGGCAAATTTAAATGGTCTTTCGGAATGCAGGACAACACCGTGCGAAAAAACAGAAAAACAAGAAAACAAGGTGCCGGAAATTGACACTTTGAAGAAAAACTAATTATTGCGTCACTTAGGGGAACTGTGAAGTCCCTACACGGGAAACTATTACCTCGGCTACGTCTGACGAAACGCTAACAACTGAACATTAGCTTGAGTTATGGCGTCGTTACGTGTAACAAAAACCAGTAGCTTCGAAGGTTCAGATTTGGAGGACGCCATTATCGAGAAAGAATTAATTTCGGTTGCTTTTCAGTCATTACAGCAACTGCTCTAAATCATAACGAATAATGGAACCGTCATCACGCGACTTTCCTCTTCACGAAGACGTTAAATTTATTTGACACTATAATCATGAAAACACCTTCGTTTCTTCAGATGAATTTATTTCATAGAGTTTTTTTTTTTAAATAATCGTTACTCGTATTCATTGCTAGGTTTGCGAATGTCAAAAGTTCTGAAAAGACAAAATGTGACCTATACCTGAGCAGGCTCGTACCGGTTCCAGAAAAATATAAATGGGAGAATAAAAATATAAGGGAAGAGGGGGGGGGGAAGCAGAAGTGATGTAATTGAGCATGGGATAGGGAAGGAAGCAATTGCATTTCCTTTACAGTATAACATATTTCTCTCCGTTTCAGAGGCCTTTAAAATTTTTCTTGAAACAAAAATAACGTGAAATAGGTACAGTCGCTCAAAAAAAATCCGAAATTGGACAACCAACGAAGGTTGCCAGATCACTAATTTCTAAAAAAAATCGTTGCCAGATATTTTTTCTGAATTCTGTAATCAACTCTAGTATTCGGATATTTTTTTGAGCGACTGTACACGTTAATACTTTTTCTGGCTCCATGACACTTATTAGCACATTCTTTAGGGATGTGGGGTGGGGCATGTCTCTCTTGCTCCCCCCCTAACCTTAGATCCGGCCCTGTACTCTATGTATGTAACGATATATTATTTCCTTTCTTAATGTTATATAACAATATTTGCTTCAATAATTATATATATATATAGATATATAATTTGTTATTACAATGTAAGTATATTGGTTTTAAGAATTATAATACAAAAATGGTTTTAATTAAGTATGTTATATAACGTTTCGGTTTTTTGCACGTTTTCAAAAAACAAAAATATAACGAACTAACGTTTTTTCTACTTTGCCGTTTGTCTGTCGGTCTTTTGCTTCTAGAGATAAATGAAAAAATAATTTTGGCTTGTATTGGTATTAAAGAAATATTAGGATCTACAGTTCTAAAATCTTACAAAGGCTTTAATCGCGCCCTCTACCAGTGGAAAAAGGTGAAAACTTTGAAGCAATATTGCAAACGATCTATTTACGCTAGAAGCTGAAATTTTTGTAGTGAATTTACAATGGCAGCAATATTTTTCCTTTTTACCCAACGAAATAGGGGGAAAAATGAAACAATTTTGTTTCAACTCTAAACAATTTTTTATTTTTCATTTTTTATAGATACAAATAAAATACTACTCACATGTAGTCGGAATTCTCACTGTTAGAGGATGCTAAAAGCAAAAAATAAAAACTTTAAAGTACAGTCGCTCAAAAAAGTATCCGAATACTATGGTTGATTACAGAATTCAAAAAAAAAATATCTGGCAACGATTTTTTTTTAGAAATTAGTGATCTGGCAACCTTCGTGTCACGTGACACGAAGGTTATCATAAGTAATCCATTAGTTATTATTTTCATAAGTAATCCATTAGTTATAATTTCCATTGTTAAAGGGTGTTAAATGTGGAATATAAAAATTCGCTGCCTATGAAAACGAGAATCCCGTATTCGCCAGAGGCGATATTTAATTCTTCTGTTTAATTATTGTGACGATTTCAAGCAGGAAACCAAATGAACTGACAATGAAGCCTCGAGATAACAGATTAATAAGAGGAAACGGGAGCCGTTAATTTCTTAAACTCCAATGAATCCGAATATTTACGCATGACCAAGGCCAGATTAAGTGTGGGTGGGGAATAGGGTGAAATTATTATGTAAAAAATAATATAATATGTATTAATATAATATTATATAATTATATAATATATAATAAATAAATGGTGGCCAAACATTGTTTAACTTGTGCATATTTAGAGAATTTTTCAAGAACGTTTTTAAAATCCCTAAAAAGGAGGTTGGGTTGTTTTACCTCTGAGCGGCACTTTTTTGCACACCATTGGCTAAATGGCCAGGTCAGAAGGATCCCGAAGCCTCAGAGAAGGTTGGGGGAGGGGACTCACTGGAACAGCTGTTGGGAGACAGATGGTAGCCTCCCGTCAAGGCCATTCAGCGTGTTCTTTAACATGCAGAGGGTATGGCTCTCCCGCACACGGGGCCACGGCTTAACGTCCCATCCGACGGACGGCGGTCTTTCTAAGCCCATCGGTGTCCCCTACTGACCGTGGGCAAGGCGGGGAATTTTGCGGAGATAAATCTCAACGTTGACACCCCCTAAAAAGGAGGAGAAGATGTTACATTGCAATGGAAATGCAGTCTTTTGGCCCTGTCTTTTATATTTTTCTGGAGAACTGCGTCGCTTGTATCCCCCCCCTCCCTTCATACACACCTTAATTTTTTTTCGACCCGGGTCTGTGTATGACGATGCATATATGACTCCGATGTTAGATAATTTTTTGAAAGTTTATGGCGTATGAACTGACAGGCTCTTGTTAGACCTCCGTGGCAAGCAGCTACTTGAGGAGAGTATTTATATTTTATTATAACGATATAGATAGTATCATAAATTAGAAACACGGTTAAATATGCAAATATATATATGTATATCTAATATCTGTAAGAGCCATAGAAACATTAAAATAAACATTGCCGCACACTAAATATAGAAAACCTTTGAGTTTGAGTAGTGCTCTTGTGGCTCTATATCATTTAATCACAACTATCAATCAGAAGAGGGCGGGGGTGGCTCAGTCGGTAGCGCGCCAGGCTCGTAATCTGTAGTTCCCAGGTTCGAGTCCCAGCTGGGTCAGCGTTGAGATTTATCTCCGTAAAAATTCCCCGCCCTGCCCACGGTCAGTAGGGGACACCGATGGGCTTGGAAAGGCCGCCGTCCGTCGGATGGGACGTTAAGCCGTGGCCCCGTGTGCGGGAGAGCCATACCCTGTGCACGTTAAAGAACACGCTGGATG
Organism: Ryuthela nishihirai; assembly: GCA_038380435.1. Classification (NCBI taxonomy): domain Eukaryota; kingdom Metazoa; phylum Arthropoda; class Arachnida; order Araneae; family Heptathelidae; genus Ryuthela; species Ryuthela nishihirai. The sequence continues at coordinate 38,790,477 of JAWZYU010000018.1, read as the reverse complement.
GCCTTGACGGGAGGCTACCAACTGTCTCCCAACAGCTATTCCAGTGGGTCCCCTCCCCCAACCTTCTCTAAGCCTTCGGGGTCCATGTGACTTGGCCATTTAGCCCATGGTGTGCAAAAAAGTGCCGCTCAGAGGTAAAACAACCCAACCCAAAATCAATCAGAACCTATCTGTATTGGCATACGTTAACGCAGATATTTCTTTCATATATTTTTTCTGGTGTAGAGCCTTCATGCTTAGAGTGCTTCGTGTTTTTCGACAGCGTCCCCCCAAAACAACCCTGTCTCATCAGCATTTTGAACCCGAGATAAATCCGATCTTTTCTGTTAACGAGTTCACTTAAGGTTTCACTAAATGGCTCAATTTCCTCCGTTGCACAACTTAAGGATTGGCTCAGTCAATAGTGCTCCACTGTTCCCAGGTTCGAGTCCCACTTGTGCCAGAGTTAAAATTAATCTCAGCAAAACCCCACCGTGCCTTTATCAGAAAATGGGCGTTAATTGGGTTTAGAAAGGCCGTCGGATGGGACCTAAAGCTGTTGCACCATGTGTAGAAAATTCCTCAACAAAAGCCATACCTTGTAAAAGTTAAAGAACGCATTGGATGGCCTTAATGGGAGGCTACATCTGTTTCCTAACAGCTGTCCAATGGGTCAACTTCCCCAACCTTCTCTGAGCCCTTGGAGTAATTGTGACCTGGCCATTATCACATGGCGTGCAAAACCGTGACACTCAGAAATAAAGCAGCAACAACCCCAAAGCCTTTAAAGATTTGAGAAATGTTCTCTTGTTTATGTAGAAAGCCCAACCTAAATTTAAGAGAGTAACCTTCGCTGAACAAAGGAAGATCAAACTGTGTTGATCAACGGATGGATGCTGCCCTCAAAAGAGGGGCTCGTAGAATCAAAGCTTTACTATAATTACAAGTTTATTTACATGAACTGATGAATGCCAGTAACAAGTATGTTTTATACATTAGAATTTGGTACTACCGAATTCTATTCAGATAGGTTGTTGATGAGGCTTTGCAATGATAAAGCCCACTACTCCACAACACCAGATTTGAAGTCATGGAGAATTCTAGGTTATTCGTTCATCAATTTATCCTCTAAGCATGTCATTAATGCTCAATTGGATTCGGATCAAGGGATCTAACTTATCCCCCATCCTACGAATATCTTCACTTTCAAGGAAATCGTAATCACACAAACCTTATGGGGACGGGCATTATTTACATAGAATGAAATCAGGGTAAAGAGCACCTCTTAAAAGCCTCAGATAGAGTGTTCGAATCTCATTTCGGTATTGCCGAGCACTCAGAGTTCATCCTTGAAAGACATTAAGCTCTATGTGGCCATTTATCATGATGCCTTCCCTCCACGTGAATAGATATCAAGAAAGTGTTAGGTTCAACCTTTATTGTCTAGTACTTAATCTTTTGTAGACTTTAATGTCTAAATGTAAAAAATTTGATGAAGACGTATGCAAAACCAGGGGAAGGAAATATATCTCTCCTCCTTTCCATCGACCCCCAGAGTTCACCCCATTGGAAGGATTTCTCCGGGTGTTATGCTCTGATTTTCATCAGGCATAAGGGTTCTTTTTCTCTCTCCCTTAAACAAGATTTTTACCAATACGCAGGAAACAGATTAAAAGAGCATCACATTAATTTTCACTTCAAGAAAGAATGACATGGAATCCACAGCTGCAGGTCGTATTGTATCCCTAAAGCCCAAATATACACGACACAAACTGATCATTTTTCACACACAGGGAACCCAGTCCTATAAACAACACGACACTCCGACTTTTCGGAATTAGCACCCCATGGACGAAACGACAAGTAGAATCCCAATTTATTCCGTTACGGGGGAATATCAGACAACTAGCTGTCAAGTGCTGAGGAAAAATGCACTGCAAATATGTGACCTTACACGACAAACAGCGCCACGAAATCGTACTCATGACCAGCTGAAGACGTAAAGCTAAACAACATTGTTCACTCTTAATATTTACCAACGATAAATCTCATTCTCCCACACAGCGATGTCAACAGCGTGACAACGTCTAGCGCGGATCCTATTAATAGTTGGCATGTGTGTTGCTGAGACTTTATTGTGTTTTGCTGACTCTGTTGTACGTCTTCAAGAGATCTTCAATTCTGTTTTTACTGGTTGATTTGATAAACTCCTTTTGAGACTTCCTAAATTTTTGGACTGGGAGTGAGAAACTTTCGAATTAGGTTTTATTTGACAGTTCTCAAGCATTGCATACATACAGGCACGGATACAGAAAAAAATTATTCTGAGTTACATTTATTTTAACGTCGGATTCTTGGGGCGGGGGTGGCTCAGTCGGTAGCGCGCCAGGCTCGTAATTTGTAGTTCCCAGGTTTGAGTCCCAGCTGGGTCAGCGTTGAGATTTATCTCCACAAAATTCCCCGCCCTACCCACGGTCAGTAGGGGACACCGATGGGCTTAGGAAAGGCCGCCGTCCGTCGGATGGGACGTTAAGCCGTGACTCCGTGTGCGGGAGAGCCATACCCTGTGCACGTTAAAGAACACGCTGGATGGCCTTGACGGGAGGCTACCATCTGTCTCCCAACAGTGTTCCAGTGGGTCTCCTCCCTCAACCTTCTCTGAGCCTTCGGGGTCCATGTGACCTGGCCATTTAGCCCATGGTGTGCAAAAAAGTGCCGCTCAGAGGTAAAACAACCCAACGTCGGATTCTTAGCTTTTGAAAATGTTCGTTTCAATAAAGAAGCTTGTAACCCATCTCGTGCTCTTTCAAAAGTCTTCAATTTCCGCACAAAAATAGGGGGGGGGGGGGGGGGGTAGGATCAACCGCTAGCGCGCCAGGATCGTAATCTGCAGTTCACAGATTCGAGTCCCACCTGGACCAGTGTTGAGATTTGTCTACGCAAAACTCGGTCAATAGGGAACACCGATACATCGATGGACTTGGAAAGGTCGCCGTCCGTCGGATGGGACGTTAAGCCGTGGCTTCGTGTGCAAGAAAGCCATACCCTATGCACGTTACAGAACACACTGGATATCCTTGACCGGAAGCTATCATCTGTCTCCTAACAGCTGTCCAGTGGGTCCCCTTCACCCAACCTTCCTTTCATCAACCTACCATTTTTTTGCTATAACGATAATTTTAGAATTCGTGATGATTTATGGTAGCTTCATGACTAAATTAAATTTTGCAGGTTACATGGCGTTAATTAAATTATGAGAGTTCAGGTGATATGGCAAATATTAGCAATACACAACTTTTTATTTAATATTACGATATTTCAAACTTTGTGTCATAGATGGCAGCACTAATCGAAAGTAGAAATTTATTTTTTTCATCATGCTCTGTTGAAAACACATTGCATAATACGAAACACTCGTTGATTTGTTTTTGTCGTGATTATTAATACTTTATTAATCTTGATGGGAATCCATTGAAAACTTTTGAGAAATTTTTCAAAGAAAATAAATTAAATTTTTTAAAGACTTCTAAAGCGGAGAAGAAAATTTTATACTGCAATGGCAGTTCTATGCTATCCACTTTTGCTTTTTTCCAACTCTATCTAGTTACTTGCTCCCCCCCTCCCCACTTTTTTTCTCTAGATCAGGGCCTGCATAAATGTAGCATACTCAGCTAAGCTACGCACCCGCTGCATGGAGCGGGGATTGACTCTGCCAGTAGTGCGACATGCTCGTAATCTACAGTTCCCAGGTTCGAGTACCAACTGGGTCAGCGTTACAATTTATCTCCGCTAAAAAGAAAAGAACCGAACAAGACTGGTACAGCATAATTTTCGGGATTCAACAGAACCATCATAATTTTCGCACTTCAACAGGACCAACCAAAATTTTAGACTTTAATAGGACCAGCATAATTTTTGGGCTTCAACAGGACCAACCTGATTTTCGGACTTCAGCAGGACCAGCTTAATGTTTGGACATCAACAGCACTAGCATAATTTTCGACTTTTAACATTACCCATGAAAATTCAGACACTCCTTTAAATGTTGTCCATGCTGCTTCTTCAACGACGGTTAACGATTCAAGTTCTGTATTCATGGACGCAGGCGGGGGGGGGGGGGAGAGAAGGCAAGAGTGGCATGTCCTCTACCCGTACAAACAGTTGATCGAAAAATTATTTATGTTCTACCAAAAATTTGCAGTTTTTTCCTTAACGACATGTAAGCTTCTTTTTGGTTTTTAAGTTTTGTTTTTGGAAACAAATGACATGAATTTTTTTTATTAATATGAAAGAACATTTTTTACACGCAATTCCAATAATTCGTTTCCCATTTTCTTGTTTCCCATTGGTATTAAGGTTTGATACACATTGCACAATTACTGTATTTGCAATTGTGCTCATTAATGAACGGTTCAACCTAAATACTTGTCTCTTTAAACCCTAATTTGTTTTTACCCCCGCCCCTCTCACTTGGACATTTGTTGTCTGCTCCTAAAAGCATTCTCGCCTACTTCAAACTCCCGAAAAACTTCCTAAAGAATTCATGAATGTACAACACAAGTTTCTTAATTTGTGGTCTAACAAAGCAACTGCTATTCTTGCAGAGTGTTTACATACACATATCTTCCGATTTACATAAAGAACTCTGGTTTCTATAAATTAAAGAACAACCTGAAAACCCTCTTTTTCTCGGATCCAACGGGTGTCCGAGAAAAAGCGGGTTTTCAGGTTGTTCTTTAATTTATAGAAACCAGAACTCTTTAGAGAGTTTTAGACACAGGCAACGTCGATTAACACTGCTAGTACAGTCGCTCAAGAAAGTATTTGAATGCTATGGTTGATTACAGAATTCAGAAAAAATATCTGGCAACGATTATTTTAGAAATTAGTGATCTGGCAACCTTCGTGTCACGTGATTACAGAATTCAGGAAAAATATCTGAAGCATGTACAGCAACTGTACACGCTCCAGTTACCGTTCACAGCAAACTGGAGCGTGTGCAGTTTGCTGTGAACGGTAACTGCACACGCTCAATATTTCCGTGAGTGAGCCACACACGATCTAGTATCAAAATAATACGACCACTTACAGTCGCTCAAAAAAGTATCCGAACACTAAGGTTGATTACAGAATTCAGAAAAAATATCTGACAACGATTTTTTTAGAAAATAGTGATCTGGCAACCTTCGTGTCACGTGACACGAAGGTTGCCAGATCACTAATTTAAAAAAAAAATCGTTGCCAGATATTTTTTCTGAATTCTGTAATCAACCATAGCGTTCGGATATTTTTTTGGGCGACTGTACATCATAAATTTATAAATATTCCATTGCGGCCACTCCTAAACTAACTTGATTTCCATTGCGTGTTATCTCGCGAAAATTACTGAGCAGAGTCACTGATTCTGATAAATAGGGTTTTTCATTTCTCCATTTTCTCTAAAAGATAAATGAAACGTTCACTTTACTGTTTAATTACTTTGAAATTAGGTTATACAATTTCAAGGTGCACGGATGAAGTCTCTTTCTAAGAAAATAAAGTTTCATTAACATTTTAATTTTCTTTTTTTTGTACGAAATTAATTACAATCCTCCAACAGTTAACGTGGTGCTCGGTGGCATTCCTTATTAGTAACAGTTAACTTTATGAAGATAATGATGTTACTAAAAGTTTTGATGTTTTTGGTTTAAAAATTTAATATTTTCGGAAAAGACAAGTGATTGATTCAATTTTATTACAGTTTTTTTCTCTCTCTTTTATACAGAGATAACAAAGAATAAAAATTTAATGAACAGACCTAGTTTATTAGATTATCAACGTGATAGGAGTTAAATCAAATTTCAATGTTTTATTATGGAATTAAGGTTTGCACTCTTTTTCTGAGAGAAATCCCACAGGTATAATATTAATCAGTTTTCTTTTATCCCTTTTTTTGTCTGAAATGAAAATTGATCTTCTTAGTTAATATCGACTGCTGATTTTACAAATATTATTTAAAATTTTCTATAAAGTACGAATAAATAAATAAACCCTTTCAAGCAGCTGCTTGCCACAGTGGTCTGACAGGAGCCTGTCACTTTATACCCTGTAGTAGAAGGTCTGTGAGGATGGCGGAACCTCAGCAGAAATACAACACAAACATACATGTCTTATCCGGAGTTCGAACCCAGGTCCTTTTGATCAGTAGGGATCTAAAAGTCTATGGTTTATTATAGCTATAACGCTAATTTACACTACATTACAAAAATGTATTAGGATACTTTCATATTACGTGAAAGTTTGAATGTGGATTTATGAACTTTGAAAATAATAATTTCACAGAAAAATGATGTGAGATTTATCTCCTTTAATCCTGCCATTGGAATTCTAAATCTGCCATTGGAGGAAGGTACCTACTGGGCTTCTGTTAGGATAAAAATGGGACTTTCCTCTTCAAGAACATTTAGAGTGTTGGTATCGGTAGTTGGTATTAATGTTTGATATACATTGCACAATTATTGTATTTGCAATTGTGCTCATTAATGAACGGTTCAACCTAAATACTTGCCTCTTTAAACCCTAATTTGTTTTTATCCCCCCCCCCTCTCACTTGGCGGGGCGGGGGTGGCTCAGTCGGTAGCGCGCCAGGCTCGTAATCTGTATTTCCCAGGTTCGAGTCCCAGCTGGGTCAGCGTTGAGATTTATCTCCGCAAAATTCCCCGCCCTGCCCACGGTCAGTAGGGGACACCGATGGCCTTGGAAAGGCCGCCGTCCGTCGGATGGGACGTTAACCCGTGGCCCCGTATTCGGGAGAGCCATACCCTGTGCACGTTAAAGAACACACTGGATGGCCTTGACGAGAGGCTACCATCTGTCTCCCAACAGCTGTTCCAGTGGGTCTTCTCCCCCAACCTTCTCTGACCCTTCAGGGTCCATGTGACCTGGCCATTTAGCCCATGGTGTGCAAAAAAGTGCCGCTCAGAGGTAAAACAACCCAACAACCGAACTCTCACTTGGAAATTTGTTGTCTGCTCCTAAAAACATTCTCGTCTACTTCAAACTCCCGAAAAAATTCCTAAAGAGTTCTTGAATATATACCATAAGTTTCTTAATTTGTGGGCTAACAAATCAACTGCTATTCTTACAGAGTTATTTAACGTTCACAGGGTGCAGCTCTCCTGCACTCGGAGCCATGACTTAATATCCCATCCAACGGACGGCGACCCTTCCAAGTCCATCGGTGTCCCCTTTCCGACTGAGGACAGGATGAGGATTTTTGGAAATGAGGCCGTTCGTCGTATGGTACAGTCGGTCAAAAAAGTATCCGAACACTGTGGGTGATTACAGAATTCAGAAAAAATATATGGCAACGATTTTTTTAAAATTTAGTGATCTGGCAACCTTGGTGTCACGTAACACGAAGGTTGCCAGATCACTAATTTCTTGATAACTTTTTTGACCGACTGTACGTTAGACAGTAGTTAGAGGAGCCATACTTTATGCACACTGAAGAACACGCTGGAATGGCCTTGGCGGAAGATTACCATTTCTCTCTCCTAATAGCTGTTTAATGGATCCCATTACCCAACCTTCTGTGAGCCATTTGGAGTCTTTGTGACCTGACCATTTAGCCCATTGGTTTGCAAAAAATATACCGCTCAGAAGTGAAACAAGTCTACAAATTCTGACACTCTAAAGTTGGATAACAAGTAATATTCCGTAATCGGTAGGTTTACGGTTGAGGTCAAAAACTTGCATTCGCAAACAATAAAAAGTTGCCGGCCCAGAAAGAAATTTCCGATTTTCTTTAGTGTTTGTCCTTCGTAAAAGGGCAAAAATCATTTCCCTCAAAACGTGGCGTAAGAATCACGTGCGCTGATCACAATACGAGGTAGCGACTGGTACAGCTGGGCTTGCCTAACTAGGTAGCTGTTCTTAAACATCAGTCGGCTGAGAAATTAAAAAAAAAAGCGGTAAACCAACTTTTGAGAGTAAACCCTATTTTTAGAGAATGAAGGAATCCCTGTCTTTAGAGAATAAACACGGTGAACCGCGGCTGAGTGGTTAGAGTGTTTCGCTACTGATCAAAGGAACCTAGATTCGAGCTCTGGGTAAGGCACGGACGTCTGTGTTGCCTTCCTCACATACCTTCTACTAGGGCTTATAAACTGAGAAGTTCCTGTCAGACCTCTGTGGTAAGCAGCTCTTGAGGGGATATTTAGTTATTTTTTATAAACATGGTGAAACCCTTATTTTTATGGAGTAAACATGGGTGAATAGCCATTTGTATGGAATAAGCATGACAGAACACCTCTTTTCAGAGAGTAAACGTGATAGAATTCCTATTTTTAGAGGGTAAACATGGCAGAACCATTCTTTTTAAAGAGTTAACATGGTGGAACTCCTATTTTTAGAGAGAGTAAACATAACAGAGTTCCTCTTTCACAGAGTAAATATTGTGGAGCCCCTATTTTTAAAGAGTAAATATAGCAGAACCCCTAATTTTAGAGAGTAAATATAGTGGGAACTCTATTTTTAGAGAGTAAATATAGCAAAACCCCTGTTTTTAGAGAGTAAATATAGTTGAACATCTATTTTTACAGAGTAAATATAGCGGAACCCCTATTTTTAGAGAGTAAATATGATTGGCTGTTTGGTTAGTTATGTGGGGTTTTATGGTGCATTAGCAACTAAAGCTATAATGTGCCAAACGATATAAAATCGTGGGCAAAAGTCATATACACCCATAACCAAAGTTAGAAGTTAATACAGTAAAAAGCAAAACCAATAGATGTAAATAATACAAACAGCAATAAACATGTATAGAGCAATAAATATATAGGTACCAAAAATTAAAATCAACCTAAATGTAAAAGACCCAGTCCGACAGAATATAAATCACAAAACCATAAAATTGCAATCTGTTAAATTAACCAGTAAACCGTAAAAAATAAAATAAAAAGAGGGAACAAAAAAAATGATCTGTAAAAGATGTCCGAGTATAAGAGACTAAGACTTTTAACTTTCACGTTTAAAAAACGTGAAAGTTAAAATGCCTACGTTGTTTACCGTTAAAAACAATACAGTCAATTAATATGTGTTTGATAATTAAAATAGTATCACAAAACCCGTACTTAGGCGCGTCCTCCGCCCTTAAAAGAAACGGATGAGCCGAGCAAGTAAAATGTCCTCCTTGCCATTTCTGAAAAAAATCATGACTGCCATGATTTGACAATATATTTGATTTCAAAGAGCTTGTTCTCAAGCTGTTCTGACGAAAATCATTACTAATGTGCTCGGATTCGACGGTAAAATGCTGCCAGAAGTCTGGATATGGAAAAGGTTGCAGAGTTGGAAGCTGCGTACAGACTTGGTAGCAGCATCTGCTAAGTCATAGCCTCTGATGCAGACATCACCAGGAACCCAACAGAAGATGTTCGAAGTGGCTGCCAGACAATGGAGCTGCTGGCGGATTTTGGAGAGAACAAGATGAGTCCTAGGCTGCACCAAGATCAAAGCCTGTAGCGAGCCAAGCTAGTCGATGTAAAAGCATACACCAACGATATTGCTTATCCCCCACGTGGTTTAAGACGAAGTTTATAGCATGCAACTCTGCGGTGAAGATAGAATACTGTGGTGGGATTTGGTCTGGAATGATTACATCACAACATACCATGGCTGATCCCACTGATGCACTGGACTTCTAGCTATCTGTGAAGACAGGCAAGAAGTCCAGCAAGCAGTCAGCATAGTGACTGGCAAAGAGCTGCTGGTACACACAGTCATGCATTATGGCCTTCCCCATCCTCTAAAGGGAAAAATCAGAGAAAAGGGAAACAGCGAACCACAATGTAAGTCGACTGTGTGATGCTATAGAAATTGGTGGTGATGTCTTTGAGTTGGCCTCAGATACACACAAACCGAAAGGAAGAATGGCAATCAGGCGATTAGCATCTAAAGCACCTCTCATTTAGGATGAAAACGTAGTACAAGGAGGATTGCTAGTAGGCCTAGCAATTTACATGCATATTGTAGGAACAACTGATGACGGCGAAGAGATAAAGATGGTTCATGGTCTCAACGTAAGACTCTGGACTAGTGATGTATAGAAGATCCCTGTGCAAGGTGTATGATGGAGAGGGTCCAGCACCTTCACCACCAAATCTCGGGCAGAATCACACCTTGGATCCATAGTCCTGTTTCAATCAGATAACTGCATGGTACATCTGGTGTGAAGAACATTAGTCAGCTACCCAGGAGAGAAGGTATAGAACCTTGATACTGTTCAAAGACCATGTGGACTTGGACTGAGCTAACGTACATGTGGTAAGGTCAGTTTCCTGCTGAAGATGATACTGAGAACTTGGTCTCTTCCACAAATGGAACGATATCCAAGATATAGCTTGGGGTTCTGATGAAGATTACGCTTGTGGCAAAAGTGCACACAAGTGATATCCTGTGGGGAGATCCAAATCCCTTTGGTAATCGCCCAAACCGTAAGATTATTCTGGGATAACCGTACCCTCATGTGGACAAAGAAGAAAAAATGCGAAAATCGTCAACGTAAAGGGCATTGTCTACAGTCGGAAGAAATTGTTGAGTAATGGAATTAATGTTGACAGCGAAAAGTACCCTTGGTCTTGGAGGAAAACCAAGACAGAGTGATGCTGAAAAGAATACGATGATAAGAAGTTGGAGATGAATATTGCATGTGACCTCTCAAGCCGAAGGTCACGAAGAATGCCGAATCTCCAAGCTGTGCCATATATCTTTTCTACGCTGAAGAATATGAACACCAGGTGTTCTAGTTTTAAAAACGAATTTCTGTTAGCTGATCCGAGGCGTATCAAATGGTCGATAGTCGACCGTTGCCTGCAAAAGCCACAATGGGTGTTGGATAGAGGGTTGTGGTGTCCTAAATACCAGATGAGTCTGGAATTTACCATTATTTCCAACACTATGTACACACGGCTAGTCAATGTAATGGAACGATAATTTGAAGGATTACCTTCCTGGCTTGGGGAAAACCAAGACGATAGCCTCCCAGGCCAGGAATCAAGAAAATTCTCCTCGAGAAAGATATGGTTACAAAGATGGAGCAGCCAATGTTTAGTTGATGCTGAGAGATGTTGGAGACATCAATATCCTCCTTTGAGCCCACGAGCCCATCTGTGTGTGCCTTCAGGAGATCTACTTGCAGACAGTCACTGCTCCTATGATCCAGCATTTCCCTCTCATTTACCATTTTACCAGGAGCATGGAATAATGGATATTATCTGGCCCAACAGAAGATATGCAAGAAGAGTAGAGAATATGTCTCTCCTCTGTGAATGATGATTCATTTCCAAGAATCTGATTCCTCTGTGAATGGCCAGTTGTGAGGCTCCAGGCCATTTGTGTGGAAACAGAGTGGGGAGGACTTGGTACGCTTGTAAACTTTAAAGTTCGAGGATGTCAGAGATCTCTGAAACACCCCTCAACTTTTTTAAGCTGGTCCTCTGGCACGGTTGACAGGATTCGACCATGGTTTCAGAAATCAAGGAAGCTGTATCGATGTCTGAGGAATGGTCAGGCAGCTGTTTGGATGATACAGTCCATCAACTCTGTCACTGAAACTCTGCCACAGATTGACTCCTGGATTACTGAGTGTTGGGTGAACCCCTCATGGGAGATGGTACAGACCACGAGGAGGTGATTGTTTCCATAGGGATTGTCCTCGACCTCCCATATAAAGAGTGGAAGGAGGAAGGATCAAGAAGGAGCAGATGGTGGGATTAACGGCAGTGAACGTGTGGGTCAGGGAATGATATTAAGTCTGACACTGGAACACCAGTGTCAGTACCTATTTTCTGACTCTCCTGTTGTTTTCTACTCTCGCTATTGGAGAGTGATGGACTCATGAGCCATTTGCTCAAGAATTTGGGTCAGGACTGCCCCAAAAAGGAATGTGCCCATTGAAGTCCCCATGATGAGGAAGAGGACGGCATTTGCAGGACGACATCATCAAGGTCTTCCTGGAAGATGACACTTTCAGGTGAAAGATAGAAACAGTAGGCAATCAAAGAAAATTTCGCGTAGAGGAGGATGGCTACCACCTCAAGAGGTGGTGAGGGGTATGACCAAGAATGAAGCATGTTAGCTCACAAGGAAGACGAAACCCACACGAGTTTAACCATTTGCACCTCAGTCCTAGTTAATGATGGGGAAATGCTGGATCATGAGATCAGTGACAATCTGCAAATAGATTTCCTGCAGGCACACACAGACGGATTCGTGTGCTCAAAGGAGGATTGCTCGATGTTGTCAATTTTTTCTGGAATCCTCTACAATTTCGTTGTAGGAGTGTGGTTATCTCAGGTCTTAAAGGAAAAGGTAGACGACGATTTCCAGTTGGTTTATACCGTCGCAGATGACGGTTTGGGAAATTCCGGATAATTCATCTCCATGTACTCGGAGTGATCTGAGGGACAAAGATATTATATCACCACTTGAAGAGGTTCCAGTGGGAGCCTCTCAGGCTTGAGAGGTCTGGCTGTTTGTGGTCGGGTTGGTGGTGGCCTTCTTGATGTGGTAGAAGAAGGCGCTGATGCAGGAATAGAAACCTGCATTGCTGTCGAAGGCGACACCAACCGAGGTTTCGCCTACATAAGGAGATATTCCACAGTCGGCAAGAAGATTCAGGTCGTGGTGCATTGATATGGTCTACATAGTACAGAAATCATCGAAACGATGGGCTTTCTGGCATAGAAAACCTTGTTATTTGGGGTGAGCAGCACAGCCAGCTTTCTTGCCTCTGAATAGATGTTGTTCACTGTTTTCTGGTGTTATATCTCCTTTTCTTCCAACCATTTTGGACAGTTCTGGGAGAATACCAGGTGGTCTCCACTATAGTTCATGCAGCTGTCCATTTTAGTTGTGCAGTCAGGATCAAGGTAATCCTGGCTGCCACAACTAGCACAGGTGGATTTGCCACCCAATAAGCTGTGTAGGCATGACCTTACCTCTGGCATTGGAAATAATGCAGAGGGTTTGTGATGTACAGTTGTGCCTCGTAGTGAAGGCAACTTGCCTTGATGGCAGTCGCAGGCATGGTATATCAAATGTAGTTATTAGTAGAGTCACTCCGTGGGATTAGAGCACCGAGAGGATTTCCTCCTCAGAAACCTTAAGGAGGCCTCATTTGGAGATCACTGGAGAAACATTTCAAAATTAGGTAAAAATGTCAAAAGTGATATTCCAATAAGAACATAAATTGTGGATTAACAAGGTGTGTGTTCTCACCTATCACAGTAACACAAGTCTCATAAGAATGTCATAAATAGTGTATGAAGTTATCCAAAAGGGGAGTAGGTAACAGAAGTACCACTGATATATAAAAGCCACTTTACAGCTCGTGGGATGGGGTTGGGTGGGGGGAGATCCAGCGAAGGAAATCAAGGGATAAAACATCCCTTACTGGAGAATCCCAGTATTTCTTCGGATTGAGATCGAGAGAATGTGAGAATGTTATTGAGGCTATGGGCATTTACTTACAGCTATGGAACGCGAGTGGCTCAGTCTGTAGGGCGCAAATTTTGGAATCTGCAGTTCCCAGGTTTGAGATTCCGCTGTTATTTTTTTTGAGATTCCGGTTTGAGGTTTCTCTGTTAGAGCGTTGAGATTTAACTCTACTAACCACTCCCCTGCCCTTGGTCACAAAGGGGACACTGATGGGCTTGGGAAAGCCGCTGTTCTCCGGATGGGGCGTTAAGCCGTGTGTTGGAGAGCCATACCCTGTGCAAGTCAAAGACATTCTGGATGATGGGAGGCTATCATCTGTCTTCTAGCAACCTTCTCTGAGTCCTTGGGTTCTTGTGAGCTGATCATTTAGACCACATAGGTTCCCAAACTTATGTGTCCTACCGCCCCCTTTTGAGAAAAAAATTACTCAACGCCCCCCTGGAAATCTACCTTCTTTAATCGAACAAACAGAAAGATGCACATATTTCTGCCAATCCATGCTGGACTTCCCGACAATGCGCGACACGCTCGCTTGCCAACACTTGCTTGATAAGACCTGTCGGCGGATTTGACCACTGATCCGTTATAACTTGCATTTTATGTGTTTATTTGGAAAATAAAGTAATCACTAAGACTTTAACTCTATGTTACACAACAGATGAAACATGTACGAAAGGTTTTTCAAAATTTTCTTATCTCCTCTTTTTTCTTTTTGCTTCCACCGCCCCCCAATTGCACCCGACGCTACTACCGACTCCCTGGATTGTTCCAGCGCCGCCCACTTTGGGAAACATTGATTTAGACCATTGTGTGCAAAACGACCATTTTGACAATTGTGTGCCGCTCAGAAGTAAAGCATCACAACCTCCAGCTGTTGGCCAACCAATAGAGCTACGGGGAAGAATGGGTATGACAGTCATGCAAAATGAAGTTGTCCTGTATTGCACCTGCATAATGTGACGCTTAGGGGTTGGGTTGTTGTTTTACCTCTGAGCGGCACTTTTTTGTACACCATGGGCTAAATGGCCAGGTCACATGGACCCCGAAGGCTCAGAGAAGTTTGGGGGAGGGGACCCACCGGAACAGCTGTTGGGAGACAGATGGTAGCCTCCCGTCAAGGCCATCCAGCGTGTTCTTTAACGTGCACAGGGTATAGCTCTCCCACACACGGGGCCACGGCTTAACGTCCCATCCGACGGACGGCGGCCTTTCCAAGCCCATCGGTGTCCCCTACTGACCGTGGGCAGGGCGGGGAATTTTGCGGAGATAAATCTCAACGCTGACCCAGCTGGGACTCGAACCTGGGAACTACAGATTACGAGCCTGGCGCACGCTGAGGGGTCGAGGACCTCTATATCTCTGAGTAGCAACTGTGTCATGCACAGCTGGACCATCCAGCATGTTCATTAACGTGACGAAAACGGCTCGCCATGGAAAGCCACGGCTTTACGTTCCAACCGATGGATGGATGCTTTTGCAAGCCCATCAGTATCTCCTACTGATCGAGAGCAGAGCTGGGAGTTTTCCGGAGATAAATATCAACGCTGGCCTAGGTGAAACTCGAACCTGGGAAGTACAGATTACGAGCCTGGTGCGCTACCGATTGGGCTTCCCCCACATACTACTTACCTGAAAGTATTTCGTCAATCAGACTCTTAATAGAACTAATGATTGACCCCATAGTTTAAAAATTTAAATCCGTCAATAGAGATGTTGATCTGCTACCAGTAGCTCAGCAGTCAAAGCACTTGACATGTCATCAGGAGGTCGACGCTTCGTGTCTCTCCCAGCTTAAGACTACAAATGCTTATCTGTGTTTGACTGGTACTGATGAAAAGTATTGCCACTTTTTTATGCATCACTTTTCCTTCCTTTAGTAGTAGGGAATTTTATTCTCTCTTTCCGGACTGGCCATAGTAGGTGAATTTTAATTGGAAACATACTGTATAAACTTTTACAGCGTCTTGGATTGAAATATTTTATTTGACTATCGATTTGTTTTGTGGCATAGGAAAGTGTTAGAGATTCTTTTGAAAAGAAGAAAGCGGGTTGGGTTGTTTTACCTCTGAGCGGCACTTTTTTGCACACCAAGGGCTAAATGTCCAGGTCACATGGACCCCGAAGGCTCAGAGAAGGTTGGGGGAGGGGACCCACTGGAACAGCTGTTGGGAGACAGATGGTAGCCTCCCGTCAAGGCCATCCAGCGTGTTCTTTAACGTGCACAGGGTATGGCTCTCCCGCACACGGGCCCACGGCTTAACGTCCCATCCGACGGACGGCGGCCTTTCCAATCCCATCGGTGTCCCCTACTGACCGCGGGCAGGGCGTGGAATTTTGCGGAGATAAATCTCAACTCTGACCCAGCTGGGACTCGAACCTGAGAACTACAGATTACAAGCCTGGCGCGCTACCGACTGAGCCACCCCCACCCCCAAAAAAGAAGAAAGCCCAGTCCCTTTTAATGTGCAGAGAGTTTCCATAGCAAACAGATTGGGACAATGTTTAGGGGCAAACACAGTTTGGGGTCCTCGAGTGCTTCTGTAAAACTGTTGTTTGACCTCTGAGCAGCACTTTTGTGCACACAAGGGGCTAAATCGTTAGGACCCCCTAGGTTCAGAGTTAGATAAGAGAAAGAAACCACAGATATCAGCATATAGATGGAAGCCTCCCATCAAGGACATCCAGCGCGTTCCTAAACTTCCATAGGATATGACTCTCTTGAACACTGGAAAAGTCTTTATGTCCCATCTGACTGTCGGCCGACTTTCCAAGCCCATGAATTTTCCTTTTCTCACCGAGGGCTGGATGGAATTAAGTGTAGATAAATCTCAATGCTAACACAGTTCAGACTATAACTTGGGAACAGTAGGTTTCAAACCTGGCGTGCTACCGTCTGAACCAAACGGAACCCTTCGTAAATAGTAGATATTACCAAATGTCACAGTTTAGTGTCAAAGTGTGCTCCCTCAAGAATAAAGGGACCTCGTCGTAGATTGTGTGCGAGAATTAGAATTTGTATTAAATATGGAAAATGCTCAGGATAATTGAATGTGTAAATTAATGTTGTTGTTCACAATGGCATAGCTTGAGTATCAACTGTAACACTACGGGTAGATTATGAGACTGTGCAGTTGAGTGTTAAGCAGTTTTCAGACACCATTGGTCAAAGATCTCCCATTCAGGCGTCAAATAAACTTTCTCATCATATTCCCTTTTGCCAATCATGCTATGCCACTGCCTCTCAGGGGCGGGGGTGGCTCAGTCGGTAGCGCTCCAGGCTCGTAATCTGTA
This sequence comes from Ryuthela nishihirai, assembly GCA_038380435.1. Classification (NCBI taxonomy): domain Eukaryota; kingdom Metazoa; phylum Arthropoda; class Arachnida; order Araneae; family Heptathelidae; genus Ryuthela; species Ryuthela nishihirai. The sequence continues at coordinate 38,773,728 of JAWZYU010000018.1, read as the reverse complement.
GTTCCCAGGTTCGAGTCCCAGCTGGGTCAGCGTTGGGATTTATCTCCGCAAAATTCCCCGCCCTGCCCACGGTCAGTAGGGGACACCGATGGGCTTGGAAAGGCCGCCGTCCGTCGGATGGGACCGTTCACCGATGGATGGATGCTTTTGCAAGCCCATCAGTATCTCCTACTGATCGAGAGCAGAGCTGGGCCCGTGGCCCCGTGTGCGGGAGAGCCATACCCTGTGCACGTTAAAGAACACGCTGGATGGCCTTGACGGGAAACTACCATCTGTCTCCCAACAGCTGTTCCAGTGGGTCCCCTACCCCAACCTTCTCTGAGCCTACGGGGTCCATGTGACCTGGCCATTTAGCCCATGGTGTGCAAAAAAGTGCCGCTCAGTGGTAAAACAACCCAACCCAACTGCCTCTCATTCGGTTTTCCAATTTATGTGTGTTAAACACAATCATTAAAGAACACATAATAAAGAGACAACACACTACTTTGGATTTTCACTCAACAATATTTTTTTTATCGTAAGTACAACATGTACAATGTAGGCCTTGGAAGTTGTCATACTCTGTCAAACTAAATGCACATAAATTGTTAGAGAAACCTAAGTGTTTCAGCTACTGGTCGAAAGTAAAGGATTTCTACTTGGAACTGCACTCCGTCAGACATTAACAGTCTTCAAATAAATTAAAAAGCATTGTTAAGTTTGACTAATGCATAGTTAAATCATGTGCAGTAAAATATTGATTTCTCTTTTTTGTTACAATGCTTTGTAAACCATCTAGAACAGTCTGTGTAATTAGAACTCTGACCAGTTGCTGATTCTGAGCTTTTTCTGGGTAGGAACAACAATAGAGGTTGTTACAGTAACTGATTCATATGGCACATGGAGTTTGTATTAACAATTAACAGAATTGTCTTCACATTTACAGTCACCGGTGTAATTATCCGTTATCACAAACATATCATTTACAAACATATCATTTACAAACATAATCTCTGATTGAAATAACGAATATACACATGCCATTAATTCACGACAAAGTTAAAACGAATGGCCATTTGGAAAGGAACAATAAATATATTCAAAGAATAATAGTAATTGTAACCAGTGATAGATATTAGATGGTATGGCATAGCAGGATTCGTGAATTTGAAGCTGTACTGATCATTTTATCTCAACAAAGCTCCAAAAACCATACTCTTTATTTTTATTACCATTGTTTGTAATGAGGATAAATACATTACTGGCTTTAATGCTGTCACTACATCACGACCCGAAGTTACTTTGGCTACTTCAAAATTGAAACTAACCAAATCCCTAGGGGTATATGAAATCATTACTGAAATGCTTAGAGCTGGAAATGTTTCTGTTGTTACACAGCTGACTAAAATTTTGAATAACTGTCATGATAAAGGTTTTGCTGCGGATTAGAGCTATTCTATCCTTATTTACAAAAAAAAAAAAACTTGAATCGCAGCTCTTGGGATAATTATAAGGAGTTTAGTCTACCCTCTGTTCTTGGTAAAATTATTTGTACTATTCTGCTTAGGAATAAGAATTTGATTCATGGAAATTTCGTTGATGAAAGTGAGAATTTCATTGATGGAAATGAGAATTTTGGTTCATCAAGAAATAAGAATTTGGTTGATGGAAATTTCGTGAGGAAAGTGAGAATTTCGTTGATGAAAATGATAATTTTGATTCATAAGGAATAAGAAATTGGGGGATGGAAATTTCGTGATGAACCACGCGTTTTGATACAGGATGCAATTCATATGAAACATTCTTCAGTGTTTCACATGTCGTGCAACGTTCCACAAATTCTTTAAACCAGACAACAGAAATCGCATCTTTTAAAAACTCTAAGGGTAGGGTTTGTTTTTGCCTCTGAGCTGGACTCTTTTTCTGTAACTGGTCTAAATGACAAAGTTACAATGATCCCAAAAACTAAGAGATTACTGGGGAAAGAAGACACACTGGATATCCGTTAGGAGACTGATGGTAGTTTCCCGTTAAAATCATCCAGCGTGTTCTTTAATGTGCACAGGTTATGGCTCTCCAGCACACGGGTTCAGGTATTTATGCCCCATCCAACGGACGGATGCCTTTCCCAGCCCATCGGTCTCCCTTTTCTAACCGAGGGCTGGATGGGGGTTTTGAGGAGATAAATATCAATGCTGGACCAAGTGGGACTCGAACCTGGGAACTGCAGATTATGAGTCTGGCGTGCTACCGGCTGAGTAACACCTGTCCCTATATACTCTAAGGAATTTAGTTGGCACCTTTATTAGGAAACAGACTCATGTCATTTGTACAGAGAAGCAGTTTCAAGGCTTAATAACTTTTTAATATTAACTTTATAACATTTTCTTCATAGAAAATGTTATTGATGTGCATTAAATATTTGAACGAAATCTATCGAAACCTATATTTTCGATATTTGTTCTGTATATAAAAGGTTAAAGAATGCTGAAATATTTAAAATCATAAAAGTTAATCGTAAGAAAAAAATCATAAAAGTTAATTGAAAAAAGGTTCAAACGAAAGCGACAGCTGTTATATGAAACATTGTCGAAAAGCTTAAGCGTATTTTTAACAGCTTGTGTGATGATTATTTCCCTTTTCGACAATTTTGAACCTTTTTTGTAGAACGATATAAATTGCTGTTAAACTAGCACACCATCAGCCAAAATGTTTGGCAGAATGGAAATGAATTTCTTTTCAGACAGATTTTTCCATTGACAACACTTAGTCAGAGACCTAACTGAGAACAGAGTAGTCGAGAAGGATGTGGCAGAGTAATGCTACAATATTCACATCCGCAGTCATTCTTGATTCCTAATCCCATCCTATTACAGGAAAGGACTTTAGTTTTTTCCCAACATTGGATTGGATCGGATTGTTTTACCTCTGAGCGGCACTTTTTTGCACACCATGGGCTAAATGGCCAGGTCACAAGGACCACGAAGGCTCAGAGAAGGTTGGGGGAGGGGACCGACTGTAACAGCTGTTGGGAGACAGATGGTAGCCTCCCGTCAAGGCCATCCAGCGTGTTCTTTAACGTGCACAGGGTATGGCTCTCCCGCACACGGGGCCAAGGCTTAACGTCCCATCCGACGGACTGCGGCCTTTCCAAGCCCATCGGTGTCCCCTACTGACCGTGGGCAGGGCGAGGGATTTTGCGGAGATAAATCTCAACGCTGACACAGCTGGGACTCGAACCTGGGAACTACAGATTACGAGCCTGCGCGCTACCGACTGAGCCACCCCCGCCCCTTTTTCCCAACACGGAGTTAAACAGGGGAAGACAGCATACGAAATTTGGGACACCTCGGTCAAGTATCTGGGGAAGTACAGGGAACCGAAATCTTTTGAAAAGGCGATAAAACTGTTCCAAACGTTTGCATGGTAATTACCTATAGCCAGCCAACAATCAGTGCACGCACTGACTTCAGCCTGGCCGTAGGAAAAACACGGTCTTACTGAATCTGTGTCCGCCCATCCATCGTTATCGTTTATTAAGTTATTTCAGCTTTCATAGCTCTTTATACTAATCGAATACAGTTGAAAATCTTAGATTGGAATGAGGTTTTTATTGAATCTTCCTTTATATTTGTGTATAAAGTGCAGATGACGATACAGGGTTTGAAGCTGACTCCCTATTGGAATAACACGGAGCTGAAAAAGTTGCATTGAGTTGGGTTGTTTTACCTCTGAACGGCACTCCAGCGTGTTCCTTAACAGGCACACAGGGTATGACTCTCCTGCACACTGAGCAAAGGCTTAACATCCCATCGCATGGATGGCGGCCTCTCTAAGCCCATCAGTGCCGCTTTCTGACTGAGGACAGAGTAGGGTTTTGTGGAAATAAATCTCAACGTTAACTAATACAAGTGGGACTCGAAGTGGCACTGAGAGTAGATAAAACGTCTAATCCTGACTTCAGCACCATTGCTATCATTTTCGCACACAAAAGATGGTGTACGACCAAATCTGTTTCTTTAACGTATCAGAAAGGGAGGCTGTACATATGTGGGGTTATCCATAAATTTATCACGTCTTCATGACAGTAAAAATTTGAAATAAAAACTTAGAACATTTGAGATTCCGATGATGACAGCAGACCAGTATGTTGAAAACTTAGAGAGGTTGGGTAGAAATATTTTTAAAAAGGAATGAACCAGAAAGTCGCCTTTTTTATCTGGAAATAATTGTCACCAAATCATGCAATATATTTTCCCATTATTTTAATTTTTTGCGAAACTTTCAAGATTATTAGAAAATCTCTATAATCTGGAATACTAGCTTCAAGCGAATTTACATTAATTTTAAACCAATTCTTCTATTCACCTCAAATAATAAAATATTTTAAACATGAACATCCAGTACTTTTGATGATCTTGTTCGCGCTGAGCAAGACTACTTTGACGATGAAGTCCATGACAGCTCTTTTGATGACGTCATGTATGGAGGGAAATTGTTTTCAAATTATGATTTAATATTATTGCAGATTACATTAAGTTATACATTACAAACTAATAAATAAGTAATAAATACCCCTTCAAGCAGCTGCTTGCCACAGAGGTCTGATAGCTTAATATGCCACAGTAGAAGGTCTGTGAAAGGGGCGAGACCTCAGCAGAAAGATAACGCAAGATCCGTGCCTTACCTGAGGCTCGAACACAGATCCCTTTGATCAGTAATGAAGCACGCTAACCACTCGGCCATGGGCCGGCTTACAAATTAATTGAACAATAATTAATGTAACAAAAATAAAATATGGTTTTCAACTAAGAGTTTTATTACTTTTAAAATTGCATTATTTTCATAAGAGAAATATATTTAATATTTTATTTATTAGGTAATATTGCAACTACATGCCATCGTATTATACCAAATTTATGAAAAATTTTCCTCCATGCATAACTTCATTGAAGTATATGTCATGGACTTAACCATCGAGATAGCCTTGGCTGAGGCCAAGTTAAGATACAGGTATCATCTTAAGCGCCTGTTTCGCGCCATATTTATGCCAACATGAAACCTTTTTTTTTTTCTAATTTCGAGCACTGTTTGGAATTCAAATGAATGGCAGTACGTAGAGAAAAAAAAATGCAATGAATACATTATAAAGTCAAAAGAAGACAATGAATTTATCCTGTCTTATGGTCTAAAGCGAATAACCATTTTCTCATATAAAATTATTGTTGTGAGATGCTCAAAAAGGTGACTATATTTCATTAAAAAAAAGTAGTTTTAAGACGATGTAAAAATGTAACATAGTACCATTTAATGTTAAACAAGCGATGCCGAAGCTCAATACGAATGGTTCATTCGCTATAGGTTTCTTCTAAATATAAGCAAATGTTTTCCCTCACCTTTTGGTATGGTTATGGTGTGGTTAGGGAAAAATTTCTGGGTGTACATGAAGTAGCAAATAATTATTTAAGATTTGCTAATTAGCCTAATACGAATTTAGGAGAGAATAAGGTTAAGCCATACTAGTGACTCTTTTTAGAATAATAATAATATTGATAATTCTGTATTTAACTAGATTACAGAGAGAGAGAGAAAAATAATTCTTCTTACACGATATTTATAAAAACACGAATTTTTTTTTTTAAAAGTACATTGATGTATAAATACTTTACTGTATATTTTACCAGTTTCTGGTAACATAGAGCAATTTATGGTTTAAGGACGGAACCAATAGTTTTTATTCAAACAGTGATCAGTGCAGAATAAATTGTAGTCAAGCTGACACCTAAAGTCTCAAGTTAAAAAAACACTGGAATGTCTTTTTCCAAAAATATTTCAAAGTAAAAAAATATTTGAAACTAAACTGTGGAATTAATAGAATAACTCCCAAGATAATAAATCCGTTACTAGATTTTATCTGGAAAGACTAATTAACCTTTCCTAGCATATCGTAAGAATTAGAAATAATTTATAAGAGTTAGCGCTTGACTACTAACCAAAGGGATCGAAGTTCGAGCCCCGGATAAGGTTGCTTCTTTTCTGTGTAATGTTTCTGATGAGGCTTGGCTTTCCCACACAGATCTCCTCAATGGAGTATTATATTTATGGGCTCCTGTCAGTCCTCTGCGGCAAGTAGCTGCTTGAGAGGTAATTTATTTTTATTTCTATAAAACAAGTAGTCATTCTTGTACGCAGATATAAAGATCGTTCAAATGAAAAGGGCACAAATCTTCTATCCGGGTTAGCCACATAAATTTTCATGTCAGAAGGAATGCCTTTTAAAAACTTCGCTTTGTCAACTTTGAGACAACTTGGCACAGAGATATATAAATCTTATTCTTAAAAAATTTATATGTATCATACTTCTTACATTTACAAAAAAACAGTAATTTGGCAGGAGGAAATCTTCGAGGCGGTGAAACAATTTCAAATATATATTTCAATTCATACAGAAAAAAACAACAACAACTAACAGCCAATATAGAGTGTCCCAATAAAATGCACACACCTTTCAGACGTTAATAACCCATTTATCAATAGAAGCAGAGTGTTTTATTATTTTGAAGCAATGTATCATAATGATGTTTGCATATGCCACTAGAGGTAACTACCCGTGTAAAGCAAAATGGCAGAGCAGCTGGCGTGTGAGCAACGTAAATAGATTCTTTCTGGATACATTTTATTGAGACACTCTGCATTCCCATAAACTCTAAGAAATGTACCGATTCGAAATGTAAGTGAAATTTGTTACGTTTTATGAAATGTGCTAATTCGTCACGAAGACTTAAATTTGTACCATTGATATGTTTGTTTAAAAAATGAGAGCAAAATTTTCCCATGGTCGATCATAATGAGCTCTATGTCAAATGAAAGCTGGGGAGTGTTTTCTATTCTATATTTTTAACCAGTTTAATTGAGTTAGAGATCGGATCAGAACTCTCCTAGTTCTTAATAGTTAAAAGTCTATTAAGTGTAAATGTACATCTAAATTAATCCGTATTTTAAAAAAATAAATGTTTTGAGAAACGTCAAAGCCATTTAGAGCAATCGATCCAAAATTTAAACAAAATTTTCGAAAGAACTATATTTTTGCGATATAGTTTTGTTTTTTTCTCGTATATATACATTTTTCTTTTAGCTGTAACTTTTACAAGCAGTGCTGGATTCAGAATTCATGGCGTCTATGGAAAAAAAAATCAGAAATGTGTATAAAAGTCAATATTTTAATTATACAAAATATTGACTTTTAAAATAAAAAAGCATGTCTTTTATAGAATAAAACCTTTAAAAGTAATGGCACAGTATTCAACAAAAAAAGTTGTACATAGATTTAAAATTATTATTCTTCAACCTATAAAACAAATCATTGCACTAAGAGCAGGATATGTATTTAAAATTTTCAAGTAAATTTTCTTGCCGTTATGATTTGCAAAATCGTTAATGACAACATCAAGCTTTGTCTCTTCAAATAAATTAGATACCAGAAAGATATTTGTTTTCATTTATATATACACACACACATACAATGACGGTAATATGTGAAACTTTTACACGTATATGCGAAAATATCATTTTGCGACAACTATTATAGCCCCCGTGACAGGGGCCATATTGACCAATGCTTTGATTCGACACGTACTGCAAGTACGCAAGAAATTACCGCATTTCAAGCTTAGGATATTTACATCAATAAAATTGCTAAAACAAAGAACGTATAAGGTACAATGAAACACAGCGGGCAATACCGTAAAGAGAGCCCTTTTGCAGTAAATTTCAGTATTCAAACAGTAATGCCGAAAAGCTGACGTTCAGGAAATCACACACAAAAAGTAAACCAATTCAAAGTTCAAAATAAATCACCAAATATGACGTTAAATTTTGCCTTTTTGAGTTGTATGCTAGTGTTATCAAATATAAAAATATTATTGAGGAAATAAGTAGCATGTTCGACTGTATGCTTTACAAACGTAATAAATGCATTATCTTAAAATTGCTGTTATTATTATTATTTATCAAACAAGAAATACAAACACCCCCTCAAGCAGCTGCTTGCCACAGAGTTCTGACAGGAGACTGTCAGTTAAATACTCCATAAAGAAGATCTTCCAGGAACGCGAGACCTTAGTGTAAAAGGTAAATATATTTAAAATGCATTGCTTTGCCCCAAATAATCAACAGCGATATTTTCTCATGTAAGCTTTATCGTGTATTTGAAGATTATTGATTCTTATTGATTCTTATTGATTTGAGGACATTTGTCTTTGACCACGAACTTTTGACTTGAGGACAATAGTCCTCAAGTCAAAATTCCGTTGTTTGCGGCACACTGGTAAAAAGTGTATGATAAGTAGTTTACAACACATATGTTTGCAATAAGTAGAATGTGCAGTTTGTTTTTAAAGAAATGCATCGTTTCAAATACGGAGAGGCGAAATCAAACTTTTGAAAGACGTATGTTTTTGCAGTGAGATGGAATTGCTTTACGGTATACAAGGTCTCAAATAAGATTATCATGGAAAAATGAGACTGAAAGTAAGTTAGAGATCTAAATCTTATTTTTTTCAGTAGTGTTCATTCAGCAATTAAAAAGTTAAGGAAGTTGAAATATTTAATAGCACCAATGTCATTGCAATAAATCGATCTGAAAAGTTTTTCTACTTTTAGTGGTAAAATAAAGGAAAAGTAAAGATTCTTTTCGGGGGATGGGTGTGGATTAGTGAAATATTAGAGTTGGCTCTTTCCGGATTTCCCAATTTTTTAAAGGCCAAGTTTTTGCCTAAAAATACAAATGGTCATTTATTCTAGAAATTTGACATTTTGGTGATGCAGTGTGATGGTCAACAGGTCATCACAATGCATCACCAAAACCGACAGCAACCTTTTGTCCCCTTAATCCCAAGGGGGTGGGAAGACGCAATTTTTTCGTTTTAAGAGATAAATTAAAAATTATTTTTGTGTTTTACAGATGCTAATAAAATATTACTATTTGCATTTTCCCAATATTGTGAAATATTAATGATGTAAGCTTATCCAGTATTTGAAGCATTTGTTCGAATTTTTATTGTTAGCAGGTGCAAGCATTACATTACGAAAAACTTCATTCTTTTTTAACATGGACATCCCATATTCGAAGCGACGATATGTATTTTTCTAGTTAAGAGGTGCTAATTTGATATATGTCAGGGTGGAAATGGTTTCTCAGAACTAAGCAGACGCTCCAGAATTGTTTAAAAAGATACCCCGTAGCTGTCGCGGCGGCGTTATGAAAAACTTAAAAAAAAGTTTAAAAGCCCTGGAATGATGACCATATATGATAAGGAATAATGTGTGATGATCACAATATGATAAGGAATAATGTGTGATGATCACAATATGATAAAGAGTGGCTATACATAAAATGGAACAATTTTCTGTCATAAAATATACGGGATAAAAATTAAAAAGAAAACTCTGAAATTAGAGGAACGTCGTTTATCCAAGTTTTTCAATTTTCAGCCCTGGGCATATGGATGGCAAATATATATATATAATGATCCGAATTAAAGATGATTATTTCCCCCCCCCCCTATAGATCCGACCTTGATTCAGATATATAACAGAAAACAAAAACTAATATTTTGAATAATTGCATGTAACAGGATATACAAAACTTGTAATAATGATATTCGACTTGAAACAATTCTTACATATATGTCTTATATTAAATGCTTTTTAAAAGAAACATTTTATCATAAAGTTTTTTTTTAACTGATGATATGAAACTTATTTATATTTTACATCGAAACATTATCATCTAAATGAAACTAGAATTAAATAAAAAAAATGCAGAAACTTTTAGCGTTGAACTAAAACGAATATTAAATCAGTTTAAGTGTTTTTAAGTGTTGTTTCATTTTTAAACAACCACGATAAAGAGGAATTCAAACCAGTTGAGCAAGACCACATATTTGCTTTTATACATATACATAGATATTTGTACAACTGCTTACGTCTAGTTTGACAGAGTATTATTATGACACGGCCACGTCTGGGTGCGGAACTTGTACTCACTTGTATTCAGGAACACTTAAAATAGTTACCCCGATATGTATCAAGCCTTACGACATTTCTTGCAAGTTTGGCTTGAAGTCACTACTCTTCCCATTTCAATTTATTCCCAATTTCTTTATCACAAGAAAAGGTTTGTCCTCTGCTATGGAATTCGCAATGGTTCTCTCTTCTTACAAAAAAATATAACCGATTTCTTACACTAAACTTTCTTCTTTGCAGTTTTCGTGAATCTGTCTGACTGCAGTGGAATTATTTCCTCGTTTAGTCTCCGATTGTTCGTGGGCTTTAGTCCCCAAGAGCCCGGAGAAGAAGTCTTTGAGTGAAGACCGAGAACCCTTGGGCAATGCAATTTCATCACAAGACCTCCACGGTTTCGAAGGAAGTCTCAGAACTGGGGGTTTCAGTGTCTCTTTTTCTAAATCCTTCGGGAGTATAAGATCTACTTTAACATCTCCAGTGGATAGCAATGGCCGTAGGGACTCATCGAGGTGGATAAGTCCGTTTTTACTGGCTTCCCCTTCCACTCGGCACTGACAATTGGAATCTGGGTTACCTGCGCACAGTTCGCAGTCTTCGGAGCAGATGCTCTCGAGTTTCGGTTTCACGCTACTAGATGGCGACTGTGCACTGTCTACGCCATTGGCACCTCTTCGCTCGACGAAGTCGAAGTTCAAGGCATTGTGTAGTTCGCTGCAACTGCTCGCCGTGCTGCCGTACCAGCTCCCCGTGTCCGAGTCTTTCATCTTCAGCAATCTATTTTCTCTCCCGGCTTGAGAACTTAGGCGTTTTGGTGATCGTGGACTGTCTTGGGAGAGACGAAGAAATACGGGCATGCCAGGAGAGCCGTTGATGTCTTCGGTGCAGTTTGCTAAGCTGCTGTTTCGTCGGATTGCTATCGACCCTCGCCGACTGAGGTCGCTAAGCTTCGGGCTTTTTCGACGATGTTCGTCTCGGTGTCCGCCGAACAGTGGCTGTGGCGGTATCAGGTCGAGAGTTGTATTAGGGTGTTTTTTAAGACCTTTCGAGTGACCTAGTAGCCAGTAGGTTCTCATTTCTCCTTTACCCTGTAAGGAAAATATGGTTAAAAAACGTAATATTGGAGATGAAATAAAATATGCATGATTGTTCAAATATATTTATAACAGCAATATTCGCTCTTTGTTTCAAACGCATTTTGAAGCTATTTTTTAAATTTTCGTAATCATATGTTTGAGTTAGCAAGATATTGGACAACTGATTTCATTGGACAAGCACTGGACAGCTGTTAGGAGACAGACTGAAGCCCTCCCATCAAGGCGGGGCGGGGGTGGCTCAGTCGGTAGCGCGTTAGGCTCGTAATCTGCAGTTCCCAGGTTCGAGTCCCAGCTGGGTCAGCGTTGAGATTTATCTCCGCAAAAATTCCCCGCCCTGCCCACGGTCAGTAGGGGACACCGATGGGCTTGGAAAGGCCGCCGTCCGTCGGATGGGACGTTAAGCCGTGGCCCCGTGTGCGGGAGAGTTTAAAGAACACGCTGGATGGCCTTGACGGGAAGCTACCATCTGTCTCCCAACAGCTGTTCCAGTGGGTCCCCTCCCCCAACCTTCTCTGAGCCTTCGGGATCCATGTGACCTGGCCATTTAGACCATGGTGTGCAAAAAAGTGCCGCTCAGAGGTAAAACAACCCAATCCCATCAAGGCCATCCAACGTGTTTTAACGGTGCATATGGTATGGCTTTCCTGCACGAGGCTTTACCTTCCATTTCGACGGAAAGCTGCCTTCGTTATTGATTATATTCACTGAGTGTTATTCATTATATGGGAAAAGCGTTTAATGGGAATAATGTTTAAATTTCTTAGAAAAATGTAAGATAGAGAAATAATTTACAGTTGGCAGATGCAGAAGAAATATTTGCAAAGGGAACTTTTCTTCTGGGTCGACTTTTCGCTTATTTAGAGAAAGATAATACCTTAGGTTTCTGATCCAGAAATATGAGTGTGAAGATGGAACCAAAAACCCTACTTATTGTTCTTTAGAAAGATGCATGTGACCTGCTTTAGAAAGATGCATGTGACCTGCTTTAGAAAGATGCATGTGATAGGTGGGACTCGAACTCGGAAGAATTTATATGGCTTAAGCTAGTCTAAGAACGTTATAGTATATCGATAATATCAAGCAGACGAAGTTAAGCACCTGCAGGATGAACAATCTTTAGTAAAGAAGGGATGGGTTGTAGGAGCGACACTTTTTTGCACACCATGGCAAAATGGCCAGGTCACAAGGACCCTGAAGGCTCAGGAAGGTTGGGGGAGGGGACCCACTGGAACAGCTGTTGGGAGACAGATAGTAGTCTCCCGTCAAGACCATCCAGCGTGTTCTTTGAAGTGCACAGGGTATGGCTCTCCCGTCACACTGAGCGGGGATGACTCAGTCGGTAGCGCGCCAGGCTCGTAATCTGCAGTTCCCAGGTTCGAGTCTCCTGGAATCCGCAACTGAGCGGATATTGGAGATGAAATCTCCGATTTCATCTCCAATATCCGCTCAGCTGCTCCAGCGTTAAGATTTATCTCCCCAAAACTCTCCGCCCTTCCCACGGTCAGTAGGGGACACCGATGGGCTTGGGAAGGCCGCCGTCCGTCGGATGGGACGTTAAGCGGTGGCCCCTGGTGCGGGAGAGCTGTGCACGTTAAAGAACCTGTGCACGTTAAAGAACATACTGGATGGCCTTGACGGGAGACTACCATCTGTCTCCCAACAGCTGTTCCAGTGGGTCCCCTCCCCCAACTTTCTCTGGGCCTTCGGGGTCCTTGTGACCTGGCCATTTAGTCTATGGTGTGCAAAAAAAGTGCCGCTCAAAGGTAAAACAACTCAAATCTCCCGCAAACGAGGGCATGGCTTTACGTCTCAATGCTCACTCAGCTGGGACTCGAACCTGGGAACTGCAGATTCCCAGCCTGGTGTGCTACCGACTGAGCCAGCCCCTTAGTACAGAAGAAAATTGTCTTGAGAAAGTTGAGATACGAACTCACGACCTATTGATGACATGTCATGTATTCTGATATAAAAGTTTAAACACTCCTCAGTATAGGAATTGTTGATCGGCAGCAGATAGCTCAGCTGTCACAGTACCTGATATATAATGAAGAGATCGTGGATTCTTATCAAAATAATGAAACTTCTCCCTCTACATTAGAGGTTCCCAAACTATATGGTATTATGTCTCTCTTTTGATTTTTCAGGAATCCTCACGACTCACCACCTTTCATTTATCATCAACCAACTCCCCAATTAACAAATTTAATATTAAAAATAAAGGCAGAAATTTTTATACCCTCACGGAATGCTTTCCCACCTTTCAATTTCGGAACACATATTCTACAGTGAACATTATACGTATTTTGTGCAAGAACAAGCAAGGCATCTATACATATTTTACATAAGGGAGGAATAAATTAAGCGTAACATATATTAGAATAATCACCAAATAAACTAATCATAAAATAAGAACTAATCACACTAAGAACAAGACAAGCTAGGCATAAGTTTTATCTCGATAAGAAGAAATATAAGTCAAACATAAGATGCATTTTTTTTATATGGAGCATGCAAGATATGCCAACCAATGGCAGTACCAAGCTGAAAACACCGTTTCCGTCCGATCTCCGAAGTTAAGCAGCTTTGGGCGCGGTCAGTACCTCGATCACTGAAGTTAAGCAGCTTTGGGCGTGGTCAGTACCTCGATCACTGAAGTTAAGCAGCTTTGGGCGCGGTTAGTACCTCGATCACTGATATTAAGCAGCTTTGGGCGTGGTCAGTACTTGGGAGGCTGACCACCTGGGAACACCGCTTGCAGTTGTCAAAACAAATCTGCTGAGGACCTGCCATCCTCACAGATCCTTCTACTATAGCGTATTAAACTGACAGGCTCCTGTCAGACCTCTGTGGCAAGTAGCTGCTTGAGGAGGTATTTATTTTTTTTATGCAAGATATAAATAATTAATCGATAAGAATCAATACAAGCTAAGGTAACGAGGACCTCGATCACTAAAATTAAGCAGCTTTGGACGTGGTCAGTACTTGGGAGGCTGACCAAATGGGAACACCGCTTGCAGTTGGCAAAACAAATCTGCTGAGGGCCAGCCATCCTCACAGATCCCTCTACTATAGCGTATTAAACTGACAGGCTCCTGTCAGACCTCTGTGGCAAGTAGCTGCTTGAGGAGGTATTTATTTTTTTTTATGCAAGATATAAATAATTAATCGATAAGAATCAATACAAGCTAAGGTAACGAGGACCTCGATCACTAAAATTAAGCCGCTTTGGGCGTGGTCAGTACTTGGGAGGCTGACCACCTGGGAACACCGCTTGCAGTTGGCAAAACAAATCTGCTGAGGGCCAGCCATCCTCACAGATCCCTCTACTAGCGTATTAAACTGACAGGCTCCTGTCAGACCTCTGTGGCAAGTAGCTGCTTGAGGAGGTATTTATTTTTTTATGCAAGATATAAATAATTAATCGATAAGAATCAATACAAGCTAAGGTAACGAGGACCTCGATCACTAAAATTAAGCAGCTTTGGGCGTGGTCAGTACTTGGGAGGCTGACCATCTGGGAACACCGCTTGCAGTTGGCAAAACAAATCTGCTGAGGGCCAGCCATCCTCACAGATCCCTCTACTATGGCATATTAAACTGACAGGCTCCTGTCAGACCTCTGTGGCAAGCAGCTGCTTGAGAAGGTATTTTTTTTTATGCAAGATATAAATAATTAATCGATAAGAATCAATACAAGCTAAGGTAACGAGGACCCCAAGGGATCAGAAATGGTTGGAGAAAAGGGACTCACTGAATAGCTGTTAGGAGACAGATGGTGGCTTACAGTCAAGGCTGTCCAGCATGTTTCTTAAGCCCATCGGTGTCAGCTATTGACTGAGGGCAGGGTGGGGTTTTTGAGGAGATAAATATGAGATATAGATGTAAATATGTACTCAGTTTGCATAAGAAGCAAAACTAGTGCTAAATAAAACACTTCCTTCGAAGAAACACAACCTAAGCGAATTGGCATAATGATGCCAGAATTAGGTTGTTTTTGTTGTTTTACCTCTGAGCGGCACTTTTTGGCACACCATGGGCTAAATGGCCAGGTCACATGGACCTCGAAGGCTCAGAGAAGGTTGGGGGAGGGGACCCACTGGAACAGCTGTTGGGAGACAGATGGTAGCCTCCCGTCAAGGCCATCCAGCGTGTTCTTTAAAGTGCACAGGGTATAATAGCTCTCCAGCACACGGGGTCACGGCTTAACGTCCCATCTGACGGACGGTGGCCTTTCCAACCCATCGGTATCCCCTACTGACCGTGGGAAGGGCGGATAATTTTGCGAGATAAATCTCAACGCTGACCCAGCTGGGACTCGAACCTGGGAACTACAGATTACGAGTCTGGCGCGCTACCGACTGAGCCACCCCTGCTCCCCAGAATTAGGTATAAGGATTAAGACGTCAGTTACGAATTTGTGTAATCCAAGCATTACATGTTTTGCTTATGAAACATTTGGATAAGGTTGGGTTGTTTTATCTTTGAGTGACACTTTTTTTGCACACAATGGACAAAATGGCCAGGTAACGAGTACTCCGAGGGAACAGAAATGGTTGGAGAAAAGGGAGTCACTGAATAGCTGCTAGGAGATCGACGGTGGCTTACAGTCAAGGCTATCCAGTGTTTCTTAACGTGCAAAGTGTATGGCTCTCCGTACACGGCGCCATGGCTTAACGTCCTCTTCTACGAATAGCGACCTTTCGAAGTCCCAGGGTGGGGGGTTTTGAGGAGATAAATATGAACGCTGGAGCAGAGGGAACTCGAACTTGGGATCCGCATATTATGAGCCTGGAGCGCTACCGACTGAATCCCTCCCTCACCCATTTTGATAGAAAAAGTGGATATCTATATTAATATTTTGAATAGGATGGGGGGGGGGGGGAAAGCTCTCTACTTACACAAGGAACAGAAAAAAGAAAGGAACTCTAATTTCATTTTTTTTAAATAACAGAAAGAAAGGAAGCTGAAGATCTTGGAAAGAAAAAAAAAATTAGGAACATCGATGATTCCCTTTTTATGCGAGGGACATGTTTTTTAATCGGAAAGGTGGGTTGTTTTACCTCTGAGCGGCACTTTTTTGCACACCATGGGCTAAATGGCCAGGTCACATGGACCCCGAAGGCTCAGAGAAGGTTGGGAGAGGGGACCCACTGGAACAGCTGTTGGGAGACACTGGTAGCCTCCCATCAAGGCCATCCAGCGTGTTCTTTAACGTGCCCGGGTTTAACGTCCCATCCGACGGACGGCGGCCTTTCCACAAGCCCATCGGTGTCCCCTACTGACCGTGGGCAGGGAGGGGAATCATTGCGGAGAAAAATCTCAAAGCTGACCCAGCTGGGACTCGAACCTGGGAACTACAGATTACGAGCCTGGCACGCTACCGACTGAGCCACCCCCGCCCCTCGGAAAGGAGGCAATATTATGTTGTTGTTGTTGTTTCCAATATAATGGAGAGAAAAATAGCGATGGATACATTACTTGAGATATTTGACGCATGAAGTTATTTCTGAGTTGTGCTAAATCCAAACTACACCTCAAAGCATAAAGTTAGTAGAATATGCATACCTTGATTTTCAGTAATCCTCTGTCTGCGGTATAATAACCACCTAAACGATCAAGGTACTCTTTGCATTGCGGACTAATATGGATCTTGAGAGCTGAGATAACAAAAAAAAAAGAACGTTAGTTAAATCATACTGTTAAAGATTAATTTAATTATTTCAATGCTACTAGAATAAAAATTAATAAAATCAACAAGATTTAATTATATTTTCATTAGCAGAAAAGAGTGGTGATAGTTACTGCACAGATCAAAGAATTTGACTGAATTGAAAATCAGGTGCATGATCTCAAGGTAGGGTTCGATTGTCCAGGTGGTTTTGCACCTGAACGGGAATTTTTCAACACAGTGTTATGAATGACTAGATCCCAAGGATCCCATAGGGTCAGAGATGCTTGGTGGAAAGGGATCCACTGGACAGCTGCTAGGAGACAGACGGTAGCTTCTCAGCAATGCCATCCAGCGTGTTCATTAACGTGTACAACGTACGACTGTCGTACATACGGGATCAGGGTTTAATATCTCATCGGTCGAACGGCTGCTATTTCAAGCCAATCTATGTCCCCTTTCTGGCTAAGATGATGGTGAAGGGGGGGGGGGGATAAGGATTAACGGATATAAACCCCAAAGCTTACACAGTTGGGATTTGAATCTTGGAACTGTAGATGACAATCTCCGACTAAATCAACCCCTAGGATGATATTTGCTACCTACTAAATCAACCCTAGCACCAAGGCTAGGATTTATCGATCGGGGTATGTATTTTGCCGTTGATCAATTGGAACAGTGCACACTACATATTTGTGACTGAGTAGCCTGCAAATCAGCCGAAGAAAGAACCCTTTTCTTAGTTCAAAGTGATCTGTCCCAGTAAAAGAATAGCAAGTAGAATATTCAAGGTTGGAATTCATACATCTGCATTCATTAACTCTACACCGAGATATTCAGCAGTCATGAGCAGCGCCGGATCTAAGGGGGATTTTGTTTCCTTTTGAGAACTTTGGTAAAGATTATTGAGGCAAAAATTTATTAAATTTATCAATATTTCATGCATTTTTCAGAAAAGATTTTCAAAGATCCCTAAAATGGAGGGTGAAATCTAATACCATAAAGGTAATCGAGTCTCTTCTTTCTCGTCCTCCCCAATTACTTTTTTCAGAGTCGATTGGTCCGCAACCCCTACGAACTGCTGGGGGGGGGGGGGGTTGCTGGGCCTGTCAGTACGCCTCTGTTATTAACCAATATTTGTGAGTATAGAATTTAACAAAAACTGGCACATGGATCTAGTGATAAAGAATAGTTGTGTCTATAGAAACCTTCATCCTGATTAATAATAATAATCATTCATGATCGGCCTCGATCTAGAAAATAAATTATGGACATTGGTTAATAAGAGTGGCAACCTCTGCGCTGTGAGAGCGTACTGATACTCCTACGGTAAGAGGGGCCTCTGTAAAACATTCTTTTATAAAATTTATGGGGATATCAGTGCAGTTAAAGAACACTCTGGTTGACCTTGACGAAAGGCTACCAACTGTCTCTTAACTGTTGTCTAGTGGTCATCCTCCCCCGACCCTTCTCCTAGCCCTCGGGATCATTATGACCTGACCATTTAACTCACTGTGTACAAAAAAGTGGGTCTCAGAGGTAAAACAACCCAACTTAAATTGAATGTTGATCCACTTTCAATCTCCTCCACCTTCCTTTTGACACAGATCGATTAAGTCATTTCCTCCACTCCTTTATTGTTTTCTAGATCTGAGCCTGAACTAACTAGAAAAAGAATACTGCATCGCCTCAAGAGAATAAGGCATCATCGTTTCCAAAGAGAATAAAGTGTTAAATTTCGCCATTTAATGCCTTCTAACAGTGAAAATTCGAACTAACGGATAACAGAAAAAATGCTTATAGTAATATTTTATTAGTACATATAACACACAAAAAAATTTATCTCTTAAAGTGGGTTGTTTTACCTCTGAGCGGCACTTTTTTGCACACCATGGGCTAAATGGCCAGGTCACAAGGACCCCGAAGGCTCAGAGAAGGTTGGGAGAGGGGACCCACTGGAACAGCTGTTGGGATACAGATGGTAGCCTCCCGTCAAGGCCATCCAGTGTGTTCTTTAACGTGCACAGGGTATGGCTCTCCCGCACACGGGACCACGGCTTAACGTCCCATCCGATGGGCGGCGGCCTTTCCAAGGCCATCGGTTTCCCCTATTGACCGTGGGCAGGGCGGAGGAATTTTGCGGAGATAAATCTCAACGCTGACACAGCTGGGACTCGAACCTGGGAACTACAGATTACGAGCCTGGCACGCTACCGACTGAGTAACCCCCGCCGCTACCTCTTAAAGTAAAAAAAAAAGAAGTTGCATGTTCCCAGAGGAGTGAAGAGAGCAACGATTTGCCCCAAACGCATTTCCAGAGGAGTTAAGAGGGCAAAGATTTGCTCCTAATGCATTTCCAGAGGAGTTAAGAGGGCAAAGATTTGCTCCTAACGCATTTCCAGAGGAGTTAAGAGAGCAAAGATTTGCTCCTAACGCATTTCCAGAGGAGTTAAGAGGGCAAAGATTTGCTCCTAAGGCATTTCCAGAGGAGTTAAGAGGGCAAAGATTTGCTCCTAACGCATTTCCAGAGGAGTTAAGAGGGCAAAGATTTACTCCTAACGCATTTCCAGAGGAGTTAAGAGGGCAAAGATTTGCTCCTAACCCATTTCCAGATGAGCTACTTGCATTTGCATTTCCAGAGGACTTAAGAGGACAAAGATTTGCTCCTAAAGGTCAACCAGAGTGTTCTTTAATGTAAACTTCTTCACTAACTTCTTGACTTTAATGTAAACTTCTTGATTACAGATACTCTAATTGGGAGGCGCGAGATAGGGCCGGACCTAGGGTAGAGAGTCAAGCGGGTCAAGCCTCCTCTCCCCCTTTCGGAATGCGAATAACGGGAATTGAGAGAAAAAAATCATTAAACCCTGGGATATTTTATAAGAAATGTTTTAAGGCTTCTAACTGGAGGGTCTATACAGTAATCGCACCCCTTTCACATTTTTTTTGGCAGTACTCTGTCATTTGTCTCTTATATATTATATATCCTTTTATTGTTTTATAGATCCGGTCCTGTCGTGAAGACATTCCAAGAGGAGCGGCGGAAGTAATTTTTTTGTTTTTAATTTTAATTATATAGTTGTTAAAAAAAAGGGGGGGGGGGTGCTGATGGGAAATATGAGATGGGTAGGCGTGAGGATTCTCAAAAATCAAAAGGCTGCTCTTTTTGACCATCACACTATACACCAAAATTTGAAATTTCTCTCGTAAATAAAACTTTCGTAATATCGTTTAAACTTTTGCATTTTCCAAATGTTTTCGCCATTAGAGAGCGCAATTAATGCTAGTGGGATATGCGAAACGTAATATTTCATCAATGATTATCCAATAATGTGTTTTTCAATTTTCTCTACAAACAAAAAATGAATGTCTACAGACGGATAGACAGATGGAAAAAAGAAAACATTACCTCGTTTTAAAAAAGAAACTTTTTTCTATCTGTTAATTTTTTGTTTGAAAACGAGCTAAAGGAGAAAATTATCCTTTTATTTTCCTGGAAAGGACTTTGAAAAAAGATCTACTGAGTTGGACACTGTACGTTCCAAAACATTGATTAAAATGTTCAGATGCCAAATATGTTTATGACATTTACGGATCTTTCATTTTCAGCTATGTTATCAATCGCTCTTGCTAGGGAAAATATAAAGAGTCTGAGTCATCTGGAAATAAGAACAGAAATAATTAGAATTTGGAGTGAATCGATTTAGGTTATTAAAAACAACATAAATTTTGTAAGCCAAGGAAATATCATTCAATAAAATTTTACTCTTTTCTGAAGTAAATTTTTTAAAGCAATGTGTTGTTATTTATCTTTTAGATACTGCATCAACTGTTGGTGGTTAAAATATTTTACCTCTGAGAGGCTCCTCTTTGCACACAATGGGCTAAACGGCCTGGTCACAAGGAGTCCAAGGCTCGGAGAAGGTTATGAGAAGGAGGAAGCCCACTTGATATTTCTTAGAAGACATATGGACGGTTCCCGTCAAGGTCATCCAACGTGTTCTCTAATATTCACTGAGCATGGCTCTCTTGAACACGGAAGCATAGTTTTAAGTTCCATCCAACGGACGGAGGCCTTTCCAAGCCCATCGGTGTTCTCTTTTTAACCAAGAGTACGGTGGAGGTTTATGGAAATTACGAGCCTGGCGCGCTATCGGCTCATAATTAGAACATCATTCAGTGTAATGATGATCTTAGTTTTAGTAAACGAACGTGTCATCAAAATCAAGAAATAATCACACTGACCTTCGCCGTTGGATTCCATCCTTGAAGCTGTGTTCACTGTATCTCCAAAGAGACAGTATCTAGGCATCGTCAGTCCCACAACTCCTGCTACTACTGGACCTAAAATAAATGATGAAATATTCTATATTCTTAGGAACGAAACAATATTTTAGATATAGGTAAAAACTAAAGAAACTCAGATTAAGAGGTTGGCAGTTAAAACATTAAACTTACAGTATTGGAAAGCTCCTGAAGATGACTACTACGTAGTATCATGGGTTGGTATGTTTTACCTCTGAGCAGCACCTTTGCTCACACAATAGGCTGAATGGCCTGGTCACGAAGACCCCAAGAACTAAGAGAAAGTTGGGGAAAGGAACCCACTAGACAGCTGTTAGGAGACAGATGGTAGCCTCCCGTCAGGGCCATGCAAGGGGTTCTTTAATCTGTCCAGGATATGGCTCTCCTACCTAAGGAACCACTGCTTACCGTCCCTTCGATGGGAACCGACTTTTACAAACTCATGGCGTCCCCTTTCTCACTGAGCTGTCGCGCAGTCTGTCACCATAGATATCTCGGAGATAAATCTCAAACCGTTGGGACTTGAATCTGTTAATATCAGATTACGAGCCTGGAGCGCTACCGAGACTGAGCCATCCTCGTCCCAAAATTTTTAGGAATGTTTATGTCAAGACATAATATTAATAAGGGTAGTACTGAGCTTTCATAACATATCTAATTTTTTTTCGAGTTGTGTGTTGGAGGGGGGGGGGGGGGGGTAATAAAATTGAAGGCTGCTAAAGTCATGTTCGGAATGGATTTAGAACAAGAAGACACTAGCATTTTGTAGATAGGCAGAATCATTCCAACGAATGACATTTCTTCAGAGCCAGGAGATGTCGCCAAAGCAAGACATGACGACAGGTGTCGTAACGACTTCTTGGCGACTTCTTGACAGAAAACGCATGCTCAGATGTAAAGGAAATAATACTCTTGTGTGGGTTGCGAACGTTTGAAAAGCTCTCCGCAGGTAGAGAATTTTGAGTAGGCGGGAGAGTACTTTTTTTGGTTTTTGTAACATACAAGTTAAAGCTTAAAACTCTGCGATAAGTCAAGTGTGTCCTCAGAATAAAAAACTTTGTATTAATGGAACGCCTTTCAACTTTCGACAAATTCTTATGTGGAGTAGAGTTATATTTAGCAAATTTACGTAGAGATAGGCAAAACCAGATCTAAACTGAAGGGGTGAGGGGAAAAATTTTATCCTTCAGTTTGTAGAATATTAATAACTAGAAGAAAAAATAATATACATACATGTCACAAATATTTGACAAGAATATTTTTAAATGAGCACTAGAAGGGAGAAAGAAACACGTACAACTGTACTATTTAGCAAATATAATATTCAAAAATGCATAATTTATTCAGCGAAATGGAGGTCGGTCCGTATTGGTTCAATAAAAAAATTAATCCTACCGAATCCTTAATCTAATATAAAAAAGAGTAGGAGGGGGGGGGGGGGGGCAAGAGGCTCTTTCACACCGAAAAAAAGTAAAGTTGGGTTGTTTTACCTCTGAGCGGCAGATTTTTGCACAACATGGTCTAAATGGCCAGGTCACAAGGACCCCGAAGGCTCAGAGAAGGTTGGGGAAGGGGACCCACTGAATCAGCTGTTGGGAGACAGACGGTAGCCTCCCGTCAAGGCTATCCAGCGTGTTCTTTAACGTGCACAGGGTATGGCTCTCCCGCACACGGAGTCACGGCTTAACGTCGCATCCGACGGACGACGGCCTTTCCAAGCCCAATGGTGTCTCCTAGTGACCGGGGATAGGTCGGAGAGTTTTGCGGAGATAAATATCACCACTGACCCAGCTGGGACTTGTACCTGGGAACTTCAGATTACGAGCCTGGCGCGCTACCGACTGATCCCCCTCCCGCCCTCCCCCCAAAAAAAGTAAAGTAAAATATGGTGAAGAGTCTGGATTTACATCTTAGTTTTACAGTTATTTAAAAAAATTCTTGGAAATGCATGATCTATACATAAGTTTAATAATATTTTTGACTCTATTACCCTTATTAGCATTCTCAAGGGGCAGGGGGTGGCCACCTTGCGCCCTTTCCCCTAGATCCGGTCTTGATCCCACTCACCAGATATTTCTAAAATCCGGGCTCGGCACTAGGTGTATGAATTATTGATTTTGGTAAAGCAGTTAAAGCTATTAATAATCTAGAGAGCAAAGACGGATTTCTCTCCGTGTATATTTATTGGAATAAGGATATTAACTGTACTAGTATTGATGATGATGAAATCATATCTCACATTGAATCTTCCTGTTCCCTTGGGGAACAGACTGATTCAGAAACATTTTAGTACCTGAATGGAATTTCCTTTTTCATACTCCTTTTTATTTAATAATTTTTTTTCTTAATTTTATTATAATATTTTTCTTTATTTTATTATCATACTTTTCATTATTTTTTTATTTGCTTGGTTTTTATATTTATTTTTCTTTATTTCTTTTTGCTTCTCTTCTCTCTATTTCTTTTTAATTTTTTTATTATTTTTTATTTTATTTAATTTTTTATGTTTTTATTTTCATCATATATATATTGTTCATTTTCTTTTTCTTTTTATTATTATTATATTTCCCCCCATAACCTATTACTTTTTATAATTTGCTTAACATGTTGATATTCTTAAGAAAGGAAATGAATTGTTTATACAGGATGGGAATTAGTTTGTGATTTTCAGAGGACATATTTATTTAAAATTGTATAAATCAATACTGAGTTTGGAAAGTTTTTGAAAGTATGTTTTCCTTTCAGAGGAATATAGAGGACATACGAAAATAATGTGTTCAATTGTTTGGATACTCTGGCATAATGAACAGTTAGGTCAATTATCCTGAATTTAATTCAATCAAATTAAATCAATTATCCTGAATTTAATTCAATCAAATTAAATCAATTATCCTGAATTTAATTCAATCAAATTAAATCAATTATCCTGAATTTGTAAATCATCCTGAATTGTAAATAATCCTGAATTTGTAAAGTAAGTTTTTTGTATATGCATAGTTTGTCTTGATTTCTTGATTCTTAAAATTGTAGTGATTTCATTTTTGGGCAGGTTGAAGTCAGTAAAGGTGTTAATTTTTTGTGTAATGTTGAATCTATGAGTGTTTCTGGCGTTCTGTTCATACCAATTTTGGAGTTCTTGATTGAGCTTCCTTTTATTGCTTTTTTTAAAAAGTTGAATTGAAAATGAGGTTGGAGTACTCTGATTTAATCGTGAGGCTTCTTTGGCGAGTTTATCTACTTCCTCTTTGAAAGGTTCTACTTCCTACATGTAAGGACACCCATTGAATGATCAGGGTATTTCCTAAATTCATATGTTGGAAGATGAGATATAAGATGGCATTTGCAAAAACAGGGAAGTTTGATTTGCAGGGATTTGGGTAAAGAATTTCAAAAGCAAATTTGCAATCAGAAAATATGACAATATTTTTTTAGAGAGTTGAGTTGCCGATTTGGTGGCCATTATTATAGCACAGCATTCAACAATAAATGAAATTGAGTGAGAGTTAAGTTTAAATTTAGATGTGTGATTAAATTGTGGGCAAGTAGTGCTCCAAATGTGCATGATAAATCTGAATTTGCAGAGCCATCAGTGTAGATGTGGATGTAGTTTTGATATTTATTATCAATGTATTGGGTAGTAAGGGTTTTTAGAATATCAGTGTCTTGTTCAGATTGTTTTGTGATTCTTGGAATGTTGTTGATTAAAACAGGGAAGAAGGAGATCCACATAGGGATGTTTGGTAAGCAATCGCCACTGAGTTTGTGATTGTAGATGTTAATTAGTTCATTTTTGTTTTCGAATGATTTTAATATCTTGTCATTGTGATCATTTACTATTTTTTCAATAATAGGATGACTCCTGTTTTTAGAAAAGATTCGGTATAGTAGATTGGATAGTAAATATTTTTTAGTCCGTGTTTTTGCTTCCCTTTATGAGGCCAAGGCAGTAGGGTTGGGTTGTTTTACTTCACAGCGGCACTTTTTTTGCACACCATAGGCTAAATGGCCAGGTCACATGGACCCCGAAGGCTCAGAGAAGGTTGGGGGAGGGGACCCACTGGAACAGCTGTTGGGAGACAGATGGTAGCCTCCCGTCAAGGCCATCCAGCGTGTTCTTTAACGTGCACATGGTATGTCTCTCCCGCACACGGGGCCACGGCTTAACGTCCCATCCGACGGACGGTGGCCTTTCCAAGCCCATCGGTGTCCCCTACTGACCGTGGGCAGGGTGGGGAATTTTGCGGAGATAAATCTCAACGCTGACCCAGCTGGGACTCGAACCTGGGAACTACAGATTACAAGGCTGGCGCGCTACCGACTGAGCCACCCCCGCCCCTTTAGGACAGGTAAGGTTATTGTACAGCATTAAAATATTTTTTGCAGTGCTTCCCCATTTAGCTTTGCCAAAACGTTTTAGACAGTTAAAGAGTTTATTGTCTGAGTCCTTGGATTTATTTATTTGTTTATTTCAAGATAATTTTAAGTCTAATGTTACGCCGAGAAATTTAAGGTTATTTATCATTTTTATATTTTTTTGCTTATTGATATTTTGAAGTAGTCAGGAAAAATTCTTCACTTATGAAATGGTATGTTGGAAGATTTTTCTTCTGAGATGATTAAACTCCATCTTTTGCAGTAGTTGTTTATATCATCAAGAATTTTTTCAAGTTTACGGTTAATAACTGAAAAGTTGGGGTGAGACATCCATAAAATTATGTCATTGGCATAAATGTCAAATTTTATGTTATCTTTAAAAATTTGTGATATGTCATTAATGTAATGTTGAATAATAGAGGAGCAAAAATGTCACTCTGAATCACGCCATTATTAAATTTATAAGATTTGGAATAGTGTTGATTTATTTTGATCCTGAAAGTTTTGTTTAGAATGAATTGATATAGGAAGTTGTATAGGTTTCCTGAGATGTCAAGAGTTCTCATATTATATAGCAAGGCACTGTGTGAAAGGGAATCAAAAGCTCTTTTTAAATCGATTGCTATGGCAGTGAGGTAGAAATTATTTTCCAATAAAGACTCGATGTCAGAGATGAGATATAGTAAGAGGTCTTTGGTTGACCGACCATATGTGTATCCATACATGCTGTTATTCAAGATTTTAAAGTATTCAAAGTGCCAATTTAATTTCGAACTGTTTGAGGAAGTTAGAGCTTAAACAGATGGGTCGATAGGAAGTTGGCTCGTCTGATGGTAACTTATTTTTTTTTTGAATATCATGAAGTTTTCAAAGCCTGATTGTGGGTAAATTTGAGAGGTCCAAAAGTTATTGAATAGTTGTTGTATAATCAGGAGTTGGGAAGATTTTTGATCATTTTCTTGGATATGTTGTCAGGGCCAGGAGTCGAATTTTTTTTTTTTTTTTTGAAGTTTTTGATTGCAAATTTTAATTTGCTTATGGTAATGGGAAGGTTTAGATAATTGTTCTTTTTCTGGTGGTAAAATTTGTGTGTAAAGTTGGAGTTACTGTATTTTTTGTCCGCCAAGTTGTTGTTTTGTTTTAGTTTCTAAAAAGTGTATGGCTAAAAGTTCTGTTGTGGTTTGGGTGTTATTGTCATTTTTTAGGTTTATGGATGTGATTTTGTGGGCAGCTTCGTTGTTTAATTTTTTAAACATTGTCCATAGTTTGGATGTTGTAGTTGCAGGAGATAGATTTTCAGTGATTAAGTTCCAGTTAAGCATATTTTTAATTCTTTTTAGTTATCGCAGAGGAAATTCTTTTAAAGTTTAAACAGTCACGAAAGGTATTATTACGATTCATTATCCTTTTCGCTTTCCTTCTGATTGCAATTAGTTTGTTTATAAAGATGGTGTTAAAGTTATTTTTCGGAATTTTTTAATTACCTGGGTAGCGCTTTTTGTCTGTTAATTCTTTAAGGACTCTGTGATAATAACACAGTCCTTATCAGAGTCGTTTAGGTTGATATCTTCCCGGTTAGAGGTTAAAATTTTCCAGTTGGTGATTTTAATGGAAGGTTTTGTGGGATAGGCCCTGGAATTTGGATAAATATAGGGAAAATGGTCACTGCCAGAATTGTCGTTACTAATGGACCATTTAAGGTGGGATTAAATTTTTTTGTGTAGATAAAATGAGAGGAATGATACAGATAGACCTAACCGTGGGTCGCGAGGGTCTTCCGATCTGCCGAGAAAGGCTTTTGGCTCAACCAGTTAGCCTGTGGGTATCGCTATTTTTTGGGTTGCGAGCTGAATGGATTGTGTTGATTTACCTCTGGGTAGCACTTTTTGACACACAATAAGTTGGGTTGGGTTGTTTCACCTCAGAGAGCACTTTTTTGCACACCATGGGCTAAATGGCCAGGTCACAAGGACCCCGAAGGCTCAGAGAAGGTTGGGGAGGGGACCCACTGGAACAGCTGTTGGAAGACAGATGGCAGCCTCCCGTCAAGACCATCCAGCGTGTTCTTTATCGTGCACAGGGTACAGCTCTCCCGCACCAGGGGCCAATGTTTAACGTCCCATCCGACGGAGGCGGTCTTTTCAAGCCCATCAGTGTCCCCTACTGACCGTGGGCAGGGTGGGGATTTTTGCGGAGATAGATCTGAAGCTGACCCAGCTGGGACTCGAAACTGGGAACTGCAGATTACGAGCCTGGCGCGCTACCGATTGAGCCAACCCTGCCCCACACACAATAAGCTAAAGGGCCATGTTACAAGCACCCCGAGGGCTTAGCGAAGTTTAGGGGGAGACCCACTGAACAGTTGTTAGGAGACAGATGATAGCCTTTCATCAAGGCCATTCACAGTATTCTTTAACATGTTTAGGGTATGGCTCTCCCACACAAAGACAACGGCTTAGTGTCCCATCCGACGGACGGTGGACTCTCCAAACCCATCGGTGTCCCCTACGCACCGAGGGCAGGGAGGAAAATTTTGCGGAAATAAATCTCGAAGTTACCCCAGGTGGGACTCGAACTGGGAAGTACAAATTGTGAGCCTGGTTCACTACCGACTGAGCCACCACCGAAGGTGAATGGGAATTTGAATTTTGGTGGCTCACGAGGTGAAAACGCATTTGAATTTAGGATTGCAACGAAAAAAATCATTATGAAACAGTGTGGTAGGTTGGGTTGAGCCGTTGTGTCGCTGAGCAGTATTTTCTTTGCATATTGTGGGCTAAATAGCCAGTTCACAAAGACCCCAAGGGCTCAGAAAAGGTTGGAGGAAGGGGACCCATTGGGCATCTGTTTAAAGACATGTGGAAGCCTTCCGTCAGGTCATTGAGCGTGTTGTTTAACATTCGCAGAGGTCATACTCTGCGCTCAATGACCTTGACGTAACTCCTCTACACACCTAGTCATGGATTTATGTCCCATTTAACAGGCGAAGGCCTTTCGAAGCTCATGATGTATCCTTTCTGACCGACGTTAGAGTGGGGGTTTAGTGGAGATAATCTCAACGCCAACACAGGTGGAACTCGAACCTGGGAACGACAGATTACAAGACTGGCCCGCTACCAACTTAGCCAATCTCCACAGTCTGGTAGACAAAGGTCGGGAAGCTCCGTCTGCTACCAGAAATGAGTTATAAATAAATAAATTTAATAGTACTGATTTACTTAGTGGAACTCTGTCGTTTACTCGTACCACCGTTCATTCGTTGTAATGTAATTTTTAAGACACTCGAATGTCACACTTGAGTGAACACTCTTAATAGCCAACAGAAGGAAATGTAATTCAGAGGCTTTAGATCCAATAACCGATTCATATTTATTAAATCATAATGCTTAAAGAAATTATTCTTCTACTAAGTTTAAAAGCGCATAAGCTTAAGGGCAATAAAATATTGATTTCTTATAAAATACAGCTAGGTCTTAGCAGCAAAGGGGCTTTTACGCCCAAAATACATTCCTGCCCATATCACAGATAGAATTGAATTGAAAGAAACTCAACAAATGAATATTCCTACATAGATAATTACTATGCAGACTCATTCAGTCACAAGTTAAATATATATATTTTTTTTCCTTTTTTTATAAGAAATCAAACATATCAATGTCTTTTAGATATGAAATTAAAAGCTTGTAGAACTTTCTTTTCAGATTTTTGTTTTCAGGTTCCAAAATGGTTTTAAATGAGAACATGTTAACATTATAATTCTTTAAGTTGGAGAAGTATTTTTCTCTTTCTGTTTTATATTTTTTACAATGAAATATTAAATGTTCAATATTTTCATATTGATTACATATTGTGCAGTTAGGAGAGTTTACTTTTTTCAAGTGAAATAAAAATGGTTTTGTTATTGCAGCATTTACTTTTATTCTTAGTATAATAGTGTTCTCTTTTTTGCTCAATCCATAGTTTTTAAAGGTTGTAATTTTATTTGAAATGTTATGTCTATGAGTATCTATAGCAGTTAAATCATACCAGTTTTGTGTTTCTTCTAATAATTTTATTTTATTATTATTTTTAATTATGTTTATAAATATTAATGATTCCATAGTGTTATTAAGATATATTGCATCTTTTGCCAATGTATCAACTCTTTCATTGTGTTCAATACCAGTGTGAGCTGGCACCCATTGAATATACAATTTATTATTATTTTCTATGTGTTGTTTTGTTAAAATAAGGATATCATTTATTAGAACTTTAAAATTATTATTATTTGGATTTTGAAATATAGTATCAATAGAAGATTTTGAATCAGTAAAGATTACAATCTTTTTACCTTTAAAGTAAAGTGCCCAATGAATGGCTAATATTATAGCAGTTAGTTCTGTTATAATTATTGGATTTAATTTATTTAGTTTAAATTGAAATTCATAATTTGTTATTGGGCAATAATATGCTCCAGATGAATTGTTGTTTTCAGCATTCACTGAACCATCCGTGTATATGTGTATAAAATCTTTGTATTGTTCTTCAATGTGAAGTTCCGCCAAATATTTTAGGTTTTCTTTGTCTATATATTTTTTAGATGTAATTCCTTTAACTTCAGTTTCCAAAATAGGGAAACAAAACTTCCAAAAAGGAGCCAAAATTTGTTTGTCACCACTAAGATTATTTTGTATAATATGTTTTAATTGTTCTTTATCGTTAAATAGGTTTATAATGTTATCATTAAAATTTTTATTTATTTTATCAATGATTGGATGATCATTGTTTTTTAATACTATTCTAAATAAAAGATTATGCAAGCGATATTTTTTTTTTATTTCCAATGGAGGTATGGATGTTTCTGCATAAATATTTAATTTATTTGTATTTTGTAATAAACCTAAACAGAATTTTAAAATTTTTATTTGTATATTTTCTAAAGTTTTATAATTTTTTTTTTGTTAAGTAATATATCAGTTCAATTCCATAAGTAAATTTGGGTAGAATAATAGAATTGTATAATAATAGTAGGTTTTTTTGATTACATCCCCATTTCGAGTTGCCAAGAAATCTTAGAAAATGATAAAGCTTGGTTGCTTTGTTTTTAGCTTCTGTAATAAATTTATTCCAGTTCAATTTTGAGTCAAAGTGAATTCCTAGATATTTAAAATGATTTACGATATTTATATTTTTTTCATTTATTTTAATTATGAAATCTTCTGGTAGTTTTCTATTAGGGTGAAAGTATGAAATGACAGTTTTTTCATTTGAAATTTTTAGATTCCAATTTTCACAGTAATTGTTTACTTTTTTAATTGTGTCTTGTATTCTTTTTTGTATTACATCTATATTTTCATGGAATGTCCAGAAGATTAAATCGTCTGCATATGTTCCAAATTTTGTTTCTGGTTTAAAAATTTTCTGAATATCATTTAAGTATAGGTTAAAAAGAAGCGGGGATAATATATCTCCTTGTACAAGACCATTTAGTAATTTATTTGATGTAGAAGTATTATTTCCTAATTTTACTTTATAAGATCTCTTTCTAATAAAATGTAAAAGAAAATTATAAATGTTACCACATATTTTTAATTTCCTAATTTTATATAAAAGTGCGTTGTGATCTATCGAATCAAAGGCCTTCTCAAGATCAATTATGACAACTACCAAAAATATTTTCTTTTTTTTTGTAAATTCAACATCAGAAATGAAGTTTAACAGAAGATCCTTGGTTGACCTTCCAGGCCGGAAGCCAAACACATTCCTGTGAAAAATGCGTTCATGTTCAAAAAACCAGTTCAATCTGTTTACAATCATTCTTTCGAATAACTTGAATAAATTTGAACTCAAACAGATTGGTCGATACGATTCTAGTATTTCATATGGTTTATTAGATTTTTTTATAAATATCATGTAATTTTCTAGCCAAATTGTTGGATAATTATTAGTTGTCCAGAAATTGTTAAATTCTTTTAGTAGTTTTTTTATATATTTAATTGGTAGATTTTTTATTAAATTATTTGAAATTTGATTTGGTCCTACAGCTGTATTCTTTTTTATTTTTTTATAGCAAATATTAATTCATATAATGAAAATGGAAGATTTATAAAATCGGTTTTATTATTATAATATGTTTGATGGAAGATATTTGAGTCATTATATAATTTGTATAATTTATTGTTTGGTTTATAGTGTAATGTATTGAAAAATTTTGCTATTTGTTCTGTTGTTTCTTGGATTGTTAATTTATGTTTTAATGCATAGTTATATAAAGGGTTTATTGGTTCTGTTTCCTTTGTTAATTTTTTATATATAGACCATAAATTTTTTGTAGATGTTGTGGGGGATAGTTTTTCTGTAAATATTCTCCAGTTTTGTTTCAAAATATTTTTGATTTTTTTATTGATAGCTGCTGCTAGTCTATTAAAATTTTGGCATGCAATAAATGTTTTTGTTTGTTTCATATGACTTTCTGCTTTTCTGCGGATTGCTATTAGTTTATTTATAAATATAGTATGTATATTGTTTACTGGTATTTTTTGTTATTGTTGTTGTGTTATTTTTTTTATTATCCTGTATTTTATCAATTAGTGTAGTGTAATCCAAAGTTTCATAATTAATTTTGTTTAAATCTTCCTTAAAACCTTTCCAATTAATGGAGTTTATTTTTGGTTTCCTGATAAAAGGATCATTATAGTAAATAAAAATAGGTCTATGGTCACTATCACAGATAGAGTATAGATCATTTGTTAAACAGGGAAATGTAAGGTACCACATCATTCGCAACAACATGTACTGAGTTATTTTACCTCAAAGCCGCACATTTTTTGCACACAGTGGGCTAAATGACCAGGTCACATGGACCCCGAATGTCAGGAGAGTTTCGAAAACGAATCCGCTAGACAGCTGCTAGGAAGCAGGTGAAAACCTTCTGTACAGTGTTTCTTTAATGTGCACAGGGTACGGTTCTCTTGTATACAGGGTGATTCAAAACTTATCGTTCAAATTTCGTGGGGAGGTAGGGAATACGTCAGGAAACCGATTTCACATAGGAAAGTATGTCCGCAAACGTCATCTACATGAACCAAATGGACAAGTAAAGTGAACACAAGGAAACAGTACAGTTAAGTGGTAACGAATGTGACTTTTATTCCAACAAGGTAAAGTACAGGTTCACAGTAGGTGCTCAAAATTGCGACCATTTACACGGACACAGGATTCACAGCGCCGTTGCATTGACCGCCGTTGCATTGCTGCGTTCTTCTGTTGGGGTATCGGTCTTCGTAAACTTGCCTAGCTCGGTCTTGCGGCGAACAACGTTCGGCAATGAGCTCTTATTTTCTCGAGACTTTCTTGACGGCTGGTGACCATGCTCACAAGACCTGAATCCTTGTGATTTCTGGCTCTGGGGCTATCTCAAGGACTGGGTTTATTTTGGCAGTATGCTGTCGCTTTCTGATCTGAAACCCAGCATTACATGGGAAATGATCAAATTCCACAGCGACAGCGCCGAGCAGCCATGGCCCATGCAGTCCTTAGCTTCCATCACATCCTCTGCACTGATGGAGAGCATATTTAGCAGTTTCTGTAACAGACATGTGCGTGAAACTAATAAACATCGTTTTTCTCACCTGTGCCTTTCTTTCTTGTGTTTGCGGCGCAGTTTTCCCCTGGTGGCGAGAGATGCAACTATTTTTTTTTGCCTCCGCGTGTTCTCACAAAGCTAGTACCTACCAATGTTCTCGGCGTAATCTCTGTTCGTCACCACTCCAGAGACTCCCGGAATAGGGAAACTTATTTCATAACACCCTGTATATGGGGTATTTATTTATAAAAGACGTATTTTGAAGCGCTATAATTTATTAAATAATTAAGTAACAATAAAAATTGTGTCTAAAAATGAAAAAAAAAAAACTCTCAAAGTTTCGTTTTGTATTCAACAGACTTCAATGTGTGGCACATTGCCGATGAGATATTAAACTTTCGTTCGTACTCGGCTCAGCATGTCTGTTGTACCCGTGAAAAACTCCTGCAGTGATTGTTTCCTTTAAAAGATTTAAATTGTGAATTCTACAGGGAATAGGTAATGTTTTAAATGTATTTCGAAAAGCGTATGCTTTTCGAAATATTTTTCGAAAAGTATAAGTTTATTAATATATTTCGAAATTAATATTTTTCGAAAAGCGTAAGATAATAAGTTAAATCGGAACTCCTTGGAGGTCACAAAATCGCTTCACATCTGCCAATCCAGTGATTTGTAAATTTGGCTCGAGACGACTATATATGAGATACTAACTCCGCGCCGTCGTAACAAGGAACCTTGGAGAGTTTCTTGATATTTCGAACACACAGTTACTTCTGTTATTTAATTATTTGATAAAATATATCACTTTAAAGCATGGGTATTCATTTATAACGACTCTGTATTAGCTGTCACAATTAACTCTCAAGAAAGATATTATTTTGAATATGATAAGCTAAAGTATTATCAGTTTTAAAAAAATGCCAAAGTAGGTCTTTTTTATGGTGTGTGTTTCATAACGTGAATATGACGTAAATCAAAAACCAGTTCTTCAGTCTGCACAAGTGAAAAGACCTTGAACAAAGGAAATATATCGAAAGAGGAAAGTTTGTTCTATCGTAATTGGCACGATGGGGCTTAAATTATTGTCCTTTACGTCAGAATATGAGAATTATCCTTTTTTTTTCTAGAGAACTCAAGTTTTGACATACCGCGACACCTTGGTTTTTTTTAGCTTTGATCCCAGTCTCAGTAATAACATCTCAGAAAAGGTTTAGCGAAGTGAACCAACTGGACAGCTACAAGTTGACAGACGGAAGCCTCTCGTAAAGTTCATCTAGCGTGTTCTTTAATCTGCACGGGGTATGCTTTTCTATATATGTATGAAGACAAAAAGTGGTAGGATGAATTAATGCAGGAATTACTGGATAATAAAGAGGTTAAAATTCTGAATAGGTATAGAAACTGATTATAAATGAGGCTGTGGAAAGGGAAATAGCAAAAAATAGTCACCAACCCGTCAGGTAATTGCTTCAGAGATAGTGATATTACTTCAGGGATAATGAGTCGTTATATGACTGAAGCAGAATGTGTTAAAAATTTGAGGTGAAATATATATTTTTTGAATATTTTCTCTTCAAATAGTTTGATAGATATCCCCCCTCCAGCAGTTCTGGATCTTTTTTTTTAATAATAATAATAATCTTTATTCACATTCATGTTAGTTATACAAAAGTTTAAACAAATGACCCGCAAAGCATCTGCTTATCTGCAGGAGAGAAGAATAATAACGTTACATGAAAATACATAAGATATAGTTTGAAACAATGTCATCGATTTATGTGAATTTCAATGGAAGCTCCATTGTGGTGGTTCAAATTTTTATTTTAAATTCAGTGCCTAAAAGAAAATTTTCAGTCTTATTTTTGATTTCTTTAAAATTGTTTAATAAAATAGTTTCCCTTGGCAATTGATTGAACACGTAAGGTATTGTATATGCCCTTGTACATTTCCCGTAATTGTTTAATATTTTTTGGAAATTGGAAATAATTTTTGGATTGAAACCTTGCATTTTTCCCATGAGAGATTTTAGATTTAAATTGATTGTCAAAAAATATTTTAAAGTGGATGATGTATTTATAAACGAAAAAAAGAGAGTATGCTTAGATAGTATGCTTAGAGTGTATGCTTAGAGTGTCAAAAGAGAGTATGCTTAGATAATTTAGTCTTTCTTCGCTATGATAAAATGAATTTCTTAAGTTGTACGGGATTATATTTTTAGCAATGGATGATTGAATAGTTTCTATTTTCTTTATATTTGTGAGGTTAGTTGAGCCGTATATTGTCAACCATAAGTCAATATAGATTCACAGATAGCTTTGAAAACAAAAATACATATATGTGTGCTTGCAGCAAATTGTAGTTTGTAAAGTTTAGATGCCCATAGACGCAATTTCCCTGCTAACTTTTGAATATGTGTATTCCATCGGAAGGTTGTGTCCATGTAAAGTCCAAGATATTTATGGCTCTTAACACGCTCAATAGCATCACAGTCGCAGCGGTCAGGGGCGTAGTTAGGGTTTTGGCGCCCTTGGCAAATTTGTAATTGTCCGCCCTTGTTCAGTTATTGATTAAAAAAATACACTTTATATTATATTTATTTATTGTCATTATTTTAATTTTACAGTTACATTTGGGTTGTTTTACCTCTGAGCGGCACTTTTTTGCACACCATGGGCTAAATGGCCAGGTCACATGGACCCCGAAGGCTCAGAGAAGGTTGGGGGAGGGGACCCACTGGAACAGCTGTTGGGAGACAGATGGTAGCCCCCCGTCAAGGCCATCAAGCGTGTTCTTTAAAGGTGCACAGGGTATGTCTCTCCCACACAAGGGGCCACGGCTTAACATCCCATCCGACATGGACCGACGGTGGCCTTTCCAAGCCCATCGGTGTCCCCTACTGACCGTGGGCAGGGCGGGGAATTTTGCGGAGATAAATCTCAACGCTGACCCAGCTGGGACTCGAACCTGGGAACTACAGATTACGAGCCTGGCGCGCTACCGACTAAGCCACCCCCGCCCCTAACAGTTACATGAATAAATATTAATTGCACATAAATAATTGCAATTAATTATGCAAGTAATTATTTTTTAAAGTAATTTACTTTTTCGTTGACAAAATCGATAATAATACCATAAAAATTAATTTTTTGAGTCAGTTCTCGCTCGATTGATAGGAAACAAGGTGATGATGTACGCTCTTGTCCTGATGTTGATCTTAAATAATTTTTAACAAGTTTTAATTTGCTGAAACTTCTTTCGGCTGTAGCCACTGTTGTTGTCATGGTCAAGAATATTTTTAGAGCCACTGTTATATTTGGGTAACTTTTTTGCAATTCCCATCTGCCAAGTATATTTAATACATCCAAGTGATAGAATTTAGATGGATTTGCTTTTCTCTCAAAATTTGATTTATTTGGTGTTTTAAACATCTTATTTCAATTGGTAATTGATCTCCATTTATTTCAAGATACTTTTTTGATAACGAAACACCCTCGGCTTCCAAATCTTCACCTGTTAATGAATTTAGCGCTTCTCCAGTCAGGAAAGCAATTACAATGTACAAATTATAAACTCCCCCTCAAAGAAAAAAAATCATGCCGCTAAAAAATTTTATTTTGCAGCGGCATGATTTGTAAACGTAAGAGCAGTTGGAAATTGCGCCCCAAAGCTGTTTCATGACATGCGCGGTGCGGGGAGAAGGGGGCGGCTAATTGTCCGCCGATAAAACGAATTAAATATTTTTGTACGAAGTAACGAAAATTTATAGTATGCTGTCTTGACGATACGATGGTATAAACAATACGTAATAAAATTCAACGAACTACGGGTGCCTAATCATTTAATTTCATTTTGCACATAAACGTTAGATATCATGGAACGGCTCGTGCCGCCCCATCACCGTCCTGTGATTCCGGCGTCCTTGGCAACTGCCCCGATGCCAACACGTTCCTACGCCTCTGGTCAGCTGGGTCAGCGTTGAGATTTATCTCCGCAAAATTCCCCGCCCTCCCACGGTAGGGGACACCGATGGGCTTGGAAAGGCCGTCGTCCGTCGGATGGGACGTTAAGCCGTGGCCCCGTGTGCGGGAGAGCCATACCCTGTGCACGTTAAAGAACACGCTGGATGGCCTTGACGGGAGGCTACCATCTGTCTCCCAACAGCTGTTCCAGTGGGTCCCCTCCCCCAACCTTCTCTGAGCCTTCGAGGTCCATGTGACCTGGCCATTTAGCCCATGCTGTGCAAAAAAGTGCCGCTCAGAGGTAAAACAACCCAACCCAACCCAAAGCCTCTGGTCAGGGTCATGAGTTATCATGTTGTGAGGACACAAGGGTTCGTGGTTTTTAATTGCATAAGATGAAAGATCATAGTATCCTGGTGAATGAAAGCTCATCCATTTGGTTTTTTCTGAGTTTATGTAAATACGATTAATGTTAGACCAGTTAACAATTTTGTTAAAATCATCCTGTGTATATCGGACTGCGTCTCCTATATTGTGATTCACGTTAACCAAGGCAATGTCATCAGCATAATATATAAGGATAGCCCTTCAGTTTAAGGTTAGCTAGATCATTAATATAAATAATGAATAAAACGGACCTAAAATTGAACCTTGTGGAACACCAGTGTACACTGTTCTGTTCTCACTAAAAACGCCATTAATTTTGGTAACATGCACTCTGTTTTCTAAATAATTTTCAAACTATTTAAGGGTAATACCTCGGACACCAGAGGTACACAATTTTTTAAATATCGTGATCTAACGTATCAAATGCCTTACGAAGTCCAGAAAGATAGCAGCTGCTTTTTTTCCGTTGTTTAAAGTTCCATTAATGACGTAAGAAAACTCCGTTAAAAGTGTAATTGTATTTTTACCTTTTCGGAAACCATATTGCTTTTCACTAATAATGTTATGTTTTTCAAGAAATTGGCTAGAATATTAGCTACATATCTTTCAAGTATTTTGTAAAGAACGGGTAATATGGCAATGGGTCTTTAGTTAGTGCAATCAGATTTAGTTCCACTTTTGTAAATTGGTCTTAAAATAGCAATTTTGAGTTTATTAGGTATGCTTTCTTTATATAGGCTATGCTTTTTTTTATTAGGTATGCTTTTTATTTAGGTTTTTTTTTATGTGCCTGTAGATATGCTTTCATTGATAAAGTTTGTCACGAGATCTGGCGCGCTACCGATTGAGCCACCCCCGCCCCCAGATTTGTTAGGAAGGCGAGACTTCAGCAGAAGGACGGCACAGGGAAAGAAATTTCCATGCCTTATCCCAGTCTCGAACACAGGTCATTTTGGTCCACAGCCAAAGCACAAGCAAGCCAAATCTAGAATTTAATATTTGAGGTTTTGCTTTACTGTTATGATAACTTAGTGCACTAGTCTCTTTTAGGTTGCAGTAATATATGAAAACTCTCTCTGCAACCCCTCTATAAGTCTTCTTGCTAGGTTTATTTTTTAAGAGAAAAAAGAGAAAATTTTAATTTCCAAACGTTAATTCTATGGGCACTAAAAAATCACGTTGGCCTTGACGACTATCCAGTGGATAGCCTTCCCCAATCTTCTCGGAATATTTGGGGTCTTTGTGACTTCGCCATTAACCCACTGTTTACCAAAAACTGCCTCTCAGAGGCAAAACAATCCCACCCAAACTATTTTACCTTGATAAATGAAAGTTATAGAAATTCGGAAGGAATGACTATCACTACAGTGATAATCATTTGTAATAATTAAGCAAGCGTGAAAATTATCGATGCGTCCGCCTCCTGGAATCGAACTCCAGCAAACATCCAGATCCCGAGTTCGAGTCTGGATTTGGGTTGGGTTGCTTTACCTCTGAGCGGCACTTTTTTGCACACCATGGGCTAAATGGCCAGGTCACATGAACCCCGAAGGCTCAGAGAAGGTTGGGGTAGGAGACCCACTGGAACAGCTGTTGGGAGACAGATGGTAGCCTCCCGTCAAGGCCATCCAGTGTGTTCTTTAACGTGCACAGTGTATGTCTCTCCCGCACACGGGGCACGGCTTAACGTACCATTCAACGGACGGCGGCCTTTCCAAGCCCATCGGTGTCCACTACTGACCGTGGGCAGGGCGGGGAATTTTGCGGAGATAAATCTCAACGCTGACCCAGCTGGGACTCGAACCTGGGAACTACAGATTACGAGCCTGGCGCGCTACCGACTGAGCCACCCCCTCCAGTCTGGAAGCGAACGAGTTGTTCACACTTGCCTAAATGCTACTGTTAAAGAAATTATTTCACCATAGAACTGCATATTATTTAAACACTTTAAAGTCGGTTTTCTTAAAAAAAATGTTTATAGACGTGAACCACTTTGTGATCTGAGCACCAAATGAGTCTACTACTTCGTTCCCATTTATTGGAATCATGCATGAGGCAGTAGAGCATGTCTCACCTCCCTAGATCACCAAATCTGACTTCGACAGTGTGCGAAAATTAATCATAAATCTGCAGCACAAACTTTCACTTTCACCTTATCTTCGCTTACGCTAATTATTGTAATTAATAGCCTTGCAATTATTCTAAGCTCACCTGTGTGTATTCCTATACGAAGCTTCAACGCGTCGTTGGATTTGTGTCTTATCTTGAAATTCAGGATGGAGTCCAGCAGCTCCAGCGCCATGAATGCAATTTCTCCTGCGTGATTATCTCCGTTTCTGATGGGAAGACCGCTGACCACCATGTATGCATCTCCTATGGTTTCAACTTTGTAGACGTCGTAATGGCTAATAATATCGTCAAACACAGTGTACAGATCATTCAGGAATGTCACAACCTAGTAAAAGTGGAAATGTTCCAGTCAGTATAAAATATCTCGTAAGGAAACGTAATCGATTATTTAATGGCATTGGTTGATTTAGGTTGAATGAAATTCGTTAACATTGATTTAATTAAAAGCATTTTTTTTTTTCAGTCTGATAATAGAAATCCAATAAACTGAATAAACAGGGAACTTTCTGTTTCTAGAAACGCATTTTGACAGGTGTTTTGTGTTTGTAGCTGTTCAGGCTCATTTGCCATTGTGTAAAGTGTCAATGCTCCGACTTGCAGCATTCACCCAAATTATTACTGTGGGAAAACATTCAAAACATCAGTTGTTTAGCGGTAATGATAACTGGATAGAATATGTGACTAAACAGTTGACATTTGAACTTACAGATCACAAGTTTATTAGTCAAATGTGAAAACCACGATGTATGAATACTGAAAAAGAATCAATTATGAATTTTCATAGTCTCCTTAAGTTACTATTCACGCTATGTAGGGGCGGGGGTTGCTCAGTCGGTAGCACGCCTGGCTCGTAATTTGCAGTTCCCAGGTTCGAGTCCCAGCTGGGTCGGCGTTGAGATTTATCTCCGCAAAACTCCCCGTTCTTCCCACGGTCAGTAGGGGACACCGATGGACTTGGAAAGGCCGTGGTCTCTCGGATAGGACGTTATGCCGTGGCGCCGTGTGCGGGAGAGCCACACCCTGCGCACGTTAAAGAACACGCTGGATGGCATTGACGAGAGGCTACCATCTGTCTCTCAACAGCTGTGCAGTGGGTTCCCTTCCCTAACCTTCTCTAAGCCTTCGGGGTCCTTATGACCTGGCCATTTAGCCCATGGTGTGCAAAAAAGTGCCGCTCAGAGGTAAAACAACCCAAGCTACGTACTACGAAGTATAAAAGTTACGTGGCTCTATGTCATCGACTGATATAGAGCTATACGTTGATAACAATTTTTCACGTACATTGCTAATTCTAATATTTTTATATTTTTATTTTATTTTTAATATATATTCTAGGTGTTA
Source organism: Ryuthela nishihirai (assembly GCA_038380435.1). Lineage (NCBI taxonomy): Eukaryota > Metazoa > Arthropoda > Arachnida > Araneae > Heptathelidae > Ryuthela > Ryuthela nishihirai. The sequence continues at coordinate 38,732,901 of JAWZYU010000018.1, read as the reverse complement.
TCGAGGGATAGTGCTGACCAGATTATGTTTGATAATAATGGCATATTTAGGCTTGATTGCTTCAGATGTTTTAACTTATGTGTATTTTATGTGTTGGGGGAACTTTTCTGCACACAATGCGCTAAATCTCCAGGTCACAAGGACCTCTAAGGGCTTAGAGAAGTTTGGGGAAAGAACTCACTGAACAGCTAGTAGGATACAGATGGAATTTTCCGTTCAAGGCCATCCAGCGTGTTCTTTAACGTGAACCTGATAGGGCTCTCCTGCACACGGAACCATAGCTTTTTTGTCCCATCCGACGGATGGCGGCCTTACCAAGTCCAGGACTTGGGACAAAAAAGGGATGGGACCACGATCGGTGTTTACCAAGTCCAGGACTTGGTAAACACCGATCGTGGCCAAGCCACCCTCGGTTAGAAACAATACTTTGCGACGGAAGGCAGGTGAGAAAAGAGTTGCCGCCTGAAAAAACTGATCAAAAATTAATACGTGTTAAATAATATCTGGTGTACCAAAATTAATGTCTTTTACTTTAAAGAATGTAAGCATGATTCCTTATTTTAAACTTCGCTCATTATAGAACTGCTCGACATAATTTTTTTTTATCTTGAAACATTGATAATTTTTTTGCCTGCCTCTGAAAATATTTTGTCCTTCCTTGAAACAAATTCCTAATAGTAGTAGAAATACCCCCATCCCCCTCACTCCTGGAAGAATTTTCCGGTGCCCATGGGTTAAATCTCACTGGCTCAGGTAGGACTCGAACCTGGAAGATACAGATTACGAGCTTAACGAGTTACAGTTTGAGTCAACTCCGTCCATTTTGTGTGTTGAATATTTTAGATGCGACACTGGTCTGTATAAGAACCTTCAGTACACTTTTACTGAATTGACTATGATACATAATTATTTTCATGGGGTATTAAAAACGTTTAACTGAAGGTTTAGATTTTAAGCTTATAAAATACATTTAGAAGGCAAACAGTTTATCCATCTAAGTATATATATACATAGTGGCATTGGGGATATTGGTGAAGGAATAGAAATTTGAAATACGAACAAAAAATAATGAAGGTAATTTTTTTTTTTTTGAAATTTTAACAAATATTAAAAATATCATAGTATGTAATTAAAATACTTTAGGAAACAGAAATAGTAATTAGTTATATAAGAATTAAATTACAGCGCATAAAATGCAAGAACTAAACCATCGTAAGAAGTAAATTAATCTCACCAACATAAGATCTAATCATTTTAAGAACCATAATAAGAATAAAAACAATCTGAGTAACATATGAACTAAATCAGTTGCAATCAATATCATGTTATTTACTTTAACCTTAACCAAAAACAGAAATTAACACAACAGAATTAAAGTGAAAATGAAATTAGACAGTTACAAACTTAATTAAATCACAAAGAGAACAAATGTTACGTTGAAAAACATAGAAATTAAAGAAAAAATTTCCTAACAGCGATTTTTGATAATCTAATATCGCTCATTTCTGTCATATATAGTTTGGACAAAATCGTGTCAAGTGTTTCCCGTAGAAAGTCTTTCAGTCTGGACAACTACTGCTTACTTAAATGAATCAACATGCTGCCTTCTTACGGTAGGAGTTGGGTTGTTTTACCTCTGAGCGGCACTTTTTTGCACACCATGGGCTAAATGGCCAGGTCACATGGACCCCGAAGGCTCAGAGAAGGTTGGGGGAGGGGACCCACTGGAACAAGCTGTTGGGAGACAGATGGTAGCCTCCCGTCAAGGCCATCCAGCGTGTTCTTTAACGTGCACAGGGTATGGCTCTCCCGCACACGGGGCCACGGCTTAACGTCCCATCCGACGGACGGCGGCCTTTCCAAGCTCATCGGTGTCCCCTACTGACCGTGGCAGGGCGGGGAATTTTGCGGAGATAAATCTCAACGCTGACCCAGCTGGGACTCGAACCTGGGAACTACAGATTACGAGCCTGGCGCGCTACCGACTGAGCCACCCCCGCCCCTCTTACGGTAGGAGTTGGATATTAAACAGCAAAGCATATTGCCACTGATAAGGTGAATACGCCTGCGCAGAACGGAAAAGTAAACAACGGACGAAGCTCGTTCCTCCTCCGTCACTTCCGCAGGAAGAGAATTTTAAACCACCTCGAAAACAAACAAGATTATGGAGACACACATCCACAAAACTGTAGCCTAACTATTTATTGTCGCGATCCACTGACATTGGAATTAATTCGTGGATGGCTTCACTTGCAGAATTTAGCAATAAATTGCATTAACCTTTTTTCTCCTTTTTCATGATTCCAGAATAATGTTGTATTATTCTGGAATCGTAATACGGTAATACGTTTATGTGGGAACATTCGAGGAATAGCTTCAACACTATGTTTGGCTTGCTATCCGCAGATGTAAACTACACGAATTTCATTAATTTTCAAACTCTAATTTCGGAGTTACTGCAGTGTTATTATTTTTTTAGCAACAAGTCTATTGGTAATATTGAGTAAACATTTACGAAATGAAACAGTGTTCTTAATGTACTGTTATTAACACATTTGTCACTTGTGTTTTAGTTGGCAGATTGTCGTAACGATTTTTGCTTTCAAATCGAGAATTTAGTTCTACATCGGTCATGATATATTCTTTTGTACAAATAATACATTTATTAATGATGAAAATGAACAGTGTAACGTTTCGAGAATTATTACAAAACCAACATATAAACTCTCAAACGCGAATTGTAGATCATTTTTCCTTTTTCGATCAACTTTATCCAGAATGAAACAAATCGACCAAATTTTCACTGTCGATACAATCTTAATTTTTCCTTTACTCACAATAACGTTCGCCAACAAATACTTGTTGTCAGTAAGATAAATTTGAGTCACCATGCATTTGTTCTGACAGTTGGATATAGATAGTTACAGTAAAACCTGGTTAATTCGAAGTTTCCTTATAATTCGAATTTTCTTTTAATTTGTTAGACCAAATAAGCAAATTTAACAAAAAAAAAAGTACATGGATGATTCAAAACCATTTTTAATTCGTAATTCGAAAAAAAGAAAAAAGAAAAGAAAATAGCCCTTTGTGACAGTATCAATATATATGCAATATGTGTCTGAATAATTTAAAAAATATATGAAAAAAAATCATGTTCGTAGAAATTACGCGTTTGCGAACATAACCATTAAAGAACCACGATAACGAAAGTGAAGATGATAATGACATTTCGATTAAGCCACTGCCGTCTAACGAAGATATATTTTCAGCTTCGGATATACCTCAATGATACTCGTCAAGAGCACAAGATATGTCAAGTACAATATGTAAAAAAAATGGTGACATCATGCAACACATCACACTAGGGAATCCACTGAAAAATAAACAGAGCAAAATGAAACATTATTTTAAATGAGTTGCTTTTTCCCACTGGTATTATTTGGCGATTTTTATCACTATTTCATACTATGAAGTATTAAGAACAAACTTTGTAATACTGATAACGTTAATATTTTTATTGTTGGTTGGTTGGTTGTTTTGCCTCTGAGAGGCACTTTTTTGCACGGCATGGGCTAAATGGCCAGGTCACGTGGACTCCGAAGGCTCAGAGAAGGTTGTGGGAGGGAACCAACTGGAACAGCTGTTGGGAGACAGATTGTAGCATCTCGTCAAGGCCATCCAGCATGTTCTTTAACGTGCACATGGTATGGCTCTCCCACACACAGGGCCACGGCTTAACGTCCCATCCGACGGACGGCGGCCTTTCCAAGACCATCGATGCGCCCTACTGACCGTGGACAGGGCGGTGAATTTTGCGGAGATAATTCTCAACGCTGACCCAGCTGGGACTCGAACCTGGGAACTACAGATTACGAGCCTGGCGCGCTACCGACTGAGCCACCCCCCCCCCCCCCCGCCCCATTTTTATTGTCTGTTAGTAAAACAAAATTTTGTGTTCAGTCTTGAAAATAAATTTTTGGAATTGAATTTAATATTACATTATAAGGTAAGTCATATCTCTTTTTTGTATTTTAAATATTTGTCTTTATTTAACAAATAGTTCTACTGTTTTCCTGAATTTCGAATTAACCAGGTTTTTCTGGATTCAAAATTTCATTTTTCGGAATAACCAGTTTTACTGCATTTATATAAACAAGACACTAATCTAAATCTCCATATTTTATATTTATAAGTTTCGTAATGCAGATTCTAAGTTGAGTTACCTCCGAAATATACTTTTTTTCACACAATCGGCTAAATGGTCAGGTCGCAACCACCCTGAAGGCTCAGCGAAGGTTGAGTACGTATTGGACAGCTGCTAGGCGACAGGTAGTCAAAGACATCCAGCATGTTCTTTAACGTGCACAGGGTATGTCTCTCTAGCATAGGGACTCACATCTTAACATCCCATATGAAGGATGACGGCCTTTCCAAGCCCATAATATGTGCCCTGCGGACTAGGGGAAGGAAGGAAAGTTTTGCGGTGACTCGAACATGGGAACTGCAAATTATGAGCCTAGTACACTACCAACGGAGCCATCTCCGCCCCAATATAGATTTTGATAAATGTATATTTATTATAATAATTACAATGTTTCATTGAAACTATTTTTTTTATTTATATACTTAAGAGATAATGAAATGATTTCAAGTATAGTGTAAATATGAATATTGCACTGCAAATTAACAAACTAATAAAATGCAGATATATTGGAATTTTTACATAAATATCTTTGTTATAAAGGTACTACAAATGGAATATAGATATCAAAATTAAAGCACGCTTCTGTTGAAACAACTCATCAGTTTATAAATATTTAATCTTCAAGGGGCAATAAGCGATGTATGCCCAAAGTCACTTTCTCATATTTGAAATGCATAAAAATATATGACTACAGATATTTACACAGAACTTTCATTTTTAAAAGTTGCGTGTAATATTCGAGTTTTTTAGCTTGCTACCTAGCAGAATAAGAATAAATACCCCCTCAAGCAGCTGCTTGCCACAGAGGTCTGACAGGAGCCTGTCAGTTTATAAGCCATAGTAGAAGGTCTGTGAGGATGGCAAGGACCTCAACAGAAAAACAACACACACAACCATGCCTTACCCGGGGCTCGAACCCAGGTCCCTTAGTCAGTAGCCAAGCGCGCTAACCACTCGTCCGTGGGACGGCAACCTAGCAGAGGAAGTCACTAAACAAGAGTTATTTGCTGCCAAGCAAATCACTCCAGAAATTATAAAAAGTTTCACAAATCACTCTCATGCTTCCAATAACTGACTGTAGTAACGACCCAACAGGCTGTAAAGATTAATAAAACGTTATGAAGAAAACCGACAAGACAGTAGCGAGCAGTTAATTCTAATCCCGACGCTGCTGCTTCCTAAGCTATAAATATACCTGTATCCTGACACGGTGACTAGAGAGCAGTGGATTTTGAATCCAATAAAAGCATGAACCATCGCTTATTAAGAAAGCCTCAAACGGTTGCTCAAGTACCGGGAATTGATACCTTTCTACGGGAAGATGTAATTCAACGTTAGTGGTAGAGTACAGTCATTCAAATCTCAGTATATTTTCTTATATCTATAGATTCTGTGAAGCAAATGTTGTTTACTCCTGAGTCGAGGCAGCAGCGCATACCACAGGACAGCTTGGTGAGTTGGTACCGAGCTACGGTTGCTATGGGAACGCGATTCTGGGACAGCAGCAGAAGCAGCGTCTCGTGGTTACTCACCTCCATGGGCGTGCTTGAGGCAGACATCTCTGTGAAACCGACGATATCACTGAAATAGATGGTGACAGCGTCGAAGGCTTCGGGAATTACAGCTTCTCCACGCATCAGCTGATTCGCCACTGACCTGGAGGAGAGAAAGGGGACAGAGGTGTTAAATCTTAGGAGTGAGGACATCATGATACACTTGAAGTCGTGAAAGAGGAAAGAATAGCACTCCATATTCGCAGAATTATTTCGTTAGAAAACAGGATCATTCACAGTCAAGTGTTTTCATCAACAGCAAAAACGATTTTCAAACAATAATATAATAATGCTAAAACCGCTGCTCATCAATCGATCCCTAAGATAATCATAATAAATTTTATTCAATCAATCACAGTACATTTTCATGATACACATCTATAATCTGTTGTCCCTAATTTCATACCTAATATAGGAGCGGGGGTGGCTCAGTCGGTAGCGCGTCAGGCTCGTAATCTGTAGTTCCCAGGTTCGAGTCCCAGCTGGATCAGCGTTGAGATTTATCTCCGCAAAATTCTCCGCCCTGCCCACGGTCAGTAGGGGACACCGATGGGCTTGGAAAGGACGCCGTCCGTCGGATGGGACGTTAAGCCGTGGCCCCGTGTGCGGGAGAGCCATACCCTGTGCACGCTAAAGAACACGCTGAATGGCCTTGACGGGAGGCTACCATCTGTCTCTCAACAGCTGTTCCAGTGGGTCCCCTCTCCCAACCTTCTCTGAGCCTTCGGGGTCCATGTGACCTGGCCATTTAGCCCGTTGTGTGCAAAAAAGTGCCATTCAGAGGTAAAACAACCCAACTCATACCTAATATATGCATATTATGATGATATTAGAACTCAATATACACCCAATTCTGTTTTTACACGGTAAATAGGTTCCCGAAAAAACCGTGCAAAAACAAAACCGTGTTAAAAAAAATACAGTGCATATGAAAAAATAGAAGATTCGTTCCAGACGTGAAAACCTAGTACAATAATAAGTTGTTTTCAAACAAATCATATCAAATTCTTTATTTAAATCTTTATTTGATTTTTATTCATTTAAACACATTTTTTATTTTATAAACTTATAAAGATAATTATATGTAGATATATAAAGTTAATTATCCTTCATAAAAAAAAATATGTCACTAATTCAAGAATACAAAATTGCAAAAAAAATATGACTTACATATGCTTATTAATTAGATTTTATTCGTTGTCACTTTCTGACAATAGACACATCGGTTTGCGTAAGACTGGAATTAAATCACTTTTTCATTGCTTGAAACATTTTGGCCGTCGTGTTCATACTCCAATGGTGAAATGCTCTCTGTGGCAAGGGGAACCAAACTATCACTTGTTTCCAGTGATTCTGAAGTTTGATTAGTTTTGACAATGAACTCTGTAATCAATCTTTGAGATCCTGCTTTGACTAGATCTTTGTATAATTCTTTATAATGCGACATACATGACTTAAAGTTCACGTTTAAACTGTTCAGCTCGTTCGACAATGGGATCATGTGTAAGAAAATGACTTTCCAATTTACTAGCCATTTGAATTCCTTCTTTAATTAAACCTGCTGTGAGGGAACCTCTTCATCACCATCAGTTTTTTTTTTCATCAGGAGTCTCAAGGACAACTCTATTATTTCATCTTCGCTAAGAGCTTTGTTAACCAGAAATTCGTCGATATCTGCAAACGTAAATCATCGAATCCTTCTCCACCAACTCCATGTGCTAAAGTGATGATATTATGATATTCAATCGTGTTTGCGGATACAGCATCTTTGTTTTTTACATATTCTGGCCAAATAGCTTTCCAGCATGCGTTGAAAGTTGATGGTTTTAATTCTAATGTCAATCTAGCATGTCTGATACAATCTAAAATAGAACTAGTTTATCCAAAATATATTGGAATGTTCGTATTACGTAGTAAGTTTTAAATGTGGCTATTACACCCTGTTCTAGTGGTTGTATTAAGGATGTCGTATTAGGCGGCAGAAAACAAAATTGCACATTCGTGTGTTCCAAAACAGGATGGCCAGGCACATTGTCTATAATCAATAGAACTTTAAATTCCAGATTTTTTCCTTCAAATAGCGTTTAACTTCTGGAACAAAACATTTATGGAACCATTCATTAAAAATTTCTTTTGTAGCCCAGGCTTTTTGTTTGTTTGTTTTTTGTTTTGTTGTCACACTGGTAATTGATTCAAATCTACACCTTTCCTTGACCTGGTCTTAGGGATCGACTGATGAGCAGCGGTTTTAACATACGATCTCCTGAAGCGTTGCTGCAAAATAGAAAGGTCACACGATTCTTAGCTGCTTTAAAGCCACCAACAGTTTTTTTTGTGATTTTGCTACGTAGGTTCTACTCGGCATTTCTTTCCAAAAAATACTAGTTTCATCTGCATTCTAAACTTGATCATGAGTGTATCGACCATCTTCAATGATTTGGGCCAATTTTAACAATATTCTTTAGAAGCCAGCTCATCTTCAGATGCAACTTCACCTTTTATCTTTACATTATGAAACGCATGTTTTTAAATCAATCCTGAAATCAATCTGTGCTTGCAGAAAGTGGTTGGTGCATATGAAAAAATAGAAGATTGGTTCCAGACATGAAAACCTAGTACAATAATATATACTGTAACACACTTTTGGAACCACCCAGATGTGGTTGGTTCCATTTCTTGTATCTGCTTATATTCGTAATGCCATCTGTTTGATGGTATTTCCGTCTAGAGGTATTCTTTTTTGCGAGTTATCTTCTATTCACATCACTAGTGCCTTTTCCATCTTCACTTTTAAAATATCTCTCGTGTAACGATGACGTCTTATAGCGCTCAGTTTTGTTCCACAAAGCACAGATTTTCTAATGGCATCTTCATTTTTCTTGATGTTTCTTACCGTAGCTTCGTTCAAACCAAAATATTTACCTATGGATGTTGAACCTTCTCCAGTTGCAAGACGATCTAAAATTTGGATCTTAGTATCCAAAAAGATAGCTTTCCTTTTCTGCTTTTGGATAGTTGAATTATCCGACATCGTGGTAAGGCTTACGAAAAATATTTGTAGTTAATAAATCAGATGATGAAAAATTGTAAATTACCTATCTGCAAAATTTAATAAATTTATGTTACGCACACAAAACGTCAAAAAAAAACAATTTTCTTCGATTTCTTCTATTAAATATCTAAACACTTTTAACTTTAAACACGAAATGAGAGACCAAGACTAACGCATATATTGTATTGAAGATAAAATTGAGTTGAATTCCCGGAACTCAATGTTGCCACTTTATTCCGAATGAAGTAGTTTCCATAAAATAGAGAATAAAATAGAGAAAATTTGCTGTGTAGTTTTTATTTTGGGGATTTTAATGCACAAAATGTGTATCGATAGTACATTTTCAAAGTTAAAATTACTTCGAAAAATATGACCATAAAAGCGGTATCTTTGTTATAAATGTAAATTCCAGGAATTTTTTCTTGAATAGGAATATTTTTTCGGAATTAAATTCAAATGGATATTTTTAAAAAGGCGTCGTTTGAACCGTAATAGATCAAAATAAATCGTGTAAAAAGAGAATTGGAATTTTTTTCTAAACCGTGTTAAATCAAAATCATGTAAAAAAATCCGTGTAAAAACAGAATTAAGTGTATAAATATATACACTCAAAGAAAATGGGAAAAAATTCAATGAAATAAAGCAAACAAAACCATAATAAACCATAAAAATAGTTAAAATGAGAATATTTTGCATATTGATGGGCACAACGAACACCTTGCTCTTACTGTCCTGTACAGTAACTAGATATATATTTTTAAGATTAAAAAAAATAAATCAAATGAAATGAAATAAAGAAAGAAAAAGGTTAAAGAATTGGCAACCCGCTTTCACATACTCAAAACCATACGAATTTAGACAACAAGTCTACATAATTGTTGAATGTTGTTACCTCCATTAAAAAAGATTTCATCTCCTTGAAATGTCTTTGGTACAGTTAATTCCTAATATTATAAGGGGATACGTTAAAAAACTTTAGCCCATAAATCATTAAATTCCGGTGTGAAACTTCTTTCTAGTTAATGAGCATTAAATGTATATCCCGCATTTCTATTACGATTCATTCATTTACGAAATCAGTAACCGAAAATTTATGTGATCGGTATAGAGCCAACAGATTTATTCCTTAACCCTATCAAATGCTTTATTCATTCAAATTCAGCATATTGCATCCGGGTGTTGGGATTTATAACTAAACTTAGTTTTTTTTATATACATTGGCGGAAATTGAAAAATGAACACCCAGAAGGAATTCCTTTAGGAACGCCATATATAATACGTTAACAGTTAAGGGCAGCAGAAACCGTGATCCAAGATTGAAAGTCATTGGATGAAATAATGACGTCACTGAGGACGACAAATTGCAAATGTACACAGCGCATATTTAAGGACTATGGCGTGAAGAAAGAAGCTATTCGTCTTGTGTCGTGTTGTTCAGTGCTCTTTGAAGATGCTGCCATGCCTGGACAATGCAGGCGCGCAACATTTGTTCAGTTAGCGGAGTTTGAACGAGGAAATATATTGGGTCTTTTCGTCCAATTGCACACCGCATTGGCCGAGAGGTATCGGCAGTGGTACGATGGCACTGGCCAACACACAAAAAGGCTTTGAAATGACTGAATCAACTGATAAAATGTTCTGAGGCTTTGATCAACTGGTAAAATGTTCAGATAATGAAAAATATTGCCAATGCGATCTTCATGCCAGAGCGAACGCTACGGCGTCACAAATTCGATCCTTCGAAGCAGGATTACTGGCATGGTTAACACTGTCGAGCCAATCTTTACTAATTTCGAGGTGCTTAACACGAAAATGACAACAAAATTTGTCGGTTGGCTCTTGTTTAGGAGAGACAGAGATATCATGTATGAACGACTCAGTCTCAATTGAGTACATAGGTAACCATATCGCAATGCTATATTTTAAACTCCAGATTGCAACATGTTGCGTTGTATTACATCAGCCCGCCATATACACAACCCCCGGAGGTATTGCATCATTGTCTGATGCAATGTAGTTCAGTCATCACATCGTGGCTTTACGATCGCGGACAAAAATGATGCAATCACTAGTTGTAAGCGATGTCTCATACGGTGTGCAAGTCTTTTGAGTGACTCTCATTTACCCCTGAGTCATAAGTACAACACAAGTGATCCTTGTAGTTTTAATCCAGCAGTAGTGATGCCTCGTAACTGTGTTAATAGTGCAGGTACATGTTGTTAGGTTTGCAAGCCAGAAAAGGGCCATCACCCCAATAGTGAAAGCGGTGTATGAGTTTAATTTTAGATGCAAGATTGGGGACCAGGACAAGGCCCCACACATATTATGCAGTATGCATACAAGAAATCTTCCGAAGTGGCTGAAAGGCGAAAAAGTGGCAATGACGTTTGCTGTTACTATGGTTTGGAGACAGCCAAGCAATCACGCAAGTGACTTCTATTTCTGCATGGTTGCACCTGTTTCTGGAGGCATCACAAGGAAAAAGAAGTGGACAATAGCGTACCCGAATATACATTCTGCTTTCTGACCAGTTCCCCACGGTGAAGGCATTCCTGTTCCAGAACCTCCAAAAGAATTTTCCATCGAGGCAGACGATGAGGAGAGAGGCAACCAATTGTTCTTCACAGCCTTCGGTGTCTAATGATGATTCATACATCTGCCATGGTGCGTCATCTACGTCACACATTCTCACCGAAGAAGAAATGAAGTAACTTGATTGCCATCTGGAACTGTCCAAGGCCAAAGCAGAGTTACTTGGATCAAGACTTAAACAATGGAATCTTCAGAAGGAAAATGTCCGAGTAACTTCGTTTCGAACTCGTCATGAGCAGTTTGTGCCTTCAGAAAGGAAGATGATCTTGTGTTCTGCTCCGATGTAGATGGACTGATGAATGCCCTCAGAATCAAACATGATCCTCAAGAATGGCGACTATTCATAGACTCCTCGAAATTGAGTCTCAAGGCGATGTTGCTGCATAATGGAAATCGACCTCCATCCATTCCGGTCGGACGCTATCAACACGAAAGAAACCTCAGACAACCTAAAATAGCTGTTGAACTGTGCTCAATACAGCAAGTATGGCTGGCATCTCTGTTGTGACTTGAAGGTAGTGGCTCTATTGATGGGTCTGCAGCTGGGATATACGAAGTACTGCTGTTTCTTACGTGAATGGGACAGCCGAGCAAACACTTTGCACTACGTGAAGAGAAAGTGGCCTCAGAGGAAATCTCTGAAGGTCGGTGAGAAGAATGTGGAACACCCAGCACTGACAGAAACGCATAAAATCCTGCTACCGTCCCTACACACATCAAACTTGGTGTGATGAAAAACTTCGTAAAAGCCATGGACTGGACTGTATCAGCTTTCAAGTACTTGGCTGACAAATTCCCTGGACTCAGCGAAGCGAAAATGAAAGAGGGAATTTTTGTGGGTCCTCAGATTCGCGTGCTGTTCAGAGACCAGATGTTCGACAACCTGCTTTAGTTGACGATAAAAAGGCTTGGGACGCTTTTCGTCTGGTGTCATCTAAATTCCTCAGGAATGTCAGGGTAGACAACTACAAGAAATTGGTTAAGGACATGTTGTCTCTGTATCACAAACTTGGCTGCAATATGTCCTTAAAGATCCACTTCCTCCATTCCCACTTAGATTTCTTCCCACGACAACTGCGGCATGGTTACCGATGAGCAAGGTGAACGTTCATACTAGGACATTGCAACGATGGAGAAACGATACCAGGGAAATTGGTCCACTTCAATGTTGGCTGACTACTGTTGGACGCTCGCCAGAGATGATCCTGAGCAGCTGTACAAGCGACGGGGTAGAGCGACGCCGGAAGTAGAAGCGGAGTTTTACTGATACATGTCATATGTACGTAGTACTCTATTATATGAAACTATTGAGGATTTCTGAGTAATCGTAGCCAATTTTGCATTTTCATTGTCATATTCGTGTTCAGCACCTTGAAATCTTTAAGAAATGTCTACTTTTATCTCAGAGGCATGACCTTTATGAAAATTTGTTGCCCAATGTGGTTAGAAGAGCATTCGCACCCTTGCAGATGTGGTTCTGGGCAACATAGAGTTAAGGACGCACGAGAGGTTCAGCGTATCAGGAGGCGACAGTGGCAGAGCGAACGCTACGGCGTCACAAATTCGATCCTTGGTTGATACCAAGGGTGTCAACAAGAACAATACGCAATCATCTTTTGGAAGCAGGATTACTGGCATGGTTACCACTGTCGAGTACGTTTTCAGTGGTGTCAAGAACGAATTAATTGGAGGGAAGAATGGCAGTCTGTGGTCTTCAGCGATGAAAGCCGGTTCTGATTAGGAGCATATGATGGGCGTTTATGTGTCCGAAGGCGACGAGGTGAGCGACTTCTTTCATCGTGCATCTGCCAGCGACACAAAGGGCCCACGCCGGGCATCATGGTGCGGGGAGCGATTAGCTGTCACTCTCCTACGTGCCTAGTGTTCGTACAGGGTACACTGAATATCAATACGTACGTCAGCGACATCGTAAAGCCGGTTGTCCTGCCATATTTTAGTGTAATCCCAAATGCGATATTCCAGCAGGATAACGCCCGCCCACACTCTGTCCGGGAAACTCAACATGCTCTTCAGGCAGTGCACCAACTCCTTGGCCAGCACGCTCTCCGGACTTGTCTTCAATCGAGCATGATTGGGACTGGATCGGACAAAGACTCTTCCCCGGACCGTGGAAGGCAATGACCATCGCTGAATTACGTATTCAAGTTGAAAGCACATGGAATGGTATCCCCCAGCGTGATATCCAGCATTCGTACAACCGACTGCATGCCAAATTGGAAGCTTGTATTGCTGCTCGAGGAGGTTCAACACCTTATTAAAATGTGTCTTCTGTAAAATGTAATACACATTAAAAGGTAAAACAAACATTGAATCACTTCACACGTGTGATCACTGTCCTTTCTCAACAAGTTGTTTCTACTAAATAAATCTCATAGATCACGCTTCAATTCTTAATTGTTTTTTTCCAATTTCCGCCAATGTATGTTGCAATACCCCCTGATTTATTATAGCCCCTATAATTGTATAAAATATTATAGCTATCCAGTTCATAGGTAAACTATTATTCTTCCTTCACCCAAATCTCACTTAGTATCAAAATATTACTGTTCTCTCAATCATACGTAAAATTACCATTAATTCCACAAAATGTGCTTACAATCTTCCAATATTAAAATGAAAAATATTACAGCATTAGAATAATTATTATTAACAATATATAAGTCTTTATCACTTTGTAAGACAGTAGATGATTTATATATCACTGGATATATAACTCATCACTGGATGATTATGTATCACTGGGTTTGGAAATCACCCGAATTAGTATTAAATTCAAAAGAAAAAGGATCTAATGTAAATGCGATTTACGAACAGTTAATAAGTCTTGTCCATTTCATATTCTAACCACTCTACTCTTCTCATCTTTCCTGATAAAAATTTTGCTTCTTTCTTCCAATCACTTGGAAAGAAAACGATTTGTTTCTAATATGTTCAAGAGTGAAACAATTCAAATTATACTCTACAATTTCTATCGTGGAAGATATCAAGCAAAATGGGATTTAATTTCAAGAACATGTATTTGTATAATCGTGTCTTTCTCCTGCTAACTTTACTATATTGCCATACCAAAATATTAGAGAATTTCCATGTTATATCAATGGCAATCTAATTTCGAGGCTCTATAACTTCGAAAACATGCATTTCATGAAAAAATGTGACTGAAGATAAACTAAAGATCAGAATCAAATCAATTTAAATCTCCATTTTCAACAATATTCGTTCAGTGTTTAAAAAGTTATGGAAGCTGGAATATTTGACAATAAGTTATCCTGCATTATGAAAATTATGCATAATTGTCAAATATTGAAATAATCATTACTCAAACGTCTATTATAAAATGTTTATTTTATTAAACAATTTGAAACAATACTTATTATTTAAGATTTATGACATATTATTGTTGTGTAAAGAAAAAAATAAATAATTATCCTCTCAAGCAGCTGCTTGCCACATAGGATTAACAGTAGCTTGTCTGTTTAATACACAACAGAGACGATCTGCGAGAAAAGCGGGACCTTAACAGAAAGACAACCCAAACATCCATGCGTTACCCAGGACTCGAACCCAGGTCTCTCTGATCAGTACCGAAACGCGCTAGTTGTCGGCCACGGAACGGCAATCAAGTTCTAGCAACAATTTCCCTTTTCCTTCATTTTAATATATTTTAACCTTCATTTAATAGATTTCTTTCATTTTAGTAATTATGATAATATAATTAATGGAACAATAATTTTAATTAATATCTTTATATTTTTATTACATATTAAATTTAGAGCCGCCATTTTTCAGTTGTATAGCCTTCTAACAAGTTTAAAATAAAAACGACCGGAGATAACCAAGAAGCTCTAACGGAACTTGTCATATTTTGTCATTTAAGATGAGAAGAAGATGTGCTTATGGGCTTCTGTGTCTGTTATCTTATGCTCTCAGCTTCCCTCCTTCTGTGTCTGTTATCCTCAGCTCTCCTCCTCCAGAGCATAAGGCTGAGAGGATAAGTTATCTTATCCTCTCAGCCTTATGCTCTCAGCCTCCTGCCTCCTACAGAGGCAGGGCAACAATTTTTACATGAGTTTGCATTCAGTCTAGGACAGGCCTGGGCAAACTACGATCCCTGAGCTACTGATGACACATAAATTAAATTTTCAAAAGGGAAAAAACTTATTGAAGACAAGAAATCCAACCTCAGCGAAGAGAATTCTCATTAAAAAATTAATTTTATTAAAACTGTATTTTTTGTGTTTCACTTAGATATTTTATGTGTTGATTATACATACATTATTGATCACGAGGCTGGAAATGTTAATTTACCTTGCTTACGTTAATTTATATCTAGATGTGATGCTTCAAATTTTATAAATTGTACGTCATTAAGTATTTAATCAAAATCATAATTTAAAGTCTGATAAGCATTTGAAAGCGTGGGGCGGGAGTGGCTCAGTCGGTAGCGCGCCAGGCTCGTAATCTGTAGTTCCCAGGTTCGAGTCCCAGCTGGGTCAGCGTTGAGATTTATCTCCGCAAAAATTCCCCGCCCTGCCCACGGTCAGTAAGGGACACCGATGGACTTGGAAAGGCCGCCGTCCGTCGGATGGGACGTTAAGCCGTGGCCCCGTGTGCGGGAGAGAGCCATACCCTGTGCACGTTAAAGAACACACTGGATGGCCTTGACGGGAGGCTACCATCTGTATCCCAACAGCTATTCCAGTGGATCCCCTCCCCCAACCTTCTCTGAGCCTTCGGGGTCCATGTGACCTGGCCATTTAGCCCATGGTGTGCAAAAAAAGTGCCGCTCAGAGGTAAAAAACCCAACCATTTGAAAGCGACATCTAACAAACATAAAAGCAACAAAAATTTCCCAAACTATCGATATAAAAAATATATTTTTTTTTATTTCGTTTTAAATCGAATTGTTTTTAAGTGAAATCTATTGAAATAATTCATGTAACATGCTAATGTGAAAAGTTTATATTACATCAAGTGTTCAAAATATATCGTTTAATTTTTTTACAGAATAAATGATCATTTAAAATTATCTAGATATTATTTCGGTTAGAGGAGAGAATTTTTGGAAATAAATGATAATGTCTAAATATATCCTTAGGCAAATAAGTCATCTTAAAATTAATGTTATCATTTGGCTGTAACTCATACAGATTTCTGAAAGCAAGCCTACTTTCAGTTCTAAAATCATTTGGCAATTTCAAAAAAAGGAATCATGTCTTATTGGTAAAATTGGAATATATCGGAATAATGATAATGTAGATTTTATATTTGCGCTTTTAGTCATTAAAAAAATAAATCGGTTTTGAAGAATGAATAAATGTTTAAGGGTATAATAATACATACCTCTCGCAAAATTATGAATCATTTAAAAACACAAACCGACATTAGAAATTACGTTATCATTCATCTCTTCTTGCAGAAACAATTTTGGTTTATTATCCTTCCTTCCTCTGTTTCCCCAACAAGATCCTCTCCATGTCTCATTCTTTTTCGGATGCCTTGCATCCCTTTCGCATCTAGTTCCTTCCTGAAATTACATCCCTCACTCCCGATTTGTCTGCCGTATCACCATAGTAACAAGATCATTGTGTCATCCTGGAGCAGTGATGGTAATCTCGTTATCGATATGTGTACCCATTTCCGTATTCACATCAACTTAATTTTCCGTTTCCTTCCCCCCTCCCCAGTGACACCTCTTCTCCAAAGGTTGTTATTTTACCATTGACCTTCGTAATGTGTATCTCGACATATTTGATTATAGAAACACCCACGGCGACAAATTGTTGTTATAGATTTTTAGTCCGCTTTATTTGACTTAGAGCACTAAACATAACTTTGCGGATAAATGGTTTATGTTTTCCCTAGTACGGATTTTGACTCAAACCTTCCAAACTTCGAAGCTCTTTCATTCTCCCTATTTGACTTTTAAAACTAATAACGAAATTTCCCTTAGGTCTATATATAGAAAGGAACTTTGATAATTCGACATTTGAAAGTTAGATTGGATTATTTTGGCTTAGCCTTAAAGACAAGGCCTAGCGCGTTATTGAGTGATGGAAACACACTGGGTTGGGTTGCATTATTTCTGATAGGAAAATTTTAGCTCACAGTGGTCTAAATAGCTAGGTCGCAAGAACCCCAAGGCAGGTTGGGGAAAGATTGGGGAAGGAGACCCACTGGACAGCGGTGTCCCGTTAATTCATCGCGGTCAATTCATCGCATGTCAATTCATCGCGACGTCAATTCATGATGACTTCAATTCGTCGCATCTGCAATTCATTGCACATCAATTCATGATGACTTCAATTCATCGCATCTTCAATTCATTGCACATCAATTCATGGTGACTTCAATTCATCGCATCTTCAATTCATTGCACATCAATTCATGGTGACTTCAATTCATTGCATCTTCAATTCATTGCACATCAATTCATGGTGACTTCAATTCATCGTATCTTCAATTCATTGCACATCAATTCATGGTGACTTCAATTCATCGCATCTTCAATTCATTGTACATCAATTCATGGTGACTTCAATTCATCGCATCTTCAATTCATTGCACATCAATTCATGGTGACTTCAATTCATCGCATCTTCAATTCATTGCACATCAATTCATGGTGACTTCAATTCATCGCATCTTCAATTCATTGCACATCAATTCATGGTGACTTCAATTCATCGCATCTTCAATTCATTGCACATCAATTCATGGTGACTTCAATTCATCGCATCTTCAATTCATTGCACATCAATACATGGTGACTTCAATTCATCGCATCTTCAATTCATTGCACATCAATTCATGGTGACTTCAATTCATCGCATCTTTAATTCATTGCACATCAATTCATGGTGACTTCAATTCATCGCATCTTCAATTCATTGCACATCAATTCATGGTGACTTCAATTCATCGCATCTTCAATTCATTGCACATCAATTCATGGTGACTTCAATTCATCGCATCTTCAATTCATTGCACATCAATTCATGGTGACTTCAATTCATCGCATCTTCAATTCATTGCACATCAATACATGGTGACTTCAATTCGTCACATCTTCAATTCATTTGCACATCAATTCATGGTGACTTCAATTCGTCGCATCTTCAATTCATTGCACATCAATTCATGGTGACTTCAATTCATCGCATCTTCAATTCATTGCACATCAATACATGGTGACTTCAATTCATTGCACATCAATACATGGTGACTTCAATTCATCGCATCTTCAATTCATTGCACATCAATTCATGGTGACTTCAATTCATCGCATCTTCAATTCATTGCACATCAATTCATGGTGACTTCAATTCATCGCATCTTCAATTCATTGCACATCAATTCATGGTGACTTCAATTCATCGCATCTTCAATTCATTGCACATCAATTCATGGTGACTTCAATTCATCGCATCTTCAATTCATTGCACATCAATTCATGGTGACTTCAATTCATCGCATCTTCAATTCATTGCACATCAATTCATGGTGACTTCAATTCCTCGCATCTTCAATTCATTGCACATCAATTCATGGTGACTTCAATTCATCGCATCTTCAATTCATTGCACATCAATACATGGTGACTTCAATTCGTCGCATCTTCAATTCATTGCACATCAATACATGGTGACTTCAATTCATCGCATCTTCAATTCATTGCACATCAATTCATGGCGACTTCAATTCATCGCATCTTCAATTCATTGCACATCAATTCATGGTGACTTCAATTCATCGCATCTTCAATTCATTGCACATCAATACATGGTGACTTCAATTCGTCGCATCTTCAATTTATTGCACATCAATTCATGGCGACTTCAATTCATCGCATCTTCAATTCATTGCACATCAATACATGGTGACTTCAATTCGTCGCATCTTCAATTCATTGCACATCAATTCATGGCGACTTCAATTCATCGCATCTTCAATTCATTGCACATCAATTCATGGCGACTTCAATTCATCGCATCTTCAATTCATTGCACATCAATTCATGGTGACTTCAATTCATCGCATCTTCAATTCATTGCACATCAATACATGGTGACTTCAATTCGTCGCATCTTCAATTCATTGCACATCAATTCATGGCGACTTCAATTCATCGCATCTTCAATTCATTGCACATCAATACATGGTGACTTCAATTCGTCGCATCTTCAATTCATTGCACATCAATTCATGGCGACTTCAATTCATCGCATCTTCAATTCATTGCACATCAATTCATGGCGACTTCAATTCATCGCATCTTCAATTCATTGCACATCAATTCATGGTGACTTCAATTCATCGCATCTTCAATTCATTGCACATCAATACATGGTGACTTCAATTCGTCGCATCTTCAATTCATTGCACATCAATTCATGGTGACTTCAATTCGTCGCATCTTCAATTCATTGCACATCAATTCATGGTGACTTCAATTCATCGCATCTTCAATTCATTGCACATCAATTCATGGCGACTTCAATTCATCGCATCTTCAATTCATTGCACATCAATTCATGGTGACTTCAATTCATCGCATCTTCAATTCATTGCACATCAATACATGGTGACTTCAATTCATCGCATCTTCAATTCATTGCACATCAATTCATGGTGACTTCAATTCGTCGCATCTTCAATTCATTGCACATCAATTCATGGTGACTTTAATTCATCGCATCTTCAATTCATTGCACATCAATTCATGGTGACTTCAATTCATCGCATCTTCAATTCATGGTGACTTCAATTCATCGCATCTTCAATTCATTGCACATCAATTCATCATAACATCAGTTTATCGAAGTATCAGTTCATCGCAGGGAAATAGATCGGATTATATTGATTTTCTACATCTGTACTCAAATGAACTGTCTATAGATAATGTTTATTTTGTCTTTGAGAGGTAAAATGCATAAAAATAATTTCCCTCAGAAATTAGTTGAAACTTAAATAACTAGTATTGTTTCAAACCATTTAATAAAATATGCATTTTAAAAGTTCGCGTAATTTATATTGCACTTGGATTGGATTGGATTGTTTTACCTCTGAGCGGCACTTTTTTGCACATCATGGGCTAAATGGCCAGGCCACAAGGACCCCGAAGGCTCAGAGAAAGTTGGGGGAGGGGACCCACTGGAACAGCTGTTGGGAGACAGATGGTAGCCTCCCGTCAAGGCCATCCAGCGTGTTCTTTAACTGCACAGGGTATGGCTCTCCCATACACGGGGCCACGACTTAACGTCCCATCCGACGGACGGCGGCCTTTTCAAGCCCATCGGTGTCCCCTACTGAACGTGGGCAGGGCGGGGAAATTTTGCGGAGATAAATCTCAACGCTGACCCAGCTGGGACTCGACCTGGGAACTACAGATTACGAGCCTGGCGCGCTACCGACTGAGCCACCCCCTCCCCAAAATATATTGCACTTGTATTACATATACAATATATATATATATAATATTATTTGCAATTAGGAATGATTTTCATGTATGATAGTTTAATGTTAAATATTGCTGCTTCCGTAACTCTTTAAATACTGAATGAATAATGTCGATAACTGAGATTTAAATAGATTTAATTGTGATCTTTAATTTATCTTCAGTCACATATTTCCATTAAATGTTTATTTTAAGAGTTCCAGAGCTTTGATCTTACATTCCGATTGAGATGACATTGAAATTTCCAATTGCAGAGGTTCTACTTAAATTGTTTGAAATTCCATGACACCTTAATGGGAATTGAAGCTCTATGATTTATAAATTATGTATTTAACAAAAAAATGTGCTGAAAATAAATTAAAGCTCAAAATAAAATCTATTTAAATATCTATTTTCAACATTATTCGTTCAGTATTTAATGAGTTACTAAAAAGGAATATTTAACAATAAACTTTCACAAAAGTCATTCATAATTGCCTAATATTGAAATAATCATTCCGCAGACTTTTAAAATGAATATTTCATTAAATGGTTTGAAATAATACTTGTCATTTAAGTTTTAATCAACTTCTGAGGGAAATTCTTTTGACGCATGCTTTACCTCTCAAAGACAAAATTAAGTAATTATCTGTAGATAGTTCATTTAAGTACAGATGTAGAAAGTCAATAAATTTCTATCTTTATCGCTGCGATGAACTGATGCTTCGATAAACTGACATTGCGATGAATTGACATTGCGATGAATTGACAATGCGATGAATTGACCGCGATGAATTGACCCAGAAACCTGGAGAGATATTAGGAGACAGATGGAGGCATCCAGTTAAGGGTTGGGTTGTTTTACCTCTGAGCGGCACTTTTTTGCATACCATGGGCTAAATAGCCAGGTCACATGGACCCCGAAGGCTCAGAGAAGGTTGGGGGAGGGGATCCACTGGAACAGCTGTTGGGAGACAGATGGTAGCCTCCCGTCAAGGCCATCCAGCGTGTTCTTTAACGTGCACAGGGTATGGCTCTCCCGCACACTGGCCACGGCTTAACGTCCCATCCGACGGACGGCGGCCTTCCCAAGCTCATCGGTGTCCCCTACTGACCGTGGGCAGGGCGGGGAATTTTGCGGAGATAAATCTCAACGCTGATCAAGCTGGGACTCGAACCTGGGAACTACAGATTACGAGCCTGACGCGCTACCGACTGAGCCACCCCCGCCCCACCCTTTAAGATAATCCCGAATGTTCTTTAAAGTGAAGCTCTCCTAAACACGGTGCCACTGTTTTACGTCTTATCCGAAGGACGGCGGTTTTTAAAAGACCATTGGTATTCCCTTTCTCACCGTTTCAACGGAGATGCGTAAATCTGAATCCTGGCACAGTTAGGGCTCGAACCTGGGAATTTCAGATTACGAATCTGGAGCGCTACCGAGTGAGCCAATCCCTGCTCCGGATGATTAATTAGAATCGGCTATTCTGTAAGAAAAATATGTCAGAATCCTTTCATTTAGAAAACTATTTTTTTAAAACTGATGCAACGTTTGCTTAAGCACCATTCTTGCCTCACCCCCCCCCCTCCATACTTCGTTACTTAAAACAATCTTAATTCGAATTCTAAGATATATTTTTTACAAGAAGACACATGATGGGGATTGACTCAGAGACGAGATTTGACTGAATAAATCCCGCTCCGAAAGAATCCGGAGCGGGGGTTGACTCAGCGGGTAGCTCGTCAGGCTCGTAATAAGCATTTACCAAATTCGTATCTGAACTGTGTCAGCGTTAAGATTTATCTTCGCTAAACCTCCACTATGCCCTCGGTCAATAAGAGATATCGATGGGCTTGGAAATGCCCCCTTTCGTCGGATGGGACATTAAATCTTGGTCTGCTGTTCGTGAAAATTATTACTTATGGAATGCTTTGTTTCGGAACGGTACTTCTGAGCTCACATTGAGATAAAAGGTCACAAGGACTCAGATGGAAACCTCCCGTCAAGGCTATTTTGTTTGTTCGTTAATATGACAGTTTATGGCTCTCCAACCCAAGGAACCGTAGTTTAAACCCATCCGGCGGACAGCATTCATCCCAATCATATTAGTTCATCTTTCTCCCGATGTAGAGGGAAATTAATGGAAATATTCTGAATGTACAGTGAGATCTCGAACTTGGTAGCATCAGCCTACGAGTCTTGATTAGCTACCGACTGAGTCAACCTCTACTAAGTGTCTTCTGGTGAAAGAAATACTTCCTTCCAACACTCTTTTGCTAATTAAGTTAAATCTGACCTAAATCCATCAGACGTGTAAACTGTTTTTTTTTGACTCATCGGTCCACAATACCCATTCCATCATTGTATTGCTTTCGTATTTTGAAATATCACAGTCGTTGAATACGATTCATATAAATATCTTGGATTAGTGAGGAGCTGCTAGGATATATTCCAATATATGAAAAGTAAATAGAACCACAGCTAATATTTTCTTATCGACAATTCCTTTGTGATCTTCGCAAAAGTAAAATGTGATTTTGTGCCATTGATGATTTTGATTGTTATAGATGGTGATCTACCAGGCCTTTGGATGTTTTAAAACAACTTTACAATACTACCATTCAATTCTCTCCGTTACTGACTTCAGGTGTCTCACCTACTATGCAAGATGACGAACACATATACCTCCGTCTTGGTAGCGCGTGTGGCTCAGTCCGTAGCACACCAGGTTTTGTAATCTGCAGTTCCCAGGTTCGAGTTCCAACTGTGCCATCGTTCAGATTCAGCCTCGCTAACCCCAACTCTACCCTCAGTCAGTATAGGACACCGATGAGCTTGGAAAGACTGTCGTTCATGGAAGGGGATTTTAAACCGTGGACTGTGTGCAGGAGAGCCATCACTGTGCACATTACAAAACGCGCTAAATGTCTTTGACGGGAGGTTTCAATCTTTCTCCCAATAGCTCTCCAGTGAGTTCCCTTACTCCAACGTTTTCTGAACTCTTGGAGTAGTTGTCACCTGGTCATTTGGCTTATTGTGTGCAGTCGGTAGCGCTCCAGGTTCGTAATCTGTAGTTCCCAGGTTCGAGTCTCGCCAGGGTTATTTCTACAAAACTCCACGCTCTGCACCTTGGTCAGTAAGGGACACCAATAGTCTTGGAAAAGCCGCTGTCATCGGATGGGACCTTAAGCAGTGACTCCGTTTGCGGGAGAGCCATACCCTGTGCACCGTAAAGAACACGCTGGACGTCCTCAACAGGAGGTTATCATCTCTTTCATAACAGCTGCCCAATGGTCCTCTCCCCCAAACCTTCTCTGAATCCTCGGGGTCCTTGTAACCTGTCCATTTAGCCCATTGTGTGCAAAAAGAATGCCTCTTAGAGGTAACCCAACCCTATTATTTCACCAGTTCCTTTTTCTATCATCATAAACAAGTACCGGACAGAAAAATGGAAGCGGTCGCATGTTATCTCAATAGAAAATCACAGTTAGATTTCAATAAGTTCTTCAATGTGATATTTAATGAAAAATATGTCAAGATAATTCAAAAATCTGAATCAAATCTATCTAAAGTTATGTAAACTGGAATATTTAACACCCTACAAAAAAAGGACCCCAAAATTCAATTAAAGCATTACAACAAGTTAAGAGATCAGATATCAGAGATACCGCTAGTAGAGTACCGGCTATTTTAATGTTTCAATAAAATTTTGGTGTCAAATTTTTTATATCCTGTTAAATATTCCATCGTTCATAACTCGTTGAATATTGAAAAAAAAATGGTTTAAAATCGAGATTTAGATAGATTTCATTGAGATCTTTTATTTGTTCTTAGACATATTTTTCTTTAAAAAATCACATTGAGGAAGTTATTGAACCATGAATGTGATTTTCTATTGAGATACCACGGAGCTGCATCGATTTTTCTGCCCAGTACCTGTATATATATGTATATAGCCGATTGTAAGTGATAGGAATAATGCTAATTCCAAATAAAATGCAGAAGTTAGCTAGAAGAGTTTCCAAATATTTTCTGTTAGCAGTAATCCGAATACTAGATTTTAAAAATAATCCAAAATTTGATATCCGAAGCACCATTTATTGTCAGCGGTCAAATAAAAGTCAAACCTTGATCTGCAAACGTGAAGTTTAGTGATTAGTTGTGTTTTTTGGTCGTAGACTTCAGAAACGCTGCGAAATTCCGAATCCAGAGGATCATTCGAGGTCAATGTCAAATTTCGATCAAAAATTAAAAAAATGGGGCCTAGAGTTATTACAAATTACAAATCTCAGAAACGATATAAAATTTGGGATCCGTTTTTAGTCCCAAAAGGTCAAATTGAGAACATATTATTTCGGTCCAACCGTGTTCTACACGTCTTGGAAATTTGAAAACTGGTACCTAGGAATACTTCGGGTGCTACATTTCAGAAATGTTATGAAATTTCGATCCATATGTGCTTGAAAGGTGAGAATGGGCTCTTATGGGTATTTCGGGAAGTAGATCTCAGAAAAAGTACGAAATTCCAGACTTATTGTGGCATTCAAGATCAAATAGGGATCGTGATGTTGGTTAAGAAATCTAGAGGTGCGATAGAAGGCGATTAATTTTTCATACCTATATAATATATCCTTTTTGTAATTCACTCCCTCAATAACATCCAATGTATCTCCACCATCCCCTACAATAGTTGTTCTCAAATGTTTCGAGTCTGCGAAACCCTTAACTTAAACATTTCGAGTCTGCGAAACCCTTAACTTAAACATTTCGAGTCTGCGGATCCTCTAACTCAAACTTTAGAGACTGCGGACCCCTAACTCAGACTTTTTAATCTGGGTACTCCTAACGTAAACCTTTCTAGTCTAAGGATCTCCTATATCAAACTTTTCAAGTCAGCGAACCCCCTAACAAGACACTATCCACTCAAAAACCCCTCAACCCTCCTCATTTAAATTATCTGCATATCAACTTAAATTCACATAAATTATTTAACATATTTTAATGCTTATACTTGTTTACAAAACGTTCGTAAAAATTGTTGCAGTGAAAATTTTAGCTCAGTCGTTTAATAACAATTTGTTTTTGACATACTAGGAATACAAAAAAATTAAAATCTCCTAGAGGCGCCTCGAGAACCCCTGTGGTCTGCGGACCACACTTTCAGAACCACTGTCCTACATTAATTAATCTTTGAGTTATGGAGCCTCACCTTCAGGTCATCAATAAATTCATCCTATTTAACAACTACTTGTCGTATACTTCAATATATTCCTCATAATCTAATGAAGTTTTTAACATCTGTGTTCACTTCCAGAATCAATTTCTTGTGTCTGCTAAGTCTTTGGAATATGAATTTCCCTTTATGAATAAACGACTATTCCTAAAATTCTATTTAGCGAGTTTTATCTCTTCTTGAAACAACTGCATCTTCAGCATTTGTTGATTTATCAATACTACGACATGTCAATTCATCGTTCCTCCTCAACATGTTTTCGATTATTTTTCATTCCTCTGCCATTTTAAGATTCAGTTTTCATGCATTCATCTATCTTCTTATTTACCTAATTTTATTGATTTGGATACTTACATTTTCTCAGTGATATCTTCTTATTTATATATTTTTCTAATATTCCAACTGGTTTAAATTTTTGCATCCTTATATTTTTATAGTTTTTCTTCGACCACTTTTCATTTCGTTCGTATGGCACTACGGTCAAAGCACGAAGAGATGCGTCTGTTTTATCTCTGACGAGCACTTTTTTTGTACCCAATTGGTTCTAGGCACTTCAAGGGCTCAGAGAAGGTTGGGGAAGGGGACCGACTGCACAGCTGTTAGTAGAGAGATGGAATTCTCCCGTCAAGGCCATCCAGAGTGTTCTTTAACGTGCACGATGCATGACACTATTTCACCCGGCTTAACTTCTCAAGTCTTTCCAAACCCATCGTTGTCTTTTTCTCGTCGAGGGCAAAGAGGAAATTAGGGAAGTTAAACCTCAAAGTTGACATATTATGTAGTCGAGCATGGAAACATCATATTAAAAGCTTGGGCCTTACCAACAGAGCCAACCCCCGCCCCATTTCAGATAAATTTTCAGATAAAAAGTTTCAAAAATATAATATCACAAGAGGAACTTCAAACTACATTTCTAGAAGAGAAGCTGCAAACTATATATATTTATGCAAATGATACTCTGAACTTTGATTTTGCAAGAGATATTGAGAATTCTACTTTCCAAGTAGGACTGCTAAATCTGTTCTTTAAAGAATGAGTGCTAAATCTGCTTTGTAAAGAAGTGCTAAATCTGCTTTCTAAAGGAGTTTAAATCTGCTTCTAAAGAAGTGCCAAATCTGCTTCCTAAAGGAGAACTGCTAAATCTGCTTTCTAAAGAAGTCTAAATCTGCTTTCTAAAGGATTCTAAATATGCTTCCTAAAGGAGTGCTAAATATGCTTTTTAAAGAGGAACTGCTAAAACTACTTTTTAAAGGACTGCTAAATCTGCTTTCTAAAGAAGTGCTAAATCTGCTTTCTAAAGGACTACTAAATCTGCTTCCTAAAGAAGGACTGCTAAATCTGCTTTCTAAAGTAGTCTAAATCTGCTTCCTAAAGGAGTGCTAAATCTGCTTTTTAAGGAAGAACTGCTAAATCTACTTTTTAAAGAATTGCTAAATCTGCTTTTTAAAGGACTGCTAAATCTGCTTTCTAGAGGAGTGCTAAATCTGCTTTCTAAAGAAGGACTGCTAATGAGGATGGATAAATCTGCTTCCACAGGAGGAAGTGTATATGCTCCTTAGTAACTGAAAACCTTGTTTCGAAAAGAAACTAGTTTTTACTTTAGCAAGAGATACTATAAAAATGCATTGTCAAGAGGGAATGAAAATTATACTTCTCCAAGAGAAAATAAGAAACATGCTATCGCAAGAGGGAATTAAAATTATTACTCGAAATGTATTGAGAACTCTGCTATCTCGAGAGGAAAATATATTTTGTATACAAGTGAGAATGTACACCAACTTTTCGAAAAAGTGACTGCAGATTTTGTTTCTACAAAAGATTGTAAATCCTGCTCATTCAAGTGGGGCTCTTAAAAATTGCTTTCAAAAGAGACTGCTAACTATACTTTCAAACGAGGACCCGAAAATTGTATTTCCAGAATGGAGATTTGCAGAGCTGCTTGCTGAAGAAGATTTATTGACTTTTCTTTCACAAGTGGGAATGTGTGTGTAAACTTTGATCCCTAAGAGCAACTTAAGCACAGCTTTGACAGAGTATACTGTAAGCTCTGTTCTTTCACGAGGAAGTGTAGAAAAAGTCTTTTTCAAACCGTAACTGTGAATTCTGCTTTCGGTTGAAAAACTATACACCATGATATCACAAGAGGGAGCATAAATAAATGGTCGAAAAGGTCTTGAATGATTTCTTCTAAATGCGAGGCGCAAACTGTACTTTCCGGAAAAGAAACTACAAACCCTGTTTTCACAAGATCTGTAAATTATTTTTTCCCAAACAAGACTGTGAACTCTGCTTTTAGAAGAAGATGTGTAAAGTATGCTTTCTCAAGAGACTGTGATCTACTTTCACAAGACTCTGAACTTTGTGCTTTCAGAAGAATTCTGCTTTGTTAACAGGATTTTCAAACTATGCATTCTCTGCATCATAGTTAAGAGAGACTATTAACTCTGTTCTCACAAGAGTGTAAACTACAGCTCAGCAAGTGGTGTGCTACTGCAAAGCAACTCTAATCGCAGCTAAGTTTTGGAAGAGGTAAGGCAAAGTGAGCCCCTTTTTTCTTTATATATGCATTTTTTTTTCAACTCTGTTCTCACAAGTGTGTAAACTACATCTCAGCAAGTGGGTGTGCTATTACAAAATAATACTAACCACACCTAAGTTTTGGAAGAGGTAAGGCGAAGTGAGCCCCTTTCTCCTTATATAATCGTTTTTTCGTTTTTGAAATGAAGTAGAATATTTCTTTATAAATGGGGTCATAATATCATTCAATAGTTGTCCAGTCTTAAAAATGATGATTAGTAAAACTTCTCTGTTTTGAGAATAGGCTAAAATATTCCAGAACTGTTGACCTTCAAGTAAATAAATAAACACGTCTTTTCACTGTAGTTTTAAAATATTTCTGACTGTAGTTACGATGCTTTCCTCCAATTAACACTTATAACCACACTGACTGAAACCAACGCTTAAGGTAATTACATATCATAACCAACAACTAAGGCCCTAATTAAAAGTCATTGCCTTATCGTTTCAGAATTTTTTAACTCCTTACTCCAAACGATGATGTGATTCAAATTTACACATCCTACATAAATTGAACAAAACCAACTTTTTCATTAAGCATTCGCTTTTTAATTTACAAACATACCGGCTTATTTCACAATTTTGCTTGTAGCGTATTAAAAGTTATTAACTAGTGAATAATTCGCTTCTTTTCTACTTCGCCCCCACAGAGGATTTTAATCAGCAGGCATCTGAGAGAACAGTTCTCTACAAGGAATCATCCCCCATTCACTTCTCTTGACTCTTTCCAAATGCCCATTCCCTCTTATTGAAGATTCTTGCAAGGTGATCAATGAATGAATTGAAGATTCTTGCAAGGTGATGTAATGTCTCGTGAAACGAACGACGTCGCTATGGCAACTGTTTCCAAAGGCCATTCCTAATGCCGATGAAATAAGGAACATTTTCTGCCTACTCAAAACAACTTCCACTCACCTGTATTTTGTTGCTATCTCTGCAGCGTTCAAATAATGGAGTTGTTATCTATATCGGGAAAAAATTGCCTGCTCTGGAACTTCAAGAAGAGTTACGCAGAAATCATTTAGACCAATATGGAAGATATTTTTCAGTAGGTAATATATTTTGACCATAAATGCGCACTTTATTTTACGACTAAAACGTATGGCTGAAGTTAAATACAAAGACGTTCCGTACATTCGTTAACTCTTATATTACCTAGTTTTTCTTATACCAAGAGGAGGAGAGGTAAATCTGACAAATTGTGTGTTTTATTTTGCAGGTTTTTTTATTCAAGAAATTTTGAATGATGTGAAATAACCGAAAAAAGGAAAAGATTTAAGCAACATATTAAAAAAGGTAATGTCATTTTCAGTTAGGTATTTGCCCACAGATTTCGGAGCCGGGTGACTTTGTCGATAGCGCGCCAGGCTCGTAATCTGCAGTTTCCAGGTTCGGGTCCCACCTGTGCTAGCATTAAGATTTATCTCCGCTAAGGCCCCCATCCTGCCCTCGCTTAGTGAGAAACGCCGATGGGCTTTGGAAAGTCCACCGTCCGTCGGATGGGACGTTAAGCCATGGCCCGTGTGCAGGAGAGCCATACCTTGTGCACTTTAAAGAACACGCGAATGGCCTTGATAGGAGGGTACCAAATGTCTCCTAAGAGTTGTCAGAGTCCCTCTCTTCCTAACCTTCTCTTAGCCCTCGGGGTACTTGTGACCTGCTATTTAAGCCCATTATGTGTAAAAGGGTGTCGCTAAGGGGTAATACAACAACAACAACCTACATATTTCAAAATAGGTCATCATCTGTGTGTTGGCAAAGTTTACTTGACAATTTCTCTGTACTGTATTTCACAAACTCAAGCGCTGGAAACTAAAACTAGCCGTAAATTAAATCCAAGCCTTAAAACAACTATATGCATCACAATTTTGGAAGAAAAGGGATGATTTGTTTTTTATTCGCAGCTGGATAACCAGAGAATAATAGTAGGATAATTCGTTGGATAACCAGAGAAACAAAAACAAGACACCATTAAAAAAACTTAAAATATTTTTTAGAAATATACACTCAGTGAATTGTGACAATACCGCTATATGTTATGTCTGTAACATTTCTCATGTCACAATCTGTCATTTGACGCATAGCTTGTATAATTTCGGCCCTCGCTTTCAGAAGATATAGGGAACAATCGTTTTCATATTTTTTCCTTTTTTAGGGGGGAAGAAAGCATGGGGGGTCACTTTTTATATCCTATGACAGTCCCCATGTCATATGCTTTCATTTGAGACAAAAATCTTTAAGTTTATTCGTCGTGTTCGAATGATATGGTGGAACAACTGATTGGACAATTCCACAAACAGAGCGAAAAGCAACAGGAAGATAAATAATAAGTAAAAATGTCTTCTTGGGTTGGACAGGTTAGTAGTAAAAATTGGTTTACTATACTATGAATAGTAAAGAACACACTCGATGATTTTAAACGGAAGCCTTTCACTCTCTCTCAGAACTTTCTCTTGAAAATTTGTTCTCAGCTCTACTGTTGTGACCTGATATTTAGCCAATGTTGCAGCAATACACTTCCTTTCAAGTGGAAAAAACACTTACCAGTTTACATTGAATTAAGTGAAACAATATCAAGAACCACAGGTGATTTAATCATACTGATAAGAATTTTCAAGGATCAGTTTTGTTAAATTGCTGGAATGAAATCTTTTACCTTATTATCTACAGCAGTGGTTCTCAACATTTTATGCTTCACGTACCCCCTGAAAATGTTATGTAACTGGCTTACCCCTTGTATAGATAGATAAAACTATAGTTATAGTATAACAATGGGAATAAAACACTGACTTTGTTACTAGATCTAGCGACTTTTGAGTTCTCACGACGTACCCCCAAAAATTTTACCGCGTACCCCACGTTGAGAACCTTTAATCTACAAAATACATCCATTCCATTTGAAAGAAATTTAAAAGAAAAATGTGGGACGTTAAGGATGTAAACGTGAGATTTTAAAAAATTAAAAAATACTTATCTTCCCAAATGCGCTTTAAAAAATGGAAAATAAAACTAAAGTATACCGATGGTGCAATCAGTCACTGAATTCGTATTCACTTCAAAGGAAGATAGGGCGCCGACAATTTTATTCAGTAGGTTAATCGGCGAAATATCTTCCTTGAAATGAATACAAATTCAGTGACTGATTGCACATCGATATGCTTTAGATTTATTTACTACTTTTTAAGACGCATATGGGAAGATAGGTATTTTATTAATTTTTGAATTTTTTAATATTTTGTATTTGTTACTAAAAAGATCTACCTCTAGAAACTTTGATTTGAGAAATATATATTACTCACAAACATCGACAACATTTTATTTCCTTTTTTTTGGAGTCGTATTTGAGGTTGCCCACAATATTCGAGATGTCATAAGCTTTAATTTGAGATATAACTCGTTAAGGCCCACCCTGCGAAATCGGCCCCATTTTAGGGAGGTATTTTAAGGGGCAGTTTTTTCGGGGCAGGCAAAATTTGATACAGTCTACTACGGTCCTTATATGAGCTTTCATTTTACACGTTATTCATAATTGTAGGTCTTCACGTTCGGAAGGTAGGGTTGTTTTACCTCTGAGCGGCACTTTTTTGCACACCATGGGCTAAATGGCCAGGTCACATGGACCCCGAAGACTCAGAGAAGGTTGGGGGAGGGGACCCACTGGAACAGCTGTTGGGAGACAGATGGTAGCCTCCCGTCAAGGCCATCCAGCGTTTTCTTTAACGTGCACAGGGTATGGCTCTCCCGCACACGGGGCCACAGCTTAACGTCCCATCCGACGGACGGCGACCTTTCCAAGCCCATCGGTGTTCCCTACTGACCGTGGGCAGGGCGGGGAATTTTGCGGAGATAAATCTCAACGCTGACCCAGCTGGGACTCGAATCTGGGAACTACAGACTACTACAGTAGCGCGCCAGGCTCGTAAGATTACGAGCCTGGCGCGCTACCGACTGAGCCACCCCCGCCCCCCACTTTCGGAAGATATAGCGGAACAATAATTTCACATTTCCCTTTTTTTAACGAGGAAGGTATAGGGGTGGAATATTATTTAACCTCTAACGTTTCCCATGTCAAAAGCTTTGATTTGATGCATATTTTGTTACTTAAGCCCTTGAGGTCCGAAGATATAGCGGAACAATTGTTTTTCATATTTTCCCATTTTTAGGGGGAAGGAAAGTTAGGTTGGTCAATTTTTGTCTAGTTTTCTTTGAAAGCAAGATAATAGTTCCGCTTTGTCGTCTATCCTTCTATCTATCCGTCTGTAGACATCGAACGTTTTTGTTAACAGGGATAAATTAAAAATTATTTTATGTATTTGATAGGTATTGATGAAATATTACGATATGCATTCTCCAAATCTCTCTAAAGCTATAATTATGCCCTCTAGCGGTGGGAAAAGTTGAAAATTCCAAAATTTTAACGAATATTGCAAACGATGTATTTATGCAAGAAATTTGAAATTTTGGTGGTGGAATGTGAAGGTCATGAAGTTTATATTTCCAACAATGAGTTGACCCTTTAGACCCAGAGGGGTTAGGAAAACACACCATTTTTAGCTTTAGCAGATAATTGTTTGTTTTTGGAAATAAATGAAAAATTATTTTTGGGGTAGATAGGGATTGATAAAATATTATGATTCACACTTTTTAAATCTTCCGAAAACTATAAATGCGCCCTCTAACTTTGGAAAAATTTGCAATTTTTAAATTTTAAACAAATATTGAAAACGACGTATTTAAGCTAGAAATTTTAAATTTTGGTGGTGGAATGTGAACGTCATGATGTTTCTATTGACAACATTAAATTGACCTTTTAGACCTAGGGTGGGTGAAAAGACTATTTTTTGTTTTAGCAGATAATTGTTTGCATTTAGAGATAATTGAAAACAAATTTTTTTTTTTTGGGGGGGGGGGCTAGATAGGAATTGATAAAATATTATGATTCGCACTTTCAGAATCCTTCGAACACTATAATTGCGCCCTCTAACGGTAAAAAAGACTGCAAATTCAAAAATTTCAAACGAATATTGCAATGATGTATTAATGGTAGAAATATGAAAATTTTGGTGGTGGAATGTGAACGTTATGAATTTTCCATTGGAACCAATAAAAATGATAATTAGAAAACTCTTTTTTAATTTTGATTGGTACTAATGAAATATTATAATTCCAATTTTTCAAATACTTGGTAGTTTTAATCATCATCATCATCCTCAAGCAGCCATGGGCTACGGAGATCCAACCAGACCGCGCAGTTTAATTCTCCAAGCATATCTGTCCTGAGCTACATCTGCTGCATCCGGCCACTGTACACCAATTCTAACAAGGTCCTGTTTGACATTGTCTGCCCACCGCATCCTAGGTCTCCCCCTCCTTCTGAGGCCTCTAGGCACACTGTTCATAACCCTATTCGCCAATCTATAATTATCCATACGGGCAACATGGCCAAACCAACGGAGTCTCTCTCTGCACAATATGCTGCTTAAAGGAGGTTGCAGACTGCTTTGCCTAACCTCATCATTAGTTACAAAGTTAAACCACCTAATACCCAAGATACTGCGTAAGCATCTAGAATCAAAAGCATCTAGTTTCCTGTTATCTTGTTTATACAGCGTCCAAGTTTCACTACCATAACTAACCCTAGAAAGAACCAAACTATTATACAGTCTAATTTTAGTCTTTAGGTGTATACGCCTATTTCTCCACAATCTCCATAGATTCTTAAAAGTCCCGGCAGCAATACCTATTCGTCTGTTAATCTCATGCCGCACATCACCAGTATCAGTTACGTAGCTCCCAAGGTAATTAAACTATGACACCTGCTCAAGACTGCAACCATTCAGATTAACTGAATCACAGCCTGCCTGACCAATTTTCATCACTTTAGTTTTCTCTCTGTTTATAACCAAACCTACTGTACTACCAGTCTCATCAACAGCTTGAATGAAAGAGTTCATCTCATCAGAATGATTTGCCAAAAGGGCTAAATCATCAGCATAATCTAAATCAGAACTTTTCGTATCTCCAGCCCATTTAAGGCCAAAAGCTTTCCCTTGAAGTGAATTTCGCATAACATAATCAACAACCAAACTAAAGAGAAAAGGAGACAAGATGCACCCTGTCGAACACCAGAAATAATGCTAAACCAATTGCTACAAGACTTACCAACTCTCACACATGACTCAGTGGTATTATAGAGAGCTTTCATTATGTTAACTAACTTGTCTGGTATAACATATGATTTCACAATCAACCCCAAATTATGACGATCAACAGAGTCGAAAGCCTTTTTGAAATCAACAAAGCTAGCAACCAAAGGTTTCTGAAACACAAAATATTTCTCAAGAATCTGCCTAAGTGAAAATATCTGATCCACACATCCCCTACCACTTCTGAATCCACATTGCTCATCACGCAATTGCCTGTCAACCAGATTCTTAATTCTATTAAGCACAATCATGGAAAGAACTTTACCTGGAACAGAGAGTAGGCTGATACCCCTATAGTTATGACAAAAACTGCGATCACCTTTTTTGAAAATAGGGATAATAATAGCTCTGGTAAAATCTTTAGGAACCATGCCTTTATCATAAAAGTTATTCAAAATTTCAGTCATCCAAATGGTAACTGAAACATTCCCAGCTCTAAGCATTTCCGTAGTAATTTCATCCATCCCTGGGGATTTATGAAATTTAAGTTTAGAAATAGCCAAACTAACTTCAGATTGTGTTATAGGGCCAACATTAAAGCCAACAATGCATCTATCATCATTGCAAACAATGGGAGTAGAATTAACCACATTGTTTAGAACATCACTGAAATGCTCAGCCCACCTAGCCATGACAGAATCCTCACCTTCTATAACCTTACCTAGTTTATCCTTCAATCCCTGTATACCTGTTCTTTTTCTACCACACAAAACATTAACTATCTGGTATAGCTCTCTGCTGTTGTGCTGTCTAACTGCTTTCTCGGCTTTGTCAGCCAGGCCATCAAGCCAAAGATTCTTATCAGTAGCTAACTGATCCTTTACACGTTTATTAAGTTCTTTGTAATGCTTTCTATTAGGACTAGTAGGGTACTGATTAAGGACATTCCTGTAATCCTAGTGATGATGCACAGAACCGGCCAGGTCTAGCACCTAATGTCCGACCCCGCCTTCTCGTGGTGGAGGCCGTTAGTACCTTTCAAAAGAGATATTCTCTTTTGGAAGGGAACGGAAGGGGAGGGCTGCCAGTTCAGTATGGCCTACTGATCTGGTCATCTACGGCCACTTTTTTCTGTTTTTTCAACCCTGCTGAGGAGTGGTCAACTTCACAGGGTCCTGGTGCTGACCACTTATACCTACTAGACTGGACTTGTTTATGGATTTGAGCTTGATTATGGATCTTGGACTTGCTGCACTGGTGGGCCTCTGTTGAGGGAGAGTCTGCTGCTGTGTTTTCTGTTTGCTTCTGGGTTGCTAGCTCTAAGTGAACAGAGGCATGGGATACCTTATATCAGCTGGTGGATAATCCTAATCAGAGGCCATCGCAGGTACCTGAACCTTACTTTGCTAGTTGGGCATCGTCAAGCCTAAACCGGAGTAATATGTCTCAGGCAGGCCAGATGGCTCTTGAAAAAGTCCACTTGAAAAGGTGGTGCCTGAAGTTCCTACCAGCATCGGTGACTTCAGCCTTTAGCGGAGGAGGAACAGATCTTTGCCCCATGCCTGCGATCAGGGGGCTGTTTGATATTGTTGGCCCTACCAATCTCAATAAACCTAATTTCTTTAAAAATCCTACTAATCATTTTCTCTCTGCAGGAACGTGGAACGTGAGGACATTACATAGAGATTATTCTCTTGATGTCATGCAGGAATTCCAGCGCTATAACCTAGATATTCTAGGCTTGCAAGAGACCAGATGGACAGGTAAAGGTGAGATACTTAAAAATAGCTTTAAATTTATCTTTAGAGGGAGGAAGGATGGAAAGCATCACCAAGGCGTGGTCTGCTGTTCAGCAGACATGCTAGTGATGCTCTTCTAGGATATGAGTCCCTTAATGAAAGGTTTCTTAGAGCAAAATTTCAGACAAGCATTAAAGACTTGAATGTTATCTGCTGTTATGCCCCCACTGAGGATTCTGATGAGGATGAGAAGGATAGGTTTTACGGACAACTTCAGGATATTTTGAATTCTGTCAAGAAAGGAGATATTACCCTTGTTCTTGGTGACTTCAATGCCAAAGTTGGTACCGACTCTGACCTTTGGGGATGAGTAATAGGCCCTTTTGGTATTGGTAGCTGCAATGGCAATGGGCAACGTCTCCTACAGGTAAGCAAACTCAATGGTTTCAGAATAACTAACACATATTACAAACACTGCGACATACATAAATACACATGGGTAGTTTTAATATATATATCTTTATAGATCACTAAATATGAAACGACACAGCTGTTATCTGATATCTGATATCTTTTATTAATATTAAGAGCTCAAAGCCTATGGCTTATATCTCGAAGTCTAAAATAGTGCCTGATTGCAATAACAAAAGTAAAACACATAAACCCCAAACGGGCCACACGGGCAAAAGCTGTTATCTACCGTAGATCTCCATCATAAAGATATGCCTATTTGGCATGAGTAAGAACAAAATATATAAGTAAACCACCCTTAGGTGGGCCGCTAAGGGCAAACATAAAAAAGCTAAAAATAGCAGTAAAATTGTATAAGAAACCTAAAACGGGTAGGTCTCCTCAGAGAACGCTACCGTTTTAGGCCTCTTGTACTTGTTCAAAACAGTATATCGTAAAGAATCAGAGAAGAAATAATCTCATTGGGATTATTGCTTACAGCCTCAAAAAAACTTTTTTGAGGTGCGTTTTATACGTGTATATTATACGGTTGATGCCAGTTTAGTTTAGTGACAAACCAGGGACATCGACCGCAGTTCTCAAAATCTTGTTCTGTAAGACCTGAATCTTACGAAAAAACTGCTATCTAGTTTTTAAATAAAATGTATAGGATTTAAATTTGAAAAATTCGTGGTAGTTTTTAAGAGATATTCCACTGATAGCAACAATTTACTCATTTTTCTGAGAGAGATGTGAAAAATTCACCTTTTTAGATTTAAGATATAAAAGACGAATTCCATTATGATGCATAATTACAAAGAAATATTATTTGCATTTTTCCCATCATATGCTTGCTCAAATTAAAATTTTTAAGGAATGAAACAGTAGGTAAAAGAAAAACTTCTTTCTCTTTGAAACGAAATTCTCATATGCCCTAGAAGCGATATGCGTCCTTCTAGGGGGGCGGGGGGGGGGCTCAGTCGGTAGCGCGCCAGGCTCGTAATCTGTTGTTCCCAGGTTCGAGTCCCAGCTGGGTCAGCGTTGAGATTTATCTTCGCAAAATTCCCCGCCCTGCCCACGGTCAGTAGGGGACACCGATGGGCTTGGAAAGACCACCGTCCGTCGGATGGGACGTTAAGCCGTGGCCCCGTGTGCGGGAGAGCCATACCCTGTGCACGTTAAAGAACACGCTGGGTGGCCTTGACGGGAGGCTACCATCTGTCTCCCAACAGCTGTTCCAGTGGGTCCCCTCCCCCAACCTTCTCTGAGCCTTCGGGTTCCATATGACCTGGCCATTTAGCCCATGTTGTGCAAAAAAGTGCCGCTCAGAGGTAAAACAACCCAACAACAACAACGTCCTTCTAGGTATAGCCTATGACACTCCCCGGGTTACAAGCTTTCATTTCATACATAAATCATTAAGTTTCCCCATCGGATTTGAAAGAAATGGTGGAACAGCTGTTTTGACAAATCCACAAACCGACAAAAACTGACGAGCGAAAAGCAATAGGAAGACATGTAAGAAACAAATACCCGAAAACAAAATGGTATTTCGATATTGATAAGATAGCTTGAGGGAAAACTTGAAGTTTAGAAACAAGCAGCCACTGGAAGTTGAAATCGGTCGGAAGAATGATTTAATAATTTGTTTCTTGCTCTGATGGTGATGTGTTTAGACAGAAACAAAGTTTGAAGAGAAGTTTTGAGAACGAAACAAACGTGCCGAAGATCACTTTTTGTTGCACTGGGGTAAAAGTATTTACGGTTCGAATCCTTATCCTGTGAAGAGTGGTGAGAAGAGAAAAAAACAAACAAAACCTTTGCAGGCTACTTGAAAATCAACGAAGTGATTTCTGTCCTCCGGGATAGTTTTTCAAATGTATCTGCGTCATCTTCAGAAGATACCGAAAGAAGAAATAGCTAAAAACACTTTGATGATTATTCATAGACCATGAATTTGGTATTTAAGGAGATGGAAGAAATAAGAGTGGAAGTTGTTAAAAGGTAACTCCATTTGAAGAGTGACAGAAATGCTCTAAAATAATTATCAAGATATATATTTCAACATGCTATTTTTAATATCAAATTTGAATAATGCGGCTTGGAACCAGGTACTTTAGCTACTTCAGGGTAAATATTCAGTAATGATTATGTTGTTTGACGATTTTAGAGAATTGAGACGGACACATCCTCGTATCCAGGATTTTAAAGAATTCAGAGAGACACATTTAGGATTTTTCCTCAACTCAGACTTCACCATAAAAAAAAATACCCCCTCAAGCAGCTGCTTGCCACAGAGGTCTGACAGGAGCCTGTCAGTTTATATGCCATAGTAGAAGAAGGTCTGTGAGGATGGCAGGACCTCAGCAGAAAAACAACACATACAACCATGCCTTACCCGGGGCTCGAACCCAGGTCCCTTAGATCAGTAGCCAAGCGTGCTAACCACTCGGCCACGGGACGGCAACTTCACCATACCCACTCTTAAATATTAGAGAGAGGTGAGAGTTGGCTTACTCGACAAGCTAGTTGGGTTGGATTGTTTTACCTCTCAGCGGCACTTTTTAGCACATAATTGGCTAAATGGCAAGGTCACAAGGACCCCGAGGGCATAGAGAAGGTTGGGGGAGCGGTTAATCCTTGTTCACCTTATCATTGTTCACTGGACAGCTGTTAGAAGACATATGGTAGCCTACTGTCAAAGCCATCCAGCATGTTCTTTAACAAGCACAGGGTATGGCTCTCCCGCACACAGAGCCACAGTTTAACGTCTCATCCGACGGACGGAGACCAGGGCAGGGAGTTTTGCGGAGATAAATCTCAACGCTGGCCCAGGTGGGACTCGAACCTGGGAAATACAGATTTTGACAAGCTGGTAATCAGACGCTCCAAGGTTCAAGTCCGATTTGTGCACATGATGAGATTTTTTCCCGCAAAATACCACTCCACTCTCATAATAAAGGGGACATCAATGGTCTTAGAAAGGCCACCGGGCGTCGGATTGAATGTTAAGTTGTTACGTTTCAAGTTAAAATGGATGATAAGTCACGTTACGTTAAGATACAAGTTATATGGATGTTAAGTCACGTTTCAAGTGCACAGAATGTGCACTTGAAACGTGATAATGTTATGCTGATGTTATCAACTGATATTAATTTTTATCCACTGATATTATTAATTGTTATCAACTGATATTAATTTTTATTAACTGATTATATTAATTGTTATCAACTGATATTCATTGGTTGATTAACTACTATACTAACTGATAACTGTTAGCTAACTGATAATGATTATTTGATGCTGATGCTATCAACTGATTTTGATTAGTTGATTAACGTAATGTTATCAACAGTATAAGATGAATGAAAGTCTCCCTTGACGGGAGGTATTTATTATTTATTTATCTTCTAACAGTTGCCCATTGGATACCTTTCCTCAACCTTCTCTGAGCCCTTGAGGTCCTTATGATATAGTCATTTAACCCACGGCGTCATAAAAGTGAAGTCGAAACAACTCAACTAAATATTAAAAACATCTAGATAAGACTAAGCCAGAGTTTTAAATATTAAAAGAAATTGAAAGGACTTATCTTCTTTGGCGTAAGTAGTAAAAAAATAAAGCTAGAATATACTGATGATGAAATCACTCGCTGAATTCGTATCCACTTCAAAGGAAGATAGAGAGTCCGAAATTTTTGGCGGGTAGCAACTGGACGCCCTATCTTCCTTTTAAGTGAATAAGAATCCAG
Source organism: Ryuthela nishihirai (assembly GCA_038380435.1). Classification (NCBI taxonomy): domain Eukaryota; kingdom Metazoa; phylum Arthropoda; class Arachnida; order Araneae; family Heptathelidae; genus Ryuthela; species Ryuthela nishihirai. Next base: position 38,692,146 of record JAWZYU010000018.1, on the reverse strand, counting down.
CCAATAATTTCCTCAGCGGAATTCTCTGGGTTTTTTACCCTTTAGGGTAACGTTTGGTATTGGTTTAACGTTTAATATAAACGTTAAACCAATACCAAACTTTGGTATTTAAAAAAATGTATATTTATATATTTATATTTTTTTACCTTTTTTTCTCTAAAAATACTTATTTCCGGAACTACTACTACTTGTTCTCGACTAGTTAAAAACGACTCCGTTACCTCCTCTTTTTCGGAGAGGAAATTGAGATATGATTTGGGGGTACTCCAGGATATTTTAATCATCCGAGATTTAATTTCAAGTATAGCTCTTTGAGATCGCTCCCTGTGAAATTTCTGTTCTCTTTTTAGAGGGCGAGTTTTTAGAGGACGAGTAGTTTTAATACGAAGTAGTCCCCAAAAGTCTTCGAACCACAAACTTTTTTTTAATACCTAGACCATAAACTGTTGGCCCTGATGTTTGGAAGATCTAACGGATGAACGGTTTTCACGTCTCCCGTCGTAGAGGGGAAGAAAGCAAGGGGTTACATTTTTATGCAACCTATGACTTTCATACTTTAGGCGCGACAAGCTTTCATTTGACAATTCCGTGAGACAAGCTTTCATTTGACAATTCCGTGAGACAAGCTTTCATTTGACAATTCCGTGAGACAAGCTTTCATTTGACAATTCCGTGAGACAAGCTTTCATTTGATAATTCCGTGAGACAAGCTTTCATCTGACACATAACTGGTCGTATCGGTCAATCAGTTGGGAAGATAGGATTTCACAACCGTGTTAACAAACACACAAACAAACAAGTGACGAAAAAAACAATAGGGAGATGGTAAAAAAAGGAGCATTGTGTAAAGTTAGGAAGTGATTATTTTTGTGAAAGTATTGATATTTGATTAATGGCTCTTTATTTGAAAAAACAATCATTAGATTTCAATTATTTAATAATATTCTGCATTAATTTTAACCATTGAAATTATTTCATATATTTTTAAAATAAAATATATTCAGCAAAATTTTACAATTTTAAAAGTAAGTTAATTTGTTTCAAGCTGCAGTTACAAAAAAAGTCCTCTCTTCTATACGAAACTGTACAAGCTCATTCAATAAGAATGAGCTGGAAGTGGATTTCATAGTATCCTCTGCAATGAAACTATACAGTCCCAGTCAATTGGACTGAGCTGTAAATTGGGTCCGAAAATGTCTTCTGCACTGAAATTGTACAGGCCCGGTCAATAAACCTATGCTTAATGTGGTTCAGAAAGTATCCACTGCACTGCCGAGAAGTTCAATAGAATTTGTAACCAATCAGATACATAGCAACAATTAAGTTTTTTATTGGTTCCATTTTTCGGAATTTTTATTTCGTGAAAAGAAGTTTATACTTGTTTGAATTCAAAATTACTGATTGCCTAGTCTTAGAGTATTCGTTCAGATCACAAGACGTTTATGCAAGAGCATAGCATAGCGAGTCATGATCCAACAGCAGTATTCAGTGGTGACAAGATGACCCAGTTGTAGTCTTTTGGGTAGTGCGTATTGTAGACATCGAAAATCTTCATGGGTTTAACGATTGCCCATTCCTAATATACTAGAATCATGTAGTGTTAATTATGCACATACCATCAGCAATCTTCATAGGGAACATGGGCCATCTAACAGAGGATCATTCTTGTGTTAATGATGCCCATTCCATCAGCAACCTTCAGAGGGAACTTGGGCCATCTAACAGCGGATCATGCTTGTGCTAATGATGCATATTTAATCAGCAATCTTCAGAAGGAATATGGACCATCTAACAGAGGATCATGCTTGTGTTAATGATGCATGTTCCATCAGCAACCTTCGGAGGGAACATAGGGAACATAGGCCATATAACAGAGGATCATGCTTATGCTAATGATGCATATTTCATCAGCAATCTTCAGAGGGAACATGGGCCATCTAACAGATAATCATGCTTATATTAATGATGCATGTTCCATCAGCAACCTTCAGAGGAAAAATAAGCCATCTAATGGAGAATCATGCTTCTGCTAGTGATGCATGTTCCATCAGCAACCTGCAGATGGGGCATGAGTCATCTCAAAAGGAATTATGCTTGTGCTGTACTGAATCATCTAGTTGAGAATCCTGCTAATGTTAGACTAGATCGTCCAGATAGAGATCATGCTAAAATTGGACTCTATCATCTAATTGAGAATCACACAAAAGCTAGACTGGGCCATTCACCTGAGGATCATGCTAGTGATGGACTCGGAACAAGGTTGCTGATGGAACATGCATCATTAGCACAAGCATGATCCTCTATTAGATGGCCCATGTTCCCTCTGAAGATTGCTGATGGATCATTAGCATGATACCTAGATCATGATACAACATAACCTAGTGAGACATGCACCGTCAGCAACCTTCAAAGGTGCATGAAGACCCAGTCATAATAAGTTGAATACCCAACAGTACATATCCTAATCATTGTCAATCTTCATTGGTGGCTTAGTGAAACCACCAAACTGGGATTATGCTAGTGCGGAATATAGTGAGGCAGGTTTCATTATAAACATTCATAAGTGGTATGAAAACTCAGTCACAGTATAATATAAATCTGGAATTTTCAGTTACAGTGTAAGGCAACATAGGAAGGATGAAGTTTCAGTCAGAATGTAATACAACATTGGGGGTGAAGTCTAAATCATAGTGCAATATAATATAGGGAGTATTTGCCAATTTACCATTGTCAACAAACATAGGGACACGAAGTTTCAGTCACAGTGTAAGGCAACATAAGAAGAATGATGTTACAATCACAGTGTAATACAACTTAAGAGCATTAAGATTTAATAATATTATAATACAACACATGGGGCCTGAAGTCTCAGTCATAGTATAAAGCAATGTTTCCCAAAGTGGGCAATACCGCCCTCTGGGGGGCGCTGGAACGATCCAGGGGGTCGATAGTAGCTCGGGTGCAATTGGGGGGCGGTGGAAGCATAAAGAAAGAAGGGAAGATAAGAAATTATTTTTATCTTCTCTTATTTATTATTTTTATATTCCCTTATATATCTTCCTTTATTATTTTTAATGTTATTCGTAATTTTTCTTTTAATATTATCCTTCGTTATCTTAATTTTCTGTGTGTAATGCGAATGTTACTATGGTTGATTTTAATAAATAATTTTATAATTTCAAACTTCAAAGTGTCTTATTTACAACAACATCTTTCTTTACTATGTTGTAGGACGTAGGTAGAAATATAGATACATAAAAGAACTCAAATTTGTCACTGCATCTTTCTGTTTCTTCGCTTAAAGAAGGTAGATTTTCAGGGGGGGGCGCTGAGTAATTTTTTTTTTTCTGAAAACGGGGCGGTAGGATAAATAAGTTTGGGAACCTCTGGTATAAAACGGCTTAGGGGGAATCAAGTCTCAGTCACAATGTAATGCAGCATAAGAGCATGAAGATTCGGTAATAATATAATGCAACACAGGGGGCATGAAGTCTCAGTCAGTTGGGTTGTTTTACCTCTGAGCGGCACTTTTTGCACACAATGGGCTAAATGGCCAGGTCACATGGACCCTGAAGGCTCAGAGAAGGTTGGGGGAGGGAACCCACTGGAATAGCTGTTGGGAGACAGATGGTAGCCTCTCGTCAAGGCCATCCAGCGTGTTCTTTAACGTGCACAGGGTATGGCTCTCCCGCACACGGAGCCACGGTTTAACGTCCCATCCGACGGACGGCGGTCTTCCCAAGCCCATCGGTGTCCCCTACTAACCGTGGGCAGGGCGAGGAATTTTGCGGAGATAAATCTCAACGCTGACCCAGCTGGGACTCGAACCTGGAAACTACAGATTATGAGCCTGACGCGCTACCGACTGAGCCACCCCCGCCCCAGTCTCAGTCAGTGTGATACAACATAAGGACTCAGTCATAGTATAAAGCAACGTAGAGGGGCATCCAGTCTCAGTCACTGTATAATAAAACATAAGGGCATGAAAGTTCAGTCATTGTGTAATACAAAATATGGGTATCAAGTCTCAGTCACAGTATAATGCAACATAGAGGCGTGAAGGCTCAGTCATAGTGTGCTAGATTCACGGCAGACCTAGACCATTGGCAATCTTCAGAGGGGAGCGAGGATTCAGTCCTAACTAGTCCATAAACTAGTTACGTATATATAATAGTATCGTTTAGATGGTGACAGTTGCATTCATTTATCTTTTTCGTAAGAATATAAAAATTGACTTGGATATAAAAAGAGACAAACAGTCCATCGGTTTAAATATTATGTCTTGGACAGCACATACGATTCATTACGGCAATTTCAGAAACAAATTGATATATGGTGAACTAATGAAACATATACAGTTCGTATATCATATACGCATGTTTCTCAATTCTTTATAAGCACGGGCGTCATCCATTCTTCGAGTAGTAGTTGAAATCCTGGAAAGTGCACAGATAAGCGAAACGTCGGAAACCGAAAGGCTATTTTTGTACATAAACCTATATTAAAAATTTAGATGCATTCCCTCAAGCATCGGTTGCCGAAGAATAAGTTTTTCGTTCCAACAGACTACGTGCTATAAATGTAAACAGAGTTCCAAACAAAAAGAGCTGAGGGTAAGCGACTTTCTTCCATAGCTCAGCGCTTTCCGAACAACTTCCAAAGCCAATGCTTCTGTTCGCATCTGAATAAGGTTCTTGCAGCAGCACTGCTTTTTTGCAAAAGCATTTTTTCCAAAAGTGATAACAGGTGTCATAAGATTGTCATAAGTGTGCGAGTGGGGGCAGGCCCGGAGAAAAAAAATAAAGTGGAGCCCAGGTAAGATCCAGTCCCCATCTAGATAAAAGTAAAGGGAGGGCAGGCCAGAATCTAGAAAAAAAAACAAAAAAAAAAAAACAGGAGAACAGGCAAACAGGGTACTAGATAGAAATAGAGGCAAGGTCGGGATCTAGATAAAAATAAAAGGAGAGCAGGACGAGATCTAGATAAAAATAAAAGGAGAGCAGGACGAGATCTAGATAAAAATAAAAGGAGAGCAGGACGAGATCTAGATAAAAATAAAAGGAGAGCAGGACGAGATCTAGATAAAAATAAAAGGAGAGCAGGACGAGATCTAGATAAAAATAAAGGTAGGGTGGTCTCGGATCTAGAAAAAAAATGAAGGAAATGCAGGCCTGTCTCTAGATAATAAATAAGGGAGAGAGGGCCCGGTTCTACAGAAAAATAAGGGAAAGCAGGCCCCGGATTTAGATAAAAATTTTTAGGGAACACACCAAAAATCACTCATTTTATTGTTAAATATTCTCTTTAAGCAGTAAACAGTTATTTGGATTAATAATTTATTACTGAGTCAAAAACATTTTATACCTATATATTTTACATATTTTCCAGGAATAGTGTTTTAAAATCTACTAGAAATGAGAAGGAAAAATACACATGTATATACAGTATATAGGCAGTATATAGGCAGTTATTACAATGCAAGGCAAAATATTGAATTGAAGTAAAAAAATAAAAACATCTTTTTTTGATTTTTTTTTTTTTTCGAAATTTATGTTAAATAATGCGTTTTGAGAACAGCTGAAAGAAAAGAATATATGCATTAGGAAACGACTTTTCAGTCTTATTCGGTTTAGTTGATATCAGGGAACTCCCTAATTTTTTTCGTACATCTGGGCTTTGCATATAGTAGTCAAAGCATTCCTCCACATAATTTAGTCACGAACAACCACTGCTACCTATTTTAATATTTCTTTTCACTCGTAATTTCCTTTCGGTGTGTGCATTACTGAAACCAGTTGTTCCACCATATCACCCCAATCCGATCGTAATGAATTATGTATCAAATATTTATAACCTATTGTCGTGCCCACAGTGATCTTATCCTGTGGACACGACTTTGGGAGCCGGCAGATTCTCGAACGCTCGAACTGGTAAGCTAACCTCCAAGTTGGAAGACCCGATGGCGCCTGGCTGCAGCGGAGGTCAAGTTTCCCCTGCAGCGTAGACTGTTATCGACGGTCCGTTCGCGGTCTGCATCAAAGACCACGGGGAGGGAGCGTCCTCCCTGTTTTCGGCTGTCCGAACCAATAAGGGGCGGGGGTGGCTCAGTCGGTAGCGCGCCAGGCTCGTAATCTGTAGTTCCCAGGTTCGAGTCCCAGCTGGGTCAGCGTTGAGATTTATCTCCGCAAAACTCCCCGCCCTGCCCATGGTCAGTAGGGGACACCGATGGGCTTGGAAAGGCCGCCGTCCGTCGGATGGGACGTTAAGCCGTGGCCCCGTGTGCGGGAGAGCCATACCCTGTGCACGTTAAAGAACACGCTGGATGGCCTTGACGGGAGGCTACCATCTGTCTCCCAACAGCTGTTCCAGTGGGTCCCCTCCCCCAACCTTCTCTGAGCCTTCGGGGTTCATGTGACCTGGCCATTTAGCCCATGGTGTGCAAAAAAGTGCCGCTCAGAGGTAAAACAACCCAACCCACGGTCAGTAGGGGACACCGATGGGCTTGGAAGGGCCGCCGTCCGTTGGATGGGACGTTAAGCCGTAGTCCCGTGTTCGGGAGAGTCATACCCTGTACACGTTAAAGAACACGCTGGATGGCGTTGACGGGAGGCTACCATCTGTCTCCCAACAGCTGTTAAAGTGAGTCCCCTCCCCCAACCTTCTCTGAGCCTTCGGGGTCCATGTGACCTGGCCATTTAGCCCATGGTGTGCAAAAAAGTGCCGCTCAGAGGTAAAACAACCCAACCCGAACCAATAAGGTGCAGACACATCTCACCAGGCGACCTCCAATAGGCGTCGCGTGATTCAGCAGTTTTTCAACGGATATGAACAGTGCCATTCTCCTTCTCGATCAACTCCATCTTGTCGAAGCTCGCTAGGTGAGCAGACGTCTCTTGCAAGTAGGAAAAGTTTCTCAAGATTCAGTTCGAGGTAACAGTGAAGACAATGAGCGATGGTGTCTTCGTATCAACGGCTACAAGAGAGAAAGTAGGGTTTTTTCGACATCATGGTTAAATTTCCACATATGAACAGTTTTCTAGCCGCCGCCACGGTACTCCTGTAATGGACTGTGAGCAGTATCCTAGCCCTCTAAATGAGACTTTAGTGATTCTCTGCACAAAAGACATATTTTTCTCTTGTTGGAAGAGGTCGAGCCAAAAACTCATGTCGAGAACATCCCGGAAGTGGGATTCAATTAGTTTATGTAACTGTTGTTTTAAGTAGAGATTTGTGAATAAATATGTTATTGTAATGCTAATATGAGAGTTAATTTAATTGATCTATGGTGCTAAGTGATGCATTTAGGAGATTTAAAGTGTTGGATCAACGGCTCGGATTGTATACTTAGATGAAGTAAATATTTGAGAATGATTAAAAATACACAACGCAATCGCATAAGCATTTTGGGGGTCAAATCTTTAGGTTTTCCCCTAGTTCTTTCCACCCCATCACCCAGGGCTGGTGGGGTGTAGAACACTATGAATGTAACATGCATTTAATCTTTTTTTCTTCCATCGTTTCTTTCCTCCAAATAGGAAATATGCGTAAAAGTTTATTCTACTACACACACTGGCCACTGAATTAGAAAACGTTATTCAATACAGTTGGACCTCCTTTAGTCCGAATTACAGCACATATGTAGTTTGACATAGATCCCACAGGGTGTTGAAGTGCCTTTACATCTCCAGCATACCAGGCGTTCACCAGACAGTCCTTTAACTGTCTCAGATTTGATGAAAGAGGACTTTGCTCCAGAATATATTTTTCTAACATATCCCATACATTCTCAGTGGGGTTCAGATCGGGGCTTTGTGGTGGCCAGGGGAAATGGTGGAAGTCGCTGTCATTATCGCTGAACCACTGTTGAACACATCTTGTGCGATGGACAGTAGCATTGTCGTCCATGAAACAGCCGTCATCAGCTGGATAAAAAGTAAACATTTCAGGATGACTTGATCGGCAACAATGTTCAGATAATCCCTGGAGGACACCCGACCTTCCAGCAATATCAGGGGACCCGTTTCGTACCACAGAACGTGCTACACACTATGACACCGCCTCCAGAACCTTTAGTTGTGTTTACAAGGCAAGCTGGGTCCGTTGCTTCATGGGGCTCCTGCCGAACTCTCTGCCTACCATCGATACAGAACAAGGTGTACGTGATTCATCGGATCACATGATTTTTTTCCAGTTTTCCAATGTCCAGTCATAATGTTCCTGACACCACTGTAGACGAACTTTCCGGTTCTTCGCAGAAATCAGTGGTTTCCGTATAGGTATGCGACTGCTAATACTAATCCTCTTCCATTCCCTGCACATAGTTCGCTGAGATATGGGTCGAGAACAGACTTCATTGAATGTTTCGGTTAATTGCTGCACACATGTTTCTCCGTACTCTTCTCAGATGATGGCGATCTCGTTCCTGACAGATTGTCGTCGTGCCACACTTACGCCTCTTAGACAAGCTATGTGGGTTATTTTTCCACTGATTAAAAACCCGAGATATCTGACCTTTTGAGAAACTAGTCTGCTCTAGTGTTTTTAAAATCGTCGCTCCAGCCAGACGGGCACCCACAATAAGCCCTTTATGGAACCCGAAATATCCTTTGTTTTTCTCATTGTGATACTGACCCTACTGATGATTACTGACGAGCAGAAGTCTTAAATAGTTGTCTAAATCACGTGGTGATGCACGTCACCACGTATTCTGCATACACGCTGCGCAAGTGACGTTTGCGTACATCTGCATAAAGGTTTCTTTCAATGGCCGATGTGTGTATATCTTTCGAATAAAGAGCCGATTATAATGGGCTATATGTTTAGTGAAACGCCTGCGACGTAGTCAGTGTCTTAAGCTATCTCAAATTTGTCACCTACATTCTTTCAGCTTAAAAGCAGGAAGGAAATGCAATGGAAGTCGATCACTAAAGGCACGTATTAAAGTCATACCTGGCTTAAGGGTTTGTACTGGGGTGGGAATGGCTTAATCGGTAGCTCGCTGGGCTTCTAATCTGCAGTTCCCAGGCTCTAGTCCCAGCTGGGCCTGCGTTGATATTTACATCAACGCAGGCCCAGCTGGGGGCAATAATCAGCAATACTCCCGGCCCTTTTCTCGGCCAGCATGGGACACCAATGGGCTTGGAAAGGCCGTTGTTTATCAGGTGGGACACTAAGCCGTGGCCCCGTGTGTGGGAGAGCCCTACCATGTGCAGTCTAAAGAACATGCTGGATGGCCTTGACGGACCTGCCTCCTAACGCTGTTCAGTGGGTCCCCTTCTCCTACCTTCTCTGAGCCCTCGGGGTCTTCGTGACCTGGCCATTTAGCCCATTATGTGCAAAAAGGGTCGTTTAAAGATAAAACAACCCAACCTCACTACTACTCCAGAGTTTCTGCTTCGTTCTACCCTCGGTGAGAACCCCCGTTCTACCCTCAGTAGAAACCCTCGGTGAGAACCCCCGTTCTATCCTCAGTAAAAACCCTCGGTGAAAACCTCCGTTCTACCCTCGGTGAGAAAGAGAATAACTGTTGAAGTGAAAATGCCGTCGCTAGGAAATGTTATGCTGATGTTATCAACTGATATTAATTTTTATCCACTGATATTATTAATTGTTATCAACTGATATTAATTTTTATCAACTGATTATATTAATTGTTATCAACTGATATTCATTGGTTGATTAACTACTGTACTAACTGATAACTGTTAGCTAACTGATAATGATTATTTGATGCTGATGCTATCAACTGATTTTGATTAGTATATTAACGTAATGTTATCAACAGTATAAGATGAATGAAAGTCTCCCTTGACGGGAGGCATTTATTATTTATTTATCTTCTAACAGTTGCCCATTGGATACCTTTCGTCAACCTTCTCTGAGTCCTTGAGGTCCTTATGATATAGTCATTTAACCCACGGCGTCATAAAAGTGAAGTCGAAACGACTCAACTAAATATTAAAGACATCTAGATAAGACTAAGCCAGAGTTTAAATATTAAAAGAAATTAAAAGGACTTATCTTCTTTGGCGTAAGTAGTAAAAAAATAAAGCTAGAATATACTGATGATGAAATCACTCGCTGAATTCGTATCCACTTCAAAGGAAGATAGAGCGTCCGAAATTTTTGGCGGGTAGCAACTGGACGCCCTATCTTCCTTTTAAGTGAATAAGAATTCAGCCAATAATTTCCTCAGCGGAATTCTCTGGATTTTTTACCCTTTAGGGTAACGTTTGGTATTGGTTTAACGTTTAATATAAACGTTAAACCAATACCAAACTTTGGTATTTAAAAAAATATATATTTATATATTTATATTTTTTTACCTTTTTTTCTCTAAAAATACTTATTTCCGGAACTGCTACTACTTGTTCTCGACTAGTTAAAAACGACTCCGTTACCTCCTCTTTTTCGGAGAGGAAATTGAGATATGATTTGGGGGTACTCCAGGATATTTTAATCATCCGAGATTTAATTTCAAGTATAGCTCTTTGAGATCGCTCCCTGTGAAATTTCTGTTCTCTTTTTAGAGGGCGAGTTTTTAGAGGGCGAGTAGTTTTAATACGAAGTAGTCTCCAAAAGTCTTCGAACCACAAACTTTTTTTTAATACCTAGACCATAAACTGTTGGCCCTGATGTTTGGAAGATCTAACGGATGAACGGTTTTCACATCTCCCGTCGTAGAGGGGAAGAAAGCAAGGGGTTACATTTTTATGCAACCTATGACTTTCATACTTAGGCGTGACAAGCTTTCATTTGACAATTCCGTGAGACAAGCTTTCATTTGACAATTCCTTGAGACAAGCTTTCATTTGATAATTCCGTGAGACAAGCTTTCATTTGACACATAACTGGTCGTATCGGTCAATCACTTGGGAAGATAGGATTTCACAACCGTGTTAACAAACACACAAACAAACAAGTGACGAAAAAAACAATAGGGAGATGGGTAAAAAAAAAGGAGCATTGTGTAAAGTTAGGAAGTGATTATTTTTGTGAAAGTATTGATATTTGATTAATGGCTCTTTATTTGAAAAAACAATCATTAGATTTCAATTATTTAATAATATTATGCATTAATTTTTACCATTGAAATTATTTCGTATATTTTTAAAATAAAATACCTTCAGTAAAATTTTACAATTTTAAAAGTAAGTTAATTTGTTTCAAGCTGCAGTTACAAAAAATGTCCTCTCTTCTATACGAAACTGTACAAGCTCATTCAATAAGACTGAGCTGGAAGTGGATTTCATAGTATCCTCTGCAATGAAACTATACAGTCCCAGTCAATTGGACTGAGCTGTAAATTGGGTCCGAAAATGTCTTCTGTACTGAAATTGTACAGGCCCGGTCAATAAACCTATGCTTAATGTGGTTCAGAAAGTATCCTCTGCACTGCTGAGAAGTTCAATAGAATTTGTAACCAATCAGATACATAGCAACAATTAAGTTTTTTATTGGTTCCATTTTCCGGAATTTTTATTTCGTGAAAAGAAGTTTATACTTGTTTGAATTCAAATTTACTGATTGCCTAGTCTTAGAGTATTCGTTCAGATCACAAGACGTTTATGCAAGAGCATAGCATAGCGAATCATGATCCATCAGCAGTATTCAGTGGTGATAAGATGACCCAGTTATAGGCTTTTGGGTAGTGCGTATTGTAGACATCGAAAATCTTCATAGGTTTAACGATTGCCCATTCCTAATATACTAGAATCATTCTTGTGTTAATGATGCACATTCCATCAGCAATCTTCACAGGGAACATGGGCATCTAACAGAGGATCATTCTTGTGTTAATGATGCACATTCCATGAGCAACCTTCAGAGGGAACTTGGGCCACCTAACAGCGGATCATGATTGTGCTAATGATGCATATTTAATCAGCAATCTTCAGAAGGAATATGGACCATTTAACAGAGGATCATGCTTGTGTTAATGATGCATGTTCCATCAGCAACCTTCAGAGGGAACATGGTCCATCTAGCAGAGGATCAGGCTTGTGTTAATGATGCATCAGCAACCTCCACAGGGAACATGGGCCATCTAACAGAAGATCATTCTTGTGTTAATGATGCACATTCCATCAGCAACCTTCAGAGGGAACTTGGGCCATCTAACAGCGGATCATGCTTATGTTAATGATGCATGTTCCATCAGCAACCTACAGAGGGAAAATGGGCCATCTAATAGAGGATCATGCTTCTGCTAGTGATTCATATTCCATCAGCAATTTTCAGAATGAACATGGGCCATCTAACAGAGGATGACGCTTGTGTTAATGATGCATCTTCCATCAGCAATCTTCAGAGGGAACATGGTCCATCTAACAGAGGATCATGCTTATGTTAATGATGCATGTTCCATCAGCAACCTTCAGAGGGAAAATGGGCCATTTTATAGAGGATTACGCTTGTGTAAATGATGCATCTTCCATCAGCAATCTTCAGAGGGAACATGGGCCATCTAATAGAGTATCATGCTTCTGCTAGTGATGCATATTCCATCAGCAATTTTCAGAAGGAACATGGACCATCTAACAGAGGATCACGCTTGTGCTAATGATGCATATTACATCTGCAATCTTCAGAGGGAACATGGGCCATCTAACAGAGGATCATGCTTATGTTAATGATGCATGTTCCATCAGCAATCTTCAGTGGGAACATGGGCCATCTAAGAAATGATCATGCTTGCGTTAATGATGCATGTTCCATCAGCAACCTTCGGAGGGAACATAGGCCATCTGACATATAATCATGCTTATATTAATGATGCATGTTCCATCAGCAATCTTCAGAGGGAAAATGGGCCATCTAATAGAGGATCATGCTTCTGCTAGTGATGCATGTTCCATCAGCAACCTGCAGATGGGTCATCAGTCATCTCATAAGGAATTATGCTTGTGCTGTAATGGATCATCTAGTTGAGAGTCCTGCTAATGTTAGACTAGATCGTCCAGATAGAGATCATGCTAAAATTGGACTCGATCATCTAATTGGGAATCACACAAAAGCTAGACTGGGCCATTCACCTGAGGATCATGCTAGTGATGGACTGGGAACAAGGTTGCTGATAGAACATGCATCATTAGCACAAGCATGATCCTCTATTAAATGGCCCATTTTCCCTCTGAAGGTTGCTGATGGAACATGCATCATTAATATAAGCATGATCCTCTGTTAGATGGTCCATGTTCCTTCTGAAAATTGCTGATGGAATATGCATCACTAGCAGAAGCATGATCCTCTATTAGATGGCCCATTTTCCCTCTGAAGGTTGCTGATGGAACATGCATCATTAACACAAGCGTGATCCTCTGTTAAATGGTCCATGTTCCTTCTTAAAATTGCTGATGGAACATGCATCACTAGCAGAAGCATGATCCTCTATTAGATGGCCCATTTTCCCTCTGAAGGTTGCTGATGGAACATGCATCATTAACACAAGCGTGATCCTCTGTTAGATGGTCCATGTTCCTTCTGAAAATTGCTGATGGAATATGCATCACTAGCAGAAGAATGATCCTCTATTAGATGGCCCATTTTCCCTCTGAAGATTGCTGATGGATCATTAGCATGATACCGAGATCATGATACAACATAACCTAGTGAGACATGCACCGTCAGCAACCTTCAAAGGGTGCATGAAGACCCAGTCATAATAAGTTGAATACCCAATAGTACATATCCTAATCATTGTCAATCTTCATTGGTGGCATAGTGAAACCACCAAACTGGGTTTATGCTAGTGCGGAATATAGTTAGGCAGGTTTCATTATAAACATTCATAAGTGGTATGAAAACTCAGTCATAGTATAATATAATATAGGAGCTGGAATTTTCAGTTACAGTGTAAGGCAACATAGGAAGGATGAAGTTTCAGTCAGAATGTAATACAACATTGGGGGTGAAGTCTAAACCACAGTGGAATATAATATAGGGAGTATTTGCCAATTTATCATTGTCAACAAACATAGGGACACGAAGTTTCAGTCACAGTGTAAGGCAACATAAGAAGAATGATGTAACAATCACAGTGTAATGCAACTTAAGAGCATGAAGATTTAGTAATATTATAATACAACAGGCCTGTAAATGGTAGCTAGGCATAAACTGGAAGGAGAGCTGTGTACCAATCCCTAGTAATGATGCACAAAACCGGCCAGGTCTAGCACCTAATGTCCGACCCCGCCTTCTCGAGGTGCAGGCTGTTAGTACCTTTCAAAAGAGATATTCTCTTTTGGATGGGAACGGAAGGGGAGGGCTGCCAGTTATGGCAGCCCTCCCCTTCCGTTCCCATCCAAAATCAGTATGCCAGTATGGCCTACTGATCAGGTCATCTATGGCCACTTTTTTCTTTATTTTCAACCCTGCTGAGGAGTGGTCAACTTCACAGGGTCCTGGTGCTGACCATTTATACCTACTAGACTGGACTTGTTTATGGATTTGAGCTTGATTATGGATCCTGGACTTGCTGCACTGGTGGGCCTCTGTTGAGGGAGAGTCTGCTGCTGTGTTCTCTATTTGCTTCTGGGTTGCCAGCTCTAAGTGAACAGAGGCATGGGATACCTTATATCAGCTGGTGGATAATCCTAATCAGAGGCCATCACAGGTACCTGAACCTTACTTTGCTAGTTGGGCATCGTCAAGCCTAAACTGGAGTAATGTGTCTCAGGCAGGCCATGTGGCTCTTGAAAAAGTCCACTTGAAAAGGAGGTGCCTGAAGTTCCTACCAGCATCGGTGACTTCAGCCTTTAGCGGAGGAGGAACAGGTCTTTGCCCCATGCCTGCGATCAGGGGGCTGTTTGATATTGTTGGCCCTACCAATCTCAATAAACCTAATTTCTTTAAAAATCCTACTAATCATTTTCTCTCTGCAGGAACGTGGAACGTGAGGACATTGCATAGAGATTATTCTCTTGATGTCCTCATGCAGGAATTCCAGCGCTATAACCTAGATATTCTAGGCTTGCAAGAGACCAGATGGACAGGTAAAGGTGAGATACTTAAAAATAACTTTAAATTTCCCTTTACAGGGAGGGAGGATGGAAAGCATCACCAAGGCCTGCGTCTGCTGCTCAGCAGACATGCTAGTGATGCTCGTCTAGGATATGAGTGCATTAATGAAAGGTTTCTTACAGCAAAATTTCATACAAGCATTAAAGACTTGAATGTTATCTGCTGTTATGCCCCCACTGAGGATTCTGATGAGGATGAGAAGGATAGGTTTTACGGACAACTTCAGGATATTTTGAATTCTGTCAAGAAAGGAGATATTACCCTTGTTCTTGGTGACTTCAATGCCAAAGTTGGTACCGACCTTTGGGGAGGAGTAATAGGCCCTTTTGGTATTGGTAGCTGCAATGGCAGTGGGCAACGTCTCCTACAGGTAAGTAAACTCAATGGTTTCAGAATAACTAACACATATTACAAACACCGCGACATACATAAATACACATGGGTTTCACCTGATGGGCTGCATAGGAATATGATTGATTATATATTAATTAACAGCAAATGGGCTAATTCTGTTAGAAATACCAGGGCATATAGGGGAGCTGAAATTGGATCTGACCATTACCTTGTTAAAAGTGTCTTGCAATTTAAACTTAAAATGTGTTGTTCTAGGGTTAAAAAATTTACCTTTAATACTGAAGCTCTGAAAGACCCAGTTATAGCTAAAGCTTATCATGATATGTTACTTAATCATTATGACAGTCATTGTTTACTTAATACTGAAGTTGAGGAAGAATGGGGCCATTTTAAACAGGCTTTTTTGGAAACTAACAGTACTCTTTTAGGGAAAAAGGAGCAGAGGAGACAGAATTATTTAAGTGATAAGGCTCTTAAGCTTATTTCAGAAAGAAGGAAGTGCAGGAATGTCCTTAATCAGTACCCTACTAGTCCTAATAGAAGCATTAGAAAGAACTTAATAAACGTGTAAAGGATCAGTTAGCTACTGATAAGAATCTTTGGCTTGATGGCCTGGCTGACAAAGCTGAGGAAGCAGTTAGACAGCACAACAGCAGAGAGCTGTACCAGATAGTTAATGTTTTGTGTGGTAGAAAACGAACAGGTATACAGGGATTGAAGGATAAACAAGGTAAGGTTATAGAAGGTGAGGATTCTGTCATGGCTAGGTGGGCTGAGCATTTCAATGATGTTCTAAACAGTGTGGTTAATTCTACTCCCATTGTTTGCAATGATGATAGATGCATTGTTGGCTTTAATGTTGGCCCTTTAACACAGTCTGAAGTTAATTTGGCTATTTCTAAACTTAAACTTCATAAATCCCCAGGGGTGGATGAAATTACTACGGAAATGCTTAGAGCTGGGAATGTTTCAGTTACCACTTGGATGACTGAAATTTTGAATAACATTTATGATAAAGGCATGGTTATTAAAGATTTTACCAGAGCTATTATTATCCCTATTTTCAAAAAAGGTGATCGCAGTTCTTGTGATAACTATAGGGGTATCAGCCTACTCTCTGCTCCAGGTAAAGTTCTTTCCATGGTTGTGCTTAATAGAATTAAGAATCTGGTTGACAGGCAATTGCGTGATGAGCAATGTGGATTCAGACGTGGTAGGGGATGTGTAGATCAGATTTTTTCACTTAGGCAGATTCTTGAGAAATGTTTAGAGTTTCAGAAACCTTTGGTTGCTAGCTTTGTTGATTTCAAAAAGGCTTTTGACTCTGTTGATCGTCATAATTTGTGGTTGATTGTGAGATCATATGGTATACCAGACAAGTTAGTTAACATTATGTAAGCTCTCTATAATAACACTGAGTCGTGTGTGAGAGTTGGTAAGGCTTGTAGCAATTGGTTTAGCATTACTTCTGGTGTTCGACAAGAGTGCATTTTGTCTCCTTTTCTCTTTAGCTTGGTTATTGATTATGTTATGCGAAATTCACTTCAAGGGAAAGATTTTGGCCTTAAATGGGCTGGAGATACTAGAATTTCTGATTTAGATTATGCTGATGATTTAGCCCTTTTGGCTAATGATGTTGATGAGATGAACTCTTTCATTCGAGCTGTTGCTGAGACTGGTAGTAGAGTAGGTTTGGTTATAAACAGAGAGAAAACTAAAGTGATGAAAATTGGTCAGGCAGGTTGTGATTCAGTTAATCTGAATGGTTGCAGACTTGAGCAGGTGTCACATTTTAATTACCTTGGGAGCTACGTAACAGATACTGGTGATGTGCGGCATGAGATTAACAGACGAATAGGTATTGCTGCCGGGACTTTTAAGAATCTATGGAGATTGTGGAGAAATGGGCGTATACACCTAAAGACTAAAATTAGACTGTTCTTTCTAGGATTAGTTATGGTAGTGAAACTTGGACGTTGTGTAAACAAGATAACAGGAAACTAGATGCTTTTGATTCTAGATGCTTACGCAGTATCTTGGGCATTAGGTGGTTTAACTTTGTAACTAATGATGAGGTTAGGCAAAGGAGTCTGCAATCTCCTTTAAGCAGCATATTGTGTAGAGAGAGACTCCGCTGGTTTGGCCATGTTGCCCGTATGGATAATTATAGATTGGGGAATAGGGTTATGAACAGTGTGCCTAGAGGCCTCAGAAGGAGGGGGAGACCTAGGATGCGGTGGGCAGACAATGTCAAACAGGACCTTGTTAGAATTGGTGTACAGTGGCCGGATGCAGCAGATGTAGCTCAGGACAGATATGCTTGGAGAATTAAACTGCGTGGTCTGGTTGGACCTCCGTAGCCCATGGCTGCTTGATGATGATGATGATGATGATACAACAATGGGGGCATGAAGTCTCAGTCATAGTATAAAGCAATGTTTCCCAAAGTGGGCAATACCGCCCCCTGGGGGGCGCTGGAACGATCCAGGGGATCGTTAGTAGCTCGGGTGCAATTGGGGGGCGGTGGAAGCATAACGAAAGAAGGGAAGACAAGAAATTATTTTTATCTTCTCTTATTTATTATTTTTATATTCCCTTATTTATCTTCCTTTATTATTTTTAATGTTTTTCGTAATTTTTCTTTCGTTATCTTAATTTTCTGTGTGTAATGCGAATGTTACTATGGTTGATTTTAATAAATAATTTTATAATTTCAAACTTCAAAGTGTCTTATTTACAACAACATCTTTCTTTACTATGTTGTAGGACATAGGTAGAAATATAGATACATAAAAGAACTCAAATTTGTCGCTGCATCTTTCTGTTTCTTCGCTTAAAGAAGGTAGATTTTCAGGGGGGGGGGGGGCGCTGAGTAATTTTTTTTCTGAAAAGGGGGCGGTAGGATAAATAAGTTTGGGAACCTCTGGTATAAAACGGCTTAGGGGGAATCAAGTCTCAGTCACAATGTAATGCAGCATAAGAGCATGAAGATTCGGTAATAATATAATACAACACAGGGAGCATGAAGTCTCACTCAGTTGGGTTGTTGGGTTGTTTTACCTCTGAGCGGCACTTTTTTGCACACAATGGGCTAAATGGCCAGGTCACATGGACCCCGAAGGCTCAGAGAAGGTTGGGGGAGGGAACCCACTGGAATAGCTGTTGGGAGACAGATGGTAGCCTCCCGTCAAGGCCATCCAGCGTGTTCTTTAACGTGCACAGGGTATGGCTCTCCCGCACACGGAGCCACGGTTTAACGTTCCATCCGACGGACGGCGGTCTTCCCAAGCCCATCGGTGTCCCCTACTAACCGTGGGCAGGGCGAGGAATTTTTCGGAGATAAATCTCAACGCTGACCCAGCTGGGACTCGAACCTGGAAACTACAGATTATGAGCCTGACGCGCTACCGACTGAGCCACCCCCGCCCCAGTCTCAGTCAGTGTGATACAACATAGGGACTCAGTCATAGTATAAAGCAACGTAGACGGGCATCCAGTCTCAGTCACTGTATAATAAAACATAAGGGCATGAAAGTTCAGTCATTGTGTAATACAAAATATGGGTATCAAGTCTCAGTCACAGTATAATGCAACATAGAGGCGTGAAGGCTCAGTCATAGTGTGCTAGATTCACGGCAGACCTAGACCATTGGCAATCTTCAGAGGGGGAGCGAGGATTCAGTCCTAACTAGTCCATAAACTAGTTACGTATATATAATAGTATCGTTTAGATGGTGACAGTTGCATTCATTTATCTTTTTCGTAAGAATATAAAAATTGACTTGGATATAAAAAGAGACAAACAGTCCATCGGTTTAAATATTATGTCTTGGACAGCACATACGATTCATTACGGCAATTTCAGAAACAAACTGATATATGGTGAACTAATAAAACATATACAGTTCGTATATCATATACGCATGTTTCTCAATTCTTTATAAGCACGGGCGTCATCCATTCTTCGAGTAGTAGTTGAAATCCTGGAAAGTGCACAGATAAGCGAAACGTCGGAAACCGAAAGGCTATTTTTGTACATAAACCTATATTAAAAATTTAGATGCATTCCCTCAAGCATCGGTTGCCGAAGAATAAGTTTTTCGTTCCAACAGACTACGTGCTATAAATGAAAACAGAGTTCCAAACAAAAAGAGCTGAGGGTAAGCGACTTTCTTCCATAGCTCAGCGCTTTCCGAACAACTTCCAAAGCCAATGCTTCTGTTCGCATCTGAATAAGGTTCTTGCAGCAGCACTGCTTTTTTGCAAAAGCATTTTTTCCAAAAGTGATAACAGGTGTCATAAGATTGTCATAAGTGTGCGATTGGGGGCAGGCCCGGAGAAAAAAAATAAAGTGGAGTCGGGCCCAGGTAAGATCCAGTCCCCATCTAGATAAAAATAAAGGGAGGGCAGGCCCGAATCTAGAAAAAAAAAAAAAACAGGAGGACAGGCAAACAGGGTACTAGATAGAAATAGAGGCAAGGTCGGGATCTAGATAAAAATAAAAGGAGAGCAGGACGAGATCTAGATAAAAATAAAGGTAGGGCGGTCTCGGATCTAGAAAAAAAAATGATGGAAATGCAGGCCTGTCTCTAGATAATAAATAAGGGAGAGAGAGCCTGGTTCTACAGAAAAATAAGGGAAAGCAGGCCCCGGATTTAGATAAAAATTTTTAGGGAACACACCAAAAATCACTCATTTTATTGTTAAATATTCTCTTTAAACAGTAAACAGTTATTTGGATTAATAATTTATTAATGAGTAAAAAACATTTTATACCTATATATTTTACATATTTTCCACGAATAGTGTTTTAAAATACTACTAGGACGAAGGAAAAATACACATATATATACAGTATATAGGCAGTTATTACAATGCAAGGCAAAATATTGAATTGAAGTAAAAAAATAAAAACACCTTTTTTTGAGTTTTTTTTTTTTTCGAAATTTATGTAAAATAATGCGTTTTGAGAACAGCTGAAAGAAAAGAATATATGCATTAGGAAACGACTTTTCAGTCTTATTCGGTTTAGTTGAATATCAGGGAATATCAGGGATATCATCTTCATAAAAAGTTTAGTGTTATCACAACAATTTCTTAAGGATGATTTAAATTTCGTATCGTCAGTGTCTGTTGCATTTTTATGGGAAATTTTGGAACAAATTACGACAGAAAAAACCCGATATTCACTTCAGACTATTTTCAAGCAAAGCGACGTCTTCGGTACTAACTTCTAAAAAAGTGTCAGACTCTACGACATTGATGGATTGCGCGTCAAATGACACATTCAGGCGCTCCTATATTACGGCTAAACTTTTACATCGTCCCTAATGCTAGGGGAGTCAGTTTTTGAACATCAGTATTTTGGTAGTGGATTGCCCAAAAGGTAGTGGCTGGTAAATCCTTAGGATTTACTCTCAAGTATGCACTTATGTAGGGTGAAGACCATGTCGCCCTTGGAAAATTTTAATAACCGGGTTGGTTTACCTCTGAGCGACACTTTTTGCACAGAGTTGACTAAATGGCCAGGTCACAAGGACTCCAAGGGTTCAAGGAAGGTGGGGGAAGGGGTCCACTGGAGATCTGTTAAGAAACAGATGGTAGCCTCCTGCCAAGGCCATGCAGCATGTTCTTTAACGTGCATCTTATATGGTACACGGGCCACGGCTTTACGTATCATCCGACGGACAATGGCCTTCCCAACCCCTTCGATTCTCCTTTCTGATAGATAGCAGGGTGGAGGCCAGTGAAGGTAATCTGCAGTTCCCAGGTTCGAGTCTCACCTGGGTCAGTGTTGAAATTTATCTCCGCAAAACTTTAAACCCTGTCCACGGTCAGTAGAGGACACCGATGTGCTTTGAAAGGCCGGCGACCGTCGGATGGGACGTTAAGCCATGGTCCCGTGTGCGGAAGACCCATACCTTGTGCACGTTAAAGAACACGCTGCATGGCCTTGACGGGAGGCTACCGTCTGTCTTCCAACAGCCGGTCCAGTGGGTCTCCTCCCCCAACCTTCTCTGAGTCTTCGAGGTTCTTGTGACCTGGCCACTTAGTCCATTTTGTGCAAAAAACGTGCCGCTCAGAGTTAAACAACCAACCAACCAACTAGTGAAGGTAAATCTTACCGCAGATACAGTTAGGATTCGAACCCAGGCCCTTTAAATTACGCACTAGCGTGACGCGTTTTCGATTGAGCCACCCTTGGCCCATGAATGCAAACCATTTAGTAAAATTCATCTATTAGCATAGAGCTCCACTATTTCGATAAAAAACATAATTTATGAAAAAACTGCGTACCTTTTTACTATTAGTGTAGAATTAGGTTACTTTTTTAAAATACATTACGTATATAATTTAAACGCGTAATAACGGAGACATTCTACATACTTATGTATAACTTAAAAATATCCGAATTTGAATCATCTATCTCGTGGCCGAGTGGTTAGCGCGCTTCGCTACTGATCTAAGGGACCTGGGTTCGAGCCCCCTCGTAAGGCATGGATATATGTGTCGTTTTTCTGCTGAGGTCCTGCCATCCTCACAGACCTTCTACTATGGCATATAAACTGACAGGCTCCTGTCAGACCTCTGTGGCAAGCAACTGCTTGAGGGGGTATTTATTTATTTTTTTATTTATCTCGAAAGCTTATGTCTTAATCTATCCTGATGTAGATACGTCTAAATTCAAATCAGTTATCGAATGTCCTCATGATTAAACTGCGTAATGAATGAATTAATTATCAACTCTTAATTCAAAGATGTTCTCTTGTGATAACGAGTCTGCCTGCCTCAATGGACCGTGTGATATATTCACGTCTGGGAATCCTTTTATTGCCTTTGGATTCTACAATAATCTGCAGCTGATCGAGAGAACAAGCCGCCGCGAAAACTGCTGTTGGAGGCGGCGACAACAACAATCCCTGGCGGCTGCAGAGTTGTTTTTATTTCCTTCATTCTTCCAGAAATTTCTGTGTTCATAGTTTTGCTGTAATTAAAGAACAATGCGACGCCTAATCCCTTTGCTAGGGATTATGCAAATTAGAAGAGGTGAACCGAATACTAGTCTCAAATTAATGGTGTAGCAGGATAATCTTTATTCGCGAGATGGCAGATTTTTTATCTTTAGGGGACAAGTTTAAAAAAAAAATTGCGATAATATTGTTAGATGAAAAATCCTTTTAACCGTGACACTGTTAAATTATTTATTTTTTACCTGAATTTGACGCATCATTAATAATTAATCCTAACAGGCAATGGTACGCAGAGAGTAAATATCTCTGAGTTTTTATTTTGTTAGTTCAGGGATAATTTTGAGGGTTCTTAGTGCAATTACCTTAGCAACCAATTTATACTCAGTAATCAGGAAAATTAAAAACCAGATGATAGACACTACTTGTATTGGCTAAGAATTCCATGTTAAGCGAATGGAATGACGCCTAACTTTGTAAGTAACATATTTAAAAGAAAATGTAACAAGAGAGAAATTGAAGTCCTCAATCCAATTTTTCCCAGTTGGGTTGTTTTACCTCTGAGCGGCACTTTTTTGCACACCACGAGCTAAATGGCCAGGTCACATGGATCGCGAAGGCTCATAGAAGGTTGGGGGAGGGGACCAACTGGAACAGCTATTGGGAGACAGATGGTAGCCTCCCGTCAAGGCCATCCAGCGTGTTCTTTAACGTGCACAGGGTATGGCTTTACCGCATAGGGGCCCACGATTTAACGTCCCATCCAACCTTTCCAAGCTCATCGGTGTCCCCTACTGACCGTGGGCAGGGTGGGGAATTTTGCGGAGATAATCTCAACGCTGACCCAGCTGGTATTCGAACTTGGGAACAACAGATTACGAGCCTGACACGCTACCGACTGAGCCACCCCCGCCCCCAATTTTTCCAAATCTCGATGTGAAACAATATTCGTTTAATATTTAAAGCTTTATGGAAGTGGAAACATTGGACAGATAGCCTTATTTGTCCCAAGAGTTTACCACTCAGCTTAATTTAAATGCACAAAATAATAACTGTCGTAACAAATCATTCACCAATAACAATTGTAATTTTAGGAGTTTGGGTAACGATGTGTTGTAACATTTAACCAACACAGTAGTCTGTCACATGATTTTGCCACTGCATTTAATTTAAATGCAGAAAATAACTGTCGTAAAAATAATTTGCTAGCAGCAGAGGTAATTTTAGAAGTCTGTGTAATGGTGTGTTTCAATTTTCGCCGATTTCGAAGAGGACAATTTAAAGATGAAAAAGGAACGAGTGCTATTAAATACTCCAACTTCAATGACTCTTTAAATATGAAATGAATGTTGTCGAAATTCGATATTTATGTATAGGGCCGGGTGTAGGAGGGGAGGTTAAGAGGCCCATGCCACCTTCCTTTCGAGAATGCATGTAAGGGTAATGGAGGACAAAAATTATTAAATTTTTGTGCAAATTTCGCTCATTTTCAATATTTTTTTTAAAATCTCTAAAAAGAGGAAAATGTTAATCTAGTCTCTAGCCCAAGTGCGTCGTTTGCAACTCCATCCCCCTACTTTATTTTTTTTAGATCCAAGCCTATTTAGAAGTCTCTAAAATAGGAATAATGACAATATTTCATTCTCTTTGAAACAAACATTCTAAATTGTTATAAATCTCAACCACTACAGTTGAGACTGGAATCCTGGCACGCTACCGATTACGCCAAACATTGACCCCTGTGATGCAGTAATTCCCTCCAAAATATGGCTTTCAGCATATTGAACTATCTTAAGGTTGTATGATAAATTTGATTTCTTTTGATTTTCGGAACTGGAAATGCACAATACATGTACTTGAGGTTGTAGAAATGTTACTTCGTTTCTGATAATGTATACTTATGATAGGGTAGTCCAAACAGATCAGAATATTATAAATCTGCAAAACAACTGTAAACAGCGCTAAAATTCTGCATATGACTTATAACAGTTATCTTGTTGTTGCAGATATGTTTTTTTAGCTTCTATTTAATTTTAAAATTGTAATTTACGAATATGAGGTGCAGAACTTTTCGTTACAACTGTGAGGTCGTTGATAAATTTACAGCGGTTTATTTTATGTTTCCATTTTCCCTCCTGTGTTAATAACTTGATAGATCTCTAATATGTACTCTCTATATCCCGCTCTAATATTTTTTTCTTTTTTTTATCATTTTCAGATCTAGCTATAAATTGAGAAAAATATGACGATTTTGAATTTTCTCTACCATAGATCATGAAAGCATTTTGGTACTATCAGAAATGAGCTTTATCAGAAAGGAGCTTTAATTGTAGCTAGACACATTTAAAGAAAAAAAAATGAAATCCTAAGGCAAGGGGGCGCTGATTGACACAGTTACGAGACTGTTAGTAAACTAAACAGTCTCGTAACCTGTAGTTCCCGGGTTCGAGTTCCACCTGGGTCACTGTTAAGATGTATCGCTACTTACGGACAAGCTTCTTAGCTTCGTGGGGCTTAATTTTGTACCAAAAAAGTTATGGAAAATAAAAGCAATTATGAATTAAAAAAAAAAAAAAAAAAAATCCCAATCTGCCCTCAGTCAGAAAGGGACCACGATGGGCTAGGAGAGGCGGCAGTGAATCGGATATGACGTTAAGCCATGACTCCGTGTGCAGGAGAGCCATATCTCATTAAAGAACATGCTGGATCGCCATGACGAGAAGCTGCTATCTGTCTCCTAAATAGCTGTCCAGGGGATGTCCTTCATTAGTCTTTGGGGTCCTTGTGACTTGGCCATTTAACCCATTGTGTGCAAAAAAAAAGTGCTCAGAGGTTTTCCTCAGAAGTCGAATATGTGAATCTCAGTTTACTTCACTAGCATGCTACCGAGAGTTTAAAGTTAAAGAAAAACCATTAATTCTTACTTTGGCAGCATCCTGTGAAGCAGAGCTTCTGTCTTTTTCTTTTCTTCCACTAATTGCACAGTCCTTTCATCGACCAGTTCTTCGAGGTTATTAGCATACTTTTCCATCATCGACATCATGTTGTCCATGATATTTACTTTCCTAGTAGATGAAAAAAAATGCAGATTTAATCAAAGCTTTAATGATTTAATGAATTAAAATGCAGATTTAATCAAGAATTATGATTTCATTTTTCCAATTTATGGTCCGTGTAAGTGTTTATCTTATACACTTTATTTTGTAAGATATATCACAAAATGATAGATATTGCTATTTTAAGTGCACGTATTGTAGCTAGTATTCATTTAAGAGTTTTTTTAGCAGTTAAAGATTGTGATTTTTTTAATGGATTCCATTACGAAGAATTTTAGAATTAAGACAATAAATAATTTCGAGAATTAATCTTCAAATTCAAGACTACTCAAATGATGGGCAGTAAAATAAACTTTTTGTCCCGCGAAACAAAGTGGATAAAGAGAAAAAAATAAAGAAGAAAATATTCTCTATGTTATTAAATGTTTTCTGTTGTTGAAAAAGTGATACGAGAAACGAACCAACGTCGAAAAAAGTGTGAATAATAGCTATACTACCCTATGAAAATATTAAAGAATTTCCATGCTAGGTGAATGGGAATCTAACTTCAAAACTGTTTAACTTCTAAAATGTGACTGAAGAAAAATATGAGTGAAATTACAGATCATAATAAAATCTACTTAAATCTAGTTTTTTGAACAATTTTCGTTCAGTATTTAAAGAGTTATGGAAGCTGGAATATTTAACAATATATTACATTATTTTGTCATTTATAATTGTCATATTGAACTATCATTAGGTGAACTTCTAAAAAGTATACATTTGTTTTATTAAATGGTTTAAAAATACTTATTAAGTTTTATTTAATTTCCGAATAAATTCTTACAACGCTTTACTGTTGTGAAATATTTGTTTCTATAACTCTTTAAATACAGGAAGAATATTGTTAAAAATCTAGATTTAAATAGCTTTGATTATTATATTGAATTTATCTGCAATCACTTTTTTCCATTAAATGTATAATTTGGAAGTTAAAGAGATTGGAAGTTAGATTCTTATTGTCATAATATGGAAATTCTCTAATATTTTAGTAGGGTGATGTATAAGCTAACTTTAAAAATATACTACGCAAATGCAATTGGTGTTTTTTAAATGTTTTGCCTTGATGATAATTCACATATTTCATCCATCGTCGTCGAAAGAATTAAATTTTCGTTCGTTAAAGAGTGTTTCATTTCGATTCCCATGTTTTAAAAAGAGATGTTTTGCTCTAATTTTTCCTTTGTTTCCCTTTGTTTTAATTTTCCCTTTGTTTTAATTTCAAGAACTGAGTTTATGAAATAAATTTTGCTTTTAATTTCGTGGCTATGCTCAAGGTATTCCAATTCCTTCAAATGATCTTCAATTCTTTCGATATTCTGGCTTCATTTTTTTTCGACTTCAATTTTTTTTACCCACAAACTAATACAAGGGTTCGTAACCTAGGATGCAAGGATACTTAGGGGATGAGAAAGGAATATTGGATTAAGATTATTGAATTTTTATTAAGTTTATTGCATTATTCTAGTTTAAAAATCAGTCATATACAATTTGATTGTGCCTCGAGTTCAAAAAGACTGTGCATGCAATGCTATTCATAATAAAAATACCAAATTTTTAAACAATTTAAAACTAAATTTCGATTTAAAATATAAAATGGGGTATGAGGTTTCCATACATCCGGGATCTGAAAACTCAATTCTCATTGTGAAATTAGAAAACGAAATGCATCCTTCGCAGTAATAATCAATAATACATAATAGATTTTATTTCATCACTAAATTATACTCTTTATCAACAATATAGAAATAATAGTAAGAAAATCCGACCATATAAGTAGCTTAAAAAAGTAATATGAAAATGCAATTTTGTGGGTAGATCTAAGAATGGATGTTTATAAATAGAAAATAATATTATCCTTTATTTCGACATTTTTTCAGGCTTTTTGGACAGACAGCAATGGAGTATCAGATCTAATAATGCTTCGAGAACAGAATTTCCGTCACTGAAACCCGACTCCCACCACATTATTTGCTGGTGAATCTGACCGCAACACAAAGCACTGGATCGGACGAAGAAAAAAGAAAGGAGATCATGAAAATCTATTCCTGCTCCTAGATAAGGGAAGCTGCATCCTTGCAAGCTCGAGAGCTGTTGCCCTATTCCTATTATTTGGGTTTCGTTTTGATTTTTTAGGGGAAATATTATGTTTATCTGGAACGGAAATACATCTAAAATTGATCTAGAATTGACTATTCTGCATCTTTGGGTTCTATTCGCGTCCACGAATCGATGCTGGTCTTTTTCTTTTCATTTTTAAAATTTAGTCTTTATACAGTCGAATTTAGACAGACCTTAGAAATTTAATGTTTTACCTTGAACAATATAATGATAGAAATTTTTTAAAAAATGACATTCACAGGTCGGGAATTTTAGTGTTTTAGCTAAAAGCAAAATATTACATTTTGTTCAGAGGGTTGGGTGGAGACTATTGATAATTCCTCTTTAAAAAATCAGTTAATCAATTATTCTCCTTACTTGTTTTCATTTTAATAATGAAATAAGTTAATAATGTGCAAATTAATATGCATATTAAATGTAGTATGCTAATAATATTTATTATAACATTATAATAATATTTAATTAAAAATTACCACTTTACCGGATAGGTGAAATGGCAATTTTTAATACTTGTTTTGATAATACTTTGTTTTGATAATGTAATCGATTGCACATCTCAGTGTATGCTAACAGCTGCCTGCGTTTCAATAAAACGGCATTAATCCTTCCAGGTGTTGCAATTTTTTCCCCCTGTTACAACGAAAAAAAAACAATTTTATATGTTATGGAGTTACGACTTTAACTTCCTATTGACATGAGATGCATAGTCTATAGCAAACAATCATTAATATCTAATGAATAAACGCTGAAATGTATATTAACAATGTATATTAAAAACCAACTCTGAAGTCCAGGAGAGGATTTTGTTTTTACCACTGGTCGCGCCATATTAAATTGCTCTTTAGTCTTTTTTTTTTACCTATCTTCCTTTTGCTTTCCGTTCGTCATTTGCTAGTTTGTTTGTTTGTCTGCTTGTCAAAACTGTTGTTCCCTCATATTTTCACAAATCTTTGACCTACAGGTTATGGACAGAAAAATGCAAACACCGTCATTTGCTAGTTTGTTTGTTTGTCTGCTTGTCAAAACTGTTGTTCCCTCATATTTTCACAAATCTTTGACCTACAGGTAACGGACAGAAAAATGCAAACACCAAGTTTTACCGAAAGCTTTCGGTTTATGTTAAACAGCGGCGTCTACGTGTCACTGACGAAAGCACGAAACATTCAAATGCCATCCTATCATTCTTAGCCTCATGCCTATAAAGGAAAACTCGGTCATGTAATTATTGATACCATGTCGTCGAAAGAAGAACTTCGAGATTTCGAAAGGGGTGTGATTATTGGAGCGCATTTGGCAGGAGCTATGGTCACTAAGACAGCTGAACTCGCTAATATTTCATGAGGAACAGTTTTCAAGGTGCCATGCTCCTAGGGGCGAGGGTGGCTCAGTCGGTAGCGCAACAGACTCGTAATCTGTAGTTCCCAGGTGCGAGTCCCACTGGGTCAGCGTTGAGATTTATCTCCGCAAAATTCCCCCGCCCTGCCCACGGTCAGTAGGGGACACCGATGGGCTTGGAAAAGCCACCGTCCGTCCGATGGGATGTTAAGCCGTGGTCCCATGTGCGGGAGAGACATACCCTGTGCACGTTAAAGAACACGCTGGATGGCCTTGACGGGAAGCTGCCATCTGTCTCCCAACAGCTGTTCCAGTGTGTCCTCTTCCCCAACCTTCTTGTGAGTGTTCGGGGTTCATATGACCTTGCCAATTTAGCCCATCGGTGCAAAAAAGTGCCGCTCAGAGGTAAAACAACCCAACCCAACCCAGGTTCGAGTCCCACATGAACCAGCGTCGAGATTTATTTCCGCAAGACTCCCCTTCTTATCCTTGGTCAGTAGTGGACGCCATCCGATGGAACGTTATACAAAAAAGGCGAAAGCCGTCGTCCAATGGGACGTTATGCAATAACCACGTGTGTGGGAGAGACCTGTACACATTAAAGAACACACTTCCACCTGTAACAGCTATCCAATGGATCCCCTTCCTCCAACCTTCTCTGAATCCCCGGGGTCCTTGTGACCTGCCCATTTAGCGCATTGTGGGAAAAGAAAGTGTCGCTCAATGTAACACAACCCAACCCTCAGCATAAAAACAACACAGAAAATACATTCAGGCCTTATCTGATATTTAAACCTAGGCATATTTGATCTGCAATAAAATATGCTAAAATCTAAAGAATCATTAGAACCTAATAGAAATGAAGCTTTTAATTATAAAATTCAGACCTGTATCATTAGAAAAAGGAATACTCCAAGTAATATAATATTTCTCTCAAAAACAGTCATCACACAGCATTTCAATTTGCTACTCTAATATTTATCTTTGCTAAATAATATATCAGAAATGACTTCTATAATCTCTTGTGGGCTAGAATACTCCCACTATCATTTCCATTCTTCATGTGTGCTTCTTCGTGCTTTCCTGTTCGGTGATTCCAATCTATCGCCCACATATAGTCTTCAGAGAAACAACTAATCCAGACAGCTCAGAGTTATTTTTTTCTCTATAGCCAAGTTACGGAGAGGAGAAACCTCTAGCAACCACTTCATCACGTGGGTGTTGCTTTTACCTGCTCTCCGTACCTTTGATATCTGTCTCAAGCACAAAATCGATGATACACGTTTCTAAGGATACGGTCACACAAGAATGCTGTTTATGCGTTTTCAGCGTTTATTAACGATTTTAAACATTCTGGCGTCTTAAACGAAACTATTGCCAACGAGGCGAGGGGGATCTCCCAATAGCTGTCCAGTGGGTCTCCTTTTCGCAACTTTCTCTGTTGCGAAACTGTGCTGTTGTGACCTCGAAATTTAGCCCATTGTGCAAAAGAGTGCTGCTCAGAGTTAAAACATCTAACGACGATTCTATTAATTTCAATCTTTTGCAATGTTATAATGTTTATTTGTCAAAAATTAGTATTCAGATTTTATAAACTGTGGTGTTAATTTCGAAAAGATTACCTTACGATGGACTTGGAACGTTGGTTGGTTTACCTCTCAGTGGCACTTTTTTGCACACCATGTGCTAAATGACCAGGTCACATGGACCCCGAAGGCTCAGAGAAGGTTGGGGGAGGGGACCCACTGGAACAGCTGTTGGGAGACAGATGGTAGCATTCCATCAATGCCACCCATCTTGTTATTTAACGTGCACAGGGTATGGCTCTCCCTCACACGGGACCATGACCAGGTCACATGGACCCCGAAGGCTCAGAGAAGGTTGGGGGAGGGGACCCACTGGAACAGCTGTTGGGAGACAGATGGTACCATCCCATCAACGCCATCCAGCGTGTTCTTTAACGTGCACAGTGTATGGCTCTCCAGCATACGGAGCCATGGCTTAACGTCCCATCCGACGGACGGCGGCCTTTCCAAGCCCCATCAGTGTCCCCTACTCACCGTGGGCAGGGCGGGGAATTTTGCGGAGATAAATCTCAACGCTGGCCCAGCTGGGAATCGAACCTGGGAACTACAGATTACGAGCCAGGCACGCTACCGACTGAGCCATCCCCGTCCCAGGACTTGGAATGAATTAAGCCTTCAACCTATATTTATCAAATTAGCGTAACACAAGTTCACGTGGAAATAATTAAATTCCCTAATCGGGATTCACTGTACATTGGGTTTCAGTGCGTTTGGAGTAATCTTTTACAGTACTAGGCAGTCCATGAGTTTAAATGAATTTAAAATATTAAAATAAATTAAAACATTGTACTACGATTTGGTGACTGAAGTACCTCAATGAATTTAAACAGTAGTACTCAAATAATTTACAGTACTTGGTGTTTAAAGTGATTCATTGATTTCAGAATACATTTATACAGTACTAGGGTGTTCATGCGTTTCAATGAATTTTAAGTATTAAAATAATTTAAAACATTCTACTACGATTGGGTGATTCAAATGTTGCAATGAATTTAAAAGTGTACTTGGTTTTAAAAAGTACTCAAATAATTTACAATACATCGTTGCAATACTTGGCAAAATATTTCGTTAAAACATTCAAATCGTTTAAAAATATGCTACGGATTGGATTGTTTTCCTCTGAGCGGCACTTTTTTGCACACCATGGGCTAAATGGCCAGGCCACAAGGGCCCCGAAGGCTCAGAGAAGGTTGGGGGAGGGGACCTACTGGAACAGCTGTTGGAAGACAGATGGTAGCCTCCCGTCAAGGCCATCCAGCGTGTTATTTGCACAGGGTATGGCTCTCCCGCACACGGGGCCACGGCTTAACGTCTCATCCGACGGACGGTGGCCTTTCCAAGCCCATCGGTGTCCCCTACTGACCGTGGGCAGGGCGGGGAAATTTTGCGGAGGTAAATCTCAACGCTGACCCAGCTGGGACTCGAACCTGGGAACTACAGATTACGAGCCTGGCGCGCTACCGACTGAGTCCCCCCCGCCCCCCAACAATATGCTACAAGAGCCGTTGAATTTCAACAGGAAATCTGTTGTGTCGAAACTTCAAGGCTCTGTTTCTAACAGAACCTAGTTTGCTAACCATAAATCACTTCACCCCCCCTCCCCTATTTATTATTCAAATTTATTATTAAATTTTCGACTTTCGAAAGTGGAATTTCGATGGGCTCTCCACACTAGTGCAGACAAAAAACAATGTAAAACCAATTAGTGAATAAACAACTTCTGATAGAGCAGTATTGGATTCCTTCTATTTTTAATTACTTGTTTAAAAATACTCTCAAATCATCAACTTAATATAAAAGACAAAAAGGATAGCTATTCATTAAGGTTGCGACTTTTTTGATATAGATGAAGCATGGGAATTCACAAATGAAATAGTGTTTAGACAGTTCGAAGTCCATAAGTAAATAGTTTTAAAGTTTATTCTCATGAAAAAAAGATGAAACTTTAAACAGGAAAATGTAATTGGAGACTACCAAGTGAAAAAAAAGAACCAATTAGTAAATGAACTTTATTATATAGCAATAATGTTTTTTTTTTAATTACTTATTAAAACACTCAAAACATCAACTTAAGTGAATGTAAAGCATAGAAAAAATATAGTTATTTATTAATTTTATGGTGTTTTTTAAATAAGATGAAAACACTACTTTTTGAAACACGGAGGCTGTTATTTGACATTTAGCACTTCAAAGCTTTTCATTACTTTTATACACTTGCATTCATTTGACTTCCATCTACCTTTATACATTCATCTTTAACACTAGCGCATTAACGCTATTTAATACTAGTGCAATAAAGCTATTTAAATTGTAAAATGTATATTTGGGATAAAAATATTAATTAAAACTTAAAATTCGATAGTTAGGTGGTAAGAGAATTACCGAACTTGAAAGTCCAATCGTTTCTGGCGGTTATGGAAAGTTAGTTTTCAAAAAAAAAATACAACTAAGTTTTCAACCCTCAGCGAGTTCAGCTCTTTAATCTCAGAGCGGCACTCCTTTGTAAGAAATGGTTAAAGCCATCCATTGTGCGATTTAACGTGCAGAGGGTATGGCTTTCTTTCACAATAGCACACGGCGTATCGTCCCATTCTAAGGACGGCGGTCTTTTCAAACCCAACGGTGTCTACTTTGTCACGAGGGAGTTGGGTTGTTTTACCTCTGAGAGGCACTTTTTTGCACACCATGGGCTAAATGGCCAGGTCACATCGACCCCGAAGGCTCAGAGAAGGTTGGGGGAGGAGACCCCTGGAACAGCTGTTGGAAGACAGATGGTGCCTCCCGTCAAGGCCATCCAGCGTGTTCTTTAACGTGCACAGGGTATGGCTCTCTCCCGCACACGGGCCACGGCTTAACGTCCCATCCGACGGACGGCGGCCTTTCCAAGCCCATCGGTGTCCCCTATTGACCGTGGGCACGGCGGGAATTTTGCGGAGATAAATCTCAACGCTGATCCAGCTGGGACTCGAACCTGGGAACTACAGATTACGAGCCTGGCACGCTACCGACTGAGCAACCCCCGTCACGAGGAGGAGTTACGTGAGAAAGTTCTCAACCCAGATACAGTTGCGACTCGAACCTGGGAATTACAGATTACAAACCTACCGGGCTAACTGCCTGATAGTAATCTCAACCTCCCCTCCCGCCTCACTCGCACACCTACGGCGAAGAGGAAAGCTTAATTTTTCGTTTTTTGAAAAGGAACATTTCATGATCGCCAATGGCGAATGGAATTTCTAGGTCTACACAGTCGTATCAGAATAATATGACCACCTAACTAATAATGGCAATAACCACCCTTGGTCCGGATGACAGCTGCGAGACGGCGTGGCATGGACGCAATGAGGCCCTGGAAAGTTGCCAGAGGCACACGTGCCCATTCGGACTCCAGCAGAGAACGGAGGATCTGGAGATGACCTGGTTGTGGGTCCGAACGCCAAACTTGTCGATCCAAATGGTCCCACAAGTTCTTTATGGGATTGAGGTCGGGCGATTTCGCCGCCCAAGGAAGAACGGAGACATCGCTGTCATGCTCCTGGAACCAGTCACGCACCACTTTAGCGATATGAGAGGGTACAATGTCCTGTTGGTAGACACCATCACCACCAGGGTAAACGCCCAACATGAAGAGATGCATGTGGTCAGCGAGGATGGATAGGTAGCAATTGGCATTCAGGGACCCATCCAGTGGTACCAGCGGTCTTAGTTCATACCAGGAAAACATCCCGCATACATGCACACTGCCACTGCCGGCCTGTCCTTGACCGACAAGCGTGTCCGGGTGTTGGTTCTCGTGTGTCTGGCATCATATCCGCCACCGCCCGTCACTTCTGCGGAGTAGAAATCTCGATTCGTCGGAGAAGGCAACTTTTTTTTCCCTCTCTTCCACTGTGAATGACAGTAGTCCCGTGCGAACTGCAGGCGTCGTTGCCGATCAACATTTGTTAACATGGGCACCTTTACGTAGCGTCGACTCCGGAGACCCATGTGTAACAGGGTTCGCTCTACTGTTATTGAGAACACGTATCTGGGTGATCCAGAGTTCATTTGAGTGGTCAGTTACTGCACTGTTGCGCGTCGATTGTCCTTTACCAGTCGACAGAGGCGATGTTCTCCTTTGGGGTCGATGGCCTTTGGGGCTCCACAGTTATGAAGTCTGGAGGTACTTGGTATGCCAGTTGTCCATTCTTGGTACACCCTTACTACAACACCTCGCGAACAGCCCACGAAGTCTGCTGTTTCCGAAACACTTCTACCTTTGGTGCGGTAGCCGATGATCATTCCTTTTGGAAATTCCAACAAATCAATAACTCTGCCCATTGTGCTCACGTTACACACTATAGCTCATCTGTCCTGGCCGGTCGCTTATATCTCCGTGTGGTCGACCTTGTCATGTGCACTATGTGACGCGCCTGGGCCGGTCACTATGATACCATGGGTGGTCATATTATTCCGATACGACCGTGTATATATTTCACTTTTTTGTAACACGTCGACTTCAAAATAACAACAGAAAACAAAGACGAAAAATATAACGTAATAGGGGGGAGGGGAATATTTTAATTTTATCGTATTTTATTTTATTGTCATTTAACCTAATTTAACAATTTTTTATGTTCCAGAAAACCTTTCTGTTGCGATTATCTTATCTTTTTGAAATTCGAGTGTGAGGCAAAGAAATTCTGCGATATCTTTGCCTGTGAATTCAAACAACCGGCACAGATGTTTTCATACGATAATAATTCCTAATTAGAGTCTTATGCCTGAAAGAGGAAGACCGTCACTTGAAATTTGCGGCGTCGCCATCGTGGTGATTGGAACTTACTGTCAATTGACAAAATAAAACCTGATGTTGACTGAAACAATCGTTGGGAATTTCAGCTGCTAATAAAGCGAACTTTTGCATTTCCTCCATGATTATCTCGAAGAACCTGATATGCGAATGCCTCCTCTCCTTACTGAACACATATAGAGAGAAACGCAGTGCTTTTCAGCCATTAGGGAGAACATTGCCTGAGGCGGAGAATAGGTAACCAGACACGGCTCTCTGTTGTCCGCCTAGGAGGGATGATCGAGACGCGAGCTCACCACTTGCGGCTGCATGTTTGCGCCAATCATTTCGCCTTCAGACTTTTAATGATCTGTCACTTCAGTATTAACATAGCAGCGCATTTTATTGAGATAATAGAGAAACTAAGGCACAAATTACGCCGTATCTGTAATTCACTGACAACTAGCACATAAACGAATACTAAGCAATGAAGGAAAAATAAGGTCATGGTAGTTAAACAATTACAAAATTCCTTTAACAACTTTTTGTCCTCAAGCGATCATATTAGATATATTCGATAGATTTTTGGTATGTTTTCATGTCACATCAACTAGTGTTTGTTGGTTTGTTTGGGATTTAATCCCGCATCAGGAACTTAGCTATTATGCGCCAAACGAGGTAAATGTAAAAAGATAAAAGACGAAGAGCCCACAACCATGGTTGTTTAACCTCTGAGCGGCATTTTATTTTGCACACAAAGGACTAAATGGGCCAGGTTATAAGAACCCTAAGGGCTGGGACTAGGTTAGAGGAAGAAGACTCACAAAAAATAGCGTCCCGGCAAAGCCACCAGAGTTATCTTTTACATGTACAGGATATCTATGGATTTCCTTTACACTGAGCCACTGCTTAATGTCCCATGCGATAGCCCCCCCCACCACACACAACTCCCCAGCCTGAGAATACTAAAAGTATGATGGAGGCAAAAATGATTAAATTGATATATATATATTTCAGCATTTTTCAACATTCAAGATTGTTTTTAATTTTAAAGATCTGTGACCTATAAAATGATGGAGGAAATGTTATCCTACAATGGAAATCCAGTTTCTTGTCCCCTCCTTTATTTTTTTGGCCCGACTGAGTGTGAAATCGGAATTTTTAAAAAGCGGCCAATTATTTTATAGAATCACCAAAAAAGCCTGGTGAAAGCAAAAAAATATAACACAAGTGGTTGCATTCGCCCAGGATTTCGAAAATTCCTCAGTCACCTGTGATAAAATAATAAATCATTAAATATAATAATAAAACATTTTACATCTTTTTATCATATCGAAATTGCAAAATTTTGGGGCATGGGAATACAGAAATCAATTAGTATTTTGACACTTAGACTGAACCATACATAAAAATGAAAATGTTTATCATTTTTGTTTATGGAAAAGAAATTAAATTTGCTTAAATGAGAAAACGTTAGTTAGAGACTACAAAGACAAAAAACAAACAATATAAAACCAATTAGTGAATAAACAACTTATGATAGAGCAGTATTGGATTCCCTCTATTTTTAATCACTTGTTCCAAAAAGACTAAAAAAACTTTCAAATCATCAACTTAATATAAAAGACAAAAAACGATAGCTATTCATTAAGGTTGTGACGGTTTTTGATATAAGATGAATCATTATTTATCGAAAGGGAATTCACAAATGAAATAGTGTTTAGACAGTTAGAAGTCCATAAGTAAACATTTTTAACGTTTATTCTCACCAAAAAATGATGAAACTTACTTTAAAGAGGAAAATCTAATTGGAGACTACCAGGTCAAAAAAAAAATCAAATTAGTAAATGAACTTTATTATATAGCAATAATGATTTTTTGTTTTTAATTACTTATTGTTATTTAATTACTTATTATTTTTAATTACTTATCTCTCAAAACATCAACTTGAATGAATGCAAAGCAAAGAAAAAATATAGTTATTCATAAATTTTATGCTTTTTTGAAATAAGATAAAATCACTACTTTTTGAAACAAGGAGGCTGTTATTTGACATTTAGCACTGCAAAGCTTTCATTACTTTTATACACTTGCATTCATTTGACTTCCATCTACCTTTATACATTATCTTTAACAGCTTAGAAAAAAATGGGACTCCTATGAACTAAAAAAGGACGCCATACATCGATTAAAACGTTAAGCTGTGCTCCTTGTGCTATAGCAACAGGCACCACCCAAGATTTAATTTCGGGTTCGGTGTAGGGGAAGGAGGTCAAAGAATTTATTTACGTGGAGGGTTGGGTTGGGTCCCGATACCAAAGGTTTCAAGATCGTATTCCCAGTTTTGGTGGATCGGGAATTAAAACCGCCGGAAGTGTCCGAAATCTCTGGTGGTGCTATAGTCGCATACCTTATGACGATTTATGAGATTTATGAATGGAGGAGCACGTTATCGGTGGGGAGATTATCAGTTGTCCGGTGGGGAGGTTGGGTTGGGTTGTTTCACCTCTGAGCGGCACTTTTTTGCACATCATGGGCTAAATGGCCAGGTCACATGGACCCCGAAGGCTCAGAGAAGGTTGGAGGAGGGGACCCACTGGAACAGCTGTTGGGAGATAGATGGTAGCCTCCCGTCAAGGCCATCCAGCGTGTTCTTTAACGTGCACAGGGTATGTCTCTCCCGCATACGGAGCCACGGCTTAACGTCCCATCCGACGGACGGCGGCCTTTCCAAGCCCATCGGTGTCCCCTACTGACCGTGGGCAGGGCGGGGAATTTTGCGGAGATAAATCTCAACTCTGACCCAGCTGGGACTCTAACCTGGGAACTACAGATTACGAACCTAGCGCGCTACCGACTGAGCCACCCCCCGTCCCCCGGTGAGTATCAGTGGAACAACGTTTAGAATAGGCCCTACTTTTATGGGATTGAAACCTTTACAGTGCACTGGGATGAAGCTGTAGACGAAATTTGATGGTCGTAACTCTCACAGCTTAGGAGGCGTTCTCGAACACCCAGACAAAGAGACAAACTTTCTAAAACATACAATAGAAAAAAAATTCAGATTTGCTGGATGGAGCGTGTATTCCACCAACGGCAGCTATAATATTCTTGACTCCGTTATCCTAGCTTTTGACAAGCACAATAAATTTATGCCAAACTTCAAACCCTCACTATGTTACACACATGGAGTAGAAATTCAGCTCTCAATAATGAATGATGAAAAATATCGAAAAGTTAATAAACGCTACCATTACTTTTCGCACGAAGAATAATTTCCTTTATTACGTTAAAGAACACGCTGGATGGCCTTGATGGGAGGTTATCATCTGTCCTTAACAGCTGTCCAGTGGGTCCCCACCTCCACTCTTCTTTGAGCCCTTGGGGTCCTTGTGATCCGGCCATTTAGCCCATTATATAATATCCTCGTATAATAATTTTTCCAAGAATTTATTTTCGAGATGGGGTGGGTGGGTACGACAACAAAACTTGAGAAGGGTTTCCCAATTACTAAAACATTTAATCGGAAAGTTAGAATGATATTCTATATGGGAAATCTATTTTTAGTGTCAGTTTACTATGGGGCTGAGATAAAATTATAGAAACACAACAGTTTTGGATTTCAAAGCAGGCAGAGAAGTTTGAGATTTTGTAATAACTACCGGATTTTCGAGTGCTTGGTTCCCCCTTCCGCTATTGGATACGCCCTGAAGGTGGTATGATTAATGTAATTTTTAATATCAAGGACTTTAAGTAAATTCCTGTGGTTGTAACGGTCTGTCAGTGGAGGACACCGATGGGCTTGGAAAGGCAGCCGTCTGTCGGATGGGATGTTAAGCCGTGATTTCGTGTGCGGGAGAGCGATACCCTTTGCACGTTAAAAAACACGCTGGATAGCCTTGACGAGAGGCTACATTTATCTCCTAATAGCTGTCCAGTGGATTTCTTTCCTCAACCTCCTCTCAGCATTTGGGGTCTTTATGACATCGGCATTTAGCCCATTTTGTGTAACGAAAATAATACCGTTCAAAGTTAAAACAACCCCGTAATATGCAGGACTACCCACGTAGCTGCATGCTACAAAATGGGAAAGACTAGGCAGCATGCATGCAGCGTGCGGGTTGATACCACTGATTTAAAGAATGCTTTACTGATAATACGAAATACCGTTTATTTCATCAGAAATAAATCTTTAGTGTTGATACGTTGATAACGGCATTCATTCTACATGTACTTATTTAGGGCTTCTCTGCTCTTTAATGAATAGCAGAAAAGCTGAGAGAATGCAGTCCAACAAACGTGAAATAAAAAGCCGCTGTATTCGGCATTTAATTTCTAGTATAGTTATATAATGAAATAATGTCAAGTTATCCGTTAACCCCACTCTGCACTTGGTAGGAAAAGATACATAGATTAGTAGTATCCTGTAGACATGGAACTCATGAAATAATGAGCTGAAAAACAATTGGTTTCGCCATGAGTGTGATTCGAACCCACGTCTCCAGGAAACATGTCTGTTATGTTAACCACTACACCATCCAGGAAACATGATTGTTATGCTAACCACTACACCATCAATGGCTAACCAATTCTCAGCTTAGTGACCTTATAAACTTTCCGGATTTATTTGATTCGCAAAGTGGCGCCACCTATCCGGGAAGTAGACAACTCTGTTGTCTCATTAGAGATGGAATTAATATTTGTCACTCACGTTCAGGGCGTTAAATCAATTAATCAGTAGTAAAGAATCACAGGATAATTCATGTAGACATGGAAATCATGAAACAATGAGCTGAAAAAAATTGGTTTTGCCATGAGTTGGATTCGAACCCACGTCTCCAGGAAAATGTTTTCACTGGACTTATCCTGTGATTCTTTACTACTGAATTATTGATTTAACGCCCTGAGCGTGAGTGACAAATATTAATTCCAACTCGAATGAGGCAACAGAGTTGTCCACTTCCCGGATAGATGGCGCCACTGTGCGAATCAAATAAATAAATACGGAAAGTTATAAGGTCACTAAACTGAGAAAAGGTTAGACATTGATGGTGTAGTGTTTAGCATAGCAGGCATGTTTCCTGGAGACGTGAGTTCGAATCCCACTCATGACAAAACCAATTTTTTTCAGCTCATTATTTCATGAGTTACACATAGATTAGCTTGGAAAGGTCTCATTTTTCGGATTAAACGTTAATCCGCAGCAGTGTGTGCAAGAGCGTACGTTAAATAGTACACTACTGTTTTCTACCTGTTGCCCAGGGGTTTCCTTCCTCCACTCAATTCTGAGACCTTGGAATTTTTATGATGACATTTAGTTCATTATATGCGCAAAAGTGTCATTCACAGATAAAGCAACCCATCGAAACTCAATTTAGTCTATAATAAAAGGTGCTCGTGTGTGTCTGTGGCGCCATAACTCATCTGGAATTCATAGAAGATTTTGGGTTGTTTTACCTCTGAGCGGCACTTTTTTTGCACACCATGGGCTAAATGGCCAGGTCACATGGACCCCGAAGGCTCAGAGAAGATTGGGGGAGGGGACCCACTGGAACAGCTGTTGGGAGACAGATGGTAGTCCCCCGTCAAGGCCATCCAGCGTGTTCTTTAACGTGCACAGGGTATGCTCTCCCGCTTACGGGCCACTACTTAACGTCCCATCCGACGGACGGCGGCTTTTCCAAGCCCATCGGTGTCCCCTACTGATCGTGGGCAGGGCGGGGAATTTTGCGGAGATAAATCTCAACGCTGACCCAACTGGAACTCGAACCCGGGAACTACAGATTACGAGCCTGGCGCGCTACCGACTGAGCCACCCCCGCCCCTTCATAGAAGATGCTTCGAATTTTCGGAGAAAGTTTCTGGTTGT
Organism: Ryuthela nishihirai; assembly: GCA_038380435.1. Classification (NCBI taxonomy): domain Eukaryota; kingdom Metazoa; phylum Arthropoda; class Arachnida; order Araneae; family Heptathelidae; genus Ryuthela; species Ryuthela nishihirai. The sequence goes on along the minus strand of JAWZYU010000018.1, from coordinate 38,651,026 downwards.
AGTCCGGGTTGTAGTGGCAAATTTCAAATCGAAGTTCCAAGAGAGAGGGCTTACAAGAAGCAAAAATATTCACCATGCTATTCCTATCGTAAACGGTAATCGCTGTCAAATTTATTGTTGCCATTTACAGCTCCCTAACTATTAACGTAAGAGTATAAAAACATTTAAATCTGCTACCATTGCCAGATTCTCCACATTTCCAAAAATTATTATTTTAAGGAGTCGCATTGCAGCTAAGGACCTGAATTTTTAATACAAACCTGGGACAGGCAGGTGGAACACGCCTGTGAAATTTGGGAACGTTCGGTCAAGCACATTGGGAACCACAGAGTATCAAAAGCTGTAGAAATAAAAATTTTGATTGTTTCCGGCGAAGTCACGGGTTATGAGAACGCGAGTAGACGTCATGACGACCTGAGCAACATAGGGAAATTCCATGTTATGTTGAATCTGTGCTAAAGTGTCGGGGGGCGGGCAGAACTCACAAAACTAACCTTTACTGCAGCCAAAAACGAAATATGCAGATTAAAAGTGAGACCAGGGCAGCACCAGGTGCAATTCAGCTAATGCATATTAAAAAAAATACACTTTCATCCCCTAAAAATTAATAACTAGGCATATTAGAATATAGAAGAATTAGGTTATTTTACCTCTGATCAGAACTTTTTTTGCATATAGTGATCTAAATGGCCAGGTTGGGTTGGATTGCTTTACCTCTGTGCGGCACTTTTTTGTACAACATGGACTAAATGACCAGGTGACAAGGACCCCGAAGGTTCAGAGAAGGTTGGGGAGGGGACCCACTGGAACAGCTGTTGGGAGACAGATGGTAGCCTCCCGTCAAGGCCATCCAGCGTTTTCTTTAATTTACAGAGGGTATGGCTCTCCCGCACACGGGGCCACGGCTTAACTTCCCAGCTGACGGACGGCGGCCCCTTCCAAGCCCATCGGTGTCCCCTACTGACCGTGTACTGGGTGGGGAATTTTACGGAGAAAAATCTCAACGCTGACCCAGCTGGGACTTGAACCTGGGAACTACAGATTACGAGACTGGCGCGCTACCGACTGAGCCACCCCCGCCCCCAAATGGTCAGATCATACCCAAAGGCTTAGAAAAGGTTGGTAAAGGGCATCCATTGCACAACTATTAGGAGATGGAAGCATCCCATCAAAATATTCATCGTGTTCTTTAACGTGCATAGGGAATAGACACCTGCACACAGTATCACAGCTTAACGTCCCATCCGATGGTGGTCTTTCCAAGCCAACAAGATCCCCTTTCTGACAGAGAGAAGAACGGGTGGAGAAAATTCTCAACGTAGTCCCAGTTGGGATTCGAACCTGGAAACTTCAGATTGCGAGCCTGGTGCAGTACCAACTGAGCCAACCCCCTTCCTCAATTGTGACGAGTAGCAGCGTGCAGAAATTTCTTCGGTTAGTAATTGATTCGACTGCTGTTATTCGATGCGAAAATATGAATAGGATAATCAGCTGCCAATATAACAACAACATCATCGCACCACCCCAACCTCGTATACATTTTAATCTTATATGAGAGCACTTAAAGTATGAGATGAAAAAGAAAAAAGCAAATATTCATACATTCCCTGGCGCATCTTCCGCAACCTCTCTTTTATGTGGTGGAAATCAGGCCGCATCTCCGGCCGCTCGTGCCAGGCATCCCTCATCGTATTCAAAACATAATCTTGGCATTCAAGATATTCCGTCGGCGGCCTGAATGGTTCTTCATCGCCAGGGTTCTCCTTTACCAAACAGATTATCTCTGCAAAAGAAATATAAGATATTCTGTCAATCCATTTTTCTATCAGATGAACATTTCATAGAAAACCTGTTAACAGAAAAGGAAATTATCTAATATAGGAAAGGTACGGTGTGTCATCTTTAAATTATTTCCATGACTGGTACAGGAATAAGGAAGAGGTTCTACTTGCTTTAATATTTTAAGAGGCCTAGATTTTTTTTGCTTTTCGTTCCTCTGATATCAGTTTTGAAAAAAAATATGAGATTACTGCTTAGAAAAGGTTATTAAAAACAGATTATGATATTACACTAATGATATAAATTTTTGAACTGAAAAGTTAGTAAATAACTAGAAGGATGCATATTACCTCTGGCGCATATGAGAATCTGGTTTTCAAAGAGAATGAAGTTTTTCCTTTACCGTGGCTAGCGCGCTTAGCTACTGATCTAAGGGACCTGGGTTCGAGTACCGGGTAAGGCATGGATGTTCGTGTTGTTTTTCTGCTGAGGTCCTGCCAACCTCTCAGATTCTTCTACTATGGCATATAAACTGACAGGCTCCTGTCAGACCTCTTTGGCAATCAGCTGCTTGAGGGGGGTATTTTTTAATGTTTTATTCTTAAAAGTTTTAAATTGAGCTAGCGGATGATGGGGAAAGTTTCAAAAAGTATTTCATTAGTAATCATACATCATAAAAGTATTCGTCTTTTAATTCTTAATTCTAAAAAGTTGCATTTCCTACACCTGTCTCAGAAAAGTGGGTAGATTATTGATGCAAAGCGGAAATCTCTTAAAAATTACCACCAATTTTAAAAATTTCTGCCTTATGTATATTATTTGTGAAACTCATTAACTGGGTTTGGGAGAGCAGGAAGCCCAATGTTGAAGGGTTTCTAACCTTCCCATCACATTTTATCATATCATTAACAGGTTTGCCGTTTTATATTTGGTGATCTGTAAAGGTATGCATATACAGTATGTTAAAACTACAAAGTATTTGAAAAATGCGAATTGTAACATTTAATTTGTACCAATCAAATTAAAAAAGAGTTTTCTAATTATCATTTCCATTGTTTCCAATGGAAACTTCATGAGGTTCACTATCATTAATACATCGTTGCAATATTCGTTCGAAATTTTGGAATTTTCAAACTTTTTCACCGGTACGGAGCGCAATTATAGTGTTCGAAAGATTCAGAAAGTGCGAATCGTAATATTTTATCAATTTCTACCTAACCTTAAAAAAGATTTTTTCATTTATCTCCAAATACAAAAAATTATCTTCTAAAACAAAAAAATTGCGTTTTCCCGTTTCACTCCCCCTCCCCCGCCCGTGTGTCTAAGAGGTCAATTCATTGTTGTCAATGAATTCTTCATCGCGACGTTAATATTCCACCACCAAAATTTCTACCTTAAATCCTCGTTTGCAATATTAGTTTGGAATTTGCAAATTTTTACAACGTTAGGAAGCTCAATTATAGTTTTCGTAAGATTTAAAATGTTGAATCATAATATTTTATCAATTCCTATATAATCAAAAAATAATATTTCATTTATCTCTAAAAAAACAAACGATTATGTTGCAAAAACTAAAAAGGTTTTTTTTCTCACTCCCTCTGGGTCTAAGGGGTCAACTCATTGCTAGCAATGAAAACTTCGTGATCATCACATTTCACCACTAAAATTTCAAATTCATGGCATAAATACATCGTTTGCAAGATTCGTTTGAAATTTCGGATTTTCCAACATTTTCCACCGCTAGAGAGCGTAATTATAGTTTTAGAGAGATTCGGAAAGTGCATATCGTAATATGTCATCAACACCTATCCAACACAAAAATAATTTTTAATTCAGAGATAAATTAAAGATTAATAACAAGGCCACGAAGAAAGCGAAACTTCAGCAGAAATTTTACTAAAGGAGCCAACCAATGCCTTATCCAAACCCAGACCCTTTAGCTACTCATTCTGTCACTGAGACATTCGGACTAAAATATATAATTTACATATTTGGTTAAAGTTAATGTCTACAGACGGACAGAGAGGCAAACGATAAAGCGTAATTGAAAGCTCAACACATTTTAGTGATAATTTCTCTTCAGAAATATATTGCCAACTCTTAAAATTATGAGTAAGATTGCAACTTTAGTACGTAAATAATTTTACGATTGCAAAAGATTTGCAATCAAAGATTTTTTCATTTGACTACTCTTGTGAGACTTCAGCTCACAAGAGTAGTCAAATGTATTGTTAAAATATATTGTATGCTGTTAAACATTATCTGAAAAAAAATTATCTATCTATCTGTCAGGCTAGAGGCCTTTTTAAATATTTTTTTTGTTCGGGTTTTGTATGTTATTTTGGATTTCACCAAAATGGGCATATGCTACGTGGGAGGCCCTCTGTCCCACCATCTGGAAAGTGAATTGAAGTAGCAGTGTCCGGGGAACGGCTAGCGTCCGCTGACAAGTGACTCCTAACCCGGAGGCTAGCGGACTTCCCAGATGGTCGAGGCGGAGAGAGAAAGAGAAAGGGTTGGCAACAACGAGGAGGAGAACAGAGCCAGTCGAAGGACGAACGCGTGAAGACGTAAAATTGTAAAGCTGGTAAATGCCGACTGGAAATAACGGCATTGGGCTCTGTGAATACAGCTGAACAGGCATAGTAAGCTGGTGTTGATGCAATGCTATGTAATTGAGCATATGTCCTTGTCTATCAAGCATGTTTGGAAGGTTTAATAAATAATTGTTATATTTAAGTAAAAGCTGAAGTTGAACCAATTTATTGTGGAGGAGCCTCAGTATTGAGTCCCTGCATTATGACAAAATCTTTGATTTTTTGTTCTGAAAGACCCTTTCACCTGTCGCATATTGCGATCGAACCGGAGGGACATTCCTAAGTGATCCCAATAGACAGACAACCGAAGAAGTAACATCACACTATCTATCTATCTATAAAATATGTATTTGTTTATTTTGAGACGGTGAAGCAGTATTTCGAAGAGACTTTAGCCAAATATGTAAATTATATATTTTACTCCGAATGTCTCAGTGACAGAATGAGTAGCTAAAAGGTCTGGGTTTGGATAATGCGTTGATTATCTTCTTTAGTGAAATTTCTGCTGAAGTTTCGCTTTCTTAAGAGATATTCTACATTGCATATTCTTTTGGTATGTTACTGTTAAACCTTCGTAGCAAGTTGACCCCCTGAAGAATAATTCATACCCTTTTTCTATATATGTCTGTAACTCCATTGTATGTTTCCCAAACTTTGGGTTACTTTACCTCTGAGCACACAATAGGTTAAATGGTCATGTCACGAGGACTTCGAGGGATCAGAGAAGATTGATGGAAGGAGACCCACTGGACAGCTGTTAGGAGACAGATGGTAGCCACCAGTCGAGGTCATCCAGTGTGTTCTTCAACGTGCACAGAGTATGACTCTTCAGCACACTGAGCCACTGCTTAACGTCCCATTTGACGGACAGCGGCGTTTCAAAAACCATCGGTGTCTGTTACTGACCGAGGGAAACGCAGGGAGATATGCGTAGACTAGGAGTTATCAACATGGCATACGCGATACATTTTTTTGGGGTACGTCGTCGTGAGAATTGAAAAGTCACTAGATATATGTTATATGTTGATATATTTGATATATATATATGTTTTATTTTCTTCCCATTGTTATACTATAACTATAGTTTTATTCATCTATACAAGGGGTATGCTAGTTACATACACATTTCCAGGGGGTACGTGAAGCATAAAAGTTTGAGTTGGATTGTTTTACCTCTGAGCGGCCACTTTTTTGCACACCATGGGCTAAATTACCAGGCTACAAGGACCCGAAGGCTCAGAGAAGGTTGGGGGTGGGGACCCACTGGAACAACTGTTGGGCCATCCAGCGTGTTCTTTCATGTGCACAGGGTATGGCTCTCCCGTCAAAGCCATCCAGCATGTTCTTTCACGTGCACAAGGTATGGCTCTCCCGCACACGAGGCCACGGCTTAACGTCCCATCCGATGGACGGCGGTCTTTCCAAGCCCTTCGGTGTCCCCTACATAAAAGTTTGAGAACCACTGGCGTAGACAAATTTCAACGCTGGTCCAGACGGGACTCAAACCTTGGAACTACATATTACGACCCTATCACGCTACCAATTGAGCCCACCACCCCTTCCACTATTACCTTTTCATGTTCTCAAATCCTAATAATAATCTTCTTGGATCTCATTTTGAGTCAATTGGAGGCATTCACAGAGAACAATGTGACAGCAGTAGACAGAGGATTTGTAGGAAATAACTTCCAGCAATGTTTTCAGTGATAGCCTAGCTGTTGGGATGTCTATATAAAGTCACAAGAAGAGCACTTTGAGTGATAACTTACACTGAAGGTTATATAAAATAAATAAATACCCCCTCAAGCAGCTGCTTGCCACATGATAGGAGCCTGTCAGTTTATATGACATAGTAAAAGGTCTGAGAGGATGGCAGACCATCAGCAGAAAAACGACACAAACAGCATGCCTTACCCGGGGCTCGAACCCAGGTCCCTTAGATCAGTAGCCAATTTTAGTGATAATATTTTTTTTATATAATAAGTCCGTTTACTTTATTGGCACACTACGTTTTATTTTGAAAGATAACCGCATACAATTATTTGCTTAGCTCAATTTTTACCCCTTTTTGGGCTAATGGGTTGTATTACCTCTGAGTAGAACTTTTTTTGCTCTCAATGGCTAGGTCACGTCGCATCCGAAGGACGGCGGTATTTCCAAGCCCAACGCTGTCTCCGGTTTCGCGGAAGGCAGAACGGGAGTTACCGGAGAAAGTTCTCAACTCAGATACAGTTGAGACTCGAACCTGGGAATTACAGATTACAAGCCTGTCTGGCTAACCGGTTGAGCCAAATCCCCACCCCCTCCAGACACATCTACGGCGAAGAGGAAAACTTCTCGTTTGTTTAAAACGAGCATTTCATGATCGCCAAAGGCGATTGGAAGTTCTAGGTCTATATAATTCGCTTTTCTGTAACACGTCGACTTTGGAATAACATCAAAAACAAAAATGGAAAATATAACGCGACAGGGAAAAAGAAATCTTTTAACTCTGTTTTTTTATGGTTTTTGTTAGGTTATTTTACCTCTGAACGGCGTTTTTTGCACGCAATGGTCTTAAAGGCCACGTCACAAGAACACCGAGAGTTCAGAAGGAAGTTTGGGAATAGTAAGCCACTGGAGACCTATTGGTGGAATAACACCACGTCAAGGAAAACTAGAGTATTTTTAAAGTGCACAGTGAATGGTTCTCCAGCAAATGGTAGGTTTTGCTCCCCAAATCTTTTTTTTTTATACAATACACATACATGAACCTCAAGACACTTACATGAACACAATACACACGCATATATGAACACAATACACATATACATGAACACAATATACATAATACACATATACATGAACACAATATACATAATACACATATACATGAACACAATATACATAATACACATATACATGAACACAATATACATAATACACATATACATATACATGAACACAATACACATATACATGAACACAATAGGAGGCGGGGGTGGCTCAGTCGGTAGCGCGCAAGGCTCGTAATCTGTAGTTCCCAGGTTCGAGTCCCAGCTGGGTCAGCGTTGAGATTTATCTCCGCAAAATTCCCCCCCCCTGCCCACGGTCAGTAGGGGACACCGATGGGCTTGGAAGGGCCGATGTCCGTCGGATGGGACGTTAAGCCGTGGCCTGGTGTGCGATAGAGCCATACCCTGTGCACGTTAAAGAACACGCTGGATGGCCTTGACGGGAGGCTACCATCTGTCTCCCAACAGCTGTTCCAGTGGGTCCCCTCCCCCAACCTTCTCTGAGCCTTCGTGGTCCATGTGACCTGGCCATTTAGCCCATGGTGTGCAAAAAAGTGCCGCTCAGAGGTAAAACAACCCAACCCATGAACACAATATACATAATACACATATACATACATGAACACTACACATAATACACATACATGAACATAATACACATATACATATACACATACATGAACACAATACACATAATACACATATACATGAACATAATACGCATAAATACATAATACACATATGTGAACACAATACACATAATACACATATACACATACATGAACACAATACACATAATATACATAAACACATAATATACATAAACACATAATACACATATACACAATACACATAATATATGGGGCGGTGGTGGCTCAGTCGGTAGCGCGCCAGGCTCGTAATCTGTAGTTCCCAGGTTCGAGTCCCAGCTGGGTCAGCGTTGAGATTTATCTCCGCAAAATTCCCCGCCCTGCCCACGGTCAGTAGGGGACACCGATGGGCTTGGAAAGGCCGCCGTCCGTCGGATGGGACGTTAAGCCGTGGCCCCGTGTGCGGGAGAGCCATACCCTGTGCACGTTAAAGAACACGCTGGATGGCCTTGACGGGAGGCTACCATCTGTCTCCCAACAGCTGTTCCAGTGGGTCCCCTCCCCCAACCTTCTCTGAGCCTTCGGGGTCCATGTGACCTGGCCATTTAGCCCATGGTGTGCAAAAAAGTGCCGCTCAGAGGTAAAACAACCCAACCCAACCCACATAATATACATAAACACATATACACAATACACATACATGACCTCAAGAATTCAGAGAATGTTTGGAAAGGGAGTACTGGACTTTTGTTAAGTTACAGGTGTAATCTCTCCAAGCAACGCCATCCAGAGTGTTTTTAACGAGCACAGGGTATGTATGGTTCTGCAGCACACGGGACCACTGCTTTACACCCCATACAACGGACGGCGGCCTTACCAAGCCCAATGCTGTTCCCTTTCTAATCGAGAGCAGATTGAGGGTTAGAAAAGACAAATCTCAGCATTTTCACAGTTGGATCTCGAACCTGGGAACTGCAAATTATGAACCTCGAGCGCTACAGTCTGAGCCAACCACACTCGTTGGTTTAGTGAAAATTACAAATTACCACGGAAAAGCATATAATGCAAAATGTTTCATTTTTACAGTAAAGATCGAATTATTTTAAAAATAAGCAAGAAATTTACAAATTACATTAAATTGCATAAATGTTGTATGTTGTTATTTATTAGCGAAATTAAATAAAAGCTAACGGAAACATAGCTCTCAGTTTGAATTAAATGTAAGAATTCCCCACAATTGTTAAATTTCAAGGGAAACTTTTTATTGTTTCTATATTTAACGAGTGTTTTTATGCAGAAACACCTTGCAAACCCCAAATAAACATGAGATAAACCGTAAAGATCTTGCGTGGGATGCTGTTTTCATTTTCTGCTTCATTTGAATAAAACTGATATTGAATGTGGGTAAAGATTAGATTTGCCAAATGTGACATTAGCATTAACATAAGTAAGTAGTGAGGGCCATTAGTTCAATCCTCTTTCTTTTACTAAATGTCGTTGACAAAGTAAATTTTCTTTTACTTCCTAAATGATGATCGTTATTTCTCTTTCAGTGCACGCCTAGCTGATACCAATTCACACTCCGATCACGTCTTCTTATGCGAATCATCTTTCATCCTTAACAGCAGACCAGATTCACCGACCAATCTTCTTCCTGTGAGAAACTGGAACCACTCAGAAGACGTGGAAAGAAAGCCAATAAATAAATTGTTCTTATGAAAGTTGTCGATTCTAAACCAGTAGCTCATCATCATCCTTAAGCAGTCATGGGCTAGGAAGGTGGTCATTCAAATGAAGTCATGGGCTAGGAAGGTGGTCATTCAAATGAAGTCATGGGCTAGGAAGGTGGTCATTCAAATGAAGTCATGGGCTAGGAAGGTGGTCATTCAAATGAAGTCATGGGCTAGGAAGGTGGTTCAATTAGAATGTGCAATTTAGTTCTCCAAACACATCTGTCTTGAGCTATATCTTCTGCATCTGGTTACTGTACAATTTTAACAAGGTCTTGTTTCACATTCACCTGTCTACCACATCCTAGGTCTCCTCCTCTTTCTGAGGCCTTTAAGCAAACTGTACATAGCCGTATTCGCTAATCTATAATTATACATGCGGGCAACTTGGTGAAACTAATGTAGTCTCTCTCTCTCTGCCAATGTGCTGCTCAAAGGAGGTTGCAGACTCCTTTGCCTAACCTCATCATTAGTTACAAAGTTAAACCACCTAATACCCAAGATACTGCGTAAGCATCTAGAATCAAAAGCATCTAGTTTTCTGTTAACTTGTTTACAAAGTGTCCAAGTTTCACTACCATAACAAACCCTAGAAAGAACCAAACTATTATACAATAACTTATAATGAAAGATGATAGTCTAATTTCAGTCTTTAGGTATATTCGACTATTTCTCCACACTCTCCATAGATTCTTAAAAGTCCCGGCAGCAATCCCCTATTCGTCTGTTAATCTCATGCCGCACAACACCAGTATCTGTTACATAGCTCCCAAGGTAATTAAACTGTGACAGCTGCTCAAGACTGCAACCATTCAGATTAACTGAATCACAGCCTGCCTGACAAATTTTCATCACTTACTCTACTACCAGCCTCATCAACAGCTTGAATGAAAGAATTCATCTCATCAACATTATTTGCCAAAAGGGATAAATCACCAAAAAAAAATCATTTTCTAAATCAGAAATTTTCGTATATCCAGAACTTTTAAAGCCAAAATCTTTTCCTTGCAGTGAACGTTCTCCTAAGATATCAATAACTAAAGAGGAAAGGAGACAAAATGCTCCCTTATCGAACACCAGAAGCAATGCTAAACCAATTGATTATAAGCTTCACCAATTTTCAAACACGACTCGTGTGGTGTTATTATAGAGAGCTTTCATTATGTAAACTAACTTATCAGGTATGTCATATATCTCACTATCAAACACAAATTATGACGATCAACAGAGTCGAAAGCTCTTTTTGAAATCAACAAAGCTAACAACCAAAGGTTTCTGAAACTCTAAACATTTCTCAAGAATCTGCCTAAGTGAAAATATCTGATCTACACATCCCCTACCACTTCTGAATTCACATTACTCATCACGCAATTTACTGTCAACCAGATTCTTAATTCTATTAAGCACAATCATGCAAAGAACGTTACCTGGAACAGAAAGTAGGCTGATATCCCTATAGTTATCATAAGAACTGCGATCACCTTTCTTAAAAATAGGTACAATAACAGCTCTAATAAAATCTTTAGGAACAATGCCTTTATCGTAAAAGGACATTCAAAATTTTAGTTCGCCATTGTGATAATAATTATTTTTTGCAACGATTAAGATTGAAATGGGCGAGTTGTGATGTGTTGCTTTTTTTCTCATGGGAACTTCTTTTGGACACACATAGAGCTAAATGGCCAGTTCACAAGGATTCCAAAGTCTCGGAGAAGGCTATCCACTGGACAGCTTTTACGAGGGAGATGGAATCCTTCCGTCAAGGTTTGGGTTGTTTTTCCTCTGAGCGGCACTTTTTTGCACACAATGGGCTAAATGGCCAGGTCACATGGACCTCGAAGGCTCAGAGAAGGTTGGGGGAGGGGACCCACTGGAACAGCTGTTGGGAGACAGATGGTAGCCTCCCGTCAAGGCCATTCAGCGTGTTCTTTAACATGCACAGGGTATGGCTCTCCCACATACGGGGACACGGCTTAACGTGCCCATCCGACGGACGGCGGCCTTTCCAAGCCCATCGGTGTCCCCTACTGACCGTGAGCAGGGCGGGGAAATTTGCGGAGATAAATCTCAACGCTGACCCAGCTGGGACTCGAACCTGGGAACTGCAGATTACGAGCCTGACGCGCTACCGACTGAGCCACCCCCGCCCCTCCCGTCAAGGACATACAGGTATTCTTGAAATACACAAGGTATGGCTCTTTTTGCATATAGAACCAGCTTTCCGTCATATCCGACGGAGGGCGGTCTTCCGAAGCCTCTCGGTGTTCCGCTTTCTGACCTAGGACAAGGTGAGATGTTTTGAGGAGATAAATCTGAACGCTGGCCCAGGTGGAACTCGAAGGTGGGAAATGCAGATTGCGTGCCTGACGCGCTACTGACTAAGCCAACTCTCACCTCCAAAAAGGTGTGAATACTACCAATAGTTCGAAATATAACTGGTTTTGATAAGTGGGAATAATGTGTCATTTAACTTTAAGAATAATAAAATATAATTTTCTCTAAATCGTGGGGCGGGGGTGGCTCAGTCGGTAGCGCGTCAGGCTCGTAATCTGTAGTTCCCAGGTTCGAGTCCCAGCTGGGTCAGCGTTGAGGTTTATCTCCACAAAATTCCCCGCCCTGCCCACGGTCAGTAGGGGACACCGACGGGCTTGGAAAGGCCGCCGTCCGTCGGATGGGACGTTAAGCCTTGGTCCCGTGTGCGGGAGAGCCATACCCTGTGCACGTTAAAGAACACGCTGGATGGCCTTGACGGGAGGCTACCATCTGTCTCCCAACAGCTATTCCAGTGGGTCCCCTCCCCCAACCTTCTCTGAGCCTTCGGGGTCCATGTGACCTGGCCATTTAGCCCATGGTGTGCAAAAAAGTGCCGCTCAGAGGTAAAACAATCCAATCCAATCTCTAAGTCGTATAATACGGAATCAAGGGTGAATATTTTAATAGTCGTTCATTTTTAGTTAAAACTTATAAAAGAATAAAAGAGGATTTAGTTTTGCGAAAATTCGAAAATTTTGCTCAGTTTAACTAAAGAGAAATACACGGTTACGAAACACATTTACAGAAAAGGCTTACGGTATTTTTCAAAAGAAATGAAACTAGTTTTTTTTTATTTGCGATGCTCTAAAAACTCACGTCGGTGGCATAGTGATATGTCGCTGGTTCATCATGACTCTAGAACTGTCGAGTTTTGAATTTCGGGTTGGAAACATAATTGCTTGTTCTGATATCAAATGCAAGCTTTGTGGGTCTGATCACAGGTAAAATAAAAAAAGTGCGCTCGAGGCATCTTTAGCAATGTTAACGTCAAGGTTCTGTTTGCCCGTATGAAACGTAAGCACCACTTATTGATTTACCGCTAATAAATTGTTAAATTTTACTTTTTCTTTAGTAGCCTCAAAACTGAGGGACAGGTGTTGGCTCTCGGTAGCATAGCAGACTCGTAATCTTCAGTTCCTAGATTCGAGTATCAACCGTGCCCGAATTGAGATTTATCTCATTTAACTCTCACCCTGTTCTGAGCGAAAAAGGGGACACTTATGGGCTTCGAAGGACCCCCGTCCATCGTATGCGACATTCAACCGTGGCGCCTTGTGCTGAATAACTATACTCAACGTACGTTATAGAATATATTGAATGGCCTTGACGGCAGGTTTCGATCTGTATCCATACACTTTCTAGTGGATTCCCTTCATAGACCTTCTCTGAGCCTTTAGAGTCCTTGTAACCTAGCCATTTAGTCCATTGTGCGCAGGGGCGGGGGTGGCTCAGTCGGTAGCGCGCCAGGCTCGTAATCTGCAGTTCCCAGGTTCGAGTCCCAGCTGGATGCGTTGAGATTTATCTCCGCAAAATTCCCCGCCCTGCCCATGGTCAGTAGGGGACACCGATGGGCTTGGAAAGGCCGCCGTCCGTCGGATGGGACGTTAAGCCGTGGCTCCGTGTGAGGGAAAGACATACCCTGTGCACGTTAAAGAACACGCTGGATGGCCTTGACGGGAGGCTACCATCTGTCTCCCAACAGCTGTTCCAGTGGGTCCCCAACCTTCTCTGAGCCTTCGGGTCCATATCACCTGGCCATTTAGCCCATGGTGTTCAAAAAAGTGCCGCTCAGAGGTAAAACAAAACGTTGGGTGCGCTTTTTCCATTGTGCGAAAAAAGCGCACCCAAGAGATAAAAACAACTCTAAAAAGGCTCACTTTATAGACTTTTAAGTATTCTTCAATTTCAGAAATCAGGAATTCTTTTGGTTTCTCATTCCCCACAGTTAGAAAGCGTCCCAATACTTTTAGGAACTTAGTGTACATTCCCATACGAGAAAAGGAGTATTCTCGTATTCATGAGAACGGTTTCTAATATGATCTTACGATATAATAAGATAAGCGAATAGATGTAAGTGTGAAGAGAGAAATAAGAATTTGCTGCTAACCAGGGTTTTCCGATCCAATGCAACGCATCCGACATACAGAATCTACAGTCAACATCGGTCAACAAGGAGGGCCGCCCGCATGCAGTATGCAATAGGGAGAGCTCCCGGGAGTCCAAACAATCAGGGAGCATTCATTGGAGAGGAAAATCCGTTGTTTCGAATGCCATACGAAAAGGTCGATTTGGTTTTCCCTTTCTCGTGTTTACTGAAGCTACGTCAAACCTTGGCGGGTAGAAGTGAACCGAACGATGAAATTACGGAAGGGACCGGAGGAGGTAGAGAGAAGAGAAAATGGGAAGAGCAGGCAAGTGGAGATTCAACTGTTTACTATAGAAAAGTTGGGATAATTTGGATGGCGTTAACTGATCTTAATGGCAGCTGTCATAAGAGAAACTTCTCCTGGAGAGAGAAGGCGGGAATCAGTTTGGAATCCTTGTGATTCGTCGGCAGTATTACTGTTTGTGTTGTATTGTTTTACCTCTGAGCGGCACTTTTTGCACACCATGGGCTAAATGGCCAGGTCACATGGACCCCAAAGGCTCAGAGAAGGCTGGGGGAGGGGACCCACTGGAACAGCTGTTGGGAGACAGATGGTAGCCTCCCGTCAAGGTCATCCAGCGTGTTCTTTAACGTGCACAGGGTATGGCTCTCCCGCACACGGGGCCACGGCTTAGCGTCCCATACGACAGACGGCGGTCTTTCCAAGCCCATCGGTGTCCCCTACTGACCGTGGGCAGGGCGGATAATTTTGCGGAGATAAATCTCAACGCTGACCCAGCTGGGACTCGAACCTGGGAACTACAGATTACGAGCCTGGCGCGCTACCGACTGAGCCACTCCCGCCCCAGGCAGTATTACTGAAAACTCAAAGTATTTGCATTAGCCTCAGTTGCACTTTAAAACGAAGATAAAGTTCTAAGCTTACAGCAGTTCAACCCAAGCTTAGTGAAGAGCTACTACGAAAAAATGATCGAGTTAAAAACGAAAGCGTACGTTTCTAATGACTAATGAATAGAAAAAACAACAACGTTTTTTCAAGGAATCAAGACAAAAATATGTTTTTAATGAGTATTATGAATTAGCAAAATCGTTTAGTAATTCACCTAAAAATGTTTGGTTAAAAATTGTAAGAAATGAATCAGATTCAGTATATTGATTATTCCAGCAGCAAGTTCGTTTGAGGGGCGGAGGTACTCAATCCATAGCGTGCCAAGCTCATTATCCGGGTTCGAGTCCCATCTGGGCTAGCGTTGAAATTTTTCTCCGCAAAATTCTCCGCCATGCCTCGATCAGTAGGGGGAGACCGATGGATTTATAAAGTCCTCTGATGCGACGTTAAGCTGTGTCCGAGTGCGGAAGATCCATATTCTCTGCCCGTTAAAGGTCACGCAGGATGGGTTGGGTTGTTTTACCTCTGAGCGGCACTTTTTTGCACACAATGGGCTAAATGGCCAGGTCACATGGACCCCGAAGGCTCAGAGAAGGTTGGGGGAGGGGACCCACTGGAATAGCTGATGGTAGCCTCCCGTCAAGGCCATCCAGCGTGTTATTTAACGTGCACAGGTTATGGCTCTCCCAAACACGGGGCCACGGCTTAACGTCCCATCCGACGGACAGCGGCCTTTCAAAGCCCATCGGTGTCCCCTACTGACCGTGGGCAGGGCGGGGAATTTTGCGGAGATAAATCTGAACGCTGACCCAACTGGGACTCGAACCTGGGAACTACAGATTACGAGCCTGACGCGCTACCAACTGAGCCATCCCCGCCCCCCCACGTAGGATGGACTTGACAGGAGGCTATTATCTGTCTCTTAACAACTTTCCCTCAAACTTCTCTGGGCCATCGTGGTTCTTGTAACTTGGCCATTTAGCCTATTCTATGCAAAAAAAAAGGTCCCGCTCAGAGATAATAACAACGAAAAATTCTTTTGCATTGAGCCAGGGTTAGACAGTCCTCGTTAAGAGGAAGAACAGAGAAACAGTTATGTGATTCATACGGTAATTTAACAGACATGCAGAAAGCCAATACTTTTAATTGGATTACTTCCAATATGCGAAAAGCTAGAACACATCGTTGTTATCAAGTAATTCTTTGTGAAGTATATTCAAATAATGATTTAAAGTTTGCAAATGCCGTAAAAATCTACGATATCGATTACTCTTATACACAAATTTGATATAGAGATCATAAATAAAGTTAAAATTAGCCATGATATGTTGATGTCATTGAAGGATATATATCGGATTGTAAATTTATCAAATATTATATATTGGGGTGGAGGTTGGTTTAGTCGCTAGCACGCCAGGCTCGTAATCTGCAGTTCGCAAGTTCGAGGCACAAGTCTTCTAGTTTCGAGATTTATCTCCGCTAATCCTCACCCAGCTTTCGGTGTGAAAGAAACACCGATGGGCCTGGAAAGCGTACCATTGGTCGAATTGGACGCTAAGCCGTGGCCGCTGGTACAATAAAGACATACCCTGTGCATCTTAACAAATGGGGCGGGGGTCGGTAGCGCGCCAGGCTCGTAATCTGTAGTTCCCAGGTTCGAGTCCCAGCTGGGTCAGCGTTGAGATTTATCTCCGCAAAAATTCCCCGCCCTGCCCACGGTTAGTAGGGGACACCGATTGGGCTTGGAAAGGCCGCCGTCCGTTGGATGGGACGTTAATCCATGGCCCCGTGTGCGGGAGAGCCATACCGTGTGCACGTTAAAGAACACGCTTGATGGCCTTCACGGGAGGCTACCATTTGTCTCCCAACAGCTGTTCCAGTGGGTCCCCTCCCCCAACCTTCTCTGAGCCTTCGGGGTCCATGTGACCTGGCCATTTAGCCCATTGTGTGCAAAAAAGTGCCACTCAGAGGTAAAACAACCCAAAACAACTTAACGTGCACAAGTATGAATTTCTTTCCCACACTTAATATTTCATCCAACGTATATCTCCACTGATTATTTAACTTCAGCACTAATTAAAACAATCAAGACAAAAGTTTTTTTATGTTATATTGATGCACTAAAAAATAATAGTTTGCCTGGGAGTGTTAACCTATCAAACAATTATCAAACAGCCGTGCACTACAAAGGGCCAATCAGGTTACTCCAGTTAGTTTCCCACACAATTTTACTCTATGCTACTGATCTGGACAACTATGGCTACTTTTCTTTTTTTTCTACCCTGCTGAGGAGTGGTCAACCACACAGGGTCCTGGTGCTGACCATATAAACCTACCGGACTGGACAGATATATGGCTCTGAGCTTGATTATGGATCCTGATTTTGCTGCACTGGTGGGCTTCTGTGGAGGGAAAATCTTCCGCTGTGTTTTCTGTTTGTTTGTGGGTTGACAGCCCCAAGTGAATAGATTCACAGGATATGTTTATCAGCTGGTGGATAATCCTGAGCAGAAGTCATCGGAGGCACCTGAACTCTTTGCTTCTATTGGCATCGTCAAATTCTACATTGGAGGAAGTCTTCCAGTGTAGATGGCTTCAGCCTTTAGTAGTGGGGGAACGGGTCTTTGCCCCATGTCTGCGATTAGGGGGCTGTTTGATATTGTCGGCATTCCCTCTCTCAATAAACATAGTTTCTTTAAACATCCCACTAACCATTTTCTCTCCATAGGTAGTTGGAATGTGAGGACTCTGCACAGAGCTTTTTCTCTTGATGTCCTCACACAAGAATTCCACCGTTATAATTTAGATATTCTCGGCTTACAAGAGACCAGATGGACAGATAAAGGTCAGATTCTTAAAAATAATCTTAAATTTCTCTTTTCAGGGAGGGACGACAATAAGCATCACCAAGGCGTGGGTCTGCTTCTCAGCAGACACGCTAGTGATGCTCTTCTAGGATACGAGTGCATTAATGAAAGGTTTCTTACAGCAAAATTTCAGACAAGCATTAAAGACTTGAATGTTATCTGCTGTTATGCCCCCACTGAGGATGCCGATGAGGATGAGAAGGATAGGTTTTATGAACAACTTCAGGATATTTTGAATTCTGTCAAGAAAGGAGATATTACCCTTGTTCTTGGTGACTTCAATGCCAAAGTTGGTACTGACTCTGACCTTTGGGGAGGAGTAATAGGCCCTTTTGGTATTGGTAGCTGCAATGGCAATGGGCAACGTCTCCTACAGGTAAGTAAACTCAATGGATTCAGAATAACTAACACTTATTACAAACACCGCGACATACATAAGTACACATGGGTTTCACCTGATGGGCTGCATAAGAATATGATTGATTACATATTAATTAACAGCAAATGGGCTAGTTCTGTTATTAATACCAGGGCATATAGGGGAGCTGAAATTGGATCTGACCATTACCTTGTTAAAAGTGTGTTGCAACTTAAACTTAAAAAGTGTTGTGCTAGGGTTAAAAAATTTACTTTTAATACTGAAGCTCTGAAAGATCCAGTTATAGCCAAAGCTTACCATGATAGATTACTTAGTCATTATGACAGTCATGGTTTGCTTACTACTGAAGTTGAGGAAGAATGGGATCATTTTAAACAGGCGTTTTTGGACACTAACAGTACTCTTTTAGGAAAAAAGGAGCAGAAGAGGCAAAATTATCTGAGTGATAAGGCACTTGAGCTTATTTCGGAAAGAAAGAATTGCAGGAATGCCCTTAATCAATACCCTACTAGTCCTAATAGAAAGCATTACAGAGACCTTAATAAACTTGTAAAGGATAAGTTAGCTGCTGATAAGAATCTTTGGCTTGATGGTTTGGCTGACAAAGCCGAGGAAGCAGTTAGACAGCACAACAGCAGAGAGCTGTACCAGATAGTTAATGTTTTGTGTGGTAGAAAACGGACAGGGATACAAGGATTGAAGGATAAACAAGGTAAGGTTATAGAAGGGGAGGATTCTGTCATGGCTAGGTGGGCTGAGCATTTCAGTGATGTTCTAAACAATGTAGTTAGTTCTACTCCCATTGTTTGCAATGATGATAGATGCATTGGTGGCTTTAATGTTGGACCTATAACACAATCTGAAGTTATTTTGGCTGTTTCTAAACTTAAACTTCATAAATCCCCAGGGGTAGATGAAATTACTACGGAAATGCTTAGAGCTGGGAATGTTTCGGTTACCACTTGGATGACTGAAATTCTGAATATCTTTTATGATAAAGGCATGGTTCCTAAGGATTTTACCAGAGCTATTGTTATCCCTATTTTCAAAAAAGGTGATCGCAGTTCTTGTGATAACTATAGGGGTATCAGCCTACTCTCTGTTCCAGGTAAAGTTCTTTCCATGATTGTGCTTAATAGAATTAAGAATCTGGTTGACAGTCAATTGCGTGATGAGCAATGTGGATTCAGAAGTGGTAGGGGATGTGTGGATCAGATATTTTCACTTAGGCAGATTCTTGAGAAATGTTTAGAGTTTCAGAAACCTTTGGTTGCTAGCTTTGTTGATTTCAAAAAGGCTTTCGACTCTGTTGATCGTCATAATTTGTGGTTGATTGTGAGATCATATGGTATACCTGACAAGTTAGTTAACATTATGAAAGCTCTCTATAATAACACTGAGTCGTGTGTGAGAGTTGGTAAGGCTTGTAGCAATTGGTTTAGCATTACTTCTGGTGTTCGACAAGGGTGCATTTTGTCTCCTTTTCTCTTTAGCTTGGTTATTGATTATGTTATGCGAAATTCACTTCAAGGGAAAGATTTTGGCCTTAAATGGGCTGGAGATACGAAAATTTCTGATTTAGATTATGCTGATGATTTAGCCCTTTTGGCAAATGATGTTGATGAGATGAACTCTTTCATTCGAGCTGTTGATGAGACTGGTAGTAGAGTAGGTTTGGTTATAAACAGAGAGAAAACTAAAGTGATGAAAATTGGTCAGGCAGGCTGTGATTCAGTTAATCTGAATGGTTGCAGTCTTGAGCAGGTGTCACAGTTTAATTATCTTGGAAGCTATGTAACAGATAATGGTGATGTGCGGCATGAGATTAACAGACGAATAGGGATTGCTGCCGGGACTTTTAAGAACCTATGGAGAGTGTGGAGAAATAGGCGTTTACACCTAAAGACTAAAATTAGACTGTATAATAGTTTGGTTCTTTCTAGGGTTAGTTATGGTAGTGAAACTTGGACACTTTGTAAACAAGATAACAGGAAACTAGATGCTTTTGATTCCAGATGCTTACGCAGTATCTTGGGCATTAGATGGTTCAACTTTGTAACTAATGATGAGATTAGGCAAAGGAGTTTGCAACCTCCTTTAAGCAGCATATTGTGCAGAGAGAGACTCCGTTGGTTTGGCCATGTTGCCCGTATGAATAATTATAGATTGGCGAATAGGGTTATGAACAGTGCGCTTAAAGGCCTCAGAAAGAAGGGGAGACCTAGGATGCGGTGGGCAGACAATGTCAAACAGGACCTTGTTAGAATTGGTGTGCAGTGGCCAGATGCAGTAGATGTAGCTCAGGATAGACTTGCTTGGAGAACTAAATTGCACGGTCTGGTTGGACCTCCGTAGCCCATGGCTGCTTGAGGATGATGATGATGATGACTGATGTTGCATTTGGCCGCTGCAGGTCAATTCTGAAAAATCATTTTTGACATTGTCCATCAGTTTTCGAAGCAGTTAGGAAAATTGTCCCTAGCTCGATTCACCAATCTATAGTTCCACATGCGAACAACATAACTGCGATAATAAACAATGCAACCTCTCTACACAAGATGCTGATCAAAGATTATTATTGATTCCTCCTCCTAACTTCATCATCAATTGCATATTCAAACCACTTAATGTCCAAGATACTTGGGTTGTTTTGGGTTGTTTTACCTCTGAGCGGCACTTTTTTGCACACCATGCGCTAAATGGCCAGGTCACATGGACCCCGAAGGCTCAGAGAAGGTTGGGGGAGGGGATCCATTAGAACAGCTGTTGGGAGACAGATAGTAGCCTCCCGTCAAGGCCATCCAGCGTGTTCTTTAACGTGCACAGGGTATGGCTCTCCCGCACACGGGGCCACGGCTTAACGTCCCATCCGACGGACGGCGGCCTTTCCGAGCCCATCGGTGTCCCCTACTGACCGTGGGCAGGGCGGGGAATTTTGCGGAGATAAATCTCAACGCTGACCCAGCTGGGACTCTAACCTGGGAACTACAGATTACGAGCCTGGCGCGCTACCGACTGAGCCATCCCCGCCCCTCCAGAGTCAAGGGTTTGGCTTTATACTGCAATAATTGATATGCACGGACATTTCGAAGAGCATTCCAAAATTTAATCGGCTGTCCCTAATTTTACTGCAATCGAAAATAAAACTCTTTACAGAGTAGATTCAAAAACTTATCGTGGAACTTATTGCCACTCTTTTTTTTTTAATCTTTGCGTATATTCGAGAGACTAAAGCAGTTCCTTTAACGCGTGAATAAATAATGTTCCTGACACTGAGAAGCGGCCTCCAGCAAAGATCTTATTTTCACTTTAACGAGTGCCTAGTAGGTAATGTGCAGACTATCCAGGTAATTTGCAGATTACCTAGGTAACTTGAGAAATGAAACAATTTTCCGCACGTTAAAGAATCACCCTAGTTAATCTGCACAATATCTAGATAATCTGTAGAATAACTGATTTCTGCACTTTAGCGGTAACATATATACAAATACGAATGGACATGAAAAAAGAATCCATCCGCGAGCACTATTAACAGCTCCGTGAAACCGCAGTACTCTCGATCGACAGAATTGAGTAATCTTGGTCTTAGGTGCCGATAGTTTTTCACCACATGTCATTAGAGAATTATTTAGCAATTGTTTAAATATGAATATAAGTAACAAAATCATGCTTTAATTAATGAAATGCTGCTAAAAAAATCTAAAAAATTAAAGCTAGAGTAAAAACAAGTTCATTTGAATTTAAAAAGTTCATCGATTAAACTTCCAGAGTCAAGGGTTGGGTTGTTTTACCTCTGAGCGGCACTTTTATGCACACCATGGGCTAAATGGCCAGGTCACATGGACCCCGAAGGCTCAGAGAAGGTTGGGGGAGGGGATCCACTGGAACAGCTGTTGGGAGACAGATGGTAGCCTCACGTCAAGGCCATCCAGCGTGTTCATTAATGTGCACAGGGTATGGCTCTCCCGCACACGGGGCCACGGCTTAACGTCCCATCCGACGGACGGCGGCCTTTCCAAGCCACTCGGTGTCCCCTACTGACCGTAGGCAGGGCGGGGAATTTTGCGGAGATAAATCTCAACGCTGACCCAGCTGGGACTCTAACCTGGGAACTACAGATTACGAGCCTGGCGCGCTACCGACTGAGCCATCCCCGCCCCTCCAGAGTCAAGGGTTTGGCTTTATACTGCAATAATTGATATGCACGGACATTTCGAAGAGCATTCCAAAATTTAATCGGCTGTCCCTAATCTTACTGCAATCGAAAATAAAACTCTTTACAGAGTAGATTCAAAAACTTATCGTGGAACTTATTGCCACTCTTTTTTTTTAATCTTTGCGTATATTCGAGAGACTAAAGCAGTTCCTTTAACGCGTGAATAAATAATGTTCCTGACACTTGAGTATTAATCTCGGTAAGTTTCATTCAAGCCTAAGGAGAAAATGTTACCGAGTCTGAAGTTGACGAGTTGACCGAAGGCTAACCAAAGAAAGTGAGCTTGTAAATAGTTAATGTGTTGATTCCGTGTCATCTCAGCGGAGGTGAGATCAGCCAAGGCAAACAGATGGCAAATGCAATATAGTTCGTGTCTTGGGGCGCAATTATTTTTAATGGTAATAAATGTTAGCACCCAAGTCAATATGTGAAGAGTTTTGGTCAACTTCGTGTCTTGCTCAAGGTCTATCTTTAACTCTTTCAATTAATTTCCAACAAAATTTAGGTTTTCAATTTGCATTTTACACAATTTAAGTTTCATGTAATTTCAGCATATACTTTTTTTAAGTTGTGCAAATTTTATAATGTATTTTATTTAATTGGTAAGAGAGAAATTAATCCAGAAATGCTCAAATCCTACTTTCCTTTGCTGTCGCCAGCCTGTCACACGGTGTTATAAACACACAGAAATCCATTCGTATATATATATATACAGCATATACGATAAAGTTTTGTTTGTTTAGGTCTGACTCGTCTAGAAAAGGTAGAGGTAATTTGACTTCTAGGGAAGTAATTAAACTTCTGATGGAAGAAGACAGAAATTTAATAAAGCAGAAATTCATTTGAGAATAAACCAAGAAAAATAGCCTTTTTTTTCATAATAAAAAAAAAATGGTAACACGCAAAAAATTTAATTCTGGATTAAGAAAAAGAGTTATTTAAATTTAGATTTGAAGTGCTGTGTAGTATGGATGGACATACTGGACACCTGGGATAAGAGAAGAATGAAAGTCGGTTGCAAAGAAGTGAAATATACTGAAATTTTAACCGAGTTTCAGAAAGAAAAAAAATCACTTTTAACAAACACAAATTGTTTATACACGTACCGGCCACTGAATTAGAAACTTTTATTCAATACCGAGTTGGGCCTCCTTTAACCCGAATTACAGCACGTATGCGGTTTGGCATAGATTTCACAAGGTGTTGGAGTGCCTTTACATGTCCAGAATACCAGGCATTCACCAGACAGTCCTTTAACTGGGTCAGATTTGATGGAAGAGGACTTTACTCCCGAATTTGTTTTTCTAACATGTCCCATACATTCTCCATACATTTCAAACATGTCCCATACAATTCTCACATGGACCCCGAAGGCTCAGAGAAGGTTGGGGAGGGGACCCACTCGAAGATCTGTCGGGAGACAGATGGTAGTCTCCCATCAAGGCCATCCAGCGTGTTCTTTAACGTGCACAGGGTATTGCTCTCCCACACACGGGCCAAGGGCCGTCACTTTTCAGATCCGGGCTTTGTGGTGGCCAGGGAAGATGGTGGAAGTCGCTGTCATACTCGCTGAACCCCTGCTAAACGCATCTTGCACAATGAACAGCAGCATTGTCGTCCATGAAACAGCCGTCACCTGCTGGATAAAAAGTCAACTATGAAGGATGGACTTGATCGGCAACAATGTTCAGATAATCCTTGGAGGACACCCGACCTTCCAGCAATATCAGCGGACCCGTTCCGTACCAACAGAATGTGCCCCACACCATGACACCGTCTCCAGAACCTTGAGTTGTATTTACAAGGCAAGCTGGGTCCATTGCTTCATGAGACTCCCACCAAATTCTCTGCCTACCGTCGGTACAGAACAAGGTGTACCACGATTCGTCAGACCACATGACTTTTTTTCCAGTCTTCCAGTGTCCAGTCACGGTGTTCCTGACACCACTGTATAAAACGTTCCAGTTCTTCGCAGAAATCAGTGGTTTCCGTACAGGCATGCGACTGCTAGTACCGATCCTCTTCAATTTCCTGCGCATAGTTCGCTGAGATATTGATCGGGAACAGCTTTCATTGAATGATTCGGTCAATTGCTGCACACAGGAAGTCCTGTTTTTCTCCGTACAAGTCTTCTCAGACGACGGCGATCTCGTTCCTGACAGATTGTTGTCGCGCCACACTTACGCCTCTTAGACACGCAATGTTCGTTATTTTTCCACTCATTAAAACCTGAGATATCTCACCTTTTGAGAAACCAGTCAGCTCTGGTGTTTTTAAAATCGTCGCTCCAGCCAGACAGGCACCCACAATAAGCCCTTTATCGAACCCCGAAAGATCCTTTGTTTTTTCCCCATTGTGATCAACACTACTGACGATTACTGACGAGCAGCAGTCTTAAATAGTTGCCTAGATCACGTGGTGCTGCATGTCAGGGCCGGCGCAAGGCGGGTTCAGCGCGTTTCCCGGAACCCGTCCCCGCGGTCCACAAAAAGCTAATCGTAAAAAACGAAATTCCGGTTAAAATTCACCGAAATAGCGAAATCGGTCAATTTTGATGATGTGATTAAAGATTTTGCTGCGAAAAAGACGAGAAAAATTATATAATATTTACAATATACTCAGTGTTCCTATAAGTTGTAGGATAGATATGTACCGCACTTTGTACTTATAATGAATAATTTATTATTTTAAAATTTAGAAGTACACATAAATGTATTTTTTTTGGCCCAGCACAATTTTGGAACAGCTGCCTCGCAAAAAGTTCACGCTGGCCCTCATGCACGTGACCACGTATTTTGCATATACACTGCGCAAATGACGTTTACGTACATCTGCAAGAAGGTTTCTAATTCAATGGCCGGTGTATGTTTCTTCGAAAATTCTTCGTATCTAAGCGCAAACGGCAACTTCAGTAACAATGTAATCATTAGAAACGAAGACCTCCACCTCTCTGATATTTGCTGCATTATTCCAAAAGAGAAGCTATTTAATTCCTGTAAATCCAAAGCTGACTGTGCTACAAATATGTAGTGTTTGTTATACCATAATTTTTTCTTATAAGAAGTTGTTTTATTAGTGTATTGATAACATTGTTTTAAGACTATCATGATAAACTCTGGGCTTTGGCTAGATCCACAACCAAAAATCAGCTGGAATCCACTTCGACGAAAGTGACGAGCATTCTCAGGAAAAAAAAAAAGTGTGGACGGAAAGTTCCATGAATAGGAGAAGTTATTTCCCAATCGGCATCACATTCTGATCAATGTACCGTTGAACTCCGTCTTCAAAGAAAATCCTTTTCTTCATTATCTACCCCTCCTACAGAGTAGATACGAAATTATTACTGAGTAAAGTGTAGTACTTCTTTCGCATGTGATGATATTGTTTTCGGCCTTGTGTTGCTTATTCTTTGAAGAAATACGGCATAAGTACGTTCTGATGTACTTTCACCAGTTTGGAATTTATATTCCATTGCTACTTTCGTTCCATGTAACTGGGTTGTTTTCATGTAACTTTGGGTTGGGTTGTTTTACCTCTGAGCGGAACTTTTTTGCACACCATGGGCTAAATGGCCAGGTCACATGGACCCCGAAGGCTCAGAGAAGGTTGGGGGAGGGGAACCACTGGAACAGCTGTTGGGAGACAGATGGTAGCCTCCCGTCAAGGCCATCCAGCGTGTTCTTTAACGTGCACAGGGTATGGCTCTCCCTCACACGGGGCCACGATTTAACGTCCCATCCGACGGACGGCGGCCTTTCCAAGCCCATCGGTGTCCCCTACTGACCGTGGGCAGGGCGGGGAATTTTGCGGAGATAAATCTCAACGCTGACCGAGCTGGGACTAGAACCTGGGAACTACAGATTACGAGCCTGGCGCGCTACCGACTGAGCTACCCCCGCCCAGTTTTCATGTAACCTATTGGTTCCTACATATTTTAAGAGGACACTTAAGAAATATATTTTATGTCAGAAAAAGATTGCCAATGCGGTTAACATGGCGCACCTTATCACCCTATATTCCAGTTCATCCCATACAAGTTCACTTTAAGTCTAGCTCTAACATGTTCCAAAACTTCCGAGGATTTTCAGTGCTCCAAATTGTAGAATTGTGACAGTTTATTTTCACTAGCATTGCGATAGTTTAGTGTGACCAGCATTGAGACAGTTTATTGTGACTAGCAGTGTGACCAGCATTGAGACAGTTTATTGTGACTAGCAGTGAGACAATATATTGTGAGTAGCATTGGGCCAGTTTATTGGGACTAGCACTGGGTCAGCTTATTGTGATTAGAATTGGGACAGTTTATGGTGATTAGTATTGCGATAGTTTATTGTGATTAGCATTGCGGCAGTTTACTGTGTACTAGCATTACGACAGTTTATTGTGACTAGTAACGTGGCATTTTATTGTGACTAGTAACGTGGCATTTTATTGTGACTAGTAACGTGGCATTTTATTGTGACTAGCATTGTGACAGTTTATTGTGATTAGCACTGTGGTAGTTTATTGTGATTAGCATACTGACAGTTTATTGTGATTAGCACTGTGGCAGTTTATTGTGATTAGACTCTGACAGTTTATTGTAACTATGTAGCAGTGTGACAGTTTATTTTCATTAGCACTGTGGTAGTTTATTGTAATTAGCACACTGACAGTTTATTGTGAGTTACACTGTGACACGAGGTTCACGTTTTACGTTTTCTTTTCCTTAAGGTAGCAAGCAACAATGTTTGAGCTTTTATTTTCTTTTAAAATTTCTGAGTTCAAAGCGCGTTATTCTAAAAATGACCATCTAAATAAAAAAGATGTAAATACGGTGACTGCATTATTCCAAAAGGAGATTTATTTAATTCCTGTAAATCCAAAGCTGACTTTGCTACAAATATGTAACGTTTGTTATACCATAATTTTTTTCTTATAAGAAGTTGTTTTATTAGTGTATTAATAACGATGGTGCCTTATATGGACATCTGTTATAGTCGTTACTGAAAAGCAATCATATCACTGAAGAAATGACTAAATTAAAAGAAACATTTTAGAGAAAACATGAACTTGGCAAGTGGAATAATACTTTTATCGTTTGTAATATGCCATTACTATAGCATCAGCCAGCACAAAGAGCTCGAAAAAAACGTCCAAACTGAACAACTTCACGGTTAATCAAAGAATCATTGTTTTACTGGATCATTGTTTTTGAGATTCTTGAGAACAATGGACATCATCGTCTTTTGGACGATTCCAGTTTAGAAATGGAAAGGGCACTTTAATACATGTCTGCAGATAATGGTTTTGCCGCGTTACCATGGCGCGCTAGTTCGACATTTGCCATCCAATTACGACCTCGAGTCCGACGCAGATTAATACTGCTTCTTGTTAAGGACAAAAATAAGAAAACAAAAGCAACGAAGGAAAGCGGTAAAAAAAAAAGTTTACTGAAAATCGATAGTAGAAAATAAGAAGGGACTAACTGGAAGCGGGAATCGTCGCAATTAGGTTTCCTTAAGAAAAGAGATAAAAAAAAAGATCTTTTTTAGTTTGTCGGGAGTGGACTTAGAACTTGTCCAAGACGCTGTATAACACTGAAACACACAGTTCCAATTATGTTGTGCTGATTAAGGGTAGATAGAAAGGGGAACATAGGGACCTTGTCCTATTTCTTCTACAAACTTCGCAGACTGATCTCAAGCAAGTAGACAATCTGTACCTGCTATAACTCGCTATATATAATGCAGTAAAAAGAACAGATAGATCTAAAGCCCATCAGAGAACAGGCTTGATGATTTTTTTGCACGATAAATACTACCACGATTGTCACTAATTCTTTTGTGTACATTTAAACACTACAACGGACGACCTTATCGGATACCGCTGTACATATTTATACACTACAATGGGCGACCTTATCAGGTTGGGTTGTTTTACCTCTGAGCGGCACTTTTTTGCACACCATGGGCTAAATGGCCAGGTCACATGGACCCCGAAGGCTCAGAGAAGGTTGGGGGAGGGGACCCACTGGAGGGAGACAGATGGTAGATTCCCGTCAAGGCCATCCACCGTGTTCTTTAACGTGCACAGGGTATAGCTGTCCCGCACACGGGCCACGGCTTAACGTCCCATCCGACGGACGGCGTCCTTTCCAAGCCCATCGGTGTCCCCTACTGACCGTGGGCAGGGCGGGGAATTTTTAGCAAGGCCGGACTTACGCATAAGCTTACTAAGCTATTGCTTAGAGCTTCACGAATATGAAGGGCCTCAAAAATTTAAGTTTACTGTGTCACGAAATTTTATATTCAAATTAATCTTTGTGCAAACACTGAATGAAAATGTCAGCTTTATTACATTGTTGCAATGCCAATGTAAACCAATGCTAATATAACGTTTCACCACATCAAATTCATATTTATTTTTCAGTATTTCCTTCAATCAGAATAATAAATATATAACTTATTTTGACTTTCGAAGTTATTGGGCCTCATAAACTTATTGTAGTTTAGAAGATCAAAGTCTGGCCTTGTTTTATAGTAATGAAACTACTTCACATCATCTGTAACAATATCTATTAACCGTTTGCGACCATTCAGTTCAAATATTGTCAGCATCTCCTTGCACGAGTCGACTCTAGGCTTTTTTTTTACTGTTCTTTCAGTTTGTGGGGTATCCATTTGGCATAGGTTTTTCGGAACGTTAAATATCGATGAATAATTGTTTCGGCGCTGCCAAATCGATACACTGACATCTAAACGTATTACCTGAAAAATCTTTCCCAGTTTTTAGCATTGATTCTGATATTCGACAAGACTCTTTTGTCTCCTTTCCTCTCTTTTGTCTCCTTTCCTCTCTTTTGTCTCCTTTCCTCTTTACTTTGGCTATTGGTTATGCTATGCGAAATTCACTGCAAGGGAAAACGTTTGGGCTTAAATGGTTTAGAGATCTGAAAATTTCTGATTTAGATTATGCTGATGATTTGGCCCTTTTGGCAAATGATGTTGATCTGTTGAGGGACTGGTAGTAGAGTAGGTTTGGTGATAAAGAGAGAGAAAACTAAAGTGCTGAAAATTGGTCAGACAGGCTGTGGTTCAGTTAATCTGAATGTTTGCACTCTTGAGCAAGTGTCGCAGTTAAATTATCTTGGGAGCTATGTAACAGATATTGGTGATGTGCTGCATAAGATTAACAAACGAATAGGGATTGCTGCCTGGACTTTTAAGAATCTGTGGAGAATGTGGAGAAATGGCGCATACACCTAAAGACTAAAATTAAACTGTATAATAGTTTAGCTCTTCCTAGAGTTAGTTATTGTAGTGAAACGTGAACTCTTTGTAATCAAGATAACATTAACATAATGTTTTTGATTCTAGATGCTAAGCTGTATCTTGGGCATTAGGTGGTTCAACTTTGTAAGTAATGATGAGGTTAAGTAAAGAAGTTGCTAACCTCCTATGAGCAACATATTGTGCAGAGAGACTCCGTTTGTTTGACCATGTTGCCCGTATGGATAATTATAGATTAGCAAATAGAATTATGAACAGTGTGCCTAAAGGCCACAGAAAGAGGAGGAGACCTAGAATGCGGTGGGCAGACAATATCAAACAGAACCGTGCTAGAATTGATTAGAATTGATCTAGATGTGTTTGAAGAACTAAATTGCATAATCTGATTGGACCTCCGTAACCTATGGCTGCTTGAGGATAATGATAGCAACAACGCACAGATTTCACAGACCAAACTTTATTCGCCGCCAGCGAATTGAAAAATGATAATACGGCCTTTGTTTCTAACATATAATGACAAGTTTAGAGAAGCTTTCAAAGAAGTAGCTCGTGGTGCACAAATCTCCAGAAATTTTTGAACGCCCTCCTATATCTGTGCACACATTTAAACACTATAATGGATATTCTTAACACATAATTCTGTACAGATTTAAAATCACAATGGACGTCTTTATCAGATATATCTGCATACATTTAAAAAAGAGATGGATGTTCTTGCTGAAAACCTTCGCGAATGCATTACAGATCGGAATTAAGAGCATATAGTATGCACAGTCCTTACGAGAAAAGCTTAATTATATAAAGAGGCATGATGGGTGTAGAGCAGGCATGTCAAACACGCGGCCCGCCGATTTTTGACGTGACACGAAGGTTGCCAGTGGCCCGCCGGGAATTGTTCTGCGGCCCGCCAAGATTGATAACCAATACGTTTATTTAACTTTTGACAACACTGGATGAAAATTTACAACTGGAACTAATCGAAATTCAGTGCGATTCCGTATTGAAACAAAAATATATGAATGTTGGGGTTCCACATTTCTATAATTATTTATCACCGGACCGATTTCCAAATGTGTTATTAGCAATTGAACGTATTTCATCTATGTTCGGTAGCACATATTTGTGCGAACAACTATTTTCCACTTTAAAAAATAATAAAACTGCGGAAAGATCAAGATTAACAGACAAGCATGTGCAAGCAATTTTAAAAATAACTACAGCTCAACAAATTCAACCAAATTTTGAAGATTTGGTTAATGAAAAACGATGCCAAGTTTCTCCAAAAAAAAAGATGATATTATTTTATTTAAATAATGTTAAATTGAAAAAAAGAAACTTTCCTACATACATATGTATTTTTTAATATGTTTATATTCTGAATACATTCGGAATATGTTTTATATTCTGTGTATTATTATTTTGTATGTATTGATTTGTTTATAATAAAAGCTATGCTTCATCTTTATTTCCATTTGTTTTTTTTTGCGGCCCGCGATTTAATATATAATACTTAATATGGCCCTCGGTGGTTAACGAGTTTGACATGCCTGGTGTAGAGTATGATTGTAAAGTCAGCAAAAGCATGGCGAAACACAATAGATGGTTTTGATCGATAATACTGGAAGCTAAAGAACACGTGGATTTATGGAACACTAAAGAACACGTGGATATATTATTTATTTTTACGCTATACTCTGTGCATGCCAAAAAAAACACGATTGATGGCCTTGTCCTATAGTACACGGACATAAAAGAATACGATAGTTGTCCTTGGGGAATTACCTACCTCTTTACATAATCTTTCAGAAGTTATGGTATACAAAGGTTCAATCAGAGTATGTAAACTAGTCCTCCACCTACATCTATCTTCAGTTACAATTGCTACTTTATGTCACTGTAAGCCAATTTGAACCACATCCTGTTTGACATTGTCTGTCCATTACAACCAGATCTCCTCCTCTTCCTGATACCTCTACACACTCTCTTCATAATCCTATTCACTTATCTGTAATTGCGCATGCGGGAAGCATGCTCAAATCAACACAGTCTCTCTTTACACATGTTCCTGTTCAAAGGTGTTTTCTAACTCATTCGTCTAGCTTCATCATTACGTGCAAAGTTGGGCCGGGGATTGGCTCAGTCATTAGTGCGCTGGGCTTGTAATTTTATGTTCCCAGAGTTAAAGCCAATTTCCAGATCTAAGAGTTCCAACTATTGAGAAATTTCGGCTCTAACTCCGTTTCTGCATTCAGTGAAAATGGCAATCCCGTTCGGCTTTGAAAGACAGACATCCGTTGAATAGGACATTAAACCGTGGCTCATCGTGCAAGGGAGAGCTATACGCCGTGACTGTAAAAAGCACGCTGGATGGTCTTGACAGGAGATTTCCACCTGTCTGATAACAACTGACCAATGAATATCCTTCCCCAACTTTCTCTGTACCTTTGGGGTTCTTGTGACCTAGACCTAGACTGTGTGGAGAGGGTTCGCTCAGAGGTAAAGTCGAACTCTATAAGAGAATTAGGAAAGAAACTAGTAAATTGAACCTTCAAAAAAATCCTGGATGGCTCACATAAAAATGCATCCCATGTTCTAATTCTGCAGAGTAAATCTGGATCAAAACTAATAGCTCTGCATTCGTCTGAAAGACAAAGAAAGAGATTTTAATAAAAATAAGCGAGAAAAGACGAAGTGAGTGCACAAAATCAGTTTGAGCTGATTAATGAAGTTGAGAAGACTGCTGCAGTACAGAAGGAACTGAAAAACAAAGCGACCTGTTTAACCCCCTGCTGTGAGAAAGATAAAGCCAGGTGGTAACGAAGTGCTGGGCATGTTCGGAAAAGGTCATTTACAGTTTGTTGTGTTGTCATAGTAGTTAATTGGATATCCTGGCTGTCGTATATGTGTTGACAGAATGTGAAAAAAAGAGAATAAAGTTGGCGAAAGATTTTCAATTGTAATCAGTGGCGGATTATCTCACAGGCACGTGAGATTCTCAATAAGGAATCTCAACCTTCACGGGTGCCTCAAAACAGTCTAAAATTCGATTGTGTTTTTACTTATACTCTATTTCAATAAAGATTGGTGTTAAAATCTGAAGATCAAGAAAGACAACAATCAATGAAAAGATGTCCCACCCACACGAGTTCTAAGGATCGTAATCTGCAGTTCCCAGGTTCGAGTCCCAGCTGGGTCAGCGTTGAGATTTATCTTCGCAAAACTGCCCGCCTTGTTCACGGGCAGTAGGGGACACCGATGGAAAGGCCGCAATCCGTCGGATGGAACGTTAAGCCGTGGTCCCGTGTGCGGGAGAACCATACCCTGTGCACGTGAAAGAACACGCTGGATGGCCTTGACGGGAGGCTACCATCTGTCTCCCAACAGCTGTTCCAGTGGGTCCCCTCCCCCAACCTTCTCTGAGCCTTCGGGGTCCTTGTAACCTGGTAATTTAGCCCATGGTGTGCAGAAAAGTGCCGCTCAGAGGTAAAACAATCCAACCAACAATATGAGTTACAGTAAAACAACTTGCAGATGCAATACTCCGCCACAGGAAATAGTTCAACCCTTGTGCAAGAAATAAGAACTTTTTTCCAATCATGCATAATTTATACTTTGTACAGGCATTATATTATTCATCGTTGATTTTCGAAAACTGCCGCTGCGACATTTTCTCTTTTCTCAATGCAGCTGCTGCAGGTTCATCGAGAGCGCTCTGTTCTCGAAAACGTATTTCTTTATCCACAATTCAAAAGAGAAAATGTTAGGATTACAATTGAAGGAAGTTATTTTAAATAAATAACACAAAGTGAGTTAAAATGAAATTCGTATCAGCTGAAGAAGACATTTATTTTTAGCTGTATTTTTACAAATGCTATTTATGCTGCGAGGAAACTACCGTGTATCTAAGGTGTACCATTAATTCCTAGTAATAAAATGCTCTTAAATCTAGAAACATCAGAAATGATCAAGAGTGTCTAACTTTCACAAATACAGTACAGTAAATTAGAGGTAAAGTTCATCATTTTTTATTATAATGAACCGCCACCAATAATTGAGAAAAATACTCAGGTGACAGACTCCGGTATGCCATATATTTTTGTTCTGTACTTCACTGTGCTTTGAAAGATATCGATTTTGAATTTTCTAAACGAAATCAAATGTATTAGCTGTAAAGCAGATATAATAAGCATGAAGACATAAAAATCATGGTTTCTTATCACGTGTAAAACTAATTTCGTACACAGGTTTTAAGACACGATTTTTATTTCAGAACATTATAAAATACTTGATGAAACATAACCATTGATATATAGGGTTGGACTGGGACAAGTTTTAAGACCTGGAATTTTTTAACATAAAGGCCCACATATCGGCAAATGTTGATTTTTATATAACTGAAAAGCTTCACCGAGAAATTTCTTGTAACCTCTATGGCCAGTCCAATCCTGCTGTACATTCGAGTTGTAAAAGACTTGCCGTAAAGCTCCTTAACAACTTGCGGATTGATATCACATCATGCATTTAATTGGCTTTCGTGACTAAGAGTATTAAGCGATGATTGGACAAGAAACTTTTTGAAGAGGAACTGTCGCTCTTTTGTTTGTTTTTTGGACATATAGCACAGAGAAGAATCCTAAAATCTACTCCTAGCTTTTACAGGCCATCCTCATACAAAGGTGTGTCCTACTAAGATCGAAGTAACTGCCTCAGATAGAGCTTAGAGAAGATTGAGAATCTATAGAGAAGTTTGTCTTGCTTTTAACCACTTTGAATCACTATGACAGTTACGTTCAGTCATAGTGATTGTGTTTATACGAAATAAAAAATGACTTTTGTTATATATGCTACAGAAATCAGTATTTGTTTTTCTGATTTTTATTTAGTTAGCTTTCAATATGTGCAAGTTTATATAATGCATATTACACTGTCTATTTATTCATTTATGTATTTAAAATTCTTTAACTTGCCGCATATATTTTTCACATTCCTAAATTGTAAAAATTTCTTTAAACTGAGTATCCCTCACGGAGAATTGTGTGTCTCCCATACCTTTTGCACCTAGTGCAAGGAGGTATCCAGTGTGTATGAGGGGGGGGGGGGGGGGGGAGGAGAACCAGGGGGATCCAAAACCCCCGGAAATCCCACGTCTTATACGAAATCTCATACTTAACTACCTGCTTTGAAATGTAAAACATTTGTATTTGTGTAAATTTATTTTATTTCCATAGTATATGTCCGAATTAAAAACAGATTTAAAAATAATTATAAAATTTTATTCCACATAGATTATCATTTTAACCTTTTCTGTGCTGTGGAATATTTTAGTAATTTTGAAACGTTACTGAAATCTTATTCTTAGATCCCGCTAAAAAACTAAATTTTCGATTCCCCCCCCCCCCAAAAAAAAAAGAAAAAAACTAAATCCTGGATACGGGTCTGCCTCTAGCCTTCAGATACCATAATCCACTACTCCGCCATTTCTGCAATCAAATATGTATCTGCAATGTTCGGCACAAATGTATGTTTAAGACTTTGTTATGTTTCGTCGACATTTTTTAAACTTAATAAGAAAAGAATTACGGGAAATTTAAATCGGAAAACGTGTTGAAATTATACATTTAGAGATAAACGGGCATCCAAAAAATTATTAATAAAGAGTCAAAATTGAAGTTCTTTAAATCCTTAAACGGCAAGTAGAAACACGGCGCTGAAGACAAATTAAATATCTCCATTTTCAGTAATATTTGCTCAATATTTAATGAGTTGTGAATGTTGGAATGATTAACACCACCGCTGTCATTCAAATGTACACAGTCGTATCAGAATAATATGACCATCTACTTAATAATGGGAATAACCGGATGACAGCGGTGAGATGGCGTGGCATGGACGCAATGAGGCTCTGGAAGGCTGCCAGAATCACACGTGCCCATTCGGACTCCAGCAGAACATGGAGGTTCGGGAGATGACGTGGTTGTGGGTCTGCACGACGAACCTGCCGATCCAAATGGTTCCACAAGTGCTCTATGGGATTGAGGTCGGGTGATTTCGCCATTCAAGGGATAACGGAGACATCGCTGTCGTGTTCCTGAAACCAGTCTCGCACCAGTTTAGAGACATGGCAGGGAGCATTGTCCTGTTGGTAGACACCATCACCACCAGGGTAAAGGTCCAATATGGAGGGATGCATATGGTCAGCGAGGATGGACAGGTAGCCATTGGCGTTCAGGAATCCATCCAGTGGTACCAGCGGTCCCAAGCCATACAAGCAAAACATCCCCCAGACATGCACACTGCCACCGCCGGCCTGTACTTGCGTGTTGGTCCGGTGGATGTCCGGGTGTTGGTCCTTGTACGTCTGACACTGTATCCGCCACCACACATCACCTCTGTGGAGTAGAAACCTCGATTCGTCGGAGAAGGCAAACTTTTTTTATTCTTCCACTGTCCAATGACGGTAGTCCCGTGCGAACTGCAGGCGTCATTGCCGATGAATGGACGCCTTTATGCATTGCCAACTCCAGAGACCCATGCGTAACAGGGTTCGCTCTACTGGATGGATGTTTTGCTCGTATGATCGGGGACACGTACCTGGATGCCCCAGCATTCATTTGAGTGGTCAATTGCTGCACTGCTGCACGTCGATTGCCATTTACCAGTCGTCGGAGGCGACGTTCTCCTCTGGGGTCGATGGCCTTTGGAGCTCCACAGTTATGACGCCTGGAGGTACTCGGTGTGCCAACGGTTCATTCTTGGTACACCCTTGCTACAACACTTCGCGAACAGCCCACGAAGTCTGCTGTTTCCGAGTGCTTCCTCCCGTGGTGGTAGCCGATGATCATTCCTTTTTGAACGTCCGTCAAATCAATACCTCTGTCCATTGTGCTCATGTTACGCACTACGGCTCATCTGTCCTGGCTGGCCGCATTAGAATTATTAGCATTAGAATGTGATCTCCGTGTGGTCGACCTTGTCATGTGCATTCTGTGATGTGCCTTTGGCCGGTACAGTCGCTCAAAAAGTATCCGAACATTATGGTTGATTACAGAATTCAAAAAAAAAATATCTGGCAACGATTTTTTTTAGAAATTAGTGATCTGGCAACCTTCGTGTCACGTGATACGAAGGTTGCCATATCACTAATTTCTAAAAATATCGTTGCCAGATATTTTTTTGAATTCTGTAATCAACCATAGTGTTTGGATACTTTTTTGAGCGACTGTACACTGTGATTCCGTCGATGGTCATATTATTCTGATACGACTATGCATTTCAAAAGCTAAAACAAATTTAGACGAAGTCCCTGTTACAATAAACAGTTTATCAAAATACGCAAGCGCATTTACAGAAATCCGTGATGTTATTAATTCAATTTTAGCAAACTTTAACATTATGTACACAACGCTGACACTTTCGCACGTTATTCGTGATTCTAATATTCGAATATTTATCATTAATTATTAATTTAAATATACTTCGCATAACTCAAAGTTGTTAGAAATCCTAACGTGGCTAAATCTGTTAAAGGTGCATGATAGGGATAGTGTTTGCCGGATTGGCTGTTCTCTTAGATTATGGGTTGAATTAGACATCATTTACTTGTCAATCAACCAATAATCAAGTAGGGAGTTGCCTTTACCTCTGCGCGGCACTTTTTTTCCCCATAATGGGTTAAATGGCGAGTCACAAGGGCCCAAAGAAGGTTGGGGGAAGGGGACTCACTGGACAGCTGTTAGGAGAGATAGGTAGTCTCCTGTCAAGACCACCCATCGTGTTCTTTAACGTGTACAGGGTATGTCTCTTACGATAACGGGGTCACGGGTTAAAGTCCTATCCAACTGACGGCGGCATTTTCAAGTTCATCGGTGTCCCCACTACTGACCGAGGGAAGATGGGAGTTTTGCGGAGGAAAATCTCTACGCTGGCCCAGATGGTATTCGACCACTGGTTGATTAGCAATCAATCATTTGCGTCGGCAAGAATTTTCCCAGGTTTCAATAGAGAAACATTTAGGTCGTGAAGACAGCAATCATGAATACATCATACCAGAACAAAAACAATAGAGGGTTTAGGAGGGCAAAAGGGACCATGTTCCCTGCATTGAGAATGCTAGTAAGGAAAATGGAGGAAAAAACGTATTAATCTTGTAAATATTTATCACATTTTTCAGGAAATATTTTAATGACCTCTAAAACCCCTCTTTAATTTTTCCAGCTTGATTGCATCACTTTCCCCCCAGCTTTTTTTTCTAGATACAGTCTTGCATCATATCATAATACAACCAAGAATGCCCAAAAGCAAAACGAAAAAAAAGGTGAATATTTTAAAGAAATCCAAGCATTTTTTTTTTTCGTAAAACAAAAATAAATTACATGCTTCGGAAACAAAAATAGATTATATGCTTCGGAAACAAAAAAGAAGGGAAAAAAATCAATATTACATTTCACCAAGGGGAACACGGTAATATTTTGGCATTTATTCCTCTAAAATGGATATACAGGATAAATTATTCAAAATATTCGGTAACAGATATGTAATTTAAGTTTCCTTACGTAAGGGGAACGCAATTTAAAACCTACAGAGCATAGGAATTAGTAATAAATATATGTAGATCATTGGTTAAAGAGACTTCAATTACTTCCCAATCAACAAATGATAACATAGATCCAATGATCGACCACTGCTGTCATAGATCTACCAATGACTTACATTACCCTTTACTTACTACTTTACATTACCAATGACGTCATAGACCAAAAGTGTACAATCTTTTCGAATATGTGAGACGAATTAAAAACCAAAAGTGAATGGGCTACACAATAGGAAGATGTTATCTTCAATGATATAAAAGTATTTTAAACTTCAACAAAAGGTATAAGCTATTGTCAGTCTTTCATAATAGGTTATGCAACTAGTTAGTTTTCCAAATCAGGGTGACACAATTTTCAGTCATTCACAATAAATTGTAAACAACTGTCAATGTTTCCAAAACAGTACTCATAACTATCAGTCTTCACAATAAGGTATAAGCAATTGCCAAACTTCCCCAATGGTACTTACTAGAAATGGGTTAGGGCTCATTTCTTCGACGTCGTGAACCCCTAAATCATGTCGACAATTGTCGAACACGAACCCGAATCCTGTCGACAATTGTTGATCGGAATCATGTTGCCAATTGTTGAGTATGAGGCCATATGGCCTATGTATAAAAATTCATGTCCCTAATCATTTATTTTATTCTTATATTATTAATCATAATCAATTTATGGCGAAATTAATATGTTAATGCTATTTGGAAATTAAAATATTAGAAATACTAGTAGAAACTGAAAGTTTGTGTGTAACATCATTATAAAAAATATAGAGTCATTCATTTATTAAAGATGAAGAATACGTAAAAAATAATCAGAAGTGCATGGTGCTTAGTTTTAATTACTAAAATCTGATTAAACGGATGAAATTATAAAGAAAAATATTTTATATTTTTACTTTTTTTCAGCAATTACAAGAAATATTGGAAATTTAAGTTATTGTCAGCCCGATACCGAAGTCATTTTAAAAGTTCGAACGGCTCTGGCTGAACCGACAAAGCTCGAACTCGATAATCTGTAGTGTCTACGTAATTTCGAAACCTCAATAATAGGATATAATTAAAAGAGCACAATTGCATTCATACACTATAAAGGCATATGCAATTGTTAGTTGTTTCATACTAGGGTAGCCCAATTATCAATCTTATACAATAACTGCACACTATTCTCAGTCTTACAAAATAGGTCGTAAAAAAATTTATCAGTTTTCCACAATAGGCTATATAAAAATTGTCAAGACTTCCAGACGAAGATGTACACCTTTGTCAGTCTTCCATCATAAAATATACATAATTTTTTTAATATTTCACAGCAAGGGAAACATATATTTTTAAACATTAACATACCGTATTTACTATCCACAGAAAAAAAAGTGCAAATATTATTTGGAAATATTGTTTTCTAAACTGTTTCTTTTTGGCAGTTTTTTTAGTATTAGACATAATGATTTTTTAGATTTACATTAAAAAAAATGAAATAGCAAACTTAAGGTAAGAGTCATATCATCTCGAAACATTAATAAATAATTCTGAAAAAATACTTCACAAAAGCTTTGTAATAAAATCCTATAATTTTAAAGCTTTCATTCTCAAGAATTTTAACAAGAAAGTAACACTTAACTAAAAAAAAAATACCTTTAGGTGTTAATTCCGAAACTCCAAAGGGGCCTTGCCGTCCTATGATCTCATGCAAGATAATGCCAAAGGCGTAAACATCTCCTCGTTGGGTGCCAAAAGGATTTATTGAAGGGCTCCGTAGGAATTCGGGAGCTTTCCATAGCAAATCTGGAAGATTAAAATTGGAGCAAAATAAAATGAAACGATGTTTATCCAAATTTAA
Organism: Ryuthela nishihirai; assembly: GCA_038380435.1. Lineage (NCBI taxonomy): Eukaryota > Metazoa > Arthropoda > Arachnida > Araneae > Heptathelidae > Ryuthela > Ryuthela nishihirai. The sequence continues at coordinate 38,611,084 of JAWZYU010000018.1, read as the reverse complement.
AATTGTAAAGTTCATATTAGTGCACAGAATTAAGACAAATTAATTTGTCTCACTTTTTAATGTTTGCTTATCAATTTAAAAATTCGGGAGTTATATTTGATCGAATTTCACCAAAGGTTACCTAGATGTGATCTTTTTTTATGCTGTTTGAAACAGTACCTGTTCCACTGGGTCATGTTTCTCCTCTCTCTAAGATATTTAATTCAGCTGGAATAGGGTTGAGTTGTTTTACCTCTGAGCGGCACTTTTTTGCACAGAATGGGCTAAATGGCCAGGTCACATGGACCCCGAAGGCTCAGAGAAGGTTGGGGGAGGGGGCCCACTGGAACAGCTGTTGGGAGACAGATGGTAGCCTCCCGTCAAGGCCATCCAGCGTGTTATTTAACGTGCACAGGGTATGGCTCTCCCACACACGGGGCCACGGCTTAACGTCCCATCCGACGGACGGCGGCCTTTCCAAGCCCATCGGTGTCCCCTACTTACCGTGGGCAGGGCGGGGAATTTTTTCGGAGATAAATCTCAACGCTGACCCAGCTGGGACTCTAACCTGGGAACTACAGATTACGAGCCTGGCGCGCTACCGACTGAGCCACCCCCGCCCCCTGGAATAGGGTCCAATGTAGTTAACATACACACATATAAAAGTGTTATTACAAAGTAACTTTAAAGTTGTTAAGTTTTGTTCAGGTTCGTACGTAATAAGAGCCTCAGTAGGAAACTTGTTGTTGTGTTGTTTTACCTGTAAGCAGCACTGTTTTGATACACAGTGGACTAAATGGCTAGGTCACAACGATCTTGAGGGATCAGAGAATGTTAGGAGAAGGGGACCCACTAGACAGCTGTTAGGAAACAGATGGTAGCATCCCATCAAAGTCATCCACTGTGTTCTTTAACGTGCACAGGATATGGCTGTCCTGCACATGAAGCCACGGCTTAACGTCCCATCCGAAAGAGCGCCCTTTCCAAACCTATAGGTGCCCCCTCTCTGATCTAGGACAGATGGGTGGGTTTAGCGGAGAAAAATCTCAACGCTGACGCAGGTAGTACTCGAACCTGAAAATTGCAGATTATGAGCCTGCCACGCTACCGAATGGGCCACTCACACCCCTCAGTAGGAGGCTCAATGAAAATTAAAAAAAAAAATGTATAGTCAACGGAGAATATTGCCCCCCTATGTTACTAATGCAGGCCTGAAATCCTCGATTCATGACCTCAATAACGTAGTGCAGAGAATGGGAGGATAATAAGGTTCACTGAGCAATAGGAAGGGTTATTGAGGTTCTGGAGAGTTTGGTTGAAGTATAGCCTTACAATATACTCGTTAGTTGGATGCACTCCATTCATTGGATACTGGTTGATATTTTTGTATACTTCAAGATACTGGTTGATCAGTTTTGTTCAGTGTGGACGGGCATTATTGCCCATTAGGTGGAAATCGCACTCGCAGCACCACCAGGGGCGCGGGTGTTCAGTCGGTAGCGCGCCAGACTCATAATCTGGAGTTCTTAGGATCGAGTCCCACTTTATCCAGCATTGAGATTTACCTCTGCAAAACTCTTCGCCATGCCCTCGGTCAGTAGGGGACACTGATGAACTTAGATTCGAGAAAGCTATACACTGCGCACGTTAAAGAACACACTGGATGGCCTTGATAGAGGCTATCATCTGTCGCCTAAAAGTTGTCAAGTGGGTCCTCTCCGCCAACCTTTTCTGAGCCCTCAGGTTCCTTGTGACCTGTCCATTTAGCCCGTTTTATGCAAAAAAGTGACGCTCAGAGGTTAAAAAAAAACTAACATCTCACCATAACTTATATTCATGGTGTGAAATGTATTCCTGTATCATGATGAACTGGCTTCAGTTAGGAAACTTTAAAATTCCAGAATTTAATTCACATATTGATATACTATGCGTGTCCATACTTTGCCTTCCGATGAGAAAATATGCGCTGATTATCATGCGAAGTTTAGCGTATGCGATCCTTAGTCATGGGTAGAAAATGTGGGCCAGAAAACCATATTCATTCTGTTAAAACATGGTGGAATGTTAAAACTTTTCCCCGATAAGGAGTTTCCATTTTCCTCTAGAAAGTTCTCTTCTTGGTCCTCTAATCTGATGAGCCATGCTAGATTCTTAACTTTGCAAGTAACATTATAAAATTCTACTTTATGTTGTGAGGTATGATGACAGTATACTCGTGAAGACGGACTTTTAGGATTCTTACTTAACAAGGTTCACTTTAATATAATTCGCAGTAGTTTAATATTGTACAAAACTCCTGCACCTCTGCTTCAAAAGACTCTAGGACATATTGGCAGGCTTAAACAACATTTACAGGTTGGGTTGATTTACCTCTGAGCGGCACTTTTTTTGCACACAATGGGCTAAATGGCTACGTCACAAGGAGCGCTAGGATTCAGAGAACGTTGGGGGAGAGAGCCCACTGGATAGCTATTAGGAAACAGAAGATAGCCTCCCGTCTTTAACGTGCACAGGGTAAGGCTCTCCCACACATAGAGTCAAGGTTTAAGTCTCATCAGACGGATGGCTGCTTTTCCAAGCCCAACGGTGTTCCCTACTGACCAAGGGCAAGAGTTTTGCAGAGAATAATTTGCTGCGAACTGTATATTACGAGTCTGGAGTGCTACTGAATGAGGCACCTCTGCCTCAAAAGGCTCTAGGACACATTGGCAGGCTTAAACAACATTTACAGGTGCTCACAAGATGTCTGATAACCCAACCGAGCAAACATAAAATGAAAAGGCAAAATGAAAAGGCTAATAAAAAAACAAGAAGACACATAAAACACTAAATATATGTTGAAGACCCAGGAAAGTAAGGGATTTCATTTTAATAGCTGGAATAGGGATCAATATAGTTAAATGTTCAGAGTTATTTTCTAGGTGGGGATCCCTAAGGCTTTCCGAATACAATAGTACAAGTGAAAGACACAGACCAACAAATTTTTTGCGCAGTATGTCATTGTCATTGTCACTATTACTGTAATAGTAGATCATAATATGATTGTGTGATCTACTTCATATGCTATTACAGCATGCATGAGGAGTGTGCCATTTTCTAAAGGCCTCGTGGAAACTGTTGGTTGGGTTGTTTTACCTCTGAACGGCACCTTTTTTGCACACAATGGACTAAATGGCCAGGTCATAAGAACCCCCGAAGACTTAGAAAAGATTGGGGAGGGGACCCACTGTATAGCTATTAGAAGACAGATGGTATCCTCCTGTCAAGGCCATCCTGCTTGTTCATTAGCGTGCACAGAGTATGGCTCTGCTGCACATGGGGCCATGGCTGCCCAGCTGTCACAGCTGGGACTCGAACTGGAAACTGAAGATTACTAGCCTGGTGCATTACCGACTGAGCACCCTTAATGAGACCGACTAAGACACCGCTCCTTTAATAAAATCATAGAACCGTCATCCTTCATATCGGATGTTCAAGAGTGATTTCGTTATGCAAGAGAGCCATACCCTGCGCACTTTAAAGGACACACTGGTTCATTTTATCCGGTGGGTTCTATCTGTCTCTCAACAGTTGCCCATTGGATTCCTTTCTCCAATCGTCTGTGAAGATTTTGGGATCCTCGTAACCTGGCCATTTAACACATTGTGTACACAAAAGTACCGCTCACAGGTATTACAGTCCAACTCAACGGTGTGGGTAAGATGCATCAATCACAAGGAAGTGATGCCACATACAGAAATAGCCCCCAAAATCATCTAGTTGTTAAAGCAAAACATACTTAATTTTATTTTTATTAAGGGAGCGTGATCTCAGTTGGTCTCATTAAGGGTGCTCAGTCGGTATTGCGCCAGGCTAGTAATCTTCAGTTTCCAGGTTCGAGTTCCAACTATGGCAGCTGGGCAGCCATGGCCCCATGTGCAACAGAGCCATACCCTGTGGACGTTAAAGAACACGCTGGATGGCCTTGACAGAAGGCTACCATTTGTCTCCTAACAGCTGTCAAATGGGTTCCTTCCTCAACCTTCTCTAAGGCTTCGGGAGTATTTGTGACCTGGATATCAAAAATGACGGCCTTTACAAGGTCATCGATTCTTCCATTCTGATAGAGAGCAAAGAAGGGGTTAGCGGAGATGACTCTTAATTCTAGCACAGAATTAGAGAACTAAGCAATTGCAGGTTATGAGATGCTATGGACTGAGCTAAATTTCATCCATAAAAAGTGTTTTTTAAGTAAATAAATGAGTATTATAATAATAGATTTTTACTACAATATTCATCACTTTCATAACATAAAACTGGAGAAAGGAATCCGAGGAATTCACAGATGAGACGAAATTTTTATCATATCTCCCAAAACTGTTCCCATAGGGTAATATAGAAATATCCTATACTTTAACATTGGCTTGGGACTGGACTGAAAAAATAATTGGCTTGGAAATGGAATAACCATTTATGATACTATCTGTATATTATATATTTGAATTATATGTAGTAGAGATGAATTCGGGGTCATTTTTTAATGCCCGGCCAGGTCAAAATTATTTCATAACATAAAGATGTAAAATTCATTTCATTCCTAAAATATTTTTTTTCATGACAAGAAAAGATTAAGATTTCATAACATAAAGATTAATAACATTAAGATTTCACAGCATAAAGATGTAAAATTCATTTGATTACCAAATTTTAACGTACTTCTATAGTACTGGTGTTCGGCGACAGATCCTGTTTCAGCACTGGCTCTTAGCTCGTGCATTCCAAAATCCGTGATTTGCAACACCCAACGACTGCTGATCACACAGTTCGAAGACTTCAAATTGCCGTGCACTTTGATGTCGCTGTCGTGAAGAAATATCATTCCCTGGAATACGGATAGAAAGGAAATCATTACTCATCTCTCACTAATATGATCTTTGAAAATCCCCCAAAAAAATCTGAAGTAAAAATAGAGAGTAAATTGGCAACCTATTCATTAACAATGGCGAACGTGTGACATATAAGTGATGCGGAAATGAATTAGTGATTGTCAATTGTGTGATATATAGTCAAGTTAATTCTTCCCAATAAAATAATTCGTCAACTGATTGAATATGCAGAATTTATTGAACAATATTCATAATAATTAATCATTGCATCTCTATGAATAACATCATTATTCTAGCACTATTGCTCACATACGTATATCTAAATTAGAACTAAAAAAGAGAAAATATTGCCTCTGGCGAATATGGTAAACTTGTTTTAAAAGAGAATGAAGTTTTTCATTTTCCAATGGTTACACCCGTGGCCGAGTGGTTAGCACGCTTGGCTACTGATCTACGAGACCGGGGTTCGAGCCCCGGATAAGACATAGTTGTATATGTCGTTTTCCTGCTGAGGTCCTGCCATCCTCTCAGACCTTCTACTATGGCATATAAACTGGCAGGCTCCTGTCAGACCTCTGTGATCAAGCAGCTGCTTGAGGTGGTATTTGTTTTTTTACACTCTTTAAAAAACGTCTAAAATCCAGGATTTATCGGAATCCCCTTCACTCAATGCAGGATTTAAAGGATGCCACTACTGCGGAAGTGGCCAATATCGCTAAAGAAACTTTAGCTGCAGTCAACGGAGACTGGGACAGGTTTATGACAAGTTTATTAAATTTATAACAATGTTTAGGACATGTTATATTGAAATACCAGCATAAAGACTCTTTTTAAACATGAAAAAAAATTAGTAACTATGTCTGCATATAGATACATTTACCAATAACGGTAATCAAGAAATGCGAATCCTCATAAATAGTATCATAAATGATAGTCCTGCACCAATGTTAAAAGTAGAGGGAATTCTATTATTATCCTAATGAAAAGTTTTGGGAGATGACATGAAATTTTTATCATATCTCCCAAAACTGTTCCCATAAGGTAATATAGAATTCCCTATATACTTTAACGCTGAACCGGAACTGCCATTTATGATACTATTGTGTATGTTATATATTTCAATTTTATGTAATAGAGATGAATTCAGGCTCATTTTTTTAGAGCCCGGCCAGACCAAAATTATTAAACACGACTTGCAACCATTTCGACAATTGTTTGCCAAGGTCTCATTTGGAGAAAAAATCTGACTGAAACATCATAAGACCTATATACAAAAATGCATATCGCTAACCATTTATTCTATTCTTATATTATTAATTATGCTCAATGACAAAATTTAATTGTTAATATCATTTGGACTGAAAAACAATAAATAATACTAGAAAAAACTGAAAGTTCGTGATTAACATCATTATAAATGGAGTGAGACATTTTTATTAAAGATAGAGAATACATAAGAAATAAATGCAGTCTGATGCTTATTTTTTAATTACTAAAAACTGATTAAAAGCTTGAAATTATAACGTAATTTTTTTTCGCAACACAGGAAATATTGGAAATTTAAATTATTGTGAGCCCGAAGCCGTCTGCGCTATTTTGGACCCCCCCCCCCCGCCTCCGGACTCTGGCTCACCCTGACAAAGCCCATGGCCGAACTCATCTCTCCAATATGTGTATTCCTAAGTGTTAACCCTTTCACGACTAAGGGAAACATTTTTCCCATTTTAAAATTGGTGATTGTCGTATTTAATTATAACCTTATCTGCATTTTTTTATACAGAATGTCAAAATAGAACGTATGCCGAACGCAATTACGTAAACGGGAACGTTTAGAAAACAAAAACAGAACTGTCAGGACGCATAATATATGTACTATGTGCAATGTCCATCTTTGCCTCACTACCAAAAGAAATTGCTTCGCAGAATATCATAATTAGCACATCATTTTGTATAGTAATTTTATTTCATAATTTTGTATTATTTTAGTTAACATTTTGTTGTAATAAACCAATAAATAAAAGACATTGCATAATATGCCTAACTATAATTTGTGTTAGCTTTATAGTCCATTGGAAAAAATATTTTCCATAAAATTCCAAAAAAAACTACACATTGTTATGTATTTTTCTTATGATTTTTATTTATTTTACGTCTAAACAAACTAAAATAAACAGTTACATACTAATATTTACTCTTAGAAACCTTATGGTCCTGAAAGGGTTAACAACCTCAAAACATTAAATTGTATTAATCGTACTTTTTAATTTTTGTGGTATAACTTAATTTTTTTATCTGTGCAATGAGGATGACAATAAATTATTCATTCATTAACATCGAAATTGCAGCTTTAAGTTAAATGAATATACTCAAAATTTGTGTGCATTGTTGGTTTGGGTTGTTTTACATTGAACAGCACTTTTTTGCTGCAAAATGGGATAAATGACCAGGTCACAAGGATTCCCAGAGCTCAGAGAACTTGTGTGTGTGTGTGTGTGTGTGTTGGGGGGGGGGGGGGGGGGTAGAAACCCATTAGACAGCGTTGGGTTGGGTTGTTTTACCTCTGAGCGGCACTTTTTTGCACACCATGGGCTAAATGGCCAGGTCACATGGACCCCGAAGGCTCAGAGAAGGTTGGGGGAGGGGACCCACTGGAACAGCTGTTGGGAGACAGATGGTAGCCTCCCGTCAAGGCCATCCAGCGTGTTCTTTAACGTGCACAGGGTATGGCTCTCCCGCACACGGGGCCAAGGCTTAACGTCCCATCCGAAGGACGGCGGCCTTTCCAAGCCCATCGGTGTCCCCTACTGACCGTGGGCAGGGTGGGGAAATTTTGCGGAGATAAATCTCATCGCTGACTCAGCTGGGACTCGAACCTGGGAACTACAGATTACGAGCCTGGAGCGCTACCGACTGAGCCACCCCGCCCCCGCCCTCCATTAGACAGCTGTTAGCAGCACAGATGGTTGCCTCCTCGTCTAGGCCATCCAGAATGGTCTTTAAAGCAGTGTATGACTCTCCCGCCCACGGGGCTTTACCATCCCCGCCCAAAATTTGTGCGAATTCTAAAAACATTGACAAGACAAAACAATGTTATTCCCGTAGAAATGTTATTTCGGTTAAATTTGTATAAAATATAAATTTCGTATAAAATAAAATTTATAATAATCATTTTAATAATTCTAAAATTTTATAAATATAAAAATGAATAATAACGATACTTTCATTCACATAAATTAAGTTTTATAAATTATTAAAAATATAAATTTTAACGAGTGCAACAATTGGAAAATGAGAATTTTTTGAGGAACGCACAATGATTCCCTTAACACTATTTAATTTAAAAATAAATTTGTAGTTCCTGTAAAAGAATAGTTATCGTGTATAACTTCACAACAAAATTATCTAATCATAAAAGCTTTCCAGTTCAATACTTTGCCATTTTTTTGGAGTTTTTTTTTTTAAAGTTTAAATCCACACACTACCAGAATATCCCCTGGGCGCTTTTTTGTGTGTTTGTAAAGTGAAAAAGTTCCTAATCGTATTTCTACAGATCTGATGTCGTTTTCCTATTGGATGTCCACAGTGCAAATATGGGTATGGTTCCCATTCCAAGTTCCTTTTATAGGCAGGTTCCTTTTTAAAGCCATCTCGTCGAGCAGCAGCCGAAAAATTCTCCTCTGGGCAACTGAGAAATTCGTTTTGTAAGTTTCTATTCAAAACATTCTTTTCAAGAAGCGAATTCAAGCGAAATAAGTTCTCACAGAGAGGGACGTTTTACGGTGTGGAATGGGATGATTGAATAGGATGTGAATCGGAACGAAATGGCATCAGTTTGAAGCGTTTGACACTGTGCTTTCTTCAAGAGATTTCCGTGAATTATTAAAGATGCTCAATTCCCTTCGGCGTTAAGTTACGCTTTAGTAAACCATGGTATGTAGGCTCGAATTCTAAATATGCAGTCGGTTATGTCCTTCTCTCTTCGGGAAAGCAATTGCTTGTACTTTCATGCGAAAATTCACTAGTAACCAGTAGCGTAGTTATTAAAAATAGTATCGGGGCATTTTACCTCCGAGCAGCACTTTTTTGCACACAATGCACTAAGTGACTAGGTCATAAGGACCCTGAGGACTCGTAGAAGGTTGGGGGAAGGGGACACACTGGAAAGCTGTTAAAAGACAGATGGTAGCCTCCTTTCAAGACTATCCAGCGTGTTCTTTAACGTGCACAAGGTATGGGCTCTCCTGCACACAGAGCTACAGCTTTACGTCCCATCTGATCGACAGCACCCTTTTGAAGCCCATCAACAGATACATCCTTCTTCTATCTGTCTGGATCACTTTGTAAAAGGGGTCTCAGCCCCTTTATCATCTGGTCCAATTGAAGCCCATCAGTGCTCCCTTTCTGATTGAGGGCAGTGTAGGGGTAGGGAAATATAGCAGAGATAATCTCAACGTTCACCAGATGGGGCTCGAACCTGAGAACTGCCGATTATGAGACGGGAGCTACGACTGAGCCCCCCCCCCCCCCACACACACACCTCTTATCAGAACAATATAGAGAAAGTATTATTTTTTGGGCGTTTTAAGATTTCAACGAAAATATACCCATTATCCATGAACCTAAATTCCACCAATATCGCCAGGCTCGTAATCTGTAGTTCCCAGGTTCGAGTCCCAGCTGGGTCAGCGTTGAGATTTATCTCCGCAAAATTCCCCACCCTGCCCACGGTCAGTAGGGGACACCGATGGGCTTGGAAAGGCCGCCGTCCGTCGGATGGGACGTTAAGCCGTGGCCCCGTGTGCGGGAGAGCACATAACCTGTGCACGTTAAAGAACACGCTGGATGGCCTTGACGAGAGGCTACCATCTGTCTCCCAACAGCTGTTCCAGTGGGTCCACTCCCCCAACCTTCTCTGAGCCTTCGGGGTCCTTGTGGCCTGGCCATTTAGCCCATGGTGTGCAAAAAAGTGCCGCTCAGAGGTAAAACAACCCAACCCAACCCACCAATATCTCAAATCCATCTATTTCTCTAAAATATCATACAAAATAACAATAGAAGTACTGAGGATTGCTGTTGTTTCTTACAACTTACCAAGGCGTACTCTGGTCTCTTAAAAGGTATCGAGGCTTACTCTGGTTTCTTAAAAAAGTACCAAGGAACCCACCCTGGTTTGTTAAAAAAGCATCGAGGCGTACTCTGGTTTCTTAAAGAGTACCGAGGCGCAATATGGTTTCTTAAAAGGTATCGAGGTTCACTCTGGTTTCTTAAAAAAACATCGAGGAATACTCTGGCTTGTTAAAAAGTAACGAGGCACCACTCCAGTTTGTTAGAAAGTACCGATGAGTACTCTGGTTTCTTAAAAGGTATCGAGACTCATTCTGGTTTCTTAAAATTCTATCGAGGCCTACTCTGATCTGTTAAAAAGTACCGAAGTGTACTCTGGCTTGCTAAAAAGTACCGAGGCACCACCCCAGTTTGTTAAAAAGTACCGATGCGTAGTCTGGTTTCTTAAACAGTACCGAGGCATACTCTGGTTTCTTAAAAGGTATCGAGACTCATTCTGGTTTCTTAAAAAAATATCGAGGCGTGCTCTGATTTGTTAAAAAGACCGAGGTGTACTCTGGCTTGTTAAAAAGTACCGAGGCACCACCCCAGTTTGTTAAAAAGTACCGATGCGTACTCTGGCTTCTTAAACACTACCGAGGCATACTCTGGTTTCTTAAAAGGTATCGATACTCATTCCTGTTTCTTAAAAAAATATCGAGGCATACTCTGGCGTTATAAAAAAGTACCGAGGTGTACTATGGTTTCTTAAACAGTACCGAGGCGCGTCTTGGTTTCTTAAAAAAAAAGACTTTGCCCTTGTGCGTCCTATCTTGACAACACCACTGATAGGAAAATGTTATTTATCAAGCTTGCGAAATTTTTAACGAATCGTGAGTTCAGCTCACTTTTTACACTTAGTTCCTCATTTGATTTTTCTTTTTATTCCTGTTAAAGGTTATATCAAGGTCATCCAGAGCGTTTTCTAATGGTAATAATATAAAATAATGAATGAAGTTTTCGGTTGTTTTGACTTTTGAGTTAACGAAAACGATGCATACAGAATATAAACTGCCCTATCGAAATATTTGAGATTTCCACATTATGCAATGGTAATGCAACTTCGAAGTTTTATGACTTATAAAATATGCATTTAATGGAAAAAATGTATCTGAAGGTAAATTTGAGATCACAATTAAATTAATTAAATCTCGATTTTCAATAGTAATAGTTCAGTGTTTTAAAGACTTATGGAAGCTGGAATTGTTAGCAAACAGTAAATTAGTCTTAAGAATTTACCTCAGATATTAATTAAAATTATTGTTTCAAACCATTTAATAAAATACATTTTAATGAAGTTTGCTTAAAGATTATTTCAAATATTAGACAATTATGAATGTTTCTTTTGAACATGATAATTTATTGTTAAACATTCCACTTTTATAGCTCTAAATACTGAACAAATATTGTAAAAAATCAAGATTTAAATAGATTTGATCATAATCTTTAATTTATATCCAGTCACATATTTCCATTAAATGCACATTTTAAAAGTTATAAACTTCGATGTTATATTCCCACGACGTAACATGGGAATTCTCTTGTAAGTCGGTGCCTAAGTCAGTGCTGCTTTTGTGTTTCGTTGTCATTTTGGTTTTCAGAAGTGAATCTAGATTACCTTGAACCTTCAGATGAACTATTATATAAATAATTCATTTATTAACAATGAGAATAATTTATATAATTCTAAACGTACAAATTAAACAAAAAAAAAGCGAAAAGCAGAAACACAGATACATATTTGCTACATCAAAAATGACAAAATAATGTAATAAAATCGGATAATACACAATAGATCGTTAGAATGTTTTAGAGGAAAAATTGTCATTAGCTGGGTGGGATCTGAACCCACGACCTGCTGATAATATGTCAGGTGTTCTGAAGTTATCAGGAGGTCGTGGGTTCAGATCCCACCCGGCAAATGACATTTTTTCTTCTAAAACATTCTAATGAACTACTACCAGGTGTATGTCTGAGAAATTCTAATATTGTAAACACAAATAGATCGGTTGTGTATTTAATGTAATGTTTCCTTTCGTACCAGTTTATTTCAAATCTGATTCTGAATTTAATCATTTCTGAATGAAAAAATCATTCTAAATTTGATCTGAAAGCATTTCTGAATTGGATCTGTGGATTGCCGTTCTCTTCCTCAGTCGACAAGACAATAAAACAAAGCTTTTACCTTTTCTTCAAGTGCAAAAAACAACAACATATTTTTTATTATTTTCCTAAATTAAAGGATGTATAAACCAGTACGAAGATTAATTTTATGGATTTAAACTGAAGTTTTTAGTCTTTTCTTCGGAAATAAATTGCTTTTCAAAAATCAAACGCTCTTTTTCCCAAGAGAAAAACAAAAAAAATGTTTTCGAGTTCTGTTTTTTGCTCCTAAGAATTTTTAATATAAATTTTTTTTTCTCCTGTGTTTTCATTTTCGTACAGTTGTTCGAAGTCTTTTTCATTTCGCATTACGAAAAGCTAATCTTCACATGTCTGAAACGAAAAAGAATTTTCGGAAAGAAAATAAAGATTTGGAATGCATAAGCGGAAGGAAACGACTTTGCTTTTTACTTCCGTTGGGATTTGAAACACGAAAGAAATGAATGATAAAAATAAAGAAATTCAGAAAACAAAAATTATTTTTCAATTCGAAACGAAATCCTTCTTTATTTACCTTATTTATTATGCGGTGTATTATGGTTTTAATTTTATGTGCTTTAATTAATAAGCAACACTTGCTCTTTTTATGTGAAGGGTTGAGTTCAATTATCTCTGAGAGACTTTTTTTTCACACAGTGCTAAATGGCCAGGTCACAAGGACTCCGAGGGTTCAGAGAAGACTTGGTGAAAGGAGACCCACTAGACAGCTGTTAGGAGACAAATAGTGTTCTCTAAAGGGCACAGGATATGGCTCTTCCGTACATTTTATGTAAAGGATTGCCTTTCTTAACCAAAAGAGCAAGGTTTGCAATCACTTTTATAAAGTTCACTCTGGTTTCCAGCAAATGTGCACTTTTATAAAAAAGGTATACTGTCGTTTACAATATTTAAATTTACAAACTGGTTGTATGCTGTTCTCCACAACAGTGTTTCGCAACCTGTGGTCTGTGACTGCGGTGCCAATAATACAAAATATTTCATCTTTAATCTAATTATCAACCACCGCTGCCGACTACTGAGCATAGAGAGAATAAAGTTGGGAACGAAACCGAAAGGCGAACTGCTGCATCTGTGAGAGTGGGGAGACCAATCGCGACACAACACATCTATCACGTGATAATGTTTGTTAACATCTTGCAAATGAGTAGACTTTAGTTATTGTGAATGGATTATTGGGACTCTTTTTTACATGTTATTTTTTATTCCTTCCATTGAAAATGAGTAAGCAAATTAAACTGTTGGATATTTTAAAAGGAAAACATTTTGATGACAATGAAAGATGTGAAACCGGGCCGAGTAGTGTGTCCGCAACTCAAATGTGATCTGGGAATGTGATCCTCTGGTGTAAAATGGTTGGGAACCACTGCTCTAAAAGTTGTTACAGACAAATATAACTGCTCACAAAAAATAGGGGATATTTCAAAATGAATATGAAGCGATAAAAATATCACTTTCAAAGAATTTTATGATTTTAAAGAAATTCTATGATTCCCCCATGCAGTCAAGAGTGAGTCCCCATGTAGTGTGAGTCCCCCCCCCCCAGGACTATATCTTGACTATATCTTCCAGGACTATAGAAACTCCTCACAGATTTATTAGTTCTCTCTTCAATATCTATGTTCTCTCTTCAATATCCATGTTTCAATATCTATATTCTCTCTTCAATATCCATGTTTCAATATCTATATTCTCTCTTCAATATCTATCCACATGTTTTCTCCTCTGAGCTTGATATAGAAAACTTTGAGGTCTATCATTTAGCCCATTGTGCAAAAAAGTACACTCAGAGGAAACACGCACTATATCTTTACATCTCAGCAGTTCAAAATTAATAATATACTCTCAAACATATATAAATATACTCTCAAGTATATATACTGCTCACAAAAATTAGAGGATATTTTTATCGCTTCATATTCATTTTGAAATATCCCCTAATTTTTGTGAGCAGTATATTTAGTCAATGGGAAGCTAATACGAAGCTCTATAAATTCTGAAATGTGATTTTTTTTATTTAAAACTATGACTGAATGTAAAATCTATCTAAATTTAAATATTCAAAAATATTCTCTCTGTATCTAAAGATTTCTGAAAGTCTAAATATTTAATAACAACTATTCTTCGTAAGAATCAATGTATCGTGGACTCCCGCAAAACGAATTTGAATCGTTCACACAAAAACTAAGTTATGTAAAAACTTCATTATGTGTATTTTGGTGTGTTTATGAAACTGTAACAAGTCGAAATTATATTTTCTTCGTTCAGAGAGTTCATAATTTCTTTTAAAGAAGATCATCAATCAGATATATATTTGTGTTCTAACCGGTTGATATTTTACCTGATTTGATATATTCGTTTTTTGAAATAAAGATTGGTTAATAAAATTAAGTTGAAAACTAAATTTAATATCACTTGTGATATTTTTATTAATAATTTGAAATAAATCGCATGCAACAGTGTAGAAATATGTGCTGATGTAAGAATTTTTAACATTCCTACAATTTGATTACAACATGCTGCAACTCTACTAGCGTTGCCGCATCTGAATTTTTTAAAAATAATATTTACATCTAAATTTAATTATTCACTTACCTTTATTAAGTCAAAAACCAGGGAAGCTATAAACATATTGTCCAATTTGAGATCATCGTTTTCGAGAATATCCTAAGTAAAAAAAAAGAAGGAGACATAATTTTGTAGAAAAGAGACAATAATAAAAATTTATAGGAACTATGGAAATTATAGAAAATCATTTACCTATATTCATATAAGAAATAGCTTAGAGTAGGGGTTCTCAACGTGGGGTAAGCGATAAAATTTTTTAGGGTACGCCGTAAGAGCTCAAAAGTCGCTAGATCTAGTAACAAAATCGCTCGACTTTGTCAAGAATTGCAGTCAAATATTTGTTACCTTTCACAACAACTTATTTATGTGAAGCTGGTTTTTTATCTTTAACTGCTTTAAAAAATAAGTATAGAACAGGCTGGATGTTGAAGATGACTTGCGACTCTACCTTAGCAAGATAACCCCAACCATTGATGAATTGTGCAAGCATAAAGAAGCGCAACCATTTTACTGATTTCCCAGTAAAATGTTTATAATTTTATAAGATTTGTTAAATTGTTTATGTCATTTTTTGTGTTTATCGATATATTTAATTAATGAATGCAAAATTTAATGTATATATATATATGTGTTTTATTTTATTCCCATTGTTATATTATAACTATAGTTTTCTCTATCTATACAAGGGGTACGCCAGTTATATACACATTTCCAGGGGGTACGTGAAGCATAAAAGGTTGAGAACCACTTGCTCAGAGAATTAGTGACTAATAGAAAGTTTTTTAAATGGTTTAATTCATAGAGTACTTGGTATTTATTTGGTCAGGTTATTAATTAACATACTTAATATGTCATAATCCATCTTATTTCAAATTAGGTTATATTACAACTGTGGGAGGTTTTTCTTCCATTCCTTTCTTGTTTCGTTTGCAACTTTTAGGACAAGAAACTCCATTTCTCTTCCTACAACTGAGAATAATTTGTTTTCCATACACCATAGAATCACAACCTAAAACACATTTGTTAAATTTTAGCATTATCAGTTGAAAACATTGATTACAGAAGATGCTTGAATTGCTTTACTCCAGAAACCTTGGAGTATGGATTATGAGGTATTATGAACTTTCTCGAATCACAGGAGGTACCTTGGAGTATGGACTGTGATATACTACAGACTGTCTCGAATTCTCGAATCATAGAAGATATCTTGGAGTATGGACTGTGAAGTACTATGAACTTTCTCGAATCATAGGTGGTACCTTGGAATACACAATGTGCTAAATGGCCAGGTCACAAAAGCCCCAGGGCTCGTAGAAGATTGGGGGAAGTGGACCCACTGGACAGCTGAGAAGAGACAGATGAAGCCTCCCGAAAAGGAAATTTACGTGTTCTACAACGTGCACAGAGTGTTGCTCTCTCTTGCACATGATGCCACGGTTTTACGCCGCATCCCTGTGACGGCTGTTTTTTAAAGTTCATCGGTGTTCCCTTTCGGACTGAGGGCAAGGAGGGTTTAGCGGAGATAAATCTCAAAGCTGGCACAAGTGGGACTCGAACCTGGTAACTGCAGATTACGAGCCTGGAGCGCTACTGACATTTTTATGGTAATAATTTATGAAATCTCCTGACCATTCCCAACTGTGTTTCAACATTTAATCTTTGTCAATTAATGTTAATAAACGATTTTCACGTTTTCAATGCTTTTAAATTCATATTTTGCTATTGTCGCCATTTAAATAATGTTGCTTTTTTATTAATTGTTCAGTATCTTACTATATTCTTTCTTACGTACATAATTTTAAAAAATAAATGATATACAGTTAAAAAACATGTCCATGAGAAAAGTACAAAAAAAAAAGTTAAGTTCTGATTTATTTTATTTGGAAGAAACTTCTAAAATACTTCCACTTTCTTAGGAAGAATTCACTTCCGAAGAAACTATGGCAAGGATCCCATTTAAGATTTCTTTGTGATGCCACAAATTCTTGTCTGAAAGTATTTCTTTCGGATACTTCTTTTAACTATTTTTTAAACATTTTGTCTCACAGGCAGAGATCCAAAGAACATCCCATTATCACAAGCAAAAACAACAATATCAAACTTTAAAGGGGTTGCGTTCTTGGAGCACACTTCGAATACGAAAAGTAACAACGAAACTAAGATCCGAACGATCCGTACGAAAACTAAGATCCTATGTGAAAATTGAAGTTCTATTTTTGGCACTTAGGGACAAGAATGGAAAAATTTATGGCTCACAAGAATGAACATATAAAATGAAATGTCTTTTTTGTTACAAGAATATTCAAATTATGCCAAGAAAAGAAATATGTCTTTTCATTATCACCATATTAATATTACGATAAAAAGAGGAATGTGTTTTATTATAAGATTAAATATGTTACAAATGCTTTAAAAGTATTATCTAATAAAGTTACGGAAAAGAAAAAAATAGAAGTCCTGTAAGAAATTGGCTTCAAGGTAGATAATAAATAAGATGAAGTGATAAGGATGAAGATGATGCTGGAGCAGAAATTAGAAGCCTGAATCGTGTAAGAGAGAAGTTTTGCATCATCCAGAGAGAATGGGATCTCAAAGATACCTGAGAGTTGATGAAGACAGTGTTTGTTGGTTCTTACTTACTTCCCTAGGCATTTTAAGTATAATTTTGTTATGTCTGACTGCGTTTAAAAAGCATTTCTCTTTACGTTTTTCAATCCACCCACTCTTCCTTAGGAAGGCCTTATTTTTTCATCACTTTCCGACACCTTCACTCTCTTTCACCCTTGATCTTCCTCTGCCTTTTTTCCTCTGTGGTGGGATGGCTCGGCCTGTAGCTCACCAAGCTCGTAATCTGTAGTTTCCAGTCACATCGAATCCAGCGTTGACATTTCTCTTCGTAATACCCCCCATCCTGTCTTCGGTCAGTTAACGGATACCAATGGTTTGGGAAGGTCGCCATCCCTCGGATGGGACGTAAATTCATGGCTTCGTGTGGGGAGAATCGAAATATGTGCACGTCAAAGAATACCTGGATTGCAATGACGTGAGGTTACCATCTGTCTCCTATAACATTTGTCCAGTGGGTCCTCTTCCCCCAATCTTCTCTGAGCCCTCTAGCCCTTGTGACCTGGCCATTCAGCTTATTGTGGACAAAAATGCTGCTGAGTAGTGAAACAACCCAACCCATAATCTTGCTCCTCTTCCATTGTGTTCCCATTTCCCGATTTATAATGGACATATGTTAGCTCTAACTGAGGCAAGTGGTCAGCAGTGACTTCGGTTTTAGTGGGGCAAGTCCTTATGTGAGAAAGCATGTAAAAGCTAGGAGTAGCTTCTAGGATTCTTCTCTGCCATAAATGTTGCGAATAAAAAAAAATCATTTTTAATTTTATTAATACTTGTCTTCTGCGAACATCTCTATCAACATAAATTCATTTCAACTGCTTTTTTTTAGGTGGTCGAGTGGTTAGCGTCCTTGCATATGGACTAAAGCGATCTCGATTCCAGTGTCGGATAAGTCATGGATATTTCTTCCCTTGTCTTTCTTCTGAGGTCTCGCCTTCCTCTAGATCTTCTTTATGGTACATTATACATTATACATATAGAAAGGCTTCTATTAGATTTCTGTGGCCAGCAGTTTTAAGGATATTTTATTTTATAATCTTTGTCTCAGAATGCATATTCGTAATTCATCTTTATGCAAAAGTCTAAAGATTTTTGCAACAAATCAGATGGTTTCCGCTATTGTTGCGATGCTTCAGGTTACTTTTGCAACATGTTTCATGTGATGTTGGGTTGGTTTATCTCTCAGCTGCGCAGTTTTATACACAATGGGCTAAATGTCAGGTTCAGGTATCAGGTTCTTTTCCTGCTTGCCTTAAGGTTGCTATTGTTGTACCAATTTTCAAGGGGGGTGGTTAAACAAAATTTTAAAATTATCGACCTATATCTATTTTGCCGATTCTGACCAAAATATTTGAAAAAATAGTTAAGAAGAGATTATTACTTTTTTTAGATAAATACAATTTTTTTTTCAGACAACCAATATGGTTGGTTGTCTGAAAAAATAGGGAGACTGAAGATGCAATTTTGAGATTCACCTCAATTATTCATCGTGGCATTAACGATAATTTGAGAGTTGCTGTTTTCTTTCTAGATGTAAAAAAACATTTGATTCTGTTTCTCACAGTGTGTTGCTGAAACAATTAGAAAAGGTTGGAATGAGAGGTCTTTTACTATCTTGACTAACTAGTTATTTAACTGAAAGACAGCAAATTGTTAAAATAAAAATTTGTTACAGTACCTCTGCTTATGTTAATTTTGGATTATTGGTACCTCTGCTTATGTTAATTCCAAGGACTGAACAGGGTTCAGTCCTTGGACGAATATTATTTTTAATAATTTTTAATAACCTATGTGATTTACCATTGAACGGGTTTAACATTGTATTTGCAGATGATATTGCACTGGTTTACCTTGGCAACATTGATGATATTATTACAAAAATAAATGAGGATTTAAAAGAAATAAATAACTGGTTTATGAAAAATAGGCTAATTTTAAATGGCAACAAATAAAAATATTTTAGACTAAATAATAAGTCTAATGATGAACTATACAATAGGTTAATTTATCATGATATAAACTGTCAAAATTGGTCATGTTCTTGTCCAGTTAAGGTGTTGATGGTTTTAGATATCTGGGAGTATTTATAAATAGTAACCTCACATGGAAGTTGCATGTAAAAAACGCAGTAAAACGGAATTAACATTGCATTTGCAGATGATATTGCACTGGTTTACCTTTTATCGTTTTGTCGGTTTTCTTTTTCATTTATTCTTCTTTTTTCTCTCCTTCATTTTATGTACTACTGATGTAATCTAGATCATATCTGTAAAACCATATATGTACATTCCCGCTGATAAGCTTCGGCTTAGGGTTTTTTTTATGTAAAATAATTATAGATAATACTTATTGAAAATAAATTTGAATTTGAAAATCTTAAATATCATGATTTCAAGAATATATTTTATTGGAAGTTTTTTGAATTTGTCCATGTTAAAAATAATTTATAATTCGTGGATAAAATCTTATTTGGAATATGGTATTATTTCATGACGTGGCCTTTTTGAATCAAATTTGAGACCTATTCAGAATCTTCAAAATGATGCGTTGAGGTGCATGCTCAAAAAACAAAAGTTTGATAGCTTCCAAAATTATTATACTTCTTTACAAATTTTACAAGTCTGAAAATTATATATTTACCATTTGTTAACATATATTGTCAAAAATTGGGATGATTCAAATGTAAAGGTTTTCAATAAAAATACCAGACTTTCAACAGTTGTACATATAAATATGATTACTCCCAGAAAAACAGCTTTTTGCAAATATTACGTATACCTGGCTCCTAAAATATTCAATAGTTTACCTAACAGCATAAAGAATGAAAGAAATATTTATCTTTTTAAAAAATTAATTATGAACTGGATACTCGAGCAAAGGGTAGAAAATTTGCTATAGTAATTATGCCTTGCATGATTATAGTATCTAAATACACATTTTGAGTTATAATATAATATTAACGGGTTTATTATATGTCAGTGTTGAATAAGTTGGTAGTGTTGCTTTACAAAATTTTATGTTTTCTTAATCTTATATCTCCACAAACGAGCTTTGGCTCATGTGGAGTTTTGAAATTTACACTTTCAAAATTGTCTATTTACTTTGGAAAAGAGAAACATTTATTTCTTTTGTTATTATAAGTTTTAAATTACATTCTTGTAATATATGAAAAATGTGAAATAAATTTGAATTTGAATTTCCAAGACTCTAACCATCCCAAATATTTAATTCTAAAATAAGTCTCATTAGCTTTTAATTACTTCAGGAATCTTCGGGCACAACTACATCTTCACGGCTGAGAGATGTTTTAAAATATAAATTAAAAACTTTAAAGAATACCTATCTTCCTGTATGACCCTAAAAAGTAGAAAATAAACCTAAAGCAGACAATGCAATGTCAGATGCAAAAACAGATGGTGCAATCAGTCACTGAGTTCGTATTCACTTCAAAGGCAGATAGGTCGCAGGCAATCTTGTCGACAACCTAGCACATTCCAGCGTCAGAAACTTTCCATTGACGTAGAGCGTGTTACTTTCGGCCTTCGCGTTCTGGAGATATAATTTAAGATTAATTATCACATTTCCCCTTTTTAGGGGGAGAAGAGAGCACGGGAGTTAATATTTTATATCCTATGACACTCCCCGCGTCACGAGCTTTCATTTGGGACATATATCATTAAGTTTCTCCGTCGTGTTCGAAAGATACAGTGGAACAACATTTTGTCAAATCC
Organism: Ryuthela nishihirai; assembly: GCA_038380435.1. NCBI lineage: Eukaryota > Metazoa > Arthropoda > Arachnida > Araneae > Heptathelidae > Ryuthela > Ryuthela nishihirai. The sequence goes on along the minus strand of JAWZYU010000018.1, from coordinate 38,590,053 downwards.
ACAAACCGACAAACAGATAAACTGACAAAAGCAATAGGAAGAAGATAGGTAAAAAAAAATTAAAAATAAGCAAATACCGCAATTGATTTTTCCTTTTTTTGAAAAAGACACATGTTAAAGAACGAGTAAAAGGCTGAATAATTCTTGCAGGGTATTATAAAAGTTAGAATGTTATGGAATTTCACTTTTTATTTTTATTAAAGTAGGATGTTTCGAAAAGAAATGGAATCCATGAGCAAAATATGGCTCCTCGAAGAGAGTGAAAGAAACGAAACTCATCAACTAAAAATGTAGTCCATAATCAAAATTCGTTTTGTTCATCAAATGTGATGTATTCATTAAGTTATATTGTCAATCAAATATGACAATTAGTGCAAATTTAGAAACGGCACCGAATTTTGAGCAGCACAAAGGATGTTCAAACATGTTCAAAATAATTCCATCACCGAACTGCAGCCATTGCGAATGTGAAGAAAATATATTAATTGATATCCTTAGCTTTTCGCAATACCTAAATGCAAGAAACGTTTTATTTATGCATCTAAATAAAAAACGCAATGTCTTGAAATGACTTTTCAAAATATTCTTGCTCCAAGAGATAAAAATATTCCTGATAAAAATATATCAGTTAGTCACTAAATTCCTAAAAGAAATCTATATTTTGCATCGAATCTAAGGATTGTCTGATCCTTCAAAAGAACTTTCTTTTCAACAAAAGTCGTCGCATTATTATCGAAAACTTTTAATGGACTTTTAGGCTTCTTTTTCTGCAATGTTTCTTGGAAGAGGACACCTCCGCATGACTTCTAGTGTTTCCTGCGATTATTTTCTTCTACCTCTCTCAATTCCTACTTTCTTTTCCTTTCTTTTTATTTCTTTACATCAAAAAATCATCTCGAATCTCTCTGTGTGGGCAGTATACTTTGTGTTCATATCGGGTTTTAGCAACATACGCGGCTTGATAAAAATCCGTGGCTTCGACAAGAGTGAGTACACAGAGGAGGAGTTAATATTTTTTATTATATTGGTGGCAATGAAAGGAGCTTTAATTGCGGTCCATTGCATTTCTAAAAACAACTTTTGTGCGAAGTAATATGGTGGAAAAATAAAGAAATGTTTGCATTACTCGTTTTTGAAGATCTCTATAAACTTTCTCAGCAATCTATAAAATTTAACATTTCATAAGGTTGAAGAATACTTGCTTGCATGAATGAACACATTAAACTATACTGGTTTATACAGATATTTTAATACAATGAAGGTTAATGTCATTCCTTTTTTATTTGATACCTAAAGGCAAACAATTCACATTGTCATGTCCTTTAATACTATGCGAATCTATCTTGACAAAAACTATAATGTCTTCATTTATACGAAACTTAACAAAAGTTATAATACACGACTTTCGTCCACATAACAAATAAAAAGGACGTAAAGAAAAAAAATTCCACTGCATTATCAACTGTTTAGCTTTGGAGCATAAAAAGATAAAAGATTATAAAATTACGAGACAAAACCTATATCCGAATTTTTTCTGGAATGGTTAGTAAGATTCACTTAAGAAACCTTGACAGTCGATTTTTAAACATACAAAAGCTCTTTCATGCTCAAAAATAACCGGAACTAATTAAAAACTGTCTTCTTTCTGGAAGAGAAACTAAAACAAAGGTTACTAAGAGAATAAAGTTATTGTTGTCTTTCACCTAGCAACAACAAGCAAGTGCACATTAAGGATTAGAGGCAAATTCAAATGTCCTTCGCATTGAAAGGCAAAGACTCTTTCTCTAAGGAGATCGCATAAGGGTGGAGACACAAAAATAGAACTTAGAAAACCGTGCTTCGTATGTATGCTAATAAGACTGAATAATGAATTCAACGTTGGCAGAGGAGATAGCAATTTAAAGTTTAAAGCAACGAGAAAGTCATTTGCATCAAACGGTCATTTGTTTTGTGAGTTTCTTAACATTTTTTCTGAGAAGTGTGCGAGATTACACCAGGAAAATCCAGGAAGGATACACTGCGATTATTTAACGATTTTTCAGAGTTTCTTGCACAACTTTAGCCAACTGAATGTAACCATGTATAACATATGCATGTCAAATATACAGTAGCCTCTTGTTTATCTAGGTTTCGATAAATCGGGATAAGCGGGTACTGGCCCATTCGGTAGCGAGTCAAGCTCGTAATCTATAGTTCCCTCGTTCGAGTTGCACCTATCCCAGCTTTGAGATTTATCGCTACTAAACCCTTAACCTGCCCTCGGTGAGAAAGGGGACACCGATGATTTTGAAAAAGCTGCCGCTCGCAGGAAGGGACTTAAATCCATAGTCTCGTGTGCAGGAGTATCCATACCCAGTGAACGTTGAAGAAGAAGCTGGATGGCTTTGACGGGAGGCTGCCATCTGTCTCCGAACAGCTGTCTAATGAGTCTCTTTCTACAACCTTCTTCCGAGCCCTCAGGGCCCTTGTGACCTGGTCATTTAGCCCATTGTGTACAAAAAAGTACAGTTCAGATGAAAAACAAACCAACAACTGAAAGAGGTCTCTATGGATCTTTAAAAATTTATTCATAAGCATGTTGTAGTGTGTTTAGAATTCTGCATAAGAATAAATATTGTAAGATGAATACTTACACGACTATTTATCACGTTTATATAGAGGTACGAGGTCCAAGAAGGTGAATGAAAACTCGTGTCATTAAGGGCTTTGATCACCGCTGACAGTAATGAGGGACTCACAACGTCTTAACATACTGTCAGCAATTTCACCAATCAAATTTGGCTGAGACTGAAAGCCTCTGATTGCTTGTGTCAGCGTCCCATAATTGATCTCCAATCTCACTGTGGGATGCTGAAACTGGCAATTCGTCTTCCCGTCTCCTCAGGCATCTTCAATAGGACTTCGTTGGGGGATTTCGCAAGCTACTCCATGCATTTGATATCAAGCGCAATATATTGGTCCGAAGGGTAAACTCTATGCACTTGAGTTCAGGACCGGATCTCTCTGTGTCTGGTGGTAGTGATAAAGAGGTTATGCCTCCCCCCATTCAGAATGCTAGTAAGGATAACAGAGGCAAAATTATTTAACTTATTTATATTTCATGCATTTTTTAAGAAATGTTTCAAAGACCATAACATTCATTAAACGACCCCAAGGCTCACTGCATCTACAAATGAGTGAACATATGGTTCGAGGATCTCATTCTGATACTCTGGGTAAAGAAGAATCCTCTATCAAACACGTGGATTTCAGTAAGCCCTTTGACGTTGATGGCGGTTCAGATCTTCAAACCACCTCTCCATATTGGTCCCTTTTCCACATGTTAAACCATGTTCCACGTTCTCCTCAAAAATTGTTTACCGAGGCTCAGTCTGTAAGACGACTTCGATTTATCTATGAAGAGAATAGTCTCCCAATTGTTCTCAAGTATCATAAACATTTTAAATCATTTCGGAGTGGCTTATCTATGGGAGGAAGTTAACGCAGATTTTGGTTGTTTTACCTCTGAGCGGCACTTTTTGCACACAATGGGTTAAATGGCCAGGTCACAAGGACTCTGAGGGCATAGAGAAGGTTGGGGGAGGGGACCTACTGCACAGTTGCTGGGAGACAGTGGTAGCCTGTCTCCAAGGCCATTCAGCATGTTCATTAATGTGTACCAGAGTATGACTCTCTCAGCACACGGGCCACAGCGTTACGTATCATCCGATGGACGGCGGCCTTTTCAAGCCAATCAGTGTCCGCTACTGACTGAGGCAGGGGGAAAGTTTTGCCGTGGTAAATCTCAACGATTGTTCAGCTGGGACTCGAACCTGGGAACTAAAGATTACGAGTCTACCGAGATACCGACTGAGCCACCCCCACCCACACAGTTAATGCAGACACATACTACTGGTCGTCTTGTATAAAGCCCACTCTCTGAAGCTTTATGGATAATTTTCGCTTTAAAATTCTTTTTCCTGAGGACTTAATGAGCTTTGAGACAAACTGGGGAGCTTTCAGTGCTCTGGGGCGCTTGACAGTTAAGTCAGATAACTGTTATCTCGCTTAACTATCAAGCGCCACCGCTGCAAGTGCCCGGCGACTTTGTATTAGTTTTTTAGCGATATCAGCTGTTTCCTGAAATTGTCTTTAGAGCCTGAAGACCACTTATCGAGGCACATTCAGTCATCTGGCTATATTGGTTTGAGATTGGACATAATTAATTCTTCCAATGGTATGCCATCTTAATGAGTTATGTAAACCATGTCTTGGAAATATTTTTAAAATTGACAATCTGGTATTTCCTATTTGTGGGCAAATATCAAAATGCATTAAATCCACGGGCAAACATTGAAAATTACACGAAATTCATGGACAAATATTAAGAATTACATGAAATTTCGGGACAAACTATAAGCAATACGCAGTCCAATTAAGAAAGCCCCTTTTGTAATGATGGTTCATTTGCATGTTTGAATCCTCTGAAGGCAGGAAGAATTATATACGCCTACCTAAAAGCAAGTTTTTAGGTAGATGTATATAATAATTTGTCCATTCAGTTTTATTTGTGCTTTTACTTATCTTCGTATTGCTTTTCGCTTGACATTTGTCGATTTGTGGATTTCTCAAAAGAGTTGTTCCACCGTATCTTTCGGGGGCGGGGGTGGCTCAGTCGGTAGCGCGCCAGGCTCGTAATCTGTAGTTCCCAGGTTCGAGTCCCAGCTGGGTCAGCGTTGAGATTTATCTCCGCAAAATTTCCCCGCCCTGCCCACGGTCAGTAGGGGACACCGATGGGCTTGAAAAGACCGCCGTCCGTCGGATGGGACGTTAAGCCGTGGCCCCGTGTGCGGGAGAGCCATACCCTGTGCACGTTAAAGAACACGCTGGATGGCCTTGACGGGAGGCTACCATCTGTCTCCCAACAGCTGTTCCAGTGGGTCCTCTCCCCCAACCTTCTCTGAGCCTTCGGGGTCCATGTGACCTGGCCATTTAGCCCATGGTGTGCAAAAAAGTGCCGTTCAGAGGTAAAACAACCCAACCCAACCGTATCTTTCGAACGCGATGGAGAAACTTAATGATTTGTGTGTCAAATGAAAGCTAGTAATGCGGGGAAATGTCATAGGTTATAAAAAATCGACCCCCCCTGCTTTCTCCCCCCCAAAAAAAGTGGAAATATGGAAACTATTCTGTCGTTCCAGAACGCTAGTGCCGAAAGTAACAAGCTATACGTCAAATGTTAGCTTCTGACGCGGAAATTGTTAAAGGCTATAAAATGAGATATGCATGCAAAATCAAAAATATGAAATTCATACAAGAAATAACACCCTATCATCATCCTTTGAAGTGAATGCGAATTCAGTGACTGATTGCACCATCGATATAAAAAAAATATTCATAAGATAATTCCCATTTGTTACGCAAGTTAACGTGGGACACGGTTTAACATGTGGAAAAGGGACCAATATGGAGAGGTGGTTTGAAGATCTGGACCGTCATCAACATCAAAGGGCTCACTGAAATCCACGTGTTTAATAGAGGATTCTTCTTTACCCAGAGTATCAGAATGATATCCTCGAACCATATGTTCACTCATTTGTAGATGCAGTGAGCTTGGGGTCGTTTAATGAATGTTATGGTCTTTGAAACATATCTACAACATGCTATCCATGTTAACCAATAACATTTTCCATGAATGTCATGGAAAATGTTACAGACTGATAAAAATTTCACCCTCTTGTTCCTCCCCTCTAAAAAAGGGAATTGTTCCTCCTATAACTCCTGAACGCGAGTGCGAAAAGTAACAAGCTATGCGTTAAACGAAAGCTTGGCACGCGGGGAATGTCATAATACATAAAAAAACTGATCCCTCATGTTTACTTCCACTCTATAAATGGGAAGTGAGAAAATGATTGTTTTCATAGTTCCCCCTTTTTAAAAACAAAGCTACGTATCAAATCCTCTGTGACACGGAAAATGTTACAGTTTAATAAAAATTCCACCCTCTTGTTTCTTCCCTTCTAAAAATGGAAAAATATGAAAACAATTGTTTCACACTATCTTCGGAATGCGAGGGCCTACAATTATGAGTTATGTGCCAAATGAAAGCTCATATGAGGACTGTCGTAAAATGTATCAAATTTTGCTCTTTACAAAGCCTACCTTGGGGGGGGGGGGGTAGAAAAAGGAGCATGTTTCCGCGGGGGTGGTCCATAACATGTTATATCTCAAATTAAAGCTTGTGACGTCTTCAATGCCATATGGGCTACCTTAAACAAGACTCCAAAAACAGAAAGAGGAAAAATTACTCAATGTTTATGAATCATATGTCAAATGAAATTTCTAAAGGTAGATGTTTTTAGTAGCAAAGATAAAATATAAATAAATTTTAAAAAATTAAAATACCTATTTTCCCATAAGCACCCTAAAAAGTAGAAAATAAAATTAAAGTGCAATCAATCACTGAATGGTGCAATCAATCACTGAATTCGTGTTCACTTCAAAGGAAGATAGGGCGCCGATTTACCAACTTAGCAAGATTGTCGGCACTCTATCATCCTTTGAAGTGAATACGAATTCGGTGACCGATTGCACCATCGATATGCTTTAGTTATATTTTCTACTTTTTATGATGCATATGGGGAGATAGTTTTTTTTAATAATTTATTTACATTTTTTTCCCAAAATTTCTTGATGTGAATTTAAACATCGACTTTATTTCTGGTTAATCGGCACTTTTTGCACAAAATGGACTAATCCCCAGGTCACAAGGATTCAGGGTTAGGGGAAGTGGATCCACTAGACAGATGCTGTAAAACAGATGAAAGTTCTCATATGCCCATTTTTTGAAATGTGGAGCCGACGTATCTGTTAAGCGGTTAGGGCTAGGCCCAATCCGCCATGTTATTTTTTTCGTCATTTAGTCTTAGTCTTCCCGCCACCCCTTCATATTTGCTCTCAAACCGTGGGGCTTTGGACACTGAAATTTGTCCACGAAGTGACCCCATCTGCCGAAAAGTTCTCGGCTAAGTAGTTTAAACAAGTACCCGTTTTCGATGCGAGCGCACCAATCACCGAATCCCTCGACAACACAGATGGTTAGTTCAGCCTGCGGCGAGGTTAGCGAGTGCAGAGAGAAGAGCGCGGTTTTTCGCCTTGTGTTCGTCTTGTGCAGAATTTCGACCCCGGTGGACGTGTTGTTTTTCGTTCGTGTGAAAAGAACTCGCCTTCTTCCCTGCCGTCTAGATACCCGACTTATGGGGGGCGGGGGTGGCTCAGTCGGTAGCGCGCCAGGCTCGTAATCTGTAGTTCCCAGGTTCGAGTCCCAGCTGGGTCAGCGTTGAGATTTATCTCCGCAAAATTCCCCGCCCTGCCCACGGTCAGTAGGGGACACCGATGGGCTTGGAAAGGCCGCCGTCCGTCGGATGGGACGTTAAGCCGTGGCCCCGTGTGCGGGAGAGCCATACCCTGTGCACGTTAAAGAACACGCTGGATGGCTTTGACGGGAGGCTACCATCTGTCTCCCAACAGCTGTTCCAGTGGGTCCCCTCCCCCAACCTTCTCTAGGCCTTCGGGGTCCATGTGACCTGGCCATTTAGCCTATGGTGTGCAAAAAAGTGCCGCTGAGAGGTAAAACAACCCATCCCAACTCTGAGATCCACGAAACGAACGCCGTGACACGAGCTGGCGAGAGCCACCTTTTCCATTCACCCGCATCAAAGGAACGAGGTATGGTCATTTTTCCTAATCTCGTCTTCCTCCATGTTAGCTAGAAACGTTTTGTCGCCGCCACGCTGCCCTCGACCTCTTGAACAGCAAATGACGAGGTCTCTGTAACTGTTTAGCTAAATGTGAATGAGAGTGATTTGCGCTTGGAAGAGAAATAAATGTGTTTAAATGGAATGATCCTGTACTTAGCTAATTATTCCGTTTCTCCTTTTGATCTTGTCTCTGCACTTGGAGTCGGCAGGCAGCCACCGCAGCACAACAAAGTGGTTCGCGAGCCCAAATCACCGACTATGCAGCGAATTGGCTCACTTCGTCACTAAATAGAAAAATTTGCGGCATCAGGGGCTCTTTCCAAGAAAAGATGAGTGTGATGAATCGCAACATTTTGTTTCATCCCTTGACCTTATTTCTTTGTTAAGTTCGTCCCTAACGTCGAGCTATCCCAAAATACTCAAGGGTTGGGTTGTTTTACCTCTGAGCGGCACTTTTTTTGCACACAATGGGCTAAATGGCTAGGTCACAAGGACCCCGAAGGCTCAGAGAAGGTTGGGGGAGGGGACCCACTGGAACAGCTGTTAGGAGAGAGACGGTAGCCTCCCGTCAAGGCCATTCAGTGTGTTCTTTAACGTGCACTGGATATGGCTCTTCCGTACACGGGGCCACGACTTAACGTCACATCCGACGGACGGCGACCTTCCCAAGCCAATCGGTGTCCCCTACTGACCGTGGGCAGGCGGGGAGTTTTGCGGAGATAAATCTCAACACTGACCCAGCTGGGAACTGCAGATTATGAGCCTGGCGCGCTACCGACTGAGCCACCCCCGCCCCACACTCAAGAGTGGTACGACAAAGTCTCCCTTCAAGGCATTCCAATGTATTTTTAACGAGTAAACGGTATGACGTTCCAGTACATTGAAACATGGCTTTAATCAGATGGACATTCGAAATCTAAGGTGTCCACCTTTCTCACAGAAGACAGAACTCAGGTTAGCAAAGTTAATTCCCAAAACATCCAAAGTTCCGAGTCGAACCTGGGAACTAGATTATGAGCTTTGTTCGCTACTGACTGAGCCAATCCTCGCTCCCTGTAAATTGATAGTTGACACTATATAGTAGTGAAAAGGAACTCCAATTCCCTGTTGCAGTAGACAAATCACTCGTTGGTTGGTTGGTTCTTTTACCTCTGAGCGGCACTTTTTTGCACACCATGGACCCCGAAGGCTCAGAGAAGGTTGGGGGAGGGGACCCACTGGAACAGCTGTTGGGAGACAGATGGTAGCCTCCCGTCAAGGCCATCCAGCGTGTTCTTTAACGTGCACAGGGTATGTCTCTCCCGCACACGGAGCCACGGCTTAACGTCCCATCCGACGGACGGCGGCCTTTCCAAGCCCATCGGTGTCCCCTACTGACCGTGGGCAGGGAATTTTGCGGAGATAAATCTCAACGCTGACCCAGCTGGGACTCGAACCTGGGAACTACAGATTACGAGCCTGGCGCGCTACCGACTGAGCCACCCCCGCCCCAACAAATCGCTCGTGTGCATGCAATATTTCCGCTACAGAAAAAGCATTTTACATCGGTTTGCCCAGTCAAGATAAACCGCTGTAAAGAACTTCTTCATTGCAGCGACGCTTTGAAAGTCTCAGGTATCGAACAAGTTGACTGTTTCCATTTCGTCTTCGTGGAAAATGGTGTAACCTTAAACCACTGTTGTTCAACAGATGGCACTTCGTGACAATAAAGGACTCCCGTCAAGACACAAAACAAAATCAAGATTTTGGGTTTAAGTTTCTTTAAAAACATAGCTTTCAGCAGAATAAAGAAAGCTTTTAAGAAATAAGTACAGTGGGCAATTTTATCTGCGATGAATCTTTTTCGTCACTCAAACAAATTGAGAAGGAACAATGGTGTTGGTCCTTCTCAATAAACGTCTGACAGTAGCTTAATGGTAATCTTATAGGTCTCTCAGCAAGGGAATTATTAAGTGGCATCAACTAGCCAAATTGGTAGAGTGAAGCAAAATAATAGGCTCAGTAATACAGGTGAGAATTATTTTATCTGCATGAAAATATGCTTTTTTTTTGTTAAGTCTCCAAGGCTGGAATACCAGGCCTTTTGAGCTCTGCATTCCGGTACCAAATAAAGGAAAGTATAGGTAAATATTAGGAATATTAGGAAAGTATAGGCTTACAGTCGTCCCATGGCAGAGTGGTTAGCGCGCTTGCCTACTGATCTAAGGGACCTGGGTTCGAGCCCCGGGTAAGGCATGGCTGTTTGTGTCGTTTTCCTGCTGAGGTCCTGCCATCCTCTCAGATCTTCTACTTTGGCATATAAACTGACAGGCTCCTGTCAGACCTCTGTGGCAAGCAGCTGCTTGAGGGGGTTGTTATTTTATTTTATAGGCTTACAATCACTAATCTATGTTCTTCTGACGCTTAAATTTCTTTGGCTTTTTGGGATTTTTTAGAAATTTATAGAAATTACTCTGACGTGATTCTTAAAGAGGTAGCTTTTGGATGTCTGCATTTGTGACAGTTCTCCTAAACCGATTATAAATAAGAGGTTTGGTTGAGTATATTTTTATACGCAATATTATACTATCTCATGTGTTCTTTGCTTTAGTGGTCTCTTCTTTTGCTTTGGGTTGCTTAATTTTAAGTATAGTAATTAGTTTGTTAGTTTCTTCTGATTTTGGTAGAGGGGGCGATAACGTTTTCTCCAGAAAAGATAGCACATGAAGAAAATCAAGATGAATCACTAATGTTATTTCACGAGCTGATGTGAAAACGAAAATTTGAGACTCTGAAAACGATGTTCTTCGATGGTATTGATACCATTAATGGTGCCAGAGCTTCTCTTCAATGATAATGGCATTAGTTCTGATGCCAGAGTTGCTTTCTGATGATATCAGTATAACTAATGGTACTAAAAAAAGGAAAAAAAAAATAATCTGTTTGATTCTAACAATTTAAGTACATTTACGGACATAAAAAATTTCAACACCGCGAAGTAATAATATTTTTAAAACAAGTAAGTATTTTTTTTATAAGCAATATTATACTGTTCTTTGGTTTAGTGGTCTCTTCTTCTTTTGCTTTGGGTAGCTTAATTTTAAGTATAGTAATTAGTTTGTACAGTAATATTTTTATTATAAAAATATATAGTAAAAATCGAACTTCGGTGAAATTGATCAGCGTAGTACAGCATGTTACAAGGTAGTAATGATTAATTGCAGAATCCCCTGGGTGTATAAATGGTGTGTTTAGGAACCCCAATATGGGCTATCAGTATGGGGTATGATTCCCGTTGGCGACTATGCATGCAATTTAAAATCGATGTCGAGTCATAGATACATACAGGCCCCTAATAGTGTCGTAAAGCACTTTCTGCCATTCTTATCTGAAAGGAAGTACAGGGTGGCCAGTGTGTGTTGCTCTGGACCAGTAACGGACTTTGATCTTCTGAGGCTCTAAGATATGAGAAGTTTAAGAGGTCCTAAGCTACAATAAGTTTAAGTGGCCTTAAAATTCCGAAAGCCGAAATAAGTTATATATTTATTATTCTGATTGAAGGGAACATAAAAAAAATATGAAATTGATATGGTGAAACATTACACTAGCACTTGTTTACAATAATTACTGTTTAAAGCCGAGATGAACAGGGTTTGCACAATCGATTATTTTGAATATAAAATTTTATGACCCAGTACTCTTAATTTTTTGAGGCTCCTCATAATCGTGAGGGCCTAAGCTGTAGCTTAGTTAGCTTATACTTAAGTCCTGTCCTACTCTGACCCTTCCATATGTGCTCTATAGGGGAGAAATCAGGGGAAAATAGCTAGTCAAGGCAGGATATTACATCCCACAGACACTATGAGACAATGCGCGCCATATGGGAACGTGCATTATTTTGCTGAAAAATGGCACCAGGAGAGCTTCACATAATAGACAATAATAGGGCTTACCGATAATAGACAATAATAGGGCGTTGAGAGTTTCAGTTTTCAGTGCCCTATTATTTTCACTGCTCATTTCCCTATTATTTTCACTGCTCATTTCCCTATTATTTTCACTGCTCATTTCCCATCCTCCATAGAATGGTCCCATAATATCCCATCAATTCATCATGACGTACTGTTGAGCTGTCAATGTTCCCTGGATAAAATTAAGTGTTCTGGAATCATAAATGATGGTACTCCACACCAGAATTCCGGATGAGATAGCACTGTGGCACTTCCAGATGCTTGCCAGTTCTTGCTGGCCAGATTGATGCATGACAGACAGTCTAGAATACCGGAGATACCAGACAAAGTGAAGCGAAACCCTAATGCAACCATCATCTGCACCTAAACAGAAGAATTACTCATCTGAGAAGATGATGTGGTGTCATTCCCTCTCCCACGACACACGCTAGATGCACCACAAACAACGTACCTGGCGATGATTACCAGTTAGAGGCAACCTTCGCAGAGGATAATTGTGCATGTAATTCAACTTGATTCAAACGTCGTTGGATGGTCTATGTGGATCATTGCAGCATCACATTGTGCTGCATTGCTGTAGATTTAGCACAGGAGTTGAAGGTTGTTTGTCAGCGGATGAGGCGACCTTCATTAGTTCTGATGCGTCAGCGGTGAGGAGAATGGATTGTTAAGAGCCAAAACCGGCCAGTGCCGAATTCTCTATGAGAATTACAGAAAACACCGAGACTACGTTGCTAAGTAAGGTGCACTTATCGGTGTAGTGATGCATCTTGACATATAATGACAGGGTTATACATGCATCTTGACATATATGATCTGACATATACATCTTGACAGATGCATCTTGACATATATGACAGGGTTGTCTACGAGACAAACAGAATTAAATGGATGGTGAAATGTTTCCTTTGGTCCTCATTCCAATCATAGCAAACTTTGAAGATATTGGCTAGTTTGGAGATCTTTTATATTGTTTCGTAACATTTCTCTTTAAGGCATATGAGTTCACCTGTGCTTTGCACAGATAAATTTTGGCTCTTTTTCGTCAAGAATAACGTTTTTTTTTTTCCAGTTTGATGTATCTTCTAATTTTCCTCGTTATACACTGCCATAACAAAATATTAAAGAATTCCCATGTTATGTCAATAGGAATTAAATTCGATTGTGGTGTGGTACGTCTGCGGGGACCTGAGCCATGGAAACATGAAACGGTACCTGCCCTCATCCACTGCTCCAAACAGCATGATGTAGTGCTCACTGTGCGACCGTGATGGCCCACTATACAACAGGCACACCACCTGCCTTTCCGAACGGGCCTAGCTGCTGATAAAAAGTTTGCGTTCGTTGACTTGGTCTCAGTTCAAGCACACGTTCCTCTTCCACTTCTATCAACTTACTTATTGTCTGCTACGGTGACTTTATTGGAGTCTCAGAGCCAACCACTCCACTTCTATTTACGATTATATGTGACGTCATGCTGTCGTCACTGGAATCATTTGCATACGACCTTCCGTAGTACGTGTGGTAATGATTTGGTGTCACTGCATTCATCCTTTACGAATGTTGCAATTTCTGAGTCCACGAGTGTACATATTTGTTCCTGAAATTCATTCTGCTTGCAGTGTTTTTCGTATTTTTACTGTCACTTGCAACAGGAGTTTTGGGATCAATAATTTAATAGAATATTAGAACAAAAATTGAAACTAAAGGTAACGAAATTTTAAAACCAATGTCAATTAAGCACAATGTTTTTTTATTTGCAACATTTAATCACATTTAGCTGGTTAAAGATTTAGAAACCATGTAAAGTATTTTTTTCAATTTGAATCTAATATACAATCTTGTATTTTCTGCTGAATGGCGAACAGAGGAATGGAATCATCATCATCAAATATCGGCAATTGAAAGCCACCGATTCTAATTTCGTTTTCCATTAAGTTAAGTGGCCTTAAAGACAAGACTTAATGAGGAAACCTTAAAGATGATTTTTCACTTTTGTATATCGTTTCGCAAAGTGAGAGGAATATATACGCACTTAGGTAATAAGAAAAGATTCATTTGGTAAACACGTGGCACTTCGTCGCAAAATTTCGAAAGATCGTATTGCCCATCAGTAAATTAAACTTTTTTAATGTTATTAAATGATGAGTATTCAGGCGGATAATAATAATTTTGTATAACTATTCAGTGAGAGTTAATGAGTAAGAAAATATGACTTGACATCTCACTCTCGATATTTAATCTTGCTATTATTTATACAACAGTTCCCAAATTAGAAACGATAGTTTTCCTAAAATGTTAGAAAAGAAACAAACCCCCCCCCCCCAATAGATTTCTGCGGTTTTTTAAACTAATTTGTTAAAAAAACAAAAAGAGCAAATGGATAGCTCTTATTTGATGGGGCGGTGGTGGCTCAGTCGGTAGCGCGTCTGGCTCGTAATCTGTAGTTCCCAGGTTCGAGTCCCAGCTGGGTCAGCGTTGAGATTTATCTCCGCAAAAATTCCCCGCCCTGCCCACGGTCAGTAGGGGACACCGATGGGCTTGGAAAGACCGCCGTCCGTCGGATGGGACGTTAAGCCGTGGCTCCGTGTGCGGGAGAGCCATACCCTGTGCTCGTTAAAGAACACGCTGGATGGCCTTGACGGGAGGCTACCATCTGTCTCCCAACAGCTATTCCAGTGGGTCCCCTCCCCCAACCTTCTCTGAGCCTTCGGGGTCCATGTGACCTGGCCATTTAGCCCATGGTGTGCAAAAAAGTGCCGCTCAGAGGTAAAACAATCCAACAACTCTTATTTGATACTAGCAATTCAGAAGTATTGTTTACAAAATAAATTCCTATTAACCCTGATATTCATGCTGCCATTCAGTTAAATAATCGATATTTTTCATATTATTAAAAAGTGTATTCACGAAAAGACATGATTCTGAAAGGTAATCTGAAAGGGGTGCATAACCCCCTTTAAATTTTCTACCCGCCCCCTTGATTTCTTTCTAGATGTGGGAATGATTTTTTTTTTTTGTTATTTGGAAGAGTAAAGAATAAAAGTTCAAATGCGTGGTTTTCCAAAAAAACCTCGACTTGTTCTCTTAAAAAACTATAGACATGAATTTTATTCTTTAACTTTGCAAAAAAAAAAATAGAACTTATACAAACGTTTCCTTATTGCAATTTATTTGTTCAAAGGTTTCTTTTGAAATATAAATCAATTTTATTAAACGTATTTAATGAATTATTAATATTGAAATTTATTCTAAATTAGTAACTATTAATATTGAAATCTAAAGCGAATAAAGTGCCCGAGACAGCTCTTGCAATAGTTCTTCCATTAAAATAAAACTCACCATATAACATTTTGTCGTCCTCAATGCAATACTTTAATAATTTGCTTTCCACACTGCCCTTCCAAAATATTAATTTCAATGTTACTTCAATAGGTTGGGTTGTTTTATCTCTGAGCGGCACTTTTTTTGCACACTATGGGCTAAATGTCCAGGTCCCAAAGACCCCGAAGGCTCAGAGAAGGTTAGGGGAGGGACCCACTGAAACAGCTGTTAGGAGACAGAATGTAGCCTCCCGTCAAGGCCATCCAGCGTGTTCTTTAACGTGCACAGGGAATGGCTCTCCCGCAACGGAGCCACGGCTTAACGTCCCATCCGACGGACGGCGGTCTTTCCAAGCCCATCAGTGTTCCCTACTGACCGTGTGCAGGGTGAGGAATTTTGCAGAGATAAATCTCAACGCTGACCCAGCTGGACTCGAACCTGGGAACTGCAGATTACGAGCCTGGGGCGCTACCTACTGAGCCACCCCCAACCCTAGTTCAATGGGAATCTAATTTCGAAGTTCTATAACTTTTATATTATACATTTAATGGCAAAATGTAACGAAAGGTAGAGGTCATAAAACTATTTAAATCTCTACTTTTCCATAATATTCTCTCAGTATTTAAAGAGTTAGGAAATCTAGAATATTAAATAACAGTAATGCGTCATAAGAATTTACCTCACAAATTAATTAAAACTTAAATAATGAGTATTTTTTCGAGCCATTTTATAAAATAAATATGCAAAGTTTGCGTACTGATTATTTCAGTATTATGCAGCAACTATTTTGATAAAATATAATGCATTAATTTTTTGCTATATTCGAGCTTTCATTTCTCTTTCAATATTGAATGCATATTGTTGAAAATTGAGATTTAAATAGATTTAATGAATTATGATCTTTAATTTATCTCAAGTCACATTTTTCAGATCACATTTCTCAAGTCACATTTAAACAGATTTAATGAATTATGATCTTTAATTTATCTCAAGTCACATTTTTTCATTAAATGAACATTTCAGAAGTTATAGAGCTTCGACTTTAATTCCTATTGGAAATTCTGTAATATTTTGTTATGGCAGCGTATAACGAGGTAAATTAGAAGATATATCAAACTGGAAAAAAAAAAAACCTTTGTTTTGAAAAACGTTATTCTTGATGAAAAATATCCAAAATTTAGTTGTGCAAAGCACGGGTGAACTCATATGCTTTAAAACGAAATGTTACGAAACAATGCAAAATATCTCCAAACTTGCCAATATCTTTAAAGTTTGCTATGGTTGAAATGAGTGCCAAAGGAAACATTTCACCGTCCACTTAATTCTGTTTGTCTCGTAGACAACCCTGTCAAGATGCATCACTACCCCGATAAGTGCACCTTACTTAGCAGCGTAGTCTCGGTGTTTACTGTAATGCATGTCACAGAGAATACGACACTGGTTGGTTTTGGCTCTTAGGAATCCATTCTCTTCTACAACCAAACGTTTACTGACTGTCAAGCGAAAAGGTATATCATCAAGTCACAAAAGTTGTTTAATAATCCCTGTCATAATAGCAGCGGGAAAGAGTAGTCACTAGATGCTAACATGCTCATTAGGTGCATTCACTCGCTGAGGGAAGCAGCGTGCTCGTTACGTGCTTTCTGGTGGGGGTGCTCGTTATGTGCTTTCTGGTGGTGTGCTCGTTAATGTGCTTTCGCAGATTTTGTGCTCATTTGCATATTTTCTGATGATCTCATACACGTTCACATGCGTATTTCGGGAGCTGAGGGTGGGAACGTGCTGATGGGTGTAGTTTTATGCTCTTACCTGTTAGCAGGGGGTAATGGAACAGGCAATGGTATTCAAAATACGTGCTGTGCGTCAGATGGAATGTGCATTAAAATATACCAGTGATAGGGGATTCTTTAAATAGTGCCGCTACTCTTTTAATATATTATTTCGCACAATATTTATTTTCGTGTTGAATATTTATCCACGATGAAGATAAATATTACCAATGCTGGAAATGATATTTTTGAACTAGGGGTATGGAAAACTATACGAAATCCATGAAACCTTCACCCCTATCCCCTTACTAAAAAAAAATACCCGAAACCAGTGGCGCACTAAGGATTTAATCTTGGGGGGCGAGGGGCCCGCTGGCCCGGTTCGGGCAAACGAAGTAGCGCACGGCCCTCCCGAGCACTACTTCGTTCGCCTTGTGTTCTCAGCGGCCGTGATTTCCGAGAGCAATAGGGTATTCCTACCTTATGTGACCACTAATTCATAAGCAGTATAGAAATAGAAGACACGAAACGATATAAATATAAAAAATGAATTTTAATTAGGAAAAGGTTTTTTGAAAATTTTCTAGTGTTTTTATCTTTTTCTTTGGGGGGTGCCAGGGCCCCATGCCCTCCTTCTGGGTGCACCACTGCCGGAAACAGTTCTTGAAGTGGCAGACCAAAGCGGAGGCAACGTGGCAGATTTTTTTTTTAATTTATCAACAGCTACTGTAGTTTTTTTCATCTTCGGAACATGGAGCGCCGTCCTATCACACCCCATTTCCGCCATTGATAAATACTGTTTCTCAACAGGTTGGAAGTTGAGAAATTCTCATGCCAAAAAAAAATTGCTATGATTGCCAAAGACTACTTGCAATTTATAGTTGTCTTGCGATAGTATCGCGATTTTGGAAACAAAGGAATCAGTATTTTTTTTTGTTGTATTATTGAGAAATTGGTTTACTGGTTTCTGCAAATCACAGGTGTGCTAATTCATAATACACTGAAAGAGATTGGTAGGAAACAAAGTGGTAATATTACGAAAATCGCTGAAATCTTCGGAGTTTCCTATGACTGCAGTAACGGCTAAAGAAAACATTTCACCATCGACTTAATGGAATTCTTCTTGTCTCGTACAACCCTGTCAAGATGGATCACTACACTGTTAAGTGCTTTTTACTTAGTAACGTACTCTTGATGTTTACTGTAATGCTCCTACGGAACACGGCTCTGGTTTTGGCTTTCAATGATTTATTCTCCTTCGAACATAAGGTTTCACTTTATTATTTATATTCACTTAAAAATTGAAAATATATAGATAAAATCTTGTTTTTTCTATACAAGCAATCCTCAGATTTAGATCAGTTTACATTCCTAGAGTTAAAAAAAAAACGTTAAAAAATGCTATACTTCTAAAGCAGTTGTTTTCTCACAGAGGTCTGACAGGAGCATGTCAGTATAATACACCATATAGAAGATCTGTGAGCAAGGCGAAACATCAGCAGAAAGGCAACACAAACAACGATGCCTAGGAAGCGAAACCTCAGCAGAAAGACACACAAACAACGATGCCTAGGAAGCGAAACCTCAGCATAAAGGCAACACAAACAACGATGCCTAGGAAGGCGAAACCTCAACATAAAGGCAACACAAACAACGATGCCTAGGAAGCGAAACCTCAGCAGAAAGACACACAAACAACGATGCCTAGGAAGCGAAACCTCAGCATAAAGGCAACACAAACAACGATGCCTAGGAAGGCGAAACCTCAACATAAAGGCAACACAAACAACGATGCCTAAGAAGCGAAACCTCACTAGAAAGGCAACACAAACAACGATGTCTAGGAAGGCGAAACCTCAGCAGAAAGGCAACACAAACAACGATGCCTAGGAAGGCGAAAACTCAGCATAAAGGCAACACAAACAACGATGCCTAGGAAGGCGAAACCTCAGTAGAAAGGCAAAACAAACAACGATGTCTAGGAAGGCGAAACCTCAGCAGAAAGGCAACACAAACAACGATGCCTAGGAAACGAAACCTCAGCATAAAGACAACACACAACGATGCCTAGGAAGGGAAACTTCAGCAGAAAGACAACACAAACAACGATCCCTAGGAAGCGAAACCTCAGCAGAAAGGCAACACAAACAACGATGTCTAGGAAGGCGAAACCTCAGCATAAAGGCAACACAAACAACGATGCCTAGGAAGGCGAAACCTCAGCAGAAAGACAACACAAACAACGATGCCTAGGAAGGCGAAACCTCAGCAGACAGACATCACAATGATGCCTTACCCTGGGCTCGATGATCAGTAACCAAGCCAAGTAGAATGATCAGTAGCCAACCATTAAAATAATTTATTTTAAAAAATCATATTTTTTTATATTTCACTTTAGATTTTATTTATCTTTGGTTATACATACGTCATTGTTCATATTTTTCTTTGGCCCTTCCATTTCAGTTTCCTATGCTGTCCTTCAGCTTAAAAGTTTAGCCAGGCCTGATTTAGGAAGATATGCTCTTGGCCGAAAGGTGAACCGGAATTATTTTTAACAAATCGTCACTAACCTAAATATAATGTTTGAAATTGTGCAACGATTTTTTCCTTTTTTTCAGTTTTCATTACTTGGGGTTGAGTTGTTTTACCTCTGAGCGGCACTTTTTTTGCCCACAATGGGCTACATGGTCAGCTCACAGGGATCCCGAAGGCTTAGAGATGGTTGGGAGGGGAGGGGACCCGCTGCACAGCTATTACTAGACCGATGATAGCCTCTTATCAAGGCCATCGAGCGTGTTCTTTAACATAAACAGGATATGGCTCTCGCGAACACGAAGCCACGGCTCAACACTCCATCTAACTCGTGGTGGCCTTTCCAGCTCATCAGTTTGCCCTACTGACCGTTGGCAGGGAGAGGAGTTTTACAGAGACAATACCAAGTGCCACATGTTGGGTTGTTTTACCTGTGAGCGGCACTTTTTTTTGCACACCATGGGCTAAATGGCCAGGCCATAAGGACCCCGAAGGCTCAGAGAAGGTTGGAGGAGGGGACCCAGTGGAACAGCTGTTGGGAGACAAATGGTAGCCTCCCGTCAAGGCCATCCAGCGTGTTCTTTAACGTGCACAGGGTATGGCTCTCCCGCACACGGGCCACGGCTTAACGTCCCATCCGAAGGACGGCGGCCTTTCCAAGCCCAACGGTGTCCCCTACTGACCGTGGGCAAGGCGGGGAATTTTGCGGAGATAAATCTCAACGCTGACCCAGCTGGGACTCGAACCTGGGAACTACAGATTACGAGCTTGGCGCGCTACCGACTGAGCCACCCCCGCCCCAGTGCCACATGTACTATTAATAATAAGAGACAATACAAAGTGCCACATGCTCTTCCAAGAACAGCTGGACTCGAACCTGGGAACTGGAGATTACGAGCTTGGCATGCAACCGAATGAGCCCCCCCCCCCCGTTTTTGGGGAAAATGCGTAAGAAGAATATTAAGAATTCTTTAAGATTTCTTCTTTGAATATTAAGCGAATATTGCCAAAAATTGAGATTTAGAGAGAACTGAGTGAGCTCTTCGATTTGAATCTGGTGACATATATTCGTGCAAAGCATATTTCCAAAATTAGGGAGCTTTAAATGTGGCTTCTCATTTGCAAAATGGGGTGGGGCGGCACAGTCGATAGCGCACCAGGCTCGTAATTAGTAGTTCCCAGGTTCGAGGCCCAACTTGGTAAGCGTTGAGATTTATCTTCACAAAATCACCGCCCTGCCCACCGTCAATAGAAGACACTGATGTGCTTGGGAACGCTGCCGTCCTTCGGATGGAACGTTAAGCCCTGGCCCCGTGTGCGGGAGAGCCATACCCTGTGCACATTAAATAACATGCTGGATGGCCTTGACGGGAGGCTACCATCTGTCTCCCAACAGCTGTTTCAGTGGGTTCCCTCCCCAAACCTTCTCTGAGCCGTGTGGGTCCATGTGATCAGGCCATTTGGTCCATGGTGTGCAAAAAATGCCGCTCAGAGGTAAAACAACCCAACCCATTCTCATAACATGTAAGTGTCCGGTTACTTTTTAAATACAGTGTACAGCAATAGCGTTACAATTAGAGTTTAGAAAGTTTTTCATTTGAATCGAAAAATGAGGGATCATTTTAACTGAAGGGTTTAAAATCTGATAAAAGAGGTAAAAATCTGTTTCAACAATTTTTGCGTCAATTTGTGGGTCATTAATGAGACACCAGGGCCAAATGGGGTGCTGCCAAGAATTTTGTCACCACCCTGTAGTGCGTTACATACAGATGCTCATTTGACTTTTACACTGAAGTGCCATTGAATTAGGGATAGCAACCTAGTAACGCGTTGGACCCGCTCTGAACCTGATAACGGACGCCACACGACGAGACAAGGACTCCACAAGCTTGCGTAAATGTTCCACAGGTATGGCAACACATGCATCATCCAGAGCGGTCCACAATTCTCTCAAGGTCGTCGGTGCAGTCCCGAACACTCTGCTCGACGGTATCCCAAAGATTTTTGATGGGATTCAAATCTGGGCTTCTAGGTGGCCAATTCATTATTTCAAAGTCAGCAGAATGCTCCTGCAACCATGCAGTAGCCAACCTGAACCTGTGAGATGAACAGTTGTCTTGCTGGTAGACGCCATCTCCATTGGGATGCATTATGGCCATAAATGGGTGTAAATGGTCATCCATGAGTTCTACGTACCGGGATGCATTGAGAGTCGTCGGTACATGTACCAAAGGTCCCACAGACGTCCAACTGAAGACACCCCATGCCATCACTGAGCCACCACCAGATTGAACTGTTCCGACCTGACATGCAGGATCCATGGCTTCATGGGGTTGGCGCCATACCCTCAGTCTCCCATAGGTGTGATGAAGTTTAAATCGGGATTCATCACTCCAGGCTATCCTTTGCCAATTTTCGATGGTTCAGTTGCGATGTTCTTTATCCCAGGCAAGGCGTTGAGTCCACTGTCATGCTGTTAGAAGTGGGACTCTCGTAAGTCAGCGGCTCCCCAAGCCGAGACATTGAAGTGAGCATTGCACAGTCCATGCACTGACTTCTCGGCTGGAACTTGTGTTGAGATGGGAGGTGATTTCAGATAATGTCTGGCGCCTATCGGTCCGTACATTGCGGGTCAGACGGCGAAGCCCACGATCATTCAAGGCTGGTTGTCCTTTACAGTTTGTGCGGGTGCTCGTTTTTTTGCCGGAATTTTCATATTCCAGGAACACACTTGAAACTGTCGTATGAGAAAATCTAAATTCGGATCAATTTTTTGAAATAATAATATTTCGATCAATAATTTCGAAATCAATTTTGGAGATCGAGTGTCCCATCCATCGGGCACCTACGATCTGCCCCTGTCAAATACATATAAATCCCGCACCTTTCTCATTACGCTTCTCACGACGAATGCTTAGGGAAGCTAAAGCTGACACCTATATATGTTTCAGCCACGCATGCGCGCAAATGCGAGGAATTGCGGTACTGAATTTGGATAACGTCTCCTATCCCTAATTCAATGGCACTTCAGTGTATACGTATGAAAAGAAAAATATAAATTTATTACAGTGAAGTAGCGCGAGTGAAAATTAGAAAGACTTTGAGACCGCAAAGTTGAGGTTTTTGTTAGAAATGGGACTCTCGTAATTTCTCGTCATAGTGCCCCCAAGCCGAGACAATAAAGTGAGCATTGCATTTTTGACAGTTCTCAAAATTCATAGATTAACTGATAAGTGACTGATAGGAGTAATCAATTACACACTGCTTTTACTGTAATTCTTGATTGTAATAGTAATATATTTTTAATTTCAGTACTGAATTTGGTCATTAATAATTGTGCGAGCAAGGTGCAATGACCTTCAATTTCAAAGTTCAACAATCCATTCGCACTAAATTTTATGATTTTGCTCATCATTTTTGTATAATAGCATTTATATAAAGTTTCTTTTAAATCACCATCACTAGGTCACTCGCTTATTCTTTTTTTATCAGTGGGGCTTGGCTCAGTCGGCGGCGAGCCACACTCGTAATATGCAGTTCCCAGGTTCCAGTCCCACCTGTGCCAGGGTTGAGATTTATATCCATTCTGCTCTTGGTCAGAAAAATATTGATGCGTCTTGTGATTACTTCACAGATTGCAAGCAAATCTTAATGTTCTGCACAGCCTGAATCGTGTGCAAGAGGCCCCATACACTAGTCACCATAATCATCTGATTTAGCACTATACGATTTGTTTGCTTATTATATTGTTGCGAATTTTAAAACGGATAGGCGCTGAGCGTGAGCTTTATTAACTATATTTTCAAACCAATTACAATACAATGCAAATTGTTGCAAAATATGGATGAAGTATTTTATAAACAAATTAACTATTATCATACATAAGTCAGTAACCATTTTGTATAGAACATACAATATCATCTCTGTCTATTGTAATAAAATACTACCTCTTCACTTTGTTTACCATGTCACTTGAATACCTACAGACGTAAACGAACTCTCGTCCTGTGCTAGTTCACTAAACTTTTGTTACTAACAACAGAAAACAAACACCCGCGCACACACTAATAAATATACTAATTATTTTCGCTTAACGCGCACTGAATCAGATCATCTGAACGTCCTTTCAGATCTTACAACTTTAACACACTTAACGTGTAAATACTCAGATGAACTTCATCTTTCACAATACCACGCACTACTGCATTACATGGGGCGGGGGTGGCTCGGTCGGTAGCGCGCCAGGCTCGTAATCTGTAGTTCCCAGGTTCGAGTCCCAGCTGGGTCAGCGTTGAGATTTATCTCCGCAAAATTTCCCGACCTGCCAACGGTCAGTAGGGGACACCGATGGGCTTGGAAAGGCCGCCGTCCGTCGGATGGGACGTTAAGCCGTGGCCCCGTGTGCGGGAGAGCCATACCCTGTGCACGTTAAAGAACACGCTGGATGGCCTTGACGGGAGGCTACCATCTGTCTCCCAACAGCTGTTCCAGTGGGTCCCCTCCCCCAACCTTCTCTGATCCTTCGGGGTCCATGTGACCTGGCCATTTAGCCCATGGTGTTCAAAAAAGTGCCGCTCAGAGGTAAAACAACCCAACAACACAACACAACTGCATTACATTTCTCCCATTTTCATTCTTCCGAACTCTTCTAAATTCCAATTCGTTGGCTAAATTGAATCTCACATAGAAGCACACAGGAGGGTTCAAGTCATGTTAAGTCATGAAGTCACTGTTGCTCGTTCATCTGTCGTAACACTGCCCCCTGCTTAGGTCTTGTTCGTCCCGAACAATTCTGGATTCCGAAGCTTCTTCAGTTCTTCGATGAAACGGGGCCAAACGATCCACGTGAATCACCTTGCACTTTGTAGTTGAACGTCGACGAATGCGATACATCACGTCGTTAATCCTGTTAACTAATGTATAAGGACCTCCCTAAGGTCTCTGAAGTCTCGGTGAAAGTCTCCTCTTTCCATGTGGTGTAGTTGGACGTCGACGAATGCGATACATCACGTCGTTAATCCTGTTAACTACTGTATATGGACCTCCCCAAGGTCTCTGAAGTTTTGGAGAAAGCTTCTTCTTCCTTTGTGGATTTGTTTTCTCTACAGCAGCAGGTGAACACCTATTTTGTTCCACTGTATTCAAAATACGGACGGCTGTCTTCTTTAGGAACGTGACGAGTTTATTGTTTTGTTCTGCTTCTGGCGATAAAAAGAACATTTCATTCTCACGTGTTTCCTCAGTTTATTCCTCATGTCTGTGTCAAAATGGAAGCGAATCACATTATGACGTCCACAAACAGAACACGTGTAAGGCTTATAGCCCGTGTGAACACGTTTATGTTTCTGCAGGGAGAAATATCGACTAAGAGTTTTCGTGCAAAACCTGTACTCGAAAGTTTTCTTCTTTGGATTTTTACTTATGGCTCGTCTTGACTTTGGTTCCGATTTCACGTCTCCTACGATTTTGCTAGGCTGTTCATAATGAGGAATATCAGAGGCTGATTCACTTGACGACGCAATAGGACACGCAGCTTTACGAAGAAGAGTCTCTGGTAATTGGAATTGCTCTGAGCTCAGGGTTGTAGCTGTACCGTCACGAGGATGAGGAAACGAAGCAATTTCCATTAGGACATCCATGTTATTCGATTTAGTTTTAGAATTCTGCCAAGTCAATTTTTTTTCTATGGATACTGTTTCTCTACTCTGTCCGTTCACTGAATCGATATTTCCTGGACACTGAAACTCTGATAGAGACAATTTTTCCTTATTATTCTTTTTACCAAGTTTAAGGGATTAAAGGAATCATTAATTAATTTAAGGGCTGATTCACTTGACGACGCAATAGGACACGCAGCTTTACGAAGAAGAGTCTCTGGTAATTGGAATTGCTCTGAGCTCAGGGTTGTAGCTGTACCGTCACGAGGATGAGGAAACGAAGCAATTTCCATTAGGACATCCATGTTATTCGATTTAGTTTTAGAATTCTGCCAAGTCAATTTTTTTTCTATGGATACTGTTTCTCTACTCTGTCCGTTCACTGAATCGATATTTCCTGGACACTGAAACTCTGATAGAGACAATTTTTCCTTATTATTCTTTTTACCAAGTTTAAGGGATTAAAGGAATCATTAATTAATTTAAGGGATCATTTCTCATTTGACCCATTTTCCACCCTATGCTGTAGGCTTCTTCATCCACTTTCTTTCTAACAGCTGTGTCTTCCTCCGAATTCACATTCTTGGAGCTTTCATTGTAATTTGCCAGGGAAATATCAATCATGATTGCCATATTGTTCATTCTGGAGATCAGCGACGAGTTTTGTAACGTGATATTGTCCACTTTAGAGCTCTTATAGTCGTGATAAAACTTTTCTATATCCTTATAATCTAAATGATTATAATGTCCAAATCTGCGCATTGACTGTTCAGAAAAGAAATTCAGCATGGCTACGTTGAGGAGATTATCTGAGGGCTTCACTTCTCTCTGATCGTAACCCTGAGGCTTAGTTTCATTTAGAAAGTTACTGTTATCCGAGCACAATTTATTACTCATAGAAAAAGGAATATCTAAGTCAGTCTTTGAAGTACTGTCTCTGCCTGAAGCTCCTTTACTAGCATCACTTGTTACGCTTCGACGCCATGCTTTGGAATTCCTCTTTCTTAAATCCCCACTTTCTACAACCGATTCGAGTGTGGCTATATGCTTCGGAAAAATCTCTCCGACTTCCCCAGTAACGACGAATGGCACTTCGTTTCTATGATGAATGGACGCCTCTTCTTTTTCATTGTCGAAGATACGATCTGACGACTCTTCTCTACTCGGACCACTCTGTGAAACGTAAACTCTGTTTCGTTCCCTCTCACTGCCACTCTTTACTCTGACTTTGCGAGAATTGTCCATGACGCATTTTGCTGACGGCGAGGAATAGAATACCTTTCGTGTGGATCTCTCTTCAGATCGTGCTAGATTTGTATACTTAGGTATTTGGATGTGAAAACGTATTTAGTAGTTTCGCATCTCTTTGATCTGTGCGATTGTTCCTCACAGTTCCTATAATTTTTATATTGCTCAACAATATTCTTATGGTTAAATCGTAAACATTCATTCTTCCATGTTTCATCTTTAAAACATTGGTCACCTGTAATGTTACTTCCAGTGCTGTTATAATAAAATAAATAAATACCCCTTCATGCAGCTGCTTGCCACAGAGGTCTGACAGGAGCCTGTCAGTTTATATGCCAAAGTAGAAGATCTGAGAGGATGGCAGGACCTCAGCAGAAAAACGACACATACATCCATGCCTTACCCGGGGCTCGAACCCAGGTCCCTTAGATTTTTCGTAAATTTCACCTATTGGTTTGGGATTCACATTTTGATCTGCGTTGCCTTTCTTTTTTTCTTTTTCATGTTTACAATCTAACTTAACACTATCAAGATCATCTTTTACACTGACAATTTCAACCTTTAAACTATTACATTGTATATTAAGTTTGGTTTTAATGTCCTTGAACTGATCAATAATCTTACCAAATTGAGAAGCCACTTCAGCTCTCATCTCATTATTTTGTGCGGCCATTTCGGCTTTCAAGTCATCTTTTTGAGAAACTATCTCAGTTCTCAACTCATTATTTTGTGCGGCCATTTCGGCTTTCAAGTTACCAATTTGTCTAATAAGTTCACCTTTAAGGTCAGTTATTAATTTTACTAACTCATCCATACTTCTAGTTAACGGCATTCAATAAATTTTCCCACTTCTGACACCAAATGTTGCGAATTTTAAAATGGATAGGCACTGAGCGTGAGTACTTTTAATTATATTTTCAAACCAATTACAATACAATGCAAATTGTTACAAAAACATGGATGAAGTATCCTATAAACAAATTAACTACTATCATACATAAGTCATTAACCTTTTTGTACAGAACATATAATATCAGCTCTGTCTGTTGTACTAAAATACTACCTCTACACTTTGTTTACCATGTCACTTGAATACCTTCAGACGTAAACAAACTCTCGTCCTGTGCTAGTTCACTAAACTTTTGTTACTAACAACAGAAAACAAACACCCGCGCACACACTAATAAATATACTAATTATTTTCACTTAACACGCACTGAATCAGACCATCTGAACGTCCTTTCAGATCTCACAACTTTAACACACTTAACGTGTAAATACTCAGATGAACTTCATCTTTCACAATACCACGCACTACTGTATTACATTTCTCCAATTTTCATTCTTCCGAACTCTTCTAAGTTCCAATTCGTTGGCTAAATTGAATCTCACGTAGAAGCACACACGAGGGTTCAAGTCACGTTAAGTCATGAAGTCACTGTTGCTCGTTCATCTGTTAACAATATGTATAAAATGTGATAAAGGAAAATAAATTGGATTGATCACAATGGGGTAGCGGGAGTGGAAATTAGGAAAACTATGAGACTGCGTAGTTAATATATTTGTCGGACCAAAATACGTAAGTCACAATTACAACCGACATTAATTGATCTGAAAGGTGGGACTGTCGTTACTATTCGAAATGTAAGTCAGGACTTGATGAAATGTGCGTGCTTCTGTATCGGCGCATGTGATATCAGGTTGTTTGGGTTGGTGTTTTACCTCTGAGTGACACTTTTTGCACACCATGGGCTAAATGGCCAGGTCACATGGACACCAAAGGCTCAGAGAAGGTTGGGGGAGGAGACCCACTGGAACAGCTGTTGGGAGACAGAACGTAGCCTCTCGTCAAGACCATGCAGCGTGTTGTTTAACGTGAACAGGGTATGGTTCTCCCGCATACGGGGCTACGACTTAACGTCCCATCCGACGGACGGCAATTTATCCAAGCCCATCATTGTCCCCTACTGACCGTGGGCAGGGCGGGGAATTTTGAGGAGATAAATCTCAACGTTGACTCAGCTGGGACTCGGACCTGGGATCTACAGATTAGTAGCCTGGCGCGCTACCGACTGAGCCACCCCCGTACCCAGATTGTTTATGATCAACATATAGGAACTTCTGATATGCCCATGCTGCCACCTTTTTATTTCACAGTTGCAACTGTCACCATTTAAACTTTACACAACTTTAAGGTTATTTTGATTTGCGCTGTAAATCATGACGTCAAAAGGCAACTCGTCCCGCATTATGCTTGCGCGAGACTGGGCGGTGGAGTAGAGTAAAGGGTAGAAATTGCAATGACTGGAAAATAGGTGTGACGACAGTTAAAACTTACGTAATAACAAAAAGGCTACGTTAATAAATTGTAGTTAAAATTGACCAGAGACGGTTAACAGAAATGGACAATAATAGACTGACGATGGTTAAAAAACTTGTGTAATAGCAGACAGACTACAGTTAAAGCATGGATAATAACAGGCCAATGACGGTTAGCAAATCGTGGATGTAACAGACCAGATATGGTTAAAAAAATATGCATAATAGTAAATTTCCATTTGGGGTGATAGGAGGATA
The DNA here is from genome assembly GCA_038380435.1 of Ryuthela nishihirai. Lineage (NCBI taxonomy): Eukaryota > Metazoa > Arthropoda > Arachnida > Araneae > Heptathelidae > Ryuthela > Ryuthela nishihirai. Next base: position 38,561,257 of record JAWZYU010000018.1, on the reverse strand, counting down.
TTATTCCAAATATAATTAGTTTAAAAAATGAGTTTCACCGTAAGTGGGATTCGAACCCACGTCTCCACGTTATATACTGGGTATTCTGACTAATAAACTATCAACGGCTAGTTCATTTCTCAGTTTGTGACTATAAATCTTCTCGAGCTTATCACTCTCGTGGCGACATTTATTATCAAGAATGGCAACAATTCAATATTGTTCACACGCGGTGTTAACTGGCTAGTCACTCACGCTAAAGTGACATTAATGAAAGAATCAATAGTAACCATTTGACATAGACTACCTGTTCACATAGAAGTTCAGAAATAAATTTGCTGAAAAAAAAAGTTTCAGCTAATCTAGACTGACAATATGGCCTTTCAATTTGAAATGATCGGGCATTTATGAAAGTATTCCTTTTATAAGAATATATCAAAAATATATCATTTATCGCCAAAGATTATTTCTTCTTCACATTTTGGTGATCTTTCTTTATCTTTTGAAGAGCAATATCTATTGCTTGAATATAAATATATCCCTTGGTTTAGTGTTTATATAATTTAAAAACAATTATGCTTCTGGGTTTTCATGACCGTAATTTTTAAAACCTCATTACCATAAACTATTATCTGTATTCTAAATCTGAATTTATTATTCAACACAATGCATATTTTCTTTTAACCTACCATTCTTCTTCGGTACTTTTGAAATTCAATAACAATCTTTCAGCTTCGTACCTAACGGTGATGTTCATTAATATTTAGAGATGTTTTTAACATTTCACAAAGCTTGAGATAAATTTCACAGGAGTCATCATACAGCAACTAAAATTTTTAAATATTTTATGAATTTCTAAATGAATTTTCTCTTTAGAAATATATTTATTTAAACACGAATTTTTAATTTTTAATCAACACAAATAATTCGGAAGTAAAAAAAATGTTCTTTTGGGAATAGAAGAATATACTAAAAATTCAATTAGACTGTGACTTTTTTTATCAGAAAATATTGTTGTTTGGAAAAAGGAAAACATTAAATAACAGTTGAAACCAGGAATCTGTATATAAAGTGTAAAGGGTGTTGAGAGAGAAACAATTATTTTGTAATAAATAAATATGAAGAGAAAATTTTGAATGGTGGGTTGGGTTGTTTTACCTCTGAGCGGCACTTTTTTGCACACCATGGGCTAAATGGCCAGGTCACATGGACCCCGTAGGCTCAGAGAAGGTTGGGGGAGGGAACCCACTGGAACAGCTGTTGGGAGACAGATGGTAGCCTCCCGTCAAGGCCATCCAGCGTGTTCTTTAACGTGCACAAGGTATGGCTCTCCCGCACACGGAGCCACGGCTTAACGTCCCATCCGACGGACGGCTGCCTTTCCAAGCCCATCGGTGTCTGATTCACACATCGGTGTCTGAATCACATCGGTGTCTGATTCACAATTGTTTGTAAAAAAATTTGATCAGAATTAAAACAACCCAGCCTATTTTAATTCTGTATCGTCTACACAATATTTCAATTTATAACGGTTTTTATGTTGAATGATTAGTTTATTTGGCTGCTTAACCAAGAAACCTGGTTTCAGCTCCAGATTAGGCATGGATGTTTTTCACGAAATCTAACTGCTGAAGACTAATTGTCCTCGCCTATCTTCTCAATAGTATATTTAATAGAGAAGCTTGCCACCGAAGTCCGCATCCTGTCAGTTTAATGCACTATTGAGAAGATATATGAGAACGACGAAAGCAACTCCTTCAGGTTTATTTTTTTATTAGTACTATAGTATAAAATTGTCAATGTCGCTACCTCAGCCGAGAGAATGAATTGGGCTGTTTTACCTCTGAGCGGCGCTTTTTTTGCATACAAAAGGCTGAATGACCAGGTCACAAGAAACTGAAGTTAGAGGAGGGGACCTACTGCACAGCTGTTAGGAGACGGGTAACCTTCCATCAAGGCCATCCAGCGGCCCTTTAACGTGCACAGGGTTTGGCTCTCTCGCATACAGATTTACGTCCCATCCAACGGATGGCAGCCTTTCCAAGCTCATCGGTATCGGCTTTACATCCCATCTGACGGATGGCAGCCTTTCCAAGCCGATCGGTGTCGGCTTTACGTCCCATCCTACGTGTGGCAGCCTTTCCAAGCCCATCGGTATCGGCTTTACGTCCCATCCTACGTGTGGCAGCCTTTCCAAGCCCATCGGTGTCGGCTTTACGTCCCATCCTACGTGTGACAGCCTTTCCAAGCCCATCGGTATCGGATTTACGTCCCATCCTACGTGTGGCAGCCTTTCCAAGCCCATCGGTATCGGCTTTACGTCCCATCCTACGTGTGGCAGCCTTTCCAAGCCCATCGGTATCGGTTTTACGTCCCATCCTACGGATGGCAGCCTTTCCAATCCCATCGGTATCGGCTTTACGTCCCATCCGACGGATGGCAGCTTTTCCAAGTCCAATGGTGTCCCCTACTGACAGCACAGAGTATAGGTTTTACGGAGATAAATCTAAATGTTGGCCTGGTGGAACTCAAACCACGTAACTGCAGATTACGAGCCTAACACTCTACCGGCTGAACCAGTTCGTCTTTCAAGGGAAACCATTTATATTTGTGTTAAAAAAAAGCATTCAAGTGTGCATTCAGGGTGAGACCTTATAGCAGGATTGCACAAACTCCTGTCCTGTTAAGAATTTTGTCTGCATTACATTTGGAAAATATTAAATATATTTTCCAATGTGACTCTACTAAACTGAATGGTATTTTGATAATATGAAAGACGAAAATTTGAATAGCATCATCAACTAGCTATAAAGTCATTGAAGCCGAATGTTTAGCAGCTCATTTCTGTGATCCAGTCTAATTCTTTACATACTGCTTCGACAAACAAACTTTAGTTTTTCTGTTAAAATAAACTTTATGCTAATATTTAACTTTTTATATTATTATTTTGTACTTATAGATATGACAAGTAAAATGTTATAAACAAAATTAGACGTTTTTTTGTTCTATTTTCGTGCACCTACACCCCAACTGTTGGCCCACAGCAAACATAATATTTTTCTATCCAGCCAATAAGGTTTGTGCACCCTGCACTAGGGTGCTACAACACCCCCTTTTAAATCTTCAATTATTGAATTTAACAAAAATGTAAAATTATAAACAGGGGCTGAATTAAAGGTTGGGGCAAAGCCTAGCCGTTAAAGTTTAGCTGAACATACGCAAAACAAAAAGGGACAAAACTTTTTCAATTTCTCCAAGATCGTAATAAATAAGTTTTTGGAATCGGCGGCGATGTGGTAATTTTTATTTTCTCTTCTGAGCGGCACTTTTGTTTGCACAATGGGTTAAATAGCAATGTGACATACACCCTCAAAGTCTCTGAGCTGATTAGAGGAAACTGACTCGTTAGTAGCTAATTTTGAAAATATGTTTGGTAGGAAATAGCAGATTTGTTTTTTCAAAAGATTAAAACATAGGCAACCAATAAATAATATTAATAAGAGCAACTTTACGTGTAATCCAACGGATGGCGTCCATTCCAAGCACATCGGTGTCCCCTACTGACCGAGGGCAGGTTGGGAGTTTTGCAGAGATAAATCTCAATGTTGGCCTAGGTGGGACTCGAACCTGGACTGATGATTACGACCCACCCCAGCCACTAATGTACATAAGTACTATATGTACCAGGGACGGGGGTGACTAAGTCGGTAGCGCGCCAGGCTCGTAATCTGTAGTTCCCAGGTTCGAGTCCCAGCTGGGTCAGCGTTGAGATTTATCTCCGCAAGATTCCCTGCCCTGCCCACGGTCAGTAGGGGACACCGATGGGCTTTGAAAGGCCGACGTCCGTCGGATGGGACGTTAAGCCGTGGCCCCGTGTGTGGGAGAGCCATACCCTGTGCACGTTAAAGAACACGCTGGATGGCCTTGACGGGAGGCTACCATCTGTCTCCTAACAGCTGTTCCAGTGGGTCCCCTCCCCCAACCTTCTCTGAGCCTACGGGGTCCATGTGACCTGGCCATTTAGCCCATGGTGTGCAAAAAAGTGCCGCTCAGAGGTCAAACAACCCAACCGAACTATATGTACCCAATTTATAATATTTCTGTTAAAAATATAACAATTCGCTCTAAAAAATGTTCACTAACGTGTTTAATTTATAAGAAAGTGAATTTTTGGTGGTGATGAGAGATCGCATTAATGGATTCAACATTATTTCTTATGGGGTGACAAATGCATTCAACACATATTTCATTGTACGCATTACGAAATTGGTGTTCACGTGTGCTATATGGCGAATTAAAAGGATTCGTTTCTAAAATATGGCTTTTTTAAGAGCAATCAAATATATATATATATAATTAAACATCATCTAGAGCGTTTTTATTAAATAATGCAACATAAACCTTCTCCAAAACTCGAAACACTGTTTTTTCAGCAAAAAAGTAAAGAAATAAAATTTAAAATACATCACTTTGAATGAAACATTTACATAAAAAACAATGAAAATAAACAACGAAAAATGAACAACTACATTAAGGATTTTCTTAAATGCCTTTTTTTTTAATAATTCCATCTCCCTCCTAAACCTTCTCTGAGTCCTCTAGCCTGACCATTTAGTCCATTGTGTGTAAGAAAAATTCACCACAGAAGTAAAATAAACCAAGTAAGAGAATCGAACGATCTTTCGAAGTCGAAGGAAAATTAGACATAGAATTTTTTCTTTTCTCTTGTGAAATCAAATTTTTGGAATGCAGAAGAAATTTTAAAAATAATCCTGCTTTATCAACATTAAACACTTCTTGATTGCTTCCAGTAAAACACCTGGATATTTTATGATTGCTCGAATTATCATCACTAACGCTTTCTCCACTTTCGTGTTTGTAATGAGTTCAGATCAAAAAGAATGAAAAATGTAAATTGCAATGTAAGAATGGTAATTGTAATAATAACAATGGTATTGTAATATAAGAATTTGGCCAGGGAAATATATTTTCAAAAGTTCTCGAACCTCCTGCGTCTGGCTATATAATTTTCACGACCACAGCTTCCACTGCTTTCTTCTTCAAATCGTTATAAGGGATTTAAGCTTTAGTTTGGGTAAAGATTTGACTAATAGAAATATGATTTTTGATTCTAATCTTCTATCCAAATGGTCAAAAGCCTTTCCGTGTTTACCATGCATTTCTGTGACACAACTTTTATTTCGAATAACTTAATACGAAAAAAGAGGTCTAGCCATATCTTTTATATTTTTTAGCTTCTTTCACTCTAGTCCTTACTGTTTAGTTTAAGATCTAAAACACATTTCTTTTTATTCATATTTAAATTACAGCTGCTTCCATTTTTATCAAACGTGGAAAAAAAAAATCAAAAAATTTACAAAAAAAAAACGTCTACCCAGAACGTTCGCCTACTTCCTTTTAGATCATTGTAAAAGCATAAAACTTTGGTTTGGGTAGTGATTTGACTAAGACGGTGGGGCGTGGGTGGCTCAGTCGGTAGCGCGCCAGGCTCGTAATGTGTAGTTCCCAGGTTCGAGTCCCAGCTGGGTCAGCGTTGAGATTTATCTCCGCAAAATTTCCCCGCCCTGCCCACGGTCAGTAGAGGACACCGATGGGCTTGAAAAGGCCGCCGTCCGTCGGTTGGACGTTAAGCCGTGGCCCCGTGTGCGGGAGAGCCATACCCTGTGCACGTTAAAGAACACGCTGGATGGCCTTGACCGGAGGCTACAATCTGTCTCCCAACAGCTGTTCCAGTGGATCCCCTCCCCCAACCTTCTCTGAGCCTTCGGGGTCCTTGTGGCCTGGCCATTTAGCCCATGGTATGCAAAAAAGTGCCGCTCAGTGGTAAAACAATCCAATCCAATTGAATAAGACGAATGCTCACCGGTGTCTGATGTAAACGGATACAACAAATACACTGCCTTAGTAAAAGAGCGTCACTTTGAGCGACAGTTTTTTTGCAAACAATAGCATAAATGACCAGGTTACAAGGACCCCAAGGGCACAGTAGAGACTGCATTTCTTTTCTCTACTTGCTGACACTATTACGTGCCTTTGATTACCAATGGGTTAATTACTATGCACGTTGTTATGTTTTATCACTTCTTTTGCCGCCCGGTAGTTCTCCAGACACTTGACCGACAATTTCTTCCTGTGTAACCCTATATTGGGTTAAAAAATTAAGTTCTAACCTGTAATGGAACAGGGTTAGAATCTCGAATGGCTTTGGGAATATGGGAGATCTGGCATTGCTCCTCTGCCGCGACTTTCTCAGCTTGCGAATGGAGAAATCGGTGAGAAAAGCTGTCGGGGAAGAATTTTCCTTTTCAACCAGCTGAAAGAATTTTTTCAAACATGAATTTAATATGGTCGAATGAGTTGGGTTGGGTTGTTTTACCTCTGAGCGGCACTTTTTTGCACACCATGGACTAAATGGCCAGGTCACATGGACCCTGAAGGTTCAGAGAAGGTTGGGGGAGGGGACCCACTGGAACAGCTGTTGGGAGACAGATGGTAGCCTCCCGTCAAGGCCATCCAGCGTATTCTTTAACGTGCACAGGGTATGGCTCTCCCGCACACGGGGCCACGGCTTAACGTCCCATCCGACGGACGGCGGCCTTTCCAAGCCCATCGGTGTCCCCTACTGACCGTGGGCAGGGCGGGGAATTTTGAGGAGATAAATCTCAACGCTGACCCAGCTGGGACTCGAACCTGGGAACTACAGATTACGAGCCTGGCGCGCTACCGACTGAGCCACCCCCGCCCAGGTCGGATGAGAAATCACGTATAAAAGTAGACACCATGCTACACTTTTCTACAAGAGATAAACTTTCGTTTCTCTTGTCAAATACTTAGTGTAAAACTTGCCAAAAGTGAAAATATTTTACAGAAAATTCATTCGTACGAAAAATATACACAATAAAAATATCATTTTTAATTAGCCTACGTCATTCAAGTTCTAATTTGTGCTAATTGATATCAAGGCTATTATTATTATGTACAATAACGAGAAAATATGTTTAAGTGAAAAAATTATTGTTACTTTTTAACATAAAAATTCAGTCCTTTTCAGACTGAATTTTCAGAAGTCTTCGGATCATTTTATTTAAATCTGGTCACCCTAATCATATTGTCTTTCTGCTGAGGTTTCGCCTGTCTCACAGGGGGTGGCTCATTCGGTAGCGCGCCAGGCTCATAATCTGCAGTTCCCAGGTTCGAGTCCCAGCTGGGTCATCGTTGAGATTTACCTCCGCAAAACTGCCCACGGTCAGTAGTGGATTGCGTTGGGCTTGGAAAGGCCGCCGTCCGTCGGATGGAACGTTAAGCCATGTCTCCGTGTGCGGGAGAGCTGTGCACGTTACTAAACGCCGTGTCTCCGTGTGCGGGAGAGCTGTGCACGTTACTCTGTGCACGTTAAAGAACACACTGGATGGCCTTGACGGGAGGCTACCATCTTTCTCCCAACAGCTGTTCCAGTGGGTCCCCTCCCCCAACCTTCTCTGAGACTTCGGGGTCCTTGTAACCTGGCCATTTAGCCCATGGTGTGCAAAAAAGTGCCGCTCAGAGGACAAACAACCCAACCCTGTCTCACAGAACTTCTCAAGAGGGGTCGAGGTAATCGAGAGAATTTTGATTTCAAGAGGGGCCGAATGATTTATCGTATATATATATATAATTTTTCATTTATCCTTTGAAACGAAAAAATCTGTGGACGGAGAACTAAAGGGCAAACAACAATTCATTTTGCTTTTTGCAACGACCTAATAAGGGGCATTCTTATCTTACCAGCTATCCCGTGGTAGAGTGGTTAGCGTGCTTTGCTGTCGATCAAAGGGACCTGGCTTCGAGCCCCGGGTAAGGAAGCATCGATGTTTGTGTTGTCTTTTTGCTGAGGTTTCGCCTTCCTAACAGATATTCTCTATGGCGTATTCAACTGATAGTCTCCTGTCAGACCTCTGCGGCAAGCAGATGCTTGAGTGGGTACATATATATTTTTTATTTTTCTAAATCTTTCATCGCATCAATTCAAAAATCGACTTACCTGTAAGCTTCCTTTCGAACAGTATTCTGTGACAATACACACGGAATTCGGATTGACGCATGCTCCGATGAATTGATTAATATTATCGTTATGCATTTCCCTTATCTGTAACAAAAGAAAATGAATTATTCAGTAAAACAGAATAATTCTGACTTGTAAAACAGAATAATTCTGCGTTACAATTCTAGGCAAAATGAATATTAAACAAAAAAATCGAAAGATATTACGGTTAATTAAACAAGGTACATAAAACAGCTGTTGTTAAAAAAATTGAGAAATTTATTTAGATTTGTTATTAAAAGAAATAACATAGAATAATCTCATTGTTGCTGTTTTTATCAAATGTTTTGATTACTTAGATAATGGTTATCATTTGATTTTTTTGTACATTTACCCTAATATTAATAATAATACCCTTTGTACATTTACCCTTTGTACATTTACCCCAGGTAATTTTACCTAATTTACCTAATAGGAGTTGGGGTGGTTCAGCTGGTAGCAGGTTCGAGTTCTGACTGTGCCAGTGTTGAGATTTATCTCCGCAAACCCCTACCCTGCCCTCGGGCAGTGGGGCGGGGGTGGCTTAGTCGGTAGCGCGCCAGGCTCGTAATCTGTAGTTCCCAGGTTCGAGTCCCAGCTGGGTCAGCTTTGAGATTTATCTTCGCAAAATTCCCCGCCCTGCCCACGGTCAGTAGGGGACACCGATGGGCTTGGAAAGGTCGCCGTCCGTCGGATGGGACGTTAAGCCGTGGCCCCGTGTGCGGGAGAGCCATACCCTGTGCAAGTTAAAGAACACGCTGGATGGCCTTGACGGGAGGCTACCATCTGTCTCCCAACAGCTGTTCCAGTGGGTCCCCTCCCCCAACCTTCTCTGAGCCTTGGGGGGTCCGTGTGACCTGGCCATTTAGCCCATGGCGTGCAAAAAAGTGCCGCTCAGAGGTAAAACAACCCAACCCAATCCAACTCTCGGGCAGTAAGGGTCACCGATGGGCTTGGAAAGGCTGCTGTCACCGTGGATAGGAGAGCCATACCCTGTGCACGTTAAAGAATACACTGGATGGCCTTGACGGAACGCTACTATCTCTTAACAACTGTCCAGTGGGTTTTCTCCCTCAATCTTCTCTGAGCCCTCGGGGTCCTTGTGACCTGGCCTTATAGCCCATTGTGTGCAAAAAAGTGCCGTTTAGAGGAAAATACAACTTTAATCGAGTTCGATAATTATCGAAATAGTTTGGGCCCGAGCTCTAAACCTTGAGCCTGAACTTATCTCTATCAGAAATTAATCCGTATCTAACTCTATGAAGAAACAGACTACATTGGTGTTATTACAATGCTAGCTTTCGTACTCTTAGAAAATTTGATTTTGAATTCCGCTGCCTATTAAGAAACATTAACTTCTAACATTGACTTCAATTCGTATTGAAAACAAAAACGACTTTGCATTGCAAAACTAAAAAAGTTTTCCGAAAATAAATCTGGAACTTTAGTACTTTTCCCCGCTATTTCTTCTTTTTCTATCGCTAATATCCATCATAGTTGAAAACGAACGAAATGTAGAACTTGAAAAAAAAAAGAATTAAGATTAACAAGTCAACTAAAACTTCGTAAGTAAGTGATATGATGTCATATTCTCACTTCTGGAACTGTGTGCTTACTAGTCTCGCTTAACGGTGATGCATGAAGCCAAAGTTGAACTTCTCTCTAGAGGAGTTGGAAGTATTAGATGAAGTTTTTATTTGCTTAGAGCAAGAGTCCGCCTCAGTTCAACCATTCGTTGGTAGGATCGATGAAACGTCCACAACACTATAATTGCATTTGAATGCTACCAAAAAAAGGGATGCCGCGATGTGAGTTGCTTCGTTGTGGGCATGAATGTCATTTACTTCTCACTGGGCATAAACGGTCATGCCGAGACTCTTATAGTTCAGGTTTCAATCTGTCTTTACCGAAGAGCCAGTCACAGGGAAAGATTGCCAATATAGTCTTTTTTCGAGCTCTAGAGTTCTTGTTTTCTGCCCAAAGAGCGCATATTGTGGCAGTTGAACAAAGCAGATTAGAGAATTTTAATTGATTATAGTCAGTCTGTAAATCTCGGATGATTTTTTTCAGTAAAAATATATAAAGATTGTCTCATTCGATCAATAGTTTATTTATTCCTTTTTTCTGAACATTTTTGTTGTTAATGGGGAAAAAAATATTTGAACAAACTGAAAACAATCATTTTATTCTTAGATAAAAGCTCTTAGATAGAAGAATGAAATATCGCCTCTGGAGAATACGGAATGCTCATTTTCAGGGAACATTTTCGTACTTAATGATAGATAGGTTGGGTTGTTTTACCTCTGAGCGGCACTTTTTTGCAAACCATGGGCTAAATGGTCAGGTCACATGGACCCCGAAGGCTCACAGAATGTTGGGGAGGGGACCCACTGGATCAGCTGTTGGGAGACAGATGGCAGTCTCCCGTCAAGGCCATCCAGCGTGTTCTTTAACGTGCACAGGGTATGGCTCTCCCGCACACGGGGCTACGGCTTAACGTCCCAACCGATGGACGGCGGCCTTTCCAAGCCCATCGGTGTTCCCTACTGACCATGAGCAGGACGCGGAGTTTTGCGGAGATAAATGTCAACGCTGACCCAGCTGGGGCTCGATAATGGTAGATAGGAAAATGTAAGATATAATTGAAGAATTTCTCATTTATTCCTTAAAATGAAAAAGTTGCATTTCTCATCCTGTAGGCGTCAGCGTTGAGATTTATCTCCGAAAAAATTCCCCGCCCTGCCCACGGTCAGTAGGGGACACCGATGGGCTTGGAAAGGCCGGCGTCCGTCGGATGGGACTTTAAGCCGTGGCCCCGTGTGCGGGAGAGCCATACCCTGGGCACGCTAAAGAACACGCTGGATGGCTTTGACGGGAGGCTACCATCTGTTTCCCAACAGCTGTTCCAGTGGGTCCCCTCCCCCAACCTTCTCTGAGCCTTCGGGGTCCATGTGACCTGGCCATTTAGCCCATGGTGTGCAAAAAAGTGCTGCTCAGAGGTAAAACAACAACAACAACAAATCATCCTGTAGAGTTAAAGGGCAAATCAGTCAGTGTATATAAAATAAAATTATTTATTTACTTTTAGTGTATTAAAGTATTATTGATTACTTTTAAATCATGTACAGTCGCTCAAAAAAGTATCCGAACGCTATGGTTGCATACAAAATTCAGAAAAAAATCTGGCAACGATTTTTTTTAGAAATTAATGATCTGGCAACCTTCGTGTACGGTACACGAAGGTTGCCAGATCATTAATTTCTAAAAAAATCGTCGCCAGTTGTTTTTTCTGAACTTTGTATACAACCATAGCGTTCGGATACTTTTTTGACCGACTGTACAAATCTTTTTAAAATAAGAAAATCAGGTCGAATTTTAACCAATAATAATTTAATTAAACACATTTAATGAATATAGAAGATTGTGTGTGATTGACGGCTCATTGATTCACGCTGATTCAAATCATGATGCAGAAATAGTGGAGCTCTGAAAATTGCACTTCAAGGTCGAATAGAGGTCACGAAGAGGTCAAAACGTGATCTACAAGTGCTACAAACTTGAAAAAAATGGTGCCTAGGGTTGTTTCGAGTTGTAGGTTTCGGAAACGTTGCGAAATTTCGGATCCGGAGGATCTTTCGAGGTCAAAGATCAAATTTAGATCTATTAGTAATGGAGAGTTAGAAATAGTTCTTGGGAGTATTTTGAGTCATAGATCTCAGAAATTATGCCAAATTTTAGATGCTATGGGTCCTTTGAGATCAAAGGCCAAACCCCGATATACCAGTGCTGGAGAGCTAAAAATTGATGGATAAAGCTATTTTCCGGCACTTGAACTTAAAAATGAGATACGTTTTAAGACTCGGTATCGCATTCGAGGTCTAACAGAGGTCAAAGTGATAGGTTGTAATTCAGGGTTTACCGGCGACGTCCTTTTGAAGCCCATCAATGTTCCCATTCTAATCGAGTATAGGGTGGGGGTTAGCGAATAATAAATCTTAATACCGGCACATTTGGGACTCGAACGTTGGAAGTAAAGATTACAAGCCTTGGCGTGGTACAAATTGTTTTCAACCCCCTCCCCCATAATGGAGAAATTGGGTAGAGCCACAAGAACTGACCTTGACCTGGGAGAGTTTATTAATTAATATATGTTCAAAATAACTTTTTTTTAATTTCTGGTTGAAGGAGGCCTTTCTTTTAACCTCTCTCCCCCCTCCACTTTCCAGGATTATCATAGAAACAGTGTGCCTTTCAGACTGGGGCTTGTTAAACATAGTTGCCCGGGAAGAGTTAACCGGGCTTAGCGAAAGGTAAAATTTCAAATCAGATGGGCTACACATTCAAATTTTATGTGCTGGTGTACCAGGAAACTTTAGATGTCCTGTCAGCCTAATCAGACTTTGCCTTCGCCTTCCATGCTAAATCTTGAAAACATCAGCCGCTATAAACATTGTCTTTATATTGAAAAATATTTATATATGTTGTGGGTGGAACTCGTTTCGACGCTGCATCTGTTTCTGAAATTAATTTCATTTGAATAAATGATGTGATCGTTTTTCGGATTTTCTAATGTATATAAGGCAAGTAATATCAATATTACAATGACAACTATCACTGCATCATACTCGTTGGATATATTATGCGTTTACATTGGATTGGGTTGTTTTACCAGGTCATAAGGACTCAAGGAATCAGAGAAGGCTGGGGATAGGGGACCCACTAGACAGCTGTTAGGAGATAGATGAAAGCCCTCCCGCCAAGGCTATACAGCGTGTTCTTTAATGTGCAAAGTATATGACTCTTCTGTCTATGGAGCCACGATTAATCGTCCATCCGAAGGACGTTGATCTTTCCAAGCCCATTGGCGTTCCCTTCCTGACCTAGCACAGTATGGCGGTTGGACGGAGATAAATCTCACTGGCTCAGTTGATATAGGAGATAAGTGTTGACACAGGAGATAAGTCTCAGCTGGCACAGTTGGGATGCGAACCTGGGAACTGCAGATTACGAGCCCAGTCACCATCAACTGAGCCATCCCCTGCCCCTGTGTTTACAGTAAATCTCTTTTCCTTGCCCAAAAACTTTTTAAAATATCTTCACGAATAACAACTGCGGCTTTGTGAAGTTTTCTCAATATTGTGGCGTATTATTTACAACGATAAAAGCGGATTAAACGTTGTCCACAGTTTCCTTCCTCTCTTTCAGACTACATCACCTTTTATCTGAGAAGAAGAACTAGGCCTTCAAAAGAGAGTCGAACAAGTCCAACGTTAAGCTACTTACTTTGCTACCGACTTCTTCTAGGGATAAATCATCCAGGGATAAATCCATATTATTTTAGACTAGTTTACTTACAGATAAATCCTCTCGCTCTTAGTTGCTGTAACAACGTCATTTTTGTAGGTAATACTGAGCTTTTAAAATATCTCTTTCGCTCAAGAATTTGTGCTCGTTATTCTATAAGGGCTGAAAGGTGTATTCTTTATTATTCGTGTGTGTTTTGTCGTAAAACATGCATTAGATGATAGATTTGTTCATAGAAAGTTTTAGATAATATTGATATATCCAGTGCTGAAAGTAAGCCGATACGCACCGGTATGCCGTACCGGCAAGAAATTATTTGCCGGTACGACGTACCGGTAAGACATTTTTCAGTAGTGGCTCCGTTAACGATTTCCTTTTCACCTTAATGCTTTTTCAACCGAGAATTTGTTTTTTAAAAAGCGGAAACGTTCCCATCTGCCGTAGCTGTCTGGGTTCGGTCTTAATCACTACCGGAAGCAGAACTGAGAAAGCGGGGTGGTAAATCAAAGAAAGGATATGAACTCACTTAGACGTTGAAATCCATTGCAAAGCAGCGGCACTTGTGGTTTTAAAATTTTTGTTTTCAAAATGTATATTTTTGCAAACAATTCAGCAGAATATTTCTGCTGAATTGAAAATTCTAAACATTTCTGGGAATAACGGAAGGCAGTTTGATGGGGCACATGTTCCCCTAAATTAAGCAATGAGTTTGAAGGGGGGGATGTTAATGTAAAATCGTGGAAAAATGGATTTTTAAAAATTAATCTCATGAATTAATCAACTTATATTATGCTACTGGAGTAACCATAATTGGAAAACTAATACAAGTTCTTTTAATTTTATTGTCCCACAGAACATCTTTTTTTTTAAACATAATTTTCGCTTACTACACCTCCCTTAGTTTAAGGCAGGAAATATTTGCTATGAATTTTAAATATTAAGTGTCCTTCCTAGCCATTTCAAAAATTGGTGGTCTGTTACGTCATCTCCTAAACATCTGCGAGTTCTGAACAGACATGTATTCAGAGTGTACATACACAGTAAGAGAATACGCACACTCTTAAACTCTACGACTGAAATTATTTGAAAGATTTAAAAAAAAAGAATTTTGGCAAATATTAATTTAAATGTTTTTATTTGTAACTAATTACAAACTTTAACAAAAGAGAGTAAATATATTTATTTACTCTAAATTAGTTTATTTTAATATTAAATAAAAGGTTAATACCTTTATTATAATAAAGGTTAATACCACCTGAGTCTTGTCGCCAATATTTTACTGAAGAAAACGATTTTTATTTCGGTGCAGTTAATTTGTTATAGAGTTTAAAGAAAAAACTTCAGATTGCTGTAAATTTTCTCTACAGTAAGTCACTATATTCCAATTATTTTTGTTTCATATTAAATATTAATAATAAATGCTTTTATAAAATCACTCTTAATACGTATCTGTAGTCGGAGATTTTCGACATCCAAAAAAGGCCCATACTCAAGGCAATTGCAATGCTGAATCCTCCTCATATTTCATCAGTAGTTTGTACTGAACTACCAGTTTCGACTTTTATAACCACTCTCACTTTCACTGAATTCAGCATATTTGTTAGTATTGACCCACAGCATGTCAACATTGTTGTCTGTAAAAAAGAAGTTTAAAATAATGGATAGCTAATGATAAAGAAGATAGTTCAAAAATAATGCCCAAGAAGATTCAAAATGATTAATAAAAACTGCGTCGTTGATAACTGCCATTCGTCAAATTTATTGAGCTTGACATCGTCCTTGTGATCAAGTGGTTTACACGCTTCGCTTCAAGTTTATGGGACCTGGATTCGAGACCTTATAGGTATATGGATATTTTCCTTCTGCTGAGATCTCGCCTTCATAATAGGTCATGGGACGTTTTAAATCGACGGGCTCTTATCAGACCAGTGATAAACAGCTGTTTGAGAGGTGCAAAAAATTATCAACTAAGAATTTAATTCTGCAATGTTTTTTCCATCATGTGCATCCCCTGGAATTTAACCTTGAGTATCAGAATTTATAATATTAGTATACATACTAGATACGTCGAACCGTTTCAGATCCCCAAATATCAGAATCATTATAATAAAAAGAAATTATGATTATCAACTTATGATAAAGATGTTTTTCCTTAGAAACATTGATAAAATTATTTCAATTTTTAATTACACCAAACAATAAATTTGATATAAAAATAATGCTACAGCATTATTTGGGTTCTGCTCTAACGAACAATGCTGTGGAACTGAAAGAAAAAGCGCAGCAGTTTTGCATTAAAGAAAAGCGAGATTACTTTTCTTGGAACCTTTTATCAGAGTGGATTAAGGTTAGGAGAGAACAGAAAGAATTCTCCCAGGTCCACTAGAAGAGTGGCGTTGCAGTTTACAATAAGCGGCTACCTCTTAAGGGGGAAAGGAAGCAAGCATGAGAGATGAGGAGAATTTGGGATGCAATGGTCTTCTGCATATCGGGCTGTGATGGTATCCAAACGGTAACAACACGCATGCACGGCCAACGTAATAGTTGCCATTTTCACTCTGTGGTATTAGCGTTGCTGAATCGCTAAACATTTCTCATTAAGGTGAAGACAAGCTCTATATTGAGGTCAAATCATATGTAAAGTTAAACGTGCTAACAAATATGTATATCACGTGTAAAAGTGAAATGATTAATTTTTCTATTACATTATTGCCAACCTATAGTACCCGTGACAAGAGTGGAAAGCTAGATGGTTTTGCTTGGCACACAAGAGCGCTCAACAAAATCATCTGGCAATTTTTTTTTAAACAGAAGCCACTCTTTTCCTACCTCATTTTGGATGCGGAAACTGCAATTTCGCATCTATTATCGGGGATAAGTCAAAGGCGAAATTTCCTTATGTCATGTAATCATTGATTATAAGCTTTATAAATTTTAAAGGCTATTCCAAATCTCCGATAAATGTTATTCTAAAAAAATGCTATATTAGGCTTTTGGATTTAAAATATACAAGTCGAGTATTCAAAATTACAATACGAATCAAACGTTAATTTTCCTTTCTAAAATAATTTTGAAAATATCTAAATCATATTATTTTTTTTTCAATAAGACTGAAATCCAAGAATACAACGGAATCAGCAAGTATTTAAATATATTAATATTTATTTCACATTAAAAATCCCTAAATCATTCACTATTTGCGGAAAACATACGGAAAATGAGAAAATCTAATAGCACTATACTTTCATCGCCACAAACTTCAATTTATTTACCGAGTGATCATCTGTGTGTAATTTTCCACACATGCTATGCTTTGAAGCGTACCACTAAGAAATAAAATCTACTTTCAACACTGGATATATCAATATACAAAACTTTCGACAATCATTTTTATTTATTAGGGTTGTTTGCTTTACCTCTGAGCGTCATTTTTTTGCCCACAACAGACTAAATGACCAGATTACAACGACCCCAAGAGCTCAGAGAAAGATGGGAAAAGGGGACCAACTGGACAGCTGTTAGAGAGATAGATGGTAGCCTCCTGTTCTTTGACGTGCACATGGTATGGCTCTTCCGCACACAGAGCCACGCTTAACGTCCCATCCGCCGGATGATGGCCTATCCGAACCCATCTGTGTGGAGATAAATATCAACGTTGGGCCAGCTGAGACACGAACTGGGAACTGCAAATGACGAGTCTGGCATGCTACCAATTGAGCCACCCCCATCCCACCGCCACAAAGGAGTACTTCATTACACAAGTGCTTTTTCAAGGTTTTTTTTATACAAAATACATAAGATTTTTACATATAATATACAAAATATTTATATAAAAACACTTATTTTAAAACGTACACAATACAGGCAAACCTCCTTCAGCACTACCTCAATTAACGCTGTTTCGATAGAGCGCTATTCTTTTTAAAAGAATAATAATTGATTTAATTTTGTTTTTTTATGTGTTTTCCATTGTAAGAATAGTTGTTATCAATTAATGTTATTTAAAACCAAAAATACACCATACTACTTAAACACTGCTCAAGTTTAATATATGGCACATATAAATTTTTATGAAGATAATTCAAGATATAATTGAAATTTTGAGTAAGTACGATATGATTTCCAAAGATCTTGTTGTGTAAAGAGTGGAGTAGTAAATGCTTTATCACTTTACACTAAATTGCTCAAAGAGAAACAGAAAAGCGTAAAACTATCAACTAAGGTAAATTTCTAAACAATTCGGGCCAGTAACTTGCCACATATTCTTTTAAAAATTTCGAATATTTTTAATATTTCTTAGAATTTAGCTTTATTTTGATTAGATATATAAAAATTAACTGATTAAGTAAAATGCAGAATTTTTAAATAAAGAAACATTTGTAATTATACCAATTTAACCGCCTTCTATTCTCAGACTGTGTTTAAAAATTAACGAATCATATAGCGATGCAAAACTTTTCCTTCGGAATGCTATATAGCTTCCATGAGGCCTCGTTTGACGCAGTTTCATTCAAAACTCGGATTTTAGGAACTCATCCTGAGCGTTAAACGTGGTATGCCTGAATGGCGAAGTCGCCAATAAGTTAACTTCCACAAAAGAATGGGCAAGTGGTGTTTCATTCGGTAGTGCGAGAGGGGTGGGCTTATAATCTTCAGTTCCCATGTTCGAATCCCAACTTGCTTCAGTGTTGAAATTTATTTCTGATAACCCCCACCCTGAAAAAGAGACTCTAGTGTAAAAACCGCCACTTGGATGAGTAATTAAAGTAGTAAATCCTTGTGAAAAAGAGTAATATCTGTGAGAGTTAAGGAAACAATGGATGGTCTCGACGGGAGATATTTATCTGTCGCCTAAAAGCTATCTATAGTGAGTTCCTTTTTCCTAAATGTTCTTAGCCCTTGGGCTCCTTCTGACTTGAACTCCCCGCCATGCCCACGGTCAGTAGGGGACACCGATGGGATTGGAAAGGCCGCCGTCCGTCGGATGGGACGTTAAGCGTGGCCCGTTGTGCGGGAGAGTCATACTCTGTGCACATTAAAGAACACACTGGATGGCCTTGACGGGAGGCTACCATCTGTCTCCTAACAGCTGTTCCAGTGGGTCCCCTCCCACAACCTTCTCTTAACATTCGGGGTTCTTGTGATCTGGCCATTTAGCCCACGGTGTGCAAAAAAGTGCCGTTCAGAGGTAAAACAACCCAACCTTCTGAGTTGGCCATTGTGGGCAAACACGTGCATCATAGAGGTGAAACATTTCAAACCAACCCACAACAGAAAGTTACGACAGAAAACAGATATTTCAGATTACCAACTGTATAATCACCTATATACGACTAACTTACTTTTATATTACTATATATCTGCATAAACAGAGAGTTAGTAATAAAAAGCAACGAAAAACATTACGCGTAACTTACCATTTTCATTTCCTTTTTCGTTTTACGAGAAATATCCACAACCTTTTTCGTGAAACGCAACTGTTTTAGGGCGATTAGAGTTCCTTTGAACATAGCTGTATGCGTAAAAATCTGTCCGATAATTTTAGACTCAAGAGATAGGTGGCTTGCCAAACTCATCTGAGAAATGGAAAGAGACATTACATTATGGTAGGAAATAGTAGTTGAAAATAATATTTCAGAAAAACTATTTAAAAATAATGTATTGAAATTGTTTCATAATATTAAATTTAATTTCTCTTAGTCATTAAAGGAATTAGTCGCAAATTACCAGCAATAATTTATGTTTTTTGCGTTTGTTTTCAGTCGCATTTTTCACTTAGTGAATAAAACATCAACATAAAATCTTGATCTCACACTGGAATTTCAATCATAGCTCTGATCATTTGTATCTATCGAACTATTAAAACATAAGTATTCCTCTCATGATGTCAATAAAACAAACCTTTCTCAATAAAAGCATTCAACAGAGGAAAAACATTTCACGAATTTAGCATTATTCAATATTATTTTATTCCCAATTTTTTTATGAATACGACTGTAAGTCAATACGTACCAAAGAGAATAATAAGATCCCATTCAGCATCTTGAAACCCTAATTACTTAAATATTAAATATTTATAACTTACTTAGGCGGAATAATTTAGAAGTGGATGCGATACAGTTTATACTGCTATAAGCATTAAGCAAATATTTTGTCTCTTTCACTGAAGATCCGTTAATTTTGTAGTTGCCGGAAAACTTAAAAAAAAATATTTTATATGAAACGGCTACTAAATTACTGACTTTAAAAATATTTATCTGTTTATTTCTTTTGTCCAGAGGCTACAAAATGAGAAATTTGTGAAAGGAGAAGTTACGAAAAAACTGAAAAATCAGTATAGATGTGAATACAATTATTTACATAATTATTACATCATTATGAGTGAAAGATGGATCACTTGAGATTTGAATTATTTTGAATTGGTCAAGTTTTGCGGGCTGCAAAAATATTTGGGGACAGTTACTTGATGTAGTCTTTATTCTGTACTAAGGAGTCAATATGAATCTATACTTGACTAGTCATATTTATCTGTCCTTATTGCTTTTCGCTTGACATTTGTCGGTTTGTCAGTTTGCCCTGTTGTGGATTTGTGAAAACAATTGTTCCTTCATATCTTTCGAACGCGATGGGAAACTTAACGCTTTTTGTATGAAATGAAAGCATGCGACGCGGGGAGTATCATAGGCTATAAAAAAAAATTGATCCCCCATGATTCCCCCCTCTAAATAGGGGAGAAATATAAAAAGATTTGTTCCCTATTCTTCTGAACGCGAATGAGGAAAGTAACAAGCTATGCGTTAAAAGAAAGCTTGTGACGCTGGGAGTATCATAGGCTATAAAAAAATTGACCCCTCATGATTCATTTCCACCTAAATAGGGGATGGGGTGGCTCAGTTGTAGCGCGCCAGGCTCGTAATCTACAGTTCCCAGGTTCGAGTCCTAGCTGTGGCAGCGTTGAGATTTGTCTCCACAGAACTTTCCGCCCTGCCCACGGTCAGTAGGGGACACCGATGGGCTTGGAAAGGCTACCGTCCGTCGGATGAGACGTTAAGCCATGGCCCCGTGTGCGGGAGAGCCACACCCTGTGCACGTTAAAGAACACGCTGGATGGCCTTGACGGGAGGCTACCATCTGTCTCCCAACAGCTGTTCTAGTGGGTCCCCTCCCCCAACCTTCTCTGAGCCTTCGGGGTACTTGTGATTTGGCCATTTAGCCCATGGTGTGCAAAAAAGTGACGCTCAGAGGTAAAACAACCCAACCCCTAAATAGGGAGAAAATATGAAACGATTGTAACCAGCTACGCGCCAAATGAAAGCTTGTGACGCGGGGAGTGTCAAGCTATAAAAAATGATCCCCCCATGCTTTCTTCTCCCTTAAAAGGGGAAATATGAAAAATATTATTATTCTACTCTATCTACGAAACGCGAATGCCGAAAGGAACCAACTATACATCAAACTGGAAGCTTCTGAGGTTGGGAGTGTCATAGGCTATGAAAAATTGAACCCCCATGCTCTTCTCCCCCTAAAAACGGGAAATGCAAAAGTCGTTCTACTATAACTTCTGAACGCAAGGGCCTATAGCTAGGTGTAAAATGAAACGTCATATAATGGCCATTGTAAACTATTTCGAAAACTTTAACGAATCTCAAATTAAAACTTGTGACGTCTGCAATATCATGGGCTACTTCAAACATGACTCCAAAAGGGAGGAAAAAATGCTACTGATGTTTATGAGTAATATATCAAATAAAATTATTTGAAGGAAGGCAAATAAGTTCAAAAATTTAAAAAATACCTATCTTCTTATATGGGTTCTAAAATGTAGAAAATAAACCTACAACATATCGATGGTGGGTTGGGTTGTTTTACCTCCGAGCGGCACTTTTTTGCACACCATGGGCTAAATGGTCAGGTCACATGGACCCCGAAGACTCAGAGAAAGTTGGGGGAGAGGACCCACTGGAACAGCTGTTGGGAGACATATGGTAGCCTCCCGTCAAGGCTATCCAGCGTGTTCTTTAACGTGCGCAGGTTATGGCTCTCCCGCACACGGGGCCACGGCTTAACGTCCCATCCGACGGACGGCGGCCTTTCCAAGCCCATCGGTGTCCCCTACTGACCGTGGGCAGGGCGGGGAATTTTTGCGGAGATAAATCTCAACGCTGACCCAAGCTGGGACTCGAACCTGGGAACTACAGATTACGAGCCTGGCGCGCTACCGACTGAGCCACCCCCGCCCCTATCGATGGTGCAATCAGTTACTGAGTTCGTATTCATTTCAAAAGGGAGTTAGTGCGCCTGTAATCTTGTTGAGTAGGTCAGTCGGAGCCCTATCTTCCTTTAAACTGAATACAAATTTAGTGACTAATTGCGCCATCGATATGCTTTTAGGTTTATTTTCTTTTTAGGGCCCATATAGGAAGATAGGTTTTTTAATTTTTTTATTTATATATTTTTATTTTTTTGTTGCTATGGTTTCAAATATCATGTGATTCCTCAATTACTCTTTGGTAAAACTGCCAAATATTGTGCGACCAGGTTGAAGAAAAAACGGTCAAAATTGAAATACATACAGTCATATTTGGCTCATGTAAATAGTAAATACAATAGGTGTAGAGATATACAAAAAATAAGTAGAATCTCATTATTATGTTGTTTTTTTTTATTTCTGTTATCTATACTAATGATGTTCAAAGGGTCTAAACCATTTCCACTCTTATTAGTCATAAGAAACGTCTGGTGTACTAAGGCTCACCAAGACAGAATAAGCAACATATTTGAGTAAGAAAATTCCAGTGAATGTATTTAGAATGTTCTTGTCATAACTGAACAAGTGACTATGTACCCAATGAATGAAAAACCAAATGAAAAAAAAAAGGAAATCTAGATAAAATATGATATTTTATAATCAAGCCCTGTGAGAAGTGGAAGTAGACTTGGAAATCTGACGGCTAGAAATTCCTTTTTTATTGAAATATTGTTTGAATGTGTAAAATATTTTTAAGTGTGTGGTTTATTATTCTTAATTGCGAATATAAATTAATTTTATATTTTTCTGAAATTTTCACCGTCATGGTTATCACCACCATTATCTTAGGGCTCAAATTTTGAAATTGCCCGAACTTCAGTTTGTCCCTAAAAGGTCCTGTCCATAATTCGATCCAAGGGATTTTAAAGTTCCATGAAGTTTCTAAATAAGTTAACTTCAAACACTTGGCACTAATTAGCTATTAAAAATACCTGAAATGTAGTGAAAGAGAATTAAAACGCGTATTTTATGTTGGAATTCACATCGAAAGTTGAAATCCTTAAATCAAAATTGTTCGTAAACCATATATGTAAACCTTGTGGTTGTGTGTAAATCTACTTCCTACATCTTAGGTTAATTAGATTAATAATGTTTCTTAGAAGGCAGTTATATTTAGGGAATAATGTGAGCTTACCCTGCTTGACGAGCATACTATTCCCCCGAATCCACAAGTTTCAATATCTCTTATGTCAATTTTCCAGAGTAATCCATCAATGCCTTGCTCGTACTTCCAGTTCCTATTGAAGAAAATAAACGTAAAAATGAGTTGAATCAGCCGTAATACAATGAGTTCGAAATCTAAATTAAACATCGATATTAACTGCAACAGAATACTGAAAGAATTTTTATTATAATAATGTTTTCAGCTTTTTTAACGCCACGATCAACGAGTTGATATTTGCATTAGAGAACTAAAAGTTCTCTAATCAATCTGAGAGATATAAAAATATAATATCTGAGAGAACTAAAAGTTTAATCTCAAGATACAATTTCAGTTCTTGCAATAGCGACAAAGATGTTATAACTTGATAAGAAACACCCCTTCTTCTGGGGCAGGGGTTGGCTTGCCGGGAGAGCGCCTGATTCATGATCTGATGATCCCAGGTTCGAGTCCTAACTGCGCCTGAGTTAAAAATTTCTCCTCTAACCCTCGTTCTGCCTTTGTGAGAAAGGGGACACCGTTGGGTTGAAAGTGTCGCCGTCAGTCGCACGGTACGTTCAGCGGTGGGACGCTAGGTCATGCATGACCCGTGTGCAGGAGAGTCGTACCCTGTGCATGTTAAAGAACACTTCTGATGTCCTTGACAGGAGGCTGATTTTTGTTTTCTAACAGCTGTCCAGTGGTTTCTCTTCCCCCAACCTTTTCTGAGCTCTTGTGATCGTTGTGACTTGGCAATATAGCCCATTTTGTACAAAAAAAACAAGCCTAACTACTACTTCTGTTGCTTTGAATTAGCTGTAATGTTCATCTATTGAATGCCAGTGGAATTCTGTGCATTGAGTGCAAATATTTCTGAATCCACTAGGAGAATATTCCTCAACATTTTTCGTTCTGAGGACTTTTTTAAGAAATCTTACTCCTTCTGGAGACCCCCCCCCCTCTTTAAAATTATGTTATTCATTTTGATTAAAGTTAAATAAAATTATTTTGAAATTATTTTATTAATTTTATTAAAATTATTATTAATTATAATTAATTTTATTTATATTATTTTTGAATTAGTTAAAATATAAATACAGTTTAGAATTGAATTGGCTTCAAAATAATACAAATGACTCGGGTTCAGAATAATTTAAAATTCTAATTTTTCTTGTTGTGAAAAAAATAAGTTATAAAATATTACTTTATTATAATTTCAGCCATTTAATCAGTCGTTACTAATTGAAAATAAAAACCATGCGGCTTTTGATTATTTTTACCTTATTATCTATCGTTAATAATTCTTGGCATTTATAAATTTACGTTTCATGAAGGTTTCAGTTTCTACTAGATTTCATAATATATTTGGTTCCAGTTATGATAAAAATTTCTATTATTTCGTAAGACGATTATAATTTTTTTAAAGTTTATAATAGGCTGTAATACGAATAATTTAAAATAAGTTTCGAGACATTCATTTCTGCATATAAGTTTTATAATGCGTCAGAAAAATCCTTTCATCAAATCAGGCTCGGTATCAATAATTATCGAAATGGTTCGAGCCTAGGACGACTCGTGCTGAATAACTTTGAGCTTGGGCTTCAAAAACTAAGCTCGAATTCATCTCTATCACAGTTAAAGATTTTTCTTCACGTTTCTAACTCCAAAGTAGTACACTTTAAAACGAGACTTAAATATGACAATTAAAGATTCACAAAATAAACGATACTTAAATTGTAAAAGTCTTATTGCCAGAAATAAATAGTTTTCTCATCCATAAAAGCAGTGGTGACTTTTGCATCAAAGCTTAATAGTTTCTAAATATTTCAAAAGCATTAAAATGCAAAATAATTTTTGAAAAGCATGGGACGTGGAGCGATACATTCGAGCCCAATAATCATTAACTGCAACTATTGGCGCTTTATGGATGGCTGTTCTGAAATCATGGGCAGCAATACTTGGGTTGGGTTGGGTTACCTCTGAGCGGCACTTTTTTGCACACCATGGGCTAAATGGCAAGGTCACGTGGACCACGAAGGCTTAGATAAGGTTGGGGGTGGGGGACCCATTGGAACAGCTGTTGGGAGACAGATGATAGCCTCCCGTCAAGGCCATACAGCGTGTTCTTTAACGTACACAGGGTAATGGCTCTCCCGCACAAGGGGCCACGGCTTAACGTCCCATCCAACGGACGGCGGCCTTTCCAGGCCCATCGGTGTCCCCTACTGACCGTGGGCAGGGCGGGAAATTTTGCGAAGATAAATCTCAACGCTGACCCAGCTGGGACTCGAACCTGGTAACTACAGATTACGAGCCTGGCGCGCTACCGACTGAGCCACCCCGCCCCGGGCAGCAATACTACCCAAACGTTTCCAACACATGGTAGAGTCCATGCCGGGACGGATTGCTGCTGTTGAGAAGTCGAAAGAATGGACTCACATGTTATTAGGTTGGTGTGCATAATGGACTGTCCCTTTCAGTGTATACTGTATATTGATAAAATATTAGATTAGCACTGTTTTTGAATTTTCCAATAATTATGATTTACACCCAGACCCGGATCTAGGAAAAATAAAGGAGGTGGGGAGGGAGATCTAGCAGGAACGCTGTTCAGGTGCGAAATGGTCTTCAAAAATTTTCTTAAAAAATAATGTGTAAGGTATATATATATATATGATTAATATTCTATTGCCGCCGTCCGGTTACTAACATGGCACACTTCCCTTCCCCATACTTTTTGGATGGTGGAGTGTGGTGACCCAGGGGTTTCCATTAATATAGAATCAATTTGCCTCCTTACCTTTATGGTGGTGAGAAAATCTGCTTTAGATTTTAAAATTTAAAAAATTTAGCTCAGTCGATAGCGTATCAGGCTTGTACTCTGCAGTTCCCGGATTCGAGTCCCAGTTGCGCCAGCGTTGAGATTTATCTCTGCAATCCTCCTTGCCCATCCCCACGGCTCGTAAGACACACTGATGAGTTTGAAAAGACCACTGCCCGTCGGATGAGACGTTAAGCCGTGGATCCGTGTGCGGGAAAGAGCTATATATTGTGCACGTTAATGAACATGCTGGCTGTCCTTGACAGGAGGCTGCCATCTGTCTCCCAACAGCTGCTCCAGGGGTCCTCTCTCCCAACCTTCTCTGAGCCTTCGGGGTCCATGTGACCTGGCCATTTAGCCCATGGTGTGCAAAAAAGTGCCGCATTAGAGGCAAAACAATATAACGTTAAAGAACACACTGGATGGCCTTGACGGGAGGCTAACATCTGTCTCCCAACAGCTGTTCCAGTGGGTCCCCTCTCCCAACATTATCTGAGCCTTCGGGATTCATGTGACCTGGCCCTTTAGCCCATGGTGTGCAAAAAAGTGCCGCTTAGAGGTAAAACAACCTAACGTTAAAGAATATACTGGATGGCCTCGACGGGAGGCTAACATCTGTCTCCCAACAGCTGTTCCACTGGGTCCCCTCCCCCAACCTTCTCTGATCCTTCGGGGTCCTTGTGACCTGGCCATTTAGCCCATTGTGTACAAAAAAGTGCCGCTCAGAGGTGAAACAGTCAACCACCCGAGAGACGCAAGAACTTCGATTTTACTAGCGCTTTCGGTATTCAGTGTTTTCTGCTTGTCAGTTACGAAATAACTATCGAATGATTGCGTCGATCATCCTATTTGTCAACAAATGAAGTCTTTTTATAAAAATATACGAAAGCGGAAATAAGGTAAACGCGCCACTTAGAACAGAAAATGGCAGCGACAATCGACCGAGCAACACACAACAACCAGTCAATAACCAACCCTTAAAGAGCGGAAGGCGCTTTAATGGTTTTTGAAATTCTTCATATGATGACTTCGTTTCTCTTTTTCTTTGAATTTATTTTCTCCTATTGTTCAAATCAACTCCTCTTAAATTTGGTACATAAATAAGAGCTGTTTCTACTTGTTACTTATTGTTGCATAATGTTTGAAATTTCAGTTGGATTTACATCAAAAAAGGTTCAAAATTTATTCTGAAGCAAATACCATTTATTATTAAACGCTTGATGCTTTAAGACCTAATAAACAAGAACTAACCAACTCTTAAATTTAGGGGTCGAATAGATGAAATCAGTAGCAAAAATAACTGAGAGTAAACAAAAAACTATTACCAAATTGGAAATGAAAATGTCTTGGAATAGAATTATTTTCAAAGAAAAGCTTTCAAGGAAAGCTTATTTTCAAAGTTAGGTAGATTTGAATGTGGCTATTCGTTCACTTAATGTGAAAGTATCCGGACACTTTTTGCAATATAGTGTATGTGCCTATATGTTAATAAGTTTAAATTTCTATGTGTTTATTTATATTATCTGTATACAGTATAATATGTAATATAACAACCCGGAAAAGCTTTGCTTGTGGGTTGTTTATAGGAAAAACAAATGTATGTTTATTTGTAAAATAAAATTCAAAATTCAAGTTCAGAATACTATAAATATTTAAATGCGCATCACATATCACAGAGGGAGATTTAAATGAAGCTCTGTTTCGTCAATTTTATTCCTACTCAGTCAAAAGTATAGTTAAATAGAGTGATAAATAATAACATCATCATCATCTTCAAGCAGCCATGGGCTACGGAGGTCCAACCAGACTGTGCAGTTTAGTTCTCCAAGCATATCTGTCCAGAGCTACATCTGCTGCATCTGGCCACTCCACACTAATTATAACAAGGTCCTGTTTGACACTGTCTGCCCACCGCATCCTAGGTCTCCTCCTCTTTCTGAGGCCTTTAGGCACACTGTATATAACCCTATTCGCCAATCTATAATTACCCATACGGGCAACATGGCCAAACCAGCGGAGTCTCTCTCTACACAATATGCTGCTTAAAGGAGGTTGCCGACTCCTTTGCCTAACCTCATCATTAGTTACAAAGTTGAACCACTTAATACCCAAGAAACTACGCAAGCATCTAGAATCAAAAGCATCTAGTTTCCTGTTATCTTGTTTACACAGCGTCCAAGTTGCACTACCATAACTAACCATAGAAATAAACAAACTATTATACAGTCTAATTTTAGTCTTTTGGTCTATTTCTCCACACTCTCCATAGATTCTTAAAAGTCCCGGCAGCAATCCCTATTCGTCTGTTAATCTCATGCCGCACATCACCATTATCTGTTACATAGCTCCCAAGATAATTAAACTGTGACACCTGCTCAAGGCTGCAACCATTCAGATTAACTGAATCACAGCCTGCCTGACCAATTTTCATCACTTTAGTTTTCTCTCTGTTTATAACCAAACCTACTCTACTACCAGTCTCATCAACAGCTCGAATGAAAGAGTTCATCTCATCAACATCATTTGCCAAAAGGGCTAAATCATCAGCATAATCTAAATCAGAAATTTTCGTATCTCAAGTCCATTTAAGGCCAAAATCTTTCCCTTGAAGTGAATTTCGCATAACATAATCAATAACCAAGCTAAAGAGAAAAGGAGACAAATTGCACCCTTGTCGAACACCAGAAGCAATGCTAAACCAATTGCTACAAGCCTTACCAACTCTCACACACGACTCAGGGTTATTATAGAGAGCTTTCATTATGTTAACTAACTTGTCTGGTACACCATATGATCCCACAATCAACCACAAATTGTGACGATCAACAGAATCGAAAGCTTTTTTGAAATCAACAAAGCTAGCAACCAAATGTTTCTGAAATTCTAAACATTTCTCAAGAATCTGTCTAAGTGAAAATATCTGATCCACACATCCCCTACCACTTCTGAATCCACATTGCTCATCACGCAATTGACTGTCAACCAGATTCTTAATTCTATTAGGCACAATCATGGAATAACTTTACCTGGAACAGAGAGTAGGCTGATACCCCTATAGTTATCACAAGAACTGCGATTACCTTTTTTTGCAAATAGGGATAATAATAGCTCTGGTAAAATCCTTTGGAGCCATGCCTTTATCATAAAAGTTATTCAACATTTCAGTCATCCAAGTGGTAACTGAAACATTCCTAGCTCTAAGCATTTCTGTAGTAATTTCATCTACCCCTGGAGATTTATGTAGTTTAAGTTTAGAAATAGCTAAAATAACTTCAGATTGTGTAATAAGGGCAACATTAAAGCCACAAATGCATCTACCATCACTACAAACAATGCGAGTAGAATTAACCACACTGTTCAGAACATCACTGAAATGCTCAGCCCACCTAGCCGTGATAGAATCCTTACCTTCTATAACCTTACCTTGTTTATCCTTCAATCCCTTTATACCTCTCCGTTTTGTACCACACAAAACATTAAGTATCTGGTACAGCTCTCTGCTGTTTTGCTATCTAACTACTTCCTCAGCTTTGTCAGCTAAGCCATCAAGTCAAAGATTCTTATCAGCAGCTAACTGATCCTTTATACGTTTATTAAGCTCACTGTAATGTTTTCTATTAGAACTAGTAGGGTATTGATTAAGAACATTCCTGCAGTTCTTTATTTCTGAAATAAGCTCAAGTACCTTATCACTCAAATAATTCTGTCTCCTCTGCTCCTTTTTTCCAAAAAGAGTACTGTTAGTTTCCACAAAAGCCTGTTTAAAACGATCTCATACTTTCTCAACTTCAGTAGTAAGCAAACTATGACTGTCATAATGACTACGTAACCAATCATGGTAAGCTTTAGCTATAACAGGGTCTTTCAGAGCTTCAGTATTAAAGGCACGTTTTTTAACCTTAGCACAGCACTTTTTAAGTTTAAGTTGCAAGACACTTTTAACAAGGTAATGGTCAGATCCAATTTCAGCTCCCCTATATGCCCTGGTATTTCTAACAAAACTAGTCCATTTGCTATTAATTAATATATAATCAATCATATTCTTATGCAGCCCATCAAGTGAAACCCATGTGTACTTATGTATGTCGCGGTGTTTATAATAAGTGTTAGCTATTCTGAAACCATTGATTTTACTTACCAGTAGGAGACGTTGCCCATTGCCATTGCAGCTACCAATACCAAAAGGGCCTATTACTCCTCCCCAAAGGTCAGAGTCAGTACCAACTTTGGCATTGAAGTCACCTAGAACAAGGGTAATATCTCCTTTCTTGGTAGAATTCAAAATATCCTGAAGTTGTCCGTAAAATCTATCCTTCTCATCCTCCTCAGCATCCTCAATGGGGGCATAACAGCAGATAACAGTCTAGTCTTTAATGCTTCTCTAAACATTTCCTGTAAGAAACCTTTCATTAATGCACTCATATCCTAGAAGAGAATCACTAGCATGTCTGCTGAGAAGCAGACCCACGCCTTGGTGATGCTTTCCATCCTCCCTCCCTGCACATATAAATTTAAAGTTATTTTTAAGTATATCATCTTTACCTGTCCATCTGGTCTCTTGCAAGCCTACAATATCTAGGTTATAATGCTGAAACTCCTGTGTGAGGACACCAAAAGAATAATCTCTATGTAATGTCCTCACGTTCCTGCAGAGAGAAAATGATTAGTAGGATTTTTAAAGAAACTAGGTTTACTGAGATAGGTAGGGCCAACAGTATCAAACAGCCCCCTGATCGCAGGCATAGGGCAAAGACCTGTTCCTCCTCCGCTTAAAAATAATTAGAAATAAAATAAATTCACACAAAGAACTGAATTAAGCAAAATGTTAGGGTAAGCAACATTTATTTATAATATTATTGTTGTACTTATTTCAAATTTTCATGTTATGTGGTAAAATCGATTTATGCGAGGTCGAATTAAACGACCATTGTTAGAAACAGTAAGTCTTGGGAGCATTAACTCTTGGGAATAACAACTACTCTGTGTAATAACAACCCTTGGGATCAACGGCTATTCTTTGGAATAGCAAGTCTTGGGAGTATTAACATTTGAGGACAGCAAATCTTGGGATTCGGTTGTTTTAACTCTGAGCGGCACTTTTTTGCACATCATGGGCTAAATTGCCAGGTCACATGTTCCCCAAAGGCTCAGAGAAGGTTGGGGGAGGGGACCCACTGGAACAGTTGTTGGGAGTCAGTTGGTGGCCTCTCGTCAAGGCCATCCAGCGTGTTCTTTAACGTGCATAGCGTATGTCTCTCCCACACATGGGGCCACGGCTTAACGACCCATTCGACGGACGGCGGCCTTTCCAAGCCCATCGGTTCTCCCCGCCCTGCTCACGGTCGGTGTTCCCTACCGACCGTGGGCAGGGCGGGGAGTTTGGG
This sequence comes from Ryuthela nishihirai, assembly GCA_038380435.1. Lineage (NCBI taxonomy): Eukaryota > Metazoa > Arthropoda > Arachnida > Araneae > Heptathelidae > Ryuthela > Ryuthela nishihirai. Next base: position 38,530,240 of record JAWZYU010000018.1, on the reverse strand, counting down.
GGAGATAAATCTCAATGCTGACCCAGCTGGGACTCGAACCTGGGAACTACAGATTATGAGCCTGGCGCGCTATCGACTGAGCCACCCCGCCCTCCAAATCTTGGGAACATTAACTCTTGGGGACACAACTTCTTTTGGGAACGCAAATATCTCATACGTCGGGCGGATACTTTTCCTTAAAAAGTCCCAAAGATAAAATTCTGAGTTGCATGTACGTAACACACAACAATAATGTGATCACAAATATTTGGTGATGGTTGAGTCCGTTTTTAAACTCCTTAGTGTTCTCAAAAATTGATTTTTAATCCTCGAACTACTAGGGATGTTCAAAAAGTCTTCTCATGTATCTGCAGAAAAAAAAACATTGCACTTACCTCAACAGAACTTTTTCTGTCCTTCAAAGTGCTTTCCTCCAGCAGCTATGCAAAGCTACAGACGTCTACGCCAATTCTGGAACGTTTGGTGGTACTCCTGTTTGGCATACTCCGCAACTCCGAATGAACACATTTTGCAAGATCTTGCACCCTTCGAAAAGGTTTCCTAGCAAGTTCCTTTTCAATTTTTGGGAAAATACCAAATATCGCATGGTGCAAGATCTGTTGAAAATGTAGGGTGGGGTACTTGTTTGATTTTTTCGTGGTCCAGATAGCCCGTACCTTCCCTGGTTAGTGAGCATTAGCATTGTCATGAAGGAGAACCCTTGAGGCGCCCTGTTGTTGGACGCTATTCTTTAATTTCCTTAACCATTTAGAGCAAAAACAATGTTGGTGTAGTATTAACCATTTAGAGTATTTTTTTTCAGGTCTGGTGCCCACGGCAGTCACTCCTTGGGAATTGAAAAAAATTGTAGGCTTCCTCTTCCTTCAGCAAAAGTCTTGTCGGAAGATTTGGGGACGTGGTTCATCTTCCGCAACTCAAACATAATTGCCGATCTATCTGCGAGTTGTATGGTAATAAATCCACGTCTGATCACCTGTGACAATGTTAATCGTTTGGGGCCACTAGGTCCAAACATTGACTGCTTCTCCTTGCACGAGGCGCCTCTAGTCCTTCTTCCTGTTCTGTTTGTGGGGTATCCATTTGGCATTGATCTTTCGGAACTTTAAATGTTGATGAATTATTTCCACACTGTCAATCGATGCATTGGACATCTAAACTTACTACGTGAACGGTGATGTGTGGGTTTTCCTTAACAAGTTCACGAATAATAGCGATTGCTCTCTCGTTCACTGCTTCCTTCGGTCTTACTGCACAAGGGAGGTCTTCGAATCTCTGCCGTCATTCTCTGAATTTGCGTATCCATCCCGCAGCATTACCATATGAACACGCATGATTCCCATATACTTATAATAAATCGATATGATTTTTTTTCGCGTCGTCCCCAAGCTGCATCCTTATGAAAATGAGAAATCATTCCCGTCTTTAGTAGGTTCCATAGCAACAACGCGCAGATTTTGGAGACCGAAATTTACGCGCCGTCAGCGAAGAGAGAAAAGATGATACGGCCTTTGTTTTTAACACGTAATTACAAGTATAGACAAGTTTTCAAACAAGTCGCAACTCGTTAACTTCGGAGGATTGAATGCAAATCTACAGACACATGTCAAGAACTTTTTGAGCGCTCTCCATATGTATTCTCAAGAACACTTTCATTTCGGTAGATTGTACAATTATTCTCGGAGATTTTCAAGAAAGATGAAAAACTAGCTAAATGTTTTTTTAAACCTACAAAAAAGGAAGAACTTTAGTTCGTTCAAAGTTTTTAAAGTTTGTTTGAACTACGAAATCTTGAGCTAAATTTGCAGCTTTTTGCAACTAATTACTTATTTCATGCATTTTTGAACTCGTGCAACCATCTTCAATGTTAAATGATTCAACTTATTTAAGATATTCTTCTGTTTTTGAGGAGCATTCTCCAGCCATGTTTATTTTTAGCGAGAGTTCTTTAGTGCTTATCCCATTTATTTGCATACTTCCACTTTTTTTTAATAATCCACCGTTACTTCGCAGCAAATAAATAGTCTTAAGTCTTAAAGTCTTTTCTTTCTTCAAAGAAGTCAACATTAATAACTGTATTTCTTTTCCAACTTCTTGGCTTTGAAATAGTTGCAGTTCAAAAAAACTGTGAACTATCTACTCTCCCATTCGAATAACTAAGACAAGTTAGGTGCTTATTTTACAAACCTCTGGAGGCATCGTTCAATAAAATCCATATTTTCAAAGCTCTGTAGAAATGCATCAACCCGAAATATGCTATTATACTTTGTTAATTTCATAAGCTATCAGCTACATTAGGGGTTCTGAACGTAGGTACGTGGTAATATTTTTGGGGTTACGCTGTGAGAGCTCAAAAGTCGCTAGATCTTATTACCCAGTAAAATGTTTATAATTTTATAAGATTTGTTAAATTGTTTATGTCATTTTTTGTGTTTATCGATATATGTAATTTAGGAATACAAAATTTAATGTATATATATATATTATTTTATTCCCATTGCTATACTATATCTATAGTTTTATATATCTATACAAGGGGTACACCAGTTACTTAGACATTTCTAGGGGGTACGCTATTTTACTAGCATAAAAGGTTGAGAACCACTAAGCTACATTATAAATGTGAAGGCTGAAACGACATCTAAAGCATTAGTTCATCTAGCAATTTTTTTTAACATCTTTTTAAAAAAAAAACAGGATAAAATGTGTTCATTTTGCCATCTGTCTTTCTGTAGAGAGGCGGGGGTGGCTCAGTCGGTAGCGCGTCAGGCTCGTAATCTGTAGTTCCCAGGTTCGAGTCCCAGCTGGATCAGCGTTGAGATTTATCTCCGCAAAATTCCCCGCCCTGCCCACGGTCAGTAGGGGACACCGATGGGCTTGGAAAGACCGCCGTCCGTCGGATGGGACGTTAAGCCGTGGCCCCGTGTGCGGGAGAGCCATACCCTGTGCACGTTAAAGAACACGCTGGATGGCCTTGGCGAGAGGCTACCATCTGTCTCCCAACAGCCATTCCAGTGGGTCCCCTCCCCCAACCTTCTCTGAGCCTTTGGGGTCCTTGTGACCTGGTCATTTAGCCCATTGTGTGCAAAAAAGTGCCGCTCAGAGGTAAAACAACAACCCAATCTTTCTGTAGATATTGGACTTTTCGTTTTTAAATTAAAATTTGAAATTCTTTTTCATTTGATAGGTATTAATAGAACATTATGATTATCACTTTCCGAATCACTCAAAAATTATAATTGCGCCTTCTAACGGTGGAAAATATCCAAAATTGAAAACTTTTGAACGAATATTACAAACGATTTATTTAATCTAGAAATTTGAAATTTTTGGTGGCGGGATGTGAAGATCATGAAGTTTCCGTTGGCGCCTTACCCCCAAGGGGTGGGGTTCGAAAAACGTAAATTATTTTACTTCAAAAGTTAATTGTTAGATAAGTTCAGAATTCGATTTTAATTCAGAAGATAATTAATTTCAACCGAGATAAATTCAGAATTCGATTTTTTGGGTTTGATAGGTTTTAATGAAATATTACGATTTGCATTTTCCAAATCTCTCAAAAGCTATAATTGCGCTCTCTAAATATTGGGAAAAAAATAAAAAAAAATCCACAATTCTTAAAGAACATTGGAAACGATGTATTTATGCTAGAGTTTGAAATTTTGTTGGTGGAATGTTAAGATCACGACGTTTCCATTGGCAGTAATGAGTTGACCCACTTAAACCCCGCCAGGCTCGTAATCTGTAGTTCCCAGGTTCGAGTCCCAGCTAGGTCACCGTTGAGATTTATCTCCGCAAAATTCCCCGCCCTGCCCACGGTCAGTAGGGGACACCGATGGGCTTGTAAAGGCCGTCGTCCGTCGGATGGGACGTTAAGCCGTGGCCTCGTGTGTGGGAGAGACATACCCTGTGCACGTTAAAGAACACGCTGAATGGCCTTGATGGGAGGTTACCATTTGTCTCCCAACAGCTGTTCCAGTGGGTTCCCTCCCCCAACCTTCTCTGAGCCTTCGGGGTCCATGTGACCTGGCCATTTAGCCCATTGTGTGCAAAAAAGTGCCGCTCAGAGGTAAAACAACCCAACCCAACAACCCAACCCACTTAAACCCAGAGTGGATGGAAAACGCAACTGTTTTGCTTTAAGCGATACTTGGATTAGTGCAAATGAAATATAATTCGAATTTTTTCAAATCCTTAGGTGCTTTTAATTTATATCGTTATAGATCACTAAATATGAAAACGGCAAAGCTTTTAACGAATGTTGCAAGGGATCTGTTTATGGAAGAAATCTAAAATTTCTGTGGTAAGGTGTTAAGAGATATTCTACTGACATCAACAGTCTGCCCCCTTTTCTCCGAGGTGTGTGAGAAAAGCAACTTTTTTATATTGAAGGAAAAAAAAAATTATGTTGTATAAGTATTAATAAAATACTACTATTTGGTTTCCCCCCCCCCCATCATCCATTAGCTCAAATTAAAATTTTTAAGAAGTTAAAGAGTAGGTAAACGAAAAACTCCATTTTATTTGTAAATGAAATTTCCACGTGCGCAAAAGGCGATATGCTTCTTTTTTAAATTTTAAACATTTTGTTTACGCGTTTCCTGATTTTATTTAAGAGTCTCTAAGGTTTTGATGATTTTGAGAAGTTGTTTCGTTTATACAAAAGTCTTTAAGTTTTTCATAGAGAGGGTTTTGTTTTACGTTTAAGGTTAAATCTATTTTATTCATCTGGTTTATTATTTGTTTACAGTGTTAAGTGTTACAATGTTTCAGGTGTTTGACGTGTACTAGTATATATACCTTACCTTCCAAAGCGTATAGCGTCAAATCCATGTTATATAAATGAAAACCTAAATTCGAATATTTATAACTGTAAAAATAATATTTGTAAGGAAAAATGTCGATGTGGTTAAAATCAATACTTCAAGAATTAAGATCTGAAATAGTTAACGAATTGTTGTAATAATAATGGTCGAAGGTTGAGTTGTTTTAACTCTGAGTGGCACTCTTTTGCACACAGTGGAATGAATGATCATGTCACAAGGCTTCAAAGGTTCAGAGACGGTGGGTAGAAAGGGAACCCACTAGACTGCTCAGGAGACAGATTGAAACCATCCGTCAAGGCCATCTAGCTTGTTCTTTAACGTGTATAGCTCTCCTGAATAAAAAGCCATAGCTTTGCGTTCCATTCGAAGGACTGCTACCTTTCCAAGGCCATCGGTGCCCCCTTTGTGACCTAGGGCAGGGTAGAGGTTTAGCAGGAATATCTCTCAATGCTGTCACAGTTGGTCCTCGCACCTGGGAACTGCAGATTACGAGCCTGGAGCGCTACCGACTAAGCAAACCCCACCCCAATGGTTGAAGAGTTGAAACATTTAGCTGAATAAGTTGTTAGTCATGATAGTTAACCTAAAGAAGTTAAATTTCAAACTCGGATAATAAGTTTTAACAAATAGTTAACTAAAATAAATCAATGTAATTTTAAAATCTTCTTCAATGATTCGCTTTCTTCCGTAATTTTAGGGGAAAATATTTCAGACGAACTGAAATATTCAACAACAGAGTCAGTTGTTGAATATTTCAGTTTCAGTAAATCTACATATAAGTACTAGACAACTATTGTCTTCTTTTATTGAGATTTCAGTGATTAATTAATTTCCAGTGGAATTTTCCAATAAAAATTTATTTTCAAATTTCTCCTTTACCAACATGGAAGATGGTCCTAATACGTATTAAAGAGAAATGTATATTTCACCTTAGTGTACTTTTTTTTTGCCTTAGTATAAATATCACATAGGAGCTTTTTTAGACAAACTCTGTATGATTCAAAACATCCACTCTGTCAGCTAAAAATATCGAACCATTTTATAAAAATTTTAAAACAGCGTTTCTCCAGAAAAGAAGTGAAGATGCTGCATGGAATGCATCTAATGATCTAAAGAATCTTTCTGAGTGCTGCGCTAGGATAAAAGAAACGGTTTCTTCTTTTCAGAGAAAATGTGGAAAGAGATATTTAGCAATGGTTTCGAGATAGTTTCAATCCATGGCCTTCCAGGAATAAGGGAATATTTTATTCTGCATTACGGTTTAAACAGGGTATAACGTAAACGCCGCCACATGTGGGGCGGGGATGGCTCAGTCGGTAGCGCGCCAGGCTCGTAATCTGTAGTTCCCAGGTTCGAGTCCCAGCTGGCTCAGCGTTGAGATTTATCTCCGCAAAATTCCCCGCCCTGCCCACGGTCAGTAAGGGGACACCGATGGTGCTTGGAAAGGCCGCCGTCCGTTGGATGGGACGTTAAGCCGTGGCTCCGTGTGCGGAGAGCCATACCCTGTGCACGTTAAAGAACACGCTGGATGGCCTTGACGGGAGGCTACCATCTGTCTCCCAACAGCTGTTCCAGTGGGTCCCCTCCCCCAACCTTCTCTGAGCCTTCGGGGTCCATGTGACCTGGCCATTTAGACCATGGTGTGCAAAAAAGTTCCGCTCAGAGGTAAGGTTCCATGGAACCTTTTCTAAGTCCTTCTAACTGCTGTCCAGTGATGAACCCACTGGACAGCTGTTAAAAGGAAGATGAATGCTTCCTATCAAAGGCCATCCAGCGTGTTCTTTAACGTGCACAAGGTATGGATCTCTTGCACACTGGTCTACAGGTTTACAACCCATTCAACGGACAGTGGCCTTTTGAAATCCATCGGTATCCCTTTTCAGACCAAGGGCAAAGTGCGGGTTTTTGTAAGAAAACCCACATAAAATAAGAAAAATGTCCTATAAACATATGTCTGGAAACGCTTTTTTTTTAAAGTTATGCCATTCATGTTAAATAATTGTTCCAAGTGGCGTCCTCAAACGTAGATGAAGACCTCAGTTGTAATAATGATCGTTAGACACATTTTTTTCGTTATAGTTTGTTTTATTGTGTCATTGAAATATAACATGTACAGGTATTCGGATATGTACCGCATTTATGGCTAGAGTGGGGACATGCGATTTTAGTAAGGCTATTCGAACAATTGCTGTAAAGTAACATATAACTTACAAATAAAACGTTTCCTTCAAGGTCAAAGGTCAAATATATATACATATGTATATACCAGTGCTAGAGGGTTAAAATTGGTTCCTGAAAGTGTTTCGAGTCATATATATATACATCAGAAATTTTGTAAATTTTAGATGTGATGGGTCCTTCGAGGTCAAAGTTCAAATTTCGATATACCGGTGCTGGAGAGATACAAATTTGTGAGTAGGTCTACTTCAGGCAGTAGAACTCGGAAAAAAGAGTGAATTCTGGGAGAGAATTCTGTGTCGCATTCAAAATCAAATAGGGGTCAAAGTGATGGGATAGAAATCAAAAGGGGCACCGATTGAGTTCTAGTATTTTAATAGAGGTCGTAGCGAACGAGTAAAACGAGTTCAAAGCTTATTGACACCCTTTGCAGTTCTCTAAGATAGGTATTAATCTGTGCAATGTTAGACATAACGAATAGAGTATGTCTGACACACACCTGCACTAAATTATATCCCGGAAAAGTCATTCACACCTATTGGCTCCATTGTCCACAGCTACAAAGTCGCCGGAAAACTGGAGCGAAAAATGCTAATATTAACGATTCTCTAAAATACTAGAATGTTTGACGAAATTTTTAATAGTGAACTTTGATATGATTTTACTTCATGTACAAGAGGGGAAATATCCTTAAGATACTGTAACCGAAAGTTTCTGAACCAAGCCCGGATTTTTTTGGGGGAAAAGTAGGGAGGGGTAGTTACGCAATCGAGACTGTATAGAGGGGTGGGAGGCATCGGATTTCCTTTCAGTGAAAACATTTTCCCCTTTGATTTGGAGATTTTTAAAAAAATATTCATGAAAAATGCGTGAAATATGCACAAATTTAATAATTTTTGAGGGGCGGGGGTGGCTCAGTCGGTAGCGCGTCAGGCTCGTAATCTGCTGTTCCCAGGTTTGAGTCCTAACTGTGTCAGAGTTGAGATTTATCTCCGCAAAACTCCCTGCCCTTCCCACGGTCAGTAGGGGACACCGATGGGTTTGGAAAGGCCGCCGTCCGCTGGGACGTTAAGCCGTGGCCCCGTGTGCGGGAGAGCCATACCTTTGCACGTTAAAGAACACGCTGGATGGCCTTGACGGAAGGCTACCATGTCTCCCAACAGTTGTTCCAGTGGGTCCCCTCACCCAACTTTCTCTGATCCTTAGGGGTCCTTGTGACCTGGCCATTTAGCCCATGGTGTGCAAAAAAGTGCTGCTTATAGGTAAACAAATCCAATTTTTTTACCTCCATTACATCTTTACTAGCATTATCAGGGGTGGAGGGATTCTCTTACCTCCACCCAAATTCAGCCCTGTTTCCAACAATTTAAAAGCAGGTGAAAACACTGGTTTAAATGTTATACAACTTTTTTTCGATAGCCTATTGTTATGTTATACAACTAAATTACTAAATGTTATACAACTTACTAAATGTTATACAACTTTTTTCCATAACTTATTTGAAAGGTTATTAAACTGGGGAGATTTTATTTTCATACAGACAATACGGAACATATGCTTTCGAAATGTCTAATGAAGAAATAAGAGTAACAACATATTGGGTCTGGAAAATATGGGATGCTCTATTTCAAAGAAAATGGAAAGTTTTTGATAATCCGACCTTTGCAATTTTCACTAGTGATAATTGAAAGTAACAGATGAGTGAAAAAATGTAAAAGTAATATTTTGCAAGCACCAATATAGTGCAAAAGAATTTTTTCGTTTTGCTTTTAAAATGAAAGAAATTGAGTTTTCCCACTCCTTAGATTGGGGAGGGATATTTTGTTGTCAATCTAAACCTCTTGGTCTTTACACTCCACCGCCAAAATATAAAATCTGCAACATCAATTGATCATTCTTAATATTTGTTTAAGTCTGGTCATTTTCCAAACTTTTTCCAGCGGTTGTGGAAACGACTAGAACTATTGATAGATTCAGAATGTGCGAATGCTGATAGTCAATACTTTTTTTTCTTCTTCATTTCAACCTTTTAATCAATCTTTTGCAATTAAAAATAAGTATCATGTGACTTTTGATTATTTTTATTTATTCTCTATGTTGAATAAAGGAATAGCTATTTGCGTTTATAATGATGTTTCCCACGAATTTTCAGTTTCTACTAATATTTTTTTATCTTTCCAAATAACATTTACATTTCAGTTTTCTCATAAAATGATTATAATTAATAATTTAAGAACAAAATAAATGATTAGCAACTTGAATTACTGTAAATATGTTTTATGATGCGGCTGTGAATTTTTTTTTTTCAAATTGGGCTCTAGCTCGAAAAATTGAGCCCAAATTCATAACTATAAACAAAAAGTTGAATGTTTGTATACAGATGACGAAATGATGAAAATAATAACTCGTTGATCTTTTTTTTTGCCAACCTGTTGAAAATCCCAATTTCCTAAACGGAAATTCGAAATCACTTACTAATAGAAATTATACCGTTGTGTATACGAGATTTAAATGAAGTGTTCTTAGATAGCAATCAAATTATTGCATCGACATTCAGCGCGCGTTATGCAAATTATAATTTCATTTCCACGCAGGAGTTACGTTGTCTCCAACGTTAAGAAAGAAGTAGTAGTACACAAAAAAAGAGCACTTGAGAAACTTGAATTGAGCGTTGGCAATTTTCCAAAGATCAAGCACGAGAAAGAGACCCCACTCTTCTTTTTCTTATTTCTTGCTATTTATTCTGCTTCTCTCAAACACACACTCCAGCGAATCTATAAATGGGGCCTTCCACAGGATTTGGCGAAGAAGCAAAAACGAAAGACGACCGTAAGAACAATAGAATAGAGACAGCGAATTTGGCAAAGACCCTTGAGTATCTGTAGTGGAAACGGAAATAATTTACTTCCGGAGTTCTTCGGGAGAAAAATCTCGAAAAGACCTATAGATACCACAGTGATCGAAAGAAAAGAAACATATCATTCAAGCCCGAGACCTCTCCAAATATTATTTATTATTTTTTATTAATCTACCAATAGCAGCTTCATTATAAAAGAATACCAATATTTCAAAAGCTATATTTCATTAAATAATTAAGTTTTGTTATTTTACCTCTGAGGGTCCTTTTATGCACACAATGGGCCAAATGGCCAGATCACAAGGACCACAAGTGTTCAGAGAAGGTTAAGGGAAAGGAACGCACTGGATAGCTGTTAGGGGACAGATTGTAACCTCCAGTTGTGTTGTTTTACCTCTGAGCAGCACTTTTTTTGCACACAATGAGCAAAATGGCCAGGTCACAAGGACCGCGAAGGCTCAGAGAAGGTTGGGGGAAGGGTCCCACTAGAATAGCTGTTGGGTGACAGATGGTAGCCTCCCGTCAATGCCATCTAGCGTGTTCTTTAACGTGCATAGGGTATGGTTCTCCTTCACATGGGATCACAGCTTAACGTACCATCCGACGGACGGTGGCCTTTCCAAGCGCGTAGGTGTACTATACTGACCGTGGGCAGGGTGGAGAATTTTGCGGAGATATATCTTAACGTTGCCCCAGCTGGGACTCGAACCTGGGAACTGCAGAGTACGAGCCTGGAGTGCTACGACTGAGCCATCCCACCCCCCTCGTAACCTCCGGTCAAAGCCATCCAGCTTGTAATTTACCGTACACAGGATTTGGCTCTCCTGCGTCGAGGTTGTTTTCCTCTGAGCAGCACTTTTATTGCACACAATTGGTAAATGACCAGTTCACCAGGACCCCAAAAGTTCAGCGAAGGTTAGGGCAAGAGTGCCCATTGGTCAGCTATTAGGAGACAGATGGTAGCCTCCTGTCAAAGCCATAAAGCCTGTTCTTTAACGTCATAGAGTATGGATCTCTTCTGCACAGGGAGCCAAGGCTTAACGCCCTATCGTGCGAACGGAGACCTTTCCAAGATCATCAGTGTTCCCTTTCTACCAATAGCTGAGCAGGAATTAGCGGAGATAAATCTCAACCTAGGTACAACTGAGAACTGTAGATTACAAGCCTTGCGTGTTACTCATCGAACCAACCTCCGCACCGCAAGGCCACCCCTGTGAAGTTAACTTCCAGTGTATAAAATTATTTTGACAGTTATTACTATAATAGTTCGGCTAATCCTATTGTATAGAGTTCATTTCCATTATTGTTATTGAAGTCAACCTTGCGAGGTCAACATTAACTTGCTTAATCGGATGATCGTTGATCATCGGATGGTCTCTGTTTTGAGTGTCTATCAAAATACAGACACAGAACGATAGGTAGTCAGTAAATAACAATTGATTTCATCAATATTTCTAACGCAGGTCGTGGACTTAAAATGTCGTGGAGAACTATTGATAATATTGGAATTTTCACTAACTAGGCATCAGATAAGTAAAATGTGTAACATGTTGTCTACTAAAACCAACTTTTGTTCAGGTCTTATAACGTGCATGCTTTGCTAACTATTGTAAAGTATAAAGATACGAAGTCCGAGTGATATACTGATTTTAACGATAATACTTTCTGTATAATTGATTACCTAGAAAGGTCAAGAGGTGTATTTCAATCTTCCTCCTTCTTTGATGACTTAAAATTGCAAAACACAAACCAAGAGATTGCAAAATACAAACCAAGAGATTGCAAAATACAAACTAAGAGATTGCAAAATACAAACTAAGAGATTGCAAAATACAAACTAAGAGATTGCAAAATACAAACTAAGAGATTGCAAAATACAAACTAAGAGATTGCAAATTACAAACTAAGAGATTGCAAAATACAAACTAAGAGATTGCAAAATACAAACTAAGAGATTGCAAATTACAAACTAAGAGATTGCAAAACACAAACTAAGAGATTGCAAAATACAAACTAAGAGATTGCAAAATACAAACTAAGAGATTGAAAAATAGTTAAGGATTGCTACAACAAGTTTACTTAGGCTAAAACTTGAAGCATTGGAGAAAAGGTGCCAAATCTTTTTCTCTCAGTTTTCTGCTGAAACTCTGGAATGTTGGTGAAAGAGATAAACTCTTCTTGCTTTACAAACGAGAGTGTTATTTATAGTTTTTCTTGGATAAGGAAATGGTGAAGCACATGTGATGTCTTCTAATGTTGCTACTTAAAATTGTTAGGAATGGATGTTGGATATCTTGAAGTATTTTCTATAAATAAATTTGTGGTAGATCTTTAGATCTGATTGAAATCTTTTACATTCCAATGAAAGGATATTGAAATTTTTAGCTTTTGTACGTATGCAGGTTTAAAGAATTTAATACTCTTTCAGTGAAACATCTTTGTGGCTTTTCTGATGTGGGTTAAAGGAAGTTAGTGTTTAAAGTTTTGAGATAGCTGAAATCGCTTATGATAATTTCTTAAAATCTTGATAAAAGACGAATAGAAGCAACTCTCTTACAATGGAACAAAAATCACAGGGGGTAGCTGGACGTGACTCCAAGATAAACTAAAAGTGTGGAAACTCTTGAAAGAATTATAAAGGTTGTGATACATTCGTAGTGTTGTTATAGTGTTCTTTGTTGCATTGCAAATGAATTATTGACAATTTGGTTGTCGAAATAGAGAGTTAGTGAAATATGCTCCATTCCGGGATAATGATCGAAGTTTATTGCATTTACGAATTAGACTGAGGAGTTTCGTGCTTTTATTTTTATTTTCGAAAACAATATTTCTGTGTAACATGCTTTTATATATACCAAAGTATTACAGAGTACTTCCCACATCAAATGTTTTCAATTCACTCATTCTATGCTTGATTAGCCCAACTATATTTAACAAGAAAACTAACGGTTTTAACGGTGCCTAACTATTCAAACTGACCAATCAATACTTTCCAGTTACGCTGTCTCAAACATGAAGGTACTCAGGTTTGAAACTAAAAATTGGAAAAAGGCAAGTGGACAGTATTTCTCGCCAAATAACGCTTCTCTAGGATTAGTGATATCTTTTCAGACACTTCTATTAAGCATTGACTGGCGAAAGTGCGAAGACATTTTCGTGGAAGGTCAGCCAGCTCAGACCCAAGAAAGAACAGTCTTGAGCATAGATGTCAAACAGGAAGGACGTTTGAACACACGTCAAAAGGACGCCGCTCTTGCTCGAACGAAATCCTTAAGGAGAGGGTTCGATTCTAAGTGAGAATCAAGATTCTTGGTGAATCTGATACAGTTCTGTGGATTCTGTGTGAACCACATTGTAGGCAAAGGTTAATTTTTCTTTCGCTGAGTTTGAGGTCGGTAAAGCAAGAATCTGAAAAGTGTGCGGTTCTCCATCTCATTGCGTAATTGTTTGCAGCAGCAAAGCAGCAAAGGCCTACGGAGTTGAGAACATCCCCAGCACGTGATCGTCGTCATCATCATCATCATCCTCAAGCAGCCATGGTTTACGGAGGTCCAACCAGACCATGCAATTTAGTTCTCCAAGCAAGTCTGTCCTGAGCTACATCTACTGCATCTGGCCAATGCACACCAATTCTAATAAGGTCCTGTTTGACATTGTCTGCCCATCGCATCCTATATAAGTGTAAATAAACTGTGTTGTCCCTATACAACTCTCGTGCGTAAATTGTTGGACATATTTTCATACCATCACTTGACGCAGCCAATCTGAGGCATACGTCGGTACGTGTGTAACAACCGTGATCCTGTCATTTCACCGAAGTAAGGGTGAAGGTAATTAAGAGACAAATTCATCGTCCTCTGGCGGCCACGTTTCCATTACCTTCCGGAGGAATACATCACATTCTGGCTCAGTCCAACAGGATTGGAGTGAGTCCATAACAACAGGGTATGTCTTTCCTGAACACGAAGCGAAGAGCAGTGCGGGGATTTAGCAGTGATAATTCTCAAAGCTGGCACAGGTGAGACTCGAACCCGGAAACTGTATATTATGAGCCTGGCTCTCTACTGACTGAGGCAACCACCTCCGACAACAGTGCAGACATCAGTATGGAGATTACAGTTGATGTGGTAAGTTGTTGACTGTTTTACTACTGAACGTTACTTTTTTGGATATAATGGGTTAAACGATTTGGCCACAAGGACCCCAAAAGAAGTTTCTCCAGAGAAAGTGGGAGGGATGTCTCAGTGGGTAGCGCACCAGGCTTGTAATATAGTTCCCAGGTTCGATAAATGACAAAGCAGCCACAGTTAGGACTCAGGAATGCTACTAACTGAACCAATCCCTGCCCATCGACAGTAAGTATAAGATATTCAGATCTGATGTACAAGCGAGTTTAGGGTAGGATTGCCTAGGTTTGAAATACTGGACTATAGAGCAGGAAATACAGGATATAACCCATATTTCTGCGATTACAAAGTAGCAAAATTATTATAGTGTATTGGGATAAAACAAGAGAGTTGTCCTTAAATAATTCAAGCAAATAAGATGTTACTTTAGAAAGGAGTTAGAACAAATAGAAAGCTATTAGCACAACTCTAGAAATGTCTTTTACCACCTATACTATTCAGAGGACGGGACTTCTTGATATAGTACCCTTCTGCGGCAAATGAATAACAATTTCTGTACCCTAAACAACTAATAGTTTTATTTGCACTGTATTTAACAAATAGATAAATGATAAAAAAGAGATGGGGGAGGGGACCCACTGGAACAGCTTTTGGGAGACAGATGGTAGCCTCCCGTCAAGGCCATCCAATGTGTTCTTTAACGTGCACAGGGTATACTCTCCCGCACACGGGCCGAAGCCTTAACGTCCCATCCAACGGACGGCGGCGTTTCCAAGCCCATCGGTGTCCCACACTGACCGTGGGCAGGGCGGGGAATTTTGCGGAGAAAAATCTCAACGCCGACCCAGCTGGGACTCGAACCTGGGAACTGCAGATTACGAGCCTGGCGCACTACCGCCTGAGCCACCCCGATCAGACCAGCAAAAATACAGAAGTTTCTGTCTCACAAATAAAATACGGAAGTTTGTGTCAGAGAAGTAAAATACGGAAGTTTCTGTCTCACAACTCAAATATCGAAGTTTCTGTCTCACAAATCACATATGAAAGTTTCTGTAAGACAATTAAAAATGCGGAAGTTTTTGTTAGACGAGAAAATACGGAAATTTGTGTCTGACTAGTAAAAATACGTAAGTTTGTGTCAGATCAGTAAAATACGTAAGTGTGTGTCAGACCAGCAAAAATACGTAAATTTGTGTCAGGCCAGTAAAATACATAAGATTGTGTCAGGCCAGTAAAATACGTAAGATTGTGTCAGGCCAGTAAAATACGTAACTTTGTGTCAGACCAGTAAAATACGGAAGTCCGGCAAACCTACTTTAATGCAAAGCTTATTTTGTGGTTGATTGTGAGATCATATGGTATACCAGACAAGTTAGTTAACATAATGAAAGCTCTCTATAATAACACTGAGTCGTGTGTGAGAATTTTGGGAGCTATGTAACAGATAATGGTGATGTCGTGTGTGAGAATTGGTAAGGCTTGTAGCAATTGGTTTAGCATTACTTCTGGTGTTCGACAAGGGTGCATCTTGTCTCCTTTTCTCTTTAGCTTGGTTATTGATTAGGTTAAGCGAAATTCACTTCAAGGGAAAGATTTTCGCCTTAAATGGACTGGAGATATGAAAATTTCTGATTTAGATTATGCTGATGATTTAGCCCTTTTGGCAAATGATGTTGATGAGATGAACTCTTTCATTCGAGCTGTTGATGAGACTGGTATAGTAGAGTAGGTTTGGTTATAAACAGAGAGAAAACTAAAGTGATGAAAATTGGTCAGGCAGGCTGTGATTGAGTTAATCTGAATTGTTGCAGTCTTCAGCAGGTGTCACAGTTTAATTATCTTGGGAGCTATGTAACAGATAATGGTGATGTGCGGCATGAGATTAACGGACGAATAGGGATTGCTGCCGGGACTTTTAAGAATCTATGGAGAGTGTGGAGAAATGGGCGTATACACCTAAAGACTAAAATTAGACTGTATAATAGTTTGGTTCTTTCTAAGGTTAGTTATCGTAGTGAAACTTCGACTCTTTGTAAACAAGATAACAGGAAACTAGATGTTTTTGATTCCAGATGATTACGCAGTATCTTGGGCATTAGGTGGTTCAACTTAGTAACTAATGATGAGGTTAGGCAAAGGAACTGCACAATATGATGCTTAAAGGTTTGCAAATTCCTCTAAGCATCATATTGTGCAGAGAGAGAGTCCGTTAGTTTGGCCATGTTGCCCGTATGAATGATTATAGATTGGCGAATAGGGTTATGAACAGTGTGCCTAAAGGCCTCAGAAAGAGGGGGAGACCTAGGGTGCAGTGGGCAGACAATGTCAAACAGGATCTTATTAGAATTGGTGTGCAGTGGCCAGATGCAGTAGATGTAGCTCAGGACAGACTTGCTTGGAGAACTAAATTGCACGGTCTGGTTGGGCCTCCGTAGCCCAGGGCTGCTTCAGGATGATGATGATGATGTAGAATCATGCACTTTGTTTTCTTTTCGAGACTTTGCCCAGAATCATCACCAATGTTAAGTAGCTCTTGAAGCTTATTTTAATTGCGTATTCTTACTTGTAGACCATGATCGTTGAGAAAACGGTGACCACCAAGATGGCTCCTAAAACTGCTCCTGTTATTTCTTTTCTTGAATCTGAAATAAGAGGGAAAAGTGAATAAGCAAATAAAATAATGCGGGAAATAATTTATTAATATTAATTATACGTGGAGAGTTATTACATATTTTATTAAGTGTGGACAACTCTCGATATGAAAATTATACTAAATTGTGATCGAAAAACAGAACAGGAAAAAAGGTAGAAAGCAAAAAATGACTAATAAAAAAATTAAAAACTAAATATCCCATCAATATAATCAGCTATTAAGTTGAATAAATTTAATATTGATAAATGATCATATTATGCAAAAATATATTTATAAAGGCAAATTTTTCATCGAAAAAATATAAATATTATTAAATAATATCTAAAATTATATGAATGTTATTTATTAATAAATTTTAAATTATTATATAAATTTAATAAACTGAAAATGAAAAGCAATACAGACAGTTGTGAAAGATACTCACTGTGTAAAATATTCACGAAATTTAGCCAGGGTATGAACAATTTTTTGGTTTAAACTAAAAATTCTTTAAATTCTCAGGTTATTTCACGTTTAATTTTGAACGATATCTTTATAATTTGAAGGATAACATATTGCTTCTGGCGAATAGGGGAAGCTCATTTTCAGAGAAAATGAAGTTTTTGATTTTCCAAAATTTGCACCCTCTAACAATAGTAATTCGTATTAATGGCTGATTCCAAAATGTAAGTAATAATATATTATTAGCTCTTTAAAATGAAAAAAAAAAACAAAGCATACCTCATTTATCCCTTAAAATGAAAATGTTGGCTTTTCTTATCCTCTAGGACAGGGGTTTTCAACGTGGGGTACCCGGTAAAAGTTTTTTGGGCACGCCGTGAGAGCTCAAAAGTCGCTAGATTTGGTAACAAAGTCGCTAAGTTGGTATTATTATACAATAACTATAGTTTTATCCATCTATATAAGGGGTATGCCAGTTACATACACAGTTCCAGGGTATACGTGAAGCACAAAAGGTTGAGAGCCACTGCTTTAGGGCAGTCCTGGACAAACCTTTTAGCTGAAGACCGTATAGGAAATGGCAGGTAGGCAAAGATTTGCTTAATCAGTATTATGTATAATGAAATAAAAATAAGAAACCTAAATTGAAATATAATTAATTTAATCAAATTATATTGTTTATTTTAATGAGAAATTGCTTTGCAGAAGTTGGCCATCTTGTACTCTATACTACTTTGTTTTTCTATTTTAAAAATTATATTATTATTCATTAGCTTATCTTTCATTAGCTCGCGGGCAGTTCAAAAAGAGAAGGCGAATCGCATGCTGCCCATGGGCCATAGCTTGCCCAGGCCTGCCTTAGTATTAAGGGACTAATAATCTAGTGTATGTAAATATTTGTTTTTACTATACTGAAATAGTATTGAAAATTTTAAAAATTAAGTATTGAAAATATTAAAATGTATAGAACAACCGGTTGACTTTTAATCGAATATCAATTTAATTAAAACACATATACCTATTAATAATTCTGTTCTTCATCGATACATTCTATCAACAGAATTTCTAGCATAAATATGTTGTTTGCAATATTACTTCAAGTTTTACATTTTCTACATTTAGCGCCCTTTAACGAAGGAAAGTTAAGGCCATTTGGAAGATTTGAAAACTATGAATCATCATAATTTCGTTAGTACCTATTCAACTCAAAAATAAATTTTCATTAATCTCCCAAAACAAAAGTTTCGTTTTCCCACCCACCCTGCGGGTGAAGAGACAGTTTTTTGCTGCCACAATGTAAACCCCTTGATCACCACACTCCACTACAATATTAAATTTCTATCCAAAATAGAACGCTTGCAAATATTCGTATAAAATTTGAATTTTTCAAATTTTCCACCGTCAGACGGTGCAATTAAAATTTTTAGGAGACTCTCAAAATGTCAATCATAATAGTATATCATTTTTTAACTTATCTCTAAAAACAAAAAAAAAAAACGTTCAACGTCTTCAGATACACAGACGACAAAGTGAAAATTTTTAATTTTTTCAGAAAATGAGTTAAAAAGCAATTTGAAATAGTTGGAAAATTGAAAATTGCATAGAAATAAAAACTATTTCAGTTTTTATGTGAAGGGTTGAGTTGTTTACCTCTGAACGGCACTATTTTTGTATACCATGGGCTAAATGGCCAGGTCATAACGGCTCAGAGAAGGTTGGGAGAAGAGGATCCACTGGAGAACTGTTAGGATACAGAAGAGAATCTACCGTCAAGGCCATCCAGCATGTTCTTTAAATGCGCAGGATATGGTTCTCTTTCACACTGAACCACGGATTAACGTCCTCTCCGGTGGGCGGCTGTGTTTCCAAGCCCATCGATACCTCCTTTCTGACCGAGGACAGGTGGGATTTTAGCGGAGATAAATCTCAATGCAAGAACAATTGGGACTCGAACCTGGGAACTGTGGATTACGAGTCTGGAGCGCTACCGACTGAGCCGACCAGCCCCTCATTAGAGAGGGAAACATCGATCTTTCTGTACGGTTTTCTAGAGATCACATCTTTCCATCAGGCGAAGCAGAAACCTATATTGCTCAACTTACTATTGGCTTTGATATTTTTACCGAGAGTTTGGGTTGTTTTACCTCTGAGCGGCACTTTTTGCACACCTTGGGCTAAATTGCCAGGTCACATGGACCCCGAAGGCTCAGAGAAGGTTGGGGGAGGGGACCCACTGGAACAGCTGTTGAAAGACAGAGGGTAGCCTCCCGTCAAGGCCATCCAGTGTGTTCTTTAACATGCAGAGGGTATGGCTCTTCCACACACGGTGCCACGGCTTAACGTTCCATCCGATGGACGGCGGCCTTTCCAAGCCCATCGGCGTCCCCTACTGGCCGTGAGCAGGGCGGGGAATTTTGCGGAGATAAGTCTCAACGCTGACCCAGCTGGGACTCGAACCTGGGAACTACAGATTACGAGCCTGGCGCGCTACCGACTGAGCCACTCCCGCCCCCATTTTTACCAAGAGTAGTTGGATTCAAGTGTAACTGACCTTAATAGCATTCAGGCACTTTTTCACCAGAAATTATTATCTTCAAAATGTACAATATATATATTGTTTTCTCCCGTTTTGATGGTTTTCTAAAAACATTATTGCAAAATATATGTAATATATTATGATATTTTGATTTCTATATCCACCATATTTGTCTTTCTTCTTATTATACTCTAGTCAAAATACGTTTTTATTGCTCATTTAACGTTTCATTTTATCGGTTTGAAACGACTAACTGAAGACGTTACAGCAATACTGAGAAGGACTGAATTCCTTAACGAACAAGGTTTTCTTTTTTCTGCCTGTAAAACTTTTTTTTACCATATTTTTTCTTTTTCTAAATGTTTTTTTGCAGGTTAGACAGTTTTCAAAGGTATTACATATTACTCCACAGTCAAACGACTGAACATCCAGAGATTAAAGTCAACAAAGAAAAGAAAAAACCAAAGGCTCGAGAAGAGAGCGAAAAGTACAGAGAGAGATATATATTACAAAAAAATATCAATAGTGAAAGAAAACGACTACCTGGGACGATAATTAAGAGAGTTTTTTGTCACAAGTCAATTTACTCACGAAGATGAGAAACTGCACCATAAAGCAGAGACAAATTACTTTGGGAATGTGGACTCGATCGGATAGCGAGATGATTAAGTCTTTTGGTAGAGAAAGGGACAAACAGAAAAATTATCTAGATAAAAGAGAGAATGGATCATTCTCGACAACGTCGGGAATTTCTAAACGGTAACAAGAATGAAACAAACTCTGTAAAGAAAAGTTTTTTTATGATGCTTATTTATTTCGTTTTTTTTTTGGCATTTTGTCCGGTTGAAGGCTCTCCTTTATCTTCTTCGCTTCTCTCTATTATGCGTTGTTATTGAAAAGATCACCGCTCTGGCGATATTCTGATGGAACTAAAATCACTACTTGAAAAAAAAGGAAGAGAATAAAATTGGAATTTTTTTTCCCAGTTTTTCTGAGAAGTTGTTATTTATATAGCCCCTTGGTTTTTTTTTTGTGTGTGTGTGTGTTGCAATATCAGAATGGTGTTCAGTGATTGATGTGTAGCGATCGTTAAGGTAATCGAACTAGAGGTGGGTTGTTTGATTTCTGAGAAGCACTTTTTTTGCACACAATGGTCCAAAAGGCCAGGTCACAAGGACCCCAAGGGCTCGGAGAAGATTGAGGGAGGAAACCCCCTTGAAGCTGTTAAGAGATAGATGACAGCTACTACCCGTCAAGGCCATCCAGAGTGTTCTTTAACATGCACAGAGTATGGTTCTCCCGTAGATGGAGCCACGGCTTAAAGTCCCATTCGACAGACCGCGGCCCTCCAAGCCCATCGGTATTGCTTACCAACCGAGGACAGGGAATTTTGAACAGATAAATATCAAAGCTGGCCCAGGTAAGATTCGAACCTGGGAACTGCAGATTACGAGCTTGGGGCTCTACTGGTAGAGCCACCCACTTCAAAAAAAAAAGAGTGTTTTGGAATTGATGGGTAACGGTCTTTAAGATAACTGACGAAAAGGTTATGATACGATGGACTGACCTTTCTGAAAATGTATGTGTTTCTTTCACATACTTCCTTCTCTTTTACACTGCGTGCTATAATGTATCTCTATTGGGGCGGGGGTGGCTCAGACGGCAGCGCGCCAGACTCGTAGTCTGTAGTTCTCAGGTTCGAGTTCCAGCTGGGTCAGCGTTGAGATTTATCTCCGCAAAATTCCCCACCCTGTCCACGATCCATAGAGGACATCGATGGGTTTGGAAAGGCCGCCGTCCATCGGATGGAACTTTAAGCCGTAGCTCCGTGTGCGGGAGGACCATACCCTGTGCACGTTAAAGAACACATTGGGTGGCCTTGACGGGAGGCTACCATCTGTCTCCCAACAGTTGTTCCAGTGATTCCCCTTCCCCAACCTTCTCTTGCCTTCGGGGTCCTTGTGACATGGACATTTAGCCCATAGTGTGCAAAAAAGTGCCGCTCAGAGGTAAAACAACCCAACGTACCTCTATTATCTAAGGACCATTCAAAGAGTCCGTCTGTCGGCACGGAATTCCATTCACACACATATGAATGACAATGCAGAACACTTCCCAGTGCTTTTCGAGTCTTTGTTTTTGTACTGAGCATTTCTCTTGTGAAACAGCCAAGTTGTTCGCTGGCATTATCCAGGGCCACAGATGACGTGACAAATAAATTTTGCACACTGCGAAGAACGTACGAAAAACGTAAATATAAAAAATATTTATTTTCTTTCCTGAAAATGATTTTGAAAGCATTAAACTTATAGAAATGCCGTTGTATACAGGCTTAAAAATTCGCTTGTCCTCTTTTCGACGATTAGACTTTACTAGGAGGACAAGAGAAAGATTAACGTTTGCGATGGCAGGTGGATAAAACGTTTTTTTTTTCTTCAATGAAAAAATTCTTCTTTATTTCCTTTTCTTAGAAATTTATTTGTATTCTTGCTTTTTTCCCTTAGAATTTTTTTCCATTCTTGTTTTTCCCCCTTAGATTTCTATTTTTATAGATATTTATTTGCATTCTTGTTTTTCTCCCTTTTTCTTGGAAATTTATTTGCATTCTTTTTCTTTTCTTAGAAATAGATTTGCATACTTTTTCTTTTCTTAGAAATGGATTTGCATTCTTTTCTTAGAAATAGATTTGCATACTTTTCTTTTCTTAGAAATGGATTTGCATTCTTTTCTTAGAAATAGATTTGCATTCTTTTTCTTTTCTTACAAATGGATTTGCATCCTTTTTCTTTTCTTAGAAATTGATTTGCATTCTTGCTTTTTCTCCTACTCTCCTTTTAGCGAAAGTAATAAAACTGCAAACGTTACGGGAGATAAAACTACAAACCAGAAAACACGTAGATGGGATTTTTTTATGGATTCACTCCTCAAGAAAAAAGGAGATTACTCGTTTTTTTTTGGTTTTTTTTTCCCATTAAATTTCAGGATTAGTCTATGTTCCCAATGACGTTAGGCCGTTTTCCCATGGCAGAAGAAATACTGAACATAGTGGTAAAAGATATATCCTGTAGACATGGAACTCATGAAATAATAAGCTGAAAAAACTGGTTTAGACATGAGTGGGATTCGAACCCACGTCTGCATGAGACGTGAGTTCGTATCCCACCCACGGCAAATCCATTTGTTTTCAACTTATTATTGCTGAACATAATTATGATGCCTCGGTAGCGCAGTAGTATTGCTTTGGTTCGGGATGATACTGCAACTCTCGAGAACGAGTCCCGGTAATGGCATGCCGTTCTGCCATAACCTGGATAAGCAAGTAACTTGGCGGGTCTGATTACAAACTGAAAATAATAAATTTGAATAGCGTTCCATTAGATATATCCGGTTGTGAATCACTGGCGGGATGCTAGAGTAGAAACTAGTCTTATTGATGGAGACACAGTTAATAAATATAGAAACTGGACAGAAAATTGGTAACATTCCCATGTTAAGTCAATGGAGAGTAAAATTCCAAGATCCGTATTTACTACAATAATCTTTTTACAGGAAAATAGGACAAGATAAATTTAAATCTCATTGAAATACATCTACTAAATCTTGTTTTTTAATCATATTTGTTGGGTATTGAAAGAGCTATGGAAGCTCGAATTACTTAACAGCAGCAAAGTCAGGCCTAAAAAACTTGTGTAAAACTGATAATTATTGAAGCATTCTTAGCAAAATTCTAAAACATGCATTTATTTTATTAAAAGGTTTCAATATCAATTATTTTTAAAGTTTTCATTAACTTCTGAGATGAATTCTTATGATTGACATCTCTTTTATTCCATCGGGCGGGGGTGGCTCAGTCGGTAGCGCGCCAGGCTCGTAATCTGTAGTTCCCAGGTTTGAGTCCTAGTTGGGTCAGCGTTGAGATTTATCTCTGCAAAACTCTCCGCCCTACCCATGGTCAGTAGGTAACACCGATGGGCTTGAAAAGGCCGCCGTCCGTCGGATGGGACGTTAAGCTGTGGTCCCATGTGCGGGAGAGCCATACCCTGTGCACGTTAAAGAACACGCTGGATGGCCTTGACGGGAGGCTACCATCAGTCTCTCAACGGCCGTTCCAGTGGGTCCCTTCCTGTAACTTCAGAGCCTTCGGGGCCCTTGTAACCTGGCAGAATTTAACGCATTGTGCGCAAAACAATGCCGCTCAGAGGTAAACCAACCCAAAAAAATATTTTATTCAATATCAAGTTTCTATAACTCTTTAAGTGCTGAACGAATATTGTTCAAAATCGAAAGTTAGACAGTTTAATTGACATCTTATATTTATCTTCAATTATGTGTTTCCCATAAAAATTTATTTAACCAGTTATGGAGCCTCGAATTTGATTCTCCATTAACATAAAATGAGGAAGTTTCCATTTTACCCTCCATTGCCTTTATTCAATTATGTGATGTTAATTATTGAGTCAAATAGCGAAAAAAAGTGATACATTTGAAAACGTTTTGTTTTAATTTTGAGTAGATTTTGTTTTCAATTGGAGACTGCAGATAGGTATAATAATAAAAATTGAGTATCCTATAGGCAATGTATTGTTTTTTTTATATACAGAAGTAGTGTTTTTGGAGGATGGGTTAAATGTTTTGCTGTTGTCCTAGAGAACGGGTGATACAATTGTATGTTGTTGTTGTTTTCAGTTGCATGTTGTTTTTATCGAGAGGGCATACGTTTCTGTCTGTCCTTCTTCTCTCTTCCTCATTTTTTTTAAAAAAAAAGTGAAGACTTTTACGAAAAATAAAAGTTTTATACAACACAAGCAGTAGAATGTTAGTGTTCTCCCAAGAGTTATTACTTGACGTTGTGTAGGACAGAAGGTGGGTTAGAATTCGACTAAAACAACCTTATTTAATTTATAAAACAGCCACTATAAACAAAATTTTTAAGGGGTCGTTTAGTTGAAACAGAAACTTTAGTGAAGGTTTTGTTAAAAAAGCCGTTCTGTGGCTGAGTGGTTAGCGCGCTTCGCTGCTGATCTAAGGGACCTGGGTTCGAGCCCCGGGTAAGGCATGGATGTATGTGTCAGTTTTCTGCTGAGGTCCTGCTATCCTCACAGACCTACTATGACATATAAACTGACAGGCTCCTGTCAGCCCTCTGTGGCAAGCAGCTGCTTGAGGGAGGGTTTTTTTTCTTAAAAAATTTTGTTGCGGTGTTACCAAATATAGTCGTTCTCCTTGCGAATGCAATGGAAATGGAGATGTCATAGTGAAATGATCGGGTGGTAATTATCGATTTATTTTTCTGTTTTGTGCAGGAGTTAATGTTCGACGGTCACTACACTAATAATAAATAAATAAATACCCCATCAAGCAGCTGCTTGCCACAGAGGTCTGACAGGAGCCTGTCAGTTTATATGCCAGAGTAGAAGGTCTGTGAGGATGGCAGGACCTCAGCAGAAAAACAACACACACAACCATGCCTTACCCGGGGCTCGAACCCAGGTCCCGTAGATCAGTAGCCAAGCGCGCTAACCACTCGGCCACGAGACGGACTAAAAATAAATACCCCCTCAAGCAGCTGCTTGCCACAGAGGTCAGACAGGAGCCTGACACTACACTACAATGAAGAAATATTCATTCTCTATTCGGCAGTCTTATAATACTACTTAGTATCATCATTTTCTACAGTGTCGTGTGTCATGTCCCTCGAATTTTATATTTATTTATTTATTGTATATTTTTGTTGTATTTTATTGTTGTGTATATTTTTATGTGTTCTTTGAAATGTTTGTGCTGGGATGACTCACTGTTGTTGTTTCCGGGTCTAAAGCTGTTCCGTGTAAGTAAGTGGTGACGAATGCCAGCAGTTTTGCTACCTGTTTATGCCGTATATAACTAACTAGCCTGCGGCGTGAAGTCCGCGTACGAGGCTAGAGGAATGAGTTGGAAGAATCAGTCTGTGCATTAATTGTCGAACGAAGAAGGTCATTACGTCAAAAGTATGCCGCCTTTCTCAAAAAGTAACCCTTGAAGTCAGGGTGTGATTCCAAGAGGGAATCTGTAATAGCTTTGTGGATTCAGAATGAACCACAGTGTAGGCAAAGGTTGATTATCCTTTCGCCGAGTTTGAGGTCTGTAAAGTGAGAAATTGCAGAGTGTGCAATTCTGCACCTCATTATATTATTGTTTGCAGCAGCAAGCAGCAAAGGCCCACGAGTGGAGCTCATTCCCAGCACGTAGCTGCATACAGGGTGATTCAGAATTCATCATCAATATTTAGTGGGGAGGAAAGGAATAAGAAAAGAAAGAGATTTCACATAGGAAAGTATGAGGGCAGACGAACGCATGGTGGTGTAGAGGGCGCTGTGTGTACACACCTCTCATACAGAAGCACAGCTGTTTGACGCGTGCAGTCAGTTGTCATTCGACAAGGTGAATTTGCAGAAGTAACATGAACCGGTATACGTGGAATGAATGTGCAGATATGCATGTAACTTACGGTGCGGCAGAAGAAAGATGTCTTCGAGCCAGGCAATTGTATGCAGCGCGCTTCCCAAACCGCCGTGTGCCACAGCATCAAATGTTTTCACATATTCATCGCCAACTGCGTGAAACAGGATCGTTTGCTGCTAGTAATGTTAATCGAGGGAGGCGCAGATCGGCACGGTCAGTAGCAGTAGAGGAAGCTGTCCTACAGGAAATCGAGGAACAACCTGGTGCTAGCACACGAGGTATGGCTAGGCAGTTTGGAATTTCACAAGCAACAGCGTGGCGGATATTACACGATGAAGGGTTACATCCGTTTCATCTGCAAAGAGTGCAATTATTGGCAGCAGACGACCATCCCAAGCGTGTTATTTTTTGTCAGTGGTTCATGCAGAGAACAGCCGTTGATCCCAATTTCCCAACGTATGTTCTTTTCACCGATGAGGCGTTGTTCACTCGAGAGGGTGTCTTCAACACACACAATTGGCATGTGTGGGCTCATCAGAACCCATACGGTACAAGACCTGGAGCTGCGCAACAACGTTTTGCTGTCAATGTGTGGTCTGGGATTGTCGGTGACTGTTTGTTGGGCCCGTATTTACTACCATCCCGTTTGGACGGTGCCAAGTACCTAACATTTCTTCAGACTGTGTTACCGGATCTTCTGAACGAGGTTCCTGATGGTAGTCTCCGGCGAATGTGGTTCCAGCATGACGGCGCTCCTGCACATTTCGCAAATGCTGTGCGTGCTTACCTACGCAGACAGTTTGGTGGTCAATGGATTGGCCGCGGTGGACCGGTTTCTTGGCCACCACGTTCACCGGATTTATCTCCAATCGATTTCTTTGTATCGGGTGCTATGAAAAACATGGTGTACGAGACCCCTGTTGATAGTGCTATGGATCTTGTAGCACGCATATCAGTTGCTGCCTCAAACATCCGGGAAATGCCAGGCATCTTCCACAGGGTCCGGCTGTCCATGCAACGCCGTTGTGAGTCATGCATTCTAGCACATGGTCGGCAGTTCGAGCACCTCTTGTAAGTCTGTACAACCAATGCAAAGAAATGTTACATGTAAGATAATAAATGTTTTTTTCCTTATCACTTCCTTCTAATGTGTTCTTTCCATCATTGAACTGGGGTCATTTTGCCCTACTACATGGCATATGCGCCCATGCTTTCCTATGTGAAATCTCCTTCGTTTCTTATTACCTACCTCCCCACCAAATATTGATGATGAATTCTGAATCACCCTGTATAGTGTGAATAAAAATAGTGTCGTCCCTATATGACTCTCGTGCTGTTAATTGATTGACAGTTCCTATTCTTCATTCAACGCAGTAAAGTTGAGGCATACAGTGGCACGGGCCTAAAAACCCGCGAACCTGAAGTTTCACCGAAGTGAATTAAGTAGCAATATCATCGTCTCTCTCTCTCCTGTTCGGATTGGGTCATCACATCTGACCCAGTCGGAAAAGATCTGAACCACGGGTCATCACATCTGTCACAGCCTGACAGGATTTAGGAAAGAGGACATCACATCTGTCACAGTCTGACAGAATCCTAACTAAAAGGACACGACAGTGTGTTCTGCGAAACAGACCAAGAAATGCTACTAAAAAAACTACATTTTCCTAAGGGTCGGATACGGTAAAATGTACAGAACTTCTACGGGAATGAAAGCATTCACGGGAGAAAAAACAAAACCTTTGAATTTCGTTTTGAGAATTTGTCCAGGCAATTAATTAATCGAGTAAATTTAGTTCGAAGATTTTTATTACAGTCCATAATATGAACAAATACAGGGTCAGTCCATCCTTATTCCACCAGTTTTCGACTAGCATCTGCAGAGATTGAGGCATCATATCGTGGAATGATTTTTCTATTCTTTGTTGGTAGAAGTCTTTGTGCTTTTCTGTCAGCTATTATTTCACTGTTTATGCTCAAGGCAAAATAAGCCCAACCACTGATGTCAGCAGTTCTTAATGTTATGGGTCTGCACCTATTCTCAGCAACAGTAGGATTTAAGTTAGTTGGGTTAGATTGGGTTGTTTACCACTGAGCAACACATTTTTGCATATAATGGGCTAAATTGCCAGGTCACTAGGACCTCATGGGCTCCGAGAAAATTGAGGGAAGGGGTTGGGTTGGGTTGTTTTACCTCTGAGCTGCATTTTTTGCACACCATGGGCTAAATGGCCAGGTCACATGGACCCCGAAGGCTCAGAGAAGGTTGGGGGAGGGGACCCACTGGAACAGCTGTTGGGAGACAGATGGCAGCCTCCCGTCAAGGCCATCCAGCGTGTTCTTTAACGTGCACAGGATATGGCTCTCCCGCTCACGGGTCATGGCTTAACGTCCCATCCGACGGACGGCGGCCTTTCCAAGCCCATCGGTGTCCCCTACTGACCGTGGCAGGGTGGGGAATTTTGCGGAGATAAATCTCAACGCTGACCCAGCTGGGATTCGAACCTGGGAAATACAGATTACGAGCCTGACGCGCTACCGTGAGGGAAGGGGACACACTGGAGAGCTGTTAAGAGACAGATGGAAGTTACCGGTGAAAGCCATCCAAAGTGTTCTTTAACGTGCACAAGGTATGCACACACAGGGCCACGTCTTTATGTCCCATCCAACGGATGCTGCTTTTCCAAGATCATCGGTGTCTTCTTTCTGACAGAAGGCAGGGTGGTGGCTTAAATAAAATAAATAAAATAAATACCCCCTCAAGCAGCTGCTTGCCACAGAGGTCTAGCAGAGATAAATCTTAACGCTGGGCTAGGTGGGACTCGAACCTTAGAGCTACAGATTACAACCCTGGCGTGCTACTGACTGAGCTAAACCCGCCGTTTGAGGAACGGGACACACTGGACAGTCATTAGGAGACAGATGAAAGTCCCCCGTCAAGGCCATCCAGTGCGTTCTTTAAAGTGCACAGGGTATGACACTGCTGTACGTCCATAGCGGCAGCCTTTTGATTACGGTGAAGCGAGTTGAAATAGAAAAGTACTTACCATTATTTTTTTTAATCATTTTAACAAAAATGAAGTAAAGTATGCGCTATATGCCTTGTATCATAGGATATACAACTGATTATCCAACAGCAAAAGGCTTGTCATAGCATTGATGAAGCCACTCAAGGTTATCTACCTGACCAGGTTGCGTGTTATACTTTAAATAGCGTTTAAAACTGTTCATTCAAATATAAAAATGAGAATTGTTGTTTAGATTTGAAAGGTTTTACAATGTCTGACTTTGATGCCTATCTTCTCTGGGCTTAATCATCGACATGAATTTTCTGCAATCTAAAACATGACATCATCGATGGAAAAAACGTAGTAATCACTAAATTTTTTCCTATTAGGTGGCAGCAAATGGCGGTTTCTGTATCCAAAGCAGTTGCAGTTATCTCCTAGGTTAAAATCGTTTAACAAGCTGATGTTTAAGATTATCATTTCCTTAACTAAGTGCCTTTTATCCCAATTATTTTAAAGCAGGCAGTTCATCATTACGTCCCCCCAAGGGTTATATTTCGTCTTCATATCTGTTTAACTGTACATCAGGTATCATTGTTCTTTTCTAATTCACCTTCCACCATTAGAATATTAAATCATAATTGTGATCACTGGTCGGGTAATTGTCTCACAAATTACAGATCATTTGATCTGGTTTTACGTGCCGTATTAATTAGGAGATGCAGAAATATTTTACAACTCTTTTAAAGCAGACGGTGAGGATTGGATCTACTGAGACAGTGCAAAGAAATTTCTTGTTATTCCGCAGGGATTTATCTTGAGCGTTTATGTGATCAACTTATAGTTCCTTTAGATGGCAATCCAAATGCAGAAGTTGATCTTGTTTGAAAGGGATGAAGTATTTACTCTTAACATCGATATCAAATTTAGAGGGGAACAGGGTTGACTCAGTCTTTAGCACGCCAGACTCTTAATCTGCAGTTCCCAGGTAGGAGTCCCACTTGAATCAGCGTTGAAATTTATCTCAGCGAAAATCCCACTATGTCCTCCGTTGTTAGGGAGACGGATGGCTTGGAAAGTCAATCTTCCGTCCCAAGGGACGTAAAACTGTATCCCTCTAGTGCAGGGGTGGGCAAATAGCGGCCCGCGGGCCACATTCGGCCCGCTAAGAGTTTTTTGTGGCCCGCCAAGACAGTCAGAAAAATCCGCCTTGAACCGAGATTTCCTTCCCGTACGCGACCGAAGATTCGTCTCGTATTTTCCACTAGTAATATTTTCCACGTCAATACGCATGCGAAGTGTAGATACGAAAACAATTGCCCACCCCTGCTCTAGTGGGAACAACCATACCTAGTGTACGTTAAAAAAAACAATGGGTGCCCGAGTCTACCATCTGCCTCCTAACAGCTGTGCAGTAGGCCACCTTTCCCCAACCTTCTCTGAGCCCTCGAGGTCCTTGTGACCTGGCCATTTAGCTCATTGCTTGCAAAAAAAGTTCCGCTCAGAGGAAAAACAACTTTCCTCAAATTACAGAGAAATTGTCTTGAGCTTGATGGGATAAGAACCTACTGTCTCCTGAAATGTTATTAGTAGGTTAAATGCTCAATAAACCCAAATTATATAATTGCATTATATGTAGATGTTAATGATATAACTGTTGTTTCATCCAAACGAATTTTATCAGAAAAATAAATGAAATAATCTTACCTGAAGCAGGTCTACAAATCCGTCCATCAAACCCACAATGAGGTTCAGCTAAAGGAGGTTTATTATTCACCCAATTGATTTCTCTCTCCAATTTAAATCTCTTGTGGGAAAAAAAAAACAAAATTTGAGAAATAAAATGATGTTAAAAGGAAAAGAAATCAAGGCAATCAATCAAGGTAATCAATATATAATATTCTGTAACATAAAAAATACAATTAATACAATAACTTTATTAATTTTGATTAATGAAGGGTTAATAAAGAATATTAATCTTTAATACTGATAGTAAGATTAGGTTTATTCAGTTGAAAATTACAATATATTACATAAGAAATATATGAAATACATAGAAAAAAATGCATATATCTAGATATATGTGCCATGCAACTTTTCACATTATTAATATTAGTAATAATTCAATCTACTTGCACTCGTATCTTTGATCAGTAACCAAACACGAGGCTTCACCAGGCCTTAATAAACATTTGTCCAGCTCACCAAATGCATGCTTCTAAAACAACAAAAGGTTGAAAAGCAAATATCCCATATAATTTGAAAATGCAGAATTCCTACTAATCATTAAGAAATTATTAGTGGCTTGATTTATTGTAAAAATATATTGTCTGTTTATATACATTTTTAACTAATCTTATTGCTTTTAATTTATTAATTGTTTTTTTTCCTACCGTATACGTCTTTGGATCATTGTTTTTTTGGCATTGTGTTGAATTATTTTATTTCTCTACTTCATTATTACTCTACTTTTGAGTTGCACTATGTGCATATAATGTATGAAATGGTTAAGTCATAAAGACTATGGTCGACTCAATCGGTAGCGCGCCAGGCTTGTAATCCGCAGTTCCCGGGTTCGAGTCCAACCTGGGGCTAACTTTGAGTTTTATCTCCGCTAACCTTTGCCCTCGGTCAGAGATTGGGCACTGGTGGGCTTGGAAAGGCTTCGGTCTGTCATATTGGACATTAAGCGGTTGCCTCATGTATAGGAAGCATTAAAGAATATGCTGGATGGCCTTGATGGAAGGCTTGTAAAATATAAAAGCTGAAGAATTGATCCCCATCCTTCTCTGAGCCCTTGGTGTCCTTGTGGCTTTGCAATTTACCCAACTGTACAGTCGCTCAAAAAATATCTGAACACTATAACTGATTACAGATTTCAGAAAAATATCTGGCAACGATTTTTCTTTTTTTTTTTTTTGAAATTAGTGATTTGGCAGACAAGAAGGTTTCCAGATCACTAATTTCAAAAAAATATCGTTGCCAGATATTTTTTCTGAATACTGTAATCAACCATAGTGTTCGGATATTTTTTTGGGCGACTGTATGCCCAAATGTGTCGCTCGGTGGTAAAACGACCCAACCCACAATTTTCCTTTGCAGGAGAGCCACATTTACAAACGCTAAAGGAAAATAAACGGCTTTGACTGGAGGCTTTCTGATCTCATCTTATCATTGGGGTCTTTGTGACGATTTTCAGGTATTGAGCTCACTGTGAAAAAAAAAATCACCGCTAAGAGGTAGATAATTCAACCCAATACCAATGCCGGAATATATATATAAATCAAATACTTAGTATATAAGCGAAAACAAACGAAAATTTAAAAACACTAAGTAGAAAGAACAGAACTACAGTAGTTGTACTAATAACCACCCACAGGTTTTTTGGAAGGCCACTTACCAGCCTAGATGTATTCGAGTCTGGTCCTTCTGTGTAGTAGAAACATCCAACTGGTAGCATGCAGTGGGTAGGCATCAAACCTTCCTTGGACGATTTGGAATTCGAGCTGTGGTTAACAGGGGTCTTTTGAAGTGATAGCACCGTGTAGTTACCTTCAATGTCACCGTCTTCATTGATCTTCATCGAAGCACCTGTAACACCTACGGGCAAAATATTACAATCAAAGAGGACGTCGTAACATCGACAAAATTACAGAATACATTTTTTTTTTCTCATGACATCGACAAAATTACAGAATATTTTTTTTCTCATGGCATCGACAAAAATTAAAGAATACTTTTTTTTTTCTCATGACATCGACAAAATTAAAGAATACTTTTTTTTCTCATGGCATCGACAAAATTAAATAATATTTTTTTTTCTCATGGCATCGACAGAATTAAAGAATACTTTTTTTTCTCATGACATCGACAAAATTAAAGAATACTTTTTTTTTCTCATGACATCGACAAAATTAAAGATTACTTTTTTTCTCATGGCATCGACAAAATTAAAGAATACTTTTTTTTCTCATGGCATCGACAAAATTAAAGAATACTTTTTTTTCTCATGGCATCGACAAAATTAAAGAATACTTTTTTTTCTCATGACATCGACAAAATTAAAGATTACTTTTTTTCTCATGGGATCGACAAAATTAAAGAATATTTTTTTTTCTCATGACAGACAAAATTAAAGAATACTTTTTTCTCATGGCATCGACAAAATTAAAGAATACTTTTTTTTCTCATGACATCGACAAAATTAAAGAATACTTTTTATTTCTCATGGCATCAACAATAACTTTGGTAATAGACTTCAAAAATAAATTTTATTCCAAGCCAAAAGAATACGTTAGCCCTGGCTTCAACAATATATTTTGCTTCAACCTCAAGCAGTATAGGCCCAAGATATTTTGTCACCCTCAAAAAAAAATCATTTTTGTCGCCCTCAAGAATTTTTACTTTTGCCGCCATCAAATATTTTTACTCTTTCAGCTCAAAATTACTTTAATTTTTGCCTCAGCACAAAAACTATTGCCATCTCAAACGATTTTGCCTTTTTTTTTTGCCGTCAAGCTGATTTTATTTTTAACCACTTCAAGCGATGTAAGATTTTAGTGATCTCAAACGATCTTACTATTCTTATGGCTCTGGGTATATTTTTCTGCCTCCACATCAGAAATAAAATGCCAGCTAAATTATTAGTAAGATGATTTGAAAACTGGATATTCGCAAAGATAATTCCACAGGTAAAACAAAGCGACCTCTTACCTCTGGTCTCATTAAATGAAGACCACAGTATTTCGCATTCATGGCATTTTTGAGTTGAAATTAGAGCAAGACTTGTGCTTAAAAATTTGCCTCCCTAAAGCGACCGAATGGAAAGTTTATGCAGTGGCCGCACCAGTCTCAAGAAAAAGTGTTATGTCTTGTTTCAAAAAATTACTATTGCTCTGGCCTTCACACAAATAACCTCCCCTACCCTAATACCTCAAAATAACTTTTGCTCTAGGCTTCATAAGAAACTTTTGTCCCATACCTCAAGAATAAATTTTATTCCCCAATCAAAAATAGGTTTTCCTCCGATTCCACAATAACATTTTTACCCAAGAAATAAATCTGAATCGCTGGTCTCGAGAATAACTCTTGTTCCTTTCCTGAAAATTTTGCCACAAATCTCGTGAATAAATTTTATCCCTGGATCCAAGAATAAATTTTGTCTTATGAAAAAACTTTACTTCTGGTTTTATTAAAACCTTTTGCTCCTGGCATCAAGAATAGTTATTGTCCCTGGCTTCATGAAAAGCTGCTGGTCTTGACTTGAAGAATAACTTTTGCCCCCATGGCTCAAGAATGAAATTTATACCTGGCCTTAATAACAGCTTTGGCTTCATTAAGAGCTGTTAGGTTGTTTTACCTCCGAACAGCACTTTTATGTACACAATGAACTAAATGGCCAGGTCATAAGGACCTCAAGGGCTCAGAGAAGTGTGGGAGAAGGAAACCCACTGGACAGGTAGTAGTAAACAGATGATAGCCTCCCTTGAAGACCATCCAGTGTGTTCTTTAACGTGCACAGGGTATGACCCTCCGGCACAAAGTACCACGGCTTAACGTCCCATCCGACGGACCGCTGCCTTTCCAAGCCCATCGGTGTCTCCTACAGACGGAAAGCAGCATGGGGGTTTATCGGAGAAAATTCGCAATGCCGGTGCAATAGGGACTCGAATCTGAGAACTGCAGATTACGAGCCTGGTGAACTATCCCACCTCACCCCATTGATGCTCCCAAAAAAACTGAAGAATTTACTTCTTTGATTTATCAACCAATATCAGCTGAAAACAAAATAATAATATCATAAACCAATCTTACATTGACCTACCAATAAAAAAATCCCACATCTGGTATTATTCGTACAAGATTCTACGAATGAAAAATTGGGCGGGGGTGGCTCAGGCGGTAGCGCGCCAGGCTTATAATCTGTAGTTCCCAGGTTCGAGTCCCAGCTGGGTCAGCGTTGAGATTTATCTCCACAAAATTCCCCGCCATGTTCACGGTCAGTAGGGGACACCGATGGGCTTGGAAAGGCCGCCGTCAGCCGGATGGGACGTTAAGCCGTGGCTCCGTGTGCGGGAGAGCCATACCCTATGCAGATTAAAGAACACGCTGGATGGCGTTGATGGGAGGCTACCATCTGTCTCCCAACAGCTGTTCCAGTGGATCCCCTCCCCCAACCTTCTCTGAGCCTTAGGGGTCCATGTGATCTGGCCATTTTGCCCAGGGTGCGCAAAAAAGTGCTGCTCAGAGGTAAAACAACCCAGCCCAATGAATGAAATTTTTTCCAAATACAATGATACTTCCTGTACTATCGAGGTAAATATGTGGATGAAAGAGAAGGTTCTTAACACTAGTGTAGTTGGTACCTAAGGTAATGTGTTTGATACGTCAGAAGCTTACATGCTAAGAGAATTAAATCGTCAAGTTGCAATTTAATTAACAATCATGGTAATCATGTAATTAGAGGATGACAAAGATACTGTAAGTAAAATAAAATCAGAGGTTATCTCTTGCAGTTTCAATAACAAAATCTCTAGTATCTAGCAACAGAGAAGTAAATACTTGCTAGAAGCTCACGGCCATCAGTAGCCGATATAACCTAGTCTCTTGTCGCCCATTTAATATCCACTAGACAGCGACAAGGTGTCTGCTAAACTTCAAATTCCGATGCCTTAACTGTATGTAGCTTTGTCATATACCACTACTAGTTTTATTCCTTCTTTTACTGTCCATAAGCAAACATTCGACGATATTAATAATTAAGCTGTTCTCAGTAAATGATGTGAGAGATTGTAAAAGCCATCATGGTTGCAAGTTAGCTATTTGAGGGCGTTAAATGTAAAGTAATAACGAAAAGGGAAAGGTATACGAAAAATAAGAATGATCTTAAAGCCGAATTTAGTAACAGAAGTCACAATGTGATGCCAGGGTAATTACGTAGACTCTAGATTATTCAGAACGGGAAAAATACAATATCTGATAATTGAATTCCTGATTAATCTGCCATTCGTATAAAACGTAAGAAAACGAAATTTTTTGAAAATATTGGATAATGGGTTGGGTTGTTTTACCACTGAGCAGCACTTTTTTGCACACAATGAGCTAAATGGCCAGGTCACAAGGACTCTGAGGACTCAGAGAAGGTTGGGGGAGGGGACCCACTGGAACAGCTGTTAGGAGACAGATGGTAGCCTCCCGTCAAGGCCATCCAGTGTGTTCTTTAATATGCACAGGGTATGGCTCTTCCACACACGATGCCACAGCTTAACGTCCCATCCGATGGACGGCGGTCTTTCCAAGCCCATCGGTGTCCCCTACTGACCGAGAACAGAGCGTTTTGCGGAAATAAATCTCAACGCTGACGCAGCTGGGACTCGAACCTGGGAACTGCAGATTACGAGCCTGGCGCGCTACCGACTGAGCCAACCCCGCACCCCAGATACATTTGGAGCATGGACTTACTTTATAAGTTTAAAATAGGAGAGCAAAGAAGTTCGCTTTTTCCCTTGCATTTGCTTTTCGGCGAATTGTGCTGAAAACGTTGTATGTGAGAAACCTTTTAGCGTCGCATCGTATTTCAGAGGCTGCTTTTTCGTGTTTAATATTATTTTCGGGTATGCATTATTCTTTCCAACATCCGTGTTATATTCTAGGGGCTGGAATGGCTCAGTTAGTAACGCGACTGACTCGTAACCTGCAGTTCCCAGGTTCTAGTCCCTCATAGGCCAGAGTTCAGATTTATATCCGCAAAGCTTTCCGCCTTACCCTCGTTCAGTTGGGTGACATCGATAGGCTTGGAAAGGCTGCCGTCCGTCGGATGGGATGTAATGCTGTGGTCTATATGCGGGAGAGCCATATCCTGAGCAAGTTAAATCACATGCTAAATGACCTTAACGGGAGGCTTCCATCTGTCTCCTAACAGTTGTCCATTGAGTCCCCTTCCCTGAGCTCTAGGGGGCCATCGTGATTTGGACATTTAGTCCATTATGTGCAAAAAAAAGCTCTGCACAGAGGTAAAATAACACAACTTCTTAACGGACCCCGGATAATCGAGGATCTACTTATAGAGAAATTTGATCACTTCTGAATGTACTAAGAAAACGGTCAGCTTTCAGAAGCAGATAAATCACGGATTTCGTTTTAGACGATTTCGTATAAAAGTGGTAAACGAAATATAAGGGTGAAGTGAAGAAGCATGATGTGAGTAATCAGATTTTGGATCTGAAGATTTCGATCTTCGAAAATGTTGCCTTCAGCGCAGTGAATGAGTTTAAAAGGTTCAGTCGAGTATGTTGTGTTTAAGACGTACTTTTGTGTTCTGGTTGCGTTTTTTACCTTGGAGGGTCACTTTTTTGTACAAAATAAGCTAAGTGGCTGAGCCCATGAGGTTCTTGTGACCCAGAGAAGATTAAGGGGGACCGCTGAACAACAGCTGGAAGACAGATGATAGCTTCACGTCAAGGTCATCCAGAATGTTCTCTGACATGCACAGAGTATGGCTCTCCAGAGCAAGGTGTCATGGCTTAATGTACCATCCGAGAGACGGCGGCTTTTCCAAGCCCATCGGTGATCGCTTTCTCACCGAAGGTAGGATGATGGTTAGCGGAGAATAAATCTCAACGATAGCAAAGGTGGAATTGGAATCTGGGAACTGCAGATTGCTGAGCCACCCTCCGTCCATGAGTTGGGTTGTTTTACATCTGAGCTGCACTTTTCTGCATACCATGGCCTAAATGGCCAGGTCACAAGGACCCCGAAGGCTCAGAGGAGGTTGGGGGAGGGGACTCACTGGAATAGCTGTAAGGAGACAGATAGTGACATCCCGTCAAAGCCATCCAGCGTGTTCTTTAACGTGCACAGGGTAGGGCTCTCCCGCACACGGGCCACGGCTTAAGTCGCATCCGACGGACGGCGGCCTTTCCAAGTCTATCGGTGTCCCCTACTGACCGTGGGCAGGGCGAGAATTTTGCGGAGATAAATCTCAACGCTGACCCAGCTGAGACGCGAACCTAGGAATTACAGATTACGAGCCTGGCGCGCCACCGACTGAGCCCCCCCGCCCCTCTCCGCCAATGAAGGTAGATAGTTTACGTACCATCAGTTTCGCGACATACATGTGTGAATATACTGCTATCTGAACCTTTACGTCATTAATAGTGAAATTGTTGATCGTTGGTTGGTAGCTTAATAGTCAGAAAACTTGAGAGGTCAGCGTTATCCTACTTGGCTCAAAACCAAGTTTCCTCTAACTTTGAATTTGATGTTTAAAAGTGCTTTCATCAAAACTCAGCTTAGAAGACGTCTCAGAAGTGACTCGTAAGAATATGTCTAAATATTAATGAAAATCTAGAAAAAACTCGGAAGTCCCATTTAAAAAAAAAACAATTACTGACAATATAGTGGTAGGTTGGTAACAACTGAAACCATCATGGATGTGATGATTG
Organism: Ryuthela nishihirai; assembly: GCA_038380435.1. Taxonomy (NCBI): domain Eukaryota; kingdom Metazoa; phylum Arthropoda; class Arachnida; order Araneae; family Heptathelidae; genus Ryuthela; species Ryuthela nishihirai. The sequence continues at coordinate 38,491,733 of JAWZYU010000018.1, read as the reverse complement.
TTTTTTCTTTTTTTGTTTTCTTAGACAAGAAACTGTGATATTCACTTGAAAATGGTCTTAAAGTAGAGGGAGACGTAATATTCAAAAGAATACCAAAATCTCAATAGGAACACTATAAATATGGTGGCCAAGGATCTGAAAATGTTTTGGAAAATATTATCTTCGATTCGAAAAAGTTCACATATACGACAATGGCTTAAAAAGAAAACGTTTTAGTAGGTGTATGTGTGTGCGCTGGAGGGGGGGATGCTTAATCTTTTAGGGGCTGTCTGAAAAATATATGTTATTCAAACCATCAAGGGGCAATTATAACAAATGAAATTCGCCCCTCCCCTCCCTGTGTACTCCACTGCACGACCAAATGAGCTGATAAATATGGTCTTCAACGAGAAACGGCTCGATTTGAACGTTGATGATATCTTTCGTCGGGTCGAACAAACATTTTCTTGCATTAAGTAAACTGAACTCTCCAGTCTAGTTCTGTATCTCCCGCATTCTAAGTAAACTGAATTTAAATGATGCAGAAAATGTAAACTTTAAAAGTATTATGGGACATTCTGGAAAGTTTTAAAAATATCTGTAAAATTGGAATTTTTTTTTTCTCAAAGGATTTCAGTCTGTTCAACAGAAACTATACAGATTAAATGTTTTAAATAAGTTTTCATTAACATAAATTTACATTGAAAGGAAGCGAGAGAAAAAGCCTGAATTTCCAAGGAGATTCCGTCTGTCTGCCAGCAATTCTGTCCATATCTAACAAACGCTTTTGATCTTTTCTGCGTGAATTCCAAATATAAATTTCCGGTTTAGTTACTTACTGAAGAACATAAAAAAAATCTCACAGATTGTTTAAGAATAATAATAAAAAAACTATTATTCAATCAATGCAGTAAAAATTCGATATAACGAACGGCAGAATAACGAAATATTCATTGTAAAGAATTATTTTTCGTAACCGGCCAATTTACTATGTACAATTACGTTAAAAAAATGGTTCATTATTAGCAGCCAATATGGCGCGAAGTCTTCGCTGTTTCGTAATGATACGTAATCTTTCGGGATGATGTGTTGGAAAGTTGTGACATCATTTAAGAAGAATTCGTGGAGAGTTGCGTTATCACTTAAGAATTCATGAAGTGTTACGACATCACCTGAGAATTCATGGAGAGTTGAGACATCATTTAAGAATTCATGGAGGGTTGCGACATCACTTAGAATCCATGGACAGTTGTGACATCACTTAAGAATTCATGGAGAGTTGAGACATCACTTAAGAATTCGTGTAGAGTTGCGACATCACTTAAGAATTCGTGTAGAGTTGCGACATCACTTAAGAATTCACGAAGAGTTACGACATCACTTAAGAATTCATGAAGAGTTGCGACATCACTTAAGAATTCATGAAGAGTTACGACATCACTTAACTATTGATGGAGAGTTGCGACGTCATTTAAGAATTCATGGAGAGTTGTAATATCATTTAACAATTCATGGAGAGTTGCGACACCACTTAAGAATTCATGGACAGTTGTGACATCACTTAAGAATTCATGAGTAGTTGCGAAATAATTTTAAAATTCTTGGAGAGTTGCAACATTACTTAAGAATTCGTGGAGACTTGTAACATCACTTAAGAATTCATGGAGAGTTGCGACACCATTTAACAATTCATGAAGTGTTACAACATCATTTAAGAACTCATGGAGAGTTGGGACATCACTTAAGAATTCATGGTTGCGACATATTTTAAGAATTCATGGTTGCGACATATTTTAAGAATTCATGAAGAGTTGCGACCACTTAAGAATTCATGGAGAGTTGTGACATCATTTAAGAATTTATGTAGATTTGCAACATCATTTAAAAATTCATGTAGAGTTGCAGTATCATTTAAAAATTCATGGAAAGTTGCAATATCATTTAAGAATACATGAAGATTTGCAACATCACTTAAATGATGTCGCAACTCTCCACGAATTCTTAAGAATTCGTAGAGAATTGCGACATAATTTACGAATTCATGTTGAAACAAACAGTTAAAAATTACCGAATTTTTTTAAAAGAGGTAAACTCTAACGTAAAATTTTTTCGTAATGATTATTTTGAATATTTTAATTATATAATTATTTTAATTTATAAATGTTTTAATTATATTTTACCAACTGTTTGATTTCCTTCTACTAATATTCCACTGTATTACAGATATACTAACTTTTTCAAATGTGAAAAAAATAATTAAAAACTTACTAGTGTATTGTCCTTGTTTCTTAAAAATCTTCATAATCTCTGTTCCGTTTCTGGGATCTGTGTTGTTCCTTAGAGCTTCTGAAAGAGCTTTAGCATAAAGCAAAACAGCATCGTAGAGGTAAGAAGCATAAGGTGTAATGTACTAGAAAAGAAATTAGTAGTAGATATATAACAACGAATCTTTAGTAGAAGTAGAGATACACGTGAAGAACATTTTTATGTGTTTTATAAGGCCAAACTAAATTTCTGCATATGCAACACTTAGGACAGAGAAAAACCTTAGAAGTTACTAGTAGCATTTATAAACACTTTTACTTATAATTTTTAAACTTTAAAGTTTATTATCCTCAAACAGTTTACAATTCAAACAACACATTGTTTCTTTAATACCAAAAATAATATTCCGAATGAACAATAGCTAGCTCCCTAACTACCTACTATCCAGTTAAAGTTAGTTAAGGTCAGTTAAGCGGCGCTGAAATTCAACCTTCTGAGGCCCTAAACAATGTCAAATTTAAGACTCTCCAAAAATTCGGAAGTTGAAATATATATTTAATATTCTGATTGAAGGGAAGATTAAAAAATAAACATGAAACTTATGTGGTGAAAACATTTACCATATTTTATAACATCCAATACAAATTACAACTTCTACGGAGTGAAAGCTATGTATTTTTTTTAGTACCCTGATATCGTGACGTGTTAAGCTGTAGTTTATGCGTAAGCTTGAATTTGCATTTAAAGTTTAAGTATTATTATGAATTTAAAAAAAATTGTTTCGATAAAAAATTATTTAAAAACAAAATCTATATCGGTAAGATGAAAACACAGATATTTCCCAAATTACAATTAACTTATCCTGAATTACACTATTCCAACAAGCGGGAAAAATATATATTTGCAAGAAAACTATAATATCAACTACAAGACAACTATAATATCAACTACAAGACAACTATAATATCAACTACAATATCAACTAGAAGACATCACCTTAAAAATTAATAATACAGTGGACCTTCGTTATAGCGCTGCTCGCTATACCGCGCACTCGGTTATAGCGCGGACGATGTTCGCGATAAGTACAAACATGTTTATACAGGTCCGTGCGGCGTTAGTGAGTATCGCATTTTATTGTTACTGCGTATTGAGTAATTGTGTATGTATTGAGTTCCTGCATGTATTTTGAATAGTGTTTAATTATTGTATGCATGATGAGTAAAAGAAAAGCTTACAGTGTGAATTTTATTGGTCGCTCGGTATAACGCGGTTCACCTTATAACGCGGGTGTTGTTCCCGCCCGACATGCGCGTTTTATCGGGGGTCCACCGTACATAAACTTTTAACATCTGGCGAACACCTAATCTAATAATGTAACTGTCAATTTGCAAACGAACCAACACTTCCATATAAACTCAAATATTACATAAAAATCAGAACTCAGAAACTCAAGACTCAAAAAAATCTGAAGTCAAGAAAGAAATGCATACAAATACAAAACGAATTGATAATTTATACCAAGAGTTCCAAAACAGTGTGTCGCAACACAGTAGACTGTTGCATCCAAAGTCCAGGTGTGTAAAAAAAGAATAATACTACGTAGTAATTTTTACTTTATGCATTTTTTTTTTGCTTTTTTAATTATGATTTTCATCAAATATTGAGTTTAATATGCGTTTTTATTTAACTGAATTTTAATTTATTATGATAAAACAAAGAAGAAACTTTTTTCTACAGGTGTGTCGCGGTAAATAGAGTACAATCGCTCTAAAATTATCCGAACACTATGGTTGATTGCAGAATTCAGAAAAAATATGTGCCATAGTGTTCGGATATTTTTTTTAGCGACTGTATTTCAGAAGTGAGTCACCAAGAGAGTTTAGGTTGGATTTAACCTCCGAGGGGCACCTTTTTGCAGACAATGCTTAATGTCCATGTCACAACGGCTCCCACGGGCTCAGAGTTGGTTGTGAGAATGTGATCCACTGGACAACTATTATCACACAAATGGTAAGCCTCTCCTAAAGTGCATCCAGAGTGTTCTCTAACGTGCACAGCATGCGGTTCTAATGCACACGAGGCAACGTCTTTTCGTCCCATCCAAGTCCATCGGCATCTCATTGATAACATATTGCAGAGTGGGGTTTAGCGGAGATATTTCTCAGCATGAGGAACTCGATCTCAGTTGTTGGGTTGTTTTACCTCTGAGCGGCACTTTTTTGCACACCATGGGCTAAATGGCCAGGTCACATGGACCCCGAAGGCTCAGAGAAGGTTGATGGAGGGGACCCACTGGAACAGCTGTTGGAAGACAGATGGTAGCTTCCCGTCAAGGCCATCCAGCATGTTCTTTAATGTGCACAGGTTATGGCTCTCCCGCACACGGGACCACGGCTTAACGTCCCATCCGACGGACGGCGACCTTTCCAAGCCCATCGGTGGCCCCTATACTGACCGTGGGCAGGGCGGGGAATTTTGCGGAGATAAATCTCAACGCTGACCCAGCTGGGACTCGAACCTGGGAACTACAGATTACGAGCCTGGCGCGCTACCGACTGAGCCACTCCTGCCCCACTCGATCTCAGATTACGAGACTGGCGCGCTACCGACTGGCCAGCCTCCTCCCTGTAAACATTTTGGAAACACTGTTTTCTATACTTATCACAAAAGCACGGGCCAAATTCTACATAATTTGGTCCGTGTCTAAGATCTCCTCAGGCGTATATCCTAATTCTTTTTGCTTGTTATTTGTTTGAGCATTCGACAGAGATCTAATTTTTATTAATGTCATGATATATTATAGCTTACATGCTCCGTCCCATAGCAACGAAAGCATGAAAAATCTCGTTACTAATTAAATCAAATTTTTCGATTACTACAATGCAAAATATAAACTGTTACATCATCATAAAAATATTGAAAGATGAATGTCTTGCATCTGATACACAAAGGCCAAATCAATTTAAATAAATTTAAATAACACAAAAAGCATAGAAATCCATTTTATGTGATTCTAATATTTTTCACTTTAATGAATTGGCATACGTAAAATATTGAAAGAAAAATTAAATATCTCTTATAAAAATGAAATATTCGCAGTCGTTATAAGTTTTTTTACTTTAATATTTATAGAAACTTTTGCAATTTTAAAACTTATATACTTACATAACGTACATTTTTCGTATGCATTATTCATTCACATATGTGTATATATGATTTTTTCATGTACAGTGGACCTTCGTTATAGCGCTGCTCGCTATACCGCGCACTCGGTTATAGCGCGGGCGATGTTCGCGATAAGTTCAAACATGTTTATACAGGTCCGTGCGGCGTTAGTGAGTATCGCATTTTATTGTTACTGCGTATTGAGTAATTGTGTATGTATTGAGTTCCTGCATGTATCTTGAATAGTGTTTAATTATTATATGCATGATGAGTAAAAGAAAAGCTTACAGTGTGAAATTTATTGTGTCGCCACCGCGCCGCTCGGTATAACGCGGTTCACCTTATAACGCGGGTGTTGTTTCCCGCCCGACATGCGCGTTATATCGGGGGTCCACTGTACTTTTATGACCCCCCCCCCCCGATAGGGGACCACCTTGTCGTGGTGGGGGGGCTTAGGGCCCAGCAACCCGGCTGAAGGCTGTGCCGACCGGATTGGCTCACCGGTTGGACATGGCTAAGGCCAACCGAGGTTGAAGACGCTGCTGGCCGGCTTGATTGCCGGTCGGATGGTGACGGCGTCGGAGACCTCACCTCTCAGGAGACCTGTGTGGTCTGTTCGACGGCTCTGCCGAAAGGTCTCCCCCTGCCTAGTAGGCACGAGCTGTCCAAAAAGTTTGGGTCTTACTAAGAGTCTCCACCCCGGGTGCCGATCGAGCTTGGATCTTTATATCCTTGCACATTTGCAAACCGGGGAATAGATTAAAGTAAGGTTTCTTCCGGTGGTTAGCTTTCCTTCTATAGGACTGCTGCCATGTGAGGCTGGGGTTGAGGTGCGCCTATAGGGCGTATTCCTTGCCCCCGGCTCTAGATGGTCATGGCTTTTCTTAACCAGGTAGTGCTGTCAGGCGGAACCGGGAATTGCTGTGGTTGCATAAGATCGCAACAAAGAGATTCATTGTACTTTTATGACTTATTCAGCTACTCTGAAATGAAAGTAATCTCTAGTTGATACTTCAACCTACCGCTTGAAATTCCTCGAAAGCTTTTGTGCGAAATTTAAATGGTTCTTGCTTGTTGAACTCTCTAACTTTATTTTCAAATTCTTTGTATTTGTTTCCGCCAGGTGGAGTGGCAACAATAACGAGAAGAGATTTGACTGCTTTCAAGGAGCAAGAATATGGAGCTGAAAATAAAAAAAAAACGATTTTAAGAGAAAGAAAAATACTTCAAATCGTGAAAAAACAAGTCTAGACAACTTTGGGGAAAACATTTATAGAATTTAGAAGTTAATTATTTTTCTTAGTACCACGTTCACTGCAATATCATATGGATGTTACATCACATAAATTTGGATAGGTATTATTATTAGTTTCGAAAGGTTACCGTGTGTTTGATGGGATGTAAGACGTGGCCCTGTCTGTCTCCTAACAGATGTCCAGTGGATATCCTTTCCCAACCTTCTGTGAGCCAAAGGGGTCCTTGTGACTTGTCCGTTTACCCATATTTTCCTATTTTTACCCCTTCTGATAGTCAAAACCGAATGACAGTTAGCTTCTCAACTCGGTGCAGTCTGAAGGGGTGGGGGCATAATTTTGAAAACCAAATTGCCAACTTTATAACAAAATTTCCTATTTTATATGTTCAGACGAGTAATAATGAGAGAATATAAATAGAAATGAGTATATTAAGTCTGTAAAATTCTACGCAGCCTCAGCAAAAGTAATCGCAAAATTTTTAAGAAAAAATAATCTGAACAACTATAAAGTACAAATGCTGTACAATTTTTTAAAATCTTTCAGAAAATAATGAACTTCTTTAAAATAGGCTTTCAGAAAGTGAAAAAAAAATTACTAACTCTAAGATAAAAAATCAACAAATTTATGAAAAAACCAAAACAAATATAAGGGGGGAAAACGCACAAATTGGATAAAAAATTATCCGAACAATATTATTAAAAACAATCTCAAATTTTAAGAAAAAATATCTGAGCTTAAGGAAAAAATATGATGAACTTTAAAGGAAATAAATCTGAAAAATTTTGAAAAAGGAACAATTTTTGAAGAAGAAATCTGAACAGATTTAAGAAAAATAATTATCAGCAAATTTAGGAATAAGCAATATGAACAATTTGAAAGAAAAAAAACTGAAAAATTCTAGAATTTTTTTCGTGTTTTGTTTGCACGACACTTTACATGAAAACTAGGTAATCGATCAATTTATGTTACAAACAGGGCTTTGAACAAAGAAAATTTCAGAAATGAAAATCCCTGAACAGCTATCGTATAAATTTAGCGACAAAACATCGTATAAATGAAACGTTACCGGGACGAAATATCGTACAGATGAAACGTTACAGGGACCAAACAACGAGCAGATGAAACTTCACAGGGACAAAACATCGTACAGATGAAATGTCCAAAGGAACAAAATAGCGTACAGTTGAAAAGTCACAGGGACAAAATAGCGTACAGATGAAACGTCACAAAATGATAACACGTCAGATGAAACGGGACAAAATAGCATACAGATGAAACGTCACAAATTGATCACACGTCAGATGAAAGGGGACAAAATAGCGTACAGATGAAACGTCACAAAATGATAACACGTCAGATGAAACGGGACAAAATAGCATACAGATGAAACGTCACAAATTGATCACACGTCAGATGAAACGGGACAAAATAGCGTACAGATGAAACGTCACAAATTGATCACACGTCAGATGAAACGGGACAAAATAGAGTACAGATGAAACGTCACAAAATGATAACACGTCAGATGAAACGGGACAAAATAGCATACAGATGAAACGTCACAAATTGATCACACGTCAGATGAAACGGGACAAAATAGCGTACAGATGAAACGGGACAAAGTAGCGTACAGATGAAACGAGACAAAATAGCGTACAGATGAAACGGGACAAAATAGCGTACAGATGAAACGGGACAAAATACCGTACAGATGAAACGGGACAAAATACCGTATAGATGAAACGGGACAAAATACCGTACAGATGAAACGGGACAAAATACCGTACAGATGAAACGGGACAAAATACTGTCCAGATGAAATGGGACAAAGCATCGTACAGATGAAACGGGACAAAGCATATTACATCGACATCCTAAAGATTAATTATCAGAGGAACCAAACATCATAAAGATTAACTATTCCGTGGCCGAGTGGTTAGCACGCTTGGCTACTTATTTAAGGGATCTGGGTTCGAGCCCTTGGCTTTGGCTACTTATTTAAGAGACCTGGGTTCGAGCCCCCGGCTTTGGCTACTTATTTAAGGGACCTGGGTTCGAGCCCTGGGTAAGTCATGGATGTGTGTGTTGTTTTTCTGCTGAGGTCCTGCCATCCTCTCAGACCCTTCTACTATGGCATACAAACTGACAGGCTCCTGTCAGATCTCTGTGGCAAGTAGTTGCTTGAGGGGATATTTATTTATTTATTATCACAGGAACCAAACATCGTGTAGATTAATTCTCACAAAAAACCAAACATCGTGTAGATTAACTCTCACAGGAAACAAACATCGTATAGATTAACTCTCACAGGAAACAAACATCGTGTAGATTAACTCTCACAGGAAACAAACATCGTGTAGATTAACTCTCACAGGAAACAAACATCGTGTAGATTAACTTTCACAGGAAACAAACATCGTGTAGATTAACTCTCACAGGAAACAAACATCGTGTAGATTAACTATCATAGGGAACAAACGTCTATAGATTAACTATCACAGGAACCAAATATCGTGTAGACTAACTTTCACAGGAACCAAATATTGCATACTCTGAAGGTCTCTGGGACAAAACATTGCATAAAAATAAACATCACCAGGACAAAACATTGCATAAATTAAGCATCACTAGGGCAAAACATCACATCAATTAAGCATCACCAGGACAAAAAATTACATTAATTAAGCATCACCACGACAAAACATCACAGTAATTAAGCATCACCAGGACAAAACATCACATTAGGTAAATATCACTAGGATGAAACATCCACATTAATTAAACATTACCAGGACAAAAGATCACATTAATTAAACATTAACAGGACGAAACATCACATTAATTAAACATTACCAGGAAAAAACATCGTATTAATAAAACATCATCGGGAGAAAACATCACATAAATTAAACGTCAACAGGACAAAATACCGAATAAATTAAACATCACCAGGGCAAAAAGACTGTATAAATTAAATATCATCAGGACAAAAAGATTGCATAAATTAAACATCATCAGGACAAACAGCGGATAGATTAAACATTACCAGGACAAAACATCGCATAAATAAAACATCACCAGGACAAAACTTCATAAGTAATGGTTGTCCTGGTGACGGTATCCTATGTTTTGTCCCTGTAAAGTCGAATTTTTGTCCTCGAGACGTCTCCGAAAGATCTTTGCTAAACACAAAAACGGACACTTACTTTGTGTGACATATTCATGTGCTTTAATTATACTGTAATCTTCCAGATCAATATAAATCACCATATATTCCCCATTTTCCAGTAGATTGCGAATCAAAAGCACCTTCATAAATTTACACATGTCTTTTTTGTTGCCAAGGAAGACATAAACTGTCAGATGAAAGAAAATGCCCAAATTATTAAATTATTTCACAGGGTGACAAAAACAAAAATTGCAATAATATGTTTACAATAAGAATACGTTGTTAGTACACTCTTGTTGCCATTATTTATTTTATTATTAATATTATTTTTGCATTTGTTATATTTATTCTTAGGTATAATTCAACGTTGATTGTAGAAAACAGTAATCTTCATTTAAAATTCTCTTTGATTAGATAAATTGTGTTCTTTTTGCGGAATCTAAAGCATGCCATACAATATGGACCAAACAACTAAAAAACAATTTCGAAATATAAAAGTTTTATACACTGAAGTATCAAATTTGGGTTGGGTTGTTTTACCTCTGAGCGGCACATTTTTGCACACCATGGGCTAAATGGCCAGGTCACATGGACCCCGAAGGCTCAGAGAAGGTTGGGCGAGGGGACCCACTGGAACAGCTGTTGGGAGACAGATGGTAGCTTCCCGTCAAGGCCATCCAGCGTGTTCTTTAACGTGCACAGGGTATGGCTCTCCCGCACACGGGGCCACGGCTTAACGTCCCATCCGACGGACGGCGGCCTTTTCAAGCCCATCGGTGTCCCCTACTGACAGTGGGCAGGGCGGGGAATTTTGCGGAGATAAATCTCAACGCTGACCCAGCTGGGACTCGAACCTGGGAACTACACATTACGAGCCTGGCGCGCTACCGACTGAGCCACCCCCGCCCCTGTGAAGTATCAAAATATTAAAGAATTGCCATGTTTTGTGAATGGGAATCTAACTTTGAAGCTCTATAACTTCTAAAAAAAAAAAAGCATTTAATGAGAAAATGTTGTTGACGATAATTTAAAGATTATGATCTATTCAAATCTCTATTTTCAACAACACTCGTTCAGTATTTAAATAATTATGGAAGCTAGAATATTTAACAATAAATTATCTTGTTTAAAAAAAAATCATTCAGAATTATCTACTATTGAAATAATTAGCACGTAAACTTCTAAAATATATATTTATTTTATTAAATACTTTTAAACTGATTATTAAAGTTTTAATCAATTTCTGAAGTATATCCTTATGATGCATCACTGTTGGGATATATTCTAGCTTCAACAGATTTTTAAATACTAAACGAATATTGTGGAATATGGAGATTTAAATAGATTTCATTATGATCTTTAATTTATCTTCGGTCACATGTTTCCATTAAATGAATATTTTAGAAATTATAGAACTTCGAATTTAGTTTCCCCTAAACATAACATGGGAATTCTTTAATATTTTGGTAGGCAGTATATTTATTTTTTGGAGCAGTAATTAGAATTTTCTGGTTTTTTATTTACCGTCAAGTTAATGGCGATAATACTGCTTCGCACCAAAGGTCAAACATAAATCGTAAAATAATCAAGCCATGTGAATCGTTGCTAGCTTTGACAAACAACTTGTATCCATAGTAACGCGTAATAGCGAGTGGAATCGGTGACCTAAGGAGAAGGGAACGCCGTCGGAGTCAGCAGAAATAAGATTAGTCTGGGAAGTAGCACCTAGACATTGGTTGTTAGCCGTTCAGAGTAGGTTGAGGGTGATAAAAGATGATGCAACTGCAAGGGTAGAGGCTGGAGAAGTGAGTTGCTCTCAGGAAAGTGACAGTACACTCCCGAAAACAGATATTAGTCTTACAAAGAGCAGAGTATAACATGAGAAAAATTTAAGAAAATTTATCAAAAGGAGAGGTTTGTCTTCTGCGTTTTAACTTATTAACGAAATTGAACCTTAAAGGTAAGATATTCAGCGCAGACATGTGTATATGATGATTATGCTTAGTTAGTTAATGCATAAATATATATTTCACGTATTAGTGCAAAAGGGAAATTATTTCTGAGAAAAGTGTTTTTCCCCCTTTTTTTCGGATGACAGTGTTCTCTCACCCCCCCTCCGTTTTTTTCCTTATCTCGGAACGTTTTTTTTTTTCATTATCTCTGCTTTTTTTCTAAGATCTCTTTTTTCCTGAGAATATTTTGATTTTTCTTGAAATGAGATTTTCATTTTTTCTGAACAGTTTTCTGTTGCATTTGACAACAGTTGTTTGTTTTTCGTTTTTCTCCTGAGAACAGTGTTCAGTCGGGGTGGCTCAGTCGGTAGCGTGCCAGACTGGTAATCTGTAGTTCCCAGGTTCGAGTCCCAGCTGAGAGAGTGTTGAGATTTATCTCCGCAATATTTCCCGCCTGACGGTCAATATTCGTAACAATAAAACGGTCAGCAGGGGACACCGATGGGTTGGAAAGGCAGCCGTCTGTCGCATGGGACGTTAAACCGTAGTTCCGTGTGCGGGAGAGCCATACCCTGTGCACGTTAAAGAACACGCTGGATGGCCTTGAAGGGAGTCTACCATCTGTCTCCTAGCAGCTGTTCCAGTGGGTCCCCTCTCCCAACCTTCTCTGAGCTTCCGGATCCTTGTGGCCTGGCCATTTAGCCCATGGTGTGCAAAAAGGTGCCGCTCAGAGGTAAAACAACCCAATCCTGAGAACAATTTCTTTTTTTCCGTAGAATAGTTTTGTTTAAGACTTACCCCTTTGATACAAGTGCTATGAAAGTGTTACAGATACAAAATAAAACCACTGGAATTATAAAGCATCGAATTATTTTCAGGTATTCACCAAATAGCTCTTGGTTTCCTTATTCATTAAAAAAAAATATTTAATCACTTTTAAGTCAACAATTTCCAAATTTTGCAAAATCATGCTCCATATCAATCTAGCCATCTTTCCAAGCCCTTCGGTGTCCTCTACTGACCGTGGGCAGAGCTGGAAGTTTTGCGGAGATAAATCTCAACGCTGACTCGGCTGGGTCTCGAACCTGGGAACTGCAGATTACGAGCCTGGCGCGCTACCGACTGAGCCACCCCAAAATATTTAATAGGATTGGATTGTTTTACCTCTGAGCGGCACTTTTTTGCACACCATGGGCTAAATGGCCAGGCCACAAGGACCCCGAAGGCTCAGAGAAGGTTGGGGGAGGGGACCCACTGGAACAGCTGTTGGGAGACAGATGGTAGCCTCCCGTCAAGGCCATCCAGCGTGTTCTTTAACGTGCACAGGGTATGGCTCTCCCGCACACGGCTTAACGTCCCATCCGACGGACGGCGGCCTTTCCAAGCCCATCGGTGTCCTCTACTGACCGTGGGCAGGATTTAATAGGACATGCCATTATATGAGAAGGCATGCAAATGCTAGGTGTAGCTTCTACGATTTTTTCTATCCTAAGTGTTGCAAATGAAAAAGAAAATGGACGAAGCAAAGCTTAAAATAGCTCTTGGTTTCCTAATTCACTGAAAAAAAAATATTTAATCACTTTTAGGTCAACGATTTACACACAATGGGCTTATTAACACTTATAAAAGTAACATTTAAATTTGGGTTGTTTTACCACTGAGCGGCATTTTATTGTCCAAAGAGGCTAAATTGCCAGGTCATAAGGACTCATGGGCTCAATGAAAGTTGGGAGAAGATGACCTGCTGGATTGTTGTTACGAGACAGACGGAAGTCTCCCGTCAAAGTCATCCAGTGTAAAAATTAATCACAAAAAGAATAATATTCGTAACAAATACAGAAACTCTAAGATGAGGGAAAAAAACTCTTTGTTTTCAACTAAGTAAAATCTACTCAACCCGCGAACCTCCTCGCTACTCACGGAATCGGAGGAGTCCGTGGATTTCCAGTTGGCAACCACTGGCCTGATTGACTCATATGGGTACAGTCGCTCAAAAAAGTATCCGAACACTATGGTTGATTACAGAATTCAGAAAAAATGTCTGGCAACGTTTTTTTTAGAAATTAGCGATCTCGCAACCTTCGTTGCCACGTGACACGAAGGTTGCCAGATCACTAATTTCTAAAACAATCATTGCCAGATATTTTTATGAATTCTGTAATCAGCCATTGCGTTCGGATACTTTTTTGAACGACGGTAACAGAAGATAAGTTTGAGAGAAGTGTGTGATCGGATCACTTCGTTTCCTTTTCGCTTTTATGAAAGTGCAAAGAATTTGAGCGAAAGTTCTTCATTATGTGGAGTCACTACATTTTTCTGTTTAGTGACTTTTTGTGATCTAGCTGAAATTGGCTTCATAAGTTCTTTTTTTTTTCTCTTTCCATCTCACTGGTTTCAAATCCTCTAATATTTACATCCTTGTACTCTCTCGTAGTATCAATACCACAAAGCATAAATACTATGTAAAACTTCAATAAAATGCAGGATACCCAATTCCATTCATATCAAGATATTCGACCATAATCCCACATTTGTTTAGGTGTTCAATTTTGAGATGTACAGGCGCTCAAAAAAGTATCTGAACACTATGGTTGATTACAGAATTCAGAAAAAATATCTGGCAACGATTTTTTTAGAAATTAGTGATCTGGCAACTTCGTGTCACGTGACACGAAGTTGCCAGATCACTAATTTCTAAAAAAAATTCGCTGCCAGATATTTTTTATCAGCTGGGACTCGAACCTGGGAACTACAGATTACGTGACACGAAGTTGCCAGATCACTAATTTCTAAAAAAAATCGTTGCCAGATATTTTTTCTGAATTCTGTAATCAACCATAGTGTTCGGATACTTTTTTGAGCGATTGTACATCCATCCATCGATTTACATGATGGATAGGTTCCGGGGAATCATTGTGCAAATCGAAACCAACCACTTATAGAAAAATGGGAGATAGGTTCCGATAACAAACTTTGTTATGAATAAAATGTACATTGAAAGTTTCACATACATATTTATCTCAAATTTTAGTTAAGCATTAACGTAATATAGTCAGCAGTAATAATAAGCAATAATTTATATCAATGCTTATTATTACTACTGAACTAAAGATAAGATATATACTATCGAATCGAAGACGAAATTTGAAAGAAGGATATTTATGAAATGAATATAAATTAGAAATTATAGATTTGTATCAGTACTTAGTGCTTATTTTGCACAATTAATATTTACAGGATATTTTATGAAGCAGTGCTTATGAATCGACTATATACCACGTTTGAATGATAGCGCTGGTGTTAATCATTCCAGCATTCACAACTTAATTTCATTAATATGTCGCGAGACAGACTGCATTACATATAAACTGTTACAGATGATGATCTTATTAATGTAGGAATTTACTATTATCTATTTATTCTTGAAAATAAATGTTATCAATTAAAATCATTTAGTTAATTTAACTTTGGGATGGCAGGCTAATAATTTTCCTTGACGCTATACCATTGCTACTTCATAATAGGTATTATGTCAACCTACATAAAAAAACAAATCCGTACCATGCGAAACCAAGTCTATAATCGTGTAAAATGAACTTGGTTGCGTTTTATAGACCTTATAAAGCCGAGTTTATCACCGTGTAAATTGAAACTGATTGCATTTTTTTTTTTGATGATGTAAAACAGACACCATGTAAATAGTGGATGGGTTGTTTTATCTTCTGATGGCACTTTTTTTTGCAAACAACGGGCTAAATGGTCAAGTCACAACAACCCCGAAGGTTGAGGGAGGAGACTCAATGGAACAGCTGTTGGGAGACAGATGCTAGTCACCCGTCAATGCCATCCAGAGTGTTCATCAACGTGCACAGGGTATGGCTCTACTACACACGGGGGCAACGACTTAATGTCCCATTCGATGGATGGCGGCTTTCCAAGTCCATTGGTATTGCCTACTGACCATGGGCGGGGCGGGGATTTTGCCGAGATAAATCTCAAAGCTAGATCCAGGTGGGACTCGAACCTGGTAACTGCAGATTACGAGCCTGATGCGCTATCGACTGAGCCATCCCTGCCTATGTGTAAATCGAGGGATAGGTGAAATAATAAGCATAGCGTGTATTAAATAATGAGAAAAGACACAAAAATCACGAATAATTTAATAAAGTAACAAAAGCACGAATAATCAATGAAGTAACAAAAAGCTGGAAAAAGTAAATAAAGTAACAAAAGATACGATAATTAAATAGAGTCAAAAAAGCATATAATTAGAGTAAAATATACGTAAATGATTAGAGTAAAAATAGAGCGAAAAATTAAATAAAATAACAAAAACACGAATAATTAAATAAAGTAGCAAAAGGCACGAATAATTAGAGTAGAAAAGCTGGTGTAATTAAAGAAGAAGAAAAATTAAAAGGGTAAAAAACGCGAATAATTAGAATAAATAAATATTGTGATCTGTTCGTTTAGCTCATTATGAGGACAAAAGTGCCGCTCAGAGGTAAAAGTAATCCAAAAAAAATCCATAAGAAAGCTTGCACAGGAGCATGGCATCTGCAGAACAACTATGCAACGAATACTAAAGATGCATTTTGTCCGGAAAAAAAGTGTCCCTGTTGCAAGGAACCGTATTGTACATGAATAACTAATTTAAAAGAAACTCGCTATTATTATGAAAATTTTTACCTCTGGTTTCTTGATAAGTTTCCGACACAATTTGCGGAAAGAATTCTTGACAGCATTTTTTAGGACTGTTGGGCAGAGCGCAACAGTCATCGAAGCTTTTAATGTGCATGATAGTAAATTGCTTATCAATTTCTTCCTTTAGGCTTTTCACCAGAGTAGCGTATGTATCCTCAATGTCATGTATGATCGAAAACTTGAACCAGTTGTAATATCGAAGGAGTTCTATAACAGATCTCACAACCTGCAAGACAAAAACAAAAATTAAATTTCGTAAGTAAACAAACGTAGGAAAAAATGTTCATTACGCTTCTACAATAACATTAGTCCATTGATTACAAACATGGTTTATTAACTTATGTCATGGTATGAATGAGAATAAAACCTGAGATTGTGGGTTGGGTTGATTTACCTCTGAGCGGCACTTTTATGCACACCATGGGCTAAATGGCCAGGTCACCAAGACCCCGAAGGCTCAGAGAAGGTTGGGGGAGGAGACCCACTGGGACAGCTGTTGGGAGACAGATGGTAGCCTCCCGTGAAGGCCGTGCACAGGGTATGGCTCTCCCGCACACGGAGGCACGGCTTAACGTACCATCCGACGGACGGCGGCCTTTCCAAGCCCATTGGTGTCCCCTACTGACCATGGCCAAGGCGGGAAATTTTGCGGAGATAAATCTCAACGCTGACCCAGCTGGGACTCGAACCTGGAAACTACAGATTTCGAGTCTGGCGCGCTACCGACTGAGCCCCCCCCCCCGTTCCCCTGAGATTGTGATTGAGATTTAAATGAAAATGGGGGAAAGAGGATCATGGGATAGAAGCACCGGGAGTTGGAACAACTTCCTATTTACATTGGTGGACAAAAGTTACAATTCTATGTTATGTAAATGCGAAGTTAACGCCGAAACTGTATAATTTATAAGGTTTTTTTTTCATTTTTGTGGAAAAATGTGATAGCATATAACGCTCTCCATCAAATATATTAATATCTAGATTTTCAACAATATTTGTTCAGTATTTAATGAGTTATGGAAGTTTCAATATTTAAAAATAACAATGTCATTTCTGAGAAAGTATATAAAATTGATGAATACTGAGAGATTAATTTGCACAACCTTTTAAACTACACATTTATTTTAAATAATTAAATCGTTTGAAATAATAATACTAATTAAGGGCTTAAGTCTGAGATAAATTCTTATGACTGGCATTGTTATTGTTAAATATTTAAACTTCCATAACTCATTAAATACTGAACGAATATTGTGGAAAACCGAAATATTGATAAATTTCGTTGGGATCTTAATCTGCTATCACATTTTTCAAAAAAAAAAAGAAAAAGCATTTAGAAGTTATACAGTTTCGACGTTAGTTTCATTTATATAGCATAGGGTGCTAACGTTTTCCACCAGTGTATATAGCATAGAAGGGTCTCGGTTGTTTTACCTCTGAGCGGCATTTTTTTGCACACAATGAGCTAAATGGTCAGGTCACAAGGATCCTGAAGACTCAGAGAAAGTTCAGGGGTGGAGATCCACTGGATAGCTATTAGGATACAGATGATAGCCTGCAGTCAAAGCCATCCAGCTTGTTCTTTAACGTGCACAAAGTATTGCTCTCCCGCACAGGTGATCACAGCTCAACATCCCAGCAGATGGACTGCCGCCTTTCCAAGGTCATCGGTCTCCCTTACTGACCTACGGTATGGCGAGGAGTTTTACAGAGATAAATATCAACTTTAGCCTAGCTGGGACTCGGACCTGGGAACTGCAGATTGCGAGCCACCGACTGAAACATCTCCGCCCTAGAAGGATATCAGGCCACATTTGGTAATATGGTCTATTTAGAGACTGGTCCATAATGCAAATAAACAGTTTTGTCCATACACAATTTGAAAAGTTTCGATATACGTATCAAAGTTCATAATCTTTAGGGTTAAAATATAAACCATTGATATAAAGCATTTTTAATGTATTGAACACGGATAACAGAGTGCTAAAAACTGACAAGCATTTAAATTTAATAAAAAAACATTTCAGAATAAAAAACACGCGTTTTCATCTCCGCAATTTTTATTTCAATTTTTATTTCTCGATCAGTTTCATTTCCATTAAGTTTCCCCTCTTCAAACTTTACCAAAGAAGATATCCTTGTGTTTTTGTATCTTAATCACTTCCCCTTGTTTTGTTCTAGTTAGAATATTACATTACCACGAAATCCCTTAATGCAAAAGTGGATGGTTTGTTTCGAAATCGAGTCTTGTCCCTTGAGAAGAATTTGTGAAGAACGAACTTGATAGACTGACAATGCCTTCCATTCAAATCCTTAAGGTTGAGAGATACCTTTTGCTGAACGAACTAATTGGAAGATTTTGGTATCCAGTGCGGTCTCCAAGGTGATTACAGTGGCAGAATAACGGGTCAGTACCTTCCAGAACTTCTCCATTGTTTATCGCATAACATGGATTTTGTAGAACCTTGATGATGATAATGCTAGTTGCAAATTCTTGAAGCTTTTAAGCAGGACTTAAAGTAGAAGAAAAGTGCGAAAAGGTTTTAAGAGGGAGACAAGGTTCGGAGAAGGCATTGTTCAAAAGTATACATTTAGAAGCATAGCTAATTAAAATTAGATTTTTGTGAATGATTATTATTCCAAATAAAAATACTTGTTACACGCAAAAAAATCAATGAACAATAATAACAATAAGGTCATCACAAATTACAAAATCACTAGTACATTAATCCTTTTATGCTAATTCGGTAAGAAAGAAAGCGGATTACTTTTACCACATAGCTTTCTTTTCGGAAAATTTTAAGTGTCTACTATTGTTAGAAAAATTTTTAAATGACTAGAAGTTGCGTAAAATAGTGCACACTTTTTACATAAAATAGCTTATACTTTGCAATTTAACATGATTTTTCGAAATAATATTTCATTAGTCGATAGGTTTTCTGCTCTGAGTATTCCACAAACCATAGAACAGGTTAAAAGGCATTTCCTTCTAAATTATCACACGTATATTTGTTATAGGTCATATTCCAGTCATGGTCAATTTCAGTTAGCAGAACGTTTTAGTCGGCACACACGACAAATAATTTCTGCCAGACTTCGTGGGACACTTACATAAATTGCCTGAATTAAAAACGCAAAATTTTCAAATAAAGTAAATGAATTGCATCATTAAACAACAGTTTTTTGTCAAAACGGTTGTTCCACCATATTTTCCCGACACTTAACCAGTCGTGACAAGCATGGGCATCTGCGCAGGGGGAGGGGGTTAAGTGGGTCAGTTCTTCTCCTTCCCCCTTGAAAATGTGATTAAAATTGAATAATATCAGATATATCAAATATAATATCGTTTTTCCTTAATAAATACTTTTCTTTCAGAACATAGGACATTCAGATGAAGCAATAGATGTTTTATGTTTTTTTAAATTATCGCTACAAACACAGTGCTCATGTGTAGTCGCTCAAAAAAGTATCCGAACACTGTGGTTGTTTACAGAATTCAGAAAAAATATCTGGCAAAGATTTTTTAGAAATTAATGATCTGGCAACCTTCGTGTGATAAGGTGAGATTAGTGATCTGGCAACGAAGGTTGCCAGATCACTAATGATTTCTAAAAAAATCTTTGCTAGATATTTTTTCTGAATTCTGTAATCACCCACAGTGTTTGGATACTTTTTTGAGCGACTGGTAGTTGTTTTAGTGAAAATAGTTGCATTTAAAATTAAAAATAAAACAGAGTTGTTTAATAATAGTAATATTTTCTGTTCTTTTTATTTTATAATAAATATAAAAAACATACAAACGTTTGTTTCATAATCGCAATAGTATTTTTAGTCAGTTATTTGGTTGGTAATTATAACTTTTTATTTTAATAAAAAGATTTCAGAAAAAATCTAAGTAAAAACAATTATTTTATATACAATTGAATTTTTTTGGGAATTCCCGATAATACAGATATTCGATTCTCGAGAAATTAAAAATGTCGAAAATTCAGAAACTCTGTGTTTTCTTTCTGCTGAGGTCTCTCGTCTTCCTCACAGACCTACTCTGTGGCGTATAAAATGTAAACTGACAGGTTCCTATCAGAACTATGCGGCAAGCAGCTGCTTGAGGGGATATTTTTTAATATATGCAAAAACGTTTTTCCCCCTCTTTGTTTTCTTATGTCAGTTGTATTATTTTATAATGTATGTGATTGTTGCATTTGAAACTGCGCTCATTAAGAACGGCTCGATTTAATTATTTCTGCCCCTGGAGCAACAATTTATATTTGCCTCACATGAAACTTTTGCCCTCCCCCCTCGAAAATCACTTTGTCTCCATTTGAAAAAAAAAAAAACTTCGCACCCATGGTAACGAATTACATATATGTATTTCATCACCTGTGTTTCAACAAATCTTTGGAAAAAACTATTATGACACAAAATGGTGTGAAATATTCTAGCTTTCATACACTCATTAAATACTGAACGTTGGAATCTTTTTAACTAAGAATTTTTATAGACTGAAGTGTTTCTCTAGTATAAAAAACATAACGGAAGGTGAGACACAGACAAGCGATTAGATGAGACCGTAACCAACTGAAATTACGTGTTCCGATTTTTTACATTTTTTAGAAATTATTTCATCCAAATCTCCAATATTTTTGCTCTTTTGTTTAGTGGCATGAAATATTTTTTTTTAAATATATCAGTACAAACATTTTTTTTTTATTTCTGTTCTGGTAATTCAAATTCTTCGAGATATTGAGATGATCTCAGGTCCCCCCTTCTCGTACCGTTGCTAAACTTCAACCTGAGCTTTCCATAAAAACTTTATTTTAAAAATTACACAGGTCGAATTTAACCCATTAGTGACATAACATGGTGTTGGCAAATTTTGGACATTTTGTCTATGCAGATATTTTTCTACTGCGTCTCTACATACATATGATCTACATAGATATCCGTTGTATGAAGACGAAATCTTACGGGCTTGGTTTTGAGAGTAAGCATTCAAATTTCTCTATTTAATATATTTGTAGCAATAAATTCCCCTTTTTTTAATCATGCCAAATGACAATTGGGATTTTTACTGTCGCCAGTCCGTAAAACCATAATATGAAGTGTGTACGGATATGCAAATATTTTTTTTTCCGTAAGTGATATTTTAATGGTAGAAGTAAAAAAAAACAACACAAACTATAAAAAGGAATAATAATGATTCAGAAAAACACAATATCCAATAATCAGTCGATTTTACTCTTTTTTTATATATGTGACTGGTGTTGGCTCAGTCGGTAAGGCGCAAAGATCGTAATCTGTAGTTTCCAGGTTCGAGGGGATGGGGGGGGGGGGTGACTAAGTCGGTAGCACGCCAGGCTCGTAATATGTAGTTCGTAGGTTCGAGCCTCAGCTGCACCAGCGCTAAGATTTATCTTCGCAAAATTCTCCCGTCCAGCCATCGATCAGTAGGGGACACTGATGGACTTGGAAAGGCTACCATCCATCGGATGAGGCGTAAAACCGTTGCTCCGTGTGCGGGAGAGTCATATCCTCTGCACGTTAAAGAACATACTGGATGGCTTGGACGGGAGGCTACCATCAGTTTCCTGTCCAGTGGGCCTCTGCGCCTTTGGGGCACGTGGGACCACTGATATTTAGCCCATTGTGTGCGAAAAAGGTCTACTCAGAGGCAAAACAACCCAACCTAGGTTCTAGTTCCACCTGTGCTAGCGTTGAGATTTATATCCAATAAACCTCTGCCAGAAAGGGGTTGGTTGGGTTGTTTTACCTCCGAGCGGCACTTTTTTGCACACCATGGGCTAAATGGCCAGGTCACATGGACCCCGAAGGCTCAGATAAGGTTTGGGGAGGGGACCCACTGGAACAGCTGTTAGGAGACAGATGGTAGCCTCCCGTCAAGGCCATCCAGCGTGTTCTTTAACGTGCATAGGGTATGGCTCTCCCGCACACGGGACCACGGCTTAACGTCCCATCCGACGGACGGAGGCCTTTCCAAGCCCATCGGTGTCCCCTACTGACCGTGGGCAGGGGGGGATTTTGCGGAGATAACTCAACGCTGACCCAGCTGGGACTCGAACCTGGGAACTACAGATTACGAGCCTGGCGCGCTACCGACTGAGCCATCCCCGCCTCTCCAGAAAGGGGATAACGAAGAGCTTGGAAAGGCCGTCGTCCGTCAGATAGAACGTAAAGTCAGCGTGTAGGAGAGCCATAACTTGTGCACGTTAGAGAACACCCTGAATGGGGTTGACGGGAGGTTTCCACCTCTCTCCTAGCAGTTGTCCAGTGGAGCTTCCCCAAACTTGGGTCCTTGTAACCTGGACATTTAGCCCATTGTTTAAAAAAAATTGTAGCTCAGAGGTAACCCGACCGAACTTTAGTTTTGAACTTGTTTGGCCATTATAATCTTAGTTGCTAATGCGCCATAAAACCTCAAACAAATAAACCATAATTACAAATAAAGTGTAAGACAGTATTAACATAAGTGCATCCTTCACGTTAGGTTGCACAATGAGATGCTACAGCTGCTTTCCTTTGCTATGAATGAAATTATTCAGAGCAGTAAAGAAAAACACCAGGGGTATAAATAACACTTAGATCCATTGACACGATGCCAAAGTTCACGAGCCCCTTTCTGAAACAGGAAACCGTTTCGCTGGACAAATTGCGATGACAATATTGGTTTTCCGTTGCACCCTTGAAGATTAATGAAATAATGGTAGGGCGGACACGGGCTTCTAATTACAGGAGTCGTCGTCGCATTTCCCGGAATGCTGAACAACCCCCCTGTCACAGATGGGTCATTTCTTTCCGCCAATAATATGCCGTACTAAGAGAGAATTGTCCTCCGACGTTGATGTATTAACGTTCCTGTGCCTAGGGTACTTTCTAGAGGAAGATGAGCAAATCACCGTTAATGAGAGAATTTTCTTATTGACTCAACACCGAATTTGAGTGAAAATCAACAAGAAAGTTTTACTGTTAAAAGATAAATAGTTATGCAAAGATTTATAGATTTTATACGTTGAGGAATTATTGTTTTATGTCGGACTACTTAATTTCATCTCATACCGATAAGATGCTATCTTTTTTTAACTTTATGGATATTTTTTTTATGTTTTTGCAGGAAAGACGTAAAATAAAAAACTCACCTAACGAATTTATAGTGTTAAATTGGGTCGTTTTAATGTCTGAGCTAATTACATGGTCAGGTTAGAAGCATGGGTGTAGGGAGGTATTTTTTATGGGGGTGGGAGGGGCGAAAGAAACAGAATTTATGTTTCGAGATAAAAATATTGAGTCGAGTAGTTCGTTAATGCGCGCATTTGCGAGCAATCATGCTTACATGGTAAACACAATGCAACTAAGGATGAGCGAAAACAAAACGAAAAATAGGGAATTTATTATTGAAAATAGATGTCAAAATGTTTTTTCATATTAATAAATAATATACTTTCGAAAACAAAAGAAAAAGTAAAAATTGAAAATTATATTTCCTTAAGGAAGAAGCGATATTAAGTTTTGCTACTCTTTCATTTTTCAACACAAATGTTTCTATCGAGTTCTCCAGAGAAGGGGCTGGAACTACTTTTCTTGCCAATCCCTGCCATTGGCCATGATTCTAATTTCTCATAAAAGGGGCTGGAACTACTTTTCTTGCCACTCCCTGTCATTGGCCATGATTCTAATTTCTCATAAAAGGGGCTGGAACTACTCTTCTTACCACTCCCTGTCATTGGCCATGATCCTAATATCTCATAAAAGGGGCTGGAACTACTTTTCTTGCCACTCCCTGCCATTGGCCATGATTCTAATTTCTCATAAAAGGGGCTGGAACTACTTTTCTTGCCACTCCCTGCCATTGGTCATGATTCTAATTTCTCATAAAAGGGGCTGGAACTACTCTTCTTGCCACTCCCTGCCATTGGTCATGATTCTAATTTCTCATAAAAGGGGCTGGAACTACTTTTCTTGCCACTCCCTGCCATTGGCCATGATTCTAATTTCTCATACAAGGGGCTGGAACTACTTTTCTTGCCACTCCCTGCCATTGGTCATGATTCTAATTTCTCATAAAAGGGGCTGGAACTACTTTTCTTGCCACTCCCTGTCATTGGCCATGATTCTAATTTCTCATAAAAGGGGCTGGAACTACTCTTCTTCCCACTCCCTGCCATTGGTCATGATTCTAATTTCTCATAAAAGGGGCTGGAACTACTTTTCTTGCCACTCCCTGCCATTGGTCATGATTCTAATTTCTCATAAAAGGGGCTGGAACTACTTTTCTTGCCACTCCCTGCCATTGGCCATGATTCTAATTTCTCATAAAAGGGGCTGGAACTACTTTTCTTGCCACTCCCTGCCATTGGTCATGATTCTAATTTCTCATAAAAGGGGCTGGAACTACTCTTCTTGCCACTCCCTGCCATTGGTCATGATTCTAATTTCTCATAAAAGGGGCTGGAACTACTTTTCTTGCCACTCCCTGCTATTGGACATGATTCTAATTTCTCATAAAAGGGGCTCGAACTACTTTTCTTGCCACTCCCTGCCATTGGCCATGATTCTAATTTCTCATAAAAGGGGCTGGAACTACTTTTCTTGCCACTCCCTGCCATTGCCCATGATTCTAATTTCTCATAAAAGGGGCTGGAACTACTTTTCTTGCCACTCCCTGCCATTGGCCATGATTCTAATTTCTCATAAAATGGCTGGAACTACTTTTCTTGCCACTCCCTGCCATTGGTCATGATTCTAATTTCTCATAAAATGGCTGGAACTACTTTTCTTGCCACTCCCTGTCACTGGCCATGATCCTAATTTCTCATAAAAGGGGCTGGAACTACTTTTCTTGTCACTCCCTGCCATTGGCCATGATTCTAATTTCTCATAAAAGGGGCTGGAACTACTTTTCTTGCCACTCCCTGCCATTGGCCATGATTCTAATTTCTCATAAAAGGGGCTGGACCTACTTTTCTTGCCACTCCCTGCCATTGGCCATGATTCTAATTTCTCATAAAAGGGGCTGGAACTACTTTTCTTGCCACTCCCTGCCATTGGCCATGATTCTAATTTCTCATAAAATGGCTGGAACTACTTTTCTTGCCACTCCCTGTCACTGGCCATGATCCTAATTTCTCATAAAAGGGGCTGGAACTACTTTTCTTGTCACTCCCTGCCATTGGCCATGATTCTAATTTCTCATAAAAGGGGCTGGAACTACTTTTCTTGCCACTCCCTGCCATTGGCCATGATTCTAATTTCTCATAAAAGGGGCTGGAACTACTTTTCTTGCCACTCCCTGCCATTGGCCATGATTCTAATTTCTCATAAAAGGGGCTGGAACTACTTTTCTTGTCACTCCCTGCCATTGGCCATGATTCTAATTTCTCATAAAAGGGGCTGGAACTACTTTTCTTGCCACTCCCTGCCATTGGTCATGATTCTAATTTCTCATAAAAGGGGCTGGAACTACTTTTCTTGCCACTCCCTGCCATTGGCCATGATTCTAATTTCTCATAAAATGGCTGGAACTACTTTTCTTGCCACTCCCTGCCATTGGCCATGATTCTAATTTCTCATAAAAGGGGCTGGAACTACTTTTCTTGCCACTCCCTGCCATTGGCCATGATTCTAATTTCTCATAAAAGGGGCTGGAACTACTTGTCACTCCCTGCCATTGGCCATGATCCTAATTTCTCATAAAAGGGGCTGGAACTACTTTTCTTGCCACTCCCTGTCATTGGCCATGATCCTAATTTCTCATAAAAGGGGCTGGAACTACTTTTCTTGCCACTCCCTGCCATTGGCCATGATTCTAATTTCTCATAAAAGGGGCTGGAACTACTCTTCTTGCCACTCCCTGCCATTGGCCATGATCCTAATTTCTCATAAAAGGGGCTGGAACTACTTTTCTTGTCACTCCCTGCTATGATCCTAATTTCTCAGAAAAGAGAAGGAAAAAAAATCTCAATTCAGTCTCACAATTCTCAACGTTGGTGCAGGTGGTGCTCGAACCTGAGATGGACAACTGTTAGGAGACAGATGGAAGTCTCATCTTGGCTCTCAACGTTCATAGGGTATGTTCTCCTCTGCATGTGACCACGGTTTAACGTACCGTCCGAAGGAAGTGCCTTTCCAACTCAGGAAAGGCAGTTTGGGAGTCAGCAGAGAAAATCTCAATTATGCGACAGTTGGATTGTTTTACCTCTGAGTGACATTTTTGCACACAATGGGCTAAATGGCATGTCACAAGGTATCCGAAGTTTCCGAGAAAGTTGAGGGGGAGGGAACACACTGGATAGCTTTTAGAAGACAGTTCATATCCTCCCGTCACTGCCATCCAATGTGTTTTGAATGTGCACAGTGTAATGGCTCTCCTGACACTCATGGTTGTAATTTGCCAGATTCGAAATTCGAGAATTTGGGTTTTGTTCAATTTGAGCAAAGAAGCTCTTAGTTTACTCCTTTATTTAATAGACTACACACAAGGACTTAACGTCTCATCTGATGGATGGCGACGTTTCAAGTCCATCGGTGTCCCCTCTCTCATTGAGGGTAAGTGCGGATTAGCGGAGATAAATCTCAACGCTGATCCAGTTGGAACTCGCACCTGGAAACTACAGCTTAGGAGCCTGATGCAGTACCGACAAAGACAAAAAGGTGGACAATGATTCTGTTCTATGATATGTTGGATATAAGTGACTAAACTCTTTCATTTGGTTACATCTGAATTCAAATTGGAATCACGAGATAAATTACAAGTGAAGATTGTTTATCTACGGAATTGATAAATCTATTACTAAGCAAACATGAAAAGACATGCTACAATTTCTCGGACATCTTTAGCTCTTCGAAAAGGGTTGGGTTGTTTTACCTCTGAACGGCACTTTATGCACACAATGGGCTAAATGGCCAGGTGACAAGCAACCCAAGGCTTAGATATAAGGTTGGGAGGAGGAGACCCACTGGACAACTTTTGGGAGACAGATTGTAGCCTCCCGTCAAAGACATCTAGTGTGCTCTTTAACGTGCCCAGGGTATGACTCTTCCAGACCCTGTGCACATTAGCTACGGCTTAACGTCCGATCAGACGGACGGCTGCCTTTCCAAGCCCATCGGTGTGCTCTACTGACCACGGGCCGGACGTGGAGTTTTGCGGAGATAAATTTCAACATTGGCCCAAGCAAGACTCGAACCTGAAAACCGCAGATTAGAGATTGGCGCGCTACAGACTGAGCCAAATCCGCCCCACTCGAAAAGATGTAGAGTGGTCGGTGTCCACACTGTGAAATCTCAATTGAAATGCTTTTCATTTATTTACACATTCGTCCATTGTGTCTCAAAACTGATGGATTATTGACGTAAAATATTTTTTTCTGAACATCACACTAATATTCAAACTAATTAAGCGTGAATGAACATAAAATTAATTTTCGTATTTTGATAACATCTCATCTACTATACCACTAAAACGGTGAGGGGATCACCAGTGACCCAAATGGTATTCATTTGTAAGTAGAAAAAATTACTTACAAATTCATTGTTAAAAATTAAAAATTGTTAAAAATTGAAAATTACAAATGAATAGCAAATGGTATTCATTTGTGAGTGAAAAATGGTATTCATTTGTAAGTGAAAAATGGTATTCATTTGTAAGTGAAAAATGGTATTCCCTGTAACAAAAAAAATTATATTGGTAAGGTTAACCTTGAGAAAAGGTTATTATTAGCGTGAAATCAGTTAAAACATCTAATATTAGATCTCATTCTTTGAATGGCATCTCAGACATCTTCCAGAGCAACAAAATAATTGTGAAGTCAGGGTATCTGTTTCAGTTGAGGAATATTCATCAATTTGTTCATTCAAGGCACTCAAGTGTAAAATCATCAAGGTTTCAGCCATTTTTTTGTATCTCAAAGAACACATCAAACCTTGCCTAACGTTCAAAGTAATATATCTTTCAAACCACTGGCCTAGAAAGGTGAAGGGGCCAAAATCGTCAATATCTGCAATTCTCAGGTTGGATATTTCTTTGCCAGCAGTAAGATTTGTCTCCAACTATTAACCCTCCCTGCTCTCTGTGAGAAAGGGGATGCCAATAGACTTAGAAAGGTCGTGGTCTATCGAATGGGATGTAAAGTGTGGCCCTGTGCCCATTAAAAAACACGCTAGATGACTTTGACGGGTTGGGTCATTTTACTTCAGTGCGGATCTCTTTGGCACACAATGGGCTAAATGGCCAGATCAAAGTATTCCAAGGCCTCAGAGAAAGTTGGTGAAAAAAGACACACTGAACAGCTGTTAGGAGATGGATGGGAGTCTCCAGTTAGCGCAGTCGTTAGCGGGCCAGGCTCGCAATCTGCAGTTCCCAGATCCCACATGGGTCAGCTGACCTTGACGTTCAGATTTATCTTCACAAATCACCGCTCCCTACCCTCGGTCATAAAGGGGGCACCAATAAACTTAGAAAGACTGCCGTTCGCCAGATGAGATGCTAAGATGTTGCTCTTTGTAGGGGAGAGCCATACCCTGTGCACGTTAAGAATATGCTGGATGGCTTTGACGGAGGCTACCATCTGTCCTAATAGCTGTACAGTGGGTTCCTTACCCCCAACATTCTGAGCGCTCAGGTCCTTGTGACCTGGCCATTTAGTCCATTGTGTGCAAAAGAGTGCCTCTCGAGGTAAAATAACCCAGCAACCCGTTAACGCCATCCAGAGTCTCCTTTAATGTGCATTTGGCATGGATCTCCTGCATAAAGGTCCATGGCTTTACATCCATCAGACAGATGACGTCCTTTACAAGTCCATCGTTGTCTCTTTTTTCACCAAAGACAGAGTTGGATTTTAGCTGCGATAAATCTCAAAGTTGCTCCAGGATCGACTCGAACCTAAGAACTACAGATTATGAGCCTGGCGCGCTACCTACTGAGCTAACCCCCGCCCCCAGACCTCAGCTGCAGTCTTTCAACTATCGACCAGCTGTTCAGTAGAGGTCCTTCCCCAAACTCCTCTGAATACTTGTGGCTTGAACATTTAGCCTAATGTGTGCAAAAAAGTGACGCTCAGAGGTAAACAACTCAAAAACTCTGGTCTAGATATAGATTACAATACGACGAAACAGATTACAGGGCAAAACATTCTGCCCTGTAATATATTCTATTTACATTCTCTTCTGAGATCCCTTTATCTAGTTTTAATGAAGCAATTTAAAAGACGAAAAAAAATAACACGATTAAATAGGAACCGAAAGTTTATTATTTATTTAAAGCAAAACTTATCTTAAGGGGAACACTCAGCAGAAATAGAACATTCAGAAAGGAGGATATTCAGGAACTTCAATAGCTTCTGACAATCAGGCTCGAAATTTAAGAGATTTTTCAATTCCAGAGTTTGGGTTTTCGTCAATTTGGGCAAAGAAGCTATAAGTTTGCTCTTTTATCTTATCGTTAATGAGGTCGATTATATCTCTGTGAATGCTGGAATTTCTTATGAACAAGCAGCAGAAGTAACTGGACGAACAACTTGCATTGTATGATACTTTCGGTATTACAGCATCGCATAAAGATCACATAGGAGAATGAGTCTAAAATGGTCTTATATAGAAGTATTATTATTTATACTCGAGAGTGAAGCACTTGGCTCAGGTTAGATAGTTTAATTTGCAACTAGTGCCATGAGCTTTTTCTCTATATTAGAAATATGTGGCCGGTTTATTAGATAAGGTGATTCCAATATACTTAGCACTATTTTTTCAGTGTATGTTTTTGTTAAAGATGTAAACTTCTACATCTTCAACAAAAACGTAAGGATTTTAGGTATTTTTATTAATAGTGAAGTGAAGGGCTATTTTACTTGGATTAATTTTGTTTATCCAGGTGGTAATCCACATTTCAATTTTAATGATCATTTGTTGAAGATTTCCCGTGAGACTTCCATACTAAGCGAGAAGGTAATGAATAATGAATGACGTAAAGATAGCTTTACATGCTGACGATGCATGAGTCAATGCTGGAATATTCAAAAAATGACAAAGACATTGAAGAGGATAGATCTTAGTAAAGAGCATTGAAGCCTTCCAAGAAATATTTTAATACTCGATTTTGTACTTTGGAATTTGACTTGAAATATTTTATTTGAATGGTACTAATTAATAAGACGAATTGAAGATAAAGGAAATTTGAAGTCTTCAAAATTAGTTGCTTCTACGGCTCCTATTAATTAATAAATAAGGTTCAGCGCAGAAAATAGGGAATCGACCCTGGGAACTGCAGATTAAGAACGTTGCGGTTACTGACCGATCCATTCCCCTAGCTCTGAAACGTTTCAGATAACTATTTACTAAATGTAGACTTTTAAAGCTTTTAAATATGTTACCACTTATTCTTACAGACGGAGTTTATTTTCTCACCATTTTTTTTAAAAGAAAAAAATATTTATATAATAAAACAAAAAACACATCTTTTTGAACTTCAGTGATTAATTTTGGTTCAAAGAAATTAATTATAAGTCAATCCTAGTATCTTACGCACTTTGTTAATTAGTGAGCAAGTTATCAGCCTCGAATCACATTGTAGAAACTTTCCTCTTATCTTTTTACTTTCATTTTAGGCTATTTATTCAAATGCTTCGGAAATGGCAAATTAAGAGATAATTGAATCGCCGCTTTCGGTCACGGAATATTCTCATTTTGTTCTCGGTAAATGAGGACTCTTATTTAATTTGAATCGAGAGATTCAATTATTTGAGAAATTTCTATTTCCTTTGTGTCATAATGGTAAATAACTATAGAGAGAGAAATGAACTAATGCAAAGAGAAATGACTAAATAAATAAAAAAAAAAACACCACGTTGCTATTGTATCTCATACTTATTTAATTTTCTTTGAACTACTGATGATATATATATATCTGCTTAAAATATAACTGAAACTTTTGAAAGTATGAAATTTTCATTCCCATGCAGGTTTACCTAATAAAATTTCAATACCATTCGATTCAGGAAGTTAGTATGATATTAGGGTGAAAAAGTAAACTTTTGTTTTAGAAGTGGATGATTACAGCCTATTTTTGTTCAGTAGGGGACACCGATGGGTTTGGAAAGGCCGCCGTCCGTCAGATGGGACATTAAGCCATGGCCCCGTGTGTGGGAGAGACATACCCTGTGCACGTTAAAGAACACGCTGGATGGCCTTGACGGGAGGCTACCATCTGTCTCCCAACAGCTGTTCCGGTGGGTCCTCTCCCCCAACCTTCTCTGAGCCTTCGAGGTTCTTGTGACCTGACCATTTAGCCCATGGTGTGCAAAAAAAGTGCCGCTCATAGGTTAAAGAACCCAACCCAACCCTATTTTAGCTCATTTTTTAGGAAAAAAAAAACCCTAACATTTTCTCTTTATCGTTTCTGTGTCAGTTGATATTCAATGTTTTTGTGCTTAGAGAAAATATAAAAATTATTTTAGGGTTGGGTAGGTTACTGATAATACGCTAAAAACTTGAATTTTTCATTCGTATGTCAGGTTTGTGCAGTAAGGTTTCTATATCAATCGATTCAGAAGGTAAGTCTCTTGGATATAGGTGTGTAAAAAATGAACGTTTCAGTAGTGGCGAATCACAATCATTTTAAATCATTTTCGGAAAAATAACGAGTTAATAGTTTCACTTTGTTGTCTGTCTGTCAAAATGTCTAAAAAAAAACCAAATGAATAATCAATCAGTAGCAAATACACAGAGTTGCCTATTGACAGAAAAGTAAATAAATCGTTTTGTGGAAAACTTGAACCTAGATAGACGTGGGTTCGGGTCCCGCGCATGTGCAAAACTGATATTTTTTACATAAACTATTTATTGATTTAACGACTTATGTTATCAACAGGTAACCATGTGAATTTACATTTGATTGATTATTAAATTAATAATGCTTTAAGCATGAGTGACTTTCTTATATATGTTTTATTCAGAGCAACATTAAAAAACTGAAGTTGTCTTCCCCGATCATAGATGGCGCCATGGGCGACACATAGGGACGATTTTATAAGTCACGTTAGTTGATATGTGACAGAAGCTGGTGCTAGTTTAGTGGTTAGAACACTCTGATGTGAATCTGGAGATACGTGGGTTCAAATCCCGCGCATCTGCAAAAATGATTTTTCCCCCCACAAAACTATTTAAAACAATTGAATGTTGACAGAGATAATTTAAAAATCTCTTTATCTTAGATACAACGCCCTGCGACGTTAGGAAAAAGGAAAATGCGAAACATTTAAAGAATATTTATTCCACTTCATTGAACACTAAACTTCCTTTGGACAAAGCCGCAGGATATCAGTAACTCAGTTGAACAGCAGTATTTTCTCACTATGGGGGTGAAAGGGTCGAGCCACAAGGATTGGACTTGACCCTGGAGGGTCGGTAAATCTCTAGGCAGTCAAGAAGCAGGCTGTTGTGGAACGATCTATCATATTTTTAAAATATTATGCCATAAAATTATACTTATGTGTCGTGTGTGAGCTGTAAGGAGTTTACGTTGGCAGCAAAGATTCACCACCTGACCATAATGGAACTTGGGAGAACGCAAATTTTTGTTTTAAGAGATAAAAAATTATTTTTATGTTTCATTCGATTGTAGCAAGAATGTAAAGGACAAAATTGGCCACGCTACCTCTTACATACCTTCCCATTCTCGAAATCAAAAACTTGGTCCCCATTGACCAGGGACGGGGGTGGTTCAGTCGGTAGCGCGCCAGGTTCGAGTCCCAGCTGTGTCAGCGTTGAGATTTATCTCCGCAAAACTCCCAGCCCTGCCCACAGTCAGCAGGGGACGCCGATGGGATTGGAAAGGTCGCTGTCTGTCAGATGAGACGTTAAGCCGTGGCCCCGTGTGCGGAAGAATCATACCCTGTGCACGTTAAAGAAGACATTGGATGGTCTTGACGGAAGACTACCATCTGTCTCCCAACAGCAGTTCCAGTTGGTCCTCTCCCCAACCTTCTCTGAGGCTTCAGGGTCCTTGTGACCTGGCCATTTAGCTCATGGTGTGCAAATAGTGCCGCTCAGAGGTAAAACAACCAACCAACCAATAGCCAGGTCACAAGGACCTCGAAGGCTCAGAGAAGGTTGGGGAGGGGACCCACTAGAACAGCTGTTAGGAGACAGATGATAGCCTACCGTCAAGGCCATCCAGTGTGTTTTTTAACGTGCACAGGGTATGGCTCTCCCGCACACTGGTCCATGGTTTAACGTCCCATCCGTTGGACGGCGGCCTTTCCATGCCCATCGGTGTCCCCTACTGACCGTGGACAGAGCGGGGAGTTTTGCGGAGATAAATCTCAACGCTGACCCAGCTGGGACTCAAGCAATTGTGATGAAAAAATAATGATAGAACTCTGACATATTGTACCTAAGAAAAACCGTGTCGTAGATCACGTAAAAAAATCCCAAATTTAACCTTAATGTTTCCTTTAAGGTTAAATAGAGGTCACATAGCGGTTAAAATAGGAGTCACGTAGAGGTCAATTTTGAACTAAGAGTGCTAGAAACTCGAAAATTGATGTGTAGAGATTATTCAAGTCGCAGATATTAGAAACGTTATGAAATTTTAGATCGCTGGGGAAGGGGCTTTGGGGTCAAAGGTCAAATTTCGATCTGCTTGTGCTAGAGAGCTAAAAATTGGTGCCTACGAATATTTCAGCTCTTAGAATTCAGAAATGCTGCGAAATTTCGGATCTGATGGGTGTTAGGAGAAATTGAGGACAAAAGTCAAATTTCAATAATTTGGTACTAAGGAGCTAAAAATTGGTACCTTGAGATATTTCGCATTATAGATATCAGTAATATTAAGAAATTTCAGATTCAGTGTTGCGTTCAAGGCCAAATAGATTTCAGAGTGAATGCCTAGAAATCAAGAGGCAGCTGTTAATTTTTAATAATACATATACCTGTTTCTAGTTGAAATCGATTATCCGGATTTTTGATTATCCAAACTACATATATCCCCAGTTCATGCGAATAATTGATTTTTTTTACTGTATTTAAATAATGCTTATTCACCGCATTAAGAATTTTCATCTATCTCTAAAAACAAAAGCCACCCACCCACGGTCTAAGGCAGGGGTGGGCAAATAGCGGCCACGGGCCACTTTCGGCCCGCTAAGAGTTTTTTGTGGCTCGCCAAGACAGTCAGAAAAATCCGCCTTGAACCGAGATTTCCTTCCCGTGCGCGACCGAAGATTCGTCTCGTATTTTCCACTAGGACGGCCACGTCAATACGCATGCGCAGTGTAGATACGTAAACAATTGCCCACACCTGGTCTAAGGGATTAAATTGCTGCTATTAGTATAATCTCTTTAAGCATCACATTCTTCACTCATAGCACCAAATTTCAAATTTCTAGCATGAATTATCATTTTTTAAATTTTGCAATATTTCTAAGTTCAGCAACATCCTAAGGGTAAAAATTAAGATTATTGGAAGAGTCGGAAAATGGGTTGGGTTGTTTTACTTCTGAGCTGTATTTTTTTGCACGCAATGTGTCCAAGTGACTAGGTCACAAGAAACCTAAGGGCTCAGAGAAGTCTGGGGAAGGGGACTTAAGGAATACACGTTAGGAGACATACGGAAGCCTCTTGTCAATGCATCTAGCATGTTCTTCAACGTTCACAGAGTATGGTACAGTCGCTCAAAAAATATCCGAACACTATGGTTGTTTACAGAATTCAGAAATAATATATGGCAATGAGTTTTTTAGAAACTAGTGATTTGGAACCTTCGTGTAAGTACACGAAGATTGCCAGATCACTAATTTCTAAAAAAAAAACGTTGCCAGATATTTTTTTCTGAATTCTGTAATCAACTGTAGTGTTCGAACACTTTTTTGAGCGACTGTAGGTGGTCATATTATTTTGATACTAGATCGTGTGGGCTCACTCACGGAAATATTGAGCGTGTGCAGTTACCGTTCACAGCAAACTGGAGCGTGTGCAGTTGCTGTACACACTCCAGATATTTTTCCTGAATTCTGTAATCATGTGACACGAAGGTTACCAGATCACTAATTTCTAAAAAAAATCCTTGCCAGATGTTTTTTTTCTGAATTCTGTAATCAACCGTAGTGTTCGAATACTTTTTTGAGCGACTGTACCTCTGCACACGGAGCCTCAGCTTAACATCCTAACCAACGGATGGCGACTCTTCCTAGTCCCTGGGTGTCCTCTTTCTGATCGACGGGAAAGGTTGTGCTGTTTGTTGGGGAGCGATAAATATTTCGACTCTGACACAGGTGGGAACTGCAGATTACGAATCTGGCACTCTTCCTACTGAGCCAACCCTCACCACCAGAAAATAAGAATCGTAATATTTCATCAGAAAATATCCGACCCCTCAAAAAAAAATCAGTTTGCTTTAGTCTAAAATTTTTAGGAATTTTCAGAATTCTTGCACTTGGATTCTATCAAATGAAACTAAGCTTCTGATTGTTAATGTAGTCATTATTTTGGTTATATTTAAATGTATTTGTGTTTTACATATTTTCATCGGAGAAGACGCTGCTGTAAGTCGGAGGATACTAAAGAAGAATTCTCTGACGGCTCGAGTCTCAAAACAGCTCAGATGACTTCGTGCTAATAGTTTTATTTTTTAAATTTTGTTTATAATTGTGAAAAAAAAGGAAGTTTTAAAAATTATGCTTACTTTCGTTTTGACATTTAATCAGCTCTTAGTCATTAAAATTAATGAATATCATCCAGCCTTTAATAATTAAAATTAATGAACATCATCCAGCCTTCAGTAATTAAAATTAATGACCGAAAAAGCTTTTATTATTCATGATGATGTTATTCAAAAATTTTCAGTTTCAGTGTATTATTTTAATATTTTTCGTTCGAAGCATCATTAAACTTTTAATTCTTGTTTTCAAACAATTGCAATTATTTTAAAGTTGTAATGTTCTACATACTATCATACGAAGGATTACGAAGAGTTTATCGCCAATGGTTTTCACACTGCCATACTAAAACATTTATAGAGTGTTATCCCAGAGGCAATCGAACTTCGAAGTTCTATTACTTCAAAAACATGAATTTACTGAAAAATGTGATTAAAGATAAAGATCATAAGAAAATCTTTTTAAATCTCGATTTTCAACAATATTTGTTCGGTATTTAAAAAAAAGTTATGGAAACTAGAATATTTAACAAGAATTGATCTTGTTTTAGAAAAATATCATTCAAAATTTCCTGATATTGAAATAATCACTACACAAACGTCTAAAGTGCATATTTATTTTATTAAGTGCTTTGAAACAATGCTTATTATTTAAGTTTTAATAAATTTCTGAGAAAAAAGTTTACGACTCATTACTGTTGTGCAATATTTTAGCTTCTCTTAAAATTGGGAACGAATATTGTTGAAAATGAGATTTAAATAGATTTGATTACGATCTTTATTTTCAGTCACATGTTTCTATTAAATGGATATTTTAGAAGTTACAGAGCTACGAAGTTAATATAAAACCCGAAGAGGAATATTTTGATAGTGTATTGCATATATTATGATGTGCATATATTACTATGAGTTCGGTCTCCTGAATTTGAGACCGAACTCATCGTTAGAAGATATTTTACTTACAATGTGCGCAATGTTATTATATGTCCGCCGAAAGACTTGTTCGAGGAAATCTTCCAAACAGTAACAAATATTTACAATCTTTCACTGATTGGAATATGGTCCTTGGAGGGGAAGAGCAAAAGTATCGGGGCCTCATATGGAGGACCAGAAAGGAAATAGAGTTTTAAAGTTTATCAACTCAAATGATCTTGACATTTCAAACGATCCAAACAGCTGTCGTACATTCTCAGGTAGCAGATGAAAACGTTGACAAGATATTACATTGCAGAGAGTTATAGTTCAAGATTTAGTGTCAGAGTGGTCAGTAGATGAAGAAGTTAGCTGTAGAGACTACGCATATACTCGTTTTAATTTAAATTTTGATAGAATTACAAGTACTCGAAGACTTAGATACTGAATAAAATCTAAATTGGATCGATTTAAAAAGGGTTTGTCAAATAAATTGTCAGAAACTTTTCTTGGGGAGATTGTAGCTCAACAAGATATTGATCAATATGTAATTAGAGTCACAGAAATAGTTCAGAAACTGTGTGAAGAGAACTTGAAGCTCCCAAAGGAAAAGATAGAATTAAACCATAAATGAGTCCCATGGTGGACTCCAGAATTAATAGAAAAGATAGTAAGGAATAAAACAAGACAATTTGAACGTTTTACTCAGATGGATCAGCGTGATTGGTTGAGTTGTGTTGTTGTGTTGTTTTTACCTCTGAGCTGTACTTTTCTGCACGAATTGGTCTGAATGACCAAGTCACAAGGACCTCTAGGACTGAGAGAAGTTGAGTACAGCTGTTAGGGGCAGATCGAAATCTCTCATTAAGGCCATCCAGCATGTTCTTTAACGTGCAGAAGATATGGATGGCTCTATCCCGCACACGGGGCGACGGCTTAACGCCCCCTGATGGACTTGAAAAGACAGACTGACGGATGCCTTTTCAAGCCCATCAGTGTCCTCTATTGACCGAGGGCAGGGCGGGAAGTGTTGCGGACATAAATCGGAAGCTGACCCAGGCGGGACTCGAACCTGGGAACTGCAGATTATAAGACTAGCGCGCTTACAATTAGCTAGTCCCGCTCCGATGATCGGTTGAAAGAAGACTATAAATTACATGTAGCAAAATTTAAAAGAAATATAAATGTAGAAAAGAATAATAGCTGAAAAAAGCTATATGATGTAGTAACAAAATAATGTCCTTTTGCATTACATTTTCGAATAGCTGAAGAAGAATCAAGTAGAGCATTGAAATCATCCTCTGTTTATCAAGAGAATGGTTCTCTCATAAAGGACGCGAGAGAATCACTATACAGATTAATGGAATAACATTTCCCAGACGATCATATATCAGAACATAATGAGTTCATAGAAGATTAGAGACTAGTCTAGAAGACATCCAAATACACTACATGATGAATTGTTTACTGTCACTGAGATAGAGCAATGTTAGAATCGATGAATAAAGGGAGAGCTCCAGGCTTGGGTGGTCTTTCATTGGAAATAGTGACAGAAGTATTTGATGTGAACAAAGTTATGTTTCGCGGAATCATGAACGAATGTTTAAAGCTCGGAGAAAGTTCCTAAGAGCTGAAAGATAGCTGAACAAGTATTGTTTAATAAAGAAGGGAAAGACCACAGGAATTCTTCGGCCTATAGGCGAATAATTCTGCTCTCTAAATAGAGTCAAGTGTTAGACAAGTTAGTAACAAATCGACTAAGTTTCTTTTCGCATAGTAACAAAAAATTAAATCCACATCAATCTCGATTTACTCCCGAAAAAAGCACTGCAATGGGAATTTCACAACTAGTACAGATTACAACTGGAAATAAAAAGCATGGGGAACATTACATGTGTTATATCATTGGACTTGAAAGATGCTTTTAATAATTATTCTCTTCGGCATTATTCTGTTCCATTATTCTATCTATTATTATTTTATCAACTTAGAAAACTTAAATAACCAAAGAACCTATTTAAGATTTTCAGTAGTTATCTCACGAATAGGAAAGCCCTCGCAAAATGAGGGGACATTAGAATATGCCGATAATATTGTAAGTATTACCGGAGGTTCCATTCCGTCGAATATTGCAGTCAATATAGCATTAAATATTCAAACAAAAGGGAGACAATATTTTAGGCGTTCGCTGACGATTGTGTCCATTGTGACTATTGTGTCAGCTATCGGTAGACACATTCTGGAAGCAGTGTCGAAAGATTTTAGTAGACTATGAACAATGAGCTTGAGAAAAGAAATTGAAATTTAGCCAGAGAAGAATAATCTGATAGTCTTCGAAAAAGGAAGTCCAATGCGAGACTTCCAAGTCTAAGATTCAAAGATAGACCAGTTAAGGCAATAACAACACTGAAAATTTGATAGTCTGTCTGGAGGACAATTTGTCGTGGTTGGTTCATCTTAATTATGTTAAAGAAATATGTTATAAAATGTTAAATAGACTGCATGGGATGTTAACAAGAAATTGGGGCCGAAAAGGAACAGTGTTAAAGGAACTATACAAGAGAGGCGTAGAACGGACAGTGTCCTATGCATGTGTGGATCCTGGTGACCTCCAGGAGGAATAGCAAGAATGAGAAATAAATTACAACAAATTGAACGATTAGCTCTATTGGGAATTTTAAGATGTTTTAGAACAGTCTTAGCGGGATTACAAGTCATAGCAGGAACTCTATTACTAGATTTAATGGTAGAAGAAGAATCGGAAAGATATAGAAGCTATACCTTAGGTCAAGAGGTTCAAGTATGGGGAGAAATATAAATGGTCATCTAATGGAAAAACCAGTGAATAAATGGATAACATACCCAGCAAAACAATACTGAATAAAGTGGGATGAACTTCTTCCTAATGAAGAAAAAGAAAGTCTTAAAATCTTTACAAATGGCTCTGAAATTGAGCAACACATGGGAAAAGCAATGTGTGTTTTTCAAGGAAATGATATCATAGTAAAAAACAGTTTTCCAAGCAGGACTGTAGGCAATTTATATGACGATAAATTGGGTAAAAAATTATCATGTATGTCAAGAGAATGAGATACACACATACTGTATAGTCAAGCAGCACTATATGCGTTAGTCAGAAAAAGCCAAAGCAACCCAATGGTTGATAAAATTAAACATGCTCTAAGGAAAATAGAAGGGAATAAAGCGTCAAGTTTCACTGGATCAAGAGTCATCAAGGCTTTCCAGAAAATGAGATGGGGGATCAAACAGCAAAGCGGGTATGTGAAAAAGATCAAGTTGATGGAAGTACAATGATTTCAAAGTATAGTGTTGAAAGAAATTTAACAGCTAAAGAAAGGACAATATATATGACAAGAATAGCAAATAGAAAAAGAAGGTAACAAATAGAAGAAAAAAAAGACGTAAGACACAATTTTTGAAAAAAATATTGCTGAAGAGGTCAATAACTGACTTTTGTTTAAATAAGATACTAACTGATCATAGCGTTTTCCAAAAATATTTCAATAGATTTTATATAAAGATATGTTCCTATAAATGTGTATTTAGAAAGGTAGGAGCATTGTGGTTCCTCTTTGATTGCTCCCCCCCTATAAGGGAGGGAGAAAGATATCAATCCATTCTACTAATTGACCTGATCAGGTGCACTTAGTGGTAAAATCAAAATTTTTGCACTCCCATCTCATTAGTTTGATGAAATTTATTGGTCAACATGAATGAGAGCATTCTGAACTAGACTAAATATTGGGAATGATTGTAAAATTCCTTCCAACCACTAGATGGGGTTGAACCCTCCAGTTTCTAAAATGGAAAATTTTAAGAGGAACAAGAAGAAGACAAAGATTGGATCTGGTATAACTCTACCGTCTCGGCCAGCTGAATAAAAATTGGATAATAATTTTATTGTAGTTTTAATTTTCTGTTGATGATGCCTGAGAGTACAGTTGCATATAAAGTATATGTTTTTGTACATACGTTTTTTAATAAATAAAAATGTAAAAAAGACAAATGTTGGTTTCACCTAGCAGAACCTGGTGGGGTACTCGCTGGGAGACAAAATTTTTTGGTAGCTCCGAGAATCATGTAGTGTGGACTTGGCGGGGCAGGCCTTTAACTTACACAGGTTTTACAGTGTGCACTACATACAGTGGAGTCGAATCATCTATGCATTTAATTCGCGCGAATTCTAGTATATGAGCTTGGCAAAAAAAAAAAAGGACAACTACATAGTGCTGAAATTCTCCCCGCCATTCCACTCAGTGAGTGGCCCCGGAGTGAGAGTCAGATATAGATCCGTGAATCTGCTGTTCACACAGTCGGTAGCACACCAGGTTTGTAATCTGCAGTTCCTAGGTTAGAGTCCCGCCTAGGCCATGGTTGAGATTTATCTCCGCGAATTCCCCGCCCTGTTATCGGTCAGTAGGGGGACACCGATAGGCTTGGAAATGTCGCGTCCGTCATTTCTAAGACTATGCTGGGTGCGACGCTAAACCGTGACCCTGTGTGCCGGAGAGCCAAGCGCTGTGCACGTTAAAGTACAGGTTGGATGGTCTTGACGGAAGGCTATCATCTGTCTCTCAATGGCTGCCCAGTGGGTTCCCTTCCCCTAGCCTTCTCTGATCTCTCGGGGTCCCTGTGACTTGGTCATTTAGACATTGAATGCAAAAATCAATGTCTCTCAGATATAAAATATCCCAGCTGAGTCAGGGTTGAGATTTATCTCCGCAAAATTCCCCGTCATGCCTACGGTCAGTAGGGGACACCGATGGGTTTGGAAAGGACGCAGTCCGTCGGATGTGACGTTAAGCCGTGTTTCTGTGTGTGGGAGAGCCATACCCTGTGCACGTTAAAGAACACGCTGGATGGCCTTGACGGGAGGCTACCATCTGTCTCCCAACAGCTGTTCCAGTGGTTCCCCTCCCTCAACATTCTCTGAGCCTTCGGGGTCCATGTGACCTGGTCATTTAGTCCATGGTGTGCAAAAAAGTGCCGCTCAGAGGTAAAACAACCCAAAACAGAAATAAAACAACCCAACCCAATCCCCCAGTAGGTCTCAGATCCCGCATGCTTCCACTTAGTGGGATTATCGCACAGCGTATAATGTTTAAAGAGAAATATTTTCCGTAAACAGTTCCATGTTATCTCAATAGAAAATCACATTCACAGCTGAATAACTTCTTCAATATGATTTCTAACGAAAAATATGTCTAAATATAAAGATCTCAATTAAATCTTTCTGAATCTCTATTTTTAAGCAACGTTTGTTCAGATTCAAAGAGTTACAAACGGTGGAATTTTTAACAGGCTACAAAAAATTGACCCCAAAATTTAATTGGCCTCTTGTTTAATGTTTTAATTTAGAGATCATGGTTGTGTCTACTAGAATCAACTATGTAGAGTCATCTTTGTAGAAAATTGTTCAAAAATTAGAGAAATTATCTGTTTTATATTTAAATTAAATTTTGGGGTCATTTTATGTAGCCTATTAAATATTTCATCGTTCATAACTTTTTGAATACTGAACAAATATTGTTTAAAATAGAGATTTAGATATATTTCATTGAGAGCTTTATCTTTAAACGTGTGGGGCGGGGGTGGCTCAGTCGGTAGCGCGCCAGGCTCGTAATCAGTAGTTCCCAGGTTCGAGTCCCAGCTGGGTCAGCGTTGAGATTTATCTCCGAAAATTGCCCGCCCTGCCCACGGTCAGTAGGGGACACCGATGGGCTTGGAAAGGCCGCCGTCCGTCGGATGGGACGTTAAGCCGTGGCCCCGTATGCGGTAGAGCCATACCCTGTGCACGTTAAAGAACACGCTGGATGGCCTTGACGGGAGGCTACCATCTGTCTTCCAACAGCTGTTCCAGTGGGTCCCCAACCTTCTCTGAGCCTTCGGGGTCCTTGTGACCTGGCCATTTAGCCCATGGTGTGCAAAAAAGTGCCGCTCAGAGGTAAAACAACCCAACTTTAAACGTGTTTTTTAAATTAAAAATCATATTGAAGAAGCTATTGCGCTCTGAATGTCATTTTCTTTTGAGATAACAAAGATCAATTTCCACGTTTCTGTCCAGTACCTGTATTTCTGCTGCTCAACCGATGAGAGCGATCTGTTCCAATGCTGGGGGAAAAACTAGCTGTGTTGAACTGGCTGTGAGGAACCAACGTGACATGTAAATTTGGCCGCAACCAATCTAGCATCCGTGTCATTAAGATTCGAGAGAGATAAATTCATCAAATTGTGGCATCAATGAGTGCTAAAGTGACAAGCCAAGTGCTTGATAAGACTTTAGTGAAGATTGCAAAAGCATCAAACATATGGCTGGAAGACATTAACCGAAACGTGTGCCTATCGATGGCAATATTTTACGGAAAAAGGCTGTTAGTCGCTATCCACTGTTCAAACCTACTTCCATGGTTTAAACCTTCCGCTGAAGAGGGGCAGCCATCTGAGGAAAAGGAATTCAAAGCCAACCAAGATTGGTTTATCATTTTTAGGTACTGCTTCTATCTCAAAAACTTCCATATTGATTCTTGCATTCTTCCGTCTCATTGTCACTTACGAAATTTAAAATAGTGCGAAATTATATTTTGCATATGTAATAATAAATAAATAAATAAATACCCCCTCAAGCAGCTGCTTGCCACAGAGGTCTGACAGGAGCCTGTCCGTTTATATGCCATAGTAGAAGATCTGAGAGGATGGCAGGACAGACATCCATGCCTTATCCGGGGCTCGAACCCAGGTCCCTTGGATCAATAGCCAAGCGCGCTAACCACTCAGCCACG
Source organism: Ryuthela nishihirai (assembly GCA_038380435.1). Taxonomy (NCBI): domain Eukaryota; kingdom Metazoa; phylum Arthropoda; class Arachnida; order Araneae; family Heptathelidae; genus Ryuthela; species Ryuthela nishihirai. The sequence goes on along the minus strand of JAWZYU010000018.1, from coordinate 38,447,868 downwards.
GGACGGCTGTACTCTTTATTATATACTCTATATTACTGTATAAATTATACATGTTACTCTACAGGGTTGTACATACAAAACCACGTATATTATACTTTATGGACGATATAAGGGATTTTCAAGGATAATTTTGACTACACATCATTTTCGCATTACGGGCTAACTTTAAAACTTAGCCCCGGGTAAATAGACTCCACTCTATTGCTGAATAAGATTTTTACGTTTCATAACGTTCAGATGAAATTTGTCAGGGAAGGGTCAGCTGGATAAGACGGGAGAGGACAGTTACTAACAGCAAAAAGATGGGATCTGAAGAGGAGAAATTTAAAGCCAACCAAGGTTGGTTTAAGTTTTTGGAACTTCTTCAACCTCAAAAACTACTTAAATTTTTTTAATTTACTTCTTATATTAATGAGTTGTTAAGCTCCGGTCAGCTTATTAACATAAGTACTTTTTGAATTATGGACATTTCAATTAAAGTTTCATTGGTAGCTGTTTGTTTTTAAAAATTTACTAAATTTAAAGTATCTAATATCACTTTAATAAAATTAAAATGATTACTTTATTTTATATCATTTTAAACTAAACAGCTTGAATTTATATTTTAATAAATAAAATTAAAATTAATAAAAATAAAAATTAGAGAAATCAACAAACTTTAAATATTTAATTTTTCTACCTTTATTCCTTTGACTGCTTTCTGGCCTGGACTTATCTAGATATACCTGTATTAGTGTAACTGTTATGAAATCGGCTTTAGACCAAAAAAAAATATTTATGAGGATTTATCATAAGCGAAATAAAACTTTTAATTATGTGACAGTCACAATTAACCAAACATGCATTTTGGAAGGTTTGCGAAGCTAACATTGTTCTACAAAGTATCTAGCGTAGTAAATAACATTAATATAAAAAAATAATGCCGCTCATTAGTAGGTCATCAACTCAACAAATGCAAAAGAAAAAAAAATTATACCTCTCACGTAACTGACGGCTTTAATCTGACTGCACATACCGGTTTGTTATTTATTATACGTTTATATTTAAATATACCCCTAAGCTAAAGAAGTCAAATGCAATGAAGGCAACATGTGTCGTTAATGGATTCACACTGCACGTAGCGAGTAAAGCATAGGGAGCACTGGAACTAAATATAGCATTGTGTCTCGGATTGATTATTATGATGCTTCCTTTTAAATTTTTGGTTGTAATAAAGAATTGTAAGTAAGCGATGCACACATCATTACCAAAAGTAGTTTACCTCTTTTTTATTTTTACATGATCAAAACGAAAAACGTGGTAATTAAATCTTAAATTGGGTTTTTTTTATCTGTAAGCGGCAATTTTTTTGGCATACAGTGAGCTAAATGATCAGATCACACGACCTGTAAGGTTCATAAGAGGTTTGAGAAGGAGGTTCACTGGACAACTGCTAAGGATACAGATGGAAATCAGCGAGGATCATCCAATGTGTTCTTTAAAATGCACAGGGAGAAATATGGAGTCACAGCTTAAAGGTTCCTTGAGACGGACGGCAGTCTTTCCAAGCCCATTATTGCCCCTTTTCTCAGCGAGGGCAGAATGGAAGTTTACCGGGAAAAACCTAAACTCTGGCACAGTTGGGATTCGAACCTAGGAACTACAAATTAGTTTGACTCCATCTCCTCTTATTTAAGGTGCTATCAATTGAATTAACTCCAGCTCCACATATTTAAGGAGCTACTGAGTTATGATTTTGACTAAATCCCTTTCATATACATACTTTATCAGGACTTTTCCTGATAAAGTGGCTACTTTGTGGATACGAAACTAAAACTTCTTTGTTCCTACGAATAGCAGAATTTACTGTTACTAGACAAATGAATTCACAGCTCATCATTCATTTGATGAGTATTTAACCACTATTAAGATGTTTTAAATAACAGGATGAAGATGGGTGTAGTGGGAAAATTGTCGTGAGCAGGGTGGGATCTGAACCCACGATCTCCTAATGGGTCATCAAGGGCACCCAGATCACCTGATATGTCATCAAATGTCGTGGGTCAGATTCCGCCCGGCTCAAGACAATTTTTCCTCTACACCCATCTTCATTCTGCTACTTAAAACAGCTAATAGTGGTTAAATGCGTGGGAAAATAATGATGAGCTGTGAATTCATTTGTCGAAATACAAGGTAAAATTTTTCATATCAGAAGTGACGCAGATTCCGATTTGCTCACCAAAAAAAAAAAGCTATCAGCCAGGAGATTTTAGTAGTGTGGTTGGTTGTGAGCACATGCCTGGGAACGCACGGAAGAATAGAGTTCCCAGGTGCACTCAAAAGATAGTGATTTACCAGATGGAGTATAACATAACATCAGCAGTAGAGATTGATCAGCGGTCAGTAGCTCAGTGGTCAGAGCACCTGACGTGTCATCAGGAGGTCATGAGTTCAAATTCCACCTGGCTCAAGACAATTTTTCATCTATACTCATCTTCATCCCGTTATTAAAACAGTTTAATAACGATTAAATACTTAGTAAATTTACTGTTACTATTCTAAAACATTCACTATCACTGTTCCAAAACATTTACTGCCACTCTCTCAACACTGTCAATGTTCCGACACATTTACTATTCGATCACATTTACTATTCTTTATTTTTCATTTACTATTATATTATATTATTATTACTGCACTCCATTCGCTTTTATGTACAAGATTATTTACAATGCATCAAACAACAGAATCTTAAAAAATCGCAGCAACTTCTGAATATATATAAGATGGAGATAAATAAATAAATAAAAATACGCCATAGTAGAAGGTCTGTGAGGATGACGGGACCTCAGCAGAAAAACAACACCAACAGCCCTGTCTTACCCGGAGCTCGAACCCAGGTCTCTTAGAAAGATCGCCAAACGCGCTGCCAATCATAAATTGAACCCACAACCCTCCAACTTTAAATGACTCTGGTCTCTTGTTCATAAGGTGAAACTTTCCTTCGTATTATCAGCATACCAAAGCAATCTATTTGAAAGTCGAACCACACAATGCACAGAGAAGATGAGTCATTTCTAGTGATTGAAAAATACACTAAACAATAAAATCATTAAGTCCACAGATACGTTTCTAAGGGATCAAGGGAAAGAATTGTTTTACCTCTGAGTGGCACTCTTTTGCACACAATGAGCTAAATGGCCAGGTTACAAGGAACCCAAGAGTCAGAAAGGCGATGGGGGAACGGACCTGCTGGACAGCTGTTAAGAACAGATATTAGCCTCCTGTCAAAACCCTCCAGCGTGTTCTTTAAAGTGCACAGAGTTTAATATCCCATTCAACGTGGATGGGATGTTAAACCCTGGAAAGTTGGAAAGACCAACGGACGATAGCCTTTCCAAGCCCATTAATATCCCCTACTAACCAAGAGTAGGTTGGGGGTTTTACGGGAGAGAAATCTCAACACTGGCCCAACTGGGTCTCGAACCTGGGAAATGCAGATTACGAGCCTGGCACTATACCGACTGAGCCATCCCCCGCCAGTCAACGAAAGAAGCAATCAATAAGGTTAAGGAAGATATCACTCTGAATTTAACGTCGATCAAATTTACAGGAAAAATTGTCTTGAGCCGGGTAGGATACGAACCCACGATCTCCTCATAACATGTCAGGTGCTCTGGACCACTGAGCTACCGGTCGCCAATCAAGATCTCCTCTTGATTGATGCTATGAACTTTCTAGCTACAGTACACAATTCTCTGTATCTCATGAACGATGCCATGTGGATAAAAAGATCAGTTTAAAAATAACATATTTTATTTTGTTCCAGTTTCTACTTTGTTTGAGATTGTCAAAGCACACACGCATCCAATCTAACAGTGTAACTTTGGAGCGGGGGGGGGGGGCTCAGTTGGTAGCGCGCCAGGCTCGTAATCTGTAGTTCGCAGGTTCGAGTCCCAGCTGGGTCAGGGTTGAGATTTATCTCCGCAAAATTCTCCGCCCTGCCCACGGTCAGTAGGGGACACCGCTGGGCTTAGAAAGACCGCCGTCCGTCGGATGGGACGTTAAGCCATGACCCCGTGTGTGGGAGAGAGCCATACCCTGTACACGTTAAAGAACACACTGGATAGCCTTGACGGTAGGCTACCATCTGTCTCCCAACAGCTGTTCCAGTGGGTCCCCTCCCCCAACCTTCTCTGAGCCTTCGGGGTCTTTGTGACCTGGCCAATTAGCCCATGGTGTGCAAAAAAGTGTCGTTCAGATATAAAACAACCCAACCCAACAGTGTAACTAATGTAAAAACGCGTTTTTTTTTGTGGAAAACGAGAATCAAATTTAGTTGTCAAAAGAATGGCGAGTCACAATCGTTTCCCTTTTTGCCGTCTTCATTCTCCGTCTTTTCCGCTACTGTTTATTTCTTCAATTTCGAATAGATTTATCCCCGACGATTTTTGAAACGACAAAAAGCAGGAAAATCTCAAGAGCTGCACACATAGTGAAATATTTTTAGTGGTATTTCGATATTTCGAAACCGTATCCTGCTCAGCATTAGCTTTCGCTTGCTAATTCGCTGTCATTCGGAAAGCAAGCTTTTGAACATCGCCTTTTATTGGTATAAGAATAGAAACATTCAGTATGTAGGTTAAAGAAATGAAGTATCAAATATAAATATTGTGACACCTTTTATGAAGTTTTTACAAAAAGAACATTAAGCCTCTGAATCCTTAAGTGACCAGGAACTGAAATCAATATTGCTGGAATTCCTGAGTAAGAATATAGCGAAAACACTCTTGCTTTAGCTTTCTCTACACTTTCAATTGAAATTAGGAGAAATAATACTTTTTTGGAAGAATTTTAATGTGAGAGAGGGATTTGTTGGGTTGTTTTACCTCTGAGCGGCACTTTTTTGCACAACATGGGCTAAATGGCCAGGTCACATGGACCCCGAAGGCTCAGAGAAGGTTGGGGGAGGGGACCCACTGGAACAGCGGTTGGGAGACAGATGGTAGCCTCCCGTCAAGACCATCCAGCGTGTTCTTTAACGTGCACAGGGTATGGCTCTCCCGCACACGGGGCCACGGCTTAACGTCCCATCCGACGGACGGCGGCCTTTCCAAGCCCATCGGTGTCCCCTACTGACCGTGGGCAAGGGGGGGGAATTTTGCGGAGATAAATCTCAACGCTGACCCAGCTGGGACTCGAACCTGGGAAGTACAGATTACGAGACTGGCGCGCTACCGACTGAACCACCCCCGCCCCAAAAAGCTATCAGCCAGGAGGTTCTAGTAGTGAGGCTGGTCGTATGCACATGCCTGAGAACGCACTGTGTGAGAGAGGGACAACAATATTAAACACCCCTTAATTGCAGTCATGACAGGTGGCGGGGATGGTTTCAGCGGTAGCGCGCCAGGCTCGTAATCTGTAGTTCCCAGGATCGAGCCCTATCTGTACCAGTGTTCAGATTTATCTTCTAAAAACTTACCGCGCTTCCCTTGGCACTAGGAGGCACCGATGAGCTTGGAAAGGCCGACCGTCGGATGTGACGTTAAGTCGTAGTTCCGTATGCATGAGAGTCATACCTTGTGCACATTAAAGTACACGCTGGTGGGCCTTGACCGAGGCTACCATACGTCTCCCAACAGCTCTCCAGTGGGTGCTCTTCCCACAACTTCTCTAAACCTTCGGGGTCCTTGTAATCTGATATTTAGTCAACTGTATGCAAAAAAAATGCAGCTCAAAGATAAAACAACGCAGCTGAGTAAAATCTTTATGAGTTTCATGTTTACGAGGAACATCTACATCGACATTATCAATTGGTGATAAGAAAAGCCGTATGAAAATATACAACATGGAAAAACTCGAAAACATAATCCTGATTATTTCAAATGGAGGCTCACAGAGTGTGGGTGTTGTTTCCCCGCTGAGCCTCATCTTTTTGCACACAATGGGCTAAATGGCCAGGTTACGAGGATCCCGCGGGATCAGAGAAGTTTGGGGGAAGGTAACTGGATAGCTCTTAGGAGAGCAGATAGTAGCCTCCGGTCAAGACCAACCAACGTCTTCTTTAATGTGCAGAGAGTGTGGCTCTCCCGCACATGCTACAGCTTAACGTCCCATCTAACGGATGGCGGCTTTTCCAAGCCCATCTGTGCCCATCAGGATCCACTTCGATTTTGAGCGTGCTAACAATTAGGCAGTCATTTAACACAAAATGAAAGGAAATCATAGCTATAGATTCACTTTTAGAAGAACATTTCTAGTTTTTTATGCAAAATATTGCCGTTCTCGTCTTCTAATCCTTACCCTATTCCTTCATTAATGTAATATTTGCGCAGTTCAAAAACTATTCAAAAAATGCACTAATCAATAAAACCTTTAAGTCAATATATATTTTTTCAGATTGTAGGCAAGGAAAAATATTGATTTTTGCATATTTCCAGGAATATAAAACACTACTGTATCAAAATATGAAAATAAATTCTATGTTAAGCCAATGAGGATGTTAAAAAAGCCAATGCAAAATTCCCCGCCCTGCCCACGGTCAGTAAGGGACACCGATGGGCTTGGAAAGGCCGCCGTCCTTCGGATGGGACGTTAAGCCGTGGTCCGTGTGCGGGAGAGCCATACCCTGTGCACGTTAAAGAACACGCTGGATGGCTTGACAGGAGACTACCATCTGTCTCCCAACAGCTGTTCCAGTGGGTCCCCTCCCCCAACCTTCTCTTGCCTTCGGGGTCCTTGTGACCTGGACATTTAGCCCATTGTGTGCAAAAATGTGCCGCTCAGAGGTAAAACAACCCAACCCACTTTGTAGGTGGGAATCTGAAATATACTAGTTGGCCTTTTTGAGAATCATCCTACAGTTTAGATCGGTGTTTCTGAAACTATGGGTCTCTGTCTCTTACGGAGACATGAAGGTTTAAGTCAAGGAGGGAGCCGCGAGATAATCCAATGGACAGAAATGTTACCAACATCAGTTTCATCTTTACGAGTTTAAAATGAGTTCACGATATTCATGTACGAGTAAATGAGAGTATTTTTCAATTATCGTATTTTTCACAAACATTTGTTTTCAAATGCAAAATTTATAACGATAGGAGGAAAAAAAATACTCCTCCCTTTCTTTTCCACGATAACTAAATCAAAATTTCATGATCTTTATACTTCGTCTTAGCATTTCCTTTATACTGTTACGAATTTTAAAATTGATAGCCACTGAGCGTGAGTACTAATAACTATATTTTCAAATCAATTAAAATACAATGCAAATTGTTACCAAATATGGATGAAGTATCTTATAAACAAATTAACTACTATCATACATAAGTCATTAACCTTTTTGTACAGAGCATACAATATCAGCTCTGTCTGTTGTACTAAAATACTACCTCTACACTTTGTTTACCATGTCACTTGAATACCTACAGACGTAAACAAACTCTCGTCCTGTGCTAGTTCACTAAACTTTTATTACTAACAACAGAAAACAAACACCAACTCACACACTAATAAATATACTAATTATTTTCACTTAACGCGCACTGAATCAGACCATCTGAACGTCCTTTCAGATCTCACAACTTTAACACACTGCACTGCTATCTTTTTTTATTCTACCGAATCGTTCCAAGTTCTAATTCGTTGGCTAAATTGAATCTCACGTAGAAGCACACATGAGTGTTCAAGTCACGTTTAGTCATGAAGTCACTGTTGCTCGTTCATCTGTCGTAACAATATTTTACTCAGAACAAACATAGCCAACTGAAGCCCTGCCGGAGAGAATTTGGTTTGACGGAAAGCGTTATCATAATCAAGACACATACAAAAAAAGGTTTTTTTTTATTTATCATCTCATAGATCTTCGTTACACAACCATGAAAGTAAGATAGCCCGAAACAACGTTATATCCTCCACTTTGACGCAAACTGCAGACGTATAGCGGTAACATAATTCATCGAAGAAAAGAGACTAAGGGTTACTTCCACAGACACAAAAAAAAGACACAAACAACTATCGAATTTCTGCTCGACATATTTGCGGTATGAAGGACAAAAAACGCTACGACCAGAAACCATTATTCACTGGATAAAAGCGAGGTTATCGTCTTTGTAGTTTATGTACAATGTTCTCCATCATGTATGTCAGTAACATCAAGAAGACATGAAGGTTACCAGAAAGTAGGAAATAATAACGCAATGAATCGTGCATGAGATAGGCTTCGTTTTCAACTCCTGTCCTTCAGGTGCAATAAAACAGAGATCAGGAAACGTTTTATACTAACACGCCACATTTTGAATGTAGATTATTACGTACCTTCCTATTGCTTTTTTTTTTTTCTTGGCGTTCATTATGTCAGATTTGTGTATAGGTCAAAATAGATTTTAACAAATCTCGTTGGTCATGATGAGTTATACATCAAAGGAAAGTAAATGGTACTAGGAATCTATCGGCTACACAAAAAATAACTTCCTTTTTGCTCTATGAGAAAGGTGGAAGTCTGTAGACCATATCTCCTGGGCTCAGTCGTTAGTGTGAGAGGCTCGTAATCGACTTTTCGCAAGTTCGATAACTTAATTATTTCAATAGGAGATCGTAAATTACTTCTGATGGATTGTTTTTTCCACTGCAAGAAATATCGACGATCTCTATATATCAAGGTTCGCTGATATAAAACTCTTTTGTCGAGTATAAAAATCTGTGGTTCTTAGGGAAAAGGTCCTGGGGATCAGCAATGTAATTAAATCCCAAAATATTTTTCTAAGTTGTCTACAAGGTGTTCCGAAAGTTCATATGCCCTGGATTACACACAGCGACTCTTCCAAAGCCCACCGAGCAGTGTGTTTAAGTTGAAACACGTGCGATATGGTCGCCAGTAACAGAAAATAGTACGCAGTCAGTCTTTGTCTTTTTCTAACTTTGGAAACGTGTTCGCTTTTGTGTGTGGGATTTTTTTTCCAGGCAACAGCTAATCTTTAAACTGAGCAACGATATGTGATGCATCGTTGCGAGATATAAGTAGAGCACAGATAGTCGCATAAATGACTCAAGTTGTTTGGGTTGTTTTACCTCTGAGCGGCACTTTTTTGCACACAACGGGCTAAATGGCCACACATGGACCCCGAAGGCTCAGAGAAGGTTGGGGGAGGAGACCCACTGGAATAGCTGTTGGGAGACAGATGGTAGCCTCCCGTCAAGGCCATCCAGCGTGTTCTTTAACGTGCACAGAGTATGGCTCTCCTTCACACGGAGCCACGGCTTAACGTCCCATCCGACGGACGGCGTCCTTTCCAAGCCCATCGGTGTCCCCTACTGACCGTGGACAGGGCGGGGAATTTTGCGGAGATAAATCTCAACGCTGACCCAGCTGGTACTCGAACCTGGGAACTACAGATTACAAGCCTGACGCGCTACGACTGAGCCACCCCCGCCCCCAATGACTCAAATATATGGCGAATAGTGCTTGGAACAAAACGGGATTTTCAAATGGGGCAAACACTTCAGAGAAGGAAGCAATTACGTTGAGGACGTTCCAAGATCTGGGAAAACAAGCACTGTTCTCCATACCCTTGAGACATTTCTACGACTGTTTGTGCTCACGTAAGCGTCGTCGAACATAATGTTACAACAGATGAATGTGCGACAATGGCTTGCGACAGTAAACACTCGTCTATGCTTAGCATGACGATTTACTTAATTAACTGTTTAGAACGAGAATGTTTTGAAATATACTGCTCACAAAAATTAGGGGATATTACAAAATGAATATGAAGCGAAGAAATATCCCCTAATTTTTGTGAGCAGTATAGTAAGAATTGCGAAAAAAAAGCAAAGTGGTAGTGGAGAAAAGGAAGAAGGAGATATAATGTATTAAATTAGTGTTGTGTAATGCTATGTAAAAAGACTTCTCTTATTTGATTTAAGATGAAGCCTAGTTCCTGTGGTGAAAAGGAATCAACAGTAAAGTTTGTTATTGGGTCCTCTATCAGAGGAGATCAATGTTAAACGTTTCACATGTATAAGGTATAAAGTATTGTTAAGGTTAATTAGTGTCACAAAGGAGATTCAATACAATGTGATTTGTATTTATGCCAAGAGAAATATAAATACTTGTGTTTAGATAAAGTTGATTAATTTGTAACAATTTTGTGTCAATGTAATAAATTACATCATTCATACTTTAGTGGTATACATTTATGTAACATAAATGTATACCACTAAAGATGAAAGAAAAGAGATGAAAGCTATGAACCCACCCTAAGCTTTCATCTCTTTGAATACATAACAATATTAACATATCACATACCACTTCTGAGTTTCTAGATCACCCATAGTCTTCAAAAAATGTAATCACACACACAAAAACGAACACCTTTCCAAAGCGAGAAAACGACAGAGACTGATTACATACTATTCTGCTGTTACTTGTACCGTATCGCAATGGGTTTCAATTTTTTTTTGTTTTGTTTTACCTCTGAGAGGCACTTTTGTGCACACCATGGGCTAAATGGCCAGGTCACATGAACCCCGAAGGCTCAGAGAAGGTTGGGGGAGGGGACCCACTGGAACAGCTGTTGGGAGACAGATGGTAGCCTCCCGTCAAGGCCATCCAGCGTGTTCTTTAACGTGCACAGGGTATGGCTCTCCCGCACACGGGACCACGGCTTAACGTCCCATCCGACGGACGGTGGCCTTTCCAAGCCCATCGGTGTCCCCTACTGACCGTGGGCAGAGCGGGGAATTTTCCGGAGATAAATCTCAACGCTGACCCAGCTGGGACTCGAACCTGGGAACTACTGATTACGAGCCTGGCGCGCTACCGACTGAGCCACCCCCGCCCCGGGTTTCAATTTGCACACTTTTTTTTAAATCTTTCGAAAAAAGCAAACTTTTGGACTGTTCCGTGCCCGTGAAAAGGCGCTGTGTTGCCACATATCATGTATTAATTAATACTTCTATAGGCAAACTGCTAATTGTTGGCGATGGGCAGTTCACGAATTAAATGACCACCCTCCTACAAAGGGACAAGAACTATATACAAGTGCTTTATTACACATCGGTCAGGTTTGGGTTGGGTTGTTTTACCTCTGAGCGGCACTTTTTTTGCAGACCATGGGTTAAATGGCCAGGTCACATGGACCCCGAAGGCTCAGAGAAGGTTGGGGAAGGGGACCCACTGGAACAGCTGTTGGGAGACAGATGGTAGCCTCCCGTCAAGGCCATCCAGCGTGTTCTTTAACGTGCACAGGGTATGGCTCTCTCCCACACAGGGGGCCACGGCTTAACGTCCCATCCAACGGACGGCGGTCTTTCTAAGCCCATCGGTGTCCCTTACTGACCGTGGGCAGGGCGGGGAAGATAAATCTCAACGCTGACCCAGCGGGGACTCGAACCTGGGAACTACAGATTACGAGCCTGGCACGCTACCGACTGAGCCACTCCCGCCCCACATTGGTCAGGGAGGGGTGGGAGTGCTCTTTAAGGATCCAGGTCACTATGACAAGCATCACCAGTGTGATACCACGAGGCTACTTGGGACGGGAGTGGCTCAGTCGGTAGCGCGCCAGGTTCGTAATCTGCAGTTCCCAGGTTCGAGTTCCAGCTGAGCCAGCGTTTAGATTTATCTCCGGGAAACACCTGTCCTTCCCCTCGGTCAGTAGGGGATACTGATGAACTTGGAAATGTCACCATCCGACGTATGGGACGTTAAGCCGTGATCGGTGTGAAAGAGAGCCATATCCTGTGTACATTTATGAAAACCGTGGATGGCCTTGACGGGAGGCTACCATCTGTCTTCTAAGAGCTGTCCAGTGGGTCCCCTGCCCTAACCTTCTAAGAGACCTCGAGGTCCTTGTGTGCAAAAAAGTTTCGCTGAGCATTTTTGCGTAGAATATCCTCATCGATTTGTGTAAATGAATCCCTCACAGCCTCCTTCAATGTGTCTGCTGTCGTCAGCGTCCCCTTCGACATATTGTGGCCTTTCTATCCCCAGACGATGAGCCATGGCGGTATTTTTGACAATGACTATTAATTTAAAAACCACTTCTTTTAAACATCTCCCACTGAGCATTACGGAACTAAGCCTTCGTAAAGGTTATTTATTAAAGAGATTTAAAAAAAAAGATTTCCTCTCGTTATAAAAAATTTTAAAATTGAGCAATTCTCCCATTTTATTCAAATTATTGACAAGTGGATAATAGTGCATGTATTACGTTAACTGAAGCCCTTTAATTTGAAGAAAAGAATGCATTACAATGTACTTTTTAATAAAAATTGACGTTTAATTCCATCAAAGTTGTTCACATACGTCAAGTCTTCGAAAGCCTTTGAAACAAATTTCTTGAAAAATATGCAAAATGGGATTTAGTAAACTCAAGAGATTTGTCTAATGCATTAAACATCACAATAAAAGTAAAAATAAGCATTTTAGCCTCTGCTACTTTGGTTATTTATGTGCTATAAATATAAACGACATTATTTTTCTTCAGTAAGTAAAATAATAACGAATTTTAATAAAGTCGGAAGTTTTTTAAATTGATGAGATTAAAGTTTCCCGTGTTAATGGGAACAGTCAAAAAACCATTCATTATGAGCGCCAATAAGAATTTAATTTATTTTCTGTTGTGTGCAAATTTGTACAAGAATATAAAGCACAAAATTATTAACATTTATGTTCTTTTATCTTTGTGAGGCACTTTCTTTACATCCAATGGGCTCAATCGCCAGGTCTCAAGGACCCTAAGGCTCAGAAAATGTTTGAGGACGAGGATCCAGTGGACATCTGTTAGGAGAGAGATTTCAGGAAACAACGTTTCAAGCCCATCCACATTAACGAAATGCTGGACTGATCAAAACCGCATCATGTGACAACTGTAGAAAAACGGATCCAATGGGAAGATCGTGAGCTTGTAAAATACAGGAGATATTATCGAAGAGAAGAAAGGAATAATGTGATTATTTCCCACGAAACAAGATATAGATTTGATACGGGACAAGTTTATCAGATCTTGATGGTTTCTGCTATCTACATGGTGTTAAAACGTTAAGCAACAAAACACAAAAACACGAATTACCAAGTCCTTCGTTGGATTTCAATAAGTGCAGTGAAGTCCACTATCATATATCCCACTAATACTTGAAAAACAAATGAATTCCCATGAATATTTAATGAGATATTCAAATTAGAAAACTATTATCTCAAAATGGCAAGTAAAAGTTCAATCATAACATCTTTAACATGGTTGTGATCGCCTCGTACAGCGATACAGGCTACACAACGATTCGTCCTGCTGCAAATCAGGGCGCAAATGAGGGTTTGAGGGAGCTCCTGGAGTTTGATGCGTCGTTCTAAAGCGTCTGAAACATGTTCTATTGTATTTTGGTCAGGTGATCGGGAAGGACAGTCCATGAAGCTTATGAATTCATTCTCAAGGTATTGGTCCACCAAGCGAGCTCTGTGAGGGGGAGCATTATCGTCCATTAACACGAAATCAGGACACATTTCTGCGAGAAATGGACGAACATAAGATTCGATGATCTCATTGCGATAACTTACAGGCTGTTACAGACACTCCTGGATAGACATGAAAGATTTTCGCTATTGAAAGTGAAACCTGCCCACATTTTCGCTATTGAAAGTGAAACCTGCCACCATCAGATCCAAAACTGTCTCTATGCTGGATGTTAATGGGATGGTATATGGTTCCAGGATGCCTCCAAACCAATAGTCGTCGGGAATCGGTTTGTAGACCAAATTAGGTTTCATCGGGGAACAGAACATTGCCCCCATTGACGTTGAGTCCAGTTACATGTTGTCAAGAAGAATTCATTCGGACTCTGCGATGACTGGACGTCAATGGGACACAGACAATTGGTCGTCTTACTGCAAAGATGATCTTCATGAAGCCTTCTGGGCACAGTTTCCAAGGATACAGCCCATCTCGTGAATGCAGCGAGGTCGAAAGCGAGGTGGAGTGCTGTTTGGGTTCTATGGTGCCATGCATTTAGGAGCAAGTAACTGTTGCAACTAGTCGATGTAGCCCTCGGACGTCCAGGAACAGGTCTTCTAGCGATGGTTTTGCTTGTTTGAAATGAATCCAAATGCTTTTTGCAACGCTACAATTCACATTTGGCCATCTGGCTACTTCAGACTGATGGTGTTCGGCCTCGAGCCTTCCGATTGCTCTACACTTCATTTCCTCACTCAAAAGATTTCTTCCGGCCATTATCTAACGGTTGACTATCTCGGATGTGTACGTCAATACTCTAACACGAACTGATACGCACGTACAAATCAGGTGCTTCTTATACTTACCTCTTTCGCACGCGCAACGGTATTTAATGTGGATTTCGTGCGCAGATTTGAGCCCAACGTCGTTTTTTATACAAAGTATCTGACTTTTGTTATTTGTTGTTAATTATCGCACAAGATCTAGTGTTTATTTCATTTGCTGCTTATTTTTTGAGCAGCAGTGTATTTTCTTTGCAAAGTGAAACACTGAAAACATTCTAACTATTGCAATTTCACAAAGTCTACGACTTCGTCATTATTCCCGTGAACCGCGTTTGGATGTAATCGGTCAGTAATAAAATGTAGTGGGTTGGGTTGTTTTACCTCTGAGTGGCACTTTTTTGCACACCATGGGCTAAATGGCCAGGTCACATGGATCCCGAAGGCTCAGAGAAGGTTGGGGGAGGGGACCCACTGGAATAGCTGTTGGGAGACAGATGGTAGCCTCCCGTCAAGGCCATCCAGCGTGTTCTTTAGCGTGCACAGGGTATGTCTCTCCTGCACACGGGGCCACGGCTTAACGTCCCATCCGACGGACGGCGGCCTTTCCAAGCCCATCGGTGTCCCCTACTGACCGTGGGCAGGGCGGGGAATTTTGCGGAGATAAATCTCAACGCTGACCCAGCTGGGACTCGAACCTGGGAACTACAGATTACGAGCCTGGCGCGCTACCGACTGAGCCACCCCCGCCCCCATAAAATGTAGTGTATTTCATTCTATACGATACAAACATTCAGTCATTCACGATTTAAGTACGATTTACTGTTTCTGTAATGTAATGTTTCTGTAAATTTAATGAATTTCTCTAAAAATATGCGAAATAAAATCAATGTAAATAAAGAATGATGTCATGCTATTAATGAATACCTGGTTCGAATCCCACCTTGGGCAGCATTGAGATTTATCTCCGCTAAACCCCTATCCTACACTGAGTCAGAAAGGTGACAACGATGGGTTTGGAAAGGCCGCCATCCGTCGGATCAGACATAAAGACGTGGTCAGGTGGTACTCGAACCTGGAAATACAGATTACGATCCTAGTGGACTGAACAGCCCTCGCCCCAGAGAAGAGGTTGGGTTGGTTGTTTTACCTCTGAACGGTACTTTTCTGTACATGATGGGCTAAATGGCCAGGCCACAAGGACCCTAAGGGCTTAGAGAAGGTTAGGGGGAGGACCCACTGGGACAGCTGTTGGGAGACAGATGGTAGGCTCCCATCAAGGCCATCCAGCGTGTTCTTCAACGTGTACAGGGTATGGCTCTCCCTCATACGGGGCAAAGACAACGTTACATCTGACGGACGGTGGCCTTTCCAAGCCCCGCTCTACACTGTCAGAAAGGCGACACCCTACTGATCGTGAGCAGGGTGTCGGTGTGTTTACAGAGATAAATCTTAACACTAGCACAGTTGACACTGGAACCTGGAAACTCAGATTACGGGCTGTCGTGCTACTGACTTAGTCATCCCCTACATCGTTGTACACATGGACATGGTTTAACATACCATCGGATGAACGGCGATCTTTGCAAGTAAATTGGTGTCCTTGTTCCATTCTCACCGAGTGCACATAGGGAGAAGGGTTGAGGGACAAAATCTCAACAGACACAAGCAAGGGGGGCTAGGTTGTTTTACTTCTTAGCCGAATATTTTACACACAATGACCAGGTCACATGGACCCCTAAGGGCTCAGAGAAGGTTGCGGATGACTCATTGAATAACTTGTTAGGAGACAGATGGTATCCTCCCGTCATGGCCATCCAAGGTATTTAACGTGCACATGGTAAGGCTCTCTTGCACTCGGGGCCTAGGCATAACGTACCATCCGATAGACGGCGTTCTTTCCAACTCCATCAGTGACCCCTACTGATCGAAGGCAGAATGCGAGTTTAGCGGAGATAAATCTCAACTCTGACCCAGGTGGGACTCCAACGTGGGAACTACAGATTACGAGCCTGTCTCGCTACCGATTGCTCGCTCCGTCCCCAACAAGAGGAGGATTCGAACCCTGGAGTAATAGGATTGGCTCAGAGCAGAAAGGAGCTCTGGTTACGGTGAGACTTTGGCATAAAAAATTAAAACGGACGGAGCAACTCTGAAAACTTAAGTTGTTTATACATAAAAAGAGATATTTAATTTAATTTTACCGTTAACGGTGAAACTGCGGAAATTTCTGCAAAACAACAGACAGAAAGACAGCAGTGCAAGAAAAAAAATTGAAAAAAAAAACTTAATGAACCTGCTAAACAAACAAATCTCAAGTCAGTAAGATTTCTTTCTATTTGGGTAGCAGGCATACTGCGCAGGCAAATACTTCAGACTGACACTTAAAAGAGATTGAATAATAGAGCTCGAAAACGTGGCTCACTTAGCTCATGGTTTAATTAATATCACAGCTTGCTACGAAAAGCTGACGAATACAGCAGTATAGAGTGTAGACTGGATTTCCCAAAAAGCTTTTCAAACTGTTAGTGACTGGTCTTTAGCGCTGTTGAACTGTAATCGAAGTCTGTGGCAGACTACCTATGAAAAGCGGCTGTGTTGTTTTCTGTCAGGTTCTGGGTTAGACTCTCAGAGGCACTTTCGTGCACACAATGGATAAATGCAAGATCAAAAGATCTCAAGATCTCAAATTTAGGTAGGAAAAGAGAGCCTACTAGACATCTGTTGGGAGAGTGAAATGTAAGCCTACGGCCAAGACCATCCAGCATGTTCTTTAATGTGCACTCTCCCGTACAAAGGCCAGGCTTAAAATCGCTTTCGACCAACGACGGCCATTCCAAGCTCATCGATGTCCCCTTTCTGACAGTACGAAAAGTGGGGATATAGTGGAAATAAATCTCAACGCCGGCCACAGTGGGACAGAATCTAGGAACTTCAAATTACGAACGAGACGCGCTACTGACTGAACCAATTCCTCCCTCTCTGCACAGTGCAATTCTCCAGAGCACGGGACCACGGGTTAATATCCAACGTGATGGATGATGGCCTTTCCAAGCCCATCAATGTCCCTCTTTTTGACCGAGGGCAGGCTGGGGGTTTAGTGGAGATAAATGCTGACTCGAACCTGGGAACTGCATCATATCCAAGGGAGCTTCTGTCAAGCTGATCGTGAGATAGATGTATTCAGCGATTACTTGTCATCGGAATTTTTTGACATGAATCATCGCTTTTAAAAGAAAATATTTCAGATGTAGACAAATTTCCGATAATTTAGGAATATTAACGCTCAGTTGTTGTAAAATTCTACAATGTTAAAACAATATGCCAATTATAATAATTTCTATTCAAAATTTGTCAATTTTCTTTGCTAAAGGATTAAAGTGTTATTTCACTGAATGCACTTTTATAAAGAAATAATGATTTATTATTTTTCAGTACGATTTAACATTATGTTGAGAAACTTAATCTGAAATTTTTTATCTTTAGTTTTCATCCATTCCGATAGAGGGCACGGAAGGCGGTTACTTTTCTTTCGAAATAAGGCTTATATAAAAGTCGGTGTCAGTTACAACTCATTTATTGCCCTTCACCTGGTCATCAATCCAAAATTACAGACGTCACACTTGAAATTTCGGTGTCTCTGACCCTGGCGATTAATTTTGTTAATGAAAAAAAAATATGCCGCTCAACTTCAGCACTGAGCAACCTTTGAGAACAGGTTTCTTCTTGGAAATTGGTCGATGGCAGCTGGAGGTTATCGAATCGGGCACCCAGTTATAGACCTTGCGATTTGGAATCACAATGAATGCAGTGAAGTAGTAGATAAAGTTGCTTTGATTTTTATAGGCGGTGGTGCAAGTGGGAATGCTTGAAACCTATTTGAATCCTTAAGATGTTTACAGAGTAGCTCCCAATCAGGGGCGTAGCGAAGGTCTATGGTTGTGGGGGGGGGGGGGAAGTCCAAAATTTTCCAACTCGAGCAAAATTTTCGCAAGATTTGTTAACTGAGCAAACTTGCTTAGATCTGCGCTCCCTCCGTGGCGGCGGGGGGGGGGGGGGGGTAAGAATTTTCACGTCTCTCCTACATTTTTGCCATTTGACTTCCAATTCTGCCAACTTCCCGTAATTTGCCATTTGACTTCCAATTTTGCCAACTAGCCATAATTTCTCATAAATACTTCCACTATTTGCATCTCATCTGAATTGTTACAAATCAGTCTGAATTGTTGCAAATCAGTATGAATTTTTGCCTTGATTTGGTCAAATCTTCTTAATTTCCCGAAGCTAGTCCCACTCTTTACATCTCTCTTAAATTTGTCAAATCACTTCAAACTTTCAAACTCCCCAATTTTTTTTTTTTTTTGGAAAATTAAGGGGAGTTGTCAAAAACGAGGCAACTTGGCAAATCTAAGGCAGTTTGGAAAATGGAGAGAAGGCAAAATTTAGAACAGTTGGCAAAATTCGAAGCCACTTAGTAAAAACAGGTGAGTTGGCAAAATCTTAGGGAGTTGGCAAAATTCGGAGTGACTTGGTAAAATCTCGGGGAGTTGACAAAATTCTGAGTGACTTGGCAAAATTCAGGTGAGATGCAAAAATTGGGATTTTTTCTGTAAAATTAAGTGCGAGTTGGCAAAACTTAGGGAGTTGGCAAAACTTAGGGAGTTGGCAAAATCTAGGGACAGTTGGCAAAATACTAGGGACAGTTGGCAAAATCGTAGGGAGTTGGCAAAATTCAGGTGAGATGTGAAAATTTGGATTTTTTTTCTGTAAAATTATGGCGAGTTGACAAAATCTAGGAGAGTTGGCAAAACTTAGGGAGTTGGCAAAAACTAGGGGCAGTTGGCAAAATTCGGAGTGGCTTGGCAAAATCGTGGAGAGTTTCACTTTCAGTTTTACATTCTGGATCTGTTTAAGAATTAATTAACAATTTCTGGCTCCTTTGTAAGGTTTAGCTAATTTTGGCGGATTCGGTTGTTTTACCTCTGGATAAGAGTTTTTTTTTTTTAAAAAAATGAGTTTGCCAGATCACAAAGACCATAACGGTTCAGAGGAGGTTGAGAAAGGAATCCACTAATCCGCTGTTTAGGAGGAAAATGGAAACCTTCCATCAAGGTAATCGAGAGCGTTCTTTAGCATGGCAGGGTATGGCTCTCTCCTGCACATGAACCCACACCTTAACGCCCCATCCGACGGACGGCAGCCTATCTCAGATGATCGGTGACTCCTTTCTGTGGGGAGGTTAGAAGCGAAAATTCTCAACGCAGCCACAGTTGGAACTCGAGCCTGAGTACTGTAGATTACGAGCCTGATTCACTACAGGCTGAGCCAACCTAACGCCCACCTCCTCACTCCCAAACTTTGCATTAGTGTCCTCCCCCCCCCTCCGAATTAAGGTTCTGGTCTGCCTGGACTCGACCTATTTCGTTATATACTGAGTCCCAGCCCATCTATTAGAAAAGAAATTAATTGACACAACGATTATGTAGAGATGCATGCCTAAACTATTTCTTTTAAGTTTTCGTATTATAGTCCATTACAAACTTAATTCTTAACGTTATGTAGAAAAGAAATTAGAAAAATAATCCATAGAAACTAAAAATTCTTCCGTAAAAAGAAATAGTAAGAGTGGTTCGTTAAGAGAGGACATCTAAAAATAATCAGAGTTTGAGTGGGGCTTATTTTTCAATGTTAAAGATTGATTAAAATGTTTAAATTATCGTTTTGCTTATATTTTTAATAATTACAAGAAGATTATAAATTTAAGTCATGACTAGTGAGTATTTACTATTTGGAATCCAATCCGTACGGTTCTAAATGTCCACCTAGAGGGGCGGGGTGGCTCAATCGGTAGCGCACCAGGTTTATAATCTGCATTTCCCTGGTTCGACTCCCACCTGGAGCAGCGTTGAGATTTATGTCAGCAAAATTGCTTGCCCTCGGTCAGTAGAGGACACCAATGGGCTTGGAAAGGCGACCGTTCACCGAATGGGACGTAAAACCGTGGCACTCTGTACAGGAGAGGCCATATCCTGTGGAAGTTAAAGAACACGTTAGCTGGCCTTGATGGGGAAACTACCATTTGTCTCCCAAAAGCTGTCCAGTGGGTCCCTTTCCCTCAGGAGCGGGGGTGGCTCAGTCGGTAGCGCGCCAGGCTCGTAATCTGTAGTTCCCAGGTTCGAGTCCCAGCTGGGTCAGCGTTGAGATTTATCTCCGCTAAATTCCCCGCCCTGCACACGATCAGTAGGGGACACCGATGGGCTTGGAAAGGCCGCCGTCCGTCGGATGGGACGTTAAGCCGTGGCCCCGTGTGCGGGAGAGCCATACCCTGTGCACGTTAAAGAACACGCTGGATGGTCTTGAGGGGAGGCTACCATCTGTCTCCCAACAGCTGTTCCAGTGGGTCCCCTCCCCCAACCTTCTCTGAGCCTTCGGGGTCCATGTGACCTGGCCATTTAGCCCATGGTGTACAAAAAGTGCCGCTCAGAGATAAAACAACCCAACCCAACCCTTTCCCTCAACCTACCCCTAAAGGACTGAACGATTAAGAGAGCCGAATGAGCCATCTGTTTTGCAACCTGAGAAACGAGTGGATCGAATAACTAGCTTCTTCAGTTCGAGTTTTTGAGTTGTTGTAGCTTTGATGCAAGGCAACCACAAAGTAAGGGTTGTGTCCTCAGGGCTTTCCGTTGCCTCAGACAGACGGGGGAAAACCCTGGTAGCAGTCACGATCAACAGTTGACCGAACTGGTTCTCGCATTCTTCTCTATGATCCTTTCAGCAACTCAGACAATGGAATGATGCCAGTAATATTTTAAGCATTACGACACGCTTTGAAACCTTGAACAAATAGCAGATTATCGGTCATTGGTCGAGTCTTTAATTCAATTAAACTCTCTAAAATGGATGTTAGATCATACATCCCACATCGGAAGTTTTCAATGGACTAAAATTCGTTACCATCGAAACCCCGATATATTTCTCTCTCATTTTTTTTCATGGGTGCAGAAAAGAGGGGTTATAATTTGAGGTAGCTCATGTTTTAGTTTATTTAGGTGTTTGCATCTCCCAGCACCAATTCTTTTCCATACAAATCTTGGAGATTTTGCAACCAGGCCTTTTAGTACAGGTCACGAGATTACCAAGGTCTTAGAGAAGGTTGGAGGAAGGGACCCACTGAATAGCTGTTAGGAGACAAATGGTACCTTTTCATCAAAGCCATCTAGCATGTTTTAATCTCTTGTAAAGGGTTGGATTGTTTAACTTCTGAGCGGCACTTTTTGTCACATAATGGGCTAAATGTCAAGGTCACAAATACTCCGAGTGCTCAGAGAAGGTTGGGGGAAGTGGACCTACTGGATTGCTGTTAGGTGACAGGTGGAGCCTTTCATCAAGACCATCCAACCATCCAGTGTGTTCTTTAACGTTCACATCCGACGGATGACGGCCTTTCCAAGCCCATCGGAGTCGCCTACTGACCGAGGGCAGGGCGGCGAGTTTTGCGGATATAAATCTCAACGCTGACTCAGCTGGGACTCGGACCTGGGAACTTCAGATTACGAGAGTGGTGTACCACCAACTGAGCCCCCTTCCTCTTGTGGAAGAATATCGCTCTCCTTGAAAAGGTATCAGATCTTAATGTCACATACGACGGATTTGTAGCCTTTCCAATTCCATCGGTGTCTCCTCTATGACAGAGAGAGGAGATAAATCTTAACGCTGGTCAAGATAAGACTCGAACCTAGGAACTGCAGATTATGAGCCTGAATCGTACCGACTTAGCCAACACCCATCGCTTAGCCCATGATACCCCATGTCAAAAGTTTTCCTTCATCGCTTAGCCATGATACTCCCCATTCAAAAGCTTTCAGTGGACCAAAGTTCGTTACCACTGAACCCCAGATATATTTCTCTCCATTTTATGTATAACTAGTTAAGCTAAGCATTCGTTTACATATCCCCCCTTTTGTGGGGGGTGTAGGGAAAGAAAGTTTGGGGAACGAAACGCTTACTCTACTTTAAGTTATGGTACAAATAAAAGAAAGCTTTCTACGGATATAGGTAGTCTTAGCTCTTACATTCAGGACAAATTATTTGTTTTTGGGAAGAGGAGAGGAGAAAAAGTTTGGTGTCAAATCCTTTCGTTGTTTTAAGTTACGGTAAGAGGAAACCTTATATCGAATTTGGTGATCCGTTATAGTTTAGTAGGTGTGGCTTGATCAAAGAAATATACAGATGAATTCTCTGAAATATTTTAGAGATTACAATGACTGAACTATTCCACACGTTTTTATTATCATAAGTACCGAACTTCCCTAATATGATATCTGAAAAAAAAAATTAACTTTATAGCTAACACAAATTTCTTATTTATCTTATATTTGGGGCGGCGATGACTCAGTCCGTAGCGCTGATTACGAGCCAGGCTCGTAATCAGAAGTTCTCAGGTTCCGAGTCCCGCCGGAGTTGAGATTTATTTCCGAAAAACTCCCCGTCCTGCCTTCGGTCAGTAGGAGGCACCGATGCGTTTGAGAATGCCGCCCTCCGTCAGATGGGACGTTAAGCCGTGTCCCCCTGTGCAGGAGAGCCATACGCTGTGCACGTTAAAGAATAGGCTTGATGGCCTTGAAGGAAAGCTACCATCTGTCTTCTAACAACTATCCAATGGGTCCTCTTCCTTTCAACATTCTCTGAACTCTCAGGTTCCTTGTGACCTGGCCATTTAGCCAGTTGTGTGCTGAGTTGTTTTACCTCTGGGCGGCACTTCTTTGGATACAATCGGCTAAATGGCCAGGTCACATGGACCCCGAAGGCTCAGAGAAAGTTGGGGGAGGGGACTGACGGAAACAGTTGTTAGGAGACAGATGGTAGCTTCCCGTCAAGGCCATCCAGTGTGTTCTTTAACGTGCACAGAGTATGGCTCTCCCGCACAGGGGGCCACGGCTTAACGTCCCATCCGACGGACGGCTGCTTTTCGAAGCCCATCAATGTCCCCTACTGACCGTGGGTAGGGCGGGGAGTTTTGCGGAGATAAATCTTAACGCTGACCCAGCTGGGACTCGAACCTGGGAACTGCAGATTACGAGTCTGGCGCGCTACCCACTGAGCCACCCCCGCCCCAACGATTGTCGTCCTGAAAATTTTGCCGCTGAATACAAATAACTTTGTACTGATTAATACCAAATGTGTTTGGTGAATACAAGCCATGCGTGAATATGTGTTCCTCTTTTGTGAAGCTCAAATAATTATCATCGCATACTCTCCCTGTAATAACACACGGATTGACGTTTCTGTGTGATTCTGGCGGTGAAATGCAGCATTGCTCTGTTAGTGCAATCGCTGCCACTGAATTGCAGCATCAGTGTCAGAAACAGGTGTGCGACAAAGAGAGGCAATTGCACTGTTCACTCTTAGCTTAATGTTGCATTCAAATGGTAAATCAAGAGGCCAAATAGGCCCGGAATTAAATGGAATCTTTCACAATTGACAAATGGTGTGGTGAATTGAAATGCTGACATCCAAGAGAATAATGCTCCTTGCATAGGAATTACTATCAATTACAAAATGTAAAGTGCCGTTGTAAAATGATAGGAAACGTTTTTTTTTTTCGATTGCCATATTGGATGAAAAGCGTAAATGATAATCAGGATGTGGTAATAGTATAACGATTCCTATATCTGATGAAGTCAAATTTTGATAACCCCTATTGTCAGCATCCTACATCAGTTTAATTAGATCCATATACCCTCTGCATTATGCAACGCATTTAAAATCATGCAAACTAACGAAAACTTTAGCTTCTCTAGATGGTCGCAATTAATATTGCATATATAGTTGAGAATAATAAAGTCATATTCAGCTAAAATATAAATATATAAACAATCAACAGAATAATTTAATATCAATAAAACTGAATAATATCTAAAAGAGTACCAAATATCCTCTAGCAAATATGGAATGCTTGTTTTCAAAGAGATCATAGTTTTCCATTTTGTACGTGTTTTAGTGCCATCTAACGACTTTTGCATTGCCAGCAGCAATATGTTCCTTAACCCCTAGCAGGGCGCGAAAACGCAACTTTAGTTTTAAGAGATTAATGAAAAATTCTTTTTGAGTTTAATAGCTCCTAATGCAATATGATGATTTACAGTTTTCAAATCCTGCAATATGTTTTAATTTACATTGTAAGAGGGTAATTTTTAATTTACATTGTAACATTACCTGTAGAAAATGTTGGGTTCGGTTGTTTTACCCCTAAGCGCCCCCCCCCCCCCGAAGGCTCAGAGAAGGTTGGGGGAGAGGACCCACTGGAACAGCTGTTAGGAGACAGATGGTAGCTTCCCGCCAAGGCCATCCAGTGTGTTCTTTAACGTGCACAGGGTATGGCTCTCCCGCACACGGGGTCACGGTTTAACGTCCCATCCGACGGACGGCGGCCTTTCCAAACCCATCGGTGTCCCCTACTGACCGTGGGTAGGGCCGGGAGTTTTGCGGAGATAAATCTCAACGCTGACCCAACTGGGACTCGAACCTGGGAACTGCAGATTACGAGCCTGGGGCGCGCGCTACCGACTGAGCCACCCCGCCCTGTAGAAAATGTAATATTTGAAGTATTGCAAGCGATACACAGAAGTTATGATTAGCATAAATATGATTTATATTCGTAATACTTTTAATTAAATTATATTAATTAAAATTGAGCCATCCGCTCTTTATTTTTAAAAAGTCAGTAAGTAATTTTTAAAATCTTCAATAATAATTTAAAATAATAAAATTAAATAAATCATTTTATATATACTATTTGTTTGTTTATTAGCTCTAGGGAGATGACAAAACGCATTTTTTTTTCTTTAATGGAAAAATCAGAAATTATTTTTGTATAGGCTAATAATACACTGCTCACAAAAATTGGGGAATATTTCAAAATGAATATGAAGCGATGAAATATCCCCTAATTTTTATGAACAGTATATATTACTAGTTACATTTTCCAATAGCCTATTAGTACGAATTACTACTGCCATCCGATATTCGCCAGAGATATTAGATAATTATTCTAGTTATCAATAGCATTAACTTGGTGAGGTATACTTTAAGACTATTGTTGCTCGATATTTCTCAGATACGGTATTTCTTCTAACTGTGACGATAATATCAAAAGCGAGGCAACTAAAATTGATAAAATATTTAAAATATTCAAAGATGCTTTTAAGTGGACAGAAATCGGAAAATCACCGTACTCTTCTATCCTTGTTTACTTTTCATCATTGGGGGGCACGGGTGGCTCAATCGGAAGCGCGCCAGGCTCGTAATCTGTAGTCCCAGGTTCGAGTCCCAGCTAGGTCAGCGTTGAGATTTATCTCCGCAAAATTCTCCGCCCTGCCCACGATCAATATGGGACATCGATGGGCTTGATGAAGACCATCATCCGTCGGATGGGGCGTTAGGCCGTGACTCCTTGTAGGGGAGAGCCGTACCCTGTGCTCGTTAAAGAATACGCTGGATGGCCTTGACGGGAGGCTACCATCTGTCTCCCAACAGCTGTTTCAGTGGGTCACCTCCCCCTACCTTTTCTGAGGCTTCGGGGTACATGTAACCTGGCCATTTAGTCCATGGTGTGCAAAAAGTGCCACTCAGAAGTAAAACAACCCAACTTTTCATCATTTAAAAGGAATAGAAAAACACTTCTTGAAAAATATATATATTTTTTTCTTTCGTAAACATATAGCTTATAGCCCAACTGCCATAAATAATTTATGAAGTTTGTAACTTCTTTCTGCAAGCCACAACAATTCCATTACCGGAAATCATTGACAAAAGATCTAGTTGCGAAAGGTAAAAGAAGAATCTTCCACGCCTTTTTTTTTTAAATATAAAGCATGTGACTGACAGCATATGGCCAAAAGTGCTGCTAAACTAGTTACCAGTATGCTCCAGAAATGTAATAAGACAGAGATGGAGGATTAGTTTAAAAGTGTTTCGAAGCCTAGAGTTGGAAAGTGGATTTAGGGGCGGCGTAAAGCAGTTGGAAGTCGCCCTAGCAATGGAACGTACATTAGATGGCCAATAAATAGCTGAGATGCAGCGGTTGGATACCTGCATGACACGTTATTGGAAGCTGTAAAGGCGCAGAGGTTTCAAAAGAAAGTATCAGAGAATGAAGATTTATTTAAAGTACATGGTATCGACTGGAAAAGAATTACATTCCTCGATTTTCTTTTTAAATTATGAGATGCAGAGAAAAAGTATATATTGAAAAGATAGTCTCATGAAATTGATTCTGAATTCCAAAGACAGGTTTAGTAGAAGATATTGTTGGATTTATTTCTTCTGTGAGGAAATTAGAAAGTTAGAACTGAGTTCAGAACGATGAATGCATTACAAGAACTACCCAATATTTCATTTCTTACACCAGCTCTAATGAGGTGAGAGTTGGCTCAATTGGTTGCGTGCCAGACTCACAATCTGTAGTTCCCAGGTTCGAGTCTTACTTCTGCCAAAGTTAAGATTTATCACCACTAAATCTCCACCGTGCCCTCGGTCAGTAGGGACACCAATGGGCTTGGAAAGGCCGCCTTTTGTCGGATGGATCGTAAAGACGCGGCCCGGTGTGCGGGACAGCATATCCTGTGCACGCTATCGAATACACTGGATGGTCTTGATAGGGAAAATACAACCTGTCTCCTAAGAGTATCCAGTGGATTCCTTCTCCCAACTTTCTCTGAGCCCTTGGGGTCCTTGTAACATAGCTATTAACCCATTGCATGCAAAAAAAGGCCGCTCAAAGGTAAAACGAACTAACTCTATCAGCCTTTTTCAGATGAGAAAGCAGACACCTGATGGCTCTTAAGAAATCCATCTTTAATGTGTAAGGTTGGGTTAGGTTGTTTTACCTCTGAGCGGCACTTTTTTGCACACCATGGGCTAAGTGACCAGGTCACAAGAACTCCGAAGGCTCAGAGAAGGTTTGAGGAGGGGACCCACTGGAAGAGCTGTTGGGAGACAGATGTTAACCTCCCGTCAAGGCCATCCAGCGTGTTCTTTAACGTGCACAGAGTATGGCTCTCCCGCACACGGGGCCACGCCTTAACGTCCAATCCGACGGACGGCGGCCTTTCCAAGCCCATCGGTGTCCCCTACTGACGTGAGCAGGGAGGGGAATTTTGCAGAGATAAATCTCAACGCTGACCCAGCTGGGACTCGAACCTGGGAACTACAGATTACGAGCATGACGCACTACCGACTGAGCCACCCCCGCCCCACCAATGGGACAGCGTCAGAGACAACAAACGAGACTAAAAAGAGTGAGATTGCTCAAGTTAACTCTTCAATAGGTGTCCTAAAATATTGGAAATACATATTAATCAGTAGTCATAAATTTATGATTTAACTGTCGAAGCATCAATTGCGAAATCTCATAGTATCCCCAAAATTCCTTCAATTACTGTTTATTATACGACACTGATTAGAAGCTCTCCACCAGAAATGAAAGTATGCCTCAGTTTTGAGGAACTCTTAGTTTTATTACGCCCTTGATATTATTGAATTGTTTGGAAACATCATGTTATAATAAGCAATAACTGTAATAAAAAAATTCCTTGTTCCTAAAAATATATATACACTTTGAGCATTCATAAAGCATGTAAATATACAGATAGGATTAGGTTGTTTTACCTTTGAGTTGCACTTTTTCACAAAATGAGCTAATTAGCCAGGTCACAGGGGCCCCGAGAGCCCTTGTGACCTTCCTTCAAATAAGTCTGAATGAAGTGGGCCCACTGGACAGTGTTAGGAGACCGATGGTAGCCATCCGTCTAGGTTATCAAACGTGTTCTTTAAGTGCTCAGGGTATGACTCTTTTCCACACACGGTGCCACGTCTTTACTTACCATCCGACGTACGGTGGTCTTTCCAAGCCCATCGGTGTCCCTAGTGGTCGAGGGCAGGGAGTTTTGCGGACATAGATCTCAACACTGGCCCAGGGGGGAGGGGACTCAAACCTGGAAACTACAGATTACGAGTTGGCTCGCTTCCTTCTGAATCACCCCCTCCATAGGATACAACGGAGAAGGTCTTATTCATATGTAAGGTAAACCCTTATTACATATCCTCCAAGAATATATCAATTTACTACATTATTGTTATTATGTTTCAAGTAACTTTTCAGATGGAACAGAACCACATATGCAGTTAAATATATTAACTTCCATAATGTTTTAATTATTAAGCTAGTGGCATTGAAAATGAGGTTTAAAACAATATTACTTAAACTCTTTGCTTTCTTTAAAGATTATTATATAAAAATTATTTTAGAAGCTTTGGAATATCAAATTGGCTTCCATTGATTCAGCATGGGCTCTTTGAATTTCAGTGGCACTACATGCACATATAATTTGGCTGATGGAACTTATGGCCATTAATGTCTTATGTTCAAAACTGAGAACATGGGATAATTGACCTATATAGATAATTGCGCATGTAGAGTGAAAAACAATTACAACATTCATGACAGAACAGCTCAATCAACCAATGATCTATGAGAACATGCGTGACGTCGACAATCTCACGTTTCAATTGTTTCCAAATGAACGAAAGCTCTTCGCCATTGCTCAACAACGTCTTGTTTTCATTGACTTATATTTACTTATATAATAAGAGGAACAATCAGTGAGTTAGAAAAGCCGCAATCCTCACTAGAGAAAGAGAAAATAATCTTTGTTTCAAGCAATTTTAAAATTATCTTTGTTTAAGACATTTTGTAGAAATAATCCGTTGCGTAAGGTATGCCCTGTTTTGATTATACAAATAAAGAGAGAAGTTTTCTGCTAAATACGAGTTTGCAACCATTTTCCTAAATGTACATTTAAATCTTTTAATATCGTCCTGCATTGTGAGTGAATGTTTATATTGCGGCACAGAACCCAGAACGTTGAGAATAAGAGTAAACGAGTGCTACGTGCAGTTAATTTCGCCTCGAACAGTTAATCAGATTCAAACATAACTATATTAAGCGAGTCTTCGTGAAGTCGTCGTGGTTTATAGCAGCTGGAGCGTAATGTAAAGACGGATGAATTGTACCGAAAAAGGTTTGCTGCAACGACATAGAGGGATTCACAATAAAGAACGCTTGTAATGCATCCTGAACAACCGGCAATCACAGCCAAGTACCAAGTCGTATGGACAATCATATAGATTACTCCACATCATTGATGGCAGATGCAGAACAAGAAATACCCATGTGGGAAGTAAAACCAGCTTTTACTGCCTCTCTAGAGTGACCTTATTCTTTATTCCTGATCATAAAACATCCGAATCTCAACAACGAAACACGAAATAAAAAGGACATGCCATATGCTTTAATGACGAAATTATATACTGTACTAATAGGAATCACGGGGTATTGTGTTTTCCATGATGTTAGAAATGCCTGTGCAGTCAATACAAAGAAATCGATAACCGGGTATCTTGATTAAATACATATTTTGTTAAAAGAAATATTTTTCTCGTAGACATACTTAAAAAACGTAGAGAAATGTAAAAATATAACTTTTGATTTAGGGCTAAGTTAGTTGAACCAGAGTTATGGTAGGTAGTTGTTTCTTAAAAATATTTTTTTGAAGATCTCATTAAATACATGCCTTTGCGTCAAAGTCCACAAATGTTGAAGAATTCGTTAGTAGATAATCTACTGGCACTGGACAGAATAATGGACTTCAGAGCTCAATAACTTCTTCAATATGATATATAACGAAAAATATGTCTCAAGGTAAATTAAAGATCTCAATCAAATCTGTCAAAATCTCGAGTTTAAACAATATTTGTTCAGTATTCAAAGAGTTATAAAAGCTGGAATATTTCACAGGGTACAAAAAATTGACCCCAAATTTAATTGAAACAGATTAAGAGATACGTACAGTGTGCAATGTACCAGGTACTCTATTAGATTCAACTATAATCTCTGATTTTAACCTGTTTTAATGTTTTAATTAAATTTTGAAATCAACTTCCGGGGGGAGAAGGGAGGAACGTCCCTTTTTGCCGTTTTGTTCTAGTGTCAAATGGTTGGGTTGTTTTACCTCTGAGTGGCACTTGTTTTTGCACACCAGGGGCTAAATGGCCAGATCACATGGACCCGAAGGCTCAGAGAAGGTTGGGGAGGGGACCCACTAAAACAGCTGTTGGGAGACAGATGATAGCCTCCCGTCAAGCCATCCATTGTGTTTTTTAACGTGCACAGGGTATGGTTCTCCCACACATTGGGCCACGGCTTAACGTCCCATCCGAAGACCGGCCGGCGTTCCAGCCCATCGGTGTCTCCTACTGACCGTGGGCAGGGCGGGGAATTCTGCGGAGATAAATCTCAACGCTGACCCAGCTGGGACTCGAACCTGGGAACTACAGATTACGAGCCTGGCGCGCTACCGACTGAGCCACCCCCGCCCCTGTCAAATGTTCAATCACCAAGTTTCCAGGCTAACTAGAGCTGTGGACAAAGATTTTGTTTATATCCCTCCTTTGTATCAACTATAATGTTTAATAAAAAAATAAGCTCAAACCATTAAATAAAGTTCAGTCTATTACACATTTCGTTTACTTTTAACACTTAAATATTTAGTATTTCTACTGAAGTAAATAAATAATTTTTAGAAGATCATACAGATAGAGATGGTGTTCCGTATTAAAGTTTAATAATGCTAGTGACATAAATGGTATTTAGGATGGAGAAACAAGAACTCTAGAAACCAATTCCAGGAAGATAAGTGATTATATTTGTTAAAGACAAAATAAACACATTAGAAGAATGAAACGTGAAATATATTCTTTGAGAAAATGAAAATGAAAAAGAATTGAACAGTTTTTATTTAATCGAGAGGTAGGGCTTTAATACCATGGAAAATAGTTTAAAAGACGTTTTGAAACTTTGTAAATCCTTAATCTTTAACCTAAAGCAAGGAACACAGTTTATTTGGAAGATATTCCATTAGGCTATTTTCAGAAATGGATAAGTTCTCTGGAGAAGTTTGCTAATAGTATAACGTTTTGCTTAAACCGTTATCTATTTTCCCAACGAGAGTAGAAGACACCTTCAGGTTCTCTTAGATTCTTCGATTCAGGAGTAAAAAAATTGCTATATCTAAAAGAAAAGTGTCAGTGGATTAAAGTAGGGCGGAGAATCAAAAGACTACTCAAGAACTGCAATTCTGTTACCTCTGAACGTCACTTTTAAGCACACAATGAGCGGAATTGCTGGGTTACAAGGACTCCAAAGTCTCAAAATTGGATAAGGAAAGTTTATTATACCTATTACTGGCAACGTTTGAATAAGTTTGGCTAAATGGTGAGATCACAAGGACCCCAGGTGCTCAGAATTGTGTAGAGGAATGGAACCCATTGGACAATTATTAGGAGATAGATGGAAGCCAGCTAGTGAGTTCTTCAATGTGCACAGGGAATTACTCTTCTTCACACTGAGACATGGCTTAATGTCCCATCTCACGGATGGCGTATTTTCAAGTCCATATCAGTGTCCTTTTTATTGCCTTAGGCAGATTGGGGTTAGAGAAAATAAATCTCTGCACCTGAAGAGCTGGGATTCGAACCTGAGAATTGCAGATTATGAGCCTTACGTCGATCAGTGAAGCTAAGGTGGAAAAATCAAAAGAACTAATTAAAAACTTTGAGTTATCTCTGATAACCCTTTTATGTACACAAAGGACCAAATGGTCAGGTCACAAGGACCCCAAAGGTTGAGAGTTGGATAGGAGAAGAAGTTATGTTGTTTTATCTGAGAGCGACTATTTTTTGCACACATTGAGCTAAATGGTCAAGTCACAAGGACTCCAGAGGTTCAGAGTTGCGTAAAGTTAGGGACCCCATTGGATAGCTACTAGAAAACAAATGGAAGCCTCCCGTCAAGACTATTCAGCATGTCTCTTAAAACACATGGTATGTTCTCTCCTGCACACGGGGCTACGACATACAGTCCTAAACAACAGTGACCGGTTTCTGACAGAGGACGTTTAGCAGAGATATATCTCAATGCCTGCAAAATTGGAACTCGATCGTAAAAATTGTAGATTTTGAATCTGGCGTGCCACCGACTGAACCAACCCCGTCCTCGATAGGCGAAGGAAATCCACTGAACAGCTATTAGAACTCAGACGTAAACCACCCGTCAAGACCATCCAGCACGTTTCTAACGTATCATAATATGGCTTTCCTGCACACAGGTGCGTCGGATTAACCTTCCATCCAATGGACTGAGGATTACACAAGCACATCACTGTATCCTTTCATATCGAAAGTGAGTAGAAAAAGTTTTAAAATAAGCAGAGTTGAGAGGCCTGGCAGTGAGCTCAATTGATAGCCTGACACGCTATGAAATGAGCTCACTAATGAGAGAGATATGACACGCCTGCAGACAAGTGACAGGCGGGAAGCAATAGTAAGAGAGAGAAAATTGGATAGGAAAAGAAGTTACGTTTTTTTTTTTACTTGAGAGAGACTCTTTCTTGCACACATTGAGCTAAATGGCCGGGTCACAAGGACTCCAAAGGCTCAGAGTTGTGTAAAGTAAGGTAACCCATTGGATAACACTACAAAACAGACGGTACGTTGTGTTCATAACTTCTTCAATTTGGCCAGTAATGCTTTAATGTTCGAAACTGAGAACATGGAATATTTGACCTATATAGATAATTGCGCATGTATCGTGAAGCACAACTGCAACATATGATCCTAAAGTCGATCAGTGAATAAATTTAGGGTGGAAAAATGAAAAGAACTAATTAAAAACTTGGAGTCTGTTACCTCTGATATCCCTTTTATGCACACAATGGGCTAAATGGTCAAGTGACAAGGACCCCAAAAGGCTGAGGAGAATAAATTATGTTGTTTTACTTGAGATTTGATTGGATTTAATAGGGCTAAAATTCCAAGCTCTATTAAATAAACAGAGAAAAAATTAAAATTGTTTCTTTGATGAAAATAAGTGAATGTATAAAAAATTAACCTCGAAGTTTTTCAGTCACCCATAACTTTTGTAAAAACCCTAAATGCAATTCTACACATTAGTATGTACTGTGATATAAGATTAGTCTTTTTGCAGTAAAATCAAAATAAAATATATTTAAACTCACAGATTATTTTGGCTGATGTCTTACGTTATAAAAATCAATGGGGTATTTTCTTATCCGTGTCCAGCAGGGCATTATCCACTTTTGTACAGATTTTCTACAGTATAAGGGTGGTTAATATCTGGTGGAATCCATTTCTTCTGTTCATCGCTGTGGTCCTAAAGCTCGAAGGGAGGAAATACACTGCTGGCCATTAAAAGTGCAACACCAGGAAGAACTCATCAGATTGTCTCGAAATATGCAAGATGGGTAGCCCATAGGAGAACATGTAAATGATTCAAAACGCAACACATACGCACTTCATGTGTGACAGTAACGCCTCCTGGAAGTGGTATAAGAGGAGATTACAAAGAGCGGTGTAAAGCACTGGAATTGTATTTGCTCGCAGTTCTCGCGCACTAAAAGTTCAAGTATGCCCGTCGAAGAACACGGCATCCACACGACGAGGTTTCCGACTTTGATCGAGGGAGAATTGTGGGATTACGGGAAGGCAGAAATATCATACCGAGACATCGGTGCTCGTGTTGGATGGAATGCTGCTACAGTGATGGGAATACGGCGTCAGTGGGTAGAGGATGGACGAACTCGTCGACGTAAGGGATCTCAACAGCCCTGTCACACAAACGAACGAGAGAACAGATATTTCGTGCGCATGTCTTTGAATGATCGAACAGCCACATCAAACACCTTAGCTCAACAGTTAGGGTGTATTGCACATCAACCAGTTTCCGCACGTACGGTTCGACGTTATCTGCAGTATTGGGGCATCTTTGCTAGGCGGCCATTGCTTCAGCTACCATTTACTATACAACACAGGCATATGCGTCTGCAATGGTGCCAAGAACGTTGCTCATGGATGTGCGAATGGCATCGTATCGTCATTTCAGACGAGATCCACTTCAGTATGCAGCACCATGATGGACGAATCCATATATGGTGGTACCGTGGCGACAGGCTCAGTGAGACATGCATAATGCAGCGCCAACATGCATGATTCAGGTCCGGCCCCTGGTATTATGGTATGGGGTACAATTGGACTTTTCTCACACACAATCCTTGTACGCATTACCGGTACTTTGAACAGGCAGCATTACATCACTGAGGTGTTGGATCCTGCGGTTGTACCTTATCTTCAGGGGCTCTTTGGTGCTATTTACCAACAGGAGAATGCCCAACCACATGTGGCATGCATCGTCCAACAATTCTTGGATAGTCACCATGTGACACTTCTGCCTTGGCCTGCGCATCCACTGGAACTCTCTCCAATTGAACATGTCTGATCCATGATCTCACGACGACTAGCACACCAGACACCAGCAGCTGCTACAACAGATGAGCTTTGGCTACGTATCGAAATTGCATGGACTGGCGTTCCCCGAACACACATCCGACGTTTCATCCTCTCAATACTGGACCGGGTAGCAGCGGTTATTGCCACTCATGGTGGCTACACAAGATACTGATTTCTTTGTATTCTACAAGTCTAGCCGAGTTGTATTTGTAAACATTTGATCCTTGTAACATAAGCTATGCATTCACTAAATATGACTTTGATATCGCTTGTCTTTCCCGGTGTTGCACTTTTAATGGCCAGTGTACTATTATGCGAGCGTGTAGGAAACAAGTGCTATCTTGCAGCCCACTGATTTAAAATCCAAAGCCTGAAGGGAAGAAATACAGGGTGTCTGACAAAATAATAGTAGGGTTTCGAGAAACACTATCCCCAAATACAAAAGGCATCAAATAAATGTTGCACTTGTACATTCCCCCACTGAAATAATTTTACGGGCGATCTCCATAGGACGACGAATTACCACATTTCTCAAGAGATGTTACGGAAGTTCTTACTGCAATATTTCCGAATATATGGATTCACAGGTGTGGTCCAATTCTATGACCATCAAGGAACTCTGATTTGACAACCGTTGTCTTTGTCAAAGCCGTCCCATAGCCGAGTGGTTAGCGCACTTGGCTACTGATCTAAGGGACCTGGGTTCGAGCCCCGAGTAAGGCATGGATGTATGTGTCGTTTTTCTGCTGAGGTCCTGCCATCCTCTCAGACCTTCTACTATGGCAGTGTCTCGCAAACTGTGTGCCGCGGCACAGTAGTGTGCCGCGAGAGATTCCAAGTGTGCCGCGAGAGATTTTCAAATTGACACTAGATATTCCAAAGATTTCATTTTGACTTGACTTGTGTTATCGACGTGCTTTAATAAAAATCTTTCAGATTTTATCAACTGGGATCTTGTAAGTATTTATCAAGCTTTTTCCAAATTTTGGTATTAATTTTTGATTATTTCAAGCCATAGAATGGACAAATATTTAAAACAAACACCGAGTTCAGGCTTCTGTCAGACCTCTGTGGCAAGTAGCTGCTTGAGGGGGTATTTATTATTTTTTTTATGTCTTTGTCAAGAATTATATTTACACGGACAAAATTGGAGGCAAATAATTTCAAAGTGAAGCAACCGAACAAGTAACAAGAAATATGCTGCAGCGTGTATGGCAAGAAATGGAATACCGATTAGAGTTGGATTGCTTTACCTCCGAACGGCACTTTTTTACACCCAATGGGCTTAATGGACAAATCACAAGGACCTCCAGAGAAGGTTGGGGGAGGGGGCCACTGGGACAGCTGTTGGGAGATAGACGGTAGCCTCCGGTCAAGGCCATCCATCGTGTTCTTTAATGTCCCATCCGACAGACGGCAGTCTGTCCAAGCCCATCGGTGTCCCCTATTGACTGTGGTTAGGGAGAGGAGTTTTGCGGACATAAACCTCAACCCTGGCGCAGATGTGACTTGAACCTGGGAACTGCAGTTTACGAGCTTGGCGTGCTACCAACTGAGCCACCCCGCCTTTAATACCGATTAGACATATACAGGGTCATGAACGGTGCATATTAGGTTCAAAGTTATTTGATGTACGCTTTCAATTAAAATATTACTTTATTGAATATGTACAGTATTTTCCTACATATTGGGTTCTCTACACCCCACTATTATTTTTAGAACACCCTGTATTACGTGAGTATAGGAAATCAGTGGAAATCAGTCCCATTTTAAAATTTTTACATTTCTTTCACGAAGAAAAGCAATTTTCCCTCTCTTACTATAGCTCCCCCACCTGTAACTTGTGTACAGGTGTGTCATATACAGGGTGAATCTGAAAAAGTGGGCAAAACTTTACGGGGTGGTAGAACGCAGCTATACGAGCAATATTCGTCATAGAATGTATGGTCGGAACGCAAGCGGTGAGAAGTTAAAAGGTAGTTTTCCACTGTCACATTAAAGAATGAACACAAGAACGAGAGGAGATACTCTGTGCCTCACTTGCATTCCCGTCCGCCGCACCGTACACAAAGTGCATATCCGCCATTTCGTGGTTAGTATAACCAGCCATCTTCTCGGCAATCCACGATAGAAATGCCGTTGGGTGCGAGGACCGACCCTTTTATACCATTTCCAACGCCACCTAGCGGCTCGCCGTTTGCGTTCCGCCCATACTTTCTATGACGATTATTGCTCGTATACCTGCGTTCTACCACCCCGTAAAATTTTGCCCACTTTTTCAGATTCACCCTGTATATCTATTTTTTTGTTGTTGTAAATATATATCTGCATCAATTGTGTTTTTGGAAGTGCTGAGATGGGGATGTGACTCATGAGCTGTTGTTTTCGGGTCTGACCCAGCTGACTGTGTATGCTCACAAGTCGAAAAGCAATTTTATGACTATTTAAGACTAGCCTCTGGCGCGAGAGCTACGAGACGAGTGCGGCAATAATGAACAACAGTCTGTGCGTTGCTGTCAAACAGGAAGGACGTTTGAACACGCGTCAAGGGAAACCGTTCTTACTAAAAAAAGAACATTAAGGAAAGGGTTCAGTTCTGTGTGAACCAAGATACGGTTCTGTGTGTGAACCAAGGTTCAGTTCTGTGTGACCAAGATAAGGTTCTGTGTGTGAACCAGGGTTCAGTTCTGTGTGAATTGAGATAACGTTCTGTGTGAAACAGGTTGTAGGCAAGGATTCAAAATCATTTCGCCGAATTTGAGATCGGTATAGCGAGAATCTGCAAAGCGCAGATCTCCATCTCATTGCACGATTGTTTGCAGCAGCAAAGGCCCACGGAATCATGCGCATCCCCAGCACGTAATTGTATATAAATGTAAATAAACTGCGTCGTCCATATACTACTCTCGTGCTTGAATTGTTGAACACTTTTCTACACATCACTTGGAGCAGCAAGTCTGAGGCATATTTCGGTACGGGTGTAACAACCCACGAACTTGTGATATCACCTAAGTAAGGGTGAAGGTAATTAAGAGACTAGTTGATCTTCTCTGCTAAAGAGCGAAATTTATGACATCTAGCCGAACACGACAATTGGCGCAGTTCGGTTCGCATACGTATTCACACGTAATCTGAAGAAAGGAACTGTGTCGCCCGCCATCACTTCCTACCAGAGGATGTCTCAGTTTATCCTTCGGTATCGCGGAAAAAAAAAACACTTAAATATTTTAATTTATATTTAAATCTGGGAAGGTGTTCATTGCTTCTCAAAAGATTTCGCATTACACTAGGCGTCTAAAGTGTAATATAGGATATACCTAAGGCTTAAAACCAAATAGATGCAATCCATTTCTTAAAAAGTGGATTTTTCACAATGACATTTTGACTTATTCCCGCCGAACCCTCGAGCTATTGAATATTTGTTTTTCATGGTGAAAGATTCCAACTATATAGGATTTTTCAAAATTTTCCGGTTTACAAACCTCTTTGTATTTTAAACGGTATTTATTCAAATTTTAACAGTTCCGCACAGGAAGGATTACACTCAAAACACAATTACTGAATTTTCTATCTAGTTTTCACTACAAATAATTGATGTAGTATAAATATGCTATTATTTACATTTAATGACGAAGAATACATATTTGAAATGAAAGAGATATCACGTTTTAGAGAGTTGGAGTGTTTTACCTCTTAACAGTACTTTTATGCACACAACTGTCTAAATGGCCAGGTCACATGGACCCCAAAAATTCAGAGAAAGTTGGGGAGGGGACCAACTGAACAGCTGTTGGGAGCCAGATGGTAGTCTCCCATCAAGGCCATCCAGTGTGTTCTTTATCGTGCACAGTGTATAGCTCTTCCGCACACGGGACCACGTCTTAACGTTCCACTGACGGATGGCGGTCTTTCCAAGCCCATCGGTGTCCCGTACTAACCGAGGGCAGGGAGGGGAGTTTTAAGGAGATAAATCTCAACGCTTGTCCAGATGGGATTCGAACCTGGGAACTGAAAATTACGAGGCGGGTGCGCTGCCGACTGACCTCCCTCCCCCGTCCTTAAGGAAGAGTTAATACGCTTGAAACGATGTAAAATGATAGTAAGTTATTGATAAAGGGATTCGATTTGTCGAAAATTTCTTTGAAAAAACAACAACAACAACAGAACTATTGCTCTGTCTTCAACTTTGATAGGCAACCTATTAAAATGATTTTTTTTTGTTATAAGAAATGCCTGGGTTTTGTTGTTTTTCCTCTTAGCGGGCCTTGTTTTTGCATACAGTGAACTAAACAGCCAGGCCACAAGAATCCCAATAGCTCAGAGAAGGTTGGGGGAAAGGTACCCATTAGACAGCTGTTAGTAGACAGATGGAAGTCTTCCGTACACCGGACAGATTGTTGGGTGACAGATACTAAACTCACGTAAATGTTATTCAATTTTTAACGCGCACAGGTTATGACTCTCCTGCACACCGATAGGTGCTTAACGTCCCACCCGATAGATGGCGGTCTTTAAAAGCCCACCGGTTTGTCCTTCTTCATGTAATGAAGGGTGGGGATTAGCTGCGATAAATCTCAACGCAGCAGAATTGGGACTGGACTCTGGAAACTGCAGATTAGGAGCCTGGCAGCTAACGATTGAGCCAATAATCTCTCTTTCCCAATTTTCAAATAAATCGGTTGTATGCACTTCTGTCTTTCAATAAGTCTTCTTCATCCGCTCTAGCCTGAATCTTTAGGTCACTCTGAGCCGGCCATTTAATTCATTGCTCAATTGAACGCACTGCTCAAATGTGTGCCATAAAATACCAACAAAAAGTTCAGAAAGAAAACGTTCCAATACAAACATAAGAAACTATTTTCTGATTGAGAATCGTGATCCTTTATGAAAGCAAACAACGCGACATTTAAGTAATACGAAAAACAGAAAATCTGAGAAACTGCCAGAAAGGAAATGGAGAATGCAAAACGAGAAGAGACAAAGATTTCCTCTGAGCTTTTAGTGGATTAACTTCATAATGTACCCTAAGAAAAATAAGGAATACTGCCGGGGTAAGTATATTCCTCTCAGATAGTAGTGCTAAAAAGGATCTGTGTTAGCTGATGGAGATTCCATTTTTTTCTTGTTCCTCTTAAAACGCATTTTTTGTCGGGAACTCTGAAAAAAATGCTTCTGTGAGAAAGAGAAAGGGAAATTTTCTGAAGGAAAAAAAAATAGAAAAAGCTAATCTCGTTTTTTCAAGGAGGAAAAAGAATGTTAAAGGACCATCTCTTTTGTAAAATAAAGAAAGTAATCGACTCACTATTAATTTGTGCATAAATGCATTCCAAGGAAAAAGAAAATGGATTAGAGATTGAAATAACGAAAAATTAGAAACATGTCCATCAGCATAACTCGAAGGAACAGATGAGAACGTAGTATTGATGAACACAGCAACTTTCATTCAAAGCAGAAAATTAACTCCAATGTTCATAATTTTAGAATCATTTATGATTTAGACAATTTGTTTTGCTGGTAGGAAGTGGTATATGTCATCAATTTTCCTTCCTGAACGATGGATGTGGGGTCATGTCCCTTCCTCTTTCCCTACCCTAGAAAAATTTACAAACAGGCCTAAGGCTCAAAATACTTAACACATTGAAACGAATTCAAACAGATGAAAACTTAGCGTGAGTTCAAAATTAACAACTAGTAACAATAAATATAAAATAATGTGATTTAATACAAAAGTATGGATAAAAACATAAACATTGGTATCTTTAGTTTATGTACATCTTATGTGGGAACAAATTTTTAATCTATCGAGAATCGTATATGTGAATGCTCGCAATATCTCGAGAAAAACTTTATTAATTCCTAAATAACTATATACAAAATGACTTCCTTTTTAGGTTTTAATCTTCAAGTATTCCAAAAGTGCGGCTAAGTGTACTGGTTTTTCAAAACCAATTATTTTCAGACGTTGATCACTACGCACAAGACAACGAATTCTTCGTTTCCTTTACTAGCTTGGGGCGGGGGTGGCTCAGTCGGTAGCGCGCCAGGCTCGTAATCTGTAGTTCCCAGGTTCGAGTCCCAGCTGGGTCAGCGTTGAGATTTATCTCCGCAAAATTCCCTGCCCTGCCCACGGTCAGTAGGGGACACCGATGGGCTTGGAAAGGCCGTCGTCCGTCGGATGGGACGTTAAGCCGTGGCCCCGTGTGCGGGAGAGCCATACCCTGTGCACGTTAAAGAACACGCTGGATGGCCTTGACGGGAGGCTACCATCTGTCTCCCAACAGCTGTTCCAGTGGGTCCCCTCCCCCAACCTTCTCTGAGCCTACGGGGTCCATGTGACCTGGCCATTTAGCCCATGGTGTGCAAAAAAGTGCCGCTCAGAGGTAAAACAACCCAACCCTTTACTAGCTTATTAACACGATCTACACTAATAAACTATACTACCTTCCGCGCACTCACCATATAAAATGCTCCTTCACATTATACACCCATCACGTATATACTGAAACTAATAATTCCGCCTTTCGGATATCCATAACTCCAACATTACAATTCTATCTTTTCTATTTTTCTGATCCGTTCTGTATTCTAATTCATTGGTTAAAATAATTCTCACGCAGAAGCATACACGGGCGTTCATGTCAAGTTTATCATAAATTCACTGTAGCACGTTCATCTGTCGTAACAATATATTTACATATTGGTGTCAATATATCATATGATGTAGTATTATCTAGTTACTTTTCCGTTACATGTACACACAAGCCAATGATGTGGGGTCCTGTTAGTAAGGTTTCCAGTTCCCAGGTACAGTCGCTCAAAAAAGTATCCGAACACTGTGGGTGATTACAGAATTCAGAAAAAATATCTGGCAACGATTTTTTAGAAATTAGTGATCTGGCAACCGTCGTGTCACGTGACACGAAGGTTGCCAGATCACTAATTTCTAAAAAAATCGTTGCCAGATATTTTTTCTGAATTCTGTAATCACCCACAGTGTTCGGATACTTTTTTGAGCGACTGTACGAGTTCTAACTGTGCCATCCTTGAGCTCTATCTCCATTAACTCTCACCCTGCCATCCGTGAGAAAGGGCACGCTGA
The DNA here is from genome assembly GCA_038380435.1 of Ryuthela nishihirai. Taxonomy (NCBI): domain Eukaryota; kingdom Metazoa; phylum Arthropoda; class Arachnida; order Araneae; family Heptathelidae; genus Ryuthela; species Ryuthela nishihirai. The sequence continues at coordinate 38,406,139 of JAWZYU010000018.1, read as the reverse complement.
TCGGCTTGGAAAGGCCGCCGTCCGTCGATTTGAACGTTAATCCATCTCCTACCATCCACAGGGTATTGAAGGAGAGCCATACCATGTGCACGATAAAGAACACTCTGAATGGCATTGACGGGAGACTATCACAAGCCTCGCAACAGCTGCCAATTGGGTCCCCTTATCCTCACTTTCTCTGAGTCGTGGGATCTTTGTGACCTGGACATTTAATCCACTCATTGTGTGCAAAGAAAGTGCTGTTCAGAGGTAACCGAAGTCAATGATCTGGGAGTGCTATTATCCCTATGTTTCATAGAATTCAGGATGATACGCAGTTACTGGGGAATATACACGTGTCCTATTCATTGCTCTCAAATTTACGCAGTCTTAAAATTCTTTAAATGGTCCCAAAAGCGAGAAATCTGAAGAAATAAAGGATATATGTCAGGATCCCAAAATATGGAGAATTAAGTGTTGAGAGGGTCTTATTGGCAATATAGACCCGAGTATTGTCATAAAGAAGAACAATTCGTTTTTTTTTTTTACATTTCCAGAAAATTTTTCTTCAACGCTGCCTTTATCTTCGTTGTTAGAAGATCGGAATAATATTAAAGGTTTCTGTTTTGTAAACATCGTATTCCAAAAAATCTGCAGAAATTAATTTGTCGTAATCCCAGAAGACCAAAAGTCCTTGGTTTTGTTTTATGGGTTGGGTTCTTTTACCTCTGAACGGCACTTTTGTGCACCGAATGGGCCAAATGACAAGGTCACAAGGATCCCAAGGTTCAGAGACGGTTGGGGTCCAATTATGAGCCTGGAGCTCTACACCATAATCAACAGAGAGAGAAATGGCAACCGTCGATCAGCTTATGAAACTCCTGCTAATAGAAGGAGACACAAGAGAAGGGAATGTCACTTTGTCACTTTCTCTTTGATGGCGATATTCGATGAAAATCGTTGTCTTCGAAGATGTTCCTTCAGCTTCCCAAACAGGTGAAAATCCACTGCGTCTGGACTCTGTGGTCACCAGCTTTGTATACTGGTGCAGGACCTATGTCATGTTTGCTCCGACTCTATGACTCACAGCACGTGTGTGAAACAGCAATGACTGTTGCCATTTAGTGACACTATTTGGTATTAATAGGTGGTAGTGGAGACCCAGTCCCAGATATTTGTTACCTTCGCGAGGAACAAACTGGAAACCTTACTTTGTGATTTACCCAGGTCGGACTTTGACCTTCTGATGCCCTAAGCTGTGACAAGTTTATGAGACTCTAAGCTATGGTAAGTTTAAAAGGCCTCAAAAATTCTAAAGTCGAAATCAGGGCCGGATCTAGGAGGGGAAAATCCCTCCTCCTCCCAACACCACCGCTTTGAGAATGCTAATAAGGGTAATGGAGATAAAACATAAAATTTTCGCACATTTCGCTGTTGTTTCCAACAGCTCTTTTAAAGGTTTCAAAACTAAGCGAAAATGTTATACCGCAAAGGAAATTCAATGTCTTGGTCACCTTTTATAGTTTTTTTCCGACTCAATCGGGTCATCCCTTATTTTTCCTAGATTTTCCCAAAACGTAAACACGAAACAGACGTGGTGAAAACATTACACTAGCATTGGTACACAATGATGGCTGTGTACAGGTGAGATGAATAGTGTTTGCATAATAGATTATTTTAAATATGAAAAAAAAATCGTGACACGGTAAACTTTAAACTTAATTTTCTGAGGCCCTAAGTTGTAGATTAGTTAACTTATACGTAGGTTCTGCCCTAGTCGTACCTTGATGGCTAAGCTTAGCAATTAAGATATTGAATTGGTATTATTACAAGTTTCACGAAAATTACAAAATTCAGCTATTTCACAAAAAACAAATCACGGTATGCTAAAGGATAAGTCTCCAATTAGTCAGCAATGTGTTGCAAAGAATAAAAAATGGTAAGTGTTGCAGGTAAAACTCTTAGTGAACATCTTTGCTATTCTAACAGAAAAAAATCACTATGAAAATATTTTTTCTGTGGCTACAAGAAGTCCCTCAGATATCACTGAGAAATGTTAACTTCAAAGCAATAGTACTTCTGGCGCAAAGATTCTAATGGAAAAGAAATAATAATGATAAAATTTAGTTGTTTTACTTCAGAAGGTCACTTGCTTTGCACGAAGTGTGATAAACAGCCAGATCCCTATCTTGTCCAGTGTTTAGTTAGAGTACTTGCATTCCAGTGTGTCCAGCATTGTGATAAACGCAGTGTGCATAGAGTACTTAATTACTATACCAGCGAGCATTTAGCAATAATATTTAGCTGCTGATATTACCTGTAATAATATTTTGTGTATACATTTATATGTGAAACCAGAACAAGGAGGTTATCTCCATCCTTTGTGTAAAGGATACTTCTTTAATTAAAAAAAAAATAATTATAATAAAAGAAAAAAAATTATAAGGACACAAAGCTGTAGAGCAACGATATCCATTGAACAGACTTTTGAACAAAAATATAAATCACTCCTGAAAAATATATATAAATATCATCATATTACATAATAGCCATAATTCCCGGCAAATGAACAACACGTGTCTAGCACGTTTAACATCATCGGCGGCAGAAATTGTTAGTTTCCCTGTGATTCGCGAATACTTGAGCGAATGGTCCCAAATTTGGTGGGGTTGTCCCACTTACCCACTTAGTTCTAGCACTGTTGGGGTAACAGATATGATTCCTAGATGCTGTAGATCGAAAGTTATTGAGCAGAAAGTGTCTGAAAATTCTGGGTGCGTCGCCATCGACTACAGTGTGAATGGAGCAGTACGTGTGGCTGTGAATGTGCTCCGTGATGCTGTGAATGCGCTACGTGAGGCTGTGAAGGTACATGTGAATGCACTCCGTGTGGTTTGTGAATGTACATGTGAATGCACTCCGTGTGGTTTGTGAATGTATGTGTGACTGTGAATGTACATGTGAATGTACGTGTGAATGTACATGTGAATGTACGTGTGACTGTGAATGTACATGTGAATGTACGTGTGACTGTGAATGTACATGTGAATGTACGTGTGACTGTGAATGTACATGTGAATGTACTATGTGTGGATGTGAATGTACGTGTTTCTGTGAATGTACATGTGAATGTGCTACGTGTGGCTGTCAATGTGCTACGTGTGGCTGTGAATGTACATGGGAATGCACTCCGTGTGGTTTGTGAATGTATGTGTGACTCTGAATGTACATGTGAATGCACTACGTGTGGCTTGTGAATGTACATGTGAATGTACTACGTGTGGATTGTGAATGTACATGAATATACGTGTGGCTGTGGATGCATGTGTGACTGAATGTACGTGTGGCTGTGAATGTACGTGTGATGTGTACGTGTGGTTGTGAATTCAAAGCTGTGAATTAAAACAGTTATGATTGTATCTACGTTTCGCGACAATTTTTTGTATGGGCTTAAGTAGTAATTTAAATATTTACGGAAAGTTGTATTCAAATGTTTAGTAAATGATCGCCAAACGAAAAAACTCCCAAAATAAAAATAAACCCCACGGAATAGGGAAGAAACTTATAAAATCGCAATTATAAAATATTCAATTTCATTTTAAAGATTATAACTTGCATTTGAATAAAATTTGATCATTGTCATCAAAGTTTGTCCTCAAAATTTGATACAAATAACATCATTAATTCTAGCTTCAACATGACATTACATTTTAAATTTGAACATATATTTATATCTGAGGAAATAACCATTCTTTTTAGTAAGATATTTCCATAATCAACTTGTCAGAGAAATTAAGTTTCAAAATCTCTTCTGCGTGCCCTAACAAAGGGAAAAAATTCTCTTCCTGGTTCCTCGCATGGGAAAAGAACTTAATTACTGGTAATACAGTGGGGCAGGGATGGCTAGGTCGGTAGGCGCGCCAGGCTCGTAATCTGTAGTTCCCAGGTTCGAGTCCCAGCTGGGTCAGCGTTGAGATTTATCTCCGCAAAATTCCCCGTCCTGCCCACGATGGGCTTGGAAAGGGGACATCGATGGGCTTGGAAAGGCCGCCGTCCGTCGGATGGGACGTTAGGCCCTGGCCCCCTGTGTGGGAGAGCCATACTCTGTGCACGTTAAAGAACACGATAGATGGCCTTGACGGGAGGCTACCATCTGTCTCCCAACAGCTGTTCCAGTGGGTGCCCTCCCCCAACTGGTAATACAGTAGATATAATATGTCGGAAGAACAACAATACCTAATTTCTCAAAAGAAATTAATCAAAGTGATCATATTCCATTTATCTACACATTCTTATTCGCTTGATGATCGTTCAAAACTTCAAAGGTAATAATAATAATAACGAGGTTCTAAGAATTTTTCAGTTTTTGGATCGATTCAATATTTCCATATGTTAGATCCTTACGCGGAGGTTCACCATTCTTTTTCCTGTAAGTCTGCTTTCTTCAAGGAACATAGAATGTCAATAGAATGTCCGAAGTTTTGTTTTTTCTAAGATCGATGTATGCCTTCATTTAAATGTTCACGTTTCCCTCTGTTTACTTACGATGATAGCCTAGCTTTCAATTTCCTTTCACCGTGTTTTTCATCGCGTACTATTGACATCTGGGGAATCATATCAAAGAGCACTGCGCATTGGTTTCAAGTCTTGGTGTTCTCTTGTCCTCCACCATCGCCAGTCAATACATAGCAACACGCTTGCTTCATTCTTCAAGATATTTGTCTTCGACATTTTCACGTTGTCTGCAGTAGAAACGATAATGTACTTACTAGTTGTTGCAAGGAAGTAAATACTTTATTTCCTCTATTTCTTTAAATTTTTATCCCATTTGTTACATTGCAATACTTGTACAGAGGGGTACCCAGAAACTAAGGGCGGAGATTATCTCAGTCACTAGAACGCCAGGCGTGATCTGCAGTTCCCAGGTTCGGGTCCCACCTGGGCCAGCTTTGAGATTTATCTCCGCTAAATTCTCCCCCACCCCGAGAGGGAACCACCTTGTCGTGGTGAGGGGGGGGGGGGGGGGGCTAGAGGGCCTTTGTAAAGTTGAGGGCTCTACTAACTGGAGCTGGGGGCAACTCCGGACGAACGCGGCCCCGATGGAACAACTGGGCCTTGGTGAAATTGAGGGCTCCGCTGACTGGAGCTGTGGGCAACTCCGGACGGACGCTGCCCCGATGGAGAGGCCTAGGAAGGCCGGACTAAGAGTTCCCACCACGGGAGCCGAGGCAACTTGGATTGTATATCTTTGTTTGTGGCTAACTGGGGCACAGATTAAATTTAGGTTTTGACCAATGGATGAACTTTACTTCTGTAGTACTGTTCGCCATAGGAGTCGTGGGGTGAGCTGCATCTATATGGTGTTGTCTTGCCCTCGACGTAGGTAGTGGAGATTTGGCATTATCGCTATAGATGTAGTGCAGTCCATGTATTGCGGAGCATCTGGGTTTTGTCATCATTATAAATTTTGGCTAAATTCTCACCCTCCCTTCGGTCAGAAAGGGGGACACCAAAGGGCTTGAATAGGCCCCAGTCCATCGGATGGGGCGTAAAGCCGTGGTCCCGTGTGTAGGATAGCCATACCCTATGCACGTTAAATATTAAACTAGACGTGCACAGGGTGTGGCTCTTCTGCACACTATACCACGGCTTAAAATCCAGTGGGACAGGGGGAGACCTATTCAAGTCGATCGGTGTCTTATTTTTCACCGAGTGCCGGGTTAGGGCTTTGTTTCTTTATAAGAGTAGCCCAGGATGATAATCTGCAATTCCCAAATTCGAATCCCATTTGTGCCACTGTGGAGTCCACCCAGGTTTTGTCCCACGCTGCCCTCAGTGAGCAAGGAAACACCGATTAACTTGGAAAGGCCTACATCGGTCAGATGGGACGCAAAACCATGGTCTCACGTATGCAGGAAAGTCATACTCTCTGCCAGTAAAATAATAAGCTAGATTACCTTGATGGGAGGTTTCCATCTGTCTTCTAACAGCTTTCAAGTGGGTCCCTTTACCCTAACAAACTCTGAGACTTTGGGGTCCTTGTGCCTGACCATTTAGTCCATTGTGTACCAAAAAAGTTTCGCTCAAAGCTAAAACTACTCAACCCAACCCACAAACTTTTAATGAAAGGAAGGATGTTGACATATTTGCGTATCAAGCGACGTACAAAGGTCTGTTGTTGAGGAATGATCTAGAAAAATATGTGATATCGAAGACTTCAAAAATCTATTGCCTCAACACATAAAGTAACATCCGTTCTGCTCAAAAAAACGGTACCAATAGAACCACCAACAACAGAAAGTGCAAGACAAAGATAGCAACTGTGACTGTCACGTTTCGATATTTTTATTGTAAATAAAAGGCTTCGAAAGTATTACGAGAAAAAGGGATTTTGGCTCAGCAGCTAAGAGCTGGTAGCGTTATAACAGAAAATGACTGAGGATTTGAGTAGTATTTACGAGCTCTGAGAGATTGTAATGCTGAAGAAGTTTATTTCCATTACCCATCTGATAACCTCTCACGCGTCTAGACAGATTTTGTAATCTTTTGTTTTCTTCGCATTACTACTCTGGGTTTCTTTCTATATGAACTTTGAAACATTTATGACGTTGTGCTGGTTTTTGTATGTAGCAACTCCTAAGGTTGTAGATTCCAAAACGAAAGCGGGTTGGGTTGTTTCACCTCTGAGCGGCACTTTTTGCACACCATGGGCTAAATGGCCAGGTCACATGGACCCCGAAGGCTCAGAGAAGGTTGGGGGAGGAGACCCACTGAAACAGCTGTTGGGAGACAGATGATAGCCTCCCGTCAAGGCCACCCAGCGTGTTCTTTAACGTGCACTGGGTATGGCTCTCCCGCACACGGGGCCACGGCTTAACGTCTCATCCGACGGACGGCGGTCTTTCGAAGTCCATCGGTGTCCCCTACTGACCGTGGGCGGGGCGGGGAATTTTGCGGAGATAAATCTCAACAATCACCCAGCTGGGACTCTAACCTGGGAACTGCAGATTACGAGTCTGGCGCACTACCGGCTGAGCCACCCCCGCCCCAAACGAAAGCGGAAAAGAAAGTTTTATTCTTTGGTTATTCTCCCAAGTAATGAAGATTCCGCATTTCGTAGCGGTTCTTATTTCAGCGCTATTCTGAATACGTGAAAAGATCTGAAACAGAGCGGCAGGGGTTTCTCAGTCGGTAGCGCGCCAGGCTCGTAATGTGTAATTCCCAGGTTCGAGTCCCGGCTATGCCAGGTTGAGATTTATCTCCGCTCAATTTTCCACCCTGCCCACGGTCAGTAGGGGACACCGACGGGCTTGGAAAGGCCGCCGACCGTCGAATGGAATATTAAGCCGTGGCCCCATGTGCGGCACGTTAAAGAACACGCTGGATGGCCTTGACGGGAGACTACCATCTGTCTACCAGCAGCTGTTCAAGTGGGTCTCCAAACTTCTCTGAGACTCGGGGTCTTGTGACCTGTCCATTACGCCCATTGTGAACAAGAAAATGTCTTTCAGAGGTAAAACAACCCACTACAACAGCAAATCTCAATTGAAAAGGAATCTTGAAAATAAAGAACTAGGCTCAGTAATCTTAAGAATATTCTCTTCTAAGAAAAAGTTCTAATTTTGTGATGCGTTAATGTTTACGTAGGGTTTTCCGGTTTTAATTTCACTCATAGTGCTGAGTCTATTTTGCTGCTTTAAAAATCTTCCGCTATAAAATTCAAAGACATCAATTTTTCCTATTAAAAATATTGAGTAGCCACGTGGCGAGAAAATTTGGAAGCAAAAGATAAATTAGAAAATCAACCCGAATATCAAAAATAGAAGAAAGTTTGTAAGTTGACAGATGTTGGAAAAAAAAGAGTGATGCTTAAATTGGCAACTAAGCAATGGAAAGTGAAAATTAGAACAATAGACCAGAATCAAAAAGTATACAATTGTCAATATATGTACAGTGTATATAATCTGATAATGGTGGTTGTTTGCTTGTTTTACCTCTAAACGGCACTTTTTTCACACAATGGGCTAAATGACCAAGTCAGAAAGGCCCCGAAGGCTCAGAGAAGGTTGGGGGAGCGGACCCACTGGAATAGCTGTTGGGAGACAGATGGCAACCTCCCCGTCAAGGCCATTCAATATGTTTTTTAATCTGCATAGAATGTGGTTCTCCGGCACACAGAACCATGACTTAACGTTCCATCCGAAGCATGGTGGCTTTACCAATCCTGTCTGTGTCCCCCACTCACCGAGTGGCACAAAATTTTGTGGAGATAAATCTGAACGCTGGCCCAGCTGGGATTCGAACCTGAGAGCTATAGATTGTGAGACTGGCGCGCTACCAACTGGGCCATCCCCTGTCCCAAATATTTTCAGTAAACAAAGACAATTAATTACATATTACAGTAATAAAGCATCACAGGAAATTGTCCTATACAAAAGAAACACTTGAAATAATTTGCTGAAAAAAATTAGCTTTATCCTCGCATGCTTCTGGGAGACGTGGGTTCGAATCCCACTCAGGACGAAACCAATTATTTTCAGCAAATTATTTCAAGCTTATATTAGTCAAAAGAAAATTAAATTTATAATTCTGAGCAGAAATAATTTAAGAAGCTAAACATACATTATAATACTAATCAGGAATCGTTAGGTGTGAGAGGACTTTACCTTCTTTCATAACCTTCTGGGCAAATATAAAGCGTCACCACTGGTGAAGTGGGGCGGGGGTGGCTCAGTTGGTAGCGCGCCAGGCTCGTAATCTGTAGTTCCCAGGTTCGAGTCCCAGCTAGGTCAGCGTTGAGATTTATCTCTGCAAAATTCCCCGCCTGCCCACGGTCAGTAGGGGACACCGATGGGCTTGGAAAGGCCGTCGTCCGTCGGATGGGACGTTAAGCCGTGGCCCCGTGTGCGGGAGAGCCATACCCTGTGCACGTTAAAGAACACGCTGGATGGCCTTGACGGGAGGCTACCATCTGTCTCCCAACAGCTGTTCCAGTGGGTTTCCTCCCCCAACCTTCTCTGAGCCTTCGGGGTCCATGTGACCTGGCCATTTAGCCCATGGTGTGCAAAAAAGTGCCGCTCAGAGGTAAAACAACCCAACCTTCTTTCATAACCTTCTGGGCAAATATAAAGCGTCACCACTGGTGAAGCAACTGGCACGAATTCAGATGGTGTTTTTTTTCCCCTGGTGTCGATTCCTGGTTTCACAGTTGTGAGTTCTATGCTTCTGATTAACTACATTAGACCACAAAAGTATAATATTTCGCCTTTTTATAATATTTTTACCAGTTAACAACACGACTGAATTAGAAGCAAATTACTACAACATACCTTTGTATTAGGAGGATACATTCTTGCAAAGTAGGGTCGATAATCTTTTGCGGATATATTTTTGTCAGCGGAATCACTACATTTCTGTGAAAAGCATAAGAAAAGGAAAAGACTATATTAGATATGAATTAGTTATTATTTTCGATAAATGATTAACAACATTATTGAATTACAAATTTTCCATAAACATTCATTTCTTTGCTAAGTATATTCTGTAATAATACTATGGATGTAGGATACGTACTGACTCGTCTTACATTGCTATAATTACGTATATGCTCTCCGGCTTACCCGAAAAGTGTTTGTGACAGGCTGACTAACTGCGATTAACTGTCCACAGTGTATTCTATCATACAGGGTGATTCAAAACTTATCGTTCAAAAATCGTGGGGAGGTAGGAAATATGTCAGGAAACCGATTTCACATAGAAAAGAATGTCCGCAAATGTACGCATGCGTATGTAGAGGGCGCTGTGTGTACCCAACCAGTGTACAGCTCGTCCGACCACTCCCGCTGTCATCAGTGTACGAGCTGACTTACTAGTGATAAGATGAATCGTTTTACGCATCAAGAGCTAGCGGATATGCATCTCGCATATGGGGTAGCTGGCGAAAGCGGCCGCCGAGCTAGGCAAGTTTACGAAGAACGATACCCCAACAGAAGAATACCGCAGCATCAAATGTTTGCACGTGTGCATCGCAATCTGAGCGAACGTGGTTCACTGCGCATCAACATTCAGGATACGGGGAGAAGACGACTGACACGGACTGTCAACGTCGCAAAACAAATCCTACAGTCCATCGAAGATAATCCGAATACCAGCACACGAGCTATTGCTCAGCAGCTTGGGGTCTCTCAGTCAGCAGTGTGGCGGATACTGCACGAGGAACGTGTGCATCCTTACCATCTGCAAAGGGTGCAGTTACTGCATCCTGACGATTATCCGAAGCGTGTGGAATTTGCACAATGGTTCATGCAGAAAGGTGCAGTGGACCCCAGTTTTACAGCTTCTGTCCTTTTTACAGATGAAGCTTCATTCACTCGTGAAGGTGTGTTCAATACACACAATTCACATGTGTGGGCTTACGACAACCCGCATGGTACGAGAAGTCACGCTGCGCAACATCGTTTTGCCGTAAATGTGTGGGCTGGAATCATTGGTGACTGTTTGTTGGGACCTTACTTGCTACCGCCCCGATTGGACGGCCGGAAATACCTAATATTTCTCGAGGCAGTGTTACTGACTTTTCTGGGCGCTGTTCCTGCGCATATCCGCCGAGATATGTGGTATCAACATGACGGGGCTCCAGCCCATAGCACAATTGTTGCGCGTGATTACCTGAACCGAACATTCGGAGCTCGATGGATCGGTAGAGGTGGACCGATCGCTTGGCCACCCAGGCCACCTGATTTATCGCCCATGGATTTCTTTTTGTGGGGGACCATGAAAGACCATGTGTACGAGACCTCCGTCGACAGTGAAATGGACCTTGTTGCACGAATAGTGGCCGCCGCAGGCATTGTCCATGATATGCCAGGCGTTTTTGAAAATGTTCGGCGGTCAATGCAACGGCGCTGTGAATCTTGTGTCCGTGTAAATGGTCGCAATTTTGAACACCTACTGTGAATCTGTACTTTACCTTGTTGGAATAAAAGTCACATTCGTTACCACTTAACTGTACTGTTTCCTTGTGTTCACTTTACTTGTCCATTTCGTTCATGTAGATGACGTTTGCGGACATACTTTCCTATGTGAAATCAGTTTCTGACGTATTCCCTACCTCCCCACGAAATTTGAACGATACGTTTTGAATCACCGTGTATATCCTAAGGCCTATGACAACAAATTATGTTTAAAAACTCGCTTAAAAGCGATGAGCGACATAGACTTATACAAATATCCCCATTTCCAGCTTTCTACTAAAAGATTAAACGTTTCTAAAAGCTACACCACCATATTCAATACTAGACACAATATAAAGTTATTCCAACATATTCAATACTCGAAATCAATCGGTGGCTTAGAGCAAGAAAAGATTTCTACATCATCTCTCTGACCCCTATTTAACCTTGAACGCAAAAACGGATCTGAAAATTTCTCTTATTTCTGAGTTCTACTACCTGAAATAGACCTATTCACCAATTTTAACTCTCCAGTACCGGTATATCAAAATTTTACCTTCAAAATCTGTGAACATTTCTGAGATCTATGATTCAAAATACCCCTAGACACCAATTTTTAGCCCTCGAGTAGCAGTAGATCTATATTTGACGTTTGGTCTTGAAGTACTCATCACATCCAAAATTTCACATTTCTGAGATCTACGACATTATATTTCCGGGAGCCAACTTTTAAATTAATAGCACTGATAGATCTAAATTTGACCTTTGACCTCGAAGAGCCCTTCTGATCCGGAATTTCGTAACGCTACCTACATCTAAAACCCGAAACACCTCCAGACACCCAATTTTCACTAGAGCCGTGATCTAGACCTCCGTAGATCAAGGTATGACGTCTATGTGATCTCCATTTGACCCTGCAGGATATGTCGGAGGTCAAATTTCATATTTTCCCTGAGATCTACGACCCGGATTATCCCTACGCTAATTTTCATAGCATAAAAAAAAATACCCCCTCAAGCAACTGCTTGCCACAGAGGTCTGACAGGAGCCTGTCAGTTTATATACCATAGTAGAAGGTCTGTGAGAATGGAGGACTTCAGCAGAAATACAACACACACATCAATGACTAACCTGGGGCTCGAACCCAAGTCCCTTAGATCATGATACTGAGCTTTGTTAATCAGTGTTATTCTTGTTCTTCAGATGGGAAAGGCAGTGGACTTAATTGAGTTTGACAAAGGCCAAATTGTAAATGGCCAGATGACTGAGTCAGAGCATTGCCGAGATGGCAAGTCTTGTGGGGTGCTCACTGTCAGCCGTGGTTAGTACCTTCAAAAAGTGGTCCGAGGAGGGAAAAACCACGAACCGCCTGCAAGGTGTGGGCAGATCACGGCTTATCGATCCTAGAGGTGAGCGAAGGCTATACCGTATGGTACGAGCCAACAGAAGGGATACTGTGGCGCAACTCGCCCGTAATTTGAATGCTGGTGACGAGAGTAATGTGTCACAGCACACAGTACATCGAACCCTGCTGAAAATGGGGTTTGCGTAGCCGCAGGCCGCGCCGAGTGCCCATGCTAACCTCGGTTCACCATTGAAAACGCCTCAATGGGCACGCGAGCATCAAAACTGGACCTTGAATGATTGGAAAAAGGTCATCTGATGTTTGATGCTCACATGCCCATTGAGGCATAGCCAAACGTGCTAACCACTCAGCCATACGAGAACTATATCATGTGCAAGAACACGCTGGATGGTCTTCACATCTGTTTCCTAACCGTTGTCCAGTGGATCCTCTCCCCCCAACCTTCTCTGACCTCTCGTGGTCCTTATAACCCGGCCATTTAACCCATTGAATGTACAAAAGAGCAACTCAGAAGTAAAGTCATTTGTCGTATAGTTAAAGTTACTACATTTAAGAGAGAATATCATAGATTTACTTTTGCTTGTGTTTAGTTTTAATTTAATATTGATAAACCACTAATTACGTTAAAGTAAATGTAAGTTTGCTTTACTTAATAACTTTACTTAATAAATAATGTCCAGTTTCAGTTTATTTACATCTTGTGCTGAGTAAACCAGCGCATCATCCGCATAACACGTGAGTTTACTTCTTAATTTTAGAAAGCACATATCATTAAGGTATATAAAGAATACTATTGGACCATGAACTGATCCTTGCGGCATTCCTTTTCGTACTGTTTCAAATTCGTTGATAGCATTTTCTAATTTCACGCCTGTTTTCTGTGCTGTAAGTAATTTCACACCAGGACGTAACAATACCTACGATAACTCCTGAATACAGCTTTCTTAATAAAATATCATGATCAATAGAGTTGAATGCTTTGTGCATTTCCAAGAAAACTGAAACTGTTAAATTTGTTAGTCCTCCACGTACCACCAAAACAGCTCTTACCCGGCGAGGCATGACGCTACAAGATTTCTGAAGGTGTCTTGTAGTATCTGGTACCAACATGCTACCAGAAAATCCTTAAAATCTTGTAAAAACTTTGTTTTTCTGGATATACATAAAGCTTTTGATTCTGTTCCACATGACATAATGTTATTTAAACTTGAAAAATGTGGATTTAGAGGAAAAATGTATAATTGGTTAAAAAGTTATTTAAATGATAGGGTTCAGATAGTTAAAATAGATGAAATTATTACTATGGAAGAGATTGTGCAGTTTGGTGTTCCTCAAGTTTCAGTTTTAGGACCACTTTTATTCTTAATTCATATAAATGATTTATGTAAACTTGATTCAATAGGCAATTTAATTGCTTTTGCTGATGATACAATTTTAATTTATACTGCTAAAGATTTAAATTCTTTAATAATTAGTATAAATTTAGATGCGATTAAAATTAGAAAATGATTTTAATAAAATAGATTACTTTTAAATGTAACAATATATATCCAATATATCCAACAATAATATATAAAACAAAATATATCCATTTCAGATTAAAAGGACAATGTGATTTTCTACATAATAAAATATTTTATCATGCTTTTGATTGTACTGGTAAAAATTGTTCCTGTTTACCTGTTAAAGGAGTTGATTTTTTAAAATATTTAGGTGTTTATATAGACTGTAAATTAAATTGGAAGGAACATATAGGAAATATTATTAAAAAGATAAATATTGTAACACCACGGTTATATTATATTAGACAATTTGTAGATATTTCAACTTTAAAAATGATATATAATTGTTGGGTTAAATCGTATCTGCAATATGGAATTACTTCTTGGGATGGCACATATTATACTAATATTAACAAATTAATTGTAGCTCAAAATAAAATTATAAAATGCATATTCAAAATGAGAAAATATGAAAATGTTAAAAACTTTTATAAAGATGTTGATATTTTAACAGTTAGAAAATTATATATGCATTCAATTTTAAAACATCTGTTTAAAAATTGGTCAGAACAAAATATAAAATTTACAAATTATAATACAAGATACAGTAACTCTATTAATCTCGTTGAATTCTTACCTAAAAAAACTGTGACTAAAAACATTATTTTTACCTTGCGCCAAAATTATTTAATTTTTTGTCAAACAAGATAAAAATGGAAAAAAATTACATAGCTTTGCTCCAAATTTTCGTAAATGGCTATTAGATATTGATAATATTGAGGGGTTTTTTGTAATAAATTTCACATTTTTAATCATTTATCAACTTTTTCTAGTTTACATTTCTTCAAATTATTTTATTCTCCGATTACTTTATAAATGCTTAAAATATTTATTGACTATTGCTGCCAAAAATTATAAATTAAATATTTGAATTATAATAAATTCCACAGGCAAGTTATAAACTCTTGTGGATTTCTGTAAAATTCAATTGAAATATTTGTGCCCACTGGGCTAGACCTATGTAATTGGATGTATTATGTGTTAAATAAATGTTAAATAAATGTTAAAATGTTAAATGTTAAAAACGTTACGTGGTTGAGCCGCTGTAGATCGGATATGCTGCTCCAACACAAACCTTTTTATCATGCTTTGTAATGTATTGGTAATTTTTTTTTCCTTTTTATCTATTAAGGGACTTGTAAATTAAGTTTCCCTTATTAATACCCGATTGGATATATATATATATATCTGGGGAATTTGGAGGCCAGGGCAATACCTGGAAGTCATCCTCATGTTCCGCGAACCATTCTCGAACAATCCGAGCAGGTGGCATGGCGCATTACCATGCTGAAAGAAGGCACTACTAGAGGAGTATACCGTTGTCAAGAAAGAATATACATGGTCTGCAATGATGTTTAGGTAGGTGGCAGACGTCATAGTTTCTTGCACATGAATGATTGGACCCGGGGTTTCCCAGCAGAACATTGCCCAAAGCATTACACTTCCTCCACTGACTTGTTTTCGTCCCACAGTGCATCCTGGTGCCAACACTTCCCCAGGTAAACGACGCACACACACCCGGCCGTCCACATGGTGCAACAGGAAACGAGATTCATCGGACCAGACGACCTTCTTCCAATCACTGAAGCTCCAGTTTTGATGCTCGCGTGCCGATTGTAGGTACACAATAATTCATATATTGCAGATACGATTTAATCCAACAATTATATATCATTTTCAAAGTTGAAATATCTACAAATTGTCTAATATAATATAACCGTGGTGTTACAATATTTATCTTTTTAATAATATTTCCTATATGTTCCTTCCAATTTAATTTACAGTCTATATAAACACCTAAATATTTTAAAAAATCAACTCCTTTAACAGGTAAACAGGAACAATTTTTACCAGTACAATCAAAAGCATGATAAAATATTTTATTATGTAGAAAATCACATTGTCCTTTTCATCTGAAATGGATATATTTTGTTTTATATATTATTGTTGGATATATTGGATATATATTGTTACATTTAAAAGTAATCTATTTTATTAAAATCATTTTTTAATTTTAATCGTATCTAAATTTATACTAATTATTAAAGAATTTAAATCTTTAGCAGTATAAATTAAAATTGTATCATCAGCAAAAGCAATTAAATTGCCTATTGAATCAAGTTTACATAAATCATTTATATAAATTAATAATAAAAGTTGTCCTAAAACTGAACTTGAGGATCACCAAACTGCACAATTTCTTCCATACTAATAATTTCATCTATTTTAACTACCTGAACCCTATCATTTAAATAACTTTTTAACCAATTATACATTTTTCCTCTAAATCCACATTTTTCAAGTTTAAATAACATTATGTCATGTGGAACAGAATCAAAAGCTTTATGTATATCCAGAAAAACAAAGTTTTTACAAGATTTTAAGGATTTTCTGGTAGCATGTTGGTACCAGATACTACAAGACACCTTTAGAAATCTTGTAGCGTCATGCCTCGATCGGTAAGAGCTGTTTTGGTGGCACGTGGAGGACTAACAAATTTAACAGTTTCAGTTTTCTTGGAAATGCACAAAGCATTCAACTCTATTGATCATGATATTTTACTAAGAAAGCTGTATTCAGGAGTTATCGTAGGTATTGTTACGGCCTGGTGTGAAATTACTTACAGCACAGAAAACAGACGTGCAATTAGAAAATGCTATCAACGAATTTGAAACAGTACGAAAAGGAATGCCTCAAGGATCAGTTCTTGGTCCAATAGTATTCTTTATATACCTTAATGATATGTGCTTTCTAAAATTAAGATGTAAACTCACGTGTTATGCGGATGATGCGCTAGTTTACTCAGCACAAGATGTAAATAAACTGAAACTGGACATTACTAATTAAGTAAAGTTATTAAGTAAAGCAAACTTACATTTACTTTAATTTAATAAGTGGTTTATCAATATTAAATTAAAACTAAACACAAGCAAAAGTAAATCTATGATATTCTCTCTTAAATGTAGTAACTTTAACTATACGACAAATGACTTTACTTCTGAGCTGCTCTTTTGTACATTCAATGGGTTAAATGGCCAGGTTTTAAGGACCCCGAGAGGTCAGAGAAGGTTGGGGGGAGAGGATCCACTGGACAACGGTTAGGAAACAGATGTGAAGACCATCCAGCGTGTTCTTGCACATGATATAGTTCTCGTATGGCTGAGTGGTTAGCACGCTTGGCTACGCCTCAATGGGCACGCGAGCATCAAACATCAGATGACCTTTTTCCAATCATTCAAGGTCCAGTTTTGATGCTCGCGTGCCCATTGAGGCGTTTTCAATGGTGAACCGAGGTTAGCATGGGCACTCGGAGCGGCCTGCGGCTACGCAAACCCCATTTTCAGCAGGGTTCGATGTACTGTGTGCTGTGACACATTACTCTCGTCACCAGCATTCAAATTACGGGCGAGTTTCGCCACAATATTCCTTCTGTTGGCTCCTACCATACGGGATAGCCTTCGCTCACCTCTAGCATCGATGAGACGTGATCGGCCCACACCTTGCAGGCGGTTCGTGGTTTTTCCCTCCTCGGACCACTTTTTGAAGGTACTAACCACGGCTGACCGTGAGCACCCCACAAGCAGGATTACACTGTTGACCGCTTCTAAGTTCTTGGAAAAGAAGTCGAGATGCGAGTGGAAGAAATGAATCTTCAAAGACATTCGGCAGCCGAGATTTTCATAGTTTTTTTAATGAGCTGATGGTAGTTTTCCTCTTTGTGATTCTCCAGTAAACCCTGGACCATAGACGTGAAGGATTTCCATGCAGCACTCTCCTTCATATTCAGTTTTTCTTCAAAGACATTATCATTCAGTAGCTTTCTGATCTGAGGACCAACAAAGATCTCTTCTTTGAATTTGGCATCACTTAGTTTTGGAAAATTTTCTTTCAAGTGCAAAAACCCTGTACCAGTTTTGTCCATAGCCTTCACAAAGTTTTTCATAAGCCCCAGTTTTATATGTAGTGGTGGGAGCAGAACATCAGAGGGGTCAACTAGAGGCTTGTACCTCACATTACTCTTTCCAGGAATAAAATCATCTCTTTTGGGCGTCTTTTATTTTGTAGTGTTCCTTTCTGGCCCTATTGTCCCATAATCACAGAAAAAGCAAAATTTTGTGAAGCCTCCTTGAAGCCTGAGAAAGAGAGATATGACTCTTAGGTCACCACATATTGTCCATTTAAATTGGTCATATTTTATAGCAGTGAGTATTTTTTCCATGCTTTCGTAAGTTTCCTTCATTCCCACAGCGTGTGCCACTGGAATGGAAGGTTTTTGTTTCCTTTATGCAAAAGGACAGCTTTTCAGTTGAATTTTCCCGAATCTATAAATAGATGTCATTCCTTAGGGTCATAAGTTGTTCCAATTTCTTCCATCAGCCCTGAAATATCTGTGCAGAAACACAAACCATCTTGCATCTCGTAATAAGCAGATAAAGCCAAATTTCTCTTTCTGAACAGAGAAACTTTGGTACCCTTGGCCAGAAGATTCCACTCTTGAAGTCTTGAACCTAAAACCTCAGCTTGTTGTTTGGAAAGTCCTAGGTCTCGAACAAGATCATTTAGTTCATTTTGCTGAATCAGATGAGGTTCGTCTAACTTTTTAGGGGTGTAGGTAAGATTAGGATCTGTAAGTGCCTCAAAGTCTTCGTCTGATGAATGTGAATCCATCTCCTCACAGTTGGTTGGAGGGTTGGTATAGGAAGATCTCCACGAGGAACTGGCCTTATGGCTGAAGGTATATTTGGATATTGTATTTTGCTTTTGTTCTTTTTTTGAAAAGCCCGACACTTTAGTTAAACAATAATAACAATCATGCAAGTGACTAGTTGGCTCATGCCAAACAATTGGAACTGCAAAGGACATGAATTTTATCATACCTTTCAACCATTCACTCAGGCCAACAAAGCACGAAATGCAGCACATGTGGAGCCCATGTTTTGTCCTGATCTCCAACATGACATCCAAAATACAAGTTATAGGCTTTCTACACAATCTTTGTCAAAGAACGACCCTGGGATTTTAAAATATAATTTTCACACACATAACAAAGCTTATCTGGCACATTAACATATCCGCGACACTGCCTTTGTGCCATTTAAACGCAAAAATTTATTCTTCAACATACAGCAAGTGTTCTTCCTACAATGAAAACAACAAGAATGGCTGTCTGAGGTTAAATAACTGTTACATGTTTTCTCCCACTTGGCAATAGGCGTTGCCAGCCACAAAAAGAAAATATCTAGTATCCTCCCAGTTGCCTGGAGGTGTTGGTATCGGAAGATCTTAATAGGAGTCAAAATGACCAATAACATAAAAACTTGACATGCTAGCCATTTTTTAAGGCCAGATCTTAAATCAGAATCTTAAAAATAGTTAAAGACAACTAGAATTGTTCATTTAAAAATACCTTATAAAGCAGTGATATTCAGTTAATTAACGGCAATTATTGAATTAATTAACGTCCCTGATAAAAAAAAAAAAGTGCCAGTCCGTCCGTGTTTAAAGTTTAAGCAATTTTCAAAATTTAAATTTAATTTTTTTAGGAGAAAATTTAAATTACTGAAAGATTCAAAAGATGCGAATCCTAATGTTTCGTCAGTACCTATCCAAATCAAAAAATATTTTTCTTTTATCTGTAAAAACAGAATATTTACGTATGGACGAAAGACCAAGTGAAAACAATAATAAGTTTTTGAAAACGAGGTGAAAAGTTATAAGAGTTAAAAGTTTATTAAACCAAGAACATTTAAGGTCACGCAGACTGAAAAATGAAATATAAGTTACGGATAGAGTCTCCTCTCAGAATGTCTCGGCAAATATACGATTTCCAAAATGCTGGCTTCTCGAGAAATTTTTTTCAGTTTTTCAAAATATTTGTGAGTAAATTATTGTTTTACTATAACAATAAATTATTTTTAAATTTTTAAAACATCATGTATCAACACTTAAACACAGTGCCATCCAGCTCTAGGGGGTAGGGCAAGGTAAAAATGCTTCCCTACCCCACCCCCTTTTGAGAATGCTAGTAAGGATAATACAGCCAAAAACACATTAAACTTGTGAATATTTCTTGCATTTCTTAAAAATTCTCAAAACCTCTAAAATGAGGGCAGAAAAATGTTACAATGGAATCTAAATCCAATCTGTTGGTTTAACCTTTTCACATTTTTCCAGCCTGATTGGGTCTCTTGCCCCGTTCTCCTCCCTTAATATTTTTCTAATTCCAGACTTATTTATTATACTATTATTTAGCTTATATATTATTATTATTATTAATGCTTATTTACCTTACAGTACTGTGCAAATTAGTTGGGACAAGCATCATGAAGCTGCATAAGGAGACAGAGTCCGTTGACATGTCCCGTAAAGGACATTGTGGAAGAAAAAGAAAAACCACCCTTAGAGATGATAGCCTAATTCAAAGAATTAATATCATAGACCCGAAGAAATCCAGTGGAGACATCAAAAGTCTCATGGGGTTAATATAGATGCTTCCACCGTACGTCGTTCCCTTCTAGAGTGTGGCCATTGGGGTCGACGCCCCTCCAAAAAGCAACTTTTGACACCCGCTATGAAACAAAAAAGTGGGAAAAAGTGATATTACAATTGGACAATTGGGAAAAAGTGATATTTTTCGACGAAACCCACTTTGAGGTGCCTGGCTGCAGGTCAAATTTCGTCCGCCGCTCACCTGGAGAACCTCTTCGATCCATCAATCCCCAAACACCCACCCAAGGTAATGTTTTGGGGATGTTTTACAGCTTCCGGGTCACAGACGCTTCACCCCATTGAAGGAATGATGGACAGAAAAAAGTACATAGGCATTCTGGAGGCGAAAATGGTCCCAACACTGCAGAAGCTGTTTCCTAACGGCGATGGGGTATTTCAACAGGATCTGGCTCCATGCCACAATTCTAAGCTTGTTAAGAGCTTCTTTACCCAGCAACATTTGAAGGTATTGGAGTGGCCAGGAAATTCACCCGATCTAAACCCCATGTAAAATTTGTGGGCTATTATTAAAGCGTGCATATCTAAGATGGATTGCACGACAACAAACCAAAATGATAGAAAGTGTCATGAAAGTGTGGTACCATGACCCTTAAGTGAAGGAGATGTGTGGAAAGTTAGTGGCATCAATGGTTGAGAGGGTGAAAGATGTAATTAAAGCTAAGGGGGGGGGGGTCACATTCACTATTAACTACACTATTAAACAAATAAATATTTTAGTTGTGTCTTTGTTACTGCATTTTCTTTTTTGTCCCAACTAATTTGCACAGTACTGTAGTTAGCAAGCACCGTCAGGGAGGGGAATATAATGTCTGTACAAACAAGGGGCAAAACATTTGAGCAGTGAAGTGAATTTTAATTTTTTTGCTCAATGCTTTGTAAAAACAGGGATCTATTTTAAGAAATCAACTTTTGGTAAAATTCCAAAAATATATATTCAAACGAAGAAATAAATTATTAGCTTCGCTCCGTAAAGATTTTGAGTAATTCCAATTGCTGTACACGCGAAACAAGACAATTACGATTTCTTTCGTATGTCAACTAACACTGAAATTATTATATTGGCAAAATAAATTATCGAAAATATTTTTAAAGACGCCAACAATCTAGTGGAAGAGGAGAATAATTACAATAAACACGGATAACGAAAGAGAAGTCAAAGTTTAAAAAACGAACTAGAAAATGTAATATCTACGGCCAAAGCAAAGTCATTTCAATCCCTCGAAAATTTTTATCTCCTTGACAAAAGAGTTTAATCACTATGAATTGTCGTACAAAGTAACACTAAACATAATTTTGTTTTGCACGCTCTTTTAATTATAAGACCAATATCAAGACAAAACAAAAGAAATTTCTCGATTTCAGGAATTTTTGTTTTAAAACAAAGGACTTTATCAGATGAAGTGACCGATGCCTTTTATACTCTTTAAAGGATCACTTTAACGAACACAATGCGTTTAACTAAAATTGTGTATTAAAACAACATAAAAGAGAGAATAGTTTTGTTTATTTATTATAAATGTAATAAACGCATAAATGTTTAGCTTTTATGATAAAAACAATAATCATACTAATGTTAAAAAAATTGGATCGATGTAAGAGTGGTAATTCTCTAATCTGTGAACAGAGAGGTCAAGTTATTCAAATTTAATAGCAATGTTTGTTTTAGTATTTGCAATTTTGTTGTTTAGTAGGTTGTTGCTGTTGGCATTTACAATTTTAGTTACTTTAATAAAATATTGAGGAAAATCTACGAAAAAAAAACATTATTTTATCTACAATTAGATATTTTGAGAATTCAGATATCTGATTATGGCTTCTCGAGAATTTAAAATTGTCGAGAAATCATAAAGCCTAGATAGAGATATTTGAGATAAGCAACGATTTTGTTTTTTGTTTTTACCCTGTTACATAGTAGAAAAACAACTAAAAGTCTGCAAAAAGGACAGCTAAAATATATTAAAAAAAACTATTTCAATACAGGAAAAAACATCTGTAATATTGTTCCAATTTAAAATGGAGAGCACTGAGCGTGAGTTCAAATAAAAATTTGTCAATGAAAATTACAATACAATGTAATTTATTACAAAAGTATGGATAAAATCATTTAAAAACAAACTAAGTCAACCGGCACGAAACTCTATAATAATAATAAATATAAGCTTACAGAAGAATCTATTAAATTCCTAAATAACTAAATAACTATACACAAAACTGCGACTACTGGTTTTTCAGAACTAATTCTTTTCATACGTTGATCACCATGCACAAGACGACAATATTTTCCATTTTATACACTAGCTTGCCAATATAATCCATACCAATAAAGTAGTCAACCTCCGGCATACACACTACATAAAAGCATTTATTCGTTGAACTATCATGCACAGACTCTTAACTATGCCTTCTTTTGGATCTCACAACTTCAACAACACACTTTTATCTTTCTTATATTTCAGATCAGTTCTATGTTCTAATTCGTTGGTTAATTAATTCTCACGCAGAAGCACACACGAGCGTTCATTATACGCCCATCACAAACTCATTGGAGCATGTTCATCTGTCGTACCAATATTAATGTTAATCAAATAATTAGTATAAAATATCTTCTTGCAATTGTTAGATGCGATACAAATATTCTAAAATTTAGACACTATTGTTTTTACAATTTAGTACATTTGTTTCGTATCTAACAATTGCAAGAAGAGAATTAATTATTCTTGGAGTTAGCAAAGGATAATGCATATGGATTACATTTATGTTACTATATATATACCCCCTCAAGCTTACGTGACACAAAAAACATGGAGGAAAAAAACCACGCAAAGACGAATTTGTTTCCTACAATTTTTTAACGCTACGACATTTTATAGTTTTTTTTTCCTTTTTTTACTTTGAAACATGGCATCTAGAGCTTATTAAAATTTTGTGAATTTAAGTTCGGTCATGGATTATAAAACACACAAAGTTCTTTTTCATTCTCAAACAAAAAGAGCGGGAAATCCAGTTAAGAAAAAATAAAGTTATGTTTAAAAACTAAATAATATTCGCATTGTAATTTTTTTTCACGGAAACTCCAGCGACAAATCGCGGAATTCTCCGAAGATTTACAAGAAATAGAATTGGAAAAACATTTCTTTACTATTTTTTATTAATAACGAGATGCATTTTGTGTAAAGTGCATCGAAATGCGACAAAGCACGAAATATTACAGTACCAATAACTTTCCTTTGTAATTCAGCGGATTCCTGACATGTAGTAGTAGTTTTGAAACTCAAACTCTGTTTCTGTCCGAAATAGGGGCTCGAAATTTTAACAGGGGATGGGTCGAGGGAAATCCGTAGGGAAATTTAGGATAGGGAATTTAGGCATTTTGGGCTGTAACGCGAGTTGGGGAGAGTTGGATAAAACTGTTAAACGAAATTTTTAAATCAGTGAAATATAAAAATGGGGGTGAAAAGAGATTCGAGGATCTAAATCGTGTTTTGTTATTGTTATCGACTTGAATTTTTAACACAGCACGAATAGCAGAGGGGAAATGCGAAATTTGAAATCCGGATGTCAAGCATTTGGAGAATTTGTTAAAAGAGATAATTGTCACATTAACTGTTGGAGAGTTTTTACCAACAACAATGGGGTGGGGGTGGCTTAGTCGGTAGCGCGCCAGGCTCGTAATCTGTAGTTCCCAGTTCGAGTCCCAGCTGGGTCAGCGTTGAGATTTATCTCCGCAAAATTCCCCGCCCTGCCCACGGTCAGTAGGGGACACCGATGGGCTTGGAAAGTCCGCCGTCCGTCGGATGGGACGTTAAGCCGTGGCCCCGTGTGCGGGAGAGAGCTATACCCTGTGCACGCTAAAGAACACGCTGGATGGCCTTGATGGGAGGCTACCATCTGTATCCCAACAACTGTTCCAGTGGGTCCCCTCCCCCAACCTTTGGGGCGGGGGTGGCTCAGTCGGTAGCGCGCCAGGCTCGTAATCTGTAGTTCCCAGGTTCGAGTCCCAGCTGGGTCAGCGTTGAGATTTATCTCCGCAAAATTCCTCGCCCTGCTCACGGTCAGTAGGGGACACCGATGGGCTTGGAAAGGCCGCCGTCCGTCGGATGGGACGTTAAGCCGTGGCCCCGTGTGCGGGAGAGCCATACCCTGTGCACGTTAAAGAACACGCTGGATGGCCTTGACGGGAGGCTACCATCTGTCTCCCAACAGCTGTTCCAGTGGGTCCCCTCCCCCAACCTTCTCTGAGCCTTCGGGGTCCATGTGACCTGGCCATTTAGCCCATAGTGTGCAAAAAAGTGTCGCTCAGAGGTAAAACAACCCAACAACCCAACAACAACCCCCAACCTTCTCTGAGCCTTCGGGGTCCATGTGACCTGGCCATTTAGCCCATGGTGTGCAAAAAAGTGCCGCTCAGAGGTAAAACAACCCAACCCAACAACGATCTTAGTTAAGTTTTGGTGAACTGTGAATAGTTACGTCAGCATGTTGTAAGAGAAAGACATGTACTGTCGGAAGATGCTCACCTACCCTCAAGCACATGCATGTGGACTCATCTATTGTTAATACAGATGGCAAGAGACTTTGCCGAATTTGTAAAGAATATCTGATTTGCTTAAATTTATTCATACACCTAATAATTAGTCATTTAGTAAAGTAATTAATAAAATATTACTAACTCTACTAAATTGCAAATTTTCGAGACAAAGTCACCTTGGTTAATGTGAAAATTGTCAATTATCTAAACGACTTCGCGAATTACAATCGTGATATATGTTTATATATACACTGGCGGAAATTGAAAAAAGAACACCCAGAAGGAATTCCATTAGGAACGTCATATTATATGTTAATAGTTAAGGGCAGCAGAAACCGTGTTCCAAGATTGAAAGTCATTGGATGAAATAATGACGTCACTGGGGACGACAACATGCAAATGTACGCAGCGCGTATTTAAGAACAAGGGTGTGAACAAAGAAGTTATTTGTCTTGAGTCGTAATACTTTGAAAAAGCTACCATGTCTGGACGACGCAGGCACACATTTTTTCAGTTAGCGGAGTTTGAACAAGGTCGTATAGTGGGTCATCGGGAAGCAGGTTGATTTTTTCGTCAAATTGCACACCGCGTTGGACGAGAGGCATTGTTACGATGGGTCAGAAGTGCAGTTGTATACTCGCAGACGTGGTTCCGGGCAACACAGTTACTGACGATTGCCCATCCGTAACTGTGAGGATAGGCGTATCAAGAGAGTGGCGGCTACGGCGTCACAAATTCGATTCTCTGTCGTACCAAGAGTGAATATAAGAAAGATACACAATGGTCTTTTGGAAGCAGGACTACGGGCACGCGTGCTGCTGGCACGATTACCACTGTCACCTTGTCACTATCGAGCACGTTTGCAGTAGTGTCAAGAACGAGTTCATTGGAAAGAAGAATGGCAGTCTGTGGTCTTCAGTGATAAAAGCCGATTCTGCTTAGGAGTGTCTGATGGCCGTTTATGCATCCGAAGGCGATAAAGTGAGCGGCTTCTTCATCATGCATCTGCCAGAGACACAGAGGGCACACGCCGGCCATCATGGTGTGGGAAGAGATTAACAATCACTCTCGTAAGTACCTGGTGTTTGTATAGGGTACACTGAATAGTAATACGTACGTCAGCGACAAAGTGAGCGGCTTCTTCATCATGCATCTGTCAGCGACACAGAGGACAACGCCGGCCATCATGGTGTGGGAAGAGATTAACAATCACTCTCGTAAGTACCTGGAGTTTGTATAGGTACACTGAATAGAAATGCGTACGTTAGCTGGTCGTCCTGCCATATTTGAGTGTAATCCCAAATGCGATATTGCAACAGGATAATGCCCACCTACACTCCGCCCAGGCAACTGAGCGTGCTCTTCAGGCAGTGCACCAACTCCCTTGGCCAGCACGCACTCCGGACTTGTCTTCAATCGAACATGTTTGGGAATGGATCGGACAAAGACTCTGCCGCGGACCGAGGCAGGCAACGACCATCGCTGAAATACGCGTCCAAGATGAAAGTGCATGGAATGGTATCCCCCAGCGTGATATCCAGCATTTGTACGACCGATTGTGGCGAATCTGGCGATTGGAAGCTTGTGTTGCTGCTCAAGGAGGTTTCTTTCTCAAAAAGTTGTTTCTACTATATAAATCTCATAGATTAGTTTCAATTGTTAATGGTGTTCTTTTTCTGAGTTTCCGCCAGTGTATTTGTATATCCTTTACTGCAATATACACTACTCGACTAAACATTAGAGAATCTCCATGCTATTTCAATGGAAATCTTCGATGCACATTATCTTCTGAAATTTGCATTTGATGAGAAATTTGACATGAAGATAAAATAAAAATCATAATTAAATCTCGATCTGCAACAATAATTGGAAGTTATAATGTTTCACAACATAAGGCGTCATAAACATTTATCTCAGAAATTAATGAAAACTTATTATTTAAATATTGTTTCAAACCACTTAATAAAATGAATAATGCATTTTAGAAGCTTTACTAACGATTATTTCAATATATAACAATCCTGTATCACTTTTATAAAACACATATTTTGAAATACTCCAGCTTCCCTAACACTTTAAATACTGAATAAATATTTTTGAAAATCGAGATTTAAATAGATTTGATTATATGTATATTTTAATTTATCTTCAATCATGTTTTTCCATGAAATACATAAAGAAGTTATAGTTCTTAGAAGTTAGATTCCCATTGATATAACATGGAAATTCTCTAATAATTTGGTAGGACAGTGTACAAACCAAACCAAAATAAATATATAATTTTTAGAGCGCGAAATTGTGTTTGTGAAAGCATTTCAATTTTTGACGCAGTACCTTCTAACGATTTCCTTAACAGTGTTAAAAAGCTATTCCCAACTGTTTGTGTCCTTGGGTATAAATTTTATTTCTAATAATGAATTATATTCGAGTTTTTGGCATATCCGTCTCAACAAAAAGGTTGTTTAAAGCGATATTCCACTGTAGGTCATTTTTATCTACTTTAGTTTCAGTTGATATTTTGACACTAAAAAATCACAATAAATCCTAAGACTATCTCCAGTCCTTCAGTTTGTGTGATTAAGACACAAGCTCTTCAACACAGGTACTTATATATTGTTCTCTTTTATAAATATCCCTGTAACATCCAGGCTCCGAGGAATAGGGTTTGGTTTAATCACTAGAGCGCCAGGCCCGAAATCTGAAGTTCCTACGTTCGGGAATTATAGCAAAATAAAACAAATCTGAGGTCTGATGGACCGCGACGTGGTTTGGGTTGCTTTACCTCTGAGCGGCACTTTTTTGTACACCATGGGCTAAATGGCCAGGTCACATGGACCCCGAAGGCTCAGAGAAGGTTGGGGGAGGGGACCCACTGGAACAGCTGTTGGGAAACAGATGGTAGCCTCCTGGCAAGGCCATCCAGCGTGTTCTTTAACGTGCACAGGGTATAGCTCTCTCCCGCACACGGGGCCACGGATTAACGTCCCATCCGACGGACGCGGCCTTTTCAAGCCCATCGGTGTCCCCTACTGACCGTGGGCAGGGCGGGGAATTTTTGCGGAGATAAATCTCAACGCTGACCCAGCTGGGACTCGAACCTGGGAACTACAGATTACGAGCCTGGCGCGCTACCGACTGAGCCACCCCCCGCCCCACCGCGACGTGGTAATTAAGGATTAATGTATGTCTTCTCTCTAACTGTAAAACTGTTTATGTTTGAGAAAAGTTTTGATTAAAACTATAGTACAGTTTACTGAAAAAAGAAGAAAAATTACACTTTTGATTTAAACAAGACTTTCACGTAAAGGTTAATGCAGATTATAAATAGAAATATTTAAACAGCGATTGAAATCACATCCACGACAAAAATGTGGACTTGACCAGTTTTGTCTGCTAAAACTCTCAGGATTTTTCAACTTCTAAAACGACATGCACGAAAACGTTTCAACGAAATCTTTTTTAAAGGTGGTCTACGATAAACATCAAGTCATTAACTTCCCCCTCTGTAGCTATCCGATATAGGAAGATACGACCTATAAATCGGTTAGTAAGCATAAAACAATATTGCTGTTAAGGAATAGCTAAAAAAAGGTGATAGAATAAATAAACCCTCGTAGAGCATACGTGATGTCAGTTTTAGACGTTGTTCTTATCGACGAACGACAGGTATTCAGTTTCACCTTGGCACATTATCTGCTGATAGCAGCGAAGTGCCAACACTTCACCCGGTTGTTAATGGTATAATCCTGAAGTAGTGAAACCTTACATGCGGCGTTTCCAGCGACAGCGACATTTAATCACACCACATTTTCAAAAAGAAAATGGCTAGTTACTTGTAATGCATAACGAAGCCGTTATCGTCTCCTATAGCGTAATTAAAAGAACCAACAAAAATTACTGGCAAGTAAATTGGTTTATTATCTTTGATGAAATTACAAGTTTTCGAGAGTTTAACAGCGAAAGCGCGCAACGTGGTTATCCTAGGCTGGCTTCAGTATAAAAACTTTAGAATGTTATCGGATATTGCTGATGTAAACTAATGATTTTTATAGAAAACGCAGATTATGAAGAATAATTTGTCGCTTTTTACAGGATGCAAATAATGAGAAAAGGTGTCCCTTCTGTCCAATCATCAGGGGGACAGGGTGAGAAAGTGGTTATTGCTCATGGGCTCGCAGCGCACAGGGGTCCCTGAAGAAGGGTTGGGTTGGTTGATTGTTTTGCTTCTGAGCGGCACTTTTTTCACACAATGGGCTAAATGGCCAGGTCACAAGGACCCCGAAAGCTGAGAGAAGGTAGGGGGAGGGGATCTCCTGGAACAGTTGTTGGGAGAAAGATGGTAGCCTCCCGTCATGGTCATCCAGCGTGTTCTTTAAAGTGCACAGGGTATGGCTCTCTCACACGGGACCACGGCTTAACGTCCCATCCGACGGACGGCGGACTTTCCAAGTCTATCGGGGTCCTCTACTGATTGTGGGCAGGGTGGGGAGTTTTGAGGAGACAAATCTCAACGCTGACCCTGCTGGGATTCGAACCTGGGAACTGCAGATTATGAGCCTGGAGCGCTACCGACTGAGCAACCCCCCCCCGCCCCCAAAAGATGAAACAACCCAATCTTGTTGTTTCACCTGTGAGAGGCACTTTTTTTGCACACAATGGGCTACATGGCCAGGCTACAAGGACTTGAAGAGCTCAAAGAAGGTTATGGGAAGGGGACCCACTGGACAGCTGTAAGAGACAGATGTTAGCCTCCCGTCAAGGCCATCCAGCATGTTTTAACGAGTACAACGTACGGCTCTCTCGCACACGGTCGGATGGCACTGGATGGTCTTGATCTAATGGTGTCCCCTACTAACCCTGGGCAGGGAGCGGAGTTTTCCAGAAATAAATGCCAACGTTGGCCCAGCTGAAACTATAATTTTGTACTTGTACAGCAGAAATATTTCTGCTGTACAAGTACAAAATTATACCTAATTTTAGAGGTTGGGTTAATTTGCTTCTGAATGGTTCTTTGCTGCACACTAAACGGCCAGGTCACAAAGACTCCATGGGCTCATAGAAAATTAGGAAAAGGAGATTCACTAGAGAGCGCGTTACAAGCCTCTCGTCAAGGCAATCCAGTGTGTTCTTTAATATGCACAGAGTATGGCTCTATTGCACACGGAGCCAAAGCTTAACGTGATATCGAACGGAGGGCAGCCTTTCCAACCCCAACGGTGTCGTCTTTCTCACAGAAGGCAGGGTAGATATTACCAGAGATCAAAAGAGGCACGTTTGCGACTCGAATCCTCTGCATTATATTGCCAGACTAACGAACTACGTACTGAACCAAGTTAAACTCTAAATTAAGATGGCTCTTACCACCCTATTTAGAGTATAGCTAAAAATTATTATTAGGTGGCTCTTACCACTCTAATTTAGTGATTGCGATCCTAGAGGTTCCGGGGCGGGGGTGGCTCAGTCGGCAGCGCGTCAGGCTCGTAATCTGTAGTTCCCAGGTTCGAGTCCCAGCTGGGTCAGCGTTGAGATTTATCTCCGCAAAATTCCCCGCTCTGCCCACGGTCAGTAGGGGACACCGATGGGCTTGGAAAGACCGCCGCCCGTCGGATGGGACGTTAAGCCGTGGCCCCGTGTGCGGGAGAGCAATACCCTGTGCACGTTAAAGAATACGCTGGATGGCCTTGACGGGAGGCTACCATCTGTTTCCCAACAGCTGCTCCAGTGGGTCTCCTCCCCCAACCTTCTCTGAGCCTTCGGGGTCCATGTGACCTGGCCATTTAGCCCACTGTGTGCAAAAAAGTGCCGCTCAGAGGTAAAACAACCCAACCCAAATCCTAGAGGTTCCAGGACTTGTGTATCTCGTCTGATGCATAAACCGACTGAGCCACTCCCGCCCCCAAGGGTTGCGTTGTTTCATCTTTAAGATGCACTTTTTTTTGCACACAATGGGCTACATGGCTAGGCCACAAGGACACAAAGAGTTCAAAGAAGGTTATGGGAAGGAAACCCACTGGACAGCTGTAGGAGACAGATGGTATCTCAGTCATCATTCTTTTTCATTTTATATTTCAATTTCTGACATCTCCGTAAGTAAGTTAGGTTCTTAAACTGTATTATCACATTACAATTTTTTTCCCGATTTCCTAACGTCACCGAAACGTTTATTTCACAATTCCCAACCATTCACGGAGGGTTGGGTCGGGTTGTTTTACCTCTGAGCGGCACTTTTTTGCACATTATGGGCTAAATGGCCAGGTCACAAGGACCCCGAAGGCTCAGAGAAGGTTGGGGGAGGGGACCCACTGGAACAGCTGTTGGGAGACAGATGGTAACCTCCCGTCAAGGCCATCCAGTGTATTCTTTAACGTGCACAGGGTATGGCTCTCCCACACACGGGGCCACGTCTTAACGTCCCATCCGACGGACGGCGGCCTTTCCAAGCCCATCGGTGTCCCCTATTGACCGTGGACAGGGCGGGGAATTTTGCGGAGATAAATCTCAACGCTGACCCGGCTGGGACTCGAACCTGGGAACTGCAGATTACGAGCCTGGCGCGCTACCGACTGAGCCACCCCCGCCCCATTCACGGAGGAACGTTGCATGCAATCTGCGACCCTTTCAAGAAGTATGATGTATGACGTACGTGACTTTTAAAGAAGAATACTGTACGCAGTCAGTGACCATTCAAGAATAATGCTGTGTACAATACGTCATCATTAAAGAAAAATATTTTAGGCAATACGTGACCTTTCAAGAAGAAAGTTGTATGCAGTTTGCGCCTGACGTTCTGTCCTTGTCTCCGTATCTGTACAGCAGAAATGTTTGAAAATTTTAAATCTGTATATAGCTTACAATTTTATTCCTTTTATGGTATGGAGACGAAATTGGAATATAACTTGAAAGTGAGGGCTGCGAATAAATTTATTTTATCGAGTAATTAAAACTGCTTTTGCTTCGATACTTACATGTGATAATTGCTTTCATATCTTTTCTGTAACATGCTAAATTTAGAAAATTAATTTCCTAAGAATTAATTAAATCTATGTATTAAGAGGTCTATTAACTGCAGACTTAGTTGAATGTAAAATTTTCTGTCTTTATCAATACGTAATCTTGGGTTGGACAACGCGAGCGTGCGAAAGAATTTTCTCTGCAAGTGTCGGAAGCAGCTGCTCAGTTTAATAACATCTTTTAATTAAGTGATAGAAAGCTATGTGTTAAAATTTCGTGTTCATTGAAATATGTTTAAGCCTTCATTGGATTGAAATTGTGGTAAAAGGAATATTGATTTTGCAACTGCTTGCTTATAATGATGACATTTAATACATAGACATTTTATACAGATGACATTTAATAATTTGTTTAGAGAAATCTGGTTTCGGATAATGGGTAGCACCGACAAAATTATTTTATGTCCCATAGACGATTTAGCATTAAAAAATTGGATGAGTGTTCATTCAGTTCGTATCTGCAATTTTCAGATTTGAGTCCCAATTTTTCCCGGTATTGTGAATTTTCTCTTAATTCCGTTCTTTTCTCGGTGAGAAAAGGGATTTGGAATGATTGGAATATGGACTTGGAAAGTCCAGCCGCCGTCCTTCGGATGCGAGACGTTAAGCCATGACGCAGTGTGTAAGAAATCCATGTCTTGTGCACTTTTAAGAACATGCTAGATGGACTTGCCGAGAGACTACCATCTCTCTCCTAACAAATCCTTCCCTACCCTTCTTATCAGTCCTTGGAGTCAGGACATTTAGCACATTATGTCAATAAAGGTGCCGCTCTAGGGCTGCCCTTTTTGTTATTATCGACCAAGGGTGGCAATCACAACTACAAAAAATTAGTTTAGTGGTGGATGTATGCAATTGCTTATTAATATCCGCGAAACCGAACTTTTGTTCAATACCATTCGCGAAAGTATTTAGGGGTTTAAAAAGTCATGGAGTATGTTTCTTTCAGCTGATTTTCAAAACAGGAATTTTTGCTTACACTTGTCTCTTGTTCCGTCCGTTTCTAGACATTCAACTTTTTTTTTTGTTTTGAGGTATAAATTGAAGTACTTATTTTTCCTAAAAATTATTTAAAAGAATTTTACAATTTGCATTTTCCGAATCTTTCGATAGTTTTGATTATTTTCGTTGCAGGGCGGAAAAGACAAAAAATAGCAAAACTTTAAATTAATTCCTGCGGAAAAATGAAACATGGTAGAGACTAAGGTTGAGCGAATAGTTAAAACAATAAATCGTACATTCTATATAGGGAGCGGATTGGCTAACTCGTATTATGTCATGTTCGCAAACTGCTGGTTCCAGGTTCGAGTCCCAATTGTACCAGCATTGAGATTTATTTCTGGTAATACTCATCCTGCCCTCGGTGAGAAAGAAGAGATCGTTGAGCGGACATTTTTGCACACAATGGGCTAAATGACCAGGTCACAAGGACCCCAAAGTGTCAGAGAAGGTTGGGAGAAGGGGACCCACTAGATTGCTGTTAGAAGAGAGAATTAAGTATCCCATCAATGTCATCCAGCGTGTTCTTTAACATGTTCAGGGTATGGATCTCCTATTGTACGGGACCAGGGCTTAACGCTCCATCGGATGGATAGATGCCTTTCCAAGAGCATCAGTGTCCGCTTTCTGATCGAAATTAACACTGTGTTAGCGGTGATAAATCTGAATGGTGAAACACTTAGGATTCAAACATGGAAACTACTGATTACGAGCCTGTCGCACTACCGATTGATCCATGGGCAAGAGAACTATGCTATGTATACATTAAAGGACAGCTGGATAGCCTTGACGACCATCTTTCTCCTAGCAGTTGCCCAGTGGATCTCCTTCCCATATCGTCTCCGAGCCTTTGGAGTTTTCGTAATCTGGCCAAGTAGCCCATTGTCTTCAAAAGAACTGCTCTGAAGTAAAACAACCCAATAATCCTGCTTTGAGATTTTCTCCGCTAACTCTAGCACTGACCTCGGTGTGAAAGAGGATAGCAACGGATCGAAATCCTTTCTCCGTTTTATGGTACGTTGAGCCTTGGCCCATATGCAGTAGAGTCATACGTTGTGTACGCTGTGGAACGAGCTTGATGGCCTTGACGAGAAGTTTCGGTCTCCCTTAACAGCTATCCAACAGTTCACTAGCAGCTCCTAACCTTTGTAGCTTTCGTGACCTGACCATTAAGCCTGTTGCGAGAATACAAATATTTTCAGAACGAAAACAACCCAACCCAAACCCTTCTTCGGTAGCTATGCGCCTCTGCACAGAAGTTCTTATTTATAGCGTAAGAAGAAAGTTGGTTTGGGTTGTTTTACCTCTGAGCGGCATTTTTTTGCACACCATGGGCTAAATGGCCAGGTCACATGGACCCCGAAGGCTCAGAGAAGGTTGGGGGAGGGGACCCACTTGAACAGCTGTTGGGAGATAGATGGTAGTCTCCCATCAAGGCCATCCAGTGTGTTCTTTAACGTGCACAGGGTATGGCTCTCCCGCACACGGGGCCACGGCTTAACGTCCCATCCGACGGACGGCGGTCTTTCCAAGCCCATCGGTGTCCCCTACTGACCGTGGGCAGGGCGGGGAATTTTGCGGAGATAAATCTCAACGCTGACCCAGCTGGGACTCGAACCTGGGAACTACAGATTACGAGCCTGGCGCGCTACCGACTGAGCCACCCCCGCCCGTAAGACGAGAACTAAGACATATTTCACTTTATAGAAAACAATAGCATCACAGGTTAATTTTATTAAAAAAAAGTCAAATTTTAAGTTTTTATCGATTGGAAGTTCTAATAGTTTCATAAATTGATGGGGGGGGGGGCTCAGTTGGTAGCGCGCCAGGCTCGTAATCAATAGTTCCCAGGTTCGAGTCCCAGCTGGGTCAACGTTGAGATTTATCTCCGCAAAATTCCCCGCCCTGCCCACGGTCAGTAGGAGACACCGATGGTGCTTGGAAAGCCCGCCGTCTGTCGGATGGGACGTTAAGCCGTGGCCCCGTGTGCGGGAGAGCCATACCCTGTGCACGTTAAAGAACACGCTGGATGGCCTTGACGGGAGGTTAACATTTGTCCCCAACAGCTCTTCCAGTGGGTCCCCTTCCCCAACCTTCTCTGAGCCTTCGCAGTTCTTGTGACCTGGCCATTTAGCTCATGGTGTGCAAAAAAGTGCCGCTCAGAGGTAAAACAACCGAACCCAACCCATAAATTGATGTTTTGTAATTAGTTGTAAGTTCTGTCTTCAATTACTGTGGGGAAAAAAACATGGATCAAGGTCTGCTTCATCGAAAGACTGTGTTGCGGATTTAATTCCAAAAGATCAGTCGAGCATCAAGCGAATCGACGATTTGCAGAGAGATTTCAGATTGCAATTTGCCGATGGAAGATCAAAGCGATGCTGGTGACATTTTGCATGAACGTCATCAAAAGTAGAAACATAAATAGGAAACGAAATTAATTGAATGTGTAAGATGAGGTAAAGGTAATGAGAAATTCGTTTGAATGAGCCGTGTTTTTAATGTCAGTTAGCCTTAAATATTTAATGTATATATTTTTTTCTAAGAATCAATGGGCAAACGAGAATGTATGGAGAAAAGTAAACTCTGTAAAATTTGTCGTAGTTGTTAGAAAAAAGAAATTAAAACAACTTTTTTTTTCGGGTTTCCTGGTAACCAAACATGTTAGATTTAGCCCAGAGACATAAGTGATATGCAATTGAGCATGGCAGAAGCGCGTTAGACTTCCAAAAAATTTCGGTCATGCCTATCACTCTTTGAAAGATTCCAAAGGGTCAATTTTACTCAGTTATAAATACGTACAGAATACTAAAGAATTTCAGAAAGGTAAAATGATTCGGAAATAAATATCTCCATATAATTTAATAACATTCGGTAGGGAAAAATCGTAGTAAACTAAAGAAAATGTGGCTATGCCGAAAATTTTATTACAATCCTGGAAGATTTTCCCATGACAGTTTGTTGACACCTATTGTTCCATGACAACTAACACTCAAGTCAAGTGGTGTTCTATAATAATCAATGTTCAACTCACTTTATATTCCATGGTAATTGGTGTTCCATCAAATATCAGGCAAGTGAGAAATTCATCCACATTTCTCACAAATTCGATTATTAATCTCTCGAAATTTCAACCCAAGCCTTTAACTTTATGTTCGAAATTTCAGCTAAGAAGCTGGTAATTTTTTTTGACACAGTGAAATTATGTAAATGAACACTACTGAAATGACACTATGGTTTTGCCTTTGATTCTATGGTTTTCACTAATTATGGCTAGTGATACTATGGGTTTCTACAAAGTGAAATATGTTTTAGTTCTTTTCTTACGTTATGAATAAGAATTTGGGTGCAGTGGCAGAATGCAGTAGCTCTAGCTCAGAACAGACATCTTTGCAGATCGAAATTATACACTTTGGATGGACCTCCGTATTTCATGGCTGCATGAGACTTTTGTATGTGTGTGTGTGTATGTATGTTTGTTGTAGAGCAACAAGTTCCCTAATCAGATATTTCTAGAGAATATATAACGATGCTTAAACTTCTAAATATTTTATTTCTCTCATAAGACGGGACACTTTCTTTCAACTCGATTAAACAATCATATCCCATCACATGAGAGTCATCAATAATTCGCAGGATTGAAATGAAGATATTGGGATATAAACATTTTTTAGTTAATCTTTTTTGATTTTTCTTACCGAATATTATTAGATTGTATTAAATTATCAAGTTAATAATCAATTGCCTCGAAATATCAAGTGAGTTGGACACCAATTGTCATGAATTATCGACTGAGTTAAACATCATTTTTCGTATAATTGAGTTTCTACTCTTTTAATTTTTGTACCTTTAAGTCTATAAGGGCTCAGAGCTGGGTAAGGGAAAGGTCACATGACTTGAGTTGTTTCACCTTTGAGTGGCACTTTTTACACACAATGGGTTAAATGATCAGGTCACGTGGACCCCAAGAACTCAAACACGATAGGGGGAAGGGCACCCACTGGAAGGTATTTAGGAGGCAGATGGAAGCTTCCCATCAGAGTATTCTTAAATGTGTACAAGGTTCTGTTTACGGGACCCCGTGTGTGCAGGATTTATAATTTGTGACCCCCTTTCTGACAGTAGGGGACAGTAGGTTTCGTGGAGAATTTTTGAAATCTGTCACAGGTGGTATTCGAACTGTAGTGTGACAAGAAACTTGAATTTTTGTAATCTCCAAGTAATGCAAAGAGACGATCGAAAGTCAAGCAAAAAATATATACGTATATATATTTAAATCGCTTTAGATTTCTTCCTCAAATTTTTGTTTGTGCCTGTAACCAGTGACGACTCATGGCTAAAATATTTGATAGGGCACTTTGACTACTACAGACAGGGGGAGGAGATAAATTGGGGAGATGCCTGATATTCAATTGAACCGAACAGAACTGAAAAGATGTTTCGTAATTCTTATATTCTTTTTTTCTAAACTGTTTTCAAAACTCATTATTTAACAAAAAATTTTTAAAAATAAAAATTGGAAAAGTGTTCTTGTCTTTTCTACTTTAATTTAGTATTTTTCTCCTCCACTGTAATAATTACCTCCGTTCTGGGGGTGGCTCACTCAGTAGCGCGTCAGGCTCGTAATCTGCAGTTCGAGTCCCAGCTGGGTCAACTTTGAGACATATCTCCGCAAAATTCTCCTCACTGTCCACGGTCAATAGGGGACACCGATGGCTTAGAAAGGCCGCCTTCTGTCGGATGGGATGTTAAGCCGTGGCCCCGAAGTGCCTCTCAGAGGTAAAACAACCCAACTCTCTCAGTTCTAGTGGCATTTAAAAGAAAATATGTCTAATATAGTAAACTCTCGGTTATCCAGCATTTATGGGAATTGGGGTTACGGGTTAGGTGAATCTGCCGGTTGCCTCAGAAATATTTTTGTAGAAATCAAAAAAAATAAGCACAATCTTGTACTCAAGCCTTAGTTGATATAAAAATACAGTTAAACTATGGCAATAAAAATGAAGTATAATGACTTTAATACAAACGTAAATAACTAAAATAAATTTTTATACATATTTTCGCATCTTAATAAATGTCTAAATCCGTGTACTTAACAAAAACTTTGAGAACTGCTTCACTGAAAATCATGGAAAGAATAATAAGTTGAAAAAAATTGGTTTTGCCACGAGTTGAATTTTAACCCACGTCTGCTGGAAACATGCCAGTTATGCTAACCACTACAACATCATCGGCTAACGTTTATTCTTCAGCTGATGTGACATATAAACTTTCCGAATCTTTTTGATTCGCACAATGGAGCCATCTATCAGGGAAGTGGACAATTGTGTTGTCTCATAGAGATGGAATTTAATATCTGTCATCCCCACAAACAAAGATAAAACACAGAGGAAGAGTTTCCCTCTACAGGAGTCTACCAGTGCAGTAAATTCAGGATCCATAATCAAGCTCAGAGTCAGTCCAGTCTTCTTAAGACTGGCATAGCTGTTGTTAAATATTCAAACTTTCATAACTCATTAAATACTGAATGAATATTTTTGAAAATCGAGATATTGATTTATTTGATTGAGATTTTTATCTGCAATCATATTTTTCAAAACCAAAAGAAATATTTTAGAAGTTATAGAGCTTTGACGTTAGCTTTCCTTTGACTTAACATAGGGAGGGGCGGGGGTGGCTCAGTCGGTAGCGCGCCAGGCTCGTAATCTGTAGTTCCCAGGTTCGAGTCCCAGCTGGATCAGCGTTGAGATTTATCTCCACAAAATTCCCCGCCCTGCCCACGGTCAGTAGGGGATACCGATGGGCTTGGAAAGGCCGCCGTCCGTCGGATGGGACGTTAAGCCGTGTCCCCGTGTGTGGGAGAGCCCTACCCTGTGCACGTTAAAGAACACACTGGATGGCCTTGACGGGAGGCTACCATCTGTCTCCCAACAGCTGTTCCAGTGGGTCCCTTCCCCCAACCTTCTCTGAGCCTTCGGGGTCCTTGTGACCTGGCTATTTAGTCCATGGTGTGCAAAAAAGTGCCGCTCAGAGGTAAAACAACCCAACACAACACAACCAACATAGGGATTTTCCTTAATTTCTGGAAACCACTGTATCTAATGTATTGCATCTGTCTCGCATCAGATATATATATATACAAATTTTTGTTTCATGCTCCTTGAAATTTTTTATATACTAGTTCCTATTTCAACACACAGGCATACTCGTTACTAGTTGGAAAGATTCTTGAGTTAAGTGAAACGCAGCTCGGAAACAAAGAAAATAAGAAATAGCTCAGGAGCTTATTGCTCCGAATTCATCATTTAGAAATTGTTCAAGTTCTACTTCAAGCGTAATGCTCCGCTTACACTATAAAATTTCAAATATAGCAGCATTTGTTTCTTGTTGTATCGGCAATGCAATTGTCAAGCTCAGTAAGTTCTCAAATGCTCAAAGCCCGGTGGGTATTTCCGAGTGCAGCCTCTTTAAAGATGTCACTCTCCGTAGTAATACTCATGAATAATATATTCTTGCCGTAATAGTTGAAATGTCCCTGACAACTTTGCATCTGGGTAAATTTAAAACGGTTGAAAAGGATTTGCTGAAGAAAGAAAATATTTCCCTTTAGGTTCGAAGGCTGCTTTGACCCATTCTGAAATAAATCAAGAAACGCCATTGGAAGTAGTTCTGAATATTGGACTCTTTAATATGTGAATTTCGTTAGATTTGCAACACAGATGAAAGAGATGTGGGTTGGTTCACGTCTGAGCGGCGCTTTCTTGCACATGTTAGGTTAAATGGAAAGCTCACAAGAAACTCGAGGGCTGAAAGAATGCTGTGGAATGTTGGGGATCCAGTGTAGAGCTCTTAATGGACAGATGGAGACCTCTAGTTAAGGCCATCCAACGTATTCTGTAACGTGCACAGCGTATGGCTCTCCTACACACGGATCCACGATTTAACGTCCCATCCGGCAGGAGATGTCCTCCCAAGCCAGCTGGTTTCCTCTTTCTCACCAAGAGCGGAACGGAATTCGTGAACAAAATTCACAACGCAGGCCCAGTTGCGATTAAAGGGAAAATTTAAAACTTAATAGTGCTTATAATATGTTCAAAATATTTTGCATCCTGGGTTACTAAATAATACGCCCTTCAGCGCATATTTATGGTGTCGAATACCACCTTGTTAATCAGTAGATCACCAACACAAATCTCTCATCTATATTCCCGTCTTACTAACCAAGAAGATGGGGCGGGGTTTGACTCAGTCAGTAGCCCGCTAGTCTCGTAATGTGCAATTCCCAAATTCGAGTCCCAACTGTGTCTACGTAGACCTGTTAGTCTCCACCCTTCCATCCGTGATAAAGGGTGAAACCGTTGGGCTCAAAAAGACTGCCGTCCCTTGGACAGGACGTTAAACCGTGGCACAGGGTACGGAAGAGCTTTACCCTGTTCACGTTAAATAACAGGCTGCATGGCTTTGAGGGGAAGCTCCCATCCGTTTTCCAGTAACTTTCAGTGGGCTACCGTCGTCCACTTTCTCTGAACCCTTGTGGTTCTTGTGACCTGTGTGGTGTAGCCCATTTTGGGCAAAAAGGCACCGCTAAGAGGTAAAACAATCCATCCAATAATGTACCTATGCATATCACATATATTGAAAGCAGTCTTACTGACAAATAGACCACTTATGGTTATCGATAGGGGCTTGGGGTGAGATCAGTCGATATCGCCCGAGATCGTAATCTGCAGTTCCCCGATTCGAGTTCCACCTGGGCCAGCAATGAGATTTATTTATCATTTATTTAGATAATAGTAATTTCTTATTTCATTTTTTATCTCTCATTAGAGATAATTATAACCAGTAGATGCCGGTTTATGACCACAAGTATCAATGAATCTTTCCTGTTTCATTCCGCTAAAAATCAAACGAAGCAAGAAAACGAAAAAAGCTATTTACGTACTAAATCAACGAGCGTAAAATATTTTACAACCAACATGATTCGTTTTTTATGGAGATTAAAAATGCTTTATTACACAAAGCAGCGTCTCCTAGTGAGTGTCGAACAGCTGCGAGCGATAATCCTATCAATAAGAGGTGCCAGATTATGTCTTGCGCCTATAATTAAATCTGGAATAGGATTTAATTAAGGAGGCGAATGTAGGCTTTTGCCATTTCCCCTTGAGAACCTTGCATGACGCTGGTGTTGACTGTTTCCTTACAATAACACGTAAGCTGTAGAAAGAGATTGCGCTCGACGACCGTAATGAGCAGCGGATGCTGGAAACAGAAGAGTACCATTTCCCATATATCGAATATCGTTTAATTTTCTCAGTTGATTCCCCTTGGGTGCCCTTTTCACAGCTTTGTTTGCTATATTTAAGAGTATGCTTCTATTTGATATTATTATCTGAATGGCTTCCATTTGTTGTAATATCCATACTCACCTCCCATTTGCTTTTTGTTTTAAAAGTAGCTCTCGTTTGTTATTTTCCGGTTGGCTTTACTTTAATGTGATTTCTAAGGGTGGCACATTTTATTTCTTATTGATTCACTGCATTTCGGTTTCAAAGCGGATTTAATTTAATAAGATTTTGGTATTTGGCTAACTTCGTTGCAATTTAAACGGGTGTTTCACTTTATCATTTCTTATAAGGGGCTCAGTGTATTTTGGTATATGACTAACCTTAATATGATATTCATATTTGGTGAACTTTACTACAATTTTCATGGGTGCCTCACTTTTACAATTTGCATGGATGGCTCCCTTTATTATTTTTAAAGGGGATCACTGCATTTCGGTGTTTGATAGTTAACTAATACCATTTTCATATTTCGCGAACTTTTTCAGTGCCTCACTTTATCAAATTTTCAATCGGTGGCTGACTTTAAGACAATTTACATGGATGGCTTCTTCTCAGTTATTTCTTATAAGTGGCTCACCTCATTTAGGTTTCATAGTTGACTCAATTTAATGTGATCTTTATAGCTAGCTCGCTTCATCAGAATTTCCTTAAAGGGTTGGAAAGGCCGCAGTCCGTCGGATGGAACGTTAAGCCGTGGCTCCGTGTGCGGGAGAGCCATACCCTGTGCACGTTAAAGAACACGCTGGATGGCTTTGACGGGAGACTACCATCTGTCTCCCAACAGCTGTTTCAGTGGGTTCCCTCTCCCAACCTTCTCTGAGCCTTCGGAGTCCATGTGACCTGGCCATTTAGCCCATGGTGTGCAAAAAAGTGCCGCTCAGGGGTAAAACAACCCAACCCGAATTTCCTTAGTTGCTCACCTTTATTTCAATCTTGCAGTTGGCTCCTTTTTGTAGTTGCATTCTACAGTTGCCCTTTAGTTGTTACTATTTTCTATTGCTTTCAAAGTTGCTTCCGTTTTTTATTATTTTCATAGTCAATTTCCATTTATAACATAATCTTTACTATGAGTGGTTTATTTTCCTTTCCACGGTTATATCTTATTTTTCTATCACATTTCGCAGTGGTCTCCCATCAATAACTATTTCACAGTCGTTTCCTTGAGACTTAAGCACCATTCGTTCTCATTTCCAAGTCTCATCATTTGTTTCTATTTTTGATGTTTGACCTTCAATATACTCTAAGCAAATTCTTCACTTTATTAGAATTTGACTAATAACAAATAATTTGTCTACTTTATTTTC
Source organism: Ryuthela nishihirai (assembly GCA_038380435.1). Lineage (NCBI taxonomy): Eukaryota > Metazoa > Arthropoda > Arachnida > Araneae > Heptathelidae > Ryuthela > Ryuthela nishihirai. The sequence goes on along the minus strand of JAWZYU010000018.1, from coordinate 38,363,584 downwards.
ATTCCTGCTTAATAATGGATTGAACCAGATTTAATGCTAGCATTCGCTGTCGTCTATTTTAACAATTTATCACTAAAAACGTTATACATTAACACTTTATTTATCATTAAAAACAAAACTACATCACTATTAGTTTGATTTTTTTTTACTAGAGCCAACGCGACTTCCCAATTCACATTATTCCTACGCCAATGGCTGGAAAGTGTGACTGAATATTTATCCGTTCAGTAGTTAATAAATTTTTTTTAAAGAATCATTGAATTTCATTACCCACCTAAGAATTTTTCATATTCTGGAATTCGGGAATGTTCGGTACTCAAAATTCCGTTTGCCTAAAGACAATAAAGCATCACGGGAAAGAACGTTGACTTTTCTTTTTAATAGTTTTCATCTTTCTAAATGAGTCACTGGAATTCGAAGAGTACACCTCCGATAAGAGGTGTGCTTACTGATCATTAATAAACAACCAGTTCTTTTCTGATAAATATTAGAGCTAAGAGACAAGAGATGGTAAAAAAAGTTAATGATTTAAAAATGCGATAATATTATTAAATATTCGTAAATAGTTCTTTTCATGACAGAGTGGTTAGCACGCTAGGCTACTTATCAAAGGGACTTAGGTTCGAGCCTAGGTAAGGCATAGATGTTTTTTGTTGCCTTTTTGCTGAGGTTCCACCATCCTCACAGACCTTCTACTATGGCGTATTAAACTGGCAGGCTCCTGTCAGACATCTGTGGCAAGCAGCTACTTGAGGGGACTTTTTTATACTTAATAAATCAGTTATTTTGTACATTAAATCAACTAAGCGCGATCTAGATAGGGAGGGGAGAACGGAAACCACGTGGCTCCATCCACCATGGAGAATTTTAATAATTTGAATAGAGGTGAAAAAATAGTATATATACACAGTCATTGCTCACTAAATTATGAGTGGAAACTAACTTCGAAGTAATACGAACTTCTAAAAAATGTTTTGCGACAGAATAATAAGAAGGTAAAGAAGATAAGAAGAGAATAAGAAGATAAATTAAAGAACTCAATTAAATTTATCGAAATCTCGATTTTCAAGGAGCGGGGATGGCTCAGTCGGTAGCGCGACTGGCTCGTAATCTGCAGTTCCCAGGTTCGAGTCCCAGCTGGGTCATCTGGCAACGTATCTGTTATGGTGAGTTGTATAATTTGTCTGTGCGCTTTTATTTTTAAATTATTTTCTTTTTTAAGACTTATTTTTGCATATTTTATTTGTATAACCTGCTTCTAGTAGTATTGAACTTTTAAAGGACCTGTAAATGTTTGTTAAATTGTACAACCCAAACGAAATTACTCATATTTAGGCATTTATGTTTGAATTAACATGGCTCTCATGTGTAGTTTGTAAATCGGATTTTGGTGATGTTAGTGAATTTCTTCACTGTAAAGGCGCATGTGGTTGCTATGTCCATTTTTATTGTGTTGGAATGAATCAAAGTAATTTTTAGAAAATGTCTTTAGAAAAGAAAAGGAATTGGCTATGTTCGAAATGTATCAATCTTCCCAGTAACACTTCTAAGTCTAAATTAAAAAAAAAACAACGGAAACTACAGCAACATAAGAACGTGCCATCGTGTGATGTAAAAACTAAAAATTTAAATAAATCTTCAGATTTAGAAAATGAATTTTGTGGTAAGTGTAATGTTGAAATAGTCGATGTACTTGAAACCCTTCAATGCACAGGTCGTTGCAAATTTTATTATCATTCTTCTTGCATAGGATTTGAAAATTAAAATTTTAAAAAGATGCAAAATTGGGAAAAAGAAATATGGAGATGTCAAAAATGCAAATCAGAAACAACAAATCAGCAAATTGTAGACCGCAATAATAAATCAGAAAATAAAGATCACAACATTTCAAACTTTAAAGATTCTACACGAGAAAATAAGAGTAGATCTGAAGAAAAGAAATATGTTGAATATCTAATTGATAAACATTGACATCTTTCAAAAAAGAATTCCTGCAGAGTAATACTAATTTAAAGGAAGACTTATTGAAGGAAATTGGAGAAAACAATAAGAGCACTCTATACTGTTCAAATAAAATAGATGAATTTTTGAAAATATTTTCAGAATTAACCAAACAGATGAAAGAAGTTCAAAAACAAAAGGAAACATTAATGAAAGTAAATTGCTCTTTAAATGATGAAATAAAAGGACTTAGATGGAAGGTGAATGAACTTGAACAAGTAAGCAGAAATAAAAACTTGGAAATAGTTGGAATGCCTGAGACAGCAAATGAAAATATTGAAAAAATTGTTTTAAATATAGCAAACGCATTACAAATAGATGCAAATAGTAATAATATCTAAGCTGCTCATAGAGTTCCTACTAGAAACGAAGAACGACGTAAACCAATTATTGTACAGTTGGCATCTCGTAAAATGAAAGATCATTGGCTTGCTCGTTGGAAAATAAAAAAGAAGCTGTATGCTAAAGAAATTCATCGAGGTTTCCAAGAACATAAAATATTCATAAATGAACACTTGACCCAAGAAAATAAATTACTACATGAAAGTAAAAAACTACAAAAATGAACAAAACTTCAAATTTGTCTGGGTTAGAGATGGCAAAATCTTTATCCGGAAAGAGGAAAAAGCAAAAGTATTTAGAATAAAAACTTTAGATGATTTAGTTAGGTTTAAAGTTTAGTTCTACATATAATTTTTATATGTTTTCGTTTATTAATATGAACATTTCAGATGATAATTTTTTAAATTAAATATTTCAGGTGATAATTTTTTTAATTAAAAAATCAATTAAATTTTAACTAGACAGATATTCGAAAACTCTTTATTAACAAACCATTGTAAAATAAATGTCATATCAGGAGAAAATGTATATGATAAAAAATATTATACTTAATATTATACTATTAATATTATAAATATAATATTAAAAAATATTATATTTATTATATTTTATTTAAATATCATTATGGGAAACATTAGAAGTGTTAGAAAAAATTTTGATCATTTTTCTTTACTTTTAAATCTTACAGATATTTATCCAGATATAATTGTTTTAACAGAAATCTGGATAAAAGAAAATGAAATACAATTATATAAATTACAGGGATATAATATTTATTATAAATGCCATTTAGAAAACAGAGCTAAAGGTGTCTTAGTGTACATAAAAGATGAATTTATTGCTATTTCTTGTAACACTATGTTCACAAATGCAGACTTGGTACAAATGGAATTTAAGTTTGGTAATATTGTCTGTACTTTATTAGCTTTTATAGATCACATATTTATTCAAAATCAGATTTTATTGTAGAATTAGAATGTAAATTAAATACAATAAATAAAAATTATGTTATAACTGGTGATATGAATATAGACATCAAAACTAGAGATCAAATAAGCGAAAAATATATAAATTTGATTAATCACCTAGGATTCTATGTAGAAAATAATTTAATAACTATAGAAATTACAAAAACCTATTTAGATCATATTTTTGTAAGAATACCAAACCCAAATAAACTAAATACTTATCTTATTCAAACACATATAACTGATCATTATTACCTAGGTATTCATTTAAAAATGAATTCAAATAAAAATGAAATGAATTATAGAAAAATATTTAAAACAGATTTAAATATATTAATAAATAAATTATTAGATTACGATTGGGTAATTATAAAAAATTATTTTGTTTTAAATATTCAATTTGATTTATTTATAAAAAAATTACAGGAACTAAATAAAATTTCGAGTTATATTAAATATAATCATCATATTCGGAAAAAATTAAAACCCTGGATTCAAGATGCGTTATTACGCATTAAATTCCCTAGAAAAAAAGCGACAAATTATATAAATTATGTAAGGCAGAACCTTCAAATGAATTTTAAGGGAGCAATTCACTAAATATAGAAATTTATTACTTAATCTTATTAGGCAGGCAAAATCAAATTATTTTAAAATAAAATATTTAAAACTTTTTGTAAACATGAAAAAACAATGGGAAATTATTAATGAATTATATGATGTTGACAAGAAAAATAAAATATTTCCTACGGAAATAATTTGCAAAAATTTAAATTACAATTTCCAGGTTAATCCTTTGATTTTTGTTAATATATTTAATAAATATTTTACTGGTGTTACAGAGAATTTAATAAAAATGATCCCAATAAATGAAACATATAATTTGACAGAATTAGATTTCACACTACAATCAATTTTTATTGATTATGTAACTGAAACTGATGTGATACAGACAATAAACTCACTAAAAATAGAAAAGGCTTCAGGAAAGGATTATTTATCGCCCTTTATTTTAAAAAAATATATTTCCGTAGTTTTCTAAGACTTTTTGTCATTCAATAAATTATTCTATATCAGAGGGCCGTTTTCCAAATTGTTTAGTCAAACCTATTAGAAAATGATATTATTATCTGAATTGTTTAGTCAAACCTATTAGAAAAAAAAACAATTAGAAAATGGTTTTTAAAAAAACAAATTACTTTTAAGTATGAATAAAACAAAATATATCCATTTCAGATTAAAAGGACAATGTGATTTTCTACATAATAAAATATTTTATCATGCTTTTGATTGTACTGGTAAAAATTGTTCCTGTTTACCTATTAAAGGAGTTGATTTTTTTTAAATATTTAGGTGTTTATATAGACTGTAAATTAAATTGGAAGGAACATATAGGAAATATTATTAAAAAGATAAATATTGTAACACCACAGTTATATTATATTAGACAATTTGTAGGTGTTTCAACTTTAAAAATGAGATATAATTGTTAGGTTAAATCGTATCTGCAATATGGAATTATTTCTTGAGGTGACACATATTATACTAATATTAACAAATTAATTGTAGCTCAAAATAGAATTATAAAATGCATATTAAAAAAGAGAAAATATGAAAATGTTAAAAACTTTTATAAAGATGTTGATATTTTAACAGTTAGAAAATTATATATGCATTCAATTTTAAAACATCTGTTTAAAATTGATCAAGACAAAATATAAAATTTATAAATTATAACACAAGATACAGTAACTCTATTAATCTCGTTGAATTCTTACCTAAGAAAACTGTGACTAAAACATTATATTTACCTTGCGCCTAAACTTTTTTGCCATACAATATAAAAATGGAAAAAACTTTACATAGCTTTGCTTCAAATCTTCGTAAATGGCTATTAGATATTGATAATATTGAAAATTTTTTGTAATAAATTTCCTAATATTTAATCATTTATTAAATTTTTTGTGTCCAATTTTTCAAATTATTTTATTTTTCGATTACTTTATAAATACTTAAAACAATTATTATTATTGCCAAAATTGTGTAATAATGTAAATATAAATTACAATTGTTATTGTTGCCAAAATTATAAATTATATATATGAGATATGATAAAATTCCACAGACGAGTTATTAACTCTTGTGGATTTCTGTAAGATTTAATTTTATATTTGTGCCCACTGGGCTGGACCAATGTAATCGGATGTATTATGTATTAAATAAATGTTATTATTATATTCATCATTACTCGAACCCTGCGTCCCACTGCTTTAGCTGGAAAATTTCTTCTAAACATTGGCCTTCAACATCTATCCTTTTTCTCCACTCGAGTAAGTGGGTTCATAATCTGCATTTCCAAGGTTCCAGTCCCATCTGGACTAGCAATGAGATTATCTCTCCTAACCCCTTACCCTGCCCTCCGTCAGAAAGGGGACACCCAAGTATTTGGTAAAACTACCGTTCGTTTGACGGAAGGCTACCATTTGTCTCCCAACAGCTGTCCAGTGGTCCTATTCTCCTAACTTTCTCTGAGCCCTTGGGATACTTGTAACTTGGCAATTTAGCTCTTTATGTGCAAAAAATATGTCGCTTAGAGGTAAATAATCCAACTTTCGTCCGTTCAAAGAAACATTGCTCCTTTTAATAAGAACAAAAGACATTTCCCATTCTTTAAATCACGTCTTCAGAACATGAATGAGCAGAAACATTTCCGAATTTTGTTGTTCGTCAGAAGTCACGAAATATCTGAATATTTTTCGGTTCACATAAACTTTAAGGGACAAGGCATAAGTGTGTATGTAGTTTTGCTGCTCCCTACCGATCACAAGCCGTCCCGTGGCTGAGTTGGATAGCGTGCTTGGATACCGATCAAAGGAACCTGGGTTCGATCCCCGGATAAGGCATGGATGTTTGTGTTTCTTTCTGCTGAGATCTCGCCTTCCTCATAGACCTTCTACTGTGATATATAATAAACTGACAGGCTCCTGTCAGAACTCTATGACAAACAGCTGCTTGAAGGAGAGGGGGATATTTATTATTATTACCGATCACATGTCATATTGCTTCTGCTACCCAGCCAAACAACTACAGTAATTTTATGGCAAATCAGGAGATTTGTTGCGCATTTTCATAAGAAAAATCTGTGCAGGTGCTACTTCTTGCTGCCGAAGCGAATCGCGGTTAACCGGAAAACACATCGCGAATGAGCAAGTCGGGTTGTTTTACCTCTGATAGGCTCTTTTTGCACACAGTAGTCTAAATGGGCAGATCACAAGGGCCCGAGGGCTCAGATAACTTTGGGGCAAAGGAACCTACTGGATAGTTACTAGGAGACAGATGCTAGTTGTCCTCTACTGACCGAGGGCGAGGAGTTTTGCGGAGATAAATCTCAACACTGGCCCAGACTGGACTCGAAACTAGGAACTGCTGATTAGAAGCCTGGCACGCTACCGACTGAACCATCATCGCCCCACGAATGAACAGAACACGGAGTCGCAATCTATGAGGCGCATTTCAAAAAATTTTCCATCGGCAAAGGCCTATTGCTTAGACAGCGTGCTTTGTTAATGGTGGATAATCCCCCTTAGGCCAATCAGCCGTCGAAAACTTCACTATTTTTTTTTAATAACTTAATCTTTATTATAATGTTACAGACCGATTATCAGTTGTTTTACAAAGCTGCATAGCTGGCCTGCAGGAAATATAAGAGTTTCAACCGTTTTTTAGCCTATTAATTTCAAAAAAGAAAATTAAACATATAAGCGTAAAACTAAACAAAAGGATAGAAAAATTATCTATTTCCAGAACTGATTAAACCAGAAATATCTTTCTGAAAGAAACAAATATTTAACAGCTGATAAAGTTTAATATTTTAAACTAATTCGAGATCGAAGCATATATGTATGTTTGTAATTATAAGAGTAACAGTATATATGTATCACTTTCTTAAGAAAAAAAGTTCAAATTTATTTACATTGCATAAAAATTGCTGATGCTTAGTTGGGTTAGAGTGATTTACTTCTGAACGGCAATTTTTGGTACATAATAGGCTAAATGGCCAGGTCAAAAGGACCCCAAAGACTCAGATAAAGTTTAGAGGAGTGGACCACTGAACAGTTGTCAGGAGACAGATGGTAGCCTCCGATCAAGGTCATTCAGTGGGTTCATTAGCTTGCACATGGTAGGACTCTCCTGCACACGGAAAACGGTTTAATATCCCATCCGACAGACGGCGGCTCTTCCAACCGCATGTGGTGTCCCCCTACTGATAGAGAAAAGGGTGGAGATTTTGCGGAAATAAATCCCAACGCTGGCCAAGGTGGGACTCAAATCTGGGAACTGCGGATTACGAGATGGAGTGCTACCGACTGAGCCACCCCTGACTCTTTGATGCTTATTATTTCTCTAGGTATCGAACTGTATAAAAAAGTTATTTTAAAGTCACCTACACATTTTCCATAATTATTTTTGACATTTGTTATTTTAAAACAGTTGTCTTCTTCCTTCTTGGGTGGGGGGTTTGCTCAGTCGGTGGTGCGCCAGGTTTGTAATCTGCAGTTCCCAGGCCGGTGCCACCTGGGCCAGCGTTGAGATTCATCTCCGTAAAACTCCCGCCCTGCCCTCGGTCAGTAAGGGATATCGATGGCTTTGAAAAGACTGACGTCCGTTGGATGGGACGTACAGTCATGGTGTCGTGTGCGGAAGAGCCATACATGGTGCAGGTTAAAGAACACGCTGGATGGCCTTGACGGGATGCTACCATCTGTCTCCTAACAGCTGTCCAGTGAGCTCCCTCCATCCAACTTTCTCTGAGCCTTTCGGGGTCCTTGTGACCTGGCCATTTAGCCTACTGTGTGCAAAAATATTTCCACTCAGAGATAAAACAACCCAATTCTTCTTCCTTCTTCGTGCTTTGTAGCCACGGATTTATTTCTGACTGAACATTCAGCCAACAAACCTATACGAAAAAAGGAAGGAGTCCACACAATGATATTGAAATATTATTGCGGGGAAAGCAAAATGTTTTGAAGAGCAAAATAAAGGAAAAAAAGTTTAGTTAAGAGTGAAGAAAACAATTTCAAGGACGATGATTCTTGTCGTAAATATGTCATTCAGCATGCTTCAGATAAATCTACGACGTTTAGATTGTACCAAAAAACATTTTGACATTTTTTTCGGAATTTAATTTTTTTTTTGACAATTGAAGGGTGATAATGACAGAGAATTTATATACGAAGGAGAAAGGCCTTTAAATGCTGGATTTGGAGAGTTTTGTAGTAGGTTTTAGTAGCCAATTTAAATTCTTATAATTTTGTTCCTTTCTCACGATTTATTTTAATATTTAAAGCATCAAAAAAGTTTTTGCATAATATTGAATTTATATAAATTTGAATAACACTGATTTAATTTTTTTAATATCCTGACTTACTTTGTCAATAAATGAGGATTTCCATTGTAATCTAAGTTTTGATATTGCAAATGTATTTTTTTCTATCTTATTTACATTTGTTACATTTGCAGTTCCCTTTGTAGTAACTCCATAGTTTAATATCGAATCACAAAGTGCTTTGTAAATAATAAACATGTTGCTCTGCCATTATATTTCTCAGTTTATATAATTTTATTGCAACCAACCAACCTTAACTTGTCCCAAATGCATTGTGTATGGGTGTTCCATCTAAATATATTTAAGAAAATATTTTCCTATGTGCCCTTTCAATTTTAAACATTTGCAAACATCTTCAACAGTAGTGTTTTCTTCATGTAAATAATCCAATTTCTCATATTTAATAAAAATATTTCTTTATCTCCATATCCAGGGAAATGAAATATCGTCCATTTTGTTCATTTAAATAATTTTTATTACGGTGAGCCAGCATAAAACAGGATAAAAATCCTTTTGTATTTTATTGAATACCACTTGAAGTATTCATTATTACTTTGTAATCTGAGTATAATAAAGCCGGCGTACTGCATATTCTTGTGGGCTTGCTACCTCTGAACGGCACTTTTTACCCATACGATGTGCTAAATGGTCAGGTCACAATGGCCCCGGAGGCTCAGAGAAGGTTGGTGGAGGGACCCACTGGACAGCTGTTGGGAGACAGATGATAGCCTCCCGTCAAGGCTATCCAGCGTGTTCTTTAACGCGTGCAGGTTATGATGATGGCTTTCTCCCGCACACGAGTCCACGACTTAACTTCCCATCCGATAGACGGCAGTCTTTCCAAGCCAATCGGTGTTCCCTACTGACCGTGGGCAGGGCGGGGAGTTTTTCGGAGATAAATCTCAACGTTGGTCCAACTGGAATTCGAACCTGGAAACTGCAGATTACGACTTGGCGCGCTACCGAGTGAGCCATCTCCGCACCATATATCCGTGTGGACTCTAAGCAATTGTTTATACATTTCGAACTGTACACTATGTTCATTTTAGTAGCAATATATCTGTTAAATAATTCTTAAGCCGTCTTAATGCAATACCACTTTTCATATAATTTTCAGTTTTTGTACAAAAAGATTGTGATCTATAGTATCAAAGGCTTTTTGTGAATCTATAAACATTGCTATTATTTTATGGCTTCTATTTAATGAAGAGTTTAAGTAATCTGTTAGTTGTTTCAAGCACCTTTTCCTTTTTGAAAACCAAATTATCTTTTATAATGTTACTTTTTTTATGACTCAATATATAATATATATATTTTCATAATTTTAGCAGCATTGGGTAATCGGTCTGTAATTGTTGCGGGGGTTGGCTCAGACAGTAGCTCACCAGGCTCATAATTTATAGTTCCCAGGTTCGAGTCCCACTTGCGCCTTCGTCGAGATATTCTGTACTAAATCCCACTCTGCCTTCGGTCAGAAAGGGTACACCGATGGGCTTGAAAAGACTTCCATTCCTTAGTTGGGACGTCAAGCCGTGGTCAGTGTGCGGGGAAGCCATATTCTATGCACGTTAAGGACACGCTAGATAGTCTTGATGGGAGGCTACCATCTGTCTCCTAACATCTGCCCAGAAGGTCTTCTTTCCGAACTTTCTGAGTCCTTGGGGTCCTTGTGACCTGTGAATTTAGCCCATTGAGTGCAAAAAAAGTGCCGCTCTGTGGTAAAACACAACAGAATCATCTGCAGTTAGAATAATGAGGGTTTTTTTTTCCTTCCCTTAAATAAGCAGTTTCGCGTCTGAGGCTTAGGTAGCGAGAAAAATGAACAGAAAAGTGTGTATGTCTGTGGAGAGGAGCGTGAATTATCATATCATAAAGCTCTTGGAGTACCGACTGTCAAATGCCTCGGTAATGTTTCTTTGATACTAGTCATAAACGATGATATGTGCACGTGGGTCTCGTGAGGATATCCGCTGTATTATTCGCATTTAAAACGTTTCGTGGAAAAAAATGGTGTGAACGCTGAAAACTGAAAAAACCGAGGGTAAAATAAATGATGGTAAAACGCGGATAAAACCGCTGGTAAAAAAAAATGATGGTAAAGCGCGGATAAAACCGCGGGGGGGAAAATGATGGTAAATCGCGGATAAAATCTCATTTCTACATTTTTGATGGCTGACATGTGCGATAAAAACTACATTAGATAACAGGAAAAAAAAAGTTGATTTGAAAATTCAGTGATGATATTTATTTACTTTAAAAAAATGCATTGGGATAAAGTCAGAAATTAATAAAAATATTAAAGAAACGATATTTTTTCTGACAAGGCATATATAAGTTTAAAAAATTACCCCAGTGCTGCATAGAAAACTGGAATTTAATCTGTGAAAATCTAAGTCGTAGGAATCACGAAGTTTACAAAGCGAAATGTACAGAGGTACTGTTAATAAAAAGGAGTGTCGTCCCATAATCGCGGATAGCTGCACTTAGCACAATTTACTTAGAACAATTTGCAAAGTTACTTATTTATATTACAAATTTTTATCTAATGTTTAGTAAACCATATTTTTCTGAAATACAAGCTCTTTTTATCCCATTAGACTTTTTTAGTTAATTGTTATTCATTAACAAACAATTAGATTGATTTCTTTTATTCGCAAACATATATCAGAGTTCAAGCATCTGGAAAACCCTCGACGGTAATTAGGTAGCTAATATACGAATATGCTGATCAAGTTTTGCGAGTGTGGATTAGACCGTACACACAAAACTTTTGCTAACCGTATAGGGCTCTATAGGAGCTGTCGCCCCACACGTCCCTGCCCGTTATCCTCGCTACTAAATCTCAAACACGAAATCACATCAGAACATTTTCTACGTAGTTTTCCACGACGGATCAATCTGCGGGGAGTTTATCCACCATTTATGAGCCACCTTATATATAAATTTTAGTTCAAAAAATAAGGTTTATTCCCCGCCCTGCCCACAGTCAGTAGGGGACACCGATGGGCATGGAAAGACCGCCGTCCGTCGGATGGGACGTTAAGCCGTGGCCCCGTGTGCGGGAGAGCCATACATTGTGCACGTTAAAGAACACGCTGGATGGCCTTGACTGGAGGCTACCACCTGTCTCCCAACAGCTGTTCCAGAGGGTCCCCCCCCAACCTTCTCTGAGCCTTTGGGGTCCTTGTGAACTGGCCGTTTAGCCCATTGTGTGCAAAAAGTACCACTCAGAGGTAAAACAACAACCCAAAAATAGGGAGCTCAATAAATTATACAGCCCTGCTGGTTTTGACAAATTCCATACACAACCTTTTCTTGAAAATCTGTTGAAATCTGTCATACGTTCTTGAAAATCTGTTGAAATCTGTCATAAATCTGGAAATTGTAGATTTTTCGCTTTTAACATCACTCAGATTAAAAGCGCTATTAAACATTACAACAGAAAAAATTTAAATGCTCTACGATGAAACTTTTTACAGCAGAAAAAAAGACATTTTCATCCTCCTTTCGTCTAATGTTCGTGTTAAAGATAACAAAAGGAAAAATGAGCCGAGTCTTCAACAACAGCTGACACATTCACATTAACAGACGGAGAAAGGAAATGGAAATAAAACACATTTTCTAAAAGGTTTGTTCCAATAGTTTTATTTCAAATAAACACTGAACTTCGCGCCAAGCTTCTACCAACAGCTACATCTTATTTCTATCTATTGTATCCACGTGCATTTTCCTACACAGCTCACAAAGGCAAAGAGGGTTAGCGTTAATCTTCAAACTATGGCAGCGAAAATTGTCGAGGTTTCAAACGGAAAAGCAGATCAGAAGAGGCATTTGAAAGGAGCTAAAAAAAGAACATCTGATCGATATTCGTCCTCAGGTCCGAGCTTCGTCCTCCGACTTGCATAAAAAAAGTAAACGACCTACAGTTCAGCAATTGCTAAATCCTCTTGCATTTGGAGGCAACAACATTCCTTAAGCCTTGCTGTATGCGCCGACAGTAACTCATTACGTAGCAAGAAATCGTAGTCAGAGCCCCTTTTGCTTTCTGTTCCCTTTACATAACATAGTCGTTAAGCGAAACCGTGAAAAATCTAGAGAACCTCTTGGAAAAGAAAAACGAATAGTTACCTAATGATCACATGATACAGAAAAATATTCATTGAAGTATGTCATGGATATTTCATCAAATTAATATATTAATAAATGCTTTAGATCGAATATCTAAATAAACAGAACTACGCCTTGTTTTCATTTAATCGTCTGTAGATTAGAATTTCTTTGCTTTTAAGAGAAAAATCCTTTTTGGGTTGGAGAAGTAGCAAATTAATATTTTCACATTTCTCCGATTGTGACAATAATTTGAATTTTTACCGTTTCCCAGTAATTTTTAATTATTTTTAACTAATATAAAATATATTCATACTAAAAAAACGATATACACTGATTTCCATAAATTAACGAACAATCCTATTATCATGTCAATTGAAATTAACGTCGAAGCCTATAACTTATAAAATATTTTTTTTTGTTTTAATAATGTGATAAGAGATAAAGATTTCAATCAAATATATCAATATCCCTATTTTCAAAAGTATTCGTTCAGAATGTAATGAGTTACGGAAGTTTGAATATTTAACAACAATCGCATTCTTAAGAAAGAGCAATGCCAGTCTTAAGAAATATATGAAAAGTTGAACAATAGTGAAAGAATTCTTTACACAAACTTCCAAATTACACACTTATTTTATTAAGCACTCTGATGCAATATTTATTACTATATTTAATTAACTTCTGAAGTCAATGTTTGCGACTGGCATTGCTATTGTTAAATATTCAAATTTCCATAACTAATTAAATACTGAACAAATACTGTTAAAAATCGAGATATCGATATATTTGACTGAGATCGTAGTTACTAGTAATTAGAGTACATATTTATAAATACGTGAAAATGTATATATGGAACAAGATATAAAATATGCAAATATTTTGTAACTGTAAATAATTTATAATTCTTCAGAGAAACTTTAAGCTTTGCGGGTGATTAGTAACTATTTAACGATTGCTTTAGATGTATACTGAAAGACTAATAAAAATGTATTAAAAGAAAGCAACAGTAATGTTTCTTTATTTTAACATCTTCCAAGCTAAGTGAAACACACACACACATATGTTACGTCACAAATCATTCTTCTTATACCCTCATTTCCTGGTAAGGAAACATTAACATCGTAGTTTACGGTCGGTATCAGTGCTGGTTCAATTTTTCTTTCTGACCATAAATCATTTAACTGATGTCATTCGACTTCCCATTACACGGTGACTTTTATCTTGCAAAGCGGAAGAAGAAAGTGAAATGGAAGAATGTCTTCATTTCCAACATGTGGTGAAGATCTCGAAGTTGGGTTGCTTTACCTGAGCGGCACTTTTTTTGCACACAATGGGCTAAATGGCCAGGTTGGGGGAAGGTGATCCACTGAACAGCTGTTGGGAGATAAATGGTAGCATTCCTTCAAGGCTTGGGTTGTTTGGGTTGTTTTGCCTCTGAGCGGCACTTTTTTGCACACCATGGGATAAATGGCCAGGTCACATGGACCCCGAAGGTTCAGAGAAGGTTGGGGGAGGGGACCTACTGGAACAGCTGTTGGGAGACAGATGGTAGCCTCCCGACAAGGCCATCCAGCGTATTCTTTAACGTGCACAGGGTATGGCTCTCCCACACACGGGGCCACGGCTTAACGTCCCATCCGATGGACGGCGGCCTTTTCAAGCCCATCGGTGTCTCCTACTGACCGTGGGCAGGGCGGGGAATTTTGCGGAGATAAATCTCAACGCTGACCCAGCTGGGACTCGAACCTGGGAACTACAGATTACGAGCCTGGCGCAGGTCACAAGGAACCCGAGGCTCAGGAAGGTTGGAGGAAGGGGATCCACTGAACGGCTGTTGGGAGACAGATGATAGCATTCCTTCAAGGACATCAAGCGTTTCTTTAACGTGCGCAGCTCTCCCTTACACGGCGCCACGGCTTTACGTCCCATCCGACGGCAGCCTTTTCAAACCCATCGGATTCTCGAAATACCTTTCCTTGATTTCCAGCTGTCTTAAAATATTTTTTCAGTAAACGTCAATATTCTTTAACTGGTGTTTAATTTGTATCTCTTAAATGGTACGTTGCGAAATTGTAAATACTGCTTGCAGCTGTTATAAAAAAACTTACACCACTTTTACAAATCAGCTTGTTTTGTGTTTTAAATAGCTTATTAAAAAAATCCATACTAATACATACCTAGCAAAGTAAAACGTTGTTAATTCGAAACTCTTTTTTTGGGGGGGATAGCTCAGTCGGTAGCGCTCTCAGGCTCGTAATTTCCTGTTCCCAGGTTCGAGTCGAAATGCGCCATCGTTGAGATTTATCTTCGCTAAACTTCCACCCTCTCCTAGGTCAGAAAGGGGACACAGATGGTCTTCAAAAAGCCGCTGTCCGTCGGAGGGAACGTAAAGCCATTTTTTTGGGTGCGACGAGTTGGGCAGTTTTCCCTCTGAGCTGTGCTTTTTTCTTTTTTTGCACACAATGATCTAAATGGCCAGGTTACAAGGACCCAGAGAGCTCAAAGAAGGTTGAGGGTAGAGGACCCACTGGACAGCTGTTAGGAGATGGTAGTTTTCCCTCAAGGCCATCCAGTATTTTTCTAAAAGTGCACAGGGTATGGCTCTCCCGTACACGGGGGTCATAACTTACCGTCCGACGGACGGGGGGCTTTTCCTAGCCCATCGATGATCCCTACTGACCGAAATAATTTCATTATAATATTAAAATGTCAATCCTATTTAGAACGAAAAATGTAAGAAGTGCTAGTAGAAACTGAAATTTCTTGGGTAACATCAATATAAACATAAAGAGCCATTTATTTATTAAAAATAGAGAATACGTTAAAAAATTAACAAACACCGCATAGCGCTTATTTTTAGTTACTAAAAACTATTTAAAAATTGAAACTATATTTTTTTATATATTTACTTATTTTTTTCAAAATTACAAAAAATATTTGAAATGTAAATTATTTTGAGCCTAAACTCTTCTCTAGTATTTATTGAAATCCCAAAAAATTTTGAATTTTTTTTCTTAAAGTGAAAAAGCAATTACGTGTATAGAGAAATGGTTATTACGATTTTTTCTGAAATAATTTCAATATAATATTAAAATGTCAATCCTATTTAGAAACTTTTCTCAAATAGTCTATCAATTGAAAAAAGAACAAAAAAGGTGAAAACCAAAGCTAATTTTTGGAAAACGAACTTAAAAAATAGTCTTGTCGAAACGATGAGCTCTTTCCCTACGAGATACCTAGTCTGATAATATTCTAATCCCATAATTTCGTTTGCAGCTTGGGTAGGCGATATCTGTGAAGAGTCCATTGTAGAGCTGAATCAAAGACTCAAAACAAGCAATGAGAACGTAATTAACGACGAGAGTAGGCAGTTCATATAACATCAACACTTAGTAGTGTCTTCTTTCCGTTATCTGTCTTATTTCTCGTTTTCTTTCTGCTAAAGACTCGACACCCTCACAGACCTTTCCTTTGCCGTATTAACACAAACAGGCTCCTGTCAGACCTCGGTGGTAAGTGGGAGTGGTTTCTTTTAGCAGGGAGGTTTTTTTGACTCGTTGACAAAGGAAAAACGAGCAACTGTGTTCACTTTACCATTTGTTAATGTACGTAGACATTCAACTTTTTCTTGTAGGATATAAATGGAATCTTTTATGTAGATAGGTGCTAGTAAGGTTTAAGAGGTATACATTGATAACCGCCCTTGAACATCCACCCATTCTAACCGGGGAGAAGAAGGGAAAAACTGGATATTTGTTTAAACAAGCATTTCATATTCTCCAAAAGCGACTGGTCCTTCTAGTTTTTATTTACTTTCTCTACAAATATGGCATTTGGAGAAAAGTAAAATGTTTCTCATTTCCATTTCAATTTAGAAATGAAAATTTCCTTTTCTTGAATTCTGAAGTTGGTAAAGTTGGTTCTCCAGTTCATGGTTTTCAGCATATAGGGCACTTAGATATGGGTTGGTTAGTTGTTTTATCCCTGAAAGCAGTTTTGTGCACACAATGGATTAAATGGCCAGGCCACAAGGACCCCAAGGAATCAGAGATGATCGGGGGATGGGATCCACTGGAGACTGTTAAGACACAGGTGAAAACTTCCCGTCAAGGCAATCAAGAGATTCTTTTTTAAGTGCTAAGAGTTTTGCTTCCCTGCAAACGGGAAAACAGCTTAACGTCCATTAGATGAACGGCATTTCAAAGCATAGTGGTGTTCTTTTTCTTCCTGAAGGCAAAGTGGGATTTAACGGAGATAAATCTCATGCTGGCCGAGGTCCTAATGGAACTGGGAACTTCAGATTACGAACCAGGCGTGGTATCATCTAAACCAAAACCCTACCTCCTTAGATGTGGCGTAAAAATAGGACAGCAAAAGAAAATGTGTCAATCTTTTACAGATATTTTAAAAAATATATTAATTACCGTACTTTTCACCGGTGATATGTAAATATAAAGACTCATTTTGACTCATTGACAAACACAATACAGGGTGTCCAACAGACAACGGTATGGTTTCGAGAAGCATTGTCATCACATTGAATGATGTACCCAGGGGCGTAGCCATGGGGGGTATGGGGGTGGAGTTGCTTTGCCCCCCCCCAAAGCAACTCGGAGTTGGCAAAATTCGAAGCGACTTCGTAAAATCTAGGTGAGTTGTGAATTTTTTTTTTTTTTTTTTTTGGAGAATTAAGCGGAGTTGTCAAAATTGAGGCAACTTTGCAAATCTAAGGCAGTTTGGAAAATGGAAA
The DNA here is from genome assembly GCA_038380435.1 of Ryuthela nishihirai. Lineage (NCBI taxonomy): Eukaryota > Metazoa > Arthropoda > Arachnida > Araneae > Heptathelidae > Ryuthela > Ryuthela nishihirai. The sequence goes on along the minus strand of JAWZYU010000018.1, from coordinate 38,346,027 downwards.
GACGGCAAAATTTAGAGCAGTTGGCAAAATTCGAAGCCACTTAATAGAATGCAGGTGAGTTGGCAAAATCGGGACAACTTGGCAAAATCTTAGGGAGTTGGCAAAATTCGGAGTGACTTGGTAAAATCTTGGGGAGTTGGCAAAATTCGGAGTGACTTGGCAAAATCGTGGGGAATTGACAAAATTCAGGTGAGATGTAAAAATTTTGATTTTCTTCTGTAAAATTATGGCGAGTTGGCAAAATTCTGAGTGACTTGGCAAAAATTAAGGCGAGATGTAAAAATTAGGATTTTTTCTGTAAAATTATGGCGAGTTGGCAAAACGTAGGAAGTTGGCAAAACGTAGGGAGTTGGCAAAATTTAAGGACAGTTGGCAAAATCGTGGGGAGTTGGCAAAATTCAGGTGAGATGTGAAAATTTGGATTTTTTTCTATAAAATTATGGCGATTTGGCAAAATCTAGGGGCAGTTGGCAAAATTAGGAGTGACTTGGCAAAATCATGGAGAATTGACAAAATTCAGGTAAGATGTAAAAATTGCAATCTTTTTTTCTGTAAAATTATGGCGTGTTGGCAAAATCGAGGCAACTTCGCAATATCTAAGAGAGTTGGCAAATCTTGGGGTAGTTGGCAAAATTCAGAGTGGGATGTAAAATTGGGATTTTTTTCTGTAAAATTGTGGCGAGATGGCGAAATCTAGAGCAGTTGACAAAATTCGAATCCACTTGGTAAAATACGGGAGATTTGGGAAAATTGGGATTGTTTTTGTGAAATTAAGGAGAGTTGATAAAATCGAGAAAACTTGGCAAAATTAGGGAAGTTGGCAAAACTGGAAACCACTTGGTAAAATACAGGTGAGTTGTAAAAATTAGGATTGGTTTTGTGAAATTAAGGAGAGTTGGAAAAACCAAGAACTCTTGGCAAAATTCTAAGCCATTTGGTAAAATACAGGGGCGTTGTGAAAATCGTGCCTTTCTTGTTCAATTAAGGAGAGTTGATTAATTTTAAGTGACTTGGCCAATTCAGAGAAGATGTAAAAATTGCGATTTTTTTCTGTAAAATTATGGCGAGTTGGCAAACTCTAGAGTAGTTTGCAAAATTCGAATCCACTTGGTAAAATATAGGCGAGTTGTGAAAAATTGAGATTTGTTTTGTGAAATTAAGGAGTGTTGTGGACAAATTGAGGAAACTTAACAAAATGAAGGGCAGTTGGCAAAATTCGAATTCACTTGGAAAATACGGGCGAGTTGTGATAATTGGGATTGGGTTTGTGAAATTCAGGATAGTTGACTGAAATCGAGAAAACTTGGCAAGATCTTTTGGAGTTTGAAAAGTTTGAAGTGATTTGGCAAATTTAAGAGAGGTATAAAGATAGGGATTAGTTTCGTGAAATTAAGGATAGTTGGCCAAATCAAGGGAAAAATTACCACTGACTCGCTACAATTCAGACGAGATATAAATGTAAATATTGGAATTATGTCTGTGAAATAATAATGACTAGTTGGCAAAATTGGAAGTTAAATGTCAAATTACGGTTAGGTGAAGTTTGCTCAGTTGGCAAAATTTTGGAGTTGGAAAATTTCGGATTTCTCTCCTTCCCCCCCCCCCAACCATAGTCCTTCGGGTGTTAGGATAGAATTACACAAGAAAACATTACACGGAATAAAATCACACAACAAAAATTACACAAGTCCGAAATTACATATAGTACAAAATTTGTAGCCTCCGTTCGCAAATTCGTTATTTTGTAACTATTCAGTTTAACCCAGAGGCAGGACCGGATTAAGGCCAACTGATGCCCTAAGCACAGCCCAACAATGGTGCCCCCCCCCCCCCCCTCGTCCCTTCCATTGCTTAACTGACAAGATATTAAGACTGAATAAGTGCTGAAATTATACGTAGGCAACAATTCAATAAGCATTATTTGAAAGCAATGGAATAAAAAATGTTTTGTTTCGTACAAATAATGATATTTCTCCATTAGAATATCTTTCTTAAAAATTGTATGTTCGGGATCGACAGATCAGGAACATCACTTACAAACAACCCCTATTTAATATTTCTATTTGGAACCACAGGCAATCTGCAGCCAACTGTATAGCAAGGACTACACATTGTATCGAAGGATGGCACTACGGACTTCAGTCACTTTTTCAGTGTTCCCATCCAACTGTTTGGAAATTTCTAGACAGCATCGTCAAAGAATTATCCTTACAACATAAACTATTTGCAGCATTTAACTGGTCAACGAAACCCCGGACGTGGTCGGTACATTTCTTTAAAACAACGTATTTTAATAATTGTACAGAATTGCGACTCTAATAGACGATTAGATTTCTTGCGTTGTATAAGCTCATATGACTTAGTGTTTTTTATTTGATATTTTATATATAAATTTAATTTTATCTATGTATTTTTGTAAGTGAAAATTTTTGTAATTATAAGAAAGTTTAAGTACTTGATATGGCAATCAAATAATTTAATAAATTTTAAATAAAAATTGAATTGTGTAATTTTTTCTTGGTGTATTTTTTCCATGTATAATTTCTTCCATGTGTAATTTATTCCTTGTGTAATTCTATCCATGTGTAATTTTAGCAGTGTAATTTTATCACGTGTAATTTTTTCCTGTGTAATTTTATCATGTAACCAGTCCTTCTCTACGCCTCTGGATGTACCTGTACATTCCCATATTCAAACAGCTTCACGAGCGGCCGCCAGAGGGTTGGGTTGTTTTACCTCTGAACGGCACTTTTTTGCACACCATGGGCTAAATGGCCAGGTCACATTGACCCCGAAGGCTCAGAGAAGGTTGGGGGAGGGGACCCACTGGAATAGCTGTTGGGAGACAGATGGTAGCCTCCCGTCAAGGCCATCCAGCGTGTTCTGTAACGTGCACAGGGTATGACTCTCCCACACACGGAGCCACGGCTTAACGTCCCATCCGACGGACGGCGGCCTTTCCAAGCCCACCGGTGTCCCCTACTGACCGTGGGCAGGGCGGGGAATTTTGCGGAGATAAATCTCAACGCTGACCCAGCTGGGACTCGAACCTGGGAACTACAGATTACGAGCCTGGCGCGCTACCGACGGAGCCACCCCCGCCCCCCAACATTTGCGGACATATGAATTGGCAGGGGTGGTACAATTCTATGACTACCAAGGAGCAGTGATTTGACATCCTTTTACGTTTTTTCTTGTGGGGACTTTTTCAAGAATTATGTTCACGTGGAAATTCGAGACCTGAATCATTTGAAAGCTAGAATAAGAGAAACAAGTCATCAAATAGCAAGAGATATGTTGGAGCATGTAAGGCAAGAAGTGGAATACCAATGAGCAGCACATTTTTGCACACCATGGGCTAAAGGGCCAGGTCACATGGACGCCGAAGGCTCAGAGAAGGTTGGGGGAGGGGACCCACTGGAACAACTGTTGGGAGACAGATAGTAGCCTCCCGTCAAGGCCATCCAGCGTGCTCTTTAACGTGCACAGGTATGGTTCTCCCGCACACGGGGCCACGGCTTAACGTTCCATTCGACGGACGGCGGCCTTTCCAAGCACATCGGTGTCTCCTACTGACCGTGGGCAGGGCGGGAAATTTTGCGGAGATAAATCTCAATGCTGACCCAGCTGGGACTCAAACCTGGCACGCTACAGACAGAGCCACCTCCGCCCCAAGAATAACGAGAATCTATCATCTGTCTCGTAACAACTGTCGAACAGATCCCCTTCCCCCAGCCTTATCTGAGCTCTCGGGGTCCTCGTGACCTGTCCATTTAGCTCATTGTGTGCAGAATAAGTGCGCTCAGTGGTAAAAGCGCAACTTGTCATATTGTGAAACGTGTTTTTAAACGTGCACAGTAATGAATATTCTAGACCCGGAAGAAGTAGGATTATCTTGGAGATGGATAGAGACATGTATATTTAGAACTTAAATATAATCTTTCACGAAAACAAAAGAAGAGAATCCTCGTCTGCTCCTCTCTTTGGCGTAATGCATTACGTTAAGTGGATTAAAGTGGCTAAAACGCTTTAGAAATAATTTATGCAGATATAATGCATCAGCTAAGTGCGTATAAAGCGTAAACACACTTAACTCTAAAAGTATCTTTAAAATTAGTTTTAAAATGCTGCTTACTTTCCTTTCCTCACCCATAATTCAAAGGGAATAGAGATCTTTAATAACATAAATATTGGCTAAGCAAAAATCGTCATTTATAACATTAAAGTCACGCAGTATGGCATCAACAGAAGCAATGACGTGGCAAACTTCCATTTAAATATTTGGAAACTTGCCCGTCAGTGGCTATAGTAAACAAGACTCGTCAGCTACTTTGGAGTTTCGGTGGTCCTTGCCAATAAGAAAAGATTTCGTTGAAGCGAACAAAATTGTGACGAGTATAAGAAATGGGTTTTAGGAAAAAAAGGTGCTCTACAATTGGGCTGCACAGACTAAGGACTGTATTGCTTTATCTCTAAGCGGCAGTTTTTTGCGCACTATGGGCTAAATGGCCATGTCACAAGGATTTCAAAGACTCAGATAAAGGTGAAGGAAGAGGAGCCACTGGACAGCTGTTAGAAAACAAGTGGAAATCTCCCGTTAAGACCATCCAGCGTGTTCTTCAACATGCACAGGTATAATTCTCTTGCAAACGGAACCACGTCATAACGTCACATTAGACGGAAGGAGGTGTTTCGAAGTATATCGGTTCCCCTATCCCACAGAGAGTAGGATGAGGGTCAGTGGAAATGAATCGCTACATGGGTACAGTTGGGACTCGAACCGGGGAACTGCACAGACTAAGGAAGCGAACTCCTTTAATAACCTGCTTTAATGCTTGATTTAATTTTTTCAAGTCAGAAATAGATGCACATTGGCGGATGGAGGACATTTATATTTTTATTAAGGTTCGTTAGGTTGTTTTACCTTTGAGTGTCCCGTCCGTCGGATGGGACGTTAAGCTGTGGCCCCGTGTGCGAGAGAGCCACACCCTGTGCACTTTAAAGAACAAGTTGGATGACCTCGACGGGAGTCTACCATCTGTCTCCCAACAGCTGTTCCAGTGGGTCCCCTCCCCCAACCTTCTCTGAGCCTTCGGATTCCTTGTGACCTGGTCATTTAGCCCATGGTGTGCAAAAAAGTGCCTCTCAGAGGTAAAACAACCCAACCTTTGAGTGTCACTTTTTTCGCACAATGAATTAATGGCAAGGTCACAAGGACCCCCACCACCACCATCATCACCACCAAGGGCTTAGAGGAGGTTGAGGAAAGGGACTCGCAGAACAAGAGACAGAGTTGTTAATCCTGCATAATGCATGAATGGTAACTTTTTATGTATATAGATCTTTTATATGATGTTTTTGACAATGTTTCTGTTAGCGCCTGCTCCTAACGAAAGGTCTGACTGATAAGGGCGCTAAGTGCTGTAGCATCCTGGGCTCTTAGTGTCGCGTGCCCCTGAAACCTCATAGAAGCAGGTTTTTTAAAATAATAATAGTTATTTTACAGAATTTCCATAGATCTGGGGATAAGCTATTTTAAAGCTACAGATTTACGAACTCTCAAAAAAAAAATCTATATCTTGAAAGAGAAAGCGAATTTTTTTATCGTAGCCCCGGCCCCCTGCTACAGTTGCATCCTTGAAAAAAGTGCCAATCGCCTCTGGTTAGGAGGCTCCCATCTGTTTTCTAACAGCGATTAGATATGTCCCTTTCCCCCAACGTTCTCCGAGTCCTTAGGCCCTTGTGACCTGGCCATTTAAGTTTATTGTGTGCACTTTCGTGCACACAGATGCGGCTCTGGGATAAAACGACACAAATAACAACACAACTTTTCTGGTGGCAAATGTGTCTCCTAAATAGAAATATTCACATCATTAAACAGAAAAGACCTTATCTGTGGCTCTCTGTATTCTAAGACCTTATTTGTGGCTCTCTGTATTCTGTAGTTCACCGATAGAGCACACAGTATAGGTGGGTCTATCTTTTACAAAGTTCAAGACATTTTTTCTTCTAATATTTATATCGAAGTATTAGAGTACTTTCTTATGTTTCAAGTCTATACCTTATTAGTGGACGAAGAGATATTAAAAGTGAAAGCAGCTGCAGTAATGAACAAAGCTTTGAAGCTAATTTCTGGTAATCTAATCCCTTTTCTTGAAAACGTTTGAAAGTCGATTTTGCTATAGCTCATTAGTAACATAAAACCCCCGATAAAGATTCGCAAAATGTGATTTCCGTTAATTAATAATTATTAAATGATTTTATGCGTTTATTAGTGCATGAGGCTCTTCATTAGCTAATTATGATATTAAAACAATTAATTTGTTTATTTGCCGAAAAAGACTGCGTAATTCAGACAACGTTCAGAATAATGTGTAACACTAACAACATTAGCAAGAAAAACTGCAAAGAAATAAGCTTTTCAGACAGGATATACGAGTTGTTGTTGGATTGTTTTACCTTTCAGTAGATAGGCGGAGGTGGTGGCACAGTCGCTAGCGCGCCAGGCTCGTAATCTGTATTTCCCAGATTCGAGACCCAGCTGGGCCAGCGTTGATATTTATTTACACTAACTCCCGCTTTGCCCTCTGTTATTAGAAGACACGGTTGGACTTGGAAAGGTCGCTGTCAGTCTGATCGGACGTTATGCTGTTACTCCTTATGCGGGAGAGCCATATCCTGTACACGTTAAAGAACATTTTGGATGGCCTTGATGGGTTGAGTTGGGTTGTTTTACCTCTGAGCGGCATTTTTTTGCACACCATGGGCTAAATGGCCAGGTCACATGGACCCCAAAGGCTCAGAGAAGGTTGGAGGAGGGGATCCATTGGAACAGCTGTTAGGAGACAGATGGTAGCCTCGCGTTAAGGCCATCCAGCGTGTTCTTTAACATGCACAGGGTATGGCTCTCCCGCACACGGGGCCACGGCTTAAAGTCCCATCCGACGGACGGCGGCCTTTTCAAGCCCATCGGTGTCCCCTACTGACCGTGGGCAGGGTGGGGAGTTTTGCGGAGATAAGTCTCAACGCTGACCCAGATGGGACTCGAACCTGGGAACTGCAGATTGCGAGCCTGGCTGGCTACCGACTGAATCACCCCCGCCCCTGGCCTTGATGGGAGCTACTATATATCTCCTAACAGCTGTTCAATGGGTCGCTCCTTCCAACCTTCTCTGAGCCCTCGAGGTTCTTGTGACCTGGCTATTTGGCCAATTGTGTGCAAAAAATTGCCGCTCAGAGATAAAAACAATTCAATCTCCTAACGGCACTTTTTACCCCAGAATATGCTGAATGACTAGATCACAAGGACCCCAAGGACTCAAAGAAAAATGTGAGGAAGGGGACTCGCAGGAGAACTGTTATGATGCAGATGGAGTCTTCCCGTCAAAGCCATTCAAATTAAAAAAAATTTAACCGTTAAAAAAATTTCTTTATCGTGTACAGGATATGGCTCTCTTGAATATCGGACTGCGGCTTTACGTCCCATCAGACAGGCTTTCCATGCCTATCGGTATCACTACTGACAGAGGGCAGTGTGGCAGTTTAGCGGAGATAAATCTCAACGCTAGCGCAAGCGGGATATACGAGTCGTTTAATCGTAGTTCAATCATTCAGGAGCCAACAGCTAAACAAATATCTTGGTCTTGAGGACTCTGTATATATATATTAAAATTTCTGCAATAAGTCTATCTATGGGGGGAAATGGTCCCCCCCCATAGATAGCAGGCTAGGTCAGGAGTTAGGGACCATTCCCTCTGAGAATCCTGGTAACAGGAATGAAGAAAAATTATTAAACATTCGCATATTTCACACATTTTTCAAGATTTTTTCAAAGACCACTAAAACGGAGGGAAATGTTTTACTAGAATAACGATCCAATCTCTTGGTCAATTCTCTACCCGCCTCCTACTTTTTTTTTTCTAGATTGGGGGCTTGCCTTTATGTCATTTCCTTTAATTTAGGGTAGAAAACACCCTTTCAGAAAATAAAATGACCTTGGCCCTTCGTATACATTGCGGCATATTTGGGTCCACATATGGCTCACTCACCATGTTAACACTTTGTAACCATAATCAGTTGCAAATGATAGCAAAGCCCACTCAGTAACTATATGAGTTGCATCTTATTTAATACTCAGTGTCAGGAGGCGAGGGTTGGCTCAGTCGATAGAGAGCCACGTTCGTAATCTGCATTTCTCAGGTTAGAATCCTACTTGTGCCAGTGTTGATATTTATCTCGCTAAGCCCCACACATCCCTTCGATCAATAGGAGACACGGATGAGCTTAGAAAGGAACCCGTCCTACGGATGGAGCGTATGCGAGAGAGAGCCATATCCTGTGCACGTTGAGAAACACGCCGGATGACCTTGACGGATGGTTTTCATCCTGTGACCTGTCTATTTAGTCCATTGTGGTCGAAAAAAGTACCTCTCAGAGGTTAAAAAACACAACCCGTTATATGCCAAGAGGTAAGCAATCCAACCCAAAATTTCTCTGTTGATAGCAGAGTGACTGGAGTGCTTGGAAACTGATCAGAGGGATTTAGCCTCGAGCCTTGGAAAAGGCATGGATATTTATTTCCATGTGTTGCCCTTCTTCTGAAGTCTAGATTTTTCTAACAGAGCTTCTTCATGGCATATTATATTGACAGTAGTATATTGTCATGCTTATGTGTCAAACAGTTGTTTGAAGGGTATTTTTTATTACTTAGAAGCAATAAGACATTTTTGCAGAAGTAGTAGAAAGTTGTAGTTACGAAATTATCCTATAATGCAATCACACTCCTCATAGGAATAATCGAGTTGGCAGAATACGTACTGGAAAAGAGGTCGGACGCTTGAAGTCTTCATCGGTTTACGTCACACTTATATTCTTTCAAGAGTGGTAAACTTCAAACAACCTGTCTGTGGTATTTTTGCTTCTTCTATGACAACAGCGAAGTTTCATCACGACGCCGTAGACTAAATATTCAAGAACATCTCTGTCAATAAACTGCCACGAAATTGTTCAACAACGGAAAGAGTAATAACATGAGTACACACTCATATCGCTCGACGATAAAAATGGAGGAATTTTCTGTGAAAAAAAGTTCTTTTTCAGCGAAAAAACATTATATTCTTTGTACATGTTTTGTGATTTAACGGTAATTGAAAGTGATCAGTTGGTTTCAGTCTGTTTTTTGCTATACATTGAACTAAGCAGTCAAAATCAGGACCATCTCAAACACTCTCGAGTGAGCGGGAAAAAAGCAGCCAGGGTTGGGTTGTTTTACCTCTGAACGGCACTTTTTTGCACACAAAGGACTAAATGGTCAGGTCACAAGGACCCCGAGGACTCAGAGAAGTTGCAGGGGAAGGGTTTGGGTTGGGTTTTTTTCCTCTGAGTGGCACCTTTTTTTGCACATAATAGCCGGATCACTAGGACACCGAAGGCTCAGAGAAGGTTGAGGGAGGAGACCCACTGGAACAACTGTTGGGGAACAGATGGTTGCTCACCATCAAGGCCATCTAGCATGTTCTTTAACGTGCATGGGGTATGGCTCTCTTGCAAATGGGCGACGGCTTAACGTGCTTCCCGATGGACGGCGGTCTTTACAAGCCCATCGGTGTCCCCTACTGAAACAACCCATGGATATCTGTAAAGAGAATGAGAGCCCCTCTTTGGAGAATATATTGTACACTGCCCTAGCAAAATATTTGCAAACCTCCATGTTATGCCAATGGGAATCTTACTTCGAAAATCTATTTTTAAAGTTTAAAACTTTAAAAATATGAACCTACTGAACAGATTAATGGAAAAATAATGCAAGATAAATTTAAGATCATAATAAAATTTATTTAAATTTCAATTTTCAACACTATATGTTCGGTATTTAAAATGTTATAGTTGCTGGAATATTTCACAACAATAATGTGTCATACGGCTTGAACTCAGAAATTAAAATTTGGAAAATAGGGTTTGCTTTAAACTACTTAATAAAATAAATATATATTTTAGAAGCTAGCTTAATGATTATTTCAGCATTAGACAAATGGAGATGATTTTTTATAAAATAGTTAACTGTTAAATATTCCAACTTTCATAATTCTTTAAATACTGAACGAGTATCACTGAAAACAGAGATATAAATAGATCTATTAAATAAAAAAAAAATAAATACCCCCTCAAGCAGTTGCTTGCCACAGAGGTCTGACAGGAGCCTGTCAGTTTATATGCCATAGTAGAAGGATCTGTGAGGATGGCAGGACCTCAGCAGAAAACGACACAAACAGCCATGCCTTACCCGGGGCTCGAACCCAGGTCCCGTAGATCAGTAGCCAAGCGCGCTAACCACTCGGCCACGGGACGGAAGATCTTTAAATTTATCTTCAGTCATATTTTACCATTAAATTCATATTTTAGATTTTTTTCGAATCCCAACAATGTCCCCTAGTTTTATGGATATAAATCTCAATGCTGGCCCAGGTGGGACTCGAACCTGGAAACTACGGATTATGAACCATGTGCGCTACCGACTGAGCCATCCCCGACCTTCCTACACATTTACCGATTATCAGTGCATTTAGTGTATCATACGCAAAAAGTGCCACTCAGATAAAAACAACTCACTCGAACCATGATTTCATATCTGAGAAATCCGCACTCCACCCCACCTCTCATTAATCTTCAACCACACCCTAGGGAAAAAATAAATTTAATTAAAAATTATAACATTTTTCTTAAAATTAACATCTCGAGCTCCGTTTGAATTTCCACCCACACCTATCCCTACCCCCCAGTTTGGGAAACTTGGTGTAATGAGTATGGTTCACTTGCCTAAGAAGTTGGGTTGGGTTGTTTTAGCTCTGAACGGCACTTTTTTGCACACCATGGGCTAAATGGCCAGGTCACATGGACCCCGAAGGCTCAGAGAAGGTTGGGGGAGGGGACCCACTGGAACAGCTGTTGGGAGACAGATGGTAGCCACCCGTCAAGGCCATCCAGCGTGTTCTTTAACGTGCACAGGGTATGGCTCCCCGCATACGGGGCCACGGCTTAACGTCCCATCCGACGGACGGCGGCCTTTTCATGCCTAAGAAGCCACAGTTTAACGCCCAGTGCGACGGACGGTGTCCTCTACCTAACCAATGGGGCATCGAGAGTTAACAGAAAAAATATCAACACACCCACAGTTGGACTGAAACCTGAAAACATCAGGCTCCGAAAGTCGCAGCTTGGCGAGCAATCTATTGAACCAGCTAAGAGTATTAAGAAGGGCCTTTCAGAGGGGGGGGGGGGGGGGCGGTTAGGACCTTAAATGAATGATGCCTCATATTTAAGCATTTGTTTATTTCATAATGTTAAATACATTAAAAGATGTGATTAATAAAAGATATAATTTTTTATTTACTGAACCTCCGTTAATGAGTGGATGTTTCTTTCCTGGGGTCTCACCTTCCTCACACATCTTTTTTATGGGGTATTATACTAACAAACCCATATGGGATCTCAGTAGCAAGCACCTGGTTGAGAGGTAAAGGTTTTATATTGATTTTGTCAAATTAAAGCATTCATAAATAATAAATTTAATTTTGATTATGGGCCACAAAGGTGGACGGCTCGGGCTCTTTGGAAATGTGAGAAACCCCGCATGGAAGCATTTGTATTGTGAAGTACCAACGTTCTATGATACGGCTTTGTATAAAATATTTTTTGCAGAGTTCCATTTTATCTCCGATAAACCCACATTACATTAGGTCAATAAGAGACACCGATGAACTTGGATATACCTCTATCCGTCTGATGGGACGTTAAGCCGTGGACCCCGTGTGAGAGAGAGCCATACCCTGTGCAAGTTAAAGAACACACTGGATGGCCTTGACTGAAGGCTACCATCTATCTCCTAACACACTCCACTGGATCCTCTATCCCCAAGTTTCTCTGAGCCCTCAGGGTCCTTGTGACTTGGTCATTTAACTCACTGTGTGCAAAAAAGTGCGGTTTACAGATAAAAAAATTCAACAACCCAGGTTTCCATCATAACATATAATTTCGTTTCTGTTGGCAAGATGGAAATTGATTAGTTAGTCGACGATTTTTTAAGCAGTTTGTTCAGTAAATAAAAGATGACTTGCAAAACAACAAACAAATAATATGTCGTGTGTATCAGAGTTGTAATTGCATAACTTTAAAATAAAACCAGAATTTTATTTTTCTTAGTTCATAAGATGTTTTGCTAGAATCCGGTAATTCGTCTGCGCTATAACAACGAGCATTTCTGTTCCCTCTTATCCCAATTCTGTCGCCAATAAGAAAACACAAAGCAACAGTAAAACTACGAAAGTTTCCGAAAACAAATAACTAACGTATCGCCTTCTCTAACATGTGACAAGCGCAGAATCTGATTTATTCTTCTCCGGCTGCTTGAAAATTTGAATATCCAATTCATCGAGATAGAATACCGAGACAGGAAATGAAGACTGATTTCCTTTTCCTTCACCGTCCGACTACCGTCATTTTTTATTGTGGTGGAGGGGCGTCAAGAGGCCAAATTGTAAGTAATATTTACCGAATGTTTAATGAGAAATTAGGATTCACAAAAGGATATTAATAAGATTTGTAATTCAGATGCGGAAAATAAGGATTCATGTTCAAACGAAGGCGCTTTTATTCTTTAGAGAATTGATTTTTTTAAACAATTCTTTTTGACGATAAGGATTCAGACAGACAGTCATAAACATCTCTTTCAACTGAAGTCATCTTTTTCAACTTAACATCTCTTTCAACTGAAGTCATCTTTTTTCTTCCATCAAATGAGTTTAATTAATGATTTCATCAATGTGTAGCTAAATTTAGATGCATCCTAGTTACTGAATGAGGCTAAATATTTCATGTTGTTATCTCATTAAGGAATATTTCGCTTTTGTTTTGATTTGCCTTAGGATCAGTAAAAGAATTTTAATCAGTCTGAAGTTGAATATCCCTGCTGGGTGTTTTTTTTTTCTGCGCAGTGGCATAAACATGGGTCAAAAGAATTTTCAAAGCTCAGAACAATGCTGAAGGAAGAGAGGGTTGATTTAGCTCTGAGCAATATTTTTGCACGCAAAATGGGCTAAATGGGTTGGGTTGTTTTACCTCTGAGCGGCACTTTTTTGCACACCATGGGCTAAATGGCCAGGTCACATGGACCCCGAAGGCTTAGAGAAGGTGGGGGGAGGGGACCCACTGGAACAGCTGTTGGGAGACAGATGGTAGGCTCCCGTCAAGGCCATGCAGCGTGTTCTTTAGCGTGCACAGGGTATGGCTCTCCCGCACACGGGAGCACGGCTTAACGTCCCATCCGACGGATGGCGGCCTTTTTAAGCCCATCGGTGTCCCCTACTGACCGTGGGCAGGGCGGGGAATTTTGCGGAGATAAATCTCAAGGCTGACCCAGCTGGGACTCTAACCTGGGAACTACAGATTACGAACCTGGTGCGCTACCGACTGAGCCACCCCCGCCCCGGGCTAAATGGCGTGATCATAAGGACCCCAATGGCTCAGAGTTTTGTAGAGAACCTACTGAACAGATAACGGATGGAAACCTCCCGTCAAGGTCATCCAGCGTGTTCTTTAGCTTGCACAGAATGTGGCTCTCACGCACAAGGTTTATTGGTTTGTTTTACCTCTGAGCCGCAGTTTTGTACAAACCATGGGCTAAATTGGCAAATCGACCTGAACTCCAAGGGCTCAGAAAAGGTTGGGGAAGAGAATGTACTGGACAGCTATTGATTCTCTGATGGAAGCCTACTATGATGGCCATCCAGCGTGTTCTTCCAAGCCCATCACTGCTCCTTTATCGCCGAAGGAAAGGTGGAAATGGAGATAAATTTAAAAGTTGTAACACTTGGTACTAGAACCTGGGTACTGTATATTAAAAGCCAGCGCGTTTTGATTCTGAACCAATCTCCGCCGAAAAAGGAAGCCTGGACATCTATTAGAAAGTAAGAAGTAGAGTTGATACCACAGTGTCCATTTTTTAAGGGAGAATGGTAGGAGTTTTTATTCTCCTACCTTTGATCAGGTCCTATTGAATCAGGGCTTAATCTTCCATGAGATTGACAAAACGTTTTTTCGGATATCAACTGGTTTTCTTACTGTCCGATGTCTGGGTCGGGACTTGCCGAGAAAATTGTTAAAGTTGAAACTGTTGGAATGTTTCCTTCAAATTACAGAAAGAGCCGATTTATGGATGGTGCACTGAGTTTGCAGTATTTGAGTTGCAGTTTTGAACCTAAGGGGGTTAATGTCGCTCCAGTACAAGAGACATTCGGCAGTTGGCGAGACTTTTTCAAGGCCGTCATGGTATCATTTGCAAATGAGATAAGTTCTGAAAATTTCGGGAAAAAATCTCAGTTGTGATGAGATCTGTAATCAAATCTATCAATTCCATGTCATTAGATTATGTGTCTAATCCCAAACCAAAACAAATTAAGCTAACGCCTTTGTTAATAAATGAGCGATATTCCAAAAAATATATCCCTATGAACAAAATGTATTAGTTAATAAATGCTGCCGAAAGAAGTACTTTGCTTGAATAAATCTAGGATGTTTTATCTAAATCAGCATGGGCGGTGGTGGCTCAGTCGGTAGCGCGCCAGGCTCGTAATCTGTAATTCCTAGGTTCGTGTCCCAGCTGGGTCAGCGTTGAGATTTATCTCCGCAAAATTCCCCGCCCTGCCTACGGTCAGTAGGGGACACCGATGGGCTTGGAAAGGCCGCCGTCCGTCGGATGGGACGTTAAGCCGTGGTCCCGTGTGCGGGAGAGACATACCCTGTGCACGTTAAAGAACACGCTGGATGGCCTTGACGGGAGGCTACCATCTGTCTCCCAGCAGCTGTTCCAGTGGGTCCCCTCCCCCAACCTTCTCTGAGCCTTCGGGGTCCATGTGACCTGGCCATTTAGCCCATGGTGTGTAAAAAAAGTGCCGCTCAGAGGTAAAACAACCCAACTCTAAATCAGCATTTCACCTCCTAGTCTTCTAAGTTAAGCTAAAGCCTTTGTTCTCTTCCTGAAAAATAACGCTGATTTTTCCATTTTGAAAACACTTTTACTAACTACAAACTTTCTTTATTCATGAAAAATTTATTAATTTAGAGTATTTGAAAAGACTCTATGCAAATTATAATTAAGGAACCTAATTACACTCACAGCAAAAAGGTAGACGGCAGCTTCAAGAAGTAAGTGGAGAAGCAATCGAATATTACAGGAAGAAACCACTGCTGAAAGACAATACCAGTGTGTGGCTGGTGAAGTGACACTCTAGCAGTCACTGAGCTCGCAGACAGACACTTGAGACAGAATATAGACTCCTGAGAATCCAAATGGCAGCTGAGATCTAAAAAAAGACACTCGAGACCATGAATGGGAGCACGAAATTGAGGATGGGATAATTGGAAGTACGGACAGGCACTTTAAATCACAGTTATTCAATTTCTTTTTTCAATTGAAATAGAATTTTTCTTTTTTTTTAGCTTAGGAAAGAACTTTGGAGCAGAAGATGAACGCAAAGGACATAACTATATTTTTTTTAGTTTTTGGCTGTGGTTTGTTGTTTTCCACCTTTTCATTCGTTTTTATACTGCTTTTGTGTTTTCTAGATTTTACTGATGTTCTACTGGTCAAAAATTTATTTTTTGATCACCATTGAAAGTAAATGTATCTTAGATACTGAGTGAACATTTGAGATCCGTTTGAAAACATCTTAGATTTAGGACGAATTCTTGAGATACCACAAAGTAAGGAAACCTGTGACCATTTAAAAACACTGTTTTAATATGAAATCTCTTTATATTTTAAACATGTATGAATACCAGATAACGAAAATGTCTGATATTACAAAATGACGCTCGAAATCCACAGAGTATATATTTGAGATCACATAATGACTCTCTACTTCCAGAGAGGGAGTATCTCAGATGACAATAACGATGCTCTAGTTCCAGAGGGAATATCTGAGATCACATAACGACGCTCGAGTTTTAGAAGGAAGAGAGCACATAACGATGCTCGAGTTTTAGAAGGAAGATAGCACATAACGACGCTCGAGATCCACAAGGGGAAATATCTGAGATCACATAATGACGCTCGAGATCCACAGGGAGGAAATATCTGAGATCACATAATGACGCTCGAGATCCACAGGGAGGAAATATCTGAAATCACATAATAACGCTCGAGATCCACAGGGAGGAAATATCTGTGATCATAATGACGCTCGAGATCCTCAGGGGGAAATATCTGTGATCACATAATGACGTTCGAGATCCACAGGGGGAAATATCTGAGATCACATAATGATGCTCGTGATCCACAGGGGGAAATATCTGAGATCACGTAATAACGCTCAAGGTACAGTGAAAATACATAGTATCGCATAATGGCTCTCGAGTTCCAGAGAAAAGAAATCTGAGATTACTTAATGACTCTGAAAATCCTAAAACACCTGAAAAAACAGAAATACCTGAAATCACTTAACGACGTTTGAGATTCAGATTGAAACTCTCAAGATCATATAACGACGCTTGAGATTCAGATGGAAATTCCCATGATCGTGTAACGACGCTTGAGATTCAAACTGAACATCCCATGATCACGTAACGACGCTTGAGATTCAAACTGAACATCCCATGATCACGTAACGACGCTTGAGATTCAGATTGAAACTCCCATGATCATGTAAAGACGCTTGAGATTCAGATTAAAAAGCTTAATATCATCTAACGATGCTCGAGACCCATAGGGGGAGATATCCGAGATCCAAATAGACATTTGATATTACAAATGAAACTTAAGATCCTGAATGAGATTCAGTGATTTGAACAGGTGTATATTAACTAAATCATCAAGATACAGGTGTGCAATTTAAAACTTCCAAGGGTTCCGTGGAATGTTCATGCTTTAATACTTTTTCAGCATTTATTGTCCCTTTTTTTGTTGTTTCAATATTTTCAAACATTTTATTATCTAGTTACAGCTGCATAATAGTATACGTGAAAGAATAAAGTTATTTGATTTGCAACTGCGTTAAAGAGTTTTAAGCTGCACACTGTATGAAAGAGTGTGTATGCACACTGTATGTAAGAGTATGTATCACATTGTATGAAAGTCACTGTATTTAAGTGGCATACTGATGAAGAAAAGAAAATTCCAGAACTTGTTTAGTGAAATCAGTGCAAAAACGGTCATTAAGAAAAAAAATATCTAGGTAAGCGTGTTACATCAGTTGCAATCTAACAAGCTATTAATGGGGAAAATTTTCAAGTTTCCAATCACATAAATACTACTTTCACAATTCCATTCACAACCAGGGCAGAACCATGCCATCTACCCTGCAACTCCCAATATCTTTTTTTTTATAATTCTAATAAAGAAGAAGGGTATCCAGAAAATGATAAACATTACATTACGCGTATTTTGAAATACGTTTTTTTTCAACGACCGCCGAAAATGGGGGAAAATATACACCGGAATGGCATTTTTTATTATTTCTGAATCAATTCAATCATTCCTCCCCTCCCCCTCATAATTCTGTTTTCTAAATCCAGGCCTGTTTACAACTACGAAAGCTATTTTAACATAACCTCACGCAAAATTTTAGTGAGTTTCTTTCCAGAAATTGACGGTTTTATGTGTTCCTTAATTTGTCAAGTTGTTTCGCCTTCCTGACGTGACGTCTGTAACGCTCACGCTGATGTTTTGGATAACGTTGTCGCTGTTTATTCTCCCCGACCCAAAACACTCTTCTAGATCACGTGACAGAGTAATCTCATCAGCCAGCCATGCTCTTCATCTGTCACTTGGTTCGTTCCGTTCTCCCGAAGGCCTCAAGACCCAGATACTTCGCCGTCTCTTGAAGCCGCTGCTCTGGCTTCTTCGTAATACCTCATACGCTTCTGTCTAATTAGGAGCTCAACAGGGAACTTTGACCTGGCGGCGTTGACCCTGCACAACAGTTACATATATCATACCGCATAGAACGCTTTTAAAACAAAATTAGGAGTCGATTTGAAATAGTGCATCAGCAATGCTGTTTAGGATTGTAAGAAAAACGCTAGAAACTAATAGTATAGCGTATATTGTATAAATGATTTTCTACGCTTATATACATATGTTTGGATGCCTCATACTTACTCAATTCGAGCTATAGTTTCATACATTGCTCTACCAAAATATGAGAGAACGTTCACTTTATGTCAGTGGGAATCTAATATTAAAACTCTATAACTTCTATGGGGGTGGGGGTGGCTCAGTCGGTAACGCGCCAGGTTCGTAATCTGTAGTTCCCAGGTTCGAGTCCCAGCTGGGTCAGCGTTGAGATTTATCTCCGCAAAAATTCCCCGCCCTGCCCACGGTCAGTAGGAGACACCGATGGGCTTGGAAAGGCCGCCGTCCGTCGGATGGGACGTTAAGCCGTGGCCCCGTGTGCGGGAGAGCCATACCCTGTGCACGTTAAAGAACACGCTAGATGGCCTTGACGGGAGGCTACCATCTGTCTTCCAACAGCTGTTCCAGTGGGTCCCCTCCCCCAACCTTCTCTGAGCCTTCGGGGTCCATGTGACCTGGCCATTTAGCCCATGGTGTGCAAAAAAGTGCCGCTCAGAGGTAAAACAACCCAACCCAACCTATAACTTCTACAATATGCCTTTAATGGAAAAATGTGACTGAAGATAAAGATCGTAATCAAATTATTTACGTAAATCTCGTTTTTCAATAATATTCGTTCAGTATTTAAAGAGTTATGGAAGCTGGAATTGCACAACAGTAATGTGTCATAAGTCTTTCAGTAATTAATTAAAACTTAATTATAAGTATTGCTCCAAACTATTTTTTTCTCACCCTCTAAAAACTGTGAAAATCGAAATTAACGTATAATTTAGAAAACATAAATAATAATATTTTATTAGTATTCATCCAACCCAACAAGAATTTTTTTGCATATCTCTTAAGTCGAAGAATGTTTCCAGGAATCGTGGGTTCCATCCACCTCACAGCAAAACCATTTTTTTTTTCAACTTATTATTTCATGAGTTCCATGACTACAGGACACATCTTGTGATTCTTTACTATCGAAGAAGTTTTACCACCCAGCTTGGTGGTAAGTGGTAAATCGCTGCAGTTGTTGTACATTCCTTCACCACCACACTCTTCAAAACAAATTTCTAACATGAATGGATCGCTTACAATAATTGTTTATATTTTTTTCACTTTTCTAATTTTTTCGACTATTAAAAGAGCGCTATTAAAACGATTATGATATTAATGAAATATTAGGCTTCATATTTTCCTATATCTATCTGAAAATGAATTTCTTATTTTTCTCAAAAAGAAAAAAAAATGACTGTCAATGAAAGACGGATTTTAAAGGGAAAACAATAAAGAATATGTATTTTTTAAACAGATGAAAATAACAATAAGCGTTGTTATTTTTTGAAACAGGTGAATTATGTTTTTTGACTCTCTCTTTTTAAAGAGAGAGGTACAGAAAATATTTGTTTTGAAGAAGAAAAAATGCAGGTGTTTTTAAAATAGGTGGGAAAGAATAAATTTTTTTTCAAAGAGGCAAAAATAAAATATTATTGTTTTTTAAAGGCAGTTATTGTATTTTTACATATTTCAAAAATAATTACTATTTTTTTGAAGTTTGTGTTGTTTTTCTGCTGAGGCACCACCATCCGCCCAGACCTTCTGCCGTACTATGGCGTATTAAACTGGCAAGTTCCTGTCAGACCTCTGTGGCAAGCAGTTGCTTGAGGGGGTATTTTTTTATTTAAAAACTACTGCTCGATTGATCAGAATTTCTCCCAATCATAAAAAATTGAATTATTCAAATTCCCATTACGAAAAGTAAAACGATTTGAAATTGGCATATTGCGAAATTGATGCAATCAAACGAAAATGCTTGGGAAAGAAATTCGTTTTCATCACTTTTCGTGTCCAGAGGCGCTGCTACTCGAAAACGGATCATCTTAGCTGAAAAGAGAGCAGAGAAACGGAAAGTAAACACGGAACAAAGTCTACGACCTTCCATTATCAGCCCGTTGCTATCTTTAGAGCTCAACTCGCAGGTCAGGGCTAAAGTGTCCTGTTACTTGCAGAATGTGACAGCTGCTGAGGCTTGCAGCGATTTCTGATGATGCGAGACACACGTGATCGTCAGGCCATTGAAAGCTTTTGAAGTGAAAAGCCTGGGGCGTTATCTTGCCTCTGTGTGAGTAGTTCTAAGGTTTAAAGCAGTTGCTGCATCGACTGAACAGGAGACAAGGAACGGAATATTAATATGAACGAAGTAGATCTGATGTTGCTGGAGGTGAAAGAGACATTGTTTACTTAGGTTTCAGTACAGGGTAAATTACAAAGTAGCTTATACAACTTCAAACACATATAGCTGCTTTATTTGTTGCAGGAAAGGGAAACAAATGGTATAACAATGAAAAGAAATACGTTGAGTTTCTTTTTTGTCGGTTTAAAGTTGTTGCTATGTCCATGGATTGTGTTTTACGCCTGAGCGGCTCTTTTTTCATACAGAGGGCAAATTGGCCAGGTCACAAGTACCACAAGAGCTCAGAGAAGGTTGGGGAAAGGGATCCACTGGATTTGGGAATCTTTCTGCATCTCGTAATGGCACTTTGAATAATTTTGAATAATTAAACGTTCTATTAATCCAAATGCCGAAATAATTAATGTTAAAAATCAAGATGGTCGTTTCCCGTCAAGGCCATCCGACGTGTTCCTTAGCGTACACAGGGTATGGCTCTCTTGCACACGGGATCATGTACATCATAACAGGACCCGATTTCAAAAACAGGAAGTTTATGCTTCCTGTTCTCGATATTAGACAGTCAACCTCCTAGAATTGAATTACTTTACCTCTGAGCGGCACCCTTTTGCACGCAATTGGCTAAATGGACAGGTCATAAAGAACATAATGGTACAGGAAAGGCTCGGTAAGGGACTTATTGGACTCTGGATGGCTTCCTGTCAAGGTCATCCAGAGCGTTCTTTAATGTGCGCAAGGTATGGATCTCCTGCACATGGATCCAGGGATTTACGTCCTGTCCGGCTGATGGCGTCCTTTCCAAGCTCATCAGTGATCCCTTTCTGACGGAGGGAAGGGTGGGGAGTTTATCGGAAATAAATCTCACCGTTGGTCCAGGCGATTATCGAATCTGGGAACTGCAGATTACGAGCCTGGAATGCTACCGAGAAAGCCACACCCTCCTCAATTCGGGGTCCATGTGACCTGGCCATTTAGCCCATAGTGTGCAAAAAAGTGCCGCTCAGAGGTAAAACAACCTAAACCCTCCTCAATTTCTTAGCAATCCGATACTTCTCCCCATTTTATTCACAACTCTCTCTCTATATATATTCTTTTCCTTTTCCTTGAAGCGCAAGTCTGAAATTAGGTGCCAGACAGTATTGATTCTTTGCATTTAGTTCAAATCATACGAAGCATGCGTGAGTTTTACCTCAATTTCATAGCAATCCGATACTTCTCCCCATTTTATTCACAACTCTCTCTATATATATTTTCTTTTCCTTTTCCTTGAAGCGCAAGTCTGAAATTAGGTGCCAGACAGTATTGATTTTTTTACATTTAGTTCAAATCATACGAAGCATGCGTGAGTTTTATATCGCAAGCTTTAAATGCATTTAAGAAAAAAAAAACTCTTGAATCATTCTTTTAAAAAAAATCTATGGGGAAGAACAGGAAGTGCTTGAGAAGAAAAAAAAATCCTCAAGGATTGTCGGAACACAGTTTATGTTTGGATTCACGCAGACACGCTGCATCACGAGAATGTCAGCGACCCGTGTGCTGCACGATGTCAAACACGCCGTCTGCACGAAGCCTCCGTCAGTGGGAAGTTCGCCAGTTCCGGAAAATTTCCTTCGTTTTTCGAGTGGAGGTAAGTTCTCTATACAAGTCTTCGCGACATTTTTTTTTTCGGAATCATTCCACTTGTGTTTCGTGCCCACTTTAAATTTGCTAAAGAACTGATAATGAAACAGGATAGGTTTAAAGTCATTAAGCATGAGATTCTTCGTAAAAAGGAAGAGCCAAATTAATGCGGTTTAAAGTAAGATAGAGATAGATCTAAAAATAGACACTCGGCATCCACGACTTTAAGAAGAATTCGTTCTCTTCGTTGCCACAAGTTCTGTGGATTCTTCGAGATTATTTTTATGTATCTAAACCAAGTGTACTGCCAGTGCTTCTGCTAAATTTTTAGGTGCTTGTGCCAACTCGAGAATTATTATTAGCGTTCGGTTATTTTACCGATGAGAGCAGTTCTTTTTGTACCGAATGGGCTAAATATCTAGGTCATAAGGATTCAGAGTTTGGTACAAAAGGGTAGTTCACTAGACAGATGTTAGAAGACAGACTGATGACTTGGTGAAGGTCATCCATCGTGTTTTTTAACGTGCAGGAGAAATGGCTCTCTTCTACCAGAGGGCATGGATTAACATTCAATCCGACGAGGCAGTAGCGCTCCAGGCTCGTAATCTAGAGTTTCCAAGTTCAGCTCCCAAATGTTCTAGCCTTGTGAAAGTGCACAGTACTGTACAAGTTGCCTTAAATTTTCTTGTCTTTATGTATTACATATTATAATAGCATTAAATCTAATAATTAATTCAAAAAAGTTTCGAAACACTTTAATTATCAACAATGTATTTCATAACAACTTTAATTTAAAAACTGTTCACGTTCGTTCTATTTATAGCAGTTAATTCCACAAAATGAATTCAAATGGAGAAAATTATCACATATAAAATTCACGCTATCATTTTCAAATGCAAAGCGCAGTTTTAAATTTCTTTGTAATATACATATTTGTAACACATAATTCGTTAACCCTCTTGTTGTTTGTTTCCCTGCGTTATCATATGCACGATATGAATAATGAAACATCTTTTGAGGTCGCCACTTACGCTCTATCGAAACTGTACTTCTTTTTGTTCTACATTCTTTGCTTGTGGTTCTAGCAATCTTATATTCTTGTGGGTTGGGTTGTTTTACTTCTGAGAGGCATTTTTTCCACACAATGGGCTAACTAACCAGGTCACAAGGACTCCAAGGGTTTAGAGAAGGTTAGGGGGAACGGGACCTACTGGATTCTTCGAGATTATTTTTATGTATCTAAACCAAATGTACTGCCAGTGCTTCTGCTAGATTTTTAGGTGCTTGTGCCAACTCGAGAATTATTATTAGCGTTTGGTTGTTTTACCGATGAGAGCAGTTCTTTTTGTACCGAATGGGCTAAATATCTAGGTCATAAGGATTCAGAGTTTGGTACAAAAGGGTAGTTCACTAGACAGAGATTCAGAGTTTGATACAAAAGTTCACTAATAGACGATGTAGTTCACTAGGAGACGATGGTAGCTCCCCGTCCCATCCGACGGAGGGCGCCTTTTTAAACCCATCGGTGTCCCCTACTGATCGAGGGCAGGGCGTTATATTCTTGTGTCCTTTAAAAAATGCCACTATTGGGTCTAAGACTATTAAGATTTTTCCTAAACAAAAGTTAAAAAAGAAATATACTAAATCAATAAACTACATTCTTTTGGTATTACCGTGTTTTCGTAATGTTAAAAGTTCTTAAACTCATAAAACTTTTAATATTCATGCATAGCACATATTTAAAATATTAAGCTCTTACATTAAATTAAATAAACATCACTGAAAACTATTTATAGACAGAAACTTGGAATTCGTAGTTACAAAACTTTCTATAATGACAAAAGCGTGAGGTTGTTAATATCTCTATAAGTCTCCATGTCTAGTCTCAGAGCTCATGATTAATCCTCATCACTTAAAGCAGATGATACTTAAGCTTGCGTGTCCTTCTGGACATACAGGCCAAATGGAACGACAAAATAAAGAAAATCAAAATCGTTTATTGCTCTCTTTCATCGCATTAAAGCATTAAACTCGGAAGTACGTTCCCTCAGCTACTGGATTCACCAGAGAAATATGAGAGAAAATTGTGTCCCTGTGCCATTGGATTGTTAATACAATCCAATGACACAGGAACACAATTTTCTCGCATATTAATATATATATTACTACATATATTGTATCTTAATACAATCCAATGGCACAGGAACACAATTATATCGCATATTTCAATATATATTTCTACATATATTGTATGTTAATACAATCCAATGGCACAGGAACACAATTTTCTCGCATATTTCTATATATATTTCTACATATATTGTATGTTAATACAATCCAATGGCACAGGAACACAATTATATCGCATATTTCTATATATATTTCTATATATATGTATGTTAATACAATCCAATGGCACAGGAACACAATTATATCGCATATTTCTATATATATTTCTACATATATTGTATGTTAATACAATCCAATGGCACAGGAACACAATTATATCGCATATTTCTATATATATTTCTATATATATTGTATGTTAATACAATCCAATGGCACAGGAACACAATTATCTCGCATATTTCTATATATATTTCTACATATATTGTATGTTAATACAATCCAATGGACACAGGAATGCAATTTTCCTGTGCCATTGAGAACTTCGCACTATGATTAAATTTCCCTACGGGATAAAATTAGGCAAAAGCTAGCGAATGTTCTGGTGATTGAATTTCAAAAGGTAATTACATTACGCCATCGAAATGGTAATCGATGTGTATTGAAATGTTCCCCAATATCAGGAGCAGTTGTGTTCATGTTTTAGTTTCAACTGAAAGTACTCGTTAACAATAAAATTCGTATCGTAGACATGCGCAATCGAATTTGGTTAGTATTAATATCGTTTATAGAAGTAAATCGGTATCGACAAAAAGGGATACGAAAATCTAGAAGAGTACAGTCGCTCAAAAAAATATCCGAACACTATGGTTGATTACAGAATGCAGAAAAAATATCTGACAATGTTTTTTTTTTAGAAATTAGTGATCTGGCAACGATTTTTTTAGAAATTAGTGTCTGGCAAACTTCGTGTACAGTATTCGTTAAGAAAAAATTCGTATCGTAGTACAGTACACGTAGGTTGCCAGATCACTAATTTCTAAAAAAAATCGTTGCCAGATACTTTTTTTGAATTCTGTAATCCACCATAGTGTTCGGATATTTTTTTCAGCGACTGTACATATCGCCTCTGGCAAATATGGGATGCTTGTTTTTAAAGAGAATGAAGGTTTATATTTTCGCCCTTAGCACCTCTAACAGTGGAAATTTGAACTAATGAATGATTTAGAAAAATGCAAATAGCAGTGATATTATTAGTGCCTATACAACACAAAATTAATTTTTCATTTATCTCTTAAAAGGGAAAAGTTCTCTTTTTCCACCCACCCCTGGTAATAAGGGGTCAAATAGTTTTGTCAATGCAAACATCTTCATCTTCACAATCTACCACCAAAATTTCAGATTTCTACCATAAACAGATCGTTTGTAATATTCCTTAAAAGGTTTGACATTTTTTTCATCCTTTAAAAAGCGCAGTTTAAACTATCAGGAAATTAAAAAAAAAAATGGGGATCGTTCATTAATACCTATTCAAAAAAAATAAGAAAAAAGTAAGCCCCCTCAAGCAGCTGCTTGCCACAGAGGTCTGACAGGAGCCTGTCAGTTTACATGCCAAAGTAGAAGGTCTGAGAGAATGGCAGGACCTCAGCAGAAAAACGACACATACATCCATGCTTTACCTGGACTCGAACCTAGGTCCCTTAGATCAGTAGCCAAGCGCGCTAACCACTCGGCCACCCACAATAAAATTCAAGCAGCATCTGGAGTGAGATTCATATATTCACTGGGATTGGAACCCGTACCCGTCTGCTCTTCAACCAAGGTCAGTAATCAGGCAGGTTAGGTACCCAGGATTTAGTTTCGGAGAGGGTAGAGAATTTGATTTTTGGGGGGGGGGGGTACGAGAATTTAGTTTGTGTGGGTATGTAGGGGGAGGGGTCTTAAAAATGAGTAGGGTTTCCGAATTACTAAACTATTCCACCGGGAAGGAAAAGTTAAAATGATATTCTGAATGGAATAAAATTTTATGGTTTTTAATTCTGTTTTTAGTGTCGAACATATGCTACGGGGCTAAAATAAAATTATATAAATCCAAAAAATTTTGGATTTAAAAGTTCCAAAGCAATTTAAGAGTTCTAATACAAATTTAAGATTTACAAAGCAAATTTACAAGCGTCATCTTTCCATACCAAATGAAACACGTTCTTGAAGTAACTGGACAGGTCCATTTTCATGAAAGGGTATCGCACATCCAATATCTGACATTCCTATCTGGGGCCTTTGTTTACAAATCCTACGCTATTACCAGGAAGCAAATCATGGTTGTTAATTTGGTCCCGGTGTTTTAGTGTCTTATACAATACACTATTGTTTGAAAATATTGCACTCTTTATATTTTTGCAATTTAATAGTGGTTTTCATTTGGTTTTTAGAAATGTTTTGTTTATAGCAAACGAACTAGTATTTGTTTTCTAAAATATTTTTTATGGCGTGGTTATGACTTTTTTTCTTTCAACACTTTCGAAAACTTCGTTAAACCTTTTCTTAGACTTAAGGTATCTCAACTTTAGTTTAAATTTAACATAAAATTTGCGTGTTGTGTTTAGCCCAAAAAAATTTAAAAAATGCCGATAATATAATTTTTACCCCAAATATTTTCATTTTTTTTCTTTTAAGTTATTGTTTAAAAACCCGAATTCAAGAAAATAAAAAAAATACCTTCATTCCTTCAAAATTATTGATTTTTGGCAGAACATTTTCCAGTCCATTGAAGGTTTAGCTTTCAAAAACAATTGCATGAAATTATATCAGTTAGATGATTAAGCAGCACGTTTTAAACAAATTATTGCTAATTTGCTTATTGTGAAATTTTAATACATTATTGATGCATAGAATATAATAATACATAAAAGTATTTAATAGTATGATAAATACTTCAATATTATTATTTCCCGCCGTGGCCACGGTCAGTAGGGGACACCGATGGGTTTGGAAAGGCCACCGTCCGTCGGATGGGACGTTAAGCCGTGGCCCCGAGTGCGGGAGAGCCATACCCTGTGCACGTTAAAGAACACGCTGGATGGCCTTGACGGGAGGCTACCATCTGTCTCCCAACAGCTTTTCCAGTGGATCACCTCCCTCAACCTTCTCTGAGCCTTCGGGGTCCATTTGACCTGGCCATTTAGCCCATGGTGTGCAAAAAAGTGCCGCTCAAAGGTAAAACAACCCAACCCAACTTCAATATTAATACAAAAAGCTTGCAAAAATATATAGACAGCGCAAAACAAATGTTATTTTTTGAAAAATATTCTCGATTATACTATAACTGTCTTAAGATGAATGTTAAGTTAAACATATACGTATATTTTGATGAAATTTCTGAGAATCGATGCTGGAAATTCGAAAACGATTCTTAAAAGAATGTAAGAGCGTGGTCCAATTTCATAATACTCTGCATTGAGATTTTCTCCATTAATTCCCATAATTTTGCCCTATATGAAAAGGGTACATTTGCTTTGAATAACTTCCGTTCATTGGATGGGACATCACGCCACGGCTTCTTGTGCAGAAGTTCTACACTTTGTAGCATAATGCCAGGATAGCTCAGTCGGTAGTGCACCAGACTCGTAATCTGCAGTTTCCAAATTAGAGCCCCACCCTGGTCCAGCACCGAGATTTATCTTCGCAAAACTCCCCGACCTGCCCTCTGTTAGTAAGGGACACCGATGAGCTTGCAAAGGTCGCAGTCCATCGGATAGGACATTAAGCCGTGGCTTCGTGTGTAGGAGATCCATATCCTGTGCACGTTAAAGAATACACTGGATGGCCTTGATGGAAGGTTATTATGTGTCCTCTAGTAGCTGTCTAGTGGGTCCCCTTCGTCCAACGTTCTCTGTTATGAACTGATATTTCAATCAGATCATAACTTGAAAATTTTCCAATTAATGCATAACTTGAAAATATTGCAAACAGCGCAACCAAATAAATAATGCTCATTAGTGCTGTATAGTAACTCATTCGTGCTGCATATAAGTAGTAACTCATTAGTGCTGTATGTGTCATTCGCGGATTTGCTTTCTCATTCCTAAGGAGAGAACCTCGGTGGGGGGGGAGGGATGGACAAATGCCTCTTTCTCCAAAAGGAAGCGGGAGATGACCGCAGTTGTGGCCACCGTCCACACGCGCGACATGGACCATAGGAACGTTATTGCCAATTTTCGGAGCAGTAAAAGAATAAATTGTATCGCCCTCGTCAAATTCGTGCTTCAACGGATCCCGCCACCATACAAGAGATGATTCACAGTGGTTAAGTCCCCACCCCCAATAATGCTGCACTTGCAGAAACGTTCCTAACTAGTGGACCTATATAGTCTCTTTGGGGAGACCGCCATTGACCCAAATGTACGTGACTGCAACTGATCGGACCAGGGGCGACCTATGGGGAAAGTGCGGAAAAAACTCATAAAATTCAACATCGAACATTTCTTTTCGCTCTTAGATCTCCGATGTTTCGTCCTAAGATGTCGTGGTCCTGTTCTCGATGTTTACAGCTTGAATCTAGAGCCTGCTGCTGAAGCCCCCGAAAGTCGTGCCGTCTCATCAGCTATGTGATGCTGCTAGCCACCTCTTCTTAGTACCGTCGTACATAGGCATTGGACATTGATAGTTCTGCTGACATGTGCAGATTGCCACTGCTAAAGATTGCCACTGCTGAGCGATGTTCTTCAGCCTTCCGTCCTCTGCTTACATAATGTCAGACCGCCAAGGTACGACATATCAGGATAAGAGAAGGTAGGAAACGATCATATCTTTCCTGTCAATCAGTAGGGATAAAAAAGTAAAGGCTTTCCTATGCTCGTTTAGGTTAATTAAAAAACAACAATGAAATTTTGGTTCTCACCATCCTCAACCATGGGCAAGAGAAGTCCCTAAACGAATGTAATTAATTTGTGAGGATGCGCTCCAATCCAGGGGTGGAAGGCAGATGCATTTGTTTATCCTTCTCCTCAGCATTCCAAGTACGTTCAATAACCATGAAAATTATTTTTCTAATGTTAGGAAACTGAATCAGATCTTTTTTTTTTACTAAAGTATGTTCTCCGTATATTGAAAGGAGCGCAAATATTCATGGCCAAAAATGAGTTTTTCTAATTGACAACGCAGATGTCCAAATATAAAATTGGTGTGGGCGAACAAACGTTCATTCACTGCCCGACTAACCCTCAGGGTCCTTGTGACCTAGCTATTGTGTTCAAAAATGTGCAGCCTTAACTGGAGGCTTCCGTCTATATATGTCAAGCGAATCCCCTTCCCCTACTCAACTCTATACCCTTGGAATATTTGTGACCTGGCTATCGAAATAACTATTCACTAAGAAATCTGAAAGCTAGTATATACAGGCGCTTATAAAGAGGGGATGGGGGAGCAATAATCCTTCTACCTTGATGTTGTTAATTACCAAACAAAGGCGACTAAATATGATTAATTATTATGTTCTATAATAGCCGTTATTCCGGAGAAAGTCATCAGTTTCAATGTAGTTCCACGGATACTAAACGATTGCTACCAAATTTCGTGGGGTGGTACTACTTAGTTCTAACTCTGTTGGGGTAATAAATCTAGTTCCTAGCTGCCGTGGGTCGTCCTCAAAAAGTGTCCAAAATTTTTGGGGACGCTGCCGTCACCTACCTTGTGTTGGTAGTCTAGGACACTATGTGAGGAGTACGGTTGGAATCTGTGAATGAAGTCAGAATTATGAATAGAGATACGTTTGCTTCAAACTTTTGGCGGTGACCACTTTTCTAGGAGCAAAATATAGGACACTTTGAAGAATATATTATCAGCCAATATTTTTCTAATATATAATATAATAAATAATAATATATAATATAATAATTTCTAATATATAAGCCTTTATCAAAATATAGGACACTTTGAAGAATATATCATCAGCCAGTATTTTTAATTTATACTATTTGTTCGTCAATTTTTTTTCATGATACTATTAATTTATGCCATGTCTACCAAAGCCATCCCTAGAGAAGTGATATATATCTTAAAAATCTCTAAAATAAATAAAATAATATGCGTATATTAATTTTATTTAAAATGAAAAAAAAATATTTAAAAATTCTAAAAAAGAACAAACATATTAGTAAAATAATTTATCAAAGATTCGCACTATTGCATGAATTGTTTAATAATAATTTTGTAGAACTAAATAGTTCCCAATTATAAATATTTTAGTTATGTGTTCTTAATTTTTCAATCACATTAAGAATAATAAGAAACAATTATCAAATTAATGGCAAGACGGAACGATTTTTATTTGGTTATTGGATATGTAGGACTTTTAAAGGACAGAATAAAAGATATAGGACAAAAGCGTCTTTTTAAAATTTATTATAAATATATATAGTACAACACCCTAAAATACATGCTGTCCTTTGAAATATATGACGAATGATCACCGTAAGTATATAGTAAATGATGAGGGATAGCTCAATCGGTAGTACGCCAAGAGGGAAATCTGCCGTGCCCAGGTTCTAGTCCCACCTGGGCCAGCATTGATATTTATCTTCCCTTAAACCCCCATCCTGCCCTTGATTAGAAAAGGGGGGCACTGATGGTTTGGAAAGGATCCGATGGTCCGATTGTTGAGACGTTAAGCCGTAGCCCCGTGTGCAGTAGAGTCACATCGTGCACACGTTTAAGAACATATTTGAATGCCTTGATGGGTAGCTACCATCTGTCTACTAACGGCTGTCCATTGGGTAGCTTATCCCAATATTTTCTGAGTCCTTGGGGTT
Organism: Ryuthela nishihirai; assembly: GCA_038380435.1. Classification (NCBI taxonomy): domain Eukaryota; kingdom Metazoa; phylum Arthropoda; class Arachnida; order Araneae; family Heptathelidae; genus Ryuthela; species Ryuthela nishihirai. The sequence continues at coordinate 38,315,174 of JAWZYU010000018.1, read as the reverse complement.
CTTGTAACCTGGTTGTTTACCCACTGTGTACAAAAATGTCGTTCAGAGATAAAACAACCTAATTCTTTTATTAAATATTATGTTATAAATATTTTCCAAAGGGAAACAACAAAAGAAGGAAAAAGTTATATATCTGAACCGCGTTCGGTCTGTTTAATTTTCTTTCCTTTTGTGTTTTTTGGTTTTTCTAGATCTAATCTAATCCTCATAAAACGACAATACCAGTACACCTTTAAAAGAGAAACAAATTAGGGAAACTTTCATTTACCTTAAAATATTTAAAATGAAAATTTCTTCCGCAATATTTGAAATTAAACGAGGAAACTGAAAGGTAGGTGACCATTCCGTCCGCTTTATTTGGAATTTTGCACTCAACTGACTCAATTCTTCCTGTAATGCTGACGGAAGTGATGAAACCGTAGCTGGAACCGTAGATATGTTGAAAATTCCTAAAGAAGGAAGTGAAACTCACATTGTGCACCCAGGATCACTACCACTGTACTGTCGCTCAAAAAAGTATCAGAACACTACGGTTGATTACAAAATTCAGAAAAAATATCTGGCAACGATTTTTTTAGAAATTAGTGATCTGGCAACCTTCGTTGTCACGTGACACGAAGGTTGCCAGATCACTAATTTCTAAAAAAATCGTTGCCAGATATTTTTTCTGAATTTTGTAATCAACCGTAGTGTTCGGATACTTTTTTGAGCGACAGTACTATGAGCTTTTCCCCCGTTCTGTCTCGCATCACGTGACCTTGTCGCCTAATTTTTCCAATCTTGAATTTTTTTTTTTATATTTTCAGAACATGCATCTTTCCAAAATTTTAAAGAATAGTACACTTTATTAGAAAAAAAAAGCAACCAGACACTTCTATGTTATGTGAATGGAAAGTGACATTCAGAACTTCCTGACTCTGAAAATAGCCTTTGCATGGAAAAATGTTTTTGTAGATAAATTGAAGATCTATCTAGATATCTATTTTGCCCAAAAATCTTTTGATATTTAAGGGTTGGGTTGTTTTGCAAAAACATTAGCCTATTTTGTGCAAAAAAAGTATGCAAATAGCCAGGTCACAAGGGCCCCGATAACTCAGAGAAGGTTGGAGGGAACCCACCCGACAACTGTTAATAGACAGATGGTAACCTATCGTGAAGGCCATCCAGCATGTTTTTTAAAGGGCATAGGATATGGCTTTCTCGCACAAGAGACACGGCTAAACGTCCCATCCAACTGACAGCGGCCTTTCCAAGCCCATCGGTGTCGTACTGACCGAGGGTGGGAGTTTTGCGGAGATAAATTTCAACGCTAGCCCACCTAGAACTCGAACCTTCAGATTACGAGCCTGGAGCGCTACCGCCCTCGGTCAACAGGGAGCACCGATGAGCTTGGAAATGCCGCTCTCCATCGGATGAGGCGTTAAGCCGTGGTTCATGTGAAGGAGAGCCATACCCTGTGCACGTTAAAGAACATGCTGGATGGCCTAAATGTTAGGTTACCATCTGGCTCCTATCAGCTGTGCAGTGGTCCCCTTCCCCTCCCTAACCTTCTCTTAGTCCTCGGAGTCCTTGTAACCTGGCCATTTAGTCCATAGTGTGCAAAAAAGTGCAACTCAGAGGTAAAACAACCCAGCGCTGTCAGATCTTTGTGGCAAGTAGAGATAATTAAAGCTACTAAATGTTTTTTTTATTAAATATGAATTTAATAAACATTTTATGAATAAGTTTCTCAACGAAAAATATCTTTAATTTAGCAATTGAATTAACCAGTGCAATATTTCAAACAAATATATATTACATCACAAAATTTTGGAAATATGCATATTATAGACAATATGAACCGAAATATGCAAAATTTGGAGTTTTCCCGTGCCAGACCAAAATATCTTCAGCAACGAAACAGCCGAAGAAACTTCAAAATTCTTGTATCGATTGTTACGAAACCCAAAAAAAATTAATATGTCTACCGCTCAAATAATACCGAAGATATTTCCTCAGCTCTTTATGCCTCACTGGCATTAATAATAATTTTCGCTATATATGCAAGCATTTTTTTCTTTATTATATCTACTTTAAAATATATATTTACCATATTCATAGAATTTTCTTTCTCTTATACTATTTGTCAAGTCACACTGCACCTATCGAAGTCACACTGCACCTGTAATATTTCGTTTGACTAACCTTCATACCAAGAATCTTTTTATTTCTTTGATACTGTTTTAAACGCATAGACTTTCAGCTTACCAGGTTCGAGTCCCAGCTGGGTCAGCGTTGAGATTTATCTCCGCAAAATTTCCCCGCCCTGCCCACGGTCAGTAGGGGACACCGATGGGCTTGAAAAGGCCGCCGTCCGTCGGATGGGACGTTAAGCCGTGGCCCCGTGTGCGGGAGAGCCATACCCTGTGCACGTTAAAGAACATGCTGGATGGCCTTGACGGGAGGCTACCATCTGTCTCCCAACAGCTGTTCCAGTGGGTCCCCTCCCCCAACCTTCTCTGAGCCTTCGGGGTCCTTGTGGCCTGGCCATTTAGCCCATGGTGTGCAAAAAAGTGCCGCTCAGAGGTAAAACAACCCAACCCAACCCAACTTTCAGCTTACTTTCGTCTTCATAGCAAGAACTAGGTTGTGCAAACCATATGGTTTATTTTTACCCACGCAAATCATTGAGATTCTTAGCATTTCCTTCTGTTCTTTACAGAAAGGTGCGTATCTTCATGCTTCTCAAAGCGAAGAAGTGATTAAAGGCAAGTTAACTTTTCGTTGTTTTAAGTTCTACTACTACTCAATTTCTTGAGTATTCATAACACGCCAGGAAAGCAGCTTCCTTCATTACAGAAAAATTACCAATTCTGATGTATACGAATATGCTTTTGCCTGAATAAGTTTTTGAAACACACTTCTCTTAAAACAACTTTTCGATAGACCTTGATCAATCTTCATTAAATCACTTTTTCGTATTTCGAAACCCCGCTGTATATACAATGAGAAGTCTCTATCTGTCGGATATACCGTAGAAGAAAAGGATCCATTTAATAGCCTTGAGTAGAGGATAGCACTGTCTACCAGTATCTGTCCAGTGATTTTTTTCTTCCTCTACCCGGCACTGGGTGGGGGTTGGCTCAGTCAGTAGTTAGTCACGTTCATAATCTGCACTTCCCAGTTTCGAATACCAAATGTGCCGTTTCGGATTTATCCCTACTTACCCCAATCCCACGCTCGGTGAGAGAGATGATACCGATGTGCTTAAAAGGCTGCAGTCCGTCGACGGGATATTAAGCCGTGGCTCTATGTGCACGCTAAAGAAAGCGCTGGATGGTCTTGACGAGAGACTTCCATTTTTCTCCTAACAGCTCTCCAATGGATTCTCTTCCCCAAATGTCTCTAAACCCTTGGTATCTTGTGGCCTGGTCATTTAGTCCATTGTGTGCAAAAAAAGAACCAATAATAGCTAAAACAACCTAACCTTTCATCTTGAACTCAACAAAAAGTAGGAAAGGTTGGATTGTTTTACTTCTGAGCGCATTTTTTGCACACGAGGTCACAAGGACTCAAAGGAGGTTGGGAGGGGGGGGGAGGTGACCCACTGGACATATGTTAGGAGACGGATGGTAGCCTCTCGCCAAGGTCATCCAACCTGATCTTTAATGAGCACAGGTTATGGGGTCTCCCACAAATGTCTTCATGGCTTTATTACCATCCGAAGGACAGCGGCCTTTCCAAGGCCATCGGTGTCCCCTACTGACCTTGGTCAGGGCGGGGAATTTCCTGGAGATAAATTTCAACTCTGGCCCAAATGGGACTCGGTACCTGGGAGCTGCAGATTACGGAGCCTGGAGCGCTAGCGATTCAGCCACCCCAATTCCTAAAGGAAGAGTGATGTAATTTTTTTTTACCGTGTCACATTTTCGAATGGTTTACTAAGTGCGATATATTGAATTCAGGTACATTGGTTCTTTTCAACGTAGCAAGAATCCAGCTAATGATTTCTATCAAATATCCGTGGCTGTTTGAGAAACTATTAGCTTTTTCTTATAAGTTACAACTGAAGACCCTGTAGAGATTGAGGGAAACGGAGACTAGAAGACTGTGCAGCTGACTCTCAGATAGTTCTCATAGCTCAGTGATTTATCTGTCTACAAATTCATCGATGAAAATTGCAGAGGTGTCGACTGTGCAGTCTCAATCTTCCTACAGTCTCATCAGTTGTCAATTACCCTCCACCACTGGTAGATGCTAAGAGTTCAGAAACCTTCTAAAGGTGAATTGGATATCAGATGATATAAAAAAAAAGGACATCACCCGTCATCTTCAGTATATCATTTTAGGAGAATATTGTAGAGTCGACCTTTCAGTTTACTCCTAGCTAACTTTTATCAACTCTTATGGAGGTATAGCCGTCCCGTGGCTGAGTGGTTAGCGCACTTGGCTACTAATCTAAGGGACCTGGGTTCGAGCCCCAGATTAGGAATGGACGTGTGTCGTTTTTCTGCTGAGGTCCTGCCGTCCTCTCAGACCTCTTACTGCTGCATATAAACTGACAGGCTCCTGTCAGACCTCTGTGGCAAGCAGCTGCTTGAGGGGGTATTTATTTATTTTTATTATTTTATGGAGGTATAATAATAATTGTCATTCAGACACGTAACAAGAATATTGATCACCCTACATTGAGTGGCCACTATATTAGGTATATTTCCATGTTATGTCAATGGTAACACAGATACAGAACTCGGTAACTTCTGAAAAATGAGAATTTTACGAAAAAACTGTCACTGAAGGTAATTTGTAGATCGCTATCAAATCTATTTAAATCTCGATTTAGAAAGATATGTGTTCGGTATTTAAAGAGTCATGGAAGTTAAAAGCATTTAACAAGTTAGCCTTGACACCTTGACGGGCATAATGGTTAGGGAGCTATCTAGTGTTCTGAGAGGCAAACGTTCTGTGTTGCATTACCTCTAAGCCATCCAACCTACCTCTAACTGAGGCAGTGGCCAGCACTGACTTCGGTCTTAATCAGGGATGGAATTGAGTTTTCAGAACTAGGTGGACGTTCCAGAAAACCGTAGACCCCGTAGTTGACAAGGGGAAGCTAAGCAATTCATAAAAGAAAATCTGTTTAAAAGCTCAGAAAATATGACCAAAAATATTATAAAGGATTAGACCTAAATATAGTGAACCTATTCCCTTTTGGTAAATATAAGGCATAAAAAAAAACTATAGAAATAGGAATTCACCCGCTCCACCTCCTCCGCCCAATTTACAGCCCAAGTTTTAATAGAGTATGTCCTTGTGTAATAAGGCCTGTGCAAACTAGGAGTAGTTTCTAGGACCCTTCTCTCTATTATATGTTGCAAATAAAACTAAAAAAAACAACAACAACATAATTATTACGCGAATTACCAAAAAATACTCTTATACATATTAGTAAAGTTTAACTTCTGCTGCAGGGGGTATTCTTTATTTAAAATTTAGTATAACGGTCATGGCTTTCATTTTAACTTATTTTATTAACTTTTCAGAACAATTATTTAAGCTAAAATTGTGACTGTTAAATATTCCAATTTCAGTAACTCTAAATAAGAGAACGAATATCGTTGAAAATTGTGATTGACGTCTTTAAATAATCATGAGTCATATTTTTTTTTCTCAACAGCTTATTTATTGTATTGTATTGTTTTACCTCTGAGCGGCACTCTTTTGCACACCATGGGCTAAATGGCCAGGTCACAAGGACCCCGAAGGCTCAGAGAAGGTTGGGGGAGGGGACCCACTGGAACAGCTGTTGGGAGACAGATGGTAGCCTCCCGTCAAGGCCATCCAGCGTGTTCTTTAACGTGCACAGGGTATGGCTCTCCCGCACACGGGGCCACGGCTTAACGTCCCATCCGACGGACGGCGGCCTTTCCAAGCCCATCGGTGTCCCCTACTGACCGTGGGCAGGGCGGGGAATTTTGCGGAGATAAATCTCAACGCACAGCTTATTTAAGAAGTTACTGAGTTCCTTTCTGAGTTATTAATAACAAAACATGGAACTGTAACCAATAAAGTGGCCGCTGATTGTATTTGATAAGGAAACGTATGAAATAATGTACTACGTAATGGCGCAGTCAACACAGATACAGTCCCACTATGCTTGTGTTGAGGATTTCTCTGCTAACCCTCTTCTGATTTCGATGCGAAAAAGAGGGCAGTAATGGGCTTAGAAAAGACGTGATCAGTGGGATGGGAATGTTAAGCAATGGCCTCGTGTACGAAACATACCCTGTGCACGTTGAAGAACACAATGGGTGGCTTGAAGGGAGGCTACTATCTGTCCCCTAAATACTGTGGAACCCTTTTCCCTCAAACTTCTCTGAAGCAATAAAGTCCTTGTTACCTGACCATTTAACCCAATGTGTGCACCAAAGCAATCTCGGAGGTAAAACAACCCAACTGGTCAGTTAATGTAATAACAGTATTGCTTAAATTGTTAGTTGAATTTTGCAAATTATCTTTCGTTTATTCAATCACCATACTACTTTTAACAGTTTGTCCAGTAAATATCGATGCAAGGTTTCAATAGTTTACTACTGGTTTACTGTTTATTTCAAGAAGTAAACTAAGGAAAAGTTTTTACTCATAAATAGTATTTGATATACTGCTGGTTCTGAATTTATTTTTGATTCCTTCTTGGAAATATTGAATATCCAGGAAAATAAATTTGGTTCCGTACAGAATCGTCATTTTTTTGCAACTATTTTTTACTCTCGCCGCAAGATATTTTTCATTTTCCGAACATTGAAAAACTCTCCGGGGGGACTTGGGGAGGAACAGAAATCACATGTTTGTATAAAAGAAAGAACATGGTACGAAAGTAATTTCGAAGTGAAAAATGACTAGACGTTAAATTTTGCGCACTCTAGCAAGATTAAAGACTGTTCCTGTCATATTTTTTCTTCTTCTTAGCAAGTAGAATAATCTGCAATTTAAATTTCATTAAATTGCATAGTACTGTTTCCAACAGTTCGTTAAGGGGGAACTTTCAAGGACATTGTCATTAATGGAAATAATTTTTATTCCCCCATTGTCAAGATTATGCATTAATCTCTTTTAGTTTGGGAATTTGAAAATGAAACACACACTGCATTAGATAAATCAATGTAAATTTGGTTCTGGTTTTATCTCTGGGCAGCACTTTTTTTCGTACAATGGGCTAAATGGTTAGGTCACACAAAAAAAAATTATTATTATAATACCATGACTACAATGAACTGTAAAGCCACTTATTAAAAAATATCACAGTAAATTTCTCATTATGAGTGAAGTATGATAGCCTGAGTGACGAGGTCGGTGGAGAAGATAACGGTAGATTCAGAAACAATGATGAGACATATGACGTAGTATTGAATCTCGCGACACAACTGGGAACTATACCTTCTTTGTGCCATGAACGCAATAGAATTGTATTATTTTACCTCTGAGTGGCATTTTTCTGCGCACAATGGGCTAAATGACCAGGTCACAAGGACACCGAAGACTCAGAGAAGGTTAGGGGAAGGGACCCACTGGAACAGCTGTTGGGAGACAGATGGTAGACTCCCGTCAAAGCCACCCAGCGTGTTCTTTAACGTACACAGGGTTAGTGTACGTTAAAGTACACAAACCCTGTGTATGCCACAACTAGTTGTTTCGTCTGTCCACATTAGTTGTTTCGTCTGTCCACATTAGTTGTTTCAGCCACAAACTAATGTGAATAGAAGTCACATTAGTTTCTGTCAGAAAATCCACATGCGATCACAGCTTAATGTTCCATCCGCAGACGGCAGCCTTTCCAATCTCATCGGTATACTCTACTGACCGTGGGAAGAGGGGGGAGTTTTGGGGAAATAAATCTCAACGCTGTCCCAGCTGGGACTCGAATCTGGGAACTGAAGATTACGAGCCTGCCGTTATATCGACTGCCTTCCCCATATAACAGAGTAGGGGTTTTCAACGTGGGGTACGCGGTAAAATTTTTTGGGTACGCTGTGAGAGCAAAAGTCGCTAGATCTAGTAACAAAGTCATTGTTTTATTTCATTCCCATCGTTATTCTATAACTATAGTTTTATCTATCTATACAAGGGGTACGCCAATTACATACACATTTCCATGGGATACGTGAAGCATAAAAGGTTGAGAACCACTGCAATGCAGAATGACGAATAATGGGTTCTTATTGTTCATCCCATTTACACAAATCAGTGTATCTGAACCTGTGTTTCACAGAATTGTTGTAAATCTGCGCGGAAACGATATTAAAAAAAATATTATAACATGTAGATAACCGAGCATTTGTGATAAAATTCACATAAAAGAATGAATGTCTGAGAAATATTTTGTAATATTTTTATCAGCCAGTTAAATCCGGTTCTACTTTCAGCAAAATTTTAATGGATTAAAATTAAAGAATATTATTAATAATTATTAAATTCGAAAAACGGCAGTTACTCCATTTAACAGTTAACCTGAAGTGGTTTGAGAATTTATGTATGATTCCTTTATGCTATTATTTCTAGTCGTACAATGCCATGTAATTTATAATAGGGCTGAAGTCACATTATTTTCTATCAAATGATCTATGTGGAAATGAACGGATTTGGAAACTCCTATTTACGTTTTTACTGAAAAATGTTATTACTTTTCAAAGCTATACATTTCGAATGTGGCTTTAGCTTTAACTATCACAAAGACTTAACTTTATCGTTGATCAGGCCGGATCTAGAAAAAAATAAAGGAGGGGGGGAGAACAAGCAACGCAATTGAGCCGATAAAAAGCGGGGCCAAGAGACTGAATTTCCATTGCAATGTAACACTTTCCCTTCGCTTCAGAGGTTTGGACATTTTTCATAAAAAGGTGTTGAATATGTACAAGTTTAACCTCCAATACTAGTATTCTTAAAGGGAGAGGGGGCATAGCCTTTGTCCGCCCAACTACAGATCCCGCCCTGACCTTAACCTGCTTAAAGGTGTTCTACCAACACCTCCTATAACGGAGGTTTTGGCTCTACCCAGGGCAGGATTATGTAACTATGGAGACAGGGCACCTAAAGATTTTGCAGAACCCTCCTAATATTATAATATTATCAGAAGATTGCTGTATAGTTTGCTGAAGCTCTTTGCTCAGACAATTTTCTTAAAACTAGTTGAGACCTTAACAATTATTGAGCGGAGTTCCTTAAATTAATTTAAAAACATGTGATTTTAAATTAATTAATTATCATGTGTTAAGTTTAGTGTACATAAAAAAGTGTACACTAAACTGTTCAGTTTTCTATATAAAATTTTTAGGAATCTCTCCTAAAGTAACTGTATAATTCGGTTTCCACGAAAAGCGAAACCCGCACTTCCAAACAAACGTCTGCATCAGTGTTTGAAACCCGTCCACTGTTTACAAATTATGTACTAATGCCTGGCTACGATTCAAGCATACCCTGGGTAGCTATGCATCAGCATCTAACATGTCATGTACAGTTTATATGTTTGAAGTTGTAAAATTATCTTGTATATTCATATCTATATGCTGAGAGTTTTAAATATTTGCGAAACTTAAGTTTTTCAAGGCACTGAATTACTCCCTTATGAGATTCTGAATGAGTACATGCAATCTGTAGATGAAAACTATGGATGCAAAATTGTTATTAATATAATATTAACACGAATTTATTTAACATTAGTTAAAACTATACGGAGAGATAGAAAGTGGTAAATCGATGCAGTATTTCACGATTGGGTTGGATTGTTTTACCTCTGAGCGGCACTTTTTTGCACACCATGGGCTAAATGGCCAGGTCACATGGACCCGACGGCTCAGAGAAGGTTGGGGGACCCACTGGAACAGCTGTTGGGAGACAGATGGTAGCCTCCCGTTAAGGCCATCCAGCGTGTTCTTTAACGTGCACAGGGTATGGCTCTCCCGCACACGGGGCCACGGCTTAACGTCCCATCCGACGGACGGCGGCCTTTCCAAGCCCATCAATGTCCCCTACTGGCCGTGGGCAGGGCGGGGAAATTTTGCGGAGATAAATCTCAACGCTGACCCAGCTGGGACTCGAACCTGGGAGCTACTGATTACGAGCCTGGCGCGCTACCGACTAAGCCACCCCCGCCCCGTATTTCTCGGCAATCGACGTATATCAATGTATCAAGGAAAACGCTTTATTTAGCCGTTTATGTATGTTAACAACACAACGTTAGCAATCGTGACACTAAAAATGTTGCTTGTTCAATTAAGCACGTGTTAGTGCATCAATGGTTAATCATCTCTTGTTAATAAACCTAAACGGCAAGAAACGTTTTCTTTGATATTTTGATGTACTCTAAGGAAAGTTAGTAAAATTCTTTGCTTTTGGTAAAAACTAGCTAAAATTTCCCTTTCTTTTCTTTCAGCCATCTGTAGGCATTCAGTTTTGTTTAGAGAGAATTTCAATATTCTTTTTCAGTTGAATAAGATACGGAATTTTTGGAATCCCGCAATAGCCCCCGTCATTCTCTGACTGAATCATCAGATCACAAAGGCCCCAAAAGCTCAGAGAAGGTTGGGGCAAGAGAACTCATTGGAAAGCTGTTAGGAGACAGATGGAAGCCTCCTGTCAAGGTCATCCAGCATGTTCTTTTACTGCACAGGTTTAAGTACTGCACTTACTGCACAGCTCCCTCACACCGAGGTACCGCTTTACGTGACAAATAGTCCCCAGCTACAATAGCGCCCTCTAAGGAGAAAATTTTTAAAAATTGCGAAATTTTAAACGAATATTGCCAACGACCTAATTAAGGTAGAAGTTTGAAATTTTCGTTGTAGAGCTGATGGTCAAGAGGTTTATATTGGCAACAATGGTTTGCTCCCTTACTCGGAACGGTATATCAAAACGCTATTTTTTGTTTTAAGAGATGAATGAAAAATTATTTTTGTGTTGTATAAGTACTAAAATCGTCCCATGGCCGAGTGGTTAGCACCCTTAGCTACTGATCTAAGGGACCTGGGTTCGAGCCCCGGGTAAGGCACGGTTGTGCGTGTTGTTTTTTCTGCTGAGGTCCTGCCATCCTCGTAGACCTTCTACTATGGCATATAAACTGACAGGCTCTTGTCAGACCTCTGTGGCAAGCAGCTGCTTGAGGGGGTATTTATTATTTTTAGCCGTCCCATGGCCGAGTGGTTAGCACGCTTGGCTACTGATCTAAGGGACCTGGGTTCGAGCCCCAGATTAGGCATGGACGTGTGTCGTTTTTCTGCTGAGGTCCAGCCATCCTCTCAGACCTCTTACTGTGGCATATAAACTGACAGGCTCCTGTCAGACCTCTGTGGCAAGCAGCTGCTTGAGGGGTATTTATTATTTTTTATTATAAGTACTAATAAAATAGTATTCGTTGCATTTTCCACAGACACACAGAATCGTCAAGCGGCATGGACTACGGAGGAACAACCAGATTGTGCAATTTAGTTCTCCAAACTCATCTCTTCTGAGTTACATCTGTTGCATCTCGCCAATGAGAAGACCAATTCCTATTTGGCATTGTCTGCCAACCGCATCCTAGGTCTCCCCCTCTTTTTGAGGCTTTTACGCACATCGTTCATAACATTATTTGCTGATCTATAGTTATGCCTATAGGCAACATGGCCAAACCAACGGAATTTCTCTCTGCACAATACGCTGCTCAAAAGAAGTTACCGACTCTTTCTAATGTCATCATCACTTACAAAGTCAAACCACCGATATCCAAAATACTTCATAAACATCTAGTATCAAAGGCATCAAATTTTCATCAACTATGCATTTTTCAATCACCCTTTTATTCGAATTTCCACTGTTAAATGGCTTGAAAGGCTGGGAAAATAAAAGATTTATTCACTTTAAAAACGAGTATAGTATATTCACCACAGGCGGTATGTTATTTTTCAACTTAAGGTAATAATACTTCCTAGTTCCAGAGAAAAACTTTTCAGCTTGTTTTAGCTGTGAATGGCGCTTTTTCTACACAAATGGACTAAATGGCAAGGTCACAAGGACCCGCAAGGTCTCAGAGAAAATTGGGGGAAGGGGACTCACTGGACAGCTGTTAGAAGACAGATAGAAGCTTCCGTCTTCATCACTTTTATTTATTTTTTTTTGCGACATATAGGACAGAGAAGAATCCTAGAAGCTACTCCTAGCTTAATACAGGCCTTCTCATACAAGGACATGCCCTACTAAGACCGAAGTCACTGCTGACCACTGCCTTAGTTAGAGCTAACACAACACACAAAGTTTGCCTTGCTGGAACAGCCGCTAGCTGCCTAACCACTATGCCAATTAAGGCCTTTGAAAACAAAACACCGTGTATTCCCCACAAGCGACATTTATACTTCTAGTTATATGTTCTAGATAATGTGTTCACTTTGTCGTCTGTAGACATCGACCTTTTTGGATTTTAGAGATGTATTAAAAATTATTTTTTGGGTTGGATCCAAAAGAGATAATTGCGCCCTCTAAGGGTCGAAAATTTTGTACATTCCAAAAATTCTAACGATTATTGCATGTTATATGTATTTGTGCTAAAATTTTGATGGTGGAATGTGACGGTCATGAAGACTCCATTGGGAACAATGAGTTCTCGCCTTAGGCTCTGGGTGGGTAGGGAATTTAATCATTTTGTTTCAAGAGATAATTGGAAAAGTCTTTTTTTTAAATTCGGTTGGTACTAATTCAATATTATAATTCGCATTTTTGATATCCTTAAGTGAACATAATTTACATCGTTAAAAGTCACTAATTGTATGGAAAAAGGAAAATTTTAACGAATGTTACAAATGATCTGTTTAATGCAGAAATTCGAAATTTCGGAAGTAGAGTGTCAAAAGATATTCCACTGACAGTAACAATCCATTCCCTTTTCTCAGCGCGGGTGTAACAAAAGCAAATATTTTAAATCGAAGAAATAGAGGACAAATACTTTTTTTGTTGTATAAGCACTAATAAAATACTACTGCTTGCATTTTCCCCATCATTCATTAGTTGGAATTAAGACTTTTAAGGAATGAAAAAGTAAATAAACTAAAAGCTTAATTCTCCTTGGAAACGAGGTCATCGTATGCGCTGTGGCGTGGTGGCTCAGTTGGTAGTGCGTCAGGTTCGTAATCTGCAGTTCCTAGATTCGAGTGTGCCTTGGGCGAGCGTTGAGATTTTTCTCTCCTAAACTCCCCGCCCTGCACTCGGTCTGTAGGAGACACAGAAGTGCTTAGAAAGGCCGCTGTCCATTGGATGATACGTAAGGCCGTAGCTCCGTGTGCGGGAGAGCCATACCCTGTGCACGTTAAAGAACACTCTGGGTGGAGCTTGACGAGAGGCTACCATCTTTCTCCTAACAGCTGTTTGCTTTGCTTGTGAAAGGCCCTGGGTTCGATCCCCAGCACCTCCATTTCATGTCCCCCCCACCGAGAGGGAACCACCTTGTCGTGGTGGTGGTTGGGGGGGGGGGGGCAGAGGGCCTTTGTGAAGTTGAGGACTCCGCTGACTGGTATTGTGGGGTACCTCGGTCGGACGGGGCCCCGATGGAAAGGCCTGGATAGGCCGGACTAAGAGTTCCTACCACGGGAGCCGAGGCAACTTGGATCTATATATCCTTGTTTGTGGCTAACCGGGGCATAGATTAAATTACATTTTGATCGATGGATGAACTTTACTTCTATAGTACTTGTTCGTCATGCATACAGGCTATATCGCCTATCTTGTTATAAGTCGTGGGGTGAGATGTATCTATATGGTGCTGTCTTGCCCTCGACGTAGGTAGTGGAGATTTTGGCATTATCCCTATAGATGTAGTGCAGTCCTTAAATTGCGGAGCATCTGGGTTTTGTCATTCAATTAAATTTCCTATGAGCGGTTTAGAGGTAAAACAACAATAGCAACCATATTCCCCAGAGGTGATATGCGTTTTTCTAGTTAAAGTAATATATCCTAGTTCCAGATGAAAACTGCTTTTCAATCAATCCTTCTGTAAAAAAACGCCGAAAATAACACTTTTTCGAGATTAGCTTTTTTACGTTTTGACTTCATCGATAAGGTAACCTTTGTAGTCGAACTTGCAAAATATTGGTCGAGTTTCTCATATAGGATATTTCATTACTGTCAGATAGTCCTATAAATATCCGAGAAAGAAATATTTCGGCATTTGATTCACTGGAGATGCAGGATGGATGTTTGGAATCAGCATTCACTCAATGTTAAGATATTGTAGGCTCAGAGATCTTATTTTTCCCGAGTTCGCTTTACGGAAGCCATTCCGTAATGCATCCCGTCACCGAACCGGCGAAACACTTACGAGATTGCCAAGACTGCCTCAGGAGAGATTAAACATGGTAGGTTCTTCTTGGGGGCGAAGATCGACCCAAATTCTACTGCTTTTGTAGGTAGTTGTATTTCATTCCTATATATCGCCTATCGTGTTATAAGTAACGTATTTGATTTTCGCCTTAAGCTCTCTCGAAACCCCGATTACATTCCTCAAACACTTTCCAGAATTTTGGTTTCGTATAGAACTGAATTCCAGAAAGTGTTCCGAAACAGAAAAATCTAAAAAAAATTGTGTTCTTAAAGCAAGTTTTGAAAAACGTTAGAAGACTTGTTATTTACAAAGAAGTGTTTTGTAACAGAGATCAGTTCGATTGGGCTATTTTAGCTACTGAATTGAGTTTATATGCTGCCTAATAGATTAAAGGAACAGGTCACATGGAGTATAACTCTCGTAATGGGGTTGACTAAGGAGATATGGCGCAAAAGCGTTCATCACAGCGAACCAGAAAATAAATATTTTATACTATCGTGGGCCAAATAAGTAAATATTTTATATCGTCACAGAACGAATATGGAATATTTGACGCAGTCGTTGATCAAATACTAAATTTTTTATGTCGCCCGAGTTACGAGTTTGTCATACTATCAATTTGGTCTCGAGGCCCATAATTCAAATGAAGAAAAAAATAGACTTCGAAGTTATTTCTCTCACTGAAAGAGATGAGCTGAACATCGATCGGATGAAGGTTTTTGCTTTAGAGTTTTGTTCTGCTCATTCACAGACTTGTGATGTATATCGTGAATGTGGGAGATTATGAAAATTAGCTGTTTTCGAAAAATACATATTAATTAAATTTACCGAGTACTGAAGAGTTGGGTTCTTTATCCAAAGCCGCTCTGAGTGACGTTTTTTTTTTGTTCACAATAGGCTAGGTCTGGGCAAACTACGGCCCACCACCTCTTTCTTGTACGGGCACGCTAACTATTCATGACAATTAAATTTGCAACGGAGAAAATGAACGTATAGAGGAAATGAAATCCACCTTCGGGGAAGGAATTTGCATTAAAATAGTTCATTTTAAGAAAATTATTTTGTTTCTGTTTCACTTTAGATTTTCTTTTGCTTTGGATATGTGTGTTACGTTATTGATTGTATATTTCTTTGGCTGTCTGCACTTCTAATTTCAGCTTCCTATTTTACTCACCCTTCCATTTCAGTTACTAATGTTGTCCTTCAGCTAAAAAGTTTGCCCAGGCCAGCAATGGGTTAAATTGTTAGCTCACAGGGCTCAGAGAAGGTTAGGGGAAGGGGACCCACTGGAGATCTGTTAGTAGACAGATGGTACCCTCCCGATCATGGCCATCCAGCGTTTTCTTTAACGTGCACAGGGTATGGCTTTCGATTGGATTATTTTACCTCTCAGCGGCACTTTTTTGCACACCATGGGCTAAATGGCCAGGTCATTTTTTGCACACCACGGGCTAATGGAAAGGTCACAAGGACCCTGAAGGCTCAGAGAAGGTTGGGGCAGGGGACCCACTGTAACAGCTGTTGGGAAACAGATGATAGCCTCCCGTCAAGGCTATCCAACGTGATCTTTAACGTGCGCAGGGTGTGTCTCTCGCGTACACGGGACCAAGGATTAACGTCCCATCCGACGGACGGCGGTCTTTCCAAGCCCATCATTGCCCCCCTACTGACCGTGGGCAAGGCGGGGAGTTTTGCGGAGATAAATCTCAACGCCGACTCAGCTGGGACTCGAACCTGGAAACTGCAGATTACGAGCCTGGCGAGCTACCGAATGAGCCAACCCCTCCCTCAGGGTATGGCACTCCTGCACACGGAACCACGTTAATCAAAGGCCGCATGGTACTTATTTTAATTACTAATGACTGATTAAAAGTTTAAAATTATAATCAAAAACGTTTTATAATTTTAGTTGTTTCACAATGGAATAGAAATTAGAAGTTTAAATTATTATGAACCTAAACTTATTTGTAGTGTAATGCCGCTCAATATAAAACATCAGTTCCTTATGCAACTATTTATTTGAATTTAATAAATGCCGAAAATGTAACAAAATTCGTTTCGACATAAAATATGTAACGTGATACATGCACAAAATATATAAGAATACAATGATCCAGAGTATCAATACAGAGAACACAATGATAATAATAAAAAAACAATATAGTTTGGTGTAAAGCTGATGTAAATGTAAAAGTGATTAAAAGATTTCCGATGGGTGTATTTTTTTCGAAGTGTCTTTGAAACATCAGAGAAATTACAGCCGCTTAGAAACCTGTACGAATTACTACATCCTTGAATGAGCTTCCTTAAAGAGCAGGAATAGAGTAATAGTCAAGGCCACGAGTTGTCGCTTCTCCTTACGATGTGGTCTCCGTGCACGATAACAAATGTCAGTTACTATGGAATTAGAACAGATCTTCTTTTACTGGAAGAAAAGGATTTCAATCTTCATTTCCTGTCCTGCCAATCTCTGTTTCCGTCTTTTCCTACGAACAAAAGACATCCGATGTATTACTGAGGAAGAGGGATTGGATCCTTCGTTTCTTCCTCATTAATCATGCTATTGGTGTTTGTTATTGCATTCTCTGTGCTAAGGTGAAACTGATAAAACTATTCAAAGAATTCTCTGCGGATGAAGTTGTTCCTTCGAGAATAACAATTACTTCGACATATCCAGGGCAACATTGGTTAGCATGTCGAATCAAAGATAAGTAATGGAATTTGTGTGTATGTACTGTATTTTTGAATTGGGTTGTTTTACTTCTGAGCGGCACGTTTTACGCACAATCTGCTAAATAATCAGGTCACAAAGACCCCAAAAGCTCAGAGAAGTGTTAGGAGACAGATCAAAGCCTCCCATCAAAGGAATTTAGTGTGTTTTTAACGTGCAAAGGGTGCGGCTGTTCCTCAGGTCACAAGGACCCCAAAGGCTCAGAAAAGTGTTAGGAGATAGATCAAAGCCTCCCATCAAAGCCATCCAGCGTGTTTTTAACGTGCAAAAGATACGGCTGTTCCTCAGGTCGCAAGGACCCCAAAGGCTCAGAGAAGTGTTAGGAGACAGATCAAAGCCTCCCATCAAAGCCATCCAGCATGTTCTTTAACGTGCACAGGG
Organism: Ryuthela nishihirai; assembly: GCA_038380435.1. NCBI lineage: Eukaryota > Metazoa > Arthropoda > Arachnida > Araneae > Heptathelidae > Ryuthela > Ryuthela nishihirai. The sequence continues at coordinate 38,297,742 of JAWZYU010000018.1, read as the reverse complement.
TACGGCTGTTCCACACACGATGCCCATGGCTTAACGTTCCATCCGATGGATGGCGTCTTTTCCAAACCCATTGGTGTCCCTTTGTCATTGAGCGCAGGTTGAGGATAAGCAGAGATAAATCTCAATGCAGGCACAATTTGGACTCGAACCTGATAACTACAAATTACGAGCCTAGAGCGCTACCAACTGAGCGAACCCTTCATGAGAATGAATGTCACGAGTATACACAATTAATTAATCTAAATTAATTAATTATCTAAATGTTTCTTCAGTTTAAAAGTCTTAACTTCAATATAAAATTTAGCCGAAAAACATTGTCTTGAGCCGATGGGATACAAACCCACAAGCTCCTGACAAAATGTCAGGTGCTCTGATCACTGAGTTAGTGGTTGTGGATCAAGATCCATTTAATGATAGGAGCTTTTAAAACTGTAGCAAACATCTCAGATATCTGTGCCACTTAAAAGCAGTGTCTTCGAGGCAAATTATTGCCTCAAACTGTTCATCCACGAGCCGCAGACAGCTCTACAGCGAGCTCTTTCGCTGCCATGTGTCTGTTACGTTTCGCTGTTGATGCCACATATCAGTCATCCTGAGTCGTTGTAAGTCATGGTCAACCCTGCACACGTGTACGATTAACGTTTCCTTTCTTGGTACCGTATCCACAGCCTTGAAACCATGGATTGGTGCACACCTATTTTCCTAGCAATATCATTCTATGTTTGCCCTGATTCCAACATACCGATAGTCTGACCACGTCTGAGAACATCCGTAGCTGTTCGTGTGACATATTGTTACAGTAACAAATTGGTTTGTGCGCTGGAGATAAGAAATGATGTTTTCCACTTCTATCCCGTTATTTATACCATTACAGGTGTGCAGTTCTTGTCTCTTATACAAATTATATGTGGCCACATGCCATTGCATCATTACTCCTGCATTTGCATGTGCCCGCTGTTATCTGCACGGCGTTTAGTTGCTGTTTTCGCCAACTGTTTGTTCAATATAGCCCATTTTGTCAACTATGCTTTACTTTTAGACACCAGTGTACTTCAAAACGCTTTTAAATGCTGCCACATGTTTTCTTTAACCCTTAAATAAAACCCAAGGGAAACAAATTCTGTGGGTTGGGTTGTTTTACCTCTGAGCAGCAATTTTTGCACACAATGGTCTAAATGACTATCATATATATATATGGAGATTGTGTTTTTTTTACCTCTGATGACTTTAATGCCCAATGGGCTAAATGAGCATTATATATGGCGATTTTGTTGTCTTACCTCTGAGGTGCACTCTTATGCACACAATGGATTAAATGGCCAGGCCACAAGGACTCCCTGGGGGCTCAGAGCAGGTTGAAAGGAGGGGACCCACTGAATTCCATTCTTCCGCAGCTATTAGTAGACAGTTGCCATGAAGGCTATCCAGTGTGTTTTTTACCTTGCATAGGGTATGGATCACCTTCGTAAGGGGCCATGGCTTAACCTCTCATTCGAAAGACGGCGACCTTTCCAAGCCCATCGATGTTCCTACTGACCGAGGGCAGGGCGAGTGGGGGGGGGGGAGATAAATCTGACGCTGGCAGAAGCGGGACTTGAACCTGGGAACTATATCTTACTAGCCTGGTCGATACCGCCTCTAATACATGGTGGATTGCGTTTTATTTTAAGCAATTATGTAAAGTTAAAGTTTGTATACTGTTATAATTATAATATTATGGGGACAAATTAGTCACCCCTCAATACATGGCGGTCATATTTATTTTAAGCAATCATAGGGGGTCAAATCAGTTTCTCTTCAATATATGATGGGTAGCATTTTACAGTACGCAATTACATAGGATACCAAATCAGTCTCCTCTCAGTGCATGGCTCAGTCACATAGGGTGTCAAATCAATCTATATGACTGAGCCATATACTGAGAGTCACATAGGATGTCCTCTCAGTAAATGGCTCAGTCACCTAGGGTACTAAATTAATGCCCTCTCAGTATATGGCTCAATCACATAAGACATCAAATCAGTTTCCTCTCAGTATATGACTCAATCACATAAGATGCCAAATCAGTCTCCTCTCAGTATTTGGCTCTATCATAAAAAAAAATAAAAAATTAATACCCCCTCAAGCAGCTGCTTGCCACAGAGGTCTGACAGGAGCCTGTCAGTTTATATGCCATAGTAGAAGGTCTGTGAGAATGGCAGGCCCTCAGCAGAAAAACGACACATACGTCCATGCCTTACCCGGGGCTCGAACCCAGGTCCCTTAGAGCAGTAGCCAAGCGCGCTAACCACTCGGCCATGGGACGGCTTGGCTCTATCATATAGGCTCTATCATATAGGCTATCTATATATATAGACAAATACGTTTACTGTCAGTGTAGTAATTATTGATTTGAGTAAAATCTATTCCTCTATTTACTAGTTAGACATAACTCCAGTTTTGAATAAAGTAAACTTTAAATACTGTTCCTTCAGCTGCTTCTAATCGTCATTATATCTCCGCCCTCCCCACGGTCAGTAGGGGACACCGATGAGCTTGGAAAGGCCGCCGTCCGTCGGATTGAACGTTAAGCCGTGCCCCCGTGTGCCGGAGAGCCATATCTGTGTACGTTAAAGAACACTCTGGATGGCCTCGACGTGAGGCTACCATCTGTCTCCCAACAGCTGTTCCAGTGGGCCCCTCCACCAATCTTCTCTGAGCTTTCGGGGTGCTTGTGACCTGGCCATTTAGCCCATTGTGTGCAAAAAGCGCCGTTCAGAGGTAAAACAACCAACCAACTAATCGTCATTATTGCAACAGTATTAGCTTTACGAAATGAAATGCAAAGATCAGATGGACGGGTTAAAAAATGAAACACACTGTAGAAATTTTATTATATAATATTATTTCATCTGTTACCAGCAAAAAAACAACAACCTGAATTCAAAAAAGAAAAAACTGACCAGTTATGGGAACTGTAACTGAGCACCTCCGGTCTAGACAATATTATAGCTAAAAGCTTAAACCTCTTCCTATTGAAGGCGTGGCAAAAATTCCAGAAAATGTAATCTAGCGCTTCGTTTGATGTAAACAGACGGATTACCACTCCACTGCGAACTGCATTCACTTGTCCTCCTAAAAATAAAGCGTATATCTTTTTCGATTTCGCTGCTTCCGTAGAAAAACAAAATGAAATGGAGTGTTTACAGTTTTTATTCATTCTACTATTAATGCTTACGACCCTTTCCATTGCAGTGGGAATGGAACTGGTGGTCTTATCTTTTCTCTAATGGATGCACGTTAGATCCTGTGGTAATACTTAAATGATGTTTACAGGATAAAATGCAATCAAGCTGTCTTCGTTAAAATTGACTTGCCGCAACATTTCTTTTGTCTATATTCAATTTATATCATTTGAATAATGATAGAAGAGCTATTGCTTCAGAAGATTACGTAAAATTTCTGTTTTGAAGAAAACGAATGAAAGATGTTTTAAAGGTTATTTCGTAGTTTCTGCAGTCTGATCTAATGTATTGGAAAGAAACTTGCACATGGCTGGAATAACCGTACTTAATAGCTGGAATAACCGTACTTAATGTGGCTGGGTTGTTTTACCCCTTAGCGAAATTTCGTGCAAAAAATTGCTAAATGGGCAAGTTACAAGACCCCAAAGGTTCAAAATTCTGGGGAAAGTAGAGTTGTTTTATCTCTGAGGGGCACTATTTTTGCAGGCAATGGGCTAAATGACAGTGTGGCTCGGTTGTTTTACTCCTTGGCGAAATTTTTGAGCAAAAAATGGCTAAATGGCCAAGTTAGAAAGACCCCAAAGGTTCAAAAATCTGGGTAAAGTATAGTTGTTTTACCTCTGAGGGGCACTATTTTTGCAGACAATGGGCTAAATGACAATGTGGCTGGGTTGTTTTACTCCTTAGCGAAATTTTTGAGCAAAAAATGGCTAAATGGCCAAGTTAGAAAGACCCCAAAGGTTCAAAAATCTGGGGAAAGTATAGTTGTTTTACCTCTGAGGGGGACTTTTTTGCAGACAATGGAAAATCAAAAAGACCCCAAAGGTACGGACAAGTTTGGGGGAAGGGAATCCACTGGTTGTTAGGAAATGAAAACCTCTCATCAAAGCCATTCAACGTGTTCTTTAACTTGCACAGTGTATGGCTTTACTGCACATGGGGCCACGGCTTAACATCCCATCCGATGGATGACGCCTTTTCCAAGCCCACCGGTGTCCCTTTTTTGACCAAGGGCAGGATGGAGGTTTAGCGGAGATAAATATCAAAGTTGGCACGGTTGAAATTCGAATCTGGGAACTGCAGATTACGATCCTGGCACGATACCGACTGAGCCGCGGCTGGTTGTAAGTGGAAATGAAACATTGCTATTCAGACGATGAGAGAGATATTGAGATTTCAAGGCGCTATGTTAAAAAACTTCTGCCATTTCCAACCACTTACGAATCGGGGATTTTCGCGATACAGTGTGAGAAATATCAAATACAGAAATTAAGTGTAGGCTGAAGCAGATCTCACACTGTAATTATCACCCGTTATACAAACATTAACACAATATGCTCACCAAAACAACAACAACTATAACATCCTTCTCACCTAAAAATTAAGCAGTAAATTTTATTATATTCTTTATTGAATAAAGGCGCCTTTCATTGCTTTACTGTACCCTTTGGGCTAATCGAAAGAGAAAAAGAAAAAAAGCCAAAACCATAACATGACCAGTTTCTTATAAAAAAAAAAGATTAAACACAATGATCCCAAACACAGGAAAAAAATAACTTCGCAAAAAATATACATATATTGTTGATTATTAAACAAAACAAAATTTTTATAACATATCACAAATTAAACATAAATTTTCCGAATTTTAACCCCCAGCTTAGAATAACGCATTTCTTTTACTATTAAAATTCTCTTCTAAACTTTCCTCATACTCCTGTGATAAAACCGATGATATGTCCACGTCGTCTATGTAAGAACTCTCTCTTTCCTCTCTCCAAGGGATTAAGAATAATAAGTTTTCTGGAGGAGCTTTCAGAAAACCCATTTATCCTTGAATATTTGTTGCTCTTCTAAGTGCTGGAAATCTAGCTGACAGCGTGGGCGCCCCAGTCTGCATTCGCTAAGGTGTTTAATCGGATTATTGTTGTAAGGTTCTGCTAAGTGGAAAAACTCTTTTTGTTTTTCTTATCAACCTTTCACGAAATGAGTGACGGCATCTTATTTTCTCCTTATAGATGAAATAACTTTTCTAGTTTGTCTCCTTATTTTCTTCAATTTAATGTCCGATTGCTGGGAAATATTTTAAAGATAAAATTGGAAGAAGTAAGCGCAGAAAAGTTTTTTTTTTAAATATCGCCTCTGGGCTAGAGTTACCATACGTCCTCCAAAAGGAGTACATGTCCACCTTTTTTTATCTCATGTCGTCCCAGAATTTTGAAAAAACATAAAATGTTCTCCGTTTTGTATAAGCTCAAAACATGTTTCAAATTAAAATTAAAGCACACTTTTTTTGAACTTTCTTTTTTCAAATTTCTTGAACCCATGACTATAATATAATTTAAACTAATTTACTGAAATGCAAATCGTGAATGATAAATTGTTAATGTTGTAAAAGTTACTATTTTCTGCAATCTCAATATGTGCAATTTACATGCCCGATTGAGAAATCTGTGTGCTTTAGAAAACTGTAAAAAATTTGCTTCTGCCCATGGATATATGGAGTTATAAAAGTTAAGAGCAGATTTTTTGCAAAGTAAAAGACAACAGAGGAATTAAAAGTTCTCCTACTCCTAGTTTGTAGGAGCTATCACTGCCGAAATCACTGCTGCCTACTACCACAGCAGAGTTCATAGAAACAGGAAGTTTATCTCCTGCAACAGCAGATAGTTATTAACCATTATGTCACTTACGGCAAAATAACCCTTGCTTATCAAGTAAGAATAAAAATCGGCACATCATATATTTTAAAATATATTTAATAAGTATTATGCCTTTTTCTGACTCAACTGTTAGTCGGTTCTTCACATAAAACTTAGTAGGAAAAAAGATAATTTTATTTCACAAATTGAAAGCATGACAAAGGAGGTTTTGTCCTCCATTTTTGTTTTATTGTTCTCCATTTCTAGCTTTGTTTTCCTCTGTCCATCTGGTAACACTATCTCTGGCATACGTTAGAGTAGGGGTTCTCAACGTAGGGTACGCGGTAAAATTTCCAAACCCGTAGGTGTCTCCTTTCTCACCGAGGGCAGGGGAGGAGGGAATGTGAACACCAATGGGTTTGGAAAGAGCCTCATCAGACAGACGGAGTCTTTCCAAACCCATAGGTGTCTCCTTTCTCACCGAGGGCAGGGGAGGAGGGAATGTGAACACCAATGGGTTTGGAAAGAGCCTCATCAGACAGACAGGAGTCTTTCCAAACCCATAGGTGTCTCCTTTCTCACCGAGGGCAGGGGAGGAGGGAATGTGAACACCAATGGGTTTGGAAAGAGCCTCATCAGACAGACAGGAGTATTTCCAAACCCATCGGCGTCTCCTTTCTCACAGATGGCAGGGGAGAAGGGAATGTGAACACCAATGGGTTTGGAAAGGGCCTCATCAGACAGACAGGAGTCTTCCAAACCCATCGGTGTCTCCTTTCTCTCCGAAGGCAGGGGAGGAGGGAATGTGAACACCAATGGGTTTGGAAAGAGCCTCATCAGACAGACAGGAGTCTTTCCAAACCCATCGGTGTTTCCTTTCTCACCGAAGGCAGGGGAGGAAGGAATTTGAACACTAATGGGTTTGGAAAGAGACTCATCAGACAGACAGCAGTCTTTCCAAGCCCATCGGTATCTCCTTTCTCACCGAAGGCAGGGTAGGAGGGAATGTGAACACCAATGGGATTGGAAAGAGCCTCATCAGACAGACAGGAGTATTTCCAAACCCATAGGTGTCTCCTTTCTCACCGACGGCAGGGGAGGAGGGAATGTGAACACTAATGGGTTTGGAAAGAGCCTCATGAGACAGACAGGAGTATTTCCAAACCCATCGGCGTCTCCTTTCTCACCGATGGCAGGGGAGAAGGGAATATGGACACCAATGGGTTTGGAAAGAGCCTCATCAGACAGACAGGAGTCTTTCCAAACCCATCGGTGTTTCCTTTCTCACCGAAGGCAGGGGAGGAGGGAATGTGAACACCAATGAGTTTGGAAAGAGCCTCATCAGACAGACAGCAGTCTTTCCAAGCCCATCGGTATCTCCTTTCTCACCGAAGGCAGGGTAGGAGGGAATATGAACACCAATGGGTTTGGAAAGAGCCTCATCAGACAGACAGAAGTCTTTCCAAACCCATCGGTGTCTCCTTTCTCACTGAGGGCAGGCAGGGTGGGGATTTTGCGGATATTAATCTCCACGGTTAAAATGTACAGGTTCGGGTCACGTAGGATTCGAACCTGGAAACTGCAGATTACGAGTCTGGAGAGCTGCCTACTGAGCAAACCCCACAACACATACATTAAAAGAAGGAAGCCAAAATTATAAGAATAGATAATATATGGATATTATACAAAATGTTCGAAAATTCCATGTGTTTCGAATGGGCATATACTCTCTTGTGGAAGTGAACGGAAGGGGAGGGCTGCCAGATTAGTGTGGCCTACTGATCTAAACAACTATGGCTACTTTTCTTTTTTTTTTCTACCCTGCTGAGGAGTGGTCAACCACACAGGGTCCTGGTGCTGACCATATAAACCTACTGGACTGGACAGATATATGGCTCTGAGCTTGATTATGGATCCTGATTTTGATGCACTGGTGGGCTTCTGTGGAGGGAAAATCTTCCGCTGTGTTTTCTGTTTGTTTGTGGGTTGACAGCCCCAAGTGAATAGATTCACAGGATATGTTTATCAGCTGGTGGATAATCCTGAGCAGAAGTCATTGCAGGCACCTGAACCCTTTGCTTCTATTGGCATCGTCAAATTCTACATTGAAGGAAGTCTTCCAGTGTAGATGGCTTCAGCCTTTAGTAGTGGGGGAACGGGTCTTTGCCCCATGTCTGCCATTAGGGGGCTGTTTGATATTGTCGGCATTCCCTCTCTCAATAAACATAGTTTCTTTAAACGTCCCACTAACCATTTTCTCTCCATAGGTAGTTGGAATGTGAGGACTCTGCACACAGCTTTTTCTCTTGATGTCCTCACACAAGAATTTCTCCATTATAATTTAGATATTCTCGGCTTGCAAGAGACCAGATGGACAGATAAAGGTCAGATTCTTAAAAATAATCTTAAATTTCTCTTTTCAGGGAGGGACGACAATAAGCATCACCAAGGCGTGGGTCTGCTTCTCAGCAGACACGCTAGCGATGCTCTTCTAGGATATGAGTGCGTTAATGAAAGGTTTCTTACAGCAAAATTTCAGACAAGCGTTAAAGACTTGAATGTTATCTGCTGTTATGCCCCCACTGAGGATGCCGATGAAGATGAGAAGGATAGGTTTTATGAACAACTTCAGGATATTTTGAATTCTGTCAAGAAAGGAGATATTACCCTTGTTCTTGGTGACTTCAATGCCAAAGTTGGTACTGACTCTGACCTTTGGGGAGGGGTGATTGGCCCTTTTGGTATTGGTAGCTGCAATGGCAATGGGCAACGTCTCCTACAGGTAAGTAAACTCAATGGATTCAGAATAACTAACACTTATTACAAACACCGTGACATACATAAGTACACATGGGTTTCACCTGATGGGCTGCATAAGAATATGATTGATTACATATTAATTAACAGCAAATGGGCTAGTTCTGTTAGGAATACCAGGGCATATAGGGGAGCTGAAATTGGATCTGACCATTACCTTGTTAAAAGTGTGTTGCAACTTAAACTTAAAAAGTGTTGTGCTAGGGTTAAAAAATTTACTTTTAATACTGAAGCTCTGAAAGATCCAGTTATAGCCAAAGCTTACCATGATAGGTTACTTAGTCATTATGACAGTCATGGTTTGCTTACTAATGAAGTTGAGGAAGAATGGGATCATTTTAAACAGGCTTTTTTGGACACTAACAGTACTCTTTTAGGAAAAAAGGAGCAGAAGAGACAGAATTATCTGAGTGATAAGGCACTTGAGCTTATTTCGGAAAGAAAGAACTGCAGGAATGTCCTTAATCAATACCCTACTAGTCCTAATAGAAAGCATTACAGAGAACTTAATAAACGTGTAAAAGATCAGTTAGCTGCTGATAAGAATCTTTGGCTTGATGGTTTGGCTGACAAAGCCGAGGAAGCAGTTAGACAGCACAACAGCAGAGAGCTGTACCAGATAGTTAATGTTTTATGTGGTAGAAAACGGACAGGCATACAAGAATTGAAAGATAAACAAGGTAAGGTTATAGAAGGGGAGGATTCTGTCATGGCTAAGTAGGCTGAGCATTTCAGTGATGTTGTAAACAACGTAGTTAGTTCTACTCCCATTGTTCGCAATGATGATAGATGCATTGGTGGCTTTAATGTTTTGCCCTATAACACAATCTGAAGATATTTTGGCTGTTTCTAAACTTAAACTACATAAATCCCCAGGGGTAGATGAAATTACTACCGAAATGCTTAGAGCTGGGAATGTTTCGGTTACCACTTGGATGACTGAAATTCTGAATATCTTTTATGATAAAGGCATGGTTCCTAAGGATTTTACCACAGCTATTGTTATCCCTATTTTCAAAAAAGGTGATCGCAGTTCTTGTGATAACTATAGGGGTATCAGCCTACTCTCTGTTCCAGGTAAAGTTCTTTCCATGATTGTGCTTAATAGAATTAAGAATCTGGTTGACAGTCAATTGCGTGATGAGCAATGTGGATTCAGAAGTGGTAGGGGATGTGTGGATCAGATATTTTTACTTAGGCAGATTCTTGAGAAATGTTTATAGTTTCAGAAACCTTTGGTTGCTAGCTTTGTTGATTTCAAAAAGGCTTTCGACTCTGTTGATCGTCATAATTTGTGGTTGATTGTGAGATCATATGGTGTACCAGACAAGTTAGTTAACATTATGAAAGCTCTCTATAATAACACTGAGTCGTGTGTGAGAGTTGGTAAGGCTTGTAGCAATTGGTTTAGCATTACTTCTGGTGTTCGACAAGGGTACATTTTGTCTCCTTTTCTCTTTAGCTTGGTTATTGATTATGTTATGCAAAATTCACTTCAAGGGAAAGATTTTGGCCTTAAATGGGCTGGAGATACGAAAATTTCTGATTTAGATTATGCTGATGATTTAGCCCTTTTGGCAAATGATGTTGATGAGATGAACTCTTTCATTCGAGCTGTTGATGAGACTGGTAGTAGAGTAGGTTTGGTTATAAACAGAGAGAAAACTAAAGTGATGAAAATTGGTCAGGCAGGCTGTGATTCAGTTAATCTGAATGGTTGCAGTCTTGAGCAGGTGTCACAGTTTAATTATCTTGGGAGCTATGTAACAGATAATGGTGATGTGCGGCATGAGATTAACAGACGAATAGGGATTGCTGCCGGGACTTTTAAGAATCTATGGAGAGTGTGGAGAAATAGGCGTATACACCTAAAGACTCAAATTAGACTGTATAATAGTTTGGTTCTTTCTAGGGTTAGTTAAGGTAGTGAAACTTGGACACTTTGTAAACAAGATAACAGGAATCTAGATGCTTTTGATTCCAGATGCTTACGCAGTATCTTAGGCATTAGGTGGTTCAACTTTGTAACTAATGATGAGGTTAGGCAAAGGAGTTTTCAACCTCCTTTAAGCAGCATATTGTGCAGAGAGAGACTCCGTTGGTTTGGCCATGTTGCCTGTATGAATAATTATAGATTGGCGAATAGGGTTATGAACAGTGTGCCTAAAGGCCTCAGAAAAAAGGGGAGACCTAGGATGCGGTGGGCAGACAATGTCAAACAGGACCTTGTTAGAATTGGTGTGCAGTGGCCAGATGCAGCAGATATAGCTCAGGACAGACTTGCTTGGAGAACTAAATTGCACGGTCTGGTTGGACCTCCGTAGCCCATGGCTGCTTGAGGATGATGATGATGATGATGAGCGGCACTTTTTTGCACACCATGGGCTAAATGGCCAGGTCACATGGACCCCGAACACTCAGAGAAGGTTGGGGAGGGGACCCACTGGAACAGCTGTTGGGAGACAGATGGTAGCCTCCCGTCAAGGCCATCCAGCGTGTTCTTTAACGTGCACAGGGTATGGCTCTCCCGCACATGGGGCCACGGCTTAACGTCCCATCCGACGGACGGCGGCCTTTCCAAGCCCATCGGTGTCCCCTAATGATCGTGGGCAGGTCGGTGAATTTTTGCGGCGATAAATCTCAACGCTGACCTAGCTGGGACTCGAACCTGGGAACTGCAGATTACGAGCCTGGCGCGCTACCGACTGAGCCACCCCCGCCCCCACCTAAATTTGACACTAAGATTGTTATGGAAAAATGTCGCTTTAGATCGCTTAGAAGTTCTCAAATTTATTAAAATCTGGATTTTCGAGAAAATCTGATTAATATTTAAAGTAATATGAAAGCCGGAAAGTAATGTAACCAGAAAGAAGAAATACTTGAAATATGCACGTTTAATAATTTTTGGCTTGCATTGCCCTTACTGATATTTTTAAAGGGTGGAGGGGCATGCATCTTGAAAGGGAACCCCGATCAGGTCCTAATAGTAGTCTAACTTCTGGAAAAGCGACATACCAAATGTTCTACCAACAAACGCATTTTTAGTTTAAATGCAACCTATTTAAGCAGCATATTGGTAACGAACGATACGCGAAGGGCAGAATGTCAGTGCATGAAAAATACCTTGCGACGGTGTTATCGTATTGATTTTAATCGATGAAACAAGGCAAAAATATTGCAACTTAGTGAATAGCTGCAGGGGAGGCTCAGTCGGTAGCAAGCTAGGCTCGTAATCTGTAGTTCTTACGTTCCAGTCTCAAGTATTTCAAGTTTGAGATTTATCTCTGTTAGTCCCACATCCTACCCTCGGTGAAAAATGGGTCTGTCGGATGGATCCATGGTCGTCGCTGTCCGTCGGATGGTACTTTAAATCGAGTGTCCTTGTTCAGGAAGAACCATACTTTGTGCACATTGAAGAACACACTGGACGGTCTTGACGGGAGGCTTCCAGTGGTCTATTAACAGCCTCCATTGAATGCCCTTGGGATTTTTGCGACCTGGTCATTTAGCACATTCTGTGCTAAAAGTCTCTTGGCCCTCAATTTTTTTTTCTGGCCCAACTGGGTTTGTTTTCCCCCTACCCATATATTTTTTTCTAGATCCGGGACAGATGGGAACTCAAACTTTGGAACATCAAAATCTGAGATTTACTAACCCCAAGGATTGGGCTGTTTTACCTTTGAGCAGCAATTTTTTCCTCCACACGATGGGCTAAAAAGCCAGGTCACAACTACCCCAAGGGCTCAGAGAAGGTTGGGGAAAGGAGACCCACTGGACAGCTGTTAGAAGACAGATTTGAAACCTCCCATCAAGACCATCCAGTGTGTTCTTTAACGTGCACGAGTTATGGCTCGCCTACACAGGGCTTAAACCCCCGCCCCCCTCTTCCTCCCATGGATATCACAAATGTATAACACAATAAAACAGCTCCCAAACTTCGAACCCCGGACAAAAATATTTTAACAGGCCCATCTTAGTTGCGAACAATTCGATAATAAAAATATAAATATGATGTTAAATAGCATTTAATAAAAATAAAACAAAAATTATTGAAAATAAATTTTTAAAATCGTATCAAAACATCCACTTTTATGGAGAATGAAACATTCTCCAAGCTACCGGGCAGTAACTCACTAGTTCCCTCCCCCTCCTCCAATGTCGACGTCCCCCTGACTATGAACATATTGCTTTGAATTAATGTTCTCTTCTGTGGCTGAAGCAGCAGTTGAATGAGTGCATTTATTCTGCCAATTTTTTTATTTTTATACTTTTATTTAAATACTTTTATTATTTAAATTATTAATATTATTAGTATTATTTAAATACTTTTATTAATTACCCTTTGTTCATTCAAAACTCTTGGCTTGGTTAGTGAGATGAGTCACACTAGTTACACCATTCCAATTGCATCCCTGAATGTCAAAATGATTTGTAGTTATCTCATTTAAAATTTCTGTCTCGATTACATCAGAATAGCTTTGGGCATCACTTCCTTCTACCGAGCGCAGGCAGGTGCGTTAAATCCAGATTCTAATGTCATTATCAGGAGGTTGTGTGCGCTGTGGGTGTGGTAACAAGTTGGCTGCATTTGTGCTCTTGACACACCACTTCTGGCACAGGGCCAACACTTTTTTTCTTACTACCCGGAAGAAAACATCTGCATCGTTCGAAATGACACTTCCGTATACCGCAATCCATAAGGTCTAACATTTTTTAACTTTAAGAAAATTATGGAATCGGCATGGGAGTCGGCAGATGGGGAGAATTGATCAAAAAATTTTTTATATATTTTGTACAATGCAGAAGAATAAGAATTCCTGCTGGGACTTTTAAGAATCTAAGGAGAGTGTGGAAAAATAGGCTTATACACCTAAATACTAAAAGTAGGCTGTACAATAATTTGATCATTTCTAAAGTTAGTTATGGCAGTGAAATATGGACCCTTTGTAATCAGGATAACAGGAAACTTGATTCCCTTGACTCTAGATGTTTACTCAGTATATATTGAGCATTAGATGAAGTTAGAAGAAGTCAGCAATCTCTTTTGAGCAGCATATTGTGCAGAGAGAGACTCCGTTGGTTTGGTCATGTTGCCCTTATGCATTATTATAGATTAGCAAATAGAGTTATGAACAGTATACCTAAAGATCTCACCTTTATGCATACTATTATTGTTAGATTATGAACAGTATCCCTAAAGGACCTAGGTTAGGTGGTCAGACAATATCAAACAGGACCTTGTTAGAATTGGTCTATAGTGACAAGATGCAGCAGATGTAATTCAGGACAAACGTGTTTGGAGAACAAAATTGCCCTGTCTGGTTGGACCTCCGTAGCCCATGGCTGCTTGAGGATTCTGTATGCATATATGTAAATATAAGTGTATCAATAATTAATGTCGTTTGAGTTTAATGGAATGTAATCTTGAAATTTTACGTTTTCGTTTTTGGAAGCAAACAATTAATTTTATTTATTAATATGAAACCATATTTCTTACATGAATTTTTTAGTGATCAATTTTTTCCTTTTGTTTTCGGGCATCCTTATTTTGTATTATGGTGTGATATATTCATGATTTATGTATTCACAGCTGTGAACAAAACCGTTAATACACGGCTCGACTTAAATATTTCTATCTTGAAACATAAATTTTTGTTTTGTCTTTCGGCCCAGGAAAGTTTGTCCAATCCTGAAACAGTTTTTGACCATCCCCTGTAAACATTCTTGCCGACGCTCATGAGAAATAGACAATTTTTTTTAAAAACGAAATTTAGTTCAGACATTCGGAAACGTGGGTTCGAAACCCACTCACGGCAACAGAAATTTATTTCAGCTTACTATTTCAGTAGTTCACACATGTTTTCTTGGAATATTAATTTTAATTTAGTCTAAAAAGTAATTTGGCCAAAAAAAAAACACATTGCCTAATTTGAGAATTTTGATGTAAATCCTTTATCTCGAAAGCATGCAAACTGAGATTTTTTCTTCTTGTGCAACTTACCACTGCATATTTTATAAACGGCATTAAATATTTTATGCATCGGATATTTTATAAAAAGCTGGAAGAATACATATAATCTCTGGCGAATAAGGTACGCTCGTTTAAAAAGAGAAAGAAGTTTGTCATTTGTTTTTAAATGTTTACCTCCTAGCGGTGAAAATTCGCATCAACAAGATGATTAGGAAAATGAAAATAATATTTCATTAGTACTTCTCCAAGCCAGAATTTTTTTTCATTTAACTCTTAAAACAAAAGCTACCTTTTATCATCCACCTATCCAACAGAAAGAATTTTTCATTTATTTCCAAAAACAAAATAAACTAGAATAGGGGTTCTCAACGTGGGGTATGCAGTAAAATTTTTGGGGTACGCCGTGAGAGCTCAAAAGTCGCTAGATC
This sequence comes from Ryuthela nishihirai, assembly GCA_038380435.1. Taxonomy (NCBI): domain Eukaryota; kingdom Metazoa; phylum Arthropoda; class Arachnida; order Araneae; family Heptathelidae; genus Ryuthela; species Ryuthela nishihirai. Next base: position 38,282,663 of record JAWZYU010000018.1, on the reverse strand, counting down.
TAGTAATAAAGTAGCCATGATAAAAAAAATTCTCTCTGGAAAAACAGAATTAAAAAAACAGCTGTGACCAATTTCAGCGACTAGATTCATTTCGTAAAGAAAATGAGCAAACGACTGCAGACTTTGAAGACATCAGACAACAAATAATCGTTCACTTAAGCACTCTTAAATCTCTTATAAGGCAATATTTTCCACCCCCTGAGTTGGGTTGGGTTGTTTTATCTCTGAGCGGCACTTTTTTGCACACCATGGGCTAAATGACCAGGTCACATGGACCCCGAAGGCTCAGAAAAGGTTGGGGGAGGGAACCCACTGGAACAGCTGTTGGGAGACAGATGGTAGCCTCCCGTCAAGGCCATCCAGCGTGTTCTTTAACGTGGACAGGGTATGGCTCTCCCGCACACGGGGCCACGGCTTAACGTCCCATCCGACGGACGGCGGCCTTTCCAATCCCATCGGTGTTCTCTACTGACCGTGGGCAGGGCGGGGAATTTTGCGGAGATAAATCTCAACGCTGACTCAACTGGGACTCGAACCTGGGAACTACAGATTACAAGCCTGGCGCGCTACCAACTGAGCCACCCCCGCCCCCTAATGAAACGCAAGAAGTATTCGAGATCCTTTCACATTTGATTTGGAAAAATGTAAGCTTCCATTGTCTAATAAAGAAGAGTTGATTCAGATATCTTGTGACAATAGTTTAAAAAGCATTCATTGCAAAAAAACAATTAATTAGTTTTTGAATTGGAGTGGAGAAGGAATATCCGACTTTGTCAAGAATTGCAGTCAAATATGTGTTACCTTTCACAACTTATTTATGTGAAACTGTTTTTTCATCTTTAACTGCTTTAAAAAATAAATATAGGAACAGGCTGAATGTTGAAGATGACCTGCGACTCTACCTTAGTAAGATATCCCTGTGCAAGCGTAAACAAGCGCAACCATTTCATTGATTACCCAATAAAATGTGCCTAATCTTATAAGATTTGCTAAATTGTTTATGTCATTTTTTGTGTTTATGAATATAAGTAATTTACCAATAAAAAATTTAATGCGTATATATTTATGTTTTATTTTATTCCTATTGTCATACAATAACTGTAGTTTTATCTATCTATACAAGGCGTACGTTAGTTACATACACATTTCCAGAGGGTACGTGAAGCATAAAAGGTTGAGAACCATTGAACTAGAAGAAAGCATATCGTCTCTGGCGCGTATGAGAATTTCGTTTTCAAAGAGAATGAAGTTTTCTTTTACCTACTCTTTCACTCCTTTAACACTAATCATCACCGACATCATCACCGACATTTCATGTATACCTATTCCTACCGTGACCGGTCAAATGACCGGTCCTTAAAAAAAAAGTTATATTTTTTATAATTGAACGCAGATAATAATCAATTTTGTACTGAATTAAATAATAAAAACAACAGCTTAAATAATAAAATTATCTCCGCAAAATTCCTCGCCCTGCCCACAGTCAGTAGGGGACACCGTTGGGCTTGAAATAGGCCGCCGTCCGTCGGATGGGACTTTAAGTCGTGGTTCGTGTGCAGGTGAGCCATACCCTGTGCACGTTAAAGAACACGCTGGATGGCCTTGACGGGAGGCTACCATCTATCTCCCAACAGCTGTTCCAGTGGGTCCCTTCCCCCAACCTTTTCTGAGCCTTCGGGGTCCATGTGACCTGGCCATTTAGCCCATGGTGTGCAAAAAAGTGCCGCTCACAGGTAAAACACCCAACCCAAATCCTTTTTGCTAGCAGTTTTGTGGCTAATGATATGCTCGTAAAATAATTATCCGTGGTTACGTTCCTTCTATATCCTGTAAATGGTTCTATTAGCTTGAGGTCAATGAACTCCCCAAGTGGAACTGAAGATTCTCTTTTCTCATCCTTTCCCAAATATGGAAATTAATTTATTACATACTTGCTATTGACGTCAGATGCTAACCAGAATTTGATTCCAAACTTATCTGGTTTGTTCGGCATATGTTGTGTAAATCTACACCTAGCCTTGGATGGAAACAACTGCTCATCAACAGTCAGATATGCATCTGGTTTGTAACAATTTTGGCTATTCTCAATGAATCGGTCCCATATTTCAGATATCAAAGCATATTTATTGGTTTGTAAACATTGGCTTCGTTATATAGTTCCATATTTAGTATGTTATATATTCCATATTTCTATGTTATATAGTTCCTTATTTAGTTTTCCATTATTTGTCTTTAAATTCTTAAATTTAAAAAGTTGCATTTCTCACACTTCTCTCAGAAAAGTGGGTAAATTATTACTGTCAATGGAATAACTCTTAAACAACTACCACAAAAGTTTCAAATTTCTATCCTAAACATATTATTTGTAAAGTTCATTGAGAGCTCTGTTATATTCGTATATAGTGATATGTAAAGATACATTAAAACTACTTGTATTTGAAAAATGCGAATTATAGTATTTCATTAGTACCAATCCAACTGAAATAGAATTTTCAAATCATTTTCATTGTATCCAATGGAAACATCATGACTTTCACATTCTATCACCAAAATTTCAATTTCTATCATTAATAGATCATTGCAATATTCGTTCGAAATTTTGGAATATTCGTTCGAAATTTTGGAATATTCATCTTTTTCACCTTTACAGGGTGAAATTATAGTGTTCGAAAGTTTCCAAGTGTGAATTATAATGCATTATCAATTTCTATTTAACGAAAAAAATTTCGTTTATCTCTAAATGCAAACAATTATATGCTAAAACAAAAAAATATTGTGTTTTCCCACCCTCTTGAGTCTAAGGCGCCAACTCATTGTTAGCAATTAAAATTTCGTGACCTTTACATTGCACCACCAAAATCTCAAATTTCTAGCCTAAATATAGCTTTTGCAATATTCGTTTGAAATTTTAGAATTTTCCAAATTTTCCCACCATTAGAGGGCGCAATTATAGTGTTTGGAAGATCCCAAAAGAGCGAATCATAATATTTCATCAATTCCTATCTAATCCGAAAAAAGAATTTTTTTCATTTATCTCTAAAAATAAACAATTATCTGCTAAAACAAAAAAGTTGTTTTTTCCACCCCCGGGGTCCAAATCGCCAACTCATTGTTAACAATGGAAATTTCCCGACTTTCACATTCCACCAGCAAAATTTCAAACTTCTAGGATAAATGCATCGTTTTCAATATTCGTTTAAAATTTTAAGATTTTCTAATGTTTCCATTAATCATAGCTTTAGAGAGATTCGAAAAGTGCCTGTCGTAATATTTCATCAATACCTATCCAACACAAAAAAAGAATTTTTAATTTATCTCTGTAAACAAATAAGTTCGATGTCAACAGACAGACGACAAACGAAACCATTATCTCGTCCATTATCTCGTCCAGACGACAAAGAAAACCATTATCTCGTCTTCAAAGAAAACGAGATGAAAATGAATGTCTACAGAAGGAAAAACGGACGACAAAGTGAAAAGAATCACTTTTTTCCAAAACGAGATAAAAAAAAATGCATTCATTATTCTTAAAAAGACAAAGTCAACCCAAAATGGTGCATACCTTTTGTAACCTTATAGCATCGCTTCTCAAATTGGGGTCGCTGTTCTTGGGGGGCTCGTAATCTGCAGTTCTCAGGTTCGAATCCCAGCTGGGTTAGCGTTGAGATTTATCTCCGCAAAATTAATCTACCGCCCTGCCCACGGTCAGTAAGGGACACCGATGGGCTTGGAAAGACCTCCATAGGAAAATGTCCGTCGGATGGGATGTTAAGCCGTGGCCCCGTGTGCAGGAGAGCCATACTCTGTACACGTTAAAGAACACGCTGAACGGCCTTGACGACAGGCTATCATATTCCAGTGGTTCCCCTCCCCCAGAACTTCTCTGAGCCATTGGAATCCTTGTAACCTAGCCATTTAACCCATTGTGTGCAAAAAGAGTGCCACTCAGAAGTAAAACAACTCGACAACACTATTAACTTAGCTGATCTCCGGCGTCATTAGTGCAAGACAGTGGAATATATGATCATCATCATCATCATCCTCAAGCAGCCATGGGCTACGGAGGTCAAACCAGACCGTGCAAATATGATACCCACATTTTTTTTTTAATTATTATTGTTATTCTTTATTGCATTAATAATCATAGTGAGCTATTTTAACGTGTATTTCGTTTACTTATATACATGGTAAAAGTGGAGTGGGTTAAGTTATCTGATTACTCACTCATTTTACTCACTATCTGAGTGCACTAAAAATGGGAGCCAGTTTTTTTTTTTTTTTTTGTATATTGTTGAAAATCGAGAATTTTTTTGTATATTGTTGAAAATCGAGAATGTTTGCGAATATTGTTGAAAATCGAGATATTGATTTATTTGATTGAGATCTTTATTTGCAATCACATTTTTCAAAACAAAAAAAAAAACTTATTTTAGAAGTTATACAGTTGTGACGTTAGCTTCCCATTGACTTAACATAGGGATTTTCCTTAATTTAGGGAAACCAGTGTATAAAATAATAGGAAAATAATAATCAGGTTAAACTTGATTAAGTGTCTAACTTATTCATATATTAGATTCCCGCGTGAAGTTGGGTTACCTCTGAGCGGCACTTTTTTACACACTATGGGCTAAATGACCAGGTCACAAGGACCCAAGGGCTTAGAGAAAGTTGGGGGAAGGGGTCCAACTGGACAACTGTTAGGAGACAGATTGATCATCCAGCGTCTTCTTTAACATGCACAGGACATGGTTCTCTCGTACACAGGGTCACGGCTTTAACATCCTATCCGACGGACGACGACTTTCGAAGCCCAGTAGTGTCCCCTACTGACAGAAGTCAGGGAGAGGAGTTTTGCGGAGATAAATCTGAAAGCTGATCAGGTGGGTTGAGCATGGGAACTGCAGATTGCGAGTCTGGCGTGTTACCAGCTGAGCATCTCCGACCCACCAATGTGAACTTGAATTTGAAATTTGGATTTCGATTAACCTAATACAAAAGAGGTCGGATATTTCTTAATTTAGTTTATTCCTCGAATTTTACAAATCTATCCTTTAATTTTAAAGAACTTTGAAAATCAATTTCCTAATATAACAGCATAGAAACATTCAGGATATATTGACAAAGATACACTTAGATAAAAACACAATAGCGTGATGTGCTTAGATAACAATGCAAAGATAGATCTTATGTAAAACAGACCAAGCAAAAAAATTAAAAATTTACTTCAAAGTCATTTCTGACAAAGCCTTTTATAAGTTTGTTCTATTTAAGGGCACCACGAAGCCTGTGTTTAAATAAAATCTCTTTATAAAATATGAGATTTTTGACGAAAAAGCCTTCCTTTCTAGGTAAATAAACTGACACCTTTGTTCGTAGGTAAATTAATCTCAAGTAGAGTGTCAAATCCTTTTACGAAAGAATTCTCTGTGGAATTCTCCCATAGAGATTTGCCAGATAAGAATATTTCACAGAATTGTGACAGTTTTAACCGACGCCGTTATCTTTTCTCTTATCAACACAAAAGACGAGTGGTTCAGTCTTGCATTAAATAATCTTTCATTTAAAGAAATCTATTTCGCTTATACTAATACAGGTTCGGAGCTAAAATAAAACGGGGGAGGGGGGGGCAAGAAACAGGATTCCCAAAGCAGTATAATATTTCCCCTTTCCTTTTAGAGATTTTTAAAATTTTTATTGAAAAATGAGCGAGCTACCGGTAAACTTATTTTTTTTTATTCTATTATTCTTAATAGCATTCTCAAGGTATGTGGAGAGCATGCAGTCTTAACATTTTACATTCCCCCACCCACCGACCCCTGATCCGAACCTGATGCTATCTAACTATAGTCTAAACCAGGCATGTCCAACTCGTTAACCACCGAGGGCCATATTAAGTATTATATATTAAATCGCGGGCCGCAAAACAAAAAAAACAGATGAAAATTGTTATGTGCAAACTAGACTAGAACGCAGTATTCGTTCACTGACTGCTAACGAATAGCTTCCGACTCTACTGGCATTTCGTGACTCATTGCCATGCGTAAAGTACATACATTTGAATGACCTCGAGACATGTGTATACATGTCGGAGCCCGATCGTAGAATTGCTCACATCATGAAATGTCACTATTTCATGAAATGATCGGGCATTTCATGATATGAGCAATTCTACGATCGGACTCCGACATATACATTTATGCGCAAGAGTTTCCCTTATATATAAACGGAAATGTTTTCTGAAATACGTTTATTTAATTCATGTACCGTGTACGTACTTATAATTTTAATTAAAGAATCCAGTGTTGTCAAAAGTTAAATAAACGTATTGGTTATCAATCTTGGCGGGCCGTAGAACAGTTTCCGGCGGGCCGCGTGTTTGCCATGCCTGGTCTAAACCAACAATGGAGATTCCTTATGTTCTTTTGACATTTTATTTATTTAGATGTTTGTAACCTGGGCATTTAGCCCATTGTGTGTAAAAGAAAAGTGCCTCTCAGAGGTAAAAAAATCAACGACAGCTGTGCTTCCAGGGAGGAGGAAAAAATAACATTCTCCGTTTTATTATATGTGAAATTAAGTTAAATTTTCTGAACTTCGCAGTTGTACTGTGTGGCTTGTTTGTGTTACTTCTGAGGGTCATTTCCGTACACAGAGGGGTCTAAGCGGCCAGATCACAAAGACCAGAAGGGTAGAGAGATGAGATACATTTCACGAAACCTTTGGTCAAGATCACCCATCATGTTTTTTAACCTGCACAAGGTACATATTTCTTGCACACGAAGACATCTTAATACCTTATCCAAAGGACAATGCGCTTTTCCAACCTTCTCTGTTCCCCTGTGGTCTTCGTGAACTGGCCATTTAGCCCATTGTGTTCTTTGCTCCACTGCCAAGGGTGATAACAACCTCGTTATGGTACCTCAGCTATACTGTATTTTTTTTAAAGGTGTGTCACTGTACATTAATGCCTTCTCGTGTGTCTGTATGATACGCGTTTAGAGGTTCACCCTCATTTGTCTAAATCAGGGGTTCTCAACGTGAGGTACGTGGTAAAAGTTTTGGGGGTACGCCGTGAGAGCTCAAAAGTCGCTAGATCTAGTAACAAAGTCGCTAAGTTGGCAACACTGCTGGGCAAAAATGTCATTTTTTGAGTTTATCGATATATGTAATTTATGAATACCAAATTTAATGTATATATATATTATTTCCATTGTTATACTATAACTATAGCCAGTTACATACACATTTCCAGGGTGTACGTGAAGCATAAAAGGTTGAGAACTACTGGTCTAAGCTAACGTGATCCAATTGGCTGATACTGAACGGATGCAATGTTGCCCGCGTGATTGTGAATTTGTTTTGTTATTATAGCACAGAAGTATGAACAGGGACAGATTTCCTATAATATACATTAAAGCACTTACCCAAGAGAGCCGTATTCCAGTGGGTTCAAGAACAGTTAAATCTCTCACTTGACAAGTGAGTCAAGTGATCTCTTCTCTCACTGGACAATCTAAGGTGAACTCTTAATGGATATAAATTGTGATGCAGGGGCGGATCTAGAGAAGGGGGGCAACATTCTATGCCCCCCTTCTCTAGATCCGCCCCTGCATCACAATTGAGGTGGTATTTAAATAAATAAATTAAATACCCCCTCAAGCAGCTGCTTGCCACAGCGGTCTGACGGGAGCCCGTCAGTTTATACAGCACATTAGAAGGTCTGTGAGGATGGCGCGACCTCATCAGAAAGACAACACAAACATCCATGCCTTATCCGGGGCTCGAACCCAGGCCACTTAGATCAGTTGCCTAGCACGCTAACCACTCGGCCACGAGACGGCATAGTAAGGGCATTTAGAGGCGAAAATTACGAAACTTATTTATATTTCATGCCTTTTCCAATAAATATTTTTAAAGACCTCTATAAAATGGAGGTGAAAATTTTTACTTCGATGGAAATACAGTTTCGTGCCTCCCACCCCCTACGTTTTCTAAGCGCGATTGATTTTATTGCACCCCCCCCCTCTCCCCTATATTTTTCAAAGACAGACATGATGAGATATAAGTTGCTTATTCACAGAGCAAGGTAGAAAAATATATCAATATGGAATTTTTATTTATATACATTCTTAGACAAAATAATCGACGCACCCAGATTGTCCACGAACAGTGAAACCAGTGTAGCAAGGAGACCATGCCCCCTCCCCCCACTTTAAGAATGCTAATAAGGGTAAAAGAGGCAAAAAATCATGAAACTTATGCATATTTAATGCATCAGGAATTATTTTAAAGACTTGTAAAAAGGAGGGATAAATGTTTTTCCTGCAGTGAAAATCTAGTCTCTCGCTCCCCACCCTTTTACAGTTTCCCATTTCGATTGTGTTTCTTGCCTCCCCCCTTCCTCGATTTTTTTTCTAGATCCGGGCCTGCAAATGACTAAAGTTTCGACGCCAATTAACGCCCATAGCGCATTTAAATCAGGCACCCAGTGGCTGCGATAAGGGCTGTCAGACACTCGCTCTGAATATTCTTGATGCGTTATCGGGTGCATTCATATCAATTGCCGTTAACCATGCCTCGATGCCGCTGACCTAGAAGACCCTACGAAGAACTGAGTGCATTTCAGAGGGGCCACATCGTCGGACTGCGGAAAGCAGGCTGGTCGTGTCGACGAATAACCCACCATTTGAGCCGTAGTGATGCAGCAGTGAGACGGTGTTGGGAGAGCAGTGAGTATGTGAGGGCACGATTACAATCCGAAAAGGTTCAGGTCGGCCCATGCAGAAAACTGGGAGAGAGGATCATCTCAAAGTCGAACAAGTCTGAACCGCTTCGACGGCTTCGACGTCCACCATCCAACGAGATGTATGGCCTCTTTGCAGCATCCTGCATCATTACGCTCCATTGCGAGATGACTTGAAGCGGCAGAATTCCATGCTTATCGCTCCTTCCGGTATTTTCCACTAACCACCCTACATCAGCAGCTTTGTCTGCAGTGGTGTCATGCCCAAGAATCATGGCCGGCCCCCGACTGGGGTTGCATCATTCACCGCCGTAAGCGGTGATGAATCCCGCTTACCCCTTGGAGCGGATGACCACAGCATTCGCATATGGAGGAGGACTGGAATGCTCATTTTCGGAGTCAGTTCTGGAACGGCACAGCAACTCATTAATAGCACAGAAAGACATTCTTACCTTTCATGTCACGTCTGCCAGGGGTCATTTACCAGCAGGATAATGCCTGGCCACACACGACTCGCATCTCTCAGGAGTACCTTAGTGTTGCAATCCCTCCCTTGCTAAGCTAGGCCCCCAGATCTTTCTCCTATCAAGCATGTCCGGGACATGCTGGGACGTCAGCTGTGGCCATCATGGAATATAGGAGAACTTGTGCAGCAATTTCAAGACTCTTGGCACAATCTGTCACATGATAACATCCGAGTTTTTCTGACGCTCCCCCCCCCCTCGAGAGGGAACCATCTTGTCGTGGTGGTGGGGAGAGGGCTAGAGGGCCTTTCTGAAGTTGAGGGCTTTGCTGACTAGTATTGAGGGGTACCTTTGTCGGACAGGACCCCGATAGAGTGGCCTGGGAAAGCCGGACTAAGAGTTCCCACCACAGGAGCCGAGACAACTTGGATCTATATATCTTTATTTGTGGCTAACCGGGGCGCAGATTAAATTTAGGTTTTGACCGATGGATGAACTTTACTTCTATAGTACTGTTCGCCATAGGTAGTCGTGGGGTGAGCTGTATCTATATGGTGCTGTCTTGCTCTCGACGTAGGTAGTGGAGATTTTGGTATTATCCCTATAGATGTAGTGCAGTCCATGTATTGCGGAGCATCTGGGTTTTGTCATTCATTTTAATTTCCGTCACACCGAATATCAGCGTGCATCGTAGCCAGAGGTGGGTTTTACGAGGTACTAATCTATAACAGTTGCGCTACGACTCTTATGAAATAAAAGAATCCTTTTGCTGTGGTATTCTTATCTCAAGAAACTCACTCAGAAGCTCACTTCTTTATCTCTTCCTTCACATTACACACGCTACGTTTCATTATGATGGGACGCTTGCTTTGAGGTGAATAGATTTTTTTTTTCTAAGAATGTATGAGTGAGTGAATGAATGCGTCCACGTGAGCGGACCAATTGTGGGATTTTTGACCCTTTCGCCTTGTATCCCCAGGAGAAGAAATAGCAAATCGGAAAAGAGGTCAAAGAAGGAAAAAACACAGAAAAACATCGAGTGGCAGACAAGAAATCCAGAGCCAGAACTTGTGCGGAGTTTTGAAAAGCAAGGATGTCGTGTAAAGTCCATGGTGCGTTGGTAGGACGATAATTATTCCTAAAGGAGAGATATATTCGCTGTCGATCTAATTCATAATGATTGCATTGAAGAATGAAATGAAAAGTAGATTTGATATTTTGACAGAAAGGGCAATGTGGAGTATCAAATAGTTGGCACTTGAAGAGGAAAGCATTTAGAGGAGAAAACCTCGAAGACGAGTGATAAGTATTTCCAAGTAACAAGAGGTGAAGATGAACATCCTTTGAGACTGGAATCTTCGGAGATGAGAGTCTTGTGCCATAGGTTGATGAATTACAATCATTACATAAAGATCGGCGAATATGGTTTGTGACAGCCGATAAAGAATCTTCTAGGTAATAGGGAGATTAGTCAGTCACTGGTCAAATGAGGCCCCCAATTCTGGTATTTTTATCCGCATCTTAATTATTATAAATGCCTTGATGTCCAGGAATTCAAACAAACTGGATACTGGTAGCTGTTTGTATCATTTTGAATAGTTGATTATGCAGTGCTATTATGGCAGAATGAGAATGATAGCATATATTTTGCAGGGCAGTGAGAACCGTCTTGCTACCAATGAAGATGACCTAGTCTTTATGATCGGTTGTGATCTTTTGTAGGGCGATGCGGATAAATTCGGCTTGTGCGCTGAAGATGCAATATATTGGATGACGCTACGACTCTTCTCATAACCATGAATCTACTCCGGAAAAATTGATTTATTGATCAGAATCCAGGAGAGGCGAGACCAAATTATGCGTTCAAAAATCTTGACCATGGATAAAGTTAAGGCTATTGGTCTGTATGAATGAATCTCTGTTTCATTTTTCTCTTGTTTTTTGTTATGGATCCAGTATCGTCCAGGTTGAGGAATACGACCTTCAGACCACAGAAGATTGAAGGAGGTCAATAGTTCTTCAAGTTGTTTATCAGGAATCTGTTTAATCATTGTCTCAGTGATGTTATCAGGGCCCGGAGAAGTTTTCCTTTGTCGATGAATGTCTCTTTTTAATTCCGAAATCATAAAAGGGGAGTTTAGGAGAGAGGAGAAATCATATCCTGAGGGAAGAATCTCCGGATGCATGATGTCAGAGCCTGCTGCTGCCCATAGGTTAGCAAATGAGTTGGCTTGTGCCTTAGACTAGGTGATAACAGAGGAGTTGTGGATAAGGAGATTCGTGAATGTAGGAGTTTTCCCATATAATGTTGAAGCCTAAACAATAAAGTAATTACATATAATGGGGGCGGGGGTAGCTCAGTCGGGAGCGCGCCAGGCTCGTAATCTGTAGTTCACAGGTTCGAGTCCCACCTGGGTCAGTGTTGAGATTTATCTCCGTAAAACTTCCCGCTCTGCCTTCTGTCAATAGGGGACACCGATGGGCTTGGAAAAGCCGCCGTCCGTCAGATGGGACGTTACGCCTCCCTATGCGGCAGAGACATACCCTGTACACGTTAAAGAACATGCTGGATGGCCTTGACGGGAGGCTACCATCTGTCTCCCAACAGCTGTTCCAGTGGGTCCCCTCCCCAACCTTCTCTGAGCCTTCGGGGTCCATGTGACCTGGCCATTTAGCCCATGGTGTGCAAAAAAGTGCCGCTCAGAGGTAAAACAATCCAAAACAACATATAATGTTGAAGCCTAAGCAATAATGTAAGTAAGAAAATAAAATAAGTATGAAAATATTGGTAGATATTTTCATACTTAGTTCATTTTCTTACTTACAAATACTTCAAGAAAGTAATTAAGTAATAAGGTAAATGTGAAAATATTTGTTGAGGTATGGAAAATGGCAGATATGCGATTCCAGTATTTCTTTTTCTCTCGTGAGATTGCAGATTTAAGTTTTGCTACACTTTGTATTTTATCCAGTCATTCTTTTGCAAGGAGATTCGAGCCAAGAAGAATGCCCTGTGTTTATGAGCCAGAGTTATCTGACATTTAGAGTTCCACTAGGTAGTCCGTGAATGTACACGAACTCGATGAATTTTAGTAGTTGCTTCTGATGCCATTAGGGATCGATGTTCGAAATCTTCATAGTATGTTACTGGGGGGAATTCAGTTGCCATGTCCCTCGAATTTTATATTTATTTCTTTATTGTATATTTTTGTTGCATTGTATTGTTGTATATATTTTTATGTGTTCTTTGAAATGTTTGTGCTGGGATGACTCACTGTTGTTGTTTTTCGGGTCTATAGCTGTTCCGAGTAAATGGTGCCGATGCCAGCAGTTTATGCCGTATATGACTAACTAGCCCACGGCGCGAAAGTCCGCACACGAGGCTAGGAGAAGGAGTTGGATGAAGCTTTAGTCTGAGCGTTAGCTGTCGAACGAACAAGGTCGTTGCGACACCCGCCAAAAGGACGCTGCCTTTCTCAAATTAACCCTTGAAGTCAGGGTGCGATTCAAAGAGGGAATCCAGATTCTTGGAGAATCTTATCTTTTATTCTTGTGGTTCAGGAGGAGTCACGGTGTAGGCAAAGGAAAATCCTTTCGCCGAGTTTTTGAGGTCTGTAAAGTGAGAAATTGCAGAGTGTGCAATTCTCCACCTTATTATAGTAATATTTGCAGCAGCAAAGGCTCACGGAGTTGAGCGGTGAATTTGATAGTAGTTTTGTGGATTCAGAAAGAACCACAGTGTGAAGCAGCAAAGGCCACGGAGTGGAGTTCATTCCCAGCACGTAGCTGTATATAGTGCGAATAAAAATTGTGTCGTCCCTACATAACTCTCGTGCAGTAATTGATGGACCATTGTTATTCTTCATTAAACACAGTGAAGTTGAGGCATAGGGTGGCACGGGCTTAAAAACCCGCGAATCTGTGAATTCGCCGAAGTGAATTAAGTAGCAATATCATTCTCTCTCTACTCCCGTTCTGTCCCGGTTACTACATCAGTGTAATCCAGAAACTTTTGAATTAAAGTACAATTTATATATCTTATCCGATTAGGGAAACAGGATTTCTGCAATGGGGAGAAATGATGTGGACAAATCTTTATGATGATGGGGTGATGGTTACTGCTCCACATCGATGTGATTGTTCGCCATGAACTATATAATAATAGAGTGTCGGAGCAGAATGATAAATCAATGCAGGAAGCAGTTAGGAAGCTACGTCTTGTTATGGAACCGGAATTTAATAAACACATGAATGATTCTTGAAGCCATGTGGCGATTTTAATTCCTGGAGTAGTCGAAAATGTGGATCCCCATAAGAGATGGTGAGCGTTGAAGTCGTCACCGATGATGGAGATCTTTGGTAAGGAAGATACCAGATGTTCAAGAACCGTTAAATTATGATTTGCTTCTGGGGTGTTAAAAATTATCAAGATGCTTGATGTTGGAATAATTCAATTGCCATAAATCATCCAGTTTCACATGATGGATTATCTGGGATGTCAAGTAATCGGCTGGTGAGGGATGATTTGTCCACGATGAGAATGCTACCGCCTCGGCCATTGCAACAGTTTTTCGATATATAGCATATTTTGGAATATTGAAAGTCAGAGTCAAGCCAAGTCTCCTGAATCAAGATGACATCTGGGCTGAGCAAAAGAACTCCGAAAGACACAAGAATGAAATTAGCCCGAATACTTCGGGCATTCCATTGCAGATTTTGAAGAACCATCGGGAACACACAAAAAGGGGGGTGGAGAACGGAAAAAGGAAAAAAGGAAAACCAAAAAATTATTTCTTCCCTTTGGATTTACCCTTTCCTTTCTGAGGAATATAATGAGGAGGAGTATCGAGAAAATTCATGGCCGAAAAGTTGTTGATGAGATCGCCAAAATCTTGAGGAACATTGATATCCGCAGTAGGAGAAGAGGAATATGGAATTTGTAACTGAGCTGGTCTTAGGAAAGAAGTAGACGTACTCATCGTTGGAGCCGGTTCAGGTATGCACAAGATTGAAGTCGTCTTCAGAGAGTTGGAATCTTTTGTTGTAATTTGTGCGGGGGATTTATCTTGGGAATAAATTGATTTAGGAAAGGGCGAAATGTTATTCCTACTTTAAGTAGCTAGTTCGTTTTGTATCGAAATGCTCGGCATGAGGGGGGAGAGCACGGCAGATAGTAGTTTCTTAAATTCAGAAAAAGATTTTTCAATTAATGATATGATTAAAGCAAGATCCCAGCATACATATCTGGAGTTGAAAGATCAAACTTTGGAGGTGACGTATTCTTTCGGGGGTTGCGGATGCATATGTTGGACGAGTAGGTAATATGGCCGCTCGAGCTTCAGTATATGAAGTTCGTCTGGTACACTTGTAATCTAATATGGTAATTTCAAGTTGACGTTTAGAGCAATGGAGGGAGGTAGCCTCGTGTGAGTTGAGCTGGGTTATTTTACCTCTGAGCGGCACTTTTTTGCACACCATGGGCTAAATGGCCATCTCACATGGACCCCGAAGGCTCAGAGAAAGTTTGGGGGGGACCCACTGGAACAGCTGTTAGGAGACAGAAGGTAGACTCCCGTCAAAACCATCCAGCGTGTTCTTTAACGTGCACAGGGTATGGCTTTTCCGCATACTTCTTATTTGCTCGCTGTGGCACGGGGCCACGGCTTAACGTCCCATCCGACGGACGGCGGGCTCTCGAAGCCCATCGGTTTCCCCTACTGACCGTGGGCAGGGCGGGGAATTTTGCGGAGATAAATCTCAACGCTGCTAACCTCGTATGTAATTCTGTAGATGGGCAGTGTAATTCTGTAGATTGGCAGAGGATAGCGTGGTATTCATTACCGCACCATGTACATCAGGGTTTGCTCGGACAGTTTTCCTTTCCATGATCGAATCGGCAGCAATTATCAGATTGGCGTGGTCTGTCCTTGAAGAGGGTGGAGTGATGAATCCCCCCCCCCCCCAATATTATTTCATGGGACATGTGTAGATCAACAATTGTGATTAGAACGCTCGGAAGGGGAGAGTGTATTGCCATTACGTTTTAAACGACGAATAGAATAAATATTTAAGTCCTGGGCTGAGAGTTCCGTAAATAGGTCAGGAATTCCCATATCAGTATGAATATTACGAAGTAGGTATTTTGTTGTTATTGAGTCCGTTAGAATTTCATGCTCCACTGGTGTATTTAGTATCTGTTTGATATTTAATAACTCAAGAGAGTATTCAACCGAAGTTGTTGTGATTATCAATTCATTCATTTTAATGCATCTAACTGTCAAGATATCATCTGGGGTTGTAAGTTGAGTAGTCAATTGCTGTTTCAGGAAGTTAAGTTTAGCCGTGGAAATAGGTCTTGAAGTATCTTCCCATCCTATTTGTGTAAGTTGTGCATCCATTAAAGTTAGCGACCGATAATAAATCAGAATTGTTCATGAAAGTATGGGTGTGCATTGAATGGAATTGTTGTTGCATAGAGGAACTGTTACGTCATAGACGTTTTGGTCCTCCGCAGGAGTCACCCATCTCGAAAAATTTAAATAAGTTCTCGCAGGAATTTCTGTGTGGGGTGCGGGGTTTCCGCACAGATGTCTGTCAGGAGGAAGTTCTTGCACAGACGAAAAATAATAAGAACTAAAAAGAACTGATCTGAAAAACGATGACGTGAACCCACTCCTTGGGTTGAGAAAAGTTGCTCGCCTCAAGCCACACACTCACCAACGATGAAGAAACTCCAACCAGGGCAACGGAAGAAACACGTCTCTTCAGCACAGAAGACACAAAACCTCCTCTCGCTCCTTCTCAGGCTCACCCTCAAGAAAAAATCTTTTATAAGAGTGTATATTGTACATTTTATATTATACATTTTATATTATATTATATACGTAATACTGCATTGATTTTTGCGGAATTTGGTTACGAATTGTATTATGCATTTTTGTTAAAATCCTACTCCCATTTCGATTACAATTTTTCTATACTTGTGCTTGTAAAAATAATAATAAATAAATGAAACGCAGAAGTATTGGTTTTATAGAAAATTAGAAGAAAAAAAAATGACGGCTCAAAGGAAGCTATGCTAATGAGTGTGCTTAGGCAGGTGTGGAATGTAAATCAAACCCTGATTAAAAATTTTCTTCTTTAAAATCTAACATCCGAGCATGATCAAATAAAAAGGGTTGGGTTGTTTTAACTCTAAATTTCACGTTTTTGCATGCAATGATCTAAATGGCCATGTCACAAGGACTCACAAGGGAGAAGAGAAGGTTGGGTTGTTTTTACCTCTGAACGGCACTTTTTTGCACACCATGGGCTAAATGGCCAGGTCACAAAGACCCTGAAGGCTCAGAGAAGGTTGGGGGAGGAGACCCACTGAACAGCTGTTGGGAGACAGATGGTAGCTTCCCGTCAAGGCCATCCAGCATGTTCTTTAACGTGCACAGGGTATGTCTCTGCCGCATACGGAGCCATGGCTTAACCGTCCGGTGGTATAGACCGGTGGTATAGACGGTGGTATAGACGGTGGTATAGACCACCGTCCGTCGGGTGGGACACCCGACGGACGGCCGCCTTTCCAAGCCCATCGGTGTCCCCTATTGACAGTAGGCAGGGCGGGAAGTTTTGCAGAAATAAATCTCAACGCTGACCCAGGTGGGACTCGAACCTGTGAACTACAGATTACGAGCCTGGCGCGCTACCGACTGAGCCACCTCCGCCCCAGAGAAAGTTGGGAGACGGGGGATCCACTAGGCAACTGTTACGAGACAGAAGGTAGCCGCCCGTCAAGGCCATCTAGCGTGTTCTTTAGCATGCACAGGGTATTGCTCTCCTGCACGCTATGGCACGGCTTAACGTCCCATCCAAAAGGTGACATCCTATTCCCAGTCCATGAGTTTCCATTTCTGTCCGTTGGCAGGGTGAGGATTTAGCTCGTTTACGAACTCAAGGCAGCAGATTGTGGGCTAACATCTGAAGATTCATTTTTAAGCAATTTTTAATTTATCAGTTTGCATTAACAATATATTGAAAACATTTTCAAACTTTCCCCACGTGACTAAGACATTGCTTCGAGGTTGGAATATTTGAAATAAATTTCTAAACTTCTTAACTTTTAATGCTGCTTTTTGAAAAAAAAATATTACTAGAAAAATGCTTTGAGATTGTAGAATAATGCTTAGATTCTTCACTTTTAATTGTACTTCTTCGATTTTTGCAAACAACACAAACATCCTGATCGTAATAATATTCCTAATAAAGCAGAAACAATAACTTCCACGAAACCATTAACTTCGTGATGTCGATTTTATCGATTTTTGTAATGTCTTCTTTTAGTCTTTGCAGATTTTAGGGAAAAATATCTTTAAGATGAACTTGCGTTGCCTTTTGATATTTGAGCTTTCACAACTCTGCAAATAGAAAGTTAGAAAAAAAAACGATATTTAGACTCATTCAACTTTGATGCCAATTAATATCCCGTGTGATCTTTCTCACGTTTCGAAGTTACAGAACTTCAAGTTTTCAACTGACAGAGCTGAGCAGAAGCATTCATTTAATTCTTTTCATTTGTGGATTAACAGGTTCCTGTCAGAGATCTATAAATAAGCGGCTGTACTGAAAATTCTTAAATTGTGACGTGCTACTCTCGAATGTGATTCATTTCCCACAGCTGTCAGTTAAAATTCTTCCCATTCATAATAAACACACTTTAGAGGCGAAAATCAAGATAAACTAATTTCCATACTTTGAACAGCGTTTCTAACGACGAAAATAAACCGTTTTCTTCCAGTCCAATCCTCCTTCTGCCGTTTTAATTGATGTGTGACAAAACCTTACGTCGCCAACAACATTATCGCTTCGTCAATTACAATGAATTTAGATGAAGCGTTTCCCTGCCTCTAATAGCAGGATTACAGCGATCAAAGTGACCGAGCACACTGCGTGCTTGCCGAACTGATTTAACGATGCCATTAACTATTTCCCCTTTCAGAATTCAAATGAAATTAGTGACCGAAATGGAAAGCGCGTCTAACGAAACGTCGAAATTACATAAGAGAGTTGATGAACTAAGAGTGATGACGAATCTTGGTTAAAATGACAACGCGACATTTCTCAGTCAGATTATTTCTTTTTTATTCCTTTTCTGCAAACTAAGGCGATGATGTTGTTACACAGAAAGGCATCTGGAGCAGTTGAGTTGTTTTACCTAGTTACAAGGTTATAAGGAGACCAATGACTCAAGGAAAGTTGGGAGAGGGTTGGGTTGTTTTACCTCTGAGCGGCACTTTTTTGCACACCATGGGCTAAATGACCAGGCCACATGGACCCCGAAGGCTCAGAGAAGGTTGGGGGAGGGGACCCACTGCAACAGCTGTTGGGAGACAGATTGTAGCCTCCCGTCAAAGCCATCCAGCGTATTCTTTAACGTGCACAGGGTTGGGTTGGGTTGTTTTACCTCTGAGCGGCACTTTTTGCACACCATGGGCTAAATGGCCAGGTCACATGGACCCCGAAGGCTCAGAGAAGGTTGGGGGAGGGGACCCACTGGAACAGCTGTTGGGAGACAGATGGTAGCCTCCCGTCAAGGCCATCCAGCGTGTTCTTTAACGTGCACAGGGTATGGCTCTCCCGCATACGGGGCCACGGCTTAACGTCCCATCCGACGGACGGCGGCCTTTCCAAGCCCATCGGTGTCCCCTACTGACCGTGGGCAGAGCGGGGAAATTTGCGGAGATAAATCTCAACGCTGACCCAGCTGGGACTCGAACCAGGGAACTACAGATTACGAGCTTTGCGCGCTACCGACTGAGCCAACCCCACCTCTGGGAGAGGGAAGCTACTGGACAGCTGTTAGGAGACACTGTGTAGTCTCCCATAAAGGTCATCCAGAGTGTTCTTTAACGTGTACATGGTATGGCTTTCACGCTCACGGAGTGACGGCTTAACATCCCATCCGACCGACGGCTATCTCTCCAAGCCTACTGACCAAGGCCAGGGTGGGGAGTTTTGCGTTGGTAAATTTCAACGCTGACCCAAGTGAGATACGGACCTGGGAACCTACAGATTACGAGCCTGGCGCGCTACCGACTAAGCTATCCAAGCCCCAACTTAGTGAAATAACACTAGGAAAAAACTATATTAAAAAAAAAACGCAGGAAATATTCTCTACTAAAAATGAGAATATACATTTTTAATGAGTAAGGAGTTGGAAAAAAACTATATTTTTAAAAGATTCAAGAAAATATATTGATTAAAAAGCAAAAATATAATTTTTAATGAGTACTTTGAATTATCAAAATCGTTTAGTTTTGCACCTAAAAATGTCTGGCAAAAAATTGGAACAAATGATTCAGATTCAGCAAGTAGAATTATTCGTTTTAGGAGCGAAGTTCTTTTACATTGAGCAGCTGGTGGGACGGGCCTGCATTAAAGGGCCGCAATTTCAGTGCCAGGTACATGTACAGCAGTGAATTCGTGTAAGGGACAGCCATATTCTGTGCACGTTAAAGAACATGGTGGGTGGTGTTTACGGAAGCTACTATCTGTCTCCCAAAAGCTGTTCAGTGGATTCCCTCTCTCAACCTTCTCTGAGGCCTCGGGGTCCCTGTGACTTGGCCATTTCGCCCATTGTGTGCAAAAACGTACCGCTCAGAAATTCTATACCCTACTGACGGACAGCAAGACGAGTAGTTTTGAAGAGATAATACTAGCCCAGATGGGACTCGAACCTACGAACTGCATATTACGAGCCTCAAGCGCTACTGACTGAGCCACGGTTGCAACTTTTGTCTACCAGCCTATATAACAGATGGCATTCCCCACGTCGCAAGCTGTTATTTGGCATAAAACTTATTACATTCGTTTCTCACCCCCCCCCGGGGGGGGGGAAATAACTCCTCCTCTTTAGGGTGGACTGAAACTCTCTAGAATTTTAGTAGATGGCACTCCCCACGTAATTTTTGAATGACTGCTAATGTTAAGTCTATGAGAGACATAGCTTTTTATCCGGTAATATTAAGTCTATGAGGATTTCGAGAAATTCAAATCTGCCCACTCCAGTTTTCGTTGACTTACAGCGAGTTCACACATAGTTCATACTCATCCTCCCCTGGGTCAAGGGAACGTCTATGCAGTGTTTGGTGCTTCTAGCTCTTCTGGGGACGAGTGCATAAGACAACAACCAAACATACAAACTTTCTTCTTTACATATTGGATACACTCTTTTTCATACGAGACAATTTTATTGATATGATTCTACAGATGGTTGTGAGTCTATCATACCAATGAATGCCATGCTATTATGGGCTGGTTAATGTTCTTGAAATCTACTTGTTGATGGCACTCCTTACTGGATGTAGGATTCTAACAAGAACTTTGATAAATCCGGATTTGCAACTCTCAAGTTAGGATTTCTGAATGTCTATTCCTGCTAACCAACCATTTAGAAAGGAGCAAATATTCGGAAAGACAGTTAATCAATTGTTGAACTGTTGTACTAATTCTGCAACTCAATTTGACTGTTATGTGCAGATGTTACGATAAGGTCAAACTTTATTAATTTTACCAGTTCGACTGAAATGGTCTGCATTTTCGTACTCTCTCATCATAGTATTCAGAACGTGTATTAACTTTAAAGTTATACAAAAGCAGCTGTCCATATACTAGTCGAGTGCCGTTATTAATTCGTACGCAGTGTTATGTTTCCACAGATTAAAGGTATTATCATACCATAGAATATTAACCCAAGAGAACAATTACCGAGTCAACGGTGCATTGGGCATTATTAAGATGTTTCGTGATTTCATTCAACTATGCGTAAACTAATTCTGCTCCACTAATTCAATAGAGAGTGTAAATGAATTAAGAGATTGTTACGAAAGAATATACCGTCTCCGAAAATTCATTAAATTACCATCGCTCTTCGCAGTCTCGTGAGTCTTATTTTTTTACAATTCTAAATGTTAGTATTAGAGTAAAAATTGTATTTTCGAGTCCAAAGTGAGAATTATTGAGATAGAAATAACCAGTGGCCATTTGCGAGGTAGAATTTAATGATATAGACAAGGTGTCACAAAAGTCACTATGCGCCTAAAAGTATTGGTTGGGTTATTGGGTTGTTATACCTCTGAGAGGCACGTTTTTGAAGAAAATGGGCTAAATGGCCAGCTCACTAGGACCCCGAAGGCTCAGAGAAGGTTGTGAGGAGGGATTGGGTTGTTGTGTGGTTTTACCTCTGAGCGACACTTTTTGCACACAATAGGCTAAATGGCTCAGAGAAGGTTGGGGGAGACCCACTGAACAGATGCTAGGAGACAGATGGTAGCCTCTCTACAAGGCCTCAAGCGTGTTCTTTATTGGGCACAGGGTATGGCTCTTCCGAACACAGAGCCACAGCTTAAAGTTCCATCTGATACACGGCAGCCTTCCCAAGGTCTGACAGATGGCAGACCTTGGGAATGAGATGTGTTGGTGTCTCCTACTGACTGAGGATATGGTGGGGCTTTGAGGAGATAAAACTCAACGCTAAGACAGGCAACTACTGATTACGAGCCTGGGCGCGCTACACACTGAGTATCCTCGACCCATATGAGTCAATAGACTCATAATCTGATGTTCCAACATTCTCGTCCCAATTGCTCCTGTCAGTGGCTGTTTCAAATGGAAGGGGGTAAGTGCGATGCCACCCACAAAAAGGGAACTTTTACTATGTAGCGATTTCCTTTTCGAATATCTACTCTCCCGTCAACGAGAAAGGAGACACCGATGGTGTTCGAAAGGCCATCGGTGTCCCTTTTCTGAACCCTAGTCCATCGGCAGAAATTAGCTTTGCTGTGCGCTTCAAATTTATACTCTGTGCATACTTAAGACCATGCCAGATGGCCTCGAGAGAAGGTTTCCATCTATTTTCTAACAGCTGTCCAGTGTGTCACCTACCACGCTTGTAACCTTTTGAGTTCTTGTTAGATATGGTCTTTAGCTCACTGGTCACACATAACTACAGCTCAGAGGTAAAACATCCTACTTGGCCATTCAGCATTTTAAGAACATACTGAATGGCCTTGACGAAAAGTTTCCATCTGTCATCTGAAAGCTGGCCTACTCTGTTCTGAGTATTTCAAACCATGTATTGATACATGGTACTTTAGACCAGTACTTTTCAAAGTAGTGGTCCATCGACCGGTGCTCAACTAAACACCCAAGAGGCGTGTAATGTTAAATAAATAAATAAATAAATAAAAAAATAAATAAATAAATAAATAAAGGAAGGATAACGTCAAACCAATGGTTGGGTTGTTTTACCTCTGAGCAGCACTTTTAGAAACAAAAAATGGTTAAGTCACAAGGACCCGAAAGCTCAGAGAAGATTGGAGGAAAGGGCACCCACTGGACAACCGTCAAGGCCATACAGCGTGTTCTTTAACATGCACAGTGTATAGCTTTCCCCCGCACAAGGCCACGGCTTTACGTCCCATTCGACGAACTGCGACCTCTCCAAGCCAGTAGGCCAGACCCTTTCTGACCAACAGCTGCGTGGGAATTTTGGGGAGAAAAATCTCAATATTGGCTAAGGTGGGACTCGAACCTTGCAATTGCAGCTTTACTGATAGAGCTACCCCTGTCTCACCAATGGGTGTTATTGAAAAGTTTGGAAGCCATTGCCAGTGGCATACCTAACTGGGGAGGACGTTAAGCTCCCTCCTTTTGACGGATTCTTTGGGTTGGGTTGTTTCACCACTGAGCGGCACTTTTTTGCACACAATGGGCTAAAATGGTCAGGTCACAAGGGCACAAAAGGCTCAGAGAAGGTTGGGGAGGAGGACCCACTGGAATAACTGTTGGGATATAGATGGTAGCCTCCCGTCAAGGCTATCCAGCGTATTCTTTAACGTGCTAAGGTTATAGTACAGGGTATGGCCACGGCTTAACCTCTCATCGAAGGACGGCGGCCTTTCCAAGCCCATCGGTGTCCCTTACTTAACGTGGGCAGGGCGGTAAGATTTGCGGAGATTTGAGGGATTCAATAACATATTTTCTACAAATATCCTAGAAAATTTGAGACTCATGCACGCCAAGCCACGTGCCATTAGACTCAAACATTTTCAATTCCTCTTCTCATTCATTTGAAATTTCTGAGTATGCTACTGGCATGCAATGAGCATCCGGTTAATCACGATGTGTGTTGATTAATCCAATAAATATACAAGGAAATCCTTAATAACACTTATTTTATACTGATTACGATGATCTCTGCTTCGTACGATTGTATCTTAATAATCTACTTAGTTTCCTCATTAACCATTTTGAGGTCAGCTACCTTTCCGTTCCTCAGAACTGACCATGAGAAAGGACGCAAGCAGAATTTTTTTGGTTTTACCTCTGAGCGACACTTTTTTGCACGCAAAGGGTAAATATGGCCCTGTCATAAGGACCCCAACGGTTCAGAGAAAGTTAGAGGAAGAAGATTCATTGGACAACTGTTAGAAGACAGATGGTAGCCTCCCATCAAGGACATCCAGTGTAATCTTTAACGTGCACACAGAGCCATGGCTTAACGTTCCATCCGACGGACTGCGGCCTTCCCAAGCTCCTCGGTGTCTCCCTCGGTGTCCCCTTTCTGAATAATAGTAGGGCAGGGGTCTAGCGGAGATTAAGCTCAATGCTAACATAATTGGGACTTTAACATGGAAACTGCAGATTACGAGCCTGGCGCACTACCAACTAAGCCAACCCCAGCACTCTCAATAAATACAAAATTGGAATTATTAATTATTTATTTATTAATAATTGCAATGAACAACTCGTTTCAGATTAATAAGTAACTTCATAAGTTTCACAATATGCAGAGACCTAAACTTGTGAAACCTTTTTGAAATAATACGCAATCACACTCAGGACAGAGTTGGGTTGGGTTGTTCTGAGCGGCACTCTTTTGCACACCATGGGCTAAATGGCCAGGTCACATGGACCCTGAAAGCTCAGAGAAGGTTGGGGGAGGGAACTCACTGGAACAGCTGTTAGGAGACAGATGGTAGCCTCCCGTCAAGGCCATCCAGTGTGTTCTTTAACGTGCATGAGGTATGGCTCTCCCACACACGGTGCCATAACTTAACTTCCTATCCGACGGACGGCAGAATTTCCAAGCCCATCGGTGTCCCTTATTGACCGTGGGCAGGGCGGAAAATTTGCGGAGATAAATCTCGACGCTGACCCAGCTGGGACTCTAACCTAAGAACTACAGATTACGAGCCTGGCGTGTTACCGGGTGGCTCAGACGGTGAGCCACCCCAGTCCCAATCAGCCGACTGATCCACCCCCGCTCTACTCAGGACCGAATCTAAGGAGTAGGGGGTGGCCAAAGGGATAAGCCCCCCTTCCCCTTTCAAAATGCGAGTAAGGGTAAAAGAGGCAAAAAAATATTAAACTTATTTATATTTCATGCTTCTTTCAAGAATTTTTTTAAAAACCCATAAAACGGAGGTGGAAATGTTATACTTCATTGGAAATCAAGTGTCTTGCCCCCCTCCCTTTACATTTTTTCCACTGATTGTATTTCTTGCCCTCCTCCTTGATATTATTCTAGATCCGAGCCTAAGCACAGATATGCACTGTTGCTGATATGCATTGAATATCGGTGAGATTTGTTGGGATCCCACCCGGATAATGACAATTTTCTCATTAAATTTATTCAACTACTATTTCCTGCTTAACTACATTATTCAGAATAAAACCAAAATAATGTGAATCTGAAATCGTTAAGCTCCTGTCTGTCTTTCAAAATTGATATCGAAATATCAAAAGGTCTTTGTAATGTAATAAAGTCATTCAGTAACATTAATCACCACAAACTGAGTTTTTTAATCCTCTTACAGACGCAAGAGTAACAAGGTTTCAACACAGTCACTCTGAAGTGAAGCCCATTCTAATGAACACTTCCCTTATGTTGAAAAATTCAAGAGTTTCACTACGGTCACTTTGTTTTCATCATCTCTTAACTACGGTTTAATCTTGTGATATGAATTTCAAGGAAAAATAAAAGCACATCTGTTCAAAATTGCGAAATACTGGCGATAAATTCCCACTTCATGGCGTTGGATTGCATTTCAGACATTGAAGCAACAACATTTACAAGGCAATACTTCGGCGTTTCTGTTTTTCGTTATTCAAGTAAACACAGGCAACGAAACTCACACAGGGCAAAAGTCGTCGTTGAAAAAAAACAGGAAGAAATTGAGACACCGGGAAAAGCTTCTTTTATTAAAGTTGGTTTTGGTCGTTTTGTATCTGAGCTTCATTATTTTTCTACACATTATGAGCTAAATGATCAGGTTACAAGGATCCCAAGCGTTCAACATTAGGTAGCTTGATATAGCTGTTAGGAGACATATGTAATCTTCCCATCAAGCTATGGAGATGCGGAGGGTTGGCTCAGTCGGTAACGTGTCAGGTTCGTAATCTGCAATTCCCAGATTCGAGTCCCAAATACGCCTGCATTGAGATTTATCCCCACTAAACCCCAACCCTTCCCTCGTGAAGAAAGGGATGCCGATTATGTTGTATACAGTCGACTAAATGGACAGGTCACAAGGACCCCGAAGACTGTAAAAAGTTGGGGAAAGGGGATCCATTGGACAGCTGTTATCATACAGATCCCCGTCAGTTCTCTAGGTTTGCAAAGGCAGCCATCAGTAAAATGGGACGTTAAGTAGTGAGGCTTGGGTTGTTTTACCTCTGAGCGGCACTTTTTTGCACACCATGGGCTAAATGGCCAGGTCACAAGGACTCCGAAGGCTCAGAGAAGGTTGGGGGAGGGGACCCACTGGAACAGCTGTTGGGAGACAGATGGTAGCCTCCCGTCAAGGCCATCCAGCGTGTTCTTTAACGTGCACAGGGTATGGCTCTCCCGCACACGGGGCCACGGTTTAACGTCCCATCCGACGGACGGTGGCCTTTCCAAGCCCATCGGTGTCCCCTACTGACCGTGGGCAGGGCGGGGAATTTTTGCGGAGATAAATCTCAACGCTGACCCAGCTGGGACTCGAACCTGGGAACTACAGATTACGAGCCTGGCGCGCTACCGACTGAGCCACCCCCACCCCAGTAGTGAGGCCGTGTGCAGGATAGACATACCCTGAGCACATATTAAAGAATACGCTTGCTGGAGGGGAAAATTTTTTTAGTTTTATAAATAAATTTCAGAGAGCTAAGATAATTTTTAAAAAAGGAAACATTTTTCACTACTAAAAAAATGCAAGACAAAACATTGAAAAGATTAGCAATAATTGTTCTAGCAGTACCTGCAATTCAAGTATCTACAGAGCGTTTTTTTCCATGCTCTCTGACAAAAGAAACAGTTTGGATTGAAAAATATTAGAAGACATTTTGTTTATAGTGATGAATAAAATAGTAGAATAACATTTATTGTATTATATTAATATTTTTGAATGAATTTCTTTTTTTTTTTCAATTTTCGTCGACTCTGCGTTAGATGTTAATAATTCTGACAATAAATTTCACTTTTTTTTAATTTCCTCGATTCATTTTAGCAACTTGTTTTAAAAAAATCTGCAAACAAAATTTATTGTAGTATTAAGAATTACGATTGCATACTTATACTCAGAAATGTTTGTTAATAATGCTCCATTTTATTCTGAACAATTCCTAGATATTTGGTGTAAATTTATTCAGTCATGGACGTATTCAGGGACATCCCTCTGAATAACGTTATGGTGCAATCCATTGCATACATATCAAATAAAAATTGTGACAGATTTTATTATTTTGTATTTGCACTAAACATATTTTGAAATAACGTTAATGATAACGAAATTTAAATTTTGCTGTAACGAAAAACGTAACAAAAAATGATGCTAAAGCTTTTAGCTGTAGCGAAAAACGTAACGAAGCGTTTTTCATTTCGTTTGACAACACTGTTATCATCTTTCTCCTAATATCTGTCTAATGGATCCCTTCTCCCAACCTTCTCTGAGTTCGCAGGGTCGCTGTGATCTGCCCATTTAGCTCCTTGTGTGCAAAAAAGTGCCGCTCAGAGGTAAAGCAATCGAACACATCAAGCTATGTAGCGTGTTCTTTAAAGTAGAGAGGACATTCGACGGACGCAGCCTTTCCAACTCCACAGGTATATCTTTTATCAACGAAGACAGAGATTTATCGCTAAATATCTCAATGCACTTACAATGGTGATTTGAACTTGGAAACAGAAGATTACCATCATAATGCACTACTTGCTGTTTCAACTCCGGCCCCTGGACAGGTTATTGTATAATCAATCTAGTATTAATTCTTCTCCTTGAAAAACTTTGATATTATCTAGTAGAATCCCAAGGATTTGGATTATCTAAAGCAGTGGTTTTCAACCTTTTACGCTTCACCTCCCCTGGAAATGTGTATGTAACTGGCGTACCCCTTGTATAGATGGGGCTCAGTCGGGAGTGGTTCAGTCAGTAGCGCGTCAGGCTCGTAATCTGTAGTTCCCAGGTTCGAGTCCCAGCTCGGTCAGCGTTGAGATATATCTCCGCAAATTTCCCGCCCTGCCCACGGTCAGTAGGTGACACCGATGGGCTTTGACAAGGCCGCCGTCCGTCGGATGGGACGTTAAGCCCTTGTCCCGTGTTCGGGAGAGCCATACCCTGTGCTCGTTAAAGAACACGCTGGATGGCCTTGATGGGAGGCTACCATCTGTCTCCCAACAGCTGTTCCAGTGAGTCCCCTCCCCCAACCTTCTCTGAGCCTTCGGGGTCCATGTAACCTGGCCATTTAGCCCATGGTGTGCAAAAAAGTGCCGCTCAGAGGTAAAACAACCCAACCAGTTATAGATAAATAAAATTATAGTTATAGTATAACAATGGTTATTTTTACTTTGTTACTAGATCTAGCGGCTTTTGAGCTCCCACGGCGTAGCCCAAAAAATTTTACCGATTTGAGAACGGTAAGAACCCCTAATCTAAAGGATTAATTTTATCTCGTTTCCAAAAAAAAGAGATAATATTTTCGCTTTGTCGTCTGTCTCTCCATCTGTAGATTATACAACTTTTTACTTTTAGAGATAAAAAAAAATTCTTTTTTTGTCAGCTAGGTATTGATGAAATATTATGATTCGTACTTTTCGAATCCCCCAAAAACTACAATTACGCCCTCTAACAGTAGAAAAAGTTCAAAATTGCAAACTTTAAATGAATATTATCAACCATATATTTATGCCAGGGGTGGGCAAATAGGGGTGCGCGGGCCACATTCGGCCCGCTAAGAGTTTTTTGTGGCCCGCCAAGACAGTCAGAAAAATCCGCCTTGAACCGAGATTTCCTTCCCGTGCGCGACCGAAGATTCGTCTCGTATTTTCCACTAGGACGGCCACGTCAATGCGCATGCGCAGTGTAGATTCGAAAACAATTGCCCACCCCTGATTTATGACAAAAATTGAAAATTTTGGTGGTGAAATGTGAAGATCACGAGGTTTCCATTGGTAACAATGGGTTGGCCTCTTATCCCTAGGGTGGGTGCGAAAATTCAATTTTTTTTGTTTCGAGATATACTTGAATTTTTTTAATTCTATTTGTATTAATGAATTTCGATTTTATTTAGTTCGATTTGTATTTCGCATTTTTCAAATTCTTAGCTAGTTTATTTACATCGTTAAAGGTCATTAAATATGGGAAAAGGCTAAACTTTTACGCATTTTGGAAGTGATATTTTTAAGGTACGAAAATGAAATTTCGGTGGTACAATGTGAAGAAATATTCCATTGACAGCCTCAAAATTCCTCTTTTTTCAGAAATGTGTGAGAAAAACAACTCTTTAATTTTAAGGAATAAAAGGCAAATGCTTTTCATGTGTAAATTTACCAATAAAACACCAGAATTTCCTTTTTCGCCATTCATACATTATTTCGCATAAAATTTTTAAGGAGTGAAAAAGTTGGTAAACAAAACACTTCATTCTCTTTGAAAACAAGATTCCGATATGGGCCAAGGCAGGTTCGGTTACTTTTCTTTGAGAGGCATTTTTTTTGCACACATTGGACTAAATGGCCAAGTCACAAGGACCCCGAGGGCTCAGAGAAGGTTGAGGAAGGGTACCCACTGGATAGCTGTTAGGAGGCATAGGGTAGCATCTCGTCAAGGCCATCCAGCATGTTCTTTAACGTGCACAGGTTATGGCTCTTCCGCAACCGAGACCTAGACTTAATGTCCCATCCGACGGCTGCTTTTCCAAGCTTATCAGTGTCCTCTACTGACCGTGGGCAAGACTGGGAGCTTTATGGGGATAAATCTCAACGTTGTCCCAGCTGGGACTCGAAACTGGGACCTACAGATTAAGAGGCTGGCGCTCTACTGACATCTCCTAACATCTGAACAGTGGATCCTCTTCACCAACCTTCTCTGAACGTTTTGGGATTTTTGTGACCTGGTCATTTAGCTCATTGTGTGCAAAACCGTGAGGTTCAGAGATAAAACAACCCAATGAATACAAAAATTATTGTATTCATAAATTTGTTTCATCTTTAGTGTAATACTTTGCTTTTTTTTTTGGGGGGGGGTCAGCTCCCCTAAAAAATTCTTTTTGCAGGGACCACGAGGAAAAAAGTTTCAAACCCCCTAATTAAAGATTATTTTTTTTCATATTTCGTTTCATCCACAGAAACCAACAACGTTATACTGAATCATTTGCTTTTAATGTGTAGTTGGTCTTTTTTTTTTCCAAGTACGCAAAGGAATTTTTTCTTTCGGTCTCTTTTTGATTTTACTCAAGAATTGCTACATTCAGATTCGTTTCGGTTGTTACATATGTTCTCACATTTTCCTTTCCGCAATCGGTTAAACGAGCATGTCAGCAGTAACCTAATAACTTCTGGAAAATATTAAAAGGAAAAACCCTCTAGAATACTGATGATTCAAGTGCAGCACACCACAATTACCACCAAATAAGTATTGCTCACCTACCATCATTTATCACTCACACGCCTGTTGCAACCATTAACTACACACTATGCCACTTAACTAATAACTCACATGCGTCCTAGGATCATTCACCATTCACTTACACGGCACTTACGACCAATAAGAAGCATCAAATTAAGAGTTCTCGGAGCTTGAGGCAAAAAAAAAGAAAACTCTCCAAATAACAGATTCACAGAGGGACCTTCATCTACATTGCCCACCCTCTAACTCCCCATCTCCCCTTAACTAAATGCCCACAGAGGACCGTAAAACGATTTTATTGAATTGTGTTCATTATATTGTTTAAAAACAGATTTCCTATAAGTATATGGATGATATTAAAAAATGAGTCGAATACAGATGTACATACGCGTTTCCTCTAAAGTCCCCCTTAGTATGAGTTGGGTTGTTTCACTTTTAAAGCTGCCCTTTTGTGCACACGATGGGCTAAAAGGCTGTCATAAGGACCGTGGGGCAGAGAAGAAGTTGGAAAGGAGGATCCACTGGACAGCTGTTAGGAGACGATGAAATCCTTCCATCAAATGTTATCCAGCGTGTTCTTTAATGTGCATCATGTATGGCTCTCCTGCACACAGAGATATTTCGGATTCATTTACCTCAGAGTGGCACTTTTTTGTGCACAATGGGCTAAATGGCCAGGTCACGACAACTCCAAGGGCACAGAGATGATTGAAGGAAGGGGACCCACTGGACAGCTGCTAGGAGGCAGATGGTATCCTCCTTTCAAAGAAATCCAGCGCGTTTTTTTTTTCCTTTTGCATGGTATGACTCTTCTACATACGGCGCTACGGCTTAAAGGCCCATCCGACGAACGGCAACCTTTCCAAGTCCATTGATATCCCATCCGATAGTAGGCAGCCTTTCCAAGTCGATCGATTTCCCCTTTCGCACCAAAGGCAAGATAGGAGTTGGCGGAGATAAATCTCAACGCTGGCCCAGATGGGACTCGAACCTGAGAATTTCAGATTACATACCTAGCGTGCTTCCGACTGAATTCCCCTGCACACGGACCACCTCCCTAGCCTATATTAGTCACTGATGAGCGTTTTATCCGCCCCGTCACGAATGATATTTAATGCACGTTACATTAAGTAGGAATTTCGTGTAAAACGATATGTTTCACTAGAATAAAATATTGATTTTTATTCGGGCCATTTTTTTAATATTTAAGAAGCTATCTTGAGCAGTTGTTCTCAAACTTTTATACTTCACGTACCCCCTGGAAATGTGTATGCAACTGGCGTACCTCTTGTATAGATAGATAAAACTATAGTTATAGTATAACAATGGGAATAAAATAAAACATATATATACATATTAAATTTTGTATTCATAAATTACATATATCGATAAACACAAAAAAATGACATTTTTGCACAGAAGTGTTACCAATTTAGCGACTTTGTTACTAGATCTAGCGACTTTTGATCTCTCACGGCGTACCCCAAAAATTTTTACCGCGTACCCCACGTTGAGAACCCCTAATCTAGAGGATTTATAACGTTAAACTAGAAGAATATCATACATCTTCTGGAGAATATGAATTATCCATTTTCAAGAAGAAGGAAGGTTGTTATTTTTCGACTTTTGCACCTCTTACTGTGGAAATTCCAACTAATGGGTGATTCTGAGGATAAAAATTTGTAATATTTTGTTCCAATCCAAATCTTATATATAAAATATCTATTCAACCCAAAGAAGAATTTTTCAATTATCTCGTAATACAAAAAATTGCATTTCCCTCTTGGAAGTAAAGAGGGATAACTGCTGCTACCAGTGTTAATCCCTTAACTACCACAACTTTTCACACATTCAATTTCTATCATATATTGATCGGTTACAATAGTTGTTAAAATGTTTTCTATTTTCCAAAGTCAGCGTCTCTAACAGTAGGATTTAAAACTACTGGATGAATCGGAAAACGAGAATATTAAGATTTCTTTAGTTATCTGACAGAATTTTTCACTTATTTCTAAAATCAAAAAAATAAAGTTGGATGTCAAAAGATGGACCGACAGATGACAAAGTAAAAATAGTTCGTTTTTTCAAAACGTGCTACAAAAAGTTTTATATGAGCTCCTTCTGACAAAATCTAAAGGAAGGAGTAGGAATAACATATTAAATTTTACTCAAAAGGACAAAAATCTTTTTTCGTAACATTTCGCTGCATAAATTTGTGCTTTACGTTATCGAAGTCAGTCTGAAGTGTCAGCTCGCTTTCAATAACAACCAAACGCCGAAAGAGAGTTCGCTCTGACTTCACAATACAGTAGTTGATCTGTTATATCTTTTAAAATCTTTCAAGTATCGGAAACGAAGTCTGCCGAGCTTTTTGTGACATTGATAAAAATTGACTTGAACAGCCGTATCGATATTAAAAAAATCATCTGGGTTCGAATTCACCCTTCTGCTTAGGTCTCGCCTTCCTCACAGATCGGGGCGGGGGTGGCTCAGTCGGTAGCGCGCCAGGCTCGTAATCTGTAGTTCCCAGGTTCGAGTCCCAGCTGGGTCAGCGTTGAGATTTATCTCCGCAAAATTCCCCGACCTGCCCACGGTCAGTAGGGGACACCGATGGGCTTGGAAAGGCCGCCGTCCGTCTTATGGGATGTTAAGCCGTGGCCTCGTGTGCGGGAGAGCCATACCCTGTGCACGTTAAAGAACACGCTGGATGGCCTTGACGGGAGACTACCATCTGTCTCCCAACAGCTGTTCCA
Source organism: Ryuthela nishihirai (assembly GCA_038380435.1). Taxonomy (NCBI): domain Eukaryota; kingdom Metazoa; phylum Arthropoda; class Arachnida; order Araneae; family Heptathelidae; genus Ryuthela; species Ryuthela nishihirai. The sequence continues at coordinate 38,249,770 of JAWZYU010000018.1, read as the reverse complement.
GTGGGTCCCCTCCCCCAACCTTCTCTGAGCCTTCGGGGTCCATGTGACCTGGCCATTTAGCCCATGGTGTGCAAAAAAGTGCCGCTCAGAGGTAAAACAACCCAACCCAATCCTAATCATTACGTTGTTTCTGTCGATATTCCCTTGCGTGGCCCCCCCGATAGGGGACCACCTTGTCGTGGTGGGGGGGCCTAGGGCCCAGCAACCCGGCTGAGGAGGCATTGCCGGTCGGGATGATCCCTAGCTGGAGCAGGCCAGAGGATTTCCCGGCTGTAGGGTCCACCAGCTGGAGCATTCCAAGGTTTTGCCGGTTGGGGTGGTCCCCGGCTGGAGCATTGCTGAAGCCACCCGAGGTTGAAGACGCTGCTGGCCGGCTTGATTGCCGGTCGGATGGTGACGGCGTTGGAGACCTCACCTCTCAGGAGACCTGTGTGGTCTGTTCGACGGCTCTGCCGAAAGGCACGAGCTGTCAAAAAAAAAGTCTGGGTCTTACTAAGAGTCTCCACCCCGGGTGCCGATCGAGCTTGGATCTTTATATCCTTGCACATTTGCAAACCGGGGAATAGATTCAAGTAAGGTTTCTTCCGGTGGTCAGCTTTCCTTCTATAGGACTGCTGCCATGTGAGGCCGGGGTTGAGGTGCGCCTATAGGGCGTATTCCTTGCCCCCGGCTCTAGATGGTCATGGCTTTTCATAACCAGGTAGTGCTGTACAAGCGGAACCGGGAATTGCCGTGGTTGCATAAGATCGCAACAAAGAGATTCATTCCCTTGCGTGGCTATTTTTGTACGGAGCGTCAGGATACCGAAGAGGTAAAACAACCCAACCCATACAAGAACATGCCCTACTAAGACCGAAGTCGCTGCCTCAGACAGATCTAACACAACACATAAAGGTTTGCCCTGGTGGAACATGAGCTATAATCCTCTAACTACCAAGGCTATCCAGCGTGTTCTTTAAAGTGCACAGGGTATGGCTCTTTCGAACATGGGGCCACGGCTTAACGTCCCATGCGACGTACGGCGGCTTTTCCAAGTCCATCGCTGTCCTCTATTAACCGAAGGCAGGGCGGGAAGTTTTGGGGAGATAAATCTCAACGCTTGCCCAACTGGGACACGAACCTGGGAATTACAGATTACGAGCCTGGCGCGCTATTGGCTGAACCAACCCCAGCACTTAATTCGCCTGGAATTAGTGCGCAGGGAAAATTACTGTACATGGTAAGACTAGCATTTTTTTCCCCCCAAAACGTAGTCCTTTATCAAACTAAGTCGAGTCCCTTGACCTTTTTCTCTTATCACTGTATTCAAGAGCCTCTTCTCTCGTCATCACTTGTCGCTCTCTTCCATTGCATCAACGTTTCAAGTTCCATCCAAGTTTCGCATTGCGCTGAATTTGGACTGAGCAGCCGGATGAGAGAAATCGGACTGCAAAAGTCTTCAATCACGGATTTTCTCGCATGACACGATCATGCAAAAGAATGTCAACATCGTTCTTATATGCGAGACATTCGACTAATGTTATCGATTTTAATGTTAAAGGAGATGACATTTTTAAGATGTCCGTTAAAGTTTAGATATATTTTACTTTTTCATTATTTTATTAGATTTATTTTAGATTTAATTTTGATTGCCTGAAACATGTTTGTAATTAAAATTGCCAATCTCCTGAGGTTAATATTGAATGCTTATTTTCAAAGAGAACGATATTTGACCAAATAAAATATTATTAACCATTTTATAGCTATAAGATTCTCTAACGGTAGAAGTTCCAACTAATGGATAATTCGGAAATTACGATTAATAATATTTTATTAGTCCTAGCCAATGGAGGCATGCTAGTAACTCAGTCGGTAGAGCGCCAGTCTCGTAATCTGCATTTCCCAGGTTCGACTCCCAGCTGGGCTAGAGTTAAGATTTACTTCTGCAAAACTCCCCGCCTGCCTCTCGGTCAGTAGGGGACACCGATGGGCTTTGAAAGCCTGTCGTCCGTTGGTTGGGATATCAAGCCACGGCACTGAATAGAGTCGCCGTTAAAGAACACGCTGGATGGCCCTGATGAGAGGATACCATCTGTCTCCTAACAGTAATCTAGTGGGTCCTCTCCCCTAACCTTCTCTGAACCTCCGGGTCCTTGTGTCCTATCCATTTAGCCCATTGTGTGTAACAAAAGTGCCGTTCAGAGGTAAAACAACCCAGCCTAACCAATGGAAAATATTCTTGTTCTCATCTATCTCTATAAACTTTGCGTCTCCCCAATTCCAGGGGGGTTAATCCCTCCTGGAAATACCCCCTCCACTTCCAGGGATGTAATTTTCCCTGGAATTTCATTTTTTTATGCAATTTTCACTGCGCATTAATTAATGTAGGAGTGATATCGATTCGGCTGTTTTAATTCTGAGCTACACTTTTCTTCACACAACGGAGTAAATGGCCAGGTCATAAGAATCCAATGGCTCAGAGTTGGGTTGGGTTGTTTTACCTCTGAGCGGCACTTTTTTGCACACCATGGGCTAAATGGCCAGGTCACATGGACCCCGAAGGCTCAGAGAAGTTTGGGGGAGGGGACCCACTGGAACAGCTGTTGGGAGACAGATGGTAGCCTCCCGTCAAGGCCATCCAGCGTGTTCCTTAACGTGCACAGGGTATGGCTCTCCCGCACACGGAGCCACGGCTTAACGTCCCATCCGACGGACGGCGGCCTTTCCAAGCCCATCGGTGTCCCCTACTGACCGTGGGCAGGGCGGGGAATTTTTGCGGAGATAAATCTTAACGCTGACCCAGCTGGGACTCGAACCTGGGAATTACAGATTACGAGCCTGGCGCGCTACCGATTGAGCCACAGCCACCCCCCAATGGCTCAGAGAAATTGGAGGGAAGTGGACCCACTTGACAGCTCGTAGGAGAAAAATAGTGGCTTCCCGTCAAGGCCATGAAGCGCATTACTTTTTCTTGCTATTTTTTTTGACCAAACATTTTTAGGTATATAACTAAACGATTTCACCAATTCACATACTCATTAAAAATTTATATTTTCATTTTTATAATTCAAAGCTCTTTTTTGATTCCTTAAAAATGCAGTTTTTTATTCGAATTCATTATTCATTAGAAATGTGTCTTCGTATTTAAAGTGAGAATTTTTCTTGAGATAAAATGTATTTTCTAGGTCATTTGTGGTGATTATTAAAAACTATTTAATTAGCTCTTGACAGTGAAAGGGTTAATGTTTGAATAGTACTAGAGTTACTAATACAGAGAAAGTATTTTTGAAATCTGCGAAAAATTCTTCTTTTCATTAATATAATAGTCATTAATACGATATATAGTAATTGACCAACAGAATCAACACCTAAATATGTGCAACAAGAACTCATTTTACTCGTTTTTTTTTTTCATCTATGAGCGGCACTTTTACGCCCAAAATGGTACAAAATGGTTAGGTTAGAAGTACTTCAATGTAGGTGCAGAACTGGATAATGTGTAAGAGGATCTAATAGACAACAGTTAGGGCACAGATGGAAGCCTATTGTCAACTGCATCTAACTTTTTTCCCATAAGTAAATATATCCAAGCCCATATATTACCTATACCAAGCCCATATATACCTAAGAACCTAAAACTTTGACAAACACGCACAAGCTTTGAAAAAAAAAGTACCGTTGTTTTTAATGTTCAGTCTCCGACAAAATAATATTAACACTTCTACGGTAGTTAGCAAAACCTGTTAAAAAACTCAGTTATTCAATATGAAATTTAAAATTAAACGCGACTGTTCTAATTTACTAAATTTTCTTCTGGGAAACGAATATTGCGTTACTTTCCCTCAACTTCCTCTCCGCGTTTCCGCATCGCGTCCTGAGATAAGAAAAAACGACAAACATCAGTTTCCTCGTCAGAAATTGTAAAACAGCTATTGTTTGCAGTCGGTTTGCTTTCACTTCTATCATAATGTATATTAAAATTGTCATCAGAGGTTGTACATTTTTGACCAGATTCTTTTCTTTAGTTAGAAAAGTAGTTTAAGTTTTATCTTTTTTTCAACTTTATGTCTTTTTAGCGGTAGAAATTCAAACTAATGATAGATAGAAAATGTGATGATTTTATAGGGTGATTATCAGGGACGGATTAAAGGTGTTTTTATTTAAGAGACTCTGTTTCCTTTTTTAAATCGCCTAAATCGACGATTTTACATAAAGTAATTTTTATTATTTCTTTTTCAATTTAGCAGGATAAAGGATGATTACGTATCCTATTTTAGAATTTGGCTCCCATTTAGATTTTAACTAAGGGCTCACACTTAGAGCCGGGCTCCGGGTTCACATTTTAGAACCTGGCTCCTGTTTAGAACCTAGCTCCGAGCTCTCATTTAGAATCTGTCTCCAGGTTACCATTTAGAACCTGGCTTCGGATTTTCAATTAAAACCTGGATTCAAGGTCTTCAGTTGCTTAATCTGGTCTTGTTGATTACAAATGTATATAGCGTATTTAAATATTCATTACACGAAACTATAAATGCAACATCAGCAAACTGTACATATACTGAGAAAACACTTATAGAAAAAAATTATAAAAAATTCAATGATGAAAGGAAAATAAATCATAAAAAGAGAACACAAAAATCACTTTTAGACGCATCAGTATCTTTCATTGGATTGAGGTTGAATGTTTCTTACAAGAACTAAAATCAGAAATCGAGTCGCAATAGTTTGGGGTGCATATTACATACTGGATAAATAAGATAAAATATCTAGGTAGAAAGGGGAATTGAAAACTTAGTAGCAAAATGTTGAAAAAAAAATACATTGTCATTTACAATGTGCCTTCAGCAAATGATGATTCACAGCCTTCGTGTCACGTGACACGAAGGTTGCCAGATCACTAATATCTAAAAGAAATCGTTGCCAGATATTTTTTCTGAATTCTGTAATCAACCATAGTGTTCGAATACTTTTTTGAGCGACTGTACCTCTGGAAAAAAAACTGAAATAATAATGGAAACATTAGACTGTCTTCCGAAAAGTACCTAAATTGCTGTCAGAAAGTAATTAAGAAATTGATAACTGTGTAAAATACAAGAAAAAAACTGATATAATAAAAACTAAAATCTACCTAGAGAAAAATTCTAGATTATCTATCGCAGAATATCCATTTTAATATAAAACAGCGACATCATCTTCATAGCATTGACAAATTATTTGTATTTACTATTATATAAAAAAAAACATTCTATATCTCGTTCATTAACGTTACTTGTATCATCAGCCAAACTGTGCCCGAAACTCAACTGGCATTTTTTCAATGTCGTCTGGAAACATTCTTAAAAATATCTCATCCCTTTAATAAAGATAATTTCGCGATCTAAAGAAAATCTTTTTGAAACGTTTCAAAACAGAATTTTTTTTCGTCTCAATGGATCACGCGAATACAAATACATTCGATAATTTCCTCCTTTGCACGATGCTAAAGAGCCATAAAAATAACTCTTATGAATAAAAAGGAGTGAAAGAAACTGCAAAACTTTTGATTGCCTCGCCTTTTCTTTCACCTGATGCAGACTAGTTCTGCATTCGACTATCCCTAAGGACGTCCAATAACATTTTGTTTAAGGATCTTCGGTATCCTGACGCTCCGTACAAAAATAGCCACGCAAGGGAATATCGACAGAAACAGCGTAATGATTAGGAAGCCTGACTTAAACATAAGAGGGTTTAGACATTTCCTAAATGTTTTTTATTTTGCATAGTACTTCTGGCCTTTAGTTTAATTAAGTACGTTAAAACCCAAAATACATGTAAATCATGATATCTAAATAGTAAAAACACTTAAAATTCGTGTAAACTATCAGTAGTAGTTTTATTTTACCATTGGGTTGGGTTGTTTTACCTCTGAGCGGCACTTTTTTGCACACAATGGGCTAAATGGCTAGGTCACAAGACCCCGAGGATCACTGTTAGGAAACAGATGGTAGCCTTCCGTCAGGGCCATCGAACATGTTCTTTAATGTGCGCAGGTTATGGCTCTTCCGCACGCGACCTACGGCTTAACGTCTCATACGACGGACGGCGGCCTTTCGCAGCCCATCGGTGACCCCTTTTCACCGAGGGCAGGGCAAAGTTTTGAGGAGATAAATATCAACACTGGCGGAGGCGGGGGGTTCGAACTTGGGAACTGCAGTTTACGAGCCTGGCGCGCTACCGACTGAGCCACATCATACCCATTTTTACACTTGAATATTTTTTTAACCCGCTGTACGAGAAGACGTTGGCTCGGTCGATAAGTTACAGGTACGGTCGGCACAACCGTACCTGGCGGCATTCTTTTTACGAGCAGCAAACATAGGCGACGGGAGAAATTGTTTTTTTTAGCTGGTGGGAGTAGGGCTGGCTAGCGCAAAAAGCAGCAAATCTATGTTTCAAGATAGGAATATTTACGTTGATTGAGCCATTCATTAAATAACCGTCCCATGGACGAATGGTTAGAGTACTTGGTTACTGTTTGAAGGAACCTGGGCTCGAACCCGGGTAAAGGTATGGATATTTCTTTATTTGTGTCGTCTTTCTGCTGAGATCTCGCGTACCTTCCCTATGGGGTATTAAACTGACAGACTCTTAACAGACATCTGTAAGCAAGCAGATGCTTGAGAGTGAATTCATTCGTTAATGAGCAAAGTTTAAACTAAGGGATCATGCATACATCATACTATTATACCCCCCCCCCCCCAAAAGGAGCTTATTATTGAATAATACGCGTTAAAAAGTTTTTCGTAATAATAAATAAAAAATACTTCTGACAACAATATAAAACGTGAAAAAACAAAAGTTTAAATTTCTTTACAGTTAAAAAAACAACATAATGGTACCCCTGATACTATTTAACAAATTAATTTTCGATCAGTTTTCCAGGGGGGAGGCAATTGTTCCTCTTGGTCCTCCTCCCCCTTTCTGGCGCCCTTGGTGGCAGATTTGCCAACAAAGTAAAAACCGAGCTAATTAGTTATTAATAGCTAAAACAGATTGTGAAAGGGCGGCAAAATGGCTAGCACCAGTCCTGATGAAAAGCTCATTACCTCGTGTTCCTAGGTTCGAGCGCCCTCTATGCCTATATCAGATTTTCTTTGCTCAACCCCGATATGATCTCAGTTAGAAAGTGGAGACTGATGATTTCAAAACACTGCGTTCCTTCGTTTAGGATTTTAAGCAGTGGCATGGCTATAAGAAACGTTAAAAAATATGCTAGATGGCCTTGATGGGAGGTTCCCATTTATCTTTTAAGAGCGTTCGGTGAATCCCTTGCTCCAAACTTCTCAACGCTATTGGAGTTCTAGTGACTTGGACATTCAGTCCATTGTGTGCATAAAAAATGTCGCTCAGATGTAAAACAACCTAATCCCCTTGGGGAGAATACGAATTCTGTGAGTGATTTCACCATCGGTTTGCTCTGGTTTTTTATTCTACTTTTTAGACATGTTTCTAAATTTCTTTGATTTCTTTTAGGGTCTTTATGATTTGGCTATTTAGCCCATTGTATGTAAAAAATGTTGCTCAGAGGTAAACTCAAACACCCATATATACATACTTTTTTGTGTATTTCCATCTTCAAAAACAAGGGTGTCCATTACAGTTACCACGGGCTGCTGATTGCCCTTTAGCAAGATAGGAGCCGCCCACGGCTTGGCCTCATTTGCTTTAAAATGAGCGCTAGTTTCTTCACTTATTTTGAAAAATTTCTCTCGGACACCCTTTCTCTGAGGGAATACACCGTACCACCAGACCCCCGGTGTAACTTAAAAATAATAATAACGCCCTTTATTGCTTCATATTCAAACGTCAATAAAAATTTAGTAGCCCTTCAAAAAAATCCTAAATTAAAAGTAGCCCTAGTGTGAAAACGTTTGGTAACCCCTGTTATTAAACATAATCTCTCCAACAGTGGAACATCCCCTCCCACACGTTACATACTGGAGGGTATTAGAGGAATTTTTTTTTTTTTTTGATGATTCTAGATAATTGCAGTTTAACTCTTCTTTATACATGGAATCTTTTCTGATGGCAATTGTTCCTTTTAAATAATACTTTATTCTATAAATCAGGATAGTTTATTGGAGATGTTTAGTTACTATGAAAGAGGTTATAAAAATCACGAAATGAAACTTTTGCGAAAATTTAGTGTTTCCAATGGTGTCCGAAGAAATTTTTCCAGAGGGGTGAGGCGAGGGAGCGAAAAAAAATTTTTTCGAAAGAGCGTCATTGCCTTTTTTAGATAACGGGCTTGGATTCTTAGAATAAGTTTATTCATATCTAGGGTCGAGCCAAAATAAGATAATTTGAAACTTAAATGGAAATTTCTTAACAAAATTTTTATTATGTAAAATCCTCATAATACAAGCCAAAAATAATCCTTCAGTTTTCGTATAACTTGAAAAAAAAGTTAGGTTTGTAGGGAAATGACACCCATGAGTGTTTCTGAACCTATAAAATTGTGATCCATTGTAATAATACTTTATACAGCTGTAATCTCTTTAACAGCATCATAAGTGAATCACATCAAATTTTAACAGTATGACAAATGAATCACATCACTCAAATTTTAACAGTATGACAAAATTTGTTTGATGTGATTCACTTGTCATACTGTTAAAATTTGATTGATGTGATTCACTTAACAGTATGACAAGTGAATCACATCGATCAAATTTTAACAGTATGACAAAATTTGATTGATGTGATTCACTTATCATACTGCTAAAATTTGATTGCGATTCACTTGTCATACTGTTAAAATTTGATTGTGTGATTCACTTAACAGTATAACAAGTGAATCACATCAATCAAATTTTAACAGTATCACTTTTATCACAAATGAAATATTGTGTGTCATCAGCAGACCTCATTAGAGCTGTCACGGCATACTGTGATATACGAGTCCAAAATTCCCATTCCGTCACACCCTTGGCATGTCATGTGTACCTCATTTGGCTTTCGCATAATAAGCAGCCATACAATGGAGATGCAAAGTGAATGCTCGAATGGGAACATCCTTGATAATCACGCTTGTTTGAATATTTTTGAAAACGATTAGCTGTCTACGGTTCCTTAATGTGTACATTAACTGCAGTGTGAATAAGGACATTTTGCGGACTAAATCTCTTAATAAAAAGGAAGTATCATCACAGAGATAAATTTAACAATCCTTAAATAATTCTTATTCTCTCCTACAGCCTAAAAACGTTTAAAAAAACTCTCAAAATTCACCTTGATTTATATGAGCACAGAACCCGTGGCCGAGTGGTTAGCACGCTAGGCTACTTACCCGGGTTCGAGCCCCGGGTAAGACATGGTGATGCTTTCCTGCTGAGGTCCCGCCATCCTCACAGGTCTTCTACAATGGCGTATTAAACTGGAAAGCTCCTGTCAGACCTCTGTGGCAAGCAGCTGCTTGAGGGGGTATTTATTTATTTTAGAATTACTAAAATGGAAGTGGGTTGTTTTGCTTCTAAGCGGCACTTTAGTACGCACAATGGGTTAAATGAATAAGGGTTAGGTTGCTTTTCCTCTGAGCAGCACTTTTTTGCACACAAACGACTAAATGGCGAAATCACAGGGACTCCAAGAGCTCAAAGAAGGTTAGAGAGAGTCACCCAGTCAAGACTATCTAGGATGTTTTTTCTCGTTCACAGGGTAGGCATTCTCCCTCATACGGATCATGGATTTATGTCCCATCCGACGATGACAGCCTTTTCACACCATCAGTGGTCCTCTACTGACCGAGAGAAAGGTGAGAGTTTAGCGGAGATAAATCTCAACGCTGATAGGTGGCACTCGAAGCTGGGAACTGCAGATTACGAGTCTGGCATGCTACTGAACCAACTCTCGTCCCCTCAACTCGAAGTTGAATGACATAAACATAAGTTATATGTTTGCATTAAGCAGTAGTATAATGTTTTAGCAGTTTTTATTAATGAAAACCATACACGAAGTGGGTGAGAATTTTCCCAAAAAGTGCTTTATAGAAACCGTTAATATAAAAGAGTACAACATTAGCAATTCTATGAATATGTAGAAATGTTTTTCTAAGCACAATATTATTTTAAAAAATAAAGCTATTTTAGAATAAAGCACCTTCCATATCTCTATTGTACGTATTTTTCCCTTTAAATTTAGATTTTAATAGCAAAAAGTGTTTTTCTTTTACCTGTTAAGGTAGTGATGACAAACGAGGCACCTTAAAAGTCCAAAATTAAACCTACCTTGACGGAAAGTCGAAAAATTCTTTGCCAGTCTATTAAAATATTTCCATTTTTGCGCTTCAGAACCGTTGGGTTGTTTTACCTCTGAGCGGCACTTTTTTGCACACCATGGGCTAAATGACCAGGTCACATGGACCCCGAAGGCTCAGAGAAGGTTGGGGGAGGGGACCCACTGGAACAGTTGTTGGGAGACAGATGGTAGCCTCCCGTCAAGGCCATCCAGCGTGTTCTTTAACGTGCACAGGGTATGGCTCTCCCGCACACGGGGCCACGGCTTAACGTCCCATCCGACGAACGGCGGTCTTTCCAAGCCCATCGGTGTCTCCTACTGACCGTGGGCAGGGCGGGGAATTTTGCGGAGATAAATCTCAACGCTGACCTAGCTGGGACTCGAAGCTGGTAACTACAGATTACGAGCCTGGCGCGCTACCAACTGAGCCACCCCCGCCCCCGCTTCAGAACCGATTAAAGAATTTGTTCCCTCTCTATATTGTTCCAGTTTACAAGAGTAAAACTTCAGGCACCGCGTCATTATTATGATAACAATATGGCGAATTTTAGCTGGAATTAAAAAATGTATGTTCACCCAAGCAATTATTTTTTCGCTTCTGCTGTCACATCGTCATTGCCTAAGAGCAACGCTTCAATAAGTAATTCAGCTTTCATGTATGTATTATTAAATCTTAAAAATCGTCGCTTACAGGAGATATTTAGATATTAACTAAAGCTCTGTATTTAGTTATGGTTTTTTTATATATTGATAAAATATTTCTTTGTTCATTGGCAAACCCAAGACGCGATGACTTCACACGTGGTTGACCTCAAAAATAAATTCGTATCGCGTTTCTTGGCGTTGCGAAATTTTTAAATGAAAAATAGACAGTATTTGGCACTGTATGGTTGTTGTGTTTTTCCTTCAAACCATGCAACATTTTGCGTGAACCCGAATGCAAAGTAGTTTATGTGATTATTGGTAGCAAGAAGCTTTAGACTGGCGATTTTCAGAAAAAAGATAAAACTATTTTTAAAAGATCGTGAATTTTTTATGCAAATTTGCTCTTGATACTTACTAAAATGCCTTATTTAAAACTCCTGCTCTAATACAGTGAAGTAAGCAAGGTAAGAGTACACGAATCCCCAAGAGAACTGTTAACGTTGCTTATGAGCTAGGCGGCGAACAACGACATAGCGGAGGTCGATAGAGTTGGGTTGGGTTGTTTTACCTCTGACGGCACTTTTTTTGCACACCATGGGCTAAATGGCCAGGTCACATGGACCCCGTAGGCTCAGAGAAGGTTGGGGGAGGGGACCCACTGGAACAGCTGTTGGGAGACAGATGGTAGCCTCCCGTCAAGGCCATCCAGCGTGTTCTTTAGCGTGCACAGGGTATAGCTTTTCCACACACGGGGTCACGGCTTAACGTCTCATCCGACGGACGGCGGCCTTACCAAGCCCATCGGTGTCCCCTACTGACCGTGGGCAGGGCGGGGAATTTTGCGGAGATAAATCTCAACGCTGACCAAGCTGGACCTCGAACCTGGGAACTACAGATTACGAGCCTGGCGCGCTACCGACTGAGCCACCCCCGCCCCGAGGATGATAGAGGAGAATTGAACAGTGATGGGGACGAGCTAACAGAAGACCTGCAAGAATTTGTCAAGAATGGCAAGGAGGGTGAATTAGAAGAGGAAGAACATAAGGCATCTTAGGATCTCCATAAATTAAGCGAAGGGTTTCAAATGCTTAAAACCAAAAATGCAGTCTCCATTCTCTGTCATCATGTGGTTTCCCGCCGCAATGATACAAAGAACGTCTTTGTACACCTCTTGTTTCGTCACCTGCAGAAAAAATGTCACGATATCCCGACCAAAACGCTTGTCATAACTCGAGCATAAGTCTTACCCTTAAAATGTTTAGGGTTGGGTTGTTTTACCTCTGAGCGGCACTTTTTTGCACACCATGGGCTAAATGGCCAGGTCACATGGACCCCGAAGGCTCAGAGAAGGTTGGGGGAGGGGACCCACTGGAACAGCTGTTGGGAGACAGATGGTAGCCTCCCGTCAAGGCCATCCAGCGTGTTCTTTAACGTGCACAGGGTATGGCTCTCCCGCACACGGGGCCACGGCTTAACGTCCCATCCGACGGACGGCGGCCTTTCCAAGCCCATCGGTGTCCCCTACTGACCGTGGGCAGGGCAGGGAATTTTGCGGAAATAAATCTCAACGCTGACCCAGCTGGGACTCGAACCTGGGAACTACAGATTACGAGCCTGGCGCGCTACCGACTGAGCCACCCCCGCCCCTAAAATGTTTAGGGGTCGTAGGAAGAGGATCAGTAATAAAAAATTATAATGGTCACGTAAAGTAATTTATAAAATTTTATATTTAAGATATATGTGCTTTTAATAAAAAAAAATATAAATACGCAGACACAGACACTTATTCAAGTGGGAGGGGGATATGAAAGCTATACAGCATAGATAGCTTTGTTTTCAATAAGTTTCTTTTATCATGTATAAACTGTTTCGATCACCTATCTCATTGGGGCGGGGGTAGCTCAGTCGGTAGCGCGCCAGACTCGTAATCTGTAGTTCCCAGGTTCGAGTCCCACCTGGGTCAGCGTTGAGATTTATCTCCGAAAAATTCCCCGCCCTGCCCACGGTCAGTAGGGGACACCGATGGGCTTGGAAAGGCCGCCGTCCGTCGGATGGGACGTTAAGCCGTGGCCCCTTGTGCGGGAGAGCCATACCCTGTGCACGTTAAAGAACACGCTGGATGGCCTTGACGGAAGGCTACCATCTGTCTCCCAACAGCTGTTCCAGTGGGTCCCCTCCCCCAACCTTCTCTGAGCCTTCGTGGTCCATGTGACCTGGCCATTTAGCCCATGGTGTGCAAAAAAGTGCCGCTCAGAGGTAAAACAACCCAACCTATCTCATTCACCTTCCCTCGAAACACAAATGCTGTGACCATGTTACTGTATGGGGTAGGCCAAGATTTATTTCAAAATTATTGAAAACAATCTTAGGTTAAACACCCCTAAAAAATCTTGGGTTCATGATGATAATGTTCATTTCAATACAAAGTAGTACATTATTGTATTCATTTCAATTATTTAAAAATCTTAGATTCAGTCACCCCTAAAAGAACTGTATACGCGCCTGGGTAAACATAATTTGTAGGCGTTCGCCTAGTTTTGCTTAGTATATGTACAATAGTTTTCTGTAGGGAATCCCAATTTAGGGGAATTTGCACTTAAGCGGGAGAACCACGTACCTAATCCTCGAATATTATTATGCGACCCTACCGTATCGCATTTATGTAAAATCAGAGTAAAAATTTCCATTATCTAGGCAGAAGTATCGTATGCAAAGGAAAAATCGTATGCAAACGCTGTTTGTAAAGAAAGGTATTAATAATTTTATTTAAGAAAAATAAGTTCTTTGGCAGTTTTCTGTGTTCTTCTGTCAGGGCTTCTGTCAGCACAGTGATGAAATAAAAAGATTAACATTATTCTACACCTCATTATTCAAGGGATTTTCAGTTTTGCTTCTGTCTTTTAATACTAGAGGATGGATTTCGAATTTTACTTACTCGGCAACAATTTTAGAGTTTTAATTTTAACTAATGAGATAATAACAGAATTTATATTTTTTTTCTGAATTTTTATTTTTCTTGTTCCTTTTTCTTAAGCGATGGGTGGTTGGCACAACAGGTACCACTCCAATCTCATAACCTAATGTTTAGATGGATGAGGTGATATGTAACTACAGCTTTGCGGTCGGTAGTGAATGGACCACGAAAGGCTTGGGAAAAGTCACCGTCCGTTGAATTGGAGGTTTATTTTGATCCCGAGCACAGTCTGGATGTCCTAGAAGGGAGATTTTCTCCTATACAGAAGATCTACACACACCAGACACTGAATTAGAAACCTTTATGCAGATGTACGTAAACGTCACTTGCGCAGCGTATGAGCAAAAATACATAGTCACATGCATCACCATGTGATCTAGGCAATTATTTAAGACTGCTGCTCGTCAGTAATCATCAATTGTGTTGATCACAATGGGAAAAACAAAGGATTTTTCGGGGTTCGATAAAGGGTTTATTGTGGGTTCCCGTCTGGTTGGAACAACGATTTTGAAAACAGCAGAGCTGACTGGTTTCTCAAAAGGTGAGATATCTCGGGTTTTTAATCAGTGCGGCGCGACGACAATCTATCAGGAATGAGATCACGGTCGTCTGAGAAGGCTTGTACGGAGAAACACGACTTCCTGTGTGCAGCGACTAATCGAAACATTCAATGAAGGCTGTTCCCGACCCATGAAATTGAAGAGGATCGGTATTAACAGTCGCATGCCTATACGGAAACCAGAGATTTCGGGGAAGAACCGGAAAGTTCGTCTGCAGTGGTGTTAGGAACACCGTGACTGGACACTGGAAGACGAGGAAAAAGTCATGTGGACCGACGAGTCGCGGTATACCTTGTTCTGTACCGACGGTAGGCAGTGAGTTAGGCGGGAGCCCCATGAAACAATGGACCCAGCTTGCCTTGTAAACGCAACGCTAGGTTCTGGAGGCGGTGTCATGGTGTGGGGCACGTTCAATTGGTACGGAACGGGTCCCCTGATATTGCTGGAAGGGTCGGGTGTCCTCCAAGGATTATCTGAACATTGTTGCCGATCAAGTCCATCCTGCAATGATGATTTTTTTTATCCAGCAGGTAACAGCTGTTTCATGGACGACAATGCTACTGTCCATCGCGCAAGATGTGTTCAGCAGTGGTTCAGCGAGAATGACAGCGACTTCCACCATCTTATCTGGCCATCACAAAGCCCGGATCTGAACCCCATTGAGAATGTATGGGACATGTTAGAAAAACAGATCCTCTTCCATCAAATCTGATACAGTTAAAAGACTGTCTGATGAGCCCCATTGATAATGTATGGGACATGTTAGAAAAACAGATCCTCTTCCATCAAATCTGATACAGTTAAAAGACTGTCTGATGAATGCCTGGTATGCTGGAGATGTAAAGGCATTCCAACGCCTTGTGGAATCTATGCCAAACAGCATACATACAATAATTCGGCCTAAATGAAGTCTAACTCGGTATTGAATAAAGGCTTCTAATTCAATGGCCAGTGTATGTACTAATCATCTCTGAACCCCGGGAGTGATTGCGGACCTCGATATATAACTCAATTTGTATAAAAGGAAATCTGCTAAGAACTAAAACAACCCGAGGTGAAGATTGATTCAGCTGTAGAGCGCCAGGATCGTAATCTCAGTTGTCATGTACGAGTCCCAATTGTACCAGCATTGGTATTTATCTCCGTTAACTCCCACACTCCTCTAGGTGAAAAAGGGGATACCGAGAGCTTAGAAAGGCCGCCGTTCTTCAGATAAGACGTAAACTCCTGTCCGTCATATTCGACGTAGAATCAAATTCTGTGCACATTGAAGAACATTTTGGTTGGCCCTGACGTGAGTCTTGAAGTCATTTTTTTCACACACAACGAGCTCAATAGATTATAAGGAGGTTGAGTTGTTTTGCCTCTGTGTGACACTTTTTGGCACAAGTGGCCTAAATGGTCTGGTCACAAGGACTCCAAGGACTCAGCAAAGGCTTGGGGAAGGAAACCCACTGGACAGCTATTAGGAGACAGATGATAGCCTCCCATCCAGCGTATTCTTTAACGTGCACAGGGTATGACCTCTTGCACACAGTTACCACAGATTAACGTCCCATTCGACGACCTTTCCAAGCCCGTCGGTGGCTCCTACTGACCGAGGGCAAGGTCGGGGTTTAGCGATGATAGATCTCAATGCTAGGTGGGACTCGAACCTGACAACTGCATATTATTTGCCTGCCGTTCTACTTATTGAACCAGCCTCCTCTCCAAATCACACGGACCCCAAAGGATCACAAAAGGTTGGGAAAGAGGATATACTGGATAGAATTAGGGGACACATGGAAGTCTTTCGTTAGGACTCTTCAGAGTGTTATTTAATATGCACATGGTAAAACTCTGCAGCCTAAGAGGATATGCCTCAGAAATATTGAAACTTTCCAACACATCGCTGTCCCCTTTCTCACCAAAGGCAGCTAAGGGGTTTCAGAAGAAAATTCTCAATCGAGGCACAGTTGGGACTCGAACCTAGGAGTATCAGATTAAAACATTTTATTTTAGGTGCGCAACCGACTCAGCCAGCCCCTCGCGCCCATGGCGTTGCAGTCGGAAAAAATTCAGACATGATTTCACGAAGAGCAAGGATCAACAAGTCGCTGTACCTATGTACAGTTTAATAATCATGTAAATCCAAATTCGCGATTGGAGAGGAATTACTGCAATCTTCACTTTGTACGTTTCTTACTCTAATAATAATAATAATTTATTCCGTGCAAGGGGTTAGAGTAAAGCCAAGGTACAGGTAATTTTTGATATTAATTTAAATGTCCAAGTGGCCTGATGCCCCAATACACTTTAGAAATTAAAAAGAAATATTTAGGATAGTACAAAAATAGAAACATGTTTGCAGGAATTGTATAATTATTTGATACATATAAATAAAATGACAAGTTGCACAGACGAAGAAAAACATATAATATGAAATATCATAAGAAACGTAATAAAATCAGGATGAAGAAAGAAGTTTTAAGACAACAGAGAATAATATTTAATGAATAGGGGAAAAAGGAATAAATCCTGACAAATAATCCAGACAAAGAGCAAAATTGATGAGTGAAAAGAGGAAAGAAAGGAATAAATCCTGCAAATAATCCAGACAAAGAGCAAAATTGATGAGTGAAAAGAGGTGAGGAGATATTGTTGGTTAAAAGTTTGAATATTCCAAAAGGAGTCTAGTTTGGAAGGAAGTAGATGATGATCGACTACCCATCATTCATCTGCTGCCTGTCAAACTAGACAAAATCACCTCACTAAATTTATGATTGTACCATAACATTTTTTCTGATACCGTGAACCGAAAACCAAACTGCAAGAGTAACAATCAGGGAAGTAATCACTTTAAGTTTAACGTCTATATCAAGTATAGAAGAAAAAATTGTCTTGATCAAGGTCGAATACGAACCTACGACCTCCTGATAACATGTCAAGTGCTGTGTTGGAAAATACTGCACGTAGGAAAGTTCATAACATCAATTAGAGGAGATATTGATCGGGCGTGATAGATCAGCGTCCAGAGTATGGCCTCTTGCGTGGCCGTGGATTCATATTCCACGCTGCTCAAAACAATTTTTCCTCTAGATTTCAGATCGATATTAAACTAAGCGTGAATACTTCCATGATTGTTACTCTTTTAGACTGGTTTTCAGTTCCCGTTGAAAGAAAAATTGACTCTCATACAGTCGTAAATTGAGTAAGGTGATTTTATCTAGTTTGGGAATTCCTGATAGTTGATGACAGTTTTGTCCAGTTCCCTGATAGTTGAACATAAACGTCGAAAAAATTCTTCAATTTATTAGGAGAATAACAATTATATATCTCTGGCGAATATCGGGTGCTTGTTTTTAAAGGGAATTAAATTTTTGTCTCTAGCACCTTATAACAAGAGACATTCAAACCTATGGATGACACTGTAGCACGCCAGGCTCCTAATCTGCAGTTCCCGGTTCGAGTCCTGCCTAGACCAGCATTGAGATTTATCTCTGTAAAACTCCCCTCCCTGTCCTCTGTCAGTTCCTTCCGTCGGATGGGACGTTAAACCGTGGCACCGTGTTTGGGAGAGTCATACCCTGTGCAGGTTAAAGAATAGTCTAGATGGCCTTGACGAGAAGTTACCATATGTCTCCCAACAGTTACCAGTGGGTCCCCAAGCTTCTGCGAGCCCTCAGTCCCTTGTGACTTGGCTATCTATCAATACCTATCTAACAAAAAACAAGCAATTTTTAATCTATCAATAACTATCTGACAAAAAAATTAATCTATCAATACCTATCTAACCCAAAAACAACTTTTAATCTATCAATAATCTATCTAACCCAAAAACAATTTTTAATTTATCTCTAAAAACAAAAAAAAAGGGTCTATCTACTGACGGACAGACAGACAACAAAATGGAAATATTGGTTAATTTAAGAAAAACGAGCTAAAATATGCACTTGTCATATGAACAGAATGACGGCAACAGACAACATGAAAAATGTTCAGCAGAAGCCAATCTGAGGATTTTATTGCTTTTCAGGTGCAGCTGCACTGAGATTTTTATCAGCCAAGGTTGTTTCGCAGAAGAACTTAAGGAAAGAAATGATCAGGGAACAATCCAGGTCATGTAAACAAGAATCTTGACACCTAAACACCCGTCATAGATTTTTCAGATATCTTTTTATCCCTTTCAATCCATTTCGCGTGAGAACAATTGCAGCATAAGTCGGAGAACGAAAAGAGAAGTGGATAGACTAAAGATGTTGAAAGAGTTTGTTGAGCTACAGATGTTCAGATTGGATTTCTCCTGAAAAGTGGGGGCGGGGGTGGCTCAGTCGGTAGCGCGCCAGGCTCGTAATCTGTAGTTCCCAGGTTCGAGTCCCAGCTGGGTCAGCGTTGAGATTTATCTCCGCAAAATCCCCCGCTCTGCAGACGGTCAGTAGGGGACACCGACGGGCTTGGAAAGGCCGCCGTTCGTCGGATGGGGACGTTAAGCCGTGGCCCCGTGTGCGGGAGAGACATACCCTGTGCACGTTAAAGAACACGCTGGATGGCCTTGACGGGAGGCTACCATCTGTCTCCCAACAGCTGTTCCAGTGGGTCCCCTACCCCAACCTTCTCTGAGCCTTCGGGGTCCATGTGACCTGGCCATTTAGCCCATGGTGTGCAAAAAAGTGCCGCTCAGAGGTAAAACAACCCAACCCCACCCTGAAAAGTGATCAACACAGGACTAAAAACTGGGATTAACTCAATCGATTGGATTGCATTATTTAGCTTCTGAACTGCACTTTTTTCTATATAATGGACTAAATCGCCAGGTCATAAGGACTCAAAGGGCTCAGAAAAGGTTGGAGAAGGGGGTCCAGTGGAGTGCTGTTAAGAGACAGATGAAAATTTCTCTTCTAGGTCATTCAGCGTGTTCTTTATAGTGCATACTTATGGCTGTCAGGCACATGGCGTCACGGCTTAATGTCCCGTTCTACGGAAGGCGGTCTTTCCAATGCTAACGATGCCCCTTTTCTTACCGAGAGAATAACGGGAGTTAACGGAGAAAATTCCCAAAGCAGGCGTAACTGAGACTCGAACTTGGGAACTACAGATTATATGCCACATCAGTCACTGGCAATCAGTGATTAGGAAATGTCTTGTGGAGGATGATTTTATTGACATTTATGACAAGCAATACTATTTTTAAATCTTTTTTTTTTTAATTTGTTAAATATAGGATAAATATAATTGAAAACTAAAAATTGAATAAATTTGATTTAAATGAAATAGTCTTAAAATGAATCTAACGAAAACGTGTTGAATCCGCAAAGTTTAAGTTAAAACAATTGAGATAAAACTTGTATTTCTGAAACTGAAAAAAAAAATACTATTATTATGTGGTTTTAATAATTTATACATGTTCATTTCTTTGTTACTATGCATCCAGCATTTCGGACAAATTTAGGAACAGTGCAAAGAAAACAGAAATGTTATATTGATTCCAAATAATGATATCAATTCTGCAGATATACCTACACAGGAACGTTATCGAATCAGGTGCACCTATGCATTAACTTTTTTCCCAATCACATGTTCCTCCACACGTTCATTACTCAATAAGATTGTCGCTCACCAAAATATTACCTAATCAGATTATCTTACACCAAAGTATTACTCAGCCAGATGATCCTTCACCAAAATATTACCCAATAGGGTGATTCCAACGAAATATCAATCAGATGGTTCTCCACCAAAGTATTACTCAGTCAGATGGTCCCCCACTAAAACAACCCAGTCAGATGGTCCCACAAAAATACATTATCCAGTTAAGTGATCGAGGTACTTTTTACCCATACAATGAGCTGAACGGCCAAGTGACGATGACCATCATGGTCTCATGAAGTTTGGGAAGTGGATCATACGAATAGTTCTAACACGTTCATTAACATTAAGAGGATAGTGATCTACTGCACTTGCTATGGCTTACTTTCTATCCGACGGATGGTGTCTTTCCCATGACTGTGTCCGGTTAGGCAGACCACAGTTCATAGTGAGGTGGCTCTCCATAAATACTCAGTCAAATGATTCTCCATAAAACACTACTCAATTTTCTATAAGAACTATTCCCATTCCTGGTCCATGGAGAAAACTAGTTCCCCTTAGCTCCCTTCAGTGTTCTTCAAAAAACAATTTCCATATCAGATAGTTTTGCTTAAAGTAATAAATCAGTCAGATAGTCCTCCACAGAATGAAAAAAATATTACTCAGTCCCCTACAAAACATTTCGCATTCAGATCGTCCACCACAAATCGTAATGCAGTCTTCCACAAGAACATTTCCAAATTAAGTGGTCTTATGAAAATACCTAATCAAGTAGTTCGCACTTAAAATTTTAAGAGCTACATGATTGAGATCTTTTTTCGATTAAATTATTTTGGAAGTTATTATCTTCGAATTCTGTTTTTTTGACTATTGACTTGGATTCGAGCCCCGGATAAGGCATGGATGTTTGTGTTGTTTTTCTGCTGAGGTCCCGCCATCCTCACAGACCTACTATGGCGTGTAAACTGACGGGCTCCTGTCAGACCTCTGTGACAAGCA
Organism: Ryuthela nishihirai; assembly: GCA_038380435.1. Classification (NCBI taxonomy): domain Eukaryota; kingdom Metazoa; phylum Arthropoda; class Arachnida; order Araneae; family Heptathelidae; genus Ryuthela; species Ryuthela nishihirai. Next base: position 38,228,773 of record JAWZYU010000018.1, on the reverse strand, counting down.
GCTGTTTAAGGTGTTTGTTTTAACTCACGAATTTGGTTTTGCATTAATTGAAACTTTCTATGTAGGGCGTTTTAGCAACATAGTTATTGAATGATTCTTTCTATGAGCAGCATCTAAGACATAACACGCAAATATCGCACAGACTTTAGGAAAATCGGAGCAGGTCCTGCCACTTCTGTGTATATTGCGCTGACTTATGCATGTCGTGTTTTCATGCGAGTATGAGTAGAGTTTTCGAATGCTACGTGATGTCAATGAGGAGCTGTTTTGTGGTAGGTATTAACTGATTCTGTGTAAGAGGCATACGGGTATCATGGTACGAGTTTCACATCAGGAACGTGCGGAGAGAAGAAGCAAGAATTATTGTTGCTGCTTGCAGAGAATTTATTGCCCTCAAAGAGTGTATGAAGTACGACGTGACTAGAGTTGGACTGTGCTAAGGGACCTGACCTGGTGGTCAAAGAATCGCGATGCTTAGTCACGAATTTTTTAACAGTAAAGCGAAAGTTTACACACAGATTTCAAAATACCTCACACCCTATAGTAACACAGAGATAATCTGAAATCAAACGAAAGAATTGGCAATCTAAACTGAAAAAAGAAACACTGCACTAGGCACGTACTCCGGTTTTTCTTTTGGGGAGGGGAGCAAATAATAAGTCTTGAATAGAGTATCTCAATTACTAGGGCTGGAGCTGCTCAGTCGGTGGCGCGTCAGCTCGTAATCTGCAGTTCCCAGGTTCGAGTCCCAGCTGGGTCAGCTTCTCACGGTCAGTAGGGAACACCGATGGACTTGGAAAAGGCCGTCGTCCGTCCGGTGGGAGTTAAGCAGTGGTTCTGTGTATAGGAGAGCCATACCCTGTGCACGTTAAAGAACACGCTGAATGGCCTTAACGGATGGTTACCATCTGTCTCCCAACAGGTGTTCCACTGGGTCCTCTCCTGCAACCTTCTCTGAGCCTTCGGGGTTCTTGTGACCTGGCCATTTAGCTCATTGTGTGCAAAAAAGTGCCGCTCAGAGGTAAAACAACCCAACCCAACTGCTAATATACTCCACCGGACAGGAAAGATTAAAATGATATTCTACATGGAATAGCACTTTGTAGTTGTATATTTTTAAAACGACTTCTTAGTTTCAGTCATATAACGAGGCTAATATTATAACGAGGAAAATTATAAGAGGTCACCCGTTTCGGATTTCGAAGCAGGTTCGTACAACAGGACAGGATTTCACAGGGTACGGAGCTTTTGGAGTCTATGGACTCTCCCTTAGGTACGTTTCAGGGAGAAACGTAACCTTAATTTTACAAAATTACGGGAAACTAAAGAAAATAATTTTTCTAAAATCCGAACTCCAAAATCGCATTTTTTGTTCAACTGCTCCTTTCAATATAGACATGTCATATGCGAGAAATGCATCACTGCACCATTCTAAACTGAAGGATAGAGATAGAAGTGCCCAAGGATTGGGTTGGGGTGTTTTACCTCTGAGCGGCACTTTTTGCACACAATGGGCTAAATGGCCACGTCACATGGACCCCGAAGGCTCAGAGAAGGTTGGGGGAGGAGACCCACTGGAGCAATGGTTGGGAAACAGATGGTAGCCTCCCGTCAAGGCCATCCAGAGTGTTCTTTAACGTGCACAGGGTATGTCTCTCCCGCACACGGGGCCACGGCTTAACGTCCCATCCGACGGACGGCGGCCTTTCCAAGCCCATCGGTGTCTCCTACTGACCGTGGGCAGGGCGGGGAATTTCGCGGAGATAAATCTCAACGCTGACCCAGGCTGGGACTCGAACCTGGGAACTACAGATTACGAGTCTGGCGCGCTACCGACTGAGCCACCCCGCCCAAGGATTGTGTTGTGTCACTTCTGAGCGCACATTTTTTACACACGTTGGGCTAAATGGCCACGTCATAAGAACCACAAGGGCTCTGAGAAGTTTGGGGAAATGGCCGCCACTGGATAACTGTTATTTCAATGAATAAATTCATTGAAATCATGAATCATGAAATCATTGAATCAAATTTCAACAAAGAACACCCTTTCGGATCAAACAGATCAGTTTTTTTTTCCGTGCTGCATTTGACTTTGCTTTCCACCATGCGACTTCGTAGTGACGTAGAATACTTATCTCAATAAGAAATTTTGCAACATACATTGGCATACTTCATGGTAGTTCGTACACGATTGAGAATTCACAATATTTTGGTTAGGCAGTGTCAAATTGTTATCCATGCAGTTTTGTATTTCCAAGAAAAATTTGAAATAGAAGAGTGTTTTGCTTTCGCAATAATTGCGAAATAATGCTACTTCAAAATTTTCTTGAGTTTTAAACGATTGTAAGCAACATACTCTCGGTCTGTTTACGTTATGTCAGTAGGGAATTCGATTCAAGGCTAAGTAACTTTTTAAACAACTTTTCAATGGACAAGATCAAGATTTCAATCACACCTATCAAAATGTCAGTTTTTATCAATATATTTTTGGTATTTAAAGTTTTATGGAACATGGGATCCTGAATACCTTAGCTCATTCAGTAAAAACCATTTTAAAAACATAGACTATAAAAATACTCTTCCACATTTTAGTAAAATTATTGATTATCGGAAACGTTTATCATTTTATTGGTTTCCTTTTTATTTATTCTTTTTTTCTCTCCTTCATTTTATGTTATGTTATTTTATGTCTATATTGAAGTAATCTTGATCGCATCTGTTAAAACCATATACATTCCCGCTGATAAGCTTTAGCTTAATGGGAATTTTTATGTAAAATAAATGTACAGATGATACTTTGGAAAATAAATTTAAATTTAACTTGTTCTAATTACCTATTCAAATCAAATTTTTTTAGGTCTCGATCTAGAAAAAAAAGTATGGGGGGGGGTAAAAGTATCCTTTTTCCCTTTCTTTTAGATCTTGAAAATATTCTTGAAAAATGCCTGAAATATACTTAAGTTTAAAAATTTTTGCCTCTATTATCCTTATTAGCATTCTCAAAGGAGGACAGGAGCATAGGGAACACTCGCCCCAGATCTGCCTTGATTGTTTTAACTGAAATTGCTACTACTAATATTTCGGCTACATAACTTTTCAAAAACTGAATGAAACTTTTCTCGAAAATCGAAATTTAGATATATTTCAGATATTTATCTTCAGTTACATATTTCCATATAAATCTCATTTGAGAGGTGAATATTGAGTCCTGGATCTCACGCTTTATTGATTTTCATAGATGAGTGCTAATTAAAAAAGAAATAGTCGATTACTGTAAAATAAATATTTTAAAATGAATTTTGCTGAAAATGATTCGTTTCGATTAATAGATCCATTCCAGTTCTAACCGATGGGCGAAAAGATAAACTGACTTCTATTAAAGCGAACATGCCCTTGTTAAAGGTGTCTCAAACATTGATCCCCGTACGAAAATAGTTTTATTAAATTTCAATTTATTTGCAAACAATTGTCCAACAAACAACTTTTAAGAAATGTTTTCGTGCACATTTGTCAAAGTTGGACAACTTTTTAATGTATGTTTACTGTGATTAAATAATTTTTTATAGTATTTGTATAGGAACTGATAATAATAATAATGAATTATATAATATCCGCACCACTCGTGACATTTAATGTTTTACATTTTTTTTTTACTTTATTTTCTTTGACAAAAATCAATAAATATTTTTATAACCTGGAAGAGCTTGAAAGCTTCTTAGTTGGTCTCATATACCTATTGATGGTTTGCTAAGTTTTGTGCTTTTACTTTTTCGCTTGTCTTTGTAAAGTGTTGTATTGATAATGTATTTGATAAAGTATTGTATATTGTGTGTTTATTGTCCTCATGTATTTCTTAATGTTATAATAAATTTGAATTTGAATTATAACTGTACATGACTATTAGCTTAAATTCTTAATCAGAATGTTTAATCCATCGTGTACCAAGGTCATCCAAGAACTGAAGCAGGAACTTGCTTCTCGATGTACGGCCATCACTGAAGACATTTTACTAAGTAATCAATCTCAATATGCACTTAAAATGAACAACTACTGCTGTATCCAACAGTGGCGGTATAAGGAGGGGGCCACGAGAGCTATGGCCCCCTCCAAAAGACCCGCAAAAGTTTTTTTTTTTTTTTCATTTCAACAGCAAGCCAATTTCGTTTCAAAGAAGACAAACCCCTGACTCCTTCAGTACCCAATATGAAGGCAAATGTTAGAATATATAAAGGATTTTGTACTCCAGAAATGACACTTTTCACTACAAAAGCCTTCGCATGTCCATAAATGGCCCCTTCCAGAATTGAGACTTATGACCGCCCCTGGGATCCAAACCGATTGAGGGATATAACATCACCGTAATTAAAGGCTTCGATAAGATATCATTTCCAAGAAAATCTCTGAAAATCAGATATTCAAACACGTGAAAACAATCCACCTACATTACACTCAAACATGTCAAAAACAAAACATTTAAAATTTCTTTGTACGTCACTGTTAGCAAGTGCTTTGAACACTTTCAATTTTCTGGGTGTTGTACTTGATCACAATCTAAATGAAAATCTCGATCGTATAAACCTACAAATAAATTCAGGCATATTTCATATACGCTTTATTTGGTTAAAAAGTTGGTTTTCCAAAACTTTCTTATTGCATTGTATTTCGCATAGGTATATTCTAATATACAATACGACATTTGTAGCTGGGAGGAGATTAGCAGCATAATTTAAATGATTTTTACTTTGTACTTAAAATAATTTTCAAAAATGTATTTTTAATTAAATATCCCAATGTTTTAATTCCTCTCGGATATTTTCGTGATATTTAGACAAATTTATTTTTTCAAAATTATTTTATTTTTACATCAACAAAAAACTTCGTTACCTCAGAAAACTATTACTTTTAACTAAAAAAACCCGGAATACTATATATAAAGTATCTAGCAAAAAAAAATATTTTACGGAAACATTTCTCATATCTTGACCCATTTGCTTAATTCTTTACCTTTGGAATTCAGAAATGAGAATAACTTCATTTTATTTAAAAATAACATTTATTTATTCTAAATTCAGAGGAATGTTTGTTGTAAAATAATCCTAGGGACTACCTGTTACTTGTTGCTTACTATATGACCTAGCATGTTGTTGCCGAAATTTAAATTTTAAATTTTCTGAAGAATCTGGAAGAGGCTGTTGTCCCTTGGTTCCCGAATGAAGTAAACAAATTATGTTTCTTTTTTTCATTTATTTTACATTGTTTCTGCGTGTATTATTTTCTATGCACTTTGTATTTTAAGTAAATAAATTATTATGATATTTGACAATCAACTGTAATTTAGCATGCAAATAATAAACAAGACATAAACTACAATTACAAATATTTACAGTTAATATTCTAATAATAATAATAAATATATTAAATGAACTATTATATTAGAATATTTTTCCTTCGTATGCCACTTTTGAGGCACCTGTATGTGAATCCTGAACAAGCTAGGAGTTTATTATTTACTTTGTTATTGTAACATATTTATTGTAACACAGTTAATTAAAAGCCTATATATATATGTTGATTAGGATCCATTCTGTTCCAAGTTAAAATTATCATGACTATTTTCCGCATGAATAAGAACAATCTGCTGATCAATAACAACAAAAAAGTCTAATGATAGATTTACAAAATTGATCCTAACATGGAAAAGAATAATAAGAAAAAAAGAAAATATTTACTTACAAATGCTATCATAGGCAGATTCAGAGATGCTGCCACAGTAGCTTCCACTTCACACGATTCTTCAGGACCAAAAAAAGCGATAATCCCATTCCAAGACATCTGAACAACGGATTCCGTTCCCAGAAGTGTATCTCCTTTGGTATCGTTATACACAAATTCCAATTCATAGTTGTCGGGTAACAACTGATTGCTTTTCACTTCCTGAATTGCATATGTCATAGCCCCGCTGATGATATGGCCTTGTCGAGGAGGTTTCCCGTTGATTTTGGCTAGATATCCAACTCTAAGAATTTTGTTGGGAGTACTGGATAGCCCGTAATCCTGTACAACAAACAAAAGGAGTAAGAGAAGAGCTATCATCAGGATCCGTTTTCCATACGTATACACCACCAAAGTTAAATCATCACCACTCCTTCGGCTACATCCTCCGTGAATCTTAAGTGTCACCTTCGGAAGCATATTTCCTCCACAATGAGAGGTTGATTTTGCTTATCAGAAGCAGCAGCTCCCTGTGACTTGGGAGTGTGAAACGTAGACACGAGCATCTATCAACCTTTTTCTTAAGCAGAAAGATTCAGTTATAACATTAAACAAGGCGTCACATTTAAAGACATTGGAACCAAGCTCATCAGCACTCCTCTATTGGCACATTAATTTGATCACAATAATATCATCGTTAAACCGACAAAAGATACTGACATTGAAACAACACGGCTCGCTACTTCCTAAAAATAAAAGACTAGAATCCAACCCCTGATCGTTGGCACTGTCGAACACACTGGCTGCGATTGCGTAACATCCTACACTTGTTGAAACGAGTGATGTTTATAAAATGGCACAAGGTCTTCTCCTCTTAGAAGCCGGCACACCTTTCTGATGCTGGGCGCCCCACTGCTGTGTAGTACCACAGTGGTAGAGGCCAACGTAGCAGCGGCAGCAGCATGGGCTGCACAGGGGAAGCAACAGGCTGGTGACACGTAAACAAAGTTTGACCTTAGATAGCATTCCGTCCCGTGATTCGGCCGCAAACATACTCAGCCTGATACACAGACGAAGTGTTTAAAACGTCGAGTTGCTGCGCAAACACTGATAACATCCATTTCCATCCTAATTTGGTCATACCCTCGCAAACGGACAGATTTCGCTGTCCCATTCCTTCAGCCATTGTTACCTTTGGATGTGTGCTCGACGTGAACTGTCGACTCGGAGAGAACGACGCTTCCGACTGGCTCGGGAGAGCGGGAAAAGCGCGCGTTTTGTAGCTGCGCTCCGTGCGCGCACGTGAACGGTGGCAGAAGCCAGCTGGAGCTGCCGACGTCACTGCACGTGGTGGTCTCTGTCGGCTAGTGGTTACTGATGTCAGATTCGCATTAGTAACGGCTCGTGCTTAATAGATGTGTTTGTGTGCTTGGTATTGTTTTATAGCTTGGTATTGTTTCATTGCGTAGTTATACTGTTTGGTAGTTCTGAGGAAATGGACAGCAAATGTTATATTTATTTGCTTTTTTTTAGGCAGTTTATACACGTTCTGAGGAAAAGTGAAGAACGGGTGTTAACGGATGTACTCTACTGCTGACCGCAAGAAAAATATTAAGGTGGATCCTGTTACATCATGTTCCTCTTGGGTTCCAATATAAACATAACGTTTAAAATTCTGTCAACAGAGACATGTGACCTCAAATAGTACCCTAAGGTCATTTCCAGTGATGTAACAATTCAAGTTCGAATCCCAAATGCACTTTTTTTTTAAAAAGGAAGAAGGCACTTCCCTACACAAAGGACGGAGATAACCTAGAAGCTGTGGTAGACTTGTCCTGGTTTTACATACAACACTTACACAAGGACATGCCCCGCTGGTCTTGATAGTCAGATATGGGTTGGGTTGTTTTACATCTGAGCGGTACTTTTTTGCACACAATGGACTAAATGGCCAGGTCCCAAAGGACCCTGAAGGCTCAGAGAAGGTTGGGGGAGGGGACCCACTGGAACAGCTGTTGGGAGACAGATGGTAGCCTCCCGTCAAGGCCATCCAACGTATTTTTTAACGTGCCCAGGGTATGGCTCTCCCGCACACGGGGCAACGGCTTAACGTCCCATCCGACGGACGGCGGCCTTTTCAAGCCCATCGGTGTCCCCTACTGACGGTGGGCAGGGCGGGGAATTTTGTGGAGATAAATCTCAACGCTGACCCATCTGGGACTCGAACCTGAAAACTACGGATTACGAGCCTGGCACGCTACCGACTGACCCACCCCGCCCCTAGTCAGGTATGCTAACCACAAACCAAATAGACTTGTGTTGAGATTTGTCTCTGCTAACGAACACCCTGCCCTCAGTGAGAAAGGGGACACCGCTGGGCTTCAAAATACTGACGTCCTTAGGATGGGACTTTGACCTGTGGCCAATGTGCAAGAGAGCCATATTCTACGTGCGTTAAAGATCATGCTGGGTAGCCTTGACGGGAGGGTGCCATATGTCTCCTAACAAGTATCCAATAAGTCCTTATTCACCCAATTTTCTCTGAGCCCTTGGGAATCTTGTAGCCTTCCTATTTAGCCAATTGTGTGCACAAAAGTGCAGCTGAAAGGTAAAACCAAACCTTCTCTGAGTCCTTGGGGGGTCCTTATAACCTGGCTATTTAGTTCATTGTGTGAAAAAAAGGGCCACTCCGAGGTTAAATAACCCATGAGATCTCTACTGCTTATTGTAATTTCAGGTTCCTGTCAGACCTCCTTGGAAAGTGGGATATTTGAAATGTAGTCTATTCTTTTTCATAATGATTATTGTTTCCATTTCAATCTGTTTGGATTAGCTTTTCAAATCAATTATTTTAACTAATTAAATATACCAGATGTCATAGCTCTTTAAATAATGAACTTTTATTGTTAAAAAACGAGATTTAGCTTCAGTTACATTGCTTTGAATCCGACTCCCTAGGCAACATGGAAATTACAACTGCAATTAGTCTATATCTAGAAAAATAAATAGAATAGTGTGTGTGGGTTGGGTTTGGTTGTTTTACCTCTGAGTGGCACTTTTTTGCACACCATGGGCTAAATGGCCAGGTCACATGGACCCTGAAGGCTCAGAGAAGGTTGGGGGAGGGGACCCACTGGAACAGCTGTTGGGAGACAGATGGTAGCCTCCCGTCAAGGCCATCCAGCGTGTTCTTTAACGTGCACAGGGTATGGCTCTCCCACAGACGGGGCCACGGATTAACGTCCCATCCGACGGACGGCGGCCTTTCCAAGCCCATCGGTGTCCCCTACTGACCGTGGGCAGGGCGAGGAAATTTTGCGGAGATAAATCTCAACGCTGACCCAGCTGGGACTCGAACCTGGGAACTACAGATTACGAGCCTGGCGCGCTACCGACTGAGCCACCCCCGCCCCAGTGTGTGTGGGAGGGGGGCATATATTTGTATCTAGTAGGAACGGATTAGAACGGACAGTAATTAACGAAATGTTTGAACCTCGAATAGGAAAAAAATTCTCTGGCACATAGTAAAATATATTTTTTATACGGAGGGTGTTCAACAAGTTCTTGACAGGTGTCTAGATTTGCACTCGTTCGTTCGAAGTTAAAGACTAACTTGTTTGGAAGCTTCTTTAAACTTGATATTACGTATTAAAAGCAAAGGCTATATCATCACTTCTCTCTTCGCTGGCGGCGCGTAAATTTCGGTTCGCGAAATCTGTGCGTTGCTGCTATGGAGCCTACTAAAGACGAGGAAAGATTTGAGATTTTTACAAGGACGAAGCCCTGATGACGACGTAAAAATAATTCATGTAGATTTATCACAATTATATGGGGATCATGCTTGTTCATATGGCACTGTTACAAGATTGATGCACAAATTCAGAAAAGGACGGCAGAACTTCGAAGACCTCCCTCCTGCAGGAAGACCGAAGGAGAGCGAGTCGAAAGAACCATCGCTGCTGTTCGTGAACTCATTAAGGAAAATCTATACATCCCCGTTCAGGTAATAAGTTTAGATTTCAGTGTGAGAACACTTCATCAACATTTGAAGTGCCGAAAGATCTGTGCCAAATGGGTAGCCCATAAACTGACAGAACAGTAAAAAAAGGGCTAGAGTTGACTAGTGCAAGGAGATGCTGGGAATGTTAGAAAATAGTGGTCCAAACGGTTAACATACATTGTCTCAGGATATGAGAGTGGTTTTATTACAATACATACATATACACTACATACATACATATTACCATGCAATTATCATGCATAATTTGTTGCAATACATTTATTATATATAATTGTATTGCAATAAGCATAGTATTCGGTCCAGAACGATCGACAACAATGTTTTGGTTGCAGAGGATGAACCGCGTTCCCAAATCCTCTGACGATACTTTAGCTCAAGGAAGAGGATATTCATAATATTTTTTTTCATTTCCCAAGGAGTGAAGGCCGTGGACACTTTACCCGAAAAAATGACTATAAATGGCTAATACTGCACAAACCTTGTTTTGCCCAAAATGGTTAAGGAGATGAAGGAGCAGCGTCCAACAAGAGGCGTGTCAAGGGTTCTCCTTCTTCATGATAATGCTAGTGCTCACAAAACACAAGTTACGGCCTCTCTGGAGCAGGGAAAAAAATCAAACATTATTACCTCATCCTGCATATTCACCCGATCTTGCACCATGCGATTTTTGATTGTTCCCAAAAATTAAAAAGAAATTGCTAGGAAGCCTTTTAAAGGGTGCAAAACCATGCAAAATGCGTTTATCCAGAGTTGCGGAGTATGCCCAACAAGAGTACCAAAAAAACTTCCAGAATTGGCGTAATGTCGTTCAAAAAAAATATCCGAACAATACAGTTATTACAGAATTCAGAAAAAATATCTGGCAACGATTTTTTTAGAAATTAGTGATCTGACAACCTTCGTGTACAGCATGCGAAGGTTGCCAGATCACTAATTTCTAAAAAAAAAATATCGTTGCCAGATATTTTTTCTGAATTCTGCAATCAACCATAGTGTTTGGATATTTTTTGAGCGACTGTACACGTCTGCAACTTTGCATAGATGTTGAAGGGAACCACTTTTAAGGAGAGTAAAAGTTTCGCTGAGGTAAGTGCAACGGGGTTTTGTTGTGCAGATGCATGTCCAGAAATTTTTTTAAAGCCCCTTGTATATTGAAAGGTATGCCTACTGAATCGTTTTAATCGTCAAAATCGTGATATTCATTGTCTTGGATAAAAACTTTAAAATCATTAAAATTGTTCAAAGACAAAATTTAAATCTTAATGTTATTTGGAATAAAAAATACTAGAATTAATTTGCTGAAACTGGAAATTTTTGGGTTCATTATAATCGATGAGACACTCATTAATAAAATGAGAAAATAGACATATTCCGTATTAGCATTACATTCAGCCATTAACTTATTTTATCTTGCAATTACAATTGCAACCAAATACATAAAATGTCGCCTATTCTTGACGCATAATTTTTAAGCATTTTATCTTTTCTATAGATGCTTCTTTCTTTATACAGCCTAAAATACCTAAATGAAACAATCAAAGGCTGGATAGCGCTTATTTTTAATAACTATAAAACTGATTAAATGGTTGAAATTACAGTCGAAAGAATTATTTATAGGTTTCTGCTTATTTTTTTTTCACAATTAGAAGAAAAATAAATAAATTAAATTATAACATTCAAATCCCGAAGTCGTCACTATGCCACGATTTCCCATACTTTATTTAGCTGGGAACCTATTTTTTTCGACCCAAAAATAATCTGCAGTTTCCAGGTTCGAGTCCCACATGCGCCAGAAGTGAGATTTTTCTGCGCAGAAATATCTGCCCTCTGTCAGTAGGGAACACCGACAGACGTGGAAAGGGCACCGTCCGTGGGATGGGACGTTAAGCCGTGGCTCCGTGTGCGGGAGAGCCAGACCCTGTGCAGATTAAAGAACACGCTGGATAGCTTTGACGGGAGACTACTATCTGTCGATTCAGTTCTCCAACAGTCGATTCAGTGGGTCTCCTCCCCCAACCTTCTCTGAGCCTTCGGGGTCTTTGTGAACTGACCATTTAGCTTATTGTGTGCAGAAAATGCTGATCCACCGTAAAACAACCAACCAATCTACTTGCTGCAATTGAAGTATAGTCGGACTTTGTCATACTCTAGGTCAATCCCTGAAGTCTATAGATTATTTCATCATTTTGTTTGTTTTTTCGTTTTTCAACTACAAACCTTAACTAAATTCTAAAACCTAGTTGAGACGTAGTTTAAAAAATCTCAAATATTTACTATATTTTAAAAGTACAGCGAACTGTATAATATCACAGAACGAAGAGAAACATGCATTTGGAAGTTAGAATTGTGTTTTAGAACTTGGGCATACTGTAGGCCTCCTTAAACACGCTGTGCCTATTTACCCCTGAAACCTTAAGCAGGCCCTGCCCAGGTATGTTCTGTTCTTCCTAAAACAGAGAATGCTTTGCTATATGTCTCGCAATTCAACACCAGTATGCCTTGACGATATCATTTCCATCCATGAAATCAGATTGGGGAATTATAAACATTTGTATATCTCAACCAGCGCAGTACTTGGTGCAATTTTCTGACTCTACCTAACCACTTTCGTATTGTTGCAATTTAAACGTTACGTTACTAAATATGGAACTGCTTCTATTTTTCTCTCCAGTACCTGGTAGCTTTCCGTTAAATATACTGACGATTGAAATCATCTTTTCAAGGAGGTACCCAGAAGGGCAACCAGAAGCAAAACAGTTTGCTTTTTATATTAGATTTAAAAAAAAATTAATATAAAATCTCATTCCATATAAATATCGTTTTAACCTTTCCTTTTCAGTGGAATATTTTAATAATTGGGAAGCCCTACTCAAGTCTTATTCTCGGACCCCTCCCACTCGAAGCTAAATTCTCACCTCCCCATCCCGCAACCAAATCCTAGTTACGTGCCTGCACCTCTTATTCCATGAAATATTCTAAGATGGATCTTAAAATATAAGATAAATATTGGTAATTTGGGTTGTTTTACCTCTGAGCGGCACTTGTTTGCACATAGTAGCTAAATGACCATGTCTCGAGAGACCCAAGGACTCAAAGAAGGTAACTCTATGAAATCAAAGCTTGTGTTAGGAGACTGAAATCTTGGAACTGCAAATTACGAGCCGTGCGCGCTACCGACTGAGCCAATTCCCCGCTTATTGGTGTATGCATATACTTGTATACGACTACTTCAAGCTATTTCCATTACCGCAAGCGCTTTAAGTTCAGCGATTGGCACACAATAAAATCATTGCTCATTTGGTGACATTATTTTCTATAATTATAGTGCTGGGGTTGGCTCAGTCGGTAGAGTCCCAACTGTGTCAGCTTCGAGATTTGCATCGGTTAACTCCCATCCTGCCCTCGATGCGAAAGGGGACACCGATGGACTTGGAAAGGCTTCCATCCATCGGATGGGACGTAAAGCTGTGACAGGTGCAGGAGGGGAATATCTTGTGAAAGATGAAGAACACAGTGAATGACCTTGATGAGACGCTTCCATCTGTCTCCCAACAACTGTCAATCTTGGCTTTTTAATTTGTACTCCAATACAATAATTATCTTAAATTTATTCGCAAGAATTATATAAAAATGTCTGTAAGATGAAGTCAAAAATATGATATAAATATTACAATTTTGCATGTGCACTCAATGTCTATATTATTAACTATAGTTCTATAGTAACTCAGATACAGAACTCGGTAACTTCTTAAATAAGCTTTTTATGAAAAAAATATGGCTGAAGATTATTTAAAGATCTCAATCAAATCTATTTCAATCTCGATTTTCAAACAATATGTTTCCAATATTTAGAGCTATGGAACTGAAACTTTCAGCAATTTGGCTCGTTTCGAAAAAAAAAAAAAAAATCCGCCCGTCTGATGGGAAGTAAAGCCGTGGCCCCGTGCGCAGGAGAGCCATACCCTGTGCACGTTAAAGAACACACTCGATGGCCTTAACAAGAGGTTATCATCTGCCTCCCGACAGCTCCCCAATGAGTTCCTTTATCTGAGCTCTAGGGATGCTTGTGACCTGGTCATTTAGTCCATTGCGTGTAAAAAATGCGCCGCTAAGTGGAAATCAACCCAACGAATGGAAACTGAGCTGAGTTCAAAAATAATATTTAACAATTATAATTCTAAAATAATGCAATTTATTACAAAAGTATCAATGAAAATATTTATGTAAACTAAATTCAACCAACACAGATGTTCATCAGTATAAAATAAACTTTTAGAAAAACATAGCATCTTATCTCTATTCCTAAAAAAAGAGTTGTCTCCTCTGTAATTCTTACTATCACTGATAAAAGCATAAAATAAGGCTTTTTACAACATTCAATAAGTTACACCATCATATTTGTGAACAAATCTGTAACTATGAACTCTTCGTATAGAAAGGTTGAGATCAGCTCTGCTTGTTCGACTAACGTATAACATCCTCAGCCACATCTTTAAGTGTACTATTCATCCTTCATTTTGTTATCAGTCTACAAACAGGATCCACATTAATAAACTTATTTAACCTCCCGCGAAAACACCAAAGAAAATCATTTTTTTATACTTTAGTGCACAGAGAAATACAAACTACGTTTTCCTTCACACTCTAATTCCTCTTAATACAACTATCTTGTTCTTTGTTTTAAGTTCGTTCGAAGCGGTTGGTAACGTAATTCTCACGCTGAAGGACATGCGAGCATCAAAATGATACATCAAATCACAAGTTCATCTGTCGTAACAATATTTAGAAGGACATATTTGAAAGGGTCATATAGATATTTCTGTTTTATGTAACTGAAAGTTATCTTTTAAAAACTTCATTTTTGCAATATTAACCTTTTTCGCTTTCAACTCAATTCATGGATTCCTTTCACTCAGTTTCCAGATTGTTCCATTTCCTTAGACACGTTTCATTTTATGCCCCAAATCCTATTTTTAGCTGGAACGCCTCCCACTGTTTCCTTTCCAGCTGCACTGTTTGACTGTTTACATTTGCAGAACTGAAGTTTAATTTTGCCCTTCCTGTAATCATTCATCAGTAGACACTGCTGTTTCTTCAGCAATCCCACTGGAGATCTGTGTTTATTCAGATCTGGGGCAAAGATCATACCAGAGTCCATTACGCAGAACTCTATAACGTAGCAACCATTAGAGTCACTACGATGCACTCTAAAATCATTTCGTCTTAAATTTAACATCATTTAAATAATAATGTAATAACTTCTCATTTATCTTCGAAGGGTAATGATTTAACACTTTCACATTGCATAAGAATTTGCATTTTCATTAAAAAATAATGGAAAAGATATCTTAAGAATTTCGGTGACTGATAATACAAAGTATCTAGCGTGTCCTAATTTTGATCTCTTAAGGAAGGCAACTTTTCAACATCAGTATCCTTTCGATAGCCTACATCTGATAATTCAACTGAATTTTTTTCTGAACTGTAGCCAAAAATATTTCAATCATTTAAGTTTTATTCATAGTTCGTGCAGTTAATTTGTCAACATTTGGTCATTGCCAAACTGGTACTATGTTCATGGATGGGGGAAGTTTTATTGACCAAGTCGTTGAAGGTGACAAATTTTTCGAATCATTAACACAGATTTGTTTTCTGCTTTCCCCTTTTCAGGAAATGTCCATTTATCTCTCTTTTTTTTTACTTACTGTTAAGTATAGAATGCTGACTGGTTGCTCAGAATGTGACAACTACACTTCCCGATCAAAATGTTTAGAGCGACACAAACGAGCAGGAAAAAAGGTGAAATGGGAAGGGGGGGGGGCGGGCGGAGATTGGATTTCCATTGCAGTGTAACATTTTCCCCTTCGTTTTGAAGGTTTGAAAAAACTTGAAAAATGATTTAAATATACATGAGTTTAATAATTTTTAACCCTTACTAGCATTCTCAAATTGGGGGGAGACATGTCAACCTTCCCTCAGATCCGGTCCTGAATGCGACCATATTCTCCACACCAGCGTGAGATAATCGCAGTCCACTTAAGATAAGCCACAGGTTGATACCGTGCTTCTGATAAAACATAATACTTTCGGGCCGCATAAAGTGACTTCGAGGGCGCACGTTTTAGATCCCTGTCCTAGTTGAAGATATTTTTTTTATCTGGGATGTACGTTGTATTAAAGCGATTATTGTGTTCAGATTTACATAAAACTTTGAATTCGTTTAAAAAAATTAAATAATTATAAAACGGCTTGAATTTGCGCACTTTGACATTCTTATAAGGTAAATTCGTTCTAGTGGTTTTAATTTTTGAAGTTATGTGAATTATCATGTGTGTTTTTGTGATTTGGAATATATATCTGAGATCGGCATTTTTTTTTTTGGTTTGGACACAGAAGACTTTTTGCTTTTACAAGCTCATATAAGGACAAGCCTACAAAGACCGAAATCCTGCCTCAATTACAGCTACTAAACAAACAAAATTAGCGCATACTGGAACAGTCACTATGTCATTTACGCTTTCTATACGTCATATGAATTATATGTTAAATTTACTTTTGTAACATCACATATTCGCACTCAATCCTCTTGTTCAGAGAAATGAAAAAACATACAGTTAGTTCCCGATATATGTGAATTTAATTAACTCGTGTTTGGAATAACGCAGTCGCTCTACAGTTTTTTAATATATGCGGAAGAGGTTTTTGATTCATTATTTTAAAATAAAAAAAGTGAAATCCTCTCAAACATCATTAGTTTGAGAGGAACGTAAAACCGAACCTTAATCGTTTAAGTGTTATAATAAATTTTAACAAACAATTTTTATTGTATTTTCAACTTGTATTCTTTCGTTTTTAGCAGTACTGTAATTTACTGTAATGTCCATTATTGTAACAATAAATATTATATAATGAATAATTAAACAGTGAAGGAAATAATGTAATATGAGGTTCGAGGCAGCGTTTCCTCCCTATCAGTCCCATTTCTTTTATTTAGCAGGAGAAAGTTATTTTTCATTTACGCTTTTTTGATTTAAGTGGCCATTTTTAAGAACGCATCTCCCATGTAAATCGAGAACCGACTCTATAAGAAAAGCATTATGATCACTCTAAAGAGTGCTCAGATTTATCCACGGGAAAATATTCTGCGTTTTATGAACGACCTGAATGTTTCCTTGACGATTTCGCGTTCCGTTTGCCAGACGAGTAAGAAGAGAAATACATCCCCTGCAAATGATGAAGATGACTTTGGAGGCTCTACATGCATTCGCTAACCTATTTCTTATTTCGCATGTAGACAATGAAAACTTTTCCAAATTTATTCAGCTTTTGCCAGTATGCACAGCTGGGGGTTTTGTCAAGAAGTTCTTTGTGCGATGGTCATATTCAAGACAAATCTTGAAACTCAAAAACAAATATCGATCTACTCTGTCCTGCGTGAAGACCAAGTTCCATCGAAAACGTTCTTTCTTATTATTGTTACTATTTTTGAACCAATGTTTCCTTTACATAATCTTTAGAAGTTAGAAATCTGTCATTGAAAACAAACACGATTGAAATCTGTGATTGAGAGCAAGCTTTAGGACGATTGAAATCCGTGATTGCAAGCAATATTTGGGCAGTTGAAATTTGATTGCAAGCAATATTTTGGGCAGTTGAAATCTGATTGAAAGTAATATTTTGGATGATTGAAATGAATGATTAAAAAATTTTAGGGCAATTTAAATCTGTGATTGAAAGCAATCTTTAGAATGATTGAAATCTGTGATTGAAAGCAAACTTTAGGATGACTGAAATTTGTGATTGAAAGTAATCTTTAAGATGAGTAAAATATGTAATAGATAGAAGTATTTAGGACGACTGAAAAATGTGATTGAAAGAAATATTTAAGATGATTAAAATATGTAATAGAAAGAAGTATTTAGGACGACTAAAAATATGATTGAAAGCAATATTTAAGATGACTGAAATATGTAATTGAAAAAAGTATTAAGAACGACTGAAAAATGTGATTGAAAAAAATCTTTAGGAAGATTGAAATCTGTGATTTAACATAGTCTTTAGGACAAGTGAAATCTGTAACTAAAAGCAATCTTTAGGAAGATTGAAATTTGTGATTGAAAGCAATCATTAGAGTCATGAAATCTATGATTGAAAAAATATTTAGGACGATTGAAAAGTGTGATTGAAACCAAACTTACGACAACTGAAATCTGTGACTGAAAGCCATCTTTAGGATGATTGAATTCTGTGATCGAAAGAAATATTTTGGATGATTGAAAAATATGAATGAAAGCAATCTTTACGTCGATTGAAATCTGTGATTGAACGTAGTCTTTAGAACAATTGAAATCTGTGATTGAAAACAATCTTTAGGACGATTGAAATTTGTGAGTGTGACCTAACCACATTAATAATTTTGTAAAAATATATTATAAATGATTACAGATATATTTTTAAGAACTAAATATTTTTTATCGATTGCAACCGAAATATAACAAAAGCCACTAGGAAAAAAATCGCAGTTCAATACCTCTCGTATATTTTTAGAGCCGCAGGAAAAGTTCTCTACATTGGAACGAAAATATACATTTCTATGAGCAAGAAATAGGAAAAAATATAATTTTTAAGGAATCACGAAAACATTTTAATTAAAAAAAAAGTAAACTTTTTAATGAGTACTATGAATTGACAAAATCGTTTAGTTTTGCATTTAAAAATGTCTGGCCAAAAATATAGAAAACAAATATGCAAGATATGGTATAATGTTGATTTTTATTTTATGAACGGAAAATGTTTTTCCTATGTGGCTTGAGTATGCAGATATAAGATTACAAAATCTAAATTAAAGTTTGATGTTCATCCAATAACTTTTATATAGCTTCAACAAAGCGAATAAATAATGTGATACCTACTTTTTCTACATAGTTTAGCAATTAAATATAATTGAAAGTAAAAGACTTTCTCATTGTGCTGTTCAGTGTTCATAAACAAATAATTTCGAAACTTTTTTGTTATTCTTTAAATCACGCTCAGTATTTAAATTGAAAAATGGACAGAGAATCAAATATTAATTTCTTTGAGAGCAATGAGTATTTCACATTGAAAATAAGCAACTTAATTATTAAAATCAAACAACATTTTTTTTCTTTCAAACTTAGAAACAGGTAAGAACCTTCCACTAAGAGTTCTTTCCAATGAGGTTTTTAACATGGTCAAAATACGTATGATTGTATTGTTCAAGAATTACAGCTATAACCTTCTGACAGCGGTTTTCGTAAAGGTCTTATAGTTTTTAATCGCAGTCATTCTTTGCTGCTGGGTGGTTTCATCCATAAGTGGCATCATCATCCATAAGCAGTATCTAAATAGCAAGTCATAAGTCTTGCTATTTAGATACTGCTTATGGATGATGATGCCACTTATGCTTATGGCTTAATTACTGCTTATGGCAATTACACGCTTGTGGCAATTACTGCTTATGGCAATTACACGCTTGTGGCAATTACTGCTTATGGATGATAAATCACGCAGTATCTAAATAGCAAGTCATAAGACTTGCTATTTAGATACTGCGTGATGCTACACTAATGCATCGAGACTCAGAATAGGGTTCTCATGTCATTTACTAGGTAACTATTAGAAAACGTCTACGCCATTCACCGGGAAGTTGTATGAAGTAAATAGAAGGCTGGATAATTGTTAGAAACCGTCTAGGAGGCCATTCACTGGGTAGCTGTTAGAACCAGAATGGATGGTAATTCACCGGGTAGCTGTTAGAGACAGGCTGGACTGTCATTCACTGGGTAGATGACAGGTTGGAGGCAAATCACTGGGTAGTTGTTAGATGCCAGCTGGAATGCCATTTACCGTGCAGCAGTTACAAACAGACTCGACTACCATTAACTGGGTAAGCAGTTAGAAGCAGACTGGGAAGCCAATCACTGGGTAACTATTGGAAGCAAAGTGGAAGGTAATTTTAAGCTGTTACTTGCAAGGAAACCAACGTTCATCATCAGCAAATTTTGAAAAAGACTGTATCAGGTTCTCAAGATATTCTTTTGCCTATACAGGTCATGGCTTTGCTGTGCATGGTGTCACGGATTGTAATTCTAAAAGGGAATGAAGATTACACTGGTTTACACGGTTTTTATAACATGAACAATTGTAGATGCCTTTAACTATTTTTCAGGTGCTGATTTAAGATTTGGCCTTAAAATGCGACTAGCATGTCACGTTTTTATGTTATTGGTCATTTTGACTCCTATTAAGGTCCTCCTATACCAGTACCTCCAGCAACTGGGAGGATATTAGGTATCTTACTTTTTGTGACTGGCAATACTGATTGCCAAGTGGGAGAAAACATGCAACAGTAACCTAACCTCAGACCGCCATTCTTGTTGTTTTCATTGTGGAAGGAACACGTACTGTGCGTTGAAGAGTGAATTTTGGCATTTAAATGGCACAAAGGCAGCGTCGCGGATGTGTTAATGTGCCAGATAAGTTTCGTTATGTGTGTGAAAATCATATTTTAAAATCCTAGGATAGTTCTTTGACAAAAATTGTGAAGAAAGCCTATAACATGTATTTTGGATGTCATTTTGGAGATCAGGACAAAATATGGGCTCCACAGGTATGCTGCATTTCGTGTTTTCTGCTTGTTGGCCTGAGTGAATGGTTGAAAGTTATGATAAAATCCATATCCTTTGGAGTTCCAGTTGTTTGGCGTGAGCCAAGTAGTCACTTGTATGATTGTTATTTTTTAACTAAAATGTCAGGCTTTTCAAAAAAGAACGAAAACAAAATACAATTCCAAATGTGCCTTCAGCCATAACGCCAGTTCCTCATGGAGAAGATCTTATACTAACACCTCCAACCAACTGGGAGGAGATCGATTCACATTCATAATAGAAGACGTTGAGGCACATACTGATGCTGACCCTACATACACCCCAAAAACTTTATATGAGCCTCGTCTGATTCAGCAAAATGAACTAAATGATCTCGTTCGAGACCTAGGTTTTTCCAAACAACTAGTTGAGGTTTAGGTTCAAGACTTCAAGAGTGGAATCTTCTGGCCAAGGTCACTAGAGTTTCTCTGTTCAGAAAGAGAAATTTGGCTTTATCTGCTTATTAGAAGATGCAATATAGTTTGTGTTTTTGCACAGATATTTTAGGGCTGATGGAAGAAATTGGAAAACTTATTACCCTAAAGAATGGCGTCTATTTATAGATTCGTCAAAATTCAGCTTAAAAACTATCGTTTTGCATAAAGGAAACAAAAAAATGGTAAATGGCTGCAGCTTGCCATCCCTGATCCTAACCTACAGTAGGGATTATTCCTTACCTACCTCGTCTAGTAGTTAGCTTACCTAAGTACTATGGCGTATCTTTGTGTAAGTGTTTCTATATTGTATGGGAAACTAGGACTAGCTGGAAAAAGCTCCTAGGTTATCTCTATTCTTACCTTACCTAAATCATTTACCACTTGGTGGCTGCAGCTTGCAATCCTTGATTCTAACCCAAAGTACGGATTAGTCCGAGAATATACCTTACCTACCTCGTCTAGTAGTTAGCTTACTTAAATACTAAAATAAACGGACATTCCTTGTGTTTCTATTTCTCATCCGACGCACGGTCTTAAAGTCTCATACGACGCATGGCCTTAAAACGCATGATCTTTCGAGCTTGTCCTGGTTTCTCATACAACATAAAAACATTTACACAAGGACATACCCGTTGATTTTAGTACTTAGGTAAGCTAACTACTAGATGAGGTAGGTAAGGTATATTTATGGAATAATCCATACTGCGGATTAGGGTCAGAGATGGCAAGCTGCAACCACCAAGTGGTAAATACCAGTCCGTAATGGTAAATACCTCCCTTTCACGTCAATAATGGTTTCATTCACACGGCACATGCGAGGTGTATTGTGGGAAGCATGAAGTCTGAAGAGGTGTCAGTGAGAGTGAACTAGCGTTGTGTTATTAAATTTCTTTTGAAGGAGAAGGTGAATCCTGGTGATATTTTGCGAAGATTGCAAGCACAGTATGGAGATAACACGCTGTTAAAGGTGTCTACGATTGGTGCAACAAATTTTCAGAGGGCCGAGAAGGAGTATCAAATGAACCGCATGGACATGTGTCGGCTACTTCTGTGACCAAAATGAATATAGATCGTGTACAACAGGTTATTTTGGAAAAGAGGACGGTATGTGACATAGCTGCAATAGTCAACATCAGTGTTGGAAGTGTAGAAAAAATCATCCATGACCACCTGCTGTTCAGAAAACTGTGTGCATATTGAGTAACAAAGGCGTTGACATTTGATCAGAAGTCGTTTCGTGCCGCCATTTGCAAAGAGCTTTTGCAACACTTTAAGTCCGAGGAAGATGCATTTCTGCAGCAGATCGTGACCAGTGATGAGATTGGGGTTCATTATTTTACTCCAAAAACCAAACGAACCAGCTGTGAATGGCACCACAAGGGTTTCCGATGGCTGAAGAAATTCCAGGCAGTGTTGCCTGCAGGAAAGCTAATGGCTACTGTATTTTGGGATGCAAACGGAGTACTCCTGGTGGATTTTCTTGCTTGGGGAGCAACAATGAATGCAAATCATTACGCTACCCTCGTAAAAGAGAAACTTCGATCCGCCATCCGCAAGAAGAGGCCATGAAAATTGTCGAAAAAGATCATCCTGTTTCATGATAAAAAAGGCCACACACGGCTCACGTGATAACGGCAGTTGTGGCATCAATGGGCTAGGAAATATTCAGTCCCCCTCCCTGTAGTCCTGACTTGGCTCCAAGGGATTTCCATCTGTTCGGTCCACTTAAGTAGCATTTAGGAGGGAAGAAATTCGCTGCAGATGAACAACTACAGGAGTATGTCCTACAGCGACTACTACAGCAACCCAAATTCTTCTACATAGCTGGAATACAGAGTCTTTCATGGATATGGGACAAGTTTTCGTTAAGGGAGAGTACAAAAAAGCCAGGTCAACCTTGAACCACTTTGTGACCCCCTTACCAGCTGTTCGCGATCCACACTTTGAGAGCTTCTGCGTTAAATATATTACAATATGTTTGACTAATGTTAACTAATACTGCGCAAATACACTGCAATACGTTTCCTTACCACTCATTTTGCACATTTTCGCTATGTATATTAAATACGGCCGAACAAGCGCAATTTTAAACCTGAAATTCTTAAAAACTATAAAAAAAATGGACATAAATTAGAATGTTTCTAAAACTATCACTAGAACTTAGGAGATAATAATGGGGGAAATATTTGGCCAAAATTATTTGGAAATGGGAAAAGAAGAAAACAATGTACGAAAAACATTCTGGACGGTTCCAGTTCAATTAGATCATTCTCTCTTCCCTCTGTCCTCCACCTTCCTCCAAGTCCTAGCTAAATTTTTTTCTACTACGACCATGTCTTAAACATGGGATGATTAGTAATGAATTTTACGATTTTAAAAATTCCATATGAAAAGCCTAGACAAGCAGATTGAACAAATCATGCATATTGTGAAAGAAGAAATACTAAAGTTTGTTTTATACTTTAATAGTTTAAATATACAACGAAGAGCCACAGCATTATGACCAGCGTGCCTTTAGGCAAATCGGAGCAACTGCGCTCTACATGTAACAGCGCTCTACATGGAAAATGCAGTCGAAAGGTAGCGGGGGAGGGGCAGCATAGGGTAGGAAATATTAAGAAACAGGCCGAACGAGAAGTGAGATACCAACAGAAAAGTTCCAGTGGTTGTGAAAAACAAAAGAAGAAATCAATGCAATTACGAGGGCTGATAATCTTGCTGCAAAAGATGAGTTGGCACTAATTAATAATTTAGAGAATGTAATCACTATTCCATTCTAAATCCTTTCAATGGATAGAGGAAGTAGTCACTATTCCATGTAGAAATGGTTTAATGGCTAGATATGTACTGTAGAATGTCTAAAGAATCTAACCAATTTTTCTTCCCTAATTGAATTCCAGAATTAAGTTTAAAACTTTTATTTATCTGTAATTTTTAAATTTACATTTTGGTGATCCGTGCTGAACCTTTGAGGAGGAATGTTTATTAGGCACCGTCATACATAAAATGCTTGTCTAACATTGACATATAGTATTACATGACGAATAAATTTCAGAGAGCATATAATGATTTAATTTCCAAATTTTCGTTACATGTTTAAATTTTAATAACTTTTCAGAGTGTGATAATACTCTATTAATGAGCAACATAACAGTTGATTTATAATAAATTCCTCCCTGTCTTTCATTCAGGACCTAGTGTACTGTTTAAATATGTAACTTAAAACATAAGAGTTTCCAACAACTAGTGCACATATAATAGGTAAAGGAGAAGAAATAATGTTTCTCTCATTACAGACAACAACACAAATCCTGGATACAGTTTCCTTACAGATAGACTATATTCGGTAGACTCTAATGAGTTACTTTAAAGGAGTCATTGAAGGTCTAATGAATGTGAACACTGAAAATATGTTTCACTGGGAAGCAATTTCCTTTTCTTTGACTGACTCACTCTGTTGTTTCGTTAATGTAATCTTAGAAATAAACATGAGCCTAGCGTTCTCATTAAACCAAATTTAGAAGCAGTTGCGTTGTCGTTAGAGTTATTCCTCTCTGGGAAACTGGGAAACCGTAGGGTGCTTTAAACATATATGTCGTGCATGAATAATATTCTCTAACTTAATGTAAGGGAAATACTTTCTCATTGGTTTATGAAAAATACTGCGTTTGGTGACTGTTAGCTTAAAATATAAATTTCCAAACTATGACCAAATTGTATGTTTGCTCTTTCCTAAGATGTATGGGGGAACGTTTTTTAGTGGTTGGGAAAACAAAACAATTGATCTCGAGGATTTTATTAGAATTATATTTTTATTATTGTTTTATAACTTGAAAAAAAAACACAAAGTTTCTTTTCTCTTCGGTTGAGTTATTTCTGAGTAATATGTTTTTGCAACCAGATAATGGGGTTTTTTTAACTCTGAGCGGCACCTTTTTTACACACAATAGGCTAAATGGCCAGATCACAAGGACCTCGAATGGTTGGGGGGACCCCTCCCGGGGAACTGATGATAGAGATGGTTGCAGGACCTGCTGGTCAGCTGTTAGGAGACAGATGGTGTCATCCCGTCAGGACCATCCAGTGTTTCTTTAACGTGTACAAGGTATGACTCTCTTGTACACAGACCCCACAGCTTTACATCCCATCTGATCTGATGGAAGGCAACATTTCCTAAACCATCACTGTCCTCTACTAGCCGAAGGCAGCGCGAGGGTTTTGCAGAGATAAATCACAACACTGGTTCAGGTGTAACTCGAACCTGGTAATTGCCGAATACCTGCCTGGTGCAATACCAACTGAGCTAACTCCTGTACCAAGAGTTCGATATTAGTGCATTTTTTATCTTTTGCTTTTATTTTGATTATTGATTAGATTGTGCGGAATTCGATGCAAAGGTAGATTAAAAGAGGTTTTGGGCATTTTTGATTTAGATTATTTTGATGGTTTGGCCCTTTTGGCAAATGATATTGACTAGATGACCTCTTTCATTATAAGACTCTTTTGAAAATGACAATAGATCAAGTTTAGTGATAAATGCAGAAAAAGCTAGTCATAATAATTTATTCGGCTGGGAGATATTCCATTTTTTTAATGGCTGTGCTCTTGAGAAGTGACGAACCGAGACATTTTGGTACCTGAGAAGAGGTAAAACAAGGGGCCCTTTCTAAAGATATTTATCTCTCCCGAAAACTTAAATTCGTGTTGAGTTGAATGATTAACCAAAATTTTTTTGGAGATACTGCATTGTTTAGCAAATAGTGATAATAAAGCAACTGAAATTTTCAGTCCTTACAAAAGTTTGTTATGGTGGCGAAATTTGGAAACCATGTATGCAATATATCGAGAAACTTGATGCGTTTTATTCTAGGTGTTTATGCAGCATTTTGGGTATTAGGTCATTTGAATAATGTAGGAAATCATAAGATTATAGGAAGCAGCTTTCAATCGGCTTTGAGAGCATCTTATATATATAGAGAGAAAATACCTTGGTTTGACATTGCTTCTCCCATCCAAAATACATTAGCGAATAGAGTTATCAACAGTGTGCATAACGGCCAAAAAACGAAAAAGAGAAATTTATTGGTTATAAATAAAGACACCTTGAATGACTGAGTGGACAGTGTTATACAGAACAGTTTTATAATTGGCCTGCAGTGGCCAAAGCAATCACAGGAACTCAGGATAAACATATATAGAAAACTAAATTGCATAGTCCGGTTAAGTCTCTAAGATTATATATGTATGTAAGTATGTATGTATGTTTGTATGGGATAGTTGTTTTAACTCTGAGTGGCACTTTTTTGCACACAATGAGCTACAAGACTAGATCACAAGAACTCAAGGGCTCAAAGAAGGTTTAGGGGTAAGGGAACCTATGTAGTTGTTGAGTTGTGAGGTGACAGAAGGCCATCCACCGTGTGTTCTTTAACGTGCATAAGGTATGGCCTCCTGCATACGATGCCATAACTTTTCATCCATCCGACAAACAGTGGCGTTTCCAAGCCCATCAATACCCCTTTTTAGACCGCGGGAAGAGTGGAGTTTAGAGGAGATAAATCTCAACGCTGGACCAAGACTCGAACTTCGAAACTAAGATTATGAGCTTGGTGCACTACCGGTTGAGTAAACTCCTGTCCGGTACGTATGTAACATAGTATGCTGCTGGACCTATTTGGACATTCGTATGTATATATTCCTAAAACATTAGGTACATATGCACCTAAATCATTGAGCTTGGTGCTCAGCATTCGTCCTCTGATCTGCCACAGATACCACGTGTTTGTCGTAGAAACGAATCATTTGCGTATGTCAATGCAATGCCCTCACATGTTGATTTTTATGTTAATCTAACATCTTCTGCCGTGTAGGGCAATTATAATGTCCAGCAGTGTATATTGTACATATTTTACAAGAGAAAGAAACTAAAACGCAGGGAAGAATTATACAACAAGCTGTATTTCGTTGCAACTCGATCCAGATACTTGGCCCTCACCTCTTAATTTTTTTTCACATCTGGAACTGCAGCTCATAATTTAGCAAATGAGCATTTTAAAGAATAGTATATATTCTGAAACAACTAAAGGAGGAAGTTGACATTTCTGAAGATTACAACTAATTTCGTGAAATGAAGATGCGTATGCTTTTTTCATTTGGTAACATGGCAGGATAATAACCTACAGTTTGCAGGTTCGAGTCCAACTGAGATTTATCTCCACTAATCCCCATATGTCTCGTTCAGAAAGGGGACGCTGATGCGCTTGAAAAGGCCGCTGTCTCTCAGATGGGACGTAAAGCAATATCTGTTAAGCCATACCCCGTGCACGTTAAAAACCACACTGGATGACTTTGACGGGAGGCATCCATCTGTCTCGTATCAGCTGTGCAATGGGCCTCCTTCCCCTAACTTTTATCTGAGCTCTTTGGGTCCTTCTGACCTGGCCATTTAGAACAGAGTATACAAAAAAGTGCCACTCAGAGGTGAAACAATCTAACAGACTCTGCCCTACTTTTCGCTGATCCATCACTGTAATCCTTTCTTTTCAGCTTGCTTAATGCGCCATTAGGCAAGTCTAGAGATATTCCGCTAAAAAGAATGCATTACCCACTACTTCAATTCTTGGTTGCACCACTGCTACATAGAAATAATGGACAGCCTGATTCATCACCCTTCCCAAGACGGCTGCCACTCCTATTAAGCTATGGCTGTTTCGTATACGTAGTTTCTCGCCATTGCTAAATTGAACAATCTTTCTTTTCCCGAATGCTACTGGTTACAGTGGCTTGCCACTTTGCGTCAACCCTCTGCTCATATCGAGTATCGTTTGAAACACACTACCATTTCCAAGACACGAAAATTTACAAAATGTCAATCCCGAATTCAACCTGGGACAAAGCTAAACAATATAACGCAAATAAAGAACATGGTCTACATGTGTAGAACTTGCATCAACGTACGTCTGGGACTTTTGTATTCCATCAAACGAAATTTTCAATCAAAAAAAACTCTTATTTTTATTTGTTTACTCCCGACGATGATTCTTCTACACATTTGAAACCGTTATAGTTTTCGTACTGTTTCTGAAAACATTTATGAAATGATTTCTTAGTGAGTGCCAAGTTCTTTGACTGAAGCAAAATAGCATGGTTAAGAAGAGGAATAAAAATTAAGGGGGGGAGGGTTAAATTATTGTGGTGCTAAAAGAGTAGCTTTGTCACTTGGCCAGTAGTTGTTTACATCCTAAGATTTTCAAAAACAAAATGAAGCACTTTTAATTAAAGGATACAATACTTTTTTCAAATTTTTGCTAAGAACAAGTAAGTTCGTACAAGAGTGTTTGATGCAACCACTGTGTCGTTATTCACTAAGACATTACTTTCAAAAAAAATGTTTCAATAATAAAAGGGAGGAAATAACAGCTGTGGTCGGAACAAGCTCGGTCATGATAAGACGATGTCACACCTCCTACATCTATTGCAATATCGATATGGTCGGACTCTTTGACAAAATGACAGGAATTAGGGGAGCGAATAAAATTTGTAGACTTAAAACTAGGTGATGCTGACATGGAAAAAGGTTTTTTATTACGTAGGACTCTTATGGTAGGAATTAATAAAGGAGGGGGCTTAAATAACATCTGTGATCCGAACAAGTTATGAGATTTGATACATTTACTGACGACGATGTCGTCAGACACATTGACTGTAACTAAATGGGAGCACTTTTAATTAAAGTGTAAGGGATTTTTAATTAAGGAGGATGGATAAATTTCCCACCATCTATGAAGCGAACCATTGATATAATACCGACCACTATGTCGTCAGTCACTAACAAAATTGCAGGGACAAATTAAGACGGGCTTAATATTAGGGAATGCTAAGAAGTTGTTTACCCACTGTAAAAGATTTGGTGAATTTTCAAAACTTTCTGAGAGGTTGTATTTCCCTCTTAAAAGATAAAATAAGATGGTGTCGATTTTTAACAAAGGTGTGAAAATAACAGTAGAAATCTGAACATGTTGGACGTGAACATTTGATGAAATGACAACGTCGTCATCGAAATGACTTTGAAATAAAATGGCGGGGATTTTAATAAGAAGGCGGGGAAAGGGAAAAACGACACAGTCGTCATAGGTTGTTAACTTGCAGATGAAAGACTCGGGGATTTTTCTGAAAGGTTTTTCACCTTTCATGAAACAAGATAGCTGACGGGGTTCTCTTCTAGAAAATTATTTAATTTTCTCTTATTTGAAGGCGAAGCAAAATGGCCAGTGTGACATATCCCTAGAGTTTTTTGACGAAGAGTGGGGTACCCCGTCAAAATAGCCCAAGACTAAATAGTTCCGAAAAAAAAGCCCCGACAAAATAGCCTATTCTAAAATTGCCCAAGACTAATTAGCCCCGACAAAATAGCCTATTCTAAAATTGCCCAAGACTAATTAGCCCCGACAAAATAGCCTATTCTAAAATAGCCCAAGACTAAATAGCCCCGAAGAAATAGCTTAGCCTATTTAAAATCCAAAGTAAAAATCCAACTTGCGCGTCGGAAAACGCGCGTAATATATCTTCCTATACTTTGGTAAAATGAAGGTAACTTTGCAACAAGTTGCGTTGAGTGCATCTATAATTAGAAATATTATAGTAACAAATGAGTCACGTGACAGGCACATGGCTCACCGGTAGGCGGAGCCATGTGATTTAGTTTTAGTATTAAAACCAATGCTTCTAGTTTAGCTTCTAGTTTTAGTTTTTTGTTCGCACGTGGCTCACGTGTGTCTTGCGGAGTCGTTGCAAGAGATCTCTAACGGAAATAAGTAAGTTATTTTAATATCTATTTTACCGGATGCGTTTATTTATTGATATAATATAGAACTATTTAATAGATATTAACTGATAATCCGTTATTATTTGTGTTTTGCAAGAAAAATGGAGAAAATCTCGTCGCAAAAAGGAAAAGATCTGCTGCTGAAAGATGGTCATCGATATCGCAAGGCTAGGGAAAACGGGGATGAAAGTACATCGTGGAGGAGTGTAGTTCCGACTTGTAAAGGGCGTCTAAGAACATTGGGTGCTGACTTCCGGGTCGTGACGGAACACAACCATGCGCCAAATCCAGCTAAAATCAGGCATTGAAATGCGTTTCTGAAATGAAACATAGAGCACAGAGTGCTGTGGAGAAGCCTAGGCAAATATATCAAGCCTGCACAAGTGGAATATCTTTGGAAGCATCGATTCAGCTTCCAAATTATATTGCCTCCCAGAGAGCAATAGAACGTATACGAAAAAAAAAAGAATCTTCCATATCCAAATCCTGCAAGTGTTGCCAATATTGCAATTCCAGTTCATCTTCAAAGTACCACAAGAAACGAAAATTTTATTCTGTGGGATTCTGGAGAAAACGATCCTGATCGAATTCTAATGTTCGGCACTGAGGAAAATTTGAGAATATTGGAACAGAATCATCATTGGTTTGTTGATGGCACGTTTAAAGTATCACCTGAACTGTTTTTTCAATTATTCACGATGCACGGACTAATAGAAAAGTGTTGTATTCCACTGATATATGTATTGTTAAGAAATAAAAGTGAAGCAATATATGTTCGCGCATTTCAGAAACTATTACAGTTGAAGGAAACTTTAAATCCAACAAGTGTGTTAAGTGATTACGAGAAAGCGGTTCAAAACGCCCGTGCAACAAGTTTTTAATAACACAGAAGTTGTTGGCTGTTTGTTTCATTTGGGACAGTGCTTATGGCGAAAAGTGCAAGAACTGAATTTAGCGGAACTTTATGTAAATAATGAAAATGTGCGTGCTTATATAAAAATGTTGTTTGCGTTGAGTTTTGTACCGGTACATGATGTTATAGGAGTATTTGAAGAATTAATTGAAAAATGCCCAAACGAACTAGACCCCATTATCGATTACTGGGAAGATACATATATAGGACGAATAAGACGCAATCGCCGAGCACAACCACGATTTGCAATACATATATGGAATGTTCATGAGCGCGTTGTTAATGGTCTTCCGAGGACAAATAATTCGGTAGAAGGGTGGCATAGGGCATTCCAGCAAACTGTAGATTGCCATCATCCATCCGTCTACAAACTCATCGACCATTTCCGAAAAGAGCAGGATATGGTAGAAATCCGCTTAACCCGTCTTGCTGCAGGTATTCGCAACCTAGATGCTAGCAAAACTAAATATGTGCAACTGAATCGACGCCTGGAAGCATTAGTGGAAAAATATGCAACTATGGAACATATGGACTTTCTTCGTGGCATTTCACATAACCTTGAAATGTAATTTTTGTAAAGAATGTGGCAAGGAACGCAAACCTTAAAGACTTGTAAAGAATTACCAAACCATATTTAGAATTTTTATTTATATGTCTGTATAAATACCCCCTCAAGCAGCTGCTTGCCACAGAGGTCTGACAGAAGCCTGTCAGTTTATATGCCAGAGTAGAAGGTCTGAGAGGATGGCAGGACCTCAGCAGAAAAACGACACATACATCCATGCCTTATCCGGGGCTCGAACCCAGGTCCCTTAGATCAGTAGCCAAGCGCACTAACCACTCGGCCATGGGATACAATTTTTAAAATGCGAAATTTAGAATTTAAATAGGCTAAGCTATTTCTCCGGGGCTATTTTGTCGGGGCTATTTAGTCTTGGGCTATTTTAGAACAGGCTATTTTGTCGGGGCTGTTTTGTCGGGGCTGTTTTGTCTTGAGCTATTTTGACGGGTCACGGAAGAGTGGAAATTTTTAAAGGTTTTTTTACAAGGAAAGATTAATAAGAGGGTTTTGATAAGGGGTGCATATTAATAAGGGGATTATGAATATTAATAACGAGACTGGATTTCAATTACATATTTACGAATAGATAGCGGGTTGATAGTGATAGTTACGAACAGAAAGAGTAGAGTTGGGTTGGGTTGTTTTACCTCTGAGCGGCACTTTTTTTCACACCATGGGCTAAATGGCCAGGTCACATGGACCCCGAAGGCTCAGAGAAGGTTGGGGGAGGAGACCCACTGGAACAGCTGTTGGGAGACAGATGGTAGCCTCTCGTCAAGGCCATCCAGCCTGTTCTTTAACGTGCACAGAGTATGGCTTTCCCTCACACGGGGCCACGGCTTAACATCCCATCCGACGGACGGTGGCCTTTCCAAGCCCATCGGTGTCCCCTACTGACCGTGGGCAAGGCGGGGAATTTTTCGGAGATAAGAAAGATTAGATAGTAAAACACTGATTAGAAGTAAGACTGTACAGTGGGTTCAGAAAGTCCCTCCGCATTGAACAAGAAACCTCGCAAAGAAGTGAAGAAGAGTCGAATTATGTTTTCAAAATAGGGAACAACACTTTCAACACTTGCGGAATGACTTTCTGAACGTATTGTATAAAAGGACAACTACCAGCTACATAAAAAAAAGACAACATGAATTCGTATGGACGTATAAAGATAAGAGCAACTACAATAAAAAAAAAGCTAAGACAGCTGTCAGATGAATCGTCGTTCTACCGCTAAACATAATTCCACAATTTTTCAGAAAATCAGAAACATGAATCTTTCGCCCAGTGTGACTTCTATTCGGCTTCTTTAAATCACATGTCAAAAGAATTTCAGTCACAACCTCTTAAAATTTTATTCCCAAATCATTCCGATTCTCCGATTCCATAACATTCTTCCTTTCCCTAGTTCTAAGAGAGAAAACGTACGATGAGGATAGTAAAATCGATTTTATGAGTCAAGAACGAAATAAGACACTATTTTAGCTTGCACTCTACAAAAATGATCAATCGAAAATATCCTTCCTCGGAAAAAAAAACTGATTTGTCTTCAACTGCTTTTATTTTATAAAAGGTAGACAGAAAAAATGCATCACTCTAGACGCTCAGAGAAACAACCTATTGTTTTCTGAATACATGTTGTAAGAGTTCTTCATAAAGTATGGGATTCAAAGGCAAGATATACACTCAGCGATCACTTTAATAGGTATAGTTTCATGTTATTTCAATAGTAACTCATAAACAAAACTCAGGAACTTCTTAATAAGCTTTTTATAAAAAAAATGTTAACTGAAGATCATCAATGGCGAATTACCCAATAGACGAATGCGTAGGGTTTCGATACTTTAGGGATCTAAAAACAGTCAAAACTAATTTTTTTTTTCAAACAATTCACTGAATAAAATATTTTACAATCAGTATAATTTACCATTTCTATACACATCTCGAGTTTTTTGTTAGGTTAATATCAAATAGGATGTGATCTTTGTTAAATACGCTAAAATGAAAAGTTATTTTTTTGGCTTATAATTAAGTTTTCGTTTATTTTTAAGTGTGTGCAAATTTATATATTACATATTGAACTTTTTTATTTATGCATTTCAGTAATTAACTTAATTTAACCAGCTGTGTGTCCCATCGGACGGACGGCAGGCTTTCTATGTCCATCAGTAGTCCCTTTTTCCCGAAGGGTAGAGTTGGGTTGTTTCACCTTTCAATGACACATTTTTTTTTTGCACAGAGTGGGCTAAATGGACAGGTCACAAAAAACCCGAGGGCTCAGAGAAGGTTGAGGAGAGGAAACCCACTGGACAGCTATTAGAAGGCAAATAGTAGACTCCCATCAAAGACATCCAGCGTGTTCTTTAACGTGCGTTGGGTATACCACAGGCCACGGATTAACTTCATGTCGTGACGGACGGAGGCTTTCCCAAATCCACCACTGTCGGTTTTCTGCCCGAGGTCAGAGTGTGTGTGTGTGTGTGTGTGGGGGGGGGGGGTTAGCGAACACTAATAGGAATATTTTAGGAAAACTGATAGGTTAGCTGGCATAGATAGGACTCGAACCTGGGAATTGTAGATTACGAGTACGATGTTCTACCGACTGAGCCACCCTTGCCCCTCTCACCGAGGGCAGGGCGGATATTGGTGGAGATAAATTTCAACACTGGTACAGTTAGAAGTCGAACCTGGGAATTGTAGATTACGAGCCTGGCGCGCTACCAACATGAGTTCAACCCTACCCATCCTTAATGCAGGAGAGCCATATCCTGTACACGTTAAAGAATACACTGGATGTTCTTCGCGGGTGGCGTCCATCTGTCTTCTAGCAGCTATTCAGTGAATCTTCTTCCCCGACCTTTTCTGAGTCTTTGGGGTTCCTTTTGACATGGACATCGTGTGCATAAAAAGTGCCGCTTGGTGGTCAAATAATCCAACCCTGTGACAATACGTTTGATTTATTTGTCTTGTATACA
This sequence comes from Ryuthela nishihirai, assembly GCA_038380435.1. NCBI lineage: Eukaryota > Metazoa > Arthropoda > Arachnida > Araneae > Heptathelidae > Ryuthela > Ryuthela nishihirai. The sequence continues at coordinate 38,194,668 of JAWZYU010000018.1, read as the reverse complement.
ATGAAAAATTAATAATATTCTGCTTCGTTATAATATTTATTTAAACGGAAGCTCACGTATTTTCGTGAGCCTTGGGCAGTGCAAAAAGTGAAATTTATATTCGTAAAACAAAGTTGATATGTGCTAAGGGTACGAAAGAAAGAACATTGGAGTAGAAATCTTAACCCTGCTATTTTTGCTTGGTAGCAGTTGTTTGTGAGCCGGAGGGTGATGATTTCCCTAAGGAGAGAAACATGCCAAGACTGGTTAAAGAGTGATATAAAGCTGGCGATGTCACTTTGAAAAAGTAAAGCCATGGCAAATTTGCATTTCTCTCTTAGGAAATTTGTCACTTCCAGTTTCTCAATTGGTGCATTTCGAAAAACGACCCACTCCTTTTTTGAAAAGGAAAATTATATTTTTATGTTTTCAGTTTATTCTAATTAGAAACTTGTTTCCAGAAATATAAAACCCGCCATCCTCACAGATCCTTCTATTATGGCGTATTAAACAGACAGGCTCCTCTCAGACCTTTATTGCAAGCAGCTGATTAAGGATGTATTTATTTTTTATTTTTATTTTATTCTTGAGAAGTTCAAAAGAAGTTTATTTTAAATTTATTAGAATACGTTTTTGAGTTTTTAACGGTAATGAACTTATTGAAAGGTATACACTTCATTCAAGTGTTTTGTAAACTATTTTTCTCACTCTGTCAAGCAATCAAAAAGAGTTGTAAAAAGCTGCTATTTTAGCTACTACTGGAACAGCTCGACTGTATTTTTTCGTTCGGTTACCTCCTTTTTAATTCTTAAAGTGCTCTCTTCTTTTCAAATTACCTTTAAGTTAGTGAGGTTAAACGCAAAATCTTTAATTCATCTATATATGTGAATTCAGTGGGTTAAATTTAGCTGTTGGTCTAATAATTATAGAAAACCAAGATCACCCATCTCTCGATTTACATGTTTCCAGTTTTATAATATAATAATAAATAAATACCCCCTCAAGCAGCTGCTTGCCACAGAGGTCTGACAGGAGCCTGTCAGTTTATATGCCATAGTAGAAGGTCTGAGAGGATGGCAGGACCTCAGCAGAAAAACGACACACACATCCATGCCTTATCCGGGGCTCGAACCCAGGTCCCTTTTATACGGTCTTGAAAATGCAATAGTTGTACAGTTTCGTTTTACACAATTATTGACCGAATTTTACACGATAAGCATTTCAACTTTTTTATGTATGCATATTATGAAGTACATATTATGTATACATATTAGTACAATACATATTATAAAGTAAAAGTGGTATAGGGTCTTGTTGGAAATCTTGTATAAACTTGTCATTACATGTTATAAACAAAGTTCGTATCATCATTTCTCTCTTCGCTGGTGGCATGTAAATTTCGGTCTGTGAAATCTGTGTATTTTTGCTATGGAGCCTACATTAAGGACGGGGAAAGATTTTACATATTCACAAAGATGCAACTTGGGGACGACGCGAAAAAAATACATGCCTATTTTTCTGAAGTACATATATGGGCAAAATTCCTCTTTATATGACACTGTTACGGGATGGATGCGCAAATTCAGAGAACGACGGCAGAGCTTCTAAGATCTCCCTCGTGCAAGAAAGAGAAGGAGACCGTGAAAAAGAGAACGATTGCTGGTGTTCTTGAACTCATTAAGTAAATCCGCACGTCACGTTGAGGTAATAAGTTTAGATATCAATGTATCGATTGGCAGTGTGGAAATAATTGTTCGTTAACATTTAAAGTTCCGAAAGATCTGTGCCAAATGGGTACCCCACAAATTGACAGAACAGCTAAAAAGAGCTAGAGTCGATTGGTGCAAGACGATGCAGGCAATGTTTGAACCTAGTGGCCCCAAACGGTTAACAGACATTGTCATAGGTGATGAGACATTGTTTTATTACAACTCTCAAAAAGATCAACAAGTACGTTTGCGTTGCGGAAGATGAACAGCGTCCCCAAATTTTCCTACCAGATTTTAGCTCAAGGATGTTCACAATTTCTTTCAATTCCCGAGGAGTGATAGCCATGGACACTTTGCCTGAAAAAAGACTATAAATGGCCAATACTACACCTACACTGTTTTGCCCAAAATGGTTAGAGAGATGAAGGAGCAGCGTCCAAAAACAGGCATGTCAAGGGTTCCTCTTCTTCACGACAATGCCAGTACTCACAAAACACGGCAAATCTGGAGCAGGAAAAGAATCAAACAACTAGCCCCTCTTACATATTCACCTGATCTTACACCTTGATATTTTTGGTTGTGTCCAAAAATTTAAAAGGAACTTTCTGGGAAGCCTTTTTCAAGAGTGCATGGCCTTGCAAAATGCGTTCGTTCAGAGATGCAGAGTATTACCCAACAGGAATAACACCAAGTGTTCTTCAGAATTAGCGTAGACGTCTTCAACTTTGCATAGATGCTGGAGGGGAGTATTTTGAAGGACAATAAAAGTTGCACTTATCATTGCACTTACAAGATTTTTTTTAACTTCCCTCGTAAGTAAATAAAAGTAAATTCCTATATTCATAAAATCGCAATCTATAAAAAGTGATATTTATATTTTTTTGCTAAAATTTTACTCTTGCTATTGTACTTCAATCTGTCACGCAATATAGTAATGAAAGGAAATTTGCTTTGGATCGGCAGCGAGATCTGATCTTTCTAGACCGAATTCTTTCAGGCTAGTAAAAATCGTGTTTTATCTCATTTTCAGCATCAAGTTTAAATTTGTAGACTATTATATAGGCTGAATACAGTTGGTTCATAGGTACATTGTTTCATAAAATATCATAGAAATAATAAATTTACAAAATAATTGTGTTTCAATAATAAAAAATAGTAAATATAAATATGTTTTTAACCAATGATATTTTATTGGTAACTTTTACTATCTATTTGATATGATTTTGCGCCAATTTCATTAAACGTTTTTTAAAAATGTTTTATCTGTATGCTGTGTTGGTGTGCGTAGGCGTTACTTGAATTGGAACCAGATGCGTTTAGCTGTTTGTTAGAAAGGAAAGGCAAAATGGAAGGATTCGACTGTCTGTAATGTATCTAAGATGGGTTGATGCGAGCGTGGGTCGTGAGAAGCCCCTTCTCCTCCCACCAACATACATTCACATCCCGAGGCCATAGCCTTATGAAAGCCTTCATCCACAGTCAGACAGCATGCAGGTCCACTCTGGCCTAACACATGTCTGGAGGGTAGTCTGAGTGCCAAAGCAATGATACTTTTATATGAAAGACTCGCAATGAAAGACTACATTTCTCATCTCGGCAGAAAAAAGCAGAGTGAGCCTCTTTCTTTGCGGATGGAAGAATTCGATCTCAGTTGGAGAACAGATGTTCGATCTCAAAGTGGGGTTTAGTGGATATTAATCAGAATGTATACTCTTAGTTTACTGACTAATTAAGGCAGTGTACGAAGTTTATTGGGGCGGGGGTGGCTTAGTCGGTAGCGCGCCAGGCTCGTAATCTGTAGTTCACAGGTTCGAGTCCCAGCTGGGTCAGCGTTGATATTTATCTCCGCAAAATTTCCCCGCCCTGCCCACGGTCAGTAAGGGACACCGATGGGCTTGGTAAAGGCCGTCATCAGTCGAGTGGGAGTTAAGACGTGGCTCTGTGTGTAGGAGAGCCATACCCTGTGCACGTTAAAGAAGACGCTGGATGGCCTTGACGAGAGGACCTTGACCAACTGTCTCCCAACAGCTGTTACAGTGTGTCCCCTCCTCCAACCTTCTTTGAGCCTTCGGGGTCCTTGTGACCTGGCCATTTAGCTCGTTGTGTGCAAAAACAGTGCCGCTAAGAGATAAAACAACCCAAACCAACACCCAAAGTTTATTTGCTACTACATTAGCTGCGGAAACGGCTGTGAAGATTTATCTGTATGTCAGTCTACTGACTAAATGGGCAGTGCACGCTATTTATCTGTGCCTGCATTAGCTGCGAAGTAAACTGAAGAAATAATCGTTTTATTAGAGAAAAGTGAGCAAAAGGATAGCATGTTAAATATTCAAAGTTGAAATAATTGAACACAGAGACTTAATTTTTCACTAACTGTGCAGTGAACTATTCAGCAGTCAAGAGTGATTGAGTGTCATTGATTTTTACTACCTTCGGAAAACTGATGCATTGAATCGACCGACAGATCAGTCTTGTTTCATGGTCACTGCTCTAGGAAGGGATCGAATAATTCACAAACCGCATCAAAATTATAAATACACTGGTATTGAAAAGTTAATCAACAAATGCAAAAAACGGTATATTTTGTGCGATAATTGATAATAAATAACAAAAGTCAGTTTTTTACATAAAAAACGACGCTGACTGCGAGACAAATCAATTTAAAAACACCTCATTTGTAGGTGCGCGTCAGTTCGTGTTTATAATCTTGACGTACGACATCCAAGATACCTAACCATTAGATAATGGCGGGACGAAATCTTTTGAGTGAAAAAATGAGGTAGCGAATATTTGGGAGCCTCGAAGCCGGCAACATCAGTCTGAGGTAACCAGATGTCTAAATATGAATCGTAGAGTTTTAAGCCGCCTTTGTAATCGATTTCAAACAAGTCAAACCATCGGTAGAAAACCTGTTCCTGGATGTCTGAGAGCCACATTAGCTAGGGATGACCATTACCTGCTCCAAAATGCAAGACGCCATAGAATCCATGCAACCCGCCAGCTCGCTTTCGATCTCGCTGCATCCATAGGATAGACACTATGTCCTGGCTTGGGTTGGGTTGGATTGTTTTACCTCTGAGCGGCACTTTTCTGCATACCATGGGCTAAATGGCCAGGTCACAAAGACCTCGAAGGCTCAGAGAAGGTTGGGGGAGGAGACCCACTGGAACAGCTGTTTGGAGACAGATGGTAGCCTCTCGTCAAGGCCATCCAGCGTGTTCTTTAATGTGCACAGGATATGGCTGTCCAGCACACGGGGCCATGGCTTAACGTCCCATCCGACGGACGGCGGCCTTTCCAAGCCCATCGGTGTCCCCCACTGACCGTGGGCAGGGCAGGGAATTTTGCGGAGATAAATCTCAACGCTGATCCAGCTGGGACTCGAACCTGGGAACTGCAGATTACGAGCCTGGCGTGCTACTGACTGAGACACCCCCGCCTCTGTGGCCTGGCAAACTGTGTCCAGAACATGCAGGTCATCTTTATGCAAGATGACCAGTTGTGTGTTTCCTTTCGACGTCCAGCCAGCATAAAGCCCGACTGAATTAATCTCGACAGCATCACAACTGTCAACGTCAATGGGGCAATGTTCTGTAACCAAAGGAATCCCAATTTATTCTATAAACCGATTGCCGACAACTATTGGTCTGGAGATAACCTGGAACCAGATATCATCCCATTAACAGCCGGCATAGAGACAGGTTTGGAGCTTGTGGTGTGTTGGTGTGGGCAGGAATCACTCTCAATGGCCGAAAAGACTTTCATGTCTCCCTAAGGGGATCGCTAACAGCTGTAAGGTATCAAAATGAGATCCTAGAACCTTATATTAATCTATTTCTCACAGCAACCCCCCACTCCATGTTAATAGACGATAATGCTCCTCCTCACAGAGCTCGCTTTGTGGAACAATACTTTGGGAGTAAAACCACAAATCGTATGTACTGACCCACCCGATCACCTCGCCAAAATCCAATAGAACATATTTAGAACACTCTAGGACGACATATTACCAGTGGCAATCCACCTCCCAGGACCCTCCAGAAGCTCCGATCTGCATTCATGCATGAATGGCAATTATTCCCTCAAACCCTCATTGACAGCCTGATTTGCAGCATGATGAGTCGTTGTGCAGAATGTATCTCTGTCCGAGATGATCAAACCCCAAATTAAAGGTATGTTATCATTGAACTTTTACATTTCATTTCGAGGAAATGATTTCCTAATTTGAATATCTCATTAAATTTTCATCGAAATTCGCTTGCTTTTCAGGTGTTAGTGGGATATATGATCATGGACTTCTGTACGTTTCATTCAAATCCTACGACAGACTTGTTTGTAATAAATGTTTTTGCGTTTGTTGCTGAAATTTTGAGCACCAGTTTAGTTGAATGTTTAATATCCCTTCAATCTCAGTCACATAAGCGTCTTCAGTAATTAATGATTAATGAGAAAAAGAATGGTGAAAGTTATCACAGTAATTACTGATATTTCTAATGATGAAGTTGGCTCAGTCGGTAGCACGCCACGCTCGTAATCGGCAGGTCTGAGTACGATGGGCATCAAACAAATAATATGCGACTGATTTTCATAGAATTATTTAGGTTTACATAAAAATCAGATAAAAAAATATTCGAAAATTTCTTTCCGAAACCTGGGACGGGGTGGTAGCTCGCGAGACTCTTAATCTGCAGTTCCCAAATTCCAATCTCACCTGGATCAGTGTTGAGATTTATCACCACAAAACCCACACCGTCGATTAATAGGGCACATCGATGGATTTGAAAAGGTCATCGTCCCTCGGATGGGAGGTTAAGCCCTGACAGTGTTTACAGGAGAGCCTTGGAGTGGAGTATAACTTTGACGAAAAGCTACCATTTGTCTCCTAAGAGCTATTCCCCAACGTTCTCTGAGACCTTGGGGATCTTTGGCCTGGCCATTTAGCCCATTATGTGCAAAAAAGTGCCGCTCAGAGGTAAAACAACCCAAACTACGTTCCGAATACAGAAACGGATATGTGCCCTATTATCCGCCGCGGATACGGTTGCGGATATGTTCGCTTTAGAAATCCTAAGTCAGACAGCAGTGAATTCAACGCTCTCAGAAAGCTATAAATACTTGTTGTGTTCTTGACTAGTTCTCGCACTTTCCACTCTCTTGTCAAGTTTACTTTGTGGCGACTTTCACTGACAAGATCTTATGAGATTTCTTTGGAAAATGGTAGCCTGAGGAGAGAGTTTTTTTTTTGCAGTTGTTTACCTTCTTCTCTAAAGGGAAAAAAAGATTTGACAGCGTTCTTTCAGCATCCGCCACTTTGATTTTAAGACTTCTTTCTTTAACAGTGAAGGACAAAGACAGATGAAAGCAGGAGAAAAAGTATTGAGCATTTGTCTCTAGGTAATGAATCAAAGTTCCAGAGTGATGTTGGAAAATGTTACACAAAGTCTTCGTTGCAACAGAGATTTCTCTTTCAGAAAGATATCTGCGACAGGAAGATAGTTGGGAATATTTGTTGTTTCAGAAAGGGAAATTCGTTTAGAATTATTTTTTATCCAAAATTTTGTAACGATGATACTGTTTAAAACATTAATACTAAACAGTTGTAAATAATTGTTATTTTGGAGTAAACGGAGTGACTGTAGTTAAAATATTAAATGAAAATGTACAGGTAACCTCCTTTTAACGTAGATTTGATATAACGCCGTTTCTTTTTCTCTTTTTTTTAGTAAAACGTCTTTAAATAAACTTACAATTGTGTACATAGATAATACACGTAATCTGGCAACACCAAAGCTGACACGTATGTTGCAACTACCACGATTGCAAATTTATGTTTTTTGTAATTATAAGTTATTCTGGAAGTTTTTAAGCAACTCTGATAAATATAAATTGAATCCTAGAATATCTGCTTAGAATGGTTAAAAGAATGTGATATATAAATAATATATTAAACGTTTTGGATATTGAGTTTGCTAACGAGCAATTTCGACTTGGGAAACGTTGCTGCCATCTGGTGTAAAATTTCATTACTAAAAATTTAAAATTATAGCTTGGCTAACAATTATAGACTACATGCCTGCCGAAATGTTCGAAAAACGTAGCTTCGTGTTGTCTTCTATAAAATCTCGCTAGATGGCCACAAATACCACAAACAAACCGTTCTCTTCAGTCGCTTTTATTTTAAAGTAGTGGGGAAAAGTTTAAAAATTAATAATAAATAAAAATAAATAAATACCCCCTCAAGCAGCTGCTTGCCACAGAGGTCTGACAGGAGCCTGTCAGTTTATATGCCATAGTAGAAGGTCTGAGAGGATGGCAGGACCTCAGCAGAAAAACGACACAAACAGCCATGCCTTACCCGGGGCTCGAACCCAGGTCCCTTAGATCAGTGCCAAGCCCGCTAACCACTCGGCCATGAATATAAAAATCGCTGGAAGGGAAAATATGACACCATTTGTGCTTCTAACTTACATCCTGTTAATATTTTTAATCAGAAAGCGGTTTGTATGAAAAAAAACTTACAAATTCGGATTTAAAATTCATCATAAGTTTGGTGTTTTTTCTTCTGTACATGACAGTGTCCTGTCACCGTACTGAGGAATGGTCAACTTCATAGGGCCCTGACCATTTATATCCACTAGAATGGACTGGTTTATGGCTTTGAGCCTGATAATGGATCCTAGACTTGCTGCACTGGTGGATCTCTGTTGAGGGAAAATCTGCTGCTGTGTTTTCTATTTGCCTATGGGTTGCCTAAGTGATGAACAGAGGTAGGATCAGCTGGTGAATAATCCCGATCAGAGGCCATCGCTGGTACCTGAACCCTCACATAGCTAGTTGGGGATCGTCAATTCTACACTGATGTAAGTGTCTCAGGCAGATCATCATTTCTATCAAGATTCTGGCTCTTGAAAAGGAAGTACCTGAAGTTCCTACCAGCATGGGTAACTTCAGCCTTTAACAGAGGGGGAACGGGTCTTTGCTCCATGCCTGTGATTAGGGACTATTTCATACTGTTTGCCCTACTTCTCTCAATAAACCCATTTTCTTTAAAAATCGTATTAATCACTTTCCCTCTGCAGGTGCGTAGAACGTGAGAAAGTTGTATAGATATTACTCTCTTGAAGTCCTTACACAGGAATTCCAGCGTTATAACCTAGTTATTCTAGGATTAGAAGAGACCAGATGGACAGGTAATGATCAGGCTCTTAAAAGCAATTTAAAATTTCTCTTTTCATGGAGACAGGACGGAAAGTATCTCCAAGATGTAGGTTTGCTTCTCAGCAGGCAGGCCAGTAATGTTCTTCTAGGATATGACTCCATTCATGAGAGATTTCTTACAGCTAAATTTAAAACAAAAGTTAACTTGTATGGCATTTATTATTACGTCCTCACAGAGAACTCTGATGAGAACGAGGATTGAGATTATTTTTCTGTAAAGAAAGGAGATACCGTATTTCTCTTGTGCTAGGTGACTTCAATGCTATAGTCGGTACTGATTCTGACCTTTGGGCATGAGTAATTCCAATGGCAATGAGGATCGCCTCCTACAGCTAAGTAAACGCAACCGTTTGCGAATAACTAACACGTACTACAAACACAGGGATATTTATAACTACACATGGGTTTCACCTGATGGGCTGAACAGGACTATGTTTGATTATACTTTAATCAACACAAATGGGCTAGTTCGGTTACGAATACCAGATCATACAGGGTAGCCGAAATTGTGTCTAACCATTACCTGGTCAAAAGTGTCTTGCAACTGGAGCTTAGGAAATATTGTGCTAAGGTTAAGAGAATTGCTTTTAACACGGAATTTCTGAAAGATCAAGATACAGCCAAAGCATACCATGATAGGCTACCTAGTCATTATTTGATTACTATTGAAATTGCGAAAGAATGGGATCAGTTTAAACAGACTTTTCTTGAAACCAACAGAATTCTTTTAGGTAAAAAGGAACAGAGAGAATAAAATTAATTTGAGTGATAAGGCTATAAAACTTATTTAAGAAAGGAGGAAGTGCAGGAATAATATGAATCAACCCCTACTAGTCCTAACAGATTGCATTACAATGAGCTTAATAAGCATGTGAAGGATGATGAGCTTAATAAGCATGTAAGGGATCAGTAGCAGCTGATAAGAATCTTTGGCTTGATAGCTTGGCTGACAAAGTTGAGGAAGCAGTTAGACAGCACAACAGCAGGGTGTTGTATCAGATTATTAATGTTTTATGCGGGAAGAAACAGATAGGTATACAGGAATTAAGGGTAAACATGGCAAGGTGGTTGAAGGTGAGGATTCTGTGATAGCTAGGTGGGATGAGCATTTCAGAGAAGTTCTAAATAATGTGATTAGTTCTACTCCCATTGTTTATAATGAGGATTAATGAATTACTGGCTTTAATGATGGCCCTATATCACATTCTGACGCTGCTTTGGCTATATCTAAATTAAAACTGCATAAACCCCCTAAGTTGCATGAAATCGTCACTGAAATGCTTAGAGTTGGGAACATTTGTGTTGTCACATGGCTGACTGAAATTTTGAATATTTTTTATGATAAAGGTGTTGTTGCTAAGGATTTGAGTAGAGCTATTATTATCCCTATTTTTTTAAAAAAAGGTGATCGAGTTCTTGTTATAATTATAGGAAAATTAGTTTGCTTTCTGTTACAGGTAAAGTTTTTTGCATGATTATACTTAATAAAATTAAGAATTTGGTTGATGGACAACTGCGTGATGAACAGTGTTAATTCAGAAGTGACAGGGGATGTATTGATCAAATATTTTCACTTAGATAGATTCTTGAAGAATGTTTATGATGAAACGATACTGAGTCGTGTGTGAGAGTTGGTACGTCTTGCAGCGATTGGTTTAGCACTGCTAATGGAGTCAGACAAGGGTGCATTTTGTCTCCTTTTCTCTTTAATTTGGTTATTGATTATGTTATGCGGAAATTTTTCATGGAAAAACATTTAGCCTTAAATGGTCTAGAGACTTTACTAGCGTTTTCTAACTTAGATTACGCAGATGATTTAGCATTGTTGACTAATGATGTTGATGAGATGAATTCTTCCATTAGGGTTGTTGCTGAGACTGGTAATAGAGTAGGTTTAATAATAGGAGTGATAAACAGAGAAAAACCTAAAGTGACGAAAATTACTCAGGTAGACGGAGGTCAATTGCTTTAAATGGTTGTGACCTTTAGAAAGTGTCTCAGTTTAATTATCTTTGGGGCTGTTTAACAGATACTTGTGCGATACGAGGTAAATAAAAGAATATGTATTGCTGTTAGCACCTTTAGAATCTAAGGAGAGTGTGGGAAAATAGGCGTATGCATTAAAGACTGCAATTAGGCTGCATAATAGTTGGGTTCTTGCTAAGGTTAGTGGTAAGGCTAAGGTATGGTAACGAAACATGGACTCTTTGTAAGCAGCAAAACAAGAAACTTAATGCTTTTGATTCTAGATGTTTGCGCAGTATCTTGGGCATTAGGTAGTTTGACTTTGTATGCAGTGATGAGGATAGTTAAAAGAATGAGTCAGAAACATCCTTTGAGCAACATTTTGTGCAGACAGAGGCTGCCTTGATTTGGTCATGTTGCCCGTATGCATAGCTTCAGATTGGCAAACAGAATTATGAACAGTGTGCCTAATGGCTTCAGAAAAAGGGGGAGACCTAGGATGCGATGGGCAGACAATGTCAAACAGGACCTTGCTAGAATTGAGGTACAGTGGCCAAATGCAACAACTTGTAACTCAGGACAGAGATGTCTGGAGAGAAAAATTACAGTCTGATAGGATCTTCGTAGCCTATGGGTGTATTCGAATTTTGTGTATATGTATGTTTGAGAAGTTATAGAATTTCCAAAGTTGGATTACCATTGACATAACATGGAAATCCTTTAATATCTTGGTAGGACAGTGAATAAGTACATAATCATCATATTCTTTCATTTAAATTTATTATTGTCATTATTAAGGTTGATTGGCATAATGGAGAAAATTAAAGATCGTTTATCCCATTAAATTTAGTAATCTGAAGTCATATTCTACCAGAATATTTTTCTCTTTTAAATAACAATTCTCCACTTTTAAACAATTTTAACACCCTTCTCTAACTGCTGCATATGCTAAATTTTTATAATAATATTTAATTATTGAATATAATTTTATAAAATAAAATTTATATTCTTGTTGATATTTTAGTAATTTAGCTTTCTTATTTCACTAGTGTCTCATTGTTATTTCCCTATATCCTCCATAGGCACAATTTAAAAAGCTTGCCTAAAACTGAATCAGCCTGGGAAAATTTTTCTTGCATTAAAAGATCCTTATCAAAACTAATGCCAATACCATTTAGCTATTCGTATTAAAGAAATATTTTGTATAACATAAATCACTGTAACTTTTTTAAATATATACAATAGTTAATATTTGAGTATATTTTATAAACAGTTTTAATTCCAGGTTGGTTTCTAATTTGTTTCGCATTAAACCGAATTTTCCTAAAGATAAGTTTTTCCATTGTACATTTGCAGACACGTTTTGCACAACGTTTTACATCTTCCGTAAAGGTGGATATTAGGCTTTTGAGCAATGAGACATTTTATGAAATGTGGTCGGAGGTTGGTTCTGTGAACAGCGCACCAAGTTCGCAGTCTGAAGTTCCCAGGGTCGAGTCCCAAATGTGCTAGAGTTGAGATTTATCTCCGATAAATCTACACTCTGCCCTCGGTCAGAAAATGGACGCCAATGTGCTTGTAATGGCCGCTGTCCATCAGATGAGACTAAGCAGTGTCTCCGTGTGCAAGAAAGCCATATTCTGTGCATGTTAAAGAACATGCTGGATGGTTTTGAAGGGGAGGATACTATTTGTCATCTAGCATCTGTTTCGGTTCCTCTTCCCTAGTCTTCTCTGAGTTATTGGGGTCCTTGTGACCTGGTCATTTGGTCCCTGTAAGAAAAAATGTGGCGCTCAGAGGTAAAACAACTCAACCTAACTTCGCGCCTGGAGTCGCACAGTACCGTGGAGTCATTCGTCAAAAAAATTTAGTGTGAGCGATTCCGCCCCTCATTCCATTCAGTCAGCTGCCCGGAGTGATCTTGAGACGAGAGACGCGAATCTGCTGTTCCTTCAGTAGGTCTCAGTTTCCCTGTGCCTCTCATAATGTTAGCATCTCTCCGCACTGAGGGTGATTCTGGTGTTTAAAGATACGTATCTTTTGTACAACATGGCATCTAAACGCAAGCCAACTGCCTCATTTGGTGCTCAACTGAAGCTATGTTCTAACTATTGATGAAAATCTTGCTGTGATGGAGTTACTGAGATAGGATATGTCGGTCTCCAACATGACACATAAATATAAATATGGCCGCAACAAATCTAGCTGCCATGCCATCAAGATTCGACAGAGAGAAATACGTGAAGCTGTGGCGTCAGGTGCTCCAATAACGGTAAAGTGATAACCCAAGTGTGTCCTAAAGCATCAATAAAGACTGAAAAGGTATTAAACATATGAACGTAAATATATACCTTTTTTATATAAAGGATCTAAGCGCCTGTGCGCTGTTCAAATCTACCACCATGGTTCAAACTTCCCGCCGAAGAGGGAGACCTTTTGATGAGAAAGAATTCAAAGCCAATCTATTTAGTTCTTTCCATTTTGAAATTTCAGAGTAATGTAATAGTTTTCTTCCCAGTTTGAAAAATAATGATATTTCATAATCGCAGCGAGCTGTTAAAACAAAATATCACTCGTTATGCATTCAGTTTGTAACGAAAACGAAATAAGATTATGCTGAAAATTGTGCGATAAAATATTGTTCGGTACGAATTCATATGCTAGAATAAATAATATGTGTCGTTTGATAAAGTGTGCTGATTCCTTTTAAGCCGCTAGTAGTTTCATTTCTTTAGCCAAGTAAAACTTCTCAATATAGGAAAGAGATCTATATGTTTTTTCATTCCACCAGATGGTTAATTTTCTATATAAGCGTCATTTAGAGCTAAATATTTTGTCAGGGATATAGTTTTCTAACAAATTGCAATCGTTTTCGTTTGACTTTTTACGTATGGTTCCATTTGTTAGACTAAAATAAACAGATTGATAATAATTCCATAAAACAGGAGACCTGTTTGCAATTTCTAGACGAGTCTAAGGTACCGTTCTTCTGAAAAAAGAAAGTGCCATTTGAAGAAAGGTGAAAGGAAATTATTGTATATTCTTTTTGTGGTACTCTTTTTACATTATTCACTCAGAATATTTTTTCAACTGATGTTAAATTTATTAACAAAAAAAATATATATATATATTTTTCAATTTTGGATCGCAATTTTCTTTTATCCCCCAATAATTAAAATTCTGCTTTTTGCAATTTTCTATGAATAATTTTGAATATTAAACCATTCTTTTCCTTTTTTCTTACCTTGAAAAGGAAAGGTGAAATATTTTGCATAAAAAAAAGAAAACTCATCTTGCCTTTCAGAATAATTAACGGAAGACCCCAAATCGAGACGAAAAATATTGTAATTCGAAGTCGGTTTGATTAGATTATTGCAAATGTTATATATTATAATGTGAACACAAGCAATGAATTCTCTTAACAGTTGCCATCAGTGTTTTTTTTTTTCCGAAATGTAAATGAAAATCTGACAATTGTTTTTTAATTTGGTGCTTTTTGTTCTCAGACACCTGATATAAATGAAATATTTTTTGTCGTAAAAAGAATTCTTTGTAGTTTTCTAATTCGTATTTTAGAGCCTTTTTAATTCTCTACAGCAACTACAGTACCGTTCTCTCTTTTTTTTTCTTTGAAGTCTCATTTTTTTTTATTAACAATAAGACCGATACATTTATTGGGTTGTTCTACCTCAGAGGGACACTTTTTTATGCACACAATGGGCTAAATATCCTGGCACAAGGCACCCCAAGGGTTCAGAGAAGGTTGAGAGAAGGAACCCATTGGACAGCTGTTAGGATACAAACGGGAGGCTACCATGTGTCTCCTATCAGCTACCCAGTGGATCCCTTTCCCATAAACCTTCTCTGAGCTTTTGGGGTCCTTGTGCTCTGATCATTTAGTCCAATGTGTGCAAAAACCGTCAAGGCCATGCAGCGTGTTTTTTAACAAGCGCAGAATATGGCTGTCCTGCCAATGGGCCACGGCTTAAAGTCCCATCCGACGGACGGACCCATTTCCAAGCTCATTGGTGTCCTCTATTGACGGGACCCTACTGACCAGCAGAGCGGAGAGTTACATCTGAGGAGTACATATTCGTTTTTCAATTAACAGTTGACCCCTTGACCTGTTGTAAAGACCTCAAAGCCTTAGCCACTGAGTAGGGACAGGTGATTTGTTTCACAACTATTGGAACAAAGATGCAAGTCTTCCATCAATCCATCCAGTACTTTCTTTAATGTGCACAGAGCTATGACTCTCATGCACACGGTGACACTTTTCAGGGCGCGTCTTCGTAAGACTGCCATCCCTTGGAAAATACATTAAGCCCTAGATCCGTGCACAGGAGAGCCACGTTCCACACACTCTAAAGAACACGCTGTGCGACTTTCATGGGAGGCTTCCATCTGTCTCCTAACAGTTGTCCAGTGTGTCAGAACACTCTAGTATTATAATGATCAGAATTTTAAGTGCCATTTCATTTTTGGGTGGGATAGCATTAAGATCTATGTTATTGGGTCTATCTCCCATATTATTTATATTATGAGTTCGAGGAACTTTCCCTTGATTTCGTTATGATAAATTAATGTTACTAGCTTGAAAAACCTTATTATCCTCTTCCACAACCTTTTTCTGAACCCTTGGGGTACTTGTAATCTTTCCTTTTAGCCCATTGTGTACATAAAAGACTGCTAAAAGGTAAAAAACCCAAGCTTTTTAAGAGTCAATAAGGGAAGGAGCAACCACAGCAGTTCTCTTGGTATAGGTATACTTTTTATTATTAATAACAACACAGACCTGCGATGATTTTATTATCTTAAATAGTTTTTCTTCTGTTCTATGATAATTCCTGCATGCTAATGCCGGAAATTGTATCTAATTTTCGAGATCACATCAGATTTTTGCAAAACGTCATGCTGTAGGAAAACGTATCTTTAACAAGAAAAAAAAAAAGACGCCGATTTTACACACACGGAAAAAATTATCATGAAAGTGATTGAATCCATTTTAATTTCATATCAATATTCTTCTTCTTTGTGCATTTTTTTAAACAAGAAGAGTAGTAAAAACTCTTTTTTGGCTTAAAATAAATAATAATTCGATTTATGTACCATGTTTATTGTATGAAAATAATAATTTGATCCATATTTACTTAGCCGTCCCATGGCCGAGTGGTTAGCGCGCTTGGCTAACTGATCTAAGGGACCTGGGTTCGAGCCCCGGGTGCTACTGATCTAAGGGACCTGGGTTCGAGCCCCGAGTAAGGCATGGCTGTTTGTGTCGTATTTCTGCTGAGGTCCTGCCATCCTCTCAGACCTTCTACTATGGCATATAAACTGACAGGCTTAGGTCTGTCAGACCTCTGTGGCAAGCAGCTGCTTGAGGGGTATTTATTTATTTATTATATTTCCTTTCTTCCGAATTTGTAGAAATTACTTACGTCAGTGGTTCTCAAACTCACTCATGGGAGTCATGAGCAGCTTGCAATGGTTCGCAAAGCTCTGAAAGTTCCCTATTTGCTAGTATTTTTAGTGATATTTGTTTCTGCAAATACTCAGGCTCGGCGAGAAATGGTGATAAAAATTTTTCCTACGATTCTAGAGAGTCGCATAAATTTATTATAATTCTAGGGGGTCGCAGTGTCAGTAAGTTTGAGAACCTCTATCTTTCGTCATAGAAAGAAATGAACACTAGTTTCGAACTCAACATAGCTGAAATGTGGAGAAAAAAATCACTTATATAATGAAAAGAACTTTTAAAATTTTTTTATTTTCATTTGTTTGTAATAAATAATAAATAGCCCCTCAAGCAGCTGCTTGCCACAGAGGTCTGACAGGAGTCTGTCAGTTTATATGCCATAGTAGACTGTCTGAGAGGATGGCAGGATCTCAGCAGGAACTTTTAGAATTAATATTTTTAAAATTATTTTAAATAAAGTTTTATAAAAAATTATTTTAAAAACTATCTTTATAAAAAAATTTTTTGCGAATGGAATGGTAATATATCTGACAATTCACACAGCTTTCGAATTTCTTCACAGCGATTATGGCGAACAGGAAGAGACTTCAAACAGCACGGAAGCATTTATTCACCTAACAGCCTCTATCGTTAGAATGGGAAAAAAATGAAGCTAAGGCTTTAACTATGATCTATAAGATGATAACGGAGCATAAGGTCTTTTGTTAGATCCAAGAAATCGACTCGATCTTTCATGAATGATCCGATTCAATAAACTCAGGCTCTGCTGCATAACAATCGCACAGGAAGCTGCTCGGTGCTAAAAATATCTCATTGTATGAAGGAAGCAATTTGAAATGAAGACGCTAGGAATATCCTTTGAACAACGTGAAATATTGTTAAAGATGAAACTTTTTAAATAGACATTTTCGAATGAGACGTATGTTGTACGAAAGTGCTCAAAGTTTTGGTGTTATTTTCACTCCAAAAATTATATGTTAATTCATATGACATATACATACCCTCAGGGAAAGTTATAACTTTTTTGTGGGAAGGGTGAAATGAGAAGATAAGTATTTACGCCGTTTTACGAATATGTCAAAAGAAGTAATGAATTTCCTGTTAAACTTCTTACAGGAACACATTTAAAGGTGGATGGGAATATTTATTATATAGATTATTATATAGAGTTTGAAACAGCATGCTGCAGAAGAGAAATCTGTACACAGCCCGCCCAATTTTGTCCGGCGATGAGCTCGTAAAAAAAATAATACCCGACCTATGCTTTTCATTGGTATAGATAATATAAACTGAGATGCCAGTTAATTAAGTATACTTACCTAGTAGCGTGTTGCGCCTCCTTCGGCCTACAGAACAGCCCGAATTCGTCGGGCATGGAACTTACGAGATGCTGAATGCGTTGTGCAGGAATGGTGTATCATGCGGAATTGATTGTGTCGCGCAATTGCTGCGAATTGGACGGCGGTACAGTCTCGCTGCGAACAGTACTTACCGCCTCATCTCAAAGATGCTCGGTAGGGTTTAGATCTAGGGAGTGCAGGCCAATGAAGTAAGGATAACTCGTTGGCATGTTCCTGGAGCCATTCGGCGACGATACGTGCCTTCTGAGCAGGTGCATTATCATGCTGAACGTGTCAATCCCAGTTAAGATAAACTCTAGTCACGAAGGGATGAACATGGTCAAGAACGATGTTCAAATACGCAGTGGCGTTCAGGTGTCCTTCGATGGGTCTCAGATAGCCTAATACGTGCCAAGTAAACATTCCCCAAACCATTCTACCGTCACCACAGGCTTGTACTGTTGACACTAGACAAAATGACTCCATGGCCTCATGTTGCTTACGCCAAATTCTGATCCTTCCATCAGCATGATGCAAAAGGAACCTTGATTCGTCCTACCAGGCTACCTTTTTCCAGTCCTTAACGGTTCAGTGTGAATGCTTCTACATCCATTGGTGACGCGCTTTCATGTTCTTTGCTGACAACAATGGCACTCGACATGGTTGGCGGCTGTTGTAGCCCCTTCGCAACAAGGTCCGATACGTAGTGCGTTCGGAGATTCCTTCTACACACTAGTGTTTAATTCTGCTGTGATTTGCCTGGTTGTGGCCCGTCTGTTCGCTTTTACGATTTCCGCCAGCTTCTTTGACACTTCTGATCCACAAGTTTTCGTCCAAAGGATCGCTGATCACTGGCAATTTATTGCTTTTCGCACCATTCTCGGTAAACCATTGAAACGATTGTGCACGAATAGCCCAGAAGGACGGCCTTTCAGGATATGCTAGAAATGTCACGCCTAGCACCAACTATGATGCCACGTTCAAAGTCTCTCAGGTCTCTCGTTTTGCCCATTCCGAAGCTCAAACGAAAATCCAACTCTAACTGAAGCTCGAAGAGCTGATCTGCCTGATTTATATCGCTCACCGTGGTCATGTGACGTATTACGTGTTACAATGAACCAATTATGTGACGAGGGGTGGTGTACCTAGTAAACTGACATTTCAGTGTATGCGAAAAAGCAAATGTTTTTATTTTCCTCCAGGCGTTCAAGTTGAAATTTCATAAGTATTGAAAATATCGTTTAAAGGTTCCGTAGAACTTCCCACTATCGTTCAGATTGGGTTGGGTTGTTTTTTCTCTGAGCAGCACATTTTTTATACATCGAGGGCTAAATAGCCAGATCACACACACAGGGACTCCGAGATGATGGCCTCCCATCAAGGCCATCCAGCGTGTTCTTTAACGTGCGCAGGGTATGGTTCTCCCGCACACAGGACACCCGTCCCATACAATGGATGGTAGCCTTTCTAAGGTCATCGATGACCCTACTGACTGAAGGAAGGGTGGGGAGTTTTGAAGAGGTAAATCTCGAAGCTGGGAAAAACTGCACTCGAACCCGGATACTGCAGATTACGAGTCTGGCATGCTACCGGTTAAACCAACCCCCTCCTTCTAATAAGAGAATGACTGCAATTACTGTAGTTTAAATGGATTAAATTTTACGTTTCGTTTGGTAACAAAAGTTAGTAATATTTAGCTCGTTTTCACTCTTGTCATGTCCCTCTAATGTATTAATTTTTATTTATTGTTGTATTTTTGTTGTAAATATTTTTATTTATTAAGTGTGTTTCTAGATGTGCTATTGTGGGGATGTGACTAATAGCTGTTGTTTTCGGGTCTGAGCTGGCTGCCTGCACAGGCTGACAAGTCGAAAGACCCTTTACGACCATTTACAACTAGCCTCGGGCGCGAGCGGAGCGCTGGAGACGAGCCAGGCAATACTAATCAGCAGTTTTGAGCGTCGCTGTCAAAAAGGAAGGACTTTTGAACATGCGTCAAGGGATGCCGCTCTTACTGAAGCAAAACCCTTAAGGAGAGGGTTCGATTCTATGTGATAATCAAGGTTCGGTTCTTGGTGAACCAATTACAGTTCTATGGAAATGGGGTGATTTCTGTGTGAACCACGTTGTAGGAAAGGATTAGATATCTTTTCGCCGAATTCGAGGTCGGTAAAGCGAGAATCTGGAAAGTGCGATTTGTCATCTCATTGCAAAATCGTTTGCAGCAGCAAAGCAGCAAAGGACTACGGAGTTGAGTGCATCCCCAGCACGTGATTGTATATAAATGTGAATAAACTGTCTCGTCCTTATACAACTCTCGTGCGTGAATTGCTGTGCATATAGTGATTTATATATATACACATCATTTGGCGCAGCAAGTCTGAGGCATACGTCGGTACGGGTGTAACAACCTGCGAACCTATTATTTAATCTAAGCAATGATGAATCTAATTAAGGGACTAAGCGATCTCCTCTGCTAAAGAACGACATTTATGTCATCGGAGTCGCGACACGACATTCGGCGCAGTTCAATTCAACAGCATAACTAATCACACGTGATTTCATTGATAAGGAGAAAGTTGCCTTAACACAGACCATCACATTTGGGGCATACGCGACATCGCTATCGTTCGTATGCCGAAAAAATGTACATTGTTCTAAAAGAAAAAGTGCAAGAAATTTAGAAGAATTTGTGATTCTGTGTCAGTGATTCCATGAAAGCGAGGAAGCTGCAAGCAGTTGAGTGGTCTAAGCCGCATCCAGTGAAATGGTTTATAGAGTGCAATTTCCCCGAGTGCTACATCAACGAGATCTTCGCTGAGGTTCCGTGTGACAAGGTCCATACTGTGGAAGAAGTTTCTAGTTTTGGAAGGAGACTCCAGGTACAGCAGGCAAGTGAGCAGAACTGATCTTCGCGGGAAAGAAAGGTCTGTGGTTTTTCTGTCTTTTTTGATTTTTAGGCTAATTTGAGTTGCCAATAATGCTAAGGAGTCGCGATAAAATTAGGGTGGAACTGAGCAGGACGGGAGCGTTGATTTAACCAGACACATTGAGACTGGGGAAAGTAATCAGGCCTGTTCAGGGCAACCCCTTCCCCCCAACCTTTCTGATCTCTTGGGGACCTTGTGACCTGGCCATTTAGTCTATTGTGTGCAAAACAGTGCCGCCCAAAGGTAAAACAACCCAACTCCGTCACACTTGCAGCAGTTTTCTTTTTTTGTGGCTTTTAATTATTTCAGCATCTTCTTATAAGTAGCGGACTGCATTACACGTTAATGGCACTGTTCTCAGACGTGCTTTTTTTTTCAGGAAAATATTGCTCTTCTTACAATTTTAATATGAAAACAATAGCAATATTGAATTATAAAAAGTATCATCTAAGTCAGGACTGGGAAAATTTCGTATGGAGCTAGGAACCAGATACAAAATTTAGGAGCCAAACAATTTTCTAAGACTTAAGAGCTGGAAGTTTAGAAGCTCGCAGTCAAGGGTTTTTATCTCTCAAAAGGGTAATAAAGTAAAGCTAAAAAATTAAACGCCACGGTGACCTGGCTCCCGGTATTTTTCGAGCTCTATTCTAAGTTTTATATTTGTGCAGTTTCTGCGTTTATTTATTGTTCCCATGAGTATGCCAAAACATTTTACAATGCTCTTAAACATACACTGAATTTTGATTTCAAAGATAACAATTTTTTAATACTGTAAATATTCTAACTCCACTAATAATAAAAACTATCTCTCTTAGGTATATTAGAAAACTTAGTAAATTAGTTAAAGTATTTTAGAACGGCACTTAAGTGCTTTCTTTACGTTAAGGTTAATAATTAATAACAAAAGACAGAAAAATAAAGAATTCTCGTCTGAAAGTTTTCTTTGAGATATCTTGAGAACAAAGTCCTTGAATATTCGAGGAATTCCTTGGAATCGAGTATGAACTTGAAATAATTTGCTTAAACAATCTACTGCAACATTTGAATTTATACTAATTTACGTTTATAAATCTACCTAATGATGTTCACACTCATGGAAGCAGTAAATAAAAGGGGACAAAATGGAAATTCCACATCTTTCTTGAAAGAAAGAAAATGCATCAAGTTTCAAAATAAGAAAAGCCATCGGATTTTCTTATTTTGAACCACAAGATTGCTTGGAGGCTAGTTTACTTTGGAATTAATTTCGGAAAAGAAAGGCCACAGCGCTTTATAAAAGGCAGTGACACAACAGATGTCTGGTACAGAGAGCCAACAAGTAAGTTCGCATTGATGAGCTGCATTCATAATTAAAGCACATCCTGAAGGAAATATCAGAAAAATGAAAAACGACATTTTAAACTGGTTTTAGCTCGCATTATGTAACGAGCCTACGGGCATGTGCTATCTGCTGGTGATGGGTTGATAGGTAGATGTTTCTGAATTTAACGTTAAATTGTTATAGAACATTTCTAAGTTTCACAACTGTAAAAGTTTAATTAACGAATTTCATAAATCTAATTAGTTTCCTTAATATTGAAAAATAAATTTATAATTGTTAATACTGCAGCATATTTATCAATTTAATTAGCATGACATTAAATTCATAATTTTGAGTTCGTTTTCAATAATTTTTCATCCGTCTGCCGGTCTGTAAACATTCAAATTCTTGTTTTCCGAGATAAATTAAAAATGGTTTTTGGACAGGATGGGTATTGGTGAAATATTACGGTTCACACTTTCCGAATCTCCCAAAAAGTTAACTGCGCCTTCTAATGGTGGGAAAGTTTGAAAATTGTAAAATTTTAAACGGATATTGCAAGCGATGTATTTATGCTAGAAAATTGAAATTATGGTGGTAGAGTATGAAGGTCATCAGTTTGGTACTGACAACAATGAATTGTCCCTTTAATTTAAAGTGTTTGGGAAAGTGCAGGTTTTGCTGTTTCAAGAAAAATTTATACATTGCTTATGAGTTGGATAGCTGCTAATGGAATACAGTGTACCTCCTCTTTATATTAATCCTCTCAGGATACCCCATCGTATTGTGGAAATATCATGATGTGAACCCAAGAATACATATTGTTTTTGGTAATTCGTTCTAAAACCTCAGGAGTGAAATTTTCGCCCATACCTAAGCTATTTGTCCTTCAAAATGGTGATTTTTTCACAATAGAAATATTTCCATATAGAAAAATAAATAAAATAATATGTTTTAATATTATTTTATTTATTTTTCTATATATTCTTCTTGATAAAAACTTAAAAAAAAAAGGGAAAAAAAGATGAGAGGCATTCATTTATTTAAAAAGGGAATTATAAGGATCGGGAAAATTTTATGCAAAAAATGCTGATGGGAGTCAATTTTTTTTAACCAAAATGATGATGTATGTGATGATAACAAAACCTCCTGCTATGTTTACATGTTCTAACGTATTTTAAGTTGAAGAAATTCTTCATAATGATTATGAAATCAATACTCTACCAGTGTAAATATAGTGCCTCCATCGCTTCATCATTGTACACATTAAAAGGAAAATCATCACATATAACCCTTAACAAGGTGAGTGCTTCCCCTTCTCGTTTCTGTTGCTATTTTATCACCCGCGATGACATTGTCCATGAAGATGATACTTGTTCATGAAAAACAGTAATACCTACTAGCGTTTAGGCAATATTATATCTACGTGTTACAATTTTTCCCAAACAATCGCAAAAGTGCATATTTATCGTACACCAAACCTCATTTTATTATGGAGAGTCCATCGTAAAGGGATTTGATCGGATGCTAAACCTCGTATTTCCCCTTTTTCAATTCCTGAGGTGATTTTAATTTCCATCCTTATAAAGTTTGAATATAGAAAATACAAAACTTTAAATGGATATTCTAAATGATCTATTTAAGTTCGAAATTTTAAACTTCGGTAGTAGAGTTTCAAGTGAAAGTCTCCGTGAATATTTTGCGGTTGTTATATTATTCTACTTGCCAACATTCGAATCACTTTTGCTCTTGATTTTGCTCAGAGGTCAAGGATGGACATTATGCGCTAAGTGAAGTGAGAAGAAGCTTCGTCGACGATTTCTTCTGCTGCTCAGGCAATATTTGCTTGATTTTGCTCTTGTTGCTGGTCTGGCGATACAGCGGATACTATGGAGTGTTGTTGACCGTCTCTACCCTCGAAGATTGTGATTACATTTGGACTGAAGTCGCACCATTCTGACTGCTTGCTTGTCAGAGATGTCAACCAAAGTTGTGAATCAAGACAAAGTTTTCTTCCCCCTCCATCCCAAGAGCCAACGGATGGACTACCACTATTGACTTTCTGCTGAGTCATCCTCTCTTGACACCAGTACAGCTAAGTAATCTAATGTCTAAATGATCTGTAATATTATCTGTAATATTTCCACATTGAAAAGAAAATTATAACTTTCTTTTAAAGAAGACATTATATTTATATATATACATTTATATAGTTATATTAATTATCACATTTATATAGTTACATTATATAGTTATAATATTTTGCTAAATTCATAATTCGTTATTCATTATGTCATTAAGTCAACCAACAGAAATCTTCATCAGTATAAAAATAAACCTTCAGAAGAACAAAGCACCTTTTTACTATTCCTACAAAAAGAGTTGGGTTGGGTTGTTTTACCTCTGAGCGGCACTATTTTTGCACACCATAGGCTAAGATGGCCAGATCACAAGAACCCCGAAGGCTCAGAGAAGGTTGGGGGAGGGGACCCACTGGAACAGCTGTTGGGAGACAGATGGTAGCCTACCGTCAAGGCCATCCAGCGTGTTCTTTAACGTGCACAGGGTATGGCTCTCCTGCACACGGACCCACGGCTTAACGTCCCACCGACGGACGGCGGCCTTTCAAAGCCCATCGGTGTCTCCTACTGACCGTGGGCAGGGCATTGAATTTTGCGGAGATAAATCTCAACGCTGACCCAGCTGGGACTCGAACCTGGGAACTACAGATTACGAGCCTGGCGCGCTACCGACTGAGCCACCCCGCCCCTTCCTACAAAAAGAAAATAAGTCTTTTACAACAGGCAATAAGTGGCACAATCGTATCTGTGAACAAACCTGCAATCTATAAAAAAATATTCTTACCAATTTCTAAACAAATTAAATATAACTATACATCATTGATTAAATCTTTTTACAGAAAAGTTGAGATCAGTTCTGCTTGTTCGACTGATATATAACCTCTTCAGCCACATCTTTAATCGCCCTAAGCATCCTTCTTTTCTTACCAGTCTTCTAACAGGATCAACACTAATAAACTGATTTACCCTCCCGCGAACACACTAAATAAAAACATTTCTTCTTTATACTACACTATACTGCACAGACTAAAACAAACTACGTTTACCTTCACACTCTAATTCCTCTTACTACAACTGATTTTTTGTTTTTTTAAATTAAATTCGAAGTGGTTAGTGATGTATTTCGCACACTGAATCACATGCGAGCATCAAAATGATACATCAAATCACAAGTTCATTGTAGCACGTTCATCAGTTGTAACAGAGTAATAAAAGGTAAGTATCATATTTCCTTTTTTGGTTTCATAAACTCTGTATACAGATATTTTTGAATTCCTCTATCTTTTTGCTCAGTTTTCTACCTATATTATTTTTAAAGTTTCCATTTTAAAAACTAATAGATTCAAATGAATATCGAAACTGCTATATAATAAATCCTGCAGACAAGCTAAAAAAACTTTGCTGGACAACTGAAATATATTTTGTAGTATTGCAATGAGAGAATAAAATTGCATTATTTAAAAAAAAGACCCAGAGAATAAACTCCCTATACTTTTTAAAAATTAATTGCACCACGAACGATAAGGGCATGGAACTAGTTTTGCATATCACGTTCCTGCCCACCCACAGACTATTGCAATCCTTGCAGATTTAAAAAAAAATGAAATATAACAGTTTATAATATTTTTATGTTTTCGTAATAAAAAAAGTATTATTATTATTAGTCAAAAGAAGGAAAAACGATCATTAAATACTAAAGAAGCTGATATTGTTAATGAGGAACATCCAATATATATTAAGGAATATTTTTTCCTCTACTTTAAAGAATTATATCGCAAAGCAAGGCGCCTTAAATAGAAAAAACAATTACAATACCTTTGGGTACTAAATGGTAAAACGTTTATTCGTAAGGACGATAGATCACAATATCTGCATCTAAGAACTTTGAATGACTTGAGTAACATTGTTTGAATTGTACATATTTGTTAATTTTGTTTAAAATATTTTCCTGAATGACTCAGTATTATGACAGTTCACCTTATTGTGATTTAAATAAAATTACCAGTTTTGGTTTTTACATATCTCATATAAATACTCGAGGCCTGAAGAATAAACTGAATTAATTGAACATTTCTATGGGGAAGTATATCCACAATTCGATATCATTTGTATAAATGAAACTTGGTTGGATGATTCTTTTAGATTATAAAAGTTATTTTTATATAGAACTGTTAAAAACTGTGGGGGTGTTGCTGTGGGAGTTGCTGTTTATTTAAAGTCATGTATTAATTATATCATTAATGCTGAATTTACTATATCTTCACTGCATTTTGAATCAATTGTTTTTGAAAGTGATAATATACTGTGTGGTGTTATATATAGACCTCCAGTCTCTGATGTACAAATGTTCTTGGATTTTTTTCGAAAATACTGAAATATGAAACTGTTAAGAATTATAATTTTTATGTAATTGGTGATTTTAATATTGATATATTACGACAGAATAATAATATTATTGATTTTAATGAATTAATTGATATTTATGGATCTAGAAATATGATTCAATTACCTACGAGAATCACATATTCTAGTTCAAATGTCATAGATCTGTGCATCACTAATGTATTATCTGCAATTGGAGGTGTTTACTCCATTGGTATAAAATACCATTTTCTTATCTTTGCCCTTTGTTATAACAAGAAGCTTAAGGAAAAATTAAACACTCCTATTTTCGACATTTTTCGGGAGATAACATGAACAAATTGTATGTTGAAATTAGCAATATATTCTGGGATGATATTATAATATGCAATGATCCTAATGAAATGTATAATAAATTAATCAGCTTGTTAACTGTATGTTATAATGCATATTTTCTTCCGCAAAAATTTTAAAAAAAGCAAAAAAAAAATCGAAAACCTTAGATAACTAATGATATTTTAAATAAAAAATAAATATAAGAAATATAAAGAATTTTTGAATGCAAGAAGTACATATTCATGGTACTCGTTTAAAAATTGCAGAAATCAACTGTAGCAAAAACATGTATTATCAAAATATTTTTAGCACTGATGTTAATCTAAAACCTACATGGAAATGTATTAATAGTCATTTACGAATGAGGAATATTGTTTTTCCTGATGTAATACAAGTAGAAGGTAAGGAAATGGAAACTGTTTCTGAAAAGATTAATTGTTTAAATTAGTCTTTTTCAACTATTGGAAGTGATATAAGTCAATACTTTTCAAACAATACAGATACTTTTAGAATGTTTTTAAAAGATAAGAAGTGTAGTAATAGTCTCTTCTTGTCTTCCACTTCCACAAATGAAGTGTATCATGAATTATTAAAACTAAATGTTAAGAAAAGCTGTAGAATTGACGGTATTCCAGCAAAACCTATTATGTTTGTTGCTGGGGGTGGGGGTGGTTCAGTCGGTAGCGCGCCAGGCTCGTAATCTGTAGTTTCCAGGTTCGAGTGCCAGCTGGGTCAGCGTTGAGATTTATCTCCGCAAAATTACCCGCCCTGTCCACGGTCAGTAGGGGACACCGATGGGCTTGGAAAGGCCGCCGTCCGTCGGATGGGACGTTAATCCGTGGCCCCGTGTGCGGGAGAGCTATACCCTGTGCACTTAAAGAACACGCTGGATGGCCTTGACGGGAGGCTACCATCTGTCTCCCAACAACTGTTCCAGTGGGTCCCCTCCCCCAACCTTCTCTGAGCCTCCGGGGTTCATGTGACCTGGCCATTTAGCCCATGGTGTGCAGAAAAGTGCCGCTCAGAGGTAAAACAACCCAACAACCCAACATTTGTTGCTAATTTAATCGCTGTACCACTAGTTGCTATTTCAAATGATTCAATGGCGAAAGGTGTTGTTCGCGATAAATTAAAAATTGCTCGTGTAGTAGCTGTTTACAAATCTGGAGATAAAAATGATGTATGAAATTACAAATCAATATCAGTTCTTTCTACTTTCGCTAAACTCATGGAAAAATAATTTATAAAGAACACTTGATTTTGTTTTTAATTATAATATTTTACATAAAAACCAATTTGGTTTTTTACCTGGGAATTCAGCAGAAAAAGCTTTAATAAATATAACAGTCTCTGTACAAAACTATTGAAACAAGCTATTCACTGAAGGCATTTTTCTAGACTTATCTAAAGCATTTGACTCTGTCAGGAAATTTTGTTGTACAAGTTATACCATTATGGTTTTCAGGCATTGTTTACAAATGGTTTCAAAATTGCTTATCCAACAGAAAACAAGTTGTTTCTTATAATTATAATGTATCCGAGACTTGTAGTCTTAAAAGAGCTCTAATTTAGGACTACTACTTTTTCTTTTATATGTTAACGATATTATTATTTCGAATAATTCTTCTCTGATATTATTTGCAGACGATGCTATTATATTTTATACAGGTAGAACTATTGATAACTTAATTGACATCGTTAATAATGATTTAAAAATTTGTGCAAAATGGTTTAGAGGTAATAAACTCCAATTAAATATTTGCAAAACTAAATATATCTTATTCGGTCCAACTGTAAAAACTGCAAATTTTTACCTACAAGAAATATGCATTGATGAAAATGCAATCGAAAAAGTTAACAAAATTACATTCTTAGAAGTGTGGCTTATTGGCAACTTAAAATGGAATGAACGCGGTACGTACATTAGGGGAAAAAATCCAGAAATATTGGTCTTATTAGACGCTATAGACTCTTGTTTCCTTTTCCAATTAAATTTCAATTATATAACTCCATTATTTATCCTCATCTACATTATTGCATTTTAATATGGGGTAACACAAGTAATCAGAATATTAATAAACTACTGTTACGACAGATGAAGGAGCATAATGAAACGGTGATGTGATTTTGATGCTCGCGTTTACTTCAGCGTGAGAATTACGTCACTAAACACTTCGAACGAACTTAACTTAAAAATAAAGAATAAGCGAGTTGTAATTATGAAGAATTTGTGTGAAGGAAAAAGTAGTTTGTTTTAGTCTCTGCACTATTGTATAAAGGAAGAAATGTTTTTATTTGGTGTGTTCACCGGAGGTTAAATAAGTTTATTAAGGTGGATCTTGTTAGTGAACGAGAAAAAAAAAGGAACAAATTCATTGTCTTCTGCATGATGATCAACGTTTGAAAATAATTGGTTTTGAGAAACCAGTATTCTTAGCTGCAGTTTTGGAGTACTTGATGATTAAAACCTTAGAAAGAAGTCATTTAGCGTATATGTTATTTAGTTGTTTAAAACTGGTAAGGTTATTCTCGACAGATTGCAGGTTTGTTCACAAATATGATTGTGCCACTTATTAAATGATGTAAAAAAGCCTTATTTTATGCTTTGCGTGTAGAGTGTAAGAATTATAGAGGAAACAACTCTTTGTAGGAAAAGTAATAAGGTTACAATAATAAATAGTAATAAGAATAGCTAAGTTCTTCTGAAGATTTATTTTCATACTGATATAGATTTATGTTAGTTGAGTTTATATAAATGATTTTATCCATACTTTTGTAATAAATTACATTATTTTAGAATTATTGCTGCTGAATATTATATTTTTAAACTCACGCTCAATTTCTATTTGTTAAATTCATAACACTACTATATCTTCAAAAACCCTTCGTGAGAACTCTGAATAGTATAGACTTTAATGCATTTTTGGAAAAAGGGAAAATTCTCAACTTCTGGATATATATACAAATTTAATATAGCATTATTTATGTTATTAGATTAAAAAATACGATATTAATTCCAAAAGAAGTGTTAGCATTATTCAAGTCGACAGCAACTTGACCTAGAATTACCATTATGCACAGCAAATTATTATTATTATTATTTTTACAAAGATATCCACTAGGTTATGATTTTCTCCACAATGTGGACTTCTCCATTCTGCCCTAAGTGTCAAAAGGCAGAATGATGGACTCAAAAATCCCGCCATCAATCAGATGGGACATTCATACATGTTCCCTCGTGCAGGTTGTTTAAGTTGTTGTATTACCTCTGAGCGACACTACTCCCCTCCTGCACACAATGAGCTAAATGGTCAGAGCACAAGGACCCCAAGGGCTCAGAGAAGGTTCTGGAAAGTTACTCATTGGACTGTTGTTTAGAAGATAGTGGTAGCTTTTCGTCAAGGCCATCCAACGTGTTCTTCTACAAGCGCAGGGTGATTCTCCTGTACACGGATGGAACCACGGTTAACATCTCATCCGACGGGCGGCGGCCTTTCTAAACCCATCGGTGTCTCTTTTCTCACCGAGGGCAGGATGTGGATGCAGCAGAGACGAATCTCAACGCTGGTACAGGTAGGATTCGAGCATGAGAACTACAGATTACTTGCTTGGCGCACTACGACTGAGCCAACCACACCCCACCCACTTCGTAGGCAATCGAGATCTCATCTTCGTTTGCAAATGAAAAATATCCTGAGCACGTTAAGAAAATCTGAATAGCTTTGATAGAATATTTCCACCTGTCTCATAACAGCTAGCCAGTATAGCCCTTTGGTTCTTGTGACTAGAACATTTGTCTCAATATGCACAAAAATACTGCTCAGAAGTTAAATCAACACACTCAATATGTGCTTTAGTATACGTTACATTCTTCGTGTTAGGTTGGCATAGTCGGTAGCACGCCAGGCTCGTAATCTGTAGTTTCAAAGTGGAAGTCCCGCTTCTTCCAGCGTTGAGATCTATCTCCGCTACACCCGCTCCCTGCTTTCGGTCAGTCGGTGACACCGACGGACTTGGAATAGTCGCCGTCCGTCGGATGGGAAGCTAATCGTGGCTCTGTGTGCGGGAGAACCATACCCTGTACACGTTACACTAGATGGCATCGACAGGAGGCTACCATCTGTCTCTCAATAGCTATCCAGTGGGTCCCCTCCATCAACCTTTTCTGAGTCCTCGGAGTCCTCATGACCAAGTTAGTCCATCGTGTGGATAAAGTTCCGCTCAGAGGTAAAACAATCCAACCACCCAACCAGTTCATTGTGTGCAAAAAAGGTGCCGTCAGTAGTAAAAAACTCAGTTTTTCGTGTTGGCTAAAAAACTTTTACAGTTGTAAAAAGAAAGGAATATGTTAACAATATCTCCATAGTGTGGCAAATTAAATCTCGGTTCTCTACCAAAATAGTAGCTTTTACAAAAAAAACAAAAGTTTGAAAGATACTTTCATATCTATCCGTGGAATATGTTATTAAAATTCTGCATTTTTTTCAGTGTCGAACTTTGTAGCTTTCCACATGAAATAAGTTTATGTTTCAAGCACTCATACACCTCACGAAATTCTTTATTCCCCCCCCCCCCCCAAAAAAAAAACAGACCTTTTTGACAAGTCACAAAGAACAGTCTCAAGAGAAATAGTGACAGAACTAGCCAGACTCAGTGCAGACCCATAGAAAGCAAAAGAGTAGTAACGGTTTTGCAGCACATGACGCTTAGAGGACGTAAGATAAAACCGTCAGTTGTCACAGTGTCAATGGAACCATCTCCGGCGTCGAAACCTCTTTAATATCAAAGCTTGGTAATATATTTTTAAGCACAACTTCTATTTTTATCGTTGAACGATTTCCATTGCGTATGTCTGAAGACCGTGAAGTTTCTCCAAAGACATCTTGAGTCTTTTTCTTCTGTGCTTCTCTGAGTAGCAACACTCGAATTTATATTATGGTTAAATTGATGTGTCAGGTTCTACAAAATGTTTGCTAGTTAAAGCGGTAGTTTTTAGTTTACTAGTTAGAGCATTTACGTAGACAACATACAAATGCGATTCAGTAAGTCGTCAAGAAGTCCTGGTACGATGATATACGTAAATGTAAACAAGTGAAGCATAAAAATAAATAAAAGTATATATATTAAATAATAGTAGGTACTTTTTTAATAATTAATTAATTTTCGTTTGAATATTTAGATTGTTCGATTCAGTAATAAAGTATCACAGGAAATGTCCTGTAAACATGGGAAGTTTTACCTCTGAGAGGTCCTTTTGCACACAATGGGCTAAAGGGACAGGTCACAACAACCCAAAGATTTAGAGCTGGGAAAAGCTAGAAGGAATTGTTCATCACTAAATATTTTCCTAAAACAAAATCTGAGTATGTTTAATTTATTGGGCAAAACCTTTGCATAGACCCAATAGTACCAAAAATAAAATGTTATGAAAATATTTTTGTTTTTACATATAAGTGTTCAATAACAGTGTAATAAAAATTAGACAAAAAATAGATAATTACCTTTTTTTAGCAGATTTCGTCAGAATATTTAAGGTTATTATGATGTTCTATCTCTGAGAGGCACTTTCGTACACATAATGGGCTAAATGGATAGGTCACAACGACCATAGGTCTTAGAGCTGGGAAAAGGTTTTTAAATCGGTTAGTAATTTCCTAAACAAAATTTGAGTTTTATTTTACAAATTGGACAGATTGGATCGACGGTATAGTTCTCCAATTTTTTTGTTTCTATTCATTCTCCATCTTTTTCTACGACATTTCCTCATATTTCCATTAACTTGCAAATTCCACTGACGTAGGAACTTTCTGATTTGGAGCGAAAAAACTAACCAACGACAGTTTGGACACCTTCGAAGTAAAAATATGACTTTTTATTTAAGAAGTTCCACATACCCCAGAACAAAATGAAGACCCATGTTGTAATATCGGGGGTTGGTTGATTGGTTATTTCACCTCTGAGCGGCACTTTTTTGCACACCATGGGCTAAATGGCCAGGTCACATGGACCCCGAACGCTCAGTGAAGGTTGGGGGAAAGGACCCACTGAAACAGCTGTTGGGAGATAGATGGTAGTCTCCCGTCAAGACTATTCAGCGTGTTCTTTAACGTGCACAGGGTATGGCTCTCCTGCATACTGTCCACGACTTAACGTCCCATCCGACGGACGGTGTCCCCTACTGACCATAGTCAGGGCGGGGAATTTTTCGGAAATAAATATCAGCGCTGATCCAGCTAGGACTCGAACCTGGGAACTACAGATTACGAACCTGACGCGCTACCGACTGAGCCACCCCCGCCCCCTAATATACGGGGGTGAAGAAGAATTCGGTTTAATTCCTTCAACCTTTGCTGCGTCATTAACGACCATCTGTGGTATATCATTATCATGCTGAAACACATCTTTTTCCATTGGATAGAGCATCTGGATGTTTTTGATGAGATCATGGATAAATTTAATAGTATTAGTTTAGTTTTCAGATTAATATTACGTATGGAACTGGATTTTTGGATCTCAGAAAAGTAATCTCATTCGTGAGACTTCCACAAGTTAACAAACAGTTTGCAAACTATAGACGTAATATAATAATAAACATGAAAATTTCAATGGAAAATTTCTCTACATCATCCCTTTTTATCGGCCATCTCTATATCGACTATCTTTGAAATATGGCACTTAAAACCTTACGAAACATGGATTACTTTTTTTTGTTTTTAATGGTGACCGGAAGGGATGAAAGAATTGTGGAGCAAGAAAGAGTTAATAGTGTCTAAATATTTCCTTGTGTAGCTGAGGCATTTGGTAATTTATATTTTTATCACATTTTAACTAATCTTGATTTCCAGTTCTTTGGGTATGTTCATTTCTGAAGTAAAAATATTTCGCAGTTTCAAAAATAAAAAGCATGACTAATTATTAAAACAATAATTTATCCAACTGCTGATTGTACTTGTTCTGCATTAACAGTTTTGGCATATTGAAGTAACTCATAAAAGGAGACGCCCTACCCATCCAACACGAACCCAATATAAAGCTTGAAACTGGAATAGTATTTTATCTTTTCTACAGTATCGTATTTTGCTCTTCAAATTACTGTAGAACAGTGGTTCTCAAAGAGAGTTCCGTGAGATTCGCCAAGTGTGACACGAAATTTCGCATGATATTGCAGATAAAAGGAAATCATAAACCATTTTGTTGCTATTTCTACTACTGATTCTTCGTTTAACCTTTTCTGTTTAATAAAAACTTATCCTTATTAAATCTTAATGTTAGAACCATTAAAACCAAAATTGGCAAAAAACATGCCAATAACAGTAAGGCATACTCACTAACCGCAATACACGTCAGAACGTGAACAGAATAGACTTACGTTCACAAACGACTCCGCAGAAATGGCTATTATTGAAGGCAAACTGCGCATGCACGAGTCTTCCGTAACAACTTAAATTTTCAGGGGACCGCGAGTATTCACGGCGAAAAATAGTGTGCCGTCAGCAAAAAAAAGTTTGAGAATCAGTGAATGTAGAGAATCAATTTTTCTCACCAATAACAAGTTGATAAAACAAAATTTTGCAATATACGACTAATTTGTCCAGCAGATTATTGTTGACAGTTGAAGACGTACCAAATTATTACTCTCTAATATACAGCCAAATTCCTTAATACTCTAGACCAGTGGTTCTCAAATCCGTCTATCCATTCAATAAATGAAATGAAAGAAGTATGAATAGTAATTTTTAATAATTTGATTATCATTCGAATTTTCTACAGAAAATACGCTTGCAAAGGTCATCACTGTACTGTATATATATATATACACAAATTTACAACATTCTTTATTTTATTATAAGCGCCTTTTCCTTTAAACAAAGACTTATAATGTATGGTTGTCAAACACCATTATAAAATTATGTCTTCCTTTAATGCATGGTTGCCAAACACCATACATTATAAGTCTTACTTTAATGTATGGTGTTATAAGTCTTACTTTAATGTACCATATATTATAAGGCCGTTTTGATTATTTTTAGAGGGATTAGTTTATAAAAATTATGGTTTTGAAATCAGGTCAAGATGTAGCGGATGTTCTGTGTTTATTTGAGCATATTTCATGATGACTCTGTGTTAAAAACGAAAAATAAAAGCTTTTACAGAATTTATCCCTCACAAAAAATTGATTTCTTATTTAAATTTGTAATTTTTCTTAGTGGCGAACAGAGAATTCCTCCTGAAAGAATCAGCAGCCACAAGAAAGTAATCTCTGAGAACCACTGGTGAAACAATAAAAAAAATACATCTGCAGTCGCGAGCATCTGTTTAAAAAATCCCGACATATGAATAAAAACGGCAGTCTTGGTCAGAAAAGTAATACGCCGTGACATGTGTTTAACCCTTTTGAGCTCCGCCAGGCTTGAGAGGGTTTGGCCACATCCAAGTAAAGGCCGGGCCTGAATTGATTTCTTTTATATATAATCATTTTTAACTTTAAATCATTGCTTTACCAATTAACTTTAAATCATTGACCCTGACCAAGAGAACGACTATTGCACTTTTTTTTTTTTACAATAGTCGTTCTCTTGGTCAGGAGTTCTCTCAATTGGGGGAACACAACATAATCTGATTTTTCCAAGTATATTAATTGTGCCTCTGTTGAGATTTTTCCCGCTATCCCCCTTCTGCCATCGATAAGAAATAAGACAAATGTTTTCTTGGAAAAGATGACATGCTGCGGCATGCCATCCTTTCCAAGACGGTAATCTGCCGAACTACTGTTGCCAAAAGTGTGCTTGATTATCTTTTAATCTGTTACATATTTTAGAGAATTTATATGTCTGTATGTCTATCTGTCTGTCCCTTTTTTTTTTCGAAATTCTTCCTAAACGTTAAGTTTCGGATGGGACGTTAAGTTGTAGTTCTGTGCACTTTAAAATGCACGCTCGTTGGCTGGACAAGAGGATTTCACTTGTCTTCTATCAACTGCCTGAATAGAAGGATAAAATATGGGTAGAATACCTATAACATATCTTGATTTCTTATAGGTATTTTCCCATCTCTTGCTGTCTTTATATCCCGGCTATTTAGTCATTGTGTACAGAAAAGTGGCATTCAGTGGCAAAACACCCTAAAAATCGTTCCTTCCCATCTTTTCATCCAGAGAGTTAAAAAACAACAACTTTTTCCTCATCAGCTTCTTAGAAGTGAGAAATGCATCATGGGCTTGCTTCATTGGAATTTCCTGCGCAGTTTTCCCGATAAAGAATTTATCGCATTATCGATATTTTTTATTCCCATTCACTTTCGCTTGAAATGCTTGTGAATTATTTTTAAAACTTGCTAAAATGCTTTTTATTTCCTCTTTATGTCGCCATCATACTTGACTTTACTGTTATTATAATACTAGAAGAATTGTCCGATATTGTTCGGATCTTAATATATAGTAAATGATTCGAAACAGCAAGCATCCCTATATTAATAGGAGTATTCTGAACAGGTGTGCGGATAAGAGCTTTCTTGTATGTCCATAGTGACAGAAGTTTTCGTCTTCCTGCAATTCTGCAGGTACTTGACTGATCGGTCCCAAATTTGGCGTGGTGGTCTCATTTATGATTTCATGTATCGGTATCATGTTCCTCGGTGGTCTAGGGGTTAAGACACCCGACATGCTTCTGGAAGACCTGGGTTCGAATCCCAGTCAGGACAACCAATTTTTCAAGTGTTTCATCTATAGGGTTCAGAGAACGGGTTCCTAGCTGCTATGAGCTATGATTAACCCTTTATGCTTATAATGGCCCAAAACGGCCGACTTTTTCAAGTGGACTCGTCCAAATAGTACTATTCCTTTGTCTCTAATACCCTCTACCTTTTACTGAAATTTTCTGGGCGTTTAAACTTGCTATAAGTGTCCGAAATCTTTCGGAGGAGGGGGGGGGGGGGTTGCCTTTGCCGACCTTAAGAATGGAGTAATATATGTTACCAATATAGCCTTGAAAGTTATGAATAATTCACTATCGATTGGGGAAGGTTATCAATGGAAAATCGTTGAGTGTCAAATTGTTTTTGTTTTTTTTGGGGGGGCTTAATTTTATGGGATCCAAATTCTTAAAGTGTGCTAAGTTACGATGAGATCAAGATGTATGCCAAATGTGTGGTTCTAGTACTTAACGTTTAGGGAGAATTTCCGAAAAAAAAAAAAGATATACATATAGACAAATAAATTCTCTAAAATATATAACAGATTAAAAATAATCAAGCACGCTTTTGGCAACAGTAGTTTAACATATTACCTTTCACACATCGTAGTATGTAAAATTTGATGAACACCAGTTTCTGAATCTGTTTTAAACGTGTACCTCTAATACGTACTGCAGTTCTTGAAAGCCAATGTATAGTGGGTAACCCAATTTTGTTATTAATTTACGTATTATTGTTATTTTCCAAATAAAAATGATAATAACAGAAAAGTATTCCAGCAATATCAAAAAGGGTCTTTACAGAATTTACTGCATTGCAAAAGGAAACAGACTACAATGTTATCGTGTCAAAGAAGAAAATTAAGATGCTTTAGTAATAAAATATTTCTTTTAATTTAATATAATTCTGTTTGTTGTTTAATATTGTTTGTATGCCTCGGTCCGTTACATAATTCAAAATTTTTTAATGTTTTCCTTTGATCAAAACAATGTGATTTATATTATATTTTTTTATATGCAAAGTATTATTGTGCCTAGTAAAAAAAGTTTCCTTTCTAATGTAGGTATTTGTATTTGTGCAGCTTTAAAATATCCTTAAAATAGGTCCTGATTAGTTTATAAGCATCAATATATAAGGCTGCGGCAAAATATACGAACTTGTAACTGTAGATAGTTCACTGTAAATTTCAAAAAGAGTAAAGTGATAATAAAATTTTCTCAGTAAATGGTTGCTAGATAATCACTAGAAGGATTGCACCAATCCCTTGTGATGATGCATAGAACCGGCTAGTCCTAGTCCCTAATGTCCGACCCCGCCTTCTCGGGGTTACGGTCCGTTAGTACCTTTCAAAAGAGATGCACTCTTGTGGAAGGGAACGAAAGTGGAGGGCTGCCAGATCAGTTCAGTCGCTCCGAATGTTTGCGCCCTTGAGCATGTGTCTCAGTTTAATTATTTTGGGAGTTATGTAACAGTTGCTGGTGATGTGCGGAAGAGATTAACAGACGAATAGGCATTGTATCTGGGACTTTTAGGAATCTATGGAGAGTGTAGGGAAATAGGCACATACACCCAAAGACTAAAATTAGAATGTATAATAGTTTGGTTCTTTTTAAGGTTAGTTATGGTTGTGAAATATGGACGCTTTGTAAACAAGATAACAGGAAACTTGTTGCTTTTGGTTCTAGATGCTTACACAGTATCTTGGGCATTAGGTGATTCAACTTTGTAAGTGATGTTGAGGTTAGGCAAAGGAGTCGGCTTTCTCCTTTAAGTAGCATATGGTGCAGAGATAGAATCCGTTGGTTTGGCTACGTTTACCGTATGGATAATTATAGATTGGTGAATAAGGTTATGAACAGTGTGCCTAAAGGGCTCAGAAAGAAGGGGAGACCAAGGATGCGGTGGGTAGACAATGTCAAACAGGACCTTGTTAGAATTGGTGTACAGTGTCCAGATGCAGCAGATGTAGCTCAGGATAGATACGTTTAGAGAGCTAAATTGCACAATTTGGTTGGACCACCGAAGACCATGGCTGCTTGAGGATGATGATGATAATGATGATGACGGTAGAGGTTAACGGAGATAAATCTCAAAAATTGCTTATGTGGGATTCGATCCTAAGAATTGCAGATTGTGGGCCTGGCGAGCTACTGGCTAAGCCAATCTTGTCTGAGGCAATTAACGTATTGTGTGCAAAAAGTGCCTCTCGGAGGTAAGACATACAACCAAACCCTCTCATACATATTAAACAACTTTCGGATACATAAAAGAAAACTATTCTGAAATAAAAATATCTTTGAAAATAATTTCACCCATACAAAAGTAATCACTCATGCAAGAGTTTTCTTTAGCTCATCACTAGAGAAGAAACCTATGTAAAACATTAAAGTCGAAAAAACGCCACTTTTATATTTCGAAGCTGCAATTTAAAATATTTTATTTCTCACGAGACGTATTGAGTTTTCTATTGTGATGTGTGTTTGAGCTTCGCATTGTCAAATGTATACAATCTCTTTTCTCAACTTCTAATAGTTTGACAGGTCGGAAGAAATATTCCTAAAAGTATTGACAGAGTCAGCCATGCCCGAGTGACAATTCCGTCTGGAGTAAAACGGGGAGGCGTAACTGCAGAAAGAAACGATGCTCTGGAAATGTAAGATAAAGCCGTCAATTGTCACAAACTGGGAAAAAGATGCATAATTTATTTTTTTTTTTGAAATTTTTTATTACCAATTGAGACACAAAAATTGTTTCAGCGCATATTGCAGCTTTTTTTAACATCTTTATTTTCATCCTTTTTCAGGGTGACCGAATTATTATCATTTGGATCGAAGGGAAGAGAGTACATCGCTATTGAGTCAATTATTTAAGAAGCTATTTCCATGATTTAATGTTTTCTGGAGAACACAAGAGGCTTTCGGTAGAACGTATTGCAAATGCGAAAAAACAAACCCCGTAGGTATTAAAATAAATATTCTCAAATGAAGTTTATTTGTTGCAGTCTTTCTTACATATTTATCGATAACCAAAAAATAAAATTACACATCATAGTAACAGTTATTTACATAAAAGGTATAAAATTACATAAAGAGTATAAAAATACATAAATTACACATCTGCTCAAAACGCACAGAAACAGAACTAGAGAGTTTTCTTATCATTACAAAATAATAATTGAATCCAAACATACGTAAACATTTCTTTCAGTTGTAAGATATTGACTATTATTTTTAGAAATTAATTTTTTTTATACATATATATAGAGCGTTTCAAAAATAGATTTGCAAATTTGATAGGATGTATACATTTATTCATAAATGATATACACATCAAATGCATAGAAATGTAACAAAACACATCAAGTTTTGTCGTTATCTTCGCGGAAAGTTGGGTTCTTTTACTTCTGAGCGGCACTTTTTTGCACGCAATATGCTAAATGACTAGGTCATAAGAACCACGAGGGCTCAGAGAAAGTTGAATAGAAGGACCCACTGATTGCTATTTGGAGACAACTAGTAACCTCCCGTCAAGGCCATTCGGCGGGTTTTTAACCGTGTAAACGATATGGCTCTCCTGCACAAGGAGCCAAGGATTAATGTCCCATCTGATGGACGGCGGCATTTACAAGCATATCAATGTCACCTTACTTACAGACGGCAGGAAGAGTTCTACAGGTATAAATCTCTAAGTACCCAAGTGGAACTCGAACCTGGGAACTTCAGATTTTGAACCTCCCGTACTGAGAGAAACATCACCGGTATTGTTTATTTAGGCATGATAGACCATTTTCTAATCTCACAGTTTGACCAAGATTATCAAGAAGGAAGCATATTTTTAGAGAAGGGCTTGCTCCTACTCATTTAGATGGAGAAGTGCGCAGGTATCTCAACACATGCTTTCCAAATCGGTGGGTAGTCCGATATCATGGTTACCTCTATCCCTCAATTTAGCTCCACTAGACTTTTTCTTATGCGGATTTCTTACGGATGAAATGACTTTCCTCCATGACCTGCAAATGTTGATGATCTAAGGGAAAGAATTACAGACTCAGTTGCAGAAGTCACGACAAGAATACTATGTCATGGCATCTGGGAAGAAATTCATTATTGATGGGATATTCGTGTTATACCTAAAGTCACCTCGAACTATCACTCTGATACGTCTGGCAAAACTTATCTGTTTAGTTATATTTCTTTGCATTTCATTTACATATATCACTTATTGATAAATGTATACAACTTTTTAAATACCTTGTATATTCCAAATATTGCGATTTCTTAAATCTTCAAAACAGCATTACTCATGTTTTTACAAAGAAAAAAAAATTTTCAGCCGGATGGGATGATCTCCTGACGGGTTGGCTCAGTCTGTAATCTGCAGTTCCCATATTGGAGTCCCAATTCTTCCTGCATCGAGATTTATCTTCACTAATCCACTTTCAACCCTCAGTGAGAAAGGAGTCGTCCGTCGTATACCGTGTGTAGGAGATCGACATTCCACGTTAAAGAACACACTGAATGGCCTTGATAGGAGGTTACCAACTGTTTTCAAGCTGTCCAGTGATTCCTCTTCCTCTAATCTTCTCTGAGTACTTGAGATTCTTTTGACCTGGCCATTTAGACTACGTGTGCAATAAAATTGCCGCTCAGAAGTAAAGAAAACACAAAACCTAATTACTGGTACAATATTATCCCTATTTGAGTGAATAATTGAAGCAACAATACTAATGCAAATTTTATTTCCTTACTTCTAGGTACAAAATTACCTCTTCCGTTATTTCCTGAGTGAAAAATGTTTGATCCTGAGAGTTGCGAATGGCTTTTTCACGTGCACGAAGGATTGATCTCTATGTTGCGATCTTGTGCAACCACGGCAATTCCCGGTTCCGCCTGACAGCACTACCTGGTTTAAGAAAAGCCATGACTATCTAGAGCCGGGGGCAAGGAATACGCCCTATAGGCGCACCTCAACCCCGGCCTCACATGGCAGCAGTCCTATAGAAGGAAAGCTGACCACCGGAAGAAACCTAACTTTAATCTATTCCCCGGTTTGCAAATGTGCAAGGATATAAAGATCCAAGCTCGATCGGCACCCGGGGTGGAGACTCTTAGTAAGACCCAGACTTTTTGGACAGCTCGTGCCTACTAGGCCGAGGGAAACCTTTCGGCAGAGCCGTCGAACTGACCACCCAAGGTCCCTGAAAGGTGAGGTCTCCGACGCCGTCACCACCCGACCGGCAATCAAGCCGGCCAGCAGCGTCTTCAACCTCGGTTGGCCTTAGCCATGTCCAACCGGCGCCCAACCCGGTCGGCACAGCCTTCAGCCGGGTTGCTGGGCCCTAGGCCCCCCCACCACGACAAGGTGGTCCCCTATTGGGGGGGGGGGGGGTGCACGAAGGATTAGCGTTCTGGTGTCCTCAATTATTCGGTTGAGTTGGGTTGTTTTACCTCTGAGCGGCACTTTTTTTGCACACCATGGGCTAAATGGCCAGGTCACATGGACCCCGAAGGCTCAGAGAAGGTTGGGGGAGGGGACCCACTGGAACAGCTGTTGGGAGACAGATGGTAGCCTCCCGTCAAGGATATCCAGCGTGTTCTTTAACGTGCACAGGGTATGGCTCTCCCGCACACGGGGCCACGGCTTAACGTCCCATCCGACGGACGGCGGCCTTTCCAAGCCCATCGGTGTCCCCTACTGACCGTGGGCAGGGCGGGGAGTTTTGCGGAGATAAATCTCAACGCTGACGAATCAGGTTCGAGTCCCAACCCAGCTGGGACTCGAACCTGCGAACTACAGATTACGAGCCTGGCGCGCAACCGACTGAGTCCCCCCCCCGCCCCCCAATTATTCGGTGATGGAGGATGTCAAATAAATGCGCATTGAAGGATAATGACGCATATCTGATAAATGTAAACAAGAGAATCCACTCTTGGTAGAAACACTTACCTAGTGAAAGGAACTCTATGGGTTGTTTTATGATCAATATATCTCTATTAGCAGAAAATATTCGGACACTTCCAGGTTATATGAATGGAAGACCATAGTCAAAGCTTTATACAGAAAAATGTCACTATAGATAAATAAAGGTAGATCTTCTCTATGTTCCCAATTTCAACAAAATTCGTTTAGTATTTGAAGAGTTACGGAAACCAATGTTTAACACCAGGGGAGCTGATTATAAGAATTGACCGCCAAAGTTAATAAACACAAAAACAACTCTCCTAAAAAATCACTCTCTAAAACAAATCCAATTTTCGAAATTTATGCAACGAATTTTACAGTTTCCTTAATTAAAACAAAAATTTTCAGCAAAAGTGTTAACAATAGCGTCTGCTTTGTTAACGTTCTTTTGGAATGGGCTAAATGCGTCTGCTATTATTAACACTCTTTTGTGCATGACAATGGGCTGATGGCTGGAATATTTAACAGTGTCAGTTGTTAAATGTTTCAGTTCAAATGTTAATGTTTAATGTTTCAGTTTCAATAACTGTGTTAAGTATTGAATGAATAATGTTGAAAAATTGAGAGTTAAAGAGATTTTAGTGAGCTAAAATTTACTTCCAGTAATATTTTAGGGGCGGCGTGGCTCGTATTTTGCAGTTCCCAGGTTCGAGTCCATCTGAGCCAGCGTTGAGATTTATCTCCACAGAAATCCCCGCCTTACGCTTGGTCGGTAGGGGACACCGATGGAAATACTGCCGTCCGTCGGATGCGACATTAAGACGTGGAATCGTGTGCACGAGAGCCATACCCTGAGCACGTTAAAGAACACACTGGATGGCCTTGACGGGAAGCTACCATCTGTATCCTAACAGCTGTCCAGTGGGTCCATCCCCCAAACTACTCGCGATCTTTTCTGACCTGGTCTATTTGTCCACTCTGTGGGAAAAAAACCGCAGCTCAGAAGTAAAGCAACCCAACTCGCTTTTGATATTATAGACAAAGGCATTTAGAAGAATGTGTGTGATGGTGGATAACTGCTTTTATGCACGATGGCCAGATCAGTAACAAAGTTCACTTACTAGTTTATGATTTAATATTTAAAAACTTATGTCACTCAGTTTCGTCCAAAATTTTGCGTGTGATGATGAATGATAGTTTACCCTTAAATTTTAATGACCTTTCGTGGGGAGAAACATTCTAATTCACAGACATTTTAATTATTAACTGATATCTTAATTGACAGACACCTTAATTATTTCTAAGTGCATTTATATTACAAGCAGCTGCTTTTTACTGGTATTGCGGGTTCCTAAGTCTGTGCTCAAGGCTTTTGGAAAGATGAAATTATTGTCCACTCATTTTCTAC
The DNA here is from genome assembly GCA_038380435.1 of Ryuthela nishihirai. Taxonomy (NCBI): domain Eukaryota; kingdom Metazoa; phylum Arthropoda; class Arachnida; order Araneae; family Heptathelidae; genus Ryuthela; species Ryuthela nishihirai. The sequence goes on along the minus strand of JAWZYU010000018.1, from coordinate 38,150,971 downwards.
TAAACAATGCTGAAGCATTTAGTTTCAATTCCTACTTTACTCGTTCCTATGGATTTGACACATATTTTTGACTGTTTCCTGCCAACTGAGGCACTCAGCAGTTTATTTTGGAAGGAAGCGAAATATTCAAAACAATTATTTCAGTTAAGCATTGGAAATTGGGAAGAAATTAAAAGTTATTATTTTTATATGAAATTTCCCATTAAGTGATTAACCTATTATATACTTTAGAGAGTTTGTAATCTGTTACATATATTAATCTATTATAATTTCGTTTGTAAATCATTTATTGATTTTTGTAAATTATTTATTGATTAATACATTATAATTTGTTTGTAATCTATTATATAATTAATCAATTATATATTTTAAAGAATTGTAGGACTGACTATTATTTTTAGAAACTAAAATTATTCTTGAGCTTGGAATTCGACATCCCCACCTAGACGGTCAGATCACCAAACTTTGTCTACAACTTCACCTCATCTTAACTTAGTGCACTATTAGGATTGCGACCCCAGAAATTTAGGCCCTCTCAATAAAAGTTGGCCGAGAAGTATTCTCCATTGATAACTCTGAGCGTCGATAGCGTACTACTTCATTCATAACTTTGGACTCTACATTCGTAATGTAGGCGAATGCAGTCCCCCCGAAGATTTTGGACACTTATTGCAGGATTAATCACCAACCTACAGCAGTTAGAAACCCGACTTCTAAATCCCACACACCAAGGCATAAATGGGGTCACTGCACCAAATTCGGGACCGATCGGTCTAGTACCTGCGGAATTTCTGGGAGCCGAAAACTTCCATCATCGGTGACGTCACCCCGAAAGTAAATGAATATCCGCGCACCCGAAACACCAAGCCGTTGGGAATACGCTTGTTATTGCGAGTAATTATACTGATGTCCGAACAACGTCGAGCAATTCTGCTAGTCTAATACAGAGTAATAGACACATAGGGTAGTATTCCTTTATCTATAATGCTAATACGTGGATGTCGCTTAACGTGATCCGCTTATTGTGACGTTCGTATTTCAGTGATACCGCTTACTGTGACGTTCGTATTTCAGTGATACCGCTTACTGTGACGTTCGTATTTCAGTGATACCGCTTACTGTGACGTTCGAATTACTTGTTTTTTTCTTTTGGAACGCATTAAAAAAATCTCGGTACCTTAGAAATAAATCGCTTAACCGCGATTTATTTCTGAGGTAAGGAAAAAAATTATTTTCCTGTTCAAACGAGGAAAATTTGATATCCCCTATCAGCTACAAGTATGTCACTTGGGAGTAAAAGCACTGCTTCCAAAAGATATCGCACCATAGAACAGACATTAAACCATTCTAAGCATTTTTTCAAACCCACCTTCGGAACATATGAACAATTTTTATAATTAAAAGCGAACTTTATAGATTCAATATCATTTATTGCATTGGCGAATTGTTGGCACCAGTGCATTATACCGTACATTAATATTAATACATAATAATAATAATTCTGATTATATAAAAGTTTTATTTTGAAAATACTTGGTTATGACTCACCCCCAAAAACGGAAAATTGATGCTAGTCAGGAACATACCCAGAATTTAGTGTCGGGGGATGGGTTCGAGAATTTATTTTTCGTGGTGGGGGGGAGTCTGAGAATTTTGTTTTGGGGAGTACAAGAATTTAGCTTAGGGGGTGGGGGGTTTGAGAATAACACTTGAGTAGGGTTTGTCAATTACTAAAACATTCCACCGAACAGGAATGGTTAAAATCCTATTCTATATGAAATGAGATTTCATAGTTGTTTTGCTTTAAGCTCTTTTTAGTTTAGGACGTAAATTATGAGGCTAAAATAAAATTATACGAAGACAATTGTTTTGGATTTCAAAGCAGGTAGACGAGTTTGTGATTTATTTATAAGACAACATGGTTTTTGAAAGCGGGTGGAGGGGGGGTGATGCGAGTGAATTGTTTCAAATAGAAGGAATGCTAAAGTATATAAAAATTTACAAGTTTGATCTCTAGTACTGATATCTAACAAGGATCGAAGGATTGATCTTTGTTAGATTGATCTAAAATGGATCAATCCTTCATTAGAAGATTGATCTAACGAAGGAATAAATCCTTCGTTAGATCATTACGAAAGATCTAACAAAGGATAGATCCTTAATCCTTAATTAAATTCCTAACTCACAAGGATTAACGTATCCTTACGAAGTTTCCTATCTTCTTAAGGATACGTAAGTATAACTAAAGTATCCTTACCAAGTTATTCCAACTTCGTAAGGATATGTTAAATTATCCTTACGAAGCTAAAAGTAACTAAACTTACAGTTTAGTGTTCGTAAAGATTTGAATACAAAACTTCGCATCATTTTTTTTAAATTTTCAGGCGTTTTTATATTGAAGTGTAATTTACAGTTGTGTGTATTTTAACATACATAATTTTTGTAAAAAGGAAAGGTCATGACTATATTTTTGTTTTACGTAGAGTCGCCTCGGGAGGCCGTAAAAAAGAAGAAGCCGTCCCGTGGCTTAGTGTTTAGTGCGCTTGGCTACTGATCAAAGGGACCTGGGTTCGAACCCCGGGTAAGGCATGAATGTTTGTGTTGTTTATCTGCTGAGGTCCCGCCATCCTCACAAACCTTCTACTATGGCGTATAAACTGATAGGCTTCTGTCAGACTTCCGTGGCAAGCAGCTGCTTGTGGGGATATTCTTCATTAAAACACCATTTACATATCATTATAACAACAACATAAAACAGCAATTATATAATTTTTTTGAAAAAAGGACTCCTCCCCGATTGCTTGTCGACCACTCGATTATTCTCTTAGCGCGACTTTTTTTAGGTCGCAATTAACACGTTAAGAGTCCCCCCACTGTATTCACATACTGTTAATTTTCATAGATCACCGCGCCAGTTTTTGTTGGGCAAGGAACTCCAACGAAAAACATGTAACTGAATACTTTCCATTAGTATGCGTTCAAATAAATTTGGTGTAACAGTTACATAGAATTACTACTTAAAATTCCACGAGTAGTTATTTTTTTTTTTAAAAGTAGTAATTAATTTTAGATTATAGATTTTATACTAAACTGCATGTATTGTAGTAGTCTGTAGGAGTGAATAGGATTTCGACATGTAAAATAAGTTCCATGTCCAAAAGTGAGATATTTCCCTATGTGTATATTACTCTGTGGTCTAATATACTTATAAAGAAAAGTGTTGCTTGTGTCTGTTTATGAACTCAACCCCTAAAGAGCTAGGGGATTTGAACTTTCTCTTCGCTCAGGTTGAGTCTTGTGAATTTTAATTTTTAATGCATGCGGTTCGTCGTATACATTGAGCCAGTAGTTTGCCAGTGAGTTATTGGCGCCAGCGTAAACTAAACTTTAACGATTACTGAAAATAATCGTTGCCACCAAAAAATTTACAAGGAGAAATTGTGAATTAATTAATTGATTTCTGCTTTCTCATCATTAAACCATTGTGTCAGAAATAGCAAAAGATCACGAGATTTTATTTTTACGTTTCGAAAATAGTTTCGAAAATACGAACACTGGGAAAATCGGCTAGAATTTGACAAATACTGAGAAAAGTCAAATAAAAAAAAACTTGATCATCGAGGTTATTAATTTCCATAGAGATGAAAAATAAGCAAAATTCTTATACCTCGATGAAAGACCTGATCTGAGTGACATGGGGGTGAAGCTAAAGGAAAGGCAAGAAGTCATTGCTCTCATTCTGAATATTTTAAATAACTGGAATAGGGACTAAAATTTTAAACTACTAAAACTGGTGAGTGGAATATTTGTACAATTCGGTGGGTAAATGTTTAGATATAAACGAAACAGGAAGTCATTGTTATTCACTCCGTTTAAGTATTTTTCAGAATCCTGCATACTTAGAAATCATGATAGCCTACTCGAAGTCAAGTTCGCATTTCTAACCACTGATTTAGATTATTTAGTTTTGATGTGGGGTCAATGTCTGGCTCCACCTACCTTCCTCATGTAAGCCATGACTCTCAGTCATTACACTTTATTAGAAAGTTATTACCAAACTCATTACTTTTACCACTATACTCGTTTCTCCTAGGCTAGTAATCTGAAATTCCAAGGTTCAAGCTCAACTATACTAGCTATGATATTTATATCCTCTAAACCCCCAACCTGGACTCGATGAGAAAGGGAACACTATGGGTTTGGAAAGGCTGCCGTTTGCAGGATGAGACGTTAAGCCGTGGCCCGTGTAAAAGAAAGCCACACCCTGTGCACATTAAAGAACACGCTGGATGGCCTTGACGAGAGGCTACCATCCATGTTCCAGTGGGTCCCCTCATCCCACCTTCCAGTAAGTCCTCTCCTCCAACCTTCGGGGTCCTTGTGACCTGGACATTTAGCCCATTTTGTGCAAAAAGTACCGCTCAGAGGCAAAAAAATTCCAACCTTTCTTTAATCTTTTCTGAGTCTTCTGGATCCTTGTGACCTGCCCATTTAGCCCATTATCTAAACAAAAGTTCCGCTCAGAGGTAAAACAACCCAGTCCTCTGCTATCTACCTTTCTTATTGATGCTTCTCGCTTTCATTTTCAAACATCGACAAAAAACAAAGTATGCTTTTAGCGTTCAAGGTTCAAACACTTTTCTACCACGTCGAAAGTCCAAACACTTTCTCTACTTAAATCAACTCGAGCGCTCTCCACGCATTTCGATTAAGAGTCTTATCTTGAAGCAGCTAGGTCCTTAGACATAGGTGAAGTCAGCGCGATCTCCGTCAGTGACTCTCTAATCAATCTACCTCACTCGGCTCAATTCTGCACACTCTCTTCTTCCTAATAAATGAATAAAACCTCTAGGCCCTAAAGTCATCGTCCAACTCCACTTTATAAAACTTGAAACTTCCAAAGAATCTGGAAAAAAGGCAAACAAAATCAAAATTCTTATTCAGTAGTCTCTGAATCAATAATTACTGTAGTAAAGTATCACAGGAGATATATCCTGTGATACTTAGAATTATTGATTTAACACCACCAGTGTGAAGCATTAAATTCCATCATATGAGGCAACTTGTTTGTCCGTTTCCCGACACAGATGTCGCCACGACCAATTAATATGTGAAGTAGTCTATAAGTCATATTAACTAAAGATAAGGTTATCCGCTAATGGTGTAGCAGTTAGTACACCTTACATATTACGGGGAGACGTGGTTGCAAATTCCACTCATGGCAAAACTAAAAATTTTCAGCTGGATATTTCAAACTTCTTATGTTTGCAAAAGTATGGAACAACAAACTGTTAATAAGGACCTGCAAGCCAAGTAACTGCTCAAAAAGCAACATAACATCAATTTAAAAAGTAAATTAACTCTTCAAGCAGCTGTTTGCCATAGGCATCTGAGAGGAGCTTCTCAGTTAATGTGTTGTAGAGAAGATCTCTGAAGAAGACGAGACCTGAGCACAAAGTCAAAATAAGCAGAGATTATCCCAGCCTTATATATGGAACACGGACCTAAAAGTTGGCGTATCCAATTCGTCATCATAACCTTAAAAACCTGTGCATCATATACTTTGAACAGTCTTTGATTGGAAAATAATTCAAAGTGAAAATTAAAGCCATTTAGATATTGGAAAACTAACTCAAAAATATTTGGGTAATAGATAAAACAATATCGTTTCATCGAAGTCGATTTTTATCAAACGGACATTTTTTTATTTTTGTAAAATGAGCAAGTGAAAAAAATCAACGACAAATGGTTCAAGACATATTTGGAAATGAATTCTCCAAAACAGTAATAGGGACGAAAAATTTTAACATCATCAAATTCTCACCAAAAGAACTTCTCCATTAGAGGATTTTTTTTTTCTTTTACTCCTCGTTATCCATAAGACATTTGTTGCAAGTGGAAAGCGATCTGATATTGGCACTGCTTCTAACAGCACTTGTAACGTACATTTCAACATATCCATTTAATACCAACAAATTCAAGCATTTCGTATCTTGGAAGTATTTTTAATACCTTTTTACTCTTATTGAACTTTGCAGTGAAGAGTCTAAGGTTATAAATTCGTATATTTTATGACATTACCTATGATGCTTTAAAATGGTCAGTGCATATTTTAAGGAGATTTGAAAGCTGCACCAACACAAGTACATATAAGAGAACAATAAAGGCTTTTTATTAGGTGAAATAATTCTTTACATTTAACAAATATAATGCAAATCACTTGTTTTCATCACAGCAAAATATTAAATTGAAAAATATATAACGGACGGAGACATGCGTAAAAATTTAAATAATGAATAGAATTATATGTAAATCAAAACAAATATTCTATCACTAAAACATTTTAATTTTCTTCTTGACACGAGAGCGTTGTCCTCTGTTTCCTTTTGCAATGCATTAGAATATGAAAAGGCACCTTTCTAATATTGCTGAGATACTGTTCCGCTATTATGATTTTCATTTGGAAAATAACAATAATGCATAAATGTATAACAAAATTAAGTATCCAACTACGCATTGGAATTCTAGAACTCCACAAATTTGTTAGAGCTGCACGTTTAAATAGATCATGAAACTTGTGTTTCTAAAATTTTAGTGCTTTCGTTTTAACTGTTAAAACTACTGTTTTCACCAGTATGCTTGATGGAGTTTTAGAATTGAAATAACATTAAAGTCAAGTATGTTGGCGACATAAAGAGGAAATGAAAATTGTTTCAGTAAGTTCTGAAAAACGATTCACAGGAAATTCAAGGGGCAGTGAGTGTGCAAAAAAAAAAGGCGATAATATTCTTTGTCAGGAAACTGAACAGGAGATTTCAGTGAGACCAACTCAGGCACTCCTAACTTTTGAGAAACAGATGGAATAGGTGGGGAGGCACAGTTTACTGGGGGGGGGGGGGGTTGCCTTTGAATAGCACGTTTCTGCGCACAATGGCTAAATACTTAGGGTTGTTTTTTAATCTGAATTTAACTTAGGGTTGTTTTTTAATCTGAATTGCACAGTTTTGCACTCAATAGGCTAAATGCCCAGGCCACAAGGACCCCATTGACTCCGAGAAGGTTGAGGGAAGATAATCCACTGGACAGCTGTTAGAACAGAGAGTAGCCTCCCGTCAAGGCCATCCAGCCTGTTCTTTAAAGTGCCCAGGGTATGGCTTTCCTGCACACTAAACCACGGCTTTACACCCCATCCGACGAACGGCGGCATTTTCAAACCCTACGGTGTCCCCTATTAACCGAGGGTAGGGTAGAGGTTTGCGGAGATAAATCTCAACGCTGGGCCAGGTGGGACTCTTTACTGGCAATTGAAAATTACGAGCCTGGCGTGCTACCGACTGGGCCACCCCCTCCCACTAAATAGCTAGGATACAAAGATCTCAACATGTGAATAGAGATTGGGTGGGGATCCATTGAACGGCCATTAAGAATCAGGTGAAAGTCTACTGTCAATGCATCCTGCATATTCCTTAACATACAAAGGATATGAATCATCTACACACCGATCCCAACATAACGATGGCGCCGACAAATGGCCGCCTTTCTACGAAAATCGGTGTCCGTTTTCCTTCGATGGTAGAGGGTGAGATAGAGGAGGAAATCAACCCATGTGCAATTAGAGGAACTGAGAAAATAGGATTAAGGCCAGGTATTCCACCCTGAGCTAGCTCCCGTTAAAGAGAACGATTATTGTCAAATAAGTGAGTTGGTAAGGAAAATGATTTAAGTTAAAAACAAATATTTAAAAATAAATATATGTTGCTGCAATAATATAATTTTTCAGATATACACCTGTTATCAGGAGGTAGTGGGTTCAGATCCCACCCGCCTAATGGCAATTTTTCCGTTATATTATTCTAAATATATGTTAGTCAGGCCCGGAGCTCTAGAAAAAAAAGTAAAGTATGTGTGTTGGGGGAGGGGGGGGGAAATAGACTGTAATTACATTGCAGTATAGCATTTTGATTTTCCGTTTTACAAGTCCTTAAAAAGGTTTCTGAAAAATGCACGAATCTTCGTAAGTTTAATAACTTTTGCCTCAGTTATGAGCTCACAATTATTAAACACAAGCAAAACATATCGGTTAAGATTGAAAATATTATTGTTTATATTAATGTGTAGAGATGTTTTTAAACAGATGCTCGTGAATGAAAATATTTTTTATGGTTTCATCGGCGATTTTCAGGAGATATTTTCTCGTGGCCTTAGTAATGGACAGAGCAATTTGCTATGGCCGTATTAGGGAAAAAAAATAAAATCAGTCTTTTTTTGAGAATATAAAAACTTTTATTTTTATCATATATTTAGGCAATCATTATCAAATATGCACAAGATTTGTGTACTCCACCATACTTCGTACGGCTTTTATATTAAAATAACGAAACATATAAGTTTAAATATACAACTATGTGCTGCTCGAAGCTGGTGACACACACGCAACACTCTAGTCACAATGTTGTACTGACCCGGACGAATGCAATACAAAAAATAACAAACTTTTAAATAAATGAGGCTATTAAATATTTACTCCTTAAAATTCAACGAAATCTTTTATTTTTCAAAAATTATAATAATTTTAAAATATTTATCAATATTCACATAATATAATAACATATGATTTTATTTTTAAGTGTTTAAATATAAATGTATATAAATTTTACTCAAATAAAAATAATTTAAATTTCTATTCACATTTGAATTAATTAATGTCCTTAGCTTAGAAGAATAGTGTACATTTCTCATCTTAATTTATGCTCGTTGTCATTTGTATATTGTTAAAGCTCCTAATGACGAAATGCTTAGCATATTTGTTTGCAAAATAAAGGAGTTACAAATTAGAATTCCAGGTAAATAATACATGGCTGTCTGTGACGACTTCCTTTTAAAGTGAGATTGGAATTTAAGATAGGACATTTCGTGTTGACTTCTCTTTGAATTAAACTGAGACCAGAATTCCATTTAAAATATGATATATTTTGTGAATTATTTTCAAATTAAACTGATTCCAGTGCTGCGGATCGAAAATACGGATGTTTATGTCGATTCCTCTTTAAATCAAACGGAGAATTGCAATTCAAGAGAAGATGAGGATTTTTCGATTTCAGCTTTTTTGAAATTAAATTGGGGTTAAAATTTCGTATAAAGGGGCAGTCCACGAATTACTTAACACCTCGGAAAGAAGAGACCTCGAGGTTAGTGATTATACTAAATCATGTTACGTGGGGGAGAGTGATTCGAAATTGATGTAGGTAACGTTAAAATTCTATACTCTTTTCCGAAATTAATCTAATAATAATAATCTTTAATCATCATCTAGTTCAAGTTCAATAAACATTTCTTACAAATTTATAAAAATACCAGCTACATATACAGCTTTGAAAATACCAATCCCCACTGATGATGCACAGAATCGGCAAGATCTAGCACCTAATGTCAGACTCCACCTTCTCGTGATGCAGACCGTTAGTAACTTACCTTTCAAAAGAGATGTTCTCGCTTGAAAAGGTGGTCACTGAAGTTCCTAAGGGCATGGGCGACTTCAGCCTGCAGCGGAAGAGAAACAGGTCTTTGTCTCATACCTTCGATCAGGGGATTGTTTGATATCGTTGGCCCTACCTCTCTCAATAAACTAAGTTTCTTCTACGCAAGAATTCCATCATTATAACCTAGATATTCTAGGCTTGCAAGAGACCAGAAGGAAAGGTAAAGGTGAGATATTTAAAAATAACTTTAAATTTCTCTTTTCAGGGAAGGAGGGTGGAAGGCATTTCCAAGGTGTAGGTTTGCTTCTCAGACACGCCAGTGATGCTCTTCTAGGATATGACAGCATTAACGAAAGATTCTTACGGCAAATTTTAAAACAAAAAATAAGGACTTCAATGTCATCTGTTGTTATGCCCGCACAGAGGACTCTGTTGAGAACGAGAAGGATACGTTTTACAGCCAGCTTCAGGATATTTTGAATTCTGTGAAGAAAAGAGATATTTCTCTTGTGTTAGATGACTTCACTGCTAAAGTTGGTACTGGCTCTAATCTTTGGGCAGGGATTTTAGGTCCCTTTAGCATTGGTAGTTCCAATGGTCATGGATAATGTCTTTTACAAGTAAGTAAACTTAATGGTTTGCGAATAACTAACACCGGGACATATTGATAACTAACACCGGAAATGCAAACACCAGGACATTTATAAATATACATTGGACGCTATTTTTAAAAAAAGATGATCGTAATTATTGTGTTAATTATAGGGGAATTAATCTACTTTCTCTTCCAGGCAAAATTACTTGCATGATTATACTTAATAGAATTAAGAATGGTTGATGGACAATTGCTTGATGAAGAGTGTGGATTCAGAAGTGGCAGGTGATGTATTGATAAAATATTTTCGTTTAAAGAGATTCTTGAGGAATCCATCCATAGTAAATACACAGATTACCTGTAGAAATAGACTTCAACAATTATTAAACACATCTGGAAAACATTCTCGCTAACGCGGCAGGAAGAATTTAGTGTCTGATACATCGTTTAACTATAGAGACCTCTGGCATGTATCTTGAGGAATGTTTAGAGTTTCAGAAACCTGTGGTTACTAGCTTTATAGATTTCAAAGAGATTTTTTCACTCTGTTGATCGATATAATTTGTGTTGATCGTTAGATCATATGGAATACCTGATAAGTTAAGGTAATGAAAGCTCTCTATAATAACACTGAGTCGTGTATGAGAGTTAGTACGTCTTGTAGTGATTGGTTTAGCATTGCTATTGGAATTAGACAAAGCTGCATTTTGTCCCCTTTTCTCTTTAGTTTGGTTATAGATTATGCGAAATTCTTTGCAAGGGAAAGATTTTGGCCTAGACTGGTCTAGAGCAGGCCTGTCCAACTCGCGGCACTGAACAGCTAGTAATGCGGCCCACAAATCGTAAAGTTTACGGGTTTACGACATAAGCTTTCAACATGATTATATGATTTTCAGCGAGTTTTTGATATCCCACTAGTTTTATGTTGCCCTTTTTTAATTTTACAATAGAAAACGTAAGAAAATAAATGAAGTTTTATTATTCATATACATTAACTATATTATATATTTTATGTGCGCCCCAAAACAATTCATCGTCACTTAATGTGGCCCACGGAAGTCAAATCTTCACTCAATGTGGCCCAGGAAAGTCAAAAGGTTGGACACGCCTGGACTAGAGATTTCGAATTTTCTGATTTAGTTTATGCACATGATTTGGGCCTGTGGCTAATGATGTTGATGAGATGAATTCTTTCATTAGGTCTGTTGATGACACTAGTAATAGAGTAAGTTTGACGATAGAGAAAAAAATAAAATGATGAAAATTGGTCGTGCAGATGGTGCTTCAGTTTCTTTAAATATCTGCACTCTTGTGCAAGTGTCTCAGTTTAATTATCTTGGGAGCTATGTAACAGATACTGGTGATGTGCAGCATGAGATAAATAAAAGAATAGGAATTGCCGCTAGGGCTTTTAAGAATCTATGGTGAGTGTAAAGAAATGGGCGTATACACCTAAAGACTAAAATTGGGCTGTATAATAGTTTGGGTCTTTCTAAGGTTAGTTATGGTAGCGAACCCTGTACCCTTTGTAAGCAGAATTACAAGAAACTTGATGCTTTGATTCTAGATCCTTGAATAATATCTTGCGTATAGGTGGTTTGACTTCGTAAATAATGATGAGGTTAGAAGAAGATGTCATCAATCTTCTTTGAGCAACATTTTATGCAAAGAGAGAGTTGGTTTGGTCATGTTGCTTGTATGCACAACTGCAGATTGGCAAACAAGATTACGAACAGTGTGCCTAACGGCTTCAGGAGAAGGGGAGACCTAGGATGCGATGGGCAGACAATGTCAAATGGAACCTCGCAAAATTGGCCTGCAATGGCCAAATGCAGCAGATGTAGCTCAGAACAGACATGCCTGGAGAGGAAAATAACAGTCTGATAGGACGATGTTTTAACATTTCATCAATTTGGAGGCAATGTGACAGGTCAGTTTTCAACAAAATTCGATTAATATTTAAAGAATCGTTGAAGTGGGACCATTTATCAGCAGACGACACTTTCACATTGCCTGCAAATTGATGAAATCTTAAGAAATCGTCATACAAACTTCAGATATTTAATTTATGTTAGTGAACAAATTGTTACAAGAGTTGTGTTTTAGCTATTGAAGTACTTTTTCACAAGTGTCAAAATTTGAAGATAAATGCTTCAGCTTCCATCCATTCTTTAAATATTTAACCAATATTACGGTAAATATATCTAGAAAGATTTGAGTGACATTTAGAATTTATCTTCAATAACAGTTTTTGCGCCCTCCCTCAGACCTCTGGGCTAAAAGTGATCGTCATGACTTAACATTTACTTGGAACCCCTGTTGGATCAACTCATCGGTGAAAGATTCTCACTTGTTGTTACAAATAACATGCCTTATACCAGGGGTGGGCAAATAGCGGCCCGCGGGCCACATTCGACCCGCTAAGAGTTTTTTGTGGCCCGCCAAGACAGTCAGAAAAATCCGCCTTGAACCGAGATTTCCTTCCCGTGCGCGACCGAAGATTCGTCTCGTATTTTCCACTAGGACGGCCACGTCAATATGCATGCGCAGTGCAGATACGAAAACAATTGCCCACCCCTGCCTTATACGATATTTTGTGTTTTATACCTTTACCATAAGAGAAAAAACGAAAGAAACGAGGTTATATTGTGAACAATGTAATAAAATTCTGATATATTTCCTTGTGTGAAATAATGTCATACTTTAGAGAGAATTTATTTTTTCATTACGAATATTATGCCATTGCTTAGTTTATAAGGTGTTGGCTCAGTCGGTAGCGCTCCAGTCTCGTAATCTGAAATTCCCAGGCACGAGTCCCCCTGTTTCAGTGTTGAAATTTCATGTCCACTAACCGTCATCTTGATGAGAATGGGGACACCAATAGTTTTGGAAAGGGCGCCGTCCATCCATTGGGACATTAAACTGTGGTACCGAATGTAGGAGAGAGTCATACTCTCTGCACGTTAAAGAACAAGCGGGATAGCTTTGAAAGGACCACCTACATAAATGAATCCACAGTTTATCATTGATTTACTAAGTATTTAATCACTATTAAGCTGTTTAATTTACAGGACGTAGATGGGTACAGAGTAAAATTTTCTTGATCCGAGTGGGATATGAACCCACGGTCTCCTGATAACAGGTCAGGTGCTCTGACCACTGTGCTACCGGCCACTTATCAATCTCTCCTCTACTGCCGATGTTGTGCTATACTCCATCTGGTCAATCGCTATTTTTTGAGTGCATTTGGAGATTTTTTCAAATCGATCCCAAGCAAGTGCTCACGACCAGCCACGGTTCAAAAGCCTCCTGACTGATCTACCATCCGTCTACTATCCAGCAGCACAGTGGGCCCCTTTCTCGAACTCTCTTGAGCCCTTCGGGTCATTGCGACTTGATCATTTAATGCATTGTGTGCACAAAAGTGCCGCTGTGTAGATAAAACAACCCTAGTCATTCTTATTGCTGTATTATACGCACTCTCTTCACAGCTGTCACACTGTCACTCAAATTCAGTTTTCTCGGTAACGCAACAAAACATCGTGTCAATATTCATCATTGGATGCCTTCGCGATGCTATTATAGGTTGTAGAAAATTAATTTGTCAATATATAACTCATTAGTGAAGTGTTTTATCGATAACTGAAATGAGTGATGTTAATTCTTTCCACATCAGTTGCAGCACGTAAACTTTACCACAGTAGTTGGGGCTTAAGACTGTTATCAATACAAAAAGTTTTGTAAGTTTTGTAAAAATAATAGTGCTATGATTTTTCTGGAAAAAATTATTTCGATCCCACTCAACGGGGGAAATTTATTTTATCCATAGAATTATTTCTTGAATTATATGTCGACAAGTAATCTGTAAATTTATTATTGATAAAGTAGTCCTATTTCCAGATTTTTAACTTTGATGCATATTGTATTAGTGAAATAAGTAAGTTATGAAAAAATATAAGGAAATAAAAATATAATAAAAAAGTAAAATGTTTAAAATTTGGGTTTTATCTATGTCAAAAAAATCGGGATAGAAAAATAAATTTGGTCGAAAAATCTATTTTTTAGCTGATGTTTTTACTTTATCGTCTGTCTGTACACATCGACCTTTTTGTTTTTCAGATAAATTAAAAATTCTTTTTGGGTTGGAACGGTATTGACAAAATATTGCGATTTGCACTTTCGGATTCTTCCTATAGCTATTATTGCGCTCTCTAACGGTGGAAATATGTAAAAATTGCGAATTTTCAACTAATATTGCAAGCGATGTAACTAGGTTAGAAATTTCAAATTACTATTGTGAAATGTAAATATCATGATGTTTGCATTGACAACAATTGGTTTGTATTGTAAATATGATGTTTGTAATGATTTTTATCTTTATCTCTAAAGCTGAAAATTATTTTTGGTTAGTTAGGTACTGATGAACTATTACGATTCACTGACTATTTAAAAACTATTAAGCTGCGTTAAGTAACAGGATGAAGATGAGTGTACAAGAAATATTGTCTTGAACCGGATGGGATCTGAACCCACGACCTCCTGGTGGCATCAGTGTCTGATGTCATCAGGAGGTCGTGGGTTCACATGACATTTTCCTGTCTTTCCACATGACTTTTTTTCCAGTCTTCCAATGTCCAGTCACGGTGTTCCTGACACCACTGTAGACGAACTTTCCGGTTCTTTGCAGAAATCAGTGGTTTCCGTAGAGGTATGCGACTGCTAATACCGATCCTCTTCAATTCCCTGCGCATAGTTTGCTGAGATATGAGTCGGGAACAGCCTTTATTGAATGCTTCGGTCAATTGCTGCACACTGGAAGTACTGTTTCTCCGTACAAGCCTTCTCAGATTACGACGATCTCGTTCCTGACAGATTGTCGTCGTGCCACACTTACGTCTTTTAGACAAGCTATGTGGCTCATTTTTCCACTGAATAAAAACTCGAGATATCTCACCTTTTGAGAAACCAGTCAGCTCTGCTGTTTTTAAAAACGTCGCTCTAGCCAGACGGGGACCCACAATAAACCCTTTATCCAACCCCGGAAGGCCCTTTGTTTTTTCTCATTTTGATCAACAAGACTGACGATTACTGACGAGCAGCGTCTTAAATAGTTGCCTAGATCACGTGGTGATGCAAGTAACGACCTATTTTGCATATACACTGCGCAAGTGACGTTTACGTACAGTCACTCAAAGAAATATCCGAACACTATTGTTGATTACAGAATTCAGAAAAAATATTTGGCAACGTTTGTTTTTTAGAAATTAGTGTTCTGGCAACCTTCCTGTACGTACACGAAGTTTTCCAGATCACTAGTTTCGAAAACAATCGTTGCCAGATATTTTTTCTGAATTTTGTAATCAACCATAGTGTTCGGATATTTTTTGAGCGACTGTACATCTGCATAAAGAATTCTAATTCAGTTGTCGATGTGTATATTTGGGCTATAAATGGTTAATTTTAGTAGTTGGGTGGGATGATCAAAGGGTTTATATTGGTGGTGACAATAAGCCACTTTAATGCCAAGGTGGGTGGGAAAACGAATCTGTATATTTTGAGAGAGTAATGAAAAATAATTTTTGGGTTGAATAGATAGTAACGAAATATGATGATTCATAGTTTCCAAATCCTCTAAATCACCTCAATTTACCATCGTTAGAAGGCTCTAAATATAGAAAAGGTAAAGCTTGAAGTAATATTGCAAACAATATATTGATGCTAAAATCTTGGAATTTTGGTGGTAGAATGTGTGACCAAAAATTGAAAAAAATTTTATATGTGTGTGTATTACTTAAATTATAGTTATTTAAAATACAACCAGTTGCTTCGCATTTTTATAAATTGAATACTTATATTTTACATTTTAAATTGTAGAAAAAATATTTTATATCATCATCATCTTCTTCAAGCGGCCATGGGCTACGGAGATCCAACCAAACCGTGCAATTCAGTTCCCCAAGTATATCTGTCCTGAACTACATCTGTTATATCTGGCCACTGCACACCAATCCTGTTTGACATTGTCTGCCCACCTCATCCTTTGTCTCTCCCTCTTTCTGAGACCTTTAGACTGTTCATAACCCTATTCGCTAATCTAAAATTATCCATACGGGCAACATGACCAAACCAACGGAGTCTCTCTCTGCACAATATGCTGCTTAAAGGAGGTTGCAGACTCCTTTGCCTAACCTCATCATTGTTTACAAAGCTGTACCATATCTAACTCTAAAAAGAACCAAACTATTATACAGTCCAATTTTAGTCTTTAGGTGTATACGCCTATTTCCCTACACTCTCCGTAGATTCCTAAAAGTCCCAGATGCAATCCCTATTCGCCTGTTAATCTCATGCTGCACATCACCAGCATCTGTTACATAACTCCCAAGATAATTAAACTGAGACACATGCTCAAGGGCGCAAACATTCAGAGCGACTGAGCACCAACTGCCTGACCAATTTTCATCACTTTAATTTTACCTCTGTTTATCACCAAACCAACTCTATTACCAGTCTGATCAAAAGCTCGAATGAAAGAGTTCATCTCATCAACATCATTAGTCAACAAGGCCAAATCATCTGCATAATCTAAATCAGATATCTTCAGATCTCCAGACCATTTAAGGCCAAAATCTTTCCCTTGCAGTGAATTTCGCATAACATAATCAATACCCAAACTAAAGAGAAAAGGAGACAAAGTGCACCCTTGTCGAACATCAGAAGCAAAGCTAAACAGATTGCTACAAGCCTTACCAACTCCCACACCCACGACTCAGTGTTATGATAGGGAGCTTTCATTATGTTAACTAGCTTGTCTCGTATGTCATAAGATCTCACAATCAGCCACAAATTATGGCGATGAACAGATTCAAAAGCCTTATCGAAATCAACAGAGTTAGTAACCAAAGTTTTCTGAAACTCTAAACATTTTTCAAGTATCTTCTTAAATGGAAAAATATGATCTAAACATCCCCTATAACCTCTCAATCCCTACTGCTCATCATGCAATTGTTCATCAACCAGATTCTTATTCTATTAAGCACAATCATGCAAAGAACTTTACCTGGGACAGAAAGCACGCTGATACCCCTACAGTTATCAAAATAACTGCGATCACTTTTTTAACAAATAGGAATAATACTAGCACTGGTAAAGTCTTTAGGAACAATGCCTTTATCATAAAAGATATTCAAATTTTCAGTCATCCATGTGGTAACTGAATATTTTGCTCTTTAACGCTAGAGGATTGGAAATGCAAATTTAAAATTTTAAGGAATAAATGAGATAATTCTTTTCCGCGTTCTATAGTACTAATAATATATTATTTATATTTTCCGCTCACTCGTTAGTACGAAATATGTAAAAGGGCACAAAATTTGGAAAATGGAGAACTTCATTTCTTTGAAAATGAGCATCCCATATTCTCCAGAGGCGATATGTTGTCCTTCTAGTTTAAATAAAGAAATACAACGACTACACTAAAAATAAGGCGAATCCTTTAATTCATGCTGATATTTCAAGTAATGGATTTTAATGCAATTATGATTTATTTTGCTTATTAGGTGACGAAATGAATTTAGTCACTTTTCATCATGTGACTCATTCGTCGGTTTCTAGAGCAACTTTACTACTGTATAATATATTTGTGTCTTGCGGAAGAAAATCGTTTCCCTATAATTCCCATTAAGGAAAGGACATTTGATAGCATTTGAAATCCTCTCTGTACTTTTCACGGCAGGATTAACGTAATGTCCGAAAGTCACACCTTCAAGGAGTGTTTCACTTTTAAAGAGGAAAACGCTTAAAATTTTTGAGAAAGATTCCAATCAGATACTTTCCCAAGATTTAGTTTAGAAAGTGGGGGCGGGGGTCATAGAATTTTGTTTCGTATGGGTCCGAGAATTCAGTTCCGGGAGGCTCAGAGAATTTAGCTTCCGGAGGAAGGAAGGATTTGAGTAGGGTTTCCAAATTACTGAAATATTTCACCTAACAGAAAAGGTTAAAATTATATTATAAATGGAATGAGATTTTATATAGTATATTTTACATAGGTTTTTTTAAATTTTATTTTTAATGTCGGACATAAAATATGGGGCTAAAATAAAATTATACAAGGACAATTGTTTTGGATTTCAAAACAGGTAGACAAGTTTGAGATTTAGTATAAGACGACATTAGTTTTTTTTTTTTTTTTTTTTTTTTTGGGGGGGGGGTATCCGTACAAAAACTCCCCCATCTCTGTGTACGACCCTGATTCCAATATAATATAGAAAGAAGAAGAGAGATGAATGACAAAACTGAAGGTAATGCAAGCTTAGACGTCACCCCCAACCTCATGAATTTCTCTTATCTCTATAAAGATATATAATATTATTGTCCTATTCGCTCGACCGTTGATGTTTCAAAGCATATACAAGGCCTTAAAATTAATATTTTTAAGCGCGTAAACGTATTGATTTAAATTTTGAAATTATTGACTAAAATTGTAAATGCATTTTTAAAAAAGAATTTAAAAAATAATAAGAGAAAAATATTATATTTACATAAAATTTAAATTTTTATAAATAATTTCTCATGCATCAAATTTGTCTTTCTCTATTAGATAACTTGGCACTGATCGAGCTGCGGGGCTAGGGGATGTGGGGTGCACTTTAAAATTTGATCGAGGACCAAAACAATTCTTAATCTCCATTGGTACTTTGATGTCGAGCAGAATCCGCGTCAGTGAGCTATTGAGGACGGGCATTTTGGTGCTATCCGAAAGAGTTTAGCTCTCCCCCTACGCCCCTACCAGAAATCCATACTCTGATTGAATAGGAATAACTTGGGCACTAGGCTACATTAAAATGTTGGAAATCTTTCACAGTTTAGGTACCGAATTTTGTTCGCTAATGTGCAAGCAAAGAAATTGGAGGACAAGCATTGATAGGATGATTGCTCAATTTTCATTTCCGTGAAAAATCTCGATTTATCTTTCTATTAAAGTCAGGTTTATGGGGGGAGGCAAATATAATCCAATATTACATATATCCCCCATTTAAAACTTTTGTTGCGTTCCTGAACCCCAAATAGATATATAAACATGAAATTATAAATAAAATAAATACCCCCTCAAGTAGTTGCTTGCCACAAAGGTCTGAAAGGAGCCTGTCAGTTTATATGCCATAGTAGAAGGTCTGTGAAGTTGGCAGGACCTCAGCACAAAACACGAATATCCATGTCTTACCAGGAGCTCGAACCCAGGTCCTTTAGATCAATAGCTAGTAGGTGCAAATATTACAGTATTCTCATCGCAAATTGAGACTACTTCTGCCATCTGGTGTTAAACAACAAGACTAAAAGTGAAATATTTGTAATTTAAAGAAAAAACATAGTAATATAATATCTTCTCCTTCATAAATTTAATTCCATAGTAATATAATATCCTCTTCTCCATTTTATAGTACTATATATAATAGTGATGAATTAATGTTCAGACTTTGTCGGCCTCAAAACAACGCATAAGTCTACGGGCTTTAGCTCAGAATAAATTAAATTACAGATATTTCTTGTAATTAGAAAAAGTTTATTATAATTTCAATCTTTTAATCAGTGCTTGGTAATTGAAAGTAACATAATTCGGTTTTGTTTTTATTTATGTACTATCCGTCGGACTAGACGAGAGCCATTGTCTTGAGGTATAGATTATCACGTTGTTGGTCTCAGGGCGTCTCTACTGTAGATGAGTTCTGATGTGCTGAATGATATTTAAATTGATGTTACCCACGAACTTTCAATTTACAGTCAATTTATTGTTAGAAACACTTGCAGAACGTTTTAACTTTCCAAATTAATCATTCATGTTTTTAAATAATAAAACTTTTTCAATTCAACCTAGGATTTATATTACGCATACTTAATCTCAAAAGGGTTAATTATGTATTTTAACCATTAAACTACGTA
Source organism: Ryuthela nishihirai (assembly GCA_038380435.1). Taxonomy (NCBI): domain Eukaryota; kingdom Metazoa; phylum Arthropoda; class Arachnida; order Araneae; family Heptathelidae; genus Ryuthela; species Ryuthela nishihirai. Next base: position 38,130,958 of record JAWZYU010000018.1, on the reverse strand, counting down.
TTTCTTCAAACAAGGATTCTCAACTGGATGATAATTAACCTAGGAAAAAGTTTATCCTATTTCTAGGGAAAATAAGAAAAAACTGTGAATATAGGGCTGACGAAGTAGTAAATATGATACCGGGCGAAACGAAATTTTGGCGCCTTCCCTTTCTGAAACTGTGTTTAATTATAAACATTTTACTTTTCTATTATAATTATAATTATTGTCCATTGCATTATAAAAATCTTCTTGTTCGCTATAAATACATATTTCTAACTGCAATCCGTTGGTCTCTTTTATCAGTGAGCTCTTTCCGACCAGAGAACTATCGTTGTCTGGACAGTAGAGGAACACCGATGGGCTTGGAAAGGCCGCCGTCCGTCGGATGGGACGTTGAGCAGTTGCTCCGTGTGCGGAAAAAGCCATACCCTGAGCACCTTAAAGAACATGCTGGATGGCCTTGACGGGAGACTACCATCTGTGTCCTAACAGTTGTCCAGTGGGTTCCTTCTTCTAGCCTTATCTGAGCCCTCGGAGTCCTTGTGACCTGCCCATTTAGCCCATTGTGTGCAAAAAAAGTGCCACTCAAAGGTAAAACAAACCTAACCAAGTCAGGTTAACCATAAAAAATTTCGTTTTATTAAGAAAGGTTGCATTGTTATACCTCTCGCCTGTTTTCCACACAAAGAGGCTAGATGGAAAGGCCACATCGACCCTAAAATTTCAGAAAACTTCAAAGAAGGAGACCCATTGAACAGCTGTTAGGAGAAAGATGGTAGCTTCTCGTTAAGGCCATCCAGCGTGTTTTTTAACGTGTTGGGTTGCTTTATCTTTGAGCGGCAGTTTCTTGCATACAATGGGCTAAATGGCCAGGTCACAATGACCCCGAAGGCTTAGAGAAGGTTGGGAGAGGGGACTCACTGGACAGCTGTTAGGAAACAGATGGTAGCTTCCCGTCAAGACCATCCAGCGTGTTCTTTAACGTGTACAGGATATGGCTCTAACGTACATGGGGCCACGGCTTAATGCCCTATCTGATGGACCTGCAGCCTTTCCATTCTTTAACGTGCACGGGGTATGATTCTTTTTCACCCGGAGGCCACGACTTAACGTCTCATCGGAACTGCGGCTTTGTCAAGCCTAAAGGTTCCCTTTTTCACTGAGGTCTAGATGAGATAGATCTCAACGCAGTCAGAGTTAAGACTCGAACCTTGGAACTGAAGATTACCAGGCTGATGTGCCAGTAACTGAGGCAACCCTCGCCCCTGCGAAGGAAGGTATGAAAGCTTCCAGATACGAAAATGTTTGTGTGCAGTCAATAAATGGCAATAAGATAGCAATGTGTGCAACCGTCATCTATCGTTGAAATGGTGTTGGTGAAACAAATTTATTCCGGTTTGAGATTTTATAGTTTGGGGTTGGGTTGTTTTTCCTCTTAGTTGCACACGTTTTACACACATTGGGCTAAATTTCCAGGTCTCAAGGACCCCATAGGGCTCAGAGATGGTTGGGGAAAGGGGATCCACTGGACAGCTGTTGAGTGACAGATGATAGTCTCTCAACAGATCCCAAGGATATCAAGCGTATTCTTTAACGTGTGCAGGGTATGGCTTTCCTGAACAGGGGTTGGGTTGGGTTGGATTGTTTTACCTCTGAGCGGCACTTTTTTGCACACCATGGGCTAAATGGCCAGGTCACATGGACCCCGAAGGCTCAGAGAAGGTTGGGGGAGGGGACCCACTGGAACAGCTGTTGGGAGACAGATGGTAGCCTCCCGTCAAGGCCATCCAGCGTGTTCTTTAACGTGCACAGGGTATGTCTCTCCCGCACACGGGCCACGGCTTAACGTCCCATCCGATGGACGGCGGCCTTTCCAAGCCCATCGGTGTCCCCTACTGACCGTGGGCAGGGCGAGGAATTTTTGCGGAGATAAATCTCAACGCTGACCCAGCTGGGACTCGAACCTGGGAACTACAGATTACGAGCCTGGCGCGCTACCGACTGAGCCACCCCCGCCCCACCTCCTGAACAGGGGACCACAATTTTACTCCCATATGATTGCGGCCTTTCCAAACCCATCGGTGTCCCCTACTGAACTGACCGAGGGCAGAGTGGGGGTTTTGTGGAGATAAATCTCAACGCTGGCCCAAGTGGAAACTGGAAACTGCAGATTACGAGCCTGGCGCGCTATCGATTGAGTCCCCCCCCCCACGTTCCTAGGGTTTTTATCACGCAAGGGTATTTATTCTGGAAGATGTCAATTGTCGACCCCTTCTAAGTATGTTAAGAGTAAAGAACATCATACAATAAGCAAAGCATGACAATATAGACATTTTATTCACCAAAATATCAGTTATTTAACACTGTATAAGGTTCATATTAAACTCTGTTCGAAAATATTTACACATGCATTTTAAAACAAAGAGAAAAAACCCACAGATTTCAAGAACCGTCATAATGGACACTTCAATGATATTTTAACTACCAATCTATATTCAGAAGGTTTGGCCCTTTCCTCTTCCGTCAAATGAAAAGAATCAGAAAAGGGTTGCTTTGAAATAGAGATCGACTGAACAATTATTTGAAATAATACAGTTGGTTTGGGAAATAAGCTTGGGCTTGAAATAACACAGATTTCGGGTTCAGTTATAATTTAAATTTCGAATTTCGCTTATAATTAAAGAAAAAATTCAAAAGTGAAAAATAAATTCTTTTGTTTACGATTGGAACTTTTTTGACGATTATAAATCGATCACGTGTTTTAAAACTATTTCAAAATTTTTATCTCGTTTTCAAAACAAGCTAAAATTCATTTCACTTTCAGTCCATCCATCAGTCTGACTGTAGACACTCAACTTTTCTTATTTATTATTATTATAAGAATGAACGATATTTTGCCATTTTTTTTGGTGCAGATGGGGTAGGAATAAAATACTAGAAATCGCATTATCTGAATCTCTAGTTACTTTTATCACCATGATCTAGAATAGGGGTTCTCAACATGGGTTACGCGATAAAATTTTTTGGGGTACGCTGTGAGAGCTCAAAAGTCGCTAGATCTAGTAACAAAGTCAGTGTTTTATTTTATTCCCATTGTTATACTATAACTATAGTTTTATCCATCTATACAAGCGATACGCCAGTTACATACACAATTTCAGGGGCACGTGAAGCATAAAAGGTTGAGAACCACTGATCTAGAAAACAATATAATAGGAGAGGGGGGCAAGTGACTCAATCGAGCCAGAAAATAGTAAAAGTGGCGCCAAGAGATTGGAATTCAATAGTAATATAATATCTTATCCTTCATTTTAGAGTTTTATAATATAATAGTGATGAATTAGTACTCAGACTTTATAGGGCTCAAAACAACGCAGAAGTCTACGGGCTTTAGCTCAGAATGAATTAAATTTTAGATATTTCTTGTAATTGGCAAAAAATTATTATAATTTCAATCTTTTAATCAATGCTTAGTAATTATTATAGTTTTTATTTATGCGCTACCTGTCGGACTAGACGAGAGCCATTGTCCGGACGTATAGATTATTACGTTGTTGGTCTCAGGGCGTCTCTCTACTGTAGATGAGTTCTGATTTGCTGAATGACATTCAAATTGATGCTACCCACGAACTTTCTGTTTCTACTGGTATTTCTAATATTTTGTGTTTCAAATAGTATTTCAGTTTTGTTACAAAGTGGTTATACATTCTTATTAATTAATTGTTATAATTAATAATATAATAATAGAATAAATGATTTTAAAAAATTCTTGAAATGCACGAAATATACATAAGTTAATATTATTTTACTTCTATTGCCATTACTATTGTTCTTAATGGGAATGGGGTCAATGGCAAGCACTGATGACTTTTGAACTTTAAGTGCAGCGAATGATCAAAAGAGCGATTTATAATTATATTAACCAGTGGTTCTCAACCTTTTATGCTTTACGTACCCCCTGGAAATGTGTATGTAACTGGCATACTCCTTGTATAGATGGATAAACTATAGTTATAGTATAGCAATGGGAATAAAACTTTGTTACTAGATCTAGCGACTTTTGAGCTCTCACTACTTACCCAAAAAAAGTTTTTACCGCATACCCCACGTTGAGAACACCTAATATATGCGAAAGTGTGCTATGATTTTTTTTTCCTGCGAGAAAATCCGCGGTTGAAGACTTTCGCAGTCCGAGATCCCTCATCCGGCTGCTCAGTCCAAATTCAGCGCAATGCGAAATTTGGATGGAACTTGAAACGTTGATGCAATGGAAGAGAGCGACAAGTGATGACGAGAGAAGAGGCTCTTGAATACAGTGATAAGAGAAAAAGGTCAAGGGACTCGACTTAGTTTGATAAAGGACTATGGTTTGGGGAGAAAAAAATGCTAGTCTTACCATGTACAGTAATTTTCACTGCGCATTAATTCCAGGCGAATTAATCAATCAATAATTTATTAAGAATGGTATTTTTATTCGTGAAAAAAAAACGTTTTTTTTTCATATTTTCTAATTGAGTTTTGTCGAGTTAATGAGCCTTAACTGGCATAATGGTTAAAAAGCTAACAATTGTTTCAGCAATGCAAACTATATGTGTTGTGTTAGCTCTAACTTAAGGCAGTGGTCAACAGTGACTTCGGTCTTAGTAATGCATGTCCTAGTATGAGAAGGCGTGTAAAAGTTAGGAGATGTTTCTAGAATTATTATCTGTCCTATACATCCAAATGTAATATATATATTTGTCGGAATAGGTGCATCAATTGCCTATAAGAGGAAATTTGTAATTGAAAAATGCATTTTATAAAAAGATTAGTTTTCGTGGAATGGCAACTTGACTGCACCGTCTAGGTAAACCATTTGTAAGTTACGTTCTAAAGGTTCTAATCGACTGAATTATAATAGTGTGCTGTGAAATATTTTCCGGGATAACTGCTTTTTTAAATAAATTACTTTTCGTTAAATTCCAAACTATGTTCTGTGATGGACAAATGATTAAGTTTTGATAGCGTTTTGTGTAACGTGAAATTTTAAAGCATTGTTTTACTCGGCAGCTAGTAAGGGCCTGATGAGTCACTTCTCTGGAAGCAGCGAGCGAAGCGATCCAACAACAAGGAGCTCCAGAGGTGCAGAGATCCTTTGCCATGGTTGACAGCCTAGGCCGCAGGGGCCAAACCTCTAATACCAATATAATATGTAAGATACCAATGGGTAATTCTTACACAGCAAAAGTGAAGACATTAAAATTATACAGTATATGTAATTACAGAATGGTCGTTCACTGTAAACCTAGCTTCAATGCAACATACTTGCTTTTACTTGAGTCCTTTTGGAAACTGAACTTCTTCTCTCTGTACATTCTTTGATGTAAGTATCTCTGTCTTATAATCACATTCTACTACCAGAATTTCAAATTTCTAGCGTAAGCATCGAGTTTCTAATATTAGTTCAAGTGTTACACTTTCCGCATTTAGCAGCCTATAACAATGCAAATTAAAACGTTTTGGAGGATTGGCAAAACAAAAATCATAATATTTCATTAGTACAGTCGGTCAAAAAAGTATCCGAACGCTATGGTTGATTACAGAAATCAGAAAAAATATCTGGCAACGATTTTTTTAGAAATTAGTGATCTGGCAACCTTCGTGTCACCTGACACGAAGGGAAAATTTTCATTTCAAAAATAAATTTTCATTTACCTCTTAAAACAATTAGTTATGTTTTCCCACCCTTATGGAGAGAAGATAGCAAATCATTGGTCTTAAAGTAAACCTCTTGACAGGCACATACCCAGGATTTAGTTTCGGGTTTCTGGGGTTTTGTCTGGGGTCCCGAGAGTTTTGTATTGAGGGTCTGAGTATTCAGTTTTGGGAAGGCTCCGTGAATTTAGTTTGGGGAGGGGTGGTACTGAGATAAATCAGATAAGAATCTGAGAATAACACTTCAGTATGGTTTCCCAATTACTAAAATATTCCCCAGACAAGAAAGGTTTTATTCTTTAATATGTGGAATTTATAGAATATGATTATCTAATCTTTAATCACTAGACTCTACTTAGTCTAGTGGTTAGTGTACCTGACTACTAAGGCCAGCGGATCATGTCCTTGTGTAAGTGTTTGTATGAGAAACCTGGACAAGCCTAATATTGCTTCTAGGTTATCTCTGTACTTTGTGTAGGGAAGTATCTTCTTCCTTAAATAAAAAAAATTATTTTTTCTTTTATCTATTTTTAGTGTCGGACATATACAATGGGACAAAAATAAAATTATAAGAAGACAACATGGATTTCAAAGCACGTAGACAAGTTTGAGATTTTGTACAAGATGACTGGATTTTCGGGGGGTTACCCTCTGGATACTCCCCGAAAGATGTATCCCTGGATGTGTCCCCTGGGTACATCCCTGTCTCTTGACCATCACACGCCATCACCAAAATATCAACTTTCCAGCGCAAAATAGATTGAAATAAGTCGTTTTCGAGAGTTATTTAAATTTTTACCATTTTCAACCTTTTCCACCTTTAGCGAGAATAATTATAAATTTTGAGAGATTCAGCAAATGCAAATCACAATATTTATCGATACCTGTCCAACTCCAAATATATTTGTAATCTCTAAAAAACAAAACTTGAATATTTACAAATGGACAGACGACAAAATGAAAATGCCAGCTCCTGTTTTTTAACAACTTAAAAAATATGCTTGTTATGTGTGCTGTGTCAGGTGTCAAATTTCACTAGTGGTACTCCAATAATCAATATTCTTCCTGTAAATTAGAAACAGGGTTTTAATTTACAGGAGTTTTTTTTTATAATGAATAAAAGGTATTTCTTTTAGCAAAATGCAGTTCAGAACCATGCACGCTAGATTAAAAAAAACCTCAAATTTACTAAAAATGAATGAGTCACAATCGAAGGTTTTCTTTTGAAGAAACAGTAAAGTAAGAAAGTGCAAAAAAATTAGCAAAAAATATAGAAGTCATCAGTATAATATTTGAAGCAATTAAAACTTGCTCAAACACTCAGTTTTGAGCAACGAGATGGGAATGAAAATTGAAAAAAGAAATAATTTAAGTCATCAGAGTTTTAATAATTTCTCATTTTTAGGGGATATTTTTACTGTTTACTAAACTGTTGCAAAAATTAGTTGTTAACTAGTTTTTTGTTTGCTAAACTTTCCAGTTTATATCAGATAAACTGGAAAGATTCTTTTCTTTCCAGTTTATTTGATATATCTGCATTGATATGCACAATTGATAAATTATCACTAAAATGTCCATTACAAACGAACAAATGTTCAAAGCCTAGAGAACCTTGCGAATGTTGAAGAGAAAAATAATCTCCCCAAGGGAAGTTTGTTTATTCCTGTTCTATTTTCCTGTTCTAAAGATCCTTCTGCTTCTCAATGAAAAATAATTTGAATCAACCAGTTTTAATTTCGCTATCTTCAAGCCACTTTAAATTACGTTGCCCTACCAAAATATTAAAGAATTTCCTTACTATGTCAGAAGGAATTTAACTTCGAATATCTGTAACTTCTAAAACATGCATTTAATGGAAAAATGTGGCCGAATTTTAACTGAAGATCATCATCAAATCTATTTAAATATCGATTTTCAGCACTATTATTACAGAATATATTGTAATATTTAACAGTAAATGATCTTGTTTCATAAAAATCATTCAAAAATGTCTAATATTGAAATAATCAATACACGAACTTCAACAATGTATATTTATTTTATTAAACGGTTTCAAACTATATTTATTATTTAAATTTTAAATAATATCTGAGGTAAAGTCTTACGATACATTACTGTTGTGAAATATTCTAGCTTTCATAACTCTTTATATATAAAACGAATATTGTTAAAAATCCAGATTTAAATTAGTTTGATTATCCACAGTCATATTTTTCCATCAAATGCACATTTTAGTAGTTATAGAGCTTCGAAGTTTGATTCCCATTTACATAACATGAAATTTTGAAATATTTTGGTTCGGCAGTGTAAATTCAATTCCCCACTTTTTCCTACCCAGAGGAAATTTTGTAAATTTAAACATCAAAAACTGTTGATACTTCCTGATCTTAATTCGTTAAGCATAAAATCACAAGCAAATTACAAATTAAATTATATTTACCAATTAAGAAAATCTGTGCAATATTTTATTGATAAAACATTTTCGCTTTACCCTCTTCAGAACCACTGATCCAGACTTAAAACGACTTAAAAATAGAAAATCCTGCAAAGTTTAAAATTATTTGACTAGTTTGTTAATAAACAAATATTTTAATTTCCATTTACCTCCACGGGAATGAAAATGTGTTAATTCCCCCACATTACAATTTACCAGGTATAGTTCAGTTTCACTCATCACAACCATACGCTACAAATCATTAGATAGGATTACTTTTGTGACTAGGACAGTTTCGAGTGAAGAAAGTCGAAATCAGAGCATGTTCTCCGATTCCTGCTTCCCTTCCTGAAACATCTGTGGCAGGAAAGGTTCGCTCTCCGAATGACCGATGTCCGCACCAGCAGTTTTGCTACACTGCACCAGCAATTTGTCGTAGAGTACGATATCATTGATATTGCCTGAACCTAAACATGATATGAATGGAGAGAATTTCGTTTTGTGTTTCCAGTCATGGAGTCCTGAATGTCTGTGATTGGGGTGGCCATTCTTTTCGGGCTGCTTTCTCGTATGAAGTAACGAGGAAGACATTTCTCCGAATTGCACGGCTTGGAGGCAAGTCGCACATCCGCCCAGACATGGGCAGGAGTTTCTCTTCTGGAGTAGACATGCCGACGACGAAGCAGAAGCATAACACGGTTGACATCCTTGCAGGTCATCAGGGTCCCCCGTCGTTGCAGAGCACAGCCATTGCGTTCTTACTTGGCTCCTCGATAGGTCTTTGGCTGTAGTCGGTGGCGACGAAGAGACTTTTCCGAACCGGAGCTTCTTTGGTGACTCAAGCGACATCCGGCGGCCTGGACTGGAACGAGAGCCATTGGCCTGACGTAAAGATGATCGTGTTGTTGATCTCAGGACATCTGTACCGTAGATGAGCTCTGATTTGTTAAGTCGTTTTTTGTGCCGAAATTCTTCTTCTCCCACAAGCCAAAATGTACACATGTCACCTTTGCCCTGAATGGTAAAAGAAAAAAAAAAGTCGTTTTAGTCATTATTTTACTTCGAAATAAAAAAAAAAATGGTAAGCTCTGTTAACAAGTTGGTTTAAATATTTTTTTATTGTGAGTCTATGCTATAAACCAAAGGGTTCCCAAAGGTTTTTTTTTTTTCAGAATTTTCTTGGGGGAAGGGTGGGTGCTTCCTTTAGTTTTTTTGACAGAAATAAATTAAAATTAGAATGTCGAATAGTCTAAGCAAATGGTATTTATTGTAAATATTATTTCAATTTGTTTTACAAAGTTGAAAAAAAATTTGAATTCCGTTAGAAAGAATAAAGGAGGCATTCTAAAAACAGTGATTAAATCCTGATTGTCCAAACAATTATTACAACTAATTAATGTTAGATATAGAACTCACTGAAGATGATAGTCACGTGATAGTTGGTTAGAAGGCAAGTGTGAAAAATGTTGTGATTTTTTAAAACTTGCGTTCTTTTCAAATATTAATTACTGTTCTTTAATCAGCAGGGATAAAAGTGGAATTTGCAAAAAGTAAAATTTAATGAATACATTAAATGTAAGCGATTTCAAGCAATACACTAAATATATGACAAGTATTAAAGTATTAATTACAAATAGTGTTAAAGGAAAATTAAATGATGAAAAAATTAAGAAATATTTATGTGAAATGTAATTGGGAAAACATAATCACTCAGTATAAAATTTTTTTCGATATTTCACGATTATTAAAACTCAACGAAATAAATCCATTTGTTTCATAATTCTGATAATATATGGGGAGATAAATGTTTAATTACTGGAGCAAAATCGAAATTTTATAACATGGTGAACATAATTGGCTATTCCCATTGTGACGTCATGAAGAGTGCCCTCTAAGAGGCACTAGAACGGTAAATAGAGCTTTTGGCTCTACCTATATATACTCTCACCCTGCTGAAAACGGTGAAGAATGGAAATAACATAACAGAAATGATTTTAGGAATTTTAATCATAAGTAATATAGTTTTGTTACTAAATTGTAACCTTAACATAATAAATTAATATTACGCATAACATATATCTTGTAATTTTCAATACACAGTAATATTTAAAAAGTCAAGTTAATCGCTTAAAACTTTTTATGTCTAGTTTCTTTCGCTCTGGTAATGAACAAATAACTAATTATCAAAAATATTGGGATATTTTCATGTTGTGCGAATGGAGAAATATTCGGAGCAAAATATATATTAAACTTTGAATTAAACGTTTTGTAGCAAAATGTTATAAGAGATGGAAAACCTAAAATAAAAATAATCAATCAAATAAGAATAAACTTCTGAATTTGAGCAATATTAATGTACTGTTTAAATAATTACGGAAACTAAAATGCTTACCTTCAGTGTTGTTATAATCAAAGAATTTGTCTTAAAATTATAAAGAAATTGTTTACTGAAATAAATGTCATTTGAGAAATTTTGATAACGTTTATACTTTACATCAATATATATATATAAAAGGATTGCTGTCAGATATTTCAGCTTTAATAACTATTTAAATAATAAACTATTTTTTTTAATAATTCGAAATTTGGATAAGTTTTCGATCTACAGTTCCTGCAACTCTTTTTTCAAAGTTAAAGAGCTTTGAATGGGATTTTGTATTCACATAAAATGGTAATATTGCAATTCGTTTGGTAATATAGTGTATAATCTCAAAATACTATTCTTTTAAGAATTCATCTGCAATTGCAGGACAGAGAGAGAAAATACTTTGAAAAGAGAGTAATCATTATCGAATTACTTGAAAAAAAAAGATATAATTTTATTGTTACTTAATAAATCTGTTTTGTGTTTAAATAATTAGTTATTAAAAATGAAGATGGAATATATGATGAAAATGGATGAACTCAATTCCCCTGAGAATTTCCGTCATCCGTTGAGCATTATCTACCTAAATAACATTGCAATAGTTTCCTTTATCCTGTTTTTCATTTTTTATCTCAAATATATATGTTGTAACGAAACGAAAACCTGCAACAAGAAGATGCGACTCTGATAATCGTCTGACGCTCGAGATGTGACACAGAGTGCGAATTACGTCTCTTACTTTTTCGAACGAGAAGTTAATTTAAAAAAAGAGAGAATTCCAATAATTTGTTCTCAGCTTGCTTGTGATAGTTGAGTGAGTTGTTATTTTTGGAAGAATCAGTGTGATGCACAAAGGGAAATTTATTTGGCGTTGTGCGGTTTCGTCTAAGAAGAAATATTTTATTTGGAGTGTGCGCAGGAGTTTTAAAAGAGTTTATCAATTTACTTCTCGTTAGTGAACAGATAAGAAAAGGTAAACCAAAAATAAAATGCAATGTACGTGTATCGCTGATAATATTGCTTGTACTTTATTTTGGTAAAAAAATCAGTTTTGAAAATGTGCTTGGTTAAACAATTAGTCTGGTAATTATGATTATCAAGATCACTTTATACTGATAGATAACATATTGGTGTTTTGTGTAAATAGTTAAATTGTTTATGATTGATGTAGTCTTTATTGCCTTAGTTATTGAATCAGTTCATTTATAATTTGTTATTTTTTTTAACTCACGATTGGTAAACCACTGAATATTTGTAACAATATCGTTTTTCTCAAACAGTATATTAAACACATGAAACATATCAAAATTATAAAATATACCACATGAATGCGTGTGGTTTTTGGGAAAATTTTAGGAAATATTAATGATCAAAGAAGTAACCAAAATATGCATCAGTTTTAAATTACTACGTGTATGCGCGTCTGCCTAATTATTACGTATTATTCTGTCATCTATCGACAGGATTTTTAATGAAGTTTTTTGTTATGGATTATTACCAATAGATGGCGGGACTGGGTAACTCACGTGAAAATTTTAAGAAAAACGTTGATGGTAAAATGTAATGCTTGTCGTATTATTATACTTATATGGAATCTAAACAGAATTTTTTGATCAAAAAAGGAAAAAAAAAAACTGCAGACCAAAAACATGGGTAGACTACCAAACATTTTGGAATTTTTGAATCATAGCCATACTACTTTTAGCAATTAATAATTTTTCAATTAATGTTAAAATCATTTTATCATAATATTTACACCATAAATAACTGAACAGAATGCTGTTTTACAAAGAGAAAAACTTATAAATCTTTTTTTTTAATTGATACGTAAAACAGGACAGTTCTTTGTTCGGTTGGATCGAAAAATTCTACCGGAGAAACGCACAAAAAATCGGACACCTGGCGACCATACTCACATCGTAATAACGATTATATATTACCATTATTATTAATTATTGGAATATAACTGATAACAGGCCTCATCCTTATTTAAAAGAATTTTGTCGTTTCGCCGAGAATGAGAGAAAAATTGCAAAAACGAAAGAAATAACGTAATTGATTTGTCGAATGGAATACGAAACACAAAGAAAGGAAAAAGAAAATTGATAAAGGTAATATTTCTTCTATGAGAAAAAGACTCAAATTCCATCCAAGTTTCGAGTCCCAGCTCGACCAGCTTTGAGATTTATCTCCGCATAACTCCCCACTTAGCCTTCGATAAGTAGGGGCACCGATGGGATTCGAAGGCCGCCTTCTGTGGCGTCGTGTGTATGAGAGCCATACCCTATGCGCATTAAAGAATACGCTGGACAGCTCTAACGGGAGGCTACCATTTGTCCACTAACAGCTGAGGATGGGGGTGGCTTAGTCATTATCGCTCCAAGCTCATAATCTGTAGTTCCCAGGTTCGAGTCCCAGCTGGACCAGCATTGAGATTTATCTCCGCAAAACTCCCCACTCAGCCCTTGATAAGTAGGGGAACCGATGGGATTCGAAGGCCGCCTTCTGTGGCGTCGTGTGTGTGTGAGAGACATACCATATGCGCGTTAAAGAATACGCTGGACAGCCCTAACGGGAGGCTATCATTTGTGTCCTAACACCTGAGGATGGGGGTGGCTTAGCCGGTAGCATGCCAGGCTCGTAATCTATAGTTCCCAGGTTCGAGTCCCAGCTCGACCAGCTTTGAGATTTATCTCCGCATAACTCCCCACTCAGCCTTCGATAAGTAGGGGCACCGATGGGATTCGAAGGCCGCCTTCTGTGGCATCGTGTGTGTGAGAGCCATACCCTATGCGCATTAAAGAATACGCTGGACAGCTCTAACGGGAGGCTACCATTTGTCCACTAACAGCTGAGGATGGGGGTGGCTTAGTCATTATCGCGCCAAGCTCATAATCTGTAGTTCCCAGGTTCGACTCCCAGCTGGACCAGCATTGAGATTTATCTCCGCATAACTCCCCACTCAGTCCTTGATAAGTAGGGGCACCGATGGGATTCGAAGGCCGCCTTCTGTGGCATCGTGTGTGTGAGAGACATACCTTATGCGCGTTAAAGAATACGCTGGACAGTCCTAAAGGAAGGCTATCATTTGTCCCATAACACCTGAGGACGGGGGTGGCTTAGTCGGTAGCGCGCCAGGCTCTTAATCTGTAGTTCCCAGGTTCGAGTCCCAGCTGGGTCAGCGTTGAAATTTATCTCCGCGATATTCCCTGCCTTACCTACAGTCAGTAGGGGACACCGATGGGCTTGGAAAGGCCGCCGTCCGTCGGATGGGACGTTAAACCATGTCCCCGCGTGCGGGAGAGCCATACCCTGTGTAGGTTAAAGAACACGCTGGATGGCCTTAACGGGAGGCTACCATCTGTCTCTTAACAGCTGTTCTAGTGGGTCCCCTCTCCCAATCTTCTCTGAGCCTTCGGGGTCCATCTGACCTGGACATTTAGCCCATTGTATGCTAAAAAACAGAGGTAAAATAATCCAACAACCCTAACACCCGTCTGGGCCCCCTCTCCCCAACCTTTTTGGAGCCCTCGAGGACCTTGTGAACTGGCTATTTAGCCCATTGTGTGCAAATAACTGCCCGTCGGAGGTAAAACAACCCAATGTAAATTCCAAAAAACGAAAATGGTCGCCAGCTTGAAAATGCATTTGAAGAGCCCTGTTATATATAGCGAAAAAACAAGCATTCTTTCAGATTGGATATTTGGATTTTTCGTTTCTTGATAGTCTCAAGGTTAAACTAAAAATGTATTCGAAGCCTTAGCATGAAATTGTGCGTTTTGTTTGAAGACCTTGACTCACAGATTAGCAAAGCTATTAAATTTAGGAGCAGATGCAAAAAACAAGTCTGTTGGAAAAAGAAATCTGCTGCTTCTTGACATAAAAAGAGTGTATTTTAATGTGCTTGACCGCAGTGGCGTTAGCGTTGTAGCGGAAGAACTGGCGCCGTCAGTGTAATTTCCTTTGCAGATTTCCTGCAGATAAATGATAGTTTTCGGAACGACTTAAAGATGGCAAACTAAGACTCTTAATGAGAAATAGCTTGTTTCTTTAAATAAAACTATGCTCATTTATATTTTTCTGATGACTTCTAACTGCAAGACTTAGTATGTAAGTTTTCGTAACGTTAAATAATTCTTATTTAAATTATTATTATTCTAAATAATTATTTACACTTATTAGTAAGAATTCCTGTTTCAAACCACTTGCCCTAGTGTCCCGAAAGATTTTTGAAAACGTTACAATAGTACCGGTTTTTATATTTACCGTGTTAAATAAACGTATTAAAACACAATTGCAATCGTGCATTACAACAACGTAGCTTGAGTGGAAAACGAAACGTCATGATATTTTTGAAAACAAGTTAATATACATACATCAGTGGCTTAATAATTAACAACAATCGCCGTTTGATGGACATCAATAGTTTGTTAATTAATAAGAATCGCCAGTTAATGGACAACAATGACTTGTTAATTAATAACAATTACCAAATAATGAACACCTATGGCTTGTTAATTAATAACAATTGCTAATTTATGGACAACAATGACTCGTTAATTAATAACAATTGCTAGTTTATGGACAACAATGACTTGTTAATTAATAACAATCGCCGGTTAATGGACAACAATGGCTTGTTAACGAACAACAATGGGGGCGGTGGTGGCTCAGTCGGTAGCGCGCCAGGCTCGTAATCTGTAGTTCCCAGGTTAGAGTCCCAGCTGGGTCAGCGTTGAGATTTATCTCCGCAAAACTTTCCCCGCCTCTGCCCACGGTCAGTAGGGGACACCGATGGGCTTGGAATAGGCCGTCGTCCGTCGTATGGGACGTTAAACCGTGGCCCCGTGTGCGAGAGAGCCATTAAAAACACGCTGGATGGCCTTGACGGGGGGGCTACCATCTGTCTCCCAACAGCTGTTCCAGTGGGTTTCCTCCCCCAACCTTCTCTGAGCCTTCGGGGTGTATGTGACCTGGCCATTTAGCCCAAGGTGTGCAAAAAAGTGCCGCTAAGAGGAAAAACAACAACGACAACAGTGGCTTATTATGCAACAGAGTTGGGCAACAGTGGCTTATTATGCAACAGTGGCTTGTTAATTAATAACATTCGCCAGTTATCACACATACTTTATATCCTCCTCTCTCAGATCCCCCTCCTCTCTAGATCCCTAACGCTCGTAAAGGAATTAATCCTGTCCTACGGCAGGTAGGGATCAAGTTTTTTTACCCAACATGGAGTCTCATAAACACAGTGGCGTATCTACGCGAATACATTGGTATTGGACTATAGCCCTTGAACATCGACTATAGCCCTTGAACCTTAGAGGAAAAATTCAGCTTTTTATTTTAATAATTTTCAATTGTTTGTTGTCATTTTTTTTATGTAAAAAACTAAAATTCGGTTGGTTCAGATGGAAATTTTAATTCAAGAGTTGTTACTCAATATTTATAAAAGTAAAAATCCGTAGGCCTGGTCTGGCATGATCGTTTGCACCGGCCGGATGGAATTCGAAGTGAGAGTTGAAGAGAGAGTAACTTTATTATTCTTTCCTCGGGTATTTGGAAGGGAAGGAAAACGACCATAGAAGAGGGAAAGTAGCAGAATAGCCTTGACAGATGAATAGAGAAGAGGTAAATCATTTAGAGATTAAAGAAAGACTGATTTTCATACCAATTCTAAAACTCATCTCACCGAATCATCAGGTCTAGTTATTGAATGTTGCATGAAAAGGGGGGCGCGGTGGCTCATTCGGTAGCGCGCTAGGCTCGTAATCTGTAGTTCCCAGGTTCGAGTCCCAGCTGGGTCAGCGTTGAGATTTATCTCCGCAAAATTTCCCCGCCCTGCCCACGGTCAGTAGGGGATCCCAATGGGCTTGAAAAGGCCGCCGTCCTTCGGATGGGACGTTAAGCCGTGGTCCCGTGTGCTGGAGAGCCATACCCTTTGCACGTTAAAGAACACGCTGGATGGCCTTGACGGGAGGCTACCGTCTGTCTCCCAAAAGCTGTTCCAGTGGGTCCCCTCCCCCAACCTTCTCTGAGCCTTCGGGGTCCTTGTGGCCTGGCCATTTAGCCCATGGTGTGCAAAAAAGTGCCGCTCAGAGGTAAAACAATCCAATCCAATGCATGAAAAAGGACAATAAATAATCATGCCAGTAAGTCAAATTCAGGAGAATGTCTCTTCAAGAGTGACAAGACTTCATTGCTGTAATCGAGCCAGTTCTTAACATGGCGACGCCTAGGCAATTTAATTACTGTTTCATTTAATTTTAAATTTCACTCTTTAGATTTCCATTTTGCTGTGACGATTCAAAGTCGCAACACGTAAAAAAACTAAGGTACTCCTAAAACTGAAAAAACAAAAAAGGAAATTTCGAACATTTTCCTAGTGGTTAGCGCGCTTGACGACTGATCAAAGAGACCTGGGTTCGAGCTCCGGGTAAGGCATGCATGTTTGTGTTGTTTTTCTACTGAGGTCCCGCCATCCTCATAGACCTTCTGCTATAGCGTATAAAATGAGAGGCTCGTGTCAGACCTCTGTGGCAAGCAGCTGCTTGAAGGGATACTTATTATATACTTACTTATTCTAAATTTGATATAATTTTATTGACCACTATCATATGCAGGCCCGGATGTAAACAGAAAATCAAGGATCGAGTTGAGGGGGGGGAACTCAATTGAATTTTCAAATTGTATAAGAGAGTGCAATTGCATTATAGTATAACATTCCGACTCCGTTTTATAATTCTTAAGTTTAATAATTTTTTACCTCTATTACCCTTAATAGTAGTCTCAAAGGGGGAGTGGCATGATCCCCTTGGCTTCTCCCTAGATCCGGTCCTAATCATATGAGATAAATGAAATGCATAAAGTATTCCTAACATTTCACCTATTTATTCCAAAAGTTCCTCTGTTCAGCGCATTTGGTTAAAAACTTCAAGAAGATTCCCAGATTGCACAAAATGCCTCAGCTCTGACGATTCAATTCTTAGTCTGGCATTCTTCAATGTCTATTTAGATGGAACAGTATGGGTTATAGACCTGATACTGCAGAAAGACATTTATGATCTTTGATCTTTGTTGTTTCTTAGGGGCTTGACGAATAAAAAGATAAAGAAATGTTTAAATATGCCCTAGGGTAGTATTTGGAAAAAGATTTTGGCAACCTGTTAAAATCTAAACTGGTTCGTATTAAAATCTACTAGAAATGTGGAAGTTTTGATTGGAATAACGGAAGACCAGTGTTAAAGTTATTCCAACTTTTGCTCCACCTTTTACGCCAAATGGAGTTTTAAATTCACGTTTTACAAATAGTCACGAGATGGCGCAAATAAATTCAAATTAATTTTAACGCTTAGTTTTGGTGTGATGAAAGAAGTAAATTTGTTTCGATTTAAAAAATATCAATTGTCTTGGCAATTTAAAGACAACGTCTCAGAAACCTTTTTCATGGTGAAATTATTAAGTAGTTTACAGGTTCAAAATGTATTAATTACTCACCTCTTTTCATGCTGATGTTGACTGATTTAATTAGATTATTAAAATATCTAAAAACATTTTAAAATTTGGTATTTTTAATCATTTTTTTATTTTATTGCTTCTATTTATACATATTACTTTTAAGTAAGTGTCTAGATACGTAAAAAACTAAATTAGGATTTCTGACTTACTTTTATACTAATGACTCCTCTGTCTTCAAGTTTGTATCCGCCAAGTTTCTCTAGAATAGTTTTGCAGGCGAAACTGCAGTGAATCTTTAGAGCTGAATAAAAGAGAAACACTCTGAAATCAAATTTAAAAAGTTTTCTCGGATATTTAAAATGAAGAGTGCAATTTAAAATGAAAAATCTTCAGAAATGAAAGAAATTAAGTAAATTATAAATTGCAAAAAGATTTACAGCGAGAGAGAATATAAGCCTAAATATGACATATATCTCATTCGTATTTATTTGCTGATCTGAGATGAAAATATTTTAAGGTAAAATTTCCACCAAAGTCATAAAGCTTATTTTTTGTTTTGGACCATTTGCGGTTCATACTTAAAAAATATTAAAGTTAACGTTGTTCGAAAAAAAAATGAGTCAAATTCAATATGCTGATTACATGTTTTGTGAGTCGCAAGTTCTATTGTAATTAGCCGCGTGGATAGTCCTGTTATAGTTTAATTCTCTGGAGATATTATTAACTTGTAAATCAATAAAATTACATAAGTCAGGTCTTTTGACACACTTGACAGAAGAATGTACTGATATATTTCAAAATCGAATATTTTTTCTTTTATAAATCAATTTTTTCTAATTTCAAAATTTCTATTTTTATAAATCAAAATAACGCAATTTTTTCTAAATTACTTAATTTTTTTTATAAAAATTTGAAATTTTTGTTTTGTTTACAACAGCAGAAGATTTGTTGCTATTTTTTTCCGTTTTGACTTAAATAAACAAAAATCCCCAAAGCTATTGAATACACTGGCGAGTACTACCAGAAGATTGGTTGGTAAGAAATTATTAATTTCATTCCAAAAGTCACGTAAATTAAGATATTGGAATGAATAGATAAAGGTGACTGAAGCTGCTACTTCATTGTGACTAAGTGGTTAGCGTAATATGGTTAGGATAATACATGCATGTTTTCATTATTATATCTATATTAAAAATGAGTTTGTGCCGAAATGGGTCTATTCATCTGCAAAACTCATTTTTCCCACAAATATATATTTTGCACTGTGTCAAATTTTGAAGCGTCTACCACGATTACCCGATGACGACTTATGGCTGCCATAGAGACACAGACATCTATTTTTATCATTATAGATAGCCGCGGATCTAGAAAGAAATCTAGGAAAGTGGGGTGGAGAAAAGCAAAAAACACAATCGAGCCGGGAAAATGTAAAGCCCCCCCCCCACCTCCTCCAAGAGACTGGATTTCCAACGCAGTGTAACATTTTCTTCTTCGTTTTACAGGTCTTTAAAATATTTCTTGGAAAATGCATGAAATATAAAGAAGTTTAATAATTTTTTGCCTCTCTTACCCTCACTAGTATTCTGAAAGGGAGAGGTTCAGGGTCTCCTTTCCCAGGGACGTAAACAAGGGGGATGGGGGATAAGGAGTCCTCCCCCTCGAAAATCTAGTCGTTTTATATGAAATCCAAAACAATTGTCTTTGTAAAATTTTATTTTAGTCCCATAGTATATCTCCGACACTATAAATAGATTTGAAAAACAATTGTAAAATTCTACACCATATAGAATATCATTTCAACCTTTCCTGTCTTGTGGAATATTTTTAGTAACTGGGAAACCTTACTCAACTCTTAATCTCAGAACCCCCCCCCCCATTCATCCCCTCCGAAACTAAATTCCCGAACTCTCCCCAAAACTAAATCCGAAATTTGGGTCCATCCCCCAAAAAAATTCTAGGTCTGAAAATTTCGGACATCCCCCCCTCCCGAAACTAAATCCTGGGTACGTCCCTGCCCCCCTCCCACCGAAACTAAATCCTGGGTACGTCCCTGCCTTTGCTGCCGCCTCCGAAACTAAATCCTGAGTACATCCCTGCCCTTGCTGCCCCACTCCGAAACTAAATCCTGGGTACGTCCTTGCCATTGCTGCCACCTTCCAAAACTGAATCCTGGGTACGTCCTTGCCATTGCTGCCCCCCTCCGAAACTATATCCTGGGTATGTCCCTGCCCTTGTTGCTCCCCTCAGAAACTAAATCCTGGGTACGTCCTTGCCCTTTCTGCCCCCCTCCGAAACTAAATCCTGGGTACGTCCTTGCCATTGCTGCCCCCCCTATGAAACTAAATCCTGGGTACGTCCCTGCCCTTGCTGCCCCCCCTGAAACTAAATCCTGGTTATTTCCGTGCCATTGCTGACCCCCTCCGAAACTAAAACTGGGTACGTCCTTTCCATTGCTGCCCCCCTACGAAACTAAATCCTGGGTACGTCCCTGCCTTTGCTGCCCCCTCTGAAACTAAATCCTGGGTACGTCCATGCCATTGCTGCCCACCTCCGAAACTAAATCATGTGTACGTCCCTGCCTTTGCTCCCCCCTCCGAAACTAAATCCTGGGTACGTCCCTGCCCTTGCTGCCCCCTCTGAAACTAAATCCTGGGTATGTCCCTGCCCTTGCTGCCCCCCTCCGAAACTAAATCCTGGGTACGTCCCTGCCCTTGCTGCCCCCCTCTGAAACTAAATTCTGCGTACGCCCTTGCCATTGTTGCCCCCCCCCCTACAAAACTAAATCCTGGGTACGTCCCTGCCCTTGCTGCCCCCCTCCGAAACTAAATCCTGGGTACGTCCGTGCCATTGCTGCCCCCCTCCGAATCTAAATCCTTGGTACGTCCTTTCCATTGCTGCTCCCCGTACGAAACTAAATCCTGGGTACGTCCCTGCCCTTGCTGCCCCCCTTTGAAACTAAATCCTGGGTACGTCCGTGCCATTGCTTCCCCATCCGAAACTAAATCGTGGGTACGTCCCAGCCCTTGCTGCCCCCTTACGAAACTGAATCGTGGGTACGTCCCTGCCCTTGCTGCCCCACTCCGAAACTAAACCCTGGGTATGTCCTTGCAATTGCTGCCCCCTCGGAAACTAAATCCTGGGTACCTCCCTGCCCTTGCTGCCCCCCTCTGAATCTAAATCCTTTGGTACGTTCCTGCCCTTTCTGCCCCCTCCGAAACTTAATCCTGGGTACGAAAACTTTGTTTCTAAAGCAAAAATTCTTACGCTGGTTGTCACCGTTTGCATTACAAATCGCAGATTTCTCTTGTGTGTGGCGCCATCTAAGTTTCGGTACTTAAACTAACAAATTAAGTGCATTTAGAGTTTTATTTTGCCAACTTTTATGAATTTCCTAAAGTGGTCCAAATTATATATATATAAATTCTCTTAAATAATAACTACTATGATTGTAGAATTTTTCTCATTCAGTTTTTCTCCTGTTTAATTATATTACTATTGTTATTTTAATATATTGGAGTTGCAGTAATATATTTAACTGGTCGAAGACACACAAATTTCTAGAGCTCATTAAAAAGAAACTAAAATATCAAGCTATTGTGTTTCAAGTATCCTTTTAGCCTTTAAAGGTGTACGTATTATTTCGTAACACTTAAGGTCAACATGAGAGGGTCAGCATGTCCTCTAAAACAGTAGTTCTTGTGGCAACTTAATCTTACCACATTTATTTTGGTCAACAGAAATCAAAAATAAGACAAAAATTTTCTTCTAGGCACCAATATCAATGTAAAAATGTGAATCACCACAATGGTGTTTCCACTGAAATTCACATAATCCGATTATATTGTTTTAAACTATATCTTATGTATTTTCATGTAACGTTAGAATTCTTCTCTCCTGCAGATAAGCAGATGCTTTGCGGGTCATTGGTTTAACTCTTGTATAACCAATATGAAGAAAGATTATTATTGTTATGTTGTTAGTATAAAATTTCATTCTCATCGTGAAAATTTTTTAAAAGTATATTTATTTCAGTCATGCAAAACTATTCGACTCTATTCTAAAATTAATTTTCGAAGGGCTAATTTCACAGTTAGAGGTAATAATTTTGGCATAAAGATCTTTTGTAAACAATTCATGTAGCAATGGACTGAGCTTGCCAAGTTGGGGTCATACAGGAAGGTGGAGGAAGTAATGGAAACTTCTTTATCATTTATTTTTTAAATGATCAGTATTACCAGAAACATATTTCATAAAAAAAACTGATCTTTAAAAGTCTTTAATAATAAAGTATTGTAAATAACAGTAAAACAAAGAATTTTTTCGATAACAATTATTACAGTCTTTTTATAGTCAAACTGTTTATAAAATCTAAAATGCAATTAAATTCACTAACAAAAAATGCTGAATTAGAAAATAAAAAATAAAAACAAATTTAAAATAATCATTAAGAAACTGCACAAATCATTGTTTGCATCATCGTACAGATCTACCCAAGGTAGTGTTACCAGATTATTTCTCTCTAAAAGAGATTTAATTCTCTCTAAAAGATTATTTTATTATAAAAAAATAATTTATTTCTCTCTAAAAGATAATTTATTTCTCTCTAAAAGAGATACCAGATTATTTCTCTCTAAAAGGAGGAAAAAAGAGCTGGAAATGGAGGACAAAGAAGGACAATTAAGCAGAAATGGAGAATAAATTGACAACAACATGCTTTCAATTTATGAAATAGGATTTTTTTTCCACTCCATTTTATTTCAATTGCCAACTAACAGTTGAGTCAGAAAAAGGCATAATACTTATTAAATGTATTTTTAAAATATATGATTGACACTTCTTATTCCTACTTGATAAGCAATCAAGAGTTATATTGCAAGTAATATAATGTTAGTTATTATCTGCTGTTGCACAAGATAAATTTTTCTGTTTCTATGAACTCTGACTGAGGATTGTTGAGCAGTGATTTCTGTCTTGGCATTGTCTTGGCATGCTCTTGTGTGCGAAGGCTTCTAAAACTAAGATTTTTTTTTTATGTTGCAAAAAAAATGCTTTCAACTTTCATAGCTCCTCTATCTGTGGGCGGAAGCAAAATTTTTGGCAGTTTTCTAAAGATCATACTTTTCCAATCTGGCGTCTAAATTGCACACATTGACTTACAGGAAATAGTAATTTTTACAGCATTAACAGAGTTAATTTAGCATTCACAATTTGCATTGACAGTAAATTAGTTCGTGGTTAACAGTAAATGATATTATAATTATGGGTTTAAGAAATTTAAAAAAGGAAATTACAAAAAAAATGCTTTAATTTTAATTTGAAATATGTTATGAGTTTATACAAAATTTTGGGAGGACATGAGATGTTGTTTCTTCAAAATGTTCTTCAAAATTTTGGGAGGACATGAGATGGAAAAGGAGGACATGTACTCCTTTTGGAGGACATATTAACCCTAACCTAAAAACACATTCAATTGCAAAAGCGTTATGCTACAGTCTTTTTACACTTCCTTTTGGAGTGATATATGTTCTACATATTTGCTGTAGGCTGCGTTTCGTGCTGCTGTATCTAGGCAATAGTACAATATATATATATATAAAGAATATTCAATCCAAATTTCATGGAAATCTAATGATAATCAGAATTTTTTTTTTAAGGAAATGTTGCGTACAGAGCAATTCACAGTTAAAATTCTTCCCGATATAATTCGACAGGCCATTTAAATCTTACAGCGTGAAAGAGTTAATCAACCCGAAGTCTGCCTACGGATGACCGACAAATACTTCAACTGACACCATGACGTTGTCGAGGAGAGGATTAATTTCTGAAAGAAGTGAATAATGAGGGATGACACTGCATAAACTCTTTAGGAAAAACTTCCAACGAAATCTAAAACTGCGAATGGCATACTGAAGGCAATATATCATGAACACACTCAATATTCGGTCATGTTGTATCTAGCCTAGATTTCTTAAATGATACTACATTTCTAACTTCGCCATGCATTACATTTACTCAGAAACATATGTGGCAACTGTTTAACGATGCTTTTTTTATTTTTTTATTAGTACATAACTGTATAAGAGAATTCCGACTATATTTGCTAAAGAAAAAAACTTACGCAGTCCTGTAGATTCCATTCTGGAGGCTGTGTTAACTGTGTCTCCAAAGAGGCAATATCGAGGCATTTTCTGACCCACGACACCAGCACAAACTGGGCCTGAAAATAATAAAAATACATTGATTGTTTTACTTTACACTGCTTAGTTGATGGCCAAGATCACCTTAATGATACTCTGTATCCACCTAGTTTATGACGAATAAGTAGAGAAACATTTTCAAGCGGTTTCATGTTTTTAATTAGTAGTACATCCGCAAAACAAGGATTATTCGACCAAATTTAAACCTGAGATGATACTAAAGGGACCCGTAAGAAAAGATAATGAAAATTGGCAGCTGAAAACGACGAATTTCGTCAGGTGTGAAACCATAACCCACCCTACAGAAATTAAGTTTTTTCCTTTAAATCTTCAATTGTTTTAAAGCAATAGTATATTAATTATAGTTGATGATAGCGCTGTATCTGTGTTAGAGCCCTGCGCGAATGCGAATATCCGCATTTAAAGCAAAACTGGGAATAAAGAAATTGATGTTAATGCGGATGGCGGATGAAATCTCGCATTTAATATACACATGAAGAAACGTATGCAAACGTTATTACAATATTGAAAACCTGATTTGAGAATTCAATGATGACATTCACTCTAAAAAAAAACCTATTGGGATAAAGCCACAAGTTAAAAAAAACTTATCCTGTGTGAAAGACGCTATCTTTTTTCTGGCAAAGAATATAACTTCAGAAAATTACTAGAGCGTTACATGGAAAACGGAAATTAAATATCAGTGGAATGAAAATTTCGGTAGGAGATATCACGAAGTTTTAGAAGAAAATCACTGGGAAATAAAAAGAATGTCTTCCCATAATCGCTGATAATTGCATTTGCAAAATTTGAACTAGGTAAATTTTTGGTCTGAATTTAATAAGGCATATTTTTACGAACAAATGTTTATATTTTTCACAGTATATTTTTTTCAGTTATTAATTTGTATTTAATAAATCATTAGAATGATTTATTTTACTCGCAAACATGCATTGCCGTCAAGCATTTGCAAAATCTCGACGATCATTAGGTAAGCAATGTACGCAGATGCTGGTAAAGTTTTGCGGGTGAGGGTAAGAACTCGGGAATGTGGATGAGAACTTGTGGATGCGGGTGAAGATGCGGGTAGAACGTTTGCTATTCGCGCAGGGCTCTAATATGTGTGCCTAACGATAAAATATCTTCAGTACTTCATTAGCAGAGATTAAATTAGTTGGGTTAGCGCAGGAGTAAGACCACCTGACATATTTTCAGGAGACCTCTAAAGCTCAATTTTTTCAGGTAATTTCTTTGTCATTTTAAAGTAACAGGATAATTTTAAAGTAACAACTGATCTTTCCGCCAACCCAACATTAAAATTAAAAAAAAAAGTAAACTGAAATTTTTGTGATAAAGATATTAATGAATCGCAGACATTTTCACTGACATTAAAGCTAGGGTAACAATAAATCACCAACAGTCAGCACAACCTGAGAAAATAGATGTCTATGAAATGATGCTATGCCCATACGTAAAGATTTCCTGACTGTGTTACAAGGGGAAAGATACGAGGGGACTATCAGTGATAAATTCAACGACAATAGATTAAATGAAACGGGGTGATCATTCTGTGAAATTTTATCAGATTTGGTCGTGATGTCATTCTATATACTGGCGTGACTTTTAATCCCTGAGTGACACTTTTGTGCACACAATGAGATAACGTAACAAGTCTTAAAGTAATGAGAGTGATTTACAGCAAACAGCTTATCTGTAATTAGACTTTTGTTACATTTTGTCTCCATCATGCTTCAACGGACTGATTAGGTGCAATTCCCAGCGAATGACAATAGACTATCTGCGGTAACTTACTATGTCGAAGATAAGGTTCTGCTGTGTTATTAAACTTTCATGTTAACTCTTTTACAACAATCTATCCCAATCTTGTCAATAGTAATTTCCATTGATAACTTACTTTTGGTTACGTGTTCTACTCCTGACTGGTTTCTCAACACTGGTTTCCAAACATTAAGCAACAACCTTATGTTTCATCAATGGGAAGCTAACGTCGAAGCCTATAAAAAATAAGTTTTTCGTTTTGTAAAATGTGGTAGCAGATAAAGATCACAATTAAGTATATCAGCATCTCGATTTTTGACAATATTAGGTCAGTATTGAGTTATGAGAGTTTGAATATTTAACAATGACAATGTCAGTTACAAAAATTCACTTCAGAAGTTAATTAAGTGTGTATTTTAGAAGTTTGTGTAAAGAATATTTTCACTAATCATCAGTTTTGTGTAAGTTTCTTAAGACTTACATTGCTGTTATTAAATATTCAAACTTCCATAACTCATTAAATACTGAACGAATATTGTTGAAAATCGAGATATTGATATATTTGATTGAGATATTTATCTGCTAATATATTTAAAAAAAAACTTATTTTTGAAGTTATAACTCTTCGGCGTTAGCTTCTCATTGACATAACATAGGGTTTCAACTTAACATTTTCCCGCCAGCGTACTTAGAATTAGCTTTTAGCACTGTCATTCATAATTAGCTACATATATACTCTATGTGATGTTGCTTAATATAATACGAAGCTTTAAACTTATAAGAATCATTATGAAATAAAATAAATAATACTAACCTGAATGAATTCCTATCCTTAACATTAAAGTGTCAGTAGGTCTGTGTCTGATGGCGAATTTTCGCACAGCATCCAAAAGATGTAAGGCCATAGATGCAATTTCTCCGGCATGGTTGTCTCCATTCTTGATGGGCAAGCCGCTGACCACCATGTAAGCATCACCAATGGTCTCTACTTTGTAAACATCGTAGTTCTCTATGATGGAGTCGAAGCAAGTATAGAGATCGTTGAGGAAATCCACCACCTGCAAGTAGAACGTGTATATTTATATTTTTAGATCTAAATAATTCATCTAGGATCAAAAATTTGTATCAGTTGTACCAAATCATACTGCTGGATTTCGTAAACTGAAAATGGAGATTATTGATGGATAGTAGAGGCGAAATGTGACCTGTCGAATGAAGGAAACAATTTCCAAAAAAAAAAAGCCTTAATAAAAGCCGTTTAACACCGATTGTTTACGAAATAGCTTGATTTTTATATTAACAGGCAGGACGGGCTCGAAATGCTTGAATTGCCTGAGACCCAAATGTGACATTAAGAACACATAAAAAATATACATATATTTTGTCTTTTTTCATATTTCTGTTGTTAGTGAACTTAAACGCTCTTAGAAACAAAACTTGAATTTTTCAGAATACAGTGGGTTTTATAAATTAAGGAACAACTCTATGTTACGTCAATGGGAAGCTAACGTCGAAGTCTATAACTTCTAAAATAAGTTTTTTTTTTTTTATTTACGACATATAGGACAGAGAAGAAGCTTAATACAGGCCTTCTCATACAAGGACATGCACTACTAAGACCGAAGTCACTGCTGACCACTGCCTTAGTTAGAGCTAACACAACACATAAAGTTAACCTTGCTGGAACAGTCGCTAGCTGCCTTTCGTTTTGAAAAATACGATAGCAGATAAAGATCTCGATCAAATATAACAATAATTCGATTTTCAACAATATTCATTTAGTATTTGATTAGTTATGGGAGTTTGAATATTTAACAAAAGCAATGCCAGTTTTAAGAAATTTAAACAACGTTGACGAATAATGAAAGAATTCTTTACACAAACTTCTAAAATGCACACTTATTAAGCATTTTGATCGAATATTTATTTATTACTATGTTTTAATTAATTTCTGAAATCAATTTTTGTGATTCTCATTGTCATTGTTAAATATTCAAATTCCCATAACTCATTAAATACTGAACTAATATTGTTAAAAATCGCGATATTGATACATTTAATTGAGATCTTCGCGCTTGGCTACTGATCTAAGCGGACCTAGGTTCGAGCCCCGGATAAGGCATGGTTGTATGTGTTGCTTTTCTGCTGAGTTCCTGCCATCCTCTCAGATCTTCTACTATGGCATATAAACTGACAGACTCCTGTCAGACCTCTGTGGCAAGCAGCTGCTTGAGGGGGTATTTATTTATTTATTATTATCTGCTATGACATTTTTCAAAGCAAAAAAAGCGTATTTTAGAAGTTTTAGGTTTCAACTTGAGTTTCATTTTGACATATTACAGGGTTGCTTCTTAATTTATGGAAACCAGTGTATGTCGATGTGAAATTTATAAATTATGAATATTTGGGTAGCGGGTGATGAAATTAGATTTTGTCATATGGCAGTAAACAAGAAATTGAAATTATTATCCAGGCATTGTCGAGTTGACTTGGGTCTTAGCTTTTACAATTCGCATTTTCCTCTTTCTCTCCGCAAAACTCCCCGCCCTGCCCACGGTCAGTAGGGGACACCGATGGGCTTGGAAAGGCCGCCGTCCGTCGGATGGGACGTTAAGCCGGGGCCCCGTGTGCGGGAGAGCCATACCCTGTGCACGTTAAAGAACACGCTGGATGGCCTTGATGGGAGGCTATCATCTGTCTCCCAACAGCTGTTACAGTGGGTCCCCTTCCCCAACCTTCTCTGAGCCTTCGGGGTCTTTGTGACCTGCCCATGATGTGCAAAAAAGTGCCGCTCAGAGGTAAAACAACCCAACCCAACCCTCTCTCTCTAGTTTTATTTTCCCGATTTTTCTATAATGTTTCGCATTTTGTGAATCTCCAGAAAGCTTTAATGACGACCTTTAAGGTGGAAAATGCTAAAATTTTTGGCAAACGAATGATTGTTGCTTGATGTTTTAAATTTTGGTGATCGATTGTGAAGTTGAATAAATGCTTATGAAATATTGCAATTTGCATTTTAGGAATCATCTCTTAGCTCGAATTTGCACTGACAAGCGTATTAAAGGTAAGAAAATGAGAAACTTAATTTTTTAAATGAACTTTACATATTCGCCAAAGGTGATTTGTTATTTTTTTACTAAATGTCTCTTAAAATATGAAGTCAGTGTAAAAATGTACGTGGAAAAGTTATGACTCAATTCCTTTTTCCTTATTTTGAAGTCAACATGACATAAATTTTTGATCGAATCAAAAAATATTTGAGACACAGTTGATGAAATACTTGTAAACTAAAGAATTTTCCTGTGATACTTATTGCTGCAATTGATGCTCCACTTCTGAATTGCAGATGTAATTGATTCTACACTTGTGAATGGAAGAAGCAACCGATGCTACTCTTGTAAACTAAATATGCAGTTTGATGCCACACTTGTAATATATAGTTGCAATTGATTCTACAATTGTAAACTGAAGATGCAATTGACGCTGCACTTCTCAACTGAAAATGCAATTTCTGCTATATCAACTGACGAATGCAATTGATGCTATAGTTATCTATTTAAGACTGCATTGATACTATACTTCTCAATTAAAGAATGAAATTGATCGAATTGTCAATTGAAGAATTTAATTAATCTTGAATTGAATTGATTGATGAATGAATACACTTGAAACTGGAGATTGCAATTGATCGAATTGTCAATTGAATAATGAATTCCATAATAGTAACACAACGTATATTTGCCAACTGAAGAATGCAGTTAGTGCTACACTTATCAAAGAAAGAATGCATTTGATGCTACCCTTGTCAAATGAAAAATGCAGTTGATGATACATTTGTCAACTGAAGATGGAATTGATGCCATATTTACAAACTAAAGATGCAATTGGTTCCACATTTCAAAATAGCAGATGCAACTGATTCTACATTTCAAAATAGAATATGCAATAGATTCTACATTTCAAAGTAAAAGATGCAATTGATGAACTGATGTTACATTTGAAAACAGAAGATGCAATTGATATTACACTTGTCAACTAAAGATGCAATTGATGCCACATTTGAAAACAGCTTTAAATGATGCTACACTTGTAAACTGAAGATGCAATTGATTTACACTTGTAAACTGAAGCTGAAATTGATGTGCATTTGTAAACTGAAACTGACTTACACTTGTAAACTGAAGATGCAATTTATGCTACACTTTAAACTGAATATGCAGTTGATGCTACACTTGTATACTGATGATGCAGTTGATGTTACACTTGTCAACTAAAGATGTAAATGATGCCACATTTGAAAATAGCTTTAATTGCTGCTACACTTGTAAACTGAAGATGCGACTGATTTACACTTGTAAACTGAAGCTGATATTGATGTGCATTTGTAAACTGAAACTGAAACTGATTTACACTTGTAAACTGAAGATGCAATTTATGCTACACTTTAAACTGAATATGCAGTTGATGCTACACTTGTATACTGATGATGCAGTTGATGTTACACTTGTCAACTAAAGATGTAAATGATGCCACATTTGAAAATAGCTTTAATTGCTGCTACACTTGTAAAATGAAGATGCGACTGATTTACACTTGTAAACTGAAACTGAAACTGATTTACACTTGTAAACTGAAGATGCAATTTATGCTACACTTTAAACTGAATATGCAGTTGATGCTACACTTGTATACTGATGATGCAGTTGATGTTACACTTGTCAACTAAAGATGTAAATGATGCCACATTTGAAAATAGCTTTAATTGCTGCTACACTTGTAAACTGAAGATGCGACTGATTTACACTTGTAAACTGAAGCTGATATTGATGTGCATTTGTAAACTGAAACTGAAACTGATTTACACTTGTAAACTGAAGATGCAATTTATGCTACACTTGTAAACTAAATATGCAGTTGATGCTACACTTGTATACTGATGATGCAGTTGATGCTACACTTGTATACTGATGATGCAGTTGATGCTACACTTGTATACTGATGATGCAGTTGGTGTTACACTTGTCAACTGAAGATGCAATTGATACTACAATTGAACACAAAAGTTGGAATTAATGTTACACTTCACATTTAAGCTGCAACTAAATTGATGTTACACTTGTAGATTGAAGCTGCAACTAAACTGATCTTACACTTCTAAACTGAGACTGAAATTGGTGTACACTTGTCAACTAAAGATACAATTGATGCTACACTTGAAACAAAAGATGTCGTTAATGCTACACTTGTGAACTGAAGATGCAGTTGATGCCCCATTTGAAATCGGAAAATGCAATTGATAATACATCTGAAACTGTAGATGCAACTGATGCTACACTTGTCAACTAAATATGCAACTGAAGCTAACTTGTAAACTGACGATAAAATGAATGCTATACAATTGTAAAATGAAAATGCAAATGGTACCGTAGCTCTAACAAAATAAAGAAGCACAAACTGGGAAAACTAAAATCTGCTTTACCGTTTAGGATTATTTTTTCTGCTGGAATATAATTACAAATAGAAACATAAAGTTCTTCACAACTTTAAAAACTAAAAACCTGCAAGCAATTACTAAATTCTGCACAAGGAAAATTACTATTATACTCTCAAATTATGCTTATAAACTGAAGACTATATAACTAATACTTGGTCTACAATATATATTTTCATCCATAAAACTGCTACTTGGTCTACAATCTTATTTTCATCCAGGATAGAAAGCTTTACAAGCTTGCTTTAAATATGATTGAAAGTGTTGAAAAAATACATATGTAAAAGACACAACCAGTGGCCAGATGCAGAGATCATAAAGTATAAAAAGTGGTTTGTTTCTACGGTATGTAAGTATTGAACATAATCGATCGCGATCCTGGAGAAAACATTTACTACCAAAACTCTTTACCTTTCCTTTAATAAATTTATGGAGAGAGTGACCTGAAATAAAACTGAACTTCAGCAACCAAATGCCTTTATTGATAATGTCGAGGAAGAACATAAAACTGAAAGAAAAAAGATTCCTCCGTTTTTTATTACTGAAGTATTACAAGCCAATGACAGAAGGCGGGAGAGCACTGAAAAAAGAAAGTTGGGATTAATATGCGTAAATATATCAAAATATATCGCAATCTTACTGATAGATTTTGTGTTCATTCCAAACGAATTATGATTGATGTATTTTAACTTCTTTTATTCTCAGACATTTACGATGAATGACAAGCTTTCGACTTCTATTCATATTTCCATTTCTGTTGGTACATTTTTATGCTACTAGTAAAATGGAATATTATTCGGTTTGTTGTATGAGTGACATAAACATCGTAGTAAGGAAAGACTATAATCAGGACACTTTCTCTGGAACGCGTAAAACTGCGAGAATAATAATGACAGCTTCACAGTTAAAACAGTAGTGGTCAGCAAATCTGGTGAGGTAGTGTATATCAAAGAACAGACTTAATATCCCAAACTATAACGGAAAACAATTCAATGACACAATACTATGGTTCAGCTGCTTCTATTGAGTAATAAGAAACAATAATTTACTAGAAGAATACATCTTTGCGAATATGAATGTCGTTTTAAAAGAGAATGAAATTTTTCCTTTAACGACTTTTGCCCCCTCTTACAGTGGAAATTCTAACTATTGCATGATTGCAAAAATGCAAAGAGTAATATTTTATTAGTAGTTATATAACACAAAAAAAAAATAATTCCTCATTTATTTGAAAATAAAAAGTAGCTACCGTTCTTGGGGTTAAGGGCAAATCAGTCACTGACCATGATCCTCTACGACCACAATTTCAGATTTCTAACGTCAATAATTCATTTGCAATATTTCTCTAAAGTTTTATATTTTCCACATTCAGCCCCCTCTAATGATAGAAATTGAACTTTTTGGAGAATTCCCTAAAGATAAATCATAATATTTAATTAGTACCTATCCAAATTTAAAAGAATATTTCATTAATCTCTTAAAGCAAAGAGATTACATCCCCCGCTCCCAGAGGCGGAGGGAAAAAAATCATTGCTATCAATGTAGACACTTAACTGCCACACTCTACCAGAAAAAATTATGATGTTGTAGAAATAGGTCGTTTGGAATGTTCGCCTACAATTTTTCCAATTTTCAAGTTATTCGGAGATTTTGAAAATGCAAATTGTAATATTTTATTAATACTTGTCCAATCCATCGCACTTGGTTACTGACACATGGGACCTGGGTTCGATCCCCGGGTAAGGCATGGATGTATCTTTCTGCTGAGGTCACGCCTTCCTCTCAGATCTTCTCTAAGGCGTATAAAACTGACAGTCTCCTGCCACATCTCTATGGAAAGCCGCCTCTTGAGGGAGTACTTTACTTATTCAACCCAATTTTTTTTTATCTCTAAAGGCTAAATATCTATAGACGGACAGACAGACAGCTCTTTTCCTTTGAAAAACTATTATTAATTAAATTATCAAAATTAATTAAATTAAAATAATTTATTATAATTTATACATTTAAATTAACTAAATATGTAAGTAAAATTATAAAAATTTATTTGTGTATAAAAATAGCCTAGTTTTTATTGAACCAAATTAGCGTTAGGTATAGAGTATCCCAAAATTAAATGGCAATAGGAGTGCAAGAAAATATTAATATAGTTAGATTACTTTTCTTTTTCTTTCGATAACGTTTATAATTATATGAATAAAATAATAAAATAAATCAATAGAGGCAGAAATGAATTTACCACGTTTGAATTTTCTAAGTTTTCTTTCATATTTAATGAGGGATATCAAATATTTTTAAACGCCTCTCTACTCTCGAACTTTGGTGCATATGTGCACTTGAAATCTCCTTCATATTAGAATCCTGTTTTCAGGATATATTCTGGAAATATATCCATTAATAGCCTCATGTTTTTTAAGAATATCTTTTACACATGCACATAGTAAAAGTAGGAAAATAGCAGACCGCCTCTGCATAATATGGAATGCTCGTTTTCAAAAGTCTTAAAAAAAATTAAACATTTTAGAGTTTTTCATTTTCCGAATTTTGCACCCTCCAAGTGTGGAAATTCTAACTAAGGATGATTGTGAAAATGAAAATAGCTATAGTTTATTAGCACGAATAAAATATTTTAAAAAAAGAATCATTCAGTTATCATTTATCTGGGATTAAGCTGATAATTTATTGTTCAATTGTCTTAATCAACCTCTTGAAGTTGGAAATGTCTACAGACGGATAGACATTAAACATTTTTGTCTTTAGAGACTGACGACATTAGTGAAAATAATAGCTTGACAATTGATATCATGGCTGTCATAGAACAACACTTACTTGTGAATAAATAACCTGATATTTCGTTGTCTGATTGGGGTCGTCATCCGAGGAGATTAGAGCTGTATTGAAACTTTCCCCTTTTTATATTACCCGGTTACCCAACACTTGGTATACACCAATACAAGGAGAAGAAAGTTCCAATAGAACTACTGTTTCATCCGGATGGCGACCCAGTCAAGGGGTCGAAATATTAGGATATTTATTCACAAGTAAGTGAATAAAGTAAATTCTATAGCTAAATTAATAATATCTTGTTTTTGTCCTCAAAACGTGCTGTGAATACTATGGTAGAATTAAATGAAGGTAAAAAATATTTTCAATTCTTTCCATGGCGAATGTGATTTTTATTATATCCTTCACGAATTTTTTGTGGGGTAGTTTTGATTCATGCGGTAGAATAGTTTGAACTATTTTCCGCATAATTTTTTTAACGATGCGCTAAAGCTTTTCATTTCCACCCCATCCGAAACACTTCGTGATGGATTTATCTTGCAGTATACTACACCGATTACCAAAAATTAAGGATTTATACTATGTTATTCAAATGGGAAGTTAACGTCGAAGCTCTATAACTTCTAAAATAATCTTTGAAAAATGTGATAGCAGATGAAGATCTCGATCAAATATATCAATATCTCGTTTTCCAACGATATTCGTTTAGTATTTAATGAGTTATGGAAGTTTGAATGTTTAACAATAACAATGCCAGTCACAAAATATAACTTCAGAAATTAATTGAAACTTAGTAATAAACATTGTATCAAATCGTTCAATAAAATAAGTGTGTATTTTATAAGTTTCTGTAAAGAATTCTTTCACTATTCATCAGTTTTATGTAAATTTTACTTAAGGTTGGCATTACCGTTGTTAAATAATCAAACTTCCATAACTCATTAAATACTGAACGAATATTGTTGAAAATCGAGATATTGATATACTCCATTGAGATCTTTATCTGCTATCACATTTTTCAAAACAAAAGAAAAAACTTGTATTAGAAATTATAGAAGTTCGACGTTAGCTTTCCATTGACATAACATAGGGTTATTCCGTAATTTATGGAAACCATTTTAGTCAAGCCATGCAAACCTGCAGAAAAAACGCTTAAACAAGAAATCCCTCTTATCTAAATCATGGATGTGCTACCTTCTCGCTGAAGCTTAGAAACATGTAGGTAGAAAAAATTTAGTTCGAGTCATTTAATACACTATGTTGAAAAAAATGTCCGGACACTTCCATGTTATGTGAATGGAAAGCCATTTTCAAAGCTCCCTAACATTGAAAATAAATCTTTTACGCAAAAACTGTTATTGGCGATATATTGTAAATGTCACTCAAATCTCTCTAAATATATTTCCCGCAAGATTCGTCTAATATTAAAGAATGAATAGAAGCTGAAACATTTACCTTCAACTTTTGACACATGTGAAAAAACACTTCAATAGATAAAACACAACTCTTGTAACAATTGGTTCATTAACATAAATATCTGAAGTTTGTATGACGATTTCTTAAGATTTCACTAATTTGGAGGCAATGTGACAGTGTCAATTTTCAACAATATTCGATTAATACTTAAAGAATCGTTGAAGTGGTACCATTTCACAGCAGACGACAGTTTCACATTGCCTCCAAATTGATGAAATCTTAAAAAATCGTCATACAAACTTCAGATATTCAATTTATTTATTTAGTGAACAAATTGTTACAGTAATTGTGTTTTATCTATTGAAGTTTTTTTTTTTTCACAAGCGTCTGAAGTTAAAGATAAATGCTTCAGCTGCGTCATTCTTTAACGAATATTTAAAATTCTTAACTAAATATTAAACGAATATTGTGGAAAATATATTTAGAGAGATTTGAGTGACATCTACAATTTATCACAATAACATTTTTTGCGTAAAACGTTTATTTTCTATGTTAGGAAGCTTCGAAAGTTGCTTTTCATTCACATAACATGGAAGTGTCCGGATACTTTTTTTCAACATAGTTTATATAAAGAAGAAAGTTTGTTTGCTCATTTGTTTGTTTGTTTGTGTCTACCCACTTATGCACTCGCCCCAGAAGAACTGGAAGCACCAAACTTTGCTAGGACGTTCCCTGAGCTCGGTGGTTTCCAAAACTCGAGTGGTTGTGTTTGAATTTCTCAAAATCCATCTAGACCTACCTTAACGGTTAAAAACCATTGTGTCTCATAGACTTAGCATTAGCAGTTATTCAAAATCACGTTTGGGTGCCATCCACGTCACCCAACGTAATTTTTTTATTTTAAGTTTACATGTTTGGATTACAATTTCAGACTTCCCTTAAAGAGAAGAAAAATTATACCGATGAGTGAGAGGGAAATAATGAGGTTTATGCTAAATGAAAGCTTGCGCATGGAGAGTGCCATCTACTGTATATTTTAGAGAGTTTCAGACCTCCCCAAGAAAACAAAGATAAATATTTTACCGTGGGGGGGAAACGGGGTGGGGACGAAATAATCGCAATGAGTTTTATGCCAAATGAACGCTTCCTGTATAGGGAGTGCCATTTACTATATACTTTAGAGAATTTCATACCTTTCTTAGAAGAGGTTGGGTTGTTGGATTGTTTTACTTCTGAACGGCACTTTTTTTTACACACCATGGGCTAAATGACCAGGTCACATGGACCTCGAAGGCTGAGAGACGGTTGGGGGAGGGGACCCACTGGAACGGCTGTTGGGAGACAGATGGTAGCCTCTCGTCAAGGCCATCCAGCATGTTCTTTAACGTGCACACGGGGCCACGGCTTAACGTCCCATGTAACGGACGGTGGTCCTTCCAAGTCCATCGGTGTTCCCTACTGACCATGGACATGATGGTGTATTTTGCGGAGAAAAATCTCAACGCTGACCCAGCTGGGATTCGAACCTGGGAACTACAGATTACGAGCCTGGCGGACTACCGTCTGAGCCACCCCCGCCCCTCATACAAGAGGGGTATATAATTTTTACCATAAGGTAGAGAGGGGGAGAAATGATCCTGATGAGTTTTATGCCAAATGAAAGCTTGCGAAGTTGGGAATGCCACCAACTATATGCTTTAGATAATTTGGCCCCAAGCAACCCTGGTAAAATGTGCTAGTCCTCTCTAAGCAAATAATTCAAAGAATTGGACAAGAAAATTTGCTTAAAAATTTTCCATAAGTAAAATCATAACTGTTTAACTGTAACATAAATAGATTTTTGGTAAAAAAAAACGGTTTTTGGTAAACATAGCTGTAACTCAAAATTGCTTTGTTGAGCAACAAAGCACAGTTATCACCCAGTGTACCGTGTTGTTATCATCGGAAATCCCAAGTAAAAATACTAAATTTGACAAAACTATCTCCAGAGTCACAGTTACATTCCAAATGTCTATAGTGATCTAATCTTCAAAAAGCGGAACCACTGATTTTGGATTAATAAAACCAGGAGTATGTCGACTCTGCCGAATATGGTCTTTCTTATTTTTCCGTCTTTAGCACTCTTTAACATTGGAAATTGAAACTCATGGATGACAGAAAATGCAGACTGTAAAATTTTATTAGTAACTTATACAACAGAAAAAGAAATATTCATTTATCTCTTACAAAAATTTCTTTTCCTATCGGATTTCCTAAGAAACTATAGGATGTCGAATCCTGAAAATCAAATGTAAACTACGATTACAGAAATCACATTTGAAACAGTCGTAATTTTCATAAATCAGTTCTGAATCTATAAATGAAAAAATGCAATACTTTTCTGAAGAATATTGTGATACATGAGACTCCCTAAACCGCCTGTTTTAGTATGAATTGTAAAATCATTTCGAAAAACACGTTATAATAACAAGTTAGCAGTAGAAAACAGGGAGATTTTGGAGAGTCTATGCATTGGTAAATGTGGCAGATGTTGAACTATAATTTTTTCAGTCACTCTAAATAGATCAGAGGTGATCTACTTCAGAGATCATAAATTGATCTCGTAGCAGTAGTATGATACAGAGGAAATTTATTTGTTTCTTACGAAAAATACTGAAATGCCATTTTTACCTGTAACGGACTACTTTGGGCGGACATTGTTGTGAAGCCAACTATATCACTGAAGTAAATGGTGACACAATCAAACGATTCAGCTTCCACTTTATGGCCCCTCTTTAGTTGATCAGCAACATACCTAGAGAATTTAAAGATATTGAAGAATTATGATCTCAAATTAAGCAATATTTGAATCAACTTTAAAGTTTATGAAGAAACAAAAAAAAATGCATATTTGCGCTCCAAATCTGATTTTTGAGGTGTTTTGCAGATTTCAGAACTTCTTGAAACTTGATCTTCAAACTTAATGACAGAGTCTACAAAACTTAATAATCAAAATCGATATCTTTGAATTGA
This sequence comes from Ryuthela nishihirai, assembly GCA_038380435.1. NCBI lineage: Eukaryota > Metazoa > Arthropoda > Arachnida > Araneae > Heptathelidae > Ryuthela > Ryuthela nishihirai. Next base: position 38,092,346 of record JAWZYU010000018.1, on the reverse strand, counting down.
ATTTCAAAAATTTATCAGGCTTATAAAAGATGAATTGTTTAAACTTAAAAATTTAACAGTGAAATTCTTACTCTGAGAACCCAGATTCTAAGGTATATTGTTTTAAACGCTAAAATTATTTTTCAAAACCAAACTATTGCTCTCTGAAAAATTTTGTTTTCATCTTTATTTTAAATTGAGAAGAAATTAATCAATTAGGCAAATAATTTTTTGTCATTCAGTAAAAAAACATGTTACATTATTTTGCATTTAGTTCATATTAGGGAACATAGCATTGACACAATCTTCTGAAATATCGACAATGTGATGATTTTTCAATTGTCGATACGTTAGTTTTGAAGATATCATTAGTTTTGACCTTCGATAACAAAAAACTGAATTTTCACTTTTATAGCTTCAAAACTTCCCTAACTCAATCCATGTCCTCATGTTTGAAAAATCTAGCATACTGATATTGGATTTCTTTACAGAGGGTCAAACTTTAGATTGTTTAACCTACAATGGGATAAATGGCCAGGTGACAAGGGTCCAAGCCGTATTAAAATGACCCTGACCCATCATTTTGCTGGCAAAATCTTTATATTGGTAATAAAACTCTCAAATAGAATATGTACGATACCTTTGCACACTTCCTAGTCCAAAAAGAAATTTCAGAATTCCCATATTAGGTCGTCGAAAAACTAAATTTGAAATTCAGTACCATGAAAAATAAAGTGCTGTACTAAATCTGCAAAAAGGAACAGAAAAACAATCAACCTCCAACTCCACGTTTGGAAACAACTCTGCTCTGAAGAACTGGATTTTGGCAATATTCCAAAAGTCTAAAGGTAGTTATAATCTTGCATCTAATGAAGCAGGGGTATACCTTTAAACCTCCCTACAGCTTTAATAGTGCATTAGCTCAAAACGTTCCTAAAAACCTTTTATGTCATATTTGTTTTCTTTAATCTCTGAGCGGCACTTTATTGCACACAGTGTAATAAATGACCAGGTCACAAGGACCCCAATTGCCCAGAACAGACAGGGGAAGGGGACCCACTGGTTGGAGAAGGGGACCTACTGACAGATGGAAATCTTCCATTAAGATTACCCAGCGTGGGCAAGGCCGGATAAAAATCTCATCGCTGACGCAGGTAGCACTGCTCGTTTCTGGCATAGCACAGTTAAGTAAATAAATTTTTTACATACACCCCTTCTGAAGTCTTACTTAATAAATTCATAATATTAATTTTCTAACATTTAATAACTTTCATATGGGAAACGACCATGGTATATTACCATTGGGTTCAGTAGTAATAAATGGGGGCAGGGGTTGGGATTGGCTCAGCTGGTAGCGCGCCAGACTCGTTACGTGCAATTCTCAGGATCTATGATCAACTGTGTCTGGATTTAAAATTTTATCCACTAACTGCCGTTCTTCCTTCGGTGAGAAAATGACACCACTGGGCTTGGAAAGGCTTACGTCCGACGAATGGCTAGTTAAGCAATGGCTGCGTGTGAAGACGAGCCTACCCTGCGGATGCTAAAGAACACTCTGGATCACATTGACGAGGGACTTCCATTTGTTCCCTAACAGCTGCTCAGTGGATCCCCTTCCAGCAACTTCTCTCATCCTTTGGAACAGCATTATGAACTGACCAATTAACCAGCTGTGAGTAAAAAATATCTGTCACTCAAAGGTAAAATAATAAGTCAACAATAAATGGCAGGGTTTATGGGTTTTAGTACAAAACAAGGCTACTCAGTTACATTTTCATAAAGCCAGCGTTTTTAATTATTTAAAATTCGTTTTATCATTTTTGAAACCTTAAATTGATGGTGGAGGTGATGTACAGTGATGAAGACGAAAATAAACAATTGTAACAATAAAGTTTAAACGTGTTTTTGAAACATTGTTTCAATGCCGATAAATGTTGCTTTGGCGGGTCATTTTTTAAGTAGCCTTGTTTCCAACATGAATTGATATTGTATTATACTGTACAATAAAATATCATTTATATTTTCAATAAATCATACATCTGATTACATTCCTTGAGTCCAGTTGGGCACAAATATTACAAATGAAAATTTATTTAAATCCATAAGAGTTTAAAAACGCCTATGGATTTTATTAAACTTCTTACCCAGCTGCTCAATCATTTTTGCAACAATAGAGTAATCATATTAATGACTTTTTTTTAAAAGTAATCTGAAATAAAAAATTTGAGTAGCAATCAAAAAATAATTTATCTACCCAAAAAAACCTCAATATTTTAAATATTCTGTAGCCATTTATAAAGACACGAAGTAAATCGAGGCATAGTTTTTTTCCCATTTATATGCTCTCTGGCAAAAAAATTAAATAGTTTTGGTGCAAAGTCAATATAATGTTTTGGAATCACATTCTTTCTAGATAACAATTCAACAAAACCTATAGAGTTACTATAACTTGTGTTATAACTAGCAATTTTTACATTTTGGTCCAACTAATTTTTGGACAAATATATTAAACGTGAATGAATATATAATTTTTACATGGTAAATTCCCAATGCCCTTATAGAAGTGCTTAACAGTTTCATATATTTTCCCTTAATATACACTTTATAACTCGATTTTGAGTAACAATTTATTTATTAATATTAGTGTATTAAAACGCAGTTATTATTATTGCAATATGTATTATTTACAACAATAATAATAACTATTTTTGATAAAATATAGATGTTTTATTTCTTGTGTTATCTTTCTGCTGAGGTATCGCCTTCTTCACAGATCTTCTCTATGACGTATTAAACTGAGAGTCTCCTATCAGACTACTGGCTGTGGCAAGCTGCTCTTCGAGGGATAATTTATTTTATTTTTAGTTTACCCTAGTGCATCTGCTAAGATGGATAGAGATCATCATTTGCCTTCTCAAAGATCTCCAAGTTTTCTTAGGGGAGACACGAAATTATCGTTGATTTATAGATTTTTGCAGAACTGAAGATTATTATTTACGAAAATAGAAAAGCTTTCTCCACAGCTTGATATACATTTTTCATATGAATATCGTAAAACTGGCCGAAACATTTCACTATTGATTTTTATACACTAACTCTCCATTTTTCTGGAACATCGACTTCTATATAGACGCGTTACTTGAGAGATCGGTACGATTTAAGCTGAATTCTGAGTTTATTAGGTTCTCGAGTATTCTAGCATCTACGTGACATTACAACATTTGATTTTTTAAGATAGTCCAATAAGAATTTGATGAAGGTATTGATAAGTGATACCTACCTGATCTAGTGGTTAACGTACAGTCGCTCAAAAAAGTATCCGAACACTATGGCTGATTACAGAATTCAGAAAAAATATCTGGCAACGACTTTTTTACAAATTAGTGATCTGGCAACCTTCGTGTCACGTGACACGAAGGTTGCCAGATCAGCCCCTCCAAATCAAGCCCCTCCAAATGATATCAAGTTTCATTTTTGATCTCCGACCAATAACATGAAGTTCCATTTTAGAGCTTCGAATATTTAGTCTAATTTATTCGTCCTCCAAATGTCATCCCATTATTGAGACTCTTCCCTAGACATCAAGTTTAGTCCTTAAAATATCAAAAGCTCTTTTGAGCTCCTCCAACTGACATGAAGTTCCATTTTATTCCTCCGAATATTTAGTCCCATTTTCAGTCTTTCAAATAACAAGCCCAATTTTTGAGCCCTCCAGCTAACATCGAATTACATTTTTAGTCTACCAAATAAGTGATTTCATTTTCGAGCACGTTCTCTAAAATATCAATCCGGTGTTCAAAACCCTATATAACATAAAACAGCAAAAGTTCATTTCTGCCTAAAAAGTCTTAGAGAGCGAAAACTTTAAGCCACCGATTGAGATTCTGTATTTGTTTGTAACCCTTTGATGCGACTGCACACATTTGCATTTTTATAGAAAGAGTTCGGAAAAAAATCGAAGTTTTTTAACGAAAACTGCAACAGATGCAAACGTACTTTTGTATTACGTTTTAGCGCGGAATCTTTAAGAGTATTCAGAGCCAGAAAGTTTAAAGTGAGTTTTTTCTCTTTTACCGCTAGTGTTGCAGAAAATTGTATTGGAAAACGAAAAACATCTGGCACTGAGCTTATTGATCGTCGGAAGTTTCTCTTTGCTCTGCAAAGCGCTGAAATGATGGTTTTGGTATCAACACCTCCGAGTTCGATCGCGAGAAATATGAATCCAGCCACTACGGCTTACATATTTTTATTAAAATCTACTGAAAAGAAGATGAAAAGCAACTGGGAGGTTAAATAAAACGCAAAGAGAAATTTGAATGAAAAAAGTCTTGATAAAAGTATATATATATTTTTATACAAATTTTTTTTATAGATATCTCCAGTGGAGTTGGGGACTTTATGAGACTGCAGTTGCTCCTTCGGCAATTCTCAAACTTCTTAGATCAGTTTTCGAGCAATCAGTTAGTTCATTATCTCTGATAATTGTAAGGAACTTCATCCCCTCTTCATTTCAGTCCAATTTCAAATTAAAATGCATCAAAATATTATTTATAATTTTTATGTTTCATATCCAAAATAATTCCTTACGCTATCTTGCTTCAACTGCTTTTCTACCATATGCAACATAGAAATAAATAAGAAAACTCTTCAGTTAACTTTAACCTATATTTACAAATGTTCCGAATAAGAAACGCTTTCTGCTCTTAAAACATGAATATTCTTCCTTTATGTTTTGATTTTTCTTTACCTTTTTTCTTCTATGTATATATTTCTTCATTTTCATTTTTAACTCGATTATTCCCCTAAAATTTTGGCTCATTTACCTTGGCGTTCTAGGAGACTACTTAGTTCCCCTACGTGGAGGGGTCGACTCTGTCGCTAACCCTAACACCATCTTTGGTTATAATGGGAGCACCGATTGTCTTGCAAATGTTCTATCCATAGACGGAATTTAAGCCGTGATTCGTTGGGTAGGGGAGCCATAATCTCTGTACGTTAAAAGACACAGGCCGGATGATCCTTGCAAGAGGATTCAGCCATTGTCCAGTGAATCAGATACCTAAGCTCATTGTGTGCATAAAATAGACAGTTCACAGGTAAAAGACTCAACATAGTCATGATCAAATATTTTGAGATGAGCGTCTAATGATGTTCATCTAATGAATGCATTTTATTGATGGTCACCTTGTGAATTTAGTTATTTCACTTATCCCTTTACGATAAAGAACATGCTGGATAGCCTTGATAGTAGGCTTTCATCTAACAGCTGTCCAGAAGGTCTCCTCTTCTTAACTAACGTGGAGCCTTTAGTTCCTTATGGCTTAGCCATTTAGCCCACTGTGTGCACAAAAGTGCTTCTTAGAGGTAGAACAACCTCAGAAATAAAATCTAGACTCTCCAGAATCCCTCTCCCCAACACATACACATTTATTATCTGATATAGTGTTGTGTTTATTTTTTTTAAATTTAAGGATTTCGGATTTTAAAACAGTTTAATTTACATAACAAAAAGCAACGTTGAGGGGAAAGGGGCCCCTTATATTGCAATTTTGCATCTGGGCCACTCAAATAGCATTGCACAATCCTGACATTGATAAATTGTTCGTAAATAGCAGTTATTATTTCACGAACAATAATATCACGCTTGAATTTTATTTCACTTAGCAATTTAGCTTACACAACTGGAGAGTAGAAACTCGTAAAGAATGACTTTGTGATTTAATAGAAAAAAAAAACATGAAAGTTTGAAAATCTAAATAAAAGGTCTATCTGAATTCTCTTGTTGAAGTTATAGTTGAGCAAATGTCTATTTGTGCAAGTAATATTATGGGCTCTAAGATCCATTTCGACACCACCTTTGATTGAAATATTCAGACGCGGATTTTCCGATATTTGCCTATTTTATTTCAAAAGTTTGTCTATTTTAAACACGTGTTTGAAATCGAATAATAAATTATCAGGTATATGATATTTAAAATAATGCAATAGAAATGTAGAATTGTAAAAAGAAAATACACATCTATCAATTGCAGACACACTTTGAAATGTTTTCGTTATCCACTAGGTTAACAGAAATGAAAAATCATTTGATCCAATTGAAAAGAAAAATGTTTCTCCTAGTTGCCTTTCCTTTCATTGAAATTACTTTTCCCTGTAATTTGTCAACTCGTAGTTAAAGATGTGAAAAACTACTAGTGTTATCTAATATATACACCGAAGAGCCAAAACATTGTGACTAGTACGTCTTTATGCAAATCGAAGCAACTGCAGATAAACGACGGTGCGTGTGAAGGTCATGAATCAGTATAAATAACACCTAATGATGAGCTCTGTTAATCAGTGCTATTTTTGTTCTTCAGATGGGAAAGGTAGCGAACTTAAGTGAGTCCGAAAAAGGCCAAATTGTAATGGCCAGACAATTGGATCAGAGCATTTCCGAAACGGCAAGGCTTGTGGAGTGCTCACAGTAGGTCGTGGTTAGTACCTTCAAAAAGCGGTCCAAGGAGGGAAAAAGGTGTGGGCCGACCATGGCTCATCAATGCTAGAGGTAAACGAAAGCTATCCCATATTGTACGAGCCAACAGAAGGGATACTGTGGCGCAACTCGTCCGTAACTTGAATGCTGGTGACGGGAGTAAATGTGTCACAACACACAGTACATCGAACCTTGCTGAAAATGGGTCTGTGTAGCCGTAGGCTGCTCCGAGTGCCCATGCTAACCTCGGTTCATCGTTGAAAGCGCCTACAATGGGCACGCAAGCATCAAAACTGGACCTTGAATGATTCGAAGAAAGTTATCTGGTCCGATAAATCTAGTATCCTGTTGCACCATGTGGACTGCCGGGTACGTGTGCGTCATCTATCTGGGGAAGTATTGGCACCAGGATGCGATGGGTACTTCGAGGTCAAAGATGAAATTTCATATACTGGTATTGGAGAGAGCTAAAAAATTGGTGAATAGATGTATTTCAAGCAGTAGTGCTCAGAAATAAGAGGAATTTTCAGTTCCTGTGTCACATTACGTGTGACAATGGATCAATAGTGTCAAAATAGGGTCAGTAACCTATTCAAATAGGTTAACAGATAAAAGAGTCAAGTAAGTGTCGGAGTGAGAGGCTAGAAATCAAGAGGTGCCCAGGGAACCGATTGATTTTAGCATATTAATGTGACACAAACGATAAAAAAATTTTTCTCTCCTAGTTTCGAAATCAGTCGTTTTTCCTTTCCTTGAAATTGTTGCTCTCTGTTGTTTGTTGACTCGTGGTGAAAGAAGACGTGGAAAAAAAACTGTATTATAAATGACTTTGCACTTTTTTCTTTCATAAGAGTTCATGCAAACATTGTTTATACTAGGTAAACTTATATACTTGCTTTGGTAGCATTTCATAAAGGAGTGCATCAGTCTTCTTTTTCTCTTCGATGAGTTGATCCGTCCTTTCGTCTACCAAAGCCTCCAGGTTATTTGCATATTTCTCCATCATGGCTAGCATGTTATCGAAAATATTCGGCTTCCTATTTGACGAGGAAAAAAAACACTTTTCTACTTATTGCAATGAATAGAATACAAAAACACCAAATATAAATTATCCATTGGTTTAATGAAATTCACAGTTCTTTTCTAATATAAATATATATTTTATTTCTGAGTAGTAAATAAACTATTATTAGAATCAATAGCTAAGAGCTAGTGATAATTAGTGGTGTTGCTTTGTTATACCTGTGAGCTGCACTTTTTTTGCTCACAATGGGCTAAATGGCCAGATCACAAGAACTGCAAAGGATCAGGGAAAATCGGAGAAGGGGATCAACTGCATAATTGTAAGAGACAGAAGGGGATTCTCTGTGAAGGCCATCCAACGTGTTCTTTAACAGACATAGATGGCTATCCTGCACACAAGGCCTTAACATCCCGTCCGACTGACTGCAATCCAATAATGTAATCCTAATTTATTGATAACGGATTCTTTTTAACTGTGATTTGATCGATACGAGAAACATTTAGGAAAATTATCTTTTAAAAGTTTAGTAAAAGAAGGAAAAAATAAAATGGTTCTTTTTATGGACGTATATTTGTTTCAATATAAATAATTGTAATTTAAATTGTTAACCATTTTTTATTTCGAATTAATAATTTTTATGTTTTCTTTTATCGATTTGTTTGGTGATTAATAATATTTTTAACAACTGGTTCTACCGAACTGGTGTCAACCGGCTGCATATAACATCCCCGATAATATCGCTTCAACAGATGGTTGATAAAGCATTGATCAATTGATTGGTTGCTTGATGGGATTCCGCTCATAGATCATGGGCCACTGATCTATGATCTAGGAGAATAATCGAAGCGTCAACTGCACAGTCTCCTAGGCTCTCATTTTAAGAGTCTTTCCTGCCTGTATGGGTAAAATAGCTAGTATATAGCTGAATATAAATATATTTCAATGAATGTACAATTTTAATTTTTTTGACAACATATGTTTCATTTGAATTATTTTTAAATTCCTGTTTGTCATTGATTACATTGGAAAATTCATCAGAAGTATAAGCTAAGATTTATCTTGACTGCTGTTACCCTGACAAAGATTCAATATTTAATCTTGATTTTTTCGCAATACCAAAAATCGTTTTATTATTGAGAAAACGCTTTCCACCGTCACATTTGTGCCTTGGAAACACATCGCATCTTCAATAAGTATTTTAAAGAGCTTCATGGAAATCTGTTCTTTTTGAAAATGTTTGCTTCTCATCCACCCATCTCATATGCATTTCTAGGTTATTTAGCTTCCATTCATTTAATTTTTCTTCCATAAAACACATGATGACTCGTCTAATTTCATCGAAAAGTTCCTTGTCATCTACGATAACCTGATGATTTTGTTTCATGTGATGAACTGTTTCCGCAGCTTCCTCCCATTTAACTTTATCCATCCAAAAATATCCAACTCCTCAAAATTCTCTGTTAATTTTTTGTGCATTAAAAATAAATTTTATAGAAATATTTACTTTTCTTAAGAACTTTTACCTTGTTTCTTGGGTTTATTTGTTGAAATTACAGGAAAGCATAACATAAGCAGCATAAAAGCAGTACACGTAAATTGGACATTACAAATAATCTCAAAGTTCAGACAGTACAAATAATCTCAAAGTTCAGACAGTACAAATAATCTCAAAGTTCAGACAGTACAAATAACATCAAAGCACTACACGCAAATCGGACAGTACAAATAATCTCAAAGCAGTACGGATGGTCATCTTAGTATTAATAACCTTATACGATACGACACTATGGACAACGTTAACGAGGTTATGACTGTACAACTTTGATTTCCACAAATTAACTCATAAATGTTTTAAATTAATAGACGCCAAAAAATTTCCTTCGTATTTTGCATCTAATATGGAATGCTTATTACTATTACACAGGATTGTACAAGGAAATAATAAATCTATTTCAATAAAATAATTGGTACTTGTAAATGCATTCAATTTTGCAAGGTAATATATGCAAATATATTTAAAATTATACGCACATTCCTTTCCTCATTGGCCTTAGTTTTGTCCTGATAGTCTTGAAATCCGGTCTTTCATCCGCTTCTTCCGACCAACATTCTAGCATGCAGTCTACGATGCAATCAAATGGATCCTCCAGAAGTTGGATCTGAGGCCGAAATGGAGATGCCATCTTCTCTTTTCGCATGATACGTTGAATGATTTCTGTGAGGCAAGATAAATGGAAAATAGTGATGCTTTTGATATTGTGTAAGTCATTAGATTTAGAAAAAAATAAATGTTTTTTTTTTAATGAAAGAAGGTACTTCCCTTCACAAAGTCCGGAGATAACCTAGAAGCTATATCAAGCTTGCTTCTCATGTAACATACAAACACTTACACAAGCCCCGCTGATCTTAGCAGTCAGGTACACTAACCACTAAACCAAATAGGGCTGACATTTGAGATTAATCTGGTGTTAAATTGTGTTTCAGAAATCATTGGATAGATTGTGTTGGAGCAAACTATGTTGGTTGGGTTGTTTTACCTCTGAGCGGCACTTTTTTTGCATACCATGGGCTAAATGGCCAAGTCACATGGACCCCGAAGGCTCAGAGAAGGTTGGGGGAGGGACCCACTGGACAGCTGTTGGGAGACAGATGGCAGCCTCCGGTCAAGGCCATTAAGCGTGTTCTTTAACGTACACAGAATATAGCTCTTCTGTACACGGAGCCACGCCTTAACGTCCCATCCGATGGACGGCGGCCTTTCCAAGACCATCGGTGTCCCCTACTGACCGTGGGTAGGGTGGGGAATTTTGCGGAGATAGAGCAAACTACGATAAAACGATATTGGCGATCAGGAAGCTAAATCACCTAGAATGAACAGCCATTTAAAGGGAATAAAACGTTACCCTGCATTAAAATATGATGTGCTCAATGCACTTACTAAATAATATTTATGATGTAATGTACCCAAGTTTATCATATTTTGCTATATATGAAATTAACATAAATATCGAAAAGTAGTGAAATTGGAAATATGTTGCCTTTTCAGCATGAATTAAAATCATGGCTGTCTTAGAATAGGATTTAAATTTCACTGTTGAATAATTTGTATGACAAGATTCATTTCTTTGATCAAATATTCCGAATATTTTGATCCCTAACAGGAATCGAAATATTACGAGTATAGAGTATTCCGAGCAAGTAGATCGAAATATGAGGGTTAAACTCTTTTACTTCTGAGCGGCACCTCTTTTCGCACAATGGGCTAAATGGCCAGGTCACAAATACCTCAAGTTTTCAGAGAAGGTTGGAGGAAGCGGACCCACTGGACTGCTCTTAGGAGACAGATAGAAGTCTAACATGAAGGCCACCCATCCTGTTCTTTAACGTGCACAGGTTATGGCTCTCTTGCACAAGGGGCCATACGGTTCCATCCAAAGGACGGCTGCTTTTTCAAACCCATTGGTGTTCCCTTTCTGATGGAGGGCAGAGTGGGGGTTTTGAGGAGATAAATCTCATCTCTGGCCAAGGTGGGACACAAACTTGGGAAGTACAGATTACGACTTGGCACGCTACTGACTGAGCCAACCCCGCCTATGAAATATTAAGAGTATATGTACATAGATCGTTGGTAAACGATTACTAAGTAGATCAAAATATTGTGAGTATTTGTTCACAAATAAGTGAATCTTAGCTAAGTTTGTTGTACAGTAAAATTTATATGTTGCCTTCTCATTAAAACTTATATGAATATATATACTTTCTTCCAAAACGAGTTTTTTATTCTCGTGGTAGAGTAAAATTTGCTTTTCCAAACTTCTAATATAAAATGCATATATAATTTGAAAATACTAGAGAAATACAATATCATATTAAGATATATAATTAGTATTTATATATATTAATTTTGTGATTGTTAATAACGAAACGCTGTTTAAAGAAGGTTTTGTACGGAGATTAATGTTTGAACATTATGTATCAGAAAAGTATAATAATCGTATATTTTTATTGTGTTGTGATTTTAAAATGAAAAAAAAAATACTAAATAGATAAATGTAATGTTAATAGAGAATTTGGAAATAAATAAATATATATACAGTATATATCTATATTTGAGACAGGATTTTAGATTTGGTACTGATGATGCACAGAACCGGCCAGGTCTAGCACCTAATGTCCGACCCCGCCTTCTCGTGGTGCAGGCCGTTAGTACCTTTCAAAAGAGATATTCTCTTTTGGAAGGGAACGGAAGGGGAGGGCTGCCAGTTCAGTATGGCCTACTGATCTGGTCATCTATGGCCACTTTTTTCTTTTTTTTCAACCTTGCTGAGGAGTGGTCAACTTCACAGGGTCCTGGTGCTGACCATTTATACCTACTAGACTGGACTTGTTTATGGATTTGAGCTTGATTATGGATCCTGGACTTGCTGCACTGGTGGGTCTCTGTTGAGGGAGAGTCTGCCGCTGTGTTTTCTGTTTGCTTCTGGGTTGCCAGCTCTAAGTGAACAGAGGCATGGGATACCTTATATCAGCTGGTGGATAATCCTAATCAGAGGCCATCGCAGGTACCTGAACCTTACTTAGCTAGTTGGGCATCGTCAAGCCTAAACTGGAATAATGTGTCTCAGGCAGGCCATATGGTTCTTGAAAAAGTCCACTTGAAAAGGTGGTGCCTGAAGTTCCTACCAGCATCGGTGACTTCAGCCTTTAGCTGAGGAGGAACAGGTCTTTGCCCCATGCCTGCGATCAGGGGGCTGTTTGATATTGTTGGCCCTACCAATCTCAATAAACCTAATTTCTTTAAAAATCCTACTAATCATTTTCTCTCTGCAGGAACGTGGAACGTGAGGACATTACATAGAGATTATTCTCTTGATGTCCTCATGCAGGAATTCCAGCGCTATAACCTAGATATTCTAGGCTTGCAAGAGACCAGATGGACAGGTAAAGGTGAGATACTTAAAAATAACTTTAAATTTCTCTTTACAGGGAGGGAGGATGGAAAGCATCACCAAGGCGTGGGTCTGCTGCTTAGCAGACATGCTAGTGATGCTCTTCTAGGATATGAGTGCATTAATGAAAGGTTTCTTACAGCAAAATTTCAGACAAGCATTAAACACTTGAATGTTATCTGCTGTTATGCCCCCACTGAGGATTCTGATGAGGATGAGAAGGATAGGTTTTACAGACAACTTCAGGATATTTTGAATTCTGTCAAGAAAGGAGATATTACCCTTGTTCTTGGTGACTTCAATGCCAAAGTTGGTACCGACTCTGACCTTTGGGGAGGAGTAATAGGCCCTTTTGGTATTGGTAGCTGCAATGGCAATGGGCAACGTCTCCTACAGGTAAGTAATCTAAATGGTTTCAGAATAACTAACACATATTACAAACACCGCGACATACATAAATACACATGGGTTTCACCTGATGGGCTGCATAAGAATATGATTGATTATATATTAATTAACAGCAAATGGGCTAGTTCTGTTAGAAATACCAGGGCATATAGGGGAGCTGAAATTGGATCTGACCATTACCTTGTTAAAAGTGTCTTGCAACTTAAACTTAAAAAGTGTTGTGCTAGGGTTAAAAAATTTACCTTTAATACTGAAGCTCTGAAAGACCCAGTTATAGCTAAAGCTTACCATGATAGGTTACTTAGTCATTATGACAGTCATGGTTTGCTTAATACTGAAGTTGAGGAAGAATGGGGCCATTTTAAACAGGCTTTTTTGGAAACTAACAGTACTCTTTTAGGGAAAAAGGAGCAGAGGAGGCAGAATTATTTAAGTGATAAGGCACTTGAGCTTATTTCAGAAAGAAGGAACTGCAGGAATGTCCTTAATCAGTACCCTACTAGTCCTAATAGAAAGCATTACAAAGAACTTAATAAACGTGTAAAGAATCAGTTAGCTACTGATAAGAATCTTTGGCTTGATGGCCTTGCTGACAAAGCTGAGGAAGCAGTTAGACAGCACAACAGCAGAGAGCTGTACCAGATAGTTAATGTTTTGTGTGGTAGAAAACGAACAGGTATACAGGGATTGAAGGATAAACAAGGCAAGGTTATAGAATGTGAGGATTCTGTCATTTCTAGGTGGGCTGAGCATTTCAGTGATGTTCTAAACAATGTGGTTAGTTCTACTCCCATTGTTTGCAATGATGATAGATGCATTGTTGGCTTTAATGTTGGCCCTATAACACAATCTGAAGTTAGTTTGGCTATTTCTAAACTTAAACTTCATAAATCCCCAGGAGTGGATGAAATTACTACGGAAATGCTTAGAGCTGGGAATGTTTCTGTTACCATTTGGATGACTGAAATTTTGAATAACTTTTATGATAAAGGCATGGTTCCTAAAGATTTTACCAGAGCTATTATTATCCCTATTTTCAAAAAAGGTGATCGCAGTTCTTGTGATAACTATAGGGGTATCAGCCTACTCTCCGTTCCAGGTAAAGTTCTTTCCATGATTGTGCTTAATAGAATTAAGAATCTGGTTGACAGGCAATTGCGTGATGAGCAATGTGGATTCAGAAATGGTAGGGGATGTGTAGATCAGATATTTTCACTTAGGCAGATTCTTGAGAAATGTTTAGAGTTTCAGAAACCTTTGGTTGCTAGCTTTGTTGATTTCAAAAAGGCTTTCGACTATGTTGATCGTCATAATTTGTGGTTGATTGTGAGATCATATGGTATACCAGACAAGTTAGTTAACATAATGAAAGCTCTCTATAATAACACTGAGTCATGTGTGAGAGTTGGTAAAGCTTGTAGCAATTGGTTTAGCATTACTTCTGGTGTTCGACAAGGGTGCATTTTGTCTCCTTTTCTCTTTGGTTGTTGATTATGTTATGCGAAATTCACTTCAAAGGAAAGCTTTTGGCCTTAAATGGGCTGGAGATACGAAAATTTCTGATTTAGATTATGCTGATGATTTAGCCCTTTTGGCAAATGATGTTGATGAGATGAACTCTTTCATTCGAACTGTTGATGAGACTGGTAGTACAGTAGGTTTGGTTATAAACAGAGAGAAAACTAAAGTGATGAAAATTGGTCAGGCAGGTTGTGATTCAGTTAATCTGAATGGTTGCAGTCTTGAGCAGGTGTCACAGTTTAATTACCTTGGGAGCTGCGTAACTGATACTGGTGATGTGCGGCATGAGATTAACAGACGAATAGGTATTGCTGCCGGGACTTTTAAGAATCTATGGAGATTGTGGAGAAATAGGCGTATACACCTAAAGACTAAAATTAGACTGTATAATAGTTTGATTCTTTCTAGGGTTAGTTATGGTAGTGAAACTTGGACGCTGTGTAAGCAAGATAACAGGAAACTAGATGCTTTTGATTCTAGATGCTTACGCAGTATCTTGGGTATTAGGTGGTTTAACTTTGTAACTAATGATGAGGTTAGGCAAAGGAGTCTGCAACCTCCTTTAAGCAGCATATTGTGCAGAGAGAGACTCCGCTGGTTTGGCCATGTTGCCCGTATGGATAATTATAGATTGGCGAATAGGGTTATGAACAGTGTGCCTGGAGTCCTCAGAAGGAGGGGGAGACCTAGGATGCGGTGGGCAGACAGTGTCAAACAGGACCTTGTTAGAATTGGTGTACAGTGGCCGGATGCAGCAGATGTAGCTCAGGACAGATATGCTTGGAGAATTAAACTGCGCGGTCTGGTTGGACCTCCGTAGCCCATGGCTGCTTGAGGATGATGATGATGATGATGATGATGATGACTCAGTATTTTATAAGCTCATACCGAGTATTTTCCTCTGTTTTTTTTTTTCGATTGCATAATTTTTCTCAATTACGTGCTGGAAGGTACAGTCAGTATCGAACGAGTCTGTCAACTTGAGTTTTGTTGGTTAGAATTCTAACTTTTAGAATATTTATTACTTGTTAGTTGACTGCTGTTATTACGAAAGAAAACCATGGTAGACAATAGAAAGAAGAACATAGTAAACAATAGAAAGAAGGACTTAGTAAACAATAGAAAGAAGAACATAGTAAACAATGGAAAGAAGAACATTGTAAACAATAGAAAGAAGAACATTGTAAACAATAGAAAGAAGAACATAGTAAAAAATAGAAAGAAGAACATAGTAAACAATGGAAAGAAAAACATAGTAGACAATAGAAAGAAGAATAGAGTAGACAATAGAAAGAAAAATATAGTAGAAAATAGAAAGAAGAGCATAGTGAACAACTGAAATAATAATATAGTAGACAAGCGAAAAAGTCTCGTAATGTATAATGGGTCGTTTAACAGTGGACACTGGAATGAGAAAATAAATACTCTAGTTTCGTAGAAGAGCTAAGATTCAAACTTTATCTACATTCCTTGACAAAAAAAAATACAAAAATTCTCCTGTTATAGCTATGGTGAACCAAATTCGAAATTTGGTACCTTGAAAAATAAAGGTTTTATGAGAATGAGACAGGAAAAGTAATTGAAACAAAAGACAAAGGTTTGAGAATGAGACAGGAGGCAAATTAAAGATCCAAATCGAGTCTAATATTTAAAGCAGGCCTGACCATCCAGCGGATCATTGCAAAATGACTTGTGTCGTATAAAACAAATCATTATACTTACTCTGGTTCATTTCTTTCAATTGTTTTGATCAAATACTTTTAGGTGCAAAACTGAACGATTTTGCTAATTCATAGTAGCGATTTAAAATGCATAGTTTTGTTTTTAATCAAGACACTTCCTTGAATCAAAAAGCTTAGTCATTGCATCCGATGAACGGTGGCCTTTCAATCCATCTCTCTCGCTCTCACTTTTTTCTCCTATAGAAGGTGATCTTTCACATCATCTTCGTCTTTAACCTTTTTTATCTAATGGAGGGTGGTTTTTCAAGTGATTTTTCTCTGTTACTTTTTTCTTCGATGGACATGATCTTTCAAATCATCTTTTCTGTTACTTTTTTAACCGATCGAAGGTGGTCTTTCAAGCTGTTTTGTCTTTTACTTTTTCCTTTATGGACGGTGGTCTTTCAAGCTGTTTTGACTTTTACTTTTTCCTTTATGGACGGTGGTCTTTCAAGCTGTTTTGACTTTTACTTTTTCCTCTATGGACGGTGGCTTTTCAAGTCCTCTTTGTCTTTTATTTTTTTCTCCGATGGAATGTGGTCTTTCAAGTTATTTTCATGTCTTACCTTTTCCTGCAATGGATGGTGGCACTCAAACCTTTTTCGCCTCTTACTTTTTCTCCTATGGATGGTTGTCTTTCAAATTATCTCCATCTGTAACTTTTTTATCCAATGGACGGTGGTATTTCAAGTGATCTTTGTCTCTTACCTTTTCCTCCGTTGGATGATGGTCTTCAAGCCATCTTTCTCCCTTACCTTTTTTCTCCGATGTACGGTTGCTTTCAAGCCATCTATGTCTCTTACTTTTTTCTCTGATAGACGGTGGTCTTTCAAGCCATCTTCGTCTCTTACCTTTCCCCCTGATGGATCGTGGTCTTTCAAGTCATCTTTGTCATTTATCTTTTTTTCTCCGATGGACGGTAGCTTTCAAGCCATCTTTGTTTATTACTTTTTTCTCTGATGGACGGTGGCCTTTCAAGCCATCGTCGTCTCTTACTTTTTTCTCCGATGGGACGTTTGTCTTTCAAAACACCTTTGTCTATTATTTTTTCTTCGATGGACGGTGGCTTTTCAAGTCATCTTTGTCTGTTGCTGTTTTCGGCGATGGGCGTGGCCTATCAGCGATCTTTCCCCCTTCTTTTTTATCCGATGGATATTGACTTTCAAGCTACGTTTTATCTAACTTTTTTCTCCGATAGCTAGAAACAGAGAAAATCTCGAAGCAATATTAAAGAGAATCAAACGCTCTCCACGATGGGATAACTGACAAAAAAGTAGCAAAATTGGACCAATGATCTTCAGGTTAGTATAATAATACATCTCCGCAGTAACCTTTGATCCTGATTTTCTTGATAAATTACGAATGAAACATTTTCTTGAAAATCTCATCACTAACCGTAAATAAGAAAAACATTTTGTAAAAAAATGGAAAACAATTCATATACCCCATTGTACCAAAATATTAAAGAATTTCAATATTATGATGATCTGGTCAAAATATCGACGAATATTGATACAATATTATGACGAATGGTAATCTAACTGTAAACTTTATAACTTTTAAAATATGCTTTCAACGGAAAAATGTAAGCAAAAACACTGAAGATTGTAACCAAATCGATTCAAATATCGATTTTCAACGATATTCATTCAGTATAGAAGCTGGAATGATTCCAAACAGTAAGACATCAAAATAATTTACCTCAGATATTAATTAAAATTTAAACAAAAAAGCTTTGTGCTAAGCCATTTAAAAAAATATATATATACACTTTAGAAGTTTGAGTAATGATTGTTTTAGTATTAGACAATTATAAAAGATTTTTATTTAATATTAATTTAATGTTAAATATAATTGCTTCTTTAACTCTTTAAATACCTAACGTATATATAAAATCGAGCTATAAGTAGATTTGATAATAATCTTTAATTTACCTCTAATCACATTTTACCATTAAGTGCATATTTTAAAAGTTACAGAGCTTCGAAATTAGATTTCCATTGACATAACATGGAGATTCTCTAATATTTTAGTAGCGCAGTGTAAATCACTTTGTAATTATTTCTTTCTTCTATACGTGCTATAGCCGTCCCGTGGCCGAGTGGTTAGCACGCTTGGCTATTGATCTAAGAGCCTCGGGTAAGGCATGGATGTGTGTGTCGTTTTTCTGCTGAGGTCCTGCCATCCTCACAGATCTTCTACTATGGCATATAAACTGACAGGCTCCTGTCAGACCTCTGTGGCAAGCAGCTGCTTGAGTGGGTATATACGTGCTATGTCCGTTGGTAGTTTTATTGTGATCAAACAGTAAAAATATTTTTATATTCCATATCTTATTTTTTTTTTCATTCTTGGATCTGTACATTTCTTGATCTCGCCCATCTAACTTGTTTTTTTCTCTCCTTAGTCTGTTACTATACTTTTTTCAAATGCCAACGAATTTTTTTTACCTTATTCTGCTCTCCATATGATGCATCTACAATACTACATGTTTCTACTCTGAACAGAATTCAGAAACTTTCTTAAGTTCCTTGAAGAAAAAACAAAAAAACTGTTTCATGTTGAATGAAATTCTCAACCATGATAAAAAATTAATATGCATCTACATTTACATGGCGAGTCTGACAAAATTACTTCGCTGGCCATATATTTCAAGCCCTGATTTCAATAATGCTTCTACAGGAGTTACTTGCCTATAGGGAAATGTTTAAGTTCTTCCTCTAAGTCCATAAAATCTTTGAGCTATCGCATCGCTTCTATCTTGCCTCAAGCATCAAATTCCTCGGCTTCCGTACTGAGTATACAGTTCCTTATGCATTGGAAAGGGAATCAAATATTTGCCGTTTTTTGCCGGTTTCGGGGTAAATGTCAAAGAAAGAACAGAAACGTCGTAAAATTCTGTTCTTTTTACCCATCTGCATTATTCAGAACAGGCAATATATGAGAGGTTGGGCTATCTAGATCATGGATCTGAAACACGTGGCCTGCCGGCCACACATGGCTCGTCAGCTGCATATGTTCAAAATAAAAGTAGCGCGCCGGGTAGCTCTCCGAAAACAAAACCACTACAAATGAAATTTAGGTTTATATTTCATATTGGAAGTCTGTAACATTTAAAAAAGGAAACTACGATATAAGTTAGTGTTTCCAAGTTTTATTTCGCAGTGGAATCCCTTTGCATTAGAAACGCTTTTGCGAAACACTTAATAAAATTTTTATATAGAGACCACACTAGAACACAATTAAGATTAATAATAAATAAATGCTAAACAAGGATATTGATACGATATTATGGCCAATGGTAATCTAACTGCAAACTTTGTGGTCAGCAAGTAAGGATATGATAGATCAGCATATTATTTAATTGCATACATTTAGAAACAAATATCTCATTTCATGTACAGTCGCTCAGAAAAGTATCCGAACACTATGATTCGGATACTTTTTTGAATTAGTGATCTGGCAACTTCGTGTCACGTGACACGAAGTTGCCAGATCACTAATTTCTAAAAAAAATCGTTGCCAGATATTTTTTCTGAATTCTTTAATCAACCATAGTGTTCGGATACTTTTTTGAACGACTGTACACAAAAAGTGAAGGAAAAAATAAATAATATTTTTTTTACATTATACATTTTTTTGCGGAACCTTTATTTTCACTTCACGGAAATGCATGTAAACAATTATTATATAGGGAAGATGATATAAACAACATGTTTCGTTTATTATTGCTTAGCCGTCCCGTGGCCGAGTGGTTGGCGCGCTTGGCTACTGATCTGAAGGACCTGGGTTCGAGCCCTGGGGCTACTGATCTGAACGACCTGGGTTCGAGCTCTGGGCAAGACATGGTTGTATGTGTTGTTCTCCTGCTGATGTCCCGCCATCCTCAGAGACCCTCTACTATGTCGTATATAGACAGGTTCCTGTCAGACCTCTGTGGCAAGCAGCTACTTGAGGGTTTTTTTTCTATTATTGCCTAAAGTAAAATGTCTCCGCCTATATTGAGAAATAACAGATTTGGCCGTTATATGATTGCTTAAAATAATATATGAATTGAGTTTGAAACCTGTGATCTAGGCCATTTGACATTGAACTCTGATCTAAATCATTTAGCAGGGACCCTGATCTAGATCATTTGGAATGAAATCCTGAAACAGATCCCTTTGACATGGGCATTAAATTTTAGGGCCTCAAAAAGTTTCATAAATTATTAATGAATTTAATATATTAATGAAGGAAAGCTTTCACTAAAATATAAAATTATGATGCGATTATTTTTTATTCTTTATTATCATTATTTTTTTCATTTGCAATACATAATAACAGAGAAAAGTTCTAGAAACTATATCTAGCTTGTACAGGCCTTCTCATAAAAGGACAAGTTCTACTAAGACTAAAATCACTACTGACTGTTGACTTAGTTAGATCCTTCTAAGAAAGTATTTCATTATTTCAAATTGCATATATTTAAATTATTTGCATGTTTCAGCCAATATAAGTTAATATTTTCATTATAATAAACGTCATTGTTACTGACCTTTAAGACCTTTAAAGAGGCTTAACTTTAAGGGCTTCAAATTCAGACTATGTATTTACAAATATTCATCCAATAAAACTGATATGAAAATTTTATTTTTACCAAAACCAAAAATGTATACTGAAATAATCTAAAAAATTAAAGAGTTGTAACTCACAAGCAAATACAATTTCATTTCGAACACATGAAAATTTGCAAAAACAAATAAGGGGGGAAAACTTAACGAAAAAAAGAGCCGAAGCACCGAACATATTACCTTAGGTTGGGCTTAATCACACCAAAATTCTTTTAGTTTATTCGTCACTAGAAAAGTAATTTGCTTCATTTTTTAGGGTTATTCAAATGTAAAGCGGTCAAGTAAGGAATGAAGCTTAAATCATTTACTGATCCGTTCAAATTTACCATTCCTAATGAGACATTTGTTCCAACATGAAATTAGCAACATAACATCCTCTGTCTCAGTGACTTTAGAGCGACAACTCACTTCACCTCTTCGTCGGATTTTCTTCGTTTACTGGCTCTTTTAAGAGGTCCAGAAATGTGTAAATCTAATAGAGGAAATGCCAGGACTACAGGGATGATGTTGAAGGCATTCCCAACCTTACCTGTTCAATTTTGTTATTATCGTGCTCACATTTGTTTCAAAATGTGGACACGACAGTTTGGCGCAGAAAGCCTCGACCGCTATTATCTTCAGCCACTTATGCCCTTTTCATAGCCTCCATTTTTGGCATCCAGTCGGGCCACCAGAAAGCCGCCGGCAGAGAGACTCTACAGCATGGTCAGGTGGGTCCCAGATGGCAGGGGGCCTACATGACCTGTTGTAAACAACCCGCGACAGATGGGTCCAGGATTCGAACTTCGAACCGCGCGGACCAGTAAACAACGTCCATGCATAGCTGGTGGATGACCTTTCTGCCAGGAGTCGAGAGAAGATGAGGCGAATAAGGCACGCAAAGACTTAATTCGGCTCTGAACAGCAAGGCAGGAGGACGTGTGGCAAGTTCTTCCTGAGAGTCGAAAGAACTGAACAGGATGAGTGCACCTATGTGAAGTGTAGCTGAAGACTGAGCAGCAAGGACGCCCAACTACCTGCAGCGCACGAGCTGACGGTGGCGATAAGGCCAATGACCATGCATCTCTTTTGGCCCACCAGGGTAGAACGAGGTAAGGGTCAAATTTATTCTGATCTGGTTTTTCCACGTGAGTTAATGCTAATCGTCGCTGCCACGCCGCTCCTCTGAGAGATGAGAAATTGTCAGCTTCCACCAGCCTCTTGAGCATTTTCTCGTAATCACGAGTTTGGGAATGGCTTATTGCATGCCAATCGCGAAATTTCCCTCAAAAGAAAGGGACTGCGTCGAGTGTGACTGTAGGGAAAGCTATTGAAAAGTATGTTAAGTGACTGTAGATTTTGGTTGATAAGTATGCTAAATAAACGTTGATTTCTTATATGTAATTCTTTATATGTAATTAAATATATTCTTATGTGTATCATTTTAATGTTTGTTCTGGGAACCAGCCTCAGGCAGGCTGCAGGGAAGGAAGTCATGCAGGGAAGGAAGTCAGCTACTAATGTTGTACCACCTCCAAATTACACAGGGGTGGTTACAACATTATTGTTACTTGGGCAGTACAGGAGCTGACGTTGTAGACAAAGAAACAGCAGTTTTACTCAAAAGTTCGACTTTATGGACCTCACCTGAAATGCCTTATAATTTCGTAATATCGCTGCGAGATGATGGTGTCACCACGGTCAAGAAACTCGATCGACATCGCATCCTGATAGTCCAACTAAAACTCATCATACCGTACATTGTTCAACTTTCGATGCTTCCATGCGGAGCTTGTCAGAAATCTACTCAATGCCTATCATATTCAAACCGCTGAATCTGAAGTTGATAAGTTCCTTCTATGCATAAGCGTTTCTCTATGCAATGGTACAAAGATTCCTTAATCCATCACCCAGATATCGAAGTTGTCCAATTTTCGTTTCAACAGTGACCCTTATACTTAGACCTGATATTGCAATAAGCTGATGTTTAGTAGTGAATATAAATCTTGAGGTTAGTAACATCAGTGGCCTTCAGACTTCCGGTAGGTCACTTATCTATAAATAAAGTGTTAATCAACTAAAAATCTAAGTCGATGACATGTCAATCAACCAATAATCTAAGTCAGTGGTATGTCAACCAACTAATGAACTAAGTCGGCGACATGTAAATTAATCAAAGAACAAGTCGATGACACGTCATTCAACCAATGACATGTCAATAAACCAATGAATAAGTCGGCGATACATCAATCAACCAATTAAATAAATCAATGACATTTCAATCAACAAATAAAATAAGTCGATGACATGTTAATCAACCAATGAACTAAGTCAATGACAAACCAATCAACCAATGAAATAAGTCGATGACATGTCAATCAACCAATGATCTACGAGAATTATCAAAGCGTCAACTTCGCTGATTCATAGTCTTCCATTCGGTGATAGAGAAAAATTGGAAGCAATCGAGGCAAAGAGTGTGTAGTTGAAATAGATACGATACTGAACGAAACACATTGACTTAAATATCCATCACTTATCAATCAACAAACGATGTTTGATAGACAATAAATTGATAGCTCTAAAGCAGTGGTTCTCAAACTTTTTTGCTTCACGTACCCCCTGGAAATGTAACTGGCATACCCCCTGTATAGTTAAGTAAAACTATAGTTATAGTATAACAATAGGAATAAAATAATATATACATATGCAGACATTAAATTTTGCATTCATAAATTACATATATCGATAAACAGAAAAAATGATCTCATAAAATTATAAACATTTTACTGGGTAATCAGATCTAGCGACTTTTGAGCTCTCACGGCGTACCCCAAAATATTTTATCGCGTACCCCACGTTGAGAACCCCTACTCTAGAGAACTTGTAGTCTCGTTGTCTCAATTGCTCTCTATATTCTCTCTAGCTCTTGTAGTCTCGTTGTCTCAATTGCTCTCTATATTGCTCTCTATATTCTCTCTTCGTCACTGCTTCTTACCTATCTCAGATCGTGATTCATATTTGTGTCCAGACCTACAGTTGTAGACCACTAACTATAATATAGGAATACAATAATTAACCTGAATGAGTCTTGTCCGTTTTACCATAAGGTCCACATCGCCCTATAATTTCATAGAGAATGATAGAGAAGGAATAGACGTCTCCTTTCTGTGTTCCTCCTGGCGGGGCATTTGGATCCCTTAGTAATTCTGGCGCTCTCCATAATAGTTCTGCAAGAGAAAAAAAATGTACATATAAGTATAAAAGTGACCATACGTTGAAACTAAAAAGAAAAAGCAAAGGTTTGTATTACGCTAAATGAAGTGGCACGAATGGAAACTAGGGAAACTACGAGTTTCTGAGGTTGATACTAATAGAGTTTTAAAAGGTATAGGTTGTTTGATAGGTTGTTGAACAATGAGAACTATCGAAGTATTAACTGTGCAATCTCATAATTTTCCCTTAGGTAGGGCGCGCACCGCCGAAATTTGCTACAGCAATGCGAAGACGATTGCAATTGTTTCTTTAAAATGCATTCTAAGAACATTCATAAAATATTCTAAGTACCTTTAGGTGTATTCACCAACCTTTAGGATTTTTCATAAACCTTTGGAATTCTAAGAATATTTTGTCCAAAAAACTTTATGCAAAAAAATATAATCATAAAATGCACCTTAAAGGAGGATCATCGTCACATTGCTGTTGCAAATTGCGGCGGTGTGCTCTCTCTCCCTTAGAGTTTACAGTTTTTCATGGTTCTACCTAATGGCTACACTCAAGGAGCATTTCTAGTAGATCATGTTAACGATGGTACAGTCGCTCAAAAAAGTATCCGAACACTATGGTCGATTACAGAATTCAGAAAAAATATCTAGCAACGATTTTTTTTAGAAATCAGTGATCTGGCAACCTTCGTGTTACGTGACACGAAGTTGCCAGATCACTAATTTCTAAAAAATCGTTGCCAGATATTTTTTTCTAAATTCTGCAATCAACCATAGTGTTCGGATACTTTTTTGAGCGACTGTACCATGATTACATCCAATCTGGTATGATTGATTAGGTTGAGTTGTTTTACCTCTGACAGGCACTTTTTTGTACACAATGGGCTAAATGGCCAGGTCACAAGGACTCTGAGAGCTTAGAGAAAGTTGGGGGAAGGGGACACACTGAATAGTTGTTAGGAGACAGATGATAGCCTTCCGTCAAGGCCATCCAGTGTGTTCTTCGTTGTTCACAGGATATGGCTCTCCCGCACAAGGGTCCACGGCTTAACGTCCCTCCGGCGGACGGCGGTTTTTCTATGTTCACTGGTGTCCTCTTTCTCAATTAGGATAGAAAGGAGGTTAGCGGATAAAATTCTCAATGAAGGGATATTTGGGCTCTAATCTGGGAACTTCAGATTATGGAGTCTTGCGCGTTACTTATTGAGTTAATCGCATGAGTCCTTACATAATAGAGAAGTTAGACAAACTGTGGTGTAATGATTGTCAATAATAGGTAATACTCTACTCCAAGCTTGGTACGTTCAATTAATTTCAATTTACAAACCATTTTTAATAAGGGAGGCAACACGCAAGCCACCATTAATACTAAATAAATACTGGCCAATATTCCAGAGCTTTTTATACCACTTAATCGGTATGATAAGAAAAATAAAAAATAAAAATAAAATCAATTTTTATTAATGCACGTTCCGAATAGTTGAACATCAGTCATACTGTACACTGACCTACCAAAATGTTTATACTGACCTACCAAAATGTTAGTTATGGAATTACGAATCTAACTTTGAAGCTCTATAACTTCAAAATATGCATTTAATGAAAAAAATGTTGCAAAAGATAAATTGAAGCTCGTAATAAAATATATTTAAATCTCGTTTTTCAACAATATTCGTTTGGTATTTAAAAAGTTGTGAAATCTATATTATTTAACAATAAACCATCTTGCTTTATAAAAGAATAATTCATAAACATCTAATACTTAAATAATCATTACACAAACTTCTAAAATGTTGAAATAATCGAAAAATAGTGGATTTTAAGCATTATACATTGGAGATAGTCATTGGAAATGTATCTGACTGTATTTGAAGACTCTGGTCCAAGAAGACCTTTTCCAGGTTCGCGCACAATCCCAGTCAACGTCACGAGGCATGGTATTTTTTAAGCCAACACGTCAAGTATCAAGCGTAAGCATTAATAATACCTTTTTTCTATAATAATAGGCTTCCTATTATTTCAACATTAATGCTTACGCTTGATAATTGGAGGCATTGGCTTAAAAAAATGCCATGTCTCTTAACGCGAGCTTGATTGTGTGCACTAACCTGGAAAGTGCCTTCTAGACTAGTCTTCAATAACAGTCAGATACATTTCCAATAATTAACTCTATGATATAATGCTTAAAGCCATTAATAGAGATGATTGCTCAGAGGTCGAGCATCTGACATGTTTTCAGGAGGTCATGGGCTCGGATCCCATCAGGCTAATGGCAATATTTGCTCTATGTTTATTCTTTAAATAGTTTGGAACAATACTTATTATTTAAGTTTTAATTAATTTCTGAAGTACCTCTTATGACGCATTACGGTTCTGAAATTACTACTTGTATCTTCAGTCAATTTTTCCATTAGATTAACATTATAGAAATTTTAGAGCTTCGACGTTTGTTTCTCATTGACATAACATGGAAATTCTCTAATAATTTGGTAGAACAGGACATTATGCCAATAGAAAACCACGCGAAAAGTTCTGTACTTAGAAAATATGCTTTTTTAACATAACTTATTTTTTTAAATATTGGCTTTTCAACAATAATAGCTGTATCGCTTAATTTACCTCCTATTAAAAAACTGATAAGGGGTAAGTGGAATTTTACTCTGAAGCCAAGGAGGCACATGAAACGGAAAAGTTAGAAACTACTAAGCAAACTATTCCAGTGCATAAGACAATATAGATAAATCGTATTATTTTTCTGGTAATAGATTGGTAACGTTACCAATCTATTGCCTGTATCTTCTAGACCAGACCCTTTAAAGGCTCTGGGTAAATATTTTTACACTGGTAACGTTTTTTTTTATGTATTCTATATATTTTGGTCTCCAAGTATAAATTCGCTATGAAATGCATTTGCGAATTCAGTTGTCAGAACATTGAACACAAATAGAAAAAACATTACTCAGGTTTTAAACTGACAGCCAACAGACAGACCACACTGTCAATATGGCTCAATATTTATCTCCGCTAAACTCATCTTCCTTTTCTTGGATAGAAAAGGGACACCGTTGAGCATGGAAAAGACGCAATCCATTGGATGGAACTTTAAGCCGTGGTTCTGTGCAGTAGATCAGCCAATACATTAAATCCACCTCTGGGTTATGCAAAGAAGCACGCGTGCAGCCAATCAGTGTCACGTGCCAAGATCGCGAATGATATATATAATACCTGGGTCGGAGCTCTCGCAGGCAGTATTTCATTTCGTCTCAACATGGGAAAAGCAAAGGAATTATCTGATTTCGACAAAGGCCAGATCGTTATGGCAAAAAACCTTGGCAAGAGCATCTCCGAAACAGCGGCGCTGGTAAGCTGCTTACGCTATATGCAGTAGTTAGTACCTGTCAAAGACGGTCCGAAAATGTCAATAGTTCGAATCGTCGACAAGGCATGTGCCGACCACGCCCCTTTGATACTACAGGTGAGCACAGGCTATCTTGTCTTGTCCGCAGCAACAGGAGAACTACTGTGGCTGACATTATTCATAATTTCAATTGTGGTAAAGGCCCAATGTGTCCGAACATACAATTCATTGTAAGCTCTTGGATATGGGTCTTCGCAGCCGCAGACCCATTCATGTGCCTATGCTCACAGCCGTTCACCGTCGTCAACGCTTGCAGTGGACACGTAATCATCGACATTGGACCATAGAAGAATGGAAGAGGGTCGCACGGTCAGACGAATCGGTTTTCTGTTACACCATGTGGACGGACGAGTTCGTGTGCGACATTTATCCACGAAAGCCTTCTCACCTGGATGCACTGTGGGACGGATCCAGGCTGCTAGAGGGAGTGTGATGGTCTGGGCAATATTTTCTTGGGGAACACTTGGACCGATTATTCCCGTAGAGCAAATTCTGACAGCTGTCACCTACCTGAACATCATGACTGACCAAGTACACCCCTTCATGGAGACTGTATTCCCTGGCGCAGATGACGTTTTTCAACAAGACAATGCCCCTTGTCACACTGCGAGGAGGGTTCAGGAATGGTTCCTAGAACATGATGAGTAATTCCATTTATTGCCATGTCCCCCAAATTCGCCAACATGAATCCTATCGTGTATTTTTGGTTTGAGTTGGAGAAACGGGTACTAATAGCATCACACCAACCACGTAATTTACGGGAACCGCGGAATCTTCTGTTGCAGTCATGGTACTAAATATCAAGCGACATCTACCAACATCTCGTTGAATCTATGCCTCATCGGGTGAGAGCTCTTTTGGCCGAGAGAGGAGGACCTACATCATATTAGGTAGGTGGTTTTAATGTTTTGGCTGATCGGTGTAAACTATAAGGGGCTCTCGGGCACAAAATTAAGTGCCCTCTCATTTAATTAAATTCCAAAAACAAATATATATATATATATATATGCACGTATTTATATATATAAATATTCGAATAACTTTTTTAATTCATTTTTTATTTTATTTTTAAATTTGAATTGTTTTACAATTTTTATTATTTTTATTATTATTATTATTATTGAAAGGGCAATCTGAGTTCAATAAATCTTAATTTTCAACATACTGGAGAGCAGCGCATTTATAGCTCAAGCTAAAAATTTTGTAAATGCATAAAAATACACAATGAATGTCCAGATACCTTGGGTGTCCCAGCTCGGAAGAATTCATTTGGGGTTCTCTGTGAACTGAGGCCCCCGGAACGTGCCCGGGTATCCAGGCTAGTATCTGCGGTACTGGCTCTGTGTGCATAAGAGCCATACCCTAAATATCCTCTCTAATTCAAATCTAAATAAATTTAATATTATACTTAAAACTTTCTTTGATGATACTTTTAAGATTAAAATAAACCATGGGAAAGAAACCAAATTAAAAGAAGATAACTTTCACCAAATATCAGAAATAATTATGGAAATTTGTGTAATTGGCAATAAAATACCTTTTGCCTATAATTCGTTACCTAGAAATATTCTAAGTATATGCAAATTTTCGACAACGAAAAGGAAATTAAAACTTTTTTTACGGAAGTTATTACGTAATAGTTCTGTTTTTAAATCGCGTTCGGTTAGTTTTAAACATTATAGTTCGTCAATTGTTAATTATTTAATTTCTGCAGTAGATATGTGTCTCAAAAGTTTAATATCATATACAATTAGTTGATTTCTGTTTTCATGATCTATGCAACCAGATAATTCTACTCTACTTTTGTTTATACGTTTATTTATTTTTCTTTTTTTTTCTCAAATTATTTAATCTAAATAAATATTGTAACTTTTATATTTCCTGCAGACAAGCTAGGTAGCTTTGTGGGACAACTGTAAATCGTTCTGTAACTTTATGATGAAAAAGTAAAGATTCATTTATTATTATTAAAATAATAATAATAACGAAGTACTGAATACAAATACTGAGAAATATTGATATAGAAATAATACCGTAATTATGATAAGGATTAATCAAAACGAATTCGCGAAATTATATAATGAAATCCTCCATCTAAAATGCATCAGATTTATATTTAAAATTTAATAAGAAAAAGTGCCTAATAAGACAGATCTGATGTAAAATAAAACCTTTATTCCGAATATCAACCTAGTTGAAAAGAAAAAAAAGAACATCTGTTTGTCAAACATCAAACGCAATAATACATAAACGCCAAGTCTTAAAAGCTTGTCATTTAAGACCTAGGAAAAAAAGAAAAAGTAAGAATTCCTTTTGCAAATCTAATACCTAGTGAAGTCGATAGACAAGGACAATATTTTGGTGAGTCAAGGTTTGAAAGAAACGAATTGCAATAGGTCAAGTTCTGGAAAATCTTCATCACATTCTCCTGTCGATTCAAATGCATTCGCCTCTTATCTATCAACATTTCTAGCGTGTGCTTGAAGTATTTCTTCCCGAAACTTTTCTGTTTTCTTATTGCTACGTTACCAAAGAGGTTTGTGAACAATTCTTGCAAAGGCAAATATCACTTCAATTGAGACATGCTTTGGAAAATAGAAATGTAAGAACAGGTTCGGCTCAAAGTCTCTGAGAAGTAAGTTAAGCTAATATTCATCAAACGTGCCCTATTTACTAAATATATTGTCATTCTTTACTAATAATTATTAGTTTTTAAGCTATTTAAATTGAGTAATAAACACGCATTATTTTTAAATGTGTAATATTTCACTTTCTCCGTCATAATCTAAAAAAAGAAGAATAGGACGGTGCAATTTAGTTCTATTGACATGTCATATATTAGCAACTGATGCTGCATTTGAATACTGCAATCAATAATAATAGGTTTCTATTTTGCGTTCTCTATCCGCCTTTTTGTGGCCTGAAAGTTTTCTTCGAGCATTTAGACACACTGTTCATAATTGTCTTTGATAATCTGTAGTTATGCATGAGGGCAACAAACCAAACCAAAATCTCTCCTTATCCACTGAATGCTCATTAAATTATGACCTCCTCTCTCCTTGTTATGTCAGTGTAAGCTCACTTCGAAGCTTTATAACTTCTAAAAAGGTTTTGCGACATAATGTGACTGAAGATAAATTAAAGATCTCAATCAAATATATCTAAATCTCGATTTTCAACGTATTTCCTTAATGTTTTAAAATTTATGGAATTTGAATATTTAACAACAGTAATGCATAACTTTAGGATTAATTAAATGACCAGGTCACATGGACCCCGAAGGCTCAGAGAAGGTTGGGTGAGGGGACCCACTGGAACAGCTGTTGGGAGACAGATGGTAGCCTCCCGTCAAGACCATCCAGCGTGTTCTTTAACGTGCATAGGGTATGGCTCTCCCGCACACGGGACCACGGCTTAACGTCCCATCCGACGGACGGCGGCATTTCCAAGCCCATCGGTGTCCCCTACTGACCGTGGACAAGGCGGGGAATTTTGCGGAGTTCCCGTTCGTAAGCATCGGTCATATCATTCTAGGCAGAAATTGGCAAATTGGACTTCAGCCCTTTAATTAAGAGGAAAGTGGAAGCCTTCAGGATTTTAGTAAATTGGAAAATAGAAGCTTTCAAGATTGTAGTAAATTGGGAAATGGGAAACTACAGCATTTAAGTTTATGGAAAATATGAAAGACTTCAGCACTTGAGTTATTTCGAAATGGGAGCTTTCAATACTTCAGGTATTATCAGCAGGAGAAACTGACTCTTTTTGAGGGGAGAGAGAGTTATATGACATTTGACTTAGTTTTTTTACTATTTCGAGCATTGATCATTCTCAAATTTTCTCCTATGAAAATTCAGTTCAGATATCATTCACACTGTTTTATCTCTGGCCGGTCCTTTTTTTTGCACACAATGGGCTTATTGACCAAGCACAAGAACATCGGTGACTCGCAGAAAGTTGGGTGGCGGGAGAACCAATGGACAGCTATTATGAGGAGCGTTCAAAAAAGTTCTTGACATGCATCTGCAGAACAAAACCCATTGCACTTAACAAAACTTTTAATGTCCTTGAAAATATAATATCAAAAATAAATAAATAAAACCCTAAGGCATCTGCTTGCCGCAGAGGTCTGACAGGAGCCTATCAGTTTATATGCCATAGTAGATCTGTAAGAATGGCAGGACCTCAGCAGAAAAACTACAAGAACATCCATGCCTTACCCGGGGCTCGAACCCAGGTCCCTTAGATAACTAGCCAAGCACGCTAACCACTCGCCCACGGGAGTAGTTACAAATTTGCAGACGTCTACTGCAATTCTGGAACCCTTGTACTATTCCTGTTGAGGAATATTTCACAACTCTGAATGACCAAATATTACGAAGTCTTGAACCCTAGAAAAAGGCTTCCCAACAAATTCATTTCTAATTTTTGGAAACAACTAAAAATCGCATGGTGGAAGATCAGGTGAATATGCAGGATGGGGGAGCTGCTTGATTTTTGGCTGCTCCAGACAGCAAGTAACTTGATGGATTTTGTGAGCATTGGCATTATCACGAAGAAGGAGAACCATTTGATATGCCTGTTGTTGGATACTACTCCTATATCTTTTTAACCATTTCGGGCAAAACAATGTTGGTGTAGTATTGATCATTTAAAGTCATTTTTTCAGTAAGATGTCCACAACTACCATTCTTTGGTAATTAAAAAAAAAGTATGAACATCCTTGAGCGAAAGTCTTGTAGGAGGATTTGGGGACGCGTTCATCTTCTGTATCCCATATCATATCCATCGTATAAACATATTGTCGATCTTTCTGGGAGTTGTATAGTAATAAAATCACGTCTCATCACCTATGACAATGTCTGCTCACCGTTTAGGACCACTAGGTTCAAACATTGGCAGCATCGCCTTGCACGAGTCGACTCTAGCCCTTTCTGCTGTTCTGTCTGTTTGTGGGGTACCCATTTGGCACAAATCTTTTGGAACTTTAAATGCTAATGAATAATTGTTTCCACACTGCCAATCGATACACTGATATCTAAACTTATTACTTGAACTGTGATGTGCGGATTTTCCTTAATGAGTTCACGAAAAGTGGCGATGGTTCTCTCGTTCGCAGCCTCCTTTGGTCTTCCTGCACGAGAGAGGTCTTCAAAGCTCTGTGGTCCTTTTGTGAATTTGCTGATCCATCCGTAACAGTGCCATATGAACAGGCATGATCCCCATACACTTGTGATAAATCGACATGAATTTGTTTCGCATCCTCCTCAAGCTGCATCCCTGTAAAAATATAAAATATTTCCCCATCTTTAGTAAGCTCCATAGCAACAACGCAAGATTTTACAGGCGGAATTTTACGCGTTGCCAGCGAAGAAAGAAATAATGATACAACCTTAGTTTTTAACCTGTAACTACAAGTTTAGACAAGCCTTCAAACTAGTTGTAGCTCGTTAACTTCTGAAGGATGAGTGAAAATCATTTTCAGGTTTCCATAGAAACATGTCAAAAACATTTGAGCCTCCTCCGTAGGAGATAGATGATAGCCTCCCATCAAGGGCATCCAGCGTGTCCTTTAACGTGCACAGGGTATGGCTCTCGCGCACACGGTGCCACGGCTTTACGTCCCATCCGATTGAACGATGGCTTTTCCAAGTCCATCATTGTCTCATACTGACCGAGGGCAGGGGTAGTTTTTCTGGAGATCAATCTCCAGAAAAACCTGTAGTTTTCCTGGAGATCAATGCTTGCTTAGCTCCAGTAGTTTTTCTGGAGATCAATGCTTGCTTAGTGCGCAACCGAATAAGTTATCTGCGTCCCTCCACAGAAGGATTTTTATTTAGCATTCGATTGCCTTTGTTTAGATCAACTTCAACGACGTAAATAAAATATGTAATTCACTTTTTGGTTATAAAACTTTCAATCATTGCCCAAACAAAATATGAAATATCCTTTGGAGGGGGTGGGAAGTGTCCGGAACATTGTGAGGGAGACAGACGAAAATGTTTAGGGACCGTTTGTGAAAGAGAAGATTTTGGCTAGTTGTTGTCGTAATTGATTTCTTTTACATCTTTAAGCTGAAAATGAGGACCTTTTCACTTTAAGTTTTTTTTATTTTAGCTTGATGGGTTATGGCATTAAAAACGAGTGTTCTGGTTCATTAAAGTCACACCAGTCAAATCTTATTGCCGGATATTGTAATGTTATATATTATTATTATTATTGCTATTAAGTATATACTGCACATGGCATAATAAACGCCTGGGCCTAAACAGTACCTCGCAGGGCCAGAATCTAGGATGGGCGGGATGCACCTCTTCTTTCGTAAAGCAAATAACGATAATAGAGTCAAAAATTTGCTAAACTTATTTATTTTAATATGGATGAGCTTTGATTTAGCTCATTTGTTATGCATATTTTTTTTTTCATGTTTTTTTTTCTTCATGTTTATATCTATGAATGTATATATATTGTTACGACAGATGAACGAGGAACAGTGACTTCCTGACTTAACGTGACTTGAACACTCGTGTGTGCTTCTACGTGAGATTCAATTTAGCCAACGAATTAGAACTGAGAATGATAGCAGCGCAGTATGTTAAAAGTTGTGAGATCTGAAAGGACGTTCAGATGATCTGATTCAGTGCGCGTTAAGTGAAAATAATTCGTATATTTATTAGTGTGTGCGCGGGTGTTTGTTTTCTGTTGTTAGTAACAAAAATTTAGTGAACTAGCACAGGACGAGAGTTTGTTTACATCTGAAGGTATTCAAGTGACATAGTAAACAAAGTGTAGAGGTAGTATTTTAGTACAACAGACAGAGCTGATATTTTATGCTCTGTACAAAAAGGTTAATGACTTATGTATGATAGTAGTTAATTTGTTTATAAAATACTCCATCCATATTTTTGTAACAATTTGCATTGTATTGTAATTGGTTTGAAAATATAGTTATTAGTAATCACGCGCAGTGCCTATCCATTTTAAAATTCGCAACATTTGGTGTCTAGGAATGTAGATGATTTATTGAATGCCGTTAACTAGAAGTATGGATGAGTTAGTGAAATTAATAACAGACATTAAAGGTGAAATAGCTGCCCAGAGAAGTGAAATGGCTACACAAAATAATGAGTTGAGAACTGAGATAGTTTCTTAAAAAGATGACTTGAAAGCCAATATGGCTACACAGATGACTGATACTAAAGGAGAAATAGCTGCCCAAAGCAACAAAATTGGTGACCTTGCTAGACAAAACGATGACTTGAAAGCCGAAATGGCCGCACAAAATAATGAGCTGAGAACTGAGATAGTTTCTCAAAAAGATGACTTGAAAGCCGAAATGGCCGCACAAAAAAATGAGATGAGAGCTGAAGTGGCTTCGCAAATTGGTAAGATTTCTAATAAGTGTAAGGACATTATGACCGAACTAAATAGTGTAAAAGATGATCTTGATAATGCTAAGATACATTATAAACATGAAATTGAAATTGTAAATTCTGATTGTGAACGCCGGTTTCAATTTTTAAAAAACGAAATGTTACCTTCTTCTTGTGATAATAGTAATTTTAGTGAAAATAATGTTATTACACATATCGCTAGAAATGCAACTAAGCCTTCTACATATGATGGTCAATCATCTTGGACAGTATTTAAAACACAATTTGAAGTTATCGCTAGAGTTAATGAGTGGAATGAATTCCAAAAGGCCAGTTTTCTTGCAGCTTCCTTAAGAAATTCTGCTGCGGAAGTTTTGCATTCTGTTCCAGAAGAAAAACGACTTGATTATCAAAGTATGGTTTCTGCATTAGAACTTAGGTTTGGTGATAGTTATTTAAAACAGTATTACGTGACTCAATTTAAACATCGCATGAAGAAAAGTGGTGAAACTTTGCAAAAGCTTTCTAGTGATATCGAACGTCTATCTAGATTGTCTTATAGTAACTGTCTACCAGAAATTCAAGATAACTTACCTCAATTACAATTTATTGATGCTATTGCTGACCCTGACACTCAATAATCTCTGAGGATGTTGGAAGGTGAATCCTTAAAGTCAGCTGTGGTACATGCTATGAAATACGAGTGCTCCAGGCTTTCCTCCCGAGCAAACAAACGTACAGTGAGATTTGTGAGTGCAGAAGAAACTGTAGAAAAGGATAATGAAATGAAAGAATAACCAAAGTTATACTATCCGTTTTGAAAGACATATAAGGTTCTTTTTCAAAAACTACCACAGATCTTCAGTGTTGGAATTGTGGCAAGACCGGACACATTCGTACCAACTGTAATAGGAAACGAATGAGGAGTCCTAGTCCATCAACTAGACAACAGGATCAGAGAAACAGAAATTAGTCAGTCTTCCGGGGCAAAGGCTGGCTGTTGATTGTTTGGCCCCAGCGGAAGTCGCCCACGTTTCAACATTACATGGTGATAATAATGGATTAGTAGCTGATGGAGCCATAAATGGAATACCTTGCCGTATGATAGTCGACACTGGTGCAAATGTAACTTTACTCAGAACGGACACAATAAAGAAAATAATACCTCACCCAAACTTGAATACTACACAGTCTAAAATAAGCCTACAAACAGCCATTGGAGATCGTGCTAAAGTCCATGGAAATATAGAACTTAACATCCGAGTTGGTAGCTGCTTGGTACACCACCCTGTTTATATTACTGACATCGATGTAATGCATATTAGGTCTTGACGATGAATGCATATTAGGTCTTGATTTTCTTAAGAAACATGGATTCAACATTAGACTCAGTGACAACCTACTCATCTGTAAGACAGAAGAGATTCCTCTACTTAGCCGGACATCTGATTCTTTATCAAGCGTAACTCCAATATTTGTGACGGAAGACACAGAGATCCCATCACAAAGTGAAATTATAGTCCGTGAACATCGGGCGGAGACTTCTGGGGCCTTCCGATTGGCAGTTACTGATGCCTCTGGTAAAGGAGCTTTGGCTCATGGTATCCTGGTTGCAAGGACATTAGTCATAATAGATAAAGAACAGATTCCTATCAGACTGATGAACTGTAACAAATCCAATAGAACATTGAAAAAGGGTGAATAATTAGCAAAATGTTAACTTGTTACCTGGGTAACAAGTATAAATCAAATAGAAGTTACTGATTTAAACCAAATTCATACAGACATCCCATCTCATCTTACTGACTTATGGAGAGAAACAAGCCGAATATTAACTAAAAACCAAGCTGCTAAGGCCGAGAACCTATTGAAAGAATTTTCTGAATTTTTTTTTTTGCCACATCAAATGATTATGGCCGTACTAACCTGACGGAACATAAGATCAACACTGGTGATTCTCCTCCAGTCCATCTGCTGGCAAGAAGGCTTCCATTGGCAAAAAGAGAGGAGACGGAACAACTCATAAGGGACATGGAAGCTTAAGGCATAATAAAACCATCACAGAGTGCCAGGATATCACCAGTAGTTCTTGTCAAGAAAAAGGATGGATCTAAACGATTTTGTGTAGATAATCGCAGATTAAATGACGTAACAAAGAAAGACTAATTTTCTTTACCCAGGATTGATGATACACTGGACACTTTATCTGGGTTAGAATGGTTCTCAACATTAGACTTAAAGAGCGGCTATTGGCAAGTTGGTATACGTCCTGAAGACCGTGAGAAAACAGCTTTCACTACAGGGAATGGACTTTGGCAGTTTAAGGTGATGCCATTTGGACTTTCTAACGCACCTGCCACATTTGAACGACTAATGGATTCGGTGCTCAAAGGTTTGTCTTGGGAGGTCTGCCTGGTTTACTTGGACGACATGATAGTTCTTGGAAGAACGTTTGAAGAACATTTGAGAAATCTTCGTCAAGTATTTGAAAAACTTAAGGCAGCCAAGCTAAAATTGGGACCGACAAAATGTAAACTGTTCCAGCAAGAAGTTCATTACCTTGGTCATGTGATCACTACATCAGGGATTAAGACCGATCCTAGTAAGATAGAAGCTGTAAGAGACTGGCCTCCACCACAAGATGTTCATCAACTTCGTAGTTTTATTGGACTTTGAACCTACTATAGAAGATTTGACAAAGGTTTCTCCAACATCGCAAGGCCATCGTCTGACAGAAGAGGGTCAGCAGTTCATGTGGACCACCGAATGTGATGTAGCCTTTCAACAGCTAAAGAAAACTCTTTCCACAGCACCAGCGCTAGCGTACCCACAAACTGGAAAACAATTCAAAATAGATACTGACGCAAGTAACACAGGAGTTGGTGCTGTACTTTCACAACAACAAGACGGACAAGAGAAAGTTATTGCACACTTTAGTAAAACTTTATCCAAACCAGAGCGGAATTATTGTGTAACACGCAAAGAACTGTTAGCAATAGTAAAAGCAATAGAACATTTTCATCATTATCTCTATGGCCAGAAATTCCTTATACGCACTGATCACGCTGCACTTAGATGGTTATTAAACTTCAAAAAGCCTGAAGGACAAATCGCTAGGTGGATACAACGATTACAAGAATACAATTTCGCCATCGAACATCGAAGTGGTAAAATGCATAAGAATGCAGATGCTCTTTCCAGACGCCCATGTATTGACAACTGTAAACATTGCTATAATGCAGAATTGAAATTTGGAACTAAAGAGATAATTCCCATAAGACAAAAAGTATCGACACAACCAAGCAATGATACCCCTAATATCTGGAGTCCAATTGAAATCAGAAAGGCCCAACTAGATGATGAAGATGTAAAACCAGCAATAGAATTGATTGAAAAATCTGATGAAAGACCTAATTGGAAGCAAATCTCGAGGTATAGTCCAACTACTAAAAGTTACTGGGTACACTGGGACTCCTTAAAAATGAAAGACAGTGTATTATGCAAAAGATGGGAGAATCCCACTGGACGGCTGATCCGTTGGCAGATAATCCTTCTTCGCTCCCGAGTGGAACTAGTGATGAAAGATGTACATGATAGTGCCACTGGAGGACACTTCGATGTTAATAAGACATTAGCCAAAGCCAGGGAACGATTTCATTGGCTGAAAAGTAGGGCAGACGTTGAATGATGGTGTAGGCAATGTGAAGCCTGTGCAGCAAAGAAAGGACCTAAGACTAGGAGTCGGGGTAAGCTGCAGACGTATAACGTTGGTGCCCCTTTTGAAAGAATAGCCATTGATGTAATGGGTCTGTTTCCTACAGCTGATGATGGAAATCGATATTTATTAGTGGTAATGGATTATTTCACAAAGTGGCCTGAGATCTATCCCATCCAAGACCAGGAAGCAACAACAGTGGCAGAGATGATAGTTAATAAATTGATTAGTAGGTATGGAGTACCTTTACAGCTCCACTCTGACCAAGGACGGAATTTTGAATCCAATGTGTTTAAAGGTATCTATCAATTATTAGGCATTCAGAAAACCAGAACAACTCCCTTACATCCTCAGTTGGATGGTATGGTTGAAAGATTCAATAGAACAATTGCACAGTATCTAGCATTATTTTTGAACGACCATCAACGTGACTGGGATCGCCATATACCACTCCTTTTGTTGGCATACATAACATCAGTGCACGAGACAACTGGATAGACACCTTCCATGATGCTCTTTGGAAGAGAGTTACATCTTCCCTGTGACCTTTTATATGGTCGGCCCGAAGCAATGCCTGTATCCACTCCACAATACTTACACGAAGTACTACAACGACTAGAAGAAATCCATCACTCTGTCAGATATAACATAAACTTTGCAAACGAGTGAACCAAAACGAGATACGACAGTAAAACAAATGGAACTGTTTTCAATCGAGGAGATTTTGTCTGGCTATAAAAACCACATAGAAAGAAGAAGCTATATCCAAAACTTCAGAAACCTTGGGAAGGTCCATATACGATAGTCAACAGGATTAACGACGTGGTGTATCGCATTCGTCAAAGTGGTTCACGTGGATCGTTTGGCCCCGTTTCATCGAAGAGCTGAAGAAGCTTCGGAATCCATAATTGTTCGGGACGAACAAGACCTGGGGGCAGTGTTACGACAGATGAACGAACAACAGTGACTTCATGACTTAACGTGACTTGA
This sequence comes from Ryuthela nishihirai, assembly GCA_038380435.1. Classification (NCBI taxonomy): domain Eukaryota; kingdom Metazoa; phylum Arthropoda; class Arachnida; order Araneae; family Heptathelidae; genus Ryuthela; species Ryuthela nishihirai. Next base: position 38,052,960 of record JAWZYU010000018.1, on the reverse strand, counting down.
ACACTCATGTGTGCTTCTAGGTGAGATTCAATTTAGCCAACGAATTAGAACTGAGAAAGATTCGGAAGAATAAAAAAAGATAGCAGTTCAGTGTGTTAAAAGTTGTGAGATCTGAAAGGATGTTCAGATGGTCTGATTCAGTGCGCTAAATGAAAATAATTAGTATATTTATAAGTGTGTGTGCAGGTGTTTGTTTTCTGTTGTAAGTAACAAAAGTTTAGTAAACTAGCACAGAACGAGAGTTTGTTTACGTCTGAAGATATTCAAGTGACATGGTAAACAAAGTGTAGAGGTAGTATTTTAGTACAACAGACAGCTGATATTGTATGCTCTGTACAAAAAGGTTAATGACTTATGTATTATAGTAGTTAATTTGTTTATAAAATACTTCATCCATATTTTGTAACAATTTGCATTGTATTGTAATTGGTTTGAAAATATAGTTATTAGTACTCACGCTCAGTGCCTATTCATTTTAAAATTCGCAACAATATATATGATGTGCTGCGTTTTACATCATAAATGTATTGCTATTTAAATCTAATTTTTACTCTTGATAAATGTAGTTACTTAAGATTTCATGTTATTTATTGTGTATATATTATATGTTAAAATAAGTAAATAAATAAATTCCTTTTTTCAATAAGTGTAAAACACAATGGAAATGTTGTACTGAATTGAAAATCCAGTCTCTTGCCCTCCCCCTTTTAATGGTCCGATTGTGTTTCCCCCTCCTCGATTGTTTTATACTACCTGGTAGTGGGTTATTTTATCTCTGAGGAGCACATTTTTTTTTGCACAGCCAACAATGGACCCACTGGACAAGTATTAGGAGACAGATGGTATTAGCCTCCCGTCAAAGTCATCCAGCATGTTCTTTAGGGATCACAAGGTATGGCTCTCCTCACGTTCATCTAGCATGTCCTTTAACGTGCGCAGGGTATGGGTTCTCCTTAAGTTCATCCAGCGTGTTCTTTAACGTGCGCAGGGTATGGCTATCCTCAAGTCATCCAGTGTGTTCTTTAAAGTGCACAGGATATATGGCTCTCCCGCAACGGGACCACGGCTTAAAGTCGCATTCGATGGACGGTGGCTTTTCAAAACCCATCGGTGTCTCCTACTGACTGAGGGTGGGGAGTGTTCCACAGGTGGGACTCGAACCTGGCAACTTCAGATTATGAGTCCGGCAAGCTACCTACTGAGCCACCCCCGCTCCTGACCATAACTTGTGATTGAGTTGATTGTAGATGTAGAGAAGTAATAAAAATAAATAATAAATACCCTCTCAAGCAGCTGCTTGCCACAGAGGTCTGACAGGAGCCTGTCAGTTTATATGCCATAGTAGAAGGTCTGAGAGGATGGCAGGACCTCAGCAGAAAAACGAACAGACAGCAATGCCTTACCCGGGGCTCGAACCCAGGTCCCTTAGATCAGTAGCCAAACGCGCTAACCACTCGGCCATGGGACGGCTGAAGTAATAAACTGTATATTTTAGTCCGGCTGTTATATAAACATTAAGAGTATATAAATTACTCACTATCTCTATTGGTTCACAGTTGATATCATTTTGCAAAGCAATAAAAAAACTACCTGCTGACACAGACGGCACGATTAGAGTATTGGAACAAAAGTAACAAAATTGCTTTTTTAAGTGTATAAAATAATCGTTATCTGCGTAGTAAGTACGATTTAGGACTGAGCAATTCGTCGTGACATGTTGCTGAAAAATAAAACAAAATAAAGCGAAATTCAATTAGGGAAATTAATTGGTTTACGAAATCGATAGAAAAAAAAATTCTATTCCTTTAGCACATGACATTTAAATATTTACTCATTTAAATCTTGTTATCTTAATGTTGCTTCCTGCTGGAAACTGGGAAAATGGGAAACTCTAGGAAATAATTCCAATATCTGAGAGGTGAAAAGTGTTGTCATATACTGAGTAAAAGAAACGGAAATTAATAATTTGGGTTATACAGTGGATCGGAAAAGTAATGAGATAAAAATTATAAATGTCCAGAAAATTAATTTTTTTGTGAAAAATTATTCAGTTTATTCACCATGGGAATCTATGCACTTGATACACCTATCTATTACTCGATTAAAGCATTCTTGAAATTCCTTCAAAATTATCTGCTTCAGATGATCAGTCACGTTCTTTTGGATGGTTTGAAATTGTTTTCCGTTCAATAAATAATTTTGGTGGAAAAATGAGTTCCGTCGTAAGTGGGGCTGGAACCCACTTCTTCCAGGTACAGTCGCTCAAAAAAGTATCCGAACACTACGGTTGATTACAGAATTAAGAAAAAATATCTAGCAACGATTTTTTTAGAAGTTAGTGATCTGGCAAACTTCGTGTCACGTGACACGAAGGTTGCCAGATCACTAATTTCTAAAAAAATCGTTACTAGATATTTTTTCTTAATTCTGTAATCAACCGTAGTGTTCGGATACTTTTTTGAGCGACTGTACATGCCAGGTGTTATGATCATTAAACTATCAACAGCTATCTCATTTTTCAGCTAATTGTGACTCTCAATCATAGACAATAATAATTTATAGATTTATAGACACAATTAGCTAATACCTGAGTTATCCTACTCATGGCAAAACTCGCTTTTTCAGCAAAATAATTTCTGGATTTCAATGTCAACATGTCACTCGCGTTTTTACTTTTAACCTTTTCCATTTCATTTTCATTTTTGATTTCGGAAAGAGAAAGAAGTCAGATGGAGCCAATCTGGCGAATAGGAGGGTGAGGGGAAGGTCTCAGTAACCATGTATTTTTGAAAGAAATCTTCGAAGAACACTGGGCAATAAATTTTCATAAAAGTCATTCCTCTCAGATAGAAGTAGCCATTTCTTAAAGATTTCAAGAGTGCTGAACACGAATATAACGATGAAAATACAAAATTGGCAACGGTTTCTGAGAAACATGCAATAGTTTCTTATCTAATAGAGTAATTAATTCTTATCTAATAGAATACGAATATGATATGTATCGGTAAAACTCCGCTTCTACTTACGTCATCGTTTTGCCAGTCGCTTGTACAGCTGCTCAGGATCAACTCTGGCGAGCGTCCAACAGTAGTCAGCCAACATTGAAGTGGACCGGTTTCCCTGGTGTCTTTTCTCCATCGTTGCAATGTCCTGGTGAAAACGTTCACCTTGCTCATCACTAACCATGCCGCAGTTGTCAGGGAAGAAATCTAAGTGGGAGTGGATCTTTAAGGACATATTGAAGCCAAGTTTGTGATACAGAGACAATATATCCTTAACCAGTTTCTTGTAGTTGTCTGCCCTGACATTCCTGAGGAATTTAGTTGACACCAGATGAAACGCGTGCCAAGCCTTTTTCTCGTCACACTAAATCAGGTTGTCGAACATCTGGTTTTTAAACAGTTGTTGGATCTGAGGACCTGAAAAAATTCCCTCTTTAATTTTCTCTTCGCTGAGTCGAGGGAATTTATCAGCCAAGTACTTGAAAGCTGGTGCAATCCGGTCCATGGCTTTTTCGAAATTTTTCATCACACCGAGTTTGATGTGTAGGGACAGAAGCAGAATTTTGTGCGTTTCTGCCAGTGCTGGGTGTTCCACATTCTTCTTTCCAATCTTCAGATATTTCCTTTGAGGCCAGTTTCTCTTCATGTAGTGCAAAGTCTTTGCTCAGCTGTCCCATTCACATAAGAAACATCAGTACTTCTTATCCCAGCTGCAGACCCATCAACAGAGCCACTACCTTCAAGTCACAACAGAGATGCCAGCCATACTTGCTGTATTGAAGACAGTTCAACAGCTGTTTTAGGTTGTCGTAGGTTCTTTCATGTAGACATCATGTCCGATCAGAATGGATAGAAGTTGATTTCCATTATGCAGTAACACTGCCTTGAGACTCAATTTCGAAGAGTATATGAATAGTCGCCATTATGGAAGATCACGTTTGATTCCGAGGGCATTCCTCAGGTCATCTACATCGTAGCAGAACACAAGGTCATCTTCTTTTCTGAAGTAAGGCTCAAACTGCTCATGAGGAGTTCGAAACGAAGTCACTCGGACATTTTCCTTGAGAAGTTCCATTGTTTAAGTCTTGATCCAAGTATCGCAAACAAGATCGGTCATTTCTTCTTTGGTGAGAACTAGTCGGAGAGCAGATTATATATTCGGGTACGCTACTGTCTACTTCTTTTTCGTTGTGATGCCTCCAGAAACAGGTGGAACAATGCAGAAGTAGCAGTCATTTGTGTGATTGCTTGGCTCTCTCCAAACTATAGGAACAGCAAACGGCATCGCCACTTTTTCACCTTTCAGCCACTTCGGAAGATTTCTTGCACAAGTACTGCATCATAAGTGTGGGCTCAAGCCTTGTCCTGGTCCCCGATCTTGCATTCAAAATAAAACTCATATGCTGCTTTCACTATTGGAGTGGTGGCCCTTTTCTGACTTGCAAACATCACTTACCAGCAAATGTAACAAAATGTATCTGCACTATTAATACAGTTATGAGGCATCACTACTGCTGGATTAAAACTGCAAGGTTTACTTGTGTTGTATTTGTGACTCAGGAGTAAATGGGAGTCACTCAAAAGACTTGCTCACCCTACGAGACATCGCTTACAATTAATGATTGCATCATCTTTTGTCCGCGATCGTAAAGCCGCGATGTTGATTCAACTACATCGCATCAGACAATAATGCAATATCTCCGGGGGTTGGGTGTATGGCGGGCTGATGCAATGCAACGCAATACGTTGCAATCTGGATTTTAAAATGCAGCGTTGCGAAATGGTTAACTATGTACACAATGCGGACTGAGTCGTTTATACATGACCATCTCTGCCTCTCCTAAACAAGAGCCAATCGACAAATTATTTCATCATTTTCGTGTTCAGCACCACGAAATTAATAAAGATTGGTTATTTTCATTTCAAAGCCTTTTTGTGTGTTGCCCAATGTAATTACCGCATCCAAATGAATGTGACTGACCATGTTTAGGTTGGGTTGTTTTACCTCTGAGTGACTTTTTTACACACAATGGACTAAATGACCAGGTCACAAGAATCCCGAGGTCTCGGAGAAGGTTGGAGAAAGGGACCCACTGTACAGTTGTTAGGCGACAGATGGTACGCTCCCATCAAGGCCATCCAGCGTGTTCAATAACGTACACAGAATATGACTCTCCCTTACATGGGGCCACTATTTTCGTTCCGTCTGATGCACGGCAGACTTTCCAAGTCCACAGACGAGGACAGAGAACAGAGTTTTGCGGAGTAAATCTCTACGCTGGCCTAGGTGGGACTCGAACCTGAGAACTACAGATTGTGCACTTTTTTCACCAATTCTGGTGTGGCGATCATTTTCTGTCGTCTGATGCGAGGTTCATCTTCCACATCCTCTGGATAGAGCCTTATCCCCATAAATTGTTCCAAACATTCCAATTCATTTTTAGTTTGGCCTTCCCCATAACTTTACACAAAACTTGATGTCAGTTTGTTCGACTGATGATTTCTTGACGGACCAAGTAATACATGATGTGCAAGGAGCGTCCATACAAAACAGCATCGCAATTCCAACTGGTTAGTGGAACTGTCAAGATCACACTTCGGCGCGGCTGTGGCAGCCTTTCTTTGAATGATTCTCGTACTCCCTGTTTTTATTTCAATCTCATTATTTGAGACTGAAAATAGTCGTATTGTGTATATGGAAAATACAAAATATTTGGCATCTTTTTATAGTGAGAAACAAGTAAAATAAATACCTTGAATAAAAAATACCTATGTTAAAATACCAGAAATTTATGTAGGTGCGAATGAATCTAGCTTAGTAAGAAGTTTTGAAATATAGATGATAGGTTTTCGGTTGTCATCAAAGAAATAATGAAGCCGAGTTAATGTGCATTGAAATTTTTTTTAAATAACAACTCGGGATAAAAAACTGTCTTCCCCCCAAAAAAAGTGAAATTGAGGATTGAGGCTAAAATATTTAGAAACAAAATAAATGACCCGATAAATGACCCAGAAACAAAATATGAACCCGAGTTAACTCAGGAAAGAGAATTTATAAAATAATATGAATTCGAGGCAAAAGTTTTTGCAAAACATTGCAATTCACTTACGCCGGTATAAAAGTTTAATTAGGAAAAAAAATGTGCACCCGAGTTAACTAGGGGATAATCAGTGAAATGGTTGGTGGGTTGTTTTACCTCTTAGCGGCAGTTTTGTTTACAAAACGGACAGGTTACAAAGACCCCAAGGGCTCAGATAAGTTTTGGAAAAAAGCATCTATTGGATAGCTGTTAGGGAATAGATAGAATCAGGATAGATAGAATCTGATAGATAGAATCAGATAGAATCTGGATGGCCCATCAGGGCCATCCAGCTTGTGCTTTAAAGTACACAGTGAATGGCTCTCCTTCAGACGGGTATGACTCTCTTTCACACGGGATATAGTTCTCCTTCACATGGGATATGACTCTCTTTCACACGGGGTATGACTCTCTTTCACACGAGATATAGCTCTCCTTCACATGGGATATGGCTCTCTTTCACACGGGTATGGCTCTCCTTCACACGGGTATTGCTCTTTTTCACACGAGGTATGACTCTCTTTTCACACGGATATGGCTCTCCTTCACACGGGGTTGCTTCACACATCCTCTTTTTGGGGGGTTGCGTCACACATCCTCTTTTTCCCGGAGAACAGTATGGGAGTTAGCGAAGAAAATTCTTAAAGCATGCAAAATTGGGACTCAAATCTGGCACTTAAGATTATGAGCGTGGCGCGTTACCGACTGCATTCAACTGTCGCTCCACGGGAATGGTTATTAATGAAGTTACGTGAGGCAAAATTTTATGCAGAAGGGGAAATGTACACACACAAAAAAGAAGAACCTTACTTGTAGTAAACACTTTTCTCGAATTGGGACGACTAATGGACGGAAAAGACATATAATTAGACGAGAGAAGTTTAGCATAAAACCGATCAATGTTGATGAATTTTTGAAGTAATCTACGAAAGATCTTATATATGTCGACACAATTCACTCGAGTAGAGCATGGACATAAAAGTTAGAATTACGCATTTCATTATGGCAAACTGTGCAAAAGGAAAATATAAGGCGAAATTATCTTACAGCCTTGAACGTGTTTAAAATATTTCTACATCAATGATTTAGAAACCTCAATTTCGCTTTGTACGACCGTCTTACAGCAGTTTTACGATAAAACATTTTTTGCGAAAAAATTTGAGAAACAAGCATTTTTTGCGTCGTCGTATAAACAGCGTGAAAGAATTACATTCCTGGATTACATTTTGTACTAGTTCTTGAGCTGCTTTCCGCTGTTTCGTAAGAATGCAGTTGTGATTTAGTTTCGAAGCTTATGGTCACTAAACGATTTTCGCTTTCAAATGCATTCTGGAAGGAGACAAACCTAGCTTAAACTTTAAAGCCTTCATCTGGCCATCGTAAATCACTCACTCTCGCACTGCTTCTCGAAGTCGGTAATGTCATCTCCCGTGTCAGCTCCACTCTTTAACTCGTGTAGACCGAAGTCGGCGATCTTGAGCACCCAGCGACTGTCCACTAGGCAGTTGGTAGATTTCAGGTTGCCATGGGAACGGAGGGAACTGTCGTGGAGATAGATCATCCCCTGAAACAAACATGACTTTAGTTATTTTGAAAGAAAGGAACTAAGAGTAGAACAAAATCGGAATCGCTTGACAGAGCTTCTTTATTTAACTTTAGAGCAGGAAATGTAACATCATAAAATAAGATAAAGACAAAAGTGCATATGGTACATTTTTACTTCTGGATATAGTCATGTTTCATTGCTTCCGTTGAATAATTTCGATAACAACCGGAAAATGTAGTAAACATGTGTATATACAGGGCCGAATCTAATAAATGGTAGTAAGGGGAGTTGTAATAAAAAAAATATGAAACTTATCTATATCGTGCATTTTTCAAGAAAATTTTTATAGACCTCTAAAACGTAATGGGAATGTTACACTGCAATGGAAATCCTGCCTCTCCCCCCACTTAAACCTTTCCCTCCACTTCCCCCTTTATTTATTTATTTTTTCTGGATCAGGGTTTGTAAGTATTTATTTAACATATTTTGAAAGTATATATTTAAAATGACTTGGTTCGAGCCCCGGATTAGGCATGGATGTGTGTGTCGTTTTTCTGCTGAGGTCCTGCCATCCTCACAGATCTCCTACTGTGGCATATAAACTGACAGGCTCCTGTCAGACCTCTGTGGCAAGCAGCTGCTTGAGGGGGTATTTTTTTTTTATTTAAAGAATTAATAGGTAAGCGTAAGGGTTTGTCAAAAACCAAACGGAATAATTGTGTAGAATTTCGCAATTAAAATATATGTCATTGCAAACAATTTCCTTTTGAACATGCAAATGTATGGAAAATAATGTCACAAAATTAAAACATAATAATTCGTGAAATACTGAACGTATCTTTATACTTATAGGCTTTACGAAGTCACAGAAGATGGGAGTTTTTTTTTTTACACAATTTTCACATGAGCATCATTCGTTGTATGGATAATCTCCAAGAATGATCAATCTCAATCCAAGTCCGTTGAAGCATATCTTGCGTGATCGTAGAAATCACATTTGAGATCATATGCCTAGGTTGAGATATCAGTAACAAGATTAGCGTTCACGATACCTTTTACATAACATGAAAGAAAAGAGTAATTTGGAACTAAATCTGGCAAACGAGGAGGCTAAGTGATTGGTCAGCTGAATCAATTTAACATCTAGGAATATTTCTATGTAGAGTGTTCATCACATGTAAAGACGAGTGTGGGGTTTTCCCAACCCATTCTTCTTCAAACAAATCCCATATTTTGTTACTTCGTAACAGCATTTTCAACATCATCATCATCTTCCTCCTCAAGCAGCCATGGGCTACGGAGGTCCAACCAGACCGTGCAATTTAGTTCTCCAAGCAACTCTATCCTGAGCTACATCTACTGCATCTGGCCACTGCACACCAATTCTAACAAGGTCCTGTTTGACATTGTCTGCCCACCGCATCCTAGGTCTTCCCTTCTTTCTGAGGCCTTTAGGCACATTGTTAATAAACCTATTCGCCAATCTATAATTATTCATACGGGCAACATGGCCAAACCAACGGAGTCTCTCTCTGCACAATATGCTGCTAAAAGGAGGTTGCAAACTCCTTTGCCTAACCTCATCTTTAGTTACAAAGTTGAACCACCTAATGCCCAAAATACTGCGTAAGCATCTGGAATCAAAAGCATCTAGTTTCCTGTTACCTTGTTTACAAAGTGTCCAGGTTTCACTGCCATAACTAACCCTAGAAAGAACCAAACTATTATACAGTCTAATTTTAGTCTTTAGGTGTATAGGCCTATTTCTCCACACTCTCCATAGATTCTTAAAAGTTCCGGCAGCAATCCCTATTCGTCTGTTAATCTCATGCCGCACATCACCAGTATCTGTTACGTAGCTCCCAAGATAATTAAACTGTGACACCTGCTCAAGGGTGCAACCATTCAGATTAACTGAATCACAGCCTGCCTGACCAATTTTCATCACTTTAGTTTTCTCTCTGTTTATAACCAAACCTACTCTACTACCAGTCTCATTAACATCTCGAATGAAAGAATTCATATCATCAACATCAATTGCCAAAAGGGCTAAATCATCAGCATAATCTAAATCAGAAATTTTCGTATCTCCAGTCCATTTAAGGCCAAAATCTTTCCCTTGAAGTGAATTTCGCATAACATAATCAATAACCAAGCTAAAAGGAAACGGAGACAAAATGCACCCTTGTCGAACACCAGAAGTAATACTAAACCAATTGCTACAAGCTTTACCAACTCTCACACACGACTCAGTGTTATTATAGAGAGCTTTCATTATGTTAACTAACTTGTCTGGTATACCATATGATTTCACAATCAACCACAAATTATGACAATCAACAGAGTGGAAAGCCTTTTTGAAATCAACAAAGCTAGCAACCAAAGGTTTCTGAAACTCTAAACATTTCTCAAGAATCTGCCTAAGTGAAAATATCTGATCCACACATCCCCTACCATTTCTGAATCCACATTGCTCATCACGCAATTGATTGTCAACCAGATTCTTAATTCTATTAAGCACAATAATGGAAAGAACTTTACCTGGAACAGAGAGTAGGCTGATACCCCTACAGTTATCACAAGAACTGCGATCACCTTTTTTGAAAATAGGGATAACAATAGCTATGGTAAAATCCTTAGGAACCATGCCTCTATCATAAAAGATATTCAGAATTTCGGTCATCCAAGTGGTAACCGAAACATTCCCAGCTCTAAGCATTTCCGTAGTAATTTCATCTACCCCTGGGGATTTATGAAGTTTAAGTTTAGAAACAGCCAAAATAACTTCAGATTGTGTTATAGGGCCAACATTAAAGCCACCAATGCATCTATCATCATTGCAAACAATGGGAGTAGAACTAACTACATTGTTTAGAACATCACTGAAATGCTCAGCCCACCTAGCCATGACAGAATCCTCCCCTTCTATAACCTTACCTTGTTTATCCTTCAATCCTTGTATACCTGTCCGTTTTCTACCACACAAAACATTAACTATCTGGTACAGCTCTCTGCTGTTGTGCTGTCTAACTGCTTCCTCGGCTTTGTCAGCCAAACCATCAATCCAAAGATTCTTATCAGCAGCTAACTGATCTTTTACACGTTTATTAAATTCTCTGTAATGCTTTCTATTAGGAGTAGTAGGGTATTGATTAAGGGCATTCCTGCAGTTCTTTCTTTCCGAAATAAGCTCAAGTGCCTTATCACTCAGATAATTCTGACTCTTCTGCTCCTTTATTCCTAAAAGAGTACTGTTAGTGTCCAAAAAAGCCTGTTTAAAATGATCCCATTATATTAACTTCAGTAGTAAGCATACCATGACTGTCATAATGATTAAGCAACCTATCATGGTAAGCTTTGGCTATAACTGGGACTTTCAGAGCTTCAGTATTAAAAGTAAATGTTTTAACCCTAGCACAACACTTTTTAAGTTTAAGTTGGAAGACACTTTTATCGAGATAATGGTCAGATCCAGTTTCAGCTCCCCTATATGCCCTGGTATTCCCAACAGAACTAGCCCATTTGCTATTAATTAATATATAATCAATCATATTCTTATGCAGCCCATCGGGTGAAACCCATGTGTACTTACGTATGTCGCGGTGTTTGTAATAAGTATTAGTTATTCTGAATCCATTGAGTTTACTTACCTGCAGGAGACACTTCCCATTGCCATTGCAGCTACCAATACCAAAAGGGCCTATTACACTTCCCAAAGGTCAGAGTCAGTACCAACTTTGGCATTGAAGTCACCAAGAACAAGGGTAATATCTCCTTTCTTGACAGAATTCAAAATATCCTGAAGTTGTTCATAAAACCTATCCTTTTCATCCTCATCGGCATCCTCAGTGGGGGTATAACAGCAGATAATATTCAGATCTTTAACGCTTGTCTGAAATTTTGCTGTAAGAAACCTTTCATTAATGCACTCATATCCTAGAAGAGCATCACTAGCGTGTCTGCTGAGAAGCAGACCCACGCCTTGGTGATGCTTATTGTCGTCCCTCCCTGAAAAGAGAAATTTAAGATTATTTTTAAGAATCTGACCTTTATCTGTCCATCTGGTCTCTTGCAAGCCGAGAATATCTAAATTATAATGGTGGAATTCTTGTGTGAGGACATCAAGAGAAAAAGCTCTGTGCAGTGTCCTCACATTCCAACTACCTATGGAGAGAAAATGTTTAGTGGGATGTTTAAAGAAACTATGTTTATTGAGAAAAGGAATGCCGATCAATTATCAAGTAGAGATTGTCAGTGCAACAAACATTGCTTATGTGGAAGTTATTACGTGAACAACTTCCATTTTTTGGGACTTTGTAACAACAATCAGTATAGAGATACATTTATTGCTTCACGGGTTATTATTGTTTAATTTTGTGGCATTATTTTGTGTCTTTTGACTAGGCAATTGAAATTTATGAAATTGGATTTTTCTTGCGTTAAAAAGATTTATGCTGAGCTGAAAATTACAGTGTATATGTACTAAGGGTCAGTCACATAATCGTAAGGGAAGGCAGCACGCTCCCACAATAACACAAAACCATAAAATATGCCATGGATCAGTCACCTAACCAGGGGTAGGGGGTAGAGTGAGACATTATCTGCACCAGGACTATGTGACTTACCATAACACGAATTTCAAATATGGTAAAAAAAAGTTAGAAAATTATTAGAAAGCATGGCCACCATTTTCTAGAACTTTTGACATGGATGTTTAAGATACAAAAATAATATTGCATTTCTAATTCTTCCATAACACATCGTTCTGCCATGTATTCATTCATCTGGCAAAACTTTCGCAGTTACAAAGGATATTAATAGAAAATCCAGTAAGTATTCTCGTACGTAGTTTTCTGGTTAAAAAGCAGAGGTTATATATATATATACATAAACTTTACAATGAAAAGCAGAGAGCATATGGTGTTTACCCTCTACTACTTGCTTATACTTCAATATTTGAGACTGAATTCTCTAGAAACAAGCAACATTTTATGAAAATCATTAGTGCTATAAATGCGAAAATCGCCGTTTTATGAGTCTCTAGGACAAGTACTCCTTATTATTGAGTCACAAGGTCGATAGTTATAGAGCTACTGGACCCGATGGAAATATATATAAATGCGAAATTTAAAGTGAATAGCGTGGATAGTTCAGTAGCTAAAAGAGTACGTCTAGCTGCTGAACGCAAAGCCCAGGAAAGTCTAGGAGCAATTCAAAGTCCAGGAGTCTAGAAAAAAGAAGTCCAGGAGCACTTTTGTTGGTGGTCAAGGACTCCCGAAACAGTAGGAAAAAGTGGATGGAATAAATTGAGACAATTTGAAGATTAATAATTCACGGTTAATTTAACTATCAATTTCTAGTTCCTCTACCATTGATCTTTCATCTGAGATTATTGGTTGATGGACAAGATACTGACAGCTCAATCAACCAATCAATAAGAAAAAATCTACGCTGCATCAACTGCGCAGTCTCGTTGTCTCAGTTACTTCCGCCCACACTTCACACAAAATAATTAAAAATATATATATCTATATTTTTTTTCCTGATCAGAATACTTTTTTTATTATTCCATATGAAAAAAATGAACATTATGACGGTTTTTAAAATTTTTCTGACATTGTAATGGTCAGACGACAGTAAGCTTTCATGCTCTGGGTAAAGAAGGGATTTCCTGACCACCGGATATGAGAAGGGCACATGGTACCATCCATCATCTTCTACTTTGACAGGTGAGCTTAGATCAGCGTGTCGCCCTATTGGCTCCTGTGAGTGGAAACTCTCCCATAATCAAAGACTTTATTTTGGGTTCGTCTGCGCTTTCAACGGTATTGGAAGGACAGAGAGTTAGAGTCTGTTCCAGATAAGATTCGGCTCGGAACGAATTTCCAGTCAGTGCGAGTGCTCGACATTGTAGTGGGAGGGCCTAGCGAATGAACTGCTGTCGCCAATAATTAGCAGCCTTTCGTACTAGTTAACGCATGATATGGGCAAACACAGCGACTCTTCAAGGGCACGGAGCAGCGTCTTGCAAATTGAAACACGTTGCGATACGATCGCAAGTAAAGGCAAAACAGTATTTAGTCAATCTCTCTCGTTTTCTCGCTTTGGAAAGGTGTTTGTGTGTGTGTGATGTTTTCTAAGCTATGGCTGATCTGGAAAGTGAGCAGCCGTATGTAATAAGTTAATACGTTCTGCGAGACTTAAATTGTGTACAAACATTCTCACTAGAGATACTTATAAAAGCAGAATCATTATTTCAGTGCTCATTAAAACTGCTCAATAACGTCAATGTCATGCTTTCGAATGGTATTAGCGTTACTTAACAATATGGATTGTAAAAAAAAAAACTGCTTTTCTGCTTTTTGCTACTGGTTTCCAATGTTATATATTTCGTCTCGTTGAAGATGGCAGCTTCTCTTCGAAGTGGTTCTTCGAAACGAACATCCTTCACTTGTAGACACTATCAACGATTCAAGTACACTCTTGAGACCGAACAACTTGACCTCAGGGTATATAATAAGGGCTAAAGTGTGGGAAATTGTCAAAGGGTTTATTCGATCGACGTTTCTTCGCTTTCGCTGTTAATATCGTACACTGTGCTCAAAACTACCAGCAGATATCACACGATTTGATATTAATCCTTAACATTAAGAAGACCTTTCATTTTGTAAGAAGATAATTTTGCACCTTTTTTATTGTACCGATTTCTTTCCTGAAAAAAAAACAAAGCCTAAATATTATCAATATTATTGAAATTAAAACACTTAAAATTTGACCTTTTTTCGATCTGTTTTCTATTAGTCAATTTACACAAAGAGTTCAAAATTGAGTCATCGTCGGAGTCTTGGAACTGCTGATGTGAAAATTTTGTGATGTTGTATTTTTCAGAAACTGAAGTAAACTGAAATTAAAGCCAAAACTAACAGTTAGTACGATTATTTTTGGGAAATATAAATTATTTTTCCAGAGAACCTTGGGTTTTAATTTTTTTTCATCCTGATAATATTTCGTGAAATAAGGGACGGGGGGGGGGGGAGATTTCAGAATTGCAGCAAAAAAAGCGCGCAATGAAATATGCATAAATTGTTTTCGCTAAATATGAAAATGGAAAATATACATCATTTGTCATTTTGTATAATAATATTTTTAATTTTCTGTCCATTTAAACCCTTTGAGTGTCAGTTGAGGTACATTTCGTTTGTACATGGACTTCAAAATTGTTATTGAGTTGTAATATAGTAAAGGACTTGGAACTAATAATGAAATATTTTTTGAGAAAAGAACTTTTTTTTCTATTTTTAAAACGTTAGAAAAAAATTACTGAACATCTATTTTTTTTAAATTGAGAAGATTAAATTATTTTAAGCGTAACGTTTATCAGTTACAATGAGAAATGACCTAACTTAAGGAGTGTAAAAATTATATTTTGCTAGTAAACCTCTAAATGTTTAGTATTCAATTGTATTTTTTATTATTTATATATGTAATGTCGATTTTATGCATAAGGACCCAAAATCCAGAGAACCTTGGGTCTCAAGCTTTCCGATTTCTGGTCCCTTAACGATCAGTTAGATTTCAACAGTTAGTTTAAACTCTGAGACAATTCATTCATCTCTTGATCCTAAATGAAATTGCATCTAGTACATACAGACGATATATAGTTACTGCTGACTGATTGACGGCTGACGGCTGATTGACTGACAGGAGATCACGTTAATTCTAACTATGATGCAGAAAAGGTAGAGCTCTGAAAATTTGCACTTTGGGGAAATCTGGGTCCGTAGATCTCGGAAAAAGTTCAAAATTTGACCTCCGACGTTTCCTTCGAAGTCAAATGGCGGCCACGTAGAGGTAAAACCAGGATCTACAAGTGATAGAAACGTGAAAATTGGTGTGTTTCGAGTTGCAGATGTTTGAAACATTACTAAATTGCGGATCCAGAGAGGTTTTCGAGATCAGAGGTCAAATGTATATCTATCTATACTATAAAAAAATAAATATTCCCTCAAGCAGCTGATTGCCACAGAGGTCTGACAGGAGCCTATCAGCTTAATACGCCATAGTGGAAGATCTGTGAGGATGGCTGGGCCTAGAAAGCTAAAACTGTTTCCTGGGGTATTCTGAGTCGTAGATCTCAGAAATGTTGCGAAATTTTGAATGCAATGTGTCCATCGAGGTCAAAGGTCAAATATATGTCTACACCTGTTAGAGGGCTAAAAATTGGTGCTTGGGTGTATTTTGAGTTACAGATCTCAAAATTTATACCCAAATTCGGATGCAATGGATCCCTTGATATCAAAGTCAAATTCTAGATATCGGTGCTAGAGTAATTCGGACAGGTCAATTAAGAAATAAGAGCAATTTTCAGATCCGGTTTTCGCATTCAAGGTCAAATAGGAGTTGGAGTGAATGGCTAAAAAATCAAGTGTCGAACGCATCATTGATTTCTAGTATTAGGTACGACTGATCGATCTTGGTAATTTACACAAATGTTTTTAGTGTCGATCTTCCTCGATCCTGGCACTTCCAGAGCTAAATGTCTAAAACAGTTCTAGGTCAAAATGATTCGCTCCTCCTCCCAGCTCGCATACAATTCTGAAAACCGAATTTGAATACATATAAGACTATAGACAATGTAACTTCGTTACACTTAAATGAATACAAAACTTTAATTTCAGTTGCTCACAGTCTAAATCAAATACAACATATCCTTGATTGTATAGTCGCTCAAAAAAGTATCCGAACTCTATGGTTGATTACAGAATTCAGAAAAAAATATCTGGCAAAGATTTTTTTTATAAATTAGTGATCTGGCAACCTTCGTGTACTGTAACACGAAGGTTGCCCGAAGGTTGAGTATGCCCGAAGGTTGCAGTACACGAAGGTTGCCTTCGTGTACTGTTCACGAAGATTGCCAGATCCCTAATTTATAAAAAATTGTTGCCAGATATTTTTTTTGAATCCTGTAATCAACTATAGCGTTCGGATGTTTTTTTGAGCGATTGCCAATCCTATCATCAATACATATTTGTCCACTTCTCCATCCAAGGATCAGTTTTTAATTGAGAACAAATTTGGAAAGCTGGCCAAAATAAGGGAGCTTTTCTACTACAAATTTATTGACCACTTGATGACCAGATACAAGCTGTGATATTTATTGACATGTTAACCTTAATCAGAAAGAAACAATAACACGATTTCTTTATGCACCATCAAATCTCCTCAAAAGAAAAAATACAATTTTATCAGTTAAATCTAAGCATTAATTGGTAAAATTAGATTTCCCATTTTGAGCATATTTGAGGACTCCAGTTTTAATAGGAAGAGAAAAAAGTAAAAGAAAAAACAAAGCTTAGAAATCATCTGACTTTATGTAAAAAAAATGTTCGCCTTTGAAAATGATTTTTAATAATATAGGTAATAATATAAATTTTAATAATATAGAAAATACGGTTTTAAATGTGAAACGGTTTTATTCAGCAATTGTATAGCACACGTTTATAATTGTATAGTTATAAAGGTATCACATTGTCGGGGATCTCGAGAGCAAATGAAAGCTTTGAATCAGTTGCCTTGCAACGTTGTTAAGAGAAACGCGATAACAAAGAAAATTTATGACAGTGCATTCGGAAACTGGAGATTTCGTTTACATTGGCTTCAAACAGTTGAGGTAAACAATATTGGGACAGTGTTTTGTTTACATTTTGTAATTGGAATGTATTCATCCTTTATATTATTCTATATTTAACAGGTCTATATTTAATAGAGTAAGCTGTTACAGGATTTAAACAAAGCTTCTGGAGTTAGTATACATATAATGTTACCTAACATTTATAAAAGTAGTGACTTTTAGCTATGAGTGGTAGATGATATTTCTGAACGTTAATAAAGCAAGCCAGTTGCAGCTCACATTGCAAAAATTAAATTTTGCCTTTTTTCGGTAACACTTTTAAAATAGTCCTTTACAAAGTGTGATTTGTTAAGATTTCACAAAACTTTACAGAATGTTTTTTTTACCGTTTACAATAAAAAAGATCAGCGACTCTCTCCTTTTTATATATTTCTTGATAGCAACGACATAGAGTGAGTTGTGACTAGCGTGACTAGGCATACATACACTTAGACAGTTTATATTGCCCATAGGTGAATGACTTATTTTTAACCAAGCAACAGTCTATGAGATCAGTCGAAGCATTAATTCCACAGTCTTATTGTCGCTCCAGCTGCCTTCAGACTACTCTTTTAATTGTCTGCTCTCTATTACCCTTGACACCGATGGGCTTAGAAAGGCCGCCGTCTGTCGATTGGGATGGTAAGCCGTGGTTCCGTATGCGGGAGTGCCATACGCTGTGGACGTTAAAGAATATGTTGGATGGCTTGACGGGAGGTTACCAACTGTCTCCCAACAGCTGTTCCAGTGGTTCCCCCTCCCCCAACCTTCTCTGAGCCTTCGGGGTCCTTGTGACCTGGCCATTTAGCCCATGGTGTGCAAAAAAGTGCCGCTCAGAGGTAAAACAACCCAACCCAAATCTATTCCCCTTAGAGAAATTGAAGGAAGTTCTATGTCATGGTGTATGATCATATTGTATCATAATATGTACTATATATAGACTATCACGCCGGATCTGAAAAAAACATAGTGAGGGAGATCTGAAAAACATACCTTGGGGTTATCATGTGATCCAATCGAGGCGGAAAAAAGGTAAAAGGGAAAGGGGCAAGAGACTAGATTTCCATTGCAGGGTATTATTTTCCTCTTTGTTTCATAGGTTTTTAATAAAAACTTGAAAAATGCGTGAATGTTTATGATAATAATAAGTTTTTGGCCTCCACCACCTTCATTTGAATCCTCAAAAGGGACTATGGCCCACTTACTCCCCCCCCCCTCGCTCCGCCCAGATCCGGACCTTTAGACGATTGTGAACGAGCGATTAATTGAGTGAGTGACAGGGGATCATTCTAATTCTAACTATGATGCAGAAAAAATTGAAATTGTACAAATCTGAAAATTTGCACCTTGGGGTAATCTGGGTCGTGGATCTCGGGAAATATCCTAGATTTGATCTTCGACGTGTCCTTCAAGGATCATGATGGTCACGTAAAGGCCAATAGTACAGATCTGAAACTTTTGCACCTAGGGGTAATCTGGGTCGTGGATCTCGGAATCTTGAGAACCTTGATCTACGACTGCCAGAAATGTAAAAAATTGGTATCTGGGGTTGTTTGGGATTGCAGATCTCGGAAACGTTAGGAAATTTCTTATTCGGTTGTTTCTTCGAAGACAAAGGTTAAACCTAGATCTACCGGTACTGGAAACCTAAAAAATGGTGGTTGGTACTGAACCTTGATTGGAGACAGATGGTATATTTGGTCAGAAATCTGTTTTGGAAACAATTAGTGTGGATGATAAAGAATAAACGGAGATCTTCTCAAGAGTGTAGAGCAATCGATGGGAACGAAGTAGGGGACTTTGGTAAGATATTGCAGTTGGATAGGTTCCAGGTTTATTCCTTGAATCATTTATAGACACGAAGTTAACGATATGAACAAGGAAGTCGACTTAATATTATTGGACTCTCTTCGTGTGGAAAGAAATGTTTCCCCCCTTTGTGAAATTTACATTTTGGGTTGGATTTTTTACCTCTGAGCGGCACTTTTTTGCACACAATAGGCTAACTGGCTAAATGGCAAGGACTATGAAGGCTCAGAGAAGGTTGGGGGCGGAGAATTACTGAACCTTGATTGGAGACAGATGGTAGTCTCCAGTCAAGGCCATCCAGCATGTTCTTTAACGTGCACAGAGTATGACTCTTCCGCACACTAGACCACGTCTTAATGTTCCATCCGACGGACGGCGGCCTTTCCAAGCCCATCGGTGTCCCCTGCTAACCGACAGTAGGGCGGGGGAGTTTTGCAGAGATAAATCTCAACGCTGGCCCATCTGGGATCCGAACCTGGGAATTGTAGATTACGAGCCTGACGCAGTACCGACTGAGCTACCACCCGACCCACAATGAACAAAGATGTTTGCGGTGTTGTTTCTTACTGAGCAGGAATAACGTATGCCGCTTTGGTTGCTGAGAATGAACTTTCTACTATCAGTTATCGATTTCCTCCTTCTTGAGTATATGAACCGTATGCCAATATGATATATACATAAATACTCCACTACTGGTGGTGTGAAAATAACAGAGTTGTCAAGAAAAAATATGTTCTTCAATTAACTTTCTGTCCTACATGCTGTAATATAACCAAATGTATAGGAAAGTATGGCTATGTATGTAGAGAGATGCGCTCCGACCGCTAAAGGCGTACTGAAACTCACGGCGTAGTGGAGTTTTGTAAAGGGTCACGGCTGAATACCACATGGGGGAGAATCGCCAGAGAGGAGGGGAGAGTCTTTCGCTTCTCCTCCTTTAACGTTCCTCTACTACATCATGTGACTTAACACTGAACTCATTCACCTAACTTTTTTTTATCACACTGTCGTTTTAAGCATACACTATATACTGCCTTGTCAAATTATTACGGTCAGCTTTCTTATACTGTCAGATCCTTTTTCGTCACGCATTTGCCACGTTTGGCGGATGTTTTTCGTGACCATTTCCATTCTTCATACACTTGGAATATTCTGCCTCGTGATTTTCCACCGAGTTCCATTACCTCCATTGCGATGCTCCTGCCCATTCTGCTCCAATACAATGAGCCCTTTTAGAAATCAGTCAGATAAGTTTTTTTACCCATGTCGCACCTTGCTTTTTACCTTTTTTAATAATCATTCCCCCGTGCTGAAAGTTAGTCTTATAAAGCCTGCTATTCTCGGACAGAAAAATATAGTTCAGAAAAAGTTAGATAGTTAATAGGATAGTCTAAGATGGCGAGTAGAAAAGCAATAAGAAAATAATTTAGAAATAATATATAATTGTATTTGAGCTCTTGGTCTTCTTTCATTTCTATTTCTTCTGGTAGTTTTGGTTCTTTGCAATTATTATATGTGCATTGCTCTTTTAATTTTCATCAGAGTATCTTTGAGTAGAACGATTCTTTTGGATTTGTTAAATGATTCCTCGTACGTCATAATTTTGTAGTCATTCAGAAGTTTTGTTGTTTGATCTCTTTGGGAAGTCACTTTAGCAGAGCCCTTCTTTATTTTTTTTTCAAGTGGGATTGTTCTAATATTTTGTATAATGCTGTGTCTTTCTCTTATATCTATATATACATATTAGTTTAGATTTTTGCATGGGGTTTTGGGTTTATTTCGAAAGTTTTTTTTTTTGCTTTTTTAAAGTTATAAGATTTTTTCTTTTCTTTTTGTTTGCTAGGGTATTTTTTCTATAGGCAACTAGAGTATTTCTCGTTGTCCTCATATATTCTGGATGTTGGTTTCGTATAGCCAGCAAAGTCGTATGCTTCAGGGGTTGAAGGGTTTAATAGCTTGAGAAGTATACTTTTGGAGTTCTGAACTCCCTTTGCCTTTACGTCATTTGCAGGACTCCGTGCTGATATAGACTACTTATGTGAGTAAGAAAGTTTTGCATACAGTAAAACTTTCTTATTGTGATAGTATGTTTCATGCTAGTACATGCATAGTAGGAAATCCGGCATTCCATCCTCCCCTGAAAATGCTACTAAGGGTAATGGTGGTCAAAATGTTTTAAACTCGTGCATCTTTCTCTGAATCCGAGCCTGGGAATGATCATAAATCATAACAATTTATCCAGGCAGCGAGTATATATCCTTCTTCATATATATATTTAAATTTCAGCAAATGATGCATTTGATTAATGTTCTTATTTATTAATGTACTCATTTTATAATTAATTGATAATTGCTATTCAAGGTTTACAACTTAGTCAATGCACACATTAATTATCACTCTAAAATTAAGGCGACAAGAAAACGAAGATAATTTATTATGCTGTCGCTTTAAACATCTTTACCAGCAAATATTTATCTTCAGAATGTCATCAAAGTAATATTTCATCGTAAAGATGAAAGGAAAAAACCACCAAATAACTCATCTTAGAATAACTTAAACATTTTGCTATAAATAGTACCTTTTGCATTGCTAATGTCCTTAAAGAGATAAAAAAACGATTTTTAAAAACTACCTTACTAATGCTAGCAACGCCAGATGGTGCCAGATGCTTCTTGACACATTATGCAGCTTGTAAAATTCTCTTTCAATTGATCGTTAAGTTCATCAGCATTAGTGTGCTATTTTTTTTTACGTTCATCGTATCATTCGCACATTATTTTTTCCCTCTGGATCTTAGATAATAATGAAAAAAAGGAGCAATTAAACTGAAATCAGCTCTGGGTGTTGCCAGAGGGTATTTGAAAGTCAGATATTGAATCCGTCGTTCCCACCTTTCGCTTCCAGCTAAGTTTGATAAAAATTCGCTTTCATTCCGTTGAAGTAAAATGAAACTGTTTATGCACTGTTACATTTATTGGGGTTTCGTTCCTTTTTAAATAGGTTTGATCTAAGAAACACAAAACAGATGATCATAAAAAAAATTTGCTTCTTCCGTCCATCATTTCTGCATACTCTTCATAAGAAATTCTTCTCACACTGTTTGTAATCTTTCTCGGCTTTTTATATGCAGCTTCCAGGTTCGAGTCACAGCTGTGCCTGTGTTTGGGACTTTTTCCACTAACTCCGTTCTGCTATCGGTGAGAAACGATGGTGTGGTGAGTAATGGTAAGGCACGATGCAGATTCTTTCTTCAAATCATGTGTAATTACATATGCGGACTGAACTGCGCCAAATGTTGTGTTGGGCCAGATGACAAACGATTAACCACTTTAAGTAGAGGAAAATCAATTAGTCCCTTAATTACATTCACCTTTATTTCGATGAAATCACAGGTTTGTGGGTTGTTACACCCGTACCGACATATGCCTCAGACTTGCTGCGCCAAGTGATGTGTAGAAAAGTGTTCAACAATTTAAGCTCGAGAATAGTATATGAACGAAACAGTTTATTTACATTTATGTACAATTTCGTGCTGGGGATGCGCTCGATTCCGTGGGTCTTTGCTGCTTTGCTGCTGCATACAAACATGCAATTATGTGGAGATCTGTGATTTGTAGATTCTCGCTTTACCGACCTGAAACTCGGCGAAAGGATATTCAATCCTTGCCTTCAACCTGGTTCATATAGAACCGCATCTCAGTTCAAACAGAACTGAACACTGGTTCACACAGAACAGTATCTTGGTTCACACAGAACAGAACCCTCTCCTTAAGGGTTTTGTTTTTGAGCAAGAGCGGCGTCCCTTTAGGCGTGATTAAACGTCCTTCCAGTTTGACAGCGACGCTCAGACTCCTGTTCATTATTGCTGCGCTTGTCTCCGTGCTAGCACTCGTGCCAGAGGCTAGTCGTAAAAGTACTTTTCGACTTGTGAGCTTGTGCAGTCAACCAACTCAAACCCGAAAACAACAGCTCATGAGGTACATCCCCAATCAGCACTTCCAAAAACACACTTAATGTAGATATATATATTTACAACAACAAAATACAAGAACAAACAATAATAAATAAAAATAGAGAGACATAACTGGTGGACTTGGAAAAACCGTCGTCCGTCGTATGGGACGTTAAGCAATGGCTCAGTGTGTCGAAGAGTAATATTCTGTGCACTTTATAGAACACACTGAATGGCCTTGATGAAGACTTCTATTTGTCACTTAACAACTGTTCAGTGGATCCCCTTTCTCAGCCTTCTATTAACCTTTGGAGTCCTTGTTACGGGGCCATTTAACCTGTGTGCAAAAAAGTCTCCCAGAGAAGAAAACACCCAACCCTCTTCTCTCTACATAAGTTCTGATAAAACGAAAGTTAAATTTCCTCTGCGTTAAAACCATTATAATTGAACGGTCGAACCTATGAAAATAGCCAGTTTATTAAATTAGTTTCAGTTGAGAGCAGCAAGAGTTCGTTTGTATAACTTGTTGGAAAAATATTTCATTTTCACGCCCAGAACTTGGAAAATTTAAACTAAGTGGTATTGAAGTGAGTATTGGAACGAAATGGTCCTGAGGAAAGGGACCCACTGAACAGCTATTAAGAGACAGAAGGAAACGTGCCATCAAGACTATCTAACCTATTCTCTAAAAAGTGCATATTGCCTTTCCGAGTCCATCGGTATCTCTTTTCACCGAAGTCATGGGGAGAATTAGCGGAATTGAATCTGAACACTGGCACAGTAGGAACTCTAACCTGGGCACTTCAGTTTACGAGCTTGCTGTTAGGAGACAGATAATAACCTCCCGTCAAAGTATAAAGCTTGATTTTTTTAAGGTGCACAGATATGGCTCTCTTCCATAAGGGTCTGCAACTTAACATCCCATCCGACATTAAGTTGCAGAATTAACGTCCCATTTGATGATAAGTCCTTAGGTCTTCTGACATAGCCACCGATAGGCAACCTTTCTAAGCTCATCGGTGTATCCTTTCGTACTAGGGCAGGGGTTAATGGAGATAAATCTCAACGCTGCAGTTGGGACTCGAACCCAAGAACTGCAGATTACGAGCCAATCCCTGTTCCTCTGATTCAATGTATTAGTTTAACTGAAGGTTAAAATATGATATTTTGGTAAAATCTGACTAGGTGATGTACAAATATAGTAACTAAGAATTATTAAATCAGTTTTTGCATAGTTTAT
This sequence comes from Ryuthela nishihirai, assembly GCA_038380435.1. Classification (NCBI taxonomy): domain Eukaryota; kingdom Metazoa; phylum Arthropoda; class Arachnida; order Araneae; family Heptathelidae; genus Ryuthela; species Ryuthela nishihirai. The sequence goes on along the minus strand of JAWZYU010000018.1, from coordinate 38,028,661 downwards.
GTTAAAATTAAATATATCTAAGTTGTTCTGCAGACATAGTAATATCATACAAAGAAAAATTTTTGAATGCCAGTTACTCGTAGAAATGACAAAACTCATTTGCTTTCGATAATACGTTACCAGTTAATACACGTATATAAACGATTGTGAATGATTGAAGGTTGACTAAAGGTTGACTCAAGGGATTACGCTAATTCTAACTATTATGAAGAAATTTTAGAGTTCTGAAAATTTGAACCTAGGGATAATCCAGGTCGTATATCTCTGGAAAAATCCGAAATTTGACCTCCGACGTGTCCTTTAGCAGAGGTCAAAAAATGACCTACAAGTGCTAGAAATGTGAAAATTGGGGCTTCGGGGAGTTTTGGGTTGCAGAAGTCGTAAACGTTACAAAATTTCAAATCTGGATGGTCCTTCGAGGTCAAAGGTCAAATTCAGATCTGTCAGTGCTAGAGAGTTAAAAATTGGTTCATGGGAGTATTTTGAGCCAAAGATCTTAGAAATGTTGAGAAGTTTTTGATGAGACTAGTCCTTAGAGGGCATAGGTCAAATATGGATCAACTGGTGTTAGAGATCTATAAATTGGTGCCTTGGGTTATTTTGAGTTGTAGATCGCAGAAGTTATGCCAAATTTTGGATGCGATGGGTCCTTTGAGGCCAAAGGTAAAATTCGGTATACTGGTACATCATCATCATCATCATCATCCTCAAGCAGCCATGGGCTACGGAGGTCCAACCAGACCGTGCAATTTAGTTCTCCAAGCAAGTCTATCCTGAGCTACATCTACTGCATCTGGCCACTGCACACCAATTCTAACAAGGTCCTGTTTGACATTGTCTGCCCACCGCATCCTAGGTCTCCCCTTCTTTCTGAGGCCTTTAAGCGCATTGTTCATAACCCTATTCGCCAATCTATAATTATTCATACGGGCAACATGGCCAAACCAACACAGTCTCTCTCTGCACAATATGCTGCTTAAAGGAGGTTGCAAACTCCTTTGCCTAATCTCATCATTAGTTACAAAGTTGAACCACCTAATGCCCAAGATACTGCGTAAGCATCTGGAATCAAAAGCATCTAGTTTCCTGTTATCTTCTTTACAAAGTGTCCAAGTTTCACTACCATAACTAACCCTAGAAAGAACCAAACTATTATACAGTCTAATTTTAGTCTTTAGGTGTATACGCCTATTTCTCCACACTCTCCATAGGTTCTTAAAAGTCCCGGCAGCAATCCGATAATAACAGACGAATGTCTGTTAATCTCATGCCGCACATCACCATTATCTGTTACATAGCTCCCAAGATAATTAAACTGTGACACCTGCTCAAGACTGCAACCATTCAGATTAACTGAATCACAGCCTGCCTGACCAATTTTCATCACTTTAGTTTTCTCTCTGTTTATAACCAAACCTACTCTACTACCAGTCTCATCAACAGCTCGAATGAAAGAGTTCATCTCATCAACATCATTTGCCAAAAGGGCTAAATCATCAGCATAATCTAAATCAGAAATTTTCGTATCTCCAGCCCATTTAATGTCAAAATCTTTCCCTTGAAGTGAATTTCGCATAACATAATCAATAACCAAGCTAAAGAGAAAAGGAGACCAAATGCACCCTTGTCGAACACCAGAAGTAATGCTAAACCAATTGCTACAAGCCTTACCAACTCTCACACACGACTCAGTGTTATTATAGAGAGCTTTCATAATGTTAACTAACTTGTCTGGTATACCATATGATTTCACAATCAACCACAAATTATGACGATCAACAGAGTCGAAAGCCTTTTTGAAATCAACAAAGCTAGCAAACAAAGGTTTCTGAAACTCTAAATAAATAAAAAATAAATACCCCCTGAAGCAGCTGCTTGACCACAGAAGTCTGAACAGGAGCCTGTCAGTTTATATGCCACAGTTGAGGGTCTGAGAGGATGCCAGGACCTCAGCAGAAAAACGATACATACATCCATGCCTTACCCGGGGCTCGAACCCAGGTCCCTTAGATCAGTAGCCAAGCGCGCTAACCACTCGGCCATGGGACGGATAAACATTTCTTAAGAATCTGCCTAAGTGAAAATATCTGATCCACATATTCCCTACCACTTCTGAATCCACATTGCTCATCACGCAATTGACTGTCAACCAGATTCTTTATTCTATTAAGCACAATCATGGAAAGAACTTTACCTGGAACAGAGAGTAGGCTGATACCCCTATAGTTATCACAAGAACTGCGATCACCTTTTTTGAAAATAGGGATAACAGTAGCTCTGGTAAAATCCTTAGGAACCATGCCTTTATGATAAAAGATATTCAGAATTTCAGTCATCCAAGTGGTAACCGAAACATTCCCAGCTCTAAGCATTTCCGTAATAATTTCATCTACCCCTGGGGATTTATGAATTTTTAGTTTAGAAACAGGCAAAATAACTTCAGATTGTGTTATAGGGCCAACATTAAAGCCACCAATGCATCTATCATCATTGCAAACAATGGGAGTAGAACTAACTACATTGTTTAGAACATCACTGAAATGCTCAGCCCACCTAGCCATGACAGAATCCTCACCTTCTATAACCTTACCTTGTTTATCCTTCAATCCTTGTATACCTGTCCGTTTTCTACCACACAAAACATTAACTACCTGGTACAGCTCTCTGCTGTTGTGCTGTCTAACTGCTTCCTCGGCTTTGTCAGCCAAACCATCAAGCCAAAGATTCTTATCAGCAGCTAACTGATCCTTTACAAGTTTATTAAGGTCTCTGTAATGCTTTCTATTAGGACTAGTAGGGTATTGATTAAGGGCATTTCTGCAGTTCTTTCTTTCCGAAATAAGCTCAAGTGCCTTATCACTCAGATAATTTTGCCTCTTCTGCTCCTTTTTTCCAAAAAGAGTACTGTTAGTGTCCAAAAAAGCCTGTTTAAAATGATCCCATTCTTCCTCAACTTCAGTAGTAAGCAAACCATGACTGTCATAATGACTAAGTAACCTATCATGGTAATCTTTGGCTATAACTGGATCTTTCAGAGCTTCAGTATTAAAAGTAAATTTTTTAACCCTAGCACAACACTTTTTAAGTTTAAGTTGCAACACACTTTTAACAAGGTAATGGTCAGATCCAATTTCAGCTCCCCTATATGCCTTGGTATTCCTAACCGAACTAGCCCATTTGCTGTTAATTAATATGTAATCAATCATATTCTTATGCAGCCCATCAGATGAAACCCATGTGTACTTATGTATGTCAAGGTGTTTGTAATAAGTGTAAGTTATTCTGAATCCATTGAGTTTACTTACCTGTAGGAGACGTTGCCCATTGCCATTGCAGCTACCAATACCAAAAGGGCCTATTACTCCTCCCCAGAGGTCAGAGTCAGTACTAACTTTGACATTGAAGTCACCAAGATAAGGGTAATATCTCCTTTCTTGACAGAATTCAAAATATCCTGAAGTTGTTCATAAACCTATCCTTCTCATCCTCATCGGCATCCTCAGTGGGGGCATAACAGCAGATAACATTCAAGTCTTTAACGCTTGTCTGAAATTTTGCTGTAAGAAACCTTTCATTAATGCACTCATATCCTAGAAGAGCATCGCTAGCATGTCTGCTGAGAAGCAGACCCACGCCTTGGTGATGCTTATTGTCGTCCCTCCCTGAAAAGAGAAATTTAAGATTATTTTTAAGAATCTGACCTTTATCTGTCCATCTGGTCTCTTGCAAGCCGAGGATATCTAAATTATAACGGTGGAATTCTTGTGTGAGGACATCAAGAGAAAAAGCTCTGTGCAGAGTCCTCACATTCCAACTACCTATGGAGAGAAAATGGTTAGTGGGATGTTTAAAGAAACTATGTTTATTGAGAGAGGGAATGCCGACAATATCAAGCAGCCCCCTAATCGCAGACATGGGGCAAAGACCCGTTCCCCCACTACTAAAGGCTGAAGCCATCTACACTGGAAGACTTCCTCCAATGTAGAATTTGACGATGCCAATAGAAGCAAAGAGTTCAGGTGCCTGCGATGACTTCTGCTCAGGATTATCCACTAGCTGATAAACATATCCTGTGAATCTATTCACTTGGGGCTGTCAACCCACAAACAAACAGAAAACACAGCGGAAGATTTTCCCTCCACAGAAGCCCACCATTGCAGCAAAATCAGGATCCATAATCAAGCTCAGAGCCATATATCTGTCCAGTCCAGTAGGTTTATATGGCCAGCACCAGGACCCTGTGTGGTTGACCACTCCTCAGCAGGGTAAAAAAAAAAGAAAAGTAGCTACAGTTGTCCAGATCAGTAGGCCACACTAATCTGGCAGCCCTCCCCTTCCGTTCACTTCCACAAGAGAGTATCTCTTTTGAAAGTTACTAACGGTCCGCACCACGAGAAGGCGGGGTCGGACATTAGATGCTAATCCTGGCCGGTTCTATGCATCATAACAGGGGATTGATGCATAGCTCTCCTTCCAGTGACTAACTAGCTACCATTTACAGATACTGGTACTGGAGAGGTAAAATTCGATGTACCGGTATTGGAGAGGTAAAATTCGATATACTGGTGCTGAATAACTAACATTTTGTGAATAGAGCTATTTCAGGCAATAAAACTCAGAAATAAGGGGAATTTTCAGATCCGGTGTAGCATTCAAGATCAAATAAAGGCCAGAATGATAGGTTAGAATTCAAGAGGTGCGAAGCCACCGACTAATTTTTAGTATGAAATGCACTTTATCATCATTTCACGAGAACTTGTAAGTTGATATTTTCTTGAATGAGAGTTCGCATTTGCTTTTCGGATGTTTTTTTTTTCAAATCCGTGAGCTAAAGCATTTACTCTGATAGTACTTTCCATCGTGAAACTGCCTTTTAGATACAAATGGTATAGCTAGCCTGTTTCAAATTTTACCAAGTTACAGTAGGATTAGGTCTATAAAACCAAAAAGCAAACTATCAAAAAGCTAATTTTTTTCCTTTTGTTCCAGTATAGTTTCCAACTAGATATTCTTCACAAACCAACCATGAAACTTTAACAAAATGTAGCTTTGTATTAGAGTAATCTTGTTCGTATTTCTTAAAAAAATATCCTTAAAAATATTTAGAATTGATAAACATAACAGAATGATGTATCTAAATGATATAAGAATTATTCATTTCAAGAATTTTTGCTTTGATGTATACAACAGGCAAAAATTAATTTTCTTTTAAATAAATATAAGTAGGTTTCTAACGTTTCGTATAAAATTTAGTTTTGCCTACAGATAAATAACCTTGAAATATTTTTAAACGAGTTTTTTTTTAATAAAGAATTACAGATGTGATAAAACTTTTTAACTTAAATACGTTCAAGAAGAAAAAAATATTTTGAAATCAAAAATTGAAAAGACAGGCTAAATGTTTCAGTAATATAGAGTCCATGAATGTCTGAAATAATGTAGTTCCAAGACAAGAATTAAAAACATTATACGCAATGTAATTAATGAGAGAAAGATTTAAATTTGAATTTCAGTTTGAAAGCTTTCTTTATTTAGGATTAAGGGATTGACATAAAAGCTATCATTGATGAGACGCAAGCAGGTATATTAAATTAAAGTTGGAGAAAGTTTGCAATGCAGAAAGCATTCTCCAATATATTTCTTGCTTGATGTGCAAAAAAAAATTTCTTGCTTAATGCGCAAAAAAATATATTTCTTTCTTAATGGGAAAAAAATATATTCCCGTACTATTATAACGTGAGGTCTGTAGGGATATTTATACCACAGTGTGCCATCTCCAAGATTTTAACAATAGACTGCTGTGTACAGTTTTTAAAGCATTTCAGACTGTGTATTTTTTTATTTTTCTATAACAAAAACACAACAAACGTAAGGGTAAAAGAGCCTATTAGAATAGCCAAAACAGACCAAAAACAAAAAAAAATTACCCTTTCTATGGTCCCAAAGTATAGGTTCCATTGCACAGGTAATGAATCCTTCTTCCGCAATATTTAAAAAGCCCCCAAAATAAATAAAGCTATTTGCTAAGTAATTTATTGACTAAATTATTTTTATCTGTGTTTGTTATTTTTTTTATTTTTTGAAACCTTAGTCTTTTCAGATGATTTTGGATAACGTGGATAACTTTAAATATTCCCTGCTTTACTTGCTTTGTTTTGGAGGCTTTTTAAATAAAACGGGTAATGGATTCCTTGCCTGCATTGATGTGTTTGATGGAATTGACACTACGAAAGGTTTATTTGGTCAGTTTTTACTATATTCTGATAGTCCCTTTTAGACTTACGTTTTGCTATGTTTTGGTGGTTGAATGCCAAATTGCCTCTTATCATGCTTATTTATCACTTAGTTTTTCGATATTTTTTTCTTGCAGATTGGAAAAATGGTCAAACTATAACCATTTTGCTGTAGACTATAAATAATTCTGTAGACCTCCATGCTATAGTAGTGTAACCCACGAACTCTCAAAAACCGTCAAATTCATTTGCATCAGCCAAGACTGTAAGTGTGTATGTATGAGAAGGTTGGGGAGGGTGATACCCTCCTTTGATCGCTTCAATAACAAACACTGGTTTCCATAAATTAAGGAAAAATGAGAGAAATCGCGATAAATCGCCACACAATTGTGCGTTCTTCACCAAACTTGTTCATGTAACCAGTAAAGTAATGCCGAGTGATCATATCGTATGCAAATTAGTCTAGGTTGCGTCAATTTCCTTAATCGGATAGTGGCATAAAAACGGGTAATTTGGAGTGGATCGTTATTTTATGCTGTAAATATGAGTAAAGAAATTTGAAATCATTTTCTAGGAATGACCTCGAGACATCATAGTCAGTCAGACGTGGCACGATGACTGAATGTGAGTCGTTCTGTATTCCATAGACTGTGGAATCAGTTTCTTAGCTCAGATTCCGCGTCTCGGAGGTTTAGCCGAGGAAGGACTAGAGTTGCGACCGCTGTACAAGACAGATATCTGCGATTAACAGCACGAAGGTGCAGAACGTCTACTCCCTTTCAGCTACGATCCTCTCTTGCAGCAGCCACTGGGAAGGTTGTATCAGCTTCTACTCTGCGTAGAAGGCTTCATGGGGGAGGTCTGTACGTTAGAAGACCAGTAATTTGTATACTCCTCACGTCACGTCAGAGGAGAGAGCGGTTGAATTGGACTCTCACGCATGTTAACTGAACAGAAGAGCAATGGAGGTTCGTATTCTTCACAGATGAGGACAGATATTGCTCGTAGAGTGATTCCGGACATTGTTTAGTATAGAGAGAAAGAGGTACCCACTACTATCCCAGTAACATCCGTCAAAGAGACAGTTACGGCGGAGGTAGTGTGTGCGTATGGGGTGGCATTTCCTTAAGTGGACTCACAGACCTCTATGAGTTGACGCGTGGAAACCACAGTGCTCAATGGCTCATATTGTCGAGATGACATCCTGGACCCTTATGTACGTCCTTACGGTGGTGCAATAGGTGAAACATTCATCTTACAAGACGATAACGCTCGTCCACACAGAGCTCGACTACTGGAACAATACCTTCAAGAGGAGACATGCGCATGGAGTGGCCAGTTCGATATCCCAACCAAATTTCCGATTGAGCATGTGTGCGAATATCTAGGGAGACGTGTTGCTGCCCTCAACACTCTACCTGAAACAAAGGGGAACTTATTACTGCTTTAAAGAAACAACGGTCTTTACTCCCTATCTGATTCACATCATAAACAGTATGGAACATCGCTGTCGTGCCTGCATTGCTGTATGGGGTGACCACACTCCTTATTAAAGAACTTTGACCATTGCATTCAGACACCTCATTTTTGGACAAGTTCCTGTAAGTGTTATTTTTCTACGAAAAATGTTTCTATTGTAAAATATTTTATGTTATTCTGAAGCTAGCATTGTAATTCATATTTTCATGAAATTTCATTAAAATCATTCATATAGTTTTTTTGTTTATCATAATTTTTCTGAACTTTCTTTAATTTATGGAAATTAGTGTATTTTCGTAGTTCCCGAAACTGAAAGAATTAAGCAGGTCAAACTCAAATATTAATCAAATATATCATCAATGAATTTTAATTCTCATTAATATTGAGAATAAAAGATGGCTTTATGTTTTGGCACTGGGAAAAAATATTAATATATTTGAGTAGACTTAAGTAGCCTATCAGACAGTGGCTTGAGTATTACTGAATTATAATCTCAAGGAGACATAGATTATACATAAATCTTCTGTTCGTTAATCAGATTCTGGGGAGATTACAGCTGACCTATATGACCATGTTAGAATTGATCTGTATGATCATGTTAGAATTGACCTGCAGCAGCCAAATGTAATAGCTGAAGCTCATGATAGATATATTTGGTAAATTACAATAGAGAGTAATTGGATCTCCTTAGCCCATGGCTTTTCGAGAATTATGTACATATGTATGAGCTTCATTAAAAATGAATGCTTGAGTATTATATATATGAGCTACATTTAAAAGATTTAAACATTTTAGCAATTGGATCTAAAGGTAAAGAATAACAGTTTAGTGGACAATCTGCAAGTTAACAGCAGCTAACATCTTTTCGAGAGTGACAGGTTAGCTAGAAATATCTCCCGAGAAGTAAGTTTAACAACATCTCGTCGAAAATGCAAACAGTTAAAAAAACAGTTGTACAGTTGTACTAAAATCTCGTCGAAAATGCAAACAGTTAAAAAAACAGTTGTACAGTTGTACTAAAATCTCGTCGAAAATGCAAAGAGTAACATCAAGCCTAAAAACCTTTGGACTGACATCTCGTCGAAAATGCAGTGAATAACATCAAAACTAAAAAACAGTTGCACTAGCATCTCGTTGAAAATGTAAAGAGTAACCTCCAGACTAAAAAATAGTTGGAGTCATCATTGAAGCAAGATAGGAGTATCATCCATAATGGAGGGGATGGAACTCATTGAAAAGTCATGGGCACAATATCCCAAGTATATGAAGAATGGCAACGGTCTCAAAAAACGTCTTCCAATCGTGACAAACGAGGAAGAAAAAGGCTCTGGCAGTATAAGCATAAATAAGATAGATATTCGTAATAACATAACTAGGCAGTATATAAAGTATGCATAAAATGACAATTTGATAAAAAAAATTAGGCGAACGAGTTCTAAGTTCTTCTAGAACGAGAACTAAGTAGATATCAGTATTGAGTAAAGTGGTGCAGTAATGTTAAAGGAGGAGACTGAAAGACTTGCACCCCACTGCGGAGGTTCTCCCCCATGTAGATATTCAGCCATGACCCTTTATGAAACTTCGCTAAGGCGCGTTCGTCGAAAATATAAAATTTTGACCAGCGGGCCAACACTAAAGTTAGTTTTAAGTTTGGTAAAATAGCTACAAAGAAAAGGCGGCTTGTGTAAATTAGAACACTTGGAACACTGTCCTACCAAAAAAAAATGAATTAATTAACGAATTTTAAATCTAATGTTCATAATTTGTCTTATCTAAATCAACATAATATTATTTATCCTATGATCATTGTTTGCTATGTAATTAGACAATCGCACCATTTACTTTGTGAATCAGTGCCATATCGTCAACTTTAGTTTATATAATGCAAATTTCTCCATTAATCCTAAACATCCTAAAATACTACAGCGATTAACTGCAGGAGGTGGGCCGTGCTATTTGATTGGCTGATTCAACCAAAGGAAACCAATAGTCGAAGATCTTATTACTTAGCAAAAATCTTCGTTTGATTCTGTCAGGCTAAGTTTTCCTAACAAGATGTGTCTGAATTCGGTTGCCAATATTCTATTTTACTATGGAAGTTTATTGATATACGAACAGTGTAAAATGAGCATTAAATATGAAAATGCAAAATATGTTTAGCATTTTGTCTACAAGGGAATACTAATAATACATTTTAACAAATGTATGTGCAGCAATTCTTAGATCAGTCAACTAAGTGCATTTTATTTTCCGAATTGCATCTCAAAGGTCTTCGATTCGATACCAGCTGCTCTAATAATAGCTTTTTTTTTCTTCCACATTTGTTTTCATACTTCATTTTATTACAGTATCACTCCAACTTCCGACATTCGTATTCACCCTCCGACTGCAATGAATGGTAATTTGAAATTAACTGTCGCTTTTTATTATTATCCAAGGGCAAAATGGGGAGGAAAAACCGATGATTGACTTATGCCTCAATAATCGACTGAAAATGAATGTAATGAGTATTCCTTTATACAATTCATTGCAAAATAAATTAATATCTGTAATTAAATATATGTATATATAATAAACTAATACTGTATTAAAAAAAATATATAAAATAAATTAATATCTGCAATTGTATATATATAATAAATTAATATCTGTAATTAAATATACATATATAATAAATTAATATATGTAATTAAATATATATATATATAATAAATTAATATGTAAATTAAATATAACCAAAATAGACAACTGCTCAAATAATAATTTACTAGGAGTAATTCAGTTTAAAATAAAAAAATATCTAAATTTATGATCAGAAAGAATTTTTTTAAAAGTAAATCTATAATATTAGACATATTTTTAACGAATAATGTTTCAAAATACCACTAGATTGGGGAAGAAAAATGCATATATATATATAGGAAATTATTACATAATACAGAGGACTTATACAGGGGACAAAATACTAAATTGGAGTAGAAAAGACAAGAGCGCTTTTCCGAATTTTGTCTTTTTTTTCCAGAATTTTTTTGCTAAATAATGCGTTTTGAGAATATATGAAAGAACAGAATGTATGTATTAGAAAAATCTTTTCAATCTAATTCGGTTCAACTGAATACCAGACATCTTCCCAAAAATATTTCCTTCATCGAGGATTTATCTGTGATAGACAAAGTGCCCACTAAATGTTTTACTCACAAACTATCACTGCATTTACATATTTGGTGTCCTCAAAAAGATAAAGAAGGAATTAATTTTGTACCACTTTTTTTTTGATCCCACTGGATTCATTCGGATTTTTTACACATCACTCAGCTCATTACATTCCTTTTCAGTCGATTATTAAGTCATGAATTAATTATCGGTCGGCCATTTTTTCTCCATCTTGCACTTGGGAAATAATAAAAAATGACAGTTAATTTCGAATTACCATTGATTGTATTCGGAGGGAAAATTCGAATGTCAGAAGTTGATTTTTATAGTTAGCAGCTTTCATTTCAAAATATTAAAAAGAAAACGAATAGCCTGGTTCGTTTTTTTTATTATCTACACATTGGTGCGCGTGATCGAATGTTGGTCAGATGAAGATAATGTTCATTTGAATGAAAATAAAGTTAATTAAACTATAGCTTATTTGATTTTTTTTTCTTTTAAATTTTAACAGGAATGATCCAAGTCTTTTTTTAAACTTAGATGAATCTGAACCCTGAATGTTTAGTCGGTAAATAAGACGGACCTCCAAGAATATCGATAACTAGATTTCTAGATTATCACACCGACCTCTCTCTGACCTTGAATGTGAAAACAGATCTCCAGTTTCTTAACATTTCTCAGATCTACGATATGAAATATCTTTATGAACCGAAGTTTAACGCCTTTAGCACTGGTATATTAAAATTTTATAATAATATAATAATAATTAATGATAAATTATAATAATCAAATATGTAAATACCAAATATGTAAATGCAGTGATAATCTCGAATGACCCCATTCGATCGAATTTTTCAAAAAATTTCTGAGATCTAACTCGAAATACCTTTAGTCATCAAGCCTTAAATTTCTATTACCAGTAAATAAAAATTTACCTTTGACTTCGAAAGGCCTATCGCATTCCAAACCGCAAAGTTTCTGCGATCTGTGGCCCGAAATACCATCAGGCAAAATTTTTTTGGTTCTATACATCAGGTAGATATAAATTTGAACTTTGACCTCGAAGGTTCTTCCAGTTCCGAAATTTCGTAACTTTCCGAGAACTAAACCCGAAAGATTCCAAGACACCAATTTCCCTCTCTAACACTTGCAGATCAGATTTCGATCTCTACGTGACCTATATTTGGCCTTGAAGAACATTTCGGAGATTAAATTTCGTTTTTCTACCGATATAGGGAAGAAAACTCAGTTTATTCCTAGGTGCAAATATTCGGAGCTCTACAATTTCCGCATCGTAGAATTAGCGCGATTCTCTCTCAGTTAGTCTGTCAATCAGTCACAATCTATCTATCTATATAATATGTTTAGATTTCGGGAGGGGATAGCAGCTCAGTCTGTAGCGCGCCAGGCAGTAATATACTGTTCCCAGGTTCGAGTCTGAATTGCGTCTGCATTAAGATTTATCTCTACTAAACCTACTCTTCCAAAAGGGACAACTATGAGAAGGAAAGGTCAACATCTGTTGGATGAGACGTTGAGCCTCACATCTGTTTGCAGGAGAAATACATAACAGGCTCCCGTCTCCTAAAAGCTGTCTAGCTGGTTCCCTTCCCTTATCCAATTCTGAACACTTTCGGTCCTTGTGACTTGATCATTTAGCCATTGCCGGATTAATCAATTCTGTGCCTAGGACACTTAATGATTTTTATCCTCCTTAATATTACCAGAAATGAAACATAAATGAATTAATAAAGAAGAGCACAGATTTTATATCATCTTTCTTTGAATATAATATTAGTGTAACCTTTTTAAAATTTTGGACTGGTTCAAAAATTATGTTTTTTATTTAAAATGTTAGGTATTAATAGTAAAAGGGAGCACCTTGATTCCTCCCAAATCTGTCCCTACATTTAGCCTAATGTGTTCACAAAAGTATCGCTCAGAGGTAAAAAAATCTAACTGCTTAGCTTTAGTATCCTTGAGTATCTTTAAATATATTTTTAAAATTATAAAAACACATTGAAGTATAGGTACTGTGAGAATTCGTAGACCCCACATGGATTGCGGTCCTCAGCCTAAAAACCTCTGATCAAAATTAGAAAAAAAATCACAACGTGGGTAAAAAGTTTTCTATCGTTACTTATCATCCTCACTTCTTGTCGTTCGTCGTGCACTTCGTGATTCTTTCCTTTCTCTATAAACAAAAACTATAAATCTAACGACTTTTTCACCCATCTTAAGAAGACTTCAACTGATATGACGATAATAACCATTCAACTCTTTTATTTCTCGAAAGATGTATGACTTCATCTGTGTGCCTACAAAGCGATGTTCTTCATTAATGTTATAAATGAAATTTTTGAAAATGACTTTTGACGAAATTGAAATCATTACAAAAAGAGTCTTCTAGTTTATGAATGTCTTCTTTTCCATCTCTGAATAAAGCTCTTATTACAAATGATTTACATATATATTAAATTCATATTTTTTATGCAAAATAGCACTTTTTCATCCTGTCTGCTTTTCTCTATTTATCGATGTAGAGTGAATTTGATTAGACGGCTAAAATGTTAGATAAAATGTTAGAGAGCAGATGATGGAATGAAAGAATTGGGACGGTATTGGTCAAAACAATCACAAAAAGACAGGGTTGAGAAAGGAAGAAAAAGCAATTTTAGCAGTTGCAAAAAATATAAATAAATTTCAAAATTTCAAAAACACCTCTTTCTACATGGCCCTAAAAAGTAGAAAATAAACCTAAAGCATATAAATGGTGCAATCAGTTACTTAGTTCGTATTCACTTCAAAGGAAGACAGGCCACTGATTTACCTACACAACAAGATTGCCGGCGCCCTATTTTCCTTTGAAGTGAATACGAATTCACTGACTGATTGCACCATCTATACTGCTCACAAAAATTAGGGGATATTTCAAAATGAATATGAAGCGATGAAATATCCCCTAATTTTTGTGAGCAGTGTATATGCTTTAGGTTTATTTTCTGCTTTTAGAGCCATATAGGAAGAAAGGTATTTTTAAAATTTTAAATTTATTTATATTTTTGTCACTAAAAACGCCTACCTTCAAACCCTTTTATTTGATATGACTCATAAACATCGACCACATTTTTCTCTCTTTTAGAGTTATGTTTGAGCTAGTCCATGACATTGGAGATGTCACAAGGTTCAATTTGGGATATGACTCGTTAAGACGAAGCCCGCGAAAAGCTACTCCCCCTTTTTATCAGTGCGGAATAGTGGGGGGAAAATTCGAAATAGTTTGCGACGGTCATTATATAAGCTTTCATTTGACACCTAACTTGTAACTGATTCGGATGGATTGGGTTGTTTTACCTCTGAGCGGCACTTTTTTCCACGCCATGGGCTAAAATACAAATAAATTTCAAAAATACCTATCTTTCTACCTAGCTTCCCCGAAGGCTCAGAAAAGGCTGGAGGAGGGGACCCACTGGAACAGCTGTTGGGAGACAGATGGTAGCCTCCCGTCAAGGCCATCCAGCGTGTTCTTTAATGGCTCTCTCGCACACGGGGCCACGGTTTAACGTCCCATCCGACGGACAGCGACCTTTCCAAGCCCATCGGTGTTCCCTACGGACCGTGGGCAGGGTGGGGAAATTTTGCGGAGATAAATCTCAACGCTGACCCAGCTGGGACTCGAACCTGGGAACTACAGATTACGAGCCTGGCGCGCTACCGACTGAGCCACCCCCGTCCCAAGTGATTCGGAGGATATAGTAGAAAAACTTTCACATTTCCCGTGTTTTAGGGAGGGGGGGGGAATGCATGGGGCGTCAATGTTTTATAGACTATGACACTCCCCGCGTCACAAGCTTTCATTTGATACATAGCCTATTACTTTCTGCACTCGTGTTTAGGAGATATAGGGGAACAGTCATTTTTGTATTTTACCCCCGTTTAAGGGGGAAGAAAGCATGGGGGTCAATAGTTCATATATTATAATATTCCCCGAGTTAGAAGCTTTCATTTCAGGTATAGCTTGTTATTTTCGGCATCGCGTTCTGGAAATATACGGAAAAATAGTTTTCATATTTACGCTTTTTAGGAAGAAAGGAAGCTTAGGGGTTGGGGGGGGGTAATTTTGTATAGCCTATGACACTCCCTGAGTCACACGCTTTCATTTGACTTAAAACTCATTACGTTTCTCCGTTGCGTTGGAAAGCTATGGTGAAATAACTTTTTATGAAATCGACAAACCGACAAAAACAAAAGCCAAAAGATATAGGAAGATAGTAGGTAAACATAGGTAAAAAATAAAATAAGCATCTTTTTTTAGGGCAGAAATAACCTTTCGTTCTGTAATGAATTTTTTGATACAAATGAAAATAAAAATCAGTTATCTCGAAAATATTCGAGGAGTCAAATTTTTAGTGCTGAAAAAAGATTCATGGCCGCAGCAATATTTTTAAATAAATATTCGTATTCTTGTTTAGAACAAATGACAGTGTAACAACAGAAGACATGATGATTAGAAGATGTTAAGCTAATCAGTTATAATAAGAAACAACTCTGACAAAGTTAAATCAGATCACATTTTTCTGATTTGATTCAAAATTGCAGTTGTCGAGTTTCGCTCCAGATAGTCGCCGCTATGCACAATCGAAAGTTCGGCTGGGTTGATTTACAATTGATCAAAGCTTTTTGTACACAATACGTTAAATGGCCAGGTTACAAGGACCCTAAGAGTTCAGAAAAAGCTGGAAGAAGGGGACCCACTGTACAGGTGTTTCACAAAAAGATAGAATCCTCCAGTCAAGACCACCCAGAGTTTTCATTAACGTGCAAAGGGTATGGCTCTCCTGCACACGGAACCACTGCTTAACGACTCATCCGACGGACGGCTGCATTTCCAACCTCAACAGTGTCCACTTTTACACCTTGGGCAGTTAATGGGAGTTACCTGAAATTTCTTTAAATTTAGCGCAGTTGAAACCATAATCTGAAAAGTGGAGATTACGAACCTGGAACTCTACTAATCGAGACAACCCCACCCAACAGAATCGAAAGATGAAGACGATAGTTTAGGAGATGATAACGATGCATCCTGATGCTTCAGGATGCATCGTTATCAACTTCGGACATCGTTTTAACTACCCTTCGGAACACGATAGACAAGGTTGTTCGCAAGTTTCGCTTCAAGTTAGGGGAGCAAAGTAGGTCATAATTCTGACATGAATACAGGTAATCTCATATGTGTTGCTGAATAGAGAGTGGTAACTGGGGAGACTGTGAGAATGTGCAGTGAAAGCTTCAATAGCTCTTACGTTGACTGATAAGTGACTGATAGATCATTAACCTATCATCTCTGAGAACTGCTGAAGTATCAGTCGCGCAGTCTAATATTCTCCCCAGTTTATACTCAAGCTTCACCGATGTATAGATTGTTGATCATCAGCAACTACAAATAAACTTCGATTCTGAGAAATATGTTGGTTGTTTTACGTCTTAGCTGCACCTCTTTTTGCACAATGGGTTGAATAGCCAGGTCACAAAGGCTTCAAGGGCTGTTGGGGAATGGGACGCACTCAGGGCAAAGCTCAGAGGTGGACTTATGTATACGCTAACTAAGCTGTAGCTTAGGGCCTCACGATATCAAGGGCTTTAAAGAGATGCATTTCTTGTTTTACTATGTACAGCAAAAATTATATTTACATTTAAATTAATATTTAGTGTTCCATATATTCTATTGTGTTCTATGTATGATATTTATTCTTAATCTACCATAATCTACTGTTCACCTTATCGTTACATAGTCATAAATGTATATCAATTCCAGTGCAACGTTTTCACCATTAGTTTCATGATTATTATAAAATAGACGAAGAATTTTAGAATACTAAATATATTTCGGATTCTTAAGGCTTCAAACTTGTCGTAGTTTAAGGCATCTTATTTTTTTTTGCCATAGCTTAGGGCTTTGGAAGGTCAAAGTCCAGCACTGGACTCACTAGACAGTTGTAAGACTAAAGATGGAAGCCGTCAAGGCAGCCAGCGTGCTTTTTAACGTGTACAGGATATGACTCCCCTGCTCGTGGGAAATGGCTTTACGTCCCATCCGATGGGCAGCGACATTTCCAAGCCAAACGATGTTTCATTTTTGACCGAGGGCAGGGCAGGGATTTAGCGTAGATAAGTCTCAAAGCTGGACCAGCCTGGGAACTGCAGATTACAAGCCTGGTACTGTCGCTCAAAAAAGTATCCGAACACTATGGTTGATTACAGAATTCAGAAAAAATATCTGGCAACGATTTTTTTAGAAATCAGTCATCTGGCTACCTTCGTGTCACGTGACACAAAGGTTGCCAGATCACTAATTTCTAAAACAAAAACGTTGCCAGATATTTTTTCTGAATTCTGTAATCAACCATAGTGTTCGTATATTTTTTTGAGCGACTGTACACTGCCGACTGAGCCTCCCTTCCCCCTCCCATCCCTCCCATACACCATAATACGACGAGTATTCAAAATTACTATACTCACAAACTACGTAAACGCATTAGTACGTTACATTCATGGCACTTTAATTTTAAGTTTATGGTAAGCCCGTCCATTTGCCAGCATGCCGCCTTAAAGTTTCATTGCCTCCAACCGACCTCTTGAAATGCTTATGTTGTTCGATTGGTCCTGCTACCAGCGGTCATATGTAAGGAACATTTCAGGTGATATGTTCTACAAGTATTCCATTGTCTCAAAAATAACCTTTATGAAAATAAAAATCCTGATGACAACTTAAGAATTGTGATGGAATATTATCAAAACACACCTGTCTGAGGTAAACATTTCGAAATTATTTTACTATTATTTGTTTAAACGTATTGGATAACTTGAGTGTAGAGGTATGTTATACGTCACATTCCGAACACTTCGGAATAGAGATAATTTATACGTCAAATTGGCGCTCATAAGAGCTTATAAGAGCTCATAATAAGCGCTCATAAGAGCTCATAAGAGCTGCTTTAACTTTAATATCAAAAGTAATAGCGACTTTTTACAGTCTAAATAAAATTCACATACGGTGCGAAAAAGAGAGGGAGCCGTTTGGACCCACGCTGAAAATTTGGAGAGTGCACAAAGAATATATTTTGTCCACCAACGAATTTCAGATTTGATTACAACCTTGCAAATGATACCTGCAGAATAACGTTTTATGTATTCTGTTTTATATCCGATTGAATATCAGAAATCATTCAGAATTTTTCAATCAAAGTATATTTTAGAAACTGGTAAAAACATAATTTCCTACTATTCTGATGTTAAGATTTCCAAATATGGTACAATAATACATACATGACTTCTGGCAGATTATGATTTACCTTGAAGTGGTGACATCACACACATAATATGTATAATGTACATATTCTGCTCACCCTAAATTTTTTAACTTCGCACCTCAGTGCATAAGGTGATAAAGTTCAAAGTTCCTTGGATGTGATTTTAGAATGAAAAATTTAACAGCTTTTTTTGTCAAAATAACTATATTAAGTTTTTGGCAACTAATGACGACATATTACTACACAACAAAATATATAACCAAACTAAAGTACGAATTTTTATTTTTCATAAATACTATAGTTGGATCTTCATGTTTATAATGAAAAACATTTGTCTGGCTTTTTATTAAAACAACTATCTTTTTATATTAAGGATATTTTAAGAGATTTTGAATTATGAATAATCTTATTTCCTACACATATTCGAAAAATATTCACTATAAAGCTGGTAAGCATCAGTATTTACTGTAAACATAAATAATAAATCATAGACTAAAAATCAGTTTCAAGTTACCCTTCACTCTCCTGTCTAACTATAGGCGATCTAATGCACACCTGTATAAAGTCAAGTTTTTCAATAAAATATGCGAACTCGTCACAACAGGGTTGGTTGGATTGCTGTACCACCAGTGGTGAAAGTAGGCCGGTACGCCGTACCGGCAAGAAATTATTTGCCGGTATGACGTACCGGTAAGACATTTTTCAGTAGTGGCTCCGTTAACGATTACCTTTTCACCTTAATGCTTTTTCAACCGAGAAATAATTTTTTTTAAAAAGCGGGCCATTCCTTTTAAGAAAAACTCGTCGGTTTTTAATTACATTACTACAGTTTAACCCTTTAGATACCAAACTGTTTAGAAACCGGATACTTGAGATTCCATTTCTGACGACAGGGAATACCAAGGGGGAGTGCTAGAAATTAGAAGTAGTGCTCTCTCTCTCTCTGAACGATTAGCAGACAAAGGCGACTCCAACCAAAGCCGTAGCTGTCTGGATTCGGTCTTAATCGCTACCGTAGGCAGAACTGGGAAAACGGGGTGGTAAATCAAAGAAAGGATATGAATTCAGTTAGACGTTGAAATGCATTGCAAAGCAGCGTGTACTTGTGGTTTTAAAATTTTCTTTTCCAAATATACATTTTTTGGAAGATTTAAAAAAATAATTTTGGCGTATGCTAATTGAAATTTTTTAATTTGTATCTAATTATAAACTTTAACGAAAGAAAGCAAATATGTTTATTTATTCTAGATAAGTTTATTTGAATATTAAATAAATACCCCCACCCCAAGCAGCTGCTTGTCACAGAGGTCTGACTGGAGCCTGTCAGTTTATATGCCAAGGTAGAATATCCGAGAGGATGGTAGAAACTCAGCAGAAAAACGACACATATATCCATGCCTAACCCGGGGTTCGAACCCAGGTCCTTTAGATTAGTAGCCAAGCGCGCTAACCACTCGGCCACGGGACGGCTCAATATTAAAGAAAATGTATTATATCTCTATCGAATTTTTGGTTTCTTCCTCGTCACTCCTCATGATGTTAGCTTTACACCTTTCAAAAAATATTTTCCACCAGTGTTTTGTCGACAATATACTATTGAGGAAAACGATTTTGCGATTTCTATTTCAGTTAATTTGTTTATAGAGTTTGAAGAGAAAACTTCAGATTGCTGTAAATTTTCTCTTTGTAAGTAACAATATTGATTTTTTTCTTAGTTTTTGGTTTGTTTGATGTTAAATATTAATAATGAATGGTTCTGAAAAATCTCTGACTCTTAATACGAACCTGTAGTCTGAGATTTTCGACATCCAAAAAAGACCCATACTCAAGGCAATTGCAATGATGAATCCTCCTCATATTTCATCAGTAGTTTATACTGAACTACCAGTTTCGATTTTTATAACCACTCTCATTTTCACTGAATTCAGCATATTTGTTAGTATTGACCCGCAGCATGTCAACATAGTCGTCTGCAAAAAAGAAATTTAAAATAATGAATAGCTAATGATAAAGAATATAGTTCAAGAATAAGGCCCACAGAAGATTCAAAATTATTAACAAAAACTGCGTCGTTGATAACTGCCATTTGCCAAATTTATTGAGCTTGACATCATCCTTGTGATCAAGTGGTTTACACGCTTCGCTTCAAGTTTATGGGACCTGGATTCCAGACAATATAGATATGGCTATTTTCTTTCTGCTGAGATCTCGCCTTCATAATTGGTCATCTGATGTCTTAAATCGACAGGCTCTTATTACACCAGTGATAAACAGCTGTTTGAGAGGTGTAAAAAAATTATTGATTAAGAATTTAATTCTCTAATGCTTTTTTCATCATTTTCATCCTTGAAATTTAACCTTCAGTATCAGAATTTATAGCATTTGTATACATACTAAGCCGTCCCGTGGCCGAGTGGTTAGCACGCTTGCTACTGATCAAAGAGACCTGGGTTCGAGCCACGGGTAAGATATGGATGTTTGTGATATCTTTCTGCTGAGGTCCTGCCATCTTCACAGACCTTCTACTGACAGACTCCTGTCAGACCTCTGTGGCAAGCAGCTGCTTGAGGGGGTATTTATTTATTTTTTATTATGCCGTTTCAGATCCCCAAATATCAGAATCGTTATAATAAAAAGAAATTATGATCATCAACTTATGATAAAGATGTTTTTCCTTAGAAATATTGATAAAATTATTATCAACTTTTTAATTACACCAAACAATAAATTTGATATAAAAATAATACTATAGCATGATTTGGGTTCTGATTTAACGAACAATGCTGTGGAACTGAAATAAAAAGCCCAGCTGATTTGTATTAAAGAAAAGCGATGTTACTCTTTTTCTTGGAACCTTTTATCAGAGTGGATTAAGGTTAGGAGAGAACAGAAAGAATTCTACCAGGTCCACTAGAAGAGTGGCGTTGCAGTTTACAATTAGCGACTACCTCTTAAGGGGGAAAGGAAGCAAGCATGAGAGATGAGGAGGGTTTGGGACGCAATGGTCTTCTGCATATCGGGCTGCGGTCAACCTAATAGTTGCCATTTTCACTCTGTGGTATTAGCGTTGCTGAATCGCTAAACATTTCTCATTAAGGTGAAGATAAGGTCTATATTGAGGTAAAATCATATGTAAAGTGAAGCGTGCCAACAAATACGTATATCACATGTAAAAGTGAAATAATTATTTTTTCTACTGCAGGAATGGGCAATCTATAGTACCGTAACAAGAGTGGAAAGTTAGATTATTTTGATTGGCACACAGGAGCGCTTAACAAAATCTAGCAACGTTTTTTGACAAAAGTCACTCTTTTTCTACCTCATTTTGGATGCGGAAACTACAATTTCGCATCTATTATCGTGGATAAGTCAGAGGAGAAATTTCCGTATGTCATGTAATCATGGATTAAGCTTTATAAATTTTAAAGGCGATTCCAAATCTCCGATCAATGTTATTCTAAAAAAATGCTATATTTAGCTTCTGAGTTTAAAATATACAAGTTGAGTATTCAAAATTACAATACGAGTGAAACGTTAATTTTCCTTTCTAAAATAATTTTGAAAACATCTAAATCATATTATTATTTTTTTCAATAAGACTGAAATCCAAGAATACAACGGAATCAGCAAGTGTTTAAATATATTAATATTTATTTCACATTAAAAATCCCTAAATCATTCACTATTTGCGGAAAATATATGGAAAATGAGAAAATCCAAGAGCACTGTACTTTCGTCGCCACACACTTCAATTTATTAATCCCTGTAAGACGACTTCACTGGAGTGATCACCTGTGTGTGATTTTCCACACATAGCTATGCTTTGAAGCGTGCCGCTAAGAAATAATATCTACTTTCACCACTGTTTACCACTGAGTGGCACTCTTTTGTACACATTGTACTAAATGGCCAGACACAAGGACCCCAATAGCTCCAAGAAAGTTGGGGAAGGTGATCCACTGGGAAGCTGTTAAGAGACAGTGTAAAGCCTCCTGTCAAGGCCGTCCACTTACACTGGGTATGGCTCTGCTGAACACAGTGCAATGGCTTAACATCTTATCAGAGAGACTGCTGTCTTTACAAGCCAACCGGTATCCCTTTCCTCACCGACCACCACTGGCCCATGTGGGTCTGGAACTTTGGAACATCAAATTATGAGCTTAGCGTGCTATACACCAATCTAAATCCCGCCCCCGTCATCACAAATCTAAGCTGACATTAACTGTATTAAGTTGTACTGTCCACTTTGAGATAATGAAAGGGATATTATTCGTACAGTTGCGTATTGAAATGCCAATCCATAGAAACCCTAACGAACTAGAATTTCGAAATCAAATTAAGTATAAGCTAATGTAAGTAATAATCCGCCTTCACTGAATGGGTCGCCTTACACAGGTCCAAGTAGACAAGGAAATATCCAAACCTATAAACCGATAATTCCTGGAAGATTCTTACTTGTGCGCTTCATAATAACTAAATCTATTCCTGGAACAGATTGCAGATAAAGCAACATTGCCGTTGAACACCATGGCAGACGTCAGTGACTCAAATTATTGACAGACAAGCATGAATTACCTCGTTCCCATCCCTATCCGAAACATGTGACTGTGATCAAAGTAAGCAGGAGAATTCGAAAGAGATTCAGTCCACTGCATTAAACTTAGCGAGAGAAGAGACATGATGAGCAGGCGTTCTTCTCAGGCCCTTGTTCGGCCAGATTAGTTTGCTGTTCCTTCCAAAGTGCCTTGGAAGCACTTGGAAGCTTTAAGACCTAAGGACGAGTGTCCCTGTGGCTAGTATTTGAGTAACTAGGGTGACCGAAGTGAGGCCAAACATAGATAATGTATAAAGTATACGTATCATTTTGTATATAATAAATAATTCAAATTAGTTCGAGAATGCATTAGCAGTCATTTCCGACTACCACTGCCGATTGTAGTCATTTCCGATAATGTCTACAACTGCCATAGTTTCTGTTTGCTCAAGTCTCCAATACCCAAAATCGACCTCTTACCGTATGAGCCATTACAAGTCACACTTTGCTATTGTGAAGCGATGCTACTATTTCCAGCTAAAGAGACACAATATTTATCAAAAGCTTCTTTTTTTCTAATACATATTCAGTCATTCCTATGCCTTTTGGAGTTACATCTGCAGTCACTTTGATATTCATCTGCTGAGAAAAAAATATCTATAGGACGAAGACTACTTAAAAAAATACTTTTCATTGAACAATGAAATGAATTGCTGGTTATTTATTATGTTAATTCTAAGCCATAGTAAAACTCATACATCTAAACTTTCTTATTCGATGTCTCAGACTTTACGATACTCACTTGGTACTTACCCTCACTATGTCGCCAATAAGAGATGCAATGAACATGTTGTCAAGCTTCACGTCTTCGTTCTCCAAGATGTCCTAAATATTGAATGATTATAATATAGCGACTTGACAAAGTGAAAAAATAATGAAGCACAAAATGTTTAAAAACTGTACATCAGCATTGTTTTGTAATTGGCTTCAAGTGTTAAATCTAAAAGCCTAAAACTGGTGAGTTTACTTAATAGTCTTTCAATTGAATAAATTATGGAATTGAGGGTAGTTGAAGCATTCATACTTATATACATTGCAAAATCTATAAGAAAAAAAAACGAAAAATAATGTACAAGAGAGTGTTTTATAGCAGATGCATTGATAGAGTATTCTTCAATTGCAGAGTTAAGATTTGTCTAAAGAAATAGCATGACAGAATTGATACAGGGATTTTGTATAGATTCTGTAAGAGCAAATAGCATCACTTCTTTTACACAGTCGTATCAGAATAATATGACCACCTACCATACATATACTATGGTAGGTGGTCATATTATTCTGATACGACTGTGTAAGTAGCACCATTGTAGGAATCACCAATGTAACACAACATAATTCACTGGAAACAAAATGTGAACTGAAGCATAACATCCACATTGACTCAAACGCAATGTTCTGTAGGATATATTTACAAAACTCAACACAGTGCATTCTAGGAAACATTGACATGGCACAAGTTGGTGCTCTATACGAAACATCCATGTTGGAAAAAACACAGTGCATTATAGGAAATATTCATGTGACACAACCAACACCACCTAGAGGAGAAGGCCATACCAGTCGCTGAAACAATGCTGATGACGTCATTTCTAGCCGACCCAGGATGACACAGGAGAACGTGGTATTCTAGCATTGCCGCCTCCATCTCGCTATAGTTAGTGTTCAAGAAGTTTGTCGCGTTTGATTTGGTGTGTAACACAGAGTATTAAATTCAATAATTCTTCTAGCGAAATGTATCGCGCTGCTGCGTTCCTTGTGCTGGAGCAATTACGACGGGGGAAAGAAATTTCCAGGAGATGTAGATTTGCGACAGAAATGGATTCGTCCCATGCCAAGACAAAACTATCCAACGAAAACAACCAAGGTAAGGAGAACTTTATTCTGTATTAATATCTGTTGTCATATTTATGAACTTCTAAAGTGAAAATTATCGTTTTAATTATTGTATGTTACGCTTGTATAATGTACATATATAATATCATTGATCTTGTATGGATTAATTTGACGTTATTTTTATTAAGTAAAAGTTTAGAAGTCGAATGTACATATGTTAAAATACTTAAATAGAAAAGAATATTTCACAGTGACCAGACTTTTTATTTAATAGATTACAGTAGTAGGTTACGAAATTGATACTTTTGTTGGGATAGTTTCAGAGTCAAATGTTATATCACTATATTTATATACCATAGAGTTTAATTATATCTCTCGTATAAGCTAATATGATGATAATGTTAAACTTGAAATGCATACATGAGCCAAATGCAAGATCATAGGAAAATCTACTTTTAAATACAAAATCTCTGCAGAAGTATTAGAAATTATTTTGGTGTTGTTGGTATACTTGGATACAAATTGGACCTAGGTTCGAAACTAGACATGGCTTTGTGAATATGTATTGTTTTCCTGCTGAAGTCTTGCCATTCTCACACATCAACTATATTATAATAAAGGTATGACAGGCTTTATGAAGAAATTAATCTGCATAATTATATCTCTGAAATCAAGTCAAGGTGTAGTGGATATTAAAGAATGAGTGAAATACAGCTAATGTACATATGGATTAATAAATGAAAAGATATTTTGAAAAAGGATTTAATAGTAAAGAAAGAATATTTCTACATTGAAAAGAGTAATTAAAAGTGCATATATTCCCAATCGCACTCATTCTAAAATGAGATAAGTCAGGTGTATTATAATAAAACTATAACAATCTATTATCATATCTTTATTGCATGTGGCTGCAGCTTTTGTTTTAATTTTGTTAGAAATGTATTCTATAATCATATTAGAGGATATTTGAGGGGATATCTGTCATTTCATCTATTATGCGAATATAAATATATTAAACACCATAAATGCATACAATATTGTTTTCAAGTAACTTCAAAGTTTATCCTCTGTACTGACCACTGGTTTGGATTTTACAACTGAAGGAGTCAAAAAATTATCATAAAAATTTGAGGTTTTTTGATTTTACTGATATGTAACGGTAAAAGTTTATTGTAGAAACTGTCGACAACAATAAACTTCCTTACCAATCAATTCCTAATACCTTTCAGTATTAGTATAATACCAGGTGATGTCTATATAAACAAATTTATACATAATAAACTGAAAATCACAGTAAGAGGAAATTGTCTGAAACAATAAACTTATTACTGGAGTTGTTTTCAGGCTCAATTCCTGGACTGGAATATTTCAAACCTTTAAACGTTCATTCATTAGAGTGTTGTTTTAAATGATTTTCAGCTCAGTATGATTTTTCGCATTTTATTTTACATTATCACCTTATAGTGGCATTACCAAAAGCACTTTATGGCTAGTACTAGCAGTGGAATGCTATTAGATGGTTAGCATTAGCTTTCAAAGTGAACTATATACGATAAAAGAAGTGCTACAAATATTGAGAAAAACTAGCTTACTGGTAGAATAACTAGTGCATTCCTTGGGAGAATTCATTCTTTCAACCATGGATTTTTATTGAAATCTTAGCAAATATACTGATTATAGAATTGTTTTGAACACAATTATAGCTTTAATTTTGAAGGAAAAAAGTCTTCAGTTCTGAATATATTTTTTTAGTGTATGGTGAACAGTATTCCTGATGTTTGGATTTTTGTTTTAATGTTTATCATTCATCAGAGGTTTTTTGTACATATTCTCAATATTTCTTTTGCATACATAGGTGTGTGAACTCCACTTTGCATCATCTGATGTTGAAAGAGAAACCATCATGTTTGACAAGAAAACTGGGAGAAAGCTTTCTGACCTCTAAAGTATCCAGATATTGATGGAAAGGGAATGTTTGCTATATGACCAGTGTGTTAATGGACATACTGTTCATTACTTTTAAGACGTCCTTAAAGCATCCACAAATACACTTTAAAAAATTATTGTGCCCAAAACATTGTAACAAGTGCTAGAAACAAAAAAAAGGAAACTTGAAACTTTAGTTAAAAGCAACTGTTCAAGGTAGCATTTATGCTATAGTTTTACTAAGCATTTCATTGCTATTAGCTGTATAAATATCATGATGACAATTGGTGCAGAAGAAAAAAAAATTGAATCAGGTAGGATTTGAAATTCATGACCTCCTGGTTAGGGTTACCATATGTTCCCCAAAAGGAGGACAGTCCTCCTTTTTGTGTAAATTCATAACATGTTTCAAACTGAAATTAAGCACTCATTTTTTGTACTTTTCTAAATTTCTTGAACTCATGACTATAAAAATAAAATAAATCCCCCCTCAAGCAGCTGCTTGCCACAGAGGTCTGACAGGAGCCTGTCAGTTTATATGCCACAGTAGAAGATCTGAGAGGATGGCAGGAACCTCAGCAGAAAAACGACACACACATCCATGCCTATAATAACATTTATTCTTAACTATGAAATGATTTATTTTAAATGCAAATCATGAATGCTAAATTAACTCTACTGACATTGTAAAAGTTACTATTCTCTCTAATCTCAATATGTACAATTTACATGTCAGATTGAAGAAGTATGAGCTTTGGAAAACTGAAAAAACTTTTACTTCCATCCACGTTAGATGGAACTGTGAAAGTTAATAGCAGGTTTTTTTTCAACATAAAAGCTGCAGTAATTAAAGAACTACTTCTAGTTTATAGGAGCCTTCTCATACAAGAGCATGCCCTGCCAAAACTGAAATCATTGCTGAACACTACCTCAGTCAGAGTTTGAAGTAACAGAAAGTTTACCTTTTATGACAGTGCACAGTTACTAATCATTATGACACTTTAGGAAAAATAACCTTTGATTGCTTATGAAATAGGAATAAAAATCACCGCACCATATATTTTATAGTATATTTAATGAGTATTGTTTTTTTTTTTTACTCAACTGTTACTTGGCAAAAAACTTAGTACGAAAAAACTTATTTTATTTCACAAAGAAAGCATGTCCTCCATTTTTAGCTCTTTTGTCCTCCTTTTATAACACTGGCATCGAGTCCTACATCTGGTGGTTATGTGTTTGGATCTCACCTAGCTCAAGGTAATTTTTCCACTATACTCATTATCATCATAATACTTAAGGAGTTTGATAGTGATTAAATGTTAGTAAATCAATGAGATACTGTGGATTAATTTGTGTATGTTACTTTCACTTTGAGAAAAATTATATTCAGATTTTTATACAATTTGATATTGTGTTAAAGTCAAAATGCTGATTGTCTAATTTCACACCTTAAAATTACTCTTATGAGATTTAATATAATTCAAAAATTTATGTTTGGTAATCTCAATCATGTTACAAATTTGATATCAGTGGTTGATATTTTTAAGTAAATATTTTATTGAGTCCTGAATCCAATTTCTTAATTTCACCCAATGCAGATAATTTCTTTTAAACTGTTAAATAAAGATAATTAAATAAAGAAATTATTAATCTTCATTCATCTTTAATATCTGGAAAACAATTTCCACAGGCTTTGAGCCAATAATTGAACATGGATCTTCTAAGAAGCATGCTTTTTTATTTTTTATATTACACGAGTCTTTGGATTGTACATCTGCTCGTGTACTTGGCTAGTCTGTAAGTAGCTTAAAGTACCTAATGCTAAAAAGAAGGTTAAGAAATATCAAATTTGGAGGGAGGTAAAAATAGCTGGTTGTCATTTTCATCAGTTAGCATGAAGCCTTTTGGAAAGTAATGATACACTGTAATGGAAAAGTCTCCACAACATCATAACCCACTTTTAAATAATTATAGCCCAATAAGTACAATGGTGGAAAACACTTTGGAATGGTGTGCTATTGTTTCAACCATTGGTTTTTAGACATAAAAACTGGTTAACTTTATTGTCAAACATTTTGCAATATTTTAGTGGAAATTTTATTGCATGCAAGCTGCAATAGCTATTTTCAGTTCCTTTAATTATATTCTGCTACTGTAAGGGTCTACTAGATTTATTTCCTTTTATTTTACTGATTTAACATGACTTTTGTGGCTAAATCTTTGATCAAAGGGAATCTCTACCTGCACTTGTCAGTAGGTTTTTTCTTAATTTTGTGTTTAGTGTTACTTTTGAGTGATCTTTTGCCAATTCCACAACATTTTCACTTCCCACTATACTCTTATGACTGGACTCCTGAAGGTAAATTATATTTTTGGTTGTCTTTAAATTTTTTTATCAATGTATCAAATACTTGGGGTGGATGCTTTTGTTAGGACAGCTGTTCAGTACTGGATGCAGTATGTGACAGTATATGATTTTCTTTCCGATCCATTTAATTGCTTCTGTTATACATGTACTTAGTGGGGGTTTGAAATTTATAATTTTCTGTAGAAACATATACCACCAGTTTCTGGGTGAAATGATCAACTGAAACTCATTAAACTGCAAATAGAATTTTCTGAATATTATCTTTCCTTCATTACTTTAAGTTGAGAACATTATAAGTAGAAAACTTAAGCGTCAACCTTTGGTTTTTGAAAAAGCCATGGGAGATTTAGGAAGTTAATTTATTCCTTGATTTTCTTTAATATATATGCATATCTTGTGGCTTCTGCTGCCTTGCAAATGTAGGATTTTTTAAATTTGTAATAGTGATTGCCAATGGGTGTTTGATATGCCTATAAACTTGCCTGGTCAACAAGGTTTTCTGTATCATTGGGGATGTCAGTCTCTGCTTGGAGGGAGATGATTGACTATGTTATTAGAAACCTTGTACTGGTTCTGATACATATTTTCTTCTTCCAAGTTCTTTGTTAATAATTGGTTTTACACTGATAGTGAGTTCAAGTAATATTAAAATTTTAGTGTAAGGATATCTGTTTTTAAAGGAAATATACCCTGTTACTCTTAGCATTTGAAAGTATCTTCACCAGATATGGCAGTTAAGATATGCATAATAGTTAATGACTTAAATTTAAAGAACTCTGCAGAAGGTCAAGATTAGAATAATGTTTTTTTTAATATGTTTTCATGTGGTGGAGCGGTCCCGTGGCTACTGATCTAAGGGACCTGGGTTCGAGCCCCGGTTAAGGCATGGATGTATGTGTCGTTTTTCTGCTGAGGTCCTGCCATCCTCTCAGACCTTCTACTATGGCATATAAGACAGGCTCCTGTCAGACCTCTGTGGCAAGCAGCTGCTTGAGGGGGTATTTATTTTTTTTTAAGTATATGCTCTTTACAAAATAGCAAAACATTTTTTTCTGTTCTGTATATTTTTGACACCATACAAATTTAAAGTTACTTTATTGACTTGCCTTTGGGAAGGAATCTTATTAAGAGCCTTTTGGGGTAGTTTATTTTTGTGACTTTATCAACCTTTATGTAAATGACATCTAGATATTTCTTTTAATACTTCAGTTTGATTTGCACATTTGGATTATACTGAATCATTTGAAACAGCTTGACTTCTCTATAAAAATATAAGAAAATTTTACATGCTAATTCTATCTATTCAATGTTAGTAAAATGTTCAATAGTTGATATATATATATTGCTTGTAGTACTTTATTTTTACTTAATTCAAGTTTTGCAATGTCATTTAATCTAAGTTGCTGGTGATGCTATAATTCTACTAATTATATATATAGCTGCAAATTTTACAAGTTAAATCTTTTCTTAATTACATGTACGTACAAATGTACTGTTTTCATTTCACATTTCAAACTATGGTTAACATAAATATTTTAAATTTCGTGTTATAAAAGTCTGTGTTTGCTGTCATGAAACTACCCCATATAAACTCTGTGAATTATGACCACCCAATCCCATGTTATGACAATGGAAAGATAATTTCAAAGCTCTGTAATTTCTAAAATAAACATTTCATGGGAAAATATGACTAAATATATATAAGTTAAAAATCTATCTTAATTTTCTATATTCCAATAATGTTCATTTAGTATTTAAAGAGGCTTCGCTTGGTTACTAATCTGGGTTCGAGCCCTAGGTAAGGCATGATTGTTCGTGTTGTTTTTCTGCCGGGTTTCCGCCATCCTCACAGACCTAACTATGGCGTATAAACTTACAGGCTCATGTCAAACCTCTGTGGTAAGCAGCTGTTTGAAGGGGTATTTTATTATATATCAACATCTTAAACAGTAATGCGCATTCTGCAGAGTTGGTGAAAATTGAAATAATTGTTACATATTCTGCTAAAACTATGCTAATAAAATTTAATAAGGGGATATTTTTTTGAGATTAACTTATTTCAACTACTTCCCAGATCAA
Source organism: Ryuthela nishihirai (assembly GCA_038380435.1). Taxonomy (NCBI): domain Eukaryota; kingdom Metazoa; phylum Arthropoda; class Arachnida; order Araneae; family Heptathelidae; genus Ryuthela; species Ryuthela nishihirai. The sequence continues at coordinate 37,997,686 of JAWZYU010000018.1, read as the reverse complement.
TATTTTAAACAGCCATTGTTCATATTAAATATCCCAGTTTCCATAATTCTTTAATTTTTAATGAACACAGATTTAGATAAATTTGATTGAGATTTTTAATTGTTCTTCATTTTATTTTTTTTTATAAAAGCTCATTTTAAAAGTTACAAAGCTTTGAAATTAACTTTCCATTGACATAATATGCAATTAGGTTTCATAATCACTGAGTGTATATGGATATTTCAGTGCGACCTTTACATTGTATGATACTCATTGTATTTTATATTTCTGTTGTATTTTGAATCCGTTCAAACCTATTGACCACATGTATTTAGATGTTGCTTTCATGTTTTTTCAGAATTTTTTTTCTATTAAAGTTTATTATGATACCAAAGTGGATAAAAATTTCTATGTTATGTGAAGAAATCAGTTTTAATATGCATTAGGGTGAAAAAGTTGGGAAAGCAGTTTTTCTTTTATTTTTATCTAAAAGTCATAGTTGTCCTAGAAACAGTTTTTATTAATGTAATGCATTTTAAAAACAGCTTTCATAATAAACTATTAAAAAAAATCAGCAATTGTTCAACTGGTATGAATGGAATATCTTAAAATTTTCCTTTTCAATTTAAATAGTATTGCACAATATTAAGTTCCTTCATATTGCTTAAAAATTCTCCCATATGGTTGGTGAATTTTCCTGTTTTAATTGCAGAATTTTCTTAAAAATAAAGTAAACAGTGGCATGAAATATTTGTTTCATTGTAATGTGTATCCTATATATATATTTGTTTTCTCAGATTGAAAATAAAAGTATTTTTTAACGTGGAATTTGTTTGTTGTTTTTCTTAACATATGCAATATTGAAACATACTGTTTTCATTAAACAATGTTTTAGACCTCTTATATATACATACATACATATTTGTGAAAAAAAAAATAGATACCTGTGGTATTTTGTTACAAGTAGTTTTTTTTCTAAATATATTTCGCACTTTTAGAATCCTTTAAGAGTTAAAATGTAGCTGTTCAATACACTAATCGATCGTTTGCAAAATAAGTTAAAAGTTTTGGAATTTCCGAACATTTAAAGAGTGTTATTATCTAAATAATAATTTAAAGCTCTCTGTATAATCGGAAACGGTAATTAATGGTTTATCAATACTATTCAAAGCAAAAAAATACGTTATCTCTGAAAAAAAATTAGAAAAAAAAGTGGGAAGGAATTTTTTTAATTATATGAAAACAAATTATTTTAATGATGACGATTTATTAGTGAATATTTAAAATCTAAATGGGAAGTTCTATTAACAAGGATAGGCTATCTCTCAATCTATTCTGCCGGCAGTCCGGTTCAGTAATGCTAACGTCAGAAATGACTGCTACGGCCTTCTCCTCTAGGTGGTGTTGACACAACACAGTACATCAGGAAACAGCAGAGTGCTCTGTATGGATGATCGTGTGAGAAACACGTACACTGGGGAACATTCATGTCATGCAACACAGTGTTCTGTACAGAGCTTCCGTGTGAGTCAAACCGGTGCCAACGTAATGGGAATGCCTGCCGATTTTCGCGAATCTCCCTGTTAACAAGTGCGGATAGGAAGCTTCAGAACTTGCCACATGAGGGCAGCACTGTTCCGCCATAAGCTAACCTATGTTAACGGTAAGTATACGGCGATCTGGTCGAAGTCATATGATAAAGAATCAGACAGATAATTAATCAAATACAATAAACTAAAATCTTTCTTGGAAATACAACGGGAATAATGATTTAAACTCTCTATAATGAAAAATATCCATCTTCATTTCACCATTTAAAAATAATCGCGTTAGAACTGAAAATTATTATCCATTAAAATCCCATATTTTCAAGTGTTTATCCAATAATATTATTTAACTGTACTTCATTAAAGAACAAAATATAATTTTTATTTCAAAGCAATTATTTACCTAATTTAATAATTTTTATTACTATTGCAGAGAGCTTTTTTATTAAGGAAAATGCATGAGCAATAGATTTACGCAAGATCATTTTGATATTAATACCTGTTTTAATTAAGCATGAAGCAGAAAATTTGCTAAAAAAAATAATGATTAAAAGTAATTTTTGAATACAATAAGCACAAAGTTTATGCTGAAGCACAGAATTTATTCTTTATATGTTAGCTTTTTCACTTCAATTACTTCTCCCGACCTACAGGGCCCATCCAGTTTCTTGTTTAATGTTATTTTTTATCACGTTAATCGACAAAGCTGCATAAAGTAGTTCAATTTTTATTATTTTCCAATTTAGAAGGATAAAACGGCTCCATTTAGAATAAATCTAAGGCTCCTATTTAGAACTTTATTCCAGTGCACCCATTTAGAACTTCACTCCACGTCTTCCAATTGGTTCTTACATATATTGTGCCGTTCAAAAGGCTGACAAGCTCTTATAGACTTCCACATTCCATTACTCATATACAGGATTGATTTAACGAAAGATGGGGGGAGGGGGACAAGAGTCTCCGGGCCCAAGAAAATGAGCGACATTTTGAGTATTATATCTAGTAATTTTTTTTTAAAGTAACGTATTATTTGAATGAGTGAAAATTTTTAAATTGGTAATAACAATATTATACTCAAAGACAGCTATAGCCTTATCTTTCCATGTTTTGTCAACGGGAAATCTAACTCTGAAACTCTGTAACATCTAAAATATGCATTTAATGGGGGAAATATAATGAAGATAAAGTTGTAGACCCGTCAGCGCTAGGTTCTTTTCGAGCTATTCGTGTGTGTGTAGAAGGGTACTTGTTTCTACCTTGTCAGGATGTTACTGCTATCTAGGTGGCCGATAAACACAAACTCAGATTTTGCATATAAGCATTTGATGCATTTAATGAAATACTGCGACTGAAGTTAAAAATAATCAAATTTATTTAAACTCGATGATCATCAATATTCGTTCAGTATTTAGAGTTATGGAAACTGGAATATTTAATAATAAATTATCTTGTTTTATAAATATCATTCATAATTATCTAATATCGAAATAATCATTATGCACACTTTTAAAATGTATATTTTAGTAAATAATTTGAAACAAGACTTATTATTTCAGTTTCAATTAATATCTGAAGTAAATTCGTATGACCCATTACTGTTGTGAAATATTTTAGCTTCCATAATTCTTTAAATACTAGACAAATGCTGTTGAAAATCAAAATTTAAATAGATAAGATTACGATCTTTAATTTATTTTCAGTAATATTTTTCCATTAAATGAATATTTTAGAACTTATAGAGCTTCGAAGTTAGATTCCCATTCGCATAACATGGAAATTCTCTAATATTTTGTAACTCAGTTCCATATATTGTAATGATAGTTATAATATTGACGTAATGGGAATAAGTTTCCCTTGCTTATAATTCCCACGATTCCAAAATATTCTTTTTTCAAAAGTGATGTCTGAATTATTTTTTAATTACTCATGTCAACATTACGTTGCCGACATATTACTGTAGCCACCTGTCTCGCAGATCCAGTCTGGAAGAATTCGATGAAAACTGAGTTTATGTTTCGTAAGTTTCGCTTCTGCAAAACATCATACAATACTGCATCATCGTTAATACTTCTAGTTAGAAACGGCAGCAAGTAGACAGAACACTAAATAATATACGAACAAATCCGTATCAGAATCCAGTTTTGCAACTAGCAGTAACACCGTAATAACCTATACTGCTATGAAGCAAGTAGCAAGCAAAACAGTGGATCGCTAGCACCACAGCGGACGAAAATGTAACTAACACTGCTTTCGGTTTACGTCTTTAAATCGGCAGGCATTCCCATTACGTAGGCACCGGTCAATCACAATCCTCTGTAGTAAACGTTTACATAAATACCCCCTCAAGCAACTGCTTGCCACAGAGGTCTGACAGGAACCTGTCAGTTTAATACGCCATAGTAGAAGGTCTGTGAGGATGGCGGTACCTTAGCAGAAAAACAGCACACACATCCATGCCTTACCCAGGGCTCGAACCCAGGTCCCGTAGATCAGTAGCCAAGGGTGCTAAACACTCGTCCACGGGACGGCTGTGTGACACAAATTACTGCAGGGAACATCTATGTGACCTCATACGTCGCACTATAGTAATCACCCCGAGTGGTTAGCGCGCTTGGCTACTGACCTAAGGGACCTGGGTTCGAGCCCCGGGTAAGTCATGACTGTTTGTGTCGTTTTTCTGCTGAGGTCCTGCCATCGTCTCAGACCTTCTACTATGGCATATAAACTGACAGGCTCCTGTCAGACCTCTGTGGCAAGCAGCTGCTTGAGGGGGTATTTTTTTTTATTTATGCATCATATTGCACTATAGTACACATTCGTATGTTGCAACACAAAATATTGTGGTAAGCATTTAGAGTGTATGTTTCATAAATGGAATGCTAACTGTTTTTTCGTTTATTATCGTACGCTAATGATATAACAGGTGTGCGTGTTACTTCTGCACAGATCAGAATTCATATTAATGCTATTGCATGAGCGGATCACAAGGATACACAAAAGATTGGTCGAAGTTTGTGTAATTATGTTTCACGTTTGCACTGAAAATCTGAATGGAATACATTGATATGGTTTACCACTTAGAATGACAATAATATGGGAATGCTTCCAGGTTACATATTCCTGGAATTATACCTTCGATATATGGCCATCGTTAAGTGAGTTCGGTTAACTATACAAAATACAAACATACAAGCAAATAATTTATGATAAACTGCCATTAGTTAAATAATTTACGTCAATAAATCGTTTAGTTACACTATTGCTTACGAATTTAACAATTGAGACAAAACTGCAATAAACGTTCATGGGATTCTTCTTACCTTTAAACTTCCTCTGGAACAGTATTCGGTGACAATGCAAATGTTGGGTGGATCTACACATGCTCCAATGAATGGATTCAGATTGTCGTGGCGTAAATCTCGCATCTGTAAAACGAATTGGTCTTTGCAATGTTTGTATTTTAATCCCACTTCATTTATACACCGCAAACACTAAAAACATCGGAGGGATTAGCAGGATTTCTCAAAGTATGATCCGGGAAGTCTTTGCAAAGGGCCGCAGCATATTAAATTTTAATTATGAATTTTTGAACTATAAAGCAAAAGAACAAAAGAATAAAAATTTGCTTTCAGAGGAATTCTGGTCCCAAAATTCGCAGAACAAAATTCGAATTCGACAAAGTGAGGTTGATATTTTTAAAATAAGTGGGATTGCATATTTTAAAAAAAAAGTACAAGCACACATATATACACCAAAGAGCCAAAACATTATGACCAGAGCATCTTTATGCAAATCGAAGCAACTGCAGGTAAACGACGGAGCGTGTGAAGGTCATGAAACAGTATAAATAACAACTGATACTAAGCTCTGTTAATCAGTGTTATTTTTGTTCTTCAGGTGGGAATGGCAGCAGACTTAAGTGAGTTTGGCAAAGGACAAATTGTAATGGCCAGACGATTAGGTCAGAGCATTTCCACAACGGCAAGGCTTGTGGGGTGCTCACAGTCAGCCGTGGTTAGTACCTTCAAAACGTGGTTAGTACCTTCAACAGAAGGGTGCAACAGTGGCGCAACTCGCCCGTAATTTGAATGCTGGTGACAGGAATAATGTGTCACAACACACAGTACATCGTACCCTGCTGAAAATGAGGCTGCTCCGAGTGCCCATGCTAGTGCCTAGAATGGGCATGCGAGCATCAAAACTGGACCTCGAATGATTGGAAGAAGGATGTCTGGTTCGATGAATCACGCTTCCTGTTGCACCATGTGGAAAGCCGGGTACGTGTGTGCCGTTTACCTGGGGAAATGTTGGCACCAGGATGCACCATGAGATGAAAACAAGCCGTTGGAGGAAGTGTTATGCTTTGTTTAATGTTTTGCTGGTAAACCCTGGGTCCAGTCATTCATGTGCAGGAAACTATGACATCTATCACCTATCTAAAACATCATTTCAGACCAGATATATCCATGTAGCAGCGTCTTCTTTCAACAGGATAACGCGCCATGCCACACTGCCCGGATTTTTCGATAATGGTTCGCGAAACATGAGGAAGACTTCCAGGTATTGCCCTGGCCTCCAGATTCCTCAGACATCAATCCAATCGAGCATCTGTGGTTTGTGTTGGAACATCATATCCGATCTGCGGCGGCTCAACCACGTAATGTACAAGATTTAAAGGATCTGCAGGTAACATGTTGGTACCGAATACCACAAGGCACCTTTAGAATTCTTGCAGCGTCCATGCCTCACCGGTAAGAGCTGTTTTGGAGGCACGTGGAGGACCAACATCATATTAGGAAGGTGGTCATGATATTTTGGCTCTTCGGTGTATATAACTTTGCTGGAAAGAACTAACAGAAATGGAACAAAATTATTGTTCACATAAATATCGCAATAATTAAACACTGTAATTTTCAACCGTATCTACTACAATATCAGAACTAACTTTTAAGGGTTTATTACAATTTCAACTCGATTTAATGAAAGAAACTAAATTTTTTTATTCAAATAATGAAATAAGTGTTATTTTGGATACATTAAGTCATTATTATGAATGCCATGGTCCAATTGATTGATTAGTGTGAATACATTAAAATTAAATCTAAATGTACTGTCGTTAAAATAAAATGATATTAACTAACAAGAAGACCATATTAACGTGTGAATAGTACTTTTTCTTTTCATATTTAGTGTATATACGTTGTCATTTTGATTTTTTTTAGGAACTAGGGGACCTCAGCAAACTTTTTGGGGGGAGGGAAAAAAGGCTTGATAACCCTGTCATAGAGGATAAGGTGAATTTGGTGTCCACTAAACCAGGTCAGCGATTCTAGATACCTTCCTGGCTGGCTGTGTGTGTTTAAAGTACTGCTTCAGAAAACTGAAGAGATAAAAAAATCGTCACCGGGATCATCATCGAAAGTGACTAATTTTTCTAACGACTTAGGATGACTTTGGATTGCTTTCATATATCTTACCCAAAGATTCAGTTCTAATCAACCTCCAAAGATGGCCCCAATAAGTATCGAAATATTAGGACATTTCAATAACAAGTGAAGGATTTTTCATATTTTGAGTTTTCTTAAATAAAATATAACTCTATATTTAAATGTTAATAAATTAATATCAATAAACCGCTTATTTTTTGAATGCGTTTGATATTTCAAAATTTTCATGATCTTATTTAAATACAAATGAAGGAGAGTAAATAAAATTGTTTATAATAGTAGATTAACTTATTATTTTTTGTCTAAAAGAAATTTAGGTGCATATTCTTCCGTCCATGATCATTTCTGACAAAAAACGTTTTAAAGCGTTCTTTGATTTCCATCATTTACAAATCTCCGAACAAACTGTCACATTCCCCAAATTTCATTCGCTTTTGATAAATATTGCGCACCTGAAATCTCTTTTTTTTTCTCTCTCTTCGCTTTAGCTCTCCTTTCTTCTTCTTCAAATGATGCCGTAATAAACAATTCTTCGTCAGAACCTATTAATTTTAAGTCATTTTTTACTGGACTTAAAAATCCATGCATTCAACGCTAAGCATACTTTTGGAATAAAACGGCATAAAACGGCCACTCTACTACCGGTTTCGATGCGCACAGGTAGCGAAATCGGAAAATTCCACTGGCCAATCCGCACAAGTGAGCGTTGTGGCAGAGGAAACGACAATTCCTAGTGGAAGTATCGTATGGGCGTTGCCGACAAGTGAGCGCGTACTCTTAAGCAATAAAAAAATTAATAACTTTAAAATAGTTTTTTCGTTACGGTTTCTAATAATGAATAAAACACACCTGGAATTCTGCTGAATGTTGCAAATTCCAAGCTCAGGCAAGACCTAGAGAGAAGTCACTGAGAGAGCAAATGTCTGTTCGTAATTGTGGCTTACCTGCTGCGGTATTCGACGGTACTTGGGAATGCATTTTTTTCTCTTTGGTTGCAGTAATGCAAATAAAAAAGTTACTAGACCATTATTGTGTATAATGGAGCACTTAGAATCACGCACCCTACGGTTCGAGGACCTTATACAACCGTTGATGCAGGTTTATCCTGCTCGCTGGATGTTATCATCATCTTCATTGTTGCATCTTAATATAGGGTAACAATGTTAATAAACTATTACATCTCCAAAAAACCTTCGTCAGAACACTATATAATATAAACTTTAATGAACATAATAAAGAATATTTCGAAAAAGTCAAAATTCTACAACTCCCAAATCTATACAAATTAAATATAGCATTATTTATGTTTTGTGCTATTAGATTAAAAAAATACGATATCAGTTTCCAAAAGGAGAGTTATCATTAGCCAAGTAGAGAGCAACTTGATCTATTGCCATTATGCAGAATAAATTATGGACAGACATGACTAACCTGTCAGGATTTACAAAGTTTGGAGTAATTTAGATATTAATTTAAAAGAAGATGAAAAGTATTCTGTATTGAATCGTAGTTTGTTAACTACTTTTGCTAATTCGTATTTTTGAATGCTTAAAACGCTTAAAATGCTGGTGTATCACATAGTTAAAATTTTCCAGTTTATGATTTAATATAGTTTAATGTGCTCAATCTTGCCAAATTCTGTACTTTTTCTGCTTTATGTGAATTGTATTATATTAACTAACATAACATCTTTGAACTGTAAAATAAAATGTAAATACAGTTATTATTGTTATTAGATCTCCATTAATATTTTTGCGTATATGGTAATTACCATTCATTATAAAACAGTTTACATTCAATTCATTTTTACAGTGAAACTATAAGAAAAATTCCTGAAATATTTGAAATTTTAACAATATTTAGGTGTAAGAATAATAATTTTTTCTAATATTTTTAAACCTTTTTATCATGGAAAATGTATTAATGTTCTAACCCTTGTGTTTCCTCCATTATTAAATAAATGACTCACCTATTAAATAGTTGAAACTGCTCAGCGCTTTCAAAGGGCGCAATTTTGCCCCATCATGTGCAATTTAAATTTTTTTTCAAAAGAAAAAAAAATGAAAATCACTTTCCAGGTTACATTTATTTTTATGGTATTATGATTGCAGAAGTCAATCACCTACGCAGCAGATTACATTTCAGTTTAGTTTTTTTCACTCTCTTTGAACGAAATCCGAAGAATGTTTGAATCCTAATAGGAGAGCTGATGGAGATTCTCAGGTATGGTAAGAAGTTTGATGGAGAAGCTGAGTAATATTACCTCTGAGTGGCGTTTTTTTCCCCCACACAATGCGTTAAATGGTCAGATAACAAGGACCCGAAGAGTTCAGAGAAGTGTTCCTTTGACGTGCACAAGATTTGGCTCTCCTGCATCACAAGTACATGTCTTTACGCCACATTCGACGGAGAGTGAAATTTATCAAGCCCAACGTTGTACCCTTTCTGATTGAGGGTAGGGCTTTAGCGGAGATAAATCTCATCGCTGGACAAGATGAGACTCGATTCTGAGAACCATAGATTACGGTTCTGGTATGCTACAACCTGAGCCAATCCTTGTCCCAACGATGTTGAAAGAAAATGTTTTGATAAGAAAGAAATGCTTTACCGATAAGAAAGCATGTCATATTTCAGTAGCTGGTGATTTCAAACGTTAAGTTTATAATTAAACTAAACCAGGAATTAAATAGCCATGTAGTGCAATAGTGTCTAAGTCTTCTCTCCTTGAATGATCAGGCGGCTTAAATATCAACTCTTTTTGGGAGATAAAAATTCTAGTCAGGAATTTTTGTTTCTTCTGTCCTTTAAAATTCTTTTAGTATTGTCAAAATGAATACAACCTAGAGCACAATTGTTAATGTAAATTTCGATTTTTATTTCATTAGAGTGCAATGCACAACTTCTGAACAACAAAATAATGAAGGGTGTTTCCACTACAAGACTACTCCAAGGCAAAGAGAAAAGACTTTGTCACTTTGCTTTGGAGCCAAATATTCTAATTGGATTTAAGTTGCAGTTGCGTCAACATCATGGTTTCTTCTGTGTGGTCGTGGCATAAAAAAGGAACAGAGTTAGATTGGAAGAAACCTCCCATTGTATGAAGCGTTGTGCCTTGATACACATACAAGAGAACTACACAACTTCACCCTGTACATATTGAAAAACACTCGAATAGCTGGGAAAGGAGGCTTCCGTTTGTCCATAAAACCGTATTTACTCATTAAACAGTTTCGTGTTCCATTTTGCGTTTTCACTCTGAGAAAACGGGCACGATCGTTAGGAAGGTTTTTCTTTTTTTATTTGTATGTGAAAATCGAGTGGAAATATCGCTTATCTTTCTCGTACTTCAATGTCGTAAATAAAAATAAATTTGAGTAAAGCAGAAATGCTGTTATAGCACAAAAATCTGATTTATAAACTCTTAAACTACTGTGCAGCACATTGAGCAGAAAGAGTGTACATTTCCAATCCTAAATTCCACATACGATTGTTGTGAAAACGGGATGAGACTTTTAAATAGGAATAAGAAACAACCAACGCTTATTATCATGAAAAATTTGGACAGCAATCAAGCTGAAGAATGCAGAAGTTATTTAGCTGATTCCTAGTCTTGGAACATTTGTGATTTGGTTATTTACCTCCTTTTACAGCAAAAAAGTGTCATTCAGGGAAAAGCAACAAAATTACTGAAAACATCTAGGAGTGATGCAACAAAATAGTGAATACATCTAGGAGTGAAGTAACAAAATTACTGAAAGCATCTGGGAGGAAAGTAATAAAATTACTGAAAACTTCTAGGAGTGAATCAACAAAATTATTGCAAACATCTAGGAGTGAAACAACAAAATTACTGAAAGCATCTAGAAATGAAGCAACAAAATTACTGAAAGTATCTAGGAGAGAAGCAACAAACTACTTAAAGCATCTAGGAGTGAAGCAACAAAATTACTGAATACATCTAGGAGTGAAGCAACAAAACTTCTGAATACATCTAGTAGTGAAGCAATAAAATTACTGAATACATCTAGGAGTGAAGCAACAAAACTACTGAAAGCATCTAGGAGTGAAGCAACAAAATTACTGAATACATCTAGGAGTGAAGCAACAAAACTACTGAATACATCTAGGAGTGAAACAATAAAATTACTGAATACATCTAGGAGTGAAGCAACAAAACTACTGAAAGCATCTAGGAGTGAAGCAACAAAATTACTGAATACATCTAGGAGTGAAGCAACAAAACTACTGAATACATCTAGGAGTGAAGCAATAAAATTACTGAATACATCTAGGAGTGAAGCAACAAAACTACTGAAAGCATCTAGGAGTGAAGCAACAAAATTACTGAATACATCTAGGAGTGAAGCAATAAAATTACTGAATACATCTAGGAGTGAAGCAACAAAACTACTGAAAGCATCTAGGAGTGAAGCAACAAAATTACTGAATACATATAGGAGTGAAGCAACAAAATTACTGAATACATCTAGGAGTGAAGCAATAAAATTACTGAATACATCTAGGAGTGAAGCAATAAAATTACTGAATACATCTAGGAGTGAAGCAACAAAATTACTGAAAGTATCTAGGAGGAAAGCAATAAAATTACTGAAAACATCTGAGAATGAAACAAAATTACTGAAAGAATCTAATAGTAAAGAAACAAAATTGCTGAACACATCGATTTACTAACAGTTGTGTTGTAACTTTGATTACTTCATCTAATTTTGATCTGGACATGTAACGATTTTTCAGGAAAAAATACTTAAAAATTTCCCCATCATATTTTGTGGTGAAGTTTATAACTTTTAACAGAAATAAGAGGGTATTGAATAATGTATATAAAAATAATTTTTTTTACCACTTTGAGCTCTTTCTTCATTTTTCTGGTTATATCGATGCTCTTCTTTCGAAGTCGTTTGATGGCAAGTATGCGACCCTTGAAAACGCCAATTTTTGTGTAAATGCTTGTATAGCGAAAGTCTGCTTCCGGATTGGAGCTCAGTGAAACTTGACTGGATCGGATTAAGGGATGAAGACTCTGAAAAAATATATATTATATTACAATGAGAGAAATGCGCATAAATCATACAGAGGGACTGAAAACTACTCAAAAGGAAACATTTAAAATTATTTGCATACAATGCTTATTAAGAGATTTGCGAAATTTGTTTTATTCGCGAATTTTCATTTTTCCCCGGTATTTTCTTAATACAATTACTTGATATGGAAGCCCAACAAGAGTTTTCCACTGTAAAACGGAATACGAGAGGAAGAAATAAGATCAGCTGAAAGGCACGAATAAAAATAAAAAATAAATACCCCCTCAAGCAGCTGCTTGCCACAGAGGTCTGACAGGAGCTTGTCAGTTCATATGCCATAGTAGAAGGTCTGAGAGGATGGCAGGACCTCAGCAGAAAAACGACACAAACATCCATGCCTTACCCGGGACTCGAACCCAGGTCCCGTAGATCAATAGCCAAGCGCGCTAACCACTCGGCCACGGGACGGCTTTTAAAGGCACGAAAAAGATTCATAATTTATTATCCCATAAAAATGAATAATATTCATGACCGATTTCAATATGGGTCTCTGCTTTCTTTCGAGCAGGTTTACACAGTAAAAAAAATAATGATCACTAAAACAATATAAAATAACTGATCACAGGGCAGTGGATTTAGATTGGGTTGTTTCACTTATGAGGGAACTTTTATGCACACAGTTGACTAAATGGTCAAGTCACAAGAACCCCATCCACAAACCACAATATCCCAAAACACATCTAGAGTATATCTAAGATGACTAATGGATATTTATTTGCTTACTTTGTTATCTAATGGATATTTTACGGATATTGTGGCTGTGTGGGCAAATCTCAGATAAAGTTGGGGGAAGGGGACCGACTGGACAAAGGTTAGATGGAAGATTCTCCTTGAGGGCATCCAGAGTGATCTTTAGTGCACACGTAATACGGCTCTCCTGCAACGGGACTACGGCTTAAAGTTCCGTCCAACGGAAGACAGCCTATCCCAACTCATTGTTCTCCCCTTTCTCACTGAGGGCAAGGTGGGGTTTAGCAGAGGTAAATCTCAACACTTGCCCAATTGAGACTTCAACCTGGGAATTGCAGAGTAGGAGCGTGATGCGCTATCGACTGAGTCAACCTTGTCCTGTATCTTGTCAACATAGTTCGATCGACATATGACCTCTGACCTTAAAGAACCAGATTTGAAATTCCGCCACTTCTGAGATCTTTGACCTAAAGTATCCCTCAGGCGCCAATTTTCAACATTCCAGCATACGTAAACCGAAATTTGTCCTTTAACTTTGGAGGGCCATAACATCTGAAATTTTCTAATGTTTCTGAGATCAACCAGAAACATTGATTTTTTTTTACGTTTCTAGCAATACAAATCCTAGTTCGATAGAAATCGAACGACTTTTTTTATTTTAAAAATGCTTATCGTTTCTTCTATCTATGTCTGGAAACATCCCTTGGCATTTATACCAACTCTCTAGCACTGGTAGATCAAAATTCGACTTTTGACACCAGATTCGAAATTCCATAACGTTTCTGAGATCTTCGACCCCATATTCCCCTATGCACCAATTTTCGCATTTCTAGCACTTTTAAATTAAGGTTTGTTCTTTATTTGACCTTGAAAGATGCGAGAGATATTAAATACAGGATTTTACAGAGATCTACGCGTCAGCTTACTCGTAGAATCAAATTTTCTGTGCTCTACCACTTCTGCATCATAGCTACAATTAGCGATATCCCACTCCTTACTCAGTGAAAATCATCTATGTGAAATTATATTAAAATCAGCTTATGTGAAATTAGATGTGAAAATCAACTACTTGATTTCTAGCCCGCCATTGCGACCTCATTTGACCTTGAACACAACACCGGATCTGAATATCTGTAATATTTATATGTTCTACTGCTCGAAATACAGTTTTTAACTAATCGAATTCACCAACTTTTAACTATCTAGTAACGTTATATCGGAATTTGACCTTTGGACTCGAATGATCTATTGCATCCAAAATTTGGGAAAATTTCTAAGATCTATGACTCAAAATAACCCCCAGGACCAATTATAGCTCTTTAGCACTGATAGATCTAAATCAATCTAATAAACCTCGAAGGACCCCCAAATCCAAGATTTCCTAACATTTCTGAGACTTACAACTCGAACCTCCCCAAGACACTATTTTTCACGTTTATAACACTCGTAGATGAAGGTTGTACTTTTACGTGACCTCCATTCGAAGTTAAAGGATACGTTGAAGTTAAATTTCGAATAATTTTTCACGGAATATACGACTCGGATTATCCCTAGGTACAAATTTTCAGAGCTCAACCGTTTCTGGATCATAGTTGGAATTAGCGTGAGTCAATCACTCACAATTGTCTATATATATTAGATATAGATATATCAGCATACATATCAGCTATATGTATACAACACTAGGCTCCATACTGCCAATAAACATTTGAATGTAACCAGAATTTCTGTGTTCAAATTCCCAAAATTTTCATCATATGATGAAGCATTTTTTAATTTGTTTTCGTCTCGTGCGCAAGATAGCCAGATGTCCAATTGGTCGCCATATAATGAAACAAATTTGAACACAGAAATTCTGGTTGGCAGTGTGGAGCCGATTGTTGTGAGGAAAAATTATCAGTTTTCGGGATAAAGTGTTATAAAGTGCGATTCACTCAGTACAGGATGGCTATCACCCAAATCAGTAACTGTGTATGTTCTCATATTATTGATCAGGCTGTTGAGTTTTTGTGGCAATAAATTCGTTCCTCTACAAGAGCAGTTGTAACTCATGAAGGATTCTGGGAGTGTTCTGCAGTTTCTCCCAAAGTGCAGACACTTTGGGACACTGGTGTTCTGCAGTTCGACTCCCCAAGATGTCCGACACAGGTTTTATTTGACTGAAATCCGGAGATCTGATTGATCACTGTACTATTCTTACAATGAATATCTTAACTTTTAAGGAAATCGTCGACCATATGAAGACGGGCTTTGCCATTCCAAAAAGATTAGATCAGTGACGAGGGCATTTCTGAAAAGCCCCATACAGGGTGCGATAATCTTGTCTCTGTATCGCCGAACAGTTAGTGTCCACTTGAAAAATGTGAGCTTCGTGGAGAGTTCCTTATTTTCTCCTGATGAGCATATGTGAAAAATAATGTTCAAACTGAAAATCTGAAAAATACATTTGCTCAATGAGTTTGAAGGGGATGTTGTCTGCACCATGTTAAACGAGCTTATCGTTTAAAATGGGTGAGGATGGCAAAAACCATTGGTCTCCGTACATACAGACCTCATTCATGCAGCGGTCCTGTGTACAGTACGTCTTTAAACTGTCGTCTCTGTGGTCGCTGACAGATCCCAAGACATTTGTATATCTGTCATTTCCTTATGTCATCTTACTTTTTTAAGACATACAGAAATCTCTTGGCAGTTGTGGTCCTGGTCTAAGATTAACATCTCCTGTTTCTTGAAATTGTCTCCAAAGTTTTGAGAAGACATTTTATGATTCATTCAATGGCCTGGATACTGTGACCTGAAGTCTGAGACTGATTCACTTCAATCCTAACTACGTTTTTCCATAGTACCATTTTGTGAAATGGTCAAGTGAAATTGCTAAGTTAAAGTCACGCTGGAGAGGAAATGTATCGATTCCAGTCCATGCTCTTTTATAGCAAACCCAATTTACGTATTGGGATTGTTTAAGTCTTGTGGCATTTTTTTCCACACAATGGGTTAAATGGCCTGACCACAAGGACCCCGGGGCTCAGAGAAGGTTGGAGGAAGGGGACCCACTGGAAAGCTGTTAGGAGACAAATGGTAGTCTTTCTTCAAGGACATCCAGTGTGGTCTTTAACGTGTACAGTGTATAGTTCTCCCGCATATGAGGCCACTGTTTAGCATCCCATACGACCGATGGTAGCTTTTCCAAGCCCATCGGTGTCTCCTATAAACTTAGGTCAGGCAGGAAGTTCTGCAGAGATAAATCTCAACGCTGGTCCAGGTGTGACTCGAACCTGGGAATTGCAGATTAGGAGCCTGGCGTGATATCGACTGAGCCATCCCACCCTGCATATTCCGGATTTTGACGGTAAATGCTCACACATTTTCTTCTTTCGCATCGCAACATTCAGTGGCACATCTTATTTTTTGTCATTCCTTCATATACGTTTTGAGATACTAAATTATACTTTAATTCTGAGTACCAGCGTATTTATTTCCGAAATTCAAATTAGAGTAGAGTTTGCCAAATACTTACACGTAATGTTTCAACGTAACTCACCCTGTTGACCCTTCCAAATGTTGCAGTTGGGGTAAATTCGTTGATTTGAATATCCCGGAAATCGATTTTCCATAATAAGCTGTCCAATTCTTGCTCGTAAGCCCAGTTCCTAGAAAGAAGAACATAAATTGAGTTAATTGCAGCATTTTCAATTGCTTTAACAAAGTTGAAATTTATGCTTTCAGCTCATGTTTATTAGAAGCATATAAGATTATAAATCACGATGGTAAAAAAACAACATCTTTATTTCATCCTTTATGTATTTTGCAAATAAAGTTTACATTCTCCTTTTTCTTGAATAAATAATTTTATATACATGCATGTGTACAGTCGCTAAAAAAAGTATCCGAACACTATGGTTAATTACAGAATTCTGAAAAAAATATCTGGCAGCGATTTTTTTAGAAATTAGTGATCTGGCAACCTTCGTGTACTTTACATAATTTACCATATTCATTGTTATGGTAAGATTAGTGATCTGGCAACCTTCGTGTACTGTACACGAAGGTTGCCAGATCATTAATTTCTAAAATCATCGTTGCCAGATATTTTTTCTGAATTCTGTAATCAACCATAGTGTTCGGATATTTTTTGAGCGACTGTACGTATCTGTAAATCGTGAAACGAAAATATACTGCTCACAAAAATTAGGGGATATTTCAAAATGAATATGGAGCGATGAAATATCCCCTAATTTTTGTGAGCAGTGTAGTATGAATGTAGTTGAAGTGAATATTTATTTAGTGATAATAACAAGGACGAAATAAGAGTTTAATTAAAGGTAATAATTTATTTGTTACAAAATGAACAAATTTACGACATGAGACCAGATTAATTAGTTAACAACATTTACAAAATAACAGCTTTAAATTACTAAGTTCTCCTAAAGTCATTACATTTCCACAAGAATTCTACTACTAGAATGTTCGATTAAATGCCATTCATTTCTTTCTTCACATTTGTTCAAACGGCTAGGTTATTCCGAATCCACATAGGGCCATCTTAAGCTATTCCAAGGACCCTAGGCAAAAGTAAAATATCCCCCCCCCCAACTTTTGAAATTTTTGTCAGGGGTGTAAGACAAAAGATCCCAAAAAATCGGGGTCCTCCAGCATTTGTCTACTTTGCCTATGCTAAAAGATGGCACTGACTCCATATTTAAATATGCAGACATTTTCTTCTTCCGCATTGCAAAATTTATAGCTACACAATAATTTTTGTCATTCCCTCATATGCTTTTTGAGATACGACCTTATCCTCTAATTTTTGGGCACCAGTATATTTATTTCCGAAATTCAGATCAGAGTCCAAAGTACAACTGGTAGGATCAACAATGGATGCAATGATAGGAATTACAAATGTAAGAGCGGATCGTAAATCAAAACTAGAAATTGAGTGTAGAAATTATTGATTTAAACATATGTATCAAAGTAATGCTAACATTAGTTTAGAACAGTGGTCACCAACCTAACTAACTCACCTCTCCCCAGATGATTTTACAATGCCCTCAGCTATTTTAAAAAAAAATAATTTTTGGGAGTTTTTCAAAATTAGGCTAGAAAGAGTTATTATTTTCGGCCCTTCAACTGTTATAGTAAGAAAGAGTAATTCCGAAAGAATGGATGGATAGAGAGGAATGTATTATGCGTAGAAGAAAGGATACATGTAGAAGAAAGTGATTATGAGTAAAAAACAGAATGCATGGAGAGAATTATGGGTAGAAGAAATGATGCAAAGAGTAGATAGGATTATGAGTAGAAGAAATGATGCATGGAGAAGAAGAGATTATGGGAAAAAGAAAGTATGCATGGAGAAAAAGGAATTACGAGTGGAAGAAATGATTCGTGGAGATAAAAGGTATTAGCACGGAGAGAAAGTGATTATTAGTAAAAGCAAGAATGCAGGTAGAGAAAGGATTTACGGTAGAAGAAAGAATGCATGTAGAGAAAGGATTTACGGGTAGAAAAAAGGATATAAGGAGATAAAGATATTATGGGTAGAAGAAAGGTTGCATGGAGTGAAATGTATTATGGATAGAAGATAGGATGCATGGGGAGAAAGAGATTATAGATAGAAGAAAGTATTAACCGAGAGGAAGTGATTATGCATAAAAGGGAAGATGCTTGGAGAGAAAAGGATTATGAGTATAGGAAATGATGCATGAAGGAGAAGGGCTTAAGGATGGAAGAAAGAATGCGTGGAGAGGAATAGATTATATTATGGATAGAAGATAGTATGCATGGGGAGAAAGAGATTATAGATAGAAGAAAGGATTAATCGAGAGGAAGTGATTATGCGTAAAAGGGAAGATGCTTGGAGAGAAAAGGATTATGAGTATAGGAAATGATGCATGAAGGAGAAGGGCTTAAGGATGGAAGAAAGACTGCGTGGAGAGGAATAGATTATGATAAAGGAAAGTATGCATGGAAAGAAAAGGTATTGTGACTAGAAGAAATGATGCAAGGAAAGAAAGGGATTATGGGTAGAAAAAATGATGCATAGAGAAAAGAGATTACGGGTACAAGAATAGATGGATGAAGGGAAAAAAATTACTCTTAGAAGAAAGGATGCATGGAGATAAAATTATTAGGGGTAGATGAAAGGATACACGGAGAAAAAAGAATTTTGCATAGTAGAAAGGATGAACGGCAAGAAAGTGATTATGGGTAGAAGAAAGATTGCATTGGAAGGAAGGAATTAGTTCCTCGTTCATCAGGGATCACATTAAATAAAGTAGTAATATTTCGCAGTTTTATTTTTAACCATCTGCTGTAGTAAACAAACAGCATAACACATTGCAATACTATTACAGTGGATCGATTTAAATATTTCAGTATTTATTTATTTAATAGAAGAAAAGAATTCCATTGTCCACCGCTAAATATTCCTGAAAACTGGTCACAAAGTTTAATCTTTGAATTAAAAAAATCGCAGTTTGCTTAAAAAAAGTAAATCCAATTCTGTAAGAAAGTGAAATATTTCTGAAGCTTTTAAATAAATTTTATGAATCCTTAGCTGTTTTTTTTTTTTAAATTCCGAAACAACGAAATATATTCATATATATATACAGGGTGTTTCCAAGACACAGTCAAGCTTTGGAAACGTGTTCTATTGAGCATAGTAATGAAAAAAGTTCGTACGAACATTGAGCCAGAAACGCTTCCCTTCTGAGTTACGTATATCATATTTTGAGAGTGCAAATAAGAAAGCCTGTGAAGTTAATAATTTTTTATTTCCAATTATTATAGTATACACTTAGTGATCGATTGGAACAATTATGTAAGTCTATATCGGAGCGAGTGTTCGAAATACCCTCCCTGAGAAGCACATAGAGTCTTCTCATCGATTGAAAAGAAAGTTCGAAAATTCCCTGAGTGTTCTGTAACAACCATGCACGATCAGTTCGCGAAGAACTAATGTATTAGGCACCAGAGTGGCGAAAGAATAATACTTAATGTGTCCCCATAAGAAAAAGTCCAGTGGATTCAAATCGGGAGAAAGGAAAGGAACGGCATGGTCCACCTCTACCAATCCAACAGGCAGGATACATACGATTTAAATCCCCAGGAGTGGTGGGATTTTGTCCAACATTTGCATACATCTACTCTGCTGTCCGACATGCAAATGATGAGGAAAATTTACCTAGAATCGTACCTATGTTCATAGGAAATGTTTTCTTTACTATGAGCAGTAGAACACATTCCCAAAGTTTGACTAAATATTTTAGAAACACCCTGCATAAACTAATTCTTACATCTAGTAGCGTCAACGATTAATTATCATAAAATACTGGTGGTTTGTTTATTATCAGCTTTTTGATATAAAAAGCCAGGAGATCCAATATTAAAGACAAGGCACATTATAAATGAGCTAGGCATTAAATTATAAATTTTGTTGCATGAGTTTATGCTTTTTCACCTTGTCACTTTTAGATCTGATGGTTCAATTTCTGTCTCATGTCTAGTTAATGCACTTCCCTTTACATATCGATTATTGAATTCGACTAAAAAAAAAGCTTTTAGTCTTGAATTACAAAACTATTCAATTTCCATTAGCTGGAAAGGATTTTCCTTCCAGCTTAAAAATTCAATTTTTCTTGCCTTATACCACTATGACTACATATTGTACCCTTGAGTTTTTGTATGTATATATAAGGAGTGTTGGCTGTATTTATGCAAAATCATCTTATAAAGTCTTCATTTTTTAAATAACATAATAACTACAATTATTACTTACCTGGACTTCGCATAAATGAAACAGAAGCGTTATTACATACAATACATTTTTAGTTTGAAATCAACTTGAAAAACAAAATATTCTGGAGTAGTTTTAATTATTCAAACTCTTGTGTTTATGTAGTAGGTAAGCTGCAAAATGTCAAACTGTTAGAATATGACTGAAAGAGTGTAAAGAATATTTAGAATACCAATTCTATTGTTTTTCATCATCTGGAAAAACAATAAAATATCAATTTCTTTCATAGTTCATTTCTTACCCGTTTATCAGTCTTTCTGGTTTGCTTTTTAATTGTTCTTATATTTCATTTCGTATGCTTGGTTTCACTATCATAATTCTAGCTAGTCTATTAGTTCTCCCTCAATGCGATTATTTCTTATTTAATACATTTAATACTTTAGATTGTCCGCTTTATTTCTCACTTACTCCACTTAATTCCTTTTTTAATCTACTCTTTAATTTTGTCCGCTGTTTTACATTTATCACACTCCATTTTTTTTATTTAGTCCACACTTTTTCTATTTAGTCGACTTATTTATTTATATACACTCTTTTCTTATTTACTCCACACTTTTTCTATTTAGACGACCTCTTTTTTTAATTAGCCCACTCTTTTTTTTATTTAGTTTATACTTTTTTTTATTTAGTCCACTGAAATTTTTACTAGTTTATTCCATTTGCTTCTCTTTCAGTGTCCGGAGGTATTGCATCACTGTCTGATGCAAAGTAGGTGTCATGACATCGCGGCTTTAAGATCGCGGACAAAATATAATGCAATCGTTAGTTGTAAGCGACGTCTCGTAGGGTAAGCAAGTCTTTTGAGCGACTCCCATTTACTCCTGAGTCATAAGTACAACACAAGTGATCCTTGCAGTTTTAATCCAACAGTAGTGATGCCTCGTAACTGTGTTAATAGTGCAGATACATTTTGTTACATTTGCGGGAAAGTGACGTATGCAAGCCAGAAAATGACCATCACTCCAATAGTGAAAGCGGCCTATGAGTTTTATTTTGGATGCAAGATCGGGGACCAGGAAAAGGACTGGGTACCACACATATGTTGCAGTACGTGTGCATGAAATCTTCCGAAGTGGCTGAAAGGCGAAAAAATGGTGATGCCATTTGATGTTCTTATGGTTTGGAGAGAGCCAAGCAATCCCGCAAATGACTGCTACTTCTACATGATTCCTTCTGTTTCTGGAAGCATCACAAGGAAAAAGAAGTGGACAATAGCGTACCGAATATACAATCTGGTCTCCGACCATTTCCGCATGTTGAAGGTCTTCCCATTCCCGAACGTCCAAAAAATTTTTGACATAGATTCAGACGGTGAGGATGGATCCGAACTGGCGTCGGTTTCTCCGCAGCCTTCGTTGTCTAATGATGATTTATAGGTCTTCCACGGTGTGTCATCTGCGCCACACATTCTCATCAAAGAAGAAATGAACGATCTTGTTCGCGATTTGGAACTGTCCAAGGCCAAAGCAGAATTACTTGGATCAAGACTTAAACAATGGAATCTTCTCAAGGAAAATGTCCGAGTGACTTCGTTTCGAACTCGTTATGAGCAGTTTGCGCCTTACTTCAGAAAGGAAGATGACCTTGTGTTCTGCTCCGTTGTAGATGACCTGATGAATGCCTTCGCAATCAAACGTGACTCTAAAGAATGGATACTATTCATGAACTCCTCGAAATTGAGTCTCAAGGTGGTGTTGCTGCATAATGGAAATCGACTTCCATCCATTCTGATCGGATATGATGTCTACGTGAAAGAACCTACGACAACCTAAAACAGCTGTTGAACTGTCTTCAATACAGCAAGTATGGCTGGCATCTCTGTTGTGACTTGAAGCTAGTGGCTCTGTTGATGGGTCTGCAGCTGGGATAAGAAGTACTGCTGTTTCTTATGGGAATGGGACAGCTGAGCAAAAACGTAATACGTGTCATATGTACGTATTACTCTATTATATAATAAACTATTGCGAATTTCTCAAAAATCATAGCCAATTTTGCATTTTCATTGTCAGATCTCAGAGGCATGACTTTTATGAAAATGTATTGCCCAGTGTTATTTTCACTTCTTATTTCAATACTAAGTAGAATAGCTGATTCCACTATCCATAAGTTAGGTAACTTGAGAGGTGAAAAATTTAACCTGTGTAATATAGTAGAATCTAATCAGGTTTCACATTAATATATAAAGGAAAAGAAGAAATCAATCGCGTTCACTTAAAGTAGTGACATTTTAAAAGGGCAAAAAGAAAACTTTTTCACAGAGGTCTGACAGTAACCTTTTAATACCATAAAGGAGATCTATAAAGAAGACGAGACCTCAAGATAAAAACAAGACAGAGAAGAAATTCATCCGGGGCTCGAACCCAGGGTGTTAGTTATGTTATTAAACAATTCTTTGATTTAATGTTTACACCAATTGATTTGCTATTATATCTCAAAATATCCATCTCTGATAAAATTAGTAAGAAATCACCATTAGTTTAAGTTTAGTAAGAAATCACAATTAGTTTAATTTGTGCAGGAAAATATTCTTTATATTGAATGTTACAGATTTCACAGTGCTGTATCGATTTAGTCGATAGTCCCAGGATCATAACGTGCAGTTCCTAGGTTCGAGTCCAAGCTGTTCCTGCGATGTGGGTTTTCTGCTTTAATTCCTGTTCTTAATCTCAGTGAGAAAGGAGACACCGTTGACCACGAAAACACCACCGTCCGTCGGATATGACGTTAAGCCATAGCAGCATGAGGAAAAGATCCATACCTGTGCACGTTAAAGAACATGCTGGATCAGGACACAATCCAGGTGAGTTAGGAGCCATGCCCTCCCTGAGAATGCTGGAAAGGGTAAGAGGCAAAAATACTATTAACATTCCGATAAATAATTTTTTCATGCATTTTTTTAAGAATTTTTTCTTAAAGATCTCTAAAACGAAGGGAGAACTGTTATACTATAATGGAAATCTCTTGACCCTTCTATTTTATTTTTTCTGGCTCAATTGAGTTTATTTCCCTCTCCCCTCCCTTTAATTTGTTTTCTAACTCCGGGCCTGCGCTAGATGGCCTTGAACGAAGGCTTCCATCTTTCTCCTAACAGCTGTCCAATGGCTCCCCTTTCCATACGTTCTCTGGGTCCTTAGCGTCCTTTATGCTGGCCATTTAGCTCTTTGTATGCAAAAAATAATGCTCAGAGGTAAAAACAGACTTCAAACCCTAGCCTTTCAAATGTACCTTCAAATTCCACGTTCTGACAAATGCAAGTTAAATGCAAAATGTCTGTAGTGCTAATTGCAATAGGCTAACACATTCTAACGCAATTAACAGTCACTCCTTAGCATTAGAACAGGCGAGTTCAGTGGTCAAGGACAGTGCTGGAAATTTGCCTTATGGCCACGTAATACGTCACATACAATGCGAGGGCGCTAAATAGTGTATTTGTGGTCCTGGAACATCGGCATCAACAGAAACGATACTAGCTGTTGAACGGCGGGTCTCCCAAGATACACCAACACATGACACTAAATCTATTATTCAAACCTCTGTTCAATACTCAACACACTACTTTGTCTGTCCACATACATTAGTATTAAACCTGATTAGATTTACCATAATGCACGATTCACACTCTCTAGTGTCGAATTATGGAGTTCGTAGGATAATGGATTCTCCGTGTGCTACTTAGTGATGAAATCAGTGATTTGAAATGCATAACTGTCAAACTCTGGCCAGGAGTTCTCTGATGGATGGTCTGTGGGATTTGCAGTGGGTACAATCGACGATACCAGAACATATTCATTAAAGGGTGAAAAAGTCAGAAAACGAAAAACTGAATTGTCTTTCGAAACGAATAGATCGTATTCTTCAGAGGCGAAATGTTATTTATTCTAGTTTTTTACCGTAAAGAATTATTGTATTGAACGAGGCTCGCATCTAGAAAAAACATAAAGGCTAGGGGGAGAGAAATAATTAGTTGGTCCAGTATAAAACATTTCTCTTAGTTTTAGTAGTCCTTAAAACAATCTTGAAAAATGAATTTGATATTTAATATACGCATAGTTAATATTTTTTCGCCTCCATTCCGGTCACTATCATTGTCAAAGTTAGGGGTGGGGTGGATTGGTATATAAACCCCTTAACTCTTAGGCCGTACTGAATAATAGAGATCCTGGCTTATATTGAATAATATAGATACTGGCTTATACTGAATAATATAAATCATGGCTTATACTGAATAATATGGATCCTGGCTTATACTGAATAATATTGATCGGGGCATGTATTGAATAATATAGATTCGGGCCTGTAATGAATAATATAGATCTGGGCGTGTAATGAATAATATAGATCTGGGCCTGTAACGAATGATATATATCTAGGCCTGTAATGAATAATATAAGGTAATAAAAAATAATTATTTATTATATATTATGTCATAATATATAATATCTGTCATGTACTGAATAATATTGATCTGGCCTATTTGAATAATATAGATTCGACCCTGTACTGAATAATATAGATCTGGGCCTGTACTTCTACTTCAGTTGAAATAAAACTGCTATTTTGAATGAATCAAATATCAGAAAGCAGATATAATGATGAATTTTAAAGCTACTTGGTTTTTCATTTAATCATTTAATCTTAGAGTCAGACAGTTTTGTCGCAATTTCAGAAACAGTTTAACATTCGTGCTATTATCCTAAGCAACATTTTGAGAAGAACAGCTCCAGCCTTGTCTCACTTTAATATGGCAGAGAAATGGGAATTCTCTAATTTTCCTTTCACGAATTTTGCGTGAAGAGTTAATTTCTTTATTCTGTCAAAGTATCATTTCCTTGCTCTTTGCACAGAAGTGAAACTGGATATACCTGGATATACTGAAGGCGGTAATCAATGTTACGAAGAAGCTGCAGTTCATGGAAAACAAAGTTGCATACGTAAAACCTATAAGGACAATAGGTAATTTTGCTGCTTTATTTGCATTTTCCTTCTGAAAAATGAATAGTTGATGAAAATAGCTTTCATGTAAATTACTGTTTAACCCTTTCACGACCAAGGGAAACATTTTTCCCATTTTAAAATTGGTGATTGTCGTATTTAATTATAACCTTATCTGCATTTTTTATACAGAATGTCAAAATAGAACGTATGCCGAACGCAATTACGTAAACGGGAACGTTTAGAAAACAAAAACAGAACTGTCAGGACGCATACTATATGTACTATGTGCAATGTCCCTCTTTGCCTCACTACCAAAAGAAATTGCTTCGCAGAATATCATAATTAACACATCATTTTGTATAGTAATTTTATTTCATAATTTTGTATTATTTTAGTTAACATTTTGTTCTAATAAACCAATAAATAAAAGACATTGCATAATAAGACTAACTATAATTTGTGTTACCTTTATAGTCCATTGGGAAAAATATTTCCCATAAAATTAAAAAAAAAAACTACACATTGTTATGTATTTTTCTTATGATTTTTATTTATTTTACGTCTAAACAAACTAAAATAACAGTTACATACTAATATTTACTCTTAGAAACCTTATGGTCCTGAAAGGGTTAATTTCCTCTATCGAACTTTAGTGGGAGTAATTAACTTCTCCCTTTCGTTCAAGGCCATCTAGCGCAGGCCAGGAGTTAAAAAACAAATTAAAGGGAGGGGAGAGGACAATAAATTCAACTGAGCCAGAAAAAATAAAATAGAAGGGTCAAGGGATTTCCATTATAGTATAACAGTTCTCCCTTCGTTTTAGAGATCTTTAAGAAAAATTCCTCAAAAAAAATGCATGAAAAATTTATTTAACGGAATGTTAATAGTTTTTTTGCCTCTTACGATACCGATAGAACAAGAAATACCTTTATGACAAAGAGAGGTTTCTTCTCTGTTATATATTTTAGAGAGTTTATATCACTGCCTATCTGTTCGTTTGTCTGTTTGTTCGACATGTCCTAGACGGTCGGAACAAGAACCACTAAACTTCGTCTACAGCTACATCTAACCGTAACTTAGTGCACTGCAAGGATTTTGATCCCACAAAATTAGGCCCTTTCCAAAAGTTGGCAGTGAAACATCTATCCATTGATAAATTTGTGCACAGATAACGTTCTTCTCTATACATAACTTTCTATTCTCTATTCATAACTTCCTACTCTCTATTAATAAGGTAGGTGACAGTAGTGCCCCCAGAGATTTCGGAACTTGCGGCGTCTTTAATCTTTAATCTCACAGATTAACTATCTGGCTCAGTGGACCACTCAATATTACAGCTGACAGCGCCATCTTTAGCAACCGACAATAATTCTCATTTTTCCCCTAACTTTTGTAATGTGTGGCATATTGCTTTGAAGCTCTGTATTTGACTATTGTTTGATTTTATTGTCTTTTACAAAATGTATGATATAAAAAATTTTATTAAGAATATGTAAAAATATTTTAGAATGGTCTAAAATTAACTGCTCACTTTAAAAAATTCCTACTTAAGGAAATTACAAATAAAGCAGCAAAATTACCTATTCTACCAATGTGTAATATTTAGCATATATAAATACAAATATATATATACTCTCTTAAGAAAATTTTTCAGCTCTTACGATGATCATTTACTCCATATGCAATTTTTTAAATGCCTTACGATGATCATTTACTCCATATGCAATTTTTTAAATGCTGTTGAAATGGTATAAGCATTACGTTCTAGAAAAATGATCTTGGGAAATCTAATAAATATTCCGTTTTAAAATATATAATAAATACAGTTTTAAATTATAGTTATATATTTTTATTTGGAACAAAATTTTCTAAGCCTCTCTCATAGATTCAGTTAAGAACTATCAACTACAGTTTAATATTTTTCCGTCTTTATCTTGGAAACATTAATCCTTCCCCCTTCCATCTTTATTTTGCAAACATTAATGCTTCCTATTTTGCAAACATTAATGCTTAATGCAAACATTAATTTTTCATATTTTTTAAATTGGCTTGTTTCTACTAAATTGAATATAAAGCCACGCAGCTACAGGTCCTATGACATTCTATCAAGAAAAACTAGTTAAGCCGTTTCTCTGCTAGCAGCGCTTTTGTGCTACATTGCGCATATATATGAAAGTCGTCTCTGTGTACTAGTTATTTAATATATGGTTTATGTCAATCAATCCTTGAACCAAAAGAAAAAGCACTTAAACCCATATACTATAATCTACTAATTAATTTTCTAAAGAACACAGACTGTTTAAATTCCTCATAAAATTAAAAAAATTATATAAATATTAATATAAAAAAAAGAAATGAAAGCAATCAATAATGTCTGAATGAGTCTTCGGGGAAACGAGAGTTGTCCTCGAAGGAATATTCAGTTGTTGATGTGTGATACGTATGTATTTAGATCCACCGCTGCTACGAGCCCGATCTCTAAATCCTTCGTACAAGTCGCAAATGAGACCACCAGAGGCAAACATCTGGACCAAGCGGTCGTGTACCTGTAGAATTACGGAGAGGGACAAGCGGTCGTTCACCTGTAGAATTACGGAGAGGGACCAAGCGGTCGTTCACCTGTAGAATTACGGAGAGCCAAAAACGCCCGTCACACCGGGGGCAAAGGAGTGTCAGATCACACCCTTTGGTTGCTACTCTGAGTCAGTTACAATATATTAGGGCCCGAGCAATACCGAAAAATTCTGCTGGTAGCTAATATTTCAAGGCATTTCAAATAAAGTCGGTTTAATAGTGTTGGGTTGTTTATCTCTGAGTGGCACATTTTTGCACACAGTGAATTAAATGGCGAAAATGTGTCATCAATGGCTCAGAGAAGTTGAGGACGGGGACCCACTGAACAGCTGTTACCAAACAAATGGTAGCCTTCCGTAAAGGTCATCCAGCATGTTCTTTAATGCGCAAAAGTCATGGTTCTCCCGCTCATGGAATCACGGTTTAACGTCCCATCCGACAGATGGCGGCTTATTCCAAGCCCATCGACGCCCATACTGACTAGGACAACTTCGAAGCCCATACTGACTAGGACAGGACGTGGAGTTTTGCGGAGATAAATCTCAACACTGGCCCAGGCGGTATCGAACATGGGAACTGCAGACTGGCCCGCTACCGACTGAACCATCTCTGCCCCAGGTTTATTAGTCAATATTTGATGGAAATAATTTCCAAGGCTGAAAGCAATTCCAGATAACTATTTAAGAGTTGTTGTCAAGTCAACTAATTTTTACGAGTCTTTAAGTAGCCATCCTAAAGTAAATCTCATGAAGAATTGTAACTCTTTGAAAATCATAATTAGATAGAAGCTATTAATGCATTAAAATTCGACAGAGGAAATTAAACAGTAATTTACATGAAAGCTATTTTCATCAACTATTCATTTTTCAAAAGGAAAATGCAAATAAAGCAGCAAAATTATCTATTCTACCAATGTGTAATATTTAGCATATATAAATACAAATATACATATAGTGCCATAAAAATTTTTTTTCAGCACTTACGATGATCATTTACTCCACATGCGATTTTTTTAAAATGCTGTTGAAATGATATAAGCATTACATTCTAGTAGAATAATCTTGGAAAATCTAATAAATATTCCGTTTGGGAAGCTTCCATGTATAATATGACGAAATAATGAATTATATATTTAGCACAAGGTTTTTCCTCACACATTTATGTTTTACGATATCTAGACAAAATATTCATTAAATAGAATGTTGAATATTTTTATGATAAATCGCTTGTAAAGCTTTCCACTATCCAAACCATAGGATTACCAAAAAAGGTCAGCGTTTGCGTATATATAAACCAGAGAAATTTCTTTGAGTAATAAAAAGGAAAGTTTGTGAAGCAAGGCAGTTACAATTTTCTGATTTCTGCAAAGAAAAATTTCTTGGTGTCCAAAGGCGAAAAAAGAACAATTTTCCGTGTTACTAGCGAACACAGTTTTCAGCGGCATTCACCGCTAAGTGGAAACGATGTGAATAGAGCGAGAGAGACCAGAAATATCTCCCTGATGTTATTGCATTAACCTTCGTGGTCGAAAGTACTAAGACTAGCGAACATGAGAGGAGCAGGTGTTTCGGTAGGAAGAAGTTGGCTTAGAAGATGCAAAAAAATGGCAAATAAAATCTCTAGAGGCGATGCCTTATCCTTCAGGACATTATTGTAAACCATAAATAAATTCGAGTGCCGTGGTTTGAACGATCTACTTGAACCAAGGAGCGAAACACAGTGGAGTAATTCTTACTATGAATTATTTTTCGAGATGTATGAACGCGTTTCCAGTTAAATCAGATTTTTGAATTGCAGTCTTTTGAAAGTTTTAAAGTGTAAAGGAAAAAAAAAACAAATGGAAATTTGGGATTTTCAATTCGTTATTAGTTTTGAGAGCAAGAAAGATTCTCTTACAATTCACAAAATCAAGGTTTTGTTTTGTTCCTTATTAGGTATACTTAGATAAAGGAAAATGTGGACAGCTTCATTCATCAGTATTATTGCAATAGCTCTTAAAACAGATGAAATAATGCAAATGTCACAGAATCAAAACAGAACCTGCTTCGAGTATTTTTCGCTCTTCCATAATATTGGCATAATTTGAATTTATCTTACCTGCAGCTTATTAACTTTCAGTGCCAATAAGAATACTCATAATATATGGGTCATCATTTAATAGATTATTATTGTTTTAATTGCTTCTTAAATTGAAAAAAAATTGAAGCGGGAACTTTTTCTTCTGTAAATTTGAAAAACCAACATTTTTGAATAACGACTACACCTAAGAACACAGCTGTTAATTTTGGGTACTAAAATTTTAAGTCATTTTCAGTGTAAATAGCATTGGGGAGAGTATGCTACGCTACGCAAGACATTTCTACTCTTCTGAATGATTGACAAATAATTTATTGGATTGGGTTCATGTGAGCTGCACCTTTTTCCATAAAATGAGTTAAATGGCTAGGTCACAATACCCAAAGGGCTGAGAAAATATTGGAGAATGAAACCCACTGGATAGCTGTTGAGAAACAGATGATAGCCTCCCGTCAAAGCCATGCAGCGTTTTCTTTAATAAGCAAAGGGTATGGCTCTCCTACACAGGAACCAAAGCTTAATACCCCATCCGACAGACGGCAGCTTTTTCAAACCCAACGGTGTCTCCTTTCTCTCTGAGGGCAGAATGGGGGTTAACGGACAAAATTTTCGACCTGAACACAATTGGGACTCGAATCTGGAAACAGTAATTAACGAGCCTGGCGGGCTACTACACACTAGTTTCCGAGCATTCACAAATGATCTACGAGAAATACAATCTCTCAAGCTGCTATACACGTTAAGCCCCTATATTTAGGAAAGTTAGATCTCTGAACCTTATAGAAAATTTAATAATCTAATAACTAATAATGTTAACTAAATGATGTGCTTGTAGATTAATTAGAGATTAGATGATAAAATTTTGTAGTTAATATCAACCAGGGTCAGATCTAGGGGGCGGAGTCAAAGAGACTATGCTATTCCTCTCCCTTTGAGAATGCTAATAAGGGTAATGGATGCAAAATATAATTAAACTTATGCATATTTCACTCATTTTTAAAGACCTCTAAAAGAGGGTAAAATGTTATACTGCAAAGAAAAGAAAATATCTCCCCCACCCGCTTTATTTTTTCCGACTCGATTGCATTTTTACCTCCCCATTTTAATTTCTCCTAGATCCGGGCCAGGTATCGATGAACATTTTATTAAAATTCAGAATGTACTTACCTATACAGAGCAAGAATGATGATGAGAAGCACAACTGCCATTCCGCCTGTAACGCCAGTGGCCAATTTCCACACTAAGTGAAACGAATAAAATACATGTATTTTGGTTATTTGAAAACATTACTTTCTAAGATACATGCATATTGTGCGAATCGATGCGCCTCAATCACTTAAATCCTTTTTCACACTCAGTTGCAATTAAAGCAATATTCTGCAGTCATGAGTTTTCTAATCTCTTGACTTCGAAAGGCTTATGAACCAAATCATCAATATAATGATTCTGACTCATTTCTTCAAATTTTTAACCAATAATTTCTATGTGCATAAGTACACGATTTTTATCAATTCATAGATCTCATTAAAAACATATATTCTTGTGTTTTAATCAATATATTTTCTTGTTTCTTAAAAATTTAATTTTTCTTCCAATATATTAATCAGTAGAGATGCATGTTTTCACTTTTAAGTATAGAATTTTCCTGAGGCCATGTAAGAATATATTTTTAGTAGCTCTACTTTAAGTTTGAATTCGCTAACCCTGATCTAAACTGACAGCAACAGCTTAATAAAGTATTTGAGTTTGAATTGTATTTTTTGCATCATATTTGTTTTGTATTATTTGCATTGTATTTCTGCGTTTGTATTATTTGCACTGTTTTGTATTTGTATTATTTGCATTTGTTTTCATATTATTTATATTGTTTTTATGATTTGCAGTTGTTTTTGCATTATTTTAATATTTGTATGTAATATTGGATTTCTAGTTGTAATTAACTGTTGTTGCTTTTAGTCTCTGGATTCAGAGTAATCACTTAAATTAACATCAGAATCCGAGAAAACGAATTATACCGTACTCTATACAGTTCTTACTTTAACCGGCTAGGGAGCTGTACTACAAAACCATTGGGTCCCTACAGGACAAACATTTATAAATTAGATAGCGTGTGAAATGTTAGACCTATGTTAAACTATACTATATTAATCTCGGACAGGTTACTGATACTCGCTTTACAACAGGTTGTAAAATGTTGTCCTTAAACAGTTTGTAAAAGTTGTCCTTACGCGCCTTGCTGAATAAATAAGGAACGCACGGGGATTACTATATATCCTATCATTGCAGAAGGGAAAGAAAAAATGGTCCTGAAACATAATCTGAGAAAAGTTCAAATCCTTTGTTTTAAGCTTAAATGCTAATTTAATGGGGAGGCTTAATTATTAAGGCCTTCCCATTAAATTAAGTTTTGTGATCGTTAAAACTGCAAAGTTTTAACGATCACAAAGCAGTTTTGATTCTGATAGTTTCATCTAGTGATATACGTTTCTTAAGACTACGCTAAGTTTTTGAAACGAGGAAGAACTTTGCTTCATTAAAGTAATAGAAATAATTTTTTCTTTTGCTTCATTAATGAAATGGGAAATTATTTTTTAAGGTTTTAAAATTGAAATGATTCAAATTCTGTTGATTATTCCTGCCCATATGATTTATAACGAAATAATCTTGCAATAAATATTCAAACTAATATACAAAAAAAAGGGCAAAATAAACTTAACTTTGTTTACTTTAACGATGGAAATTATTATTCATACTAATAAAGTTTCGACAAAATTAATGATATTTATACTAACTACATTAAAAAAAAGTGCAATGAAATCTTAACACAAGTAAAAGATTACAATCAAATCTGCAAACAAAGGAAGTGCAATTAAATCTTCAAATAAACAAAAAATGTACTGAAATCTTAAAACAAAAATAATAATAAAATCTTAAAACTAAAATTGCAATGAAATCTTAAAGAAAAGATTGTAATAATGTCTAACTGCAATTAGAATTTAAACCAAAAACTGAAATAAATCTTAGAAGAAATCCATAAACACAAATATAAATCAATTTTATTATGTAGTGGTTCAATTTTTTCCGCTTTCAAAATACATTCAGTTGGGGGAAATAAAAGAAAGGGATACCTCTTGTCAGAAAATTTACAAATTGCGGAACAGTAAAAGAAAGCAAATTACAAAAGAATTTACTTCTGTTCTTGAGTTGTTTGGATTTGATTTCTAATAAGTCTAGTGATTTGAATTATGCTACGCTAACATCATACATCAAATGCTTTGTTATATTCGCATCCATTAATTTCTAGCTTTCCATGATTAGCTATATTAGAAAATTAAGTCTGTAATGTTCCTTAATTTCAAATGCCCTTTGCAATATACGAGTGTCAACATTCTGAGTCTACTTTTTAGTATATATTTATAGCATTCTTGCTACGCAATACGATGTTAGTGTTAGTATTCCACTTTTACCAGAAAGTTGTAACGTTATCAACAAATTAAAATTCAATATATTTAAAACATAGATAGGAACTATAATTATGGAGTAAAAATAATCCTCATGAGAGTTCAATATATGACAAAACTACTTTCATATAATATGTAATTTGTATTTCAATTCGTAATTTGGAATTTCATAAATGAAATTCTAAATTACGAAAGAAATGTTTAGAATAAACCTGCCTTTATCTTCTTCTTACCTAATAATTACCTAAATAAAAGCACAAAAAATGAAATTAATTTTTTGAGTGTAAACATTCTACGGAAATGGTATTATAAAGCAATAATTCAGAGTACATTATAGTGAAGACTTAAATGGCAAGTCATGTGCAACGAAAGGTGTCATAATGCAATGCACAAGTTGGTTTCATATTGTAACAAACAAAGTGATGAAGCTAAAGCCGTTCATGTGTAGCTTAAGGTGAAAAAAAAGCCTCTCAAGCAGCAAGCTCTCCTTACCCTCTCAAGCAGCTGCTTGCATAGAGGTTTGACAGGACCTGTCAGTTTGTACGCAACAGTGCAAGGTCTATGAGCATGGCGGGATCTCAGCAGAAAAACAATACAAGCAAGCATCCATGCCTTACCCGGGACTCGAACCCAGGCACCTTAGATTAGTAGCCAAGCGCTCTAACAACGCGGAAAAGCAACCCAAATTTCTCAGCAAAATGAAATGAAACGTTAAAACATACACGTAATTATATATAATAAATATTAAAAGTGATGCATTTGTTTCAATATTCTTCCACCTATATAGTCTATCTCAACAACGAAAACTTGTTGTATTTGAGTGATAGCCACTGTCATGCACAAAACTGTTTCTTATATTCAAACGAAATGATGCTGCACTCTAACTGTAAAATTTAAAAGTGAGGATTGTGTTTTAAAATGAATACAAGTTATATACATATCAGAACATAGCATATTAGCTCTATGGGTAGCTAGTGGTTGTCAGATCACCACTACTACAAAAGAAAGAAAGTTCAAAAAAATCTGCAATTTCCTCGGAAGAAGACTCCAGTCCGGGATCGAAATATCAGGAAAGTTAATCACAAATAAGCGAATTTTTGTCTTTGATTTTTTAAAGTTTAATGCACTATCTCTTCTAAAGCAACCATGAATACAATTATTACTGTAATTATCCATGTTATGCTTTCTGTAGTTAATCATGTTTTGTGTAGGGCAGACCTTCTTCCCTTTAAAAAATTAATTTAATTTTAAATGTCCAACAAAAAATAAATAAATAAACGTCGATCTTACCAATATTGTTTCTATTTAAAATACTTAACATAGTGTCAATTCGTTTAAAAATCATTTATCTGAAGAGAAGACTTGGTAGAAATTTAAACTATGAGAACTTATAATTACTTCAAAACATATATGACTCTAATTTTATCCGCAACCTTCCGAATTTTATCCATATCAATGTTACGTTCGAGTGATACTTATCTTTGTCCATTTATCTCGTGAATCACATCTTCGTTTCGAGTGTATGATGTACTCAGAAAAATCGTCTTAATTACTGTAACAGTTGTTTCATATACAATGATTTTGTTGATTTTTGGAAGATAAATTTATGGTGTAGTAAAAATCTTTCCTATAGCTATTTTATTAGGAACAGACGGCTTTTTTTTACTTTCTGATCAGACCCGCAAAGCTATTAGCTTATATACAGGTTATAAAGGAACAAACGGTCTGACACTCAGGCACTCAGTGATTCGAACCCTCTGACCTCAGAAGTTGCAGTCTTAGTTCGAACCAAACACGATACAACTGCGCCAAGAGGCGGGAGTCACACTCAGCGCTTTTTTAATAAACTTTTTGAATAATCTATGAAATTTATATAGTAGAAACAACTTGTTGAGAAAGGACAGTGATCACACGTGTGAAGTGATTCAATGTTTATTTTACCTTTTAATGAATATTACATTTTACAGATGGCACATTTTAATAAGGTATTGAACTTCTTCGAGCAACAATGCAAGCTTCCAATCTGGTTGTACGAATGCTGGATATCACACTGGGGGATACCATTCTATGCACTTTCAACTTGGACGCATAATTCAGCGATGGTTGTTGCCTGCCGTGGTTCACGGAAGAGTCTTTGTCTTATCCAGTTCTAGACATGCTCGATTGGAGACAAGTACGGAGAGCGTCCTGGCTAAGGGAGTTGGTACACTGTCTGAAAAGCATGTTGAATTGCCCAGGCAGAGTGTGGGCGATTGTAGATACGTATTGCTATTCAGTGTGCCCTGTACAAACACCAGACAAGTAAGAGAGTGATAGTTAATCGTTCCCCACATCATGATGCCCGGCGTGGGCCCTGTGTGTCGCTGGCGGATGAACGATGGAAGAAGCCGCTCACCTTGTCGCCTTCGGAAGCGTAAACGACCATCATACACTCCTAAGCAGAAGTGGTTTTTATCAGTGAAGACCACAGATTGTTATTCTTCCCTCGAATGAACTCGTTCTCGACATTACTGCAAACGTTCTCGACAGTGACGAGGTGACAGTGGCAACCATGCCAGCGGCACATGTGCCTGTAGTCCTGCTGCGAAAAGACGATTGCGTATCGTTTTTGTAGACGCTCTTGGTAGGAAAGAGGATCGAATTTATGATGCCGTAGCCGTCCACTCTGCCACCGCTGCCCTCCTGATACGCTGATCCTCTTGTGCATCTGTAACTCTGTATTGCATGGAACCACATCTGCAAGTGTGCAAATTCTCTTCTGACCATTGACGCCACCATCGTTCCACTGCCAATACCTCTCGACCAACGTGGTATGCAATTTGACGAAAAGACCAGCCTGCATCCTGAAGACCCACTATACGACCTCGCTCAAACTCCGCTAACTGAACAAATGTTGCGTGCCTGCGTCGTCCAGGCATGATAGTTTCTTCAAAGAGCACTGAACAACACGACACAAGACGAATAACTTCTTTCTTCACGCCCTAGTCCTTGAATACGGGCTGTGTACATTTGCATGTTGTCGTCCTCAGTGCCGTCATTATTTCATCCAATGACTGTCAATCTTGGATCACGCTTTCTGCTGCCCTTAACTATTAACATATTATAATATGACGTTTCTGAAGGAATTCTATCTGGGTGTTCTTTTTTCAATTTCCGCCAGTGTATATACAGGGTGATTGTAAACTCTTTCAACAAAAAAGAGGGGTGATAGTACATATCAAGACGTACAATTGTTGCAATGGAACCTAGGGTCGAATTCCACTCCTTCCGCCAGAGAAGTGTAAAGTTACATATCCACGTTGATCCTTCAACAGTGAAAACAAAGGCACTTAACCAATTTATGAGTTGCTTAATTACATTCGCGTCAGAGAAAGATTCAAAGTAACTGCTCAAAGTGGCGTCCGGGAGCGTTGTTGCACAGCCCACACCGGCGAATGAAGGACTGTCGCACCCTCTCGTACTCCTGGTGTGGTGTTGGTCTTGTCCGTTGCAACACCGATTCTCGCAATGAGATCTTCCAGTGAGTCCACAGGTGTCTCGTACACAAGAGTTTTCATGTACCCCCCAGAAGAAGAAGAAGTCTAGTGGATTGAGGTCTGGGGAGCGTGGAGGCCAAGCCACAGGTCCACCACGTCCAATTCACCGCCCGGGATATGTTGCATTTAGGAAGTATCGGACCTCGATGGAGAAGTGTGCTGGAGCACCATCATGCATATACTACACATTCAGCAGAAGGGGCGGAGGTGGCTCAGTCGGTAATGCGCCAGGCTCGTAATCTGTACTTCCCAGGTTCGAGTCCCAGCTGGGTCAGTGTTGAGATTTATCTCCGCAAAATTCCCCGCCCTGCCCACGGTCAGTAAGGAACACCGATAGGCTTGGAAAGGCCGCCGTCCGTCGGATGGGACTTTAAGTCATGGCTCCGTGTGCGGGAGAGCCATACCCTGTGCACGTTAAAGAACACGCTGGATGGCCTTGACGGGAGGCTACCATCTGTCTCCCAACAGCTGTTCCAGTGGGTCCTCTCCCCCAACCTTCTCTGAGCCTTTGGGGTCCTTGTGACCTGGCTATTTAGCCCATGGTGTGCAAAAAAGTGCCGCTCAGAAGTAAAACAACCCAACCCAACCTGCAACAGACCGGGAAGCACTTGCTCCAGAAACACACGGTACGCTGCACCTGTCAGTCGTTCTGGCAAGAGGTAAGGTCCCACCAGACAATCACCCAGGACACCTGCCCAGTCGTTGACGCCAAATTTCTGCTGGTGTTTACGAGGGTCAGTGACGCGTGGATTTTCTTGAGCCCAAGCGTGCTGGTTGTGATTGTTGAAAATGGATTCCCAGGTAAACGTGGCCTCATCACTAAATAACTCTAATGCAGGTAATCGCGGATTAACATTGTGCATCTGGAGCATCCACCTAACAAACTCTACCCAGCGGGAATATCATCTTTGTTCAAAGCTTGGACCTTCTGCACGTGGAATGGATGCATCCGTGCTTCATGTAGGACATTCCACACCGAGGTTTGACAAACTCTCATTTCGGATGATACCACTCGCGTACTTGTGGAAGGAACTTCTGCAAATCGCTGCAAGACACGTTCTTCCATTTCCGGTGTCCGCACACTTCGCGAACGTCCAGTATCACTCATTGATATACCCAACGTGCGAGTTCACACAGTCTTCGACCAACACTGGCGAAGGTCGAATGGTAAGGAATACGACGATTCGGAAATCTCTCACGGTACAATCTTCGCGCTTCGCGTCCATTACCACGTTCTTGGCCGTACATCAGATGCATATCTGCCAATTTCTCGTATGTGTAGTCTTCCATGTCCTTCACGAATACGTCACTTATCATGTGACGTTATCACGGTAATGTCGATGAACGGGTTCGGCTGCGTTTTTAAATGTTTGTTCTTAATCGTCTACGCACTTGCTCAGCGCACCTGATTTGCATCTTGTGCTTTTCATGCACCGATTGTAAATGTAAATGCATGCGTGGCGTTTTTCGAAAGTACTCTTTTCTGGCGGAAGGAGTCGAATGCGACCCTAGGTTCCATTGCAAAAACTGTACGTCTTGATGTGTACTATCACCCCTCTTTTTTTTCTGAAATGGTTCACAATCACCCTGTATATATCTTAATTTTCAATAAATGGATTAGGTATTTAAAGAGAAAGCTGAAATGTTTTTTCAGGAGGTGAGTAGGTTGGTTAAGTCAGTAGCGATCCAGATGTTTATAGCTCCCAGGCTCGAGTCCGAACTTATCAGCGTTCAGAATTATCTATCTCCGCTAACCCATACCTTGCTATCGGTGAAAAAGAGCACTGAATGTATGAACATACTCCTATACTTATTTTGTTAACTATTATATTGCTGGTACGTTATACTCATTTTTCAAACTATTATATTGCTGGTACGTTATACTCATTTTTCAAACTATTATAATGCTGGCCATGGGACCCGCAGATCTCACAATGGATACCTCTAATCTAATGACGCATATTTTATTATTTATATTAGCATTTTAAAATATTTTTTGTCAGTTAAAACACAAGAATATATTCATGCCTCATTCTTTGACCATCAATAGACTCTCACTTTAAACGCTTTTCAGGTTACGGTTAGCATAGATTATATGAAGCATGAAGAACTTTCATCCTCCATCTTGATGGCATATCATCAGCAACGTCTCCGTTTACAAAGTGTCAAAAAGATCTCCTAAGGCTGATTGACAATAAGTGGCCTTTTATCTTATCTTGTTACACCTTCAAGATGATGAAATATTAAAGTTTTATATTTGAAGACATCTTAGGTTCTATAATTATTTTTATATCGCAAAAATTCTGAATCGAATTTTTGTTTACTGTCGAATATGTATCAACTTCAAAATTTTAAAGCTCTTTGAAAGTGAAGTTTTTGGGGCAAGTTCATAATCATGATCACCCTATACAGGACCAAAATAAAAGATATAGACAAAAGGTACAACTCACTGACGCATTTTTCGCCGTGGAATCCACATGGTGGTTCATCCGTTGGTGGACCATTTCCTACCCAGTCGATATCGGCAGAAAATCGTAATACCTGATGGGAGAGATAAAAATACATTTGTTTCCTATATATATTTTTAGTTATTAATTATCATTTTACAATACGTTTTGTTCAGTTATTAATTATTCTTCTATAAATGTAGTTTTTTTCTGTTCAGTTATTAATTATTCTTCTATAAATGTAGTTTTTTCTGTTCAGTTATTAATTTTTCTTTTACATTTTATTTTCATTTGTTCTGTTAACAATTCTTCTTCTGAAATTGTAGTTTTTTTTGTTTTGGAATAGAGTTAAAGTTTGCTAAGAGGATATGAAAATAGGACCACCCATGGCTGCATGAGGATTTTTTATGTATGTATAGGAGGGTGGAATAATCGTTGAAATACTCGATTACAAACATCTTTAAGGAGATCGCTGAACCATTTGTGCATCGCTTTATGACGTATTCGTCTTCTCCGAAACTTCACCATTTCAAGTCTTTTCCAAGTATCCAAAAAACAAAATAATTAAGAGTTAGGTCTGGGTTATAACCCAGACCTAACTCCTAATTATTT
Source organism: Ryuthela nishihirai (assembly GCA_038380435.1). Classification (NCBI taxonomy): domain Eukaryota; kingdom Metazoa; phylum Arthropoda; class Arachnida; order Araneae; family Heptathelidae; genus Ryuthela; species Ryuthela nishihirai. The sequence continues at coordinate 37,957,485 of JAWZYU010000018.1, read as the reverse complement.
TGTTTTGGACACTTGAAACGCAAAAGACACTTGGAATTTGATCCGATGGCTCGAAAACTGGCGAATTGTGACTAAACATTTTATGTAACACTTTGACTAGAGAAAGTAGGAACTCGTTCTTGGAGAGATGTCTGATATGTGTAATTGAATGCTATCGGACTGGAGCGGCGATCTGTAATGCATATGTAATTTTTTATTAACTGTTCTCTAAACGCAATAATTAGGGAGGGGAAAGAAAACTCGGAAAAGTATCTACGTCCTTTCCAGTTCAATTCAGCATTTGCCCTTCCCCTACAATAATTGTATATAAATGTATAGAGTATATGCAATTTTTTTCTCTTCGGTCTAGTAGTGTTTTAAAAAAAACTTCGTGAAAATATGTGCAATATAAAGGTTTTTATTTTTTTCCACTCTGTTCCGATTGTGAATTTATATTTCATTGTTTTGGACTGAATTACTCGTTGCAAATTATCACTTGAACAGTTGTCTTTTTTTATAGTAATTAATTTATATTATTACTTTTTATATGTATTTTTATTGCATTATTTATTGTGAAATAAATTTTAATAAGGTGACTAAAAATGCAAGAGAGCAACTACTAGTGTCAGACCAAGGATTTTTGTACTGCGAGCCAAATTTCATTGCATCGAGCGAAGCAGCGCTAGAGATCATTTTATTAAAATGCATAATTAGTATTCGATTACAAACAAAAAATTTCAATACATTTTTTTTAGTTTAATTTTTAAAAATCTTTCTTAAACTGTTCATACTTTAATGTCATTCTTGGCCAAATAAAAAGTTGGGTTGGATTGTTTACCTCTGAGCGGCACTTTTTGCACACCATGGGCTAAATGGCCAGGTCTCATGGACCCCGAAGGCTCAGAGAAGGTTGGGGGAGGGGACCCGCTGGAACAGCTGTTGGGAAACAGATGGTAATTTCCGTCAAGACAATCCAGCGTGTTCTTTAACGTGCACAGGGTATGGCTCTTTCATACAAGGAACCACGGCTTAACGTCCCATCCGACGGATGGTGGCCTTTCCAAACCCATCGGTGTCCCCTTCTGACCGTGGGCAAGGCGGGGAATTTTTCGGAGATAATTCTCAACACTGACCCAGGCAGTACTCGAACCTGGGAACTGCAGATTACGAGTCTGGCGCGCTACCGACTGAGCCACTCCCGCCCCACAAAATAAAAAGTTGTTAATCTTACTGGTACAGTCAAATGAATATTTTTGACTAAATAACGAGATCTTGCATTGGTTGAATCAGCCAATCAAGTATAACATATCAGTCTGAACAATAGGAATCAGTCACTCTAAAATAGAGACCTACCTGCTGCAATTTATTGCTATAGTATTTCAGCGCATGCGTATGTATCTGATGTCTATATAGAAACTGCATTACACTAAATACTAAAGCTACTTATCAAATAGATTTACCGTAACTAAAATTAACACCTGCAGCGAAAAGTGTGAAGTTAAATTTGGTGTTCCTCAAGGATCCTTTTTAGGCCCGCTTTTATTTCTGATTTACATAAACGACAACAAAAATGAAACAAAATATTGCCATGTTTTTATATACCGATGATATAGTTTTAGTTAATGTAAACATCTTGGAAGAAGATGCGGTTAAACACTTGCAAAAAGACTTAAATATTATTAAACGATGGTTAAACTCAAATAAACTGTATCTAAATAGCAATAAAACCAAATGGATGACTTTTCATTCACCTGGTTTCAAAATTAACAATAACGTAATTATTAAAACACACAAATTAAACTGCAGAAAAAAGGGAACCATTTCTGAGCTAGATAACTGTGGCTGCATAAAAATTGACAGAGTACATACAATAAAATATCTAGGATTACATCTCGACAATGCCCTCCGATGGAACATTCATACTGAGAAAATCTGCAGCACATTAAGGCTTTGTGCTTTGAAATTAAATAAATTACAATATGTTATAGATACCAACCCATGCATTATGTTTTATAAAGCAATCTGTGAGTCCCTCTTAAATTGTGACATAACGATATATGGTACAACCAACTTAACAAATATTAGAAAAATAGGAAGTATTCAATCCTCAATAGCTAAAAATATTATTCCAATTAAAGACCGCATACATCTAATTACAGCCCAAGATAGATTTATTTACTTGGATATTTTACCTTACCAGAGCCTATATAAATATAATATAGTTATACGTAATTTTTTCGACAACACCCATAAAAGTCAAGTCCAGCATGATAAAAACACAAAATTTAAAGAAAAAAATTATTTTCAACTACCGAATTTTACAAATAACTATGGGAAATGCACAAGCGGCTACAAAACTCCATACATTTTCAATCAATTACCAAGGGAACTGCTAGCCGTAAATTCCTTCAAAGAAATAAAACACGAATTAAACAGATTTTTATTAAAAAAATTAGCTAATTAATATTAATACCTACTGACAAATTATGTGGTGCTGAATGTAAACATAAAAATCCGATTGTTATTTTAAAATATTCTAAATGAAAAAAAGGTAAAAAAAAATTGTAAAGAGTTCATATTATTGAATGTCGAAATTCTAAACTGAAATAGTAACATAGCACATAGTAAATGCAATGTGATATAAATATATTAAGATTAGCAGATTAAGGAAGAAAGAAGATATTATGTTTTATGCCAATGTATTATTCTCTCCTGCAGATAAGATGTTAGCTTTTCGGGACATCTGTAAATAAGGAATGATTTATTTGAATTTGTCTCAATAAATAAATGATTTAAAAAAAAAAATGCAAGATTCAGGGCTAATTCTTATCGTATAAAATTAAAACAACCGATGTAGCACTGATTGACAAATTGAATGTTGTAATTGGCTATATAACACAGTAAACATTGATTACAAAATAAATATAAAAGTATATTATACTGTTACTTTATAAATAAGATTAGTCTCGAGAAGGAAAATGAGGAAGCTGAATTTAGTTCGTAACATTTATTTTAAACAGTGAGAGTTAATCTTGATACGGAACGAATGTTTAGCAACCAAAAAAGTGACTGAAATTGAAATCTTATCAATAAAAAACTTAGTTAAAAAATTATCTGGTAACTCTTCATAAATCAAGCATCGTTTTGGAAGTGAGATTAAATCATTCCAGTCTGAGAATAACTGTGATATCATCAACTGCGCAGTCTCAGAATAACTGTCATGTCATATACTGCGCAGTCTCATAGTCAATCCAGTTATCCCACGCTATGTGACTCGAAATTATAGATTGAAAATGCTTAAACGAACCGAGCTTAGACGTTGATGAATTAGTTCGTAATATTAACTGGTACGTAATGCTGACGGAATTTTGTTCGCTCTGTACTTTAGTAAACGCCTCACTTAAACTCCTCTCTTCCAGAACATTCTCATCCAAGAAATCAACGTTAAGTATACTCTTATGGAAAATCTGATAATATAAGGGATGATATTCTAATACAATTAATACATGGTTCACATGTTGGTTATTAAATTGCTGGATGACATTCAAATGAGGAAATACGCCAGATTATAAGTTGGAAGTAAATGATGAGGTTTATACCTGGGGTGGACTTTAAAAGCTATCAGCGTATAAAAATATAAGCTTCAACCTATAAAGGCGAATAAAATTAAATTGATGCTGCAGTAATTAACGCTAATCTAGCACAAATGATAGTGGGACTACAACTTTCCACTTACAAAGTGCAGCAAACCACATACAGATGTATGAAAAAAGTTCATAATCCCACTCGACATATTATGGATATACAGCTGACAATTAGCTTTATTAAATTCTGATATTATGAAAAGCTGAAAATAGATTAACACATTTAGTTACTTGACTCATTCATTTTTACAACGATTAAATAAGATTTGAAACGATTAAATTTAATCGTAATCACTGACTGAAGAGAGACGGCCATAGCATAAATTTCTAACTTATTAAACCTTTTTGCTTTGTCATATTAGAAAGTTGAAAAATCCTTTAGGTGATGTTAAAAAGTAGAGATCTCGAAAATAAAAGAGATTACTATTAATTTTTGAGTGTCTGTTTTTTTTTTGTAGCAGTTACACATATATTAGGGAAAGCTATTTTGTTAAAGTATGTTTGCAACAGAGAACATCGCGTACATAGCAGCAGCAATGGTTAGGCAAACGGGGAGGCTTTGGGTAAATTATGAGACTGCGCGGATGATGTCAAGACAGTTTTCTCAGATCACAGAGAGATAATCTATCACTCATTGATAATTCAGTCTGTCTGTGACTAAGCTGCCATGGTAACAAGAGACGGAATATTTCTTCACAATTTTGATAATGAAAAAAAAAAAGTTAGATACAAGAATTCAAGAGTCGCCAAATACAAAAAATCAGAGTCGGATGCAGGGTTAAGGAAGGATGACATCTCCCTTTTGAGCATGCTAGTAATAGTAATGGAGGTATCAATTTTTAACTGTCTAGCATCAGTAGATCTGGATTTGACCTTTGACCTCGAAGAACCCACCGGATTATAAATCTCGTAACGTTTCTGAGATCTACAATTTGAAAACGTACCCACAACCAATTTTCACGTTCCTAACACTCGTAGACCTCTATAATGACCTTGGAGAACACGCCGGAGGTTACATTTTCCCGTGATTTACGACTCGGATCACCCTTAGGTGCAAATTTTCAGAGTTCTACCATTTCTGCTCAACTAGGTCTGGTACATTTAGAAAGTACGCGACGTCTTACACTCCAAGTGATATCTGTCATCTAGAACTTCCAGACTGTTGCTTTATTGTTCCTTTTCCAAGTTTTGTATCTCCACACTTCCCACTACAGATTACCTGTCCGTAAATGAGCACGAGGTTGCATGCTCCTTCTGTACTCTGGAGGAAATAGATAGGTATTCTCAGTTAATATTGGAGTCAGTGCTATTTTATAGACGAATTAGTAAAGCTTAAGAGGATAGATAGGAGAATACGATGAACTCTCTAGAATCGTTAAACACGTTGTAGCACTTTTAGCACCTGTAATTATTAATCTAGTTGGTGTGTATAACGTCGGATAGAAATGATTTAATGAATAACGATTTATTTGCATAGAGTTAGAGGAATTCCACTGTTGCGTATATTTAGAGAGCTACAAAACGAGGAGGTGTATAATCAGTTACAGTTAGTGATAGCAATTCAGAAGCAGCTGCTATGCAGAACTATTTAGGAAGGAACTGACCACATATCACAGCTTAAGTACATGTTCACTAAATGACACTATCCATTGCACTTACTAAAGGGAATAAACCACACTTATTTCCAAAACTAAAAAAACACATTTACGTTTTCAAATATCATCACAATTTGGAATTATTCAACGAAAGTATCATTACATTACGAAATATGGTGGATACGTTGATTTCAAACAACATAGAAGAAACAACATTTCAACAAACACATAGAAGTTTAATTTTTATGCTATCGAGGAAATGTTATCAAGAAAAGTTAGTTTCAAGCTAGGTCAGAAGGTACTGATGTAGCTTGGAAGGAAAACCCAATATCTTTTCCCTTTAAAAAGACGTGCCCATTTAGTAGAGTTTGTTTGTTGTTTGGTTAATGAACCGTTTCCATTATTATCGCTGAATGGCAGACGCGTATCCAGGATTTTTTTACGGGAGGTAATGAACATAAGAATTTTGTTTTAAGGAGGTGCTGAACTCAAGGTTTTTATGAAGGGAATAACCTTGTAAAAAGGGAAAAAAATCTTTGCTCACCACATACACTATGAATGCTCAAGATATTTGTGTTGTCGGTAATAGTGGGGGGATTATATATATATAAATGAATTTGAACAGTTTACGTAGAAGAAACTATATCTTTTAACCATAAACTGTAGTTTGCCTTATTGAAAACAACGCTTTCTATGCTGGTGGCTCAGAAAAAAAAATCACAAATTCACAATAATTCTCACCGCTGGTATACACTATACATCGAGGTTAAATATCTGTTAGAGAGATTTAAGAGGCCCGCATCGGAATAAGCGCCTGCTGAATTGCTACAAATGTCTCAAGAAACTCCTGCGTGAAGGTTTGAGATAAATAAGCCATCGGAAAACTTAAGACAAGGTGTCTGAAGCAGATATCACCAGATGGCTCAATGTTGATCGTTGTCCATAAAATTTGAACAAAGCTCCAGTGGTGGAAGTAGATCTAGGGCTTAACTTCAAGTGAAAAACAGATTTTTAATTTCAGTCAGATAGGGGTACAACACATATAGAGTTTATTCTGACATCATTGAAGCAATAGAATAATTATTATACCATCATTATGCAGGAGAGCGGTTTCTCTAGAAAGGTGTTGGTTGTCTCTGTTCCTCTTATGTCACGTCATAAAAATAACAAATGTCCCCTCAAGCAGCTGCTTGCCACAAAGGTCTGACAGGAGCCTGTCAGTTTTTACGTCATAGGAGAAAGTCTGTGAGATGGCAGGATCTCAGCAGAAGCACAACACAACATCCATGCCTTAATCGCAGTCATTCATCTTTAATTCGCAGTCATTCATTTCAATGTTTTTCTATGGGTTTCGATGTGCACTTGTCTGTTTCTGATTGTAACTTGATTTTTGGAAACTAGTTTGTCACTGTATTATGGATATACAGCTGATTTATCAATTTATGTCTATTGCGCCAACTATAGAACAAAGTGTTATTACACTAGGCACTTCAAAAGTTTAATACAGTGAGTGAAAGAAAATAACTGAAGTAACAACATCAAATTACATTAATGGCAAATTTCGTAGAGCATAATAATATAGGGTCGTTCAAATGAAAAGTAGATAATCCCTATATCTAGATAATGGACTGAGAGGTTATTGCCCTCACTTAGAGAAACAGATATGAAATAGAAGGACGATGTGAACAGAATCAGTGGCAAGTATCGGTTTGAACGTGATAGGCACTGTGTGGAGTCCAGACAAACCCCTCTTTGAAATCATACAAAGCTGAACAATGTAAAAAATGTTGATGTTTTAATTTGACTATCAGTTTCTGCGGTTGATTCAGTTACTGAAGCGTGGTGACATTATCAACTCTCAACGATATTGTGAACCTAGCAGCAGTAAAGTGGAAGCGCCCAGGGATTTTGAATAAAACGATTATATTGTTGCATGACAACGTCGGCTCCCACATTGCCCAAGTGACAAGAACAACGTTCAACAGGTATGGTTAGGAATGTCTGGAACATGTTGCGCGCGTTCCTGGCATCTCTCTTGTCGATCCATTAGATTTTCACATTTCTGGATCTCTAAAAACGTCACGGCAAGAAGGAAGTTGAAGACCGATGAAAATGTGCTGTGTATTGTCACAGATTTCCACATGCAACATCCAAAGTTGCTCTAGGATAGAGAATATCAAATTGCTAATTTCATATTGGACAAATGTCTCAATAGCTATGGAAAATTGAGCATAACATTAAGCTACTTAAACTTCATTTCCAACTTGTCCACTTTCATTTGAACGATCCTTATATTTAACATCCAATTATCGATTGTTATAAAATGCTGTTCGCGAAAATCAGAAAACCGACAAGGTTGTTTGGTTGTTTTACCTCTGAACGGCACTTTTTTGCACACCATGGGCTAAATGGCCAGGTCACATGGACCCCGAAGGCTCAGAGAAGGTTGGGGGAGGAGACCCACTGGAACAGCTGTTGGGAGACAGATGGTAGCCTCCCGTCAAGGCCATCCAGTGTGTTCTTTAGCGTGCACAGGGTATGGCTCTCCCGCACACGGGGCCACGGCTTAACTTCCCATCCGACGGACGGCGGCCTTTCCAAGCCCATCGGTGTCCCCTACTGACCGTGGGCAGGGCGGAGAATTTTGCGGAGATAAATCTCAACACTGACCCCTGGGACTCGAACCTGGGAACTACAGATTACGAGCCTGGCGCGCTACCGACTGAGCCACCCCCGCCCCACCAACAAGGAATAGAGGAAGATCATGACTTGTGTGGGGCATGTTTAACACCAACTATTGAAGAAGAGATTAAAGTTTCTATATCATCAAGACAGTCGTTTTGTCTACAGGCCATTGAGAACAGTATGGAAAGGGTGTGAATGGCTCTTCCTCACAGGTACTTAAAGGAGCGGTAGCGATGTTCAACTTATCCTGAATATCTTGTGCATATTATTCTGAATATCTTGTGCAGGTGTTGTTAAGATATGCTACGCATACCAGTGCGAGCTCCATATCTCTAGATAAGCGAGTTCAACAGAGGGCATATTGTAAGCATGAGAGAAGGCAATCTTTTGTATCCAGAAATTGCTGCTCGTGTGGAATATAATGCATCTGTTGTACATTGAATTTGCAGAGAATGGTTCAAAGATGGGCAACGAACACATCAGGAAGGTTCTGGACCTCATCCATAGACCCCCAGAGGAAGATCGCCATCTTCGGAGGCTGGCTTTAATAAATTGCTCTTCCCCTGTCTACGGCCTTGGTCATACAGTGAAGGTCAGTAAACAGCTTATATTATCAGCAGTAGCCTTTAGATGCCGTGTATTGCAATTCGGAATGCCATCCCACAGAGTATTGCTAAGGCTGCCTTTACACCTCAACAAAAAGCAGCCAGATTATAGTGGTACATCGAGAGACGGAGTGGCGCAACGAATGGTACACCATCGTCTCTACTGATGAATCCCACTTCTGTCTATTCGAATGCGATGGCAGAATACTTCGTTAACTTCCTTCGTTAACGAATAACTTCGTTAAGAATTAACATGTGGGATTATGGTGTGGGGTACTATTAGTTACGAAACAAATCCGTCGTAGTACGGATCCACTCCACCATTACCAGTGCTCATGACATCCAGGATAGTTTACAACCAATAGCCCTTTCATAGTTGCAGATTACCCTACACGCCATATTTCAGTAACGTAATGCAAGACCCCATGCAGCAGAGTACCTGAGGCAAAACAATGAGCATATCCTTCCGTGGCCAACTGGATCCCCTGATTGTCACCCATCGATGTCACCCATCGAAAATGAATGGAATATGGTCAAACGGAGGTTGAGGCAATACCACCACATCCCGGCAAATGTAGACGATCTTTGGACACGGTGCATAGTGCTTAGACGGCGGTTCCACAATCCAGCATCAAACATTTGTTTGACTCCACCATTCCTCGCCGTGTACAATAGGCCAAATAATACATGCCAGGGAATAATATTCATTATTAAACAGCTCGGTACGTAACTCTCCAATTTTCTCCATATTGTAATCATTTAATAATACAAAAAAATCTACATTTAACCTACAGATATGAGCGTGTTCCGATTGGTCTTCTTGCTGTTTTGATTTTTGAGAGCACCATTATACATGTACAAACATTGCAGAATATACAAACATATTATAAAACACTTATATAGGGAAAAAGCATCTTTCTTAAAAATTAGCATTGCTATGCATCAAGCTTGGGTTTCATTTCACCATTAGCTCGTGTATCAGATTTTTCCAATTTTTTTACTCTGTGTTTCTTTATATTTAAAATCAACAGTTTTTTTGACACAACGGCCAGATCACCAGGACACACAAAAGTCAGAACTGGCTACACCAGTGATTCCCAATGTGGACAAATAGTTCTTAGATTAACAGTTATGAATGCTTTATTTCACAGAAAAACCTTAAGACATTCATATATATAATAGCAAAAGTAATAAAACATTACAAGAGATGTGTCCCTTAGCTGAAAGAATTTTATTTTTCTGTAAGTGGAATGCGAACCTACGTCTCCAAGTAACATGCTTAGAATACATTTAAATTTGTATATAATGCCTCAGGGACCTACTGTACTGTATTTGTATACATACCTCAGGTATTCAACAGTAGCATTTGCTGCATGAGGTCTTGCATTACGTTATTTCACCTAATTTATAGGGGGAAAATATTTTAAATTCCATGAAGGGTTTGAGAATAGAAAGATTAAAGTAGGCGTCGTTGCAAAGAGTAAAGTGTCTTTGTGCCCAAAAGGTTGGGATCCTCTGGGCTAGGGGAAGGGGATCCAGTGGTCAGCTGTTAGGAGACAGATGAAACTTACAGAGTGTTCTGTAACGTTCACAGAATATAGCTCTTCCGCATACCGGGAAAAGACTTCATGTCCGATCCTTTCAGGCCATCAGTCTCTCTTTTCTCACTAAGAGCAGAGTGAGGGTTAAAGAAAAATATCGCAAAGCAGAACAGTAGCGACTAGAACTGGAAACATAAGAATATGAGCCTGGTGAGCTCCCAATTCAGACAGTCCGCCCTTTTTACATTCAGAACCATATTATACAGAATTTCAAACATATTTTTAACCTTCTGAATTTGCTTTGTATTAGAGTTTATTCCTAAACAACGGAGAAAATTGTGCTTTGAAACCGTAAGGGTTTCTGGGAAAGTATTTGTGTCAATGATAAATCATCAAATTTAATTCATCTCGAAAGAAAGTACATTCCAAAATGTCCTGTAATGAGTAGAATCCCTCTTAAAGTTACGAAACGCCAGAGAAAATTTATATTTTATTGTTATGGTCGTTGGTTATCATTTTATATATATTGCAATTATATTTCATTGTAATTGGGGTACCACGAAAATTAGATGAATCAAGTAAAATTTATACCTTAGTCACGACACAGGCAGACTTCATTGTTCCTGACACTTGCTTTATTTGGTATAAGATGCTTTCTGTAGAAGTCTGACTAACGGGATTTCACTTTTTCTGAAACAGTAGTGTCATTAGAAAATGATGCATGGCACAATAATGAGGCATTAAACAGCCTGATAAGTCGTTAAAGATTAAAACGTCTTTTGGGCTTGACAGCTGGTCTTAATGTCCTTCGTGTTCTTGCGTTGTTTTCATTTTCAAACACGACAATTATTCTTCAACATCGTTTATACATTGGCCACATTCCTAATACGTTTAGTTTTGGTATCAATTTGTTAAAATTGTTCCCATTTCTCTTTGGATTCATTCCTCGACTTGACAAGTCATTATCGGAAAATCCATTCTCAATGCTATTCCCATTCGGTAGCGAAAATTAAATTTATGATGTGAATCAGAAACCTATAACACTGCTGCGAACGTGGCCAACGTTGGATTATTTATGATTTATTTTTCTTTCTCGTTTCTCTGTGTACATTTGAAAAGGTACTAGAATTCTGATTGTTCCTGCAGTACCGTGTTTGAAGTTAAAAAGTCAGTAAAAGAAAATTCGTAAGTTAAAAGCTTTGAGTTTCTTCTTCTGGTTTTTTAAAGAACAAAAGTAAGTATATGTTCGACATTAGGGGATTAAATAGAGATAGGACCAAATTTGCAATCCGATTGTTTGCTTGGGACCGGAACTTTTTTTGTACACAATATTCAAAATGGACAAATCGTCAAAACATCAATGGCCATTGGGATAGAAATAGAAGCCTCATATACCTTTACTTTAACACTCAGAGAATATGGCTCTCCTGCATACCAGGCCACGACTTAATGTCACTTTAGGAAGGATGTCGGCCTTTCAACTCATCGGTTCTTCCCTTTGTCACTAGGGAAAAGTAGGAGTTAGTGGACAAAATCTTAAGCCAGACACAACAGGGACTCGAAACTGGGATTGTTAGATTATGAGCCTGACTGACTACCAATTGAACCTATCTCCAAAAAGAATTCTTCTATACAAATTCTGAAACATTTATAATATATATTGTTCATTTAAAGTTCGAATCTAAATAGTAATGTGGGCTTTAATTACATACATATACTACCACAGAAATTGTAAATATATAGTAGCCTTGGCTAGTATTCCAACACTTACAGTATTTAAAATCGCACAAGGTAATCCTGACATTTAAATATCGGTCAGTTTCAAGATTATTTTATTCTACATAAGAATCATTTCCCAAAAGGTTTTCCTGAATACCAGAAAGACTGAAATTCAACCTTTCATTAAAGGTGTCATTCTGAGTACGTTGTTCTGGCCCATCAAAACAGTCTTTTTCTTGAGAATTTAAATAAGTAAATTTTTTGGTTATTACCTCAATTAATGGTAATATAAATTCAATTCGTATTCTTCAGCTGGCATAAAGTATTCCGTCATTTAGAATGCTAAGTTCAAATTTTGACTTCAACGTATTCGGTTGTTGAAATTTCAGTTATGTTGCTGAATAATATGAATTTCAGTTGTGTGAATGGGAACTTCGACGCTATGAACCAAGATTTTTACGGAAAATATTAAATAGATTTGGTAGAATTATTTTAATTTAATTTTTCCATGGAAATTCTATTTAAAAAGTTACTAAACCTTAAATCTAACTCCCTATTTACCTTTAATTCTGAAGCTCTGAAAGACCCAATTATAGCTAAAGCTTACCATGATAGGTTACCCAGTCCCCGTTCATTATGACAGTCATGGGTTGCTTACTATTGAAGTTGAGGAAGAATGGGACCATTTTAAACAGGCCTTTTTGGAAACTAACAGTACTCTTTTAGGAAAAATGGAGCAGAGCAGACAGAATTATTTGAGTGATAAGGCACTTGAGCGTATTTCAGAAAGAAGAACTGCGGAAATGTTCTTAATCAATATCCTACTTGTTTTAACAGAAAGCATTACAGAGAGCTTAATAAACGTGTAAAGGATCAGTTAGCTGTTGATAAGAATCTTTGGCTTGATGACATAGTTGACAAAGCAGAGAAAGCAGTTATACAACACAACAGCAGAGAGCTGTACCAGATAGATAATGTTTCGTGTGGTAGAAAACGGACAGGTATATTGTACAGGGATTGAAGGATAAGCAAGATATGGTAATAGAAGGTGAGGATTCTGTCATGGCTTGAGCTGAGCATTTCAGTGATGTTCTAAACAATGTGGGTGATCTACTCCAATTCTTTGTAATGATGATAGATGCAGTACTGGCTTTAATGTTGGCTCTATAACACAGTCTGAAGTTTTTTTGGCTTTTCTAAACTTAAACTTCATATAAATACCCAGGGGTAGAAGAAATTACTACGAAAATGCTTAGAGCTGGGAATGTTTCGGTTATCACATGGATGACTGAAATTTGAATATCTCTTGTGATAAAGGCATGGTTCCTAAGGATTTTACCAGAGCTATTTTTATCCCTATTTTTAAAAAAGTTGATCGCAGTTCTTATGATAACTATAGAGGTATCAGCCTACTTTCTGTTCCAGGTAAAGTTCTTTGCATGATGGTGCTTAATAAAATTAAGAATCTGGTTGACAGACAATTTCGTGATGAGCAATGTGGATTCAAAAGTGGTAGGGGATCAGATATTTTCACTTAGACAGATTCTTGAGAAATGTTTAGAGTTTCAGAAATCTTTGCTTGCTAGCTTTGTTGATTTCAAAAAGGCTTTCAATTCTGTTGATCGTCATAATTTGTGGTTGATTCTGAGATCATATGGTATACCAGACAAGTTAGTTAACATAATGAAAGCTCTCTATAATAACACTGAGTCGTGTGTGAGAGTAGGTAAGGCTTGTAGCAATTGGTTTAGCATTACTTCTGGTGTTCGACAAGGGTGCATTTTGTCCCCTTTTCTCTTTAATTTGGTTATTGATTATGTTATGCGAAATTCACTTCAAGAGAAAGATTTTGGCCTTAAATGGGCTGGAGATGCGAAAATTTCTGTTTTAGATTATTCTGATGATTTAGTCGTTTTGACAAATGATGTTGATGAGATGAACTCTTTCATTCGAACTGTTGATGAGACTGGTAGTAGAGTATGTTTGGTTATAAACAGAGAGAAAACTAAAGTGATGCAAATTGGTCAGGCAAGCTGTGGTTTATAATTATTCTGAATTAACTCTTGAGAATGTGTCTCAATATAATTATCGTGGGAGCTATGTAACAGATACTGGTGATGTTACGCATGAGATTAACAGACGAATAGGGATTGCTGCTGGGACTTTTAAGAATCTATGGAGAGTGTGGAGAAATAGGCGTACTAAAATTAGACTGTCTAATAGTTTGATTCTTTCTAGAGTTAATTATGGTAGTGAAACGTGGACGCTTTGTAAACAAGATAACAGGAAACTAGATGCTTTTGAAACTAGATGCTTACGCAGTATCTTGAGCATTAAGTGGTTCAGCTTTGTAAGTAATGAAGAGCAGGGCCGCTTTATCCATTAGGCCGACTAGGCAGAGTGCCTAGGGACTACAAACCTTTTAAGGCCTACAATATTTCACCAGAAAAAAATACATAAAAAAATCCCAAAATAAGAAAAACATCAAATTTTAATTTAAATTATTTACTTAATTATTTGAATGACAAAAACAATAATTTAAGTCGTCGTGTTTCTCAACAGCCTCACTGATACAATCACAAACCCAGTAGTATAGATTTAGTAGATAATTTTAATTTAATGTTTAAATGTTCACTTTACATTTTGTATGTGGAAATTCAGAAATTATCTCGTCGAATGTCATTTGTCACATATCATTTTCAATTGAAAGTAGTGAAAGTGACGACAATCGTTGCTGCCCATTGTTGATCGGAGATAATGCTTTATCAATTTCATCTTTGAGAAGCATCTTTCTCCTTCCGCACTTGTTCCGAAAATGGAGAGATTGATTCTGAATGTTATGTTTATATTCGGAAAACTTGTTATGAGCTTATCATCGATTTGTGCACGAATCATATTTACTACAGATTTTTTATCTTCATACATTCTTGAAAATAGTAAAAACTCTTCAATAAATCCATCTTCGCGATGCGTGCGCTCTTCAATTGAACGTATCTTTTTTTACCTTGCTTTCTCCCGCATGCAACAATGTCTTGTCCAACATATTACAGTGTGTATAACAATTCGACACGGTTATTATTTTATTTCACAGGAGAACGATTTTTAGAAAAGAAGGGTGCCGTGTCTACGAAGGTCTTAAAACGGCCCTGATGATGAGGTTAGGCAACGGAGTCGACAACCTCCTTTGAGCTGCATATTGTGCAGACTCCGTTGGTTTGGCCATGTTGTCCGTAAGGATAATTATAGATTAGCGAATAAGGTTATGAGCAGTGTTCCTAAAGACCTCAGAAAGAAGGGGAGACCTAGGATGCGGTGGGCAGACAATGTCAAACAGGACCTTGTTGGAATTGGTGTGCAGTGGCCGGATGTAGCAGATGTAGCTCAGGACAGATATACTTGGAGAACTAAATTGCACAGTCTAGTTGGACCTCCGTAGCCCATGGCTGTTTAAGTATGATGATTGCATATAATATGAAACCGTTTCCATTAAAGTGGTCATTGAGTGTACAAATATGCTGCATACTACACTAGAATGTATATCTTACATATTTATAAGAGCCTCTACAGTGTGCATCTTAGAATGAAGTTTCATTGTTCATCTCATTCCCAAAAGAGGTTGTATTTTCTTGATTTCTGTATTAAAAAAATCTGTCAAACTTTCTTCATCTGTTTCGAGGGAACAAGAAAAAAAAGTGGTTTGTTATATAGAATACTCGAAGCATATAATGCAAACTTCAGCGTAAAGCAATTCCAGATAGGCAATGAATTTTTTCATATTAATGAATTAGATTTCTTCGGGTTGTATTAACGAATCGAGTTTGTCAAGTTCGAAACAAAGATAACCTGAAAGAAATTACACATATCTTGAAGCACTCTACATAATTGAATTATGTAAGTTGCTGTTATTTTATTAATATCTATGAAAGAGGATATTGTGCTGGTTTTGTCTACACATGCAAAGATCACGCAGAATAGCAAATAGAATTAAGAACACTATGGATAAAAACCCAGGAAAATATGCAGACCTCGACTGTAGTCAGTGTACAATGTCAAATAGGACTTGATAGAATTAACCTACAGTGGCCGTATGCAAAGGTTTTGCTCAGATTAAATGTATTCGGAGAACTCAATTACATAATCTTATTAAACCAGTATAGCTCGTGGCTGATTGAGGATTTTGTATATTTTTATTTATGTATGTATGTATTCAAACTGCGAAGGTTTATGCTTTTACTCTTCCTTGGGAGGGTCGGGAATGACCCAGTCTGTATCCTGGCTCGAAATTTGCAGTTCCCAGGTTCGAATCCCAGAAGTGCCAAAGTTGAGTCTTATCTTCGGTGGCAAAGCTGGTCTCGGTGAGAAAGGGAACACCACTTGATGAAACGGCCGCCGCCTGTCGAATGGGATGCTAAGCCATGGTACCGTGTGCAGGAGAGCCGTGTGCTGTGCACTCTAAAGAACAGGCTTGTGTTTACTTGACGGGAGCTGCCATCTGTCTCCTAATATATCCTGAGGGTCCTCTTCTTCCAACCTTCTTTGAGAACGTGGGGATTTAGTCTATTATGTGCAAAAGAAAAAAATCGCTCAGAAACAAAACAATGTAAGTAATCCATGGCCGGATGGGGGGCAAGGGATTTACTCCGCCACCTCTTAAGAATGCTAATAAGGGTAATGGAGGCAAAAATTGATAAAACTTAAGCATTTTTTCAAGAATTTTGTAAGTTTTTTTACATTTGAACAGAGGGGGAAATGTTATATTTTAATAGAAATCCATCGTCTTGACCCCTTTTTTTATTTTTTTAAGGTTCGATTGCGTCACTTGCCCTCCCACCTCCTGAAACACACACCTTTACTCTTTTTCTAAAGCAGGAATTGAATCCAACCCAACATGTCACTTGGAATAAAAATAGGATGTTCCTAACCACATATGCTGTTTAAAAGCAACTTTTACTTTTGCATTATAAGATTCTAATTTTTACTTGTCTGATAATTAATCACTTAAATTGCTTTCGAGCAAATGACAGAGAGTCTAACGAGGTGAGAAAGTTTCTGTCATCAGTCATAAGCCATTGCTGCTGTCTTGTTTGCCGCTCGCTTATTAACTGTATTTAATGAGGTAATTTGCAACCTTTGGACCATTTTTCTTTCACCCATTGTCTCTCTCTGACATCGTCTTCCTTCAAACCAAAGTTGAATCTCTGTTCAACGCCATAGAGCTTTCAAAATATGGCCTTTACTTCCGAAAGCCATTTCCTTTTCAAGCCACATGAGGAAAATTAGTCTCAACGAAGACGAGTGAAATGCGAGTAATTCTATAGTCACTTGCTCTAAGCTGATTTTTTTTCACATATTTTCACGGGGTGGCTCAGTCGATAGCGTGCCAGGCTCGTAATCTGTAGTTCCCAGGTTCGAGTCCCAGCTGGGTCAGCGTTGAGATTTATCTCCGCAATACGCCCTGCCCATGTTCAGTAGGGGACACCGATGGGCTTGGAAAATTCTATAGTCACTTGCTTTAAGCTGATTTTTTTTTTACATATTTTCACGGGGCGGGGGTGGCTCAGTCGATAGCGCGCCAGGCTCGTAATCTGTAGTTCCCAGGTTCGAGTCCCAGCTGGGTCAGCGTTGAGATTTATCTCCGCAATACTCCCCGCCCTGCCCATGTTCAGTAAGGGACACCGATGGACTTGGAAAAGCCGCCGTCCGTCGGATGGGACGTTAAGCCGTGACCCCGTGTGCGGGAGAGCCATACCCTCTGTACTTTAAAGAACATGATGGATGGACTTGACGGAAGGCTACCACCTGTCTCCCAAAAGCTGTTCCAGTGGGTCCCCTTCCCCAACCTTCTCTGAGCCTTCGGGGTCCATGTGACCTGGCCATTTAGCCCATGGTGTGCAAAAAAGTGCCTCTCAGAGATACAACAACCCAACCTATTTTCCTATTTCTTTTCGCTCGTCATATGTCGGTTGTCAATTTGTCGGTTTGTGGATTTGTCAAAACTGTTGTTTCACCATATCTTTCGAACACGACGGACAAATTGATTAAATTATGTGTCAAAGAAAGATATTGACGCGAGGAGTGTCATAGGCTATATAAAATTGATCCTTCACACTTTCTTCCCCCTATAAAAGGGGATAAACTGAAACAATTGTTTCGCTATATCTTCCGAATACGAAGGCACCTAATTACGAGTTAGGTGTTAAATGAAAGCCGATATGAAATCAAAAAATGAAGATAAAAAGATATGTAGAGTATGAAGAGGAGGGACAATAGAAATTAGTAGATTAAATAGATGATAGAAGAAGAATAAAAAGTATACTGGTTTCCATAAATTAAGGGAAAATGAGAAAAATCGTGATAATTCGCCACAAAATTGTGTGATCCTCACCAAACTTGTTCGTGTAACCAGTAAATCAATGCCGAGCGATTAGTGTTTGGACGAGTGACGGGTGTTTTGGAGTGGATCGTTCCTTTATGTTGTAAATGTGAGTAAAGAAATTCGAAATAGCCGTTTTGTAGGAATGATCCCGAGACATCATTTGTCAAATGGACTGCGGAGAGCTATTGGCTGACTTGAAGTAGACCAAAGTCAGTCAGACGTGGCACGATGGCTGAATGTGAGTCCTTCTGTGGTCCATAGACTGAGGAATTAATTTCTTAGCACGGATTCCGCGTCTCGGAGGTTTAACCCAGGAAGGGCTAGAGTTACGACCAATGTACAAGACCGATATATGTGGTTAACAGCAGGAAGGAGCAGGACGTCTACTCCCTCTCAGCTACGATCCTCTCTTGCAGCAGCCACTGGGAGGGTTGTATCAGCTTCTTACTGTGCGTAGAAGGCTTCATGAAAGAGGTCTGTAGGTTAGAAGACAGTAATTTGTATACTCCTCACGTCACAGGAGAGATCGGTTGAATTGGACTCTCACGCACGTTAACTGGACAAAAGAGCAATGGAGGTCCGTACTCTTCACAGAAGAGTCCAGAAATTGCTTGTATAGTGATTCCGGACATTGTTTAGTATAGAAAGAAAGATGTACCCACTACCATCCCAGTAACATCCGTCAAAGAGACAGTTACGGCGGAGGTAGTGTGTGCGTATGGGGTGGCATTTCCTTAAGTGGACTCACAGACCTCTATGAGTTGACGCGTGGAAACCACAATGCTCAATGGCTCATATCGTCGAGATCACATCCTGGGCCCTTATGTACGTCCTTACGGTGGTGCAATAGGTGAAACATTCATCTTACAAGACGATAACGCTCGTCCACACAGAGCTCGACTACTGGAACAATACCTTCAAGAGAAGACATGCGCATGGAGTGGCCAGTTCGATATCCCAACCAAATTTCCGATTGAGCATGTGTGGGAATATCTAGGGAGACGTGTTGCTGCCCTCAACCCTCTACCTGAAACAAAGGGGAACTTATTACTGCTTTAAAGAAACAACGGTCGTTACTCCCTATCTGATTCACAACATCATAAACAGTATGGAACATCGCTGTCGTGCCTGCATTGCTCTAAGGGGTGACCACACTCGTTATTAAAGAACTTTTCCTATTGCATTCTGACACCTCGTTCTTGGACAAGTTCCTGTAAGCGTTATTCTTTGACGAAAAATGTTTGTATTGTAAAATATTTTATGCCATTCTGAAACTAGTATTGTAATTTATGTTTTCATAAAATTTCATTAAAATCATTCATATAGTTTTTTTGTTTATTATAATTTTTCTGAGTTTTCCTTAATTTATGGAAAGCAGTGTAATATGAAGAGGAAGAAGAGAAAACGTTAGCAGTTGAAGAAATGAATAGGAAGGGAAATAGGAACAAAAAATGAAGAAAGGAGGACGTAAAGGAAGTGTAATGGAGATAAAGGAAACTTACCGGCATTTCTGATCGGTTTTCGTGCAACTGAAAAACCCCCACAGGATATAATCCATATTCTCCAGGTACACCATTGATTGGCTTGCGGCTGATGAGAGTGTAATTTCCTTCAGCATCACCATTTTCATCCATATGCACCATATATCCCATTGCACCTGCGAAAAATTGATCAAGCTCACAATTCTGATTGATATCAAAAGATCAACAAGATACACGAAAAAGGTAAAAGTTCCGAATCTGTCCAACCCACTGGATACAATGAAATTCAAAATGAAAATACTGCAGAAGATTGCAATTATTTCTCTGTTTACTCTTGATGAGAGCGTAGATGGAAAAACACTACCTTTAACCCGTTGTGCATATGCAAATGATCTTCAAGCAGCCATGGGCTACGGAGATAGGGAACCCATTGACGAAAAAGTTTCTATCGTAATTAGATCTAACTTGTTTTATTGTTCGCTCAAATGTCGTTACTTTTATCGCGATTTTCTGTCGTGTTTCTGTTAACAGGCCTCTTTGTGCAACTGAGGCCACTAAGGATGATAATGATAATGATGATAATATTGACTAAAATATACAGTTTTAAATAATAAACTGCTTGGAAATTGTTTATATTTTATGAAAAGTCAGCTGAAAAATATTGATTTTCACGGTGAGTGGGCTTCGAACCCACTTCTTCCATTTTTATGTAGGGTGTACCACTTAACTATCAACGGTTGACTTTAAGGTTTAATGGTAAGAACACCCAGCAATGCAACTGGGAGATCTGGGTTCGAGCCCACTCACGGGAAAACTCGAATTTTTTCGCCTAGGTATTCAGGAGTCCATAATTAGAGGATATTTTCCGTGATACTCTACTATTTATTTTATATTTTATTTCGTGAATTCTACATATCTTCTCTTAATATTTCAAAATTATTGATAATTTGCGCCAATTTCGAGTTTTTTTTATAATATATATATAAATATTTTATATATAAATATGAATATAAAATAATAATAATATATAAAGTTATTTCGCATTTCTATCCAGACTAATGATGTAGCGAATATGATTTTTTCAACTCACTGATTAAGTGCACTTGCTAAAAAATGAGTTTAGGAAAAATTGGCTAGTTAACTAATGACATTCAATTTTGTCCATTTATAGAGATCCATAAATTGTAGTATCATCCCCAAACACTACTTCACAAGGTCGTGTGGTCCAAAAAACAGCTACGGGCTAAGCAGAATTTGCTTTTCTGGTAAATCTGCAGTAGATTGTATGTTACGTTAACAAAATGAGCATGTGAGGAAGTTTGTGTAATCAACTTATGTTGCACTTGTGGTTTATTTAAAAATTTTCGTTTTAGTTTCTTAAACAGCACGTAAAAGAAATATTTCGCTGTTCAGAAAAAATGCTGTAAAAAAAAACAACACTATAATTCTTTTAGAGTTTTGGCTTTCCTTATACACATTACTGGAAAACTTAGCTATCTGGCCAATTGAATTTGAAGAATAACGCTTCGCTTCAGGCGAATATAGGGCACTTTTTCAAAGAGGATGAAGTTCCTCCCCCGTCCCCGCTTAGCACTCCCCCGTCCCCTCTTAGCACTCTCTAACAGTAGAGATGGAAACTAACGTGTGATTGCGAAAATGAGAATCTTAATATTTTATTAATAGCTATAAAACACAAAACGAATTTCCCATTTCACTCTTTAAACAAAATCCTACTCCCCCTGGGATTAAGGGTGTAAAATCATTGCTACCAGTGTAAACCACTTCACTATCACATTCCACTAGCAAAATGGGTTGGGTCTGGCTCAGTGGGTAGCGCGTCAGGCTCATAATTTGCATTTCTCAGGTCCGAGTCCTACCTGCTCCAGTGATGATATTTATCGCCGCAAATCCTCTCCACTCCCCCTCTGTCAGAAATGGGACACCAACGTTAATTGGAAACGCTGCCGTCCGTCGAACGAGGTGTTCAATCGTGGCACCGCATGCAGAAGAACCATATTCAGTGCACATTAAAGAACTCACTGGATAGCCTTGATGGGAGGCATCCATCTGTCTCCTAACAACTTGCCAGTGGGTCCTTTAACCTTAACCTTCTATGAGCCCTTGCGGTGCTTATGACTTGTCCATATAGCCTATTATGTGTCAAAAAAATGCCTCTTAGAGCATTTTTTGCTCTGAGAGAAAAAAATGATAAGGACAATAAGGTAAATAATCCGAACCTCCACCACCAAAATTTAGAGTGTAAATAGGTCGTTGGCAATATTCGTTTAAAATTTTGCATTTTTCCACCGTTATAGGGTGTTATTAAAGCTATTGGGAGATTCGGAAAATGAAAATCGTAACATTTCATCAAACGCTCTCCCCTTCCCCTCCAAAAAATAAATAAATAACTATTTCTAAATCATCTCTGAAAACAAAAAAAGTTGAATGTCTGCAGACAGGCAGAAGACAAAATGAAAACATTAGATCCTTTTTTTTTGAAAACGAGGTAGTAGATTATTAATCTGATTCATAGACACGTTACTTACTGAAATATGTTCTTCCTTTGATATGTTTGAGCATTCCTCTTCCGTCGAGAGTATTTTCTCCATTGGCCAGACATTCGTTGAGAGCTTTAGCATAGACATAGACAGCATCATACAAATAAGCTCCTTCTGCTGGAACCTGAAAGAGATGAAATAACTTATAAGACGACTATAAATAATAGCCTTGAAACGAAAAGATTACTGAACAAACATTTCACTGAGGCGGTGAGTGGAATCTGCCAGAATATTTACTGACTGGTGTTACTTCATGAAAGGAAACTATTAAAACTCTTTTAATAAAAAAAATACCCCTGAAGCAGCTGCTTGACACAGAGACCTGACATGAGCCTGTCAGTTTATATGCCATAGTAGAAGGTCTGTGAGGATGGTAGGACCTCAGCAGAAAAACACGAATATCTATGCCTTACCCGGACTCCCTTAGATCAGTAGCCAAGCGCGTTAAACCACTCGGCTATCGGTGTTTAGATGAGATAATATTCTTTTTGCGTTTTTGATGTAGTTTAATCTTGGAGTATTAAACTTCTTTCCATGGCCTGTTTTCATTTTTATCTTGCTGAGTACTGGCCAGTTCCATAAGAATCTGTATCTGAATACCTTTTTCTTTATGGACTTCGATGTACTTTTAGAACAATATTTCTGGAATTATTCAGCCTAGCAAATCTATGTTGAGTAACTCCTGGTTTGCTTTATGTTTATTTTGTCGGTTTCATACGAAGTTAGTCTACCTCTACTACATGGTGGCTGAATTTGATCAGTTCAGTAGTCAATTCAAGTATTTGAACCCTGTTACTACTTTTAGCAGACTCTGAACAGGGGTATTTTTTTCTTCAAGTTCTACCTTACTCTTTCCTAGAAAGACCTCTGGTTAACAGCGTGTTAGAGTTAACAATGTATCAGGTTTCTAGTGCAGGATGCCATGGTTTTACTATGCTTAGCAGTATACCCTAGGACGGATCTAGGGTGTGAGGGGTAACACTTTTGAGAATGCTAGTAAGCGGAACGCAAGAGAAAATTTATTAAGTATCTTATTATATAAATAACCGTAATTACGAGTGGAGAACGAAATGACGTCATCGGTGGCTAACATTTTTGGTTCCCTGTAGTTTCGCAGATTCTTGAGCGATCGGTCCCAAATTTGGTGTGGCTGTCCCACTAGTCTAGCTGTGTCAGATTAAGATATCATGTTCCTAGCTACTATGAGTCAAGTCATCAATCCTCTTAAAGTGTCCGAAATGTTTTTGGGTTCTGCCATCACTTCCTTGTTAATAGAGTAATACGTTATCGATAACAGTTGTGAATTGTGTAGTACTTTAACGGTGGAGAGCTATGAATGATGTAGCAAATTATCAATGGACATAGTTTCACGGCAAACTTTTGGTGGGGCTTAAGTAGTATATATATATATGCATTCCTCGTATATTTCAAGGGGGCGGGAGGGAGCTCAGTCGGTAGCGCGCCAGGCTCGTAATCTGCAATTCTCAGGTTCGAGTCCCAGCTGGATCAGCATTGAGATTTATCGCCGCAAAACTCCCCGCCCTGCCCACGGTCAGTAGGGGACACCGATGGGCTTGGAAAGACCGCCTTCCGTGGGATGGGACGTTAAGCCGTGACCCCGGGTGCGGGAGAGCCATACCTTTACAGGCTACAGATGGTAGCCTCCCGTCAAGGCCATCCAGCGTGTTCTTACACACTGGATGGCCTTGACGGGATTCTACCACCTGTCTCCCAACAGCTGTTCCAGTGGGTTCCCTCCCCCAATCTTTTCTGAGCTTTCGGGGTCCATGTGACCTGGTCATTTAGCCCGTATGTTTCAAGAAGGGTGCCGCTCAGAGGTAAAACATCTCAACCCGTATGTTTCAAGAAATTTGTTAAAGACCACTAAAACAGAGGAAAAAACTTTATTATACCAGAAAGGCGTTCATTCCGATTAGAACTTTACCCTTCCCTCTCCAAACCTTTATTTTTTTCTAGATCCGGGTCTGCCAACACTTAAATATTTGTGTGGAGTGAGGGAAGAGAAAGTCACTTTGCAACGGCGGCTGTAAGGAGAAATCACAATGAGAATATTATTTGCTGTTATGCTTCAGCTCGATTCTGATGGAAAGGGGAAAGAATTTTGTTCTCAACTCCAAGTTATTTTGGGTTCGTTTAAAAATGGCGGCATTGCTCTTGTACTTGTAGATTTGAGTCCAAAGTTCGCACTCATCTGTGATCGCTGTACTGCAATGATTAACTCTTTGTCCTCTGAGGTTACAATAACAA
The DNA here is from genome assembly GCA_038380435.1 of Ryuthela nishihirai. NCBI lineage: Eukaryota > Metazoa > Arthropoda > Arachnida > Araneae > Heptathelidae > Ryuthela > Ryuthela nishihirai. The sequence continues at coordinate 37,933,034 of JAWZYU010000018.1, read as the reverse complement.
TACAGATGCGTTCTATACTCTACTAACTACGATACTAATTAGTCAAACATTTATTTTTCAGAATTTAAATTCTTTTCAATCAATTCTAAAGTCTGTTTACGTATTCAAACGAATTTTCTATGAATTCGGACACTCTCGAGGACCCGTACCATTGGTGATCATTACTCTAAAATTTCTTGATCTAAACTAGTTTTGAACCTTAACCATTTACGAAAAATCGTTCAGACTCTCTTTAGAATTTCCATTCATTTTTTCCCAAAAGCTTTGTTTCGGCCTACGTTATTGCAAACGAAATGTGTCCACACAGTTAAAATCGCGAATTGCAATATTTGCCCATAATCAAATCACTTCTTTCAGCAAATAATGCACAAATATTAATTAAAGGAAATAGACCTTTGTGTTTCCTCTTATTTAAGATCAGTGTGTATATGGCATTCTTTCTCTACAGATTCCCTTCACCGCATCAGTTATTGAATTACGATGCACCTTAACCTTTAAAGCAAGCCAAAAATCGAAGTAAGTGTTACGTAAACTTCTAAAATATTGCTTATAAGTGCATATATTTTCAAAATCCCTTTGCGTGTCGCATGCGATTAATTTTTTATCTTTCTTAACTCAGAATGGTTATGAGCAGAAATTCAGAAACGTCAACAAAGTTCTTTCAAAATCGTCTCTTCTATTTTATTTCAGGATAAACGGAAGCACAATTTTTTTTTGGCATGCGTTTTGCTTTGCAGTGTTAAAGCTGTTGAATAAACGTCGAAGAAGCTTCCTAATTTTTCTTAGAAAGGGTTTTCCGTGCTCGACATTAAAAGGGATACATTCCATTGATTTTTTTTTCCTCAAGAGTTAGTTTTGCTCGAAAAGATTTAGAATATTTATTTCGTTAATCGTTATAATGATATTTACCGTTGTGTTCTGGGGCGGGGGTGGCTCAGTCGGTAGCGCGTCAGACTCGTAATCTGTAGTTCCCAGGTTCGAGTCCCAGCTGGGTCAGCGTTGAGATTTATCTCCGCAAAATTCCACGTAGGGCAGAGTAGGGACATAGTAGGGGAGACCGATGGGCTTGGAAAGGCCGTCGGATCAGAAATTTGCCATCATAAGCATTGGGAAACGGCGGCCGAAACTTAAAATTTCGATATCTCGGTCAGGTTTATTCTGGGTTTTAGTGTATTAATTAATGTGGAATTTTCTGTGATACTTTTCTACCTTATATGATGGCGTTTTTCTCCCCAAGCGTCTAGTTTTGTGCCTGCAATATCGAGCTATACAAACTTCGAGGTTTTTCCATATTTAATGTTTTCTTTTAAATATTCCTCTATTTCAGATGAATGATAACGTGATAAAACGTGACTGTTGGGGACGGAATACATACAGTCTATATGCCGCCAGGTTCATAATCTGCAGTTTTCAGGTTTCTGTGCCAGCTTTGAGATTTATTTCTGCTAAACCCTCACCGTGCTCTCGGTCAGTAAGGGAAACGAAGGGCTTGGAAAGACAGCCGTCCATCAGTTGGGATGTAAAGCCGTGGTGCCGTTCGCCGGAACCCATAATTTCTGCACCTTAAAGAACCCAATGAATGGTCTTGACTGGAGGCTGCCATCTATCCCTTAATAGTTGTCCAGTGGGTTCCATTCTTGCAATCTTCTTTGATCCCTTGAGGCTCTTCACGAGAGGTTTGATCTTTCTCTTAAAAGATGTCCAGTGGGTCCTATTTTCACAATCTTCTCTGAGCCCTTGAGGTTCTTGTGACTTTGCCATTTAATCCATAATGTGCACAAAATGCAGCTCAGAGATAAAACAACTCAACTAGAAAGTATATGACGCATACCATTTTATACTTTCTGCTTTTTTCCTTCAAGAGGTCTTGATATTAGAGTCCACATTTCGAGAAATGTGGACGACGTATTGGTCAGGGCTAGATCCCACCCGCCATATTGCGGTTTACGTCCTTAGTTCCTGGCTTCCCCCACTCTTCATCTTTATTCTCTAATATTCGAGCTATTAAAGAAGGCAGCTGCAGAGCGCCGGAATTGGTATAATCTGTGAACTTCAGCTGGAAAATGGATTGTGACAAAAAGCGAAAACAAGTGATACGATATAGCAAAACGTTCTGCTGTCCGGCCACCTTTGCTACCCGTGGATTAATCGTAAAATCCCACGACGACCCAGATGGTCAGAATCGTACCTCTGGCAGGTGAGAGGAGAGCGAATGGAGAAGCGCTCTCCCTTGTCTTCTGTGGAAAAATTCTGCCCCGTCGGACGTATTCTTTTTTTCTGGAGTGGAAAAACTCGACACTGTGGGATGTGTATCCTACGTTCGAATCATGGACTCAACTGTGAACTTTTCATGGCGTGAAGTGGAGCGAAAGTTTAGGTCCTAGCATAAACATAATCTAGTGCAACCACCACCACAACCACAGTTAGGGTTCACAGCTTGTAACAAGTCCCGAGTCAAAGAAAGCAAAGGACATTCGTTCAGATGAATGGCAGGTAGTGAAATCCACAAGATGACTGCATGACGCAAGTGGCCTAGAGTCTCATCAATTCCCCTCCACCCACATCCAAGGAACGAAGCATAGTCATTTTTCTGCTCTGGTCTTCCCAACTTATTTGGTAACGATTGATAGTAGAAAAAGATTTGTCGCCACCATATTGCCTTAGACCTCTTGAATGGTTTACCTGGTGAGGTCCCCTGTACCTTACTTGTGACAGGAAAAGTATTATATGTTTTTGTAAAAATAAATGTGTTGAAATGGAATGCTACTGTATTGAATTAATTATTCAGTTCTTTTTCCTTTGATTTCTTTTTCTGCACTATTGGTTGGAGGGCGAGACCGCCCATGCAGCGAATTAGCTCTCCTCATCATTAAATTAAAAATTCTGGCACTAGATGCTCTTTCCAAAGAATGTTGGGCTTGGTGAAATCACAACACTTTGATTTTAATTCCTTGCCCTCCTTTTTTATTAGTTCGTCCCTGACGTCAGGCCACTCCAAAATACTTAGGGTGGTCATGATAATATAGCAGCCAGACTGCATGCTGTTTCAGATGACTCGGTATATATCCTTATCACCCAAGAGTCCACTTATGGAACTTTCATGCCAATTAAAGAGAAACAACATTTTTTCCAGGCTGACCATTTGTCAATGATGATATGATTTCTCTATACGGCTTAATACGGCGAAAAAGAGGGACTTGTGGGGAAAGCAAGAATTTAACAGAAAGAAAGCAAGAATTTAAAGCAGGAATTTAACAGACATCCGTTCCTTATCTATGATTCAAACCTGGGTCTCCTAGTTCTGTAACGTAACAGTTTAACCGATCAACTATTTTGATGGTATTATAAACTTATATTTAAGCAGCCCACTTGTTAGGGGTATGTGACAGGAGACTTTCAATATAATAAGTGATTGAAAAGGCCTATGAAAAAGGCTTGCGATATAAATATCCTTGCTTATCTGCGAATTGAACTAGAGACATTTTCTTTCCATTTCCAATCTATTGCTATTGTTTCTTTTTGAATAGACAGATGGAATTTGGTTCAGTCGCCAAGCTCGTAATCTGATGTTCACTGGTTTGAGTACCTGCTATGCGTTCGTTGAGATTTTCTCCGTTAAACTGCCTCTGAACTTTTAGTAAGAGGACATCTATGGGCTTGGAAGGCCCGCCGTGGATGAAACGATAGGCCGTAATCCCCTGTACAGAAGAGCTACACTTTGTATATATTAAAGAACACGTTGGATGGCTTTGACAAGGGATTTCCCATACGTTAATTAGAAATCCCATGTCAAAGGGATTGCAACACGTCTATGCATAAAATAATGGCATAGACGTGTTGCAATCCTTTTGACATGGGATTGCAACACGTCTATGCCATTATTATATGCATAGACAGATTGTTGCAAATCCCTTTGACATATTTATGCCATATAATAATGGCATAAATGGACATGTTACAACAACTTGGGAGTTCTTGTAACATGTCCATTTACGCCATTATCTGCACAGACATGCCGCTCAGAGGCAAAACAACCAACCTTTAAATAACTACCTAATATATTTAAGGAATTGATTTAATTATGAAAACAAATGTAACAATCAATGTCTTCTTTCACGATTTTTACTATTAATCGTGAGTACATAATAACAATTTGCACAAAGGGACCCACGTGTTTACAGTGCTGAATATCAGCATTTTCCGTCTTTAATCGATCTTTTAGTTGTTCGCAAGTTTTCATGAACAGATGTATACAGTATTTTATTATATATTTTATACAGAGTATCAAATGAAATTTTTAGAGATTAAACACATGAAATTTGCAAATGCTAATCTGCTTCGCCCCCTTGGAAGTTTTTTAAACAAAAGTTATTTAAAATCATTGATATTTTTATATAATATTTATTCAATTTTCATTTTTTTTTGAAAAATTCCCACACAGACGCATATTATGCTCGCGGTGAGCGTATGCAAGATCATTATAAAATAGTATTAATATTTTAAAGTGTTCAACATTAAATAATTAAATAACAAAAGTAATTTTGTGTGCAAAATGCCAAGAAACTCTCAAAGTTTCCTTGTTATGATGGCGTGAAATTAGTATCACATGCAATGCTTAAAAGGCCAAATTTCCAAATCGTTATATTAGAAAAGAAGACCAGGATAAAAAAAAAGGAGGGGAGGGGAAAGTGTCATAATGGAAGCGGAAAAAAAGTAAAATAGAAAGGGCAAGAGTCTGGATTTCCATTGGAGTGTAACATTTCCCCCTCCCTTTAAGAAGTCACTAAACGGGTTGGGTTGGGTTGTTTTACCTCTGAGCGGCACTTTTTTGCACACCATGGGCTAAATGGCCAGGTCACAGGGACCCTGAAGACTCAGAGAAGGTTGGGGGAGGGGATCCACTGGAATAGCTGTTGGGAGACAGATGGTAGCCTCCCGTCAAGGCCATCCAGCGTGTTCTTTAACGTGCACAGGGTATGGCTCTCCCGCACACGGAGCCACGGCTTAACGTCCCATCCGACGGACGGCGGCCTTTCCAAGCCCATCAGTGTCCCCTACTGACCGTCGGCAGGGCGGGTAATTTTGCGGAGATAAATCTCAACACTGACCCAGCTGGGACTCGAACCTGGGAACTACAGATTACGAGCCTGGCGCGCTACCGACTGAACCACCCCCGCCCCCACTAAACGGGAAAGTAACTCAAAGGGGAGTGGGGACATGGTCCTGTCTCCCCCCCCCCAACCCTATCTTATGGCTTCTGAGAAGTCCCTATTTGACACCACTAGATATCTTGTTTTGCGTAGACTTTAAAAGCATCGTTTATTACAAAACATGAAACGTAATTTTAAAGCATTTAAAGAACTCTGCAGTGTCGCTAGTGTTACATTAGACATGCTGAGCGATTATGCACGGAAGATGAATGCCGCGTTATTAATGGAGCTAACATTGAAGCCTAACACAAAAAGAATTTTGAGAACTTACAGTATTTTGACATTTTGTACCCACAATTATTCTTATTACTTAATCACCTATATTTTGAAATGCTATATTTTGTTAAATAATCTTTTATAATGATCCTATATTTTGCTCGCGCAGTATACCTGCTCACACAGATCAGAAAGCTGCGGTATATAAGAGGCATTAAAAATTGTAAATGTCGAAAGACATATCAAATGAAATTTAGAAAATCCTTTTTTCAATGCAAAAACGAGTATTAATGTTTCTTAATTTTGTAGCTACTGATACTCTGATTTCAACTTTCAAAAAAGGCCGCACAATAAAATTCTTTATTATTAACCCATTATTAGGAATTGACTCAATAAAAAATAATTCGTTTTTCAAACTTAATTAATTTTTCAATATACGGCTTACAACCTCTGGTTCGATATACTGAAATGTAATTTTCGTACTTCACATCAGTCATTAAAATTTCACTGGGAGATGCAAGGAACTTTCTATACAACGTAAATGTGCTATTATAATTGCTTTTCATTCAACGAAATTCCTAAAAGCTTAACCATCGTTAGCCTTTTATTTATGAGTCGAAAAACTGTGATCAATTCAGAAGGAGAGAGAAAAATATATTTATATAGAGGAATTATCCAATAATTCTAGCCTTGGAAAATTTTAGGGCGATATGAAGCCTTTATCTTGTCCCTCGAGTGATGGATCATCTGTCGCACTGTGAAAGATCAAAAGAATGAACATCACTGAAGTGATAATGACAAAAAAGTGATCGCGTAGGAGTTGTTGGTAATGAACTAAGTTGGGAATGAGTCATGATAGTAGGCTTGAGATAAAATGTTGGTTTGGTCAAAGAGGAAGAAAATAGCGCACATCGCACTTATTGATCATTAAGTATATAAAGACAATTTTTAATTTTTCAAATCGATATACGCTGCAAACACGTTCATGAAAATATCGCATGTTAAATTCGCGCAAAACGAGAACGATTTACCCATATATCTCTTTTGTTTTGCGACATATACGACAGAGAAGGGTCCTAGATACTAATCTTAGTTCATACAGGCTTTTTCATACAAGGACATGCCACACTGAGAAGATGTCACTGCTCATCACTGCCGCATTTAGAGCTAACACGAAGTTTGCTTGCTGCAACCTATCTCGGCACCCCTCCCTGCCCATGGTCATTAGGGGAAACCGATGGGCTTGGAAAGGACACCGTCCGTCGGATAGGAGGTAAAACCGTGTCCTCGTGTGCAGGAGAGATCTATACCCTGTGCACGTTAAAGAACACACTGGAGGGCCTTTATGGGAGGCTACTATCTATCTCCCAACAGCTGTTCCAGTAGGTCCCCTCCCCCAACCTTCTCTGAACTTTCAGGGTCATTGTGACCTGGCCATTTAGCCTATTGTGTGCAGCAAAATGCTGCTCAGAGGTAAAACAGCCCATCCCAAGCCTGCTGGAACAGTAGCTAGCTACTCAACCACTATGCCTGTGAAAACTAACAAAAATAAATGAAATGTCGATGTTATGGAGGCTACGTTCCTGTGTTAGCCTATCCAAAGCATCAAAATTTCAAAATTTAACATATTGGGTTAATGCAAAAGTAATAGAAAGAAATGTGAATCACGCGTTTGCCGTTGTCAAAAAATGTGCAACGGTCTTATTGACAGCGCATGCATAGCTCCGGTATTTACAGATATTCTGTATTTATACTGAGTCCGTGCAAATGGCAACAAGCATTTCACAATGGTGACACAAGACGTGTGTATTCTTTGCATCATTCCGTACGAATTCAGAAATGATGTCGGTGTCTAAGAATGTTTGCATAAACTGTGCAATGCCTATGAGGACAAAGTTATCTCTTAAAGTACATGTTACCAGTGATATGACAAGTTCCAGTCAGGTGACTTTCAGCTCGGAAAAGAACCCTGAAGTGGCCTGCCGGTGGAGATGAACGATGACCGTTTAAAGGTACTGCTGAACGAAAACCTATGTCGTATATTCAGGGAACTGGCACAGCTACTGACCACTAATCAGTCCCCTGTCGTTCCATATGTGCAAGAGCTGTGTTATGTGTCAAAACTGAATACCTGAATCAGTTGTCACAGCAGAACATGGTGACTCACTATACTGCACGTGCTTTATTGCTTGCTAGGCAAAAGACCGATTTTTGTTTTTGTCAGAATGGTTACAAGGAATGAAAGTGAATGATTTATGATATTGTTGTCCATAAAAGAACGTGGTGTCAAGATGAAGACTCATCCCAGGCTACGACGAAATCGGAACTGCATTCTCGTAAGATGATGCTCTGTTGTTGGTAGAGTTGCAGGAGTATCATCCACTGTGAACTTTTAAACCAGTCTCAAACCATCAACTCGGATGTCTACTGTGAGCAGTTGCACCGCTTAAGTGCAGCACTGAAGGCCAAACGCCCTGCGTTGGTGCACAGAAAAGGTGATATGTTCCACCACGACGATATATCCCATATTGCATTATGGACTTAGCAGAAGCTGCGGCAAATGGACTGGGAAATAATGACGCATCCTCCATATTCGCCAGACCTGGCGGGGCGGGGGTGGCTCAGTCGGTGGCGCGCCAGGCTCGTAATCTGTAGTTCACAGGTTCGAGTCCCAGCTTAGTCAGCGTTGAGATTTATCTCCGCAAAATTCCCCGCCCTGCACACGGTCAGTAGGGGACACCGATGGGCTTGGAAAGGCCGCCGTCCGTCGGATGGGACGTTAAGCCGTAGCCCCGTGTGCGGGAGAGACATACCCTGTGCACGTTAAAGAACACGCTGGATGGCCTTGACGGGGGGGCTACCATCTGTCTCCCAACAGCTCTTCCAGTGGGTCCCCTTTCCCAACCTTCTCTGAGCCTTCGGGGTCCATGTGACCTGGCCATTTAGCCCATGGTGTGCAAAAAAGTGCCGCTCAGAGGTAAAACAACCCAACCCAGACCTGGCTCCCTCGGATTTCCATTTGTTCCGATACCTGAATAATTTCGTTTCCGACAGGAAGTTTCGAAATGACGACGAGATGAATTAGTGCATTGCCGACTTCGTTGCTACCAAGGTCAAGAGTTCCTACAGAAATGCCATCTGTAAACTTGTAGATCGTTGGATAATGGTCATATTTATTAACGGTAATTGCGCTCTTGATTAAATAACAAATTGGTTTACCATGGAAACGATTATTCTTTTATGTCTCGTGTTTTTCCATTACTTTTACATCAACCATATAGACTACAACACAATAAGCGAAATACAACAAAGGAGAAAATAAAATGAACTTAAATCTAAGGCAAATAAATATGTAGTAAGAAAGACACATTAACTGCTAGGCTGGACGAGCAGATGGAGAAGATGAGGTGGAGGAGTTATTGGAAGAAGGGGATCATCCCGATTGGATGACACTGAAGTTTACGCGGGGGACATTTAATTGCTTCTTGATCCTTGGTCTGAAAGTTTTTAGACTGTCAATGCGGGATTCTGGATTTTACTATGAAAAACGTGAAGTCCTACACAAATCGAGATGCCTGATACCCTTGAGCCTATATTAGTGGGAAATTAACTCATGAGACGTGATGTCCACACTTACAGATAGCTGAGAACGAGATTGAGCATCTTCTAATTTTCCTACAAATAGGTGTTTTTATAAATAAAGTAGCCAGGATTTCTCGCGTCGTGCTTTCAGGATTCGTTTCAAATAGCGTAAATGTTTGGATCGAGCAAGTCGAGAACATGCCTAAATTCATAAACCACATAAATCAAAATTCGCCTAAATCAAAAGTTCACAAATCGGAAACTGCCGATGTGTATGCAATAGATTACCTATAACAGGCAAGCTACATGATGCCCAGAGTTTACAGAGGTGTGATTATTTTACAATGCACTGTTTCATATCTTTATTCTTGTTATATATATATAAATAAATGTCTCAGGTTATCAATATCAGAGGTCTGAAGGTTCTTGTCAGTTTAATTTTCCATGGAGAAGATCTGTTTGGAAGGCGAGATCTGAGTAGAAAGGCAACACACACATCCACCGATGCCTTACCCAGAGATCGAACCCAGGTACCTTGGATCAATAGCCAAGCATGCTAACCACTCGGCTATGGAACGGCTTTTACACATATATATATATATGGATATTATAAAAATTTCCCAAATTTTGTAATCCTATACTTTATTAATTATTTAAGTAATAACAATAATGGTGTGCACAAAATGTCGAGAAACTTTAAATTTCATATTGTGCTGCAGACTTCATTCTCGGTGTATTAATAGCAATTTATTTTTATTTATTAAAATTTTCTCAAAAAAAACTTGTTTAAAGAAGTAAAAACCTTATTATGATATATTTTTTATTGCTACTTTATAAACTTCCTACTTAGATTTCAACTTTAAAATAAGAGGGCAGCAAAATTATTTATCGCTGTCACTTTTTTTTTCTATAGAATCCAATTTAATTAGAAATATATGGTAACAGTCGTCCCGTGGCCGAGAGGTTAGCGCACATTACCTATCTACGGGACCTGGGTTCGAGTACCAGGTATGGATGTATGTGTCGTTTTTCTGCTGAGGACCTGTCATCCTCTCAGACCTTCTACTGTAGCATATAAATTGATCAGACTTCTGTGGCAAGTAGTCCCTTAAGGGGGTATTTATTTATTATATTTTTTATACGGTACCGAAAGAAAATTTTGATTGGCTTTCAAGATTTCTTCAAAAATTAAATTTAGGAAACGTAAAAGCACGGCAGGATTTAAGTAATGTAATAGGTGTTTGAGAAAAAAAAAATTGAACCGCGATAAATTTGATTACTTACAATTTATTATCGATTAAATATTCTGCGATATTTATTCACAGCTTGCAGATGTGTATGAATTCAAACAAAGGATTAGTTTACAGTTCTCCCAAATCTTGTTTGGATTTTTTTTTTCATATCAGTAAAATCGTGGCTCTATTAATATTCTTTTCGAAAAAGTTGCATATACTTGTAAACAATGTGGCATTAGTTGAGTTGTCAAAAGAAAGTTTTTGCTGTTTAAATTTCCATCTTTTTGTTAATAAGGTAATTCGGCATCGTGCTTGAAACTGATAGAAGATCGCATATAAAAAGAAACGGGGAATCGGATTCAGCTTTATTTTCCTTTATTCTGTTTCAAATCTGACAGTTGAACCTTTGTCTTGAAATGTAATTTTGGAAACGTCGAGAATCCTGTCAAGTTTTTAAGCATCTGATATTAAGAGATGATTTGAGTTTTGTAAAATCCAATCATCATGTATTGTGGATTCAGTGTACAACTGCTGAGAAGACGACAGTGCAGTAATATGTGATTAATATTCTCAGCAGAAAAGAAAAAAATACCTAGATTACGGAGCCGTAAAATCTAAATAACGACGTCTAGGTGACTTCTCATTCTCTTCAAGCATTGTCAGTTTTATCATTTTTCATCTTTGTGAATTTCTTTCAAAGTTGAATATGAACCAGGATTAATATTATTATATGATATGACTGTTACATAATTAAATCTTTTTTATTAGCAGTAAAGATCTGCATATTGATTTCATATACAATTAAATAAAATATTCGAATCAAATAAAGTTTATTTTAATCACTGAAATCGAGATCAAACCATTCGAGATCAATTTGCCATTCGAGATCAAAACCGTTTGAGATCAATTTTCGAGAAAAATTGATTGATACTGAAAGTAAATACTTAAAAAAAAGTCTTTACGATAATGGTAAAAACTTGACACGAAAATTATATATTCTTAATGGTTATGGGAAAATAAATTTTGAATACAATAATAATGCAAGTCACATGGATTAAATTATTATTCATATATCCTGAACTGAGATGCAATGATCCGGTATATTATGTTTTTGAACTGAGAGGCACTTTTAATTGGGCTAAATGGCCAGGTCACAAGGACCCCAAAAGCTCAGAGACGGTTTGTTGAAGGGGACCTGTTGGACAGCTGTTATGAGAGAGATGCTATCCTCCCGTCAAAGAACACCCTGGATGACCATTCAGTGTGTTCTTTAACGTGCACAGTGCATGGCTTTCCCGAACACGGGGCACGACATTTTGTCCCATGCGAAGGACTACTGAGTTTACAAGTCCATCGATGTCCCCTACTGACCGAGGGCAGGGGTTTTGCGAAGACCAGCTAGGTCTCGAACGTGGTAACTGCAGATTGCGGGTCTGGCGCGCTGCCGATTGAGTCCACCCCGCCCCATAGAGGAAAGATATGATATCAATACTAAAACTAAAGGTAATGGATCCAATAAAATAATAAATACCCTCTCAAGCTACTGCTTGCCACAGACGTCTGACATGAGCCTTTCAGTTTATACGCCACAGTACTAGGTCTGTGAGGATGACTGGACCACAGCAGAAAACAACACAAACATCAGTGCCTTACCCGAGGCTCGAACCCAGGTCCCTTAGATCAGTGGCCAAGCGCGCTAACTATTCGGGTATGCATGCTTGTAATTGTACGATGATTTCACAATCCACAGAGCATACAGATTATATGCCACATTATCAGAGTTAATAGATAAAAATTGCAGTTTTGCGCTTGGTTACTTAGACTTGTGTATTCGAATATCTGAAAAAAAAAAACTTCAACAGATGCAGTAGCGTAAACATGTATAGAATCATCCTGCTGAGAACTCGCCTGAGGCATTAATTTTTTCTATGACATTTGGCACCGATTGACGCTTTTTAGGTTATCCTAGAAGATATCTATTTTCCTACATTTCATATTAAACCTGAAATACTCCGCTTCCTGAACTAAAATACTGAGTGATAACTTTTTCCACTAATTTATTATATTTAAGTATGTGATTCGTGAGTTTACAATTGTAAACCAAACTGAAACTGCCGTGTGAAAATATTTGCAGAATAGTAATTCCACGTTTCCGTAAAAAGAAAAATTGATGTTCGGTGTGTAAATTTCTTCCACACAGACTTTTAAAAATATATATAAAAAAACCAGTTGAATTTACTTCAGAATTGATGGAATTGAACAGAAGCATTCTGAGCTGTCCATCGATTCGCAGAGTTTGTTCCCCATTCGTTGAATAGGAGCACATTGAACAACCTGAGAATGGACAGTGAAGATTCTGAATACAGAAGATGGAGTTACAAGGAATGAGAAACTTGTAGCTTTATCGTTGATTTCTGTTGGTAAGGAGAACGAATAAAGAACTAGAAAGGAGCAACTGCCCGTTGCTTTTATCCTGAATGGAATCGGAGTCGGGATAGCAGTCAGGGGAAAATTGAATGTGGAAATGGCGAAGTTTGAAAAGGGCGGAAAAGAAAATGTGGAACTCAGACGAATTCAACGGTTCTTTCCAAATAACCTTTAGAATACTTTTGCAAAGAGGGACATTTCTCTGATCATATCATCACGAGAAAGAGTCAAAAAATATTCAGAGATGTCATTCTTAGAAGTTGACAATGTCTCAGCAGCGAACAAATCACATTCGTGTTTCGACCTAATTTTGAACCTGATATTGTTCAATTCTCATTCAATTTTCATGTTGGCACACAATAGGTCAATGAGTTCCGAGTTTTACAACTAGAAAAGGTTGTGTTGTTTTACCTCTGAACGGTACACAATGAGATAAATGACCAGGACAACAGGACTCCAAGGACTCAGAGAGTGTTGGAGGAAGGGGACCTCAATGAACAGCTGTTAGGCTCCCATCAAAGCCATCCAAAGTTTTGTTCAACGTGCAAAGGTACGGCTCTCCTGAGCACATAGTCACAGATGAACTTCGCATCCGACGGACGACCGCCTTTCCATGCTCACCGGTGTCCCCTTTCTGACCGAGGACAGAGTGGTAATTTAGTGGAAATGTGGGGTATGTGAGACTCTAACCGTGCAGATACAAGCCAGGAGTGCTACTGACTGATTCAACTCCCTCCCAAAAAACAGGAAGATAAATATACTAAAGCGAATATGGAATGCTCTTTTTTTTTTCATTTTTTCAAAGAGAAGGAAGGTTATCATTTCACGAATTTAACGCTTCTAACAGTGAAAATTCGAAATAATTGAGGATTCAGAAAACGCAGATAGTGATATTTTATTTGTACAGTCGCTCAAAAAATATCCGAACACTATGGTTGATTACAGAATTCAGAAAAATTACCTGGCAACGATTTTTTTAGAAATTAATGATCTGGCAATCTTCGTATACAGTACACGAAGGTTGCCAGATCACTAATTTCTAAAAAGATCGTCGCCAGATATTTTTCCTGAATTCTGTAGTCAACCATAGTGTTCGGATATTTTTTTTTGAACGACTGTACTTTGTTACTTATATCGAAAAAGGATTTCTATTTTACCTCTTAAAATGAAAACGGGGTTTTCCTACTTTCCTTGGAGGGAGGGGGTATCGACAAATCATTGTTAACCGTTAGACCACGGCACTTTACCACCAATATTTCAGATGTTCCTGTTTGGGAACATTCTAATAGTGTAGAAGTTACGAATTCTAACCAATATGCTACAGAATTTCCTCTTTATGCCAATGGGAATGTAACTTTAAAATCTCGATAACTTCTAAAACATTCATTTAATAGGAAAATGTGACTGAAGATAAATTAAATATCGTAATCAAATCTGTTTAAACCTCGATTTCCAACAATAATAATTCATTATTTTAATAGTTTGGTAGTTCGAACTTTTAACAACAAATTATATTCTACAAATATTCATAATTGTTTAATATTGAAATAATCATTGCTCAAACTTTTTAAATGTATATTTATTTCATTAAATGGTTTGAACAAAGCTAATTATTTAAGTTTTAATTGCTTTCTGAGGTAAATTCTTATGACACATTAGTGTTGTTAAATACTCTAGCTGCTTCTGTAAGTTTTTAAATACTGAAGGAATATTGTTGAAAAAAATATAGATTTAAATAGATTTAATTACGATCTCATCTGAGACATATTTTTCCATTAAATGCATACTTTAGAAGTTATAGACCTAACCTCTATAAGAAGAGATAAAAAAAAAATATTTTTTTTTACCCAAAACATTTCTTATGTGCAGATGAAACTACACTTGAAAATAAGCAACTAAAAACGAATAAAGAGCTGTGGAAAAATTAAATAAAATATTCAAAGTACATAAAGTTATTTTAATCACTGAAATTGAGATCGAACCATTCCGGATCAATCTGCATTTAGATAATGAAAAGTTTAACTTTACGATAAAGATAAAAACTTGGCATAAAATTTATAAGTTCTTAATGCTGTAATGCTAGTTATGATATTTGTTCAATTTAATTTAAAATATCATAGTACTAAAATAAGTCATATCATTTAAAATCAAAATTTTCTTCATAATGTCCAAATCAGATGTCTCTTGAAGTACAAGAGGCATTCAAAACTTTCTTGACACGCATTTGCAATTGCATGCGTTCTTGCATCTGCATCACGCACAAACAAAAACCATAGCACTTACTTCCAGAAAACTTTTACTCTCCTTCAAAGTACTCGCCTCCAGTATCTATGCAAAGTTGGGAACGTCTACGCCAATTCTGTAACGCTTGGTGGTACTCCTGTTGGGGAATACTCTGCACCTTTGAATGAATGAATGCATTTGGCAAGGTCTTGCACCGTTGAAAAAAGCTTCCTAGCAAGTTTCTTTATAAATTTTGGAAACAACCAAATATCGCATGGTGCAAGATCGGGTGAATATGCAGGATGGGTCAGCTGTTTGATTTTTTCCTTCTCCAGATAGGCCGCAACTTACCGGTTTTGTGATTTTTGTCATGAGGGAGAAACCTTGACATGCCTGTTGTCGGAAGCTACTCCTTAATCTCCTTAACCATTTTGGGCAAAACAATGTTGGTGTAGCATTGGCCATTTATAATAATTCTTTCAGGTAAGGTGTCGGCGGCTTCCACTCTTTGGGAATAGAAAAGAAAATGTGAATATCCTCTTCCTTCAGCGAAAGTCTTTCGCAGGATTTGAGGACGTGATTCGTCTTCCGTAACCCAAACATACAAAATCTTTCTGGACCTTGTATAGTCATAGCGTCAATCTTTTCTGGTCTTTTTTAGTAATAAAACCATGTCTCATCAAATATGACAATGTCTGTTAACCGTTTGGGGCCACTAGTTTAAAACTTTGCCGTATATCCTTGCACGAGTCGATTCCAGCCTTTTTTTTTCTGTCAGTTTGTGTGGTACCCATTTGCCACAGATCTTTCGGAACCCTAAATATTGACGAATAATTGTTTCCGTACTATCAATCGATACACTGACATCTAAACCTATTACCTGAACGGTGATAATGGGTTTTTCCTTAATGAGTTAACGAACAGCAGCGATGGTTCTCTCGTTCACGTCCTCCTTCGGTCTTCCTGCACGAAAGAGGTCTTCGTAGCTCTGCTGTCCTTCTCTGAATTTGTACGTCCATCCCGTAACAGTACCATATGAACAGACATCATTCCCGTATACTTGTGATAAATCAACAGAAAGGTTTTTGCGTCGTACTCAAGCTGATCCTTGTGAAAATGTAAAATCTTTCGCCGTCTTTAGTAGGCTCCATGGCAAAACGCAGAGTTCGCAGACCGACCTCGCGCTACAAGAGAAGAGAGAAATGATGATACTACCTTTATCTTAAACACGCAATGAGAAGTTTTGACAAGCTTTCAAACAAGTCGTAACTCGTGAACTTCGGAGGAACGAGTGCAAATCTACAGACACGTGTTAAGAACTTTTTGAACGCTCTCCATAGCTATTTTTTTAGGTCAAGTACATCTAACGATTTTATTTTTAACAAAATTCTAATAAATTTGCTTTCTAATTGCAGTACATTTTTAGAAACAACAAATAATTCTAGAGGTAGTAGAATCGAAGTTCCCACTTCTGAATCAGAGAAACATGAGAATTCATTTGAATCACTATCAGAGTCAATGAAATATTTCAGAAAAATCACTATTTTCCAGTTCTATTTGCTTGAAAATATGCATTTTAGCATTTGATGAACGCTTGTTTATCTTTTAAAGACACTATGTTTCGTGAGATATCAGCAAAAGAAACTTAAGTAATTATTCTGCATTCACAAAATTGCGATCTAGACAGACTAATGTAGTCATTCAAATTTTGACCGTAAACCAGAAATTTAACGATCACGCAAGCTCTTATCTGGTTGTCGATAGCACTTTTCTGAACTTGATTGACATGTAGTGTAGTATCACGGTTTACGAAAAAATCTGGATGGGAGCTTTCTTCTGATTTATACTTTTTTTAGATTCTGAGCACTACATATTTTGATATGCAACCGTACAGTTTTTTGGAAGTAAAACTAGTTTTTTATTTTACTATTGTAGAAAAAGTTCAGATTTCTTAGATATTATTGTTAAGTTAAAGTTGTTAAGTTGTTAAGTTTTATCACAATATTCTTTGGAGTGCTGGACGATTTGGAACATCTACGTGGCCATCGTGACGAGTACTGATTAGGCAACATTTTTAAAACTTTTTTTTTTTATAACATTGGTCATATAGGATGCTTTCAACTAATTTTGCGGTGCTAAATTCAAATATGGGTGTGAAAAATCTGCAGCACGTACAGTTTTTTTAATTACGGATTGAAGTATTTCAAATTCCAATGAATACGCATATTCGGGAAATGAAAATAAATGTGACTATTTTATTAAATTGCAACTTAAAACCTATTAATTAATTACATGATTACAGTGAAAAAATTTAGAAACATCATAGTTATAGACCAACCAATATAAAGTAACAAATGGAATAATATTGAAAAGAAAAATGAGAAAACTTAGATAAGGATCTTTTATACTTACAGGAAGTTCATTTTTGTCTTTTATGTGCTGAGGTATCTTCCTTCTGCAAGAACCTGCAGTAATCACCTTTCATTTCTGGGTCCTATCTTCTTTGCTATCTCTCCTCCATGGTTCGGATATCCTGGTGAAATTTTTCCCCTTGTTCATCACTGACAGCTCCTACGTTCTTGGGAAAGAAGTCGAGATGCGAATGCAAGAAATGGAACTTCAAGGACATTCGGCAGCCAAGATTTTCATAGTTTTTCAGAAGATCTTGAAAGAGCTGATGGTAGTTTTCCTCTTTGTTACTTCCCAGAAAACCCTGGACCACAGACGTGAAGGATTTCCATGCATTCCGTCATATTCAATTTTTCTTCGAAGACAGTATCATTCAGTAGCTTCCTGATCTGAAGACCAACAATGATCCCTTCTTTGAGTTTGGTATAACTTAGTTTTGGAAAATTTTCCTTCAAGTGCAAAAACCCTTTATAAAGTTTTTCATAAGCTCAGTTTGATGTATAGTGGTGGGAGCAGAGGGGTCAACTAGAGGCTTATACATCACATTGCTCTTTCCAGGAATGAAAACATCTCTTTTGGGCCTGTCTTTTGCAGAGTTCCTTTCTGGCCCTAATGTCCCACAAACACAGAAAACAGCAAAATTTTGTGAAGCCTCCTTGAATCCCGAGAAAGAGAGATATGAATTTTAGGTCACCAAATATTGTCCACTTAAACTTGTCATATTTTGTAGCAGTGAGTATTTTCCCCCATGCTTTCATAACTTCTTTCATTCCCACAGCGTGTCAGGAAAACCAAAAACCTTCCACTGGAATTGAAGGATTTTGGTTTCCTTTATGCAAAAGGACAGCTTTTAAGCTGAATTTTGATGAATCTATAAATAGACGCCATTCCTTAGGATCGTGAGTTGTTCCAATTTCTTCCATCAACCCTGAAATATCTGTGCAGAAACACAAACCATTTTGCATCTCGTAATAAGCAAATAAAGCCAAATTTCTCTTTCTGAACAGAGAAACTCTGGTACCCTTGGCCAGAAGATTCCACTTTTGAAGTCTTAACCTAAAACCTCATCTTGTTGTTTGCAAAGTGCTAGGTCTCGAACAAGACCATTTAGTTCATTTTGCTGAATCAGATGAGGCTTGTCTACTTTTTAGGGGTATATGTAGGGTCAGGATCTATATGTGCCTCAAAGCCTTCCTCTGATGAATGTGAATCCATCTCCTCCCTCTTGTTGTTGGTATAGGGAGATCTTCTCCATGAGGTACACGCCTTATGTCTGAAGGCACATTTGGATATTGTATTTTGCTTTTGTTATTTTTTAAAAAGCCCGACACTTTAGTTAAACAAAAATAACAATCATGGAAATGATCAGTTGGCTCACGCCAAATATTGGAACTGCAAAGGCATGGATTTCATTTTTCCTTTCATTCATTCACTCAGGCCAACAAAGCACGAAATGCAGCACATATGTGGAGTCCATGTTTTGTCCTGATCTCCAACATGACATCCAAAACACAATTATAGGCTTTCTTCACAATTTTTGTCAAAGAACGAACCTGGGATTTTAAAATATAATTTCCACACGTAACAAAACTTACCTAGCACATTAACACATCGGCAACGCTGCCTTTGTGCCATTTAAACGCCAAAATTCACTCTTCAACGTACAGCACGTGTTTCTCCTACAATGAAAACAACAAGAATGGCGGTCTGAGGTTATGTTACTGTTACATGTTTTCTCCTACTTAGCAATCAGTGTTTGCCAGCGGGTCGGGGATGGCTCAGTCGGTAGCGCGCTAGTCTCGTATTCTGTAGCTCCCAGGTTCGAGTCCCAGCTGGTTCAGCGTTGAATTCCCTCCGAAAATTTCCCCACTCTGTCCACGGTCAGTAGGGGACACCGATGGACTTGGAAAGACAGCGGTCCGTCGGATGGGACGTTAAGCCGTGACTGTGTGTGTAGGAGAGCCATATCCTGTGCACGTTAAAGAACACGCTGGATGGCCTTGATGGGAGAATTTTAATGGACTTGGAAAGGCTGCGGTTCGTCGGATGAAGCGTTAAGCCTTGTGGAAGGAAGCCATACCTTGTGCACGTTAAAGAACACGTAGGATGGTATTGAGGTTTCATAAGTTAGGTTTTTTTAATGCTTTCTTCTTGTAGTTTTCATTGAATAACTTTCATTGTAAATTGTTTATGATGTAATGGTTTACAAAGGAAAACGGAATAAAGTTCATGTTTTCTTGGTTATCAACATTTTTACTATTAAAAAGAAAAAAACACAATATATCCATATTACACAAACCAAGAGCTTGGAGATGCATGAAATAATACATTGTGCATTCCTGTGATTATTGTACGATAAATGAAACAATTTTTCCATAACCTAGTCATGGTTGGGTTCGAAATATTTGAAATCACAAACACTATATACTTATAAGGTAACAAAAAAAAAACATTTTGTTGTAAAATCTACGACATCTGATAAAATGCCAAATCCCACATCTACGCCCATTGATGATGATTTTACCTACACAAAAAAATATGAAGATTCTTTATAAATATTTTACGATTTGACATAAAGAAGCACCTTATATTTTGAAAACCCAATATACCAAATGAGAATTTTTCATTAAATTCATTCAATTCCTCGTTAAAATCATTTTGTAATGTGCACAAGATATCTCTTGCACAGGTCAACCATAGCTTAACGTTCCAGCTGACGAATGGTAGATTTCATACACCATTCGGTTCTCCATTCTCAACAAGGGCAGGAAACGGTCAACTGATGCTAAGGCTGCATGCTAACCTCTTCAAGTTCACTAATTTAATTAAGCTCTTCTCAAATGCTTACGGTCGATACCTTTTGGAGCGTGTGATGAATTACTTGAGTTACCAGTATCAGTAACACTGATACAGCTGGTAAATTATTTAAGCCATACTGTCAGTGCATTAAGCTGAAGTCCTTGTTTCACAAACTTTATAATGCACTGCCTTTCATGGCATGCTGACGCATTTGTGCTGAGCTAATGGCATCTTTGCTGCTGTCAATCGGTCTTGTGACTTAAGCACAATGTAATGTCGGTATAATGAAATCAAGAGGATGACTAAAATATACTTATTAGAAATTTCCTTATACTGCTAAAGTGTAATAAAAAGATGGTACGAATATTATATAATACAAAATAATCATAATGGAAGAAATTTACCGTGTATTAGAGTTTATTTCTTAAAAAAATCGGCAGTTTTTTAACTCCCAGTTCCAACAAGCATTTTTCCGTGAATTCCTAAATGATGTCTGAACTCTGTAACGCAGGGACGGGGGTGGCTCAGTCGGTAGCGCGCCAGGCTCGTAATCTGTAGTTCCCAGGTTCGAGTCCCAGCTGGGTCAGCGTTGAGAGTTATCTCCGCAAAATTCCCCGCCCTGCCCACGGTCAGTAGGGGACACCGATGGGCTTGGAGAGGCCGCCGTCCGTCGGATGGGACGTTAAGCCGTGACCCCGTGTGTGGGAGAGCCATACCCCGTGCACGTTAAAGAACACGCTGGATGGCCTTGACGGGAGGCTACCATCTGTCTCGCAACAGCTGTTCCATTGGGTCCCCTCCCCCAACCTTCTCTGAGCCTTCGGGGCCCATGTGACCTGGCCATTTAGCCCATGGTGTGCAAAAAAGTGCCGCTCAGAGGTAAAACAACCCAAACCAAATCTGTAACGCATTATCTGGAATATCTTTCGCGTCATTACGAAACGGCGAAGATTTTGCGCCATATTGGCAGCTAATAACTAAAGTAATTACGAACTTAACTAAAAAATAATAACGAACAAATATAACGATATTTGAAATTTAATGAATGATAAAATAAAACGCGTCGACTGGAACTGCTTTCAAGGAACTTTTCGCTAACGCTACCGTTACTTGTAAGCATACCTATAAGCAATACAATCAGAATCGCGTAGATCTCGAAGCTTGAAAATCACCATTTTATGCTAGAAAAATGTGGAAAACGCTGGTTCAAAGCATTATGCCGGCACATGTATAGCAGCAAAATATACGTCTTACATAATACACTACAGGAAATAAAAAAATGCAACACTTGCAAGAAGTTATGCAATATGACAAAATTTAGGGATTTGGGTAGGGTTGGGTTGTTTTACCTCTGAGCGGCACATTTTTGCACACCACGGGCTAAATGGCCAGGTCAAAGGACCCCGAAGGCTCAGAGAAGGTTGGGGGAGGGGACCCACTGGAACAGCTGTTGGGAGACAGATGGTAGCCTCCCGTCAAGGCCATCCAGCGTGTTCTTTAACGTGCACAGGGTATGGCTCTCCAGCACACGGGCCACGGCTTAACGTCCCATCCGACGGACGGCGGCCTTTCCAAGCCCATCGGTGTCCCCTACTGACCGTGGGCAGGGCGGGGAATTTTGCGGAGATAAATCTCAACGCTGACCCAGCTGGGACTCGAACCTGGGAACTACAGATTACGAGCCTGGCGCGCTACCAAAATTTAGGGAGGCTGCATGGAAATGATTAGATTTGCAGGACGATGCAAACGATTGGACAGGCGTGAACTGACGTCACAGGTTCGGAGCAGTCAAACACAGATAAAGGCAATTAAAACTCCTTGGTTGACAAAACAGGTGTGGAAAATGTTCTAAACTGCTAAAGATTTCCTTACACAGACACCGACATCAGTTCCAACAGTTAACAGATTTTGAGCGTGGAAGAATCATCGGCCTTAGAGAAGCTGATTTGTCCAACAGAGATGTGTCCAACCTTTTTGGCAGCAATCCCAGCACCATCGTACACTTATGACGCCAGTGGGTTCAAGAAGGATCCAGCACAAAAAAATTAAAATTGTAAAATAATATATAATATTGTAAAAATAATAAAAAAAGTAAAATTGATTATGTCATTTTTTGTGTTTATCGACATGTGTAAATTATGAATGCAAAATTTAATGTGTATATATATATATGTTTTTCTTTTATTCCCATTGTTATACTATAACTATAGTTTCATCTATCTATCCAAGAGTTACGCCAGTTACATACACGTTTCCAGGGGGGTACGTGAAGCATTAATGGTTGAGAACCACTGCTCTATTGGATTGATGTGTGGGGAATTTGGAGGCCAGGGCAATACCTGGAAGTCTTCCTCATGTTTCGCGCGAACCATTCTCGAACATTCCGGGCAGTGTGACATGGTGTATTATCCTGCTGAAAGAAGGCACTACTACAGGAACATATCGTTGCCATGAAAGGATGTACAGTCGCTCAAAAAAGTATTCGAACACTATGGTTGATTACAGAATTCAGAAAAATATCTGGCAACGATTTTTTTAGAAATTAGTGATCTGGCAAACTTCGTGTCACGTGACACGAACATTGTAATTCTCATGTGTAGAAGCAGCATTCAAAACAGTATAATTTGTTAAAGTGGAACTATGTCTTGGTTTTTAAAACTCTGGTTTATCTGTAAAGCAAAATTATTAAATTAATTGCACAAAATATCAATATTGTAATTTCAATCGTTACTCTATGCTGAATCTTCTACTAAATAGACATATATTTATTTTTAGAATGATGATATTTTTTAAGCGAAATTACTTTAATATTATAATTCGCATGATTTATATAACTTGAGAGAGAAAAATCCAAAATATATAGTTCGTTTGACCAAAAAAGAATTTACTCATAAACGTTGTTCATATATCTCATCTGAAATCTTCAAACAATTGCCCCTTGAAATAAGAAATGAAAAAATAATAGTAAGTTCAAACGGAATTTAAAGAGCATTTCTCTTCTTTGGAAGAAGTTGCACATATGTTGAAGAATCTAGTGTAATGTAAAATTTTATTGTACATATTTCGGAAAAATGGCACATATTGTGTGTGATCTTTGTTATGAGAAAGTCGGTATTGATAATTATTATTAATTTTTTCCGCAGTGGCTCGAACAAAATGTGTGGTTTTTAGTTCACTTCTATACTGTAATTTGTATATAATGATGAAATAAAATTAATTGATTGATTAATAGATTGATAGATTATCCATAAACTAAAATTCGTTTTGTGTTTATCTCTTAAAAGGTTGCATATTTCATGCCCCCTTGTGATAATGGGGCAAATCATTATAGCCAATGTAAATCTCTTGAAAATGACACTCAACCACAAAAATTTCAAGTTCTAATATATCGTTGGCAATATTCGTTTAAAAGTTTGCATTTTCGAACTTTTTTCACCGTTAGAGGAAGCTATTAGGATATCCGGAAAATGAGAATTGTAATATTTAATCAATACCTATCCAACCCAAAGAGAATTTTAAATCAATTAAAACAAAAATTTAAATTTGAAAATTTTAAAAATCTGAATAAAAAGTTGAATATGTGCAGATGGACAAAAAGGCAAGAAAGTGAAAATATTAATTCGTTTTTCCTGAAAATCACCTAAAGTTTCTTGCGCCCCATTTTCATTTATAATTATTATGAATTGAGTAAGTGATTTCATAATTGTAATCATGCTTTGTTTTTATTTTTACAATTTTATGTTAAATAAAAGAAGACGTATTTTTGGAAAAATTTAACATACATCTAACGCCTCTGGTTGATTATGATTTCTAACTTTTGAATGGACTCTGCTGATATTCAGTGAGCTAAATGAGTAGCTTACAAGGATCACAATTTTCAGAACAACATTTGGAAAGGGAATCTACTGTACAATCGTTAAAGACAGATGGAAGTATCTCGTCAAAATCATTAGTTTGCATTTAGAGTTCACTGAGACCAGCCCTCGTACACACGGACCATGGCAGAGTGCAATATCGCCAACGACATAGCCTCTAGAAGGTGAAAGTTGTTACTAGATCGCACAAGAAATTTTGTCATGCCCATGGAACAACAACTTAGCTTGTCGTCTAAAGATCTTTGCATCCGGAAGCAGTCGGCGTCTCCTTTCTCACTGAAGTCCACGTGCCAGAAGAAAAGAAAACCTCACGTCAGCTTAAGGTTGCAGATGAAATGTCTACGGTTACAAAGCTGCAATATAATCGACAAAGATGCCTGTCTTTTAATTCACTGAGGATGTCGTATATAGGTGATATTTGCAATGGTGATTATTTATGGAAAGCCAGGCCGTTTTTTTATAACATTCGCTGCCTGCGGGGTAAATTAATTGCGACAACAAGCAGTGGGCGCCAGGTTTTTGTGCTTATATTTATTTTTATCTCTTTCGAATTATGTAATTATTCTAGTTGAGGTGGATGGTGTGTCAAACATATATTCTCATTTATCCACAGATCGATTCCCAAACATATTCCAGTTCTCCTGCCTAATACTGAAGATGTGTGAGTGGGGATTGTTTCAGTCGGTAACACGCCAAGTTCGTAATCTGCAGTTCCCAGGCTCGAGTCCCAACTGTGCCAGCGTTGAGATTTCTGACTACTAAAACCCAACACTGCCCTCAGTCAGTAGGAAACAGTGATGGGCTTGGAAAGGCTGCCTTCCCTCGGATGAGACGTAAAGCCATGACCTTGCGCATGTTAAAGAACAGACTGGATCCTAACAGTTGTCTCTTAATAGTTGTCCAGTGTATTCTCTTCCCTCAACTTGTTTGAGCCTTTGGAATCCTTGTGACCTGGTCATTTATCCCATTGTTTGCAAAACAGTGCCGCTCAGAGGTTAAAGAAAACAAGCATGACATAAAAAAGTTTATTTTTCATGACACTGAGTTTCGAATTTGTCTTTGCGACGACCCAATACGGGAATTCTGCATTTTTTTTTTGGTGTAGGAAATGTGCAAAGGTATCGTACATATTCTGTTTGAGAGTTTTGTTCCCAATACGGAAATTTTGCCAGAAAATTAATGGATTGGTGATTCATTCTAACACAGTTTCCAAGGTTAATTAGATTATTTGTGGAATTTAAACGGAGAGTTTTCAGAAAAAGTTTCTTAATTAATGCAAAAACAATCAATCTCAAATTCTAATCGATGAAATTCATCTGGGGAGGGCTTTCGCTTCCAAGAGTCAGAGAAACTTTTGTCGATCCAGCAACATTATCGATTTCGCCAAAACATTTAGTAATTAGCGCTTCATTTCAAATAGTGCATTTCTCCTTTAGCTTTTAAGTCAATATTTTTTATTATTATTTCTTATTTACTTTTTTGTTTTCTAATTTACTACTTTAATGATTTTACTTTCCTTTTCTAATCATTACTTTAATGAGAGTTTTTTAACAATCCCTTCAAAACAGCTTACTTAAAAAGAATTTTTTACTTGCCCATTAATCGTCTGTCTTGCGGCACGCAAAAAACATAATTTAAAAAGTAAATTATCCTCTAACAATAAATAAGCATCACAACAAAGTATTATCGAAATGTCATCCTCATATTACACCAGTCTTATTGGCGAAATTGTTAGCACGCACTGAACTTGAACGAAAGCTATTTATCTTATTACAGTTATTACCCAAAACGGTGCGTCAGCTCCGCGTAGAGTGTGTCATGCCTTTTCACCTCATTACAGTTTTCGAAAATGAGGTCAACATTAGCGAGAACTGCAGCTTATTCGCACGATTATTGAACAGGCTGGTAATTAATCTCAACCTCTGAGAGTTGAAGGATCCAAAGATTATCTGAGATAATTAAACTGCTTTCTGAACCAGTGAAACCTTTTGATTGTATAGAGATGTAAACAGCAGATGTTTCCTGTCGACAGGCTGACGGTGTTCGTTTTATATAAACACTTTTGCCGAATGATTGAAAATTAGTTTGTAGCAGCTTCAACGAACTGTGTATGATGCATGAAATATGGGAATATTATATCGATAAACTGTTACTTGCAATGACCATAATAGATGCAAAATAATCGTCAGAACGCTTTTGAGATGTTGGGTTGTTTTACCTATGAGCTGCACTTTTTTTCACACCATGGGCTAAATGGTCAGGTCTAGACCCCGAAGGTTCAAAGAAGGTTGAGGGAGGGGACCCACTGGAACAGCTGTTGGGAGACAGATGGTAGCCTCCCGTCAAGGTCATCCAGCATGTTCTTTAATGTGCACAGGGTATGGCTCTCCCGCACACGGTGCCACGGCTTAACGTCCCATCCGATGGACGGAGGTCTTTCCAAGCCCATCGGTGTCTCCTACTGACCGTTGGCAGGACGGGAAGTTTTGCGGAGATAAATCTCAACGCTGACCCAGCTGGGACTCGAACCTGGGAACTACAGATTATGAGCCTGGCGCGCTACCGACTGAGCATTCCCCGGCCCCCCTTTTTGGGTGTATAAAGTACGTGATCACCATCAGGGAATAAAAAGGAATGCCGCATTTCTTTTTGTGATAAATGTTTTTGTTTGCTTCAAGAGCAATATTTGAAGTAGGCACAGACTATCCCTCTTGGTTTGATGACGAAATTTGATTTTCTTGTTGGCATTTACGTATCCTTATGCTCTAGGATTATTGTAACATTGTCGTTCGCTTTAAGTTCCACTTTCATTCCGTCAAAATCTATCACTTTAATACCGTATCTTAGACTGAGCGGTTAGCGGATTTGACTGCTGAGGAAAAGGATATGGTTGTGCATTCCGAATAATGAATGGATATCTTCTTTTTAAAGTATGATATCATTCTGTTCGGGTCTCGCCTTCATCCACATTTATTCCATCATTATTATTAATTGCATATATTGTAATGTTAATCAATGACAGTGGTCTCGTGGGCCAATGATTAGTGAGATTTGCTACTACCACAGAAACTAGAGTGTGGCATGATATTTTTTGTCTTTTTCTAGTTTCAAAAAAAAACACTAGACAAGTGTTCACTTTCTCGTCTATCTATGTATCTGTCTGTAGATATCGAATCTCTATGAACAAGAGATATTTTAAAAATTCTTTTTGCTTGGATGGTATTGCTTAAATATTACCATTTGCACATTCTGAATATCACAAAAGCTATAACTGCGCCTTCCTAACGGTGAAAAAAATCGAAAATTCCAAAATTTTAAACGAATATTGCAAGCGATGTATTTATACTACAGATTTGAAATTTTGGTGATACCATGTGAGTGTCACGAAGTTTCGATTGGCAACAATGAGTTGACCTCTTGCGCTGAGGTTGAGTGGAAAACGCAACTTTTTTGCTCTAACAGATGACTGGAAACCTCTTCTTAAGTTTGATTGGTACTAATGAAATATCATAATGTACATTTTTCAATTACTTAGGTAGCTTTAATTTATATCGTTAGAGATCACTAAATGTGGAAAGGGCAAAAATTCTAATGAATGTTGCGCGTGATCTGTTTAGGTAGAAATTTAAAATTTCTGCGGTAGAGTGTCAAGAAATATTCCATCGAGAGCAATAAATCTGCACCCTTTTCTCAGTGGGGTGTGAAAAAATAAGTTTTTAAATCTAAGTACTAACTGCTCCTTCTAACGGTGAAACTATGAAATAAAGTGATACTAAGAAAACCTTTAATATTGGGTGCTAATAAATGGTACTAATAAAATACTACTCTTTGCATTATCTTCCAGTTTTTATAGTTCGAATAAAAACTTTTAAGGAGTGAAAAAGTAGATGAATGAAAAACGTCATTCGTTTTAAAAAATGTATGACGTGTGGCCATATGAGGATATATGTATATTCTAATGTATAAATATTTAATTCCCTTTTAAACGAATTTCCTATATCTATATTCTTCTAGTTAAGTTGTCTTCCTGCTGAGGTGTCTCCTTCCTCATAGAAATTCTCTAAGCCGTATTAAGCTAACAGGCTCCTGTCAGATATCTGTGGCATTCAGACACTTGAGGGGTGATTTGTTTTCCATTAATAACTCATTGCTCTTTACAGATAAATATTTTTTTAAATAATATATTAGCGTTCAAACTTGTCAAAAGAATCTCCAGAAATAAAATCTGTGAGTATGGAGGACCTCAGAAGATAATAAACTTCGACATCGATGCTTTATCAAAAAGTGGGGGAGAGACGTTTGGGAGTTGGCTCAGTTGTAGAGCGCCAAGCTCGTCATCTATAGTTCCCAGGTTATGTATTATTATTATTATTATTTTACTATTATTATCTGTAGTCCTACCTGGACCAGTGTTGAGATTTATCTTCGCTAAACACCCATCCTGCTAAATCTCCACCGATAGGCCTGGAAAGGTCGCATTCCGTCGCACGAATGCTGGATCATAGCATGCAGAAAAGCAATACGCTTTGTTCGTTAAAACTTTTGCTGGATAGCCTGGACGGGAGACTTCCTTCTGTGTCCCAACAGCTGCACAGTGAGTACCGTTCCTCCAACATTCTATGAGTTCTTGATGTCTTGGTGTCCTTGTGACCTGACTATTTAATCCAGTGTGTACAGAAATGGGCCTCTCATAGGTACAACAACTTGTCAGAGATTCGAACCAGGGACCATTTGTTCAGCGTCCTAACACGCGAACCTATCTACAGCAGGGACTAGAAGGGAAAATATTGTTATAAAAAAAATAACCATCCAGGCAAAGATCTTTGGCCTATTTTTCGTTTACCGGTGAAATCAAGAGTTCAAAAAAAAAGTAGATTTATTTGACATTTCGAAATACAGGTACTCTCCTACTTACTAACAGGTTAAGTTCCCGAGGTGTTGTCATAAGTCGAAAACTAACCTAAAAAGTACATTTGTAAATACGCTCGCTACTGCTTACTAGCAGGTGTTTCAAATGCGATAAAAATCTGCTGTGGTATATAGTAACATAAAGTCGATTTTATAAATAAAACAACTTATACTGTTAATGTACATAAATAATATAATACGTATTGTAAATAACAAAAAAGAAAATTAGAGGCGTTATTCTTCACTCACGTTTAATTCTTCTTAAAATGCATATCAAGCGTTGTCTGTACAGCTAATTTTTTGGGGGTTCGTAAAATTGTCTGTAGCAACCAATCTTTCCGTGTTTGAGTCCTAAGACTTAAAAGAAGTTAGTGCTTTTTCGATCAATCCAAAATCTCCAGCCATCTACTTATAAGTGAATTTCTTTCGTTTCTCAATTTGTTGCTCCTCTGTCGTGTCGTCTTTGTCAACAATTTCTTCCATTAATTCAATTAAATCCTCGTTACTGAGCTCCTGACTATAGCTTTCCAGCACTTCATTAATATCTTCTTCCTCAATTTCCAAATGTAGTTGCCTGCCTAGTTCCACTATCTCGTTGGACACTGAAGTCAGTGGCTCTGTTAAGTTCTCGGTAAATTGTGGACAGAGTTTTTTCCGGACACCATTCATATTTTTATTCCTTATTTCATGCCAGGAAGCATCAATGTTTTTTATTGCATTGTATATGTTGTAGTTCTTCCAGAACTCTCTAAGTGTTACTCCATTCTCCCCTTCCGTCTCTTTCACAGCCTGCGAAAAGGTTCTGCGTAAATAGTAAGCTTTAAAAGTTGATATTACACCTTGATCCATCGGCTGAAGGACAGAGGTTGTATTAGGAGGTAGGTATACTACCTTGATATTATTGTGAAAATTGTCAAGAAGTTGTGGATGGCTTATCATCATCATCATCCTCAAGGAGCCATGGGCTACGGAGGTCCAACCAGACCACGCAGTTTAATTCTCCAAGCATATCTGTCCTGAGCTACATCAGCTGCATCCGGCCACTGCACACCAATTCTAACAAGGTCCTGTTTGACATTGTCTGCCCACCGCATCCTAGGCCTCCCTCTCCTTCTGAGGCCTCTAGGCACACTCTTCATAACCCTATTCGCCAATCTATAATTATCCATACGGGCAATATGGCCAAACCAACGGAGTGTCTCTCTGCACAATATGCTGCTTAAAGGAGGTTGCAAACTCCTTTGCCTAACCTCATCATTAGTTACAAAGTTGAACCACCTAATGCCCAAGATACTGCGTAAGTATCTAGAATCAAAAGCATCTAATTTCCTATTATCTTGTTTACAAAGTGTCCAAGTTTCACTACCATAACTAACCCTAGAAAGAACCAAATTATTATACAGTCTAATTTTAGTCTTTAGGTGTATACGCCTATTTCTCCACAATCTCCATAGATTCTTAAAAGTCCCGGCAGCAATCCCTATTCGTCTGTTAATCTCATGCCGTACATCACCAGTATCTGTTACATAGCTCCCAAGGTAATTAAACTGTGACACCTGCTCAAGACTGCAACCATTCAGATTAACTGAATCACAGCCTGCCTGACCAATTTTCATCACTTTAGTTTTCTCTCTGTTTATAACCAAACGTACTCTTACTACCAGTTTCATCAACAGCTCGAATGAAAGAGTTCATCTCATCAACTTCATTTGCCAAAAGGGCTAAATCATCAGCATAATCTAAATCAGAAATTTTCGCATCTCCAGTCCATTTAAGGCCAAAATCTTTCCCTTGAAGTGAATTTCGCATAACGTAATCAATAACCAAGCTAAAGAGAAAAGAAGACAAAATGCACCCTTGTCGAACACCAGAAGCAATGCTAAACCAATTGCTACAAGCCTTACCAACTCTCACAAACGACTCAGTGTTATTATAGAGAGCTTTCATTATGTTAACTAACTTGTCTGGTATACCATATGATCCCTCAATCAACCACACGTTATGACGATCAACAGAATCAAAAGCTTTTTTGAAATCAACAAAGCTATAAACCAAAGGTTTCTGAAACTATAAACATTTCTCAAGAATCTGCCTAAGTGAAAATATCTGATCCACACATCCCCTACACACTTCTGAATCCACATTGCTCATCACGCAATTGACTGTCAACCAGATTCTTAATTCTATTAAGCACAATCATGGAAAGAACTTTCCCTGGAACAGAGAGT
Source organism: Ryuthela nishihirai (assembly GCA_038380435.1). Lineage (NCBI taxonomy): Eukaryota > Metazoa > Arthropoda > Arachnida > Araneae > Heptathelidae > Ryuthela > Ryuthela nishihirai. The sequence continues at coordinate 37,901,922 of JAWZYU010000018.1, read as the reverse complement.
AGACTGATACCCCTATAGTTATCACAAGAACTGCGATCACCTTTTTTGAAAATAGGGATAACAATAGCTATGGTAAAATCCTTAGGAACCATGCCTTTATCATAAAAGATATTCAGAATTTCAGTCATCCAAGTGGTAACCGAAACATTCCCAGCTCTAAGCATTTCCGTAGTAATTTCATCTACCCCTGGGGATTTACCAAGTTTAAGTTTAGAAATAGCCAAAATAACTTCAGTTTGTGTTATAGGACCAACATTAAAGCCACGAATGCATTTGTCATCATTGCAAACAATGGGAGTAAAACTAACCACATTGTTTAGAACATCACTGAAATGCTCAGCCCACCTAGCCATGACCAGAATCCTCACCTTCTATAACGTTACCTTGTTTATCCTTCAATCCCTGTACACTTGTTCGTTTTCTACCACACAAAACATTAACTATCTGGTACAGCCGTCTGCTGTTGTGCTGTCTAACTGCTTCCTCGGCTTGTCAGCCAAGCCATCAAACCAAAGATTCTTATCAGCAGCTAACTGATCCTTTACACGTTTATTAAGCTCTCTGTAATTAATGCTTACTATTAGGACTAGTAGGGTATTCATTAAGGACATTCCTGCAGTTCTTTCTTTCTGAAATAAGTTTAAGTGCCTTATCACTCAAATAATTCTGCCTCCTCTGCTCCTTTTTCCCTAAAAGAGTACTGTTTGTTTCCAAAAAAGCCTGTTTAAAATGGTCCCATTCTTCCTCAACTTCAGTAGTAAGCAAACCATGACTGTCATACTGACTAAGTAACCTATCATGGTAAGCTTTGGCTATAACTGTGTCTTTCAGAGCTTCAGTATTAAAAGTAATTTTTTTAATCCTAGCACAACACTTTTTAAGTTTAAGTTGCAAGACACTTTTAACAAGGTAATGGTCAGATCCAATTTCAGCTCCCCTATATGACCTGGTATTCCTAACAGAACTAGCCCATTTGCTGTTAATTAATATATAATCAATCATATTCTTATGCAGCCCATCAGGTGAAACCCATGTGTACTTATGTATGTCGTGGTGTTTGTAATAAGTGTTAGTTATTCTGAATCCATTGAGTTTACTTACCTGTAGGAGACGTTGCCCATTGCCATTGCAGCTACCAATACCTAAAGGGCCTATTACTCCTCCCCAAAGGTCAGAGTCAGTACCAACTTTGGCATTGAAGTCACCTAGAACAAGGGTAATATCTCCTTTCTTGAGAGAATTCAAAATATCCTGAAGTTGTCTGTAAAACCTATCCTTTTCATCCTCATCGGCATTTTCAGTGGGGGCATGACAGTAGATAACATTCAAGTGGATGGCTAGGGGCATTATTTAGTACAAGTAGGACGTTGAAAGTCAGGTTTTTGTTTCAGCAGCACTTTTCAGCTTCCGGAGTAAATATATGGAAGAACCAGTCTTGAAACAGTACCTTTGTCATCCATGTATTGGCGTTGCATTTCCTCATAACCGGAAGCAAAGTTTTAGCGACACTTTTAAAGGCTCTGGGGTGTTTCTGAACGGTACACTAGCATTGGTCACCGGCAACATTTCCACCTAGCAGGAGTGTAACTCTTTTGAGGCTTTGAACCCAGGCATTGATTTCTCCTCTTTTGCAATGTACGTACGTGTTGGCCTTTTTTTCCAGTATAATCCGGTTTCATCGACATTGAATATTTGTTCCGGAAGGTAGCCTCCATCCTCAATAATTTCGGCCAATTCCGAAGGAAATTTCGCTGCCGCTGCCATATCCGCATTTGCAGCCTCCCCACTCACTTTGATGTTATGCGAGTTTGAACGTGCTTTAAATCTATAAAACCACCCATGGCTAGCCGTAAAGGTATCTTCTCTAACACTCTCACCGCGTTTCCTCTTTAAATCTTCAAATAGACTTATGGCCTTTTGCTGAATTAAACATAGGCTTATAGGCATGCGCCGTTGATGCTGATCTTCCATCCAAACTCGCAATAATTTTTCATATCTTGCATCACTGCACTTTTTCTCTTATTAATTATCGTAGAAGGTGTTTATGTAGAATTTTGAACATGTTCCAAAATGCGTTCCTTGTCTTTTAAAATTGTTGCAATGGTCGAACGATTCATCCCAAACATGCTTGCTATATTTGTAGCTTTTGCACCTAACGACTTCGTTTTATAATGTCCATTTTAGTTTCCATGTTAATACAGCGACGCTTTTTGCATTTATCGCCACTGCTAGATTCATTACGTTTTTGAGGCATTTTTGAAGCATAATCGTAAAAGTATATGAAAATTGCAAACAATAGCGAAAAACGCCGTTACTCAACTGAAATAAGCTCACGCTGCTTGTTTACTTCCAAGAGACCAAGCAATAGCGACAGACGGCGTTACTCAACTGAAATATGTAAGCTCGCGCTGCTTGTTTACTGGCCAGAGACCAACGAGTCACGACCACCCCACGAGTGGAAACCTCAGAATTCGCGCAAAAACGAAAAATGACGTTACGCAATAGAAATAGTTATAGAATAGTTAGAACTAGTTGCAAAACTCGTACACACAGATTAGATGCATTTTAAACTTAATGAGATGCGTTTCATTATCCTGATATAAATAATTGAATTTTTAGCTCTCACAGAACGTCATCGCAGAAATTGAGTCTAATGATGACGGAAAACGTCAATTTTTCTCCTCTTATCTTATTATTTTTTCGGAACTTTGTTAGCATTCAACTAAGAGATGGTCTGCGAGACGTAATGGAGTATTTGAAGTGTTTAACAAGTGGCAGAGATTTTATGACTAAAGCGCAGAATTTTTCCAAATATTTAGCTGATTACTGTAATTAATTTTGTTGTCTTCTATAAAGCTTCCAGAATAAAAGCAATGCCGAAGAGAAAATGAAGCGTGGAAAGAAGACAGGAGAAAAATGAAAGTGGAGAAGCTGGAGGCATAAGGTTAAGTAAAGATAATAACAATTCTTTACGTTAGACAGAGACATATAATGAATGACATCCCACGTGAAACAACTGTCGATCATCTCGTTATTGAAGAACTTCTCATTCTCCTGTTTGTTCCCCTTAATACATTCCTTATGAGTCTTGTTGTGTGTTCTACTTTACTTAGTATTTTGAACAAGTCCTTTTACAGCTTTAGCACAAATACGATAAAAGAAAAGAGATACATGTGAACAATGTCAGGAACTATTATCCGTATTTCCTTGTGTGAAAGAATATCACGCTTTTAGACAGCCGGATCTAGGGGGGGGGGGGGGTCGAGGGGCTAGAGGTCATGCCCCTTCCTCTTTCTCCTTGAGAATGGAGGAAAAATAACTGCTTCTAGATGGTAAGAGCTAAAAGACTCAAACCTAGTATGCAGTTTCCTCTAATCCTAATTTAGATTCACGTTAGGATTCCCAAAATGTTTCTTCCCCCCAAAAAAAAATTACTCCCCTGAAAAACTGGTAGGAATTGCTTCTAAAAGGTAAGAGCTAAAACCCGCCAAACTCAGTACATAGCTTTCTCTAATTGTAACTTAGAGTAATGTAGGGTAAGGAAAATAAAAAACTTTTCTTCCCTCAATAAATATTCCCCTACAAAAAAAGTGGTATGAATTGCCTTTAAGTGATAAGAGCGTGGATAACCAAATTCAGCGTATAGTTTCATCAAACAGCAATTTAAAGCAGAGAGAGTTTGGTCCTAAATATTTTCCCCCTTCAAAAATTAGCGCCATATAAGTTATTTTGATTTATTTTTCTTTATAAAAAACGAAAATGGGTTTCTCTTTAACCGTAAGAGTATTTAACCGTAACCGTATTATCGAATGCAATATACAACTTTCCCTCATATTACCGAAGAATTTCTCCTGAAAGATTAAAAAAAAAGTACGATCTCCAAACTTGGTATATTTGGTGTACAGTTTTCTTTCATCCTTGCTTTAAGCACTATGATATTTTCATTCCCCAACCTTCCTAGTGGAAAAAAAACTCTACATAAAATAGAGAATTTTTTTCTAAACGGTAAGAACTATGATCATCGAATTTGGTATACAACTTCTTCTCATCATGGCTCTAAGGAATGTTCCCCCGTCCCCTAACCCTCAGAAGAAAAGAGAGAGATTTGCATAAAAGATTGCTGAGCCTAACAAATTATATTAAAAGAAAAGCTTATACAACACAAAAATAATTTTTCATTCAACTGCTGAAACAAAAAGTTTAATTTTGCTCACTTCTCCTGGTGGTAAGAAGAAAAAAAATCATTTCTGCCGGTATACAGCTTTTAACATGATCACATCATACCACCAAAATTCGATTTTCTAAGCCGAATATACCTTTTGGAGCATTTGTTTTGAATTTTTATCATTTACTACTTCCGCCGTTAGAGGACGATATTGAGGATTTTTATTTTCGGTTTCTAGCATTCTAGAAACCGAATTCAGTGAAAATTTGAGATAGTAGATGGTTGGATAAATACAAATAATAATAGTTTACTAGTATCTATAGCATACAAAGAATTTTCATTGATCTATTAAAATGACAGTTGTGTTAAACCATCCCCACTGGGGTAAGAGTGCAAATTATTGCTGCCAGTGTAAACCTCTTCACCATTAAACTCAACCACCAAAATTTCAAATTTCAGGCACAAATAGATCATTTGCAATATTTGTTTTATAGTTTTGGCATTTTCCTCCGTTAGAGTGCGCTATTATGAAAGGAACACTAAAGGTACTATTACATCAATACCTATCCAACCCGCTAAATAATTTTTAATTTATTTCTATAAACAAAAAGTTGACACTAGGAATCGTTTAAACGAATTTCTTATATAAGTCTATTACTGCAATTTGATTAATCAGATCAGTTTTTTTTTTGATTTTTTTTACTTTAAAAAAAATTCAACGTTTTTTTTTTTGCACTAATAAGTAACTGGAATAACCCATATCGCCTCTGGCGCATATGAGGATCTCCTTTTCAAAGAGAAAGAAGTTTTTCCTTCACCTACTCTTTCATTCCTTAAAAGTTTTATTTGATTTAGTGGATGATGGGGAGAATGAAAATAGTATTTCATTAGTAATTACACAACATAAAAGTATCGTCTTTTAATTTTTAAATATGAAAATTGCATTTCCCACACCTCTCTCAGAACAATGGGTAAATTTTTGCTGTTAATGGAATATCTTTTAAAAATTGCCACTAATTTTTCAAATTTCTATTCTATACATATTATTTCTAGGACTCGATAACAGCTCTGCCACAATATCATTTCAATGATCTGCAAAGATATATACAGTGGACCCCCGATATAACGTACATGTCGGGCGGGAAACAACACCCGCGTTATAAGGTGAACGCGTTATACCGAGCGGCGCGGTGGCGACACAATGAATTTCACACTGTAAGCTTTTCTTTTACTCATCATGCATATAATAATTAAACACTATTCAAAATACATGCAGGAACTCAATACATACACAATTACTCAATACGCAGTAACAATAAAATGCGATACTCACTAACGCCGCACGGACCTGTATAAACATGTTTGAACTTATCGCGAACATCGCCCGCGCTATAACCGAGTGCGCGGTATAGCGAGCAGCGCTATAACGAAGGTCCACTGTATATTAAAACTGCTAAGTATTTGAAAAATGCAAATTATGATATTTCATTAGTACTAATCAAATTGAAAAAGAGTTTCTAATTATCATTTTCATTGTTTCCAATAGAAACTTCATGACGTTCACATTACACCACCAAAATTTCATATTTCTATAATTAATTACAATGTTGCAATTTCGTTTGAAATTTTGGAATTTTCAATTTTTTTTACCCGACGGCGCAGAGTGTTCGAAAGATTGCGAAAGTGGGAATCATAATATTTTATCAATTCCTATCTAACCCTAAAAAGATGATTTCATTTATCCCTAAATATAAACAAATATCTGCTAAAACAAAAAAAAAATTGTCTTTTCCACCCTCCCCTGATTCTAAGAGGTCAATTCATTGTTGCCAATCGAAACATTATGGCGTTCACAATCCACCACAAAATTTAAAAATTTCTAGCTTAAATACATCGTTTGCAATATTGTTTGAAATTTTGGAATTTGAAATTTTTTCCACCGTTAGAGATTGCAATTATCGTTTTCGGAAGATTTAAAAAGTGTGAATCATAATATTTTATCAATTCCTATCTAACCCAAAAAGAATTTTTTCTTTATCTTTATAAACAAACAATTATCGAATAAACCAAATAGGTGTGTTTTTCCCACTCCCTCTGGGTCTAAGGGGTCAACTCGTTGTTTGCAATGGAAATTTCGTGACCTTCACATTCCACCTCCAAAATTTCAAATTTATAGCATAAGTACAGTACATCGTTTGCAATATTCGTTTGAAATTTTCAACATTTTCCATCGCTGGAGGGCCTAATTATAGCTTAGGAGAGATTCGGAAAGTGTATATCGTAATATTTCATCAATACCTATTACTCAAAAAAGAATTTTAATTTATCTCTGTAAACAAAAAAGTTCGATGTCGACAGACGATAAGCAAAATTAATATCTCGTTTTCAAAGAAAACGAGATAAAAATGGGAGATATTGAAATACACCCAATTCTGTTTTTGCACGGTAGATAGGTTCCCGAAAAAACCGTGTAAAAAATACAGTGCATATGAAAAAATAGAAGATTGGTTCCAGACGTGAAAACTCGGTGCAAATAATAACTTGTTTTCAAACAAATCATAATAAAATTTTAATTAAATCTTTATTCAGTTTTTATTTATTTAAACACATTTTTTATTTTATGAACTTATAAAGATAATTATATGTACAGTCGCTCAAAAAAGTATCCGAACACTATGATTGATTACAGAATTCAGGAAAAATATCTGGCAACGATTTTTTTAGAAATTAATGATCTGGCAACCTTCGTGTCACGTGAATCGTTGCCAGATATTTTTTCTGAATTCTATAATCAACCATAGTGTTTGTATACTTTTTTGAGCGACTGTACATATGTAAAATAAATTATCCTTCATAAAGAAAATAATATGTCATTAATTCAAGAATACAAAAGTGCAAAAAAAAATGACTTACATTTGCTTATTAAGTAGATTTTATTCGTTGTCACTTTCTGACAATAGACGCGTTCGTTTGTGTAAGACTGGAATTAAATCATTTTCATCGCTTCAAACATTTTGGCCGTCTTGTTCATACTCCAATGGTGAAATGTTCTCTGTGGCATGGGGAACCAAATTGCCATTTGTTTCCAGTGATTCTGAAGTTTAATTAATTTTGACAACGAACACTCCAATCAATCGTTGAGATCCTGCTTTGACTAGATCTTTGTATAATTCTTGATAACGAGCCATACATGATTTCAGTTCACTTTTAAACTGCTCAGCTCGTTGTACAATGGGATCATGAGCAGGAAAATGACTTTCCAATTTACTAGCTATTTGAAGCCCTTCTTTAATTAAACCTGCAGTGAGTGGAACCTCTTCATCTCCATCACTTTTTTCTTCAGGAGTCTCAAGGACAACTTCTATTATTTCTTCTTCCCTAAGAGCTTTGTCAACCAGCAATTCATCAATATCTGCAAACGATAAATCATCGAATCCTTCTCCACAAACTGCATCTGCTAAAGTGATGATATTAGGATATTCAGTCTTATCTGTGGGTACCGGATCTTTGCTTTTTTCACATTCTAGCCAAATAGCTTTCCAACATCCGTTTAAAGTTGATGATTTTAATTCTGATAACGTCAATCCAGTATGTCTGATACAATCTAAAATAGAAAAATTTTTCCACACATCAATAACTGTTAGTGTTTTATCCTTATCTAGCTTATCGAAAATGTATTGGAATGTTCGTCTTACGCAGTAAGTTTTAAATGTGGCAATTACACCCTGGTCTAGTGGTTGCATTAAGGATGTCGTATTAGGAGGTAGAAAACAAAATTGCACATTTGGGTGTTCCAAAACAAGATGGCCAGGTGCATTGTCTATAATCAATAGAACTTTAAATTTGAGTTTTCCTTCAAATAGTGTTTAACTTCTGGAACAAAACATTTATGGAACCATTCATTAAAAATTTCTTTTGTATCCCAGGTTTTTTTGTTTGCCATTCAATACACTAGCAATTTATTCAAATCTACACCTTTCATTGACCGTGGTCTTAGGGATCGACTGATGAGCAGTGGTTTTAACATACGATCTCCTGAAGTGTTGCTTCAAAATAGAAAGGTCACACGATCCTTAGATACTTTAAAGCTACCAACAGTTTTTTGCAATTTTGCTATGTAGGCTCTATTCGGCATTTGTTTTCCAAAAAAAGCCAGTTTCATATGCATTCCAAACTTAATCAGGAGTGTATCCACCATCTTCAAGACTTGGGCCATTTTTTTTAGGTATACTAGGAATTTTTTCTTGAATAGGTAAGGACGCCATTGTCTGAATGCGAACTTTCTGTCCTAGTTAACAGCAGCGGTTATACTAAAACAAATTATTCAGCTATTGGTTATGACAGACCAAGTAATCATGAATCAACGACATTTGACCACAGATTCTGTCTTTTAATTAGCTCAATTTAACACGGAATCTAGACCATAGATTTTAATTGTTTTAACTTGCTCAGATTAAACTACACACTCGACATTTTAAGAGCTTCCTCGACAAAATAAAATTTCAGCCCTCTGATCTCTTCCGCATCCACACATGTTTGCAATGGAAGTTGATAAGACTCCCACCCAAACTACTTCCTGCACCACAATTTGAAAAGTAAATCGAGATTGCATATTTAATTCCTTCGGCGTATGGTAAAACCTGACTTTAAAGTGTTGAGTTGCGAGGAACGTGTTATTTATGCAAGGCCCTTGAAGTTGAACGATGCTAATTCAAATTCAGGATGTTGAGAAACGGTTGAAGGACGCTTCGTGCTATAAGAGAGACTGAGAAATTTATTCAAATGATTTTCGGTTTTCAGTAAGCTGATAGCAAAGGTGTGTAGGTCTCTATTTTAACGTCCTCTCTGCATTACGCAAAACTCTTGATAGAATGTTCAAAACGGGCAAATAGGACACAAAGCGAAAAGATGTTTGGATGGTAGAGTTTCAAGGTTGGGTTGATTTACATGTCAACTCCACTTTTTTTGCACACGGTGGCTAAATGGAGAGGTCACAATAGCCCCAAGTGCTCAGAGAAGGTTGGGGGAAGGGAAACATAGGATAGCTGTTAGTAAATAGACGGAAGCATCCAGTGAAGTTCATTCAGGGTGTTCTTTAATGTGTATAGGATATTGCTCTCGTGCATACGTGGACACGGCTTAAAGTTCCATCAAATGCATCAAAGCAAAAGGGACAAAAAAGGATCAAAGGTCTTTTTTTTTTATTCAAATGTTATGAACAAGAATATGGCAACTGTAGTTAGAACAAGCTTAAACATATATTGTTTGTGCGAGTCGAAAAAGGGAAACAAGAACAGCAGAGAGCAATTGCTGCTCATGACTAAAATTTTCGGTGGAGCACTTTGACTACTATATGAAGAGCCAGATACAGGAAAAAAATTTGGGGAGATGCGTGATACTGAATTGAACCGAATAGGATTGAGAAGACGTTTCATAATGCATATATTCTTTTTTTTTTCAACTATTTTCCAAAGGCATTATTTAGCGAAAATGTTTGGAAGAAATAAACAATAAACAAACTCGAAAAGATGTTCTTGTCCTTTCTATTTCAATTCATTATTTTGCCCCTCCGCTCTAATGATTATCTATATATATTTCATTTTTTCTCTCCGTTCTAGCGGTATTTTAAAAACCTATTCGTGAAAATTTTGATAAATATGTAAGTTTACTGTTTTTTTTTTACTCCATTCCGATTATAAAATGAATCTTTATTATTTTAAACTGAATTATTCTTCGTAAGTTATCACTTGAAAGTTGTCTTGTTTGGTTACATTTAATTTACAATTATGACATATAATAATTGATTTTTACAAGAAACTATAAAATAGTGACTGGTAATAAACTGAATTAAGGAAGAAAAAGACATGCCTTCAAGTTGTAAGTCAAATAGAGACAATTACCGCCCGAGAGAAACATTGCTAACAAAGTTGCTTGTTAAAATATATTACTAGCACTCTCTTGTAGACCAAATTTTCATCACATTTTATATTTTCGAATCTAATGTTGTTTTTAAATTATTTATATATAAATATCATTCCTTGGCAAAATAAAAAGTTGGCAACCCAGTTCAAACATATGTTGTCAGGAAAGTTTAGGCTTGTTGAGTCTGACACAGTCAAATGGAAACGTAGAAGAACGTGTTTATAGTAGTGCTGGTGCAAATTTTTCATACTGCCACTACATACACACTCTCGACATTTTCATTTGACTGTGGCAGGTTCAACAAGCCTAAACTTTCCTGACAAGATATGTTTGAACTGGGTTGCCAACTTCTTATTTTGCCAAGGAATGATATTTATGTATAAATAATTTAAGAACAACATTAGATATTAAAATATCAAATGAAGATTTTCGCTCAGTAATAAGATCTTCGACGGTTGATTGGACTGGCAGAACCAGCCAATCAAGTGTCACGGGACACTTCAAAATGGTGCCCTAGCTCCTGCAATTCAGCGCTATTATATTTCAGGACATGCGCATTTGTGTCTTATTGATAATAGATGATGCTAAGATTCCGGACGATGGCGGTAATGTAAAAATTCGTATTGACAATAAGAAAGCAGCCGATGTAACCCTGATTTGCCAAGTAAATCCTATGATTGTCTACGTAACGTTTCCAATAATGATAACAAAAAGAATCTAAAAATGATGCTATGTTGATTTAGATATGACAGATTATGAATACTAAATCCGAAATTCGTTTATTATTTCAGCCGTTCCCGTGGTCGAGTGTTTTGCGCACTTGGCTGCTAATCTAAGGGACCTAGGTTCGAGCCCGGTGTAAGGCATGGATGTATGCGTCGTTTTTCTGCTGAGGTCTCGCCATCCTCACAGACTTTCCACTTATGGCGCATTAAAGACCTCTGTGGCAAGCAGCTGCTTGAGGGGGTACTTTTAATTATTTTTTTTCTTATGATTATTTTGGGTGGGCAGCTCACCAGACTGTCTAATGGACATACTCGTACCTGGTCCCTAGTATAGAATAGTAAATATAATTGTTGTCGAGTATAACTAAATCACGTATTACGACATTACTACATTTCACGGGTTTCTAAGTGGGGAGCGATATTGCTACGACTTCTAAACTGACATTTCTGCTAGTATTACGCCTTACTAAAGACATCACTTAAGTATTTTATGCTATTCGACATAACTGTTAAAGAACACCTGTCGTGATTGTTTAGTTACTGTATTAAAAGAAACATTTTGGTGTCTGGGTCTGTGTTTAGGGTTGAAGATCAGGAAAACGTTGCGAAATTTCCAATCTATCAGATTTTTTTAAGTCAAACGCGAAATTTAAATATATTTGAAAAATTGGTGCCTGGGGGTGCCAGTTTTCCATAACTAATCTTAAGCATGTTGTGAAATTTTATATAAGTCTTTCGACGTCAAAAGCTAAATTTAGATATTTTATGATGATAGGGATCTAAAAATAGGTGCCAAGGACTATTTTCGGCTGTAGGTATCAAAAATGGTAAGAAATTTCAGATCCGGTGTCGATTTCCAGGTCAAATAGAAAAAAGGTCAATCGGAGACATCGTAAGCTTTGTTTGATTTCCAGTCCATATATGTTTACGAGTAAGTATATATTTTAATTTCTTTAACGCATATCCAATATAATTTAATAATAGTTAATACATAAACAATTTTATATTTACGTGTATTAGTAGTAGTAGCAGCAACGGCGATAATAATAATGCATTAATTAGAAATAAATATCGATCTGTTACTATGTAAATCAAAAACTTATGGTTACATTGTAAGAAATTAAAAAAAATGTTTAATTCTATTTTGCTAATATTAGCATATTTCAAGTTTAGGCGAAAATTTATCACATAAATATCAAATCCAGGTAAACTGATAAACCTAAGTAACAGTAGAATTTTTTTAGGGACTGCGAGATACACTACATTGCAAAAAGTGTCCGGACACTTTCATGTTAAGTGAATGAATAGCCACATTCAAATCTATCTAACTTTGAATTAAGCTTTTTAAGGAAAAAGGTCACTAGACATAAATTGAAGATCTCGGTCAGAGCTCTATAAATCTCTATTTTCGATAATATTAATCTAATAATTAAAGAGTTATGGATGCTATAATATTTAACAACAGATGTTATCACACACAACACTTCCAAAACATTCTCCTCAAATTTGTGAAAACTTCAAAAATCCTTACACAAAATTCAAATATCGCATTTATATTGCGAACAACTTGTTATAACAGTTGTGATTTAAGTTTTTGAAGTAAATTTTCAAAACTAGCAAAAGTTTCAATTAAATGTTTCAACTTCCATAACTCTTTAAACATTAGATTATTATTATAGAAAGTAGAGTTTTAGAGAGCTCTGACCGAGATCTTCAATTTGTCTAGTGACTTTTTTTCCATAAAAAGTTTTCAAAGTTAGGTAGATTTGAATGTGGCTATTCGTTCACTTAACATGAAAGTGGTCAGACACTTTTTTGCAATATAGTGCATAATGACAACATTTTATAAATTTATTTGAAAATATATTCTGTTTATGCAATATTTTACCCAGTGGTTCCTAATCGAGTGTTGCATCGAAGGTCCAGGTGTGTCGCGACGATTTAAAGAAAAAGAATAATACTGTATTACGTTATGTACTTTAGTACTTTTGCAAATTTTTTAACCATGATTTTGTTTTTTGTCAAAAGTTGAGATTAATATGTGGTTTTGTTTAAATAATTTGAAATTTAAGATACGTAATAAAAGGAAAAATATTTTTATCACAGGTGTGTCGCGGTAAACAGACTCTTTTAAAAGTGTATCGCTAAGATAAAAAGTTTGAAAAATACTGATCTACCAGTTCTCTAGAAATGTAAAAAGGTTGCGAAAAATTCAAAAAATAATTTTTTTTAGATATATATAAAACAAAAGCAGCAAAAGAACTCTATATAAGAGATAATCAGTCTGTCGACAGACTGGACTTAACGCCGATGTCATCAGTTTTTAACTGCATAACTGTGCATCAATATTTCCTTTCTAGGTTCTGAATTTCTTAATACAACGTACGAAGCCCTTGACTAACAGATATTCGAGAATGTAACTTCTCCAGAAGTGCAGCATTCGATGAAAGGTTGGTCGAAGAAAGCACTAAATGAGCTGTAAAAGTTCTGATCAAGACCTTTTCGTTTAGTAAACATATTTTCAAAAATAAAAGTACGACATTAAGTCAGAAGAAAATGCAAAAGAAATTAAATAATATTTCAACATTTCTTCACTTTAGCTTATAATATCTTTTTTGCATTAAAAAATGCTTTCCTCGGATATATATGGTATATTCATTCACAAAAACTTGTCAGTTAATGTGAATTTGTTAAACTGAAAAAAAAAATGGATATATAATTATAAAGCTTTTTAATGATTCGTAAACAGCATGAAATATTTATCAAATTGAAAATTAGACTAAATATTATGGAAAAAAATTAAAACAAATTTATCAATGAGCTTTTAATCTTGGAATTTCATAGATTGCTACAAAGCACTACGTATGCTCGTCCATGTACAGCCGCTCAAAAAAATATCCGAACACTATGGTTGATTACAGAATTCAGAAAAAAATATCTGGCAACGATTTTTTTAGATATTAGTGATCTGGCAACCTTCGTGTACAGTACACGAAGGTTGACAATTCACTAATTTCTAAAAAAATCGTTGCCAGATATTTTTTCTGAATTCTGTAATAAACCATATTGTTTGGATATTTATTTGAGCGGCTGTACACGAAGGTTGCCAGATCACTAATTTCTAAAAAAACCGTTGCCAGATATTTTTCTGAATTCTGTAATCAACCATAGTGTTCGGATTTTTTCTGAGCGACTGCACGCTCGAAGTAATTTAGGGTGTAATGAAAAACAAGAGACAGCATTTGCACCTCCTTCTACGTATTTTAAAAAAAATAATTTTTTCCTTCTAAATCTAATATTTCACTTTGTTATAATAAAGATAACTTAAAGTTGATTATTTCTTGTCACTATACAGGACTATTTTATGTCAAGCTAAATTGTAAAGCTAGTGAGCCTTACACATTTTCACCTTCACACTATTGGCGTCCACAGGGCCACGGGAAGACAAGTTTTCTTTTCCGACCTAAGGCTGACATTCAAATAGCTAAAATCATGAATATTACATTCTAACAGAATTACTCGTCGCTGCTCTGGCGTTAATGTATAGTAAATAACTCAGATTAGCAAGCTTCCATGCGTATTCCGAATGGGTTGCTGAAAATACTATTCCAAATGGTTTGCCGAATGGGTTGCTCCAAATGGATTGCTGTACTGGAGGTATCTGAAGGAGGTAAAACTTCAGCAGAAAGTCCTCACAAACAGCCATTCTTCTTCAGATATTTGGGGTGGCGGTTGGTTCTGTCGATAGCACGTCATATAGACTCATAATCTGAAGTTCCCAGGTGAGAGTCCCAACAGTGACTGCATTGACAGTTTTTTTCCGCTAACCTTCATTTTGACTCTCGGTGGGAAAGGGTCCAGCGGATGGGACGTAAAGACTTCGCTCGGTGTGCAGGAAAGCCATAGCCTGTGCACGTTAAAGAACAAACTAGATAGCCTTCATGAGTGTCTTCAGCTATCTTCTAAATGATGTCCAGTGGATCCTCTTCCCCAACCTTCTCTGAGCCCTTGGAGTCTTTGTGACCTGGACATTTAGCACATTGAGTGCAAAATAGGGCCTCTCAGAAGTTAAACAATTCAACCTAAATCTTCAAAAATTTGAACCTGTCTCTTTGCTTCCTAGCCAAACACTCAAACGCTGAATTAATAACATGTGACAGTTAATAGTGGGTATGATTTCATTATATCAGAATTAATAATATGTGTTATGATTTCAATATATCAAGTGTTCAGTTTATTTATGAATAAGGTTTGAAAAGTAACATATATATTTATTAATATCTCAGTATCCACGTTTGTTAAGAAAATCATATTCAACACCACTGACTGATAAAATGACTGAAAATAAATACTGATATACTTTGCATGTCAGTTTGTGCCACATACTTATCAAGTTACCCAAGGAGAAGCTTGTTAGACAGCGAGAAGTTGACAGCTCCAGTTGTGCAGTTAGGTTTACAATTAATTGGTGATTCGATTTCCCCAGGGGAAAGTCTCACTATGTTTTATTAAATAAATTATGTCAGTTAATCCTCTCCATTATCTTAGTCAATTTGTCTACCATAATTTCAAAGATGCATATATCAAGTTCACTAATTATGCGACGGTGATGATTCTTGAACATATGAGTTACAATTATATCATCTGAACATAAATATAAAACTTTTTGTAAAAATATTAAAGTCCACGGCCACTAAGTAACCATTTTTCCCCAACATGCATACTCTGATGATATACTCATTCTTGTGTAAGTAAGAACTGAAATTGTAATTAATTCATTCGGAATTCTTTCGTATTTTGCCTTTGAACTCATTCAATTTGATGGTTGTTTTACCTCTGAGCGGCATTTTTCGCACCCTATGGACTAAACGACCAGACCGCAAGGACCTTAAACACTCAGAGAAGGTTTGGGAAAGGAGACCCACTGAACAGCTGTTAAGAGATAAATGAAAATCAGTCAAGGCCATTAAGTGTGATTTTTAATGTGTACAGGTACGCCTCTCCTATATATGGACACGGCTTTGCATCAAATTCGAAGGACGGCGGCCTTTATCTAAACCCATCGGTGTCTTCTTTCTGATCGAGAGGCAGGGTGAGAGTTTAGCGGAGATGCTGGTGGGACTCGAATCTGGGAACTGAAGATTAAGAGCCTGTCGCGATACCAACTGAGCCAACCCCACCACTTCAATCTGATGTGCTACAACGTTTTTTAAATATATGAAATAACATCAAACATAAACTCTTTAAAAATCATTCAAAGAGTGTGGTAAATGCAATAAAGACTTCTGCAATTATTTCTCGGAGAGGATTCAGACATCAGAATTCAATCACACTCAGAATTCAACAGGGGCGGGGATGGCTCAGTCGGTAGCGCGCCAGGCTCGTAATCTGTAGTTCCCAGGTTCGAGTCCCAGCTGGGTCAGCGTTGAGATTTATCTCCGCAAAATTCCCTGCCCACGGTCAGTAGGGGACACCGATGGGCTTGGAAAGGCCGCCGTACGTCGGATGGGACGTTAAGCCGTGGCCCCGTGTGCGGGAGAGTCATACTCTGTGCACGTTAAAGAACACGCTGGATGGCCTTGACGGGAGGCTTCCATCTGTCTCCCAACAGCTGTTCCAGTGGGTCCCCTCCCCCAACCTTCTCTGAGCCTTCGGGGTCCATGTGACCTGGCCATTTAGCCCATGGTGTGCAAAAAATTGCCGCTCAGAGGTAAAACAACCCAACCCAACAACTCAGAATTCAGTCAAAAACATTGTCATTGCCTTCATCCAACCAAGCTCTGTGACTGGCACCAAAAGTCAGGATTAATTTTATGAAAACTAATTCAGAATATCTAAACAAAGAGGGGTGGCAAAGAAGTCCCTAGAGAATTTGAAAACTGAAAACAAAATACTACTTTTACAGACATGCGCTCTGCTGGGTTGGGTTGTTTTACCTCTGAGCGGCACTTTTTTGCACACCATGGGCTAAATGGCCAGGTCATATGGACCCCGAAGGCTCAGAGAAGGTTGGGGGAGGGGACCCACTGGAACAGCTGTTGGGAGACAGATGGTAGCCTCCCGTCAAGGCCATCCAGTGTGTTCTTTAACCTGCACAGGGTATGGCTCTCCCGCACAAGGGGCCACGGCTTAACGTCCCATCCGACGGACGGCGGCCTTTCCAAGACCCATCGGTGTCCCCTACTAACCGTGGGCAGGGCGGGGAATTTTTGCGGAGATAAATCTCAACGCTGACCCAGCTGGGACTCGAACCTGGGAACTACAGATTACGAGCCTGGCGCGCTACCGACTGAGCCACCCCCGCCCCTGCGCTCTGCTGCGTATGATATTTAATATAAAGATATTCAGTGGTGAAAGTAGATTTTATTTCATACCGGTACGCTTCCAAGCACATTTACAGAGTATGGAGAAAAATCACGTACAGGAGATGGCTCTTCTGAAGTCATCTTACAGGGTAATAAAGTGAAGTATATGGTGAGGAAAGTACAGTGCATCAGTATTTTGTATTTCTCCTTACGTTTTCCGCAAATAGCCAATGATGTAGGGATTTTTAAAGTGAAATAAATACCACCTCATGTAGCTGCTTACCACAGAGGTCTGACAGGAGCCTGTCAGTTTATATGCCATAGTAGAGGGTCTGAGAGGGTGGCAGGACATCAGCAGAAAAACGACACATACATCCATGCCTTACCCGGGGCTCGAAACCAGGTCCCTTAGATCAGCAGCCAAGCGCGCTAACCACTCGGCCACGGGAATATGCCTAAATTTTTGTTGATTCTATTGTACTCACGGATTTGTTAAAAAAAAACAACTAAAAATAAACAACTTTACACCGATGGGTGTAGAGTTGGTATCTAGTGTAATGTTTTAAACTAACTTTAGTTCTTAAAATAAAAAGCAATTTTTTTCAGAAAGAAAAATGGACTTTTCGCTTGTATTTCAATTCTTATCACTCAACCTCCATATTTAAAATCCAGATACCAAATTTAAGCTTTTGCTTTAGAATAACATATAGCGGAGATTCAGAGTAATTTTTGAAAATTATGAAGTGCAAACAAGGATTACACGAGATGGACCCCGAAGGCTCAGAGAGGGTTGGGGGAGGGGACCCACTGGAACAGCTGTTGGGAGACAGATGGTAGTATTCCGTCAAGGACATCCAGCGTGTTCTTTAACGTGCACAGGGTATGGCTCTCCCGCACACGGGGCCACGGCTTAACGTCCCATCCGACGGACGGACGGACGGCCTTTCCAAACCCATCGGTGTCCCCTACTGACCGTGGGCAGGGCGGGGAATTTTGCGGAGATAAATCTCAACGCTGACCCAGCTGGGACTCGAACCTGGGAACTACAGATTACGAGCCTGGCGCGCTACCGACTGAGCCATCCCCGCCCCATTTTTGCCTACTGCAAATTGTTTTGTTTTAATAGGCAACTGTTGATAGCAAAGGTTTTGGTGCTGTCAGAGGACTCTTTCAACTTGAGTCAAAAGCTGACCTTGTAAAATGCTTCCATTTAAATATAAAGGAATATTTTTCTCAAATTGATTTGGTTATCCAATTTAATCAATTTTTACGAATAATTGATTCTCTACTAATCTAGTAAGTAGATATCATTACTTGTTCTTTCTGCTGCCCAGAAACCCACCACATAATCTATTCATTAGTATCAAATTTTTCCAGTGTTTTAACAATTCACAAGCCGTCTCCCTGGTACAGTGGTATGTTGTTGCCTCGCTGTTACCTCTGTGGTGGCATAGCTGTATTGTTCTTGTTGTATCAGAAAGTCTGTATAAGATAGGAGTAGCTTTCAGGACTCTCGTTGACAAATTCGTTATCGCAAAAAATTATAAGGTACCAATATAGTCCGAACTTCTATGGGGCGATAAAATAAAAGAAACATTATTAGATTCTGTTTTGCACTACTCCAGTACATAATTGCAGTGTAATTAATTGGTAAAACTGTTTTTTTAAAACATTTTTCATTAATTTACATTGACCAAAAGATATCAAAATTTAATTCACCCCACCCCAACCTTCAAACCTTAAATTGCCTTCCGTGATTCTCAGAAATGTTAGAATTTTAAATTCAGCACAACATATAATTATTTACAGAAATATTTTTATAAGACGAATGCAGAAAACATGAATATATACCCATCTCCCAACAGATCGAGTACGAGTTGAAATAAGAATTTGAAAATCATAAATCTGTTTTCCCGTTGGTGGTAATTAGGACTGAACACAAACAACAATGGAGAATTTGAATTTGTACGTGAACACCTAAAGATTCCCCGAAAGATGTCTTCGGTTGGAGTCGCCTTTGTCCTTCTAGTTCTACTTTCTTTACCCAGTATCCTTGGTAATCGTTCAAAGAGAGAAAACAAACTTCAAATTTCTAACCCTCCCACTTGGCACTCACTGAGACAAATATGGAACCTCAAGTATGCGGTTTTCAAGCAGCTTGGTATCTAAAGGGTTAAACTGCAGTAAAGTAATTAAATAGCGAGGAGTTTTACTTAAAAAATAGGATCCACTTCTTTTCAATTAAATTCTCAGTTGAAAGAGCATTAAAGTGTAAAGAAATCGTTAACTGAGCCACAACCGAAAAATATCGTACCGGTACGCCGTACCTGCAAATAATTTCTTTCCGGAAAGGCATACCGGTACATACCAACCTACTTTCACCACTGGAGATGTTATAATATGAAAAGTTTATTTTTTTATTTAGTTTTTGCTGTAACCCTACAGATCGTGCTAGGGTCGTGCAAACATTTGAAAAAGCTAGATTTTTAAACGGCGAGTCTATATGAAAAACTACCCTCCTAGGTTGCTTTTTAGAAGCCAAATTGAATATTCAAATACAAAAAAACTTCCACACATAGTTCAACAAGGAGTCGTCATCATCTTGCAGCATCAGCGCATACAATAAGAAATTCCTGATCTGGGGTTTCTGAAGAATTCACTGTTTTCTGAAGAATCTGAAGTGAAGATTAAGGACATCTGACAATGATGTCGATAACCATGATTATCTGCCCTATCTTAGCAAATTAACTCGAACTGCAGCTAGAGAATTTGAAGTTCCTTGCTCACAATAGCTTGTGTCTAATAATGCATAAAATGCTTTCCTGCAAAGGTGCAGATTTTGCAAACTCGCAGCCCAATGACAAACCAGTCAAGTTTGCTGTTGATTGCCTGGTGAGAGATGCTGGCTACTTTCGCATTTTGTTTGCAGTGAAGTAAATTCTCATACCCGAAGAAAGATCGATCGGCATAAAATAAGGATATGGGGATTAGGTCATTCCACATCATGTTATTATTGTAGCGGTGGTGGCTCTGTCGTAGCGAGACAGGCTTGTAATCTGCAGTTCCCAGGTTCAAGTCCCACCTTGGCTAGCGTTGAGATTTATCTCCGAAAAACTCCTCGCTCTTCCCTTGGTCAGTAAGGGATAAGATGGGCTTGGAAAGGCTGCCGTCCGTCAGATGGGACGTAAAGCCGTGGCTCAGTCTGAGAAAAAGCCATAATCTTTTCACGTTAAAGAACACGCTGAATATCCGTGACATGAGGCTATTATCCGTCTCCTAACAGCTGTTCAGTGAGTCCCTTTCACCTAACTTTCTCTGAGCCTGTGGGATCTTGTTACCTCACCATTTAGGCCATTGGGTGCAAAAAAGATGCAGCTCAGCAGCACAAAAATATCCAGGACAACTTAATAAAGTAGCTGCTGAGCATATTGAAGACTAGAGAATTAATCATCCAAAATATCAACATCAAATGCTGCTGGATATCGACATACCCTTTTCATACCTCCCAGAGAAAGTACTGGATTAGGAAAGTTGAAAGGCGACATCTGCATATACTTGTTCACTTTAATAGTAAAATCCTCGAATCCAACAGGAGGAGATCCAGCCACACCAAGATATGACTGGAAAGCTTTCTTGGCGACTTCTTCGATTTCATCTCTTAGGAGTCCTAGATGGGAAAAGAAAACCATCAGTGATATTTTAATATTAACAGCATCGAAATAAAGAATTTGAATAAATGAGTTCGCCCTCAGAGTTTCGAGCTCGAAACTCTTGAGCTCGGGACCATTCAGCCCCAAATTTGAGACCGAGACCGCCCATTTCTAACATTGAAAACGAGCCCAGTTAAGAAATAAGTCTCGAGATACACCACAAAAAAAAATATACAAAATGCATGTTGCTAATAAACTGAATGGACAAATTATTATATACACCTACTTAATAACCTATTGTTCCACTTTTTGCCTTCATAACAGCAGCCAAACGTCTTGGTAAGGGCTCAAGACGTGTTGAAAACACGTAGGTTGTAATGCCGCCCATGAAGCGAAGATCGCCTATGGAAGAGGCCGGTGGGAATGTTCTGCGTGAATTTGCATAATTCACGCATAATTCACACCGGATGCCCGAAGGAATTCCCTTGAACCATCGCTCAACGGTTCGCACGGAGGGACAGTGTAAGTTGAAGTAAAAATGTAATGGAAATGTGTTAGTGTTACAAATAAATGTTTTTTGTATTTGTTGAAAAGCCATACCTGACTTTGGTTATTCCTTTTGTGTGGGAGAATGACTTTGTTTCCCAATAGGATACTGGGCTACTGATTGTTTTAATGTGGTAACAATGTATGGCTTTAAAATATACGATCACCTTTAAAATCAGCTATACGATCACGTCCAAAATAATTACCTTTGGGTTGGAGGATTGAATATTGAAAGATGAATCATATACGTGCATCATCCTTTTTATCCCCCCTCCGGTAAAATAGGAGTTGGCGGGGTTCGAACAGATCTTTCCAATTCGTCCCACAAATTCTCAATGAGGTTGAAGTCCGGCGATCGAGGGGGCCATTCGAGTATGGTAAACTCACTTGAATGTTCCTGGAACCAATTGGCCGCCACTCGAAAAGCATGGGGTGGCGTTAACGCCACCCCATGCTTTTGGCTGTTGAAAGCCAAAAGCAAGTTGAAGTGGCTGTTGAAAGATAACGTCATGATGCGGAAACAGAATCGTTACGACAGGGTGTATATGGTCGAGGGGATGTTCACATATCGTATACCTGTGACGGAGACCTCGATGGGTACGAGGAACCCCAAGGAAGCCCATGTAAACACACCCCTACCGCCTCCACCTGCCTCCACCTGCTGTATGACCCCAACTTGGCAATTTGGTACATCACTTTGTGTAGTTTACGCCACACACACACCCTCTCAGTGGCATGATTGAGTTGTAACCATGATTCGTCAGACTAGATGACGTGTTTCCAGTCCTCCACACTCCAGTTGCAATATGCCTTTGCAAACTGCAGCCTAATCTTTCGGTGCCTTGCAGTCAACAAGGGGACATGATGTGGATGTCGACTGCCATAGCCAATTTTTTCCATGGTACGATGGATAGTCTTTGTGCTTAAGCTTGTGGACGTGACCTCATCTTAATTCTGATGTTTTCTGCTCCACGGTAGCTGTGCGATTCCTTGTAACGATGCGGGACAGTCTGAGCTCACCTCGAGAGTCAATTGCACGTTTACGTCCACATTTCTCCCGCTGGTTGGAAGTTTTTCCTATTTCATGTAGTCTTCTTGGTATACACGTGCGACAGTCGGCGTGGAAATCCAACAGTTCAGCAGTTGCGATGATTGAACAACCTGCCTTCCTCGCACCTATTATCTGGTCATGGTCAATATTACTTAACTCGCTGTTTTTACCCAAGATTATTTCTCCGTGACTGGTTTCCAATGCATAGAGACCTGCTCTATTTATAGACATTGCCAGTTTCAGCATCCCACGTGACGTGACTCTGAGGTAAAACAACCCAACCCAACCCAAAGCCTTTGACGGGAGGTTTCTATCTGTCTCCTAACAGCTGTGCAGTGGATTGCCTTCGCGTAACCAACTTCGAACCCTTTGGTTTCTTTTGACCTGGCAATTTAGTCCATTGTGTGAACAAACTCAGAGATAAAAAAACAACAAAATGCTTTAACTTAAAACAATGATTAGTTTCTTCGAGATGGGGGGGGATCAAGCGGCCTTGCTACCCCCTCCTCCTATGAGAATGCTGATATGGGTAACGGAGCCAAACAATATTAAAATTATGCATATTTAACTCATTTCTCAATACTTTTTTAAAGATCTCGAAAATGGAGGAGAAAATGTTATATTGCAACGGAAATTCAGTCACTTGACACTCCCCCCCCCCATTTTTATTTTTCCGGCTTGATCGGGTCGCTTGCCTCCCCTTCCCCTCTTTATTTTTTTTATAGATCCAGTCATGTCACCATTCGTAAGACGATGGTTTTTACAGATTATTCGGATATTCAATTTCTTACGCGGGGAATGCAAGATACGAATTGAAAACCTAAAGTAGCGAAATAAATATCTGAGCATGACCAGATTTTCTCTTAGGTACGCTTTGTGAATGTGTCTGAACCTATGAAAACGACGTGAATCCTTAGGCACTTTCCTGAGTGACGTCCGTTTAAATGCTACAATTTCGTTCTTTAACTAACAACAAAATTCTCCCTTTTTCTTTAAATTTTAACTAGTTACAAGTATCCATTGAGAGCGATTACCCTCTTTCAAATTACTCTCTCCTGATAATGGAGAGACAAACTATTAAAAGATTACTGTTTTTGTGTGGCACAGAAAGATATTGCCGAAATTAAATTACAGATCTCAATCAAATTTATTAAAATTTCGATTTATAAAATATCTTATTTTGAAGACTTACTGAAGCTGAAATATTTGACAACAGCTTCTTTTGCTTTACTTTTCCTAGCACTGCTTCAAAATTAATATTACCCAAACTTTCAAAAGTACATTGATTTAAATAAACGATTCGTTTCAATTTTAAGGTAAATTCTTACGAGTAGCAACACTGATGTTAAATATTTCAATTTCCAGAATTATTTAAATAGTAAACAAAATTTGCTCAGATCTTAAATTGGAGACTAATTTTAGATTATTTTCATTTCTTGTAACCTTTTGTTACGAAATGCTTGATTGAGAATTAGAGAACTATGAATACAGTTTTCCATTCACACAACATGGGAATGCCCCAGTACGTTTCATAATTTAGTGTAATTTATTCATTACCTGATCAGAAAAGTTACTGCCTGCTGTTTGTGCAATATTAATTATTTTTACTCTTCCTTAAAACTGTATTACGTATCATTAAAATGCTTAATCCATTTCAATTTCGTGATTCATTTCCTCATGATTGTGAAAGCAAAGGAATTTTTTTTGATAAGAAATAAAGAATATTACTGCACCTAAGAGCGCACTATCACTCTGTGTGCTTAGGTGCTCCAGAAATGTAAATGTAGTCCTGTATGTGTTTTATGTTACAAGCATGGTATGGCACCGAAAAATAAGGGAGTGGCTCAGTCGGTAGCGCGCCAGGCTCGTAATCTGTAGTTCCCTGGTTCGAGTCCCAGCTGGGTCATCGTTGATATTTTTCTCCGAAATATTCCCCGCCCTGTCACACCGTCAGTAGGGGACACCGATGGCTTGGAAAGGCCGCCGTCCGTCGGATGGGACGTTAAGCCGTGGCCTCGTGTGCGGGAGAGTCATACCCTGTGCACGTTAAAGAACACGCTGGATGGCCTTGACGGGAGGCTACCATATGTCTCCCAACAGCTGTTCCAGTGGGTCCCCTCCTCCAATCTTCTCTGAGCCTTCGGGGTCCTTGTGACCTGGCCATTTAGCCCATGGTGTGCAAAAAAAGTGCCGCTCAGAGGTAAAAAACCGAAAAATAAATGCATCAATCTACCAAAAAGGAGCATTAAGATTTTATTAATTCATACAAATTAATCTTCCAGCGAAATAACTGTGGCTATAATGAAATTGGTTTTGCAAAGAGCTACTTAATATTGATCAGTTCAAAACATATTTTTGTAAATTAAAATTAGCGTTTACAGTTGGAAATATCTTTTGCATGTATGACCTATCGAGGTTGTTGGATGCAATTGAATTCTGATGTTCAGTATCTTCAGCAAGCCTTCATTTATGATTTAAAAGAATTCATATTTGGGAGTGCAGAAAATGTCTCTTGCGTTAATTATATTAAACTAAAATAGGCAATTAGCGTTTCAATATATTATTCTTGTTAATGTTGTATATGCATAAAATTGAGTTGTTTATTGCATTAAAATCCATTAGTTAAATTAGTAATGTTACATTCAAATCCATAACACCATGCAAATGTTTTGGGTTAGCGACAAACACACAAAGATACACTGTAAAAGTATCATAGCGAAATTTCTGGCATTTCGTAGTTGTAATTCAACGATATTTTAAGCCAAAGTTTGTGGAATTTGAAACTCATATAAAGTACATTAATCAATTAATTTTCGCTTGGAATTTTGAATTACAATTATCTAAACGCAGAATACGTTAATGTGCAATGCAAAGCCAAAGTAAATTAGTTTGCAAAGCAACGAGTTATCTAATTAAATTTGTGGGAAATGCAAAACTTTAACGTGAAACGAATATTTAAACTGTACCCTTTACCAATAACATGAATTCAGGTAAAACCTTAGGTTTAAGAATAATAGTTTTGCCACTAGGAAACTGATTTTTATATATCTCCCTATTACTTTCCACTCGTCATTTCTCGGTTTTTCAGATTTCGGATTTGTCAAAACAGTTGTTCCACCATATCTTCCGAAAGATATAGACAAAACGAATGATTTATGTAATAATTGAAAGCTTGGGACGCTGGGAGTGTCACAGGCTATAAAACGTTTTCCTTCCCCGTACTTTCTTTCCCCTAAAAAGGGGGAAATATGAAAACTGTTTTTCCGCTCTAGCTTTGGAATGCGAGGGCCGAAAGAAACGGCTATATGTCAAATAAAAATCTGCGATAATAGGAGTGTCACAGATTATAAAACTTCGCTCCCTTGTTTCTCCCCCAAAATGGAAAAAAATTGTGTGACAGATTGTTCTACTTTCCAACGCAACGTCTGAAAGTAGCAAGTTGTATGTCAAATGAAAACTTGTGATGTGATGAGTATTACGGATATCAAAATTTACCTCCTCTGCTATTTTCCCCCTAAAAAAAGGGACAATGTGAATGTCGTCCTTCTACTATATCTTCCGAACCAGGGCCTACAGTTACGAATTAGGTATCAAATGAAAGCTAATGTAATGAACGTCGCAGATTACTTCGATTCATGGCACTCACTACGCTCTCTATCCCCTAAAAGGGAACGGATATTTCGAGGGGGGCGAATATATTTCGAATTAAAGCTCGTGAGGTCTCCAGTGTCATCAGTTTATTAATAAGCTGATGACATTGGAGATTTAATAAGCTGATGACATTATTGATAAGCTTCTAATATAAGTAATAACATTAACTTATTTTGAGAGATAAAAAAAAAACATTTTTTCGTTTTGATAGGTACGAATGAAATATTACCATTTTCATTTACCGATTCATCAGTTAGTTCGAATTTTCACCGTTAGACGGTGCTAAATTCTTAAACTGACGAATTTTATTGTCTTTGAAAACTAGATTTTCCTCTTCTCCAGAAGCAACATGTTGTTCTTATAGTTAAATGATGGATATATTTACTGGATAATAATTAATTTTTAATTAATCACAAGATTTACGGAAAAAGAAAAATATGATTTTTAAGACAAACTTCCCTTTCTTAAAAATAATTTATCTGATTAAAAGTTTATTAAAATAAAAACAGTTAGGACAGTGTTGATTTAAAAAATGCTGATTAATAATTTTTAATTGAATTTAATAACAATTCTTTCACGATTTTATTTATAATTTTGTTTTTGAATAATATTCAAACGTTTTAGAATGCAGAAACGAATATTTTGAAGGATACAAAAAAAAGCGGAAATGATTGTGGACGAATGATAAATCTAATTTGTAAAGATTATTACGTGAAACTCAACATTTTTATGCTATTAATAATTAAATAATATTGTTAAATGGCATGACATGATTAAGTAATCTCTCCTTAATATGAATCTCCTCGCCCTGCGATCATTCAGTAGGGAATACCGATGGCCTTCCGTCCGTCGGATGGGACGTAAACCAGTGGCCCGTGTGTGGGGAAGTACACCTGTGCACGTTAAAGAACACGCTGGATGGTCTTAACAGGAAGCTACCCCTATCTCCTAACAGTTGTGCAGCGGGTCCCCTTCCCCCAACCTTTCCTGAGACTTTGCGGTCCTTGTAATCTGGCCATTAAGCCCATTGTGTTAAAAAAAAGTACCGATCAAACAATTTAACCCAAAATCCTTAATATGACCTCAGTTAGTTATAGTTCTCCATTTAATGTACACTTGTTCCTTTATTGGACAGGTGCTCTTATTTTATTCATCCAAAAAACCGAATCCTTAAAGGTAATGCTATTTGATGTGAACCAGTGAGACTTTTGGATGTTCATTCATGAAGAATCATCTCGTAAGGTGAGTGGAGATTTTACTGCGTCGCTTAAGGTGGGGGAAGGGGTTAATAGGTATAATAGGTAGTCTGTTTCATAACGCTAATAAAATTTACCCATTTCTGTAATATGCAATTAGTACTTTTTTCCGTTTTCTCATAACAGAAATCTGTTAATTCGTTATACTAGTAAAGTCCCTATTGTAAATTAATGGGTTCTTGAAAGAAACAAAACTGGTTTAACGTCGAATTCGAATAACCTCTGAAACAGAGATTCAAATTTTTTAAAACACGTTATATACAGGGATAGTTTCGTGCGAGAAATTTGGTAAGTAACATGAGGGAAGTGAAGGTTTTGGGGGAAGGCAGGTTCGAAATGTATTAAATTAAAATGCAACCTGTTGTCTTAAAGAAACGCTGGATTTTATGGAAACCCAGGCTGTTAAGTATTTAGGAAAACATGGAGATCTAGATTTGTAAAAAGAATATAATTTTCTGTATTGTATCAAGCGTGGGTGCTTCCTTTGGGCGTGTCCAGTTGGAAACTATGAAATATTACGTCAACATCTAACATGCTTTGTCGCTGACGGCACCCACACGGAAGATGCTCGAGGTCCTCCTCCCATAACGACCTTCAAACAGGGGTCGTAGGTTACTCAGGCTGTACAAATAGCTTTTTTTGTGACTCTTGTCAAATACAGTACTTATTTTACACATTCTTCTTCAAAACAAAATCTTACTAAATGTGTGTATTCCCAATGCTATCTATTAGTAAAAGTGCAATGTGTTTGAAAAATGTTTTCATCTTTTGTCTTACAAATATATTACTAGCAATTTATAATGACGTTCGATGGAATAAATTATTATTATTATTTAAATTATTTAAACAGTCTTGCTTTTGTTAGAAAATATTGGCGATGAGTGATGACGTTGAGTCAGATACGATGCTGAGTGAAGTGTACTCTATTGATAGCGTTGCAAAATTTCAGCAACGCTTATTTAGCAATAGTGTGTATTGGGTTCCAATTAACCAGACTGATAATAAATTATCTTATTTAATAAAGTACAAAAATTATTTATTTCACAAGAAGTAAATAAAATTTGAATAATTCGCTTAATTAAGAAATGGACTAACCATACTCTTGTGTCACTAACAACTGACATTTTTTGGTAACAAATTATACGTCGAATCTTACCAAATAACTATTTTTACAATTCAGAAAATGAAGTCAATGTATTGACTAGTAACAATATCCCTTTCAATGCATATTTGAAGACACTAAAACTTGACCATTATGCTCAAATGGTTCACCATTGTATGTCATTAATAAAAACTAGAACATCAATAACGGCATCCAAGTCGAAATTCACGCAAACAATCAACCCTTCTCAACTTACCCTTATTCGAACTCTTATTCTGTCAGCGTTATTTTTGCGGATATGACATATTGTTAACAGCACGTTAGCACCTTTTTCTTTAGCAACTGTTATAGGTTATCACATGGTTTTAATATGTAGTATGATTCATAAGCTTGGACAATTTCGCCCTAATGAGTGACATTGCTAATTATTTCTAATTATTACAATATCATTTGTTTTTGAGTGTTTTGCTTTATGCATCATTTTCACTTCAGTCTACTGTATTATTAATTTATGAATGTTTCATTAGCATGTGTTTTATCAGTTGTTCAGAGTTTTGAATCGTATTGTATAAGGTTTCTTCCATTTTTTTCTTAATTATCGTTTACAGATCTGAAATTTTTACGGTTTGCAATCTTTTCTTATTTTTTGCAACCATATATAAACAGTTTTATTGCAAAAACATCCTAAAGGATATTAATATAGTTTATTTCCTTAACTTCATTTTTTTTGTTACTCACAATTCAAACACTAATGTTACATGAATAATGAATAATTAATGAAAACCTAACGCTGCACGAAATGCCATAACACTAATGAAGTTTCGCCATTGCGAAAACAAATGTATAATGATAATTGCAGGAGACATAATGAAAATGAACTGGTATACGTCATATTAACGTTTTAATAACTAACATTTGTGTGTTTGTAGTCATCCAAAACGGTTTGGCAAACGTCTTCATCATCGAAATGAATAACAGTTTTGTTTGTAACGAGTCACATTGCAACCGTTATGAAACCTGACTAGGAGAGATTGATTTAGTTGAGGAAAATATATTGAAGTGAAATTTTAACTTTGAAAGTTCGTATACATAAGCATACTGTAATTCTAGCTCAAAGAAATTATTTCGTTCATTAGGTTTTGTTTTCTGAATGTGGTTAAAAATTATCCTATTCGCATTTCTAGTATGTAAAATGTTTTTTCTTTTTTTTGTTATTATATTAGAATTATGAGAGCTCACATATATTGCTTTAAATATTTGTTCAAAACGTTTTGTTTTTTGCGTTATATATTTTTTTTAAGTTTCAGGCATATTTTATGGCATAAAAAGTGATAATTTCATACCAAAGTTATTTAATATATTAATGATTATTGCTTTTATGTCCCCATTAAAACTACATTAATGGATAAAAACTGCTCTGAAGAGTCTTTATTGCTACGTTTGTCTGATAGTGTCATAAATCTCTGGTCTACTAATGTGAAATAAATTGACGAAATAAATCATATGCAAGATGAATTTGAACATAAATATTAATTTTGTCGTATAATTTCTGCAAGATCCTCACGTTGAAGGGTATTCCTGGATCTACACTATCATGGGTCGACATCGCAGCATTATGTCGAGATATACACCGAAGAGCCAAAATGTTATGACCACCTGCCTAATACGATGTTGGTCCTGCACTTACCGCCAAAACAGTTCTTACCCGACGAGACATGGAAGCTACAAGATTTCTAAAGGTGTCTTGTGGTATCTGGTACCAACACGTTACCAGAAGATTCTTTAACTCTTTAAGTTATATGGTTCAGCCGCCGCAGATCGGATATGCTGTTCGAACACACACCACAGATGTTCGATTGGATTGATGTCTGTGGAATTTAGAGGCCAGGGGCAATACCTGGAAGTCTTCCTTAGGTTCCGCGAACCATTTTCGAACAATTGGGGCAGTGTGGCATGGCGCATTATTCTGCTGAAAGAAAGCATTACTAGAGGGGTATGCCGTTGTCATGAAAGGATGCACCTGGGCTGCAATGATGTTTAAGTGGGTGGAAACTTCATAGTTTCCTACACATGAATGACTGGACACAGGGCTTCCCAGCAGAACATTGCCCAAAGCAATACACTTTCTCCACCTGCTTGTTTTAGTCTCACGATGCACCCTGGTGACAACACTTCAGGTAAATGACGCACACATCCCGGCCGTCCACATGGGGCAACAGAAATGAGATTCATCGGACCAGATGACCGTCTTCAAATCATTCAAGGTCCAGTTTTGATGCTCGCGAGCCCATTGTCATTCGGGGTGGCATGCAGCTACGCAGGTTATTATATATTTTCAGCAGGGTTCGATTTATTGTGTGTTGTGACATATTATTCCCGTCACCAGCATTCAAATTACGGGTAAGTTGCGCCACAGTATCCCTTCTGTTGGCTCCTACCATATGGGATAGCCTTCGTCACCTCTAGCATCGATGAGCCGTGGTCGGCCCACACCTTACTGACGTTTTATGGTTTTTCCCTCCTCGGACCACTTTTTGAAAGGAACAAACACACGGTATACTGTGAGCACCCCACAAGCCTTGCTGTCTCGGAAATGCTCTGACCCAATTGTGTCTGGTCATTACAATTTGGCCTTTGTCAAACTCATTTTAAGTCCCCTGCCTTTCCCATCTGAAGACCAAGAATAGCACTGATTAACAGCTCAGATCAGGTGTTATTTATACCGTTTCATGACCTTCGCACGCGCCGTCGTTTACCTGCAGTTGCTTCGATTTGCATAAAGACGCGCTGGTCATAATGTTTTGGCTCTTCGGTGTGTGTATTAAATGATAATAATAAATTTTAACGAAACAATGCTATGCAATCTCTCTTAAAAATGAGAAAGCCATAGATATTTATCGATAAAATAAGATTTGAAATTATAGGTAAAACTTTATATGGATAAAATGTAAATCCTTGACCTCGCAATAGTAGAGATAACAATAAGTGACTTGTAGCTAAGAAGCAAAATAACTGATATATTATTACCCAAAATTTGTGATTTCTTATCCCACATATTTGAAGACACTAAAAAAAGTTACTTTTTCCTCAAACCCAGTGGTTCTCAAACTTGTATCCTTTACGTACCCTTAACCGTCCCGTGGCTGAGTGGTTGGCTACTGATCTAAGGGACCTGGGTTCGAGCCCCGGGTAAGGCATGGATATATGTGTCGTTTTTCTGCTGAGGTCCTGCCATCCTCTCAGGCCTTCTACTATGGCATATAAACTGACAGGCTCCTGTCAGACCTCTGTGGCAAGCAGCTGCTTGAGGGGGTATTTATTTTTATTTCGGAAATGTGTATGTAACTGGCGTACCCCTTGTATAGATAGATAAAACTATAGTTATAGTATAACAATGGGGATAAAATGAAACATATATATATATACACATTAAATTTTGTATTCATAAATTATTTATACCGATAAACACAAAAAATGACATTTTTGCACAGCATTGTTGCACACTTAGCGACTTTGTTAATAGATCTAGCGACTTTTGAGCTCTCACGGCGTATTCCAAAAAAAGTTACCGCGTACCCCACGTTGAAAAACCTTGCTCTAACCTTTGGGGCAGGAATTAGTTCAGTCGTTAGCGATTCACGCTCGTAATCTGCGGTTTCCAGATTCAAGTCAGCTAACCATCATCCTCTCGTCTCCAAGAAAGATGACATAGATGGCTTTGTAGTAACCGCCGACCGTCGGAAGGGAAGTGAAGCCGTTTTCCCGTGTGCATGACAGCTATATTCTGTGCGCATTAAAGAAAAGGGTAGATGACTTTGACGGGATGACTATCCGTCTTCTAACATTTGTTCATTGGATACCCTTCATCTACCAAACTTTGGGTGTTTGTGACCTGACATTTAGTTCATTGCATCATAGAAAGGGCCCTCAAAGGTTAAACATCGCAACCTCTAACCCAAAATTTTACTTAAATGTTACGAGAAGATAAAGCTAATCTCAAAACTCGTTCACTTTTTAAACATTTTATTATCGCAAATATTAAATCTTGATATGACAGCTAAATACTAATTATAATTTTATTAATTCACTTTTACATTAGGAATACAATTTCAAGTCTTTAATCCACAAGAGTTATTACAACTCGTAAGTGGAGTTTAAATACAATGTTTTTGTTCATTTCATAAAACTGCAAAAAATAATAAAGAGAAAAATTATTTGAATATAATTTTAAAAAATCAATTTTCTAAGTTTGAATCTTTGAGAAACCATGCCAAATTACCTCAAAAACCATTTTTTAAACTTCATTTTTGAATTTTGCGTCATCTATTATTTCAATCAGATTATTTGGTAAACAATGGTATTTTTTTAAGGCTGAATAGCCAAAAGAATTTAAAAAAAATCTTTGCTTTGTATTTGAGTAACATTAACATTTTAGACACCGTTTCTCTTGTATTTTATGAGTTTGTCACCCTCTGAAACAAAGAAAGGTTTTTATGAATAAATATCGAGGCATCAAGATAAAAACCTGTTCAAAGTTAAAAACTTGCAAGTCAAGAAAACGTTTCATGGGAGAATCGAATTTTCTGTTATAACTGTTATAACTTGAACTACATATTTATGCATTTATTTTACAGATTTAAGTAAGTTTTCAACTGTTCCTCCCCAAGTAAATAAAGCATATTGTGTTCTTTAATAAATAGATGCTTAATTCTATGTCTTCACCTAAAGCTCTTCTTACGCTTTTGAAAGAAAAATAAATAATGATTGAATTTTCCAATTATTTCTGATAGTTTTAATCAAAAGTTCATTTTATTTTTCGAATTTGGCAGTAGAAGTTGGGCTCGGAAAACACGTCTTAGTTTACTTGTTAATTTTAAACCACTCGGCTCAGAGTTCATATTTCCATTGTATTTTCGATATCCGAAGAATGAACATTTTCTGATTCTCTTCAGTACGAAGAACGCAAATTGATTGAGTTCTATTCTTACCAGAGCTTAAATTCATTTTAATACAAACGTTTGATCGAATTTCTAACTTTTTGCAGAAGTATACTCTTTCAGATAGTCTTTAGAAACTTTCTCTCATTGCTATGTTTCTGAAATCAATAAAAACATCCTATTTTATCTCCATCAGTTTAGTTCTGGAGAGAAAATATGCATAATATTTAATCGAGTTTGCCAAGGTTTTAAACTCTAAAATTAATTCTCTCTTTTGCATTTCTAGAATGTAAACCTCATCTTTTTGTCAGTAGGTTGAAACTGCTACTAGATCCTTGGGTGCTCATTTTTTACCTTCGAACTCATTTAAAAAACATCACAGCCATAATTTTCAAAGCAAGAATATGCTTGATAAAATAAGAAATTTACTTCATCTGTTAAACAAGAATTCTGTATTGCATACTAATCAGCAACCTAGACCTCAGAAATAGTCTTCTCTCTCCGTAGTTCTACATGGGAACTAGAACATTAAGGCAGGCATCATCTGAGACTCTCACTCGTGAATACAAAGCTGGAAATTCGCTACATATTTCCAGTAATACTCACATACTGTGACTTCCATCGGTGCCGGGAATTATAAGCATAGGTTGTGGACGATTGCCAAAAATCCTAATAGTTCGATAAATCGCGTGGCTATGCGGATGCTGAAAGCAGTTTGAGACAGTCGCTCTCATGTACATTCATCAATGGTTCTCAACTGATGTGTCGTGAGCCTGTGACAAGTGCGCCATGGCATTCGCATGAAGAAGTGTACAAAAAAGCTCAAAAATTATTGAAATAGAAGTTAAATGGGCACAGGTGATGTAAATACATAATTTAATAATAATACATAATTGGTAGATTACGTATGTTGATTTTTATTATTGAACGATGTAATTTTGATAAAATTGTTTCAATTTCAAAAACATGAGTTTAAAGGTTTTCAATTGGTACTAGCAGCACACTGGCATTTTGACAAAGAGGGTGAATAACAAAATGAAGGTGTTTCGATCTGTCAGTCCAATACTTTTTTTTTAAATTAATAAAATGTATTTTGGTGTGGCGCAACGAAGTGTACCCAGTACAAGGTGTGCCACGACGAAGTGAATCAAGTACTAGGAGTGTCGTGATGAACTGAACCCAGTACTTAAGTGTTCTGAAATGAAATGAACCCAGTACTAGGTGTTCTGAAACGAAATGAACACAAAACTTGGTGTACCACGGCGAAGTGAACCCAGTAGTAGGTGTGCCGCGACAAAATGAATCAAGTACTAGGTATGCCGGGACGTGAAAAAGATTGAGAACCACTGCTGTAAACAATGCAGACTGGTAGTTGTGGTGTGTCATAGTTTGAAGAACGTTCTACAGTATGGTTTCTCAATGTAGGGTACGCGGTATAAAATTTTGGAGGACGCCATGAGAGCTCAAATTCGCTAGATCTAGTAACAAAGTCGCTAAGTTGGCAACACTGCTGTGCAACAATGTCAATTTTTGTGTTTATCGATATATGTAATTTATGAATACAAAATTTAATATATATATATATACAAGGTGATTCAGTTAAACGTGTACAAACTTCTGGGAGGGGTAGTTTGCACAAAGACGAACCGGAATCATATAGCAATGAAGGGATGGTAACGGCATCTTCACGTGGTAGATGGCGTTGTTCAACGTGGTAGATGGCATTGTACGGCCGCGGGACTGCACAATGTCCTCGCAGGTAACCGTCATTCGCGAACTGCCGGCAGAGGTAGTAGGATGGTCGATTACACGAACGCGCATGCAGATCTACGGGACCTGGGTTCGAGCCCCGGGTAAGGCATGGATGTTCGTGTTGTTTTCTGCTGAGGTCCTGCCATCCTCACAGACCTTCTACTCTGGCATATAAACTGACAGGCTCCTGTCAGACCTCTGTGGCAAGCAGCTGCTTGAGGGGTATTTATTATTTTTTTAATTAGTGATCTGGCAACCTTCGTGTCACGTGACACGAAGGTTGCCAGATCACTAATTTCTAAAAAAATCGTTGCCAGATATTTTTTCTGAATTTGTAATCAACCATAGTGTTCGGATACTTTTTTGGGCTATTGTACATACACTGGTTTCCACAAATTAAGGAACAACCCTATGTTATGTTAATGGCAAGCTAATGTCGAAGCGCTATAACTTCTAAGACATTTTGCTTTGTTTTGAAAAATGTGGCAGCAGATAAAGAGATTAATCAAATATATATCAATATCTCGTTTTTCAACAATATTCGTTCAGTATTTAACAAGTTTGAACGTTTGAATATTTAACAAACATAATGTCAATTTTGAGAAACTTACACAAAACTGATGAATGATGAAATAATTCTTTATACCAACTTCTAAAATGCAGACGTATTTTATTAAACTCTTTGATAGAATGCTTAATACAAGGGTTTAATTAATTTCTGGAATCATTTTTTGTGACTGGCATTGTTATTGTTAAAGGTGCAAACTTGAACATTGCATAACTCATTAAATACTGAACTATTATTGTTGAAAATTGAGATATCGATATATTTGATTGAGATCTTTACCTGCTATCACATTTTTCAAAAAAAAAAATAGAAATTATAGAGCTTTGACGTTATATTTCCATTTACATAAGATAAGGTTGTTCTTAATTTAACAGTCGGGGGTGGTTCAGTCCACAGCGCACCAGGCTCGTATTCTGCATTTCACATGTTCGAGTCCCGCTTAGGCCAGTGTTGAGATTTATCTCTGCAGAACTCCCCGCCCTGCCCTCAGTCAGTAGAAGAAATTGATGGGCTTGGAAAGGCAGCCTTCCGTCCGATGAGAGATTAAGTCGTGGCTCCCTATACAAGATAGTGATACCTTGTTCACGTTAAATAGCATGCTGGATGGCCTTAACGGAAGGCTACCTCTGTCTCCTAACAGCTCCAGTGGACCCCTCCTTCCAACTTTCTCTGAGCTCTCGGGGTCTTTGTGACCTGGCCATTTAGCCCATTGTGTGCAAAAAAGTGCGGCTCAGAGGTAAAATAACCCAACCCAAATCCTTAATTTATGGAAACTAATGTATTACATAATGTACCAGACAACGTATGCCTTATTCATTCATCTGATCATGATGATTTATGTTCTAAACACCATCAAAGTGATCAAATTCTGTGTCGAATCACATTCGACAATGCAATAGATAGTAAAAATTCCATAATTGTAGCACCAGATCGACACAGAGATGAATAATAGCATTATAAATATAGAAACAATGTTTGATGTTTAAGTCGATAACTGGAAGCATAAATGTCGTACAAATTTCGACATTTAGGTGGTAATGAAAGTTGCTAATTGTCGTACCACGTGTCACTGAAAGTTATGTATGATAAGAGTTAGAAATGCGGAAACCAGGTTCGACATTTACGTCCTTAACGGAAATTACAAATGTCGATAACCAGGTCCGACATTTACCTTGATAACAGGAATTATAATTGTCAAAATAGGTGGAAAGCTAGAACGGAGTGAAACGGCGCACTTCTCACATACTATGTGGTTCTGCGATGAGAAGAATTAGTAACCTTTCTAGATCAGTTCGTATTACAATTAGTGTTTGATTCAATGCGTTAGCCCTCGGAATCATAAATGCCTTGTTATTTACCCTGTTTTAAATTAATTACCCTATATCAGAGCTTATCATTTACGTATTGTTCAGCAATAAAACAGAAAAGAAATTCAAATAACGAAACATTTTATAAGAAAAACTTTACTTATGTATTTCTTATTATTAAGGGAGCTTCATAATGAAAACAGAGCTAGATCTTTGCTCTAAGACAGTGGTTCTCAACCTTTTATGCTTCACGTACCCCTGGAAATGGTTACATACCCCATACATAGAGTATGTAACTGGCGTACCCCTATTTATAGATAGATAAAACTATAGTTTTAGTATAAAATGGGAATAAAATAACACATGTTAAATTTTGTATTCATAAATTACATATATCGATAAACACAAAAAATGACATTTTTGCACAGCAGTGTTGTCAACTTAACGACTTTGTTACTATATTTTGCGACTTTTGAGCTCTCACGGTGTACCCTACGTTGAGAACCCCTTCTCTAATATATTAAATAACATGCATATATTTTTCAGTTACCTGTCAAGTACCGACGAGGATTTTCGACTTCATATTGCTCTATATCCACTCCAATGACGTAATATTCTCCTTTGTCCAGGAGACCACGGTTCTGCATGCTTACCATTAAACCCAGATGCTCGAAATAATAGCCGAGGATAACATAAACTGCAACATAAGAAGATACATCTCAGTTTATTTGGAATGGTTAAAATTTAACAAATTTTAAGAACTTTTGAAAAAAGTAGAATAACAGGTGAATAACAACTAAGTTAACAAGAATAAAATATCTTAGCAAAATAACCGCTTTCAAGAGCAAGTTGGATTAGCACCAATCAATGGCACAGCATGAATGACAATTGGAGATACTATGAGACTGCGCAGTGGAAGCTTCGATAATTCTCCTAGATCATAAGTCAATCACTTATCAATCGCCCAGGGGGCGGATTAAGGTATATGAAGGCCCCAGGCGAAAAAAAGATTTGAGAAGCCCCTAACTTTCC
Source organism: Ryuthela nishihirai (assembly GCA_038380435.1). Classification (NCBI taxonomy): domain Eukaryota; kingdom Metazoa; phylum Arthropoda; class Arachnida; order Araneae; family Heptathelidae; genus Ryuthela; species Ryuthela nishihirai. The sequence continues at coordinate 37,863,953 of JAWZYU010000018.1, read as the reverse complement.
GCGGGTGTGTGTAAGAGTGGATAGAGTACTCATTCTACATGTATCCTCACAATCCATATTTTTTAAGAGTTACGATTAGATTGGTAGGAGAGAAAATTCTTTGAACAGTTTTTGAACCATGGATATTTGTAGCTTGTTTTTTGTTCCTTCTAAAAATTTAAATGGATATAATTGTGTTGCTGATACTTAAACAAAATGTTACGCTTGAATGCTGGCGTCCCTAGGAAAGTACCCAACTAATTGGCCCTGAACGTTTGAAAGAAAAATGCATGCAACAGGCTAAAAAAATTTCATTACAGAAATGCATAAATAGAAAATTTAATAATTATTATTTAAACTTGCACATACATAAAAATGAACAAAAAAATTGCTAACAAAAGTAAATACCTGTTCTTTGTAATGCATTTATCAAAAATCACATTATTTTGTTATTAAACCAAGATGTAAAAATACAAGATGTGTACATAAATAGTAGATTATACTGAATGCGAAATATTTTACTGAATAAAATGTTGAAAGAGCAAATCATGTTTTAAGGGTCCCCAAGGATGTCGAGGTCATTGCAATTGCCTTTAAATCAACCTCTGCTCTATGAGAACTGTTAAAGAGTCAACTGTGTAATCTCCCTGGTCGGCACTCAGTCGATTTCAAGATAACGTATTTCGTGGATATGTTCTTCAGAACATAATTTGATTGAAGAAGTTAGGTAGTAAACCATTGGAAGGTTCAGAGACTACACACATGCATGCAGATGGCTAAATGTGAGTTGTTCAGTAAGTCGACTGACTGTGAGAAGGCGATTACAGCTCATGAAATCAGTATCCCGAAGAATCAGCGAAGGAAAACACATAAGAAAATATACAATTCCGCTTATTTTTAACTCTTTGCCTAGAGAACTGTTATTCATCCTTAGACTATCGAAACTTAAGTCTGAGACCAAAAAAATTGGCTTTAAAAAATTAAGAGTATAAAAATGCCTCTTTCCTAATTTAATATTAATTAAAGTTTACAATTATACATACAGGGTGCTTCAAAACTCTTTGTACAAATTTCAATGGGAGATAGGGAACACCAAGACAAACCTTTTTCGTCTATGAATGTAAGTCTGGTAACGCAACACTTCGATACTAGAGGGCGCTGTTTGGCGGCCTGCAATTGGCTAGAGGGCGAAGTGAGAACGGAGAACGGATTTGTGTTTGCCGTTGGCATTCGTAAATCAGACACATTACGTGTAACATGGAGTAACATTAAACTGTGGCTCAGTGTGCAGGAGAGCCATTCCAGTGCACGTACGCTGATAGCCTTGAAGGAAAGTTTCCATTTCTCTCCTAAGAACTTCCCAGTGGGTCCCTTCCCCCAACCTTCCCTGAGCCTTTGGGGGTCTTTATGACTTGACCATTTAATCCAATGAGCAAAAAGTGCTGTTCAAAGGAAAAACAACCCAAATACAAAACTTTCCTCATCATATGATCTTGTGGAATAACTACACTATTTGCACTAATGTGCACTATTCGTTCCCATCGTTTCTATCATTGTGATTAGTTAAAGCTCAACTGCCTACCTTTACCACAGAATGATAGCAAAAGCTTTAGTCCTTAAGTGGTTTGCGCTATCTTAGGCTCTTTCCCGGATTAACAGCAATCCCCTCCGATGCATCGTCTGCAGGATCACGAGACTACACAAACAATGATGTGATAATAATCGGAAGAATCAACAGCTTTAATCAACACTGATTTCGACGAAGCCACAAGCTTTCATGTCGCGTTCCTAAACCAAATGTCTGTAGCCGGAATGCAATAGTTAAACGAGTTCTAAGAGATGCCTGCTCATAGCTTATGCATGCTATTGTCAAATGTTTTCGTGAAGGAGAAAAGCACGACAAAATGATGATTAATGAAAGAAAGCTTTTTTTTAATGTATTTAAATATAATTTTGAACTTTATATCAGTTTTTTAGGATATTTGATAATTATAGAATATTGATAGACAAACTGAAGATTTATTGCTAACGCTTTGTGTTAGCTATTATTAAAAATAACAAATGCGTGTTGTATATATGATTCCTATTGTTTTGTAATGTTTAATTAGATTTGGGCGGGAGTTGGTCATTCAGTAGCCAGCCAGGCTCGTAATCTGTAGTCCCCAAGTTCGAATCCTAACTGTGTCGCTTTGAGAATTTCCATGTGCAGAAAGATGACACCAATGGCTTGAAATGGCCTCCGTTCGCCGAATGAAAATTTAAGCAATGATTCCGTGTGCTAGAGAGCCGTACCCTGCACATGTTAAAGAACATGCTGGATAACCTTGATGGGAAGCTAAGCTTTCATCTTTCTCCTAAAAGCTGTCCAGTGTGACTACGTCCCGAAACTTCTCTGAGCACTTGGAATCCTTGTCACTTGGCCCTTTGACCCATTGTGAGCAAAAAATAAAACGCGCAGAGGTAAAAAACTCAACCCAAAAATTATTTAGATTGAATGAGTAAATATTTCTGTATAAATACGATTCGCAGATTATGTGCATCCTCCCCCCTCCCCCTCCCACCGAAATCCCGTAGTCTTATAATAAAACTTCAAACTTATTTACCTGCTTTGAAATATGTTTCTCTATAATGTGTCGCTTTTCTGCTGAGGTCCTGCCATCCTCTCAGACCTTCTACTATGGCGTGTAAACTGACAGGCTCCTGTCAGACCTCTGTGGCAAGCAGCTGCTTGAGGGGGTATTTATTTTATATTTTTTTTATAATTTTATTTTAATCTCATATTACATGTCCGACACTAAAAACAACAATAAAATTTTATTACGTATAGAATATCATTTGAACCTTTCCTGTCAGGTGAAATATTTTAATAATATTCTCGGACCTTCTCGCCCCTCTCCGAAAATAAAAACTAGGTACGTGCCTGGTGATGAATGCCACTGTTTTAAACGGCCATGTTATGGACAGTTATAGACTGCAAAAAAAATCCAAATAATTTATTCCATGATAATATTTGGGTTGGGTTGTTTTACCTCTGAGCGGCACTTTTTTGCACACCATCCATGATAATAAGTTACAGAAGTGATTAATGCTATTGCAGTAAGAACTGAATAAAATCTGGTGATCATCAGTGTGGATGTTATTTTACGATTAATAGCGACATAGTGGTTATAATGAAGAGCTTTATTACGTTATTTTACAAAAGACAATTCCCCAGAGAATCAAACACATTTTGTAAGAAATTGTAGCAAGTTGTTTACAAGTTTCAGTTTTCAAACGTCATATTTATGCTGAACAGTGACGTAGCGATTTATAACTGAAATTCAGCAGAAATTATTGTGCTTGAACGGAATTTACTGTTGTGACAAGGATGCTAGTAAACAACATCTAGAATGAACGGGTGCAAATGATAGCATTGGACGCAATGCTTTTCTTTCCAGAAAAAAACATTTTTGCCTACAAGAGCAATATGCATTTTATTCCTTCTTTCATTCTAGAAGAAACGTTTTCATGAAATGTGAGCATTTTTTTGTTTCCTCTTTTCCATCTTTCTTGAAAAATTGATAAAAACTGCCAAACTTTTATTACAAGAAAACGTTTTTAATAGAAAGAAGATTCTATTAATGTTTCAAGATGACAGTTCCTGTATCAATGCATTGGTTCAACTCGTTCCTAAATCAATTCAAACAAGATATTAAAATTACACAAAAGAAATACTTACGTGTTTTGTGGCAGTTGATTAATTTTTATGTTGCATTCCTTGCTACGTTGCAAAAAGGTTTTTGTCTATGTGCTTGTTACCAAATCAAGAGACTAGAGATTCCACTTAAAAATCTGACCTATAAAATATGCTTATAAATGATCCTTTATTGTTTTTCCCTCTCTTTACTTATCTAAGTTTTGGTGAGTAGAGGTCCCTCATTCCATTTAAGATCTGAATATCGACGGTTTTTACATGGGGAGGATTACAGATGATTTCAGTAATGAGAAAACCAGGTACCTATGTTTATCTTAGACTTTACGAGGCATTTAGGCATCCTTCTCCGAGGTTGGTAAGTATAATTCACACCTATTAAGCATGGTACGCAATTTCACCTGCTCTGTTATTTAGAAAATGTCCAGCAACATGTTTGACTATTTTGTTGACCATTTTGACCATCAGTAATGAAATAAAACGCATCTGAAGTTCCACCGAACATAAACACGGGGTTAGAACAATGTAATTTACCTGTGCCTGAACAGTGAATGTATTTGTACTCAGGACCGAATTTAGAGGGGGGGATACCATCCTAGGATAAATTTTCTAACCGGAACAATGACGAAAAAATAGTGAACATACAGTGGCGTAAATGCAATAAGGCAATCACACCCGGGCTCATGCACTGCCTCTTCTTTCCCTCTTTTTATCAGTCTTCACCCTATTTCTAGCAATTTCATGCCTTACGAGGTTTTCGTATAACTAACATAATTCTGGAATCAATCAGTAGTAAATACACAGATTATCTGTTGACGATGAATTTGAGAACTACCTTTCTGGAAAATATGAGTTTTGTAGATGAGTGGAACTCGAACCCACGCCTCCCACTTACATTTCAGGTGTTCTAACTACTAGACTAACACCAGTGCCGTTATTTACACCCAAATTGCGACTTTAAAAAAATCAGCGATCTTAGATGACACCATGACTGGCAAAGTCGGAAAGTCTTAAAAAGTCACAATTAATGGATAAATCACGGAGATGGTGATAGTTTAGTGATTAAAATACCTGGCATGTACCTGGGTGGGTTGGAATCTTTCGCATTGGCAAAAAATGTTTTCCAAAAAAGTATTTCTTAATATAATTCTGTCGTCTATTTCAGTTGTTTGTATTATAGTATAATGTTAAGTAATGATGACACTTCCATATCTTTTTTTTTTCTTCTTAAATAGTTAGTGCACTTTTAATCAATTTCAATCAATACCACCATAAGAATCTCATCAATTGCTTCTGAAGATGATAACTCTTTCATTCTTAAGAAGATTTTATAAGATATAGAAAATTTTTTTTAATTTAAGCAACAAAACGCTTTATTTTGGGACCCATTGCTTTAATTCGCACCCCGGGCCAATACGTATCTAGACCACTGCAAAAATATTCAACTAACATTTGTGAGAATATTTTTAAAAGACCACTAGAATGAATGAAGAAAAACATGGTATTTATCAATAACCATTTTTTTTTAAATAACATTTTATTATTGCTAGCCTACTTGTTAAACACAAAAAAACCTACATTAAAAGAAAACGTTTTTAACTGAGTGTTCCTTTTTTGTTTCACGTGAATTTTATTAAAATAACTAGCATAACATCTTTGTATTGCAAGATAAAATGGAAATAAAATTATTTTTTATTGTTATTTATGACGGTTTTAAGATTAATTGCCGAATTTAAAAACTAAATAGATGCCAGTTAGATTTTAGAAAAACAGTTTTAATCACAACACCTATTTATTTAGAAAACAATGTTTTCTTTTATTGCATTGTATGGACCAGTTACGATATAGGTGGCTTGGTATGATTACACCTTTCACACTCGACTACAACCTGTTCTGTCGATGCTGATGCAGTAGTAAATAAATTAATAAGTGACATTTAGAGAGCATGAAAAACAGCTTTAACCAAATATTTTCTTTTTGTTACTTTACAATGAACAATTGTTAATTTGTTGGGGAATTCATGGAGGTTTATTTTCCATAAATATTTCTTATATTGAACACATACGCTTGTGAAAATTTTCCTAGTAATCCATTAAACATTAAGCTTTATTCGAGTGACTTTCGAACTCGTCATGAGCAGTTTGCACCTTACTTCAGAAAGGAAGATGGCCTTGTGTTCTGCCCCGATGCAGATGCCCTGATGAATGCCCTCGGAATCAAACAACACTTGAAGACAGTTTCCAAAGCCCACTTCAAATTCCTTTTTAACACTTATTCATATTTGAAAAATTATTAAATAAAACGAATAAGCATGGGAAAACCGAAAAATAAAGTTTTGTCTGGACCGATTCTTACATCAAATTAAAAATCTCTTAAAACGTAAAAATAATAGCTTTTGTCAAAGTGGTTTATAATTCCAAGAGCTTCACTTAAGTGCCGTGCTATTAGTAGGAGAAATATACATATTTTTGTTTTCAGTTTATGCGTCTTTTATTGTTGCATTAATGTTTAATAACATTATTGTACTTTTCTAAACTGTTTCTGAAATGTGTAATGGATGTTCCACATTCATTGATCCTAGTGATAGAATGAGTAGAAGACTCATTGATAAATTTATTGACAAGTAAAGATTCATTAATTCATCAGTCAGATGATTATTGACAAATTCATTGTCACATTGATTATTAGAATTAGTCGTAAAAGATTCACTGATAGACTCGTTAACAAGTCAAGAGTGATTAATCAGTCGTAAAAGATTCATTGACATATTCATTGACAAGTCAAGATTGATTAACAGAATCAGTCGTAAAAATTTCATTAATAGATTCGTTAACAAGTCAAAATTGATTAATAGAATCATTCATTTATAGATTCGTTAACAAGTCAAAATTGATAATAGAATCATTTGTTACAGATCCATTGATGGATTCACCGACAAGGCCAAGTCGGATTAAAAGAATCAGTTGTAAAATATTCATTTATATATTCATTGACAAGTGAAGATTGATTACTCTGATTAGTCGTAAAAGACTGTACACCGATACTAATGTCAGTGTGAAAACTTGATAATAACACTGGCCAACACACAAAAAGGCTTTGAATTGAAAATAGCCATTTTTTACTAATTTCGTGGTGCTGAACACGAAAATGGCAATGAAATTTGTTGATTGGCTCTTGTTTAGGAGAGACAGAGATGGTTATGTATAAACGATTCAGTCCGCATTGAGTACATAGGTAACCATTTCGCAACGCTGTATTTTAAATTCCAGATTGCAACATATTGCGTTGTATTACATCAGCCCGCCATACACACAACCCCCAGAGGTATTGCATCATTGTCTGAAACAATGTAGTTGAGTCATGACATCATGGTTTTACGATCGCGGACAAAAGATGATGCAATCGTTAGTTGTAAACGACGTCTAGTAGGGTGAGCAGGTCTTTTGAGCGACTCCCATTTACCCCTGTATCATAAGTACAACATAAGTGATCCTTGCAGTTTTAATCCAGCAGTAGTGATGCCTCTTAACTGTGTTAATAGTGCAGATACATTTTGCTACATTTGCGGGGAAATGACGTTTGCAAGCCAGAAAAAAGGCCACCATTCCAATAGTGAAATCGGCCTATGAGTTTTATTTTGGATGCAAGATCGCGGACCAGGCCATCTCTTCACCTTAAAAGAAATTGCTATGATACATAGAAATGCCTAGAATCGAACTGATGAAAGCTGTCAATTTTTGCACATATTCCGCAGCTTCGATCCAATTGATCTTGATATTCTATTTCGCAAATTATGCTATTTATTTTCAATTTATTTCGTATTTAATTATTACGTTGTTTTCGTAATAAATATATATATGTTTGAAAACTTAATTGTTATATTTTACATTTATTATCAATATTTAAAATTCCCTTTATTACAAAGATATATATATATATTCTACTCAGAGCACTGGACGGGGGTGGAAGGTAAGGATAGAGCGATAAGGTTCTTGCCCATGGCACTCTAAAAAATCCTCATCCGACCCAAGCAAGATGATTCCCCATTTTCGCTTTTGAATTTTCAAAACCTATCCTGCCGTTATCAGGTTCCAGTCCCAACCGTGCCTGCAATTGATATTTTTCTCCGCCAACTCCGACCATGCTTGCCCTAATGAGAAATGAAACACCGATGGGCTTGGAAAGGCCGCCGTCCATTCCATGTGACGTGAAGCCGTAGCCCCGTAAGCAGGAGAGCCATACCATGTGCACGCTAAAGAAAACGCTGGATGATGGCCTTTACAAGAGGCTTCCACCTGTCTCCTAACAGCTCTTCAATGAGTCCCATTTCTCTTAACAACTCTGAGCTTTTGGTGTCTTTGTGATCTTGTCATTTAGCCCAGTGTGTGGGCAAATGTGTCTCTCAGAGGTAAAATAACCCAACATCGCTTGCACCAGAAGCAATGATTAAACAACTTCACCTGATTCCTTTTCTCAACGCGAAGATAAAAACAAAATTCAAATTATTTTAGAAAAGGAACAAATACCTGACAAGCGAATGACGAATTTTTGCTCCTGCTACCTCGAGAATTTTTTTCTTAAGCATTCTCAAAAGAACAGATTATTTAAGACTTTAATTTAATTCTAAGCACGAATACTGAATTGAATCGAGAAAACAAAAAAATTTATCCTTGAAAGAGACAACACAATTCACAAAATGTTCGTGCTAAGAATATCGAAAAAGGAAAAAACAAAACTGCACAGTTCTAGTGGCAATTCCTTACTTGTGAGCGACTTCGTATAATTATGTTACTCGTTTCAAATTAGGTTACTAGGCGGACAAGAAATAAACAAAAGTGGATCTTTGGACTAAGTGCTACAACTGCTTGACTAAAAATCTTTTAGCAAGCTTTGAAAAAGTTCACACTCATCTGTAGATCAAACAATGAAACGAAGAACCTATTTCAACTAGAAAGAGCGAAACTAAATAGTTATTTCGTAACAGCACTCTTTGCATTTTTCTAATCATTCATTAGTTAAAATTATTACTTATAAAGGTTGGAAAAAAAACGTAAATCTGACAAAGAATATTTCATATTCACCAGAGACGATATGCAATTTAATGTTCGTCATTGAATAGCGAAGGAATTATCCTGTAAACTAGGGTAGAATCTTGTGATCGAAGGGAAGGGACCATGGCCCTTGCTTTGAGAATTCTAGTAAAAGTAATGGAGGGGAAAATTCTTAAACTTGTGCATATTTCACGAATTTTTCAAGAAATTATTTAAAGGGATTTTAAAAGACCTCTAAAGCTGAAAGGAAAGGTTTATACTTAAATGGAAACACAGTCCACCGACATTTATTCGTTTCTAGATTCGGGCCTGAATGCATGTTATTGCTTGACTAGTGATTGCACAATCAAGTGGCTAAAGTTGTCACCCCATTGCACAATCAAGTGGTACCATTGCACAATCCATTGCACAATCAAGTGGTAAAGACCAAGTGGCAAGTACCATTGTACAATCAAGTGGCTAAGATGGCGCCACGAGCACACACACACACATGCAAAAAGAAAATCAGGAAGGTTTATATCCGCAGTCAGCTAAGAAAAAGATGTACGTTGACAGTTTAATGGTTAGACCACCTGTCATGGGTTCTAATTCCGCTTAGGGTGAAACTCGACATATGTCTTTTTGTCTGCAAACTATTCATGTATTTTTCTAATTTTTGTTCTGTCTGGGTATTCCACTAATCTACACATCTGAAGATAGAAGAGTAAAAAAATTCTTTTAAATTGGACTTTGATGTCAATTATGGCTAGTTGAAAAAAGCACCAAGAAAGTGTCTTGCGAGTCTTGCCAGGACAGCGGCGAAGACTTCATTTTGAAATATTGGTTAAATTGCCTAATTAAAAATAACGTTACCTTCTCAAATATTTGTCTTTTTATCCAAAAATCTTATTTCCAAATGATATTTGTTAAAATTCATTCCAAATGATATTTGTTAAATAACGAAGTAGAAAACGTTATTTATCTCTTTATGTTACTTTGAATTGGAAGTTTTCCAAGTCCTTGTTTCTCACATATCCTTTTTTTTTTAGTTTATTTATTTTCTTTTATCTTACGTTTTGTCCAGAAGCCTTTAAAAAAATAAGTTCAAAGAACCCGTTGAATTTTAATGGGAATTTTTCTAGTCTTAATATATAACTAATATATGATCATAGTTTCGAACGAGAGGCGGATGGACACTCGTTTCTTGTACATCCGAGCTGTGACGTCATTGGTGGTGGAAATTTTTCATTTCCTTTTCGTTCTTCTTCTATCCCAAATTTGATGTTGTGGTCTCACTTAGGTTTCACGTAAATAAATAAATAATAAATACCCCCTCAAGCAGCTGCTTGCCACAGAGGTCTGGCAAGAGCCTGCCAGTTTATATGCCACAGAAGAAGATATGTGAGGATGGCAGGACCTCAGAAAAAAACAACACGGAAATCCGTGCCTTATCCGTAGCTCGAACCCAGGTCCTTCTGATCAGCAACCAAGCGCGCTAACCACTCGGCCACGGGACCGCAGATCAGTATTAATCCCTCTGCAAAGGTCCGAAATTCATGTGAATACTGCCTCGTTAACCTTAATGGATGCTTTAGAGATGGAGAGTTGGGAATGGAGTGTAAGTTTGCCGATGGAAAAATCTATGAATGGACTGATGTTTCGCGCCAAATCAATTTTTTGGCGGAGTTTAATTAGTAATAAATAATAGGCGAAAGGAAAATTGAAGTCTCATCTCGTAAATCATCTTACGAAAATATAAATTTTCTTCAACTGGGGAAAAATATAAAATATAAAATTATAGCTAATGCCAGTCGGTTGCGGAATTAAACGATTTTTCTCAAATCTATTTATACTAATATTCTCTTATTTACAGTAAAGCTTGTACAGTAAATGTACGAAACCCAAAGGAGCAAGAAGAAATCTCAAATTGTAGATTTGTGAACGCATTTCTTCCTCTTAATGGTTTGGGGTCATTCAAAGATATTGAAATATTATTCACTCTACCCTCACTCTGACTTCCCTAAGAAAGGAGCCACCGATGGTCTTGAAAAGGCTGAGGTCTATATACGATGGAACATTTTGACCATATTCAGGACATCCGTACTTAGTACACTTTAAAGAATACTCTGGATATCCTTGAAGGGGACTTCCATCAGTTTACTAATATTTCAGCAGTGGATCCTCCTCACCTACTCAGTTCTGAGCCGTTGTGGTCCTTGTTTTCTGATCACTGAGATCACTGTAGGGTGGGATCTAGGGGAAGGGCAAAGTCATGTTCCCCCTCCCCCTTCAGAATGTTAGTAAGGGTAATAGAGACAAAAATGATTAACTTATTTAAATTTAATGCATTTTTCAAGAAAAATTTTAAATATCAGGTGAAAATGTTATACTATATTGTAAATCCAGTCTCTTGCTCTCTTTTACATTTTCCGGATCGATAATGGTTCCCTCCCTCTCGATTTTTTCTAGATCTGGACCTGATCTGCTGTATGCATAAAAAATCTTATTTCAGAGATACAACAGCCTAACTCAAAGATCTCATAGACAACTAGGCAGAAGGCATATTTCCAACATAATATGTGAAGAACCTAGCTTATTTTCACCTTTTAGTATTCATTAAATTGTTAACGTTCATTAAAGAGAGCAAAAATGCGCATCTTAAGACAATACTTCTCATTAACGTATTTGGACTATTTGCAATCTTGATTCTTCAGCTACACTACGAATAACAGTAACAATATCTACTTGGAGAAATAGCTGAGATTGGCAAAAATAGAGTATTATATATAGTATTGGAGTGGGAGAAAGATCAATACCTTAAACTCTTATACATTCTTTAATTGAACAGTTGAAAGAAGAAAATCACGCAGAACGGAAGAATACAGACGAAAGAAAGTATTAAGGAACCTATAAGGCCAAAACAGAGAATCATTTTCCATCCATAACGTCACTTACCTCATGAGACAACACGTTGTCAAGGCTTCCCCGTTGTACTTCCCATCATCGGAATTCGGAATTAAATAGAGCGGTACAGTGTTTTACCTATATAAATTATGCTAATGAAGCTTAAAGAGTCTGAATTGTTAATTTTTTCTTTTTGTTGGGTCAAGAGAACCCATTGGACAATTGTTAGGAGACAGATATAAGCCTTCCGTCAAATCCATTCAACGCCTTCTTTAATCTCTGAGCGGCACTGTTTTGCACACAATGGGCTAAAGTCCAGGCCACAAGGACCCAATTTGAACCCATCAAAGGGCTCAGAGGAGGTTGGGGAAGGGGATCCAATGCACAGCTGTTAAGAGACAAATGGTAACCTTCCGTTAATGCCTCCCAACGTGTTCTTTAATATACACAGGGCACAGTTCTCTTGCGGACAGGATCACGGCTTGACGACCTATCCGATGGACGGAGGTCTTTCCAAGTCCTATGGTGTCCTCTTTCTTATCTAGGGCAGGATTGGGGTGATAAATCTCAAAGCAGGCACAATTGGGATTCGAACTTGGAAAATGCAGATTCCGTACCAAACCCTACTCCTCAAAGTTTAAAGACCTTTGGTGTTTCCTAATCAATTGCCCCTTTGTAGAAACTGTGATCTCCCCTCATTAAAACTTCTCATTGGATTAATTAGAAGTCTCATTCAAACTATCCACCGAGTCAGAAACCAACTCATATTCCGATTACTTATCTTCGAATACTCCAATGAACGATTAGTTGTGCTTGACTGGTTATTCCAGCTACGACCACGGTTGTCATTCCCATTGCTATTCAACTCAAAAGATGAATAGCAATGGGAGTTCAAATCGATTCCTATTACATTTCGGATGGGAATCGATTTGAACCCATCCGAAAAATCGGATGGGTTCTCTGTTTAGACACACAGACAGATGAATTACTTAAGAACAGAAATTACAGATAATTAGAATAGGAGTAATTTGCCATGCAATTGTCTGGAGTTGCTACGGGCAGCATGTCTGAATATTCTAATGTCCATAGTCTCGAATTCCATTTAGAGATAGCCAGAGAGCAAAACGTTGTTTGACCTGCGAGACTATGTTAAAATAGCGTTTTGAAGATAGAACCTAGATGTATTAGTTATGTGTTATGTATAGTGTTATGTTAGTACCATAAATCTTCAAATTTAAATTTCCATTTCATGTTCTAAGGCAAAGTTGCTCAACATTGTTTGCACACAATACTCTGCACATTTATCGATGTGCAAATACGATAAAGATTTATTCGGACAGAGCATTTTCGCCAAAAGCACAAATGAAAACTTCGCCATGTCATATATCAGTTTAAGGCTGTTCACGTGTAATTCCACGAGAGTAGTTTTTTTTTTCTTTTTAAATCACGGTAATTACGATATCGTAATTAAAATGCCTCACCTTAGAAAAAAGAATGTGTCACTTTACAAATTCCAAGAGAAAAAAAAGGAAGTTAGATGTATTACGACAATTCATAGGTGACTTTAATGTGAAATAACTTAAAGTTAGAACACTCCTGCTGAATTCCTTTAAGCTAAAAAAAAACCAGCTACAATATAAGAATGCAGGAGAACTTTTCATTAAGTGACTGTGACAGTCAACATGGAAAAGGAGATTGTTTTACAGGCAAATTTAATGATTGCATTTGAAAGGAAAAGTGCCAATGCCTTTTTTTCGTACAAATTTTGTACTCTTTTTGTATGCGCATATTGGCCAAAGGTAATGAAAAATGTGAAGTGGATAACTGCATATATGTATTGGCCTATGGGTCAAGAATTATTTCAAATGGAATATATTTCTTTAAACAATACGTATTTATCGAATTAATGAGTTTATCATATTTTTCAATGCTCCATTAATATTTAAAACAAAAATTCAAACAATTGTTGCCAGCAAGATTACCTTTAATTCTGAGAGGCACTTTTATTCAAACAATGGACTAAATAGCTAAGTCACAAGGATCCCAAAGACCCAGAGAAGGTTAGAGGAATGGGATCTGCTAGATAGAAGTGAGGATACACATGGTAGCCTCCTGTGAAGGCTATCCAGCACATTCTTTTAGCGTGCACAGATTATGGTCTTCCTGCACACAAAGCCACGCCTTAACGTCCCTTCAACAGACGGCGCCTTTAAAGGTCCATCGGTGTTAACTTCTCACCAAGTGCAGATTAGAGGAGATTACTCTCAACGTTGGTACAGTCAAGACTCGAACCTGGAAACATCAGATTAGGAGCGTGGAAAGCTACCGACTGATACAACCCAGCCCCAAAGAATGATTCAGTTTATTTCTGAGCGGCAGTTTTTTGCACACAATGGGTTAAATGACCAGTTCACAAGGATCCGGAGTTCTCAGAGAAGGTTGGGGAGAAGGGACCCACTTAATAGCTGTTTGGAGACAGATGGCATCCAGAGTGTTCTTTAACGTGCACAGAGGGATTCATGAGAAATTCTTTTCAAGTGAATAAGTACTAACGATATGATGATTCGTAGTTTTGAACTCCAGAAGGCCTTAATTTACATCGTTAAAAGGCGTTAAATTTAGAAAATGTAAGCTTGAAGTAATATTGTAAACGATATATTTGTGCTAGAAATGAGAAGTTCGGAATTGAACGTATTGATGAAGAACATATACCCAGACAATTGCTGACAGAAGAATAATTTTTATATATGTTTGAATCATTGATTAAAATTTAATCGGTAGTTTTAAAATATTAGAACGTGTGCTTTAAAATTTCTATAATATTTCGATATACTAATAGTAAATAAATACGTTAATTTAATACACACTGGGAAATTTTGCCTCTTTACTCTAGGTATAATAAAATCTAACTTTTCGGTATTGGGTTAAATGATAAATGCTTTTTGGAAAGCATAAGGTTATACATTATTATTTACATTTTGAAATCACCCATTAGTATGAATTACTAATGTTAAAGTTTGAAAAATGAAAAACTCATTTTCTTTTAAAAGGAACTACTTATATTCCGCATAGGCGAATCACAGGTACATCATATGTTATCCTTCCAATTCCTTAATCTTTATTAATCTTTGAGTCTTCACCAGGACCTGGATTCGTGTCTATGTTTCGGTAAAACCCTCACTACCTTACAGCATTTGATGCATTGAATTGTTTGGTACTGAACACCTCAATATAGCAATTATGATTACTAGCATAATACAGAAATACTCATTCCATTCTTCGATGCTTCAGTTCTCATAACGATCACGTTCCGGAACAGTTTTCTGACACTTTGACATTGTCCTGCCTAATGCTGATGAGTTGCATGTTGTAGTGGCTTAATGGTAAGTGCTCAATGTTTGCATCCGTACGTGTCAAAACAGTTATTACGAGAGACAGTGTCTTGCCGCTAGCGACATGATCCATGCGTCGCTCTATAGTTCTGATAGGAAGCTCTTTCCTTATTGCATAATATCACGTGGAACATACAGTACATCTGTTTCAGTTAGGTGGAACATGTCGACACCTTCGAATTGAGATGTTATCGCCAAAGTAACCATTCTTCGGAATGCACAGATGTCAATGTATTCTAATGATTGACTCGTGATTCCCAAATATTGTTTGTCTGGAGTGGGAATTCTGATTTTAAGAATTTGACAATATTTAGTTAGTGAATGTTTCATTAAGAATAGATCTTTGTGTTGTTAATAAGGAGTGATATTCAGATTGTCATCATCATCATCATCATCATCCTCAAGCAGCCATGGGCTACGGAGGTCCAACCAGACCGCGCAGTTTAATTCTCCAAGCATATCTGTCCTGAGCTACATCTGCTGCATCCAGCCACTGCACACCAATTCTAACAAGGTCCTGTTTGACATTGTCTGCCCACCGCATCCTAGGTCTCCCCCTCCTTCTGAGCCTCTAGGCACACTGTTCATAACCCTAATCGCCAATCTATAATTATCCATACGGGCAACATGGCCAAACCAACGGAGTCTCTCTCTGCACAATAGGCTACTTAAAGGAGGTTGCAGACTCCTTTGCCTAACCTCATCATTAGTTACAAAGTTAAACCACCCAATACCCAAGATACTGCGTAAGCATCTGGAATCAAAAGTATCAAGTTTCCTGTTATCTTGTTTACACAGCGTCCAAGTTTCACTACCATAACTAACCCTAGAAAGAACCAAACTATTATACAGTCTAATTTTAGTCTTTAGATGTATACGCGTATTTCTCCACAATCTCCATAGATTCTTAAAAGTCCCGGCAGCAATACCTATTCGTCTGTTAATCTCATGCCGCACATCAAGTATCAGTTACGTAGCTCCCAAGGTAATTAAACTGTGACACCTGCTCAAGACTGCAACCATTAAGATTAACTGAATCACAACTTGCCTGACCAATTTTCATCACTTTAGTTTTCTCTCTGTTTATAACCAAACCTACTCTACTACCAGTCTCATCAACAGCTCGAATGAAAGAGTTCATCTCATCAACATCATTTGCCAAAAGGGCTAAATCATCAGCATAATCTAAATCAGAAATTTTCCTATCTCCAGCCCATTTAAGGCCAAAATCTTTCCCTTGAAGTGAATTTCGCATAACATAATCAACAACCAAACTAAAGAGAAAAGGAGACAAAATGCACCCTTGTCGAACACCAGACGTAATGCTAAACCAATTGCTACAAGACTTACCAACTCTCACACATGACTCAGTGTTATTATAGAGAGCTTTCATTATGTTAACTAACTTGTCTGGTATACCATATGATCTCACAATCAACCACAAATTATGACGATCAACACAGTCAAAAGCCTTTTTGAAATCAACAAAGCTAGCAACCAAAGGTTTCTGAAACTCTAAACATTTCTCAAGAATATGCCTAAGTGAAAATATCTGATCCACACATCCCCTACCACTTCTGAATCCACATTGCTCATCGCGCAATTGCCTGTCAACCAGATTCTTAATTCTATTAAGCACAATCATGGAAAGAACTTTACCTGGAACAGAGTGTAGGCTGATACCCCTATAGTTATCAGAAGAACTGCGATCACCTTTTTTGAAAATAAGGATAATAATAGCTCTGGTAAAATCTTTAGGAACCATGCCTTTATCATAAAAGTTATTCAAAATTTCAGTCATCCAAGTGGTAACCGAAACATTCCCAGCTCTGAGCATTTCTGTAGTAATTTCATCTACCCCTGGGGATTTATGAAGTTTTAGTTTAGAGATAGCCAAAATAACTTCAGATTCTGTTATAGGGCCAACATTAAAGCTGCCAATGCATCTATCATCATTACAAACAATGGGAGTAGAACTAACCACATTGTTTAGAACATCACTGAAATGCTCAGCCTACCTAGCCATGACAGAATCCTCACTTCTATAACCTTACCTTGTTTATCCTTCAATCCCTGTATACCTGTCCGTTTTCTACCACAGAAAACATTAACTATCTGGTACAGCTCTCTGCTGTTGTGCTGTCTAACTGCTTCCTCGGCTTTGTCAGCCAAACCATCAAGCCAAAGATTCTTATCAGCAGCTAACTGATCTTTTACACGTTTATTAAGTTCTCTATAATGCTTTCTATTAGGACTAGTAGGGTATTGATTAAGAACATTCCTGCAGTTTTTTCTTTCCGTAATAAGCTCAAATGCCTTATCACTCAGATAATTCTGCCTCTTCTGCTCCTTTTCTCCTAAAAGGGTACTGTTAGTTTCCAAAAAAAGCCTGTTTAAAATGGCCCCATTCATCCTCAACTTCAGTATTAAGCAAACCATGACTGTCATAATGACTAAGTAACCTATCATGGTAAGCTTTAGCTATAACTGGGTCTTTCAGAGCTTCAGTATTAAAGGTAAATTTTTTAACCCTAGCACAACACTTTTTAAGTTTAAGTTGCAAGACACTTTTAACAAGGTAATGGTGAGATCCAATTTCAGCTCCCCTATATGCCCTGGTATTTCTAACAGAACTAGCCCATTTGCTGTTAATTAATATATAATCAATCATATTCCTATGCAGCCCATCAGGTGAAACCCATGTGTATTTATGTATGTCGCGGTGTTTGTAATATGTGTTAGTTATTCTGAAACCATTGAGTTTACTTACCTGTAGGAGACGTTGCCCATTGCCATTGCAGCTACCAATACCAAAAGGGCCTATCACCCCTCCCCAAAGATCAGAGTCAGTACCAACTTTGGCATTGAAGTCACCTAGAACAAGGGTAATATCTCCTTTCTTGACAGAATTCAATATATCCTGAAGTTGTCCATAAAACCTATCCTTCTCATCCTCATCGGCATCCTCAGTGGGGGCATAACAGCAGATAACATTCAAGTCTTTAACACTTGTCTAAAATTTTGCTGTAAGAAACCTTTCATTAATGCACTCATATCCTAGAAGAGCATCACTAGCATGTCTGCTGAGAAGCAGACCCACACCTTGGTGATGCTTTCCATCCTCCCTCCCTGTAAAGAGAAATTTAAAGTTATTTTTAAGTATCTCACCTTTACCTGTCCATCTGGTCTCTTGCAAACCTAGAATATCTAGGTTATAGCACTTGAATTCCTGCATGAGGACATCAAGCGAATAATCTCTATGTAATGTCCTCACGTTCCACGTTCCTGCAGAGAGAAAATGATTAGTAGGATTTTTAAAGAAATTAGGTTTATTGAGATTGGTAGGGCCAACAATATCAAACAGCCCCTTGATCGCAGGCATGGGACAAAGACCTGTTCCTCCTCCGCTAAAGGCTGAAGTCACCGATGCTGGTAGGAACTTCAGGCACCACCTTTTCAAGTGGACTTTTTCAAGAGCCACATGTCCTGCCTGAGACACATTACTCCAGTTTAGGCTTGACGATGCCCAACTAGCTAAGTAAGGTTCAGGTACCTGCGATGGCCTCTGATTAGGATTGTCCACCAGCTGATATAAGGTATCCCATGCCTCTGTTCACTTAGAGCTGGCAACCCAGAAGCAAACAGAAAACAAAGCGGCAGACTCTCCCTCAACAGAGGCCCACCAGTGCAGCAAGTCCAGGATCAATAATCAAGCTCAAATCCATAAACAAGTCCAGTCTAGTAGGTATAAATGGTCAGCACCAGGACCCTGTGAAGTTGACCACTCCTCATCAGGGTTAAAAAAAAGAAAAAAATGGCCATAGATGACCAGATCAGTAGGCCATACTGAACTGGCAGCCCTCCCCTTCCGTTCCCTTCCAAAAGAGAATATCTCTTTTGAAAGGCACTAACGGCCTGCACCACAAGAAGGCGAGGTCGGACATTAGGTGCTAGACCTGGCCGGTTCTGTGCATCATCACTAGGGATTGGTGCACAGCTCTCCTTCCAGTTTACGCCTAGCTACCATTTACAAGCCTTCTACCATTAGTGTCTTTTTAAATATGCTTTTCATGGCAAAATGTGGCTTAAGATGAAAACGTTAATAATATTTTTCTAAATTTCGATTTTTAACAATGTATGTTCCTTAAGGAGTTACGAAATTTATACTTTTAAAAGCTCGTTCTGCCAAAAAAAATTTTTTTTCTGAATTGGTGAAAAAAAGATTGAAACAATCTTTACATAAATTGCTAATATTAGCTTACATGTAAAAGTTAATATAATGATTATCAATTTCTTTTATTTCCTACCGAGCCAAGTCAAATTATTATGAACTACTACCTAATACTTCGTTGGGTTGGGTTGTTTTATCTCTGAGAGGCACTTTTTGGAACATAATGGGCTAAATGGCCAGGTCACAAGGACCCCGAAGCCTCAGAGAAGGTTGGGGGAGGGGACCTACTGTTAGGAGACAGATGGTAGCCTCCCGTCAAGGCCATTCAGTGTGTTCTTTAACGTGCACAGAGTATGGCTCTCCCGCACACAGGACCACGGCTTAACGTCCCATCCGACGAACGGCGACCTTTTCAAGCCCATTCGGTGTCCCCTACTGACCGTGGGCAGGGCAGGAAATTTTGCGGAGATAAATCTCAACGCTGACCCAGCTGGGACTCGAACCTGGGAACTGCAGATTACGAGCTTGGCGCGCTACCGACTGAGCCCCCTCCCCGCCCACTAATGCTTCCTCGTATGTATCGTGGTACAGATGCCAAATTATAAAGTTTTCAATTCTCAGCCTTCAGTTCTCGTTGAAATGGGTTTTGAAATATTGCTATAGGTCATCTCTCTCAAATGATGAATTGCAGCAGCTCTGTTTTTCTTACAGTTCCTGCCAACAACTCCTGTCTCTATCTGTCAAAGCTTTATTTCCCCCGCATTTGCCACGATTGGCACACTTTTTTTTATTGATTGAATTCAAAAGCATTTTTACAGATTCTTTCCTTGAGAATAAACAAATACTGCAAAAGATATTTAGGCAATTTTTTCTTAATTTTAGAATGATAAAAATCAGCTAATACATTACATTATCATTTATAATTAACTGCGATAACTTAACACTTGCTTGCTGCCTATGTACAGTCGCTCAAAAAAGTATCCGAACGCTGCGATTGATTGCAGAAGTCAGAAAAAGATATATGGTAAGGAATTTCTAAAAAATTCCTTGCCATATATTTTGTCTGAATTCTGCAATCAACCGTAGCGTTCGGATATTTTTTTGAGCGACTGTACAAAGAGTGTAGACGCATACAAAAAGTGATGTTACTTAACGCAGAAGAGAGGGTTGGTTGTAATTATTAAGTGACTATTATTAAACACTCTTATATTTCATCCCCATGAGGGGGTGAGGGTAGATGGCTCATTCGGTAGCGCGCCAGGCTCTTAATCTGCAGTTCCCACGTTTGAATCCCATCTGTGCCAGAGTTGAGATTGAGAAAGGGGATACCGATAGGTTTGGTAAGATCGACGTCTCTCGGATGTAGGTTTAGATGTGGTTCCGTGTGCAGGAGAACCATATCTTGTGCACTTTAAAGAACACATTGAATGGCTTTTATGGAGAACTTCCATATCCTGACGTTAGTACAGATAGACTCTTAGAGTTCTGGCCATTTAGCTCATTGTGTGCAAAAAACTTTCTGCTCAGAGGTAAAACCATCCAACTCATCCCCATGAGTATAAATTTATTCGAAAAATAAAAGAACTTGGTTAAAATTTATTTGCATCGTTTATATAGAGAGGCAATACACTGAAAGATTCTACAATGAAACTATATAATTTCATTTAAAACCAGGATTTTTTTTAATGTCATCACAATTATTTATCTATGAGATATATAGATCATATATATGCTCACATTAGAAAACCCCCGAGTGCATTCCAAGAGAAACCTAGTGCTCTTTTTGGTTTGTGATACATTATCCAGAAGGAATCAGCACCAGTGGAAATCAACCCTTCTGAACGGTGTCATGGCTGTCTTTGTCAGAATCTGAAAATATGGATGAGAGCAAGAGATCGGATCTTCTGCTCTCGATCCTCCTTATCCGTGACGTATGAGATATATGATATATCTTCATCGCCCCACCCCCATCCCATGGGAGACGCCGAGAACAGAGCTGTACTTCCAAGAATGGGAGATGAATGTGGAAGGGCATTATTTTTTCTTCCCCATTTTAGAAGATGGATGTTAAATCTAGTCATATGAGGAAATGCTAACATTAACCATAGAGATTTGCATTCAGAAGTGAAGTGTTAAAGTAGACAATAAAACCGAGAGTTGTTTAATTTGTTTGCATTTTTGCACAATGATATCATCAGATTGGTTTAATACTGAGAAGGAAATCACATCACAGATGAGAAAGGCCATCGTGTAATCAAAGATCACGCACGATGACCTTTCCCCCTTTAAGAATTCTAGTAAGGGTAATAAAGGGAAACATTATTCAACTTATTTAGATTTCGTGCATTTTTGAGTGGGGCGGGGATGGCTCAGTCGGTAGCGGGCCAGACTCGTAATCTGTAGTTTCCAGGTTCGAGTCCCAGCTGGGTCAGCGTTGAGATTTATCTCCGCAAAATTCCTCCACCTTGCCAACGGTCAGTAAGGGACACCGATGGGCTTGGAAAGGTCGCCGTCCGTCGGATGCGACGTTAATCCGTGGCCCCCTATACGGGAGAGCCATACCCTGTGCACGTTAAAAAACACGCTGCATGGCCTTGACGGGCGGCTACCATCTGTCTCCCAACAACTGTTCCAGTGGGTCCCGCAATCTTCTCTGAGCCTTCGGGGTCCATGTGACCTGGTCATTTAGCCCATGGTGTGCAAAAAAGTGCGGCTCAGAGGTCCCATCGTGTGCAAAAAAAGTGCGGCTCAGAGGTAAAACAACTCAACCCAACCCTTATCCCCCTAATTTCTTTATATTTTTCCTGCTCTATTTTGTTTTTTTGGATCCAACTTCCATTTTTATTCGAGCCTGTGCATAAGTATATTAGTGAAAAGTTGTGTTCAATTTTGTTCTTTATCAGTCTCAGAAAAATGGTTAACTACTAGTAGAAAGAGACTGATTATTAAATTATAAACTTGTTCCATATTCAGCAAAATTGGGAAACAAACGCTAAGTGAAACTAATCTGCCAATATATCTGTATCGGCAGGAATTGTTAGGCGCCGTTAACGTGGTGTAACTGGGTCTGAAACCCGCATCCTGCGGAGTCATTTTGTGCTGTCCTCAAGCAACTATGTACGAGGTTTTTATCACATTCATCATCACGGTGGCAAACTATGGTTTATTAACTTGACTGTGATGATCGACGCGGTGAACATTGTTACTTTCAGACGAAGATAAAGCCACTGCAAAATGAAATTTAGGTTTATGTTTTGAAATTGAAAACCTATCACGTTTATAATATTTGTAACAGTTGATTAAAATACGGACCATTATACGGACCATTATACGGACCATATATTGAGAAGTAACTAATTTGGGTACTATATGATTGCTTAAAGTATAATGCGACCCATCCTATATTGAAAAGATATTAATTTTTCCTCCCCCATATGATTTGAATTTGAGATCCCTGTGCTCTCAAAGTGACCACAAGTTAGAAAACGTAGTGACCACAAGTTAGAAAAGACTGCTAGAGTATATCTGGTAATGTTCAAGAAAGGTCCACTGACTTTCTTTTACAAAAAATGCGAAACCATGCCTCAAATTATGGGTAAACATAAAATAATAAATAATTATCACCTCAAACAGCTGCTTTCTATAGAGGTCTGACAGCAGCTTGTTAAATTATTCGCCATAGTAGAAGATCTGTGTGGAAGGCGAGACCTCAGCAGAAAGACAGCACAAACATCTATACTTTATCGGGGGCTCGAACCCAGGTCCGTTTCATCAGTAGCCAAGCACTCGGCTATGGACGGCTGAAATACACTTACTTTGTTTTATTTCAAACCTCTGACCTTTTTTTAATTTCATAACCACAGTTTTGTTGTCAGCGTTTAACTCTAACTATTCCACAATATTCGATATATTATTCATCAATGGTTATTATAAAAATTACCAAATGGTTAATAAAGATATTTTCACTTTAGAAATGAGCAGAGAAGGGATTCCCATACTTCTTATCAGTGGCGTATCCACGGTGGTTTATCTACATTAAAGTAAAAACATAAAGAAGAAAATTGCTAATCTGTATTTATATTTTAATTAGTTTATAGTGTTTAAACAAATTCTATAAGATAATTTTGGGGAGAGGGACAGCAAAATGAGCAAGACTTCGCAAAGAGATATCCAGTACAAAAAAAGGTTGGAAAACACTGCTATTAAAATTCAGAAATCTCAACTATGATTTTGATATATATATATATCAAAAATATATTTTTTGATATATATATATATATCAAAAAAGGTCTCAAGAAAAGTCAGTGGACCTTTCTTGAGACCTTTCTAGTTACAAAAGATTAAAATAAATAAATTAGGCAGATTAATGATATTTACGGAATAAATTGCACAAATATGTAATTATTACAGTACTCTTTTAAATACCACGTATTTCCAATATAGTATTACTGATTGTACATTGCTAGAGTACCCTAATTAATTTGTGTAAATATTAACAATATTCGTTTGCATTTCTCACACTTTTCAAAGGACTCGATAATTACTCGGAACCTTTCTAAAGTTCCCCTGGAACTACGGATTCAGTGGAAAATTCTATCGAAAAATACTGGTTAGTTATTTTTTACAAACACGACAGATAAAAACAACAACAAGAAAATCAATTACTTACTTCTAGCATCTCTGTAAGAATCTTCAACCAAATAGTCGAAAGGATTTTCTCCATATCCGTAATGGTACGTTTCAGGCCACGTTCCCAAATAAAGGACATTGATGCCGACACTCTCGAAAGTCTTGACGATTGTCTTGGAAACTTCGCGAAAGTTTCTGTCCTGGGTTGTTGAGTAGAGGAAAGCAACCTTCAGCCAGCCGAAAGACAAGAGTAAAGAAGCAACAGATTTGGAAATCTGGGTGTCTGGAGGTCTTGTTCTTGCGAATGTTGGGAACAGAGTTTTATCCGATGTTTCATGGTGAGCGCAAAACTGTAAAGAAGAAAATAAAAGCTGTAAATAGCATTAAATGAAACGGGTATTATTTATTAATAGTAAACAGGTTTGTAATTTAATCACCTCTAAATTTATGGTCAAAACCTGTTCTTCAAGAGTGTTTTGTGCACTTCTATTTTTTGGAGTCAAATATGTGTTCAGAATTACACTGTTTTATATACCTTTCTATTTGTGATTAAAAATGCGATTTTTAACATTTTCTTCAGTATTATGATTTTGAGGACAAAAATATTTTATGTACCTCCATTTCTGTGATCAAAAATGGTTGTCAATATTTTCTTGTGTATACACTTTTATTTTCGAATTCAAAAAATGTTTGTAAAGAGTCTCATAAGGGTTTAGAGCCATTCAGACAGGACCAGCCACGCCAGAGGGTTCGAGCCATCCAGATAAGCGCACAGGACCAGCCACGCCAGAGGATTCGAGCCATCCAGATAAGCGCACAGGACCAGCCACGCCAGAGGATTCAGAACCATCTAGCCAAGAGCACAAGACCAGCCATGCCAGAGGATTCGAGCCATCCAGATAAACGCACAGGACCAACCACGCCAGAGGGTTCAGAGACATCCAGATAAGCGCACAGAACCAGTCACGCCAGAGGATTCAGAGCTATCCAGAAAAGCGCACAGGACCACCCATGCCTGAAAATTCAGATCCATCCAGACAAGTCCACAGGACCAGTCACGCCAGAGGATTCAGGGCCATCTAGACAAGCTCACAGGTCCAGCCACGCCAGAGGATTCAGAGCCATTCAGACAAGCTCCCAGGACCAGCCACGCCAGAGGGTTCAGAGCCATCCAGAAAAGAGCAACGGACCAGACACGCCAGTCGGTTCATAGACATCCAGCCAAACGCACAGGAGCATACATGAACCACGACTTAACTACAGCAGCGCCAGACTACATATTGAATCGCGGCTTAACTATAGCTTTTTAACGAATGTCGGCTTTACAAAAGCCGTTGTTGTCACAATTACAAAAATCTGTACATTAGATACATTGTATGTAGAACTACAGCCGCGCCAGAGGGTTTAGAACTATCCAGACAAGCTCACAAGACCAGCCACGCCAAGGGGTTCAGAGCCATCCAGACAAGTGCATAGGACCAGCTACGTCCGCGGGTTCAAGATCTGCCAAGCATTTTTTTGAGCCAGCCTTAATTCATATTCATTGTTAGTATACATCAATGGTTACTTTGTAGTTATATTTTTTATCCACAGACCATCATTGATTTGCGAATATTTAATCGCCGTTAAATCTCATGACCATGACGAGTACAGAGGAAAAATTCTGGGAATGTTTGCTGTTTGAATTATAATAATAACAATTAAAAGTAAGAAAATAAAACGAATGTCTTATTTCAAATAAGTTAAATCTCCAGTGTATTTAAATTTTAGCATTGGTTACTTTTGTTTATCATTAATAATTAATAAGCAATTGTAATTAACAAAATAAGACAGTATTAAACGCAAATGGTATTGATTAAGTCATAAAAATTAAACCTCTGTGATTTGAACTAATAGAAATAACGGATATATATTAATATTAATAATGTATTTTCTGTAAATTAATAGTAAAAAATAATTTTATTTTGCGATTTCATAACACGGAAGATGTGTCCACAAAAATTATTCTTTGCTACATCATAAATTTAGATTAAATATAACAGTATATGTTTATAATAATAGGTTCGAAAAGCGAAACAATTAATCTTCCCCGGTGTAAGGTTATATGTTGCCTACATGCCGTTTTAAGGGAGGGCGGGCTCAGGCGGTAGTGCGTCAGTCTCGTAATCTGCAGTTCTCAGGTTCGAGTCCCAACTGTGCCAATGTTGAGTTTTATCTCTGCTAACTCCCACCTGCTTTCGGTAAGAAAGGGGATACCGATGGGCTTGGAAGGGCTGCCATCCTTCGGATGGAACTTTAAGCCGTGGCGCGCAATATGCGAAAGAGAGCCGTACACTGTCACATTAAAGAACACGCTGGGTGGCCTTAACGAGAGGCTACCATTTGTCTCTATCAGTTGCCCTGTGGATCCCCTTCTCCCAAACTTTTCTGAATTCTCACTAATTGGACATTAGATCCATTGTATGCAAACATGAGTGCAGCTCAGAAGTAAAACTATCCAACCTATGTTGTTTTTAAAATTTTTATTATTCAAAAAAATTCACACTTCAATCAAAGCATGTTTATTTTACAATTGCGTTTTAAAAACTCTCTCACTTCGTCGCACAATCAAAAAGGGCGGGGGGTGGCTCAGTCGGTAGCACACCAGGCTCGTAATCTGCAGTTCCCAGGTTCGAGTCCCAGCTGGGTGAGCGTTGAGATTTATCTCTGCAAAATTCTTCGTCCTGCCCACGGTCAGTAGTGGACACTGATGGGCTTGGAAAGGCCGCCGTCCGTGAGATGAGACGTAAAGCCGTGGCCCCGTGTGCGGGAGAGCTATACCCTGTACACGTTAAAGAGCACGCTGGATGGCCTTGATGGGAGGCTCCCATCTGTCTCCCAACAGCTGTTCCAGTGGGTCTCCTCCCGCAACCTTCTCTGAGTCTTCGGGGTCCTTGTGACCTGGCCATTTAGACCATGGTGTGCAAAAAAGTGCCGCTCAGAGGTAAAACAATCAGAAGAGAAATTATTAGAAATATTTCCTTTGTTGATACGTAAACGATGACATAAGAATTTTAATAGATTATCCATTAAGATTAAAGATTTTGGTTAAGATTAAAGTTCGTTCTGGTACAGAATCAGTTTGTGGCATTAATAGCATATAGAAACAAAAAACGTAATCATGAAAATGATTCCATTTTCGAGGCGAATTTAATACAAAATAAAATGGCAAATGGCTAATAACAAAAACCGGGAGATTTCGTTGCTTGTGCCGAAAGAAAATTTTCCTGAAATGTCAAAGAAACAGAAAGGAAACTGACTTTGTATGTCAAACGCAGATGGGGAAATTTGATTTACTAGGGGTAATTTATTACATTTTTTTATATTTCCTTTTTTATTTCTGCACACTCATGTTTGCACTAAGCAAATCTACCTGTGCAATTGTACACCGGGCTTATGGACCAGAGTGAAATTGACTGTTAATAAAGAGAATGTGGTCAACTTATTAATGTGATGAAAATAGATCTGGTCAGAGATGGGTATTTGGTAACGTATTTGACTACAGTAGTTCTCTGAGGTCATCAGACGTGTCCTATTCGCCATAGATAGATGGTGTCACTAGTATCTGCCATTAGAGGGAAATGTTTTCGCTTTCTGCCTTTGAGTATTTGCTGACCAGGGCAAAACGTTGATAAGAGCACTGACATGTTAACCGTAGGTAGTGGGTTCAGACCCTACTCCTGCAAACCTTAATTTTCTGAACTAATTCTTCACGTTTCCAAAGCCAAAAAATGCCTCACATCGACATCACCTCTCGTCCACTCTTCTCACATTTATATTAGTAGTAATCTGCCATCTCATGAGTTACTTATTTATGTACTGTATGTTGTAATCCACAAGTCTGCTAGTATTTGAGTTTCAGTTTTAGGTTATAAAATATTTATCTTTGTTTTCTATTTGTAGAAGACATTCGTTAAAATACGTTGTTTACTCTTTTGATCATCATCATAATCATTATTATTTTTATTTATTAAAGTATGTTATAATTACCTTTTTAATACCATTTTATGTCCAATTTATTTTTTGTCTTTTATGTTGCGATCTCAAATATTATAGAAAGAATATTATTTATGATAAGCTACAGATTTGTGCCTTAGTTATCAATATTGAAAAGTTTTTTTGATATTTTTGTATATTAATATACAGGGCCGGATCCAAGGATATAGCTCCCCCCCCCACACACACACACTTGAGAATGCTAGTAATATAACGGATGCAAAAAATGATAAAATGTTTGCATGTTTCACGAATTTTTTAAGACCTCTAAACCGCAGGAAAAAATGCCATACTGCAATGAAAATCTAATCTCTTGTCTATTTACTTGTCTATTTTACTTTTTCCCAGTTCGTTTGAGTTACTTGCCCTACCCGTATATTTTTATAGATACGGGGCTTCCAAATATATTGCTATACGCTGGACGTTCTTCTCAGTCGGTAGCTCGACGGGCTCATAATCTACAGTTCTCAGTCCGAATCCTAATTGTGCCAGTGTAGAGATTTATCTCCGCTAACCCGATGAGACTGGCGAGAAAAAGAACACTGATGAGCTCGAAGGGACAATCGTCCTTCGGATGGAATATTAAGCTGTGGCTCCGTGTCCAGGAGAGACCATACCCTGTGCACATTAAGGAACAATCTGGGTGGTCTTAACGAGAGGCTCCCATTATTTTGCTAACAGTGGGATCTTTCCCCAATCTTCACTGAGACTCTGGAATCTTGGGTATATGGCTAGTGTGGTATACAGGGTGATTCAAAACTTTTCGTTCAAATTTCGTGGGGAGGTAGGGAATACGTCAGGAAACCGATTTCACATAGGAAAGTATGTCCGCAAACGTCATCTACATGAACAAAATGGACAAGTAAAGTGAACACAAGGAAACAGTACAGTTAAGTGGCAACGAATGTGACTTTTATTCCAACAAGGTAAAGTACAGGTTCACAGTAGGTGTTCAAAATTGCGACCATTTACACGGACACAGTATTCACAGCGCCGTTGCATTGACCGCCGAACATTTTCAAAAATGCCTGGCATATCACGGACAATGCCTGCGGCGACCACTATTCGTGCAACAAGGTCCATTTCACTGTCGATGGGGGTCTCGTACACATGGTATTTCATGGCCCCCCACAAAAAGAAATCCATGGGCGATAAATTGATAAATAAATAATAATAAGTGGTCGGGCGAGCTGTACACTGGTTGGGTACACACAGCGCCCTCTACATACGCATGCGTACATTTGCGGACATACTTTCCTATGTGAAATCGGTTTCCTGACGTATTCCCTACCACCCCACGAAATTTGAACGATAAATTTTGAATCACCCTGTATAGTTGGGTATATGGCTAGTAGATTAGGCCACTGTGCGCACAAAAATTCCGCTCAGATGTAAAACAACTTAAGCTATTAATGCGACAGGAAGAATCAGATTTTATGTTTGCAGAAAAGCAGTGCGTAACGTGCCAGGCTCGTAACCTGCAATTATCAGGTTCGGGTTCCAGCTGGGCAAGGGTAGAGATTATTCTCTGCCAAACTCCCCGCCCTGCCTACAGTGAATAGGGGTCACTGTTGGGTTTGAAAAGGCCGCCGTCCGTCGGATGGGACGTTAAGCCGTGGTTCCGTATGTGGGAGAGACACACCCGCGCACGTTAAAGAACACGCTGGATGGCCTTGACGGGAGACTGACACCCTTTTCCCAACAGCTGTCCAGTGGGTCCTCTCACCCAACCATCCACAAAACTACGAGAGCTTGGAACTTGGACATCTGTCGCAAATAACTGATATTTAAGTAGTGAATAAAAATTGTTTTAAAAAATTAAAAGAGCTCGAATTTACCCTTAAAAATGGTAGACTTTCGACACATTCATAAACAGACTTGCAGTAAAAATTCGACCATAATGCTACCTAACCATATTGGTAATAAATCATCGGCACGGTTCAAATTTCGAAAGTTTCATAATCAGAGATATGAATGAACTAATTGATTTCGATAATATTAAACTAATGTAGACGATAGGTACTCTCCCAGCTGCTCTGCAGCCTTAATGTCAGCGTTCTGATAGATATCAACCAGCACAAAAGGCTCAAAATTCGAAAGTATCGAAATTAGAGATATGAATAAACAGAAGATTCCGATAATATAAAGTAATGCAGACGATAGGTATTCTCTCAGCTGATACGCAGCCTCAATGTCAGCATTCCGATAGGCCTCAATGTCAGCATTCCGATAGGCCTCAACCAGCACACGAAGGTGGCTTTTGGTGTCATCCATATGATGTAGTATTGTCCTGTATAGTGGAACGTCGGATAGCATAATTCAATCGTATTTAAACACACACACGTATATAGTATGTTACATCAAATAACCGGACACTTCCACGTTATGTGAATGGAAAGCCATAATCAAAGCTCTTTAAAGTTTGAAAATGTGCTTTTAACGAAAATGCCACTAGAGATTAATTGAAGATCTGACTTAAATCTCTCTAAATCTCAATTTTCAACAATATTCGCTAAATATTAAAAAAGTTATTGTAGCTCGAAAACTTAACAGCAGACGCCTTTATTACACTCTTTCTAAATGTTTTATTCCCGAATTAACGAAAACCGAAAAAATCGTTACAGAAACTTCAAACATTACATTTATGTCACTGAATGATTTATTATAAGAGTTGCATTTTTTGCTTTGAAGTAAATTTTCATGAGTAGTAAAAGTGACAGTTAAATGTTTCAGGTTCCATAAATCTTTAAATATTAATCGAATATTGCGGAAAATAGACATTTCGAGAGATTTGAGTGAGATCTTTATCTCCATTAATATTTTTTCATGAAAACTAATTAAAGTTCGGCAGCTTTGAATGTGGCTTTCCATTTGCATAACATGGAAATGCCAGGTTACTTTTTTTGCAACATAGTGTATATGCTTTAACATTTTGTAATTGCATCTAGATGATAGAAAAGAACAACTGGAGCAATGAGTGCCTACATCGCTTCATCACTACATCACTTCACACGATTCAAGAGCTGCTGACGTCACTACCAACCAAATCGTTAGATACATAGCAATGAACTCAGATACCGCTTTGAAATCTGAGTTGCTGCACGTACAATATGTACCCGTCATCCCCGCGTGAAAACAACGGCATCACTCAGCCGCGCTGCGTTGAAATGTTCCTCTCGTCACATCTCTTTACGAAGATAGAGAGAAAAAGCACGGAACACGCAATCGATTTCAACATCCCATCTGTGCAGAGACTTTGTCGTTCGAAGTCTGGGAAATCAATTCTTTTACCATCTGCTGACCTTGTCCCGCAATGTTATAAGATTTTCGAATAACAACAAAGAGGTCCGCGACAAGCCGGAAACAAAACTGTGCAGGATGATGTCGAAAGAGATTGAAAAAAATTTATTTTTGTTTCTTTATTTACATTTTTTTGCCTCCTTTGATGTTGAAGGACACCAGAAAGTTGCATTTACGTTTTTCCGGAAAATTTCATAAAAAGCGTTCTGATGGAACGAATATTCTTTTATAAGTAAGCGGGAAAAAGGCGAAATCTACTTGTTTGGGAACAACGTGTGCTTAGATGTTTTGTGTATACTATATGTGTGTGTGTATATACCGCCGTCCTATGGCCGAGTGGTTAGCGCGCTTGGCTACGAATCTAAGGGACCTGGGTTCGAGCCCGGGTAAGGCAAGGATGTATGTGTTGTTTTTCTGCTGAGGTCCTGCCATCCTCACAGACTTTCTACTATGGCATAAAAACTGACAGGTTCCTGTCAGACCTCTGTGGCAAGCAGTTGCTTGAGGGGGTATTTATTTTATATACCAGGTGATCCAAAAGTAACAGAAAAAGTATAAATGCAATAATTCGAAAAGTATAGACAGTAGCACGATGCGGTTTTTATAGAAATGCGCAGAAAGATATGGGATTTTTTTTAGTAACGAAAAATTTTATTGCCAGAATAGTTACACGTGTCACCGACAGGTGGCGCTGTAGCGGTCCCGGAGCTGTTGCCTGTCGCTATTTAAACCGATCCGCCGGCCGCCGCTCTTCAAACGGTGCGAGACTGCGAACATTGATCAATCTGACTTTGCCGTGAGGTACGTAAATTTCAGATGTAGTGAATACTGAAGTTAAACTTTCAGCATTTAACGTTTATTACCAAAGTTAAACGTTCTGCCAAGGTGAGACATGTTATCGTTACGAAATAAAGCACTTTTAATTAAACTGTATTATCAGAACTCCGAATGTGCAAATGCGGCTTTGCGCAGCTATCGTTCGATGCGGGGTATTAGAAGTGGAAAGGGACCGATGTCTTGTTCCTCACTGATAGCTATGATGAAAAGGTTTGAGGGTTGGATTGGGTTGTTTTACCTCTGAGCGGCACTTTTTTGCACACCATGGGCTAAATGGCCAGGTCACATGGACCCCAAAGGCTCAGAGAAGGTTGGGGGAGGGGACCCACTGGAACAGCTGTTGGGAGACAGATAGTAGCCTCCCATCAAGGCCATCCAGCGTGTTCTTTAACGTGCACAGGGTATGGCTCTCCCGCACACGTGGCCACGGCTTAACGTCCCATCCGATGGACGGCGGCCTTTCCTAGCCCATCGGTGTCCCCTACTGACCGTGGGCAGGGCGGGGAATTTTGCGGAGATAAATCTCAACGCTGACCCAGCTTGGACTCGAACCTGGGAACTACAGATTACGAGCCTGGCGCGCTACCGACTAAGCCACCCCCGCCCCAAAGGTTTGAGGACATTGACAGTTTGGAAGCACGTACAAGAAGTGGGAGACCCAAAAAAACTATTGCATTATGCACGAGGTCGAACACGAGGCCGACACGCAATCGACAGCTTCCGCGCGTGAAATTTCAAGACGAACTGGCATTTCGTACGGGACTGTGTGGCGATCACTCAGGATCATCCTCAAGAGGCATCCTTACAAAATGCAACACGTACAGGAACTGAAACCAACCGATTTCGAGAGACGTCATGAATTTGCAAATTGGGCTTTTCAACAGATGGAAAACAATGCGGACTCGCTGTCAAACGTCCAGTGGACTGACGAGGTGCACTTTTCGCTTAATGGAAGTGTAAATGCACACAACTGCTGCATCTGGGCGAGAGAGAACCCACACGCGATTGTGGAAACACCTTTGTATCAGCCAAAGGTGACAGCGTGGTGTGGAATCACTGCGTCATTCATTTTTTCTTTGAGGAAGTCCACAGCGGTACATTTCGAACTGTTACTGTCACAGGCGAGAGTTATGCAGCGCTTTTAAGAGACAGAATCATTCCCTCCTTGCAAGAGAGCGAAGTGCTCCATAGTGTAACATTCATGCAGGATGGAGCACCTCCGCACATCACAGGTTCTGTCCAGCACCTTCTGCGATCGACATTTGGCGATGACCGTGTCCTCAGTCGCTCTTTCCCTCACGAATGGCCACCAAGGTCTCCAGACCTTACACCTTGTGACTTTTGGTTATGGGGCTACTTGAAGTCACAGGTGTACAGAGGTCAGCCGACGTCATTGGCCATATTGAAAGAAGCTATTCGCCATCATGTGACAAGAATTACAGCTAAAACCCTCTTCGATGCTGTGCAGAGTGTCGTGCCACGTCTGACGACCATTCTCATGAATGACGGCCGTCACAATGAACATTTGTAATCCTAGCTGCGTTGCGAACTGTGCTGAGCCACTATACAAACTACTGACACAATTGAAGCGCCACCTGTCGGTGGCAAATGTAACTATTCTGGCAATAAAATGTTTCGTTATTTAAAAAAATCCCATGTCTTTGTGTGCATTACTGTGAAAACCGCATCGTGCTACTGTCTATACTTTTCGAGTTATTGCATTTTTACTTTTTCTGTTACTTTTGGATCACCCAGTATATATACACTGGATGCACACTAAATTATGCCCACTTCCCTCCATGTTATATAAGTGGAAGTTAACTTCGAAGCTCTATAACTTCTAAACTAAGAGTTTTATGAGAAAATGTAACAGAAGATAAATTAAAGATCTCAATTAAATCTATTTAAATCTCGATTTTCAATAATGTTCGCTTTAAACGTAAAGAGTTGTGGACTTTGAATATTTAACATCAACAATGCAAGTCTTAGGAAAATTGAAAAATATCGAAACATTATTTGCATTAACTTTTCAAATATAATAAAATTAAATAAATAAATACACCCTCAAGCAGCTGCTTGCCACAGAGGTCTACATCTGTTATATTAAATGATATGAAATCATGTACTATTTATTCAAATTACAATTAAGTTTTGAATAAAATTCGAACGTTATGCATTGCTGTTGTTAAATATTCAAAAACTAATTAATATATTCAACTCTTTAAATACTAAGGGAATATTGTTGAAAATCGAGATTTAGATAGATCTGATTGAAATCTTTAATTTATCTTTCATTACATTTCCTCATAAAACGTTTAGTTTTTGAAGTTATAATAGAGCTTCCAAATATCAAATGCTATTTCTCAGCGCTCCAATATCAAGTGCCATTTTCGAGCCCTCTCCCACCAAACGTTATGAACTGCTACAGTACTACTAATATTTCCTTGATAATGATCAATGAAAATATTTCTCTTGTAATTCCATAAACCACAGAATAAGATCAGTCTCATTCATTTATAGCCACACCGCGTATTTCATTCGTAACACTCTGGTAGCTCGCCAGATTAGCAATCTGCATTTCTCAGGCTCTAGTCCCACCTGTGCCAACGCTGAGATTTATCTGCGCTCAAAAAAAGTCAAAAAAGGGACACAGATGGGTTTGGAAAGATCGCTGTCAGTCGGATGGGGTGTTAGGCCGTGGTGTGTTCAGGAGAGAGTCATATCTTGTGCACGTTAAAGAACATGTAGGATGGCCTTAATGGGAGACTTCCATCTGTCTCCTAACAGCTGTCTAGTGGATGTCTCTAATCCCCTGACTATTTAGCCCACAGTGTGAAAAAGCGCCGCTCAGAGGAAAAACAACCCAACCCGTAACAATACGTAAAGCGCAAAAAAAATACTTGATTTTATGGCACTAATTCTGTTTCTGTGAACTCACTAAAATATGAAATATTCTAAAACTCTAAAGATGAGTCTATTAGAATACGAATGAATCAATAAGGGTTCAGTGGTTTTACCTTTGAGTGGTACCCTTCTGTACACAATGCTCTAAATGGCAAGGCCACAAAGTCTCCGAAGGCTCAGAGAAAGTTGGAGAAAGGGGATCCACTGGACAGCTGTTAGGAGTAAGATGATAGCCTCTTATCAACCCATCCAGCTTGTTCTTTACCGTGCACAGGATACGGCTCTCAGGTACAGGGCGCAATGGCTTAATTTCCCGCCAGACGTAGGCAGTCTTTTCAAGCTCATCGATGTCCACTATTGAACGAGGGCAGGACGGGGAGTTTTGCAGAGAAAAATCTCAACTCTTGCCCAAGCGCGACTCGAACCTGGAAACCACAGATTACGAGCCTGGAGCCCTATCGACTGAGTCCCCCTCCCTGTTAAGGACATCCAGCCTATTTTTGACGTGCACAAGATATGGCTCTTCTGCCCAGAAAACCAAGTTCCTAACGTTGCAAGTGATGACAGCGGCCTTTCGAAGCACATCGACGTAACTTATCTGACCGAGGGCAGGGTGGGGATTAACGGAGATAAATCTCAACAGTGCAGACTTTGGACCTCTATCTGCAGTCGCATTTTTTCTGTAAAAACTACTCTCAAAGCAACTGCTTGCCACAGCTTCCTGACAGGAATTTATCAGTGTAACGTGTAATAAAGAAGGTATGTGAGGAAGGCTAGACATCAATAATGAGCGAATACAAGGCACTTTTTCTGGGGTATATAACTTTTTTTCCTGCTCCCATTTTGGCAAAAGTTTCTATTATTTCCTCCAATATGTTTTGCAATTCCATTTCCAATGGATATTATTGATAGTTAAATTAACTGTTCTTCCCCCTTGCACTTCTGAAATAATCCATTTTAATCAGCTTATAAACTTATAGCAAGTTTTTGATCCGCTGACAAACTCGATAAAAACTTGGCCACCTATAGAAATGGTTTAAGAAGTTATTGCACTTTGAGTCCAACGCCTTATTGGCATAAGGAGGGAGTTGGCTCAGTCAGTAGCACACTAGGCTCGTAATCTGGTGTTCGAATCCCAAATGTGCTAATATTTAGATTTATCTCCGCTAAACCCCACCCAGTGTTCAGTCAGAAAGAGGACGCAGATGAGTTTGTAAACCCACCGTCCGTCGGATGAGACGTTAAGCCGTGTACAGAGGAGCAATACCCTGTGAATTTCAAATAACACGCTGGATGGCCTTGACGGCAGAATTCAATCTGTCTCCTAACAACTTTCCAGGGGATACGTTCTCTGAGTCCTTGTGACCTGGCCATTTAAGCCATTATGCCACAAAAGTGCCCCTCAGAAATATAACAATCCAACTTTTATTGCCAATCTGAATATGATCCTTTTAAAATGTTCACTTCGTAGGAAACAAAATAATTTTAGTCATTTGTCACAGATTCAAGGTCGGAAATAGAGATGACATACTTTGTGATAACTTTTTAGTATCGTAGCACATTTCAGTCTTTTATGTCACAACATCTACACTTCCACTGCGTAACAAGAAATATACTTTCTTCGGAAATTCGCTTCTTTTTATGATACTTTGAAAAAAGTATAAGTGAAATAAAATGTTTCTGCCCACCCAGCAGAACGCTCTACATTCCAAAGATCAATATGTCGATAACGTAGCAGGAAAGTAGGTTGAAACGTTTCGGAAATGTAAATATATAAATAGATACAACATAAAATTCTGTGGAATAGGAAACGTTGTTTCTGATATCAATCACATAAATGAACATATTTTTATTTTTTAGACAGCAAGACTTAGGATGATTAGACTGATATAGCTGGTCGCAATAATCTTAGGAGATGACTAGGAAACTTTTTATCAACTCTAAACATGCATATCCTTGAGATGTCAGAAATTCTAGGACAGCAATGAGATTTACGAATGGCATTGTTACCTTGTCGGCATAACTGAATTTATTTTCTACAGGACGAAACATTTGAATAATACTCGCGTATGCAAAAGAATGATTCTGGAAAGAAGATTTTGGAAGTGAAAATGGTGTTGTTATGTTTTTTAATTTGCGGTAGGAGAGTGGTGAAATTTGATATTTTGGTTTCCAAATTTATTAATAGATCGGACTGGTTTTGAAAAGTTGAAGACGAGAATAAATTTCGGGATATCTTCCAAATTTATAGAAGAATTAACATGAATATCGAAAAAGCATTTGAACTGCTGATCACACTATTCTACTAAATAAATTGTTTAAAAATGGCAATAGTGATCTGTCATTAAAGTCGTTTCGGAGAGACATATAGTAATAATAAAATTTATATTTAGTTGTTCCTCAAGCAAGGACGTACCCACGATGGGGGCCCCCTCGTAGTCGTCTTTCCCCAAGAATCTGATCATCATATACGAAATCGCAAACCTGTCTACTTGCTTTGATATACAAAACGGTTTTGACCCTGTGTAATTTATTTTAGCCCCATATTTTATGTCCGACCCTAAAAATGGATTAAAAAAAACACTAAAATCCTATTCCACATAGAATACCATTTTAACCTTGCCTGTTCGTGGGAATATCTTAATAATTTAGAAACGTTACTAAGGTCTTATCTGAAATTAAATTATCGGACCCTCCCCAAACTAAATCCTGTCCTGGCTATGCCCAAGGATCAGTTTTGGGACCAATCTCGTTTTTGGTATATATAAATGTTATTTTTTTAATTCAATCATGGTCTTTGACAGCTTTTGCTGATGATGTTGCATATCTTATATGTTTAAAAATTTAAAAGTTTAAAGAGACAAAGTAAATCTGGAGATGAGTTATGGCTGCGAATGAAACAAACAACTTCTGGCTCAGGCACAGAATAATTTAAATTTCAAATGTTTCTCGGAAATGCGAAAAGAACTTATATATTAACTCTTTCTGATTGTAATATCAACCTTTAAATCAGTCTTTAGCAATTAAAAATAAGCTGCACGAGACGTTTAATTATTTTTTACGTATTCTCTATTTTTTATCAGTGATTTCTTCTTGGCATTTATAATGGGATAGTCAAAGAACTTTCAGTTTCTACTAGTGTTTCGAATATTTTTCGCTCCAAAAGAGCATTAAAATTTTAATTTTTTTCATAATATGTTCTGTAATACGAAAGAGAAGAAAGAGAAGTTTAGTGACATGCATTTATCTACATATCTTTTTTTATGGTACGTCAGACACCTTTTTTCCCCAAATCGGGGTCATAAAATTGATCCCTAACTCATATCTGCTAAATATATAAACCGATATTTTATATCTGTGCAGCCCCGAAAACATAATGTTACTCTTTCTGCATCCTTATAGTCTGAATCTGAAATAAAAAAAAAAATAAATTTTTGAACTTAATTCATCTGCTACATGTACCGTAAAAACATACACACAAAAAGAAAACCCATTACAAACTTCATCAGAAGATGATATAGAGCGTCGAGTTCACAGAGAACGTTCGGGTCATGGAGAGCGATTAGAAGCAGCTTGGCGAGATCTATTTTGGGTACGGCAGAGTTACACTTATTAATGCTGAAGAACGCCGCCAAACATCCTCATGTGTAGAACGTTCTTGTAAATGACACATGACCGAATTTTTTTCTCCTCCTTCCCTGTCTTAATTCTTTTTTCTCTCTCTACAACGCCGACTAGTTAGCAAAATTCGTCTGTGAGTGAGGCCCTGTATCCGCCCTTCCATCTTTCCTCAGGATTCACTCCGCTCTTTCTGTCATTCCACTCTCCCCCCACCCACATCCTTTCCCTGCTTGCCGAGCCTGGGCACGGTGTCTGCGGTGGCAGTGCTTCCTCAGCTTGATCATTATCGCGTGCCTCGAGTTCTCTTCCTACCCAGGATGAGGATCTCAACTATTCTTCTGCTAAGGAGGACAGTTGTTCTTTGACGCTTTATCTCGTGCCAGACATCAACTCGCTCTTGTATAATGTCTTCATTTCCGGACAGACATTAGCTACGAGACGGCAAAAAAAAGAGGTGACAAATACGATGCCTGGTTTCGAAATGATGTAAGCCAATTATCTCTAGTCTTCCATGTGTACTGGGCGGGGGTGGCTCAGTCGGTAACGCTTCAGGCTCGTAATCTGTGGTTTCAGTCACCTCTGGTCAAGCGTTGAGATTTATTTCCGCAAAACTCCCCGCCCTCAGTTGGTAGGAGACACCCATGGGATTTAAAAGGCCACTGTCCGTCGGATGGATCGTTAAACCGTGGCCCTTGTGCAGGAAGCCATATCCTGTGCAAGTTAAATAACATGCTAGAAGGCCTTGACGGGAGGTCAACAGTTGTTCCAGTGGATCTCTTGCCCCCAACCTTCTCAGAGCCGTCGGGATCCTTGTGGTCTGTCCATTGTGTGCAAAAAAGTGCCACTAGATAAAACAACCCAACCGTTGTGTATTAGAGCCAACGGAGGATTTTGATGTGCGCAAAACATATTGGCCTTTCCCCGACTTCACTTTATCCATTATAAAATTTTACATTTTAATATATTTTTGCAGTACAGATAACTCCTATTTTCAGGAGAGACTCGGTTAACGGCGATATTTTCTTGATTTGATTTTACTTTTCGGCCAAAATATGACACTTATTGAAAATATATTTTCTGGCAATTTTTAATATATTTAACATATATTAAAAATTTATTGAAAAATATGTTTTCTGGTCATTAACATCATTTGTTTCGTTTTTCCATTTTTGTCACCATACTATAAATTTTATGCTATGTCTACAGAGTCATCCTCAAAAAGTGATAATTGCCCCTAAAAATCCCCCGAAATAAAACAAAGAGTATGTATATATTAATTTTATTTAAAAAAAAATCCACACCATAAAAAAACATTAATAAAGTTACTTTTAATTTGTCAACCGTTCACACTATTACAGGAACCATTTAAAAATAAAATAATTTTTAATTAAAAATATTATTTGTGATTAATTCCTCAATCACATGAACAATAATAAGAGACAGCGATATCGATCGATTTTTATTTGGTATAAAAATACAGGACTTTTGAAGGTCAGAACAAATAATATATGAGAAACACTTTCTTCTGAAATCGCAATGCCGTAAAATACAGTGTTTCCCCGAAAATAAGACCGGGTCTAATATTAATTTTTGCTCCAAAAGCCGCATTAGGGCTTATTTTCAGAGGATGTGTTATTTTACCTCTCGTCCAAAAGCGCCCGCTTGGTTATTTATAAATACTTAATTATAATTTATATTATTATTTATTTTAAGCATTAATGTCAATAATATTATTTATTTATATTTAATTACATATTAATATTATTATTTTATAATTGAATACGTCCGTCGTGTGTTGCAACGGACGTACTAAATGCGTCCGTCTGGCTGACGATCTTAACTGGGGCTTAGTTTTGGGGTAGGGCTTATATTACGAGCATCCTGAAAAATCATGCTGGGGCTTATTTTCCGGCTAGGTCTTATTTTCGGGGAAATACGGTATGACTGTCCTTTAAAACATTGAAAGAATGGTCATCGTAGTTATATTAGATGTTTTAGTTTAACAAAATTAATTAAAACTCACACTTTTCATTAAAACGTTAAAAAATACTTAAATAATTACATAAATGTATACACAGGGAGGGAGGATGGAAAGCATTACCAAGGGTGGTCTGCTGCTCAGCAGACATGCTAGTGATGCTCTTCTAGGATACGAGTGCATTAATGAAAGGTTTCTTACAGCAAAATTTCAGACAAGCGTTAAAGACTTGAATGTTATCTGCTGTTATGCCCCCACTGAGGATGACGATGAGAAGGATAGGTTTTATGGACAACTTCAGGATATTTTGAATTCTGTCAAGAAAGGAGATATTACCCTTGTACTTGGTGACTTCAATGCCAAAGTTGGTACTGACTCTGACCTTTGGGGAGGAGTAATAGGCCCTTTTGGTATTGGTAGCTGCAATGGCAATGGGCAACGTCTCCTACAGGTAAGTAAACTCAATGGATTCAGAATAACTAACACTTATTACAAACACCACGACATACATAAGTACACATGGGTTTCACCTGATGGGCTGCATAAGAATATGATTGATTATATATTAATTAACAGCAAATGGGCTAGTTCTGTTAGGAATACCAGGTCTTATAGGGGAGCTGAAATTGGATCAGACCATTACCTTGTTAAAAGTGTCTTGCAACTTAAACTTAAAAAGTGTTGTGTTAGGGTTAAAAAATTTACTTTTAATACTGAAGCTCTGAAAGACCCAGTTACAGTCAAAGCTTACCATGATAGGTTACTTACCAATTATGACAGTCATGGTTTGTTTACTACTGAAGTTGAGGAAGAATGGGATCATTTTAAACAGGCTTTTTTGGACACTAACAGTACTCTTTTCGGAAAAAAGGAGCAGAAGAGGCAAAATTATCTGAGTGATAAGGCACTTGAGCTTATTCCGGAAAGAAAGAACTGCAGGAATGTCCTTAATCAATACCCTACTAGTCGTAATAGAAAGCATTACAGAGAACTTAATAAACGTGTAAAGGATCAGTTTGCTCCTGATAAGAATCTTTGGCTTGATGGCTTGGCTGACAAAGCTGAGGAAGCAGTTAGGCAGCACAACAGCAGAGAGGTGTACCAGAGAGTTAATATTTTATGTGGTAGAAAACGGACAAGCATACAAGGATTGAAGGATAATCAAAAGGTTATAGAAGGGGAGGATTCTGTCATAGCTAGGTGGGCTGAGCATTCAGTGATCTTTTAAACAATGTGGTTAGTTCTTACTCCCATTGTTTGTAATGATGATAGATGCATTGATGGCTTTCATGTTGGCCCTATAACACAATCTGAAGTTATTTTGGCTATTTCTAAACTTAAACTTCATAAATCCCCAGGTGTAGATGAAATTACTACAGAAATGTTTAGAGCTGGAAATGTTTCGGTTACCACTTGGATGACTGAAATTTTGAATATCTTTTATGATAAAGGCATGGTTCCTAAAGATTTTACCAGAGCTATTGTTATCCTTATTTTCAAAAAAGGTGATCGCAGTTCTTGTGATAACTATAGGGGTATCAGCCTACTCTCTGTTCCAGGTAAAGTTTTTCCATTATTTTGCTTAATAGAATTAAGAATCTGGTTGACAGTCAATTGCGTGATGAGCAATGTGGATTCAGAAGTGGTAGGGGATGTGTGGATCAGATATTTTCACTTAGGTAGATTCTTGAGAAATGTTTAGAGTTTCAGAGTGCTAGCTTTGTTGATTTCAAAAAGGCTTTCGACTCTGTTGATCGTCATAATTTGTGGTTGATTGTGAAATCATATGGTATACCAGACAAGTTAGTTAACATAATGAAAGCTGTCTATAATAACACTGAGTCGTGTGTGAGAGTTGGTAAGGCTTGTAGCAATTGGTTTAGCATTGCTTCTGGTGTTCAACAAGGGTGCATTTGTCTTCTTTTCTCTTTAGCTTGGTTATTGATTACGTTATGCGAAATTCACTTCAAGGGAAAGATTTTGGCCTTAAATGGACTGGAGATACGAAAATTTCTGATTTAGATTATGCTGATGATTTAGCCCTTTTGGCAAATGATGTTGATGAGATGAACTCTTTCATTCGAGCTGTTGATGAAACTGGTTGTAGTGTAGGATTGGTTATAAACAGAGAGAAAACTAAAGTGATGAAAATTGGTCAGGCAGGCTGTGATTCAGTTAATCTGAATGGTTGCAGTCTTGAGCAGGTGTCACATTTTAATTACCTTGGTAGCTAAGTAACAGATACTG
The DNA here is from genome assembly GCA_038380435.1 of Ryuthela nishihirai. Taxonomy (NCBI): domain Eukaryota; kingdom Metazoa; phylum Arthropoda; class Arachnida; order Araneae; family Heptathelidae; genus Ryuthela; species Ryuthela nishihirai. Next base: position 37,821,235 of record JAWZYU010000018.1, on the reverse strand, counting down.
GTGATATGTGGCCTGAGATTAACAGACGAATAGGGATTGGTTCCGGGACTTTTAAGAATCTATGGAGATTGTGGAGAAATAGGCGTATACACCTAAAGACTAAATTTAGACTGTGTAATAGTTTGGTTCTTTCTAGGGTTAATTATGGTAGTAAAATTTGGACGCTGTGTAAATAAGATAACAGGAAACTAGATGCTTTTGATTCTAGATGCTTACATAGTATCTAGGGTATTAGGTGGTTTAACTTTAGAACTAGTGGTGAGGTTAAGCAAAGGAGTCTGCAACCTCCTTTAAGCAGCATATTGTGAAGAGAGAGACTCCGCTGGTTTGGCGTATGGATAACTATAGATTAGCGAATAGGGTTATGAACAGTATGCCTAGAGGCCTCAGAAGGAGGGGGAGACCTAGGATGCGGTGGGCAGACAATGACAAACAGGACCTTGTTAGAATTGGTGTGCAGTGTCCGGATGCAGCAGATGTAGCTCAGTACAGATATGCTTATAAAATTAAACTGCAAGGTCTGGTTTCGCCTCCGTAGCCCATGGCTGCTTGAGGATGATGATGATGATGATATACATATGATTGATTAATAAATTCTACAATTTATTTCTTAATAAGGAAAGAATCTAGTGTGATTGCTCTGCTTGTGATTAGTGTTACTATCATGGAAACAATTAATTTGATTAGGTTTTTTTGTTTTCACGTTGAGAAAAGATGTTTACTAACGGAATCGCACGAAATGATAACTTGTGAATGTAGTAGAATTATTTCATTTCTGAGCGGCACTTTTTTATTTGCATACAATGAGTTAGAGGCCCTTGTTGGGTTGTTTTACCTCTGAGCGGCACTTTTTTACACACCATGGGCTAAATGGCCAGGTCACTTGGACCCCAAAGTCTCAGAGAAGGTTGGGGGAAGGGACCCACTGGAAGAGCTGTTGGGAGGCAGATGGTAGCCTCCTGTCAAGGCCATCCAGCGTGTTCTTTAACGTGCACAGGGTATGGCTCTCCCGCACACGGGGTCACGGCTTGACTTCCCATCCGATGGACGACGGCCTTTCCAAGCCCATCGGTGTCCCCTACTGACCATGGGCAGGACATTGAATTTTGCGGAGATAAATCTCAACGCTGACCCAGCTGGGGCTCGAACCTGGGAACTAAAGATTACGAGTCTGGCGTGCTACCGACTGAGCCACCCATAGAGGGCCAGGAAACAATACATAGACTAGGGGTTCCCAACCTGGGGTACGCGGTAAAATTTTTTGGGGTATGCCGTGAGAGCTCAAAAGTCGCTAGATATATGTTATATATATGTTTTATTTTATTCCCATTGATATACTATAACTATAATTTTATCTATCTCTATAAAAGGTACGCCAGTTATATATACATTTACAGGGGTACGTGAAGGGTACATGAAGGGTACATGAAGGTTGAGAACCACTGCACTAGACAGTTGTTAGGTGAAGAATGGAAGTCACGCGTCTAGGCCATCCAGTTAAAATATCGTTGTTAATGCATGTTTAATATCTTCTTATAATCAATCTTCAGTGTTTTGGCTTTTGTATCGAGTTGTTGGCAACAATCTTTAGAAGTTAGGTGTGTCATGTTTCAGATGCTTTAAGATATGTTATTCATTTAATTAATATCTTAAATTTTTCATTGAATTTTCTCATGAAGATATTTTAGTTGGAGAAGAGCAAAGTGTGTAAGTTTTATGTTTCGTGATTATTTATAAGTTTACTTATTCACGATAATTTAGACTTGCCACATTACTACGAAGATATGTAGGCTGATGTGCTAATGCGCATGTGCATGGAGTGTAGCGTGTGATGGTGAAACGCCGAGAATTGTCGTCTGCACTTACGATGGAGGCTATGTTAGCCTATCTGCTGAAATACGTAGTTCATTCAAGAAGTGATCTGGCGTCGTCAACTTGATGTTCTACGTTTCTTGCTCCTAAATTGTATTGATTTAGTAGAGTAGTATATATCTTTTGTTCAGAAAATAAATAGATTACTAGGTGATATATTATAAATTAAATATTTTGGGTATATTAAATTATAAGATGGGAATTCCGTGTGCTGAGTGTGGTATAGATATTGTTGATCTGACAGAGACTTTGCACTGCGCTGGAAAGTGTAGTTTAAGATTTCATTTTAATTGTGTTGGAATTGTAGAGACCAATTTTCGCAAAATGAGCTCTGAGAGCAAAAATCGATGGAAATGTCACAGGTGTAGGGCAGATTCTACAGGGAAAGGGAAGAGAGGTGAAGCGAGTGTTGGCACAAGTGGTTCACGTGACACTGTGACATCGAAAGAGCCAGAAGATAGAGCCATGTCTGTTGAAATGATTCAACACATTGATGAAATGTTCAGTAAACAGATGACCGATCTTAGGAAAGACATGATAGAAATAAATGACAGGTCCAAAAAAGAATTATTAAAAGAACTTGAGGAATATAAAAAATGCACTACGTATTGTTCTGATAAATTAGATGATTTTTTGAGAATTTTGACTGAGTTAACTAAACAAATTAAAGATGTCCAACAACAAAATGAAAGACTTATGACTGAAAATCAAACTTTGCAGAAAGAAATTAAGGGATTAAAAGGGAAAATGAATGATTTAGAACAAAACAGTAGGAATTGTAATTTAGAGATAGTGGGAGTTCCTGAAACAATGAATGAAAATGTGAAGGAGATAGTTACTCATATCGAAAGTGTATTAAATGTACAGGATGAAGATATGAATATACAGACTGTTCATAGAGTGCCAACAAAAAATAAACAAAAAAATAAACCAATAATTGTCCAACTAGCTATGAGAAAAATGAAAGAAAATTGGATCAAGTGTTGGAAATTAAAGAAGACATTATTCACTAAGGAAATACATGAGGGGCTGCCTGATGGTAGAGTTTACGTAAATGATCATCTAACACAAGAAAACAAGCAACTACTGTATGAATTAAAGAAATTACAGAGGGAAAAAGAGTTCAAGTTTGTATGGGTCAAGGACTCAAAACTTTATGTAAGGAAAACTGAAACATATGTAAGGAAAACTGAAACATCCAGGGTGCTAAGGATTAGGGATAGTGATGACTTAAATCTGTTAATGGATTAGTGAAATGGAAAATAAAACGATGAGTAACAATATTCTTTCTGGTACTGAGATGATGAACAATGGCAATGACATGGAAACAATTCCTGTTTTTGATGATTGTAATTTGGATGAAATATACAGGGTCTGTGAAATAGATAGTGACAATGTTTATGATAGGAATTTGCATAAATGGCCTGGGGGTATAAATGTTATTATGGGTAACATCAGAAGTTTGCGGAGGAATTTTGATCATTTTTTACTTCACTTAAATTTAATAGAACTTAAACCTGATATAATTGTTTTAACAGAGATATGGATTGGTGATGATGAAATACAATTGCTTACAATACCTAATTATAAAGTTTATTATAAATGCCAAAATGAAAGTAGATCAGGTGGAGTGATTGTGTTTGTTAAACAGTGCATAACAGTGTATGGATTTAATAATGCGTTTGTTACTGCCAATATGGTAGAAATTTCTTTTAAACTAAATAATATAACATTTCTCCTACTGGCGTTTTACAGGTTACATTCATATACAAAACAAAATTTTGTTACAGAACTAGGGAATAAACTAGAAACTATAAATAATAATAATGTTTTCGTAATAGGTGATATGAATATTAATTTAAAAGGAAATGATAAAATTAAACATGAATATTTACAGCTGATTAAGTCAAATGGTTTTATTGTGTGTCATGGAGAGATCACTAGAGAGGAAGCAAAAACTTGTTTGGACCATGTATTTGTAAGAAGTACGATCCAAAATAATTTAACTACTTATATTATTAAACTTAATATTACCGATCATTATTTTATAGGAATAAATTTCCAGTTAGAATTGAACAGAAATCGGAAAAAAAGCAATACAAGACGTAGGATAAATGTGGACAAGTTAAAAGAATCTTTGAAGGGTAAAGACTGGAATGAAATTAAAATGGGAAATGATGTAAATGCTTCATTCAGGTTATTTTTATTGAAATTGCAGGATATGATACAGTTATCAAAAGAAACTATATATTTAAAGAATAGAGAAAAGAGGTTGACACCATGGATAACAAATGCTCTTTTAAATTCTATTAAAAAGAAAAATAAGTTATATAAGTTGAGTAAAAATCAACCATTTAATACAAACCTAAATAATTATTTTAGAAAATATAGAAACTTAATATTAAAATTAATCAAAGAAGCAAAGTCAAAGTATTATATTGCAAAATTTTTAGATAGTGACGGTGATACTAAACAATATTGGAAAATTATAAATGATTTGTCTGGTAGACAGCAAAAGAACGTAATGTCCCCTTCAGAAATAAAAATAAATGATATTATTTATTCTTTTAATGAAAATCCTGTGTTGTTTATTGATAAATTTAATACCTATTATTCAGAAATTGTTGGTAATCTTGTAAAAGAAATTCCTGATTATGCTGATAATGAAAGTCATAAATCGATTTCATCTCAAAATTCTATTTTTATTGATTATATATCAGAGAATAAGATTTTTGCAGTTATTGCATCATTAAAATTACGAAAAGCAGTTGGAAGTGATCAGATATCTGTGGAGACACTAAAAGAGATAAAATGTTATATTTTAGATATATTATGTTACCTATTTAACTTATCGTTATCATCTGGATGTTTTCCCTCGATTTTGAAAGATTCAACCGTTGTCCCAATATATAAAGGAGGTGAATATTTAGATATCGCAAATTACAGACCGATATCCTTGCTCTCAGTTTTTTCAAAGATTTTCGAAAAGCTACTTAAAACTAGAATTTTAAATTTCTTGAATAGAAATAATTTTTTTTCTGATCATCAGTATGGGTTTAGAAAAAATTTAGGTACTCAGGGTGCTATATTACAATTGACTTCCACAGTATACAGATCTATAAATGATAATTTGAAAACTGTTGTGCTATTTTTGGACATCAAAAAAGCGTTTGACTCGGTTTCGCATGATCTGCTGATAAAAAAACTTGAAATCGCTGGAATTCGAGGAAATGTTTTGAAATGGTTGGAAACATATTTGAAAAATAGAATTCAAAGAGTAAAAATGGTAAACTGTTTAGTAAGGGAATTGAACTAAAATATGGAGTTCCACAGGGTTCTGTGTTGGGGCCAATATTATTTAACGTTTTTATAAACGATCTTTGTAATCTTGAACTTAAAGGAAAAATAATAACTTTCGCTGATGATACAGCTTTGATATATGCGGCTGACAATGAGAATATTTTAATTGAAGAAATAAATGAAGACTTGGGTAATATTAGAAAATGGTTCTTAAAAAATAAATTGTTATTGAATATTAATAAAACGAAATATTTATATTTCAATTTAAAACGTAATAAAGTCGATAAATTAAAAAAACAAATTATTATATCATTCTGTAAATTGTTTAGGACATCAGTGTGCATGTGAAGCAATTGAAAGAGTAGAATATTATAAATATTTAGGCGTGTATATAGACAGTCAGTTAAATTGGAATGAACATATTAAATATTTGATAAAAAAATTAATGCAATAATTCCAAAATTCTTTTACATTAGAAATTTTATGAATCTTACTTTTTTAAAACTTATATATAATGCTTGGGTTAAGTCATATTTAAGTTATGGAATAATATCTTGGGGAGGAATGTTTTATAGTAATATTAAATCCTTAGTTACTATTCAAAATAGAGTAATTAGATGTATATTAAGAAAAAGAAAATATGATAGTGTTAAATGTTTTTATAATGATCTTCAAATTTTACCACTACGGAAAATGCATATTTATAATGTGATCTTATATTTAAAAAAGCACTATAGAGAAAGTGACATTAAAAATGTGATGCAGAATACCAGAAGAAGTGCACATATTAATTTCATTGTACCACTTCCGAAGAAAACTATTACGCAAAAACATTATATATTTTTGGCGCCTAAAATATTTAACAGTTTACCTGAAACTATAAAGGATGAAATAAATTCTTTTACGTTTTCTCGAAAACTGAGAGATTGGATTTGTAATATAGATGATATAGAAAATTTTCTTTAGGTTGGAGGGTTTTTCCCCTATATTTCTGATTCTAAAATTTCCTTTTTATTTGTTTGCTCTTTGGGATGTTAAATTTTTGAATAAAAATTGGTGTATTTATAGTTTATTATTGATTCTGTTACTATGTTGTTGATGTAACCATGACAGAAAATATTAATATGGTAATATAATTAAAATGTTGTTTCTAATGTTTATATATGTTTTTTATTTTAACCTTATACTCCGCGTGCGAGTCTATGAACTCTTTTGGAGTTGTATATTTCCAAAATTTTTGTAAATACTTATATTGTATCAAAATTTAATATAAATAGAAATAAAGGATACTACTACTACTATATCTGTACCTGGCAAGTATCTATGAGTTCTGATAGCAGCCAGTGATCCTAAAAAGTTTATGAACACTGCCGTCTATTAATGGGAAATTAAATTAGATAAGCAATCATATAAGGTTTTTCAATTAATAACGATGATTTGTATTGCGCTGATAACGCTTTTTGTAAAAAATTACATTTCAAGCTGGGTTATGTTGTTTTACCTCTAAGCGGTGGTTTTTGGCACAAAATGAGCGAAATAGACAGGTCACCAAGAGATTTAGGCTCTGAGAAGTTTGGAAAAGGGGATATCCACTGTTAGGAAACAGACGGATGGCTCCTGTAAGGCCATACCAGTGTGATTTTAATATAAAGAAGTTACAGCTTAACATCTCATCCGACAGATGGCGGTCTTTCCAAGCTCAGCGTTGCCCCCTTTTCTCACAGAGAGCAGAGTGGGGGTTAGCGGCGATAAATTTCAGTATCGACCCAGGTGTGACTAAAACCTGGGAACTGCAGATTACGAGCCTGGTGGACTACGGACTAAGCCAACTCTCGCTCCTTATACTGTATTTATATATATGTTATTTTTGTTTTTATTTTTTGAAGGAAAGAGATAATACCAGACCTGTCCTGGTTTCTCAAATTACAAACACATACATGAAGGCAAAACCATGCTTTCACGGAAATCGAACCCAGACTCCAAGAGCTACAGTGGCAATGCAGGTCAACGCGATACTAACAATGAGCCATCGAGGCAAAATTTTCAGAATATTTCAGAATATCATATTATGTAATAGATGTAATTCCGGGCGAGCGTAAAGGCAAACGGGTGGGCGGAAACGTGTGGCATCATCGGTGACAGAAACGGGCAATTTCCCCGTGGTTTCACGGCCACTTGAGCGATCGATCCTGAATTTGGTGGGGTGGTCCCATTTGACCCACTTGGTGGGACAGATGGTCCTGTCTGGACTACCTACGATAGCTAGGTAGTCCAGACAGGACCCCCTTTTTCGGATTGTGACTCTTGGAAAAATTCCGAAAACTGACCGCCAACGTATCCTTCAATGTCAAATAGAGGTCACGCAGAGGTCAAACCTTGATTTACGCATGCTAGAAATGTAAAAATTGGTGTCTCAGGGTATTTCGTGTTGAAGATATAAAAAGGTTACAAAATTTCGTTTCCAGCGGATCCTTCGAGTCAAAGGTGAATATTTCCTTGGGGGAATTTTGAATCCTAGATCTCAGAAATGTTGTGAAACTTGGGATGTGCTGGGTCCTTCAAGGTCAAAGGTCAAATATAATATTCAGTGTTAGAGGGCTAAACATTGGTGCCTGGGGTATTTTGAATCGTAGATCTCATAAAGTATGTCAAATTTGGAATGAAATTAGTCCTTCGAGGTCAAAGGTCAAATTTCGATATACCGGTTTTGGAGAGCTAAACATCGGTTAATAGGGCTATTTCAGGCGGTAGAACCCAGAAATAAGAGGATTTTTCAGATATGGCATTGCGTTCAAGGTCTCCTTTATTGATTTCTAGGGTTAAAGAATGTGCCATAAAATTTACTTTTTAGTTTTAGATGTTTTCTAAAATGTTTCCAATCGTGATCACTGATATCTGGATAAAATATTACTGTACGCTTTTCAGAAATCCATAAGCATTCGCGCAATACAATTCAGTTCTGCACCCTTACAAATTCCAGGGACTGCAAAACATGGCATCCAATTTTGAGTTGGCCAACTTCTACCTATGTAGAGCCTCTAGTGCGATTGAATCTTCAGCATCACGCACGGGAATAGAGTGTTTTTAAATTCTGATAGGAATAGCTTGGCTATAATATATAGACAATACAATTTTAAAGTTGGTGATGTAGAATAGCAATTCACTATTGAAACTTCGACAATCAGGAGGGGTCTGAGAAGATCCCAGCTTCGGCCCTGAATATTTTTCTGCACATTTTATCCAGATATCAGTCTCACGATTGGGAGCATTTTAGAAAACAGCTAAATACAAAAAGTAAATTTTATGACGCATTCTTTAATACTATAATTTAACACTAGAATTTAATACTAGAAATTTATTTCTGGCCTGTTAGTCCGATCCCTATTTGACCTTGAATGCAATGCCATATCTGAAATTCCTCTTATTTCTGTGTTCTACCACCTGAAATAATCCTATTCACCGATTTTTAGTTCTTCAGAATCCCGAATCTGGGATCCGAATCTTTACACCGGGGCATTATTGTTCATTTCGATTCTATCTTTCCTTTTCCCCCCTATTATTTTTTCTTGATCCCAGTCTGACAATAACTAATATGCGTATGCATATCATCAGTTGAGCTCACACTATAGCAGTAAAACGTTAGAATCACTGATGAAAAAAAACATAAGTTATATTCTAAACAAAATAAGTCAAAGGTTATGCAAAAAAAAATACTAGATATCAAACGTTGCCTTCGGCACCTCTTTATTTCTGGCGTGCCACTCCGACCTCTATTTGACCTTGAACGCAATGTCGGATCTGCAAATTCCTTTTATTTCTGAGTCCTACTGCCTGAAATAGACCTATTCACTGATTAGTAGCTCTGCAGCACCGGTATAAAAATGTGAACTCGAAGATCCAACACAATCCTAAATTTCACAACATTTCTGCGATCTACGATTCAAAATACCCCAGGAAAATAATCTTTAGCTATCTAGCATTGACAGATCTAAATTTGACCTTTAACCTCGAAGGACCCCTCGGATCGGAAATTTCATAAAGTTTTTGAAATCTACAACTGTCTGTCTGAGGGTGTTTCACCCTCAGACAGATGGTTGTAGATTTGATTTGATGGTTGTAGAACTTGATTACTTGATTACTACTACTTACTACTTGATTACTTTATCTACGAGTGCTAGAAATGTGAAAATTGGTCTCCACAGACCTAGCACTTTTCTAGCACTCGTAGATCAAGGTTTGACTTCTGCGTGACCTACATTGGACCATGAAGGATGCGTTGGATGTCAATTTTTGGATTGTTCTCGTGATCTACGAACCGGATTACTCCTAGATGCAGATTTTCAGAGCTCTCCCATTGCTGCTGCATAGTTCGAATTAGTGTAATCCTCTGTTTTTCAGTTGTCAGCCGTCAGTCAGTCACTCACGATCGTCTGTATATCTTAGATATACTGAAAGAACAATATCGTTATTTATTGAAAAAAAAAAAAAACAAACATTTTTTCAAATTCGAAACACTGTCAAGTTTGCACTTTTTTACATGTCTATACATTTGTATAAAGAAGATATTGATTTCTGATTTGCTGTGACAACCACAGCAAAACACGACAAACCCTGATTCCGCCTTTCGACACTACCAGTAAGGAGTTGCCGTGTACTATCTACTGTCAGGGGCAAGGCTATACCATATAGATACATCTCATCCCTGACGGTCCTATGGAAGCAGTCCTATAGAAGGAAAGCTCGTCTATCGGTCAAAACCTAAATTTACTCTGTTTTCCGATTAGCCATGAACAATATAAAGAAGATATATGGATGTTTTTAGAGTATACAAGACACAATGTTTTTTTTTCAGCCTTTGCGATTTTCCCAGCATATCCAGACTTGCAGTAACCCGCTTTATTCCCAGGTCCATTTAACTCAGAAAATTGGTGATGTGCCCCATTTATAAATATGTAAAACCATCATAGATATGTAAGAGACTTAACACGCGAAGTGAGCTACTTTCCGCAGGGAAGAGAGAGAGAAAAAAAAAGCGGAAAAAATATAACCCACCGAGTTAGAACTCTTTCATTCATTTTTTCCCTCTCCACAGACTGAGCCTTGTTTGCAGAGCTCTTGAATGTCCCCACTCTAAGGCTTCGCAAGTGGCTGGTCTGTTTGCTGCACACTCCCTCTGCCCATGACGTGCTGGGCTTTTCCCGGGTCCTGCGAAACCACTGGCTCTATTTACTTGTGTAGCAAACTGTAAGCGCTCTGCGGCAAGTGGTGAGGTCGAAGAGGAGAAGAAATCGTTAGGAGCATATGACAGAAATAAGTGGCTTGTTTTGATCTAAGGATTAGAAGTTGCACTTATGGTTTTGTTTTCTTTGTTTCAATTGCACTAGAACCTCACGAGCGGTGCATCTGTGTTGCGAACAAGAAAACTAATCTTGTGTGTTTCTTTCGAATGATGTGAAGATCTTTTGAGGTGCATTACCCTTTCTATCGGTGTTTTTTCGTGGTTGCTGACATAAGGATGCCTGAGGTGGACTCACACTACGAAGTTGCTTGCCTGTTATGGTAAGTACGCTATGCAGCGAGCAATGCTTCTTGAAGGAGTTACCAAGATGACTAATGGATATAAGAACAAAAACTAAGAGTAGAGGCTGAGGATATCTGAACTGGAATGCAGGGCAGTCAAGAAAATGATTCATTTAGAGAAAGGGCAATATTTAACCGAAAGTGTACAAGTGTGTTAAAATATAAGATTCAAAAGTCTTACTGTTTATAATAATAAGCAGATTTAGAAAGAGCAATTGGGTCACAAGAGACAAGTTCAAATGGCCCCTCTAATAAAAAACAATAATAAATATCCCTTCAAGCAGCTGCTTGCCACAGAGGTCTGACAGGAGCCTGTCAGTTTAATACGCCATAGTAGAAGGTCTGTGAGGATGGCGGAACCTCAGCAGAATAACGACACGAACATCCATGACTTATCCGGGGCTCGAACCCAGGTCCCTTTGATCAGTAGCCGAGAGTGCTAACCACTCGGCCAAGGAACGGCATCATTGTTAAATAAGCAAAAATAAATATTTAATAACAAATAATAATAATAATAATAATAATAATAATAATAATAATAATAATAATAATAATAATAAAAAGAGCAGGGAAAGCCTCCCCCCCCTTTATCTTTGTTAAGTAAGAGAGAAAAATGAGACCAGGTCCTCTCTGTCCTTTATTACAATTAAAATAAATGGGACTGGAAACCATTTATTCTTTTTAAAAAGTTTTAAAAATTCAGACCAGATCCTTTCTATTCTTGTTAAATAAGCAAGAAAATCAGACTGAGCCCTGGCTGCATGGCATTGCCTTTAATCCGGTCCTACAAATCTGAGATGTTTTGTAACAGGGGTCATCAATTCGCGGTTTATGATTTACTACTAGAAATCAATCGGTGCCTTTGGAACCTCTCGGTTTCTAGACCGTCTCTCCAATTTCTATTTGACATCGATTGCGACACCGCATCTGAAATTACTTGCATTTCTTAATTCTGTCACCCGCAACTTTTTCCTCTTCGAGACATGCGGTATGAACTCAAAATGTTCCGCGTTTACTAAAATTATTATCTTATCTAAAACTGCATGTGGATAGCTTGATGATCTGACTTCGAAAATAATGCCTTCTAACGAATATCTTTGTAAGAGTGGCCGAAAGAAGATTTAGATTCGAACCAGGAACAATCTACAAGCTAGCAATACGCAGTTCCGTATTCTCTAACTGTAGTTGCGACGAGTAGAGATTTCAAATGATTGACCAAGATACATATTTTGTTTGAACAATAACAAAAAAAATTTAATTTATTTAAATTTCTGAATTAACGAAGTTCCACCACTGGCTTATAAAGGTGGATGAAGTTACATTACAATTAACTGATTAAGTACTCACTCTACTTAAGTAAACTTAATTTCTAACAACAATCAAAATTAAAAATTAAAGTGGAAGTTAAAGGTAAAAATGACAACAAGCAGAATAAGTTAAATTAAAATAACTATACCATGTTTGAATTTTCTCGGCAACGAGAACTGTATTCTGCTAGGCAATTGTAACGTGTACTCGGAATAAATTTTCATGAAGCACCCACTCCAGATTTCTCTGATCGTGGTTTTTCCCAAGCAAAGCAAATTTCTTTAAATTTCGCCTGACTTATTTAGGTAAAATTTTACCATCTCAATAATTAAGAGATGTCTAATTTAACAAAATCCCTCCCTGAAATATGGCCTAAAAATCAGTCCAGTGATTTTCACTAAAATCGGACTTAGCGAAGAGAGCAAAAGAAAGATAGATAAAAAAAGACCGAACCCTGGTCTGTTAGCCTGATCAACCCACACCGAACTGCTTCTCCGGGTGGAGCGTGACAATATTTTTCCGGCAATCCCGGGAACTCTGCCCCCAAAGGGCCAATCAGAAGCAAGCCCCGGCAAAAACCCAACTCCACTTCCATATTTCACAAGTGGAACGGAGTCTTGATGCCAGCCAGCACTCTGCATTCCTCCCGAAGGTCAATATCTGCTTTTGGGCAAGCCGAAATTGTTTCACGCGATACTTCCTGTCATTTCATACGAGCTAAGTTCTTTCTCGACGTTCATCAACGTAAACAGATGAAACGGAATCCTGAAAGATATTCGCAAACGAGGTCTTGCACCCATTAACCTCCGAAGACGTCTCCGTCAGACATTAAGTGGTTGCAGCAGGATAGAAATGAAATAAAAAAATTAAAATTATTAAAATCAATAGGGGACCCACTGGGACAGCTGTTGAGAGACAGATGGTAGCCTCCCGTTAAGGCCATCCAGCGTGTTCTTTAACGTGCACAGGGTATGGCTCTCCCGCACACGGCGCCACGGCTTAACGTCCCATCCGACGGACGGTGGCCTTTCCAAGCCCATCGGTGTCCCCTACTGACCGTGGACAGGGCGGGGAATTTTGCGGAGATAAATCTCAACGGTGACCCCAGCTGGGACTCGAACCTGGGAACTACAGATTACGATCCTGGCGCGCTACCGACTGAGCCACCCCCGCCCCAAATAAATAAATAACGATGGACTTTGCAAAAGTAGTAGTTTATCCTAACTGTTGGAAAAAATTCTTTTTTTCAATTAAAGTTGCAACTTACATGCTGGAAATCAAGGTCACACTTCTAAAGGCTCAAAAATTTAAAAATTTTCGTTCTCAGAGAAAGTTATTTTTGCAAACAACCTAGCAGAAGTAGAACAGCGAAAGGGAAAACAACCCATCAAAAGTAGAGCCGTAGGAAGGGAAACAATACCATCATAATAAAATTGTGAACTACTAATTTTCCTCTCTGCGATGGAAAAGGTGTCGAATAGGTATCAACTTTGCACTGTGACTTTCATGTTTAGTTGCAAAATGAGTATATTGGATCCCTTAGATGCAACAGTTGATCTTATTAAACTTTTCGGACAGGCAACGCCAACTCATTAATGATACTATACTTTAGACAGGAAAACTAGGCTTTTCAACTGCATACGAGAATTATCTCAGTGGGTGACTTTGGAATGGATCTATCTTTGCAACTATTTATGCAGCAGCTGGAGCTTGCATGCACACTTGTACAAGTGTCTGTTAGCGATGTTAGGTAATATGTCAATGGCAGTAGTCCAATTTGACAGTGCATGGATTTTTAAAGGCTCGGCTGGAAAGTATTCAGAACTCCTTTCATACTTTCATATAGTAGATGAAAGCTATATAGATATTAATGCAGTGTGTGAAGCTAGGCCATAAGGTTCACGTATCTGACGTGAACCTGCCTGTAGTTCTTGAAAAATGATTTTTTTCTCTCCATTAAAATTCGCATTGCTGCAATTGTTTTGTATGGTTTGTTGTGATGTACCAGTTAAATCGTGTTTCATTTTATTCAAAATTTTTATTAACTTTTTGTTGTGTAATTGTGTTTGTAAGGGTTTTCCAGTTTTACCTAATATAGAAGCTTATATTGATACGTAAATGCATATGCATACGGCGTTAACAGAAGCATTTGTCGAGAAATTAATGTAATATTACTAATGAATTTTAGTAATCATTGGTTAGTTCGAATTTCCACGTTTAGGGGTCGGTGCTTAATTCCAAAAAAGGTTAACTTTATTCTTTTGAAAATGAGCATTCCACGTTCTCCGGCGGTGATATGTCCTTCTTGGAGTTATTTCTGTGCATGTGCATAAGTCGTTAACAGAAGCTTTTGTCGAGAACTTTATTTTTGGGTTGTTTTACCTCTGAGCGGCACTTTTTTTGCACACAATAGTCTAAATGACCAGGTTACAAGGACCCAAAGCGTTCAGAGAAGGTTGGGGGAAGAGAATCCATTTAATATCTGTTAGGAGAGATGTTACTAGCCTCTCATGAAAGCCTTCATCCCAAGAACCACAACCTTCCCAAGCCTATCGGTGATTCTTACTGACCGAGAGCAGGGTGATGTATAGACCAGGAGCCGAAAACTATTGCATTTTATTAAGAAAACAAAACTGTAACTATAATTTTAAAACTGCTATTTTCAAATGTATGCAATAAAATTGCTTAAAACATTACTTAAAAACACTGACATTCATCACAGTAACCTTTTAATTAATGTCTTCTCGGCCAACGTATTTAAATATGGAGTGTATTTTAGAGCATTTGAATTGCATCAGTACTTTCAGTTTATTTTCTACCAAACTTCTCGGTACTGATTTTTAAAGAGCATTTATCACTGTGATTTGCTTAAGGTAGCGCGCTAGTCTCGTAATCTGTAGTACCCAGGTTCGAGTCCCAGCTGGGTCAGCGTTGAGATTTATCTCTGCAAAATCCCCCGCCCTGCCCACGGTCAGTAGGGGACACCGATTGGCTTGAAAAGGCCGCCATCCGTCAGATGGGACGACGTTAATCCGTGGCTCCGTATGCTGGAGAGCCATACGCTGTGGTGCACGTTAAATAACACTCTGGATGGCCTTGCCAGGAGACTACCATCTGTCTCTCAACAGCTGTTCCAATAGGTCTCCTCCCCCAACCTTCTCTAAGCCTTCTGGGTCCATGTGACCTGGCCATTTAGGCCACTAGGTTTCACCATTAGGTGAAAAAAAGTGCCGCTCAGAGGTAAAACAACCAACCAACCAACTGATATTTAATGAAATTCACCGAAGAAAAAATTATTCACAGTTTGATGTTGACTTAAAAATGCATCAAGTGGCCAAAAGTCTGTTTCGAGATCTGCCTCAGTTGCGGTATGAGCCGTTACTTCCCAATTTTTGATATAGACAAGGTATTAGCATTACAACCAGCTTTCTAAAGATTTTGCATTGTGCAAAACGTATAGTTATCTTGTTGAAAACGTATAGTTATCTTGTTTTAAAATTACATTCGCTATTACAAAATCTCAGTGAAGTCTAGTCTATCTAATCAGAAGTGACGTACATTACTGAAAGCAATTATGAAATAATGCATTATGTTAATAGAAATTAACATTTGAGGCACTATAACTATGAAAATATGGTTTTGAAATATAAATGTGGAGATTACTTAAAGATCTCAACTAAATCTTGATCTTTAGTAAATTCCTTCAGCATTTAAAGTGTTGTGAAAACTAGAGCATAATACAATTTATCTGAAAAGTTCCTTAAAATATGAAATAAATAAATGAAGCTCTTATATTCAACTGTTTACTAAGTGGTGCAATGTTTGAGACTTAACCAATGATTCTTTCAGTTTCCATCACCCCAATAAGGAATGAGGGGGCTCTCCTGCACACATCGGGCAACGCTATAGGCTCATAATCTACACTCCCCGGGTTCGAGTCCCAGCTGGACCAGCGTTGAGAATTATCTCCACAAAACTCCCCATCCTGCCCTCGTTCAGTAGGGACATCGATGGGCTTGGAAAGACATGCGTCAGTCAGATGGGACACTAAACCGTGGCTCCGTGTGCGGGAGACGTTATAGAACACTCTGGATGACCTTGACGGGACCATCTCTCTCCTAGCAGCTGTCCAGTGAGTCCCCTTCCCGAAACGTCTCTGTGCCCTCAGAGTCCTTGAGACCTGGCAATTTAGCGCATTCTGTGAAAAAAATGCCGCTCAGGGATAAAACAACCCAATTCACCCCAATAAAATGTACACTTATAAAAAAAAACAAAAAACAAAATGTACGTTTAGAAGAATATCGTATTTTTACCGTTATTGTTGTAAATTTCTGCCATACTGTACTATAACTTTCTGCTATAAAATGATGGTACCCTATATATCACATTATATTAAGTTGCATTTATTTTAAGTTGTATTGTATTAACAAAGCATATGCATTGTCTTTTTATTACTACCTTGAGTAATGTAAATAGTATTACGCCAGGCAAGAAGCCAGAAGTTTTTAGACTTGAATTCGACCTTACAAGATAATATATTTTTTTGCTTCCCACAACCTATGCTCTAGGAGAGAAAGAAGATAAATTGCCTTTTCGGATGGGAAGTAGAAGTACAAGTTATTTCACGCAGAAGGTAATACGCTGTGGATTTCGGGAAACATCCTATACGCTTGGTAGCATCTCTGTTACCACTTCTCCGCAATCCCTTCTAGCTTCCCAGAGGTTTCTCTCGTCCCATGATAATACTGAAGCGGGATTCCCAAACTGTAATCTCCTCCAACTTAATCATCAGCACCATCATCGTATGAAACGTTGTTGTTGTTGCTGCTTCTGCTGTTGTTGTTATCATTATTGCCAAGATATTCCCATCTAATGTAATGAATGGCGATCAGTAAACCTCAGGTTATTCGATTTATTGATATCGATGCTTTAGTTTCAAGGGCTTTTATGGTTCTATTAATCAGTCTAATGGCAGCACTCAGTAAAATTAATCGGTAAGTGAAACACGAATCACAACAAAACTACATAGTAAAACTATCGTTAAAGTTACTGTTTATTAGTAATACACGCTTGCGAAGATTTTATTGTTCTAATTATTTTTATCGTTCTATAGTGATTCAGCTGTCCCGTGGCTAAGTGGTTAGCGTACTTGGCTATGATCACAGGGACTCGGGTTGGGATTCCGATAACACATAGATGTGTTCTTTCTTGTGTGAGGCGGGGGTGGCTTAGTCGGTAGTGCGCTAGGCTCTTAATCTGCAGTTTCCAGATTCGAGTCCCAGCTGGGTCAGCGTTGAGATTTATCTCCTCAAAATTCCCTGCCCACGGTCAGTAGGGGATACCGATGGGCTTGGAAAGTCCGCCGTCCTTCGGATGGGACGTTAAGCCGTGCTCCCGTGTGTGGGAGAGTCATACCCTATGCACGTTAAAGAACACGCTGGATGGTCTTGACGGGAGGCTACCATCTATCTCCCAACGCTGTTCCAGTGGGTCCACTCCCCCAACCTTCTCTCAGCCTTCGGAGTCCATGTGACCTGGCCATTTAGCCCATGGTGTGGAAAAAAATGCCGCTCAGAGGTAAAACAACCCACCTTTCTTGTGTTGTCGTTCTGCTGAGGTCTTGCCTTCCTCTCATGTGCATCTTCCAACATAGCGAAGTTCCACTCAAAAAACTGTGGCAAGCAGCTGCTTGAGGGGTAATTTATTTATAATATTGATTCATGCATGCTGATTCCGAAAATTTTCGTCATTATGTAGATTTTTTCACAAAATATCAAAATTTCACAAATATATGCTCACGAAAATTCCTGTTACGTAATTTTCGTGAACAATTTTCTTTGGCATTGGATCAAATTTCATTGTGCTTTAAATGTTGAAAACCAAATGTATTTCTGTAGAACAACTGCGACGAAATAGTGTTATTGTTCATTCGAAAACGATATTATTAATTATCATAAAATTATATTATTACTTATGCTACATAAACGTAAAAGAAAGGAAACAAAATGCATTTTTGACATTAAAAGACATTGATTTCAGCCAAATAATTAAAATATGCGGTCGAATGTTCATTTGTTTTACATCACTATTCATCTTTTATTTTAGTTTCTGCTATTTTTTTAAGCAAGCATAATAATAAAACTGTTATTGTGCAAAATAAATAAAAAAATTGCTTATTTATTTATTTTTTCTTTACTTTCCAATTTTCAAAAAACACTATTTCCGTGATAGAAAAAAATAAACGCTGTTTTAGAAATCTGTGTTCCTACTGCACGAGAATTATCATGGAACAAACCTATAAACAAAACGCAGAAACACGTATTACAAAAAAAAAACGCGTTCAATAGAATCAGAACTCTGTACCCTACGCTGTCAACTTCAGTGATCCTCACGATCGCATATTTAACTATTCCAGAAAAAAAGATAGTTGGAGAACTGATTCGTCGATTTCTAATCAGGAACTCGACTATGCTGATCAATTAAGACTACTACACAAATAGACCTGGAGTAATATTTTTAATGTTATTTAAGATTATCATTGAGATTTTCATCAAGTTTAACAATTAGCAAAATCATTTTAATATATATGCAACACTTTAATCATTCTTTTAACGAAACGAGTGAAAGAATCAGATAAAACTTGTTATTTTACTATGCATAAATCTTTGAAACGGCATTCATCTACGTTAGCCGATACATATGAAACCACAGATGGAAGAAGTGCTGTATCTTAATGTTATGACATTGCCATTACATACTTATACTAACAGGGCCGGATATAGGAGGTGGGCCAAGGGGTCACGCCACCCTGCACCCCATTTTGAGAATGCTTGTAAGGGTAAAGGAGGCAAAAAATTATTAAACTTATGAATTTTTCATGCATTTTTTCAAGACTTTTTTAAAGAACTTTAAAACAGAGGGGGAAATGTTACATTATAACGTAAATCCAGTCTCCTGTCCCTCTCCCGCCGCCACTTTGCCTTTTTCTGGGTCGATTAAGTTTCTCCCCCCCCCACTTAATTTTTTTTTAGATCCGGGCCTGTATACTACTAGATTTACCCGGCTCTGGTCTTAATATGTAGTAAATGCTAAACTCGAAGTAGCAAGCTTCTGATTTACTTCGACTGCGTGAGAGATTTTTCTCCACCTATTTTTTATGAGGCAGAAAGTAGGAGACATAATTTGAAATAGCCCATAATATTCCCCGCATAAGGAGTTTTCGTTTCAGATATAACTAATTAGGGTATGTAATCGTTTAAGGAATTAATTCTGTCTTGTTTAGGGGGGATTCCTTGAATCCGTAAAAGGGTCCTTTGAACCTCCCATAATAAAGTTTTAGTACAAAAACCATAGAACATAGTGGCACCGTGAAAAACATCTAAAGTCAGTTCGACCCCAAGCATTAGCGACATAACCTATTAATAGAGTCTTATGTATAGAGATTTGCATTAAAAAGAGAAATCATGTTCGAAATCCGCTTCTATGCAAGGTTAAGAGCTTGATTTTGTTTACCGTAATACAGATATCAAAGGGAAAATCGTTATGTGAAATTTGGGACAAGGATTTCAAGCGATTGAAGAAATTCAATTCAATTCCAAGCAGTCCGTTTCAGGAAACGGACAGTCCAGAATCAGTTGAAAAGAGCCTTAGTCGGCATGGCAAAGTTAAACATTATATGAAAAAAACTGTTTAAAAGCCCAGGTTGTTTTAACTCTGAGCGGTGCTTTTTTTACACAATGAGCTAAATGGCCAGGTCACAACGACCCTAAAGGCTCAGAGAACCTATTGGACAGCTGTTGAAAGACGGAAGTTAGCTTCCCGTCAAAACTATCCAGCGTCCCGCATACGGAACACGGCTTAACGTCCCATCCGACGGACTACGGCCTTTTCAAGCCCATCGATGTCCCCTGTTGACCCAGGGCGTGGAGTTCTGAGGAAATAAATCTCAATGCTGGCCCAGCTGGGATTCGAACCTGGGAACTTCAGATTATGAGCCTGGAGCTCTACCAACCGAACCACCCCCACCACTAAAAGTTCAGGAATTATGACCACAAATATTATAAAGGAGTGGATATATATAGAGGGGATCGATTATCAGTCATTAAATATATGAGATAAAATAAGTAACAAATAGCTCTGGAACTAGGGGAACGGTGTCCACCGGCGTTCTCACCTCCCCCTTTCCAGCCGTGGCTATTATGAAGAACGCGTTATGCTTGATTATCATTATATATTCATCTATTGTTGTTCCTTTCAAAGGGGGGGGGGCGTCTTATTTTATGGGGTATAAAACCTTACGTTGCATTAGTGTTACGATGAGATTAATTTGTGTACCGAATTTTGGGGTTGTAACTATTACCGTTTAGGAGGAGTTCTTGAACAAACGAAGAGGCGAACAAAAGTTCTAAAATGTACAGCAGATTACAATACAAAAAATGAATTCAAACATTCATTTATAACTCTAAGTAATAATAAACATTAAGCTAATTTGAAACATTTTGTTCATCTCTGAATGAGAAATAAGCAATCCACGGTGATTCAGTAAGAAGTCAGGCATTAATATTTCATCAAAAATACTATGCAAAATTTATCGTTGACCATCCATCATTCGTAACTTGCAACCTTTTTATGACAGTTTGTGAGGCAAAAAATAGTATGCAACAACATTAGCGTTATTAAAAAAATACTTGTTGTTCATACACAATCAGTGGATATAATCATAAACAATAAGGAAATAACATCTGTGAAATGTTTTTTTTTTCGTCTTTGCATTGCAGGCTGTCTCTCCAAATTTCGCGAAACGTAACAAAATGACATTATTTACCTGCTAAATAATAAAATACTTTTCTTTCTAATTTCCCAATTGCTCTATGGTCTTATTCTCTAGCTTGGTAGCATCGCACTGTTGCAATCTCTCTGCAATCTCTTACATTCCCAGAAATCTTCGTCGTCCTATAATGATATTGAACCGGGAGTCTCAACCTGCTAGCCTACTGCAACATAATCACTTAGCCTCAGCAAGTAGCGTAATTTGCAGATCTCAGACTCGAACACCAATTGTTCCTCCGTTGAGAATTTTTCCCCCGCTGAATCTCGTTTTGCTCTAGGTGATAAAGGGAACACCGAGTGGCTTGGAAATGCAGCAATCCGTCGAATGGTACCTTAAGCTATGGTTCCATGTGTGGAAGAGTCTGTGCGCGTTAAAGAATACGCTTAATGGCTTTTCCAGAGTCTACCATCTGTCTTCTAACAGTTGTAGAGTGAATCCCTTTCCCCAACTATCTCTGAACTCTTGGGACTATGTGACTTGTTGACTTTTTCATCCACTGTGTGAAAAAAGTGCTGATCAGAGGTAAAACAACCCAACCAATCATCATATCAAACATTCATTATTATTATTTAACGGAATGCTTAGCGCTCTTGGCTACTGATCAAAGGTACCTGGGTTCCAGCTTCAGGTAAGGTATGGATGTTTGTGATATATTTCTGTTGAGGTCCCACCACCCTCACAGACCTTCTACTATTACGTATAAACTGACAGGACCAGACCTCTGTGGCAAGCAGCTGCTTGAGGTATTATTTATTTTATTTCTTATTTATCATATCAGGTATTACAGTATTTCGTTTTTAGAACAACTGTATTTGCCTAAAAAAATACTTACGCAGCCATTTTTATTATAGAACTAGTTGAACTGCACCCAATGCTACCCGGCTCTCACTTTTAACGTATATACTCTTATTTTCACTGCACTAAAGGTTAGGTTTGTGAGTGCCACCAACTGCATCATTCTCCCTTCCCTCATCCTAGACCTTTTAGCACAGATTCAACAGGACGAACTGTCTGGCGTTTGCTCAAGTCTTTGCTGGCGTCAGGTGCTTTCTCATTCCCCATTGCTTCGTTTCTACGCAAACTATTGAGACTTTTATTTCCGTTTCAACAGATATGGTACCCTATAATTCCCGAGATTTTTATTGACGGAATCGTCCCAAATGTCGTACACAGATTTTCCCTATGTGTTCTCGTGTTGGATTAAAATATCAGGTTCTTACGCGCAATGGGAGGCCTTACTATAATAATGAATTTGGGAGTGTGAGGGATCTCGAAACAGGAGCAGATTCACTTGTTGTTATGACTCCTATGTTCACATTTAGGAGCAGTGAATGGCAACAGTGGATTTGGCAGCGACTACCGTTTCTCCTGGAAATAGCAAAATAAATATTTTTGTTTCTGGGAGCACACCTTTTTGGAATTTCAATTTGAGAGTCGACACTGAAAATTGGACGAAACGGAAACAATCTCTAAAATTTTGAAGCGTCTACCACGATTTTCGGATGTGTTATGGCTGCCAGAGACACACAGACGTACAGATTTATTCTCTTATTATCAGTAGTGAAAGTAGATATTATTTCTTAGCCGTACGCTTCAAAGCATAGCTGTGTGTGAAAAATAACACACAGGCGATCGTTCCAGTGAAGTCGTCATACAGGAAATAAATTGAAGTGTTTTTCGCAAATAGTGAATGATTTAGGAATTTTTAATGTGAAATAAATATTAATATATTTAAATATTTGTTGATTCCGTTGTATTCGATTTTAGTCTTATTGAAAAAAAAATAATATAATTTAGATGTTTTTAAAAATTTTTTCGTATTTAAAGAAATTTTTTTAGAAACGAAAATTAGCGTTTCACTCGTATTGCAATTTTGAAAACTCAACTTGCATATTTTAAACTCAGAAGCTAAAAATAGCATTTTTTTAGAATAACATTTATCAGATATTTGGAATAGCCTTTAAAATTTATAAAGCTTAATCAATGATTATATGACATACGGAAATTTCGTCTCTGACTAATCACCGATAATAGATGAGAAATTGCAAAGTTCCCGAATCCAAAATGAGGTAGGAAAAGAGTGACTTTTGTTCAAAAAAAGTTGCGAGATGATTTTGTCGAGCGCTCTTGTGTACCAAGCAAATTCATCCAGCTTCCCACTCTAGTCACGGGTACTATAGGTTGGCCATTGCTGCAGTAGAAACATTAACCATTTCACTTTTACACGTGATATACGTATTTGTTGGCATGCTTAACGTTACATATGATTTGACCTCAATATAGACCTTGTCTTCACCTTAATGAGAAATGTTTAGCGATTCAGCAACGCTAATACCACAGAGTGAAATGAAATCTATTAGGTTGGTCGTGCGTGCATGTTTTTACCGTTTGGATACCATCACAGCCCGATATGCAGAAGATCATTGCATCCCAAACTCTCCTCATCTCTCATGCTTGCTTCCTTTCCCCCTTAAGAGGTAGCCGCTAATTGTAAACTACAACGCCACTCTTCTAGTGGACCTGGCGGAATTCTTTCTGTTCTCTCCTAACATTAATCCACTCTGATAAACGGTTCCAAGAAAACTAACCTCGCTTTGATTAATTATTATTCTTTAATTAATTAATTAATTAATTTTCTTTTAATGCAAAATTGCTGGGGTTTTTGTTTCAGTTCCACAGCATTGTTCGTTAAAGCACAACCCAAATTATGCTATAGCATTTTTTTTGTCAAATTTATTGTTTAATGTAATATTTATTGTTTGATGTAATTAAAAAGTTGATAATAATTTTATCAATGTTTCTAAGGAAAAACATCTTTATTATAAGTGATAATCATAATTTCTTTTTATTATAACGATTCTGATATTTGGGAAACTGAAACGGCTCGACGTATCTAATGCGTATAATAATAAAAAAATAGCCCCTCAAGCAGCTGCTTGCCACAGAGGTCTGAGAGGAGCTTGTCAGTAGAAAGTCGAAGTAGAACGCCTGTGAGTATGGCAGGACCTTAGCATAAAAACAGCCATGCCTTACCCGGGGCTCGAACCCAGGTCTCGTAAATCAGTAGCCAAGGGCGCTAACCATTCGGCCACGGGACGGCTTAGTATGTATACAAATGCTATAAATTCTGATACTGAAGGTTAAATTCCAAGGGATGGAAATGATGACAAAAGTATTAGAAAATTAAATTCTTAGTTGATAATTTTTTTTTCACATCTCTCAAACAGCTGTTTTATCACTGGTCTGATAAGAGCCTGTCGATTTAAGGTGTCAGAAAGCGAGATATCAGCAGAAAGAAAATAGCCATACCTGTAGGGTCTCGAATCCAGGTTCCATAAACTTGAGGCGAAGCGTGTAAACCACTTGAACACAAGGACGATGTCAAGCTCAATAATTTGACAAATGCCAGTTATCAACGAATCAGTTTTTGTTAATCATTTTGAATATTCTGTGGGCCTTATTCTTGAACTATCTTCTTTATCAATTGCTATCCATCATTTTAAACTTCTTTTTACAGACGACAATGTTGACATGCTGCGGGTCAATATTAACAAATATGATGAATTCAGTGAAAATGAGAGTGGTTATAAAAGTCGAAACTGGTGGTTCAGTATAAACTACTGATGAAATAGGAGAATTCATCATTGTAATTGCCTTGAGTATGGCCCTTTTTTGGATGTCGAAAATCTCAGACTCAAGGTACGTATTAAGAGTCAGAGATTTTTCAGAACCATTCTTTATTAATATTTAATATCAAACATTAAAAAAAAATTGGAATATCGTATTTTTACAGACGACAATGTTGACATGCTGCGGGTAATATTGATTAACAAATATTCTGAATTCAGTGAAAATGACAAATTAACTGCCCTGAAATAAAAAATCGTTTTCCCCAGTAGTATATTGGCGATAAGACTCAGGTGGAAAATATTTTTTGTACGGTTTAAAGGTAACCTTATGAGGAGCGACGAGGGAGAAAGTAAAATTTCCATAGAGGTATAATGCCTTTTATTTAATATTCAAATAAACTTACCTAGAATAAATAAATATATTTTCTTCCTTTTTTTAAAGTTTATAATTAGATGCAAATAAAAAAATTAAATCAATATACGTCAAAATTCTTTTTTTAAATCTTTCAAATAATTTCTGTCGTAGAATTTAGGAGTGTGCGTATTCTTTTATTGTGCGTGCGTGTGTATACTCTGAATGCATGTCTGTTTAGAACTCGCAGATGTTTAGAGAGATGACGAAACAGACCACTAGTTTTTAAAATGGCTAGAAAGGACAACAATATTTAAAATTCATAGCAAATATTTTCTGCCTTAAAATTAAGGAAGGTGTGCTAAGCGAAAATTATATTAAAAAAAAAAGATGTGCCAACTTTTGTGGGACAATAAAATTAAAAAGAAAGTGTATTAGTTTTTCTATTATGGTTACTCCAGTAGCGTAATGTAAAGTGATTAATTAATATAACTAATTTTTAAAAATCTGTTTTTCCATGATTTTTACATTAAAAATCCCCCCCCCCCTTCAAACTCATTACTTAAATTTGGGAAAGTATGTGCGACATCGCCCCCATTAAACTGCCTTCCGTTATTCCGAGAAATGTTCAGAATTTTCAATTCAGCTGATATATAAAAAAATATATATATATTTTGAAAACGAAAATTTTAAAACCACAAGTAGACACTGCTTTGCAATGGATTCCAACATCTAAGTAAGTTCATATTCTTTCTTTGATTTACCACCCCTTTTTCCCAGTTCTTCCTCCGGTAGTGATTAAGACCGAACCCATATAGCTACGGCGGATCGGTTTCGGTCTTAAGCGGACGACTTTGGTTGGAGTCGCCTTTGTCTGTCTAGTTCTGCTTTCTATACCCAATATACTTGATAATCGTTCAAAGAAAGAAAATACCACTTCCAATTTCTAGCACTCCCCCTTGGCACTCTCTGTCGGCTTAAATGGAATCTCAAGTATTCAGTTTCTAAAAAGATTGGTATCTAAAGGGTTAAACTGCAGTAATTAAAAATCGACCAGTTTTTCTTAAAAGGAATGGTTCGCTTTAAAAAAAATTAATTCTCGGTTGAAAAATCATTAAGGTGAAAAAGAAATCGTTAACTGAGCCACTGTTGAAAAATGTCTTACCGGTACGTCGTACCGGCAAATAATTTCTTGCCGGTACGGCGTACCGGCGCGTACCAGCCTACATTCAACACTGGTTATTATTATAGATTAGCTGAAACATGAAGTGCAATTAACATTCCACTCTCCTATACTATATACCATTGAGAGTGTTCAATGTCGTTGGTCCCTAACAGGTAACCTTCCTTTTCCCATAGACCTTTAGGGTTGCGGATTTGCCGTTCGCCGTAATCCTTTGGGACATTATCCTCAATCAGCGTGAGCTTATCGTACTTTATTTACTTTATTGGAACCTTGGGAAACTTTTGGACAAAATTGCAATATGCTTCGTAGAATTTGAAACTCATTTAGAAGAAGAGTGTAACAACAACATCTCCCTCCTCCCCCACAACAGGAAGATAGAATCAGCCACATGGTCTAACCCGACTCATACGAATTATAAATTTCAGCATGCAGAATTGGACCTTTTTTTTCAATTCGAGATTAGTTCTGCAAAGCTACTAGTTTACTTGAAAGCTATGACAGAACAAACAACATGCCATCATGCCATCCCAGGATTCGAACCTAGATCTGGAAGTCACAGCGAAGAACTAACACAATGCAATCGCACCACCGAGGAAGTTGTTTCATCTCTCAGCAGCATTTTTTGTATACAATGGGCTAAGTGGCAAAGTTGGTAAAACTTGTCGATCCGTCTTTCTTAAAGCCCTTGATGATTAAGGTAGAAAATGTCAGTTTAGACAGGTTAGGACTCCAACCTGGTAACATTAAATTACGAGCCTGTCTTGTAAATCTGTGTAGAGCCTGCTGCAGCCAGGCTGAAGGCTTGGGTTATCTCTCAGCAACACATTTCTTGCACACAATGGGCTAAATGGCTAGGTCGTAGAGCCCCCAAAGGCTCAGAGGATGTTGGGAGAAGGAAACCTATTGGATAGCTGTTAGGAAACAGGTGGTAGCTATTCATCAAGGGCATTCAGCATGTTCCTTAATGTGTGCAGGACAAGATTCTCCTGCAGATGGAGCCAGTGTTTTATGTCACATCTGATGGACTGCGGTGTTCCACACTCGGTGTTCCCTTTCTCACCGAGTGTAGGGTGGGGGTTTAGAGGAGATAAATCTCGACGTTTACACAGTGAGACTCGAAACTGGAAACTGCAGATTACAAGCTTGGCGCACTAACGACTTAGCCAATCTCCGATCCAAAGCACTGTTGTGTACGTCAAATTTCATCGTTTAAGTCAGTTGTTATTGAGCAAAAAGTGAATTAGCTTCTTAAGTCGTATTTTCAGTTGAAGAATGAGTGTTTTTAGTGGAACACTTACCTTATTAACAGAGTTTTCAGAAGCATCTGTTAATCGTGTTATTTCAACTTGAATCACTGTAATGGAATTAATTGCCAAATTTTTGGCAAGGACGTGTCTACGAAGTGTTACAGAAAGTAAAGAAAAGAAAATTTAAAAACAACGATGCATAGAGCAATATGTTTATTAACCGTTACCCACAAAATAGTTGCTGAGTGGCCGAATACAATTATTACACAGTAGTTCAGTAAACTTTGCAAAGATTTGGAAACTTTGTCTTCTGTGATGGTATTCAGTTCCTTCTGATGGCCATGGACTGTATCAGTCGTTGGCCATTCAATCTCAATTTCAATTTGGGAAACAGAAAAGGTCTGCTGGGGATGTTTCGGGGGAAAGTGAGGAGTGATTCAGCACTGTAATCTTTTTTTCCGCCCAAAAATATGGCACAAACTACACACAAATTTTTCTCTTACCCAAGTCTGATGTAGCTTATCGATTCCTTATTCACATTTTGTTCACTTGATATCATTCTGAGTGTCCATGGACGGCCAGTTTTTGCGAATAAATTGCCCACTTTGGCCACCAGTTCTGGGTTAGAAGTCATTTTCTGTCGTTCACTGCGAGAGTCATCTTCCACATACTCTTTGCCCTAATGAAAAAGCTTAAACCATCGAAATGTTTGTGCTCTGGACAGAGCCTGATCCCAATAAGTTGTTTCGTAATATTTCATATGTTTCGGTGGGGCTTTCTTCTAGCTTCACAACTTCATATTGACAGACTATCCATTGATGGTCTTGAATACATGATGTGATGTGATGTGATAAAATGTGATGGGAAGGTTAGAAACCCTTCAACAATGGGCTTCCTGCTATCCCAAACAAAGAATCGGACGTGTAAATCACAATGTAGAAAATATCTTGAATACATGATCACATAAGCGTATTTATACGAAACGATATCCTAACAGCTGCTTACGGGACAGAGTAGGTTGGCTCAGTCGGAAGCACCCCAGCTTGTAATCTTCAGTTCCCAGTTCCGAGTCCCTATTGTTTCAGCTATGAGCTTTATCTCCACTAGCCCTCTCACCTCACCCCGACCAGTAAATGTCCTTTACTGACCGAGGGCAGTAGGAGACACAATTTTGCTTGGAAAGACTGTAGTCCGTCGGATGACATATTAAGCTGTGGTCTCTTGTGTATGAGAAGAATACCCTGTGTATGTTAAAAAACACAGTGCATGCATTTTACGGGAGTCTACCATCTGTCTGCTAACTGTCCAGTGTGTCCCCTTCCCCTAACATTCTATGAGCTCTTGGTCACAAGCCAAGCAATTTTGTCCACTATATAAAAAATAGTGTGATATGTTTACCAAGTGGCCTGGCAATTTTGTCAACTATACAAAAAAGTGCTTCTCAGAGCAACCCCCCCCCCCCCTATTTTGGTTAGTCGGATTACCGAAAGGTCACACTTCAGTGCATCTATAGCGGAATTTCCCGGAATGATACTCGCACTACATATTTTGAATTCAGTCTCATTGCTTTCTTACCGCGTTGTATATGTCTGTCTGTATACAAATGGAGATTATTGTAATAACAGTAATAGATTTATTCTCAACATTCAAAGTATATACACAAATTATAGAAATGAAATATTCACAAAGTATGCAATAGTTTCCTTAAATATCTAGAGAACAAATCGAAACAGAAAATATTAAAAACAAAAAAGAAACTGCAATTTTTACACGTTCAACACCAAGGGACAATTTAAGTAAGAGATATTAGAAAAAAATATTATTGTAGTTTTGACTTCAAGAAAATAAAATATACATTTTAATAAGTGTAATTGGAAAAAAAATAAATGTGAAGGCAAAACCAGGAGTAGGGGAGGTAAATGATGTTTTGAAGATAACCTTAGTTTTGGGTTCTTCATAATTTTGTTAATAAATAATAAATTCATAGTAACCTAATATCCTTTGGGAATTAGGATATATAATAACAGAAAATAATTGGGAATTATTGTAAGGGTCAATCGTTAGCGCGCTAGGCTCATAATCTATTGATTCCGGGTTCGAGTCCAACTGGACCTGCGTTAAAAAATTTGCCCGCTAACTCCGTTTATCCCTCAGTGAAGAAGAGAGACACCGTTGAGCTTGTAAAGAACGCCGTCCCTCCGATTGGGCATTAATCTGTGCTCGTGTACAGAATAGCCATAACTTGTGTACGCTAAATAGAGAGGAAAAGGAGAGTCTTGTCCTGCACACATTAAGGAACATGCTGAATACCACCTGTTTACTAACAGATATCCAATAGGTCTCTTTCTCTCAACATCCTCTGAGCCTTTAAGGGCTTTGCGACCTGGCCATTTAGCCCATTGCATGCAAGAAAAGGGCTGCTGAGAGATAACCCAAGCCCTCAGCCTGGCTTCAGCAGACTCTACACAGATTTACAAGCCAGGCTCGTAATTTAATGTTACCAGGTTGGAGTGACACCTGTCTAAACTGACATTTTCTGCCTTAATATGTCTCATTAATATCTTAACTGTCTTCCAAAACCTTCCCTGATCTCTTGGGGTCCTTGTAACCTGGCATTTAGCGCATTATGAACAAAAAGGAAGTTCAGAAATCAAACGGTACTCAACAACGTCTCTCGAGGGGAAAAGTAATCCACCTTAACGAGAATAGTATCATCTTTCTACTGTGAGAAACATCTTTTTTTTATGATAAAAAAAAAACAAAAAACTCATCGAAGATGCAAATTACATTATAGATAAGAGAACATTTGTTTCTGCTTTGATTTATTCTCGTCGAGCTTCCTGAGTAATACGATATTCATTATCAGACATTTGTTACTTGAAGAATTTTCTATGGGGAATATCTCAATTTTCTCCCAAATGATTACTACACGTTGGGATTTGATTTATAATAGGATCTCCAACATTGCATCGAAAATACATTACATTATCCTTAGCAACGATACGGAACTTCAACAAATGAAGAAATGTAAGAAGCCAGTTATAAAGAGAAGAGAGCAGATGGATTGTAGAGGTAGCATTCAACTCTGAAATTGGTAACCTGATTCAAAAACGATAAATCATAACGTTATATATTATTCGCAAGTATTTCGTACTTTTACATTTGTTTCAGAAGCTAAAACGCTCTAGTCTTTATTATTTATGAATTTCCTTCTAGTTTGTCGATGCTTTTCGAAAATCTTCATCATCATTTTCTGAACGAGGATTAAGTTCTTAGTTGAAAATGCGTCCAGGAAAAGAAAGGGCTTTGAAAGCCATCAATGAACTGGAAGGCGATAAATACCAATGAAAAAGAAGAATTTCTCCTTTACCAAAACAGTTGTAAAAATGGAGGAAGCTTGTTATCTTAAACTATGGTCCCAACTAGGGTTAAAGAAGAATCGAAAATCTAAAAACCGGTTTTTAATCAATCTGTTTTTTAAAAATCGGTTTTAACCGAAAAGTATAGTAATCTTTAAAAGCCAAAATGAAAGTTACTGACTTTAACTCCTAACAAGCATAGTTTATCGTCTATTTTTGGTCAAAAAAATGCCAAAAAGGCAGCATCATACGCATGCATATGAAAATGACAAAATTGACATATTTTATTTTAGCCAAAGTAGTGAATCATTCAGACAATTTAGAACTGAAAAAAATTTATGAAAAAAATACTTAGAAAACAAAAATTTAACTAAAAATAAAATTTAAAATTATCTCTATTATGGAAAAAAACATTGAAATAAAGTTTTTAATAAAAGACTTTTGCCTAGAAAACAAATATAGACTCTTCTTGTAAGAAAAGATATAAAATGAAATTTATATTTTATCGTTATGTGGAAAATGACATCTTAAGAAATAAAGGGCATTAATGGTATTATCTGTCTTTATTGAACGAAGCTTAGATAAAAAAAAGCCCGCAGCCGAAAAGCCTCTTTCTGATTCGTTGGTTTAACGGTAAGTACGCATTATGTAAAAGCTCTAAATTTTTGCTCTTTTTTAATGTGGCTTCAAAGTATTTAAATTCATCGTTGACATTATAATCTCTGGAATCTTTCATAGGCAGCATTTCTAATTTATTCATTTCGCTCAATACTCGTGCAAATAAGTCGTCATATTCGTTAGTTTTAGCAATTCTAGCTGCACCTTGGACTTCTGACTCTGCGTTATCATCTACCTCGATGGCTTGCCATTCATTAGAAAAAGCCAAGAAATATATGTTCTGCTATTTTCTTACCTGTTTGCCTAGATATTGAAGAGTATTCTCTTTAATATCCAGGCAAACAGGTAAGAAAATAGCAGATCATGAATGAATCAGACGATTCAATTTTAAAATCCTCTGGATTTGTTAAATATCTCAACAATGAAATTACTTCCTTTTGTCGTCTTGATGAATAGCGTTTGATACGGCATTCTTTGAGATTGGCAGCAATAGGATTTCCCTTATTGTCTAGTTTCTTAAAACAAATTTTCATAAGCATGTCATCTTTAAGTAAAGTTGCTTCTTCAGAGCATTAGAACTCTCAAAACAAATTAAAGTGGACGAAGAGTTTCAGCGAGGTTATCTAACAAATTCCTATTCCTCCTCAAAGATAATTTCTGTTGAAGCTAGTACTCATAGAGCAGTGGTTCTCAAACTTTTATGCTTCACGAACCCCCTGCAAATATGTATGTAACTGGAGTACCCCTTGTACAGATAGAAAAAACTATAGTTATGGCATAACAATGGGAATAAAATAAAACATATTTATATATAACATATATCTAGCGACGTTTGAGCTCTCACGGCTTACCCAAAAATAATTTACCCACATACCCCTAAGGTGTACGTGTACCCCACCAGAGCTATTATTATCCCTATTTTCAAAAAAGGTGATCGCAGTTCTTGTGATAATTATAGGAGTATCAGCCTACTCTCTGTTTCAGGTAAAGTTTTTTCCATGATTGTGCTTAATAGAATTAAGAATCTGGTTGACAGTCAATTGCTTGATGAGCAATATGGATTCAGGAGTGGTAGGGGGTGTGTAGATTAGATATTTTTACTTAGGCAGATTCTTGAGAAATGTTTAGAGTTTCAGAAACCTTTGGTTGCTAGCTTTGTTGATTTCAAAAAGGCTTTCGACTCTGTTGATCGTCATAATTTGTGGTTGATTGTGAAATCATATGGTATACCAGACAAGTTAGTTAACATAATGAAAGCTCTCTATAATAACACTGAGTCGTGTGTGAGAATTGGTAAGGCTTCTAGCAATTGGTTTATCATTGCTTCTTGTATTCGACAAGGGTGCATATTGTCTCCTTTACTCTTTAGTTCGGTTATTGATTACGTTATGCGAAATTCACTGCAAGGGAAAGATTTGGCCTTAAATGGTCTGGAGATACGGATATTTTTTATTTAGATTATGCTGACCTCTTTTATTCGCCGTAATGAGACTGGTAGTAGAGTAGGCAGGCTGTGATTCAGTTAATATGAGTGGTTGTCGTCATGAGCACTTGTCAGAGTTTAATTATCTTGGTAGCTATGTAACAGATACTGGTGATGTGCGACATGAGATTAACAGACGAATAGGGATTGCTGATGAGACTTTTAAGATTCTATGGAGAGTGTGGAGAAATAATGGTATACACTTAAAAACTAAAATTGGACTGTATAATAGTTTTGTTTTTCTAGGATTAGTTATGGTAGTGAAACTTGGACACTTTTTAAATAAGATAACAAGTAACTAGGTGCTTTTGATTCCAGATGCTTATGCAGTATCTTGGGCATTAGGTGGTTCAACTTTGTAAGTAATGATGAGGTTAGGCAAAGGAGTCGTCAACCTCCTTTAAACAGCATATTGCGCAGAGAGAGACTCCGTTGGTTTGGCCATGTTGCGCATATGGATAATTATAGATTAGCGAGTAGGGTTATGAACAGTGTGCCTAAAGGCCTTCGAAAGAGGAGGAGACCTATGATGCGAAGGGCAGACAATGTCAAACAGGATCTTGTTAGATTTGGTGTGCAGTGGCCACATGTAGCAGATGTAGCTCAGGACAGATATGCTTGGAGAACTAAATTGCACGGTCTGGTTGGATCTCCATAGCCCATGGCTGCTTGAGGATGATGATGATGGTTTAGAATATAAAACTATTACCATTGCAATCTATTTCATAAAATGACGACTTGTTCACGTAGGCCTTCATTCTCTCACTCTCTCTCTCTATATATATACGTATATAAAATTCAAATGGAGAAAAATTCATATATGCGTTCGTTTATTATTTGAATGGCCTTGAAATGTGTTCATTTTTCATTTGTTTTCTTTCTCCTTCTCTCTCTCGTTCTTTAAAAAGCATTTATAAAAAATGAAATATTACTGTTGTCAAATCATCATCATCATCATCATCATCAAGCAGCCATGGGCTACGGAGGTCCAACCAGACCGCGCAGTTTAATTCTCCAAGCATATCTGTCCTGAGCTACATCTGATGCATCCGGCCACTGTACACCAATTCTAACAAGGTCCTGTTTGACATTGTCTGCCCACCGCATCCTAGGTCTCCCCCTCCTTCTGAAGCCTCTAGGCACACTGTTCATAACCTTATTCGCCAATCTATAACTATCCATACGGGCAACATGGCCAAACCAGCGGAGTCTCTCTCTGCACAATATGCTGCTTAAAGGAGGTTGCAGACTCCTTTGCCTAACCTCATCATTAGTTACAAAGTTAAACCACCTAATACCCAAGATACTGCGTAAGCATCTAGAATCAAAAGCATCTAGTTTCCTGTTATCTTGCTTACACAGCGTCCAAGTTTCACTACCATAACTAACCCTAGAAAGAACCAAACTATTATACAGTCTAATTTTAGTCTTAAGGTGTATACGCCTATTTCTCCACAATCTCCATAGATTCTTAAAAGTCCCGGCAGCAATACCTATTCGTCTGTTAATCTCATGCCGCACATCACCAGTATCAGTTACGCAGCTCCCAAGGTAATTAAACTGTGACACCTGCTCAAGACTGCAACCATTCAGATTAACTGAATCACAACCTGCCTGACCAATTTTCATCACTTTAGTTTTCTCTCTGTTTATAACCAAACCTACTGTACTACCAGTCTCATCAACAGTTCGAATGAAAGAGTTCATCTCATCAACATCATTTGTCAAAAGGGCTAAATCATCAGCATAATCTAAATCAGAAATTTTCGTATCTCCAGCCCATTTAAGGCCAAAATCATTCCCTTGAAGTGAATTTCGCATAACATAATCAACAACCAAACTAAAGAGAAAAGGAGACAAAATGCGCCCTTGTCGAACACAAGAAGTAATGCTAAACCAATTGCTACAAGACTTACCAACTCTCACACATGACTCAGTGTTATTATAGAGAGCTTTCATTATGCTAACTAACTTATCTGGTATACCATATGATCTCACAATGAACTACAAATTATGATGATCAACAGAGTCGAAAGCCTTTTTGAAATCAACAAAGCTAGCAACCAAAGGTTTCTGAAACTCTAAACATTTCTCAAGAATCTGCCTGAGTGAAAATATCTGATCCACACATCCCCTACCACTTCTGAATCCACATTGCTCATCACGCAATTGCCTGTCAACCAGATTCTTAATTCTATTAAGCACAATCATGGAAAGAACTTTACCTGGAACGGAGAGTAGGCTGATACCCCTATAGTTATCACAAGAACTGCGATCACCTTTTTTGAAAATAGGGATAATAATAGCTCTGGTAAAATCTTTAGGAACCATGCCTTTATCATAAAAGTTATTCAAAATTTCAGTCATCCAAGTGATAACCAAAACATTCCCAGCTCTGAGCATTTCTGTAGTAATTTCATCTACCCCTGGGGATTTATGAAGTTTAAGTTTAGAAATAGCCAAACTAACTTCAGATTGTGTTATAGAGCCAACATTAAAGCCAACAATGCATCTATCATCATTGCAAACAATGGGAGTAGAACTAACCACATTGTTTAGAACATCACTGAAATGCTCAGCCCACCTAGCCATGACAGAATCCTCACCTTCTATAACCTTGCCTTGTTTAACCTTCAATCCCTGTATACCTGTTCGTTTTCTACCACACAAAACATTAACTATCTGGTACAGCTCTCTGCTGTTGTGCTGTCTAACTGCTTCCTCAGCTTTGTCAGCAAGGCCATCAAGCCAAAGATTCTTATCAGTAGCTAACTGACCCTTTACACGTTTATTAAGTTCTTTGTAATGCTTTCTAAAAAAATCAATAAAAAACAGATTTTCTTTTTCGATTTTCGGTTTTTTGGGAAATTTTAAAAACCGGTTCAAACGGTTTTTAAAATTTCCCAAATAACTGGATGGCTATTAGGATATAGCTGGAATCCTTCCGTCAGAATCATCCAGCGTGTTCTTTAACATGCCCATGGTATGATTCTCCTGCACACAGAAAGGTTTTTAAAAGTTTTTAAAACCGGGTTTCAACCGGTTTAAAACACTAGTCCCAACGTTTGTTTCGTGATTTTGGTCAGGAGCGATTTTTTTCAATTTCTGTACATATTGCTTTGAGTAAGAAAGCGCGTTATTTCATCTTTGAGTGGCATTTTTTTTTTGCACACAATGAATTAAATGTCTAGGTCACAAAGACTCCCTAGGGTTCAGAAAAAGGTTGGGGGAAAGGGACCACTGGACAACTGTTAAGAGACAGATGGTAGCCTTTTGTCAAAGCCATCTAGCGTGTTCTTTAAAGTACAAAGGATATGGCTCTCCCGCACACGGAGGCACGGTCTAAAATTCCATCTGACAGACGGCGGCCTTCCAAAGCCCATCGGTGTCCCCTACTTACTACTACTTAACTGGATGTCGGTGACAGAACATTTTTATATCACTTAAAAGCCCCTTGGTGAGTCCAGTTCCCAATTTTGGGTTGTTTCACCTCTGCTGCAGTACATACTTTATAACGTATACAATGTCAGGAGCGTCAGAGCGCTCTGAGCGGCACTTTATTCTACACATGGGATAATTGACCAGATCACCAGAACCCCAAGAACTCAGAGAGGGTGGGAAAAAGACCACTCACTGGATGGGTATTAGGAGATAGCTGGAATCCTTCCGTCAGAATCATCCAGCGTGTTCTTTAACATGCTCATGGTATAATTCTCCTGCACACAGACTCACGAATTTAACGTCCCGTCCAACGGACTAGTCAAAGAAAAATTGCCAGTAGTTCATTCAATTTCTTTAGGAGTAAAATATATAAGTCAACACAAATTTCATAACACTGGATGTGACCAGCAGTTGTTTATATTCCAAATGAAAGGACGAAACAGGAAAAAGGAGAAAATGTCCACCAAAAAAGTTCGGTGTTTAAACCTGAGAAAATATTGATTAAAATCTGGCAGACAAAACAATAGAAAAAAATCAGCATCTTGTTCAGAATTAATCCTTTCCAGTCGGTGAAAGAAACTGATCGTCATGTTTTAACAATCTGTCCTATCCGCTCGTCATTGAGGCATTTCCCTTTCCCAAGCTTATACTTCCATATGACATATTATAGATGCATAGATTATGCATTGTAATACTATATTAAGAGAGAAAAATAATAAAAAAAAGAAACATAATCTGTGTAAAAAAAGTCGGAAACCATTATGCGTATTCTTTTTAAATGGGGGATAGTGTTGATTAGCAGGTAGCGCATCAGGATCATAATCCGCAGTCACTAGGTTCGAATCTTAACTATGCCAGAGTTGAGATTCATCTCCATTAACTTACATGCTGTCCTTTGATGAGAAAGGAGACACCGATGAGCTTGGAAATATCGCCATCCGTCGGATGAGATGTTAAGTTATAGTGCAGAGTGGAGAAGAGACATACCTGCGCAATGTTAAAGAACACGCTGAATGGCCTTGAAAGAAGACTTACCTCTGTCTCCAAACAGCTGTTTAGCGGTTACCCTTTCCCTACCCAACTCTGAGCCTCTGAGGTCCTTGTGACCTGGGCATTTAGTGTTACATTGTGCGCACAAAAGTACTATCCGGAGGCAAAACAACCCAATTCTGCAGAGCTTTAAATATATCAGACTTTAGAGTAATTTTAAGATTTTAAATTTATTTTAAATAAAATTTTTTTCATGATTCTTTTATTTATGTCATTACTTAGCTAGAAATAGCTGTAGAAAGTTTAAACGATGAAGGAGCGGAAATTCATCATTCTCCTAAACTTATTTCATCGAGTGAAGTTTAATCTCTGATTTCACTGAACCATTCGGTATTTCGTAGGTTTAGTACGTTTGTATGTTTGAGAGTTTGTTCAGCAATTACCCTCAAAATGTAGCGCGAATCGCTTTCATTCTTAACAGACTAAATTTAGTTGCACAAAATTACGCCTGCACTTTGAAGATGAACTAATCCTGCCTCTTGGAATGAAAGTGGCAGCGTACGACAAGCACTCATTCATTAGCAAACATTTAGTGGATAGCGAAACAATAAACCCCAGGTTATTTAATTTTGAGGATCTCTGAGTCTAATAATATCTTAGCCACCAATCTACTGGCAATGTCTGGTGATGACAGACAGAAATGATTGTTTGCACCAAGATCAATTGCTAAAAGTATAGTTATTTAACAAATTTTGTTTATTAATATGCGACTAGTTCAATTTAAAAGTTGTTATATTTTCCTATTTCCACTTCCTGAATAGTGAGCTAACAGTAGTTTTGAAAAAGCTGATATGTTTCCCACACCCTTTCTTGAATGCAGCGACAGGTGCGTAAAGATTGATATCTTCCCTCTTCCCATTTCTTGAGTAGTGAGCCAGCAACAGCTTTGCAAAAGTCGGCATTTTTTCGACGCCAATTTCTTTAATAAGGTGCTAGTGAAAGACTTGGAAAGATTGATATCTTCTCTATTCATATTTTTTCGGTAAGGTACCAGTAATAATCTGAGGAAGGTAACTATTTCCCTGCTCTCATTTCTTGGAAAAAGAGCCAGCATTAAGTTTGCAAATATTAGTATTTTTTCCTACTCTCATTTCTTGAGAAAAAGGCAGCGACAGGTTTATGTAAATTAATATATACTCCCAACTTTCGTTTCTTTAGAAAAGTGTCAGGGACAGATTTATAAAAATTAATACTTTCCCCACACGCATATCTTGGGAGAAAAGCCAGCTTCAGTTAAAAAAAATTGCAATAAACAACAGGTTATCGAAGTTTGATATTTTTCTTGTCAGAATATCTTATTACTTTTTTCACGATAGAAAAAAAACACACATTTCCTTCCTGTGCTCTTATTATCTAGTAGAATACTGCACAGAGAAAAGAAATGGAATTATAACTACAGGTAATTATCCAACCTGAAGAATAATACGATATTTCGTTCGGGTGAACAATTACATCGCAATTATTGATGGTTTTGTGATCTGCAGTTTTGGGTACAGAACAAAGTAATCTGATATTAAATGTCACAGAAGGCATGCGAAAAATCAAGAAACAGACAGCATGTCTGTTTCTTGATGCTTGTTGTTCTTTTTTTACTGAAGACTGTTTCTCTTCTCAAGTGTTCTCTATGCTGCATTATAATCTCGTGTCAGATCTTCCTTGCAATGAGCTGCCGAACCCAATGTTTCCCAAATAGTGTGCAGCAGTACTTTGGTGTGGCGTGAAAGAATTTCAAGTGTGCTGTGAAATGTTGAAACAAAATTTTCATCCTCAATTCAGACTTCATCACCAATTTTCCTCATTTTGATTTAAAAATCGCATTCATTTAAATTTTTTCTTTAATTTCACAAGTATTTTTGATTTAAATTTTCGTTCTCTATAATTTTATCGAATAATCAGAAATGTTCTTTTAATCTTACGAAAAAGATTTGCTAGGAAAAATTATTTAATTCCTTTGCAAAAAATTTTCGTATCTCGTCTTCCTGCTATTTAGAAAAAGGTTGTCTAGTTCGAGGTTTATCGTCGTGTGGTGAGGAATTATATTTCGTATATATTACAGAACTACGCATAGTTTTCAATTTAGCCACACCTGGATCATTATATCCGTCTTCTATTTTTCTCAACTTCAAAGTTTGAAATATACACTCACTGATCACCGATCATTCCACTAAATATTTTATCAATGGGAAGTTAATTGGGAAGTTTAATATTGTTAATAATCAATATTTATATAGAAATGATTGAGATCTTTAATTCACATTTAATGCCATTTTTCCCTTATAGCGCTTATTTTAAAAGTTATATAGCTTCGAAGTTAGTATCCTATGGGATGAGGTGTTATAATTCAATGATCACACAGTGTATATTAGTCATGTGATAAGTGCCGCAATCTAGAAGTACAAATACAAGTTATATGTCGTAAGACACAGTAAGTTTGTGTAAGTGTTATGATCTATAAAATTAATAGGTCTATACCTCAAGTTTATAGTAGTATATCTACATAGTATACCCAAGCCTTCTTGAAGAATTCTAGGCGAACCAATTAGCAGAGCTTCAAAATATACCCCTAAAACCCTTTAAATTAAAAGTTCGTTTCAGAACCATGTCGTCGATAGTATATCCCTAGGTTTGAATTCCAGCTCAGCCTGGGTTGAGAATGTTCTCTGCTAAAACCCCTTTTATTCCTCGGCGAGAAAGGGAACCCTTTGGGTTGGGTTGTTTCACCTCCGAGGGGCACTTTTTTGCACAACATGGGCTAAATGTCCAGGTCACAAGGACCCAGAAGGCTCAGAGAAGGTTGGGGGAGGGGACACACTGGAACAGCTGTTGGGAGACAGATAGTAGCCTCCCGTCAACGCCATCCAACGTGTTCTTTAACGTGCGCAGGGTATGACTCTCCTGTACACGGAGTCACGGCTTAACGTCCCATCCGACGGACGGAGGCCTTTCCAAGCTCATTGATGTCAACTACTGACCATGGGCAGAGCGGGGAGTTTTCCGGAGAAAAATCTCAATGCTGACCCAGCTGGGACTCGAAACGGGGAACTGCAGATTAGAGCCTGGCGCGCTACGACTGAGCCACCCCCATCCCGGGGACCCTTTGGAGTTGGAAAGGCTCCTGTTCCCGTGACGTTAAAGCCGTGGTACGAGTGTGGGAGAGCCGTTTACTGTACACTGTGCACGTTTATATTTTGAATATAAAAAACATATTTCTTTAAATCTTTTTTAATGCTATTAGGATCACTTATAGTCACAACTTGCCGTAATGAAGAGGATATAGATAGGGATAGGAAGAGTTTGGATGGATTAGATAACACTATGAAAGTAGGCTACAAAATGGGAGAAGAACCGAATAATGAGGAAATAGAAAAAAAAAGAGTTGAAGAGAAAGTAGATGTGCAGACATTTTTAGAATTGGAAGAGTTAGCGCACCTTCCCGAAGCTGTAACTGAAGCAGCAAAATTTGTCGTTTCTGACTGTAGCCCTCAAACACAGATTGATACAGAGGAAGGGAGTCCAACAGATGTAGGAGATTTAGTGCCCCCTCCCGAAACTGAAAGTGAGATAACAGAGTTTGTCCCATATGACTGCAGCCCTCTAACCAAAACTGACACAGGTGAAACTAACCCGGACACACGTACAGCAGACAGCAGCACGGAAAAAAATACATTGATTATGAACAGACGACCCTCAAAGAACTTTGATGAATAGCCTCCTGAAGTGCGGAAGGTGGAGTTATCAGTCAACGTTATGTAGCGTCGTAGGATTAAGGACTCCCTCTTTCTTGTTGTTTTCTTGCTGCAGAGACAATCGTAACCGGTTTTGCGGCCAGATTGGATGAAGAATCAGCGGCTTGGGTTGGGTTGTTTTACCTCTGAGCGGCACGTTTTTGCACACCATGGGCTAAATGGCCAGGTCACATGGACCCCGAAGGCTCAGAGAAGGTTTGGGGAGGGGACCCACTGGAACGGCTGTTGGGAGACAGGTGGTAGCTTCCCGTCAAGGCCATCCAGCGTGTTCTTTAACGTGCACAGGGTATGGCTCTCACGCACACGGGGCCACGGCTTAACGTCCATTCCGACGGACGGCTGCCTTTCCAAGCCCATCGGTGTCCCCTATTGACCGTGGGCAGGGCGGGGAATTTTGCGGAGATAAATCTCAACGCTGACCCAGCTGGGACTCGAACCTGGGAACTACAGATTACGAGCGTGGAGCGCTACCGACTGAGCCACCCCCGCCCCAAAGAATCAGCGGCAGAAAAGATTCGAGATTGTCAGAAGAGATACTGTAGACCGAAGTTCGTTAATCCGCGCGCTAACCTTCGAATAACACCACCCACACACGCTTGCTTCCCGAATCACATAGCAGTTACAGGAACAGGTAGCCAGCCCGGCGAGCCCCAAACAACCCTCCTAGTTGCCGATTCGCAGAGAAACGTAGCCAAAGTATGTTGATAATTAGCATCTAGGACACAGAGAAAATACAGAAGGGTAGTTTGAATATGCTTAAGATTGAAGTAAATAAACGTGTTATGTCTGTATACAAGAAGGATCCAGAGAAACGATCATTTAGCAAGGGCTTAATTGTGAGAAGGGTTAGAAAGAAATTTAGAAATAGATTGAAATTGAATAGAGTAACCAAATGTAGATTTTGTAAGGAAGAGAGCGCTGTTAATTCACACAAAATAAGCACCAGATTTAGAGAGGTCAGGTATGCTAAAGTAATTAAGTAAATTAGCTAAGCAATGGAAGAAAAAAAATGTTTAGAGCAATCACTTTGAGTGATCAAATATAAGTTTCATCGGACCTGCCACTTTATTATATGCTAGAAATTTTGTTGTTTATAATGTGGAGGAATAATTAAAGAATGTTTTAGGAACTATTATATAAACAAGTACATACATTGTAAAAAAAATGTGTCTGTTTTCAGTTTTATTGCTTAATTATCTGGTTCCCTTGTTTACTGTCAAAATTTGATAGTTGTCACTAAAGTTAGTGTTATAAAAACATAATTTATATATATTTTTTGATTGCATATACTGTTGTATAGAATCAATTTAGTTAAGGAATCGAGGGTGATGTAAATCTTTTACTTAAGTATTGTCATGATCCATGTATTAAATTCATTTTATGGGTTCTATTTTTTAATATTCAACTGCTATGCACCCAAAATTTTAGAAAATATAATTCCACAGTATACGTCATTTTATATTTATTTGACGTAAACTTTCAAAAATTATGGTGGGATAGATTTGAGTTGTAAGAGCTCACAACCCAGAAATGTTTCGCCATATGGGCTTATAAAGCGTGTATTAGGGAATTACACTGCTCACAAAAATTAGGGGATATTTCAA
This sequence comes from Ryuthela nishihirai, assembly GCA_038380435.1. Classification (NCBI taxonomy): domain Eukaryota; kingdom Metazoa; phylum Arthropoda; class Arachnida; order Araneae; family Heptathelidae; genus Ryuthela; species Ryuthela nishihirai. The sequence goes on along the minus strand of JAWZYU010000018.1, from coordinate 37,778,630 downwards.
AATGAATATGAAGCGATGAAATATCCCCTAATTTTTGTGAGCAGTATATTAAGCATATATTGTTGTAATTGAGAGCATAGAACTATTTTAGTGTCTTGGTTTTTAAGGAAATAATAGCTGTGTTTTGCTATGAAGTAATGATCAATGTAATCATCTGAGTTTGTTAGTAGCAGTTTGTTGGTGTTTGTCAACACGACACACCCCCTTCCTTTATACCCACTCAGGGCAGTGGAGACTAGAGAAGTTTAGTATTTGACTGTGGCTAAGACCTTTATTCTGTGACAGAGTTAGTTAATTAGCAAAGTGAGATAAGCTGTCAAATCCTGTTTTGTTCGGCCGAGTTTTATTTTGATAACTTGTGTGTTGAGCTTACTGCTACATATGATAATTATGCCATGGAAGCATAACTTATAAATACCGTAACATTCTATAGTATGCATATATCATTTATGTAGCCGCAAGACAAGTGTGTGGTCGCTTATTATGACGATTAATGTGACGCAACATTTTGTATTTTTGTTTATTTTGGATTTAGTGGACTTAGCAGAATGATAAGCATTAATGTGAATTTATTATGTGAATATGAGTTTTTTTGTGTCAGTGTTTATGTCGCAAGAATGGATACTTACATAGTTTTTCTGCTTTACATTTCACGTATATGTCTTCGAGGATCTACTGCTTTAGGCGGCCCAAGAAAATTCACCCAGCTAGGCGACGTGCAGTGTCCTAAGAGCTGCCAACTTTGGTGCCGGGAGAGAACTTTAGTGATTTCTTTTCAGGGATAATTACTGGGACTTGTGTGATAGGCTTTTCCATTTCTCTTCGGACTGAACTACGTAAGGACATTTTACATGAGGGACTATGTAATTCATAAAACTTTTGGAACTGTCAAACAACCTGCATTTTCAACAGATAGCCCAAGGAGGATTTGTGCACAATGTTTACATAGTGATAGTGCTCTCTCTATGATTTCTCTCTCCCTTCCCCCCTCCCCGTGGTGGATAGGGATGTTCTACGTCAATTTTTATATTCACTTAGAACTTTTTCGAGTTCCTGTCTTCAGCTTCCTTTCTGACATTCTGGCGCCAGGAGAAGGATTATCTCGGCGGACAATTCCGTTTGATGCACCTCATATCAGGGCGGAACCATTTACCCACCTTCCTGCCAGTTATAATTCGAGCAACGTGCATAAAAGGAGGCACTCTCTCATCCATGAAAAGCCTCTGTCAGAGTGACGCCTGGCGACATATCTGAGACTCTTGACACTGCAACGCGATGCCTAGGAGGATCCCTCTGAACCACAGCTCAACGGTTCTCATGAACGGACAACCACGTTGTCTCGTGACAAGAACATCGAGAACTGTCTATTTTTCGTCCCTTAACACCTTTTCCACCCTAGCGAGAGAATTGCGGGGACCAATCAGACTCTTTGGATGGTTTCTTTTTCGTGTGTTCAAGAGAGCAAGGACTCTTCACTCTACATTAGACATTCAGTCTTGAGACTTCGGAGAAAGGAGTCTTGTCTCTCGGTCAGCGATGTTAGATTTTTTTTAATAAATTGGAGAGAGAACTGCAGAGTTGCAATTTAGTTAGGAGAGCGGCTGGACATTTTCTACAAGCATTATGTAAGGTTATTGAAAGAATGTAATGTGAAATTATTATAGCACTGTAAATAAATGTTTTTGCATTTGTTAAAAAAAACTACCTGGTTTTGGTTACTCCTTTTGGAGAGTGAAGATACCTCTGTTCCCCAGTAGGATACTGGACTATTAATTATTTAAAGAAGGAGCAAAGTAAGGTATAAAGATACGATCACATCTAAAATAAATACGGAGTGGGAAGATTAAATATCATCATTCCTTTACCCCCCGTAAAACAGATTCTCTGATAATCTCGCAAAACAAATTTGACCTACTGATCTCAAATTTCACATATAAAGATCATCCGGGCCACTATGGTGCGAAAAATTCATCTGATCGTAAATGCGGAAAACGCGAAAAATAATATAATATTACAACCTATGCAATACAGAAGAAATTTTACATTTATTTTTAAAATGTAAAGGTTGAATTTTTCCCATCCCTTAGGGGAAAAAAGACAAAGCACTGCTGTAAATATAAACTTCTAGATCACCACACTTAGTTTCAAATTTCTAGTATTAAAGACAGTTTTCAATGTTCGTTTTAATTTCTATCATTTTCCGAACATAGCGCCCTCTGACAGTGGAAATTAAAAACCAATATGGAAAATAATACTTTATTTAATAATATATAATAAATTGCTATTTAACACAAAAATCCATATTAAAAATGTCTACAAATGAAGAGCTAGGTGATCACAATAATGTTTGTTTTTTGAAAACGCCCTAAAATTTTATATATCAGAGATGATTATTTTCTTCCATTCTTGGGTTGTCGTCTGGGTAAGTGTGTAGCGCGCCAGTTTCGTAATCTGTAGTTCGTAGGTACAGTCGCTCAAAAAATATTCGAACACTATGGTTGATTAAAGAATTCAAAAAAAATATCTGGCAACGAATTATTTAGAAATTAGTGATCTGGCAACCTTCGTGTACAGTACACTAGGTTGCCAGATCAATAATTTCTAAAAAAATCGTTGCCAGATATTTTTTTCTGAATTCTGTAATCAACCATAGTGTTCGGATATTTTTTGAGCGACTGTACGAGTCCCACCTAGGCCATCATTGAAATATATCTCCGCTAAACCCTTAACCTGCCTTCGGTCTCAAAGGGATACCAACGGGCTTGGAAAGGCTGGTGTAGTTCGAATGAAATATAGAGCCGTGTCCTGTGTACAGGAGAGATTATGTTAAAAAACATGCTGGATGGCCTCCTTCATCCATCATGTTTAAAAACATGCTGGATGACGGAGGCTTCCATCTGTCTCGTAATAGCTGTCCAATGAGTCCTCTTCCCCAACCTTCTTTGAACCTTGGAGGTCCTTCTGAGCTGGCCATTTAGCCCAGTGTGTGCAAAAAGGTGTCGCTCAGAGTAAAAACAACCAAACCAACCAGAACAATACAGTCACTTCAGTTACGAAAGTGTTTTCTACAGTTCTGTCTTCGAAGTAGACAGCTACAATTAATAGAAACCTTTATACAAATATTACGCACTTTTGAAAAACAAAAACATATGTTCTAAACCCATTTATTAAATCTATATATAATCTAAATACATAGCAAAAAAAAAGGCAAAGACTTTTTCAAATCTCATAATTTAAAAATAAATCTACAAATGAAATACAATGAAACATAGAAGTATTCGGAAAATACATCGATGTGGATGATGATTTGATTACTTCAGAAATTTCTGCCTGTAAACTGTAGCCTGAAAAACAAAATTTAAACATACTAAAATTTGGACTGATTCTAGAGTCCGTATCATCCAATAAGAAAGATGAACTTAACATTACTTTGTACGCAACCAGGGAGCTATAATGAAGAGCGAATTCTCTTAGTAAATTAAACTACTACAACCGTGGGACAGAAGTAATTTTACTAAAGAAATTTTAACAATGGATATATTATTATATGTCAATAATAAAATGATTATCTAATACCTGAAAATGTGAATATTTTTATTTCAACCTAAATTTGGAAAACAATGTTGGATTATTATTTTTTTGACCGGATTTTGAAAAAAAACAACAACCCCGAATAGAGTTTTTATTTAACCTGAAGATGTCATACCCTACTCATCATCAATAAGTAAAGTTCGTTCCATGACATTATTAATAACAAATCCTTAAACACAGTGTATTGTTGGAACAAGCCTTTTACAGAATGTACAACAAATAAACTTGACACTAGGTACATAGTTCCTTACTTTATGGAAAGATCGTCTACTGTCGATGCCGCCAAACACAGACATCCCCGCTGTGTTGGAATAACCCTTTGGCCTCTGGTAATAATTCCTGACACCCTCAACAAGAAGTAACGCTAGCAACAGCCTGTACCATTACTGCCTAGCAGGAGGTTTTCCTGCACGGCAGAAGGGACTAGTCATTTCCTAGAACACCATTTGGTCTCTGATGCGAGCCTCCGGGGTCAATGCACTGAACTTGTTTAATGGCAATATTTCTTATCAGGAGTCATATCGGACATGATGGTTGTCTACTCTCCTATTTACTTTAAGTTGGTGGTGTAAAAGCTGATGATGGTATCTGGTTGAAAGGAACATAAAAAAATACTTTATATCTCAGCCAAGAAATGTTTTTCCACCTGTTGGTGTGATTTGTAACTTTATCAGCGAGCACTTGGAAAGATGTTCTTTGTCACTTAAGAAGATGAAAAAAATAATTCAGAGAAGACGAAAGAACTGAAAAGTTTAATTTGTTGGATAAAGATGGAAAGAAAAATGTTAATCACTATCAAAGACACTTCAGTCTTTCTTCATTGTTCTTTTCTTGTTAAAAAATAAATACCCACTCAAGCAGCTGCTTGCCACGTAGGTCTGACAGGAGACTGTCAGTTTAATACGCTATAGTCCCAGCTGGGTCAGCGTTGAGATTATATCTCCGCAAAATTCCCCACCCTGCCCACGGTCAGTAGGGGACACCGATGGACTTGGAAAGGCCGCCGTCCGTCGGATGGGACGTTAAGCCGTGGACCCGTGTGCGGGAGAGCCATACCCTCTGCACGCTAAAGAACACGCTTGATGGTCTTGACGGGAGGCTACCATCTGTCTCCCAACAGCTGTTCCAGTGGGTCCCCTCCCCCAACCTTCTCTGAGCCTTCGGGGTCCATGTGACCTGGCCATTTAGCCCATGGTGTGCAAAAAAGTGCCGCTCAGAAGTAAATCATCCAACCCAACCCAACACCATAGAGAAAATCCGTGAGGAAGGCGAGACCCGAGCAGAAAAACAATACAAATAAACCTCTATGTGTTATTTGAGGCTCAACCCAGGTCCCATTGATCAGCACTCGAGCACGGAACTACTTGGCCACGGGACGATACTTTTTAGTTTTGAGAAGTTTATTTCATTTTTATAAACACTTTTTTCACATTTTGGGGAAAAAATGGAAAAACAAATGATACAAAAGCGTACTATCGTTGAAATGAAATAAAATAAATAAGTTACCCCTTGACATGTCGTAGACGAGTGGTGGTCGACTCCTGAACTTCCTTTTAAGTTCTCTGTTAATTAATTTCTCCAATTAACTAATCTTCACCCGTGATTGGGTAAAATCACAGATTCGCGGACTTTTACATCCGTGTTAGGTGTGCGTCAGACGTACTGTGCCTTCGATGAAAGAAATAAATGTCCAATGCATTAAGTACAGGACGACATAGTATTTATTTACATTCACTTATATATTTGCACGCCAGGCTCATAATCTGTAGTTCCCAGGTTCGAGTCCCAGCTGGATCAGCGTTGAGATTTATCTCCGCAAAATTCCCCGCCCTGCCCACGGTCAGTAAGGGACACCGATGAACTTGGAAAGGCCGCCGTCCGTCGGATGGGATGTAAAGCCGTGGCCCCGTGTGCGGGAGAGCCATATACTGTGCACGTTAAAGAACACATTGGATGGACTTAACGGGAGGCTATCATCTGTCTCCTAACAACTGTTCCAGTAGGTCCCCTCCCCCAACCTTCTTTGAGCCTTCGGGGTCCATGTGACCTGGCCATTTAGCCCATGGTGTGCAAAAAAGTGCCGCTCAGAGGTAAAACAACCCAACCCAACTTATATATTTGGGAATGTGCCCGATTCCTTGGGTCTTAGCAGTGCTCAACACTTCGTTGGATGAAATGGCTTTATCGATGTTCCTTGGAGACTTTCTCCAATCAGCTTAAAGTAGCTTGAATGCTGCTTTGCTTTTGCAGGTATTCATTTAATGAGGTGGAAATCTGTACTTTCCCGTACAGAAATCTCTTTACAGACCTCAAAACTCAGAGAAAGGTTATCCTAATCCTGCTTACATAACGTGGTTTACACAGAACTGAACTTTGCTCCTTTAGAGTTTCAAGAAAAATCTACGCCACTTTGACGCGCTAAGCAAACGCGACTTCTCCGTTCCTAAGCAACACTTATTCTGATTAATTGACTTCGCATCTCTCCGTCGCTTCTCTTGGTGACTCATACCCTATACCAAATGCCATAAAGTCATTTGCCAGCACTTGCTTCCCGAGTATATAGAGAACTGCCCGGCATGGCCCGAATATCGACTAATGAGCAACATTCCCATCTAAGCCACTTCTGAAAGTATACTTGTAACATAGGTATAAATACAATAACAATAGATAATGTAATAAAATGAATTAGAAGGACACGATAACCCTAGAGAAGCTGCTTGCCAAGGAAGTCTGACATGAGCCTGTGTACACTGTAGAGAAGATCTGCGAGGAAGGTGAGATCGCAGTAGAAAAATAACACGAGAAAAGAACATCCATACTTCACCCGGTGCTCGAACCCAGGTCCTTTCGCTACTAACACGAGCATATAAAAATTAAAAAAGGAACTGGCAAAACTATACAATACAAATGATACTAAAAGACTGTCTCTCTAATAACAAAAAATAAATTGCAAAAAATATACAAAAAGTAAAAACGAAAAACAAATGATACTAAGACACATCTATATTTTAAATAACGAATAGTAAACAAGCAGGTACCAATGCTATTCCGTTGGCCGAATGATTAGCGTACTTGGCTACTGACCAAATGGACCTGAGTTCGAGTCTTTCTCATAGGTGCCTCCTGTATGGCGCATTAAATAGACAGGCCGCTGTGGCAAGCAGTTGCTTGAGAGATAATCATTTATTTATTTAATGGTATACAAAATCAGATGATAAATAAAGCATCGAAACAAGATCTCATTTGCTGATTGGGGACATTAACTCTAAAGCAAACAGAATAATAAATGTTAAAGTTTTATTTCATTTTCCAAAAGTTTAAAATGATCCACCTCATCTATTCTAGTACTTTTTATTCCATCTGAAACTGATTAAGTTTTCTCTACCCCTATAAACTTTTTCTCTCATTCTAAATAAGAAAAATAAAACAAACAAAAAAATTCATATCATATTTGGAAGTACTATTAAAAGATTTTTTACGATTATTAGAATAAGTCATCTGAAACATATGCGTAAGAAATGAAGCAGGATAGGAGTAGCGGCAAAAGTTTTCTTTCTTGCTACCAATACTTCAATTAGAGAAGTTCTTGAACGTGAAAATATTTCCTACGCATAACTTTTCCATTAAAGGAACATGAAGCAGGAATCTAATTAATCTGATGAGTTATCCCTCCAGTCCTTCTCTGCCACCAACGTATCCGACGACTCGAGTGGAGCATCAACAAAAATCGCGGAGTTTGCATTTTAGCTTTGGGAGAGAAACTTATCGGGACTCAGGAGGATCAGAAGAGTTCTATTTTTAGCCGGTGGTGAAGTCGTTAATGATCCTTCGGGCAATATATTGTAACAGCTGACGGAAATGCTGTCTTTTAAAATCCATACAGACACGTAAAAATAAGACTTCGGCATTACAGACACCTACAAAGTTTTATTGTTTCGTTTCTAATTAGTTGTTATTGGAAATTAATTTATTAATCTATTTTCTATGTTTTTGTCCTCAGAGAATGTTTTAGAGGAGGTGTAAACGTCTTATGAAGTGCACGTTTTGTGGCTATTGTAGTTTTTTTAATATCAAAGCGGTTATCGTGCTTGTTACAGATCAAAAAGAGACCACGGTTCGAGCCCTAGATAAGGCATGGATTTTTTTCTTTTTTATGTGGCCTTTCTTCTAAGGTTTCGCCTTTCTCCCACACATTCTGTATGGTGTATCAAACCGATAGTCTCGTGTCAGACCACTGTGGCAAGCAGCTGCATTGAAGATTTACCTTCGTACCTTCCAAAATGGGGCTGGGGTGGCTCAGTCGGTAGCGCGCCAGGCTCGTAATTTGTAGTTCCCAGGTTCGAGTCCCAGCTGTGTCAGCGTTGAAATTTATCTCCGCAAAATCCCCGCCTTGCCCACGGTCAGCAGGAAACACCAATGGGCTTGATAAAGGCCGCCACCGGTCGGATGGGACTTCAAGCCGTGGCTTCGTGTGCGGGAGAGCCATACCTGTGCTCGTTAAAGAACACGCTGGATGGCCTTGACGGGAGGCTACCATTTGTCTCCCAACAGCTGTTCCAGATGGTCCCTCCCCCAATTTTCTCTGAGCCTTCGGGATCCATGTGCTCATGGCCATTTAGTCCATGGTGTGCAAAAAAAGTGCCGCTCAGAGGTAAAACAACTCAATATTCCAAAATGAAATCAAAATTTGTTATTTATATAATGTTTTTGAGATGTCTTTTCTGATTTACACTTTAGCTGTTTTACCCGTTACAATAATTCAGCTACGAAGCAGAGAAACTGAAAATTTTGGAAAGCAAAAGCCATAAAGTGCAAAAATTATTATTTGTAGGGAGGAAAATGAAGGTGGAGTAAAATGCAAAAGATGAGAAAGCAATGAAATTTTAAAACAGTGAAAGCAAAATGGGAAAGAAAAAGAAAGCAAGAGAAAAAGAAAAATGATTTTTTTTTCAAGCTTTTTTTATGTGTTGGTTTCTTTGTTTAAGAATATAGCTAAGCTAAACAATGAGAGGACAAGAATTCCAAGACAAAACTTACGGAGCAACTGACTGACCTTCCTGAGAATTAAACTGAAAAATCCAACCAAGGCATGATTAGGAAAGTAAATCCATTGGAAAAATATCAGAAGCAAGTAGAACATATATCGGAAAAGAGACATTCTCTGGGCAGAAGTTAGTGTGGGACGGAAGTCTTCTGCCAAGATAAGATTAAAGAAAAATAGCTTCTTAGATAGCCGCCATTATTATGACACTAGCTATACCTCACCGAAAGTTTGGCGTGAAGCGTTTGTTCATTGATAGCTTTCTACATCTATCACTTACTACTCCATTCATAACTCGATAACGTGCTACTTCATTTATAAGGTAGGCGACTACTTTATAAATGGCATCACCCCCAGATATGTCGGACACTTGCAGCGAATTTAATCTCACCCACCGCAGCTAGAAACCCGGATTGGATCATTACTCCAAATTTGTTCGAGCAGTCAAGTACCTGCGGAATTACAGGATGACGAAACTTCCGCCACTAATGACTCTTGCGGACGTACGAGAAACACGTGTCCGCTCAACTGTTTGCCCGCCAGTTTGAAATACGCCCATTACATATTACTAGCTACTACTAACGTATCGATGGGAAGTTCAAGAATACAATCCACGCCAAAAGTTTGGCAAGAAATGTACTTTTAACCTTCCCATCGATAAGTTCATTCAAAGTTTTTCCATAGTACTACTCCAATCACAATTAAATCCAGCCAAAAGTTTGGCGCCAAAGGCATGTCTATTGAATATCTCATTCACAGCTTCAAACATGCACTCCTTATATCACATGCACCATTTATACGGTAGGCGACGGCAGCGCCCCCAGAAATCTAGAACGCTTTTCTAGGGATCACTCCCGACCCACAACAGCTAGGAACCCGGTCTGTCGCCCCACCACGGTTAGAACTAATCCAGGGACCACCCCTCCAAATTTGGGACCATCGCTCAAGTACCTGAGAAACCACAGCGAAACTGCCATTTTTTGCCACCGATGACGTCACACGTGTCCACCCGGCCGTACGTTCTGTGGTTCGAATTTGCGCCTAGCTAAACGGACCGATGAACGTTACAAGTGAAAATTGTCTGAGCTGGGTGGGATTCAAACCTTTGTTTTCCTGATAACATACATGTCACATGGTCTGACTACTGAGCTCTCTGCCGTTTAAAGGGGAATCTCCTTCCATTATACCTCTGGGGAATTAGAGCTGATGCAGATATAGGGATTTTTATAAAAATTGTTGGATGATTATAGCTCCAAGAGAGATCTTTCCTTAACCACAATACAGAAAATAATGTAAGCAAAGCAATCGAGTTGATAAATGGGCGTCTCTGATTCACTCAGGCCTGTTGATTCCTCTTAGACGCTCTCTGATTGGCCGAGATTGGGGACTGCGTAACTTAATAAAGGGAAATGTTCGTTATGTGAGTCAATGGGGGCCAATGCGAGGCAATTCGTTAATCGAAAATGCGCTTACCGAGTACTTCGTTATGGCGGGTCAACTGCACATGTATAATATGCATACCTACTATATGTGCGTTTGAAGTTTATTTAATTAAGGGTAAAATTATTTTGTTTGTTAAGTGAAGCACACAGTAGATGCTTATGAGGGTTTCGAAAGGAATTTCTAACTTACGTTAAATTCTGGTTACTTGTTTAACGACGCAAAATTCCGGTGCAAAATTCTAGTTATTTGCTTAAAGACGCAAAAGTCCGGTGCAAAATTCTGGTTACTTTCTTAATGGAGCAAAATTCTGGTTACTTGGTTAATTACAGGAAATTCGAGTTATTTGTTTAATGCTATAAAATTCTGGTTACTTGCTTATTACGTAAAATTATGGACCCTTGCTTAATTACCGCAAAAAAACTGGTTACTTGCTTAATTACCGCAAAAAAATGGTTTCTTGCTTAATTACCGCAAAAAAAACTGGTTACTTGCTTAATTTTGAAAAATTCTGGTTAGTTGCTTAATGAAGTAAAATTCTGGCTACTATTTGAATGACGCAAAAATTCTGGCTACTATTTGAATGACGCAAAAATTCTGGCTACTATTTGAATGACGCAAAAATTCTGGTTACTCGCTTAATGAAGTAAAAATTCTGGTTACTCACTTAATATGTAAAATTCTTATAGAAATGAACCTTAGCTTAACGGGGAAGCATCTGCATTATATTCATTAGAGTGGTAAATTTCATTTAATTTCAAAAGAAATTTTCAGACAAGAAGGAAACTGCAAAACGTACTTGATTTTCATTATATTTACCAAGTATACTTAAAAAATAACGTCAGTGCATTTAGTCAATTAAAAGCTTTGAAATCACTAATAATAATGCATTTTATTTCAGTTATTCTAACACTTTTACGCTTTAGAAAAAAATCCTTGCTCCTCTACTCTAACAAAAAAGTTTTCTTAAAAAAAAGATAGAAAAACATCTGAAAAATATCGTGGTTGAAACAACGGAACTTCTAAACGCAGTTCATTTTGCAGTTGTTGTTTTTCTTTCTTCACAAAACATTATTCTTTTCCCTGTTAATAGCTTTGTCAGGCTTTGCAAATAAACTTTCGGTTACTTAACGTGTGAGTTAATCGTCACTCCGTTCAAACTCAAGTGCTGACAGTAAATCAAAGTCGGATTCTTTCTCTTTTTTTCGGCACCTGCTCAACACCAATCACGCCTGACATCTGTACACAAATTCAGCAGGGGATTCCATTTGCACGAAACCCGCTGACTTGGCATTCGGCACTTCCCAAACGTAACAGAGACGTCTAAACAGTTTAGACGATACTCCGTCGCAGTTTCTGTTCTCCGTCCGAATCATGGAAGTTTTTCTAAAATTAGTTGCCTCAGGCTGAACTGGAAATAGAAACTGAGACCTCGGGTTCTTTCGAAGCTTACGAAAATGCGCCTCGTAGTATCACCAGCAGAAGACAGTCGCGAGATCGACAATTTATCGGAATTCTTTTTTTTTAACTTTGTAGAATGTTTGGTTTAAAACTCGCTGTTTTCATGAGAGGGAGAAAGATTTTTTTTCGGGGGGGGGGGGGAAATGGAACAAATCAATGTTTCAAGGTGGATATATTTACGTCGAGCAATTCATTAATGTGTGCAGTTGCGAATACTAGTAATCATGAATGCATCCAGATTTCGGAGTTAGAAAAAAAATTGAAAGAGAAGAGGAGCAAGTGATCCGAATGAGGAGGGGGATACTGAGTCAAAAACTCTTTCTGATATTGGGTTGGGTTGTTTTACCTCTGACCGGCACTTTTTTGCACACCATGGGCTAAATGGCCAGGTCACATGGACCCCGAAGGCTCAGAGAAGGTTGGGGGAGGGGACCCACTGGAACAGCTGTTGGGAGACAGATGGTAGCCTCCCGTCAAGGCCATCCAGCGTGCTCTTTAACTTGTACAGGGTATGGCACTCCCGCACACGGGGCCACGGCTTAACGTCCCATCCGACGGACGGCGGCCTTTCCAAGCCCATCGGTGTCCCCTACTGACCGTGGGCAGGGCGGGGAATTTTGCGGAGATAAATCTCAACGCCGACCCAGCTGGGACTCGATCCTGGGAACTACAGATTACGAGCCTGGCGCGCTACCGACTGAGCCACCCCCGCCCCACTTTCTGATATAAAATGATTCCTTTCGTTTTAGTTGGTTTAAAAGAAATTTCTGAAAAATATGCGTAGTATATATTTTAATATGTTTTTCGCCCCCTTTCCAGTTACTAGCAGTGTCAAAGGAGGACATGGATCCATATCAAAGGCGACCTTCCATGTCCCCCTTTTAAATTGGAAATTAAAGCTCTTAGGGGATATTATAGTTATATCAGTCCAAAGGCTTAACTGTTAGTCTGCCAATAATATATGGATATGGGACATGGTCCCCCATCTAGATACGTCCCTGAATACATTATCATCATAATACAATAAAACCACTAAGAATTCCCGAAAACAAAACGAAAAAAAGGCTAAACTTAATATTGAAAAACGCATGTAAAGAATTTGTTTTCATATTAATAAATTAAAATGAATGATATGCTTCGGAAAACAAAATAAAAAAAATCAAGATTAAGTTTCGTTAACGAAAATAAAACCTTTTTTTTTTGGTAAACTTGATATTATTCAACAGAAAACATTTTTTGATCCTCTTTTAAAATGGGTGGAAGTGCGAAAGGTGCATGAATTTCTTTCCATTACCTTTTATGTTCTTACTTGATTGCAATTCATTTTTTGTCTGCAATTAGAATAAATATTTGAACTTGACATCTGACGTTAAAAAATTTCAAGAGCTTAAATGTTCATAAATTGATTTTGCTAATTATCGAAGTATTTTCAGTCCAAAGGCTTAACTGTTAGTTTGCCAAATGTAGGAATATGAACCCTTGGACACACAACGTTTCATGAGAAGGGCCGTATAAGCCTCTCAGACCACTGAGAGTCAGGTTAAAAACTGGTTTCGTTTTTTTTTCATGTTGATGCAAGTGTTAAGAATGGAAGGCCAGGAGCATTTTCCAGGAGGATGAAATTCCTTCCTGGGAACTCCTACAGTTGACTGCAGTTATGAATGTAAATAAAAAGGGCTATCAGTTATGAGATTGCAGCTAGTTCTTTTTTTTTTCAATGCTCAAAACATCTTACTTGTAACCATGAAAAAATGCCCATCGGAGGAAAGCAGCCTATACAAATTCTTCTGTTTTCCTTTTATTCTCGTGAACTGGGATCGAATGTGAGGATCTTTTGTTGAAAGTCTAGAAAGCAACATAGTCTATGACAGCAATCCCTTCCCAAGAGAAGAACCCCTTTTATCCGAAAAACTTTTCGATCTATTTCCCATCTTTAGGAAAGATCTTACGGTAGGGCTACCATACGTCACCGTTTTCTGCGGACAGTCCCTGGACTAAAGATTCTGTCTCCTATGAATAAATTCCCACGCGATTCGGTTTTAGACACTTTTTAAATACTAAATTGACTGCGAAGCTTGTTTGTTTCTTTACTAATTGATTAGTAGCTGGAACACTGTAATGAAAAATATCGGTCGCGATGCAGATGAGTGAAAAATTGAGATTAGAATTACCATCATAATGATAGCGGTATTAGTGCGCGCACTACGAGGTTTTTTAAGTTGTTTTACTTCTGAGCGGCACTTTTTTGCACACCATGGGCTAAATGACCAGGTCACATGGACCCCAAAGGCTCAGAGAAGATTGGGGGAGGGGACTCACTGGAACAGCTGTTGGGAGACAGATGGTAGCCTCCCGTCAAGGCCATCCAGCGTGTTATTTAACGTGCACAGGGTTTGTGGTCTCCCGCACAAGGGGCCACGGCTTAACGTCCCATATGACGGACGGCGGTCTTTCCAAGCCCATCGGTGTCCCCTACTGACCGTGGGCAGCGCAGGGAATTTTGCGGAGATAAATCTCAATGCTGGCCCATCTGGGACTCGAACCTGGGAATTACAGATTACGAGCCTGGCGCGCTACCGACTGAGCACCCCGCCCCACACACTACGAGGGAATGTATGTCTTTCTTTCTGACATCATTGCGCTTTTAGTTTCTGATGGCTTACTTACTATGGAAGTTGTTAAGTTTCAGCTTTGTTTTAACAGATTTCGGCGTCCTGTGTGAGCTGAAATTTGGTAACATGGTTTTGAAGTGTGGAGTGTGTTCTAAAGAAGCTCGCGACGTAAGCGATATAATTAAATGCATTGACAGTTGCAATCGCTCTATGCATTTCTACTATGGAGGATTCAGTGAAAATAATTATCGTAAACTATCGAAGGAGGCCAGAAATAAGAGGCGATGTGGACAGTGCAAATTTAAAAAGCAAAATGCGAAATCGAAAGGAGATTGCATCGACCAGGATCCCCACGCAAGGAATCTATCATCTCCGGGGTCATGTGTGTCGGGCATCGGAGGGCACGTTGACTTCGGCGAGGCAAGTTCCCGTGATTCCATAGAAGCAGTTGTGTTAACGGCTCCCGTAAATATAAATGCTAGAGCGAAGAAAACTACAGAGAACAGTGGACAGGAGTCAATGATAGAAGAGGTAGGCTCTTTACGAAATATTATCATAGACCTAAAGAATGAGATTAAAGGGCTGAAAAATGAAATATCTGGACTTCGATCTTCAACAGAATTTTCATCAGGCAAAATAGATGACTTTTTAACTGTAATGCAGGGACTTACTCAAGACGTTTCGGACCTGAAAGAGCTTAATCTTCAGTTGCAGTGTCGAAGTGCAAAGCAGTAGGCAGAACTGAAAGAATTACGAAATGATTTACATGAACTGCAGCAGTATTCGCGAAACCAGAACTTAGAAATTTTAGATGTTCCAGAAATTCCAGGCGAGAATGTTCTGGCCATTGTTAAGAAAATTGCTAGCAAAATTCAAGTAAAGGTGAATAATGATGATATTCAGGTGGCAAATCGGGTTCCTGCAATTAACAGAAACAAAATTAAATCCATTATTGTGAAATTAAAAACGAAAGAAATAAGAGACAATTGGCTAGAATGCAATAAAAAATCTAAATTCCCTCTAAAAAGTACTGACATTAATCCTGATTTTAAGGAGTTAAAACTATTTTTAAATGAACATCTAATTCCTAGTACTAAAAATTTATTGTATAATGCTAAGCAATTTAAATTAAAAAATAGATATAAATTCGTTTGGGTGAAAAATGGAAAAGTTTTCATCCATAAAAGTGAAAGATCCAAAATTTGGCCGATCAGAGATGACAGTGACCTAAATATGTTAAATGAACAAGATGGCTGCTGAAAATATTTCACCTTTTAGTTCTGTTGAACCCATGCCATGTTCTGTGATCTGTAACGACATTAAAGAATTACTGTCTTTCTTTAATTCTGGAAATTTTTCAAGTTTAAAAATTTTACATTTTAACATCTGAAGTTTAAGAAATAAATTTGAACAGCTAGAAGCTATTCTTGAACATTTAAATAGTAAGACGGATATTTTAATACTTTCTGAAATATGGATCAAACCATACGAGTTAAATTTGTATCAAATAGATGGTTATCATATGTTCCATTGTTGTAGAGATTACAATAAATCTGGTGGGATACTTTGCTACGTTAAAAGTTCTTTAATAGTCAAGCAAATTGCATTTAATGATATAAGTTCAGCTGAATATATTGCTATTTATCTGGAAAATTATCAGCAATATTTCGTATGTATCTATAGATCTCTTTGTATCCCACTTACCACCTTCCTAGTAGAATTTCAGGAATTACTCTTATCATTTGATAATAAAAGCGAAGTTGTTGTAATTGGTGATTTAAATATAGATATACTAGGAAATGATCACTACACAAATGAATATCTAAATTTGTTGTCATCAAATGGCTTTCAAAGTTTCATAAATTCACCGACCAGAGAAAGTATGATATCTTCTACTTGTTTAGATCACATTTTTGTTAAAAGCAAAATCGAAAGTTCATTCAAGAGTAGTATTGTTAAATTAGCAGTGACTGATCATTATCCCGCTGCCTTAACAGTTAATTTTAACAATAATATGAATATTCAGTGTGATAATTATACAGAGCCTATTCTTTATCACTACATAGACTATACTTTATTGAACAGGCTTTTAAGTGAATGTTCCTGGGACGAGGTATTAACTCTTAATGATGCCAATGAAGCTTATAATAAATTTTTAACCACATTTAATCTCATAATTAAAGATTCAACTAGAGAAAGAAAAATTCAAAATAAATCACAATCAGCAAAGCCATGGATTACTTCCGAAATTCTGAACTTATTAAAAGAAAGAGATAAGCTGTATTAAAAACACAAAAAATACTCTTTAAATGAAACTTACGAAAGTAGCTTTAAAAACTTTAGAAATCAAATAAATTATAAAATACGAGATGCAAAAAACAGTTTCCTTGCAACTCAGTTTTAAAATTGTGATGGAAATATATCAAAGCAGTGGAAATTGATAAGAGAGATAATAAATCAGAAGAAGGTAGAAAATAAATATCCAGAATTAGAAAGTGGTTCTGATTCAACTGAAAATGCTAAGTTATTGGCAAACCAATTTAATGAATACTTTGTAAATATAACAGTAAATCTGTCAAAGAATAGGATTGTAAGAAATCAAAATAGCCATATGAGTAAAAATGTCAAATTCATGTTTTTAGCTCCAACTTGTAGAAAGGAATTGACTGACATTATAAAAGGATTTAAAAATAAAAAATCTGCTGGGTATGACAATATTTCCATTATCGCTGTTAAAAAATGTTCTTTTAACTTGATTCAACCATTGGTTCACATTTGTAATTTATCCTTCGAAACTGGCACTTTTCCAGATTTAATGAAGAAAGTTATTGTAATTACAGTTTACAAAAAGGGAAATAAAAATGATTTTAAGAATTATCGACCGATATTTTCTCTTCTCTTCTCCCAATATTTTCAAAAATATTAGAAAAACTAGTTAATAATAGACTGATAAATTTTTTAGATAGTTTTAATTTTCTCTCTGAAAACCAATTTCGGTTTAGGAAGGGTAGAGGTACAGAAACTGCATTGTTGAATTATACGTCAAAGGTGTTTCATTCCATAGACAATAATCAATTTACTCTATCCGTATTTATGGACTTGGAGAAAGCTTTTGACACCGTTGATCACGAAATTTTAATTAGCAAACTAGAAAATATTGGCATTCGTGGTGTTGTATTAAAATGGTTTAAAGACTACTTACAGCACAGAACGCAATGTGTTAGTCTTTTTAATACACTTAGTAACCCAAAACATATTTCATGTGGCGTACCACAAGGTTCAATCCTGGGACCAACCTTGTTTCTGATATTCATAAATGATCTATGTAAATTAAAAATAAATAGCTATATTAACACTTTTGCAGATGACACATCATTAACTTTATGTGCTGATTCTCTGGAAAATCTCCTTTATAACATGAACACTGATCTAAAATGTGTGATGAAATGGTTGGATTTAAATGGATTATATTTAAATGCGAAAAAGACTAAGTATATTCTATTTAACCTAAAAAAGAAACCATACAATCCAAATTTGATTAAATTAAAATTGCATACATTTTCATGCAATAATTACTCAGCTTGTTGCTGTGAAGAAAAACAGGTTCAAAGTCTACTCTATCTAGGCGTTTATATTGATAGCTCCCTAAGTTGGAAAATGCATATTGGAATATTAACAAACACACTTAGACAGATGTTATATAAATTTTATTATTTAAAAAAAATCCTCAGTAATAAAATGTTAATAATGTTATACAAATCTTGGGTCCAGTCTGCTATACAGTATGGTATTAAAGTTGGGGAGGAACATACATTTCATCATTAAGGAGTCTAATCTCAATGCAAAATAAATTTATATTTCAAATTTTACCAAATAAATATAAAACTGTTACCATCTTTTGCAAGTATACCATTTCAGGTGTATTTCCACTGAGACATTTATTTGTTTATAGAACATTAAATTACTTCTTTAAAAACAATAATGCAGTGCTGCATTATACAAATTATTCTATGCGAGATAATGGGAAAAGGTTTCTGTTACCACTTGCAAATAAAGAAATTATGCACAAACACTTTGATTATTTGGCCCCTAAAATTTTTAATTCTTTACCGATAATAATTCGAAATGAAACTAATTTTATGCATTTCAGATCTCTCACTGCTAATTATCTAATGATCATTACAAATGCTGACAGCCTGTTTTCAGTGTTAAAGTAAAAAAAATTAATTCGTTTTTATAAATTCGGTGTTGTTTTTGTATATATATATTTTTTCTTTATGTAAAGTTGAGTGTCAGTGTTGCCAAAATTATGTATTTAAATAATTTGTAAATTAACCTACATGAGCTTAGATGCTCTTGGGTTAATAAGAGTATTACAAATATATGTTGTTTGTAACCTTATTATAATAATAAAACTGAAAAAAAACTGAACTGTAATTCCCCAGATACTTGACCGATAGGTCCCAAATTTGGAACACAGGTTCCCCCTTTGTACCTTTATGTTGGGTTAAATAAATGAGTCTCAACTTGTAAGGGGATGAGGTGTAGAATCTCGAACGGCTTTGCGAATGGGGAGATCTGTCAACAGTGCATCTAGCATTGATCTGCAGCAGCTTTCTCGGCTTGTGAACAAAGAAATTAGTGAAGAAAACTACCGGAGGAGAATTTCCCTTTCCATCCAATTGAAACATTTTTTTTCGAATCTAAATTTAATATGGATGAATCACGTATAAAAATGGACACCCTGAGAACAAAGTTTCGCGCCTCTTGTGAAATCTTTAGGGCAAAACGTACCAAAATGAAAATATTTTGAAGTATCGTACGAAAAACACACATAATAAGAATGATTTTTGTTAATTTACCTACTTTATTCAATCTTTATTTTGTGGTACTACAATAGCTTTTAAGGTTATTATTATGTGTAATAATGTAAAAAATATATTCTACATGATAAAGATTGTGTTACTTTTTAACATAATAATTTCATGAAAAGTCAATCTCTTAAAGTGAATTTTCAAATGCCCCGTATCTTTTTCTTTAAATATGGCCACCTTAATAAGAAAAAAGTTATCAGATAAAATTTTAAAAAGTCCCGGATCTTTTTTTTTAATCTGGTCACTTTACCTTACAGTAGTCTGAATACGAAGATATCTCATTAGAAACGAAGAAAATAATGGAAATTTTCTTAACATTAGGAGCACTAATTGAATAGTTCGTGAATTTTTATGCGCCCTTCTCATCTGGTTTTTACTAATAAAATAAAAAATATGACATCTAATGTCGCGATAATTTTTAACGTCAATATTATTTGACATACACAAAAGAAAGACAGTAGTCTAAATACGAAGATATTTCATTAGAAAACGAATCTTTAGAATTCGAATAGAAAACGAATCTTGAAAACGATTTTTCAAGGTTTAACTAACTTTTTTTACACCTT
The DNA here is from genome assembly GCA_038380435.1 of Ryuthela nishihirai. Lineage (NCBI taxonomy): Eukaryota > Metazoa > Arthropoda > Arachnida > Araneae > Heptathelidae > Ryuthela > Ryuthela nishihirai. The sequence continues at coordinate 37,759,045 of JAWZYU010000018.1, read as the reverse complement.
AATTATTTTTTTCGTCATTACTTGTTACTGCCACTCGTTTTCTGATATATTCCATTCCTGATATGGTTTTAAACTATTTTTTATCTCCGCGAAACATGATTTCGTTTTCTATTTTTCCAACTGCATGGTTCGTTACAGAAGCAACGCAGTGAAAGATTCCTTCCATATAATTCTATCGTAACTAATCCTCTTTCTAGTTAATTTCAGGCAATATTTTCTTGCAAGCCTCAGGAGAAAATAATTCCCTAATTACTATTGATGTAAAAACTTTCCTTTTTTTGCATATGTGATTATGATTCCCACTGTACCATGAAATCAGAAGTCGCATCGTTAAAATTGTATGTTGTTAAATCCGTTAATATAGTTAAAAGAAAACATTTTCCAATGAAACAGTTCATAAATTTAAAGTATATCTTTTTTTCATTTTTGACTATTCTGCTTGAATTTTGGGTTTTGTTATAGACGGAATTTAATACTAACCAACAAATGTTCACCTTAATTGAGCTCTGTATTAAGGTATGACAATGCATTCTGAGAAATATTTGTACAGTTGTACTGGGCAGGAGATACACGTAATGAACAAAAAAGAAACGGGAACAGCAACGTAACGTCACTAATACGGTGTTGGATGGCCATGTGAGTCCAGTGCAGCCTATTTACGTCATGACATAGAGTCTACGAATGTTGAAAGTCAACAGGATGGATATGACACCATTCTTCCACAAGAAACGTGAGCAATTCCTGCTTGCTTGATGGAATTGGAAAGCGCTGCCTGAGATGTCGTTCCAGATGTTTCCATAGATTTTCCAGAGGGTTCATATCTGGTGACTGCGATGGCCATGGCTTGTGAAAAAATTCAGTTTCATGCTCTTCAAACCGCTGGGTGACCACTTGTTCTCTATGAATGAGAACATTGTCATCCTGAAAAAAATTACCCAACCCTACTGGACAACTATTAGGAGACAGGCTGCCTCAACCACCGCACTATGGAAATCACTTCTTTAAATCACTGTCTCGTGCTCAAATTGAATAACACATTTAGCCAAAAGAGCATTGAAAAAGCAAGTCTTTTGAAGTTCCGAAATGCTGTTTAAAGTTAGTCATGGTCTATTATTGTAATGGATTCACAATAGCTCATTCATCTTTGAACAAGATAGGTATCACCTAATCAGAGATCTGCATACGTCATTGACAACTATCACTTTTGCCTTGCTCCACCATTGGATGAAGTTGATCTCTCAGGACTGTCAAATAGCGATTGGCATTAATCTTGCCTTGTAACGGAATGAGTACACCCAAACCATGCCATGTGAAAGCACCCCACACCATTACAGAACCGTCACAACCATTAACAGTAGGAAAGAAACAATCAGAGTTGTTGGTGCCACACGTGCACTCGTTTATTTGTCGGAAACGAAGTATAGGATGATTAATCAGACCATATCGCATTCCTCCACTGCTTGAGCTATTTAAACCACTGTATACGATGATGTGAATTGACATTTGTGACGAGTGGCTTATGAAGTGCAAACTGGTCAGTGATATCCAGTTCTATGGAGTTCTCGATGTACTGTTATTGATGAAACTGGCCTCTCGCATCCTACGTTGATATCCGTGCACAACTCATCAGCTGTAGCTCGTAGGTTTCACTTTCCATATTGCACTAATAGTTGAACGTCCCAATTTTGGAGAATGTGATTTCACTCACTGTTGCTGTCATGCCCCCGAATTTTATGTTTATTTATTTATTGTTGTATATTTTTGTTGTATTTTATTGTTTTATATATTTTTATGTGTTCTTGGAAATGTTTGTGCTGGGATAATTCACTGTTGTTGTTTTTTCGGGTCTAAAGCTGCTCCGTGTAAGTGGTGACGAATGCCAGCAGTTGTTGATGGACGTAAATGACTAGCCAAGGGGCGCTAATGCAGCGACGAGGCTAGGCGGTAGATTTGAAACATTAGTCTGTGCGTAGCTGTCAAGCAAAGAGTTCGGTTGGACACACGTCAAGGGGACGCCGTCTTTCTCAAAGTAACCTTGAAGTGAGGGTGTGATTCCAGGAGGGAATTTAGATTCTGATGTGAATCTGTTTTATTTTTGTGGATTCAAAAGGAACCACAGTGTCGGCAAAGGTTGGTTATCCTTTCGCTGAGTTTGAGGTCTGTAAAGTGAGAATTTGCAGAGCGTGCGATTCTCCACCTCATTATTAATATTTGCAGTAGTAAAGCAGCAAATGCTCACGGAGTTGAGCGGTGATTCTGAGAATAGTTTTGTGGATTCAGAGGAACCACAGTGTAGGCAAAGGTTGGTTATCCTTTCGCCAAGTTTTGAGGTCTGCAAAGTGAGGATTCGCAGAACGTGCGATTCTCCACCTCAATATATTATTGTTTGCAGCAGCAAGGCAGCAAAGGCCCACGGAGTGGAGCTCATTCCCAGCACATAGCTGTATTTATTGTAAATAAAACTGTGTCGTCCCTATCTAACTCTCGTGCAGTAATTAATGGACTGTTGTTATTCATCATTCAACAGCAGTTTCTATAAAGGTGTGCAGTGGCACGGGCCTAAAAACCCGAGAACCTGTAATTTCACCAAAATGAGGGTGAAGTAATTATTAAGCAACAATCGCATCGTCCTCCGGCGTCCACGACGTTTGGTTCAGTCTCCATAGATCTGAGAATGGAGGACATCACATCTGACCCAGTCGGACAGTATCCGAACCCAGGTCATCACATCTGTCATAGTCAGACAGCATCGAAACCTTTTTGGGTCATCACAGTTGCTGTTCGCAGATTACTTCCCTTTTGATTCACATGCAGATATGGTCTTGGAAATTGTTCTTCCTCATTAAATATTGGCGAGTTCAACTGTCTTAGTGACCGAAGCTCCTTTTAAACGTGCTCCCACAAGCATGATCCCTTTGCAATCGCTAAGGTCTTCTGTCGATGACACATATGGTATCAATAATTATATGCAGTTACACCGTGGTCTGCCTTTATAGGCATGTTTCATCCCTTCGTCAGTGACATTAGAGGCTGACGTTTAATATAAACCAAAGGCTTTCTGGAAACTTTGATCTTTCCGTTTTTCTGTACATTACTTGTAGCTCAATCTGATATACCATCTGATATATTCCAAGGTTCGAGTACCCCCTGTCTTAAGTTGAGATTTTCTTCTATAGACTGCATTCTGATCTTAGTGAGAAATCGGACACTAATGCCTTCGAAAGTCCATTGTCCCTTAGGTGGGAAGTTAAATCGTAATCTCCTATGAAGAAGAAGCATACCAAATTTAAAAAAAAATGCGCAATGGTCTTGATGACAGCTATCATCTACATCTCTATAGATGTCCGGTTAATTTCTACTGTATCGAAAAAGTATTCTCAGAGTTAATATAAAACTACTCAATATGCGTCCTTTACGGCTTGTCTTTATCATAGCATATTTCCTCCCGCATTTTCCGCAATTGGCGGATTTTTTTTTTTTGAGACCGTTGCCATTCTTCATAGATATGTGATAGTGTGCCCCATCATCTTCCTCAGAATTCCATCACCTCCGTTACGAATACTCCTGCCCATCACGTTCTAATAATGAACTCCCCTTCGAAGTCAGTCAGATCAGCCTTTTGGCTTATGACGCACTTTACTTTCCACTAAGCCGTAAGCTTTTATAGTACTTCGTAGTGACGTAGAATACTTAGTCAATGAGACATTTTGTATGTTTGGCATATTTCATGGTACTTCGCGCACGATGCAGTGGTCATAATAATTTAACCGTGCAGTGTATGATCATATGGTGGGATATTCTTAGTCACAATGAGTTATAGAGATTTAAATCAATATCAATAATAGTTGCTATTCAATCAAGGCAGGGAGGCTGGCATTCTGATTTACTTTCAATAACAAACTGGTGGCTGAGTGGTGAGCATTCTTGGCAACTGATCAAAGGGACCTGGGTTAGATCCTCGGGTAAGGCATGGATGCTTCTGATTTTCTGCTGAGGTCTCGCCTTCTTCACAGATCTTCCCTACGGTGTATTAAACTGACAGACTCCTGTCAGTCCTCTGTGGCAAGCATACACTTGAAGGATTATTTATTTTTTATTAACCTATGTTGTGTCACAATTAATAGTGTTCAGCAGACAGGTACGATAGCGCCTCTGTATTAATTGCTAAGAAAAGTTGATAAATCTCTTTAACAAATTTGATCCCATAATTTCTTAAATATATACGTCTTGTCCAAAATTTAACACATGGGTTTTCGACCATGCTACCCAGAATTGCGCTAAATAACCCAACTCTCTCCAGCTCACCCTATTCATTCCTTCTCTCAAATTTTTACGTGAGTTCCCCTGGGTCAAAGCCGGTAGCGCGACAGTCTCGTAATTTGCAGTTCACATTTTCGATTTCCAACTGTGTGCCAAGAATAATTTCAGATTTATTACCGCTAACTCCCCCCCCCCCTCCTCTGCGAGAAAGGGAACATTGTTGGGCTTGGAAATGCCTCCGTCCGTCGGATGGAATGTTAAGCCATGACGTAGTGTGCAGGAGCGCCTGTGCACGTTAAAGAACACGCTGGATGGCCTTGACGGAAGCTGCCATCTGTCTCCTAATGGCTGTCCACTGAGTCCACTACCGACAAATCTCTCTGTAACCTGACCATTTAGACCACCCTACTCATCCCGTTCCCTTTTTTTGCCTTTTTGCTTTAAAAAATCGAGTTTCTGGTACAGAAGAACCCGAGTTCGAATTTAAAGCCACTTTTACTTTTGCGACTTCATTAGGAGTTGATTGATGGGATCCTTTGAATTTCAACGGGGAATTTACCAGTACGGTTACATTTATTGTGATAATAATATTTCGTTATATGATTCAAAACTATTATTAAAACTCGCATGCTGTGTTGATAAAAAATGAATATTAAATTAAGATAGAATGCTGCTGAAAAAAGATAGTGATCAATTTAGATCATTTATGAGATTTTTGAGTTTCCAAAACATTCAGTGTTTACGATTTCGTCAAAGTCAATTAATCTCTATATAGCAAATTACATGAAACAGGTTGATCAGTGAATCTAGCATTACATGAGTTTTTATAACGATGAATATAACGATTAATGTTTGTTTTTCTCAGTTTTAACACATGATCTTAGGCTTAAAAAACTCTGAATTTAAATGTTTTATTTCCAGAACTTTTTCGAAAGCCGAAAGAATATCGTTGGTGTTCAAAATAGATGTGATTATAAATGAATTCATGGATTTAATGCAGATCTTCATATTTCCACATATAGAATTTTCGATTCACGAAAAACAAAAATCGCTAAAACAAAACTTGTTACTAAATAACGCTTCAACTTTTGTTTCTTTATCGTCAAAACATAGTTTGTTCTTTTCTTCTTCCATACTACTTTTTGTACTTCTGCAGCTGCTTCATTTCGAGCTGGCTATGAAAGAGGAAAGACCTTATCTTCGAAACAATTACGTCCACCCTTGTTTGTACTCTTTGAACCTTGGGTCTGTGTCTGAGTTATTAATAGCAGTCGGAAATACATTTGACGAGGAACATCTGGAGGTTTGTCTGTCTGATGTTACACCAAGAGCACAAAGCAATGAAACATCGTTGTCTAAACCCAAACAGAACACGCTGCATTGCCTCCAGTATTTTCGCAATTTAGTTTCAACATCAGAAATAAATCCGATGCCAAACATCTGTCAGCTTCCGAATGAAGGAAAAAGAGGAATGGAAACGTATCTCAGTCATTAGATGTTTGCAGAATAGTGGTAAAATATTTGATTACTGGATATTATTGAGAAATTTGGGATGATTTACATTTAGTGATGATAAACTATTTGGAAATGGTTTCACAGGAACATAAATGAGGGAAAAGCAGTATTAGTGATGATGAACTTTTTGAGATCAGTGTCAAAGGACGATAAATTAGAAGGAGCAGCATCAGTTATGACGAAATATTTGAATATGAATAAGAAACAGAAGCATTAGGATGAAATATTTGAATAGTAATGCGACAGGAATATACAGACTCTGGATAGAAAAAAAATGGAAACACTTGCATGTTATCTCAATAAGAAATCACATTCAGAGCTCAATAATTTCTACAATGTGATTTAAATGGAAAATATGTCTAAAGATAAATTAAATATCTCATCCAACTCTATTTAAATCTCGATTTTAAACAATATTTCTTCAGTATTCAAAGAATTATACAATGTAATATTTAACAGGCTAAAAAAATTGACCCCAAAATTTAATTAAAGAACTGAAACAGCTTAAGAGATCAGAGATCATAATTGACTCTAGTAGATTACTTCATACATTACACCGGTTTTCATCTCTTAACCTGTTTTAATTGAAATCGCAGCCTACTATATATTTCAGCGTTCATAACTCTTTTAATACTGAATAGATATTGTTTAGAATTGAGAGTTAGATAGAATTGACTGAAATCTTTAATATATTTAAGACATAGTTTTCAATTGAAATCGCAGCCTACTATATATTTCAGCGTTCATAACTCTTTCAATACTGAACAGATATTGTTTAGAATTGAGAATTAGATAGAATTGACTGAGATCTTTAATATATTTAAGACATATTTTTCAATTGAAATCGCAGCCTACTATATATTTCAGCGTTCATAATTCTTTTAATACTTAACAGATATTGTTTAGAATTGAGAATTAGATAGAATTGACTGAGATCTTTAATATATTTAAGACATAGTTTTCAATTGAAATCGCAGCCTACTATATATTTCAGCGTTCATAACTCTTTCAATACTGAACAGATATTGTTTAGAATTGAGAATTAGATAGAATTGACTGAGATCTTTAATATATTTAAGACATATTTTTCAATTGAAATCGCAGCCTACTATATATTTCAGCGTTCATAACTCTTTTAATACTGAACAGATATTGTTTAGAATTGAGAGTTAGATAGAATTGACTGAGATCTTTAATATATTTAAGACATAGTTTTCAATTGAAATCGCAGCCTACTATATATATTTCAGCGTTCATAACTCTTTCAATACTGAATAGATATTGTTTAGAATTGAGAATTAGATAGAATTGACTGAGATCTTTAATATATTTAAGACATATTTTTCAATTGAAATCGCAGCCTACTATATATTTCAGCGTTCATAACTCTTTTAATACTTAACAGATATTGTTTAGAATTGAGAGTTAGATAGAATTGACTGAGATCTTTAATATATTTAAGACATAGTTTTCAATTGAAATCGCAGCCTACTATATATATTTCAGCGTTCATAACTCTTTCAATACTGAACAGATATTGTTTAGAATTGAGAATTAGATAGAATTGACTGAGATCTTTAATATATTTAAGACATATTTTTCAATTGAAATCGAAGCCTACTATATATTTCAGCTTCATAACACTTTCAATACTGAACAGATATTGTTTAGAATTGAGAGTTAGATAGAATTGACTACGATCTTTAATATATTTAAGACATATTTTTCAATTGAAATCGCAGCCTACTATATATTTCAGCGTCATAACTCTTTCAATACTGAACAGATATTATTTAGAATTGAGAGTTAGATAGAATTGACTGAGATCTTTAAGATATTTAAGACATATTTTTCATTGAAAATCTTATTGAAAACGTATTGAGTTCTGAATATGATTTTCTATTGAGATAACATGCAGCAGTTTCCATTTTTCTGTACAGTACACTAATGCCTTCAAAAAGTAAAGTTAGAAATATTATTTTCGAGTATGTTTCTGAGCATTACATTCTTGATTAAGCAAGTTATTTTTTTACAGACTAACCTATGGAAAAGGATGAAGCTGAATATTATTGTTTTCTCTTACATTTGCTGAAAAGTGTAGTTAATATCAATCAGTGATAGGAGATGTATATATTTTTTTAAAACAGAAATATAGAATTCGTGAGAGTAGGATTTGTAAAGGAAAATAAGCATAATTATTGTTATATTTCTCTTAAAATCATCTTATTCCTGATTTCTGTTAAATTCTAATCTTTCCATAAAGAGAGTAATATCCTTTCGTGTGCACACTAGCTCAAAAAAGTATCCGAACACTACGGTTGATTACAGAATTCATAAAAAGTATCTGGCAACGTTTTTTTTAGAAATTAGTGATCTGGTAGCCTTCATGTCACGCGACACGAAGGTTGCCAGATCACTACTTTCTAAAAAAAATCGTTGCCAGATATTTTTTCTGAATTCTGTAATCAATCACAGAGTTCGGATATTTTTTTGAGCGACTGTACCAAAAGAACACAACCTTGACCAGAGAAAAATATGAACTGACCTTAAAGATGGCTAAGTCACTCCTAGAATTCTTGATTGATGAAGAAAATTGCCAAGTACCAAAGAATCAGAAAGTACCTAGAACAAAGTAATGCAGGAAGCCTGATTCTTCTTCATAACTTGCTAGCGAAGAAAATATGAGTATCATCCCCTACGTGATCACTACAATCTATTTAGTCGTACTAATGTCTGCTATTAATCCGTATTAATATATGATAGGAAGAAGAGTTATTTCCTTCATGACTATAAACTAAATAAAAAAAACAACAACACATTACTAACCTAGAAGTAGGAACATATCTGGGTAGGGGGCTGAGAAGTTCTTTGACAATTCTGGCAAATGGAATGGATGCGAAAAAATATTAACATCATACTTTATAATATCCTTACTTCTTCGATGGACAAGAGAGCGGACGAACACGTGTGACGTCATCGGTGGCAGAAATGATCGGTTTCCTATTGTTCCGCGGCAACTCAGCGTTCCCAAATTTAGTGGAGTGCGTCTCACTTAGTTCTAGCCCTGTTGGAATAACGGATGGAGTTTCTGGCTGCTTTGAGTCGGGAGTTATCATTCGAAAAGTGTCCGAAATTTCTGAGGGAGCTGTCGTCGATTACCTAGTGAATGTAGTAGTAACTTATCGACAACAGTTTTAAGTGGAGTAGTACGTTAACAGTGGAAAGCCATGAATGAACTTATCAATGGGCGTAGGTTTCTCCCAATACTTTTAGCGTAGTTTGAACTGGTATATTCAGGGTGAATATGAAAAAGTGGGCAAAACTTTACGGGGTGGTAGAACGCAGCTATACGAGCAATATTCGTCATAGAATGTATGGTCGGAACGCAAGCGGTGAGAAGTTAAAAGGTAGTTTTCCACTGTCACATTTAAAGAATGAACACAAGAAGGAGAGGAGATACTTCAGAAAACATTTTATTAACAGGAATGTAATTGAGGTACATGCTCAAAGAAATTGCTCAAAAGAGCTGCCGCCAGCTGTAATGCAGGCTTCACACCTGCGGGATAAGGACCGACGCACATTTGCGAAGACACCAGGCATTTCCCGAATATCGCCGGCAACAACGGCGATCCTGGCGACTAGACCCATATCGGTTTCAATGGGGCACTCGTAGATTAGGCTTTTCATATGGCCCCACCGTACACAAAGTGCATATCCGCCATTTCGTGGTTAGTATAACCAGCCATCCTCTCGGCAATCCACGGTAGAAATGCCGTTGGGTGCGAGGACCGACCCTTTTATACCATTTCCAACGCCACCTAGCGGCTCGTCGTTTGCGTTCCGACCATACATTCTATGACGCATATTGCTCGTATAGCTGCGTTCTACCACCCCGTAAAGTTTTGCCCACTTTTTCAGATTCACCCTGTATATATATTTCACGTATTTTTCAACAATTTTTTTATAGCTGCTATAAAGGGGTGAAAATTTTATACTGAAGCGAAGTTCCGGTTCGTCTCGAACCTGTTACTAGGTTCTCAACCTCCATCCTGTATTTTCTTTTCTAGATCCTGGCTTGTAGGTGTTGACGCACATTTGAACGTAATTGGTCAAAAGTTAACACCGAAATAACAACGCGTGATTCAATAAACTTACCTTGACTCAATGTCTAAGGAAATCCATTCCACTAAGCAACGTATTTTCATTTTTGCTAACATCTCTTTAACACAGACCTGCTTCGTAGGGAAAAAAATATTATTCTAAAGCAGTTCCGTTACTTCTGATATATCAAGAACCAGTAAAGAGTTGTGAGCGGAAACTGGGGAGGCCATGAGGGACTATGAGACTGCGCAGGCTCATAATCTTCCATCGCATCCTCATTTGCTAATCATACCCTCCTATTGGAAGAAATTATTACAATTTTTTACTTATATTTCTGTATATGGGAAAAGGCTTAAGATAAAACCATAATCTAGTAGATGAGTCATAAATGATTATTGATTATTGGATGTACTCTTGTAACACCTTGAATAGCTGGATTAGTAAGGGTACATTTACCCTTACTAATTAGTTTCTCAGGATATCGATGAACTGTTAGTGACATTAACTGTTGACAAACGCACAACTCTCAGACTATATTTCAGATTTATTATTTTCTGCAATATGTTACTCTACATATAAGTGGAACAATCATATGATCACATAAGGATCAAACAGTAACAGTAGCATTTATATTATCAAACCTATAGTACACATTTACAGGCAAAATAGGCTTCGCATATATGGGATATAATCCACGGCAAATTTGCTGCCTAGGTCTGACTCCAATCTGTTGTTTGTGAAATCGCCACAGGAAGAGTGAGCTCCTCTCGTTTCTTTCACTGTGTGCTTGCTTACTGCGCGTCACGTGACAGATGAAGAGATGCAAACAAAGTTTCGATCAGTCGTTAGCTGTTATCATCGTATCGTATGCTAAGCTCGCATATGCAAAAAAAATATTGAAGGCGATAGAGCAGAAGATTCAGAGTATAAACCGTATAATCCAGATGGATGCTTCGCTTGAACGTTGTCAAAACATCGACACTCTAAACAAATTTGTTAAATTCCACATGGAGATTTTACTCTCATCACTTCGTTTGTCATCAAAACTTCTTTTCAAGCGCGTTAAGAATTAAAATATTTAATAAATTCGAGGTTAATAGCACAGATTATACTTGAATTTCTATATTTTATGTAAATGTCACTTTTTCCCCCTTTTTAACAGTGACTTAGATAAGATTAATCAGGATTTTTGGACGTGGGAAGGGGAATGAAAAATATGGCAATATTTTTTCTAATTCAAATCAATAAAGTTGAATACATTTCTTAAAATATATATTAGCAGAGAAGTGGGTTAAATATCCTATCTAACACAATGGCACCACTTATTCTTAATATATATATATAAATTTTGCTGTTCCTTGATATTGTCATAACCCGTCCTTTCCTGGTAATGATTATCAAAAGCCTTTTTTCCAGTATTGTGATTCGAACAACGCGAGTGTATCGTTCGAACTGAAAATGAGGAAAGTATGAGTCTGACAACCTTCATGTCACGTGACACGAAGGTTGTCAGACGTTTAATGTACCCTTTCGTGACCCGAAGGTTGCAAGATCACTAATTTCTAAAAAAATCGTTGCCAGATATTTTTTCTGAATTCTGTAATCAACCATAGCGTTCGGATACTTTTTTGAGCGACGGTACGTCACTTTTTCGAATTTTTGTAAATATAAGAAGATATGCCTATGGTCTTTCAATGTTTGCAAAGTGTAGACTTATATCTTTAGTATATAGGAATGAACTGGAATTTGATACCATCTATAGATAAAATAGAAATTGCGTACAGTAATATTGAAGAAAAATTAGGCCTGACACGCAACAAGAACTGTTTTGCTATCTTTTACAGGAACGCACAAGAATTATTTTGCTATATCTTACAGGCAAAGTACAAGAACTTTTTGCCATCTTTTACAGCTGGCGGTTTGCTCAGTAGGTATCGCGCCACGCTCGTAATCTGCAATTTCCAGGTTCGAGTCCCAGCTGGGTCAGCGTTGAGATTTATCTCCGCAAACTTCGCGCTCTGTCCACTGTCAGTAGGGAACACCGATGTTCTTGGAAAGGCCGCTGTTCGCTAGATGAGACGTTAAGCCGTGGCTCAGTGTGCGGGAGAGCCATATCCTGTGCACGTTAAAGCTGGATGGCCTTGACGAGAGATTACCATTTGTCTCCCTGTCTTCCAGTGAGTTCCCTCCTCCAATCTTCTCTGAGTCTTCGGGATCCTTGTGACCTGGCAATTTGGCCCATTTTGTGCGAAAAAGCTCAGAGGTAAAATTACTATTTTTTACAGGAAAGCACGAGAACTGTTTTCATACATTTCATAGGTGTCTTTCATTTGATTTATTTATAATGACCAAGTGCATATAAATTATAATTCTTTTCTTCTATGTTTATTATTTTTTGGTATATTGTTATTCATTTGGTCGTGAAAAGGGACATTTAAATGGAAACATATTTTCTTCCATAAACAAAATCCGAGTCTGAAGGGGTAATTGCATCTCCTGCTTTGAAATTTATACTATTATTTTCGAATAGAAGTACAATGGATATTTATCAAATAGATATCATATAGAGCATATAATAGATTTCGTTAGGACTGAAAAATATTTTGCCAAGGTTTATTTTTGGATATGTTGTTCGTTTTTATGAGTATTTGTTCGATACAATTTGCATAAAAGTTTATTGATCATAACAGTTTTACAAATTTATAAAGTTTCCTGTTTCGTTTAGCAGATACATTATTACGTTAACAGAGTTAAGTATCACAGTGATTCCTAAGGCTACAAATTCAGAGAGAAAAAGTAAACGGCTAATGTTTTCATCATATCTGTTTCCTGATGATGCATAAGGCAACTTTTCCGTGAAGTTAGCATGGTTAACATAGTTTTTAATGATAAAGCTTTTAGCTATTGCTAAAACGGAGAAAAGTACTCTCGGGAAAATTATCATCTGAAAGCTCTGATCATCACCAATTAGTCAAAATGGTTTTGCTATTTAAGTGATAATGGATCGAGGAATTCCCTTGGATGTTCAATATCTTTTACGGGAGTTGGGTGGCAAGGAAAAACAAGAAAATAATGATGAGTTCAAGTTCGTGTTTCGTATTTCTATGAAACCTATAAGGTCTGAAAATTGCAGAAATAGCAATAAGGAAAAAAGATAGAAACCTTTTCTCTCTGTACCTCCAATAATCTCTATATAGTAAACTCTTCAAAATCCAGCCCCTTGGGGATTGAGAAGTACTGGATATAAAACGTTTCCGGATTTTAGAGAGGTGTATCCAGTGATTGAGAAGTTTGGGAAACACATTTCAAAGAATAATAAGCATTAACTATTTAACTTGTTTGCATGTGTAAAAATTTAATAATGACTTAAAGCCAGTTCTAATGGTTATAAATGTAAAAAATAAATTCAATTTGTTAAATGGCAATATCACAGCAAACGTTATCGTGTACCGCATGTCAGTATTCATTATTGGATTTACCTGCTGGGCTTCACGTAGTAGTGGAATGAAGATAAAACGGAGAGCAGTTAAAACAACATTGAAATATAGTAATATCATATTCAACATCTGTTCTTTCTGCATTTTTTATGTTATGCGATGTTGACGATCCGATACCTATATTCCTGCATCAACTTCTCCGCTTTCTTGCCTTTTTTGCGATTTCCAATATTTTTAGCTAATATAAGTGTAACATTCTTTCTCTTCTGTTTTTATTTTTTACTCACCGTAGTTGAAGGATGGTGTAGAAATCTTGCAATGAAATAACCATAGTAAAGTGAATATTTTTGTTAATGGCTGACAGCTCCAATCTTTACTGGTTTAACTGCAGGCACTAAACGATAAGAACCACAGGGGTTGATTCCTGTGTAGTATAGTTAAATTGAGTAAGTAGTAGGTAGTTGCAAAGTGTGACGTTTTCGTTTCCTCCCCAATAAAAAGTTTTTAGTTTCATCAACTTTATGACATAACGTCGCATAAGAGGGATAGGATAAAAATTAAACCAGACTTGTGTTTTGTTTTGTTTTCGGTTTTCTTTCTTTAAATAGGTGTTCCTTGTAGTTTCTTCAACGCTTATTTCGAAATGTCATTGATTTTTAAAGGATGCATAAAAATAAACAAAAAGTTGCATTGTATCACCCACATGGGGATAAGGACCCAACACATTGTTGCCAATGCACACTTCCTTACCTTTTACACTCCACCATTAAAAGTTTGATTTCTGACATAAATACATCGTTTGCAATATACGTTTAAAACTTTGCAATTTTCAACTTTTTTTACCGTTAGAGGGTGCAATTTAAACATTTGAGAAAGACGAAAGTGCTAACCTAATACCAATCTAACCCAAAAAAGGTTTTTTAATTTATTTCTAAAAATGGGGGGGCGGGTAACTGGATATTTATTTTGGTCTGTCTGTAAACTGGATATTTACAGACAGACGATAAAGTAAAAATATTATCTCTTTTTGTTTTGTAAACGAGACAAAAATGAGTATTTAGTAAGTGGTTATATAAGTATACACTGTTTTCGTTAACCCCTTCCCCCACAACACTTATATTTTCACTAATTTCATGACACCCCGAAAAAAGAGAAAAGGAGAGTAATAATGCTTATTAAACAAATTGAACTATTTCTTGTTTTCTTACTTAACTAGGCATTCCTTATAGATTTTTCAAAGCAGATTTCAAAATGTCACTGATATTTACAGAATACAGGTTTTTCAGACAGAACCAAAATCAGGTGATATAATAGTGAATTGGAATATGATTTCGCTGCCTATAAATTTTTTAGCGAATGATGTATGCTTGTACATAAATTCTAAAGTTTTCTGGATGAGCTTCAAACAACATAACTGGAGAACACTTCTTCTCTTCTTATCATCTCTGTTCCATCATTTTCATATTTACTTTATCATCTGCTCCATCATTTCCATTTTTACTTTATCGTCTGTTCTATTATATTAGAGTGAGTGAAAGTTCAGAACTTAGAAGTAATGTTACACTAAGCTGAGAAAGTTAGAGAATAATTATATACCCATTTTTCAGGGTGTAAGATTGATTGTCGTGGGTAAGTCTAATAATGGCCTCCCCAGTTTCTTGACACAGCTGGACTTAAGAACTTGCATATGCTGTGAAGATAGGGGAAAATGCTACTCGAAGCAGTATATTACTGTGCTGCATGTCGTGTTATAAATCTAGACCAATGTCCTGGACTGAATCCAGGTCGACTGTAAAAAAATAAAGTTCACAAATGTGTAGAAGTGAGAGAAGAGATGTAGAACCAGGCCGAGATGGGAGGGGGGAGGAAAACGGCTATTTGGTCTAGAACCCTTGGCTTAGTAAGTCCCCAAATGCATACGTCATTGTCAAATTATATGTTAACCAAATGTACAAATCTGTAAATTGTACAAACACTGCAAATCATTTTCATTATATAATTTAGTTTTTTTTATAAATGACAAGAAATTGGTTTTTTTAAAAGTATACATTAAATACAACACTCCAAAAGCAATACATAATTATGTATAGCTTTTGGAGTGGGGACCCACATTTCTGACTCGCTCAGGTCCAATCTCTCAAGTACTCTATAGAGCACATTTTATAGCACAACTTGTAACGCCTGTCTTTACTTAAATGGGAATGTTCTATCCTTATTATTCTTCCGGACTTTTGACTCACCCTACAGAAGAAATCTTTCACATCTTCGTCATCCACTTGAGCAATGGGAAAAAATCTAAATAAAAATCCAGAAAAAGAATTTTCCGATAACATTGCATCCCACATCTACGTACAGTCGCTCAAAAAAGAATCCGAACGCTATGGTTGATTACAGAAATCACGTGTAACGTGATAAACACGTGTCACGTGACACGAAGGTTGTCAGATCACTAATTTCTAAAATAATCGTTGCCAGATATATTTTTCTGGCAACGACAACCGTGTCTCGTGTCTTCGTGTCAGGAGACACGAAGGTTGTCAGATCACTAATTTCTAAAATAATCATTGCCAGATATTTTTTTTCTGAATTCTGTAATCAACCAGAGCGTTCGGATACTTTTTTGAGCGACTGTACACCCGTAGTATGATGATTCATTTCTTTACAAATTGGAGTTTGATGTAATTTCTCTATAACTATCTGCGTTAAAATAAATCCAAGGAGAGTTTCCAAATCGTCTGAAAACGACAAAGAATCGATAAATTTTTACGGCAATCCGAATCATGTTGATTACAGTAACGTAATCATGTTGATCAGCGTAATTAACAGATGTAATTACGAAATATTTAAAAAAACCAATCTTTAAGGTTCCTCAAAAAAATATTTTGTTGTTCACAATCCCATTAGTCTTGCAAATTGCTAAAGAACGTTTCCTTGAGTAATAAACTCTGTCGATGTAAAGAGCAGTTTTAGACGCTTAATAACAAAGAAAGCAGAGAATTTAAGAGAGGTAAATTCAAACCTTGGTTTTGCTTCTATCAACCCTCTTACAGATCAAAGATGAATGTATTATGACAAGCATTTCTAACAAGCATAAAATAATTAATGATTCACACATCAAAGTTTTACATTATTTAATTATGGAACAAGTGAAAAAAATGTAAATATATTATCACTTATCTTCACGTATATGGCGACAACACTACTCTAACAGTATGTACATACTAGTTAATATGACGTAAAAAAGGTAGTTTATTTTTCGTTAAATTAATATTCTACATAATTAAGAAAAAGAAACTCGAACCGAAAGTGTTTTAAAAAGTGTTTTAAAAAACGTAATCACAACTCGTCTATGTAAATTCTGTTTATCAATTTATTGCTTTCTATAAAACTTGAAGACTCGTAAAACTAAACGATTCCTGGAATTTTCTTCACGGTAAAAATTCTTTCAATCATTCCCCCTTTCTACTTTGCTAACAGTAGCAACGAAAACTAGAAGCAAGATCGATATTTTGTCTTTCTCACCTGCCCCTATTTTACTTAACTGGAGTGTAGCGGATCAATATTTGCAATGAATGGCAATAAAATTCAAGGTCCAGTCGTTTGGAAATTTATATTTTCCATTTAACGATGAAACGCTTTTTCTAACTTGGAGTCTTCATTATTTATGTTCAACTAACTCATCTTTCTTTTAACGGTTTTACTGAGAAAGAATACTTAATATCAACACGACGCTTGCTGAAAGCATTGAATCTATTTTAAACAAACTAACAATGTTTAGGTCATCTGTTTATAATCTTTGAAACTCAGAACCCAAAATGGTTTGCAATAGAGATGACTTCGGGCTCGGCGTTCGCCTGATCCTCAAGTTATTGAGCCCCATATCCTTTCGAGCACGAATCATTTCGACAAATTTCTAGCCCAAGTCCAATTTGGAGGAAAATATCTTCTGAACCATCATAAGAGATATATAGAAATGCATGTCACTAATAATTTATTTTATTCTGATACTGGTTATCAAGCTTCGCTAATGATGAAAGAGACATGGTTCGATCCACAGAAAAAGTATGGATGTTTTTGTATTGTCTTTCTGCTGAGATCTCGCCTTTTTCACCGACCTACTCTGTGGCGTATTAAACTGACAGACTCCTGTCAGACCTCTGCGGCGTATTAAACTGACAGACTCCTGTCAGACCTCTGTGGCAAGCAGCTAGAGGAAGAATTGATTTATTTTATATTATTATTTATAATCGTTTCATCAAAAATTTAAAATATTTAATGCTATAAAAATGGAAAAATGTTAGAAATACTAATAGAAACTGTAATTTCGTTGGTAATATCATCACAAACGCCAACAGCCATTCATATACTAAAGATAGAGAATGAGTAAAAAAAAATCAAGAGCCGCAATGATGCATATTTTTTAATTGCTAAAAATTGACTGAATGATTTAAAGTATGTTAAATATTGATATTTTTGCTTATTTTGTTCAGAATTACAAAACGTATTTGAAATTTAAATTATTATAAACCCGAGCCCGCATGAGTCCAAAGACGTCTGTGCTATTTTGAATCCGAACCCTTCTGAGCCCGTCGTCGTCTGTGCCAATTTGAGCCCGAGTAGCCTGACACTGACATCGTCTGTGCTATTTTGAATCCAAATCCTCTTGAGACCGAGTCCCCCTGACACCGACGTCGTCTGTGCTATTTTGATCCCGAACCCTTCTGAGCACGACGTCGTCTGTGCCAGTTTGAGCCCGAGCCCCCCTGGTACCGACGTCGTCTGTGCTATTTGGATCCCGAACCCTTCTGAGCACGACGTCGTCTGTGTCAGTTTGAACCCGAGTTCCCCTGTCACCGACGTCGTATGTGCTATTTTGATTCTGAGCCTGAGCCCTGCCCGCTCTGGATTTGCATGACAAAGCCCGAGCCAGAATCATCCCATTTTCAAATGGCTTCAACTAGTTAAGTCTTGGTATTATTTCTCACCAATCAACATTTTGTTTGTTTAGCCGTGTCCCGTGGTCGACTGGTTAGCGCGCTTGGCTAGTGATCTAAGGGACCTGGGTTCGATCCCCGGGTAAGGCATGGATGTCCGTGTTGTCTTTCTGCTGAGGTCCTGCCATCCTCTCAGACCTACTACTATGGCATATAAACTGACAGGCTCCTGTCAGACCTCTGTGGCAAGCAGCTGCTTGAGGGGGTATTTATTTATTATTTACTTCACATATAGTTTTTGATCTTCACAAGAACCACAAGGAATAAATTAAGTTAAAGAAGGAAATACTCTGTATAAAGTTCGCAATCACGACCATTAAACATTAAAAAGTTAGTGTTTTAGCAATAGCGCTCCTTATTGAAGGCAATAAATAGAAATGATATAAGAAAATGGCTAGATTTCTATATAAGCTTAAAAATTGAAAAAGAACAAAATTGCTAAAAAGAAATGTAATAATCAATACAAATAACATTAATTTTAAATAAGGTCGGAAATTGCTTCTAATCGCTGGCATTCTATCTTTTTACAAAATAAACATGATTTGTGCAGTTGTAATATAATTTTAGAAATTTTGTATTAATTTTAAACTTTTTACAATGCCCACAGACAGAATTTTCATTGATTTTTGTTGAAATATGTAATAAAGATGAAACGACTATTATGTAACAAAATTGTTATAGTAATGTAGTAAGCATCCAATATCAAGGAAAAATGATCTCCCATGTCAAATTTAAGTAGCTACTTATAACCTCTATAGCAGGGGTACTCAACGTGGGTTACGCGGTAAAAGTTTTCGGGTTACGCCGTGAGAGCTCAAAAATCGCTAGATTTAGTAACAAAGCCGCTAAGTTGGCAACACTGCTGTGCAAAAATGTCTTTTTTTGTGTTTATCGATATATGCAATTTATGAATACAAAATTTAGTGTGTTTATATATATATAAGTTTTAATTTATTCCCATTGTTATACTCTAACTATAGTTTTATCTATCTATACAAGGGGTACGCCAGTTGCATACACATTTCCAGCGGGTACGTGAAGCATAAAAGGTTGAGAAGCACTGCGCTAATGAGAGAAGCAGCTGATACTATACACCACTTGATTAGTTCAAAACTGACAGATGTCATCAGTGTACAGTGTAAAAGCAGATGGGTCAATTATTACTCTGTAGTGTAGGAGTGAAACGATACCGAGGTCAGTCAGCGGAAGCGCAGAGTGAAAACAACTTCCAAAAGATAATGGTTGAAAGAGTTGAAATATTTACGATCGTGTATTCTCGTATGGTCAAGAATATCGTTCGTACAATTGACGCTGATTTCGAAAGACATAATATTGATGGTTAAGAATAACGGCTTAAATAATGTAGGAAGGTATTTTTGGAGGTGTACCAAACACTAATTTAGTCCAACAGTCAAACTGTATGTAACATTTCTCCAGCAATGTTCGGCTGAATATTGAGCATATGAAGGAGCCTGAACCTTATATTCAGCTTAACTGGCTGCTCTTTCTTAATGAAATTAATTGTAATAGTACATTAAGTAAACACTTCTTCATTCATTGATGACTTGTTCAAACGAGTTCTTTTTCCAATAACAAATCTGCGTCCAAAATAAATATATACGATTGCGAGTGTTTGATTGATTGGTTGAGTAAGTAATTGGGGATCGTGCTAAACTATTATGCAGAAATTGTAAGCTCTGAAAATTTGTACCTAGGAGAAATCCGTATCGTAGATCTCGGGGAAAAAAATCAGAAATTTGACATTTGACCTCCGACGTGTCCTTCAAGGTGAAATGTAAATCAGGTAGTGGTCAAAACATGATCTACGACAATTTGAAAAGTGACAATTAGTCTGTGTTGTTTCGGGCTCTTGGAAACGTTACGAAATTTTGGATCAGAGGATCTTCGAGGTCAAAGGTCAAATTTTGATCTAACAGTGCTAGATAGTTAAATTGGTGCATGGGAGTCTTTTAAGTTGTAGATCTCAGAAACGTCGTGAAAATTACGATGCAATGGGTCATTTGAGGTCAAAGGTCAACTGCAAATTTGCCAGTGCTAGAGAATTAAAATTGGTGCTTGGGGTATTTTGTGTCATAGATCTCAGAAATTCGAAATTTTGATATAGGGGTCGGAGTAAAAGTTAGAAATCAAAAGGTGCCGAAGGTTCCGCCTGATTTCTAACTTGATGAAATGAAAGCACTCAGGCGGTGAACTGAGTGCTTTCATTCGCTGGATTGGCGTTTTTTTTTTTTGCACGGATCGCAATGTAAAATCCAAGTCTTGTCTCCGGTCACAATACGCTGTAAGAATTTTTCACTTTCCTGCTCAAACTTTGCCAATTAGTGTGGACAAACATTGACACATGTTTGTTTATCCTCGGGCTATGACATCTGTGCTTCCTCTGATCATTTAAAGCAAATTAAAGCAATGCAATAAATTTTTCTAAAAAACTTTTTAACGAGAAAAGCCCACCACCAAAAAGGGGACTTGCGTAACGAGTTATATTGCAACTGAAAGCATTTGATTGTGGAAATATCACGAGCTAGCTCAAATTGTATTCCTTCCTATCTGTCCCTTTCTCCCTTGAAAGGGAAAGAGGGAATTTCATGGAGTCGATCGCAATGAGGTGTATCAAACGAACGCTTGCAAAGTCGGGAGTTGGGTTGGGTTGTTTTACCTCTGAGGGGCAATTTTTTGCACACCATGGGCTAAATGGCCAGGTCACATGAACCCCGAAGGCTCAGAGAAGGTTGGGGGAGGGGACCCACTGGAACAGCTGTTGGGAGACAGATGGTAGCCTCCCGTCAAGGCCATCCAGCGTGTTCTTTAACGTGCATAGGGTATGGCTCTCCCGCACACGGGGCCAAAGCTTAACGTCCCATCCGACGGACGGCGGCCTTTCCAAGCCCATCGGTGCAAAATCGGGAGATTCTTCTGACATAAATGAAAGAGTTTGAGTAAAAGACCCGGGTAAAATCAATTCGTTATCCATATGGAATGAGTTCACAAATCATACTAAATGATATTTTACGGATATGATGCATTATTATATCGTTATTAAATTATGAGATATTTTTTTTTCAATACTTCTTATAACCACAAAATTATGTTCGAAAAATGCGATATAATTATAATTTGAATATCGTAATATATTAGATAGAACTAGAAGAACATACACAGTCGTATCAGAATAATATGACCACCTCTTATACCTATACTATGGTAGGTGGTCATATTATTCTGATACGACTGTGTATATCACCTCTGGTGAATATATGAATCTCGTTTACAAACAGACTGAAGTGTTTCATTTACTGACTTTTGCACTCTTTATAGGTTTTAAATTCGAACTAATGGATGATTAAGAACATGCAAATGGTAATATTTTATTAGCTCGTATACAACGGAAAAAAGTATTTCTCTTCCATTCCTTAAAATGAAAAAGTTGCTTTCTTCACACCCCACTGACAAAAGGGGAACACATTGGTGCTGTTAGCGGTATGTCTTTGACATTCTACCACGAAAGCTCAGATTTATGACAACTTTCAATATTTCGTTTAAAGTCCGAATTTTTGGTATTAGTGCCCTCTAACTATGTGGACTGAAACTACCTAAAGATTTGGTAAGATGTGAATCATTATATTTCAAGATTACTTATCCCATTAAAATATTAATCTTCCAGTTATCTCTTAAAACATTTGCGTTTTACATCCACGAGTTAAGAGGGCAATTTATTATTACCAATGAAAACCTCATGACTAACATTCAACTCTCAAAATTTAAAATTTCGAGTATAAATACATTACTTTCATTTTTAAAACATTTCCTCAGTTAGAGGGCGCAATTAAATGTTTTGAGCGATTCGGAATTGCGAATCATAATATTTCATCGATAGCTATGCACTCGAAAGGAATTTTCAATTTATATCTAAACATTATCAATCATCACTTAAAACAAACAAAAAAAAGTTCCGTTTTCCCACTCACCCTGGGACTAAGGGTTGGGTTGTTTTACCTCTGAGCGGCACTTTTTTTGCACACCGTGGTCTAAATGGCCAGGTCACACGGACTCCGAAGGTTCAGAGAAGGTTGGGGGAGGAGACCCACGGGAACAGCTGTTGGGAGACAGATGGTAGCCTCCCGTCAAGGCTATCCAGCGTGTTCTTTAACTTGCACAGGGTATGCCTCTCCCGCACACGTAGCCACGGCTTAGCGTCCCATCCGACGGGCGGCGGCCTTTTCAAGCCCATCGGTGTCCCCTACTGACCGTGGGTAGGGAAGGGAGTTTTTAGGAGATAAGTCTCAACTTTGACCCAGCTGGGACTCGAACCTGGGAACTGCAGATTACGAGCCTGGCGCGCTACCGACTGAGCCACCCTCGCCCCCGACCCTCTTGGAGTAAGGAAGCAAGTCATTGTTGTCAATGCAAACCTTATGAGCTTCACATTATACCACCAAAATTCCAAATTTCTAGCATTTCGTTTAATAGTTTGCAATTTTCAACTTTTTCCACCGTCAGAGGGCACAATTCTAACTTTTGGGATTTTTCATAAAGTGCTAATCGTAATATTTGATCCATACCTATCCAATCAATTAAGAATTTTTAATTTGTTTTTAAAATAAAGAAGTTCAATGCTTACAGACGGACGACAAAGTGAAAATATAATCTCTGTTTTTTTACCGAAAACGAGGTAAAAATGAAAACATGCTATGTCAATAAAACGTAAGATTTCGAGTAGGGATGAGTTCGGGCTCATTTTTTTGAGCAAGCGCCTGCCGCATACTAATTTGACAATTGTTGAGGCCGAGCCCTGACCCTTCCAACCCGATTTGGGGGAAAATTTTCTGTGATGAATCATAAGACATATACACCGAAGAGCCAAAACATTATGACTAGCACGTCTTTATGCAAATCGAAGCAACTGCAGGTAAACGAAGGCGCGTTTGAAAGCCATGACATGGTATAAATAACACCTGATACTGAGCTCTGTTAATCAGTACTATTCTTGTTCTTCAGATGTGAAAGGCAGAGGACTTAAGTGAGTTTGACAAAGCCAAAATGTAATGGCCAGACAACTGGATCAGAGCATTTCCGAGACGACAAGGCTTGTGAGGGGCTCAAGGTAAACCGTGTGTTAGTACCTTCAAAAAGTGGTCTGAGGAGGGAAAAACCATGAACCGCCAGCAAGGTGTGGGCTGACCACGTCTCGTCGATGTTAGAGGTGAGTGAAGGCTATTCCGTATGGTATGAGCCAACAGAAGGGATACTGTGGCGCAACTCGCCAGAAATTTGCATGCTGTTGACGGGACTAATGTGTCACAACACACAGTACATCGAACCCAGCTGAAAATGAGGCTGCGTAGCCGCAGGCCACTCCGAGTGCCCATGCTAACCTGGTTCACTATCCGAAGCAACTACAATGAGCGATTGGGAGAAGGTCATTGGTCTGATGAATAACGTTTCCTGTTGCACCACGTGGACGGGCGGCTGCATGTGCATCGTTTACCTGAGGAAGTGTTGGCACCAGAATGCACCGTAGGACAAAAACAAACCGGTAGAGGAAGTGTAATGCTTTGGTCAATGTTCTGCTGGGAAACCCTCGGTCCAGTCATTCATGTGCAGGAAACTATGACCTCCACTGCCTACCTAAATATCATTGCAGGCCAGGTACAACTTTTCATGGCAACCGTATTCCCCTCTAGTAGTGCTTTCTTTCAGCAGGATAATGCACCACGCCACACTGATCGGATTGTTCGAGAATAGTTCGCGGAACATGAGGAAGACTTCCAAGTATTGCCCTGGCTTCCAAATTCCCCAGACATCAATCCAATCTGCCGCGGCTCTACCACGTAAGCTATAATAGTTAAAGAATCTGCTGGTAACGTGTTGGTACCAGATACTTTAGAAACACTTTAGAAATTTTGTAGCATCCATGTCTCGCCGGGTAAGAGCTGTTTCTGTGGCCTGTGGAGGACCAACATCATATTAGGAAGGTGGTCATAATGTTTTGGCTCTTCGGTGTATATAGATATGTGTATGCTGCTAATAAATTATTTTAGTCTTATATTATTAATTATAATCATTTTGTGACAAAATTTATATGTTAATGAATATGGAATGAAGAATGTTAAAAATACTAGTGGAAACTGAAATTTCGTGGGTAATTTCATTTATTAAAGGTATAGAATGCGTAAAAAGAATCAAAATCCTCGTGGTTCTTATTTTTAATTACAAAAAAAGTTTCGAAGTTTGAATTTAAAATCAATTTATTTTTATATTTTTGTGATTTATTCACATTATTTAATATTCAAATATTTTATATTTTAAATTTGAATTATTTTGATCCCGAGTCAAAAGTCGTGTGTGCTATTTTGAACCTGAGCCCTGATTTCTCTCTAATTCCTGGCTCTGTGACTTGTTTGAAGTTTTTCTTACACAAAAAGTTGATTGAATATAAATTGCATATCACAATGAAATCAATCTAAATCTCAGATTTTCGCATCATTTGTTCTATATTTGAAAATAAAAGTTCGTTTTGCAGAAATCATTCGAAATTTGCGAAAATTGAAATAAATCATTACGAAACTGATAAAAAATTCAATATTTTTATTGAAATTTAATGATAATTGTTATTATTTTTGGTCTAGTCTGTTTTAATTAACTTTACAGATCCATTATTTGACCATTCAGTTGAAAATTTTCACTTATTTTTCGGTCACATTTTTACACAGACAAAACAATAATTATTTAAGGATTGATAACTATTGTTTTGAGATCTGAATTAAGATTGAATCTGACTGGCTATTGATATAACATAAAATAGTGTCATTTGTGTCTCTGGTAACATTGCATTTTAATTTGGATACCGAGTCAATGAAATTGTAACGATTGGACACAATAACAAGAGAAAGTAGGCATATAAGACGAAGCTAAAAATAGACGCTAGGGAGGTTAAAAGCGGAACTGGAGAATGTGCAATTTTATTACTTAACTGCCGCATAATGCAATACAGCTAGTAAAAATCAATAAGCGCACGTTTCGAAAAGCATTTGCGAAGTTTCTAAACTGTAGTTACTTGGTAATTAGTGCATCCCATTTGTTAACAGTTAACAGAGCTAAAACAAAACAGTCTTATCGTTCTTCTAACAATGGAGTAACAAGAAAAATTTGATTGGGCTTGCTACGTTGTCTCAATTAAAAACCTCTCCAGCATGATGGCAATATAGTTTGAGAGTCTTGAAATATGTGTTCTTCCATACTGCAAATATTACTTTCTTCCATACTCGTAATATATATTCTTCCCTAATCGAAATATACGTTTACTCACAATATACGTTTACCCACTTTCAAAAGATATGTTCAGAATAGATGTTCAAATATATGTTTCAAAATATATGTTCCGTAGTTTCTTCTTTACAGGAAAATAGGACTAGATAAATTAAAAACTCATTCAATTTTGTCTAAATCTCGATTTTTAACAATGTTTGTTCGGTATTTCAAGAGCTATGAAGCTCGAATATTTAACAGCGGAAAAGTCAGGCCTAAGAAACTTTTGCAAAACTGACAATTCTTCAAAGAATTATTTGAAGAAAATTCTAAAACATGCACTTATGTATTTAAATAGCTTGAACTAATAGTTTTTAAGCATTAATTAACTACTAAGGTGAATTTTTATGATTGACATATCTATTAGTCAATATTCAAACTTCTATAATTCTATAAGTACTGAACGGAATGGATTCGAATGAGATTTAAATTTATATACTCTAATTTCTTCTAAAATGCTTATTGCAGAAATTACGGATCTTAGAATTTGATTCTCCATTAATTTAACGTGGGAATGTTTTCAGTTTTTCTTGTTCCTTGCCTGCATATGTTCGGTCATACCAGAAATATATATTTTCCCATACTTGAAAGAAATGTTCGGCCATACCCGAAATATTTTTCGGCCTATCGAAATATGTTCGGTGGTATTCAAATCATCTATTCTGCCATACCACAAATATTATTCTACCATGCTCAAAATATATGTTTTTTCGCACTTGAAATATTTGTTTTGTTTTCATCACACAACTAGTTTTTCGGACGTGCTAGAAATATATGTTTGACCAGGAAAGGCTAAAATGATATTCTATATGGAATAAAATTTTATAGTTGTTTATAATTTAAATCTAATTTCAGTTTCGTGCATATAAAATGTGACTAAAATTATGCAAAGACACCGTTTTGGATTTCAATGTAGGCAGAAAAGTTCGAGAGTTCACGTAAGACGACGGGATTTTGGGAGTGGGTGGTTCCAGACCCTCTGGATCCTACTCCTCTGGGTACGTCCTTGTTCTTGTGACCATATCTGAAATATCTTTTTTTCTGCCATACATGAATACAACTATATGCTCGTCCATACTTGAAATACTGTGTATATATATATACCACTCGAATATACATATGTCTTTGTGGTTCTCTATAATGAAATTGAATCATTTGTGAGAATTGGTAAAGCTTATATCTGTAATGATCGATTTAACATTACTAATGGGGTTCTTCAAGGCTGCAATTTGTCACCCTTTCTTTTCAATTTGCTTATTAAGTTTTGTTATGAGGAATTTTAGGACAATTTTAGTATGTGGATTTGAAAATATTTGTTTTGCATTATGCTAATTCTTTGGCTCTTTCGGCATATTGTATTGACGAGAAAATCGTTTCCTAGAGCTTTTAATTGAGGCTGGTAATTGTATAGGTTTGGTGATAAATATCGAGAAAAATAAAATGATTAAAAAATGTAACTTAACTATACAAACAGTCAGGGCCTGATCTAGGATGATAGAGGCAATAAAATTATTAAACTTATTTGTATCTCATGCATTTTTCAAGACCCGTTAAACGGAGGGGGGAAATGTTATGCAGCATTGCAAGTCCAGGCTCTTGACCCCAATTTTACGTATTTACGGCTCGACTGTGTTTCTTGCCCCCACACCATTCGTATTTTTGTAGATCCGGGCTTGCAAACAATGATAATATTAGACGAAGGTGTATCAGCCGCCATTGAACAGTGTCTTATGCAGAAACAGACTGCATTGGTTTGGCCATTGTAGTTCTGCATGCAAACAGATTAATGAACATAGTTATGAACAATCTGCCTTGGATGCCTGTGAAGACCTAGAATGTTATGGGTGAACAATGTCTATCTTATTAGAATAGGCTCCGGGAAGGAACGTTTCAAAGAAAAAAAATTTGAATATCATTCGCCATGGACAGATATAAGCGAAAGTCTGAATCTTGTGGACCGTTTGCAATTTCCGTCATTGTCGTGTTTTGTCGGTCTGCTTGGCTGCAATTCCCAAACGTTGTCGTGGATAATTTTCGCTTTCAACGATTACTTTTTTTTTAAATACGAAAATAAGACTCACATTTCAAGAGGAACTAAATTCCCTTCTTAACGAAAATTCCAACAACAGTAAGCCAGGTATCACATACAGCAGTTATCAAGTCAATAAGTAGTAGGTAAAAATTTTTAAACAACACCTACTGACGAAACTATTTTTGCGTGTGTGTAGTTAATAATTCGTTCGCCCATAAGCATTACAGACCACTCCTATCCTATGGGTTGCTATATTTATAGCAATACTTTATGGGTCTTAAAATCTGGGTATTCAACAGGTAGGAAAGTAAAAGTTTTTTTTTTTAAAGAAGATATTTTATTACTGAATACAGAAGTGTATGGAACAATTTTAATCCAAAATACATCTTTGGTGTTTTGTAACTATAGTTAATCTTTCGTAAGATGTCAGTTTTCACCAAGCAACTTTGAATGCGGCTCAATAAGGACTTACATTTAATATGTAGATTGGGTTGTTTTATCTCTGAGCGGCATTTGTTTTTAACACAATTGGTTAAATGACCTGGTCAAAGGACCCTGAGGGTTCAGAGAAGGCTTGAGGAAGGGGACTCACTGGACAGTTGTTGTGAGACAGATGGTAGCCTCCCGTCAAAGCCATCCAGCGTGTTCTTTAATGTTTACAAGGTGTGGCTCTCCAGAACACTGGGTCACGTCCTAACGTCCTATCCGACGGACATCTGTCTTTCCGAGCCCATCGGTGACCCCTAATGACCGAAGGCAGGGAGAGGAGTTTTGCGGAAATAAATCTCAACGCTGGCCCAAGCGGGACTCGAACCTGGGAACTGCATATTACGAGCCTGACACGCTACAAACTGAGCTACCACCACCCCATTTAATTATTCAGCCCTAGTTATTTGGGGGGGAAATGTTTTTGGGTTTTTTGGCCCCGCCCATTTGTGGCCCGTCAATTATCCCAATACGTTAAATCACCAGTTTCAGCCAAGTAAAGAATACCATAATTTTGTTATTATTTGACTTTTTAAAAAATATATAGCCCTCTGAAAGGAAAACAATCCTTATGAAATTAGATCATCGGTACTAAAATCAAATCTAAAACAGATTATTGGTATTATAAACTAATACGATTTAAACCGTTAGTAAATCACTTTTCACCAAAGAACTCAAAACTTATGTCTATAAAAACTGATTCGACACTTGGGGGGGGGGGGTCCAAGTGTAATCAAGAGCAAATATTTACGGGTTAACGAAATTTGGGTACATAGATATCCCAATTATTTATGTAAATTCTTTTTCCTTTATGCATTCACGAATTTTTTTCTCTAGGAGATGTAGACGGGAGGCAATGCGCAAAAAACAATTTTTGGGGATTAGAGAAAAAAAGAGATTGATAGAGTAAAAACTGATATTATATGTTGACTGGGGTCCACATGGGCACCATCTGCATGACGAAACATTAAGCTCTAGCTATCATCAATATAATCAACAAGTAAGCAAATGAAGCGAAGGACATTTACAGGAAATTTTATATAAGCATGAAGCAAGATTTCAAGCAACATCTCCGTTCAACAACTATGGATTTTATTATGTAGATCCATAGTATGAAGTGTCTTCAGATAAATTCTTATGATGCAATACTGTTATGAAATATTCCAGCTTCCCTAACGCTTCAAACACCGAACAAATATTGGTGAAAATCGAGATTTAAATAGATTTGATTATAATCTTTAATTTATCTTCTGTCATATTTTCCCATTCAATGCATAGTTTAGAAGTTACAGAGCGCGACGTTAGATTCCCCTTTGACATAACAAGGAAATTCTTTAAATTTTTATAGAGCAATGTAGTTTAACACGAGGAAAACTGCGACGATATTTGATTAAATGTTGAAATAAATATTTAGAGATGCTTTTTCCCCTATATATTATAGCAGACAAAGATGAATGATCCAGACTATCTAAATCTCTAATCATCAGACGTGTACTACGTTTGCGTAAATCCACGTCCTGTGAAAATTGACAAGAGTATGAGAACATCCTCAGACGATATACAAGTTCAGAGAAACGTGCAGCAAAATTTTAACGGAAGATTTCAAAAGTAAACAAAATGTTCCTGATGTTTGCTCACGACGGGGAATGCAGAAATTGGTTTTTTTTCCTACAATGGACTTGAACCGTTGAGAAAACAGTTGTAGTTTTTTTTTGCTTCAAAAGTTATTACAGTCGAAAATACTTGTTTTGTTCTTACCAGTAAAAGATTTTTTTCCTGACATGAATGGCGTTAGTAAGTACAGAGATGGGGGAATTAAAAAACTCAATGCAATGCATGCAAAGATAGTGTATTAAAAAACGAAGGAAAACTTCCAACCAGTTCAATTAGCGTTAGGTGAGATGCTACTTCATAGATTGTAGTAATCCCTATACTGACAATACGTCGGCGTTTTCGTAAGCAGCACTGGAAATGGGAGGGAATGCAGGTGTATCACGTTCTCCTATTTCTAATTCTTTTTTTCTTATGAAACCTATTTTCAGTGTCAAAGACCTTCCCAACGCTGAGACTTGTAAAAATAAGAGATACTTTCCAGATGATTTACTGTAGTTTTGCTTAAAATCTAAATTCATTCTGAAAACGAATATCATGATAAAACAATGACTCTGGAAAGTCCACCTAGTTCTGAAAAACTATTAGAAACTCTAAGAGATTCTGAAGTACAGTCGCTCAAAAAAAAACCAAACACTACGGTTGATTACAGAATTCAGAAAAAATATCTGGCAGCGAATATTTTAGAAATTAGTGTTCGGATACTTTTTTGAGCGACTGTACAGTCCCCAATAAGTAGCAAATGCAGGCAAGGACATTTACAAGACATTTTACATAATATGAACTGTACTTCAGAATCTCTTGAGCATGGGAGTCTCCGGAAGTGACTCGTAGCCTGGTGTGTGAATCCAACTAAAATCTCCTTTACCGAAAGTAATATCATCGAAAAAAAATGGTGCCATCAGGTGTCACGTGACCCTTATTGCACCATTTTTGTTAAAAGATGCAGTGGAGTGAAAGAGTTAAGAAAGAGATGCATTCTAACTATTGTTGGTTTAGTTTTTTTTATTGCTTACCGCCCTACTGCTTTTCGCTCGTCATTTGTCAGTTTCTGGATTTGTCAAAACAGTTGTCTACCATATCTTTTGAAAGTGATGGAGAAACTTAATGGTTTATGCATCAAATGTAAACTTATGACGCGGGGAGTGTCATTGGCTAAAAAAATTGACCTCCCCGTGATCTTCCCCCAAAAAACAGGGGAAATGTCCAAACTATTCTTCCGATATATCTTCGGAACGCGCAGGCTAAAAGTAACAAGTTATATGTCAATACGCAACATTCTATACATAAAAAAAAAGTATGACACGGGGAATATTCTCCTCTAAATAGGGGAAATATGAAAACGATTTTTCCCCTCTATTCTTCGAACGCGAGGGTCTACAATGTTTCAAGAAAATTGTGTTGTTGGGTTGTTCTCCCTCAGCAACCTGTTTTTAAATAAGTGGCCAGGCCTAAAACAACTCAATGTTTCAGAGATGGGAAGGGAAATGGCATCCGTTAAACAGTTGTTTGGAGATAGAAACTTCCAGTGAAAACAATATTTGATGGAGCGAAGATCGCTAATGTCTTCGAAATTCTGGGCATTTTGAGTTTGGTTGTTGTGTGAAAAATGTCGAAAACTTTTATGGGCCATTACTGTTTTTTTTAACGAACTAACAAGTGCTTCGTAGAAATTCAACAGGCCCTTTCACCACCTCTCTAATCAGATTCTAATAAACTATAAACATCATATGCAAATCATAATAGCGTAGTAAACTATAAATATACTTCAGAGAGTGGTTATTCATTTTTTTTCGTGTATCACCAAACACTTAGCAATCTTGTTTAGTACCATTACTAAGTAAACGTGAACTTGCAAAACATCGTGTTGCTAACGGAAAAAGTGAATTTAAACAAATTATGTAAATACTTTAGTGAGTTTCAGACCTTCGTCAAAAGAGGGAGCTAAACGTTTTGCCGAAGTGGAGTAGCGGGGTGGTGGGCAGACGATCGTAATGAGTTTTATGCCAAACCAAATATTGTGACGTGGGGAATTCCATCTACTGTATACTTTAAAGGGTCTCAGATTTCACCCAAATCTGGGGGAGAAACGTTTTGCTGAGGAGGAGGGAATCGGTGTGCGTGTGTGTGTGTGGGGGGGGGGGGTTGGACAAGAGATCGTAATAAATATTATTACAGTGGAAGTGAGAAATGCTTTCTACTATATATATTAGATGATTTCAGACCGAGCAACTCCGGGTAAATCTGATAGTTTAAAATAAACTAGAATATATTTTTGAACACTTTCTGGACATTTTTTACTCCTCCTCATAGCGTCCTCTTTGTTTGCGGATCATCATTTACGAAGGCTCACTGAAACGACAGAAATTGATCTTTTAATTCTATAAAGAATCTTTTTTTTTGCTTTACATGATGCTCTGTTAAGCATTTCTACAGAATGCTGAAATCGCTGTCATAAGATCAAAGTGTGATTCGTATCACTAATTTCCTTCATTAATAGTAATCTTGCTTTTGGCCGAAAGCAATTCAAGAAGACTTCAACTTCTTCAAGATCCTATTTCCAGATTTCACGTTGCGAGTGAAAACTCCATTTACCTAACTTTGGGATAGTTTCGTCTCGACGACCAACGTCTAAGAGCAATTACTGTCATTAACATCAACCATAGTTTGTTTGACTTTTATCCCCTCAGGTAACGTAAACGAGGGTGCATTTCCAGTTCAACTGAATCCAGAGATGGTCGTTTGGAGCAATTAACTTTATTAATTAACCAAGTAGCTGCTTTAATGTTATCATTTTGCGCAAAAGTGGTGAGGAAAAGCTGCAATTCGAGGGAATGCTCTGCACTCTACGCTGGCATCGAGCTTGAGTCTCATTCTTGAGTTTCGTTTTGATAAATCATTACGAAACTGAAAAAAAAATTCAATATTTTTATTGAAATTTAATGATAATTGTTATTATTTTTAGTCTAGTCTGTTTTAATTAACTTTACAGATCCATTATTTGACCATTCAGTTTTTGGTAGATTCAGTTGAAATTTTTCACTTATTATTCGGTCACATTTTTACACAGACAAAACAATAATTATTTAAGGATTGATAACTATTGTTTTGAGATCTGAATTAAGATCTGAATTAAGATTGAATCTGACTGGCTATTTATATAACATAAAATAGTTTCATTTGTGTCTCTGGTACCATTGCATTTTAATATGGATACTGAGGCAATGAAAATTTAACGATTGGACACAATAACAAGAGAAAGTAGGCATATAAGACGAAGCTAAAAATAGACGCAAGGGAGGTTAAAAGCGGAACTGGAGAATGTGCAATTTTAGTACTTAACTGCCGCATAATGCAATACAGCTAGTAAAAATCAATAAGCGCACGTTTCGAAAAGCATTTGCGAAGTTTCTAAACTGTAGTTACTTGGTAATTAGTGCATCCCATTTGTTGACAGTTAACAGAGCTAGAACAAAACAGTCTTATCGTTCTTCTAACAATGGAGTAACTGAAGAAAAATTTGATTGGGCAAAAAATTTTGTTAAAAAAATAAATAAAATAATAATAATTAAAATACGTTGTTAAAAAATTTGTTAAAAAATTTTGTTAAAAAAATAAATAAAATTAATAATAATTAAAATACGTTGTCTCAATTAAAAACCTCTCCAGAATTATGGCAATATAGTTTGAGAGTCTTGAAATATGTGTTCTTCCATACTGCAAATATTACTTTCTTCCATACTCGTAATATATATTCTTCCCTAATCGAAATATACGTTTACTCACAATATACGTTTACCTACTTTCAAAATATATGTTCAGAATAGATGTTCAAATATATGTTTCAAAATATATGTTCCGTAGTTTCTTCTTTACAGGAAAATAGGACTAGATAAATTAAAAACTCATTCAATTTTGTCTAAATCTCGATTTTTAACTATGTTTGTTCGATATTTCGAGAGCTATGAAGCTCGAATATTTAACAGCGGTAAAATCAGGCCTAAGAAACTTTTGCAAAACTAACAATTCTTCAAAGAATTATTTGAAGAAAATTCTAAAACATGCTCTTATGTATTTAAATAGCTTGAACTAATAGTTTTTAAGTATTAATTAACTACTAAGGTGAATTTTTATGATTGACATATCTATTAGTCAATATTCAAACTTCTATAATTCTATAAGTACTGAACGGAATGGATTCGAATGAGATTTAAATTTATATACTCTAATTTCTTCTAAAATGCTTATTGCAGAAATTACGGATTTTAGAATTTGATTCTCCATTAATTTAACGTGGGAATGTTTTCAGTTTTTCTTGTTCCTTGCCTGCATACGTTCGGTCATACCAGAAATATATATATTTTCCCATACTTGAAAGAAATGTTCGGCCATACCCGAAATATTTTTCGGCCTATCGAAATATGTTCGGCCGTATTCAAATCATCTATTCTGCCAAACCACAAATATTATTCTACCATGCTCAAAATATATGTTTTCCCACACTTCAAATATTTGTTTTGTTTTCATCACACAACTAGTTTTCGGACGTGCTAGAAATATATGTTTGACCAGGAAAGGCTAAAATCATATTCTATATGGAATAAAATTTTATAGTTAATTATAATTTAAATCTAATTTCAGATTCGTGCATATAAAATGAGACTAAAATTATGCAAAGACACCTGTTTTGGATTTCAATGTAGGCAGAAAAGTTCGAGAGTTCATGTAAGACGACGAGATTTTGGGAGTGGGTGGTTCCAGACCCCCTGGATCCTACTCCTCTGGGTACGTCCTGGTTCTTGTGACCATATCTGAAATATCTTTTTTTCTGCCATACATGAAATACAACTATATGCTCGTCCATACTTGAAATACTGTGTATATATATATATACCACTCGAATATACATATGTCTTTGTGGTTTTCTATAATGAAATTGAATCATTTGTGAGAATTGGTAAAGCTTATATCTGTAATGATCGATTTAACATTACTAATGGGGTTCTTCAAGGCTGCAATTTGTCACCCTTTCTTTTCAATTTGCTTATTAATTTTTGTTATGAGGAATTTTAGGACAACTTTGGTATGTGAATTTGAAAATATTTGTTTTGCATTATGCTAATTCTTTGGCTCTTTCGGCATATTGTATATGACGAGTTAATCATTTCCTAGAGCTTTTAATTGAGGCTGGTAATTGTATAGGTTCGTGACAAATATCGAGAAAAATAAAATGATAAAAAAATGTACTTACTATACAAACATCCAGGGCCTGATCTAGGATGATAGAGGCAATAAAATTATTAAACTTATTTGTATCTCATGCCTTTTTCAAGAAATTTTTAAAGACCCGTA
Source organism: Ryuthela nishihirai (assembly GCA_038380435.1). Lineage (NCBI taxonomy): Eukaryota > Metazoa > Arthropoda > Arachnida > Araneae > Heptathelidae > Ryuthela > Ryuthela nishihirai. Next base: position 37,723,931 of record JAWZYU010000018.1, on the reverse strand, counting down.
AAACGGAGGGGGGAAATGTTATGCAGCATTGCAAGTCCAGGCTCTTGACCCCACTTTTACGTATTTACGGCTTGACTGTGTTTCTTGCCCCCACACCACTCGTTTTTTTGCAGATCCGGGCTTGCAAACAATATTAGACGAAGGTGTATCAGCCGCCATTGAACAACATCTTATGCAGAAACAGACTGCATTGGTTTGGCCATTGTAGTTCTGCATGCAAAAGTACAGATTAATGAACATAGTTATGAACAATCTGTCTTGAATGCCTGTAAAGACCAAGAATGCTATGGGTGAACAATGTCTATCTTATTAGAATAGGCTCCGGGAAGGAACGTTCCAAAGAAAAAAAATTTGAATATCATTCGCCATGGACAGATATAAGCGAAAGTCTGAATCTTGTGGACCGTTTGCAATTTCCGTCATTGTCGTGTTTTGTCGGTCTGCTTGGCTGCAATTCCCAAACGTTGTCGTGGATAATTTTCGCTTTCAACGATTACTTTTTTTTTAAATACGAAAATAAGACTCACATTTCAAGAGGAACTAAATTCCCTTCTTAACGAAAATTCCAACAACAGTAAGCCAGGTATCACATACAGCAGTTATCAAGTCAATAAGTAGTAGGTAAAAATTTTTAAACAACACCTACTGACGAAACTATTTTTGCGTGTGTGTAGTTAATAATTCGTTCGCCCATAAGCATTACAGACCACTCCTATCCTATGGGTTGCTATATTTATAGCAATACTTTATGGGTCTTAAAATCTGGGTATTCAACAGGTAGGAAAGTAAAAGTTTTTTTTTTTAAAGAAGATATTTTATTACTGAATACAGAAGTGTATGGAACAATTTTAATCCAAAATACATCTTTGGTGTTTTGTAACTATAGTTAATCTTTCGTAAGATGTCAGTTTTCACCAAGCAACTTTGAATGCGGCTCAATAAGGACTTACATTTAATATGTAGATTGGGTTGTTTTATCTCTGAGCGGCATTTGTTTTTAACACAATTGGTTAAATGACCTGGTCAAAGGACCCTGAGGGTTCAGAGAAGGCTTGAGGAAGGGGACTCACTGGACAGTTGTTGTGAGACAGATGGTAGCCTCCCGTCAAAGCCATCCAGCGTGTTCTTTAATGTTTACAAGGTGTGGCTCTCCAGAACACTGGGTCACGTCCTAACGTCCTATCCGACGGACATCTGTCTTTCCGAGCCCATCGGTGACCCCTAATGACCGAAGGCAGGGAGAGGAGTTTTGCGGAAATAAATCTCAACGCTGGCCCAAGCGGGACTCGAACCTGACACGCTACAAACTGAGCTACCACCACCCCATTTAATTATTCAGCCCTAGTTATTTGGGGGGGAAATGTTTTTGGGTTTTTTGGCCCCGCCCATTTGTGGCCCGTCAATTATCCCAATACGTTAAATCACCAGTTTCAGCCAAGTAAAGAATACCATAATTTTGTTATTATTTGACTTTTTAAAAAATATATAGCCCTCTGAAAGGAAAACAATCCTTATGAAATTAGATCATCGGTACTAAAATCAAATCTAAAACAGATTATTGGTATTATAAACTAATACGATTTAAACCGTTAGTAAATCACTTTTCACCAAAGAACTCAAAACTTATGTCTATAAAAACTGATTCGACACTTGGGGGGGGGGGGGTCCAAGTGTAATCAAGAGCAAATATTTACGGGTTAACGAAATTTGGGTACATAGATATCCCAATTATTTATGTAAATTCTTTTTCCTTTATGCATTCACGAATTTTTTTCTCTAGGAGATGTAGACGGGAGGCAATGCGCAAAAAACAATTTTTGGGGATTAGAGAAAAAAAGAGATTGATAGAGTAAAAACTGATATTATATGTTGACTGGGGTCCACATGGGCACCATCTGCATGACGAAACATTAAGCTCTAGCTATCATCAATATAATCAACAAGTAAGCAAATGAAGCGAAGGACATTTACAGGAAATTTTATATAAGCATGAAGCAAGATTTCAAGCAACATCTCCGTTCAACAACTATGGATTTTATTATGTAGATCCATAGTATGAAGTGTCTTCAGATAAATTCTTATGATGCAATACTGTTATGAAATATTCCAGCTTCCCTAACGCTTCAAACACCGAACAAATATTGGTGAAAATCGAGATTTAAATAGATTTGATTATAATCTTTAATTTATCTTCTGTCATATTTTCCCATTCAATGCATAGTTTAGAAGTTACAGAGCGCGACGTTAGATTCCCCTTTGACATAACAAGGAAATTCTTTAAATTTTTATAGAGCAATGTAGTTTAACACGAGGAAAACTGCGACGATATTTGATTAAATGTTGAAATAAATATTTAGAGATGCTTTTTCCCCTATATATTATAGCAGACAAAGATGAATGATCCAGACTATCTAAATCTCTAATCATCAGACGTGTACTACGTTTGCGTAAATCCACGTCCTGTGAAAATTGACAAGAGTATGAGAACATCCTCAGACGATATACAAGTTCAGAGAAACGTGCAGCAAAATTTTAACGGAAGATTTCAAAAGTAAACAAAATGTTCCTGATGTTTGCTCACGACGGGGAATGCAGAAATTGGTTTTTTTTCCTACAATGGACTTGAACCGTTGAGAAAACAGTTGTAGTTTTTTTTTGCTTCAAAAGTTATTACAGTCGAAAATACTTGTTTTGTTCTTACCAGTAAAAGATTTTTTTCCTGACATGAATGGCGTTAGTAAGTACAGAGATGGGGGAATTAAAAAACTCAATGCAATGCATGCAAAGATAGTGTATTAAAAAACGAAGGAAAACTTCCAACCAGTTCAATTAGCGTTAGGTGAGATGCTACTTCATAGATTGTAGTAATCCCTATACTGACAATACGTCGGCGTTTTCGTAAGCAGCACTGGAAATGGGAGGGAATGCAGGTGTATCACGTTCTCCTATTTCTAATTCTTTTTTTCTTATGAAACCTATTTTCAGTGTCAAAGACCTTCCCAACGCTGAGACTTGTAAAAATAAGAGATACTTTCCAGATGATTTACTGTAGTTTTGCTTAAAATCTAAATTCATTCTGAAAACGAATATCATGATAAAACAATGACTCTGGAAAGTCCACCTAGTTCTGAAAAACTATTAGAAACTCTAAGAGATTCTGAAGTACAGTCCCTCAAAAAAAAACCAAACACTACGGTTGATTACAGAATTCAGAAAAAATATCTGGCAGCGAATATTTTAGAAATTAGTGTTCGGATACTTTTTTGAGCGACTGTACAGTCCCCAATAAGTAGCAAATGCAGGCAAGGACATTTACAAGACATTTTACATAATATGAACTGTACTTCAGAATCTCTTGAGCATGGGAAGTCTCCGGAAGTGACTCGTAGCGTGGTGTGTGAATCCAACTAAAATCTCCTTTACCGAAAGTAATATCATCGAAAAAAAATGGTGCCATCAGGTGTCACGTGACCCTTATTGCACCATTTTTGTTAAAAGATGCAGTGGAGTGAAAGAGTTAAGAAAGAGATGCATTCTAACTATTGTTGGTTTAGTTTTTTTTATTGCCTACCGCCCTACTGCTTTTCGCTCGTCATTTGTCAGTTTCTGGATTTGTCAAAACAGTTGTCTACCATATCTTTTGAAAGTGATGGAGAAACTTAATGGTTTATGCATCAAATGTAAACTTATGACGCGGGGAGTGTCATTGGCTAAAAAAATTGACCTCCCCGTGATCTTCCCCCAAAAAACAGGGGAAATGTCCAAACTATTCTTCCGATATATCTTCGGAACGCGCAGGCTAAAAGTAACAAGTTATATGTCAATACGCAACATTCTATACATAAAAAAAAAGTATGACACGGGGAATATTCTCCTCTAAATAGGGGAAATATGAAAACGATTTTTCCCCTCTATTCTTCGAACGCGAGGGTCTACAATGTTTCAAGAAAATTGTGTTGTTGGGTTGTTCTCCCTCAGCAACCTGTTTTTAAATAAGTGGCCAGGCCTAAAACAACTCAATGTTTCAGAGATGGGAAGGGAAATGGCATCCGTTAAACAGTTGTTTGGAGATAGAAACTTCCAGTGAAAACAATATTTGATGGAGCGAAGATCGCTAATGTCTTCGAAATTCTAGGCATTTTGAGTTTGGTTGTTGTGTGAAAAATGTCGAAAACTTTCATGGGCCATTACTGTTTTTTTAACGAACTAGCAAGTGCTTCGTAGAAATTCAACAGGCCCTTTCACCACCTCTCTAATCAGATTCTAATAAACTATAAACATCATATGCAAATCATAATAGCGTAGTAAAGCTGTAAATATACTTCAAAGAGTGGTTATTCAACTTTTTTTTTTCGTGTATCACCAAACACTTAGCAATCTTGTTTAGAATCATTACTAAGTAAACGTGAACTTGCAAAACATCGTGTTGCTAACGGAATAAGTGAATTTAAACAAATTATGTGAATACTTTAGTGAGTTTCAGACCTTTGTCAAAATAGGGAGCTAAACGTTTTGTCGAAGTGGAGTAGCGGGGTGGTGGGCAAACGATCGTAATGAGTTTTATGCCAAACGAAAGATTGTGACGTGGGGAATTCCATCTACTATATACTTTTAAAGGGTCTCAGATTTCCCCCAAATCTGGGGGAGAAACATTTTGCTGAGGAGGAGGGAATCGGTGTGCGTGTGTGTGTGTGTGGGGGGGGGGGGGGGGTTGGACAAGAGATCGTAATAAATATTATGACAGTGGAAGTGAGAAATGCTTTCTACTATATATATTAGATGATTTCAGACCGAGCAACCCCGGGTAAATCTGATAGTTTAAAATAAACTAGAATATATATTTGAACACTTTCTGGACATTTTTTACTCCTCCTCATAGCGTCCTCTTTGTTTGCGGATCATCATTTACGAAGGCTCACTGAAACGACAGAAATTGATCTTTTAATTCTATAAAGAATCTTTTTTTTTTGCTTTACATGATGCTCTGTTAAGCATTTCTACAGAATGCTGAAATCGCTGTCATAAGATCAAAGTGTGATTCGTATCACTAATTTCCTTCATTAATAGTAATCTTGCTTTTGGCCGAAAGCAATTCAAGAAGACTTCAACTTCTTCAAGATCCTATTTCCAGATTTCACGTTGCGAATGAAAACTCCATTTACCTAACTTTGGGATAGTTTCGTCTCGACGACCAACGTCTAAGAGCAATTACTGTCATTAACATCAACCATAGTTTGTTTGACTTTTATCCCCTCAGGTAACGTAAACGAGGGTGCATTTCCAGTTCAACTGAATCCAGAGATGGTCGTTTGGAGCAATTAACTTTATTAATTAACCAAGTAGCTGCTTTAATGTTATCATTTTGCGCAAAAGTGGCGAGGAAAAGCTGCAATTCGAGGGAATGCTCTGCACTCTACGCTGGCATCGAGCTTGAGTCTAAATTCCATTTGGAATCCCACAACTGCGCATTTCAGAATCTTTGCTTTCTTTAGAGCTCACGCTGAAGAATCAACATACTTTAGAAAAATCAGAACAGCAATGTACCGCAGAAGCAAAGTTTAAAAGCATTTTTGACCCTTAGGGTTTTCTTTGTTACCGAAGGCCATTAACAGGCAAACGGTGATTTTTTTATGCGCAATAATTCAAAAAACATTTTATTTCTTTCTAAATTTAGGAATTGATTGGATGACGTTTAGGAGCGTTCTCGTTAGAATTTTTATATCTGTTGCGATAATGTCGACTCAAAGTGGAATAAAAAGTAATGGTTTAAACCTTAGCATGTAGCGAAAAAAATTTAACCGATCGCAAGGCAAAGATAATGAAGATAATGGTTACAGACGTTAACGAATCCGAAAAACGCCTGGAGCTTGTGTTCAGGGTGTATATTATTTAAGATTTAAATCTTTTTTTAGATATGTTCACTACTTTTTTTTCTCTTTTAGTACCATAAATATACAAAATCAGGTTTTCGGGCAAAAATTGTTTTCGTGTTCTCTTTTATTTTAATTATCTCTTTATTTTCTGTTTTCTTTCATTTCAATCCTATACATACCGGCCACTGAATTAGATACGATTTGGCATAGATTCCACAGTGTTGGAGTGCTTTGGCATCTCTAGCATACCAGGCGTTCATCAGATAGTCCTTTGGCTCAGATTTGATGGAAGAGGACTATGCTCCCGGATCTGTTCTTGTAACGTGTCCCATACATTCTCAATGGGGTTCAGATCTCGGCTTTGTGGTAGTCAGGGAAGATGGTGGAAGTCGCTGTCATGCTTGCTGAACCACTGCTGAACATATCTTGCGCGATGGACAGTAACATTGCCGTCCATGAAACAGCCGTTACCTGTTGGATAAAAAGTCTACATTGCAGGTTGGACTTAATTGGCAACAAATTTCAGATAATTCTTGGAGGACACTCTACCTTCCAGCAATATCAGGGGACCCGTTCCGTACCAACAGAACGTGCTCCACACCATGACACCGCCTCCAGAACATTGAGTTGTGTTTACAAGGTAAGCTGGGTCCATTGCTTCATAGGGCTCCTGCCAAACTTTCTGCCTACCGTCGGTACAGAACAACGTGTACCGCGACTAGTCGAACCACATGACTTTTTTCCCGTCTTCCAGTGTCCAATCACGGTGTTCCTGACACCACTTTGTCGAACTTTCCAGTTCTTCGCAGAAATCAGTGGTTTCCGTACAGGCATGCGAATGCTAATACCGATCCTCTTCAATTCCCTGCGCATAGTTCGCTGAGATATGGTTTGGAAGCAACCTTCATTGAATGCTTCGGTCAATTGCTGCAGACAAAAAGTCCTGTTTCTCCGTACAAGCCTTCTCAGACGACGGCGATCTCGTTCCTGACAAATTGTCGTCGCTCCACACTGACGCCTGTTAAACAAGCAATGTGGGTTATTTTTTCACTGATTAAAAACCCGAGATATCTCACTTTTTAAGAAACCACCAGTCGACTCTGCTGTTTTTAGAATCGTCGCTCCAGCCACAATAAGCCCTATATCGAACCCCGAAAGATCCTTTGTTTTTTCCATTGTGATGAAGACTACTGACAAGCAGCAGTCTTAAATAGTTGCTTAGATCACGTGGTGATGCACGTGACCACTATTTTTCATATACGCTGCGAAAGAGTCGTTTACGTACATCTGCATAAAGGTTTCTAAATCAGTGGCCGGTGTGTGTATTTTTTAAATTCCCTTTTCTTCTATTTCTTGCATTATTTCCTTTTCTGTTTTATTTTAACTCTTTTATTTATCTGTTTTTCTCTCCTATTTTATCTCTCTCACATTATTTCCTTTTTCATTTTATTTTCTCTAACGTTCCTCTATTAGTACAATTTTATTTTTATCAGTCTTGTTTTTCTCCTAAAACTCTTTGATAAGTTGTTTTTAATTAGCTATGCACTTGCCTCTATTACTGGTTTGCATTAGCAGAACAATCAGTTGAGGGCCTTCCGATGTTCTATTTAAACGACAATATGGAAAGAGAATACGGAAAACAAACAATTTTTTTAGCACAGAAGTATTCAGACTCCCACGAGGTTTTTTTTTCCTATTTATCAATAGATAGGAACATTACCATCGATATCTTTCACATTTGTGCAATTCATAAAATTTACACATTTCATCCTATCTTTGCTGGAAGGTATCTGCATATCGATTCAATAAATTCATATTTTAGGTAAACCCCCATTATTTCAAATGTTTCACTGTTAATAATCTTTACTTTCTCAAATTTTCGCTTCGTAAAAGGTGATGTTCTCTGAGTCCTACATGGTCAAATAAAGTTTGCTTAGAGCTCAAACCTTGATCTACCAGTGCTAGAAATTTGAAAATTCGCGTCTGTAGGTGTTTCGGATTCTAAATGTAGGAAACGTTATGAAATTTTCGGATCTGGAGAACAAAGGTCAATTTTAGATCTATCAATGGTAGAGATATACAAATCGGTTCCTGGGGATATTTTGTGCCGTAGATTTCAGAAATGTTGCGAAATTTATGACCTTGTGAAAATGCGATGTGTCCTTCGATCCATCGCATTTTCACAAGGTCAAATTCGACATAACTGTGCTGGAGAGCAAAACATGGGTGAATAGGTCTATTTTAGGCATTTTTAGGACTCAGAAATAAGAGGGATTTTCATATCCGATGTCGCATTCAAGATCAAATAGGAGACGGAGTGACGGACTAGGAATTAAGAGGTGAGAAAGGCACCGATTCATTTCTTGTATACTATATATATAGACAGGGAATTTCTGAAAAGGCACTCAAGTTAAACCACAATGATGCATGTCATTTATTTATCAAAATAAATGACATGCATCATTGTGTTTGGTATCTATAAACTCAGCAGACTTGGAAGAATGAAGGTCAAGTGAAAAAGATTTTCAATATATTCTTCATCGGTATCAAAAATCATGTCTAGCAGCCTACGAATATTTTCCACAACTCCAGCAGGAGTCAGTTCACTGCTGCTGAAATTTGGCTTTTCCATCCACCTGCGTTGCATTATGTTAAGCAATCAGATATATTAGCATCGTTTTTTGCGTAGATAATGCAAGAGAAATTTCGCCTATGATAATAGTTATGGCTATAGAACAGCGAATATTTGCTCTTGAACATTATATTCTTGCCAGATCTTATGACGACTATCAAAATGCGTTTGGATATAAATAGTCAGGGAGGAAGAAGTCAAACAAAGTGTCAATATCGAGTTTGATAAACACACTACGTAGGTGGCTTAGAATTTGGTCAAAATATCAAAATACCGCATAAATCAACAAGAACATCATTTCAAAAAATTCCTTATAATTTCGTGTATATTTTTGCACCGTTTTTTGCATTTCAAGATTTTTTTTGAGAAAATAATATTTTGGGTTGCGTTTTAAAATGAACACCATGTATATGATAAATGGAAGAAATAGTGAATGGAAAAAATCGTAGCATTTAGTAAATCTTTGTTGAATACATTTCCTAAACCTTGCAAACGCCTGGAACTGGATTAATTTTACCTCTAAACGGCGCATTTTTTTTAAAAGGGAGAAAATGGCCAAGGCACACGGACCCAAAGGGCTCAGAGATGGTTGGGGGAGGAGACCCACTGGACAGCAATTCGGAGACAAATGATAGATTCCAGTCAAGACCTCTGATGCACACAATCGGCAAAATGGCATTTCTGAAATCTATGGCACAATGTTGCACACAATCGGCAAAAATGGTCAGGTCACAAGGACCCAGAGGGCCCTCTGGGTCCTGTGGTAACAGCTGTCCAGTGAGACTCACTGGACAGCTGCTAGGAAACAGATGGTAGCCTTCCGTAAAGTCCAGCCAGCGTGTTGTTTAAAGTGCACAGGATACCCAATAATGGCCACTAGGATTCAAACTTGTAAATAAATTAACGAAATATTAAATACAGGTATTTTTATTTTATTTTAAAAATATTATGTAATATCAGAAAACTTTATATGTTCGCTGATATCACTGTTCATATCTAAATTTCACGTCTGATTGTCTGCATCGCTTTCATGCGAATCAAATACATTAAAATTATTTATTCCTTCCAAAGGTGTGCGCTTTGAATCAGAAACAATACGGCAGTATCTTCAGAAAACGGAACGGTTTTATGGCATAAATTTAAATGCAATTTCTGCTAAATGCAACTACGAAAGGAAAGAATCAATGTTCCTAAATGCATTAAGATTCCCTTGAGATTGGCATAAAGGATCCTTACGTAAACATGTGATGTTTATATGCAACCAGATGGAAGATAAAACTAATCGCGTTCGTATTTCGTTCACATTAGCTTAGCTCTAATGCAGATGACGAAAGTATGTAACATATCCAAAATTGTAAGCAAGTATGAAATTCTCTCACTATTTCTGCAAACAGATAAAATGTTACAGTGACTGGTGAAGGTAGATTATGTCAACGAGAGCAGACTAGGAGAGATATATTTATCCCAGAGTTCGTTTTGCTCTCTTTGTCTTCGTTCGTTGGTTTTCCCTTGACGCTCTTTTAAATTGCTTCCAGAGAGCCCGTATATTTGAAGACTGTTTTGACTCTGACTTTTGACTCTAGGATAGGAATCGAAAATATCTCAGATCGGGAAAATAATATTGGATTTTGTAAAAAATGGAGAAAATTGCGAACATCATTTTTCCTCCACCATAAAATATAACGAGATATCCCCAAGTTTCTTTTAGTTCTGTGATATTTAGCTCTAGGATAAAGATCGATTCCTTCGATTTTTTTTCTTTCAAACAGAGTTTAAATAACATTGAAAAAGAATCTCTCTTCTGAAGTTGCTGGGCATATTTCTGAATCTCCTAAAAGAGAAGAAATCGTAAATTCTAGAAGCGACATATTTGCTTTTGCTGCTGAACAAAGGTATTCGCATTCTGCTGAGACATCGTTTTCCTGATGTGTCTTCTCTATGTTTATATTTGCTGAAAGGTTGCTATGAGGCCTCTGGAAAATAGGTTCTCAAAGAAAAATATCTGTTCACTTTATAAAATGACCAGATTATTTTCGGAGAAATTTTCACACTTTTAATTCTATTCAAGAAGAAAAGAATGCATGTTAGGCAGGAAAATAATATTAAAATAGAGGATTTTCACAACTATTCTTTTTGGTATGTAATAATATTTCGTAATATTACATATATAAATATCTTATACGAATATTTCGTCAATATTTGACTGAACGTTTGCAATATTCAAAGGTAGAGTTTTACCTAGGATCGCATATTTTTTCATGAAGTTAGATTACTTTATTGCAGAACAATAAACCTATTTTTTGAGACGAATTCTTCTCATGGTGGCGTTTAGCCATTCAGTTACAGTTTGTTGAACCTTATTCTTCCTGCTCGGCGAAAAATTTTCAAATTGTTGGTATCCTCTGCTTCTTCTGTGTTTTTCCATAGACCATTGATTTTTGATTGTTTGCTGAAATAATTGATTTGGGGTTATATATGTTCATTAGCACATATATACGCTACGTATAAATATTCTCAACTTATATATTGTATTCAAGACAAAAAGTAAACTTTTATTATTAGATTTCACTATATATTTTTCGCTCACGTTTTCTCCTACGACCTGAAAGAAGTTGAAAGAAACATTTTTTAAGGAAGTCATTTTCCTTCCAAAGATTTTTTTACATCCTAAATTTCATTTACTCTTTCAGGTTTCCGATATTATTAGCTGTACGTGGAATAGTCACGAGATGCTCTGTAGGGATACATTAGCCATTAGTGTAACCCAAAGAAATTCAATTGACATGCTAGTTTCAGTTTACATGATTTCAGTGAAATCACTAACAACTCTCATCTTATCTAGGTTGATGCTGCAAATAGCTTTTATTAGGATGCTTTACCTTCGTACCTGCTCTAGGGTTGACAACTGTACTTCATTAAAAAGAAGAAAGTAGATATTACACAGGACCAAAAAAGAAGACACTAAAGGATGCAGAGGACCCATAAAAGAAGACACGAAAAAATACAGAGGACCAAAAATGAAAGAATGCAGAGGACTGAAAGAGAGGACGAAAATGCTTTTGTTCTTTTTTGTCACAGAAATCTATATGCAATATTTGAAAACTAAGTCAGACAAAAAATAATGAACTTCATAACATTTCTGAACAGTGAAGGTTATGCTGAATGCTAACAAACTGCTGTATTTCTAGTGGGTATTTCGAAGTCAAAAGTCAAAATTCGATCGACATCTGCTAGAGTAAGGCTACCATACTTCCCGTTTTCCGAGAACAGTCCCTGGATTAAAGGTTCTGTCCTTGATAATTAAATGTCCCCAAAATTAGGCTTTGCATATTTTGCTAAATATTAAATTGACTTTACAGCTTGAGCAAAACTTTTCAAATACTGTAGAATAATAGTGGCAACACTGTTATAAAATATTTTCGTTACAATGCAAGTGACTGAAAAAATTCATCTAGAATCATCATAATGAAAATGGTGTCTCTACGACCACCTATAGAGAATGCAAGTCTTTCTTCTACTTGCTGTCACCAACGCATAGCTTATTGTTGCTGATGACTTTATTACTGTGCATGTTGTTAAGTTTTATCTCTGTTGTAACAGATTTCGTTGTCCAGGTGTTCTCCAGGTATATGACCGATAAGTCCCCAATTTGGTACACAGGTTCCTCCTATGTAACCCTGCGTTGGGTTAAAAAACTGAGTCCGAACTTGTAATGGGACTGGTCACGGCGTGATATCTGCTCTGCCCCTACTTTCTCAGTTTGGGAATGAAGAAATAGTGAAAAAAAAGTTTGGAGAAAAATTTCCCTTTTCATCCATATGAATTTTTTTTCAAAAGTGAATTTAATATGAAATGATGAGAAATCACGTATAAAAGCATACAACGTGAAATTTCCATGTCTCTTGTGAAATTTTTAGGGCAAACTTACCGAAATGGAAATATTTTATAGAAAATCCTTTCATATGAAAAATACACAAAATAACAGTTAATTTTTGCTAATTAACCACATTCTAAATGAAAATGATTGTGTTGCTTTTTTAATATAATAATTTCATCAAAAAACAATCCTTCAGATTGAATTTCAGAACTCCCGGATTTTTTTCTTAAAATGTGGTCACCCTAATAAAAAGTCAATCCTTCAGATAAAATTTCCAAAGGTTTCCGGATATCGTTCTTAAAGTGGTCACCTTGTGTTGTAGTTAGTTTTCCAAAAATTTTATATGCTACTATTTCAGGGTAATATGTAACTGTATACCATGCATTTATATCTATGGAAATAAATGATTTATTGATTGATTGATCATGCTAGCAATACGAAAAAATATTGTGCATAGGGTATTTCGGGTTGTGCATCCTAGAAACGTTACAAAATTTTGGACTGAACTGTCATTCGAAGTCAAAAGCGAAATTTCGAATTCCCAGTGTAAAATTGCTAAAAAACTGGTATCTAGGAGTATTCGGGGTCGTAAATCTCAGAAACGATAAGAAATTTAGAACGTGCCCTTCAAAGACAAATAGAGGCCAAATTTTGGTTAGACTATACTACACGTTCTAGAAAAAAAATAATTTATGATTTTTGATGAAATTATTATATTAAAAAAGCAACACAATCATTTTCATTTAGAATGTGGTTAATTAGCAAAAATTAACTGTTATTTTGTGTATTTTTCATATGAAAGGATTTTCTATAAAACATTTCCATTTCGGTAAATTTTCGGTATATTTTCGGTATTTTTGCATCGCAGAAACGTTAGGAGATTCTGGATCCGACGGGTCCCTCTAGGTCAAGGTCAAATTTCAATCAATTAGAAGGATGAAAATTGGTGCGTGCGGATAATTCAGGTCTTGTAGTAGAGACATGTTACGAAATTTCAGATCCAGTTTGGCCTTCAAGGTCAGATAAGGATCAAGAAATCAAGAGGCACTGAATGTGGCGATTGATTTCTTGTACACATACTGTATATAACTGATTTAAACAAAAAAAATGTTTGTGATGATCATATCCAATAAGACGGTACCGTTTAGAGTTGCCAACTCTGTTTTTTTTAAGTAAAGAAAATACTAAAAATAATATAACCCTTATAAACATTGTTTTATTTTCATTAGAGCAAAAAAAAAATGACAACCGGTGAATTCTTATTGTGAATTAAACTCAGATTCATGATTTTTGAAGTTTCAAGTAAGCAATTTTTTTTCGTAAGTTAGAAAAACAAAAATTCAGTTCAATTTAATATTATTATTATCATTGTATCCAAGGGATTCAAATTCTTTCTGGCGGATCACTTTCTCAAATAGTGAAAGCACGTTTCAAAATTCGAGACAATTATCTGGACATAACACACTTTCACTACCATACCGGACCAAAACGGCCCCAAACTGCAGGTAGGAGTTGTTGAAGAGGACGGAATAGACTTGATTGGATGAGTCCATTTCAGATCTCGGTCGTTTTGGGCCGGTATGGTAGGAAAAGGCAATTACGATTATATCAATTACGAGATATAAGAAAAAATGTGAAATAAACCGAACCTTCCCTTGTTCGCTTATGTGTACGAGGTGCTGATTTAATATTTTTCTTTCATTTGTAATCAGACCTGCAAAGCTACTAGCTTATAATCTGCCGTTATGACAGAGCAAACGACGATGCTATCCCGGATCTCGAACGCTGAACCCAACAGTTGTTACCACGATGCCATTGCGCCCCCGAAGCGGCGAGAAGACGAAAATAAGAAGCTTTTCTAAACTGAATGACAGTCCTCAAATCGCGGGAAAATGTTAATACATGTTATTAACTCTCTGAATCAGACAAAACTGATCCGGAAGTAGAAACGGGGCCGCGGGGAAGTGATTGCACGCTCTCGAAAAATTATTCAACCGTAATTAAATTTAAACAACTGTAGCTTAGTTTCTTTCACCTCGCTATTTCCCATTCATTAAAGAAATAATTCGTATACAAATGACAGATAATAATGGAATGCTCAAGGCAACTTCAGTAATTGGTAAAATGCAACTAAAAGTCCTGAAAACTAGAAACATAGCATTTTGAGGTTGTTGGTTGCTGAATTTTTCGAGTTTGTGGTAAGTACATAAACACAGATATTACTAATTTAAAACAAAAAAGTTAATGCTTTGTTACAGTAGTTACCAACCTTCGCATTGTTTCCTTTCAGTAATCAATTAAGTATCATTATTTGTATTTAAAACAATGCAGGGATGGTGGGGAAACAATGCGAGGACTGACTAAGGGTTTTGAGCACAACACTGCCTTTTACAAATATTATTTTCTAACGTCCCATTTTAACAAGTGTTATTTTCTAACTCTGGTTATTTTTCCTGTATAAAACTAGTTGAAAAGTAGAGGATGTCTCCTCCCTCCTATTGGGTACCACTACTTTTTTGCGCAAAACACTAAAATATGTTTTAAAATATAGTATTATCAGCTAACCATATTTTCAATATGCAAACATCGCAAGAGCTTCAGCTTTCATGTATCTTAGTCAATGACGTCTATGTGATACTTTAACAAGTGCCAGCAGCTTGCATCTTATTCAATGATGTTTATGTGATACTTCAATAAGTGTCCGCAACTTACATCTCAATTTCTGATACATAAAGAAGTGCCTGTAAATAGTCCTTATTCAATGTCTTAATCCATGGCATGGGCTCAGAGAAGGTTGAGGAAAGGGATTCGCTGCAGTTAGTAGACAGATGATAGTTTACCGTCAAGGCCATCCAGCATGTTCTTTAGCGTGCACAAGTTAAAGGTATCTGTGTTATGTCTTAGGCTATGGTTCTCCTGCACACTGGGCCACGAATTAAAGTCCCATCCAAAGGACGGCCTTTCAAACACAATAGGTGTCTCCTTTCTCACCAAGGGCAAAATTGGGGGGAGGGGGTGTTAACGAAGATGATATCCACCTTGGTACAGTTGAGACTTGAAGCTGCACACCTCTACAGAGTGTACAGTCGCTCAAAAAAGTATCCGAACACTATGGTTGATCACAGAATTCAGAAAAAATATCTGGCAAAGATTTTTTTAGAAATTAGTGATCTGGCAACTTCGTGTCACGTGACACGAAGTTGCCAGATCACTAATTTCTAAAAAAATCTTTGCCAGATATTTTTTCTGAATTCTGTGATCAACCATAGTGTTCGGATACTTTTTTGAGCGACTGTACAGGTGTGTTCCACAATAAGTGTATTTCTGCATACTTGTGCACTGTGGAGAGGAGCAGGTGTGTAGGAAATTCTCTAAAGGAATTTCCTGACATACCTTAGTCAAATACCTGACTTATAAAGAGTAGGATTAATATTTACATCCATTTGATCTTTTCGCCCTCATGCCGTACTTAAATGCGTTAGTATTTCTACAAGTTTGAGAGGTAAAATGTATATGATGCTAACTTGAGAAATCTAGAAGTTGATGTAGAATACAACACCATGTTTTGATTTTATTTCGGTGTAGAAGACAACGCCAAGTCTTGATTCTCTTTCGCTGAAAGACAATCTTTTGCAGAAGACAGCGCCACGTCTCGATTCCATTTCCGTGTACAAGACAACGCCAAGTTTTAATTCCATTTTGATGTACAAGTCCAAGTCTCGATTTCATTTCAGTGTAGATGACAACGCCATGTTTCTATTTCCATTTGGATATTCACTGTAGAAAACTGGAATCTACTTCTAAAAACAAATAATCGTAGTTAATAGATTACTGAAAGGAAACAATGCGTGTTTGATTCAGTCTGAAGCGCGTCAGAATTTTGAACATCTTTCAGTTTAATGAATTCTAATGCTCAGAAACCTTAAGCTAACAGTTAAGCATCCTATGGGCTACCTATTATCACGTAACGTTGAAGTGAACTTTAAACTCATGATTTAGTATTATATTATAAGCTGCATTAAGTTATGAGCAGCATTAAGCCTACCTTTTGCTGCTAGCACAGCTACAGGAAGGTATTATCCAGCATTCAGTAAATTAAAAGGACCGGATCGTGTTTACTTTGACCTCCTTCCTATGTATTATATTGTTTTAGAAATGCAAAAAAATTATACATTTTCTGAATTGTGCATTAGTAGATCAGATTTTATCAGCGTTGAGAAGATTTTGTCAACCCTACACGTTGTTTATATAATATTTGTGAATTCAAAACATAACCCAAAGGATTATCTGATTCAAAAAGAAAACAAACACTTTTTGAATCAATTAATGTTAAAGAAAATTAACGTAACTTATTAATTGAAGATGTTGACTGATTATTATTATTTTTTTAAGTTGAATATGATTAGTTTGGAAGAAATAAAGTGAAAGTACAAAAACTATGCATAAACGGGAACAAGTGAGTTAATTAAATGAAACATCCATCTTCAAACAAAAATTTTGTCTATACATGCTTCACGCTAATTTTTTGCTGTTCATTTGTAATTGGGTTTAATTAAAGACAATGACAATATTTTGACTAGCAAAGAAATTTATGCACAAGCAGTTTCAAAGAGTGTCTGGGAAAATTGTTGACTCCGAACATGGGAAAGAGATGGTTGATTCTAGATCAGGTACGAGATGATAGGAATGTAAAATTATCTCACTGAGTTATTATAGCTAATTATCAACTATCGTTGTTCAATTGCTGGAATATATTTAACTTCGAGACTTGTTTATGGGCGTCGGTAGAATTTTTTTCAGGAGAGAGAAGCAAAAAAATTCTCTGTTTCAAAATAGAAATATTTAGGTCGAGTCTTTCATTAATGAGTATAGTTGCAAATACTGCAATCTTACATGAATCATACTATAATACAGCTGCGAATAACATAAAAAAAGGAAACTTATTATTGAAAATACACCTGAAAAGTATTTTTCATAATAATAAATAAAATAGATGATATGCTTCCGAAAAACAGTAAATTTTTTATTGTACGAAAACGTAAAATAAAAAAAATTACATTTCGTTGAAGAAAATCCTATAGTTCCCAAGTTCGAGTCCTACCTGGGGCAGGGTTGAGATTTATCTTCGCAAAACCCCACCCTGCCCTCGGTAAGAAAGCAGATACTGATGGGCTTGGATAAGACCGCTGTCCGTTGGATGGGATGTTAAGCCGAGGCTCAGTGTATAGGAGAGAGGCTCAGTGTATAGGAGAGAGGCTCAGTGTGTAAGGTGTCCTTGCACATTAAAGAACATATTGGATGGCCTTGAAAAGAGGCAACCATCTGTGTTCTAACAGCTGTACAGAGGATCTCCTTTCCTCAACCATCTGTGAGCTCTTGGGATCCTTGTGACCTGGCCATTTAGCCCAGTGTAAGCAAAACAAGTGCTGCTCAGAGGTAAAACACCCCCAACCTCCCTCCATCATCACCCCTAAATCCTGTCCTGAATATATATACCGCATTACACAACATGAGTTAATTTTTAATAAAATAAAACTGAAGAAGTATTTCCCAATAAAATATTTTATTTTTTCACTGGATTTCGTTTTAATTTTTCAGTCGTGAGTTAAAACACGTCAATCTCACCAAATAACTTTAATTTGGAGAAGTTTCACGCTACCAGTCACGTTTCTATGTTATAATATTTTCACTAGATTATCATCCCAAAAGTATCTTTGAATGCATACCTCATCTTCCGAAGATCCCAGATTTAGTCTCGTGCGACTTCTTGTTCCCAAGAGAAACATTGAAAGAGTTATTGATTAGAATTTGTAGTTGCTGTTGCGACAAGATATTGAAGCTGTTTTAACGACAGTATCGACAATCAATTTCGATCTTGAGTCACAGGAAGGGAAAAAGACAACTTTGTTTCACTTTCTTCTTTCGCTGAATAGCTCGGATAGCGAGAATCTTTACACAAGATTTTAAAGTAAATAAGTCCTCACATTTTCTTAGGTCTTGAAGTACACTGTTGGCCATTAAAAGTGCAACACCTGGAAGAACTCATCAGATTGTCCCGAAATATGCAAGATGGGTAGCCCCATGGAAGAACACGCAAATGTTTCAAAGCGCAGCACATACACGCATCATATGTGACAGTAACGCCCCCCGGAAGTGGTATAAGAGGAGATTGCAAAGAGCCGGTGTAAAGCACTGGAATTGTGTTTGCTCGCAGTTCTTGAGCACTAAAGGATCAAGTATGCTCAGTCGAAGAACACGGCATCCATATGACCAGGTTTCCGACTTTGATCGAGGGAGAATTGTGGGATTTCGGGATGGCGGAGACATCGGTGCTCCTGTTGGACGGAATGCTGCAACATTGATGAATATGGCGTCAGCGGGTAGAGGAGGAACGAACTCACCGAAGTGAGGGATCTCAAAGGCCCTGTCACACAAATGAACGAGAGGGCAGACATCTCGTGTGTATGGCTTTGAATGATCGTACAACCACATACGCATTACCAGTACTTTGAACAGTATTTAATAACCTAAAAAGAGCAGAACTATGGTTAAAATGCGTTTTCAACTGCTATCCGTAAGTTAGGCAAAGTGTACGTACAGGAATAGAAGACGAAGCTTCCTTGTCGGATGTTTCGGACTTTTGAGTGTTCTAAATTATTTATCAACCAGATCAGTGGTTCTCAACCTTTTATGCTTCACGTACCCCCGGAAATGTGCATGTAACTGGCTTATCCCTTGTGTAGATAGATAAAACTGTAGTTATAGTATAACAACGGGAATAAAATAAAACATATATATCTATATATAAACGTTAAATTTTGTATTCTTAAATTACATATATTAATAAACACAAAAAATGTCATAAACAATTTAACAAATCTTATAAAATATATAAACATTTTACTGGGTAATCAGATCTAGCGACTTTTGAGTTCTCACGGCGTACCCCAAACAATTTTACCGCGTACCCACGTTGAGAATCCCTAAACCAGACAACTACACATCGAAGCTGCCTGAATAAAAACTGCTTACTTCCAACTATAGCTGAAAACATTTTAAATGATGAATACAACCCCGAAAACATAATGTTCTTCGTTTAAATGTTTAATGTTGTATATGTGCACACTTTTAATATGAATGCTTACAAATTAGTTAAATGATTCAAGAATTTTCCCGTTTATTCTTTCTGTAGTATGGAAATAATGTTTTAGTACCATTACGATTGTATTAAATGTAAAATGTTCTCCTGTCAGTAAGCGACTGCAAGCCAATTAGTAGGAATCAGATACGAAACTTTGGCTCCCACGTATTGGGTCGTCGAGGACACTGATCTGGATTAGGGCATTTCAATAAGAAAGTTCAATATCTGGAACCCAAACTAAGAGTATCTCATTAGTCTCCCAAGTTTCCTTTATCTTGCATTTTTTATGCACAATTTTTCTGTTAAAATCAGATTAACAGTGCAATATGGGAAAACAAGTGATTATTTTTCATGTGTTTCACTTTTACCCTTGAGAGACTTTAACAAATCATTAAAAAAATCATCCCTCAAGCATCTGCTTGGCCTAAAGGTCTTTCTTTCTGCTAAAATTATGTAATGTTCTTTCAAAGCATAGAAAAATATTCTAAAAGTAAAGCGCATCATATGAAAAACATAAATTCGAAACATTCCACAATTGCGCTTAATTAAATGCTCTTACTCATTGACTTTAAAATGCTTTTGCACAAGGCAGCCGTCATATAGAAATAGCCAACAAAAGCATTAACAGAATGTGCTATAAAGTGAGAAGCAGTCATTGACTAGGAGAGCTTTTCTAACCCGGTTAACGATCTTCTGATACGGGAGGAGAGATTATATCTTCGGTACTTATTATCAACTGAGATATTAAACTAATCCTTACAAAGACTATTTATGTTTTTCTCAGTTGGTCTCGAGCACTGATGACTTACTGTCTGTTTGTTAATTACTGGCGTTGTACTGAAAATTTTTGTGCGTTTAACGAACTGGACAGCTGTTAAGAAGCGGCTGCAAAATAGTTCTGAAGGTTAAAATTGCAGCGCTATTGTTTATAGACAGGGAACTATGACATTTAATTTTTTAATAAGTTATCTTTTTATCTTTGAGCTAGACTTTGCTTGCACTCAATGGACTAAATGTACAAGTCGCAAGGACACCAAGGGCTCAGTTGCAGATCCATGTCTCGAGTCGCACCTAGCCAGCGTTGAGATTTATCTCCGAAAAATTCTCCTCCCTGCTCTATCTGAGGAACACCGATGAGCTTGGAAAGGCCACTTTCCGTCTGATGGACATTAAGCCGTGGCTGCAGTAGCATTTGAATGATGTCGTCTCCAGGCTAGTGCCTAACGTGCCTAATGGAAAATCTGGTCCTGGATACACATCACTTAAACTACCGTTCACAATTTCATATACAAATCATGTAAACTGCGGTGCATATCAGAAATATACATATATAAAGAAAAGACAAAAATGTTATTAAAAATAATTAAATATAGTTTGCACATTGAGAGGACTATGCTAAAGGCACTTTTGTGTACACAAAGGTCTAAAGGTACGCAAGGATTCCTATTGCAAAAGGAAGTTGGGGAAGGGACTCACTGGACAGGAATCAGATCGAAGCCTTTCGTCAAGGCCATCCAGCGTGTCTGTAATGCAGAGGGTATGGCTATCTTGCTCACAAGACCAGGATTTAAAGTCCCATCCCACAGATGGAGGACTTTCCAAGTCAATTTCTGTTCCCTTTCTGATAGAGGGCAGGGTGAATATTTAGCGGAGATAAATCGCTAGTATAGTTGGGACTCGAACTTAGGACTTCAGATTACGAGCCTGGCAGCCCACCGACTGAGACAATCCCCATCCCATACTTACAGGAACAATCAGTATTTTTTCATTGTGAAATTAGATAGCTTCACTTTTCATTTTGAGTGGCAATTTTTTGTGCACACTGATAGAATGGAATCCTCCCGTCGAGGCTAACCAACGTATTCTTTAACATGCACAAGGTATGGCTCTCCTGCACTACGAGTAAATATCAACATACTTTCTGACATGAAGTGGCCTTTTCAAGATCTTTATGTCCCTTTGTCACCAAGAGTTGAGGAGAGATCAGTGAAGAAAATCTCAACAGAGGAATAGTATGGACTCGAATCTGGAAATATTAAGTTTCTGTGAGAAGACCTTACAATGACTTCCTCTAAATTTGCGCCTACTCTATGATTCAATGACAACTGAGTTCTGTTTTTGCTCCAAAACGTTTCCGAGATTTCACCCAATATAAATTTTTAAATTTAAATTCCTTTGACCATTGGACCGGGCGTTGATGACTTACTGTCTGCTTGTTAATTACTGACGTTGTACTGAAAAGTTTTTGAGCGTTTACCGAAATTAATTTATTATTATAACTGGACAGCTGTTAAGAAGCGGCTGCAAAATAGTGTTGAAAGTTAAAATTGCAGCGCTATTGTTTATAGACAGGGAACTATGACATTTAATTTTTTAATAAGTTATCTGTTTTATTTTTCAGCTAGACTTTGCTTGCACTCAATGGACTAAATCTACAAAAATGTTATTAAAAATAATTAAATATAATTTGCACATTGAGAGGACTATGCTAAAGGCACTTTTGTGTACACAAAGGTCTAAATGACCAGTACACAAGGATCCCTATTGCAAAAGGAAGTTGGGGAAGGGACTCACTGGACAGCTATTAGGAATCAGATCGAAGCCTTTCGTCAAGTCCATCCAGCGTGTCTGTAATGCAGAGAGTATGGCTATCTTGCTCACAAGACCAGGATTTAAAGTCCCATCCCACAGATGGAGGACTTTCCAAGTCAATTGCTGTTCCCTTTCTGATAGAGGGCAGGGTGAATATTTAGCGGAGATAGATCGCTAGTATAGTTGGGACTCGAACTTAGGACTTCAGATTACGATAAAACACGTGATCTCCGCAAAACGCCCCCGCCTTGAATTCGGTCAATATGAGACATCGATAGGCTTGCAAAGGCCGCCCTCCGGTATGGTATGCTAATCTGTGACTCAGTGTGCGGGAGTGCCACATCCTACACACGTCAAAAAACACGCTGGATGGCCTTGACGGAAGGCTTACATCTGTCTCCCAACAGATGTCCAGTGGTCCTCATTTCCCAATATTCTCTGAGTCGTCGGGGTCGTCGTGACCTGGCCATTTAGTCATTGTGTGCAAAAAGTGCCTCTCAGAGGTAAAACAACCCAACCCAACAACCCTTTGAGCGTTGGAGCAGGGTTTATTTTGCTCAGTAGCGATCCAGGTTAGTATTCTGTAATTTTTAGTTTCGAGTCAAACCTGGGCCAGCGTTGAGGTTTATCTCCTCTAAGTCCCTAATGCCCGCCATGTCCTCGGTCAGTAGGGGACACCGATGGGCTTGGAAAGGTAGCTATCAGTTTGATGGTGTGGCGTTTGACCGTGTGGAGGCGTGGCACCGTGTGCAGGAGAGTCAGATCATGTGCACATTTAATAAACGCTGGATTGCCTTGATGGAAGGCTATCATCTGTCTCTTAACAGTTGTCCAGTGTGTACTCTTCCATCAACCTTCTCTGAGACCTTGGGGTCCTTATTACTTGACCATTTAGAGGTTTTAGACCATTGTTGCCAAAACAGTGCTGTTCAGAGGCAAAGAAAACTTAACCCTTTTTATAGTTTACATGGTGCATTATAGATTGAATCAATCCTTAATATATTCAGCATAGAATAAGCTTCCAAGAGACTCATTGTGTTGATACCATGACAAGATTAAAGAAGTAACGTGCGTTAAAATAAACGCAATTGACAGTGCTTGGAATAAAGGAGGCAAGAGTTACAATACTTGTTTTCTAAAAGAGTGATATTTTTGAATTGGATATCGTAATGCAAGTTAACGAACATCATGAGAGAGTTTGTTGGTGGAACAACATAAGGGCATAAGGCGAAAACACGCGGAAGAATGCCAAGGAATGTATTCACAGTAACACAGTAGAAGCAGCGAATAAGAGATGTTTCGATGCAAAATGTGATAAAATTCAAAAAATGGTGGAAATGCTAATGATGCATTACTATCTGAAGAAAGTATTTGGAATGTAATCTGATGTCAAAAATGAGATAACTGCTGTCTGAAATGACGAACATGAAGTTGTAGAAAAAAATATTGATAAATTTCTTTTTTCAAAACGTTTAATAATGTTTTAAATGTGTTACGATTTTAAAAACGAGTAATGCGACTAAGCAGGGGTGCTTACAATATATTGTTAAATGCTATGAACATAGACTTTCCACTCCGATTAATTTCACTTTCTTAAATCATCAAGTAGTTGCTAAATGGTGATCTATAAAATAAACCGATCTTTATAAAACTTTCCTACTCTATCAATAAATATTATTTCGACACATTTTCATGCTTGAAACTAGCTACCCTCATTTTCAAAAATTTCAAAACAAAAAGAAAAAATGAAAAAGGACGCTATTTTTGTGTAAATACATTATCACAGAATAACTTAATAACTTATCTTTTCATAAAGTAAGTGCACATAAAATCATTGGCAATAGATTCCTCTGAGCCTAGGGACGGGGGTGGCTCATTCGGTAGCGCGCAAGGCTGGTAATCTATAGTTCCCAGGTTCGAGTCCCAGCTGGGTCTGCGTTGAGATTTCATCTCCGCCCTGCCCACGGTCAGTAGGGGACACCGATGGGCTTGGAAAGGCCGCCGTCCGTCGGATGGGACGTTAAGCCGTGGCCCCGTGTGCGGGAGAGCCATACCCCGTGAACGTTAAAGAACACGCTGGATGGCCTTGACGGGAGGCTACCATCTGTCTCCCAACAGCTGTTCCAGTGGGTCCCCTCCCTCAACCTTCTCTGAGCCTTCGGGGTCCATGTGACCTGGCCATTTAGCCCATGGTGTGCAAAAAAGTGCCGCTCAGAGGTAAAACAACCCAACACCTACAATACCATAAAAGTGGCCGATTTTTATTTTTGCAAGAACCGTTCCAGTAAATCGTACCATGACTAGAGGATGTTGTTCTAACAACGCAATGAAGGCATTATTAAGAATACTTAATAATGCCTTCGTACTGCAGTGTTAGTAAGAACAATTGACGTTGATATCAGATACCGAAACTCGCTGTCATTTCCTGCCAACTCTCACAGACAAATGTAACAAAAACTGGATGCATTTATTGATTCAATGGCACAATAGAATTCACTTGGTGAAAAGAATAAAATAAGATCTTCCTTCAAACAACCCAATGGTTGTGTTCCCATTAAGTTAATAACGTACAAGGAAATCGCTTCAATACCGCATTTCTTCGATGCTAAGAACCACCCCGTTTTTAGAGACGTTTATATGGGAAAAAAGTGCGTCTTAGAATCGAAGAAATACATTAGTGCACTCGTTATATGTAGACAAATTGGATGGGGATAAAATTAACTGGCATTATATCGTTTTCTTGGGAGGGTATAAGTGGTGTTCTGTTGCTTTTAATGTATATTTTTTTACCTGATTTTAAAATTATCTTACTGAACCAGTAAAAAAATTAAGAATATGTTCTCTCGAGCTCGACTCCTTGGAGTTAAGGGTTCAAACTAATTGCCGTTAGTATAAACTCTACGGTGCCTAAATTTCAAATTTTTGGTGTAAATAGATCGTTTGCAAAAATCGCTTTCAATTTTGCCTCTTTCAAAATTTTCCACTGCTAGAGGAAGCTATTAAAATTATTAGATTCAGAAAGTGTGATATATAATAACTTTTATTTCTAATTATGCTACAGAGCTCATTTTGGTTTTCGTCAATAGTAGTAATCAGACACTAATTTCCGAACTGACCAGAATCCGGTTCGGACCCCTTACCTAGCCGTGAAAGTGTGTCGAACCCTCTTAAATTTATAATCTCATATACATATTTTCATATTATACATATGAATACATATCGAAGAAATGCGGTATTGAAGCGATTTCCTTGTACGTTATTAACTTAATGGGAACACAACCATTGGGTTGTTTGAAGGAAGATCTTATTTTATTCTTTTCACCAAGTGAATTCTATTGTACATATATACAGATTTGAAACTTATATTATTGGATTTCATTCCGGGTGTACTACACTTTGAACATATGGGTATTGGTCTCGACCCCGTTACTTAAGGTTTTCTGGGTTCAAAACCTTTTGCATACCACACATTGCTGATTTTCATCTAAGATTTCGAAACATTTTCGGCTTTTTCATCAACATCACGTTCTGTTTTCATAAAAATCTCTAGACTTTTTTACTGGCCCAGAACTCTCATTTATGCTACTACTATAATATTTAGTCAATGTCTATCCAACCCGAAAAGAATTCTTTGTTTATCTCTAAAAACGTGAAAGTTGAATATCTATAGGCAGACGACAGAGTGTAAACAATAGCTCGTATTTTTGAAAACGAGCTAAGAGTTAACGACAAGAAAAAAATTAAAATTATGCATTTTGTTCAATCTTTGAGGAGCGTAATGTAAATTGGAATCATCCGAACATATTGCACCATATTTTGATACAATATTTTCGTACTTTGTAACAAAAACTTTCAAAGGCGTAAAAGTTTTTCGCAGACACACAATTCATATGTGCATTTTAACTTGTTTTCAGAGAAACTAGCTATTGTTTTTACTTTGTTATCCGTCTGTAAATAAACCACATTTTTTAAAGATAAATATGTGAAAGCATATTGATAAAATCCATCCATAGTAAATACACAGATTTCCTGTAGAAATTGACTTCAATAATTATTACAAACATCTGAAAAAAATATTTCTGCCACGGCGGGAATCGAACCCGAAACTCTCTAGATACATGCCAGAGTGCTCCGTTAAACCACGAGGCAGACGATAAAGTCTCCAGAATAAGACCTATAAATCTTTCACTGAGATGTGGCGGACCTTGCACCATCTATACTTCAGGAGAGGCAACTTTTCCAATTCTCGCTAATGATTTAGACGTTAATGAGGAGGTCCTTAATGAGGATGCCGTTGTAAACGGTGCGAACAACTATCACTAATTTAAGCATGAAATTTCTTATAATAGCTGAAAGAAACGTAAAGATTTTTTCACATCATTTCGACCGTCCTAACAAAATGGGAAGAATACCTCCTAAACCAGGTCTGTCCAATTCAAACTTAGTGAAGCGCCACTAAGAAAAAATATATTAAAGAGACACATAAAAAATTCTCTATTTTAAAATAAAATCATACATATCTAATGAGTAACGAATTAGACAAAAATATTTTTAAAGTATCAAGAAAATGTCCTGATTAAAAAAATAAAATATACCTTTCGAGTGAGTATTCTGAATTGAAAAAGTCGTTTAGATAGGCGCCTAATAATGTTTGGTCAAAAATTAGGAGAAATGAGCCAAATTCAGTATATTTATTTCATGAGCAAGAGAACTTTTGAAATGAGCCATGGATTGGAGGGGACTGACCTAAACAATGAGATCTAGTACAGATCAAATTCAGTAGGTAGCATCCACTAATCATAACGAAACTCAGCGTAAGGATTTACCTGTAGTCGTGTCTTTCCCAAATTTTTTCGGCTTTCTAAAACGTATAAACGCATTTTATATATGTAAAGTCATATACCATTTAGCGCTCAGGATGCGTTCCTGATATGCGAGCGTTAAACTTGGCCTCGTATCCATTATATAATATTCCAAAGGAAAATATTTCCATACATATATGATTTGTTAATTTTTAAACACAGTCTGAAAATAAAAACTTGTTAATTGGTATAATTACGCATATTTCTTCATTTAAAAATTCTGCATGTTGTTATTTAATCAGCTTAATTTTATATTTGTATGCAAAATAAAATTCAAATCTAAAAAAAATTAATAAAATTAAAAAGTTTCAAAAAGAATATGTGACAAGTTACTGATCGGTGGCCTCTATAAAATTATCTAAATCTGATTGCTTTATGCTTTTCTGTTTCTCTTTTAGCAATTAAGTGTAAAGGTGATAAAGCATTTAATACTCCACGCTTTAGAGAACAAGATCTTTCGAAATCAGGATCGTTCGCACTCAAAATATAAATTGCATTTCTATTATCTTCATAAAATCTATTTGTGCTATATATTAAATTTGTGTCGTGTTTAAGTATGTATGATGCATTTTTTTTGTCTTAAATAACCTTAATGGATATTTTTTCATCTCTCCTGACAGTTATAAACCCATAAAAAATAAAAACATTATTAAAAAAAGCAGGCTCTATCGAAATAGCGTTATTTGAGGTCTGCCTATATAAAAATGTATGAGAATGTGTGCTTTAAAAGCCTGATGCACTTTAATACCTTCACGTTTCAAAGGAATTTTTCAATTCTAGTTGCAGTTTTCTAACTGCAAGTAAATATGCAAATTGTTAACAGTGCATTGCTCGTTTCATTAAGCTGATATTAGCAACTTCTAAGATTCTTTCCCAGTGATGTGTAAAAGAAAATAAAAATCATGAGTTAGAGCAACGTTCCCTGTCTCGACGTGTATGGGATGATAACCCATGGGAGAGTAGGAAACGTGGGATCCTTTGTCGGTTCCCTTTTGCAACAGATGCTGCGAGTCATGGAACTTAGAAAGTTTAACGAAGTAGATTCTTAGTTCAAAGAAAAATTATCTTCCTCAGAATGGTTCGTTTCTATGAATAATAATATTTCATTAAAACTGAAACTTTTCGCTTCTGAGTGACAAAATGCAGAGGACTGTTGAAACAGAATTAGTTAACGACTGATGAAGAAAACAACGACGTGGAGGTAAGGCTTAATTAGTTTGTGCAAAAACTAAAACTTCAGAAAAAGAAATTGCAAAGTACAGGTTGTTGTATATTAGTTGCTAAAGTAATTTGTGCCATCAGTCTTGAAGGTAATGAAGACTTTCCTGAGAGTTGGGTTGTTTCATATCTGAGCGACATTTTCTTGACATTTAATGGACTAAATAGCCAGGTCACAAGAGCTATAAAGGCTAAGAGTAGATTGGGACTAGAGTAACAAGTGAATAGAAGACAGATGGAAGCCACCCGTCAAAGCTATTTAGAGTGTTCCATAATGTGCACAGGCTATGGTTCGAATGCATGTGGGGCCACGGTTTAACGGTCCATCCGACTAACGACGATCTTTCCAAGTCAAAAGGTGTAAACTTTCTTACAGAGGAGAGATTGGAGATTTACTGATGAGTAAATAGGCCTATGAAATAAAAATGTCATGTATTTCTATATTCGTAAAAAAATTGTTTTGTTTTAACTGTCATAAAAATCAAATTATTTAATTATTCGCTTATTATAATTTATTTTTTCATGAATGTGTTGAAAACATAAATCTTTATTCTTATGGTATGAAAATTGAAAGTAAAAATTTCATGTGCTGAAGCCCTTTTTTACAGACTTCGTGATTTATTGAAGGATACCTGCTTCAAGCCTTCCGATACTGAGTTAAATATTCAAACTTGCATCTATAATCGAACCCGAGTAAAATTTTTCATTTTTAATACAGAGTGGCGCAAAATAAGCTGAATAGTTTGTTTTCTCTATAATTTTAGAACGACATGTAATAAATGAACTATATAATAACTATCTAATAATAATAAATGAAAGCTTTATTCTTGGAATTTTTTTTACATCATATGTGATTCAAAACAAAAAAATGTAAGATAAGATAAAAAAAATTACAAACTTGAAAAGAACTAAAATAGTTATGATTTTTTAAGAGTGATCAGCTTATTATGCGCCACCCTGTATTAATTAAAGAACGAAGGTAAATAAAAATGTTTTACTAATATTTATAAAACTATTTTGGTCATATGTTTTTAATGAATCTAAAATCCACAAATATCCGATAAAGTTATCTTTCGTACTTTGTTTTTAATATTTTACTTGAAAATTTTTTTAACTGTCATTTAAGTAAGGATATGAAAGCAGTGTTATTTTCATATTTCTGTTAGATGAGATTTTTATTTCTTTATATTGATTTTTTTATGAAAACCGTTACCAATTAGAACATTGCATTAATATACAGAATAATCTGTCTCTCAGTTCCTATGATCTCAATGAATTTGACCCGATCTTCTGAGAATTTGATATCCCTTTCCTAGAGTAAGAGGCAGTCATAAGTCTCAATTGTGTAGGAGACCATTTAGCAATATATGAAGGCTTCTGTGGTACAAAATAATATTCTTAATTAATGGATTATTTAGTAATTGAGATCCGTTTCAGCAGTTTGTCATTTAACCTCTGGGTATTGAGGGTATTATAATTGAAATAAGTGGAGGTTGGCTCAGTCGGTTGCCACACCAGGCTCGTAATTCCAGGTTCCAGTCTCAAAGTTGAAATTATTGCGCGCTAATCTCACCCTGTCATCGGCCAGAAAAGGGACACAATGGGTTTGGAAATGTCGTCGTCCGTCGGATGGGACGTAAAGCTGTAGCCCAGTGTCCAGGGGGGCTGGGGGGGGGCTCAGTCGGTAACGCGCCAGGCTCGTAATCTGTAGTTCCCAGGTTCGAGTCCCAGCTGGGTCAGCGTTGAGATTTATCTCCGCAAAATTCCCCGCCCTGCCCACGGTCAGTAGGGGACACCGCTGGACTTGGAAAGGCCGCCGTCCGTCGGATGGGACGTTAAGCCGTGGCCACGTGTGTGGGAGAGCCATACCCTGTGCACGTTAAAGAACACGCTGGATGGCCTTGACGGGAGGCTACCATCTGTCTCCCAACAGCTGTCCAGTGGGTCCCCTCCCCCAACCTTCTCTGAACCTTCGGGGTCCATGTGACCTGGCCATTTAGCCCATGGTGTGCAAAAAAGTGTCGCTCAGAGGTAAAACAACCCAACCCAACCCAGTGTCCGGGAGAGCCATTTCTTCTGTGCACGTTAAAGAACATGCTGGATGACCTTGATGGGGGACTTCCATCTCTTCTCTAGCAGGTATCCAGTGAATCCCTTTTCCATATCCGTTTTAGCAGTTTGTCATTAGCTCGAAAACTATTTTTGATCAATCTTCAATTTTTTCTTCAATTCAATCTTTTGATCAATTTTTTTATCAATCTTCTTTGATCCCTTGGGGTCCTTGTGACAAAAACAGTGCCTCTGCGAGGCAAAACAACTCAACTCTCTATTTCCAATGCCATGCTTTTAGAATGGACCAAAATAGTTTTCGAAGATCCAGGATATTGCACGTGTTTCGTCACATCATGGCGTTATTAAGTAAAAATCAACTTTTTTAAATAAGATTCTGAGCAATACGAAGTTATTTCACACTGCATTGACTAGAGCTTTACTTTTTCCAATATAAATGCATTGCGCATTATGAAAATTTAATTATGAAGTTAACGAACAAATCTTTTGAAATCGAGTATGTAAATGAAGGATATCATGAGAAATATGTGATTCAAGACGGGAGTTAAATTTCGCAAAACACTAGCTTTTATTCGAAGAGCAGTATGCCTATGTCTAGCAGCAATGAAGACATTGATATGCAGAGAATTCGATCAAACTCTTAATCGTGTCCTGCGATGCTAGTCCATGAAGAACGATCTGTGCTTGCAGTTCCTGTAAGATGGGGGCAAGAGTGTCCCTGAAGAATTATCATGCAGTATGGTTCCATATGTTGGGGAGGGGCTCCATCGGTAGCGATCCAAGCTCGTAATCTGCCGCTCCCAGGTTCCAGTCCCACTTTTTCCAGTGGTGAGATTTGTCTCTATTGAACACGCATCCTGCTCTTTGTCAGAAGAGCACACAAATGAACTTGGAAAAGTCTCCGTCCGTTGGATGGGACGTAAAATAGTGGCGTCGAGTGCAGGAGACCCATACCCTGTCTACGTTAAAGAAAACGTACTGGATGGCCTTGACGGATAGTTTCATTTGTCTCCTAATAAATGTCCAGTGGTTCCCCTTCTCCCACCTTCTCTGAGACTTTAGAGTCCTTATAACCTACCTATTTAGCCCATAGAGTGCAAAAAAAGCGACTCAGAGGTAAAACTTTCCAACCCACCAATGGAAGCAAGTCCTGCTGTTTTGAGGGCAATAGTAAGTAGTCCATGCCAAGCAGGCTGTCTATGGTTAACAGGTTCAGTATATGGGTAGGTATGATATTGTTGCAGCTATAAGAGAATAGGTTGCCTTGCATGGTCGACATACTGTTGAACGATTTAAGTGCTCAATATGTGCACTGAGAGTGTGCCTCTGTTTTACATATTCCACCCTTACATCAATATCAAGGTATGATCCAATTGTCCGAAAATGTCTTCTGTGCACGCCTCCAAACCAGGACTCGAGACGCCTCCAAACCAGAACCTCCAAAGCCAGGACTCGGTAAACGGTACGGATTGTCATCCGTGCCTACAGGTCACTCCAGGATCTTTACATTCCAACTGATTGGGCCTGTTCTCTGACAGTAGTGGTGGCGATTCTCTGATAGTAGTGGTGATCTGACACGTCCGGCGATTGGAGTCATGTAGACAGTTTAGGATCAGATGGATATATATTACTGTCTCTCTGGATATATATTACTGTCTCTCTGGATATATATTCTCATCCCACATATCTCCAAGCAATGAACAACGGTTCATTTTCAATCCAAACAATGAACAACGGTTCATTGCTTGGCGATGTGTGGGATGTTGCCACACCCTAGACGTATCATACTGCTATATACCCACAGCTAACATGCTGCTGGATTACACTGTTTTTCCTCTGGGAAAAAAAAACCAATTCAGCAGTGTGTTGGCTGTTAACAGTACTTTTTGCACACAATGAACTAAATGGGCACGTCACATGGACCCAAAGGGCTCGGAAAAAAGTTCGGGGAAGATGAACCACTGGAAACTTTTAGAAGATAGATGGAAGCCTCTCGTCATATGCATTCAACCTGTTCTTTAATATTCACAAGGTATGACTCTCCCACACATGGGCTCACGGTTTTACGTCACATCCGAAGGATGGCTGCTTTCCAAGCTCATCACTATCCCCTTTCTGACCGAGACCAGGTTTGGGGTTTAGCGGAGGTAAATTTCAACTTTGGCACAGACCTGAGGCTCGAACCTGGGAACTATAGATTCCCCTGTTCCTGCCCGCCCCCCCCCCGTCCTGCAACCTCTGCCCCTGAACATGACATGAAATTTAATCCACCACCGACACCCTTGGCAAACATTTTTTCCAATGACTTAACCAGTCCTCTATGTGACCATTAGCTGTAGAAATCTATTCATTTGCATATTTCAGCCAGTTACAATTCGTGGTGCGATTTGAACGTCTCTGCCTCTCTTCTTTTGTTGTGCTACAATTTACATGTTACACACTCTATATATGTAATTCACATCACACAAAAAAATACTCATTTAATAAAATAATTATTATTAAAAGGAAGCTACTTATATCTAATTATTTGTTTAAAATTATTTATACACATTATGAGTTGTACTAAAGGGCTTTTATTGGGAGGGTCTATCCTTCAGTAAGCCTACGTTATCTAATAATACTGAAAATTAACAAGATGTGCATTATTTTAAAATGTTGAATACACTGCATAAGAGTATCGTCATAATAAATCAGAGGCATATTCGAATTGGCGGGCGACATAACAAGTGACGGCGCGACCACGAGGACCTGATAGAGAAATGAGCGTGTTTCTTCTACACTTGGGTCTTCTACACAGGCGCACGGGATTTTCTAGTTATCCCGTGCGCCAATCTTAAATATACTACTCAAACTATTAATTAACTTTTATCAACGGATTTGGACGCCCTGTAATTCCCCAGACACTTGACCGATTGGTTCCAAATTTCGCATGCTGCTTTCTCTTCTGTGACTCCGTGTAGGGGAAAAAGATCGAGTCCCTATCTTGCGGGGGAAGGTATTAATCCTTTTGCGAATGTCAGGAAGCTGACTACTGTGAAGGGCGCTAGCATCGCCTCGGTTACATTGTTAAATTTATGAATAGAAAATTTTGCGCCAAAGTTTAGATGTTGTATCTAGTATATATCGTAATAAGCAATGTGGACGATACTTTAACGATATTTTTTCCTCAATGTTTAGTTACTGCAATTTACTGAAAAATATTTAAAAAATTACTGCAAGAAAGCCAAAATGGAAATTGCTCTCTCTTACAGTATTTATAGTCATAATCAAAATTTTAGTGTAAATTACACTGTAATCGGATTAAGTTTTGGGGAGTTCAGATGCAATATTCTGAAGTGACGATCCCCTTTTGTACTTGCATTTTGTTGACGTTCACTTTGCTGGCTATTATTTTTTTTATTATTCTCCATACTGTAATATTATTCTGTTTTCTTCATTTAATAAAATGGATCCTTAGGAAAAATAAAAAAACGCAATCCTTTTAAATCCCAATAGCATTAACGAAGCTTAAATTCAATATCCCTGTTCACTTATATTTCTTGGTTAGAACCAAATAAAGAGAGCCTATAAAGACTTCAGCGAATGAAACTTGCTTGAAAACTGAGCTTTCTCAGTACTCAAGCGTCATAAGAGATAGAAAGAAACTTGGTTATGTCTGGTACTAAAGCCAAGTTTTGAGAAAAAAAGCAATATATATATATGTGGAAGAGTTTAGTTGGGAGATATAATTTCTTCCTTTTGAGATATATATATAAGTTTCTCTTTTCCTTTCTATTTAGTAAATGGAAGAAGAAAAAGAAAGTTTAGTTGTTTGTACGGCATATGCTCAATAGATGTTTTCTTTGGATTGAACGCTGAAAGCTATTAAATTACAGTATATTTTTTTAGACTAAACATAACATTGCACAAAACTAGTCTGGTATTCTATCTGAACTCAAGAATTATAATGTTGTAATAAAAGTAAATAATGGTTTTGATCTGACATTAAGCTTGAATTTTATTATTTTCTTGATTACATCATTGATTTATCACTGAACCATAGATTTGAAAGTAAGCTGAAAAATGTATGCTTGTTGTCTCTCTTTTTCGTTATCTTTGAATGGTTCCCTGTTGTTTAGGTTAGGTATGACTCAGAAACAACAAAATACTAGGTGAAATATTTAATCTAAGATTCGTTTTTCGAGGAACGGGTAATGCCAATATTCAAATCCATCTACACTCCGTTTCACATAAAGAATGGAGAGGCAAGTCTCAATCAAAGCGTTTCTTGTCCAATCGTGACTTATTACGCTCAACCACTAAAGCCCAATGAAAAGCAAGATGCGTTGCCTGTCAAGTTCAAAAGACTGTATTTGAAAGCACTTCAAACATGTTCCCAACCAGACATTTTTTCAGCTTGGGACTATTTATTTTGTGTTTGCCATTTACCTAAATCCTCTAAGCAAACCATTTATTGTTTATTAACTTATGAACATTTATTTAGGTTCTCAGAAGTTTGAACTTTTTTTATTGTTTTCATTACAGTTTTGAAGTTTTATTTGTGAAACGTTTTGCTTTTTTCATTGTTCTACTTTTTCTCTCCCTTCAGTGCGATGCCGTTTTGATGTCCTGAATTTATCCAGGGACTTATATGGTTGCTTGACATTTCTTGAGAAAGGCATTCATTTGCACTTTTGATCTAAATTCCAAATTTTTACCATTCAAACTTTCGATCTGTTTTTTATCCAGTGCCATGAATAATTTCATCACTGTATCTCTATGTAGCCGCTATAACTCTTCACATAAAGGGATAAGAACCTGGAAATTTGGCAGAAGATTAAGAATACCTTGAGGTTGTGCAGTCAAAATATTAACTCGTTAGATTCAATAATAAAAAAATTCGGCATTTTGGATAAGACGTATTTCTTTTCCATTTCCCATTCGTAGCTATTGATTCCGAATTTCTAACACCGAAAGCCACCAACCGTTTCCAGATCCTTCACATTCCCAATGATATTATTAAGCTTTCCATTGCAGGAACGAACCTTATTTTTTAACCCAATATGTGCAGAGAGGGGTAACCCACATACGAAATTTGGGACCGTTGGATCAAGTATTTCGAGTATTGCAGGAGGACCAATTTACGTCGAAACGAAAATAAAACGTACGATAACTTGCGTAAAAACAAAGTAACCGGCTATGAGAATGTATGCTGATGTCAACAACGACCTGGGCAACACCTGGCAATTGCCGCTAACATGCCGGTGTAAAATAAATTATGCTCTATTGCCATTTCCTAATATTTCTAAATACAGAAAAGAGCATTTTTAATTGCTCACATCCATAAACTATATATAATAATAACACTGGTTTACAAGGTTTTTATAACATGAACATTGTAGCTGCATTTAACTATTTTTCAGGTGCTGATTTCAGATCTGGCCTTAAAAAATGTGACGTTTTTATGTTATTGGTCATTTTGACTCTATTAAGATATTCCTATACCAACACCTCCAGTTGAAGAGTTTTTTAAAATTTTGGCATTCAAATGGCACAAAGGCAGCGTCGCGGATGTATTAATGTGCCAGATAAGTTTCGTTATGTGTGTGAAAATTATATTTTAAAATTACAGGGTCGTTCTTTGAAAACGATTGTGAAGAAAACCTATAACTTGTATTTCGGATGTCATTTGGAGATCAGGACGAAACATGGGCTCCACATGTATGCAGCATTTCGTGCTTTGTTGGCTTAAGTGAACGGTTGAAAGGTAAGATAAAATCCATGCCCTTTGCCATTCTAATGATTTGGTGTACCAAGTTGTCACTTGCATGATTGCTATTTTTCTTTAACTAAAGTGTCGGGCTTTTCAAAAAAGAACAAAAGCAAAAGTCAATATCCAAACGTGTCTTCAGCCATAAGACCAGTTCCTAATGGAGAAGATCTTATACCAACACCTCCAACCAACTCGGAGGAGATGGATTCACAGTCATCAGAGGAAGACTTTGAGGCACATACAGATCCTGATCCTACATACCCCCTAAAAAGTTAGACGAGCCTCATCTGATTCAGCAAAAATGAACTAAATGATCTTGTTCAAGTCCTAGGACTTTCCAAACAACAAGCTGAGGTTTTAGGTTCAAGAGTGGAATCTTCTGGTCAAGGGTACCAGAGTTTCTCTGTTCAGAAAGAGAAATTTGGCTTTATCTGCTTATTACGAGATGCAAGATGGTTTGTGTTTCTACACAGATATTTTAGGGCTGATGGAAGAAATTGGAACAACTCACGACCCTAAGGAATGATGTCTATTTATAGATTGGTCAGAATTCAGCTTAAAAGCTGTCCTTTTGCATAAAGGAAACCAAAAATCTTCCATTCCATTGACACACACTGTAGGAATGAAGGAAAATTATGAAAGCATGGAAAAAATACTCACTGTTATTAAATATGACCTGTTTAAGTGAACAATATGCGGTGACCTATTATGTCCCTCTAATTTATTTATTATTGTATTTTTGTTGCTATTTTTATTGTAAATATATATCTGTATTAAGTGTATTTGTGGAAGAGCTGATGTTGGGATGTGACTCATGAGCTGTTGTTCGGGTCTGAGCTGGTTGACTAGCATTTGCTCACCGGAAGAAAGGCACTTTTACGACTATTTACGACTATTTACGATTAGCCTTTGGCACGAGTGCTAGTGCGGAGACAAGCGCGGCAATAATGAACAACAGTCTGAGTGTCGCTGTCACCCTGGAAGGACGTTTGAATACATGTCAAGGACTCCGCTATTGCTCAAAAGCAAAACCCTTAAGGAGAGGGTTCGGTTCATGTGAACGAAGATACTGTTCTGTGTGAACTAAGATACGGTTCTGTGTGAACCAGGGTTCAGTTCTGTGTGAACTGAGGTACGATTCTGTGTGAACCAGGTTGTAGGCAAGGATTGAATATCCTTTCTCCGAGTTTGAGGTCTGTAAAGAGAATCTGTGAAGCGCAGTTTTCCTCCTCATTATATGAATTTTTGCAGTAGCAAAGCAGAAAATGCCCACGGAATCGAGCGCATCCCAGCACGTGTCGTCCGTATAGTACTCTCGTACTTGAATTGTTGAACATCTTTCTACACATCACTTGGTGCAGCAAGTCTAAGATATATGTCGATACGGGTGTAACAACCCACGAACGTGCGATTTCACCTAAGTAATGGTGAATTTAATTAATTAAGGAACTGAGCGATCTCCTCTGTTAAAGAGCGATACTTTTTTATGATCGGAATCGCAGCACGACATTGGGCGCAGTTCAGTCCGCATACGTAATTAAATGTGTTTAGAAGAAGAATCTGCGTCCCCCCACCATCATCACCATCACATGACCTAAAAGTGATATCTCTCTTGCTCGGGATTCAAGGAGGCTTCTTAAAATTTTGCTGTTTTCTGTGTTTGTGGGACAGTAGGGCCAGAAAGCAACACTACAAAACAAAAGAGATGTTTTTATTTCTGGAAAGAATAATGTGAGGTATAAGCCTCTAGTTGACCCCTCTGATGTTCTGTTCCCACCATTACACAACGAAGTAGGGCTTATGAAAAACTTTGTAAAGGCTATGGACAAAACTGGTGAAGGATTTTTGAACTTGAAAAAAAAAATTCCTGAACTAAGTGATGCCAGACTCAAAGAAGGGATCTTTGTTGTTCCTTAGATCAGGAAGCTACTGAATTATACAGTCTTCGAAAAAAATTGAATATGAAGGAGCGCGCTGTATGGAAATCCTTCACGTCTGTGGTCCAGGGTTTCTGGGGAATCACAAAGAGGAAAACTACCATCAGCTCATTCAAGATCTTTTCAAAAGCTATGAAAATCTTGGCTGCCGAATGTCTTTGAAAATCCATTTCTTGCACTCGCATCTCGACTTCTTTCCTAAGAACTTAGAAGCTGTCAGTGATGAGCAAGGGGAAAGATTTCATCAGGATATTCAAATCATGGAGGAGAGATACCAAGGCAAATGGTACCCAGCAATGATGGGTGACTACAGCTGATTCTTTCAGAAAGAAGATACCTCACCACATAAAAGACAAAATAGAACTTCTTGTAAGTATGAAAAAAGATCCTTACCCATACTTTCGTATTTTGCATTTACATATTATTTCATTTGTTACTTTATATTCAGTTGTCTACAACTATGATGTTTCTATTTTTTTCAATGTAATCATGTGATTAATTAATGAGTTTTAAGTTACAATTTAATAAAAAAAGTTACATTTATTTTCAGTTCCCAGATATGCATATTCATTGAAATTTGAAATACATCATTCCGTGATTTTAAAAAAAACTGGACGTGCTGCAGATTTTTCATACCCATATTTGAATTCAGCACCCCAAAATTAGTTAAAAACATCCTATTTGACCAATGGTATAAAACAAAATTTGAATTTGCTGTCTAGTGTAATTTACGTTAGAAAAAAAACAACAATTACTTCATGAAAAAATAGAATTATTTGCTGTGGCGGAGTATTACATCTGCCAGTTTTTCTTGCTAAAATTCATGTGGCTGTGGCATCTTTTCATTGGTTTTTGTCTTCTTTGATCTTTCGATTTTTTCGCTCCATTTTTTATCTGAAACGGAATATAGAACAGCGATTCCCAACGGTGGCAATTAGAAATTTATTGAAGCGTGTTTTTTAAGTCTTTCTGTGCAAATAGATTAAAGAGAATATCGAATACTACTAGATAAACATATCCTTCGGTGAAAGGGGCTATTTTAAACTAAAAGTGGGTCTTCAGCACAAAAAAGTTGGACATTACTGTTCTAGAAAAAAAAATCATTTTTTTTTTTCATTTCAGTTATCAAACTGCGTACAGAAAAAGAATAGGAAAACTAGAAACGTGAAATCTCCACAGAAACAGATACAGCAAATGAAACACAAAAAGCTCTTCGGACTAACATCAGCAACATGATACCTGATTATGTTTACCGTCGTATTCAAATTCAAACTTCAGTAGCAAATGAAATCTTAACAGTCTCTACCAACGATTTATAATTACAAAGCGAAATTAAATTCTCTGAGGAATTAAGAAGTGAGAAGTGTATAAATGCCACGTCTTGCATTTAGAAAGCAAACCGAATCAAACTGCTACGTGGGAAAACAGAATTGTCATACATAATCCCCAAGTGTGAGTCTGTCATGCTTTTTTTTTCATACATTTCATACTTTCAATTGCAGTATGTAACAAGTTAATTGGAAGAACGAAACCGGTGCATTTACTTAAATGAAAACTATAACGACTGCAATTTAAGAACATTAACCCCATCGTTGCAACTGAATGGAATACTGAGAAAAAAAAAAGGTTGAAAACTTGCTTTTCTATCAGAAACATAATATTATAAATGTCTTATTCTTAGTTCTAAACTTGGATTTTGGATTTCAGAAAATGTAAAGATAAAAATATTAGTGACACATTTATATTTTTAAATATATTAATTATATTGCAAAGAGTTTAAGGACATTTCCATATTATGTGAATTAAAAGTCACATTGAAAGAATTAAGAATAAAATTTGACTTTAAAAAGAGAAATTTAAAAATAAGTTTCATGTGGAAAAATGTCACTAGAGAGAAATTAAAGATCTCAATCTCTCTATTCTCGAGTTTCAACAAAATTCCTTTAACATTTACAGAGTTATTAAGCTGGGAACATTTAACATCAAATAATGCTGTTCCCGTTCTAAACGTTTTTGAAATTAATTGAAAGAAACATTACAGCATTGTGTAGATTTACATTTATTTCAATAAGCGATTCGTTGTAATAGTTAAAATTTGTACTTTAGTGGGCCTTTGAAATAAATTGCCATGATCGGTAACGCTACTTTTGAATGCTTCATTACAATAATTATTGAAATATATACGCGAATATTACTGCGAAATCTAGAATTAAAAATATTTAAATAAATGTTTTGTAGTTTAGTGTATAATTGGCTTTATGTAACTGTTGAAAGTGGCTTTGGTGATGAAAGGCATGATTTATTCAGATAAAATATCGAATTTTAGAAACCGTTTGTTTTAATATTTCATTTCCACATAGAACTCTGTGGCTGCTTCTAGTTATGCAAACTGTCAAACTATACTACATAGAATTGCAATACAAAGGGAAGAATAGAGTGATTTTCTTGCAGTCGTAATTGCAATTTTACGTGGTATAGTATGAAGTTTGTTGTTTGGATTGGATTGTTTTACCTCTGAGCGGAACTTTTTTGCACACCATGGGCTAAATGGCCAGGTCACATGGACCCCGAAGGCTCAGAGAAGGTTGGGGGAGGGGACCCACTGGAACAACTGTTGGGAGACAGATGGTAGCCTCCCGTCAAGGCCATCCACCGTGTTCTTTAACGTGCACAGTGTATGCTCTCCCGCACACGGGGCCAAGGCTTAACGTCCCATCCGACGGACGGCGGCCTTTCCAAGCCCATCGGTGTCCCCTACTGACGTGGGCAGGGCGGGGAATTTTGCGGATATGAAGTTTGTATTATATGTTTTGGGGAGTCTCACTAATTTAAAAATTCAGTTTTCTAAGCATTTAAAATAGCGAATTTCACCTTTTTCTATGTGTACTTTATAGTAAGAGTATATATATATTTCTTTTTGTCTCATGTCCAAAGTAAACTGATATATATAATAGCTGAATTTCATTCAAGGTATGCAGATCGCACGGATTTCTTCTGACAATGCATGTTGATGAAACGACATATTTTATCGGGATATACACAACAGAGACACACGCCACTTGAACGTGGGAACTGCAGTTTAAGAACCTGGCGCGTTACCGACTGTGCAACCCCTGTCACCTCTTTCCCGGACAAGCTAGAGAAATAGCATGCGATATGAAGAATAAAACTCACTTTTCTGAAAGAATGAACAATCACAAAAATATAATTGTTATAATCGGGCAAGTGTGAAAAAAAAACACCAATCTTTCTCTAGCACTCAGGATCTCCTTGAATTCTCCTGTTGCTCTACTAGTTG
The DNA here is from genome assembly GCA_038380435.1 of Ryuthela nishihirai. NCBI lineage: Eukaryota > Metazoa > Arthropoda > Arachnida > Araneae > Heptathelidae > Ryuthela > Ryuthela nishihirai. Next base: position 37,682,679 of record JAWZYU010000018.1, on the reverse strand, counting down.
AGCTAAGGCGATGACGATTCACATTTGCGATTCACACAAGCCCGGAACCAGCCGAAAAATTCAATCGAACAGGAAAAAAGTAAGAGAATTCGAATGAGATCCTTCAGATCAAATGCTTAAGGTCTAATGCGTGTTTGTGAGTAGAAGAAATCCGTCTAATGGTTTATTAATGACTAATAATTAATTGAAACATATAGAGTCATAAAAAATAAGCCTGTGTTTTAGTAAAAATGCCTTATTAAACAAAAAATTGTTAGTCTTCTGAGTTAATTTTGCTCTTTTAAATGCAGTTATCCAAGAATATGGAAGATATCCTTTTACATTACCCCCTAACTCCCCTTTATATTTCGCTATACAAATCTCGTGATCTGCATTACTGAGATTTTCACAGATTTCATTCCTGTTTTCTACGCAAAATTCGAGTAATTTTTTGAGCTTATATTCTATTTTGTCAGAAAAAAGGTAATTTATTTCACACAGGATTAAATCTATGGCTTTATCCCAATAAGGTGATCTCATCTTTAAAGTGAATATCACCATGGAAGTTTCAAATCAGGTTTCTTTATTCATTATCTAAGTCTTTCTTGCCGTCCCGTGGTCGAGTGGTTAACGTACTTGGCTACTGATCTAAGGAACCTGGGTTCGAACCCCGGATTAAGGCATGGACGTTTGTGTTGTTTTTCTGCTGAGGTCCTGTCATCCTCTCAGACCTTCTACTCTGGTATATAAACTGACCAGCTCCTGTCAGACCTCTGTGGGAAGCAGCTGCTTGAGGGGGTGTTTATTTATTTTTTTTAGTCTTTCTCACTCATGTCATCCACCAAAAATGCAGTAATATTACTCACGTCCCTGCTATTCTTACTAAATACGATATTTTATGCTATTAACATCAGTTTTTTTGTCAGCGGTTTTATCCACTCTCCGTGTCCAAATTACTCTTCTAAAAATGCCTTATTAAACAAAAATTTGTTTATTTAAACGTAATTTTTCAAATTCTTCTGAGCTAATTTTGCTCTTTTAAATGCAGTTATCCAAGAATATGGAAGATATCCTTTTACATTACCCCCAAACTCCCCTTTATATTTCGCTATACAAATCTCGTGATCTTCATTACTGAGGTTTTCACAGATTTCATTCCTGTTTTCTACGCAAAATTCGAGTAATTTTTTGAGCTTATATTCTATTTTGTCAGAAAAAGGGTAATTTATTTCACACATGGATATTGAAGCAGGCTCTATGCATATACCAAGCCAAACCTAGACTTTTTTTCAACGTTAACAGACTCGCAAAGCTACTAGCTTATCTGCAGGTTATGACAGAACAGACGACCATGCCATTCCAGGACTCGAGTAACTGCAATGTCTCCGCGAACCAACTTGATATTACTGAGCATCTGAGGCGGCATGAAAGTGAATATGATATTAAACGTAATGTAAAAGGAGGAATATATAATTGATTGAAGAACAACAGAGAGTAACATTAGATGATTGAACAGGAGAAAAAGGATTGTAAATAATCCAGAAAACAGCATAGGAAAGATGGGGCGAGGTGAGGGAAGTGAGGTGAAGATATTGTGTTGCTAAAACTTTTCAGTATTCTAATAGGAATGAAGTGACTTTTTTAATTTTGTTTTATAATTCAAAAAAGTGATATAGTTCTGTAGAGAGTTCCAAGTTGAGGTTGTCTGAAAAGCAAAATAAATTTTAGTTAGCATTTAAAATCTTGGCAATAGCAAACATTTTATTATCAGAGAGAAGGATGTGGAGATGTGGTAATCGCATATAGAGTGTAATAATCGAATGAAGTGGGTGAGACTTGTTATAGTGTTGCAAATTAGGATAATAAATCGCAGCTTTCTTCTAGACTCAAAAGTGGAAATTTGGTTGTTGTAACGAATATCAGAATGGGTTACGGATTCTCAAATGTTAAAATAGTGTTTTCTAATAATTTTAAGAGATCCAATTTCGACTTTTTTCTGCTATTTTTTTATACCAAAAGGAGTGAAAGCACAGTAATCGAATTTTGGTCGGATGTAAATTTTTTAGAACATTGGAGCATACGAAAATATGTAGTTTCTAATATGCCTCAATACATAAGTTATTTTAGCAGCTGAAACGACGGTTAATCAAGTTTATTGTCTATAATCCTATCTAAATACTTCAACGAAAACAATATTTTTTATTGATGGCGAATTTCTTTTTGGTATACCAATAGAGCACATTGTGAATATTATTTTCTATTTCTCGTTTTCAAGGAATGAAAAATGTGGAGGTAAAAGAATGAAGACAATCTTTTGCGTACATTAAAATATTTCAGTTAATGGAGGATTCTGGGAGATCCTTTACAAAAAGGTTAAAGAGAAGTAGGCTAAGAATGGTTCCTTGTGGTAACCTCGGATTAATTTTAAGAGGTGTAAATATCTCATGAGTGCTCATTTTAGTTCAGATAATAGGGTCGTCGAGATAATTCTTAGACCAAGAAACGGCTGAGAGCCACATATTAAAATTATAGACAATTTGTTTGGGTTGTTTTACTTCTGAACGGCACTTTTTTGCACACCATGGGCTAAATGACCAGGTCACATGGACCCCGAAGGCTCAGAGAAGGTTGGGAGGGGACCCACTGGAACAGCTGGTGGGAGACAGATGGTAGCCCCCCGTCAAGGCCATCCAGCGTGTTCTTTAACGTGCACAGGGTATGTCTCTCCCGCACAAGGGGCCACGGCTTAACGTCCCAACCGACCGACGGCGGCCTTTCCAAACCCATCGGTGTCCCCTACTGACCGTGGGCAGGGCGGGGAATTTTGCGGAGATAAATCTCAACGCTGACCCAGCTGGGACTCGAACCTGAGAACTACAGATTACGAGCCTCGCACGCTACCGACTGAGCCACCCCCTCCCCAACAATTTGTTTGGAAGATAAGCTTGTGTTCAACTGAATCAAAGAGAAATGTCAAGTGAAACCGGCCGACAACCGTTCTCACTTCGTGTCTGAACCATTCCCCATTGATTAACAAGAATTGTCACAGGAGTTTAAGTTGACCAATTTTTCCTAAATTCGAATTGTCTGCAAGAAAGCAAATTAAATTACATGGTAGTACTTCATAGAATGAAATGAACACGAAAATTGATTCTATTCTCACAATTTCTGGTTATTTGTTTAATCAAAAAAGCGGTCGAAGTATTCCAAAGGAAATATTTTACAATCCTTTATCCTGAAGGGTAAAAAGAACTCTGGTGTTATCGTCATTGCTTCCTCCACATGAAAACGAATGAAATGTCACACGGAACGAAAGAAACTGGATAATAGGCAAAGTAAACCTACGGGGATCAATATATACATTACAGCTCACGTTCTTTAAATAGCATAGCTAGTTGACTGTTCTACTTGCATCATACAAATGAAAGATAACTAGAAAACTAAAGTGCAAACTCGTATCTGATGAATTATTTATGACGGTTTTATTATAGTTGATCATGAAATTTTTCAAATTTTACGTTTATGCTGCCGTGCAGATATATTTTCTGTAAAATGTACAGTTAAGAGATCTTAACCAATTGACATATATAAATTTTTAATGTGTTCTAAACAGATTTTCAGTTATTATAAAGTTTGGTTTATTTCTTAAGATTTTCATTTTCTTTTTCAAAACATTTTTTCTTATTATTTCTTTTTTTACGCATTTAATGTTAACTGAAGGAAAGAGGATTTAAAGATAGTAGAGTAATACGCCAATTCTTACTCAAATTATTTGAATTTTTTTTTCTCGAAATTTTAAAATATGTTTTCTTGGAAGCTCCAGCTGTTTAATTCGGTTCCTAAATTAAAAAATCTTTCAATGGAAAATTTATTCAGAAGTCCCATTTTTTATATTATGAAAATCGGAATAACGTTTATTACAAGCTTCAAAGCAGGTTTATATCAAAATACAGGCCGTCGAGTATGAAAAAAATATTATTGATTAAGTCTATCAAATTCTTGCATTTAAAAATAAATATACCGCCAGTGTTCTGGCAAAATCCTTCAGTTCCAAAAACAAAATTACTATTGGTTACTACTAATTTATAATTTGAAGTGAGGAAAAGAATTGGTGCAATTGCATTCGTTCATAGAATTAATTTTATGGCTTCTGTTTTTGCACTTATGAAATCTGTTAAACTATCCGTTTTCATACTTTAGGGAAGGCCCGTACGAACTTAGTGAAGAGACATCTTAGTAGAAGAGAAAGAATTAAAATTAATCTTTAGATGTAAACTGATATCTACTGGCTAATTTCTAAATCCTGGTGGACATGCCCAATGTATATACACGTTTCTGGTGTATGTGATATACGCCATATTCCCACTCTTTTATCCCGTTTAAAAATAAATGATAACTATTTTCTTTTATTTGAGAGTTTGTTAGTTACATATTTTATTATACAGTTGGTGACAATTTTCGTTATCCCATTTTCGTTATCCACACTTCCAACAGCATAATAGTGGTTAAATACCTTGTAATTGCACAGTGCTGTGAATTAAACATGAGTTTTATAATAACAATTTGTACTATAGTTGTAATTCTGTTTAGTAGGTAAATTTATTCAAATACACGTTTTTATAAGAAAAAAAAGTTTCATGCCACTGAGCCATTTTCTCACCCCGACTCTGACAACAAAACTGTTGCAAGACCACAGTATTCCCACTTTTGTTTTCCTAGAAATGAAATACTGTATGTGAAGTTGAATACAAATTAAATAATGTAAAGGTTAACTCTTCAAGGTATAAACATCACGATCTATCTATGAACTTAAGAGAACATAGCAAACAAGGGAGCAAATTTGAATTTAAACGTTCATTATTCTTATTAAATGGTAAGTGAAAAATATTACACTCTACTAATATTGACCATTATTAAACAAATTTTTGCAGACTGAAATCGCATACTTGGAGGCTTTGTCCCATCCCAGACCAATTAATTCTAACCTTTTCTTAGGCCTTTTCTTACTGTTTAAACTGCTTCAGAATTTTTACATTTCTCAGAATTTTAAAGTGCAATTCCTTGGACGTTTGCACTATTTAATCTAGTTGCTAAATTAAAAAAAATTCAATGAAAAATCTATTCAGAAGATGTTTATAATTATTGCTTTTTAAAGTGATTTATGTTTATAGGTTAAGTATCTGACAAGCCCAAATTATTTTTTCATAACACACAAGCAAAATGCTGTTTCATAACTCCTAGCCATTTGAAACGATTTTAAGAATGCTTCACCAATTCTAAGGTGAGTGTTGGATCAGTCGGTAGCGCGCTAAATTCATATTCTACGGATCCCAGTTTCGAGTTCCTACAATGCCACCGTTGAGATTTATTTTCCTACCCCCACTTCACCCTCGATGAGAAAGGGGACACCAACGCGCTTGGAAAATCCGTCGTATCTTACGTTATGCCGCGACTCCATGAGCAGGAGAGCCATATACTCTATGAGCGTTAAAGAACACTCTGGATGGCCTTAACATTCCATCTGACTCCTAGTAGTTATCCAGTAGATATCCTTCCCCCAGTTTTCTCTGAGTTCTTGGGGTCCTTATTATCTGGATATTTAGCCCATTGTGTAAAAAAAGAGTGCACTTAGAGGTAATGCAACCTATCCTTTGCCATTTCGAAATAATGTTTTTACAAACAGTATCAAAAAGCTGTAATTTTACGTTGTAAATTACTTTAAATTTTTATAGTTATTCCTAACTGATGATTTGCCTTTTCGATTTACTAAGAACTATAATAATGACTATAAAGTTCAGTCTTCTGTGACCAATACGAGATATTTGCTCTCAAAAAGTGTTGGATTTTTTTTCACTTTACTCTTGAGGAAAGGGATCATGTCATACTCCTGCCGTCATAAATCTCTTCACCACTACAATCTACCACCGAAAATGTTAATTGTAGATTGTTTAGGTTAACATTCGGACATTTTTCCCACTTTAGCGCCCTTTAATTATAGAAATTCAAACAATTTAAAGATTCAGAAATGCGAAGAGTAATGTTCTATTAGTATATATTCAACCTAAAAGGCATTTTTAATTTTGCTCTTAAAACGAAAAAGGAAAGAAAATCAATCTCTACGGACAAACAAAGTGAAAACAATATATTTTTACAAATGGAGTAAAAGAAATATTTTACCTTAATTTCCCTAAAGCGAACAGCAATGTAATATTCTTATGATCTACTCTAAAACGAACATTTCTGGAAAATAAAGTAATTTTCATTTTTAAAGAGAGCTTGGCAGGGATTCATTCAGTTCACTACAGGTAGGAAAAAAGTACGCTACAGGATCGCATAGAATGAGTACATGTCTCTCCTGCGCGTGCCATTCTATCTGTAAGATGCTTCGTCATCAATTTCGGGCACAGCTTGCACGTGGTTGTTTTCTCAGACACCAGATACGTGCGATAGCGTGCTTGATACTTATCCCCGAAACCGTTTCAGCAGACTCGCTTAACCGAAAAGCTCTGGCATATCAAATGGTAGCCAATATATGTCGTTAATGAGTTCTGCAGCATCACCGAAGAAAAGAAGATAGGAAGATGTCAGTTGATAAAATAACTTGGGAAGAGTTACAGGAAGAGGAACGAACTTATTTGCTCTTGTTACATCATATGTAGGTTGAGTGGATGTCAACAGAGAAACCAATGCTGCTGTAACAAGAAGCAAATTGGCTCAGAAATTTATCATACTTATCAACCGGAAAACAATCATGATTAGTGTAGATATACCTATATTTGCTATTAATACAATTGTATTTACTATTAGTACAAATGAAAGCTTGATTTAGAAAGGGGGGCAAAGAGACTTCCCTCCTTGAAAATATTTTTAAGGGTATTTAAAAAAAATACCCCTCAAGCAAATTGCTTGCCACAGAGGTCTGACAAGGAGCCTGTCAGTTTATATGCCATAGTAGAAGGTTTGTGAGGATGGCAGGACCTCAGCAGAAAAAACAATACACACAACCATGCCTTACCCAGGACTCGAACCCAGGTCCCTCAGATCAATAGCAAAGCGTGCGAGCCAAAAAATTACTAAACTTATACACATTTCTATCTTTTTACAAAAAAACCCTCTAAAATAGGGGGAAAAATATTAAATTTTAATGGAAATTCCTTCTTTTGGCCCTCTTTACTTGCTTTCTGCTCGATTGCGTCCCCATCTCCCCCCAACACTCCTCTCCCCTCCCCCCAACACTCCCCTCCTCTTTTATTTTTTTCCTAGATCCGGGCCTGTTACAACTTGTTATTAGTTATCGTGTTTATTCCAATGAAATTGGATATATATTAAAGACCGAAAAAAAGTAAATGTTCTTTTTTTACGACAAAAAAAACCCTTTTTTTTTAATTTCTTGCTGAAAATTCAAACACCTGCCAGAAAACTTTTATTTAAAAACTAATAATGCATAAATTCGATCATTATTAAAGAGAGCTTATTTTTCTAAATGTAGTGTATTTTACAGTTCATAATTAAGTTAGCCTTCTTCGGAAAATTAACATTAAGCAATTGCAAGTGAATCAAGAATCACTGTGAACAATCAGGAAGCAATGTCCCTTGAAAATTGTCAATTTCAATACCATTCAAGTCTTCAGGAATTGTGTTCAATTATTAATATTCGTTCAGTAATTTTGAATATTTATATTTTGACATCTTCCTGAAATACTAACTTATTTTGATATCGTTAAACATTTAAGAAATAAAATTTATGTTAGCTATTAAAAGAAGAGAATTTCCTGAATAAAAAAAGAATAAATGAGATCCGAACTAAAAATGAGAAAATGGTCTCTTTAAAAACGATCTTTTGGTTACCCTACATAAAATAGTGGCAATGTGCCGTCATTGTTTCAATATAACGGAAGACGGCCCGAAACTAGAACGCAATTGAGAAGGGGTGGGGAGAAGAAACACCTTAGCCTTAAAAATGTAAAAGAGAGGATCTGGTAAGATACTGGATTTCCAATGCAGTATAACATTTCCTCTTTCGTTTTAGAGGTCTTTAAAAATTTTCTTGAAAACCGCATAAAATGAAAATAAGTTTAATAATATTTTACCTCTATTCCTTTTATAAGCATTTTACTCCCCCCCTCCCTAGATCCGGCCCTGATGGAAGAAATAATATAGCAAAGAAAAGTGCTCTGGTACTAAGAGGTATTTTTAATGCGGGGTGTGCCTTTCAAATTTTAATTTAATTTTTTACAATTAAAAAAAACTTTTTATGATTTTGAGATGTTTTTAAAAACTTTGCTATTAAAATTTTATTCGATTTGTTCTATAATATCTTCAAATTTATTCTTATACTGAAACTGAAAATTCAATTTTAAATTTAGGGATGTAAAATTTGAGGATTAGATCAGTGTCTCGCAAACTTTTTTACTCTGCGGCACACTGAATCTAATTTTTTTCCGCGGCACACCTAAAAAAGAATTTTTGATAGTTACGTAAAAAGAGGAAAATTTAAGTTTCGTTAAATGCATTTTATTTAAAATAAATATAATAATAAATATAATTAATCATAGCTCGGTGTTTGTTTTAAATATTTGTCCATTCTATGGCTTCAAATAAGCAAACATTAATACCAAAATTTGGAAAAAGCTTGATAAATACTTACAAGATCCCAGTTGATAAAATCTGAAAGATTTTTATTAAAGCACGTCGATGGCACGTCGATATTAAAGCATATCGATAACACAAGTCAAGTCAAAATGAAATCTTTGGAATATCTAGTGTCAATTTGAAAATCTCTCGCGGCACACAGTTTGCGAGACACTGGATTAGATGAATAAAGATTGTTACTGGCTTTGCACAATGTGCCATTAATTCTCCAAATATCACTGCACTTTCATGATTATTTAGAAATTTCTCTACCATTGGATTTAAACAATATTTTAAATTCATCTAACACTTTTCTGTCCTTTTTAATATATGTGAATATAGTATAACACTAGTCATATCTAAGGCTAAATATTGCCTTAGTTAACTTAGAAAATATTGTTACAAATTTTACTAGAAAACTGAACGTGAGTTAAAATAAATGATGACAATTAAAATTAAAAATGAATAAATTTAATTATCAATGTAATTAGTTTACATATATTAGAAAAAATTCAACTACATCAATTTGCCTTTCATTAGTATGAAGTTAAACCATCTGAAAAACGTTACACATTTGTTAACTATTTGAAATATTTGCATTTCAATTCTTACATTCTCAACTCAAATCATAAATAAAATTTTAGTAAAACATTTAATAAGCGTCGAAAGTATCTTTATCAATATACCTTAAGTTCGTTCTTCTTACCAAATATATTTTACAATAGGTACTTCGCTGACACTAATTCCTCTCTACTTTAGTTGACTTCTTATCACCAGCGGAATTTAGCTTCATCCTGGATAAAATATAACCAACCTTCTCACTTAGAATCACATAACACTAATACCACTAAAAAGAAGGAATATCTACCCTCCGCTACTATAAACTTCCAATGTTCACTCATCTCCGCTATAATTCAAAGTCTCTACGTTCCAACAGATTAGTGACGAAATTCTCACTCTGAAACATAAACAAGGTCAGATGGTACCGGTTTTATTGTTGCACATTTTCCTATCATAGCAATATAACTTAAATATATATAATGATTACCGATTTACAGGCCTGTAGGTCTGTAAATGGTAGCTAGGTAGTCACTGGAAGGAGAGCTATGCACCAATCCCCTGTAATGATCCATAGAACAGGCCAGGCCTAGCACCTAATGTCCGACCCCACCTTTTCATGGTGAAGGCCGTTAGTACCTTTCAAAAGAGATACTCTCTTGTGGAAGTGAACGGAAGCAGAGGGCTGCAAGATTAGTGTGGGTGCGTTTCGTTTTTTCTATCCGGCTGTGAAGTGGTCAACCACACCAGGTTTTGATGCGACCATATAAATTTACTGGACTGGATTAAGGCTTTGAGATTGATTATGGATCCTGAATTTGCTGCACTGGTGGGCTTCTGTGGAGGGAAAATCTACCGCTATGTTTTTTGTTTGTTTTCTGGGTTTTCAGCTCCAAGTGCATAGAGTCACAGGATATGTTTCATCAGCTGGTGGATAATCCTGAGCAGAGGTCATCGCAGGCGGCTGAACTTTTGCTTCTATAGGCATCGTCAAATTCTACATTGGAGAAATCTTCCAGGATAGATGGCTTCAGCCTTTTGCGGTGGGGGAAGGGTTTTTGTCCAATGCCTGCGATTATGGGGCTGTTTGATATTGTCGGCATTCCCTCTCTCAATAAACATAGTTTCTTTAAACATCCCACAAACCATTTTCTCTCCATAGGTAGTTGGAATGTGAGGACTCTGCACAGAGCTTTTTCTCTTGATGTCCTCACATAAGAATTCCACACTTATAATTTAGATATTCTCGATTACAAGAGACCAGATGGACAGATAAAAGTCAGATTCTTAAAATAATCTTAAATTTCTTTTTTCAGGGATGGAAGATAATAAGCATCTCCAAGGCATAGGTCTGCTTTTCAGCAGACACGCTACTCATGCTCTTCTAGGATATGGTGCATTAATAAAAGGTTTCTTACAGAAAAATTTCAGACAAACATTAAAGACTTGAATGTTATCTGCTGTTATGCCCCCACTGAGGATGAGAAGGATAGGTTTTATGGACAACTTCAGGATATTTTGAATTCTATCGAGAAAGGAGATATTACCCTTGTTCTAGGTGACTTCAATGCCAAAGTTGATACTGACTCTGACCTTTGGGGAGGAGTAATAGGCCCTTTTGGTATTGGTAGCTGCAATGGCAATGGACAATATCTCCTATAGGTAAGTAAACTCAATGGATTCAGAATAACTAACACTTATTACAAACACCACGACATACATAAGTACACATGGTTATAAGTACATAAGTACACATGGCTAAAGTTTCACCTGAAGTACACATGGCTAAAGTTTCACCTGGTGGCCTGCATAAGAATATAATTCATTATATAACAGCGAATGGGCTAGTTCTGTTACGAATACCAGGTCATATAGAGGAGCTGAAATTGGATCTGACCATTACCTTGTTAAAAGTGTCTTGCAACTTTAACTTAAAAAGTGTTGTGCTAAGGTTGAAAAATTTACCTTTAATACTGAAGCTCTGAAAGACCCAGTTATAGCTAAAGCCTACCATGATAGGTTACTTAGCCATTATGACAGTCATGGTTATCTTATTACTGAAGTTGAGGAAAAATGGAACCATTTTAAACAGGCTTTTTTGGAAACTAACAATACTCTTTTAAGGAAAAGAGGAGCAGAGGAGAAAGAATTATTTGAGTGATAAGGCACTTGAACTTATTTCAGAAAGAAAGAACTGTAGGAATGTCCTTAATCAATACCCTAATAGTCCTATTAGAAAGCATTACAGAGAGCTTAAGAAACGTACAAGGGATCTGCCAGCTGCTGATAAGAATCTTTGGCTTGTTGGCTACTCCAGACCTTAAACGTTCTGGAGATAAGAAAATTTCTGATTTAGTTTATGCTGACAATTTAGCCCTTTCGGCAAATGATGTTGATGAGATGAAATCTGTCATTCGAGCTATTGATGAGACTGCTACTACGGTAGGTTTGGTTATAAAAGAGAGAAAACTAAAGTGATGAAAATTGGTCAGGAAGGCTGTGTTTCGGTTAATTTGAAGGGCTGCTCTCAGCTTAATTACCTTGGAAGTTATGTAACAGATATTGGTGATGTGAGACATGAGATTAACAGGCGAATAGGGATTGCTACTGGGACTTTTAAGAATCTGTGTAGAGTGTGGAAAAATAAGCGTATACACCTGAAAACTAAAATTAGACTGTATAATAGTTTGGTTCTCTCTAGGATTAGTTATGGTAGTGAAACTTGGATGCTTTGTAAACAAGATGCTTTTGATTCTAGATGCTTATGCTGTATCTTGGGCATTAAGTGGTTCAACTTTGTAAGTAATGATGAGGTTAGGCAAAGGAGTCGGCAACCTCCTTTAAGCAGTATATTGTGCAGAGAGAGACTCCGTTGGTTTGGCCATGTTGCACGTATGGATAATTATAGATTGGAGAATAGGGTTATGAACACTGTGCCTAAAGGCCTCAGAAAAAGGGGGAAACCTAGGATGCAGTGGGCAGACAATGTCAAACAGGACCTTGCTAGAATTGGCGTGCAGTGGCCACATGCAACAGAAATAGCTCAGGTCAGATATGCTTGGAAAACTAAATTTCGCTGTCTGGTTGGACCTCCGTAGCCCATGGCTGCTTGAGGATGATGATGATGATGATAGATATGCTAGAGCAGGTTATTTTGGGCAGACCTAATGACGACTAGGTGGAAAATTGATTAGGTGAAAAATTGATAATTCTATCAAAGTTTTAATGGTCATTTAAAATTATTCTTGCACAATCTAAGTGCTATATAGATATTAGATATGAATTCGGGCTCGGGATTTGTCTGTCTCAAAGTAGCACAGACAACTTCGGACTCGGAAGGGATCAAATTAATTTAAATGTCAAATGTTTCTTATACTCGTTAAAGAAATAATATATATGAAATATTTTTATAATAATTTGAACTTCATAATCAGTTTTCAGTAATTAGAAATAAACACTATGTGGGTTTTCAGAATATTTTGCTTATGAATGAATGGTAGTCTGTGTTTATGATGACGTTACCCACGAACTTTGAGCTTTTTTTTCTACTAGTATTTTTAATATTTTTCTTTCCAAGTAGCATTAACATTTTAACTTTTTCATAAAATGATTATAATTAACGATATAAGAATTAAACAAATGATTAGCGACTTGTATTTCTGTATTCTTAGGCGTCATAGAAATGTTTTGCACAAATCGGGCTCGAAAAATTGAGCCCGAACTCATCTCTAATACATATGTTTACTATTGTTGCTACATATGTTCGGGTTATTTCACAACTACATTCTCTTAGTCCTAGATTCATTGCTGATTTAAGCAACATTCTTTCATTTTACCCAATATCGGACTATGTTAAATGCTACGTCATTTCTGATATCCTAGTTCACCTCAAAGATACAGCAGTATCTGCTAAAGAAGTCCGTGTCCGTTTAAAAAAGGGATTTATCAACTTGAATTATCGAGAAATTATTTCGCTTGAGTAATAAAACAATAAACAAAAACACAATGCATATTAAAAAAAAAACAAGGAAAATTTATAAAGTGATGAAAAATTAAATGTTTAGGATATGGATTATTAATTTGAATTAACGTTTTGTTGTAAATCTAATAAATTAATTAGAATAATTAGTAAACTGCTTATGCGAATAATATATGTATCGCATTCATATAATTTAAATATATATATATTATCTAAGTTAGCTAACGAATATTTAGCTTAGATATGACTAGTTCCCTTTGAGATTATATACGGGGCTAACTGATATTTTCTCGTGTGCAGGAGAGCCATATCTTGTGTGTGTTAAATAACACTTTAAATCAGGGATTCTTAACCTTTTTCTAGATACTTCACCCCTTGCAACTTTTATGGAATCTTCGCATCTCATCATTTTCCACGCATCCCCATTTACAGGCCTCCTTGATTAGCGTATTTTTGGAAACAAATAAAGCCATAAAATCTGATTTCCAAACGTTCCTCTCACATCTCATGATCGCCTTCCAACCTCCGCTGTATGTGGCAGAGACCTCTGTGGCAAGCAGCTGCTTGAGGGGGTATATATATTTTTTTACTCCCGTTGTCTTCTCGTGAATCTTCAGTTTCGTAAGCTGTTCCATCGATCCCTTTCCATAACCAGTTCTGTTTTATTGGCCTTCTTGTTACATGACCATTTGCTCCGCTGTAATATATATGTGTATCAAATACATGTGTACAAAAAATGCTACTGAGAGGTGAAACAACTCAACAAGCCTCACTGTAAATATACTCTATGTCTTAGGTGCATCTCTTAAAACTCCCCACCCCTGCAACCAGTGAAAGTGAGCTTGTTCCGATAAGGTAGGAAAAGAAACGGGTTTTTTAACCCCAAAACCTTTACACGAGGGTTTTAAATGCAAATGGGAAAAGCCTTAACAGAAGAGTCAGCTAAAAATGGCAATGTGGCAATCTCTTTTTCAACAAAGTAGCAGTTCTTCTATCAGCAGCCTGCACAGTTATTAATTCTTCGGTGTGGGAGAGTCTTCACCTGTTTGAAACTTTTTTTCTCTCTCTTTCTAACTCTATATGGGAAAAACAAAACAACTCTCTTTCAAATGAAAGAGAAATTATGCAGATTTCTAGTTTTATAGTTGGTTTACTTTCTTCATAATATAGTTTGACGAGTTTTCTTTAAGTAACTAATATCAAAATAAATAATACTTCTTATATGGACTAAGCGATTGAAAAGTTGATTATTTTTCAGCAAATAGAAGAAACACCGATACCTATTCATTTATAGCAGAGTATATTTTTTGTTCTACTTACGTTATTTCTAGCTAATATTATTTTACTACAGCACATTTTCGTCCAATGTCTCTCTCAACTAGTGCTACACGAGTAGTCTATTATAAATATATAAATTACCTGGACAAATGGGGCGGGAGTAGCTCAGCGAGTAGCGCTCCAGGCTGGTAGTCTGCAGTTCCCAGGTTCGAGTCCCGCTTGGGCAAGCGTTGAGATTTATCTCCACACTACACTTCCCGACTTACCCTCGGCCACTCATAAGCTTGGAAAGGTCTCCGTTCGTCGGAGGAGACGTTAAGTCATAGCCCTGTGTGCGGGAGAGCCATACCCTCTGTATGTTAAAGAATAGGCTGGATTGCCTTCATGGGAGGCTATCATATGTCTCCAAACAGCTGTTCAGTGGGTTTCCAACCTTCTCTGAGCCCTCGGGGTCGTTGTGACCAGACCATTTAGCCCATTGTATGCAAAAACGTGTCGCTCGGAGGCAAAACAGCCCAAGCTTGCACAAATCGTGAAAAAATGCCATAAAACATACAAATGTATGCACAATTTTTAACTGATATTAGTATTCTACGTCGCTGCGAAGTCCTATAAAAGCCTTAAAGGCATGTTGGAAAGAAGAAACGCCACACTGCCTCGTACAGGTGATGGAGAGGCTGTTTATGCATAATAGATGGAGGTGACGCCCCCCGTACGCAGTAGTTCTGTGTATTGAGGGTCGTCATGGAAAGAGAAAGTAGTCACCGTGGAAGGGAATCAACAAGATCGCCCGCCGCCACGTCATCCATTTCCATCCTCACCAGAAATTGGAGAGCAAAGTCTGTGGGATATCGCGGGTCACGAAGTGGCAGTTACTTCACCATACGGATCCTGCATAGGAACTAGTGCACAACAAAACACAGCACTTGCAGACCGTTGCCCATGGAAGGTTCAACTGTAGTGACACCCCTCTGGGACTTCTGACTGAGAGAATGTCCCTTCCAGCATGGGTTGTCGTAGCAACTGTCATCTCGTCCATCACGTCTTCTGCAATGGCCGTCCTCTTCCTGGTGCCACTCCCAAATCATTGCATATTAAAAAAAAGTGCTGCTCAGAGGAAAATAACACAACTAACTAGTTGCCTCAAACCTTTTCACCATCTTCTTTAACGCCACTGACGTCAGGGGTTTTCTCTGCCGACTTTTCAGACGTCAATATTCTCACAGTGCGGCATTTCAGTTGCTCTGATTCTGGTAGAATAACTTGATTAATAGCCCGCATTCCTCCTTCGTGAGAGCCATATAGCCGTTTGTTTGCGGTGTAGTAATTGCCACTTTTATGTGGCTTCTTGTGCGTCGGAACGAACGCGATTAGCTTACTTGAAACGTTTCCCTTCCTGCTGGCAACAGTTGGAACTAATTTTTTTCTTCACAAAATCGCATCTGCATGTTCTCATTAAGCTACCTACCAATTTCAGCGGCGCTATATCCATTCGTCACCGCTCCAGAGACTCCGGAATAGGGTTGGGTTGTTTTACCTCTGAGCGGCACATCATGGGCTAAATGACCAGGTCGCAAGGATCCCGAAGGTTCAGAAAAGTATGGGAGAGTGGACCCACTGGAATAGATGTTGGGAAACAGATGGTAGCCTCCCGTCAAGGCCATCCATTTTGTTCTTTAACGTGCACAGGGTATGTCTCTCCCACACACGGGGCCACGGCTGAACATCCCATTCGACGGACGATGGCCTTTCCAAGCCCATCGGTGTCCCCTACTGATCGTGGGTAAGGCGGAGAGTTTTGCGGAGATAAATCTCAACTCTGACTCAGCTGGGACTCGAACCTGGGAACTGCAGATTACGAGCCTGGCGCGCTACCGACTGAGCCACCTCTGTTCCCCGGAATAGGGAAACTTATTTTAAATTCTGTACCCTATAGAATGTAGTACTTGTTATTTTGTAGCAACGGAGTTTGCTTTCCCTAATCGGATATTCTTTCCCTAATTTTAATCATTGAGGAGCAGAGATAAGGAGCAGGATTCAAAACACTAGAAATATGAGGATATAAGATTTGACCTTACAATTTTCCTGAAAATCTGGACTTCATATTTAATAGATTTCTCGGAGAATATTATAAATTATACACCAGTAAAACAATAGTATATGCATTCAGGATTTGTGGAAGACGAAAATTATTTTATCATCAAATTGTTTTATCCCTGAGCGGTAATTTTTGCACACAATGGGTTGCACACAATGGGTTGCACACAAATGGTTAAATGGTTAATATTAAATACAAGGACCCAAGGGCTAAGAGAAAGTTTTAGAAATGTGGTAGAGTAGACAGCTGTTAGAAGACACATGAGAATCTCCGTCAAGTCCATCAAGCGTGTTCTCTAACGTGTACAGGATATGGTTATCTTGTTCACGTGGCCAAGGCTTAATATCCCGTCCAACGGGTGATATCCTTTCCAAGCCGAACGGTGAGTCCCTGACAACTGTTCGGCTTTTCAAAAGTACAAATTTATAACGCTTGAGCAGAACGGTGTCCCCTTTCTCACAGAAGGAAGAACGGGTGTTAGCGGATAAAATTCTAAACACAAGCCGAATTGAGACTTGAACCTGGGGACATTAGATTATGAGTCTGGTGCGTTATCGACAGAAACAACAGCCGCCCATCTCTAATTTTACAAAAAAGTGAAACATTGATAATCAAGTCTTATAATCGCCATCATTCCTTCATCTTCCTCCTATAAAACTCGCGATTAACTGGGCAGATTGTCGGGTACTTGAATGGATCACCATCTCGTACAAATTTGTCAACGTGACCTCGGTCCCTCTAAAGATCATCTTAATGCAGCTTTAGTGAGTCCTGGTACGGAAACCTGGACAGATTAGGAATAACTTCATGGCTTCATTGGAGACAACATTACTTTATAGTAATAATAATCCCATTTATGTAGTTGTACGAGTCCTATTTCTCTGCCTCGGAAATATTTGATTGGAATTATTATTTTTTAAATTCTTTTTATATAAATTACTGTTTTATATTTCTAAAGAGAGTTGAAAAGCAGGCTTAAGTTGGATTGTTATACCTCTTAGTAGCACTTTTAGACAATAATGTGCTAAACGGTCAGTTCACAAGGACCCTCAGCTCAAAGCTGGGTTGAGGAAGGATTTCTATTGGCTGTTAGGAAAATTTGCACCAAGGAATCCAGGATGTTCTCTACCATGCACAGAATATGTCTCTACTGAGCTCGGGTCTAAGGATTAATATCACATTCCACGGACTGAAGCCTTTCCAAGCCCATCAGTGTTCTCTTTCTCCAAGAGGACAGACCGAAGAAAATTCAATACAGGCATAGTTGAAACTCAAGCCGAGGGACACAAAGTTATGAACCTGGATGAGGAGCAAGGACTGAAGCCTAGGAACATAAGTTATGAACCTGAATGAGGAGCAGGGACTCAAGCCTAGGAACATAAAGTTATGAACCTGAATGAGGAGGGGACTCAAGCCTAGGAACATAAAGTTATGAACCTGAATGAGGAGGCAGGGACTCAAGCCTAGGAACATAAAGTTAATGAACCTGAATGAGGAGCAGGGACTCAAGCCTAGGAACACAAATTATGAACCTGGATGAGGAGCAGGGACTCAAGCCTGGGAACATAAGGTTATGGCCTTATGAGGATCAGGGACTCATTCTGTTGTCATCCATTACGGCAGTGTTTCTCAAACTATTTTGGTTGCAGCCCAAAAAATTCAAATACTTATTCTCTCGCAACCTAAAATTTGAATTTCCATTAACCTCGAGACTCGATAATATCGGTACCTACAGGCTAACTGACATTTCTCAACCAAAATATAAATCTTATTAAGTATCTTCATTTACCTTGAAAAATAAATTTCTTCATTTACCTCGCAACCCAATAATAGCGATATCTACAGGCTAACTTGCCGGGTCATTAGGCTTTCCCGACGGAAAATTCAAATTCCCATTCATTTCCTCGTTACCCAGTAATAAGTGGTATTTCTAGGCCAATTGTCTTTTCCAACCCATCAGAATAGTCTCGAATCCCAAGTTAGAGTCGCGACTTTGAGTTAAGGAATCACCGAACTAGGCGCTGTCACTGTCTTGCCGAACATCTTAGCAACCTTTATATCACATGCTTGCTTTTCCTGTTTGAACGAGTTTATATTCATACTTTTCATAATTTATAGAACTCCCCTACACAAAGGACAGAGATAACCTAAGAGCTCTATTAGGCTTGTCCTGCTTTCTCATACCACATACAAACACTTGAACAGGGCTAGGGCTGATCTAGGGGGGGGGGGTAAAGGGAGTCAAGGGCCCCTTTCAGAATGCTAGAAAGGAACTGGGACAGAAAAAACTATTAATATTTCGCGCATTTTCAAAAACTGTTTTAAAAACTTGTAAAACAAATGTTTTACGAATTGGAAATCCAACACTGACGGGAAGGAGTAGCAAACGTTATACTGCATTAGAAATCCAGTCTCTTGCTCCCCCCGCACTTTTGTATTTTTCCGGCTCTATTGTGTTTCTTGTCCGCCTTCCTCTCTTTTTATAAAGATCCCGCCCTAGCTAGGTAAATGCCATCTGGTTGAGTAGTCAGGTGTGCTAATCATTAGGCAACGTAGGGACTAGTTTAACAATGCGCAGCGGCCCGAGTGAATGGGATCAAAAATTTAAATAAATCAAAACGAAAGGATGAGTTAATCCTGCAATACAACACTTCATTGGCAATTAGCCAATTGTACAATATGAAACTATACGTATGTTCCTTTACAGAATAACACAACAAACGAAATAGGTCCTGAACAGTTTGCTATGAAAGTGCATCTGTTTTACAGTGGTACAAAAGATTAAGGATACTATGAAGTCCTACTCCCCCCAAAAAATGACCTAATGACAGGAATAGGCTTAAGATGTGACAATACACAAAAAAGAAAATCACACTCATCCTGACTGGCGGCTTTAATATCCCGTGCGAAGCAGTATCCATACATCTTCTACTTATGTTATAAAAATTGATGGATAATTGTCTTGCCTTACCCAATCAGATATTATTATTTCGTTATATATTGCCTTAGCCCAATAAGTATATAATTCAATTAGTATATATTGCCTTAACCCAATCAGTATATAAATCAATCAGTATGTATTGCCTTAACCCAATTGGTATATAATTCAATCAGCATACATTGCCTTAACGCAATCAGTATATAAATCATTCAGTATATATTGTCTTAACCCAATCAATATATAAATCAATCAGTATATATTGCTTTATCTCAATCAGTATATATTACTTTATCTCAATCGGTATATAATTCATTCAGTATATATTTCCTTAACCGAATCAGTATATAATTCAATCAGTATATAAATCATTCAGTATATATTACTTTAATCCAATCACTATATATAACAATCAGTATATATTGTCTTAACCCAATCAATATATAATTGGCGCACAGCTGCCCAAATGTTGTTCACACCTGGACTAATTCATAATAACCAGTTCTCTTAGGAATCAAAGAGTAAATAACTCACAAACACACAAAAAAAGTACATTGTTGATGAAAAGTTTACAGTTCATTTTTTAAATTAAGTATTTTATTTAATAAGGGTATTTAATTATTATATTATTAATAAGGGTAAATTAAGTATTCATATTTAAATTGTTTTGAAAAGATGCTGAAAATAATTTTTCTTAGGGGATAGTTTATGTAGTGCTTTTCAGGATTTCGATAAATATAAATTAAAATTAAAGGAAACTATATCAATCTGCAAACATGCTACACCTCGAAAGCGCATCTTTTTCATTCATAAATTAAAGACAATCATTTCCTTACATGTTTAATTCATTTCTTAAAAAGCTGTCTGAAAAATCTATTTCCGAACCAACAGATAATAAGAATGCTAATGTGTACCAGAATAAAAAAGATTTTTTTTCATTTCAGCTTAGTGCAGTCCGCTAGAAAATTAAACTCGAATTCTGTAACTGTTTGTAAAGACCCAAGAGTGAATTTTAAGATAAAGATGCGTGCTTCAACATCATATGCAAATTACGTCAGAAGACTAGTTTTTTCTTCCATCGATTCACATTTTCATACAGATAAAAATTTTTAATTCCCATTCCTATTTCTTATTTTTAAACGCTTTGAACATAGTTCAGCTGTTTTCCAGAAGTTTACTTTGATACAGACTTTGTAAATAATAGTTATATCATAAAACTGATTATTTATTATCTTCTTTTACACAACCCCACACTCATTTATCGAGTTGTAGGCTTATTGAATTATACACATTGGATATGAAATAGTTATTTTTCGTATTAAATATACTTTTTTCACATAGTTGCAGTCAATAATATTTTCTACATTATGAACCAATTATTTAATACAGTCCAAATTTTAAGTATTATTAAATAATTCATAAGATCTTGACATATTAAAGATTTCTTATTAAATACAATATAGTGCTCTTTTTACGAAGAAGTTTTTTTTACAGGATTTAAATTAGTCGGGATCAGTGGTTCCTAACTTGGGTATCCCAAACTCCTAGGGGACATTTTAGAAATTTTAAGGTTTTTAAAGAGTTTCAGTGGAAATAGATTAAATAGACTATCGAATCCTTCTTGATTAACATAGTTACGCAAGCTTATTTCGATAGGACTGCTTCGATGGCTCAGTGTATCGTGTTAGCTCTTGTTGACACTGCGACTTCAGGGGTCCAGGTAGGTAGTTAGCATGGTAGTTTGTTCAGTCATATATTTTGTGATTGTATCTCAGTAATAAACGTGTTCCTTTTAAACATGTTAAAAATCTATGTTGTCATTGGAACATAAAGAAAATATTGGTCTAAGTGGCAGCAACAAATAAAAAAAAAAATTCGATAAGGAAGCCTTTGAAATTAACGAAAAAGAAATATTTGTAAATTTTTATACACGATAGATATTTTTTAAACTAGTTGTTTACAACAAACTGCATTTGCTTTCCATGAGAGAGCATTTGAAAATAATAATTCGCTCGGCCCAGAAACAATTAGGAACCGGCTGGTAGTACTCACAAAGTACTCACAAAGGCTTTCAGTACTCACAACGTGTGATGGTTATATTTCTGTTGGAGGACATGATGCTAGGGAACGACGTTATTCGTACTTAGATTTGGGTCACTATAAATTGTTAGTATAATAAAAATAATACCTAAGAAATTAAAAAATATGATGAACTATAACAACAAAAATAATGTTAGCAAGTTTCAAGGAGCCAATTTTTCGGGATTTGTTTAAAGCACAGAATATGAGTTGCTCAGTAGATAGCGTCAAATAAATCAATAAATCAAAAAAAAGGCAAGCATAATTAAAAATTTATTAAGTATTAATTTTCCTGTATTTATAATGTTCTTCATAAATCACCCAAATCTGAAAATAATTGCTCTCAAACATATACACCCAAACTACTAATAATCATGAAGACCTGTAAGCACTGATATCTAATTAATTAAAAATAAATTTTCTGGGAAATACTACATTGAAAAATTGGCTAATGTATTTTGTACGCAGTGTTTAAAACGTTAAATATTTTGAATAGTTCGGTAGCATTTAAGAATTAGGATTGTCTTATTAAAATTTATTTACAGTGTGACAAAAATTGTAACAGTCGGAGCCCTTTGGACCAACATGAACGTGGTTTAGCCAGTTGTCATTTGGGTGAAGTAGGATGGGTGAGGTTAAGGATTGAATAAATCCGTACAAAATTCTGTCGAATCACGATATCCGATAATCGAACAAAAAGTGTTTATTGAATTGCGTTTAGTTTCCATAAATTTTTTGCAGGTCGAATTTCTCTAATGTTAAAACTATATAAAGTTAATATTCGATTTAAAGAAATTTAAAGTTTTGCATAAACATTACTTTACGAATTGTTGGCGACGAAATGTCGTAGAGTACAAAAATAACAAAGGATATAATATAAATAAAGCTGAGGGAAGTAACAGTGATGAATATGAAAAGGAGAATCTGGAAGACAACGGATATAAGAATGAGAGAAAGAGGTTGGAGAATATAATAATGAAAACAATAAGGAGATGAAGGTCAATAATGATGATGACTCTATGTGATGGTATCTGAAAAGCCTTTTATTAAAGAGCAATCAAAAATATTTTTATACTTGTAATTCAGTTTCCTATTGAAAAAAAAATATATGGCTGCACACATTTCATTTGCATTTCAGTGTATAATGTTTGTCAATATCTAAACACATTAACCATAAAATTTATATATTTTAGTTCATATTTTAAGATTGTCTCAGAACCTTACACGATTAGATTTTAAAAAGACATTTGTTTGAAAGATCTCTATTCCCTAATCTGATTTTAAATCGAAAGATGTTTTCAATGAGAAATTTATTCAGAAATTGTATACACATTTTCGTTTTGATATTTTTTATAGAGTTAATCGGTTTTGGCTTCTGATAAGCCAATACATTACAGCTCTTTTATATAACCCGTCCAGACCCCGCACATGTGCAAAGTTAAATTTTCAGGTCTTGAAAATGATCACACACGTAGTGTGGCATATGTAAACTTTCCGACTCCGTTGAGACTTCGCTCAATTTTTGCCGCTCCTTTTGATGCCTAAGCAGCTTAGCATCTGGAGACTGCTGGGCGTGTGACCGTCTGTTTCAAAATACGGCTTAAGTTCTCGAAATCTGAACGATTTCCGTGTAAGGGATTTCGTCGGGAAGAAGCATTTTATTAGAAAGGATATTGACTAAACAGGGTTTTCTTGCAAATTACCTTTCTCCCAGTATGACTATTCTATTGCAAAAACCGTACTGTTTTAATAATACCTCTCTCCTTTTGCATAACTTTGTTGATACGACTTATATTTCTTGTCTGAAATAAGCAAACATTATGAGAATAGAGGAAAAGACAGACGAAACATAGACACAATAATATGTCGTGAAAATTTAAGAACAACAATATTACTATACAGGGTGTCTCAAAAATATAGGTACAAACTTTTAGGGGAGGTAGATAACATCTAAAGGAATGAAAATTGCATAGGAACCCATAACCGGAAACGTCACCGTAAGTCAATAGGCGCAGCTGTTCATCAGTGCGCTAGAGAGGAAATTTCGAATTCCCTCATTCGAGCGGTAGTCGGCTGATGAAGAGCATGCAAAGGTATTCGAACAGGGAGCTGGCAGACATGCACTTAGTGTATGGAATAGCTGAGGGCAACGGACGAGCCGCTCAACGAATGTATCAAGAACGCTTCCCACACAGGCACGTACCGGGCCACCGTTTGTTTGCGCGTGCGCATCAAAATTTGTGCGATTATGGGTCATTAAAAGCTGTAACGTTATGAAATGTATCATCTAGTACGCCATTTGTAATAATTATGTCCAATAAATGTTTTCCCATTAATCACTGTCTTGTGTCCTTTCAGATCTTGTACCTCTGCTACCACTTTCCCATGACGTTTCCGGTTATGGGTTCCTATGCAATTCTCATTCCTTTAGATGTTATCTACCTCCCCTAAAAGTTTGTACCTATATTTTTGAGACACCCTGTATAGCAGGACCCGATCTAGGGGGTGTCGAGAAAGGGGGGCTCAATTTATTTCTTGCTCACGTATAATTACATATGCGGACTGAACTGGGCTAATTGTCGTGTTGGGCTACGATGATATTATACGAATTCCCCTAGTAGAGGAAATCGATTAGCCCCTTAATTACATTCACCATTACCTAGGTGAAATCACAGGTTCGTGGACTGTTACACCCGTACTGATATATGGCTTCAGTCTTGCTGCGCTAAGTGACGTGCTAGATGATCAACAATCAAAGCACGAGCGCAGTTAATGGACGACACAGTTTATTTACATTCATACCTATACATATTTACGTATAAGAATGTGCTGGATTCCGTGGGCCTTCGCTGCACTGAAGATCAGAATGATTTGGCTTCTTAGATGTTTTTTTGGACTTTCTCCAATCAGCCCAAATTTAATCCGAACGCTGTTTTGCTACTCTTCATACAATGAGTGGAAATCTGTGGTTTACAGAAATCTCATTACCGACCTCAAAACCCTGCAAGAGGATATTTAATCCTTGCCTACTACCTGGTTCATACAGAACCGTACCTTGGTTCACACACAACCGAATTCTGGTTCACACAGAATCGTATCCTGGCTCACATAGAATCGAACCCTGGTTCACATAGAACCGTACCTTGGTTCACACAGACCGAACTCTCTCTTCAAGGGTTTTGTTTTTGAGAAAGAGCTGCATCCCTTGACGCTCTGATACGAACGATCTTTCTTGTTTGTCGGCAACACTCAGACTGCTCTTCATTGTTAACGTGCTTCTCTCCCTGAATTGCACTAGAGCCTTACGCTAGTCATAAAAGCGCTTTCGCCGCTGTGAGCATATGCAGCCAACCAGCTCAGACCCGAATAACTCATGAGTCACATCCCATCTCAGCACTTCAAAAATACACTTAATATATATATATAACGGCAACAAAAGTACAATAACATATGAATTAGAGGGTTTGGTTGGTTTTGTCCCTGAGCGGCACTTTTTTGCACACCATGGGCTAAATGGCCAGGTCACATGGACTCCGAAGGTTCAGAGAAGGTTGGGGGAGTGGACCCACTGGAACAGCTGTTGGGAGACAGATGGTAGCCTCCCGTCAAGGCCATCCAGCGTGTTCTTTAACGTGCAGAGGGTATGGCTCTCCCGCACACGGTTTAACTTCCCATTCAAAGGACGGCGACCTTTTCAAGCCATCGGTGTCCCCTACTGACCGTGGGCAGGGCGGGGAATTTTGCGGAAATAAATCTCAAGGCTGCCCCAGCTGGGACTCGAACCTGGGAACTACAGATTACGAGCCTGGCGCGCTACCGACTGAGCCACCCCCGCTCCATTCTGTAGGTGAATGCGAACCTTAGTACAACCGGTCACTGACAGTTGAAACATTAAAAATCACTATCTCCAAGCGGATGTTCCAAGTTGGTTGTTGACTTGGGTTGTTTTTCCTCTGAGCGGCGCTTTTTGCACACAATGGGCTAAATGGATAAGTCACAAGTACTCCAATGGTTAAGAGATGGAAAAGAGATGATGCAATGGAAAGCTGTTAGGAGACAGATGGAAGCTTCTCGTTAAGGCCATCCAGCATGTTCTTTAACATGGACAAGGTAATCAAAATTTATGGCACTGCCTAAAACTATGAAAAAACCTTTTTTTTTAGTTTCGAGCACCTGAAAACACGGAGTAGTTTAGTTTAGAGTAAATACGATGATTTATAAACTTTTTTGTTGAATAATATATACATACGTTTAAGAAAGAAAGAGCTCATTTCAGTTCTCTCACTTCGTTTTTAACTTTTCAGGAACATCTTTTAACGAACTATTGAAAAGCCATCATCAGTTGCATACTTAAAAATTTCCTTTTCAGACAGTCCATATTTTTGACTCATATCACCAGTTTTGAAAAACATTCAGTTGCACTTGTTTTTCCTTTCTTACTACTAATTTCCAAGAGTTTGAGTTCTTAGATTGTTCTAAATTCCAGATTAACGTAGGGAATAGAAACATACCTTGCAGGTTGTCCATAATATCTGTGCTCTCAATAATTATAACGGAATATGTTTCAGAATCTTTAATTATGTCTTTAATATCAATACTTTCCAAGCGGGGTTCTGCGAAAATTTTGGATTCCCGAACTAAGAAGAATATCCAGCAAATGAAAAATAAAAAGAGATATCTATCTTTTACATAAATTTTCTTATGTAAAACCGTTTTTCTTATCTGTGAAGAATATTAAAGATAAACAAAGAAATCGCCCGTTGTCAGTGGAAGGAAAAGAGCCAGTTACTTAACCAAAATTCGCCGAAGAATTCAAACTTTATACAAGAAAAAGAAGCTGAAGACGGACATTGAATAATTAATAAATAAAAATGACTTCTAATAATCCTGTGGTGCAAGGATTAATTATAAAAAATATCAGAAACTTAAAAAAATCTCCGTCCTTTTTTTGAGGGGGAAGGGGGAACCGAAAATAAAAGTCTTTTTTAGTTCGTTTTCAAAAATAAGGATTTAATTTTTCACTTTGTCATCTGACTGTCTGTCTGTAAACATTCAACTTTGTTTTTAGAGATTAATTGAAATATTATTTTTTGGGTTCGGTAGGTATTCAGGAAATATTAAGGTTCGCCTTTTGGAATCTCCCAATAGTTATAATCGCGCTTTTTAACGGTGGAAAAAAGTTGAAAATTGCAGAATTTCAAATGAATATTGCAAGCGATGTAATTAGGTTAGAAGTCTGAAATTTTGATTGTGAAAGGCGAATGTCATGAGGATTACATGAATTGAACGATTTTTAATTTTTACAACCTGATGGGGCGGGAAACGCAATATTTTTGTCTTAAGAGATAATTGTTCGTGTTTAGAGTTAAATTAAAAATTGTTTTTGGATTCGATAGATAGTGATAAACTATTCGAATCTCCCAAAAGTTTTAATTACGCGCTCTGATGGCAAAAAATTTAAATGTCAAACGATCTATTTGGGCGAGAAATTTGACATTTAATGGTGTAGTGTGATGATCAAGGGGTTTACATTGGCCTAAACAATTTGTCATTGACTCCCAGAGTGGATGGGAAAATGCAAAATTTTGTTTGGAGAGAATAATGAAATATTCTTTTTGAGTTAAATAGCTACTAAGAAGTATAATAATTAAAGGTTTTCGAATTCTCCTAAACGCTCTAATTTACATCGTTAGAGAGATCTAAATGTAGAAAATGTAAAACTTGAATAATATTTTAATTGATATATTTATGCTAGAAATTAGAAAATCTGGTAATAAAATGTGTTGATTAAGAACGAATCCCAATATAATTAACAGAAGTGTAATTAATTAATGTATTTTAATTGAATTACTATTGGACCTGTAGCTTTTTATTTTTCGAAAGTTAGCATTTAATTTGAAATATTTCAATAACATTTACTATAGTAATAATAAAAGATATTTTACCTATACTGATTGATTTGCCCTTGATTGAAAACGCAACCTTTTTATAATTTAAAGGATAAATATTTCTTTTTGTATTGTATAAGTCTTATAATATATTGCAGTTTATATTTTCCAATCACCCATTGGCACCGATTGCTACTATAAAAGGGTGCAAAATTACCAAATCTTCATCTTCTTTGAAAACGATCATCCCACATTCTCCATAGTAGATATGTTATTATTCTAGTTTTTTTTTTTATAAATTCAGGTTCTGCCATTGTTAATAAGGTTGGAAAACACTGCTTTAAGTTGACAGCGTATATCCCAAACCAGTTCATTAATGCGCTTAGCTGCAATGTTTACCGATCGACCTACACCTTGAAAAGTTGTTGCTCTTCAGGGCAAAGTATACATTTCAGTCTTCACTAGTCGTTTCTTCATAAACTCACTATATATTTTCATCATCTAGAAATTGCTTTCATCGCTCTAATAATAATAATTTGTGACAGAGAAAAGCTTGTATGAACTGCTTCTTGGCTTGCCTATTAGCTAGAATGATAATTTTTGTTGACTTTGCAGAGCTTATTTCAAAAGATTAACTTTATCATCCTTTAAGTTTCGTTAGGATCATGGAACTTTGTTCATTGCACGATTTTTTATTCGCAACTCAGAATAATCCTTTGTTCGCATCCATTTGTTCCATGTAAGATATGTGGGTTATCTTTCGTTCACAGTTGTTTATTACGCATTAACAACGGCTATCTCTTGAAACACACTAAAAAATACTTTTCCTTTTGGAATACAAATACCTCTCAAACTTTCCTTTCGCTTTTAATTGCTGGAAAAAATCCCAAAAAATGATCCTAGTAAATTTTAAAACGTCATATAATAGCAACATCCAAATGAACGAGTAGGCGGACATCTTGCATGTGTTTCTTCTACAGTGTGCCAGCGTTAGCAGGTACAATATTGATATGAATTCAAAGAGACGAAAACTTAGCGTGAGTTCAAAAATAGCATATATGTATACCAAACTAAAGTATGAATGACGTAATTTATTACAAAGGCACAAAATTTATGCAAATTAATCAATCTTATCTAAACACAAGTATTTCTATTCCTCTTAGTATAAAGTCAAACCATAAAAAGGACGATTTACTATGTTTAACCAATTCTCAATGCTTAAACCACAATGCTGTCAATATTTAGTTCCTATGACAAAAATAGAATCTTTTACTTTGTAACATCCAACAAACAAACTATATTGTATTGAATTTCATTTGTTTTAGAGGACTACCTTAATAATGCATTATACCTTATAGATGCGAAATATCTAACGTTGGTCTCTCCTGATAGAGGACTCAAAAGTAATTTTACTGTTGATTCTCTTTCACCACCGGAACCAGACTCATCTTGAATCAAATGATGACAGTCTTCTTACGTAGTATTACATAACACTAACTTAATACAATACATCCTTATTTCTTCACTACTCCACCTTTTTTTCTTACTATTCAAAGCATTATCGTTCTAAACAGTTGATAACGTAATTGTCACGTTGAAGTATAGGTAAGCTTTCATGACATATCTGCCCTAAGCCCATTGTAGCACGTTCATCTGTCGTAACAATATCTTATTTTTACTACACAAGTTATTTAGAAAGTTTTATTGAATTTCGACCGATTTCGGTCCATGGCAATTCCACAGATACTTGACCGAATGGTACCAAATTTCGTACGACGGTTCCCGCTGTCTAAATGATGAAACAGGATTAAAACCTTTGCGAATGTGGGCGATCTAGCAAAGGTGGGTAGAGCTGACTTCGGGACAAAAAGTAATAAACACAGAGGATCATCTCACACTTTTTGGTGCCCAACAAACGGAAAGGCATGAAACTAATTTGACATATCATGATCCTGTACATGACCACGACTGCTACAATTCATACAATTTAAAAAATATGATATAAAATAATTTATTTATTATGATTGTATAAAATATAAAAATATTATAGAGTAATTTAAAATTAATTAGCTTTTTTTAAAAACAAATAGCAATGGAATTTTAAAATTTTAATATAAATATTATTATGCGAAATGAATAAAGGATATCCTGTTAGATGCTTGCTTAGTGGAAGTTCATTCGCACACAGGCGTGCTGCTTTCTGATAATTAATATTTTGGAAATATTACCATTGGAGCTGTGTGAATTCTGTGTGAATTGTGAAAGTTATGAATGGAGAAAGGAGAGAAATTTTGTTTCAGACCAAAGTTTTAGTGGGCTTTAGCTATTGAGTAGATAAAAACGTATATCTTAACAATGAGTTATTGAACTTTGTAAAAATTGTGGTTAAAAAATTAAACTGGATTGACTATATTGAGTATGCACAGTCCAGTTCAATATTTCAACAAACTCATTTCTTTATATAATCTAATAAATATTGCCAAGCTTAGTGTTTTTAACATAAACTTATTTATGACGTCTGGTTTTTGGCCATCCTTTTCAAACCGCACTTCTAATGTGTTTTTGTTTCAAGATTCCCTGTTAATGTATATCCCTTCCAAATTGTATTTCTGAAGTTGTCCCTTCAAAAATGTTTTTCATCATGTCTTCTTTTCCAAACTTACTGGTATTGGTTTTCCTTGCAAACTATACTGTAAAGTGTAATCCCTTTAAAAATGAACTGCACTGAAAATTGTGTCTCTTTCAAACTGCACTGCTAAGGGGGTTTTCTTCTAAATTTTCCTGATAATGAATTATCCCTTGAAAAAATGCACAATTGGCGAGTTGTCCCTTCCAAATTGCACCACCAATTGTGTTTCATTTATAAAATGCACTGCCAACTGTGATTCTCCTATAAACTTCACTGCTAAGGGTTGTTCCTTTCAAATTGTGCCACTGAATGATTATTTGCTTCCGAACTATGCTCATAATCGTTTTTTCCTTTCCAAATCATGGTGCTAGCTGGTTCCTTTAAAACTGCGCTACTAATGAGATGTTGCTTTGTTTAGACTGTTCTGCTAATGGGTTGTTTTTCGATCAGACTGTGCTGTTGATACGTTATTCCTTTTAAAAGAATTCTGCTGACAGTATTGTTCGTTTGAAATTGCTTTGTTATTGAATTACAATGTTGTACTAAAGTTTAATTCATGGATCGGCTGTGAATCACATTGACATTCGAGTATTTTTTTTATTGTTCCTTAATGATTAACCAATAAGATGATTTCTTTATTAGCGAATCTAAAGAAGATATAACCAGGTAATTTTTACAGCCATGCAATATATATCAGTATATATATTGTCCCTTTAAAAAAGCAAAAGAAGAAAAAAAAAAACTAGTGACCTCAGTTAGAGGGAATGATCTTTCATTTTCGCTTTCAAGCAGGTCTTCTTTCCGTGAAGTTTTTGAATCAGTGATTTCACAGAAGTGATATTCTTTCCACCCTGAAAATAAGCTTTCCTTCGGTGCAATTGGGGCACAGCTCAGTTATTTCTCAGAGTTATCTGCACAGCCAACCAGATCGGATTTATCAGAGCGGCGAAGAAACGTAGGACACATTTAACGACACTTTCCAATCTATTCTCACTTGGTCGGTTCTCTTTCAGTTCTTGTTCTTTTGTATTCACTTTAAAAGATGAATAGGAAATGCGAAAGAAATGGAAAGACTGCAAGGGAATGTTCCGCTTCTTCCAATCAGTATTTAAAGAAAGAAAGATTTACGCAGTGGCTTGCAGCTGAAGCGTTTCGAAACAATGGAAAAAAAATAATTTTTCTATTTGTAATGAATAAGACTCGTTGAACTGAAATGGCATTGATAGTTTTTTGAATTATATTGC
The DNA here is from genome assembly GCA_038380435.1 of Ryuthela nishihirai. Lineage (NCBI taxonomy): Eukaryota > Metazoa > Arthropoda > Arachnida > Araneae > Heptathelidae > Ryuthela > Ryuthela nishihirai. The sequence goes on along the minus strand of JAWZYU010000018.1, from coordinate 37,651,378 downwards.
TATTTTGAATGACTTTTTACTTCTCCATTATGGAGGTTTTTTAGCAGTTCGTCTTGGGGAAATTAGATTACATTTCAAACAGGTTTTCTTAGAGTGTTATGCAGCATATACACTACCCTACAAAAAATATCCGTAAACTTCGATATTGTGCGATTGGAAAATCACTTTCAAAGCTCCTTAACTTTTAAGATATTATTTTTTACGAGACAATGTCACTAAAGATAAACTGAATATCTCACGCAAATCTCCTAAATATCTATTTTCTGTAATATTCCTTTAATATTTTGCGAATTATGGAAGTTTAAATATTTAACTGTAACTTTTGCTAGTCATAAAAATTTACTTCAAAAGTTAAACCACAACTGTTGTAACAAATCATTCACTAGCAAAAATGTAATATTTGAAATTTGTGTGTAATGAGGTTTTCAGTTTATATCTTTTTTGGTTTTGTTATTTTTTGGGGGAGAAGGGGATGTATAGGAAGCGTGTGATACCAGTGTCTGCTGATATTTCAACTTCAATAACACCTTGAATATTAAACATTCTTAAAAATCGACATTAAGACAGAGATTAATCAGATCTTCAATTTATGACTATTGGCATATTTTACGTAAAGAGCTTATTTTCAAAGTTAGAGAGAGAATTTCGATGTGGTTTTTTGTTCACCTAACAGGGAAATATTCAGATATATTTCTGGAGGGTGGTGTATGTATACAACTCGAATTTCAAAAATTTCAACTCTATCCACAGAGTTGTCATTAAAATGGTTTTTGAATTACTGCTAGAGGTCAACTGTAGCAGCTCTGATCTGGCCAAATTATTATCAACACTGCATCGTGTTAGGTTAGGTTGTTTTTACCTCTGAGGGGACTTTTTTGCATACAATGGACTAAATGGCCTGGTCACAAGAACACGGAGGGCTCAAAGAAGATTGGGGGAGAGAATCCACTGGTAAAAGCTGTTGAGAGACAGATCGTATCCTCCCATCAAGGCCATCCAGCGTAGTCTTTAACGTGCACAGGGTAACCTTCCCACACACGGAACAACGGCTTAACGTCCCCTTCAACGGTCGGCGGCTTTTTCTAGCTCATAGGTGTCCGCTATTGACCGAGGGCACGGGGGGGGGGGAGTTTTGCGGAGATGAATCTCAACGCTGGCCCAGTTGCGACTCGAACCTGGAAATTGCAGATTACGAGTCTGGTGTGTTACCGACTGAGCCACCCCGCTCCCACTGCATCGTGCGCGAAGTACCATGAACCATGCTAATGTATGCAAATTTTCTTACTGACCAAAGTATTGTAAGTAGTATAGGAAATGAGAGTTCTGGAACAATGTTAAAGTATAGGGGATCCCATGTTAACCTATGGGACACTTTTGGTGAGATGAGCGTTGACGTGGTTTTTGGGCGAGACGTTTTGTGTGAAAGACAGGATATTAGGGGTTTTGTTGAGAAAATGTTGCAGTTATCAACACTTAACTGAATTATTGGGCTGTTGGAGTGCAAAAATTGGTAAAATAGGAGAAATCGAGAAAAAGCAAGAAAGTTTGGGAAATTAGTTTAAAAAATATGACAGTTCAAAATCCACAGGTAAAATGAGGTTTTCAAGGGCTGCGGGAGGAAAACATGACGGAAAAAATAGATTTTTGGGTGTTATCTGTGAATGTATGAAATTTCTACGTTCCAGTAAGGATGAAGACTAATTACACTTTTTAAGTTAATTAGACATTAGTAGGTAAAAAACCACCTGTTGTAGGTCAAGAGGGTCCATCTAAAGACGTTCTGCGTGAGACAGGACACGAGTGGGGTTTGTTGGGAAAACGTTGCAGTTATCAACACTTCACTGATTTATTGGGGCTATTGGGGTGTAAAAATTGGTAAAATAGGAGAAATCGAGAAAAGTAAGACAGTTTTGGGAAATTAGTTTAAAAATATGACAGTTCAAAATCAATAGTTAAAATGAGGGTTTTCGAGGGCTGCGGGAGAAAAATATGACGGAAAAAATAGATTTTGAAGTGCTATTTGTGAATGTATGTTTTTTTTACGTTCCAGTAAGTATGAGAAGAAAAAAAGCACCCTGTTGTTGGTCAAGAGGGTTCATCTCATTTTTTCCCCATGTACAGGGTTCATTGCAGCATCGATATAGGCTTTTTTTTTAGTGTACATTTCAGAGGGATCACGACTTCAGGCATGAGGTCTGCAGGAAATATTATTAATAACTCTGCTGATAATCTCTTCGGGAGAAGGCTACTGCTCCAAATGAGTTTGTGTTGTTGTGACACTGGGTGTTGACTGAAGCTCTGTTAGACATCTCTATATTAATTAATAAAGACTTAAAAAATCACTCAGGTGATCAATCACTTTGTGGGCCACTGTGAAAGCGAGCTTATGATTGCGATGCTTCCTGTTCAAATCCTGCAATATGACGTAATGAATGTATTCTGAGAGATTTCTTGTTGACGCTAACGGAAATGCAATCTTTTGTTGGTTCTTAGCAATGGCTGGCTCACTCGGTTCAAATAGGAGATAAGGATATGAAACTAATATTGGGATATACTCTCTTCACAATGCAACTCCATTCGTGATTATTAAATTGTGGGTTTTTGCCACTATAAGCGCGATGCTTGCTTAGTATTCGTCCGAATCAATTTCTGCAAAACTTGACTTATTTTACCAGTGCCTGAAATAACACCGACCTCTTCCGGTGTAGCGGCTTCCGGTGTGCAATAAGGATCTCGGTTGGCTTAACATTCATGATTTCTAAAAAAAAATGTATTGTTAGATAAAGTGTTGGGGAATTTTTGGAAAACTTGACTTATTTTACCAGTGCCCGAAATAACACCACGACCCGACCTCTTCCGGTGTAGTGGCGTATATCTGCAATAAGGATCTCGGTTGGCTTAACATTCATGATTTCTATTAAAAAAAAGTATTTTTTGATAAAGTGTTGGGGAATTTTTGGCTTTGGTAGAAAGTCTATTATTAGTGGTAAGTCGATTATTAAATTTGCTATTTCTATAATTGCTATTTCTATAATGGCAAATTTATTATATGGATAAAACTGGACTGCAAATATTCATGGTTTCTAAAAAGCAATAGTATTGTTGAATAATATTTTATGTTCTTTTTTGTCAATGATATCGTTTCTTAGAAAAATATCCAAAATTTCAACAATTTCGTTTACAACTTCTGTACTGGTATTTCCAGCTCGTTTACTGGCAACCAAAACTGATAATTTTTCACAAATATAGTCGAAATTCTGGTATAATCCCGAACTGGATTTTTGACTTTCTATTACTGTTAGTATCATTTTAATCATTTTTAAATATTTCTAAGTACGTCAGTGTGATTTTCGATAATTTGATATTTCTCAGTAGTTCTACCAGAACATTTCGTTTCAGTAGCCTTATTGCCCCCTAGTTTCTGAAGATGGCCGATTGTTTTGTAAATCATTTCTTTCAGTTCAGGAGTGGGACTGCTCGCCTGTAAGATTTCACTCGGAAGTTTTAATTTATATTGGTTTAATATTTCATCTTGCAAGTTGGAATCTGGATTATACATGAACGATTTTTCGTGCGTCTCGGTTTGCTCTTCCGGTTCTAAAGTTTTTACAGCTTCTTGTATATTTTCCATGGTTTTCTCACGGACTGTTTCCAAATTTTTTAATTTTTCTACCACCGGTTTGTGAAATTTTTCGAGCGTTTCCTTTACTTGTTCTTCTTCCAAAATATTGTCTTCAATTTTTGATTTTGTGATGGTTCTTGATTTCAATATTTCGCCTATAATATTATGTAATTGTTTAATATCTTTCATCTTTATTCATATGAAATAAAAACATATTCCCAGTGATGAAAGTCGGAAACAAGACCTCCAGGTACCTTTCTTCTTTCTTTTGGATCTGGATAGTGTCTAGCAAGTGAAACACTAATCTTGCTGCCCCTGTCAAATTTCTTGTTTACTGGAATAACAGAAAGAAACTGCTGAAGTTGTGGTCTTACTACTTCAATGAATTTTTGATCGTCCTAGTTGATATTATAATATATACTAAAAGAGGGATTTGTTGTGCAGCAGATTACCTTGGTCATTTATCCATTAGAAATGCATAAATGGTAATTATCTTTGAAAATAGATGGCGTTAGTAGGTCTAATTTTGTGTTTATCCGTATAATTGGATGAGATTGCACTTCTTTCACTTCTTTATCACCATAGGTAGCGCAAATTACAGTATTTTTATCAACGTATAGTTTTGTAGAAGCATCATTTTTTTGAATTAGGGTTCCAAAATTCGTAATTCGTTTTCCATTTGCATCGCCATTGAAACTGTTCCCACTTGATGCAAAAAGTCCATTTTCATTTCTCAATAGAGAATTGGATGGGTTAGGATCTAACTTTGTCAAGCGATCAACGTAACTTTTTGTTGTCGCATTTCTGTTATGCCTCGGTTCCCCGAGGTTTCCTATTCTCTTATTGTTCGCATTAAAGACATCCTCACCAGTTAATGCGACTTTTTCCAAACACCCCTTAGTTACAGCAGCAGAATCAGACTCGGGATCGGCAATATCAACGATTTATTTTTTTCTGCATTGAAATTATGCTCGTCGAATGCAATGCTACGCGGAACGTAAAGCCCATCTTTAATTCTCACCAATGTATTCATTGGACTATTTTGAACAGTGGTCAAGTTGTCGACGTAGTGTTATTTATGCATTTCGTAGTGGCATTGGATGAATCGGTCGGGTGTGCAAGTTTTTAATGCGTTCATTACTTGCATCGTAATTGTCATCGTCATTGCAAAGTGCTCTTTTTTCCAAATATCGTTTTGTAACTACTCCAGAATCTGCATCCGGTTCAGTGACATTGATTATTTGTTTGTTTCGCGCACCGTAGCTGTTGTTCCGAAAAATTAAAGAAGTATTATTAACGTATTGAATGGTAGCGGCATCTCCATTTTCTATAGGTCTGCCTATAATTGATATTGTTTTAGTATTTGCATCATAATTTCCTGTGCGATTCAGTGTTATAAATTCTTGTTGTAGATACTGTTGCTAAGAACCAACAAAAGATTGCATTTCCGTTAGCGTCAACAAGAAGTCTCTCAGAATACATTCATTACGTCATATTGCAGATTTGAACAGGAAGCATCACTATCATAAGCTCGCTATCACAGTGGCCCACAAATGCTGCGCACGAATTAAATGTATATAAAGAGACTAGATACAAAGGGAGTGAAGCAAAGAGAGAAAGAAATGAAGAGTTTAGAAACTCCCCCATATGAATTCAGCTTTTTTCTTTCCTCAACGTCTGAGTGATTTTTTAAGTCTTTATTAATTAATATAAAGAGGTATCTAACAGAGCTTCAGTCAGCACCCAGTGTCACAACAACACAAACACATTTGGAGCAGTAGCCTTCTCCCGAAGAGATTATCAGCAGAGTTATTAATAATATTTCCTGCAGACCTCATGCCTGAAGTCGTGATCCCTCTGCAATGTATACTTAAAAAAAACAACAGCCTATATCGATGCTGCAATGGACCCTGTACATGGCGAAAAAAAATCAGATGAAACCTCTTGACCAACAACAGGGAGCTTTTTATTTTTCTCATACTTACTGGAACGTAAAATCTCATACATACATTCACAAATAGCACTTCAAAATCTATTTTATTTCCGTCATATTTTTCTCCCGCAGCCCTCGAAAACCTTCATTTTACCTATTGATTTTGAACTGTCATATTTTTAAACTAATTTCCCAAAACTGTCTTCGTATGTGCCATGACACATACGAAGAATTATTAGATAGGTGTTCATAAATATTTAGCCAGGCAGTGTATGTTGACTGTTATAAGAACTTTGTAAAAAAAGTAGTCGTACTTATTAGATACTACTGTAAATAACTCCACTGTAACATAGGTCGTTGAATGTCTCTTCAAATAAATTTGCTTATTACATTTGATATATACATTTCTATTTTTCAGATGAATCTGAAGTGCTCATACATTATTGTGGGTATTGAAATTGCGTAAAACATAAGGTTCTTTTAAAATACTTAATTAAAACAATATTGTTACGACAGATGAACATGCTACATTGAATTTATGATGAACGCGCCATGAACGCTCGCGTATGCTACAGTGTGAGAATTACGTCACCAATGATATGGAACGACTTGATTAGAAATAATAAGGAATAAGGTTTTATTATAAAGTGCAGTTAGAGTGCAAAAAGGAATCGTAGTTAATCTTAGTTTTTATACAATAAGATATTTCAAAGAAGAGATGTTTTATGTGGTGAGTGCGCGGGAGGTTAAAAAGAGTTGATTAGTGTAAAATTAATAAAGTTCGGTTGTTTTACCTCTGAGCGGCACTTTTTTTGCACACAATGGGCTAAATGGTCAGGTCACAAGGACCCCGAAGACTCAAAGAAGGTTGGGGGAGGGGGACCCACTGAAACAGCTATTGGGAGACAGATTGTAGTCTCCTGTCAAGGCCACCCAGCGTGTTCTTTAAGGTGCACAGGGTATGTCTCTTCCGTACACGGGACCACTGCTTTACGTTCCATCCGACGGACGGCGGCCTTTCCAAGCCCATCGGTGTCCCCTACTGACCGTGGACAGGGCGGGGAATTTTGCAGAGTTTTGCAGAATTTTGCTTCTACGCTGACCCAGCTGGGACTCGAACCTGGGAACTGCAGATTACGAACCTGGCGCGCTACTGACTGAGCCATCCCCGCCCCAAAATTAATAAAGTAAAAGACGAAGGATTATTTACGCTGAAGTGAAAGTTATACAAGGGACATGGCCATAAAAATTAAGAGTTAGTATGTTAGTCGAGCAGACAGAGTGGTCTTACATTTTCTGTAAGAAGAGTTTATCAATTGTTATATAGGTGTACTTAGTTTGTTTGTAAGATTTGTTAAGGTTATTCTCGATATATATTGCAGGTTTATTTACATATGATTTGCATTGGTTGAATTTAGTTTGTATAAATGATTTCATCCACACTTTTGTAATAAATTACTTTGTTTTAGAATTATCATTCTGATATACTATTTACTTGAACTCACGCTCAATGCTCATCCATTTAATTTCTAATAATATATATAGCTGCAACATAAATAAGACACATTATTATACTCTTACTATAGCGGTTACGGCAGGGGTGGATCGGTCAGTAGCGCATCAGGCTCGTAATTTGCAGTTCCAGGCTCGAGTCCCGTCTGGGTCAGCGTTGAGATTTATCTCCGAAAAACTTCCTGCTCTTGGTCAATAGAGGACACCGATGGCTATACCCTGTGCACGTTAAATAACACAATGGATTGCCTTGACGGGAAACAGACGTCATTCACAGCCCTCATAGGCAGCGTAGCAAAAGCAAAATCAAATGCAGACAAATAGAATTTTATCCTTTAACGGGAGTTAGCATTGCCATGGCAACGGATAATTCGTCACAAGTGGAAATTCTCTATATGCCCACAGCTTGTGTTTCGCCATTCTTTCTCAGACACTGGCTCTCATACTTCACTGAAAAGTTCCATATGGCTGCAAAGATATCCTCGTTGTCTCATGCTGTCCGTTACAGTTTGTGTCATCATTGACAGGTCAGCTTCACTCTAGTGTAGAAGTCAGCTTTCAGATGTCTTATACCGTTCCGGTATTTCGATTTCGAAAACTGCTACAAGTCTACATGTAAGCTATTATGAAGTGTTTATAGCATATAGCGATTGGCTTGCAAAGCCAGCCGTCCGTCGGATGGGATGTTAAACTGTTGCCCATGTGCGGGAGAGCCATACCCTGTGCACGTTAAAGAACACGCTGGATGGCATTGACGGGCGGCTACCATCTGTCTCCCAACAGCTGTCCAGTGGGTCCGCCCACTCAACCTTCCCTGAGCCCTTGGAGTCCTTGTGACCTGGTCATTTAGTTCATTGCGTGCAAAAGTAATGACGGACAGAGGTAAAACAACCCAACCAAATCCATTTCAAAGTCTTTAAAGAATTTCTTGAAAAATATGCATAATATATAACTCCCTCAAGCAGCTGCTTACCACAGAGATCTGACAAGAGTCTCTCAGTTTATACGCATGAGAGAAGGTTTTGTAAGGAAAGCGACACCTTGGTAAAAATATAGCATGAAACTCCATGCCTTACTCGAGCTCGAACCTAGGTTTCTTTGATCAGTAACCAAGCACGCTAACCACTCGGTCACAGGACAAGGTTAACATTTTTTTTTCGGTTTCGTTTCGGTTACTAGAATTATGAAAGTTGGGGGAAAAACAAGGCCCTAGATCCAGCCCTGTTTTAAAGAAATATTAATATGAATTCGCTGCCTGAGAACAATTATGTTAAAAGGTTAACCTTCAAACCAGTTTCTCTTATAAAATTTATCCAGTAAAACTACCAAAATTTTCCAGATAAAACAATAGTGGGCTGTTGTTCGTCCTTGACACGCAATGAAGAAATGTAGTCATTGCAAAGCCATCTTCCATGCATCGTCGAGGATGAATTTGTCATCTATGTTGCAATGGAAGAAGATGCCGAGATGTTAGAATCTCCTCCGAATCAGTGAAGGGAGATTTTGTTATGACTGCACCTTGTTTCATCATTGGCTGTATTTCATTCGCCATAAATTACATTCCGACTATTTTATTTCCAGGGGGATCGAGCGTACATTGCCTTTGAGACCTTTCTATTTGGCCAGAAATCATTTCAAAGTACAGTTTAAGACAGGGGTTTATTAATCAAATAGTTCCATTTGAGTCTTTGTAACAGTAATTTCAATTCAATGTGCAACAGCGGTAGTCACAGTCTGATTATGGGGGCGGAGGTGGCTCAGTCGGTAGCGCGCCAGGCTCGTAATCTGTAGTTCCCAGGTTTGAGTCCCAGCTGCGTCAGCGTTGAGATTTATTTCCGCAAAATTCTCCGCCCTTCCCACGGTCAGTAGGGGACACCGATCGGCTTGGAAAGGCCGCCGTCCGTAGGATGGGACGTTAAGCCGTTGCCCCGTGTGCGGGAGAGCCATACCCTGTGCACGTTAAAGAACACGCTGGATGGCCTTGACGGGAGGCTACCATCTGTCTTCCAACAGCTGTTCCAGTGGGTCCCCTCCCCCAACCTTCTCTGAGCCTTCGGGGTCCATGTGACCTGGCCATTTAGCCCATGGTGTGCAAAAAGTGCCGCTCAGAGGTAAAACAACCCAACCCAATCTGATTATGAACCTAAGTTATTCACGATTATGTGCTGGTTTCTAACGTGATTTTACCTATATAATTTATACTCTGTCTTATATATTATAATATATATAAGTATAAGAAAACACGATTTCGAACCTGAAACGATTTTAGATAAAGCGTATGCCCTATCAGTGATAACAGAAGAGTATTCAAACTGACTTTGAGGCTGAAAATCAGACTCTTGGAGCATGGAACAACATGTAAGTTGACAGGTAGTATGCACAGTGTATGACCATTGGGGCAAAATCTGGCCTTAATGTTTCTATACTATAATGGATTTTTGGCTCTCGGTTTTACTGTTCACTGCATTTTCGAGGTGAACAACTCTCGCATTCGGCAACTATTTCATTTATTTTATAATATTAGACTATGTCTTAAAGCATGGTTTAGCGTTAAGCGATCCACACTTTCTGCATTTAAAGTACACGTTAGATGGCCTTGACAGTAGGTTTCTATCTTCTCCTAAAAGCTGTCCGGTTGGGTTGTTTTACCTTTGAGCGACACTTTTTTTCGCAGAAAATGTGCTTAAATGGCCACGTCAAAACGACCCCGAGGGCTCAGATAAGGTTGGCGGGGAGGGGCCCACTTGATAACTGTTAGGAGACAGATGGTAATCTCCCGTCAAGGTCGTCCATCGTGTTCTCTAACGAGCGCAACTCTCCCACACACAGAGCCATGGCTTTACATCCCATCTGACTGAGGAGGCCTTTCCAAGCCCATCGGTGTTCCCTACTGACTGAGGGCAGGGTGTAGGTATTGGGTAGATAATCTCAACGCTGGCCCATATGGCACTCGAACCTTGGAAACGCAGTTTTCGAGACTAGCGCGCTACCGACTGAGCACCTACGCTCCTAGCTGCCCAATAGATCCCTTTCCATTACAATACTCTGAGATCATCGAATTCTTGTGACTTAGCCATTTAGTCAGTTGTATCAAAAAAAGTGTCCCTCAGGCTTAAAACAACCCAACAGAAATATTTATATCATGAATAGTTATTTTTCTTTCTTGCATTTCATTCGGGGAAAACTACTATGAAAAGTTAGTTTTCAAGTGAATTCGCTTTAGAAAAAAATGTACACAGGGTGGATGTCACTTCTAATGAACTGCAGAGCATATAAACTGATTTTTCATCGGGACAAAATTAAAACGGTTTATTCATCTACCAATATAGTTAGAGACGAGACAGAAGAACATCGAGAACATCCACACGGAACGGCAGCCATCCGTGATTCCTCTCAGGGTCTTCCTCTCCATCCTGAATGCATCGCTTTCTGCTCTGGCTCTTCCACTCCATCCTCTCCTTCTGGTGCATACTTAGTCGTGCTTAAAGTGTTTCACCGAACCAAGAAGTGTAACTCCGCCTCCATCATTCTAATTGTGGCTTCTGTGAGTCGAGTGATGAAAAAGAGACGGGCAACATCGTGACGGAGTGGGGGATGCAGTGGCATGAAGCAGTCACGGTAATGGAAATATTTACAGTCTCCCTTGTCGTAACTGACATCACCTGTTCGTGCTTATCAGGAGAGCGCAAACACACTTTCAGGCGTCAACAAAATTTAATAACCCTACCATAATCATTCATTACTACAGATGATAAATGGAAGCTTTAAACAGAATGTCTGGTGTTTTTTGTCCATCTTTCAGTTTAGTGGAGCACTTATAGAGTTCAAGGAAGGATATGCGGTGTGAAAGCGTGTTTTTGAAGCGATTGAGTAATTTCCCAGTTATTTCCGCAAAACTTTGAAAACACTTTATATAACTTGGCCCCGAATTGCAATTATGCCTTTGACTGGTAGATGTAGTAATTTACTAAAGTGAAAATATTATGTTAGTTAATAAGACTGGATTATTTACTCGAAGTCTGAAGAAAATTTAGAGAGAAAATATAATCCGCAAAATTAATCAGAGGCTTGAAATAGAGTTAGGAAAAAGTTGCAGTTAACTTTATGGCTGATTTTTTGTCCAATCAAGTTTCGTATGCAAATAGTTTTTTTGTAGGGGACCTGAAGGGACGGTAGCATACCACGCTCGTAATCCGTAGTTCCCAGGTTCGAATCCCACCTGAGCCAAAGCTGAGATTTATCTCCGCAAAACCCACACCTTACCCTCGGTCTGCTGGATGGTCTCAACTTGCTGTATGGCATTGACGGGAGGTAACGATCTGTCTCCTAACAGCTGTCCATTGGGTACCCTTCCCCCAACATTCTCTGTGTCTTTGGGATCCTTGCGACCTAGCCATTTAACTCATTGTGGGCAAAAAAGTGCTGGTCAGAGATAAAATAACACAACCTGGAATTATCGGTTTTAAGGGTTTCAGTTCTACACGTATACTCAGCTCTTGCATGGGTATCTGAAAAGATACCTTTTATTGCGCTTTTCGATACCCTTTATATCAATGGGAATCTAACTTCGACGTTCTATAACTGCTAAAATATGCATTTAATGAAAAAATATGACTGAAGATCAATTAAAGATCATATTCAAATACATTTAAATCTCGTGTTTTAAAAATATTCTTTCAGTATTTAAAGAACTAGGGACGCTGGAATATTTCACAAGTAATGTGTCATAATAATTTAAACCAAAAATTAATTAAAGCATAAATTGTTTCAAACCATTTAATAAAATTAATATACATTTTAGAATTTTGCGTAATGATTATTTTAATATTAGATAATTATGAATGATCTTTATAAATAATTTATTGTGAAACACTTCAGCTACCATACTTTAAATACTGAACGAATATTGTTGAAAACCGAGATTTAAATATAATTGATCATGATCTTCAATTTACCTGCAGTCACAGTTTTCATTTAAATTCATATTTTAGAAATTATAAAGTTTCGTAATTAGATTCCCATTAACATAACATGAAAAATCTTTAACATTTTCGTAGGGCAGTGTACAATGTATTACTAATGTCACTATCACTATCTAAAGTATCGCGGGACAAAAAAAAAAATTGATCATTCTTGAAACTCCCTTTTGCATCACGCTATCTATTTCCCTTTGTTCTTTACCTCGTTTTCTAATCGATTTCAATCAGAAATTTTGTTTCTTTTCTCTCTTTCAACGGTTATTTTAAACCTATTTATACTTTATTTCATATCATCAGTTTGGCGAGGATTTTTTCCCATTTATTCTAAAAGATCATTAAAGAGAGAAACATCTCACAAGGAAAAAACGGAAAGTAAATAATAATAATAATTTATTCAAATTAAAAAAAAGTTTCTTTTTTTTTTTCACACTCTTTGGTATTTGTCCCTACACTATCTTTCTTTCAAGCATCGCTTTTCTGAAAATTTGTAATGTCTGAAACACTCTGTCATGTCTTCATTTTGATTTCAGAAAATGCATTAAAAATTAGAATGCCAAAAAACAAACCCTTCACAATCGATGCTTTTTACGACATAACAGATAGGATCTGTACCCAAGTTATATAACATGAAACGAATAAAAACTTTGAAGATAACGTAGTTTGAATGACTCTGTATTCGAAGTCTCCAAAATAAGGCTTTGCTTATACGTCTTGCATGCTTGAGTGCAAATGCAATTTCTTTCGGGCGAATCAATACCTGTTGAATCCATTATATAGATTAAAAGAAATCTTGGTAAAAGATTATTGTTTTCCTTAGCATGTTTTCGTCCTGTTCTCTCTTTTGATCACATATAATGCGAATTCTTTCCTTTGTATGTTCAGCGAAGAGCTAGTAATGTTTGCGTTATGTTTATTCCATTCCTTTTGATGGTAAAGCTACGAAGGACAGCTTTGGATAAAAAAGCTCACGGAGCGCATCTCTAGTCTAGTGGTGAAAGAGTTTATTTGAGCGCATCTCTAATCAAGTGGTGAAAGAGTTTATTTGTATCTTACTCATATTGTAGAAATTCATCCGGAGTTATGGTATTGAATGAGATTTCTTTAGTTGACATCTGTGACTCGTAAGGTAAAATGATTCGAACTTCAAAGGGAAAAAAAAAACACTTTTGGAAAAGTTCCCCCAATGAATGGAATATGACACTAACAGCGTCTTTCTGTATATAGACTTCAGTTACAAGAATATTTTTAGAAATTGAAAATTTCTAGCATATTATAAAGGAGTATGCCTGAATCCAAAAAAAAAGACAGACGACGTTGAGGTATATACAGAATACAGGGTATTAATTGCGATTGCTCAGGTAAAATTTTAAGTTGTGCTCTTTATGTGAAACCTTTAATTACTCTATGGCTCCACAAGATATATCTTCTAGAAGTGGAAGTGCGATAAAGAAATAACTGAAGTTTATGACTCGCTCATAAAAAAATATATAGTTTAAAACATTAGGTTATTTTTTTTATCAATTTAATGCAGAATTTACCCAATAATACATGAGTTGGGTTGTTTTATCTCTGAGCGGCTCTTTTTGCACACAATGGGCTAAATGGCGAGGTAACAAGGGCCTCGAAGGCTCAGAAAATGTTCGGGTAGGCGACCCACTAGACAGCTGTTAGGAGATAGATAGTATCATCCCGTCAAGGCTATCCAGCGTGTTGTTTAGCATGCACAGGGGTTCTCCCTCACGGACCACGGATAATTATGTCCCATGCAAAAGGCCGCAGCATTTCGAAGCCCATCGGTGTCTCCTACTGACAGAGGACAGAGCCGGGATTTTGCGAAGATAAATTTCAACGCTGTCCCAGCTAGTACTCGAACCTGGAAACTGCAGATTACGAACCATGCGCACTACAGACTGAGGGCCACCAGCCAAAAACACATGGATTTTGCTTCAATGTATTCTTGATATTTACATTTTTTTTATCCCATATATATGTAATTATTTATTCTCAGGGTTTCATTACCATAGATCAATGACTTATATCACTATGTTTATATTCAGTGGTCGTAACACACATTTAATTTTTTCTCGCGAACTATTGGATTTGATGATCGCATTTTTCCTGATCATGACCGTTTCGAAAAACGTTACCACCTCAATCGGCAAGAGTTTCCTCTACTAATATTCAAATTTTAGGAATTATTCAATTAATATTTCTTTAAAATATTGGATTTCGGATAAATCCTGATTTTATAGGAGTAGGAGTTGGCTCAATCGATAACACGACAGGCTCGAGTACTAACTTTGCCAGCAAATCAGATTTATCTCAACTAAACCCCCACCCTGCACTCGGTCAGAAAAGGAACACCGATGGGCTTGAAAAACCTGCTGTCCTGGCGAATAAGCCGTGTCTCCTTGAGCAGAAGAGCCAGTTCCGGTGATCGTTAAAGAACACACTGGATGGCTTTGACGAGAGGCTACCATTTTCTTGCTTACCGCTTCCGGTGGTTTTCCTTTCCCCAACCTTCTCTGAGATCTTGGGGGGGGGTCGTTTTTGACCTGGCCATTACTCCATTGTGTAACCAAAGAAAGTGTCGCTTAGAGGTAAAACATCCCAATCTACTATTCTGAGCACTTGATGTTCTTGTTTCTTGGCCATTTAGCTCATTGTCTTCATTAAAGTACCTCTCAGGGGTATTACAACCCAAATCCGACTAAAACGATCTCGCTTTAAGGATATTCACTCAGCAGTTTTACCAAATAGGCATAAGCTTAGCTCGTTTTCCAACTAATACTCGTATATATATATATAATACGGATTTATTCATTACGGGCACAGTTCAGAATCTTAGCATTATCAATTAAGGCGATTACACATGCGCTGAAATGCAATAATACTAGAAATACAATAATACTAGAATATATTAAATGAATAGAATATACTAAATAAATACAATAATACTAGAAAGCTGAAAATACTACTAGAAAAGAGGTAATACATATATAAATGTATATGTAATTATAATATGTACTGAAATACACTATGCGCTGAAAATACACTAGCGATGACTGCAGCAAGTTGGTCTGCATTTTAGTGTGGCGGGTGACATTTGATTGACTGATTCCTGTTGTTCAGAATCAGTCGTTACCCTTGATTGGCTGATTCTGTTGTTCAGATTGGCTGATTCTTGTTGTTCAGATTGGCTGATCCTTATTGTTCAGACTGTTCTGTTACACTTGATTGGCTGATCCTTATTGTTCAGGTCATGTTACACTTGATTGGCTGATTAAACCAATGCAAACGAACAGTCCAGATCTTGTTACTTAACCAAAAATCTTCATTTGACTGTACCAGTAAGATTGCCAACTTTTTATATTGCCAAGGAAGGACATTTAAGTATGAACAGTTTAGGAAATATATTTTTAAATGAAAATGAAACAATTTATTCAACATTTGATTTATAATATCATATTAATAATGTATTTTAACAAGTATTACAACAGCTGAGCATAACTTATTGAATGGTCATTTGACTTACAAAGGCCTTTGGTATTCTTTCTACAATTTATTTTAAAATAAATATACACCGAAGAGCAAAAACATTATGACCAGCACGTCTTTATGCAAATCGAAGCAACTGCATGCAAAGGACGGCGCATGTGAAGGTCATGAAACGGTACAAATAACACCTGTTACTGAGCTTTATTCAGTGTTATTCTTGTTCTTTAGATGCAAAAGGCAGCGGACTTAAGCGAATTTGACAAAGGCTAAATTGTAATGGCTAGACAACTCGGTCAGAGCATTTCCGAGACAGCAAGGCTTGTGAGGTGCTCACGGTCAGCCGTGGTTAATACCTTCAAAAAGCGATCCAAGGAGGGGGAAAACCACGAACAGCCGGCAAATGTAGGCCTACCATGGCTCATCGATGCTAGAGGTGAGGGAAGGCTATCCCGTATGTTACGAGCCAATCGAAGGGATACTGTGGAGCAACTCGCCCATAATTTGAATTCTGGTGAATCAAATTGGACCTTGAATGATTGGAAGATGATCGTCTGGTCCGATGAATCTCGTTTCTTGTTGCACTATTTGGACGGCCGGGTATGTGTGCGTCGTTTACCTGGGGAAATGTTGACACAAGGATGCACCGTGGGACGAAAACAGCCTGTGGAGGAAATGTAATGCTTTGGGCAATGTTCTGCTAGGAAACCCTGGATTCAATGATTCATGTGCAGGAAACTATGACTTCTACCACTTAACTAAACATCATTTCAGGCCAGGTACATCCCTTCATGGTATTCCCCTCTAGCAGTGCCTTCTTTCAGCAGGATAATGCACCATGCCACACTGCCCGGATTGTTCGAGAACGGTTGGTGGAACACGAGGAAGACTTCCAGGTATTGCCCTGGTCTCAAAATTTCCCAGACATCAATCCAATCGAGCATCTGTGGTTTGTGTTGGAACAGCATATCGATCTGCGGCGGCTCAACCACGTAACTTACAAGAGTCAAAGGATCTGCTGGTAACGTGTTGGTACCACAAGATACCTTTAGAAATCTTGTAGTGTCCATATCTCGCAAGGTAAGAGCTGGTTTGGCATCACCTGGAGGATCAACATCCTATTAGGCAGGTGGTCATAATGGTTTGGCTCTTCTGTGTAGATAATAAATATATAAAATAATACTGAAAATCAGTTATTATAACAAAGGAAAAAACACTGTAGACAGCTATCCAAGTGATAATTTACTACGAGTAATTCAGTTTAAAATAATGAAATATAAATTTATAATCGGAATGGAGTCGAAAAAATAATAATATACGCATATTTTTATACATACTACTCCGTACATACTATATTACACATCTTTTAAGAAAAGTGTTTTAAAATGCTACTTGAAAGGAGATAAAAATACACACATAAATACATATATGTAGAGGTATTTTTTATTGGCGAGGAGCAAATGCTGAAGTAAATTGGAAACAATAGGCATGCCTTTCCCGGAATTTTTTCCCCGAAAAATGTTGTTAAATAATTCGTTTTAAGAATAGCAGGAAAAAGAAAACAATTGGAAAAGAAATCCTATATGCGTTATCGAATTTTATTCCAGTCCAATATCAGACATTTTTTCAAAAATTGCTCACTGCCTGCACTAGTCAATGCGCCGCACCAAACATTTGAATCACAAACGGCTACTGGTATTGCCTAGAATTTTACCGTCCTGGCTTGGTACAGTCTTTGAAAGAATTATTCTAAACAGAGTGGATGATATTCTTGTTGACAAGTATATCATTCCACCTGAGCAGTTTGATTGTTTCCGTAATCATTCTGCAGTCATGAGAGTAGTTGAATGCATTTCGGTGGCTAAAAATAGAAGATAATCCGCCACAGCAGCTTATGTAGATATCATCACTGGCGGATCACCGCAAAAGCGCGAGCTTGGAGCTTAAAAAAACTAAAGAAAATTAGATTATTTTAACGCTTTGTTAATTGATAAAAAATATAAAATAATAATAAGAAGAAGAAATGCATTTTTTCCCATTCGTGCATTTTAGTTTAACATCCTTAAAAGAACATTATTTTAAATTTTAAGAGGGGTGGCTTCAAAATCAGGTTGCACTTGGGGCTTTCAAATGCTTAATACGTTGCTGGACATCGTAAAAGCATTTGATAGGGTCTATATCAAGGACTTGTCTTAAAACTTATGAAATAAACTTTTTGAACTCTCATCACTAAGATCACCCTCAGCTATCTTATCTGACAGGTCATTCCAAGTCAAGGTGCGAAATGATTTCTCATCGTGGAAACCTATATCAGCAGGAGTCCCTCAGGGTTTTCTACTCAGTCCATTTCCTCTTTAATATATATATATATTTCTAATTTACCAATAATGGATAGAATCCAAACTGATACATATGGTGATGGCACAGATTTTTTTTTCTTAATCCTTATCACCCCAAATTGCTTGCAGCAGAATACCAAATATGTTAGAAGCATTTGAGAATCGCTACATTAAATGGAGCATCAGGATCAACATCGGCAAGTGTATAGCTGCGCTCTGCCTCAAGAAATATTACATCACATATCTAATCTTGTGATCTTTGATAAACAGTAGTGTGGGAGGACTTGGCAAAGCATCCTGGTATCATGATCAACCAAAAGCTCAGTAGGGATGAACCCATATCCTGTGTTGTGTATAAGGCTGATGTAATATAGTTCAAATTATATTCACTTATCTGCAGATAATCTAATCTGCAAATCAGTAACAAGTTGGCTACCTATCCTATGATTCTAAAACATATAATTCTATCCGCTGCTCTAGTTTGGGGTCATTGCTCCCAAACCAATATCAAGAAGCGTCAGACTTTCCAGAGTTAAATCTTGAGGTAAACCATGAATTTGATCAACGTGAAAAATTGATTTTAAGGTCAACAGTTTTCAAACCATGATGAGGTTGTACCATGGTTTGTCCGAAACACGATTATTCACCGGTATCTTAATGTGTAGCTAATTCATGAATACATCAAAGCACAGACAATGAAGTTCTTAAAAAAAGCAAAAAATCACCGAAATCAACTTATCTCTAGTGCCATCAACTATGATACGTGTATTCGAAAAACGTATAATGTATGCAGGACTGTTCTAAATTAGCTTATTACTTTATCTGATTCTCATTGCAAAGGCTTCTGCTCTTTATTAGCTTATTTTTTTAATTAATGCCTTAGGTGATGTATGAGATGAAATACAGGTACTGGACAGAAAAACGGAAATGGTCCCATGTTATCTCAATAGAAAACCACATTCAGAGCTCAATAACTTCTTCAACATGATTTTTACTGAAACATACATATGTCTAAAGATAAAATAAAAATCTCGGTTTTAAACAACATTTGTTCAGTATTCAAAATGTTTTGAAAACTGGAACATTTAACATGCTACAAAAGATTGACCCCAGAATTTTATTAAAGCTTACATTCTCGTTTAGTAAATACACAGATTACTTGTAGAAATAGACTTTAACATATCGCGAACACGGCGCTTTTTCGATTTAGATTCTCGTCCGTTAACGTATCGCCGACACCCGAAACAACTCCAGATTCATGCCAGAGCGCGTTACCGTTACACCACGCATCAGACGAGGAAATCTTTCGGAATAAGACCTTATAAATCTTTCACTGAGATGTGGCGGATCTGGCGCCATCTATACTTCAAGAGAGGCAATTTCTCAATAGTTGCTATTGATTTAGATGTTAATGAGAAGGTCAATCACGCTCAAGCGTTTATTGTTAAAAATCCATCCGTAGTAAATACACATATTATCTGTAGAAACAGACTTCAACATTAGTTAATATTTCTGAAAAAACTTTATATGCCGACACTTACATCGCCGGCATTTTTGGATCCACTACATCTCAGTGAAAGATTTATCGTTATGAGATTCTCGTCCGATGCCTGGTGTAATAATAGCACGCTCTGGCACGAATCTAGAGGGTTCGATTCCTGCCGTGTCGGCGATAATTTTTTTCAGAAATATTAACTATTCTAACAGAGTACTCACTGTTAAGAGATCTGTATCATGTTTGACTGCCTCAGTACTGTACTAAGTCAACTCTGATCTCAACCTGTTTTAATGTCTTAATAAATTTTGCGGTCATTTTTTGAAGCCTGTTAAACATTCCAGCGTTCGTAACAGTTTGAACACTAAACAAATATTGTTTAAAATTGAGATTTGAATAGTTTTGATTAAGATCTTTATTTTATCTTTAGACATATTTTTCTTTAAAATCTTATTGAAGAAATTATTAAGTTCTGAATCTAATTTTCTATTATGATAACATGGATATAAATGTAGGTAAGGACACCAACCCTGTATAATGGCTTGTTAATAATGATCTCTGGTAATCATTATGATAATAATCAATAGACTAACCAGATGGTAGTCTCCCATCAAGGTCATCCAGAGTGTTCTCTTACGTGTATAGAGTATGGTTCTTCCACATACGGAACCGTAGCTAAACATTCAATGCCGCTGATGGTTGCTGTTTCAATCCAAACTGTGTTTCCTTTCTTGCCGAGGGCAGCGTTGTGATTAAAGGAGATAAACATCGACGCTGACACAGTTGCGACTAAAATTTAGGAACTCGTTTCATTAAGTGCTCGCTCATTAATTTTTTTTACCATCTATTTTTCTTGAACTTCTTTACGAATTTATTTACTTCAACCTGCAAATATTTGAGTCTTCTCCATGGATTTGTTTACATCCTATAATAGAGTAGTCTTCTTGTGTAATCGCTCCTCCTAAATGCATCATTCTCCATCATCAAGAAAATACTTGTGTTGCTGAAGTTGAGAAACGGATTCATGAGTACGTCATTTCCATTTTTTCCCCTTTCGCTTCAGGCAATTTTCATTGATGTTTCCATTGCAAAGTTTAATGTTGTCGCTCTCCTTAAGATGCCGATTTAGAGCAGCGAAAACACATCGGCGCTTTGAATGTAATCTAGATGGAAGGATGCTTTAGTGGCGTAAGAAAACATTGCAATCAATAACTCAAAGATAAAGCATAAGCATTGAGTTGCTGTCCAAAATGCATCTCCTCTTAATTCATCAGCTTCGATGTCAGAGCGAAGAATGGTCTTTAGTGAATGGTGTTTATTTCATTAGTCAACAGTCTTATTCCTAAATGGAACTTCTTGAATTAGCACTATGCATCAGTGTGCTGAATTGGCTAGACTTATTTTTAGTTCAGAAATACTTAATGCAATTAAATGTAGTCAAGTATTTAATATAGTCAAAAGTTTAATCAAAAGATACATATATCTATATTTGAAGTCTTCTGTTTCAAATCGTCTGTGATAGACCAAAAATTTAAAGAATTAAGGCATTGTGTGTATATATATACACACTGCTCTACCAAAATATTAGAAAATTTCAATGTTTTTTAATGTTGTTATGTCAATGGGAATCGAATTTCTAAGCTCTGTAACTTCTACAATATGCATTTAATGGGGAAAATGTAACTGAAGACAAACTAAAGACGAAAATCAAATCTAATTAAATAATTATATTTCCATTCTCTAGTATGAATATTTAACAATTAATTATAGTACATACTCTAGTACATATGTTAAAGTATTGTTAAAAAATGAGAAGGAAAATAGAGATTCTATATTGGAAGAATGGTATCAATATCATTCTTTCAGAGTTTAAACAGTTATAGAAGCTAGAATATTTCACAACGGTAATGCGCCATAAGAATTTACTTCAGCAATTAAAACTTAAAAAATAAGCATTGTATCAAACCAGGGCAGGATTCAGAGAAGGGAGAGCCAAGGGTCAAACCATTTGTCACCTGACTTTGAAAATGCTAGTAAGGGTAATCTAAGCAAAACGTTATACTACTTGTGCATATTTCATGCATTTTATAGGAAATTTCTAAAGTCCTCTAAAATGGAGAGTGTAAATGCTATTCCGGAATTGATATCAGTCTCTTACCCCCTCCCTAATTTTACATTTTTTCGGCTAGATTGTGTCACTTGCCCTCCTCCTTTAGTTTATCCTAGATCCCGGCTGTTTCATATTATTTATTAAAATAAAAACATATTTTAAAATTTTGCGTACTGCTTAACATAAATATTAAACATTTATGAATGATTTTGTTTTATAAAGCAATATAATTAATTGTTAAATATTCTAGCTTCCATAAATTTTTGAATACTGAACGAATATTTTTGGAATCGAGATTTAAATAGATAAAGAGATTTGATTATGTTCTTTATATTCAGTCACATTTTTTCATTAAATGCATATTTAACAAATCAAGACTTCGAAGTTAGAGTCCCATTAATATAACATGGATATTCTCTTAATATTTTGATAGGGCAGTGCATATTAAAATAACTAGAGTTTCTAACAATATTTTAGCCTTTTTTTTAGAGTTTGACTTTGATTTTGATATTCGAGTTATGATTGTATTCATAAAATTATGAACTCTTAATTTGTTTTAGAGATAAAGACAAATTTCAATTTCATATTTAAGAATGGTGTAAAAAATGATTACACAAACAAGAAAACGGTTGAGAGTCACTGAATTAGGTAAATTTCGAATGAATAATTAATAAATAATTAGGCATTAAACGTAATTGCACTATTTATGAATAATCTTGCTTCGAAAGATAAGGATTGGGTTGGGTACCTCTGATCAGAACTTTTTTTGCACGCAATGGGCAGTAGTCCTTGTGACCCAGCCATGATCTGGCTGGGTCACAAGGACCTCGAATGCTCAGAGAAGGTTAGGGACCCACTTGATAGCTATTAGGAGACAGATATGGGGCCACGGCTTAATGTCACGTGGCCCCTTGTGCAAGAGAGCCATACCCTGTGCACATTAACGAACACGATGGATGGCCTTGATGGGAGGCTACCACCTGTCTCCCAACAACTATTCTAGTGAGTCACCTCCGCCTAACTTTCTCTGAGCTTTCGGTGTCCTTATGACTTGGTCATTTAGCCCATTGTATGCAAAAAAAGTGTCGCTCAGAGGTAAAAAAACTCAACCCGCACAGGAGACCACGTTTTACGTCCCATCCGACGGACGGCGGCCTTTCCTAGCACATCGGTGTCCCCTACTAATCGAGCACACAGCAGGGAGTAAAAGCTGGCCTAGGCGGGACTGAACCTGGGAAGTGCAGATTATGAACCTAGAACGCTACCAACTGAGCCACCTCCAACCGATCGAAATAAAAGAAATGCGAGCAAACCTGGATTTAGAAAGTAATTTGGAGGGGGCGTGGCAAGTGGCTAGATGGAGCAGGAGGAACTAGATGCCCACCTGATATTTCTTTCACCAATTTAGTAATCTTCATTTTTTTTTTTGAAATTTTTGCAAAGCTTGTGCAATGCATAGGTTTAATATTTTTCCGCCTCCTTTCGGGTTATTAACATTCTCAAGGAGGAAGAGGGTCAACTCCCTCCCCGTGATCTAGCTTTGAATGTAAGGAATGGGAACAGAAAGTTAATGCAATCAGCAACAATGATTCAAAACTACCGATTTGTCGAAATATAATGCGAGCTTTTTCTACTATTTTTGTTGTATTTGCCCATTTTTCAATTTTAGAATCTACCACTTTCTGAGAAATAATTTTTTCTCCACCCATTGTGTTGATGTCCAGATAAACTAACAGCTGTCCAATGATCCATTGGACAGCTATATTTCTTCTCTTTCCCAACTCTGATGAGCCCTTTCGGCCTTTGTAATTTTCCCTTTATCCCATTGTGTGCATAAAACTGCATCTTAGAATTAAACATCCAACCTTACGGTGCTTATCTCTCAATCTCGGCATGCATCTTCCTTCACAAGAAATATTAACTACTAGAAATCAATACATGGTTTCGTCCCTTCTTGATTGCAACACAATTTGACTTTGAACTCGACACCGGATCTAAAAATTCCTCTTATTTCTACGTTCTATTTCCTGGAATAGTGGGGCGGGGGTGGCTCAGTTGGTAGCGCGCCAGGCTCGTAATCTGTAGTTCCCAGGTTCGAGTCCCAGCTGGGTCAGCGTTGAGAGTTATCTCCGCAAAAATTCCCCGTCTGGCCACGGTCAGTAGGGGACACCGATGGGCTTGGAAAGGCCGCCGTCCGTAGGATGGACGTTAAGCCGTGGCCCCGTGTGCGGGAGAGCCATACCCTGTGCACGTTAAAGAACACGCTGGATGGCCTTGACGGGAGGCTACCATCTGTCTCCCAACAGCTGTTCCAGTGAGTCCCTTCCCCCAACCTTCTCTGAGGCTTCGGGGTTCATGTGACCTGGCCATTTAGCCCATGGTGTGCAAAAAAGTGCCGCTCAGAGGTAAAACAACCCCACCCAACCTGGAATAGTTCAATTCATAAGAATTTCAAAATATTTATAACGATAAAACGTAACAAATAAAGGGAGAAAAAATATTTCGTTATTTTTCACTGTTTTTTATGTTTTGATACATTTCCATTTTTCCTTTATAAGATTACTTAGAAACTTCTATGCAACAGACAGTACAATTTACTTTTATGATCAACGAACAAAGCCCTTCACTGGCATATTCCAAAAGAATATGAGAAGCACCTGTCTTAGCCACCTTCGTCGTAATTGGCGCTCATAGAAAGTCCTTTGTGATAGCCGGATAAGAGCTGCAGTGGAAAATAAAGGATGTCTCTTTTCATATAGAAGGAAAACTGGGCAATTACAATAGGACGAAAATCCCGGCATATTATAATTCCATGCGGAACGGCTTAGACATTTAGAAAAGGAACTATGTAGGTGGGATAATTTGAGTATGCGATAGAGAATTGAGAGAAAGGACCATTAATTTGTTGATAATAGTAGAAAATTTCGATTTTGATCTTCCCACCAAACCACTGACTTCCCCCCCCCCCTGAAATATTTTCATTATGTATGTTTGCAAATCCGTTAACAATAAATCTCACCTTGTCATGTACTGAGAAAAATAAAGCAGAATTCTCATGTTTCAATCGAGTAGTGACGACGCGTATCTTGTACTTCTCTGCAGTTCCTTTAAGAAGGGACAGCGCAAAGTTGAATAGGTGATGTTTTCAATTTTCCTGCTTATATTTATTTATTATATTATTTTTTACTCTATTTGAAATCTGTTTGAGAGAAAACTCATTAATTATTTTGCACGAGCTCTTCTGCAAGGAAGCATTGATAAAAATAGTTCAGTGTCATCAAACGACTCAACAAATGATTTGTTGAAAATTTATTTTGGTGAAACCGAAAAATTGTCGGCGAAAGAAAATAAAATTTCAATTTCATGAAATGAATTTGAGAGAGTAAACAGAAAAGGAAAATATTTCTCGCTATTGAAAAAATCAAGACAAATCATATCAAAAAATTATTCTAGCACTATTCATATATTTACAGGGAGAGTTTTTTTTTATGAGAGTGGATTCTCTCTGACAAAAGAAATAATTTGGATTCAAATTCATTAGAACACATTTTGGTTATAATAATTAATAAAAATGTAGAATAACAGTGATTGCGTTATAATATCAATATTTTTAAACGAATTTCGCATTTTTTTAATTTTCGTCAATTATGCTTTAAAATGTACTATTTCTAAAGGGAATTTCACTTTTTTTTTTTATTTCCTGGCGTCATTTTGGCAACTTGTTTTAAAAATATTAATCTATGCACAAAAATCGTTATAATACTAAAAATTATGATTGCATACTTATCTTCACAATTTTTTTTAAAAAGCTCCACTTTATTTTGAACAGTTCCTAGAAATTTCGCGTAATTTCTTCAGTCAGGAACGTATCCAGGGGTGGGTGAATGGTTCGCCCCCCCCCTTCCGAAAATCCTGCCATCTTATGCGAAATCTCAAACTTCTCATCTGATTTGAAATCCAAAAACAGGGCTTTTTGCATAATTTTTTATTTTAGCCTCGTATTTTATGCCCGAAATTAAAAGTAGATATAAAGAAAATAACTGTAAAATTGTATTACATATATCATAGAATATCATATTAACCTTTCCTGTCCAATGGAATATTTTAGTAATTAGGCAACTCTAATCAAGTCTTATTCTCCAACTCACCCCTCCCCAAACTAAATTTTCGGAACTCCTTCGAAACGAAATCATGGTACGTGCCTGGCTTATGTAGTTTCGATTGTATGGCTTTAATATATTATTAACGGTGTCATCCTATTTATTCATAATTGGATATATAATTTTTTATCCTAATTGCAATTTTTATTTCATTATTATTTTTAAACCATAATTTTTAAGAATCAATAGTAGACAAAATAACCGCAAAAAGTATTTTACATATATGTATTTATTTCTTTTTTGATAATTGCTATTAATATTGATAATTCCAATTTTCAATTTTTATTTGTTTTTTGATAATTGCTATTAATATTGATAATTCCAATTTTCAATTTTTATTTGTTTTTTGACAAGCGGATTTATTTTTCAAGAGAATATTTTTCAATCAAAACTAAAAGATGGGAAACTATGTTAGGTGGATATGCTCATTTCTTTAACGTAATAAAGAGGTTCCATAAATGTTTAAATGCATGAATCTTGCATGTGTTAGAAAAGCCAATCAAAAACGACTTTTATATTTTATAGCAATAAAAATAAAAAAATAGCTCTTTAGAAAATAAAGATATTTCTCACCTCCATACATATTAAAAATAAATACATATTATATTGCGAAGCCA
The DNA here is from genome assembly GCA_038380435.1 of Ryuthela nishihirai. Classification (NCBI taxonomy): domain Eukaryota; kingdom Metazoa; phylum Arthropoda; class Arachnida; order Araneae; family Heptathelidae; genus Ryuthela; species Ryuthela nishihirai. The sequence goes on along the minus strand of JAWZYU010000018.1, from coordinate 37,625,116 downwards.
AATTTAGTTTCTTATTCAAATTTCATTCGTAGGAGATTGGAAACATCAAAATACAACATTAAGTTCTGGAGCCTTTTAGTTTTGATTCAAAAGTATTATATTTAATAATATATAATATTCAGACTTCAAAATAGATAATCACATTTGACTAATGTAGGATGAAATTTTTACATTGACCTCTGCGAACCTTATATGTCACTGTGATCTTTTTTTTCAAGAACTGTAACAAGTTTCAGCATTACGAAAACCCTGGTAGACACATGTTCTCTAGCTATGGTTCTTAGGCCGGGGAAATAGGCTCTTAATTAAGGTCTCCTTCCATCTCAAACTTCTAATTATTTTTTAAAATACGCATCACAAGACTAGAGCTTTGGCAACTGCATTTCACAAAAGTCTCATTATCTCGTATTCTAGAGCTTTGCACAAATTCTCATAAATTGGGACATTCTGAAGTAAACTAGTGTCGGCAGATTAGTAACGAGACTGTGGGAAGTGTTTGCATGCTTAGTTACCAATTCATTACTAAAAAGCCTCTGCATCGTCACTAAACAGTGACCAATGATTTGTTATCTTTTTTATCTCTGAGCGGCCCTTTTCTGCATAAACAGCCAAGTCACAAGGATCCCAAGTGTTCAGAGATGATTGGGGAAGATGGCCCACTGTATAGTTGTTAGGCGACAGATGGACTTCCCGTCAAAGTCATTCAATGTGTTCTTTAACGTGCACAGGTTAAGGCTCTCTTGCAGAAGGAGACACGGCTTTGTGTCCCATCCGACTAAGAGCGACCTTTCTAATCCCATCGGTGTCTCCTTTCTGACCGATGATGAATTGTTCAATGAAAACGAAAAAACAACCTTTAATTAAAATATGCAAGTACTGGACAGGAAAATGGAAATATTTTCATGTTATCTCAATAGAAAATCATATTCGCAGCGCAATAACTCTTCAACATGATTTTTAATGAAAAATATGGTCTAAAGATAAATTAAGGATTCTATCAAATCTAAATCTAGATTTTAAACAATATTTGTTTAGTATTCAAAGAGTTATGAGCCGGGATATTTAACAGGCTACAAAAGAAATTGACCCTAAAATTTAATTACAACATTAAAACAAGTTAGGAGATCAGAGTTGACGTTAGTAGAGTATTGAAAGAGTCAACTATGGTATCTTCTGTTTCAATTAAAGTTTGGGGTCAATTTTGTTTTACAGCTTGTTAAATATTCCAGCCTTCATAACTCTTTGAATACAAAAAGAAATTCATTTAAAATCGAGATTTAGATAGATTTGATTCAGATATTTAAATTATAGTTAAACAAATTTTTCTTTAAAAATCATAGTGGAGACGAAATTGAGCTCTGAACTTGATTTTTATTAAGATAACATGGAACTGTTTTCATATTTATGTCCGGTATCTGTAAGTAATCCATTTCTTTACTTACAGACTAGACGCTAAAAACAGGGAACTAGGTTTCCATTTTCAACTGGAGGAGACCTTAAGGGAATAGAAACAATTCTGCATTTGAACTTTTTTTTAAAGAAACGACTGATATTAGATATGTATTATGGGACTGCGTAGGAATAGACATCGGAAAACGATTAGAAATCGTATAAATTATCTGGGGATTTTAAGAAAGTTAAAAGGAAATATCCACAATAGATCAGAAAACAAAAGCAGTTATGCAAACATTTGATTTAATTAGCTTTTCTAATACGATTTCTTTCTGCAGAACTATTTTACTGGAAACATTTTCTCTAAAGCAATGTAAATGCTCTGATTGCATTTAAAATAATACAGTCTTGGAAACTAAAGCTTTGATTTTGTCATTAGTAAAATATGAACCAAATTCCGTTTTATATTGTTCGGTACTAGAAGAAATTTCATGTGATCACTTCGGAAAACAACAAAATATTTTCGATCCAGTTGCAGTCCAGAGATAAAAGAGCAAACCTCACAGAGGAAAAGAAAACGAAGCCCTTTGAATGCACGAGAAATATACTGCGTAGACAAAAATTAGAAGAGTTTCGATACTGTGTTCGCTAAAAAGTCAAATCCAGCCAAAAAAGTTTTTGAACAATTTGAATTTTTAGCATATGCTACTCTGTATTTTGAAGGCTGAATTGTTTCCAATATTATATGGCAATTACATGGTTTGGAATAAATTTAATTGATAAAAATATGGTGTTGTTAATAGATTGAAAAGCAGCCTTATTGGACTTACAAAATGATATTTAAAGTAATAATAATTATAAGTTCATATGAGATATTTTTAAAACATAAACTAAATCTGTTATGAAATTTAATCATGTTATTCTTCAATGGTTGTCTAGTCACTGTGGAATGGCAGACAATGAGAATGAAGAAAAAATAACTAAGGAACCAATTATTTTACAAGTATCTACACTTTACCTTCATTTCTCATATGTCTTAAAAGGAAAACTAAAGAAAAATAAATTCAAGAAATTAATACATATTTCAAATTTCATGTTCCAATTAATAGTAACTTTAGATGTTATCTTAATGAAAATACTTCATTTTTTTAACCAATTTAATTTCAATAGACAAGATATTAGTAAAATCATAAGGTTGGGTGTATTACTGCAGCACTAAATAACTACATTTTCAAAATCAAGAAAATCCAGTCCGATCTGTGTAACATCTGTAAAGTTAAAGAGACTGTTTCCCATGTGTTGCTAAATTGTGAAAAGTATGATGAAGCCCAAAAACATTATTTTGAAGCACTTCAAGTACAAATACAATCTAATTGAATTTACACTACAAAATATTTTGAATCCCGATAATTCTTCTAAATTGGTTATCTACCAACTTTTAATCGATTCCTTCGACAATCAATGCTAAATAATAGAGTATAAACTTGGATTTCGATTTCAATTTTAGGTCTAAGGATTCTAAATTTCTCATTCAGCCAAAGAATATTCTCTAAATTTCTTCCTTGGTATAACTGTGTCCAGTTAGAGGTCCTGTATAGTTAGATACTTAAAGGCTGGCCATCTCGGTGATTCACTGCCATTGGTTGATCGAGTCACGTGGTTTATGGGCACCATGTTTTGTCGTACCGTGAGACGAAACCCTATGAGTTAGTGTATGTACCAAGTTAAAACTTCTCAGTTCTTATAGTTTTATATATTTCTACCACTTTTTTGTCTATAAAAGCTTCCATATTTTATCAATGCCTCACTGTGCTGCATTTTGGTGTAAAAATTTCATTCAAAGAAATCCATTAATGAATATTTTTTTCAGAGAAACTCCATCAGAAGGCAGCAAACGGCTGCAAAAGTGAAATGAGCTAACTGAAAACCAACAAAATATTTCTTTAAAGGTTCGTTTCAAAAACCAGTTAATGCTTCCACTGTATCTTCTGTCTATGCCAATATTTGTTCGTCTGTCTGTCCGTCTATCTGTTAACTGATGTCTGTCCATCTGCTGACCGTCTATTATAGGCAATCAATTTTTTCCTTTTAGAGGTAAATAAAAAATTCTTTTTAGGTTGAATAGGTATCGAATAAATATAGCGATCAGCAATTTTGAAACTTCCAATGGCTTCAATAGCGCTCTCTAGAGATGGGAAAAAATGGAAAATGCTAAAATTTCAAACGAATATTAAAAATAAACTATTTACACTGGAAATCTGAAATTTTGGTAGTATAGTATTATGGTCAGAAGGTTTACAATGGCTACAAGGCTTTGCCCGTCTTAACCAAAAGGGGGTGCGAAAATGAAACTTTTTTATTTTAAGAGACAAACGAAACAATATATATGTACTTTTTTTGTTTTACAGGCACTAACAAAATATTAATAATTTAAACAATATTTGATAATCTCAGCGTTACTTGTAGACGCTTAAACGTCTATAAATCAATATTTTTTTGTGAGAAAAGCCGGCGTTAGTTCAATAGGTTAGAATACTCTGGCGTGTTTCTGATGAGATGCGGGTTGGAATCCCGTATGTCGGCGAAATTTTGTTTTACAAAAATATTAATATTTACATTTTTCTAATCCCCATCAGTGGAATTTCCAGTGTTAGAGAGTGCTAAAGGCGGTAAATAAAGACTCGAAAGGTAACCTCTAGCGGCGGAAAAAGCTGAAAAATACCAAATTTTAAATAGATATTGCAAACGATCTATTTTTGCTAGAAACTTAAATTTTTGGTCATAAACTGTAATGATGAAGTGGTTTATCCTAATAGTAATGATTTGTCCTGTTTGGTAAAATGCAACTTTTCTGCTTCAATCTCTTGAATGAAAAACATTTTTTGTGTTTTACAGGTACTAATAAAGTATTAATATTTTATTTTCTGATTTTTACAGTAGCTTGAATTTCCACTGTCAGAGGGTACTGAAAATGTAAAATAACTAGAAGAACGCAAATCGCCTCTGGTGCATATGGGAATCTCATTTTCAAAGAGAATGAGGTTCTTCCTTTGCCTACTTATTCACTCCTTAAAGTTTTAATTATGCATGTTCGTGTTGTTTATCTGCTGAGGTCCCACCATCCTCATGGACCTTCTACTATGGCGTATAAATTGACAGGCTTCTGTCAGACCACTATACAAGCAGCTGCTTGAGGGGTTATATACTTATTTTTAATGTATGATGAGAGAAAATGCACATAGCAGTATTATATTAGTAATTATAAAACATAAAAAGTATTTGTCTTTTAGTTCTTAAATTTAAAAAGTTGCTTTTCTCTCGCTCCTCAGAAAATAGTGGGCAGATCATTGCTGCCAGTGGAATTTTTACTATAAACAGAGATCTACACGCCGAAATTTCTACCATAAACAGATCACTTGAAACATTTGTTAAAAGTTTTGCAGTTTCGATATTTAGTGATTTCTAATGATACAAATTAAAACTACCTTTGAAAATGCGAATTACATTTCATTAGTAACCAACTAAAAAAAAGATTTCCAATTATCTCTTAAAACCGTTCCGTTTCTTATCTGCCTTGGGCTTAAGGTCAACTCATTGTTGTCAATGGAATTTTCAAGATTGTCACATTACACGAACAAAATTTCAAATTTCTAGTATAACTACATTGTTTGCAATATTCGTTTTAAATTTTGGGATTTTTCGGGTTTTTTTCACCGTTAGACGGCGCAGTTTTAGCTTTTGGGAAATTCGCAAAATTCAAATTGTAATATTTCATCATTACCTACCCAAAATGAATTTTGATTTTATCTCTAAAAACATACACTTTCCTTTTAAAACAGAAAAAAGTTGCATTCACCTCCACCCCCTGGGTCTAAAGGGTGATTGTTGCCAATGGTAACTTCGTAACCTTCACATTTCGACACTAAAATTTCAAACTTTTAACATAACTACATCGTTTGAAATATTCGTTTGATATTCTGGAATTTTCAAATTTTTCCACCTTTAGAGGGCGTAGTTATAACTTTTGGGAGATTCGAAAAATGCAAATCGTAATACATCATTAATACCTATCTAACACAAAAAGAATTTTTTATTTATCTGTAAAAACAAAAAAGTTCGATATCTACACAAGGACAGACAACAAAGCGAAATTATATCTTTTTATATAAAAAAAAAAGCCCTAAAGTTTACTTTTCCTTTTTAGCCGTTTTCTAAAGTGCTTCCAATCATGAGACTGAAATATGTATGAAATATTACCTACCCCTTTCTGGATTCCATATGTATCGGTGCAATACCATTCAGCTATGCACGCGAAACAATCCGAGAGACGACAAAACATGGCGTCCAATTTTGAGATGGCCAACCTCTCTACCTATATAGGGCCTCTATGTCCAGTGGCGCACTCAAGATTTAATCTTGGGGAGGGGGGCCGAGGAGCACGCTGGGCCGGCTCGGGCAAACGAAGTAGCCCTCGGTACCCCCGATTCGTTCGCCTTGTGTTCACAGCGGCCATAATTCCCGAGAGTTATAGGGTATTCCCACCTTATGTGACTGCTAATTCATAAGTAGTATAGAAAGAGAAGACACGACACAACAAAAATATAAAAAAAAAATTTAATCAGGAAAAGAGTTTTGGAAAATTTTCTAGTGTTTTTGTTTTTCCTTTTTCTTTGGGGGGTGGCAGGTCCCCTCCCCCCTCTGGGTGCGCCACTGACTGTGTCATATATATCAAAATTTTCATTTTCTTCCTTGACATATCTTTGTGATACACATATATATAAGATTCTTTTTACATTGTGTATTCTTCTAAGTAAATATATATATGTATGTTATTATTGCATTAACATATTCTAAGTATTTCAGTTATCAATTGCTTTGGGGTAGAAATGTACAACTAAACACCCCCAGAGGCATGTAACCAAATCCGATGTTCCGTTACATCGGATTTGGCTTTTATTATTGTGATTAAGAATACACGTTAAGAATATACATTATGTCTATCTAATCTTGAATTTCAAAAATATTGTATAAGTATTTAAGAAAATCTAAATATTTAACAGCAGAAAATACAAAACTAAGAAATTTATGCGAAATCCGCGAATATTGAAAAAATTTTCTTGAGTATTAAGGGAAAATGTTTTGATCCGAATAAGATATGAACCCACGATATCAACAAAAAATATAACTTGTTACTGATATTTGAGTGAAATGTACACTGTCCTGGAATTGTCAACAGGTCATGACTTTGTGAATTCCAGTTAAATCACACACCTTCCCTTTTAAAAAAGTATCGGAAGGTAATAGGTTACTTAAAAGAATATTTTTAGTAAAGATTAGAATATTTGAGTTTAAAATACTCCAGTCCTTCTCTATGGCGTATAAACTGACAGTCTCCTTCCAGACCTCTTGTAGCAAGCAGCTGCTTGAGCGAATCAGGGTGAATGAAAGAAGGGTGCTACCACTCCGCGAACAAGCGTTTCTTGACGGTCATTAACTAGGCTTTTTGACGTCACAGTATGGAGAAGCGGGAGAGACGACAGTAAACAAAGCTTGTAAAAAGCATACCGTAATATAGATTTCTGTTAGCAGAAAAAGCGTAAAAGTTCAATTTCGTTTTTTTTAACTATTTGAGGTCTGTCTAACTATTAGAGAAATATTTATTCTTATAGCAGCCACTTAGATACAATTCCGTGCCAACTTCAATAGTAACTGAGATCCAGAACTCTGGAACGACTTAAATAATCATTTTTTGAAAAAGTGTGACTGAAGACAATTTAAAGATCTGAAATCTTTTTCAGCCTAGATTTTTAACAATATTCGTTCTCATTTAGAATTAAGAAAATTGGAATAACTAGCAGTAATATTCCAATTTAAGCAATTGCTCTCAAAAGTTCATAAAAACAAGTTAAAACTAAAGTAACAATTGTTATACTAAACATTACTAATTACGCTTAAGAGTGTTTCAGCAGTTCACGTGAAAATTAAGTTCATTTTCGTTAATTCTTATTAGCAAAACTAAATTAACCTAACAATATTCGTTCTCAATTTAGAGTTAAGGAAATTGGAATAACTAGCAGCAATAATTCCAATTTAAGCAATTGCTCTCAAAAGTTAATAAAAACAAGTTAAAAAAAGTAACAACTGTTATACTAAACATTACTAATTACGTCTAAGAGTGTTTCAGCAGTTCACGTGAAAATCAGGTTAATTTTCCCTAATTCTGAATGATATTTTGCAGAGAGAGTTAACTTGCTAAGCGTTCGCCTTCCATAACTCACATTTCCATAATTCTTGAAATATTGAAAGCATATTATTGGAAATCGAGATTGAAATAGATCCTAAAATTAGTTTCAGTTAAAAATTTTCACATGAGTAGTATTTAAAGAGTTGATAAGTCTTATATCTACGTTACTATTAACATAATCTGGAAGTGTACCTAATAATATCACCCTTTGAATATATGTTGATATTGCGGATACCATAATTGCATTATTTGTAATTTATATTCAATTACTATAAATTTTTTATTAGATGATTCTGAGAAATTATTCTGATCTTGAGCTTAAAATTAAATTCGATCGAATTAAAACATCAGATCTTTATTTCAACTTATCTTTTTATTAACTATGTTAATAGTATAACAAAAATAATAAATATATCATTTTTCACCGCCATGAGTAGTGGTTTAAATTTTGTTCCTTCCAAAAAACATTTAATGTAACCTGGCGTAAATACAGTTATCAATTTACTAAGAAAATGTTTCCTGGAATTATCCAACGAAAAGTCTGCTTTTTTCCCCTTGTTTTGATTAATTCTGAATATTTTATTCTGTTGTATCAGTGTTTATTTATGTTTATTACATTGCTTTTGCTTTAATATTAATCTTGTTTGCAATGCAAAGATGTATCCTTCTGGTTTATTTAATTTTTAATAGCAATTTGAAACTGCTGCTGTAATTTTCTAGCGTAGACTATGACACATTGACATAAGTGTTTTTTCTCATGAATCAGTGGCCAAGGTATTTAAATTATCAATTATCTGAGATAATGCTTCATTTTTAATGGGTACAGTGTCGTAGTTTTCGGAGCGATCGGTTTCTTATTCCAACAATCATTTCGTTGTTTACCCGAAATAACAATCGATTGATCGGAGTAGAATCGGTCATGGTAACAAGACATAATTTTTTATCTGACAGGTTTGTTTTTTTTAATCTGGAATGACATTGTCATTTAGTTTAAATTTAATAAATAGTCCTAATAGTTCGCTTCATAAATCTTACATGCGATCTATATTAACAAGCATCTGAAAAATGTTTACTACATATGTGTGCATCGAATTTATCTTCACTCCGAAACTGCATCACCCACTCCATAAGAATTTTTGTTTCTGAGGGGAATGTATATGAAACATTACTTTTCTTATTCTTCAGAGGATTACTCATGTAGTTTGTTACTGCACAGTTCGGCATGATAAAAGAATCTGCCTGAAAAACTTCACAGAGTGGGAGATTTACCAAGAGGAGAACAAAGAAAGACACGAAGAACAGGCGATTATATAAATACTTTAGCTGTGCTCTCCCCATTATGACGTCATGGAGCACGCCTGCTTAGCGACACTCGAATGACCTTGGTAAAACATCGTCTTTTGGCGCCATCTTATACATAATCATCTTGGAGGGAATGTTATTTAATTATTTTGATATACGGAAATGATATACGGAGACATATTTGGTTAGTTTGTTTTTTATCTCTGAAAAGTACTTTTTGAATATATTTGGAGAAATGGCAAGATCACAAGGACCCCAAGGGCTCAGAGAAAGTTGGGGAAGAGGATCCAATAGACAGTTGTTAGGAGACAGACGGAATCAAGGCCATCCAGCACGTTCCTTGTCGTGCGTAGGATATGACTCTCCTGACCACGTGGGACGATTACTATACGCCACATAGGGAGCACGGCGCGCTTTAAACGTTCATCGGTATCCCCTTTCGGACCGAATGCAGGGTTGGGTTTAGTGAAGATAAATCTGAAAACTGGCACAGGTGGACTCGAACCTGGGAATTTTTGATTACGAACCTGGAGGGTTACCAACTGAGACAACCCCGCCCCTTGGAACAGGTATTAACGTCCGGTGGGAAATGCAAAGCATTACTATCCAAACAGAAATTGATGCTGGTCTATAAATTCACAGTTGTAGTGGAACAATGACTATGTGTAGTTGCTTTACCCACATTCTTTATTTTTTTATGGCTCCGTATATCATTGAAACAATTGTGCATTGTTAGCAAAACAATGCCCCTTTGGTTTCCTTGCCAAGAGTGTTTCGCAAAAATGCCCTCAGCTGTGCTTCATGTTTAAATTCCGTAGCTTCCATAACGTTAGCTTCTTATCGTCGCTTTCAGATCATTGTGCTCAATCATGTCTTCTTAATTGTTCTGTTCAAACCAATTTCTCCAGCTTCTTTCTTGTTACGACAGCATGTCAAACTTCGTTTGATCAAAGTGCTGCTACTGTCACATTTTATTCCATTCGCATTTGTGGCTAGCGCAGATTCCAGATCACGAAAAGAAAGCTTTTAAAACCTTCTCCGGAAATAACGAGTAAAGTTATGAGATGAATATGGTTATCATGTTTTGTAAGGGATAACACGCGTAAATAAATGAGTGAAAATCTCTTTCAAGTCCTAACGGGTGTGATCGCTAGTTCAGATTATTGCAGCAATACAAAATTTTCTAAACATGGGTTGAAATTTTATTCAGATCCGGTATAAGATTGGGAACAACAGTGGCATTACCAGAGGCACGAGGCTTGGGTTGATTTACCACTGAGTGGGACGTTTGTGAGTGAGCTAAATGGCCATGTCACATGAACCCCGAGGGCTTAGAGAAAGTTGGGGAAGGGACCCACTGGGCAGCTGTTAAGAGACGGATAGTAGCCTCCTGTCAAGGTCATCTACTTTGACGGGATCGATTTAAAAAGATCTTCAACGTGCACAGAGTATGGCATTCCCACAAATGGCGCCATATCTGTGTCCCCTTTCTGACCAAGGGCTTGGTGGAGGAAAAAATCAACGCTGACACAATTGGGACTCGAACCTGGGAAGGTTCGAGTCCCAACTGTTAGCGATGATTTTTTTAGATTACTGCAGCAATACAAAATAATTTTCTGTGTCAATTTTTGAAAATGTTTTTTCTGTGTCAGCGCCATTCTCGAATTCTGTAGTTGCTAATGATTTAGATGTTATTTCTACAGGTAATCTGTGAATTTACTATACATGGATTTTTAATAATAGACGCTTAAACGTGATTGACCTTCTCATTGACATCTAAATCATTAGCAACTACAGATTACGAGAATGGCGTGCTACACACCGAGCTAAATCCCGCTCCCACAGCCACCATGCTGTAACCGTGTTCCATGCTATTGCGAAACTGTCCAATTTGCGTATATTTTCCTACGTAATTTTTGTCTTTTATTATACACGCAGCGGTCATTTCGTTAGGTACAATTCCATCTTATGCCAATAATAACTCAGATACAGAATTCAGTAGATTCTTAAATAAGGGTTTTTTTAATGGAAAAGCATGAATGAAGAAAATTTAAATATCTCACTCAAATCTGTTTCACTCTCTCGATATTCAAGAATTTTCGTTTGGTAGCCGTCCCGTGGCCGAGTGGTTAGCGCGCTTGGCTACTGATCTAAGGGACCTGGGTTCGAGCCCCGGGTAAAGGCATGGATGTTTGTGTCGTTTTTCTGCTGAGGTCTTGCCACCCTCACAGACCTTCTACTATGGCATATAAACTGACAGGCTCCTGTCAGACCTCTGTGGCAAGCAGCTGCTTGAGGGGGTATTTATTTATTATTTTTAAATTTAGAAAGTTATAGAAATTGAAATATTAACAGCAAAAATGGATGTTAAAATATTACTCTGAAAAGTTAATAAAAACAAATTTAAACGGAAGCAATAACTGTCATACTGAACTTCATTAACACGCAAATGAATATTTTTAGCAGTTTGCGTAAAAATTATGTTAATTTCATCAGTTTGAACGATTATTTGCAGAACGAGCTAAGTTGGTAAATGTTTCTCTTCCACATATTTTTAAATACTGGAGCATATTGTTGGAACACGAGATTTAAATAGATTTGATTGAAATATTTAAATATTTTTAGTCACATCTTTTCATTAAAAAAGCTTATTTAAGAAGCCACTGAGTTTAGTATTTGAGTTATTATTGACGTTAATATGAAATTGTGTTTAATAGAGTGGCCGCTGAAGTATTTATTCACAGACCTGCCAAAATAATAGATAAATTCCTTGTTATCTCAAGGGTAATTCTAACTTTGAAGCTCTATAACTTATAAAATATGCGTTTAATGGATAAATGTAACTGAAATTAAATTAAAGATCATAATTAGTAAACTGACAGGCTCCTGTCAGACCTCTGTAGCAAGCAGCTGCTTGAGGGGGGATCAACAAACTTTGCTCAGTATTTAAAGAGTTATGCAAGCTAGAATATTTAACAATAAATTATTTTATAAAAATTATTCATAATTGTCTAATATTGAAATAATCATTATGCAAACTTCTAAATGTATATTTCTTTTATTAAATGGTTTTAAACAATATTTATTATTCAAGTTTTAATTTATGGGCTAGTCATACGGCTCATTACTGTTCCGAAATATTCTAGCTTCCATAATTGTTTAAATATTGAACGAATATTGTTGAAAATCTTAATAATATGTTTAACAATATTAAGATACATAATTTATTCAATTTAAATATATTTCGAACACATATTCGCCACAGATAACTGAACGGGTTAAAAACATCTGAAACAAATTACCGCTGACGTGGCGGGAATCGAATCCGCAACTCTGTAGATACATGCCAGAGCGTTCTAGCCATTAAACCACGCCTCAAACAACAGTTAATTCCAGAATCAGACCAATAAATCTTTCACTGAGATGTGGCGCTTTGCGCCATCTATACTTCAGGAGAGACAACTGTTGCTAACTCCAATTGTTGCTAATGATTCAGATGTTATGGAGGAGGTCAATCACGCTTAAGGGTCTATTATTAAAAATCCATCCATAGTAAATTCACTGATTACCTGAAGAAATAACATCTAAATCATTAGCAACAATTCGAAAAGTTGCCTCTCCTGAAGAAGATGGCGCAAGGCGCCACTTCACAGTGAAAGATTTATTGGTCGTATTTTGGAATTAATTTTTGTTTGAGGCTGGTTTAATGGTTAGAGCGCTCGTTCATGTATCTAGAGCAGTGGTTCTCAACCTTTTGTTCTTCACGTACCCCTGGAAATGTGCATGTAACTGGCGTACCCCTGTATAGATAGATAAAACTATAGTTATAGTATAACAATGGGAATAAAATAAAACATATATAATATATAACATAAGCGACTATTGAGCTCTCACGGCGTACCCCCAAAAAATTTACCACGTAACCCCAAGGGGTACGCATATCCTACGTTGAGAACCCCTAACATAGAGAGTTACGCATTCGATTTCCGCCGCGTCAGCGATAATTTTTTTCAGATATTTTTAACAATTGGTGAAATCTATTTCTACGGTAATCTGTGAATTTTCTATGGATGAACTGAACGTGTATTGCATAATTCAAAGAACACACAAAAGATATCAGTTCATTAATTTTATTTTTTCCTTTTTTAGATCTTTCGTTTTTGAATTTGAAAAACTCACATCTCTTCTGGAGAATGTAGAGATACATATTACGATCCTGGCGCGCTCTAAGGGCGCTAAAGAGAATTAAGTTTTTCATTCCCGATTTTGCATCCTCTAACAGTGGAAATTCGTACTAATGAATGATTTTAAAATAATTTTAATAATAAATAAGGTTTTTATTTAATAAATAACATTTGAACACAAAGTATATTTTTGATTTCTCTCTTCAATCGAAAACGTTGTGTTTACCTAAATGAGATCAAGAGGAAAAATCGTTGCTCTCACCACCAAAATTTAAAATTTCTAAAATAAAATGATTCTATACAATATTGGTATAGAATTTGTTCATTTTCTCCAACTTTTATTCCCATTTGGAGTAGAGTATTAAATCTATTGGGAGATTCGAAACGTTCGGTCCAAATATTTCGTCAATATCTATCCAACCCAAGAGGAAGTTTTCATTTAACTCTGAAAAACAAAAGATACAAAAAATGAATGTGTACAAACCAAGGTATACTTATAGTTCAAAGAAAGGGAAGGGAGTCCATGCCCACCCCCCTCTTTCAGAATGCTAATAAGGGCAATTGGGGGCAAAATTTTACTCAATTTGTCCATATTTCACAGATTTTTAACACCTTTAAGACGAAGCGAAAAATGTTATACTGCAATGCAAATCCAGTCTCTTGTTTGTCTCCCCACCATCCGTTTTACTTTTTTTTTGGTTCGATTGAGTCACTTGGAATCTCCCTTTTTTTTTTAGATCAGGCCTCGTACAGACAGACAACAAAGTGTAAACGATATTTTTTTTAACGAGTAAATGTTTTCCTTTTGTGGTTCATTTATCTCTCCATCTGTAGACATACAACACCTGCTTAATTTACGATAAAAAATTCCTTAAATTCGTTAGACATAACGAAATTTTGCATTTTTCGAATATTTCAATAGTTTTAATTTCCACCGTTATAAGGTGTTAAATTAGGAAGAAATCTTAAAAATCGAAATTTTTGTGGTGCATTATGAGGATAAAGGGGTTTACAATAGCAGCAGTGGTATATCTTTGTTTCTAGAGGAGTTACGAAAAACCAACATTTCTTTAAGAAGTAAATAAAAACTTCTTCTTTTGGTAAGATAGATATTAATAAATCATTACAATTCAAACATTTTTCTATTATCCATTAGTTCAAATTTTACCTCTGGAGCAGGGGTTCTCAACATGGAGTACGCCGTGAGAGCTCAAAAGTCGCTAAGTTGGCATTATTATACTATAACTATAGTTTTATCTATCTATATAAGGGGTACGCCAGTTACATACGTGAAGCATAAAAGGGTGAGAACTACTGCTCTAGAGCTGTACTAAAGTCGAAAACCATAAAATTCATTTATATTACTATGTGTTTTCTGTTTGTTTGTGGGTTGACAGCCCTAAGTGAATAGATTCACAGGATATGTTTATCAGCTGGTGGATAATCCTGAGCAGACGTCATCGCAGGAACCTTAACTCTTTGCTTCTATTGGCATCGTCAAATTCTACATTGGAGGAAGTCTTCCAGTGTAGATGGCTTCAGCCTTTAATAGTGGGGGAACGGGTCTTTGCCCATGTCTGCGATTAGGGGGCTGTTTGATATAGTCGGCATTCCCTCTCTCAACAAACACAGTTTCTTTAAACATCCCACTAACCATTTTCTCTCCATAGGTAGTTGGAATGTGAAGACTCTGCACAGAGCTTTTTCTCTTGATGTCCTCACACAAAAATTCCACCATTATTATTTAGATATTCTCGGCTTGCAAGAGACCAGATGGACAGATAAAAGTCAGATTCTTAAAAATAATTTTAAATGTCCCTTTTCAGGGAGGGACGACAATAAGCATCACCAAAGCGTGGGTCAGCTTCTCAGCAGATACGCTAGTGATGCTCTTCTAGGATACGAATGCATTAATGAAAGGTTTCTTACAGCGAAATTTCAAACAAGCGTTAAAGACTTGAATGTTATCTGCTGTTATGCCCCCACTGAGGATGCCGATGAGGATGAGAAGGATAGGTTTTACAGACAACTTCAGGATATTTTGAATTCTGTCAAGAAAGGAGATATTACCCTTGTTCTTGGTGACTTCAATGCCAAAGTTGGTACTGACTCTGACCTTTGGGGAGGAGTAATAGGCCCTTTTGGTATTGGTAGCTGCAATGGCAATGGGCAATATCTCCTATATGTAAGTAAACTCAATGTATTCAGAATAACTAACACTTATTACAAACACCGCGACATACATAAGTACACATGGGTTTCACCCGATGGGCTGCATAAGAATATGATTGAATTATATATTAATTAACTAGCAATTAAGAGATTATATATTAATTAAGGGATTATATATTAATTCACAGCAAATGGGTTAGTTCTGTTAGGAATACCAGGTCATATAGGGTAGCTGAAATTGGATCTGACCATTACCTTGTTAAAAGTGTCTTGCAAATTAAACTTAAAAAGTGTTGTGCTAGGGTTAAAAATTTTAGTTTTAATACTGAAGCTCTGAAAGACCCAGTTATAGCCAAAGCTTACCATGATAGGTTACTTAGTCATTATGACACTCATAATGACGAAGTCATTATGAGTTGTCATTATGACTTAGTCATTATGACTTAGTCATTATGAGTTGAGGAAGAATGGGATCATTTTAAACAGGCTTTTTTGGACACTAACAGTACTCTTTTTAGGAAAAAAGGAACAGAAGAGACAGAATTATCTGAGTGATAAGGCACTTGAGCTTATTTTGGAAAGAAAGAACTGCAGGAATGTCCTTAATCAATACCCTACTAGTCCTAATAGAAAGCATTACAGAGAACTTAATAAACGTGTAAAAGATCAGTTAGCTGCTGATAAGAATCTTTGGCTTGATGGTTTGGCTGACAAAGCCGAGGAAGCAGTTAGACAGCACAACAGCAGAGAGCTGTACCAGATAGTTAATGTTTTGTGTGGTAGAAAACGGACAGGCATACAAGGATTGAAGGATAAACAAGGTAAGGTTATAGAAGGGGAGGATTCTGTCATGGCTAGGTGGGCTGAGCATTTCAGTGATATTCTAAACAATGCGGTTAGTTATATTCCCATTGTTTGCAATGATGATAGATGCATTGGTGGCTTTAATGTTGGCCCTATAACACAATCTGAAGTTATTTTGGCTGTTTCTAAACTTAAACTTCATAAATCCCCAGGGGTAGATGAAATTACTACAGAAATGCTTAGAGCTGGAAATGTTTCGGTTACCACTTGGATGACTGAAATTCTGAATATCCTTTATGATAAAGGCATGGTTCCTAAGGATTTTACCAGAGCTATTGTTATCCCTATTTTCAAAAAAGGTGATCGCAGTTCTTGTGATAACTATAGGGGTATCAGCCTATTCTCTGTTCCAGGAAAAGTTCTTTCCATGATTGTGCTTAATAGAATTAAGAATCTGGATGACAGTCAATTGCGTGATGAGCAATGTGGATTCAGAAGTGGTAAGCGATGTGTGGATCAGATATTTTCACTTAGGCAGATTCTTGAGAAATTTTTAAGAGTTTCAGAAACCTTTGGTTGCTAGCTTTGTTGATTTCAAAAAGGCTTTCGACTCTGTTGATCGTCATAATTTGTGGTTGATTGTGAAATCATATGGTATACCAGACAAGTTAGTTAACATAATGAAAGCTCTCTATAATAACACTGAGTCGTGTGTGAGAGTTGGTAAGGCTTGTAGCAATTGGTTTAGCATTACTTCTGGTGTTCGACAAGGGTGCATTTTGTCTCCTTTTCTCTTTAGTTTTGTTATTGATTATGTTATGCGAAATTCACTTCAAGGGAAAGATTTTGGCCTTAAATGGACTGGAGATAAGAAAAGTTCTGACTTACATTATGCTGATGATTTAACCCTTTTGGCAAATGATGCTGATGAAATGAACTCTTTCATTCGAGCTGTTGATGAGACTGGTAGTAAAGTCGGTTTGGTTATAAACAGAGAGAAAACTAAAGTGATGAAAATTGGTCAGGCAGGCTATGATTCAATTAATCTGAATGGTTGCAGTCTTGAGCAGGTGTCACAGTTTAATTATCTTGGGAGCTATGTAACAGATAATGGTGATGTGCGGCATGAGATTAACAGACGAATAGGGATTTCTGCCGGGACTTTTAAGAATCTATGGAGAGTGTGGAGAATTAGGCGTATACACCTAACGACTAAAATTAGACTGTATAATAGTTTGGTTCTTTCTAGGGTTAGTTATGGTAGTGAAACGTGGACACTTTGTAAACAAGATAACAGGAAACTAGATGATTTTGATTCCAGATGCTTACGCAGTATCTTGGGCATTAGATGTTTTTGATTCCAGATGCTTACGCAGTATCTTGGGGATTAGATGTTTCAACTTTGTAACTAATGATGAGGTTAGGCAAAGGAGTTTGCAACCTCCTTTAAGCAGCATATTTTGCAGAGAGAGACTCCGTTGGTTTGGGCATGTTGCCCGTATGGATAATTATAGATTGGCGAATAGGGTTATGAACAGTGTGCCTAAAGGCCTCAGAATGAAGGGGAGACCTAGGATGCGGTGGGCAGACAATGTCAAACAGGACCTTGTTAGAATTGGTGTGCAGTGGCCAGATGCAGTAAATGTAGCTCAGGACAGACTTGCTTGGAAAACTAAATTGCACGGTCTGGTTGGACCTCCGTAGTCCATGGCTGCTTGAGGATGATGATGATAATTTGAGAAAGTTTGTATATCTGTCTATTTTTCGAAAACTCCTAAACGATCGTAGCTAGTACAAACAAATTTCGTTTATAACTCCATCTCACCATAAATTGGTGCACTGAAAAGATCTCGACCCCATAAAATTAGGCCTTTACCCAAATGTTGGATGCGAGACATTTGTCAAAACGTTGTGCGGTAAAAAGTATTTCTTCAATTATATGTTAACAGGTAATCTGTGTCTTGATTGATGTAAAAAGTAATTATAATAAGTTGAAAAATCAGAATATAAATGAATCAAATGAATTATGATTCCGATCTGAAATATGAAGTTCCAGAATTAATAAATCTTCACAAAAGAATATTTTTATTCATAAATAAAAGTTTTTGGAGATTAAATTTAATTCATGTGAGATGCATCTGTATTAATCTGATGACATAACATAAAGTTTTATGTCATGGAAAAAGGCGAAATAAAAACCACATTTGTTATAAATCAGATAAGAAATAAATGCTATTTTCATCCGTTCGTTTAGAATGTCACAGCCAATGGTAAATCTTTAAACATTTATTGGCTTTAGTAAACATTACGTTGAAAATGTCAATTTTTCACTTATCAATTTGCTGAAATATGCATCACGTTATTAAAGTGCAATTCGAAGAAATATGACGAAGCATTGCTAAAGCGTTAAATTGAAATACATATTACTAATTAACTTGCTTGATAGGTAATAAGCAGCAATTGTTTTTTTTTTTTTTTTGGAAACGAGCAAATGTTTCTTCTATCCATCTGTAGACATCCAACACCTTTTTATTTTACAATAAAAAAAAAACTCCTTAAATTCGTTAGACACAACGGAATTTCGCATTTTTCGAATATTTCAATAGTTTTAATTTCCACCGTTATAAGGTGTAAAATTCGGAAGTAATCTTAAAAATAGAAATTTTTGTGGTGCATTATGAGGATAAAGGGTTTACAATAGCAGCAGTGATTTATCTCTTGCTTCTAGAGTAGATACAAAAAACCATCTTTTGTTAATTTGTCTTGAGCTAGGACCACCTCAAGGTCCTTGCAGAACTTTGAAACCCGTGGCTATATTAAAGTTTTTTACTCTGAAAAACAGCTAGGAACATTATATGAGGTTTTGGCTTTAATGTGTGGGTATTAAATAGAGTAGCGTTTATTATTCACGCACTTTAATGAGCTAAAATAACTAAAAAAGTGCAATTAGGTTTTTAAAGGGAATAAATATTTTTTCTCTAAAAGTTAGCATCTTATAACGGTGTAAATTCAGACATGTAGAAAACTCCAACAGTAATATTTCATTGACAGTGTTTGACTACTGATCAAAGGGACCTGGGTTCGAGCCCCAGGTAACGCATGAATATTAGTTTTCTTGTGTTACATTTCTGCTGAGATCTCGCCTTCCTCTCTTTCTCTATGGGGAAATATTCCTCTCTTTCTCCTCTCGACTTTCTCTATGGAGTATTACAATGACATGCTCTTATCCGATATCTGTGGCCAGCAGATTCTTGAGGACTAATTTACATATATTTAAAATTTCGTTAGTAGCGATCCAACCAACAATTTTCTTTTTTTGCTCGTCTCCTAAATCAAAATAAGTTGAATTTTCACATCTCCTAGTAGTAGGGAGAAAATCACTGCTGTAAATGTAAATCTCTTGATCCTGACACTCTACTATGGAAGAGGCTTGGCTTGGTTCAGTGGCTAGCGTGTCAGTCTCATGTTTTTTGCTGTTCCCGTGTTCGTGTCTCAACAGGGCCTGCTTTAAGAATTTTTCTGCGCTAACATCTGTGTCTCGGGTGAGAAAAGGGACAACACTAGGCTTGGAAAAGTCGTCGTCCGTCGGAGGAGACCTTCGGTTTTGACTCCGTGTGCAGTAGAGCCATATGCTGTGCACGTTAAACACACGCTTGATAGTATTAACCGGAGACTTTGATCTGTCTTCTAACAGATGGTCAGTGGATCCCCAACCTTCTCCGAGACCATTGTGTGAAAAGAAAACTGACACTCAGGTATGAAACAACTACCCATCCCAGCACTCTGCCACATAAATTTCAAATTCCTGGCGTAAATAGACAATTTAAAAGTTTTGTCGTTTTTTCGAAGTTAGGACGTTCTACCGGTGGAAATTTAAACTTCTGGGAGAGACGGAAAATGCTGATATTAATATTTTATTAGTACCTATTCAATCCAAAAAGTAATTTATTTCATTTATATTCATACGTCATATGGCCGAGTGGTTAGCGCGCTTGGCTACTGAACTAAGGAACCTGGGTTCGAGCCCCTGGTAATGGATGTTTGTGTTGTTCTGCTGCTGATGTCCCACCATCCTCAAAGACCTTCTACTGTGGCATATAAGCTAATAGATTCCTATCAGACCTCTGTGGCAAGCAGCTGCTTGAGGGGTTATTTAAACATTAAGAAGTTGAAATTCTACGGATGGTTAGACGGCAAAAGAGTAGCAATATCTGATTTTTTTTTTTCTTGAGAAGACGAGAAAAATTACAATATTCGAATTTAAAACACTTAATTCTTTTGTTTAGAATTACGAACCAGTGTTGTTTCGTTGCTTGACTTCTAAGAGACACTTTTATGCACACAATGGGTTAAATATCCAAGTCCAAAAGACCCCAGGAGCTCAAAGAAAATTGAGGGAGGGATCCATTAGATAGCTGTTACAAGAATAATGGAAGCCTCTCGTCACGCCCATCCAACATGTTTGATAATGTTCACAGGTATGGTCCTACTGCACACGGAGACACGGCTTAAGGTCCCATCCGATGGACGGCGGTCTTTACAAGTCTATGTTTCCCTTTTCTCACCGAGAGTATGGTGGGAGTTAATGGAGATAAGTCTCAATGTTGGCACAGTTAGGACTCAGAGCTGGAAACTATTATTTAAGCTTCTGACGCTACTGACTAAGCCAACTCCCGACGCTATAATAATAATAATGTGCTAAGGGTTGTAATTAAAATTCTGAAATGAAATTTCGAAATATAGAAATTCCGAGAAGTACAATAAATAATTCTTAAATACTAGAAGTTAAACGTTGCTTTCTTCACTTCTTGATTTTTAGCCTCGTCACTCCGATCCCTCTCTATCTATATATAAATATGCGCCACCGGATCTGAAACTCTCTCTCATTTCTGAGTTCGATTGGCGGAAATAGCCCTATTCACAATTTTTTAGCTCTCCAGAATCGGTTATATTTTATTTATTTATTTATTGTTCATAACTTTTTTAGTACAAAATCAAGTCCCAAGACAATAAAGAGTTATAATTTTATATAAAAAAAATAAACTCAATATTCACATTTAAACGATACCATAGAGTAAACAGTTTTCAAATGTTTTCCAGAAACCATGTCTCAAAAAAATTAACATTTCTAATTTTTTTAAATTAAATAATTCCTCAGAGATACTGTTGATCACAGAGGGAATTTCAAACTTTCTGCAGTTTTTCCCATAATTGTTTTTAAACTGTGGTAATTTGTATTCACCTTTAGATTTATATTAGCATTTTTATTATTTTTAATCTTTAGTTTATAAGTATTATCAAATTAATACCTAAGTATTAATTTACAAGTATATAGTTGACTGGTTGGTAATATATCCATAATAATGTAGCCCTTATTGAAATTAAGGAGTTTATTTTTGTGTTGGTTGGTTGAATATCTAACAATTGCATTTTGAATGTTTCTTATTTTAACTATATGTGAATAGTAGGTTTTAACATAAATTGTTAAACCGTAGCTTATGACTGATTCACCAACTGCATGATAAACATTTGACAGATATGTAATGGTTAGATAGCACGGAGTCTGGACAAAATTACATAGAAGTACTTTAATTTGCCACAAACATAATTTATGTTTGTTCCATTGAATAAATCAGCGACAAACAGGCCTAGATAATTCACTGATGAAACTCTTTCGATGATATTATTACACTTGGAATTGCCTGAAATGTCAGTGTCCACATTTGTTAGGCAACTAAGTGAATGATTTAAAATTTGATTGTCATCAGGAATTGGGAAATTAGGAAGTACATGGCATTAGACATCTTTGAGTTTAAATGCATACAATTGTATTCTGTACTGCTTCTGCTTGAGACCAATGATTTCGTTGATCAATTTCCATATTGAGTTCATAGAGGTATTGCATTGAATAATCTTGTTTGAATAAAAGTTTTTCTTCGCTCTGGGAATCTCATTTGTGACTTAATTTCTTAATGATATATAATCTGTTCAGTATTGGTCATTAGTTTTGTTGTTCTTAACATTTATCCATGATTAATCTCTTTCTTTGATTGGGTCTTTTATTTCTCTTGTAATTCGTTGTTTGTTGCATCTGTTACTTTCTTCTCTATAGTCGAAGTACTATACTGAATTTTTGAGCCTTGTTTAATTTAATTTATTTTTCTTGTAATTGCATTATAAATTTCAATTGGACAATCTAAATGTCCATTAAGTGCATTCCAATGAATCCTATTCAATTCCATGTTAATGTTTTTCTCATTATAATAATAGGCAGGACTCTGCTTAGCATGATTAAAGTTGTTATTTATTTTTTTTGATATTTTGTGTAGTACTGCTATAACAGGAAAATTAAAAGCAAAGTTTGTTTGGTAGGTATTTGTTGTCAAGAAAAAATTAGTATTTTAGCATTAATGTGTTCAATGCATGTTTATCAAAGTTCAAGGAGTTATAAGACCGTGGTGAAATTATCCTCCAATTAGGATTGTATTGGATTGTTTTACCTCTGAGCGGCACTTTTTTGCACACCATGGGCTAAATGGCCAGGCCACAAGGACCCCGAAGGCTCAGAGAAGGTTGAGGGAGGGGACCCACTGGAACAGCTGTTGGAAGACAGATGGTAGCCTCCCGTGAAGGCCATCCAGCGTGTTCTTTAACGTGCACAGGGTATGGCTCTCCCGCACACGGGGCCACGGCTTAACGTCCCATCCGATGGACGGCAGCCTTTCCAAGCCCATCGGTGTCCCCTACTGACCGTGGGCAGGGCGGGGAATTTTGCGGAGATAAATCTCAACGCTGACTCAGCTGGGACTCGAACCTGGGAACCTCCAATTAGGCTATTCTTCTCTTGAGAAGACATTTATGTACCTAAAATAACTGTAGTTAGTCAGTGTGTCTAAATATTCGTCTATACATGATTTTGAGGGATTTTTGATATCTGTATTAATGTTGCCGATCACAATAACATTTTTTAGGTTTTTATTTTTAGTTAACCAAAGTTTAAAATTATGCTTGTAGAGGGGTTAGGAAAACCAACTTTTACATTATTTCGAATATGAACATCTGTACTAGGTAAGCGATATAAAGCTATGATATATATATATAGTAACTTGGGTCATTGATATATAAGTGTATTATTTTTCTGGACGGAATATTATCTTGTAATGTTTTACACTTGAATTTGATTCTGTAAAAGATTAACGTACTATATACAGTAGGTAAATAACTATCTACATAAATTTTAGTGAAATGAGTAATCTCATAAAAATCATACTCTACATGGCTGACATTAGTTTCAGAAACAATAATAATAATATCAATATAATGCAGAAAATCATCTGAATTAATGATAACTGGTCTCAGTGTTTCTTAAACTATGAATATTAATGTGAAAAATACTATTTTTTTTTCTTTTGAAAAACATTCTTCACTAAATTTATCATTGAACCAATTATTGAGGTCTGTTGTGATATAACAGTCAGGTTCTAATAAATTGATCAATTCAGCTTTGTTACAATCCATAATGTAAACTGAATTCTGAATTCTGCATTATGCAGGTTAAAGAGTTTGAATGTTTAAGTCAATTCTCCTTGCACTTTCGGATTATGATTTTACAATGTAAATTTTTCCTTCCCTGAAAAAAAAATTAATACTGTTTTCTTAGCAAATATTTTCATTCTTCAGAACAAATCCTCTTTTGAACTTGTTAAGTTTCCATTGATGTCTACGTTCCCGTTATATTTCCATCGAACACATCAGCAGTCTATATTCTAGTTTTCTTCTTTGTAATCCATTCATCATGCACCGGTTGGTTTTAAATTTCATAATGACAGCATATTATATAAGCATATTATATAATAATTATGATGTTTTTCTGCTGAGGTCCAGCCATCCTCTCAGACCTTCTACTATGGCGTATAAACTGACGGGTTCCTGTCAGACCTCTATGGCAAGCAGTTGCTTGAAGGGGTATTTATTATTTATTGTCCTTTTCAGCGTTGGTGAGGAGTTTTTTTAAATTGTTTTATGCAAGATCCGCTTGAATTATCTCGTAGTATTTTTATTCAATTATCATATCATTGTATTGTTGCGAGAAAAATGCAATTGCTTTTTAAATCTGATAGTTCATTTCTAATTTCGTCGATACCATTAAATTTCTCTTTAATTTCTAAGCGAACTGACAGCTCAGAGAAGTTACCGTCTTTTTTAGAAGCGCCGTGTTTGTTTATATCGGGATCAGACCTTTGACCTCAAAGGACCCATCGGATCCAAAATTTCGCATAATTTCTAAGATCTATGACTCAAAATATTCCCAGGCATCATTTTTGGTCCTCCACCACTGATAAATCGATATTTTACCTTTTATCTTAAAAGACCTTTCGGATCCTACATTTTGTAACGTTTCCGACATCTGCAACCCGAAATACCGCCAGACACTAATTTTCACATTTCTAGCATTGGTAGATCATTGTTTGACCTCTACGTGATCTTATTTGACCTTGAAGAACATGTCGAGGTCAAATTTAGGATTTTTCCCGAGATCTACGACCCGAATTACCCCTAAGAACAAATTTTCAGATCTCTACCCTTTCTGTGTCGTTAGAATTAGCGCGATCTCTAGTCAGTCACAATCGTCTCTATATATTAGCCGAACCTAAAAACGTGAATAAAATAATACTTGATCCTGGTTAGAAATACTAAGACTGAAACAATCCTGGTAGCTAATTTAGCAATGAGACCTGACCAAAGAACAATACCAAAAATTTAACCTGACCCAGCCTCCTGACCGAAGGACAACAGCTAAAACTTTAACTTGACCCAGAATCTAGTAACATTAATTCTCTAACCTTGCACAAGTTTCAGATTAGATAAAGGGGAACACTGGCATGGAATTCCTCTTATAAAATGATTAATTACTACACGTTCGTCAAATATCTATTGATTACTTCTACGGAATTTCATTATCTCTCTTGTTTTAAGATGAAAGATGATCTTGTTATAGATTCTGATTAATTTAGCGTAAAGTTTGCTAATCCGTAACATAACCTTGATATTTCAAACCCTAACACACAAAGAAACAATATTAATATTTCTTTCCCTAAAATATCATTGATTACAGTTTTAGAATTGCATATTTAATTTTCCTTTCATGATTGCTTGATAACACAGAAGATTATTTGATTCCAGAGAGGGAGAACACAATAACTTAATTTTAAACTTTCTATATTTTTGCGAAACTTAATTATTTACAGAAGTCGCTCTAACATGTAAGTATCCGAGGAAAATTAATTTATTATGAAGTGAGTTTCACCCGGAAGGAAATTTAAACTTCATAATAAAGGACAATGAAAATTAATAATGCATTTACCTCTCGAAATAAGTGGTTAGAATTGCAACTTATGTAATAACTATTAATAATACAACTTAAATGGTTAGAGTTGCAACTTTTATAATAACTATTAATAATACAAGTTAAATAATAAGATTTACAAGGCACTGTAACGGCTTGTCGGTGGATTATTGTAAAATATAAATTATAGATAAATTTATAAAGAAGATAGAAAAGACCGTCAGAAAATTTGATCTTCAGCCTCTAAATAAAGGAGACAGCAAAGGCACTCTGCTCTCTGGCTTCAACTGCAAGTAACATTCATCGAATTGTCAAGCTTTGTACTTCGATGACAATTGTTCCACATTTTAAATAATTATTCGAACGATTATGTGTTGCACGTTCTTTAGTGAAGGTTCAATCTGTCTACGCCACGTTCCTCATTATCGAATTTTTGCCAGGTGCTTTCGAATCTTGTTTTTATTGTATCTATTTTTTGTCAAATGTGTTCGAATCTTTTTTTTTTGTTGTAATTTTTTGTCAGGTGCATTTGATTCTAGTTTTTACTGTATCTGTTTGTTTTACTTACACAGGATCAGAAAAGATGAAGTTTTTTTTTATATATAAGAAATTGTTATGTATCTACGGTAACGAAAAATAATGCGATATTACTATGTAGATTTTCGCTATGACAGCATTATTGGCTCATAGTGCTTTTGCTACAGTTTTGTATAGTCACGAAATACTAAACCTTTCCTCCGCAGAGATGCAGCAGAGATGCCTTAGCAGCAAGTTATTCCTTTTAAAATAAATAGAAGCAATGAGTTAATGAGTTCATTTGGTTATGAGATTATAGCTCATCCTTTGACTGAACGTAAAGTAGGCATTTCAAATAACTCTGAGGATTAACTTATTTAGAGTTATAAGATGTTTCAAACAATTTAACTACTGTTCTATTTGAACAGTCCATTTACTATATTTTGGTAATTATTTGTTCACTTAATTAGTTGTTGGGTTGTTATTTTTTACCTCTGAGCGGCACTTTTTTGCATACAATGCACGAAATGACCAGACCACTTCGTTCCTAGAATTCTGTGGGCCAGAGGACACATGCTTCTCCAAGTTAGAAACATTTATTTGAATATGAAGCTCAAATCTTAGGTAGGTAATTACTGAATTTTGCAACTGAACAAATTCCATACACAAAAAAATACAAGTTATGATAATCACATCAATACCAAACTGTCATATTTCTATCGATTTTAAAATAAAAATGAAATTGTTATTTTTATTGTAATGAGTTTAAATTTTTATTTCTGATAGAATTCATCTTTACAAATATGTTGATTAATTTCCGCAGTAATTGAGACATAGCTTGAACATTAACGAAAGAACACTAAAGCATTAAGAATTCACATAGGTATTGTAAGATACGAACAGCTAGAAAAAAAACTTCGAGTTTTTTTTATACGATACGGCTAGTTTTGTGAAAGCCATTCTGAAAGAAAATAGGATAACATCAATGCTAACACCCAACTTAAACTGGCTATAATGCTTAGGCTCTTAATGGTATAGTAATTAACTGAACCTATGTTCGTGTCGTTTTCTGCTGAGACCCTGCCATACTCACAGATCTCCTACTATGGCATATAAACTGACAGGCTCTTGTCAGACCTATGTGGCAGGCAGCTGCTTGAGGGGGTATTTATTTATTTATTGTTATACTACCATACAAAAGGATATGTATTGTGCAAGAGTTGTAAGAGTGAATAAAACAAATCAATAGAAGCTAAAGTTTTACCCATTCTTGCGTTGCCCATTCTTGCGTTGGGAAACCTATACTTTCTTATGTGCAGAAAATAGTCATCATAAAAAAAGTCATTCTCAGAGAGAAATAAGTCCTTTTCTCGTTTTTAGTCGTAAAATTTTTAACGTTAACAAAATGAAAAAACAAACTGAAAAGATATCTCATTTGTTGCGATCATGAGATCAAAAAGAAACCAAATTTGAAAAAAATCACCATTTTTCCTTCTTTTTTAGAGAGAAAAAAGTTTCTACCTTCAGTTAGCTTACTATTCGCAGCTTAGCTAAAAAAGGTTGCATTTCCTTTACTACTCTAAAAAGAGAGTGTTTGTTTCTCTATCACGATGCAGAGCATCGAAATTTACTATTAACAGCTGTTTTTCTTTTAGAACTGTAAGAAGTCTTAAGAAATTGTAACTAGTTGACAATGGACAAAGTGAGACTCGTTAACAGGACTTACTCTTCAATAAATTACCTTAATGAATTGGATTTTGTTTTTCGTCATTTCTACTTAAATAATGTAACCATTTTGTATATACAATTAGTGATGGCTGGTGACTACAATTTTTTTAGGAGCAGGGTCTGGATGTAGGAAAAAAAGTTTGGGGAGATGCCTGATATCGAATTAAACTGAATCGTACTTAAAAGACGTTCCGTAATGCATAGATTCTTTTTCTTTTCAGCTATTCTCAAAATGAATAGATCCTTGTTTTTCAGCTATTTTCAAAATGCATTATTTAGGAACATTTTCGAGGAAAAAAAACTCGAAAAGGCGTTCTGGCACTTTCTACTCAATTTACTATTTTGCCATTCACCTGTAATAATTACCCATATATACCATATAGGTGTGTGTATTTTTATTTTCCATTCTAGTGGCATTTAAAAATAAAACTATTCGAAAAAAATGTGTCTAATTCATAGGCATAATACATCAGCATCATCAGAATCTCCTTAACGTAAAAACACGAAATCAATGAAAGAGAAAAGAATGAAAAACTAGATTTAAAGGAAAAAACAAAGGATTCAAATCTATTAAAAAAAAGAGACGAAAGTTTGCGCAGTCTGTAGCGCGCCAGGATTGTAATCTACAGTTCAAGTCGAAAAATCCGCTAAATCCCAGTCTATCCGCGGGTAGTAGAGAACAACTATGGACTTGGAGAGGCCGCCGTCCATCGGATGGGACGTTATGCCGTGGTTTCATGTGCGGGAGAGCTATACTCTGTGCACGTTAAAGAACACGCTGGATGGCCTAGACCAAAGACTCTCTTCTCTCTCCTAACAGCTTCCCAGCGGGTTCCCTTCCCCCAAATTTCTATGAGTTTTTGGGATCCTTCTAACCTGGAAATTAGCCCATTGTGTGCAGTAAAGCGTGGCTCCGAAGTAAAACAATCCAACACATTAATAAATATTATTGTTAAAATATTGTTAGTAAAATATTATACTTAGAAGCATTACCTAAAATGTTTTTTTATTGTTATTCAGCCTAGTTTGGATTACGGGCATTCAAATTTTTCCGCTTATCGGGAACCAATTTTTACCAGTGGAAGAAACACATATATAATCCAGAACATTCATTTATCATATTGATCAAGATGTAAAAAATTGTGAGAAACGACAAATGTTAACGGAAAAATTTTATCGTCATGTTTGCAATCACTATTGAAACTTGATCGAATTCAGAAGCTGCCTTAGAGATGTAGTAAAAATAAACATTAACTGCTTAAATTGAATTTCAGTTGCCACCAATGAAATTATATTACTATTCATTTTCAGTGGGAAATAGGCTGCCTTCCCCTTACACAAACTCTACTATAATGTAAGTCTCCTTTAGTCAGGATTTGCTTTTGCGATGTTTAAAAAAATATGACCAATTTGCAAGTATAGTGTGAGTGAGATTTCTTCGTACACCGTTTGAATTTCGAATCAAGCTACTCAGAACCACCTTCAGTTGCGTGAGAGCTCAGTGGTTCCTTCTAGCTCAATGGAATCAAGTAGTCATGCCCAAGAACATATAAATATTTATGACACCACTACAGCTTCAATCTCCGTCTCCAAACACCTCTACATGAAACCCAGAACAGTTATTTTGTTTCTAATACAAAATATATCCGCTAGTGATGAGCTTTGGACGGAATGGTTGGAATGTAATGGCACAAGCGACTAGGCTGGTTTATGTCCAAAAATTAGGAAAAAAACAACTCAGCTTACTATTTCATGAGTCCCATGTCTACAAGACTCCGGTGATATATTACTATTGAACTAAAACTTTCTCTAAGAAACAGCAAATATAGGAAAAACTGAATGATCATTTTACATCTAACACTGCAACCATCTCTTCAAAACTAATAGTCGTTAAAAACTTTCAACAATTTTAAAATTTGAATACAGCAAAAATGCGAGCACTCTGCAAATATTTTTTTTTTCCTTCTATTTCCACGTTTCAAGGTATCATAGAGTATCATCTGTACAGGGTGCTTTCAAAATGTAAGATTTTTGCTTCGATTTTTAATTAAGACTGTTGTACTGTTTTCGTACGACGGCAAGAACGCTGGAACTAATCCAAATGGTTGCTTTCTTATCACTTTCCTAATCTCTGCCGCATTTCTTTCCTAAATCTCGCTTTCCCTCGTTGGAAACTTTGATTTACATCTGGAATTGTTTGCAACCATCTGACAGACACACGTTTACCATATAGTGACACCTTGAACTGCTCAGTTATAATTTCTTCTTATAATTGTAAAAAACAATGAGCAAAAAATTAAATAGGTTTGTTTGATTAAATTTTTAAACTTTTAAAAAGTTTTCAGTAATTAAAAACAACAGCAGTTAAGCGCTTGATTCTTTAAAAGTATTTTCTCTTTTTCTTTAATTAAAGGCTTAGCATTTATGACGGTGTTATTCAAGAATTTTCAATTTCTAAGAATTAGTTGTAGTGCTTTTTTGTTCCAAATAACAATAAGATTTAAATATAGTATAAATATAGTATTCAGTAAAAACTCTTTGAATAGGTATATAATTGCATGTTCAACCTATACATTACCCCACACAAAGAGTTTCATGGACATCTTCTAGATAAGACGGCGCACCGCCATATTTTTTTTAAAGGTAGAATGTACTTCCCTACACAAAGGACGGAGATACCTAGAATATATATTAGGCTTGTCCTGGCTTCTCATACAATAAACAAACACATGCGCTGCTGGTTTTAGCCGTCAGGTACACTGACCACAAAACCAGGTGGGGCATAAAGGTATTTCTCAAGAGATGTTACTTGTTCTTAGAATCTTAGTGCAACGTTTCCTGACAGATAGATTAGCAGGGGTAGTACAATTCTGTTGCTAACAAGGAGCCATGATTTGAAATCTCTTGGTTTTTTTTTATGTGGCTTTGTAGCGAATTATGTTTACGTGGACAAAATTCGAGACCTGAGTCATTTGAAAGTCAGAATAAGAGAAGCAACTGAGCTAGTAACAACAAGAGCTATGTTGCAGCACATATGGAAAAAAAAGGGATACCGATTGGATTTATGAAGGGTCACGAACGGTTCACGTGTGAATATTCAACTATTGCGTTCAAGACTATTTGAGGTGCGCTTTCAATTAAAATAATAATTCATTGAGCATTATTTTCCTAAATATTGGTTCTCTAAACCACACCATTGTTTTTCGGACAACCTGTATATTATAAATTCTCTATCAGAGTTGAATTTAAAAAGCAACAGAGCAGATTATATGTCGAATGC
Source organism: Ryuthela nishihirai (assembly GCA_038380435.1). Taxonomy (NCBI): domain Eukaryota; kingdom Metazoa; phylum Arthropoda; class Arachnida; order Araneae; family Heptathelidae; genus Ryuthela; species Ryuthela nishihirai. The sequence goes on along the minus strand of JAWZYU010000018.1, from coordinate 37,594,148 downwards.
GTTTAACATATGTTCAGAGGCTTATATTCGATAATGATCCTGAATTGCTATCCACGTCCCAATAAAACAAAGGTTTCCTCCTTCAGAATTTAGCACCCAACAATGTTCAGTCTTAATATTACGGTTGATGGTTATTTAAATATTGCAAAAATTTAGAACACAACAAAAATCATGGGTCTCCAGAGCAAAATCGGTCTTTAGCTCACCAAACATAAAGGAAAAAAACCCGCATTTTTCAACTAACAGTGCTGCTGCTACGTAAAGCCATCCAACCTTCGAATTCCGTGTTTTATTTTTCCACACCACCTGACCAAAGATATTTCCTATGCAGCACTCTTTCTTGAGTACATAAAGCGAATAGTCTTATATATTACAAAATTGCTTTACCTATTCTCCCTACAGATTATTCTCTCTTGAAAAGACTACTCGTGTATGTATATTTCAAAATACGGAATATTACTTTTTTGTTTGCATCGTAAGAAACGATTTGCATTTTTTCCGTTCTTGATCGATAACTATTCTGTTCAGTTGTGTACTAAGAATATGATTACGAATGCTAAGATATTCAAAGCTGTAGTGTTTTCTTCGAATAAAAGCGTCATGACCATCGTCACAAGGGATCCACCTGCAGTTTTTCTGAGTAAGAAAACTGGGTTTATCCCATCAGAAAACTGTCTGGAATTCTGCTTATCTTTGATACTTTATGTTAACCGTTGGGATTTACATCACTGGGAGAAGATTGACGATTGTTTGAATAATTTATCTCTTATAAGCCACTAACAACGAAATCTCTGACTTTCTCTGCATGAAAGGCATTTTGTGGGATTTGTTTGTGAAATATTTATTCTTACTGCAGTTAAGGTAAATAACTATCTGATCCATGTTCTCTAGTTCAAAGGTGATTTAAGAAATGTACTCATGCTTGGCTTCCATGAATCTCAAATTAATATTGATGGATAAACGTAATTTAGTAAACATGAATTCAGATGGTGTTAAGGAGAGACTTCCCTTAGGTTCTTGAAATATTTATTATGTTTTAAGATCGATAATGTAAACGTAATTTACAGTTACGTGATTTAAAACAAAAATTTACTTAATGGTGATACACCGGAAATTTTTTTCTGAAAAATCTGAGTCCATTTTAATGTACTAAACCAGCGATCACCAATTTTTTTTTGTTGTTTTTTTTCACTTATCAACAAAACCTATAAATTTTTTGTACCACTGCTAGGTAAATATGAACTGTATTTTTGATAACGGAAAAAGCAGTTTTTAATAAGGTTTATGGATAAAATGGGTAATACTGAAAAATAACTTATTTCCATGTTGCTAAAATCCATGTGTGAATTAATATTGGCACAAAACGCCCAGACCAGCTGCAGAAGCTCCGCATACCACTGGCAGAAGCTTTCTATACCATTGGCAGAAGCTCCATGTATCAATAGTGATATACATGCCACTGGCAGAAGCTTCGTGTACCACTAGAAGCATACATGGGCAGAATCTTGGTGCATCTAAGAAGCCCCCCCCCCCGGAGTGGGACCTCCTTGACGAGGGGGGGAGGCTTACGGTGCCTCTGAGAAGTTGGGCTGGGATCGCTGGCACTCTGGAGTTCTTGAAGTCTATTGGCCCCCGGTGGAGGGGGCCTGTTGAGGGCTGGCGGACTGTCTTAGCAGGGTCGGTCCAGTCAGCTTATTGACTTGTCCCCAGCGAAGCTGGGGGTTGCAGCCCCGGTTGAGGGGCCGTTCTAAGGGCCTCGGACATGGCTTGGGGAACCTTGTCTTCTGTAGGCTCATCGGAGAGTACCGTGGATTGAGTTGTGCACCTCTTCGTACACTCGTCCGTGGGCTCTTCGATGCGGTCTCTGTGATATCTAGGTGGACGGATGTTCACTGGGGGGCTTCGGCCAGTTCACAATGGAGAGGTAGAAGTTGGAGGCTCGTGGCCGGGAGTAGCTACCCTGGCCAGCGGACTTATCGACGGAAGAGCCAAACTAAGAGTCCCACGGAATTAGATTTGGCCATATATGGCTTTTGCAGTGGAGGAACTTGGGTTCCTCTGTGAAGTGGGGTCCGTGGGAGGGACGCTGACTGGCTTTGGGAGAGAGCCGGTCAAGTGTTCCCCGAAGCGGCCTTGGCTCAGTTAAGGCCGAGACGGTAAGTGGGCTTGTGGTTGCCCGGCTCAATGGAGAGGATCAAGTTGAAGGTCATGCTGAAAAGCTTGATCACCCGATTTGGTGTGGCCTATCGATGGAAGTGCCTAGGAGCCTCTGCTGCAGAGGACTCAAAAAGTTAGGACTTCAATTTTTTTTTCTGGCTCAAAATTCAAAAGATATCATCTTTTATATTATATGTTGACAAGTTTCTGGATAAAATTCAGTGAGTGTTTAGCATTTCCTAGGCACCACTCAAAATTTCAAAAGATCCCACTCTCACTGCACTTCAATGATTATATCTTCAGGCAGGCTATAAAATCCCAAGCAGTGCTTCTCTCTTCACAAAGGTCTTCTCCCGCTGTAGGCAGTTTCAAATTAAGGCAAGCTTAAACTGACAGGAACCTTTTTAGTCGATGGTGGTTTCTGTGACAACTCCCTTAAGGTGATAAGCAGTCATAGTACTGCGGTGCACCGGGATTGTCACGACATATTTCGTTGTATCTAAGAAGCCAAGATCTATAAATGTTCTCTGGCTAATGGATTGTGGTTTCGTGACAACTCCCTCAAGGTGTAATGCTGTCTCAGTATAGCGGAACACCGGGATTGCCATACATTATCAAGTTCTACCACTAGAGTTCCCCCCCCCCGAAGTGGGACCATCTTGACGAGGTAGAGGGGGGGGGGCTACGGTGCGTCTGAGAGGTTGGGTTCAGATCGCTGGCTCTCTGGAGTTCACGATATCTTGTGGCCCCTGGTGGAGGGGGCCTGTTGAGGGCCTGCGGATTTGTTCTAGTGGGGGGCGGTCCACTGGGCTTATTGACATGTCCCCTGAGGAGCTCAGGATTGCAGCCCCGGTTGAGGGGCCGTAATTGAGGGTCTGCGGACTGGGCTTGGAGTTAATAATTTTTAATAAGGTTTATGGATCCAGTCCAGTGGCCTCATCGATGCGGTCTCAGTGATATCGTGGGTCGGAAGACTGTTCAGTAGGGGGCTTCGGCCGGCTCACAATGGAGAGGACGAAGTTGGAGGCTCGCGACCGGGAGTGGCTTACCCCGGACTTTTCCATCGATAAGCCCGTCAACCACCTGGTTGACGGGCTTATCGATGAAAAAGTCAAACTAAGAGTCTCCACACGAGATCTTTAGGCAGAACAAAATAGATTTCGTGGTGGAGGGGCTTACGTGCCTCTGTAAAGTAGGATGGACTGCTGGTCCTTATTCGTGCAGCCGAGTCGGCAACCTACTGGAGATGCCTAGAAAGGGAGGGTCTGTTGAAAGGACGTGGTGAACCCGATTAGGCAGACTCCTCCTGCATCTGCGAAAGGCCCCTTGCAAGCCCCGTAGTGGCTTGCCAACGTAGTGGCTTGCTACGTAGGTGGCAGCCTGTGTGCTGGAGGCCGTGAGTCGGCTCGATGGAGAGAACGAAGTTGAGGGTCATAATGAAAGGCTGGTGGGAATCGATTAGGCGTGGCTTATCGACGGGACAGCCTGAGAATCTCCGCCGCGGAAGACTAAAAAAAGTTAGGATTACCATCTAAAGTTTGGCTTCTAAATTCAAAAGATACCATCTGATATGATTTTGGCAAAGTATTTGGACGGAATTCAGTGATTTATTTGGCTTTTTCCTAGACAATGATCAAAATTCAAAAGACCACTCACTGCATATTAATGATTATCTCAACAGACTTGTTTCTAAAAGAAAGGTCTCTCTCTTCATCAGGTCTTCCCCCGATACGAATGGCAGATCTATTGAATGTTCTCTGCTAGTGGATGGTGGTTTCATGGCAACTCCCTCAAGGTGGTGTGCTATCTTGTATAGTGGTACACTGGGATTGCCATACTATACTGAGTTGTACCACTAGAATCCCCCCCCCACGATAGGGGACCACTTTGACGTGGTGGGAGTGGCTGAATGGTGCCTCTGTGAAGTGGGGTTTGGGCTCTGCAGTTCTGGTGCATCCCGGTAGGTTGACGTCTGCTGGTGGGGTTGTTGGAGGTCGCTGACTGGTGATGGAGGGAGCTGGTCAAGTGTGCTACGACGCAGCCTCAACACTGTCACAGCTGAGTCGGCAAGCTGGGCTGTGGTGACCCGGCTCGATGGAGAGGACGAAGTTGAAGGCTTGCGACTGGGAGTGGGCTCCCTGGTCGACAAGCTTATCGATGGAAAAGCCAGACTAAAAGTCTCCACCCAGGGAGCCGAGTCAACTTGTTTCTATATACCATTTTTGTGGCTAACTGGGGAACAGATTAAATTTAGGTCTTGACCGATGGATGAACCTTCCTTCCATAGGATTGTTCGCCATAAGTAGCCATGGATGAGCTGTGTCCTTGTGTCACTGTCTTGCCCCGGCGTAGTTAGTGGAGATTTTGGCATTCTCCCCATAGTTGGTGTGCAGCCATATGTTGCGGTACAACTGGGATTTGCCTTTACCAAATGTAAAATGTACCACTAGAAGAAGTTTCGTGTACCACTAGCGAAGCGCATACTATTGGAAGAAGAAGAGAGAGGGGCGGGGGTGGCTCAGTCGGTAGCGCTCCAGGCTCGTAATCTGTAGTTCCCAGGTTCGAGTCCAAGCTGGGTCAGCGTTGAGATTTATCTCCGCAAAATTTCCCGCCCCGCCCATGGTCAGTAGGGGACACCGATGGGCTTGGAAAGGCCGCCGTCCGTCGGATGGGACGTTAAGCCGTGGCCCCGTGTGCGGGAGAGCCATACCCTGTGCACGTTAAAGAACACGCTGGATGGCCTTGACGGGAGGCTATCATCTGTCTCCCAACAGCTGTTCCAGTGGGTCCCCTCCCCCAACCTTCTCTGAGCCTTCGGGTCCATGTGACCTGGCCATTTAGCCCATGGTGTGCAAAAAAGTGCCGCTCAGAGATAAAACAACCCAACTATTGGAAGAAGCTTGTGTACCATTGCAGGAAGCTTCGTGCTCCACTAATGGTACGCATACCACACACAGTTCGGGAATCGCTGTACTAAATAATGCTGAAAAATTATATGTCATATTTAAAAAAAGTTGTACTGATTTGTTGAGAGTTGCAAAGCCAGAAACTCTTAATTTACTTTATAAACATGTATAAAAATTGCTTTTACACATTTATTGTAGCTTTGTTAAAAATTAAAGTGTTATAATTTGTTCATGAATCATGTTTCACTTACAATAAATCTTAATTGATATTTTCGGATATTTATAGTGAATCATTCGTAAATCGATATACATGGTTTATTTTCTTCTTTAAAGGAGAACTTAAATAAATGTCATATGCAAATAGATGGAAAATATTCAATACGAACAAAATATTAGAACAGTAAAAGGAGAGTTTTGATCAAAGATACTAAATTACATTTCTAAGCAGAAATACTTTTTGATTTCGTTTGAATTCTGGTCTTTTTGCAGGTAAGGGGCGAAAAACAGAGAAGTTCAAGTAATTATATACTGATGGTCACGAAAATCAGAATACCAAGAAACCCCAATCAGAACAACACTCATATTAGGGGGTTCAATGTGGCTTGTATCTAATATGGAGACCATATTATATATATATATCCCTTGCTTTTATTATTTATTATTTAGCACCCATTGCTTATATGACCAGTTTGTACACGACGAGGCATGGAATCAAAATAATGTTTGATACTGGATTGTGGAATAGTAGTCCAAGAGCTACTCACCGTGCCCCGAAGTATGTCTACATTTGCCGCAACCTCCGTTTGACCATGTAACATACATTTTCGGTGGGTGACAAATCAGGGGATATAGCGAAAGAATATGCACATTATTTTGTCTCATGTATTCAACAGTGACAGTTGCTGCATGGGGTCTTGTATTGTTCTGCTAAAATATGGCGTGTCGAACAGTCTGAAATTAGGAAGAGCTATTGGTTGTAAAATGTCTTGGATGTAACAAGCACTGGTAATAGTGGTTGCCTCTCACTAACCGTTGGCGGGCGAGGATTCTATTATCGCATTCAAACAGAGAGAAGAGGGATTCATCAGTAAAGGCTCTTTTGTAACATTTGTAGTACCACTATCATCGCTCGATCCCCCCCCCCCCGACAGAGAACCACCTTGGCATGGTGGTGGTGGTGGTGGTGGGGGGGGGGGGGGGCTTGAGGGCCCATTTAGGTCGAAGGCTCTGCTGACCGGTTTGGGCCCCGGTTGGACAGGCTAAGATCTTGAGGTCGAAGGCTCCACTCTGATTGAGTAACCTAAGATCTCCATCTCAGAGACTCAGGGGAGTCGTTCGGGGCCCTGCTGACTGACTTGGTCACTAATGTTTTTTACCTAATACAGCGGTTCTAGAGTTCAAAACCAAAAATATTATACTGTTTTTACAACGCTTTGTTTATTTTAATATATTCAGGACATATCCATAAGGTACCAGTGAATATCCATCAGTCATCTTCGATATCTGATAGATATTTTATGGAAACTGTGATTGTGCATCAGTGTTTATTTATTCATTTATTTATTTATTTATTTAGTTATTTATACACCTAACAACCATGGTGATGTTAGGGCCAGGCCCTTCTACACAAAGTTCAGTTAAAAACAATACAAAAAGTATGAAGAAAAACAAGAGAATATTTTAAATATTATACATATCAAACATATTAGTTGTCATTATTCAATTAAGTGTCATAGTTAATTATTTTAATAGTTTTATGCTTAATAGTAAAATAAATAAATAATAATTTAAAGTTTGAAAATAAAGATCTGAGTAATAATGATATATTTAATATGTGCATACATATTACACGTATTCACTACCAAAGTCAGGCTCTGAAGGAACAAATTTTCTTTTACAGAACGTTAGAGTAGAAAGATTGAATTTAATAACTGTAACCATAGAAACTGAAATCTGATTGGTCGAGCTTTCCCATTGTCGAGGGGAAATCCGGTTATATGCTGTTAAACAAAGAAGTCGCGAGCAGGAAATTAATAAGAAAGTTGTAGCTTGTATTTCTGACGTCATCTACTGGAAAATTCAATATATCATGTAAACTGATTTATTCCTAGTTGAGATAACTGCTGATAATAAATTTTACGTTCTTTGTCATAATGTGAACAGTTCAATAAAATATGTGAAATAGTTTCTTCACAGTTACAGTAAGTACAATTTGCGCTATCTGATTTCTTTATATTGTACAAGTAGCTGTTTAACTTTGCAGTACCAGTTCTCAATCTTAATATTTTGCAAAAATCCTTTCTAGACATTTTAATTTTTAGCAATGAACATAATATCTTTTTTAGATATCAAGTTGATATCTAAAATGATGTTTAACAGAATTCTGAACTTTAAAATAATTGTTGAGCTCTATTTTTTCTAATGACTTAAGATAATTTTTAATTTGTATATTATATATAGGAATATCAGTAGTGTCAGTTAAATTGATTGCATCTTTGGGATATGAGTCAGCTAAAATATTTCCTTCAATTCCACAGTGACTAGGTAGCCACTGAATTTTAATAATTTTTCCTTTTTTATATAAATCATTACATAAATGTAATATATCACAGATTGAACTAGGACATTTATTTTCCAAAATATTTTTTTCTATCGAATATAAAGCAGATCTGCAATCAAAAGTAACAAATTTGTTTAAAATATACTGTTCTTGTATGCAAAGTAAAGAAGAATAAATTGCAAAGAATTCTGCTTGTATAATAGTACATCCTTTTATATATTTAGATGCTTTATAAATGTTTAATTTAGGTATGCAGAAAGCTGCTGTGGCAGTATATGAGTCAGGGAAAAAAGCTCCATCGGTTTAAATAGCAGTAAAATCTTGATAGGAATTGTGAATATATGAATCACTTAAAGTTTTCAAAATAGAAATACAGTGGACCTTCGTTATAGCGCTGCTCGCTATACCGCGCACTCGGTTTTAGCGCGGGCGATGTTCGCGATAAGTTCAAACATGTTTATACAGGTCCGTGCGGCGTTAGTGAGTATCGCATTTTATTGTTACTGCGTATTGAGTAATTGTGTATGTATTGAGTTCCTGCATGTATTTTGAATAGTGTTTAATTATTGTATGCATGATGAGTAAAAGAAAAGCTTACAGTGTACTTACGTACTTATATACTTATTGTACATACATATGTACTTATTAAGATGTATAACTATGTTATGTGAATTTTAATAAAACACTTAATAAATAAATTGTTTTTTTTATTAAAATACATAATATATATAGTTGATGGGATGTTTCAGTATATAGCTCAAATCGTTCTGAGTAAATTTATTGTGTCGCCACCGCGTTATACCGAGTGGCACCGTGTCGCCACCGCGCTGCTCGGTATAACGCGGTTCACCTTATAACGCGGGTGTTGTTTCCCGCCCGACATGCGCGTTATATCGGAGGTCCACTGTATCAGTATATTTTTTGTGGATATGTGAGGAATATCCTTGAAGATGGTTGAAAAATAATACATCCAAGTGGGTTCATTACTAATGATGTCTCCTTTATGATTTTTATCAAGAATATAATTAAAAGCAGCCTTTTCCTTCACAAAATTAATTGCAGGGTGAAAAAAGTTTTCAGTTTTAAATAGATTGATTAGAAAATGATCATAGTCCTTGAGATGAAGTCTTGAAATAATATTAAGTAGTAAATATGGTGCCCTGATCTGAAAAGGTGAAATAGAAGTTTCAGCAATTATATCTAGATTAGGAGAGCTTTTCATCAGGTCCAAAGCGAATCTGATGAATTTATTTTGAATTATATTGAGCTTTTTGAATTTATTTTCAGCATCGCCGGCCATAAGTTCAATCCCAAATGCTATTTTTGGTCTAATTAAATTGAAGTAAAGTTGAATAAGATAAGTAGGGGAGGATCCCCAATTTGTGGAGGTAAGACATTTGATAAAGTTGAATAACTTATTACCTGTGATGATCTATTAGTTTAGTCCTTAGGCATGATCTATTAGTTTGTTCCAATTTAATTTCGAGTCTATATAGACACCTAGAAATTTATAAATATCAGTATTTGGCAGTATATTATTGCTTATTTTAATATCTAATTTAAGAATAGCAGATCTGGGCCTTACAAAAGGCATCACATAATAATCATTTTTAATAATTTATTTTTAAATGCCATTTAACACAATATAAACGAATATTATTGATGGCGGTTTGTAAATTTTTCTCAATTTTATAAAAGTCTTTGTCCGAATTCCAAATAGAAATATCATCTGCATAAATAGAATTATTTATATTTTTGGTATAGAGTCAGGTAAATCATAAAGATATAGGTTAAATAAAAGAGGCGATAAAATTCCTCCTTGAACAATTCCAGATTCATATTTATATTTATGAGAATAGGTATCTCCTAACTTTACTTGATAGTATTTCTCAGTTAAATAAAATTTTATGAAAAGAATGATGTTTCCAGAAAGACCAATTTGTTTTAGTTTGTAGAGTAATCCTTCATGCCAAACAGTATCAAAAGCAGATTTTAAATCTATAAATATTGCTGCTGTGACTTTTTTATTATCAAATGAAGAGTAGATATTACTAGTCAGGTGCAGTATACAGTCTTTGGTGGATCTACCTTTACGCAAGCCGTGTACATTTTTAGATAAAATATTTCTTTTCCTATAAACCATTGCATTCTTTTAACTAAGATTCTTTCAAAGACCTTTAGTACATTTGAAGTAAGTGAAACTGGCCTGTAAGATGTAATTTGTGTAGAAATTTTTGTAGGTTTTGATAAGAATATAATATTAGATAAGGTCCAAGACAGGATAATTATGCGATATCCATATGTTATTAAACACATCTGAAAGTTTCATTCTCCAGATAGTTGGTAGGGCTTTTAAGAATTTGTTGTTAATTCCATCCACTCCGCTGGCTGATTTTGGCTTAGTTTCTGAAATAGCAGTATTTAATTCAGTAAGGGTAAATTCCCTATCTAGTATAATTTCTGCTGGTGGAATATTAGTTATAAAGGAATTTACATCATTTAAGATAGGCATATCAGATATCGTAGTTTTCACTGGAGAGAAAAAGGAAAGATTTTTAGCAAATAATTCAGCTGTTTCATGAATAGTGGTGTGCTTTTCTATGACAATTTGTTTCCATGGGGAAATTTGACTCTGTGGTTTAGAAATTGAATTAAAAACTTCCCATATGTTAGAAAGAGAAGAATGCGAATTTATCAGACTGGAAAACTCACATCATGAGGTTCTGTAATGTTGTTTTAATTTTTTCCTTAAAAGAGCTACAATTCTTTTATAACGAAGAATGTCTTGGAAATTTCTTGATTTCTAGGCCTTGCGCTCTGCTCTCCGACGAAAAGCCACCAGTCTATTCAGATACCAGAAATTAGAGTTTAATTTCGGAATTTTATTTTTTATAGTTTTAAAACAATCTTTGTATTATTTTGTATGAAATCCATGAAATAATTTTAGTCCATCATATTCATAGGTGGATACGTATTTTGCAGTTTATGAGAAATTTATACCTGTTGTTTAGGTGACTAATTTTTTTATCATTTTAAAAGCCTTCAATCTGTAGATATATAGGATAGTGATCACTTCCATATAGGGAAGAATCAATTTTCCAGTTTATAGTAGGAGCCAAACTAGAAGTAACTTAAGACAGATCAATTACAGAATTAATATTATAATTAAAATTATAAAAAGTAGCTGACTTATTATTCATAAATATTAAATCATTATTATTGATAAACTTAAGACGTTCAGTACCATTTTTGTTGAGCTTATAAGATCCCCATACAGGGTTATGAGAGTTAAAATCACCTAAAAATATAACAGGCTATTTAACTTGATTATAAATACTTTGTAAAATCATATGATCAATAACTGCACCAGGATTATAAATGGAATTGTAAAAGATTAAAATTTTAAATAAATTTCAGCTGCTACAATATTAAGGCGATGATGAATATATTCTAAACTTAGGACTTTATGAGGAATGTCTCTCCTGATTAAAAGAGCAGAGCCTCTAGCAGTTTCTGAGCTTTTATGAATATATGATAAAAAAGGTTTAAATTTTATAAAGTCAGTCACAGGTTCTTGTTTAGCTAGTTAAGAATTTAGCTTTAACTAGTTTTATACAAGAAACGCATTCTGATATCCATGGAGGAAGGAGGGGGAGAATTAAGCTAAAAAAATTGAGAACCACTGATCTACATCGTTTACCCGAACTCTTTCCGAAAACATTGGGGCCGGTGTTTGGTTTAGCTGACAGCGCGCCAACTCATAATTTGATGTTCCCAGGTTCGAATCCTGAACTATGCCTCAATTGGGATTTTGTCCAATAAAGGTAAGCGCTGTTGTCAACTACGGCGGCACGAACTGCAGGCATATTATCCCAAATGAAAATATTCTCTACTTCTATCTCTATGAGACAGCGCTCCCTGGCAAGCAATGGAGACATCGACACCCAGAATATCTCTCACGGTTTGTAGAGAGAGAATCCCATACGGCATTTCCCCTGCTTTCTAATCGTGCCAAACCTTAATTCCTTCATTATCGCGGCCTTTGAAATACTTCTTTTGTTTAAGGGGGTTTGAAATATTTCTTTTCTTTGATCACCGCTTTTGATGCGCCAGCCACTAGGGAACCGATGGCAAATCCTTATAAGTGAGCAATTTAGGAGAGAAAACGACAATTTCTAGTGGCAATGCCGTGTGACCGTTGCTGACAAGTAACACCTTATAACACCTCACTCTGTCCTCGGTGAAAGCGATTACCCGGTTGATTTCTCATAAGCTGTTAATGTCTGATCCTTGGATGGGTATTTAACCGGACATTCCTAGCCAATAAGGAAAATTTTACACCTCATTCTTGAGAGAAGGCGTTAAATCAGCATCCCTTGCTCAGGAAAGCCATACCATCCTTTAAGAGGAAGCTTCTGTCTGTGTCCCTACAGCTCTCCAGTGAATCCCTATCCAGAGTTGGGTTGGATTATTTTAACTTTGAGCAGCACTTATGTTTCACGCAATGAGCTAAACTGACAGTCACTATAATCCCAAGGGCTCAGAGAAGGTTGGGGAAAAGGACCCACTGAACAGTTGTTAGTAGACAGATGTATGCCTCCTGTCAAAGTCATCCGGTGTGTTATTTAACGTGCACAAGTATGGATATCTTTCACATGGGAATCACGGCTTTACGTCCCATTCGACAGACGGCATTTCTTCCAAGCCCATCGGTTTTCCCTTTCTCAACGAGGGTAGGGTAAGGATTAGCAGAAATATATTTCACAGTTTGAGCTGGAACACTCTTGGTCCTTGGGGTCTTTGTGACCTGATCATTTAGCCACTGTATAAAAAACAGCTTATCAGATGTGAAACAACCCAATTTCAAATCCACATTAACTGTATTAGTAAATCTTATTCCATAAAATTTCGAGTCATTTAGGTCTTGAAAAGTTTTAAACAACCATGTTTGTAGAAACATTGACTGTTCAATATATAGAGTCTTATTCATGAGTGGAATATTTCGTTGTACCTTTGATATGTATACGTCTTGTCAACGTATGTAACCAAGTCACTATTCGCCGTGTTCCCAATGTTATCTAGTTCTCTCCAAGATGAATAGCAATACCGCAAAGGAAAAAGCAAAACATTTCTCAAGAGATCCATCCTACTTCCCGGACGTAAAAATCGATAAGGAAGTACCATACTGCTGTCAAGTTGAGGCGCGCTCAATTTGCATCCACTTTTGCTTACAGAAAGCGAAATGTTTGTCTGTCAAGATCTTTCGCACAAGGGAGAAACTTTGGCAAAAGGAAAGAAATCATAAGAAATACTTTTGCATTAATTAAATTTTCTGTCGGGTTTGAAATATTGTTTTAGTCACTTCATTCGAGCTTTTAGTGAAGTATAAAAAGTAAGAAAAAAGCATAAAAAACCCTGCAATATGTGTTTCCCGGAGTTTTACCTTTTAATTATACACGTAGGAAGTTGAAACTTGAAATTACACTCTGGGTTGGATTGTTTTATATGTGAGAAAGGCTTTTCTGTACACAATGAGCTAAATAGTCAGATCACAAAGACCCCGAGAGCTCATAGAAGGTTGTGGTCAGGAGACCCAATGGACAACTGTTGAGAGGCAGAGATAGCTTCCGTCAGACCTCTGTGGCAAGCAGCTGCTTGAGGGGATATTTATTTATTATTTTATTTTTTACCCGATATGGGTCTCTCGCACACGGGTCTACGACTCAACCTCCCATCCTACGGACGGCCTTTCCAAGCCTATCGGTGTCCCTACTGACCGAGGGCAGGGCGGGATTTTTGTGCAGATAAATCTCAACGCTGGCATAGCTGGGACTGGAACCAGGAAATTGCAGAATACGAGTCTGTCGAGCTACCGACTGAGCCACCCCAATTACTCTTTGGTTTATTCCGATTAATCAAAAAGGAAGGCAAATTCGTTATTATTTAGAATCAAGAATATTTTCACAACTTTATATTAGATGAAAACAGTTTAACTTAGAAAATTTGCCTTTCTCCAGGTTTTATACAATAGAAATAAGTAGTGACATATGATACGTATAGACGATTTTCAGTGGGTGAATTAACAAGTGATAGGGGATCATCCTATTTCTATCTTTAATGAAGAAGTAGAACTCCTGAAAATTTCCCCTAGAAGTAATCCAGGTCGTTGACCTCGGGAAAAATCCGACATTTTATCTTTTTATTGTCCTTCTAATCAATGGAGTCAAATGGAATAGAAAAAAAATATGCCTTATACGTGGGATGTTATTTGGGCTATCAAGCATGGGAATGAAAAATGCCTCATGGACGAACGAATCTGACAGTAGTTACAAGTGAGAATTCAATCATAAAGATCCCTGTATGCCCTGGACTGCAAAGGCATGAAGCAGCGGATAGTTTATCTGACCATTGCTATTAGTTAGAGATAACATTCAAAGGTTTGAAACAATGACCAGGATGTTCTCATTACTCTATCGGTAAATATAATAAATAAGTATGTTATTAAGAAATGACACTATAGGGCGAAGACAGTGTTAGATGAAGAGGGAAAATTAATTTGAGCAGAGTGGAATACGAGCCCTCAACCACCAGAAAACATGATAGAATTCGCGTTTCATCTCGCTTAGTGCAATATTTTCTCTACAGTTAAGACTTCTTGTGCTATAGGTGTTTATCTCTGATTTTTTTGTAGTAAGCATTTTGGCTATTTCTAAACTTAACTTCATAAATACCCAGGGGTAGATGAAATTACTACAGAAATGCTGAGAGTTGGGAATGTTTCGATTACCACTTGGATGACTGAAATTTTGAATAACTTTTATGATAAAGGTATGGTTACTAAAGATTTACCGGAGCTATTGTTATCCCTATTTTCAAAAAAGGTGATCGCAGTTCTTGTGATAACTATAAGGGTATCAGCCTACTCTCTGTTCCAGGGAAAGTTCTTTCCATTATTTTGCTTAATAGAATTAAGAATCTGGTTGACAGTCAATTGCGTGATGAGCAATGTGGATTCAGAAGTGGTAGGGGATGTGTGGATCAGATATTTTCACTTAGGCAGATTCTTGAGAAATGTTTAGAGTTTCAGAAACCTTTTTTTGCTAGCTTTGTTGATTTCAAAAAGGCTATCGACTCTGTTGATCGTCATAATTTGTGGTTGATTGTGAAATCATATGGTATACCAGACAAGTTAGTTAACATAATGAAAGCTCTCTATGATAACACTGAGTCGTGTGTGAAAGTTGGTAAGGCTTGTAGCAATTGGTTTAGCACCACTTCTGGTGTTCGACAAGGGTGCATTTTGTTTCCTTTTCTCTTTAGTTTGATTATTGATTATGTTATGCGAAATTCACTTCAAGGGAAAGATTTTGGCTTTAAATGGGCTGGAGATGCGAAAATTTCTGATTTAGATTATGCTGATGATTTAGCCCTTTTGGCAAATGATGTTGATGAGATGAACTCTTTCATTCGAGCTGTTGATGAGACTGGTAGTAGAGTAGGTTTGGTTATAAACAGAGAGAAAACTAAAGTGATGAAAATTGGTCAGGCAGACTGTGATTCAGTTAATCTGAATAGTCGCAGTCTTGAGCAGGTGTCACAGTTTAATTACCTTGGGAGCTATGTAACAGGCTGGTGTTGTGCGGCATGAGATTAACGGACGAATAGGGATTGCTGCCGGGACATTTAAGAATCTATGGAGAGTGTGGAGAAATAGGCGTATACACCTAAAGACTAAAATTAGACTGTATAATAGTTTGGTTCTTTCTAGTGTTAGTTATGGTAGTAAAACTTGGACACTTTGTATACAAGATAACAGGAAACTAGATGCTTTTGATTCCAGATGCTTACGCAGTATCTAGGGCATTAAGGTGGTTTAACTTTGTAACTAATGATGAGGTTAGGCAAAGGAGTTTGCAACCTCCTTTAAGCAGCATATTGTGCAGAGAGAGAGACTGTTGGTTTGGCCATGTTGCCTGTATTGATAATTGTAGATTAGCGAATAGGGTTATGAGCAGTATGCCTACAGGCCACAGTAAGAGGGGGAGACCTAGGATACGGTGGACAGACAATGTCAAACAGGACCTTGTTAGAATTGATGTGCAGTGACCGGATGCAGCAAATGTAGCTCAGGACAGATATGCTTGGAGAATTAAACTGCACGGTCTGGTTGGACCTCGTAGCCCATGGCTGCTTGAGGATGATGATGATGAAGCATTAATTGCATATTTTTAATTAAACGTGTTTATTTATGTTAAGTGCTAAGATAGATTAAAATGTGCTGGGAAAGTTAGAAGCCATTGAACTTTGGGCTTCCTGCTATCCAATGTTAAGTGTTATTTTATCGCAACGCTAATAAACTAGTACCTTACCAAAATATTAGATAATTTCCATGTAACGTCAATGGGAACCTATCTCGAACTCTATAACTTCTAAAATATGCATTTAGTGGAAAAATGTAACTGAAGATAATGTGATAATCAATTCTATTTAAATCTCGAGTTTTCAACAATATTCGTTCAGTATTTAAGGAATTATGGAAGCTGGAATATTTCGCAATAGTAATGTGTCATAAGAATTTTCTTCAGAAATAAGTAAAAACTTAAACAATAAGTATTCTTTCAAACCATCTATTAAAATAAATATACCTTTTAGAAGTTTGTGCAATGAAAAATTTAATATTAGAACAATTATGAAAGTTTGTTTTTATAAAATGAAATAATATGTTGTTAAATGTTCCACCTTCACTAACTATATAAATACTGTTGGGTTGGGTTGGGTTGTTTCAGCTCTGAGAGGCACTTTTTTGCACACCATGGGCTAAATGGCCAGGTCACATGGAGCACGAACGCTCAGAGATGGTTGGGGGAGGGGACCCACTGGAACAGCTGTTGGGAGACAGATGGTAGCCTCCCGTCAAGGCCATCCAGCGTATTCTTTAACGTGCACAGGATATGACTCTCCCGCACACGGAGCCACGGCTTAACGTCCCGTCCGACGGACGGCGACCTTTCCAAGCCCATCGGTGTCCCCTTCTGACAGTGGGCAGGGCGGGGAGTCTATAAATACTGAACAAATATTGTAGAAAATCCAGATTTTTAATACATTTCATTGTCTCTAATTCACCTTTTGCCACATTTCTCAATAAATGTATATTTTAGAAATTATGGATCTTCGAATTCAAATTCCTATTGATATAGCATATAAATTCTCGAATATTTTTGTAGGGCAGTGTATGTCTAGTTGATTGGCTAATAGGACCAGGAATATCTATTAAGTGTCTGTCGGAATCTTCCCTTTATTCAGATTATTTCCTGTGATGTGGTATAAAGATCACATTGTTAACAGAGGATATCACTGGCCGTTATCTCAGTGGTATGGCACGTGAGATGCTATCAGGTGGATCTGGACTCGAATCCCAGTCGAATGAAGACGATCTCCCCCTAAACTTAATCCTCTCTAAACTTAAGTTTACTCATGCTTAAAAAGCAGTCGATTCTTCAATCGATAAAGAGTTTCTTCGTAGAACCATTTTAAGCTTTAATTGTCTTTATTGTGCATGAAACAATTGAAGTTTAATATTGTTATTTATCATTTAGCCGATGATTTACTAGTTCGCAGAAGTCTACCATTCAACCAAGATCTGCCAATCAAGATTTAAGTTCATCACAGATAAATTTCGAAATATTTTTCTTTGGCTTCCGTGAGAAATGTTCTTACAATACTTTTAGAACGAAATCTGTTCCATATGGAATGCATTGTTTTTTCCTCTTGGCGCAATTTTTGCACACATTAGGCAAAATGGCTAGGCCGCAAGCACTCCCAATGACTCAGAGACGGTTAAATAAAGGGATTCATTAGACAGGTGTTAAGACACAAAGGAGCCTCCTGTCAAGACCATCCAGCCTTCTTTAACGTGCACAAGGTATGGTCTATTGTACACGGAAGCACAACTTAATGTCCCATTCGATGGACCGCGGGTTTTCCAAGCCCATCGGTGTCCTTTTTTTCACTCAGGACAGAACGGGGATTAGCAGAGATTTAAATCCATGCTGGCAGAGTTGGTACTTGAACCTAGGAACTGCAGGTTAAGAGCATGACGCATGACGCGCTACAGACCCTATGATACATCTACGAAAGAGAATATCTGCTAACTGAATACAGTCAATTGATTTATAGAAACGTTTTTTTTTATCTTTGAAAGTGGGATTTATCAGTGATATAGAACAGAGAAAGGAGCTGCCTTAGGCGTGTTTTTGGACATTGGAGCTGACGTACAGAGAGAAAAACCATTGTCTGACCATTAGACAGCTTCCGCTCTTACTTTTGTAGAAACAAAGAGCAGAAGATTAAAGAGGTCCGAAGGTGTGTTTTTTTTCCAAGTGTTTGGAGTGCCTTAACTACTTTTAAAGAAAAAGAGAAATGTTGAAGAAACTATTCACTGCAGAGTGTCAAAATAGGAGGAATAATATTACAAAGGATGACAGTTCTCGATAATTAGAAGCAAAAGTTATTGAGAAAAGTATCGAACATTGAAACAGAAAATATTCTTCTCTCTGGATCATAAAAAAACAAGATATTTTGAACTTTTATTTCATTTTGATGCATATAATTCGATATAAGAATTTCTTTTTAGGATAGTCGATGTAGAATTTTAGAAACATCGAAAAACATTTCACTTTTCCCAAAATATTCAAAAACCACATAGAAAATTTTCGCTTTTTTGTCTTTTGCATTTTACGTGAGTAGAGATGTTAAACTTTTGTTTGTTTCATTTGTTTTTTTGAAATCCCAATTCAATTTTCTGTAGGCAGTTGGTTTGAGGTGAGAAAGGCTTTGAACATCGAGAAAATTATTCCTTTTCTTGCTTCTGCACAATGGGATAATTGAGCGTCTGGGGAGTATCCCTAGACACAGAAAACAATTACAGGAGGAAATTTCCGAATTGGCACTTTACGGTAAAAAGGGGCTGTTTAGGGGATCTTTCGACTCATTTGCGCATACTTGTAACTTTGCATTCTTTCAGTTCAACTATGATACAAACCTTGCTTTAATATGGTAGTAGGTGGAGGGGGAGAGACTCAGTTGGTAGCACTCCACGCTGGCAATTTTATATTTTAGAAGCTTTAATAAAATTCTTGAAAATGCATGAAATATGCAAAAGTTTAATAATTTTTTGGCCTCTATTACCCTTACTAACATTCTCAAAGGGAGAGGACATGCTCTCATTGCCTCCTCTCTAATCCTGCCCTTCTCACTAGTATACAAACCCAGCAGAAACAACTCAAACAACGGGAAAAAAAAAGGAGTTTCTTTAGCCTTTATGATTTTCAGCTCTTTTATTATTCGCATTTGTCTCAAATTTTATTTCTCTATTTCCATAATTTATTCATGTTTTTATTTGAACAATTGTTATTTTCTTTTACTGTACCACTCTTGTTTATCTTATTTTAGCTACTTCACTTATCTTCTGTTACAGATTCTATCCCATTACCAAATTTTCCAGGTTGTTTTTAAAAAAATCCTAAAAAACAGATGTAGTTTTAATTTTTTTGTCTGACTATTCATCTGAAGATATTCAACTTTTTCAAGAGGCAAAAAAAAGTTATTTTCGGATTGTATAAGTATTGACGATATATTAGGATTTGCATCATCCGAATCTCACAGGAGTTTTAATGTTTAATAAAAATTTAAACGAATGTTGCAAACGTTTTTTTTTTTAAACTAGAAGTTTGAAATTTTTTGGTGGAGTGTGAGATGCAAAAGATGTGCACTGACCAATAACAAGTTTTTCCCTTGACAGCAGGTGGGTGGGAGGGACGCAATTTTTCGGTTTTAAACGATAAATTAAATATTTCTTTTGTGTTTTATTGATGCTAATAAAAATATTACTATTTGCATGCTGTCACTCATCGTTTAGTTCTAATTTGCTCTGCTAAAGGATGAAAAAGTCGTAATATTAAAACTTATTCTTTTCAAAAACGAGTGTTCCATATTCACCAGAGGAGATATTATATTCTTGGTTTTTAATTCTTCTTCCGTTTCTATATTATTTAGCAAAACAAGTATCATTTATCTTTTTATTACAAGTGAATCCTCATCATTTTGAATGTAACATCGTAAACAATTTTAATCATCCTTAACTTCGTTCTGATTAATACCATTGATCATACTTTCAGAAATCAAAGAACAACCAAAACTTCAGCAACAACACATTCCATTCCACGATAAATGCATTTTCGTCCCTTTCGTGTTCTGTTCCATTTGCCAGAGTCTTTCCCCTTTTCCCATTGCATTTATCATATTGCAAAGAGAAAGAGCTCATTTCCTCCATACATCTATGGACATATACATGTTCACGTTTCCCTTTCCCATCTCTCTCAGTGTTCTCCATCCACCTCGCAACCATTATTTTCCATACAATGCCCTTTCAAGCAGCGCCAAACAAGAGGAGGAAGACAAATAGGCAATCGGATAAGATTACAAGAAGAGAACATGGATTATGTGATGACAATGGAAAAGGGCAAACGGAAGGGGAATAAAGTGCAGAAAAGAAACGTTGGCGCTCACTGATCACCGGAGGAGAAAAACAACCCAAAGACAGCCAACGCAAATATATAAAAACAGAAAAAAAAATTGATTAAGAGGTATTTGGAAGAAGTAATGAGATCTTCCTCCTGGGTTTATGCTTTAATAATACTTCGTTCTAAACAACAGTTTTTTTTTATCATCGTTTGGGAAATGAGCGTAAAAATGAAAATTAATTTCAACTCCGTTAGTAAATATTGCAGGAAGGATTCCAAAGAGTGTCATTTTGAATATACTCTGGGCTTCAAAATGTGCTACCGTTAGAGGAGTATCCTTTGGATAGGATTGAGTAAGTTACTGAGCTTGCCTTGTCTTTCAGCTGAGATATCTCCACAGAGTTTCTCTCTGCGCCGATCGACTTTGACAGGATCCACCTCTTGAAGAAAAATTACAGCGGCAATCGCCGCAACGACCAACCAGTAATTAATCAGCAAAAGTTGTTAATCATCGGCAGTAAAATTCGCTGTTTCATTCTGAACATTAAGAAAATTTTATTCTTAATTTAAAAAAAAATTATGTACTTTTACCAAAAGTTTCAAGTTTTTATTTGTACATTTTCTACGTATTAAATTTAGACACCTGCCTATCGATTCGTTTATGAACAAACCCATTGCTTATATAAAAATATCAGAAGTTTTCTAGTTAGGACTCTTTTTCTTTGGCCAAATCGGAGAACTTCCAATTCTCTAAGAATTAAAAGCATTTAAATTATTCTAACAGTAATAAGATTTGATACAATTTCGCATACGTATATCCTAATTGTACTCTTTCGATCGTCATTAAATGACGATCAATAAAATTTTAATATTCAGTTATCAGGCCCTGCAGACAAATATCACTCCAATCTAAAGTGGATAAACTCATACTTACAGAATATCTGATATTAATAACATAAATCGGTCTCGAGCTGCTCGTAATTTTGGAAACGTTCTTGTTATAGGGTGATTCACTAGTCATGCACCACAGGATTATATATTTAATATGGTAATTACTTCAACACTTTTTTTTATTAGTTTTCATTATTATTTTCTTGCCGACTGACCATAGAAGTAAACCATAGACAAGCGAGTAGGATTATATTGATATGTGGGATGATCGTAATGTTGACCAATGCATAGCGTATTATCGTGCTCACATTTGTTTTAAAATGTGGACACAACGGTTTCACAAAGAAAGCCACGGCCGCCATTATCACCAGCCACTGGTGCCATTTTCATTTCCTACATTTTTGTGTCCAGTTCAGCAAAGAGGAAGAACCACGCCGCCGGCACAGAGCCTCTGCAACATGATCTGGTGCCCCCCCCCCCCGCATGGCAGGGGACCTAGGAGACCTGTTGTTGTAAACAACCCGCTCCAGATGGGTGAGGGCTTTGCACCTTGACCTGCGCGGACCAATGAACAGCGTCCACGAACATCTCGTTGGTGACTTTCCACCAAGGGTTGAAAAGCGCCAAGGAAGTCAATTATTTTCTGGACAGCAAGGCAGAAGGATGTGCGTCAAGTCCTTCTTGCGAGTTGAAAGAGCGAACCGAGGAAAGCGCAAATAGACGAAGTGTAGCTGATGACTGATCAAGAGGGCGACAAGCTGTCCGCTGCCCGAGCTAACTGACTCTGTGCACAAGCTAACTGTGACAAGACGATCAACGAGCTGCAGCATAACCCTACACGGAAAAGGGGCGCATCTTCTTTTTGCCCACATGAATAGAGCGAGGTAAGAGCCAATTTCTCTGATCTGATGTCCAACGTCATGGAACTTAATTGTCGTTGCCACGTTGCCTCGAGAGAGCTTTTGGAGCTGTTGATGTTCCCGGCTCCGCTCGAACAAGAAATAAATGCATAAATGCTTAGACCATGCGATTAAACTGTTTGGCCTAGGGACGTGGAAAGTCTTGTGAAAGTCGGACAGCGCTGAGTTCGCTGGTGGGAAATTTCCTGATAAAAATCTGTCAAGTAAATGTGTTTTTGTGTTAAAATATATTAGAAGTTTTGCTCAATAAATAAGATAAATAAATGCGTTTATATATTTAAGCAAATGTTGTGCAAGTGTATTGATGTGTAATGTTCCTGGGTTGAGATTACAACTCTGATTTCCTAGCCCTTCCTTTTTTTATAAACTCGCCCCTAACGTCGATAAACCACCCCCAAAACACTAAAAGTGTGGTTACGACAGTATCATTGATGCTTGTGAGGCCATCACAAGAACAGATTTAAAGAGCCAAGGAAAAGTAAACTGCATTGCAGGAAGGCTTTTGATTTGGGTTATTTTAACTTTGAGATGTATTTGTTTTGCACACCATGGGCTAAATAGGCAGGTCTCAAGGACCCTAAGAACCCAGAGAAGGTGAGGAAAGGGAACCCACTGGACAGCTGTTAGGAGACAGATTGAACCTCCCATCAAGTTCATCCAGCATGTTCTTTAATTTGCACAAGGTTAATGTCCCATACGATGGACGACAGCCTTTACAATCCCATCGTGTCACCTTTCTGACCAAGGACAGTATGAGGATTTAGATGAAATGAATCTCAACGCTGGCTGAGTTGGGTCCCGAATCTGGGAACTGCAGCTTACGAGCTTCTTGTGCTACCAACTGAGTTAATCCTCTAAGGAAGACCACATCATATCAGTAATATATTGCATTTAAGCATACATTTTTTACATTTGTAAACTTTATTTTTCTGAATACAAAATACAGTCAGTGACGGCCCAAGATATTTTGCAGCCCTCAATTAAATTTACCTTTTGTCCCTCAAACTAGATTAATTTTTTCTTCGCCCAGAAAAAGATTTACCATAAAATTGAATTTAATATTTTTTTTCGTTAGAACTGATTTAATTTTTGCCATCTCAAACGATTTTAGCATTTTTGTGGTTCTTAGCGCGCTTGGCTACTGATCTAAGGGACCTGGGTTCGAGCCCCGGTTAAGGCATGGCTGTATGTGTCGTTTTTCTGCTGAGGTCCTGCCATCCTCTCAGACCTTCTACTATGGCATATAAACTGACAGGCTCCTGTCAGACCTCTGTGGCAAGCAGCTGCTTGAGGGGTATTTATTTTATTATTATTAACTGTTTAAATATTCTCTGCTTCCAGTTAAAATACCAGCTAAATCAGTAAGATTTTAAAAATCACTATGTTATCACAGAGTTATGTTAACGCTTTACCTTCACAGCACTTTTATTTTGAGTTTGAAATCACAGCAAGTCCATCCAATTAGTAGCTTGCCCCCTTAAACTTTTCCCTCCCCAAGCGACTGCTTGGAATACTTGCGCTATTGGACCGATCCTTCCTGCAGTACTGCAGATTTCTGAAACACCGTATGGATTGTTTTGTTGTTTGTTCATAAGACTACATCAGAATCTAGAAAAAAAAAACAAGGATAAAATAACTCATAGAACAGGTAAAAATTAAATTTGAAAGCCAAGAGATTGAATTTTTATTGCAGTATAACATTTCTCCACCCCCTCGGTTTTAGAAGTATTTTAAACATTTCTTGAAAATGGACTATTACCCTTACTTGTATTTTCCAAAGGAGGGATGCCCTATGCCGCCCGCAACCTAGATTCGGCCCTACATACATTAACAGATGGTTAAGAGGTGATATGTCATTGATCAATAATCTATGGGAGCTATCAAAACTTGTATGCAGTATTATGGTCCACACAATTTTATTGCCCTGCTAAGTACTGTTAGTAGCCCGGCTCTGAAGACAGAAACAGCGCTCTAAGGACTGAAAATTAAAGTACAGTGAAATGTCAGGTGATCAATATATATTCGTTATACTGAAGTGCAATGAAAACGTGCTATGGTAGTACATACTAGTAATACATACAAACCGTCTGATGACGCTGACTACTGATAGTACCGTATTTTCCTAATAACAAAATGTGAAAGAGAAATTTTTGAAAGGTAAAGTCGGTAGAAAAGCATACACAAGACAAAAAAATTTAATCCGAGACTCGAAAATAGTGAAATAAGTTAAACTTTAATTTCAAGGAAGAAAACAACAAACAATTAGCTATTCATAAGCATTTGTAGTGTCGTTCACTGGCTAAGTTCTAGAATTAATCTGGTGAACTATCATACGCATTGAACTTTTCCATACCAAGTTGGCCTACCGAATTTAAATGTTCAATTTGAAATTTATGCCGGTTGCATGAGAATTCCGGATGCTTGAGTATCGGTTAATTGGGAGTTTATTGTAGATATGGTTTAAGGATTTTCTTTTTACAAATTTTGATATACTGATCATATTCTTTTGTATCAGAATAAATGTTATTTCGTTATACCGGTTTACTTTCGTTTAATTAGAGAAACATGATAAATTAACTAGGTAGAGGGAAAAAAATCGTTACTCTGAATATTTCGTTAATCTGGCTTTCGTTATGTGGACATTTCACTGTATTAACACAAAAAACTCAATTGCAATCCTGTTGCGCTCTCCAATAGTTTTTACATCTGCCCCAAATACCGGAAACCTCATCTTATGTTTTCATTGCTAGACAAGACCAGCATTAGAATATACGTATAGATATATAAATATTTATCTAAGTTAGATTGATGCATCAGACGTTGAAGCTGTTGGAGTTTTAGTTTCTCCGATGTAGAGATTCGAGTTCTCTGCGAACGACGTTTTGCTGAGTTCAACGGTAAAAGGAGGATTGAAGATTATACATACACCGAAAGGTGGCGTCGCTCTCCATTCGTCATCCTGTCAGGAAGATTATTCCTTGCAGTCCCGAGGAGGAGGAACGAAGGAAAATAAAGAACGCACATCTTCTGGTTATAAGAATCGTGGACTTATCACGGAAGGAATGAGATTTGCATGCGCTATTTGGAAATGAAATAGGACACGACGGAGAGCGAAATGACGAAATTATTCCCTGTTCGCATTTCAAGCGATTTTAATAAAAAAAAAACACAACAAGGCACGTTTCAGTTTTTAAAAGTGAAGGGGAGATGAGCAAATCCGTCTCAAGATATTTGTTTTTTGTTCCGTATAAAACTTTCGGGCAATTTTTTAATGCTTAGAGTTTGGGTTGTAACCTTTGAGAGACATTTTGAGGCACTCAATCGGCTAAATGGCCAGGTCACAAAGGAGCCCTAGGGCTTGGAGAAGGTTTGGTGGAAATTTTGGTACTTAACTTCCTCTTGTTCGTTCAAGTTGTGTCGATCATTTTTATTCTTGCATATCTTATTTGATTTTCGTTCGTCATGTATTTGTACTTTAGTGTGTTTGGCAAAGCGGTCGGTGTGGCTTTTCATTCACGAAACAGGGAAGTGTCCGTTTATTTTTTATAATATAGTGTATGCCAATCTTGGTCATTCTCTTTGTTTTTTCACAAGATCATTTCATGAATTACATTACATATCATACTCTCATGCCTTACATTTAAATCTATTTTGTCTCAAACTGATTTTATTTCATAGCTTATTTTCTTCTCTAATCCTATTTAATACCTCTTGATTTTGTTTCTCCATTAAATTTTCATCAGGCCCCTCCAGCTCTAAATTCCCATATCTTTTATTTGTTTTTTAAACAGTTCCTATAATACTGAATTTCATCTTGTAGTGAACTTCAGAAATATGCTTTGAGAAACCCTTTTTCCTTAATTCGAGATTAATTTTATTTGATATGAACTGATGTTTTTATTTTATTGTTAAATGTTTGATTTTATTGGCTATTCGGCTCGTTATTTCTTTTCTCATCATTACTGCTCATATTATTAGCCTTCACTTCTTTCAGTTTTATATTGCTTAAGTTGACATTGACATTGACAGTACCTGTAGCCTTCTGCTACATAACTTTAATTTTAGTTATCTCTTTAGTAATTTTCATATTTTACGTATAGTTAATTTTGAATGAAGAATTCCTTTATCAAGCAGATGATTCAATTTTGATTCTCTTATCTGTTAACCCAACAAATATCATACGTATTTGAAACTTTTTCCATTGAGCTTTATTTACCACACTATTTCACTTTTAACTCAATAGTAACTTGTTCAATATAAACAGTTAAAAAAAACCTTGACAAACAAAAATTCTGTTTTAAACATTTCTGCTCTTTTGATTTCTCTATTCCTTATATTAATTAGGTTAGTTTGATTTTTCTAGAAGTTAAATATTATTCTTTTCTCTTTGAAATCAGATTTATCATTATCAGGATGTTAAACATTTTACTCTAATAAAAGTCGTCGAAGTCCTTCTCTAAGCCAATAAATCCAAGGAAGAAGTTTCTATTTATTTTAATCAATTTTTCAATATTTATTCTAAAGCTAAAATTGCTTCTCTAGTGCATTTCTTTCAGGGGTCTTCCCAGGCTCTGATCAATGACTATGCTAGTAACGCCCGGGGCCATTTATTTCTAGATGCCCGCAAACTCTAAGGATCATTTTTACTTAAATTTGCCTTTCTTCATTTCTTGCCTTTTTTATTCAGCTATAAGCCCTAACTAAATTCTAAAACCTCTTCAGACTGATTTAGTTTATAATAATCTCGAACTTTTCTTACAGCATAAGAGTGTAGACAACTGTGTAATATCACAGGACGGGCCCTTCCTTCAGCCCTTTCCATAGGAATGCATCTTAAGTACTCAATAATCAATCAATAATCAATCAATCTCAATCTCAAAGCACCAACTTTTAGCTCTCTACGATTAATAGATCTAATTTTCTCTTTGACCTCGAAGGACTACCCCTCCCCCGATACAAAAATTTGCGAAGTTTCAGAGAGCTACAACCTGAAAAACCCTCAGAAACCAATTTCCGCGTTCCTAGAATTATTATATCACGTTTTAACCTCTTTGGAACTTATGTTTAAACTACAAAGACACATCGGAGGACATATTTCGGATTTTGTTTCCGTGATATACGACCCGTAATCCTTAAGGGTAATTTTTCAGAGCCCTGTCATTTCTGCATATAGTTAGAAGTAAGTGATTGTTACCCAGTCAATAACTCAGTCACTCAATGAGTTTCGATCATCTATATACACTGAATGGACAAATTATTCTGTACACCTACTTAATAACCTGTTGCTACACCTTTTGCGCTAAGAACAGCAGCAAGACATCTTGGGAAGGACTCAATGAGGTGTTGAAAACACAGAGGTAGTATTGCCACCCATGAAGCAAGGATCGCGTGTCTCGGGAGCTGCCTGGGAAGTAGAGTCATCTATAGTTGCCGATGGAGGTTAGTGGATTCAAAATATCTTATCAATTTCAATGTGGTTGAAGTGCGGCAATTGTGGGGCCATTCAATAAAAAATAATTTGTGTGGTAAACTCACTTGAAATCTCTTGGAGTCAATTGGTCGCCACTTGGAAAGCATGCGGTGTGGCGTTGTCTTTTAGAAAGATGGCGTCATGGTGCGGAAAGAAAATCGTTACGAACGGATGTAGATGGTCGGGAGGATGTTCACATACCTTGTGCCGGTGACGGAGATCTCGACGGGTACTAGGGACCCCAAGGAAGTCCAAATAAAAACATCCTAAACTGTTACATGGCTTCCTATGACCTCAATTTGGTAGGCTGCATCCATCGCTTCGTGTGATTGCCCCACACACGCACCCTGCCATCAGCGAGATTTGAAACCTTGATTCGTCAGACCAGATGGCGTGTTTCCAGTCCTCCGAATTCTGTTGCAATAGGCCTTTGCAAACTGTAGCCTAATATTTTGATATACAAATAAACTAATTGCACTCCAATGGGCTCACATTTATCAGGACAATTGTCTAATATAATTATGCAAGATATTGAAGATTATATGATAGCTAAAAGAAACTTGAAACTATTAGTATGGAAACGTTACATTGACGATATTTTTTATTGTTTGGCAATATTCTACAACTGCATTAAAGGAATTACTCAAAAAATTAAATCAGGCCTACAACTCTATAAATTTTACTGTTACCTATGAAAATAACAATTTCTTTTCTGGATATATTAACCATCACAGTAACTCCAATTTTGAAACAACAGTTCATAGAAAAACCTCATTTATCAAAAATCTAATACTTTTCAACTACGTTCACAACAAATCTTCACTTATCTCTACATTGGGTTGGGTTGGGTTGTTTTACCTCTGAGCGGCACTTTTTTGCACACCATGGGCTAAATGGCCAGGTCACATGGACCCCGAAGGCTCAGAGAAGGTTGGGGGAGGGGACCCACTGGAACAGCTGTTGGGAGACAGATGGTAGTCTCCCGTCAAGGCCATCCAGCGTGTTCTTTAACGTGCACAGGGTATGGCTCTCTCTCCCGCACACGGGCCACGGCTTAACGTCCCATCCGACGGACGGCGGCCTTTCCAAGCCCATCGGTGTCCCCTACTGACCGTGGGCAGGGCGGGGAATTTTGCGGAGATAAATCTCAACGCTGACCCAGCTGGGACTCGAACCTGGGAACTACAGATTACGAGCCTGGCGCGCTACCGACTGAGCCACCCCCGCCCCTATCTCTACATGTTGTCCTTATCCTACAGAGCCTACGAAGTCTGCAGCAACAAGTATTTTTTGAATAAAAAACTTATCTATATATATTCTCTATGTCAAGACGCAGGATATCCTCAGCAGTTCATAAAGAGAATTCACCACTCCGCCAGAAATAAAATCCGCAACTTCCGTTTTCAAGACAACAAGTTCTCAAGATGTGAAATATATCTCATCCATTTTCCAACCATCAACAATATTATGAAAATTTATAATTTTAAAGTACCTATCAAATATTCAAACATGATTTTATCTCTCATAAAACCAGACAGAAATATATCTTCACTTACAGGTGGTATATATTTAGTACCATCACATACCCTGAATCAGATTCCTGCAATCCATCTAATCCTCTCGACTACATAGAACAAACCAAAAGAACTCTTCAAGAAAGAATAATATAACACCAAAGAAATATCAAATTGAAGCAAACTATTACAGCTCTTTCATATACAATTATAGTTGAAGGATCAAAACCTCTATTCAAAGAAGCCTTTATCATTAGCAATACATCATCTCTCTTCAAATTATCGTTCACAGAAAATCTACTAATTTTTGTCAACAGAAACAGTTGTTGTAATACCTATCAAGCGTAATTTAATCGCGCATGGAAAATTCTATTACAATATTTTTTACAAAGCAATATGTCTTTCCCACAGTTATTAAGCAAACAATCATCATTCAACCATAATTCACCAAAAATTACCAGCACTTCTCGTGACAGCTGACCTCACCTATCATAATTCATGACTCGTGCTTCGCATCTTTGCCCAAATAGAATTTGAAGAATGACATAGAACTTTTATATTTTAACTACTTTATAAGCTAATGCTCTAATAATCGTATGTCTGAAGAAGTCCTAATAGTTAGGACGAAATCGATAACATCATTTATATAACAGTGCTTAATAATCATCTCATTTGTTAATTTTATCCATCTTCACATGATTAGTGTACAAAATTTAGTGAGTAAAAACTTCTTAAATGTTGGTTAGTCTTCCTATTATTCCATCTACTACACTATTCTTCAAGACACTGTGTAGCGTCGATAGATGAAATAAATTATAGTAAATAAACAAAGGATTATTATATGCACCGGTCAGCCAAAACATTAAAACCACGTACCTAATGTGATGTGGGTCCTTCTCTCGCCGCCAAAAGAGCTCTCACCCAATGAGGCATAGATTCAACGAGATGTTGGTAGGTGTCGCTTGATATTTGGTACCCTGCTGCAACAGAAGATCCCCTAGTTCCCGTAAATTACGTGGTTGGGGTGATGCTACTCGTACCCGTTTCTTCAACTCAAACCACAAATGCTCGATGGGATTCATGTCCGACGAATTTGGGGCCATGGCAATAAATGGAATTCCTCATCATGTTCTAGGAACTATTCCTGAAACTTCTTCGCAGTGTGACATGGGTTGTTGAAAGACGCCATCTCCGCCAGGGAATACAGTCGTCATAAAGGGGTGTACTTGGTCAGCCACGATGTTCAGGTAAGTAACAGCTGTCAGAGTTTGTTCTATACGGATAATTGGTCCAAGTGTTCCCGAAGAAAATATTACCCAGACCATCACACTCTCTCCAGCCATCTGGATCCTTCCCACAGTGCATCCAGGTTGGGAAGTTTCCATGAATAAATGTCGCACATGAGCTCGTCCGTCCACATGGTATAACAGAAAACGGGATTCGTCTGACCACGCGACCCTGTTCTATTCTTCTATGGTCCAATGTCGATGATTATGTGCCCACTGCAAACGCTGACGACAGTGAATGGCTATGAGCATAGGCACATAAATGGGTCTGCGGCTGCGAAGACCCATATCCAAGAGCTTACAATGAATTGTGTTTTCGGACACATTGGGCCTTTACCACAATTGAAATTATGGGTAATGTCAGCAACAGTAGCCCTCCTGTCGCTGCGGACAAGATGAGATAGCCTGCGCTAACCTCTGGCATCAATCAGGCATGGCCGGCCCATGCCTTGTCGACGGCTCAAAGTGTCGCTGTTTCGAACCATCTTTGATAGCACTAACTACTGCATAGCGTGAGCAGCCTACAAACATTGCTATTTCGGAGATGCTCTTACTAAGGCGTCTTGCCATAACGATCTCATCTTTGTGGAAATCAGATAAATCCTTTACTTTTCCCATGTTGAGACGAAACCAAATACTGCCTGCGAGAGCTCCGACCCGGGTATTATATATATCATTCTCGACCTTGACACGTGACACTGATTGGCTGCACACGCGCTTCTTTGCATAACGCAGAGGTGGTTTTACTGTATTGGCTGGTCGGTGTATGGATGACAGACAAAGTATGTTCCTCAACAATTCTGAAAATATTACTTCACATTTCTGCAAATTATGTGCATTATTAATCAAAGTATAATAACAGAAGTCAGTGAAGATTCGATATAAACGTGAAAGCAACGTGTGCACAGAAACATATGCTATAATGAGCACTCGTTATAACGAAAATATTTAAATTATATATATAACAATAAAGTGAGAGTAGTTGAAAATACTGTCGTTAATAAAGAGTTCGAAAAAACCAGACTTCTATTATCAAGGTTTTGTTTGCTTAGGTATTAATACAAAAAAATTTTCTTCAATAGAGTAATACGTATATGATAATAATCCTTTCAGAAATGTGAGGGGCGGAGGTGACTCAGTCGCCAGCGCACCAGGTTTGTAATCTGCAGTTCAAGTCCTGCCAGCGCGTTGCGCTTTATCTCAGCAAAACCCTATCCTGCCTTTGGTCAGTAGGGGATACCAATAGGTTTGGAAAGGCCGCTATCGATCGGATGCGACTCAAAGCCGTCGACCAGTATACGGGAGAGCCATACCATGTGAACGTTAGAGAGCATACTCGATGGCCTTGACGGGAGAATACCATCTGTTTCCTAACAGCTATCCAGTGGGTCTCTCCTACCAATCTTCTCTAAGCCCTCGGGGTCCTTGCAACCTGACCATTTAACCCATTGTGTGCAAAAAAG
This sequence comes from Ryuthela nishihirai, assembly GCA_038380435.1. Taxonomy (NCBI): domain Eukaryota; kingdom Metazoa; phylum Arthropoda; class Arachnida; order Araneae; family Heptathelidae; genus Ryuthela; species Ryuthela nishihirai. Next base: position 37,562,460 of record JAWZYU010000018.1, on the reverse strand, counting down.
TGCCGTTCAGATATAAACTAAACCCAACTCAGAGTAATGCGATGATTATTATTATTACAATGCATTTGCTGTTAATTTCTGTTGTATATTGTTATTAGGTACAGTCCCTCAAATATATATCCGAACACTAAGGTTGATTGCAGAATTCAGAAAAAATATCTGGCAACGATATTTTAGAAATTAGTGATCTGGCAACCTTCGTCTGCCGTACACGCAGGTTGCCAGATCACTAATTTCTAAAAAATCGTTGCCAGATATTTTTTCTGTATTCTGTAATCAACCATAATGTTCGGATATAAATTTGAGCGACTGTACTAACCAAACAGAAAAAAATATCTGTCGTAACAACTTCTGCTAAGGTAATACTGTTAAGAGCTACGATTACACTAAAACAAATAAACCTAATCAAATCAATCTAAGTGACGTTCTATTCAATCATTAATTCTAATTTTTTTCAAGAAGAAAATATGATTAAAAAGCAGCTTTTTTTAGTTTTATACTGGATGTAACCGAATGACACTGGCAATCTACATCGCAAACAGAACTTTTTTGTTTTGTAGTGCACATAACAGGATAATAAACTCGAGAGAAAAACAGGTTTTTAAATATATTTTGTATCGTTTATCAATCCCTTACATATCGATGTTATTCCATCCTTTTTTTTTCATGCCTTGCTTCTCAAGTTATGAGAGACATTTGCTGCTTTCGATAATACGTTTGAAGAAAATGTTTGTCATTTGAGCTCCTAGTTATAATTATGAAAGTTGTTGTAGAGGGTTGCCATGGCAACTGGAACTATAGGGATTAGATTTCAAAACCTTGTTTAAATCTGATCTAGTTAATTTTTTATATTGGATTCCCTTTTTTTATCTCCTAGTACTTTTTTTTTACAAATTGCTGAATGTTATTTTGTTTTATTCCGTACAAGTTTTAATCGATGGCACTGCTAAAGCTTTCAAAATATAAAATCGGTGTGGTGCTCTTATACATTTCCATCCATCTAAATATCAGAGAATTCCCTTGAAATATCAACTTGTTACATCACATTACATAGAACTTTTTTTCTATTCTTCTGGACCATAGAATACGTCCTTGAATTTGTGTCATGAGCTTACTATACACTTTGGTTTGGTTTCTTTGACGGCTTTTCACTTTAAAAATATAACATACTAATAATTAATAATATTGAATACTTAAGTACTAAAGTTTATACTGATTTCAATTTAATCAAAAAAAAATTATTAATACCGTAATCTCTTGGTGTATGACCAATCGGTTTACGAGTTTTCGCCTATACGAGAAGGAGAGATTAAGATCTATATTTCGATTTAAAAGCTCTTAGAGCGAAATAGACCTTGAAAAAAATTGACCAGCAATACACGAATTTGCTTTCTTAATATGTAACAAGCATTTATTTGTGTTATAGTCATAGCTATAATAAGGATGGTATTAATGTTTATGCATTTTCAATTAAATTTTAATAATTAAATTATTATTTATGCGTAAGCTAATGCAGTGGTTCTCAACCTTTTATGCTTCACGTACCCCCTGGAAATGTATATGTAACTGGCGTACCCCTTGTATAGATAGATAAAACTATAGTTATAGTATAACAATGGACTGAAACAAAACATATACAGTATAACATATACTAGTGACTTTTCAGCTCTCACGGCGTACGCGAAAAAATTAACCGTGTACATCAGGTTGAGAACCCCTAGGCTAATGACTAAGAATCTCATTAAAATAGAATAATTAACCATAAGTGTAATTTTTTCATACTTAGATACCGTTCTGCTTTGTATTGGGGTGGACTTTACATTTGGAGATAAATTTTTGACCTCTGGAACCAATTAAAATGTATAACAAAGGAAGTAATGGGAAATAAATTGTCATCTGTTTTCGTTATATGAGCAGTTTTGCAGGAATGAACTAAGCACATAAACAGAAGGATTACTGTAATTAAATCATCACAGGCTGATGTTTAATTTAAAAAAAATATATATTTTTTGAAACATGCTTCTTTTCCTGTTTAAATTTCCGTTCTCTTTTCGTATCGATGATTTATTTAAATAGATATTAAAATTACTCATAGGTGCATTTGGAACCTATTACTTTGGGCAGAGAGAAAGATGTAACGTAATGTTTAGTGGCTTTTATCCCTACCATGGCACATTGAAGCACTCGTTGTAATTTCACGGTCCACTCACACATTCAAATTCTAATTTCTGACAATTGATATATTTCGAAATATTTATTTTCAGTTGTTAAATCAGGTAATTTGATACATGTGACTTGACGGGAGGAATTACCCCTAATATATTGTTATTTTTAAATACAATTCATTTGATTATCTTTAAATTAAATTGATTTGGTCATTTTAAAATAGAGAAATTCTCAAATTTTACAGCAACTTACAACCTCTTCGCGGCGTACCGGTTATGGAATATTTTATGCTAGTTGCACATGTGAGAGCATTGAAATAATCTAAATATGGAAGAGAAGAAAATGAATCCCTCAAGCAGCTGCTTGTTACAGATGTCTAACAGTTTAATATGCCTTAGTAGTAGGTCTGTGAAGAAGGCAAAAATCTCAGAAAGACAACAACATCCATGCCTTACTCGGGGCTGAAACCCAGGTCCTTTTGATCAGTGCAGCGGGATGTCTCAGTCGGTAGCGCGCCAGGTTCGCAATCTGTAGTTCCCAAATTCCAGTCTTAGTTGGATCATAGTTGATATTTATCTCCTGAAAACTCCCGTTTTATAGGGGACACCGACGGTCTTGGAAAGACCGCCGTCTGTCGGATGGGACGTTGGTCCCGTGTGCGGAAGAGTTGTTCTCGTTAAAGAACACGTTGAATGGCCTTAACGGGAGGTTACTGCAGACGTTCCACTGGGTCCTCTCCTTGGGTCCGAAGACCTTGTTCTCGTTAAAGAACACGTTGAATGGCCTTAACGGGAGGTTACTGCAGACGTTCCACTGGGTCCTCTCCCCCAACCTTTTCTGAGCTCTCGGGGTCCTTGTGGCCTGGCCATTTAGCCCATTGTGTGCAAAAAAGTGTAGCTGAGAGGTAAAACAACCCAACCTTTTGATCAGTAGACAAAAATGCTAACCACTCTGCCACGGGAGGGACTATGGAACAGAAACAATTTATAATAATGGAGGTAAGATGCTGTTTCCGCCCCTTACTGAATAGTTATTGTCCTTGACTACTGATCAAAGGAACCTGGTTTTGAGCCCCGTGTAAGGCATGGTTGTTTGTATTGTTTTTCTGCGGAGGTCCCGCCATCCTCATAGACCTTCTACTATGGTGTACAAACTACGGGCTGCTTCAGACCTCTGTGACAAGCAGCTACTTGAGGGGATGTTTTTTTTTTCATTATAAGATGCTGCTGAGAAAATTAATCCTGAATACTTTTGTCAATATTTTAGACAAGTGTTTTTTTAACTGTGATTTCTCGTGACTTGGATTCAGGTGGTTAACGAAGCTTTTCTAGGTTTCCAAGAATTCCTACAGTAGCTGCATTTCAGCATAACCTTTTTCATTTCACTATAAAAGATATCATAGAGCATAGTGGTATTTGAACCTACACAGTATCGATATGTTAGGGCTGAAAACGGCTGAAAATGTGGGTTTACCATGTTTAACGACTAAAAACGAAGATCGTCATATTTATTGACTGAAAATGGATGTCTTCCATGTCTACCGACTAAAAATGGATATCCCTCATATTTAGCGATTGGAAATCCGGGATGCTTAAAGTTTAGGAGTCGTCGCTCCAGATATTTTTATTCTTATTAATCATCTCCACTCTCAGTATCGATATATTAGAGAATCGTAATTCTAATTGTAGGTCGCGAGCTTCTTAAGACAGGGGAGGAGGATCGCAGTTGGATATGGTTGAATGTGTAATGTATAAAAAACTAATTCGTTCATCGCAAAAGAGGAAAGTTAACTCTCAATATGCTATTACTACTCACTTCGCTAACTTTTTTTTACGAACTAATCGTTCCCCTTTCCATTTCCTCTCTGTTACGACTCTCAGATTAGGGAGAGCGAGAGTAACATCCCCTATACTATGTATGCATCACGAAAATGCTAAATTCAAGTCGTCCTGTACTCCCCTCACTCTGTAATGTTACCAGTTAACTCTAATGCGCATACATATCTCTTTTCTTCAATCGGCCGCTGAAGGCGCTTTAATTTACAAGAAGTTTCTAGTTTTGCACCCTACTGTTGTCTGAAGCATTGTTGAGAGAATATTATCAATCCTAGTTACTTTCGCCAATGGTAAAGAAATATATGGGAAAAATTCCATCAGTGGTTGGGTTGGGTTGTTTTACCTCTGAGCGGCACTTTTTTGCACACCATGGGCTAAATGGCCAGGCCACACGGACCCCGAAGGCTCAGAGAAGGTTGGGGGGAGGGGACCCACTGGAACAGCTGTTGGGAGACAGATGGTAGCCTCCCGTCAAGGCCATCCAGCGTGTTCTTTAACGTGCACAGGGTATGGCTCTCCTGCACACGGGGCCACGGCTTAACGTCCCATCCGACGGACGACGGCCTTTTCAAGCCCATCGGTGTCCCCTACTGACCGTGGGCAAGGCGGGGAAATTTTGCGGAGATAAATCTCAACACTGACCCAGCTGGGACTCGAACCTGGGAACTACAGATTACGAGCCTGGCGCGCTACCGACTGAGCCACCCCCGCCCCTCCATCAGTGGTAAGGGTGTGTATGTGACAAATTCCATCAATAGCTAAACGGGTCGCGAATAATTCCATTAGTAATAAAAGAGGGCCGCGAATAATTCCATCAGTAGTAGTAGGAGACTGCGAATAATTCCATCAGTAGTAAAAGGAGGCCGTAAATAATTCCATCAGTAATAAAAGGGGGCAGCGAATAATTTCATCAATGTTAAGGGGGATTGCGAAGATTTCTGTCGACAATAGGGATCGCTACTGGAAAAGTTGAGAAAAGTACGATCATGAAGCGTCTGTAAGGATTTTTTTCTGTCTGGAAATAAGAGGATAAAAGGGTAGCTTCTGTAATAGAGGCACAAATTCTGTCTGGTAAAGTTTTACTTTTCATTTCAATAAATACTTTGTACAGGAAGAGCCACTAATGGGAAACTTGATTACACTTTGAATGGAAATGGGTATATATTGGTTTCATATTGACTGAACAAAAAGGATAAAACTTTTGACTCATGATATTTTGGTTCCACATTTTTTTTCTTTAGTTTAGATATTCCAACTTTTTGAAAAGTACGAAGCTTAACAAGATAGCATTCTATTCGCGGCAGTTGTTGTTTTTTTCTCTTTAGCCTATGCTTGAAAACATTCAGAGATCAGAATGATCTTTTAGCATACTGATAAAGGAACGTCTGAGACTTGGAGGAAAGGGACAATTTTATCTTTTTCCCTCCCATGTCTCTACTGAATTTAATAATTATAAAAATAAATCAGTCTTTTGCAACAAATGTCGAATTTCGGTATTGGAACCTTAATGAAATAGTTTAGTCGCTTTTGCAATATTGTAGGCCAAAGCCGACAGCGGGAATTACGTTTGCAAAATTTAACTGAAACAGGAAATCCACGATAGTGCTTATGGTAAAGGAAGGGTTGGGTTGTATTACTTCTGTGCACAAAATGGCCCCCCCAATAGGGGACCACCTTGTCGTGGTGGGGGGGCCTAGGGCCCAGCAACCCGGCTGAAGGCTGTGCCAGCCGGATTAGGGTACCGGTTGGACATGGCCAAGGCCAACCGAGGTCGAAGACGCTGCTGGCCGGCTTGATTGCCGGTCGGGTGGTGACGGCGTCGGAGACCTCACCTCAGGGACCTTGGGTGGTCAGTTCGACGGCTCGGTCGAAAGGTCCCTCCTGCCTAGTAGGCACGAGCCGTCCAAAAAGTCTGGGTCCTACTAAGAGTCTCCACCCCGGGTGCCGATCGAGCTTGGATCTTTATATCCTTGCACATTTGCAAACCGGGGAATAGATTAAATTTAGGTTTCTTCCGGTGGTTAGCTTTCCTTCTATAGGACTGCTGCCATGTGAGGCCGGGGTTGAGGTGCGCCTATAGGGCGTATTCCTTGCCCCCGGCTCTAGATAGTCATGGCTTTTCTTTAACCAGGTAGTGCTGTCAGGCGGAACCGGGAATTGCCGTGGTTGCACAAGATCGCAACATAGAGATCAATTGTGCAAGGAGATCCGTCTTGTTTACCACAAGAAAATGTCGATTTATCATATTTAGTGCCATAAAATGAAGATACGCTATATTTATTGACTACAAATGAAGCCCATCATATTTTTCGATTTAAGGTGGGAGTTCAAAGATGATTAAAGTTTATAAACTGTTTTCTAAAAATCTCTTTAAACTGTTTAATCATTATGAAATAATTAGAAATAACAAGTTAAGCCCATGGTTATTATTGTTGCGAGATTAATAATCATCATTTTACGTTGCTTATTAATTACAGTCTGTTTAACAGGCATAGTGTGTCGGTTTCGACCACACGAAAGGATTAAGATTCATTTACATTCAGCCGATGAACGGAATAAAGTTCTCTTCGTTCGATGCAAAAGATTAGAGTGTAATTATTTTTAAGCCGAAAACACAAAAGAATTCTTTGATCTGTAAATTTATCGGAGCAGAATGATTACATTGTGATCCTTTATGGGATATAGGCATATTTTGAAGTTCTGTACCGAATACATAAGGGAAAGGCAACTAATTCTGTGATATGTAACTGGCGTACCCTTGTATAGATAGATAAAACTACAGTTATAGTATAGCAATGGGAATGAAACAAAACATATATAACATATATCTAGTGTCTTTTGAGTTCTCACGGCGTACCCCAAAAAATTTAACCGTGTACATCATGTTGCGAACCCCAAGGCTAATGACTAAGAATCTCATTTAAATACAGTAATTAACCATAAGTGTAATTTTTTCATACTTAGATACCGTTCTGCTTTGTATTGGGGTGGACTTTACGTTTGGAGATAAATTTTTGACCTCTGGAACCAATTAAAATTTATAACAAAGGAACGGTAAATAAATTTTCGTGAGTTTTCGCTATATGAGCAGTTTTGGAGGAATGAATTAAGCACATAAACAGAAGGATTGCTGTAATTAAATCATCACAAGCTGATGTTTTAATTAAAAAAAATATTTTTTGAAACATGCTTCTTTTCCTGTTTAAATTTCCTTTCTCTTTTCGTATCGATGATTTATTAACTATAAGAATTAATTATAAGAACTGTTTCTAATATTTTGTGTACACAATTAAAGATAAGCTTTATCTTTTAAGATAAGCTTTATGCCACCAGGGTGGCCAATGCTTCTCACACGTCAATTATATTCTAGTTAGATTGTTATATATTTAGGGAGAAAATAATATTTTGCTTACCTTATTTACATGCTCTAACAAATCAACAAAAGTTTAGGCTTTGAACATAAAAGTAAATATTGTAGCAATCATGCGGTGCATTACCACAGAATTGTACCTGCGAGTTCTATTATGTTTATTTAATAAGTATCAGGTAGCAAATCGCTTCCAGGTGATGGTTTAATTTTGAGAATTGGCTTTATTATCTCGTTTGTGCTTACTTTGAAGTAGGGGCGGGGATGGCTCAGTCGGTAGCGCGCCAGGCTCGTAATCTGTAGTTCCCAGGTTCGAGTCCCAGCTGGGTCAGCGTTGAGATTTATCTCCGCAAAATTCCCCGCCCTGCCCACGGTCAGTAGGGGACACCGATGGGCTTGGAAAGGCCGCCGTCCGTCGGAGGGACGTTAAGCCGTGGCCCCGTGTGCGGAAGAGACATACCCTGTGCACGTTAAAGAACACGCTAGATGGCCTTGACGGGAGGCTACCATCTGTCTTCCAACAGCTGTTCCAGTGGGTCCCCTCCCCCAACCTTCTCTGAGCCTTCGGGGTCCTTGTGACCTGGCCATTTAGCCCATGGTGTGCAAAAAAAGTGCTGCTCAGAGGTAAAACAACCCAAACAACTACTTTGAAGTCTGTTGGTTTGTAGACACTGATCGTTTCTGTTTTCAGAGATAATTAAAAAATATTTTTGAGTTGGATATGTATTGAAAGGTTTTACGATTTCCACTTTCCGAATCTTCCAAAAGCTGTGTTTTCGTTCTCTATCGGTGGAAAAAGTTAACAGTTTAAAAATTTTAAACTGATATTTCAAATGACATATTATTGTTAGAAATTTGAAATTTGGTGATGGAATATGAAGGTCATGACGTTTCCATTAGTGAAAATGAGTTAACCTCTTACCTCCAGGGTTGGTAAAAAATGCAGCTTTTTTTATTATTTTAAGAGATAATTGTTTGGTTTTAGAGATCAATTTGAAATTACTTTTGGGTTGGATAGGTATTGATATACCTATTCAATATAACATACAATATGTACGATTCCAATTTCCGAATCGTTCAAAAGCTGTAATTGCGCCCTTTAAAGGTGGAAAATTTGGCAGTTGCAAAATATTTAAGCAAATACTACAAAGGGTGTATTTATGCTAAAAAATCGATGCTTTGCTGGTTTGATATGAAGGATGTATTTATGCTAAAAAATCGATGCTTCGCTGGTTTGATATGAAGGTCATGAGGTTTGCATTGGCAACAATGAGTTGGCCCTTTAACCCCAAGCATAATTGAAACATTATTTTTTAGTCGAATTGATACTAATGCAAGATTATATAATTCGCAATTTCCAAATCCCTGGTTAGTTCCAATTTATATCATTAGAGGTTAATAAACATAGAAAAGGGGAAACATTTAAACAATGTTGCAAGTGGTCTGTTTATGATAGAAATTTGAAATTTCGGTGGTATGGTGTATGTCACTGACAACAATCTATCTCCTTTTCTCAGAGTTGTAGGAAAAGAGCAAATTTTAAAGAATTAAAGGCAAGTGCTTTTTTTGCTGTAAAAGTACTAATAAAATACTATGATTTGCACATCCCAAACATTCATTAGTTCGTATTAAGTATACTTTAAGAGAAAAAAAAAACTCATTATCTTTGGGAATGAGATTCCCATATGGCCTCAAAGGTGATGTGCTTTTTTTTTCTCATTTAAACTATAACGAAATTAGTCGAGTTTCTCGTAGTTCAACCTTTTTTTCGTTTAGTGTATCTGCTTTCTTGCAACTAGCAAAATATGTTTTATCAACCTTTCTTTACGTAAATACGATATATCAGGGTTTCCAAAACTTTATGTAGCCGGGAAGCTGGTATTTTTCACCACTTTTTTTGCTTCCCAAAAATATAAACGTATGTAAAAAAAATTAACACATTTTCACTGTTTATTTAGTCATTTAAGAATAAGAGATTTTGGCATGCTTTTACATTCACTTTATAGCTTTTATAATAACCAAAAAAAGGGAAGAAACTAAACAAAAATAAACGAAATGTGAAACAGTCGTCTCTTGCTTTATTCATGAATGGTGTACACTAATAACAGAATCATGTGCTTTTTCCAAATATTTTCTAGGGACTTTAGTAATACTCTCGGAAACGATGTGCACTACGCCGATATCAGAGTTTGGTAGGGTATGTTCCTAAGCGAATTCCCGTCCCGGTGGCAGAGTGATTAGCGCGATACGCAACAAATGGACCTCCATTCGAGCCCCGGTAAGGCATGGATGTTTTGTTTTGCCTTCTGCTGAGGTCTCGGCTTCCTCACAGGTCTTCTCTATGCCGTATTAAACGACAGGCTCCTGTTGGACCTCTATGGCAGCGACTGCTTGAGAGGGAATTTGTTTTCTTTTATGTTCTTGAAAAATGCAGCGCAAAGTGAAACGTCTCAATTTGATTTCTTGTTTTCCTCACAACTGATCAAATTCACACAGGTTCTGAACGTCACTTTTTTGCACACAATGGACTAAATGGCCAGGTCATAAAAACTCCGAGGGCTAAGAGAAGGTCGATGAGACGGGATCCACTGGACAGCTGTTGGGAGACAGATGGTTGCTTCCCGTCAGGGTCATCCAGCATGTTCTTTAACGTGCACAGGGTGTGACTCTCCTGCACACGATCCACGGCTTGACGTCCCATCCGGCGGACGACGCACTTTTCAAGCCCATCGGTGTCCCCTTTCTAATCCTTGAGTGCGGATTTAGAGAATATAAATCTCAGCGCTGGGTGGGACTCGAACCTGGAAACTACAGATTACGAGTCTGAAGCTCTACCGACTGAGCCAACGCCTGCCCCACAAGTTCTGGTACTCCAATACAGTCAGTTTTCGATTTCCGAGATTAATGCGTTCCTGAACATTGCAGTGTAAATCAAATTACTGCACAACGAGAACCATTTCCCCATATAAAACAACTGAAATATCCATATTAGGAGGAGTAAGTTCCTATATTAGCCTACCTAACATCACCGAAATTCCAAATTGTAATACAGAACGCAAATACAATGCAATAAAGTAGAAAATAAAGTAAACTTAAATCTGAGGCAAATAAATATGTAGTAAGAAAGAAATATTAACTGCTACGCTGGTCAACCATACTGTAGCTGTTGGAAAGAATGAGGTGGCTTTGCTTGGTTTACCTCTGAGCTGCACGTTTTTGCACACCATGGGCTAAATGGCCAGGTCACATGGACCCCGAAGGCTCAGAGAAGGTTTGGGGAGGTGATCTACTGGAACAGTTGTTAGGAAACAGATGGTATCCTCCCGTCAAGACCATCCAGCGTGTTCTTTAACGTGCACAGGATAGGGCTTTCCAGCACAAGGGACCATGGGTTAACGTCCCATCCGACGGACGGCGGCCTTTACCAAGCCCATTGGTGTCCTCTACTGACCATGGACAGGGCGATGAGTTTTGAGGAGATAAATCTCAACGCTGACCCAGCTGGGACTCGAACCTGGGAACTGCAGATTACGAGCCTGGCGCGCTACCGACTGAGCCACCCCGCCCAGTGAGGTGGCAGGAGTTATTAGGATTATTATTATTATTTAGTTATCTGGGCTGGATGACACTAGAGGTAACGGCGAGAGGCGTTTAATTGTTTTTTGGTCTGCGGGATTATTGGCTGTTAATGTGGGACTCGGAAATTTTATTATGCAAAGCGGGATAGTCCTGCACAAGTCGGGATGTCTGGCAGCTTTGAGTCAATACCAATGGGAAGTTACTCATGAGACGAGATACCTGCACTTGTCGTACATAGCTGGAAATGAATTGTGAGTCTTTGCTACTTTTCCTAAAAAAATTATTTTTTTCTAAATAAAGTTACAAGGATTTCTCGCTTTGCACTAAATATGACAGGAATATACGTACTAAATTGTAAAGTGACGTATGAAATGTAACATCTATGTGGGTGACGTGACTGGAGGGAGTGGAAAAATAGAGTACTAGATATTACACAATGAAAATAGTCACATGTTATGTGAATAAGTAGTATGATTCAGAGCTTAGTAACATATTAATAAGCTTTTATTGAACTTATTAACGGTTAAATGCGACTGCTTATAAATTGAATAATCAAATCTGTCGAAATCTTGATTTCAACAATATTTGTTCAACGTATAAAAAGTTGAGAAAGCAGGAATATTTAAAAACTAGAAATCAATCGGCACATCTTGATTTCTAGCCCGTCACTCCGACCCCTATTTGATCTTGAATGCGACAGCGGATCTGAAAAATCCTCTTATTTTATTATCTGAGTTGTACTGCTCTAAATCGCCCTATTCACTAATTTTTAGCTCTCTAACACTGGTAGATCGATATTTGACCTTTGACCTCAAAGGATGTATTGCATCCAAAGATTTCGCAACATTTCCGAGATCTACGACTGAAAATACCACCAGCACGATTCAAAAATAGCACTGATAGATCTGAATTTGACCTTTGATCTCGAAAGACCCTACGGATCCAAAATTTCGTAACGTTTTTGAGATTTACAACCGGAATCACCCCCAGACAGCAATTTTCATGTTTCTAGCTTTCATGTTTCAACTTTCATGTTCTCTACGTCTCGATCTTTAAGCTCTAAGTGACCTCTATTTGACATTGAAGACACGTCGGAGGTAACCTTTTGGCTTTTTTCCTACCTCTACGACCCAGACTACCTCTAGATGTAAATTTTCAGAGCTCTACCATTTATGCATCATAGTTAGAGTTAGCGTGATCCCTTGTCAGTCAGTCAGTCAGTCAAACGCCAATCACACACAATCGTCTATATATAAAAGATAACGTATCATTCTGTAAAAATAATTTTATATAGTAAACGATGTAAAAATCATTACATAAACTGTTAAACATGCTTCTACAGTTTAGTAAACTTCAATTAATACTTATATTCCAACAATTTTTTCAATTGAATCAATATCGAAACAGCTAGGGTATCTATGCCTAAACAGTCTCGATACATTCCCCACTTAGAGAGTTTCTCGAGCTGCCACCAGAGGACACGACGTGCTACCGTTACATTCCCATAGTTCTTAGCGCAACATTACCTGACAGATGTATTTGCAGCGGTGGTCCAATCTATGACCACCAAGTGATTACCTGACAGATGTATTACCTGACATAACATTACTTAACATATGTATTACCTGACATAATATTACCTAACAGATGTATTTGCAGCGGTGGTCCGATCTATGACCACCTTATTTGACACCCCTTTAATTTTTTCTTGTGGAACTTTATGTGAAGAATTATGTGTACGTGGAGAATATTTGCGACGTGGAGAATATTTGCGACGTGGACAATATTTGAAACGTGAATCATTTGAAAGAAAGAATAAGAGAAGCAACAAGAGATATGCTGCAGCGTATGTGGCATGAAACGGAATACCGATTGGACATATGCAGGGTCTGGAATAGTGCGCATGGGGACATTCAGTAATTACGTTGAAAACTATTTGAGGTAAGCTTTCAATTAAAATATCACTCTCTTGAATATGTGAATATTTTCCTATATTTTGTTTCTAGAAACACCATCATTATTTTTCGGACACCTATATTTACTAACCGTTTCCCATAAAAATCATATTTAAGAAGATACTGGATTCTGGCTCCAACGTAAACCTTTTGCATTCATCTGTCCAGAACCTGTAAGTAGAAGTACTAGGGACGAAAAGGCAGTGCAGCGAGGCAATATCGAAAATGGTGACTCAACTGAGTATTATGTCTCTCACGCACCAGCAACACAATAGCAAAACGAGTAAATCGGGATATTTAAGTATTAGATTACAGGTTATATTAAACGCCTTATTACATCAAGAAAATTCACACAAAAAATATTTGATAAAGAAATTATAGTCACAACTTACATACGAGATCATTGGTAGATTGAAGCTTGCTGCCATCCGGGCTTCGTGAACACAAGTCTCTTGAGGACCAATATACACAGAAATGTTTTGGGTCCAGAGTACCGCTGCTTGGAGGATGCTCTCAGTTTCCTCACCATAAGTCTCCGCCACCGTGAAAGTCAATATGTTGTTATTACGAAGTGGATGATAGCGGTTAATCTCATCCACAGCAAGACTAATGGCTCCAGAGATGGTAAGACCAGGTCTAGGATAGCCTTTGTTACCTGGGCGCCTCATAGCTCCTGTTAGGTATCCCATGGTGAAGTTAGATGCTCTGGCTTTCATGAACTGTGTCTCAAATGTAGTTATGAACATAAAGACAAAGAGAAGCAGAAAGGAGCAGGAAGATATCCTTTTACTATTCATGTCCAGCATGGAAACGAAAGTAAACCATTAAAAGGAATGTAGACGCTTTAAATCATTCATTTACTTTGAGTCACATATTATTTAATAATCTTCTTCTATATTCGTTCTGTTCGACATTTCGATATGAAAAATAGAGGGATATGTTTCAAATTAGATTTCTTTTTTACGGTGATAATATAATTTACTTTTATGCAGTTGTCTTACAAAATTCATTTTCCTTGGCAAAATCACTGGGATATTATGTTCTATAGTTGGAAATGAAGTCATCGATATTTTTTCTTACAACCTAAATTTCAACACTAAAATTAAATAAACTGCATTTCATATGCATTCATTATATGCTTTTAAAAATTCCGCACTTATTCAAAAAATATGAATGTGTTATTTGAGAGTTCACAAAAACACTGGATAATATTATCATACACTTCAGTAAAAAAATACGTTTTTACTCACTAAACTTTAGCAAAGCATTGCAAATTTTTTGTTTATGTGATATTCCTTTATAATATCCTAATGCAGACTTTTCCTTGTATTGTCAAAAAACACAAGGAGGATTTTTCGTTGCGTATTTCATCAAATGCAGATTTTTTTCCTTGGTTGTTATCGCCACAAGCAGATTTTTTCGTTAGTTTGTCATCACAGGTAAATTATTTCCTTATGTTATTATCATAATGCAAAATAATTTATATGCTATCACCACAACGTAGATTTATTTATTTCTCTTTCATCACCAGAGTGTAAATTAAAAGTCAATTATCACCATTAAATACTTTCTTTCCTTACATATTATCACCACAACACATATTTACTTTTATATGTTATGCAGTTTTTTAATATGCATGATGCAGTTTTCCTTATGTGCTACCGTCACACTGCATATTTCATTTCTTTATGTGTTATCACAAAACGGGGATTTATTTCTTTGCCTGTTATTACTGCAATGAATAATTTTTCTCCTTATTTGCTATCACCACAATGCGGATTTTGTTCTTTATATTTTATCATTATAATTTTTTTCTGTTATATACTATCACCACAGTTCATATTTTGTTCTTTATGTGTTATCACCAAAATAAAACTTTTTCCTCGTATATTATCACAAAAGTGCAGATTTCAGTTCCTTGTAAATTGTTATCAAAATGCAATAATTACAACTCATAAGCTATCATCACAATTCAGATTTTGTTCCCTATATAGTACCACAATCTATCTCTTTCCATTGCTGACACGTTAAGGGACAAGCACAGAATACGTTAATAACATAACTCTCAAACTTTACCCAAATGGAGACGAAAATCATCGTTTAATGAAATAACCTCTAAGAAAATCCCTTGGCTCAAAAGATGACATCGCAAAATACCACATCGTAGGGAGTGTCGAGAACGAAGAAGACTGGAGCACACCGCGTGTTCATAACGTTCCTCTGATGGGAGAGGCAAGCGAAGCTCCACACCATCCGGCTCTGACGATGTGAATGAGCTAGCTCTGCTGACGGTCAGCCAGGAAGCGGTGATCTGCACGTGACGCATGCGGGGCATGGCGTCACTTGTTCCCGATGCGCTCAACACTTGCTCTTTCGACGGAGTGCTGTGTTAGCTGGATCCAACAGTCTAAGCTCCTGTGGCATGCACTTTTTTATGTACACACCTCTCTCGTATTGCTAACCTCGCCATTGCACAAACTTCATTTTGCTTAACATCTGCTTTGGAAGACAGGTTGCAGGAAATGCAAATTCAGTTTAGCTTTCTTTCATGCTATTACAATACATCATTGTTAATCGCATCAGAACTAGAGTGGCCATATATTGAAAGCAAAAAAAAGATGATATTTTCTAGATGAAAATTCAAAAAAAATTACTAGGAAACTTTTATTTTAGAAACCTATGTTTTATAAATTCGATTATTACAAGGCTTCAGAAAGAGTGGGAGACCTAGAAAGCAGTGGACAGAAAATGTCAAACAAAAAAAGAGAACTGAAAAAACTCCTTGTTTAGAATTGGTGTGCAGTGGCCAGATGCAACAGATTTACCTCAGGACAGATATGCTTGGAGAACTAAATTGCACGGTCTGGTTGGACCTCCGTATCTCATGGATGCTTGAGGATGATGATGATGAAAATAATTTACTCTTCTGAAAGTAGTGTCTTTTACATCCCCCCAATAAAGGTAGTATTTTTAAGTAAATGTACTTTAACCCATTCACTCTCATACCGGGCTAACTTGCAAGATGGTACTGAAGCAAAAGGGATAGCATTGATTAGATGAGTCTATTTAAAATGTTCGCAGTTTTAGGCCAGTATGGCAGTGAAAGGGTTAACATAGTAGTACTTTAAGTAAATATATTAAAAATTATATTGCAGTGTGGAAATAAATATTTGAATATGAATATTAGAGGGTTTTCAATATAATTTTTAATTTGAATATTAGAGGGTTACAGTTCAAATATCTAATAAAGATAGAAATTAAACAGTCATTACAAAAATAGATTCAGAAAATATCAGATTCCCAGATATCATAGAAAGATCGATCAAAAACAAAATTTTCTGAATCTATTTTTGTAATGACTGTTAAATTTCTATCTTTATTAGATATTTGAACTGTTTTATTTTTATTATCCGCTAATACGATTTTAGGATCTTTGCTTTCAACGTTAATATTTTCGTTCACCTGTAGTTTTTGAAGAAAGGTTTATCCTGTTCTGTTTTAGGATCACAGTTATTTTCAACTGATTTAATTGGTGAAATGTCCGAGTCTGACGATAATTTCAAGTACTCAGAAGAACATTATGATCCTTATTTATCGGAATTTCTTTTTCTTTATCTGTACTTGTCACATCTTGGTATTTATTTCTTTTCACCTTTATCTTCATTGAAGACGGCGATGATTTTTTTTCCGGTATCCACCGTTTGCCATGTTAACTTCAAACGAAAGTTTGCATACTTCTCGAATGAATAAGTTCTAAATTGTAGTAGATTATTCTATGCACAGATCACACTTAAATTTAGTCTTAAATCTTTAAAATATATCACTAAAATTGCACAACTATGTGCTTCGAACGCGCCCAATTCAAAATCACAACCATCACTCTTGGCGGCTATCGGCTTTTTCTAGACGTCTACAGGCTTGCAAAACTGCTCCAGGTGGCCTACTACGTACTGATAAATCTACAATAAACGCATGTACCTTGCGTTCTCATGTTTCGTTTTTTGATCATTTTGTAGTCAGTTTCGGATGTATACATCATTTGCTTCGGGGTGTTGCGATTTCCACTTTGAGCAGAGTAGTTACGTACTATGGTCGCTCTGTAACCCCATTCGCACAATTTTGTGTCCTATGAAGAAACTAATGAACAGATCTAAGCGAAATTGCACCCAGTTATCGTAAAGGAGTGGGCTGAAAGGTAATGAAAAGCAATGGGTCCTAGCTAGCTTCGTTTAACAAAAGTTCAAGATACAAAACAATCTGAGCCTCTGAGACCCAACGTCACCGACAATAAGTTAAGGATATTTTCTTACTGTTTTGGAAATGCCAAGTTTATGGTCGAGTGGTTAGCATGCTTAGCTACTGCTCCAAGGGACCGCCTGGGTTCAAGCCTCAGATAAGGAAGGATGTCTGTGTTTTTCTGCTTGAGGCTTCGCATTCCTCATCAGACCTACTCTTTGGCAAATAAACTGTCACAACTCTGTGGCAAAACTTGAAGTGTAATTTAGTAATAAATTGTACGCCCCATTAACAATTTGGTTTCATATAACGTAATAGCACAACTTTTGTGGGGAATAAAACTTAATGCAATTATCATCGCTGTAGATGAAAGTCAAGTAATTAACATCATTTCTATAAATTATAAGAATTTTAAATACAGTTATTCTTTTACAATGACCCTATATTCGTATCATCCATTGCACACCATTTTCGTTCTTTATTTTCGCCAAATACATCTAGCTTCCGCTTTCTCTTGTTGCCATAACAATTCCCTTTCATACACCTTACCCTCCACATATTGATTCACTCTCTCTACGCTTTCGTGATCGTTGTCAAAGTCGTTCAGAGTGATCGGCAATGGACCTGTTGTTATCCTGCCAAGTTTTCTAACCTGACGATGACAGGTTTGAGTTCCGATTTTTTTCCATCTCTGCGATTTCCTCTATTTGGTTCTTCTCGCGTTCACGAAGCAGAAGCAGGCGCCGGGCTTAAAAAGTAGCCGCTCATCGGATGAGCAATAATTTGCTGTCAGATAAAATGATAAGCCGTCGCCTACAGGGAAAAAGCAAAAGTAAAAGGGTTCATGTTTTTAGGGATCAAGATGGATGGAATTGATTGTAGGTTCTTGTTTTGCTTTTGACATAATCTCTGAAAAACAGAAACCTAAAGACTGTTTTACAGATGAAGGAAAATTTCCCAGTTCCGCAATCTTTTTTGAATATAAGATTATATATATATATTTAATTATTGTATTAAATTATATAAAGATTATTATATTATATATATAGATATTATTAGATTATATAAAAGATATTTCATATATTTTGTTGATGATGCTGATGATGAACTGCAAAAAAAGCATCACAAAGATAAGAAAAAGTGAAAATCCCCTTCGGAAAGACAGATTTTTATATATAATAGTGAAACGCATTGTAAACTAAAAAAAAATCCTGGTAATTGTTTTTTTTTATTGGAAAGAATAAATGTAAGTAACAGTGATAGACAATTAGAAAGTTGCTCCCATCTAGTGTTTTGATACTGTGTTATACCATAACATATATATAACGGTACAGTGGCTCAAAAAAATATCCGAACGCTATGGTTGATTACAGAATTCAGAAAAAATATCTGGCAACGATTTTTTTTAGAAATTAGTGATCTGGCAACCTTCGTGTACTGTACACAGAGGTTGCCAGATTATTAATTTCTAAAATAATCTTTTCCAGATATTTTTTCTGAATTCTGTAATCAACCATAGCGTTCGGGTATTTTTTGAGCGACTGTACATATATGCATATATACTGTTATAAGACTTAGTTCAACATCAGTATGGATAAGTCCTGAGCACTCCGACCCTTTGAACTAGATAGTAGAACTTCAAGAAAGCATTGCGTTGGGTTGTTTTACCTCTGTGAAAGCACTTCTTTTTCACACAATGGGCTAAATGGCCAGGTCACAAGCATCCCGAGGGCTCAAAGAAGGTTGAGTGGAGGGGCTCCACTGGACAGCTGTTGGGAGACAGATGGTAGCCTCCCGTAAAAGCCATCCAGCGTGTTCTTTAACGTGCACAGGGTGTGGTTCTCCCGCACAAGTGCCTGGCTTAACGTCCCATCCAATGAACAGCAGCCTTTACAAGCTAATCGGTGTCCCCTATTGACAGAGTACAGGGTGGAAAGTTTCGCGGAGATAATTCTCAACGCTTGCCCACGCTTCAAGAGAGCATGATGAATCATCATAATCTTCCTGTGTGGTTCCAAGTGTGATTAACCCATATTTAGCTCAACTTATAGAGCAACTGGCGTTTCATGAACAGACTTTGCATTGACATCTGCGAAATAGAGTGGTGGATTTTTTTTTCACACTTTCCTAATCAATTTTTCCTATTTTGATTTCTTCCCCCGATCAAAAGATATCGAAAGACCATACTTCCTACCAAGTCTGCTAATAAAATTTACCTCACGAAATTTAAATCAAAGTCTTTATGAAATCGAAAGAATCAGCATTCTGTTTCACCTACATCAGCTTGATCCAACTGTTTGCCAATGATTTGTACTTCGCCATCTGACATTTTCATCTCTGATCCACCTTCCAGACATACATTTTATGCATTATTGCAAGAATAATCCTGGTGCAAATGTAAACAACATCGATACGCAATGAGGATTTCTTTTGAAAATTTCACTCCTTAAAATAATCGCCTCATCAACGGTTGGAAAATCACTGTCAATTTTTGAAACAACTTTAAAAATTCACCTGCACTAAAACCATCATCTTAGCGTGAGTAGCATCTGGTTGGTTGGGTTGTTTTACCTCTGAGCAGCACTTTTTTGCACACCATAGGCTAAATGGCCAGGTCACATGGACCCCTAAGGCTCAGAGAAGGTTGGGGGAGGGACCATTGGAACAGCTGTTGGGAGACAGATGGTATCCTCCCGTCAAGGCCATCCAGCGTGTTCTTTAAGGTGCACAAGGTATGGCTCTCCCACACACGGGGACACGGCTTAAAGTCCCATCCGACGGACGGTGGACTTTCCAAGCCCATAGGTGTACCCTACTGACGTGGGAAGGGTGGTTTAGCAACTGGTGAGTATGAGTCTGCGCAGTCGATGTGTCGACATATACCATAGATACTTCGTCAATGACTATACAAATCGCCTCAACAACCAACTAATCTATGGGAATTACCGAGGCCAACCAACCAATTTATGGGAATTACTGCGCAGTTTCATTAGTTTCCAACTTGCCACTCACGCTAGGTGACTGTTAATAACTTCCATTTTTCTTTACTCTTCGCTAAATGACAATCCTACCCACACATTATGCTTCGAAACTTAATGAGGTTCGCTAAGTTGTGCCACTTGGGATCCTCGGAATTAGTTTAGTTTTTTTCTTACTAAATCATCGACTTCATTATCAGCAGACGAAGAAACAGTTCTGTGTGGGTTACCGAGGGACAATATCCACGTCTTAGTGAAAACAACGGCATAATTATTTCTTTTAAAAGGTGAACAAAGAATACAGTGTTACAAGTAAATTAGACATGAGCAGGAATCAATTTCTTTACTCTGCTGAAATAACAAGACATACATACACGTATACATGCACACATAAATACATTCAAAATCCCCAAGCAGCCATGATATACAGAAGTTCAACCATATATATATTTAATTTTAACTAACACTGTAAGCAGTTTAAGCTAAAATCATTTCTCTTTGGTGACACCTATTCGTATTCTTCAGTGGTAGTTGTATTTCTTAATTAATAATAAAACCATTCTCTAGAAATAATCAAAAGTTTCGGGGAAACTTCGGAGTAGTGTATCTTGCAAAACAAAATTTAACGAATTGTCTGTTCCGTTACCAAACCACAAGAGAGATATCCAAGTCGCTATTAAAAGACTGACAGGCTCCTGTCAGACCTCTGTGGCAAGCAGCTGCTTGAGGGGGTATTTATTTTTTTTTTATTTTATAAAAGAACTCGAAGCAGCTTTAATTTTTCAAAATGTTCCATCTTGATGCAAAAACAGGCGAACTTGTTGCAGACTTGACATCTAATTAGAAAACTTCCAAACGTCTGATGCACTGAGATATGCGATGAGCATTCACTGGTGGGGATACCGGATTGCTCCTGAAGATGATAGAAACGGAAGAATAATATATGGACTTCTTTAAACAAATTGACAAAGGATTCAGTTTACAGAAAAATGAGAGCTCGCTGTTTTTCTCTCTCGGTGTGTGGGAAAGAACCATTTTTCAAATGCGAAGAATAAATGTGAGTGAGTAGGAAGAGGGAGTGAGTGTCACGAATTGAATCTAATTTAAATGGATAATCATTTTTCTAAAGTATGAGCTTTCAAACTTTTAGAGAAGGTGGAACCTTTACATTTAATTATCCCCTCTCCCCTACAGTACTCTTACATTTAATCTCCATCTATATCCAGATTGGGGTCCTTGTGACCTGAATATTTAGCCCATTGTGTACAAAAAAGTGCCAGTCAGAGGTAAAACCAACACAGAACCTTTACGTATACTGGGCGGGGTTGGCTCAGTCGGCAGCAAGTCAGCCTTGTAATCTGCAGCTCCCAAGTTCGAGTCCCAACTGCGTCTGCTTCGAGAATTTTCTCCGCTAACACCCTTTCTACCCTTGGTGAAAAAAGGGAACACCAATGAGCTTGAAAAGGTAGCTGTTCGCCAGATAGGACGTAAATCCGTGGCTCACTGTTCAAGAAAGCCATATCCTGCGCACAATTAGAGAATATGCTGGATGGTCTTGATGAGCGGCTTCCATCTGTCTCCTAACAGTTGTCCTGCGAGTCCGCAACCTTTTCCGAGCCCTTGAAATCCTTGTCACCTGGCCATTTAACCCATTGTGTTCAACAAAATGCCGCTCAGAGGTAAAATAACACATATTCTCATTTTGAAATGAGCTTAGAAAAATTTCATCCTCATAATATAGTTTTCGCAATTGTGCTGTGTATTGAAACGTAATGTAACAAAACGTTTAAGATAAACCGTTTATTTGAGAGGGTTAAAAGTGTATATGCGCAGTCCTGGATGTGCAATCAAAGGCGTTTGCAAGTGCAACCAAGAACGCAGTCCTTGGTTGCACTTGCGACATAAACTCCAAACAACCAGCCAATCCCGGCTTGACAAATGCTTAAAAAAATTAGTCAATTTTTGATATGTCCTTAAAAATCATAAGGATATTTACATGAAAAAATAACTTTGTCATTTTTCAAAAACATCTAAAAGGTATTTTTAAACATGCTAAAAAACTTTAACACTGTTTTTTGTATTTGAATTTCTAAAGATTAGCAGTACAGTAGGTTACAAAATTTTTATACGATTTTTTTTAATCGCAATCAAAGTTTAACCACATCTCACTCTAATTTTTAACTGATACATATTAATTTAATATTTCATTAAAGTTCCCAAAAATTCTGGAATTTCTTTAACTCCTCACAGATTGCGTTTAACAAACTATGCAAAATAAACATAACAAAGTAGGTACAGTCGCTCAAAAAAGTATCCGAACGCTATGGTTGATTACATAATTCAGAAAAAATATCTGGCAACGATTTTTTTAGAAATTAGTGATCTGGCAACCTTCGTGTCACGTGACACGAAGGTTGCCAGATCACTAATTTCTAAAAAAATCGTTGCCAGATATTTTTTTCTGAATTATGTAATCAACCATAGCGTTCGGATAATTTTTTGAGCGACTGTACGTCTTTCACTGCTCATCGTTTCTTCGAAATGTTTCAATATTTGGGACACTGAACTAGAATCATTACCCAATCTAATTAAGAAAGATTATTGAAATGGGAATAATCCTTTACTAGATAGAACGTTAAATGTTTAACAAACGAGACAGTAAAAAAAACGTTTAATTTTAGAAGGTCTTAACAATATTTTTCCTTATAAACTCACTGGAGGTAAAGTTTTATTATGTGTACAAACAAATGCATTTTAAAGATGATAATATAGCAAAAATATATATCAATAATTAATTGAAATGCAAAATAATCATTGTTTGTGTTGGGAAGTAATAATAAAAGAAATTTAAATATCGTTCAGTTTTGTTTTATATAGTCCTATTATTCTGCAATAAAATCGAATATGTAAAAATGCTTGTCTGTCGATAATTCTTTTATTCTTCTCCTTAATAAATTTCCTTTAAGGTTCCAATCTGGTACAACTCAATAATAAAAATATGTGATGTTTTACAAACTGTGATGCACGATCTCCTGGGTAACTGTTCCATTTCTGCGAAATCCCAAAAATAAGTTGTCGTTTTTTCCCAACTTTTTTCGTTTGCTGACGCAATGAACATGTTTAAATAGATAATAGTACAATGTGATTTAAAAGTCTGGACAGCTGGAAAAAACACATGCAATCAAAACATACATCGGTAGACTTTAGCGGAATCATAAACGAATTTATGGATGAAGGGCAATGGGCCATGCTCCCCTCCCACCTATGAAAATGCTAATAAGAGGTAATGGAGGTAAAAATTATTAAACTTATGCATTTCACGCATTTTTCAGAAAATTTTAAAAGGCCTTTGAAACGGAAGTGAAAAAAGCGTTATTCTAGAATGAAAATTCAGTGTCTTGCTCCCCCCACCACCATTTTACTCTTTTTCAGCTCAATCGAGTCACTCCCCCTCCCTTTTGCTCTTTTTCAGCTCAATCGAGTCACTTCCCTCTACTCTATTCCAGCTCGATCGAGACTCACCCCTACATATTTTCAGAGTTGATCGAGTCACTCCCCCCTCCCGCAAATTATTTTCTAGATACAGGACTGCGTGAAATGATAAAAAAATAGAAAGGCAATGGTTGCTAATGGTCATAAGTGATATTACAATAACTGAAAACAAAAATGCTCAATATGGGCACTTGCTAGTTCATGATATCATTAGCATATTGCGTTTCCCACTATCAACGTTTCTTGCTGATCATGGCTGTCTCAGTCATTATCGCATTCTTCAATTCTTGAGGATGTGAAGGAAATTTTGGTGAATCCCATATTTGAGGTGTCCCCACAAAATGAAGCCCAAAGGTGTCATGTCATGTCAGGTAAGTGAGGATGCCTGTAAATAGGACCTCTCCGTCTAATGCGTTTTCCAGGTAGGTTACCATGTAATCAGTCCCGAATACTTGTTGTATAATGTGTGAATGCCCCGTCTTGTTAAAAATAGGCTTTCGTTAGAACAGATAAAGGCATATCGTCGAGATCTCACATTTATCAACATGTAAAGGTAGTAGATCTGAGCAATCTCCATGCCCTTAAAGGAACGGATCTATGATTTCATCATAATGAATCCCACACCAGACTATCACCCGAGAATCTTGAGAGCCTCTCCTATATTCAGTGTTTCTCCTCATCACACTGTAACGTAAGGTGTGACGTGGACCACGCCTAAAGGTGAATGAGGTTTTACTTTTTGAAACCAGTATAGTATATCTAATACGACAACTTAGCAGCGTAATCTTAGAAATTAAAATTTAATCAAGAAATGATTATGCTCTTAGAAATCTCTTCTATATCGATTTCTCTTAGATCGTAGGAATATTGGCAAACTCAATGGTTGGTGCTGGAATATTTTAAGATAAAAGAAGGCAATCTGAAAAATCGTGAAACCACTGGCTTTTATTATAAAACGTAAGTTAATTAACCATCTAGAAAGGCTGTTTAAGTGTTATTCGATTTCAAATAAATATTCGATTGCATTTATCAGAAAAAATAATTTTTGCACATTAAAAAAATATCCTCTACCTTTCTCTCTTACTGACTCGTAAGCCTTTCGAAAAATACAGTACGGGATCAGATCTGATTTATTTCTAAATCTAACGCATCGAAAACCAACACATTAAATATTGAACCATTCTCAAAATGTTCTTTTCTGTTCTTTAATGAATCTCAAAACTTTAATGCTTAAAGTGTAGGTTATCAAAGACCATAAGACAGCACTTTCGAAATGTTCCTTGTTAACTGAAGAAGTCCATTTACAATTCGTTTCGTGTTGAGAGAAATGAAAAATGAGAACCTTAAATGTAGCTTTACAAAGTTAGTTCTCCTCTCGTGGTAGCTCTCTTCTCTGTTTTGATAAATCTTAACATATAAAAATAGGATCACGATACCTTTGACATTTCACGTGACTTAGAAAATCCGATTTAATAAAAAAGACAAGAGAGAATGCAATTTAACTTCTTACTCTACACAGAAGCTTGGAAGCAGAAATCTTTGATTTCCACTTGCTACTTAATCTTGCATTTGCATTGAGACATTCAAGAATACACTACGTTTTTATAGCACTAATTTCCTTTGAGGAAGAGTCTGATTCGAATTACCTTCTCCAAAGTGGAATTTCAGCAAGGTGACGCAAAAAAAAAATAAATAGGAAATTGAGACAAGTCCCAGAAGATTTCAGTTCTTGATACGTTTGCGTTTTGAAACTTTCGATTTCTTGAAGGCGTATTCAAGCTGAATTTATGATGCAAACACGCATATTAAATTTCCATATATATAATATTGTTGCAATTTAAAATGGATGAGCATTGAGCGAGGGTATAAATAAGTATATTTTACAATACAAATTGCAAAACAATGCATTTTATTACAAAGTATGGATGAAATTACTTATAAACAAACTAAATACTATCGTACATAAAGAAATAATCTTTTCCTACAGAACAGTTTAAACTAACTCTGTCCACTCAATTGATCAACGTTTACCTCTTAATTTTTTTTATAGTCAGTGTTCTTCTTTATTCATCCCTCACTTCAGACGCAGACATTTTCAATTCTCTGTGTTAACTCATTAGCTTTTACACTAATAGAACTTCAACCTCCCTCGCACTCACCATAAAAGCATTTCTTCTTTTCAAACGCTTATCGCCTATATACTGAGACGAATTGCGTCCTCTTTCATATATCAACAACTCCAATATTACATTTCTATCTTTCTATTTTCATATCGGTTCTGTATTCCAATTCGTTGGTTACATAAATCTCACGGAGAAGCAAAGGCGAGCGTCCATGTCACGTTTATCATAAACTCATTGCAGCACGTTCATCTGTTGTAATAATGTAGTAGAAACTGCAGAGATAAATATTTTTAAGTATTATAATTCTAACCTGACTAACTTAGAGAATGGGTTATAAAAACTGCACTTAGTAAAGACAGTTTAAAAAATTATTTAGTAAAATATTATTGAGCGAATTGAAAAACAAAAATAAAAAACTTATTTATTTTATGATGTAGAAAATTTGTTTCAAATGTTTCACTGGTTTATTCAGAAAACGGAAAATAAGTATTTAGATTTACGTAACTTTAATACATTTTTCAAATATCAATAAATTTTAATAAAAATGCAATATTAATAAATTTATATAAAGAAGCCGTCCCATGCCCGAGTGGTTAGCGCGCTTAGCTACTGGTCAAAGGATTATGGATTCGAACCCTGGGGGAAAGCTTGGATGTTTGTGTTGTCTTTCTGCTGAGGTCCCGCCATCCTCACAGACCTTCTACTACAGCGTATTAAACTGGCAGGCTCCTGTCAGATCTCTGCGGCAAGGAATTTGAGGGAGTAATTATTTTTTATATAATAATAGACCGTTCAAAGCGTTTAATGTATTTGGTTGGGCAATAAAAGTACCTGAATTCGATTCTCGAATAGTCATTTTGTTTTCTGATGTTTGCTGTCTTTCTGCTGAAACTTCGTCTTCCTCAAAAATATTCCTTATGATGCATATATTAGTTATTTTTATGCTATATGCATTAATTCTTGTTTTATATGTGGAAAGCAACTTTTTAAGGAGTGACTTTATACGGAATTGTCAGGAGCCAATTTAATTAAATCTGAAAAACAAATTCTTCAAAACACACATATTTTTCTGAAAACGTCTGAGAAGATTATCCATTGAAAATATTTTTAAGCTAGCAATCTTTCACAAAACTACACTCTAAATTTCGTAAAACATACAGGTTCGTTAATAATTTGACAGTAACAGCCAAAATATATATAATAGCACATTTACGCGGTGTTGATCAGTCTGAAACTCTCTCTATATATAGTAGTTTGCCCTTACGAAGCTATCATTTCGCATAAAAAACATTAAATTTATTCGCGATTGATGGTGGATGCAAAAAATGATTCTGCAAAAAATGTGTACTTAATAAAAATGCAATACCAAGCGAAAAAGAAAAACAATTTTTATTTAACCATTGTTCAATACAGCAAATTTAATTTAAAAACGATTTTGATAAACTGTGCGAAATAAATGCATATTAATATTACCCGAATTTATGCATATTATATTACTATGTTTCAAATTACCTGTGGAATAAAATCATGGGAAGTTATGCGTTTTAATAACTTTAAATAAAAAAAAATAATAAATACCCCTTCAGTCAGCTGCTTGCCACAGAAGTCTGACAGGAGCCTGTCAGTTTATATGCCACAGTAGAAGGTCTGAGAGGATGGCAGGACCTCAGCAGAAAAACGACACATACATCCATGCTTTACCCGTGGTTCGAACCCAGGTCCCTTAGATCAATAGCCAAGCGTGCTAACCACTCGGCCACGGGACAGTTATTAATTCCTCAAAAGAGATTTATTCGCCTAATAACTAATCCTACAAATATACAACGTGCATTATTATTTTTTCAATATATGCGAGTTTTATCACTGAGACAAGATTACTTTTATGAATTGCCAATACCTTTTATTTTGAAATAAAACTTTGCTTCTACAAATCAGTAAAAGTTAAAGTCAAATGTTAGTCAAACGACACACACATTTGGAAAAATAAATATCTAGGCATTATTATTTATTTTTAACGTAAAACATTCTCCCCTCTATCTCAAATAATATCTAAACAATCGAAAATTATCATTTATTATGTAAAAAATTAACACTCTATAATTAGAACCTTCATAGGATAGAAAATGTTTTACATTAGCACGTTTTTGTATATCATTTCAATAGATCTTTTTTTTTTTTCAAAATATAATTTTTTTGTATATATTATTCTTATCTTTCTTAATATTACTTCTATTTTTGTCCATTTAGCGTTTAATATTTTTTCGATACATGTAAATTTATAAATTCTCAATACTAAAAATTCGTGAATGAGAATACTTTTGTGAGCTTTTCACTGTTTATTAATGTCTTTGATTTTAAGGAAAATATTAAAATTATTACTGTTATTATTTCCAAATTACTTTAATTATGTTAACTTCTGATATGAATTATTCTTAGTTTCCGAACCGCATCGTGTTAACTAAAAATCTCATGTCCCGCTGGAGTTAATTTACCAATTTCTGAAACAATGGCTCTGTCATGCGAAAGCAGAAATAACTTATAGAACTGTTTATCCTTTCAAACCCATCAATCATTATTGCAATAATTGCTTTCAACCATCGCTAATGCCAAATCTATGGAAATTTGGAGAAATTGCAACCGGTCCACACCAGCTTCGGTTGACTCCAGCAACTAATCCTACAGATATACTGCAAAATAAACAAATTTGATGCATTAAACAATGGTTAAATAAAAAAAGTTTTTCTTTTTCGTTTCGTATTGCATTTTTTCTAAGTACGCATTTTTTGCAGAATCATTTTTTTTGCATCCGCCATTAAATCGGAATAAATTGTAATGATTTTTATGCTAAATGATAGCTTCGGAAGGGCAAACTACTATATATAGAGAGAGAGTTTCAGACTAATCAATACCGCTTAAATCTGCTGTACGTATATTTTTGTTGTTACTGTCAAATTACTGAATACTTTCTTAAATTTTTAATTACTGTTAAAAATATGTTCGCGCATAGGTTATACTCTTCCCATAAATGAAAGGAAAATTCATGCAAAATTTGGGGGGCTGAGTATACACAGCGGAAAGACGCATTAACACGCAAACAAATACACAAACATCCTCTTTTATACATTAGATTAGCAAGCCAGGTAAATCACCTGGTAATTCCTCGGGTCCGAAATTCTTTAAAGTGTATAGGGGCTTCTGTAGAGGAAAAATCTTCCGCTGTGTTTTCTGTTTGTTTGTGGGTTGACAGCCCCAAGTGAATAGATTCACAGGATATGTTTATCAGCTGGTGGATAATCCTGAGCAGAGGTCATCGCAGGCACCTGAACTCTTTGCTTCTATTGGCATCTTCAAATTCTACATTGGAGGAAGTCTTCCAGTGTAGATGACTTCAGCCTTTAGTGGTGGGGGAACGGGTCTTTGCCTCATGTCTGCGATTAGGGGGCTGTTTGATATTGTCGGCATTCCCTCTCTCAATAAACATAGTTTCTTTAAACATCCCACTAACCATTTTCTCTCCATAGGTAGTTGGAATGTGAGGACTCTGCACAGAGCTTTTTCTCTTGATGTCCTCACACAAGAATTCCACCATTATAATTTAGATATTCTTGGCTTGCAAGAGACCATATGATTCTTAAAAATAATCTTAAATTTCTCTTTTCAGGGAGGGACGACAATAAGCATCACCAAGGCGTGGGTCTGCTTCTCAGCAGACACGCTAGTGATGCTCTTCTAGGATACGAATGCATTAATGAAAGGTTTCTTACAGCAAAATTTCAGACAAGCGTTATCTGCTGTTATGCCCCCACTGAGGATGCCGATGAGGATGAGAAGGATAGGTTTTATGAACAACTTCAGGATATTTTGAATTCTGTCAAGAAATGAGATATTACCCTTGTTCTAGGTGACTTCAATGCCAAAGTTGGTACTGACTCTGACCTTTGGGGAGGAGTAATAGGCCCTTTTGGTATTGGTAGCTGCAATGGCAATGGGCAACGTCTCCTACAGGTAAGTAAACTCAATGGATTCAGAATAACTAACACTTATTACAAACACCACGACATACATAAGTACACATGGGTTTCAACTGATGGTTGCATAAAATATGATTGATTACATATTAATTAATAGCAAATTGGCTAGTTCTGTTAGAAATACCAGGGCATATAGGGGAGCTGAAATTGGATCTGACCATTACCTTGTTAAAAGTGTGTTGCAACTTAAACTTAAAAAGTGTTGTGCTAGGTTTAAAAAATTTACTTTTAATACTGAAGCTCTGAAAGATCCAGTTATAGCCAAAGCTTACCATAATAGGTTACTTAGTCATTATGACAGTCATGGCATGCTTACTACTGAAGTTGAGGAAGAATGGGATCATTTTAAACAGGCTTTTTTGGACACTAGCACTACTCTTTTAGGAAAAAAGGAGCAGAGGAGGCAGAATTATCTGAGTGATAAGGCACTTGAGCTTATTTCAGAAAGAAAGAACTGCAGGAAGGTCTTTAACCAATACCCTACTAGTCCTAATAGAAAGCATTACAGAGAACTTAATAAACGTGTAAAAGATCAGTTAGCTACTGATAAGAATCTTTGGCTTGATGGTGTGGCTGACAAAGCCGAGGAAGCAGTTAGACAGCACAACAGCAGAGAGCTGTACCAGATAGTTAATGCTTTGTGTGGTAGAAAACGGACAGGTATACAAGGATTGAAGGATAAACAAGGTAAGGTTATAGAAGGGGAGGATTCTGTCATGGCTAGGTGGGCTGAGCATTTCAGTGATGTTCTAAACAATGTAGTTAGTTCTACTCCCATTGTTTGCAATGATGATAGATGCATTGGTGGCTTTAATGTTGGACCTATAACACAATCTGAAGTTATTTTGGCTGTTTCTAAACTTAAACTACATAAATCCCCAGGGGTAGATGAAATTACTACCGAAATGCTTAGAGTTGGGAATGTTCCAGTTACCACTTGGATGACTGAAATTCTGAATATCTTTTTTGATAAAGGCATGGTTCCTAAGGATTTTACCAGAGCTATAACTATCCCTATTTTCAAAAAAGGTAATCGCAGTTCTTGTGATAACTATAGGGGTATCAGCCTACTCTCTGTTCCTGGTAAAGTTCTTTCCATGATTGTGCTTAATAGAATTAAGAATCTGGTTGACAGTCAATTGCGTGATGAGCAATGTGGATTCAGAAGTGGTAGGGGATGTGTGGATCAGATATTTTCACTTAGGCAGATTCTTGAGAAATGTTTAGAGTTTCAGAAACCTTTGGTTGCTAGCTTTGTTGATTTCAAAAAGGCTTTCGACTCTGTTGATCGTCATAATTTGTGGTTGATTGTGAGATCATATGGTATACCAGACAAGTTAGTTAACATTATGAAAGCTCTCTATAATAACACTGAGTCGTGTGTGAGAGTTGGTAAGGCTTGTAGCAATTGGTTTAGCATTAATTCTGGTGTTCGACAAGGGTGCATTTTGTCTCCTTTTCTCTTTAGTTTGGTTATTGATTATGTTATGCGAAATTCACTTCAAGGGAAAGATTTTGGCCTTAAATGGGCTGGAGATACGAAAATTTGTGATTTAGATTATGCTGATGATTTAGCCCTTTTGGCAAATGATGTTGATGAGATGAACTCTTTCATTCGAGCTGTTGAAGAGACTGGTAGTAGAGTAGGTTTGGTTATAAACAGAGAGAAAACTAAAGTGATGAAAATTGGTCAGGCAGGCTGTGATTCAGTTAATCTGAATGGTTGCAGTCTTGAGCAGGTGTCACAGTTTAATTATCTTGGGAGCTATGTAACAGATAATGGTGATGTGCGGCATGAGATTAACAGACGAATAGGAATTGCTGCCGGGACTTTTAAGAATCTATGGAGAGTGTGGAGAAATAGGCGTATACACCTAAAGACTAAAATTAGACTGTATAATAGTTTGGTTCTTTCTAGTGTTAGTTATGGTAGTAAAACGTGGACACTTTGTAAACAAGATAACAGGAAACTAGATGCTTTTGATTCCAGATGCTTTCGCAGTATCTTGGGCATTAGGTGGTTCAACTTTGTAACTAATGATGAGGTTAGGCAAAGGAGTTTGCAACCTCTTTTAAGCAGCATATTGTGCAGAGAGATACTCCTTTGGTTTGTCCATGTTGCCCGTATGGATAATTATAGATTATCGAATAGGGTTATGAACATTGTGCCTAAAGGCCTCAGAAAGAAGTGGAGACCTAGGATGCGGTGGGCAGACAATGTCAAACAGGACCTTGTTAGAATTGGTGTGCAGTGGCCAGATGCAGTAGATGTAGCTCAGGATAGACTTGCTTGGTGAACTAAATTGCACGGTGTGGTTGGACCTCCGTAGCCCATGGCTGCTTGATGATGATGATGATGATGATGATGATGATGATGATGATGATGATGATGATGATGATGATGATGATGATGATGATGATGATGATGATGAGTATCCATATGGCAATCTTTCATTTGACATAAAACTCATTAAGATCGTTTCTTCCATTCCCGCTCCCCTCATGGTACTTTTATCGCACTCTTCTAGGAGGGGTCTGAAACTCTCTAAAAACAGTGGTTCTCAGTGGGTGTCCCACGATATTTCAGAAGATACTGGATATAATAGGAAATTCATAAACCATTTTGTTGCTATTTTCTGCCACTGATTTTTCATTTACCTTTTTTCGTTTAATCAAAACATTTATCCATATTAAATCTTAAAGTCAAAGCCAAAATCAACACAAAACATGCCCATAACACGTACGGGTACGAACAAATTTCAATACAGTCAAAAATTGAAGAGAATAGCTTTGCGTTTACAAACGACTACACAGAAATGGTTATTATTTAAGACAAAGTGAGCATGCGCGAGTCTCCCATTGTATTGACAACCTAAATTTTTAGTGGGTCGTGAAGAAAAAAAAGTTTCAGAATCACTGCTCTAAAGTATACAGCAGATGACATTCTCTATGTCACAAGCTTTTATTTAAGGGACAATTGGGGGAAGGGAACCCATCGGACAGTTGTTAGTAGACAGGCCTTCCGTCATGGCCACCCAATGTATTACTTAATGTGAACAGTGTATGGCTCTTCCGCACACGGCGTCATAGCTTTATGTCCATCCGACGGAAGGCAACATTACAAGCACATTGGTGTACCTTACTGACCGAAAGCAGTGTTCTGCGGAGATAAATACGAACTCTGGTCCAGGTGGAACTCAAACCTAGGAACTGCAGAATACAAGCTGGCGCGCTAACGACTGAGCCACTTCGGCCCTTTCCATATTCTACAGAGGCTATATTTGTTCTTGCAACGAAGAGAAGGATTCGGTCTAGTGAGTGCTCGGGTTCAGTCATATTTCATATAACCAATTTTACGCGCAATTATGATAAATATGTAAAAAATATAAAAGAATATTTTTTGTGATTTAAAACTTTTAATCAATGTTAAGTGATTAAAGTTAACAAGCACTTTTAACTTTTTTTTTAGGAATTTTTCACTTTTGTTAAAGATTCGTCCATACAGTTTATAATTCAAAGAATTATAAACAATAATATTCAAGAAATTTATGCTTCTACGAATTATTTTTAGTGTTTTTTTATTCGGAATAGCAGTTATATTTTAACCTAAACATTTTTGACTCTGAACTAAAAATAACGAGATTGTTGAAATTTAAAGTTCATTAAAAATATTATCTTCGTCACTATAGTCATCGTCATCTCTGCAATCATTCTCGTTATAGTTGTCTTATCTGCATCCACTCCAATCATCGACATATTCAATTCAATTATCGACATATTCAAGTGATCTGGCAACCTTCGTGTCAAGTGACACGAAGGTTGCCAGATCACTAATTTCTAAAAAAGTCGTTGCCAGATATATTATTTTTAATTCTCTAATCAACCATGGTGTTCGGATACTTTTTCGAGCGACTGTACGATCATCCCATGGGCTCCGTAATTGAACAGATGTTTCCCTCTTTAAGAAATATGTTCGAAGAACTCCAGCGCAAGAAGAAGCAAGTCCCTATCACCAGGAACGTACCCAGGAATTAGTTTTAAGTCTGGGGGAAAGTCCGAGAATTTGACTTGAGTATTGTCTCCCAATTACTAAAACATTCCACGGGACAGGAATAGTTAAATAATATTCTATATGGAATCAATTTTTATAGTTGCCTTCGGAATCTACTTTTAGTTTCGGAAATAAAATAAGTATGCATCTAAAATAAAATTATCCAATTCATGGATTTCCTAGCAGGTAGACAGGTTCGAGATTTCATATACGACGACTAGATTTTCGGGGGTTCCGGACCATCTTTTCCTCCGTGGGTACTGTCGCTCAAAAAAGTATCCGAACACCACGGTTGATTACAAAATTCAGAAAAAATATCTGGCAACGATTTTTTTAGAAATTACTGATCTGGCAACCTTCGTGTCACGAAGGTTGCCAGATCAGTAATTTCTAAAAAAATCGTTGCCAGATATTTTTTGCAATTTTTAAAAAAATGTCTTAAAATTTAATGAATATATAATTTTCTAACTGTTAAAATATCAACATCTTTATATAAGTTTTTAACACTTTCATATTTTCTTTTCTTCAATATGCATTTATAATTCTTTTTTGAGCTACAATTAATCTCTTAATATTAGTATAATATGTGCCACCTAAAGAAGAAATTCGATATTGCAAATACGATTTAACCCAACAATTATATATCATCTTTAAAGTTGAAATATCTACAAATTTTCTAATATAATATAACCGTCCTATTACAATATTTATCTTTTTAATAACGTTTGCTATACATTCCTTCCAATTTAATTTACAGTCTAGGTAATCACCTAAATTATTTAAAACAATCAACTCCCTTAATAGGCAAACAGGAACAGTTGTCACCAATACATTCCAAAGCATGGTAAAATATTTTGTTATGTAGAAAATCATATTGTCCTTTTAATCTGAAAGGGACATATATTGTTTTATTTACATTTAAAAGTAATTTATTTTTTAAAAACCAATTTCTAATTTTAATCATATTTAATTTAAGAATTTAAATCTTCAGCAGCATAAATTAAAGCTGTATCATCAGCAAAATCAATTAAAATTTCTAATATATCAAGTTTACATAAATCATTTATATATATATATTAAAAATTAAATTAGTCCTAAAACTGAACCTTGAGGAATATCGAACTGCAAAATTTCTTGCGTAGTAAAAATGTCATCTATTGTAACTCTCCTAACCCTATCATTTAAATAACTTTTTAACCAATTATGCATTTTTCCTCTAAATCCACATATTTCAAGTTTAATAACATTATATCATGTGGACATAATCAAAAGCTTTATGTATATCCAGAAAAACAATAGCTACTCTTAGGTTATCATTTATTCCTATTTAAACTATTGAAGTCAATTTTAAAATAGCATCCTATGTATTGCTTTTTTCCCTAAATCCGAATTGATTTTCAGCGAAAAAATCTGTCTTTGCAAGAAAGTTTACCATTTTTATTTTCGTAATTTCTTCAAAGATTTTTGATAAATTTGATAGTATTGAAATTGGTCTGTAGTTCCCCAAACTTTTTCGATCACCTCCTTTATAAATCAGAATTACGGTA
This sequence comes from Ryuthela nishihirai, assembly GCA_038380435.1. Taxonomy (NCBI): domain Eukaryota; kingdom Metazoa; phylum Arthropoda; class Arachnida; order Araneae; family Heptathelidae; genus Ryuthela; species Ryuthela nishihirai. Next base: position 37,527,100 of record JAWZYU010000018.1, on the reverse strand, counting down.
GCCTTTTTCTAACATTTTAGAAAACTGCTCTCTGATATAGAATAATTTATTAGATGACATAAGATCTTTGAAATACATGGACATAAGGTTTTTTTTTAAATAATGGGCGATAAATAATCATTTCCTGAAACCTTTTCTATCTTTAGTGAATATTATTGTCTGTATCACATAATCGATAAAAATTGACTGTAGTGTGGAAACTAACTCTAACAAATCACATGTTTCATATATTGGGATCATTTTTATTAAATCCCCTGTAACTCCAATAAAATATTTATTAAATATATCAACAAAAAGCGAAGAATTTTGACGGAAATTGTAATTAAAAGTTTTACATATTACTTCCGTAGGAAATACCTTAATTTTCTTCTGAACACCAGACAATTCATTGATAATTTCCCATTGTTTTTCATGTTTCCAAAATTTTCAGATATTTTCCTTTAAAAATAATTTGATTTTGCCTGCCTAATAAGGTTAAGTATTTAATTTCTATATTTCGTGAATTGTTCTCTTAAAATTTCATTAAAGGTTGTGCCTTACATAATTTATACAATTTGTTCCATTTTTCTATCGAATTTAATAACGCTCCTGTATCGAGGGTTTTAATTTTTTCCGAATATGATGATTATATTTAATATAACTCGAAACTCTTATTAGTTCCTGTAATTTTCCTATAAATAATTCAAAATGAATATTAAAATCATTTTGATTTTTTAAAATTTCCCAATCGTAACATAAAAATTTATTTATTAATATAGTTAAATCTTAAGTTTATATTTATATGTTATAGTTAAATATTAGCATGATATTCAACTTCCCTCATTCTCAGATCAGTGTCTGTGGTAACACTTGTAACAATTGGAATGATTCTTTCCTTTAAATCCTTGAATTACGATTTTGTTTGTCGGTTTAAACGATGTTTTTAATGCATCCTCCAAAGAAATTCAGTGGTGTCTAGGGGACATCGATCTATACTTCTTCCTCTATTTCCCTCTCGTGTTTACTAGTTCATTTTTCAAAACGACCTTTAAAATTTTGATCCGGTAAAGAGTCACCTCCCACAACCACCACTGACGTTACTTGATACCACGTTTTCTTTCCAGCATGGACATCGTCAAGAGTTTGGTCAGAAAAGTGGAGGTGATTAAATGCAAAATATAAAATATAGCTTTCAACATGCAAAATATAGCTTTCAACATGATGGAGCAAAAATGTGATTTTGAAGTTTAGAGCCTTTTCTTTGTTATTTCTATATACACCGATCAGCAAATACATTAAAACCACTTCTGAGTTATGCAAAGAAGCGCGGGTGCAGACATTCAGTATCACCTGCCAAGGTCGCGAAATATATAATACGTAGGTCGGAGCTCTTTCAGGCAGATTTCGTTTCGTCTCAACATAGGAAAACAAATGATCTATCTGATTTCGACAAAGACCAGATCGTTATGGCAAGACGCCTGGTAAGAGCATCTCCGAAATATCGACGCTGGTAGGCTGCTCCCGCTATGTAGTAGTTAGTACCTATCAAAGGTGGTCCGAAACAGTGACACTTCGAATCGTCGACAAGGCGTGGGTCGGCCATACCTCATTGATTCCAGATGTCAGCGTAGGCTATCTTGTCTTGTCCGCAGCAACAGGAGGGCGACTGTTGCTGACATTACTCATAATTTCAATTGTGGTAAAGGGCCCAATGTGTCTGAACACAGAGTTCATCGGCTTTTGGATATGGGGTCTCTGCAGCCGCAGATTCATTCATGTAACTATGCTCACAGCCGTTCACCATAGTCAACGCTTGCAGTGGACACGTAATCATCGACATCGGACCATAGAAGACTGGAAGAGGGTCGCATGGTCAGACGAATCCCGTTTTCTGTTACACCATGTAGACGGACGAGCTCATGTGCGACATTTGCCCACAGAAGCCTTCTCACCTGGATGCACTGTGGGACGGATCCAGGCGGCTGGAGGGAGTTGATGGTCTGGGAAATATTTTCTTGCGGAACACTTAGGGAAACTCTGATAGCCGTCACCTACTTGAACATCGTGGGTGACCAAGTATACCCCTTTATGGCGACTGTATTCCCTAGCGGAGATGGCATCTTTCAAAAGACAATGCCCTATATCACATTGCGTAGAAGGTTCAGGAATGATTCCTAGAACATGATGAGGAATTCCATTTATTGCCATGGCCTCCAAATTCGTCGGACATGAATCTTATCGAGCATTTGTGGTTTGAGTTCGAGAAAACATTTTCGAGTAGCGTCACCCCAACCACGTAATTTACGGGAAATGCGGTATTCTCTGTTGCATGGTACCAAATATCAAGCGATACCTACCAACATCTCGTTGAACCTATGCCTCACACACACACAGATATATAGTATATATACATGTACTATATATATAGTCGGCCGTGTGTGTGTGTGTGTGTGTGTGTGTACTATATATATATATGGTACACGTATATATCTTTAAGCAGGGAATAATTACATTGGATTGTTTCGCTTCTGAGCGTACCTGGCTAGGTCAAAAGGACACCAAAGGCTCAAAGAAGACGAGGAAGGTAATCCATGGGACAGCTATTAGGCATATGTTAGAGAATACACTAGATAGTCTCCCCATCAAGGCAATCCAGTGTATTCTCTAGCATACTCAGAATATGGTCCGTTTAAATTAAAGGTCCTGTATACAATACCAAAGTTAAACGTTCCATTTAATGGACGACTGTCTTTTCAATCATAGCATAAAAGTTTCTCAGTATCTTTATGTGGTGCTTTTTATATTATATGGTGTCCAATATCTTTATATGGCTTTTTATATTTATTGATGTTGTGCAAGGTCGGATCTAGGGGGGAGGAAGCTATACCCCCTCCACCTGAAAATACTAGTAACCGGAGTCAAAATATTAAGCATAGTTATTTATTTTCTGTATTTTTCAAGCAATTTGTTACGAACTACTGAACCGAATGAAAAAATTGCACAACGGAACGGCGTTCTGTTTCATTTTGATTCGATCTTGCCCCTCCTCCCCACCATTCTCATTTGGAAAACGTCCTCCTCTATTTTCTTGAAGTCGCCCTCCTCTGTTCGTTTATTTTTTTTTTCTGGATCTATGACCTGGTGCTGTGAGATGGATCTGAAGTTAAAGGATCGTTTCAACAGGTTCAATGGATGCTTGAAAAATAAAGATTTATAATAGCGCAGAAAAAAATGGACAAAGCAAAATTGCCTTAGTTGTTTCAAAAGCACGCATAGCTCCGAACTTGAAATTGACGTTTTATTTAAGCTCGCTATATCGTGCTTTTTAAACAAAGAAAGCTACAAAGGAAACAGTCTGAAAACGAAAAGTATAGTTTTCTTCTTCAGAACTGATCCTAAACTTTCAAGAATCAGAAATCCTGGTATTAGAGTCTATTTTCACTGCGAGAGGGAAATAGTAACGTAGATGTTAAGTAACTGCTTATAATGTGAGCAACTCAGAACGCAGCAACGTACCGTGCCAAATTGAAATTATTTATTTTACTAATACATAGGATAGACGGCTGAAACTTATGCAATTTGAAAAAAGTTTCTGAAATTTAACGTAGACTTTCCCTTAAGGCACTGTAATAACGATGCCAAAATAGAAAGCTGCAGTTTGGTGTTATTTTAATAGTTCACCTGCATTATATTTTCAGTCGATAAGTATGTATTTTAAATTATTTCCAATAGTTCATCAGTTACCATGTCAAAAAAAATGTTAAATTTGCTTTAAGTCACTGATGGATTCCAGTTTACAAAAAAACAACGTGGACGAGTTAGCTCAATGGGTAATTCTCCATGCTCATAATTTGCAGTTGTCAGATTCGAATGCAACTATGCCAGCATTGAGATTATATGCGCTAACTCGCTCTCTGCCCTTGGTCACAAAGGGGACACCGATGGACCTAGAAAGGCCACCGGCCATCGGAGGGATTGTGATGCCATGCCACCATGTGCAGGAGAGCTATACCCTGTGCACGTTTAATAACACACTGTATGGTCTTGACCGGAGTATTCCATCTGTCTCCTAACAGCTTTCTAGTGGGTTTCCTTCCTCTAACCTTCTCGGAGTCTTTGTGACCTGGCCATTTACAACATTGTGCGCTAAAAAGTGCCGCTCACAGGTAAAGCAAACGCAACTTAAAATATCATATATAGAATAATAAATGATACAACAATTTTAGCATTTGATTCTTTTTAAACGGATTATTTTTTGCATTCCATTTTTTTAGCCTGTTTTCAGAACACGGGTTAATATTTCCATTTCGTCGTCTGTCTATCTGCTTGTTCGTTTATCTATCTTCGAGTCTTAATTCAATCTACTAAGATTGTAAATATTTAAAATTCGTTAAAATATTATCAAATTTTTTTCAGTCTATCTACATATTATCTATCGGTGTGTCCATCTATCTTGTCCTCCCGTTTGTTCTTAACTTTGTTCATTTTCTTTTAGACAAAACAAAAAAGTTCGACCTTCCACGATACTGTTCAAAAGAGGTTAAGTCTTCGTGCTTACAAAATCCAAATGTTACAGAAGCTGAAACCAAATGACCGCCGTAGAAGCTATGAGTCTCTATTCACTATGCTGTCCAAGATAACAATGATAATGCATTTCTTCGAAGGTGGTATTCATAGACGAATCGACATTTATGTTTGCGGAAGGATCAGCAAGTACAACTACGGATATGGGGTTCCCGAGTTGAACGTAACGTTTCACAGGTCAACGTGTGGTGTGGTCTCAGTGTAAACGAAGTGATTGGTCCGTTTCCTTTCATTTCGTCGAAAATAACATAAATGGAGACATGAACCTTGATATGCTGTATAATTATGTCATCCCTCAACGCCCAGAGAGATTCCTTTTCCAGCAGGATGGAGTTCCTCCGTATTATGCTGCGTATATGAGGAATCGTCTAATCTGCACGATCAATTGTTCCCTGAATGTTGGATGGGACCGCGACGTCCGATAGAATGGCCTCGAGGATTCTTGAATTTCACTTCTCTGAATTTGTTTTTTTATAGGGATACATTAAAGATACTGTTCACCAAATTCCAGTAACGCATTTGGTGAAGTTGTATCACAGATCACTACTGCTTCACAGATCACACAGGATCACTACTGCTTGTGCAATAATCACTCCATAGATGCTTGAAAATACCTGGCGAGAAGTAGAGTATCGTTCACATATCTGTCGTGCCAAGCAGAAATTTAGTGAAGTTCACTATTACTTGGTGAATTTCTATGTCTTTTACTTCAACTGCATAAAAAAAGTAAATTGTGTTACTTTTTCATTTGTAGATTTTATCTCGGACGTCCTGTATTTCCTGACACATGTATAGCTCTCTCAGGACACATTGGTTTGGAAACTCCGGCATAAAGGGTAAATTCAGGTAAAACACTGTTATGCAATCATAGGCTACCACAATATGTGAAATTCAGTGAGATCTATGGATCCTAAGCTCTAGCACCTATCATTGTCACTTTGTTCTCCCAGATTGCTGCAGTTCCTGTTTTCGAATCCCTGCTGCTTGAATTCCACCTGTCTTAGAGCGCGAGTTCCTCTGAACGTGTCATCGGTATTCCCCAAGGAGTAGATATCCTCGGAGTTATTGTACTACAGGATTTAGTGGATAAGAGTTGAATGAATGGCGGGAACGCTTCTCAAGCCAGTTGGAGTAACTTGGCGTCGATTGTACCTGAATTAATGAAGTCAATGTGAACACGGATGGAGGTAAATAGAAATGAATTAATGAGTAATGATTTATTAGATGAAGTTGTAAGATTCAAATGTTGTACATGTTTAGAAAGCTGGAGAAGTTGAGACGTATAGAGCCATATTAGAAAGAGCCTTTGTAGTCCCAATATTAGTGTTTCGGAATCAGTTGCGCACACAACTGTTGGAGAAGAAAGGTACTGTCCACTGAGCATGCATGTTCGTTAATTCTGTTCAATAACGAACATGCATGCTCAGTAGACAGTATCTTTCTTCTCCAACATGCATGTTCGTTAATTGTGTTCATGGCAGTTAATTGTGTTCATTTCTCAATTTGAAGAGAGAACGAACTGTTATTGAAGCTGCTTTAATGGTCGTACAGAGGGTTTCTTACTTTTATTCCAACAACCTGGTCTAAAAAAATAGAGCATCAAATAACTAGAATTAATCAGTTCTTTTTTTATTTCAGGAATTATCCTAGCCCAGTTCTGCATTATATGGATTTTCAGCTGCAAAAAAAAAACACATTTACAAAATACATTTACTATATATGTAATGTATAGTAGTCTTGCTAAATGTATTTTGTAAATGTGTTATCTTTATGATATTATTATTGTCAAACAGAAGGTAAAGGTGTATACTGGAATGGGACAGTCAGTTCATTCATGTTAAATTTGGCCCCCTTTCCACTAGATCCCTTTCACTCGTATCATTTGGCCCCATTCTCTTTATTTTTTCTAGATTCGGTCCTGCTTTGCTATTATTGTTGTATCACGTGTGATTATGGATTTGTACCAATAACGTTATTATCGTCCCGTGGCCGAGTGTTTAGCGCGCTTGGCTACTGATTCTAAGGGACCTGAGATTCAGCCTCGGGTAAGGCATGGATGTTCGTGTTGTTTTCCTGCTGAGGTTCTGCCAACCCTCACAGACCTTCTACTATGGCATATAAACTGACAGACTCCTGTCAGACCTCTGTGGCAAGCAACTGCTTGAGGGGATATTTATTATTTTTTTATGTTTTGCTACTCCATCAACAGAATACAAAAAGTTTTTCTTTCAGGTTTTAAAACCTAAAGGAGGAGAAGTCGAGATCTCCTTATCCCCGCTTTCTCTCGAGCTACAATTACCAACCAGGACTTAAACTAAATAGTTAGAAAGCTTCACACAAACCATGGTGGACTTACGCCGAAAACGTATCTTTTGATTCACATGGACCTCTTCCTTTCTCTCTTACCTCTCGGATCCCATTAATTTACGTTGGTTGGATTGTTTTACCTCTCAGAGGCACCCTTTTCTCACACAATAGACTATATGGCCAGATCACAAAGATCCAAGAGCTCAGATAAAATTGGAGAAGGGAATCCATTCGAGAGCTATTCGGGAGATAGATTGTAGTTTCCTATCAAGAACATCCAGAGTGTTCTTTAACGTGTGCAGGGTATGGGCTCTCCAGCACACGAGACCACAGCTTACGTCATATCCGACGGACGGCGGCCTTTCCAAGCTCAACGGTGTTCCCTGCTGACCGAGGGCAGGGTGGAACTCGAACCTGAGAACTGTAGATTACGAACCTGGAGCGCTACTGACTGAAATAACTATTTTTGCTAAATACATCTTCAGTACTAATTTTTAACGGTTAAACGTTAATCTCCAAACTATCCAATTTTGAAACTTTTCTCCTATATACTTTAAGGACTTTTGATTTTATTGATCATTTAGTTTTGGTGAATTAATATTGTCTCTACTCACATCAAGAATCCAAGTATCCATTTAACTTTTCTATCTGATTGCAGACTCCCTTAGAATAACTTCCCGAACATATGATGAATTATTTTCCTTTCAGAAATCCATTATCGGGAGTTTATTCGTTTTGCTTCCCGTACTGTTGAGTGGTTGATAGTGTCAAAGGTCCAACCAGCGAGTGGTACTCTAAGAGTCTTTCCTTAATGAAAGACGAAAGAGCTTCAGAGTTGTTGACTTCCCAAGTACCACAAGAGTCCTTTGCTCCCAGAGAGAGAATTATCTGGTATTAACTCTCAGTAAATCAATCAATAAAGTACAAAAGAAATCTGCTGTCAGCAAATGTCTCCTGAGTAATCATCTATGTACATATACATTAACAACTATTGGGCAGCAGAACAAAAACATAATGCAGTTTGATTTATTAATGTAAATATCATGAGTTTGAGGCTCTTGGATTGCGTTTTGTTATTTATATGTTCAGTACCATCGACAGGATGTAGCACAGAGGCAACCTGCCTCACGGCGCCTGGGATGGTACACCCATTCACTTTTACTTTTCCTTAACCAGGTTTGTTAACCCAAGTGCGGAAAGAAGTTTTTCCAAGTTAAAATAATTAAAAATTGTTTGCGAACAGTAATGACCCATGAAAGATTGGTTGGTGTAGCAACTACATCGATAGAGGCGGACATAGCTTATAATTTAAATTTAGAAGAGCATATAAACAGTTTTTTTGTGCGATATCCCCGTAGAGCAAACATTTAATTAATATTATTATATAATTGTTTTGCATTAATGTTTCTCTTGTAATAAAAACAAAATAGCAATTGGAAATTTTCTTATATTTTTGTCTTATAATCCATCAGGACGATATTTAATTGTTTGCCCCAGGGCGCGATCTAATCTTGCGACGGCCCTATGTGTGTTCCATGGTATTTGTCACTGACAATTTTGTTTGTTACGGATACAATCAAAACCTATCTATACCTGAAGAAATCAATAATTTATTTAAGCAGACGGCAACTAAATTCTGTATACAGCTTCCACTTATCGTAACTTAAAGCACCATAAGGGTTTCCCCTCCACTGCACCCAACCATTTGTTTCCCAAAAATTCTTGCCTGCAAGAAAAAAGGGAAACTTTTGCTTCTAAATTATTAGGGCTGGTGTCACAAGTTTTTTTCTTATCATAACTGAAAATTAAGAGTATGGTCCAACAACCTTTCTTTCCCTCCCTCCTACCCTCTACCCCCGAAAAAAAAAAACACCTCTCGAAAAAAGATGAAGAACTTCTAAACGATAACAGCTAAGACCATCACATTCTGTGTAGTTTCCTCTTAAGATAACTTAAAGCACAGTAAGTCCCCCCCCCCCTTACACACACATCAGTCTGCTTTCTATCAAAATAAATTATCCCTCAAGCAGCTGCTTGCCACAGAGGTCTGAAAGGAGTCTGTACATATAATGCGTCATAGTGAAGATTTGTGAGGAAGGCAAGACCACAGAAGAAGGGCAACAGAAGAAATAAAACATCCATGCCGAATTCGGTATATACTAAGGTGGTTCATATGTCTGTGAGTTTTATCGCTTACTTGAGGAATAATTATTAAAATATAAATAACGAACCTTACTCAGCGAAAAATTAACCATCATATTCAATAATTCGTAAATACTGTAGGCAAGTTGTTGGATTCCTCTTCGATACCACACTTGGTTTTTGGAGTAGAAAAACTTCCTGCATCAGTTTTCGACTTCTTGAAATATTTGATACCGCCTACCTCGAAGAAAATGAGCCAGGTAGGCGAAAAGAGCTCGGTCCAGACTATACAGTAGGTAATGAAGAAGCTCAATTGCCAATTCTCGAATTTTTTCTTTGGCTGAAGTGTGGTGTTCGTTTTTGCATTGTCTTATTGGAGAAGTACCTGATATCTGTTTCCCAATCCTCGGTAGAGTTGAAGCATCATCACAGTGCGCACGTACTCCAGTTGTGCTGAGTAGAGATACCCATCGGGAACTAGATTGAAGTGCACTACACTCTAGAAATTTCACCCATCATACAACATTGCCTTCGTTTCAAATCATTTCCTCTTTGGGCCAAGAAGTGCGGGCTAGTCCGGGTCAAGCCACTGGTTCTGAATGTTCGGATTATTGAAAAGGATCCAATTTGGATCTCACGTTACAATTCACTTGACATACTTCGATATAACGGTTTACTAGTTCAGTAGTCATGTGGAACACTTCATCGCAATCATCATGTGTAATACTTCGGCAACTCCTAGCTACCTTACTGATGCTTTGCAGATGCTGCATTATAGTTCCTTGTAGGCAATCAAGTTCTAACCGACCGAGGATTAGGAAACAAATATCAGGTACTTCTCCAACAATTTCTCCAAGTCAATAGGAAAAGATTTATGTAAAACGAAGACTTACGAGATGGAGAATGTCATCTACTGTATATTTAAATAGTTTAATCTGTTCAAATAGCGGACCCCGATCAACGACGGGTAAATCGTCCACCGATTTCGAAGCGTAACAAAGCCTGCAAATACTTATCGATGGATGAGCGTCAACAGCATGTTACAGAATGTTTCGATCTACAGATATTGGCGGTACAGATTGCTGCCTACTTTCAAGGTTTCTGTTTGAATATTTTTGCTTTTTGTATCTTTGAATTTTTTCACACCCAACTTCAGTAGCACAAATGGAGACTATCCCCTCACCTTCCATTTCCCCTATTTCTTGGACTACTTCGGTAGCTTTTTCCAATAATGACACGAAGGTAAGCCTTTTTTCCAAATAATGACGTAAAATTGGACGAATTTCACTACTTAATTCACTCAATGTACAACTTCCCTAATGATGGAAACAAAGACCCCGATAGTTGTAAGTTATGTACTGACGCAGTGGATTTTATACCCCCACCCCCCTTAGTACTGTGTCTAAAGGTATGAAAATGAAACGTAGTGATAATTTCATCGTACACAATTTGCATGGTGAAAAAAGCGCAGACTTATGAATCACCCTAGTAGTTTCTTCTTATCATAACTTAAAGCAGCATAAGGATGTGGTGCAGAAATCTTATTTTCCTACGACAAAAAATAATGATAACGATAATAAACTACCTCGAAAAATAAAGAGGATCTCCAAAGGGTAAGAATTAGGATTACTAAATTCGGTGTACTGCGTTTTCTTATCATAACATAAAACAATGTAAGCATAGAGTACCTTAACCTTTCCTCCCCAAAACAATTCCTTCTCCCGGGAGACTGCTCCTGTCTAGGACTACCATAATCCGTTGCATACGTAGCTTCCTCTTAACATAACTTAGGCAATGCAAATATTTGGCCACCCTAGAAAAGGTAGGAATTCGAAGCATAACGAGTTATATCTTAAATGAAAGCTTGTGACGCAGGGACCCTCAGAGGCTACTTCAAATTCTGTTCCCTCATTTCTGACCTCCTCCCCTAAATCAGTAGTGAATGAAAGTTATCCAGCGTCAAAAGCAACGAGATACATGTAAAACGAAAATTGACGTGATGGAGAATTTCATCTGCTGTATATTTAAATAGCTTAACCTGTTTAAATAGAGGACCTCGATCAACGACGGGAAAATCTGCTTAGTTATTTATTGTAAATGAAAACTATCAATTGTTTGAGAGTTTAAACAAACGTCGAAACCAATATAAATATAAGAGAAGATGAAGCAAAATGGGTGAAAACGTCATTACGCAAATTTTTCTTTGGAAGAATAATAATTAAAAATTTAATATCGGTGCCATAAAACTGGAAGTTTACTTATTGGCGAATTGACGAATTCCAACTATGACGCAAAAATGGTAGAATTCTGAAAATTTGCATCTAAGGGTAATGCGGGTCGTAGATTCCGCGAAAAAATTCGAAATTTGACCTGCGACGTGTCGTTCAAGGTCAAACAGAGGTCACGTAGTGGAAAACAATGATATACGACTGCTAGGAACGTGAAAATTGGTGTCTGGAAGTGTCGTAGATGTCAGAAACGTTACGAAATTTTGGATCCGGAGGGCCCTTAGAAGTCAAAGGTCAATTTTAAATCTAATAGTGCAGAGAGCTACAAATTTGTACCAAGGGGTATTGTGAGCTGTAGATCTCAGAAATGTGAACTTTTGGATGCGCTGGGTCCTTTGAGGTCATAGGTCAAATATAAATCTACCGATGTTAGAGACCTAAACATTTGTGCCTGAGGGTATTTTTAGTCGTAGATATCAGAAATTATGCAAATTTTTTATGCAATGGGTCCTTCTAGGTCAAAGTGAAATTTCGCTATAACGGTGCTGGAGAGCCAAAAATTTGTAAATAGGGCTATGTCAAGCTATTAGAACTCAGAAATAAGAGGGATTTTCAGATTCATTGTCACAGTCAAGGTGACATAGGGGTCTGAATGACGGTCTAGAAAGCAAGAGGTGCCGAAGCCACTGATTGATCTTAGATTTATTACCATTAAAATCTCAGATATATTACAGTTAAGAATATGTTATTAGATTTATTACCGTTAAGCTATAAATTCAAGAAATACAGAGAAAAATATGTCACACCAAGCTTAGCGAGGTAAAAGCACTTCAGTTGCATTTTTTTTTTTGAATTGTAGCCCTATCAGCGTTTTGTTTCTATGAAACTTCGCTCTTATTGGAATGCCATAACATCTAATTTTAGGATGTATAAGGGCCGTTGAAATGAAAAGTTGACAAGTCGAAAATAAAGCATAAAGTATTTATCTATCTCTGGATGTTGTCCAAGTTTACTGAGAGTTCTCCCACCCTCACCAACATGAAGTTAGCAACATGATATCTTTTGTACTAGAGCGACTTGCGATGCTATATGAGGAAGTCTGTAATAATGCACTTCGTGTCCGACTTCAACTTTCCTCTTTTCATTTTCTATATTTGAATTTCAGAAATGTGAAAATCTGATATGGGAGATACCAGAACTATAAGAAAGTTGTTGTAGACATTCCCACATTACCTGTTAAACTTTGTTAATGTTATTTGAGCAGTATGCAAAACGGATTTTGTCATACAGAATCTTACTAAAAAGTCCTGGGTACTTCAACTTTATTGACTTCATTCAAATGCTCATAGCATAGCAGTATCCTTAAGAGTTGATGGTATCACCACATCCAGGCTCTCAATGAACAGCGAACCCTGAGGGCTTAATTAAAACGTCAGCATACCGCATATTGTTCAACTTCTAATGCTTCTATGCATAGTTTATATGGAATCCACACAGCGTCTACCATGTTCTTGTCAATACTTGTCACCTATTCTGATATTGATGAGATATTTTTTTATGCATATACGTTTATCTGTGTGAATATACAAAAATCACTCAGTTCCAGGTCCAAATTTAGAAAAAAATCGAATGTGGGAGAGGGTAAGAAACACAATCGGACCAGAAAATATAAAAGGTGGGAAGTAAGAGATTTCTAAAATGCAGTACAGTATTTCCCCCTTCGTTTTGGGGATGGGGGTGGCTCAGTCGGTAGCGTACCAGTCTCGTACTCTGCAGTTCCCAGGTTCAAGTCCCACCTGGGCCAAAATTTAAATTTATCTTCGCAAATCCCTCACCTTACCCTCGATCAGTAGGGGAGATCGATGGGCTTGGAAAAATCGCCGTCGTCGGATGGGACATAACGTAGTGCTCTGGTGTATGGGATAGCCATGCTCTATGCACGTTAATGAACAAGCTGGATTGCCTTGATGAGAAGTTACCATCTATCTCCTAACAGTTGTCCAGTAGGTCTCCGCTCCCAATCTTATCTCAGCCCTGGAGGTCTTTGTGACTTGGCCATTTAGCTCATTGTGCGCAAAAAACAGTCGTTAATAGGTAAACTAACAGAACCCAAATTCCCCTACCTTTTACAGGTCTTTAAAATTTCTTGAAAAATGTATTAAATTTAAAGAAGTTTAATAACTTTTTGCCACTATTATCCTTACTAGCATTCTGAAGGGGGAGGGAAGGCCTACCCTCCACTACCCCCGTAAATTCCTGCTCAGTTTATTACCTAGATATAGAGATTATTCTCTATATCTGGGTAATAAAAATGGTTCGAAGGTTCGTTCCATTTTTCGTTTGAACCAAAGTTATACTACTAATTCGTACGTAATTCAAAAAAGAAATAAAATAGTTACGAAAAAATCAAAATAAACGTATGCACGGAGAAATATAAAAAGAAAGAATTTAAAATCAGGTAAAAAATATGGTCAAATAGATGACAGGGTGAAAATTAGCTACAAGAAAATGAGAAGAAATGAAAACAAAGAGAAGAAGGAAGATAATGAACGATATAAGAGAACATAAGGTAAAGAAAGACGAAAAGAGGATAAGATATAAGGAAAATAAATGGAAAAAGAAAGGACAAAAATAAGGAAAATTAACGAAAAGAAATAAACAAACACAGATACAACAATAAGAACTCTCTTTCTAAAAGCATGCTTCGTGGATATATTATCTGAAAGTTTGTCAGTTGTTACTTTTTATGTCTTCGTGACAAGAACCGAACACCAGATCCAATCGACTTGGAATTCTTCTTATCTTATCTAGGTTACGAGGAGGCATGAACCCTGTTCAGTTTCGGGGAAATCAGTACAATGATTCTTAAGCAGTGGCCATTTTACAGTAATGGGCGAAGAAAATAAAATACCTAGTTCGGTTTTCCTTTAACAATCTCGCCCCGATTTGAACATTTACTTGGATCAGTGCTCATCGTAGTTTTTGTATTCAACTTTTCTCCACTACAACGAAAAAGTGCATGTTTTATCGTATGTTCAATCCCTGATATAGGATCCAATTGCATTGGTTTAGAATCTGATGTTACTTCAATGTTATCAGATTCCTTTCTTTGAGTCTGTTACTTTCTGCTACCGTTACTTTTGAATACAGCGAAGAATAAAAATAGTGGAAGTGCAAACAATATTTTCTATAAATTGGAAATCATAAAAGTCAATGGTGGAAAAGGTTTAAAAATATATTTAGAGATCGAGCAAGCATCTTTTTGTATACAAGAGATGAAGTACAGTAGATATTTGGAAAGTGTTTCACAATTTAATAAAGGGCTCAATGATAGAAATTTGCTTCTTATTGAATATTTCCACATTACATGCTAAAAAAAAAATCATTAAGGTTGTCTTCAGGACTAGTGTATGTGGCGGAATTTCATGATCAACGATGTCAAAAGCTTTTTCCAAGTTCATAAATACCGATATAGTAAATTCATTATTGCCCATGGAACGAAACACCTTTGACGTAAAATTCAACAATGCAGTTTTTGTACCTTTACCCTTCATAACCCAAATTGGTTTTGCAGAGAAAGAAAATTAAAACTATCTAAAAAAATTATCAGCCTATTATTAACTAATTTTCTAATATTTTTGAAAAAAATGGGAGAAGAGATATCGGTCGATAATTCTTAGAATCATTTTTATTTCCCTTTTTGTGAGCTGGAATTACAATAGCTTTTTTCAATAAATCCGGAAAAGTGTCAGTTTCGAAGGATAAATTACAAATGTGAACCAATGGTTGAATCAAGTTAAAAGAACATTTTTAAACAGCAATAATGGAAATATTGTCATACCCAACAGATTTTGTATTTTTAAAACCTTTTATAATATCAATCAATTCCTTTCAACAAGTTGGAGCTAAAACATGGATTTGGAATTTTTACTCATATGGTTATTCTCATTTCTTGCAATCCTATTCGTTGACAGATTTTGTGCTATATTTGCAAAGTATTCATTAAATTGGTTTGCCAATAACGTAGCATTTTCATTGAATTAGAACCACCTTTTTAATTCTGGATATTTATTTTCTACCTTCCTCTAATTTATTATCTCGTCTATCAATTTCCACTGCTTTGATATATTACCATCACAATTTTGAATTGAGTTTAAGAAACCTGTTTTTGCATCTCGATTTTTATGATTTATTTGATTTCTAAAATTTTTAAAGCTGCTTTCGTAAGTATCAATTAAATGTTTTTTTTTCGTGTTTTTTATATAGCTTATCTCTTTATTTTAATTAGTTCAGAATTTCGTAAGTAATCCATGGCTTTGCTGATTGTGATTTATTATGAATTTTTCTTTCCCTAGTTGAATTTATAATTACGAGATTAAATGTGGTTAAACATTTGTTATAAGCTTCATTGACAACATTAAGTATTAACACTCGTCCCAGGAATATTCACTTAAAAGCCCGTTCAATAAAGTATAGTCTATATAGTGATAAAGAATAGGACCTGTATAATTATCACATTGAGTATTCATATTGTTGTTAAAATTAACTCTTAAGGCAATGGGATTAGTCACTGATAATTTAACAATACTACTTTTGAATGAACTTTCGATTTTGCTTTTAATAAATATGTGATGTAAACAAGTAGAATATATCATACTTTCTCTAGTCGGTAAATTTGTGAAACTTTGAAAGCCATTTGATGACAGCAAATTTAGATATACATTTGTATAGTGATTATTTCCTAGCATATCTATATTTAATCACCAATTATAACAGCTTCGCCTTTATTATCAAATAATAAGAGTAATTCTTGAAATTCTACTAGGAAGGTGGTAAGTGGGATACAGAGAGATCTATATACAAGGTGTTCCAAAACTCTCTCTACAAATTCCAATGGGAGATAGGGAACACGAAGACAAACATTTTTCTTCTATGAATGTATGTCCGCTGACGTAACCCTTCAGTGATAGAGGGAGCTGACAGAAATATTGGTGGAGCTGATACATAAATGAATGGCAACAAGTGTGAATAACATGCTTATTGAAAGAAGGTGCTCAAAGTTGCGACCGGCAACAGCATTGCATGCATGACAGCGTCGAAGCATTGATTGCCGTACATGTTGAAAGATTCTCACAATTTTGCGAACAGTTGCAGTGGCGACATCGTTTTTTGTAACGAGGTCTTCATCTGAGTCAATGGGAGTCTCGTACACGAGGTTCTTTATATGTCCCCAAAGAAAGAAATCAATACATGTTAAATCGGGAGATCTTGGTAGCCAGGCGACGGGTCCACCCCGGCCTATCCATTGGTCCCCAAAAGTCGCATTCAGATAATCCTGCAGATCATTGTTGAAGTGTACTAGCGCCCCATCGTATTGCAACCACATTCGTCTGCGAATAGCCAAGCGAACATCATCCAGCAGTCCCGGAAACGTTTCTTCAAGAAATACCCAATAAATCTGCCAGTTCAGTCGGGGAGGCAGCAGGTATGGCCCAATCAAAATGTCATAGACGATACCCGCCCAAACATTGACGGCGAACCGTTGTTGATGACCATGCGCCATTGTTGCATGTAGATTTTCGTGCGCTCAAACGTGAGAATTGTTCACATTAAACACACCCTTATGTGTGAAAGGGACCTCATCTGAGAAGAGCACATCGAGCCGGAAAATCAGGCTGCACCGCGGTCTGCTGCAGAAACCAGGCACGAATTTCATACGAAGAGGGTAATCGTGAGGTTGCAATGTCTGGACTCTCTGACGATTAAACGGATGTAACTGCTGCTCGTGGAACACTCTGCACACGAGGGAGTGGTTCACACCGAGGCTACGTGCAACATCTCCCATGCTTGTACTTGGATTGTCCTCAATTTGCCGTAGGATCTCTTCTTCCATGTCAGGAGTGTGCTTATGGTTCTCCTCCGACCAGTGTCATGCATGTTTGCATGGATGTTGCAGTTTCTCGCAATTCCTGATGCAAATGCATAAATGTTTGGTGGTTTGGCACACCTCTGTTTGGGAAGCGCTGTCGGTTCAACCTCAGAGCAGCTATTCCGTTTCCATTGTCAGCCCCATACGCCAGATGCATGTCAGCCATCTCAGCAGTCGTTAAACACTCCATGTTACACGTAATATGTCTGATTTACGAATGCCGATGGCAAATACAAGTCCGTTCTCTGTTCCCACTTTGCCTCTGTAGCCAATTGCAGGGGCGGGGGTGGCTCAGTCGGTAGCGCGCCAGGATCGTAATCTGTAGTTCCCAGGTTCGAGTCCCAGCTGGGTCAGCGTTGAGATTTATCTCCGCAAAAATTCCCCGCCCTGCCCACAGTCAGTAGGGGACACCGATGAGCTTGGAAAGGCCGCCGTCCGTCGGATGGGACGTTAAGCCGTGGCCCCGTGTGCGGGAGAGCCATACCCTGTTCACGCTAAAGAACACGCTGGATGGCCTTGACGGGAGGCTACCATCTGTCTCCCAACAGCTGTTCCAGTGGGTCCTCTCCCCCAACCTTCTCTGAGCCTTCGGGGTCCATGTGACCTGGCCTTAACGGGAGTCTCCCAATAGCTGTTCCAGTGGGTCCCCTCCCCCAACCTTCTCTGAGCCTTCGGGGTCCACGTGACCTGGTCATTTAGCCCATGGTGTGCAAAAAAGTGCCGCTCAGAGGCAAAACAACCCAACCCAAAGCAACCCAATTGCAGCGCCGCCAAACAGCGCCTTCTAGCATCGAAGGATTACGTCAGCGGACATACATTCACAGACGAAAAAAGTTTGTCTTGGTGTTCCCTATCTCCCATTAAAATTTGCAAAGAGAGTTTTGAAACACCCTGCATATATATATATACGAAATATTGCTGATAATTTTCTAGATAAATAACAATATATTCAGCTGAACTTATATCATTAAATGCAATTTGCTTGACTGTTAAAGAAATCTTAACGTAGCAAAGTATACCACCAGATTTATTGTAATCTCTACAATAGAACATATTATATCCATCTATTTGTTACAAATTTAATCAATGTGGTTTGATCCATATTTCAGAGAGTATTACAAATATCCATTTTTTTAATTAAATGCTCAATAATAGCTTCCAACAGTTCAAATTTATTTCTTAAACTTCGAATGTTAAAATGTACAATTTTTAAACTTGAATAATTTCCAGAATTAAAGAATGACAGTAACTCTTCGATGTCGTTACAGATTCCAGAACATGGCATAGGTTCAACAGAACTAAAAGGTGACAGAATTCAAATCTCGATTTTCAATAATATCCGTTCAGTATTTAGACTTATGGAAGTTAGAATATTCTCCTCAACGTGACCTATGAATTTGCCTCAAAACTCAATTGAAACTTAAATAGCAACTATTTTTTCAAATCATTCAATAAAATAAATATATATTTAGAAGTTTGCATAATGGTTATTTCAATACTAGACAATCATGAATGATTTTCATAAAAGCAAATTTATTGTTAAATATTCTAATAAATTATCAACTTTTTTTCTCCTCTTTTCCTGTTACAACACTCTCAGTGATTATACAGAAACTACAACTGATTGTAAAAGCAGATTATTGAAAATTACGAATCGAAATAAAACAATCTGAAAAACCTAATTATTAAAGCAACTGAAATGCAACTTACATTCTAATGCCCTATTGATTTTTAGTTTCTTTATTAAAGATACAAGGTGAACTAAATACGATATTACTTAACTGTTCAAAATTGAGTTACTTGAACACTATGTAAAAAAATAAGTAAAAAAGATCACAAAGGACGGAGATAGCCTACAAGCTCTAGTTGGGTTGCGCTGGTTTCTAATACAACGTGCAAACACAACGACGTGCCTGCTGGCTTAATAGTCAGGCACACTAACCACTAGACCAGTGTCATGACCATTTCTAATGTTTGGTTATTCCCCAAACTTCTTTTTAATTTTGTCTTTAATTAATTGATTATTCCAATTAATTTACTTTTGGTGAATCCACAGATCCGCAGATTCTTACACCCGTGCTTCGATGTGCATCAGATTTTATGTGCCCCAAATGTGATATTCTTCTCTGTCTGAAATGGCTACTAAAGGCTGTGCTTTGGATAAAAGAAGTAAATATCGAATGCACTAGGAAGAAAACGACAAATCGTTTATTTATACTTTGTACATTCATATATGTATATGTATATAAAATACGTAATGCTCTTGATTCTGTGGACCTTTGGTGTGTTCAATTTTGTTGGATGAAATGGCCTAATTTGATATTCTTTGGAGATTTTCTCCAATCAGCTGAATATAGTTAGAATTTCGCTTTGATCTTGCAGTCATTCACCTAATGAGATGGAAACCAGTCCTTTCCAGTACAATCGTTCTATTTGTTGCGATGTTATGCAACCACGGCAATTCCCGGTTCAGTCTCACGACACTACCTGGTTATGAAAAGCCATGACTATCTAGAGCCGGGGCAAGAATGCAACATATAGACGCACCTCAACCCCGACCTCACATGGCAGCAATCCTATAAAAGGAAAGCTAACCACCGGAAGAAACCTGACATTTAATCTGTTCCCCAATTAGCCATGAACAAGGATATATAGATCCAAGTTCGCTCGGCACCCGGGGTGGAGACTCTTAGTGAGGCCCAGACTTTTAAGAGGGCTTCACCTACTGGGGCACAAATCTTTTCAGACGAGCCCTCGAACTGCTCACCCAGAGCACCTGATAGGTGAGGTCTAAGACACCGTCACCGTCCAACCGGTCGGTGACGTCCTCGACATCGGTTGGTCTTGGCTATGTCCAACCGGGGACCCAATCCGACCAGCACAGCGTTCGACCGGGTTGGTGGGCCCGAAGCCCCCACCCACCACCACCACCACCACGTCAAGGTGGTCCCCTATCGGGGAGGGGGGGAGTCCTTTCCAGTACATTGATCTCTATGTTGCGATCTTGTGCAACCACGGCAATTCCCGGTTCCGCCTGACAGCACTACCTGGTTTAAGAAAAGCCATGACTATCTAGAGCCGGGGGCAAGGAATACGCCCTATAGGCGCACCTCAACCCCGGCCTCACATGGCAGCAGTCCTATAGAAGGAAAGCTAACCACCGGAAGAAACCTAAATTTAATCTATTCCCCGGTTTGCAAATGTGCAAGGATATAAAGATCCAAGCTCGATCGGCACCCGGGGTGGAGACTCTTAGTAAGACCCAGACTTTTTGGACGGCTCGTGCCTACTAGGCAGGAGGAACCTTTCGACCGAGCCGTCGAACTGACCACCCAAGGTCCCTGAAAGGTGAGGTCTCCGACGCCGTCACCACCCGACCGGCAATCAAGCCGGCCAGCAGCGTCTTCAACCTCGGTTGGCCTTGGCCATGTCCAACCGGCGCCCAACCCGGTCGGCACAGCCTTCAGCCGGGTTGCTGGGCCCTAGGCCCCCCCACCACGACAAGGTGGTCCCCTATCGGGGGGGGGGGGGGGCCTTTCCAGTACAGAAATATCTTTACAGACCTCAAAATTCGGCGAGAGCATTTCCAAATCCCTGTCTACATAATCTGTTTCACGTAGAACCGAATCCCGCTCCTTTACCTGCTCCTTTACGGTTTTTGAGAAAGAGCGACGGCACTTTAGTGCGCTAAACGAACATGACTCCTCTCTTCCTGAGCCACCCTCTTTGTACCTTGGTTATTGCTGCATCTCTTGTTTTTCTCTCTAGTTGATTCGCACCCTAACCCTTCCTGCTATACGAAGAGAGTAGTGGCGAAATGCAATAAAAACATTTGCTGCACTTGCATCTGGAAATCTCATAGCTAGGCCACGAATGACGACTAATGAATAATATTCCAGTTTAAGAAGCCATTTCTGAAAATACGAATATCATAATAAAACAAATTAGAAGGACACCGACACCCAGGTACAACTGTTGATGTGAATAGGTAAAACTTCATGTTCCAAACCTAAATTGTCTTTAAATTGCTGCGAGTTTCAAGATGAATCTGCCACCGAACCCTATTCGAAAAAAACTATTAATACATCCATCGTTTATACGTCGTTTCCTCAGCAGTACACTAAAGATGCCTCTGTGCTAGAGTCTAATCTGCTCTAAATTAACTGATATGACCTAAGCACAAATCATACACAATGCACAATTCAAGGTCACTTATTAAGTCTCATTTAAACAACACTTCTTAAAGCCAAAGTTTAGTGTGTCTACCCATTAATGGTGCATAGGTGTCATCAATTCGTACATTTATGATTAAATTGACACTATTCGCGGAAATGTTATTAAATGTTAGAATTAGTGACAAATCTCTCTGGCAGACAAAAAGACTAATAGAAACACATAAGACAAAAAGACTAATAGAAACACATAAGACAAAATGACATAGGAAGAAATTCTGCGAATTGTATGTAAATGGATTAATAGATCACAGCCCGCATGTGACACTGCATTGCACAGAAGTGAACAGTTTGCCCGCATTAGCCTTATGAGTGATACATATAAACAGGTGTTTGGTGTTCAACAACTCGCAATGAATAATTATCAGAATTACAATACATTGATCCCATTAAAAGATTTTGGCTTTGCTAGAAATAATTAATGTCATCGAGAATACGAGGAATTTGTTATTCAGAAGCAGATTGCAATACAACAATAGTGTCTAGTATGGATAATTCTAGAGGATGAAATAGCTTTGAAAGAAAACATTCGATGTTATTAAATAGTTAGACGGTGTAGTGGTTATCATGCCTGGCAGTTACGGAGAGATGTGTGTTCGAATCCTACTCATGTCAAAAAAAAAAAAAACTTTTTTTATGCTAATATTCATGAGTTCTATATTACATTCAGTAATATTTTCAACTTCTTTTAAATATTTGGCATTAAACTATTTAGACTTGTTTATAATTCTTAACTATGCATTGTTAGCATATGCATTGTTACTTCTGTAATAAAAACAAATATTGTAGTAGAGTACCTTGTGCAATGCACCCGCTATTTTACTAGAGTCAGCTACGAGTCTGATCTCTTAATCTGTTTTAATTAAATTTTAGGGCCAAATTTTTGTAGCCTGTTAAATATTTCAGCTTTCATATCTTGTTGGGATTTGTTTATTACAGCTCATCTCCGATTGCAAGTTACCTGTGACATATTCCAGTAATAAATATCATTTATTGACAGACTTATTTATGTTTGAACCGAAGAGTATACTTGTTACTGAGTAATAAATTTTTGAAAGAAGAGTGAAAGCTTCCGTAGACGCAATGTAATCTATTCGAATGCAGCGTCCTCTAAACGTTGGGTTGTGTGTGGGTTGTTTTACCTCTGAGCGGCACTTTTTTGCACACCATGGGCTAAATGGCCAGTTCACATGGACCCCGAAGGCTCAGAGAAGGTTGGGGGAGGGGACCCACTGGAATAGCTGTTGGGAGACAGATGGTAGCCTCCCGTCAAGGCCATGCAGCGTGTTCTTAAACGTGCACAGGTTATGGCTCTCCCGCACACGGGGCAACGGCGTAACGTCCCATCCGACGGACGGCGGCCTTTCCAAGCCCATCGGTGTCCCCTACTGACCGTGGGCAGGGCGGGGAATTTTGTGGAGATAAATCTCAACGCTGATCCAGCTGGGACTCGAACCTGGGAACTACAGATTACGAGCCTGGCGCGCTACCGACTGAGCCACCCCCGCCCCCCTCTAAACGTAACAAATCCCTGCATTGCAGTGAAGCCATTGCTTCATAATACAGGATCACATTGCATGTCTCCCCTACCTACCCTTTATTTGTTGAATTAGGTTTTTACAGATAGGATAAAGTTATCAAGAAGAAATTTCATTTCCAACGGAAGCAAACGTAATTTTCGAACTTTAAATTTTAAAGATTAAAAATTTTAGTTTTTAATATAACAAATATTTTTAAAAAGTTAATTGCAATACAAAAAAGTAGCGAAATATTAGGTTATGAAAACACTACAGTAGCTTCTAGCATAATTATTAAACGATATTTATGTTTTAATACGGGTTACCATTAACATACTGATATGTTTCTAAAAAAACACGCTAATATTAAAAAATAACTGTACGGGACCTTTAAATAAAAATAATAAATACCCCCTCAAGCAGCTGCTTGCCACAGAGGTCTGACAGGAGCCTGTCAATTCATATGCCAGAGTAGAAGGTCTGAGAGGTTGGCAGGACCTCAGCAGAAAAACAACACGAACATCCATGCCTTACCCGGGGCTCGAACCCAGGTCCCGTAGATTAGTTGCCAAGCGCGCTAACCACTCGGCCACGGGACGGCTACGGAACCTTTATTAGACTTTAAAGAACAAGTCAGAGGTAAAATTTGGTATTATGTTTCCCGAACTCTACGACCCTAATTATCCTTATGAACTAATCATCATAGCTCTACGATTTCTGCATCGTAGTTGGAGATGGCGTAATCACCTGTCACTTAATCACTTACAATCGTCTATATACAGGTACTGGAGAGACAAAAATGGAAACAGTTCCATGTCATCTCAATGGAAAATTACATTCAGAGATCAATGACTTCTTCAATATGTGTGAAAAGTACACTGGTTTCCATAAATTAAGGAAAATCTCTGTGTAAGTCAATGGGAAGCTAACGTCAAAGCTCTATAACTTCTAAAATAAGTTTTTTTGTTTTGAAAAATGTGATTGCAGATAAAGATCTCGATCAAATAAATCAATATCTGGATTTTCAACAATATTCGTTCAGTATTTAATGAGTTATGGAAGTTTGAATATTTAGCGATAACAATTCCAGCCACAAAAATTGACTTCAGAAGTTTTGAAGTTGACTTCAAAACTTTGTAATAAGTATTGTATCAAAGTGTTTAATAAAATAAGTTTATATTTTAGAATTTTGTGTAAAGAATTCTTTCACTATTCTTCAGTTTTGCATAAGTTTCTTAAGATTGGCATTGCTGTTGTTAAATATTCAAACTTACATAACTCATTAAATACTGAACGAATATTGTCGAAAATCGAGATATTGATTTATTTCATTAATATCTTTATCTGCAATCTCATTTTTCGAAACAAAAAAAAACTTCTTTTAGAAGTTATAGAGCTTTCCCGTTAGCTTCCCATTGACTTAACATAGGGATTTTTCTTAATTTATCGAAATCAGTGTATGTCTAAAGATAGATCAATCAAATCTATCTGAATATCGATTTTACACAATATTTCTTCAATATTGAAAGAATTAGGAACACTGGAAAATTTAACAGGCTACCAAATATTGACCCAAAAATTTAATAAAAACAAACATTGTAGTAGAATACCTTGTGCAATGCACCCGATATTCTATTAGAGTCAATTATGAGGCTGATCTCTTAACTTGTCTTAATTAAATTTTGGGGCCAAATTTTTGTAGCCTGTTAAGTATTCCAGCCTCTCATAATTCTTTGAATACTGAACACATATTGTTTCAAATCGAGATTTAGATAGATTTGATTGTCATATACATTTTATTTTTAGACATTTTTTCTGTTAAAAATCTTATTGAAGAAGTTGATGAGCTCTGGATGTGATTTTCTATTGGATGTGATTACTATCCATTTTTCTGTCCAGTACCTGGATATTAGATGTGATGATAATATCGGATCACCGAGAGAAAAGAAGGAAGATTTTCAAAGCATACCCTACTATAGTTAAAATTAACTTCCCTTCTGTCTAATATACAGAGTGATTCAAAAATTATCGAACTCTTTCAAAAATTTATTATTCAATAACTAGATTATACAAAAAGAATTTAACGTATTGAGCATTTGTAAGATTACAGAAATAACTATGATAGTTCCTTTTACAAATTGGTTTTGACTACATACATGTTCATATATAACCTTGTTACTGAGTAATAAATTTTTGAAAGTGTTCAATTCTTTTTGAATCACCCTGTATATAGAAGATTTTGAATTAGTGATTGACTATTTCACAGATTGATAGGGAATCACGCTAATTTTAACTATGATGCAAAAATAGTATAACCCTGAAAATTTGCACCTGGGAGTAATCCGGGTCGTAGATCTCGAGAAAAATAAAAAATTTGACCTACACCATATCCTTCAAGGTCAGATAGAGGTCACGTAGAGGTCAAACCTTGATCTAAGCGTCCTAGAAACATGAAAATTGGTGTCTGAGGGTGTTTCGTGTTGTAGATCTCAGATATGTTACGAAATTTCGGATCCGAGAAATCCGTCGAGGTCAAAGTTCAAATCGCGATCTACTAGTGCTTGAAAGTTAAAAATTGGTGGCTGCAGGTATTTTTAACTTTCGCTGATAAATGCCATCAGATTTAGGAAGTAATGGGTCTTTCAAGATTAAAGGTCAAATATCGATACACCTGTGCTAAGGTGGTCCCCCCGATAGGGGACCACCTTGTCGTGGTGGTGGTGGGGGGGGGGGGGCCTAGGGCCCAGCAACCCGGATGAGGCTTTGCCGGTCGGGATGATCCCCAGCTGGAGCATGCCGAAGGCTTTGCCGGCTGCAGTGGGCACCAGCTGGAGCATTGCCAAGGTTTTGCTGGTTGGGGTGGACCCCGGCTGGAGCATTGCTGAAGCCAACCGAGGTTGAATATGCTGCTGGCCGGCTTGATTGCCGGTCGGATGGTGACGGCGTCGGAGACCTCACCTATCAGGAGACCTGTGTGGTCTGTTCGACGGCTCTGCCGAAAGGTCTGAGCCCGCCTTGTAGGCACGAGCTGTCAAAAAAGTCTAGGTCTTACTAAGAGTCTCCACCCCGGGTGCCGATCTAGCTTGGATCTATATATCCTTGCACATTTGCAAACCGGGGAATAGATTAAAGTAAGGTTTCTTCCGGTGGTCAGCTTTCCTTCTATAGGACTGCTGCCATGTGAGGCTGGGGTTGAGGTGCGCCTATAGGGCGTATTCCTTGCCCCCGGCTCTAGATGGTCATGGCTTTTCATAACCAGGTAGTGCTGTACAAGCGGAACCGGGAATTGCCGTGGTTGCATAAGATCGCAACAAACGAGACACCAGTGCTAGACTCCCCCGATAGGGGACCACCTTGGCGTGGTGGGGGGGCTTCGGGCCCAGCAACCCGGTCGAAAGCTGTGCCGACCGGATTGGTCCCCCGGTTGGACATAGCCAAGACCAACCAAGGTCGACGACATCGCTAACTGGTCGAATGGCCGGTCGGATGGTGACGGCGTCTTAGACTTCACCTATCAGGTGCTCTGTGTGAGCAGTTCAAGGGCTCTGCCGAACGGTCTGAGCCCGCCTAGTAGGCATGAGCCCTTACAAAAAATCTGGGCCTTACTAAGAGGCTCCACCCCGGGTGCCGAGCGAACTGATCTATATATCCTTGTACATGGCTAATCGGGGAACAGATTAAATGTCAGGTTCTAAATATCCTTGTCAATGGATCTATATATCCTTGTTCATGGCTAATCGGGGAACAGATTAAATGTCAGGTTTCTTCCGGTGGTTAGCTTTCCTTCTATAGGACTGCTGCCATGTGAGGTCGGGGTTGAGGTGCGTCTATATAGCACATTCTTGCCCGCGGCTCTAGATAGTCATGGCTTTTCATAACTGCGTAGTGTCTTATCGACGGAACCGCGAATTGCCGTGGATGTATAACATCGCAACAAATAGTACACCAGTGCTAGAAACCTATACAATGGTGGTTGGGGGGTAGGGTATTTTAGGTATTAAATCTTGCAAACGTTACAAAATTTGGAATGCGATTTGTCCTTCGAGTTCGAAGGTCAAATTTCTATATATCAGCGTTAGAAAGATGAAAATTACACATGAGAGTATTTCTTATAGTACATCTCAGAAACATTGTGGAAATTTGGGTGTGATGATGTTCAAGGTCAAATAGGAGTCAGCGTAACTCTCTAGAATCAAGTGGTGCTGAAGACACCGATTAGTTTCTAGATTAGTACTGGATTCACTTCATCGAGACACATTTAGTGCTGGATTTTTTTTTCGTCGAGAGGCACCTGGTACTATATTCACTTTATCGAGACACACCTAGTATTGAATTCGCTAAATCGAGAAGCATCTGGTACTGGATTCACTTCATCGAGAGCCAAGTAGTACTAGATTCACTTCGTCGAGGCACACCTAGTAGTGGATTCACTACGTCGAGAGGCGCCTAGTACTAGATTCACTTCGTCGAGAGGCACCTAGTACTAGATTCACTTCGTCGAGAGGCACCTAGTACTAGATTCACTTCGTCGAGAGGCACCTAGTATTAGATTCACTTCGTCGAGACACACCTAGTACTAGATTCACTTCGTCGAGGCACACTTAGTAGTGGATTCACTTCGTCGAGAGGCACCTAGTACTAGATTCACTTCGTGGAGAGGCACCTAGTACTAGATTCACTTCGTCGAGACACACCTAGTACTAGATTCACTTCGTCGAGAGGCACCTAGTACTAGATTCACTTCGTCGAGACATACTTAGTACTAGATTCACTTCGTTGAGATACACATAATACTGGATTCACTTCGTTGAGACACACCTAATATTTTATTCACTTAATCGAGAAGCGCCTAGTATTATATTCATTTAATCGAGAAGTACCTAGTACTGGGTTCACTTCGTCGAGAGGCACCTAGCACTGTATTCAGTTAGTGATTGCACACTATGAATAATGCATTTTAATAGTTAAAACATTCTCGTCTCTGGTATTGATAACGTTAAATCACGCTCATTTCGTAATTCACCCTCATTTGCGGAAATACCAGAGTCTCCCATGATACCAGTTTTTCAACTGGTATGGTTTCATGGTTATCAACTGGTTTTTCAACTGGTATTTTTCAATGGTTTTTCAACATGTATCTCAGAATTATGTTTTAAAATTGAACATATAATTCAAAATAGTATCGCTCAATCAAATAGCATATTATGGTGACCATTTCGTGTCTAAGTGGTTAACGTGTTTAAATACTGGCCTGAAGGACCCGGGTTCGAGCCTGAATAAGACACGATTTTTTTCTAGTACCCTTCTGCTGAGATCTTGTCTTTCCCACAGATCTCTGTCGCGTATTATACTGACAGGCAGTCTCCTGCCAGACCTCTGTGTCGTATTATACTGAGAGTCTCTCGTCAGACCTCCGTGGCAAGCAGCTGCTTGAAAGGAATATAATCTAACAATTCTTGTTTGATACAGTGATATACATCGTTCCCATTTAATTTATATTTAGATTCTTTTTATATTCGTTTCAAGGTTTTTAGCGCAATTTTGTATTTTTCGCATGAATGCTGCGGCAGCGCTGGCTCGGAGCATAGCTGTTGGGTACCACTGCCTTGGATGTAAATTTTCCTGTGAAACAAACATCGCTCACGTTACTCAACTACTTTATTCGCAACATTCCCACTCATGTGAATGTTTTCCTATTTCCCAATCCCCAATTCGTCCTGAAGCGGAAAAGATTGCAGGACTTGTCATCCATCACTTACAATCCGACTCAGCATTTGAAGAGCATTACCAAAGTAACCAGACATGTTTACAGAAGCGGTAGGACGTCTATAACTAGTGTATTCATGCAATAAGAGAATAGATTGGAGGGCTTTTATCTAGTACGGATCGTATTTGTTAACAAAAGAAGAGAAAAGCACTCCGACGTTTTTGATCAAAGTGGAAGTATTGTGCTTCATGAACAACTCGTTTTTTATTTTCTTCTTTCATGTTATTTTTCCCCTTTTATATTTGGTCGATGAAGCATGTTTTAAAATTCATCGCTTTCAACAACGTTTAGAAGTAAATTTTTATCTTTCACCTTTTGTTGGGAATCTCAAGGAGCTCCAATTAATCTGTTGTCAAGCTTCTGAGGCATTTTTTTTTGATGCGTCTTCATTAAGTAACGCGACTATTCCTATCGAAGAAATGCTCCTTAGCACGACTACCTAGCCGTACATTATCCTTTATCATGCGATTTTCACAACGTACAAATGAACACGGTTGTTCAGATCGTAAACGGAAAATAATTTAAGGATTATTCTTGAATAATGGTGGTCACTGATGAAAGGAACTGAAAGGTTTCTCTAGCTAATCTTACAAGTTGTTTGTTGTATCTTAGCAACGTTAACTATCCATACTGAAGCCCTATATCGTAACATTCAAAGAGAATTGCTGGCGTTTTACGTTAAAATACTTTTTTTCTCCTTAACTGAGTGTAAGCATAATTAATAGAAAATAATTAAGTACATTAAATCTTTCGGAAATGAAGTTGGCTGCAAGAAAACAGATCATTAATCACATTCGAGGTAATATCCCTTATACTTAATAAAAGTATTGTTTAACAATCGATTCGATACGACAAATAATGGCATTATTAAAAAAAAAACACTTTAAATTTGACAGTCTTTCGGGTAGGTCAACAAGTTGTAGAGTTCGTAATTCCAGATATTTGCAATAAGGATATAATTTGTTTACACTTATTCTGTTATTAGTCATTCACACATTTACTTCCTTCAAATAACTTTTTATTTGAAGAATTATGTCTATTTCCCCCGGAAATCTTACTTAACTGAACAGTTTTTTATAGCCTGAACAAAATACTCAAAATCGCACCTAATCTCCAAATAACAGCTTTTCTTAATAAAACCACAACTTACCTTCCCTTAACGCCTTTGCAGGATTTAAATTACCTATCAAAAGCTATTTCAGGCAGTTATCAAACGTAACCGAGTATCAGGAAAAGAGAACATTTGTTCAAAGTGCTTTTCTAGAAAATATTGTTATATATATATATTTTTTTTTCATATGGGGTATGTACATTGACGAGTCAAATTATTATGAACACTGCATCGTGCCGAATTACAATAAGACATGCCAATGTATGCAAAATATCTTACTGACGATAGTATTCTACGTCACTGCGAAGTCCTATAAAATCCTTAAAGGCATGGTGGAAAGCAAAGGCAAGGACGACATGGGTAAAAAGCTGGCTAATATGACCGATTTCGAATGGAGCTAATTGTTGCGGTGCGATGGTCAGGAGCATCCACAATGGAGGCGATGCAACTAAGGTGGAAATCGCAGGGCACAATATTCCAAATGTATGGAGAATGGCAACGGTCTCAAATAACGTACGCCAATCGTGGCAAATGAAGAGGTAAAAGACTCTGACAGAAAGAGACAGTCGTTTGTTGGCACGAACTGTACGGCAAAACAGAGCTGCTACAGTTCATCACATGATAAAGATCACAATGCTCAGAAAATTAAAACCTTTTGAAATTTGGAAACTGTATCATGATACATACGGCGAAGTATTAGCAAAGTGTTCATAAAAATTTCGGCAGCCACTGTATATATTAGTTCAAATATTTAGAAATAAAGTGCACATTTATGCAGGAATACTATACCGTATTGTTAACGTTGGATGACGTAAAGGAGCAGAAAGAGCAGTTACTGAATATGTTATTATTATACACCGAAGAGTCAAAACATTATGACCACCTGCCTAATATGATATTGGTCCTCCACATGCCACCAAAACAGCTCTTACCCGGCGAGGCATGGATGCTACAAGATTTCTAAAGGTGTCTTATGAGATCAGGTATCAACACGTTACCAGCAGAACTTTTAACTCCTGTAAGTTACATGGTTGAGCCGCCGCAGATCGGATATGCTGTTCCAACACAAACCACAGATGCTTGATTGATTAATTTCTCGGACATTTGAGGGTCAGGGCAACACCTGAAAGTCTTCCTCATGTTCCGCGAACCATTCTCGAAAAATCTGGGAAGTGTGGCATGACACATTATCTTTCTGAAAGAAGGCACTATAGAGGGATATACCGTTGTCGTGGAAGGATGTACCTGGTCTGCAATAATGTTTAGGTAGGTTGTAGATGTCATAGTTTCCTGCACATGAATGACTGGACCCAGGATTTCCCAGCAGAAAATTGCCCAAAGCATTACACTTCCTCCACCGGTTTGTTTTCATCCCACGGTGCATCCTAGTACCAACACTTCCCCAAGTACACTACGCAGACGTACCCGGCCGTCCATATGGTGCAACAGAAAACAAGTTTTATCGAACCAAATGACCTTCCCCCAATCATTCAAGGCCCAGTTTTAATGCTCGCGTCCCATTGTAGGTGCTTTTGAAGGTGAACCGAGTTTAGCATGGGTACTCGGAGCAGCCTGCGGCTGCACATCCCCATTTTCAGCAGAGTTCGATGTACTGTGTGTTGTGACACATTACTCCCGTCACCAGCATTTCAAATTACGGGCGAGTTGCGCCACATTATCCCTTCTGTTGGCTCGTAACATACGGGATAGCCTTCGCTCACCTGCAGCATCGATGAGCTGTAGTCGGCCCACACCTTGCATGCGGTTCATGGTTGTTCCCTCGTCGGACCACTTTTTGAAGGTACTAACCACGGCTGAACACCGCACAAGCCTTACCGTCTCGGAAATACTCTGATCCAATCGTCTGCTGACAAATTTGGCCTTTGTCAAACTCATTTAAGTTAGCTGCCTTTCCTATCTGAAGAACAAGGGTTGGGTTGGGTTGTTTTACCTCTGAGTGGCACTTTTTTGCACACCATGGGCTAAATGGCCAGGTCACGTGGATCCCGAAGGCTCAGAGAAGGTTGGGGGAGGGGACCCACTGGAACAGCTGTTGGGAGACAGATGGTAGCCTCCCGTCAAGGCCATCCAGCGTGTTCTTTAACGTGCGCAGGGTATGGCTCTCCCGCACACGGGGCCACGGCTTAACGTCCCATCCGACGGACGGCGGCCTTTCCAAACCCATCGGTGTCCCCTACTGACCGTGGGCAAGGCGGGGAATTTTGCGGAGATAAATCTCAACTCTGACTCAGTTGGGACTCGAACCTGGGAACTGCAGATTACGAGCCTGGCGCGCTACCGACTGAGCCACCCCCGCCCCCTGAAGAACAAGAATAACACTGATTGACAGAGCTCAGAATCAGGTGTTATTTATACCGTTTAATATTTGAGTAGGGATTACCAGTTACTTAAATACTCACCGGACAGGAAAGATTAAAATGATAATACTTACGTAATAAAATTTTACAGTTATTTATTTTTAAGTCAGTTTTTTAACAGGTTTCAGGGGAGGGGGGTTCGGACACACCCCTTAAGGAGTAGTTCGTGTTATAACTAACATTACAATACATGACAACATTTGCTGTGACTTTGTTTATTGTCATTTGTTTAGATTCAAAAAATTGAATGTTATCCACATTTGTAACCATTGCTTTTCAGTCGTTAATAAATATTTACAGATGTAAATGATTTCGATTGTGAGTGTTTCATGTTCATTGAAATGTGCTACTCCAAAATTACTCAAAGAATAGGTATACCTCTCTCAACTTTGCATCTCTCATTTCTCAAGGAGGTCGTATTTTAAAATGTTTACTGGACGATGGAAAGTTTACTAAGACGATGGAGTTGAGATTTTCTTACATTCTCCCTAATGTAGCAAAGCTTCGATGGTTGGGACAATATTTTATAATTCATAAAAGCGCAGAAAAATTATAGAAGACCCTAAATATTAAAAGGTTTGTTCTTTTAACCCCTCGAGGGGACATTTCTGCTGCAAAAAGAGTTAAATAACGGTTCGTGCTAAAGTGACAATTGGACAGGAATTTTTTTTCTATGGGCTTGTTCTCCATTCTTTTACTTATGGGACGGAATATAAATATCAGACGTTTACAAACTCTTGATTCATACGAGAGGAGGCGAAGGGTTTAGACATTTGACGATAAACTCGCAGAAGTAACAAATGACTTCATCAGGAGAAATTAATGTTATGAAAACATGAGTAGCTGTTATTCCGAATATTTCGAGAAACCGGTTGCGATGAAACAATAATAATCCCTCAGGAAATATTTAAGAGAGTAGTCGTTGTAGACTAACAAACGTTTATTGCAATCGACTAGAATGTTTACAGCAGGGGTTAGTTTACCATATTATTAAAAGTTAAAGGCAAATTCACATTGATATTAGGCGACTCTTGAATTATCAATAGCAATAATAAGGTCGCAGAGAGTCAATAGAGAGTTTACGCAGAACTTTCTGATAATGCCAACTGTTGTTCATGCAGCTACCCCTAGGTAGTTTGCTCAACTCTATTTACGTTTCGTCAAAATATCTTATAAAGCCGTGGTTGACATGCAACTTTCGCAAAATAGGATGAATAAGTTATTAACAACCTATTTGCTATTTAATGTCCACCTGATATCAAATTTCTGTGGTGGACCATCAGAAGAATTAATACAGGGTATCCTAAATTTCAGTTTTCACTACCTTTTATTAAGCTTTAGTTAATTTTCACTTATAATATGCGGGGCGGGGCGGGAGTGGCTCAGTCCGTAACACGATAGTCTCGCAATCTGCAGTTCCCAGTTCGAGTCGCACCGGGC
This sequence comes from Ryuthela nishihirai, assembly GCA_038380435.1. Lineage (NCBI taxonomy): Eukaryota > Metazoa > Arthropoda > Arachnida > Araneae > Heptathelidae > Ryuthela > Ryuthela nishihirai. Next base: position 37,493,486 of record JAWZYU010000018.1, on the reverse strand, counting down.
CAGAGTTGAGGTTTATCTCTGCAACCCCTTCTCCCCACTACCAATACCACCCTGCCCTCTGCCAGTAGGGAACACAGATGGGCTTGGAAAGAACGCCGTCGTCGGATGGGATGTTAAACAATGGCTCCGTGTGCGAGAGAGCCATACCCTGTGCATGATTAAGAACACGCTGGATGGCCTTGACGGGAAAATCTGTCTACTAACTCTGTGCAGTGGGTTCCTTCACCCCAATCTTCATATTTTTGTGACATGGCCATATAGTCCATTGTGTGCAAAAAGAGTGCCGCTCAGAGGCAAAACAACCCAACAACTTACAATATTCTGTCCCAGTATGAGGAAACACCTTGTAAAGACGACATGAGATAAACGTATGCTTTACAGATATTTGAAATGAGAATGCTGAGAGAAAAAGGCATTCTAGTTTTGCACCATAGTTTTTCGAATTGAAAATTCTACTTTTAAGAAGGTTATGCGATTTTTGTATTTTAATCCATTCGTTTCAAAATTATAAAATTGTTAATGAAATTATCTACCTTCCTTATTGAATTAGTAATGTATATTAGTATATATTGGTAATTTAATAATACCATGTTGGAGTATGTTCAACTTTATATTTAAGGTTATTGTCCATATTTTTTCTGTAACTGAATTTTAACCATCCACTCCACTTTACGTAGTCATACAGCTTGATCGGAAACTGTTTCTCACCTTCGCATTGCGTATCACTTCTATTTTTTTGCAAAAATTTTTAGTGTCAGTGCGCTATCGAAACAAAAAGCAAGTGTTGGCTAAAGCACACCGGCACCAATGTTTTACCGGGGGTGGGAAAAGGGGTGTTTTTACATATTATTATTATTAATAATATTCTTACTTCAATATTTAAATCCTCCGGCCTGGTCATTTAATTTGGTCGTGATCGTATAGTTTATTTTAATTCTACCGTGATCGTATATTTTTAAAGCCATACATCGTTCCCACATTAAAACAATCATTAGCCCAGTATCCCACTGGGAAACAAAGTCATTCTCCCACACCAAAGGAGTAACCAAATCAGGTATGGCTTTTCAGCAAACACAGAAAACATTTTATTTACAGAGCTAATTAACACACTTTCAATTTTAAATCACATTGCTTGATCTTAGCAACTTACATTATATCTTTGTACATATTCTGCCTCTGTTCTGCCTACACTAAACTTAGCAAATCTTTCGTTATTGGAAACGGTCATAATCGACTCACTATCATGATCTCCTCTCTAAACTATGAAGCTGTTCACTGTCCTATGCACTCTCCAGGACTCATCTCCTGCCTCTCCCAGACTAAACTAAATTGAAGTGTTTCCGTCGAGACCCAAGCGTCGAATGCTCCCCGTGTCGTTCCAGCCACTAACCGAGAAGAGTCCTTTTTTCTCTCGAACACACAAAGTACCGTTATATCAGAGACATCTCACTGGCTCTTGCAATTCTCTCTGCTAGGGGAGATGGTGGTGTGATGGAAAAGGATGATAATGGAAGTTTCTCGATGTGTCATCCTTGTTCCGCAACCACGTGATTGTCCCTCTGTGGGAACAGTTCAGCGGTGGTCCAGGGGAAGTCCTTCCAGGCATCCGGTTCATACAGCTTAGTCGTAGACATGGCACCACGCTCCACTCTCTTAAAGGCTTTTCCACGGACGAGGGGGCACCTCTCTTTGTACCACGATGTCCGGATTTTAGCTGGATGGCGACAGATAAGTGACTATCTCTGCTAGGCGGTGCATCAGTGGAATGGTCCACCGAAGATGGTCATTTTGCGGTTTGTCCTCTACGATAATCCTTCCCATGGCGCCACTCTGACAGAAAGGAAGCTGAAGTCTGGAACTCGAAAACCATTCTATGTGAATTATGAAAATTCACACAGAACAAAATATTTGTTTAATATATAAAGAGTATTGAAGCTGAAGTATTTGACAGAAAATGTTACATTCTGCTTAAAAAGTGCTTAAAAACTGATGTAAAGTGAAAACTTTACCCAACGCTCTAGATTTACATTTGTTTCAGTAAACTATTTGTTGCAACTTTTCAGGTATGATTTTAAAAGTAAGTTTCCAGAACTCTTTAAATAGTAAAACAAGTATCGCTAAAAATGTAGATTTGGGCAATTTTTGGAGATTTTCCATTTTTTTGGGACATTTGCTACAAAACGCTTAATTCAAAGTTAAAAAGATTTCAGTAGTTTTCCATTAGCCCAATTTTGCAGATTCCCAAATATTTTTAGTCCCACTTGGGTCAGCATACAGATTTATCTCTGCAAAACTCCCCGCCCTGCCCACGGTCAGTAGGGGACACCGATTGGCTTGGAAAGGCTGCCGTCCGTCGGATGGAACGTTAAGCCGTGGCGCCGTGTGCGGGAGAGCCGTTAAGAATGAAGCCATTAAGAGCAATTAAAGAATTGTAGTTTTCAAAGTTGGTGTTAAATATGAAAATGATACAAAGTCCTCACCTTACAGCGCCGATAGACTTGGAAAGGTCACGATCCGTCCACGAATTGGCCACGGCTTAACTTCCGAATGGGACGTTAAGCCCTGGTCCTGTGTGCGAGAGAGCCATACGCTGTGCACGTTAAAGAACACGCTGGATGGCTTGATGGGAGGCTACCATCTGTCTCACAACAGCTGTTCCAGTTGGTCCCTCCCCCAATCTTCTCTGAGCCTTCATGATCATTATGACCTGGCCATTTAGCTCATTGTGTTTAAAAAGTGCCGCTCAAAGGTAAAACAACCCAACCCAACCCAAATATTTTTAGAATTTAATGCATTTTTGTTCATTCTCAGATCAAAATAAAAGGAAGAAAGAAAAATGTTTAAATCCCAATGAATAATTAGAATTTTGAATGTTACTGCGAATTGAATATTTCAAGTACTACTATAAAATATTAATCTATTACATAATTTTATTATTTAATAATAAAACTGAATTTTTATCATTAAAATTGGCACATCCATTTTGATTACCTTATTTTTTTTACATGGTTGTAAAATTAAAACAATAAGAAAAACTTTATACGTAAGATAGCGCTGCCACTTCGTATAGCTATGAGTGCCTAAAGTATAAATCCGACCTTGATGCTGAGCCGAATATGGATGGAAATTCAATATTACATGGATTGGCATTAGATATTGAAGTCTGTAGAACACAACACGAAATTTTAAGGGTTTTCTGACATGGGTATTCTTTTGTAATGATATTGTATATATAACCCTGATTAAATGGAAAGAAGACAGTTAAACTGAAAGGAATTTAAATTCTTCTTTAATCACCAACAAAGCTTACTATCTTTTCTCGTTTCTCGCCCTTTTAAAACATGTTTCAACGATAATTTTGCTTATTCGAGCAAGCGTGTTTACTCGATGTTGTAAAATCAGAAAATAAAATTCCTGTTTGCTGGGTTTTGTCTAGACATTATCAGATGCGACTACCAAGTAACAAACTAACAACATTCTTGTTTCCCATGTTAGTGAACTAATGATTTAAAAATGCATGGGACATGCTCTCATTACAACTTAATTGTTCCATAAAGCAGTAAGCGTAAAGAAATGAACAAGTGATTGAGTGGAATGCGTTCGCTGTTTTGTTTTCTCAATACACAGAAGCTTTATCCCATTAAAAATGGATGGAGCACATGGTGATTTTCAAGGAGATGGAGGATTTGTAAAAGCTCTAACATTTCTGCTGCTCTTTTTTTTTCGTGTTCCTCTTTTTGAAATGTGTGGAGTATAGGCAATTAATTAAGCACGCTTACTTATGTAAAGAGCCAGAAATTTCAGAAAAATCAAATTAACGCTCTTGGCTCTGTTTTCAAAAGCAATTCAGTTTTCGAATGTTTCTTATTATCTCTTACTCTGCTCTTACAAATTCAAGTTTTGTGCGAAAATATCTGAGCATTTTGTGTGCTGTGGAAATTCTATATATTTCATTGACTACTAAATACAAAAATGCACATCAAAATGGCAATGAAGGTATGCTTTTCACCCTTCATAGTTTGAATCTTTGTATATCAACAAAGCTGAAAATAGAAACTCTTCTATTTTAAAGATATGTTTGTTTTAATTGGTAACAGAAGAAAAACAATTTTATATTTTTTATAAAGAATTTTTCTTGTTATTCTGACTTAAAAGTCCGACAGGTCCCTACTCACAGATTTTGGAAGATAATATTACATTTTTCTTTTTGAATTGGCAGTCCTACCAGGCTATAAGCCTAGCAAATGCTATAATGGACAATTTCAACTCATGTGATAAGTCCCAACAGGCCACTAAGTGTTATTAATTAAAACTTCATTCGAACCTTTGTTGGCATCGTGCCATGCTCATAATCTGCAGTTCTCAGATTCAAGTCCCTCCTGGGCCAGCATTTTGATTTATCTTTTGTAACCGCAGCACTGCCCTCGGTGAGAAGGGAACAGCTATTTGCTTGGAAAGGCCACCCGTCGTAAAATGGGAAGTAAAAATGTTGCTCCGTGTGCAAGAGAGCTGTGCCCTATGTGCTGGGCCTTGAGGGGAGGCTTTCATCTCTCTCCTAACAGCTGTCCTGTAGATTCCTTTTCGTAACTTACTTTGAGCCTTGGAGGTTTGTTGTGACCTGCCCATTTAGTCCACTGTGTGCAAAAAAAAAAATGAAGTTCAGAGATAAAACAAACCTAAACTGAATCTTCTAATTTTTGAAGAAAAGAAAAGTTTAATGAATAATATTGCTGGTAATAAGTTAAATGAAATCTACATAGAAAAACGAAGATGCTAATATTTAATAACTAACAAAGCGTATTGTTGTTTAGTCTAGATTAAGAAAGTAAATAGCTCTGAATCTTGATTTCATCATCTTATTTTAAAATATTTGTCTAAGACAATATTCATCTATGTTATAAAAAATAACTTATGGCTCTGAACTATAATGTGTCGATGGGCTTTTCATTTGTTTGTAGATTATCCTTTCCAAGTAATAACATATATAGGATACCTGATATCAGTTGACAGATGATTCTTTATTGGTATAAGCACTGTAAAAAGAGTGTGTTTATAATGTGACCTTACACCACAAAATGCTGTAAGGTCATGGTTAGTATGTTTTACCTCTGAGTGACTCTTTTTTTGCACACAAAGGGTTAAATGGCCAGGCCACAAGGACCCCGAAAATTTAGAGAAGATTGGAGGGGACCCAATGGACAGCTATTGGAAGACAGATGGTAGCCTCCCGTCAAGGCTATCCAGCGTGTTCTATCCAGCAAGTTCGCAGGGTATGGCTCTTCCGCACACAGGGCCATGACTTAACGTCCCATCCAGACATTAAGCCATGGCCTTTTCATGGACGGACGGCGGCCTTTCCAAATCCATCGGTACGTAAGGTCAGGACTTTGCATCGGTTTGATATTTAATACCAACATTGAAGCAAAATACGATTCTTTAATACACATTTAATTTATAATATCCTGTTCTGGAATTTAGTATTTAATTTTATTTCAGTATTATGTTATAATTAAAACATATTCAAAACGTAAGAATGAATGAAATTTTTTTAATGTTTTAAATGCCACAATAAAATATTTTCTATTACCTCATTATTTATTTCATGGATAAATATTAGAAAATTACTATAAAAAATATTATGATATATATAATATATATTTAAACAACAGTAAAACATAAAAGTTATTAGCGTGATATCTTCTGGTATAAGTTTCGCTTTTAATGTGCAAATTTTCACCCTAATGTGATTTTATTTTATGTCAATTTCTAAAGTTAGATAAAATGCAGTGTTATTTTGCTTCATTTCCTATCGTTTGGGTTTCACTTTTCGAGTGTAAGGTAACACCATATTCTGGTTTACATCGAATATAATGTTACCTTACACTTGTGTTTGGTGTTAGATTACATCTTGGCTATAACCTAACACCAAAATATATCGTACTTTGCACTATAAAATGGGGGGAACCTAGCTGTCACCATAAATTTATGTAAAGTAACACCATTTAAGCCAGTGTCTTCCTTCAGTGTCACACTTTAACGAAATTAAAGGACATATTGAAGTGGGAACGGAGTCCTATAATATATGCCTATAATAATATAATATAAAGTAACACCATTTCTTTCAGTGTCACACTTTAACGAAATTAAAGGACGTATTGGAACGGAGGTCTTCCTCATTCCTATAATTAAGGGTTATTTAATAGTGTTGATTCTATCTCTTTCATTGAGTCTACAGGAATTTGGGAAGGTCGAATGTTATATCTGGTTGCTTGAGACTTACTTTTGGAAATATCCTATAAATTACGGTAACTGTGGTAACCCATGAATAAATTTTTAATACACGTTGCTAACCCTTTTTAATGCCAGTGCAAGAAACTGCAGCACACAAAATCAAGGGAATTATGAGCATACAGAAAAATACACAACAAAAATAAGGCATAATATAATGTATACACTGCACTTACTTCACGTAAAAATCTTCATAATCTCGTTCCTTAATTACTGTTATTTGTCTTTGAAATTAAACTCCACTAATACACTGTACAATTAAATTTAAAAAGTTAACTTAAAACCAAATGTTTCTTAAAGCTTAGGCAGAACAGTTTATTGGGTAGATTCTGAAGACCCTGCTATTTCATCAGCGACATCAACAGAAAATGAAGAATTTTCATAAAACCAATTGATGTTGTTTGATGTTATAGTTTGATGGTATATAGTTTGATGATATAATTTTATTAAATTATTTTAATGAGAATTCGACTCGCCTAAGATGGACTTTTTGTCCTTTATACGTTATTTTTCTCTTTTACATTTTTTTTTTGTTATTAGTTGCTCGGGGGAAGTAGTTTGCCCAGCTCTGGTATAGACTTAGGATCACGAGGAGTAGATGTGGATTTCTTGGTTGTTCTCTTGAATAATGTGGTTATGTCTGCCTGCTTGTAGGACCTCCTTCTCTCATGCAAAAGCAAGGTTTTTCATGACAACTGCATTACTAGCGAAAACATTTGGTGCCAAGTTAAAATTTGCATTTCTGATAGAAAATTTATTTTTTCATACATTTATATACATATTTAATTATATGAAAGTGATAGCCATTTGCTTAAATTTTTAAAAAACCGGGATTTGTCTGTATCTACATGCAGCTGTAATGAGCCGAGTAATTCTTCAAGCTTTCACTCAGACAGGAATAGGTATTTGAAAGGTTAATGATTATTATTTAATAGAAATGCCATCAATACTCTTTTGTGATATGACTGCCTAAAATAAATCTTTTCATAATTAAATTTAAACGAGGTATTTAAAGTTATCTATTGTTATGCTCCCACAGACAACTCTAAAGAGAGCAAGAAACTCTAATGAGAACAAAAAGAATGGAACTTCAGAATATTTAGAATTCTGCCAAGAAAGGAAATATTACTCTTGTCTTCGGGACGCAGAAGACAAAATCAGTATGTCTCTGTGTGATAGGTCCTTTGGATTGGTATTTGAAATAGGAACGAAGAATACATCCAAGAATTAATAATACACTTCGGATGAAAATATTAATTCTTGGTTTCAAGAGCAAACTTGATAGCCTTAAAGTTGGATGCCAATTCTGATAGCTCTGCATTGGATTCTAATAGCTTCCCCAGTCCAATTTTGAAACTGTGGTTCATATGAGAAATAACTATGATTTGTCAGCAGTGACCGACTAGGATTAAGTATATTTTTGATTTGGTATTGCAATCACACCGGCTTATCGATGCATTATATTATATGATCGACTCTTAGTGTACTGTCCCATCTGTCATTTGCCACGCTTTGAGATTGGCAGTCCGTATCTTTCTGTATGCGATCCAAATCAAGGTTCCTTTTCTAGGCAGCAAAATACAGTTACCAACTCACAAACGAGCTCTATTATTACACTCAACAAACATCATGAATTGATGCATCACTTGCGCATGTCCCTAGGTAACTTGTCAAATGGGAGAAGCGAGTTCTAATACCAAGCCTGATAAGGGCATGGGTTTCTCAGTCCTAACACGCCACCCTCTTAATCTGCACTACCCAGGTTCGTGTCTAAACTGGCCTACGTTGAGATCTATCTCTTTTGACTCATATTCTGCTTCAGTGAGAAAGGAAGGCTATTTCCAAACACCAATAGGCTTAAAAATAGCTGTCGTCCGTCTGATGGAACGTTAAGCAATAGTCGGTGTGTGGGAGAGCCATACCCTGTGAACGTTAAGAACACACTGAATCGTTTTGACGGGAGGCTCCCATCTCTCTCTCTACAACTGTCCTTTGGAGTCCCTTCCACAACTTGGGCCTTGGGCCTGATGCTTTCGTCCTGGCCATTTAGTACATTGTGTTAAAAAAATGCCGTTCCGAGATAAAACAATCCAACACTAATATTGGACAAGAATGTCGTTTGGATACTTATTACTATAAAAATACCTTGACGTTTATGTAAATAAGTTTTATATTTTATTTCATTACCAAAATATAAAATACGTAATGCTTTGTTTAATTATTAACAGCCAAGAATTGCATCTCTCACACTCAGGAGCGGATATATATATAATCCCAGTATGCGCAGATGTAGGGCCTCGTATGACTCCTCTGAGAGGATACCCGAATTCCAATTTTCGAACATAATCAAAGATTGTTCTCAGGGCTGAGGGAACTTTAAATCCTCTTTTGCCTATACTTAAATTTGATTTTCTTGCTTCCATGGACTTTTCATCATTGATGTGTCTGTTGATGCTTTTTACTTACTTGTACAGAAAAATGCATGAACCGTTGCATCAGTGAGAAGTTAACGCTACACGAGTTCTGTTTCAGAAAGGGAACAATTTTCGAAATGGCAGAAATTAAAAAAACCTTTCAAAAGCTTAAACTGAACGCTATCGTGATCACAACCTGTAAGAAAGGGCGATTTTATCACATGCCATCAGTAAGCGAAATATTTAAGTTCGTTTTACATAAACAATTTGCGAACGAAAATCTCGAGTTATTTCATCTGGAACTGAAAAGCGAACCAAAATTTCAATGATTCAGTTCATGCAGCATCTTTACAGTAAACAGTTCTTTTAATGATCGCAGCTTCCTGTGCTACAAAGCGACTTCTGTTTTATTTCTGCGTTCAGTAAATTGGAACTCATGGTGATGAAAATACACCCGATTTGTGAAAACAAATTTAAGGTGAAGTAGAGACCTAACGAGTTTCCTTTGATGTACGTTCAGTGAAATAGATTTCCCATACCCGACGAAAGAAATGTGCGTTTATGAAAATGGCATTTCCAGGTAATTTGCTTTTTCGTTGCTTCATTTGAACTTTAAAGGAAACGATTCAGATTCCAATTTGTAAAATGGAAATATTTTGAAAAAGGGTTCTTTGCTTTCAGGGTAGGTTTTTAACCCTGATCGGCACTGTTTTGCACACAATGGTCTAAATGGTTAGGTCACAAAGACCTCAAGGGATCATAGAAGGTTAGGGAAGGGAAACTAACTGGAATTCAATTTGTCACCAAACAGGAGATCTGTTAAGTGACAAATTGAAACCTACCGTCAAGGTCATGTGGTCTTTAACTTGCATAGGATATAACTCTCCTGCACACGGCTAACGTCACATACCACGAACTATGGCATTTCCAACCCATCGGTGTCCTTATTCTCATCGAGGGCAGAGTAGGGGCTAGTTCAACTGGGAATCGAACCTAGGAACTTTAGATTGTGACGCCTGAGCCGAATGAACCGTCGAAAAACGAAAAATACTACTATTCCTAGTTTATAAGGCATGGTAGGGTTCGCAATCTATATTCGCGAAATTCAAATTATTTCGAGATATACCTGTTTAATAATTCTCGAATATTTCAGGCGGGGCAAGAAGGTTGGTTCAGTTAGTAGCGCGCCGGGTTCGTAATCGGATGTTCCCATTTCGATTAATAAATAAAAATAAAAAAAATAAATACCCCCTCAAGCAGCTGCTTGCCACAGAGGTCTGACAGGAGCCTATCAGTTTATATGCCACAGTAGAAGATCTGAGAGGATGGCAGGACCTCAGCAGAAAAACAACACGAACATCCATGCCTTACCCGGGGCTCGAACCCATGTCCCTTAGATCAGTAGCCAAGCGCGCTAACCACTCGGCACACTTCCCAAAAATTATTTAAACAAATAACACATTTATTTACCTTACTTCATTAACAAAACTTCGAAACATTTTAACACAAGAACAAGTTTGCTTGACACATTTTTTCGGGAGGTTTCGCATCAGCGAAATCTGCGCTGTTCGACTCTCTGAAACTTTTCACAGCTGTAGGCCAAACAGAGTTCAATCGCATAGTTTAAACACAACGTTCGTGCAGAGGCGGGAACATCAACGACCTAAGGGCTGTCTTGAAGAACGTGGCAGCGATACTTTTAAGTTACTTGACTTCGGACACCAGATTAAATAAAACTGACCTTTACCTATCATGCTGATGTGGGCGAGAAAACGTTGCAACTTTCAGGCGGCGCGCTCCAGCACAACGTCCAATAATTTGGCATCTCGCCATACCACTATCGCTTCCTTCATACAGGTGCGCGGTCGATCTCAAGCATCGCAGCGGACCCGAACTTTTACGACTTTCTTCAGCGACGTTCCAGCAAAGAGTGTCTTTTCCTCTCACCTTGGTCTCCTCTTGCTTTTCTAAAGGCCACCACCTGCAGAATCGTGGCCCTCTCTCATTGGTGGATGCTCTCGAGGTGCGAAACTTTTTAGCCCAGATGGGGCTTGTTTACCCGTTCGCGGGTCACGTAGCCACCATCATCCGGGATCCAAAATACCTAAGGCTGGAATTCCAATGCCGGTGGCGGCATCCTCTTCGTGGTCGAATGCCAAACAAAAATGGCGAAAAAGATGGACACTGTTGGTTCGTAAAAACGGTAGACGGGTTCCGTCGCCATCAGCACGTCGTGTTCAGCTTTTACACAAAAGGTGGGCACGACAGTTTACCCCTATGATTATATTGACAACAGTGAAAAGTTTGAAGAAACAGCATTACTTCCACGTGAAGCATTTTACAACCAACTCATATAAGAGATTCTAGAGGAAGAAGACTACATCCATGCAATAAGAGTATGTAATGCATTCAACATAAAAAATCTAGGCCAATGCCACGATTTATACCTGAAGACCGATGTGCTTCTCTCAGCAGATGTGTTCGAAAGTTTCAGAAAACTGTGCATCAGGTACTATGAAACTGATCCGTGTCATGTGTATATGGCTCCTGGATTAACCTGGCAAACCATGCTTAAAAATGACAAATGTGAATCTTGAGTTGAAAACTGATTCTATGAGTACCTTTTTCTAGAGAAAGGCATAAGAGGAGGAATTTCTGTGATATGCAATCGTTTTAGTACAGCAAACAACAAGTATTTGGACACCTATAATTCTGAGCTGCCATCTAAATATATTATGTATTTTGATGCTAATAATCTATATGGATGGGTAATGTCACAGTTTCTCCCTCAGAGCGGGTTTCGATGGCTTGATACAGAAGAAAGTGGTCACCATAATATTATGTTAATTGATGATGACTCTGATAAAGGGTACATACTGGAGCTGAATTTCGATTATCCAGTTTCTCTTCACGACAAGCATAATGATTACCCCCTAGTTCCAGAGAAACTTCAGATTACCAACACGATGCAATCGCCATATTGTCAAAGCCTTGCTGAACACCTCGGAAGAAATACAATCCATTCAGCTGTGAAACTAGTCCCTAATCTGTTTTCTAAGGAAAAATATGTTGTACATTATCGAAATCTCAAAAAATATTTGGTCCTATGTTTGCAACTGAAACAAATCAATCGCATTTCGGAATTTAAGCAATCTTGTTGGTTGAAACCATATATTGAATTCAATGCAGGTTAGTTAGAAACGATTTCGAGAAGTTAGAAACGATTTCGAGAAGTTAGAAACGATAAGGAATCTAAGGAAGCTAGAAACGATTTCGAGAAGAACTTCTTCAAGCTGATGAATAACGCAGTGTTTCGGAAAACAATGGGGAACTTAAGGAACAGAGTAAAAATTGAATTGACTCAGAGCCCAAAAAGAGTTTGCAAACTCACTTCATCCCCTGCTTTTCATGCTTTCTGCATCTGTGCAGCTTTCGTTATGAATATATCGTTCCGAAATATGTAGGAAAAGCAAAATTATTGTTCACCGACACAAATTCACTACATTATGAGCTTCAGACAGAGGACGTGTATGCAGATATGAAAGCTGATAAAGATCGTTTCCATACGTCTGACTATCACATAGATCATGTTTTGCATAGCACACATAATAAAAAGGTGCTAGGTAAAATGAAAGATGAACTTTCAGGAGTGCTTGCAAAAGAATTTGAAGGCCTTCGTACAAAAAAGGACAGTCTTCTGGGGTATACAAGAGGAGAAGACAAGGAAATGAGTCCCAAAATACATCATAAAAAAACCTTCGTCATAAAGATTACAGAGATTTCTTAATAAACATAAACTTTGCACTATAAAAACTCGCTGGATGGTCTTGACAAGAAGGTTCGATCTGTCTCCTAACACCTGTCCAGTGGGTCTCCTTTCCCAACCTTCTCTGATTCCTTCTGTCCTTGTGACCTGGCCATTTTTGTGCAAAAAAGCGCCACAAAATATTCGTAGGTGAAACAACCCAGCCCAATTCGCTAAACCTCTTTGCTGCTCTCAGTGATAAAAAGTATACCGATGGTCCTGAAAAGCCGGTATCCTTCGGATAGGAAGTTGTGGCCCCGGCAGCAAGAGACGCTGGATGGCCTCGACAGGACACTACACTCTGTTTCCTAATTGTCTAGCGTATCCCCTTCGTCCAGTCTATTCTGAGTCCTTGGAGTCTTTGTGACATGACCGTTCTGTGCAAAAAAATTGTGGCGTAGGTAAAACAATCGAATTGAGGCAAGAAATGTGTCACTCTGGGGGCAAATAACGCAACTGAAGCATTTCTTTTAAAATATATTTCAGTTTCATATGAATATAAATTTTAATTATATTAAAAATAACATACAAAATTAATGCAATGTTACATTTCATACCGTCCACCAATTTTTAGCTCGTTTAGGAAGAAGCCGTCCCATGGCCGAGTGGTTAGCGTGCTTGGCTACTGATCTAAGGGACCTGGGTTCGAGTCCCGGGTAAGGCATGGATGTATGTGTCGTTTTTCTGCTGAGGTCCTGCCTCAGCAGAAACACCTTCAGACCTTCTACTTTGGCATATAAACTGACAGTCTCCTGTCAAACCTCAGTGGCAAGCAGCTGCTTGAGGGGGTATTTATTATCTTATTTTTATTTAGGAAAAAGAGCGAACTAATATTTTGAGTTCTCCAATACTCAAAACTGTGGGAATTTGGTACTCTAACGGTGGAACATTTGGTAAAATGCAAACTTATTAGCACATTTTGCCAGCGATCTGTTTATGGTCGAAATTTGAAATTTTTATGGTTGAATGTGGTGATCAAGATGTTTACATTGGCAGCAATGATTAACTCCTTATCATCAGAGGGTGTACGAAAAATGTAACTTTTTCATTTTAAGAGATAAATGAACATTTTTTTCTGTGTTTTAGCAGTTCTCTAAAATATTTCCACTGTCAGAGACCGCAAAAGTCAGAAAATAATAAACTTCCTTCTCTTTGAAAACAAGGCTTTCTTATTCTCCAAAATGCGATATGTTATTCTTCTAGTTTGCATTTTTGGATGTAGGAAGAATATGCTGTTTTCATTCTATTGCGAACTACATCTGCTAGCACCACGAGCAACATGTGGTTCGCGAGTTAAACGTTTTGGAACTCCTGATTTGAGGTGTCCGCAGTAGGTGGCCCGGGGTAGTTGTCTCGAAAATTTTGTTTGGTTCTTAACATTTCAGTATAAAATATTCAGTACATAAAAGCTATTTTTGCATTTTTTAAACTTTATATTTTTACTGTTGCTACTAAGTTTACATGGAGTTTAGCAGGGGTAGATATAGTGGGGGGAGGGGGCAAGGGACCACAAACTTTCCTTAAAAATACTAGTAAGCGGAAAGGAGAAGAAGAAAAAAACTATTTAATACTCATATATACATACCAAGTTTTCGTGGTACGTGATGGGGGGGGGGGAAGGTTCCTCTATCACATACCAAATAGAGTGTAAGTACTCGGCAGCAATTATTTAGCTTGAGAGTTTAACAATAAAGTATAGAAAGCTATGGGAAAACCAACAAATAAATTTGTAGCAGATAATTTTTATGTGTTTGTGTTTCAGTATAAAACGTGCAGAATATGAAGGAGATAAAAAGATGCAGAAAAATTGAAAATGAAGTTTATGTCACAGAAGAATGAGCTGAGGAGAAAAACGATTGCAAATGAGGAGCATTTTAAAAATATTCCAATGCTATTTCCAATATTCGCAAGACAATGTTCAGAGCGTGAAGAAGAAAAACGACGAAATGAACTTTTTAAGAATATTAAAAACCCTGATCATAATTTTGCAATCATTGCTTAAAGAGAAGGAACTGTTTGTGGCTTTAAAGTTCACGCTATATTACGATCTGGATATATAACGGCATAAATCTCCACGAAGAAACTAAATTACCAATGAAATTCTGATATATGGTGAGGAGCTCTTGATGTTCTACTAACTGGTCGGCGATGCGCTGGGGGCGAATGTTTGGTGGGTGGCTTGACTTCTGAATGCTACGATGCAAATATACATGCTGTTGGGCTTGAGAATTCCACAGTTCATTAGTAACTTCTCCTCTTCTCATATAGTTCACCAGTTCGTGCTTAAATTCCAATCCACCATCTCCCCATAGGCAAACCCTTCTCATTCTCGCATAGCTGGTGGCTTTATGAGACGGGTTGAATCTTCTTATCCACTTCATTTCCCAATGCCGCTGGTTCATTTTCTGCATGAGACTCGACAAGTATTATTACGTCGACTGAAGAACCACTACCGTTTTACGAGGTGTGAACACTTTTACGTTTCACGGAGCCGCAATATATCAGACGTGTCCCGTTGCTTGGGGATCGGTGCTGATTTGCCACGATACTTGAAGCACATGTACCCGAGTAGAGTACATGGGCGAATGTTTCTTTTTCACCTACATATCTGCAGAGTGTTGCAGCTTAATTCTCGTTTGTTTGTAGCTCACCTCTGAGAAACTAACAAGAATTTGTTTCCCTATCACTTATAACCACATCTCTCATTAGTCATCATGATCTCATGAATAGTCTTTCAGGGCTCTTAATATTCTTAATCCTATGAATATTTTCAGAGTTGGCGCGTGTTTTTGTCGGTCGATAATGTCACGATTACTTCAAATTATGCCGTTCTTTCTAAAACATTTCCCCTACCCAAGGAAAAAGAGGGTACGGAAATTTTACGGGAGTAAAACATAACGAATCATATATGAAAGGAGAACACAAAACGTGGGGAGTAAAAGGAAATATAACGGTTATCTCCTCATAGGCTGTAAATACACCCTCGGGTATTTTTAGTTTCTCGTTGAGGAGCCGAATGCAGTTTGCCGTCATAAATCTTCCTTGTCGTATAATAAAGAATATTAGCCATATATATATACCATAAATGAAATAGTTTTATTTTGAAACAGTTTTTATTTGAAAAAACGATTTCCGATAATGGCAAATTATAATATCAATGATGGAGGCAACGATATATACAGGAAGCTATCTATCGTAAAATTCTAACCTTAAATACCTTCTTAATTTCTTCGGATAGAGTTTCCAATGTTATTATTAGAGGTACGGTTTTTTCGCAAATAAAGATGACGTTTTCGTATCTTGATTTCGAAATTTTGCATTTATCAGGGCAAATGTAAATATGTAAAATTACCTCAAAAATGTGTTACGTTTATTTTTCAAACACGTTTAAAGCATTTATGAATGCAAATAATGCGAAATATTTGCTTCTGAAACTTTTGAGTTACTGGTTGTACTGTCAGTCATGTTGCTTCGATGGTCAGTAACTGCATACTATACGACTAAAGTACAGTTCCACGTCAACTCTATGTACATATTGTTTGTACACAGAACATATTATTTGTACACGTAACTCGGTGTTCATATTATTTGAAAGCTGTAGTAGAGAATTCGTGACAGCTGCATTTCGTGTCCTAAAGTATTTGCAGTATATCTGATTCTTTATTCTCTTTGATTTGCTTTATGAATGCTGATAGCCCTTTATTATGTCAGTTTAGTTGGAAACGCGGAAGAGGGGAGTGATATTTGTACTTCTCAGCAAAGAGAAATTATCAATCTTTTCCTCCAGCAGTGGATGGGTTGAACAAATTTCCGATTTCTCATGGCCTCAGTCCACACACAACTTTCAGGATCGACCTTTCTGCTCTGCTGTTACTTAAACGTCTCTTCAGTTTCAAGAGGAGAGGTCCACCGGATTATATCTGACAGTATATTTGCTGTAAACAAACTCCAAGAAAATTTAGGCCATTCAGATGTTCTATTACTGTAGGTTGAAGTCAGCTGTTGTGACTGATGCTTCATTAGCTTACAGGTGCAACCTAGGTTGAGTAGATTTTCTTGCATTTAAAATTTCATATAATGATGATTAATGGTAGCTTGAGACTAAGAAGTGGTTGAGGATGTGAATAAAGTGAAAATATGACAAAATCATTCTCCAAAAGTGTGGAAATTTCACATCTTTGAGTCCAACTCAAGGTTCAAGTTACAAGTTTGTGTTAGTAAAGGCAGTCATAAAGTCGTGTGAATGTTATTGGGGATGTTTATTGGGAATGTTATTGGGGATCTTGCTACTGGAGAATATTTTTATTTAATTAAATCTGGATGGAGCTGTTAGTCGAGCTTTTTACTCAGTAACTGAGGAATTTGGAAATATTTAGAGAGTTAAAGTCAATGCAGAATATCTGCTTCTATTAGAAAATGAAGTATTACTTCTTTCTGGAATTTCAGTGTAATTTTTGTCATTTTCATTAGCCAACGGTGAGTTTCCGTTGTGGGAATTATAAGGAGAAAGAATGGATTCATTAGAAATATAACTGGTGAAGATCATAATGAGCATACTTTTCCTGTTAGGGGAGACACGGGTAAAATATTAAATGATATGAATAATAAATTTACTCATTTAATTTAGTTACGGTGCTGTTGATTTTAATGTAATGGATAGGACTAATTACTTAAATAAATTACCATTGATCAATTAACATTGAATCTCGATATTATTTGATAAATTACCATTGATCAAAATTACCTTTATTATTATATCAATGTATTTATTTACAGTAAGTGAGGATGAAGCAAAAAGGGCTGTTAATGGATTACAAAAGAGTAAAAAATGGGTTATGACCCTATAAATGTGGAAAAGTTGGAAATTATAATGAAATATAAATTATATTATTTGGCAAGTATCTGTATTGTAAAAATTAAAAATATTGAATTATATTAATAAATATAATGCTTAAACAATAGTTGTTTTCGATGCTATTTTAAATATTTGCATTTTTACGGTTTATAATTGCTGAATTATAGTTACTAAAATGGGTGAATTTTTGTTGGATTCGGATAACGCATTGAGTTGTTAAATTATAACAATATTGTTTTTACTAGTGATTTAAATTTAGATGATCGAAAAGGACAATTTTATTGATGCCTTAAAAACTGGGTTAGTGTTACCTATTTTTAATGGTGGTGTCGTGCCCACATTTGTTTTATCATGTGGATACGACGTTTGGCGTGGAGGGGTAATGGATGCCCTTATCCTCGTTCCGATAGTGCCTTTCCATTTTGCCTCCATTTTTGTGTCCAGTTCGACGAAGAGGAACTCGGCCGCAGGCCTAGAACTTTTCAGATAGAGCCTGAAACCCCAGATGGCAGAGGGACTACGTGACATGCCTGGTAAACAACGTTGGCCGGAGGGTAGCTGAGATTCGCACCTCGACTACTCTGACCAATCAGGTACAGCCACGCATGAGCGTAGGTGACCTCTGTCAGGGGGATCGGGCAGTGTGCTTCAAAAAAAAAAACAAGCGAACAAGAATGAGTTTTTCTTCGTCGTTCCGAAAGGAAGGTTGTTGGGTTGTTTTACCTCTGAGCGGGACTTTTTTGCACACCATGGGCTAAATGGCCAGGTCACATGGACCCCGAAGGCTCAGAGAAGTTTGGGGGAGGGGACCCACTGGAACAGCTGTTGGGAGACAGATGGTAGCCTCCCGTCAAGGCCATCCAGCGTGTTCTTTAACGTGCACAGGGTATGGCACTCCCGCACACGGGGCCACAGCTTAACGTCCCATCCGACGGACGGCGGCCTTTCCAAGCCCATCGGTGTCCCCTACTGACCGTGGACAGGGCAGGGAATTTTGCGGAGATAAATCTCAACGCTGACCCAGCTGGGACTCGAACCTGGGAACTACAGATTACGAGCCTGGCGCGCTACCGACTGAGCCACCCCCACCCCCCGAAAGGAAGGAAGTCTTGTGCTGCTGCCGCTGGAAAGATGGAAACGAGGAGAATTGTCGTTAGCGCCCTGTGAGACAGCGAGTGGCCGATGAGGGAGCCTGTGGCCACGGAAAACGGCTAGACAACTTGCAATGTAGTCCCCTGGGATCAGCCTACAGTGAACGAGGAGGTGGGTCGAATTCATTTATTCTGGTTTTAACTTTTCCCACTCAATTACATTACCACTGCCGTCACACGGCCTGTATGGAATTAATACATGGTGTCGTCGGCTCACCTTTTGAAAATGAATTGTTGTCCCTAGTGAGACCATAACTGTTAAGGACTATTAGAGTCATGAGCAGGTAACTCGTTCATCATGAACTTTTTAGCGAACTGATCTCCACCGCGCATAAAGTTTCCCTTGATTGAAAAGGGCCATGCCAGAGGCGCTGTTGAATTTGTCCCAAAAGTGGGAACTACATGTGTGTATATGTTTGAAAGTAATTTTTGTTAATGCATGTTTTATTTTGTTGTTAACTGCAGAATTAGCTCAGTTGTCATTTTGCAAATGTCTGTTAATTTGGTTGTGGGTCCGAGAATTAGTCTTGGTTTTGGCAGCAAGTAACGCATCACGGCCTAAGTGTTTGTACCGCCCTAAATATACACCAAGGGGTGGTCATAACAATGGCAATAAAAATCAATTCCGCAATTATAGACAAATTTCCATTTTATCGATAATCACTAAAATTAATCAATTTTTAATGTAAGCTAGGTTAAATAATTATTTAAACACGGTAATTTTTGTTACAATAATCGAATTTCTCAGATATACACCTGGTAGTATTTTGTTAGAATTATGTAATTGGGGTAAAAGTGTCATTAGCCGGGTGGAAATTGAACCCATCTCTTGATAACATGTCAGGTGCTCTGACAACTGAGCTACCAGTTATTGAACAATCATCCTCTATTAGTGGCTTTAAGCATTATATCACAGAATAGTCATTGGAAATGTAGTTGATTGTAATTGAAGACTTTGGTCCGGATGGCACCTTTCAGTTTAGTGAACATGGCCAGCCCACATCAAGAGTCAAACGGCATGTCCAGAGCACCTGACATGTTATCAGGAGGTCGTGGTTTCACATTCTACTCGGCTAATGATAACAATTTTCCTTCTATATTATTCTAACAAACTACTACCAGGTGTATATCTGAGAAATTCTATTATTGTAACGATAATGCTTACTCTCGATTATCTACGTATTGCTTAAAAAACAAAAAAAAAATTGCCGCTTGATGATAAGGCTGGCCGTGTGCAAACTGGAAGGTGCCATCTGGACCAGTCTTCAATTACAATCAACTACATTTGCAATGACTATTCCATGGTATAATGCCATTAACAGAGAATGATTGTTCGGCGGTCAGAGCACCTGACATGTTTTCAGGAGGTTGTGGGTTCAGATCCCAACCGACTAATGACAATTTTTCCTCTATGCTATTCGGTACATTTTTCTTTTTACCAATCGATATGGATTTAGACCTGTTTTAATACACAGACTGCTCTATTACAGTTTACTGAAACTGTTTATAATGGTATTAATATTGTAAAATGTACTGCATCTGCATTTCTGAATATTTCAAAGGTATTTGCGAACGACACGAATTGTTGCTTTAAAAATGTATGAAATGGAATTAGAGGGATTGCCAACTAAGGGTTTCGTTCCTACTTAACTGATAGAAAACAGTTGGTAACTTTTAAAAACATCAACAGTGAAATTAAATTAGTTTATTATGGTGTACCAGAGGTCTCAGTATTGGACCCTATTACGTTTTTTATTTATGTTAATGAACTATGTAAATGCAATCTCTTTGATAAAAATTTGTCTTTTGCTGACGACACTGTTGCAATTTATAACAAAGATAATGTTTGGAAAGTCATATTAATCAGGATTTTCAGTTATCAAATAAATGTTTTTTGATATTAATTTAAACATTAATTTAGGGAAACATATTATATATATTTTAGTTATCGCAAAGAACGGATAAATTTCTTAACATGTGATGCCATGATTTACATTGTGTTGATTATTTAAATTGTAAATGCGACATAATAAAAAAAGATGAAAATAATAAAATATTTACCGTTGATAGTAACTTTAAATGGAAATCACATGTATTTTTTTGTAAATAAATTAAGATATGTTATAATAGAATACATTATGTGAGGAAGTGTGTAATTTACGAATTTTTCTAAAATCTTTGTATTGTTCATGGTTTGGGTCAGCTTTGCAATATGGAATTATATGTTGGGGTGGTGATTATTGTTATCATAACTTACTGTAATTAATAAGATTACACAATAAAATGATAATGGTCAATTCCTGTTAATAATTTATACTCTGTTAGAGATCTATAAAGTTATTGGATATTTTGCCTTAGCGAAATTATATTTATTTAGTGGTTTGTTATTTTCTGAAAATAATATTAATATTTTTCTTATAAAAATGTTATAGTTTGCGTTCTACTGAATATACCTTGAGTGTTTCTAAAGCTAATAAACACACTTTTGATAAGTCATTCGAATTTCTAGCAATGAGTAAATACAATGTTGTACTACATGATATTAGAAATATTAATTCAAGTCGTATATACAAAACTAAGTTGAAAGTGTGCATTTCAAACATTGATGATTTTGAATAATGCTTTAAAATATTAAAATAAATATTTAGATGTTTTAATTTATATGTTTTAGTTCAATTTTGATTAATTAAAATTAACTTTTTGTATTTATAGTAAAGTTCCAGATATTATTTTAAAAGTGACTGTAAATTATTTACAGTTACACTTTAATATTTAAATTAATACCCAAAATTACCTGTATCTTGGCTTTACTGTAACCCCCTGCATGGAATAAATTATTATTATTATTATTATTATTATTATTATTATTATTATTATTATTATTATTATTATTATTATTATTATTATTATTATTATTATTATTGTATAGAGTACAGTTTCGGCCCTTGGTTATACATATTATATTTTTTTATTTTCATTCTTCGTTCTTCATTTGAGTTTTTTTTTACTTTGTTACCATGATGACTAGTTGTTTTATTGATACAAATGAATTACTACTGAAACTAATATTCGGAATTACTACTGAAACAAATGAATTACTACTGAAACTAATATTCGGATTGAATTATGGTCAATAAAGTATTCACTTCATAGTTTTTTAGACATAAATTAATTATTCTTGTTGAGTTCTATAGGCATTGATCAAATGTTACGATTATCACTTTCCGAATGACCCAAAATCTATTAATTGACCCCATTAATAGTGGAAAGTTCAAAAATCGCAAAATGTAAACGAATATTGCAAATGATGTATTTATTCCAGAAATTTGAAATTTTGTTGTTTGAACGTGAATGGTCATGAAGTTTACATTCGGATCAATAATTTAACCCCTTACCCTGGGGGAAATGGGTGGGAAAAGGCAACTTTTATATTTAAGAGATTGAAAATAAAAATTATTGAATATATTAAAAATTATTTTTGTGATGGCTGGTTATTGATGAAATATAAACGATTTGCATTTTTCGTGTCCCAAAGGCTATAACTGCGCCTCTGACGGTTGAAAAAATTCGAATTACCGAAATTTTAAACGAATATTGCAAACGATATATTTATTGAAGAAATTTTGAAAATTTTGTGGTGGAATGTGACGGTTTTGAAGATTTTACAGACAATTAAGAGTTGACCCGTTACGCCTATTGATGGGGGGAAACTCAACTCTTTTAAGAGGTAATTAGAAAACTCTTTTTTTATTGTTAGTGTAAATGATATTTGTCCCGTCGTTGGATTTCGGATCAAGTTGGATTGGTGCTAATGAAATAATTCGCATTTTTCAAACACTTAGGTAGTTTAAATTTATATTGTTATAAGTCACCTAATTATGGAAACAGCAAAGCCTTTAACAAATGTTGCAAGTGATCTGTTTATGGTAGAACATTTCGGCGGTAGGAGTGTCAGAGATATTTCTAGAGACATCAACAATCTTCACCTTTTCTCAGAGGGATGTGAGAAAACAACTTTTTAAATTTAAGGATAAAGAGGCAAATACTTTTTCTGTTGTATAAATACTAATAAAACACTACAGTCTGCATTGTCCCCGTCATTCCATTAGTTCAAATTAAAACTCCTAAGGAGTGAAAAATCTAGGTGAACGAAAATCTTCATTCTTTTTGGAAATGAGATTACCATATGCGCCAATGGCGATATGCATTTTTGTAGTTTTACGTTTTTGTTTTTCTCTCGAAAGTATATCATTTATTTTTATTTATTAATATGAAAAAACATGTTTTACAAGTATTTTCTGTAATAAGTGTCCTTTGTTGTATTATGAGAAGATCTATGCATGATTTCTGCATTTTCAATTGCACTCAATAACATTTCTATTCACGAATATTGATTTGTTTTTGCCACCAGCCCTCTTATATAATTTTGTTCCTGGAAAACAATTTCTTTCTTCAGAAAAACGTTTTGCCGAAGTCCATGTCAGCCTATGCACAAAATTATCTTTTAGCGGTGATTTTAATCCGATCTTCTTTCGCATCTTTTAGTCTCATGAAAGATATGTATGAAAGGAAAAAATTATTTATCAAGTTGTACATGTTCAGATTTTCTAATATTTGTAGAATAATGCAGATTCAGTCAATGATGACCTACGTTTCTTTTATAGATGGAAATTTTGCGATTTGAAATCCAACGACGGGACAAATTAACAAAGGTGGAATATTTACGGGAAAAACATTACGAAACCAGGAATTCTGATCACTAGGATCTCGTTTCATAAAGTTATGCCGAAACTGTAGACTGTGTATAGGTGCTTCTAATAAAAGAAACTATATAACTAAAGTTGTTTTACCTCTGAGCGGCACTTTTTTGCACACAGTGGTCTAAATGTGGTCCGAAAGCTCAGAGAAAGTTGGGGGAGGGTACTCACTGGAACAGCTTCCGGGGGGGTCACCCAGACTTTACTGGCAGAATGGTTGTCTCCCGTCAAGGCCATCCAGCGTGTTCTTTAACGTGGATAGGGTATGGCTCTCTCGCACAAGGGACCACTGGCTTAACATCCCATCTGACGGACGGCGGCTTTTCCCATATTAACCTTGGGTAGAACGGGAAGTTTTGTGGAAATAAATCTCAACGCTGACCCAACTGGGACTCGAACGCTGAATACGGGCCTGCGCGCCACTGACTGAGCTACACCCGCCACATCATATAACTAAATTTATATTTTGTCTTGGGCTATTACTTAAAGGATTATTGGTGGACAATTAATAAACTTTCCAAATTTTAAATACTGATCTGTTAATTTCGATATTAAAACCATCAGTAATTGGGAAATAAATATTTCATTGTGCTTGTACACTGGCGGAAATCGAAAAAGTCAGCCTACGCACTATTCACATCCTGTGATTCCTACAGGACACATCCTATGAATAACAATTGAAATGAAAGCTATGAGATTTATTTAGTAGAAACAACTTGTTGAGAAAGAACAGTGATCACACCTGTGAAGTGATTCAATGTTTATTTTACCTTTTAATGAGTATTGCATTTTACAGAAGGCACATTTTAAAAGGTGTTGAACCTCCTCGAGCAGCAATACAAGTTTCCAATCTGACATGCAATTGATCGTACAAATACTGGATATGACGCTGGGGCTTGATATTCAGTATATCAGCCCCAGCGTGATTTTACCCAGCCAATTACGCGTCCAAGTTGAAAGGGCGTGGATGGATACCATTCCACGCCCAATCAGCGATGGTCTTGCCTGCCGAGGTCCCCAGAAGAGTTTTTGTTAAATCCAATCCTATGCATGCTCGATTGGAGACAAGTCCGGAGAGCGTGCTGGCTAAGGGAATTGGTGCACTGCCTGAAGAGCATGTTGAGTTGCCCAGGAGGGGTGTGGGCGGGAGCTATCCTGCTGGAATATCGCATTTGGGATTGCATTCAAATATGGCAGGACGACTGGCTGTATGATGTCGTTGACTTATGTATTGCTGTTCAGTGTACACTGTACAAACACCAGACATGTACGAGAGTGATAGCTAATCGCTCCCCACACCATGATGCCCGGCGTAGGCCCTGTGTGCCGCTGGCGGATTCACGATGGAAGAAGCCGCTCACTTGTCGTCTTTGGACACATAAACGACTATCAGACGTTCCTAAGCAGAATCAGCTTTTACCCCTGAAGACCACAGACTGCCATTCTTCCCTCCAAAGAACTCGTTCTTGACACCACTGCAAACGTGCTCAACAATGACGAGGTGACAATGGTAACCGTGCCTTTAGTCCTGCTTCCAAAAGACGATTGCGTATCGTTCTTGTAGACACCCTTGGTACGACAGAGGATCGAATTTGTTATGCCATAGCTGCCACTGCCGCTCTACTGATATACCGATCCTCTCGTGCGTCCGTAACTCTGTGTTGCGCATAACCACGTCTGGGATTTTGCGAATGCTCTTCTGACCATTGACCCCACCATCGTACCACTGCCGATACCTCTCGTCCAACGGAGTGTGCAATTTGACGAAAAGACCAACCTGCTTCCCGAACACTCACTATACGACCTCGCTCAAACTCCGCTAACTGAACAAATGTTGCGCGCCTGCATCGTCCAGGCATAGTAGTTTCTTCAAAGGGCATTGAACAACACGACACAAGACGAATAACTTTTTTCTTCACGCACTAGTCTTTAAATACGCATGGCGTACATTTGCTTGTTGTGTCATCCTCAGTGACGTCATTATTTCATCCAATGACTTTAAACTTGGATCACGGTTTTCTGCTGCTCTTAATTATTAACCTATTATAATATGACGTTGCTAAAGGAATTCCTTCTGGGTGTTTTTTTTTCAATATCCGCCAGTGTATTACGAATAATCGAGTTTTTCACAAAACTTTCTCATTTGCAAAGCGCAATCTCCACGATAGCAGCTTCCATCTAGTGTATGTTTGATACACTAAATATAGTTAAATAAAATATATATATTTGTAGTCTTATTCAGTGGTTCTCAACGTAAGTAGAATTTCCCCCAGGAAGCCACGCCATATTTCTAGGGGGCCACATGAGAAAGACGGAATATTAGGAGGTCACAATAAGCCTCCGGGGGGGGGGGGGGTCACCCAAACTTTACTGGCAGAATGAAATATTACGAATGAGGTGTAAATATCATATTTAGCATTATAATATTTTAAAAAATTTCAAATTTATTCAAAGTCAAAGAAGCACACAAAACACATAAATATAGAACAAACACAATAAACAAGAATATGAAGAAAGCTGGAATCAGGGAGCACGTAATCCGTCCAGATTCCATATAGAAATAAATAATGTAAAAAGAAAAACTAAAATGCTTTCCATTATCCAAAAAAATAAATAGAATTCACAACAGAACTAAGAACACAAAATACAAAATGTTATGTCTAAGTCAGTAGTTTGATAGATTACATTGTGAATTTTGCTTTTGAAGACGCGAGGGCTTTTCTCCATTCTAATATCATAAGGAAAAAGAGTTAAATAATTTTGGAGCAATGTAAACAAAATGATTTTCAAAATTTTTTTATCAATGAAACATCAGAAAAACATTTTTTTTTTCTCGTTGTAGCGAATAATTTTTTTGTGGGTAAACAATGACCAAGTTTATTTTGATGACAAGCTTAGTTTATAACTTTTAACAAGGCTCCCTAGAACGCTGCGTCCATTTTTTAATTTTTTTAATTCATATAACAATAAAGCTGTTACTGAAAAGTAAACCGCACCTCGGTGGTTCAGTGGTATTGCAATTCGAGTCGCGAGATTCGAACTACCGAACTGCGACTGCCAGTTCGAGTAGCGAGTCAGGCATGGTCGTTTAATCAGTCATATATGTTGCGATAAGTTGAAAAAAGGAATGATATATGTTACGATGAAAAATGTTCACTTATCGACAAATGAAAAAAAAAATCTATGTTCTCACACTGGGACATGGCAATAAGTCCCAAGAATCAGTTTGAAAAAAAGTAAGATCGTAACCGCCTTGATATTGTATAGAGAGGTGATTTTCGCTTTACACTGCAGTCAGATATTTAAAACTATGCAAGTTTGCATCAGTCAGAAGGATCACGCTGAATATTTATTTGTAATATAAATTTTATGTCATAATAATCGGTAGTTTATTTCAAAGTAGCAAAGGAAACTCTTAAAGAGCATAAGACTTGCTAACAAAACATTTCTGTCTTTAATAATATTCTTTGCTACTTGGAAATAAACTACCGATTATTATACTGTGAAATTTATATTACAAATAAACAGTGCACATAAAACCTTATTCTCAGACTCCTTCCCCGATTTTGGCTACGTGCCTGGTTAGAAAGTTAGCTACTGCTACAACAGATAAACTTTGTGTATTGTGTTAACTCTAACTGAGGCAGTGATTAGCAGTGCCTTCGGTCTTCAGTAGCCATGTACTTTTATGAGGAGGCTGTAGAAACTAGGAATTGTTTCTAGAATCCTTCTCTGTCCAATATGTCATACAAAAAACAGGAACGATATTAATTATTCATTCAGCTGATACCAATCACATCACAAAGCTATATGCATTAAATTTCTTATAGTTGAAACTTTGAAATCTAGTGATTTCATGTAGAACTTTAATGAAGTAAAACAGTTCAAAAATATAGCAAGAGATGGCAGCACTTGACGGTAGCTCGAAGAGCTCAAATCTTTAACTCGTTGAAGCAGCTAGGAGAGATCGATAAAAACTTCTTTTTGTTACACAAGTCGATAAAAATTTCTGATGCAGTTTTTTTCCATATGAACTTTTCAGTATTTTCCTAAATGCTAACATTGAATGCTTCAAACCGATAATAATTGTAATATTTTACTGGAATTTCGACAAAAAGAAAGCGTACAATAGTAAAGAATCACAGGATGTGTCCTGTAGACATGAAACTCATGAAATAATAAACTGAAAAAATATATAATGAGCTTTTTTCAGCTTGTTATTTCATGAGTTCCATATCTACAGGACACATCCTCTGATTCTTTACTACTGAATTATTCATTTAACGCCATGAGCGTGAGTGACAAACATTAAATTCTATCTCTAAAGTGACAACACAGTTGTCTACTTTCCCGTATAGATGGCGCCATTGTTGCGAATCATACATATAAAATCTGGAGTGTTTATAAAGTCACACAAGCTGAAAGGTTTTCCGTATAGATGGCGCCATTGTTGCGAATCATATATATAAAATCCGGAAAATTTATAAGGTCACACAAGCTGAAAGGTTTACAGCTGAAAAGGCTACACCGTTGATGGTGTAGTGGTGAGCAAAACTGGCATGTTTCCAGGAGACGTGGGTTTGAATTCCACTCATGGTAAATACAATTCTACTCTTTTCTTCAACAATGTGACAAATGAACATTTCCCTCATTTTTGTTGATTTACCACTGGCGCCATCTGTTGGTAATCGGGCAGCCCAGCTGCTTTAAGAGATGTTGGGTTCGAATTCCACTCGGCAACCAAATTTTTTCAGCTACTTATTTTAAGTGTTTCTTGTCTACAGAATATTTTTCTATGATATCTAATTACTGAATTTCAATAGTAGCTATTGAAAATCTATTGTAATTCTATCTCTACTTCTTTCCTCAAACAATTTTCCGAGACCCTGTTCTAGTTCATGTCAAGTACAATTTGATTGCCTGTCAATGTAGATATGCCACAAATATACCCATAGATAGACCCATCAATAGAGAGTGGACTGAAATTCGCGTTACTCATTTTCCAAATTCGGTGGAAAAAGTGAAGAAATAAAAGTAATAAATAAAAGAAATAAAGTTTGGGAATCATTGTTTGCGAGTGACGGCTCGCGTATAGGCACTGTGGAACTACAGCACCCCCAATTTCAACTTGATATTATCGATAACATTTAATATAATGAGTCCTTTGTTCTTTAATTATTTCTTTATACTTGTACAATATATAATCCTTAAGCTTAATGTCAGTAGCCATCCCCCAGTTTATGAAAAAGATACAAAAATCTTTGTATGGAACTGTACATTTCACTGTACTAGCGGCGAGGTGTTTGACTGTTGTGCACATGCGCACATAGGAAGCTACACGCGAGGTTGCAAGGGAGAGAGAGCACTGTCGTTCCCGCAGTGCCGACCCTGGCGTGCTGGTTGAAGGTCGTTTTTTTTACTCCGCGTGTGTTGTGCTTAAAAACCGTGTACCATATTCTTGAATGTGATAAAGTGTAGAATTAAATTATTATCCTGCTTCCAGCTATACTATTTGATTCATTTTTTTTTCGCGCAAATTAAAACAAGAAGAATGGATTTCATTTTTAAATGAATAGATTAAGCTTCAACTGTAAAAATTTAGGTTAAAGTAAGTAAAAAAATGTTTGATTTTGTTCTTTTAGGATTTTATCAAGTTTGTGAATAAATTTTCTTTTTATACATGTTTGTTTCCTTTTACACAATTTTAAAACAAAGGCTAAAAATTTTCTGGAGCAGCACCCCCACTAATTTTAGCTACGAGCCGCCACTGATCAGAAATAGACAAATCTATGGTCTGGCGAAAAATGTGCCCTGAGAATATTGGCTAAGTTTTAAGAAAGGAAACTAGAGATTTTGAGTTCAGTGCAAACTTGAAAATGGCGTCGTCCGTCGGATGATGCCGTCGTCAGCCGTGGCCCTTGTGAAGAAGAGTCATATCCTGTGGGCGTCAAAGAACGCACTGATGGCCTTGATGGGAGGCTACCATCTGTCTCATAACAGCTGTCCAGTGAATCCCTCTCCTCAACCTTCTCTGAGACCTCAGAGTCCCTGTGACCTAGCCATTTAGCTCACTGTGTGCAAAAAAAAGTGTCGCTCACAGGTGAAACAACCTAACCCATTGTAAACTTGATTAGCTTTCCTTCAAAGAAGTTTTTCTATAATAATTGGACCAAACCGAATTAACCGTTAAGATACAATTCTTAACACAATAACGTTCAGTGTTTCTTCTATGGACATTTCTTGCTTCGTTGCAAAGAAACAAACACTCTTTAGTCACGAAATTGCAATGAATTTCACAAATGGTTTAGGCAAGATGGAAAAGTTCTTTTTTAATTTTTACGAAGGATAAATTTTTAAAGTGAATTTTGATGTGATTTCAGAAAAAAGCCCAAAATAATTTAAATTAACATAAGGAAAGAACAAAAGGAATTGAATTAACATAAGGAAACGTTTCCATTATCATTTAATATTAAAACTTCGAAACGAATTCGTATTCATAATAGAACGAATTCGAAACGAATTCGTATTCATAATATATTCAAAATAAATAAATTTCTTCTTTTGTACCCATTCTTCAGGTAAATATTTTGCCTTCGCTTCTTATCTAAGCACTGATGCAACAACCGAGTTTCTTACCTACAGCTTCTTATTTAAATTCAAAAAGCACTGAAGGAAAAAAGAAATCGGAAAACGATTTGCGGAGTCGGTGGACGGTGTATTTCGATTCTCGGATTCTCGGGGATTCTCGTGCAGAAAGATTTTGAGGAAGAGTGCATTGAAGAAAGGAAGCAACAGGAAGGTCGCAAAAATCGTTCACGCTCAGCATAGGCAAAGATTAATCCTAAACTTAAATTTTGAGGGATTCCGAATTTACCCAAAACAGTCTTTTTCAAGACTACCGACTATCCAATTTTCAAAACCTCATTTTTTAATTATTCTTCAATTATTCTTTTACATAATGCCAGTTGAGAGTGAGGATGAAATCCTGGAGAAAGCGTTTCGGATGATTCACAAATATGTCAACTCTATCAACTCAATAAAAGGACAGGAAAAAATTTGTGGACCAAAAAAAAAATTTGAAATGGCACAGATCATCAATAAGTCAAAGTTAATCCTATTAACGAAGGACAAGGAAACAGCAAACGGAATACTGGATTGCGAAAACCCCAAAATCGAAGGTAAAGAGATATATTGATATAAGAAGGTAAAGAGATATATTGATATAAGAAGGTAAAGAGATATATTGATATAAGAAGGTAAAGAGATAAATTGGAAAGCCAATAAGAAAAGTGTACATCAGTATGTTACAGTTCTTTATTACTATGGAAGCTATCAAGAAAGAACTGAGCAATTACGGAGAAGTAAAAAAATGAGGGTGGAATATTTCCAAGACTCTGAAATTGAGCATTTTCAGACTGGAACCAAAATAGAAACGATGAAACTGGATATAGATATACTTAACTTTAGTCACATCGACACGTTGGAACGGTAGCAGCAGATAATGGGCACGACTAGCGATCTGAGAAGGTCGCAGATTCCAAGAATAGACCGCGTTTCTTCGAAGAACGATCTTATGTGACCATGCCTCCCTATTTCTGAGGCTAACGAAAAGTTTGGATGAAGTGAATTGAGAAATTACCGACTTGATTTCCTACATTAACAACTCGGAAGACACTCTAACTTTAAAACTGGGTAAGTTTGTACGAGGATTGTCTGACAAAAGCAGCCCAAGGTAGTAGCGTCATGTCCAAAAAAAACACTTTATTTTTGCATTCTGTTCGTTATGTAAATATGAAATAAGCATTGATGACGAAACGAAGGAGAACTTCTTGCATTCCGCTTCCTATCCAAGTATGAATTAGGGCCCTGAAGCAACAACCGAACTTCTTCCATTCCTCTTCTAAGTATAAAACAAGCACTGATGCAACAATCGAGCTTCTTCCATTTCTCTTCTAAGTATAAAACAAGCACTGATGCAACAACCGAGTTTCTTCCATTTCTCTTCTAAGTATAAAACAAGCCTGATGCAACAACCGAGCTTCTCCATTCCTCTTCTAAGTATAAAACAAGCCTGATGCAACAACCGAGCTTCTTCCATTCCTCTTCTAAGTATAAAACAAGCACTGATGCAACAACCGAGCTTCTTCATTCCTCATCTACCTAAGTATAAAACAAGCACTGATGCAACAACCGAGCTTTCTGCATTCCGCTTCATAAGTAAATATAAAGATTCACTGATGCCAAAAAAAACGAACCTTTTCAATCCGCTTCCTTAACACATAATCTTCAAACAGCCTGTGTGTCAAGCAACCAGATTATCATTTTAGTCTTCCAAACGCGACCATTCTGAGCTACAGTCGTTTGACCATTCAGGTAGTAAGAACAAGTTTCCTATTTAATTATAAAATAAGAACTGGATGCTAAATATGAAATAAGACATTTTAAGAAAGAAACCTAGTAATGCAGAATTCATTGTAAACTTGATCAGTTAAGCTTTTCCTTCAACACATCTTTTCTACAGGAAAAGGGACACACTGTATTTAGCTATTAAGGAGACACTTCATAAAACAGCAGAGTTCATTGTCATCAAAACAGCATAAAAATTGTAATTTCAGCGTAGGACGTAACGAAGAGGTAAAAAAATATCATATCGTGATTTTAGGCAAAAGAATTCGCATAACCTGTATAAATTAAAGCTTTCATACAGTATAAAGAATTTAACCTGCAAAGTTAAATCTGTAAGTTATTTGTTAAAAGTTATTTGAATACGATGCCATAAAAGTAATTAATTGCAGATCTAAATAACCAGGGGATTAAATCACGAGAATTAACTGTGTTTTGTTAATAACCGTACTTACATATTACAGCAAAATTTAATTGGATGTTATATACAGCTGCCTTCTAAATTATACATATCCATCAACTTGGTTTCGGAAGCCTTCCTGTAAGAGATTAATTAGAAATGTTCCTTCTCCGCGATATAGTTCGTCTCGGATAATCCTTTTGTTGCCTTGTTGTTATGGAAGACTCTAGAGGAAACATCATGAAATACTTTAATGCGACAGCTATATGTTAAATCTATGTGCCATCGTATTTCGTCTTAACGATAACAGGGTAACAACGGGAGTAATGAAAGTTAGTAATTTGATTGACTGCCTGCTATCCCATTTCTTACCTACAAATATTAGGGTGGTTTTTCAGTTGTTTTACTACTGAGTTGTTATTCTGCACACAATGGATTAAATGGCCAGGTCAAGGTCACAAGGATTCCAAGGGCTCAGAGAAGGTTGCGAGAAGAGCGCATCCGGTGTTTTATTTAATATGTACAGGGTATGGCTCTCCTGCACACGGGGACATGGCTTAACGTCCTATCCAAAGGACGGCAGCCTTTCCAAGGTCATCGAGGTCCCCTTTCTCATCGAGAGAAGGATTGGGATTATGCGTAAATAAATATCGACGCAAGCACAGAACACATACAAAAATTCTTGCATTTTTTTGATCAAACATTTTTAGGTGCAAAATTAACGATATTGACAATTATCGTATTCATTAAAAATGCATATTTTTGCTTTTTCAATCAATATATTATCGTGAATCCGTAAAAATATTGTTTTTTATTCCAATTCGTTACTCGTTAGAAATGAAAAATTTACGCTTTAAGTTGAGAATTTTTTTTGCTGTTCTTTAGGAACATAGTGTTTTTTTCCTAGTGCTCTTCACTATGTTTATGTTGGGTTGTTTTACCTCTGAGTGGCACTATTTTGCATGCCATGAGCTAAATGGCCAGGTCACAAGGACCCCGAAGAGCTCAGAGAGGGGACCCACTAGAACAAGCTGTTGGGAGACAGATGGTAGCCTCCCCTTCAAAGCCATCCAGTGTGTTCTTTAACGTGCACAGGGTATGGCTCTCCCGCACACGGGGCCACGGCCTAACGTCCCATCCGACGGATGGCGGCCTTTCCAAACCTATCGGCGTCCCCTACTGACCGTGAGCATGCCGGGGAGTTTTGTGGAGATAAATCTCAACGCTGACCGAGCTGGGACTCGAACCTGGAACTGCAGATTACGAGCCTGGCGCGCTACAGACTGAGCCACTCCCGCCCCACTAAGTTTAGGTTATCGGCTAAAACAGTGTGACCCAAATGGCCACCCGCAACCACTTATGTTTGAACGCGAGTAATTGTGCAAATTTGCTTTAATATTGTAGGAATGATTCATGATTTCTTCCATAAGTAACATGTGAGCACAAAAGAAACTAGAAGGATGCATATAACCTCTGACTCATATGATAATCTCGTTTTCAAAGAGAAAGAAGTTTTTCCTTTACCTACTGTTTCATTCCTTAAAAGTTTTAATTTGAGCTATCGGATGATGGTAAAAATGCAAATAATATTTCATTAATAATTATACAACATAAAAGTATTCGCCTTTTAATTCTTAAATCTGAAAAGTTGCATTTCCCACATCTCTCTCAGAAAAGTGCGCAGATTATTGCTCTCAGTGGAATATTTGTTAAAAAAACTACCACTAATTTTTTTAATTTCTATTCAATACATATTATTTGTAAAACTCGATAACAATTCTGCTGTTTAATCATTTTAGTATTTGTAAAGATATACAGGGCGATTCAAAACTTATCGTTCAAATTTCGTGGAGAGGTAGGGAATACGTCAGGAAACCGATTTCACATAGGAAAGTATGTCCGCAAACGTCATCTACATGAACAAAATGGACAAGTAAAGGGAACACAAGGAAACAGTACAGTTAAGTGGTAACGAATGTGACTTTAATTCCAACAAGGTAAAGTATAGGTTCACAGTAGGTGCTCAAAATTGCGACCATTTACACGGACACAGCATTCACAGCGCCGTTGCATTGACCGCCGAACATTTTCAAAAACGCCTGGTATATCACGGACAATGCCTACGGCGGCCACTATTCGTGCAACAAGGTCCATTTCACTGTCGACGGGGGTCTCGTACACATGGTCTTTCATGGCCCCCCCACAAAAAGAAATCCATGGGCGATAAATCAGGTGACCTGGGTGGCCAAGCGATCGGTCCACCTCTACCGATCCATCGAGCTCCGAATGTTCGGTTCAGGTAATCACGCGCAACAATTGTGCTATGGGCTGGAGCCCCGTCATGTTGATACCACATATCACGGCGGATATGCGCAGGAACAGCGCCCAGAAATGTCGGTAACACTGTCTCGAGAAATATTAGGTATTTCCGGCCGTCCAATCGGGGTGGTAGTAAGTAAGGTCCCAGCAAACAGTCACCAATGATTCCAGCCCACACATTTACGGCAAAACGATGTTGCGCAGCGTGACTTCTCCTACCATGCGGGTTGTCGTAAGCCCACACATGTCAATTGTGTGTATTGAACACACCTTCACGAGTGAATGAAGCTTCATCTGTAAAAAGGACAGAAGCTGGAAAACTGGGGTCCACGGCACCTTTCTGCATGAACCATTGTGCAAATTCCACA
Organism: Ryuthela nishihirai; assembly: GCA_038380435.1. Classification (NCBI taxonomy): domain Eukaryota; kingdom Metazoa; phylum Arthropoda; class Arachnida; order Araneae; family Heptathelidae; genus Ryuthela; species Ryuthela nishihirai. The sequence goes on along the minus strand of JAWZYU010000018.1, from coordinate 37,458,726 downwards.
CGCTTCGGATAATCGTCAGGATGCAGTAACTGCACCCTTTGCAGATGGTAAGGATGCACATGTTCCTCGTGCAGTATCCGCCACACTGCTGACTGAGAGACCCCAAGCTGCTGAGCAACAGCTCGTGTGCTGGTATTCGGATTATCTTCGATGGACTGTAGGACTTGTTCTGTGACGTTGACAGTCCACGTCAGTCATCTTCTGCGCAGTGAACCACGTTCATGCAGATTGCGATGCACACGTGCAAACATTTGATGCTGCGGTATTCTTCTGTTGGGGTATCGGTCTTCGTAAACTTGCCTAGCTCGGCGGCCGCTTTCGCCAGCTGCCCCATATGCGAGATACATATCCGCTAGCTCTTGATGCGTAAAACGATTCATCTTATCACTAGTAAGTCAGCTTGTACACTGATGACAGCGGGAGTGGTCGAGCGAGCTGTACACTGGTTGGGTACACGCAGCGCCCTCTACATACGCATGCACACATTTGCGGACATTCTTTCCTATGTGAAATTGGTTTCCTGACGTATTCCCTACCTCTTCACGAAATTTGAACGATAAGTTTTGAATCACCCTGTATATTATATTAAAACTACTAAGTATTTGAAAAATGTGAATCTATAGTATTTCATTAGTACCAATCAAACTAAAAATTAGTTTTCTAATTATCATTTTCATTGTTTCCACTGGAAACTTCTTGACGTTCACATTCCACCACAAAAATTTCGTATTTCTATCATTAATACATCGTTGCAATATTCGTTTAAAATTTTGAAATCTTCAATCTTTTTTTTTCATCGTTAGAGGGCACAATTATAGGGTTCGAAAGATTCCGAAAGGGCGAATCATAATATTTCATCAATTACTATCTAGCCCTAAAAATATTCTTTTATGTATCTCTAAATGGAAACATTTATCTGCTAAAACAAAATATTGTCTTCTCCCACCCACAGTGGGTCTAAGAGGTCTATTCATTGTTGCCGATGAAATATCATGGCGTTCACATTCCACCACAAAAATTAAAAAGTTCTATCTTAAATACGTCGTTTGCAATATTTATTTGAAATTTTGAAATTTGCAAAATTTTACAATGTTAGAGAGCACAATTATAGTTTTCAGAAAATTTGAAAAGTGTTAATCATAATATTTTATCAATTCCTATCTAACCCAAAAATGATTTTTCACTTATCTCCAAAAACAAAAAATTATCTGCTAAAACTAAAAAGTGTGACCTTCACATTCCACAACCAAAATTTTTAATTTCTAGTATAAATAAATCGTTTGCAATATTCGTCTGAAATTTTGAAACTTTCAAACTTTTCCACTACTAGAGGGCCTAATTATAGCTTTAGAGAGATTCAGAAATTGCATATGTATTGTAATATTTCATCAATACCCATCTAACACAAAAATAATTTTTAATTTTTCTCTGTAAACAAAAAAGTTCGATGTCTACAGACGGACGGACAGACAGACAGACGACAAACCGAAAATATTATTTGTTTTTTTTGAAAACGAGATAAAAAATTAACATTTCTGAAATCTTTGTGATGTTTTGCTAAAACGTGCTTTTCGTAGAATTTTTTCCAACCACTCAAAGCTTCTTTAAGAATGCGAGAATTATTCCAGGGGAATATTTTAAAAAACGTACCTTTTAACAATAACTGAATATATCTTTAACTGAAATTTTAAAAGAAATATAAAAATTGATTATTTACTATTGAAATTATTGTTCCCAGAAGAACCGGATCTATATAATAATGGGAGTGGGGAGGGGAGGACAAGACATTCGATCGAGCCAAAGAAAAGTAAAGCAAGGGTCAAGAGACTGAATTTTCATTATAATATTACATTTCCTCCTCCGTCTTAGAAATCTTTAAAAATATTCTTAAAAATGCATTGAAAAATTGTAAGTTTAATAATATTTTTTGCTTCTATTAACCCCTACTAGCATTTCCAAGCGAGTAGCATGTCCCACCCTTTCCTCCAGATCCCGTCCCGGTTCCCAGATACCTAGATGTGTTTTACTTAGGAGAAAATGTTACCCTATTGAGCTTGAAGACTATTCTTGCCCATCATAGGAAAAGAGTTGAACCACACTGATACAAGGTTTGAGTCTTGTACGCTCAATCAGCTCGAAAAGCTGAATTAAATTCTGCCTTTTATTAAATAAGACTTTTTAGTGTTTGAAATTTTCGCAACATGAAATGAAGTGCATAGATCACCTTCAACAATTATCGTAGCTCATTGGTTGTTTGACAAATGATTGATAGGGCATTGGTGACCTACCATATACATGATTTGTATATGGTAGGTTTCATAGTCTACTCATTTTTCACTCACTCTACACTATGAATCCCAAACATTTTCCGACACTCATTTCAGTAATCCTCTTCTAAACGATTCTAGTTTTTTTTTTATTCTTGTAACGTAAAAAACAAAGAAAGCCTTCTGAACTCATTGGTGATTTCATAGAAAAAAAAAAGTAACAACTCTTTTTACACATAAAGCTCAATTCGTAAGGTACTGTTTAAAGAATTGAGTTTGTATATCCCGAACGCATCTGATCAGACTTTCAATGCACGTAGAGCACGGTTTCAGTTGTATGTTAACAACTAATTAACATTCTACGTTCCTCCTTCGTTTTTCAAAAGGCCTCCTAACTTGCAGCTTACCTACCTTAGACTTTAAGCTTGAGAACTCTAAACAACATCTTGTTATCCTCCAGAATTTCCTTTAGGAAAAGATTCGCCTCAAGAAATCTCATGTACGATCAAGCTTGATAATGTGTTTAGTCATATGCCAAGCCGTCTCTTTGCAAGGGGAAAAAGTGTGCGAAAATTAAATAAGACATTAGACAGTTTGAATTCTTCAGAAAAGGAATATACCGTAAGCTACATACAAGCTATGTTTGTTTTTCTTAAGACGTAATATATTTGCAAAAGACGCTGCTGAAAAGTCATGTTTTTAAGTTTGGGTGAATAGATTCTTCCTTCGCAAAAACACATGAAAAATAAAAAAATAAATTAGTATATTGTTTGTACCCTAGCAGCTCCTCCATCTTAAATAATGCTAAAAAATAATATAAATATTTCTGACTAGTATAATACCATGACTATTATCTATTACCAAAATATTTAATATAAAATATTAATTTAATATGTATTTCTTAGACAAAAATAATGGTAAATTTCTTTACTATGTCAGTTGAAGCAATTTGGTAAATTAAAGACCTAAATTCAGTCTATTTCATTCGAATTTCAACAGTATTTATTCATTAATTAAACAGTTGTTGTGAAAGCTGGGCTATTTAAAAGCAAATGTTTAGGCTTTCAGCACGTAAAAAAGGTTAGTTTATCAGTCTTATCTATTTGCCTCAAAACACCACCTAGCATATTTTGTTTTAAAACGTTTACTAAAAGAAGTGTATGTTTCGATGTTCGTCTCAGAATTCTTTCATGTTTTGTTAATTTTACGAAAACCTTTCTTGGAGGGAGTGAAAACTTTTACTGTTGAATATTCCAGTTGTCACAACTCTTTAGAAATTGAAGGAATATTTTGCATAAAATATTTATTTTGAAAGATATTTGGTTTCAAATCTGTCATTCCTTTGGATTATGGTTAATATCTTCCTTTTTTGTGTTGTTTTTTCTTTTTGTCTAGAGTAGGGGTTCTCAACGTGGCGTACGCGGTAAAATTTTTTGTGGTACGCCGTGGAGCTCAAATGTCGCTAAATCTAGTAACAAAGCAAAAATAACCAATATCATACTATAACTATAGTTTTATCTATCTGTACAAGGTGTACGCCAGTTACATACACATTTCCAGCGGGTAGGTGAAGCATAAAAGGTTGGGAACCACTGGTCTACAGAGTTCATGTAAAATGTAATTATATCTACAACAATAAGGCTGTTTAAAATTTAATGATTAAGTAGTAACGTTTTGAAAAAAAAATAATACAGAAATACATAGGTTTTACGGACAACTTAGGATATTTGAATTCTGTCACGAAAAGAAATATTACCCTTGTCCTAGGTGACTTCAATGCCAAAGTTGGTGCGCCAGGCTCGTAATCTGTAGTTCCCAGGTTCGAGTCCCAGCTGGGTCAGCGTTGAGATTTATCTCCGCAAAATTCCCCGCCCTGCCCACGGTCAGTAGGGGACACCGATGGGCTTGGAAAGGCCGCCGTCCGTCGGATGGGACGTTAAGCCGTGGCCCCGTGTGCGGGAGAGCCATACCCTGTGCACGTTAAAGAACACGCTGGATGGCCTTGACGGGAGGCTACCATCTGTATCCCAACAGCTGTTCCAGTGGGTCCCCTCCTCCAACCTTCTCTGAGCCTTCGGGGTCCATGTGACCTGGCCATTTAGCCCATGGTGTGCAAAAAAAGTGCCGCTCAGGGGTAAAACAACCCAACCCAAAAGCCAAAGTTGGTACTGACTCTGACCTGTGGGGAGAGTAATAGACCCTTTTGGTTTTGGTTACGTTTTGGTTTGGTTACGGTTTTGGTTAAGATCACGTTCAAACACGTTCGAAAAGTCCCGGAGTGTTCTGAATTCTTTGACAACCATCTACGTTCCGTTCGCGGAGAGTTTGGCTATTAGGAACCTGAGCAGAGTGAGCATCACCCTTACGTGTACCCATAAGAAGAAATTCAGTGGATTCAAATTGGGAGACCGCGCAGATTACATTGGGAGACAGTGCAGGTTACACGTTAAAGAACATGCTGTGTGGCTTGAGCTGTATGGATGGGAAGCTTGTACTGTCTCCTAACAGTTACCCCCGACTGGCCATTTAACCACGTTGTTTGAAGAAAAGTCCCACTCGGAGGTAAAACAACCCAACCCAGCATCCTAAACGAGACATGGAAAATATTTGCGTTAATTTTATCTTTTTTTTTTCAAGTAATGCTGATAAAATAATTAAGGCTAAACTAAACAAATAAAGAACCCATAACAGAATAGAAAAACAACGACGTCTTTGGTCCATTTAACGAAAAATATTTATCTCCTTTAAATCTCAAGTTTCGTAATTTAAGTGACGTCTGCCAGTTCACACTCCTTTTCAGTTCCATAAGACATTCCACGAACTGAATGTTAGCCTTTGTTCAAGAATATTTCCTTATTAGAGTCGTAATGCTCGTTGAACTAAATTCAAATGGCTTTAAACGCTAATTAGAGAAGAAATACCTGATTCAAACGGAAGAAAAGTGAATGGTGGAAGCTTTAAGAGATAATTGGCTTGTTCAAGGAGACTTTTTTCGTATTTAGAGCCGCTCTCTTACGAGTGTTGCATGTTTTGACCTAGTTGCCGTTTTTTTAATCCCTTTCCCTCCTCCCGATAAAAGTCTGGTTTTGTCATGTTGAAGTACTATTATACAGAATCCTTGGGATGGCAGCACAAGTGAAAGTAATTATTTCTTCCCAGATATACCGCATTAAAAGATTTTCATTCCTGCAATGTCATTAAGTATTCAAGGTAAGCTTCAAATTAGCATCGAATGTGTTCTAAATATTTTAGGTGAAACTGAATAAAAATGGTAATTTGCCGAGAGAAGCAATGGTGTCAATTCTACTGATCCTTTTGACAATCTTAGTCATTTCTCTCTTTTTTCGCCCTGCAATTACTTTCGAACGGTTGTATTGGTCGGTTCTTTTTCCTAATCTAGATTCTGCATGTAAAAGCACGTCTTATGTTGTCTCATGGTTGTAGTTTTAAGGTTTTAAGTATGAAGATGAACTAGACCTGCCAATTACAAAAAAAAAATGGTGGTGATAATTATCATCACCAACTGAACGACATATAATGACTGAAAATGAGTTACGGCTCAATTTTTCGGGCCTCGCTTATATTATTATTTATAATACTTTTATGATTAAATTAAAATATAAATGCTATTTGCAAACAAAAATATTAAAAATTAGTAGAAACTGAAAGTTCGTGGGTAACATCATTATAAATGCAAAGAGAGTTTAATTTATCAGAGACAGATAGGAAAAAAATTAAATTAAAAGGTGAAAGTAATCAAAAACCGCATAGTGTTTATTTTTAATTACTAAAGAATGATTAAAAGGCTAAAATTATAATAAAAATATTTTACAATTTTACTTATTTTTCCACGATTACAAGACATATATGATATTTAAATTATTCTTTGTCCGAGCTCGAAGTCCTCTGTGCTATTTTTTGAGCCCGCGGCCGAACTCATCTCAAATAACAACCTAAAAAAATGCTTAGTTCAAAATGCTAAATCAGCAGATACACATTTAAAAACTGTTTTCAGTGTCATGTAGGGTGCAAAGTGTCAATTCAGCCATTTTTGGAGCTGTCGGTTATTTTGGATTTTTGCAAATTTTTCCTGAATATAATCCGAGATCTGATCAAAATATTCAAAGACTTTAATTACTTAAAAGATTAGGGTGCATAAAACATTTTAATTCAATGATTCCCTTCAAAGTAGGCTTCTTCTGATCATATGCAAGCATCCTAACGTTCCTGCTCACAGTGCTGTATCTGGGGGGGGGGGGGTGAGAGTTGGGTTGTTTTACCTCTGAGCGGCACTTTTTAGCACACCATGGGCTAAATGGCCAGGTCACATGGACCCCGAAGTCTCAGAGAAGGTTGGGGAGGGGACCCACTGGAACAGCTGTTGGGAGACAGATGGTAGCCTCCCGTCAAAGCCATCCAGCTTGTTCTTTAACGTGCACAGGGTACGGCTCTCCAGCATACAGGGCCACGGCTTAACGTCCCATCCGACGGACGGCGGCCTTTACCAAGCGCATCGATGTCCCCTACTGACCGTACGCAAGGCGGAGAGATTTGCGGTGATAAATCTCAAAGCTGACCTAGCTGGGACTGGAACCTGGGAGCTACAGATTACGAGCCTGGCGCGCTACCGACTGAGCCACCCCCGCCCCATAGGTGAGAGAGATATAAAACAAGGAGATAATTCCCATCGCGACCTTTGAGAATGTCAGTAGGGTTATGAAACCAAAAATTTTTCAACTTCTTCATATTTTACGCATTTTTCAAACAAATTTTAAAATCCTCTAACACGAAGAGAAAAATATGAACAATGCAATGGAATTAAGTCTCTTCCCTCTTTACCTTTTTCAGCTTCCCTTTTTTATTTTTTTCTAGGTTCAGGTCATTTCCTGGTAGTTCTGGAAGTCAACTGTGAGCCGGTTGAGTTTTGCTTTCTTGTTCTATTCGGTAATTAGAGTATCATCAAATATTCTTTCTTTCTGTTTCATTTTGAATTTTAGGAAAAGGACACTTGGGGCAAGATCATGTGAATATGGAGAGTGAGGTACTGTAGAGATGATTTTTCGGGCCAAAAATTCTGGAATGGAGTGGCAGGAATGTCCATTACGATTGCGAGAGTGTCAAGACATGTCCGAACTTGAACACGCACTGTTCAGTTTTGGTTTCCTGGAGGGCGAAGCGGCTCGACCCAGAAATGTGTGAACCCTCCTCCTACGCTTGCACAAACTTAGCCCACTGACTCAGAAAAATCAATTCTTTGTCATAAGATATGACTCTCCTGTACACGGGGTCACGTTTAATATCTAATCTCACAAAAATGAGGGTTCCTTTACAAGCCCGACGATGCCCCTTTTTTCATCAAGTGCAGAACGGAGGTGAGTGGATAAAATTATCAATGATAGTCCAGTTGGAATTTGAAACTGATAACATAAAATTGTGAGCTTGGTCCACTACCGATTGAGGCCTTACCTCATGCCAGGAATAGCTTATTTCTATTCATTCCTGTCATGACTTGCAGTACCTTCGGCATTTCTTAATTTCTAGTTTGTACCTTCGGCACTTCTTGATTTCTAGTGCGTACCTTCGACACTTCTTAATATCTAATGTGTACCTTTGGATTTTCTTAATTTCTAATGTACACCTTCGGCACTTCCTGATTTCTAGTGTGTACCTTCGGCACTTCTTGATTTCTAGTGTGTACCTTCGGCACTTCTTGATTTCTAGTGTGTACCTTCAGCACTTCTTGATTTCTAGTGTGTACCTTCGGCACTTCTCGATTTCTAGACCGTCATTCTGACCCCTATTTTACCTTGAACGTGACACCGGATCTGAATTTTCTTAATATTTCCCAGTGTTACTGCCTAAATATCCATATTCACCAATATTTAACTCTCTGGAATGTTACACAGAAATTTAACATTTGACCTTCAAGGTACCATCGCATTCAACATTTCACGACGCTTCTGAGATGAACGATCGGAAATACCTCCAGGCACCAAATTTTAGCTCTCTCTCAGTGGTATATATCATTTGGGTATTAATTGGGCTTTACCCTCGAAATATTCATCGCATCTAAAATTTCGCAACATTTTTGAAATTTATGTCTCAAAATACTCCCAGGCACTAATTTTCAACTCTTAACCGCCGATAGATTTAAATTTGACCGATGGCTTTGAAGAATCCACCGTATCAAAAATTTCGTAAAATTTCCCAGATCTACAGTCCGACACACCCACAGACCAATTTTTCTCTTCCACCAATTTTCGCATTTCTAGTAATCGTAGATCAAGGTTTGACCTCTGCATGATCCCCATTTGATCGTGAATGACATGTCGAAGGTCAAATTTCGGATTTTTCCCGAGTTGTACAACCCGAATTACCCCTAGGCGCAAATTTTCAGAGCTCTTCCCTTTCTGCATCATAGTTAGAATCTGGACTGTTACTCACTCACTCAATCAATCAACCAATCGGAATCGTCTCTATATATTAGATAGTGGCCGTTGTAGTTGTCTTACTTAAAACACTAAATCGAAATACAGTCGAACATTTTAATAACTGAAATATAAGCTAATGTAAAGAATTTCACGTTACTATTAAATTTCAATGACGAGAATTAGTGTGAGGTTAGAAGGTTACATTAACGTTGTGGGTGAGAACAACGTAAGGGTGATTGCATATGCTATTTATAATACTATAATCATGCCCATTAGCATTTGTTATCATTGAAAAGAATTAGAAACTCGATAATTCGTGCTAATAACGGAGATAATAAGAACTGGATTACTGGAATTTCCGGTTAATATAAAAAAGGCATCATATATAACTCACTAACACACAGGGCCGGATCGACGGGGGGGGGGGGGGGGGGGGGGCATGCACACACCCTGAGAATGCTAGTCAGAGTGTATTGCATCATTTCATCAATTAATGGAAGCCAAGAATGATTAAACGTGTGCATATTTCACGCATGTTTCATGAGTGGTTTTCAAAACCTCTAAAACGAAGTGTTAAATATTATACTACAATAGAGATCCGGTATTTCTTTCACATTTTTTCGCCTCGATTACATCGCTTGGCAGCTCCTTTTTATTTTTATTTTCAAAATCCGGACCTGGTAATACACATGTAATTATCTTCAAGCATTTTTAGTGTTTTTAATGGTAAAAATCGACAATTTAGATCCAATTTCCTTAAGTATCCTTTCAGTTTAGATTTTTTTCAGATATTTTTGAAAAAAAAAATTGGGATAATTTTTAAATGTACGTTTAAACGAATCGATGAGTTATCAGGTTATATATCATCGTCAGAGCCAAACTATATATTTAAATTATATGTTAATATTTTATACGGGTCATTCAAGTGAAAAGTGGAGAAACCCTATATCTGGTTATTGGACTGAGTGATCGTTTGTGCCATTACGCGAGGAAAGAGTGTTTGTTGGCTCAGTTGATAGCGTACCAGTTTCGCAATCTGTATTTCCGAAATTCGAGTCCCACCTGGGCCAACCTTGAGATTTATTTCCGTTAAATCCACACTTTGCTCTCGGTCAAAATGAGGACACCGATGGGCTTGGAAAGGGGGTCGTCCATCGGAGAGAGAGTAAAGGAACTGCTCCGTGTACAGAAGAGCCACACTTTGTGCACATTATACTCGATGCCCTTAATGGGAGACTTTCTTCTTCAAACAGATGACCTGTGGGTCTTTTTCCCAATTTTCTCTGAGCCCTTGGGGTCCTCGTAATCTGGCCATTTAGTCCATTGTGTGCATAAAAGTACCGTCCAGAGGGAAAACAAGCCATGAAGCAAAAGACTGGATATACGTATATGGAAATGATCAACAATACAATCAGTTGCAAGTATCGGCTTGAATATTATAGAAGTGTGGATTGCAGACAAACCCCGCATGAGAGCGTCCAAAGTTTAACAATCTGAGGAATACCAAAGTTTGCTTTTTTCATTATTAAGGGCCACTGTTGGCTGAATTTCTGAGCCGTAGTAACACCATCAGCTCGCGACGATATGCAAAACTATAGACGATTGAATGCAGCCAATAATGTTCAAGAGCCCAGGGACTTTTGAGTGAAATGGTCGTTTCGTTGAATGGCAACGCCTGCTTTATACTTCCCAATTTAAAGTAACAATGTTGAACAGGTGTCGTTGGAAATGTCTGGAATACATTCCGCACAATCTCGACCTCTCCACATGCGATGTTGCATTTTTGGTCCTCTAAAAAACTATGAAAGAAGGAAATTCCAAATGGGCAAAGAGGTCAGGGCATAGTTACCGAATTCGTCAAACTTCCAAAGTAGCTCTACGAACAGGTTTCCTCGCTAACTTAAATTTAAGACAAAAATCTCAACAGGTTTGGGTAATATCTGAAACTATTCATTTATGACTTATCTACTTTTAATTTGAATGACCTCTTATGCATTCATACGAACGGTTTATACAACTGAAAACATCTGCGGAAAACGAGTATCCTTTTTTAAAATTTTATTACCACTTTAATAGCTTCACTACGAATTTACACACATTTACTAGCATCGTGTCCAAATATAATGCAACATAGCTCTGCGAATCGCCGCTTACAAACAGAACCCATGTTGTTTCCAATTAATTGGTAGATCGCTTTAGATCTCTCCTAGCTAACGATTTTAATGAGACTGGCGTGTTCCACTCTCCAGACGAAGCCTTCCGTTGCTCGCCTTGATTGCAGAAATATGCTCCTTCATGAACATCTCTCTCTGTGATCACAATAACTAAACCTTCCATTCAACTTTCATTACTAATTAGAACCCGCATTGTTCTGATCCAGAGACGACATGTTTGCGGATTTTCCTTTTGTTGTTAAATGTGTTCTGCGATGTTCTGGACAGAAATTGGGGTTTCGTTTAGCGAGAAGTGCGTTGATTTGCACTTGAACATCCTCTTTACGTTATCTCTCTGCTGGAATTACTTTGCAAACAACGCAGTGATTTTCAGTATCTTAAAAGTTTATTTCTCGTTTTGAGTTTCAAATAGGAACAGGCTTCTTAATAGCGAGCTTAGAACGAATTATCTCATTGTGTATAGCGGTAAATTATGTGTCGCAGGGTGGGTTATTAGTAAACAGAATGAAAGAAGATTTAAGGTGAATAGTAAAGAACTTCTAAAAGTTCTTCTACTAAAAGGAGTAATTAATAAACATCCTCAGTTTTGTCGATACAGGTGGATACAGGTTTCTGTTATTGACTTTATTTCTAAACCGTGGTGACGACCGTGAGGGGATGACCTCTTTGGGGGCGGAGGAGGGGAGGAGATATGGGGTTAATGATCTGAGACAAAAAGACTCAATCAGGCAAATTTTAAATTAATAATGATTTTAAAATTTGCCCATTTTTGCAGATGCTGAGAATTCTTGGGAGAAGAAATTTTCCCCATCCTGTGGTTTTGATATCAATAAGATATTTCAAATCACCAATTTCGTTAGCTAAAACTATTTTATCATAAATTTTATCATCTGACAGTTGTAAGCCTTAAATTAAAAAATTGTGAATTATTAAAATTTCAGTGGTCTACAAAATTTCTTTGATTTGGAAATGGAAGCGAACTTTTGATATTAAGATACAACCTAACATTACTTAAAATGAAACTGTTTCTAAATTTGTTAGTTTAGAGTATCATCACTACTACATAAAAAAAAATGTCTTCCGTATACTCCCTTAACGTTGGTTGTGGGTAGAAAGTTAACTAGAATAATTGTAATCAATAAATTAGAATAATTGTAATCAAGAAAAACTAGAATAATTGTAATCAAGAAAACTAGAATAATTGTAATCAAGTAAATCTCGTTATAACACGGTGCTCGGAATCCAAAGAATCGCGTCAGCAAGAATTCAAGCCATTTTTCGTCATTCAAACATCGTACAGTCGCTCAAAAAAGTATCCGAACACTATGGTTGATTACAGAATTCAGAAAAAAAATCTGGCAACGATTTTTTTAGAAATTAGTGATCTGGCAACCTTTGAGTCACGTGATACGAAGGTTGCCAGATCACTAATTTCTAAAAAAAATCGTTGCCAGATATTTTTTCTGAATTCTGTAATCAACCATAGTGTTCGGATACTTTTTTGAGCGACTGTACATCGATCAACTTGTCTTTGCCGTAGGAAGGACAAGTTGATCGATGTACAGTCGATTTTCCGTGAATCCTTAGAAGGATTCACGGAAAATCGTAAAAATCAAGTAGTACATGGAAAATTAAATTAATTAATATGATATATTGCATTGTATCAATCATGTCTTAACGTATGATAAATCATCCTAACTCCAAACTTATACTTTTTGCAACAGTGCAATTTCGTTGCTATGAAAGCCAACCGTGTCGTGCACATGATTTGAAATGCTACAGGAAGTATAACATAAGCACCCTTATAAAAATATTCATCACATACGTTCGGCTCATTCTAGAATACGCATCTCCGGTATGGTCTCCTTGCCTGTTTGTTAGAATACGCATCTCCGGTATGGTGTCCTTGCCTGTTTGTTGAAACAATGAACAGGCAAGAACTGAATATTGAAACAGTTAAAAAAGTCCACAGATCTTTTACAAAAAAGCTATTGGGCTTTGGCAAGAAACCATATCAACAGAGATTAGACGAACTATCACTTCACTCTTTGGAATGGAGACGACTTGAACAGCATTTGATTGTATGCTTCAAAATAATCCATGGACTTTTCTACTTTAAACCCGAACGAACTTTCTTTCACCATAGTCAGTAGCAGGACTAGACAACACTCGCTGTGTTTTGACATACCATGCGCAAGAAGAGATTCCAGATACCACTTCTTTGTTTGTACAATAAGAAGAGTATGGAATGATCTTCCAGAGGACGTATTCATCTCTCCTACATAACCATTTTTAAAAAGCATTTACGAAGCATGGACTTATGTAAATATCTTAAATGCTTTAAGTTTTAAACGTTTCATCTGTTTTTATTTCAAGATTGCCAAAGGACTAATTTATCTGTAATCCATTTTTTTCCATATACCGTATGTGATGTTGTACATAATCATTGAATTCATATTACGTTTATAATGCCATATGTTTGTTAATTCTCCCCAATGGAATCAGTGTAAATAGTATTTTCTTTCCATTTATTACTATTAAATTAAATTTACGATAAATACACACATTTTGTTACAATTTTTAGCTTTCCACGGGTTGTATCGGTAGTTACGTTCGAGTTTTTAAATTGACATATCTCCCACTGTACACAAAACTACACAAGAAATCCAATATCTAGTTATTGAGTAAAAAATTACATTTCATATGACAAAAAAAAACGGGATAGTCGAGTTTTAACAGGATTTACATGTGTTTTTTAAACTTTTAACGTTCAATCTTTTAAATCAGGCCCTTCCAGCTCGTGAGTCACAATCCGCATGATGTTCCTTGCAGTTCATGAAACAAATCAACAATATATTGAATCTGTCTCATTTCTTTCAATTTCATTCACCAAACATTTTTAAGTGCATAAACTAAACGATTTTACCAATTCACAGTGCGCATTAAAAACGTATGTTTTTTTTGAATAAAGGATTTTCTTGATTCCTTAAAAATGTAGTATTTTTTCCCAATTCATTACCGATTGAAAAACTGTGTTTCCGTTTGTTTAAGTAGAATTTTTTTTCTGCGGTTCTTTAAGATTATAATTTTCTTTCTAGTGGTTCTTCACTGAGTTTGGGAGTAAAACATTGAGTATTTTTAAAATGACTGTTTTTCCGTACTTGGAGTGGGGAAGACTGAATAGCGTAACACGTGCTTCTTGCATCTAATACATATAAGTATTGAAATTAAGATACAATTTTAAGGTATCGTCTAACCTCAATAGATCATTTGATGATAATTGTGCACATACGCAGAGGTATAGTTGCTACGATTCTGGAAATCTTTATTACGCGCCCCTATATCAGCAAAAAAAATTAGCATTCCCTCCCAATATGTATGAAGATATATAATATATAGTTATAAGTATTCAATTGAAATAAGATAAGATGAAAATAAGCATAAAAATCTCCTTTAATGAGAACAGTATGACTGAAGATGTTTCATAATTTCTGAAAATCTTGGTTGGCGCCTTACGCTGCAGTGATTCCAAGATATCTTTATGACAGACATGCCAGACATCTTTATGACACACATGCCGGACAGCTTTATGACAGACCGACAGACATCTTTACGACAGACATGGCAGACATCTTTATGACAAACATGACAACATCTTTATGAAACTAAACGAAGTTTCGCGTACCTAAAATAACCGCGAAATTTAAAAATATTAGCGAATTTTTTATTTTGCTTCACAATTTTTTTTCTGAAAATTTAAACTCTTTCTGAAACAAAATGGATAAATTAGAATCATTAAATTTCTTTGCCCACCTCTATGGATCGGTGACATGGGTTAGACAGTGACAAGTTTCTTTTGCCCACTTCTATTGATCGGTGACGTGGGTTAGACATATGGTTTAGACAGTGGCACTTCGTAGACCACAGGTCTAGAGCATGATCTGATTAATCAGTACTGTTAATCTGATTAATCTGATTAATAATGATAATAATAAAATCTGATTAATGAGTGGTATGTATTGATTGATTAATCAGATAATATTTAATATAAATGATTAAAAATGATTAAATTTTCCAGAAGAAAGGTGTCATTTTAAATGCATTCACGGAAAACAATTGTTTAACATTAAATAGAATCCTGTAATAAATAGAATTTCATCACTAATTTGCATAACTAATATTGCTAATACGTGTTGCAACCGGTTTTGAAACTATGTTGTGCAGGAAATATGAATAATGTTTATGCATTAAATAACTAATGTTTGTGTGTTATATAAATAATATTTGTGTATTATATATTTATAATAAAATGATTAATAAACAGGATTTATATTCAGGTACGCTAAGCTGACCTGCTGTCGTTCTTAGCGTATCTGACTACTAAACCAACGAACAATGTCCCTGTGTATGTGTTTGAACGTTATATGAACTCTGTAACTGTTGACTGCTTTACAGAGTTAGCCTATTATTATAGCAGATACTTCATTCCATTCCTTGCCGATATTAAGAACGTTTTTCGTTCTTAAAGGTTCTTCAGTCAGAACGTAAGGAGTAGTCAAAATATACAATTTACCTGCTGTTTCATCCTAGAAACTGATCTTTTGCAGTAATGTCTTTTCAAGGCTGTCATACCTTTGCGAGGGTGGGTGGGGGGGGGGTGCTAATTTGTCCATAAAAGAAAAGAACGTATCCTGTCACCTTCCTGTGGGATAACAAGTTTCTCGAACTAGGAAAAATCGTTAAGATTTCGAACTGAGTTATTGAAGCTCTACCTAACACTTTAGGAGCTGCATTGACACAAAAATTCCAATAAAAGGAGTATAGTCAACCAAGTGAATTACACAATGGAAATTTCGGTCTGCTGATTTTCAAACAGCCATAGTGCAATTCTGAAGGATCAATGAATAGCAAGGCATACAAGGGACAAACTCGCGTCGGAATTCCATTGTGGAAGTGGTGGGGCAAGAAGAAAACGATGGTTCACAAGACATCTTTCTCACTTTCTTTTTTCATGAATTCTGAAATTTCTGTTAAGCAAATTAAATATTTTTCTTTCTTCGTAATGCGAACAGTCTGACGGTGAGCTACTACGTAGTTTTGCTTTAAGATATCCGAAAAATGAAAAATTCTTTAACTTGGCACAGAATGATGAAATCAAAAAATAAATGCGAGGAAGACCTAAAGAAAGCTGATGTTGCCAACGCATGTGCAATTTTCCACCAAGTTCTTCAATTACGATTTAAAAAATAAAGGACAAACATTGGCGGAGCTTGAAAATCAAGAGGTGCTGCTTCAAGAGAAACAATTAGATCTGCTTTATACTCGAATGTTGAAGATCTTTTCAAGTTTTTAGTAGAAACCAGAGTTCAAGTTTTGCCACTCAAAAAGCAAATTTTGCCGCTTTGAAGCAGTGGAATGCTTCTTACTGCTTCAAGCAGAGAGCAAAAACAGTGTTCATTAGAAGAGTGACTTATTAAAAAAACAGTCTTTATTTTCTCTCGATGTATTTTATAACGAATTTACGGATAAAGCGAAAATTTTCTGCTACCCTACAAATTCGTTATAAACGGGTTCGAGTGTACTTCTATGGCTTTCGGAGTGGGATGGGGGGTTTCAGATTTGTGAGTGGTCTAAGCCCCATCTAACTTCTCTCAGGTTCAGTCTAAATTTATGGAATTTTACAAATGTCGCACTTTGGGAAAAAATAATATCATTGAAAAAGTTTATTACATAAGTTGGGGGAAAAATATTTTGCTCGACTTGGGATGGAAATCTTTCGCCTTAAATGAACGATAGTTTCAACTGTTTTGTTGATTCTTCTTTTCTCGTTTTTTTAATGATGTATCTTTCATTCTTCCAGATCTCTTTTGTAGAATCCATGGCCTATTCGGAGACTGAGCCTCAGAGGCTTTCGGAAGCCCTTCGAATGGGGGGGAAGAGGCTTTTCACTTAGTTTTCTGATGAATGGCTTCGACACGCTGCTAATCCGAGAAATTCCAAGCAATCTTGCACGTGCCAATCATTGGCTGGAGGAAAACTGTTATTCTTCTAGTGTAATTTAATTTAGCTAGAACCTCGCACCGGTCGATTTCAACTCCGTGGCTTTATTCGAAGCAGAATAGATGAGTTTGCCGAAATGAGATTTCGTCTAGGAGTACACAGTCTGATTGTAGAAGCTCTACAGAAGAAAAAAAAAGTCATACTCCTGTTGGATATTTGGTACACAATAGAGAGAACACAATACACGTTTTCACTCTGTTTTTTTGCAGCTGGATCAATCTTTATAACAGCTAACGAAATTAAATAGCAGTGCAAAGTCACATACAAATATGATTTTCGAATGTTGAGAAGAATATAACAGCGTTGCAATTTTATTACTAAACAAATTGTTTGGATTTGCTTTGTTTTACCTTTGATGTCACATTTTTTGCACACAGTGGGCTAAAATGTCTAGGTCACAAAGATACCAGTGGTTCAGAAAAGGTTGGTGAAAGAATCCACTGCACAGTTGTTAGGAGACAGATGGTAACCTCTCGTCAAGGCAATCCAGCGTGCAGGGTATGGCTCTCTCATTCACACAGGGCCTCGACTTAACGTTCCATCCGAAGGACGGTAGGCTTTCCAAGTCCACCAATGTCCTCTTTCTCACCGAGGACAGTGTGTAGGTAGGTGGGTGGGTGGTAGGTTATCGGAGGTAATTCTCAACACTGGTACAGTCTGACTCGAATTGATAACCTAGTAACTGCAATTTACGAAACTGACAGTTCCCAACTCGCCAGTTTTCTATAAAGGATGTCCATGCAGAGCCACCACCACCCCTCTCTGCATGGACATCCTTTAAGCAATAATTGACTCAATCCCCCCCCCCCCCGATAGGGGACCACCTTGTCGTGGTGGGGGGGGGCTTCGGGCCCAGCACCCGGTCGAAGGCTTTGCCGACAGGATCGGGTCCCCGGTTGGACAGAGCCATAACCAACCGAGGTCGAAGACATCGCCGACCGGTTGACGTGCCGGTTGGACGGTGACGGTGTCAAGACCTCAACCTCAGGAGCTTCGTGGAGCAGTTCAAGGGCTCGGCTGAAAGGTTTTGGTCCCCAAGTAGTCACGAGCACTTTCAAAGTCTGGGCCTCACTAAGAGTCTACACCCCGGGTGCCGAGTGAACTTGGATCTACATATCCTTGTTCATGGCTAACCGGGGAACAGATTAAATTTTAGGTTTCTACCGGTGGTTAGCTTTCCTTTTATAGGAATGATGCCATGTGAGGTTGGGGATGAGATGCATTTATATGGTATATTCTTGCCCCTGACTCTAGATAGTCGCGGCTTTCCTTTAACTTGGTAGTGTCGTGAGACGGAACCGGGGTTAGCCGTGGTTGCTGAACATCTGGCAACAAATAGTACAATTGGCTCAATGGTCACTATATATATTATATAGACAATTTTTTTAAATGTTTAGCAAGTCTATATCTTAAAAGGTGCTAGCAATTTGAATATATCAGTTCCAGGATCCACTTTTTCTGCATCCGTGACATTATCTTAAATGTCCCTGATGTCCCTAAACAAACCGTATATTGTACGGCAGCTGGAAAAGTGAGTATAGCTTAATCACTATTCCACTTAAAACCTTCCGTGTATAATATTAGAAAAAACAATTCATTGCATTTTAAAAACATATTTGTTTTTGAATATTTGAATATTAATTTTCTGGCGTATATGATTCTAATGAGACATATATTGGTCTTAGAATAATGAATGTTTGTGGTGATACTAGTAGCATCATAGTGTTGATCGAGTCTCAGCATAAGGTAAATTGCTCAGAGTTGCAAGCTTCCAGGCGTATTCCGAACTGGTGAGTGGACACTCATTTACATCTCGAGTGACGTTATTGTTAGCAGAATTTCTCTGCTCCCTGAAAAACAGCAGGTACTTAACCGATCTTCAATTTTAGTGTTGCGATCCTACTGGTGTGTGATCCACTAGGTTGTGATCCACTTTGGTGTTTTGATCCCATTTGTCTGTTTTTGCGTAGGATATAGCTCGGGGTCCTAGCTGCGGTGAGTAGGGATTAACCTCGCCGCAATATCTGGCGATGCTGCAGTCGCCAATCTTATCAGTATAGAGTTTAAAGTTGTGAATGAAGTAGTTATCAATGTATAGACGTTTCGCAACCAATTTTTGGCAGAGGGCCTAATTTTATAGGATCGAAACAACCCTTACAGTGCACTAAATTACCATGAGATGGAGCTGTAGACGAAGTTTGGTGGTCCTAGCTCTGACTGTTAGGAAGAGTTGTCGTAGAAACAGACAGAGAGGCAAACTCTTTAAAATATATAATAGACACTAGATATCTCCAAATGGCAGCGTTGTTTCCGTAAATTAATAGAGGGGATATTGATCTTCGGATGACCATCGTTCGGGAAAACCACTAGCGCTGGTTGATGATCTCTTCAGAAGTTAGAAGTTTAGACATAACTCGACAAACCATCGGTAGCAAACTTTGTTCTTCGTAGTTTACTGTTTAAGAATACCACCAGTAAAACGGGAAGGTAAACAGATGAGGCTTTACGATTCCACAAGAGCTATCAGCTGGCAGAAAAGTTAACAGAAAAAAAAATAAATCAGATAATAGATTTCTAAAAAATAACGTTTCTTGTACACGCTGTGCTTGCGTTGGGATTTTCTCCGCTAACACCTGTGATTTTCTCGGGAGAGAGTGGACGCCGATGGATTTAAAGAGTCCTCAGTCCGTCGGATCGGACGCTAAGACGTGATCCGTATGCGGGACAGCTAAACCTCACACTGATGCTAAACAGCTAATGAGCGCTTTCAGGTAACTGACCCCATACCCCGCAAATGTTATTCCTGGGACCGACATTGACGGGATCTGGGAACTTAAGCTATGAGTCAGAATTTGGAAACCCAGATCTGCTACCCATGATCACTACTGACTGTTTTATTTCGTCCTGAACGATGATAAAATAATATAGTTGAAAAAAATCTAAACGTGCTAAATGTTTAACCTCAGTAGAAGCAATATTTTAATAAAGCAAAACTCTTGCAATTTTTGTGTTTAATTAACAAGTGCATAAACGCGCGTGGAGACATTTCGTGAGTAAATTTCAGAGCGGCAGATGCATGTTCGAAATTAATTTTTAATTCAGTGAAAATGCATATTGAAGAGAACGAAATTGAAATTGCTTTTAAAATATTTGCAGTTACTTAACTGATACATTAACAAAATGAATCCTATGCATCATTTATTTTCTTGTTTTCTTGAAGAAATAAGACCTCAGTCGAAAGTAACAACCTTCAGAAAAAAGAGAAACAAGTAAATGTAACGAAGAATAAATTTAGGCAAGCGAGATTGAAAATATTCTAAAGGAAATAATCTAATAAATTGTTGACTAAGCTGATAATGGATAAATTATTCATTTTTGAAATTTCGAAATGAAATATAAGTAATGTTTACGGAACTTTTAATTCTGAGTTCTCTTCATAGCGTATGCTTAGCTATCATTTATAGACCAACATACATTTGCGCACAAAGCTAATTAAAACTGAGTTGCATTAAAATACAATAGAAAGAACACTTATTTATATAGGACGCGATAGCATTACATTCTGAATTATTAATCTGCTTACTAAGACTTAATTTCAGTAATATTCTTTGAAGAAATGAAACAACAGTGGAAAGTTTGGTTGTAAATAATAAGTTAATAAAATGATATACTGTATAATCCTTTGTCGAATGGCAAACATTGCATTTAACCTACTTACTGAATACCAACATAAATTTGATAAAATTATACAGACGTACTCAAAGATCACTCTTTATATCAGTAATTACTCTTTCGTTTTATGTTATTTCAGGTTAGGAAACATCTGCAATCGATTATAACATTTCTCATTCATTATTAAACTATTGCTTTCCACTTTTTTCATATTATTTGTATTTATTTTTTATTATTAATATTTGGAAACGGATGGCTTGGTCGGTAACGCGTCAGGTTCGTTTATATCAGCTTGTGTAATGATAAATATAAAAATATAAAGTTTAATATCCTATAGTGGAATGATAAATATAAAAATATAAAGCTAATATCAGTTAATGTAATGACCTTAAGCTTCAAGTATTGTAAAAAAGGAACATTTATTTCTTATCCACGTTTTATGATATAACGTACCAATTGTTTACGTGATAATTCTTCAGATATTGTGGCAAAATTGCATTGATGTTAAGAGATGATTATTCATTATTATGACTGATTGAAGATATTTATTATAGACTTAATTTGAATAACAATGATGCAAAGCTTCTGAATCAGATTTTCAAGCGTTTCAGTTTTATTTTATCTCTTAAACTTCTGGGACTTTCGCTGGCCAGAGCTGAAGACAAGAAATTGGCAAGGGTCAGGAAATTACTCTTACCATTGAAAAACAAATCACATAACGACATTTAAAGAGTTGCTTCAAGCTAAAGAAATATCGAAGACAAACAAAATTTATTCGTGTGTTTGTTTTCAACGCTTCTTTTTGAAACCAAATGCGCTTTTTGTTTTCTTTCTCCATTATTCTAACACTTCCCGCGGATCATTAAAATTTTTCAGCAGATCAGATTTTGCCTAAGTGTAGCCATTTCTGCATCGTTTTAGTAAACGAATTTATCGATTAGTATAACTACAACAGTATAAAACGCTTTTAAAATCCATAAAGTATAAAGTGGGTAAAGAATTTTGAATTTACAGCATTTAAGAAGAGAGAATGAATTGCAAGCTCGATTGGATTCTTTTACTTATGAGCTCACTTTTCTGCGCAGAATTGGTTAAGTGGTCAAGTCACAAGGATCCCAAAGGCTTAGAGCAAGATGGTAAAAAGGCTAACACTGGTCAGATATTAAGACAGGTGTTGCCTACAACACAGTCTGGAAGTGTGTTCTTTAACCTGCACAGACTACGGCTCTTCTGCACATGAATCCATGACAGTAGTCGTGAATCCTGAATAGAAGAGGAGAGGAAAAGTTCCTTCCCCCTTCCCCCGATGTGTCGCTGGGGGTTGACCCTTTGGAATGGGCGGCTCCGAAATGACGTCATCGCTGCGTGTTTGCTGAAAGCTTGAGAGGCCGTGACTACAGATTTTTTTTCAGCAGTGTTGTTTACTTCCCCCATTTCTTCCCCCCAGTGGTGTCCTAACTTGGTCTTCCACTGTCGATGAAGAGTTCGATTCCTAGGATGGGGCTACGAATTTTATTGGTTAACCCCCTTTTCCCCCTTCACTACCGCTGGAGAGAAGTTCCGCAAACCTCTAAGCTTCTGTTGCAAGATTGCCCTCCACTGCCATCCTAACTTGGGTCGGTGAAGAGTTCGACATCCTAGGATGGAGCTACAAATTTTATTGGTTGACTCTTTAGAAGTGGCGTGTCCGAAATGACGATATCGCTGCATGTTCAGAGGATGCTAGTTTTCCCCATTTCCCCCCAGTGGCCCTAACTTGGATTCCACCATCGGTGAGGGGGCTACGAATTTTATTGGTTGACCCCCTTTACTGGCGCTGGAGAGATGGGATTCCCATGAACGGTACGACCAGGAGCGCAGTGAGATATCCACGTGAATCACCCCAGGTGATTTCTAAACGCGATACCATCAGTGAAAAATGTGGTAACTCATGTCAGTATTGAAAGGTAGGCTAACAGTCCAGTTTCTATCACTCTTATTGTTTCTTTAGTGTCACTCCTATTCTGAGAGGCCCCCCTCATTCAAGAGCGAGGTACTTTGAGAAGCGTTGGGAAACAGCATTGTACTTAGGAAACGTAACAACTTCCTATGACAATGCTCTTGGAGGAAGCGTTTCTCTGAAGAGTCGCTGTGGACTAATTGCTGCGAGGGCAGTTCTGTAGGGAAAGTATTTATTGTCGACGCGTTGCCTGCTACTTAGACAGGTAAGGTGAAGACCAATAATAGGGAGGGTGACAATGCCCTTCGAGGTCCCTGCTACCTGTAGTAAGGGTTGCATTGTTCAAGTCGTAAACGTGACAATAAGCGCAATATAAGCCACGTAACAGGAGGAGGTGTGTCTCTGAATAGCCTCGTCACCCACGTTTAGAAAATGTACTGTTGCCGTTCACCAACACTAAAAGGGGGTGTGACAGAAAGCTTATCCTAAGAGGGATGAAACATTATCCACTGTGATTAAGTTGCTTTGAGGGAGGTCTTGTCATGAAAATAGGTCGAGCGCGTTGACTGTTACTTAGCTAGGAAAGTGGAACAATGCCTTCGAAGTTTCCGTTGCTTATTGGGGAGAATGCGTCCCTTCACCTACCATACACTTGCAAACAAGCGGGTGCAATGAGAAAGACAGTGTGGAAATACAGCAGTTATTTGGAAGGCGGAAAACAGGATTGTAACGAAGCATTAGCAGTAGGCAAGACCCCGAGGCATTGAAAGGAAACTGCCTTCACTTAATGCGGACCAAGTCCGACAGACAAATCAACAAACTTCAAAATTGATTTAAAACTCAGACAAGGAGATTTTGTATAACTCAAGATGAAGAAAGTTTTTATTAAATTTGAAACAAACATATAGAATAAAAGTGGAATATACTTACGCGTTTCACGAAAAATTAATTTGTAATCAGGCTTTTAGAGCGATTAAAATTTTTATGGTTTACATAATGCTTCAAAAGAGATGCAAAAGTCTAGTTAAAACACAACAAGTGGAAATGTTTAACCAATAAAATACAAATGAAGTATTCGGTATATAAAAATGCAGAAAATCAAAAGTCAAAATATCCAGTTTAAAAACAGTCATTGGAAAACATATCCTCCTGGAAGGAACACAAAAATATAAACTCCTTTGAAGATTAAAAGCCGAACACTCAAGTAAAATGGCAATTGTACATTTTCTAAATGTGAGTGACCCGGCTATTCAGAGACACCCCTCCTCCTGTTACGTGGCTTCTATCGCATTTATTGTCACGTTTACGACTTGAACAACGCAACCCTTACTGCAGGTAGCAGGTACCCCGAAGGGCATTGTCACCCTCCCTATTATTAGTCTTCGACTTACCTGTCTAAGTAGCAGGCAACGCGTCGACTATAATTAATTTCCATACAGAACCGCCCTCGAAGCAATTCATCCACAGTGGCTATTCAGAGATATGCTTCCTTCAAGAGCATTGTCGAGGGAGCTGTTACGTTTCCTAAATACAATGCTACTTCCCAACGCTTCTCAAAGTACCTCGCTCTTGAATGAGGGGGGGGGGTCTCTCAGAATAGGAGTGACACTCAAGAAATAATAAGAACGATAGAACCTGGACCGTTAGCCTACCTTTCAATACTGACACGAGTTGCGATATTTTTCACTGATGCTATAGCGTTTAGAGATCACCTGGGGCGATTCGAGTGGACATCTCACTGTGCTCCTGGTCGTACGGTTTCGGTTGAATCCCATTTCTCCAGCGTCAGTAAAGGGGGTCAAACAATAAAATTCGTAGACCCCTCCTACGATGTCAAACTCTTCACGATGGTGGAATTCAAGTTAGGACGCCACTGGGGGGAAATGGGGAAACCTAGCATCCTCTGAACAAGCAGCAATGTCGTCACTTCGGACACGCTCCTTCTAAAGAGTCAACCAATAAAATTCGTAGCTCCATCCTAGAACGTCGACTCTTCACTGACACAAGTTAGGACGGCAATGTAGGGCAACCGTGCAACAGAAGCTTAGAGGTTTGCAGAACTTCTCTCCAGCGGTAGTGAAGGGGAAAAGGGAGTCAACCAATAAAATTCATAGCCCCATCCTAGGATGTCAAACTCTTCACCGACAGTGGAAGACCATGTTAGGACACCACTGGGGGGAAGAAATGGGGAAGTAAACAACACTGCAGAAAAAAATCTGTACTCATGGCCTCTCAAGTTTCCATCAAACACGCAGTGATGACGCCATTTCGGATATGCTCATGCCAAAGAGCAAACCTCCAGCGAACACGCCGGGGGAAGGGGGAAAGGAACTCTCCCCTTCTATTCAGGATTCACGACTACTCACGACTTTATGACTCATCCGATGGAAGGCGAACATTTTAAGCCAACCAGTGACCCTTTCTGACCGAGGAAAGGATGAGGATTTAGCCAGTGTGAAGCTCAACGTTGTCACAGTTGAGAATCGAGCCTGGGAACTGCAGATTATGAGCCTGGCTCTCTAGTGATTCAGCCAACCCACCCTCCCCACACTCTGTCCTAAACTACAATTAATCATTTCCATAAGGAATTCTATTGCAGATTCCATCTAAGAAAACCAAATCATTTGCAAAATACTTCAAGAACTGAGAAACAGAACCCAAGACATAATATTGCGGCAAAAGATTTCGCTATTTACACGATGTTTTAGGTGTTTTTTTTTGAATATACGTGAATGAATAATTATATTATTACATTTATGTTTTCCATTACCTTAGGTTTTTGAAACAGATATGAAATACCATCAGGTGGCCAAATTAACAACTCTTTTCATGGTGGCTTTCAGTGAAGCAAGTAGGGAGATAATGAGAGTACTAATTGAGAGGCAGATGAATGTTAATCCTATGGGATCTGCCTCCCATATCTTTAGAGTGGAGGCGGATCATTTTCACACCTATAAGTCAGAACTCTCAATATTTTAAGACTGAAGTCGGACAGTACCGAAAAGAATACCTCCCTCCAGTGATGCATTAATCTGAAATAATATTATTAAGTTAAATTGGAGGTAATAATTGATATATGACAGATTGTATTGGATGAAGTAAACAACCCACTTGTAATTTCCAGAGATAGCTATCTTGGATGATGTTACCCACCACGCTGTCGACCCCCCTCTGTTTCCGCATCAGACATGGTGTGTTACAACATGTTTTGGAAAAGTTTATCCCTCCTTACACCCTTGACCGCTATTTTCGGACCCATCTCGAAATTTGTTTAAGTCCAGAGACGTCGGATGACGTTACATATTAGAAGTTTTACCTTTTAAATTATTTTTGACACAACAGCATTTTTTTTTCATTTTCTGCAGCACAGCCATTTTTTTTCAGTTTTTGCTGGATATTCCTTCTTCTAGAATAAATACGACTTCCATCAATCAGATAGCGTAGCGGGATTTTCCAGTAGTATAGTCCCACTATAGCTCCCTATGCACAGTGCTATCTCCCTAAGATGTCACCGACCACGCCCCTACTATTACATCACTTCCGATCTCGCCCCTATCAATATTCCTAATTGATCACGCCCCTTTATCAATATTCATAACTGGTCATCTCCACTTAGTAATATTCATAACTAGCCAAGCCCAGTTATTAATACTCCACCACACCCTATATTAATTTAAAGCCCCCCACTTCCGGTAGGTGTGGCCGATGACGTCCCCAGAAATTTTCCTAGAAATTTATGAAAGCACCTTGGTGAAGAAACCTATCCTGGGCCCATACGTCTGGAAAATCCCACTATATGGCGCTCTTAGCAAAAGCCTCAAAGTATAGTTCATATCATGGCTCGGCGCTAAGGGTTTGACTGCCATCTGGTAGTTGAAAATGTAATAAAAAAATAATGAATTCAGTTTTTAATTTGTTTCTAGTAGGTAGAAAGTACTTCAATATTATGTTAATTTCCACTAACTAAGCTGTATTAATTCGTTTTGTATATGGAATGCGTTGATGACAGTATATTAAGTGAATAGTGTTAAAATCCAATTAAAATTCTTTATTTTCTTATAATTTAAGGGCGAAAATAATGTTTTAAGAGTCAACAGGATTTGTGTAGAGATGCATTTAAACAGGAAATATTGCTCATGTTACTTCCAATTGGGTACTTAACTGTTGAATTAGAAAATTATATTAATTAGTAATTAATGTGTAAAATGCTGAAAAATGATTATGAGCCTGACTCTCTACTGATTCAGCCAATTGAAACACAGAACTGATACACATAACATGTGATATCTAAATCTCAGAGATGAGCATATGTTGATAATTTCACTGGTTCTTTTTTTCTTTCTCATATGCAAAGTTAAAAAAACAGGAAATTATCTATATTTCTTGATAATAAACAGTTGAAATTAGTATTTACATGGTGAATTTCGTTAATTTTCATTTCATTGTATTTAATGTAGGAAAGCATATTATTTTTATATCAGTCATTAAAAATCATATTTTTAGGGAATTATCTGTATTTTTTATTAAACAGTTAAAATAAGTAATCAAGTGGTTAAATCGCTTAATTTTCATTCTAATGCATTTAATGAAGGAAAACACTATTTTCACCTCTGTAATTAAAAAAAATCTCAATTTTTAGGCAATTTTATCTTTTTTTTTAATCACTTAAATTATATGGTGAAATCCCTTAATTTTCATTTCAATGCATTTAGAAAAAATCATTATTTTCACCTCTGTAATTGAAAAAAATCTCATTTTTTAGTGAAAATCCAATAATTTTTACCATCTACTTACTCATAGGAAAAGTATATAAAATTCATCTATACACCTCTGTATTATATAATGCAGAGAAATTATCCTTTTCCTTGTAGCTCATCATTGAAAAGGATTAATATCAAGTAAACGGTGAAATCTGCTCTAAAACGCTTGATAATACATTCCTTTAACAACAAATGGTTGATGCAGTAATTTCGATTATTTCTCTGTAAAAAATTTACGTAATGAAAGTCAGGGATATTCTGCCTCTGCAAAGTAAAAATTAATTTAGAATTTCATCCCGAGTTGATAAATTTCTCATAAACAATGCACCCGCTGCATTTATTGAAGTCGTGTGACTTTTGAGAAGTGATTGCTTAAAAAAAAAGTGCCGATTTCGAGGAGGCTCGATCCCGTAGCGTAATGAGATATGAGCAAAGCAAGCAAGTGATTCGAATTACGATAACTTCGAAAGAAAATTATATATTTTCATCACTTCTTAATATTTGAAAACGTCTATACATCGCGAAATTATAAGTAATGTTTGCTAAATCATGAAAATTAAGAGAATTTCCGACCTTTTATTATAATTGTAATCCCAGAAATGCTTGCATTTAATAGACTTCTCTACACACACGACCTCCGAGCGAACTGGTTCCCCCAACGAGTTGCAACTTTTGGTATGACACATTCACACACAGTCCGGGAACGTCACAGGGGGAGCTCGTGGTCACGTGAGGAGTCACGATAACGTGTACGTTGTTTACCTTCCCACTTGCTAAAGATAAAAGAGTCGATTCAGAAAGTCAGTTAACACACATATATTTAATTTTAAAATTTTTATTCGTATCAAAGTATTGAATTCGGAGATACAGTGAATAAAGTTTGGCAATGCATAAATTTCACATAATATTTTGCACGTGCAATGATTTCCATTGGTTTGAAATTTTATATGGATTATTTATACATTTCACAATGATGCTTTTTTTAACATTGATTACAGATATATTTTACAGCATTCTTACAAAATGCAGATTAACAGAGAAAATGTTTTTTCATACAATGGTCTACATAGGCAATTATATGCGATATTTTTACATATACAGCGGTTACATAAAAATTGTACATAGATTCAGATAGAATTATCATTTTTTTATACATTCTAACGTATAGCTCAAACATAATAAAAAATCACAGTGTACATGTTTAACAAAATATTCCTTTTATGTTACATTATTTTTTCATCGTTTTGCAGTGTTCGTACAAAAGGTGTCATAATCATTTTCTAAAATATATCTTTTGTCATCTAATGGTGACAGATCGCGTTTTACACCTTTGACTGTATGAAGATGATGGTTGATACTTTGAATCCTTGTCAAATCTACTCGAGAAGGTAATTTGTTTATTAGGCAATCTCTGTAATCCTTGTGACGAAGGATTCTTTTTACAATGTATTTGGTGACCCTGTCTTCTTCTCCTCTTGTAAACTCAGCATAGGGTATATCTTACTGTTCAACCCAATAAACTCATTTGCAGGCACTCTAGAAAGTTCATCCTTCTTTTTCGTAGTACCTTTTTATTGTTTATGCTATGTAGGAAGTGATCTGTGGGGTAATCATATGTGTCAAAATGGTCAATATCATCTTTCACATCGGAATACATATCCTCGGTTTGAAGCTCGTAGCACAGTGAATCCGTGTCAGTGAATAATAATTTTTTGGACTAATATAGTCATAATGAAAGCTATACATCAATATTTTAATAATATCTAGAATACTGAATCCAGCATAAATAGGTCTGTTGAGTTTAAATTTAGTTTGCTGTGATTGTACACATGCGAGTTCGTTGTCAAAAACACGAAAGGCTCACACAGCAAGCGATGCTACGAGTTTGCAAACTCTCTTTGGACTCTGAGTCAATTCAATATTACCCCGATTTCTTAAGTTTTCCATCGTTTTTCCAAACACAGTTTATTCATCGGTTTGAAGAAGTTCTTCTCGAAATCATTTCTAGCTTTCTTTTGCTGATCTGTATTAAATTCTATATATGGTTTTAGCCAGCAAGATTGTTTTAATTCTAAAAATCGTTGTATTTTCTTCAGCTGCATACCGAAGGCTAAATATTGATTCATATTATGGTAATGAAATACATATTTTTCCTTAGAATACAGATTGGTTGGTTGGTATTTATTCCAAGGTTATGAGCAAGTACTTGGCAATATGGTGAAAAAAATATAAAAAGTAATGAAATACATATTTTTCCTTAGAATACAGATTGGTTGGTTGGTATTTATTCCAAGGTTATGAGCAAGTACTTGGCAATATGGTGATAGCATGCTGTTGTTAATCTGAAGTTTCTCATAGGCTAGTGAATAATCATTATGGTTGTCGTGGAGAGAAACTGGATAATCTAAATCGATTTCCAATATATAGCCTTTATTGGAATCATCAGCAACCGTGGTAAATATAGATTGTGGTTAGAACTGTGGTTAGATCTAGATCTTCTATTTCTTCTCTATCAAGCCATCGAAAATCGCTTTGAGGAAAACATTGTGACATTGCCCATCCGTAGAAATTGTTGGCATCATAGTATTTAATGTATTTAGAGGGTAGCTGAGTATTATAGGTATCTAAATACTTGTTGTTTGCCGTACTGAAACGATTGCATATCACTGAAATTCCTCCTCGTATGCCTTTTTTCAGGAAAAGGTACATTGTAGGTTCTGTTATCACTCTAGTTTAATATTTGTCATTTTCAGACATGCTTGCCAGGCTAGTCCAAGAGCTGTGTAAACATGGTAGGGATCAATTTTGTAGTGTCTGACGCATAGTTGTCTGAAATTCTCAAAAACGTCAGCTAAGAGGAGCACATCGGTCTTCAGGTACAAATCATAATACTGACATAGGTTTGTTACATTGAATGCATTCCATATGAAATAGTGCATGGATGTAGTCTTCTTCCTCTAGCGCTCCTTCTGTGAGTTGATTGTAAATAGCTTCACTTGGAAGTAATAACTTTTCATCCAACTTTTTGCTGCTGTCAATGTAATCGTAGGGATAAACTCCTTTACTAAAAACAAGGTGTAGCCGTTCAGATTCAGCATGCTCCTTTAAAATATGGAATTCTGCTGATAAATTACTACGGACTAGCTTCTCAAGAGATGCACTTAAAATTGATAGGAATCTATGAAATTCAAAGTCTTAAGGGAGAATGCTATATATTTTTCCATGTTATTGGGAATGCACTTAATCTTATTATTTTTGATTCTGCTGATTCCTTGGATAATAAGATGACTGTCATATCCCTTTAGGTTATAAAATATAACTGGAATCATAGTTGCGAACTTAAAATTGAGATTACACGCAGGCGGCTCCTCGGAATTTGCCAGTTAAATTATCGTGATCTGCTCGATCTAGTCCCAGAACATCTTTGCAAATATGACAGTTCGTAGCGTTGCGAAATGATTCCTCTTCCTGATTTTCATGGCGCATTGGTTTGATCTCCGAGAGTAAATTTTTGATATCGTTTTCTTCTTTAAGCAAACATTCCTAAAATTCTTTTACCACATTAGGATCTCTATAAACTACTGGTAGTTTATAACAGCCAGTAGGTCCAAGAAGATATGCAAATCCACAGGAGTCATGATTTGTTGTGATACTTGTATGAGATTTTGAAGGGTCAGGCATACAAGTGTCCACTTTCACTAAGAATGATTCAAAGTCGTCGCAAATCACGTAAGGAACGGGCTGTTGAAACTCGAAATTTGTGCATTTTAGCCATTTCTCCTCTTCAGTTGGAAACTCTACTCTCTGGGGTACATGTTCTTGACAATAGGGAACATGATCCTTCAAGAATGATTGAAACGGTGAAGGCAGTAATCTCAATAGAAACTCGCACCATTATGTTTGGTGAAAGGACTGAGGAGTCTACTCATATTCTTAATAGAACAACAGTGATGCTTTTCATCATCTGATAACAGTAGGAGATTTGCGTACTCTTTAAATCCGAATGGCGTGATGTAGAGTGGGAACACCTCTTTCTCTTATCCAAAAACATTGACAGAGATGTTATTCATTTTTTTTCGAATTTTGATATTTGATTTATTGTTATAGCGAAAGTTAAATTAGATGTGATTAATTTTTCTTCTAAATGCATTCAGTTGTTAAGGCGTTCGGTGTTTCCTATAGCGAGATACAAAGAGGCTAAAACAGACCAGACAAAACATTTTTGGTCAGAATTACATACCGTAACGATAGCACGTTTTAATAGTAATTCTCTTGGAGTAGGGACCTGACTAGACCCTGCAAGAGGGATATATTTTCCAATGTTCCTTTCACCATGGAGTACAGCATCCAGTATCTATCCACTATGTGGTCCTTCAAAATTTTCGTATGAAGTCTTGATCTTCTTGAACGCTGAATCTAGTTCTGTGTGTAGGGACGAGGTAGGATGACTTGTGAAACAGTTACTTCGGAAAAACTGGGTGTAGTATTCGAAAGCAGAAGAGGAAATTTTTCTCTGAAGCGCTCTTGCACAACAAGGTACCATTTAATGCTACCTTTGGAGGCCAATTCTTCTTTCAGAAGAGTTAGGAGTGACTTCAGTGAGGACTCGAGGAAAATGGTGAGATCATCAGATGTTTCTTCAGTCGCAATCAGCTTATGTTTTGACAGGGTCCTTTTCATTTCTTCTGTAAACTGGCAGAGGTTTTCAGGGTCTGTCTGGTTTTTGCTTCTACTGGGGAAACTTTTCATTTTCAGAACGTTTTCTTTTATTATTGTGTGTCTTTCTTTGATGCCGCAAAAGATTGTCTTTTATTCCAAACTCCATAGCACATTCTTTACATTTCTAGGTTTTCCTGGAGGTGTGGCATAACTCATGGCGTTATTTGTCATCTTTCCTTGAGAATGTAGATTCACATTGAAAGCACTTAAACAGGTTATTTCCATCATGATATATCTTATAACGAATGAGATTCGATTGGAGTGTGAAAGTCTACTGACATACATCACATGGAATCATTCCAAAACAGTAACTTGTGAAATAAGTGGAGATGATTTATACTACACGAAGACGTCGAGAACTATAACTATTGACTTCTAGCAGTTGAAAATACATAGACGTAGCAGCAGAGAACTGTCACTATCAACGTCTGACAACAGAATGAGAATTCTGATTGATGGAAGTCGTATTTATACTAGAAGAAGAACTATCCCGCAGAAACAGAAATAAAAAAATGGCTGTGCTGCAGAAAATGAAAAAAAAAAAATGCTATTGGGTCAAAAATAATTTAAAAGGTAAAATTTTTAATATGTAACGTCATCCGACGTCTCTGGACTTAGACAAATTTCGAGATGGGTCCGAAAATAGCGGTCAAGGGTGTGAGGAGGGATAAACTTTTCCAAAACATGTTGTAACACACCACGTCTAATGCGGAAACAGAGGGGGGTCGACAGTGTGGTGGGTAACATCATCCAAGATAGCTATCTCTGGAAATTACAAGTGGGTTGTTTACTTCATCCAATACAATCTGTCATATATCAATTATTACCACCAATTTAACTTAATAATATTATTTCAGATTAATGCATCACTGGAGGGAGATATTCTTTTCAGTACTGTCCGACTTCAGTCTTAAAATATTGAGAGTTCTGACTTATAGGTCTGAAAATGATCCGCCTCCACTCTAAAGATATGGGAGGCGGATCGCATAGGATTAACATTGATCTGCCTCTCAATTAGTATTCTCATTATCTCCCTAGTTGCTTCACTGAAAGCCACCATGAAAAGAGTTGTTAATTTGGCCACCTGATGGTATGTCATATCTGTTTCAAAAACCTAAGGTAATGGAAAGCATAGATGTAACAATATAATTATTCATTCACGTATATTCCAAAAAAAATCACTCCTAATACATCGTATAAATAGCGAAATCTTTTGCCGCAATATTATGTCTTGGGTTCTGTTTCTCAGTTCTTGAAGTACTTTGCAAATGATTTGGTTTTCTTAGATGGAATCTGCAATAGAATTCCTTATGGAAATGATTAATTGTAGTTTAGGACAGAGTGTGGGGAGGGTGGGTTGGCTGAATCACTAGAGAGCCAGGCTCATAATCTACAGTTCCCAGGCTCGATTCCCAACTGTGACAACGTTGAGCTTCATCCTGGCTAAATGCTCATCCTTTCCTCAGTTACAAAGGGTCACTGGTTGGCTTAAAATGTTCGCCTTCCATCGGATGAGTCATAAAGTCGTGGATTCATGTGCAGAAAAGCCGTACTCTGTGCAGGTTAAAGAACACACTTCCATACTGTGTTCTAGGCAACACCTGTCTTAACATCTGACCAGTGTTAGCCTTTTTACCATATTGCTCTAAGCTTTTGGGATCCTTGTTGTGACCATTTAACCAATTCTGTGCAGAAAAGTGGGCTCATAGGTAAAAGAATCCAATCATCTTGCAATTCATTCTGTCTCTTCTTAAATACTGTGAATTCAAAATTCTTTACCCACTTTTAACTTTACGTATTTCAAAAGCGTTTTAAACTGTTGTAGTTATACTAATCGATAAATTCGTTTACTAAAACGATGCAAAAATTGCTACACTTAGGCCAAACCCGGCAAGCAATTGTTTAAATGTCGTTATTTGATTTGTTTTTCAATGGTAAGAGTAATTTCCTGACTCTTGCCAATTTCTTGTCTACAGCTCTGGTCAGCTAAAGTCCCAGAAGTTTAACAGATAGAAAAACTGAAATCCTTGAAAATCTGATTCAGAAGCCTTGCATTATTGCTATTCAAATTGAGCTTTATATCTTTATATTTATCGTTACATTAACTGATATGAAGCTTGCATATGCAGTTACTGCAGCCCGTAATATTCGTTTATTTAACGAATATTACGGGTACGTTAACGAATATTACGGGACAGCATATGCAGTCCCGTAATATTCGTTAAATATTTAAATAATGAATGGAAGCTGAAGCATTTATCTTCAACTTTTGACACTTGTGAAAAAATACTTCAATAGACAAAACACAACTCTTGTAACAATTTTTTCACTAACATAAATTAAATATTTGGAGTTTGTATGACTATTTTTTAAGATTTCATTTCTTTGGAGACAATGTGAAAGTGTCGTCTGCTGTTAAATGGTCTCACTTCATGACTCTTTAAATATTGATCGAAGATTGTTGAAATTTGACACTGTCACATTGCCTCCAAATTAATGAAATCTTAAAAAATCATCGTACAAACTTCAGATATTTATGTTAGTGAACAAATTGTTACAAGAGTTTTGTTTTATCTATTGAAATATTTTTTCACAAATGTCAAAAGTTGAAGATAAATACTTCAGCTTCCATTCATTCTTTAAATATTAAACGAATATTGCGGGAAATATATATATAGGAAGATTTGAGTGACATCTACTATTTATCGCCAATAACGGTTTTTGCGTAAAAGATTTATTTTCAATGTTAGGGAGCTTTGAAAATGGCTTTCCATTCACATAACATGGAAGTGTCCGGACACTTTTTTCAACATACTGTAATGTGCAAGAAAGCATCACACAGAGATAAAACAGCTCACTCTGAAAATTAATTTCAATCATATTTCTTGGAAAAAGAAAAAGATTTGCATTACTATCATGCGTATGAACGATATAGCTTCTTTCAGGACTGGCTCGAGATCGAGGATGAATTGGACAGTTAATGAAATGGCTTGTAGAAAGAAACGTTTTGCTTTTTTTTTCATATTTCACTTTTTAATGTAGTAAAACTCAATTAGAATTTGAATATTTCGATATGGAATTTGAAAATCGTGACTTCGCTGCGGGGGAGGGGGATGAAACAGATTAACTTCGAGTTGACCTTTTTTTTTTAGCAAAATATTAAATACTTTTGAAAAATATGCATTCTCCTCATTCATAAAAATATCAATTCGCAGTTAATCTAAAACAAAATATGGATGTAAACTTCATCATATACCTACGTCTCACGTTTTTCTTTTATCGCAGACTGTCGTTTTAACTTTATTTATCTTGTCTCTTTTGTCATTGGTCTTATATTAACTACGAATCATTGGTAGTCATGCATTTTACTCACTGATATAAATTATGAAGTGTTATTCGATCTCCGTGTAGGTTTAGTTCACCATATTATTTATCTTCTATGTTATGTTATTGGTTTTATATTAACTGTGTATCTCAATCGACGTCATGTATTAGGTAGGGACTTTGAGTTCGATTGCCTCAAGCTCGGCTTTCAGGGTTAATTATTTTAGGGTACAGCTTCACTAAACGTTAGAACACACAGCAGAGTATTCCCTAGCTGAAAGCGGAGATCTTATATGATTAAGCGTAAAGGTCAAGGTGTTAGCTGGTCTGTAATTCAGCTTTCATCCTGTGATATGTTCAATATTGTCACAACATAGGACCAAATTGTGACTTGAGGGAACATAGGGAAATGTTTCCACTGTGTTCTTTCCTGTAAGGAAATGCCTGATTTAATATGCAAACTGAGAGGATTTATGGAGATGTGTTCATCTTGAGACCGTTTCTTCTTATTAACTTTAGCTTTGGAATTATCGATAAGGGTTGAATTCTGAGTAACATATTGTGCAAACTCCGACATTAGTTTACTATATGACTAATTAATGCAGTTTCTTTACTATTGGCTCAGGACCCTGAGAGTTACAAGAGGTGCTTAAGGGGGTTGCTCGAGTTCATTGGAGGAAGGGGTGCTAAATGCGTTTCACGAGGTTGCTAGAAGTGATTTTGTAATTGCTATCGGCTCACGACTGCTCATGGTATGTTTGCATCCGATGCGATGTTCCTTTACAGCGCCCTTTTCAGGCATTTTACAGGTAGCGCTTTGTCACTTCATTGTCGAAGGAATGTCTCATTGTCGAAGAAATACCTCATTGTCGAGGGAATACCTCATTGTCGAAGGAATACCTCATTGTCGAAAGAATACCTCATTGTCGTAGGAATACCTTATTGTCGAAGAGATGCTTTGAGGTCGCTGTACGAGTTTTTGGGGTTGTTAGAAATGATTTGGAGGTTGCTGTAGGCATGGGCGCCTGCAGAAAGTTTTCGAAGGGGGACTGTAAATGCTTCCAACGGCGGATAAAACGCAAATCAATTTTTCAAGATAAAAAATTTATGTCGAGACATTCTTTAATGAGTGCAATTTCAAGTAAGGAATCATGCGTACATCATACTTTAATACAACTAAGGATGCCCGAAAACAAAACCAAAAAGAAACACACAGAATATATTGTTGAAAATGCACGTAAAAAGGTATTTCGTAATAATAAATAAAAATAAATGAAAACTTCTGATAGCAAAGGGAAACGTAAAAATAAAAAACGAGATTTTCGTTTCTTTGGTACAACTGATATTTTTTAACATATAACTTTTCGATCAATTTTTTCAGGAGGCCAACTGCCGCTTCACCCACCCCGTCACCCATGGCTGTAGATGTTTTTGAGTAGTTGCTAGAAGTTCATGAATTTTTTAGAGATTGTTTGAAGGTTGCTGTAAATGCTTGAAATTGTTGCTAGAGGTGTTTTGCGATGTTGCTAGATAGGGTTTGGAGTTGCAGATGTTTTAGGTGGTTGCTTGAGGAGTTGTCAGAGGTGCTTGAGGAGTTGCTATAAGTGCTTTTGTGGAATTGCTGCAGCTACTTTATGCGTTCATTAGTAGCATTTCCAAAATTTCTAGAGGTGTTCCGTATACTTTATACTTTTATTTCTACTGTTTCAAAAATTTCTAGATATTTCAGGAGGGTTGTGAGAGGTAATTCCTATGGGAGGTCGCGAGACTCGCTTTATAGTGTCGCTGGAAATGGTGGAAATGGTCTGAACATACAATCAAAACTAGCTATGTGAAATAATAAACAATAAAAAGGAAAAAGAAAAACTGGAAGAGAAAACTTACCACCACTTCCTCCATAAATTTACTTCGGCATTGTGCGAAAACGCCCCACAAAACCTTAACGGTAGAGCGATTGGCGGGTAACCAGGAAGTTACAAGTTCGAGGGTAAGAGACGGGTCGGGTTTTTTTTTTTGGCGCTTGCCTAGCTCTGAATGGAACACTGAACGTTTCTTAAGAGATAATTTATGAGTTGGAGCATGGTCGAATGATTATATGAGAGTAAATGAAAAAGTAGAGGCAATTTGTGTGTAAAATTAATACCTCATATCAGAACACACTCCCAAGGCCATCATACTTACTACATTGTTTGACAAGTTTCGTCAGCTGTTTGAACTCAGTCTCTTTTGAAGAGTCCAGGTACTTTCAAGATGTAATCATGTCATCTCCGCTGTCCAATTTCATCCTTAGTGAAGAACGTGCTGTGATCAGTTTTTTGTAGTCAAAAGAGGCCAAACCCTTCCACATTCATGAAAGAATTGTCGTTCAGGAACGTGGAGAGACTGTCAAGGGGGCAAGATATTGTGTCATGTTAGAAGAAAAGCTAAAAAGATACTAAAAGGTTTTCTGCTGCAGAATGATAACACACGAACTGATCCGGCCCTCATTCACATTGTTTTATGCTCGGGTGAGGCGGCGGCGAGGCGGGAGTGACCCTTTCAGATCACTCACATTAAAGAATTATTATTGCAAGAATTAATGATAGATAACTATTTAACATCTGTATATTAAGGAACATTGCATAAGTTGCCTTTCCTGACCATATATGGCACCATTGAGTGACTAGGTCAGGTAGATTTAAAAGTCGCAACTAAGTGTATAAATGACAGCTGGTGATAGCTTAGTGGTTAGAGTAGGTTGTAGTGGTATGTAAGTGGGAGGAGTGAGTTAGAATCCAGCTATCGAAATCCATATATCAGCGCAAGAATCGGAGAATCATTTTTTCCCCCCACAATCATTTCTCGAATTATATGTCAACAGGTAATCCGTGAATTTATTATTGATTAATACCTGTCGATATGTCTAATAATGTAGTAACTCAGGAGCTCAATGACTTAATGTAGTAAGTCAGGAGGTTTGTAAGAATGCTGGTGCAATTAGCCCATTGACCTCTCACACACGCGCAACACATCAGAAATTTATTGTGTAAGAAACAATATACTACATATATCGTCAAATAGGTAAATTTAATAATCAAATCAATATACATTGTATATTTTAGAGTGTTTGACTATGTCTGTCGATTAGATAATTCCACCTAAATTTTAAGAGCTGTGGTCACCAAATTTCGTCTACTGCTTCATCTCACCTTATTTTAGCGCATTGTTATGGTTTCGACCCCAAAAGATGAGGTCTGCCCTTAGCGTTAGCCGCGAAACTTCTGTACATTGACAACTCTTTCCATCGGTAGCGTACCACTCCATTCATAACTTTAAACTATCCAGCTCTCCATGCATCATAACATGAGAACTCTCTCGGCAGCGTCCCCAGAAATTTCGGACACTTGTGACGGTTTTAATTCCGACCCATCACAGCTAGGATCCCAATAATTAACCTTATGCAGTAAGTACTAAGTGGGACCACCACATCAAATTCAGGACTGATCAGTCATGTAATTGAGAAATTACGGTCAGCCGAAAACTTCTGCCACCTGTGACGTTACCCTATATATGACTGAGTGTGCTTTTGGATCCGCACACTTTTGTAAAAAACGCAGGAAGTTTGCTACTCTGTGCTATTTGCTGCATATATATATATTGCTACTAGTATATATACACTGGTGGACGAAAGTTAAGTTACAATCTTATGTTATGTAAATGGGAAACTAATGTCGAAGCTCTGTAACTTCTAATTTTTTTTTTTTGAAAATGTGATAGCAGTTAAAGATGTCAATCCAAAATACCAATATCTCGATTTTCAACAATATTCGTTCAGTATTATTATGGAAGTTTGAATTTTTAACAATAACAATGCCAGTCTTAAGAATTTTACAAAACTGACAAACAGTGCAAGATTAATTTGCACAAACTTCTAAAATATACACATATTTTAAATAATTAAATCTTTCGAAATAATAATAATAGACTTAGGTTTGAGATAAATTCTTATGACTGGCATTGCTATTGTTAAATATTGAAACTCCCATTAAATTTTGAACGAATATTGTTGAAAATCGAGATAATAATATATATTTGATTAAGATCATTATTTGCTATCACGATTTTCAAAACAAAAAATAACAATTTAGAAGTTATTGAACTTCAACTTTAGCTTCCCGTTGACATAACAGAGTGGTAACTTAACTTTTTCCCACCAATGTATGTAAGAATAACCTTATTATAAAGATACATTTGACCTCTTGAAAATTTGACCTTTGTATTTCTTGAAGCTCAGGATGCGGGACAGAGGCGCCCGTTTGCTCTACTGTAGTTATATCCCTGATTTAAAGCATAAAACCAAAAAATTAGGATATTATGTGGAATTATGATCAAAATAAGTCATCTACCGATACTACGATCATTCGAAGTCACGCGCATGAGATGTATGTCCTCTTGTTCGTTTGTGTGACAGGCCCGTTGAGATCCCTCACGTTGGTGAGTTCGTTTCTCCTCTACCCACTGACGCCATATTCTCATCACTGTGGCAGCATTGCATCCATCACGAGCACTGATATCTCGGTACGATAATCTGCCTTTTCGTAATCCCACAATTCTCCCTCGATCAAAGTCGGAAACCTGGTCGTATGGATGCCGCGTTCTTCGATGGGACATACTTGATCTTTTAGTGTGCAAGAACTGCAAGTAAGCACAATTCCAGTGCTTTACATCGGCTCTTTATAATCTCCTCTTATACCACTTTCAGGGGGCGTTACTGTCACAACATGATGTGCGTATGTGCTGCGCTTTGAATCATTTACATGTTCTCCCATAGTCTACCCATCTTGCATATTTCGAGACAAATCTGATGAGTTCTTCCTGGTATTTCACTTTTAATGGCCAGCAGTGTATTTGCATAAAATTCTAAAACATCGACATTTTAATAAATGGTTTGAAATAATACTTTTTTAAGTCGTAATTGGTTCTGAGGTAAATTCTTATGATTGACATCTCTGCTGTTCAGTATTCAAACTTCTATGTTTCTTACTGAAGTACTGAAGGGGTATTGTTCAAAACTGAAAATTAGACAGTTCATTAGGCAGTTCATTTGACATCTTATATTTATCTTCACTGATATATTCCCCCAAAAAATTATTTAACCAACGGATCCTCGAATTTGATTCTCCATTGACAAAAGATGAGGATATTTCCCATGAAATAATAAGCTGGAAAAAAAATTGGTTTTTGTCGTGATTGGGATTCGAACCCACGTCTCTCTTGAAACCTGCCAGTTATGCTAACCACTATACCATCATTGGCTAACGTTTTTTTCTTTAGGTCACTTTCCGGATTATTTATTCGATTCGTTCAGTGGCGCCATCTATCTGGGAAGCGGACAATGTGTTGCCAAATATTGATGGAATTTATTATTTGTCACTCACACTCGTGGTCTTAAATCAATAATTCAATAGTAAAGAATCACAGGATGTGTCCTGGAAATATGGGACTCATGAAATAATAAGCTGAAAAAAAAATGGTTTTGCCGTGAGTGGGATTCAAACCCACGTCTCCCGGACAGATGGCGCCACTATACGAATCAAATAAATAAAATCCGGAAAGTTTGTCACATGACCTGAAGAAAAAGTGTTAGCCGATGATGGTGTAGTGGTTAGTATAACTGGCATTCTTCCAGGAGACGTGGGTTCGAATCCCACTCACGATAAAAGAGTAGGTGATTTAATTTCTTTCAGTTCTATTTATCGATAATACTAAAGTTGCAATGGAAGTTGTAATGAAATAGCTATTCCCCAAAGACCGCAAAAGGATTTTTTTAATAGCTCTTTCCTTGAAGCCTTTAGGCAGATGTTGAAATACTACAGTATATTAAAATGTCATATCAGCAAGAATCATTGTAAGCATCGCCAATCTACAGTCACTTTCGATACCTTTTGGAAGACAGTTTCATATATCATGAGGCAGATTTTTTGCATCTTTCGCATCAACGTTCTTTTAAAAAGCCCTCAATCATTCCTTAAGAGTATTAAAGCTTGTTTTATTAAGAGTCTTTACAGGTACTGAAAATTGGTTTGAAAGAGAACAATCATAAAGCGCTCTTAAAATACTCCTGAAGTTCTCGTTAATAGTATCGATTTAAGAGTATCCGTTTTAAGGTTTTCTTTCAAAATATTGGAAACGAATGCGGGGGAAACTAAAATTAGATGGATCGGTCAAATAAAATCATTAAACGTTTTCCTAATGGAAAATTTATCATTACGCTATAGTTCATGATTTAAATTACAGTTAAACAACATATTTTTTTTCGAAGCATTTTCAAATAAATTACAATGAATTATTTCACAACGCGAAAAAGATTGTAAGC
The DNA here is from genome assembly GCA_038380435.1 of Ryuthela nishihirai. Classification (NCBI taxonomy): domain Eukaryota; kingdom Metazoa; phylum Arthropoda; class Arachnida; order Araneae; family Heptathelidae; genus Ryuthela; species Ryuthela nishihirai. The sequence continues at coordinate 37,417,025 of JAWZYU010000018.1, read as the reverse complement.
AATTTTTTCGTAAGTATTCAGCAAAACAAAGATTGAAAATTAAAACAGGAAACGCTCCAAAATTTGATAATACAGGAACAAATTTGTTTTTCTAACAGCAGTTTTCACAATCTGGGGAAGAGAGAGAGAATATAGTAGATGTCGGGATAAGGTTTGGCTTAGACGGTAGCGCGCCAGACTCAGAAATTGCAGTTCCCAGGTTCGAGTTCCACCTGGGCGAGTGTTGAGATTTATTTTCGTTAACTCCCACTCTGCCTCTCGATCCGAAAGGAGACACCGGTGGGATTTGAAGGGCGGCCGTCCGTGGGATGGGCTGACCGTCCGTGTGGATGGGCGGACGTTAAGGCTGACCAAATGTTCGGGAGAGCCATACCCTGTACACGTTAAGGAACCCGCTGAATGTCGTTGAAGGGAGTCTTCCATCTGTCTCCTAACATTTGTCCAGTGGGTCCCCTTCCCCTAACTAACTCTGAACCTTTAGGATCCTTCTAACTTAGCCATTTAGCCCATTATGTGCAAAAGTACTGCTCAGAGGAAAATAACCCCTCCCTATAAACTGAAAATGGCAATAAAATATGTAAATTATTTTGGCTTTTGCAACTAAAAAATAGCACAACGTACAGTTAATGTTTTATCCACCCATCTTCAGAATTCTTCTTCGTCATCTTACTGAACTAATATAAATATAGCAAAATAATTTGAAGCACACTTTTCGTAAGATTTTCATCTGGGAAACAACTAGGGTGGGAACTAGTAACTGGTTAAAGGTATAATTTTCTCTTACTGTATGGAATTTTCGTTTAAAAACAGTATCCTAAAGCAAACATATACTACAATTTCATTTGTTGTAAGTGGAATAACTAATAAAAATGGTTTCATTATTCAAGATTAATGTATATTTGTGAGAAAATTATTAAAATAACCTTCTTTCTCTGAAATGTGTCAATGCACCATTACAGAATAATCGTCCCGAACATTTCGCATGAAATTTTTCTAAGAATGGAACTCTACTTAACACACAACGGTGTTCATATAAAATATCGCTGAAAACACACAGTTTATGCTTTATAAATAAACTGCCCTATCAAACTGTTAGAAAACCTCCATATTGCGTCAACAGAAATCTAACTTCGTAGCTCTATAACTTCTTAAAAATGCATTTAATGGAAAAATATGACTGAAGATAAAATAAAGATCATTAATCGAGTCTATTTAACCTTGATTTTTCAACAATATTTATTCAGTATTTAAAGAATTATGGAAACTGGAATGTTTACAATAAATTATTTTGTTTCACAAAAATCGTTCTTAATTGCTTATTATTGAAATAATCATTACGCAAACTCTTTAAATATATATTCATTTTATTAAATAGTTTGAAACAATACATGTTATTTAAGTTTTAATTTCTGAGGTAAATTCTTATGACGCATTAATATTGTGAAATGTAAATGGCTCCAGGTGACCAAAAATTTCTCGTGGTTACCTTATTTTAAAACACTATTTTAGGCCCTTCCCACGAGCGGAACAACTGGTTACTCCATTGTGTTGAAATAATAGCGAAACTAACTGAAACAACCTTCCGGCAACAAAAATAAATGAATATCGTTGTCGTTTAAACACAAGTTTTGTTGCTTTTTTTTTTTCAGAAAACGTTACGTTTTATGGCTTTTACAAACAGTTATCCAAGGTTTTCACTGATACTAATTCTGCTGAGGTCCTGCCAACCTCTCAGATCTTCTTCTTTGGCATATAAACTGACAGGCTCCTGTCAGACCTCTGTGGCAAGCAGCTGCTTGAGGGGGTATTTATTTTTTATTTATTTAATATCCGTATTACCTCTAAGTAATAGAAATATTTGATGGCCTGATCCTAAAGTTTTCACTGCGAGTTTTTTCTGATCACTTAACCTGTAAAATGGATTTCTCCCCCCCCCCAAAAAAAAAAAAAATAAATAAAAGAAACAAGTTTATTCATTATTCAAATTATAGATGTAAATAAAAGAAATAAATATATATATTAACGGAGGAAATTATAAACTACTATCCACAACATAAAACAGAATGGAACAGCCAACTGTACATTCAACATCGAGTAAGCCAAAATCTCACCCACCCATTGACCTACCGATTTATTCCTGGAAGCTATAGGTTCGAGTCCCAGCTGGGCCAGCGTTGAGATTTGTCTCCGCAAAAATCCCCACCCTATTTTCGGTCATTAGGGGACACCGATGGGCTTGGAAAGGTTGTCTCCATCGGATGGGACATTAAACAGCTGTCTGTATGCGGTAGAGCTATATAAAGAACATACTGGAAACCTTTAACGGGAGTCTACCATGCGTCTTCTAATAGATGATCAGTAGGTCTCGTCCCCCAACCGTCTCTGAGCCCGCGGGGTGCTGGTGACATGGATATTTAGTCCATTTTGTGCAAAACAGTGACGCTCAAAGGTAAAACAATCCAATCCTGGAAGCTACACAAAAAGCATAGTCGAATGAAGAGATGCGATTGGACAACAGGCTAACATAAGGCGTCGTCCCTTATCTTATTCCCTATCCCGCTGCTGAAAGCTGCCACAAGATCAAGCAGAAGAGCTGCGATTAACGTGGACTACGTTACAATTTCCCTGTTGTAAAGGGCTAGTCGCAATTAGCCCTCATTGACCCTCCATTTCCTGCTGAAAATCTCAATCAAAGCAAGATGTGAATCGAAAGTTGCTTAAAAATTTTAGCTCAGACATTAAATTTTCGTTTTCTGTAGAACTTTATGCAGTGTTTTCGTTTTCCCAATTGAAAGGGAAACTTTAGAAATTTCAGGCGTGGCTGAGTCCCGATAGTCCTAAATGACGCTACGCCACTGTGAAATATTCCAGCTTCAATTATTCTTCAATAATTCTAGTTTTAATTATTCTCCAATTATTCTTTAAAATTATTTAAATACCGAGCGAATATTTTTGAAAATCGAAATATAAATGAATTTGATTATGATCTTTATCTTCTGCCACATTTTTTTCATTAAATGCATATTCTAGAAGCTACAGAATTTCGAAGTAAGATTCTCATTAATATGGAAATTTTCTAATATTTGGTAGGGCAGTGAACTATTGATGTGTATCCTACATTGAGTCTAAGACATTTGAGCTCCCACTATATACCTACGTAACTGCAATAATCAGTAAATGTCGTATAAAGCATCGGAAAAGCAATCAAAGTAGACGCAAAAAAAAAAAGGGAAAAGAAAAAAGATACACTTGAAGTCAAAATTGGGGTTATCTCTTTGAGTCTTGCCACAAGTGGGGGGGAGGGGAATCATAAGAAACGCAAGACCATGACTGTGACTATGATGACGTTGAACCAATACTCAGTGAGGGGCGATCCCCGTAGTTCACATCACTCTCAGTGTAGTGCTTAATGGAGCAGAAAAATGCAAGCAACTTGGAGTTTGGTGGGAGATACGTCGACAGGCTGACTGGTCCTGGATCTCGAGGGAGCGGCGTGCACTGATTGCTGCTACGGTATTGATTGGCGGTGACGAAGTTTGGCAGAGGGCGAACGACCCACGGCGGACTGATGTCCCGCCCATTGCCGCAGGGAGGTAGAGAAGGAGGAAGACAGGAGCGGGGAAAATGCTTGAAGTGATGAGTTGGATAGAGAGGATGAAGGGGAGATGAGAGGAAGAGGAAATGGAGAGGAGAAAGAGGAAGAAAGTAGCTGGTGTTGATGTATCATTACTTCAGGGCATACAAGGATAAGGTGGTGAAGGATAAGAGAAGAATTCGCTCAAAGGGCTTATGTTCCGTGTGGATGTTTAACTTTTTGCTTCGAGACGCAATCCAAAAGGTTTTCAGGAGAAATGCGGAAGATCAGTAGAGGAGACGTTTTTCGTATTCCCAGTTGCATTTTAGGATTTTTAAAATGTGACATTTCGAAATTTTTAAGGTGATGTTTTGCTTTCTAATAATACCCTCTCAGAGTCTGTAAAGACTAGATAACTATGTATGCTTGTAAACAATGAGTGAATAGAAGAAATGACTTATTTTTGCGAATTATCTCTTTGCATTTTTTAAAACGAAGTAAACCTTTTTGCGAACATTTATTTTTAGTTTGATTTGGAGTGTAAGCGATCCTTTTGTAAAATCCATTCATGACAGGGTATCAAGTTATCTCGCTACGGCGGCATTTCAGAAATGTGTCTGTGGGTAGCATTTTCTGGAGTTTTTTTTTTTGCGTGGAAATAGATTAAATATAATATCGAATAGTTCTTTGATTAACACAGTTATGTATGCTTTGTTTCGACAGAAAAATCTTAGAAATTCATTTACACAATATCAAAATTCTGGAAATTTGCGTACCCTATAAATATTATTTCAACTAGTTAGGTTGTTTTACTTCGAGCGGCACCTGTTTGCACAAAATGGGCTAAATAGCCAAGCCAAAAGGACACGAGTTGTCAAAGAAGGTTGATGGAAGGGTACTCACCTAACAGCTGTTAGGAGACATATGGTAAGTCTCCCGTCAAGGCTATCAACACTGTATGGCTCCTCCACTGTATGGGCCAGGCTCGTAATCTGTAGTTCCCAGGTTCGAGTCCCAGCTGGGTCAGTGTTGAGATTTATCTCCGCAAAATTCCCCGCCCTGCCCACGGTCAGTAGGGGAAACCGATGGGCTTGGAAAGGCCGCCGTCCGTCGGATGGGACGTTAAGCCGTGGCTCCGTGTACGGGAGAGCCATACCCTGTGCATTAAAGAATACGCTGATGACCTTGACGGGAGGCTACCATCTGTCTCCCAACATCTGTTCCAGTGGGTCCCCTCCCCCAACCTTCTCTGAGCCTTCGGGGTCCATGTGACCTGGCCATTTAGCCCACGGTGTGCAAAAAAGTGCCGCTCAGAGGTAAAACAACCCAACCCAACCCACTGTATGGTTCTCTTGAACACGGTGCTACGGCTTAGCGTCTTATCAGACGGACGGCGGCCTTTCGAAGCTCATCGGTATCCCCTACTGACTGAGGGCAGGGTGGGGGTGGGGAGGTGGAGATAAATCTCAAAGCTAACCCATAGGGGTGAGGAATTATTACTTAGTGATAACGGAAATGGTAGATATAGTAATGTGTTCCTGTTTTCAATGATCATGGCAATGAAATAGCGTATTATTTATTCGCGATTGAATTATGATGATAGTAGTAGTAACGGAGATTCCGAATTTAGTAATGATGAAAGTATTGATAGTGGTGGCAATTCAAAATTTAATAATGATGAAATTATTGAAGGTGGTAGACATTCAAAATTTAGTAATGGAAGTATTGATGGTGGTTGTCATGTCCCTCGAATTTTATATTTATTTATTTATTGTATATTTCTGTTTTATTTTATTGTTGTATTTATTTTTATGTGTTCTTGGAAATGTTTGTGCTGGGATGACTCACGGTTTTTTATTTTTTTTCGGGACTAAAGCTGCTCCGTGACGAATGCCAGCCGTTATTTATGGCCGTAATGACTAGCCTAGGGGCGCTAGTGCAACGAGCTAGGCGGTAGATTTGAAACATTAGTCTGTGCATAGCTGTCAAGCGAAGAGGTCGCTTGGACACGCGTCAAAGGGACGCCGCCTTTCTCTATTCTATCTTTCCTATCTCTCTCTTCTTTCTCTCTTCTATACTCCATTTCTCTCTCTCTTTCTTCTTTATCTCTTCTATATTCCATTTCTCTTACTTGCCTTCTTTCTCTCCTATCTCCTTCTTCTTTTTCTCTTTGGTATTGCATTTCCAACTCAGAAGCTGATTTCGGGCCTGAATCACTCATTTCGACCGGATTCGAACCACATCCGCTAGCACCCTGTTCTACCCCGACATCGCTACCAATACTATCAATTTCCGTAGTTTCCCCACTTTCCCCAGCCTCAATGTGTCTATTTAAGTCATCGCTCCCGACCTGTTCCGTTCCACCCTTAATTTTATCGCGACTCCTAAGTATCATTGGCAACTCAAACTAGTCTAAAAATAGAAACAACAGAAAAACCACAGACCTTTACTTCCCGTGAAGATCGGCTCTGCTCACTGCCTGCTTGGAGTCTCCTTCCACAACTAGAATTCTCAGCAAAGACCTCGACGACGTAACACTTGGGGAACTGCACTCACGGACCATGGCACACGGAACCTCAGTGAAGGCCTCGATGATGTAGCAGTTGCGGAAATTGCACTCTGTAGAACCACTGCACTGGATGCGGCTTAGCCCACTCAGCTGCTTGTAGCTTCCTCACTTTCTGGAATCACTGCCACAGAAGCACACATTTTTCAAGAAATTTTTCTTCTTTCCAGGAAAATTCTCTTCCTCTTTTTCTTTTATATTAATGGACCTCTTCTTCGGCATACAAGTGACAATTCTTAACGACCCAAAAAGGTAAGGTTCTGTCGTACAATGACAGACGTGATGACCTGGGTTCGGATCTTGTCCGACTGGGCCAAATGTGATGTCCTCCCTTCTCAGATCTATGGAGACTGAGCCAAACGTCGTGGCCGCCGGAGAACAATGCGATTGCTGCTTAATAATTACTTCACCTCACTTCGGTGAAATTACAGGTTCTGTGGTTTTTAGGTATGTGCCACTGCACGCCTTTGAAGGAACCGGTGTCGAATGACGAATAACAACAGCCCATTAATTATTGCACGAGAGTTAGATAGGGACGACATAGTTTTATTTACGATAAATACAGCTACGTGCTGGGAATGATCTCCACTCTGTGTGCCTTTGCTGCTCTACTGCTGCAAACAATAATATACTGAGGTGGAGAATCGCACACTCTGCGAATCCTCACTTTACAGACCACAAAACTCGGAGAAAGGATAACCAATCTTTGCCTACACTGTGATTCCTCTGAATCCACAAAAATACTCTCAGATTCACCGCTCAACCCCGTGAGCCTTTGCTGCTTTGCTGCTGCAAATATTAATGAGGTAGAGAATCGCATGCTCTGCAAGTTCTCACTTTACAGACCTCAAACTTGGCGAAAGGATAACCAACCTTTGCCTACACTGTGGTTCCTTCTGAATCCTGAAAAATAAAACAGATTCACATCAGAATCTAGATTCCATCCTGGAATCACACCCTCGCTTCAAGGGTTACTATGAGAAAGACGGTGTCCCTTTGACGTATGTCCAACCGACCTCTTTGCTTGACAGCTACGCACAGACTAATGTTTCAAATCTACCGCCTAGCCTCGTTGCTGCATTAGCGCCCCTAGCCTAGTCATTACGGCCATAAACGACTGCTGGCATTCGTCACCGAGCAGCTTTAGACCCGAAAAACAACAACAATGAGTCATCCCAGCACAAATATTTCCAAGAACACATAAAAATATATACAACAATAAAATACAACAGAAACAAACAATAAATGAATAAATAAATATAAAATTCGAGGGACATGACAGTGGTGGTGATTTCAAATTTAGTAATGACAGTATTGATGGTGATGGTGATTTAAAGTTCAGAAGCTTATGGTAGTAATTCGGAATTTATTGATGGTAACGACGATGTGGTACTGGTGACTCTCAACTCAGTGATGAAGTTGATAACGATGGAAATGCTTCTACTTCAGAAATAATAATAGTAATGCTCTATTAGTATAAATTCGAAATTCGGTTGTAGTGGTGGCGATGTAATAGTAGTTTGTTTAATTTAAAGTTAATTCAAAGTTTGTTATAACGCTAGCGGTGATAAATGTAGAAATTCGCAATTTAGTAATGGTGATAGTGATTTGGTGATTTTAAGGTAAGCGATGTTGGCATCATTGAGTTTCAAATACCAGTTGAATTTCTTTCTCCATCTATCAAATATATAAAGTGCGTCGGAATTTATAAAAATACTCATGATGAACCAAGTGAATTTAATCGGAATTTCCCATAGTCCGTTTCAGTTTCTTTCCTTTTCTTTCCGAAATCATTATCAATAAATCGTGCTATATAATACTCTTTCCTTCCCGTTCCAGTTACTGACCTCTAAAAAATTCTTTCAAAATGCATTGCGTGGTAAAAGAAAACAACAACAACAACAACAACAGAAATCGATCTTCAGGGTCGTTTAAGATCCCAATGATCCTGCGGAACAGTTAGAATTCGATGTGATAGATTCGATGAATATTTGCTTAGGTGTCTTGTGGGATGTGAAGGCATTCCTGTTGCAACACAGCACATTTTCTTCAGGGTCGAGGGTACGGAGTACTTGTCCGTATGCCGCATTCCACTATATTCCACAAATTTTCAATGGTAATAAGATCAGGCCACGGACGACAGGCAAATATACTTGATGACCAGACCCATTACCCTGCACTACCAGTATAGGGATAATGTCATGTTGACCACTATCAAATGGTCGGAGACATACAGTACCATATAGGTAAAGCACAGCCCACGACAATCTAGGGTGAATAGTACTATAGAAGTAAAGCTCAACCCACGGCATAACCCGCTGCAAAACCTGGGGTTTAACCTATGTCCCGGGGCGACACAACAAAACAAGGATATAAAGATACAAGTTGCCCTCAAGCGAGAGATTGGCCCTCAAGTCCCCTCATCCGGACAAGGTGGTTCCCTATCGAGGGGGCCAAGGTCGACAAATGAATTTTTCAACATATTCCTGAAATCACTCACAACTAGATTTCGCTATTATGGACATTGCATTATAATCATGAAAGTATTCGCCTTCATAGAAGAAATTAAACATAGCAAGATATGCGATCATATACGTTATATAAATACAGAGTGTCTAACAATTAAAATTGAGGTTTTTTAATTATTAGCCGCCCGTAAAAACAGTTTTACGGGCGGCTATCAGACAAGACGGTGCACCTCCACATTTCTGAAGAGAATTGGGTTGTTTGTCCTCTGAGCAGCACTTTTTTTTTGCACACCATGTGCTAAATGGTCAGGTCACAAGGACCCTGAAGGATCGAAGAAGGTTGTGGTTGTGAAGGTTGTGAAGGCTTGAAGAAGATGGGTAGCCTCCAGTCAAGGCCATCCAGTATGTTCTTTAAGTGCACAGGGTATGGCTCTCCGGCATACGGGCCACGGTTTTACGTCCCACCCGGCGGAGGCGGTATTTAAAAGTCCATTGGTGTCTCCTACTAACCAAGGGCAGGGCGGGAAATTTTGCGGAGATAATTCTCAACGCTGTCCCAGCTGTGACTCGAACCTGGGAACTACAGATTACGAGTCTGGCGCGCAACCTACTGAGCCACCCCCGCCCTTCTCAAGAGATGTTAAGGAAGTTCTTAATGTAACATTTCCTGAAAGACTGGTATAATAATAATAATGTATAACAGTGTGGAATTTGTGCACAAGAATCATCATTAATTTTTTTGCAACATGTTCTGGAATTACCTCGATTTTTCCTCTCATTTAACTCAGAGACAAATATAACTATGGCAAACAACAATGAGACATACTAACTGCGTATATTCTTATGTAGTTCATGATATATATACGGAAGCATACTACTAAAAATACTATAAATTTTATATTTTAACACAATGTTTTGGAAAAATCTCCCTCTACCAGATGGGACGTAAATCCATGCCACTCTGTGTGGGAGATTCATAATCTGTGCAAGTTAAAGAACAGGGTTATCGCCTTGGCAGGAGGCATCCATCTGCTTCCTACCACTGTTCAGTGGTCTGTCTGACTGAACTGGTGGTCTGTCCATCTGGGATGTCTCAGTGGGTCTGTCCATGTGCTTCCTACCCTGTGTTGTAATTCGTAATATGTGCAAGTTAAAGAAGAGGATGACCGCCTTGATAGGAGGCATCCATCTGCTTCTTACCACTGCTCAGTGGATCTTTCCCACTAACCAACTCTAAATCTTGGGGTTCTTGTGACTTGGTCATTTAGCCCACTTTGTGCAGAAAAGTGCTGCTCATAAGTAAAGGAACACAATATAAATAGAAAAGTTTTTTTCATAATTTTCTGATTTAAAAAAAAAACGAACTTTTTTCTCTTTGACATCTGTCAATCAGTCAGTAGAAATTCCACTTCGTAATTTGCAGTTTGAATTAATTCGTAATATGCACAAGTTACAGTAAAACAGTGTCTTGTATCTCTGTCCTTCGAGAGTACTCCGCATAGTGATGTAAGTCAAGAATTTCGCTATAATAATGTCCTCCATGTTTCGGTTCCTAGTTTTGTTAGTTACTTGATGAATTGATATGTGACATGATTTGTAGTAGCGACGCGAAGTTTGACCGCGAAGCCGCGAAGTTTGACCGCGAAGTTAAATCAGATCAGGACCGGATGATGGAACCGGAAGAAAATGTATATAGTGCTAGGCAATGCTTGTAAATAACTACCTATGTCTTTTGTTTAAACTATTACCTGCCATTGCCATTTTATATTTCTCGTGATGAGTGAGGTTGGACTTTTGGCTATAGCCAGATGTTTGGCAGAAGATTAATTACTTCATATGAGATTTTAACTTGATTTGGTAGACGGGAAACTTACCTTAAACTACGTACGAGATGATTATGACTTTTCAATAATTTTGTCATATGTGATATTATATTTTAACTATTTAAAAAAAGGGTAACAACGCAAAGTTTAAATCAGATCAGGACCAGTTAATAAAAAACCAAGGTTTGCGACTGGGTTAAGAAATAAAAATAATCGCGTCCTCCAACCTCTCCCCACCCCCGTATAACACTGGTCATTTAGACTATTGTGTGCAAAAAGTGCCGCTCAGAGGTAAAACGATCCAATCCAAACTGTAGACATTAAATGTTTTTATAGATGAACTAAGAAATTTTTATTATTGTACAGGCCCTGATGAAATATTAGAATTTGATTTTTTCGAATCACCCAACTTGACAACAACAATTTATCCCTTATCCTCAGGAGATGGAAAACTTCGAATTTTTTTAAGAAATAAATGAGAAATTCGTTTTTGTGCTGCTAAGTTATAAGTTCAAAGGTATTAATAAAGTAGTACCGCTTGCCTTTCGCCCCCAATCATTAATTAATTCCAATTACCACTGTTAGAGGGTGCAGAATTCGAAAAAAGAAATGTTTGATTCTCTTGAACAAATAATTTTTATCAATTTGACGGAAAAGTCAGAAAGGAAACTGGTTGAAATATAAAATTGTTATTTAATAGTTTCAAGCAACAGTGGTCCCCACAGATAGAGAGATGACATTGAGAAAACCGTTATTTCGGGATCAGTGCCACTTAAAATATGTCCTATTCGAACCAGAGATCTTTTTTTTACTCGTCTACCATCCTTTCTTCGACGAGAAATTGAAAAAGAATTCGAAACGTTCTTCATAACTAATATAAATTCAGAATAATTTATCTTCTTCCATTTCAGGTTGACATAGTTTTTCTTGGAGGTACGTTCAATTTTGTGCTTGGAATAAAATAGTGAACATAATGTACCAAAATAAATATGCAACTATAAATGGAGAATTTCTTATTTATGTTTAATCAATCGAAGGAAATGCCACTTTTCTTGGAGCAGAAAACTAGTTCTCGATTTAAAAATGGGTAAGATTTGTCGTATACGTAGTTGAGACTTAATGCTAGAGTGCATAAAAGTTTTGTCAGAGGAAGCGATTTGTTGCTATGGCAACGGCTCAGCATCAGTCGTTTCTTATATATAAGATTGCTTTTGCTTAAAAATATTTCAGTTGCATAAAGCTTTTTGATGATGTGTCCCTTTCATGTAAATCTTCAGCACATGCTTTAGCCTCGCGGACATCTTATAACAGTTGCATTCAAATACACTGAAAAGCAAAGTTTTTGGTTCTTGTGCAGAAATAGATGGACAATGTGTATTTTCTTATGCCGAATCAACTTTTTTTATTTTTTTTTTTCTATCACGTATTGATTTTTGAGAAATTTCAGTTTCAGTTTTATTTAAAAACTTGAAAATTGCAGCATCATCAGTTGGCAGCATCATGTGACATATTATGCTATTTTATTTACTTAAAATTGTAATTTTATCTTTATACGTGTTCTCTCACACATGTGTTTCTATTATATTTGCCGCATTTTGAATATTTTCAATGCTGTACATTATGAAATATTACTTTTTTACATCGTTTTTGTTTCGTCTTAGTTCAAAAGCGACAATTAAATAATGAAATTAAGTAATAAGTTGGCAAACTGTAAATTTGTCCAGTAAATGTGTAAATGACGCAGACAATTTTACAAATTTAACATTTGCGAGCTTATTAGTTGTATTTTCAATATGGTATACGTGATCAAAATATACAGCAGTCGCCTAACGTATTTTTTTTATGTGTGAATTTTTTTTGCAGCGGATTAATGTATCTCGTTCGTTTTGTCCTTGGCAATACTTATGAGTCGGAGCGAATAACAAGATTACTTAAACGAATGTTATTTCTGAAAAAAAAAAAAACAATATATCAGACTTTTCTGCAAAAACAACAAAAATTATTTTTTTTTAGAATCCATTCAGCAATAAAACCTGTTTACACATGGTCCCAGTCTTAGCGTTTCAGTACCACCTGAAGCGTTTACTGCAGAGAAGAAAGAAGAAGGAGTTGATGTGGAAAATTTTGTACATCCTGGTGATAATCAAGATTTTAATTCTTCCAATTTAACTGAACCATACATGAATTCAGAAGCTGAACTAAATGATCTAGTTTGAGATCTAAGTCTATCAAAAAAGGAAATGTGCGCCGTGGTTCAGGCAACGATCGAAATTTTAAAAGAACTCGCCCACCCAAAATGACTCACAACTGCTCTGTATGAAGCATGGGAATAACTGCTCCGTGCTCTTCAGAACAGCCTTATTCACAGCATGGAGATTCGCTGTCACAGTTGCCAGAGAGTTGTATTGTTTTACACATGAGCGGTACTTTTTTGCACGCAATGGGCTAAATACGCAAGTTAAAAGGACCCCGAGGGCTCATAGAAGGTCGTGGGGAGGGGACCCACTGAACAGCTGTTAAGATACAGATAGTAGATTCCCGTGAAGGACATCCAATGTGTTCTTTACCGTGTACATAATATGGCTCTCCTGCACAGAATGCCACAGCTTTACATCCCATCCAACGGACGGTGAACTTTCCAAGCTCATTGGTGTCCCTCTCCTGACTAAGAGCAGGGCGGGGAGTTTTTCGGAGATAAATCTCAATGCAGGTTCATGTGGGACTCGAACTTGGGAACCAGTCACCCCTGCCAGAAATCACTAACAAAAAACTAGTGCAGTGAAAGCACATATTATGAATCTTAAGAGTGAGACCCGGGTATTGCCAGGGAGCGTTCAACTACTTATTTAATAAAATATGCATATTCTTTCAAAATGACCTTGCATTCATACTTTGACCATTTATCTCACGTATAGTAAACAATACCTCTCTAAAATATAACAACCCAACACAATAACAACAATACAATAAAAACAACAATACAATAACAACAGCACAATAAAATATAACAACCAACTGAATCTTAATTCTTAGAATTGCTTGAACCATGAGCACTGAACTTTTCCCCGGAATTAGGCATGGATGTGTGTGTCGTTTTTCTGCTGAGGTCTTGCCATCCTCTCAGATCTCCTACTGCGGCATATAAACTGACAGGCTCCTGTCAGACCTCTGTGGCAAGCAGCTGCTTGAGGGGGTATTTATTTTTTTATTTTATTTTATTATCATTATTATTATTCAATATTCTTTTTAGATTCTAGCAAAAGCAAGTGAACACGAAGTCCATCACTGATTTTTCTCTGGTTTTGTGCTATGACATTTGTATTATCGAACATCACACTCTTTCTATTCTTACCTCTCCTGCAATATCAGCGTTTCTCCCCCGTTAGTTTTCGCACGTATCAGGTCAATACAGTCACTGTTATCTGAGCTAAGATGCTAGAGAGCAGAAAATTCTGCGTAGCGTTTAATCCAATAGAAGCCATAAAAGAGAGGCAATAACGTGTAAGGCTATGTCCCTAAGGATGAGGCGTAGTTACAGAGACATTGTCACGTTAGACTGTTGGCACAGCGTCGACGCCCAGGTTAATAGCAGCTACCCAGCTATTGATGTAAGCTCTGACTTGCCCATAGTCAATCTAGACGTATTGCAGGTCTTCCACCGTCCACTTTCCTTTGTCAATAGAGTGGCTGATGGTGCATTGTGATGGTGGACAACGCACCGTTTTATTAGTCATGCCTCTTTACGGTTTCCACTAACTATGTCTGCTTCAAAATAAGACGAATCTTTCTTCTTTACATTAGTTTTCTGAAAACACTATTCATTACAGGTTATATGGCTTGGTATGTAAGCATTATCTAAGCGAATTGTATAAGACCTCGTTAATGTAAGAGAGCAAAATACCAATAGTGTGCTTGGAAAAGGTGGAACTGTTGCTAACCAGAAAATGTTGGTTGAAGTTGAAAACAATAAGATGAATCGGGAATTAGGAAATCAAAACGATATTTTCGTTAACATTTGAGTTTCTGAAAATAGTTCAAGAGACATAAGTTGTTTTAAAAAAAATATAGAAAGATATTTGTAAAAGAGAAATATATATGTATGTATATATATATATGTATATGCGTGTATACAGTATAGAGTATATTGTTAGTCGAATATAGTTTAATTCCTTTACTCTTATTTGAAACTGAAATCTGCCGAATATAATTTTACATTTTTGCTTCATGTATTTTTATTCTTTAATCATGATGTTTTATTTGGTTTTCAGAAGCAAAGAGCTAATACAGTGGTTGACAAAATTAATGTAATGCATCATTTTTCATCAATGATTTAAATTTAACAATATCCCCGAAAGAAAAAAATAGGCTATTATAGGCGACATTACATACAGATTTTGAATATCCAATTGAAACTGATCTATGATACCAGAATTTTTTTCAACATGAAAATTATTAATGCCTATGAAAACACAGGTTGCTAGCAGATCACTCCATTTGAAAATTGTTGCTTGCAAGAAGGGTTAGTCTCATTATTTCTACTGAAGATGACAAACCATCAGTGTTTAGATGATTCATTGCCATAGCTGACTGTTGGAAGACTTGAAGCAAGACAGTCTCAGGCAGAGGAAGCAAGATGGTTCAATATGTCGAGAAATATGGTATTGACACTTTGGAAACAGTTCCAGGAGACAAGAACCATTACCAGAAGAGCAGGCGAAGGTCGCCAGAGAATTTTTTCAACCAAATTGACCGTTATCTGGCTCTAATGGTAGGACCGAACATTAAGATGACTTCGCATCAACTGTCTCTAGAGGATCTGCAGCCACAGGTAAAAGGCCTTCCAGCAGAACATATATTTGTGTCACGAAGGCTAACGCTATTGGACTCTATGCCACGAAATGATGTGAATGATGACACGAATGAACGAGTGAAATGTAGAGGAAAACACAAAAGAGACCATCAAAAATCTTTGACTAAACTAGTGTCGTTAATATATCACTTGGGGCCCTGAACAATGGGCTGATATTCTGTTTTCTGACGAGTCTAGATTAATGTGCACAAGTTGAGGCTTACCCACGCACGAGGACTCTACTTAGCAATGCATCCGACTTAGAGCGGCTTTTCCAAACTCATAAGAGAATGTTAAAGAGAAACTCTCAATAAAAGTGCTGAGGGGACTCGAACCTGGCAAATTAGGATCCTGAGCCTTATTCTTGAGCTGTGTCTTGAGTTGTCTTAAAAACTAAAGTAAGACAACTCAAGACATACTCTTGTAAGACAACTCAAGACACTGTTGAACAGTGTCTTGAGTCAGTTGTCTTACTGTTGAGCAGTGCCTTGAGTTGTCATACTGTTGTGCAATAAGTAAAATAGAGGGATGCTTAAACCCTTTCAGATTTCTATTTAAATGTTTATGACCAAAGGAACAAGAATATACAGAAAACACTGTATTTTCAACATCATGTCACTGAAATTCAGCAGGTACATTATAATGTAAAAACCTTCCCAAAAGTTTCGAAATTATGAAATCTGAGAATGCAATGAAAATGAACACAAAATAAAAGAAACATAATCTATATGCACTTTGTCGTAATAAACGCATCGAATGAATAACACCTGTGAAATGTTCCGAAACCAGTTCTTATGGTTTCCTGTGTAGTGTTCTTATGGTTCCCATGTAGCGAAAACAATTCCTGTTGCCTATCAGGCACAGTTATGTTTGTTGCTACCGTATGTAGTTTATATTATTTCTATGCACAACCCCAAATACTAAACCATTATTGCGTTACTAAAGATTGGGCTACACTTGCAAGACTACAGGCTCTGCTTCCAGCATTTAAAAAAAATCTAAAAGTTTTGTACATTGAATAGGGTGTCGTGTATGGATATATTGGAAACTACATGCCATAACAGTGAAAACACTAGTGCCTGATATGCAACAAGAACTGCTTTGCTACGTTTCACAGGTGTTAATCATTTAATGTTTGAAAATTGTAATGGTCTCAGCATCAGCAGGTCCCGAATTTCAATGCTGCAGACTGTTATACATTTTTTTTCACTTAAATAACGTTTGACTGTTGAAAATATTCCCTGCAGAACAACATAACTGAGACAGAATTATTCATGCAATAGTACTTCTTTAACCTTCGTGTTCCAGATTAAGAAAGAATCCCGAATAGCGCAAAAGCATTTTCCTTTTTTTTCCCCTTTCTCAATAAACCTATCAGCTCTTTCTTTTTCCTTCTCTTCTGTAATCAAGAAAATGTTGCATATCTAAACTTAAGGCAAAGGCCAAAATAAATGTAGATTTCCTTAGGGCTGAGAGAAGAAAAAGAAGCAAGAGCAGAACATGAACAGAGTGCATCCACGTAAGCTGAATTTTTTCTCCATCATATTAATGGTTTGATGAAAGAAACAAGAAAAGCTACAAGGCACAAATCGCTCTTTTGCTATGGAAACCTCGAGTTCTACTTAAGAGAACAATGAATGCTCATGAAGTCGATACTTGCTGCATCAAAAGAGGCGTGGTCTTCCCCAGCTGAATGTTTGCCTGTTAGCATCAGTAAATAACAGATGCAAGTGCAGAAAGCATTTCGCATCTTTTCCGGCTACGAATGAATGCCAGCCCCAACAGCCAGACACACCAACACTCGATCAATACAAAAGCGACGATGGCATATTGATTCCAGTTCGAGTGTTTCAAACAACTTCCCAATAAGTAATTTGTTTTACTTGAGGAAGAACAAACTGAGTCGAAATCTTTTTGCGATCCCATTAAATATTCCTTTACAATATGTAAATTTTTGTCTAGAAATACATATGATAAGCACCTACTGGACAAGCAAGTTTAAAAGGCTGGAACTCTGAAATTGTTTTGTTTGAAATTAATGTTTTGATTCCTGTCTGTTGCATTATTCAACAGTTCCAAATACACCTATCCCTCGATTTACACTGAAGATAGGTTCCGCACAAAACCGTGTAAATCGCAATCCGTATAATCGAAATCAAAACCGTGTAAATAGAAACTGAATTACGAACATTTTAGTGTTTTTTTCGTTTTACACGGTTTTGATTTCGATTACACGGATTTCGATTTACACGGTTTTGCGCGGAACCTATCTTCAGTGTAAATCGAGGGATAGGTGTATTTGAAAATATGTTTTATCAGAAGAAAGATTTTGGTTGAATCTTCTATCTTTATCAGAAGCAAGATTTTACACTATGTTTTTTGCCTCTTGGCAACATACTATTACCATAAGTAGCTTGCTTTGGCAACATGTTAATGAGCCATAAGTGATTTCTCTTAGTAAGATATTAATGAACCATAAGTGGCTTCTCTTAGTAAGATAATAATGAACATAAGTGACTTCTCTTAGTAATATATTAATGAACCATAAGTGACTTCTCTTAGTAATATATTAATGAACCATAAGTGGCTTCTCTTAGTAAGATATCAATGAACCATAAGTGGCATATCTTAGTAAGATATGTGAATAATAAGACTAACATAGGATTATTATTTATGATAGCTGTAAATTGCATATTTCAGGATTAATACACAAATGTTTATTCCTTCTCTTACATTTCTCCCAGACATGTGTTTGTCTCTCAATAACCAATATCATTAAAGTTGCCGTCAAAAATGAACAAACGCAATAATTCACTATAATATGTTAACAGAAAAATCTAAAAGTTACCATTTTTTTCTGGTTAATATAACTGTAATATCTATATTATTAGAAAATGCTTTAAGTGTATATAGAAAGAAGACTGTGAAGGCCATAGATGTACATAAGAGTTTTGAGGTAACGATTCTACCATATTCCTACTATTTACTTTACAGTGCCAAACAGTAGTTTACAGTTAGTTTACAGTTACAAAGTCAGGGGACCAGCGTAAATATTTGGTGTTAACATTACTTTGTCGTTATTACTTACGCTATTCATAGCCTACGACCTATTTTGTGAATGAAGATCAAAATAAACATCGAATGGAACCTTCCTTTATTGATTAGAGATCTGGAGTCTGAACTCATTCACTTTCGTTATGAATGCTATTACCGATCAAGGATTGACAAGGTCGAAAATTTGAATGCAGCATAATAACTACTACCATCATAATCATCAGAGAAAATTATTAACCTGATCCCCAGGTATCTAGTCTGAAAAATACTAGTGTATTTACAGCTGTTGGCTGTTGTTAAATAACAAATTAACAAGAAATTTGAAGCTGTTCAAAATTTATAAAACAATGGTTGAGATTACATCTGTCGATCCAGTGTAAATTTCGTATTGTCCGAGGAAGACGCACCGCAGAACACTTTCGCATTAAAGGATATTTTCATGTCACCCGTTACGCGTTGAAATAATATTTATGCATGTAAAATTACTGTCGCAGAACGGACCAAACTTCAGTTTGGAGTTAACCAATATTTCGCCTTATTGGTTTTTGTATTAAATATTTACAAATATATTTATAAGAAAATTATATTTGAGTTACGTTGCCATTTTTCAGAAGCAACCCCATGTAAATAGATAACCGACTGTTTAAGAAACTTTGTAATGGTAGTAATACATAGTATTATAAGTTTCAAGCAATATGTCTGTTTGTATGTAGGTTCTAAATTTAAATTCTAGCTATACACGCCGACTGCGGGTGGAAAAAAGTGGCGCTCACCCCTTAAATATCAACTCGGACATGTAGGGAATTATAGGGAGAGGGGAGTCATCTCAAAAGGAATGCAAATAAATAAAGAACTACGTTTCATTTAATTTTTAAAAAACAGCCCCCCCCCCCCTTCCAACGAAAAGAACGATAAAGATTTAAAAAAACATACATTCATACTTACATACACACATACACTGTTTTCCAAAATTTGAGTAATAAACCTTATGTTACGAAATGGAAATCTAACGTCAAAGCTCTATAACTTCCAAATATACTTTTTTTTTTCGCAAAATGTGATTGCAGATAAAGATCTCGATGAAATATATCAATATGCCGATTCACTAGTTATGGAAGTTTGAATATTTAACAATAACAATGTCAGTCACAAAAAACTGACTTCAGAAGTTGACTGAAACTTAGTAATAATATATTGTATCAAAGAGTTTAATAAAAATAAATGTATCGTATTGGCGTTGTTAAATTTAAAACTTTCATCTCATTAAATGCTGAACGAATATTGTTGAAAATAGAGATATTTATATATTTGATTGAGATCTTTATCTACTATGATATTTTTCGAAACAAAAAAAAAAACTATTTTAGAAGTTCTAGAGCTTCGTCTTTAGTTTTCCATTGACATAGGGTTGTTCCTTAATTTATGGAAACCAATGTACATATATACACTGCTGAGATCTAAGCAAACTGTGCAATTTAGTTCTCTAAACACGTCTGTCTTGAGCTACAGCAGCTGCATGTGTCCACTGCAGGACAATCTGACAAGGTTCGTGTTGTCATTGTCAACACGGACGTTGTCAGATTGAACAAGGAAGCTACCTCAGCACATAAAAGACAAAAATGAACATCTTGTAAGTATAAATGATCCTTACCCATGTTTTCTTATTCAGCGTTTCAATATTATTTCATTTGTTGCTTTATATCCAGTGGTCTATAACTATAATGTTTCTAATTTTTTTCACTATAATCATGTAATTAATTAATTAATGAGTTTTAAGTTACAATTTAATAAAATAGTCACATTTATTTTCATTTTCCAGATATGCCTAATTCATTGAAATTTGAAATGCACCAATCTGTAATTTAAAAAAAAAATGTATGTGCTGCAGATTTTTCACAACCATATTTGAATTCGCACTCCAAAATCAGTTACAATCATTCTATTTGACCAATGTTACAAAACAAGTTTCAAATTTTTGTCTAGTGTAATCAAGCTATAGAGAAAAGAAGACAAAATGCACCCTTGTCGATCTCCAGTAGTAATGCTAAACCAATTGCTACAAGCCTTAACAACTCTCACAAGATTCAGTGTTATTGTAGAGTTTTTATTATACTAATTAACTTGTCTGGTATGACATACGATCTTATGATTAACCACAAATTACGAAAAACCTTTTTGAAATCTACCAAGACGATGAGCATAGTTTTCTGGAATTCTAAACATTTCTCAAGAATCTGCCTAAGTAAACATTTTTGATCACTATATCCCTACTACTTCTGAATCCACACCTAGTCCTGAATCCATGCAGTTGTCCAACAACTAAATCCTCAATCTTATTAAACACAATAATGCTTTACCTGGAATAGAAAGTAGAGTAATTCTCTTCTAATTATCACGCGGACTACAATCACTTTTTTTTAAAAAAAGGGTATAATAATATCTCTGATAAAATGCTTAGGAACAAAACCTTTTCATAAGAAATATCAAAAATCTGATCAGTGTATGACAACAGAATCATTGACATCTCTAAGAATTTCAGTAGTAAGTTAATCTATCCGTAGGATTTATGAAGTTTATTTTAGAGATACTCAAGTGGTCAAACCAAATAAGATTGGATACACAGACCAATATTTAAATCAGCAATTCATCTATTTTCGTTGAAGAAAATGAAGTAGAACTAGCCACATGGTTAAAAACATCTCTGAAATGCTCAGCCCACCTCGTAAAAACAGAATCATCAATAACTTTATCACGTTTATCCCTCAATTCCTGTGTATCAGTCCGTTTCTCCCCACACAAAATGTTAATTATCTGGTACCACTCTCTTCTATTGTGTTGTTCTGTTTCCTGTGCTTTTTCAACCAAACTATCAAGACAAAGACCAGCTGTTAACCAATCCTTTGCACGTTAGTTAAACTCTTTTTTATTTTGTCTGTTAGGACTAATACTGTGTTGATTCAGTTTATCTCTACAATTCATTCTTTCAGAAATGTGATCCGGGGCGTTATTATTCAAATGATTGTCTCATACCCCCATTTTTCCAAAGCAGTATTGTTAATTTCAGGAAAACAAATTTAAAATAGTCCCATTCTTCCTCGACTTCAATGGGGCAGGGGTGGTTTAGCGGCTGTGCTCCAGGCTCTTAATCTGTAGTTCTCAGGTTCGAGTCTTATCTGAGCCAACGTTAAAATTTTCCTCCGCAAACCTCCAGCCTAATGTAATAATATAAGTCAAAAGAAGACACCGATGGACTTGGAAAGGCCGCCGTTTGTTGGACGGGATGTAAAAGCCATGGCCCCTTGACTGGAGGCTGTAATCTGTCTCCTAAAAGCTGTCCAGTGGGTCTCTTCTCCCAACCTTTTCTGAGCACTAAGGGCTCCTTGTGACCTGGCCATTTAGTCCATTATGTGCAAAAAAAGTGCAGCTCAGAGTTAAAACAACCCAAATCCTTAATTTCAGTTGTAAGCGAACCATGATTGTCATGATAAGTTGCCTATCATGATAAACTTTGGATATATCTGGCTCTTTAGAGCTTCAGTGTTAGAGGTAATCTCAGCACAACATTCCTTAAGCTTCAATTGAAAGACACGTTTGACAAAGTAATGGTCAGACCCAATTTCGGCTCCCCTAAATGACTTTGCATTCCTAACAGAAAAAGACTATTTACTGTTAATTAATGCATAATCAGTTACATTTCAATGCAATCCATCTGGTGAAACTCTGTAAATTTATTTATTAATATACCAGCGTTTGTAATAAGTTTGATTTATTCAGAAACCTTTAAGTTTACTTACATGCAGAAGACGTTTCTCCGTTGCCACTATTGCAACTAGCAATGCCAAAGGAGCATATCACCCCTATACAAAGTTCAGAGTCAGTACCAACTTTAGCACTGAAGTGACCCAGCACAAAAGAAATATCTCCTGCGTATCTGCTGAGAAGCAGACCCCACTTTTGCACATATAATTTCGCAATTATCACTCTAAATTAAATTCCTTGAAATGTAAAGTGACTAAGAAAAGATTCCACCACATCACCATTCTCAAAGTTTACGCTGACAAGTACTAGTAACATACTGATAGTAACTACTCACTTACTAGTAACATATAAAAAAAAAATAAATAAATACCCCCTCACGCAGATGCTTGCCACAGAGGTCTGAGAGGAGCCTGTCAGTTTATATGCCAAAGTAGAAGATCTGAGAGAATGACAGGACCTCAGCAGAAATACGACACATACATCCATGCCTTACCTAGGGGCTCGAACACAGGTCCTTTAGATCAGTAGCCAAGCGCTCTAACCACTCGGCTATGGGACGACTTAGTAACATCGATGTAAGAAAATTTACCGACACCTTTATCTAGAACCCGAACATTTTATGAGACTACTGTTCCTTTTGAAGAAATCAATTTTACATTTTTAGATCGTATTGAGAAGAAACGAGCTAATGTTTTCACCCTGTCAGTCAGACAACTATCTGACTGAGATACAGACAGACAGTGGTCGTCTGTCTGTCTGTATGTCAGTCTGCAGATATCCATTTTCTTTGTTTTAAGAGATATGTTAAAAATTCAGTTTTGATTAAAAGGTATTGATGAAATATTACGATTCGTATTTCGTAAGCTCCCAAAAGCTATAACTGCGACTTCTAACGGTGGAAAAAGTTGAAAAAATTTTCGAAGAACTATTGCAAGCGATATAATTTTGTTAGAAAATTGAAATTTTGTTTGTGAAATGTTATGAAGTTTATATGGACAACAATGATTTTCACCTCTACTCCGTTTTGGGGGTGATAAAACGCAGTTTTTGTCTTTTAAGTCCTCGTTTCTTCGTTTCTAGAATACTTTTTGTTTTTTGAATTAGATAGGCATTGTTACATTATTATGATTCATACTTTTCTTATATCCCAAAAGCTTTAACTGAGGCCTCTGACGGTAGGAAAATTTAGAAATTTAGAAATTTTAACGAATATTGAAAACTATCTATTTGGGATGAAAATATGATATTTTAGCACGGAGTGTGATGATTAAGGGGTTTATATTGACAACAACAATTCGTCCTTTCATCCCCAGGGTGGGTGGGAAAATGTAAATTATTGGCTTGAGGGACTATTGAATTTTATTTTCAGTTGAACAACGGAAGAAGACAATTCATAGTTTTCAAATCCTTCATATTGCCTTAATTTGCTATCGCTAGAGGGCGCTAAATGTTGAATGAAAAATTTAAAGTAACATTGCATGCATATGATATGTTTATGCAACAAATTTCAAATTCTGATGATAGTATAGGTTGACAAAGAACGGAATCCAATTAACTAACTAACCGAATTGTAAATTGATATTCTTATGTTAGTACTACAGACCTTATTTCTGAAATAAAGAATTGCAGGGATAAGCTGAATCAACACCTTATTAGTATATTTAATTAAATTCAAAATGCTTAAAATTCGACATGTAACTTTTAATTTTGAAACTTTCAGTAATATTTTAATATTACTATATTTATAAGCAATTAATAATTTTATTTATGTATACTGACTGATTTATCCCTTAACCCTACGAGATGGTTGTTCTTCACGCAGTGTCCATCAACTAAATCCTTAATTCTACTCAACACAATAATACAAATAATTTACCTGGAATAAAAGTAAACTAAATCTCCTATTAACTATGGAATTAGACTAAAACTCAATTTCTTTCCATTTTAAGGGAAAAATGAAAATTGTTTTTTGCATTGTGCAGGACTAATAATCTATTAATAAATATCCCTTCAAGCAGCTGCTTGCCACAGAGGTCTGACAGGAGTCTGTCAGTTTATATGCCATAATAGAAGGTCTGTGAGGATGGCAGGACCTCAGCAGAAAAACAGCACACACATCCATGAACCCAGGTTCCTTAGATCAATAGCCAAGCGTGCTAACCACTCGACCATGGGATATTAGTATTTGCATTTTTCCATCTCCCATTGTATGTTTTACTCTGTTAACGGGTGAGAAGTGAGGAAAATGAAAAACTTAATTTTCTTTGAAAACGAGCATCCTATATTCGACAGAAGATATTTTATCATTCTATTTGTTTTGTTTTTGATTTTCTTTCTTAATGTTATCTTTGATTACATATCAGTACATACTCTAGTTCTAAAGATATCTTGCCATATTTTTACGTATCATCTTATTGCTTTTGGCTTTAACGTTTGTGGGTTGGTCGGTTTGTGGATTTGACAAAACGTTGTTCCACCATATCTTTCGAACGCGATGGAGAAATTTAATCATTTATGTGGCAAATGAAAGCTTGTGACGCGGGGAGTGTCATAGGCTATAAAAAAAAAAAAAAAATCGGCCCCCTCGTGCTTTCTTTCACCCTAAAAAAGGGGAAATGTGAAAATTATTCTTAAGATATATCTCAGGAACGCGAAAGCAGAAAGTAAGCTATACGTCAAATGAAAGCTCCTGACACGGGGAATGTCGACGCTACAAAAAAATTGACCCCCCCGTACCTCTTTCCCTCTAAAAAAAAGGGGGAGACGAAAATGTTTGTCCCCATATCTCTCCTCAATGCGAGTGCAGAAAGTAACCAACTACATGTCGAATGAAAGCTTGTGAAGCTGGGAGTGTCATAGGCTGCATTCTTTCCCCCTAAAGAAAGGGAAATAGGAAACATTTGTTCCTCTATATCTCCACAACGCGAGGGTCGAAAGTAACAAGTTATATATCGAATGAAAGCTTCTGAAGCTGAAAATGTCGTAGGCTATGAAAAATTCACTCCCCATGCTATCTTCCTCACTAAAAAGGGGGTAATATGAAAATGATTGTTCCTCTATATCTCCTAAACGCGAGTGTGGAAAGTAACAAACTATGTGTCGAATGAAAACTTGTGATGCGGTGAGTGTCGTAGGCTATTAAAAATTGACCCCTATGCTCTCTTCCCCCCTAAAAAACGGGAAAGCTGAAAGTCGTTGTACTATATCATCGGAATGTAAGGGCCTACAGTTACGAGTAAGGTGTCAAATGAAAGCTCGTATAATGAAAGCCGTAAACTATTTCGAATTTATACCCCGCTATCCCCCCTGATAAAATGTGGAGGTGGGGCGGATTTTCGAAGGGTCGACTTTAGCGTGTCGTATCTCAAATTAAAGCTCGCGACCTCCCCAATATCATGGTCTACCTCAAACATACTCCAAAAAGGGGGATAAATGTGCGTGGTGTTTATAAGTCGTATGTAAAAGTTTTGGAAGGTAAGTATTTTTAGTGACAAGAAAAAAAAATAAATTAAAACATACCTATCTTTTTACAGGACCCTAAAAAGTAGAAAATAAACCTAAAGTGTATCGATGGTGCAATCGTTCACTGAGTTCGTATTCGCTTCGAAGGAAGATAGGGCGCCGATTTGCCTACGCGACAAGATTGCCGGTGCTCTATCTTCCTTCGAAGTGAATACGAACTCAGTGACCGATTGTACAATCGATATGCTTTAGTTTTATTTTCTACTTTTTATGGCTCTAGATATGTATTTTTTTTAAATTTTTTAATTCTTATTTTTTTTCATAAAATTAATGTTTTATATATGGGGTATTCTTATAATTAAATATTGGATCAATTGGAAATATCTCCAACACTCAGTAGTAAATAATCACAGGATAAGTCCTGTAGACATGGAACTCATGAAATGTTGAGCTGAAAAAAATTTTTCAGCTCAACATTTCATGAGTTCCATGTCTACAGGACTTATCCTGCGGTTATTTACTACTGATTTATTGATTTAATGCCCCGAGCGTGAGTGACAAATATTAATTCCATCTATAAAGAAGCAACAGAGTTGTCCACTTCCTGGATAGATTGCGCCATTAGTGCGAATCAAATAAATAAAATCCATAAAGCTTATAAGGTCACTAAGCTTAAAACAGGTTAGCCATTAATGGTGTAGTGGTCTAGCATAACAGGCATATCTCCAACACTTTTATTGACGATTTTATACGCATTTTGAACAAATCGTTCACAATTAATTACCTGTAAATAAATCATATACTTTGTAGCTAAAGTTTTTGACTTCATTTTATCATATCTTTTTTACTGCTGTTAAAATGGATAAACCCACTCTAACACACGATTGTGACAAGAGCAATCACTTTTCCCACGGAAGAAATGAAGCGGAATGACGGAAAAAATGAAACGTCTGGTCTTTCGAATATTAAAAGGTTAGTCTGTAGCTTGGTTCAAAGAAGTTTAGAAAGATGAATCAGAATTTTCAATATGAATCCATACATAATTGAAGAGTTTCTTAATTTTGTTCTTCAGACAGATACAGAGAAATGGAGAAAATATTGACATTTTTCCAAGTCGTAAACTTCGATCCTGCCTGCATACCTGAAGCTGCTAGTCTGGTGAACTGCTGACTATGACAATTTGCACTTCAAAATATGTAATTATGTTAAAGATTGGAATTTTTTCCGCTCAGAATATGGGATCATTCCGATACCTCTGGGCAATCAGATATCCTCTATGAAACGTTTGGAAGTCGATGTGGCCACTGATATTGATGCTTGCCGAGACCAGAAAGTGATCACTTCCATATTGGTCCTTTTCCTACGGTTAAGATATCGCTCACTGATCTTTGGTATGATACACTTGCTAAAAGACCAATTCAGATGGATATTTTTGTGATGGGAGTTAAAGGTCATCTTGCACAGAGCCTCCTTTTCTGAGGCCTTCTGCAATTCGTCCACACTGAAATTCTTTTTTCCAGTGGACGAGGAAAGTTAGATAGCTATCAGAGGTTTATGAGGCCTGGAAGTTAAAGCCATATACGTGTCATTTCTAATTGTAACTCATGGGCGATTTTATACTGGTCTTATAGCGACATCATATATATTCTGAAACTGTCCTCGGAACCTGGAAACCGCCATCGAGACGCATTCAGCAATCTGGCTACAATGGCTTGAAATTGGGCAGTTCCGTTCTTCCAATGGCACACCACCTTAACGAAAAGAGGTTCCGAAACTTTTGAAACTATTATTTTTCTAACGCCTCCCTTCATGGAAGGCCATGTATGCAATATTCTATTTAATCTATTTCCATAGAAATAGTCAAGAAAACGCTCCCATAAATTGCCAAAACGCCTCCGTTGGAAACAGCTGATTTAAACAATCCGTTGGAGGCATTTTTAACGAAAAGGCAATCTACAATTTTGCAATTTGGACAAGCAATAAACGAAATACGCAATTCATCGGAAAACAATAAAAAAATATATGCGATTTGTGGGCAAACGATAAATAAAATACGCAATGTTTGGTAAAATAATAAAAATATATATACCCAATTTTTGTGGAAACAAGGTTCAATACACAGACATGTGAGAGAGAGTCTTTTGCACGTCTGGAGCCTCTTAAACGATTTTCAAAGAACATCTGAACTCTTCAAAGCCTACTCTCCCACAAGAATCTATACATAAGATGTAAATTTCATATTAGAATCTTAAACTTTCTACAAGATAGTGATATCATTCAGAATTTAAACTGTTATTGAACTTTTATAGTTAAATCACAGCTTTAGTGGCATTTTATTCTTCTGAGTTGATTCACTGGGTTTGTTTAACTAGGCCTACTTCCAGTTGCCTGGTCTGTTGCTTTCCCTGCATTTCTCGTCATAATGAAGATATTGGTTTTCTTCCAATTTTATCTGACAACCTTCTTTTACCTCTCGTAAAAATACTTAAAATAGCATCATAACAATTTTTACCTACATGGACCACTTTTTATTTTATCTAAGTTTGTTAGCCTAATTATCGCTAGATATAAGTCCGAGGGACTAGATCAAGTGATGATACCACATTAGTAACACGATTTTAGATTTTTATTTTCATGTATTTTTTAAAATATTAACTTTTGCACCTGAATGTAGTTACATCGCTCAAAACCTAATGACGAGACATTAAAACTGAAAAACAACTCTCTAAATCTTTATCTATATATGCAAACCAACAAAATCTGTGACAAGGTATCAGAATAATGTCTGTGATATTAATGAATGTAGTGCTCTTTATACAGAAAAGAAAACATTGTGAAAAGCGAAATGAATGACGAAAATAAGTAAAAACTATCTTTTAAACTCTTATTTTATGCATATATATATACACACACATATGTTTAAACCGTTTTTATTAGATGTTTCCATGAACTATGCTCAGAGACGCAATTTCTTCATTTTGATTACATTAAAGAAGTACAGTATTAGAAAAGATAAGTAAGTAAAAATCAATTATCTTTACCAGAACTAGAGCACAAATGTGCATTTCATTTTTTCTTCTTTTCCTTTTAAATATATATATATGCCGTTATTTATCTTCATAAACCTCCACATAATCAGTACTTATGTTCACGTAATGGACATAAGGCATCAGAGTTTTTTCTTTTTAAATGTAATAGCAGCGTTCTTAGGTCGTTAAATGTTCATTAGCTGCAGAGTTCTACTGAAAGCTCAATGAGAAGGATATACTTGAAACTGAACAGGAATGGAAAATATCTGCAGAATGCTTGAAAATGACGGAACTTGAAAGATGCAGTGAGGTATCGATTGTTGATACAGAATGAATGAAAAAAATCTTGAGGGGGAATTTTCTTTAAATCTTCACGTGCAAGAAGCGAAACCAGACATTCAATGGTACTATTCTAAACGAAAAATTGATTTTTTTTTTCTTCTAACAGGATACGCTTCAGTTGTTTGACAAAGAAGTGGAAAAAATAGGTTACGTTATACAGAAAAATTGTATTTTAATAAAAGAAAAAAACAAAAAACGAACAAACACTGTGTTTAACTTAACATAATTTTGAAGCGGAAACGAATTATTCACAAGTTATATTTCACCTAACGTTTTTCGTTGTATACGGAATGTTTTATTTAAATGTATAAATCAGTAAATTGGGCTAAAATTTACGACTCATGAAACAGGAGAAGAGTGTTGTATCCTTCATGAATGCAAAACATACAATGCATATAATTTTCCGTTTATACACCGAATGTTCTGTTTGTCAGTTATTAAATAATTTTACTCGTTTTGAGTATTTGTTTTTCAAAATAAATATTGAAATCTAAATGAATGAACTGTTAGAGAACGGAAAGAAAATTGATATGACATTTATTTTGGTAATATGTGCATTAATATCAATAATAATATCATTTCTTAAAATTTAGCAAATAGGATTTATTTATAATTGAATATTTAATGTTTAATCACTATTCGTTTAATAGAATTTTTTCACTTTTGAAAATTGTTGTAGAAAGAAGGAAGCGATCAAACAATATCAAGCTTCCCCTAAGGAGCTTTGTGCCGCCCCAATGATGAATGCCAAGTGAAATCCAAAGCGATCGGGGGCGGGGATGGCTCAGTCAGTAGCGCGCCAGGCTCGTAATCTGCAGTTCCCAGGCTCGAGTCCCAGCTGAGTCAGCGTTGAGATTGTCTCCGCAAAACTCCCCGCTCTGCCCACGGTTAGTATGGGACACCGATGGTCTTGGATAGGCCACCGTCTGTTAGATGGGACGTGGACCCGTGTGCGGAAGAGCCCTGTGCACGTTATAGAACACACTGGATGGTCTTGACGGGAGGTTACCATCTGTTTCCCAACAGCTGTTCCAGTGGGTACTCTTCCCCAACCTTCTTTGAGCCTTCGGAGTCCTTGTGACCTGGCCATTTAGCCAATGGTGTGCAAAAGAGTGGCACTCAGAGGTAACAACCCAACCCAGAGCGATGGACTTTATACCAACGCCTCCTATCAACACAGAGCTAGTACATCTTTAGCGTCTAAAATGCGTGCGTCTTTATTTTTTAACTTGTTAACCGTTCGTTAATAAATCTAAGCGGCAAAATAAAGACTTTCTTTTTTATACTTTAAAATTTACTTTTACGAATATGTAGCATCCGACTTTAACGCACATTTTTTTTTTCAGTTTGTGATCAGACCCGCAAAGCTACTAGCTTATCTGTAGCTTATAACACAACAAACAAACCATCCCACAACTCGAATGCGGACCACAGAAGTTGCACTCGCATAGTGAACTAACGCGATACCACTGCGCCACCGAGACGGAAATTTCAGTATTTCCAGATCTCGTTATTAGTTCTCAGAATATGAGTATTACGTCCTCTTAGGCACTATATGATCACCCACTTTCATCACATTACTGCGAGCATTTTGATCTTTATCCCCCATTCCGACTTGCTGTTCTGGCTAAACGCTCTTTCTCTAAAAGTGTTTTACTTTATTTTTTTTTTCATTTTCTACACTGCGTGTATTATTTTGAGAAAAAAACTCAAATATAGTATTATAATATATACACTGTCAGACCTCTGTGGCAAGCAGTTACTTGAGGGGTATTTTTGTTTTTATATGTAATATTTGCTTTTTCGAAAAAAAGAAAAGAAGCATTGAAAATCTAACACGGTTAAAGAGTAATCAGTTGAAAGTAAGTATGTGCCATGCAATTTACAGTATTAGTGATAAATAGTAGAATACTATTTAAAAGTAAGAGAAAGAGGAATTTGCACAATAGTATTTAAATATTTACAGTTATCTTTTTCCGTGTGATCCCTAGAGTGCAACTATACGTTCTTGGTTTAAGGTGTATGGGTACAAAACGCAATCCCATTAGATTTCACACTTAGGAATATGTTGTTACGACCCCCCCCCCCCCCCCTCAGATAATAACAACATCAAACGTGTTGTCCAATGAGCTAGATAGAGGTGCATAATGTTAGTCTTCCAAAGGCTGTAAAATGACTTAAACATGTCATAGAGAAACTGTTTATACGATTCATTAAGGTGGAGGTCTGTAGGGAACCTGGAAGCACGCACTCTTTGGCTGAGACTTTTAACTTGTTAACCGTTCGTAAATAAATCTAACTATTAAATTTTTTTTAATCTGCTAATACTAGAACGATCCACATGGTTAAATGTGGATCGTTCTAGTATTGGCAGCCTGTGTATGTAATTTCAAGAGACTGAAACATTTCTTGAAGACTGGGACAAAGACATCATAGAGTGATTTCTGCACGGACGACCTGGTGTTAACAACGAGGTACCACAGAGAGGTCACAACGTGTCAATTCGCATCAACGAGTCCACTAGAAGGACTGTGTTCCGACATACAGTTTTTAGGAGGTTCAATAATACTGGTTTCTAGGCAAGGAGACCTGCTGCTTGTGTACCCTTGATTCCCTTTCACAGAAGAGCGGTTTTTACATTGATGTCACAAGCGTATCAACTGGACCCATCAACTATGGATCAATATGCTTTTTATTGATGAGTCGAGATTCAGTTTGCAAAGTGATTCTCTGCCAACTTTCATATGGAAAAAACATGATTTCGTGAACCCCACATCTGAGAAAGGGATAAGTATTGAAACTGTGGATTGATGGGCTGGGATAAGTATTTAACGTCGTACGCCTCTCCATGTGCTCACGAGGATAAACTGGCAAGTTTTGACTCGTGTCAGATATCGAGACGAGATTCTGGATATTTATGCTCTTTCTTTCAGACATGCAGTGAGTCTAGAATTTCTCTTAAAAAAGGACAATGACTGTCCTCACGAAACTTGGTTGGTGGAAGAACACATTGTGAGTGAAGTTCTCACTCATATGGATTGACCCTCACGATCATCAGACCTGAATCCTATAGAACATTTCGGGGATGCTGTAGTCTCTCCTGGAAGAGATCCTCTCCCTGCCATCCTCCCAAAACCCTACAGAAACTTCGATGATCTGTTCTGTGTGAAGCGTGGGAAAACTGTTCCAAGCTCTTCATAACAGCCGTATTCACAGCATGGTGATTTTTTGTCACAGCTCTTAGAGGATTGGGTTGTTTTACATCTGAGCGGCACTCTTTTTCACACAATGGGCTAAATAGCCAGGTCATAAGAACCCCGAGGGCTCAGAGAAGGTTGGAGGGAGGATACCCACTGGGCAGCTGTTGGGAAACAGATGGTAGCCTCTTGTCAAGGCCATCCAGCATGTTCTTTAACGTGCACAGGGTAATTAACAAGCCCATCGGTGTCCCTACTGACTGAGGGTCAGGACGAAGACAAATCTCATCGCTAGCTCAGGCAGGACTCGAACCTGAGAACTACATATTACTAGCCTGGCGTAATACCGACTGAGCCACTTCCACCTCACAGTTTCCAGAGATGTCCATACATTATATTAAGGGCAATGGGCATTATTTCTTCACATGTGTGCATTCACCTGATACACATTTCTCTTTTATCCAGTTGGGCAAGCTGGTAGTGTGCCAGGCTCCTAATCTGCAGTTCCCAGGTTCGAGTTACGCTTAGGCCAGAGTTGAGATTTATCTCTCCATAGCTTCTCGTCCTGCCCCGGTTAGTAGGGGACAACGATGGGCTTGGAAAAGTCACCATCCATCGGATAGGACATCAAGCCGTGGCACCGTGTATGGGAGAGTTTGTGCACAGAGCAGTGTGCGGGAGAGCTTTGTCATAGTTTGCGGACGTTAAAAAATACACTGGATGGCCATGACAGAAGACTATCATCTGTCTACAGTTGTCCAGTGGGTGTCCTTCCCCCAATCTTCTCTGAGCCCTCTGGTGAAAAAATAGTAAATTTTGGTAACTATATAACAGATACTGGTGATGTGCGGCATGAGATTAACAGAAGAATACAGATTGTTGCCGGGACTTTTAAGAATCTATGAAGAGTGTGGAGAAATAAGCGTACCTAAAGACTAAAATTATACTCTATAGTAGTTTGGTTCTTTGTAGGGTTAGTTATGGTAGTGAAACCTGGGCGCTTTGTAAACAAGATAACGGGAAACTTGATGCTTTTGATTCTAGATGCTTACGCAGTATCTTGGGCATTAGGTGGTTCAACTTTGTAAGTAATGAGGAGGTTAGGCAAAGGAGTCGGCAACCTCCTTTAAACAGCATATGGTGCAGAGAGAGACTCCGATGGTTTGGCCATGTTGTCCGTATGATAATCACAGATTAGTGTACAGAGTTATGAACAGTGTGTCTAAAGGCCTCAGAAAGAGGGGAGACCTAAGATGCGGTGGGAAGACAATGTCAGGCAGGACCTTGTTAGAACTGGTGTTCAGTGGCCAGATGCAGCAGATGCAGCTCAGGACATATCTGCTTGGAGTACTAAATTTCACGAATCGGTTGGATTTCCGTAGCTCATATCTGCTTTAGGAGGATGATAATGATGCATGACTTGTACGTTTGTACTAAAATTATCGTAAATTTGGTTATTTTATTATTTGGTTATTATATTATTTTATTAATTTTGAGAAAGGAGCCCCTCACAACCAAAAATCTTACCTCATGAGAAACAATGACAAGCTAATAGAGCTTCTAGGTTATCTGTACTCTTTGTGTTGGGAAGTCCTCACTTCCTTAAGGTATAAAAATGAATAAGTAAATAATCCTTAAATAGCTATGGTCTAGAGAGGTACAATCAGAATATGTAATATAATCCTCCGAACCTTTCTATACCGGTCTACAGCTATTGTATTTGACCACTGCAGACCAGTTTTAAGAAGGTCCTGTTTGACAACGTTTATTCACTACATCCTAACTTGTTCTCCTACTCAGATTCGAGACTTTTTGCCTTAATGTTTTTTATTTAAAAGTTTATTCTCTTTTTCTGTTGTTACTTTTAAATTGATTATTTTTCTCCTCTTGAGGTTCCAAAATATATTGTCTCCACTTTTATTGTGATTGATAACACAAATTATTAATTTCGCTATTTTTATTTTGCAAATATGGGGAGAACCACTTTTGTAAAAATAAATTTTTTCAGTCCCGAAATAAGTCGTTCCGGAGCTACATTACAAAAATCTAAATCCCTTCCTCTGTAATATCACACACTAAAAATAATAAATTTTTCCCAGTTTTTTACAACTACCAAATTTGGTTCCTTCTCCATTTGCTGTAGGTTGCACTGTATTTGGTCTAGGGGTTAATCCAGTGGTTCTCAAACTCTGTGTCTTGACCCTTGGGGGGATCGTGAGCAGCTTGGAATGGGGTCGGAAAGTTTATATTGATTGTTCCTACATTGTAGAGAAGAGAGAAGGGGTCACATAATTTTATCTACGATTCTAAGCGGGGCAAAAATATATTATAATTGTAACGAGCTGCAGTGTCAAAAATTTGATAATCTCATGGTTAATATAACCCAGTGTTTCACATTTTGTGCTCCGTGAGAAAATTACATTACAATAAAAATTAAAAGTAATTTTAATATTATTATTGTAACAAATTTCCTTTAAAATAATTATCACTTTTTCTTGATAATGATTCATTCGTTCAAATGTTTCTAAATTGTTGCAATGCTAAATTAAATGCACCCAGGAATGAAAACAATATACAAAAATAAACTAAATTGGCGAAAGATTTGAAAATTCAACTATACGAAAACAAGCCAAATAAAAAAAAATGAAAAGAAAAAATAAGAACAACTCTTCGCACTGAATATTGAAAATGTGAGGCATATTAATTTGTAAGCTTCAGTTTTCGCATACCTGAAAGGTATTCTTTTTATTTATAAATATCCGTAATTCTACAATATGTTGAGCTCATATCTTTGCTTAAAATGTATTTTTCATTATCCTCAGTTATTTGTTATCTTGGTTTTCAGCTTCATATATAGATATACTAAGTTTATTGAAAGTTCTCCAAAACATTTCGAAGGCGAAACGTTTTGTGGAAATCTTAATAAACTTCGTATATATATATATACATTCAGTCGTATCAGAATAATATGACCATCCACGGAATCAGTGTACCCGCCCAGGCGCGTCACAGAGTGCACATAACAAGGTCGACCACACGGAGATATAAGCGGCTTGCCAGGACAGATGAGCCATAGTGCGTAATGTGAGCAATAATTCATTTGACGGACATTCAAAAAGGAATGATCATCGGCTACCGTGCCAAGGGTGGAAGCATCTCGGAAACAGCAGACTTCTGGGCTTGTTGCGAAGTACTTTAGTAAGGGTGTACCAAGAACCGACCGCTGGTACACCGAGTATCTCCAGAAGTCATAACTGTGGAGCCCCAAAGGCCATCGACCCCAGAGGATAACGTCACCTCCGTCGACTGGAAAGTGCAATCGACGCACAACAGTGCAGCAACTGACCACTCAAATGAACGCTGGGGCACCCAGGTACGTGTCCCTGATAACAGTAGAGCGAACCCTATTACGCATATGCCTCCGCAGTTGACACTGTGTAAAGGTGCCCATGTTAACCAATATCTATCGATAACGACGCCTGCAGTTCACACGGGGCTACCTCAATGGACCATGGAAGAGTGGAAAATGGTTACCTTCTCCGAAGAATCGAGGTTTCTACTCCACAGAAATGACGGTTGATGGCGGATACAGTGTCAGGCACACAAGAACCAATACCCAGACACTCTTGTCGGTCAAGTACAGTCGGTGGTAATGTGCATGTCTGGGAGATGTTTTCCTGGTATGACCTGGGACCGCTGATATCACTGGATGGGTCTTTGAACGCCAATGACTATCTGTCCATCCTCGCTGATCACATGCATCCCTTCATGTTGAACGTTTATCCTGGTGGTGATGGTGTCTACCAACAGGACAATGTGCCCTGCCATGTCGCTAAGGTGGTGCACGACTGGTTCCATGAAAACGACAACGATGTCTCCGTTCTCCCTTGGCCGGCGAAATCGCCCGACCTCAATCCCATAGAGCACGTGTGGAAACATTTGTATCGACAGGTTCGGCGTGCGGACCCACAATCACGTCATCTCCGGAACCTACATGTTCTGCTGGAGTCCGAATGGGCACGTGTGCCTCTGGCAACCTTCCAGGGTCTCATTGCGTCCATGCCATGCCGTCTCGCCGCTGTCATCCGGGAAGTTTCGTGACCAAATTAAATTGAGAAAAACTGATCTGACTTGTTTATATAAAGTGATTTACCCAATTATCCTCCCTTTACATTGACTATCTTGTAAAGAAATAGGTAAAGGCGATCGCTTTACCAGAACCTGAGACTTAACAAAAATCATCCTTCTTTCCTCTACTTTTAAGCTTCCTAAACACAACAAATAAACCAAACATTTTTTTTTTGGTTTATTTGGTGTACTCTTCCTTTTAGCGAAAATGAATTAAAAAAATACACCATACACTAATCGAGCGTACTTCTTTCATTACCTTAAACTCTACAAAAAAAGAAAGAAACGAATAGCTCAGATCCAGACGCTTCAGCATCCCTCAATTTCGTTCCCGCTTTTATTTCCTTCTTTCTTTTGGACTGGCTTGACCCAAAGCACAAAATGCGTTTCCGATCCCATTGACATCATGATATCGAAGAGTCTGGTGTTCAGTGTGAGGCTTGTGTTCTCAGAAGAGCACTTGAGAGCGGCCCCGCAATCCCTTCCTTCAGCCACTTTTCTCTAGCGAGCTCCTAACCAAGTAAAAATAACCAAAGAGAAAGTGCAATCAAGCCTGACCTCTCAGTTATTGATTTAGTGCACGGAGTTTATTGGATGGGACGAAACAAACAGTTCACGACTCCCGATGATTAACCGAATGCTTGTACCATCACTAAAGAGGGGGAATATCGAGTGAGCTTGGATGCTTCGGTCAGAATTAATGGGACCAGTGACTTTGCTTTAAATACTGGAAAATAAGTAGTTAGATGGGTTTGGTAAATTACGAAAGATGGTTTAACAGAATATTTCACATAATTTTTGCCTCCTAAAGGGAGAAGGGGTCATTTAAAATTAAAGAACCGGCTACATTGCTTTAATCTTTGCAAAATAAGTTTAACAGGTGTTTTTTAGGTAACTAAAGGAATTTAATATATATTTCTCAAATTTTAGGGGCTAATAAAGGAGTCATTCAAAATCAAAGGAACTACTACTTTGCTTTAAACTGTGCATGATTTGTTATATAAAAAACTTTGCGATTCGTCTTTCGAGTGCTATATTTTTATAGCATTTGACAATAGAGATCAATAGTAATTAGCCATTAATTTAGTTGGTAAAATATATATTGTTTGTTTGTGAGATGAACACTTCAAGTTTCACTTATTTCTTATAAATTAATTGTTTTATTTATTAGATAAGTTAATTTATTAACTGTTTAGTTATTTCGAACTCAGCACGATTTTGTCAAACAAATATAGGTAATATTTGTAACATTACCAAAGATACTTAAACGAATATTTGAAAGATATTTATTTTGTAGTAAAGGAAAAAGCGCTTGTTCATAAATAAAGAAATCAGTGACTTTGTTTGACACCATGCAAAATAAAGTAGTTAGTTAAATTATAAATTATGTTGAACCAAATATTTCTTTTTTTTTTCTTAACCCTTTCACGACTAAAGGGAACATTTATCCCATTTTAAAATTGGTGATTGTCGTATTTAATTATAACCTTATCTGCATTTTTTATACAGAATGTCAAAATAGAACGTATGCCGAACGCAATTACGTAAACGGGAACGTTTAGAAAACGAAAACAGAACTGTCAGGACGCATAATATGTGTACTATGTGCAATGTCCATCTTTGCCTCACTACCAAAAGAAATTGCTTCGCAGAATATCATAATTAGCACATCATTTTGTATAGTAATTTTATTTCATAATTTTGCATTATTTTAGTTAACATTTTGTTCTAATAAACCACTAAATAAAAGACATTGCATAATAAGCCTAACTATAATTTGTGTTACCTTTATAGTCCATTGGGAAAAACATTTCCCATAAAATTCCACAATAACTACACATTGTTATGTATTTTTCTTATGATTTTTATTTATTTTACGTCTAAACAAACTAAAATAAACAGTTACATACTAATATTTACTCTTAGAAACCTTATGGTTCTGAAAGGGTTAAAAGCGTTTATTAAGAGAGAGAGATTCTGAAGGAAATGTTTGGTTAGTAATGAAAGAAACTGTTATTAATGTAAGAGATAACGTATACCCCTGACTTTGTTTTTAAATACAGAGAAACAAGTTAAACAATTAGATGTATGCTAAAATTACAAAAGATGTTTGACGAAGTATTCCCGATTTTTTGTTTCGCAGTAAACAGGGGGATTGTGAAAGGATGAATTGTTTCATAATTATAAGAAATAAAGATTTTTTTCTTTGAAATGAATAAGCAGAATCTTGAGTTAGATTACAAAATGTTGTTTAGCAAAGTTTCTCGTTTTTCGCTTTGTACCAAAAGGAAATTTTGAACCAGATATTTGAAGCATTGGTCTTACAAACTTAAAGCTTTGAAAAGTAAGCTAAATTGTTTGAGTACTTTTAAAAGGTATTGTAAACTAGATATTTGACACATTGGTTTAGAATCTTAAAACTGTTTTAAAATTGTAAAAATAAGTTTAATTATTAGAGATCTTTGCTTACTTGCAAATTTTGCTGAAATGCAGATAATTAATATTCTTCCTGGAAATAGCAGCATTTTGTTAGACTAAATTTCTCGTATTTATAAGCTATTTAGCAGTCACTTTTGAATTGCTCTGATAAAGATTTGTTATCAGCGAGATATAGCAAACATATGATTAACACTTGAATTCTCCCTCCCCACCCATAAGATTGAAATAAAATGGATTTCATTAAGCTTTGCTTCATAGTTTTGTTAGATCTTATAGATCATGTATCCAGACATGGTAGCTTATGCAGTAAGATTTATGATCCGTGCTTTTGACGTCTTTTTGGTACATTTTTAGGGTTTCTTTATTTTCTGTAATTTTTAGTAGGGTTTCTTCATTTTCTGACTGTGATTCAAAACAGTTGTTTTATCTAACTGTAATGCTAAAAGATTATCTTTTCTATTTCAATGCTTGCTTCGAGGGTATCCAGGATTTCCCCGAAATTCTATGAATCGCAGGAGATTCGAGAGTACAGCTGAATTTCAAAGGCAAGCGAATGTCCGAATATCCCGCTAAATTTCAGTGAACTCTGGAACAGCCAAGGATTTCATTAATTTCAGTGAGATGTGAAATATCCACAAATTTTAATAGGAGATTAAATGTTAATAGGTTGTAAGATATCCAAAAGCCCCATTCAATTTTAAAAGCATGAAGAAAATACGTATGCTCCATTTGATAATGAGATATCCCGAGTACTGTACTCAGTGGGCCTTTCACCCTGGTGCGTTTCAAAACTTCAAGGTTGGGGTATGTTGGATATTCCGACCCCCCCCCCCCAGCCTTGTTCTGAGCCTTACGAGCGGTGGTGCAGTTGGAATTCCACTATGGTTATGGAAACCTTGGAAACCGAGTCGAAGTCTGAGGAATAGTTGAGGCAGCTGTGTAGACGATGCAGTCTATCATCTCCGCCACTGCAAATTGATTGTTTCCTGGCTGACATCTCTAAGGCACACACAGATGGGCGCGTGTGCCTTCAGAAGGACCTTGATGTCCTTAATATTTCTCTGACATCCAAGACAATTCCATTGTAGGAGTGTGGCCATCTTAGATCTCAGAAGAATTGACTGACGACTTTTGATTTATTTTTACTGTCGCCAGCGACGGTTTAAGAAAACTTGGGCAGCCGATATCCATATCCTCAGAGTCTTCTGAGGGGCATGGATCAGAAACCGCCAAATGAGGAGTAAAGAAAACTTCCTTTTTGAATTGTGGCGCGAGCCCTTTAGGTTTCGAAGGTTTGGCTATCTGGGGTCGATATGGAGAGGGGCCTTCCGGAGGTGGTAACGGAAGGCACGGATTAATAATATTAATAAAATTAATAGTTTCTCATAATAATTCGTTACAGAACGATTTACAGTTGTCCCACAAATGACACCATGAAGCTCGCCATGATCCCCGTCTTCTATGTCTTCGTCATCTGCTAGCCCGCCTTCAGTCGTGTCGTTGTGTGCTCCGATTCTAGGAAGATTTTCGCATTTTTATTACATTATTTTCAAATTACCTCTATAACAACTATAGCAGGAATATATTCTCTAATTCTTTCAGAAATTTTTTATTTCTCCCAGAAATGAAATTCATCGGAGAATCTTCAATTCTCTAAGTGTTTTAAAGTTTTATATATCTTCTTAAACCTAACCATGGAATACCACATTGTCTTCTCCCTGGTGTTTGCCGGAGACTAGCTCGTGACCTTCAAAGAACTCGCCCCTCCCCCACCTCACCCCTCTGCAAGAGGAAGGACCTTCATAAGTTTTGTTGCTCCTCCGACTGATGCTGCACCTTCGCTCCGTTTCTTCTTCCCCTACTATCTGAAGTCACACTGCTTGCATCATTGTGGACTCTCTGGCGTATTTCAAAACTGAACTCTTCAAGTTGGTGAATAGCCTATTAACGAGTCTGCGAATTTTGGTTCAATTATATGTTCATTCAGTCGATTTAAACTTATAAACACAGGCTTTAGTCAACTAAAGGATCTCCACTCTCTAATACTTCTATAAAGTAAATTAAAATGTTGTGTATCAAATGTAACGAAAAGATCAAAGTAGAATCGGTTAGTGTCTATTGTAATGAATGTGAAGGAAGATTGCATTATGATTACTCCGGAATATCAGAACGAAGTTATAATAAAATGGGTGATAAAAGGAAACAATGGATCGGTCCAATCTGTAGATATAAATCAAACGATG
Organism: Ryuthela nishihirai; assembly: GCA_038380435.1. NCBI lineage: Eukaryota > Metazoa > Arthropoda > Arachnida > Araneae > Heptathelidae > Ryuthela > Ryuthela nishihirai. The sequence goes on along the minus strand of JAWZYU010000018.1, from coordinate 37,376,092 downwards.
TGCATCAAAAACAGACTGCTGCTCCTAAAGAAAGTATTGCACCTAATCACAACCGAGATGCGTCAAAACGACGGGTACCAAAAGACAATGGCAGAAAAAATGCATTGAAAAATTGCAAGTCGTCACGTAATGGAGCTCAGCACGTGATGATCGGCGGGGAACGCCAAGACGGGGAAATGTTTTAGATGAGAATACTGAATGTCAGCATGAGGAGACCTCAAATCAATTCGCACCAAGTATATCTAATACCGTTTTAAATGAACTCAAGTTACTTAAAGCAGAAATAACAGATCTTAAAACGCAAATGAAAGACTTTACTACAGAAGTTAAAAACCTAAAACAATCAATTGTGTTTTGCTTCTGTTTTTTCAGATAAACATGACGAATTAATAAATGAAATACAAAATTGTTAAAAAAAAAAGCAAACTCAGTTAACAAAAAAGAACTGTGCGAAGCAAAAAAATATCGAATTACTAAAGATGTCCATCACATGCTGACCCATATAAATGATTTGAACCAGTATGGAAGGAAGAGAAATATCGAAATACATGGTACAGTCGCTCAAAAAAGTATCCGAACGCTATAGTTGACTACAGAATTCAGAAAAATATCTGGCAACGATTTTTTTAGAAATCAGTGAACTGGCAACTTTCGTATCACGTGACACGAAGGTTGCCAGATCACTAATTGTTAAAAAAAATCGTCGCCAGATATTTGTTCTGAATTCTGTAATCAATCATAGCGTTCGGATACTTTTTTGAGCGACTGTATACCGGTAAAACACGAAGAAAATGAAAATGATTTGAAAGCTGTTAAGGGACAAATGGCTACAACACTTGGAATCAACTTTGAAAACAGACAAATTGATATTGTGAACATAATTCAACTCATAAACAAAAAAAAAATGTTCCAATAATAACAGCTCAATTCAAATCAACAACAGAAAGAGAACACTGGATACAGAAAAAGAACCAGACTTACAACCGTCAGTGTAGGAATAAGTGATGTCTCCACACCTATTTACATCAATGAAAACCTTACCAAGATGAATCAAGCAGCGTTAGGGAAGACTGGTACCGCAGTTAAACTGAACAGAACAGGTATGTGGTATAAGAATGGTAAGATTATGTTAAGACAAGCGGACGGAGAAAATATAGTAAATGTGGATATGTTTACTGATTTTGATAAACTTTAATATTGTATTATATTTTTTCCCTTAAATGATAGATTCTATCTCTGAAAGTAGTATTTTTATGGAGGAAAACATATATGTGGATAATAATTTAGAGATGGAAAAATCGTTTACTTCTGAAAATAATATCATAAATAAAAATAACACGTTAGGGGTTGCACATCTCAATATTAGAAGTCAAAAGAAATATTGGGAGATTTTTAAAATTACACTGGGCAACACACAAAAAAATTTTGAAATGAAAATAGCCAATCTCTACTAATTTCAAAGTGCTGAACACGAAAATGACAATAAAATTTGTCGATTAGCTCTTGTTTAGGACAGACAGAGATGGTCATGTATAAACGACTCAATCTGCACTGAGTACATAGGTAACCATTTTGCAACGCTGTGTTTTAAACTCCAGATTGCAACAGATTGCGTTGTATTGCATCAGCCCGGTATACACACAACTCCCGGAGGTATTGCATCATTGTCTGATGCAATGTAGTTGAGTCATGACATCGCGGATAAAAGATGATGCAATCGTTAGTTGTAAGCGACGTCTCGTAGGGTAAGCAAGTGTTTTGAGCGAGTCCCAATTACACCTGAATGATAAGTACAGCACAAGTGATCCTTGCAGTTTTAATCCAGCAGTAGTGATGCCACGCAAGTGTGTTAATAGTGCAGATACATTTTGTTACATTTGCGGGGAAGTGATGTTTGCAAGACTGAAAAGAGTCATCACTCCAATAGTGAAAGTGCTGTAAGAGTTTAATTTGGATGCAAGATCGGGGACACCAGGACAAGGTCTGGGCCCCACACATATGCTGCAGTATGTGTGCAAGAAATCTACCGAAGTGTCTGAAAGGTGGACAATAGCGTACCTGAATATACAATCTGCTCTCCGACCAGTTCCACACACTAAAGGCCTTCCCGTTCCAACCTCCAAAAGAATTTTCCATCGATTCAGACGATGAGGAGGGAGGAGAACCAACGTAAGGTTCTCCACGGTCTTTGGTGTCTAATGATGATCTCTACATCTGACATGGTATCTGCCATTTGCCCTATAAAATCTCACCGAAGAAAAAAATGAACGATCTTGTTCGCGATCTGGAGCTGTCCAAGGTCAATACAGAATTACTTGGATCAAGAGTTAAACAATGGAATCTTCTAAAAGAAAATGTCCGTTTGTCTTTCTTCAGAAAGGAAGATGACCTTGTGTTCTGCTCCGATGTAGAAGGCCTGATGAATGCCCTCGGAATCAACATGACCCTCAAGAATGGCGACTATTTAAAGACTCTTCAAAGACCTTGAAACTGAGTCTCAAGGCGGTGTTGCTGCATAATGGAAATCGACTTCCATCCATTCCGGTCAGACACGCTGTCTACATGAAAGAAACCTATGACAACCTAAAACAGTTGTTGAGGGGCGTAGCCATGGGGGGAGCCTCCCCCCCAAAGTAACTCGGAATTTGCAAAATTCGAAGCGATTTCGTAAAATCTAGATGAGTTATGAAAATTTGTATTCTTTTTTTTTGAAAAATTAAGGGGAGTTGTCAAAATCGAAGCAACTTGGCAATCTAGGGCAGTTTGGAAAATGGAGAGACGGCTAAATTTAGAGCAGTTGGCAAAATTCGAAGTCACTTAGTGAAATACAGGTGAGTTGGGAAAATCGGGAGAACTTGGCAAAATCTTAGGGAGTTGGCAAAATTCGGAGAGACTTGGTAAAATATTGGGAAGTTGGCAAAATTCGAAGCCAATTAGTAAAATACAGGTGAGTTGGCAAAATTGTGACAAATTGGCAAAATCTTGTGGAATTGGCAAAATTCATGTGAGATGTAAAAATTTTAATTTTTTTTCTCTAAAATTATGGCAAGTTGGCAAAATCTAGGGGCAGTTGGCAAAATTCGGAGTTATTGGCAAAATTGTGGGGAGTTGGCAAAATTCAGGTGAGATGTAAAAATTGGAATTTTTTCTGTAAAATTATGGCGAGTTGGTAAAATCGTGCGGAGTTGGCAAAATTCAGGTGAGATGTAAAAATTGGAATTTTTTTCTGTAAAATTATGGCAAGTTGGCAAAATCTAGGGGCAGTTGCAAAATTCGGAATGACTTGGCAAAATCGTGAGGAGTTGGCAAAATTCAGGTAAGGTGTAAAAATTTGGATTTTTTCTGTAAAATTATGACGAGTTGACAAAACTTAGGGGCAGTTGGCAAAATTCGGTGACTTGGCAAAATCGTGGAGAGTTGACAAAATTCAGGTAAGTTGCAAAAATTGCAATCTTTTTTCTGTAAAATTATGGCGTGTTGGCAAAATCGAAGCAACTTCTCAATATTTAGGAGAGTTGGCAATTCTTGGGGGAGCTGGCAAAATTCGGAGTGACTTTGGAAAAATCAGGTGAGATGTAAAAATTGGGTTTTTTTTTTCTGTAAAATTGTGGCGAGATCGAGGAAACTTGGCAAAATCTAGGGCAGTTGACAAAATTCGAATCCACATGATTATGGGCGATTTGTGAAAATTGGGATTGTTTTTGTGAAATTAAGGAGAGTTGACAAAATCGACGGAACTTAGCAAAATTTTGTGGAGTTTGGAAAATTTGAAGTGACTTGGCAAATTCAGGAGAGATGTAAAAATTGGGATTGTCTTGAGAAATTAAGGAGAGGAGGTAAAATCGAGGCAACTTGGCAAAATCTAAGGAAGTTGGCAAAACTGGAAACCGCTTGGTAAAGTAAAGGAGAGTTGCAAAAAATTGGGATTAGTTTTGTGAAATTAAGGAGAGTTGGAAAAACCGAGAACTCTTGGCAAAATTCGAACCACTTGGTAAAATATAGGCGATTTGTGAAAATTGGGATTTATTTTATGAAATTAAGGAGTGTTGGAGAAATCGAGGAAAGTTAACAAAATGTCGGGCAGTTGGCAAAATTCGAAGCCACTTGGTAAAATACAGGAGAGTTGTGAAAATTGTGCGTTTCTTGTGCAATTAAAGAGAGTTGATAAAATTAGAAGTGACTTGGCAAATTCAGGGAAAATGTAAAAAAAAATTCTTTTTTTTTTTGTAAAATTATGGCGAGTTGTCAAAATCCAAATCCACTGGGTAAAATATAGGCGAGTTGGCACAATCTATGATAGTTGGCAAAATTCGAATGCACTTGGTGAAATGTTGGCGAGGTGTGACAATTGGGATTGGATTTGTGAAATTAAAGAGAGTTGACAAAATCGAGAAAACTTGGCAAAATATTGGGGAGTTTCAAAATTTTGAAGTGACTTGACAAATAAGAAGAGATGTAAAGATTGGATTGGTTTTGTGAAATTAAGGACAGTTGGTCAAATCAAGGAGAAATTCACACTGACCTGCTACAATTCGGACGAGATTTAAATGTTGGGGTAATATTCACATTGACTTGCTACAATTCAGACAAGATATAAATGTTGGGGTAATATTAACACTGACCTGCTACAATTCAGACGAGATGTAAATATTGGGATAATTTCTGTGTGAAATTATGGCAAAATGCAAGAGAGTTGTGAAAAAATGCCCACGGAGCGAAAATCTAGACATTATTTGCTCAGTTGGCAAAATTTGATTTACGAGTTGGAAAATTTTTGACTTCTCCCCCCAACCACAGTACTTCGCTATGCCTCTGCAGCTGTTGAACTGTTTTAATAAAGAAAGTATGGCTGGCATCTCTGTTGTGACTTGAACGTAGGGGCTCTGTTGATAGGTCTGCAGCTGAAATAAAAGAAGTACTGCTGTTTCTTATGTGAATGAGACAGCCGAACATAGGCTTTTTTGCACTATGTAAAGAGAAATCTCAAATATCCGAAGTCGGAGAGAAGAATGTGGAAGTACTTGGCTGACAAATTCCCTCGACTCAGCGAAGCAGAAATTAAAGAGAGAATTTTTGTGGCTCCTCAGATATGAGAGTTGTTCAGAGACCAGATGCTCGACAACCTGCTTCAAGGGACGAGAAAAAAGCTTGGAACGCGTTTCGTCTAGTGTCAACTAAATTCCTCGGGAATGTCAGGGCAGAAAACTACAAGAAACTGGTTAAGGACATGTTGTCTCTTTATCCCAAACTTGGCTTCAATATGTCCTTAAAGATCCACCTTCTCCATTCCTGCTTAGATTTCTTCCCCGACAACTGCGGCATGGTTAGTGATGAGCACGGTGAACGTTTTCACGAGGACATTGCAACAATGGAGAAAAGCTGCAGGGAAACTGGTCCAATTCCATGTTGGCTGACTACTTTTGGACGCTCGCCAGAGATGATTCTGAGCAGCTGTACAAGGGACGGGCAAAGCGACGTCGAAAGTAGAAGCGGAGTTTTATCGATACATGTCATATGTACGTATTACTCTATTATATAAGAAATTATTGTGGATTTCTCAGAAATCGTAGCCAATTTTGCACTTTCATTGTCATATTCGACTTCAGAACCTTGAAATCTTTAAGAAATGACTACTTTTATCTCAGAAACTTGACTTTTATGAAAATTTGTTGCCCAGTGTTATTACTGATAAATTCTTGCAGTTTTTAGATATAATTATTCTAATAGAAATTAATATTTCTGTTATTGAAAGAGGTTTATTTAATTTAGAAGAATTTGAAATAATTTATCAAAACACTTTAAAAAGAAATCAAGAGGTATTGTTACATGTTATAGAAAAACTATCGAATACTGTCGAAATAGAAGAAAACTAAATGATGAAATTATACCAGCAGAAACAATAAGTATTAAAATTATTAAGGTCAAGAAAATATATAGTATTTCGGATTTATAAAGGTTACCCAGCTCTGACATAAATAACGTTTTTGAAAACTTTCGAAATTGTCATGAGAACACAAAAAAATTACATAACCAAATTCTTATAAGGGACTTTAACATAAACACAATAAACTTGAAAAAATACGGAACAGAAAAATATTTAATTTTATTGTCGGAATGGGGATTTGAAAGTTAATAACACATAGTAGAAGAGAAGAACTTCTAAGTGAACAATTAACCAAAACATGTATTGATCACATTAATGTCAAATTAGATAAAATTTCAGTTCACGTTCATTAATGTTACGACTAAAATCGCATATCATTGTCATGTCCCTCTAATTTATTTAGTTTTATTTATTGTTGCATTTTACTGTATTTTTGTTATTATAAATATTTTTATGTATTAAGTGTGTTCTTGGAAGTTCTATTGTGGGGATATGACTCGTAGCTGTTGTTTTAGGTTCTGAGCTGGCTGCCTGCATGAGTTGATGTGTCCGAGAAGCCTTTGATGGCCTTTTTACAACTAGCCCGGGACACAACTGTCAGCACGAGAGAGGAGCCAAGCAATAAGGAAAGAACAGTCTTCAGCGTAGCTGTCAAGCGGGAAAGACATTTGAACAGCACGCGTCAAAGGATGCCGCCCTTATTCGAACAAAACTCTTAAGGAGAGGGTCCGATTCTGTGCGAGAATCAAAGTCTTGAGCATAGCTTATCAAGCGGAAATGACGTTTGAACACGTGTCAAGGGACGGTGTTCTTACTCAAAGAAAATCCCATAAGGAAAGGTTTCGATTCTATATGAGAATCAAGATACTTGGTGAATCAAATACAGTTCTGTGTGAACCACAGTGTAGGCATAGGTTAGATATCCTTTCGCCGAGTTTGAGGTCGGTAAAGCGAGAATCTGCAAAGCGTGGTTCTCCACCTCGTTGCGTAATTGTTAGCAGCAGCGAAACAACAAAGGCCTACGGAGTCGAGCGCATCCCAAGCACGTGATTGTATATAGTGTGAATAAACTGTGTCATCCCTATAAAACTCTCGTGCGTGAATTGTTGGACATATTTCTGTGCATCACTTGGTGCAGCAAATCTGAGGCATACATCGGCACGGGTGTAACAACCCACGAACCTGTTATTCCACCGAATTAAGGTGAAGCCAATTAAGGGACAAATTCATCGTCCTCTACTGGCACGTGGTTAATCAGAAGGCTACGACAATCACTACTTAATTGCAGCAAATATTAGTGTTTTCAAAATGGGAAATATTATATTAGAAATACTGAAAAAGGTTATTAAAATAATAATGTCGATGCGTTCATAAAAAAATGGGGAAATCTCAACACTGATTAGGTAGCTTTGATAGGTGATTCTGTTAATGAAAAAGATATTAACCAAACCTTTAATAAATTTAAAGAAATTTATAATAATACCTTAGAAAGAAATAAAATTCCTAAAAACAATAAAATAGCAAAGGAAACGAGACAAGATAAATTTTGGATAAAAACAGAAATTGTTGATTTAATTGCAAAAAAGGACAAAGCCTAGATACATTACAAAAACGACATAAAAATGAGGAATATAAAAAGAATTATAAGACAATACATAATTTAGTTACATCACGAATTAAAACTCAAAAGCAAAAATATTATAAGAGACAACTTTTAATGAAATATAATGATGTGAGGGAAACTTGGAATTTAATATATGAAACATTAGAAAATAAAAAAGTTAAATCCGTCGATGAAACTATTATTCGAAATATGCCTAAAGATACGTTTCTGGAAGATCTAACAAATAATTTCAATAATAACTACAATACATTAATCAGTCAAATTGAAGAAAAGAATTATCAGCTTGACAATGAATATATTAATTTTAAACATCATAAATACACATTTAGTTTTTACACCACCAATTGATACACATCAAACAAGAGAGATAATTAATACATTAAATATTAATAAATCACCGGAAAATGATAATGTTCATATCCAGAATATAAAAAGTAATATTCAAATTATGTCTGATATATATTCAAATTATGTCTGATATATATTCAAATTATGTCTGATATATATTCAAATTATGTCTGATATATATTCAAATTATGTCTGATATAATGACAAAAATTATAAATCAGAGTTTTAGAAACTGGAGAATTCTCTCTGATCTAAAAATAGCTATAATAATTCTTCTATTTAAGAGAGGTAAAAAGACTGATTATTGAAATTATAGACCGATTGCAATATTCATTACCCAACATTGCTAAAATTATGGAAAGATATATACATGATATATATATATATTCATTCTTAAAAAAGCATAACATTTTAAATTTTAATCAATTTGGCAAAGATACTATAAAAGGCAACATATTATATTATCAACAAGGCAAAGATATAAATTATCAACAAGGCAAAGATACTATAAAACTAATAGCAAAACTTGCATATAACTTAAACTCTTCATTAAATAGAGGTCATAAAGTAATAGCCATGTTTTAGACATACAGAGAGCCTTTAACACCATTGATCACAATCACTTATTAAAAAACTTGAAAATTAGGGGATAAGAGGTATTGCGTTAAGATGGTTTAAAAATTATTTATGTAATAGATATATCATTGCAAAAACAAACCCTGTGTACAGTTCCAAAGGTGTAAACAATTACGGAGTGCCACAAGGCTCTATACTATGCCCACTTTTATTTCGGGTATATAATATGATTTATGTAGCATTAAATTCAACTGTTCAGTTTATTTATATGCAGATGACATATAATAATTAATAACAACAGAAAGATTAAAGTGATATGCAATGAAACACAAGAAGACTTTAATCGCATTTTACGCTGGAACCATAATGAAATATATTTAAATATAAAGAAGTCAAAATAGATGATATTTCATTCCCGGTCTACAGCGATGTGGAATATATATTTATTAAATCGCACAAATTGGACTGTTTACATAAGGAAACACAATTATTGAAGATATTTGCAATTGCTGTAAAATTGAAGAGGTACGAAAGATAAAATATTTGGGTTTATTTTTGATGATATTTTTAGATGGAATAGCCATACTCAATATATTTGTGATAAGTTAAGATTGGCAGCTATAAAACTACATAAACTAAGATATACAATCGACAGAACAACATGTTTATTATTTTACAAAGCAATTTGTGAATCTATATTAAGCTATGAAATCACTATTCACGGAACTACAAATATAACAAATATAAATAAAAGTGTAAAAATACAATTAACAATAACAAAAATTATATCGGTGACAATGAAAATGCTCATTTATTGACAAAAAGAGAGATTTAAATTTTTAAATATTTTATCTTTTTGAAATTTATATAAATATAATATTATATTGAATACTTTCTTTGACGATACTTTTAAGACTAAAATAAATCATGAGAAAGAAACCAGATTAAAAATAGGTAACTTTTTTAAATTACCAAATATGAAAAATAATTATGGAAAATCTGTCAGTCAATATAAAACACCTTTCGTTTATATTTCGTTACTTAGAGACATACTATGCATCTGCAAATTTTCGACTTTGAAGAGAAAATTAAAGCTGTTTACTTTGGAAGACATTACATAATAGTGCTAATTTTAAATCGCTTTCGAATAGTTTTATTTTTTAGTTTGTCAACTGCAGTTTGATTTCTGTTTTATTCAACTATGTTGTCAACTGCAGTTTGTGATTTCTGTCTATGTTCTGTCTATAGATATGTACGTTTAATATCATATATATTAATTTGCTTTCTAGCTTTGTAAATTATGTAACTGAATGATACTACTATATTGTTTAATATTACTTTTGTTTATTTTTTGGCTAATGAATATCCTTCAATGGAATTCATTGTTGTTTTTGGACGTTTCAGTATCCGATTTCCCCACCCACATAAGAGTCTAACAAAGAGGATACTCAAACAGAGGCGGCATCAGAATTGCCCGGACACAATACCACACAGCGAATGAACCAATCTCTCACAAATAAAGAAGAACGAAAAAAGGAAAAGAGAAATGCGAGAAACTCACGCGAATCCTCACAAAATAAAATAAGCGAACAGATTCGATAACCGAACTGACCTCACAAAATAAAGAAAAGTACAAAATTAGTAAATGTGTGGAGAAAATCACAAATGTTGCCCTGACATGGGCAAAGCACTCACATACTGCAGAGTTGTCTCTAGTAAGTCCAGTCCCACTAGCCAATTGATCCTGAAGGGATCATCCCAGGACCTCCCGTTTTCTTGAAGCAGAGGCCAAAGCAATACGAAGCAACGACCTCGGAATACGCTACCCAGCCCCACGACGAACAGGCTCCCCAATGGCAAAATTGGCCAAAGGGGACCTCCCAAGTAACGAGCTGTGGAGAACAGACACAACTTCCAGGATTCCCCTTTCCAGAGACATGGGTATCCATACATGGCAAACACGTGGGTGAGCATTCAGGATCCTGTGAAGATATCCAAACCAGCGGAACCTTCCCAGGATGGTCCCCTCACCACGGACAGGAGATTACACCTAGTAGCAACTTATTGGTATTCTCAGAGCTTGCCAAGACATGGGTGGATGAAATGGTCGCCAGGGCTCCGATGTCAGATTGGTGCCGAAAGACTTCGATGTAAGATTGGGCTTAATCATGTAATAAACATCGCAATTATTTTCGCTTACCAGACTTCACTATAACAATTGAAATTATCTAGTACTTGTACTTGAAACTTATAAAATGTATTAAAATATAAAATCATAATTCTCTTGATCACTATGTCCTCAAGTTAGATTTTTTTCAGTCTGAATGTTTATGTATTGTGTTATAATTATTTATGACTGAATTGTTTCTTTATTATGTTTTATGATAACATTTAGTTTGTCAACAATGAATATAATTTTGTTAAATTAAATTTATATTTGCGTATGTTTGATTTTTTTTTTGTTCATTAAATTCGAGGAATCGCCAAGTAATTTTCTTGCCCAGAGTGCCAAAAGAACTGGGAAAGGCACTGAGTATTCTCACTTTCTGAATTTTCCAGTGATTTTAATAGTTCCATCGGGTGGAAAAGGTTGGAAAATGATCAAACTTTGAATAAATATTGTAGACGAATAATTTATACTGGAAGATTGAAATTTTGGTGATGAAATGTGAAGATCAAGAAGTTTGTACTGACAACAAAGATTTCCATCCTTAATTCCAAGGGTGGGTGGGCGAGAAAACGCAGAATTTTCGTTTCAAGAGATAAATAAAATATCCCCCCTGTGTTTCGTAAGTTTTAAATATACGAGGATGGTCGCTTAATTGGTGGACTGCAGTCGCCAACAATTAGCTGCTTTTCATAGTAATTAATAGATGATATGTGGGAACAGAGTGACTTTTGAAGAGAAAGGAACAAGTATGTGCAAGTTGAAACAATTTGCTATACGATCGCAAGTAACAGCAGAGAAATACACAGTCAATCTCTGGTGTTTTCTGGTTTTCGGAGAGGTGTTCGTTTTTGAATGTGTGTTTGATTTGCAGGCTATGGATGATCTGAAACTGAACAGCCGTATGTGATACGTCACTGTGTTTGTCGATGCTTAAGTGGTTCACAAACAGTCGTAGAAGTGACTCAAAAGTATAGAGAACAGATCTTGAACCATCGTCCATGTGCACTCATTTTTCAATTTTTTTTTACTTTTAGACGGCGCAATTATAACTTTTGGAAAATTCGAATAAAGAGCTAATCCTAATATTTCACTAATTATTATCCAATTCGAAGAGAATTTTTAATTTGCCTTGAAATCAAAAAAATTTGAATGTTGTCTACAAAAGGACAAACAGACAACAAAATAAAAGCATCATTAATCGTCTTTTTTTTTTGAAAACGAAAAGAAAAAAAAAACATTAAACATCCCATCATTGAGAGGGAAAAATAAATTTGTGATTTCTTCTGTATTGTTTTGTTTCTGGTTCAATTAATATCTACCTTAATCGTAGAGACAAATGTAGAACAGAAATTTCCGCAAACCTCTTTAATAATTCAACATTTTCGATTCCGCCGTTGTTCAAAGAGACATGCATATGCATATTCAACAGCCGTTATACATTGGTACCCTAGGTGTCACTGTCATTTACAATGTTTGGTCAGTTTCAGTAATTATTAAATATTTGCTCCCGCAGAGTTAAGTTGTGACAAGATGTATTTGAAACTACTGTGAGGAATATTTCCTTCCTTGAAATCTAGAATGGATAAAGGTTTAGTTGTTGCTTTAGTTATTTATAATAATGGTAGAAAATTATCAGATGCATTTAAGGATTAATAATCATTTTGTTTACTTTTATTCTACAATATAGAAGAATAATTTTACAAATTTTGCGAACCATTTCACAAAGCTCTTTTGCATTATTCATCTGACATGTGAATTTGGGTCATACAGTCCTTTTATTTTTCTTTCTTTACGAAAGAAAATATATTTTTTTCACCTTAATTTCCGCTAACGTTAATTTTTGATCACTGTGTGAAGACCGCTTCTTTACTAATATATAGTGCATTGGTGCACAAAAGTTAAGTTACAACCCTATTTTATGTCAATAGGAAACCTAACTTCGAAACTCAGTAACTTGTAAAATAAGCTTTTATGATTAACAATTTCAAACAAAACTGTATAAATTTCGATTTTTTTACAGTAATAGCAAGTATTCAAAGAGTTCGTAGTTTAAAGAGTTCGTAGAAAACACTCGTAGTTTAACGTCGATATTAGTTTTAGAGAAAACATTGTCTTGAGCCGGGTGGGATACTAACTTACGACCTACTGTTATCTAATATATCCTATATATAATTATATATATATATAATTATCCTACTATATCTAATATCCTTCCAGTTGCCTGGAGGTGTTGGTAAAGGAAGATCTTAATAGGAGTCAAAATGACCAATAACATAAAAACGTGACGTGCTGGTCAATTTAAATGCCAAATCTGAAATCAGCACCTGAAAAATAGTTAAAGGCAGCTACAATTGTCCACGTTATAAAAACCTTGTAAACCAGTGTAATTACAAAATAATACTTACGTTACGATCAGCAGTTGTCATCCAAGTTACTCTTTTCGGTTGTTGCTGCTTATGTGTACACATTCCTCTTACTATAATCAACGCGTCCGTTAAATCACCGCAAGTGTTATTATTAGCAATTTGGTCACTACGTTCCCTTTGCATGATGACTGCAATCATTCTGGATGCACTAGCTGCGAACATACGTGACGAAGAGAAAAACTGCCTTGTCATAGGAGAGGAGCTAACATCAGTCTCTCAGAGTGAGCTATTTATTGTTCTATTGTTTCTACCATTTCTAACTGTGGCTGTCTGAGTTATCTCTTCTACATTCTTAAGCTGAAAGTCAATCATTTATTTTGATTTTGGGCGAGAATACTGTGTCTTGATGGCCAAGTAGTTAGCCCTATGGTTCAAAGCAGGCGTGTCCAACCCGCGGCCCAGGACAGCTAGTAATGCGGCCCACAAAATCGTAAAGTTTACATGTTTACGACATAAGCTTTCAACATGATTATGTGATTTTCAGCGAGTTTTTGATATCCCACTAGTTTTATGTTGCCCTTTTTTAATTTTATGTCATGCTATCATGTCAGGTGCTCTGACTGCGGAGCTACCGGCCGCCGATTAAAATCTCCTCTTATTGATGTTATGAACTTTCCACCTACAGTACACAATTTTTAGCGTCTCAAGAAGGCATTGTCCCAGTTGCTCACAAACAACCTCAAATATAACCAGTATACAATTGAACAAATTGAATAAATTTCTGAACATTTTTGTTCAACTGTGTGGGAAGGTATCAATCGTAGTTTAAAGTCGACTTTAAAATAAAACTTTTAAAAGTTAAGTTTAGTTTAACGTTTTCCTCTAAAATTGATATTGAACTTAAACTAAGAGTAATATCTTCTTTTAGAGTTGAGCAAAAACTTCGAAAAATTTCTTCAATTGTATGCCACCTTCATGACATATTTGTCATCTGCTTCTTGAGGCCATTTGTGAACAGCTGGGACAACGCCTTCATGAGATTAAGAAAATTGTATAATGCAGGTAAAAAGTTCATAACATGAATTAAAAGAGATCTTTACAGGCGGCAGGTAGCTCAGCTGTCACAACACCTAACAACTTATCAAGAAATCGTGGGTTCGCATCCCACCCAGCTCAAGACAATTTTCGTTCTAAAATTGATATCGACTAAGAGTGATATCTTTCTTAACAGTTGAATAAATCTGTCGAAAAAGTTGTTTTTTTTTTCAATTTAATATTTAAAAAGTTATCGTAGCTGGAATATTTAGCATGAGCAATGCATTGCTATGAAACTCGTACATTGTTGACGAATATTGAATGGATTGCTAACCCAAACATCTTCAACACACACTTATTTTATTAAACGTCTCATTATTCAATACTTATTATTTAAGTTTCAATTACTTTTCGAGGTGAAATCTTATTACTTCCATTGATATTATAATCCAAACTTCTATAACTCTTTAAAAACTTAACGAATATTGCTGAAATGTAGATTTCGATAGTTTAATTGAGATCATTATTTCAGAAGTTAGAGATTTCGAAATTAGTTTCCTACTCATATAAAAGGGAGTTGTAACTTTTGCTCACAGTGTATTATTTTTCGAAGGTTTAAACAACTTACAAAACACATTCAATCAGCTTTCCATTTCTTATTTTCATTTGTTATTTTTCATTTAAAATCCATTGTAGTTCACAAACAGAATGACTTTATATTGTACTTATCATCATATATGTATTAATGGATTTCTAATTTTCACCCATTTTGACAAACTCGTCCAGATTTTGGAATCGAACGCGAATTAATTTCTTCAATTTCAGAATTAGTTTCGACTGAATGAAAACTCTAATTTCGGATATTAGATTTTCAGTTAGATTCCAGTTTTTTGAGATCGAAAATATAAATGTCTGCTTTTTCTATGTGAAGGTTGAATACGGCGTAAGTCCATAAAAATTAATTGGCGAATGAGATAATTAAATGAGGGAAGCAAAAAGCTCTGATATTGCTGGACTCTTTAACATTGCGCATTTGTTGAAGTTTGCAAGGTTGTGTGTCATTCCTAATTTATTCTAAAAATGTTACTCAGACCATAATCGTTTTTATTACCTATTTTCCTACTGTTTTTCTCTCGTCATTTGTTGGTTTGTTGGCTTATATGTTTGTAAAATGTCTTCTTATACTATTTTCCCAATCCGTTGACTAAGAATAACGAGTAATGTGCCAAATGAAAGCTTATGACGTTGGGAATGTCATAAGCCACCCTACTTGCTTCCCCTTTTAACAAAACAAATATGTAAATAATTTTCCACGTCTCCCGAAAGCAAGGGCAAAAGGTATCGAGTTATATGTTAAATTAAAGCTTTTGATGTAGAGAGTATCATAGGGTCTAAAATGTACCCCCATACTTATTTCCCCTTAAAAATGGCTAAAAAACAACGCGTTATGTGTCCAATTAAAGCCTGTTTCGTGGAGAATGTCATAGGCTATAAATATTTCCTCCATACATTACTTCCCCTTAAAAAAGGCAAATGTTTAAATGATTTTGTCGCTACATTTTCTGAACGCGAGGGCCGATTGCAAAGAGTTGTGTGTCAAACGAAGTTTGCGAAGTGGGAAGTATCCTAAGCTACTTCAATTTTTCCCGGCGTCATTCGTGCCAAAAAAGAAACTAATATTTCACAATAGATTGCAACGAATTATCTCTCAAATGAAAGTCTGTGACGTCGACAATATCGTGGGTTATCTAAAAATTTAATTCTCTTTCTCTTCACACCCATCACAAAAATGTTTCTCTTTTCCTTAATCGTAACGAGTCGTAATTTCAAATGAAAGCTCAAAACGAAGTTACATGGGTAACGTAAACAATTTCGCGTTTATGCCATCTACTAAAATAAAATGTAGGACGATTTCTTCTCTGACATACTTTGCTGCATCACGACCTCGGCTTAAACATGCATCGATTACATAAAATTCAAAAAATAAATTCAAAATTCAAATCCTGATTCGATTTTACAAATAGAATGCGATTTGAAATGTAGATAATATAAGTTCCAGCAACAGATGTAGTATTCAATAGTTTATTTATTAAATTGTTTTATTTTTCATAGAAGTTGAAAACTGACAGAGAGCTATTACTTTAATCTAAGTAATGAAAACAATCCTTCTTGCTAGAACGTCAGAACAATTAGGGCAATCAAAGTGATTACCCGTCATCTCAGGAAATACTTCAGTTGACTGATGTAATCTGTCTTATTAAACCACCAAGCTCACATTGTCAATTAATTTCCCAAACCTAAAGCTGATGACTTTCCGTTTCATGACGTACAGCGAGGTGCAGAGAAGCATGCGAAAACGTCAGTTCCACTCGGATTCCTACAATAGAATTCAGCTCAACGTAGTTTGAGAAATAGTTCGATTGTAGTTTGTTTTTTCGGCACCTCAAACTCGACAGCGATGCGTTATCTGCAGTGTGGGATGCAACGTTGCGGAAATGCGTTCTTTTATCTCAGACAATGTACCAATCAAACGATTGTCAACTCAACTGCAGAGTACTTTCAAGAGAGATCTTTCTAGTTCATCTGCTAGATTCTCTTCCTAATTAGATTAGCTGGAGTCGATCGCAAACTCGACAGAGAATTATTGACTCTACAGAAAATTATTCCACTTGTACATTGTCAATATCCTGTAATGGAAATCTTGAAATTAGTTTTCGTTACTGGATACATGTGTGTATGTATTATGCAGACCAGGATCTAGAAAAAAATAAATAGGAAGTGGGGGGGGGGGGTTAAGATACTGGATTTAAATTGCAGCATAATATTTGCTCTTCCTTTTTAGAGGTCTTTAAAATTGTTTGAAAAATGCATGGAATATAAACAAATTTCGTATTTTTTTTTGCTCTATTTTCAAAAGTCAGAAAAGATTGCACTCTTGCCCACCCACTCCTAGATCTGGGGGCGGTGGTGGCGCAGTCGGTAGCGCGCCAGGCTCGTAATCTGTAGTTCCCAGGTTCGAGTCCCAGCTAGGTCAGTGTTGAGATTTATCTCCGCAAAATTCCCCGCCTTGCCCACGGTCAGTAGGAAGCACCGATGGGTTTGGAAAGGCCGCAGTCCGTCTGATGAGACGTTAAGCGGTGACCCCCGTGTGCGGTAGAGCCATACGCTGTGCATGTTAAAGAACACGCTGGATGGCCTTGACGGGAGGCTACCATCTGTCCCCCAACAGCTGTTCCAGTGGGTCCCCTCACTCAACCATCTCTGAGCCTTCGTGGTCCATGTGACCTGGCCATTTAGCCCATTCTGCGCAAAAAAAGTGCCGCTCAGACAACCCAACCCTAGATCCGGCCATGCATGTATGCATATTATTAAATAGCGGGGACTAAATAGTGCCCTGTGCTTGAATTGTAACAGAGTAATAGTGCAGAATTTGTAAATATAGCCTGGTCTCAGACAGGGATGCCCGACATTTGTTTCGATGTGCGATGTGTTTTTAGTAAAAACGGGATAAATTGAGGAAATGAAAAAAAAAAAAATTAGAACAGTTTGTGTACATTTTTTGCGTGCATTCACAAACTCCGCGCAATAATCGTAAGGGTTTCAGCTAGTTTTAATTTAATTCACAGCCAGCGGCTCAAATTGTATCCTGATACATGAACACAAAAAATATTGACACTCTGCCACAGCTTGTGTTCGAATATGGGAACGGAGGATTATAAGTCTGAGGCACTATCGACTGATTCCTTCCCTTATCTCCCTTTCAGAAGATAAACAATCGAACCAAAATAAAAAGTTATTTCTCAAAGGGTGTGGTGTCCTTTGAATAAAATGATTGTTCCGTGGTAAACTGGATTTTTTTTCATTTTCAAAAAATTAATTGTAGACTTATTTGATTAACAAATTTATTCTGTGGAATGCGTTTTTCGTTTGGCTTAGAACTGCATTTCATTTTTAAATTCAAATACTTGTTTCCTTATCAAATTTAAAACTGAAATTGATTTATTGAAACATAAGAAGTATTAGGAAGACAGGTGGTCTTTGCAATGAAATACAAGCTACCTAACTTAGCTAATTTTACTGCATTAAAGACATTAATATTAGCGATGCTAGAAATTTAATCAGATTTTCCATTTCAAGAGACTAAATTAATTCTCCGAACAAAACTTTTTAAATTTCCAATATTTATGCATTTATCTTACGTAATTCCTTCTGAGTACAAACCCAGTTTCAAACTGTTTATTTAACTGGATTGAAATTCTTCCTTTACGTTTGAGATTCAATTTATAAAGTTTTCAAAATTCAGACAGAGTAAATGAATTTAGGAAATCTTATTTCCAAATTAGTATCTTAACGTTCTACAAACTGAATTGCCTGAAAGCCAAGAATAAGAATTCAACGGCACTATACTGGTTTGGTGTATAAATAAGAACAGAGTTTATGTTAAATCAAACTGATTATGAAATGAATGAAGTCTTGAGGGTTTAATTAGTTTAGTGTACTCAACAATACCTCCCTGCAAAATGGATTTCATATTTTTGAAAACTTTTACGGGCAGAATGAAAAATTTATATAGAAGAGAAGATTACATTATCCCTTTTTTCCTAATGATCAAGTAAAAACCTAACTCCTCAAATTATTAGGATCATGTTTATTTTACAGCTCAGTAAGTAGTGTGCTAGGCATGTAATCTGCATTTCCCAGTTCGAGTCCTAGCTAGGCCAGCATTGAGATTTATCTCTGAACTCCCCGCCCTGCCCACTGTCAGTAGGGGACACCGACGAAGTTTGAAAGGCCGAGGGGCGGGGGTGGCTCAGTCGGTAGCGCGCCAGGCTCGTAATCTGTAGTTCCCAGGTTCGAGTCCCAGCTGGGTCAGCGTTGAGATTTATCTTCGCAAAATTCCCCGTCCTGCCCACGGTCAGTAGGGGACACCGATGGGCTTGGAAAGGCCGCCGTCCGTCGGATGGGACGTTAAGCCGTGGCCCCGTGTGCGGGAGAGCCATACCCTCTGCACGTTAAAGAACACGCTGGATGGCCTTAACGGGAGGCTACCATATGTCTCCCAACAGCTGTTCCAGTGGGTCCCCTCCCCCAACCATCTCTGAGCCTTCGGGGTCCATGTGACCTGGCCATTTAGCCCATGGTGTGCAAAAAAGTGCCGCTCAGAGGTAAAACAACCCAATTGAAAGGCCGAGCTCCGTTGGATGGGACGTTAAGCCGTGGCCTTTTGTGCGGGAGAGCCATAGCCTGTGCACGTTAAAGAACACATTGTATGACCTTGACGGGAGGTTACCATCTATCTCCTAATAGCTCTTCCAGTGGGTCCCCTACCCTGTGCACATTGAACACACTGCATGGCCTTGAAACTATCATCAGTCTTTTAACCCCATTACAGTATATCTCCAACCTTCTCTGAGCTCTTAGAGTCCTTGTCACCTGACAATTTAGCCTATTGTATACACAAAAGTTTCACTCAGAAGTGCAACAACCCATCCCTCGGATTATTTAAAACGCTTTATTTGTATCACCAGAGATTGGTTTTCCTTCATGACGATTGGTTTTTGCTCGTAAGGTCGGATCTATTTCCCTCCCCCCAATATGCCCTCCTTTTTATAATGTTAACAAATGTAATGAATGCAACGAATCCTGAAACATGGGCATATTTCATGCATTTTAAAAAAATATTAAAGACCTCTAAAGAGTAGGGAAAATGTTATACTATGATAGAAATCCTGTCTCCCCCCCCCCTCCTTATTTGTTTCTAGATCCGTGCCTACTTGGTCATAACCTTATGTTCTCATGCAGAATTTCACGCTTTACCGGAAACCTTGGTAACAGAAAGGGAGGAAGATATACTACTCTGGAAATTAACTTAAAAAATGTCCATCCACATATTGCTTTTCTTTTGAGAATACGTAACCCTTCCTCCATCTGTCTGCAATCTTAAAATTGCATTTTGTCTTTCCAGAAATTGCAAAATGTGGTCCCGACGACCATTTCCAGACTGAGGAAGGATCACTACATCTGAGGAGGACCTATATCTGGGCTTTAAAACGAAAAGACATTGGGAGTCAGGCAAGATTGTGCCAAGGAGAACTATGTCCAGACGACTTCGCGAGGTGAGTCTTCTGGACACACAATTGCATCTCCCCAATAACAATTCCTAAACAATGCATCTCCCCAAAGCAAACCCCGACCGCTGGTTTGCTCTGGGAAGATGCATTGTTGCTCCTCAACTCCCTCCCCAAAAGCCTCCTAGAGCTTCGTATGCGCTAACGAAACAATGGTGTTTATTGCCATCCGATCTCATCCTTCATTGTGCCACCAACATGCATGATAGTTGTGCAACATGCATGATAGTTGTGCAACATGCATGGTGGTCAGATGAAAACTTTTCTTGAGGCATGAGCGTTATTTTTGGCCATTAATTTCATATGCATCTAATGTTTACATATGTTCTTTGTCGTAGTCTGATGTACCTCTCACTTGAATTTCAAAGTCACTCAAGAAAAATGCAAAATATCGTGAAAATTTATATTTGGTAAGTAAATTTTTTAATAAGAAAATAAATACCTCCTCAAGTAGCTGCTTGCCACAGAGTTCTGACAGGAGCCTGTCAGTTTAATACTCTATAGTAGAGGATCTGTGAGGATGGCGGGTCTTCAGCAGATTTTTTATGCCAACTGCACGAGGCGTTCCCAGGTGGTCACCCTCTCAAGTATTAACCGGCACTAGTGTATATACTTAACATACAAACCTATAACACTTTAAAATACAGGTAATTTTTATAATGACCCTGAATATGGAAGGTTTAGACTTAGATGGTTTTCAAACTGTGGTTACGAACAGCTGGAAAAACCACAAACTCCCAAACCCTGATAGTTACGGAAGGCGTTCAAAAGGTTCTTGATAAGTGTCTATAGATTTGCACCGTTCCTCCGAAGCTCACATTCTACGAGGTGTTTAAAAGCTTGTCTAAACATTGCATTAAAAACACAGGCGGTATGTAATTTTTCTCTTTGCTGGCGGCGCGTAAAATTCGGTCTGCGAGTTGGGTTGGGTACTTTTCCCTCTGAGCGGCATTTTTTTGCACACCATGGGCTAAATGGCCAGGTCACATGGACCCCGTAGGCTCAGAGAAGGTTGGGGGAGTGGACCCACTGGAACAGCTGTTGGGAGACAGATGGTAGCCTCCCATCAAGGCCATCCAGCGTGTTCTTTAACGTGCACAGGGTATGGCTCTCCCGCACACGGGGCCACGGCTTAACGTCCCATCCGACGGACGGCGGCCTTTCCAAGCCCATCGGTGTCCCCTACTGACCGTGGGCAGGGAGGGGAATTTTGCGGAGATAAATCTCAACGCTGACCCAGCTGGGACTCGAACCTGGGAACTACAGTCGGTCTGCGAAATCTGTGTGTTGTTGCTATGGTGCTACTGAAAACGGGGATAATAATTTTCACAAGAATGCAGCTTTTGAGATGACGCAAAAAAATGGCGATTTTTTACTAGTGTATGAGAACCATGTCTGTTCATATCGCAGTGTTACGGGATGGATACGGAAATTCAGAGAAAGACAACAGAGCCTCCCTCGTACAGGAAGACCGAAGGAGGCTGTGAACGAGTGAACACATTGATATGTTAATATGTCAGTTTATCGATTGGCATTTCGGAAACAATTATTCGTCAAAATTTAACATTCCGAAAGATCTGTGTCCAAAGAATATTCCCATAAACTGACAGAAGAGCAAAAAGTGGCTAAAGTTGACTCGTGCAAGAAGATGCTGGCAATGTTTGAACCTAATGTCCCCATACCGTTAACAGTCGTTTTCACAGGCTATTACCTGTGAATTATTACCCTTATTTATTACTATACATCTCCGATAAAGATCTACAACTATGTTTGGGCTGCGGAAGATGAACCACATTCCCAAATTCTCCCTTTCTCTCAACGAAGAGGATTTTCGCATTTTATTTTCAATTTCCAAAGAATGGTAGACGTGGATACCTTACGTGAAAAAATGACTATAAATGACTAGTACTAGGCCAACATTGTTTTTTCCAGAATGTGTAAGGAGACGAATAGCAGTGTCCAACGACAGGTGGGGCGGGGGTGGCTCAGTCGGTAGTGCGTCAGGCTCGTAATCTGTACTTCCCAGGTTCGAGTCCCAGCTGGGTCAGCATTGAGATTTATCTCCGCAAAATTCCACGCCCTGCCCACGGTCAGTAGGGGACACCGATGGGCTTGGAAAGGCCGCCGTTTTTCGGATGGGACGTTAAGCCGTGGCCCCGTGTGCGGGAGAGCGATACCCTGTGCACGTTAAAGAACACGCTGGATGGCCTTGACGGGAGGCTACCATCTGTCTCCCAACAGCTGTTCCAGTGGGTCCCCTCCCCCAACCTTCTCTGAGCCTTCGGGGTCCATGTGACCTGACCATTTAGCCCATGGTGTGCAAAAAAGTGCCGCTCAGAGGTAAAACAACCCAACCAACGACAGGCATGTCAAGGGTTCTCCTTCTTCATGAAAATGTCAGTGCTCACAAAACCCTGCAAGTTACGATCTATCTGGAGCAGGAAAAAATGAAACAGTTACACCATCCTGCATATTCATCCAATTTTGCATCATGTAATATTTGGTTAGTTTCCGAAAATTAAAAAGGAACTTGCCGGGAAGCCTTTTACAAGAGTGAAAGACCTTGTAATGATGCAAAATGCGTTCATTCAGAGGTTCGGATTATTTCCCTACAGGAATATTACCAAACGTTCCAGAATTATCGTAGACGTCTGAAACTTCATATCGATGCTGATTGGGAATAATTTGAAGGATAGTAAAAGTTTTGTTGAGGTAAGTGCACTGGTTTTTCTTCTGCAGATGTATGTCAAGAACTTTTCGAACGCCCCTCGTAATTACATTTCGGAAATAAAAATCGCTGCATTCCTTACAGGTCCATATTTTCTTTCGTAGCTCGAATAATTCAAAACTGCTTAGCAATGTTATAAATCATAATTTTCTGAAGTGTTCACATATCGTAGTACATAATTTCAAATTATTTATTTATTATTATTATTATTATTATCATTTAAAATAAAATTTTAAAATTTTAAAAAGAAAAGTGGAATATGAAATTTAACTTTAAGGTTACTTTATTAAAAACAATTAAAAACGTTTCATTGTACATGTTATAACAACTAAGTGCAATTCTTATTATAAGTTATATTATAATATAAACATAAACCTAACTTTTTCAACACTAAATGTTTAGTAGCAATGCCTGTAAACATATTTATTTATCGATTTTGAAGCTTTCTTCAATATTTTGATGAGCTTCTCCATTATTAAAAATTACGATGGTTGGGTTGTTTTACCTCTGAGCGGCACTTTTTTGCACACCATGGGTTAAATGGCCAGGTCACATGGACCCCGAATGCTCAGAGAAAGTTGGGGGAGGAGACCCACTGGAACAGTTGTTGGGAGACAGATGGTAGCCTCCCGTCAAGGCCATCCAGAGTGTTCTTTAACGTGCAGAGGGTATGACTCTCCTGCACACGGACCGCAACTTAACGTTCCATTCGACGGACAGCGGCTTTTCCAAAACCATTGGTTTCGCTTGCTGACCGTGGGAAGGGCGGGGAATTTTGCGGCGATAAATCTCAACGCTGACCCAGCTGGGAAATTAGGATGGTGGATTCGCATTTATATTCATATAAAAGCCAGTCTTCCATACTCATTTACACTACCACCTGCGACATATACATGTTACTCGTATTTTGGACTTTTGCCCTCTTCAACCAGATGATAAGCTCTCCCTTTGAAAGTACTCTTTAAAAATTAAACTGATTTATAACCTCGAATTTTTTAATTATTAAAATATGAACGAAGCGCCAGCTATACAAAGAAGGGGGATAACCTAGAACAGTGGTTCTCAAACATTTATGCTTCACGTACCCCTGGAAATGTGTATGTTAATAGCGTACCCCTTGTTTAGATAGATAAAACTATGGTTATAGTATAACAATGGAAATAAAGCAAAACATATATAAATATACACATTAAATTTTGAATTAATAAATTACATATATCGGTAAACACAAAAATGACATAAACAATTTAACAAATTTTATAAAATTATAAACATTTTACTGGGCAATCAGTGAAATGGTTGCGCTTGTTTACGCTTGCACAGTTCATCAATGATTGGGGTTATATCACTAAGGTAGAGTCGCAAGTCATTTTCAACATCCAGCCTGTTCCTATATTTATTTTTTAAAGCAGTTAAAGATGAAAAACCAGTAGCAGTGTTGTGTAATCAGTAGCAATGTTGCCAACTTAGCGACTTTGCTATTTTAAATATAGCGCGACCTTTGAGCTTTCACGTCGTACCCCAAAATATTTTACCGGGTACACCATGTTGAGAACCCCTAACCTAGAAGTTCCTTTGAGCCTGTCCTGGTTTCTCATACAACATACAAACTCATACCGGCTAGTTTAGTAGTCAATACGCTGACTGCTAGATCAGGTATGATCTTGTATTTT
Source organism: Ryuthela nishihirai (assembly GCA_038380435.1). Classification (NCBI taxonomy): domain Eukaryota; kingdom Metazoa; phylum Arthropoda; class Arachnida; order Araneae; family Heptathelidae; genus Ryuthela; species Ryuthela nishihirai. The sequence continues at coordinate 37,351,560 of JAWZYU010000018.1, read as the reverse complement.
TCGTAGTATCTTAATGAGTTTTTAAAAAATTTTACGTAGTTTAAAAAAGACTAGAATAATAACACATCGTCTCTGGAGAGTGTGGGGTCATTTAAAGAGTTAGCATTTTACAACTTCTTCCACCGTTAGAGGGTGTTATTAAAGTTTTCGAATGATTCGGGAAATATGAATCGCAAAATTTCATAAATACCTGTCAACCCACAAAGAATTTTTAAATTATATCTAAAAAAAGTTGAATTATACAGAAGGACCGACAGACAGAGAATATAGTAAAAATACGCTGTTTAACGTAGCTAAGGTAACACTAACAAAATGTGGCATAACCTTTTTTATTGGACGATTTCGCCCCTAAATAAAAAATTTGCCTCGAAATAAAAATAATTAAACAACATTTTGCCCCGAAATGTATAGCAAAAGTTACTTTCAGATACTCATAAATATCAACATATGATTTTAATATAGAGTAGATCCACTCTAACGGCTAAACAGGCCTCACGGCTTTGATCATGTTCAATATAAGATTGACCATAAGAGACTGAAGTAACAAATTGAATTCTTCCACAATATCTAACTTTACCTTGAGGATAACGATGAGGAGTGACCGAGGAGGTGACTGACGATTTGTAATGATTCTCTCTAGGGCAGTGATTCTCAACCATTTATGCTTCATGTACTCCCTGGAAATATATATGTAACTGGCGTTCCCCTTTTATAGATTGATAAAACTATAGTTATATTATAACAATGGGAATAAAATAAAACATATATATATATATCATATATCTAGCGACTTTTAAGCTCTCACGGCGCACCCCAAAAAAGTTTACCGCGTACCCCACTTTGAGAACCCATACAGTCGCTCAAAAAAGAATCCAAACACTACGGTTGATTAAAGAATTCAGAAAAAAATATCTGGCAACGTTTTTTTTTAGAAATTAGTGATCTGGCAACCTTCGTCTACGTAGACGAAGGTTGCCAGATCAGTGTTCGGATATTGTTTGAGCGTCTGTGCTCTAGGGCATCCCACGCATGTTAAATGAGATTTAGGTCTGGCGAATTAGATAGAAGGTCATTCGCTGAATATTTTCCGCTTTTAAGTAAGCCTGCACCATTTTCGCCCATAAAAAAGGAAATCAGTCCCAACTGCATCCTTAAAAATTTGCATAATATGCTTCAAGGATCGCGAAGAGTACGACCATTGATGGTTATGCCATCACATTCCAGCACATCTCCATATTAAGTATCCCTTTCTCTGATATTAGAGGGATGGTTTCGCATTCCTTGTTCTCTCCAAATTGAACAATGTCTAGAATCTGGCTATTGGCTTAAATACTTGTTGGCCTTGATTAGAAGCTTCCATCTATCTTAACGGTTGTATCTTTCGCTCTTAATATTGTCTACGAAGTTTCATTTTCCTACCCAGGTTTGAGCCCTCGTGGTCTTTGCGACCAAACCATTTAACCCACTGTATGCACAAAAAGTGTCTCTGGGAGGTAAAACAACCCAATAATCCCAGCTCCATTGTTTGACGTGTAACCAGGAGATCTGGCATTCATTGATTTGGGCTGATTTACTTATGAGTCGCACCTTTTTTCACACAGTGGACTAAATGACCAGGTCACCTGGATCTCGAGGACTCAGAGAAGGCTGGGAGAAAGGGACCCACTGGACAGCTGTTAGAAGACAAATGGAAGTCTCCCATCAAGGCCATACAAAATGCTATTTAGTGTGCACATATATTTTCTCCCGCACGTAGGTCATGACTTATAGCTCCTATCGGAAGAATAGCAACTTTCCAAGCCCATCGGTATTCCCTGCTGACCTACGAGAGGGTGATGGAATAGAAGGGATAAATTTAAAAGCCGGCCCAGGTGGGACTCGAAACTGCGAACTGGGGATTATGAGCCTGGCGCGCTACCTACGAACTTTTCCCGTCCATCTCTCATTCGAATCCGGATTACCGCTGGATGAATTTTTCACACTTAGCTATTATCTGAGTATCCAATGTTAAATGCGTTGATTTGGCCATGTTGCCCACATGCCAAACTATAGATTAGTGGATAGAGTTACGAACAGTGTACCCAAAAGCCTCAGAAAAAGAGGAAACTCTAGAATGTGAGTAGATGGAGAATATCAAACAGATCTTGTTAGAATTGGCCTTTGGTGACAAAGTGCAACAGCTGTAGCTCAGGATAGATGTATATGGAGAACTAGTAAATTATAGTCTGTCTGTACTTCCATAGCCATGACTGCTTGAGAATTACGTTTGTATGTATATATGTATGTATATATATGTATGTATATGTATGTATGCATGCATGTATGTATTCTCTTGATTAAATATCAGTTGTTTCTTAAAGAGTTGCTATATACCAAGCCCAAATTAGAAAAAAATAAAAGGAGTGGCAAGTGACGCAATCTAGACAGCAGAAAGGAAAATTGAGGGCACAAGTGAACTGGAATTACATTGCAATACTTTCCCTCTCTTTTCCTCTCTGTCTCAAAATTCTTGAAAAATGCGTGAAATATGCAAAAGTTTTATAATATATGACTGCATTACCCTTACTGGCACATTCAAAGTGGGGGGGGGGGGTAGTTAGTAACATCTGTGGTTCTTAGATTTTGCATATCAATAGCTTGTTATACTCGTAACCAGTTGTTTTCTAAGTTCGAGTCATAGCCTGTTGTCCGCTTTCCTTCCCTCCTCCCTTTTGCAGATAAAATGAATAAAGTATGAGTTTGTAAACTGCCTGTTCTTAGGTTCCAGTAGATTAGGCCTGCGTTGTAATTTAATCGCTAAGCCCCATTCTACTTTCGGTGAGAAAGGAGACACCACAGGCTTGGAATTCGCGACGTCCCTGTGCCTCTGTGTTCAAGAGAGTCATACTCTGTGCAATTTAAAGAACTCTGAATGGCTTCAACGGAAACTTCTATTTGTATCCTAACAGCTACAAGTCGATCCCCTTCTCCAACCTACTCTGAGCCCTTGGGGTCCTTGTTACCTGACCATTTACCTCATTGTTTGCGAAAAAGTGACGCTCAAAAATAAAACAAACAATGCTTCTGAGAAAATATTTGGCTCGTTCGTTGGACGAGACATAAAATACTAAGTATATACAGCTATCTTATTCAAACTTTTATAATACTCAGATATGTATGGATAAGAACATAAATCCAGTTTCTGAGGATAAATGTAAATACATTCATTCATCTTTTTACCACTTTTTATACAAACTGTTACAAAACTAATCCTCGTCAGTTGATGGTTTGTGTAAAAAGAAAAGTCTCTACTATGCTAAGACGTTTACTACTTGTTCACGTGGTGTGTGCAAGAGTTACGAGTTTTCTCGTCTCTTACGACACTGGCTATGACTTTTTCCCATCGATCGAGGATGTAAGGGGATCCGTTTAAGCGTTCTGGGTGGATGCATCTGACTTTTCCTTGCAAGTGATACGATCATGAAGCGTCTGTAAGGATTTTTTCTGTCTGGAAATAAGAGGATAAAAGGGTGGCTTCGGTAATAGAGGCACAAATTCTGTCTGGTAAAGTTTTACTTTTCATTTCAATAAATACTTTGTACAGGAAGAGCCACTAATGGGAAACTTTATTACACTTTGAATGGAAATGGGTATATATTGGTTTTACATTGACTGAACAAAAAGGATAAAACTTTTGACTCATGATATTTTGGTTCCACATTTTTTTTTCTTTAGTTTAGATATTCCAACTTTTTGAAAAGTACGAAGCTTAACAAGATATCATTCTATTCGAGGCAGTTGTTGTTTTTTTTCTCTTTAGCCTACGCTTGAAAACATTCAGAGATCAGAATGATCTTTTAGCATACTGATAAAGGAAAGTCTGCGACTTGGAGGAAAGGGACAATTTTATCTTTTTCCCTCCCATGTCTCTACTGAATATAATAATTATAAAAATAAATCAGTCTTTTGCAACAAATGTCGAATTTCGGTATTGGAACCGTAATGAAATTGTTTAGTCGCTTTTGCAATATTGTAGGCCAAAGCCGACAACGGGAATTACGTTTGCAAAATTTAACTGAAACAGGAAATCCACAATAGGGCTTATGATAAAGGAGGGGTTGGGTTGTGTTACTTCTACCTTTTGTGCACAAAATGGGCTAAATGGCTAGGTCACAAGGATCCTAGAGACTCAAAGTTGGTCGCGGTTGGATCCGAATCCACGACCTCTTGACAATATGTCAGGTGCTTTGACAGCTGAGCTTGCCGACCACCGATTAGTCATTCTCTATTGGTGGCTTTAAGCATATCACAAGCAATAATATAATAAGCAATCACAAGTAAGCACCTGTAGATTATATATATATATATTAAATGGGTATAGAAGAAAATTGTTATTAGACGAATGCGATCCGAAACCACGACCTCCTGATAATATGTCAAGTGCTATGACCACTGAGCAACCGGCCGTAGAATAATCAATTAAAGCTAAATAGGTTCCAATGAGTGTGATTTTATGGTATAATGCTTAAAGCCACCAATAGAAGATGATTGTTCAGCGTCAGTAGCTCAGCGGTCAGAGCACATGACATGTTATCAGGAGGTCGTGGATTCGGATCCTACCCAGTAATAACAATTTTTCCTCTGTACCCATTTAATATATAGAGTTTACAGGTGCTTGCCTATTATACAAAAAATTTTAACTTTGGCAAGATTTGGATTCGGACCTTGGAATTGCAGATTGCAAGCCTGAGACGCTACCGACTAAACAACCTCCAAAAAAAAAGATGGATTAAGGAGAAGCAACATTACATACTTTCACCATTTTACAGCCTAAGTAATGTATAATTAATATAAACAATTAAATCTGGCAACTAGGGCCAACGTCAACTTTTGCGGGCCAGATTCCCTGAAATTTCGTTTTTCACGATCAGCTTTTTGTGGACCGCGGGGCCTTTTAAAGCGCGGGGCAGAGTTCCGGGGAACGCGCTGAACCCGCCTCACGCCGACCCTGCTGGCAACATTCCATTGCTTAAAGCAGTCGCAAAAATCTTTGAAAGTGCTCAAAAGTTGGAATTTTTTAAGTTCAAAATTAAACGTTACTATGAAAAACGAATGAACTATTATGGAGCTAGAATTCCTGCTAACATTAAAAATGTCATTAATATAAATAAAAAAAATGTGGACCCAAAGTAGATTCTTGTGGCACTTCATGCTCATTAATTAATTTGCTCGAATTTATGTTATTGATTTTAACATATTGCTTTCTATTAGTAAGATAGCATTTCTGCAAGTTTTGAATTGTGCTCATTACACCTATGAGTTATAATTTGTCTAGCAGGACTGCATGAGATATTGTGTCAAATGCCTTCGATAATTAAAAATATATGCCAGCAGTTATTAAACTCTTATCGAAATTGGTATGTAATATATTAAGAACATGAAATATAGCTGATTCGGTAGATTTATTTTTTCGAAAACCGTACTGATTACACTGGGCAACAAATTTTCATAAAAGTCATGCCTCTGAGATAAAACTAGTCATTTCTTAAAGATTGCAAGGTGCTAAACACGAATATGACAATGAAAATGTAAAATTGGCTACGATTTCTGAGAAATCCGCAATAGTCTCTTATATAATAGAGCAATACGTACAGTTGCTAAAAAAATATCTGAACACTATGGCTGATTACAGAATTCAGAAAAAAATATCTGGCAACGATATTTTTTAGAAATTAGTGACCTGACAACCTTCGTGTCACGTGACAAGGTTGCCATACAGGTACAAGACAAGGTTGCCAGACATGATACAGAGACAACAAGTCCTTAACCAGTTTCTTGTAGTTGTCTGCCCTGACATCCCAGAGGAATTTAGTTGACACCAGACGAAACGTGTCCCAAGCCTTTTTCTCGTCACCCTGAAGCAGGTTGTCGAACAGCTCGCGGATCTGAGGACCCACAAAAATTCTCTCTTTAATTTCTGCTTCGCTGAGTCGAGGGAATTTGTCGCCAAGTACTTGAAAGCTGATGCAGTCCGGTCCATGGTTTTGCGAAGTTATTCATCACACCGAGTTTGTTGTGTAGGGACGGTAGCAGGATTTTGTGCTTTTCTGCCAGTGCTGGGTGTTCCACATTTTTCTCTCCGACCTTCAGAGATTTCCTCTGAGGCCAGTTTCTCTTCACGTAATACAAAGTCTTTGCTCGGCTGTCCCATTTACATAAGAAACAAAAGTACTTCGTATATCCCAGATGCAGACCCATCAATAGAGCCACTACCTTCAAGTCACAACAGAGATACCAGCAATACTTGCTGTATTGAAGACAGTTTAACACCTGTTTTAGGTGGTCGTAGATTTCTTTCATGTAGGCAACATGTTCGACTGGAATGGTTGGAAGTCGATTTCCATTATGCTGCAACACCTCCTTGAGACTCAATTTCAAGGAGTCTAAATAGTCGCCATTCTTGAGGGTCATGTGTGATTCTGAGGGCATCAGGTCATCTACATCGGAGCAGAACACAAGGTCATCATCCTTTCTGAAGTAAAGCTCAAACTGCTCATGACGAGTTCGAAACGAAGTCACTCGACAATTTCCTTGAGAAGTATCTATTGTTTAAGTCTTGATCTAGTAACTCTGCTTTCACCTTGGACAGCTCCAGATCGTGAATGAGATCGTTCATTTCTTCTTCGGTGAGATTGTGCAGGGCAGATGGGAGATACCGTGGCAGACGTATGGATCATCATTAGACACTAAACCCGACGCCGGTTCTCCTCCCTCCTCATCGTCTGAATTGATGGAAATTTCTTTTGGAGGTTAGAGAATGAGAAGGCCTTCCCCATGCGAAACTGGTCAGAGAGCAGATTGTATATTCGGGTACGCTATTGTTCACTTCTTTTTCCTTGTGATGCCTCCAGAAACAGATAGAACCATGCAGAAGTAGCAGTCATTTGCATGATTGCTTGGCTCTCTCCAAACCATAGGAACAGCAAATGGCATCGCCACTTTTTCGCCCTTCAGCAACTTCGGAAGGTTTTGGAAGCAAATATGTGGGACCCAGGTGTTGTCCTGGTCCCCGATCTTGCATCCAAAATAAAACTCATACGCTGCTTTTGTCATGCCCACGTAATTTTACTACTTTGCCAAGACTTCATAGGCTTCGGGAAAACATTAGGTTAGGCTTCATTTTAATAGTGACATTTTCGACTGCCTTCATTTTTGGGTCCAGTTCAACGAAGAGGAACTCTGCCGCAGGCCCTAAACTTTCCAGATTGAGCCTGGAACCTCAGATGGCAGAGGAAATACGTGACATGCCTGGTAAACAACGTTGGCCGGAGGGGAGCTGAGATTCGCACCTCGGCTACTCTGGCCAATCCCGTACAGCCACGCATGAGCGTAGGTGACCTCCACAAGGAGGGCCAGCGAAAAAGGACAAGAAAGAATTTGGCGAAAACAGTCAGTCTCTTCTTCGTGTCCGGGCTGTGTGGTCGACAGCAATGGTCCTCTCCAGTGAGCAGAATCCCGAAGCGTGAATTGTGTATGTGCGGGAGAAGTGCTAAGCAGCCCGGGCTCCCAGCAACTTGGAGCGCAGTGGCCCAGTGATTGCCTTCCCGAGTGATTCCTGACTTGCCGAGGTAAGGGGGTACTGTAATGAAACTGGCTCCGCTTTTCTTTTGCATTTGAATGTATTTCTGTGAACGGTCGTCACTGTACCAGAGCGGAACCGTCTTAAATGTTAAGGACTGTTAAAGTCACGATTAAGTAGCTCTTCATCATGAACTGTTGATTAATATACTTGCAAAGTTCTCTTAATTGAAAAGGGCCATACTAGAAGCATTGTTGAATCTGTCCCAAAAGTGGGAACTACATATGTGTAGAATGTTTGAAGGTAATTCTGTTAATAAATGTGTATTTTATTGTTAAATGAAAAATTATCTCAATTCTCATTATTGCAAATGTCTGTTAACTTGGTTGTGGGTCTAGGAATTTGCCTTGATTTTTGCAGCAAAGAACGCATCACGGCCTAAAAGTTGTGCCGCCCTAAAAATACCACTAGGGGGGACATAACAAATTGGTTCCCGTGACCAGGATTATCAAACCCGTGGGTTATTGCGGATAAAAATTTTAAAAACAAAATTTATTATTGATATGGAAAATTGAAATGTTCTTGTTAAAGAAAGTGAAATTTTATTAGCGAGGAGTGTGTCTATAATGTTCTAGCTAGGATTTGCAGGGACATCTGTTAAATTAATACCTTTTTTGATCTGATATTTTTTGTGAAATTGTACATTATATGCTAGTCTGTAAGAATAGATTATGCCCAAGAGTAGCATGTATGTGGATATTTAGAGAATCAACTAGGGACTACTGCATCCTTATTTTATTCTAGATAGGAGTGAGTATTATCATGTATGGCATTTCTGTGACACACCTCCCTGCACTTTTGGAGGATTCCAATAAACACTACACCACTACAACACTCAGTACTCGGGGAATGGCAGAACAAGTGAGTAGAAACACTAACCGATGTAATTAGGATGTACCATGTTACTTTTTTCTTTGATAAATACGGCAGATAAGCTGATTCATGTGTTATTGAAAATTATATGTATACTACATGTTTGGGATTTTCTTAGTGAGATAAGAGGAGTTTTGATGACACTCTGAAATGATTGATTAAGGATTTGAGAGTAAGAATTAAGGTATCGATGAAAACAGTTTTTAGAGAGACTTGTAGAGAATAGTGAATAGTTTGTTTGATAAAGGTTTAGTAAAGCAGAGTGTAGCGCATAAGAAGTACGTAGTTTGTTTGTTTTTTTATAAGAGATTTAGAATACTGTAGAGTCTTATTAGGTTGCTTATCTGTCAGCATTGGCTTTGGGAAATATTAGACATAGCCCCCGTACCTATTTACAACGTAGCGATCAACTCTGACGCTTACCCCCACTATGAGGACTCCCGAAACACACTGGATAGGAACGCAGAACAGCGCACGAAGGATTGGTTTAACGTTAGTGAAGCCCACAGTGTACCTATCTTCCACGTAACGATCAAGTCTGGCGCACACCGCCAATACGAAAACCGTCAGAACCCGCCTAAGAGGAGCACTAGGCGGCGCACGAGTTAATGTTGGAAGTGTGGAAAACGCGGCCATTTGGCTGCTGACTGCCCCACCAAGAATGAGTATTCAACGCATTATGAGTATGACGACCCTGAGAGCCACATACGGCGGTACCCCCTTGACCCACAAGATACACAAGGAATTGTCAGGAACGTGAAGAGTCTAATCCTTTTGCTAGAAATTGTCCCACCAGAAGGAGCCCCCCACGGAAACGTTTCATTTGCGATAGTTCCGATTACTACACAGAACCTCGTTCACTACCTCACCCCCACAGAAAACAGGACCCTTCTTGCGGCAAACATAGAAAGAATAGCCACCCCGCAGTTCACAAAATTGAGAATTTGCCTTATAGCTCACCCGAACCCCCAGTGTACCCCATTCCCACACCTAACTGGATTAGACATTCCCTTTTGTTCCAGACATTAGAGGCAGAACTGGGACCTTCTCCCAAGTGTTGGAGAAAAGCAGTTAATCTAGACGTCGAGCGACTAGTAGAGGAAGTTTTCACCCCTATCGGCCTAGAGGAAGACAAAGAAGTGAAAAGGCCAGTCGAAATTGCTTTCGACATAGATGGTCTCAGAGAAGCAATTTATGAAACTTTCAGGCAAAGACGATTGGTTAAGGAGTATGAGTTAGTGAAACAGGAAAATAACCCTCCTGACGAAAAGCCTGAAATTAGCCAAGTTAAGCATTATGCCCTGTACAAAAGATTGGAGGCTGAACTTAGTCCCCCTCCCATATGCTGGAAGGATGTGAAGGGAATGGATGTCCCAAAATTAATGGAGAATGTCCTGGCCCCATTCTGCCTCGAAGAGAACAAGGAATACAGTAAAGAAATAGGAACCCTATTCGATATTCGTGGGCTCCGGGAGAGAATTGTAGCTATATTAACGGAGGAGAGGTTAGCGAAGGACGATACGCAAGAGGGAAGAAGAGAATCAAGAGAATCGAGCCCTCATGGAGCAGCCAGCGCAGGATGAAGTGCAGTTTGCGATACCCACACCAAACAGAGGCGAAATTCTCTGTCCCCCACAGGGATAGCCATAGCATCGAAACCCGCCTACTAATGAAATTTCAAGCGCACACGAGAATCAAACCCCTACTCGGCACCAGCCACAGGATGAAAAATGCCCCCCGGGGCTCCCCACAGCTAGCGAGGAGGCCTCTGACTCACTGGAGAGGAATAGCAGGTGGACAGAAGGGCACCAGGTTAAGGAGAATTTGGAGATGCGGAAAACTGAGAATTTTGAGGCACCGAGTAAGGGAGAAATTATCGAGTGAACAGAGTGAGATGCCCAACAGCAGTGAAACTGATGAGGTACAAGGCAGTAGCAGTAAGAATTGGGAAACCCAGTTGGAAATTGAAAAGTTGGCCCCACCTTTCGAAACTGGGAAGAATTTTGAAACGTCCACTGAAACTGAGGAGAGATAGCCCCCAGCAGTGAATAGAGAATGGGAGGTACAGCGTGTTAACAAGAGTTTGGAAACTATTAATGAGAGTTTGGAAACCCACTGGGAGATGGAGGAGTTGGTTCTATCTAATGAAATTAGTAAGAATTTTGAAACGTTCGATGAGTGAGAGGAGAGATTGCCCTCATCAGCAAACAGGGACTGGGAATTACAAAGGGTTAATGAGAGTTTTGAGATATCTGGTCCGAAATTAGATGCCCCTACGGAAATAGAGAGTGAGAATTTGGATACTTTCCGAGGACAAGAGGATTTTAGTTGGAAGAGAGCGAATGAGCACTTTAAGAGTCAGGCTAGAAATACAGAAAGGGAAAAGCTAAATAAACGGCGGAAGAGTAAGAGTTATCGCACTCAAAACAGTAATGGGAATTTTTATGCAGAGAGAAAGACAGGAAGTTTTAACGCACTAAGAGATAGAACCATTGAGAAGTTGGACCCACCTATCGAAGTTAGGAACTGGGAGACAAGAGGAGAAATTGAGGATATCATGACACCTAGGGGTGACTGGAGATTGGATATGTCTGAAAGGAATAATTTTGTTTCACGCAAGTCGGAAAAAGTTGAATGGCTGCATAGAGGCATTAGGAGCTGTTGCGCGCATGGGTATGGCGAAAGCAATGAACCGGACAGAGAGAGCGAAAGGTTCTGTATACACGGAGACAGTGAGAGATGCAAGGATGAGGCCCTGCCAAAAAAAATTGAGAAACTCAAAGGAGAGTACGACGATTGGGATTTCGACCCACGGGTCACCCCGAACCGTGCCGTAGAGCACCCTTTACCCGCTGCGCCAAAAACACCTCCTCCTGCCACGCAAAGGTCGACCCCTCCTGCCCCTGCACCGAGCACAGCCGGCTGTCAATCAACAGAAGGAGCAGCTGCCGTTACCACAGCGCCCCCATCACCCGAGCAAAGCGCCGACAGACAGAGTCCCACGCAAAGTGGAGTTCCCACGCAAAGTGGAGAGCAGCACTCTCCACTTTGCGTGGGAACCAATGAAGGCACACACCCGAGTCAACTCAACGAGTGACCCGCCAGGCGCCGTTGCCTTTAGCCAAGAAGAGCGAAGGTGACGTCATCTCGGCATTGTAGCCGCCCTAAACGAACGCTGTAGAAACCACTTGATTGACTTCTCACCGGCAGGCTCTTCTGCGCGTCACTAGTCGATTAGCCCTCAACTGAACTTGACAGTGGAGCTCACCGGCTCAGAAAGCGAGCACTGCGCGAGAGCCATTGGACGAGAGCCATTGGACGGATGGGCGTCCTTCCCTCCCTCATATTTCTCCCCCTTCCGGGGACACTACACACCACTTCAGGGGACCAAAATTTTGGAAGCGGGCTGAATCATGTACAATTTTCATTTTTTTCATAGCCCTGTACAATGAAAATAGAAATGTGCACCTTTTTTTTTGTTGTTTATGATAAGATCATTGAGATTAAATTATGTATTAATGCCATTGAGTAAGCAAGATGTTTGGATCGAAATTGATTAATGTATTGATACCATTAAATAAGCAAAGTATTTGGATTGAGGTTAATTCATAGAGCGATGCAATTAAGTGAGCAAAGTATTTGGATTGTTCTGACTGAAAAAAAAAATTTTTTTGTTGTTATATTGTGATCGAGCTAAATTAGAGTTTACTGAATGACTTGTTGGCCAAATATCTGTTACACAATGAGAAATTGTATAGTGTAGATCGTATTGAAGCACACAAAATGTTTTATAGGCCATTAATTAGCGTGAAGTGAAAAAAAAAATGAGAGAATTTTTTTATTTTATAGTTATATTGCAATCGGGCAGATTGGAGTTGCTGAATAGCTTGTGAGCCAAATATCTATTCCATAATGAAGGATTCTATGATGTGGAACGTGCAGTATTATGTGAGACACACAAAATGTTTTACAAGCCATTAAGTACCGTGAAATGAAAAAAAAAAGTTCTTTGTTTTTCTCTTCGTGTCGGACTATCGCACACATAGCCATTTTAAGTGAAAAGTCTTGACGGCTACGGCCTCGCTGTGGGAAAAGAGGCAGGCCGAAGTTTTAAATTGTACAGGCTAAATGCAGGCAGTACTGAAGTCTTCTGGAATATATAGATGAAAATATATGATTCAACAAGTGTTTTAGAATAATATTAAAGGATACCCGTTTTATCCATCATCTTGCTTATTCAATGGCATTAACACATAATTTAATCTCAATCATCTTATCATAAACAACACAAAAAAGGTTCATATTTCTATTACTATTTTGTTAAGTCCATGATACATTGTATAGTGATATTATAAGCCTATGCGTATACGCCCTGAGTAGGTAAAGATAATTGTGAGGGCACCTGGCGGCTAGTGACAGAATAAACTGTGTGTTGTAGATTGCCGATGTGTGTAAAAGCCAGATTTCTGACCCCCTCCTCGTTTCTCTTTGTTTTCATGTGTTGCTGTGCCGGAGACATCACCCAAGCAGAGAACCAACGAGAGACCAGACTCAACTCCACTGCACCTCGGCAGACATGGCGGATGGCGGCGCCCCAGCGAACTAGTGCAGTGCGCGTATGACATCCAGCCCACAAGACCGAATCAGGACCCTACCTTCTCGGAGGAACTTTCTTCTCCAACCATGCGACTGTAAACTTTCCTCTCCAACTTGAACCCATGGACACTGTGACTTTTGTTTCCCTCTTTCCTGCTATTGGTGCGTCGAGTGTGATGTCCTTACCTCTGGATCCCCTGTCGATAGCCTATGAAAGGGAGCGAGGACTCTTTGGCTCCATCCAGCCAAGGGACGTATTAGACCTCTGCCTATCTTTCCCCCCTCGGGAAGATAGGTATGTCATGCACAAGTAATTTTATTACGTGGCCAAGACTTCATAGGCTTCCGGACAGCATTAGGTTAGGCTCCATTTTAATAGTGACATTTTCGACTGTCTCCATTTTTGGGTCCAGTTCAACGAAGAGGAACTTGGCCGCAGGCCCTGAACTTTCCAGATTGAGCCTGGAACCCCAGATGGCAGAAGAAATACGTGACATGCCTGGTAAACAACGTTGGCCGGAGTGGAGCTGAGATTCGCACCTCGGCCACTCTGGCTAATCCCGTACAGCCACGCATGAGTGTAGGTGACCTCCACAAGGAGGGCCAGTGAAAAAGGACGATAAAGAATTTGGCGAAAACACTCAGTCTCTTCTTCGTGTCCGGGCTGTGTGGTCGGCAGCAATGATCCTCTCCAGTGAGCAGAATCCCGAAGTGTGAATTGTGTATGTGCGGGAGAAGTGCTAAGTAGCCCGGGCTCCCAGCAACTTGGAGAACAGCGACCCAGTGATTACCTTCCCAAGGGACTCCTGACTTGCCGAGGTAAGGGGGTACTGTAATGAAACTGGCTCCGCTTTTCTTTTGCATTTGATTGTATTTCTGTGAACGGTCGTCACTGTACCAGAGCGGAACCGTCTTAACTGTTAAGGACTGTTAGAGTCACGAGCAAGTAGCTCTTCATCATGAACTGTTGATTAATAAACTTGCAAAGTTCCCTTAATTGAAAAGGGCCATACTAGAGGCATTGTTGAATCTGTCCCAAAAGTGGGAACTACATATGTGTAGAATGTTGGAAGGTAATTCTGTTAATAAATGTGTATTTTATTGTTAACTGAAAAATTATCTCAATTCTCATTATTGCAAATGTCTGTTAACTTGGTTGTGGGTCCAGGAATTTGCCTTGATTTTTGCAGCAAAGAACACATCACGGCCTAAAAGTTGTGCCACCCTAAAAATACCACTAGGGGGGACATAACACTTTCACTATTGTAGCGAAGACCCTTTTCTGGCTTGCAAACGTCACTTCCCGCAAATGTAACAAAATGCGTCTGCGCTATTAACACAGTTACGAGGCATTACTATTGCTGGATTAAAAGTGCAAGGATCACTTGTGTTGTACTTAGGACTCAGGGGTAAATGGGAGAAGCTCAAAAGACTTGCTCATCTCGTAGGGTGACTACGAGGAGTCGCTTACAACCAACGATTGCTTCATCTTTTGTCCCCGATCGTAAAGCCGCGATGTCATATCTCAACTACATTGCATCAGACAATGATGCAATACCTCCGGGGGTTGTGTGTATAGTGGGCTGATGCAATACAACGCAATATATTGCAATCTGGAGTTTAAAACAGCGTTGCGAAATGGTTTCCTGTGTACTCAATGCGGACTGAGTCGTTTATGCATGACCATCTCTGTCTGTCCTGAAGAAGAGCCAATCGACAAATTTTATTGTCATTTTCGTGTTCAGCACCTCGAAATTGGTATGGCTATTTTCATTTCAAAGCCTTTTTGTGGGTCGCCCAGTGTTTTCATGAAGACATATGCTTCTATGAAAAAAATTTACTAAGCGAATACTTATTAATTTTTTAAAAACTTCGCTGAAAACTGATAGTATGGATATGGGTCTGTAATTATAAATTTCTGTTTTATCTTTAGATTTATAAATAGCTGTTACTTTGATAATCTTTATAGATCAGGAAAGTTACTCGCTGAAATATAGGTTGAAAATTGCTACTAAAGACATCGCAAGAATTTCAGCGACATATTTAATAACCTTGGGATGAAAGTCATCGTGCCCCGGTCTTAAAGGACTGGGGCACGATGTCCTTCGTCTTTTGGAAAAGGAACAAAATATGGGGAATGTAAATTAGAGGAATCAACAAGAAAATTATAATATTGCTCCTGAGTTAGTGGAATTTGCAATAATAGTTTTTTCGGAAGTTTCGTAAAATATTTGTTAAATGTATTTTCTATTTCATTTATTCTGTAACTTCTTTACCGGTATAATTAGCTCATTTAAATTGTTCCATGTTTCATGAGGGCGACTGATTTAAAAACGAGTTTTGATAATAAATGTTTTTCGTCAAACTTATGTCTTTAACAAGTAGATTGCGAAATGTCTTGAAAAATTTAAAGTCATTTGGATGTTTCGTTTCTAAGAATTTTTTAAAAAGCTGATTTTTATATTTGATACAATTTTTATATTGCGGATGCCATCCAAGGCTTTCAAAGTTTTTTTGAATTACCTACAATTATGTATGGGAAATGAAAATCATAAATTAGTTTTAGGTAATCATGAAATTTCAGATTAGAAGTGAAACTTGTAGACTAGACGGGTTTAAATCCCTTGGCACAAAATGTTATAGACAATATTTTTAGTTTTGGTTTTACTAATTCTTATTTATTTATTTGATTCGTTTTCTCAGTTGTATTATTGTCAGTGTATATTTGATGTTCTTATTCACATCTAGTTATTATTCTTATTCACATAATGTTTTTACAAAGATTTGTATTATATATTTATAAGAAATATCTGTTGAAGTTGAACTGGATGAATGAATAAAAATTATTATTATTATTATGTACATTGTGCTTGATATTTCACCGTACTCTACACTAAGCAAATGCTTGAAAAAAGTGTTTTAAATATATTTAGTATAGAGTAGTACAGTGATTTATATACTATCTATAATTGCAGCCTCTCAGCTTAGGGAAGATTTAATCTCGCTCCTCTTCCATATCAATGCGTCCCTCCAAATATATGTGTAGTGATAAGGAATGTCAGTTGTTGAGATATGGCTGGCAGACAATGCAGTTCAAAAAGCACGTGACAATGTGTCAACTGTCAAGAACCAACAGTTACTGTTTGTGACGTTGAACTTTAAATTGCGCAAGAGATACATGACTGAAGAAAGTTTTTAATTTAGCAGGGAGATCTTGTAGTTGCAAGAGTTGTGTTTCCAAAAGCTAAGCACGAAACTAAGCAAGCGGTTTCAGACATTTTGGGTTTCAGTTTTATCATAAGAGTTTTCCAGAAAATCCTATTCTACCCTAACCAACTCCTGTCAGTTTAAACTGCAGTGTTTTACATGAAAATAAAACTTGATGCGATTACTGCGCTAGTGACAGAGAATATGATCCAACTAGTTCGCACCGGTTATTAAAATGTTATAAATCCTTAAAAAATGAAATAACAAAGCAATTAAAAATATAAACAATAGATATTAATAATGAAACATTGGCCGAGTGATTAGCGTGCGTGGCTACTGATCAAAGGGACCTGGTTTCGGGCCCTGGGTCAAGACATGGATGTCTCTGTTGCTTTTCTTCTGAGGTCCAGCCATCCACACAGTCCTTCCACTATGGCGTATAAACTGACATGCTTCTGTGAGACCTCTGCCACAAGCAGTTGCTTTAGGGGGGGGGGGATTTATTTTATTTTTTTATATTCACGTATAAAGAGAAGAGAGAAAAATTGTTTTTACAAAAATATTTATGTTGATTTAAGATCATTTCGTTTATGAATTTCATAAACCGAGAAATTCTAGAGTGGACCCATGCTCCTTAACCTCTCTCTTGTTATAACGTTGTTATTACTGCTCTGAAACAAAGACATTCTAAGCAATGTGCCAAAAAGATTGTTTTAACATGTTAAGTGATTTACGCTTCACAGATTGCATGTTGTGAAAAGTTTTCACATACCAATAACGAAGTGAAAGCTCATCCCAAAGCAAGACAATGCGCACTTCAATAAACTACAGAGAAATGGTCGATCTTAACTCTCAAACTACAAAAGTATTAGCAATGAAATTCCGAAGATTCCTGGACAGTCGTCTTCGTTGGAGGTTTTTCGTGGAAGAAGCAGAAAAAAGAAGTATTAACGAGACAAATGCGCAGACTGCTGTAATAGCTAGAGAATGGATGACTGCATTATTTCGAGCAGATATTGACTATTGTGCCCTTAGTTCCAGCTTAGTGGAAGAGGTTTACATTATTAGGTTTAGTTTTTGAGCCAGCTATGCTTGTTACAAAGTTTGCTGAATGCTGGGATCAAACTTACGTTGAAGCAATTTTGAACGAACTACTTTTATAGATGTGATCATAATATTTTGGATTTTGTTTGCTGCTATAAAAAGAACGAAAAGACCTAGAAGCATCATATTGTTTTTTCTGATTTTTTGGCGATGGAGTAGACCATGGTACAAAAGACCATGCCTACTCCCAAATACATCTCGATTGAGATCCTAGTTCGAATCTCGTGTTTCGACTCCTTCATGATTGTTTCAAACTAGCGCCATACCTTCCAGTTGGATGGTTGGTTGTTTTACCTCTGAGTGGCCTTTTTTTACACCATAGGCTAAATGGCCTGGTCACATGGACCCCGAAAGCTCAGAGAAAGTTAGAGGAGAGGATCCACTGGAACAGCTATTGGGAGACAGATATTAACCTGCCATCAAGGCCATCCAGCGTGTTCTTCAACGTGCACAGGGTATGGCTCTCCCGCACACAGGGTCACGGCTTAACGTACCATCCGATGGACTGCGGCCTTTCCAAGCCCATCGGTGTCCCCTACTGATCGTGAGCAGTGCGGGGAGTTTTGCGGAGAAAAATCTCAACGCTGACACAGCTGGGACTCGAACCTGGGAACTACAGATTACGAGCATGGCGCGATACCATTCCTTCCAGAGAGCGACATAAAAGTTGCATACCTTCAATTAAATGCTATTGCTTCAGAAGTGTATCCATACTATTTAATTCATTTCTTTTGATTGTAAATAAAAATAATAAAATAAATTAAATTTCAAGAAGCTGCTTCCAAGAACTCTGACATGATCCTATCAGTTTAATATCACATAAAAGAGGTCTGTGAGGAAGGCGAAACCATATCAGAAATATAACAGCGAAAAGGAAAATATATACCCTATCCGGGGCTCAAATTCATGATCATGAAAAGAAAAAATAAACAGGAAAATGAGCTAAATATTTTAAATTTTAATTGCTGTAGTTTATCAGAATGGGTAGAAAAATAAATCTAGTTAGACTGTTGTTTTCACGAAATAACAGTTTCGGTTACATGAAATAAAAATACTACTCCGCATGAATTAAGAAACGACATTTACATGGACAAAGTTTTTGAATTGCCTTCTAATATTATTAATACAGAGATATATACATAGATATATTATATATAATATAGAGGATAGATATAATTTCACTGAACATTTTAAGGGTAAAATTCCTTTGGACCTCCCGCATCGGGACAGCTCATAGAGTTTGAAACTCATAGTAGAACAGAAATTCCCGCTAAGGGGAAGAAAAGTCGAGCCACAAGGACTGACCTTGATTCCGGAGGGTTAGGTATATAATTGTTACTAAGAGCACTGAAAGTTTATAGCAGAACAGCTTTTTTTTTATACATTTATATAATTTGCTATTATTTACGTTTTTCATATACACTAGCCGAAATTTAGATATGAACCACTGCTTCAATTACATATCAGACTGCTTTTTTTAACTTGGTATGTAAATGGTAGCTAGGCATTGACTGGAAGGAGAGCTATGCAACAATCCCCTGTGATGATGCATAGAACCGGCCAGGCCTAGCACCTAATGTCCGACCCCGCCTTCTCGTGGTGCAGACCGTTAGTACCTTTCAAAAGAGATACTCTCTTGTGGAAGTGAACGGAAGTGGAGGGCTGCCAGATTAGTTACTGATGGCCTACTGATCTGGACAACTAGGGCTTCTTTTCTTTTCTTTTCTACCCCTGCTGAGGAGTGGTCAACAAACAAAGGGTCCTGATGCTGACCATATAAACCCATTGCACTGGACAGATATATGGCTCTGAGCTTGATTATGGATCCTCATTTTGCTGCACTGGTGGGCTTCTGTGGAGGGAAAATCTTCCGCTGTGTTTTCTGTTTGTTTGTGGGTTGACAGCCCCAAGTGAATAGATTCACAGGATATGTTTATCAGCTGGTGGATAATCCTGAGCAGAGGTCATCGCAGGCACCTGAACTCTTTGCTTCTATTGGCATCATCAAATTCTACATTGGAGGAAGTCATCCAATACAGATGGCTTCAGCCTTTAGTGGTGGGGGAACGGGTCTTTGCCCCATGTCTGCGATTAGGGGACTGTTTGATATTGTCGGCATTCCCTCTCTCAATAAACATAGTTTCTTTAAACATTCCACTAACCATTTTCTCTCCATAGGTAGTTGGAATGTGAGGACTCTGCATAGAGCTTTTTCTCTTGATGTCCTCACACAAGAATTCCACCATTATAATTTAGATATTCTCGGCTTGCAAGCGATCAGATGAACAGATAAAGGTCAGATTCTTAAAAATAATCTTAAATTTTCTTTTCAGGGAGGAACAAATAATAAACATCACCAAGGCGTGGGTCTGCTTCTCAGCAGACACGCTAGTGATGTTCTTCTAGGATATGAATGCATTAGTGAAAGGTTTCTTACAGCAAAATTTC
This sequence comes from Ryuthela nishihirai, assembly GCA_038380435.1. Taxonomy (NCBI): domain Eukaryota; kingdom Metazoa; phylum Arthropoda; class Arachnida; order Araneae; family Heptathelidae; genus Ryuthela; species Ryuthela nishihirai. The sequence continues at coordinate 37,331,714 of JAWZYU010000018.1, read as the reverse complement.
AGACAAGCGTTAAAGACTTGAATATCATATGCTGTTATGTCCCCACTGTGGATGCCGATGAGGATAAGAAGGATAGGTTTTGCGGACAACTTCAGGATATTTTGAATGCTGTCAAGAAAGGAGATATTACCCTTGTTCTAGGTGACTTCAATGCCAAAGTTGGTACTGATTCTGACCTTTGGGGAGGAGTAATAGGCCCTTTTGTTATTGGTAGCTGCAATGGCAATGGGCAACGTCTCCTACAGGTAAGTAAACTCAATCGATTCAGAATAACTAACACTTATTACAAACAGCGCGACGTACATAAGTAGACATGAGTTTCACCCGATGGGCTGCATAAGAATATGATTGATTTATATTAATTAACAGCAAATGGGCTAGTTCTGTTAGGAATACCAGGTCATATAGAGGAGCTGAAATTGGATTTGATAAATTATTATTAAAAGTGACTTGCAACTTAAACTTAGAAAAGTGTTGTTGTAGGGTTAAAAAATTTAATTTTAATACTGAAGCTCTGAAAGACCCAGTTATAGCCAAAGCTTACCATGATAGGTTACTTAATCATTATGACAGTCATGGTATGCTTACTACTGAAGTTGAGGAAGAATGGGACCATTTTAAACAGGCTTTTTTGGACACTAACAGTACTCTTTTACGAAAAAACGAACAGAGGAGCCAGAATTATTTGAGTGATAAGGTTCTTGAGCTTATTTCAGAAGGAAAGAACTGCAGAAATGTCCTTAATCAATACCCTACTAGTCGTAATAGAAAGCATTACAGAGAACGTAATAAACGTGTAAAAGATCAGTTAGCTGCTGATAAGAATCTTTGGTTTAATGGCTTGGCGGATGAAGCCGAGGAAGCAGTTAAACAGCACAACAGCAGAGAGCTGTACCAGATAGTTAATGTTTTGTCTGGTAGAAAACGAACAGGCATACAGGGATTGAAGGATAAACAAGGTCAGATTATAGAAGGTGAGGATTCTGTCATGGCTAGGTGGGCTCAGCATTTCAGTGATGTTCTAAATAATGTGGTTAGTTCTATTACCATTGTTTGCAATGATGATAAATGCATTGATGGCTTTAATGTTGGCCCTATAACACAATCTGAAGTTAGTTTGGCTAATTTTAAACTTAAACTTCATAAATCCCCAGGGGTAGATGAAATTACTACGGAAATGCTTAGAGCTGGGAATATTTCGGTTACCACTTGGATGACTGAAATTCTGAATATCTTTTATGATAAAGGCATGGTTCCTAAGGATTTTACCAGAGCTATTGTTATCCCTATTTTCAAAAAAGGTGATCGCAGTTCTTGTGATAACTATAGGGGTATCAGCCTACTCTCTGTTCCAGGGAATGTTCTTTGCATGATTGTGCTTAATAGAATTAAGAATCTGGTTGACAGTCAATTGCGTGATGAATAATGTGAATTCAGAAGTAGTAGGGGATGTATGGATCAGATATTTTCATTTAGGCATATTCTTGAGAAATGTTTAGAGTTTCAGAAACCTTTGGTTGCTAGCTTTGTTGATTTCAAAAAGGCTTTCGACTCTGTTGATCGTCATAATTTGTGGTTGATTGTGCGATCATATGGTATACCTGACAAGTTAGTTAACATAATGAAAGCTCTCTATAATAACACTGAGTCGTGTGTGAGAGTTGGTAAGGCTTGTAGCAATTGGTTTAGCATTACTTCTGGTGTTCGACAAGGGTGCATTGTGTGTCCTTTTCTCTTTGGTTATTGATTATGTTACGCGAAATTCACTTCAAGGGAAAGATTGTGGCCTTAAATGGGCTGCAGATACGAAAGATTCTTATTTAGGTTATGCTGATGATTTAGCCCTTATTGTAAATGATGTTGATGAGATGAACTCTTTCATTTGAGCTGTTGATGAAACTGGTAGTGGAGTAGGTTTGGTTACAGACAGAGATAAAACTAAAGTGATGAAAATTTGTTAGGCAGGCTTGATTCAGTTAATCTGAATGGTTGCAATTTTGAGCAGGTGACGCAGTTTAATTATCTTGGGAGCTATGTAACAGATAATGGTGATGTGCGGCATGAGATTAACAGACGAATAGGGATTGCTGCCGGGACTTTTAAGAATCTATGGAGAGTGTGGAGAAATAGGCGTATATACCTAAAGACTAAAATTTAACTGTATAATAATTTGGTTCTTTCTAGGGTTAGGTATGGTAGTGAAACCTGGACACTTTGTAAACAAGATAACAGGAAACTAGAGGCTTTTGATTCCACGCTTACGCAATATCTTGGGCATTAGGTGGTTCAACTTTGTAACTAATGGTGAGGTTAGGCAAAGGAGTCGGCAACCTCCTTTAAGCAGCATATTGTGCAGAGAGAGACTGCGTTGGCTTGGCCATGTTGCTCGTATGGATAATTATAGATTGGCGAATAAGGTTATGAACAGTGTGCCTAAAGGCCTCAGAAAGAGGGGGAGACCTAGGATGTGGTGGGCAGACAATGTCAAACAGGACCTTGTTAGAATTGGTTGCAGTGGCCAGATGCAGTAGATGTAGCTCAGGATAGACTTGCTTGGAGAACTAAATTGCTCGGTCTGGTTGGACCTCTAGTCTAGGGTTGCTTGAGGATGATGATGATGATGATTTCAGAAAAATCAACTTTTTAGTTTTAAGGAATCGCGAAAATTTGTTTATTATGTTTTGTTCTACGATCTACAGATACAAGTACAAAACATATCTAAATTGAATTTAATGATTAATGAAGTAGTAGATTATTCAGTATTATGAAATATATCTCAGGAGAGCTGGATATCATTTGTTTGGTTATAGTAATGAGAATAAATAATAAATCTTGTTTACAATCCTGAGCACAAAAGCCGGAGTAACCTAAAAGAAAAGGAAATTGATTTAAAGTTTTGTTTCCAAGCTTAGATCAACATATAAGGGCAGATTTAATATTACTCTATTAAAGATGGAAATTATGTAAGAAATTACAGATGAAAATAGCTTTAGTTATGGTTTCCATTAGAACAAGCTTTTTACAGTTCACCAGAAATTTCATTTCAGGTGGAGCTTATAGACCTGTGCTAAGCTATCAGTTTCATTTCAGTCTTAAAACCAATAATCTACTTTCAGTATTGAATAACACGGATGATAAAAAAAAAATAGTGAGCTAACTGCGAACTAAGGGTCGTTGCAAAAAATTTAATCTGGTCTGTCACCAAGAGAAAAGATTTTTTAAAGCAGAAATCGTGTTTTGAATTTTATTAGCTCTATGTAAGCAATGTACCATATGTAAGTAAGATAATAGGAAACGGACTTTCGTTTTAGATACTTGGGCATGTATTACGCATTAGATGGTTTCACTACGTAAATGATGATGAGGTTATACGAAGACGTTATCAACCAACTTTGAAGAGCATCTTATGCAGGAAAAGACTCCATTGATTTATACATGTTTTCCGCGTGAAGAACTACAAATTAGTGACTAACGAAGAGTGTACCTAAAGGCTTCAGAAAAGAGGGTGAAGTAGAATGCAATGGGTGGGCAATGTGAAACAGGACCTTGTTAGAATTGGCCTACCATTGCAAAGTGCAACATCTGTTGCTCAGAATATACATGTTTGGGGAATTAAACCGAACAATCAGATTTGGACCTTTGTAGCCCATGGCTTCTTGAGGATTATGTATGTAAGCTGCATGTATATAGGTATGTAGGGCAGGATCTAGAGAGGTAAATAGTCATGCCCCCTCCATTCCGTTTCAAAATGCTAATAAAGGTAATAGAGGCGAAAACAAAATTAAAATTTTATCTTTTTCCGGCTCCATGTGTTCCTTGCCCATTTCCTTATTATTATTTTTTTTTCAATTGCGGGCTTGTATGCATATATACTTTGTTACAAGTAGAAAACAGTGTATTTGTATCTGCTTTCGATGTTTTACTAGTCTATGGATATTTAGAAACTTTCTGGACAATGAAACTCTTATGCGTTATTGGAAATTGCTATACAGTCTCTTTGCTATGTAGCGAAACATTTCTCTCGGTCACCGACACAATTCTTGTGTGACTTTACAGAAATATTTCGAAAAATGTGAACTTAATGAAATCTGCTGATCGTTCGAAAAAAAAAATGACATTGGTTAAAAAATGAACGTCATACGAATTTTAAAGTCGTTCGCTTGAGTGAGATCTATTGCACCATCCAATTAGCACATTGGTAAGTATTTATTAGGACATAATAGTAATTTTGAATTGTAACTGGAGTCAGAGTTAGATGTATCGTTGTAAGGGAAAACTTTGAAGAACTAAGTTTCTAATTTATTTTATATGCTGGGAACACCTTTAAACTCTCTTGGGATTGGTTAGTTCCCCCCAAAAAGAAGATTTTCTTCGTTAACAAGTAGTGGATAGCGAATCAATAAAATTCGCTCAATACGACAAATCTGTACGATACCTTGCATTATAAAGCCACTGTAGTGCTGCTATTCGCTAACAAATCTGTCCAATGCATTGCATTATAAAAAAAAACTGGAATGCTATTATTAGCTAGCAAACACTGGGCAACAAAGTTTCATAAAAGTCGTGCCTCTGAAATAAAAGTAGGCATTTCTTAAAGATTTCAAGGTGCTGAACACGAATATGACAATGAAAATACAAAATTGGCTACGATTTCTGAGAAATCGTCAATAGTTACTTATATAATAGGGTAATAGGTACATATGACATGTATTGATAAAACTCCGCTTCTACTTCCGACGTTCGTTTTGCCCGTCGCTTGTACAGATGCTCCGGATCATCTCTGGCGAGCCTCTAATGGTAGTTAGCCACATTGAAGTGGACAAGTTTCCCTGGTATCATTTCTCCATCGTTGCAATGTCCTGGTGAAAACGTTCACCTTGCTCATCACTAACCATGCCACAGTTGTCGGGGAAGAAATCTAAGTGGGAATGGAGAAGGTGGATCTTTGAGGATATATTGTAGTCAAGTTTGTGATACAGAGGCAACAAGTCCTTATCCATAGTCTTGTAGTTGTCTGCCATGACATTCTCGAGGATTTTAGTTGACACCAGACGAAACACATCCAAAGCCTTTTTCTTGTCACCATGAAGCAGGTTGTCGAACATCTTGTCTCTGAACAGCTCGCGGATCTGAGGACCCACAAAAATTTACTCTTTAATTGTCGCTTCGCTGAGTCGATGGAATTTGTCACCCAAGTACTTGAAAGCTGATGCAGTCCGGTCCATGGCCTTTGCGAAGTTTTTCATCACACCGAGTTTGATGTGTAGGGACGGTAGCAGGATTTTGTGTGTTCCTGCCAGTGCTGGGTGTTCCACATTCTTCTCACCGACCTTCAGAGATTTCCTCTCTGACCAGTTTCTCTTCACGTAATGCAAAGTCTTTGCTCGGCTGTCCCAGTACCTCGTATATCCCAGCTGCAGACCCATCAACCGAACCACTACCTTCAAGTCACAACAGAGATACTATCCATACTTGCTGTATTGAAGACAGTTCAACAGCCGTTTTAGGTTGTCGTAGGTTGTCGTAGGTTTCTTTCATGTAGATAGAGTGTCCGACTGGAATGGATGGAAGTCGATTTCCATTATGCAGCAACCTTGAGAATCAATTTCAAGGAGTCTGAATAGTCGTCATTCTTGAGGGTCATGTTTGATTCTAAGGGCATTCATCAGGGCATCTATATCGGAGCAGAACACAAGGTCATCTTCCTTTCTGAAATAAGGCGCAAACTGCTCATGACGAGTTCGAAACGACTCCTTATTAATATACCGCGTGTCATATTTAAAAGACATTTTTTTTTCATTTAAGCATTGTTTCATGGATTGCTCCTTCATGTCAATTGCATGATTTTGATCTTAACTCATGCATATTACTCGGACAATTTCCTTGAGAAGATTCCATTGTTCAAGTCTTGATCCAAGTAACTCTGCTTTGGCCTTGGACAGCTCCAAATCGCGAACAAGATCGTTCATTTCTTCTTCGCTAAGATTGTGTTACACAGATGGCAGATACCAAGGCAGAGGTATGGATCATCATTAGATAGGTAAGACTGCGGAGAACCTGATGCCGGTTCGCCTCCCTCCTCATCATCTGAATAGATGGAAATTTCTTTTGTAGGTTCGGGAATGGGAAGGCCTTCGCTGTGCAGAACTGGTTGGAGAGCAGATTGTACATTTGGGTACACTATTGTCCACTTCCTTTTCCTTGTGATGCCTCCAGAAACAAGTGGAACCATGCAGAAGTAGCAGTCATTTGGGTGATTGCTTGGCTCTCTCCAAACCATAAAAACAGCGAACGGCATTGCCATCTTTTCGTCTTTCAGCCACTTCGGGAGATTTCTCTCGAAGTGGCATATGTGTGGGGCATAGGCCTTGTCCGGTTCCCCAATCTTGCATCCAAAATAAAACTCATACGCCACTTTCACTATTGGAGTGAGGCCCTTTTCTGGCTTGCAAATGTCATTTCGCTGCAAATGTAACAAAATATATCTGCACTATTAACAGATTTGTGAGGCATTACTACTACTACTGGAATAAAACTGCAAGGATCACTTGTGTTTTTCTTATGACTCTGGGGTAAATGGGAGTCGCTCAAAAGACTTGCTCTCCTTATGAGACGTCGCTTACAACTAACGATTGCATTATATCTTGTCTGTGATCGTAAAGCAACGATGTCATGACTTAACTACATTGCATCAGACAATGATGCAATACCTCCGGGGGTTGTGTGTATGGTAGGCTGATGCAATACAACACATATGTTGCAATCTGGGTTTAAAATATGGAATGGTTACTTATGTACTCAATGCGGACTGAGTTGTTTATACATGACCATCTATGTTTCTCCTAAACCAGAGCTAATCGACAAATTGCATTATCATTTTCGTGTTCAGTACCTCGAAATTAGTAAAGATTGGCTATTTTCTTTTCAAAGCCTTTTTGTGCCTGTGATATCTGTGCAATACATTTGTAACATTTTGTACATTCTTTTCAAAGCCTTTTTGTGCCTGTGATATCTGTGCAATACATTGTATTATAAAACCACTGGTATGCTACTATTGACTAATAAATCTGTGCAATACATTGCATTATAAAACCACTGGATGTCATTATTGGCTAAATAGACAACTAGCAGTATTCAGCGGAACTGATGACGAAACAGAATGGTACCTTTAATATATTCAGACCGATAAAGAAATATAAGGGAATATGAGTGCTAAGGAGCCATACCTCCTCTTTCAAGAGGTTAATAAGCGAAATGATAATGGAATAACATATTAATCATACATATCGTACAAGTTTTGCAAGAGATTAATTTTAAATACCACTAAAACAGAAGGAAACTTACTTTTTGGCTTTATCCAGTCTTTCCCCTACCCTTCCCAGATTATTTTTTCTCTAAATCCGAGCCTATTCAAACATATTCGTTCGAATTTACGAACTGCTTCTAATCCTCTTAGTTTTTAAAAGAGTTCCATGTTCTAAATTTGGTTGTTTGGGATTTTATGGCGCATGCGCAACTGATGCCACGCTGCGTCAAAAACAAAATAAACAATCCAATGTTCTGAATTGACTATTATAATAACCAAAATAACCTTAAAGATAACGCAATAACGTAAAAGAGAATTAAGCATACGATACTGAAAATCGTTTTCCTGTCTCCTTACTGGTTTAGGATTTAAAAACTAAGCAAATATTATCATATTGTTTTGCGAACGACACGTTTGTTGTCCAGTTTGGCAATTTGCGAGATATAGTTCAACTTTGAACCATCGTTAAAATTTTTTAATTAAATCATAAGGAGGTTACATATGTTTTGAAACTAATCTTATCTACTGTTGCGCGAATAGGGCAATAATATTAGATATAGAGATAAAAGAGATTCATGCGAAGGAGGATCTTAGATTTCGTTACCTTCATTGTCATTCTTTCATCTCTCTGCTTTATTTTCTCTTTTATTTGAATTTTCTCAATATATTTTCTCTGCTTGAAAGTGAGGCCGTCCTCAAGGGTGTGCCCCCTTCGGCTGCCGGTTTGGCCATTATTTTAATAGAGCATTGAATAGAAGATATGTTTATGCTCAGTCGAAAAAGTGAGAAAGAAATAGTATATACTGAAATCGGTTAAAAGATACGAACAGAAAGAGAAGCGATGGTCACGCTAGGTCAAAAACTCAAAACTGTGGGTACATTAATGCTCGATCAAAAAGGTCAAAAGAAAAGGTGGTTACGAACAAGCTCGGTCAAGAAAGTCGAAGAAACGGAGACTATGTTTACGATCAATTAAAAAGGTCGAAAGGAATAGAAGTTGCGACCCTGTAGACTAGTGGTTTCCAATCGGAACGTTTTCGGTAGAGATAAATTAAATAGAATATCAAATGACTCTTGGATTAACTAAATTATTCATGATTTGTTTCGACAGAAAAATCTTAAAAATTCACCAATAGAGTATCAAAATACTCGCAAGTTTGTAAAATATAAATATTATTTCAAATAGCTTTATACCGGAAAAATATTTTGACTTGCATAAAGTTAGAAATAAAGGGAGCACTGGGGTCAAAAAAGTTTGAAACCGCTGCTCTGTTCATTTAATACGAACAGATACGAGCATTATGTCAAGGGCAGCCAGTTTATTTCAAATGAACACATAGTATGCGAAAGGGGAGGGGAACCTATTGCATACGTGCCAAAGGTGGCACGCCAGGCGATTTTTGTTGTCACGTCACTGAGATATGAAAATAAATACATATTTATAGCTAGTTTACAGACTTAGAACAGTGGCTCTAACAAATAGCTACTAGAGCTAATTTCCTCTTTCAATCAATGAAAATTCACTTCATTCTGATAAGGCTGTGGCGTCAGTAATGCATTACGGTCGAATGTAAGTTTTTGTGTTTAATTGAATGATTTTCGTTTAAAATTAACAACTTCTTTTTATTTTTTTCATTCTATAGCACTAAAATTTAAAATTCAGTATTTTCTATCATAATATTTAAAACGTTATTATTTTGTATTGCATCATAAACGTATATGTAACCTTAGCTGTCATAAATAACATTTTAATGCATTTTTGTGACTTTGGCACGCGAGCTCGAAAAAGTTCGCCACTTCTGGTATACGATACAACGATTCATCATTCCATTTCAAGAACTTTTCTAACTTCTGTTATACAAGTGAGAACTCTCAAATATAGTGCAAATGGAACTGTGAGCGTTTGTGGCAAAGAGAGAGACGTCTACTCACTTTCACCATGAAGTCGTTTCGAAGGTGTGCAAAGTATAGATTCAAAGTTCCTGACCATCAGGCTGCAATGATGAAAAGCTATGGACTGCCTCTATTCAAGTGATTTGTTTCCTACAGCTGTTTAACAAACTGTAATTGTAATAATTAGGTTTCAATTTATGCAAGGATAGAGATATAAATTCTCAGCATATCATGACTGTCATTTCTTTTACTCACTCTGTGATCGATAAAACAGGAGAACTTTAGTAAACCTAACTCTTCTTCGGTCATATAATGCTCACTTGTGTAAAAGAACTCTCTCCTCTGTCCCGTAATTACTTTCATGTTGATTTCTTTATACAAACCGTTCCTGATCGTTAACTATTTCTTGTTCGTTTTCTTATCACCATCAGCATCAGTATCACCATTACACCAGTATAATCATCATCATTAGCACCACTACGTTATCAAAAACTAACCACTGGTGCTCAAAATTAAAAGATAATCGACAAAAAAGTATATAGCTGCCGATATATGTAAAAGAATGCATTGGAAATGGGCGAACATGGAAAATAAGCTAACTATCCCGCATTTACAGCTGATACGCGTAAGCCGGAATATGCAAATTAGGAATGTGTTAAAAAGACGCGCTCGTCTGCTCGCAGCTTTTCTAACAATTCTTGCTTTCACTTTAGTGTCACGTCCAGCTTATTATGTCCCGAAGACATCAGATGGATGATTTTCAGCAATGGTGAGCGATTGGAATTAATGGCCGTGGCATGATGGCTGGGGTAGGATGTAAGCAGGTCAGGCCAGGCGGAAGTTTCCAGCGCATTGAAATATCAACAAAATATCCTGTCAAAACTCTGGAAACCATTTTAAAGACAGGAGATGTTTGTCGTTGACCAGGAAAAGGCCTTCCCAGAGCCACAACTGCTTCAGGCGATCGCTATATGAGTCTTACTAGCAGACGGAACAGAGGGATGACTGCTAGGCAACTGTGCTTGGAGTTTGCAGCAGTTACAGGAACGAGGGTTTTAAGGCATACTGTTTATAGGAGACTTCATAAGCAATGCCTTTATATCAGGGGACTTGTTATTTGTGTCCCTCTAGCTCCCACCGCCCGGCGAGCTCGTTTAACGTGTAGTCTCTAACATCTCACATGGAGTCCAGACCAGTGGGCACATGCTATTTCACAGATGAATGGCGATTCAGCTTAGGTAGTGATTCGCAACGTATTGGCATCTGGAGAGAACCAGGTACCCGCAACAGTTCCTCGAACGTCAGAGAAAAGACTACTCTGGCGGCTGTGGCATGATGGCTGGAGGAGGATTCATGACAAACGGGCATACAGACCTGCATATTTTTCTGAGTGGCTCTATATGTCAGGTCATTCTGGGGAGCCTCGGTCCAGACTTTATTCTTATGAACGTTAACGTCCGCTATCATCGAGCTAATATGGCTGATGATTTTCTCGAAAAGGAAGAGATTCACCGAATGGGGCGGACATCCAGATCTCCTAATCTCAGTACTATTGAGCATGCATGGGGTGCTCTAGGAAGATGCATTAGAGCTCGCCAGCCCCCTCCCAGAACAATCCACGAAGTCAAAACAGCACTTGTCGAGGAGTGGTCATTAATCCCTCAAGATCTCAGCAATAAACAGTATGAGGAGTCGTTGCTTGAGCTGCATGTCTGTCAGAAGTGATCATACTCCTTATTAATATAGCGCATATCGTACTTAACAGACTTTTTTTTTTAACTTTAAGCATTGTTCCTTGGACTGCTCCTTCATATCAATTGCATGATTTTGATCTTAATTCATGCACATTATACGATTATGAATTTCATCTACTTTATTTACATTTGAAATGTAATAATAAACCTTTTTGCCAAATTTCATTGCATTCTCTTAAAAATACTTCGAGTTATGTACGAATTTATACATTATCCTTTAATTTTGAGCACCAGTGTAATTATCGTCATCATTAGCACCACTACATTAATACCAGTCGAACCATCGTTATCATTAGCATCACTACATTATTACCAATTTAACCAATGTTATCATTAACATCACTGCATTATTAACAACCTGACCGCAGACATTATCACTGCCATTGGATCATTACCAACACCAATACCAGGATGATCAGCATCGCCACCACATATCCATCATCTCTGCCACACAACTATCTCCTTCATTGCCCTAGCCACCACCGCCATCAATTATTTCAACTGTTTATTAACATATTCGTCGTCGTCGTCACCATCGTCATCATCGTCATCGTCATCATCATCATCATCATCGTCATCGTCATCGTCATCATCATCATCATCAAGAGAAAATAAATTTATTGTTTAAAATTTAGAGTTTAAACTGATAATAGATATAATATCTGTTAAGAAAATCAATAATCTCTTTAATGTCTAAAATTGTTCTAAATATACCGGGTAGTTATAAAACAAGTTTTCTTATTCCGGAATCTCTGGAGCGGTGACGAACAGAAAGAGAGCCACGAAAATTAATAGTATCTCAATGAGAACATGCTGAAGCGATTTAGTAAAGGAAAAAATAATTCCAACTGTCACCACCAGGGGAAAAACGGATATTGGAAACAGAAGAAAGAAAGATACAGGTGAGAAAACGATGTTTATAGGTTTTACGCACATGTGGTTTACTCAATATGCTTTCCATCAGTACAACGGATGTGATAGAAGCGCAGAATGAAATACGCCTTGGTTGCTTGGAGCGTGTCGCTGTGGATGTTGATCACTGCAACCATATGCCGCCATGATAAACCCGGCTCTTGTGATACCCCCAAAGCCAGAAATCACAAGGATTCAGATCCGGTGAGAGTGTTGGTCAGGCCTGAGGAAAGTCTAGAGAAATTAAGCGCTAATTGACAAACTTTGCATGCAGCAATTGCTTTTAACATGTGTGGATGTACCATCTTAAATCTGCCGTTCCAGGAGTGCAGGAATCACGTGATGCTGGAGAACAGCACAGTAGAGAGCACCTGTTATTGTACACTCCACTGAACTATTATATGTAGCCTCTTCAAAGAAGAACTGCCCAATGATGAAGTCTGCACTAAAGCCACACCACACTGTCACGTATGGGGGTTGGAGTGGCATTTCCCGCACAACAGAAAGAGGTGATTCCTCCCCCATACCCAACAATTATCTGTTTTGCGCACAGAAGATGCAACTGTCGTAATACCAATTTGGCACTACTGACTGACCGCACATCACTTCCATCATGGGCTGCCATGGCAACCGTCACCTCATCCACCACGTCTTCTGCAGTGGGTGGTCATCCTCTTCCTGGTGGCATTCTCAACTAACCAGTTGCCTCAAACTACTTCACCATTTCCTTAACAACACTGTCGTCAGGGGTCCTCTCCACAGACTTTTCAGATGCTCAATCCTTTCGAAGTGCGGTATTTGCGTTGCTCTGATTATAGCAGAATAACCTGAATAGTAGCGTTCTTTGTGAGAGCTGTACGGCCATTTGCATGCTGTGTGGGTGTTTCCACTCCTATGCGACGTCTTTTGCGCCGTAAATGTGATATTATGCAAAAGAATGCGATTAGTATACCTGAATGCACTTAATTGGCATAGTGATTAATGGAGCTAGCTACTGTTCCAGCAGGGCAAACTTTTTATGTGTATTAGCTCTAACTGAGGCAGTGGTCAGCAGTGACTTCGATCTTAGAAGGCCATGTCCTTGTATGAGAAGGTCTTTTAAAGCTACGAGTAGTTTCTAAGATTCTTCTCTACCCTAAACGTTGCAAAAACAAGTCGCTTCCAAGAGTTCTCATTAAGCTACTAGCGATTTTCGCGTCGCTATCTCGGTTCGTCACCGCTTCAGAGTAAACTTATTTTACAATCACCCTGTATTTAAATTTCGAGTCCCTGAACACATTTCTTTATCTCTTTTGCTTGGGTATTTGTTTCGAATCAAAGTGCTCATAACTAGAATGCATATAAAAATATCAAATAGTTTTCTTAAACGTACAGTCGCTCAAAAAATATCCGAACACTATGCTGATTACAGAATTCAGCCAGATCACTAATTTCCAAAGAAATCATTGCCAGATATTTTTTCTGAATTCTGTAATCAATTATAGTTTTCTGATATTTCTTGAGCGACTGTACATACTTTAAAAAGTATGTTTTAACTTCTTATGTTAACCTATTGATTTACTCAATAGATGAATCAATAAATATCCATCTAAGTTTAATTGAAAAATATTTTTTTCCTCTAAATTAATATTAAAATTTTAACACGAAAAATGCAGCCTGAATTACAGGTACATTCAGTTTGCTCGTAACAGATTATTCTTAGGAAAAATTAAAGGTAGTTTAAATATCACTCTTGCGTAAAATTTATTTCGTAAAATAGCTGATTAAACAAAAATCGAAATCTTCATCAAAATGCATAAAAAATTGGAAACTTCGCTATGATTTTGTAGAAATTATGCCCTCTGGTAAGATGATAGAAACTTTCTGCTTGAGTCCTCTGGGATATATACTTGGAGCATAATTTAGCATATATGCATAATTAATTTCTTAATGGAATGCTTGAAAAGAGCTTTTAACCGCGTTTTAAAATTGTTTACTTTTCCCCATCACGTTATATTAATTTTTTTGCAGTTCAGTTCTCAGTCCAATTTTATTAACCTTTAAAGGGCACGGAACGCATTTTTAAGTGTTTTCGAATTAAGTTCCATGTAAACATTTTTCTTTAAATTTGCATTATGTTATGTTCATAATTAAATCTCTTCGTTTGGTATGTAACGTGACCTATTTCGTTTTGTTATTTACTTCAGGGAAATGTTTTAAAGTTCAGTAGTGTAACCGCTTAAAATTTAAAATTAACTTCAGTATAAATGAATTATAAACAAAATTGCCATCTCAGATGGGAAATCCTGCAAAAGGACCTCCCAATAATAGCGACGTTAAGTAAGTACAAAATTGCCATCTTTAAGGATTAAAAAATAATATTAATGTAATTCAGTAGTAAAGAATCACAGGAATCATGAAATAATAAGCTGAAAAAAGTGCCAACTCACCGCAAAACAATTTTTTTTCAACTTATTATTTCATGTCTATTAGTATAAAATGTTTTACGCTTCAATGCAAAAAAAAAATTTAATTTCAACTATCGATATTTAAAATCATTCTTAGAATTAAAAAACGATTATTATGATAATAATGTAATACTATTTTTTATATGTCGGTTTCCTTATTTCGGTTTCCATAGTAATACATATCTTCATTTTCGCATAGAAATTATAAATAATATTTAAAATCTTTTACATTTCCTTCGGTGAAGTCTGTTTGATTGGGTCTGAATGGCACTGTTTCAGTTCACTGGACTAAATGCCACATCACACGGACCTCAAGGACTCAGAGATGGGTAACAGAAGAGGATTCACTGTAGCTGCTGTTAAGAAGCAGGTGAATGCCTCCCTTCAACGTTTGGCTTGAGTTGGGTTCTTTTACCTCTGAGTGGCACTTTTTTAACACAATGGGCTAAATGGTAAGGTTCACAAGGACTCCAAGAGCTCATAGAATATTTAAAGAAGGGGATCCACTGTACAGCACTATTGGTAGACAGATGGTAACATCCAGTTAAAGCCATCCAGCGTGCTCTTTATCGTTCACAGGATATGGCTCTCCTGCACAAAAGCCATGACTTTACGTTCCATCCGATGGATGGTGACCTTTTCAAGCCCAATGGTGTCCCCTTTCTGAGGGAGGACGGAGTGGGGGTTTAGTAGATATAAATTTCAAAGATGGTATAAGAAGAACTCGAATCTGGGAACTGCAGATTTTGATCCAGGTACACAACCCCCCCCCTCCCCCCACTTCAAGGCAACCAGTCATGTTCTTTAGCCTGCACAGGATATGTCTATGCTGCATACGGTACACGTACGTGCATACGGTATTTAGTTTTCCATTATTAACGATGTGCTTCCCAATGTAAGATGTGTTCCTAACGATATATTGTATATAATATATTCCAACGATAGCTTTATGCTCAACGATCGCAAAGCAGGGGTTTAGGAGAGAAAGTTCTAAAAGCAGGAACGATGGAAACTCGAACCTTGGTAGTGGTATCTGGCGGGTTGACATCCTCAGGCACGTACTCAGGATTTAGTTTCGTGGGGAGGGGTCGAAGAATTTTGTTTTGGGGTGTCCTAAAATTTAGTGTTAGGGAGGTTGCAAGAGTTTAGCTTCGGGGTGCGGGTTGTTGGGTTGGGTTGTTTTACCTCTGAGCGGCACTTTTTTGCACACCATGGGCTAAATTACCAGGTCACATGAACCCCGAAGGTTCAGAGAAGGTGGGGGAGGGGACCGCTGGAACAGCTGTTGCGAGACAGATGTTAGCCTCCTGGCAAGGCCATCCAGCGTGTTCTTTAACGTGCACAGGGTATGGCTCTCCCGCACACGGAGCCACAGCTTAACGTCCCATCCGACGGACGGCGGCCTTTCCAAGCCCATCGGTGTCCCCTACTGACCATGGGCAGGGCGGGGAATTTTACGGAGATAAATCTTAACGCTGACTCAGCTGGTACTCGAACCTGGGAATTACAGATTACGAGCCTCGCGCGCTACCGACTGAGCCACCCCGGCCCCGGGGTGCGGGTGATGGAGGCAGAAGAATGAGACAGAAATAAAACGAATTAGAACAGAAAATAAAAGAACTGAGAATAAGACTTGAGTAGGGTTTCCCAATTACTAAAATATTCCACCAAGAGGAAATGTTAAAACGATATTTTATACGGAATGAAATTTTATAGTTTGTTTTTAATCCATTTTTAGTGTCGGACATAAAATATGGGGTTAAAATAATATTATACGAAGACAACTGTTTTGGATTTCAAAGCAGGTAGACAAGTTTGAAATTTAGTATAAGACTACAGGATTTTCGGTTGCGGGGGGGAAGCATTGAATTCTAAATACTAAAGTTCATCGTTAATGAATGGGTCACTGTAGGAGTTTAATAACTCCGTCAAATCATCCAAAGTTATTAATGATTTTAAGACTTTTAAAAACGTTTCACTATTAAAAAGGGGAAAAGAAATTGTGTTATAGTGAATCGGTGTTAAGCGAACGTTAACTGTATATTCAATTGTAACTGTATTCGGAGCCGGATATAGAAGGGAATCCCCTCCCCCTAGATTATCAATGAGAGATTTCTGGAATCCATTTTCATTACCACGTATGATGAGGAGAGGGAAAATTCTTGCATAAAGTGCGATATTTTACTTTTGCCTAGGGGCCCAGGTAAGACACTCGTTTTGCTAAATGTCTGTCCAGGCAAAGTCGGCACTACAGGGTAATAAATTTTGATCCCCAGGCGACCCTCACCTGGGTTCGCTAGAAGGACACCAATATTTTCCTTTTAACATCTTTATTTAAACATATTTGCAACCAAGGCCGGATCTAGAGGGGGCAAGGGGGCCATTCCTTCAGAATGATAATAATGGTAAAATAGGCAAAAATTATGAAACTTATTTATATTTCAAGAATTTTTCAAGACATTTTTAAAGACCTGTAAAATGGAGGGGGAAACGCTATAGTACAACGGAAATCCACTCTCTTTTCCCCTTCCATCATCAGGCCCTCTGTGTTTGGACGGGAGCCTTCCGCACCTCACTGGTCCAGAGTCTTTATGTTGAGACCGACGAACCATCTTTATCTCTTCGCCATCAGCAGTTGTCCCTAAAATATGCATCTAAATTGGGATCCCTGCCTGGCCATCCCACTTGGGACTTGCGTTTTCAGTCCAAAATGGGAAATGCTTTATATTAATCAGCCGACTGCCATCCGTTCTTTTCGGTTTGCGTGTCCGAGGTTACCTGCGAGACATTAACTCCAGTCTCGATAGCATCACTCAATCGACAGCCGAGCCACTTCCACCTAAGCTCTCTGTTTCCCCTTCCTGTGATTTCTCTCTTTGCAGGACAGGGAAGGCCTTTACACCCGACAGTGTGTATCAGCAACTGTTTGCTAGCCATCGTCTGCGCACCCGGGCTTCTTGCATGTCTTCAAAGATGGCTCGAAGACTGGCACATCAGTGGGATCGACCATTGTCTGCTGTGATCTAATCATTGCAGACCAGATCCCACTGCAGTGTTCCATCTTCACTGCAGAGTTGCATGTTTTCAGTCTCGCCTTGGACCACATGGCGGCTAAGCATCATCGTCGGTGTGTGCTTTACACCGACTCGCTTAGCTCGCTATAGGCTTTGATCTCGGTGAGGCATCGGCCTCACCCAGTTCTTTCTAAGATTCGCCAGCAGCTACATCATCTGGCAGCTACTACCAACGTTCTCTTCTGTTGGGTGCCGGTCACGTTGGTACCAGGGACAATGACTTGGCAGATGCTACTGCCAAGTTGGCCACGCCCCTGTCCGGCTCTCCATTGTTGGTTCCATATCTGGATTTCCGGCAGCGTTTAACCATCGAGCTCCGGGCGCGGTGGCAGAGATCTTGGTCTGAACAGCTTATGAACAATCTCTTTGAGATCAAACCTATCATCAAACCATGGCAATCTTGTTACCGCAGGAATCACAAGAGGAGGTTGCACTTGTTCGGCTCCGCTTAGGTCATTCGTTTATTACTCATTCGTTTCTTTTACCGGCGGACGACGAACCTAAGAGCGAGTTTTGTGACACCGTTTTAACTATCAAACATATTTTGATTCATTGCCAAGCTTTAAATGTATTTAACTTTCGCGATTTTATATCCGAGCCTCTTACATTCGAACATCTTTTATCTGATCATTGCTTTTTATCGTCAGTTTTTCCTTTTCAAAACATTGTGCTCATTTTACTAGACTTTGATTTTTACCTTGTATTTTCTATATCTCACCAGGTCTCTTACACTTGGGATTGTTTTATTCTGTGTTTCTTCAGTTGTTTTAATTTGTACTTATATACTTGTTCTTTGTTGTTTTATCATTTTACAATAAAGCGTTTTGATTTTAAATTTGTTTGCGTATATGCACGTCTTTTATCTTTTATGTTGTCTTTTGTTTTGAGCATTATGGCCTAGACTCGCATGCGCCTTAAAACCCAAAACAACCAACCAACTCTTTCCCCCCACCCCCATCTTTTGCATTTTTTTTCTGATTAATTGTGTTTCTTGCCTCCCCTCCCCCTTCGTTTTTTTCTAGATCCAGGCCTGTTTACAACAATATATAACTATATACAGAAAACCTGGTGCACGCAGGCACCATAATCAAATAATAAACAATTAAATAAACATCTTAGTTTATTTTCCAAGATGATAGGTTTGTATTAAAACAGTTCTCGTTAACATTTCATTTAGTCTGTTTAAAATTTTTGCACATCCTTCTTTACATAGTTAAGATGTGCGACCGCATCAACTTATTATCCAGCCAGACGCCTAGACACTTTAATGATCTCACAGCTTTAACTGGTTTCTCTTTGAAATTTAAACTGTGAAGTCTACGCGTGTGGCTTCCTTTTGCAAAAGCTATTATATAGTTGTTGTTGTTTTCTGGGCTGAATTGTAATCTTGTTTTCGACACCCATTCCTCTAGGTCTGTCAGAACCTTTTTTTTACTCTGATTCCAGAGTGTTCCCGATGCTAAAACTATGAATATTATATCATCAACATATGCTTGAAGTATTGTGCCATCATTTGTTTTAATGTTCAATGCCTGGTTTATGATAATATTCCATAGTAAGAATCCGGAATTTGACCCCCGCGGGAACCCTTATAATATTGTCGACTAATTTCAAAGTTTCCCCACTTGCAAGGATTGTCCTATTTGTGATATAACTGCTAAAAACCTTGAAAAGGTTTTTAGTTAATTATAATAAAAAAAAAAATAAGAATGCTGCAACCTCCTCGGAAGACGACCCCAGTCAGGGGTCGAAATATTAGGAAAGTTACTCACAAGTAAGTGAATCCTTGTCTAATTTTTTTTTAATTATAATTAACTAACTATTTGAAGACAGCCATAAATACAATTATTACTGAAGGTTTTCAGAACGCGTCAGTTGTTATTGATCCAATAACAACTAACGCGTCAGTTGTTATTGGACTGACGCGTCAGTTGTTATTGTTATTATCAGATCCAATAACAACTAGAACGCGTCAGTTAAAATTGATCCAATATAAAGGGCCACCAGACATTATTAAAAGTTCCTTTCACATCAAAGGAGATTATGCATGTGTGCGTTTTGTTGATCTTTATATGTTTCCATAATATGCACCAAATGCAAGATTGATGTTGTGGTGCTCTTTCCTGGTGTAAATCCAAATAAATTTGGATTTACACCAGGAAGTTATTAGCATTGTGCAGAAAGAAATTTAATCTGTTGATGATTAGTGTATATAGTACCTTACTCCATGTAGAAAGCAGACAGATTGGTCTATACTCCGCAGGGTTTCCCCTGTCTTGTCCTTCTTTATTAAATAATATTAATTCTGCGTGTTTCCAGCTGTCTGCAAATTTCCTTCTTTTGAGGCATTCATTTAAATTTCCAACAAACATGTGTTACAAACATACATTTAAAGTTCCAACAAACATGTGCAACAATGTTTACTTCATATAATTCTTTAATTATATCCAAGGAAAACCCATCTATCCGGAGGCTTTTACTTTATTCATAGAGTCCAAAACTTCCTCCACTTCTATATCTATGAATAGAACATCATCTAATGTATCATCATATGTATATATAAAGGATCCTCTAGATCTATTTCTAATTGTTCTGTGAAATTCATTATCTCCTGATCTGTTGTTGAAAATGATATTCCATCAGTCTGTTTAGTGATTCTTTTGCAATTTTAGTGACGGATCCATTTTCCTGAAAGACTAAGATAACTTAATTGTTCCTTGTGAATCCTCTTTAGCTATCCTTAAGAGGATCCCAAAAGGACGCTCTTTTGTAACCACTTAACACAGTTTCTTCCAGCTGTTGGTCTTCGCTGCATTTATACTTCATTTATATTTTGCCTCAGGTAACTTATAATCTTCTTACCGTTGTTTTCGTTGTTTTTCATCTGAATAGCAACCAAATATTTCCTCCTTTCATTGCAATCTTTCTTAACTCCGTAAGTTCCTGAGTCCACCATGGGGTTTATTTATTTCTCTTCTACTATTCTTTAAATTGTCTTCCCACAATTTTTGAATGGTTTCTGTTATTTTGGTTATATAGTAATATATATATATGTCTTGTTGAGCTTCAACCTCCTCTAGGGAGATATTAGAAACTTTATCCGATAGACCTTTCCTAAAATTCATCCAGTTGATATTTTAAATATAATATCGAAGTCTTGGAACAGCTGAGCTTTCAGATTGAAGAGTATGTATGCGTGGTCACTACACCTGACCTTTTCATCAACTGTCCAATCAATCACGAAGTCTTGAAAAATAACTATATAGATTACGATCAATCCAGCTTTCTCCAAGGCTGCCTGTAAAAGTAGGATTTCCAATTGTGTCCTTGATAATTACAAACCCATTTAAGTTGACAAACCTATTTATGACAATAATATTAATTTGACAAACTTGTCTATGACAATAATATTAAGTTGACAAATCGATATTGAAATCACTTAGTTATAAGTTCCATTTTTCAGGAACAATCTACAGCAAAGCTATATATAATGTTGGGAGTTTAGTGTCAGTTTAAACTTTTTATTTGCAGCTTTGCAATTAACACAAGATAATACTGCTGCTTTGCAATCCCAGTGTTTGTAGTCATTTTGACTACATTTTCGCATAGGTTTCTCTGTACACTTTGTCTCAAAAAGGCCAAACTTATTGCTTTTAAAGCATCTCACAACCTAGAAATACTCTTTAACGTTTAATTGAGACCATCTAACATTGATCTTTTCTCTTTGATAAATATTTTGAAATTTTCTGGGTCTACTTGTATTAGTAATAGGGTAGTACAAGTAGACCCAATGTTTCTTATTTCCTTTACTCTTTATGGAGAATCTAGCCTCCAATTGGGCTTCTCCTAATGATATGTTTTGGATCTTTAGCCCTTCAATTAGCGTTTCTTTTTCTCTATGTCCATCCACAACGTCAATATAATCTGCTGGAGCCTCTTCTTAGGTTCTTGAGCTTTGACGTTTTCTTTTAATACTGTATTTTATTCTAATTCTCTTTTCAGGCCTTTTTTTTATCAAATCCATCTGTGCATTCAACTAAAATAACTCCTTTTGATATCTTCCTTAAGTGTTTTATTCCGATCTTCATTTTTTTCTGGATCAATATTATTCACAATTTGATTCTTGAGTTCCTCTGAACTCTTTTTCTCTTCCTGAGGGTAAATTAGCACAATATGTTGCCTGTCTGTTCTCTTTGCTTTGGGAGTAGTAAACCTCTTTTCAACTTTAATTTTTGCTAAACATAAGTTTTTGGAGATTCACCTATGACTTTAATTAATTGCACTCTTTCAGCAAGCCTGCCCTCGAGTTTGCTGACCTCTATTGCTTGTTCCTTTTCTACTACTTGTAGTTTACAGAACAGATTTCTTATTTCTGTTGCTTGTTGTTTTGTAACTTTACTCACACTACTCTGTAGAATTGAATCCAATTCCACCAATGGTTCACTGGATTTTGATGTGGAATTCTGCACTTCAGAACCCATTATCTCAGTCGCTTCAATTTTCATGATCACCTGATATCCTGGGGTTCACACCAGGTAATCAAAAGAATGCTTCTGAAAGAGAGTTATACCCTCCTCCAAGGAAGGAGCCCCTACACCACGACAAGGTCCTCTCTCGACGAACTGATCTTGATTGAAAATCTACTAATAGAATAAATGATCTATAGCCTTTCAATCATTAGAAGAGACTATGTAAAATATTTTCGCTAAAAAATGGGGGGCATATCTGCCCTTTCCCCCCACATCTGGCCCTGAGATCATATGCAATACTCTTGAAGGAAAACTTCTACTCTTAAAATTAGTATGTAGTTTTATAATGAAACTTTTTTGCCATGCGTGGTGCCAAGAGATGCATACGAACAGAAAACCCTTTCTCGAAGGTGATATAGAAATTGGTTCGATACATGACAGTTACTAAAGTAAGAAGTAGTCAACTGATTTATAGTCACCATAAGTAGAAGAGTTTACAGTTGCAGGTATACAATTTTACGACGTAAACAACTTTCGGGGTTCTGTAGTTCAAACTTTATTGAGTGAGAAGTATACAGCTGACATTATTTGAGAAACCTTTGAAACAGGCGCGTATCGGGAATTTTTTTATAGGGGGAGGAGGTTATGAGGAGTTTTCTTTTAATAGCCTTGAGGACAAATCTTGTAACGCCACAAACGATAGTGTGGTCGGACATTTGCTTTCGTGGAGGGGGTGGAAGGAATCATTTGTTCATTTTTTGGAGCTTTCAAAGATTTAAGGGGGAGGGGCGTACTTCAATATTCAAAGCCACCCCCTCCCCACAAATATTCGCCTGCTTTTTTTTTTTTGTCAAATATGCGCCTGCGCATGCGGAAAGTTTCGGAAACGGAACGGGGTCCCATCTTGGGGATATTTCCAGTCCAGTAGCATACTATGAGACTAGAAATTAGGAAAAACCTTAAACAAGAATGCTACTGCTTATAAATTGCTGTCAATGTCATCCAGTGCATTATTTAAACACTAGCTTAACGGTACCCGGCGCTGCCCGGGTGTCACTTTTAATCTGTATATTCTTATTTGCATTGCACTAAAGGTAAATTTTGTAAGTACCCCTTCTCCCCCCGAGATTTTAGCACAGATTATCAACATGAAGAAATTTGGCCGGTGTTTGCTTGGATCATTGTTGACGTCAGCGGGCTCTTTCATAGCTCGTGGCTTAATTTCTGCGTAAGCTATCGAGATTTTTATTTCCGTTACCACAGATTTTGCTGCACTATGGGTCCCATGACATTCTTCCGCACGGTCCAAATTTCCTGCATAGCGTCCCCCGTATGCCCCAGTGACTGTTTTAAAAATTAGGTTTCCACGTGGCCCGTGGTTTCGCTTCTACACAAATTGTGACAGCTGATGTCTTATTTTTAATCTGCATATTCTGTTATTTCCTGCATTAAAGGTTAGTTTTGTGAGTACCCTTCCACCTGATATTTTATCACAGTTTGAACACGAAAGATTTCCTGGTGTTGTAAAGGATCATTGTTGAGCGCGTGGTTGTAAGCCGATCTATCAGATCTCTCAGAATCCGTGGCAAATGATCAAGATATTCAATTCGTCAGATTTTGGCATTCTGTTATTCCTGAAATACTTGGGGCGGGTGTGGCTCAGTCGGTAGCGCGCCAGGCTCGTAATCTGTAGTTCCCAAGTTCGAGTCCCAGCTGGGTCAGCGTTGAGATTTATCTCCGCAAAATTCCCCGCCCTGCCCATGGTCAGTATGGGACACCGATGGGCTTGGAAAGGCCGCCGTCCGTCGGATGGGACGTTAAGCCGTTGCCCGGTATGCGGGAGAGCGATACCCTGTGCACGTTAAAGAACACCCTGGATGGCCTTGACGGGCGGCTACTATCTGTCTCTCAACAGATGTCCCAGTGGGTCCCCTCCCCCAACCTTCTCTGCGACTTCGGGGTCCATGTGACCTGGCCATTTAGCCCATGGTGTGCAAAAAGTGCCGCTAAGAGGTAAAACAACCCAACCTGAAGTACTGCACCGAAAGGTCCCAAATTTCGTAGGCAGGTTCCTCTTGCCTGACCCCATGTTAGGGTTGAAAATCAGGTCCCTAGCTGCAATGGAACCCCTCGATAATGTCGTTAGAAATGTCGGGAATCTGGCAAAGGCAACAGATGTAAGTGCTATTTTAACTATTTACGTTCACAGTTAGGGTGCAATTCTCGTTTCCCGTAGGAATAGCATGGTAAATACGTTTGCTTCTAGTTTGAACATTTGACTTGAAATTTGGTACTGCAATCCGGATTACAACCAGCAACATTATCTGAAAATGTGAAGCCTCTACGTTGATTTTCCGATGAGTTATGACTGCCACAGACAAACATACACAGCCACAGACAAACATACACAGACACGTTCTTTTATTATATAGATGCACAGTGTATGAATCTACTGTACACTATATCACTGCTTCCCTTCCCATCCGAAGGATAACTTCTTTTCCCCGCCGTTTCCACTTTCTCACTGAGGAAATAGTGATGTTTGACAGATAAACCAGGCACGGTAGAGGCAGGAGTTGACTCAGCCGGACCAGGCACGGTAGGAGGCAGGAGTTGACTCAGCCGATACCGCGTCAGGCTCATAATCTGCAATTCCCAGGATCGAGTCACAACTGTCCCAGCGTTGAGATTTATATCCGCTAAACCCCCACCCTGCCATCGATGTCAGAAAAGAGCCACCGTTGGTATTGGAAAGGTCGTCGTCCGTTGAATAAGACGTAAAGCCATTACCCCGTGTGCAGAAGAGCCATACCCTCTGCACGTTAAAGAACATGATTGATGTCCTGAACAGGAGGCTACCATCTATTTCTTAGCGGCTGTCCAGTGGGGTCCATTCTCCCCAAACTTCTGTGAGTCCTTGGTGTCCTTGTTTTTGCGCATTAGGGGTATGCAAAAAAAATGCAGCTCAGAGAGTAAAACAACCCAACTGAAGCACGATAGGAACTCGAGTCTTGGAACATAGTATATATGATACTGGCGCGCTCTGACCCCACCCCCTTTCCCCTCAATTTTATTAGGAAAAGCATCATTAGATAAAAAAAATTGGTGGTTCTGCATACGATTATTAAAATGCTCCGTAAATCGTCTTTGTAATTAAGATAGAGGTTCGACATTATTCTCTTCTCAGAATTTACCTTTATTGATTCTTTTCCTTTGTTATTCAGGAGTAGACTACACAACCTGTTTCTGAAAAACAAAACGTAGTTGCTGTGTTTCAAGGCTCGAGTTCCATTACAGTTATTTGTAATCTCATCTTACAAATAACTGTGCTATAATTTTTTGTACCGAAATCATAGCAGGAGCTTCTTGCTAAATAAACGTGAAGAATGCATTTGTAAATTAATATACGTGTTTTCGTTTGCGAATTAGGACATTTATTTTTTTCTACAGATGAATGATGACTTGTGAAATGGTATCATTTTAATGAAGACTCAGAACAGCTATTTGTAAGGTGATATTCTCTACAGCGACTGAGGTTTTTTTTTTTTTGCAGAGATAGATGCCATCGTTTTGCACAAAACGTTGGCAATTATAACATCGTCTTCAACGATGGAAAATAATTTTCTCAATAATTATAATGAGTTTATCTTTATTTCTTTATAATGATATCCAAGTTGTGCATGTTTGGAGATTAACTGAATGTGCAAACCTTTCGCAGCAGGTTCAAGTATCATATTTTTTAGCAGAAATTCTATTGCGATTAAGACTTTTCATAGTTCGTGAACCATATATATCTACTGGAGACAACTGAAAACATTAACTCCTGCAAAAGGCAAGAGAAATCAAGAGCTGTAGCATTTTTCCTGGAGTGGAATCCAAAGGAAATATCGCCCACCTCGCTGGCGCATTTACAGCGCGTTAGTTCGCAGTAATACTGTAACTGTCGTGGTCCGAGTTCGAGTCCTCTCATGGTTGTTTTTGTATTAGCTCTAACTCATGGGTTGGGAATCGGAGGCTCCGGAGCCTCATGCGACTTTGAGCACTCTGAAAATTGGCTCTTGAAGTTTTTTGGTTCACAGATAGTACAATTTTTATTTTTTTTTAGTTTCGTCTCATTATTGATAACGTATTCATATCTCTCCTCCGATTGCAATCACCCGTAACACCCAACCAACAAATGAATAATAAATATTAGTTCATTAAATATTCAACTTTTGGAGCATAATCGCGCAGAACAGAGCATCATACATTCAGTTGTCTTACCCGGAAACAGGTGATCTCTCATTGTCGTCCCAAGTTAGCATAAGAGTCAACGGTGGTTTCTTTCATCTCTATCTGCTGCTCGCAACACATCCTCATGTTTTGCTCCTAAAGTCCCACATTTGTCACTGAACGTAGCAGGTTCAACAGCCGCTAGCACTAGGGTTAAACATAAGCAGTGATCGTGAGGCTACTCAACCGACAACGAGGTGTCACATATTCTGATTGCAATATGATTTATCTAAGTGTGAGCACATCCTTTATACGTGATTAATGACTACGCGGAGGGACTAAATTTTCCTTGAATCTCATGCCTACAGTGGACCCCTTTGCCGTGCCTTATAAATGAGGTATTAAACATTAATGTATGCACCAGGCTGAGCTGAATGTTATCGCCTAATTAGAACGAACTTCCTCATAAAGTTTTGCCAAACTCTGTTTACATGGAAAATGCATTCTTGATACATATATTTCCTTTATGTATTTTTCACAATCTGCTGGATGCTATTCTAATAACATTCGAAAATACATAATCAATGGTTAAAGCGGAAGTAGTTTCCATTCGCGTCTGAACGAATTATTTGGTTATTAAAAACATTCGTCCAAACTCTAAAAATAATATTTCATGCCGGTAAATCTTGTTATCAAAAACATTCGTCCATAACATCTAAACTGAAACAAACAATTCTAAAATTCCTTCGGTTGTTGTAGATTCTTTCAGAATTGCTATACGTTCGAAAAGTAAAATATTCAAATAATTTATAGCCTGAAAATTCTTTTTTAAAACGTTTTAATGATTAAAATAATGGTACAATTGATTAAAGAGACAGAAAGGTCAGAGGCAGAACTCGCCAGCGACTTAAATGTTTGGTTATCCGGCACTTTAAATAGTTGCACGCTCCCTTTATCTGCATATTACGATTAAGAACCGACACCATACTTTTAAATAATTCAAAATTTTATCTAAAATTAATTGATAACCCAAAATGTTTAAAATGCAATTTGATTGAAAACTCTTCACACATCCTTTTAAATTGTGACAAATATAAATCTGAAAGGAAAGACTTCTTTAAAAATCTTGAAAGCATTGGACTCACAGATTTTAATAATGAAACTATTCTTAACTTTCCTGATTTTTCTACAAAACTAAAAATTTTTCGTTTCCTACTTGACTTCCTCAAAAAAACAGCGATATGGGATAAATTATAAAAAATATATATATAAAATATTCTTTAAAAAATTATAAAACTAAAAATACAAAAAAGGGTTATAAAATTTAAAGAGAGAGAATTCTCAAAACTACCTGAAATAAAATATATAAAAAAAATTATTACAAAATTAAAATACAAAAAAAGAAATAAAAAATTATATGAAAAAAACCAAATAAAAAAAAATTAACATTAAATATTAAAGATATCTCTCCACATAATACCAAATGAGTAAGCTTGAAGAAGGACTACCCAATTTTCGTGAAGTTGAATAATAATAATAATCTATCTGCATATTTCCAAAGCGCTCGTTACAAATCATCCCTTTCTTTAAAGGCACATTCTTGGCACCATCCTGCGCTTCCCAGAGCAGTAAACACTGGAGTTTTATTGCTTACAATGTCGTATAAATGTGTACATTAAAGAGTAATTTTAAACTAATCATACAGTAATAGTAATAGTTGTAACTAAATCATACAAATTTGATTGTGCCTAAGTTGCTATAGTACTGTACAATTTAAGTGAACAGTATTACTGCCTCAGTGTTCTTAACTTAAATACTATAATGAATTTCAGATGCTTCATTTGGTGAGTACTTACAAAGCTACTTGCATGGTCTTTATAACTTATCCTTATTTATTGCAGTCTTGCTGTTGATTTCATTATTTTCATGATATTGTACATCAATGGTTTGCTCGAATGTAGCTCTCTACCAGGCCATAATCTAGAAAACTCGAGGGAGGGTGTATGGTAAAAAGCACCATAGAACGGGAAAAATGTAAACAGGGGGGAGACAATAGATTGATTTTCTTATGCAATGTAACATTTATCTCTCCCTTTTACAGATCTTAAAATATTCTTGGAAAATGCATGAATTATAAATAAGTTTAATATTTTTTGCCTCTGTTACCTTTACTAGCATTCTGAGAGGGGGAGGGACATCACCTCTCTAGATTCTGACCTGTCTCTGTCTAACTGTACTTTCCAATCCCCAAACTTTCTGGATAATCGAGGGTTACTTTATTTTTATTCCGAATATACATGTTTTTCTGTCGTCGGTGTACTCATCAATCGCTGTTAGAAGAAATAATCGGGAGTCACTTTAAATTGTTTAGATTTCCAAGAAACAAAGAATATCGTCTCCGTTCTGGTTATTAATATCTCAAAGAGAATGGGAAGCCACCCATCCAGATCCTGACCTATTTCTCGATAACAACTAAAGTCTTATTTAAGTTTTATCTCTCTAAAGAGCACGTAACCCTAAGATCAGATAAATAGAGAGATGCATTTTTATCTTTCAGAAACTCCCACCAGGGCGGCGCAGCCTGTCTATATCGGCTTGCAGGCTCCGTTGGAAAACGTCGGAGCAAGAATAACTCCGCGACCACCAGGTATGTTGAGTAGTGCATCTCGCAAGTGGACAAAGCATGTCGGTAAATCATCGCTTGTTACATCTTGTGAGGGGAAGCGATAATCACCACAGTTAAGCGATTCTCAGGTAAGGTTTAAGAGTATGAAGTAGTTTCTAGTTAGGGTCAGTGCTCTCTCCACCCGCATGAAATATTGGAGAGGAGACTGCCAGGCGGTCATTGATCTTTAAGAGGATAGCAGACTCGTTAATTTTGTATAAACTGCAGAAGATGTTCCAAAGGGTCCTTTTCTCTAAACGTCTATTTCTCTTAAATTTCCACAAAATTTCTCTTAAACAATAACTCTTTGAGTGTTTTTGAGAATTTATCTATCTCAAAGGCAAGTTTTTGCTCAGTAAATTTTATTCACTTTCTACTTAAAATAAACGGTTTGTCCATAAAGTTTTTGTAACTTTTTTTTGTTAAATGATTGGTCTACGTATATGCCTTATTGTACTCCGATTTATGATAACCATAAAAGTGTATAAAAATATAAATATATATATAAGATTTCTTAACTATTTTATTTGTTTCTCTCAAGATGACTGTTGACCTATATTCTGTTTTAACGAAAATTGCCAAACGGTCATTTTCATTTGCTTATCGCCATTCTGGGGCAGATTTCGCTATCGTGTTATCAGAAATGCAAACTCTTGCAACATACAACAAACATTTATAGATCAATAAAATAAATAACTTTTCTAATATCAAAGTTTAAAGTTATTTGCTCAAATTATCTCTGCATAATAAGTAAATGTATTTGACCTGCTTGACCAAAAACTGATCAACAGGTTCGAAAAAATTCAAAGAAATTTCTCCGAGACAAAAATGAATTATAAAATTTAAATTCAAAAACATTCCGAAAGGCCAATGACCAAAAAACCATTTCTTAAATGAAAGAACTTTTTTGTCATCTTCGAATGATCTGATCTTGAGGTTTTCAACCTTTTACCAGCAATATAAAATAAAAAAATAAATACCCACTCAAGCAGCTACTTGCCACAGAGGTCTGACAGGAGCCTGTCAGTTTATATGCCACAGTAGAGATCTGAGAGGATGGCAGGACCTCAGCAGAAAAACGACACACACATCCATGCCTAAATTCCGGGGCTCGATAACAAATAATAATGGAAAATGTGACGGAACATGAGTTTAACATATTTTGTGGTAACATAAACAAGAAGTTCTATAATCAACTGTACATTTTGTAACGGTTTTGGTATATAGAAGTTGTTTCAAATAGCTTTTATTAGAGAAAAACAAATATTTCTCAAAACACTTGCAAATTACCAACAGAACACTAGTAGATCAAACATCTGTTAAACTGTAGGGAAATCCTTATCCAAATGATAAGGTGAATGATTCTTTTCACAAATCTTCATCAGAAAAAAAATTATTCTTCAAAATGTCAAAATTTTCTTTTTACATTAACGACTTTATTTAAAAGTTTTATTAAAAAGTTTTTTTTTGTATGTGTGATGAAGAAACACCCTAGGATTAGTTTCCCTGGTAGTTGACAAGAATATTTCGTTTATAATGAGTAAGAAATTCTTTTTTACGGTTTTACAAGCTGAAACACAAATTTAATTTCTACATATCATCCTCTGAAAATATTAATTGTATTTAGGTTTAGCCGAATGAAAGTCGAGCAATATAAAAATCTGCAGTATAGTATATCCTCTTTAGATTTATAGCTGTTACGAACAGGTAACGAATTTTCTTGTAATTGTATTTAAAATTGTGTTTTTAACAATTATATAGAGTAAAACTAATAAAACCTCGAAAGAAACAGAAATAATATTCAAGTTACAAATAATTTGATTTGTGGAATACCTGAATGTTAGAATGGAAATATGAGCGTAACATAATATATATGTATATAGTAATTTTTCATTTCGTCTAGATTCCGTAAAGACGTTTATCAGCACTTTTCAATACACACAGCAATCATACGAATTTGACCTGAAAATATTTTTCTTTACTCTAAATCTTTGTTTGGTAGGAATGTTTCATAAATTCACCTACACAAAAGATTGAAATATAAATTTAAAAAAGTACCCAGTGTTATGATTCACAGTTCAAGTTCAGCAAAATATTCGTATTTCAAAAAACATAGGTTTTTATTTATCTTGAGCAAAATACTCGTATTTTTAAAAACAGGTTTTTACTCGTATTTTCCTATTGCTTTTCGCTCGTCATTTGTTCATCATCATCATCATCATCAAGCAGCCATGGGCTACCGAGGTCCAACCAGAACGCGCAATTTAGTTCTCCAAGCAAGCCTATCCTGAGCTACACCTACTGCATCTGGTCATTGCACACCAATTCTAACAAGGCCCTGTTTGACATTGTGTGCCCACCGCATCCTAGGTCTCCCTCTCTTTTTGAGGCCTTTAGACACACTGTTCATAACCATATTCGCCAATCTATAATTATTCATACGGGCAACATGACCAAACCAACGGAGTCTCTCTCTGCACAATATGCTGCTTAAAGGAGGTTGCAAACTCCTTTGCCTAACCTCATCATTAGTTACAAAGTTGAACCACCTAATGCCCAAGATACGGCGTAAGCATCTGGAATCAAAAGCATCTAGTTTCCTGTTATCTTGTTTACAAAGTGTCCAAGTTTCACTACCATACATAACCCTACAAAGAACCAAACTATTATACAGTTTAATTTTAGTCTTTAGGTGTATACGCCTATTTCTCCACACTCTCCATAGATTCTTAAAACTCCTGGTAGCAATCCCTATTCGTCTGTTAATCTCATGCCGCACATCACCATTATCTGTTACAAGTTCCCAAGATAATTAAACTGTGACACCTACTCAAGACAGCAACCATTCAGATTAACTGAATCACAGCCTGCCTGACCAATTTTCATCACTTAAGTTTTCTCTCTGTTTATAACCAAACCTATTCTACTACCAGTCTCATCAACAGCTGGAATCAAAGAGTTCATCTCATCAACATCATTTGCCAAAAGGGCTAAATCATCAGCATAATCTAAATCAGACATTTTCGTATCTCTAGTCCATTTAAGGCCAAAATCTTTCCCTTGAAGTGAATTTCGCATAACATAATCAATAACCAAGCTAAATAGAAAAGGAGACAAAATGCACCCTTGTCGAACACCAGAAGTAATGCTAAACCAATTCCTACAAGCCTTACCAACTCTCACACACGACTCAGCGTTATTAGAGAGAGTTTTCATTATGTTAACTAACTTGTCTGGTATACCATATGATCTCACAATCAACCACAAATTATGACGATCAACACAGTCGAAAGCCTTTTTGAAATCAACAAAGCTATCAACCAAAGGTTTCTGAAACTCTAAACATTTTTCAAGAATCTGCCTAAGTGAAAATATCTGATCCACACATCCCCTACCACTTCTGGATCCACATTGCTCATCACGCAATTGACTGTCAACCAGATTCTTAATTCTATTAAGCACAATCATGGAAAGAACTTTACCTGGAACAGAGAGTAGGCTGATACCCCTATAGTAATCACAAGAACTGCGATCACCTTTTTTGAAAATAGGGATAAGAATAGGTCTGGTAAAATCCTTAGAAACTATGCCTTTATCATAAAATATATTCAAAATTTCAGTCATCGAAGTGGTAACCGAAAGATTCCCAGCTCTAAGCATTTCTGTAGTAATTTCATCTACCCCTAGGGATTTATGTAGTTTAAATTTAGAAACAGCCAAAATAACTTCAGATTGTGTTATAGGGCCAACATTAAAGCCACCAATGCATCTATCATCATTGCAAACAATGGGAGTAGAACTAATCACATTGTTTAGAACATCACTGAAATGCTGAGCCCACCTAGCCATGACAGAATCCTCACCTTCTATTACCTTACCTTGTTTATCCTTCAATCCCTGTATACCTGTTCGTTTTCTACCACACAAAACATTAACTATCTGGTACAGCTCTCTGCTGTTATTATGTTCAACTGCTTCCTCGGCTTTGTCAGCCAAACCATCAAGCCAAAGATTCTTATCAGTAGCTAACTGATCCTATACACGTTTATTACGTTCTCTGCAATGCTTTCTATTAGGACTAGTAGGGTATTGATTAAGGAAATTCCTGCAGTTCTTTCTTTCTGAAATAAGCTCAAGTGCCTTATCACTTAGATAATTCTGTCTTCTCTGCTCCTTTTTTTCCTAAAAGACAAATGCTAGTGTCCAAAAAAGCCTGTTTAAAATGATCCCATTCTTCCTCAACTTCAGTAGTAAGCATACCATGACTGTCATAATGACAAAGTAACCTATCGTGGTAAACTTTGGCTATAACTGGATCTTTCATAACTTCAGTATTAAAAGTAAATTTTTTAACCCTAGCACAACACTTTTTAAGTTTAAGTTGCAAGACACTTTTAACAAGGTAATGGTCAGATCCAATTTCAGCTCCCCTATATGATCTGGTGTTCCTAACAGAACTAGCCCATTTGCTGTTAATTAATATATAATTAATCATATTCTTATGCAGCCCATCGGGTGAAATTCATATGTACTTATGTATGCCGCGGTGTTTGTAATATGTGTTAGTTATTCTGAATCCATTGAGTTTACTTACCTGTAGGAGACGTTGCCCATTGCCATTGCAACTACCAATACCAAAAGGGCCTATCACTCCTCCCCAAAGGTCAGAGTCAGCACCAACTTTGGCATTGGAGTCACCAAGACTTTTGCATTGGAGTCCAGCTGGGAAATTGGATGCCAATAGAAGCAAAGAGTTCAGGTGCCTGCGATGACCTCTTCTCAGGATTATCCACAAACTGATAAACATAGCCTGTGAATCTATTCACTTGGGGCTGTCAATCCACAAACAAACCGAAAACACAGCGGAAGATTTTCCCTCCACAGAAGCCCACCAGTGCAGCAAAATCAGGATCCATAATCAAGCTGAGAGCCATATATCTGTGCAGTCCAGTGGGTTTATATGGTCAGCACCAGGACCCTGTGTGGTTGACCATTCCTCAGCAGGGTAGAAAAAAAAAAGATAAGTAGCCATAGTTGTCCAGATTAGTAGCCCACAGTAATGCGGCAGCCCTCCCCTTCCGTTCACTTCCACAAGAGAGTATCTCTTTTGAAAGGTACTAACGGTCTGCACCACGAGAAGGCGGGGTCGGACATTAGGGACCAGGCTTGGCCGGTTCTATGCATCATCACAAGGGATTGGTGCATAGCTCTCCTTCCAGTGACTACCTAGCTACCATTTACAGACCCGTCATTTGTTAGTTCATCAATTTGTGGATTTGTCGAAACAGTTGTTCCAACGTATCTTTCAAACGTGAATGTAAAACGTAATGATTAATTGGTCAAATAAAATCTTGCGAAGTGGAGCGTGTCATAAGCTGTAAAAAATTTATCCCGTCATTTTTTTCCCTCCAAATAAAAAGTAAAATACGAACACGATTGTTCCGCTATATTTTCGGAAAGCGATGACAGAGGATATCAGGTTATGCATGAACTGAAAGTTTCTGCCATTGGAAGTGTAACATGTAATAAAATTTCCTCCCCCTGCCTACCCCCCCCCCCAAAAAAAAAGGGTAAATATCCGTAGAATTGTTCTACTATATATCTCGAAACTGTAACATGTTTTATGTCAAATGAAATTTGTGACGTAGGAAATGTTGTGGCCAATAAAAATATACTTCCCCTTGGTTTCTTGTCCTCAGAAAAAATAGAGTTGGAAAGTCGTTCTTTTACTATATCTTCCGAATGCGAAGACCTACAATTACGAGTTAGTGATCAAATGAACGCTTATATGATAAATGAACGCTTATAGGATCAATGAACTCTTATAGTACCGTCGTAGACTATTTAGAATTATTCCTCCCATTCCTCCCATTCTCCTCTCTCCCGAAAAAGGGACTGGAATTTCGTGGGGTTTACTTAATGAGTTATATCTGAAATTAAAGCTTCTGACGTTTCCAGTGTCATGGTGTACCTCAAACACGACTGCGAAACAAGCGGTAAGAATAAAATGGTCCATGTTAATGAGTTATATATCAAATGAAAGTTTATGAAGATAAGTGTTTTCTGTGACAAATCAAAACATATAAATAAATTAATAAAATTAAAAATGTATATCTTTCTACATGCGCCCTGAAAATTGGAAAATAAATCTAAACATATCGATGGTGCAATTAGTCACTGAGTTCGTATTCGCTTCGAAGGAAGCCCCGATTTACCTACTCAACAAGATTGCCGGCGCCATATCTTCCATTGAAGTGAACACTAACTCGGTTACTGATTGCACCATCGATATGCTTTAGGTTTATTTTCTACTTTTTAGGGTCCATACATGAATATAAGTATTTTTTAAATTTATATTTTATAATTTTTATTGTAACAATACTATGCAGTTTACAACGTTTACAAACAACGGTCAAAGAATTTCATTAAATTATACATGAATGTATAATTTAATGAAACATGTTTTTAATGCACATGAATTTCATAAATAAACAAAGAATTTCATTAAATTTGTAATCAGCACTTTATCTTTATAGAAACTTATATCTGAAAGAAACCGGTTTATTTTGGTTAAAATGTTAGTCTATGTTATTGTTATTATTATTATCTCTGACACATTTATATCCTTAATAACAAAAAAAATACGAAAACAGATTTCGTTACATATAAAGAAAGTTTGACATCAAATCTAAGAATAAATAAAATCCGCATGAGTAAATTAAATGATCATGTATCACGCTAAAGTTTTCACCTTATGATTTCATCAATGTTTTACACATCAATATAAAAAACTTTCACAAAATATCACTTGCAATACACAAGACAGGTAATAAATGAAATTCAAATACGATATTATATAAAAGCTCTATAATAAAATAAGCTTCAATATTCATCATTTACTATTATCGGGTTAAAAAACTCATCTAGCACTTCTTCCCATGATTCGACCTCACAAAGAAATAATCCTAAACTGTCGATTCTACTCCACAGATGAAGTTTCCTCTTTACCTTAATGGACACTACAATACAGAGTACAAGGATATGAATAAATATAAATTTATAAAAAAAAATTAAAAATACTTTTTTCTTGCCCTGAAAAGTAAATCTAAGGTGAAATCACTCACTGAATACGAATTCATAGCAAACGAAGATAAGAAAGCGTCAATGTTTGTCGAATAAGGAAATCTAAAGCTTTTTGAAGTAAATAAGAATTCAGCGTACGATTTAACCATCGATATGCTTTAGTTTTATTTATCTACTAATTAGAGCAAAGAAAATTATGCATTTTTACATTTTTTAAAACATATACATAGTTTTTACGCTGTTCCTAAAAACACATCTCTTCCGAACTGCTGCTACTCTGCACATGCTTTCATTTCGAATTGTAAAGGTTGACCTCCGTTCCTTCTCCTTTTTTCGGAGGGAGAAAAAGGGGAAGTGATTTGAGATAATTCGTTGAGATTGACCCTCACGAAATTTCCGTCTCATTTTTTCAAGAAGAAGGGTTGGGGTCAAAACACTAGGTAGCCTACGACAGTCCCCACATGAGAAGCTTCCACGTCATTAGTAACTGATAATTTCGGGAAATATAGTGGAAGAATTATTTTCATACATATCCTTTTTCAGGGGACAAGAAAGCACGAGAGGTGATTTTTTACAGCCTTTTACACTCCTCGCACCAAAAGCTTTCATTTAATACAAGGATCGTTGGGAAAATAGATAATCGGAAAGTAATAAGAGATAGGTAAAGGGTTGGGTTTCACCTCTGAGCAGCACTTTTTTTTTACACACAATAGGCTAATTGGTCAGGCTACAAGGACCTCGAGGGCTCAGAAAAAAATTGGGTGAAGAGGATTCACTGTACAATTGTTAGAAGACATATGGTAGCCTCCCTTCAAGGCCATCCAGCGTGTTCTTTAAAGTGCAAAGGTATAGCTATTCAGCATACGGGAGCTCGGATTAATGTCCCACCCGATGGACCGCGGTCTTTCTAAGTCCATCGGTGTCCCCTACTGACCAAGAGCAGCGTGGGTATTTTTATGTGATAAATATCAACGCTGCCGCAGGTGGACCTCGAACCTGGGAACTGCAGATTACGGGTCTTGGAGGGCTACCGACTGAGCCACCCCTCTCCCCAGGTAAAACTATGGACTATTAAAATCCCTACCTGGAACACAATACTGAGAAACAAGAATCAAATCTAACGGAGACTAACGCGTTGAAAAACGTAAAACATGATGAAGTTATCAAGAAATTTTCTGAATTGTCTTAGACCGGTAGTAAATCAATCATCTGAGGTTGGTCAGGTATGCTACTATGAACAGATTGCCGATAAATTATGACTTGTTAGCAAATAATTGCATCGCAAAAGGTAATTAAATTCCGTGACGAAATATTAGACAAGGTTACGATCGTTGAAAAGTTCATCGTATGAAGAAAAAAAATAGTTATTTTACAGCTTTAAATTATAGAATTTCAAACGACGTTTAGTAATTCGGTTTGTAATTAGCTTTGGACAGAATGGAAGTTTTGAAAAGGTTCTTTTCTGAAATTAAGACAAACGAATTTGGGTTGTTTTACCTCTGATCGGCACTTTTTTGCACACCATGGGCTAAATGGCCAGGTTACAAGGACCCCGAATGCTCAGAGAAGGTTGGGGGAGGGTATCCACTGGAACAGCTGTTGGGAGACAGATGGCAACCTCCTGTCAAGTCCATCCAGCGTGTTCTTTAACCTGCACAGGGTATGACTCTCCCGCACACGGGACACGGTTTAACGTTCCATCCGACGGACGTCGGCCTTTTCAAACCCATAGGTGTCCCCTACTGACAGTGGGCAGGGCGGGGAATTTTGCGGAGATAAATCTCAACGCTAACCCAGCTGGGACTCGAACCTGGGAACTACAGATTACGAGCCTAGCCCGCTATCAACTGAGCCACCCCCTCCCCAAAAACAAACGGAAGTAGTTTGAATTATCGAAACCAATTGGATCAAGTCGCTATGAAGATAATTTAGCTTTTAATAAAAGAGTTAACACTTTACTGTTTAAAATGAAAATCAGAGTTGCTGTCGTTGAGGGAGGGGAATTGCACACTTTGTGGCATTTTTTTTGCTACTGATCAGGTCACAAAGACCCAAAAGCTTAGAGATGTTTGAGAAAAGGTATTCACTGAACTTCTGTTAGCAGAGAGATGGAAGCCTCCTATCAAGCAGCATATAACAAACATATTACATAACACGAAAAAAAATTGCAACACCTGGAAGGATTAATGCCATTTTATTGAAACTCAGGCAGCTGTTAGCATACACTGAGATGTGCGATTGATTATATTGTCGACATAAATATGGAAAATTACCATTTTACCTACCCAGTAAAGTGGTATAATTAGTATGATGTTGAACCATCCCGGGCAGCAATGCCTTCACGAACACAACGGGGAAGTCTATCGTACACCTCTATAATGTCTTCCTTAGAGATAGAACGCCAAATAGCACGAAGTCGTTTCTCCATTTCAGCGAGAGTAGTTGGCGCGTCTTTTGGGTGTTGTTGGAGGTATTGGCCCATCATGTTCCAGACATGTTCAATAGGTGAAAGGTCCGGAGAGCGTGATGGCCATGGTAGTACTTGAACGTTTTGCTCGTGTAGATACTGCAGACTAATGTGGGCTATGTGGAGACGGGCGTTATCTTGCTGGTAAAAGGTTCCGTGCTGCTGAACCAATGAGACAGCCACTGGCTGCAAAATGTTGGTAACATATCGTTGGACAGAGATCCCCTTATGATGACCAGTTCTGGCCGAGATGTCCGACTAATGGCACCCCAAACCAAGACACTAGGTGCTGGAGCTGTATGATGATGTCTCACGCACTGGGTGGCGTTCCTTTTCCCTGGATGATGGCGAACACGTTGTCTACCGTCATGCTGACCATGACAAAAACGAGATTCCTCACTAAACACCACGGTACTCTACTCTTGTTCGTTCCAGTTCTGTCTGAGGCGACAGCACTTAAGACGTGCTTTGCATGTGGGCAGATGTAAGGGGAAAGAGCAGTGCCGGACGATAGACTTGCAACGAAAAATGTAAAAGTCTGTTGTTTACCATCTGTCTGGTACGTATTAGATATGTTACCTATTGTCAGTACCTTTGCCGGGGCGTTGTAGTCGCGAACCTGTCATGCAATGCCATGTGTCGCAAATGGCGATCTTGTCACTCCATTGTCATAAGGCGTCTTCTTGATCCTTGTCAGCGTGTGCTGGATCCTTCTTGAACCCATTGGCATCATGTGTGTACGATGGTGCTGGGATTACGACCATCAAGGTTGGCCACATCTCTGTACGACAAACCAGTTTCTCTAAGGCAGATGATTCTTCCACGCTCAAAGTCTGTTAATTGTTGGGACGGCTGTCGACGTCTGCGTAAGGGCAACTTCAGCGGTTTAGAACAATTTCCACAACATTTTATCAACCAGGGAGCTTTGGTTACCTTTATCTGCGTTTGACTGCTTCTCACCTGTGACGTCAACTCATGCTTACACAATCGTTTCGAACGTCCTGCAAACCTAATAATTTCCCTGCATTTTCATATGCTACCGCCTCTCTAAATTTCACCACATTTCGATACCTAGTTGCAAGTGTTGCATTTTTATTTCCTGTAGTGATACACTGAGATGCAATTTATTAGGTACACCACCCTTCGTCGTTTTAACAGTTCATTCCATCATGTAATAAGTTACGTGATCGTGGGATGCGGAATAAATCAGGGAAACCGACTCTTCGAGCTTCAGTTAGTGTTGGTTTAAGCCAGTGGTTCTCAACCTTTTATGCGTCATGTACCCCCTGGAAATGTGTATGTAATTGGCGTATCACTTTTATAGATAGATAAAACTATAGTTATAGTATAACAATGGTTATTTTTACTTTGTTATTAGATCTAGCGACTTTTGAGCTCTCACGGCGTACCCCAAAAGGTTTTATCGCGTTATCTCAAGGGGTAGCGTACCCCGCGTTGAGAACCCCTATATTAAGCAATAGATAGAATATATAGTCAATAAAGAGAATGGGCAAAACGAGCGACCTGAGCTATTTTGAACGTGGCGTGATAGTTGATGCTAGACGTGCCTGTTCTGGAATCTCCTAAACGGATGTCCTCCTGGGTTATTCATGCACAACTATTTCAAGGATTTACCAAGAATGATGCGAAAAACAAAAAAACTACCAGTGACCAGCGACCATGTGAACGAAAACAGCTTGTGGATCAGAGGGATCAAAGAAGACTGATGTGAATTGTACAAACTAACAGACAAACAACCAGCAACATACAAACAACCAGTTGAATCACAACAAATTAAACATTGGTGTGCAGAAGATCATCTCCAACGAATCATGTATCTGACCACGTCGTGTCGATGCTTTCATCAAAGAACACGAAAGTGCATCTCCAATGGGTGCAGGAGTATCGACACTGGAACGTTGAGGACTCTGGTTAATACGGGGTGGGGAGTGGGTCCCGAAGGACCCACTCCCCATGGGGAAAGCACGTGCTCCGTCTCAAGACACTACACGTGCATAGCAACTAGAGGCTTGGAAGAGAGAAGGTGAAGTTTGTCTCAGGGGAGACCAGTAGGGACATGGAGTATGGGTGGTGTTAAAGGGGGTGCTGAGTGCAGCCCGGGAAGAAGGTAGGAAAATAAGTAGAAGGGGAACAGCAGCCACGGGCTCAAAGGAGAGAGTCCCGGAGCTGGCAGACAAGCCAGCCTATATCCCTCAAGTGTGCCCTGACACGGGCACCCTCGATGGACACTGAGACCAGTTCGCCTGCTACCTCATTGATCGCTTGGGAGTCCCTGAGTTCGTTAGCGAACCCCTCTGTGAACGGGCACCTGAGGATATAATGCCCGACATCTGCGTCTGGAGTCCCACAGCCGCAGTAACTGTGGGTAGAGATTTTAAACCTCTCCAGGTATTTGGGGAAACTCCCATGTCCTGTTAGGACCTGCGTCAAATAGTGGTCAGAGGACATCAGGGATAGACTGACCCTTTTTAAGAATGTCTTTGTTTGAAGACCATTCTCAGTCGTATGGAAAATTTAGCCTAGTCGGACGAATCAAGGTCCCTTTTGCATTATGCTAATGGAAGGATAAGAATTTTGCGCAAGCAATATGGCGCCATTGAGTCAACTTGTCTAGTTCAACTGTACAAGCTGGTGGTAGTGGTGTAATGGTGTGAGAGGATATTTTCCTGGCACGTATTTGGCCTCCTGATACCCATCGAAGGACATTTGAAAGCCACGACATACTTGACCATCGTTGCTGACCACGTTCATCCTTTCATGGCTACAGTTTATCCTCACTCGGATGAACACGTTCAGCAAGATAATGCACCTGCTCTCATAAGGCACATATTGTCACCGAATAGTGCAGGAACGTGCAGGTCAATGAGGCAGGTTTTCTTTGCTTCATTGTCCTGCGCAGTCCCCAGATCAAAACCCTATCGAGCATCATTGGGATGAGATGATAAGGGCTTTTCGCAGCAATGCTGTGCCGCCGTCCAATTTCAGCCATTGCACGACACAATCATTTCCGCATGGTACAACATTCCTGCACAACGACCCAGCATCTTGTACGTTCCATGTCCTAACGAATTCGGGTTTTTCTGAAGGCCAAAGGTGACACAACATGCTACTGGGTAGGTGTCCCTATTAAATTGGCATCTAAATCAAGGTCAAGCAGCATATTATTTAACGTGCTCAGAGTATGATTCTCCTGCAAACGTGACAACGGCTTGACGTCCCATCCGACGGACAGCTGCCTTTCCGAATCATTTTCCTCTTTGTCATCGATGTCAAAAAGGAGAAAAGAAATAAAATATTTTATGTTCTGCCAATGGGAAGCCAAGGTTTGATGCTCCATTTCTAGCACTATCTATTTATGGAAAACTGTCACTAAAGATAAATATGCACATTAAATAAATCTTGAACCGATATTGTATTCGACTTGCGAAGAAGATTGTATTCGACGAAGTAGAAGTTTTACTCTATTAAGATTTCGTAATAATAAGCAATATCCAGCAAAGAATCTATTGCAATTCATTACATACACATATTTGAATGCAACCTCTTACATAAACTACAATCTGAATTCTCTTCTTCTTTATGTTTATGGAAGATTAAGTTACAAAGATTAATACATTTCACAATGTTTGAGTTGACAACATCTGAACTTTTTTTCACACAATGACCTAAATGGCCAGATCACAAAGATCAAGAAGGCTCAAAGAAGATTGGAGAAAACGGACCCACTGGATAGCTGTTAGAAGATAGATGATAACCTCTCTTAAGATCATCAAACGTGTTGCTTAACGTGAACAGAGTATGGCTTTTCTACACAAGGAGCCATGGCTTAATATTCCATAGGATGGACAGGAAATATTATTCCATGACACCCCCCAAACGTTCCAGTATTCAGGATAGTACTACATTATACAGAGGGTGCCACGATTGACCCATCTACTGTCTATGTATGCCTTCACTTTAAAAATAACATAGCTAAAGAGAAAGGACCTGTTATAATGAGCATGACATTTAAGCTGATAGAATCAGATTCGTCTGGTTGTCTAATCATTGAGGTGTAGCGTGAGACTTTTGAATTTTGCGCATTGCCTAAACATAAAAGCCAAATATTTCAGTGAACATTCCTTCTAATAAAAATGACAAACATATACAACACCAGAAATTTGATGGTTAAATTTTAAATTTAGAATGCCAATCATTGAATAGTCATACCTAACTTTTTGAACTGGAGGGAGCTAACGTGGTGGAGACTCCCAGTGGCTTTTCCATCGATGAGCCAGCTTAATAGGGGATCCCATTCCCGTTCAGCGTGGCCCTCGACTTCGTCCTTTCCATTAGGGCTGCCACCGACATCACCCCAGCAGTACCAGCCAGCAAGGACCCACAGCTTCTAGGTTCGTAATCTGTAGTTCCCAGGTTCGAGTCCCAGCTGAGTCAGCGTTGAGATTTATCTCCGCAAAAATTCCCCGCCCTGCCCACTGTCAGTAGGGGACACCGATGGGCTTGGAAAGGCCGCCGTCCTTCGGATGGGACGTTAAGCCGTTGCCCCGTGTGCGGGAGAGCCATACCCTGTGCACGTTAAAGAACACACTGGATGGCCTTGACGGGAGGCTACCATCTGTCTCCCAACAGCTGTTCCAGTGGGTCCCCTCCCCCAACCTTCTCTGAGCCTTCGGGGTCCATGTGACCTGGCCATTTAGACCATGGTGTGCAAAAAAGTGCCGCTCAGAGGTAAAACAACCCAACCCACAGCTTCTCAGAGCTGTAGCGGAGAGCCCGCAAGACTAGGGGCCACAACCCTCTCCACTGGAGCTGCGACCTACTGTGGCATGCCAGAGACACCAATCGAGCAGGGACCCCAACTTCTCAAAGGAACCCTAGGCCCCTCCACCACCATCTTTAATTAATGCCTTCTAATCCGGGAATGCCTAAAAGTTCTCTTGTGGAGACTCTTAATTTGGCTGTTCCATCGATAAGTCCGTCGACCGGGAATCCCACTCCCAGTCGCGAGCCTTCAACTTATACCTCTCCATAAGAGCCGATTCGCCGCCCCATAGCGTACAGACCTCCACCCACTTCGGGGCTTGCACCTTACCCTTCACTGATGCCAGGATGAGTCCGTCTAATCGGGTACACTAAGTCCTTTCAACGGACCCTCCACTTCACGGCATCTTCAGCGCCGCTGCTGGACGAGTGCACGCCAGAGGACCGCGAGGCGACCCTACTTCTCAGAAGCACCTTCTCAGTAGCCCCCCCCCACCACCACCACCACCACGATAAGGTGGTTCCACTTCGGGGGGGGGGGGGCATAGGATGGACGGCTGCCTTTAGAAGCCCATCGGTGTTCCTTTTCTAACTGAAGACAGAGCATGAGTGAATTTTGATAATGGAATTAAAATTTATTGCCTAAAACGAAAAGCCTGGCTCTATTTCGACCTAATAGCCCCCACCCGAATATAAATACATAGAAAGTGTTCTGTTATAACGAAATTCCAAAGGTTTCAATTAGCGACGATGTCACATTTATTAAGAAAAGTATTTTTCTTTGCCTTTTTTCGTTATAAATGCAAAAAAGAAGTTTGCAAACAATTATGTTTGCGAAAGGGTCCTTAGATTAAAGAATTTCATAGATTGTCCGAGAATCATAATTTAAAATTCTTAGATTAATAACTCCCAAAGTAAACTAGACGAAGGCATATCGCCTCTGGCGCATATGATAATCTCGTTTTAAAAGCGAAATTTTCGATTATCTATTTTTTCTCTCCTTAAAAGTTTTAATTCGAGCTAATGGATGTTGGAGAAAACGAAATGTTGAAATTCTTGTCATAATCAAGTCACTTGCAACATTAGTTAAAAGTTTCGCCATTTCAGTATTTAGTGACTTATAACGATGCAAATTTAAACTACTTAAGTATTTAAAAATGCGAATTACTTTATTTCGTTAGTGCTAATTTAACTATAAAAAGAGTTTTCCAATTGTCTCTTAAAACAACAGTCGCGTTTTCCATCCACCCTTGGGAGGAGTAAACTCATTGTTGACAGTGGAATAGTGAAGACCGTCACCATGCAATATTCGTTTAAAATTTTGAAAATTTCGAATTTTTCCACCATTGCAGGGCGCAGTCGTAGCATTTGGGACACTGGGTTGGGTTGTTTTACCTCTGAGCGGCACTTTTTTGCACACCATGGTCTAAATGGCCAGGTCACATGGACCCCGAAGGCTCAGAGAAGGTTGGGAGAGGGTACCCACTGGAACAGCTGTTGGGAGACAGATGGTAGCCTCCCGTCAAGGCCATCCAGCGTGTTCTTTAACG
The DNA here is from genome assembly GCA_038380435.1 of Ryuthela nishihirai. Classification (NCBI taxonomy): domain Eukaryota; kingdom Metazoa; phylum Arthropoda; class Arachnida; order Araneae; family Heptathelidae; genus Ryuthela; species Ryuthela nishihirai. Next base: position 37,287,100 of record JAWZYU010000018.1, on the reverse strand, counting down.
TGCACAGGGTATGGCTCTCCCGCACACGGACGACGGCTTAACGTCCCATCCGACGGACGGCGGCCTTTCCAAGCCCATCGGTGTCCCCTACTGACCGTGGGCAGGGCGGGGAATTTTTGCGGAGATAAATCTCAACGCTGACCCAGCTGGGACTCGAACCTGGGAACTACAGATTACGAGCCTGGCGCGCTACCGACTGAGCCACCCCCGCCCCTTGGGACACTGGAAAAGTGGGAATCACAATATTACATCAATACCTAGCCAACCCAAAAAGGTTTATCTCTAAAAAAGTCTCTTAAAACAAAAAAAATTTTCCCATCCCCTGTTATAAGGAGTCAAATTAATATTACGAATAAAATCTTTGTGACTTTCACGTTACACCACCAAAATTTCCTAATTCTAGTTTAAATACATCGTTTGTGATATTCGTTTAAACTTTTGCACCTTTTCTAATTATCCACCGTTAGAGGGCGCAATTATAGTTTTTGGCAGATTCGGAAAGTGTAAATGTAACCTATCTATAGTCTTGTTGAGCAGATAAACCGGCGTACTATCTTCCTTCGAAGTGTATACGAATTCGGTAACTGATTTCACCATCGATTTTTCACCTTTTAAAGCGCATATGGGAGAATAGGTATTTTTAAAATTTTTTAATCAAATTATATTTATCTTTGTCACTAAAAACACCTACGTTCAGATATTTTCGCTTGTTATATGACTCATAAACATCGACTACATTTTTTGTGGAGACATTGGAGATCTCGTAAGCTTTAATTTGAGATATATCTCGTTAAGATCCACCCCCGGAAAAAATCCGCTTCTTGTTTTGGGGTGGGGAGAATGGTGCGGTTGGGTGAATTCGAAATATTCTATCTCGGTCCCCGTATGAACTTTTATTTGACAACTAACTTGTAATTGTACGCCCTCACGTTCGGAAGATATAGCGAAACAACAGTTTCGTATTTCCTCTTCCTTTAGGGGAGATGAAACACGAGGTTGCATTTTTTTAACCTGTAAGATTGCCCAAGTCACCAGCTTTCGTTTGATTCATAGCTTGTTACTTTCGGCCCTCACCTTCTGGAGATTAACGGAAAATTCCTTTATATATCTCACCTTTTTAAGGGGGGGGGGAAGAAAGCATGGGGGCATTTTTTATAGACTTTCACTCCTTGCGTCATGAGCTTTCATTTGACACATAAATCGTTAAGTTTGTCATTTGCGTTCAAAAGATATAGTGGAACAATTCTTTACACAAATCCACAAAACCACAAACTGACAAACTGAGAAACTGACATACTAACAAATTGAAAAACCGAAAAATCACGAGCGAAAAGCAATAAGAAGATAGGCAATAAAAGTACTCTGTAGCTTCAGATCTAGTAGCCGATGGCCAGAGAAGAAAAATATCCGTAGACGATATTGGAGAGCCACAGTGTTCTGTGGAGAAATGACATTTAGGGAAAGGCTAGAGTAGTTCCAGTTGCTAGGATACGCTCATCTCAGTGATAAAAGCTTTCCGTTTCATTGTATGCGTGTTTTAAGATCCATTTTAGTTCGGGCAACTGTAAATGGGAGAATTTGGGTTGTTTTTTCTCTGAACGGTACATTTTTGTACACAATGGCCAGGTTACAAGGATCCCAAAGGTTCAGAGAAAGTTAAGAGAAAGTTGGGAGAAGAGGATAAACTAGGCAGATGCTGCGAGACAGATGGCAGCCAGCCGGGTGGGGGTAGAGGAGATAAATTTCAACTCTGGCAGAGGTTGGACTCGAACTGGGGAACTGAAGATTAAGAATCTAGAGCACTACCGATTGACATCCTCCCTACAGAAATTTGGGGTGTAGTAGATCAAACACGATGATGTAGAGTGCTGAAGTAAGCAACATAAATACTAATCATCATCATCATCATCATCATCATCATCATCACCACCACCACCACCACCACCACCACCACCACCACCACCACCACCACCATCATCATCATCATCATCAAGCAGCCATGGGCTACGGAGGTCCAACCAGACCGAGCAATTTAGTTCTCCAAGCAAGTCTGTCTTGAGCTACATCTACTGCATCTGGCCACTGCACACCAATTCTAAGAAGGTACAGTTTGACGTTGTCTGCCCACCGCAACCTAGGTCTCCCCTCTGTATGAGGCCTTTAAGCACACTGTTCATGATTATATTCGCTAATCTATAATTATTCATAAGGGCAACATGGCCAAACCAACGGAGTCTCTCTCTGCACAATATGCTGCTTAAAGGAGATTGCCGACTCCTTTGCCTAACCTCATCATTAGTTACAAAGGTTTACCACCTAATGCCCAAGATACAGCGTAAGCATCTGGAATCAAAAGCCTCTAATTTCCTGTTATCTTGTTTACAAAATGTCCAAGTTTGATTACCATAACTAACTCTAGAAAGAACCAAACAGTTACACAGTCTAATTTTAGTCTTTAGGTGTATACACCTATTTCTCCACAATCTCCATAGACTCTTAAAAGTCCCGGCAGCAATCCCTATTCGTCTGTTAATCTCATGCCGTACATCACCATTATCTGTTACATAGCTCCCAAGATAATTAAACTGTGACACCTGCTCAAGACTGCAACCATTCAGATGAACTGAATCACAACCTGCCTGACCAATTTTCATCACTTTAGCTTTCTCTCTGTTTAAAACCAAACCTACTCTACTACCAGTCTCATCAACAGCTCGAATGAAAGAGTTCATCGCATCAACATCATTTGCCAAAAGGACTAAATCATGAGCATAATCTAAATCAGAAATTTTAGTTTCTCCAGACCATTTAAGGCCAAAAACCTTCCCTTGAAGTGAATTTCGCATAACATAATCAATAACCAAGCTAAATAGAATAGGAGAGAAAATGCACCCTTGTCGAACACCAGAAGTAATGCTAAACCAATTGCTACAAGCCTTACCAACTCTCACACACGACTCAGTGTAATTATAAAGAGCTTTCATTATGTTAACTAGCTTGTCTGGTATACCATAAGATCTGGTATACCATAAGATCACACACAAATTATGACTATCAACAGAGTAGAAAGCCTTTTTCAAATCAACAAAGCTAGCAACCAAAGGTTTCTGAAAATCTAAACATTTTTCAAGAATCTGCCTAAGTGAAAATATCTGGTCCACACATCCCCTACCACTTCTGAATCCACATTGCTCATCACGCAATTGACTGTCAACCAGATTTTTAATTCTATTAAGCACTTACCTGTAGGAGACATGGAAAGTACTTTACCTGGAACAGAGATTAGGCTGTTACCCCTATAATTATCACAAGAACTGCGATCACCTTTTTTGAAAATAGGGATAACAATAGCTCTCGTAAAATCCATAGAAACCATCCTATTATCATAAAAGATATTCAGAATTTCAGTCATCCAAGTGGTAACCGAAACATTCCCAGCTCTAAGCATTTCCGTAGTAATTTCATCTACCCCTGGGAATTTATGAAGTTTAAGTTTAGTAATAACCAAGGTAACTTCAGATTGTGCTATAGGGCCAACATTAAAGCCACCAATGCATCTATTATCATTGCAAACAATGGGAGTAAAACTAACCACATTGTTTAGAACATTACTTAAATGCCCAGCCCACCTAGCCACATGACAGAATCATCACCTTCTGTAACACTACCTTGTTTATCCTTCAATCCCTGTATACAATTCGTTTTCTTCCACACAAAACATTAAATATCTGGTACAGCTCTCTGCTGTTGTGCTGTCTAACTGCTTCCTCGGCTTTGTCAGTCAAGCCATCAAGCCAAAGATTCTTATCAGCAGCTAACTGATCTTTTACACGTTTATTAAGTTCTCTGTAACCCTTTTCATTAGGACTAGTAGGGTATTGATTAAGTACATTCCTACAGTTCTTTCTTTCCGAAATAAGTTCAAGTGTCTTATCACTCAGATAATTCTGCCTCCTCTGATCCTTTTTTTCCTAAAAGAGTATTGTTAGTGTCCAAAAAAGCTTATTTAAAATGATCCCATTCTTCCTCAACTTCAGTAGTAAGCATACCATGACTGTCATAATGACTAAGTAACCTATCATGGTAAGCTTTGGCTATAACTGTGTCTTTCAGAGCTTCAATATTAAAAGTAAATTTTTTAACCCTAGCACAACACTTTTTAAGTTAAGTTGCAAGACACTTTTAACAAGGTAATGGTCAGATCCAATTTCAGCTCCCCTATATGACCTGGTATTCCTAACAGAACTAGCCCATTTGCTGTTAATTAATATATAATCAATCATATTCTTATGCAGCCCATCGGGTGAAACCCATGTGTACTTATGTATGTCGCGGTGTTTGTAATTAGTGTTATTTATTTTGAATCCATTGAGTTTACTTACCTGTAGGAGACGTTGCCCATTGCCATTGCAGCTACTAATACCAAAAGGGCCTATTACTCCTCCCCAAAGGTCAGAGTCAGTACCAACTTTGGCATTGAAGTCACCTAGATCAAGGGTAATAAATGAAATTAAATCAAGTGAAAATTGTTTGAACACTCCAAATAATTTAGTCCATTCCTCTGTTTAGATAATTTAGGTTTTGATAACATTAACCTCTAGACTTCCTAGACAAAAATATGTTTTAATGTAATACCAAAGGAAATCTAAATATCAGTGCTCCACAATTCAAAACTGTGCTTTTAATGGGAAAATGCGACTAAGAATAAAATAAAGAGTCAAATCAAGTATGATTAGATGCGAAATTTAAAGAAATACATTCACTCGGTGTTTAAAGAATTACTGAAGCCTGAATATTTAAAAGCAGCAATGTCAGTTCTAAGAAATTAACACAAAAATTGATGAATATTGAAAAATCATGGAAAAATGACGAATATTTACACCAAATTTTAAACTATGCATTAAACAGTTTGAAATAATATTTATTTTTTTAAGTTTAAATTTTTTCCGGGGAAAATTATTATGACTGCAGTTGCTGTTGTTTATATATATAATTATTATATTTTACAATATTCAGGCTGAACGAATATTGTAAAAATCGAGATTTAGATAGATTTCATTGAAATATTTAATTTATCTATAATCGCATTTTAAATAAAATTATATTTTAGAAGTTACTCAACATCAAATTTGACTTATCATTGGCATAACATGGCGATGCAATAGTTTTTATAAATGGTACAATGACAGGCTCCTGTCAGACCTCTGTGACAAGCAGCTGCTTGAGGGGGTATTTATTTATTATTTATATTACGGAAATGATATTACAGATGTAAGCTGAAAAATTGTGACATACGTATGATTCACGATTCAGAGAGGTATTAAAGAGTTAACTGAAAACAAAATGAGATTCAGCGAAGACCGGGAAAAACATCCGCAAATGGTGAAAACAAATTGAGATTCAGTAAAAAGTGGGACCAGATCCGCAACTGCTGGAAAAATTGCGATTCAGCAAAGAGCGGGACCAGTTCCACAAACTGATGAAAAAACTTGAGATTCAGCAGAGTGCGAGCAGTTCAGCAAACTGATGAAAAAACTTGATTTTTCAGCAAAGAGTGGAACCAAATTCCGCAACTGATGAAAACCAATTGAGATTCAGCAAAGAGTGGAACCAGTTCAGCAAAGTGCTGAAAAAACCTGAGATCCAGCAAAGAGTGGGACCAAATTCCGCAACTGATGAAAACTAATTGAGATTCAGCAAAGAATGGGAACACATTCCGCAACTGTTGAAAACATATCAGCTCTTCATTCCTATTGATGGTTCCCTCTTGGGTCATTCTCAGAGCCACAAGCATCACCCGATCGTACAAATTGTGTGCAGTCCCTGACTAGTTGAGGACTGTGCTAGGTGAGATAGCTGAATAAGCGGAGCACCTGAATTATTCTCTGAGGTTTGGGTTTAAGTCACATTCCAGCCGGCATTCATTTTCCCCACAGCTAACTCTTAACTAATTGAAGCTGGGATTGATTCAATCGGTAGGGCGCCTTGATCGTAATCTGCATTTCCCAGGTTCCCCTTCCAACTGTCCAAGAATTCAGATTTATTTCTTCCGAAATTCTGGGTTAGAATAGGAACACCGACAAGTTTGGAAAGGCTGCCTTCCGTTGAATTATACTTTAAGCCGAGGTTTAGTGTACTAAAGAACACCCTGGATAGTTTTAACAGAAGGCTATCATATGTAACTTTCCTCCCCTTCCCCTAACCAGTTCTGAACCCTTGAGGTCCTTGAACCTCGCCATATAACCCACTGTAGGCAAAAAGTGCCTCTCAAAGATAAAACAACACAACCCACTAACCAGTTCTAAGCTAGAAGATAAAACAACTTATAACAAATAAACTCTTAACTTATTTATATAAGGCAACAGGGCATTCGCTACCTGTGAGTTATTATCGTTGAATTTATGAAAGAGATCGGGATTAAAACTGAAAATCAGTGTCATGAAATCAAGCTGGTGATTAAAATATATGCGTGATACCGAAATGCAATGAAAAGCGTACTATGATAATTACATACTACAAAATAATCATTATGAAAGAAATTTACTGTGTATTAGAATTTACTTCTTAAAAATGTCTGTAATATTTTTAACTCTCTGTTTCAGCAAGCATCTCGTTATGAATTCTCAAATGATTTCGGGACTCTCCAACACATTGTCCAGAATATCTTCTGGTGTCATTCTTTGCTGAATATTATGAAACGGCGAAGACTTCGCGCCATATTTTCTGCTAATAGGGAAAATAAACTAAATAAGGAACTTAACTAAAACATTAATCATCATCATCATCATCATCCTCTTCAAGCAGCCATGGCCTACGGAGGGCCAATCAGACAGTGCAGTTTAATTCTCCAAGCATATCTGTCCTGAGCTACATCTGCTGCATCTGACCACTGCGGGGCGGGGATGGCTCAGTCGGTAGCGCGCCAGGCTCGTAATCTGTAGTTCCCAGGTTCGAGTCCCAGCTGGGTCAGCGTTGAGATTTATCTCCGCAAAAATTCCCCTCCCTGCCCACGGTCAGTAGGGGACACCGATGGGCTTGGAAAGGCCGCCGTCCGTCGGATGGGACGTTAAGCCGTGGCCCCGTGTGTGGGAGAGCCATACCCTGTGCACGTTAAAGAACACGCTGGATGGCCTTGACGGGAGGCTACCATCTGTCTCCCAACAGCTGTTCCAGTGGGTCCCCTCTCCCAACCTTCTCTGAGCCTTCGGGGTTCATGTGACCTGGCCATTTAGCCCATGGTGTGCAAAAAAGTGCCGCTCAGAGGTAAAACAACCCAACCCAACTCTGACCACTGCACACCAATTCTAACAAAGTCTTGTTTGACATTGTCTGCCCACCGCATCCTAGGTCTCCCCCTCTCTCTGAGGCCTTTAGGCACACTGTTCATAACCCTATTCGCCAATCTATAATTATCCATACGGGCAAAATGGCCAAACCAGCGGAGTCTCTCTCTGCAAAATATGCTGCTTAAAGAAGGTTGCTGACTCCTTTTCCTAACCACAATAACAAACAAATATAAAAATAACTTAAATTAACGAATGATAATAAGACTCGTGGATTGGAACTGTTTTGAAGAACTTGTAGCTGACACTACAATTACTTGCAATTAAAATTGCGTAGATCTTCAAGTCTGAAATTCCTCTTTTATGTTATGAAAATGTGACAGCCATCAAGTGTAGAGAGAATCTATGCCACGCAGTGAGATACGGAAAAATGCGTTCAGGGCAATACAAAATAGCACGCAATTCATACAGTTGTGATTGTTTACATATTTCACAGCGTTCAAATTATTGAAGCGTTGCCAGATAATAAAAATGCACATATTGTTTAAAGAGTTCCTTTTTAAAACTTTCTGTATACTGATATTTCTTTTCGTATCGGAATGAATTTTTATTTCGTTAAACTGATATTTTTGTTATATTGGTATTTCGATACTGTTGAAGAAGACAAAGAAAACGTTTTACACACTTTAACACTTTTCGCACCACGTTTTAACTCACGAATAATTTCGACTTTTTCGCAATCGAGAGACACTTTCTTTTCTTAGTAGACATGTTTCCAACGGAAGGGTTCGTTTCTAAACTGATTTTACAGTCGTGGCAGTGTTTGGGTAAAGTGGATGAGCAGGGCCAGAGGCTAGACACTGGAGAGGTAGGTAGAGTGGAGATGGTCCCCAAGGACAAGTTTAGTCGCCAACCGGCCCGTAATCCGATAATGCCATTGGCCATAAAAGTTAAGTCACTCATTCCATTATTGTCTATTCAGAATTGGGTACTGTTTCCGACTGGTCGAGCAATTAAAATTGTTTGCATGTTTCCACAGTTAGCAAAATCTGACGTTATATCCGTGTAGTACGCTCATTATAAAAGTAAGCAATTGTATGGAAATACGTCTAAATTAAAATCATTATGACTTTTTGATCATTATAGCCGTGATCTCGTTATCTCCGTGCTAGTTATAACCAAGTTCGATTGTATATAATTATTTTAAGTTTTATTATTTAAAATTTAATTCATCTCAATATTTATTTTTAAAAAATATATAATTAATTTTAAAATGTTAATAAATATTTAAGAATATTTAATATTTCTAGTGAACCACTGCATCGGAGTGTTCTTAGTGGTGAAAGCACGTGTAAGGAATGAGAATGCCTGGACGATGTAATCAGTAATCCTACAGTTGCACGGATACCTTTACTAGAGGCTTCATCATAGAGCTATGTACAGTTGATTGGTCCCTGTGTCACACTGGGATGCAACAACTATGGGCAGAATTTTGAGACAGGATTAGAGGAAACTGTGCGTCGCCGTAGTAGGACTGGTACGTGTAGGCAAATGTCCGAACTCCTCTATCGCAGCATTCAATGGCAACCGTAGCAGCCCTACAATCCACAGTGGACGACATTTGATGCAGTGTCCAGACAGCTAATGACATCCCCGTGTCGACACGAACTGTGAATCGATGCTGAGGCAAGTTTACACTCACGCCAGCCATTGTGATGACTGCCACTCACCACAGCACTTCGTTGTGCAAGTTGCAGTGGTGCCATACCAGACATGCATGTCAGGATGAATGGAACAACGTCATATTCAGTGATGAGTCTCGCTTCTATCTCAGTGCCGATGATCGCCATTGAAAGTCTGGAGATACATGGTCAACGGGCTGATCTTGGTGCCATCTTTGAACATCATACGGTTCCTCAGTCTGGTGTCATGGTTTGGGGCACTATCAGTTTTAACAGCCTTTCACTGCTCATGCGCTTACCGGGGACGATAGCAGCACGATGTTGCGTCAATGAGATGATTCAACCCATTTCGTTGCCATATCTCCTTGGTATCCCTGATGCCCAGTTTCAACACGATAACACCTCCCCACACACTGCCAATATCAGCAGAAAATGCCTAAAAAGTGCCCAGATGATGATCTGGCCGGCGCAATCCCAAGACTTCTCCCCAATAGCGAATATGTGGGACGTCATTAGCAGATGATTTCATGCCTCTGCATGACTCTGTCGCAATGTCGATGAATTAGGGACACGTAATTATATGTTGAATGATGAATTATGGACACGTAATTATGTGCTGAACGATGAATTATGGACACATAACGACGCATGGTCCACGATACCTCAGCACACCATTTGGAGACTTTTCAACTCTTTGCCATGCCATGTTGCTGAATGTATAACACAGTATGGCGATCATACAACCTATTGATTCAGGCCACATTATACTGTCTGCTCGCCCATCGCATTCATGAAATCACTTTGAAATTAAATCACTTCTTTCCCACCTACTTGTTTGCAAGTGTGGTAATTTTCGTCTTATTTCGTGCATTCCTTCATGTTGCTTCATTTTCTATGTCGAGAGTGTATTATAATATCACATGTGTAAATTTACATAAATGTCATTCACACGTATTTGTAATTTTCCAAACAAAATGTTTTATTTTTGATATGACTTCTACGTACCCTGAAAACGTTTAGTCTAATGATACATATTACCTAACATTGCAAATAATTAATAATGCTTAAGAAATCCGTATTAAGCAAAGGAGCATGTTTTAATGTATGCAAAGGAGCATGTTTAACAAAAGCCACTTCAGCAATCAAATATACCTTTGCTCTTACCTATAGGATAATATTTCTCTGCTAAGGCTTCAATAGAGACCAGATTGCAACATTTACTAAAATTAAAACTCTTTTTTCTTTCATTAGTTAGAAAAACCATATATTACTATTAATGGAACATAGCAACATTTCATGAAACACTATATAAGCAACGGTACATAGTTAAACCTAACGCTTTAAAGCTTTAATTTGCAATGCAATAATTAGCCTCATTTGAATAGAGGAATTTTGGTTTAACGAATGTGCTTCGTTAGAAATAATACCTATGATTGGAACATCAGTGGGTATATAATCACTTAATGCATCTGGCGTTTGAAGTTTAATGCAAAGTTATGCGACAGATATGTATGTGACAGAAGTATGAATCTGCATAAATCTTATATGAGAGAAAATAATGAATATTTCATAGATAGTCATATAATTAATGCTAATCCTCCATAATATTACTATAGCTGTGTAGAGTCGTGCAGCGAGATTTTGACTAATGACATATTAAAAGAGAAAGATGTGAAGCCGGTTGGCTGGATAATCCTTGTTATCTGAGGACAGACATAGATATTTCAAAAGATTCAGTAGCGCACAGATGAAACAGGCGGTAATAAAACAGTGTTTTCTTATTAATATTAAAGATTTTCGAATCAGACGCAAATGATACAACTCTGAATAAATAAGGCTGAAAAGTTATAAATGATAGAAAAAGATACTAATGCACTTAAACTTTTATGCTCAAACAGGAGAATAAAGATGTCAAGCATCTCTAGAGAAGACGAAGTAGCTAATCACGTTATTTATTGGTCATTTGTAGAATATACGGACTGAAATGTCTCTAAACACAGATATCAGATGTTGAAAGGTTCTAAACCAGACTTAAGCATAGAATGGAGAGAGAATAATTAAAGAAGAAATAATGGTCTCTGGAAACAATATTTCCTTTGGCGTGTTGGCGAAGGAGAGGTGGAGATTTCGTAAATGATATTTTATGTATTTGTTTGGGAGAATGTCAGGAATGCTTCCAATCTGGACCTGTTGTCCTCTCCCATTCTGCTTCCAGTTCGTGTTACAATGGATTTCATTTTCAAGTGGAGGGAGTATCGGACCACAGAAAATTAGACCATATCACTGTGAGGTGCCTAGGGGTTAAGTAGTAGAGAGGTTGCTGCGAATATGTTGCTGGGGTGAAGGAGAATAAGTGAAGTTCTGTGAGGAGAGAGATACACCACTCTCGACCAATGTGGAATTTGCGATTTTTGTGTCCCTACCCTATAAAGAAGTGTGAAGCCTTACTTTTCAGAAGTAACTTACTCATTATTTATTATTATTTGTGTGCATTGAGACAGCTGCAGGGGAGCAAAGAGGCCATGTCCTTCTACTTCAGTCAACAAATAATTATCAGTTTAAAATTTTATCATACGTAAAAATTATGAGGCCTAAAAAATATGAGATCGTAGGTTCCAGTCTATTTAGCCTATAGGTAAATCCGGCACTGTTCTTGCCTTTGCACTTTGTTCTGCGAGAAAGTGTGTAGTAGTAAAGCTTCAACGAAAAGACATTAAGCCATACTGAATGAGAAATAAACTAATGCTATCCCCACAGTTTGATTATATATATATATATACAGAGTGATTCAAAACTCTTGGGCCAAACTTTAAGGGGTGATAGAACACACATAAACAAGCACTTTTCGTCATACAATGCATGGTCGGAACTCAAGCGGTGAAGCGCTAGGGGTTAGCAGTTACTGTGTCAGGAAATGAAGAAACACAAGGCACGCGTCTGGTCGGAAAGTACTCCAGGTATAGTCTTTGGGCTTCCCTCGCATTCCCGTCCACAGCTTCATACGTGAAATTCTTGTCCACCTTCTCCTGATTCGTGAAACAATCCATCCATTCTGTAATTCACGGTAGAAATGACGACGAGTGCGAAAACCAGCTCTTATAAGAGTTCACTGGAAAGCGCCCTCTAGCGCTTCACCGCTTTAGTTCCGACTATGCACTGTATGACGAAAATTGCTTATTTAGCTGTGTTCTATCACCTCTAAAAGTTTGGCCCAAGAGTTTTGAATCACCCTGTATTAGTTGGCTTGAGCTATTAAAGCATATTTAATCAATAATACTTGTTTTCGTACTGTGCTCTGCTATGTTATACTATCTTGCGATAATATTATACTTACTTTTGTAAAATTTATAGATTATATTAAAAAACTGTACCTTGTGGGAATACGAACCGACAACTTCTGACGATATGAATATATCAAGGTTTTCATTAACCCTTTCACAACCAAGGGAAACATTTTTCCCATTTTAAAATTGGTGATTGTCGTATTTAATTATAACCTTATCTGCAATTTTTATACAGAATGTCAAAATAGAACGTATGCCGAACGCAATTACGTAAACGGGAACGTTTAGAAAACTAAAACAGAACTGTCAGGACGCATAATATATGTACTATGTGCAATGTCCATCTTTACCTCACTACCAAAAGAAATTGCTTCGCAGAATATCATTATTAGCACATCATTTTGTATAGTAATTTTATTTCATGATTTTGTATTATTTTAGTTAACATTTTGTTCTAATAAACCAATAAATAAAAGACATTGCATTATAAGCCTAACTATAATTTGTGTTACCTTTATAGTCCATTTGGAAAAATATTTCCCATAAAATTAAAAAAAAACTACACATTGTTATGTATTTTTCTTATGATTTTTATTTATTTTACGTCTAAACAAACTAAAATAAACAGTTACATACTAATATTTACTCTTAGAAACCTTATGGTCCTGAAAGGGTTAACAAGAGCCACTTCAGTACATTTGAAAAAATGAATATACGATACATATTTGTATAACCATACATCATTCTTTCCACTCATTCCATTGTGAATATGCACTTACTGAGATTAATCATGCTACATGGCACTGGTTTTACATGCAAGTGTACCTCTCGCAGACATGCAACTCAAGACGAATAAATTGTGATGACGGTGTATGTAACTTAACAATTATATGCACACAGTTTTGCGAGTCCGAACTGTATGATATGCCACCGAAGATCGGCAAGTTTTGGAAAAAGTACATTCCAACGCCCAATATTCGGAGTCAAAAATTATAAAGAGGCCTTAGGATTTACCGTTTCTCGAAAGGGTGTGTTAAGCAACACATAAGAAATGCTTCCCTGGAAACCGTTGTAGGTACCTATTAATACGTTTGCAACCGCACACTTGGTGTTAACATGAAGGTTAACACAATGCTCAGTGGACAAAAACCTGCAACCGAGAGAACAGATGACAAACGTCATGAAGCTAAAAAGTCACTTGATGTCCACCATATTACCGGAGCCAATCTTCAGCTAATGTGACTTATAGACTTTTCCGCATATTAGTGTACCAGAAAATAATCGGAGCCTTCGACACCCCTTGATTTCCAACCCCATTTAACCTTGAACGCAACACATATCTGAACAGTGTAAATATTTATGAGTTCTGCTGTTCGAAATAGCCCTATTCTCTAACCATCAATAACCTGTCTAGCAAGGTTATATAGAAATCTGAATTTTGATCTCGAAGGATCCATCGCATAAAGATATCACAACGTTTACGAAATCTGGGATGGGAAATACCCATATTCACTAATATTTAGCTCTCTAGCACTGGTAGATCAAAATTTGATCTTTGATCTCGAAAGACTCTCCGGATCCGAAATTTCGTAATGGTTCCGACACCTACAACCTGAAACATCCCAATACCAATTTTCACGTTTCAAGGAATTGTAAATTAATGTTTGACCTCTACGTCACTTCTATTTTACCTTGAAAGAGATGTCGGAGGTCGAATTCCAGATTTTTCAGGAGATCTATGACCTGGATTTTTCCTAAGTGCACATTTTCAGAGCTCTTACCATTCCTGATTCATAGTTAGAATTAGCTTAGATCACCTGTCCGTCAATCACTCACAATCGTCTATATATATATATATCAGATAAGTCACATTAGCTGAAGAAAAGATTAGCAGCTCATGATGTAATGGTTAGTACCCCTGGCAAGTTATTGGGAGACGTGGGTTCGAATCTCACTCAGTGCAAAAACTAAATATTTTCAGCTATTTCTTGAGTCTCACATCTATAGAACATCTGTGATACTGTACCATTGAATATCAAAAGTATTTTTCTGTAGAAACAGAAAATGCATTAGGTGTTCCACATTAAACACCTTGACAACTTCTTGGTGTATGCGCCTTATTTTATTTCGTTTTCTAATAAAAGTTTATCTTTAGTAACACAATTTTCCTAAGCCTTTTTTTCTACATCACCAAAATCCCATTCCTTGTGGTCATATCCCTTAGCATTTGTCTCTGAATAAGGATCATTCTCAGGAAGATCCGTTTATAAGTGGTCGTATAAATGTTTAGTAAATACCCTCTCCGATAAGTGTTTCGGAGCTATAAATATTATGAATTCCGAAACTGTTACCTGAATGATATATTTGAATATCTCAAGGAATACCGTTAGTACAGTACATTATCAGGTTGTTTTGATTCCGTTGCATATTAGTTGATTTATAGCTTTCAGGAAGATTCAAAATAGTAAATTTCATTCGTTGATGGACTGTGAACGACGTGCTCTTCGTAAGAAGGATAATAATATTGATAATGATTGCTATGGCAACGTTAGAAGATGCGCACTAGTGAATGCAGAACTGACAAATTTTAAATTTTCCTTTTAACTCTTACATGAAATCAAATCGAAAATTTAACTGTTTTTTACATCTTGTCTCGTACTTGGCACATAAACATTTTGGGAATTTGATATATTTGTTTAGATTTTCAAAACTGAAATAACATGTTGCTTCTGGCATATTATGGGATGCTCACTTTTGAAGAGAATGTAGTAATTTACTTTCCTCCTTTTCACAGTGGAAATTCGATTAATGGATGATCGGAAAAATGCAAATAGTAAGATTTCATTAGTACCTACACACAATATCGAATGTTTCGTTTACCTCTTCAAACGTAAAAAAAGTTGCATCCCATCTCACTGGGATATAAAAGAGCAAAACATTGCTTCCGGTGCGGACCTAGTGACTATTGATACTGTACCACGAAAATTTCGTATTACCTGCGCAAGTAGATAATTTGTAATACTAATTTAAATTTTGGCACTTTCCAACTTTTCCACCGTTAGAGAAGGCAATTGAAGTTATTATCTCCCCCCCCCCCTCCTTTAGCACTCTCTAATAGTGTAAACTTGATCTGATGGATGATTGGAATAATACGATTAGTAATATTTTATTAGTACTTGAACAACAAAAAAAATTTTCTCTTATCTTTTAAAACTAAAGCGTTGCAGTTTATCATCTATATGGGGATAGATTTGGTTGAATTACCTCTGAGCGGCACTTTTTTTTTTGCACAAAATGGGCTAAATGGTAGGCCACAAGGACCCATAAGAGTTCAGAAAATGTTGGGGAAGAGGACTCACTGGACAGCTGTGAAAGGACAAATCGTAGCCTCCGTCAAGGCTATCCAGCATGTTCTTTAACGTGGAAGTAGCTCTTCTGCACACGGGACCACGAATTTATATCCTCTCCGACTAACGGCTGCTTTCAAGCCCATTGATATCCCTTAATATTCGAGGGCATGGACACTCGATATCATTCAGTCAAGTCATGAAGAAAACTTTTAAAATCTATCTAAACTGGAACTGTGTATTTCTATCCTACAAAAGTGTCTTACGGACAGACACCGTGGTGATAGGAGAGCTTCAGAAAATTGCAAAATACAGAAAAATCAAATGAAAGTAATTATTTATGTTGTTTAAAAGCTTTCTTCAGTTTAGATTAGAACATCGCATGAAGACTGCCAAGATTAAAAGCAATTTCAGCATTTTTGGAAATCAGTTACCTAAACAACGGTTTAGCTTCGAACTGAAACAGAACATTAATCACGCGAATTAATTAAGGACAGATCTAGCGCAAATAATAAATGTTTACTGTATAGCCTGAAAACTGTTGGGATTAGGCCTGATTTTTATGAACCGAATAATTAATTAAACTTTTCATTAAGAAATGAATACGTAATAATTAGATTTGTATTTTTTTTCTGAGTTAATCTGAAGAAGCGTTTTCTTCAGATTACAGCTATCAAATAACTCAAAAAGTCCTAGGAAGAATTTATGAAGAACTAGCTATCAAGACTTTCTTATCAAGACCTAGGAAGAAGACTATACATCAAATAGAAAAAGATGCACACAAAATAAATGAGATACATTAAATCAAAAAACGAAATAATTACGCTGATATACATACACCGAATAGCCAAAACATTATGATCACCTGCCTAATGTGATGTTGGTCCTCCATGTGCAGCCAAAACAGCTCTTACCCGGCGAGGCATGGACACTACAAGATTTCTAAAGGTGTTTTGTGGTATCTGGTAGCAACACGTTACCAGCAGATACTTTAATTCTTAAGTTATGTGGTTGAGCCACCGCAGATTAGATATGCTGTTCCAACACAAACCACAGATGCTCGATTGGATTAATATCTGGGAAATTTGAGGGCAATACCTGGAAGTCTTCGTCATGTTCCGCGAACCATTCTCGAACAATCTGGGCAGTATGGCATGGCGCATTATCTTGCTGAAAGAAGGCACTACTAGAGGGATATACCGTTGTCGTCAAATGATGTACTTGGTCTACAATGATGTTTAGGTAGGTGGTAGATGTCATAGTTTCCTGCACATGAAACACTGGACCCAGGGTTTCCCAGAAGAACATTGCCCAAAACATTATACTTTCTCCACCGGCTAGTTTTTGTTCCATGGTGCATCCTGGTGTCAACACTTCCCCAGGTAAACAGGTAACCCAGGTCCACATGGTGCAACAGGAAACGAGATTCATCGGACCAGACTACTTTCTTCCAATCATTCAAGGTCCAGTTTTGATGCTCGCGTGCCCATTGTAGGCGCTTTCGAAGGTGAACCGAGATTAGCAATCGGAGCGGCCAGCGGCTACCCAACCCCATTTTCAGTAGGGTTCGATGTACTGTGTGTTGTGACACATCATTCCCGTCACCAGCATTCAAATTACAGGAGAGTTGAGCCACAGTATCCCTTCTGTTGGCTTGTACAATACGGGATAGCCTTCGCTCACCTCTAGCATCGATGAGCCGTGGTCGGCCCACACCTTACCGGCGGTTGCTGGTTTTTCCCTCCTCTGACCACTATTTGAAGGTACTAACCATGCCTGACCATGAGCCCCCACAAGCCTTGCCGTCTCGGAAATGCTATGATCCAGTCATCTGACCATTACAATTTGGCCTTTGTCAAACTCACTTAAGTCCGCTGACTTTCGCATCTGAAGAACAAGAGTAACACTGATTAACAGAGCTCAGTACCAGGTGTTATTTATACCGTTTCATGACCTTCACACGCGCCGTCGTTTACCTGAAGTTGCTTCGATTTGCATAAAGACGCACTGGCAAAAATGTTTTGGCTCTTCGGTATATATTTGATTATGAAGTGAATGTCACTAGGTTCTATTAAACATTTCTGAATGTTTTTTTTAACTGAAGAGTATAACGTTGGAATGAAAATTAAATTTATGTACAGAGACGTTCGGTGAAATTCAAAAATCTGATACTAAACTGATCGTTTAATGGATAACTTATTTACAGACTGGGAATTCAACGATCGTAAACTGAAAATTAGAAATGACGAACTTAAGGAGTTCTCTGTCGTGTCCGGCTCCAAATCTTTGGTTCCCAGGTTCGGGTCCCAATTGTACTTGGGTTGAGATTTATCTCCGCTAACCCCGTTCTACCCTGGGTATGAAAATGCGCACTGATGGGCTTGAAAAAAAAAACCGTCGTCCGTTTCATAGGACATTAGACCATGGACCGTGTGCAGGAAAACCATACACTACGTACGTTAAGAAAATGCTGGATGTCTTTGACGGGAGACCTCCATCTAACAGCTGACCAGTCGGTCTCCTTTTCCCAACCTTGTCTGAGACCTTGGAGGTCATGTGATCTGGCCATTTAGAACATAGTATGCCAAAATAAAGTACCACTCAGGGGTAAAACAACCCAAACCAATCCGATCTAAATAGGAAGGGGAAAGAAATTGTTTCAGGTTTTCAAAATGGGCTCGATTATGGATAGTGACTTGACCGGGTTTTAGTTTCGGTGTGTGTGGGGGGGGGGGGGGGTCTCAGAATTTAGTTTCTCCCCACGAGGAAAGTCTGAGCAGAATACTTGAGAAAAGTTCCCAATTACTACAACATTTCACCGGAAAAGTAAAGTCAAAATGATATTCTACACGGAATAAAATTTTAAAATTGTTTTTCAAATCTGTTTTTAGTGTGGGTTATTATTATTAAATTCAAATCAATAAAAATTAAAATAAAAAATTTCAGTATGTAAACATCAAATAAAATTCAGATCAAACTTCTTTACAATATATCAAACTTTTGCGAAAAGAATTCTTATCAAAATAATTAATTTTACTAAAATTATACTGTTTATGTTTCATTTCAGGTTTTTTACTTTCATTTATTTTCATTTATATTTCTTTCTTCTTTTGTTAAACATAAGATATTGATTATATAATTCTTTGGCGTCCATTCCATTTAAGTTTTCCATTCGGCCCTTCTGCTAAAACTTTTACCCAGGCCTGGTATAATCTAAGCACATTTATTGAACAATTGGTCCAGAAATTATCTTTCTACCGCTAATATTTTCAGAGATATCGCTCTATAAAGGTTCATCTCATATACTGATCCAGAAACATCGATTTCAGTGTGTAAACATCAAGACGACAAATCATCTGATAAAATAAAGAGTCTACGAAAACAACTGATGTGGAAAACGATCGCTTTCTATATTCTTTCATTCCCAAAACTCTACTAAGCACATCAAAACATCAGTTTGTTGCTATCAGTAACAAACATTTCTACATCGCTTCTGTTCACAAGACGAAGCTGGGTGACTTATAAAAATAATGCGTCTCAATGCTTAATCTCTTGGCAACGAGATTAAGTGCAGACGTCTCTCCATACGTCTTCTTTTCAACCAAACCTTGAACAGTCTCTACACTTTCCCATTCAATAGAGAAAAGGCCAGAGTAATATCTTCAAAATTAATGTTCGGTCGTTCATGACACTTTCACATTTCACTCGGGTTTGTAATCTTCCGCGAGTTTATTGTCGGTGCCTTTCACGAGAGGCTGATTAATTTCTGAAGGGCATTAGTTGACCAAACATGTTTTTCAATGAAAAGACCCAAACGTGCCTTGCTAAAATCAATACCACGTCATTAATTTAGAATTTCATAACATGACCTGCCTTTATACGGCATTATGAGTAACAAAAATGGAAGACATGTTAGACGAGGGATTCTTCCTCTTTCCTTTATTTATAAATTTATGATCGTGTTTTTCGCAATATAAAAACACATTAAAATACGAAGTACACTGCCTTAGAAAAATATTATAGAATTTTCAGGGTATGTCAATGGGTATCTAAGAATGTATGGAAGTTTTAAAATATTAATTTAACGAAAAAATGGGACTGAAGATAAATATCATAATCAAATCAGTTTAAATATTGATTTGCAACAATATTGGTTCAGTATTTAAATAGTTTTGAAAGCTGGAATATTTAACAATAAATTATTTTGTTTCATAAAAAATCATCTATTATTGTATTTGTACTAAAATATATATATATTTTTTATTAGAAACGATATATATTTTTAAATAAGGAAGATATCGATCTGAAGTTAACGTCGATCAGTTTTAGAGGAAAAAAAAAGCCGGGTGGGATACGAACCCACGACCTCCGGATAGCATGTCAGATGCTCTGGACCAATGGGCTACCTAGCCACCGTCAAGATCTCCTATAATAGATGCTATGAACGCTCTGCCAAAAGTACCCAATTCTCTGTGAAGGGAAGATTTTATCTTTCTCCTAACAGTTGTCCAGTGGTTCCCTTTTCGAAACATTCCTGAGGCGTTGGGTTCCTTGTGGTCTGAACATTTTTTTTTTTAATAATAATAATCTTTATTCATATTCATGTTAGTTATACAAAAGTTTAAACAAATGACCCGCAAAGGATCTGCTTATCTAGCACCTTATGTGCCAAAAAATAGCCGCTAAGTGGTAAAACAACTGAATAAAACAACTCATCAATAATGGGATATTTTGTTAAATATTTCATCATAGATAAATGGCTATATTCGTTTCGTACATTGTTTCTTACAGTTCTAAAGCTGCGAAATTCATGACTTCTGAATCAGCTAGGCGTAACTATATTAAAAGAAGTTCAGTTAACTAAATTTTGATGATAAAACGAAGCGAACTTCAAAAGAAAAGAATTTGAATTTGCTTTAGATTCTAATGTGTAAACTTTTTTTAAAAAGGGAAAACAATTTTTTATATTAATTTCGCTTCAGTTGCAAAGGGTGAGTTAATTGTACCTTGGTAATTATTAATCAACCAGCCTCATAAACGGTAGCTTAACTTTCGCTGTCAGATTTAGATTCTAAAAGAAATATGCTTAGTTCAAAACTTACACAATTATCAATGAAGCATGTTATACAATCAATTATGAAAGGTGTAACAGTTGTCCGGCTACAAGTTTAGGATTCTAAACTATTATAGTTTTATCTTTGAGCAGGGCCGGAATTGGGAGTTGGAGGGCAAGGAGGGGGGGATGGGTAATGCAGTCCCAAAAAATATTAAACTTGCTCATATTTCACGCATTTTTCAATGGAAATTTGTCCCACTTTCCACCTTTATAAACTTTTTTTCCAACGAGATTGCGTCACTTGTCGATACCCTCACCCCCTTACTTTTTTTTACATCCGGGCATACTTGTAGGTACAATATTGTTTGCCTTACACTTTATTTTAATAATACTAAAATAAAGAAACTCGGCATTTATAAGTTTTAAACATTTAGTACCGTTCTCAGCCATACACCGAAGAGCCAAAATATTATGACTACTTGCTTAATATGATGTTGGTCCTCCATATGCCGCCAATACAGTTCTTACCTGGCGAAGCATGGACGCTACAAGATTTCTAAAGGTGTCTTGTGGTATCTGGTACCAACACGTTACCAGCAGATCCTTTAAGTCTTGTAAATTACGTGGTTGAGCCGCCGCAGATCAGATATGCTTTTCCAACACAAACCAGAGATGCTCGACTGTATTGATGTCTGGGAAATTTCGGGGTCAGAGCAATACCTGGAAGCCTTCCTCATGTTCTCTGAACCATTCTCGAACAATCTGGGCAGTGTGGCACGCTGCATTATCCTGATGAAAGAAAGCACTTCTAGAGGGGATATACCGTTGCCATGAAAGGATATACCTGGTCTGCAGTGATGTTTAGGTAGGTGGTAGACGTCATAGTTTTCTGCACATGAATGACTGAATCCAGGATCTCCCATTAGAACATTACAAAAAGCATTACACTTCTTTCACCGTCTTCTTTTCGTCCCACAGTGCATCCTGGTGCCAACATTTCCCCAGGTAAACGACGCACATGTACCCGGCTGTCCACATGGTGCAACAGAAAACGAGATTCATCGGACCAGGCGACATTCTTTCAATCATTAAAGGTCCAGTTTTGATGCGCGCGTGTCCATTGTAGGTGCTTTCGACGGTGAACCGAGGTTAGCATAGGTAATCGAAGCGGCCTGCCGTTACGCAGCCCCATTTTCAGCAGGATTCGATGTAGTATGTATTGTGATACATTACTCCCGTCACCAGCATTTAATGTATGGGAGAGTTACGCCACATTCTCCATTCTGTTGGCTCGTACCATACGGGATAGCCTTCAATCACCTCTAACATCGATGAGCCGTGGTCACACCTTGCCGGCGGTTGGTGGTTTTTCCTTCCTCGGACCACTTTTTGAAGGTACTAACCACGGCTAACCGTTAGCACCCTACAAGCCTTGCCCTCTCGGAAATGCTCTTAATCACTTTGACAAAGGTCATTACAATTTGGCCTTTGTCAAACTCACTTATGTCCGCTGCCTTTCGCATCTGAAGAACAAGAGTAACACTGATTAACAGAGATCAGTATTAGGTGTTATTTATATCGTTTCATGACCTTCACATGAGCTGTCATTTATTTGCAGTTGCTTAGATTTGCATAAAGACGCGCTGGTCATAATATTTTGGCTCTTCGGTGTATAATGTGGTTCAGCCAAACGGAAAAAGAAAGACAAAAATAACCTGAAAAAAAAAAACAATAAAATTCTAGAATATGCGACAGATAGGTAAATCATATAATCAAGCTGAATAGAAAATTTATAAAAGCCGTTGATTAATCATATAATATCCATCAATAATCATCCATCATATTTAAGGAAAGATCTTCGAAAAAAATATTTTTCATTGGTAATAACTTCTCTATTAAGTGTGTGTGTGTGTTTAAACAAGGAATGATTTATTCTACCACCGAAATATTTGCAACTCTTACACAAAAGCGATGTAAAATAATGGGATAGATAGATGAGTGGGCGAACCAGAGAGGATTAGAATTCCGTCTCAGTATATTATATACATTTTTACATAACTTAGTCTCATTAAACTTGCACTATATGTCTTTTTGCCCTTCAGCTCTACTGTCCCTTTAAAACTATCCTTTTGAAATATGTGTAATACACGAGTTAATGACATTTTTCGCCTCCGTTGAGGTTATTAAAATTATCCAGAATAGGGAGCAGCCATGGGCCTTTGTTACCCATCCTAGATGCAAATTATAGGAGGAAAATGAAATCTTATTCTATTTGACCATTAACTAACAGCCACGAAAACAATAGCAACTTAAAATTTCGTTTTCCCTCATGATGAACGCTGAACCATCAGATGTCTTCTCTTTAATTAGAGCCTAGTCTTCATTCCTGGATGAGTGCCTCGGTGGAGGCCTATGTAATGTTGTTAGTTGCCGAAAGGAAAGTAAAAAATATACTCCTTTCTGTGTTGTTCTTCTATCCACGTCTCCTTTCTAAAAAAAATTGCATTTATAGAATGGTTATATAATGGCGTCCTTATAATAAAACTTTCCGTCCCCCCTAGTAGCTTCTGAACTTGAAATTAGCTTAGAGGAAAGAATACTTTCTCTTGCGGCTATAAATATGTTTTTATGTGTTTACATTTTAAGTGTAACGGAAACGAGGTACGTTAATAAGCGAGAACCAAATGAAAGTTTTTTTATATTTTTTCCGGCATATTTTTAATTAAACTCACTAATTTTTTTAAAAACTGGAAGACTGAAGTAAAAAATCATGTGATATATCGGAGAAGTAAACGTTATTTTTTAAAGCTTTCAACAGAGTTCTTTAAATTACTTGTGGATAATCAAATTGTTTTGCGGATGAAAATTTTACTCTAGATAAAAAAATAACGAAACTTAAGATTAATGTGCTGTTGAATATGTATTATCGCTTAGTTTGATAAAAGTAAGAATTTTGCCTCCGTTCTTAATTAAAACAAAACCTGAGACAGTTTTTTCTACTTCGTCTTTCGTGCCTGATATAAACTCTAAAGTTAAGCACAGATAATAAGAATTCCACAATTAATATTTTGTCATTAAATCTGAAACTAGTTTGTCTTTCGTTTCGCTAATAAAAGTTTTTCTTTTCTGTTGTGTTCGTTATTTATAGATAAAGAATAAAAGAATAATTATTTCTGACAGAAAATGCTATCATTGTATAGTTTAATTGGGTGCAATTGACTTTTCTTTTGGCGAGTAAATTTATTATTTAGCTTCAGTTATGTTTCTTTTAAATCACACCTATTTTTTAGCTTGTTTTCAAGAACAAGCTATTTTGCTTTAACTTTTTACCCTTTAGTCGGTCGTGTTTGACCGTCTGTAAACGTTCAACTGTTTTCTTTTTAGGACTTAAATGAAACTTTGATTTTTTTTTTCTTTTTTAGTACTTAAAAACTTTACACTTTTTCTGTTTAGGATACAAATGAAACATTGAATTTTTCTTTTAAGAGTTTAATTAAACTTTAAGTTTCTTTGTGTTTAAAGTAGAAATGGAACACTGCACTTTTATTTTTAAGAGTTAAATGATACATTCTTATAAACAAAAATGTCTCGGTGGTAGTTGCTGTGGCCTGAGTCACTCATTTAAAAATTTTGAATCAAGCGAATTACAGTTACAACAATACTCTTTTTGGGAATCAAATCTTACTTTTTTAAATCAGATCATATTTTATCGTTAGTTAAGTACTTTAGAAAAATCGTATTCTGTTCTGTTCCGTTAGTTCATTTAAAAGAAAGGAAAAAGCAGAAACCTAGATAGATAAAACGTCCTTTGCGAGTGTAAAATGTTCATTTTCAAGAGAATGAAGTTTCACTTTCCAATTTAGAGTCCCTTTAACGGAAGAAATTAAAACAATGAATGATTTAGAAATTCACTATACATGGGACAAAAATTAATTTTTCATTTATTTCTTAAAAGAAACTAAAGTTGTGTTTTTACACTCCTTTAAGGGTATTGATCCTAAATTCCAAATTTCATTCATGATTAGATCATTTGTAACATTTGTTTAAAATTTTGAAACATCCCAGCTCTACAGCTTTTTAACGAAAGGAATTCAAATTTTTGGGAGATTCGTAAAACGAAAATTATATTATGTTCTTAGTACCCGTTGAAGCCAAAGATAATTTTTCATTTTTCTCTTTAAAAGAAAGCTGAATCTCTGAAGACAAATGGACAAGCAGATGACAATGTGTAAACGGCAGTTTATTTTTCTGACGTCGTTCACTTGTTAAAAACCGGAAATATCATTTGTCTTTGGCGAATACAGAATACTACTTTGAGAAAAGGGAATACAGTGTCACCATTCTTTAAATCTAGCACCCTTTAACAGTGGATTTGAGTTTATTGGGTTCTTTTACCTCTGAGGGAAAATGTTTTGAGCACAATGGATTGTTATATGATTGTCATAAGGCATTTATACAGCGTTTAAAGTATTTCCTGTGATGATGCAGAGAACCGGCCAGTCCTAGCATCTAATGGCCGACTCCGCCTTCTCGTGGTGTAGGCCGTTAGTACCTACAAAATGAGATGTCTTTGTGGAAGTGAACGGAAGAGGAGGGATGCTAGATTAGTCTGGCCTACTGATCTGGACAATATGGCTACTTTTCGTTTTTTTTTCTAACCTGCTGAGGAGTGGAGAATTCCACCGTTATAATTTAGATATTCTCGGCTTGCAAGAGACCAGATGGACAGATAAAGGTCAGATTCTTAAAAATAATCTTAAATTTCTCTTTTCAGGGAGGGACGACAATAAGCATCACCAAGGCGTGGGTCTGCTTCTCAGCAGACACGCTAGCGATGCTCTTCTAGGATATGGGTGCATTAATGAAAGGTTTCTTACTGCAAAATTTCAGACAAGCGTTAAAGACCTGAATGTTATCTGCTGTTATGCCCCCACTGAGGATGCCGATGAGGATGAGAAGGATAGGTTTTATGAACAACTTCAGGATATTTTGAATTCTGTCAAGAAAGGAGATATTACCCTTGTTCTTAGTGACTTCAATGCCAAAGTTGGTACTGACTCTGCCCTTTGGGGAGGAGTAATAGGCCCTTTTGGTATTGGTAGCTGCAATGGCAAGGGGCAACGTCTCCTACAGGTAAGTAAACTCAGTGGATTCAGAATAACTAACACTTATTACAAACACCGCGACATACATAAGTACACATGGGTTTCACCTGATGGGCTGCATAAGAATATGATTGATTACATATTAATTAACAGCAAATGGGCTAGTTCTGTTAGGAATACCAGGGCATATAGGGGAGCTGAAATTGGATCTGACCATTACCTTGTTAAAAGTGTGTTGAAACTTAAACTTAAAAAGTGTTGTGCTAGGGTTAAAAAATTTACTTTTAATACTGAAGCTCTGAAAGATCCAGTTATAGCCAAAGCGTACCATGATAGGTTACTTAGTCATTATGACAGTCATGGTTTGCTTACTACTGAAGTTGAGGAAGAATGGGATCATTTTAAACACGCTTTTTTGGACACTAACAGTACTCTTTTAGGAAAAAAGGAGCAGAAGAGGCAAAATTATCTGAGTGATAAGGCACTTGAGCTTATTTCAGAAAGAAAGAACTGCAGGAATGCCCTTAATCAATACCCTACTAGTCCTAATAGAAAGCATTACAGAGACCTTAATAAACTTGTAAAGGATCAGTTAGCTGCTGATAAGAATCTTTGGCTTGATGGTTTGGCTGACAAAGCCGAGGAAGCAGTTAGACAGCACAACAGCAGAGAGCTGTACCAGATAGTTAATGTTTTGTTTGGTAGAAAACGGACAGGTATACAGGGATTGAAGGATAAACAAGGTAAGATTATAGAAGGGGAGGATTCTGTCATGGCTAGGTGGGCTGAGCATTTCAGTGATGTTCTAAACAATGTAGTTAGTTCTACTCCCATTGTTTGCAATGATGATAGATGCATTGGTGGCTTTAATGTTGGACCTATAACACAATCTGAAGTTATTTTGGCTGTTTCTAAACTTAAACTTCATAAATCCCCAGGGGTAGATGAAATTACTACGGAAATGCTTAGAGCTGGGAATGTTTCGGTTACCACTTGGATGACTGAAATTCTGAATATCTTTTATGATAAAGGCATGGTTCCTAAGGATTTTACCAGAACTATTGTTATCCCTATTTTCAAAAAAGGTGATCGCAGTTCTTGTGATAACTATAGGGGTATCAGCCTACTCTCTGTTCCAGGTAAAGTTCTTTCCATGATTGTGCTTAATAGAATTAAGAATCTGGTTGACAGTCAATTGCGTGATGAGCAATGTGGATTCAGAATTGGTAGGGGATGTGTGGATCCGATATTTTCACTTAGGCAGATTCTTGAGAAATGTTTAGAGTTTCAGAAACCTTTGGTTGCTAGCTTTGTTGATTTCAAAAAGGCTTTCGACTCTGTTGATCGTCATAATTTGTGGTTGATTGTGAGATCATATGGTATACCCGACAAGTTAGTTAACATTATGAAAGCTCTCTACAATAACACTGAGTCGTGTGTGAGAGTTGGTAAGGCTTGTAGCAATTGGTTTAGCATTACTTCTGGTGTTCGACAAGGGTGCATTTTGTCTCCTTTTCTCTTTAGCTTGGTTATTGATTATGTTATGCGAAATTCACTTCAAGGGAAAGATTTTGGCCTTAAATGGGCTGGAGATACGAAAATTTCTGATTTAGATTATGCTGATGATTTAGCCCTTTTGGCAAATGATGTTGATGAGATGAACTCTTTCATTCGAGCTGTTGATGAGACTGGTAGTAGAGTAGGTTTGGTTATAAACAGAGAGAAAACTAAAGTGATGAAAATTGGTCAGGTAGGCTGTGATTCAGTTAATCTGAATGGTTGCAGTCTTGAGCAGGTGTCACAGTTTAATTATCTTGGGAGCTATGTAACAGATAATGGTGATGTGCGGCATGAGATTAACAGACGAATAGGGATTGCTGCCGGGACTTTTAAGAATCTATGGAGAGTGTGGAGAAATAGGCGTATACACCTAAAGACTAAAATTAGACTGTATAATAGTTTGGTTCTTTCTAGGGTTAGTTATGGTAGTGAAACTTGGACACTTTGTAAACAAGATAACAGGAAACTAGATGCTTTTGATTCCAGATGCTTACGCAGTATCTTGGGCATTAGGTGGTTCAACTTTGTAACTAATGATGAGATTAGGCAAAGGAGTTTGCAACCTCCTTTAAGCAGCATATTGTGCAGAGAGAGACTCCGTTGGTTTGGCCATGTTGCCCGTATGAATAATTATAGATTGGCGAATAGGGTTATGAACAGTGTGCCTAAAGGCCTCAGAAAGAAGGGGAGACCTAGATGCGGTGGGCAGACAATGTCAAACAAGACCTTGTTAGAATTGGTGTGCAGTGGCTAGATGCAGTAGATGTAACTCAGGATAGACTTGCTTGGAGAACTAAATTGCATGGTCTGGTTGGACCTCCGTAGCCCATGGCTGCTTGAGGATGATGATGATGAGGAGGAGGAGGAGGAGGAGGAGTGGTCAACCACACAGGGTCCTGCTGCTGACCATATAAACCCCCCGGACTGGACTGGAATGAGGCTCTGAGCTTGATTATGGATCCTGAATTTGCTGCACTGTTGGGCTTCTGTGGAGGGATAAATCTTCCGCTGTGTTTTCTGTGTGTCTGTGGGTTAACAGCCCCAAGTGAGTAGAATCAGAGAATATGTTTTATTAGATGGTGGATAATCCTGATCAGAGGTAGATCTGAAAATGTCTAATTTATATTGTGCTGCTAATTTAACCCTTTTGTCAAATAACGTTGATGAGATGAACTCTTTCATTCGAGATGTTGATGAAACTGTTAGTAAAGTAGGTTTAATTGTAAACAGAGAGAAAAATAAAATGATGAAAATTGGTCAGGTAGGCTGTGATTCAGTTAATCTGAATGGTTGCAGTCTTGAGCAGGTGTCACAGTTTAATCACCTTGGGAGCTATGTAACAGATAATGGTGATGTACAGTCGCTCAAAAAAGTATCCGAACACTAGGGTTGATTACAGAATTCAGAAAAAATATCTGGCAACGATTTTTTTAGAAATTAGTGATCTGGCAACCTCCGTAGGTTGTACACGAAGGTTGACAGATCACTAATTTCTAAAAAAGTCGTTGCCAGATATTTTTTCTGAATTCTGTAATCAACCTTAGTGTTCGGATACTTTTTTGAGCGACCGTACGACATGAGATTAACAGACGAATAGGGATTGCTGCCGGGACTTTTAAGAATCTATGGAGAGTGTGGAGAAATAGGCGTATACACCTAAAGACTAAAATTAGACTGTATAATAGTTTGGTTCTTTCTAGGGTTAGTTATAGTAGTGAAACTTGGACGCTGTGTAAACAAGATAACAGGAAACTAGATGCTTTTGATTCTAGATGCTTACGCAGTATCTTGGGCATTAGGTGGTAAAACTTTGTAACTAATGATGAGGTTAGGCAAAGGAGTCGGCAACCTCCTTTAAGCAGCATATTGTGCAGAGAGAGACTCCGTTGGCTTGGCCATGTTGCCCTTATGAATAATTATAGATTAGCGAATATAGTCATGAACAGTGTGCCTAAAGGCCTTAGAAAGAGGGGAAACCTAGGATGCGGTGGGCAGACAATGTCAAACAGGACCTTGTTAGTGTTGATGTGCAGTGGCCGAATGCAGGAAATGTAGCTCAGGACAGATATGCTTCGAGAACTAAATTGCACGGTATAATTGGACCTCCGTAGCCCATAGCTGCTTGAGGATGATAATATGATTTAAACTAAAGCTAATTGATTAAAAATATTCCTATTCCTAATACTAAAAATGCCAAAAACTAAAATAAATCATAATCCTAAAACTAAAAATATTCCTCTGATTTAAAAAAAAAAAAATTGTCACACCCATTTGAGAACAAGAGCAGATTGCTCTGTCATTGAAATCTTTTGACAATTTATCACCGAAATTCCAAATTTTAGCCAATTACAGCTTACCTGCAATATTTGATAAAAGTTTTGCAGTTTCCATATTTATTGATTTCTTATGATATAAATTAAAACCACCTAAGGATTTTAAAAATGTGCACTATAATATTTAATTAGTATCAATCCATCTAAAAAAGAGTTTTCTAATTATCTCTTAAAATAAAAGTGTTGCGTTTCACACCCCTCCTGGGCGTAAGGGATCAACTCATTGCTCCCAATGAAAATTTCATGACTGTTATAATCCTTAACCAAAATTAAAAATTTCTTGCATAAAGACATCATTTGCACTATTCTTTAAAATTTCTGAATTTCTGTTTTTGTTTGTTTGTTTTTTTTTTCGTTAGGGGGCGTAAGTATAGCTTTTGGGAGATTCGGAAACTGCGAAAAATAATATTTCGTCAATACCTATCTAACAAAAAAAATAATTTTTAATTTATCTCTGTAAGTAAAAAAAGTTTGATATCTACAGACAACGACAAAATGAACACAATTAACTTGCTTTTTTTAAAAAAAAAGAGATAAAGAAAAATAACGTTACTTCAGTTGCTTTTTTTAACGTATTTTTATGCGCTGTGATGTAACATAGTCATGCTCTTTACTGTGGCATTAATAAAAAAAACACTTTTTTTTTCAAATAATATTTTGGCATGGTTTTGTGATATACTAAAAGAGATAAGCCTTTCATGAAAAAAAAAAGATTCCGTGAGTCACCGCGCTTAAATTTTTATCAGCTTGCTTGTCACACTGTGACATTCGGAATTTTAAAGTAAAATATCGTGCTTCGAGTGGCACGGGCTCCAGGCAATGATATGAGTTGTTATAAATTTAGAAGAAACATAAAGTTTTTCAACATATTATGGGCAGCTTCTTATCTCACCTTCACCCTTGAATGGGATGTTGGGTTGGAGCCGAGCTATTGTCGCATTCGTCTAAGTAACCACCTAAACTCTCCATCGGCATTACCTACTCAATCATAGTATGAAAAATTAATACTTTAATAATGAAGTAAATCAGTAACAACATGTAATTTATTACAGGAAAATGTCCGTGTAAAGAATGCCGGTGTAATGAAATATTCAGTAAAGCGAAATTATATTTCGTCCACTGCTATTTACTACGTATCTTTATTTTAAAGTTATAACGAAATTTGTAAAAAGAGGGTCTTTAAACAATACGAGGTTCCCATTTGTTTCTTATGAGTTTTTAATGATTTTTAACATACTAGCTCCTAACGAAAGAGACCCGGGTTCGAGTCTTCGAAAGGCATGGATTGTTTTTCTTGTGTTGTTTTTCTACTGAGGTCTCGCCTTACTCACAGATTTACTCTATGCTGTATTATACTGACCCGTTCTGTCAGACCTCTGTGGCACTCAGTTGCTTGAGAACTAATTTCTTTTCTACTAGTCGAGCTGTACCCTGCGCTTCCCGGAGCTCACTTTCCAGTTGCAATCAATATATTCTTATTTTCATTACATTAAAATTATAGCACCATCACCTTAGCCTTTCCCCCAACCCCTTAGCACAGATTCAATACTTATAAATATATATACAATATACCAGTGTTATAATAAGGAAAAACGATTAAATGCAGTGTTGGCAATTCCACTACAAAAAGTCCCGCTTTATGATTCGTAGAAAATCGTTAAAAACCGCTGAACAATTCATAGTAACTACTGAGGAAAAGTTCTAACTTAACCAACATCGTTTTATGTCTTGCCTTTAGCTAATAAAGAAATCCTATTATTTCCCGAGTTACGTTTCAACATGCTATATAAAAAAAATACCCCCTCAAGTAGCTGTTTGCCACAGAGGTCTGACAGGTACCTGTCAGTTTATATGCCAGAGCAGAAGGTCCGAGAGGATGGCAGAACCTCAGCAGAAAAACAACACGAACATCCGTGTCTTACCCGGGGCTCGAATCCAGGTCCCGTAGGTCAGTAGCCAAGCGTGCTAACCACATATATAATGTGAGAAAACAAAGAGAACGGATAAAAATTAATATTATACAATAAATGGCAAACAATTGCCATTTTCCGTAGGAATAGTATAAGTATTTTTGCTTCTAGTAAGCCCTTCTTTCGAAATTTCGACGTGGAATTGGCCACTACGACTTTTCCGATAACCAGAAACACTTAGTAACATTTTGAAGCTTATGCCGCTGTTTCTCAATGAGTTATGGATGCTTCTGACACACGGCAGACATCTTTTGTTATTGTAGATTAATTTCGCATTAATTTAAGCTTAGTGAAATGTCAATTCAGGCAGGACCGAATCTAAAAGCAATAAGGGGAGGGGAGTGAGAGGGCAAGAAACTAAATCGAGCCGGAAAAAGGTAGAGACAGATTGGCTTTCCTTTGTAGTACAGCATTTTCCACTCCGTTATAGTGGCCTTTAAAATATTTATTGATAAATGTATGAAACATACTTACGTTTAACAATTCGTTTCCCTCTAATACCTTTACTTGCATTCGAAAGGGTTCCCCTTAGGGAGAAGAACAAGGGGCACGCCCCCCTGCTAGGGCTGCTAATCTGACTGACTTCAAAAAGGGACTCATTGCTACAGAGTGATGGGCAGGAGTATCCTTAACGTAGGTAATGGAACTCAGCGGAAAATCACGCTGCACAATAGCCCAACTATATGGAGAATGGCAACAGTCTAAAATAGGGGTTCTCAACGTGGAGTATGCGATAAACTATTTTGGGGTACGCCGTGAGAGCTCAAAAGTCGCTAGATCTTCCAGTGTCCAATAAAGAAGAGTTCATTGAGATATCTTGTGACAATAGTTTAAAAAGCATTCATTCCAAAAAGCCAATGATTAGTTTTTGGATTGGGAGTGGAGAAGGAATATCCGACTTTGTCAAGAATTTAAGTCAAATATTTGTTACCTTTCACAACAACTTATTTATGTGAAACTGGTTTTTCATCTTTAACTGCTTTAAAAACTAAATATAGGAACAGGCTGGATGTTGAAGATGACCTGCGACTCTACCTTAGCAAGATAATCCCAACCATTGATGAACTGTGCAATCGTTAAAAAGCGCAACCATTTCACTGATTACCCAGTAAAATGTTTATAGTTTTAAAAGATTTGTGTTTATCGATACTGTTTTTTGTTGTCTGTTGATCTGTTTTTTGTATTTATCGATATATGTAATTTATTAATACAAAATTTAATGTGCATATATATATATATTTTATTTTTTCCCCATTGTTATACTCTAACTATAGTTTTATCTACCTATACAAGGGATACACATTTCCGGGAGTACGTGAAGCATAAAAAGTTGGGAACCACTGATCTAAAAACACATCAAACAATCGTGGCAAATGCTGTATTAGAAAGGCGCTCAGACAGGGGTTTGTTGGAGCGAACTGCATACGGCAAAATAGATTTGGTACAGTTCATCACCTGAAATATACGACTGTTAGCATTACTTTAAACTTATTATACTTTAAGACGGATTTCAACCAAAATTACGACAGCGCATTGAAAACTTTGAAATTTGCGATCGGTACCATGATAGTAGTATCACAGAAAAACTAAACTAGTACAGAATAGATGGCTCAATACCACACTGCTTACAGCGCCACCTTTAACAGCCGCTCGTAATTCTCATTCTCCAAAAAACTTCCAATGTGAGTGGGCATCTTGCTTTGTAGTTTGTACTGACTGTTATATGATTTTTATTGCCCTTTTAGGAAAAATGTGAAATAAAAAAATATTTATAAAATTCTACAAGAATTTATATAATAATATAAAATTAACTGCTAACTAAAAATATATACATGTACAGTTTTAAAACTATAGATTTTGTAGGAGTTTTAGCATTGCTTTTGTGCTACAATGGGCTTCTATGGAAATCGTCTAACTGTTCTAGCTACGATGATGTATTAGGTAGGTGTTCATAACAATTTCCCCAGTCATTGTATGCAATAACTTTATATTAAATGAAAATTATGAGCTTCTTCCTCCCCTTGCTCAACTCGTTAACCAAAACGCTAAAAAGGTATAGACGCATAAATAATCAAGGACTCTTTTTTTCTTGAGCTCTCAATACCCTCACTAGCAAAGCCATCGAAGCCTCATTCATTATCTTCTCAAAGTGAGAAAACAAAAATTATTTAAACTATATTCCTTCTCTTTACCTTTTTCTCTCTCTAAATTGAAAGAGAACGCAAAATATGTGTAAAAAATGTACACTATGTAAATAGTGAGCATAGAAAGTGTGAGTGTGTGTTCGCAGCGTTTGTGTTGCAACGTGTGCGCATGGACAAGTTGAGAACGTTCAGATATCATTCCACTTATTCCGATGTAAATCGTTTTTTTTTACGTCGCAGTTTTCTGATCTCTATCCCCGGCGTAAATGGGACGTTCTCTGTATTTGCAGTTTTCTTCTGCATTATTTTCCTTTAATGCTGATTAGATACTTCATTGTTTATTGCATTTTCTGCATTGATTGGATTGGGTTATTTTGCCTCTAAGCGGCACTTTTTTGCATACAATGGGCTAAATGGATAGGTAACAAGGACCCCGAAGGGTTAGAGAAGGTTGAGGGAGAGGACCTACTGCACACCTATTGGGAGACAGATGGTAGCCTCTCATCAAGGTCATCCAGTGTGTTCTTTAACGTGCACAGAGTATGGCTCTCCCACACACGAAGCCACGGCTTAACTCCCATCCGACGAACGGTCGCTCTTCTAAGCCCATCGGTGTCCCTTACTCACCGTCGGCAGAGCGGGGAGCTTTATGGAGATAAATCTAAATACTGGGCCAGCTGGGACGCGAACCTGGGAACTACAGATTACGGGACTGGCGTACTATTGATTGAGCCACCCCCGTCACACAGCCGCCAGAGGTGTCCACACACTATATTAAAGTCAATGGGCATTATTTCTTCACATGCGTGCGTTCACCTGATGCAAATTTCTCTTTTATCATAATTCTCGTACGACTCGTAATCTGTAGTTCCCAGGTTCTAGTCCCAGCTGGATCAGCGTTGAGATTTATCTCCGCAAAACTCCCCGCCCTGCCCACGGTCAGTAGGGGATACTGATGGGCTTGGAAAGGCCGCCGTCCGTCGGATGGGACATTGAGCAGGCCCCCCCGTGTGCGGGAGAGCCATACTCTGTGCAGTTAAAGAACACGCTGGATTGCCTTGACGGGAGGCTACCATCTGTCTCCCAATAGCTGTACAATGGGTCCCCTCCCCAAACTTTCTCTGAGTCTTCGGGGTCCTTGTGACCTGGCCACTTAGCCCATGGTGTGCAAAAAAGTGCCGCTAAGAGATAAACAACCCAACAACCATCATTTATAACAGAACTCTTAAAAGGTTATGAGATGAATTTAAGAATCATAGTGAACATTCATTCCTGAAGTTTTTGAATAGGAATAATCACAAGAAGAGAGTAAACTTTCATATCATGTTGAATTCTCAAACTCTGACTGTCCATATTGCAGTCTGATATGTTATCTGCCATAGATCTTCGTTGTTTACTGCAAGATATTAAAGCAGGCAATAAGTCATTCCTGGCATCTGTGGCATTCCAAAGAAAGTTGCTATGGCAATTAATCACTTGCCCAGTCTTGATCGTTGCGTAATCACGATCTCACCACTGGCCCGAACACCTCCAAAGACGAACAGAAACCGGATGTATGAATCCGGTCGTCGACATTTCGAACTTGTTGCATTTTACTAACTAGTTGGTATTCTCATTGCGACCATTTATCCGTCTAGAGTAAATGAGATCTTTTCAGCAGTACTTGTGCTATCTAAATGATGCTCGTACTCTAACGAAATAGCTGCTTTACTAGCGACTATAACCGTTCGCAATACTCGTTAAACTAATAGACTGCGGACCAAGGTAAATCGTGCAATTTGTTTGTTATATGCAAACCCACTAATTTGTAAGCACTTGGGTGTTATTTATTGTTTCATCAACCTCTTTTACTGAAAGTGCCCAGTGAAAGTAGCGGCAGAATGAAACATCTACAGGAAACACCAGAATAATATTGCAAAAATACAATGATTGGCTGTTATATCTAACTGATTTATTAATGATTGGCTGTTATATCTAACTGAGTCGATTGCCGTTGCTGTTTCTTTGTTATTGAAAAAAATTATTTGCTGTGGAAAGTTGGGTTGGGTTATTTTACCTCTGAGCGGCACTTTTTCGCACACCATAGGCTGAATGGCCAGGTCACATGGACCCCGAAGGCTCAGAAAAGGTTGGGGGAGGGACCCACTGGAACAGCTATTGGGAGACAGATGGTAGCCTCCCGTCAAGACCATCCAGCGTGTTCTTTAACGTGCACGGGGTATGGTTCTCCCCGACACGGAGCCACGGCTTAACGTTCCATCCGACAGACGGTGGCTTTTCCAAGCCCATCGGTGTCCCCTACTGACCGTGGGCAGGGCGGGGAATTTTGCGGAGATAAATCTCAACGCTGACTTAGCTGGGATTCGAACCTGGAAAGCTTTGCTATGAAAGCCAACTATGTGAGTTACTCCAAAAGTAATGCGCATATCAATATTTATTTTACAACATTGCTACTCATACAGTCTGTAGGTACATCTTTCTCGCCTCTTTTTATCATAATTATATCATCTTTCCACAAATATTGCTTCCATATGTGTATAGCTCGTACTATTGTCTTTGCTATTCTGTTTCGAAAAGTCAGTTCAATTTTTGTTTGAACTTGAAACGTACATATTTCTGTATAAAGATTGTAGTAATTCGAAATGATAATTTAGTTTATTAATTAGTGATTGGTTGTTGTGTGTAACTCGGCAATTGTTGTTGCAATTTCGCTGCTGAGAAAGCTAGCTTAATTTATTTTTCAACATCTACCTTGTTATCGTAAACAATTTAGTTGATTGATTAATTATGCAGTTGTTGCCGTGTGCAGCTAGGGTGAGGGCCGTTACCATGTATTTTTAGGCTGAGAAAACAATTAAATTTATTATAGAATTTAAGATTCAGTTTTATATACAAAGGATGTAGTTATTGAAAAAAGAGATTTTGGGTTTATTAATTATTCATTGGTTATTGTGTATAATTCGGGCGATTGTCATTAGCATTTATGTACTGAAAATGCCACCTTAAGTTGATTTTCAATTATGAAATATGAATTCGAGTTAATAACAATTGGATTGTTTTACCTCTGAGCGGCACTGTTTTGCACACCATGGGCTAAATGGCCAGGTCACATGGACCCCGAAGGCTCAGAGAAGGTTGGGGGAGGGGACCCACTGGAACAGCTGTTGGGAGACAGATGGTAGCCTCCCGTCAAGGCCATCCAGCGTGTTCTTTAACGTGCTTTCCCGCACACGGAGCCACAGCTTAACGTCCAATCCGACGGACGGCGGCCTTTCCAAGCCTATCGGTGTCCCTACTGACCGTGGGTAGGGCGGGGAATTTTGCGGAGATAAATCTCAACGCTGATCCAGCTGGGACTCGAACCTGGGAACTACAGATTACGAGCCTGGCGCGCTACCGACTGAGCCACCCCCGCCCCAAATAATAACATTGACTTGTTGCATTAGTAATTAAGGTGATTGTCGTGGAATTTTAGGTTGAGAAGCCAATTTGATTGATTTTATTTAAATTAATGTAAAACGAAACACCCTAATATCAAGAAGCTGCTTACCACAGAAATCTGACCGAAGCCTGACAGTGTAACACCAGTGAAATCTGAGGAGACGTCAGCGATTGATTTGCAAACTATTTGGTTATTGAAAAAAAGACAATCTGTATTTTTTTAATTATTGATTAGCCTTTATGTTTAATTAGAGCTATTGTCGCTTCTTTTTCTATTTTGAAGAGTCATTTCAGCTAAAATTGTAACTTATATCTTGAAATTATACTTTGTTACATGTCATGGCCGAGTGGTTAGCGCACTGGTTATTGATCTAAGAGACCTGGGATCGAAGGCATAGATGTATGTGTTGTTTTCTTGCTGAGGCCCTGCCATCCTCTCAGACCCTCTACTATGGCATATAAACTGACAGGCTCTTATCAGACCTCTGTGGCAAGCAGCTGCTTGAGGGGGTATTTATTTATTTTATTACGTGCAACTCGGGGGGAATTGTCGATGTCATATCGATACAGAAAGACAATCTAAGTTTTTTTTTACTTCTGACAGTTCACATTAGAGGGGCGGGATGGTATCATGCCCCTCTAATTTATTTTTTATTATTGTATATATAGTTATTATATATATCCGTGTTATGTGTATTTTCAAAGTGTCCGAAATAGTAATATGGCTCATTAGTCGTCATTCGAGGCCAAGCTGGGTCGTTCTCCATGTGCCCGATGATTTTATTGTACTTCCTTCACTAGCCAGTGGGGCTGGGTGCGAGTCACGGAGAGGATCGCCTAAGATATGTGAACAATAATCAAGCAGAATGAGAGTTGTTTAAAACAAAGAGGTCACATTTGTTATAGTGCGTCGAAATGACGTGGCTCTTTCTAGGAACTACTAAAGAAGCGGGATTCGGTTCAGTGTGAACCAGATGGTGTAGGCAGGGATTAAGAGATCCTCTAGCCGAATTCTGAGGTCGGAAAAGGGATTTCTGTACAAGAGAGTACAGAGATCCACTTCATTAAATGAATGTCTTCAATAGTAAAACAGCATTCAGGTTAAATTAAGCTGATTGGAGAAAGTCTACAAGAACATCTATAAAGCCATTTCATTTTGAGAATTGTTGAACGCATCTAAGGATCACAGAATAGAGCACTTTCCCATATGTACATATATGTACGAATGTAAATGAACAGTGTATTGTCGTCTGCTTAAGGCACTGGACATTTATTTATTTCATGAAGGTACAGCACCTCTGAAGCACACCTAAGCACGGATGTAAAATCCAGCGAATCTCGGATTTCGCCAACAATCACGGGTGAAGAGTAATCAATTGTACTAAGTAATCGTACTCGACTATAGTGCATCGGAACATATTATTTCTTTCATCTTACACGTCCACAACAGGTAGCTCAGTCGGTAGTGCACCATCTCGTAATCTGCATTTTCCAGGTTCGAGTTCCACCTGGGCCAGTTTTAAGATTTATCTCCTCAAACTTCCTACACTTCTCTCGGTCAGTAGGGGACAGCAGTGGGCTTGAAAAGACCGTCGTCCTTCGCATGGGACTCAAAGCCGTGGCAGGGGCGGGGGTGGCTCAGTCGGTAGAGCGCCAGGTTCGTAATCTGCAGTTCCCAGTTTCGAGTCCCAGCTGGGTCAGCGTTGAGATTTATCTCCGCTCACGGTCAGTAGGGGACACCGATGAGATTGAAAAGGCCACCGTCCATCGGAAGAGACGTTAAGCCGTGGCCTCGTGTGCGGGAGAGCCATACCCTGAGCACGTTAAAGAACACGCTGGATGGACTTGACGGAGGCTACCATCTGTTTCCCAACAACTGTTCGAGTGGGTTCCCTCCCCCAACCTTCTGTGAGCCTTCGGGGTCCTTGTGACCTGGCCATTTAGCCCATGGTATGCAAAAAAGTGCCGCTCAGAGGTAAAACATCCTAACCCAACCCAAAGCCGTGGCACCGTGTGTAGGAGAGGACGCTGGATGACCTTGATGGGAAGCTACCATTTCTATCCTAACAGCTGTCCAATGAGTCCCCTCCCCCCAATTTCTTCGAACCCTCGGGTCCTTATGACCTAGCCATTTAGCCCATTGCGTGCCAAACGGTACCGTTCAGAGGTAAAACATCCCAACATAGTGAAAAAATATTAAAATGAGATTTTATGTCTCTTTACTGTGTGTAATTTGAGCGATTGTTGTTGTAATTAATATAATAAGAAGCCAATCTTGGTATTTTTTAGAATTTGAGTCTTATTTATTATATAGATAATTTAGTTATCGATAAAAAATTGTGCTTTTTAATTATTGGCTGATTTTTGTGTGTAACCAGAAGATTATAGTTACTATTTCTCTTCTGAACAGTCGGTTAAATTTTCTATTAAATTTGTGACGTATTAATATAAAAAATAAATTATTTAGAAATTTTAATCGTTCGGGAGTTATTGCTGAACAGACAATCTTAAAAGATGAAAAGGTTAAATAAAATAGGACTTTTACGATGCTGTTATTAACGTTCTGATTAGTTGTTTTTAGAACGCATGGGAAGTAAAATACGGATAGAATGAAAAATGATTTAATCTTTTTCCGACAGTTTTTACTCTTTGCATGCATATATTGTCTGAGATCTGTTGAGAAAGAATTCAGACAAATTGCTAATATACATATATCCACAAATC
Organism: Ryuthela nishihirai; assembly: GCA_038380435.1. Lineage (NCBI taxonomy): Eukaryota > Metazoa > Arthropoda > Arachnida > Araneae > Heptathelidae > Ryuthela > Ryuthela nishihirai. The sequence continues at coordinate 37,247,171 of JAWZYU010000018.1, read as the reverse complement.
ACTCAACCAATGGTATGTAGTATTCAATGTAGCACCCAAATGGAGAGAGAAATGCAAGCCAATCGTCTTTATCCCACCAGATGTGACGTAGGATTGCGACAGAAAATTTTCGATAGTCCATTGAATGGAACATAGAGCAACAAATTATCAAGGATAATTTCCTTATTATTGGATGGGAAGTGCCATTGCCTTATGTTCCATGAAAAGAAAACATATACCGGCAAATCTCGTCATCCGGGAATCGTTGATAGAGATATAAGTGTGCTAACATCGAGGTATGTTCTGCATTTCGGTGAGAAAAATGGACCATTTGTATTGAAAAAAATCACTCTTCATTTGATGAACTTCAAAGTGTGCTTCTATAACTGTCTCGGTGGCCAAGTGGTTGGTACGCTTAGCTACTGGTCAAAGAGACCTGTTTTGAAAGGTATCGATGTTTCTGTGTTTTCTTTCTTCTTGAGTTTTCACAGGTCTTTGCTATGGTGTATTATACTGACATGATCTGTCTGTGGCAAGCAGCTGCTTGAGAGAGGATTTATTTATCAAACTCTGTGTCCATATTCAAGAAGATCATATCTTTAGCATTTTTACTGAACGAAAGAAGGTTTCTAATGCTATTGGATTCTTTGTGACTCACATATTTTAGAGTATCACTTTCGGCATAATACACAATAGAGGAGATCTGTAAGGAAGGCGAGACCTCAACAGGAAGATAACACAAGAAAGAAAACGTCAGTGTCTTATCCAGAGCTCGAACCCAGGTCCCACTGATAAGTAGACAAGCATTGTAAACACAGTTACTCCTAGTTTACACAGAGCGCCAGGCTCGTAATCTGCAGTTCCCAGGTTCGAGTCTCAACTGAATCAGCGTTGAGATTTAACTCCACAAAACTCCCCGCCCTGCCCACGGTCAGTAGGGGACACCGATGGGCTTGGAAAGGCCACCGTCCGTTGGATGGGACGTTAAGCCGTAGCCCATGTGCGAAGAGCCATACCCTGAGCACGTTAAAGAATACGTTGGATGGCCTTGACGGAGGCTACCATCTGTCTCCCATCAGCTGTTCCAGTGGGTCCCCTCCCCTAACCTTCTCTAAGCCTTGGGGTCCTTATTACCTGGCCATTTGGTTCATGATGTGCAAAAAGTGCCGCTCAGAGGTAAAACAACCCAATCCAACCAAGTTTACACAGGACATCTCACACAAGAAATCGTTACTGAGAAAGAAGTCATGATGGCCACTGCATGACAGTGGTTTCCAAACTTCTTCTGTTAGAATCAGTATGTCACGCAAAGTTTACCTGCTGGAACAGCAATTAGCTCCCTAATCACTGCTTCAATTAAAGCTTTTTATTACAGAAATAACAAGGCAATCGTCTGAGTTGCAGACAACACCAAGCTTTATGACAATTATTCACAGGTTGTTGTCTCTGAATTGGACTATTTCCTTGTTATTTCTGTTATAAAAAGATTTAATTGACGTAGTTGTTATGGAGCTAGCTAGCAAATGTTCCAGCAGACAAACTTTGCGCGACATACTACATCTAACTGAAGAAGTTTGGAAACCAACGTCATGCAGTAGCCAGCATGACTTCTCTTCTTCAAAGAGAATTAAGTTTTTCATTTACCTATTGTTTTCAGTTAGGAATAAGATTGTAGCCTCGAGTCAAGACCATCCAACGTGTTCAACGTGCACAAGGGGCCACGATGTGGTTTAACGTTTCATCCGATGGATGATGGCCTCTCTACGACCCATCTGTGTCCCCTACTGACCGAGGGCAAGATTGGGAGTTTTGCGGAGATGAATCTGAACGAATTAATGGATGACGGGAAAAAATGCAAATGGAATATTTTATTTCTAATTATTCAATGTAAATAGTTTTTAATTCCTACAATCTGAAAAGTTGCTTTTCTCACACCTCTTTGGAAAAGGGGGCACATTTCAACTTTCTACCAGAAAAACATTTCTACCATACTTGCAACATTCGTTAAAAGTTTCGCCTTTTTCAGTGATCTCGAATGATATGTTTTAAAATATCCTAAGTATTCGAAAAATGTGAATTATAATATGTTGTTAATACCAATTCAACTAAAATAGAAATTTTCAATTATCCCTTCAAAAAAAATAATTGCGTTTCCCACTCACCCAGGGCGTAAGAGATCACTCAATGCTGCCAATAGAAACTTCATAACCTTTACATTCCACCACCAGAATTTCAAATTTCTAGTGTAAATACATCATTTCCAATATGCCTTAAAAATTGCGAATTTGGTTGGTTAGTTGTTTTACCTCTGAGCGGCACTTTTTTGCACACAATGGGCTAAAGGGCCACCTCACAAGGACCCCGAAGACTCAGAGAAGGTTGGGGGAGGGGATGCACTGGAATAGCTGTTGGGAGACAGATGGTAGCCTCCCGTCAAGGCCATCCAGCGTGTTCTTTAACGTGCACAGGATATGGCTCTTCCGCATACGGAGCCACGGCTTAACATCCCATCCGACGGACGGCGATATTTCCAAGCTCATCGGTATCCCCTACTGACCATTGGCAGGGCGGGGAATTTTTCAGAGATAAATCTCAAGCTGATCCAGCTGCAACTCGAACCTGGTAATTGCAGATTACGAGTCTGGGGCGCTACCGACTGAGCCACCCCTGCTCCTAAAAGGGCGAAATTTTCGATTTTTTTTTTCAATGTTAGATGCCGCAATTATAGTTTTTGGGATATTCGGAGAGTGTAAATCATAATATTCCATCAATGCCTAGGCAACCTAAAAATAATTTTTAATTTATCTCTAAAGGCAAACTAGTTCTATGTCTATAAACTGACAGACGGGAAAGTGAAACCATTATCGTTTTGAAAGCGAGATTGAAAGATTTTTTGTGTTTTAAGATAATATTTTTTGTGTAATGTAAATATGTTGTTTAGCAATCATTTTAAAATAATACAGCTATTTAACTAATTGGTAAGTGAATAAAACACTCTAAAGGAATCAAAATTAAATGACTTATTCGCTAAGTTGCTTAAGGCAGTGGTTTCAAAAGTGTGAGCCCTTGGCGGGAGAGGGGGCCCCTGGATTTTCTAAGGAATCTTTATGGTGAAACTGAACTGATTGGTGAATTTTCTAAGGGATCTTTATGGTGAAACTGAACTGATTGGTATATTTTCTAAGGGATCTTTATGGTGAAACTGAACTGATTGGTATATTTTCTAAGGGATCTTTATGGTGAAACTGAACTGATTGGTAATTTTCTAAGGGATCTTTATGGTGAAACTGAACTGATTGGTATATTTTCTAAGGGATCTTTATGGTGAAACTGAACTAATTGGTAATTTTCTAAGGGATGTTTATGGTGAAACTGAACTGATTGGTGAATTTTCTAAGGGATCTTTATGGAAAAATTCTAAACTGTCAGATATTGAATATTTAATTTCGTGCATTACTTTTAGAAAAGCAGTTCTTGAACCTGAATATCGCTCCGTCCAATTGAAAATTTTCTTCAGTCATTGCATCTCTTGTATGAGTTGAAGTTCAACATCACAAACAGTAACTGTTGGTTCTTGACAGTTAGCAACATTGTCACGCGCATTTTAAGTTGCTTTGTTTGCCTGCCACATTTCAAAAATTAACATTCTTTGCCACAGCACTCTTTCTATTCTTATTTATTTATTTATTTATTTTTTTTGGGGGGGGGGGGAGGAACGGTGCTCGATAAAATATTAGCTAAATTTAGGGGACGCCATTATAGGAAGTTCGGAAAATACTAACCTAAATTATATTAGTTGGTAAGTGACTAGTAAAATCACGTTTGATAGCCTTCATAGAGGTATCACATTGTTCAGCGGGCATTTATACTGTTACGCAGGGAAAAGAATGTTCTGAACAACAGCGCCAGACTGTGGGAGGGAGTAAGGGCGCTATTTTAATTTTTTTTTAAATATTTGGACCGGTTCTTATAATTATTGAGTTAAAATCAACTCAATACTTCTATTTCATCTCCAGTTTCCAGGATTAGATTTTTGAAACCGAAGCAATGGGAAGAAAAATTGATTTCTTGTTAGCGAAAATGAGCTCAGGCTTTTGAAGAAGAGAGATCGGAATCCATCGGTCATAATTAAAAAAAAAAACTGGTCTTCGACAGTGGGAGTAAAATATAATAAAACAAGAAAAATCGATAATTTCCTTTTTTGTAAAGGAAGACGTATGAAGAACGTTGTAAAAATATTCTGATCCAGTACTTCTTAAATTATAAACTACAAAGAAATTCAGTACCGAATCGAAAATGCATCTAGTTTTGATGTATGGAAGGAAAATCCAGAGCATAAGATCAGAGAGCAAAGATCAGTTGATCGTTAAAGGCAAGAGAAATTATATTACGTCCTTTAATGCAGCGTTCTGAGGTAATGATTGCGTAACGCAGGAGGGGGAACACGTATACACGGGCCATAAACTCCCGTTAATCTTTGTGTAACGTACGCGCAACCATCACAAAACTGATACACTGCACAGCATGCGGTCTGAGCAGACTCAATAAAGACATCATCAATCATAATAAAGGATTTTTATTGCGTCTAATATGCAAATTTATCATAAAAGTAGCCGATATGTCAGCAGAAAATTACGAAATGGACGAACATGTTGTGGCAAAATGTTATTGCTAGAAAAGGAACTTGGTAAGATTTAAAAAAAAATACGAACTATTTTCCGTTTACGAATGGTGCCCCTTATGTTTTTTCGATGAGAGTATTGTTGCTGCTGTCATTTTTGTGATTTTACTGCTGATGTTTTTTATTTACTGTTAGGCTCCTCATGCAGTGCAGAGTCTCAGAAAGAGAAATTATGAGTGATAAATTATTTTTTGTGTCTTTTGTTAATGCTTGGTAACTTTGTCCTTTTCTTTATTCGTTTATTTCTTTTTTCTCAGTTCTCAAACTTTTTAATCGCGCTTCTTCTATTTGCAAAATTGTTGTCTGATCGATGATTACACTTATACAGTCGTGACATAATTTCAAGTTTTTTTTTTCTCTGAGTATTTTTTTTTTCAATTCATAGCAATTGTCTGAACATAATAATGATTAATTTTGCAATAAATCAAAGTCAAAAATAAAGCAGCTGTATACTTTCTGCACATTCTGTACATAATTCGTGATGAATTACCGGAATTCCAAACTTTTAAATGAATACGATTTTTCACTACCCGATTAATCCAAATATTTGTACAAAGCGACATTTTGAAAAAAAAAAAATTCCTTTCTCTGACTTAGCCGTCCCGTGGCCGAGTGGTTAGCACGCTTGGCTACTGATCTAAGGGACCTGGGTTCGAGCCCCGGATTAGGCATGGATGTGTGTGTGTGTGTGTGTGTGTCGTTTTTTCTGCTGAGGTCCTGCCATCCTCTCAGATCTCCTACTGTGGCATATAAACTGACAGGCTCCTGTCAGACCTCTGTGGCAAGCAGCTGCTTGAGGGGGTATTTTTTATATTTTTTCATTTTCTCTGACTTAAGACCAGTATTAAGCGAAGAAAGCTATAATGTGAATAAATCTAAAACTGACCTAGGCTGACGTAGCGGTAACTACAATTGACGTAGTGGTGAGAGCTAACTACTATTCGAACAGGAATATTAGATCTAACTAGAGAAGTCTGGACACTGTCGTGCAGTAATTCTCAGGTTTGAGTCCCAGCTGGGTCAGCCTTGATATTTATCTCCACTAAACTCCCCGCCCTGCCCATCTGTAGGGAACACTGCTGGACTTAGAAAGGTCACCGTCCGTTGGATAGGACGTTAAGCCGTGGTTGGTTACACAATTAACGTGTGTTTACGAGGTTGCAAATGGATTCGAAGACGTGAACAATTTTAAAACGGGTTTTTGGTGTTCATTTCTGATATCATTAAGCCGACGGTTGTATTTAAAGACATTTATTTTAATACTTAAATATATAACCGTTTAAAGATAGAAACTTTGAAATATTAAAAAGGAATAAAATAAAGATAAGAAAGATTAAAACTTTGCATTGCTTTCTGTCTGTAAATGGCATTATTTAAAAACAAGCACGTAGACTAATATAACTGGAAGAATTATACGGATAAGTATATTTCAGTTTTCAACATTGAATCTTTCGGGTTTTTTTTTTCTTGACTCTACTGAAGATCTTTTGATGGTAAATACTTAGTAACTATTTTACCAATAGTCTTTCTATTCTTATTTTAATTACGCAATTAACGTGTGTTTACGAGGTTGCAAATGGATTCGAAGAGGTGAACAATTTTGAAACGGGTTTTGGGTGTTCATTTCTGATAAACGAAAATAATCTTGGTTTTAAGGAGAGAGTACACTATCATTGCGTGCGAGATACGTTTACTTTGATTTTTCTGATGTCCACTACATATTATTACAATAGTACCAAAATTTACCAAGTCCAAGGGTGAACATCGCGAATCTTTGTTCTTGACATAAACAAAATTGAGAGCAAAAATATTACAAAAAGACCTTTTAAACTCTCACTAGCTATAAAAACCCCTATATAATGAAAGACGTCTCACTAGCTATAAAAGCACACATTTTGTTTGCCGTATTTCAACTACGATAAACTACATCACACAAACTGAAAACCGTCAAAATAAACATTCGTCTTAAACATTTTCCTTTTCACTTTATCAACCACATAAAAGAATTTCTACATCGAAGAAACAACTCGTAACAATGAAAGAGAAATGTTTCTAAACAATTTATTTCGAAAACAACTAAATACGGTAGCGATTAGCTTAGGAAGGTTTTGAAACATCCAGCACAACACGTTTAGAGAACGCCAACGCTTAGTCCGCGTTTACTTACATGGCATTTGCGTGACTGATCCATCCCCTCCCCCGCACCACTTCTGTCCACCCACCTTCGTTTGCTGAGTGTTTTCGTTCTCACTCTGAATACACAGAGCGGTAGTGGGAAAGGAAAATGTTTTGAGGAAACTTGAAAGTAAATTGAGTCTGCACGGAAACTTTTCCGACTCTCACACAATTCCAAACGTTCCTTAACGCACAATGAAGGCTTAAAGGAAGCTATTTTCAAGGAATCCTGTGACCGACACACCTTTCTGTTTATCTCCTGTTCTGTGTAAGTTGAATATTCTCCTCTAGGGGGATGCGACTCACCTTGGTTGATTCAGCATACTGAAAAGCCCAAGAGAATTCGTGTGTTTTCCAGAAGTCTACGTAGATGTTTACGAAAGGCCCTAAGGCTAGTGCAAAGCACTTTTCTTAGAACCATTTCCAAGTTGCATTAACAACTCCAAATATCCATGCTTAAAAATTTTAAGAGATGTTTCATATTCTCCAACTCTCTGATTGATATCTAAAGTTGTATAAATATGCTTTTTAGAGGAGGAAATATGAAACTGAACTCTCAAGAAGTTAAAAGATACTCGTGAAGCTTTTTTCAGTTTTTGTCTGAAGTTCGTTTGGGATTTTTCTTATTTCGACATGCTTGCAGCAACATCTTTTACGAAGGTATTTTCTTGTATAAAAAATGTGTTGCACTTTCGAACAATATATATTATAGATTTCACAACTTTCAGCTATATTTTTCAATGTGGTCTTATACTTATTTTTTCTGTACACGATTTAGTTATAGAATTTGAATCTGTTATTAAGCAGTTGTTTGTCAAATCTTGTACTGGCGGTCTTTGAGTTTTCTGGTTTTCCTTTTTTTTGACATTTTGCACATGTTTGTATGCGTGTTTGGTCTCCCAAATGGTTATGTTTATCATTTTCAGTTTAAAAAAAATATAGAACCTTATGTCTGAAATTTCAAGATAAACTAAGTCGCTTTTTGAAAAAAAAAACGGCAGCGAAAACTACTACTTCGAACTGGTCAATAAACAGAAAAACATATTTCAAATAACTACACTATGTTAAAATTGAAATTGTGCATTCCAGAACGATGTACGGAAACTTCTGAAAATAATTATAAATACAGATGGTGAAAAAGAAAACGCAAAAGTTCAGTTACAGAGAAACACAATGTTTATTGTGTGTAGAAAAAACTGAGTCATTTTCTTCATCAATATGCAATATAACCACATTGTTGACGAGATATGCGGAAATTCGTCGTGTAGGAAAAATATGATCATCCTTCAGCACAATCCACGGCGCTTCATTCACGTAATCTGCAAAGTGGCAATAACTTGGACTGGTTCAGATGGGGCATGCACACAACATTCCATGCTTGATTGTGGACAAATCCACAGATATCACTAGCCACTGCATGTGTTCCCATCATACGGACAATTTCTGGCAATGACCATAGTATGTACCGTGGTTTCAAAATTGACGAAAAGTAATGTATTCGGTGTCAGGTTTGTGTCCCGTATTTGCCTGAGTGTGGAAAATCACCAGTAGTGTGTTGAGATGACATGGTTAGGTATTTGATCAATTAACTATTATATCATTGCAGTAGATGATGTTTTTCTAAGATTCAGTATCTCCAACGTTATATGGTTCTTTTGATTCTTTGCTCTTTCCTGGTTTGTTTCAAATTTTCTTCTAAGATAGTCTTTTATAGGTTTTCCTATTTATATTCCCTTACTGAAACCCATAAAACAAAGTAGGTTAAAATTACTTTTTAAGATATTGCGAAACAAATAAGATAACAAAATAATGTAGTACATTAGGGTCGACTAAGAGTGAAAGCACGATTGTATTTCGATTGTAGCCGATTGCATTCCGATTGTATTTCGATTGTAGCCGATTGCATTCCGATTGTAACTCGTTGTAGCCAATTTTATTCTAATTGCAGCCAGTTGTATTCCGATATATTCCAGCTGTAGTCGATTGCATTTCGATTGTAGCCGGCTGTATTCCAGGTGCTACAGTAAATGTTTACTATGAATGAAATCAGTTTATTAACACTATCAAGGTATAAATATCGAATTTTTTTTATGAATACCAGGTTTTTTGGAATAGAAGTTATGTAATTTTAATTATCAAAGCCATGTTATCCTTTTTCTCACATAAAGTCTTACAAAACAATTCAGATTTTTGATTTTATTCATAATATCCATGTTTTATTAAGTGAAGTATCAGAAATAAAAATTGTTAATGGGATTCATCTTGTACTTATTGATAACCTCAATGATTTTTTGTCTGGTCCCGTAAAGATTAATAATGTCAGATTTCTGCAGACTAAAATATAGATATATTTGTATTGTGAGTTTAAAAAAAAATTCCTTTTAGATCGTAACATGTAATAAAATCAATAACGTTTTAACTGAAAAATTAATTTAGAGTAGTTTCATCAGACTATAGTTCCTCACTAGCACGTTATACTGCATAGTTTCTGATGGCTCAAAACATATCTATATGTATATGTTTGTATATAACATACTGATCCTGAATAATTGATGAAGCCAATCAAAAATTTGAGAATAACACAATCTATAGGCTCAATTTTCCACTTTGATGAGCTGACTGCAAGAATAATATAGAGTTTCGTAAGGACGGGAAAAAATCAAATGATGTCGCGATTTTACCAAGTTTGGTAATCAATGATCTGAGTATCTATTTTGCTGTAAATGAATTTCAGTATTCCTTTCTGTTTGGAGCAAAAGATGAAGAAAACGCTTTAATAATCTTTAGAAAATATGACAGAAATGTTGAGAGTTTTGCTGTATTACACCTGATAGGCATTTTCATTTTTTGGGAAAAAGGTGAATAGCCAGATTCCAACGATTTGAAGACCCAGGTTAGGGTTTGAGAAGGGGAAACAATGAATAATTGTCAAAGAAAGATGGTAAGCTATGATTAGAATTCTGCGCGAATGCGGATATATGCGCATAAAACTGAGGATAACATGCAAACATCTAAACGCGCTCCGTGGATTAAAGATTGATATTAACACGGATAGTGGATGAACTCTGTAGAAACAGGGGCAAACATTACTTCATTATTGATGACTGACATGAGTGAAAAATAAAAAGTGATCTGAAAATTTATGGATGATATTCATTTTGGAAAGAAAACATGCAATTTGATAAAGCAAGAAATTCAAACAACTTATTTTATGTGAAAGAGGCGATCTTTTTGCTGAAAAAAAATAACAAATATAAGCTCGCAAAATCGCTTGAGTATTACATAGGAACCTGGAATTAAATCTGTGAAACTTTCAGCCGTGGAGATCATAAACGTTTACAGAGTGAAATATACAGGAGAATTACCGCGATAATTCGCACAGATTTTTTTTTTCAAAATTACAATCTGGTAAATTTTTATCTAATATTTAGTAAGGCATATTTTTTAGAAATACAGGCTTTTTTTGCTACAGTATTGTATATTGTTTAACTTAATTATTAGTCATTAAAGAAACCACTAGACTGTTTTCTATTACTAGCAAGCATATCGGAACTCAAAGCATTTGCAAAACCTCTAACGGTTATTAAATAGCCAATACACACGAATGCTGACAAAGTTTTTGCGGATCACACCTTGCGGTGACGGACAGAACTTTTGCGATCCGCGCAGGGTTCTACTATCATCTAGTGTTTCTTAAACTTTTCACCCAGAACCACGACCTTAGTGTCTCATGGAAAGAATGCTGTTCCAGATAAATCCAATGATAAAACTCTAACTAAAAGCAATGTAGAAACAAGTGGTTAAATGTTACAATCGGAACTAGAATTTAACTTTAAGGATTTTTCTAATCTGGTAATTTAAATTAAACGTATAGTTGAAAGGTATCATTCAATGATAGAATAACTGAATCTATGTTTAAAGAGTAGTCTATTATAGTACTTAAGTGCGAAACATAAAATTTGCTTTGGATTACAAGAGTAATTTTTATATAAATATTATTTATGTTTTATAGGCATCAAAATAAATTTTAGTTGTTATAAAATATAAATATTTACTTTTAAATTTTTCGGGTTCGAAGCTCAGTGATAAACGAAAATGTTGTCACTGCTCTTTCTTTGGTAAGTAAAGTGATGACCTGTACAACTAAATCCAAAAAAGGCCAAATACATTTGTTTTTAAAAACATTATAAGTGTAGAAAAACCTTTGTGTTAATATAAATGTAAGAAAATATCATAATGTTTATGAAAAGTTAGTACTGATTCAATATGACGCTTACCACGAAATTTGGATTTGACCGTCAGTATAATACTTCATAGCCAAGATCTATAAAGAAGGCGAGACCTCAATCGAAAGAAAATATAAATAGGAAAACAATATGCGTTGGGTTGGGTTGATTTACTTTTGAGCGGCACTTTTTTGCACACCATGGGCTAAATGGCCAGGTCACATGGACCCCGAAGGCTCAGAGAAGGTTGGGGAAGGGGACCCACTGGAACAGCTGTTGGGAGACAGATGGTAGCCTCCCGTCAAGGCCATCCAGCGTGTTCTTTAATGTGCTCGGGGTATTGCTCTCCCACACACGCGACCACGGCTTAACGTCCCATCCGACGGACGGTGGCTTTCCAAGCCCATCAGTGTCCCCTGCTGACCGTGGGCAGGGCGGGGAATTTTGCGGAGATAAATCTCAACGCTGACCCAGCTGGCACTCGAACCTGGGAACTACAGATTACGAGCCTGGCGCGCTACCGACTGAGCCACCCCCGCCCCGAAAAACAATATGCATATACCGATAACCTAATACGTATCCTCTAGGATAGGTAACCTATTGTTGATGTATGCATTATATTAATATTTGAATAAGTTTGGATATACAGGGCCTCTGTCGGATGAGACTTACGTCTCATCCGAAGGACGGCAGCGTTCCCAAACCCATCGGCATCCCCTTTCTGATCGAGGGCTGGGGAGGGGGGGGGGGGGGGAGGTTAGCCGAAATGAATCTCAACTATGGCCTAGGTGGGGCTCAAACCTTGCGAACTGCAGATTAGGAGCTTGGCACACTACCGACTGAGCCACACCCCTCCCGTTACGATAGCCATCCAGTGATTCTTCTGCTTCAACAAAACGGTGACATTTCAGCATCCAGAAAAAAACCGCAATAAAATGTTTATGCTTCGTTTCACTTGTTCGATAGCCGAATACATTTCGAAGATAAAATTCCATCGAGCGCGAATTTTCCAACAAATCAAAAACAATTTGAAATTACACTGTCGCAATGTTTGAGTTGATTTGTTGAAAGCTGATCTTCCCAAATTCCCAACAGAGCTTTGGAAAGCACATGACTAAACGCCATGAACTTTAACTTTAAGAACAAAAGAAATACGGAACAAATCTGCAATGGATTTCAGCGAAAAAGTGAGAAACAGATAAAATACATTTGAATAAGTTATTCGATTTGAAAGTCAGGCAGCATAAAGAAAACGCATTTCATCACTTTTGCATTTCCCAAGAACTATTTTGTATTCGCAAATATATGCAAATAATGCACACGAAATAAACTCAGTTGTTCTTTCGATTCTCTTTTCTCGATTTCTGGGCATGCTCTTACCATTCACCAGTTAATCCCGAAATGGTTCACAGAATAATTTTAATCTATTCTTCTTTTGTTTTTTTAAACGACTACATGATTTGCAATTTTCTTTTTATTCAGTTGCGTACTCTTTTCAAGAAGTGCGGTTCAGGGACACAAAAAGTAACGCTGCATGCTGATACCCCAACCCCTCCCCAAGTTCCGTGGAACTAGGATTGGTTCCGTTGGCAGTGCGCCAGGCTAGTAATCTGAAGTTCCGGGATTCGTATCGCATTTGCGCCAACGTTGAGATTCATCTCCGCTAAACTCTCATCCTGCTCTAGGTCAGAAAGAGGATACCGATGGCCTTGGAAAGGCTTCCGTCCGTCGAATGGAACGTAAAGTCGGGACCCCTGTACCGGAGAGTCATATACTGTGCACGTTAAAGAACATTACGGATGACCTTAACGAGAGACTACCATCTGTTTCGTAAGAGCTGTCCACTGACCTTCCCTGATGAGACGTTGGCGTCCTTATAACCGGGTCATTTAACCTATTGTGAGCAAAAAAAAGCGCCATTCAGAGTTAAAACAACCCGACTGGTCCAACTGAAACTGGTTTCTAAGAAAAGAAAAGGACACACGTGGATTTTGAAAAAACGTCTTTTGGTGCATTTAGAAATATCTCTACACTCTCATCCCATTGTTGGCTCAGTCGATAGGTTTTCCACGTTTTCAACTAATATTTCAATGTTCGAGTCCGCACTGTGCCCGTCATGAGATTTTCTCCGCTTATTACTTCTGTAATTTTATGCATGATTTTGTTCTTGAGAACTGAAATACTTCGCATATATTTAGTTATTGACGAAACTGATGGATCCTTGTAATGTTGAAACCTATTTACTAACAAACGGTTGTCTTCAATTTTGTTTTACTATTATAATGACTACTGATCCAAGGGACCTGGGTTCGATTCCCGGGTGATATGCTCCTGTCAGATCTCTGTGCCAAGCAGCTGCTTAAGGAGATATTTATTGTAATTTATTAAAGCAAGAACAAATACCTGTAATATCATATATTTCGGAAAAAAAGCGTTTTTGTTCTATAAATAAAAGCATCTATAATAATAAAGGGATATCTCTGCAGTGTGTCTGTGCAGGTGACCTGGATACTAAGGCCATGAACAGATACTTCAGTGATCTTTTTTTACAATTTTTTAGTTTAACATTTCAGGTTTCCTTAGGATATATCAAATAAATGAATATAACACTAATCTTATTACTTCCACAGCAATAACACGAAATAAAAAAAACATTAAAACTCTTAGATAAATACTTATTTAATTATTAATACGATGATTATCAAGTAATGCTTTATTCATTTGTTAGATATATTCCCAAAGAAACTTCAAATAACATTACGCTAGAATTTCTAAATACAGTCCCTCCATTCGTGATGTCATTGAAGTATCAAGGTAGCTTGGTCTTTGGCAGCCATAATCATCGGGAAATCGTGGCAGCCATAATCATCGGGAAATCGTGGCAGCCATAATCATCGGGAAATCATCGGGGAATCGTTTAATATTTGACAATGTTTTTGGTTGTCATCCAGAAGGCAGTGGTCAATTTCAAGTCGAAATTGACAGAGGCAGACTTGTTGCAAAAAAAATATTTACCGTGCTATTCCTACGGGAAACTGTAATTGTTCCCAAATTCATTACTGCACTTTCTGAAATTTTGGCCTTATAATCTTCTTTTCCTAATCGATTTATTCTATTGTTAGAAACATTTGGGACAGAGAAGAATCTATTCCTAGCATTTACAGGCCGTCTCTCACAAAAACATGCCCCACTAAGACCGAAGTTACTGCCTCAGTTATAGCTAATACAACAAGTTTGCCTTGCTGTAGCTAGCTATTTAACCATTATGCAGTTAAGGCTAACAGTTAAGGCTTTAGTTGCTCATGTCATGTAGCATATTGCAAAGTAACTCGGGAAATATTCAATTCCTTTCTTATCTAAATGACGTAAAATATTACTTATCTTTAGTGTTTTTGTTTTTCTTTATTCTGTTTTAACGATTTTTCAGTGAAACATTTAACGCAATTTCATCATATGATGTTGGTAACACTGCAACAAGTTTGCAAAATACTTTGTAAAAATATCATTGTTTTCCCCATCATTGTTTTCCCCACCACCACTATGTGGTTTGGAAAAACTCGGCCTCCATGACGCGTTAGGTGAACTCGTTTATGTTCCCTTTAGCTCCATAGTCTAACATCCTTCTTCAATATCTGGACCACTTTGTAAAAGGTTATGTGAAAGTTATTTTAAACATATATTGTACTTACTTCCATTTTAATGATTTGAGTTAAATATAAAACAAACGTCTTGTGTTCTATATATAAGAATAGAAAGAATGTATTTAGTGTTAAGATAACGGGTAGAAGAAAATTTCCTTTACATTTCTTATATAACCCCTAAAACTATCTAAGATTTAATCATTATTTTTAAAGGTCACTGTGCGTTATTTGATACTACCAAAGACGTGGAAAGACTGTGCCATCATAGGATTGTTCAAACAGAATAATTCCCATCGCAAAGTTCAGCTTTGAAATACGTGGAAAAAATAAATGATGCTTTTTTTAAGAGTAGGTTTTAAAGACATGAATATTCATGTTACGAGCTTTCTTTGCACTAATGATGACAAAAACCCGAGTGTAAGAAAAGTCTATACAAATTCATAATATAGTGATTCAGCAGAAGCAAGAGAGGAGTAACGAACTTTGAAGAGTTTAAATATATGTTTGTTTCGTAAATGAACCTAAAAGTTTCTTTCCAGAAAGTAAAATCTAACAAGCCAATTTAGATACGTTTAATAAAATAAACGTAACTAGAAAAGTTCACAAAACTGCTACCAGAAACTTTATTGAAACTGCTAAACTTAACGAGAGTTTATTTTACGAGAGTTAAATTGAATTCAATGGTACACTAAAGAAATATAGTTAATACCCGGGTTCTGAACAAACGATATATTGATTCAGTAATAAAGTATCATACACACACCGGTCACTGAATTATAAACCCTTATATAGATGTACGTAAAAGTCACTTGCGCAGCGCATATTTAAAAATACGTGGTCACGTGCATCACCACGTGATCAAGGCAACTATTTAAGACTGCTGCTCGTCAGTAATCGTGACTAGTGTTGATCACAATGGGAAAAACAAAGCATCTTTCGGGGTTGGATAAACGGCTTATTGTGGCTGCCTGTCTGGCTGGAGCGACGATTTTAAAAACAGTAGAGATGACTGATTTCTCAAATGGCGAGATATCTCGGGTTTTGAAGTGGAAAAATAACAAACATTACTGGTTTAAGAGGCGTAAGTGTGGCGCGACGACAATCTGTCAGCAACAAGATCGCCGTCGTCTGAGAAGTCTTGTACGGAGAAACAGGGCTTCCTGTGTGCAGAAACTGACCGAAGCATTCAATGAAGGCTGTTTTCGACCCATATCTCAGCGAACTATGCACAGGGAATTGAAGAGGATCAGTATTAGCATTCGCATGCCTGTACGGAAACCACTGATTTCTGCGAAGAACCGGAAAGTTCGTCTACAGTGTCCGACATGAACAACGTGACTGCTCACTGGAAGACTGGAAAAATGTCATGTGGGGCGAGTTGCTGTACACTTTGTTCTGTACCGACGGTACGCAGAGTTTGGTGAGAGCCCAATGAAGCAATAGACCCAGCTTGCCTTCTAAACATAACTCAAAGTTCTGAAGGGGGTGCCATGATGTGGGGCATGTTCTGTTGGTAAGGAACGGAAATGATATTACTGGAAGATCGGGTGTCGTCCAAGGATTATCTGAACATTGTTGCCGATCAAGTCCATCCTGCAATGTTGACTTTTTATTCAGCAGGTGGGAGCTGTTTCATGGACGACAATGCTACTTTCCATCGCGCAAGATGTGTTCAGCAGTGGTTCAGTGAGCGTGATAGGGACTTCCACCATCTTCCCTGGCCACCACAAAGATTGGATCTGAACCCCAATTATAATGTATGGGACATGTTAGAAAAACAGATCCGGAACAAAGTCTTTTTCCGTCAAATCTGAGTCAGTTAAAGGACTGTCTGGTAAAAGCCTGTTATGCTAGAGATATAAAGGAACTCCAACACCTTTTGAAATCTATGCCAAACCGCATACGTGCCGTAATTCGGGCTAAATCAGGTCCAACTCGGTAATGAATAAAGTTTTCTAATTCAGTCACTGGTGTGTGTAGATGTCCTGTAGACATGGGACTCATAAAATAGCCATCCGAAAAAATTTCGCTGTGAGTGGCGATTCGAACTCCCACTTAGCCACACCTAAGTGACCAGGCGTGCTGACCACTACACCATCAGCAACTAACTTTTTTCCAGCTAATGTGACTACTGTAATGGTTGTCTATTTTCCGACATAGATGGCGCCACGATCGAATCGTATAGTATACAGGATATTGATAATATATACAGGATATATATATATATACAGGATATAAGTATACAGGATATTGATGAGTTGAAGAAACTGACTTAAATATAATGTTGCACTAAGAACTTCCCTAACATTTGTTGAGAAATGTAGTGATATGTGTCTTGCCGGTGGTCACTCGTGAAACTGTTTGAGTGGGGGAATGCTCAGGTACAACATTCAATGCCTTTGCGAATTTGGGGACAGTGCTACCCGAAACACACCATTATTTGTCGGACAGCCATGTTTTCAGTTTATATAAAACCACAAACCGCAAACCACTAACCCTAATCTGTTTTTTCTGAACGTTTTCATTTTATAATATATAAAAGGATACAGCCTCGGAAAAAAAGTTCATTCCAATTATTCACCACTATAATAGTCTGATGCAGAGTGGAAGAATTTCGTGTCTTCAAACGAACTTGAACCAGAGTTCTTCTCACGAAGTTGCTATCTCAGCAGTAGTAGATTGTCGCCAAGAGCAAATCATATAACATACGGGAAAGTTTATCAGTTACATTGCCTACGGTGTACCATAATATATTCAATGTATTGCAAAGGCATTACATTGAATATTTTACCTGTATATTTCTCCACTCAAAACGTTTCACGAGCTGTTATTTTTTTGTGATAAATCGGTACATTAAAAGTTTTATTTATATCAGTTTTTAGTTCAGCACTAATAATAAACATTAATGTAGCCTTATTTTGTATTTTATTTGCACTCATTAATATATAATAATAATAAAATAAATACCCCCTCAAGCAGCTGCTTGCCACAGAGGTCTGACAGGAGCCTGTCAGTTTATATGCCATAGTAGAAGATCTGAGAGGATGACAGGACCTCAGCAGAAAAACGACACACACATCCATGCCTAATCCGGGGCTCGAACCCAGGTCCCTTAGATCAGTAGCCAAGCGTACTAACCACTCAACTTAGATTAATTTCCCATGTGTTTCCTTTCGAGAAAAAATATTCATCGTTAATGCAGACGTCACTCTCTCCTTTTCTCTTTAGTTTCTTTATTAATTATGTTATGCGACATTCACTGCAATTTAAAGATTTTGGCCTTAAATGGTCTGGAAATACGGAAATTTCTGATTTAGGTTATGCTGATGATTTAGCCCTTTTGGCAAATGATGTTGATGAGAACTCTTTCATTCTAGCTGTTGATGAGACTGGTAGTAGAGTAATTTTGGTTATAAACAGAGAGAAAAACTAAAGTGGTAAAAATTGGTCAGGTAGGCTGTAATTCGGTTAATCTGAATGGTTGCAGTCTCGAGCAGCTGTCACAGTTTAATTATCTTGGGAGCTATGTAACAGATACTGGTGGTGTGCGGCATGAGATTAACAGACGAATAGGGATTGCTGCTGGAACTTTTAAGGATCTATGGGGAGTGTGGAGAAATGGTCGTGTACAGCTAAAAACTAAAATTAGACTGTATAATAGTTTAGTTCTTTCTAGGGTTAATTATGGTAGTGAAACTTGGACGCTTTGTAAACAAGAGAACAGGAAACTAAATGCTTTTGATTCTAGATGCTTGCGCAGTATTTTGGGTATTAGGTGGTTCAGCTTTGTAACTAATGATGAGGTTAGGTAAAGGACTCGGTAACCTCCTATAAGCAGCATATTGTGCACAGACAGACTCCGTTGGTTTGGCCATGCTGCCAGTATGGATAATTAGAGATTAGCGAATAGGGTTATGAACAGTGTGCCTAAAGGCCTCAGAAAGAGCGGGAGATCTAAGATTCTGTGGGCAGACAATGTCAAACAGGATCTTGTTAGAATTGGTGTGCAGTGACCTGATGCAGCAGATGTAGCTCAGAACAGATATGCTTGGAGTACTAAATTTCACGGTCCGGTTGGATTTCCATAGCCCATATCTGCTTGAGGAGGACGATGATGATGCATGACTTGGGGACGATGATGATGATGGTTTACACTTATATGTTTAGTAAAATCAACTAAATCCATTTTTGGGACAATGATGATGATGGTTTACACTTATATGTTTAGTAAAATCAACTAAACCCATTTAGTTGATTTTATTTTGGGAAGTAATTCTCCTTTGATGTTATGTTACTGTTACTTCATAATATGTATTATATCTACACATATAAAAAATACTAAATCCGTACTGTGTTAAACCGAGTCTATCATCGTGAAAAAGGCAATTGGTTGCATTTTGTTGACCGTGTAAACCGAAACTGGTTACATTTTCTCAACTGTGTAAAACGAAACTTGCTACAGTATTGTATATTGTTTAACTTAATTATTAGTCATTAAAGAAACCACTAGACTGTTTTCTATTACTAATCTAAGATGCTGTGGGCAGACAATGTCAAACAGGATCTTGTTAGAATTGGTGTGCAGTGACCTGATGCAGCAGATGTAGCTCAGAACAGATATGCTTGGAGTACTAAATTTCACGGTCCGGTTGGATTTCCATAGCCCATATCTGCTTGAGGAGGACGATGATGATGCATGACTTGGGGACGATGATGATGATGGTTTACACTTATATGTTTAGTAAAATCAACTAAACCCATTTAGTTGATTTTACTTTGGGAAGTAATTCTCCTTTGATGTTATGTTACTGTTACTTCATAATATGTATTATATCTACACATATAAAAAATACTAAATCCGTACTGTGTTAAACCGAGTCTATCATCGTGAAAAAGGCAATTGGTTGCATTTTGTTGACCGTGTAAACCGAAACTGGTTACATTTTCTCAACTGTGTAAAACGAAACTGTCTACTTTTTTGTATATTGTTTAACTTAATTATTAGTCATTAAAGAAACCACTAGACTGTTTTCTATTACTAGCAAGCATATCGGAACTCAAAGCATTTGCAAAACCTCTAACGGTTATTAAATAGCCAATACACACGAATGCTGACAAAGTTTTTGCGGATCACACCTTGCGGTGACGGACAGAACTTTTGCGATCCGCGCAGGGTTCTACTATCATCTAGTGTTTCTTAAACTTTTCACCCAGAACCACGACCTTAGTGTCTAATGGAAAGAATGCTGTTCCAGATAAATCTAATGGTAAAACTCTAACTAAAAGCAATGTAGAAACAAGTGGTTAAATGTTACAATCGGAACTAGAATTTAACTTTAAGGATTTTTCTAATCTGGTAATTTAAATTAAACGTATAGTTGAAAGGTATCATTCAATGATAAAATAACTGAATCTATGTTTAATGAGTAGTCTATTATAGTACTTAAGTGCGAAACATAAAATTTGCTTTGGATTACAAGAGTAATTTTTATATAAATATTATTTATGTTTTATAGGCATAAAAATAAATTTTAGTTGTTATAAAATATAAATACTTACTTTTAAATTTTTCGGGTTCGAAGCTCAGTTATAAACGAAAATGTTGTCACTACTCTTTCTTTGGTAAGTAAAGTGATGACCTGTACAACTAAATCCAAAAAAGGCCAAATACATTTGTTTTTAAAAACATTATAAGTATAGAAAAACCTTTGTGTTAATATAAATGTAAGAAAATATCATAATGTTTATGAAAAGTTAGTACTGATTCAATATGACGCTTACCACGAAATTTGGATTTGACCGTCAGCATAATACTTCATAGCCAAGATCTATAAAGAAGGCGAGACCTCAATCGAAAGAAAATATAAATAGGAAAACAATATGCGTTGGGTTGGGTTGTTTTACCTTTGAGCGGCACTTTTTTGCACACCATGGGCTAAATGGCCAGGTCACATGGACCCCGATGGCTCAGAGAAGGTTGGGGGAGGGGACCCACTGGAACAGCTGTTGGGAGACAGATGGTAGCCTCCCGTCAAGGCCATCCAGCGTGTTCTTTAATGTGCTCGGGGTATTGCTCTCCCACACACGCGACCACGGCTTAACGTCCCATCCGACGGACGGCGGCCTTTCCAAGCCCATCGGTGTCCCCTGCTGACCGTGGGCAGGGCGGGGAATTTTGCGGAGATAAATCTCAACGCTGACCCAGCTGGGACTCGAACCTCGGAACTACAGATTACGAGCCTGGCGCGCTACCGACTGAGCCACCCCCGCCCCGAAAAACAATATGCATATACCGATAACGATAATAAAACAATATGCATATACCAATAACTTGAAATAACATTACACTAGAATCCTCTAGGATATATCTATCTCTAGTATCCTCTAGGATATATCTATCTCTAGGATATATCTATCTGTGGTATATCTATATCTATAGGATATATCTATCTCTAGGATATATCTATCCTGTAGTATATATCTATCCTGTAGTATATATCTATCTCTAGTATCCTCTAGGATAGGTAACCTGTTGTTGATGTATGCATTATATTAATATTTGAATAAGTTTGGATATACAGGGTATCCGTCGGATGAGATTTACGTCTCATCCGAAGGACGGCAGCTTTCCCAAACCCATCGGCATCCCCTTTCTGATCGAGGGCTGGGGAGGGGGGGGCCGAAATGAATCTCAACTATTGCCTAGGTGGGGCTCAAACCTTGCGAACTGCAGATTAGAAGCTTGGCACACTACCGACTGAGCCACACCCCTCCCGTTACGATAGCCATCCAGTGATTCTTCTGCTTCAACAAAACGGTGACATTTCAGCATCCAGAAAAAACCCGCAATAAAATGTTTATGCTTCGTTTCAGTTGTTCGATAGCCGAATACATTTAGAAGATAAAATTCCATCGAGCGCGAATTTTCCAACAAATCAAAAACAATTTGAAATTACACTGTCGCAATGTTTGAGTTGATTTGTTGAAAGCTGATCTTCCCAAATTCCCAACAGAGCTTTGGAAAGCACATGACTTAACGCCATGAACTTTAACTTTAAGAACAAAAGAAATACGGAACAAATCTGCAATGGATTTCAGCGAAAAAGTGAGAAACAGATAAAATACATTTGAATAAGTTATTCGATTTGGAAGTCAGGCAGCATAAAGAAAACGCATTTCATCACTTTTGCATTTCCCAAGAACTATTTTGTATTCGCAAATATATGCAAATAATGCACACGAAATAAACTTAGTTGTTCTTTCGATTCTCTTTTCTCGATTTCTGGGCATGCTCTTATCATTCACCAGTTAATCCCGAAATGGTTCACAGAATAGTTTTAATCTATTCTTCTTTTGTTTTTTTAAACGACTACATGATTTGCAATTTTCTTTTTATTCAGTTGCGTACTCTTTTCAAGAAGTGCGGTTCAGGGACACAAAAAGTAACGTTGCATGCTGATACCCCAACCCCTCCCCAAGTTCCGTGGGACTAGGATTGGTTCCGTTGGCAGTGCGCCAGGCTAGTAATCTGAAGTTCCGGGATTCGTATCGCATTTGCGCCAACGTTGAGATTCATCTCCGCTAAACTCTCATCCTGCTCTAGATCAGAAAGAGGACACCGATGGCCTTGGAAAGGCTTCCGTCCGTCGAATGGAACGTAAAGTCGGGACCCCTGTACCGGAGAGTCATATACTGTGCACGTTAAAGAACATTACGGAGATCCTTAACGAGAGACTACCATTTGTTTCGTAAGAGCTGTCCACTGACCTTCCCTGATGAGACGTTGGCGTCCTTATAACCGGGTCATTTAACCCATTGTGAGCAAAAAAAGCGCCATTCAGAGTTAAAACAACCCGACTAGTCCAACTGAAACTGGTTTCTAAGAAAAGAAAAGGACACACATGGATTTTGAAAAAACGTCTTTTGGTGCATTTAGAAATATCTCTACACTCTCATCCCATTGTTGACTCAGTCGATAGGTTTTCCACGTTTTCAACTAATATTTCAATGTTCGAGTCCGCACTGTGCCCGTCATGAGATTTTCTCCGCTAATTACTTCTGTAATTTTATGCATGATTTTGTTCTTGAGAACTGAAATACTTCGCATATATTTAGTTATTGAGAAAACTGATGGATCCTTGTAATGTTGAAACCTATTTACTAACAAACGGTTGTCTTCAATTTTGTTTTACTATTATAATGACTACTGATCCAAGGGACCTGGGTTCGATTCCCGGGTGATATGCTCCTGTCAGATCTCTGTGCCAAGCAGCTGCTTAAGGAGATATTTATTGTTATTTATTAAAGCAAGAACAAATACCTGTAATATCATATATTTCGGGAAAAAAGCGTTTTTGTTTTATAAATAAAAGCATCTATAATAATAAAGTGAGATCTCTGCTGTGTGTCTGTGCAAGGTGACCTGGATACTAAGGCCATGAACAGATACTTCAGTGATCTTTTTTTACAATTTTTTAGTTTAACATTTCAATTTTCCTTAGGATATATCAAATAAATGAATATAACACTAATCTTATTACTTCCACAGCAATAACACGAAATAAAAAAACATTAAAACTCTTAGATAAAGGCATATTTAATTATTAATACGATGATTATCAAGTAATGCTTTATTCATTTGTTAGATATATTCCCAAAGAAACTTCAAATAACATTACGCTAGAATTTCTAAATACAGTCCCTCCATTCGTGATGTCATTGAAGTGTCAAGGTAGCCTTGGTCTTTGGCAGCCATAATCTTCGGGAAATCGTGGTAGACGTTTAATATTTGACAATGTTTTTGGTTGTCATCCAGAAGGCAGTGGTCAATTTCAAGTCGAAATTGTCAGAGGCAGACTTGTTGCAAAAAAAAATATTTACCATGCTATTCTTACGGGAAACTGTAATTGTTCCCAAATTCATTACTGCACTTTCTGAAATTTTGGCCTTATAATCTTCTTTTCCTAATCGATTTATTCTATTGTTTAGAAACATTTGGGACAGAGAAGAATCTATTCCTAGCATTTACAGGCCGTCTCTCACAAAAACATGCCCCACTAAGACCGAAGTTACTGCCTCAGTTATAGCTAATACAACAAGTTTGCCTTGCTGTAGCTAGCTATTTAACCATTATGCAGTTAAGGCTAACAGTTAAGGCTTTAGTTGCTCATATCATGTAGCATATTGCAAAGTAACTCGGGAAATATTCAATTCCTTTCTCATCTAAATGACGTAAAATATTACTTATCTTTAGTGTTTTTGTTTTTCTTTATTCTGTTTTAACGATTTTTCAGTGAAACATTTAACGCAATTTCATCATATGATGTTGGTAACACTGCAACAAGTTTGCAAAATACTTCGTAAAATATTATTTAGCATCTGGTCCACTGCATTTAGTCATTTTTCTTATTTCAGCACCAACATATTTATACGTGTTGAAATTGTACTAAGGGATTTGGGGGTGGGGGAACCTAGACTACCTATATCATTGCTTTCCCCACCACCACTATGTGGTTTGGAAAAACTCGGCCTCCATGACGCGTTAGGTGAACTCGTTTATGTTCCCTTTAGCTCCATAGTCTAACATCCTTCTTCAATATCTGGACCACTTTGTAAAAGGTTATGTGAAAGTTATTTTAAACATATATTGTACCTACTTCCATTTTAATGATTTGAGTTAAATATAAAACAAACGTCTTGTGCTCTATATATAAGAATAGAAAGAATGTATTTAGTGTTAAGATAAGGGGTAGAAGAAAATATTCTTTGCATTTCTTATATAACCCCTGAAATGATCTAAGATTTAATCATTATTTTTAAAGGTCACTGTGCGCTATTTGATACTATCAAAGACGTGGAAAGACTGTGCCATCATAGGATTGCCCAAACAGAATAATTCCCATCGCAACGTTCAGCTTTGAAATACGTGGAAAAAATAAATGATGCTTTTTTTTAAGAGTAGGTTTTAAAGACACGAATATTCATGTTACGAGCTTTCTTTGCACTAATGATGACAAAAACCCGAGTGCAAGAAAAAGTCTGTACAAATTCATAATATACTGATTCAGCAGAAGCAAGAGAGGAGTAAAGAACTTTGAAGAGTTTAAATATGATATGTTTGTTTCGTACATGAACCTAAAAGTTTCTTTCCAGAAAGTAAAATCTAACAAGCAAATTTTAGATACGTTTAATAAAATAAACGTAACTAGAAAAGTTCACAAAACTGCTACCAGAAACTTTATTGAAACTGCTAAACTTAACGAGAGTTTATTTTACGAGAGTTAAATTGAATTCAATGGTACACTAAAGAAATATAGTTAATACCCGGGTTCTGAACAAATGATATATTGATTCAGTAATAAAGTATCATACACACACCGCCCACTGAATTAGAAACCTTTATATAGATATACGTAAAAATCACTTGCGCAGCGCATATGAAAAATACGTGGTCACGTGCATCACCACGTGATCTAGGCAACTATTTAAGACTGCTGCTCGTCAGTAATCGTGAATAGTGTTGATCACAATGGGAAAAACAAAGCATCTTCCGGGGTTTGATAAAGGGCATTTTGTGGCTGCCTGTCTGGCTAGAGCGACGATTTTAAAAACAGTAGAGATGACTGATTTCTCAAATGGTGAGATATCTCAGGTTTTGAAGTGGAAAAATAACCCACATTACTGGTTTAAGAGGCGTAAATGTGGCGCGACGACAATCTGTCAGGAACAAGATCGCCGTCGTCTGAGAAGTCTTGTACGGAGAAACAGGGCTTCCTGTGTGCAGAAACTGACCGAAGCATTCAATGAAGGCTGTTCTCGACCCATATCTCAGTGAACTATGCACAGGGAATTGAAGAGGATCGGTATTAGCATTCGCATGCCTGTACGGAAACCACTGATTTCTGCGAAGAACCGGAAAGTTCGTCTACAGTGTCCGACATGAACAACATGACTGCTCACTGGAAGACTGGAAAAATGTCATGTGGGACGAGTTGCTGTACACTTTGTTCTGTACCGACGGTACGCAGAGTTTGGTGAGAGCCCAATGAAGCAATAGACCCAGTTTGCCTTCTAAACATAACTCAAAGTTCTGAAGGGGGTGCCATGATGTGGGGCATGTTCTGTTGGTAAGGAACGGAAATGATATTACTGGAAGATCGGGTGTCCTCCAAGGATTATCTGAACATTGTTGCCTATCAAGTCCATCCTGCAATGTTGGCTTTTTATTCAGCAGGTGAGAGCTGTTTCATGGACGACAATGCTACTGTCCATCGCCCAAGATGTGTTCAGCAGTGGTTCAGTGAGCGTGATAGGGACTTCCACCATCTTCCCTGGCCACCACAAAGATTGGATCTGAACCCCAATGATAATGTATGGAACATGTTAGAAAAACAGATCCGGAACAAAGTCTTTTTCCGTCAAATCTGAGTCAGTTAAAGGACTGTCTGGTAAAAGCCTGTTATGCTAGAGATATAAAGGAACTCCAACACCTTTTGAAATCTATGCCAAACCGCATACGTGCCGTAATTCGGGCTAAATCAGGTCCAACTCGGTAATGAATAAAGTTTTCTAATACAGTCACTGGTGTGTGTAGATGTCCTGTAGACATGGGACTCATAAAATAGCCATCCGAAAAAGTTTCGCTGTGAGTGGCGATTCGAACTCCCACTTAGCCACACCTAAGTGGCCAGGCGTGCTGACCACTACACCATCAGCAACTAACTTTTTTCCAGCTAATGTGACTACTGTAATGGTTGTCTATTTTCCGACATAGATGGCGCCACGATCGAATCGTATAGTATACAGGATATTGATAATATATAAAGGATATATATATATATACAGGATAGAAGTATACAGGATATTGATGAGTTGAAGAAACTGACTTAAATATAAATGTTGCACTAAGAACTTCCGTAACATTTGTTGAGAAATGTAGTGATGTGTGTCTTGCCGGTGGTCACTCGTGAAACTATTTGAGTGGGGGAATGCTCAGGTACAACAATCAATGCCTTTGCGAATTTGGGGACAGTGCTACCCGAAACCACACCATTATTTGTCGGACACCCCTGTTTTCAGTTTATATAAAACCACAAACCGCAAACCACTAACCCTAATCTGTTTTTTCTGAACGTTTTCATTTTATAATATATAAAAGGATACAGCCTCGGAAAAAAAGTTCATTCCAATTATTCACCACTATAATAGTCTGATGCAGAGTGGAAGAATTTCGTGTCTTCAAACGAACTTGAACCAGAGTTCTTCTCACGAAGTTGCTATCTCAGCAGTAGTAGATTGTCGCCAAGAGCAAATCATATAACATACGGGAACGTTTATCAGTTACATTGCCTACGGTGTACCATAATATATTCAATGTATTGCAAAGGCATTACATTGAATATTTTACCTGTATATTTCTCCACTCAAAACGTTTCATGAGCTGCCACTAGCAAGTACACTGAAAGATATATTTATTATACATATGCAAGGCCCCGAACTGTGTGCATGTGAAAATTCCTCAATTACGTTGGAAACTATTTGAGGTACACTCGCTCAAAAATATCCCAACACTACGGTTGATTACAGAATTCTGAAAAAATAGTGTTCGTATATTTTTTGAGCGACTGTATGCTTTCAATTGAAATATTACTTTCCTAAATATGTGTGTTATTTACCGACATATTGGTTCTCTAAATCCCACCGTTATTTTTAGGCCACTCTGTATTACTAATTTCCTAAAATCGTATTGAAATATTTAAAATAAATTAAAATGAAATTTATTTATTTAACTGTCCAGAATATATTGCAACAGGAACTAGAATGTTTAAATTGCATCACAATCTTGATTCACGTAATCATTTTGGAATACAAACTTATACAGCGATGGCATCATATAACGGGGTAGGGGGAGGTGGTTTGGCTTAAGACTTTATTCGTAATTGACTTTGATCCGACTTTGTCTTAAGCGCCCGCAGCCAGATCAGTTACTGCCCATTGCGGCGCTTTTCAGTCGCCCTTCCCCTAGGCTTTAAATTGTACAATTAAGATTATGAAATTCTGAAACTCTTCATCTGCTCTTTAAAAGTTTTGTATTAAATTTATTCATATGCAGTGTAATTCAAAGGACTTTGTGGATGAGGAGAAATTGACCTTTTTCAGGATTCCCCACCCTGTGAAAAATGACTTTTAATTAAGATAAAATAAAAATTCTAAAGTGACTCTTCATTACGAATCCATCTCTCGAATTAAACGGCAGAGAGGTTTCGGAAAATCACCGTGTAAATCGAGACTAACAACTTATGGGAAAAAAGAGAGGTACAAAATTAAACAAAAAAAAATTTCCTATGAATAAGATTATATTTTTTGTGATAAATCGGTACATTAAAAGTTTTATTTATATCAGTTTTTAGTTCAGCACTAATAATAAACATTAATGTAGCCTTATTTTGTATTTTATTTGCACTCATTAATATAAACTTAGATTAATTTCCCATGTTATTCCTTTCGGGAATAAATATTTATCGTTAATGCAGACGTCACTCTCTCCTTTTCTCTTTAGTTTCTTTATTAATTATGTTATGCGAAATTCACTGCAATTTAAAGATTTTGGCCTTAAATGGTCTGGAAATTCGGAAATTTCTGATTTAGGTTATGCTGATGATTTAGCCCTTTTGGCAAATGATGTTGATGAGAACTCTTTCATTCTAGCTGTTGATGAGACTGGTAGTAGAGTAATTTTGGTTATAAACAGAGAGAAAAACTAAAGTGGTAAAAATTGGTCAGGTAGGCTGTAATTCGGTTAATCTGAATGGTTGCAGTCTTGAGCAGCTGTCACAGTTTAATTATCTTGGGAGCTATGTAACAGATACTGGTGGTGTGCGGCATGAGATTAACAGACGAATAGGGATTGCTGCTGGAACTTTTAACGATCTATGGGGAGTGTGGAGAAATGGTCGTGTACAGCTAAAAACTAAAATTAGACTGTATAATAGTTTAGTTTTTTCTAGGGTTAATTATGGTAGTGAAACTTGAACGCTTTGTAAACAAGAGAACAGGAAACTAAATGCTCTTGATTCCAGATGCTTGCGCAGTATTTTGGGTATTAGGTGGTTCAGCTTTGTAACTAATGATGAGGTTAGGTAAAGGACTCGGTAACCTCCTTTAAGCAGCATATTGTGCACAGACAGACTCCGTTGGTTTGGCCATGCTGCCAGTATGGATAATTAGAGATTAGCGAATAGGGTTATGAACAGTGTGCCTAAAGGCCTCAGAAAGAGCGGGAGATCTAAGATGCTGTGGGCAGACAATGTCAAACAGGATCTTGTTAGAATTGGTGTGCAGTGACCTGATGTAGCAGATGTAGCTCAGAACAGACATGCTTGGAGTACTAAATTTCACGATCCGGTTGGATTTCCATAGCCCATATCTGCTTGAGGAGGACGATGATGATGCATGACTTGGGGACGATGATGATGATGGTTTACTCTTATATATTTAGTAAAATCAACTAAACCCATTTAGTTGATTTTACTTTGGGAAGTAATTCTCCTTTGATGTTATGTTACTGTTACTTCATAATATGTATTATATCTACACATATAAAAATGCTAAATCCGTACTGTGTTAAACCGAGTCTATCATCATGAAAAAGGAAATTGGTTGCATTTTTTTGACCGTGTAAACCGAAACTGGTAACATTTTCTCAACTGCGTAAACGAAACTGACTACTTTTTTAACTGGTTGCATTTTCTTGATCGTATATAACGAAA
Organism: Ryuthela nishihirai; assembly: GCA_038380435.1. Classification (NCBI taxonomy): domain Eukaryota; kingdom Metazoa; phylum Arthropoda; class Arachnida; order Araneae; family Heptathelidae; genus Ryuthela; species Ryuthela nishihirai. Next base: position 37,217,701 of record JAWZYU010000018.1, on the reverse strand, counting down.
CTAGTTACATTTCCTCAATTATGTAAAGCGAAACAGGCTACATATTTGACTGTTTAAAACTAAACTAGTCGCATTTTTTGATTATGTAAAACGAAACTGATTACATTTTTTCACCGTGTAAAACGAAACTGATTAGATATTTTCCTCCGTGTAAAACGAAACTTTCTACTTTTTCTGATTGTGTAAAATGAAATTGGTTTAATTTTTTGACTGTGTAAAACGAAACTGTTACATTTTCTTGACCCTGTAAAACGAAACTGGTCGCATTTTCTTGACCGCGTAAAACGAAAATGGCTACATTTTTTGACCGTGCAAAACGGAAACCGCGTAAATCGAGGAATGAATGTACTGATTTAAAAAAAAGGAAAACTTGAGTTGAACACTTTTATATTGAATGTAATAATACTCATTTATTACAAATTTCGACTCTTATTAGGAACAGAATTTCTCTTCTCCTAGCTCCCCGAATTTTGATTCTTCGTACAGATTTCCTTTTCCTGGCCTCCAGAGAAAAAAATTAGTTCCTTTCATTTCCGAACCAAAAATGATATCAGACATATTTTTCCAGTGTACATTGAACAAAAAGAAAAAAAAAAGACCCTAAACTTTCTGATTCTGATACTACAATGCTCAAAGTGGAAATTGCAACATCAAGAAGGGATGGAAGAAGAGATATGTAAATCGCAGAGGCAATCGGCCATTAGAGATATGCAAATGATAAAAGTTCAGCAACAAATGGACACGTGACACCCATCCTAACCATGGATAAATACAGGCTGCCCTAGAGCTCGCACGACCGACAGTGAGGTTGGAGTGCATGCTGTGAAAATGTTCTTGGAGATGCCGGCGCGACCTTTAAGCGCAATTGAAACCTTCACAGAAAGAGAAAATCGTCGATATGCGATTGCTCAGGTTGAGCCTTCGAGCGATCTTCGCCCTCATGGGGCGCAATGCGAGCACAGTGCAACAGTGCGTCTCACACAATTCCAATGACATGAAGGACAAGTACGGGACCAGCATGCCACTACACAGGATGTGAAGATTATCTGCTCCATAGGAAGGCAATTCGCGATCCTTTCACCACAGTGACAGCACTGCAGAGTGATTTGCAGACAGCTCCGGGAACCGTGGTCTCCACGCAAATATTAGACGTTCGAATGATGTAGGAATGAGAGCGAGACGTCCAGTCCTCCATCTGCTGTTGCAGCGACATCACCAGTTACGCCATCTCAACTGGTGTCGAGCAAGGCAACATTGGACTATAGAATGGAAGAGAATGTTATTCACATACGAGTCCTGATTCTGTTTTGGCATGCCAAATGTCCATTTGCCCACATGGCATCGGCGGCGTCAACGACATGAGGAACCCTATTCCATTAGCCACCTTAGGCTTCCCACAATGGTATAATGGTTATTGGGTAGCATCACATATGGCGGCTGGACACCTCTGCTTTATGTTTCTGGCGCGCTAATGACGAGATATTACATAGATGACATCTTTAATCATGTGGCACGATCCTTCCTTACCACCATGTCTGGACTGATTCTGCAGCACGACAACGCCACTCCACACTCTGCATATGCAACGATGGACAGTCTCCAAGGTGTGGCAATGTTTCCATGGCCGCCATACTTCCCGGACTTGTCGCCCATTGAGTATGTGTGGGACCTTATGGGTCGCTGTCTTTGTCAGCTCCCTCCGGTGGCCAACCTGGAACAGTTGCGTGCCCAATTGGATGCTCTTTGGAACGCCATACCTCAGGACACCATTAACCATCTGATTGATGGAAAGCTGAGACATCTATATGCTTATATAACAGCCTGAGGTGCGCCTACCATGTATTTATGAATATGCAATGAACCATGTACCTTGCATTCTCACGTTCCGTTTTTTTTATCTTTTACACATCTATCCGCACAGCTTCCGTCCTGTTAGTTTCAAGCATATACATCATTTCCTTCGTGGTGTTCAGATTCCACTTTGATCAGTTTAGTATTTAAAATTTTGTTTAGCAATTAAAGAGATTGGTTGTGCTCCTTTGATGATAACTTATTCCGTTATTAATGTATTGTTATCGTTAAATATTCATGTTCATGAACTTATGTCTCGACTCTCCATTAGTTCAATTCATCTCTTTTATTTTTACCATAGAAGATGTAGCATGATCTTCCCACTCGCATAAACACCATGTCTAATACTCTTCTTGTTTTTCTACATTCCATTTTCTACTCAGAACACTATACATAAGTTATATATTGCTGAGAGATTTTCGGATACAAACCGTCAAAAATGCCTATCCTTTCGAAAGAGAGCTGTGCTATCAAAGCGCTGGCGAAGGCTGTATATGACGGCTAGATTTTTCTCAACCCCTTGTCTGGTGAAAGAACTAAAGCACAGCTTTCTATTTCTTTTTCTTTCAGGCTGCTGTATATTGATACGTTAAAAGGGTATAGTTGGAAAGAGATACCTTTACTTCAACCTTAGCATAAAAAAGTACTATGCAAAGCACAAACAATTTTCTGCTTGCTTCAAACTTACACAATGTTTTTAGACACATAAGCAGAGAGATTTCTTTCAGGAAGATAGATGTTTACATGAAAGGAATGTGCATTATATTTTTGAATACTCATCCCTTTTCTCTGATAAATCTGTCAAAAATGAAAAGAAGAAACGAAGCAATAGGTCTGCGACCTATCATTCCTCCCTTCTTTAAAACAAGCTAACGCCCCCTGGGTGTTGTTACTTATTACATCCCGAAATCTAGATGGAGTGGTGCCATATATTGAAATTTGTCCACAATAAAGCAAATAATAAGCAACTGGAGTAGTTATATATATATATTCTTTTTTTTTTGTTGTCAAAAAAAATCACAAATAGTTTGTAGGGTAATTTACTAGTATAGCTGTCCAGGAATATTAAATCGTTTCTCCAAAAATTTCCTCAAGCACCGGAAACAAAAAAAAGTAGTAAGTGGAATAATTCCACACAAACATACAAAATGATATATAATATTCATTTTCGTATGGAATATTATAGGATATAACAAAAATATTGAAAGCAAATGTTTAAAATATGATAGCTACCAATATATAAATCAACATTAATTCAGTTACTTTTCAAGCAGAACGGTTGCATATTGACCATAAATAGTAAGACAAAGAATAATTATAAGGTATAAAACGCTTTTAATATATATTATAAATGTTCATAACATAAGCTATGTGGAAAATCTTGGCTTTTATCAGATCCACGTTCGTGATTCAGAAACAAGTCTTCTGTCAGATAGTAAAATTCTGTTTCTACTTTGGAAATATGCGACACATTTCTGAACAATACAATAGTTGAATGAGATGTGCAACTATCAAGTTCATTACCATAAATTACTCTCTCCTGATAAGCGAGCTGTTTACATTTCTATTTGCATACTTGTTTTTTGGTGACACAGTGAACGATCAGAAATTTTTCCTCACATGATGCATCAACGATGTAAAGAATTGTTTCGGTCAGGCGATCGACCATCAATAAGTTTCAAAGTCGAAACCTTATTTCTTTTGGAACTGAGCCAAAACTACTCATAACTGTGTCACCAAAGAACAAATTTGCATATAGAAATGTAAACAGATCGCTTATCAGGCGTGAGTAATTTCTGATAATGTACTAGATAGTTGCACATTTCGTTCAAACAATTGTATTGTTCAAAGATATATATTTCCAAAGTAGAAAAAAGAATTTTACTACCTGACAGAAGACTTGTTTCTGAGTCACGGACGTGGATCAGACAAATCTAAGCTATTATACATAGCTTATATTGATTTGTTGAAAGCATTTTCCGAAGTCAGGTCAACAATAAGTACTAATATGTAGTCCTGAATATTGTAATTATGAATAGTTAATTATTTTAGTTAACGCGGATCATACTTAGCAATGCCACATATCTCTAAGAGAAAAAGTTGCTGGTGACAAACCTTATCAAAAACAAATGCACTGGCCTACCAAATTATTAGAGAATTTACATGTCATGTCAATGGGAATCTAAATTCAATGCCCTATAACGTTTAAATTATGCATTTAATGATATAATAGAACTGAATATAACTAAATCAATATATTTAATAAAATATATTTATATCAATATATATATAATAATGATAATCAAACATATAATATCTCGAATATTATTATATAGTTCAGTATTTAAAAAGTTAAGGAAGCTAGAATATTACATTTGACAATAGATATTGTTTCAAACAATCTACTAACATCTAATGTAATTTTTTATTCATGTAAATGAAATTCTCTACTCAGAACACTATCACTCAGTCACGAACTGATTGAGTGATAGTGTTCTGAGTAGTTTATATATATTTTAGACGTTTGAGTAATGATTATTTCAGTATTAGAGAGCTATGAATAATTTATGTAAAATATCTATGGAAATAAAAGAAATATTATTGTTAAATAACCAGCTTCCATAACTCTTTAAATGACTGAACGAATATTGTTCAAAATCGAGATTTAAATAGATTTCATTGTGATCTTTGATTTATCTTTAGTCATATTTTTTCGTTAAACTTATATTTTAAAAGTTATAGAACTTCGAATTTAGATCCCCATTGCTATAAAATGGGAAGTCTCTTAATATTTTGTTAGGGCAGTGTGTTTTGAAGAAAGCATCTATTGTATTAATCGGGGACTGAATGTACCTAAAAATTTATTTCTATAAAATAATGCATTTGGTGACATTTCGCGATGTTTTATGAAGCAGTATACTTACGAATCATCTATATTTAACGTATATAATAGTCTGCTAAGTTAAACTTGCTGCTACAAATGAAAAAAAAAATTCATAAAAGTTTTACAAGCGTGGAAGAATTTATTCTAGAAAAGTCATTTCTCGGTGCCGATCCAAAACAGGTTTCATTCTATTAAGATGTCGTGAAACAGATCGAGTTACAATTTCAAGAATGCAATTTCAGTGAAAACATATACGTATAATATATTACAGATGACGATTTTTTTCAATACAGATATTAACTATTATCAATTTATTTCATTAAAAATAAATATCAACTAAAACAATTAAAACATTTAGTTGATTTTACTTTGGGAAGACTTTGCCTAATAGTTTCCCTTGACACTATTCCATTGCTGCTTCAAAATATGTATTTACATCTATGTAATTGTACCTAATAAATCTAACCGTACCGTGTGAAACCGAGTCTATCATCATATGAAACGAACTGATTGCATTTTTTTACCTTGTGAAATCGAAACTGTGTAAATCGAAGGATTTATTTTTTCCAAAAACGCTTTTAAAGATGGATTATTAAATTACGTATCGGAACAGAGTACCGAATTTTGTGGTCCAAACTCTTATCGTTTCGGAAAAATTTTGTTTTTTCGTAGGAGGAAAAATTTGGTGCAGACCTCTACACTATTGCAAGTTATTACAAATTAAAACTAAGTTCTCTTGTACTTTTTACGGAAAGTTAGAAAGTATGAGAGACATCAAGAATCATCATAAAAAATTTATTACAATAACTAAAGATATATCTAAATGTACGAAGATCAACTGATGATATTGAAATTATTACATATTCAAACACACTCTCTCAGTGTTATATCAAGGTAATATTCAATTGTACAGCTGCCACATGATGTGGCAGCTGAGATGTCAGTTCTCGAAATAATTGCATATTCAAACACACTCACGACATTATATTAAGGTAATATTCAATTGTACATCTGCCACATTATGTGGCAGCTGAGATGTCAGTTTTCCATCAAAGATGGCGCCTAGAGTGACAGAAGTTGGAAATTGGGGTTAAACCACTATGTGGTACGTACCCAGAATTATCTAGGAAACGAGCTAGTTGGAAGAGATAAGTTGATAGAACACGCCATATTATCGAGAGATTGTGGGTTCATATTTAACTCGAGGCGAAACAGTTATTATCAGCTAACTATTCATGAACCACAAACGGCTGTTTGACATAGAGGTTGAGCTCTAAAACGAAGGCAATATCTCAACGAAAGACACCCCAAGAAATGAAACATCCACGCCTATCCGGAGCTTCATTGACCAATAGTTAAGTATGCTAATCACTCAGCCACCAGCAGAGCTTAGAGCTTCGAAATTATCTTCTCAATGATGCAACTTGTGGTGAGATTATCATAATTCAATGGCCACTGACTGTAGATATTGCAACCAGTGATTTAAAAATGTTTCATTTAATTTCAGGATAGTTTTGGTATATTTTCCAATTTTCTGCCCTACATCATTTTATCTTCAGCTTCTCATCATCATCCTCAAGCAGCCAGGGATTACGCAGTCCAACCAGATAGTGCATTTTAGTTCTCCAAACATATCTGTCCTGAGGTACATCTGCTGCATCAGGCCACTGCACACCAATTCTAACAAGGTCCTGTTTGACATTGTTTGCCCACCGAATCTTAGGTCTTCCCTCCTTTCTATGGTCTTTAGGCCCACTGTTCATAACCCAATTCGCTAATCTATAATTATCCATACGGGAAACATGGCCAAACCAACAGAGTCTCTCTCTGCACAATATGCTGCTTAAAGAAGGTTGCAGACTCCTTTGCCTAACCTCATCATTAGTTACAAAGTTGAGATACTGCGTAAACGTCTAGAATCAAAAGCATCTAGTTTCCTGTTATCTAGTTTACAAAGTGTCCAAGTTTCACTACCATAACTAACCCTAGAAAGAACCAAACTATTATACAGTCTAATTTTAATCTTTAGGTTATACGCCTATTTCACCAGACCCCCCCCCCAAATATTCTTAAAAGTTCCGGCAGCAATCCCTATTCGTCTGTTAATCTCATGCCGCACATGACTAGTATCTGTTACATAGCTCCAAGATAATTAAACTGTGACCCTGCTCAAGACTACAACCATTCAGAGATTAATTGAATCACAGCCTGCCTGACCAAGTTTCATCACTTTAGTGTTCTCTCTGTTTATAACCAAACCTACTCTACTACCAGTGTCATCGACAGCTCGAATGAAAGAGTTCATCTCATGATCATCTTTTGCCAAAAGGGCTAAATCATCAGCATAATCTAAATCAGACATTTTCGTATCTTCTGTCCATTTAAGGCCAAAATCTTTCCCTTGCAGTCAATTTCGCATAACATAATCAATAACCAAACCAAAGAGAAAAGAACACAAAATGCACCCTTGTCGAATACCAGAAGCAATGCCAAAAAAATTGCTACAAGCCTTACCAACTCTCACACACAAGTTAGTGTTATTGTAAAGAGCTTTCATTATGTTAACTAACTTGTCTGGTATGCCATAAGACCTCACAATCAACCACAAATTATGACGACCAACAGAGTCAAAAGCCTTTTTGAAATCAACAAAATTAGCACCTAAATGTTTCTGAAACTCTAAAAATTTCTCAAGAATCTGCCTAAGTGAAAATATCTGATCCACACATCCCCTACCATTTGTGAATCCACATTGCTCATCACGCAATTGACTGTCAACCAGATTCTTAACTCTATTAAGCACAACCATGCAAAGAACTTTACCTGGAACATAGAGTAGGCTGATTGCCCCTATAGCTATCACAAGAACTGCGATCACCTGTTTTGTTAATAGGTATAATAATAGCTCTGGTAAAATCCTTAAAAACCATTCCTTTATCATAAAAGATATTCAAAATTTCAGTCATACAGGTGGTAACCGAAACATTCCCAGCTCTAAAAATGTCCGTAGTAATTTCATCTAACCCTGGGGATTTATGAAGTTTAAGTTTAGAAATAGCCAAAATAACTTCAGATTGTGTTATAGGGCCAACATTAAAGCCACCAATGCATCTATCATCATTGCAAACAATGAGAATAGAACTAACCGCATTGTTTAGAATATCACTGAAATTCTCAGCCCACCTAGCCATGACAGAATACTCACCTTTTACAACCTTACCTTGTTTATACTTCAATTCCTGTATACCTGTACGTTTTCTACCACACAAAACATTAACTATCTGGTACAGCTCTCTTCTGTTTTGTTGTCTAACTGCTTCCTCGGCTTTGTCAGCCAAGCCATCAACCCAAAGATTCTTATCAGCAGCTAACTGATTATTTACTCGTTTATTAAGCTCTCTGTAGTGCTTTCTATTAGTACTAGTAGGGTATTGATTAAGGACATTCCTGCAGTTCTTTCTTTCTGAAATAAGCTCAAGTGCCTTATCACTCAAATAATTCTGTCTCCTCTGCTCCTTTTTTTCTAAAAGTGTACTGTTAGTTTGCAAAAAAAGCCTGTTTAAAATGTTCCCATTCTTCCTCAACTTCAGTAGTAAGCAAACCCCCGACTGTCATAATGACTAAGTAATCTATCGTGGTAAGTTTTAGCTATAACTGGGTCTTTCAGAGCTTCAAAGAAAACTTATAACTGGGTCTTACTTACTGGGTCTAACTTATAACTGGATCTTTCAGAGCTTTAAAGGTAAATTTTGTAACCCTAGCACAACACTTTTTAAGTTTAATTTGCAAGACACTTTTAACAAGGTAATGGTCAAACCAATTTCAGCTCCCTATATGACCTGCTATTCCTAAGAGAACTAGTCCATTTGTGTTAATTAATATATAATCAATCATATTCTTATGCAGTCCATCTGGTGACACCCATGTATACTTATGTATGTCGCGGTGTTTGTAATAAGTGTTAGTTATTCCGAAACCATTGAGTGTACTTACCTGTAGGGGACGTTGCCCATTGCCATTGCAGCTACGATTACCAAAATGGCCTATTACCCCTCCCTAAAGGTCAGCGTCAGTACCAACTTTGGCATTGAAGTCACGTAGAACAAGGGTTATATCTACTTTCTTGTCAGAATTCAAATTACAGTAGACTCCCTCTTGTCCAGCCCTTACGGGACTGGACCCATGACCTGATGAGCGAAAGGCCAGTTAATCCGAAAATTGTGTCAGAAAATAAATAAAAACGGCGAATGACAAAAATGCTAAATGTACTGTATTTTAATTAATAATTTGTTGTACAATATTAGCAATTTAATCACACTCACTTGAAAAGTCCGTGATTTTCTTTTGTTTCTTTTAACTTAACACTTTTTTACCTGCAAAGTCTTGCCATTTTTTGATAAACATTACATCAATCGCAGATGAGGCCTGTTGTTGTTTAATGTATCTTACTGCAACATCAAAAGCTTCTTTTTCTTCAATATGGCTAACTTTCCCTTCTTTCTTTTCTTCCTCTTCTTCTTCACTCTCCGCTTCTTCTCCGTTCCCTTCTTGGCAGACTGCATTGATAATTTCGTCATCATTCTGTGTTTCATTTCCAACAGTTCATCGCCGTTTAAACATTTTTCAATGTCACCTTCTTCAAGTGTGTCACATCCAGGCAGCAGTTTAAAGTCACTAAGCAAAGAAATATTGTCATTCTTCGGCAGGCGAGGCTTTATCGATACTTTCCTGTTGTCGTCTTTGGTACTTTCTACACAGTTTTCAACTTCGGGCCAAAGTTTTCTCCATGACTTCACAAACGTTTAGAGGCATTTCTTCAAAAGCTCTTGCCAACATGTAGATTACATCCTTGATATTTATTGCTTTCAAGGCATTTAAAAGTCCTTTTCCGTCATTTTCGATTAGTTGTAGAATTTCTGAAAGAAGCTTTCTCCTGTACCGCCTTTTTAAACTTACAAGCACGCCTCCATCCATTGGTTGCACTAAAATGTTACATTATGTGGCAAAAACATAGCTTTTATGTTGTCAGAAATGAGTTCGCTTGGGTGTGTTGGGGCATTGTCGACAATGAGTAGAACCTTTACATGCATTTTAAGACTTGTAAATGGTTTTTTACTTTTGAAACAAATTCTGCAAAGAACCACACTTTAAACAAATACGAGTCTATCCAAGCAGAATTTCCAACTTTGTAGTAAACTGGCAGAGCAGCTAAATTTAAATGCTTGAATGTTCGGAGATTTGTTGATTTCACAATTACAAAAAGAGGAAGTTTGTGCGTACCTGCAGCATATGTACAGTCGCTCAAAAAAGTATCCGAACACTATGGTTGATTACAGAATTCAGAAAAAATATCTGATAACGATTTTTTTAGAAATTAGTGATCTGACAACCTTCGTGTCATGTGACACGAAGGTTTTTTTTTTGTTTTAAATTTCTTTGTTTTCCTTTCTTTGTTTTAAATCCTGATTCTGAGGTTTCTTGAGCTGTCACAAGCGTTTTCGTTGGAAGAAGTTTAAAATTTAAACCAGTTTCATCTACACTGTAGATTTGTTCTGCGCATAGGCCCTCTTCTTCAAAAGTACTAAAAGTTTTTCTTAATATTCCTTTGGTGATAAAGAATCAGCTGACAATTTCTCACCACAAACACCATGCCGTTTTTACCAGCGAGAAAGCTATCCCTCTCTTGCTGAAAAATCTCCCCCATTATCGATTTTGGAATGAAGGATTAATGCTCTTTCTTTCAAGATTGGCCCACTGATTGGCGTTCCTTTTCGACGCCCTTGCATGAACCATAACCAAAGTGCATCATCGACAATTTTCGGCTTTTTAAGAGTGCACTGAGAAGAGAACGTTTTTTTTAGACTCGATTTGAGTGCAAAAATCAAATACATATTTTTTATATCTTCTCCAGTCATTACCGTGGTTTTTCCAACACCTAGTTCATCAAAAATATGATTTACTGGATCACCTTTGTCAATACGTTCTAACGCTTTTAATTTCATGTCCATCGCAACATCACGCTTACTTTTGCCCCCACTCATTTTGTACCACACAATAATTAATAGATCAGTATACGCACAGTATACTGTATACGCATAGTACACTGTACACTGTAATATTCACAAAGAGGAACTGAAGCAAACATTTACTGTACTATAAACGAAACAAGTGGCGACTTGCTTCCGCTTCTTGGAACGACAGGTTAAAGCGGAGGCCGGTTGAGCCGAAACCGGATAAGAGAATCTACCGCGTCCTGAAGTTGTCCGTAAAACCTATCCTCATCTTCATCAGCACCTTAGTAGGGACATAACAGCAGATAACATTCAAGTATTTAATGCTTGTCTGAAATTTTGCTGTAAGAAACCTTTCATTAATGCACTCATATCATAGAATAGAATCACTAACGTGTTTGTTGAGAACCTACGCCTTGGAGCTGCTTTTTATCTTCCCTCCCTGGCGCCTTTTTTCCTTACGCCTTTATCTTCCCTCACTGAAAAGAGAAATTTAATATTAATTTTAAGAATCTATCTATCCACCTGGTGTCTTGCAAGCCGAGAATATTAAGATTATTATGATGGAATTCTTGTGCGAGGATATCAAGAGAATAATATTTATGCAGAATCCTCACATTCCAATTACTTTGGAGAGAAAATGGTTAGTAGGATGTTTAAAGAAACTATGTTTATTCGGAGAGGGAATGCCGATGATATCAAACGGCCTCCTAATCGCAGTATGGGGCAAAGACCCATTCCCCCACTACTAATGGCTGAAGTCATCTACACTGGAAGACTTCCTCTAATATAGGATTTGACGATTCCCGTAAGAACTAGGGTTCAGGTACCTGCGATGACTTCTGCTCAGTAATATCCACCATTGATAAAACATATCCTCTGAATCTATTCACTTGGGGCTGTCAACCCACAAACAAACAGAAAACACAGCGGAGAAAACAAAAAATAGCAAACAGAAAACACAACCCACCAGTGCAGCAGATTCAGAATCCATATTCAAGCTCAGAGCCATTATTCCGTTCATGTTGGTGTATATGGTCAGCACCAGGATCCTGTGTGGCTTACCAATTCTCAGCAGAATAGAAAAAAACAGAAACGTAGCCAGAGTTGTCCAGATCAGTAGGCAACTTTGATCTGGCAGTCCTCTTCTTCCGTTCCTTTCCACAAGAGAGTGTGAATATTTAACAAAAAAATCAATTAGGTACATCCACTTATTCTTAGGTTGTTACTAAATCATTGTTCACACTTTAATCGTTAAATTCAGGCAGTAAGAATTGATGATCATGTCATCTCAATACTCATTTACATGCCCGAGGGAATGTTACACATAAATGTCATAATTCGCAACTTATTACGTATAAATCAAATGCTGTCATTCAGAAATTGCGATAGAAAGTTGGGGACGCTGGATGTTGATCTTCCTTAGGTTGATTGATTACTTTCAGTGACTTATTAAAAAGGTCAACGCTCTGTGTTTTCACAGATTCATTAATTTTCGTATTGGATGACCCTTTTGCTATCTATATATATATGACAACATTTAATAAATGCCTTTGATTAAATCTTTATCTGAAAATTTAATTTCGCAATAAAAAAGGAACTTAAGCGTACGCTTAGTTTGAAGCCATTTCCCACTAAATGCCATAATTAGGCCTCGACTACCAAATTAATTCATAATATAGTTATTGCTTCATACTTCGACTTTCGCAATGTCTGAGTTTTTGTTTTCTTTGTTAGCTTTGATCAAGTATTATTAGATTAATTAATCTAATAATACTTGTTCAAAGACAATTTTCAACCAAAAGTTTCAAGATCAAACCCAAAGTTTTTTTTGTTTTTGTTTTCTTTGTTGGCTTTGATCAAGTATTATTAGATTAATTAATATATAACCTTTATTGTCTTTTTGTCTTGCAATTTTACTCATTAATATATTAAAGAAGGCTTACTTTTAATATGCTACCTTTTATATAGGACCAGATACAATAAAATATTATATTAGGGTTTGAACTCATTCAAACGGCTTACTTCAAGTACGCTGTTTCGCAATATACCTCTTGTAGAAGTTGTCTGTTAGCTTTTTTTATTAGCACTATGCTTATTTACTATTTCTCCGCATTTATTTCATTTAGCAATTTCTGCGGTCCCTTTACTCCACATTTCCTCTTATCTCTCCCCTTCTTTGCCATATTTTTTACTCAGTTTCGATTACTGAAACTTTTCAAGGAGTTGGTTCATCAGTTTTCTTGCTCTCTCCCTTCCTTCTCACATCCATTCTTGCTTTTATAACTACTGAACTGCGTTTTTTATTTCGCTCACTAATTCAACTTGAATAGATTCGAAATTAAGGGGGAAGAAACAGATGTTGAAAATAAATGAAATTACTACTGTTTAAGATTTCCTTAGCGTTTTTGAATTTAGAATTGAAACAAAAAATTAAGTATTCATTGTTCCTCATTTATGTCTTGTTTATAGTCCCATGACCGAGTGGTTAGCGCGCTTGACTACTGATCTAAGGGACCTGGGTTCGAGCCCCGGGTAAGGCATGGCTGTTTGTGTCGTTTTTCTGCTGAGGGCCTGCATCCTCACAGACTTTCTACTAATAGCATATATAAGCTGACAGGCTCCTATCAGACCTCTGTGGCAAGCAGCTGCTTGAGGGGGTGTGATGTTGCTTCTTCGCTTGTTTGTCTATTGGGACCACTTAGGAACGTCCCCTCGGTTCGATCGCAATACGCGACGGGTGAAAGAGTCTTTCGGAACAAAAATCAAAGATTTTATCACAATTGCAGGGACTCAATACTGGGGCTCCTCCCCAATAAATTGGTTCAACTTCAGCCTTAACTTTAAAATAACAAATATTTATTTAACCTTCCAACCATGCTTGATGGACGAGGACATATGCTCAATTACATAGATTACAACAACACCAACTTACTATGCCTGTTCAGCTGTATTCACAGAGCCCAATGCCGTTATTACCAGTCGGCATTTCCCAGCTTTACAATTTCTCGTCTGCACGCTTTCGAAACTCGACCGGCTCTGTTCTTCTCGTTGTTGCCAACCCTTTCTCTTTCTCTCTCCGCCTGACCATCTGGGAAGATCGCTAGTAGTTGGGTGACCTCCATCCCCTCGGGGCACTGCTACTTCAATTAACTCTCCAGATGCCGGGACAGAGGGCCTCCCACGTACCATATGCCTTGTTGGTGAAATCCAAAATAAATATACAAAGCCTGAACAAAAAAAATATCTAAAAAGGCTTCTAGCCTGACAGGGGGTATTTATTTTTATTTTTTATTATTACAGTGGTGAAGCTGTAAATGTAAAATTTAAAAGCAATTGAGACAATGCAGTTATTCAGTTGAGGCATCGCTATCTCTCACAGATCATTAGTTGATTGAACTCTCATTTATTTGCCAATCAATCAATGACTATGAGATCGTTGATTCATAATCCAATTATTACTTTCATGGGGTCCAAACCCAACCCGAAGTTACTTCGAGCCCCACTCTCTGGAAAATTAAAAGATAAATCTAACAAAAATAATATCAAGTGTACCAAAATGAATATTTTTATTTCTTAACAGAATGCAACTTGATTTTTTGTAAGTTTTCTTTGGGTTTTAGGAAGCATATAATTTATTTTTGTTTGTCAGTATGAAAAAATATTTTTACCTGCATTTTAAATAATAAATTTGACTTTCTTTGTTTTCGAACATCCTTAACTATCTTATTGATATCTTATTGATTTGATGTATTTACAGTAATAAAGAATAATGAAGAATGACTCAACCAAAAATGCATTTTGTGTTGTTGCAAATGTTGTTTGTGTTGTTTCAAAATGCAAAAATGCATTTTGAAATGTTGATTTGTGTTTTCGCTCCATTCTGAAACGGCATTTAATCTAACTCCTGATAAAATTCCTACCGATGCCCATGAAGATAATAGAAAATCCATTCACTACCGGTAAACATGTAATGATTATTTTGCAAAAATGCATTTTTTCTTTTTAATTTTCGAAATATAGCGATCTCTAACAATGGAAATTGGACTGAACCATAACAAAACAACCGAAGTACCTATAACCAATGATACTCTATATAAGCCTATTTCATTGCTCCGATAATTTCCAATGTTATCAGACACACTTCGCTAGTGATGTGCTTTCTGTTTCAATATTTCAGGGCCGAATCTAGGAGAGGGCACAAGGTGGGAATGCCACTTCCCTCCACCCATAATTCTAGTAACTGGAGTAGAGGAGAAAAAATATTAAACTTATGTATCTTACCGTATTTTTCAATATATTCGTTAAAGGCCATTAAAATGAAGGAGAAATATTTCTACCGGAAAGTCGTTCCGGTCCATTCCGTCTCGACCTTTACGCCCCCTTTCACTCGGATTACCTGATCCACCCCCTTTATTTTTTCTAGATCCGGGCCTGCATATAGTCAGTTAAATGTATCTAATTTTTAACTACGTAAATCACAGCTAAATGAACATCGATGTTCATTATACTACTGCAATATTAATCTGCAATCATTTTTCCAGATAATTTAGATTACAGGAGAGTGACTGCTAAGAAGTAGAAATGAGTTAGTTACTCAACCGTGTTTTGCACATGTTCGCGAATGCTTTATTGCTTAATCGATTCAAGCAACGTATTTTTAAAACTGTAAATAATTCACCATAAATCAAGAGCCATATTCGAAAGGTACATCATGACTGGATTTAAAATATGTGGCTGCAAGTTATCTATTTTTCCCTTAATCTGTTTGAAAACGGGAATAAAAAGATTGATACAATTGCAAAATCAAAGATAATAAAAATGTATACATATATTTAAAATCAAATTTGATTCTCTTCCATTTGTTATGTGGACACTACACAGATGCCTATATCACAAAGCAACCCTTTTAAAATATCGATCCTGATTTTTTTTCAGGCTGTACATGCCAAGCTAATCTTATTGTTCATCAACCCACTAGACTCTTGTAGCAAAGTTGGCTACCATTCTGTGTGGAAAACATATCGCGGAACAGGATGATTTTTCTTAATCAGGATGATTGCCTAGATTCACACTATCTCATGCCGATCATTGTTTCCATTTTCCCCATACTCATTTAATAAATAAAAAATAAAAAATAAATACCCCCTCAAGCAGCTGCTTGCCACAGATGTCTGACAGGAGCCTGTCAGTTTATATGCCACAGTAGGAGATCTGAGAGGATGGCAGGACCTCAGCAGAAAAACGACACACACATCCATGCCTAATTCCGGGGCTCCAACCCAGGTCCCTTAGATCAGTAGCCAAGCGTGCTAACCACTCGGCCACGGGACGGCGCTCATTTAATATGATAGATTAAATAAAGTGCCTATTGCTATCCCTTTTTCTTCCATCAAGAATAACATTCATATATATATATGCAAAAATTGCAAAACTAAATGAAGGAAAATATTTACAGAGCATCTGACGCATAATGGCTTCAGCACGTGAACAGACACAGCCTCGTTTAACTTCGCAATACACTTTGATCGTAATTGCTCAAAGTGAAAGCAATTCGGTGTGACATTTGCACAGACACTGACAGAGTTGCTCTCATTATATCCTGTAACGTTAATGGCAATGGGATTTACATAAGTGGCGGTATTGGAAAACGAGGTCACCGTCAGCTCGACCCCATACTAATGAGTCAATTGGACGTATTCTTAGTAGAAACATAATACTTGCTGAGCTGGAAACTGCATACCTTATTTCCATGCCATCTGTGCCTACTTAATCATTTTCAATCAGAGAGCCTCCTAAATAAACTACTTGTATTTTCCACTATCTTTCAGTGTAGAGGGTGAAACAAAAGCCAGAGATCATGAAGATTTCACAATTGAGGATGGGATGTAAACCAGAGGCCATAAAGATTCCTCAATGAGGATGAAATAAAAGCTAAACACCATAAAGATTATTCTTTTTATTAACCATGATTTGTTATTTTTACAGTTTACTTCAAGATAAAAGCAGAACTTCTTTAATTGTCTAGGAAACTGGTCTTGATCTCATTTACACTAGGATGGCCAGAGAGTCTCTTTTCAAGAGAACATATTTTGTTTTGTTCGGATTTTTTTTTTCGCTCTTTTTTAATAGATGAAATGTTCTCTCCTTTTTAACTAAACAGAAATTTGCATTTCTAAAATATTTAACAACACCAAAAATATGCTAATATTTTTAAAAAGTAAAAATTTTAAAAATTACTGAACGAATCTTAATCATTATACAGGATACCTGGAGGTTAAATGGCATCAAGGCGGGGTTGGCTCAGTTGGTAGGGCTTCTGGCTCTTAATTTGCAGTTCCTAGGTTCGAGTCTCACATTGGCCAGCGTTGAGATTTACCTCCACGCTTCCCTGTCAGTAGGGGACACCGATGGGCTTGGAAAGGCTGCCGTTCGTCGGCTGGAACGTTAAGCAGTCGCTCCATGTGTAGGTGAGCCATATTCTGTGTACGTTAAACAATACACTGGGTGACCTTGACTGGAGGTTGCCATCTGTACCCTAAAAACTGTCCTTTCTCCAACCTCTAAGAGCTCTAAGGGTCCCCTTTCCCTAAGCTCTATTAGACCCCGGGGTCCTTGTGATCTAGCCATTTATCCCATTGTGTGAAAAAAATGCAGCTCAGAAGTTAAACAACCCAACCCTAAATAGTATTCAAATGACCTTTGTTCCTGATTGCTCACAGTGATTCTTAATTCACCTGTAATTGATTTATATTGAATAAGAATCTCCCGAATAAGACTAGCTGAATTATGAACATTAAAAGACACTCTTTTACAAAAATAAATTATTTTTGATATTGATAGAATTTATGTAACGTTGGTGTTTTGAAATAAAAGTTTCCTGGCAAGTGTTTGCATTTCCAAAACGGAAATGAAACAAGCTCTCTTTTTTATGCGAGTAAAAAATACAAATGCATTTCTGTATTTATTTTATGATTATGTCAGAATTTTTTACGATTTGGTCAGATATTTTTTTACGACTGTGGCAGTTTTTCTTTTCTCCGATTGTATTAGTTGTTTTCTCTAACCGATCTCGAACTCAAAAGTTTTAGCCCGAACACATTTCTATTTTTGCCAATGATCTTTATACCATGTTTTCCACACATTTTTCGTCACGGACGTCCCTTTTAAACCTGACAATTTTCTCAGACCCTTTCCATGACACTAATTTTTTTCCTTGCCTCTACTATATGGTCCTCCTATTTCAAAGGACCTAAATAATAAAACTAAACGGAATAACTTTCAACTAAAAAATAAAACTAATGGAACAACATACACAAAAAGAAAAATCTTACAGTACATTTCTTAAACTGTGTCCCATGCATCTCAAGGGATTAGTAGGGATACCTCCTAACAGAATTTCAGATATTTCCTTTAAAAGTGAGTACAAAGTCGGACTGGGCACAGCTATAATTAATATTTCAAATTTTTGCGTATAACTTCAAAAGAATGAAGTATAAAAGAAAGAAAATTATTTTTTTAATTATGATTTCAGTCTGTATCTATTTCCGAATAGTATTAATTAATTTTAATTAGAGTTTAGTAATTAAAATTAATTAGCACTATTCGGCTTTTGAGTTTAAAAAAAATATGTTATTAGTGATTCATTCTTAGCGTTCATAATGATGTTACTCAAGAATTTCAAGTTTTTACCAATTATTTCTGGTATTTATAATTCTAATTATCATCGTGATTTTCATTCGTCTTCAAATAATATTGGAATATGCAGTAGCTTTTAAAACGAAAAACATAAAATGCTATTTAGCATCATGCTCTCGCTGTTGTTTACGTTAGAGTCAGAAACATTATCACTACCCACTCTCGGCTTCAATAATCATCGAAAGAGTTCGTGTCGCTGGAGATGAGTTACGACTTGAAACTTTAAGCCTGAACTCATCCTAGCCTATCATTCAGTCTATTAAGAAGATAAATTTGCAAATAGACTCTGCCTAATAGGAGCTTAATTTCTTTAATTTTACTTGGCATTTATATTAATTACGAATATTCCATTATTTAGTTTTTGCAGTAAATGCTTTTTCTTTCCGTCAATACGTATTGTAGGTTATAACGAAATTTTTTTGATTTTTATTAGCCATTAAAATGCTAGGCAGATTAGTGTCATGGAAAGGGTCTGAGAAAATTGCCAGGTTTAAAAGGGACGGTCCGTGACGAAAAATGCGTGGAAAACATGGCATAAAGATCATTGGGGAAAAATAAAAATGTGTTCGGGCTACAAGTTTTGATTTCGAGATCGGTTAGATAAAACAACAAATACAATCGGAGGAAAGGAAAACTGTCACAGTCGTAAAAAAAAATATCTGACCGAATCGTAAAAATCTAACATAATCATTAAAAATGTACAGAAATGCATTTGTATACCACTGAAAAATTCTTTTTATTTTCCGTATTAATAAATAAAAAACTTCAAGGAGTTGTTTGCCACAGAGGTCTGACAAGAGTCTATCTGTTTAAACGCCATACCGAAGGTCTGTGAGGAAGACGGGTTCTCAGCTTAATTGGCAACAAACATCCACGCCATACCCGGGACTCGAACTGAAGTCTCCATAAGCAGTAGTCAAACACGCTAAACACTCGGCCACGAGACGTTAAAAAAATTTACTCCTTCAGCAGACGCTCGCAATAGAGGTCTGACTGTATATACGCCACAGACAGCTTCTTTAAAGAAGACTAGACTTTAGCAGAAACATAACACAAAGAAAGAAATAGCCATTCCTTATCCAGGGATTGAACCCATGTTCTTTTGATCACTAGCCAAGTACGCTAACCACTCCCTATTCTAAGATATTATGAACTTTAAAGTGACTGAAATTATTTGGAGGCAAAATACAATCATGAATTTTTCTGGAACTAATGATAGCAGAAATAATCATCAGAATATTGAAAATTCTAAAATAACAGCATGAAAAACGAAGACTATTTGCTCAAGGAGATAATACATTAATAATATATTCAAACGTTGAATGAACAGTATTTATTAATTTTAATTTTTAAACGCTAATTAAAGAGTTGAAGTAACAAAAGAAATCATTTTCCTTTTTTAAAAGTAATTTTATGTTTTTTGTAGTAATAAGGGAAATTGAAATTATGATTGAATCCATCCTGGTTTCGATTCATTTCTAATGAAGAGCGTAAGCATTTATTATGGAAAATCCTTTTTCAGGCTTCCACGCTTGATTTCTTTCATGTGGACGTATAGGACAGAGAAGTGTACTAGAAACTACTAATATCTTTAACATGCCTCTTCATACAAGGGCATGCCCACTAACCGAAGACATTGCTGACCCTTGCCTCAGTTAGAGGTAACACAACAAAATCTGCCTTGCAAGAATAGTCGTTCGCTCTATAACCACTATGACTTAAAGATTTTTGATTCCTAACTTCTAGTTCTCTTCAACACTATACTCAAAACTGACAGAACGCATAATTTATAAATCCAAACCCATGGCAATTACCACGACCCGGTTTAACGTTCCATCTGATGATTCCCTGTCTCTACCTTAGATTAAAGTGACCAGATTCATATCGATAAAAAACACGACATTTCAACAAATATCCTGGTTTCAGCTCTCTGAATCCGGGAACGTTTAGCAATGCTCCGATTTCAGTTATTCCAAAAACGCGTTAGTGAAATCCATGTAAATGGAGAACCAAGTGTATATCGTCAAAAATGAATATTTAGACGCCCCGGAAACATACTTCGAGACATTTCTCTAAATATCGCGATGTATAGGCACTGTCTTGTGTACAAAGCCAACTCAAACAAGACGCCTAGCAACTGAATTAACATTAAAATCCCACAGTTCGTAAACGACGTTTACCTCAGTTTTCAGAACAACGTTTACCTCCGTTTTCATAATGATTTGCCTGACTTATATCATTAGAGCACTCCATCAGATGAAACTATACTACTAAATCATCTTCTGTTGCTGTGTTTAATCATTGATGTTTTTATTAGTCCAAGCTTTGACATTTTACCCAAGAATTACCATTTTCAACATTGTATTTTTCTGTCGTTTTTCGTTCGTCGGACATTACTCGAGAAATATGAATCGCGGAGTACAATCGCATTTCAGGAACACTGAGAATGGAATTATGCAGCAGCGTGCCTTCCGTCCTACCCACGTGAAGATAACGAGCAACGTTCAAAGCCAACAGTGAGCTTTCGCTGAGCGTGCCGATCGATGCGGAGCAACATTCAGCAGGGTCCCCATGCGAAAATGGATGTACGGAAGTGCATCGCTACTCAGGTAGTACAGGCATATTAAATTAGCGAGGTAGGAACAGAGGCGCTCTTCAACGGGTACGACTAAATATTACATTATGAAATCTGCGATAGACAAAGGAACGTGCAAAAAGAACGTGACTTCACCGTTGGACGTTTCCGTAAATGCAATCTTGCAAGGTCAGAACTCATCTTTCAACAAAGAGAGATGAACTTTAGTGAAGATCAGGTCTTAATAAAATAATATTTTTATGAGTAAATATATTAAAGGTTTGTTTTTTAAAATTTTTATGTCTTAACCTATCTTCCTGTTGCTTTTCGTTCTTAATTTGTCAGTTTATTGATCTGTCATTTTGTGTTTGTCAAAACAGTTGTTCCACCATAACATCCGGACACAATAGACCTTATGTGTCAAATAAAAGCCTGTGAAGCGGGGAGTATCATAGGGTATAAAACATCTAGCTCCCATGCTTTCTTCCTCCTTAAAAAGGCAAATATGAAAATAATTGTTTCCCTATATCTTCGGATATAGGAAAACAATCATTTGACCGAAAGTAATGGGCTATGGGCGAAATGAAAGCTTGGGACATCGAGAGTATCACAGGTTATAAAAATTTCTTCCATGACTTGCTCCCCCCACACACATAAAAAAGGGGAAAATGTGTGAAGTAGTATATCTTTCTAACGTGATGGCCCAATCTAACAAGATGTATGTCAAACTGAAGCATTTGACGTGGGACGTGTTGTGGGCAATAATTATATACCCCTTGCTTTCTCCCCCCTAAAAAAGAGTAAAAAAAAGTCGTTCTAATACATCTTCTGAATGTTCTACAATTGCACTTTAGATGCCAAATCAAGTTTATATGAGGACCAACATAGACTACTTCATTTTATGTCCTCTCCATTCTCCCATTCCTCAAATGTTGACTGCCATTTCACGGAGGCCGAACTTAATGAGTTATGTCACAAATTGTGACATCTCCAATGTGATGAGCTACTTCAAACGACCCCTCTTCCGCCCCAAAAACGAGGGGGGGGGGGGGGTGTGAGGAGGAGAAATGTGGTCGATGTTTATGAGTCATATATCAAATGAAAGTTTCTGAGGATTGGTGTTTTTAGTGACAAAGAAAAAAATGTAAATTAAAAAAACACCGATCTCCTAATATGCTTCTAAAAAGTAGAAAATGAAACTGAAGCATATCGATGGTACAATCAGTCACATAATGCGTATTCACTTCAAAGGAAGATAAGGCGCCGATTTACCTGCTCAACAAGATTGTTGCGCCCTATATTCTTTTGAAGAATACCAGTTCGGTGACTGATTGCACCATCGATATTCTGTAGTTTATTTTCTAATTTTTAAGGCTCATATACAGTAGGAAGATAGGCATTTTTTCATTTTTTCTTTCAAGTTATAATAGCATAGTTTCTTTTCAAGTAGCATAATTAGCATACAAATTTCGAGGAACCTTCTAAGATGGACAGTTTGACCATATTTTTTTCTGCTAAGAATATCGATTTGGACCTATATAAAATAGATCATATGCGAACCGAAGCTCCTAAGTTTTTACTGGTTCCAGTATTTTGAACGTTGTATGATAAACCAACACAAGCTCGACTACGCTTCTAAATTTATTCCTTTCTTTGTATCAGAAAGCCTTCACCTCCTTTGAAAAAACATTTCAAGAGTCCTTCGTATGGAGCTACATACAACAGATAAAGTCAAATTTGCCTAATGATGAATCCGTTGGTGCTTCGGTCGCGGAGCTAGGCTCCCGCATGAGTCGATTTGTAGGCGGTGAACACGACCACCGTTCCTACAGAACCAAGTTTGTTTTTTCACCAACAAGTTCTGGGACGTGTCTTACTCGTTCAGAATAAATTTCCTCTACCAACAAAATTATTTCATTAGTCAACAGAACCATTAGATGCGAATTGTTAGAAGGAAATTTCTAATCATTAATGGCGACTGCTGACTAAAATGTTTGATGGGACAGGGAGACGGCTGATATTGAATAGAATGGAAATGGACTGAAAAATATGTTCCGCAATACCTAAATTCTGTTGTTTTTTCTCAGCTATTTTCAAAATACATTATATAGCAAAATATCAAAATAAAACAACTCGGAAAGGAGTTCTTGTCCTTTCTACTTCAGTTCAGCATTTTGCCCCAATGTAATAATTGCCTATATATATGTAATTTTCCTCTCCGTTCTAGGGGTATTTTAAAAATCTTTTCGTGAAACAAATATGTCTAAGGTTTAGGTTTACTATTTTTTTTTCGTTCCTTTCCGGTTATAAATTTATATTTATTATTTTAAACTGAATTACTCGTATCAAATTATCAATTGAACAGTTGTCTATTAGAATGATAGAACATTGCCAAAGACGATCATATCCAAAGTATCTGGTCTGTGCATGGTGTTAAAAGGGTAAAAGGTTGGCTCGCTTGTAGAATCAACAATAAGTCCTTTCTTGGTAGCATAATCTAGCAGCAATCTACCGCTCTTGTTGCAGGTTCTTGAGAGCCAAGCTACGTTATTGGCATTTAAATCGCCTGCCAGAACAATAGAAATTCTTGTATCAAAAATGGAATTAAAATCATCGTTTACAAAGTCAGAATTTGGTGGCTTGTATGCAGCTATGTCAGCCTGAGAATCTGTTAAAACGTTAAAATCTAAAAAAGAGAACTCAGGGAGATCGGTAAGAATACCGCGACAATTCCATGTAAAGATCTTAAGATAATTTTTCTGAATAGCATTATACATCAAAGTTTAGAGTGATATTAAATAGTCAAAAGCCTTTAAGTCAACTATTGGCTTTCCCATTAAGCCGTTAGCTTTTTGATACTCTGCAAAGAGAGTTTTAAAAGTGAGCAGAATTTTAGAAACATTCAAATTCTTAACAATCTGAAATATCTCATTTAGATCATTTAAGATATTAGCATCAAAATGATCACTAGTAAGAGGTGTTTCATTTGAAGTTTTTTGGTTGGTTTTTTGGTTTCCACAACGTCCCATTTGAGAAAGTGGGTACATCCTTTATAATTAGCCGTATGGCTAAGACAACAATTGGCACATTTAGGAGGAGTATCGGATTTATGTCGAGCACAATCTTTAGTAAGGTGCTCACCTGCATATTTCACGCATCTCGGAGATCGTAATACCCACTTTGAGCATGCTCATACCTCTGGCATCTGTGGCATTGAGTTGGGCTCTTTTTGGCTCTGTATCTCTCTATCTTAATCTTTAGGTGAAAGAGATCTGAGATGTCGTATATTTTCTTGTTACCTGAATTGGGCTCTTTTTGGCTCTGTATCTCTCTATCTTAATCTTTAGGTGAAAGAGATCTGAGATGTCGTATATTTTCTTGTTACCTGAATTGGGCTCTTTTTGGCTCTGTATCTCTCTATCTTAATCTTTAGGTGAAAGAGATCTGAGATGTCGTATATTTTCTTGTTATCTGAATTTTTTGGCAGCTCCACAAGAAATACTTCAACTAGATTTTACGAAGTCGCTTCAAATTTTTTCCAACTCCGAATTACTTTGGGGGGGAGCCTCCCCCATCCCCCCACAGCTACGCCCCTGCATATTTCTTGTTGAAATGAGTACTGCTAGCAATCATCTCTTTCAGATGATGGATTGTAAAAAAAGGAAAAAAAAAACACTAATAAATTTATTTTGCCTTTTTTCGCTTTTTTTTTCTGCAACAAAATTCTGATACGACGACATTTGGTTTAAGAATCAGAAGTTCCTAACAGTTGCATTCTAATCTTAAGTTTCTAAAACTGGAATACTTTCAAAAAACTTATACGAAAACAATTATTAAAATTTTATAATAAAAAAAAATAAATACCTCCTCAAGCAGCTGCTTGCCACAGAGGTCTGACAGGAGCCTGTCAGTTTATATGCCAGAGTAGGTCTGAGAGGATGGCAGGACCTCAGCATAAAATTTTATATGTAATCTAAATTTGAGTTTTTAATCCCAATAAAGACTTCAGAATAAGCAGAAAGCACGTTCTTATTGACTGTGGATTAATACTACATTTTCATTCACAGACATGTTTGCTTGTATATCTGGGCTAAACCTTAGATATGATAGCAAGAAACTGAATATTAATTTTCATGATTTTAAATAATATACTAAAGTCAAATATTTCTTTTATACATTGAAGAAAAAAATTTCCGTCATTACCTTAAGCTAACTTGAAAACAAAAGTTTGAACCTTCCTCCCTTTCGTAAATAATCGGTTTTCATATTTTACTCTCTCTTTGGTAAAGAATTTCGTTACACGTTTCTCTCTCTATGGTAAAGAATTTCGTTACACCTTTCTCTCTCTATGGCAAAGAATCACCTTTCATGTTTTTCTTCCTCTCTTTGATAAAGAATCGATTTTGATCTTTGTCTTTGCTTGTCTTTTGTTTTCATCTTTGTCTCTCGAACATTAAATAGCGTTTAATGTTCTCTATCTCTTCCCTATCTCTTCCTCTCTATGGCAAAGAATAGCTTTTCGTGTTTCCATAAGGTAAAGAATCACTTTTCATGTTTCCCTTACTCTCTTTGGTAAAGACGCGTTTAGTGTTTTTCGCTTTCGTAAAGAATCAAATTTGGTGTTTTTCTCTATCTTTTGGGTAAAGAATTTTTATTCATGTTTCTTTCTTTGGTAAAGAATCGCTTTTAATGTCACACTTTTCCTCTTTATGGTAAAGAATCTCTTTTCATGTTTCTCTTTGATAAAGAATCGCTTTTCATCTTTGTTTCTCTTTGGGAAAGAATAGCGTTTCATCTTTGTCCCTCTTTGGAAAAAAATAGCGTTTCAAGTTCTCTCTTTCTTCCCTATCTTTTCCTCTCTATGAAAAAGAATATCTTTTCACGTTTCTCTTTTATAAAGAATCGCTTTTCATCTTTGTCCCTCTTTGGAAAATAATAGCGTTTCATGTTCTCTCTCTCTTCCCTATATTTTCCTCTCTATGGCAAAGAATCGCTTTTCATGTTTCTCTCTGTGGTAAAGAATCACTTTTATTGTTTCTCTTCCTCTCTTTGGTAAGAATTGCGTTTCATGTTTTTCGTTTTCGTAAAGAATCGATTTTGTGTTTTACACTTTCTTTCTGATAAATATTTGTTTTTCATGTTTCTCTCTTTGGTAAAGAATCGCTTTCAATGTCGCTCTTTTCCTCTTTGTGGTAAAGAATCTCTTTTCATGGTAAAGAATCTTTTTCGTGTTACTCTTTCCATGATAAAGAATCTCTTTTCGTATTTCTCTTTCAATGGTAAAGAATCACTTTTCATGTTTCATTTTCCATGGCAAAGAAACTCTTTTCATGTTTCTCTTCTCTCTTTGATAAAGAATCAAAGATTCATCTTTCTAAATATGCATATTTAAAAATATGCAAATTTCATCTTTCAAAATATGCATGAAAGAACATTTCGTGACGTCGAGACTATTAGTATCAACCTTATAAAAGTTCCTCAGATATTTATCCCGCGTAAATGGGAATAATTCGGATAGGGCATGAAGAAATATTTTATCTTTACTGCCGATCCATTCCCCATATCCCTTACACATTTGACTTGCCTGTTAAAAATTAATAGACTAACAAAATGTCTAATTTTCTTCAGAATGAAAAAAAAAATATTTTAATGAAGTTTGCAACACTAACTCTTCTAGAACTATAAATAATTCATTTGTTTACTCGGAATGATAGGATAGGTTTTCTCATAACTTATTTTTTCATTTCTAGGCGAGCATAAGGAATATCCTAATGAGAGTTAACGTTTACTTTTGAGATTGGTAATGTTTTTGGAAGACAAAATATAAGCTGGTCTTTCACAGTAGAGACCAATAAGCCTTATTTTACCGATGAGAATTAATCTAATTTTATTTCAAATGAGCGAACTAGCAGAAGTTATTGAAATCGTTTGAGACTGCTATGGAGTTAGTGGGACTAGTCCGAATTCATTAGAATAATTATTTATTATGAATATAAGCCTGTAATAAGACAGCTTCGGATAATACATCAGGGGCACTATCTCTGATCATTGATTATATTCCAGGTAGTCTACCTGGGAAAAGTCTGACTTCATTACAATATTTAATTTATATAAAAAAGTGAATATCAGATTATGAAGTGTCAGATGTTTTATTAAGTCATCTATACTAATAACATGTTAGAGCAGGAACTACCTGTGATATACAGATAACATGTTAGAGGCACTACATGTGATATACTGATAACATGTCAGAGGCACTACCTATAATATACAGATAATATGTTAGAGGCACTACCTGTGATATACTGATAACATGTCAGAGGCACTACCTATAATATACTGATAATATGTCAGAGGCACTACCTCTGATATACTGATAAGCATTCCAGTTACATGTAACGTTATCTTCAAATTTTATTCATGCATATGCAGATTCTTTAAATATTCTATGAAAATAATAATAATATCATCATCTACTGCTGAGTACCGGTGGTCGAGCACGATCTCCTCCGTTACCAGCTATGAATCTTTGTATTCAAATATACTCTGAATAAAATTGATATACGCGATTCACAGAATCACACGTCTTTGGTATCACAAAAATAATGTGTTTGCCAAAGGCAACTAAGCTTAATCTTTACATATCCAATTAAACTTAGAATTCACCGGTAGGGAATTTCTTGTCATGCAGCTAGCATTTGACCTATAGTGAGCCCTACTGATCGAGACAAAAACCTAGGCTGTGTTTTTTGTCGATTGATATCTTCACTTAAGGTCTATCTTATTATCCACTAACTGATGTAAGTTTAGCAAAGGATATTTTCATATAAGGTTAACAGATGATAGCATGATGCGAGTATAGTAGAGTATAGCGTGATGTAAGGTTAACAGAGTATATCATGATGTAAGTTTAGGAGAAGATAGCTTGATATAAATATAGCATAGTATAATTATAGCAGATGATATCATGATGTAAGGTTAGCAGAGGTTAGCATGTTGTAAGGTTAATAGAAGATAACATGAAATAAAGATAGAAGATGATAGCATGAGGTAAGGTTAGCAGAAGATAGTGTGATGTATGGCTAGCAGAAGATAGCGTGATATAAGGTTAGCAGAGGATATCACGATGTAAGGTTAGCAGAGGACAGCATGATGTGAATATAGAAGAGGATAGCACGAAGTAAGGTTAACAGTAGATAGTGTCATGTAAGATTAAAAGAGAATAACTTGATGTAAGGTTAGCAGAAGATAGCATGATGTAAGATTAGCAGAAGATAACATGATGAAGGATAGCAGAGGATAGCATGATGAAGGATAGCAGATGATAGCATGATGTAACGTTAGCAGAGGATATCACGATACAAATTAGCAGAGAATTTATCGATATAAAGTTAGCAGAGGATAGCATGATATAAGGTTAGCAGAGGATAGCATGATGTAAAATTAACAGAGGATTGCACGATGCAAGGTTAGCAGAGGAGAGCATGATGAAAGGATAGTAGAAGATAGGTGTTAGGAATTTTTTCGAGTTCGGATTTTGTCGTGCTCAAAATAGTTTAAATTTTAAATATTTCTTGCAATTGTGAAAAAAATCAGTGAAAATAAAGAGTATTTTTATTATGATTCCAACCTTTTAATCAGTCTTTAGTAATTAAAAATAAGCATCATGGGATTTTGATTTTTTTTTACGTATTCTCTACCTTTAAATAAGCGAATGGCTCTTTGTATTTATATTACGTTACCACAAACTTTCAGTTTGTACTAGAATTTCTAATATTTTCCTTTCCAAATAGCGTTAAAATTTTAATTTTGTCTTAAAATGATTATAATTAACAATATAAGAATAGAATAAATGAATAGCCACATGCATTTCTATATTTAGATATGTCCCGTGGCCGAGTGGTTAGCGCGCTTGGCTCTTGATCAAAGAGACCTGGGTTCGAGCCCCGGATAAGGCATGGATGTTCATGTCGTTTTTCTGCTGAGGTCCTGCCATCTTCACAGACCTTCTTCTATGGCGTATAAACTGACAGGCTCCTGTCAGACCTCTGTGGCAAGCAGCTGCTTGAGGGGGTATTTATTTATTTTTTATGATGCGTCAGAGAAATGTTTTGCTCAAAGCGGGCTCGGGCTTATTAACTTCAGGCTCCAAAATCTGAGTGCCAACTCATCTCAAATAGCTGTATCACTTTGAAAGGTTCGTATTTCAATTTCGTCACTTACCGCCTAAATATTTAAGGAATCCTAAGGGCTTCAAACATTTGCCGTCTTCGAAAGAAATTAGAGTTATTGTCAACAGTAACAGTTATGTCAATAGTAACTCAGATACTGAGTTCAGTGATGTCTTAAATTATTTTCCATACACTGCCAGCAGAACCAGTTACAAAAATGTAATGCTAGCAAAGCCAGTTACTAAAATAAATTACCGGAAAAATCAGTTACTAAAATGAACTGCCAATAAGCCCAGTTGCTAAAATACACGGCTGTAGAAAACTCAGATGGAATAAGTAAAAGGACTCATAAAGATTCATTTTTGACAGTTAAAGTTAATTTTTTTGAGTTTAAATAAAAACTTTAACTGTTAAAAATGAATTTTTACTCTGAGTCCTTTTACTTATTTCATATCAGTTTTCTAGCAGTGTATTTTATCAACTGGGCTTGCTGGCGGTTAGTAACTGGTTTTTCCGGCAGTTTATTTTAGTAGCTGGATTTGCTAACATTGCATTTTTGCAACTGGTTCTGCTGGCAGTGTGTTGAAAATAATTTAAGACGTCACTGAACTCTGTGTCTGAGTTACTATTGATATAACACGGAACTATATACCTAATAAAGTGGCCACTGAATGTTTGTGAATAATATCGTTTTTTAATTTTCTGTTTTCTACTTTTCTTCCCAGAATCGAATCCGCACCCGATTACTATTTTGTAATGTCAATGAAGTGCAATAGATGTAAACAGAACAGCAACCGGAAGTTTTTCCTCTTTCATTTTTTTCACTCATTCCTCTTCGCTATCGTCTTCTCTCTCTTTCCGTAAGATGCTACTGTTGGAGTCGGAGGACATCACATGGGATTCGGAGTAAGAGGAAGTTATCACCCACTATATGAGCAAGATTTTTTTTCTTCCTTTTTTTCCCCGCACTATCTCTCTCTCCTCTGTGGTTTGAATGGGAGAAATATCTTGATGTTCCTTTGGCTTCAAAGCTTGACACCGACACTTGTTAAAATTGCAATATTTTCATCTTGGGCAGAGCTCTTTGGGTTTTGCCGCTGACATACATGAAAGCTAGCTTGGCATTCGTGAGGAAAATCTCGTTACACGGCGCATCATGGCGACACACACCAAATAAACAGAGATATATCAAAATATGTTTTTTCTATCACTAAGCCATTAGGGTTGGTGACAAAATAAATATGTGATAAAAGAGAAAAGTGCATTAGCGGTACCAGTAGATGAAAAATTTCACAATTTAAAGTACGTAGCTATGGAGTGGACTTAAAGATTTAATCCTATGCATCAATATTTACTCACCTATTGTACCCAATGTGGCACTCACTACCATGCAGTGATGATGTGATTTGATCTATATTTTTGTTATCGAACTAGGAAAATTGGATGAAGGCAGCTGAAATTTAAAGTATTATAGTTAGAAACGTGTTTGAGTTTGCGCACAAACGTTTCTGTCTTCATTATTAAAAAAAACGCTTTTGAGTGAAAAGAAATATAACATATATAAAAATAAAGAAAACTAGTGAGAAAGAGAAGGAAACAGTTGTGCTGTTGCCTCCGAGTGGCACTTTTATGTATAAAATGAGGAAATGGCGTAAGGCCTCAGAGAAGATGAGAGGAGGGGATCTACTGAACAGTTATTAGGATACAGATGGTGGCCTCCCGTCTAGGTCATCCAGCATGCTAAGTAATGGCATAATGCGTAAGTAATGGCATAATGCGTAAGAAATGGCATAAGGCCTCAGAGAAGATGAGAGGAGGGGATCTACTGAACAGTTGTTAGGTTACAGATCATTTCATCATTTCATTCAGCATGCTATTTAATGTGGGTAAGGTATAACTCTCCTGCACACAGAAACATGGTTTACGTTTCATTCGACAGACGGCTGTCTTTCCAAGACCAAAGGTGACCCCGTTCTCACCGGATGTCTTTCCAAGACCAAATGTGACCTCGTTTTCACCACACAATAGTAAAGAAAATTCAAGGTGCCGGTTTAGCGAAAAAAATCTCAATGCTGACACAGTTGGTACTTGAACGTGGGAACTACCGATTACGAGTGAGACGCTCTACCGATTGAACCAACCCCTAGCCGCCAAAGAGTGAAGTTAATTAGATGGAAGAAGAGACAGACTAATAAAAAGTAAGTAGAAACGGGGAAATATGGTAAGAAAGAAGAATTCAACCAAAAAAGAACAAAAAAAAAAGTAAAAAAACAGAGCCAAGGAAAGAAAAAATTGAAGTAGTAAGATTAAAGGCGAACCAAAGAAACTAATGAGAAACAAAGGAAAGAATGAAAACCGGGGAAGAATAGAATAAAGAGGAAATCAGTAAAAATTAAAAAGAAGGAATAAAGAAGACAATAATAAAGGATAGAAAATTAATGTCGGCAAGTAGGAAGTTAGTAAGTAACGAAGGAAAATCAACTGCCGAAAAAGGGTAAAACAGACCGTAATAAAAAGAAGTAGGATTGAAAAGATGAAATTATCAGAGAGGAGAAAGAAAGGGGAAACAAAGTGAAAATTGGATGTTGTTGTTTTACCTCTGGAAAACCATTTTTTGTACACAGTGGATTAAATGACAGGTCACAAGGACTCCAAAGACTCAGGGAATGTTGGGGGAAAGGGAACCACTGCAGGGACGTGAGAAAGTATCTGTGGCATGGAAGCAAAGCTCCATTTGACCACCCCCCCCCCCCAATCCAGTTGTTTAGATATTTGTTTGATTTTATAAGAACTGTTATGGAATTAAAATAAAATTTTCTGTACTTATAAATTCTTATTTTTAAATATTGCAAGAAAACACAAAGTTCTCAATATAAACATGAGTATAATACTAAGGATCGCATATTGTACCTGTGGTAAAATTATTGCAGATAGAATACTTATTGTACATCTGGCAGCACTACTACTAAAATAACTAAACAGCCATTGTTACGAAATCGTTTAGAAACGTTTGGGAAAGTAAGAAGCTCCAGATATACCAGTCTGTTAAACGCACATTATGGCACCAACTGATCTTCCCAAAAATCTATCTTCATCACTTGATGAATACAGCACATCCCTTTGAAAAAATTCCAATAATTTCCTAAAATAAAAATATATTTCTATTTTACAAAAATATAAGTATAATCTTAATCTTCCTTAAATTCTACCCCGTACTTCAGATACTAGCAAGAATAGTTCGAAGGTTTATTCATTTGTTTGGTCGAGGGTAACGCTCAATGCACCCTCTCTTTGCACTACCCTGCCCATTGGACAGCTATTCGGAAACAGATGAGAACGCATGTCAAGGTCATCCAGTGTATTCTTTAACATGCACAGACTATGGTTCTCCTGCACACTAGATCACGGCTTTAACGTCCCATCCGATGGACGGCAGCGCTTTTAAGACCTCCGTGTCCCGTTGTTGCTAACCGAGGAAAGGATGGGAGTTTTACCTGAGATAAATTTCAACTCTGGCATAGGTGATAGTGGCACTTGAGAACTACAATTACAAATCCATATAAGTCCCCAGATCACATATCCGTTTAGTGGTTTATTTATATACGATGATATTCAAAAGCAATTTTACATCGTTAGCGGTCACAAAACATGGAAAATGAGAAATGTTTAATGAATATTCCAAATGATTTTTTATTATAGTAATTCGAAATTTTGGTGGTAAACAGTGAATAGATATTCCATTAAGAGTAACATTATACCTCCTTTTTTTAAAAAAGAGGTTTGAAAACTCAACATTTTCATTTTAAAGTATAAATGATAAATTCTTTTCATCTTTTTGTGGTAAATGATAAATTCTTTTCATCTTTTAGTGGTAAATGAAAAATTTCATTCTCTTTCAAAACGAAAGTCTCATATTCGCCTGAGGCTCCATATGCTCTTGTAGTTGTAATATATAAGCGAAAGAAAAGCTTTAAAGAGTGTAAATAGAATATAAGGAAAATAGAGCGATAAAAATTAGTGCATTTCTCTCTTTAATACATTTTCTATTAGTTAATAAAAATATCCGAACTGATTTATCACTTGTACAAATGACAGTCACTTTCCCCCTTCCTTTCTTTGTCTCATATCTCAGAAAGAACTAAAATTGTGACAATACATATGAATGATTTTAGGAGAATACAATACTTCTCAAGCTTTCCTTTGAACAGAAAAGTGCATTTCAGCTCACAAAAATTGAAAACAAAGGAATATCAGAGAAATAAAAAGTCTTAATACCTTTCAATTCATTTTTATTGATTACCAGAAGTATTGTCTTAAAACATTCTCTTACTAAATTTGGAAATTGAATATAATTAATATGCAATATCCACTAAAGAGATATAAATTAAAAAGGTGCAATTACTTTTCCATTTGTTTTCAGAAATCTTTCGCTCTCCTATTGTGTCGCCGAGTGACGAGATAGCATTGGATGCTTCATTCTCATCAATTATTGATGCAAGAGCCGCAATTATTGCACGAACATGACAACAATTGCTGTCTTCGAAACAATTATCACGAACAAAAGATTTCCAATGCCTTTGGTTCCATTAGCGTAACAATTAAAAGCTTCAAGCAATGGCACTTTTTTTCTGTTTTCCTAAGCGTTCTCTTGAGGACTAAGCTTTCATGTAATGTGGGATATTACACTTCATATTCAGAAGTTTTGAAAAAAAATACATACAGGCGTTTTCAATCTTGTAATAAGAGAAAAGTGCATCAAGAAAAAAATCTTAGCACTTTCAAAACTTTAATTGTGTAGTTGGTTACTACTTTGTTAATGGGGAATTTTTCTGCATAACATGAATTTTTTAACATAATTAGGTTGGTTTCGATTGTTTTATCACTGAGCGTTGCTTTTGTGCCCACAATATTAAAAGGATCAAAAAAACTGAGTTGGACAGGGATCCATTGGACAACTTTTAGGAAAGAGCTAGAAGTCTTCCATCATGGCCATCCAGCTCATTCTATAACGTTTACGGAGCTCCTAAATATAAGAAAAAGTAATAAAAATAAACGAGTTGGTTTTTGAACAACATGAGGATATTTTTAAACCAAAAGCGTCCTAAAACTCACGTGAGTAAAATTACCATATCCATTGTTTAGTTTTTATGCGCAGATGAGAATCTCAAGGTTGTGTCTATGCAGAATATTCTTCAATATTCGTATAGCTATGGATTCTCCCTCCACTATGATATATAGCTCATATATTAAAATCTATAAAAACGTTCTAGTCCGCTAGTGTCCATGCAGGTAATTACATGCACTGTTGTCAATTACTCATCTCTCATTCCCCTCCCCCCATAGGGGCGGTGGTGGCTCAATTGGTAGTGCGACAGGCTCGTGATTTGCATTTTCCAGGTTCGAATCTCAGCTGGATCAGCGCTGAAATTTATCTCCTCAAAACACCCCGACCTAATTTTGGTCAGTAAGGGACACCGATAAGCTTAGAAAAATCGCCGTCTGTCGGATGCGATGTTAAGTCGTGATCCGTGTGCTGCAGAGCCATACTCTCTGCATGTTAAATAACATATTGAGTAACCTTCACGGGAGACTACTTTCTATCTCCCAACAGCTTTCCAATGGGTCCCCTGTCATCAGCATTCTCAGAGCCTTCAGAGGGCCTTGTGGCCTGGCCATTTAGTCTACTGTGTGCAAAAAAGTGCCGTTCAGATGTAAAACAACCCAACTCTTCCCCCGTTAATATATAAACTTCTCTCTAATTTCCTTTCACAGGGTAAATTACTGCACATATCGAAGACTGCACGTAGAAATACTTCTAGTGGGAAAGGAACAAATGCTCTTTTACGATTTTCAGGGAATGGGTTCAAACGCTCTTTTATATGAGCCTCAAAGGAGACAAAAATGTGGATCATGAGATTGGATGTGTTTTTGGTCTAACCGAGAATAGGTTATTCCCCCAAGAGGTAATTTCCCCCACCCTCGTACACATACCCTCCCCCACACACAACGCCATTCCCTCATGCGGAATGCTTATACGACGGTCTTGTAAACCGTTATGATTTAGCAAACTAAAAAATGATGACTTTTCCAAGTCTATCCTTTTCTTCTTCCCAAGAGATAAGGTTGTAAGAAATGGAGAAAACATCAATGTTCCTCTAGTCGAGAAACGAAATAACATCGCATTACGTTCCGATTTGTCTCTGTGAAACCATCGACTGCTGCACGAAAACAAAACATTTAGGTTATTTGTGAATGGGAAAAAGGGAGTGTGCAGTTTCTTTTTCACCGTTATACACTTTGTGTTTATCTAATGTGAATCGCAGAGGGTGTCGGTAAGGTTAGAGTATTGATACACGCACTCGGAAGTCATTGAATTATGCATCTCTACATATTATTTCACTGGATTATAACTTTGAAACTCTATAACATCTAAAATAAGCGTTTAGGCAGAAAATGTGACTTCAGATGAATTAAAATCTCAATCAAGTATATAAATTCCGATTTTCAACAATATTCCTTTTGTATTTTAGGAGTTACCGAAGGTTGAATACTTAACAGGAACAATGCAAGTCGTAAGAAAAGTGAATATCAAAATAATTATTTAGACAAACGTTTTACGTATACTTATATTTTATCAAACGATTCAAAATTATGCTTCTTATTCAAATTACAATTATCTTTTGAAAAAAATTCCAGGGTTTTGCAATGATGTGTTAGACATTCAAACTTCCATAACTCTTTAAATACAAAGCGAATATTATTAAAAATCAAAATTTAAATAAACGCTTATTTTACAAGTTATAGAGTTCCGAAGTCTGCTTCCACTGACATAACACGGAACGGGTGGTATGTGATCAAAATTCAGTTACCACTAAGTGCACATTTATATTATTATAAGTATAATCATCCTATTAAGATCCCAATTTTCTCTCTTATCTGTCAGCTATACCCCATAGACAAACAATTAAAGTAGGGAACTGACTTATTTCTTATTAGATTTAGCTGTTCCATACAATGCGAGAAGCAGACTGAAAAAACCAGCATATCAACTTATTAAAAGTTGAGAAAAAGATTCTTTAGAAGCGTGGAAAACAGAACTTCATAGGCGAGGAACTAGTATAGAATTTCCAAGTCCCATGAAAAGAAAGCTAAAAGTTGGAACTCGACACAGTTTCATTCAGAAAAAACTTCTTATGGAAATGAGAATGAATATTAAAAACTAAATCGAGTACTATATCTAAATATTGAAATTGAGCAGTAATCGTACAACATTCAAAGATCCGTGGTTACTGCAATATTTAACAATATCGGTCTTCCTCGAAAGGTTTCTACGTGACTGTCTAAAACAGAACGAATTTACTAATATACACTTATTTATGGATTAGATTTATTTAGATTGTATTTTGAAATAAATTCATATGGCTGATAATTTTTGTCGCTAAAGCTATAATTTTTCCTATCACCTTTCCAGCTACCATAACTGTTTGAAAAATGAGCGAATAGTATTGAAATTCAAAAATTAGATAAACTTGATTTTAATCTTCATTCCACCTTTAATTTCATTCATATAGAAAGTTAGTTCTTAAAACTACTGAATTTCGTATTTAGCTCTCCATTTACATAAACATGGAAAAACTCTAACTTTTTTTTTCATCCAGGGAGTGTATTTCACACAACTGTAACGTGCGTTATATTTAACGAAAACTTTAATTACAATTATAATCATGCTTTAAATGCTAATGAAAGTGCGGATGACCTAATCTTAAAGAAATTTGCCTTTTTCTCCGTCAGTATTTTTATATCTGAACGAAAAGCATAATTTTATTTCAGGAAACAAGAATTGATGATTTTTACTTTGCACAATATTGTGCAACTAGCTAAAACCTACCGAAAGTGCCGCTCCGACACAAAACAACGCAATCGAACGTAGCCTTGAAGTTTTTTTACTATAATAAGTCACAGAAGAAAGGAAGAATATAGAAAACTGACTACGCTTTTAGAAATATTTCTTGAAGCAGTTAAAGGTTATTAAGATAATTAACTAAAATACTAGTTCCAGAACAAACAAATAATTTTATCCATCACTGTGATCTCTGATAAATCATCTGAAATATCAGATGAGGTTTCCAATTTCAATTTTTTTTTAATTCTATTCAGTTATTATTTTTCATTTGTTTTCCGTCTTTGCTATTATTTTCTTTTTCCACTGATCCACATCATCCTTCTACGTCGTGCATATTATAGTTTTCTTAGGGAGAAAGCATCTCTGCGAAAATAAAATACCTTCACCAGAAAGCATGATAGTAGTTCGTGAACATCAGATTCCGTCTACCTTATTATATTTCTCATTTTCAAGTAAACAAAAAACTAATTTAATATGGTATTTTTATGTCTAAGCCTTTGTTAGCAAACAGTTCCTGCAAAAGCAAAATGATTCATCTGTGCACTAGTGCATCCTTCCTTCTTGCACCTTGCTTCACTGAGGAAGCAAAACCAAGAGGAAGTCGCCTCGAGTTAGAGCAACAAGTACGTTGCTATCCCCGTTCAGAATCTTGTTACCATAGCAACCAGTATTCGTCATCAGCGAACTTCTTTTTTCCACGAAGAAACTGCAGTGCTTTACTAAAACTTCGCTGGATCCAAACGGCGAATGAGGACTGGCAATAGTATTTAGGCCTAAACGTAGTACTTACACTTTAAACTATGCCTAGAGATACAGGCACACACACACACACGACAATGTTCGATCTGTTTTTCAGCATCTCAGAAAGTTTCAAGAAAAGAACGTTCACGCAGACATAAAAGTGTTTTCGGTTGAAGAAAACGAGTGAAGGTGACATGTCCAAAAATTGTGTGAAGCCAAACATACACACACATATATATATATTTTCCTTACTGTGTTGGTAAAGTGAAGATTTGAAATGTCGCCTGCAGGTACCTTTCGTGACATCCGTTCAGTTTTGTTGCTATAGTCGTTGTTCAATCAATAAGAACATGATTTTTCTTTTGAGAAATAAACAATTTGAGAGACAGTCTTGTAAGCTTTGATGCAACGTTTTAGTGCTTTTAAACAACTGGGTGGACAGCTTCTACAGTTTGTTCATAGCCGTTTAAAGTTCTAACAATACTTTGTAGCATTTCTACGAAATTTAGACGTTTCCTCTAATATCTGTAAATTTTAAGCTTCTGTAACTAAAATCTGCGCTACCAAGTTTTGCCGCATATTTCACTCTTCCTGAAAAAAAAAAATTGTTTTTCAGCATTTTGCTTTATGGAAAATGATATTTTATTTGACAAAGAAAGGCTTTTTTGTGTTTGTTGGTGGTTGTTTTACATCTTGGCGTTACTTTTTTTTGCACAGAACGGGCAGGTCACAAATACCTCAAAGTCTCAGAGAAAGTTAAGTAATGAAATGAATGGCCAAATGGTAACGATAAAATAATGAATAATAGTATCTACTGGACGTCTGTTAAAAACCGATAAAAGCCCTTCATCAA
The DNA here is from genome assembly GCA_038380435.1 of Ryuthela nishihirai. Classification (NCBI taxonomy): domain Eukaryota; kingdom Metazoa; phylum Arthropoda; class Arachnida; order Araneae; family Heptathelidae; genus Ryuthela; species Ryuthela nishihirai. Next base: position 37,179,014 of record JAWZYU010000018.1, on the reverse strand, counting down.
GGCTACCCAGCGTGTTTTTCAATGTGACTATGGTATGATTCTCATGTACAATGCTACATGGCTTAACGTCCTATGCGAAGGACGGCGGCCTTTCCAAAAGACTACCGGTAAAAAAAAATAAAAAACAATGACAACCTCAAAAATAGGAGGCTTGGGTTCGAATCCCACTCATCGGCGAACCACTTTTTCCACAAAATTTAATGTTTGCTATAATGTTTCCCCCCCCCCATGGTTCGTATTCCTCCTTTTTGGTCTTCATTCTTTTCTATCATAAAGAAACGAAACGAGAAACAAAAGTCTGACCAGATTTAAAATTTAATTTACTACGTATGAGAACAGAAAAGTGACCTTTTAAAAGTCATGTCATTTTTTAGAAACAAAATTAACAGTTTTGAAAGCTAAACTTTAAATTTGAAAAGAATTCTGATTGATTTGTATGAAAGGTTTCCAACTAAAATCAATCTGTAACAGCTGATATTTGAATATACAAGTTAAGTGCAAAATACAGCCTGAAAAATATGCAAATACCTTATTTGCAACTCCAATCGAAAACAAATTGTATGGCAATGAAGAGAAATATATTAAGTTTGTTTTTCATTGGTTTGCAAACTTTTACATGCATTCCATTTTCGATGAAATGATAGAGTTATAAGTCTTACTAGTAACAGGTATTGGGATATGTATCATATCATTCAAATTTATTTATTATTATATTTTTGTTGTTGCTGTATTTATTTATATCTGTGCTAAGCGTATTTTCGGAAGTGCCGAGATGGGAATGTAACTCATGAGTTGTTATTCGGGTCTGAGCTAGCTGGCTCTATGTGCTTACAGAAAGAAAAGCGTTTTTATTATTATGCCGTCACCAGCCTGAGGCTGTTAGCGGGTGACGAAGCGAAGTGAGTAAACAATGAAGGGCAGATTGAGCAGTGGTTGACAAACAAGAAGGACGTTTGTCAAGGCGTCAAGTGACGCAGCTCTTTCAAAAAAAAAACCTTAAGGAGAGGGTTCGGTTCTGTGTGAACAAAGGTACGGTTCTGTGTGAACCAGGTATTTGTGAAACAGTTAAATGTCCTCTCGCCGAGTGTTGAGGTCGGTAAAGAGAATTCTGTAAAGTACAGATTTCCACCTCATCATATGTTTGCTTGGAGTAGCAAAGTGGCATTCGGGTTGAATTTAAAAACATTGAAGGGAATCAAAAAGAACATCTAGGAAGCTAAATCATTCTAATCTTCAGCGCAGCTAAGGCCCACGGAATCGAGCACATTCCCATATGTAAATATATGGGTGAATGTAAATAAACTGTGTCGTCCGTCTATTACTCTTGTGCATTAGTGTGTTTCACATCTTTCTACACGACATTTAGCACAACGTATCTGATGCACATCGAAGCACGAGTAACCCGCGAACCTGTGGCTTCACCTAGGTGATGGTGAATATTAATTAAGTGGGCTAATTGATCGTCTCTTACAAGTGCGTCGAAGGAATCGACACCACATCTTCCCACTGCGGCGCACGACAATATGCTAAGGATTTTTGTTGCAATAAATCAATGACGGCGACCCGGAAGGAAGAATCATTTTTCAGTAAGATGGCGTCGCTTCCGATTACCTGCCACAAGTGAGAGATTGTCTAAAACAACAATTCCCAGGTGGCTTTCTTGTTCACCGGACCTAACCAAACTTTTTTTTTTTTCTGTGGTTTCGTAAATGACACAATTTATTATCAACTATATTGCAATCCATCAATGAACTGAAAGTCGCTATTATTATCGCTATCATAAAAATACAGTGCTGGTAAAAACCCTTGAACACACCAAAGTTTTTGTACGTTTCGCTTCTTCCTATTGATGTCTAACCATGACATTTTTATTTGTTTAATTTTCATTCTAACGTAGTTTTATACGGATTTCAAGGCTGATATAAAACTTTTAAAGTTTCTTTGCTATCTCATAACGGTTTTTCACATATGATTACCGAAACTCAATCAATTATAAATTATAATACGGCATGTCATACTTATTATCAATTAACAGAAAATTGAATTTCTTGAAATAATATCTTTATTTCATTTCTTGCACAGCAATTGCTATGCATGTTTGAGAATACTAATCGGATTAAAATAAATATTTTATTTGCCAGCCCTTTTTTTTAAAGACTGCTTCAGACCCGTACCCAGGATTTAGGCCGTGTGTGTGTGTGGGGGGGGGGGGGGGGGCGGTGAGAATAAGACTTGAATAATGTTTCCCAATTGCTAAAATATTACAGCGGACAGGAAAAGTTAAAATGATATTCCATATGGAATGAGATTTTACAGTTTTATTTAAATCTATTTTTAGTGTCGTATAAGATTTGGAGGTAAAATAAAATCACACAACTGATTTGGATTTAAAAACAGGTAGACAAATTTGAAATTTAATGTACGACGACAAGATTTTCGGGTGTTTCGGATACACAAGACTGGTTTATATCTTCCCTAGACAGCTTCATATCTTGTGAAATGAAGTGCCCTGTTTTCAGATGCGGTTCTTCTGCAAAAATACCCTAAAAAAAAAAGAGCAAAGTCTTAATTACCTCACGTTATTTGAAGGCTTCATTTGCGAAATTTCCCAACTGATCTTTTACAATATGTTATCGATAAGATTAAGGTCAGGAGACTTCCAAGCCATTCCATTCTTTTAAAGATACTATCTGCTAACACTGCTGAAATATCTTAGCACGGTGACAGGGACGTTATCATCCTGACAAATCCAAAGTTCATCCCCATAACGATCCCTAGATGTTGCGAAATTTCGTTTTTTTTTGTATTTCGATGTAATCCTTAGCTTTCAACACAGTGACATGTGATTCCATACCATGATTTTCGTTGGATGTTTCATGCTAACTTTAAGACATTGAAAGCTAAATTCATCATTAGGCTGTCTTTTTTCGTAGACACTACTTTGATTCCCAATAAGGCAAAACTAAATTTCATTGAAAGAAATTGTGTTTTTCTACTAAAAAAAAATTACCCTTTACAGTGTACGTTATTTTTTTTTCATTCTAATCTTTTCCTAAATTGAAAATATTCAGTAAAGATTTTGGACACACTCCTACAGTTCTTGAACGCACATTGATGTCCATTCTTTCAAAAGGTACTGAATTTAGCTTTCTTTTCGAAAGTGTAATCGTATGCAGTACCCTGTCATAACATAAAGTTGTTTTGCTAGCTTGTCAGTTCTTTATAAGTAACCTGAATATCTATCCAATGTTCTCAAAGCAATAGAAAATCACACGACACTTTAGCAGCGATTTGATACAAAGAATAACATTATTCCTTTAAACATATTATTTTAAATATCTGGTTACGAGGTAAAAACGAAGAACTTCCCATAACTCTTCTTCATTAACACTGCATTTAATATTCTTTATTAAAGCTACATACAAAAACCCCACTTCTGCCGATTCAGTTTGAAAGTACATTGAAACATGTACCAAAGATAAAAATTCCAGTTTTATGGTTACTCATTTGTGAGTAACCAAAGGTATAATGAAGCACTTGGCTAGTTGAAACGAGATCCTGTTCCATCTTAGTATCACCGTGTGTTTGTAGCTGTATGAAATTTCATACTAAATGTAGATCTATTTGAAATACACAAATGCCTCGATTTACACAGTAGATAGGTTCCGGGAAATCACCCTGCAAATCCGAATCTGCAAATCAAAACCAATAACTTATGGGAAAAAAGGAGATAGGTTCCGAAAAAATTCTTGTTATGAATAGAACTTACATTGAAAGTTTTATTTGCACATATTTAACTAAAATTTCGGTTCAGCAGTAATAATAAGCATTAATGTAACAGCATTTTGTACTATATTTGCACGAATTCAGATACATTTAAATTAATTGCTCATACACTTCTTTTTTTACTTTTTTTTTTGGTCAGGAAAAATTGTTAATGTAGTCGTACGTTATCGAATTTGAAGACGGAATTTGAAAGAAGGATATTTCTGAACTGGATATAAATTACATATTAAGCATTTGTACCAACACTTAAAAATGCTAATTGTACAAACTAAAGCACTATGATAGTTTATGAAGCAGTGTATTAGTGTATTTAGCATATACATATTAGTCGACAAATGTAAGCTTGTTTCTGAAAATGCGATAAAACACGGTTTTTACTGGTCTGAAAAATTCCGTCTAGGAACGTCAGATCTCGCTGCCGATTCAAAACAAACTTCATTTCATTAAGATGTCGAGTTGGGTTGGGTTGTTTTACCTCTGAGCGGCACTTTTTTGCACACCATGGGCTAAATGGCCAGGTCACATGGACCCCGAAGGCTCAGAGAAAGTTGGGAGAGGGGAACCACTGAAACAGCTGTTGGGAGACAGATGGTAGCCTCCCGTCAAGTCATGCAGCGTGTTCATAAAAGTGCACAGAGTATGGCTCTCCCAGACACGGAGCCACGGCTTAACGTCCCATCCGACGGACGGCGGCCTTTCCAAGTCCATCGGTGTTCCCCTACTGACCGTGGGCAGGGCGGGGAGTTTTGCGGAGATATATCTCAACGTTCCAGCTGGGACTCGAACCTGGGAACTACAGATTACGAGCCTGACGCGCTACCGACTGAGCCATTCCCGCCCCTTAAGATGTCGAGAGGCAGATTGCATTACAATGGCAAGAATATAATTTTAATAAAAGAATATAAACATAATGTATTACAGATAATGATTTTATTAATATAGGAATTTACTATTTTATATTTATTTTTGAAACTGTCAATTAAAATCATTTAGGTAATTTTTACTTTGGGATAGCAGTCTAATAATCTCTCTTGACACTATACCACTGCTACTTCATAATATGTCCCAGCTGGGTCAGCGTTGAGATTTACCTCCGCAAAATTTCCCGCCCTGCCCACGGTCAGTAGGGGACACCGATAGGCTTGTAAATGCAGCCGTCCGTCAGATGGGACGTTAAGCCGTGGTTCTGTGTGCTGGAGAACCATACCATGTGCACTTTAAAGAGCACGCTCGATGGCCTTGACGGAAGGTTACCATCTGTCTCCCAACAACTCTTCCATTGGGTCCCCTCCCCCAACCTTCTCTGAGCCTTCGGGGTCCATGTGACCTGGCTATTTAGCCCATTATGTGCAAAAAAGTGCCGCTCAGAGGTAAAACAACAAAACCCAACTTCATAATATGTATTATATCTACTTACATGAAAAAAACTCAATCCGTGCCGTGTAAAACTGAATCTATAATCGTGTAAAACGAAACTGTTTGCATTTTCTTGAACGTGTTGATCTGAGTCTGTCACCGTGTAAATCGTCACTGGTTTTATCTTTTTAAATGTAAATCGAAACTGGTTGTATGTTTTTGACCGTGTAAACTGAATAGTGTGTAAAACGAGGGATATATGTATCTGAAAGCAAAAAAAGATTGAAAAGAGTACACAGATAACTCAAAATAATAATAAAAATTAATAAGATTGATAATAAATTAAATTAACTGAAACGCACATAAAAAAGATGCAAAAACGCAGTTGTGTTTCAGAATCTTGCCACAACTTGAACTCTTTATAAACTTCCTTCTGTGTGGAAGAATACTAGATTTTGTTGAGATGTGTATTGCATCACCGATATCGCACCCTATTCAGCATCTACAGATTGTATTTCTCTTAACTGTCATGACTCTTATTTTCATTTCGTCTAATAAAGTAGTTACAAATGTTTTAAGTTGTACAGCTCCCTGTAATAGTGCAAAAATACACCTAAAAGCTAGAGCGTTATAATTATTTTATTATTATGATTATTATAAAGGAATTAGTATAAAGGTTTAATTAAAGTAGGTAGAAAAAGGTTAAATAACCCAGCTAAATGATTTATTGGCACAATTTTAATTACTATTATTATTATATTGAAAAAAGGTCAAAAACAACAAGAAATAATTACTTTTATTAAAGATAAAAGAATAATTTTGCTCCATAGGATAATTTGAAATTATTCTATGTTTTCTGAAGATTTGTAGTTTTTAATGCAGTTTATTTTGCTTACTGATTATCAGAAACTAATTAACGATTAGTAAATGTAACTCTACCTATCTCATAAAGAATAAGTAGTAATACTGTAAACTAGGTTTGTTTTAATCATCAGGTCTTAGTATTATTGCATGTGGAAAGAAAAAGTATTCAACACATTTCGCAGAAAATTTGCATTTATGATTAGGCAACACTTTAATACGCATTACACTCAAAGATTCAAAAATTTTCAGCTTGTTTAACGTTATTCTGAAAAAAGATAATCTTTTAGAGTATTTTTAAAGAAAGGAAGAGAAAAAAAATGCATGCTCATCAAATCGATAACTACTAAAAGACGCCTTTTTAATGTTTATTTTTCTATATTTTAATCTTAAAACGGAAGCCTCTACTGCTTTCTCTGCGTTTTTCTGCACAGAAAGAAGATTAAATGTTCTCAAAGAAATCGTTGGAACGACAAATTCCTGAAGTAATCTTCAGGATTTACTAAAAATAACTTCAATTTGGCTAAAAGTTGTCTTTGATGAACTTTTGAATTCATATGACTTCATGCAATGTTATCATTAATTCATGGTTATTTCGATTCTTCTATGTTTAAGAAAGTCAATTATGTTTCGTTGACCCTTCGTCATTTTAATAATGATTAAAATTGTACCGTAATTGTGCAGTAAATGATTTAGATGATTTATTTAATTAAATTATTGTACCAAATTATTGTTATCATTTTTGATTAGACTCGCAATCTTAACTATAATGGCGGACGATAGGCGCAGTTATACTATGCTTGGCAGTAATCACAAAGAAGTAAACATCCCTTATATAATAAGTAGCCGTCCCATGGCTGAGTGGTCAGCGCGCTTGGTTACTAATCTAAGGGACCTGTGTTAAAGGCATGGATGTTCGTTTTGTATTTCTGCTGAGGTCATGCCATCGTCACAAAACTTCTGCTATGACATATAAACTGACAGGCTCCTGTCAGACCTCTGTGGCAAGCACCTGCTTGAGAGGGTATTTAATTATTTTTAATATAATAACTGGACCCTTAAATTTCGCACAAATTGTATAAGTCGCCAAATATGAGAGTCATTATGCAGCTTGCGCAGTTTGTTTTACTAGACTGCCAAAAAAGTTTAGTTAACTTTAAATTTTGAGACATAGTTTTTTTATTTACCGAAAACTTTCTTTCGATATTTTGAAACAAATATATTTCTAGTCCATTAATTCTGATATAAATTTTAACCGCATATAAAACTATAAAAAACACTGTATTCGCTCTAATACACATTAATAGGATGCATCCTGTCATGTTTTCAAATTGCAGATGGAGAATAAATTGGTAAACATTACTCCTTTCCTTTGGCATACGGTGACTTCGTAAAGTAGGCACGCTCTTCAAGCGCCGGATTTAGTGGAAGGTAAGAAGTTTCGAATCTAATGGAGAACAAAGAGCCATGGCCTCCCCGCTCCCAAAATGCTAGTAATGGTAATAGAGGCTGAAAATTATTAAACTTATTTATATTTCAGGAATTTTTCAAGAATATTTTTGAAGACCTGAAAACTAAGGGAGGAAGTTATATTGCATTGAAATTCCAGTCTCTTCACATGTGACAATTCCCCCCCCCCCCCCAAACTTACATTTTTTTCGTCTCGGTTGTGTTTCTTGTCTTGTCCACCTCCTCTATGTGTTTTTTTTTTTCATGATCCTGACGTGGAAGAACGTTGGGTTGTTTTATCTCTGAGAAGCACCTTTATGTACAAATTGAGGTTTTTTGGAAATAAACAGATATTTATTAAGTGTGTACAATGCACAGAAATAAATAACTTCTAATCCACAAGAGTTCCCACTCGCATGAGGGTTCAATTTCGCATTGATTAATATAATATATCATATATTGATATATTGATATAATATAATATGTTATATATTGATATAGTACAATCAAACCTGTATTTCCAATAACCATACAACTAGATTATTGTGCAAGAATCTACATGATAAAACAAAATTACATTTATTAAACAAAATTTTACAATTATTGTTTAAAAAGCAAATTTTAAATTTTTTTAATGAACTGCTGATCTCAAAACTTTAGGAACAGATTCCTTAAAATAGCATTAAAATATCTAATGACTAAATAAATATAATGCATTTCTTCTCTTGTTTTTAAATAGCACAATATTTTGTAACAATAACTGATTTAATAATCTGTGTTAAGATTTTCCAATTTATTGTAATACGCAAATTTCTTTATGTTTGACCCTTAGAATATATATAAATTAAGCACAATATGAATTTGCAAATTTTTATAAATTCCATCAACGTGACCAAATTTTGTCAAATTTATCATTGACCTAATTAAATAATTTTGCGCATATTGTAATGGCTTAATGTAGGACATACAAGCACCACCTAATGATAAGAGACCATATAATAAGTAAGTTACATACATACATACATACATACATACATACATACATACATAATCCTCAAACAGCCATGGGCTACGGAGGTCCAACCAGACTGTATAATTTTCCTCTCCAGACGTGTCTCTTTTGAGCTACTTGCTGTTGCATTTGAGCTATTTGCTGCTGCATTTGGCCTACTTGCTGCTACATTTGCCACAATGTCAAACAGGACCTTGCTGCACAAGGTCCTGTTTGACATTGTCAACCCATCGCTTCCTAGGTCTGCCCTTTTTTTGAAACCCTTAGGCACACTATTCATAATCTTGTTGCTAATCTGAAGCTATGCATGCAGGGAACATGGCCAAACAACGCAGTCTCTCTCTACACAATATGCTGCTCAAAGAAGGTCGATGATTCCTTCTTCTAATCTCATCATTGCTTACAAAGTCAAACCACTTAATGCCCAAGATACTGCGTAAGCATCTATAATCAATAATCTATAATCTCTAAATAACATTAAAAACAATCAAATATTTTACCTCTTATTCCAACGTTTGAGTTCCAACGTTTCAAACCAGACTGCATCTAGAACAGAGTCAAAAGTTTTTTTAGCATCTACAAAGAGAACAAAAGCGTTTAATTTATTATTGAAATATCAATGATTCATTGTAGTTAAATTCAAAATAGGATGTAAGAAGACTCCATGGACTCAGAGAATGGGAGGAAGGGGAACACTGGACAGCTTTTAGGAGACAGATGGTAGCTTCCGTCAAGGCCATCCAGCGTGTTTCTTATGTGCACAAGGTGTGGCTCTCCTGTACATGGGACAAAGGATTAATGTCTCATCCAATGGACGGAGGTCTTTCCAAGCCCAGAGGTGTACTTCGAATTCTGGCTCTAGTAGGATTCAACCCTGGGAAATGCAGATTACGAGCTGGGCGCTATCGACTAAGCCACCCCCGCCCCAGTAGGTGAAGTAAAATGTTTCTTTCAAGGTGAGAAGTGGCGAAGTTGCAACAATATATTTAGCAGAAGAGAAGCATCTTCAAATTGCGAAGAGAAAATTGCATATTTTCTTCAACACTAACATTGATTTTATCTTTGGTACTACACGTTATCCTCTTTCTTTATCCATTTTCGTTAAATATATTTTATGCGATTTATTTTTAATATGAAACTACAGGAATGAATAAATATCATGCCAACTGTGACAGCTTTGAATTTATCTCCCTAAATCCTTATTTATCGGGAGGAGGATTTGAGAATTTATCTTCCCAAATCCTTCTCCTCATTATCCCCTGCTCTCGGTGAGAAAGGGGACACCGATGGGCTTGGAAAGACCGCGGCTTGACGCGAGACATCCATTAGTTTCCTAACAACTGTCTAGTGAATCCCCTTTCCTCGACCTTCTCAGAATCTTTGGGGGTATTCTGACCTGGCCATTTAACGATATGCGTGCACAAAAGTGACACTATGAGTTGAAACAATCCAACTCAAGCGACTACAAAAATAAACAATATTTATCCTTATATCATGCCAACTGTTCCAGCATTGAGATTTATCTCCTGAAAGCGTACCCTGTCCTCGGGGAGAAAGAGGACCCAAATGGGTTTGGAAAGGTCGCCGTCTGTAGGGTGTGATGCAATGCTGTCCCATTTTGCAGGACAGCCATACTTTGGGTACATTAAGGGACACGTTGGATGGACTCAACCTTCGCTGAACCTTTGGGGTCCTTGTGACCTGATCATTTAGCCTATCGCTTGCAAAAAACTGCCACTGAGAGGTAAAACAATGACTCATATATCACGTTAAGAAAAGTCACGTTTCCTCTCTATAGTAAGCTAATATTCATTTCCTGAAAAGTTCATTAGAAGCGAAATTCTTCTTCGTCGTTCCCAAGTTTACACTTTCGTTTCTTTCTCGAGGAAAAGAGGAAAAGGGCTAAAAATATTCGAAACCTTTGGAGTTGGAGGAAATCACCGAAAACACCGCAAAAGTTTTCACGAGATGAAAAGAAAGCGTACCTCTTCTTCAGAGAACGCGGCCAGCCTGATGCGTCGTGATTGTTTGATAATAGGCGTCTCGCTCGCGACGGTTACCAAACAAAGAACAAACGGTTGATGCCAGAGATCGTTTATCAACCTGTCGCCACAGGAAACATGGCGTAGAGCAAATGCCGAGTTGGACGCATTTTCTTTCTTTTTTCGTTTACTACGCAACTGAGACAGGAGTCGAACTGTTATTGTTCCTTTCGGAATAAAGCCCTTTTCAGCATGTTCGTCTAATCCAACGAGGCGCCGGCCAGCTTAGTTGTTAGCATTATTCATTTAACCAGAGAAACGATATTTTATTTATATTAAACAATGCGCTTTTCTTTTGTGGTAACATTTTCCTCAGATGTTTAATAAAGCCGGATTAGTGTAAATCATCACAGATAAAAACTCTATAAATAACTAAAGCTCAAGATCAGACAAACATTACTGTTTAATTAATCTTGAAGCATAAACTTACGTTTCGGTTTTATGTTAGCAAGAACAGTTGGGTTGGGTTGTTTTACCTCTGAGCGGCACTTTTTTGCACACCATGGGCTAAATGGCCAGGTCACATGGACCCCGAAGGCTCAGAGAAGATTGGGGGAGGGGACCCACTGGAACAGCTGTTGGGAGACAGATGGTAGCCTCCCGTCAAGGCCATCCAGCGTGTTCTTTAACGTGCACAGGGTATGGCTCTCCCACACACGGGGCCACGGCTTAACGTTCCATCCGAAGGACGGCGGCCTTTCCAAGCCCATCGATGTCCCCTACTGACCGTGGGCAGAGCGGAGAATTTTGCGGAGATAAATCTCAACGCTGACTCAGCTGGGACTTGAACCTGGGAACTACAGATTACGAGCCTAGCGCGCTACCGACTGAGTCACCCCGCCCCAGCAAGATCAGTGCAGAGTGGCTACTTGAAAGGAAATTTTACAGTTATTTGAGCTTGTTTCGTAAAAACAAGAGATTACATTTCATTCGAACGCTTCAGTTCCACACAAAAATATGGCTCAGTCGGTAGCGCGCCAGGCTCGTAATCTGTAGTTCCCAGGTTCGAGTCCCAGCTGGGTCAGCGTTGAGATTTATCTCCGCAAAATATCCCCCACGGTCAGTAGGGGACACCGGTGGCCTTGGTAAGGCCGCCGTCCGTCGGATGAGACGTTAAGCTGTGACCCTGTATGCGGAAGAGCCATACCCTGTGTACGTTAAAGAACATACCGGATGGCATAGACGGGAGGTTACCATCTGTCTCCCAACAGCTGTTTGAGTGGCTCCCCTCTTCCAACCTGCTCTGAGCCTTCGGGGCCCATGTGACCTGGCCATTTAGCCCATGGTGTGCAAAAAAGCGCCGCTCAGAGGTAAAACAACCCAACCCACACAAAAATTGATCTTGTATAGGTGGCCAGATATCCCCGTTATCCAGGACAGTCCCTGGATGGGAAGCTATGCCCCCCGACAAATAAGTGTTATCGGAATTTATTTTTAGATATTGTTATAAATATTAAATTAACTGTACAGCTTGAGTAGATCTTTTAGTAATAGATTAGTATCAGCAACATTTTTTGTAAAAAAGAAATCAGTCGGTAATGTAGGTGACTGAAAAACTGAGGCCAGAATTTAAATTGAAAATCGTTAATTGCGAGCTGCCAAATTATAGTGATTAAACGTCCCCGGAAAATGCTAGCCTTTGGTTATCCTAATTGACAACTGGATTTTCAAACATCCCCCGATCTTCTTCTGTAAATCTAGTCATCCTAATCTCATACAAATTACTTATTCGAAAATATTCATAAAAAAATCTTAACATACTTTGTTATAATAGTTTTGTTTTGTCAGATGTAAAGGAGGTAGGGGAAATGCTCGTAAGCTGATGTTCCCAGTTTCGAGTGTCTTACTGTATGGGTAGAAGTACGGATATTTTATCCTCGTAACCATCTCTACCATCGGTAAGAAAAAGGATTTTGGGTTCGGTTGTTTTACCTCTGAGCGGCACTTTTTTGCTCACCATGGGATAAATGGCCAGGTCACATGGACCACGAAGGCTCAGAGAAGGTTGGGGGATGGGACCCACTGGAACAGCTGTTGGGAGACAGATGGTAGCCTCCCGTCAAGGCCATCCAGCGTGTTCTTTAATGTGCTCGGGGTATTGCTCTCCCGAACACGGGTCACGGCTTAACGTCCCATCCGACGGACGGCGGTCTTTCCAAGCCCATTGATGTTCCCTACTGACCGTGGGCAGGGCGGGGAATTTTGAGGATATTAATCTCAACACTGACCCAGCTGGGACTCGAACCTGGGAATTACAGATTACGAGACTGGCTCGCTACCGACTGAGCCACCCCCACCCCTAAGAAAGAGGAATATCGATGGTTTGAAATGACCAACGTCTGCTTGATAGGATTTTAAGCCTTATCTCTTTGTAAAGTTGGGAGGGGGTTATCTTAATACGTATCGAGCAAGGCTCCTAATCTGCAGTTCCTAGGTTCTACTCCCAACTGTGCTTGCGTTGAGGCTTGAAAAGGCCATCGTCCGTCGGATGGGACGTTAGGGATTTTCTTTGTGTTCACGAGAGCCATACCCTGTGCACATTAAAGAACATACTAAATGGTTTTAATAGGAGACTTTCCTAACAGTTGTCCAGTCGATCTCTTCCTCAATCTTCTCTGAGCTTTCGGAGTCCTGGTGACCTGGCCATTAGGTCATTAAGTGAAAATGCTGATCAGCGGTAAAAAAAAAAACCCTCATTGTTAAGGTGAGCCATTCCCTTCGCAAGTTAAAGAATATGTTGGATTGCTTTGACGGGAAGCTTCTATCTGTTTTCCAATGGATCCCTTTCCCCTATCGCTTTGGGCATTTGAGATCATAATGATCATTTCGTTCATTATACGAACAATGTCGTTCTGAGATTAATAAAAAAAACTCACTAATCTAAGTAGAATAAATTGCGATATTCTCCCGCAGGAAAGGTTTTTCAATCTTTCTCTGAATCGTTAATTTAATAGTAGTATGCTATACTTTCTCATTAGTTATAAAGTTTTAAAAAAGAATGTGAAGCTATTAAGAAAAAGACAGTTGTTGCTCAACAGAAATAATAACTGAAAAGAAAACCTTGCCTCTCAAATATTTTTTTTTATCAAATCATTTCGGAAGAGAATTTAAACAAGTAATACTCTTATGAAGTATTAAAAGCAGTTACGGTGAAAAAAAAAGTTAGATTCGCTTCAGTAAAGGAGTTCATTTGTTCTCGAATGTATACAGAATAACAGAAAAAAAACTTCTTGTAAAAAATGTTGGTAAATTCTTTTAAAAACTTTTAATCCAAAGATTTTTTTTCAAACACATTTGATAATAACTTTTTAAGAAGTGAAATAGTAAAAAAAGAAATTAAAAGTAATTCCTTCAAATAGTAGTTAAGTGGTAAAATCAATTTCGAAAAAGACTCTAACACGTGTGAAATTACGAAATCAATTTTCTCTAACACTGATGAGTAGACGGAATGAAACATGAATGCATTAAAATTTGGTGTCATTTACGAAACGAAGCCTAACAGGTGTTATTTTACCTCTGAGCTGTGCTTTTTTTTTTTAAATAATTGCATTAAATGGTCAAACCATTAGGATCTCAAAAGCTTAGAGAATGTTGAGGAAGGGGAACTAGTGTGAGTCTGTTAAGAGGCAGATGGAAGCCCTCTGTCATGGCAAATATGCACAGAATCACTGGTTTTCTGTGCACGTGATGTGGCATAAAGTCTCATTCGTGTTCCTAGGTTAGATTTCCATGAGTGCTAGCTTTGACGGGCTTTGAAAGACAGCAGACCAGTAGATGAGAGGTAAAGTCGGGATGGTTGAGTGGTTAGCACACTGGGCAAAGAATCCTGGGTTTTGTGAATGATTGTGGGTTTGTAAGATTTTGTGAATCTATGAGAAATAGTGATGGGATAATGGTCGCTTCTTCTCAAATCCGGAAAAAAAATTCCTTGCAAACAGGGATGCGATATGAGGTGATGCAAACAATAAATCGATGACAGAAAAATTTTTGAAATTAAAATATGTAGGAGCTTTATAATTTAAAATTATAAGAGCATTATTTTCAATTCAATTAAGTAGATTTATGCATGTGCTGTTATTTTTATAAGAATGCCAAAATTTGTGATGATCATTAAAGTCGTCCAGAAGCAGAAAGGGATGATTAGTTAGAGAAGTAAGATTCTCATAAATATGAGATTCTATGATAGAATAATGATTGTAGGCATCCCAGTGTGTATGCATGTATATAATCAGTGAGGAGCCAAATAATCAAGATCAGTGTTTTCTAATAGGAATTGAATTCAGTTGGTGAGGAAGATTTTCCATTTTCTAAGTCAATGAAAGGATAAGTGAAAATATCGTATTTTAACGTGTATAAGGAACTCTCGTGTACAAGGACCCCCCCCCCCTGATATTTCATCAAAGATATTTTTCATCAAAGTAATTTGTTAATATCTACATTACTATCCATGTATAAGAACCCCCCCCCCTATTTTTGGGACCCAATTTTGGCAAAAAGGGATTCCTTATATACCTTAAAATACGGTAAGTCGAAAACACTGGATAGGTTCATCAGTAGGAGCATTGAAACAACCGCAACTTCTTCTCGAGGTCTTGGTGTCGGTTATTTAATGATTTTTGAAGGGAAAGGGGTGGGCGTTTTATTTTCCATTTTAGCATTTAAGAGGATATGAATGGAAGTGTTTTCATCTTGGCTACTGTACCATCACTATCTGTCTCATTTTATCTAAACGCGGGAAATTTTAATAGTTTATATTCATACAATCGTTGGCGTATTAACAAAATGTGACTTATAATTCTGGTGCAACTGCGGGGCTCATATTCTTATGATATTTCAAATTCATACAGATAGATTGGAGAGAGAGTTACATATAGTATGCATAGTTCAACATACGTAGAGGTATTAATGATATTTAAAATACGCATAGTTCACATACACTGCATTTCGAAAAGTGTTCTCATACTTTGATGCTATATAAATAGAAATTCACATTCCAAGCTCCTTAAAGTCCAAAAAAAACAACGTTTTACGGGGAAATGCTACTGAGGATAAATAGATGATGATATGATAATGAGATTGGTTTAATATTTAATGTTTTATTGACTATAGAACATTTAACATCATATAATGCTACTAACATTCCTCTAAATATATTAAAAAGAAACATTATGTAAATTTCTAAACTTTATATTCACTTTTGTCAACGATTTGTTATAACATTTATGATTTGTATTTTAACTTTATCGGTAAATAAAGGATTGATAATTGATCAGTTACTCAGCGGTAAAACACAAGACATGTCTTCGGCAGGTCGTGGGATCATATCCCACACAGCTCATGACAGTAGTTCCCCTGAAAGTGATACTTCTGTATAAGAATGATTGGTATGAGTTTATCCCAAATGCTAACCTATGACATTTATCGATGTGAGTGGAAAATAAGGAGAGTAAGAGATTGGCCTGGTGTGAATGGGGAGACTATGAGACTGGCGTAGCTTGAGTGGTAAATGGGGAGACTGGCATAGTGCTGATGGACATTTTCTGCATGATAATGCACCTGTTCACAATGCACGTATCGTCACCAAATGGTTCCAGGAAGATACCGACGAGTCTTCTTTGATCCATTGGTCTGCACAGAGATGATAGTATGAGAGACAAGTGGGAAGACTATTAGACTGGTTTTGCATGAGTGGCAAATTGGGAGCTGTGAGAGTAGCATAAAGTTAGTGGCAAATGGGGAGACTATGAGATCAGTGTAGCATGAATGGCAAATGGGGAGACTATGAGACTGGCGTAGTGTGAGTGCAAATGGAAAGACTATGAGACTGCTCAGTCGACTCTTTGGCAGACATCATAGATCAGTTGCCTATCATTCGCCTATCGATCAACCTATGATTTATGATAGTTGTGTGTTTTGAAAAAGTGTTAATTGCCCAATCTCATAGGAACTGGGTTTAGCTCAGGTCGGTACTCTCCACGTTGCGAGAGTTGAAATTTATCTCTGCTGATCGCCTGTGTCCTCGATGAGTAAGGATATACAAATAGGCTTGGAAAGATCGCCGTCCGTTGGATGGAACGTTAAACAGTGATCCAGAGTTGCAAGAGAGCATATCCTGTGCATATCAAAGAACACGCTGGATGGCCTTGACGGAACTCTTCTGTCTGTCTCCTACTATCTATCCAGTAGATCCTCTTCTCTAGCCTTCTCTGATCCTTGGGGTTCTCATGATCTGGCCATTTAGCCCATTGTGGACACAAAGTGCTGCTGAGAGATAAAACATCTCAGTGGCTCTCGACCACTGAAAACCCCTTCCCTCAAAGTTCTGAGTGTTTGGGGTCCTTGTGGCTTGGCCATTTAGACCACTGCGTACAGAAAGTGCAACTGAGAGGTAAAACAACCCAGCCCACTGGAAACCTTTTCCTTATCCTGTATTTTGAGTGCACCCACTGATAAACACGGATCTTTATATCAACGTCAAAAAATATTGCTCACTATTAGGTTCACTTATCACTTCCCAGAAATATTTTCATTAATAATTATATCGTACAATGAAGAGGAAAAGATAACTTTTTATTCCTGTTATATGTTCCTAGTTATTTTTCTAATAACATTCTACTTCATTTTCTGCATTGCGAAACCGTAGAATCCCTTCATTGGCACCTGCAAAAGAGGGATGGATGAGTCAAGGCAAGTCAATAACGATAAATCAAAAGATGATATCTTCCATGCTAGTTATCTTGTTCTTCGTCATGTTATTGTGATCATCAACTGACAAGACAAACAGAAATCTGTCAACGGGTATCAGATGGCGATCATTCTGTCTGGTGACTGTTATCTCGTCTCACAGAGGTGGGCGTTGCAGACCATCAGATGTCAGTCTCACCAGTGTAGAGCGAAGCCAAGTGGTGATTGCTTGTTTGAGGGGCGGGGTGATCTGGGGAATAGGAGTGTCGAGTGCACTATGCGTCACTTAATATCTGTCAGTCGCAGATAAAATTCATTGTGGTAGGCCATTTGCTCAAGTGTACATTCCCAAAGAAAGGGTTTGTTTTTTCTATGTGTCATTTCTCTCAGATTTTATATCAACGGGGTTAACTCTAGAGATTCACAAGTTAATGTAAAACAATTCATTAATGTGTAAATTCTAAATTTAAGTCTTACACATTTTTATGTCTTTTGAGAGATTTTCTATTTCGTATGCTCTGTAAGAAATTCCGGAAACTAAAGAACCAAACTCAGGTAGCCGAGTGATTAGCGCTCTTGACCAAAGGGACCTCAGCTCCAGTTTCTATCCACTGAGGCCTCCTTCACAGATGTTCCCGGGGCGGGGGTGGCTCAGTCGGTAGCGCGCCAGGCTCGCAATCTGTAGTTTCCAGATTCGAGTCCCAGTTGGGTCAGCATTGAGATTTATCTCCGCAAAAATTCCCCGCCCTGCCCACGGTCAATAGGGGACACCGATGGGCTTGGAAAGGCCGCCGTCCGTCGGATGGGACGTTAAGCCGTGGCCCCGTGTGCTGGAGAGCCATACCCTGTGCACGTTAAAGAACACGCTGGATGGCCTTGACGGGAGGCTACCATCTGTCTCCCAACAGCTGTTCCAGTGGGTCCCCTCCCCCAACCTTCTCTGAGCCTTCGGGGTCCATGTGACCTGGCCATTTAGCCCATGGTGTGCAAAAAAGTGCCGCTCAGAGGTAAAACAACCCAACAACATCCCAACCCACAGATGTTCTCTATGGCAACTGACAGCATCTTATCAGACCTCTGTATTAAGCTGAGGGGTAATAAATCTACCATTACCTATAATTAAGTTTTTTATTTGCTACATGTTGCATAGAGAAGAACCTAAAATCTACTTCTAGTTTATACAGGCCTTCTCGTATAAAGACGTGTCTTACTGAGACTGAAGTACTGCAGACAATTTGTTTGCTATTCAACACACAAAGTTTGTATGCTGGAAAAGTAGCTAGATCCCTAACATCTATTCCTGTTAATGCTCTCTAACCACTATATCTGGGTTCGAGTGCAGAATTACACATGGATGTTTATTTTCTATGCTTTTTCTGGGTTACGGCATCGCTTTCCTGCAGATCTTGAATTGCTTAATCTTGCTTTGTTTTCAGAAATTTAATGGAAGCGTCTGCTTCATTGAATAATATAGGATTCCTCGATTTTTTTTAAATTGTAGCATATATATTTCAATACATGACAGGGCTGAATATATAAAAAAGTGTGTGTGTCGGGGGGGGGGGGGGCGTAAGCGATACAATCGTGATGGAAAAACTAATGGAGGGGGTGAAGGGACTGGATTTACATTTACAGTGTAGTAATTTCCCCTTGGTATAAGAGGTTTTAAAAAATTATGAAAAATGCACAGTTTTAAATTTGGGCTCCATTACCCTTACTAACATTCTGAGGAGCAACTAACCTTGACAACCTCTATATCCGCCCCCTGTCTGAATATAACGATTCGCGAACGTGATTACTAAAGAAGTGGATGTGTCCTTTCCCCACTACTGAAGTAAAGAAAATATTTTATTCTGACTACTACTACTACCAAGACTAATACTTAATACTAAGACAGTGGGCATATTCTTACCAACTACTAAAGCAGTGAACGTGTGCTTACCTGACTATTAAGAGAGTCGATTTGCCTTTTTTTGATTATTAAGACAGTAGGTACGCCCTTTTTTGATGATTAAGGCAGTGGGTGTGCCCATTCCTGATTATTAAAGCAGCGGATGATCCTTATATGACTACCAAAGCCATAGGCATCAACTGTCGAGGTTGCATTGATTTAAATCAATTGGACTACTTTTTCATGAGCTTAAGAACTTTTTTGTTTGCATTAGCTATGCAACAGACAGTCGGTTATTATTTTTTTCGTTTAGCTAAAATATCTGTTTAAATATTTTTAACATGCAAAATAAAACTCTTTAACTCACGGGATAATGAAATCCCTCATTAAATATGAAAATTAATTTAAATTAATAAAATTAAATAAGTGAATTTAAAAAAATCCTTTTTAATGCAGTGAAACTAGTTTTACACTGAAACGTAAACAATATATAATCTTCTCTGATAAGTGTCATAATTGCCTGATATGAGATGGTGAGCAATACCATAAATGTAAATTTCTCTCTTATTAGTATCATTTGTACGTCTACCTTCCAAAGAGAGAAGGTTGGTTGGTTATTTTACCTCTGAGCGGCACTTTTTTGCACACCATGGGCTAAATGGCAAGGTCAAAGGACCCCGAAGCCTCAGAGAAGGTTGCGGGAGGGGACCCACTGGAACAGGTGTTTGGAGACAAATGATAGCCTCCTGTCAAGACCATCCAGTTTGTTCTTTAACGTGCGCAGGATGTGGCTCTCCCGCACACGGAGCAAAGGCTTAAAGTCCCATCCGACGGACGGCGGCCTTTCCAAGCCCATCGGTGTCCCCTACTGACTGTGGGAACAGCGGGGAGTTTTTTGCGGAGATAAATCTCAACGCTGACCCAGTTGGGACTCGAACCTGGGAACTGCAGATTACGAGCCTGGAGTGCAACCGACTGAGCCACCCCCGCCCCAAGAGAGAAGATAACTTGGAAATTAAAATTGAATTATTTGAATTGCGCATGCATCATTTTATTTCAGACTTTTTTCTGAGTTTCAGAGAAATTGCAGGTAAAGAAAGTATATCTTAATTAGCGTTTTAATTTGTTGAAACATGTCATCTACGCATGTGGGGGAAACAACATTTATGAAATATGATTCCCTAAATATCAAAATATTGGAATGAATCTTCCAACCACTCACAATAATTAAAACTTGTTTTGAGACGTTCGTGTGTCGTAGGAACAGCACCCAGTTCTAAAATTGCAGTACACACGAAATGAATCATATGGAAATCTGTGTCCTTAATTGAAGGACTTGGATTACATGCTTGGCAACAACTGAATTATTTTCATTAAAAATTGATGTCCGTGCATTCGGTAACGCAATTACGAATTTGAACTCTGTCGAGAGACATAATTATGCTGCTATCATGATTATGCGTATTGAATTAGCTATCAAGAGAACTCTCTTCTCCTTACGAGAAAAAAATAGTGCGTAAGGAAAATTATTATTTGTAAGTTTCTCAAGTACCAGTGTATTATTTCGGAAATGCAACTGATGTATTTCTGCAACCTTCCCCCCCCCCCCCAACAATCGATAATCAACTTCCAGATATATTATTCATACTACATCACACAAAATAATTCATTAACTCAACACGTAAGTTTAACGTAATATATGACATCAATGGCCAATTAGAAAGCTCTGGATTCAGAGGTCTGTCAATATGTATCATAGGTGATGTAGGATGGAGCTCAGATTCCCAAGATTACAGTTAGAATGCGAAAATCACAAGAGCCCTGCAGCTACGTTGTGCTCATCTCTATCTTGTTTGTTGTAGAGGATAAAATTGGCAATAACGAGGTCGCTAGGTTCTAGAACCTCTGATAGGTGTAGTGACGTCCAGTGCTAAGCTATTAGAAATGCCCCCATTTAAAGTTCATTGGAAGAGATTCCACCCCAAAATATAAAATATATTCTTGTGATGTTGTGGTTGGGCTCTTGCGTAGGTTTCTCAATTTAATTATCACGGAAGTGCTATTGCAGATATTTGTAATGTACAGCATGAGATTACTAAGAGAATAGGCATTGCTTCTGGAAAATTCAAGGATCTGTGGGTTAAGTATTTAGTTCTCAAATTGTCCCTTTTAAAAATTCTAGTAAAGGTAATGTAGGCAAAATATTATTAAACTGGTGCATATTTCAAGTATATTTCAAGATCTTTTAAAGACTTCTAAAACGAAGGGGGTAATGTTATACTTGCATTAGAAATTCAGTCTCTCCTCCCCTATGTAATTTCTCCGGATCGATTGAGTCACATACCATTCTATCCTCCTTTTATTATTTTTCTAGATGCAGGCTTTTTCACAAGGAATGGAAAACAATTGAATATATTGTTTTTTGAAAACGATCGTTCCCCATTCACAAGAGGGATATACTTTCAGTTAGAGGTCGGTTAGGGTCACGTATGGGCTCAGTCATAAGAAAGTGGGGTGGTGTTGGCTCAGTAATAAAAAAGTTGAGAGGAGTTGGTTCAGTCGTAAAAAAGGTGGGAGGGGTTGACTTAGTCGATAGAGCCCAGACTCGTAATCTGCAGTTACAAAGTTGGGGTCTCAACCTAGCCAGTGATGAATTTTATCTACCGTAATACCCACACTACCTTCAGAGAGAAAGGGAACACCGATGGGCTTGAGAAGACCGTCGGATGGGACTTTAGATTGGATTGGATTGTTTTACCTCTGAGCGGCACTTTTTTGCACACCATGGGCTAAATGGCCAGGTCACATGAACCCCGAAGGCTCAGAGAAGGTTGGGGGAAGGGACCCACTGGACCAGCTGTTGGGAGACAGGTGGTAGCCTCCCGTCAAGGCCATCCAGCGTGTTCTTTAACGTGCACAGGGTATGGCTCTCCCGCACACGGGGCCACGGCTTAACGTCCCATCCAACGGACGGCGGCCTTTTCAAGCCCATCGGTGTCCCCTACTGACCGTGGGCAGGGCGGGGAATTTTGCGGAGATAAATGTCAACGCTGTCCCAGCTGGGACTCGAACCTGGGAAATACAGATTACGAGCCTGTCGTGCTACCGACTGAGCCACCCCCCATGGGACTTTAGAACATGGCCTCTTGTGCAAGAGAGCCACCCTCTGTTAACGTTGAAGAACACGCTGGATAACCTTGACAAGAGGCTTCCATCTATCTACTAACAGCAATCCAGTAGGCAGTATCTATTAATAGCAATCTTTCCCCTAACTCTGAGCCCTTGGGTTACTTGTGACCTGGCCATTTAGCCCGTTGTATGCACATAAGTGCAACACAGAGGGAAGACAGCTAAACCCATAAAAAACAGAAATAAGCATAGACAGTTTCGGGAAAGCTAAGGATACAATTTAAGTTTCCAATTTTGCCTCTAAATTTGGAGAAAAAAAAGTAAAATGAAAAAAATATATATATATTTCGTTTACGATTTCAATATTTTAATCAGCGTTTAGTGATTAAAATGAAAATAAAAGCATTATTCATCTGTTGATTATCTTTTTTTAGGGATTTTTTGTGCCTTATTAACGAACCGCTTTAATATTTATGCTAATCACAGTCATGGAATTCCAGTTTATACGAATTATATCTACTCTTTTTATTTCCAAATAATACAGTGAATTTCATTTTGTCATCAAAAAGTATATTTAACTCAAAGATCTGTAATTGCCTATAATCCGAAGAATTAAATGAAAACATGGGTTTACGGAGGCGTTCTAAAAAGTTCTTGACACGTGTCTGTAGATTTGTACTCGTTCCTCCGAAGTTAATGAGCTACTTCTTGTTTGAAAGCTTGTCCAAAATTTTTTTTTACGTGTTAAGAAACAAGGCCGTATTCATCATTTCTCTCTTCGCTCGCTCTGGGTAAAGTTCGGTCTGCGAAATCTATGCATTGCTGCTAAAGTAGCTTGCAAAACACGGGGAAAGATTTTACATTTTTCAAGAATGCAGCATGGGAACGATGAGAAAAAAATGTCATGCCGATTTACCACAAGTATATGGGGATCATGCCTGTTCATATGGCACTGTTACGGAATAGATGCGGAAATTCAGAGAAGGTAGCAGAGCTTTGAAAACCACCAACGTACAGGAAAAGCAAAGGTGGCAGTGAACGAGAGAACCATCGCTGCTGTTCGTGAATTCATTAAGGAAAACCTACACATCACCATTCAGGTAATAAGTTTAGATGTCAGTGTATCTATTGGCAGTGTGGAAATAATTATTCATCAACATTTAAAGTTTCGAAAACTCTGTGCCAAATTGGTACCCCACAAACAAACGGAACAGCAAAAAAAAACAAATAAACTAGAGTCGATTCGTGGAAGGAGATGTTGGAAATATTAGAAACTAGTGGTCCTAGTTGTCTAGTCACTGTCACAGATGACGACACGTGATTTTATTACTATAAAATTTTGAGAAAGTTCGACAACTGTGTTTGGGTTGCATAAGATGAACCGGGTCCCCAAATCCTCCGCCAAGATTTTCGCCCAGGGAAAAGGATGTTCACAATTTTTTTCATAATTTCCAAGGAGTGGTAGCCTTGGACCCCTTACCTGAAAACATGACTGTAAATAGCCAATACCATACCAACATTGTTTTGCCCAAAATGGTTAAGGAAATGAAGGAGCTTCATTCATCAACAAGGCGTGTCAAGGGTTTTCTTCCTTCACGACAATGCCAATGCTCACAAAACCCGTCAAGTTTCGGCCTATCTGAAAAATTAACAACTACCCAATCCTGCATATTCACTCGATTTTGCATCATGCGATTTTTGGTTGTTTCCAATAATTAAAAAAGGAATTTGTTGGAAGCCCTTTTCAAGGGTTCACAACCTTGCAAAATGCCTTCATTTAGAGTTGCGGAATATTCCCCAACAGCAGTACCACCAAGCGTTCCAGAATTGGCGTAGACGTCTGAAACTTTGCGTAGATGCTGGAGGAGAGTACTTTGAAGGACAGTAAAAGTTTTATTGAGGTAAGTACAATGGCCTTTATCTTGCAGATGCATGTCAAGAACGTTTTGAACGTCCCTCAGAACGAAACACATTTCGGTTTATTTTTTACGATTGTGGCAAATATATCAGATTTTTCCCCCCATAACATGAGGGCTCTGTCTCAGTCGTAACTTATCGTGATTATAAAAAAATAAATAAGTAAAATAAATGATTTCCTTTTGTTATGCTCCCATTTTTAAACAGTATTTTTTAATTAAAAAACAACACATTTCAACTTTTAATTACTTTTACACGTATTATCTCTTTGTTATTAATGAATCTTTTTTTAGTTTCTTGTTGTTTTACCTCTGAGCGGACTTCTCTTGCACGCAATGGACCAAATGTCCAGGTCATAAGCAGGATAGGATTTCTCATTAGTCAAATTAGTCATAGCCTAGGGACGCCATCATTTGAATCTTACAATTTCTTAATCTAAGTAACAAAAAATACTGCCTTTTCTAGCTAGTTGAAACCATCTATAGAGAGCGATTTTTTTTTATAAAGTACTATCTCCCTCCTGACAGTCGAAAAGCAACTTTGTGAGCATGTACAGTCGCTCAAAAAAGTATCCGAACACTATGGTTGATTGCAAAATTCAGAAAAAATATCTGGCATTGATTTTTTTTAGAAATTAGTGATCTGGCAACTTTCGTGTCACGTGACACGAAAGTCACGTGACACGAAATTGAACACTATGGCTTCGTGTCACGTGACACGAAGGTTGCCAGATCACTAATTTCTAAAAAAAATCAATGCCAGATATTTTTTCTGAATTTTGCAATCAACCATAGTGTTCGGATACTTTTTTGAGCGACTGTACTCTATATTATTACACATATACTCTATTGTGAGCATATACTCTATATTGCCAAACGAATTGGGATACTTTCGTGTTATGTGAAAGGAAAATCGAATTTAAATCTCTCTGACTTTGGAAATAAACCTTTTTACATTAAAATGTTACATAAATTGCAGATCTCAATCAAATTTTGATTTTTATAACCATCTCTTTAATATCTGAAGAATTATATATGAGGTATTTGACATCAGGTGCTGCTGTTACATTTGTCTTAAACAATGTTTCAAAATTCATGCAAAATGAAAAACATTCCCCAAACCTCTAAACTTTTATTTATTTCAGTAAACGATTTAATATAACTTTGAGGAAATTACTTACGAGTAGCAACACTGATATTAAATGGTTCACTTTCCAGAACTCTTTATATAGTAAACAAATATTGCTTAAAATCTAGGTTTGGGGATTATATTGTTTTTCTTTTTTTAGATTTTTTCTTTTGTAACATTTTAATATAAAACACTTAATTCAAAGTTAGGGGGCTCTAATTACAGTTTTCCATTCGCAAAACATCAAATGTCCCAATGTTTTTGATAATTCAGAAGAAGGTAGATGGTTCTCAATTACACAGAGGACAGAGATAATCTTGAAGTTCATTTGGTCTTGTCCTATTGTGTTGATATATCATGTAACTTCCAGAACTTAAGTCTATAAATATAATATTATCCTGTATTTTCTTTTATTTATATATTTTTTTATTCTATATGATGGCAGTTAATTTGCAAAATGAACCTGATTACAACCGTGATTTCGACAACAGACAGTTTTAAAGAATGGGTTGTCGAATGTACCGACTGTTTTAAGGAAACATTTTATTTAATTCACATAAATTTAAGATCACTGAGAAAAAACTGGGATTCACTTATGGCACATATTGACGATATATTGTAGAAACTTTACATAATTATTAAAACAGAGAGTAATATAAGGTCCATGAAAACGATTTATACACAATTAATGGCTTAAGCAATTTAAATTCAAATATTTTTGATCAAACAGGCAGGGGGATAATTATTTATTATCGAAATAATTTAAGTTATCAACGAATAATTAAGTATCAACGAATCTATTGCCCCAGCTGAAACTTTACAAATCTCTATAAAGAAATTCAATGTTAAACTTCGTATTATTGCAATATATATTTCCCCTAGCTCTAATTGAATTTTTTTTTTTCAAAATTCAAAAATTTGGTTTAAGAAAATTAGATTTTGAATGAAATACTTTTAATTGGGGATTTTAATATTGATGTTAAAAAACCGCATAAATCTGGCTATGATCAAGTGATAAACAATTATGTAAGAGTGGAAATCAGAAACGATCAGTTGACCCGCACATGTGTCGATCATGTAGTTGTAAAAATAATTTACCTTTATTCACAGCAGTATGTACGCAGAAAATAACAGATCACTATTTCAAAATGGCAATGTGTGGTTCCAACGATTCACATTCTAATGAATCAACCACTATTGAGCTGTGCAACAAAATAAGTGAACCTGCTTACGAGTGTGATGAGAAAATCATTATGAAAAGATTACTGGATATAAATTGGGATTATTTAGCAAAATCAACAAATAATCTTGAAGTGTTACACAAGAAAATTTATGACGCGTTCCATAATATTTATAATGAAGCGAAATATGCGTGCACAGAAAAGAGGAAAAAGAAAATAAGACCAGACAAAATGTGGATCAATAATTCAATCAAAAATAAAATGACAATTAAGGATAAATTGTGGAAACGATACCATAATAGCAAAGATAAGAAGACTTGCAAAGATGACTATACGTCAGCTAGAAACAAGGTCAAAAATTTGATTAAGAATGCAAAAAGAGAATATCATTTTCAGCTTTTTGAAAATGCTGCTGATAATACGAAAAAAATGGAATTACAATCGTCAAAAGAAATACCGATGATGTAATCTTAAAGAGTATGTCAAAAGATTTGACAATTAGTCAAATCGTAGAGACTTTTAGTAACTATTTCATTATATCTATGTCTGATCTAAAGGGGAAAAAATCCCATCCAATGTGACTTTTCAGATATGATTACATCCAGTACACAAAACTCGATGTATTTTCAAGATATCGACAAAACTGATGTGTTCAAAATAATCAAAGAAATCAGCTGGTATTGATGACATACATATAAAACTTATACAAATATGTAATGAACGAATTTCAAATACTATAGCTAAATTAATAAATCTAATACTTTATCAAGCTAATATCCCAACCATGCTTAAAACGTCTATAATAAAACCAATTTAAAAGTCTGAAAAAATGATATATTAAAACTTACAGGCCTAATGCTATATTTCCAACAATTGAGAAATTTATGGAGAGATACGCAGCTGATAAAATCTACAGTAATCTTTACAAATTTAATTACACTCAGCTCAATATGGTTTCCAAAAAAAATAAGAGCAGCAGTAGCTTACTTTCAGGAAATTTTATTGATACGTCAATAAAATTGTTGATTTGATACGTCAATAAAATAATAATTGTCAATGACAATTTAAATACAGGTAAATTCGTATGCTGTATCTTTTTAGAATTAAGTAAAGACTTCGATATCTTGGATTCTGATATTTTGCTCAGGAAGTTGGAAAGAATTAGCATTAGAGGCAAACTTCTCAGGTCTTTCAAAGCTTATTTTAATGATCGATGCATTACCACCAAAATAAAAGACTACAAAAGCTCTCCCCCTGTCTTAACAGTATGGTGTACCTCAGGGGTCAATTTTAGTTCCATTACTGTTCTTAATATATATAAACGACTTTTTAGATATTAAATTTACTGGCTCTACCTTTCTATACGCCAATGATATTCTATTGATCAATTATGTTTATAATTTGGAAACAATTATTTGCAATTCCCAACTTGATATTAACAAAACAACAAAATGGTTAAATAAGAATCACATTTATTTGAACAGTAATAAGATCAAAGTTATGCATTATCCACTCACCTGGTATAAAAATTACAACGGTAGAATCTGTCAAAGCTCACTCCAATAGATGTATAAGCGAAACTCATTTACAGTTGATGAAAAGCGATGCCTGTGTCTGTCCAGATTTAGAACAGGTAACATCTTTTAATTATTTAGGTTTAATTATTGATAAGCATTTCAGATGGATGACCCATATTAATAATCTATATGATAGGCTTGGAAGATGTGCTTATGAAATATATAAATTGCAGAGTGTAGTAATATAAAATATATAAATTACACAGTGTAGACTAACGTACGTGTCTTAATATACAAGTCTTTATGTGAATCTAATATTCAATATAGCCTATCAGACTATGTTTCAACTTACTCCTCTCACATTGACCGCATTTCTAGAATACAAAGCAGTATTTTAAAAATAATATTGATTTATCACCCAATTAGAAACTCCAGCCTCAAGAAGGAGATGTTTTTTAAATTAGCCATCCTACCAGTTGACGATTTATACAAGTATATCATAATTCTAAAATATTACTTTAGTAAAGACTTCAAAACTGAAAAAAGCTCTTTGCATCCAGCAACAAGGTTGAGCACTAGGGGATATTACTTATTGCCTAAAATCATTAAAAACTATGGTAAAAATATCCGAGCGTAACAAGTAACATTCATATTTAATTCAATGCCACGATATCTATTACAGCCTAAAAGATATACCACTATCAAAAATAAACAAAAAATTGGTTATTTGAAAACATGTTAAATTAATATTTCGTTTTTTATATTTTACAAATGAAATGTTTGTTTTCATATTTCTCTATATATTTTATTTGATAATCATCTACATTCTGTGAAAAAACGTACTTATTTGTGATTTAAATTATTTCATTATATGCAATAAAACTGATCCTGATAATGTAAAATTCCCTGCAGGTAAACCCCTGGCTTTGTAGGATCTTAATCATTATGTATTAAATATGATGTTCAAAAAATATTATTATCATCATACAACAACAGAGGGACATGCCCGCTAGTGTAGAAGTTAAGTATCCTAACCACTAGACCAGGTATGGACCCTTTCTCAGCGAAGAAAGGGCGTGGTTAAGCGAAGAAAATTCTCAGCATTGATATAGTTGTGACTCGAACCAGAGAACTGCCGATTACGTGCCTAGCGTGCTGCCGACTGAGCCAAACCTCTGCTAGAATCTCTCTTAACATTTATAATATATGTACTCAAGAAATTTCAATTTCTAATAATTATTTCTAGTGCTTTTCGTTTCAAATATTATTAATTTGGTCATCAAAATTATATATTTTTAAAGTTTTCTGTACGTACGTTTTGCGATGTGTCAGAGAAATTATTTTCATGTACCTGAGCTCGGGTTGGTTCTGCGGCGGTAATTATCGAAGTGGCAGCTCTGCAATTTGTGCCTTAACTCATTTCTACTGTATATACATTGCGTTTCTAAATTATAGGAATACCAGCCTAATGCCTCAGGGTGGGATGTCTCAGTCGCTAGCGCTTTAAGCTCGTAATCTGAAGTTTCCACTTTCTAGTCCCAGCTGTGCCAGCGTTCAGATTTATCTCCGCAAATCTCTGGAGCTTTACGGCTTTTCTAGCACTGCGTCCCTCGGTCAGTAGGTGATATCAATGGGCTTGGAAAGGCAGCCGTCATCTAATAGGACGTTAAGTCGTGGTCCGGTGTGCGGGAGTATCATACCCTGTCCACTTTAAAGAAAACGCTGCATGGCCTTGACTTACGGTTACCATTTGTCTACCAACAGCTGTCCAGTGGGTCACCTCTCCCAAACCTCTGAGTTCTCGGGGCCCTTGTGACCTGGCCATTTAGTCCATTGTGTGCAAAAAAGTGCCGCTTAAAGGTAAAACAACCCAACCCCATCTAATGCATCGTAGTATGGATTAGATATTTTTATTGCAGAAATGTCCAGAAGGTACTATATCAGTGCATCGATACCGGACAAAGAAAATACATCAAAATTTGAAATGTTTGAGAAATGGTGGTAAATCAAATCTCTTCAGTCTAAAAGTAAAAACATCAATATTTGTAGAAGTGACAATCTCATTGGGAAGGGTGTTTCATACTCTTCCAACACGACACATAAAGGAATGGTATTTATGCTTTTTTTCGAGCAATCGATAGTAATAGGAAAACATCTTATTCTCCTGTTGACAAGGTTCAAAATGATAGTATCTCTGTCAAAATGGTATCATTATTATGGTACAGTTCCTAAAATTCAAAATTTACAACTCTCTGCTTATAGTTCTCGTTGGAATGGGTTTTGAAGGCTGCTAGCGGCCATCTCTCTCAGCTGATGAATTGTAGCAACTCTCTTTTTGTCATACAGTTAGTGCCAAAAAACCCTTGTCTGTATCACAGACGTTTTACTCCCTTATTTGCCACAATTGGAGGACTATTTTTGAGAATATTGCTATTTTTCATACACGTGAAACATTGTGCCTTATGATTTTCCGCTACGTTTCATCATCTCTGTTCGGTACCCTTTCGAAGTCAGTCATATCAGTATTTTAATATACGTCGAAATTGATTTGTTTTCCACCAAACCTTTACGGCTTTTATAACACTTCGTAGTGACGTAAAATATTTACCTCAGTAAGAAATTTTGAATGCATTGGCATGTTTCATGGTACTTGGCGCTCGATGCAGTTCATAAGAATTTGGCCAGGCCCTGTATGTTTGTCATTATGCTTGTCATGATGGAAAAACAAGTCCATAACTGAAAGCAAAAATAAAAAATATCGGTTTTAATTTGTCTTCTACGCTATCCCTTGATGGCTGAATCTGTACGGAACTATGTTCATTGATAGATATATGCTGTGAATGCTAACAGAAAATTCCTTTCAGTTTTATGATTCGGAAACCGAGGAATATCAACTTGGGCACTCGGTGCATTTGTGCATTTATTCTAAACTTGCAGCATCAGATAATTTTTGTACGTTTTCAACAAACCAATTAACTAAACACCGCTAACGGTCTTTTCATATTACTCTCATGGTAATAAGCTTAAACTTGGGATAATTTGTTTGTTTTTTTTTTTTTTCGTTTCCATAAGCTCTCCTTTCGCTAAAGAGGAATTCGCTCAGTTTCGTTAAACCCGTTGTGTTTTTTTAGTTAGTTGTCAATTATTGCGCAATCACATATATCATTTTGTGCAGTCGTTTCACTTTCGAAAATGCTTTAATTAGTAGAATTAAAATTATTGTGCCTTCGGGAAAATTTTGAGTTGGAGAAGGATAATTTTCTTTTTTTTAAGCATGTTAAAGTTTTTTTAATTAGTAATTTTCCGATTACATGTACTGCGTTTCATCTTATGTTAAATATTTAAAAAATATTCACTATTTTTTTTTTACCCAGCAGGTAATGGCATTTCAAGAAGAAATTGTTTTTTGTACTAACTTAGTAGCTCGGAGCATATGAGGTGGGCGGATGGTGGTGGTAGGGAAGTTTTTTTATAAGTGATATATATATATATTCTCCTGAATAGATCATCATATGTCTTAAGGCAGGAAAAAATAGCTATTATTAACACACTTATTTGTTGCTTAAACTGGAATAATATTCGACTGTCTTTTCGCATAATGCTGAAATTTCCTATTGAAGCAGAAGATAATTTCTCTGTGATTCCAGTCAAATTAGAAATTCAATAAAATAAAAATACCCCCTCAAGCAGCTGTTTGCCACAGAGGTCTATCAGTTTATATGCCAGAATAGAAGGTCTGAGAGGATGGCAGGACCTCAGGAGAAAAACACACATACATCGATTCCTTACCCGGGGCTCGAACCCAGGTCCCTTAAATCAGTAGCCAAGTGTGCTAACCACTCGACCACGGGACGGCTACCTGGAAGAACAAAAATTTTAAAGGAATGAGAGCGAAGGTAAATTAAATATCTAAATTAAGTCTGTCTAAATCTGACCTTCACCAATATTCATTTCAGTATTTGATCCTTTGAATGTTAGGTTAAGAATAAAACCTTCTAAACGATAGATATCGGAACGAATTACGAGCTTACAGACACATGAGTATTTCGTGATTTAATTGAACAGATACTGTGATCTGAAATGACTCCTTTACAGAGTAACAAATGTATGATTGTAGAAAACTCGAGTAGAGTTATAAGAGATGGAGCATCACTCCTAAATAAACAGTTTCGTCAGAGCTGATGAAAATTAAAAACAAAAATTTAACGAATTTCTTAGTATATAATTAATTTAATAAATAGTTTGATATACTATTTATCCCGTCATCTGTTTGTCACTTGGTCAGTTTATCAGTTTGTGAGTTTGTCAAATATGTTGTTCCACCATATCTTCCCAAAGCGAAGGTCGATAGCAACAAATTATGTACCGAATAAAATCCTGTGACAGACCAGGGATGACAAATAAGTTCTAGCCAGAGTGACAAATGTATGATAAAAATCTGCAAAATAATTTCTGCAGAAAAAATATAAACCAAGTATTAATTCACAAATATTATTTATCAATATATGTAACACTGCGAAACATGGAAAATATGTAATTATGAAACCATAAAACAAAAAAATTAATAAACATAAACAATTTGTTAAAATTACTTATAGGAAAACTGAATTGAAATGAAATTTTTTTATTTTAATTATAATAAGTTATATGCAAATAAAATATTGTAGTAAGTAACTGAACGTGTTTGAATCATTTTTAATGTATTCTCGTTAATATATTTTTTTCCAAGACCGTTACTCTACCTGTGCATTTGTTTAATCGAAGAGTTTAGAATTTTTTGTGTGACAATCAAATTTATTGATGTGTCAAATGTGACACGTGTGACACGTACTTACTATCCCTGTCATAGGCTATAAGATATTTACTGAATACTGTCCTCTCCTAGAAAAAGGAAAGGTGTAAACAAATGCTCTACTATAGAGTCAGTATGCGAAGACCAAGTGTAGCGAGTTAAGTGCGAAATCAAACTTAATGCCGTGGGGAGTGTTATAGGTTATAAACATTTAGCAACGCGCTTCCACTTCCCTTCCACCACCGCCAAGAAAAAGAGGAAAGCTGTTAATGATTCTCGCACTATATCTTCCAAACACGAGGGTTGAGCACAACAAATGTATCATATGAAAGCTTCATAAGCTACTCAAGTTACATTTCTCACCTTCTTACACCAAAAAGGGAAAAAATTCATGAAGGGAAGGAGGGCAGTCGCAAGGAGTTATATCTCCAACGAAAGCATGTGATGTTAAGAATGTATCATAAGCTACCCCAAATTACGTCTCCTCTTTCTCCCCAGCTTCTGAAAAAGAAAAGAAAAATGGAGAAGTAAATTACAATAGAACAGGCTTTGAACTTAACTACTCATAAATCAAATGAAAAGAATTTAGTAATTTTTTTTCATTGGAACCAGAGAAGAGATTGGTATTTTTAGTGATAGTCCTATGCGAAGTTGATTCTCGAAAACAAAAAATTGAATATACAATTAAAAAATAAAAATATGTATCGTACTATATGCACCCTCAAAGGTAAAAAAAAAAGAGTAAAATATGCCTATGAGAAAATCACTTACACAATTCATATTAACTTCAAAGGAACATAGGAGCTAAACTGATTTCTGTTACCTATTCAACAAAAATTGCAAGTAGCATACTGTATCTTCCTTTGAAAATAATACGAATTGGTCTATTATTCGTATGTTTCAGTTTAGTTGTGCTCTACTTTTTGGGCCGCATGTAAAAACAAGGGCATTTTTTTTTTCTAATCTATATATTTTCGGTTTTTTTTTAAGATTTTGGGAAAAAGTTTTACGACTGGCATTAAACGACATTTACTGGCATTTACGACTGGCATATTTAAATACATAACGGATATCGAACTAACTATTAATTATTAAATGTTGTTGAACGTGACGATTTTAATAGACTTGATTTAGATATTTAATTTACCTTCAGTCTCATTCCCACTACGTTGATCTCATTGTACAACTACTCTACTAATTCTTAACGTTACGTTTTGTTGTAGTACTGTGGTAACGATTCCTCTAGACTAAAAACTCTCTATTGAAGGCTTGGGAGAATTTCTTTCGAACTGCATACGACAGGAAGGTCCGTCACATACAGTTCCACACTCTTTCAAAACTTAAAATCACATTTTGTATTTCTGTCTGGTGTTAGGAACCACAGCATCTCAACGAGATTTTTACTTTTGGAGTTGCGCTGGTAATGGCCTATTTGTATAAAATTGAGGTAAATTAATCATTTATATCTAAGGTCAGATTTGGAGAAAGGAGCGGCAGAATTAAAGCTCACTCCGGGAGGCAAAATAGCTAGCGCCGACCTTCAACCTATCTTGTGGGCTTAAACATCACTTATTTTCCAAAACAGTTCCAGAAAATCAGTGATTCAAGCATGTCAATCCATCTACATTAGACGCTTCCCGTTACAGTGCCCACAGCATTAGTATACGTTAAAAGAATTGCATCAGGGAGGTCAAAGACATCACGGTTTTCCAAAAGAGATGAGGTATTACAGAAAATTCTCCCAGATATTTTATTGCTAATAATATTAAAACTGTAAATAACAACGAGTAGTTTTCTGAAGTATAAAAAGAACGGCCAGGTCTAGCACCTAATGTCCGACCCCGCCTTCTCGTGGTGCAGGCCGTTAGTACCTTTCAAAAAAGATATTCTCTTTTGGAAGGGAACGGAAAGGGAGGGCTGCCAGTTCAGTATGGCCTACTGATCTGGTCATCTATGGCCACTTTTTTCATTTTTTTCAACCCTGCTGAGGAGTGGTCAACTTCACAGGGTTCTGGTGCTGACCATTTATACCTACTAGACTGGACTTGTTTATGGATTTGAGCTTGATTATGGATCCTGGACTTGCTGCACTAGTGGGCCTCTGTTGAGAGAGAGTCTGCCACTGTGTTTTCTGTTTGCTTCTGGGTTGCCAGCTCTAAGTAAACAGAGGCATGGGATACCTTATATCAGCTGGTGGATAATCCTAATCAGAGGCCATCGCAGGTACCTGAACCTTACTTAGCTAGTTGGGCATCGTCAAGCCTAAACTGGAGTAATGTGTCTCAGGCAGGCCATATGGCTCTTGAAAAAGTCCACTTGAAAAGGTGGTGCCTGAAGTTCCTACCAGCATCGGTGACTTCAGCCTTTAGCGGAGGAGGAACAGGTCTTTGCCCCATGCCTGCGATCAGGGAGCTGTTTGATATTGTTGGCCCTACCAATCTCAATAAACCTAATTTCTTTAAAAATCCTACTAATCATTTTCTCTCTGCAGGAACGTCGAACGTGAGGACATTACATAGAGATTATTCTCTTGATGTCCTCGTGCAGGAATAACAGCGATATAACCTAGATATTCTAGGCTTGCAAGAGACCAGATGGACAGGTAAAGGTGAGATACTTAAAAATAACTTTAAATTTCTCTTTACAGGGAGGGAGGATGGAAAGCATCACCAAGGCGTGGGTCTGCTGCTCAGCAGACATGCTAGTGATGCTCTTCTAGGATATGAGTGCATTAATGAAAGGTTTCTTACAGCAAAATTTCAAACAAGCATTAAAGACTTGAATGTTATCTGCTGTTATGCCCCCACTGAGGATTCTGATGAGGATGAGAAGGATACGTTTTACAGACAACTTCAGGATATTTTGAATTCTGTCAAGAAAGGAGATATTACCCTTGTTCTTGGTGACTTCAATGCCAAAGTTGGTACCAACTCTGACCTTTGGGGAGGAGTAATAGGCCCTTTTGGTATTGGTAGCTGCAATGGCAATGGGCAACGTCTCCTACAGGTAAGTAAACTCAATGGTTTCAGAATAACTAACACATATTACAAACACCGCGACATACATAAATACACATGGGTTTCACCTGATGGTCTGCATAAGAATATGATTGATTATATATTAATTAACAGCAAATGGGCTAGTTCTGTTAGAAATACCAGGGCATATAGGGGAGCTGAAATTGGATCTGACCATTACCTTGTTAAAAGTGTCTTGCAACTTAAACTTAAAAAGTGTTGTGCTAGGGTTAAAAAATTTACCTTTAATACTGAAGCTCTGAAAGACCCAGTTATAGCTAAAGCTTACCATGATAGGTTACTTAGTCATTATGACAGTCATGGTTTGCTTAATACTGAAGTTGAGGAAGAATGGGGCCATTTTAAACAGGCTTTTTTGGAAACTAACAGTACTCTTTTAGGAAAAAAGGAGCAGAAGAGACAGAATTATCTGAGTGATAAGGCACTTGAGCTTATTTCGGAAAGAAAGAACTGCAGGAATGTCCTTAATCAACACCCTACTAGTCCTAATAGAAAGCATTACAGAGAGCTAATAAACGCGTAAACGATCAGTTAGCTGCTGATAAGAATCTTTGGCTTGATGGTTTGGCTGACAAAGCTGAGGAAGCTGTTAGACAGCACAACAGCAGAGAGCTGTACCAGATAGTTAATGTTTTGTGTGGTAGAAAACGGACAGGCATACAGGGATTGAAGGATAAACAAGGTACGGTTATAGAAGGTGAGGATTCTGTCATGGCTAGGTGGGCTGAGCATTTCAGTGATGTTCTAAACAATGTGGTTAGTTCTACTCCCATTGTTTGTAATGATCATAGATGCATTGGCAGCTTTAATGTTGGCCCTATAACGCAATCTGAAGTTATTTTGGCTATTTCTAAACTTAAACTTCATAAATCCCCAGGTGTAGATGAAATTACTACAGAAATGCTCAGAGCTGGGAATGTTTCAGTTACCACTTCGATGACTGAAATTTTGAATAACTTTTATGATAAAGGCATGGTTCCTAAAGATTTTACCAGAGCTATTATTATCCCTATTTTCAAAAAAGGTGATCGCAGTTCTTGTGATAACTATAGGGGTATCAGCCTACTCTCTGTTCCTGGTAAAGTTCTTTCCATGATTGTGCTTAATAGAATTAAGAATCTGGTTGATAGGCAATTGCGTGATGAGCAATGTGGATTCAGAAATGGTAGGGGATGTGTGGATCAGATATTTTCACTTAGGCAGATTCTTGAGAAATGTTTAGAGTTTCAGAAACCTTTGGTTGCTAGCTTTGTTGATTTCAAAAAGGCTTTCGACTCTGTTGATCGCCATAATTTGTGGTTGATTGTGAGATCATATGGTATACCTGACAAGTTAGTTAACATAATGAAAGCTCTCTATAATAACACTGAGTCATGTGTGAGAGTTGGTAAGTCTTGTAGCAATTGGTTTAGCATTACGTCTGGTGTTCGACAAAGGGTGCATTTTGTCTCCTTTTCTCTTTAGTTTGGTTGTTGATTATGTTATGCGAAATTCCCTTCAAGGGAAAGATTTTGGCCTTAAATGGGCTGGAGATACAAAAATTTCTGATTTATATTATGCTGATGATTTAGCCCTTTTGGCAAATGATGTTGATGAGATGAACTCTTTCATTCAAGCTGTTGATGAGACTGGTAGTAGAGTAGGTTTGGTTATAAACAGAGAGAAAACTAAAGTGATGAAAATTGGTCAAGCAGGTTGTGATTCAGTTAATCT
Source organism: Ryuthela nishihirai (assembly GCA_038380435.1). Lineage (NCBI taxonomy): Eukaryota > Metazoa > Arthropoda > Arachnida > Araneae > Heptathelidae > Ryuthela > Ryuthela nishihirai. Next base: position 37,141,518 of record JAWZYU010000018.1, on the reverse strand, counting down.
GAATGGTTGCAGTCTTGAGCAGGTGTCACAGTTTAATTAGCTTGGGAGCTATGTAACAGATACTGGTGATATGCGGCATGAGATTAACAGACGAATAGGTATTGCTGCTGGGACTTTTAAGAATCTATGGAGATTGTGGAGAAATAGGCGTATACATGTAAAGACTAAAATTAGACTGTATAATAGTTTGGTTCTTTCTAGGGTTAGTTATGGTAGTGAAACTTGGACGCTGTGTAAACAAGATAACAGGAAACTAGATGCTTTTGATTCTAGATGCTTACGCAGTATCTTGTGTATTAGGTGGTTTAACTTTGTTACTAATGATGAGGTTAGGCAAAGGAGTCTGCAACCTCCTTTAAGCAGCATATTGTGCAGAGAGACTCCGTTGGTTTGGCCATGTTGCCCGTATGGATAATTATAGATTGGCGAATAGGGTTATGAACAGTGTGCCTAGAGGCCTCAGAAGGAGGGGAAGACCTAGGATGCGGTGGGGAGACAATGTCAAACAGGACTTTGTTAGAATTGGTGTGCAGTGGCCGGATGCAGCAGATGTAGCTCAGGACAGATATGCTTGGAGAATTAAACTGCGCAGTCTGGTTGGACCTCCGTAGCCCATGGCTGCTTGAGGATGATGATGATGAATTGGAATCTGGTGTTATCACTGAAACTGCCTTACTTTAATTATCTCTGTGTAATGAAAATTTATTGTGCTCATAATCGCTTTCCTACAGTGATCGTAAAGGGAATAAGGATCATAATTTTTATACTGCTAGCGTAAACTTTTATACTATATATATTTAGTTAATGAATACATTTGGAAATACATGGGATAAATCTGTCTACCATATTGTCGTTTAATTGCAATTAGCACAGCAAACAATTGCCGAACGCATCACGACGTTTTTCAAAACTCAACTTAATCTGCTTTTCGTGTTATCAGAACGTCTGGATTTAGAGTGGCAGAAAGAAACTGAAGAAACGCCGAAGCTCCTCCCATCTCGATGATGTCCTCCCATCCCGATGATGATAAAGATGCAGCAAGCGTATTACGAATCGGCACACGTGAAGAGTGGATCGCGTGCCTTCGTGAAGTAACTACGCAGCTCTTTTGCCGGTAAATCTTTATTCGCTTGTCGCCTTTTGGCGCTGTAAACAACTGTTCAGCAGTCACCCACGCCTTCTGCCATAATTGGAGACTCGCGCCTATATCCCTCTGCTGAAGAGGAGCTGGGAAACTGCGCGTTGTTAGACGACCGTGCTTGCCTGACTGTAAATGAAATAAGATTAGCACCGAAAGTGGCTGAAAATCTCTTTGTTTGCCCCAGATGCCTTTGCAGCAGTGTGAAAAATGTTCCATTATCGTTCTGTTTGCTCTACGGAACTAATCGCCCTGCTAGAAGAAAGTGTACAAATATATGCATAAAAAAGATTTGCTATTTAAAATTTTTTATTCCAAGGGAAAATCTTTTTATAACAGTCAATAAATCGTAATGCGCAATCATTAGGGCTGTTGCAGAAAGTTTTTTTTTTTATTTTTTTCATTTTTCTTTTTCTCTACTATTTTTTTTTCTTTTCCGTAATAACAAAAAGATAAACGTTTAGAAGACGCGTCAAATATTAAGATTCGGCACTAATACGGAAGCTAAGATTGAGCAACGTAAGTATCTTAAAAAAATAAGTATTTTAAAAAGTAAGCTCTCAAAAGTTAAATCCATTTTAAGTTCTTCGATTGAGGATTGAGGGCGATGCTTTAGCACCCTAACCAATTCCCACACACAAACGTTGAATATGCGCCTGCCTAGATTCGAGTCCCTGCTCTACCAGACTTGAAATTTATATTCCCTGAAATCTACTCTGTCCTCGGTCAGGAAGATGACACCGATGGGTGCGAGATGGCAAGCGATCGTCGGGTTGGACGTAGCGCCGTGACTCCGTATGCGATACCCCATTCACTTATAAATAAACGCGCTGGATGGCTTTGATGGGAGGCTGCAATTCTATCTCTTATCACATGTCCAGTCGGTTCCCTCCCCCCAATATTCTATGAGCAATTCTGTCTTTGTTACATGTCCATTTAGCCAACTGTGTGTGGAAATTGATTTCCTCAGATGTAAAGTACTCAAATCAATTAAAGGCTTTCGAAAAGTACTTAGTTCTTCCAAAGTATGAAAGTACTCAATCACATATCGGGCTTGAGGAATTGTAGTCGGAAAAGTGTGAAACATGTTGCAAAGTCTTGCAAGTTCAGGTTTCAAAGAACTATAATGATTTTTAATGTCTCTTTTTCCACTTATTGGAAATCTACCAACTTATCTGTGCTATTAAAGATCACACTACTTATTTTTGCTGTTAATGGACACCATCTTTATCCTTTGCAGCGATAGCGGAGAGTTGTTAGGGGATAGAAGAAAGCATTTTTTTCAAGGCCATCCAACCTAGTCTATATAATGCACAGGGTATAACTCTTCTGCACAAGACCATGGTGTAACTTCCCATCTGAAAGACAGTTCTTTCCCCCAAAACCGGGGAAACTGTGAGGAATTTTTCTTCTCTGTCTTTCGAACGCGATGGCCGAACGTAACACGCCCTATATCAAATGAAAGCTTGTGACGTGGGGAGTGTTATGGGCAATAAAAATATGCCCCCTTGCTTTCTTTTCTCGTAAAATGTCGTTCTTCTATATCGTCCAAATGCGATGGTCCACAGTTGCGAGTTCGGTGTCAAATGAAATCTCATACGAGGACTGTCATAGACTACTTCCAATTATGACCTCCCATAATTACCCTCCACAGAAAAAGGAACGAAAATTTCACGGGATCAACCTTAACGAGTTATATCTCAAATTAAATCGTGTTATGTCCCTAATGTCATAGTCTACTTCAAATATGAGTCCTCCATCCTCTAAAAAAAAAAAGGTGTGTGTGTGGGGGGGGGGGGGGTGAAGAAATGTGATCAATATTTATATGTCATATATCAAATGAACGTTTCTTAAGATAGCGATTTTTAGTGATAAAAAGATATACACAGTATATATATATAAAGAAAAAAATTAAAACCTATTTTCATGTATGCGCAACAAAAATAGAAAATAGACCTAAATCATGTCGATGTGCAATCAGTCACTGAATTCGTATTCATTTCAAATGAAGATAGATTGCCGATTTACATACCTACTCAGCAAGTTGCACTCAGCAAGTCGGCGCTATATCTTCCTTCGAAGTGAATGCAAATTCAGTGACTGTTGCACCATCGATATGCTTAAGTTTTATTATCTACCTTTTAGGGCGCATATAGGAAGATACGTGTTTAAAAAAAAATTTACTTCTATTTTAATCGCTAATGTTAAGAATATGGGAAAATTAGAGAAATTCACCCATATGCACTAGGTGCACCAGTTTTTTAGTCGATCCCAGAGAGTTTGCACATAACCTATAATCATCCACTGGGTGAAGAGAAAATCCGGGAGAAAAGTTAGTGTCTCCTGCTCTTTAGGGGCTGATTGCATAATCGGATAGACAGATAGAAAAACAACACACAAAATATCTTTATATACCAGATGTTACAGTCAAAGTAACTCAAATCTTCAATGGCTACGCTTAAGGATGGGTTGTTTTACCTCTGAAAGGCACTTTTTTGCATATCATGGGCTAAATGGCCAGGTCACATGGACCCCGAAGGCTCAGAGAAGGTTGGGGGAGGGGACCCACTGGAACAGCTGTTGGGAGACAGATGGTAGACTCCCGTCAAGGCCATCCAGTGTGCTCTTTAATGTGCTCAGGGTATGACTCTCCTGCACACGGTTTAACGTCCCATCCGACGGACGGCATCCTTTCCAAGCCCATTGGTGTTCACAACTGACCGTGGGTAGGGCGGGAATTTTGCGGAGATAAATCTCAAAGTTGAACCAGCTGGGACTCTAACTTGGGAAATGCAGATTACGAGCCTGGCGCGCTACCGACTGAGCCACCCCCGCCCCAATGCTTAAGGATCACAATAAGTTAATTATCAGGTTTAAATTATTCGATGTTAAAGAGATGTTTTAATTACTGTACATGCCGTTCCAAATTCATTACCACGATAACTACTGAAGAATGTGTTGATTTAATCATAATTACTTTATATACATATATATTTATAAGTAATAATAATTATTATTAATGATAATCTCATTTCTAGTTTTCTTAGAGTCTACATGGCAGAAGAACAGCAGTATTGAAATCATTCATCCATTTATCTTGATGAGGTCCTAAAGGTGACTTGAAATCTTGAGGGAAAATCCAGGTAATTGTTATATATAATTTATATTCTTCTCAACTCTCATCGAAATTGCTGAGAAAAGAATACGTAGTGCTTATTTTCCACTGTGGGTGTAATTCTGAAACAGTCTTAAGTTTCATTCGCTACTGTTAGTAGGTGTTAATGGATGACGGTGACTATCAAAGAACATCATGCTTTGCTTGCTGCTTAATGGGCATTCTGTAGGGATGAAGAATAGAGACACACTTTCCCTCCCGGTAATTGCAGCTTCTAAGATCACAGATATGCAGTGACGTAACGTGAAGAGAAGCTCGATAATGGGATGACTTTCACCACGAGCTCCTGTTTTCGCTCTCTTTTGTCTATTCTTGTGAGTTGGGGGATCGTAATTCATCGATCGGAGCAGAGGATAGTGACCAACGCAACATCAATGTTAATGCTTAAGAGGATTTCAGAGTAATATCTCTTTCAATACATTATTATAAACATGTATATATGAATGGAAGCAAATGCAGTGGGTCATAAATGAAGATCAGTCTAGTTACATTTTCGAACAAATGGGAATCAGTCTGTAATAGCTCAGTGTTATAGGTTTATGTAATGCGTGAGCCGTCCCGTGGCCGAGCGCGCTTGGCTACTGATCCACGGGACCTGGGTTCGAGCCCCGGATAAGGCATGGACGTTTGTGTTGTTTTTCTGCTGAGGGCCTGCCATCATCTCAGACCTTCTACTGTGGCATATAAACTGACAGGCTCCTGTCAGACCTCTGTGGCAAGCAGGTGCTTGAGGGGGTATTTATTTTTAGTTTTAGTGGCTTACAGTGAAAGCTAGTCAACCTTTCGTCAATATTAAAATAGGCATATGCATTGAAGATTTGATTTAAGATTTCAGTGGTGAAAATGCACGAGAACTTAGTGCCTCCGGCTCTGTAGGGGCTGATTGCATTATTCAATAGACAGACAGACAAAAACACACAAAATTTTAATAATCTTTTATATAAAAAAAAAGATTCTTAATTTTATATATAAAGAAATGTTGAATGTTTGTCTATAACGGTTTATAGTGCCTCATGTCTGGGTTTGGTTGTTTACCTCTGAGCTGCACTTTTTTGCACACAATGGGCTAAATGTCTAGGTCACAAGGACCCCGAGAGCTCAGAGAAGGTTGTGGGGACGGGATCCACTGGAGGGTTGCTAGAAGACAGATCGTAGCCTCCCGTCAAGACCATCCAGTGTGTTCTTTAACGTAGACAGGAAACGGCTCACTCGCACACGGTGCCACGGCTTAACGTCTCATCCGACGGACGGTGGTCTTTACAAGCCTAGTTCTGTCCCCTACACGCCGAGGACAGGGCGGGGAGTTTTCGGAAATATATCTCGATGATGGCCCAGGAGAGACCGAACCTGGGAACTGCAGTTTTCGAGTTTTTTTTTTTTTTTTTTTTTTTGATATTTCTGCTTTTTCTGCTGCTCTGTTCGAGGATTCATTCGGAATTGAGTTTACACTTCAGAAAAGCTGTTTTGTTTTATAACGGACTCCACTGTAAAGTATCTCCTCTACGATCAAACTCTAACGATTAAGGAGCTATCTCTAACTCGAATAAGAGAGATAGTTCACTAATCAATGACATTTTCGTCCCTGAAACCACAGTTCTGGGTTCGTTCTCGGGATTCGAGTATTACATCTAAGAATTCCTTCTGACTGAAAACTTTCAAATAATATTTAAGAAATCCTATGAAATATTTCATAAAGGGTTTTCAATTAAATAAATAAATATATGTAGTTGAAGTTGATCATTTCAGTCACGAATTAATTTGATTAATCTAATAACGTTTGAAGCATTATATGATTGTTATTTGGACCCAAATAAACATCTTTCGCCCTAAAAAGGAAATAAATGATTGAAAAAAATTAAAAATATAAGTAATGAAAAATAAAATAAAGGAAGAAAATTTAAATGAAAAATTAGAAAACTTTAATTTCAAATAGCTATGCTTATAAGTAACTCAGCAGTGTTACAGATAATTAAAATATTAAATTTCAAAAATAATTTATTAATTGTGAATTAATTGCATGTATTCATAAGGGAAACAAGTTTCGAAAATGTATATCGTTGAATATTTTAATATTATTCAAAAATAGTTCGGCGTTTGGCGTTCTCATATGGACACATAGAAACTGAAAAGATTAAAAGTCAAAATTACATAAAAACTGTAGTAAAGGTGAACTGGTCTTCGTAGTAGGTCTATAAACAGCGTTTCACATTGTTAAAGAGTCTAGAGTAGAGAAAAATCTAAGAAAAATAGCAGTATTGGATGGGGTATTGTTATAATAAAGCAACAGGGAGGTACGAACGAGAAGCGCAAGACTCAGAAACTACCCTAATTTGTTTCTCTATGAGAAGTTAATCAGAAAATCTCTCCTTGTAAAGTTTCTCCCTGCTAGACAATGATAATGTGCATCATGAGGTAAACAAGAGAACAAACATCGCTGATAAAATGTGTAAGAGTTTTGTTGCTTTTTGTTGTTGTTGTTTTTTTTTAGGGAGAAGTTTAGAGAAATTTCCATATACAGACTTAAAATAGACTATATAACAATTGGTCTGTAAATGGTAGCTAGGTAGTCACTGGAAGGAGAGCTATGCACCAATCCCCTGTGATGATGCATAGAACCGGCCAGGCCTAGCACCTAATGTCCGACCCCGCCTTCTCTTGGTGCAGACCGTTAGTACCTTTCAAAAGAGATACTCTCTTGTGGAAGTGAACGGAAGGGGAGGGCTGCCAGATTAGTGTGGCCTACTAATCTGGACAAATATGGCAACTTTCCCTTTTTTTGTACCCTGCTGACGAGTGCTCAACGACACAGGGCCCTGGTGCTAACCATATATACCAACCTGAATGGAATTATGGCTCTGAGCTTGATTATGGATCCTGATTTTGCTGCACTGGTGGGCTTCTGTGGAGGGATAATCTTCCGCTGTGTTTTCTGTTTGTTTGTGGGTTGACAATCCCAAGTGAATAGATACACAGGATACATTTATCAGCTGGTGGATAATCCTGAGCAGAAGTCATCGCAGGCACCTGAACTCTTTGCTTCTATTGGCATCGTCAAATTCTACATTGGAGGAAGTCTTCCAGTGTAGATGGCTTCAGTCTTTAGTGGTGGGGGAACGGGTCTTTGCCCCATGTCTTGGGGGCTGTTTGACATTGTCGACATTCCCTCTCTCAATAAACATAGTTTCTTTAAACATCCCACTAATCGTTTTCTCTCCATAGGTAGTTGGAATGTGAGGACATTGCACAGAGCTTTTTCTCTTGATGTCCTCACACAAGAATTCCACCATTATAATTTAGATATTATCGGCTTGCAACAGACCAGATGGACAGATAAAGGTCAGATTCTTAAAAATAATCTTAAATTTCTCTTTTCAGGGAGGGACGACAATAAGCCCCACCAAGGCGTGGGTCTACTCCTTATCAGACACGGTAGTGATGCTCTTCTAGGATATGAGTGCATTAATGAAAGGTTTCTTACAGCAATATTTCAGACAAGCGTTAAAGACTTGAATGTTATCTGCTGTTATGCCCCCACTGAGGATGCCGATGAGGATGAGAAGGATAGGTTTTATGAACGACTGCAGGATATTTTGAATTTTGTCAAGAAAGGAGATATTACCCTTGTTCTAGGTGACTTCAATGCCAAAGTTGGTACTGACTCTGACCTGTGGGAAGGAGTAATTAGGCTCTTTTGTTATTGGTAGCTGCAATGGCAATGGGCAACGTCTCCTACAGGTAAGTAAACTCAATGGTTTCAGAAAAACTAACACTTATTACAAACACCGCGACATACATAATACACCTGGGTTTCACCTGATGGGCTGCATAAGAATATGATTGATTATATATTAATTAACAGGAAATGGGCCAGTTCTGTTAGGAATACCAGGGCATATAGGGGAGCTGAAATTGGATCTGACCATTACCTTGTTAAAAGTGTCTTGCAACTTAAATTTAAAAAGTGTTATGCTAGGGTTAAAAAATTTACTTTTAATACTGAAGCTCTGAAAGACCCAGTTATAGCCAAAGCTTACCATGATAGGTTACTTAGTCATTATGACAGTCATGGTATGCTTACTACTGAAGTTGAGGAAGAATGGGATCATTTTAAACAGGGTTTTTTGGACACTAACCATACTCTTTTAGGAAAAAAGGATCAAAGGAGGCAGAATTATCTGAGTGATAAGGTACTTGAGCTTATTTCGGAAAGAAAGAACTGCAGGAATGTACTTAATCAATACTCTACTAGTCGTAATAGAAAGCATTACAGAGAACTTAATAAACGTGTAAAAGATCAGTTAGCTGCTGATAAGAATCTTTGGCTTGATGGCTTGACTGACAAAGCCGAGGAAGCAGTTAGACAGCACAACAGCAGAGAGCTGTACCAGATATTTAATGTTTTGTGTGGTAGAAAACGAATAGGTATACATTGATTGAAGGATAAACAAGGTAATGCTATAGAAGGTGAGGATTCTGTCATGTGGCTAGGTGGGCTGAGCATTTCAGTGATGTTCTAAACAATGTGGTTAGTTTTACTCCCATTGTTTGAAATGATAATAGATGCATTGGTGGCTTTATGTTGGCCCTATAACACAATCTGAAGTTATTTTGGCTCTTTTTAAACTTAAACTTCATAAATCCCCAGTGGTAGATGAAATTACTAAGGAAATGCTTACAGCTGGGAATGTTCCGGTTACCACTTGGATGACTGAAATTCTGAATATCTTTTATGATGAAAGGATGGTTCCTAAAGATTTTGCGAGAGCTATTGTTATCCCTATTTTCAAAAAAGGTGATCGCAGTTCTTGTGATAATTATAGGGGTATCAGCCTACTCTCTGTTCCAGGTAAAGTACTTTCCATGATTGTGCTTAATAGAATTAAGAATCTGGTTGACAGTCAATTGCGTGATGAGCAATGTGGATTCAGAAGTGGTAGGAGATGTGTGGATCAGATATTTTCACTTAGGCAGATTCTTGAGAAATGTTTAGAGTTTCAGAAACCTTTGGTTGCTAGCTTTGTTGATTTCAAACAGGTTTTCGACTCTGTTGATCGTCATAATTTGTGGTTGATTGTGAAATCATATGGTATACCAGACAAGTTAGTTAACATAATGAAAGCTCTCTATAATAACACTGAGTCGTGTGTGAGAGTTGGTAAGGCTTGTAGCAATTGGTTTAGCATTACTTCTGGTGTTCGACAAGGGTGCATTTTGTCTCCTTTTCTATGTAGCTTGGTTATTGATTATGTTACACGAAATTCACTTGAAGGGAAAGATTTTGGCCTTAAATGGACTGGAGATACGAAAATTTCTGATTTAGATTATGCTGATGATTTAGCCCTTTTGGCAAATGATGTTGATGAGATGAACTCTTTCATTAGAGCTGTTGATGAAGCTGGTAGTAGAGTAGGTTTGGTTATAAACAGAGAGAAATCTAAAGTGATGAAAATTGGTCAGGCAGGCTGTGATTCAGTTAATCTGAATAGTTGCAGTCTTGAGCAGGTGTCATAGTTTAATTATCTTGAGAGCTATGTAACAGATAATGGTGATGTGCGGCATGATATTAACAGAAGAATACGGATTGCTGCCGGGACTTTTAAGAATTTATGGAGAGTGTGGAGAAATAGGCGTATACACCTAAAGACTAAAATTAAACTGTGTAATAGTTTGGTTCTTTCTAGGATTAGTTATGGTATGGTAGTGAAACTTGGACACTTTGTAAACAAGATAACAGGAAACTAGATGCTTTTGATTCCACGCTTACCCAGTATCTTGGGTATTAGGTGGTTTAACTTTGTTACTAATGATGAGGTTAGGCAAAGGACCTTAAAGCAACCTCCTTTAAGCAAGCATATTGTTCAGAGAGAGACTCCGTTGGTTTGGCCATGTTGCCCGTATGAATAATTATAGAATGGCGAATAGGGTTATGAACAGTGTGCCTAAAGGTCTCAGAAAGAGGGGGAGACCTAGGATGCGGTGGGCAGACAATGTCAAACAGGACCTTGTTAGAATTGGTGTGCAGTGGCCAGATGCAGTAGATTTATCTCAGGACAGACTTGCTTGGAGGACTAAATTGCACGGTCTGGTTGGACCTCCGTAACCCATGGCTGCTTGAGGATGATGATGATGATATAACAATTTGCTCCTTTCTAACGTTTGTTAAGGTAGTGAGTCTTAATACATTTTTTAAGAAAACTAGCATGAAATTGAGATTTGAGATGCGTTTTATTACAAATGTTTATGCAGAATCTTAACTATTAGGTAGTACGACTATGTCAGCAATGATGAGGAAGAAGTCAAAAAACCACCTATAAGCTGCATCTTATACAGGGAGAGATTGCTTTGGTTTAGCCATGATGATAATCACTAACCTTCAGTTCTGATTGTGATAGTCAAAAACCACCTATAAGCTGCATACATACATACAAAATCCTCATGCAGCCATGGGCTACGGTGGTCCAACCAGACTGGATAATTTTTCTCTCCAGATATGTTTCTTTTGAGCTACAGCTGCTGCATTAGGCCACTCTAGACCAAATCTAGCAAGGTCCTGTTTGACATTGTCTGCCCAACGCTTCCTAAGTCTCCTCCTTTTTCTGAAACCTTAGGCACAATGTTCATAATCTTGTTTGCCAATCTGCAGCTATGCATACGAGCAACATGACCAAACCAACGCGGTCTGTCTCTGCACATTATGCTGCTCAAAGGAGTTTGATTACTCCTTCTAACCTCATCATTACTTACAAAGGGTCTATGTTTCGCTACCATAACTAACCTTAGAAAGAATCAAATTATTATACAGTCTAATTTTAGTCTTTAGGTGTATACGACTATTTTTCCATACTCTCCATACATTCTTGAAAGTGCAAATCCCTAATCTTCAATTTATCTCATGATGCACATCACCTGTATCTGTTACGTAGCTCACAAGGTAATTAAACTGAGACACTTGCTCAATAGGACAGCCATTCAAAGCAACTGAAGCACCATCTGCCTGACCAATTTTGATCACTTTAGTTTTTTCTCTGTTTATCACCAAACCTACTCTAATACCAGTCTCATTAACAGACCTAATGAGAACATTCATCTCATCAACATCAGCAGCCAACAGGGCCAAATCATCTGCATAATCTAAATCAGAAATTCTGAAATCTCTAGACCACATATGGGCAACTACCGGCCCGGGGGCCGAATCCGGCGCTCTACTTCTTTTGATCCGGCCCTAATATATTTCAGCGAAGTTTATCTGATTCATGGTGGGAGAAAACATGGTGTGTTCTACTAACTCACATTAAGATGACGTCATATAACTTGCGCAAAACTCACCATGTTTTCTCCCACCAAGGTCTCTTTCTCACTTTGACTAGCAGCGTGTGTGGACGTGTTTCAATGTGTCTGTTCGGTACTTGCGTTGGTGTTGTGCTTTGTTCAGTGCCTGCATTGATGTTGTGTTCTGTTCAGTGCCTGCGGTGTAGAAGACAGTTTTGTTTGAAAGCTCTGAATATCGCTTATAAATTTGGGACAATGTCAGGGGTTATGCCGAAAAAAAGAAAAGTAGATGCAAAGAATTGTCAATTTCAAGAGAACTGGACGGATAATTATTATTTTATTCTGAATAAAGGTTTGCTTGTATGTTTGCTGTGCAACGAATCCGTATCCGTCAACAAAGAATACAACTTGAAGAGACACTTTACTTCGATACATGCGGATCACCAAAAAATTGATGGAGAACTACGAAAAGATGAAATACAGAGGTTGAAGAAGAACTTGGATACCCATCAGCAAATGTTCAACAAGCAAAGAATGCAGCACCACAGCATTGTCAAAGCCAGCTTTGTGGTAAGCGAAAAAATCGCTAAGCATTCTAAGTCATTTGGTGAAGGAGAATTTATCAAAGAATGTCTTCTGGATGTTGCAAGTATAATACAGTACTGTACGTACCCTTCCGCTGCAGAGTCTAAACTGCTGCAAGTCTAAACTTGTTCGTAACCTTCTGCTACAAGTCTAAACTTGCGCGTGTCCCATACAATGGACACGCGCAATTTTAGACTTGCAGCAGAGCGATATCTGCAAGTCTAAAATTGTCTGTTGTGTTACTCTGCTATTATTTACACTTCCACTTTAGTCAGAATTGATATTTCATAGGCTGAGGACGCGATTATGTAAGTAGTTCACAATTTTCATTGGAAACTTTTTTTATTAAATACATCATGGACATCACGCCTCGTAAAAGAGCTAAAATAATCGCTTTAGGCGAAAACACTTCACTTACTGCTAGGCAGATAGCAAAAGCAGTTGGCGTCGGGAAATCCAGTGTTTCACGGATCATGAAGCTGCATAGGGAGACAGGGTCCGTGGACGTGTCCCGTAAAGGACATTGTGGAAGAAAAAGAAAAACCACCCCTAGAGATGATAGTCTAATTTGAAGAATTAGTATCATAGACCCGAAGAAGACCAGTGGAGACATCAAAAGGGAGATTGCGTCTCATGGGGTTAATATAGATGCTTCCATCGTACGTCGTCACCTTCTGGAGGGTGGCCGCTGGGCTCGACGCCCCTCTAAAAAGCAGGTTTTGACACCCGCTATGTAGCAAAAAAGGCTATCCTGGGCATATAAACATCGAGATTGGACTGTGTAGAATTGGGAAAAAGTGATATTTTCCAACGAAACCCACTTTGAGGTGCATGGCTACAGGTCAAATTTCGTCCACTGCTCGCCTGGAGAACCTCTTCGATCCGGCCACATTCAGCAATCCCCCAAACACCCACCCAAGGTCATGTTTTGGGGATGTTTCACAGCTTCCGAGCCACAGACGCTTCATCCCATTAAAGGAATGATGGACAGCAAAAAGTACGTAGGCGTTCTGTAAGCGAAAATGGTCCCAACACTGCAGAAGCTGTTTTCTAACGGCGATGAGGTATTTCAACAGGATCTGACTCCATGCCACTACAATTCTAAGCTTGCTAAGAACTTCTTTACCCAGCAACAGTTCAAGGTATTGGAATGGCCAGGAAATTCACCTGATCTAAACCCTATTGAAAATTTGTGGGCCATTATTAAAGCGCGCATATCTAAGATGAATTGCACGACGAAAACCAAAATGATAGAAAGTGTCATGAAAATGTGGTACCACGACCCTGAAATGAAGGAGATGTGTGGAAAGCTAGTGGCATCAATGGTTGAGAGGGTGAAAGAAGTAATTAAAGCTAAGGGGATCACATTCACTATTAACTATGTACAATATTAAACAAATAAATATTTTAGTTGTGTCTTTGTTACTGCATTTTCCTATTGTCCCAACTAATTTGCACAGTACTGTGAAAAGAAAAAAGACTTCGAGAATAATCGTTTGTCGAGACGTACTGTTGTCCGACGGATAGAAATTATGGCTGATGATATCGAAAAAAGTTTAAAAGAGAAGATTGCTAGATTGGAAGCATTTTCAATTGCTTTGGATGACAGCACCGATGCCTCCGATACAGCACAACTAGCAATATTTATTCGAGGAGTTGATGCGGATTTGAACATCACCGAAGAATTATTGGCGCTTCGGCCGTTAAAAGGAACAACTACCGGTGAAGATATATTTGAAACAGTCAACACAGTCTTCGAGAGATTTGAGCTTAAATGGAGTTCACTATATGGCATATGCACTGATGGAGCCCCTGCAATGTTTGGTGCACGGAAGGGATTTATTGGAATAGTTCATGAAAAAGCAATAGAACTACAGATCCATCCGGAAAATTTAACAAATTTTCGATGCATTATCCACCAACAAAATCTGTGTGCAAAATCGATTAAATTCACAAATGTTGTTATGGAGGTTGTAGTAGCCAGTATTAACTTTATTAAGTCACGTGCACTTAATCACCGCCAATTTAAGGAGTATTTGGCAGACCCATTTTCGAATTATGACGATGTTTCTTATTATTGTGAAGTGAGGTGGTTCAGTAAAGGTAAAATGTTAAAATATTTTATTATATTTTTATTTTTTATTTTTTTTATGGTCTGAGACAAGACATTGCAGATTTTATGGACATAGAAGGAAACACAATTAACCAAGTAAAAGATGATGAGTGGGTGTGTGATTTAGCATTCATTGTAGATGTCACCGGATACCTAAACGAACTGAATCTTAAATTGAAAAAACAAGGACAATTGGTTCATGAACTGCATGGACATGTCGAAGCTTTTTGTAATAAACTAAGATTGTTGGAAAGTCAGATAAGAGCTAAAAATTGTTATCATTTTCCTACTCTAGCAACTCATAAAAATATTCCTTATAATTGGTATGGAGATGAACTGAAGGCACTAATAGAGCAATTTGATGCAAGGTTTGCCGACTTCCAAAACAAAGACTTCACATTCCCTACATTTGCTCGTCCGATGGATGCTGATGTAAATAATGTGCCAGAAAACTTACAGATGGAACTTATTGAGCTTCAGGCGGATTTAATTACTAAAATCACAATTTAACAACATTTCTTTGACGGATTTTTATAAATTTTATTTGGTGGAAGAAAAATATACAAATTTACGCGCCTTTTCAAGAAAAATCATTTGTCTTTTCGGCAGCACATATATGTGTGAACAGTTGTTTTCGAGAATGAAATACAATAAATCAAAAATTCGGACAAGAATAACGGACGAAAACCTCGAAAATTCTTTGCGATTATCCTTAAGTAATATTAACGTCAATATTGATAATCTCCTAGTTCAAGTACAAGGCCAATCTTCACATTAAATTGCTATGTCGTTCATTATATTATAAAATTTATGTAGAGCTTTATACCAAAACATTATATTGTAAATAAATGAAATATGAAGTAGCAACTTGCTTTAATTCATTTAATATTAATTTATTTTATTTAATAATTTGGTCCGGCCCTTGACTCAGAGACAGAATGATAATTTGGCCCCCGAACTTGGAAAGGTTGCCCATGCCTGCTCTAGACCATGGGTTCTCCACGTGGATTAGGCGGTAAAAATTTTTGGGGTATGCCGTGAGAGCTCAAAAGTCGCAGATCTAGTAACAAAGTCACCAAGTTGGCATTATTATACTATAACTATAGTTTTATCTATCTATATAAAGGGTACGTCAATTACATACTCATTTCCAGAGAGCACGTGAAGAATAAAAGGTTTAGAACCACTGCTCTATACCATTTAAAGCCAAAATCTTTCCCTTGCAAAGAATTTTGCATTACAAAATCAATAATCAAACTAAAGAGAAAAGGAAGCAAAATGCACCCTTGTCTAATTCCACTAGCAATGCTAAACCAATCGTTGCAAAACGTACCAACTCTCACACACGACTCAGTGTTATTATAGAGAGCTCTCATTACACTAACTAATTTATCAGGTATTCCATATGAGCCAGCAATCAACCACAAATTCTGTCGATCAACAGAGTCAAAAGCCTTTTTTTAAATCTATAAAGCTAGCAACCACAGGTTTCTAAAACTCTAAACATTTCTGAAGAATCTGCCTAACTGAAAATATTTTATCAATACATAGCCTACCACTTCTGAAACCACACTGTTCATCACGCCGTTGTACATGAACCGAATTCTTAATTCTATTAAATATATTCATGCAAAGAACTTTACCTAGAACAGAAAGTAAACTAATTCTCCTATAATCGTCACAAGAATTACGATCACCTTTTAAAAAATATCCTTAGGAACAATACCTTTATCATAAAAAATCATTCAAAATTTAAGTCAGCCATGTGACAAAACAAATGTTTCCAGCTTTAACCATTTCAAAGGTGATTTCGTCCACCATTGAGGATTTATGCAGTTTAATTTAGAGATAGCTAATGCGACTTCGGAATGTGATATAGGGTCTTCATAAAAGCCAGTAATCATCTATCCTCATTACAAATAGTGGGAGTAGAAATAATCATATTATTTAGAACATTTCGGAAATGCTCAGCCCACCTAGCCATCACAGAATCCTCACCTTCAACCACCTTACCATATTTAACCCTCAATCCCTGTGTACCTTTCTGTTTCTTCCCACATAAAACATTAACAATCTGGTACAATCAGCCAGGCTATGAAACCTTCTTATCACCTGTTAACTGATCATTTACATGTTTATTAAGCTCGTTGTAACGCCTTCTACAACGGCTGGTAGGGTTTTGATTCATATTAATCCTGCACTTCCTTCTTTCAGAAATAAGTTCCATTGCCTTATAACTCAAATAATTTTGTTTCCTCTGTTCCCTTTTACCCAAAAGAATACTGTTGGTTTCAAGAAAAGCCTGTTTAAACTGATCCCATTGTTTTTCAACTTCAGCAGTAAGCAAACCACGATTATCATAATGATTAAGTAGCCTATCATGGTAAGTTTTGACCATATCTGGATCTGTCAGACCATCAGTGTTGAAGTAATTTTCTGAAGTTTACCAAACATTTCTTACTATTTCAGCTGCAAGACACGTTTGACTAGGAAAGGGTCAAATCCGATTTCGGCTCCCCTGTATGATCTGGTATTCCAAACTGACATTTGCTGTTAATTAAAATATAATCTATCATATTCATGTGCAACCCATCGGGTGAAACTCGTGTAATTTATAAATATCCCGGTGTTTGTAGCATGCATTAGTTATTCGTAAACCATTAAGTTTACTTACCTGTAGGAGACGTTCTCCATTGCCACTGGAACTACCAATGCCAAAGGGACCTAAAACTTCTGCCCAAAGTTCAGAGTCAGTACCAACTTTACCACTGAAGTCACCTAGCACAAGAGAAATATCTCCTTTCTTCACAGAATTCAAAATATCTTGAAGCTGGCTGTAAAACGTATCCTTCTCGTTCTCATCAGAGGTCTCTTTGAGGATAACAACAGATGACATTCAAGTTTTAAATTTTTGTTTTGAATTTTGCTCTAAAAAATCTTTCAATATTGCAGTTATATCCTAAATGAGCATCACTGGCGTGTCTGCTGAGCTGAGAAGCAAACCTACACCTTGGAGATACTTTCCATCCTCCCTCCCTGAAAAGAGAAATTTAAAGTTATTTTTAAGTATCTCACCTTTACCTGTCCTTCTGGTCTCTTGCTAATCTAGAAAATCTAGGTTATAGCGCTGGAATTCCTGCGTGAGACATCAAGAGAATAATCTCTATGTAATGTCCTCACATTCCATATACCTGCAGAGAGAATATGATTAGTAGGATTTTTAAAGAAACTAGGTTTATTGAGATAGGTAGGTCCAACAATATCAAACAACCCCTTGATTGCAGGCATGGCGCAAAGACTTGTTCCTTCTCCACTAAAGGCTGAAGTCACCGATGCTGGTAGGAACTTCAGGCACCACCTTTACAAGTGGATTTTTTCAAGAGCCATAAGGCCTGCCTGAGACACATTACTCCAGTTTAGGCTTGACAATGCCCAACTAGCTAAGTGAGGCTCAGGTATGTACCTGCGATGGCCTCTGATTAGGATTATCCACCAGCTGATATAAGGTATCCCATGTCTCTGTTCACTTAGGGTTGGCAACTCAGAAGCAAACAAAACACAGCGGCAGATTCTCCCTCAACAGAGCCCCACTAGTGCAGCAAGTCCAGAATCCATAATCAAGCTCAAATCCATAAACAAATCCAGTCCAGTAGGCATAAATGGTCAGCACCAGGACCCTGTGAAGTTGACCACTCCTCAGCAGGGTTGAAAAAAAAAAGAAAAAAGTGGCCATAGATGACCAAATCAGTTTGCCATACTGAACTGGCAGCCCTCATCTTCCGTTCCCTTCCAAAAGAGAATATCTCTTTTGAAAGGTACTAACGGCCTGCACCACGAGATGGCGGGGTCGGACATTAGGTGCTAGACCTGGACGGTTCTGTGCATCATCACTGGGGATTGGTACACAGCTTTCCTTCCAGTTTATGGCCTAGCTAACATTTACAACCAAAAATTGCCAACTGCACACGGTGTTCCAAGGTGGTCACCCTCCCAAGTACTGACGGGGCCCAAAGCTGCTCAACATCGGGGATCGGACGACAACCGATGTTTTCAGCTTGGTAAGCCATGTTGAGTATCACTAACCTACAGTTCTTATTGTGATACAGAACTGCAGGTTAGTGAATGAAGTTATGAATAGTTAGTCAAAATGTTTAAGAAAAAAAGGGTAACAGCCTAAAATGAGGTGAGTGTAAAACGTCAAACAGTGCTTACCTAGAATCGAATTGTCTTTGCCAAGTACATTAACTATGTGTAAATGTACTGTAATATAAATGTGTAAAAGGAATGAAATTACAGTCTGATTGGACCTCCGTAGCATATAGCTAGTAGGTCGTTAGGTATGTGTGTATTATCTTCTATTTGATTATCATAAGATCGCTCAACTCTGCCGAAAATAATTGTCTCCTTGTTCTGCCTCATAGGCATACGAAGATCCTAGGTTCACATTAATGGAAATTGAAATTGTTGTATCTTGTACTATAATGTCTGTATGCCGCTATTTGAAACGGTAATGTAAAAATGCGGAGGCTTCCCAACGAAACGCGGTAGGTGGTTTCAAGCCCTTCCTTTAAATATTAAGATTCTAGACGACAACATCAATAGGGCTGTATTGGACTTCAGATTCTGTTATTTTTGCGACAGTTTGGTGAATTTCTTAAGTTCAGTAGACCCAGTATGCGTTTAATATTATGTTTCATTAATTTTATGACTTACAAAATGATAATTTCCGATATTAAGTAGATAATGCTTGAACACACTCAAAAAGAATTAAAACCCCAAGATCTCATTCTGTAATCAAAGGCATCGCAATGGAGCTTGAAACTTTATCAATTTATTTCATCTTCATCTTAATTTCCCACTCCGGATATTAAAAGCAAATCGCCATTCACTTGAAATATATCACTTTGAAACCAAGTCCCTTATTTTTGTCAGCAGTTTCTAAATATATATCACCGTGAAGAGCTAGAAAAAAAGTGTAAGCAGATGAAGCTGATCACCATGGTTTCAGTGTGGATCTAGCTATCTGTTGTGTATACTCTAGGCGTTCACGTCACTTTCTCCGAGCAAACAGCTGACTGCAGAGCAAACTCACACGTAGGAGAGATGTTCAACAGCCTTGCTGCTGGAGAACCTAGAGAAGCGTTTCCAGGCAACGCATCGCGGTCAACTGTGGTTTCAAGCATGGACAGGTCTCTGCTAGGGCAGTTTAAACTCGTGCATTCTCTCTTCATATGTCCCTCGTATTGGCTTCTTGGTTTACATGCGGCTTAAATGCTGTTGTCCAGGTCAGTGTAGACCATGGTTACGAAAGCAATCATTTTGATACCAATAATTGCAACTTCTAGATTATTTTTATTGGGGAATCGTGCGGAAATAGACAACACTGCCAGAATGCACCAGTTATTTTTCTCTGCACTTTAGGCAACAGATATTTTTCTTTGCACTTTAGGCAATAGATATTTTTCTCCTCACTTTAGGCAATAGATATTTTTCTCCTCACTTTAGGCAATAGATATTTTTCTCTGTACTTTAGGCAATTGACATTTTCCTCTGCACTTTGAGCAATAGATATTTTTCCACTGCACTTTAGGCAATAGGTATTTTTTCTCTGCACTTTAGGCAATAGATATTTTTTTCTCTGCACTTTAAGCAATAGACATTTTTTTCTCTGCACTTTATGCAATAGATTTTTTTCTCTGCACTTTAGGCAATGGATAGTTTTTCTCTTCACTTTAGGCAATATGTATTTTTCTCCACCTTATGGAACATTTTTAACTTTGTAATGTTATAATCGAGTATAATCGCAACATTATATTAAAATAAGAAACGATAATAAATAAAGAAAACTCTCCTAAATGACTATTAGCCATTGAAATGTTATCAAAACTTTAGTCTGACTAAAATTGGCTATTAAAGATGTAAGATTATGGCCCTCTTTATTTCAAAAATTTAATATTAACTGTCACTTTTTATAAACTACATTTCAGAATTTCATATGCATGAATTAATGGCTATACGATATATGATAACTTGTCTTGATAACTTTTGCATAATTGTTCCTGCAAATCAGCTGAATCAAGATTCAGGGGGGGGGGGGGGTTAAACTATATTTTAGTAATTTACCCTTGTTACGCTATGTATTAATGTAATAGTACACTACAAATACTTGGGTATAACTCTAAAATCATCTTACATATCTATTTCTGTAAATGAAATTAAAATAAAAATCATTCCCTTTAAAGCATAAATGTAATGCAAATAAAATCACTTTAACCATCACATCCAGGGCCACATCTAGAGGGGTGGTCTAGGGATTAAATAGATCCCCCCTCATTCCCTTGGAGAAGGTAGGGAGATTGGTTCATTCGGTAGCGCACCAGGTTCATAATCTGCATGTTCCCGGGTTTGAGTCATACATTCTTGTGCCATGGTTGAAATTCATCTTCTCTAAACTCGGTCAGTAACGGACACCGAAGGCTTTGGAAAGGCCGCCGTCGTTCGGATGGGAAGCAAAGCCGTGGCCCTGTGCAAATTAAAGAACACGCTGACTAGATTTGACGGGAGGTTACCATATGTCCCCTAACACTTCTCCAGTGCGTCATTTTCCCCACCCAACTCTGAGCCCTCGGGGTCCTTGTGACCTGACTATTTAGTCTATTGGGTGCAAAAAAATGCCATTTTCTTTGCCCAATATATATATATACATAGTCGTATCAGAATAATATGACCACCTACCATACGTATACTATGGTAGGTGGTCATATTATTCTGACATTTTCAGAATAATTCACGGAACCACGGCTTAACGTCCCATCCGACGGACGGCGACCTTTCCAAGCCCATCGGTGTCCCCTACTGACCGTGGGCAGGGCGGGGAATTTTGCGGAGTATTCTGATACGACTGTGTACATAATACACTGCAGGAAATAAAGATGTAACACTTGTAAGAAGTTATGCAAATGTGACGAAATTTATGGAGGCGGTAGTATATGGAAATGCATGGAACTGACTAGGTTTGCACGACGATCGAAACGATTGGACAGGCGTGAGCTGACGTCACAGGTGCGGAAGTCAATGTGCAATTTTTTGTGTGTCTCTTAGTTATTCAAATACCTTATTTTTGTGATTATATGTTTTATTTTACATTATGTATTGCTGTTATGTAATGTATGAAGAAGAAAGTTTCTCGGTTGGTGTGTCTATGAGCTTGTGCATTCAATCCCCTATAAAGAGATAAAGCAGGCCTGGGCAAACTACGGCCCACGCGTCGCATGCGGCAGCCGCAATTGTTGTTGTTCGGCCCTCAGCTACTGATGACAAATTAAATTTGTAAAAGAGAAAAAGAAATCATGGAAGACAAGAAGTCAAACTTCGGGGAAGAAAATCCTTATTAAAACCTATTAAAATAATTAATTTTAACAAAAAATTAAATTGTTTACGTTTCACTTAGATTTTTTTTTTCTTTGGTTATACATACATTATTCATTATATAATTAATTGGCGGCTTGCTCTTCCAGTTCAGTTTTCTAAGCGACCCTTCAACTATAACGTTTGCCAGCCCTGATCTAGCGCCCGAAACTTTTCATGAATTTTTTCCTTCATTCAGAGGTGGGATATAGGCTATGTAATTTTTTACTTGCTTCTGTGCGCATGTTGTTTAAAAAATTCCATTTAACTAGTCTCAATTAGTTATTTCATTATTAGTCAAACTTAGTCTCAATTTTAGTTATTTCATTCCTGCGTATATATCTATGGTTTGACCATTTATATGAAAATAAGCTTCAACATAAAAAAAAAATCTGAAATGAGAATCTGTTTCTCGGATCTTCCAACCTATTATTGCCCACGAAACACATAATTAAAGTATGCTCAATATAGTGGAATTGCATCATACGCGCATTTAACTTACGCGAAATCAAACATACGCGTATATTATTAATCTCGCATATAACTTAAGAGAAATCAAATATACGCACATAGTACTAAAGCTCTGGTGGGAATTGTCAAAACATATATCTATGCATAATCCATAATATGCAAAATGCAAAAACGACATTCGCTCAAAAAATCTCGGTTAATTCATGCTTCTTTACAGCTTCCTATATTATCCAGGATATGGACAGTGCACTAATAAAATAATTGATTGTTATGTATTAGTTATAATTAAAGTTTTGCTTCTTAGAATTTGACTAATAGCTAATTATTTCTAAACTTTTGGTAATTTTAAGATATTTATAAATATTTTAATAAAATCATAACAAATAAATAATTTTATTTCCAGCTGTTTAAAAATAATTAGCTTTTAGTTAAACTGTACATAAATTAAACCTGTAGGCATTTCATTTCCCTCCTTTTTTTGTTTAACGGCTGTCCGGGTCAGGTGTATCTAAGTGACTCTGGCTTGGTCTTGTGCACGTGACCAAGAGAGCGCTGATGTATGGAGTCTTGGTCAAGGAATCTACTTGAGAATGACCCTATGGTATCAGGACTTAACATCAGAAATACGGGAAATATTGATTGGCTGCTGGTAGATCAGTGATCAAAGCACTTGATATGTCAATAGAAGGATGTGGGCTTGGCGATTCAAGACAATTTGTCCCTTATATCCATTGTTATCAGGATACTTAACAGCGAAGATAGTGGCTAAAATATTTGATAAAAAAAACAATGAAATGCTGTGGATATAAAGAATGTATATTCTGTAAATTAACAAACACAACTTTCAAAAAATCCAAGAGAGTCCAAGGAAGGAACTGTTTTTCGTAGAAATCCAAAACTTCCTACCTACCAAAGATAAGCGATCACAAGACCATCAGAGTCTGGCTATTCACACGTATTTCCTGCGGGTGTTGTCATGCTCCTCCGACGAAATGCCTTTCTCAACTCCGCAGCTAATCTGACAAAGTGCAAACGCTGCCTCGACATCCACGAGCAAATCAAGCAACGAGCTGCAACTTACAAAAGCTCTCAGAATCCTTTTCTCATGAAAGGAGAGTAGCTGTGGTACGAGAGCTTTGTTCCACGCAACGTCACTTGTCACATGCCAGCTTTCCTCTCAAATGATACGCGTGGCTCGAGAGCAGTTTGTAAGCAGTCACTTCTTGACCTAAGGGCACATTTTATGCAGAAAGGTCGTATCTACTATAACTCTCTGCAATCTTCTTCTTTTTAGTGTCTCTCTATTTGTTATTGACTGCACCAAAGTTTTCGAATCTTTATCAGCTTTGTTTGCCTGAAGTCACAACATCGCAGAAGCTTGCACCATCTGCGTCTGTCATATTTGACTGCTGTTGAGACGGTCGTAGGGAAAAAGTATTTACTCTTTATATATAAATATAAAAAGGAAATGCATATTTGGACTCGGTATGTATTTGAATTTTTTTCTCCTGACGTTTTGCGTCTTGTCGTGTAAGACTATTTTTTTTTACCTCCATTTATTGACGTGTTCGCAAAAATGAAAAAAAAATGGTATTTTCATATGTGGAAAGTTTTACAATATAAGTTTATGCATGCATCAAAAAGAAAATGATTCGTGAAATTCTGTTTTTTCTTTTGTTGTTTACCGAAATAAATGAATGTTAAAGCCGAGTGATTGTTCAGAGCAGCTGGGTCTATACACTGCTTGGTCAAATTGTTATGAACACACTACTGTGCTTTATAATTCTCTGCACATAGTTCTCGTTGAAATGGGATTTGAAGCACTACTAGTGGTCATCTTTCTCAATAGGTAATCTCTGTTTTGCAGCACATTTCGTGAAAACAAATGCCTGTCCCTGTCTGTCAAAGCCTTTTTCTGCATGTATTTGCCATGATTGGCAGAAGTTTTCCGAGACCGTTGCCATTCTCCATACATCTGGGATATTGTGCCTGTTGATTTTCCGATGAGTTCTATCACCTTCATTACGGATGCTCCTGTCCATTGTACTCTAATAACGAGCCCTTTTAGAAGTCAGTCAGAACAGCTTTTTAACCCATGTCGCACTTCGCTTTCCATTATTCCTTTATGGCTTTTATAGTGACGAAGAATACTTACGTCAGTATGAAACTTTGCAAACATTGGCATGTTTCACGATACTTCGCGCATGGTGCAGTATCCATAATGAATTGTACAGGCAATGTGTCTCTGCACTAACTTTACAGCTTGTAAGCTGCCCAGTATGTTATTGCTTTAGTTCAGTTTAAGCTAACACGTTTTTCAGATCTCTCTACCTATTTCGGACCCTGTCCAACTATGAAATCTCACCTCACTCTCGACTTTTATAAAGCGTGTCAATATACAAGAATAATTGCGAACACAAGGCTTATACTGGGATTCCAGTTTATTAGGTACACCTATCTAGTAGCGTGTTGCGCCTCCTTTGGCCTTCGGAAGAGCCTGAATTCGTCGCAAAAATGCTGAAAAAAGTTGATTCAAATTAGGCATGGCACAGTTTCGCTGCGAACACCATCCACCACGTCATCCTAAAGATGCTCGATAATGTTTAGATCTGGAGACTGTACAGACCAATGAAGCAAAGAAAACTCTTTGGCATTTCGTGGAACCATTCGGTGACGATACATGCCTTGTGAGTAGGTGCATTATCATGCTGAACGTGCCATCCCAGTGGGGATAAACTGTAGTCATGAAGCGATGAACTTGGTCGACGACGATGATCAGATTCCTATAATGGGTATCAGAGGGCCTAATGTGTGCCAGGAAAACATTCCCCACACCATCACACCACCATCACCTGCGTGTACTTTTGGAACCAGACAAAATGACTCTATAACCTCATGTTGCTTGCGCCAAATTCCTATACTTCTATCAGCATGATGCAAAAGAAACCTTTATTCGTCCGAACAGGCTTTTTCCAGTCCTCAACGGTCCAGTGATGATGTTCTTGAACCCACTGGAACATGCTCTTTCGTATTCTTCGCTGACAACATCGGCACTCGAAAATGACCGGCGGCTGTTGTAATGCATTCGCGACAAGGTTCGATACATGGTGAGTTTAGAGATGACCTTCTGCACACCAATGTTTAATTCTGCTGTGATTTGCCTGGTTGTGGCCCGTCTGTTTTCTTCAACCATTCTAGCCAATCTACTTTAAATCTTCTGATTAACAAACTGTTTTTAAACACAGGGTCGCCGATCACTGGTATTTTTTTTTTTGCTTTTCTCACCATTTTCGGTAAACTCTTGAAACGGTTCTGCATGAAAAGCCTAGGAGGACGACCATTTAGGAGTTGTTAGAACT
Organism: Ryuthela nishihirai; assembly: GCA_038380435.1. Taxonomy (NCBI): domain Eukaryota; kingdom Metazoa; phylum Arthropoda; class Arachnida; order Araneae; family Heptathelidae; genus Ryuthela; species Ryuthela nishihirai. Next base: position 37,116,001 of record JAWZYU010000018.1, on the reverse strand, counting down.
GGCACGTCTAGCACCAACTCTCATACCATGTTCAAAGTCGCTCAGGTCGCTCGTTTCGCACATTCTGACGCTCAATCTAACTCTAACTGATGCTCGAAGAACTGGTCTGCCTAATTTATACTGCACACCGTCGTGATATAAAGTGTTGGAATGAACCATTTATGTGACGAGTGGTGGTGTCCTAACGAACTGTAACTTGCAATAACAGATGAAATGTATAATCAAGTTCAAAAGTTAAGTTACAAACACAAAAACTATTTTAATAAAATATGTAAATATATTCCGCTTTCATGCTCCCGTTACCATAGCACATCTATACAGAATAAAATCCGAGTCCTTATCTGTTTTGGTTTAATAATTACTACACTCAAGCGCAAACTTAAATTACAATCACAAAATCATCGGTTGCTCAAAGAGGCTGTGTGGAGTTTAAACAAATATATAGGTAAAATTACAATTTTGCGTAAGAATAACGATTGTAAGATGAATAGTTGTATGATTAATTATCGTGTGTATATGAAGATACGCAAGCTACTCCAAGAAAACTAATGGAAATTCACGTTAATAAGGGATTTGATCATTCGGATAGCAATGTAAGACCCACATCTCCTCATACTGTTACCAAAGTTTCTAATCAATTCTGAAATGAGGAAACGTTACTGTTGCAAAAGAGTTTTATTAAGATGATGAATGCTTTTAGGAGAGAGCTAAGACTGGTAATTTGTTTCCCCAAGCATCCCAAACATGTTTAATAAGAAATTGAGTTTGGGTGATCCTGAAGCCCGCTTCGCACGTTCAATCCCTCAAATTATAAATATTGGTCCACCAATATGCACGCGGGATTTATCTCCTATTAAAATGAAAATCTAGCCCTCTGCACCTGCAAATGGACAAACGTAAGATTCAAGAATCTCATCTCGATACCTTTGAGCAGTTAGGTTTGTGTTAATGTTTATTATTGTTTTACCTATGAGTAGAACTTTGTGCACACAATGGGCTAAATGGCCAGGTCATAAGTACCCCAAATGCTCAGATAAGGTTGGAAGAAGGAGACCCATTTCACAGGTTTTAGAAGACAGATGGTAGCCTCCAGTCAAGACCATTCAGCGTTTTCTTTAAGTACTTCTTTGAGTACACTTAAGGTACACAAGCGTGGTTCTCCAAACACAAGGGGTCACGACTTTACGTCCCATAGGGAGATAAAATACTTTCCACACCCACCGATGTCCCGTTTCTAAACGGAGGATAGGTCGGTGGTTTAGCAGAGATAAATTTTAATGCTGGCAGTGGCGAGACTTAACCTGAAAACTTCAGATTACGAGCCTGGCAAGCTATTGACAGAGCCAACTCCCTCCCCTGGGCAACGGAGATGGGCCTATCAAACAAGTGGAAGTCTATGTGGTTAATAATGTTTTCCTACACTATCAACTTTCCTACACTCCCTCAATACTGTTCCTATTCTCTGATGTTAGAAGAATGACACCTTATCCCACATTCTCTCCAGATAAATTATTATCGAGAATCAGTGTAAATTCTGATTCTTGATTCATCTGTGAAGAGAACAGTCATCCACTGATCTTGGGTATCATGCCATGCTAAAAGACCAATTCAGGTGAGTTCCCCTATGGGAAGGAGTTAAGGGGACACGTACCACTATTCGTCTTTAACATACTCCTTCCCGTGGACGAAGTACTCACCACAGATAAAACTCTCTTTTACGTTTGTATGGACAGTGGACAAAATCCATTCCTTTTTGCTTGCTTATTAAAATCTTGTGGTCAACACGCTTAGTGAAATCTCTATAATGAAACTCTAAATTCCTGAACTCTCACTCATGAATTTCTTGGCATTAACTTCAGTTTTCAAAACGATATTAAAATAATTTTTGGTTATGCCTGTCTATCAAATGTCTTAACATGTGTCTGAACTAGAATATCTTGCAATTGTGATTTCTGATGATTTATGTAATTTCTGAATCTGAGTAAACATTATAAACAAAACACTAAGATATCCTATTATTTCCATTAATAACGCAGAAGAAGATTCCATAATCGGAACATATTTCTTAATGATCATATATATCTTTTCATGTTTTGTAATTGCTCACTTGCTGCTACGTCTGAGACTTGATCTTTGTTCTCCGGCAGCATCCTTCCTCCCTGAAGTAGTTTATCTCTAAAGGTGAACGGATAATCTTAACCGGGTTTGATTTCTCTTGATTCGTGTGTCGTTTACTCTGCATTATATCTTAAGTGTAGCCTTCAGGGATAGTTTCCGATCAATAAAAGCTCACAAATGCTGGACTTAACAGTGTCCATAAAGAAACAATGAAAAAGGTAAATCTAATGAATATACCTATACTTCAAGAAGAAAATAGGAGATACGCTTCAAGAAACGAACTTATGGTGCTCCTTTAGGACGCATTAAGGCACATTGGGCATCTGGGATTAAAGATGCATTGATTCTCCTCTAATGGTCACGCAGGAAGAGAGAAGTGTCCTGTTTCACGCACAGCTTAAGAAACTGCGCACTTTGGTAGCGTAATCTAATAATATTAAATGGGTGAGGGTTGTTTTAAGAGATGTTGTGGCAACATTGGAATACTCGTTCTAGGTTTGTATCCTGAAATATTTGCTGTTGATTGTAGCAGCACAAATGGAACATATGGAAGGATGTAACATATGTAAAATAATGTTTATATGTAACTGGGGAATGTATCGTATTTAATATTGAGAGCATTTAGGGTTCACTTTGTTTAGAAACAAATTCATGTTATATCAATAGGGATCATGGGTGTATCTACGGGTGAGGACAAAGGGGTCACGCCCTCCACACCCTTTGAAAATGTTAGTAACTGGAACGGAGGGGGGGGGAATTTATATTTTTAAAAATTAAATGTAAGTAAACTCTCCTTAACTCAAGCACAAAGGAAATCAAATAAATTTCGAGTTATTGAATCTGCTAAAAATACACATAAGCAGTTTAACAACTAGTTACAGAACCGCAATAGATTCCCACCTATTGAATATTTTTTTTTCCTACATTGAGTTAACCATTTAAGAAACTTTACTGCTCAACATCAGGAAATTCTGCATAAGATTTGTTTATATTGCTCGTATTCTTCATGTTTTTATGATTACAGAAACAGAAAGAAACCGTAAAACGTTTATGCCTAAAGGTGTTCTAATGCATTGCAACTCGTTCTCCCTCCCGCCGCCTTTCTTTTTCACTTGTTAATCTCTTTTTTTTCATTCTAGATCCGGGCCTGATAAAGAGTCACTTTCAGAGTTCAGTAATTTATAAAAAAAATATTGTATATAAAAAAGTGACAGAAAGTTAAAATACAGATCTCGGTCGAATCTATTTAAATCTCAATTTCCAACAATATCCTTTTAAAATTTAAAGATACGGTTAGTATTTAAAGAGATATAGAAGTTGAAATATTTTAGAACTTCTTTACAATTTTTTTTCTAAATCCAGAAACGTCCAATGGTGGATGACATGTTTGAATCTAATCGAAAATTTCTAAGTATTATTTAAGCCCTCTCAAGGGGTGGGTTTTATAACTCACCCCCTTGCGCTGAGCTCATTTTGCAAAAAGCATTTAAAATTAGATAAAGTTGAAATAATTATTTCGCAAAATTCTAAAAATAGGTTTATGTATTTTAGTGAAGCTTAATATGTTACCATTTTAGTTTTAATATGCAAAGTTATATTTTCCGAGAAATTATAACTGGTGACTTTGCTGCTCCACGTTACACCTTCCGTAGCTCACTAAATTATAAAGGAATATTGTCGAAATTTAAAATCAATCGCTTCGTTACAAATATACATATTTCATTAAGTTACATATTATTTACAATTTTTTCTCCATTTAGGATGACACCTAACGTAAACCAAACGACACAAGCAGAGCCTGAGAGAGGTGAGAAGGGACTCTGGCCAGACCCAAATACGACCCACCACCTACTACGGAAGCTATATAAATATACTTATAATATTGAATGAATATAGAGGAAAAAGCTGTCATTTTCCGGGTTGAATCCGAACTCACGATCTCGTGATAACACGGCAGGACCAAGATCTCATCTATTGGTGGCTTTAAGCACCATAAAATCAGTCATTAGAATATTTGACTTTAATTGAAAACCCGGTATAGAAGGCATTTTCCAGGTTAGTGCACATGACCAGCAGATGAGATCACCAATAGAGGATATCTTGATCAGCTGCAGGTAGCTCAGCGATCAGAGATATGTTATCAGGAGGTCATGTGTTCGTACACGCCTAATGCCCATATTTCCTCTATAGTCATTTAATGTACATAGCCTACAATTGTTTACCAGTGATTATTTATTATTCGAAATACTTAATAGATACTTTTAAAAAATCTAATTTTGTATCTTTTATTTATGGGGGACAGACCAGGTGTCTGGGCCAAATGACTCTTCCGGTAACCCTTCTACGTAGTCCTGAACACAAACAAGACTTCCCCGATATTATTGCTCATAGAAATATCAGCTATTAGTTATTTTGTGGTCTCATATTTAAACATGTGAGACACACATGAATAAATACAGTACCATGGAGTATTTTGCTGCAGAAATATAGCATGGCGTATTCTATCTCGAAAATTTTGCATTTTTGCTTTCTGTCTCTTTAGCAAAATACAGAAATACCAGTGTTCAGTTTTCACAAACAATGGAATTGATAATATAAGAAATGTCTATAAAACATTTGAGCAAATTTAACTTTAAAATGAAATGGTTCTGAAGTGCGCGACTAGATGGAGATCACTATATTACGATCTATTTTCTATAATGTGATCACTATATTACGATCTATTTTCTATAATGTGATCACTATATTACGATCTATTTTCTATAATGTGATCACTATATTACGATCTATTTTCTATAATGTGATCACTATATTACGATCTATTTTCTATAATGTGATCACTATATTACGATCTATTTTCTATAATGTGATCACTATATTACGATCTATTTTCTATAATGTGATCACTATATTACGATCTATTTTCTATAATGTGATCACTAGGGTTGTTTTGTAGGAAAACGACTTTTCCTTTTCGTCACCTATTAGATGTAACGTTTTGTTTAAGTCGTTCCCTCGTTTCAAATGGGAACTTCGATGTTCTTGAAGAAGATGCATTATGTTGGACCAGACGTTGAACAATGACCCTCTGTGGAAGAGAATTCCACCTTCATAGTTCATGCTAATGAATCCTCTGACAATTAAAGACAGCTATTGTGTTCTCTTGAGTTGGTAATTGGCTCAGTGGGTAGCATACCAGGTCGGTATTCTGCAATTCCCAGGCTCGAGACTCAGCTGTACAAGAATTAAGAGGCTAAACTCTATCCTACTCAGTAGGATAGAGTTTAGCCTCTTACCTAAAGGCTAAACTCTGTCCTACTCAGTCGGATTAACTCAGTTCTCATTCTCTATTCTACTCAGTTGGATAAAGTAAGCTCGTGGTGAAACAGACAAAAGGATTTGTTATTTCAAGTACATCTACATGAAAAAAGTCTTGCAAAGACGTTTCTGTAGCTTACTTCTAAAATGTTAAACATATAATTTTAGAATTAATAAATCAAAAGAAAAACGTCAGGTAATATTCTGACTTTTTCAGATTTTGAAACATTATCAGAAAATGTATTTCAAAATATTATACTGTACTTTCCGAAAATGGATGTAAGATAATTCTCTTGGGTTGGTAGTAATTGGCTCAGTCGGTAGCATACCAGGACTGTAATATGCAATTCCCAGGCTCGAAACTCAGCTGTACCAGTATTAAGATTGACTTAGGCTAAACTCTACCCTACTCTCATTGAGAAAGGGTATCGATTCGCTTATAAAGGTCAATCAACGTCAGTTGGATGGAAAGTTAAGCATTGTCCCCGCGTGCATGACAGCCATAAAGAGAACGTCAAACAGCAAGCTCAAAGGCCTTGATGTGAGGCTGTCTCCTAACAGCTGTGCAGTGATTACCTTTCTGTAATATACTCTTAGCTCTTCGGGTCCGAGCAAAATATCCCTTGGGAATGTGCTCCTTGGTTTTGCTCTGAGTTCCATTATTTCCATTACGGATGCTTAAGGCCTTCGCACTTCAACGATGAGCCCCTTTCGAAGTCAGTCAGATCAACCTTTTTACCCATATCGCACTTGACTTTGCTTTCCAACATGTCTTTATGGTTTTTATAAGTCTTATGTATATAGAATACAAACGTCAGTGAGAAATTTCGCATACATTGTCATATTTCACGGCATTCGCACACAGTGCAATGTTCATAATCATTTGATCAGGCAGTGTAATTCTAAGGTTCTTCGAGTATTACTATTGACTTTTCATATTAGTCTACTAAGTGTTTTCACTAAAACTAACAGATAAATGAAATGTGTGGTTGTATGAAGTTTAATAATATCTCTGTTCTCTTTGATCTAAGAGGGGAATTTATTTTGTCAATTTAAAGATTTCTTAGCACTCTGTTTTGCTATATTTATTTCAAAACTTCACCTAGAGATATAATCGTTTAATTTTTTGTACAAATATCGTTTATATTTTGTACAAATTTGACGATAAAAAATTTTCAATTGTTTGAGGATAATATTTAAAACGAAATCGCACTTTTTTCGTAGTCTCACTGCCGCTACAACGCTTAGTATAACAATAGTTACCTTTAAAAGTAAGCTCGTGGTGAAACGGACAAAAGGGTTTGTTATTTAAAGTACCTCTACACGAAAAAAATCTTGCAAAGACTTTTCCTGTAGCTTACTTCTAAAATGTTAAACATGTTAGTTTAGAATTAACAACTCAAAAAAAAAAAAGTCAGGATATATTCTGAATTTTTCAGATTTTGAAACATTATCAGATAATGTATGTCAAAATATTACACTGCACTTTCAGAAAATGTATGTAAGATAAATTTTGGGGAGATGCCTGATATCGGCATCGGACTGAAAAGATGCTCCGTAATTCATAATTTTTAAGCATTAATTAGCAAATAATTTCGAAAACAGGAAAACTAAAAAAAAAAAACCTGGAAAGGGATATTTTTCCACTTAAATTCAGTATTTTGTCTCTTCCCTACAATGATTACCTGTATATGTGTGTGTTTATGTGTGTGTATTTCCCCTCTCCTTCCCAGTAGTATTTTAAAAAAACTTTTCGGGAAAAATATATGCAATACATAATTTCATTATTATTATTTTGACTCCGTTACGATTATAAATTTATGTTATTTTAAACTGAATTACTCGTAGTAAATTATCACTTGAGAAGTTGTCTATTCTGGTTATATTATTATATATATATCAATCTACAACGAATTGTAATAAGATTATGATTTTTTTTTTTACAATTCATTATACAAATTGTAAAATGAATTACAGGGGTTTATCAAAATAATGGAAACATCGACGGCGACTGGAGTACACGCAATGCACCGTATGCATATCACAGGGACGACGTCACCCGCGATGTGAGATATATAAAGGGGAGAATTACGATGTCTGCAGTCACGTAACAATGCCACAAGCATAGGGGAAACAGCTGTTGTGGTGTAATTGTCGAAAATGTCATCTACGTGGCCTGCAAAAAGGCATGATCGTGGTGCGCGTCTGACAGGAGCTTCAGAAACCAGAACGGAGGAAATAGTATGTGTAACACGAGGAACTGTATCAAAAATTATGACTACCTTTCAAAAAGGACAGAGCGTTGCCTATAAAGGTGCAAATTGTGGACGCCATACGAAGTTGTCAAGCGATATTATGGATATATATATATATATGGATATATTAGTGAATAGGCGAACGTTGGCACGGATTGTACAACGAAAGCACAAGACCATGGCACCGCAAATAGCAGCAGAGTTGAACACCAGTCGGAATGATCCCGTTTCCGTCATAACAGTTCTTCGGGAATTTCATCGTGCCTGTATTTATGGCCGTGCTGCAATCCACAAACCTGTGATTACCAACATCAATGCAATAAAAGGCATAAAGTGGTGCAAAGCACATAAAAACTGAGATGCTAAAGACTGGCAACGTGTCATCTGGTCTGATGAATCGTGCTACACATCGTTTTCCCACCACTGGTAGAGTGCACGTCTTATGAAAACTGCAGAAGCTTACCACCCCGACTGTTTGGTTCCGACTGGAAGCATGGAGGTGGATCCCTGATGTTATGAGGTGTCATAGCATGGCATTCCTTAGGGCCATTAGTTATTCTGTAGAGTCGTGTCACATCCATAACGTACGAGTCCATTCTCGGTGACCACCTGTCCCAAAGTTGCGGGCATTGTCCCTAATGAACGTCCCTGGTTTCAAGCGGATAATGCACCCTTGCATTGTGCGAAACGTGGCAAGACGTGGTTTGTAGATCATGAGGATAAGGCACAGCAGCTACCCTGGTCACCTCAATCTCCACACCTCAATATTATTGAACATTTGTGGGAATATCTGGAGCTCAAGGTCAGATCACACTTTCCACATCCAGCATCACTGGCATGGTTGGGCCATATTTTACAGTAAGAGTTGTTCCACATTCCATTATCATAAGTGCATGACTTGTATAAGTCTATTCCAAGTCGAATTGCGTCTGTTCTGAACTCCTGAGGTGGGCCTACAGTTTATTAATAAAATGTTCTATACAAACAGTACGGGTTCCCATTATTTTGGTAAACCCCTGATTATGATATGACAAAGTGAATTTAAAAAAAAAACACTTAAAAAGAAAGCAACTGTTATGAGAGCGGTTTGCATCGAACGGTCCCCTGGAGTTCCAAGCCAAAAAGAGAATTAGAAAAATTATAAATTATTCATGTTTTAAAATGTATTAGTGATATCCTGTTGTTGACCAAATATTCAACACATTTTGTTAATGTTCTTTTTAAACTGTTAACCTTTCTTAGAAAAACTTTCTTTCCATCCTAAAAATTCTTCCTTTCTTAGAAAATACATAACCTTTCTTAGAAAAATAAGAATTCGTCAACCCAGTTCAAGTTCCGTTCAAACACATCTATCCAAGAAGGTTTAGGCCTATTAAGCCTGGCAGAGTCAAATGAAGATTTTCAATAAGTAACAAATCTAGGCAATAGTAATTTTTCGATAAGTAACTTTCGAATAGATCACAAGGTCTTCGATTCTTGGTTGTTTTGGTAGAATCAGTCAATAAAGTGTGACGGGCCATTACAAAATGGAAACCCATCTCCTGCAGCTAATCGTTATTTTATTTCAGCCCATGCGGATTTGTGTCATTGCTATTTTATATAATGTTAAGATTGCAGTGGCCGCAATGGAAAAAATTGCATTGTATAAACTACAGCAGAAGACGCAGCACTGATTCGCAGAGTAAATGCTGTGATTATTTACATAACAACGCAAAATAAAGACCATAGAACGAATATAAAAATGACATTATGTTGGTTTACATATGACAAGGAATGAGTTCGAAATTCATTTATTAATTCTTGTGATTATTTTCCATGGGACAGTGCCCCAGGTAAAATAATGTTTGTTAATGATAGAATCTGGACAAGCTGACAAACTCCTTAATTCCAAATGGGAAATGTTTTTCCAAATGGAAAATGTTCCAATGGGAAATTTTGACAAACTCCTTATTTCCAATGGGAAATGTTTATTATTTTTGTCTATTTTGAGTTTTTGTTTTCCTTTAATCTACAAATGCATTCTGTTGCAATAATTACTTGTAATGATATATATATATATGTGACTAAAATATCATTATTTTTATTTATTTTTATTATTACGTGATTATTTTTTCTATCTTTTATATTATTCTTATTTCTTTTCTGTACTTTTACTGTCCCTTATAATAATGCGATCCCCGTTTGAACGCAACAGTTTAAAGAAATTTGTTTGCCGAAAAACACTTGAAATTGTACTTAACATAAATATGTTCCAGTTTAAAAAGCAAAAAAAAAAAGGTTCTTCACATGTCCACAATTTAGGTCTGTCATAAAGTGTTGCTGGAGGTTCGTCAGGTATTTTGAAACCTCCAAACTGAGACTGTCTGAAAGATGTATATATTTATGTTAAGTTTTTAAAGTGATTTTAGTTCTTTTACAGAAATTGCAAAATCTGACTCATGTGATTACAAGTGCAAATAAAAACGTTTGTAATAATAGTGATCAAATTTTAAAACAAACAACGGAGAACAATACCACAAAAGAAAGATCTCTTGCGACTTTCGGCCTAAAAAGATCGGATGCTTTTTTTTCTTCTAAGAAAAAGAACAATTTTTAAGTTAGGGATATATGAAAGAGAAATGAAAAATAAATATTAACAAACGATGTGTAAGAGCGCTAAGTAAAGCGCTAAGTTAATTGTAATTTGCTGAGTTAAACATCTTAAACACATTATGTACATTTAGATACAGATTTAATTCCCCTTCAAAGTAAGAGGTACTTTTATATAAATAACCTTATTCAGAAAAATAAGAATAATCTTTGCAACAGTTCGGACGATATGTATGAGAGCTTAATTTACTTTTAATTTGCATAGTTAACATCTTAAACACATTATGTACATTTAGATACAGATTTAATTCCCCTTCAAAGTAAGAGGTACTTTTATATAAATAACCTTATTCAGAAAAATAAGAATAATCTTTGTAACAGTTCGGACGATGTGTATGAGAGCTTAATTTACTTTTAATTTGCATAGTTAACATCTTAAACATATTTACGTACATTTAGATACAGATTTAATTCCCCTTCAAAGTAAGAGGCAATTTTATATAAATAATCTTTTTGAGAAAATAAGTATAATCCTTGCAACAGTTTGGAAGTTGCCGAACAAAGGGTCAAACAGATTAGCATTAAGAAAAGATTTGTAATCCCAAAAAATTAAAAGCAAATAAAGGCAGGGAATTTTTGAAATATCTGAAGAGTCTAAATTTTCTGCTACTCATGTTGATGATTTTTTGGCTTCTGTAGTCACAATGGTTTTAAAGCAAATATCCTCCCAAGTTATTCTGTTGTTTCGTTTTACCTTTGACTGGCACTTTTTTGCATACAATGGACTAAATGAGCAGGTCACGAGGACCTCCGGAGCTCAGAGAAGATTAGGGAAGGGGACCCACTGGACAACTGTTAAGTGACTGAAGGAAGTCTCCAATCAAGGAAATCCAGCATGTTCTTTTACGTGCAGAGGGTGTGGTTCTCATGCACACGGAAACACGGCTTAACGTCCCATCCGACACACAACGATCTTTCCAAGCTCATAGGCGTCTCCTACTGAGCAGGGCAGGATGGGGGTTTAGTGGAGATAAAGCTCAAAGCTGGAACAGCTGAGACTCGAACATTTGCAGACAGATTAGCAGCCTTAGAACGCTACCGACTGAACCAAACCCCGCCCCTCTCACTAACTTAGCAAGGGTTGGGTTGTTTTACCTCTGAGCGGCACTTTTATGTACACCATGGGGTAAATGGCCAGGTCACATGGACCCCGAAGGCTCAGAGAAGGTTGGAGGAGGGGACCCTCTGGAACAGCTGTTGGGAGACAGATGGTAGCCTCCAGTCAAAGCCATCCAGAGTGTTCTTTAACGTGCACAGGGTATGGCTCTCCCATACACGGCGTCACGGCTTAACGTCCCATCCGACGGACGGCTGCATTTCCAAGCCCCTCGGTGTCCCCTACTGACCGTGGGCAAGGCGGGGAATTTTACGAAGATAAATCTCAACGCTGACCCAGCTGGGAATCGAGCCTGGGTTACTACCGATTACGTGCCTGGAGCGCTCTTAGCAAGGAGACACTGAAGGGCTCGGAAAGGTTGCCTCCCGTCCAATCGGATGTTAAGTTGTAGTTTCTTATTCAGGATATCCATACCCTGTGAACTTTAAAAAATATATTGGATGGCTTTGAACGAGCGCTTGCATAAGTCTCTTTTGCAGCAGAACAGTAATTAGCGCTTTTCGCGCCAGAGGAAAGAAAAGAAAATTGCGCCCCTCCCCCTCTGAATTGTTGTTACGTCCTTGCCTTGCCGTTATTCAGCGATCATTTTACTATCAAATTCTACATTCTTTGGGTCCTTGTGGCCTAGTGATTTAGCGCAGTATTTTCACTAAAGTCTAGCTTCGATGTATAGCAAAAAAATGCACACCGCAAAAATTACGGTGTTTTGTTGCAATATTAATATGGTAATATACTTAAAATCTTTGACTCTGGGTAGATGCTAATTTAACTTGGAATTATCGTATTAACCAGCTAAGAGCTACTATTTCAAAAATATTGGATCGATTGGGAGGATTAAAAATATGTAAATCAACAAACTTTGATAAATTTATATTATGCATTAGTGTACCCACATTTAATATATAGAATTAGTGTTTGGGGAGATACTAGTTCAGCCAATTTGAATAGTTTATTTTGTCTGCAAAAGAGAATTATGAGATATATTCTAAGATTAAATTACAGAAATCCGGTACAACACTTGATGGCAGAAAATGGAATTCTAAATATATACAGGGTGATTCAGAATTCATCATCAATATTTGGTGGGGAGGTAGGTAATAAGAAACGAAGGAGATTTCACATAGGAAAGCATGGGCGCATATGCCATGTAGTAGGGCAAAATGACCCAGTTCAATGATGGAAAGAACACATAAGAAGGAAGTGGTAAGGAAAAAACATTTATTATCTTACATGTAACATTTCTTTGCTTTGGTTGTACAGACTTACAAGAGGTGCTCGAACTGCCGACCATGTGCTAGAATGCATGACTCACAACGGCGTTGCATGGACAGCCGGACCCTGTGAAAGATGCCTGGCATTTCCCGGATGTTTGAGGCAGCAACTGATATGCGTGCTACAAGATCCATAGCACTATCAACAGGGGTCTCGTACACCATGTTTTTCATAGCACCCCATACAAAGAAATCGATTGGAGATAAATCCGGTGAACGTGGTGGCCAAGAAACCGGTCCACCGCGGCCAATCCATTGACCACCAAACTGTCTGCGTAGGTAAGCACACACAGCATTTGCGAAATGTGCAGGAGCGCCGTCATGCTGGAACCACATTCGCCGGAGACTACCATCAGGAACCTCGTTCAGAAGATCCGGTAACACAGTCTGAAGAAATGTTAGGTACTTGGCACCGTCCAAACGGGATGGTAGTAAATACGGGCCCAACAAACAGTCACCGACAATCCCAGTCCACACATTGACAGCAAAACGTTGTTGCGCAGCTCCAGGTCTTGTACCGTGTGGGTTCTGATGAGCCCACACATGCCAATTGTGTGTGTTGAAGACACCCTCTCGAGTGAATAACGCCTCATCGGTGAAAAGAACATACGTTGGGAAATTGGGATCAACGGCTGTTCTCTGCATGAACCACTGACAAAAAATAACACGCTTGGGATGGTCGTCTGCTGCCAATAATTGCACTCTTTGCAGATGAAACGGATGTAACCCTTCATCGTGTAATATCCGCCACGCTGTTGCTTGCGAAATTCCAAACTGCCTAGCCATACCTCGTGTGAACCAGGTTGTTCCTCGATTTCCTGTAGGACAGCTTCCTCTACTGCTACTGCCCGTGCCGATCTGCGCCTCCCTCGATTAACATTACTAGCAGCAAACGATCCTGTTTCACGCAGTTAGCGATGAATACGTGAAAACATTTGATGCTGTGGCACACGGCGGTTTGGGAAGCGCGCTGCATACAATTGCCTGGCTCGAAGACATCTTTCTCCTGCCGCACCGTAAGTTACATGCATATCTGCACATTCATTCCACGTATACCGGTTCATGTTACTTCTGCAAATTCACCTTGTCGAATGACAACTGACTGCACGCGTCACAGAGCTGTGCTTCTGTATGAGAGGTGTGTACACACAGCGCCCTCTACACCACCATGCGTTCGTCTGCCCCCATACTTTCCTATGTGAAATCTCTTTCTTTTCTTATTCCCTTCCTCCCCACTAAATATTGATGATGAATTCTGAATCACCCTGTATAATATTTACAAGTATGTTATGGGGAATTTTGTATACAGAGTGAAGAATAAAATGACAGAGTACTCGGAACTTTACTGCTGCTTAGAAAGAACGAAGACTTTCAGTTATGATACTCGACTTAAGAACAAGATCATGTTGCCCCTTTATAAGAAATCTATAGGCCAGAGATCAATACGTACATTGGCATTAAGATTTGCAATTTCAAGCAATTCAACGAGATACCAGAGGATACTGCTGCAATGGAACAATATAGAACTTTTAAATATAAATATAAACTACACTTATTATCAAGTCAATGATAGAGTCAGACCACAAAAATTCATGTGCTCAAATAAATGTATAAATGTATAAATTAAGGTCACCTGCAATATTTTAAATTTAAGTGTATTTCAGGAAACATTTATTCAAAAGCTACCGCTTATTATGTTCTCCTTTTTCACCTGTGAACTTGTATGTGTTTTATCTACCAATATATGTATGTTTGGGTGAAATAAACTTATTCAATTCAATTCAAAATGTTGTTTCTAATGTTTATATATGTTCTTTATTTTAACCTTATATTTCGCGTGCTGGTCTTTGAACTCTTGTGGAGTTGTACATTTCCAAAAACTTCGTAAATACTTATATTGTATCATAATTTAATATAAATGGAAATAAAGGATACTACTACTATCTATAAGTATACTCATCCCTCGATTTATACGGTACTTCATTTACAGGATTCTGTTTTTTTGTTCCGTCAGGAAATGCAACCTGTTTCGTTTTACATGATTATCGATTCGCTTTTATATGGTATGGTATTAAGATTTTTTTATAACATAAATATATTAAGTAGCTGTGACATGACATACAAGGACTGAGAACTTCCGCAACTAGTGACCTCAACCCGAGCGTACACGAAACGAGTGTCAATGCACCTGTTCGGAATAGGCCTGAAAACTCGCTAGTCCGAATTATTGATAGAGGTGAAATGTCAGTGTAACGAACACAAGAATAACGAAATAGTCAGTATAACGAAATTTTTTTCTGACCCGGCAAATTTACTATGTGGCTCTATATAAAAAATATACCATTTTAATGAATATCAGTATAACGAAAATATCAGTCTTTACGAAATAAAAATTTATCCCGATACCAAAAATTATGAACGAAATTTAGAGAAAGAAAATCCTTAAACAATATGTACTTGTACAATGTACATTTTAGCATTTGATAATGCTGCAATTTAATTACTGATAATATTGATTATAATAATTATGATTATAGATTCTTTCTACAAAGAATCAATGCCACGCAGTGACATTGCTTTTAAGCAGCTTCGCCATATTATCCTAGCATAAAAGGGGTTTTTCGAACTTGGAGATCTACGAGATTCTGAGAGGTGGGGGTGGCTCAGTCGGTAGCGCGCCAGGCTCGTAATCTGTAGTTCCCAGGTTCGAGTCCCAGCTGGGTCAGCGTTCAGATTTATCTCCTCAAAATTCCCCGCCCTGCCCACGGTCAGTAGGGGACACCGATGGGCTTGGAAAGGCCGCCGTCCGTCGGATGGGACGTTAAGCCGTGGCCCCGTGTGCGGGAGAGCCATACCCTGTGCACGTTAAAGAACACGCTGGATTGCCTTGACGGGAGGCTACCATCTGTCTCCCAACAGCTGTTCCAGTGGGTCCCCTCCCCCAACCTTCTCTGAGCCTTCGGGGTCCATGTGACCTGGCCATTTAGCCCATGGTGTGCAAAAAAGTGCCGCTCAGAGGTAAAACAACCCAACCCAACTCTTTCACAATGATTGCTTTGTAGTATGTAACTATTTTAGCGCGTTTTTCATTGCATCGCAGTATAACGAATATATTTTAGTCAGCTGCTCGATTTCGTTATACTGACAAATAATTTTATATGCTAAGCCTCGAATAAAGCTGGACAATTCTGCTTGTTAATAATGTCGTAACCATCCCTGAGTATATTTTAGGGTGGCACACGCACTAAGGGCTGTGACTCGTTTGCGTTTTGTCAAATCCAAGGCAATTTCCCGGACCCACATCCAAAATTAACTGACATTTAGCAATAAGCAAAACTAACATGATCTCATAGGTAACAAAAACACAACATTTATTTCAAATTAATGTTCAGACATTTTACACACAACTAGTTCCCACTTTTGGAACAATTTCAACAAGCGCCCTCGGCGCGGTCCTTTTCAATCAAGAGAAACTTTCAGAGTGATGGAGGTCAGTTCAATAAAAGTTCTTTATGAGTGAGCTACTCGCTCAAGAGGCTAACAGACATCAAATAGTTTATGGTTCCAACCGCGACAACGTGACGGCGATACACAAGCATATTCGTGTGGGAAAAACGAACCAGATTCGAACAAAATGCACTACCTACCTCATTAGTTCAGATGTCCATTGGGAAAAAGGCATCGTCGCGGGGTCATCCGCTGCTGGTAGCTGGAGGCTCGTGCTGCTTGGCGCTCTCGTTGGGCATTTACGTTAATACTTCGAAAATGCTGCTGCTCTCAGTCGAGAGGCCACACTTTTTGTCCTGCTTTGCTCGCTGCCAACCCAAAAGGAGAAGACCAATGTCCTTTAGCTTTTTCCTTTTCGGTTGTTAATCTCACTGGTCCCCTGATGGAGGTCACCCCACCGGCTAGGCATGGATGCTGCTGGTTTGCCAAAACAAGTCGAGGTGCGAATCTCGCTATCCCTCCCCCTCTACCCCCCACCCCATTTGCACCCCCCCCTCCCTCCTTCTCCAGAGAGAAGGGACATTTTTCCATTTATTGGCTTTTTTTCAGTGCCCACAGGCCACACATTCATATATACCATTTTTGGACGTCCTTAGACTTCCTCTCCCCATTTTCCCAACTCCCACGGACAACAGACATTGAAAGACCTCTTCTATTGCTTACTTCACTCTTCATCCAAAGGCGGCCTTCGCCAAAATGTATAGACACTGTTCTTCGCTACGTTGGCTCCAGTCTCATAGACTCATTCAGCAACCTTAGTCAACCTTAGCACATGGACCAGATGAACGAAAATTCTTAGGTAGGGTTGGGTTGTTTTACCTCTGAGCGGCACTTTTTTGCACACCATGGGCTAAATGGCCAGGTCACATGAACCCCGAAGGCTCAGAGAAGGTTGGGAGAGGGGACCCACTGGAACAGCTGTTGGGAGACAGATGGTAGTCTCCCGTCAAGGCCATCCAGCGTGTTCTTTAACGTGCACAGGGTATGGCTCTCCCGCACACGGGGCCACGGCTTAACGTCCCATCCGACGGAAAAATTCTTAGGAATTTTGAACAAAGTGGTCCAATAATGAAGAGAGAGTTATGATTATTGCTATCCCTCTAGCACTTGTTGTTGATAGCGACAGCTCACGTAGATCACCCTTTGATACCTGGGGGGGAGGGGGGCAACGGATCCGTCGCGAACTTTTCACGCCGGCGGCAGGTTCTTCCTCAAAAAGGAGCTGGATGCAACAAAATGGAAGTGATTCTAAAATGTCACTGTTAATTGAAGACAATGGCGTCCGATAGTCCTTCACTATAACAGTCGTGTCCACGTGATAAAATTACTGTGGGCATGACAATAAGAAATATATTTTTGGAAACTATCCCTCTATTTTACATAAGTTGTTGGTATTCATTTTCAAAGTTTCGACTTATATTTTCGCTTTCCCGAAATTGTAAAGCGAGTAAATAGAGGGATGGATGTATATGCAGGCAAACACATTACAATTTGATTTATGCAAATGTTTGCACAATCTTTTGAATTCAGTACAATGTGTATATACACTCAGTGGACACTTTATTGGGAAAGCAGCCAATAAAAAAAAATCAGGTTCAGAGTTTTTCTAAAATAACTTCTTATGATTAAATACGTGACTGAGATGCTATAAACATGAGACTGAAGATATATTAAAGATATCATCAATAACATCTACATAAATTTTAATTTAAAAATATTTATTCAGCATGTAAAAATTACGGAATTTTTGAAACATTATACAGAACTGAAACAATCCTTTACCCGAACGGCTAAAAATGCGTTTTGTACATTTTCGCGAAGTTTAATAAAGCGATATTATTTTTACCCTGATTGAGCTAACTTTTCATATCAAGTATTTTTACCAACATTGTTACTCTTAAATATTCCACTCTCCATAACAGTTTACTATTTTTTTAAATCAAAGTTTTAAATTGATTTTGGCGAAATGTTTAATTTATCTTCACTCCCATTTTCCCGTAAAAAGATAATTTGAAAGTTATTGATCTCTGGAATATGACTTGAATGTGACATTAAACGAGAAGGCTTCTATTGAAGAAGCTATCAATCATATATCAGATTATAATATTTTATAAGTTCAATAGATTTTTTTTTCTTTTTTCAACCTCAATATTCCTTTTGTTTACAATAATTCATTAATAAGAAAATAATCTGTCTAAGTTATTTTCTTTACATCGGATTGTTGGGTTGTTTTACCTCTGAGCGGCACTTTTTTGCACACCATGGGCTAAATGGTCAGGTCACATGGACCCCGAAGGCTCAGAGAAGGTTGGGGGAGGGGACCCACTGGAACAGCTGTTGGGAGACAGATGGTAGCCTCCCGTCAAGGCCATCCAGCGTGTTCTTTAACGTGCACAGGGTATGGCTCTCCCGCACACGGGCCACGGCTTAACGTCCCATCCGACGGACGGCGGCCTTTCCAAGCCCATCGGTGTCCCCTACTAACCGCGGGCAGGGCGGGGAATTTTGCGGAGATAAATCTGAACGCTGACCCAGCTGGGACTCGAACCTGGGAACTACAGATTACGAGCCTGGCGCGCTACCGACTGAGCCACCCCCGCCCCTTTACATCGGAATTTTGCTCTATTGGAGAAAAATCTATAACGGAAAAAAAGCCATTTTGTAAGCAAAACGAAAAAAAACAAAACAGAATCTTTTATCTCTTCAGTCATATAAAAAACAAAAAGCTGGCGATGTTCAATAGAATATGTTGTCACAAGTTCGGTTACACTCGGGTTATCATCAGTCCTTGGTATTTTCAGTTACCAGGCAAGAACTGTTTTGGATAGAAATTCAATACATTTGTTTCCAGCCGTGAAGCTCAATCATTTATTAGGTAGAAGAGATCTTTCATGTCGGCAGTAATTCTGACTGAACATCGTTACATCTCTTTTTCCACCTCTAGGGACAAAGAGAACACAACGAGAAAAAACATAGAGATGCGCCTCGCAAAACCAAATAACAACTGTTCTTTTCGATAAACAGTTTACTAAGAATCCTGTGTCTCTGCTGGCGGTAATAAGTTTCTGTTTGAAGTTCATGGATGAAAGTTTCTGACTGAGTATTCAGTTGTAGATAATTTGTAGATTTTTTATTTTCAAATAAAAACACTGTACACAAAAAACATTAAATTATTGTAGTCCATTTTTTGCTGTTTACATTTGCCGTTATTCGCAGTATTTCATTCAATCGCAGCAGAATGATTTCAAAATCGAATTTTGTTTACAAAATGAAATTTGAAAAATAAGCATATGTATAAAGATATAATTAATAGAACTTAGAGTTTCACGAACTGTGTTCTACGATACCCAAAAGAAAGTGAAAATATATTAAAATTATTTTTTTTTTAATTTCGTGGTCAAAAAATGAAACGAAATAGCCATTTAAAGCAATCTTTATGAATACGATATGAACAAAAAAATCACAGAAATTGGCTTCGATTTAACCAAGCTGCTGTCCATAAATTACGTAACGCTGTTTTAGTCAAATTTTAACGCAACGTAACGATTGACCAGACCCCTCTCCCTCACGTTATGTAACATATTTCGATTTTTGTAAGGGTATTAGTTTTTTTTTTTTTTTTTTTTTACGGTAATCAGCATTGAGTATTACGACTGGATAATATAAGACTGGAGTAGGGTTTCCCAATTACTAAAATATTCCACTTAACCGAAAAAAAGGAAAAATTAAAACCAAATGGTTAAAATGATATTCTATATAGTCTACATTCCATGTGGAATAAAATTTTATAGTTGTTTTTCAAATCTATTTCTAATATCGGACATACACCGAAGAGCCAAAACATTATGACCAGCGCATCTTTATGAAAATCGAAGCAACTGCAGGTATATAACGGTGCGTATGAAGATCATGAAACTGTATATATAACACCTGATACTGAGGTCTGTTACTCAGTGTTATTCTTGTTCTACAGATGGGATAGGAACGGACCAAAGTGAGTTTGACAAAGGCCAAATTGTAATGGCCAGACGACTGGGTCAGAGCATTTCCGAGACGGCAAGGCTTGTGGGGTGCTCACGGTCAGTCGTGGTTAGTACCTTCAAAAAGTGGTCCGAGGAGGGAAAAACTAAGAACCGTCACCAAGGTGTGGGCCAACCATGGCTCATCGATGCTGGAGGTGAGCGAAGGCTATCCTGTATGGTACGAGCCAGCAGAAGGGATACTGTGGCGCAACTCGCCCGAAATTGCAATGCTAGTGACGGGAGTAATGTGTCACAACACACAGTACATCGAATCCTGCTGAAAATGGGACTGCGTAGCCGCTGGAGCGCTCCGAGTGCCCATGCTAACCTCGGTTTACCGTCGAAAACGCCTACAATGGGCACCTGCATTAAACTGGACCTTGAATGATTGAAAGAAGGTCGTCTAGTCCAATTAATCTCATTTCCTATTGCACTATGTGGACGGTTGGATTGTGTCAGTCGTTTATCCAGGATGCACCGTGAGGAGATAACAATCAAGTAGAGGAAGTGCAATGCTTTGGCCAATATTTTGCTGGGAAACGCTGGTTCCAGTCATTCATGTGCAGGAAACTATGACGTCTGATAGTTTCCTGCATATTAAACATGCCCTCAGATGCATCCTTTATTAGTGCTCGCCGTGCATCCTTTATTAGTGCTCGCAGATCCAGAGCTCGCGGAGCTGGTAAAAGCGATCGCAGTAGAGCTCGAGGAGCTGGTAAAAGCGATCGCAGTAGAGCTCGCGGAGCTGGTAATAGCATCCATTATTAGTGCTCTTGGAGCTGCTAAAAGTGATCGCCGATGCATCCTTCATTAGAGCTCGCGGAGCTGTTAAAAGTGATCGCTGATTCATCTCGTGGATAGTTTTCGTGGAGCTGTTGAAAGTGCATCCTTCGTGGGTGCTCGCAGAACTGTTAAACGAGTTCGCCAATGCATTTTCATCAATGCTCGAGGAGCTGTTAAAAGTGCTCGTCGATGCATTCTTCATTAGTGCCTACGAGCGCGATCACAACGCAAAATTTAGTTATTTGATTACCAACAACGCTATATTTGACTCTAAAACATTATAAAAAGTTTCTTATGACAAGTGCAAAAAAATCAGATGTTTTATATTATTTATTCAGTCAATACGGTTCACATTTCACCTCTCTATAAAATAAATAAAAATAAATATCCCTTCAAGCAGCAGCTTGCCACAGAGGTCTGACAGGAGACAGTCAGTTTAATACGTCATAGTAAGTCTGTGAGGATGGATGGGCATCTGGAGAAAAACAACATAGCATCTATGCCTTACCCAGGGGTCGAGATGGGTTGGGTTGTTTTACCTCTGAGCGGCACTTTTTTGCACACCATGGGCTAAATGGCCAGGTCACATGACCCCGAAGGCTCAGAGAAGGTTGGGGGATGGGACCCACTGGAACGGCTGTTGGGAGACAGATGGTAGCCTCCCGTCAAGGCCATCCAGCGTGTTCTTTAATGTGCACGGGGTATGGCTCTCCTGAACACAGGGCCACGGCTTAACGTCCCATCCGACGGATGGCGGTCTTTCCAAGCCCATCGGTGTCCCCTACTGACCGTGGGCAGGGCGTGGAGGTTTGAGGATATAAATCTCAACGCTGACCCAGTTAGGCTTCCAACCTGGGAACTACAGATTACGAGCCTGGCGCGCTACCGACTGAGCCCCCCCCCCCGCCACCCCAGGAGTCGAACCCAGGTCCTTTTGATCAGTAGCCAAGCGCGCTAATCACTCAAGAACGAGGCGCAAATACTGGCTTCCCCTATGTGATGCTCGAATTCACAATCCCGGCATAAATTACAAGTACTGACTTACGCTACCAGTTGTACCACTGGGAAGCTCTATACCAATATTTAATATACATAATATTTTAAATTAAAATACTGCCGTATCTCATTTGGTGACCACTGGGATAAACATGTAAACTTAAAACATTTAAAGAACCATTTTATTGATTTTATTTCATGGGGAAGTAATCAAAAATGTAAGGTGCTCGCTTTCTTTAAACGTATTGGTAATAAGGAAGATATCACTCTGAAGTTAACGTCGATCAATTTTAGAGAACAAATTGTTTTGAGCCGAATGGGATACTAACCCACGACCTCCTGATAACATGTCAGGTGCTCTGGGCCACTGATCTACCGTCGTCGATCAAGATCTCCTCTAATTGATGCTATGAACTTTCTTTTATAAGATGTGTTGGTACTTTCCTCTCAAAAAGATTACTGTTCCTGTTTCAGTGTGTGTCCCAAAATGGAGTTAACGATATTTATTAATTTATTGATTTTTTTTTTCATTACATTATCTGCCTAGGATGATAAATATGTTCGTGCATATCTCTTTTAACATTAGGTACAGTTTCATGCCTAAAGTAACGAAGCGTTTTTGGAAGCAATTGAGACAATGATACTGTACAATTGACTGATCGAAAGTTTTCATGTTATTGTTTGATGAGTCAATCAATTCTTAATCAAATGACCTATGTAATCATTGGTTCAGTGAAAAGTGATTTTCTTTGGAAAAATTATCCTTTGTTTAAGTGTCTTTATCCATATATTTTAATCATGGTGACCCGTAATGCTATAAGATTATCTGCAGACAGATTCATTGTTTTTTTATTAACAGTAACAGTAGCTTCGGTAAAATCTTAATTTGTATATAAATATATCACAAACAATGCAATAAAAATAAAATCTTTCGCTAATTGCAAACTTGAACTCAGCTAATTACTATCAAATAAAATAATCATTAACTTTTTATAGAGTTAACTCACTACTTTCCAGTCTTAAATATTCTTTTAACTATTTCTTTAACTTATAACGTTCCATATACTCATGGATGCATGTCAAAATCATAAGGAATTGAATATCATATGTACATTTTCTGCAATTTTTGATATTATTAGCTTAGTCAACCACTTGCACAGGATTCTTCGATGCGTCAGTTACACAATATAATTGTTTCGTTCCACAGGCTTATAATTTCAGTTGCATGGTCTCACTTTCTCAATTTCACAGTCTCTTTTTCATAGTCTCTTCTCAATCTTTCTCAATTTCACAGTCTTCAATGTTTCCCATCACTCTTCCATCCACCATGTGGGTAATGTTTTCACAAACTGAATGAATTATATGGCAGCGGAATCGCTATTCTTATGAATTCCCGAAAAAATTACTCCGTAATAATTGCTAAAGCTAATGTAGAAAATCTTTATCCAATAAAGTATTTTTATAAAATACGGGAGTCGAAGTGAGTGATGCTCACTCGGTAACTCGCAAGATTCACCAACTGATGTTTTCAGGTAAAGCACCCACTATCCCTGCATAGTGATTTTATTGGCTAACTTCTGCTCTGCTCTTGGTGAAAAAATGTACACTGATGGACCACAAAAGACATTCATCCTTCGGTGAGCAGTGGTTCCGTGTGCATCAGAACTATAGTCGACAGGATTTAAAAATGCCAGGCAGCCGTTACAGAAGTTTCCCATCTTTCTTAAACTTTCTCCATCTTCTTCCTTACCCTCTTCTGTGGCCTTGGAAGCTTTGTGAAGCGAACATTCATCCCATTGTGTGCAAAAGAAAAAAAAAAGTCGGTCAAAACTAAAAGGAAAACCACCCTTACTTACTCTAAACGTCTAAGCCTAGGTAAAATTCTCAATCGAATAAAGCGTCTTATAAAACTAAAGAATTTCGCATTGTGAGGAAGCAAAGCAATGAAATATTTTTTTTTTCCCATTTCCTTTCTCCCTTCTCCGATAACGTTCCATTGGCCGAAGTTAGAAAAGAGATTCTGCGAATGGCTACCAGATGTGCCATTCTATTCTGCACTTGGTGGGCTCTGCTATTATCGGTGATACTCGGCTCAGGCAAGAAGTTGCTATACTTACCCTGAGGAGCGAGATCTACCGGTGGCCCCCATTGTGCAGCGAAGAAAGTTCTGTGGGGAATGGTAGACTTTGGGACGTGCCTTGGATTACAAGATATCTAAAAGTAAGGAGGAAAGAACGTAGTGGAAAGGTTACGTTTCTTCTGAAGTCACGGATCTGATCGTTTCGGAGAGAACAAACTATGATTTCTGTTTATTTTTTGCTCAGAGTTCGATAAATATTTAATAAAAAATGTTGGTTGAAGCTAATGGCTGGATGAATAAAGAAATAAAACTTAAATTTAAATTATGTTGGAAGATTCATTGATGTTTCGTAAGAAATGAATTTTTTTTTACTTTGTTAACGTCACCCTTTTCATTTCCACTGTTCAATGAAACATGACAGAGATATCTCTTATTGTCTCGTGTGTGCAATATGAAGATCTAAGTCATAAATTGGGTCTGAAATCTGAGATTATGTTTACTATATCTATGCTGGTGATATGTTATTCCAATTTCTGGTGAAAAGTCAATATTTACATGATTTTCTGGTAGGCACATAATAAATACAGGCTTATGGGGTAAAATTATCCGAATAAATACGGTACTTAAGCGAAATCTCTCACAGAAATGGGATCTTGAACAGACAAACTCATCACAAATATTACTCATTTGTTTTACAGTGGGCTAAAATCCTGGCTGAAAATTCCTGTGTCCTGAGGATAGCTAAGAAAAGAGACCATGATTAGATTTATTTAGACAACATGCCAACAACCATGCTTCAATGCGCTGAAGAACAACAACATGCAGAAATTTTGATGACTACTACGCTTTATTAGTTTTGATGGGATGGTGCAATGTGTTGCAATAACAGTGAACAGTGTTTTTTTTTTCACAATATCTGTACTGAATCTTGTAATCTTTGTAGCTTAGCCTTTAGCACACTTTATGACAAATGAGTGGTATTTGTGTTGAGGTTGGCTGTTTCACCATTGTTTCTCATTTGGTATTGCACAATGGACATTTAGTCACTTAGAAAGAAGCCTAAGATTTAAGATCTGTATTTAAATTTTCTTTATTATTATCACTTATTATTAATATTACCGCCCTCATCGAGCTGAAGTGGTCGACGATTTTCTCGAAGAGAAAGATGTTCACCGAATGGAGTGGCCATCCAGATCTCCTGACCACAATCCCATTGAGTATGTATGGTATGCTCTAGCATTGAGACGCATTGAAGCTCGCCAGCCCCCTCCCAGAACACTCCACTAACTCAGAACAGCACTTGTCGAGGAATGGTTATTAATCCCTCAAGACCCGATCAATACCCTCATAAACAGTATGAGAAGTCGTTGCCTGAGTTTCAGGCTATCAGGGGTGATCGTACTCCATATTAACATACCGCATGTCGTAAGTAACAGACTTTAAGTATTGTTCAATTCTTCGTGTCAATTGCACGATTATGATCTTAACGCATGCATATTATACGATTATGTATTTCTTATACTTGATTTACATATGTAATGTAATAATAAACCTCTTTAACAAATTTCATTGCATTCCCTTAAAAATGCTTCGAGTTATATAAGAATTTATTCGTTATCCTTTAATTTTGAGCACCATGTACTTTCGACTTTAGGGAACTCTTTTTCAAACTTTAGGGAGCATATAAAATTAGGATTTAATAATTTATTAAATTTTATTGAAATATCAGCCAAAAACGACTTAGAACTGTCTTCCAGATAATAAAAGTAAATTCACTATAAAAATCGTTTTGCAGGATAATCATATTGTCGAAAAATTATGTAAGAAATTTATCCATTCAAACATTTTACAGACAATATTCTTATTCAGACACTTCCAGGAATTCTTTCATAAAGTACAGTCGCTCAAAAAAGTATCCGAACACTATGGTTGATTACAGAATTCAGAAAAAATATCTGCCAAGGAATTTTTTCAGAAATTAGTGATCTGACAACCTTCGTGTCACGTGACACGAAGGTTGTCAGATCACTAATTTCTAAAAAAATTGTTGCCAGATATTTTTTCTGAATTCTGTAATCAACCATAGTGTTCGGATACTTTTTTGAGCGACTGTACACCTTGTCAATTGTTTTTCTGCTTCCATTTTTCTACACATTTTCCTATCCTAATTTTTGAAAAATATTCTTTTTCAAAACGTTTTGAACAACATTCTTTTCAAAATTTTTTGAACGATATTCTTATTTAATTTTTTTCAAAAAATATCCTTAGTAGAAAGTTTTAGGAAAATATGTCCATTCGAAACAATTCTGAAAAAATATTCCCATTCAAAATAATCCTAAAAAAATCAATCGTTAGAATCGGCTAAATGCCACATGATTCTGCTTACATAAAAATAAGAATGGATTTATAATTTAATTTTCATTTGAAGTAACATTTTGCCTATAGGTCAACAATTACTATTTTTGAAAATTCTTTATTTTTCTAATTATACACAGGGAACACTTTAACATAAAATGGAAGTAAAAAGCGAAATTTTCTTCGATTACGGAAAAATAAATGTACTTGAGACATCAAATTATCTCAGACTCTCACTGGTAGCAAAAATAATATAATTTATTACTTTATTTATTACTCTTATTGGTTGACAGCTTTATTTCTAAGCAAAAATAATCTTTTTTAATTCTTTTTTTAAGAAATGAAACCTAGGATTCTTTTAAACGTAAACCAATTACTCCATACTTTAAGGACTTTAAATGCATCATACCTTTTACAAAATATTCATTGTTAGTTTTTTATTCTTGTTTTTTTTTCAGTTTGATTCAATTTATTTTTTATTGTCTTTTAGTCTGTGTAATTAATCAGCTTTTTTTCCCCGAGTGTTGTGAAGATGTCGAATTGTCGTTGTTTAAAAAGAAAGAGGAAACAAGAAATTAGCATCTGAAAACATCTCAGCCCTTCCTCTTTCCTTCTTCTTCATACCCATACACCCTTTCCTCTGTACAAAAACTTAAAGCTCTGTTAATTGGCAAGTTCGAAAAAAAAAAATATAAAAGCAAATTCCTTAGCTCTTCGAAATTTCAATCATTTTGAAATAGTCTATAGAGCTGCTATGAGTTTTACTCTGGATTTTTTTTTTTTAATTTTCCAACAAGAACTAATAGAAAAACATTATTTTCTCATGCATAATGAAAGTAGCACAATTCTTAATCGACTAAATGTCAACTGTGAAAATTTAAAAACGAACGATCTAAACATCTATTTTTACATCTAAACGATTTTAAGAACTCAACAATTTTACTCTGTTTTAGACCTTTCACTGAATATTATAAAATGAGACATTTTCCTTTCTGAATCTTATCACCGAAATGTCTCCTTTTATTGTATTAAATTAACATAAAAAATTATTTAGCTATGCAGATTGTTTTAGTAGCTTTTTCAAGAACTTTTTTGTCGCATATTGATCTAATTCAGTGGCGGAAAAGGAAGGGAGGTTTTAAAACCTTTCCTTCTTTTTCTGAATATTAAACTTAATAGGAACCCTCGAACGTTTCATATATTTATATTCTGTTCGTGTAATAAAAAACAGCTTTATTTTTTTTTAAATCAAGATAAAGAAAAAGGAATTTCTTTTAAGAGTTTACATTTTATTTAAATTTTCCGCCAGTCCGAGAAATTTTAACCAACCTTCTGACAGTCGCAACCCACGATTTGTGGATCACTGGTCTAAATGACAGGTCACAAAAAACCCAAAGAGAGCGAGAACAAATATTCTTACGAAATAATATTGCCTACCTCACAATAATTTAAGGAATAATCTGTGATATGTGTAGATGATTCTTCAGAATAATGGTAAGATTTCTTTTCTTCTGTATTTTGATTATTTAGTCATTTTCCTGACCTTTACTCCCATATATATATATATACACATACATACACTTCCTTGCCAAATTATTATGATTACTGCATCGTGCGTGAAGTACTATGAAACATTATAATGAATGGAAAATTTCTTACTCACTTTAGTATTCTACGTCACTATTAAGTCCTATAAAAGTCATAAAGACGTGATAGAAACTAAGTCAGTTGCGACATTACTAAAAAGACAGATCTGACTGACTTCAAAAAAGTGGTCATCATTGGAGCGAGATGTGCAGGAAATCCACAAAGAAAGTGATGAAATTAGACGTAAAATCACTGAGCACATTATTCCAAGCACATGGCGAATGACAACGGTCTCGAAAAAAACGCCGGTGAATCGTGGCAAATGAGGGAGAAAAATAACTCTGACAGACAGGGACAGGCGTTTGTAGGCAGGGACCTTGCGGAAAAACAAAGCTGCGACAATTCATCAGCTGAGAGAGATAGCAACTAGCAATATTTGAAAACCCATTTCAATGAGAATTATGAGCAGAGAATTGAAAACTTCAAAATTTAGAAACTGCGTGATGATGCATACGACGAAGTATTTGGTAGGTGTTTATAATAATTTTGCCAGGCAGTGTATATGTGTTATAGATGAGTTCAGGCTCAAATTTTCGAAGCCGAACCATTTCGATAATTATCGAGTCTGAGCCCAGTTAGGGGAAAAGACTTGCTCTTACAACTCTGATCGTAAAACGAATGTATTAGATGCATGCCTCTACACTAGGGGTTCTCAACCTGGTGTACGCGGTAAAATATTTTGGGATACGCCGTGAGAGCTCAAAAGTCGCTAGATCTAGTAACAATGCATGGGTACGCCAGTTACATACACATTTCCAGGGGTACTTGAAGCATAAAAGGTTGAGAACCCTGCTCTACATCGTTTTTCAAACTTCGTATTATAGGCTATTATTATAATTTAAAAAAATACAATTATTTGAAGACCGAATTAAAATCTTAATGATATTTGAAACGACAAATATTAGGCAAAATTGTAGAAACTGGAAATTCTTGAGTCATCATTATAAAAGCTAAAAGATATTCATCAATAGAAAAGACAGATTATCTTAAAAAATAATCTTAATTGTGCTCAACTTTAATTTGTATCTCGTTAAAAAAAAAACGAGATAATAGTTTCACCTCTCGTCTGCCTATTTGTCAGTCCGTCACTAGATATAGATTTTTTTGGTTTAAGGAGAAATATTAAAATAAATATTGATGAAATATTACGATTCGAATTTTTGGAACCTTCCTATACCTTTAATTGCGCTTTCTAAGGGTGAAAATTTTGAAAATTACAAAATTTCAAACGAATATTGCAAACAGGGCTGGATCTGGGGGGACTGACCCCCTCCTCCTTTGAGAATTCTAGTAAGAGTAAAAGAGACAAAAATTATTCAACTTATTTATGCTTCATGGATTTTTCCAGACTGTTTTAAGATCTATGAAACGGATGGGAAAATTTTATATTGCATTGGAAATCAGGTGTCTTGCGCCCTCCCTTCTGCCAGTACTTTACACTTTTTCGGGTCGATTATGATTCATGCCCTACCTCCTTCCCCCCCACCTCTACCTCTTTTTCGATTTTTATGAAGATCCCGGCTTGATTGCAAATGATGTCTTTATGCTAGAAATCTTAAATTTTTAAATTATCGATTTATGATTAGAATTATTCATTAGAAAATGAAATTTATAATTAGAATTTGATACAGGATTTGACACCTAGACCCAGGGGGTATTTGGTTTTCAAGAAAAACTGTTTGTTTTTATATATAAATTAAAAATATATGGAAGATATAATTGATGATGTAGCAAAAGCTATAATTATCTAACGGTGTAAGCACCGAAAATTAAAAATTTTAAACGAATATTGCAAACGATGTTGTTATTCTAGAAATTTTAAAATTTGGTGGTAGAATGTAAAGATCACTAAGTTTCTATTGGCAACGTTAAATTAACCGCTTAGACCCGGGAGATGCAGCTTTTTTTATTTAAGTGATAATTGTTACTTTTTAGATCGGATAGGTATTGATGAAATATTACGATTTTCATTTTCCTAATCTCCCAAAATCATCATCTTCTTTACACTGCCAAAACATCATCAAAAAGCTAACCATGCGCCTTCATGAGGCCCACTCTTTTCAAGGTATTCACTACTTTTGTTTTGCTTATTATTGAATATGCATTTCCTGTCTGGTCTCTCCACATGATCTCTGACATCAGTGTAGTTGAACGTTCACTCAGATGGTTTAGTAAGAGACTACCTGGACTTTCCAAATCAAGTTACTAGGCGACTGAAAGTGCTCATATTCACTTCTTTGGAATGGAGAAGGTTGGTCCACAATATAAAAATCTGTTATAAAATCATTAACAACCTTCTCTATTCAAATTCAGTCGAGCCATTAATTCATGTCTTGAACTCTAGCAGAACAAGGAGGTATCCTCAATGTATAAATATTCCTCATGCGAGAACACACTGTAAATATCATTCCTTCATATGCCGAGTTGGTCGAGTTTGAAACTCTACCTCCTGATGTTGTGTTGTCCCCAACTTTGCGAATTTTCAAAGATCAACTAACTACAGTCGACTTAGCCAAATTTCTAAAATGTTTTAGGTTTTAACCTTCATTATGTATTACCTTCTTATGTTATATGTTCTCAAAGTGTTAACCATAGTATAAACCACAACAAGTATTATCATATTGTAAATATTTCGCTATTTTTGATGTCTTGAGCGGTGTTAGCATCTATTTTGTACCTTCCTCTCAATAAACAAAATAAATGAAACAAATAAATAATTGCGCCTCTAACGGGGAAAATTTCAAAATTCCAAATTTTGAAACGAAATTACAAACGATATATTTCTGATAAAAATTTTTAAATATTCGTGGTGGAATGTTAAAGTCACTAAATTTTCATTGGCAGCAATGAATTGACCCCTTACGCCCAAGGTGGGTGGGAAAGACAACTATTTATTTTGTTTTAAGATATAACTGAAACACGTTTTTTTTTCGATTGGATTGGTTTCGTAAAAATACAAAAATTCCCTTTTCTTAAATATTTAGGAAATTATATGTATATTTATCGTTAGAGATTACTAAATATTGAAACGGCGAATCTTTTAACGAATGTTGCAAGTGATCTGTTTATGGTAGAAATTTCAAATTTCGGTGGTAGAATGTCAATAGATATTCCACTGACAACTAATAAATGCTACCTTTTCCCAGACGGGAATGAAAAAATAAACAACGTTTAAATGTAAAAAATAAAGACAAGCAATGTTTATGTTTATAATTACTAATAAAATACTATTATTTGCAATTTCTCTCATCATCTCTTCGCTCAAATTAAAATTTCTTTTTTTTTATTTTAATTCTTACTTTTTTGTTGAGAAAGCAGGTAAACAAAAAACTTTATTCTCTTTGAAAACGAGATTCCCACATGCGCCATAAGCTATATGCGTTCTTTTAGTTTTTAATAATAATTAAATCTTAGTTTTTCATCTCAATATTAGGAAACAAATTACAGTTGCCTCCAAAGCAACAAAGCTTTTCTGCAGGAAGCATAATGCAACCGTTTCAATGTTTATATGATCTATTAGTTTGTAAAAATATAATTAAACATTTTAAAGAAAAAGGTAGGTAACACTAAAAAAAGATATAAAATTTATCTGTTTGCACAAGTTATGAAAGTAAAAAGCAAATACATGTATATGATACTTGACTTTTATCATGCATATCTTTATGTCAAAAGCAAATATTTACCAACTGATTAAATTTTCACATTTCAAACAGTTGCGTAATCAAAAGCATTTATGTTTCAAATTATAACTGCAGTGATTTGTATTACTTTCATAAAAAATAATTTAAACTTTATTTTCATTGTGGACAAATTTCAGATACATAGTATTCCACCTAAAATCGAATAATAGACAATAACTTACTAAAATTCTTAAAGACTGTTTAAAATATTAAATTACAATAAAAAGGAATTATTTATTTCGTGACCGAGTGTATATTGTCTTCGCTACTGATCAAAGGGACTTGAATTTCGAGCCCTGGTAAGGCATGGATGTTCGTATTGTCTTTCTGCTGAGGTCTTACCTTCCTCACAAGTCTTCTCTATAGCGTATAAACTGACGGGCTCTTGTCAGACCTCTGTGGCAAGCAGATGCTTAAGGAGGTATTTATCTTTATTTTACTTATTTTTTCTTCGTTTTTTTTTACAACTGCGAGAAAAAATATGAGTTTAAATTCTGACTTGAGCCCGAGCCCGAAGTGTTAATTTGGTCGCAAACCTCACAATACCCCGGCACGAACTCTTCCCTAAAAATGCGTTTCGGGAATCTTATCGACAGTGATGTTGTTAGCCAAAGAAAATTAACAATGACTATACATGTCAAAAATAGGTTGGTAACCATGAATTGCCAATGTCTGACCAATGGAGGAATCGACTAACCAAAGGGTTAGTCCATTGGTCAGCTATCAAAAATTCTACCTGGAGTTCAACAAACTCTAAAATTTATTCACCAATTGCTTCTAGTGTCCGTAATAAAAAACATCTAAAATTCATTTTGAAAGAAGCAAAAATAAGTTTTTCATTTTTATAGTTTTTCTTTATGGAACAGTTTAACATAAGAATAAAAGGGAACTAAACTGAATTGCGATTTATGTGGATACAACAGCATTTAACATATGAACTGATTTTCTCAACTGTCTACACTAAAAAAGAAAGAACAAGCTTAAAAAAGCATGACGTTCCGCACAAGCATTTACCACAAAATTCTTCAAATGACTCTGAGTGAACTAGACAGTTCTGTCAAAACGAACATAGCATTCTTGATAAAAAAAATATTTGATGCCAACGATTTCAGACATGCTTTTAAAATGCCTTCTTCTACTGGGTATTTTTATATACGATGAAGTGATATTTTTATCTGCTTCCATTAAAGACAGAATAGCTCACTGTAATCTCAGGTGCGAATGCTTCCTATATTTACTCGCATCAAGAGAGGTTTTGCTTTTTTAATTTTTTAAGACTTTCCGAACTAAAAGTGTTTCACCTCAAAATATTGAATAAAATTTTTCTAAGATGTGTTTTACTAAGAAAGTGTACACTACCCTACAGCATGGATCATTTCCATGACATATGAATGGGAAGCCACATTGAAAGTAGGTTAACTTTGAAACTATGTTTTTTACGGAAACTTGGCACTGGAGATAAATGAATATTTCACTGAGATCTTTCCAAATCTTAATTTTCAACAATATTAAATACTATGATATTGGAGCGGGATGGCTCAATCTGAAGCGCCAAGCTCGTAATCTGAAGTTCTCATGTTCAAGTCCCACCTAGGTATCTGTTGAAATTTGTTTCCTCAAAACTCCCCACCCTGCTCTGGGTCAGTAGGGAACACCGATGGGCTTGGAAAGGCCACCGTCTGTAGGATGGGATATTAAGCCGTGGCGCCGTGTGCGGGAGAACCGTACCCTGTGCACGTTAAGGAACACGCTGGATGGCCTTGACGGGAGGCTACCATCTGTCTCCCAACAACTCTTCCATTGGGTCTCCTCCCACAACCTTCGGGTCCTTGTGACCTGCCCATTTAGCCCATTTTGTGCAAAAATGTGCTGCTCAGAGGTGAAAAAACCCAGATTCCCTACCCTGCCCTGGGTCAGTAGGGAACACAAATGGACTTGAAAAGGCCGCCGTTCGTTGAATGGGACGTTATGCCGTGTGCGGAGAGCAATACCTTGTGCACATTAAAGATCACTCTGGATATCCTTGAGGGAGGCTACCATCTGTCTCCTAACAGCTGTCCAGTGGGTCCCCTTCTCTCAGCTTTCTCTAAGCCCTCGAAGTCCTTGTGACCTGACCATTTTAGTTCATTGTGGGCAAAAAAAGTGCCTCGCACTGGTAATCCATATTATAATATTTAAAGATTTATTGAAACTGGAACATTAAACAACAAACTATTCTCTTATCGGAGTTTGATGTCTTATAAAAGCGTTAAGAACAACTTAAGCCAGAGGTTTCCAGCCTTTTTGGGTCAAACCCCTTTTCTTACTTGGCTTTTTAACCTGATTCCTATTTCAGCATCAGATAATGCTAAATATTACGAGAATATGTTTCAAAAAAATCGACACTAGATAAGTTTAATCGAGATCTCCAATTTATCTCCAGTGATAATTCTTTTTCGGCAATAAATCTTATTTTCAGAGTTATGGAGCTTTGACCATAGCTTTCCTTCTTATAGGATGGGAATTGCCCCATTATGTGTTGGACTGTATTGTATGCTTTTACTGTAATAAATAAAAATAACTCTTATTACATGCTTTTTGTAACAGAACGTCTGAAATAGTTTTCTAAATCAATAACATATTCTGTTAATCAAATAATTTAAATAGTGTAAACAGTTGGTGAAGTTTCTCAGTTCATAGACGGTCATGTTCATTACAGGACGTCCTCGACTTTCCAACACTTGAGACATTTGGACAACTCATTATTTAGGATATTAGGAGCTGGCCACTTAAATTCACTTTCGGAAGCGGTCGTCGGTCTTTCGGACATCGGCGAACCGACCAACTAACTTTGCAAATCGCCTCATGTCGGGAAAAGTCTTCGGCTGAGATAAAGAAATCAATGGTTGCTGGAAGCAGTTGTGCCCAAAAGTTTAGTTTTACTTATTTTGAAGTTTCTGAGGAGACCCTGAAGCTGTCGAAAAGGAAGTTGTTCAGTTTATAAATGAAGTGGACTCGTAAGTCAGCTCTAAAAATGTAGACGAATTTAATGCATCTCAGTCAGATCCTATGTTATGGTAAGATCTGGTTGCCATGTATGATCCAATTACGGCTCAACCTGAAGATCAAGGTGACAGCAAAATCATACAAAGTCCACCCACAAAGACATTGAATTTCATTCATTTTCCTGCAGATAAGCTATGTAGCATTACGGGCAAATGGTAAATGTACTGTATTCTTCACTTTTATGAATAAAAATCTATATTCGTCTTTAAATATGAAGAACCTTTCTTTAAAAAATGTAAATAACCTTAATAAAGCCTTCACTTACGGAAGGTTTTAGGCATTGTAGAAGAATTAAACCTATTGCAAAAAAAAAAGTTTCAGTGGTCCACAGAGATGTTTGATAGAGTTACATTTTTATATTTTGCTATAGACTTTTTACCAAGAAAGGAAGACACATGCTCAACTCTCGGCAAATTTTTCGAGATAGCTGGTGAGACATCAAAATCAACAGAATAACCTTCATTTATTATCTGATCACATAATTATCATTCATCACAATTATCTGAAATATCCTCTGCAAAATCAATGGCAAGAAGCCGTTCATTCAACCATTAAAAAAGTGTTTCTTCTGACTTAATAAATGCCTCCACCAATAAGCTGAGACCAGTTGATTTTAAAGTAAGAAAATATTATTTAAGGTTAATGTTACTGGTTAGACAATATTTTGTATGAAATGGAGCTTTTGAATGTTTAAAATTATCTGCATACATTGAATAACACCCAGGGATGAAATAACTAAACATTTACACCATAATTATGGATTATATAATATTTTTCGGCCTTCTGGAAATGGAACCTTATTATAACAAAAACGTCTAGGACACGTTTTCAAGAAAGTATTATGTTGGAAACTCGAGGATTGCTTGTATTTGGCATTCACAACTGGCAGTCGGAGCTTTTCTCTGTTTCATGACGTCAGTAAAAAAATGAGATATCGTGGATTTGGAAAGGCAAGAGTAAAATAATAGATTACTAATAATAAACACTCCACCGAACAGGAAAGGTGAAAATGATATTCTATTTGGAATAATATTTTATAGTTGTTTTTTAATCTGCTTTGAATATCAGACATAAAATTTTACAAAGACAACTGTTTTGGATTTCAAAGCAGGTAGACAAGTTTGAGATTTAGAGTAAGATGACAAGTTTTTCGGGATGGGGTTCCCCTCACTTTGGGTACGTCCCCGCTTTTTGAACCTTCTTTTAGGATTATGCCAACTAAGCCGATATCCTTTATACAAAAAACAATTCGATAATTTTGTCAAATATCTACATGGATTGTGAGAATGCTCTTCCACTGCACATATCGAAATTCATGTGAATCAATGTTGATCAATGATTTGCCAAATAACACAGCCTGCTTACATCAACTTTTTTAAAGCTGCTCTCGTTCATTAACTGATTATCCACAACATATTTTAGCAATGTCGATTTTGAAAACAATGTTCATTTTTTTCCTATCAAGTGAGGATTTTTTTACAAATTTGGAAGAAACTCAACAGTATCAAAAATCAAATTATTATTTTAATTCACAAAGAGCTTTTTTATCATTACACTGGTTTAAAAAAGTGCAAAAGGAATGGAAAAAGAAGAATATTGATGTGAAACGAAATTCGATCTCATTCGTTTCGATTTTTCTTTTTCGTGAAATCGACGACTTTTATTTATTTTTTTTTTGCAAATTTTAGGGTGGAGAAGAGTCCTAGGAACTACTCCTAGTTTGTACGGGACTTCTTGTCAGTTACATACACAGGATTTAATTTCGGGGGAGGGGGGCGTAAATTGATTTGTGGTTTCAAGAATTTTGTTTTTGGGGGTCCGAGAATTCAGTTTGGGGAGATTAGGATAATTTAGCTTCAGGGGAACGGGTCTGAGAATAAGACTTGAGTAAAATAATAAATACTAATAATAAACACTCCACCGAACAGGAAAGGTGAAAATGATATTCTATTTGGAATAATATTTTATAGTTGTTTTTTAATCTGCTTTGAATATCAGAAATAAAATTTTACAAAGACAACTGTTTTGGATTTCAAAGCAGGTAGACAAGTTTGAGATTTAGAGTAAGATGGCAGGTTTTTCGGGATGGGGGTTCCCCTCACTTTGGGTACGTCCCCGCTTTTTGAACAACGACATGCCCATGACCGAGGTCACCACTGGTCACCCTCTTAGAGCTAACAACACCAAAAAACCATGTTATATCGGGACTCAAACCCGGATCTCTGCAATTGCAGTGTCGTTGCGAACCAACGTGATAATTGGATATAATTTTCGAATCATCATGTTGGAATTGCTATAAAATTGATAAAATATTTAAGGCAATAAAACCATCGTCTGTCTGAGTCATTATATGGCTTGAGAGAATGCTCCCCCAATATATATTCGTACTTTGTGATTTATGTGGACTCATGCCGTTCAATAGTGCTTCCAATATTAGAATCCTAGAAATTAATCGGTGTCTTCGGCACCTCTTGACTTCTAGCTGGTCACTATGACCCCTATTTCACCTCGAATGCAATACCGGATCTGAATGTTTTTTTTTATTTCTGAGTTGTACTGTCCGCAATAGTCCTTTTCACCAAATTTCAGCTTTCCAGCAACGGTACATCGAATTTGGCCTTTGACCTCATTGGACACATTGCATCCAAAATTTGACATAATTTCTGAGATCTATAAAGAATACCTCGAGGCATCAATTTTTAGACCTCTAACACCGGTAGATCGATATTTCACCCTTTGACATCGAAGGACCATCGCATCCAAAACTTCGCAACATATCCGAGATCTACGACTCAAAATACCTCTAAGAACCAATTTTTAGCTCTCTAGCACCGATAGATCTAAATTTGACCTTTGACCCCAAATGTCCCTATAAAAAAATAAATAAAAAATAAATACCCCCTCAAGCAGCTGCTTGCCACAGAGGTCTGACAGGAGCCTGTCAGTTTATATGCCACAGTAGAAGATCTGAGAGGATGGCAGGACCTCAGCAGAAAAACGACACACATCCATGCCTAAATCCGGAGCTCGAACCCAGGTCCCTTAGATCAGTAGCCAAGCGTGCTAACCACTCGGCCACGGGACGGCGTTACGGATCCCAAATTTCGTAACATTTTTAAGATCTACAACCCGAAAAACCAAATTTCACGTTCTAGCACTGGTAGTTCAAGGTTTAGCCTATGTGTGATCTCTGTTTGACCTTGACATATACTTGTCTTTCACATCGGAGGTCAAATTTCTGTTTTTTCCGCGATATACCCCTAGGTGCAAATGTTTAGAGCTCTACCACTTCTGCATCATAGTTAGAATTAGTGTGATCCCCTGTCAGTCAGTCAGCTGTCAATCATTCACAACATCGCGATTTACTTGAACTCTGCAGGTTCAAAAACTTTGTGAAGTATAATTCATAGCCTGTGAAGATGACCTTTCGCTACATTTATAGATATTTATGTGGACTGATGAAAATTTAATACCTATGTCAAAAATATACATAACCTTTGAAAAAATGCTCTTCAGCTACATACATACTGATTTCATTGTTCATCCGATACTTGTTCTCTTCTTCCAGCTATTAAAGAAGATATTTTAATTTTCTGATCCATTTTTATATGTTCAGTTTTTTTATTTATTCCATGAAGATTACTTCTTAATTCTCTTCTCAAATTAATATTTTCCCTGCTTTTTTACCTTGCCATAAGAAAAATGTAGAAATTATTCCGACGGTGAAAAAAAAAATTCCAGTGTTCTGCTTAGAATTCGATGTTCTACGTTTTCATCTTTCTCGAATTATGAAAATATTATTTTTTCTTTGAACTCCCTGGTGATGTCTAACTCTTGAACGTTGGAAACTATAGAATAGTGGTTCTCAACCATGGGGTACGCTGTAAAATATTTTGGGGTACGCCGTGACAGCTCAAAAGTTGCTAGATATATGTTATATATATATAATATATATTTTATTCCCGTTATTATACTATAACTTTAGTTTTATCTATCCATACAAGGGGTACGCCAAATACATACACATTTCCAAGGGGGAACGTGAAGCATAAAATGTTGAGAACCACTGCTATAGTAGCTTCTTATATTTTAGTATACTTCCTACACAGATAATTGTTTCCTGAATATGAACCACGAAACCCAAAAATCAATTCATTGATATCACCTATTACTTGTACAAAATTGCTGTAGGAATAGGGTTGGATCAGTCGGTAGTGCTTCAAACCCATTATCTGCAGTTCCCAGGTTCGAGCCCAACTGTGCCTGCGTTTAGGGTTTTCTCTGCTAAACCCCCACTCTGCCCTCGATAAGAAAGGGAACACCAATGAGCTTAGAAAGATCGTTAAGCAGAGACACCATGTGCAGGATAGCGATATTTGGTAAATTCAAGAACATTATTACTCTTGGATTCATTATGCAGTGTATTATGGGCTACTATGCTATGATGGTTCTTATAGATTAACCCTGAAACCATGGACTTCCTTCCAAAATAAAATTATTGGAAATATATCTGATGGAAGTGTTTATCAAAATAGAAATAATACACGTCAAAATTTAAAAACTGATGCCCTTCAGTCACTTGTTTGTTT
The DNA here is from genome assembly GCA_038380435.1 of Ryuthela nishihirai. Lineage (NCBI taxonomy): Eukaryota > Metazoa > Arthropoda > Arachnida > Araneae > Heptathelidae > Ryuthela > Ryuthela nishihirai. Next base: position 37,076,569 of record JAWZYU010000018.1, on the reverse strand, counting down.
AAAAATTGATGATTTATATTTATAAGTATGGTCATTTTTTGAAATTAAAAGTAGATAATTATAATTTTCATTTAGATGGCAGAAAGTAAGTAGTTCCAATTGTAAAAGAGGAAATATTACATAAAAATTTTAATTTAGCACCTAAAATGTTTCATCTGTTACCTAGTGAGCTTCGATATTGTATTGGTGGAGTATTTATCTTTAAGAAAAAATTAAAGTTTTAAATATCACATACACTCGAGTTGGAATTTATGTTTACAGTTCTACGATAAAAATTGGAATTCAAATTTTTATTGTTGTATCCTTCTTGTTCTGCATTGTAATAAATGTGTTTTCTTTGTTTTTAAATGAAAATATTCATTTTTATATTTGCAAAAATGCGAGATTATTATAGTTTATCACAATCTACTTTGTGTGGAACATTGGGTTCCAATTTATTTGTGAGAAATAAGTTGAACTTTCCTTTTCTGTTACTTCATGTAATGCTAACTATAACAACTTATATAAGCGAATGCTTTTGGTTTGTTTATATTGTACTAAATGTATGGTCTAATGTGTTGAAAATAAAGTATTTTGATATTGATTGATTGCTTTGACGGGCGGCTTCCATCTGTCTGCTAACAGTTGCTGAGTGGATCAATTCCCCAGCCCATCTCTGAGCCTCTGAGGTCTTTGTGTGCTTGGTCATTTATGCAATTCATTGTGTACAAAAGTTCAGCTCAAAGATAACCCAACCCAACACATTACTATAACACAACTGCTTGACGGATATTTTGTTTAATTACAAACAGATTTACAGCTTAAACATATATAACTATTTTATTTGCCCACGAAAGTAAAAAAAAAAGACATTACAATGAAAAGAAAAACAGGATTGTTTTATCTGTTTGCAGTTGTCGATGCTCAGTGGAACAGCTTCTGTAAGGAAACTTAAAATGATGGATAGCACTGATAAAGAGAAAGTATATGTTGTGATATGAAGACACTGACTCAAGAATGCAAATGAACCAAAATCTCTTTTTGCGGGAGTTTCATCAGATTTGTAGCTTATCAACATTTTCTACAACAACTCTATTTCAATTATTATGTTTAACCCCCCCCCCCCCCAATACCGCAATCCCTCAACGAACTGAAGAATAGGATTATTGTCGTATATGTTCAACAGAATGCAAAAGGAAATTGATTATTTTTTCAAATGTCTACCTCATCACTTCCAGCTTCCATATTCAGCACATGTAAACTTCATATATTTACTTTCCCAGAAGTCATGTCATTTGTTTTTCTTTCATGTGATAAATACCGCAATTCCAAACGATTAAATTTGTAAAGCTATTTTGCAATCATCCTGTTTATCATTTGCTATTATAGTTTACTTAATCACGTGTAAATATTGGTAAAATGACTCTAGCGATTCTCATGAAATTAAATACTTAATCACGTGTAAATATTGGTAAAATGACTCTAGCGATTCTCATGAAATTAAATATAACACCAAAACGAACTTTTATCTATTTGTTAAACTAGGGGTTTGGTTCGGTCGGTAGCAGGCCTGGCTTGTAATCTGCAGTTCCCAGGTTCGTGTACCAGCTGTGCCAGCGTTAATATTTATATCCCCTAACCCTGCTGTTAGTGAAAGCCGTCCGTCTGACAGGACGTTACACCGTGTCCTCCGTCTATAGAAGAGTCATTGTTAGAGCAAGCTAAAGAACACGCTCAATGGCCTTGACGGTAGGCTTCTATCTGTCTCCTAACATTTATCCAGTGAGGTATCCTTCTCCAACCAATTCTGAATCCTTGATATCGTTGCGATCAAGAGCTTTAGCCCTTGTGTGAAAAGAAATTTTGTCGCTCAGTGGTAAAACAACCCAACAAGCCTTGTTAAACTGGGATGACCTTCTTAAACGGCTATACCCTTGTTACATTGGTACGTTATCGGATTGTAGGTAAGGTTTATCCATTACTGAGAGCTACAAGAAGGAATGAAATATTTAATTAGGAGTAAAAGAAGATTGTCTTTGATATTGATTAATAATTTTACTCATAACAGAAAGTTCGTACAAAGTTTGTAGTTTTCCACTTCAAGTTTATACATAAATGTTTCTTATATCTAGAAAACGAGAAAATATCTTTGAGGTCAAGAATATTTCGTACCAAGATTCGCCTTGATACAAGTATGTCAGACTTCCATGGTGAGTACCTCTCTGAGGATACCATTCATTTCAGTAGAATTAATAATAAATATTCTACACATTTAAATTAATTAACACTACTGTAATATTAATCACGAAACACTAAACTTACTAAGTAACTGGAATAAAGTAAAGGCAGTCTACTTGCAGTAAACTCCAGCAATGACTTAACGAACCATAAAAATGTAAAAAAAACACTTCCATTCTAAATGCAGTTTAAAAAATATGAGGCTTCTAACATAAATAAAGATTGACTTAACAAGCGACGTTTCTATGTACTAGTTGTGACTTCGTATAATGCAAAACAAACATTGCATTTGTTTGGTGACATCAATATGTTAAAACTCATCAGGAAGATTAAAGAAGCCGTCGGATATCTTCATTAAAGGAAGTGTCGCCTCGTTTACACGAGGATCTAAGCACAAGTTAAACAAAGACGTGAAGATGTCTAATGCAAATTTCTCAACAGCAGTATGAAACAGTGTCGATCAGTTCGTGTATTGAATCTCCATTTTCTGTTTTTCATTTAAATACTAATATTTAAGTAAAAAAAATGAAGGAAATGTCTTTGAAATTGCTTCCCTTGTGAATTAAGAGCAGTTCGTTTAAGAAAATTATACAAATAATATCCATTTCTTTGGAATTTCTAAAGCAATGAATAAAAAATTCGTAACCTCACAGGAAATAAGGTGTTTTAGAGAGGAACTAAACTGATTCAGCAGAGATAAGAACTAAATCTTGAAAAAAGAAACTTCTTAAATCATGAAAAAAAGACACTTCTCTAAGATATAATGCAATAAAATATGCTTGCTGAAATTTCGTGAATATCTAATAGATATTTTGCATAATAAACGAATAAATTTCGTTAGAAAATTTCTTAAAGAGTTTCTCGAATTCGAGCTTCTCAAATCTTGCTAATGATAATGTAGTTAACTCTTAAAAATCTTTTTCAGCGATTTTTCAGTAATGCCATTTGTGGGTAGGGATTTCGCATAAGGAATCAAGTACAGAAGAATCCATTAATAAACATGTTTATGAAGTTCATTTGTGAAAATGTGAAGAGAATACTATTGTAGTATTTTCAAGTTCGTATAATGGCAACATTAATAATGAGACTTCTGGGCAGGGGACATTACAAGTAATACAAATGTCTGCAGATGCAAATAATACTATTAGGTTAGATTTTACTGATTTTAAATATTTACACATAGGCACGGATCCAGGTTTTAGTTCAGGGGAGGAGTGGGATCAGATAATTTATTATCGAGGAGGGTTCGAGAATTTAATGGTGGAAAGTGTCGGAGAACATAATTCAGTAGGTTTTTCCAATTACTGAAATATTTCACTGGACAGGAATGGTAAAACGATAATCTATAAGGAATAAAATTTTATAGTTCGTTTTCAAATCTATCTTTAGTGTCGGACATATACATTTACTATGGTGCTAAAATAGAATTATATAGACAACTGTTTTGTATTTCAAAGCAGATAGACAATTTAGAGATTTCTTAAAAGGACAGGATTTTCGGTGGGGGTCCGAAAATCTCTGTCCCCTCTGGTCCTCTCCCCCCGGTACGTCCCTGCTTGCATTTGCCTCACAATCCTAGCTCAAGACGTAAGCTAGGGAATGTTATAATTTAGTAAACCTTTTAGATGCATAGTTACAGTAGTGGTTCAGACGGTAGCACCAGTTGCAATATTTAAAATTTCTTCAAAGTCGCATATGAATCATCCACAATTAGAGCAGATGATACCTTCGGCTCATCTTGTATACACTTCAGAAAACGTAGCATACGACAGTCCCGTTATTTCCATATTGTTTACTATGTTGTACCTTCCGTCAAGCACCAACAATAACACCCTTTTTTTCATTTGTGCTTTAAAAGTAGGCCTCAAAATATAACCAATGACGGTTATTTCTGTGTATAATGATATTAGGAAAGGTTTACAGGATGTACAGGAAAGGTAAATTATATTCTATAAGGAAATGGGGGCTCAACCGTTTGAGCCCCTATTCGATAATTTAAGACTATACCTACTACGTCATAATGTTCCATTATGTTAAATCTAAACTTAATTGAAACAGGAGGAATCCGGTAATGATTCTAGAACATCCCAATTATTCTTTCGGATATTTCCGCCAAAATACGTCTTAGAATTTGGCGGAAAGGCCTACCCTAAGTAACTTTAGCGTGTGGACATTAGCAAAATGTCGAAATCACACAAGTTCACAGTCGACTGTTTTCAAACACGTAATGTATCCCTAACTTTAGTGTAAGAAATATTAAAAAATAGTTTAGTTGAAAAGCAAATATCGTCATTCAAAACTGAAGCAACGCTCGCAACTGTGGTACGCTCCCAGAGGTTGGGTCAAGCAGCGCTCTAGGCCTAGGGTGTAAGCGAAAGCTGATTGCTTTATGTAACTATATAAAGCGCGCCTAAAATTTATGTTTGCTATACAAGGCCGCGAAAATCAGGTAAACTATGAAGATTGAGGCTAAAGGTCCCTCCTTTCCTGCACAGAATTAAATCACACACGTTAACCTGGGCTCCAATGGTGAATAAAAATAAGTTTATTTATTAAATAACTACTAAACAATATGTTAATGCTTCAGTATAAGAATGATACTTTTCACTCGAAGGACAGTCAATTAAACTTGAGAGCGTCGATTAACTGAGAATAGGAGAAGCGAATTATTTGACTGTCTTTCGCATAAGATAGGGGCTCCTGCTTAATCCTCCTTTTCCCTCAGGGTCTTCCTCCTATCAACAAAATACTCAAGTTTCAGGAGCTAACGAGGCTAAGTGACATTGCTGCGGCATTTTAATGCCCTTTCCCATCCTTCTTTTAGATAGACGCCACTTAGCTCTTCAAAAAACCACTTGCACTGGGCAAATACAGTATGAAATGCACTCTAAAATCATCACGTAAGTCTGGAAACTAAAATTAAAAATACTGATGCTGAAATTATTTTCGCCCTTTAGACGATTCGTGATCTCCTATACAGACGAAGAAAAATACGTAAACATACACTCTTGATTTCAATGACTATTCGAAATAATTACGATGTAACGACTATGAATATTTGTCTCCCTTTAGACGATTGATGATTTCCTATACAGCAGAAAAAAATATATAAAAATACACTCTTCGAAAATAATGTTCTTTGCTTATGGCAGTTCTCTAATCAGCTACACTGAATTGCCACTGAATTAGAGATAGCAACCTAGTAACTTGTTGGACCCCCTCTGCCCTGATTGACGGCCGCCACAAGCTTGCGTAAATGTTCCACAGGTATGGCGACCCTGCATCCTCCGGAGCTGTCCATAATTCTCTCGAGGTTGTCGCTGATGGGACATGGACCCGAACACTCTGCTCGACGGTATCTAAAAGATTTTCGATGGGATTTAAATCTGGGTTTCGAGGTGGCCAATTCATTATTTCAAAGTCAGCAGAATGCTCCTGCAACCGTGCAGTAGCCAACCTGAACCAGTGAGATGAACAGTTGTCTTGCTGGTTGACGCCATTGTTATTGGGATGCATGATGGTTATAAATGAGTGTAAATGGTCAGCCATGAGTTCTACGCACTAGGATGCATTGAGAGTCATCGGTACACGTACCAAAGGTCCCACAGACCTCCAACTGAAGACATCCCAGGCCATCAGTAGCCACCACCGGATTGTACTGTTCTGACATTATATGCAGGATCCGTGACTTCATGGGGTTGGCGCCATACCCTCAGTCTCCCATCGGCATGATGAAGTTTAAATCGGGATTCATCACTTCAGGCTATCCGTTTCCAATTTTCGATGGTCCATTTTCGATGTTCTTCAGCCCAGTCAAGGCTTTGAGCCCGGTGTCGTGCCATTAGAAGTGGGACCCTCGTAGGTCGGCTGCTCCCGAAGCCGAGAAAATGAAGTGAGTGTTGCATGGTCCATGCACTGACTTCCCGGCTGGAACCCGTGTTTAGATGGGAGGTGATTTTAGATAATGTTTGACCCCTATCGGTCCGTACGATGCGGGTCAGACTGCGAAACCCACGATCATTCAAGGCTGGTTATCCTTTGCAGTTTGTTCGGGTGCTTGTTTTTTTGCCGGAATTTTCATATTTCCGGAACACTCTTGAAACTGCCATACGAGAAAATCCAAGTTCGTTGACAATTTTGGAGATCAAGTGTCTCATCCGTTATTATTACAAAATTAGCCAAACAGAACAAAAATATGTGTCAAAATTATGTTCCGAATCTTGTTAATTGTTCTCGAAACCTTGGACGGAATTAGGTTTTCGATATTGCAATTTCAAAAAAAAAGAAAAGAAAAAGAAAAATCTCTCCTTTTTTTTCTTCTAAGTAATGAGTTTTCTTATCCTTATTCTTTTTTTTTTTCGTTACTGTTTTATTTTGTAATCGGTATTTTTTTTCCACAGCTACATTTTATTCTTAAAATACCATTTGTAATTATTAATGTAATATGATTTTTAAAGGAACAAATACAAATGATTAAATGATTGACAATATTTACTAAAAATTATTAGTAACTGATTTCAGTAAATAATGTGCAACGTTCTTGAGTAAGAGAGGAAATAATGGGCCAGATGGAATAGGAACACACGACCTCCTGTTAAAGTTATCAAGAAGTCATGGATTCGTATCCCATCTGACTCACGACAATTTTTCCTCTATGTTCGAGAATGTTCGTAGCCTACAAGTACTGAGCTATGTTTCTTTAGTTATAAATTATGTAACATATTATTCATTGCATTATATTTAAATAAATATTAAATTATGAGATCCAAAAGACATTAAAAATCCAACTTTACCATTTCTGCGTGGAATCGTATTTTTTTCTATTTCACTTAACTCGCCTATGTCAAAGGTTGGGTTGTTTTACCTCTGAGCGGCACTTTTTTGCACACCATGGGCTAAATGGCCAGGTCACATGGACCCCGAAGGCTCAGAGAAGGTTGGGGGAGGGGACCCACTGGAACAGCTGTTGGGAGACAGATGGTAGCCTCCCGTCAAGGCCATCCAGCGTGTTCTTTACCGTGCACAGGGTATGGCTCTCCAGCACACGGGGCCACGGCTTAACGTCCCATCCCACGGACGGCGGCCTTTCCAAGCCCATAAGTGTCCCCTACTGACCGTATGCAGGGCGGGGAATTTTGCGGAGATAAATCTGACCAAATCTGACCAAGCTGGGACTCGAACCTGGGAACTACAGATTACGAGCCTGGCGCGCTACCGACTGTGCCACCCCCGCCCCCTGTGTCAAAGGATCAGTTACGCCGTAGTCGAATTCGTCTCTTTTCTCAAATGCCTCGTGGAGGGGATATGTCCCTTTTCAATGCCCTATACTTGATAGCAGTGGCGGTTTGTGACTAAAATGTTTGATGGGGGAACTTTGATGCATATATGATTTTTCAGCCATTGTCAAAATGCATTATTTAACAAAAATTTCGGGGATAAAAATCAAATTCGAAAAAGTATTCTTGTCTTTTCTACTTCAGTTTAGTATTTTGCTCCTCCACTGTAATAATCACCTATATATAAATATACAATTTTTTCATCTCCGTTCTAGTGGTATTTTAAAACACTCTTCGTAAAAATTAGTCCAATATATAGGTTTGCTATTTTTTGATTCCGTTTCAATAAAAAAATTGTATTTATTGTTTTAAATTGATTTACTCGTCGTACGTTATCAATTAAGAAAGTTTCTATTTCGGTTATTTTTAATTTAAAATGCTAATTTATTGCATATATATTTTATTAAATATTATTTTATTTTATAACTAATTGGAAAAAAAATATGTTAATAAAATGAATTGTAAAAAAATAGTGACATCATCGGCTGCGATCGAACTGAAGACTTTCAAGTTACAAATAAAGGAAAAATGCGATTCGCCAACTGTTCAATGCATTACTTACGAAAAGTTAGATTAAAATATAAATTAGCATCATCTTGGAGAGACTACATGTTCAATACATTTTAAATTTTGGTACCCAATGTTGTTTTTAAATTCTTCATACATAAGTACCCTTCCTTGGAAAAATTAAAAGTGGGCAATCCAGTTCAAACGCATTTTGTCAAGAAAGTTTAAGCTTGTTGAGCTTGCAACAATCAAATGAAGATATTCGCTATGTAACAAGATATCCGACTAGTGGTTGCACTGGTTGAATCAGCCAATCAGGTGTCACGGGCCACTACAAAATGGAGATATGTCCCTGCTGCAGTTCAGCACATGCTCATTTGTGTCATCGCTATAATATGCAGATAATACTAAGATTCCAGACGGTGGCGTAATGTCTACATAACACGGCAAATAATGATTCAAAACGAACATAAAAATGATATTATATTGATTTAGATATGGCAAATTGTGAATAATAAATTTGAAATTCGTATATTATTTTGTATGATTATTTTTGGTGGGGTAGTGCTCCAAGTGGCCTAATGGGCAAGCCGTCTCTGCCTTCTCTCCTGTGTCTGCTTTCGTTGAAACTCTCTCTTCACCTCAGTGATCTGTCCTCGTAAATAAATATCTTTTCTACAGAGATTCAGTATGATTTTCTCTTCTCCTCAGTGCAATTTTTCTTCTCCTCAGACTCTGTCCTAGATGAGATTCTATCTTCCTATACTCTCTAGCTTCCTAAAAAGCTATCTTCTTTAGTGTGATTTTCTTCTCCTCAGTACTCTGTCTTAGATGAGATTCTTCCTCTTTCCCTGTGATCCAGCTTCCTAAAAAATTATCTTCTCCTCAGTGAAAAGAGCCACGTCATATTGGTTAAGTGTTAATTATTCGTGGATATAATATAATTTTCTCTGCTCATCAAACTCTGCCCTAAATGAGGTCCCCTCTTTTCCTCAGGACTTTGTCCTATATGAGATTATCTACACTGGTCTTTCTCCCTAGAAAGCTCTTTTCTCCCCAGTACCCTACTTTAGTGTGATTGTTTTGCTTTTCCTCAGGGCTCTGCCTAATGTGAAATTCTCTCTTCTCTCTACGTAAGTATGATTTTGTCTTCTCCCCAGTTCTATAGCTCCACAAGGAGCCGGGGCAGGGGTGGCTCAGTCGGAGCGCGCCAGGCTCGTAATCTGTAGTTCCCAGGTTCGAGTCCCAGCTGGATCAGCGTTGAGATTTATCTTAGCAAAATTCCCCGCCCTGCCCACGGTCAGTAGGGGACACCGATGGGCTTGAAAAGGCCGCCGTCCGTCGGATGGGACGTTAAGCCGTGGCCCCGTGTGCGGGAGAGCCATACCCCGTGCACGTTAAAGAACACGCTGGATGGCCTTGACGGGAGACTACCATCTGTCTCCCAACAGCTGTTCCAGTGGGTCCCCTCCCCCAACCTTCTCTGAGCCTTCGGGGTCCATGTGACCTGACCATTTAGCCCATGGTGTGCAAAAAAGTGCCGCTCAGAGGTAAAACAACCCAACAATCCGATGTAAAGAAAATAACTTAGACAGATTATTTGGCATCATCAAATTATACATTGGAGGAAGTCTTCCTGTATAGATGGCTTCAGTCTTTAGTGGTGGGGGAACGGGTCTTTGCCCCATGTCTGCGATTAGGGGGCTGTTTGATATTGTCGGCATTCCCTCTCTCAATAAACATAGTTTCTTTAAACATCCCACTAACCATTTTCTCTCCATAGGTAGTTGGAAAGTGAGGACTCTGCACAGAGCTTTTTCTCTTGATGTCCTCACACAAGAATACCACCATTATAATTTAGATATCCTCGGCTTGCAACAGACCAGATGGACAGATAAAGGTCAGATTCTTAAAAATAATCTTAAATTTCTATTTTCAGGGAGGGACGACAATAAGCATCACCAAGGCGTGGGTCTGCTTCTCAGCAGACACGCTAGTGATGCTCTTCTAGGAAATGAGTGCATTAATGAAAGGTTTCTTACAGCAAAATTTCAGACAAGCGTTAAAGACTTGAATGTTATCTGCTGTTATGCCCTCACTGAGGATGCCGATGAGGATGAGAAGGATAGGTTTTACGGACAACTCCAGGATATTTTGAATTCTATCAAGAAAGGAGATATTACCCTTGTTCTAATTGACTTCAATGCCACAGTTGGTACTGATTCTGGCTTTTGGGGAGGGGTGATAGGCCCTTTTGGTATTGGTAGCTGCAATGACAATGGGCAACGTCTCCTACAGGTAAGTAAACTCAATGGATTCAGAATGACTAACACTTATTACAAACACCGCGACATACATAAGTACACATGGGTTTCACCCGATGGGCTGCATAAGAATATGATTGATTATATATTAATTAACAGCAAATGGGCTAGTTCTGTTAGGAATACCAGGTCATATAGGGGAGCTGAAATCGGATCTGACCATTACCTTGTTAAAAGTGTCTAGCAACTTAAACTTAAAAAGTGTTGTGTTAGGTTTAAAAAATTTACTTTTAATGCTGAAGCTCTGAAAGACCCAGTTATAGCTAAAGCTTACCATGATAGGTTACTTAGTCATTATGATAGTCATGGTATGCTTACTACTGAAGTTGAGGAAGAATGGGATCATTTTAAACAGGCTTTTTTGGACACTAACAGTATTCTTTTAGGGAAAAAGGAGAAGAAGAGACAGAATTATCTGAGTGATAAGGCACTTGAGCTTATTTCAGAAAGAAGGAACTGCAGGAATGTCCTTAATCAGTACCCTACTAGTCCTAATAGAAAGGGTTACAGAGAACTTAATAAACGTGTAATAGATCAGTTAGCTGCTGATAAGAATCTTTGGCTTGATGGCTTGACTGACAAAGCCGAGGAAGCAGTTAGACAGCACAACAGGAGAGGGCTGTACCAGATATTTAATGTTCTGTGTGGTAGAAATCGAATTGTATACAGGGATTGAAAGATAAACAAGGTAATGTTATAGAAATTGAGGATTTTGTCATGGCTAGGTGGGCTGAGCATTTCAGTGATGTTCTAAACAAAGTGGTTAGTTCTATTCCCATTGTTTGCAATGATAATAGATGCATTGGTGGCTTTAATGTTGGCCCTATAACACAATCGGAAGTTATTTTGGCTGTTTCTAAATTTAAACTTCATAAATCCCCAGGGGTGGATGAAATTACTACGGAAATGCTTAGAGCTGGGAATGTTTCAGTTACCATTTGGATGACTGAAATTTTGAATAACTTTTATGATAAAGGCTTGGTTCCTAAAGATTTTACCAGAGCTATTATTATCCCTATTTTCGAAAAAGGTGATCGCAGTTCTTGTGATAGCTATAGGGGTATCAGCCTACTCTCTGTTCCAGGTAAAGTTCTTTCCATGATTGTGCTTAATAGAATTAAGAATCTGGTTGACCTGCAATTGCGTGATGAGCAACGTGGATTCAGAAATAGTAGGGGATGTGTAGATCAGATATTTTCACTTAGGCAGATTCTTGAGAAATGTTTAGAGTTTCAGAAACCTTTGGTTGCTAGCTTTGTTGATTTCTAAAAGGCTTTCGACTCTGTTAATCGTCATAATTTGTGGTTGATTGTGAAATCATATGGTATACCAGACAAGTTAGTTAACTTAATGAAAGCTCTCTATAATAATACTGAGTCGTGTGTGAGAGTTGGTAAGGCTTGTAGCAATTGGACTAGCATTACTTCTGGTGTTCGCCAAGGGTGCATTTTGTCTCTTTTCAGTTTGGTTGTTGATTATGTTATGCGAAATTCACTTCAAGGGAAAGCTTTTGGCCTTAAATGGGCTAGAGATACGAAAATGTCTGATTTAGATTATGCTGATGATTTAGCCCTTTTGGCAAATGATGTTAATGAGATGAACTCTTTCATTCGAGCTGTTGATGAAACTGGTAGTAGAGTAGGTTTGGTTATAAACAGAGAGAAAACTAAAGTGATGAACATTGGTCAAGCAGGCTGTGATTGAGTTAATCTGAATGGTTGCAGTCTTGAGCATGTGTCACAGTTTAATTATCTTGGGAGCTATGTAACAGATAATGGTGATGTGCGGCATGAGATTAACAGACGAATAGGGATTGCTGCCGGGACTTTTAAGAATCTATGGAGAGTGTGGAGAAATAGGCGTATACACCTAAAGACTAAAATTAAACTGTATAATAGTTTGGTTCTTTCTAGGCTTAGTTATGGTAGTGAAACGTGGACACTTTGTAAACAAGATAACAGGAAACTAGATGCTTTTGATTCCAGATGCTTACGCAGTATCTTGGGCATTAGGTGGTTGAACTTTGTAACTAATAATGAGGTTAGGCAAAGGAGTTTGTAACCTCCTATAAGCAGCATATTGTGCAGAGAGAGACTCCGTTGGTTTGGCCATGTTGCCCGTATGAATAATTATAGATTGGCGAATAGGGTTATGAACAGTGTGCCTAAAAGCCTCAGAAATAGGGTTATGAACAGTGTGCCTAAAAGCCTCAGAAATAGGGGGACACATAGGATGCGGTGGGCAGACAATGTGAAACAGGACCTAATTAGAATTGGTGTGCAGTGGCCAGATGCAGTAGATGTTGCTCAGGACAGACTTGCTTGGAGAACTAAATTGCACGGTCTGGTTTGACCTCCGTAGCCCATGGCTGCTTGAGGATGATGATGATTATTGAGATTTTCTTGGTGAAATTATCTCTTCTGCCTATTGTCGTAGCTTACACGGGAGCTCTCTTCCTAGCGTCATGTCATCAGTGAAAATATTTCTTTGCCCCACTGCCTATCATTAGTACGATTCTATCCCCACTCCACCTTAGTTGAGAATCTGTCTTAAACCCATTACCGTTCCCTCGATGAGGAAGAGCAGATTTTTGCTCTTAGGAAATGACGTCATAATGTTATACGTTACGTTTCATATGGCCTAAGGCAGTGGTTCTCAACCTTTTATTCTTCACGTACCCCCTGAAAATGTGTACGTAACTGGCGTACCCCTTATATAGATAGATAAAACTATAGTTCTAGTATAACAATGGGAATAAAATAAAACATATATATATATATAACATATATCTAGCGACTTTTCAGCTCTCACGGCGTACCCCAAAAAAATTTACCGCGTACCCCACGTTGAGAACCCCTACCCTAAAGTACAGGAGAATCGCAACTTATTAGATTAAGAGCAAACTACTCGTAGCTATTTAAATGGAACACAGGAAATAACAAAATTTTCTTTTTTTTTTTCAGAATAAGATTTAGGAAGGTTTATTAACGAAATTCATGTTACCAAAAGACGAAACTGTCTAGTAATTTCGATATGCTTGCTGTAGGAGGAATGAACTTTGGAATGAGGAATTGACTTTTATCTAGGACATGGGATTGGGAGGCATTGGCCTGTGTAATGACCACCAAGGTCCCTAGTGGATTTCGGTTTCACTTGTTATATGAAGAGAATAGTTTATTGCATAAACGTTAGGTACTTAGATTTTTTTATAAAGGGAATTATTGCAACTGCTCAGTCAATCTGTCCGACTATCGAGGTCTATAAAGAAACTCCAAATCTTCATCGACTGACTATTTTACACCTTTTTTAGTCGTTCTGATTGGTAATGTGAACTTCTTTCATATCATTCCATTTCTTTTAAACAGAAATATTGTTATTTTTCAAAAACAAATAGGGACTGTACCAGCTAGCATTTCTCCTTTTCCCCAGAAAAATTAGCAGCTACGAATAGTTTAATATTGTGATAGATTCTTTTCGTTGCAAACAAACACAAGCCTAAGATCACTAGTAAAATAATGATATTAATGAATTAGAATTAACGAAGGTATATGGAAAAAAGAATGTAAAGGTTTGCTTTGCAAGAGGATATAATCTTATAAATTAAATGAGAATTGCTTACAAAGGCTGAAACGACTACATCATCATGTTCAAGAAGCTGTGAAAAAAATTTAGTACCAGTTTAGATTAATCTTAGATTAAAGGGTCTTTTTTTTTTTCGATTTATTACAAAAGTATGGTAGTAACAAAGTATACACGACAATTAAATAATCGAAATCGGCAGCAGATTTTGCAGTATGCATCTACAAGTTGCTCCTAAAATTACATTTCAGTGTGAGCTCATACCTCCTGGTTTTTCTACTTATTTATTTACATGCTGTGAAATCGATATAGAATGTTCTTTTACGTTATACGTAAGTGGATGAGATGGATCATCAAACACTAATGTTTCAGCGTTGAAATAGATTTTTGCAGAGATATTTTTTTCAAACAGTTTACACTTCGATGCAACCGACTCCCAAGTAATTTATTCAAGCTATTTTTCTCCAGGTAACTAATTCTTTGCAGAAAAACGTTTTCAATAATGTATCACTGTGACCGGTTTCAGTGCAGCAGTTTATTCAAACTTTGTTTTTTTCCTGCAAAGACTCTTTACAGGTAACTTTTCCAAATGCAGTGAAGGATTAACTGTTTGAAAAATTTCGTCGCCGAAAAATGTGCTCCGACGTTGAAGCGTTTACTGCTCCCTTCTCTATCTCGTTCACTTGAGTATGGGTGAAAAATTACTTCACTATGAATGCCTTCTTTCGAATATTCGTCGTTATGCAGCATGCAAACAGACAAGTACAAATAAGAAATTTAAAACTGACACTGGAAAGTAGTTTAGCTAGCGGGTTGGGTTGTTTTACCTTTACCTCTTAGCAGCACTTTTGCGCACAATGGCTAAATGGTCAGGTCATATGAGCTGCAAGGGATCAGAGAGGTTTGGGGAAGGGGAATCACTGGATGACTGTTAGGAGATAGATGGGATCTTCTCATCAAGGCCATCCAGTGTGTTCTTTAACGTACAGAGTGTTTGACTGGTTATATCTCTCTCTTCACCAGGTCTTCCCTCGCACATGTAGGCAAGATGTACAGACGGCAAGATCCACAGAATGCTCTCTAGCGAGTGGATGGTGGTTTCATGACAACTCCCTCAACGTGTAGTGCTGTCTTGTATAGCGGAACACCGGGATTGCCTATTCCTTTTCTGGCCGAGGATACGATGGGGATTTAGCGAGATAGATATCAAAGCTGGCACAAGTTGGACTCCAACCTGGGAACTACAAATCAGGAGCCTGTCGTTCTGCCAACTAAGACAACTCCCTCCCCTTTAGGAATAGGACATTTGTTGCAGGATTATAAACCACTGAAAATGAATTTTACGGATAGTAATCTTTTTAATACACGACCACATATTTTTTTACATCATGTTAAGAGAGTTTTAAATGATATAAGATAATACTATTCAATTCACAACATATACATACATACAAAATCCTCATCAGCCATGGGCTACGGAGGTTCCACCAGACTATGTAATTTTCCACTAAAGACATGTCTGTTCTGAGCTACAGCTGCTGCATTCGGCCACTGTAGGTCAATTCTATCGACGTCTTGTTTGCTATTGTCTGCCCGTCGCATCTTAGGTCTCCCCCTTTTCCTGAATCCTTTAGGCACACTGTTTATAGTCCTGTTTGCCGGTCTTCAAATATGCATATGGCAACATGGCCAAAACAACACAGTCTCTCTCTGCACAATATGCTGCTCAAGGGAGGTTGATGACTCCTTCTTCTAATCTCATCATTACTGACAAAGTCAAACCACCTAATGCCCAAGATACTGAGCGAGTATCTAGAATCAAAGGTATCAAGTTTCTTGTTATCCTGCTTACAAAGGGTCCATGTTTCGCTATCACAACTAATCGTAGAAAGATCCAAACTATTATACAGCCTAATTTTAGTCTTTAGGTGTATACATCTATTTTTCCATACTCTTCATAGATTCTTAAAAGTCCCAGCGGCAATCCCTATTCTTCTATTTATCTCATGCCGCACATCACCTGTATCTGTTACATAGCTCCCAAGATAATTAAATCGAGACACTTGCTCAAATGTGCCCCCCCCCCGATAGGGGACCACCTTGTCGTGGTGGGGGGGCCTAGGGCCCAGCAACCCGGCTGAAGGCTGTGCCGACCGGATTGGTCCCCCGGTTGGACATGGCTAAGGCCAACCGAGGTTGAAGATGCTGCTGGCCGGCTTGATTGCCGGTCGGATGGTGACGGCGTCGGAGACCTCACCTCTCAGGAGACCTGTGTGGTCTGTACGACGGCTCTGCCGAAAGGTCTGAGCCCGCCTTGTAGGCACGAGCCGTCAAAAAAGTCTGTGTCTTACTAATAGTCTCCACCCCGGGTGCCGATCGAGCTTGGATTTATATATCCTTGCACATTTGCAAACCGGGGAATAAATTAAAGTAAGGTTTCTTCCGGTGGTCAGCTTTCCTTCTATAGGACGGCTGCCATGTGAGGCTGGGGTTGAGGTGCGCCTATAGGGCGTATTCCTTGCCCCGGCTCTAGATAGTCATGGCTTTTCATAACCAGGTAGTGCTGTACAAGCGGAACCGGGAATTGCCGTGGTTGCATAAGATCGCAACAAAAGAGATTCATTGCTCAAATGTGCAGCCATTCAAAGCAACTGAAGCACCATCTGCCTGATCAATTATCATCACTTTAGCTTTTTCTCTGTTTATCACCAAACCGAATCGATTACCAGTATCATCAACAGCCCTTATGAAATAATTCATCTCATGAAAATCATTAGCCCTAATGAAATATTTCATCCCTTCAACATCATTAGCCAACAGGGCCAAATCATCTGCATAATCTAAATCAGAAATTTCTAAATCTTCATAACCATTTAAGGCCAAATTCTTTCCCTTGCAAAGAATTTCGCATAACATAATCAATAAACAAACCTAAGAGGAAAGGAGAGGCGCTCTTCTCTAACTTCACTAGCAATGCCAAATCAATCGCTACAACCTTACCAACTCTCACCCACTACTCAGTGTTATTATAAAGAGCTTTCATTACACTAACGAACTTGTCAGATATTCCATACGATCAGCCTTCTTCATAGATTCTTAAAAGTCCCAGCGGCAATCCCTATTCTCAAAAATCAACCAAAAATTATGTCGATCAACAAAATCAAAAGCCTTTTTGAAAGCTATAAAGCTAACAACCACAGGTTTCTAAAACTTTAAACATTTCTCAAGAATCTGTCTAAGTGAAAATATTTGATCAATGCATTCCCTACAACTTCTTAATCCACATTGTTCATCACGCAGTTGTGCATTAACCATTTCTTAATTGTATTCAATGCAATCATGTAAATAACTTTGCCTGGAACAGAAAGTAAAACATTTTTCCCTATAATTATCAAAAAAAATTACGTTCACCTTTTTTCAAAAATACGGATAATAATAGCTACAATAAAATCCTTTAGCATAAAAAAATATTCAAAATTTCAGTCAGCCATGTGACAACACAAACCTCCCAAGCTCTTAGTGTTCAATGGTGATTTCCTCCACCCCTGGTGATTTATGCAGTTTTAATTTATACATAGCCAAAGCGATTTCAGAATGTGCCCATTTGCTGTTAATTAAAATATAATCTATCATATTCTGCGCAATCCATCAGGTGAAACTCATGTGCATTTATTCTGGTGTTGTAATATATGTTAGTTATTTGCACACCATTAAGATTACTTATCTGTAGAAGATGTTCCCCATTGCCATTGGAATTACCAATGTCAAAAGCGCATAAAACTCCTGCACAAAGGTCAGAGTCAGTATCAACTTTAGCATTAAAGTCACCTAGCACAAGAGAAATATCTCCTTTCTTCACAGAAATCAAAATATCCTGAAGCTGCCAGTAAATACGGATAATATCAAATATCCTGAAGCTGCCAGTAAATACGGATAATATCAAATATCCTGAAGCTGCCTGCAAACTTCTCGTTCTCATCATAATACTCTGTTGGGGAGTAAAAACAGATGACATTCTAGTCTTTAATTTTTGTTTTAAATTTTGCCGTAAGAAATCTTTCATTAATGCAGTCATATCTTAGAAGAGCAACAGTGGGGTGTCTGCTGAGGAGAAAACCTACACCTTGGAGATGCTTTCCAATCCTCTTCACAGAATAGAGAAATTTAAAGTTATTTTTAAGTGTCTGACCTTTACCTGTCCTTCTTTATCTGGTCTCTTGAAAGCATGGGCTATCTAGGTTCAGGATATTCATGGAATTCATGCGTGACATCAAGAGAATAATCTCTATGTATCTTCCTTATATTCCACGTACCTGCAGAGAGAAAATGATTAGCAAGATTTTTAAAGAAACTAGGCTTATTGAGAGAGTCAGAGGCAACAATATCAAACAGTCCGCTGATCGTAGGCATGGGGCAAGGACCTGTTTTCCCGCAGCTAAAGGCTGAAGTCAACCATGCTGGTAGGAACTTCAGGCACCAACTTTTCAAGTGGAATCTTTCAACAAATATGTTATTAATGCTAATTTAATGATAATTAAAGCGTAATTGGTCAATGAAAATTTAGCGTGAAGTTATTGATATTAAGGGAAAAATTTTGGACCCCGGTTTTGTTAAAGTTATGTCTCTTTTGCTTTGTCATGTCCCATTTTCATCATTGAGAAGATGTGAAAATGATGACTCTGATAGTTTGTGATAGCAACAAAACAACGTTTCCAATTTTTCGAGGTGGACATGTAACCCCAGAATAAGAAGCGCGGAAGTAGGGGAAAAATAGTGAAAATAGTGATGGGAAAAACTGTCACTAACATACGAACTAGTCGGAGTATAACGACTGAACGAATGGGCAAAGTGCGTTCTTATTATTTTGTTTGACGTTTTCAACTTGTACCCATTAAATAAAGGTTGTAATGCTTTCTAAAATGAGCCAAAATGAGAATAGTCAATATTGAAAAAAACTGCTGGAAATTTCTTAGTATTTTTATGGTCTAAATGTTTTTAAAGACTTTACGGCAATATCCAATTTTGTCTCATTTTTCAGTGCTAGCTGATAACTTTCAATCGGGCTTACTGCGAAAGGTGTTGAAAACGATATGTGCAAATCATTAGGAGTAGAATATTGTTTAATTTCGTTCTAGCTTCAAAGAGAGAAAAGTAAGTAAGAAAAGTAAGTTAGTTGTAAGTAAGAAAGAAAAAAATCGAAACGTCTCAGAAATATCGATTTCTCAAACGTGGATGTTGATTGCAAAGGTAAACAGATGAATATTTAATTTACAAATTCTTAATTGGATTCTTATTAGTGACGCAATGTACTACATAAAAACGCTGTGTCAAACGATCGTGAAATTTGATAGAAAGAAAAAAAATAAAATTACCTTACTTTGAGTGGTTGGCTGAGTAAGTAGCGAGTTAGGCTCGTAGTAATATTAAGAGTATCCCAACCAGTTTTCCCCCAGGTCTGAATCCCAACTGTGATTGAATTTAATTTCTTCCACTAGTCTACCTCCATTCCCAATAAGAAATGTTAGATCCCTCTCTCGGATGGAACCGTTGGACCCATCTCCAGAAGAGCTATACTACTACATGTTGAAGAATGTGCTAGATGGCTTTGACGATAGGTTCCCATCGTTCTCCTAGCAGCTGGGGGCAGAGGTTGGCTTATTCGGTAGCACTTCAGACTCGTCCAAGGAGTCCCGCCTGGTGGCAGCGCTGCGATTGCGCTGCGATCTCCGCCAAACTCCCACCCTACCCTTGGTCAGAGAGAGGACAACGTTGGGCTTAGAAAGGTCGCAGTTCATCGGATGTGACGTTAACATGTAGCTCCGTGTGCAGGAGAGTAATAACCTGTGCATGTTAAAGAATATCCTGGTTGGCCTTACAGTTCTCCAGTGGGTTCCCTTCCTCTAACCCAGGGTTTCTCAACGTGGGGTACGCGGTAAAATATTTTGGGGGTACGCCGTGAGAGCTCCAAAGTTACTAGATCTACTAACAAATTCGCTAAGTTGGCAACACTGCTGAGCAAAAATGCCATTTTTTGTGTATATCGATATATGTCATTTTTTGTGTATATCGATATATGTAATTTATGAATACAAAATTTAATGTGTATATGCATATGTTTTATTTTATTTTCATTTTTATACTATAACTATAGTTTTATCTATCTATACAACGGGATAAGCCAGTTACATAAACGTTTCCAGGGGGTACGTGAAGCATAAAAGGTTGAAAATCACTGCTCAAACCATTTTCTGAGTAGTGGGGTACTTTTAACCTAGCCATTTAGCCAATTGTGTATAAATGAGTGCCCCTCAGAGGTAAAACAACAACAACAACTTAACAACTGCCTTATGGGTCTCCTTCCCTAACCTATTATGAGTCCTTGGGTTCCTTGTGATCTGGACATTTCGCTCTTTGTGTGCACAGAAATGCCGCTCAGAGATGAAACAACCCAACCTCGTTTCAATAGCTGTTGTATGAACACGGCAATCTGCAAGTTCGTTTAACTGATCATATGACTCTTCATTCAAGAACACGGAAAATATTCTCTGACTGAAATTTCACAAAATATAAATGCATAGGGAAAATGTTTTTTTTTTATATTTCGAAAAATTAAACGTCTATACGTGTATTTTATGGGAAGAAGATAACGCGCAACTGGAACTTGCATTAGTGCACTGAAGAAAAAGTCCCTTTCATTTGCATTTTTTTTTGCAGAATTCATGCGCACATTTTTCACGCTGCACGTGTAGAACATAAAAACAAGAGAGAAGATAGCTGAAATGAAGTGTCACTGATGAAAATTGGAAAATAAATGGAAGCATTATCCAATGTAATGACATAGCGTTGGGACGACGTTTAGTAGGTCGCAAATAATTTGATTAATTCATGCAAATATCCTACTTTTGAGATCACGGGAGTGCTATTTCTATCTAACTGCCAGTAGATCAATAAAAGTTTTGGAAAAATGGAACAGTACCACAAAAAAATTCTAAACTTCTTTCGATTTGGAGCAAAATAGTACAGTAGGCGTATTCTTAACGGGTGCGAGAATACTCGGTCGCTTCCGGGATGATGTCACTAGTGACGAAAGTTTCGGTCTCCCGATTCCTCAGGTATTTTACCAATCGGTCCCGAATTTGATGTGGTTATCCCACTTAGTTCCTTCTATGTAGAGTTGAGAACCGTGGGTCAGGATTGAACTCGCTCTAAGCGTCAGAAATTTCAGGTGGCGCTGCATTGCTTATGACCTTATGAATGGAGAGTTGAAAGTTATGTATCGATGCGCCGTTATCAATTGAAAACATTTGCTATCAATTTTTGGGGAAGGCTAATTTTCTGGGGTTCTAAAAACCTTACAGTGCACTAAGTTATGATGAAATGAAGCTGTAGACGATTTTTTTCTTTGACTGTCTAGGAGGAGATCTCGAAAAAATAGATGCACAGGCATATAAGCTTACTCTCTATTTTATATAAATAGATTAGGAGTCAATAGACATTCTCGTTTTTAATGTTGCAGTTGATGGTAAATTGTAATCCTCCTATCCTTCAAAATCGGAGAATTTTCGCCAACTTTACATTATATGCCTGATTTGCTTCCAGTTTGGTTGTCCGCGTTCCAGTAACTAATATGGCTAAATTTTGAAAAAAATCGCTGCTCTTGTTCCTATGGTCGCTTCATTATTGGAAAAAGACTTATAATTACCAATAAATATTTAATAAAGATAACAGAAAATTTTTAAACTTTTCTGAAACTTTGAACTAGATATTTCAAAGTGTATGTAAATCATGAAAAAATTAGTTTTTGAAGAAATGACTTTCAAGTGCTAAAAACTTAATCCTTTAATATTTAAGAGTCCTTGAAATTCTTCTTGGATGCGTGCACTTCAGCAACATCAAATTTTACTCTACTTTATCCGCAGGCGAATTTTTAGAAGTTTGTAAACCGACAGAGGTCGAAAAGCAGAAGAAAATAAAAATGAAGTGCCCAAGTCGTTTATTTCCAAAACACTTTTTCACAGAATTACACAGTTTTATTTTTTCCTCAACTCCATTAAATATGAAAGAAGGTTTCTTATTTCAAAAATAAGATCTTGTTTTTGGCCATCAGCGCTTTAAAGGAGAAGAATATTTATCGTCAAGTGGGCTTTCTCTCCGTCAGTTTATCGTTATTTGTCCAGGAACCAAACAACGATGCGATCGCAAATGTATGTTTTGTCTGTTACTGCTTATATTCCCCAGCTTGCAGTAAAGAATTTATTGGTGAATAAAAAACCCACACAACATTAAATATTTCTTTAAGATCTCACGAAGTGGAAAAAATCATATGATGCAAAAATAATAGTTCTGAAGCAATGGGCATTTTGCCAAGAGTGATGGAAATAATTTTATCCTTATCTGTCCGCAGTATTTCTGTACATAAAATGATCCTGCAGTCTGGTATAGAGGCAACACGTTTAAAGCAGAGAGAGTGTGTGTGAGAGGTATTTAATTATTTCCAGGGAGGACAATGGTTTTTTTTTTTTATTTCCAGATGTAAGAATGCTATTTTATGATTTCCAGTGGCTGTGGATACTATTTAAATGATATCCGGGGAACTACTTAAATACTTATTATTTTACGGATATTAGTCTACATTGCATGTAACAAACCGCGTGACATTCAAAATGGTAGAGCAATATACAGTGTGATATTGATTATAACAACGTAAATGGTCTAACTTTCCATGATGGAATATTGACTAGTGAAAGGCAAATAGAATTAGTTCTCAAGCCCTTTAGGTTATGCCATTAGCAAACAGCAGATGCGAGAGGATTTCCATTATGCCCGAAGTGTTCGACAGTGAGCCCGCGATTGGTTTCCATATCGTTGGATTTTCAAAGTTGATCCTGCATCACCGCCTCAAGGATGCCTGATCTCACACCACTCCTAATGGGAGGAGGGGGGATAGACCAAAGAGATGACATTTAGCAGATCCACCACAACAGCGTTAGATCTGAGAGACGAATTATGGGGAGGTGGTGGGGAAGGGGAGGGGTGATTCAGTAGGCAGCTCACCAGGCTCGCAATCTGTATTGCGATTTATCTCCGTATAGTATTGAGATTTATCTCCGCAAAACTCCCTACTCTGCCCTTGGTAAGTAGGAGACACGGATGGGTTTCGAAATGCCACCGTCGGTAGGATGGGAGGCAATCCTTGACACCGTATGCAGAGAGAGTCATACTCTGTGCACGTTAAGGAACACGCTAGATGGCCTTGATAGCAGGATACTGTCTAACAGCTGTCCAGTGGGTCCTCTTCCCCCAACGTTCTCTGAGTCATTATGACTTATTCATTTAGTCCATTGTGTGAAATAAAAGCGACACTAAGAGGTCAAACAATGCATCTCAGCCCAACGAATTATGGTGGCCTGTAGCAATATCTCTGCAGAAATGTTTAATGAACTGTACAGAGCTTTACCATATCAATCATAGATAAGCAATGTTACATCTAACCACCATTTCTCACACGTTGGATTGTGTTAATTCTGAGCCATACTTATGTGCCCACGATTGCCAGGTCAGAAGGACCTCAAGGACTCGGAAAGTACTCACTGGACAGCTTTTAGGAGAAAGGTGGAAGCCTCCCGTCAAGGCGATCCAGCTTTTCTTTAACTTTCACAGTGCTCTTCTGCATACGGGACCACGGCTTAACGTCCCATCCGACCGACTGCGGCATGTCCAAGTCTAGTGGGGCCCCTTTCTCCTCGGGGCAGAACAGGGTTCAGCGTTGAAAATTCTCAACGAATGCCAAGTTGGGACTCGAATCTGGCGACATAAGATTTCGAGCCTGTAGCGCTACCGACTGAGGCACGCACGCCCCCATTTCTAACACGAATTGAAGTGATTGATACTGTGTATAATGAAATTCTGTGAAATATGTGTCTTCTACAATGTCTATAATTCTGATGTTTTATTCTTTAATTTTACTACACCATTTGTAAGTTTCGATTATGTCAGTGTTTTCAGACTTTCGACGATTGCAGCCCCCTTACCTGCAATAGAAAACTTTACTGCCCGAAAAAATGTTAATCAAAGTCTAACCAGTGGGGGAATCTCCCCATCATAGAGGGCGGGGGTCGCTCAGTCGGTAGCGCGCCAGGCTCGTAATCTGTAGTTCCCAGGTTCGAGTCCCAGCTGGGTCAGTGTTGAGATTTATCTCCGCAAAATTCCCCGCCCTGCCCACGGTCAATAGGGGACACCGATGGGCTTAGAAAGGCCGCCGTCCGTCGGATGGGACGTTAAGCCGTGGCCCCGTGTGCGGGAGAGACATACCCTGTGCACGTTAAAGAACACGCTGGATGGCCTGGACGGGAGGCTACCATCTGTCTCCCAACAGCTGTTCCAGTGGGTCCCCTCCTCCAACCTTCACTGAGCCTTCGGGGTCCATGTGACCTAGCCATTTATCCCATGGTGTGCAAAAAAGTGCCGCTCAGAGGTAAAACAACCCAACCAACCGAAAAATCCCCATCATAGGGAGCCCTCCTGTGTTAACTACGATAATTCTTGAACACTTGTTAGTTAGAACGAATTCCACTGCATTGGACCAAGACTTTTGATCCAACTTGTATTTTGCGAGAGCTAATTTAGGTAGATTTTTGCTTTTGTTATTATTTTTATTCATCCCTCTAGATATTTTTTTGTCTTCCCAAATGACAACGTTTGCATTCAACACAGAAAATAACCTCTAGTATGTATTCAAGAACTTCCGCATAAAAGAGAGTTTTTCAAAAAAATTCTCTAAATTCCAATAAAACTTTTCTGCTTTAAAAATGCAGATATGTTGAAGATTTTACTCAAATCTATCTGTTATTGTAACACTAAGCAACAGATACTTCTGTCTCCACCTAAGTAGTTTTTATTTCAAAATTAAAAAATCTGAGAAAAATCATTAAACAATCTTCTAAAATTGAAATTAATTTAGCAAACGACTTCTTCTGAGGGGCTTTCAAAATGTTCTTGATCTGCATCTGTAGAACAAACAATTGCTCTTACCTCAACAAAACCTTTACTCTCCTTCAATTTCCTCCAGCATCTAACTTTCCTTCAGCGTCCTAACTTATGCAAAGTTGCAGAAGTCTACGACAATTCTTGAACACTTGGTGGTACTCCTGCTGGGGAATATTCCGCAACTCTGAATGAACGCATTTTGAGTTGCGGAATATTCCCAAACGGGAGACTTCTGCACACCCCAAAGACTTCTGCACACCCCAAAGTTGCAGAAGTCTACGACAATTCTTGAACACTTCGTGGTACTCCCGTTGGGGAATATTCCGCAACTCTGAATGAACGCATTTTGAGTTGCGGAATATTCCCAAACGGGAGACTTCTGCACACCCCAAAGACTTTTGCACACCCCAAAGTTGCAGAAGTCTACGACAATTCTTGAACACTTCGTGGTACTCCCGTTGGGAAATATTCCGCAACTCCGAATGAACGCATTTTGCAAGGTCTTGCATCCTTGAAGAAGGGTTTCAATAAATTCCTATTTAATTTTTGTTACCAACCAAAAATCTCATGGTGCAAGATCGAGTGAATATGTAAGATGGGGTAACTGTTTGATTTTTTTCTGCTCCAGAAACGCCTTAACTTTCCGGATTTTGTGAACATTAACATTTTCATGAAGAAGTAGAGCCATTGACGCGCCTGTTGTTGGACGCTGCTCCTTCATCTCCTTACCATTTTGGGAAAAACAATGTTGTAGTATTGGCCATTTGTAATAAATTTTTTCAGGGAAGGTATCCACGGCTACCACACCTTGGAGATTGAAAAAAATTGTGAAAATCCTCTTCCTGAGCCAAATTCTTGTCATAGGATTTGGAGACACGGTTCATCTTCCGCAACCCAAATATAGTTGTCGATCTTTCTGGGAGTTGTATAGTACTAAAACCTGTCCCATCACCTGTGACAACAGTGTCCGTTAGCCGTTTCAACCAACTTGGTTCAAGCATTGCCAGCATTACCTTGCACGAGTCGACTCTAGCTCTATTTTGCTGTTCTGTCAGTGTGTAGGGTATCCATTTAGCACAGATCTTTCAGAACTTTTAATTGTTGATGAATAATTATTTCCATAATGCCAATCGATACACTGATATCTAAACTTATTACCTGAATGGGGATGTGTGAATTTTCCTTAATGATCTCACGAACAACAGCAATGATTCTGTTGTTCACGGCTGCACTATGGATGTTTTCGAAGCTCTGCCTTCCTTCTCTGAATTTGCGCATCCATCCAGTAACAATGCCATATGAACAGGTATAATAGCCATATATTTCTGATAAATCAGGCGACACTTTTCCTGTCGTCCCGAAGCTACATTCTTGTGAAAATAAAAAATCTTTCCCCTTCTTTAATAGGTTCCATATAGCAACAACCCACAGATTTGCCAGACCGAATTTTACTCAACACCAGCGAAGAGCCGACTGATGATATGACCTTTGTTTTCAACACATAATGACAAGTATAGACCAGCTTTCAAACAAGCTATAGCTCGTTAACTTCGGAAGAGCGAGTGCAAATCTACGGACACCTGTCAAGAACTTTTTGAACGTTCTCCATATTAATTACAATCACTTTATGACAAAGTAAAATTTTAATACTATTTAGAACGAAAAGCATTAGAAATAATAGTAGAAACTGAAACATCATTATAAACGTTTCTAACATCATTTTAGATGATGTTAGCATTATTATGAACAAAAAGAGCATTTTATTTATTAAAGACAGAAAATCTTACAGAAAACTCAAAAGCCGAATGCACTTATTTTTAATTAGTAAAGACTAATCTGTAATGGTAGTCTGTAAAGGGTAGCTAGGTAGTCATTGGAAGGAGAGCTATGCACCAATCCCCTGTGATGACGCATAGAACCGGCCAGGCCTAGCACCTAATGTCCGACCACGCCTTCTCGTGGTGCAGACCGTTAGTACCTTTCAAAAGAGATACTCTCTTGTGGAAGTGAACGGAAGGGGAGGGCTGCCAGATTAGTGTGGCCTACTGATCTGGACAACTATGGCTACTTTTCTTTCTTTTCTACCCTGCTTAGGAGTGGTCAACCACACAGGGTCCTGGTGCTGACCATATAAACCCAGTGGACTGGACAGATAAATGGCTCTGAGCTTGATTATGGATCCTGATTTTGCTGCACTGGTGGGCTTCTGTGGAAGGAGAATCTTCCGCTGTGTTTTCTGTTTGTTTGTGGGTTGACAGCTTCAAGTGGATAGATTCACAGGATATGTTTTATAAGCTGGTGGATAGTATTGAGCAGAGGTCATCGCAGGCTCCTGAACTCTTTGCTTCTATTGGCATCGTCATATTCTACATTGGAGGAAGTCTTCCAGTGTAAATAGCTTCAGCCTTTAGTGGTGGGGGAACGGGTCTTTGCCCCAAGTCTGCGATTAGAGGGCTGTTTGATATTGTCGGCATTCCCTCTTTCAATAAACATAGTTTCTTTAAACATCCCACTAACCATTTTCTCTCCGTAGGTAGTTGGAATGTGAGGACTCTGCACAGAGCTTTTTCTCTTGATGTCCTCACACAAGAATACCACCATTATAATTTAGATATTCTCGGCTTGCAAAAGACCAGATGGACAGGTAAAGGTGAGATACTTAAAAATAACTTTAAATTTCTCTTTTCAGGGAGGGAGGATGAATTCTAGGTGACTTCAATTCCAAAGTTGGTACTGACTCTGACCTTTGGGGAGGGGTGATAGGCCCTTTTGGTATTGGTAGCTGCAATGGCAATGGGCAACATCTCCTACAGGTAGGTAAACTCAATGGTTTCAGTATAACTAACACATATTACAAACACCGCGACATACATAAGTACACATGGGTTTCACCTGATGGGCTGCATAGGAATATGATTGATTATATATTGATTAACAGCAAATGGGCTAACTCTGTTAGAAATACCAGGGCATATAGGAAGCTGAAATTGGATCTGACCATTACCTTGTTAAAAGTGCCTTGCAATTTAAAGTGCTAGGGTTAAAAAATTTGCTTTTAATACTGAAGCTCTGAAAGGCCAAGTTATAGCCAAAGCTTACCATGATAGGTTACTTTGTCATTATGACAGTCATGGTATGCTTACTACTGAAGTTGAGGAAGAATGGGATCATTTTAAACAGGCTTTTTTGGATACTAACAGTACTCTTTTAGGAAAAAAGGAGCAGAAGAGCCAAAATTATTTGAGTGATAAGGCACTTGAGCTTATTTTGGAAAGAAAGAACTGCAGGAATGTCCTAAATCAATACCTTACTAGTCCTAATAGAAAGCATTACAGAGAGCTTAATAAACGTGTAAAAGATCAGTTAGCTACTGATAAGAATCTTTGGCTTGATGGTTTGGCTGACAAAGCCGAGGAAGCTGTTAGACAGCACAACAGCAGAGAGCTGTACCAGATAATTAATGTTTTGTGTGGTAGAAAACGGACAGGTATACAGAGATTGAAGGATAAACAAGGTAAGGTTATAGAAGGTGAGGATTCTGTCATGGCTAGGTGGGCTGAGCATTTCAGTGATATTCTAAACAATGCGGTTAGTTCTATCCCCATTGTTTGCAGTGATGACAGATGCATTGGTGGCTTTAATGTTGGCCCTATAACACAATCGGAAGTTATTTTGGCTGTTTCTAAATTTAAACTTCATAAATCCCCAGGGGTAGATGAAATTACTACAGAAATGCTTAGAGCTGGAAATGTTTCTGTTACCATTTGGATGACTGAACTTCTGAATATCTTTTATGATAAAGGCATGGTTCCTAAGGATTTTACCAGAGCTATTGTTATCCCTATTTTCAAAAAAGGTGATCGCAGTTCTTGTGATAACTATAGGGGTATTAGCCTACTCTCTGTTCCAGGTAAAGTTCTTTCCATGATTGTGCTTAATAGAATTAAGAATCTGGTTGACAGTCAATTGCGTGATGAGCAATGTGGATTCAGAAGTGGTAGGGGATGTGTGGATCCGATATTTTCACTTAGGCAGATTCTTGAGAAATGTTTCGAGTTTCAGAAACCTTTGGTTGCTAGGCTTGTTGATTTCAAAAAGGCTTTCGACTCTGTTGATCGTCATAATTTGTGGTTGATTGTGAGATCATATGGTGTACCAGACAAGTTAGTTAACATAATGAAAGCTCTCTATAATAACACTGAGTCGTGTGTGATAGTTGGTAAGGCTTGTAGCAATTGGTTTAGCATTACTTCTGATGTTCGACAAGGGTGCATTTTGTCTCCTTTTCTCTTTAGCTTGGTTATTGATTATGTTATGCGAAATTCACTTCAAGGGAAAGATTTTGGCCTTAAATGGACTGGAGATACGAAAATTTCTGATTTAGATTATACTGATGATTTAGTCCTTTTGGCAAATGATGTTGATGAGACGAACTCTTTCATTCGAGCTGTTGATGAGACTGGTAGTAGAGTAGGTTTGGTTATAAACATAGAGAAAACTAAAGTGATGAAAATTGGTCAGGCAGGCTGTGATTCAGTTAATCTGAATGGTTGCAGTCTTGAGCAGGTGTCACAGTTTAATTATCTTGGGAGCTATGTAACAGATAATGGTGATGTGCGGCATGAGATTAACAGACGAATAGGGATTGCTGCCGGGACTTTTAAGAGTCTATGGAGAGTGCGGAGAAATAGGCGTATACACCTAAAGACTAAAATAAAACTGTATAATAGTTTGGTTCTTTCTAGGGTTAGTTATGGTAGTGAAACTTGGACACTTTGTAAACAAGATAACAGGGAACTTGATGCTCTTGATTCCAGATACTTACGCAGTATCTTGAGCATTAGGTGGTTCAACTTTGTAACTAATGATGAGGTTAGGAAAAGGAGTTTGCAACCTCCTTTAATCAGCATGTTGTGCAGAGAGAGACTCCGTTGGTTTGGCCATGTTGCCCGTATGAATAATTATAGATTGGCGAATAGGGTTATGAACAGTGTGCCTAAAGGCCTCAGAAAGAAAGGGAGACCTAGGATGCGGTGTGCAGACAATGTCAAACAGGACCTTGTTAAAATTGGTGTGCAGTGGTCAGATGCAGTAGATGTAGCTCAGGATAGACTTGCTTGGAGAACTAAATTGCACGGTCTGGTTGGACCTCCGTAGCCCATGGCTGCTTGAGGAGGAGGAGGAGGAGGAGGAGGAGGATAATTATCAAACTAAGTATTTGGAAATTTATGATTAATCCAAAAAGAGTTAATAAAAACATTTAGAATTTTATATAACCAATCATTAGATAGATTAAAAAAAATATTTTGAATTTTATCAGGGCCTGCAGCAGAATGTTTTTAATTGATTTAATGGCAACTTTTAATTCAATTATATTAAACGGTAAATTAAGAAATTTATTGCTTTCACAATGATGAAATTTATGAATTAAATTTTTAGAATCAAATTTATTATCCAATTTTTCATTAGTTTGTGTAAAAGATTTGTTGAAATGTTCCGCCAAAATTTCAATAGTTTTCTGTGAATTACAGTTATTTTTAAGATTTAATGCTAAAATAGGATTGGTGGTAGTCGCATCTTTATTTAGTTTTTTATACATCTGCCAGAAGTTGCTCATCGAAGAATTTGGAGTTTTTCAGTTAACAAATTCCAGTTTCTCTTTTGTAAATTCTTTTAAAATTAAGAAAGTCTTGAAAATTGCCAGTTCTTTTCAAAGTTCTCTCCGCCTTTCATCTTATTGCTATCAGTTTGTTTGTAAAATCGTATGAATATTATTATATGGAATCTTTTTGGGGGTATATTTTTTGGATTTTTCTGAGTATCTATTAACGCCTAAGAAATAAATGAATATTCATTATCTATTTTTTTCATATTGCCTTCTTCTAATTTTTCTTGAAAATTGTTTCCAATCTGTTATTTTAATAATTTGCTACTTTATTTTCAAAATGTTTATGTAAATAATTAACAGAAAGTGATCACTACCCAAATTATCTCTATGAATAGACCATGTCAAGCGTTGAGAAATCTTTTGAGTTTCAAGGGTCAGATCAATGACCGAAAATGTATTATTTTCATTAATGCATGTTTAAAATTTTTCATTTAATATAATTAGATCTCTATTTTCAATAAAGGAATATAAATGAGTTCCCTTATAATCAGTATGATAAGAATGCCAGGTTGTGATGACTATTAAAGTCACCACATATTATAATTTCTCCTTGTAATTCTTTAAAAAAAAATTCGTAAGTGCTACATGTAATGTAAGTACCAGAATTATAAAAATTATAAGGTTTACTTTAGTTTTATTGCTTTCAGATTGAATAATAATATATTCGAATTTAATATTAAAATTATGAAGTTCAAGGTGACGTTTTAAATGAAAAATTTAAAACATGCATTAATGAAAATAATACATTTTCGGTCATTGATCTGACCCTTGCAACTCAAAAGATTTCTCAACGCTTGACATGGTCTATTCATAGAGATACTTTGGGTAGTAATCACTTTCCGTTAATTATTTACATAAAAATTTTGAAAATAAAGTAGCAAATTATTAAAATAAGAGATTGGAAGAATTTTCAAGTGGTAAATTCTATTTTTGTGGTAAATTCTTTTTTTACATATGTTACCACTACTCTCGACGTTGTTTTTTCAAATTTAGCATATTTAACGTAATTACTAAAGTTAGGAAGATTCAAAGAGTGTGTCTCTTGAATACATATAAAATTAATATTTTTAATTTTAATGAGGTGATTTAATGGTGCTTTTTTAATATAAACCTCTAGCTTTCCATTGTAAAATCACGGGTTATTGCTCCATTCATCAGCATTGAGGAAGGAAAGCAGAATATCTTTAATGACGTTAAGTTCAGGGCAGTTTGAAACAACGAATTCCAGAAGTTTCAAAATGAGGCTAATAATCTGCCCCTTTGAGTTCAGATTAAAAGAGATGCCTGAGGTTTTTACACCATCCGTCTCAGTATCCTCCTTCATTTTTTGCTTTGCACTTGAAGATTTTTTAGTCCCTGAAAGATTTTTTTTCACTGTTTCCGAGAAATTAAGATTTTTTGACATGTCCTGATTTTGAAATATCGATGTCTTTAAATTCGTAGATGTTGATGGCATCGAGGGAAATGACTCCTCTGTCTTAATCGGTCTAGGGTTGGGTTGTTGTACCTCTGAGGGCACTTTTTTGTACACCATGGGCTAAATGGCCAAGTCGCAGGGACCCCGAAAGTTCAGAGAAGATTGGGGGAGGGGACCCACTGGAACAACTGTTGGGAGACAGATGGTAGCCTCCCGTCAAGGCCATCCAGTGTATTCTTTAACGTGCATAGAGTACGGCTCTCCCGCACACGGGGCCACGACTTAATGTGCTATCCGACGGACGACGTCCTTTCCAAGCCCATCGGTGTCCCCTATTGACCGTGGGCAGGGCGGGAAATTTTGAGGAGATAAATCCCAATGCTGACCAAGCTGGGACCTGGGAACTGCAGGTTACGAGCCTGGCGCGCTACCGACTGAGCCACCCCCGCCCCTAGCCGGCATAGAATATTGATAACTTTCTCTGTTTTCTGTAACTGAAGGTATTTTTTTCTTGTTTTCAGCATCATGTTTTGCTTGAGCAAAGACTTGGCCCCAGTTTAGTTTACTGTTCATTTGTGAAATCTTTGTCTTCCACGCAACGAGAAATTCACAATACAACGGAATCACGTTACCGGATGGGGTCTGGAGTAATTAGGACATTCGAAGAATTTTGATCTACAACTTTTATAATGAAGTTTTCCGCTACATCTTTTGCACACTTGTGATCCATTGCATCGTGACACAAGATGTCCAAAGAGACAACATCGCAAACAGATACTAGGTGGAATGATATAATTACTCACGTTATGTTTCTGAAAGCCTAGGTAAATGTAAGGAGAAATTTGCTCGGCTTCAAATTCAAGAACTAGTTTGTTTGTCAGATAACAATATGTTTCGTTTCTATTTTTAGCATCTTGTTCGTAATGCATCATTCTTCTTACGTTATCTACAATTTGTTCGGCAAATAACTCCATTACATTATCATCATCAAAGTTATTGGGAACCCTCGCTATGGTCCCAAGAATAGTTCTTTTAAATTTTGGTAACTCTGCTAAAGCAGAGACAGAAAGAATTTTCTTCAATTGAAAAATTCGGTCAAATTGTTCTTTTGTTCTGGGTTGTAGAAGGAGACGACCATTTGAGATGATTTTGCCATCAATATGTTCTCCTAGCATTCTATTTTCGTCAACAATATCAGCAGTTGGAAGCGTTTGAGTATGCTCGAATTGAAAGTCTGTATGAAAACCGATGATCTACCAGCTGTATCGATCACACGTGGGCCACGATACACTGATACACAGATTGCTGAACACTGTTGATTCCAGTGGTTTCAAAAACGTATTAGAAGTCATCGCACATAGTCATGCACTGTTAGACTCACAGTTGCACGTGTGGATCGTAAACGTAGTGTAGCTACAATTCTAAGAACTGTAACTGTTGTCATGTTCAATTTCAATTTTACCGATCCTGAAGTCCACCAAGTTATTCTACTCAAGGCTCTGTGTCAGTTGGATAAACTGTCATTGACTTCACGCTACCTTCAGGCTCAGATGGACAGGTGTCGTGTTAGAGCTACCTGAAATGAGAAATGGCAATGCGTTATCTTCATCGATGAGTCCCAGTTCTGCCTGGGTGCTAACGAACGTCGCAATCAGACAGACCACGTGGGCATATAGGGGAACAATCCATCGACCACGAAAGCTATATCACTCACTCACAAAATGACCTCGTTTATGAAGCCATCGGTCCTGCAACAGGTACAACCTGTTCTGGTACATGTAATCGGTAATGGGAAGTTCCGGCGATACCTTGACAACATAAACTGCTCTAAGCAACGCCATCTCCAATAGATATTCTAATGCCATTTTATAGCAAGACAGCACTCATCCACATACTGCTGTCATCTCAAGGGCTTGTCTATGCGACACCCAGACAATTCTATGCCCCGCATGTCCCCAGATTTGCTGTCCATCGAACATGTTTGGGACATGATCACATGTAACAAAAAACTCATCCTCAAGTGGCAAAAAATACAGTTGCACTATGGGACCAGTGCGCGTGGTGTGATGGAGCATCCCGCAGAACACCACCAGAATTCCTCTGTCTCTATGCTGCAACGTATCGTGAATGTATCGCGAACTATGGCAGTTTCACTGTATACTAAAGAATGCAGATTTTACTGTATCCGTTCGTTAAATTCGTTGTATTCAGCTATAAACAAAATCATTTCATATTTATCTGACGATCTATGTCTGTCGTACGTTTCAAATGATTCCATCCACTCCTTCGGTCTGGGGCAATTACAGAATTAAAGCAATGTGTTTTGGTATTTGAACCTTACTCTAATGCAATTAAGTTTACTTATTTTGCCATTGAATTTAATTCTAATATAAATAAGTGTACTTTCTTTGCTATTGAGCCTTATTCTAATGTAAAAAATCTTATTAATTTCTCTATTCAGCCTTACTCTAATTTAAATGAGCGAACGTATTTTTGCCATTGAGCCTTACTCATGTCATATACAGGGTGAATCTGAAAGAGTGGGCAAAACTTTACGGGGTGGTAGAACGCAGCTATACGAGCAATATTCGTCATGGAATGTATGGTAGGAACGCAAGCGGTGAGAAGTTAAAAGATAGTTTTCCACTGTCACATTTAAAGAATGAACACAAGAAGGAGAGGAGATACTTCAGAAAACATTTTATTAACAGGAATGTAATTGAGGTACATGCTCAGAGAAATTGCTCAGAAGAGCTGCCGCCAGCTGTAATGCAGGCTTCACACCTGAGGGATAGGGACCGTTGGGTGCCGTTGGGTGCGAGGACCGACCCTTTTATACCATTTCCAACGCCACCTAGCGGCTCGCCGTTTGCGTTCCGACCATACATTCTATGACGAATATTGCTCGTATAGCTGCGTTCTACCACCCCGTAAAGTTTTGCCCACTTTTTCAGATTCACCCTGTATATAGTCGCCACTACTGTAAAGATTTTTAAATATCTTCCCAAGGGACCCAGGTTTTTATGTGCCATGAAATTAGAAAACATTTAGCAAGCCTAATTGTGTCTTTTTCTTAAACGTAGTAAGAGTACCGAGAACTGAGAATCTCACGATATCTCTCTGATCCATTGTTTAAAATCAGATCCAAATCACAATACGTAAACAACTTGTAAACAATAACTCAGTATCGATCTCTATTTCATCATATAATAATAGATATTCCTTTAGGAATTAATCTACATTTGCTTTTAAAAGATATCGTACAATCAGACAGGAATATCAAGATACAGGCCATTTCAACCTCTCTGTCCTTCGTTGTGGAAAAGGGAGTTATCGCTATTAAGAGCACGGGATTTAGAGATGACGTGAGAAAGGAAATTACGTCGTTTAATTGACACGGCGATGCATGTAATGGCATTATTTCCGGAAGACACGAATAAGGCAAAACTCCTCCACTTCTAATACGAATCAGTTTGAGTGCAAACTAAATTTGATTTTCGTTCCTTGCGGAGGGTTTTGCACGATGGCATTGATTAACGAGATTTGGAGATTAAGTATAAAGGAAATATTATCTGAGAGCATCGCAAGTATAAGCAAAGCATGATGTTTAGTGCGGAACAGTGGGAAAAGTCTCGAATTTAGTCAGATTATATAGATTAAAAAAATAATCATTTGTAGAAATGAATTATTGAATTCCCTCAAAGAATTATGACTCATTTGCTTCTGAGAACACATTATGACATTACTTGATGATTTGTTTTATCTGAAGTTCAGTTTGTTGAATTATTTGAAACAGTGAATGCATTAACTTTGCTGGAAGGAAATTTGCCTAACATTAACTGGAAGGAAGAATAAAGTATATTTCAGCACACCATCCATGGGTTTAAGTTAATCAGACTATTTGATTAATCGTTTAATCACGTAATGCATTAATCCATTAATTTGGTAGTAGATTAATTGGCTGATCCATTACATGATTAAGTGATCAGTTAAGTTCTACTTTTCTAAATGAGTGTAAGCGAAATAAGGCGAAAAAATACGGAATTAAGTAAGAGGTTATCTTCAACAAACCGTGAGATATTTCACTATTTATAAGTATGTAAGATGCATCAGACGAGAGGCTCTTCAGTCCATCATGTATAGAAAAGTCAGAATTTTAATAAGTATAGTGTATGAAATAAGGCTCCAAAAATTTATTTAAAAAATTAAATTGCAATGGTCGTCAGCATATAGAGGAGGCAACGAGAATACTTGCACCCCCTGGAAATCTGTATTTTTTTTCTAATAAGAAAACTGGAAGGTTGCTTGTTTTTCTGCGGGCTTTTCATGATAGAAATTTTGTTAACAAGTTGTATTTAAATAAAAAAAAATATGAAAACTGGTTGATAGCTACACCATAAGGAATACCTGACACGTTAGTTAGTGTAATGAAAGCTCTCTATAAAACCTGAGTTTTGTGGGAAAATTGATAAGGATTGTAGCGATTGGATTAGTGTCGCTAGTGGAGGGTGCTGTTATTGATTCTATAATGCGAACTTCTTTGCAAGGGGAAAATTTTGACCTCAAGTGGTGTAGAGATTAAAACTTTATAATCAGATTTTACGGGTGATTTGGCCCTGTTGGCTAATGTTAATGAGATGAATTATTTCATTAGTGCTGTTGATGAGATGAATCAATTCATTATGGCTGTAAATGAGATGAATTATTTCATTATGGCTGTCAATGAGATGAATTATTTCATTAGGACTATTGATGGTACAGATAATAGAGTAGGTTTGGTGATAAACAGAGAGAAAGCTAAAGTGATGAAAATTCATCAAACAGATGGTGCTTCCGTTGATTTGAACGGCTGCACCCTTCACATATGTCTCAGTTTAATTATCTCGGAAGCTATGTAATAGATTCTGGTGATGTGTGACGTAAGATAAATAGAAGAATGAGAATTGCCGTTGGGACTTTCAAGAATCTATGGAGAGTGAGAAAAATAGGCTTATACATCTAAAGACTACAGTAAAATTAAGCTGTATAATAGTTGGTTCTTTCTAAGGTTAGGAATGGTACTGAAACATGGACCCTTTGTAAACTCGATAACAGTAAACTTGATGTCTTTGATTTTAAATGTTTACGCAGTATCTTGGGCATTAGGTGGTTAGACTTTGTAAGTAATGATCAGGTTAGAAGTAGGAGTCTTCAAACTCCTTTGAACAGCATATTATGCAAAAAGAGACTGCGGTGGTTTGGCCAAGTTGCTCATATTCATAGCTGCAGATTGGAGAATAGGATTATGAACAGTGTACCTAAAGGTTTCGGAAAAAGGGGGACCCTAGGCGTATACATCTAGGATGCGGTAAGGCAGACAATGTCAAACAGGACTTGCTAGAATGTGCCTACTGTGGTCAAGTGCAACATCTGTAGCTCAGGACAGACATGTCTGGAAAACATAATTGCGCAGTCTGATAGGACATCCATAGCCCATGGCTACAAATGATTTTGTATGTATGTATCTATGTATGTAAGTTATCCAATTTGACAAAAGTAAAGGTTTCGTTGTTTGAAGCTTTCATCGCATAATTAACGTTTTGAGCAAAATCCCAGTAGAATATTAATTGTTGGTAAAGAGGAATAAAAATTGAGTTTTTGAAAAACTGCTGAGCGTTACAAGTTTTTGTCTTAATTCCCTCCAGAAGTTTCACATTAATTATTGAATTTTATAATAGAAACAACTTTTTTGTATTATTTAAAAGTTAGCCTAATAAATGAAATTGTTATCTAAAATTGCTTTTATTTTTGTAACAAGTACAGTTAATAAAAATGATGTTAGTTATGAATAAACGTATTCTAAGAAACCATGCACATTGTCTAAAATAATTATCTAAAAGTGCACATTTCATCAATCCCTATCCAACACAAAATAATTTTTAATTTTTATCATACACAATATTCGATGTCTACAGACGGACAGACAAACTACAAAGAGAAATTATTATCTCGATTTTTTTAAAGTGAAATAAGAAGCATTAAAAATTAAACTGAAGCATTTAAAAGGTTTTATTATAACAAAATCCCTATGGAAAAGAAAATATGTTAAAGAGTTAATCATATTAAGTTAATTTTACCATATATCCAATAACAATTCTGACCTCATGAACAAGGGAAAGCTAACTTTCAAACTCTGCTGTATCTAAAACATCCTTATTTCTGAAAACATCGAAATAAAGTTATTAAACAGTTAATGTCAACTATCTTAATCTTGATTTCAACCAGACAAGGGATCTAGAAAAAAAGTGGGGGTCCAAGGAACACAATCGAGCCAAAAATATAAAGGTGTAAGAGGGGGCCCAAGACACTTGATTTCCACTGCAGTATAACATTTGCCCCCTCCGTTTGGGTTTTTGAAAATTTCTTGAAAATTACATGAAATATAAATAAGTTTAATAATTTTTTGCCTCTTTTACCCTTTTTCGTTACCTGAAGGGTGCAGACATGGCCCCCTTGCCCTCCCTAGATCCCGCCCTGATTGCAACAACATTCATTCAGTATTAATTCAGTTCCCGGAAGAGGCGGGGGTGGCTCAGTCGGTAGCGCGCCAGGTTCGTAATCTGTAGTTCCCAGGTTCGAGTCCCAGCTGGGTCAGCGTTGAGATTTATCTTCGCAAAATTCCCCGCCCTGCCCACGGTCAGTAGGGGACACCGATGGGCTTGGAAAGGCCGCCGTCCGTCGGATGGGACGTTAAGCCGTGTGCGGGAGAGCCATACCCTGTGCACGTTAAAGAATACACTGGATGGCCTTGACGGGAGGCTGCCATCTGTCTCCCAACAGCTGTTCCAGTGGGTCCCCTCCCCCAACCTTCTTCTGAGCCTTCGGGGTCCATGTGACCTGGCCATTTAGCCCATGGTGTGCAAAAAAGTGCCGCTCAGAGGTAAAACAACAACAACAGTTCCCGGAAACTACAGCATTTAACAACAGACACTGCTATAACAATTGTCGTAATAGTTTTCTTCATAATTAAAAAACACAGAGAATTATTATTTGAAATTTTAAAAATTGCTTTTATTTTGACAAATAGTGCAATTAACCTTTGAGAAAATTTCTTATGATTTGCAATGCTACAGGTTAAAGCAATCGAATTATTTCTGTTGGAAAAACAAGATTTAAATAGATTTCATTACCCTGTTTAATAATTTTGTTCCGAGTTTTTCATAAAGAAGGTAACTGTAGAAATAATTAACTCCGAAATTAAGTTTGCATTGGCTTAACCTACCTTTTGGGCATTAGTATATTTTTATTTCATACAAACTATTTCATTTTCTAAAACGACCGAATGTTTAATGGAATTTAATTCTAAATTCAGTAACCAAAAACTGAAAGCACTAAAATTAAATGTCATGAGAAATTACTTTTAGTTTCTAACAATGGGAAACAAAAAAAAAAATTGCGATTTAAAAAAATTAATCTCTGAAGAACTGTGAGCGCAGAAATGAATAGGAACTTGATGGTTCACTCAAGTCTGTGAAAACAAATTAATTAAATCTTCATTTCTGATTAAGAAATTTTTTATTTTAATTTTTTTTTCTATCATTTCTTCTCAAACATGGAATTAATTACATGAAATACGTAATTTTTTTGTTTATTTCTTTTACGCATATAATGAAATTTCTCTGAAAAAAGAGATAAAACACTTTTGTCAAACCCGTTTTTTATCATATTAAAAAAAATAACTGTTTGAAATATATTTAAGAAAAAAAAATTCTTTTTTATCATACCAGAAAACCATTTAACTGTTTCAAAAACATTCAAAACCGTCCAGAAAAAAAAGCGCATTTTCCTTTGCAAAACTTCCAATGTGTTTAAATAATTCCTAAAAAATAAAAAAAAATTGGTTCAAAGTACTCTGTAGCCTAACAATCGAAAAATGAATTTAAAAAAGGATTGTGAGGCTACACACTATATCAAAAATCGTCATTTGGGATTCTTCCTTTTATTTAAATGGAAAATCATATTCAAAACTCTCCAACTTTCGAAAATAAGCTTTTTACAGAAAAATGTTGCAGAAGGTAAATTGTAGATCTTTATCAAATTTATCAAAATTTCGATTCAAGAAAATATTTGTTTAATGTTTAAAAAAGTTATTGAACTTAAATATTTGACAGAAAATGCCACTATTATGCTTAATATAAACTGTATTACTTACCATAAAATTTATACATCCATTTCTGTTACGTTTTTTCCTTTCTCCATAGTTGTGAAAGTTAAAATATATTTTTTTTACGAATTAAAAAACTACTGTACGTAAGAGCGCTCTACCACTCGGTGTGCCTAGGGGCGCGTAAGGTGTAAATCCGGCTCTGGTCAGCCCATTTGTTTTAAGCAGAACCCAATTTGAATGTCGACGTTAATTCCTTTGTTATAGTGATTGTTATTAGTTATCATCTATTAAAAAAGAACTTCGAAACTGTTTTAACTCATTAATCTAATAAAGCAATTTTTCACTAATTAACTTTTTTAATTACAAACGTTCACTAATTAATTTTTTAAATTGCAAATTTTTAACTAATAATTTTTCAGTCAAAAGAACGAAATTTTTTATCTATTCTTCGCATGGAAAATACTGCAAAAGGAACTGAAACCCTTGCGATTAGCGAATACTCATTGTATTTACAAAGAACTAGCAGGAGATTACCAGCATCAAATTGAAAATGCTTGCTAGAGAAACGATATATAATATTATCACCAGCCTCAAATTTGGAATATTTACTAAAAATTATATATAATATTAGCAGGGGTGGGCTGGTAAGGGGCGCTAAATGCTATAACGGCCCGGGCCCTTGGTGTCGCTGACCCCTGAGACCTCAAAGGGGCAGGATTTTTAAAAATAATAATAATTGTTATTTTAGATAAATTGCACAGAATTGAGGAAAAACCTATTTTAAACTACACGTACGAATGGTCAAAAGAATAAGTATTGAAATCTTGGAAAAGGAACAGAATTTTTTATCGCAGCCACAACCCACTGCTACAGCTGCGTCCCTGGAAAAGAAAGTGCCAGTCCGCCTCTGAATATTATAGAAAATCATAGGCAATGTTCTTATAAACATGGTACTCTTCAAAGGTTTGTGGAAAAAGAAACCAACCCCAAACTCCCTGATAACACCTCAGGTCGGCCTGTTGTCAGGAGATCGTGGGTTCGTATCGTACTCGAGGCAAAACTCATTTTTTCAGCAAACCATTTCTTAAGACATATAATATGATAATCAATATCAATTTTGGAACACTTATTAGAAAAATGCAATTGATTATTAGCAAGAGTCTCTGCATATCAGAATGTCATCTACCCTCAGAAAAAGAAGGATTTGAAGTTGTTATTCGCAATCGAATATATATAGCTACTGATAGTAGAACATTAACAGATATTTACAAATTCAGTAATCATCACAGAAGAAATCGATTACGATTTTTTGATATTCAGAATTGTAACATAACAGTCAAACGTTTATCGATATGTATGTTTCCCCGTTTCCGTTTTATATATCTTCTCTAACTATTCCATGGATGATATCCAGTTTGAAATTTCTTCGCCCGTTCCCAACATCCTGAAGCAAGTTTTATGGTGATCCTGAAATTATAAATGAAGCAGACTAACTCAATT
The DNA here is from genome assembly GCA_038380435.1 of Ryuthela nishihirai. Lineage (NCBI taxonomy): Eukaryota > Metazoa > Arthropoda > Arachnida > Araneae > Heptathelidae > Ryuthela > Ryuthela nishihirai. The sequence goes on along the minus strand of JAWZYU010000018.1, from coordinate 37,034,889 downwards.
ACCAAACCACTTTTCCTTTACGATTCCCATGCAGCTCATTTAATAATTACCGCATACTTAGATAATTAAATCTAGTCTGCTGGATAGCTGGAAAATTACTGATTCAATCCGAATGTATCCTAGCTATTTATTTTCATCCCGGTTTTGAAATATTAAAAGATTACAGCATACGTGTATTTTGCCATGTAATGGCCAAAAAAAAAAAACGTTAAAACTTCGACATATAAATGATAGTATAAGCTTTAATCATTTCCTTATTTATTATTACTTTTACTCTTGTGCTTAATCTAGTTATAAACCGCAGAATTACTTTTCCCATCAACTTGGGAAAAATCTAATGAATTTCAACTGCAATAATAAGAATTTAGTCTTAACTAGTTTGATATTCTTCGTTTACAAGGTAATCCTGCTTATATTATACATATTTTAGCATACCATTTCGTCTACGATGCATATCTCAGTCTGTTTTATGCATTATTTTTTCTAATTTTGGACTTTCACTCTTAAAGGTCTCCAGTCCGATCCCAGCCGGCTGTCACTCTAGTTTTTTTTTCAGTACCTTATTACCATATCACTTTTTAACAATTCGTTGTAAAATGGGCATACTTTTCACGAACAGGTTTTTAAAATACCCTATAGCGGTGAGAAAAATGCGTATATACAAATATATAAGTAATTATTAAAGTGGGGCTATTAAATGCTAAATTGAAGTAGAACGAACAAGAATATCTTTTCGAGTTGGATTTTTTTTCACGAAATCTTATGTTAAATAATGTGTTTGAAAATATTTGAAAAAATATATTCATTACGAAACGTCTTTTCAATCCTGTTCTGTTCTATTCAATATCAGTTATCTCTTCAATTTTCCCCTACAACCGGGACCTGACTGTAGTGGTTAAAGTGTCCCATCAAAACGTTTAGTTACGAGCCACCAGTCATATATACGCTAAAAATATAAGATGATAATTTAAATATACTACGAAACAAAATGTTACTAGTGCTTGAGATCTGGATTTCTTCGGATGAGATTGTTTCTTCTCACAATCTAGAGAGGGACAAGTCTTATAAGCGTGAAGAAATCTTTAATTGATTCGTTGTATAAGTGGGTGTAAACCATGTATACTGAATGCTTTCCTTAATTTTTCGGTGGCCTATTAGCGAAAAAGCTTATCCTGAACGAGCGTCTTTCGACTGATATTTATATACAGTATGTAAATCAGGGAGACGTCATGAAAATAAGTTGAATTTTGATTGTCTAATTATAATTCTTAATCGCTTTAGAATAGGGTTATTCAAAAGATGTCCTGCTGGTAACAACAGGCCATACACACAGATCAACGCTCAGCATAGAATGTGTGAAAAACGCAAACGTGAAAACAAAATAAGAAACATTTTCATAAAAGAAGTATGAAAAATAAAGAACGAAAAAGTACTCATTAGGTTGCTAAAAATAATTTACATTGTAAATTTATGAGTTTCGCTTTTTCCTTTTTCTCGACAATGCAGTATCGTGCCATTTAGCCAGCCCATACCTTCTTTAACGAACTTTTGCCAATGACACTGAAAAATAATAGTGATAAACCAGTTAAAACTGGAGCTCGAAAGCTAGTAGAACGGTTCGTTAGAAAACGGAAACTAGGAACTCAGTTTTGAGACTTTCTTAGGTCTTTTGAACCTTTGTGGACATATATGATCATAACGTATTGCGCCAGAAATAAGCGTATTGACACGAAATGCCGCATTCTAAAGGTTTCTTGGCAAACTTGACAATGCATTCATGGATCGTAATGATGTCTAAATCTCTATGAATAAGAGAGTTGCAACAAATTTGTACACATTTGATGAACTGAAGTATAGAGGGTGAATCTGAAAAAGTGGGCAAAACTTTACGGGGTGGTAGAACGCAGCTATACGAGCAATATTCGTCATAGAATGTATGGTCGGAACGCAAACGGCGAGCCGCTAGGTGGCGTTGGAAATGGTATAAAAGGGTCGGTCCTCGCACCCAACGGCATAAAAATAACGTACACAAAGTGCATATCCGCCATTTCGTGGTTAGTATAACCAGCCATCCTCTCGGCAACCCACGGTAGAAATGCCGTTGGGTGCGAGGACCGACCCTTTTATACCATTTCCAACGCCACCTAGCGGCTCGCCGTTTGCGTTCCGACCATACATTCTATGACGAATATTGCTCGTATAGCTGCGTTCTACCACCCCGTAAAGTTTGGCCCACTTTTTCAGATTCACCCTGTATATATATATATGCTTCAGGTTGGATTGAAAATTTCGGTGATACATTTTGATTGGCTGAGAAAGATAAAATATCTCTTAGTTGTAGTGGGAAATTGAAACCATAACGATATTTAAGGATAAACCGACGTTCGATGAAAAAACACTTTATAACAAATTGGGATAGTACAAATGTTCCTAAGATTAAATACAGTTTCCAGTGTTAAGCACGATTATTTTGCACTTTTTAAATGCTTCAAAGAGTTTCTATCATCTGCGTATTTTCTGAATGTCAATAAAACATGAGGAATTGTCCCCTTTATTTTGCAATCTTTCAATATGCTCTCGGCGATTTTTTGATTTTGAAAATATATTGATACAAGCTCCCTATACGGAGTCTGGATATTTTACTTATCCACACTCTTTATAGAGACTCTTTTATCCAGACCCCTTGAAGGGTAAATTATATAATTAAATCTTTGATTCGTTAAAATAAGTGATATTTTCATCTAAGGAATATCTGGAGTTATTATTAATAGAATCATGTAGCTTCAAGTATCTGCTCAGCTTGTTCTCTCATTTTCCTTATTCAACCCTCTCATGCAAAATACGAAAAGAAGGTAGCTGAGTTACAGCTTGTAAATTAATTGCTTACTTTGCCATTTCATCCACATTTTCGTTACCTGTCACTCCTCAGTGACTAGGTAACCATTTGAAATTAATATAATTTCCTTTTTCGACAGAATTCGCATCTATTATCCATAGTTACTGTAGTAACACAAGAACTGGCGAAATCGTGGAGAACATATTAATTTCCTCATCTCAAGAACCGAAAACGAAACACTTTATTTGTTACTCAATTCCTTCTTCCGTAATCCCTCGAAATTCAGCCTTAACAGAGAACAAATTCCAGACCACAACTCAAAAACTGGGCAGCAGAAACGAAAACATATGTCAAGTTTAAGTGGTCGTGAGAGTAACAAACACACTTTGTTCCTGCACCTGTACTTCAGCATACTCCACCCATACCCAAGGGTAAAGGAACTCCGCTCGTAGAGCGTATCCACCCTTCCACCGTGACTCACGCGCACACACGGAGAATGTGGTGCAGTTTGTGTCACATTGAGGAAGGAAATGGAGCCAGGGAGCCCGGGAAGAAGACGTCAGGAGTGTCAGCTAGTCGTCAAGTGGAGAAGCTTCCCTTTCGATCGATGGCGGTGCCTGTGTCGTTGTCCTCTCTACACTACGTCGCGTTGGCTGACCCAAGCTGTCGGTTTGCTTTGGCACACACTCTGGTGCACTCAAGGAAGTGTTGGGTGCAGGCGTTGCCTACTGAAGTTTAACGGGGAAACAGAATTCACAGCATCAGTGACGGTAGCTAGAGAGACTTCTACTGAGATGGTTGCATTTATTTAAATAAATTTGGAGCTTCATCAGAATACAGTTACGATATTTACTAGCTTAAAAGTCTTTAAAACGATAGAAAAAGCAGGGAAATTAGTTTTCTAGCATTTATTATCAGAGAGTTATTTTATTACCCCAATATAATATCTATGTCGCTTATATCGATGTATTTGACATAATATTAAATTTATATAATAATCATAACCAAGTAATAAAGCAATCTATTAAAATTTTATGTGCGGTTCACAATATGTAATGAAACACATATTTGTTTACATTGGGAAAGTTTAAAATTCCTCAAAATCAATTAAATTTAACCATTTGATATTGTTGCACTCAAAATTTGAGCATTCTAGCTTTATTCCATTTTTTGTAATTCAATGAAAAATCAATGTGTCAAGAGTTTTTACAGTTTATTAGAGAACCAATTTTACGGTTATTTATGCCTTTTTTCAGTTATTAAAATCAACACAATTTGTACGGCAGAAGCGGATTTATTGTCTGCGGGGCTCTTTAAGCAGCCCTTTTATCGGTGCCCAAATCTTTCACCTAAGAAACGTGACAGTCGAAAATTGCAATTCAGGGGACTCTTAATCTCATGGAGCACAACCATTTTTGTATATACCCACAAATTCGCACCTGGGTATGGGTGAAGGCAACAATAATTATTATAGCCCCAAAAAAGTGAAAGTGGATTTCTATAAAAACCACATTTCTAGACATAAAGAGTGACGGATAAAAAGTCAAAATGACAGTTTGACGAACATTGAATTTTAACGTTGTTTGCAATTGTTCCGAGTCAATCCATTTCAGCATTAGCAAAGAAGGGAAGTGTTTATTTTTTACCGGTAATTTCATTAAAGTACGTAGAAAATCGGGTTACGAACGTCCTTCGGAACGGAGCTCGTCTGTCACGCGAGATTCGCCTGTACTGAATATAAAGGGTAGCATAAAACGAAGGTATGGGTAACCGCATCGTTTTAATGTTTCAAAAGAAGTCTCAAGCTTATTAATAATGACAATGTAGTAAAATACAGTAAATTGCAAAACATAAACAATCCGAAGTAAAAGTTTTCGTAATATGGTACCTCTATCTCATTTGCAAATATCTTCAGTTTCGATAAACGATAACGATACATCATGGAGCTGGAGAATGTCGAGAAGATGATAGTACTTGTGCTACTGGTTGTCTTTCAACGCTTGAGAAGAAGTGGTGCAATGGAGTCTGAGGAAACATTTTTTTTTCTTCGTAAATCTCTTTGTATCATCAAATAGCTTCGGTGACACCTCTATAGACCTTGATGAAATATGGTCTTGCACTTCAAAATTTTGTCATCCCTTATTCACTAGACGAAATGCTTCGGCTAATTCTTCAACTGTGAATTGCCTTGGTTCTGGAGTTTCAGTATCGCTTTCGACATCCTCGTGATCTAATATCTGGGCTCCAGCTCTATCAGATCTTCTAGAGTTCCTTTGTATGCGATATGCACGCTCTGTGACGTCATCATCATTAATTTCTAAATTAAATTGCATTTCCAGAGTGACCACATTATTCCTTACTTCGATGATACTGTTCTCAGAAAAACATTTGGAATGTTCACAAATTGAAGACATAATTTTTTCCAAACATCAGCTCATATTTGCTGCCATAGCCTCGTCCAAGAATCGACAATTTTTTATAGTATCGTAGATAGAGTACGACTTCCAAAATTCCTTCAAATTTTTTTCACCACTTTCAGTTTCTCGAATAGCCTGGACAAAAGACCGTCGTAAATAACAGGCCTTGAAAGATCTAATCCGCTCCCTCGCCCATTCGTTGAATCAAAGATGTTTGTGTTTGGGATACAAATACAACTTTAACTTTTGGATTAACATCATTTAAAGTTGCCAGATTAGCAAGGGCATTATCAAGTACTGAAAGTATCTTGAAGATCATATTATTAGAGCCCAGTAACGCTCAACCTCGGGCAAAAAATAATTTGAAAACCGCCCTAAGAACATAACCGATGTAGCCCATGTTTTTTTTGGCCTTCTATTAAATGACTGGTAATACTACTTTCAAAATACCTTTAAGTGCACTTGGATTTCGCTCAATAGTAAACCAGCAAATTATTCAATTTGAAATCACCAGTTTCATTACTCCCAAAAAATTTCTTTACTTTCTTTATGTCCTGGCATTGACTTTTCTTCTATTGCAATATATGTGCGGTTAGTATGCATTTTTTCCAGAATAAACCCGCTTTATCTACATTGAACATTTGTTGAGCACAATAACCTCCCTCTTTATTATCTCAGACAAAACATCAGAATATTCACTCTGCTGCAGCCACATTCGCACTATCTACTTCCCCTGTCCTTTTTATGACGCAAATTAGCTATAATTATGAAACGATTAACCACCCCTTACAAGCATCGAACTTGTTCATTGAATTCAGCTTCCTCCCCACGTGCTTTCTTTCAGTTTTCATAAAGCGTTCTAGCCATTTCTTGAATCACGTTCTGACTAATCGGCATATGCCGTTTATTCTGGTCTTCAATCCAAATCATTAACAATCTTTCCATTTCAATAAGCAAATCACTACGCTGCTTAGTAACGATCGCAGATTTCATTATTGGCGATCCTTTCATATGTTTCATGTGTTATAATAATACGGACCTTGTCCTTCACAATTGTGCCGATCGTAGATTTACTTTAGGCTACAGCCCAAACCCTTACCAATTTGCGATGTCGTTTCTCCTCTTTCTAAACGCTTTATTACTTCCACTTTCCCATTCATTGTTAGTTGTTTCCTTTTCTTATTATCACCACTACCACACTCCACTGGATTCACTCTTTGAAGTCATGATGAGGGCACAAAATCGTTATTTTACACCACTAATCAAAGATCGTGAGACTATGAGCACAGCAAATGAGAGCACCAGTTGATTTAAAATGGCGCCCGATTCCTACCCTTCAGAGTCAGTAATGCCGACCAGAATACGTCTGCTACTCATCCACATCATAACTATTTCACCACGATTTGTTAGCAACGTACAGATGTTGCTAAGTCGAAAGTGAAAATTAATGGGTCTTATGCGTTCGTTCGTATCGGCGGTCGTTTAAAGTTATTTTTAAAGTTAGACGAATGGAATCCCTCTGTAACTACCAAAATATTTCATCATCCAGTACATGCCTTCTGTTTTCCATATTTTAACGCCACACCTGGTGTTGCGTTAAAATATGTCTCTGCCTAAGATAGAACTCGAGTTCGAGTTTAAAAAAAAACTTATTTTACACGACATCAGTTGGGTTGGGTTGTTTTACCTCTGAGCGGCACTTTTTTGCACACCATGGGCTAAATGGCCAGGTCACATGGACCCCGAAGGCTCAGAGAAGGTTGGGTGAGAGGACCCACTGGAACAGCTGTTGGGAGACAGATGGTAGCTTCCCGTCAAGGCCATCCAGCGTGTTCTTTAACGTGCACAGGGTATGGCTCACCCGCACACGGGGCCACGGCTTAACGTCCCATCCGACGGACGGCGGCCTTTCCAAGCCCATCGGTGTCCCCTACTGACCGTGGGCAGGGCGGGTAATTTTGCGGAGATAAATCTCAACGCTGACCCAGCTGGGACTCGAACCTGGGAAGTACAGATTACGAGCCTGGCGCGCTACCGACTGAGCCACCCCCGCCCCACACGACATCAGAGTGTGCAGGAAAAGAGACAAGTTGAATTTCAACAGCAAATTTGTTACATTGAAATTTTAAATTCCTATCTTTAATGAAACCCACCTCTCACTATAGGAGTGGCAGGATTGGCTCAGTCGGTAGCGAGCAAGACTCGTAATCTGTAGTTCCCAGGTTCGATTCGCACCTAGTCCAAGTTTGAAATTTATCTCCGCAAAATTCCTTGGTCTGCCCTGGGTTAGTAGAGGACACTTATGGGCTTGGAAAGACAGTCGTCCATCGGATGGGACATTAAGCTGTGGTTCACGTGCAGGAAAGCCATACCCTGTGCACGCTAAAGAACACGCTGGGTGGCCCTGACATGAGTCTTCCCTTTGTCTCCTATTTGACTTGGAGTCTTTGTGGCCTGGCCATTTAGCCCATTTTGTGTGCAAAAAAAAAATGCCGCTCCGAGGAAAAACAACCCAACTCACTTTAGGTCCACATTTGGAATTTTGTACGCCAAATTTCAATCGCTTTTTATTAGTATTCTCATAATAACAGTTACGATTACTTAACGAATAAATTAGCTACACAGATTTCGATTGCTGTTTATTGTTTCTTTACAGCATTTGTCTAACTACCAGAACAGGACGGGGCCTAAAAACCTTTAGGGGATAGTAGGAACAAAGTTCTTGAATTGAACCAGAAAGGATAAGACGGAAATTTATTTATGTTTTTCTTTTTTTTATAAATTATTCTCCATAAATAGTGCAATATATTTTTTCAACTCCATTCAGTGATTTTGTTTTATCTCTTGCAAGATATTTGTAAATATATAAGTAATAAAAAAATTTCAATTGCAAACTGACACCACACCCAACACGTTATATATATTTTTTAAGGAAGAAAGCACTTCCCTACACAAAGGACGGAGATAAACAAAAACTCTAGGTGGCTTATCCTGTTTTCTCATACAACCACTTGCACAAGGCATTGGACCACTGGTCTTAGTAGTCAGGTAGGTTTAATCACTAGACCAGGCAAGATAGTGTAAAACTAAAAAAGGCAAATTTTATTACTTTTTTTCCACCTTAATTTTTCTTATTATTCTATCTACCTTAATTGTATCACTGATTATAGTACTCCAAATTTAGAGTCATAGGAAATGCTTTCTGCATACAGTGGGAAAATATTAATTCAAAGCTCATTTTTATCATGCAGTTATAGGTGTTTTAGCACTGCATAGTGCATGATAGTTTCAAAACTTTTAGTGCATCGCAGTGTAAGGCAGACAATATCAATATAAAATCAAAGAGCTTTTATTGATTGCGAGCCACCTAAATTAGAGATATACAATGAACAATATAAATTAGAAGCGGTATTTCGAAAACAGTTTTATTCCCTAAGCTACGCAGCTAAGCCATTTCAGAATTTGTCTCAACTGGGAATTTCTGTCAATAAACCTCTATTCTCTTTGAACATTGGTTCTTTAGATAAAAACTAAGTCATTACTCTGCAGGACCTGATCTTGAGAATGGACCATGCCCCCCACCCCGTTTGAAAATTAGGTTAAGGGGTATATAGGCAAAATTGTTCTACTTTTGGATATTTCACAATTTTCAACAAATGTTTTCAAAAACCACTTAAATCGAGGATAAAATGCTATGCCGCAATGAAAATCCATCCTAACCCCCCCAACCCCTTTATTTTTTTCTAGATCCAAGCCTGTTGTTCTTCTCGCAGGTGGTGTGAGCTTTAGTCCACGTAAAATGAATAGTATACTGTATATTATAGAAATCTACACTAAAAGTATTTTTAGATTCGAAATAAATTTTTAAACCAGCCGATAGCAAAATTTTTATTTTACTAACTGTATTGATTAACTTCTTTCAGTCGCAATCACTTCCCTTTTAGTTTTGGTGAAATTAACCGCTATCAGTTCACTGAACCGTGACTTTACATCGATCTTTATAATCACATATACATCAACCTAGCTGATATAATAAGCTATTTAAAACGAACTGAACATATGTGTTCTTATGGAATGCAATCACGCATAGACTGACAAGGGATGCTAGACGCTGTATCGTCCCAAATCTCCATGCCCTCATAGCAGAAAACTACGGATTTTTTTTTAATAATAATTATTTTAATTTTACACATAACTGAAAAATAACTTGCTGGATCATCAGTGTCAGTATCTATAAGGATGGCGAGGATTCCATTTGCTTTCTCCACTGAATTGGAGAAAAAATATTTTAAACAATAAGTACGATCTGTCAACATAAACATCGAATTCTTTCAAATATTCAAAATCGAGTTTTATCGCAACCAGACCCCAATACGTCTGCCACCCTGAAAACCAGTTCCAATCAGCCTCTGGCTACAGTAAACACACCAAATGAATAAATGAATTATATAAAAGCTTTTACCGTTATTGCGCTGCAGTTATGTTTTCGAAATTAACCGATGCTATGCGCACCTGTGTAGAATAAAAAAGAAAATTCCACACGGTTTCAAGTCTTTTTGGGGCGACCGAATATGAAGCAAAAACTATTGTATATGCACATATACCGCCAGGACAAATTACTATGAACATTGTATCGCGCGCGAAGTATCATGAAATATACCAATGTATGGAAAATTTCTTACTGACATGAGTATTCTTCGTCACTATGAAGTCCTATAAAAGCGGTAAAGGCATGGTGGAAAACAAAGTCAAACTCAAAATATATTAAAAGCCAGATATGACTTACTTAGAAATGGGGCTGAAGCGCGATATGCAAGAGAATCAATAGCGGAACTGGTGGAACTCAGCAGAAAAATCAGGAAGCACAAAGGGTACTATGAAGAATGGCTACGTACTCAAACAATATTCACCAACCATGGTAAATGCGGGAGGAAAAAGGCTCTGAGAGACAGATATTCTTTTATTAACACAAACTATATTCAAAACAAAGCTGCTCCAGTTCATCAGCTGAGATAGATGATCGCTAGCAGTATTTCAAAACCCATTTCAACGAAAACTATACACAGACAATTGGAAACCTATGAAAATTGGGAACTGTACCATGATACCTACGACGACGCTTTAGGTAGGTTAATGGTAGTGAAGAACAGATTAAGTGAAAGCTCACCATGACTTGGGTTTATGGTCTAATATATTATTTTGAATAAGAATTTCGTTATAAAGAAAAAGCATTAAAGTACTTCAAAGCAGATGAATTGCTAGTGTATTCCTCTTATGTAAATGGAACGTTTCATTGATTTCAGTAAATCCCCCTTATTATCTATTAGGTTTACGTGTAGTCAGCCTTCAGTGGATGGATATGTTTTCAATGTCTATTTTCTATAGCTTGCTGATGTCATAGCGTGTAGTAGCTTAAATGCCAGAGCGTGTTGAGCCTTAACTGCCATAGTGGTTAGGCAGCTAGCGACTGTTCCAGCAAGGCAAACTTTGTGTGTTATGTTAGCTCTAAGTGAGGCAGTGATCAGCAGTGACTTCGTCTTAGTAAGGCATGTCCGTGTATGAGAAGACCTGTAAAAGCTAGGAGTAGTTTCTAGAATTCTTCTCTACCTTATACGCAGCAAAAAATCAATCAAATATACTATGCAAATTATTGGAAAAACTTTATCGTCGTTTCGACAGATTTCGCTGTACAGTCGCTCAAAAAAGTATCCGAACGCTATGGTTGCATACAAAATTCAGAAAAAAATCTGGCAACGATTTTTTTTAGAAATTAAGGATCTGGCAACCTCCGTGTACGGTACACGAAGGTTGCCAGATCATTAATTTCTAAAAAAATCGTTGCCAGTTGTTTTTTCTGAACTTTGTTTACAACCATAGCGTTCGGATACTTTTTTGACCGACTGTACATTCGGTAGATACTTGGTCGATTGCTCCCAAATTTCGTACGCAGGTTACCCATGTGTGACTCCGTGTTGACTAAAAAATGTCAAGTCCCTACTTGCCAAGGAAAGGAAAAAAATCGTTTTGAGAATTTTGTGGATATAGCAATGGTGGTATACCCTGGAGTCGTCTAAGATACTTTGAAAGTTATAAATGGAGAGGTGACTGGACCAGATCTAGAAAAAAAATCGGGGGAGGGGGCAAAAAATACAATCGAACCGAAAAAATATAAAAGGGTCAAGAGACTGGATTTCTGATGCAGTGTAACATTTCCCCCTCCGTTTCACAGTTCTTTAAAAAATGTCCCGAAATATGCATGAAATATAAATAAGTTAAATAATATTTTGCCTCTAAAGGCCAAAAAATAAAGGGGGCATTGTCCCCTTGCCCACGCCTAGATCCGACCCTGAAGAGAAGAAATTACGCTGCTCTACAACCTTTTGGCAGAAATGGTGAATGTTGTAAATGTAGAAACTGTAAAAGGACCTTCTACTCTATTCTATCTTTTACCAATTTTCATAGGTTTCCAATTGTCTGTGTATAGTTTTCGTTGACCAATTTTGGTACTTCGTATAGTTTTCGTTTCCGTTGTTTCGTGTATAGTTTTCGTTGACCAATTGGTACTTCGCTACCAATTTTCATAGGTTTCCAATTGTTTGTGTATAGTTTTCGTTGACCAATTGGTACTTCGCTACCAATTTTCATAGGTTTCCAATTGTTTGTGTATAGTTTTCGTTGACCAATTGGTACTTCGCTACCAATTTTCATAGGTTTCCAATTGTTTGTGTATAGTTTTCGTTGACATTTAACAGGTAGTAGAGATTTAACCGGTATCGATCGCATTTTGCGGGTTTTTTTTTTGTTAAGCTCTCACACTGGAATTTCAGGCCTTTTGAGCCCTCTATCCCGATTTTGCGATGCATATTACACTGAATTACAATACGATTTTGTGATTTGTATTTTCTTACTTTCAATGCAAGTTTTAGAACTACGTATGACGAGAGATTAAATATTTCTTCAAACACTGCGTTTATTTTTCTCCATTCTTTTTTAATTAAACAAACTATTTTTACTACCATTAAAAGTGAGCACACATCTCGTTTTTCAGTCTCTGACAATCACATTTTTATTTGAAAGTGTATTTTTTATTTTTATTTAATTTATAAATTTACATTTTTATGATACCTAAAATATTTGAAATTTTTAAAGTGCTCTTAGAGAGCTATATCAAAGACAATGAACATAGAGGAAAATCAGTCTGGAAATTGTGTGATGTCAGAAAATACACCCAAGTATTAATTATATATTGGTAATATAATATATATATATATTATATAATATAATATACGTTGGTATTGTTTCTAATATATAGATATATTTTATTACCGAGGTCTTACGCTAATATCTTAGGGTTCTTTTTCTATTTTATTTCATTATGCCCACAAACAATGGAACAGAAAGTATGCCACGCAAAAGTAAAATTTTTGTGCAAAAAAATTATTACATAGCAGATTTGTTATAAAATATTTTCTGAACTAATTCCACCCTGCTGTGAGTGTAGCCAAAATTTATTCATGTGAAGACCATAATAAGAGCTAATGTACAAAGCTTTAGGTCGTTAGGAATTAATATGGCTGAGATACAGAGAGTTACAGAAATGATAATCAAATAACAGAATAAGCATTTTAAGAGCAGATAACGTGTTACGTTCAGCCTCTGGTCAGAAAGATAGGGTGGGACATTGTTTATGCAAACAGGCGGGCCAATCGACAAATCATAAGCAAAAGATTACTACAGTTAAAAGAATTTCAGATTAAATAATATCGCATCATAATAACAATATCGGTTCTTTATTTCTTTACTCGCTGAAAAGGAAACAAATTCTCCATAACATGACTAATGACATAACACATGCATGTCTGCTATTTGGATTTGTTTTTTGGACCTGAAATATCTTTCGTTGCTCTTATACTATTCCCAATACAGTCACACTATTTATAAAATTCTGTGCAATCAACATATTTCGTTTTTCATAGAAATTTTCGTAGATGGTTTCATTTAACCTAAACTGTCAGTGCATTTAAACAAATCTTACTTTTTTTTCTTCACACCCGCATCATTTTCCACTTGTTTACTTCACTTGTTCTGTTTATTTCAATTGAATTTAGTTTTTTTTTTTTAAGAAAGGAAGAAGATACACCCCTTTACAAATCACGGAAATACCCAAGAAGCTTCATACGCTATTGGCAATTTATGTACAGCGATTCTTTTTACTCAAAATCACTGTACATAAACTGCCAATAGCTCATCATCTTTGCATTATTTTATATATTTGCATTTGTGCTCCAGCTAGTCCCAATAAACCGTAAATAGATCTACAGAACTTATTTTGCAGTTGGATAACGAAACCGTATCTGTTCTACTTTTAGAAATTTTGTCAAGAAGTATAAAAGAATGAGAGCTGTTATTTTGAAACGTTATATCTCTTTGCGTTACTATCTAATACATATCAGAATGTAAACTTAATTCGTAAAGCTTTTAAGTAGTTATCTGATCCTTGCGAAGTTCAAAAGATTTAAAACTACTGTTTCTATTGAAATTGATCTGCAACTTTTTATCTGGAAGCCATTTATATGTCATTTACCTTAGGCCATGAATTCGACATTACTTTTACTATTTTTTAATAAAATTCTTCTTCTCTCAAAACTTTCTCATTACTTCTGAAGAATTTGCATTATATTGATCTTTTAAGTAACGTCAGAGTCTGAACTGAAACACAAGTCAGTTTAATATGTTACTGATAAGTTTTTAATAATAGCTCAAATGAAAAAAATCGTGATTATAATATTTGAGAGAGATTACATTCTTTTTTAAAATATTCTCGTATGAAATGTTCTTTGTTCTAGCTAAATTGCGCAGAACACAAAAAAATGGAGAAATTCGCTGCTGTAACAACATTGTTCAACGAGGTTTTATTATTACAAGCGTATCTCTAAGACTGTAATAAATTGGCTGATAACTGCAAAACGACGATATTAGAGGCATGTGCTACATGGGGGGGGGGTAATTGTATACAGTGTTCTATTGAGTCAAGATAGAACTTAAATGCAATTAAAAATGTATCTCACATAAATAAATCATCTTGTAGAAGATCGAAATTTTATGATAACAAAAACCTCATTCAGAGATGTGAAACACTAGTTTTTCAGCGAAAACTAAAAAATCCATAAATTTCTTTTTCAACCAAAAACAGAGATACAAAAAAGAAAGACTTTCTGAATCACTTTGGTTTTTTATTTGGGATGTTTTACCCCTTAAAAGCACTATTTTTTCCAAACAATGAGTTAAATGGCCATGTCACAAGGACCCTGAGGGTTCATAGAAGGTTGAGGGGGAGACCAACTGGACAGTTGTTAGGAAACAACGGTAGCCTCTTTTCAATGCCATTCAGAGTGTACTTTAACGTGAACAGGGGACGCTTTACGTACGGGGCTACCGCTTTACGTCCCATCCGATGGACGGCGACCTTTGCAAGACCATCGGTGTCCTCTACTAACCATGAGTGTTCAGGAGATATCTCTTTTGGTTGATAAGTATTGAAGTAATGTTATGATTTGCCCCTTTGGAATATTTGAATAGGTATAATAGTGCCCTATTACAATCTGGTTGTAACTCCATAGCCCATGGGGGGCGGGGGGGCTTAGTCGGTAACGCGCCAGGCTCGTAATCTGTAGTTCCCAGGTTCGAGTCCCAGCTATGTCAGCGTTGAGATTTATCTCCGCAAATTTCCCCGCCCTGCCCACGGTCAGTAGGGGACACCGATGGGCTTGGAAAGGCCTCCGTCCGTCGGATGGGACGTTAAGCCGTGGCCCCGTGTGCGGGAGAGCCATACCCTGTGCACGTTAAAGAACACGCTGGATGGACTTGACGGGAGGTTACCATCTGTCTCCCAACAGCTGTTCCAATGGGTCCCCTCCCCCAACCTTCTCTGAGCCTTCGGGGTCCATGTGACCTGGCCATTTAGCCCATGGTGTGCAAAAAAGTGCCGCTCAGAGGTAAAACAACCCAACAACCCAACCCTTCTCTGAACCCTCGGGATCCTTGTGACCTGGCCATCTAGCCTCTTTGTTCAAAAATAGTGCCGCTCAGTGGTAAAACAACGCAACTCTTGTCATCTATTGGTTTTTGAGTTTGACCGCTTGGCAATTTTTCTGCTGTTTGTCAACGTCCATTCTATCTCCTCAATCCTGGACTGATCTTGAATTAGAATATTTATTAAACATGTGTTCACTATGTCAATCCAGACAACCGTCATTTGATGTGGATTCGCTTTATCGCAATTAATTCCCCCTTTTTCCCCTTTTGTTCTAAGACGTCTTTCAAAATATTTAAAATCATGTGCATATCTATGTGCAAATCATCACATTGGTGAATATTTAGAGTATCGGCCCGTTTGGTTGTTGTGACATCAGTAAAGTTTAGGATTGTACAAAGATGAATTCTTATTTCATAGTAATCTCTCAGTCAAGTTATAAAAGAGAAAAACTCTAAAAAATTAAAAGTTACATAGGACGTTAATCAGTCAATTGTGGAATCCTACATTTAAGATTTCTCGTTTCATGTGACTTGGTTGGGGAATATGTTTTCTCGACGTGAAAAACCACAAAAACTAAATAATATAATTAATTATTTACAAGATTAGCAACGCTAGTTACAAGCAAAGTGAACCACGTTAGATTTGTTTTCTTTATTGAGAAATAAAGTGCAAAAGTATAATAACAAATATGTCACATATATACATATTTAAGCAATTATACATGCATTTGTGTAATTTTGAATAAAAATTCTGAATGATAATTATTTTTATTAAAGTAAAAACATACGTTATAAATAAAAAAAATATTAAATGGATCAATAATATATGCAGATAACAAGCAAATAAAAGAATACTCCCCCCCCCCACCTCCGTTTAACGCGAGTCTCCTCGGAAAGCATTTCCGCGTTAAATGGGAATTACTGTTATACTTTGATTACATCAGGCATAACGATTTTTTTTTAATTTCTTACTTAATTGAGACTGCAACCATCCCATGGCCGAGTGGTTAGCACGCTTGGCTACTGATCTAAGGGACCTGGGTTCGAGCCACGGATGTGTGTGTTGTTTTTCTGCTGCGGTTCTGCCATCCTCACAAACTTTCTACTATGGTATTAACTGACAGGATCCTGCCAGACCTCTATGGCAAGTAGCTGATTGAGGGGTATTTATTTTTATTTGAGATTTTTACCTTCAAGAGGGAACAGACGAAGAGATGCAACGTTAGTGACACTTTAGGAGGGAATAACAGAATTCAGAGCTGCAGACGAAACACACGCATTACATCAATTGCCCATTTTTCACATCCAGGAAATCCATTTTCGATAAACAACACGACACTCGGATTCCTCGAAACTAGCACTCGTGGACAAAACGACAAGCAGAACCCAAATTTATTCCCTTACAGTGTAAGGTCAGAAACTGAATTGTTTGGTGGTGCTTATATATGCAGACAGATAAAATGCGCCCTCACACGGAAAGTCGTATCCGGGAAATCGTCCAAAAGTGAAGGAAGTGCATTAAAAGGGTTTAATAAGCTATTGGAACTACAGTGAATGTGACCAATTTAAGACTGCTTTCAAATCGAATTCGACAATAACTTTAATGCATCAATGGAAGAGTATCTCTGTTAATGAGTGATTCACTAAAATTCGGTTCAGATCAACTGAGTTGTGATTCCTCACCGTCTGATCGTTTTGAAGAGCGAACTCTCACTTGCGGCTGAGCGATCGTCCACCCATATGGAGATGACCCCAGCGACCCCACTTGCTGCTGCGGGACCGTCCCCACGTCAGCTCCACATCGACCTATAAGTTTTCCCCTTCTACGACAAAATGACGCCATAAGGAGATGATCTCCACCCGAAGTTGCAGTGACGCCCTTGGCCGTAACCCGATGCAGCTGTCGGACGAACTAAGGAGAACATATAAACACGGTACGCTTATCCCTCCTTTGATTTAAAGGTTGCTATCCTTAATTTTAAGATTTAAATGTTTAAAAAAGGGGTTCCATATTTCATTTAGTTCTTCAAGTTCTTTCTTTCTTAAGTTCCATGATATATGATTTGTATTTGGAAGATTAACTATTCTGTCTGCACTTTTCAGATATTTTATTTCACATTAAATATTGTTATTATTATGTTTTTTTATAAACCTGACTTATATTTGTCATTGGACTTCATCATAAAACGTCTTATACTAAGGAGACGGCCTAGGATATCTATCTAATTAAGGGAATGATCCGTAATCGGGTAATACTGAAACACAATGCAAACACACATTTAAGTTTTTATGCTTCTCCACAACTAGAAAAGTTCTTGCAACCGCGAGGTGCGCCAAACAATTACTTGTATATTTATATTATATTTTCCTTATATTTCGACCTGTTGCAGTTAAGCTACTTTGAGACTATGTATTAGCAAGTATCCTTTGCAATCTCAATGTAATAATTTCGTCACTTCAGCTGGAAGGCTAAGTAAAAAATTATTGATAAAACAAAACCAGTGACTAATTTTGGTCACTGGTTTCTCCAAAATTTTCCTCGCAAAATTTTGACACGGAAAATATTATAAAATAATTTAAACTCGGCCAAATTCTACAAGCTTTACAACTCTGCCGTGTAATAATAGTTAAATCTTTAATAATGGTCTCATCCAACCAATTATCAAATTCTGAATCGGCCGTAAGATTCAAACTAGAAAGTATTCATAAGGCAAGCAATGTCGAAAAAATTAGAAATCAAAATGATTCAAAGCCAAAAATCTTACTACTGATGAAAGTGAATGAAATTGTGTCAGGATAAGCTTCACTGGCATTGCTGTATGCATTGTCGTATCCAGTGGACTGTGATCGGCTGAAGGTCTGTTTTAAAGAAAACGAGCTTTCCCTTTTTAGATTCAGTTCTTTTTTTTTTTCACTTTTTTTATCTCAGAAAATTTTCCTTTTTGTTCTCATTTTTAACTTTGAATTAAATGTTTACTTCTAAAACATTTAACGATATAAAAATAAGCTAATGTTTTATACAAATTCAAAATCACTAAATGAATTTTAATAATTAAACACAATCCATGACTGTTAAACCCAAGTTGCTCATTTTTCCACCAGTTGGACGCCTTGATATGCACTTTATTTAGCTGGAATTAATGATCGAAATCATTACTCTCCACCTGATAAACTCAGTGCCCTATGAATGAAGTCACTTACGTGTCAAGTTGGCAAAGAATACAAATATAAGTAAACACCGCAATGTCCAGAAGTTTTTTTTCAACTCGACTGCATTCAAAATAAAGAATTAATGGTGCATAGTGCTAACTTTTGACGTTAAAAGCGCGTCATTTATCTTCATAAAGTGAAAGTTCTTTTCGACAAAAATTAATGCGCTTACATTTAGCTAGTTTCTCCCTACATGAATCTGGGGAAAAGTCACCGTCACCGAAAGTGATCTTTGTATTTGCTGTATACATGGATTAGATTCCTGTTTCTGTCCACTTTTAGATACGAAAAAAAAACAGATAAATCATTTCGCGTCTACCGTCCTTTCAGTATGTGCTAAACAGCTGTCTTGTAAAATTCATGTTCTAAAGTTTTTTTTTGCCGTTACGTATCGACAACAGATAGTGTGCAGTTTTTTATTTCTATCATTTATTTTCATTTATTATCGTTTATGATACCACCAAAACTGTTAAAGACTTGTTTAATGAAATTAGTTTCTGTTAGTGAAATCCAAATACATTAAAATGTTCAAGTTTGGCTTTCAACAGTTTCAAACAACATGCAATACCATTTTGTACAATCATCCCCGTAAGCATTAATTTTGTTTTTCAATAAATCCTCAGGCAATGGAATACTTACATGGTAGTTATCTGTTATACATTTCGTATAGATATAGAATGTATACAGATAACTACTGTACTATAAATTTGTATGATATAAGAATAATAAAATATTTGTTAAAAAAAGGAGATAACGATAAGCCGATTAGGATTAATATGCTTGATACTATTGAGGATTTAACTAAAGATTAATTTTTGCCATTTTTAAATTGTAGTTTTTTTTCCATTTTTAAACAATTATGGAGGTTACTGAACTAATAGATAATGAATTGGATTCGAATGACCTTGATACTGCACTAGAGTTTAATCCTATTTTTTTTACAAGGCAAGGTTAATAATAACGAATTATTCATATTCTATATTAATGTTAGATCTGTAAAAAAATTGGGACCACTTTACTGTTTATATCGATTCATATATCGATTATTTGGATGTTATGCTAGTAGAAAGTACAATTAACACTATGGAAAATTCACTTTTTAATTTAGTTGGTTTGAGATAAACTAAGGTATGCATCTTACAAAGTGTTGAAGTTGAATACTCTTATTCCATTAGATGTCATAGCAATGATATGTAAAGCTCTCTGTGAATCAATCACTAGGTATGGTATAAGTATATAAAGATGCATATATAAATCTGTTTTAAATAAAATTAAACTAATACAAAAAGCACTCTACATAATATCGTTAAAATCAATAAACATGAAATTAATGAAGATCAACTTGGCAATAGTTAATCTTCATCAACTTGATCATCAATCTTGGCAAATATTATCTGAACAATCAGATCATCAATTCATCAGATCATTGCCAAGATTGAGATTGCCAATTGATCAATCATCAATTATTGCCAAGTTGATGATCTTAATGATCATCAACTTGGCAATAATTATCTGAACATTTTATCACTTGGCTTGTTATATATTTATGTAACTATCATTAGAAATTATTTTAGAAATGAACACAAGCAGAAAATTTTTCATATGATTAATACAAGGCGAAAGTGTGAAAATTATTTTGTCGAAACAGTTTTTCACCATAATTATAGTAAAGCCCGGATATCTTATCAAATACCCAAAGTTTTTAATTCTCTACCGAGAGATCTGTTATACCTGAGCACTTATTCAGAAATTGAAATTAAAGTTTCTAAATGGTTATTTGTCGTAAATATTTGAAAAGTAATGTTGAAAAAGTCATATACTGTATCTGGTGTTGTTTTAAGCAGGTGCAATATTATTGTGAAATGATGACTTGTACAATAGGTGATATTTTTGTGCAACGCTCGTATAATTCCGTAATCCTAAATTTTATAGGTTTATTTTATAAATATGTTTAATTTTTCAATTCGTATTTTTCTTTTTGGTGTTGTTGTTGTTGTTTTATTTTCTGTTTTTAATTATGTGTTTATTTTCCATTATACATGTCTTATTTTTTAATTAACCTGTCATGTGATTGAAAGGACCCAGCTGACAAGCCATAAGGCTTAGCGGGATAATCTATGTAAAAATCGTACTAAGGCATAAATAAAGTTATTATTCTTATTAGTAATGAAATGAAGGTTTCAGTGCATCAAATACAGGGTTTTATCAAGATAATGGAAACACGTACTGTTTGTGCAGAACATTTTATTAATAAGCTGTAAGCCCACCTAAAGCGTTCAGAACAGACGGAATTTGAAGAAGAATAAACTTATGCAATCATGCACATACGGTATTGGAAATGTGGAACCATTCGTCCAATAAAAATGGCCCAACTGTGCCAGTGATGCTGCAGGTAGAAATTGTGATCTGACCTAACACTCCAGATATTCCCACAAATTTTCAACAATATTGAGCTTTGGAGATTGAGGTGGCCAGGATAGCTGCTGTACCTCATCCTCATGCTCTGCAAACCACGTCTTGACAGGTTTCGCACAATGCAAGGGTGCATTATCCACTTGAAACCAAGGATGGTCATTTAGGGAACAAGGCCTGCAACATTGGGTTCAGGTGATCCTGAGAATGAATTCGTACGTTACGTTTATGACACGACCCTACAGTATAACTAATGGCCCTAAGGAAGTCTATGGTATGGTACTTCACAGCATCAGGGATACACCTTCATGCTTCACAGGCAGAACCAAACAGTCGGGGTGGTAGGTCTGCAGGTTTTCTCCAGACGTACACTCTACCAGTGGTGGAAAACAACGTGTAGCATGATTCCTCAGGCCAGATGATACGTTGCCAGTCTTTAGCATCTCAGTTCTTATGAGCTTTGCACCACCTTAAACGTTGTGTTGCATTGATGTTGGTAATCAGAGGTTTGTGGATTTCAGCACGACCATAAATACCGGCACGATGAAGTTCCCGACGAATTGTTTTGACGGAAACGAGATCATTCCGACTGGTGTTCAACTTTGCTGCGCCGTGGTGCTGTGGTGTTGTGCTTCCGTTGTACAATCCGTGCCAACGTTTGTCTATTCCTATCTGACACTTCGTATGGCATCCACAATTTGCACGTTTGGAGGTAACGGCCTGTCCTTTTTGATAAGTAGTCATAGTCGTCGATACAGTTCCTCGTATTACACCTGCTATTTCTGCTGCTCTGGTTACTGAAGCTCCTGCAAGATGCGCACCAACGATCATGCCTTTTTGGAGGTCACTGAGATCTGACATTATAGAGAATTGCACCACAATATCTGTTTCATTAGCGCCTGTGACACTCCTACATGATAATCGACATCGTACCTTTCCCCTTTATATACCTCACCTCACATCGCAGGTGGCGTCGTCCCTGTGATATGCATACGGCGCATTGCGTGTACTCCAGTCGCCGTCATTGTTTCCATTATTTGATAAATCCTTATATATTTATTGATATATTGTGTTGAACATCACATCCTCAAAAATAAGCACCAAGCATCCAAGGATAAAAGACTTCGAATCAGTAATTAAATTATTTATGTCATATTTTGATGAGCTTACTTTCTGGCGCATATTGCCAATATTGGCAATATCCAGAAGTAAAAAAATTAAAAAAATACTTCATTTCAAGTTAAATCAAAATATGAGGGTAAGTCAGAAAGTAAGGTTCCGTATTATTCTTTGTGGAGACAGGAAATGACATCGAAGATGATATATAGGAAATGGCACCGAAGAAAATATATAATAAAGTGCACCAAAGACAATATACAGAAAATAGCACCGAAGACAATATATAAGAAATGGCACCGAAGACAACATACAGAAATGACACAAAGATAATATACAGAAAATGACACGAAGACAACATGCAGGAAATGGCACTGAAGACAATATACAAGAAGTGACACCGAAGACAACATAAGGAAATGGTACCTAAGATAACATATAAGAAATGGTACCGAGGAAAATATACAATTAATTGCACCAAAGGCAATATACAGGAAATAGCACGGAATGTAATATATAAAAAATGGCACCAAAGACAACATACAGGAAATGACACAAGGACAATATACAGAAAATGGCACGAAGACAGCATGCAGGAAATGGCACTGAAGACAATGGCAGGAAATGGCACCGAAGACAATATACAAGAAATGGCACCGAAGACAAAATACAGGAAATGGCACCGAAGACAATATACAGGAAATGGCAAGAAGACAATATACATGAAATGGCAAGAACACAATATACATGAAATGGCACGAATACAGCATGCAGGAAATGGCACTGAAGACAATGGCAGGAAATGGCACCGAAGACAATATACAAGAAATGGCACCGAAGATAAAATACAGGAAATGGCACCGAAGACAATATACAGGAAATGGCAAGAAGACAATATACATGAAATGGCACCGAAGACAACAGGCAGTAAATGTCTCTGAAGCCAGTATACAGGGAATGACACCGAAGACAATATACAGGAAATATCATTATACGAAATTTTTTATTTCTTTCATTTAAATATTTTATTCTTTGCTTATTAGTATCAATTTCTCAGCAAATGTTGTCACTAAAAACACTTCTCTTTCTGTACGGATTGAAGAGAAAATTTTTGTAATCATGTGTTCCGTTACAAGTCTTACACTTTCACGGGACTTATTAGTTGTTATGATATACGCTCTATAAATATTTCTCCAGCTTTTGGTGGTGGGCGAAAGAAGGGACGTCATTTGAGGTAGCCCATAACATTCCTAATGTCACAAACTATAATCTAATATATATAGACGATTGTGAGTGATTGTCTGACGGCTGACAGGTGATCACGCTAATTCTAATTATGATACAGAAATGGTAGAGCTTTGAAACTTTGCACCTAGGGGTAATTACGGTCTCTCGGGTAACTAGGGTAATTAGGTCATCTCGAGAAAAATCCGTAATTTGACCTCCGTAGTGTTGTTCAATGCCTAACGGAGGTTGTTGTTAGCAATGGTCACTGGAAAGTGTTTCCTGTGGTCGTTCAGGATCAGGTCATCCTCGAGTGACTACTGATTGGGATGATCGACAGCTTCGCTGGATGGCCGTCAGTACCAGAAACACGACTGTCCAACAGATATTCAGTGACAGAATGACTAATAAGACATCGCTGGTAACTGTCACTACCAATCATCGACGACTGCACGAAGCTGGTATGAGATGGAGGCACCCTATCTTCTGCCTACC
The DNA here is from genome assembly GCA_038380435.1 of Ryuthela nishihirai. Lineage (NCBI taxonomy): Eukaryota > Metazoa > Arthropoda > Arachnida > Araneae > Heptathelidae > Ryuthela > Ryuthela nishihirai. The sequence goes on along the minus strand of JAWZYU010000018.1, from coordinate 37,011,144 downwards.
TTTCGCTCAAAGCCACAATCATGCCAGATTGCATTGGTGTAACAAACGAGATGAATGGTATGACGAATGACGATGTATGGTCTTCAGCAATGAGGCCGCATCGGTTTGGAAAAGAACGATGGCAGCACACACATGTGGTGGTGTACGAAGAAAGGGCTTCCACGTCATGTATCTTTGAGCGCCTTACAGCACCCACTTCTGTAATATTGTTGTGGGCACCATTTCTTACAACAGTCGGTCATCTCTCATAATCATCGAAGGTAATTTAATTACCCAGCAGTATGTGAATACCATTCTTTGCCCTTCAGTGTTATCACTCCTACAGTGCATACCAAATGCCACATTCCAGAACTATAATGTACAGACCACATACTGCAAGCGTTTTTCAACAGTGTCTGCAAGACATTCCCGTGATACAATAGCCAGCCCCGGTCGCCAGATATATTGCTGATGGAGTACATTCAGTTTTAAAAGTGGTTGGGCTTTAATCTTATTATTTGTTCTCTCAAACAGCATATTACTGGAGAAAACATGGAACGAATTCATTTATGTTTCTCTCTCAAGCAGTAGAATACCTAAGAGTATAACACCCTTTAGGGCTTGAATAAGCGTATTTTGTTTCTTTTTAAAGAAATACTCGGAAATCAGAGAATTAAGCTTGTAATACAATCTCCCATTAGATTCAAACATGACTCAAACACGACAAAACTCCCTCCATTGGAAGCAATGAAATGTATTCACTCGGCAGTTGAAGTTCTGTTTTATGTTTTCTAATCATTTTGTTTCATACTTTCTGGTCCTTTGCGTCATACTTTCTTGCTCCCTACTTTATGCTTTCCCATCCTCTGCTTCGTACTTTTTGGTCTTCCGTTTCGCATTTTATAGTCCTCTGTTCCATACTTTGATTCTCTGCTTCATTGCCGGCACTAGGTGAGGTCTTTTTCGGTCGTACTTTTTGGTCTTCTGTTTCGTATTTTATAGTCCTCTGTTCCATACTTTGATTCTCTGCTTCATTGCCGGCACTAGGTGAGGGTGATCGCTTAGGACGCCAAGGCATGAGTGGCGCACATGTCGTTATTTAGATACGTATTTAATATATACAGCAAAAAGAAAAAACGTGTAATACTATAGACAATAAATGTAATTATAACGAACAACGAAATTTTTATATTCGAAAAAAAAAAAGTTTCTCAATTTAGTTTAGCATCATATTTATTGACGCATCTCTCCTGTGTACGACATACTCTTGGCTCCTCTGTTTCGTGTTATATAGTCTTTTGCTTCGTACCTTTTAGTCTTCTGCTCCGTTAAATTGGTCCTCTGAGCCTTACTTCTGGTCTTCTACTTCATAATCTAGCCCTTTTCTTTGCAATATCGAGTCCTCTGCATTCTATGGTCTTTTACGTCCTACTTTCTGGAAATTTTGCCTTATTTTCTGGTCCTCTATATCCTACGGTTTAGTCTTCTAAAACCTGTTTCCTGGTTTTATGTCTCCTTTCTGATCTTTTGCTTCCTATTTTCCGGGGATGTCACCAGAATATTGTCGCTCTCTCTCTCTCTCCAGAAACCCTTTCTCTTTAAATTGAAAATCTTACACAACTAATTCTCCATATAAGGCAAAACAAATCAAGTCAAATATGTATGTCTAATCTATAGTTCTGGTTGAACATTTTTTGTCAATTGAATTCCTTTTCAATTTCTACTTTCACTTGTTATTTTGGTGTAGCTCCGTTTACAAATTTTTGGTATTCGTAAAAAGCAATTCATTAATCCTTAAAGCCGTAAAAATTTATTGCTAGATATAATAATTGCAATACTCACATAATTTCTAAGATAAGCAAAAACAACATATCTAGTTCGTTTGATTACCCACTATACATGAATTTGAAAAACATTGTTTTCCCTCTTGCGAAATTCTGATTACTTTGCCGCAATTATCGAGAATTTTTAATGGCTTTTACGTTTGGCTGAAATTTCAAAAAAAAAGAACTTTAAAAGGATATATAACACCTGAAACGTTTTTTGCTTGTTAAACGAAGGTAAACTACCAAAGCACACATTTTACTTTAGAGATTGAGTCTCATGTTTCCTTCGTTCGAATTTCACTAAAATAAAAATTGAACAAATAGGCCTTTGTTACATATATTATCGGTGAATAAATTTCAGGATAACATTGTTTTTATCATCCATATAAATTTTCAGAATGCTGATGCATTTATTGAAGGTAAAATTTCCAAATAAAAGCAAGTTTTCGTGACATCAGTCTGCCAACAACTGAAATTATCTATTGGAGAGCATATTTTAAATGAAGTGTAATATTATTCGCTCACAAAAATCAAATTACATTAGATTGTTATACTAGTTAAAACAAAACGCACTGGCAGCCGAGTTTTACAGTGCGATACATTTCTAACTTGATGTTTTCAAGTACCATGCTTTATATACCCAACATTAAGATTTCTTTCCCACAGTTCTCACCCTGCTCTAGATACTAAAGAAACTTTAAAATGCCTTCATCACAATGCTCATGGATTGTTTGTCATCATGAGTATCATGCTTACACTGAATTATATGTCTAAAACTGGAAACCAAAAGGTAAATCATTTCGTTTATCCTCAGCCTGTTAAAAAAGTAACTGCTACCTTAATAACGTGCATTCAATAAAAAAAATTAGGATTTCAACCCACTTCTCCCAGATACCTACTAGGTGTCCCACTAAACTAGCAGCGGATAGTTTAATTCTCAGCTATTTAATAAGCCACTGATAATTTAATGTCACAACACGTACAGTAGCATGTATCTGTGGTAGAGAGTTCGAGTCCCACTCACTTCAAAAGTTATTTTTTCCGCAAAATATTTCTCGAATTATATGTCAACAAGTAATCACCGATTTTGCTAATAATAATGCGCATTATTAAAAAGCTATTCCTTTTTTCGTTTTAAAATTCTGTGCTCTGGCACATGAAATTCGGAGTCATCACATTAAAAGAGTGGTGCTTTGATTGCACAAATAATTTAAAAGTACAGGTAATCCATGTTTAACGCACTCCACGCAAACGCGGTTTTAAAAAATATTATTATTTTTTCCCTTTTCATCAAATTATTAAAAAAATGCAACACTACATTTTTTTTTTTGGAATAACTTCTAACCACAACCTAATCAACACACGTATAGTTGGGTAGACTGTTCATATTGTCATGAATGCGAGGTCTCGTTAAAGTGTTGACTATGGAAGTCATTGAAGGTTGGGTTGTTTTACCTCTGAGCGGCACTTTTTTGCACACCATGAGCTAAATGGCCAGGTCACATGGACCCCGAAGGCTCAGAGAAGGTTGGTGGAGGGGACCCACTGGAACAGCTGTTGGGCGACAGATGGTAGCCTCCCGTCAAGGCCATCCAGCGTGTTCTTTAACGTGCACAGGGTATGGCTCTCCCGCACACGGGGCCACGGCTTAACGTCCCATCCGACGGACGGCGGCCTTTCCAAGCCCATCGGTGTCCCCTACTGACCGAGGGCAGGGCGGGGAATTTTGCGGAGATAAATCTCAACGCTGACCTAGGTGGGACTCGAACCTGGGAACTACAGATTACGAGCCTGGTGCGCTACCGACTGAGCCACCCTCGCCCCTCAGTCATTGAAGAAACACTTTATTTCCATAATCAGTGCATGGTTTTGGTAGAGGGGTAGGACTGTGACTTCCCACAAGACAGTGCAACAAAACGTTATTTTGACATTCTGAGTGCTATAAACAAATTTAACGTACCAATAGAAAAAAGAAGACAGAGTTTAGACATGCAGGTAAAAAAAAAACGCACAATAAGCTACAACATATTTTACGGTGGTGTGTTTTTATCTCTAATAAGATTTTTACTTAAAAATGAAATGAAATCTGTTACACATACCCGCCACTGAATTAGAAACCTTTATATAAATGTATGTAAAAGTAACTTGCGCAGGGTGGTCACGTGCATCACCTCATGATCTAGGCAACTATTTAAGACCGCTTCTCGTCAGTAGTGTTGTTCATAATGGGAAAAACAACTGATTTTTCGGGGTTCGATAAAAGGCTTATTGTGGTTGCCCCGTCAGGCTGGAGCGACGATTTAAAAAACAGCAGAGCTGACTGATTTTTCAAAAGGGAAGATATATCGGGTCTGTCAGGCTAGAGGCCCTTTTAGATTTTTTTTTGTTCAGGCTGTGTATATTTATTTTGGATGTCGCCAAAATAGTCATATGCTACGGGGAGGCCCTCTGTCCCAACATCTGGAAAGTTAATTGCAGTAGCAGTGTACAGGGAACGGCTAGCGTCCGCTGGCAAGTGACCCGGGTCCCTGAGGGCTAACGGACGCCCAGATGGTGAGGCATAGAAAAGAAAGGAAGAAAGGGTTTGGCAACGATGAAGGGAGAGCTGGTCGAGTTTCGGAAGGAGTCGGACGAGAAATTGTAAAGCTGGGAAATGCCGACTGGTAATAGTGGCATTGGCTCTGTAAATACAGCTGAACAGGCATAGTAAGCTGGTGTTGTTGTAATCCATGTAATTGAGCATATGTCCTCGTCCAGCAAGTACGTTGGAAGGTTAAATAAATCTTTGTTATTTTTAAGTAAAGCCTGAAGTTGGACTAATTTATTGGGGAGGAGCTTCAGTATCAGTTCTCTGCAATTGTGAATAAACCGTTGTTTTTATCCGAAAGACTCTTTCACCCGTCGCGTATAGCGATCGAACCGAGGGAACGTCCTAAGTGGTCCAAATAGACCGATAAACGAAGAGTTAACATCACAAAGTGGCGCAGTTCGACAGTACGCAACAGCGGTGAAAGTAGCGACGAAGGTGACGGAAGAGTTCCGACATCCATTGTGAGCTGACCAGAGCAAGGCTGATACTACCAAGAGTGTCCTGCGGTGTGCTTCAGGCGATAGAATAGCTGTGAAGGTACCTGAAGAATCGTGCATCACGTTCGAACTGTGGAAAAAGCTGTGAAGGTGACGGAAAAGTTCAACATCCACTGGGAGCTGACCGACGCAAGGCTGATACTGCCAAGAGTGTTCCGGCTGTGTGCTTCAGGTGGCAGACTGACGAGGCGGTTCGTTCCTGTCATCGCATCGGAGGTAAGTATCCTCTTACTCTAGGGGCAAGTAGTTAGATACGGCAGAGGCCTGTACGAGCTAAAATGGAGCTTAGGAGCGGTCGCGATAGGGAAAGGGATGAGTTAAGATGAGGCTTCACAGAGAGGGATAGCGCGCAGGATGGTTATTCAGGGAATGATCTGGGAGGCGAGGAGGTGACAATAGACAGAGAGTCTGATGCTGCGATAGACATGAGAGGGTTGAGGGATTGTGGCGATGACAAAGATGCGGATATGCTGCAGAGCGGGACCAGAAAGCAGAGAGCTAAAGAAAGGATTGGATATGATTTTGAATTAGAGAGGATGAGGTTAGAGATGCAACTGAGAAGGGAAGAGAGAGAGGCAGCAGAAAGGGAAAAGGAGAGAGAGGCGACAGAAAGAGAAAAGGAGAGAGAGCATGAGTATAGAATGCTGGAACTGCAAATGAGGAATGCAAACGAGGAGAGGGGTGATGTGCGAACGGTGGCAGTATCTAGTAATCCAGCAGATGCACGGCTGGCTAATTATATAAAATTATTGGGAAATATGTTAGCTGGAAGCCCTAAAAACCCAGAAGAGGTGATAAATCTCTTTGAGACAGCGGAAAGGGGATTTAAGATATATGAAGTGCCAGAGGAATTTCAAGGCAAAGTCATCGTTTCTTTTTTAGATGGTAATTATGCAAATCACGTTTTTCGAAAATTAAGTGCAGAGGATTTTGTTCATTATAAGAAAGTTAAAGAGGCCGTATTAAAAGAGTTTAAGCTCACTCCCTCTGCGTACAAGAGAAAGTTTGAAACTATCACGAAAGAACCGAATGAGTCATACAATCAATTAGCCTCGAGACTCAGAAATAGCTGGGATTACTACGTCCGCAGTAGGAAGGTGACAAAATTTGAGGAGCTTATGGACCTGATAGTGTCGGATAGGCTACGTGATAGCCTTCCTCAAGACACTCATGCTTACGTAGTACAGAAAGAGGCGGAGTCATGGGCAAAAGCAGACGAAATAGCCACGTGGGCAGAAATCCATCTAGCCAGTGTAAACGGAACGGAAGAGGTCCTAACTTTTAAAGAGGTAAGGCATAGACATTATGCAGAACGTGTTGTTTCCCCCCAGCAGAGGATAGACTCAGAGAGAAATTACTCGAGCAGAAGGTATCAATCGGCAGTTAATTTAGCTGAATATAGAAATATCCCAAAAGTAAGGAGGTGCCATAAATGTAGATCTGACGAACATTTGATGAAAGATTGCCCACTGAGAACTGGGGACCGTGAGAACCGAACTCAGGTGTACCAAGTTAGCACCTTGGATCAGAATTCTAAAGATGTTTGTGAGGCAACAATAGGAAGGGTTACGACACATACAAAGCCAAGTCCAAGCAGTCGAGTAATGGGACAGGGAGAGATACGTATCCCAGTAGATTATGAAGAGGTTCGAGTCAGATGTGGCGACCAGACAGCTAGAGCAGTCGTGGATTCGGGGGCAGAACTGACAGTAATCAGAAAGGGGATGCTAAACGAAGAAAAGCACACGGTAAAAGACCATCTGGTGTTGCATGGACCGTTTGGTGATGCCATAAGGGCAGAGGTAAAAGAGCTGCCTTTAAGTTTGATTGATTGTACAGACAATAGCACTGTGAGTGGCGGAGAAATTAAAGTGCTATGCGCAGTAGTAGCAAAGCTGCGGAAGGAGGTACTTCTGAGTGTGGAAGCATATGGTAAGTTAATTAGAAAGAAGGAGAGAAGGCCTGTAACTGGTAACCTCAGGAGGAAAATCCACGAGCCGTGGGCCAATAGAGGAAGCTACTATGGAAGAGGTAGAGAAATTCCAGTTAGTAACAGGGAAATATATGCTCCATGGAGACCGTCCAATCAGCGCCATCCTATCTCCCAGCCCAAACATGTGCAGCGATCTGTCAGACTCGATGTCTACGATGATCAAAATTATTTAGGGGAGGGAGCGAACATGGCAATTGGAGGTAACAATGGGTCAGGCCGACGCCAATGTCGACGACTTTCAGCCTGTAGAGTCTGAGGGTACGTACGGGAAGGTGATATCTAAGTAGTCACGAAAGGTGTGCATAGCCTTTCACATGGGAGGTCACCTGTGGACGAATGAACACCGCCAGTACGGCATACCTTCGTCAAAGACAGTTTTTAGTGAGATCATTAATTTATAGACTGTGTACTCTTGGACAACTACTTTAGTCAACAGGTTTTTTATTGTTTGAAGCAAAAAGAATATTTAGACTCAGTGCACCAGTATATACCTAGGAGTTATTTTATATTTAAGTGTAGTGTACATAGATGTGTAAAAGATGTGCCTATTCGCAGAGAATTTATATAATTCATGAAGCAACTTAGAGCTCTGTGTTTTGTGGCATTGAACTCTAAGATTAATGCGAAAATGAACTCTGATTTTCGGCATTCAACTTGACTTTTTAGTCAGCAGTTAACAGGACTAACTACTGACTTCTGGCAGGGAGGTGTCAGGCTAGAGGCCCTTTTAGATTTTTTTTTGTTCAGGCTGTGTATATTTATTTTGGATGTCGCCAAAATAGTCATATGCTACGGGGAGGCCCTCTGTCCCAACATCTGGAAAGTTAATTGCAGTAGCAGTGTACAGGGAACGGCTAGCGTCCGCTGGCAAGTGACCCGGGTCCCTGAGGGCTAACGGACGCCCAGATGGTGAGGCATAGAAAAGAAAGGAAGAAAGGGTTTGGCAACGATGAAGGGAGAGCCGGTCGAGTTTCGGAAGGAGTCGGACGAGAAATTGTAAAGCTGGGAAATGCCGACTGGTAATAGTGGCATTGGCTCTGTAAATACAGCTGAACAGGCATAGTAAGCTGGTGTTGTTGTAATCCATGTAATTGAGAATATGTCCTCGTCCAGCAAGTACGTTGGAAGGTTAAATAAATCTTTGTTATTTTTAAGTAAAGCCTGAAGTTGGACTAATTTATTGGGGAGGAGCTTCAGTATCAGTTCTCTGCAATTGTGAATAAACCGTTGTTTTTATCCGAAAGACTCTTTCACCCGTCGCGTATAGCGATCGAACCGAGGGAACGTCCTAAGTGGTCCAAATAGACCGATAAACGAAGAGTTAACATCACAGGGTCTTAAATCAGTGGAAAAATAACCCACATTGCTTGTCTAACTAGAGTAAGTGTGGCGCGACGACAATCTGTCAGGAACGAGATCGCCGTCGTCTGAGAAGGCTTGTACGGAGAAACAGGACTTCCTGTGTGCAGCAATTGACCAAAGCATTCAGTGAAAGCTGTTCTCGACCCATATCTCAGCGAACTATGCGCAGGGAATTGAAGAGGATCGGTATTAGCAGTTGCATGCCTGTACGGAAACCACTGATTTCTGCGAAGAACCGGAAAGTTCATTTACAATGGTGTCAGGAACACCGTGACTGGACCCGAAACACTCAAATTCAAATTTATTTCAAAAAGTATTATCTAAAAATATTTTACATAAAAAAAACCCACTAAGCCGAAGCTTATCAGCGGGAATGCAGATATATGGTTTCAACAGATATGATCTAGATTACAACAGTATCAAACATAAAATGAAGGAGAGAAAAAAATAATAAAAGATTCCAAATGAAAACATCACTATTTCATCAAGCACTGAAAACATATTTTTTTTCACATCACAAATTTTAATTAAGTTAACAATTTATCTAGGAAGAAAGTTAAATAGGTAGGGAATTTGATATTCTTTGGAATTTCGTCGATAATTATTATAAAATTTTGGTTGCTTCAAAAAACCGTTAGCCTTTTTTCTAGTAAATTTATTGTGGCAAATATTTTTCATATAGGTATTATCAAAGAAGTTATTGATAACACAAACACATATAAACTTTCAATAGGTAAAATTTCGAACAAACTAAATATGTCACCTTTTTCTGTAAGGGAATTTGTAACTTCTGAATTACGCAATCCTTTAGACTAATTTGCATTCTTTTAATTTTATTTAATTATGTCTTATAGGCTGTCCCATAAACTGTTATTCCATATCTAATTAAAGATTCAAAAAGTGCTTTATATACTAAAATAGTGTTGCGGATTACAAAAATGGATAGCCACTGAGCGTGAGTATTAAAAGCTATATTTCAAAACCAAATTCAATACAAGGTAAATTGTTACAAAGGAAATATGGATGAAATATCTTATTAACAAATCAACTATTAACATGCACAAGTCATCAATCTTCCTGCGTAGAGCACACAATATCAGCTCTGTGTATTTTACTAAATACTACCTTTTACTTGATTTACCAGGTCACCCGAAGATCTTCACTCCTAAACCAATTCTCGTCCTGTGCTAATAACTTTTCACACACTAGCCGAACAAAAAGACAGTCCGTGTAGACATTCGAAGTTAGCCATAAAAGTTCCCACTTTTATACTTCCGCGTATACACAACACATCAAGTTACTTCTTGATACTTAACGATAAAAGATCCCACTTTTATCCTTCCGCGTATACACAACACATCAAGTTACTTCTTGATACTTACGCGCACTGTCTCAGAACAGCTCACCGTCCATTTTCGAACTCTCCGACCGTTCCAACACAACGACCGTTACAATACAAAAACGACCGTTAACGCTCCACTCTTCTTCTCCAAATTCTCCCAACGTTCTTATTCGTTGGCTGAAACTTTTTGCTTTCGGTTGCCAGATTCCTTCTGTCGTAACACTGCCCCCTTCCTAGGTCTTGTTCGTCCCGAACAATTCTGGATTCCAAAGTTTCTTCAGTTCTTCGATGAAACGGAGCCAAACGATCCACGTGAACCACCTTGCACTTTGTAGCTGGACGTCGACGAATGCGATATACCACGTCATTAATCCTGTTAACTATTGTATATGGACCTTCCCAAGGTTTCTGAAGTTTTGGAGATAGTCCTTTCTTTCTATGTGGACTGTATAGCCAGACAAGATCTCCTTGATTGAAAATAGTTCCATTTATTTTACTGTCATATCTTGTTTTGGTTCTGTCACTTGTTATGTCGATGTTATGTCTAACGGAGTGATGGATTTCTTCTAGTCGTTGTTGCAATTCTTGTACGTATTGTGGAGTGGACACAGGCATTGCTTCGGGCCGACCATATAAAAGGTCACAGGGAAGACGTAACTCTCTTCCAAAAATCATCATGGAAGGTGTCTGTCCAGTTGTCTCATGCACTGCCGTTCTATATGCCAGCAAAAGGAGTGGTACATGGCGATCCCAGTCACGTTGGTGGTCGTTCACAAATAATGCTAAATGCTGAGCAATTGTTCTATTGAATCTTTCAACCATACCATCCGACTGAGGGTGTAAGGGAGTTGTTCTGGTTTTCTGAATGCCTAATAGTTGACAGATGCCTTTAAACACATTGGATTCAAAATTCCGTCCTTGATCAGAGTGGAGTTGTAAAGGTACTCCATACCTACTAATGAAGTTATTAACTATCATCTCAGCCACTGTTGTTGCTTCCTGGTCTTGGATGGGATATACCTCAGGCCACTTTGTGAAATAATCCATTACCACTAATAAATATCGATTTCCATCATCAGTTCTAGGAAACGGACCCATTACATCAATGGCTATTCTTTCAAAAGGGGCACCAACGTTATACGTCTGCAGCTTACCCCGACTCCTAGTCTTAGGGCCTTTCTTTGCTGCACAGGCTTCACATTGCCTACACCATCTCTCAACGTCTGCCCTACTTTTCAACCAATGAAATCGTTCCCTGGCTTTGGCTAATGTCTTATTAACACCGAAGTGTCCTCCAGTGGCACTATCATGTACATCTTTCATCACAAGTTCCACTCGGGATCGAGGAAGGATTATCTGCCAACGTATCAGCCGTCCAGTGGGATTCTCCCATCTTCTGTATAATACTCCGTCTTCCATTTTTAAGGAGTCCCACTGTGCCCAGTAACTTTTAGTAGTTGGACTATACCTCGAGATTTGCTCCCAATTAGGTCTTACATCAGATTTTTCAATCAATTCTAATATTGGTTTTATGTCTTCATCATCTAGTTGAGCCTTCCTGATTTCAATTGGATTCCAGATGTTAGGGGTGTCATTGTTTGTTTGTGTCGATACTATTTGTCTTATGGGCATTATCTCTTTAATTCCAAATTTCAGTTCTGCATTATAGCAATGTTTACAGTTGTCAATGCATGGGCGCCTGGAAAGAGCATCTGCATTCTTATGCATTTTACCACTTCGATGTTCGATGGAGAAATCGTATTCTTGTAACCGTTGTATCCACCTAGCGATTTGTCCTTCAGGGTTTTTGAAGTTTAATAACCATCTAAGTGCAGCATGATCAGTACGTATAAGGAATTTCTGGCCATAGAGATAATGATGAAAATGTTCTATTGCTTTTACTATTGCTAACAGTTCTTTGCGTGTTACACAGTAATTCCGCTCTGGTTTGGATAAAGTTTTACTAAAGTATGCAATAACTCTCTCTTGTCCGTCTTGTTCTTGTGAAAGCACAGCACCAACTCCTGTGTTACTTGCGTCAGTATCTATCACGAATTGTTTTCCAGTTTGTGGGTACGCTAGCACTGGTGCTGTGGAAAGAGTTTTCTTTAGCTGTTGAAAGGCTATATCGCATTCGGTGGTCCACATAAACCGCTGGCCCTCTTCTGTCAGACGATGTAATGGCCTTGCGATGTTGGAGAAACCTTTGACAAATCTTCTATAGTAGGTGCAAAGTCCAATAAAACTACGAAGTTGATGAACATCTTGTGGTGGAGGCCAGTCTCTTACAGCTTCTATCTTACTAGGATCAGTCTTAATCCCTGCTGTAGTGATCACATGACCAAGGTAATGAACTTCTTGCTGGAACAGTTTACACTTTGTCGGTCCCAATTTTAACTTGGCTGCCTTAAGTTTTTCAAATACTTGACGAAGATTTCTCAAATGTTCTTCAAAAGTTCTTCCAAGAACTATGATGTCGTCCAAGTAAACCAGGCAGACCTCCAAAGACAAACCTTTGAGCACTGACTCCATTAGTCGCTCAAATGTGGCAGGTGCATTACAAAGTCCAAATGGCATCACCTTAAACTGCCAAAGTCCATTCCCTGTACTGAAAGCTGTTTTCTCACGGTCTTCAGGACGTATACCAACTTGCCAATAGCCGCTCTTTAAATCTAATGTTGAGAACCATTCTGACCCAGATAAAGTGTCTAGTGTATCGTCAATCCTGGGTAAAGGAAAGGAATCTTTCTTTGTTACGTCATTTAATCTGCGATAATCTACACAAAATCGTGTAGATCCATCCTTTTTCTTGACAAGAACTACTGGTGATGTCCAGGGACTCTGTGATGGTTCTATAATGCCCTGAGCTTCCATGTCCTTTATGAGTTGTTCCGTCTCCTCTCTTTTTGCCAATGGAAGCCTTCTTGCCGGCAGATGGACTGGAGGAGAATCACCAGTGTTGATTTTATGTTCTGTCAGGTTAGTACGACCATAATCATTTGATGTGGCAGAAAAAATGTCAGAAAACTCTTTTAATAGGTTCTCGGCCTTAACAGCTTGGTTTTCAGTTAATATTTGTCTTGTTTCTCTCCATAATTCAGTAAGATGAGATGGGATGTCTGTATGATTTTGATGTGAATCGGTAACTTCTATTTTATTTATACTTGTTACACAGGTAACAGCTTCACATATTGCTAATTCCTCACCTTTTTTTAACATTCTGCTGGATTTGTTACAGTTCATCACTCTGATAGGGATCTGTTCTTTATCTATTCTGACTAAAGTCCTTGCAACCAGGATATTATGAGCCAAAGCTCCTTTACCAGAGGCATCAGTAACTGCCAATCGGAAGGCCCCAGAAGTCTCCGCCCGATGTCCACGGACTATAACTTCACTTTGTGCTGGGATCTCTGTGTCTTCCGTCACTAATATTGGAGTTACGCTTGATAAAGAATCAGACGTCCGGCTAAGCAGAGGAATCTCTTCTGTCTCATAGATGAGTAGGTTATCACTGGGTCTAATGTTGAATCCATGTTTCTTAAGAAAATCAAGGCCTAATATGCATTCGTCGTAGATGTCAGCGATGTAAACAGGATGGCGAACCAGACAGCTACCAACTCGAATATTAAGTTCTATTTTTCCATGAACTTTTGCACGATCTCCAGTGGCCGTTTGTAGGCTTATTCTAGACTGTGTAGTATTCAAGTTTGGGTGAGGTATTATTTTCTTTATTATATCCGTTCTGAGTAAAGTTACATTTGCACCAGTGTCGACTATCATACGGCAAGGCATTCCATTTATGGCTCCATCAGCTACTAATCCATTATTATCGCCATGTAATGTTGAAACGTGGGCGACTTCCCCTGGGGCCAACCAATCAACAACCAGCCTTTGCCTCGCAAGATTGACTAATTTTCTGTTTCCCTGATCTTGTTGTCTAGTTGATGGACTTGGACTCCTCATTCGTTTCCTAGTGCAGTTGGTACGAATGTGTCCGGTCTTGCCACAATTCCAACACTGGAGGTCTGTTGTAGGTTTTGAAGAACCTTTTATATCTTTCAAAACGGATAGTATGGCTTTGGTTAGTTCTTTCATTTCATTATCCTTTTCTACAGTTTCTTCTGCACTCACAAATCTCACTGCACGTTTGTTCGCTCGGGAGGAAAGCCTGGAGCACTCGTATTTCATAGCATGTACCACAGCTGACTTTAAGGATTCACCTTCCAACATCCTCAGAGATTGCTGAGTGTCAGGGTCAGCAATAGCATCAATAAATTGTAATTGAGCTAAATTATCTTGAATTTCTGGTGGACAGTTACTATAAGCCAATCTAGCTAGACGCTCAATATCACTAGCAAGCTCTTGCAAAGTTTCACCATTTTTCTGCATGCGATGTTTAAATTGAGTCACGTAATATTGTTTTAAATAACTATCACCAAACCTTAGTTCTAATGCAGAAACTAGACTTTGATAATCAAGTCGTTTTTCTTCTGGAACAGACTGCAAAACTTCCGCAGCAGAATTTCTTAAGGAAGCTGCAAGAAAACTGGCCTTTTGGAATTCATTCCACTCATTGGCTGTAGCGATAACTTCGAATTGTGTTTTAAATACTGTCCAAGATGATTGACCATCATATGTAGAAGGTTTAGTTGTATTTTTAGCGATATGTGTAATAACATTATTTCCACTAGAATTATTATTATCACAGGCAGAAGGTAACATTTCATTTCTCAAAATCTGAAACTGGCGTTCACAATCAGTTTTTACAATTTCAATTTCGTGTTTATAATCTAACTTAACACTATCAAGATCATCTTTTACACTATTTAGTTCGGTCATAATGTCCTTACACTTATCAGAAATCTTATCAATTTGAGAAGCCACTTCAGCTCTCATCTCAGTATTTTGTGCGGCCAGGTCACCTATTTTATTTCTCAACTCATTATTTTGTGCGGCCATTTCGGCTTTCAAATCATCTTTTTGAGAAACTATCTCAGTTCTCAACTCATTATTTTGTGCGGCCATTTCGCTATTTTGACTTTTAATGTCATTCATCTGTGTAGCCATATCGGCTTTCAAGTCACCTATTTTATCGCTTTGGGCAGCTATATCGGCTTTCATATCGGCTTTCAAGTCACCTATTTTATCGCTTTGGGCAGCTATATCGGCTTTCATATCGGCTTTCAAGTCATTTAACAACTTTACTAATTCATCCATACTTCTAGTTAACGGCATTCAATAAATAATCCCACTTCTGACACCAAATGTTGCGGATTACAAAAATGGATAGCCACTGAGCGTGAGTATTAAAAGCTATATTTCAAAACCAAATTCAATACAAGGTAAATTGTTACAAAGGAAATATGGATGAAATATCTTATTAACAAATCAACTATTAACATGCACAAGTCATCAATCTTCCTGCGTAGAGCACACAATATCAGCTCTGTGTATTTTACTAAATACTACCTTTTACTTGATTTACCAGGTCACCCGAAGATCTTCACTCGTAAACCAATTCTCGTCCTGTGCTAATAACTTTTCACACACTAGCCGAACAAAAAGACAGTCCGTGTAGACATTCGAAGTTAGCCATAAAAGTTCCCACTTTTATACTTCCGCGTATACACAACACATCAAGTTACTTCTTGATACTTAACGATAAAAGATCCCACTTTTATCCTTCCGCGTATACACAACACATCAAGTTACTTCTTGATACTTACGCGCACTGTCTCAGAACAGCTCACCGTCCATTTTCGAACTCTCCGACCGTTCCAACACAACGACCGTTACAATACAAAAACGACCGTTAACGCTCCACTCTTCTTCTCCAAATTCTCCCAACGTTCTTATTCGTTGGCTGAAACTTTTTGCTTTCGGTTGCCAGATTCCTTCTGTCGTAACAATAGTTATATTTGTATTAACAAACAAGTTAAGTTTCCTAATTTTAAATGCTACAAATCGTAGTCTTGAACACATCCAGTCAATATGTTTATTCAATTTCCGAATTCATTTTCAAGCCTAGGTAAATTATTTCGTTTACTTCTATTTTAGGACAATTCCATATACCAGGTAATAAACCATCCAACATAGTGCAACTTATTCGATGCTTTGTAATTCTATTAAGTGTAGGTTGTTGAAAACCAATACACATAAATTTAGTTTTTTTCTCATTCTCACTCAATTTGTTAAGAGCAAACCATTTAACTGTTTGATTAAAACCATTTTGTAGATTGCAAATAGCGTATTCTAAATCTGAGTGGAAGTTGATTAGCTCTGTATCATCAGCATACATATATAATTTACTATTGAAATTAATATTAGCCAAATCATTTATGTATATTTGAAATAGCATAGGGCCGAGAATAGATCCTTGTGGAACTCTAAAATTATCACAAATTTATCACTAAGATTATCATTTATTTTTATAACTATTTCTCTATGTAATAAGTAGCTTTTAAACAATTCAAAAATATTCCCTCAATACCAAGTAAATACAATTTCTGTAGCAAGATGTCAATGTCAACGGAATCAAATGCTTTATTTAAGTCCATAAATACTGCAACGCATTTCCTTCCTTTATTTAAATTAATATTTATATTATTAATAAGATCTTCCAAAAGGCTTTGCGTTCCCATACCTTTACGGAATCCTAATTACTGACTTGACAGAAAATTTATTTTATTCAAAACATTTTTCGGGCGATCTCCAACGTATTTTTCCATTATCTTATTAAAAAATGTTAATAGTGATTGGTGTATAGTTATTAAAATTGTTTTTTGATCCACTTTTATATACCAGAAGAATATTTCAAATTTTCATAGCTATTGGGATTTGCGAGTTTTCAAAAATCTTATTTATAAAAATTTTTATTACATGAACAAAATTGCATTTACTTTCCTTTATGTATTTTGGTTTAATATTGTCAAATCCAGGAGATGAGTTATATTCGAAGTAATCTATAATATTGGCAACATCGAAGTTGCTAGCTAGTGCAAAATGCATAGAATTCTTATTTATGTAACATTATTTGTAAACCTTATCTGATCTAGTATTCATCGTCACAAATTGTGTTTACATCTCACTAATAGTTGTTACAAAAGACAACAAAATTTTTCAGAATTTCTTTTTGAGTATTTTCTTTAATAAAGTGTCTTTCAGCATTTTCGTCGATTGGCATCCTTTTTTTTATCATCAATGATATCATTAATCGGTTAATTGGTTAGTCATGTGGTCCAACTAGTCGTGGCACACCCTTGTTCTCTACCGACCGGTAGGCAGAGAGTTTGGCGGGATCCCCATGAAGCAATGGACCCAGATTGCCTTGTAAATACAATTCAAGGTTCTGAAGGCGTTGTCATGGTGTGGGCCACGTTCTGTTGGTAGGGAACCTGTCCCCTCATATTGCTGGAAGTCCGGTGTCTTCAAAGGATTATCTGCACATTGTTGCTGATCAAGTCCATCCTGCAATGTTGACTTTTTATCCAGCAGATGACGGCTGTTTCATGGACGACACTGCACTGTTCATCGGACAAGATGTGTTCAACAGTGATTCAGCGAGCATGACAGCGACTTCCACCATCTTCCCTGGCCACCACAAAGCCCGGATCTGAACCCCATTGAGAATTTATGGGACTGTTGGAAAAACAGATCCTGGAACAAAGTCCTCTTTCATCAAATCTGAGCCAGTTAAAGGACTATCTGGTGAATGCCTAGAATGCTGGAGATGTAAAGGCACTCCAACACCTTGTGCAATCTATGCTCAACCGCTTGTGAGCTGTAATTCCGGCTAAAGGAGTTCCAACTCGATATTGAATAAAGGTTTCTAATTTAGTGGCCAGTGCGTGTATGTTTCCTTTGCAGTTCTTTTTTTTTGCAGTTTGTATCTATGTGTTTTCAATTTATGAATTATAATAGTTAATTTGCCTACATGACCTGTGGTTAATGACAACACTATCTCATAGAAAATACATGTTTTAATACCATCGATAAATGCGGATTTACCAGCATGGGTTATTTTACCTCCGACCTTTTTGTGCACAATGGTTAAATTGCCAGGTCTCAAGGATCCCAAGGTCTCAGAAAAGGTTGGAGAAGGTGATTTACTGGACAGCTATTAGGAAACAGATGGAAACCTCCCGTCAATACCATCCAACATGCGGGGCGGGAGTGACTCAGTCGGTATCGAGCAAGGCTCGTAATCTGCAGTTCCCAGGTTCGAGTTCCAGCTGGTACAGCGTTCAGATTTATCTCCGCAAAATTCCCCGCCCTGCCAACCGTCAGTAGGGGACACCGATGGTCTTGGAAAGGCCGCCGTCTGTCGGATGAGACGTTAAGGCCTGGCCCCGTGGGCGAGAGAGAGCCATACCCTGTGCACGTTAAAGAACACGCTGGATGGCCTTGACGGGAGGCTGTCTCCAAACAGCTGTTTCAAACAAAATTTTTGGAACAGCTGTTCCAAACAGCTGTTTCCAAAAGAAATCTGTCTCCAAACAGCTGTTCCAGTGGGTCTCCTCCCCCAACCTTCTCTGAGCCTTCGGGGTCCATGTGACCTTGCCATTTAGCCCATGGTGTGTAAAAAAAGTGCCGCTCAGAGGTAAAACAACCCAACTCAACCCCCTACCTATGGAATTTGCTTTGGAATCCGTGTTGTTGTGCATTCCAGTGTGGGAATTCCTCCTCACAGGAAGGATAATTTGAAAGAGATGTATCACCGAAACGTCGCATTTTAGTCACCACGTTTACGAGATCTTTTTGATTCTGTTTTCATGCTTTGATACCGCTCCCTGATACATGACATACCTTTCCAAGTCACCCTGTATATATAAAAGAATAGTTTCGATATATTCAGTGATATATTTTACTCAGGAATCTTTGTATGGCAAAGTGCGAGAGATCTTTGAGAAGATATTGCTGAAAGAAAGAGTCAAGGGAATATCGCTGCTTATATCGCTGTATATGGAACATTTATTCTGTCCATGAAATGTGCCCATGGAGATATCATATAAAAGGATATGTGCACAAGTATAAAAGAAAACGTACGAAGTCGTAGATAGAAGTTCATAAATACTAAAGTGTTTCTTGACTGAGAAATTTTGCCCAAGAGATAGAATATTGGAAAAGAATAAGAGACTATGAATACTTTCTAGAGCAAAAGATAAGATTTCTGAACAAGATGGCAGAAATTCAATCTAAAGCTAAACCTAATCAGAGTTACAATTGGAGTTCTTATATACACTCAGTGTGTATATACACTCGGGCTCGAGCTTTGCTACGCTGAGCCCGAGACTGCCGGCCCTGTAGTCTCTGGCTCAAAATAGCACACACCATTTCAGGCAATTTCTTATAACTGTACAAAAGAGAGTAAAAATATAAATATTTCAGATTATAATTTCAACATTTTGATCAGTATTTAGTAATTAAAAATAAGTTCCATGTGACTTTTGATTATTTTTTTTACTATCTTTAATCTCTATCTTTAATAAATGAAAGTCTTGTTACTTTTATAATGATATTACCCACGAACTTTCAGTTTCTACCAGTATTTGAATTATTTATCGTTCAAAATAGCATTAACATTTTAATTTGTCACGAAATGATTATTAATTTTATTAGGATGAAATAAATGATTCGACATACATTTCTGTATATACGTCCTCAGAGGAAATTTTCCCTGAATCGGGTTCGGGCTCAGCAATTGTCGAAAGGGTTCGGACTCCGTTTGAGAAACTTCGGGCTCGGGAGGGCGCGAGCTCGAAACATTGAGACTGAACTCAACTCTATGAGAAACAGTCTCATATTATGTCAATAGTAGCTGGGATTCAGAACTCAGTAACTTCTTAAATAAGCTTTTTATGAAAAAAGTGACCGAAGATAATTTAATAAACTGATTCAACTCTATGTAAATCTCTGTTTTCGAAGAATACTTGTCCGATTTTCAAGAGTTGTGAGAGATAGAGTGGCATTGTAACAGTTAAGTATCCTAAGTTGAGGTTGGGTTGTTTTACCTCTGAGCGGCACT
The DNA here is from genome assembly GCA_038380435.1 of Ryuthela nishihirai. Taxonomy (NCBI): domain Eukaryota; kingdom Metazoa; phylum Arthropoda; class Arachnida; order Araneae; family Heptathelidae; genus Ryuthela; species Ryuthela nishihirai. The sequence continues at coordinate 36,991,531 of JAWZYU010000018.1, read as the reverse complement.
TTTTTGCACACCATGGGCTAAATGGCCAGGTCATATGGACTCCGAAGGCACAGAGAAGATTGGGAGAGGGGACCCACTGGAACAGCTGTTGGGAGACAGATGGTAGCCTCCCGTCAAGGCTATCCAGCGTGTTCTTTAACGTGCACAGGGTATGGCTCTCCCGCCCATCGGTGTCCCCTACTGACCGTGGGCAGGGCGGGGAATTTTATTATTAAGCCACTCTAAGTATTTGAGATGAAAAGTTAATTTAAACAAGATAAAACGAAAGTAATAACTGTTTTGTTAAACTTTCCTATGATGTGTTAGAGTATTTTAAGCAACTGGCGTAATGATTATTTTAATTTTCTCCAATTTTGAATGAAGTTGAAGAACGAACTAAGTTTTTAAATGTTTCAGCTTCCACAATTCTAATACTGAGCGATGTTGATGAAAATCGCAATTTAGATAGATTTCAATTAGATATTTAAATTATCTTCAGTTACACTTTTCCATAAGAAGCTTATTCAGAGCTCAGTAGCATCTTAAATATCAGTTACTATTGACAAAACATGGACCAGTACTGAATAAAGTGGTCACTGACTATGATTGTGAAATGGAGTAGCGTACATGGTACGAGTACCAAGGAAAACAATCGAATATACAAGGGAATAAATGTTTCTATGTTTCTATTACATATAATTATTGATTTACTATAATTATATATTAATGGATATAATTATAGTATTGATACAATATAATTAAAATATTATTTATCAGGTATGAAGTATTTCCCTTATAATTTTGATAATTGATTACATTATAAAATAATATAATCTTGATTATCATTAAATATATTTTTGAATTTTTTATCGTAAATTTCGTATATGAAATGTAATTCTTTCCTGAAATTTAGTATATGATGTATATTTATTAAATATGAATAAATTGATATATATATATATGCATACGTCAGCGAATACCTTTTATTTATCCCGAAATTTATTATATTGTTATTACAGTGTCACCAAAATCTTAGCTAAATCGACGCAAGGTCGAAAAAAAAAAGTCCGCCAATTGTGGGAAATGAGAGAGGGAAATGAGAGAAGAAAAAGAGTTCTGAATGACAGGGATAGGCGTTTTCTGGCACAACAGTAGGACAAAACAGAGCCACAACAGTTCATCAGTTGAGAGAGATGACCGCTGGCAGTACTTCAAAACCCATTTCAACGATAACTATGCGCAGATAATTGAAAACTTTGAAGTTTGGGATTTGTATTCTGATACCTACGGCGAAGTAGTAGATAAATGTTCATAATAATTTGCCTAGGCGCTGTATACGAAAGTTCCTCTCCCTTAAACTTCAAAGGGGTGAAGTTATAAATTATATAAATGGCTTTCAGGTATATCTGGATAGAAGAAATCGATATTTGTTCGATTTGCAGTACAAATGTATTTTTCTCACCTCATCCGGTATTAAAATATTTAAAACTGCACATGCGTAACCTACTAAAATTTAGTCGTCCAAAATTCGACATCTTACATCGTAATAATCACTGATTTAATAGGCAATATTTAATACATATATTCAAATGATGGCGTTTTCAAATGAACGTCAGTGAGTGGAACGCCAGTGAGAAGCCCCATCTGAAAATGTATTGGGATATAGTTCACCACCTGACAGAAGAAATCCAAGAAATTCTTCTTCCGTGACTTTCAATCCCAAGAAGCTGATTTTATCGACAAGATGTTTACGAAGAAGATGATTGCCTGTGGGTTGGACTGAAACGTGATAGACATCTGGAAGATTGCTCTAACTCATTCTGAAATCCATTCCGGTGCGAAATGTTGCTATGATACGTTGTAAGGATGGAAGAACTAGTGATTCGATTCAGCACCATTCCCTTCGCAATGTTCACCCCTATGAAAAACCGAGTTTAATCTTTAAAGAAAAAACGATCGAAATAAGCTGAAAACGAAGTATATAGTAAGCAGTATGTAACATGGCGGGGTGGCAGTAGCCAAGTGGGAATGGCTCAGGTTATATCCAGGTGAGCATCGAACACGGCGAGATCAAACTTTTCAGGTAGTTGTTTACTGTAGAAATTCTTTATTTTTTTTAATGTAACACCAGATACTTTTCTTCTTTCTTACTCTATTAAATTCACTATACTTAAATTGTTAGTTCCAAAATTATGTTCATAATAATAGAGACGTATTAAATTAAATTCTTGAAAATCAGATACTGTGCTATTGCATGCTATACATAAAATTTGTCCGCTAGAGAAAGGTAAAGTTGAAACATTGCAAAACTCTGAAAGAATATCGTAAACGGTTCACTCACAGTAGAAATTTAGTAGATAAAGTATGTAGTCAAAGGGTTTTCACTGACATATATTTTCCCTTCCATTATTTTCCTTATGTACCTGGTTTAATGGTTTTGTTCCTAAATTCAGAGAGGGTTAGCTCATTAAATACTTTTCACATTTGTCACTGAGAATATTTGATTCCTTACATCTTGGGATTAGAGAGGAACGTTCATACGGTATTTTCAAACAAGATGTAAAAATGTTATGCTATTATTGATGCTTCAAATATTGATGATTACTTTAAAGGTTATACAAATACGTTTTTTGGCCACTGAATTTTCTGAATTTGGTTTTAGAAGAATTTAGTTTGGTATGTAAATAACCAAATAGCCCAAATATATAATAAAATGTAACTATTTTAATTTTATTTACTTCTTTTTTTGTTCTTTCACGTATTTAAATTGTTTCCTGATTTATATATTTAAATATTTGTAATTGTATTTATTATTATTATTTAAAAGTAGCATTATTATTGTAAAAAACTGAGGGTCGGAACATTGTTTTTTGTATAAAGAGGTTAAAGAATATAATTCTTGTTTGTAGATCATTAATTAACATTATTATTAAAATTTTCCGAATCTGCCGGTTGGTATTATTTCACACCGTTAGATTTCAATCAGGTTGGAAATATTACGAAATCGTTGAACGTTCTCTCGGAAAACTAACATGCTATGTTCCCCACAGCCAATTCTGCTTTCTGCACTGGTGCACAAGAGTTAAGTTACAAACCCATTTAGGTAAACAGGAAAATAACTTCGAAACTCGGTAACTTCTAAAATAAGCTTTTTATGGTAAAATGTGACTGAAGGTAAAATAAAGATCTCATTCAAATCTATATAAATCTCACCTAATGGATATTGCTGAAATTTGAGATGTGGATAGTTTTATTGAGATTGTTAATTTATCTTCACCTCTTTTACGATAAAAGGCGGATTTTGGCAGTTACAGTCTCGAAATTAATTTCCTGTTGATATAAAATGGGTATGTAACTTAACTTTTGCGCCACAGTGTATTTTAGGAATATAAACAGGGCAATATTTTTAAATATTGTATGCTTACTTAACGCAGAAGTCAGCAACTGAGGAAAAACTCTTCAAGTATGAAACTCATAACTTGTAACAAATTTCTAAATGTACAGTTCTTATGGTAGTAAACGTTGACTTTGTCTTAATGAGGATTTTATAACTGTGAATGATTAAAATGTTGGTAGCCAAACTGCTGCTATTGCAGTCAACGTACTTAAAAAGGAAAAGTAAAATGTACAGAATTTTTATGTTTTGTTAACGGAAAGCCATATTAGAAACTCAATATCTTGAAGAATTAAACTTTTTTGGGGGCAGGGGTTCGATCAGCCGGCAGCCCGCCAGGCTTGTAATTTGATGTTCCCAGGTTAGAGTCCCAACTGCACCTGCGTTGAGATTTACCTCCTCTAATCACTACCTCTCCCTTAGTGTAAAAGGAAAATCGATAGGCTTAAAATGATCACTCGTCCTTCGGATAAGCTGTTAAGCCATGATCCATCCGTCTTCTTAAAGTGGCACAGTGAATATCATTCCTCAACTTTCTCGGATCCTTGTGACCTGCCCATTTAATCCAGTTTGTCCACATATTGCTTTTCATGTGTAAAACAACTCCAACTTTTTGTGAGAATGAGACTGAAGGTAAATTAAAGATCTAAATGAATTCTATCAAAATCTTGAATTTCAGCAATATCTAATCATTTTTAAAGAGTTGTGGCAGTTGGAATTTTTAATAGCAATGTGATTCCTACAAAACTGGTAGAAACTGCAAATATATTAGATGAACTTCTAATTATATTAATTAACGATTTGATATTTAGGAATATTTAACAGCAACCTAATCCCTACAAAATTTTTGGTACTGCAAAAATATTGGATGAACTTCTAAATGTAAAATTATATTAATTAACGATTTAATATGACAATACTTTGGTTTCGATTATATTTTGAACTAAAGTTTTCATTGTCAACAATTGCTGTTTAAAAAGCACAGCATCCATAATCCTTTAAATACTGAATGAATATCGCTGAAATTCAAATTTATGATAGAATTCATTCAGATTTTTTTTCAATTTGTCTTCAATTTCATTCACATAAAATGTTTATTTTTTTATATGTCGAGTTTATAATTGATCTTTCTAAATACATAACAGGTAAGTTATCATTGGTCAATGACAGCGTTTTCCACAAGAATTGAAATCATGGAAAATATTCCATATTTTAAGGTGGTAAAGGAGCGATGGAAAAATATATGTTGAAAACATTGCATGTAACCTAACGATCATGGGTGGGAGTTGAGATGATAAAATTCAAGGAAATGTTTTGGAAATCACTTTTAATGATTTTTTTGGGGGTTGGTTGGTTGTTTGGGGTTTTTTGGCGCAAGAACAACTAAGGCTGTATTGCGCCAAACAAGCGATAAAAAAGGTAAAAGACATGGAACCCACAACCAAATTTAAAATAGACACAAACAACACAGCATAAAAACGAGATGTATAAAAAGAATAAAAGAAAGCAACAAGTGTAAAATCAACAATAACAATGGACCCATGTAACAATACACAACAAATAATAGGACCCATGTAAAAAACAACAGCTAAAACACAGGTAAAAATCCAGTAAAAAAGAGAAAATTCATAAACGAGTAAAATAACCGGTAAAGCGTAAAAATTCGAAAACAGGAGTTAAAAGTGAATCATCAGATAAAAGATGTCCGAGTGTAAGGGGCTCGGACGTAAAATCGTGAAAGGTAAAAAACAAACGTCGGTCAAGGTTAAAAGCTGTGCAATTGAGTAAAATATGTTTAACAGTTAAAATGGTGTCACAAATCTCGCACTTAGGTTCAGCGTCCGCCTTAAGAAGAAAATAGTGTGTTAAAAACGAGTGACTTAAGCGGAGCCTTTTTTTTTGGGGGGGGGGGGGAAATCCTATTTTAATTTGTCAACTCTTCAACTTTTAACACCATAATGTTACAATGGTGTTTGAAACTTAAGCATAATTCCCAAACTGTTAACGATCTCAACAAACTATTGAAATTATTAATATTATATTTTGAGGTCAATGAAATAAGTGGGAAGTTTATGCAAGGACGTACACCAAATATCATTTGACTGGATAACATTTCCATACATAATTCGAAGAGCAACTCCGAGATGCTCTAAAAGCTGGTTTTCTTTCTGCGGCATTCATTTCCGGTTGAGAAAAAGTTGCGTTCATGTTGGTACGTTGTTTCATAACAACGGTATGCTTCAGACGCATCATATGTATGATTTTACACGTAGTATCGAAAGTATACGGCCAATATCATTCAGCCCTATGTGTGGCTTTTCATAATTGCTTAGCTGCTGTTGGCTTCCAGGTTATTTTTTGGATGATAATGTCTGCCTTACAGAGCTCAGAGAATCTACGAATTCCTCGAAAATGTGGATATTCAGGAATAGAATGATCAGCCTATTCTTCGGACATGAATCTTATAGAGCATGGTTAGGATGTCACAGAAGAAGCGTTGGAAATCATCATCCCCCTCAAAGAATCCTTCACGAGCTCCTATTTGTTCTCCGGGAAGAGTGAGAGGTACTGCCACTAGACTTCTTGTTCCTCAGGGTGGTAAACAGTATTAGAAGCCGTTGTGATGCTTGTATAGTTCGAGATCATCACATTCCATATTAAATTCTCCTTTCTGCTGAAACAGGTCCTTCAGCTAGAAACACCTCTGTATTGTTTAGTTAAACAAATAAGAATCATGCAATTGGTTTGCTCTATGCCTCACTACTTATTGCGTCATATAACAAAACATTTTCACTCCAACTCTCATAACATTTCGTTTTCGCAATTCTGAAAAATTTCAGAAATTTTTTACCGTTCTTAACTTTCATACATAAGAAGAGTTGGAATGGTTTGGATGAGTTTAAGAAGACATTGGAAGAGTTGTAAGAATTTGAGTATGGTATGAATGATGCTTGAAGAATATTCTTGTAGCTATTTCATATGGAGTACCAAAAGCCCTTAAATTTAGAATTGTGATAGTTTCCGTTGGTCTGCCGTTGTCCTTTATTTCAGCTTAATAACAGAAAATTCGCTGTCTGAAGAAAAGTTGGGTAAGGTCGATTGTTTTATCTCTGAAAGGAGCTAGGTCTTTATGATCCATCGCTATTGCGTACATCACTGAGAAGGGAATTAAAGGAAAAAATCTTAACGAAGACACAGGGGGTGGGGGACTCGAAGCTGGGAGCAACAAATAATTTTCCAAGCACCCCACCATGATATATGACATCTGAGCCAACCCAAAGTCTCCTAGTTCATACCAGGCTTGGACAGTGCAATAACAGAATTCTCTTTTCCTTAAAAAAAGTTGTTTTAAATAAATTTAATTGTTTAAAATACAATTAGTAGCTATTAATTTTTTAACAAATCTAATAATTAATTTTAAAATATAGTTTAAAATAAATTTATTTCAATTAAATTTTATGCAAATTAAGTGGCTTAAATTTTTATGTATATTTTTCTTCTTCCCGCGTTATGCTCAACAAAGCTGTCCAGGCCTCGTATATCAAGGTGTCCTTGGCCAACCCGCCCCGTAATATAAAGAGTGTCATTTTTGCAATAAAGATTGGGTTGTTTTACCTCTGAGCGGCACTTTTTTGCACACCATGGGCTAAATGGCCAGGTCACATGGACCCCGAAGGCTCAGAGAAGGTTGTGGGAGGGGACCCACTGGAACAGCTGTTGGGAGACAGATGGTAGCCTCCCGTCAAGGCCATCCAGCGTGTTCTTTAGCGTGCACAGGGTATGGCTCTCCCGCACACGGGGCCACGGCTTAACGTCCCATCCGACGGACGGCGGCCTTTCGGTGTCCCCTACTGACCGTGGGCAGGGCGGGGAATTTTGCGGAGATAAATCTCAACGCTGACCCAGCTGGGACTCGAACCTGGGAACTACAGATTACGAGCCTGGCGCGCTACCGACTGAGCCACCCCCGCCCCTGCAATAAAGAGAAATGGAAGACCATGCTTTTAGTAAAACTTTATATACTACTGTTTACATAAAAACAGCTTCTTAAAGAAAGTGTTTTAAAGCAGGCCTGACAAACCCACGGCTCATTGCAAAAAGAAAACAACTTTCGGCTCATAAAATAAATCATCAATATACTGAATCTCGCACATTTCTTGCCATCTTTTTTTATGTCGGAACATTTTTAGGTTCATTATTAAACAGTTTCGCCAATTCATAGTAATTCTAAAAATGTATATTTTTGCTTCTTAATCAAGATATTTTTTATTCTTCAAAAATACTTCTTTCCCCCCCTCCAACACTACTCATGTATGTTTTCGTTTTTATGCAGACAATTTTTCCCTGCGGCTCTTTAAAAATATATTCTTTTTTAAGTGGTTCTTCACTAAGTTTTGGTTGAACATCTTTATTTTGAAACAAACGTTTATTAAGAGTTAAATTTTAAACAGAATTATTTAAGTCATATTTTTAACGCCATATGAGCATTTTTTTAAATGATGCCGGTCAGTATATTTTATCGTTTGATATCGATTTTCGTTCATTTTGTTTCCTAGGTTGAGTTGATTTACCTCCGCACTTTTTTATTGCGGCGCTTTTTTTTTCGCACACAATGTGCTAAATGGACATATCACAAGGACCACAAGAGCTCAGAGAATGTTGGAGGGAGGGGATCCACTGGACAGCTGTTACGAGACAGATCGAAGTCTCCCATCAAGGATAGCCAGCGTCTTCTTTAAACTGCACGGGAATGGCTCTCTCGCATACGGCTCATGACAGCATGCCATCCGACGGACAGTGGCCTTTCCAAGCCCATCGGTGTCCCCTACTGACTGAGGACAGGGTGACTAGTTTTACAGAGACAAATCTTAGCGCTTTGCCAGGATGCGACTCGAATCTGGGAACTGTAGTTTACGAGCATGGGATGCAACAGACTGAGCTACCTCAGCCCCTTATTTCCTGACAATGGAATTTTCTACTTCCAACAGAGGAAAAAGTTCTGTTTTTGCCATTTTCCTCCCATTTCTGTTGTAGAAATTCCCCCTAAACGCTATCAGGTTTTAAATAACATCCTTTGATGTCAGAAATGCGTAAATGTTTAGTGGAACATTGCCAGAGGAAATCGGAAGCAACTCTTCAACACAATTTTCTTGACCTTTTTATGTAATATTTTTTCCGATGGACGTTAGAAACAATAGGGAATCGAAAAAATATAAGAACATTCAGGTTTCTCCTTCTTCCCACTCATATTGTCTTTTGTTGTGTGCGCGTTTATATGAAATTGCCTTCAGCTCTTCAACATCAAAGGTTTCCTTTTCGACACTCCGTAGGAAAAGCAGGAATTTTTCGCGTTATTTGCGTCACGCTCTCTATGGAGAAAGGAAGACTTTGATTGGTTTCGGCCAGCCGGAAAGTAATCTTTAACGGTCACAATTCTGTAGCCTGGTCGTTTGTTCGCAACTGTTAGCTTTCTCTGTTTTGTCCAGATGATCGAGGCTCACGTACGGCTCGTTTCACAAATCATCCAGGTTCGTGCTCCTTTCGAAAATCCGAGCTTCAGAAGTGACGTGCTACTTCATTATCATTTGGTTTTCTGTCATTATATAGAATGCGACAGAAACGTTTAACTTCAAGAGAACAATCTTCAGTATTGCTAACGCTTTAAATATGAGAAGAATTTGAGAAAGAAAAAAATATTTTGTAAATTGATTATTCTATTAGATTTCATAATTCCATTGAATTTTAAACTTGGTTGGTTCGTTTAGGAAATCCTAAGGAGTAATGGTGTATTAGTTAACAAACTTACTCAAATTTGGAATGCTTTTAGAGAAGTGATTGACAACGTTTTCTTACCGCGGACCACATTAGAACTGGTAAACGGGCAGCACTCTTTTAATCCTTTACATAACAGACTATTAAAAACCTAAAAACATTCTAATTATTTGATGACAAAATTAATATCATGTCATTTGGAACGAAAAGTTTTGGTATTATTTACAGAAATGGAAATTCTTCAGTAACATCGTTGTAAATGTTAAGAAGAATTCCTTAATAAAAGAAAGAAAATATCTAAAATTCATTTAATTCGTATTAATTTTATTGTTAATTTTAATTTTTTAAATAAAATGAAAAATATTATTAATTTTATTCTTAAATATATTAAAATATTATTTTTTTTTTCAGAATTTCAAAGAATGTTAGAAATCTGAAAAACGACTGAACCAGAGTCCTAAGTCATCAGTGTTATCTTGCACCCAGAATCATCTTTAGAAAATAAACTATAAATTTTGCAAATTAATAGTTTGTTAGTGCAGGTAAATATTTTACGTAAGAGTATTTTATTTGTGAATCTCTTTTATAAAATTAAATCTAATTTATTGTTTATTGCATTTTTTGGAATAAAACATTTTCCCTTCAGCAGCTTATCATCTTTATTTGTATGAGTACTGTACACTCAGTTGGCTTTCCATTAGCAACACCTACCCAAATTATTATCCCATTAGCAAATACTACCTAATACTCTTAGGGCCACTTTATGCCCAGTATTACGTCGTCGGCATTGTATACGTATTACAATGTCAATATTACGATGTCGGGGGACGGACTCCACATGTTGTTACAAGGTGACTTCTTGTAGTGCTTCCACAATGTAACCTATAATGCCTGCACATTGTTAGATGGATGATCAAGACATCGAATTCCCTTTTTCAGTAGGTTCCAAACATGCTTAATTGGGGTTGAGATCCAGTGAATTGGGCGGCATGGATAGACGGAGAATTGATTGTTATGTTCCTGAAATCGGTTTGTAAGCTGCCGAGCCGTGTGACATGGTCCGTTATCTTGCTGATAGACAACGGAATTGTCAGGATACACTGTCATCATGAAGTGGTATACTTGATCGGCGATCGTAGAAAGATAGGCCGTCCCATCAGTAGGTGTTTCAATGTGATCAGTGGACTCAGGGTATGCCGCACATTCTTAGTAGTAGTTAGTTAGTAGTTCTGTAGTCTAGAGGTGGTGGCATTATGGTTTGGGAACCATAATGCCACCACCTCTAGCCTACAGAACCATAATGCCACCCCAACCATAATGCCACCACCTCTAGACTACAGAACCATAATGCAACCACCTCTAGCCTACAGAACCATAATGCCACCACCTATAGCCTACAGAACCATAATGCCACCACCTCTAGACTACAGAACACCGACAGTGCTTCCAGGTGCCATGACCTCATGTTTTCTCTAAGTGCGAACATGCCCATCAGCATGATCGAGTTGAAAACAGAATTCATCTGACCAGGCAATAGATTTCCACATGTAGTTGATCCAGTCTTGGTTCTGACATGCCCATACAAGGCGCAGTTTCTTGGATCTCACAGTGAGCACGGGTATCAATGATGGCATCTGCCTGTCATTTCCTATACGAGTGTGTCGCATTGTCCATGTGGATACTGGTCTTGCCGTTCCAGAGATATACTGAGTGGTTAGTTGGGTCTGTCATGGTCTTATGTTAACGGAGTTGAGGGTCAAGTTCAGGCTTTGAGATAATAAATTTTTGACCCACAAAAAGCAAGGAGAGGAATTTCTAATAGAAAAAACGAAAGCGAAGCTGATTCTAACAGAAAAAACGAAGCTGATTGTTCACGATGTTGTTATTTGTTCTAAACTATCGAAAAAAATTACAGGTTGTTCCTTTAAAGAGTCGTATATCAAGTTCCACCATAAATTTTACATTTTTTGCAGGGCTCCCTAAAATTATCTATTCTAAGGGGGTTATGGAGCCTATCAATATGATTATGTCGCTGACACATTCTTCATTGAAATAACGCGAAAACTGATTGCCATGCATACTGTCACCCGCAACTTTTCCTCTTCAAGGCATGCGACATGAACTACAATTATTTTCCGCGTTTATCAAAAATAATTATCCATACATAGTTATAACACATCTAGAACTACATATCTATACTTGTCGATCTGATTTGAAACAAAAATTTACTTTTTAACAGATACTTCTGAAAGAGTGGCTCAGAAGATTCGAGTTCGAACCAGGAACAACCCACAAGCTAGTAATACACAGTCATGTACTCTCTAACTGTAGCTGTGATGAGTAGAGGATTTAATAATAGACAAATGCAAATTTGGTTTAAACAATAACAAAAAATTTTAAATTTATTTAAATTTTCAAATCAACATAAATTCCTCCACCAACTTATAAAGGTGGATAAATTCACATTACAATACGTTATCATATTTTCAATCCACTCAAATAACTTTAATTAAAAAGTGACAGTAAAAATATTAAAGAAAAGGACAACAATCAGATTAATATGAATTAAAATGATTATACCCTGATTGAAGATTTATCCATAACGAAAACGGAGTTCCGCTGGACTACAGTTGTGCACTCGGAAATAATAAACAATTATTTCGAAGACAGGAGACCGAACACGGGTCCTATTAGCACCATCACCCCGCACAGAATCTCTTTGCCGGCTGAAGCAAGGCAATAACTCAGGCAACCCGGAAATTCTCCGACACTAGGGGCCAATCAGATGCCATACCCGGGCAAACACAACGTCCGCAGTTATTACACAAGTAGGACGGAATCTTGTTGCCAGATCCCAATAATAATAAAAATGAAATTACAAATACCAATAGGTCCGCCACCTATCAATACGCTCTAAAATGGCATATATCGGCCGTTTCTGATATTCGATTTTAGAGCGTGTTTATTTCCGTGTTGCTAATACAAGACCAAACTCAGTGTACAACAATCACCGATAAATGTATGGTGTTTTAAAATATATTACTGTTCATATACGCATATATATTATAGTATCCGTATAGAGCAGAGGTTCCCAAATTTATTTGTCCTACCACACCCTTTTCAGAAAAAAAATTACTCAGCACCCCCCTGAAAATCTGCCTTCTTTAAACGAACAAACAGAAAAATGCAGTGACAAATTTGCGTTTTTTATGTATCTATATTTCTACCTACTTCCTACAACATAGTAAAGAAAGATGTTGTTGTAAGTAAGACACCTTAAAGCTTGAAATTATAAAATTATTTATTAAAATCAACCATAATAACATTCAACTTTAACTCTATGTTGCACAACAGATGAAACATGTACCAACGGTTTTTCAAATTTTCTTATCTTCCCTTCTTTCTTTATGCTTCCACCGCTCCTCAATTGCACCCGAGGCTACTACCGATCCCCTGGATCGTTCCAGCGCCTCTCCCAGGGGGCGGTATCGCCCACTTTGGAAAACATTGGTATAGAGCATACTATAAAAACAATCCGCAGTCGCCTCTTACGGGGAAAAAATTACCACACTGAAAACGTGAAAAATATAAAAATGGAACAAGAAGGCCTATTGTAACCAAAGTGAAAATAAGTGGTTGTACATTGCAGAACACAGTGTATAAATGTAATAGGCATAGGTTGGCTGAGTTTGTAGCACCACAGAATCGCAATCTGTAGTTCCCAGGTTCGAGTCCCACTTTTGCCAGCGTTCAAATTTATTTTCTCTAACCTGCACCCTGCCCTCGGTCAGAAATAGGTCATCGTTTGGCATAGAAAGGCCGCCATCCGGAGGATGGTATATAAAACAGCGGCGCCTTGTGCAGGACAGCCACACCCTGTGCACATTGCCTCTACCCACTTTAATTACTATGTTCCTCGTTGTTACATTTTTGATGTATTTTAATATACATAACAGTCGTTAAATGAGTTAGAAGAATATTAATGTGAATTAATCTTAAATGTTTAGTAAGTCCCTTCTGAAGTTAAGAAACTTAAAAGACAAAAGTTCAGAAAATGAACAACTCTTTTTCTGCATGCAATGGACTAAACGGCCAGTTCACAAGAATCATAAGGTCTCAGAGACATTTGGGTAAGGGGATCCATTGGAATGCTGTTAGGAGACATGTGGTAGCTCGCGTCAAGACCATCTAGCGTGTTCTTTAACCCTTCTATAATACGCCAGCTCTTAACAGCCCAAACTGCAGGTATCAGGCAGTGAAGAGGAAGGAATGCATTGATGGAAGGAGTCCATTTAAAATCTCGGCCATTTTGGACCGTTATTTTAGTGAAAGGATTAACGTGCAACAAGGCGTGACTCTCCTGCACACGAGGAGTTTACAACCCATCTGAAGGACCGCAGCCTTCCCATGCCCAACGTTATCCCCTTTCTCACCGAGGGTAAAATGAGACGTAGCGGAGTTAAATCTGAACGCAGGCATGGTTTGGACTCTAACCTAGCAACTATATAGATTTTGAGGCTGGCGCGCTACCGACTGAGTCAGCACTCAGCCCCAACTGGAATGAAAGCAAAAAAAATACATATATTAAGCGCAGATATATGTTGCATTCCAGGATTGGAATTTTTAAATACCATTAAAACGAAAAAGTTACAGAACGCAACGGCATTCCAATCCGTTCCGGTTCGATCCAGTCGCTTGGAATTATTTTGTTTCCTAGATCCCAGATGGGAAACGATATCCAATATTTACAAACGTTTAAATGAGAACTTACGTAATTCATTATTTTGTAACATTTGACTACTCTGGCAAAATTTCGAATGACAGGAATTTATTCGATATCTAACAGAATGATTGTGTGTGGAGTCATTTTACCCATCACCAGAGCAGTCGCGTTACAAGATTTGACCTCAAGAGTCAAAAGTTGAAAAATCAAAATTATGAAGCACAACGAGCTTTAACATAGACCTTCGTCAAACGTACTTGAGTGAAAACAGCCCTAAGTGATAAATCAAGAAGAGCAGAATACTTAGAAATATCTCTTACTTAACTGTAAAAAAATACCAAACATAATTCTAAAGGTACATGATAAGGTTTTATAAATGTCAAAACTAAAATTTTTTAAAGAGAAGGATATTTCACATGCTGAAGAACAGTTCATGAAATAAGACATAACGACTAGACTTGATGACAATATCTGGAGTTCTTCTGCCGCATGGCGACATACATACATAGCATCCCAAGCAATATAATCAGATATACTTGAGTGACGTTCCGATGATCTTCCGTATGGCTGGTCGACTCTTCCAAGTCGTCTCGGAATGAGATTTCGTAACGTTCTGCTGGAAGACATCCAGAGGGATTTCTTCACATTCGTAAACGGTGAAAAAAAGTAATTGGTATAGATTGCCGTGCAACTGGGACTTCTTTCCGGGCCCTAAATTGTGTACCAGGCGTGTAAAGCATCCTATCCTTCGAGAATTATATTACCCATGAGGATTTTTTTTTACCGCGATGGCATTTCGTTCCAATTGATAAAGCAAATATTTAAAATTTAACTGTTTTTTTTTTTAAGAAATAAGATTGTCTACTTCTGACGAAGTTTTGCGCGATAAACATTTTTGCAGAACATTTATTTTTAGGTTTTGTTGTTTTATCCCTAGCGGCACTTTCTTGCCCTGGTAAGTTTTATTATATAAACAATTTGTTGAGTTGGTTAAAATAAATTTCTTTTGCCTCGATCTCCTCAACGTAAATCACTACAGAAAAAACAATTGTGTGAGAGACAAGTACATAGTATCATATATAGGAACTGGGTTGTTGTTTGGATTGTTTTATCTCTGAGCGGCACTTTTTTGCACACAGTAGGTTAAATGTCCAGGTCACAAGGATTCCGCGTGCAGTTGGCAAAAAATCTGCTGAGGACCCGCCATCCTCACAGATTCCTTCTACTATGGCGTATTAAACTGACAGGCTCCTGGCAGACCTTTGTATTACGTAATGCTTTATGGGACACCTCCTATTCTGTTATGTGATACTTTTATTTTTATTACCTTCCTATTGTTCTTAGCTTTGACATTTGTCGGTTTGTTCCACCATGTCTTTCGAACGCGACGGAGAATCTTACTGATTTTTGCGCCAAATGGAAGCTTGTAAAGCGAGGAGTGTCATAGGCTATTAAACATCGACCCCTAATGCTTTCTTCCCCCCTAAAAAGGGGAAATGTGAAAAATATTCTTAAGCTATGTCTCCAGAACGCGATGGCCGAAAGCTTCAAGCTATACGTCACATGAAAGCTCCTAATGCGTGGAATGTTGTAGGCTATGAGAAATTGACCTCCCAAGCTTTCTTCCCCCTAAAATAGGAGAACAATATGAAAATCATTGTTCCCCTCTATCTCCTGAATGCGAGTGCGGAAAGTAACTAGCTATGTGTCAAATGAAAGCTTGTGACGCGGTGAGTGTCGTAGACTATAAAACATTGACCCCCTCATGTTTTCTTACCCCTAAAAAAGGGGGACAGCATGAAAATGATTGTTCCTCTCTATCTCCTGAACTCGACTGCAGAAAGTAACGCTGTGAGTGTGAGCTTGTGACGCTGGGAGTGTCATAAGCTATAAAAGAATGATCCCCATGCTTTCTTCCCCCACATTAAAAGCGAGAAATATGAAAGTTGTTCTACTATATCATCGGAACCTGATTGCTTACAGTTAGAGTTAGGTGATAAATGAAAGCTCGTATTATGACGGTCATAAACTATTTCGAATTTCCCCCCACACACTATTCTCACCTGACAAAATATGGGGCGGATTTTCACGGGGTCACTGTAACGAGTCGTATCTCAAATTAAAGTTTGTAACGTCTCCAATGTCGTGGACTACCTCAAACCTGAATCTAAAAGAGTAGTAAATGTGCTCAATGTTTATGAGTCATATATAAAGTTTTAGAAGGTAGGTGTTTTTAGTAACAACACCAAAAATATAAATTAAAATAAAAAAAATATTCCTATCTTCCTATAGGGGTCCTAAAAAGTAGAAAATAAACTTAAAGCATATAGTTGGTGCAATCAATTACTGAGTTTTGTATTCGCTTCAAAGGAAGATAGGGCGCCGATTTACCTACTCGACAAGATTGCCGGCGCTCTATCTTCCTTTGAAGTGAATACCAACTCAGTGACTGATTCCACCATCTGTATGCTTTAGGTTTATTTCCTACTTTTCAGGGTCCTGTAGGAAGATAGGTTTTTTTTTATAATTTTATAATTTCTTCTTTTTTTAAGAGTTTTTAGAGTTTGTACTGTACTGATCTGAATAACTATGGCTACTTTTCTTTCTTTTTTTCTACCCTGCTGAAGAGTGGTCAACCACACAGGGTCCTGGTTCTGACCATATATACCAAACTGAACGGAATTATGACTCTGAGCTCGATTATGGATCCTGAATTTCCTGCACTGGTGGGCTTCTGTGGAGGGAAAATCTTCCGCTGTGTTTTCTGTTTGTTTGTGGGTTAACAGCCCCAAGTGAATACATTCACAGGATATGTTTATCAGCTGATGGATAATCCTGAGCAGAGGTCATCGCAGGCACCTGAACTCTTTGCTTCTACTGGCATCGTCAAATTCTACATTGGAGGAAGTCTTCCAGTGTAGATGGCTTCAGCCTTTAGTGGTGGTGGGAACGGGTCTTTGCCCCATGCCTGCGATTAGGGGCTGTTTGATATTGTCGGCATTCCCACTCTCAATAAACATAGTTTTTTTAAACATCCCACTAACCATTTTGCACAGAGCATGTTCTCTTGATGTCCTCACAGAAGAGTTCCACCGTTATAATTTAGATATTCTCGGATTGCAAGAGACCAGATGGACAGGTAAAGGTGAGATACTTAAAAATAACTTTAATTTTCTCTTTACAGGGAGAGAGGATGGAAGGCATCACAAAGGCGTGGGTCTGCTGCTCAGCAGACATGCTAATGATGGTCTTCTAGGATATGAGTGCATTAATGAAAGGTTTCTTAGAGCAAAATTTCAGATAAGCGTTAAAGACTTGAATGTTATCTGCTCTTATGCCCCCACTGAGGATGCCGATGAGGATGAGAAGGATAGGTTTTACGGACAACTTCAGGATATTTTGAATTCTGTCAAGAAAAGAGATATTACCCTTGTTCTAGGTGACTTCAATGCCAAAGTTGGTACTGACTGTGACCTTTGGGGAGGAGCGATAGGCCCTTTTGGTATTGGTAGCTGCAATGGCAATGGGCAACGTCTCCTGCAGGTAAGTAAACTCAATGGTTTCACAATAATTCACACTTATTAAAAACACTGTGACATACATAAGTACACATGGGTTTCACCCGATGGGCTGCATAAGAATATGATTGATTACATATTAATTAACAGCAAATGGACTAGTTCTGTTAGGAATACCAGGGCATATAGGGGAGCTGAAATTAGATCTGATCATTACTTTGTTAAAAGTGTGTTACAACTTAAACTTAAAAAGTGTTGTGCTAGGGTTAAAAATTTTACTTTTAATACTGAAGCTCTGAAAGACGCTGTTATAGCCAAAGTTTACCATGATAGGTTACTTAGTAATTATTACAGTCATGGTTTGCTTACTACTGAAGTTTTGGAAGAGTGGGACTGTTTTAAACAGGCTTTTTTGGACACTAACAGTATTCTTTTAGGAAAAAAGGAGCAGAGGAGACAGAATTATTTGAGTGATAAGGCACTTGAGTTCATTTCAGAAAGAAGAAAGTGCAGGAATGTCCTTAATCAATACCCTACTAGTCCTAATAGAAAGCATTACAGAGAGCTTAATAACGTCTAATAAACAGAGAGCTTAATAAACTTAACTAACTGACGTTTAATAAACGTCAGTTAGCTGCTGATAAGAATCTTTGACTTAATGGATTGGCTGACAAAGCTGAGGAAGCAGTTAGGCAACACAACAGCAGAAAGCTGTACCAGACAGTTAATATTTGTGTGGTAGAAAACGAACAGGTATACAGGGAATGAAGGATAAACAAGGTAAGGTTACTAAGATAACAGGAAACTAGATGCTTTTGATTCCAGATGCTTACGCAGTATCTTGGGCATTAGGTGGTTCAACTTTGTAACTAATGAAGGGGAGGATTCTGTCATGGTTAGGTGGGATGAGAATTTAAGTGATGTTCTAAACAATGTGATTAGTTCTACTCCGATTGTTTGCAATGATGATAGATGCATTGGTGGCTTTAATGTTTGCCCTATAACACAATCTGAAGTTATTTTGGATATTTCTAAACTTGAACTTCATAAATCCCAAGGGGTAGATGAAATTACTACGAAAATGCTTAATCTGCGAATTTTTCGGGAAACCACATGGATGATTGAAATTTTCAATATCTTTTATGATAAAGGCATGGTTTCTAAGGATTTTACAAGAGCTATTATTATCCCTATTTTCAAAAAAGGTGATCGTAGTTCTTGTGAATACTATAGGGGTATCAGCATTCTCTCTGTTCTAGGGAAAATTCTTTGCATGATTGTGCTTAATAGAATTAAGAATCTGGTTGACCTGCAATTGCGTGATGAGCAAAGTGGATTCAGAAATAGTAGGGGATGTGTGGATCAGATATCTTTACTTAGGCAGAATCTTGTAAAATGTTTAGAATTTCAGAAACTTTTGGTTGCTAGATTTGTTGATTTCAGAAACGCTTTCGACTCTGTTGATCGTCATAATTTGTGGTTGATTGTGGGATCATATGGTATACCAGACAAGTTAGTTAACATAATGAAAGCTCTCTATAATAACACTGAGTCGTGTGTGAAAGTTGGTAAGGCTTGTAGCAATTGGTTTAGCACCACTTCTGGTATTCGACAAGGGTGCATTTTGTTTCCTTTTCTCTTTAGTTTGATTATTGATTATGTTATGCGAAATTCACTTCAAGGGAAAGATTTTGGCCTTAAATGGGCTGGAGATACGAAAATTTCTGATTTAGATTATGCTGATGATTTAGCCCTTTTGGCAAATGATGTTGATGAGATGAACTCTTTCATTCGAGCTGTTGATGAAACTGGTAGCAAAGTAGGTTTGGATATAAACAGAGAGAAAACTAAAGTGATGAAAATTGGCCAGGCAGGCTGTGATTCAGTTAATCTGAATGGTTGCAGTCTTAATCAGGTATCACAGTTTAATTATCTTGGGAGCTATGTAACAGATACTGGTGATGTGCAGCATGAGATTAACAGACGAATAGGGATTGCTGCCGGGACTTTTAAGAATCTATGGAGAGTGTGGAGAAATAGGCGTATACACCTAAAGACTAAAATTAGATTGTATAATAGTTTGGTTCTTTCTAGGGTTAGTTATGGTAGTGAAACTTGGACACTTTGTAAACAAGATAACAGGAAACTAGATGCTTTTGATTCCAGATGCTTACGCAGTATCTTGGGCATTAGGTGGTTCAACTTTGTAACTAATGATGAGGTAAGGCAAAGGAGTTTGCAACCTCCTTTAAGCAGCATATTGTGCAGAAATGGACTGCGTTGGTTTGGCCATGAAACCCTTATGGATAATTATTGATTGGTGAATAATGTTATGAATAATATGCCTAAAGGCCTAAGAAAGAGGGGGAGATCTAGGATGCGGTGTGCACACAATGTCAAACAGGACCTTTTTAGAATTGGTGTGCAATGGCCAGATGCAGCAGATGTAGCTCAGAACAGACTTGCTTGGAGAAGTAAATTCCTCGATCTGGTTGGACCTATCTAGCCCATGGCTGTTTGAAGATGATGATGATGATGATGATGATGATGATGATGATGATGATGATGATGATGATGATGATGATGATGATGATGATGATGATGATGACGACGACGACGACGACGACGATTATATCTGCTGCAAGAATAACTAATTCCAGAAATACCTAGAGCATTTTAGTGTCACGTAATACCAACTTCGAATATCTGTGAATGGACCGGGTTCGCTCAGTCTGGTAATCCGTAATTCCTAGGCTCGAGTTATAAGTGTGATAGTATTAAGATTATCTCCTCGAAATCCCGTTCTTCCCTCGGTATAAAAGGGGCACCTTCGAGCTTCGAAAGACCACCGTACGTCGGATGAAACATTTAACCACGGCTCCTGTGCGTCAAAAAATGCTGTTTCCATACTTTTTAAACCATGCGCGTAAAAACCTGTTTCCATACTTTTTAATAAAAACGGATTCTTTTCCTAATGGTGATCTAAAATCAAGAACCAAGAAGAATTAACCAAGAAATTTAAATTAAAATAAACTTCCTTGTTGCTAAGTTATCTAATGAAATATTATTACTTCCAAACAAAGATTGGTCGCCAAACCCATTAAAAAGACATATCTTCCTTTAAAACCAATACCTGTTGGGTAAGTGACATTACAAATATACTGTATATACTAGCGCAATTGCCCGATTTCGGCCTTAATAAATAACGTCTCAGAATAGGCATCGTTTCAGATGTATGCCGAACGGGTGCGTACACACGTTTCTTGCACATCCCTGGTGACGTCACTGTGGAGAAAGCTTCCGGCTTTCTGGAATTCTGCATGTGCTTGACTGATCGGTGCTAAATTTGGTGTGGTGATTCCTCTACCGTCTTGCTGAGCAGGATTTAAAGATCAGGTTCCTAGCTGCCTAGGAACCTGATTAAACCCTCTGCAAGTGTCCGAAATCTCTAGGGGCCCTGTCGTCGCCTACCTTATGAATGAGGAGTTGAAAGTTATGGATGGAGTAGTACGTTATCAATGCGAAAAGTTATCAGTGGACAGACGTTTTGCTGCCAAAATTTTGGAGAGTGCTTAATTTTATGGGTTCCAAACCATTATAGAGAACACTAACTTACGAGTCTGCTAAATCTGTAAAATAGGTTCCTTGTGCAAGGTCTCCAAATATTGGAACAAGAGTGCAGTATATGGCCGTCTCTTTAAACATGGCCGCCCAATATCTAGGGCAGATGTTTTATAGTATATACTGTATAAGTATATATAGGAATCTTGCGAAAGGCGCCAACTGTCTAGGACATGATCTATGTACATGTATATCTGCCAAATCTCCACAAAAAAGCTTTGTACAGGACTGCCAGATATTTAGGATAAGTGCCTTGTCTTAAATATCAGGTATTCCATGAAAATTCAACAACCTGTATATAATTCAATGGTAAAGCATCTCAGAAGATGCCCTGTAGACATGGAACACATGAAATGGTAAGCTGGAAAAAATTGGGTTTGCTGTAAGTGGGATTCGAACCCACGTCTCCTAGTTATTGTCCACGAGACAAAATAGTTCTCCACTTCCCGACAGATGGCACCACTGTGCGAATCGAAAAAAAAAGTGAAAATTGATGAAATATATGAAAAATGAAAAAAAATATATGCGCGGTTAGCATACTTAGCAGGTAATTAGGAGACGTGGGTTCGAACCCCACTGTATATATGTAATATAAAAAGTTGTTCACTTTTCAATTGAAAGCCCCTTAGATATAATGTTCGTTGATATTAAAACACGAATAACCAAATATTATATAAAGAGCTTCAATATTCATAAGAACATCGAAATCGAACAATATACAGATGCCATGAATCATAATTTAAACTTATATAAGTAATTTTTTTCTATTATGCTAAATATTTAATTACTAGTAATATCCACGCCAAACATTTGGCGCGAAATTCTTCGATAAGTTCTTTCACAGCTTTCCACCACTTGAGTCACAACTCCCGTGAATAGTTTGGGGTCAAGCGTAATCGATCGATAACTTCATTCTCAGCTCACATCTCCATTCACAAGTTTGGCCACGACAGCGCCCCATAAATCTCGGACGCCTTTCGAAGGATCACTCCCGACCGATGGCACCTAGGAACCCAATCCGTCGCACCTAGAGGATCAGAACAAACGGGACCACCCCACTAGATTCGGGACCAATCGCTCAATTCACAAGATTAGCAACGCCATTCATAAGGTTGGCGACGGCAGCGCCCCAGAATTCTCGGACGCTCTTCGAGGGATCACTCTCGACCCACGGCAACCAGGAACCCCGTCTGTCACACCAAAGGGGTCACAACTAAGTGGGATCACCCCATCAAATCCGGGATCGATCGAAGTAGCCGCGGAACCACGAGGAAACTGCCAATTTCTGCCACCGATGATGTAACAAGTGTCCGTTCTCCCGGAATTACGCTTATTATTTAATGATGATTATTAATTCCTAAAAAATAGAGCACAGTTATTTCTTATGCACGCTCTCTTGTGTTATTACTTGTTTCCAAAGAGAATGAAATTTTCCCTTTTCCGGCTATTTCACCTTCTAACTGCATACTTACTCGTACTATTGGATGATTTGGAGAATGCAAATAGTAGCATTTTATCCATACCTGTACAACATGAAAATAATTTTTCATTTATCTCTTAAAACAAAAAAAAAGTTGCTTTTTTTCTACCACTTTTTGGAGTAAAGGATTGCTATTATTGTTGCCAATATAAAGCTCTTGACCATGATACTACATAACAAAATTTCAAAATTCTAATATAAATAGACTGTTTCTAATATTCGCTTGAAACTTTGCATTTTACACTGTTAGAGGGCGCTATTGTAGTTTTTGGGACATTAGAAAAATACGAATCGTAACATTTCATCAATACCCTAATTCTGGGGTTCTCAATGTGGGGTACGCGGTAAAATATTTTGGCGTAGCCGTGAGAGCTCGAAAGTCTCTAGATCTAGTAACAAAGTCGCTAAGTTGGCAACACTGCTGTGCAAAAATGTCATTTTTTTCTGTTTATCGATATATGTAATTTATGAAAACAAAATTTAATGTGTATATATATATGTTTTATTTTATTTCCATTGTTATACTATAACTATAGTTTTATCTATCTATACAAGGGGTACGCCAGTTACATACATATTTCAAGAGGGTACGTGAAGCATAAAAGTTGAGATCCACTGCTCTAATTAACCAAAGAAGTTTGATCTCCAAAAAGGAAATAGTTGAATATATAGAGAACAAAATCCTTTCCTACAGCAAGATATTCCCCATGTCATAAACTTTTGATAAATCTGATAAAAACAGACCTACAATAAAGTGAAAGCATTAGTTTGGTTTGTTAAAACGAGATAAAACTGCAGGTCAATATCTGTTTTGCTTTTTATACTACGTAGAAATATTTTGGCTAAGAAGAATATTACAGATTTAATCTCTCTTATCAATAAGATTATCCTTGTTCTTTATCAACTTCAAAGATCTCTTGGATCCAGGGACTCAATGCACAATGTGATTCAATATCCTATAAATTCACGAACTGGAACTTAAAAGTTGAATGCAACCTGTTCATAATATAATAGCATCGTTCTAAACAACGATACAAAGACTTCGTGTAGCTAATTCAGGCAGATGGAGAGCTAGTGGAAGATTGATGGCAGGTCAATCTTTTATGGAGGGAGAGTCAGATTGTTCAATAATAACCACAATGTAACTTCAACGCAGTGGAAACAATTCCGGAGCAGTGGTAGAATATCTGGCGGAGGAAGGTTTGAAGTTACTACCCCTCAAAATGATCGATATATCGGATTATTGGCTGAGTGGTCTACAACCACGACTACCATTACCAATAATACAGCTCTGCGTTCTTAGTTTACTGCACACAGAGGAAGCGCTATGTCTGACTGAACAACTATTTCCAGTCGATCCATGGTAGATATGGCGCAGCAGGTGAACCGAGTGAAACTGGTGAAGAAAACATGTGACTTGGTATTCTTTACAGACAAGAACAGGTTCACTGCTCACCAGACAATCAATGATCAAACTGGGAAAATTCTGCAGTTCCTGGGTTCGAGTCGTAATCTGCAGTTTCGATTCATCAGAGGCAAATGGGGAGACTATGGGCGTCTCTGGGTGTGCGCAGTACAAATTCCATATATCATAGGCGGACTGACAGTATTGGGGTCTGCAGGGGGAACAAGAGAGGCAGTTGCCACCCCTAGAAACATTTATAGAAAAATTTATTTATGTTTATGATAGAGGTTTGATAAAAATTTGTTGTTTTTTCCTTTAACAAAATGGAATCGTGAATTTCCACGTTTTCTTTTGTTTTCGGAAGAATATATAATTTATTTTTTTCACTAATACGAAAAAGTTTTCTACATGTATTCTCAGTAATAAGTTTCCATATTTTTTATGTTTGGACATCGTTAGTTGCGTTATTGTTTATTATATGTATTAGGAAATTTGTGTCTCAGTTTCGAGAATTCCTAAACGAGAGGGGGGGATAGGACCATCAAATTTCGTCTACAGCTTCATCCCATCATAACGCAGTGTACTGTAAAGGTTCGATCCCATTAAATTAGGCGCTCCCTGAAAAGCTGGCAGCAAAATGCTTGCTCATTGATTACCCTCCCCATCTATGACTTTTGAGTTGTTTTTACCTCTTAACGGCACTTTTCGCACACACTGGGTTAATGGACCCAGTGTGTGCGAAAAGTGCCCAGTGTGTGCGAAAAGTGCCGATCACAAGGATCCCCAAGTGCTTGGAGAAAGGTGGGAAAGAAGGATCCACTGGATGGTTGCCTCCTGTCTAGTCCATCCAGCATTTCTTCAATTTACACTGGGTATGTCTCCCTTACACACAGGGCCACAGTTTGAAGCTCCGTCCAACGTACGGCAGTCTTTCCAAACCCATCGGTGTCCCCCTTTCTGATCAAGTGTTCGGTGATGGTTAGAGGAGATAAATCTTAACGCTAGCACAATTAGGACTTGGACCTGGGAACTGCAGATTACGAGACTGACGAGATACTCACTGAACCAACCTCCGTTGAAAAAGGAATAACTGCATTTGTTTTTCGCTTGTTCTTCCTGATTGTTTGGGGGCGGGAATGGTTCAGTCGGTAGCGCGCCAGGTTCGTAATCTGCAGTTCCCACGTTCGAGTTTCAGCTGGGCCAGGATTTAGATTTATCTCCGCAAAAGGTTCCTCTCAAGCTTCTGAAGTGTGCGGACGTGTTTCCTGATTGCTCCTGAAGTTGCCCGATATCGACCATGGATCCTACCGATGTCTACAAAGATGAAAGGCTCCATTGGAGCTTCAAAATACGCCATGAAAACGTATCATATGAAGAAGTAGTTCTTCATTTTGCTTCAAAATTTGTTGCAGCAAATGTTGAATATGCACAGAAATTGTCAAACGTCTCAACTGTGATTACCTTCAAAAACGAACTAAGTGCTGAATTGCTGGCGGCTTCACCATGCTTCAGTATTCACGACCATCCAGTTTCTTCTGTTCGTCTCGCCTCTCCTGCCAAGACAGTGTTCCTTTCAAAACTTCCGTTCTTCATCTCGGATCATGAAATTAAGAGTGACTTGGAGGACTTTGGAACCATCTTGGACTCTAAAGAAGAATACCTCACTTCTAATGGGTTGGATTCGATAAAAACAGGTACTCGAATTCTTTCTTTTAGAATGACCAAACCCATTCCCAACTATGTCAAGATTGGACTTTTTACAGCTACTGTTTGGTATAAAGGTATGATCAGACTTTGCAAATGGTGTAAAAAACAGAATCACCTCATCAAGCAATGTGATTCCTATGCGAAAGTCCTAATGTCTAAAAAATCTAAATCGATCAACAAGCCCACCACTCCCATAATTGTTAATCCAGTTATTGACTCTGTTGAAATGTCTACTTCTGATGATTGTCTACCGCTAAATCCAGAATTAATTTTTGATGATATAGTGCACAATTCTTCTAATTCTAATGTAACTCTAAGACCTACTCCAGTGTTAACTATTTCTAGTTCACAAAATCTTTTTGAACAAGAACCTTCAGAAAATTTAGTGCCTAGAAATCAACTCAAGACTTTACTATGCTTTGCCATTACTGACTTCATTTCAGATCGGCTTCCCGACGTCCGAGAAGACCGCATTCTTGATGACTTTGACTCACAGGAAACTTATGAAGACATCGTAGATGTTCTTAAATTCCTTGCTAAACCTACTTCTGCTGTCTCCGAGTGGGAAATCCCTCCCACCTTTAACATATTGAAGAAAACGGTGACTGTGGAAGGTAAAATTAGAACTAAATTTCGTAAATTCTACAAGAGAGCACTACTTTCTAAAGAACTTCCAGACGTATTCTCCGTTTGGGACTACCTTACTATTAAAACTTTTAAAGTTTTAAAAGTAGTTTTCCTTGTTTATTATCACTTTCCTTTTCTTTTTACTCTAATTAATGTTTAATTAGAACTTTTTAATTATATTTATGTAAAATTTACTTTATTTTATTAGTTTCTTAATTGTTATAATGCTTTCTCACTTATTCTCCCGTCTCAGCCAATCTCAAAATTTCTCTCTTCTGATTGGCTGAGACGTTTCCTGCCTGAATCCTGTCCAAATTGATTGCTTTCTTCGATTAGGCTTATGTTTTACTTTTTACCTCTTCTTTTAGGCTCTCTTCCTTTCTCTCTGCCCCATTTAATGTACGGTGCCATATTTATTTTATTTTCTATTTTCTCTTTTCAAAATTATAGTTCTTTTTTTCTTTTACTGACTTTTCTTCCTTTAGGCCTTTTTCTCTTGCTCCTTGAGCTTGAGTTTCTAAATTTTCTTGCAGCTTTCGATCGGGATGTGGCGAATTCTAAATTCCTGTCCCACTTTAAATTCACAAAATTTATTTTATGTATATTAATTTACTCAATTCTCATTCTTAAAATATTGATCAGAATTCTTTTTTCCCCAAACCAGTGACATGGCCCGTTTGAATAGGCCCCCTTACGTGGGGAGGCCTTACAGTAGGGCCAGAAAATTCCAAGTTTAAACAACAACAACAACAACAACATCTCCGCAAAACTCACCACCCTGCTTTTGGTCAATAGAGGACACCGATGGGCTTGGAAAGGCCGCTATCCATTGGATGGGACGTAAAGCCGTAGCTCTGTGTTGGGGATATACCCTGTGACCAACACGGAACTATGGCTGTACGTTAGAAACACGCTGTATTGGCCTTGACGGGAATAATCAATAACCATCGAGTAACATATTATATAGGAAGAGACGGGTTGGTTTAGACATGCTATCCTCATAGAGAATAATAGATTAGTGAATACAGTTTCAAACAGTATTCCTAAAGGCTTCGGAAAAAAAGAGGGAGAGTTAAAATGCATGGACAACGTCAAACAGGACCTCATTAGAATTGGACAACGCCAAACAGTACTTATTAAAATTGGACAACGTCAAACAGGACCTTAATTGAACAACGTCAAACAGTACTTATTAGAATTGGACAACATCAAACAGGATCTTATTAGAATTGGACATCGTCAACCAGGACCTTATTAGAATTGGACATCGTCAACCAGGACCTTATTAGAATTGGACAACGTCAAACAGGACCTTATTAGAATTGGACAACGATAAAAAGATCTTATTAGAATTGGACAACGTCAAACAGGACCTTATTAGAATTGGACATCGTCAACCAGGACCTTATTAGAATTGGACATCGTCAACCAGGACCTTATTAGAATTGGACAACGTCAAACAGGACCTTATTAGAATTGGACAATGACAAAAAGATCTTATTAGAATTGGACAACGTCAAACAGGATCTTATTAGAATTGGACATCGTCAATCAGGACCTTATTAGAATTGGACATCGTCAACCAGGACCTTATTAGAATTGGACAACGTCAAACAGGACCTTATTAGAATTGGACAACGACAAACAGGATCTTATTAGAATTGGACAACAATGGCCAAGTGCAACAGCTGTAACTCAGCTAAAAAAGAAATTATCAATCTTAGTTGACGTCGATGTCAATTTTTGTGTGTAGGTTCGTATCAACGTCAAGAAGGAGTGAAATCTTTCTTTTACTGTTGAACTAAAAACGTCGAGAAATTTATTAAGTAAGTGAAATATGCACTCGTGACATGCATTGCCATCTGCTTCGGGAGGCTGTTTGTAAACAACGTAGACGCTACTTTTACGAGACACAGATAATTTTGAGCTGTAGGTAAGAAAATTTATATCATCAAATAGAAGAAATCTTGATCGGCGGCCGGTAGCTCAGCGGTACCTGACATGTTATCAAGAGGTCATGATTCGTATCCCACACGGATTAAGACAATTTTTCTTCTAAATTTGATATCGACGTTAAACTAAGAGAGATAACTTCTTTTTCAGTTGAACTAAACGTCGAGAAATTTATTAAGCTGTAACTCGAGTGGTTAGCGCGCTTGGCTACCGATCTAAGGGACCTGGGTTCGAGTCCCGGGTAAGGCATGGATGTATGTGTCGTTTTTCTGCTGAGGTCCTGCCACCTCTCAGACCTTCTACTGTGGCATATAAACTGACAGGCTCCTGTCAGACCTCTGTGGCAAGCAGCTGCTTGAGGGGGTATTTATTTTTAACTCAGAAAAGATATTTAAGGAAAACTAAATTACACAGTCTGGTTGTACCTCCGCACACCACATCTATTTCAGGATTATATAAGGTATGATTAAGATACGCAACAGGAAAGGTTCCCCAACCCTGATTTAAATGGATAACGATTTTAAGACTGGGAGAGAAAGGAAAAGAGCCGACTGGACAGCTGTTAGGAGGTAAATAAGAGTCAAGGTCATCAAAAGTAGTGTTTCCCAATCGCGACACGACAACTATCATGCCGGGAGAACTGATAGCGAAAATAAAAACTCTAACAGCATTAGAAATTTTTTTAAAATCTTAATGTTATTGTCATTTTTGTTGAATTGATAAAGGAACTGAATCAAAGGAGTAATAAGTATGTTGTGCTTCATTCAAAAAATAAAATTTTTGAAAAGGAATATGTGTAATGGCTTTATATCGATCTTTAGCTGAACACTTAAGAGAGAGAGCTGCGAAAACATTTTGGCTAAATTGATGGGTGCGAAAATATTTTCAACTAACTTGCCGGCAACGAAAATATTTTCGACTAATTTGCGAGGCAGGAAAAATATTTTTGGTTAAATTGCCGGGAGCAAAAATATTTTTAATCAATTCACCGGAAAGAGGAAATATTTCTAATTAGCTTAATATTACGTGTTGTGTTTTGTGAATTTATTTGTTGTATATCATTTTTGTGGCTGAATGACCAATATTTAATTTAATTTATTCATTTTCCTGCAGATAAGCTATTTAGATTTGCGGTTCAAATCGTAAATGTACTGTATTCTTTCCTTTTATGGATAAAAATCCATATTTTTAAACAAACCCTGGGAAACATTGTTCTGTATTTCATTCCCCTTATAACAAACAGCACGACCCAAGGGAGCTTTTCCTAGTATCAGTGCGGACAGAAGTAATTGTTATTAGTTACATTTTCAGGCCTCATTTTTAAGCACATGATAAACATGTGGACTTAAAACACAGTACCAGAAGTGTGCGACTTTGAAACACCAGTGCTAAATAAATATCAGTGTCAAAAATATACGTATAATGTTACACTGAAATTAGGCAAATTAAGCTACGAGTTTATCAATATTAATATTTTGCTAAATTCAACAGTTTATTTCTGATGAAGAATTCTTGAACCTTTTTCCTGATAACTGTCAAGGTAAATTGATCACACTTTGGTAACCGTTAATTACCAGCCGTTACTTATTTGTACGATATAGCAGACTTGAATCATACATAGAGACACATATATTTTCAAACATTCCACTTGCAGTTCCCTTTATTGCGTTTCCACACATTTCATCATTAGGCTACGCTGCAGTATAGGGTCCTCAGCAGCCATATTGTAATATTCCCCAGGAAAACCTGTAAGGTTGAGTTGCAATATGATACCTCTCCGCATGTTCCAATGCTTATGACTGATATATGCTGTTTAGAATAGTTCTCTCTAATGAGATTATTTGTTTTCGGGGTTTTCTTAAGTTGATTGTTTAGCGATGAGTGTTATTAAGGAAATTTACTTTTGATATTTATTTTAGGGGCTTTTTCAAGTGCGAAACGAGGTTTCATTCTTTAGCGATAAACGTTGTTAATGAAATCTTTTGATGAGATTATTTATTTTTGGGGCTTTTTTCCAATAAGGAACAAGGAGTTATTCATTAACGATAAGAGCTGTTAATGAAATCTAGTTTCGATGAAAATATAAATTTTTGGGTTTTTTTTCAAAGTGCAGAACTTTAGTGATAAGAGTTGTTAAGAAAATCTAATTTTGATGGAATTGTTTAATTTTCGGGATTTTTTTTAAGTGCGAAACGAGGGTTCATTTTGTAGCGATAAGCATTGTTAATAATATCTTGTTTTGATGAGATTATTCTCAGTAATTTTTTTTAAGTGCAGAAACATGATTTTCTTCTATGTAGCGTTGCATATTTCTTTTATATATATATATCCTTTAAATTATATATATATATGCTCAATACGCATCTCAAGGTAGATGCGGAACGGTAGATGCGGAACTTTTACCATTCAGACTTTTTTCACCGCGGCGAAATGAAAAAAGATGGCGGCTGAGGACCCTATACTGCAGTTCTGCCCATCATTAGATTAAAACTTTACTTAGAAGTAATTATAAGCAGCTTCCGTTGGCTATTTCATTTTCACTGCACACAAATACGTCCTGGATACCATCTTGTCTTCTTCGATAGCTGCTGATTTTAGTTTCGCATTCCATGTTCAAATACATAAATCTTATTATTATTATTAGTATTAAATACTAATAAAGTTTAATTACATCATCTAGCAACCAAATAAAATAGATTAATTCTATTATTCTTGACCACTGCTTTGTTAAAACCAATATATAGAAAAAAAATCTAGACTTTTTATTTATGCTGACAAATACATATATGTAGTGACGAGGTCTTTAGCCAATAGAAAAAGAGCTGTTTCTTTATATCAGAGCCCAACTTGGTAAAACGGAGTATAGAGTGTTTTTAAAATGTTCAAGATAGGGTTATTCTGCACACAGCCTGCGATTTAAATCTTCCTTCGATAGTCGGCTGTCTCTCAAACCCCATCGGTTTCTTCTTTCCCACCAAAGTTAGAGTGTAGGCAATTGATGAATGTCAAAGATAATGCATTTGTGGCTCTATCACGAGAATAGAAAATTAGGGCAGTGGCTAGCAAAAAATGCGCACACTACTAGAAGCACATCTGTCTGTATAAGCTCTAATGGAGGATTTATAAATTAAATTATTCGATGTTTACTGTCGCGTTCCTCTTTCAATATACCTCTATACCCATGTTCATTAAATATTAATCTGAAATTATCCACTTTAGCATGGAATGTTTTCATATTTTTTAACTTTGGTTAAAAATTACTTAATATAATAAATTATCAGCTTATTTAATTGTAATTTTCATTTAAATGCATTACCTCATGTAGCTAATGATCTGAAGAATAATATCCAGCATTCTTGTAATATTAAACGAAGCTTTTATCAGAATGGGGACTAAAAAGCATTTTAAAACTGCAATAACCTGTAAATAACCTGTGGAATGATTCTTTGAACATAAAACACCATTAGTAAACAGACGCCCATTTGAACATCTTTTTCGATTCTATATAGGGAATTTCCGCTTTCTATGTTTGTATTAGAACAAGCCTTCATACGAAGCATCCACCATGAGAAATCTTGATAGACAATATTTGTTAAACGACCGACTGTGATGGATGGGGTCTGGAGCATCAGTCAGACAAATGCTCGTAGAAATACGAAGAGGAAATTCTCATTCGAGTAATACTAGCAGAAATCAGACAGTTGTGCCCTTGCAGTCTGTTGCGAAACTGCAGCAAAGTGAAGACTCTATGCTGAAGATAAGGCGAAAAACGTAGACACAAGAAAAGGAAATGGGCACATAAATATTTCAGTTGATTCCAATTTAAACAAACTTTCAGTATATTTTCCTTTCACTAATATCTCGGAAGATTATGTAGTGGAATTGTTTTAATCTTTAGAAAGAGATTCCCTCCACCCTCTAGGAGAAAGCCGGAAAGGAAGTGTGATAGATTGGGTTGTTTTGCTTCTGATTACCACTTTTTTTCCATACAACGTACTGAATGGTCAAGTTAAAAAACACACAAGGGCTTTGAGTAGGGTAGGAAAAGGGAATCCATTGGACAGCTGTTTGGAGACAGATTGACGCCTCCGTCGAAGACCATTAAAAGTTTCTTAATGTGCATGAGATATGGCTCAGGGGGAGGACAAGCGGTATATCTCATTGACATCTCTTCTCTGAAGAGAAGCTAGTTATTATTGCAGTGTTGTTTTTTAATCTAAGATTCCATACCTGGTCTTGTGGTTAGCTTTCCCGACTGCTTAACCAGCGGGAATCTGTTAGCATGTTTTCTGAGGAAGCATCAAAACCCAATCGAACTTGTTGGTTATCTCTGTTCTTTTTTTTTTAAATAATAAATTAAATTTTACATACATACAAAATTCTCAAGCAGCTGTCGGCTACGGGAGTCCTACCAGACTGCGCAATTTAACTCCCCAAACATGTCTGTCCTGACCGAAAACTTTTGCCTTTGGCCACTGTTGGCCAATTCTAGCAAGTTCCTGTTTGAAATCACCTGCCCACTATATTCCAGGTCTTCCCTTTTTCTAAGGCCATTAAACATACGGTTCGTAACCCTTTTCGCTAATACGTAGTTATGCATACAGGTAACATGAAATTAAATTTTACTCAGAGTAAATTTAAATCCGCTACAATCCCACTAAGAGTTTTAAGTAAGCATCATATTTTAATTTCTGGTGGAAATCGTTCCATAACATAACAGTACAAGCAATTCAATGCCAAGAATAATACTGGGGAAAGAGATTGCAAAATTCTGATAAAATGCCATCTAATAGTTGATCTAACGTTTGATGCAAAGAACACTAGTCTTGTCAAAACAGAGACAACCTTATATATACATATCATCAGATGGCATTATTGTGAGCGCCTTTTTTTTTACTGTTTTAAAAATAGTAAAGTGCGATTTTAAATGCGTTGCCAACAAACATAGTATGTTGTTTAACTCCTTAAATACATTATTTCAATAAATACATGCTTAATCAGAAATTGTTAACTCGAATGAAAAAAACCTTAGCTATCGATTTCACTTTCTCGTGTGTCCTTCTATCCATACACATTCGACATTTATTTTTAAAGACAAATGAAACATTCTTTTATGTGTTGCATAGATATTTGCGAAATATTGGGATTCGAACTTTCTGAATTTCCAAAATTGTTTTAATTTCACCCTCTAGCTGTAGAATATTTTTGAGAGTGGTCAAATTTTAAACGAATATTGAAAACGATCTATTTAAGTTAGAAATTTGAAATTATAGTTGTTGAATATTTGAATGTCAAGAGGTGTACCCCGACGTTTTTAAAAATAAATGAATAATTATTTTTATGTTTTATAGGTGATAATAAAATAATACTATATTGCTGGCCATTAAAAGTGCAACACCAGAGAAGATGAGAGATATCAAAGCCATATTTAATGAATACATAACTTATGTTACAAGGATCAAATGATTACAAATACAACTCAGTTAGACTTGTGGAATACAAATAAATCAGTATGAGCGGCAATAACCGCTGCTACACTGTCCGGCATTACGAGGATGAGACGTCGGATGTGAGTTTGGGGAATGTCAGTCCACGCAGTTTCGATACGTAGCCAAAGTTCATCTGTTGTAGCAGCTGCTGGTGTCTGGTATTCTAGTCGTCGTGAGATCAATTGGGGACAGATCCGGTGAATGCGCGGGCCAAGGCAGAAGTGTTACATGGTGGCTAACCAGGAATTGATGGACGATGCATGCCACATGCGGTCGGGTATTGTTCTATTGGTAAATGGCACCAGAAAGCCCCTGAAGATAATGTATGACCAGAGGCTCCAACACCTCAGTGATGCAACGTTGGTTGTTCATAATACCAGTAATGCAACGTTGGTTGTTCATAATACCAGTAATGCAACGTTGGTTGTTCATAATACCAGTAATGCGAACAAGGCGTGTGAGTGAGTGGAGTCCAATGGCACTCCATACCATAACACCAGGGGCCAGACCTGTATAGCGCTGCATCATTCATGTCTCACTGAGCTGTCGCCGCGGTACCACCAGACACGGATTCGTCCATTATGATGCTGCATACTGAAGGGGGATTCGTCTGAAAAGACGATGCGATGTCATTCGCAAATCTATGAGCAATGTTCTTGGCACTATTGCAGTCACATACACCTGTGTTGTAGCGTCAATGGTAGCCTAGCAAAGATGCCCCGACGCTGCAGATGACGTTGAACCATACATGCGGAAACTGGTTGATTTGCAACACATCCTAACTGTTGAGCTAAGGTGTTTGATGTGACTGTACAATAATTCAAAGCCATGCGCACGAGATGTCCTCTCGATCATTTGTGTGACAGGGCCGTTGAGATCGCTCACCTTGGTGAGTTCGTTCCTCCTCTACCCACTGACACCATATTCTCATCACTGTGGCAGCATTCCGTCCAACACGAGCACCTATGTCTCGGTTTGATAAACCGCCTTTCCACAATTCTCCCTCGATCAAAGTCGGAAGCCTGGTCATATGGATGCCATGTTCTTCGACGGGGGATACTTGATCCTTTAGTGGTTAAGAACTACGAGTAAATACAATTCCAGTGTTTTACACTGGCTAATTTATAATTTTCTCTTATACCACTTACAGGGGGCGTTACTATAACACATGATGTGCGTATGTGCTGCGCTTTGAATCATTTACATGTTCTCCCATGGGCTACCTATCTTGCCTATTTCGGGACAATCAGATAAGTTCTTCCTGGTGTTGCACTTTTAATAGCCAGCAGTGTATTTATATTCTCCCAATTATATATTTAGTTCGAATTTTCCCTGTTAGAGGGCGAAAAGACGGGAAAAACCTGCATGTGAGCATCCCATACTCGTCAAAAGCCCCTGTTAGTGACAAACCAGTATATACACCAAAGATCTAAAACATTATGACCACCTGCTTAATATGATGTTGATGATGTTGATGTTGAGCTCTTACGCGGCGAGGCATGGACGCTATAATACTTTCAACGGTGTCTTGTGGTATCTGTTACCAGCAGATATAACACGTTATCAGCAAATTCTACTATAACTCTTGTAAGTTACGTGGTTGAGCCGCCGCTCGGATATATGCTGTTCCAACACAAACCACAGATGCTCGATTAAATTGATGTCTGAAGTGGATTGTGTGAATTCATGTTTCGTACCATAAGGGATAGCCTTCGCTCACCTCTAGCATCGATAAGCCGTGGTCGGCCCACACCTTGCCGGCGGTTCGTGGTTTTTCCCTCCTCTGACCACTTTTGGATGTTATTAACCACGGCTGACCGTAAGCCCCCACAAGCCTTGTCGTCTCGGAAATGCTCTGACCCAGTCGTCTGGCCATTACAATTTGGCCTTTGTTAAACTCACTTAAGTCCGCTGCTTTTCTCATCTGAAGAACAAGAATAACAGAGCTCAGTATCAAGTGTTATTTACACCGTTTCATGAACTTCACAATCACTGTCGTTTACCTGCAGTTGCTTCGATTTGCATAAAGACGCGCTGGTCATAACATTTTGGTCTTCGTTGTAGTGTTCTACCTGATATTGACTTCTGAAGGAATATTATTTAATTTCGGTCAGTGAAAGTCCTAATGAGCTACTTTATTTTAATAAACCAAAATTTGCATTTGTAATCAAGATTTTAACTTATAAAATGTAACCTTTATTTTTTTACATTTCCTTTTCAAGAGAAAAAAGATAAAAACTGATTTCGTTGTAACAAAATATTCTTCTTTGAGATTCCTATGCAAACTTACCTTTTTAAGCAGCTTTTCCTGGCGTATTGAAGCAAAGGTTTTTAAATATAGTTCATAGTTTCAGTACGGGTATTAAATGTTTTGAATGGATTGTCATCTTAAACATAGAGAAAGGTAGCAAAGTAGAAACACAATTCGGAAGTTTAAAAATGACTTCTTTTCAGAACATAAATCATGCCAAAGTCATAGTATACAAAGCGGCCGCAATATCAGTAAGTGGAAACTCCTTTCCGTAAAAGACGAATATTCAGAAACCAGCCACAAAATCACCACAAGTTCCGTTATAAATATATGCCCCAAAAATATGTTCTTACGATGTTTATGCAAAGCAAAAAAAAATATTGAGAACTGCGGTCGATGCTCCCTGGTTTGTCACTAACAGACAACTTCATAGACCTGGGCATCGACCATATATATACACACATATAAAACGCACTTCAAAAAGATTTTTTGAGTCTTTAAGCAATAATCCCAATGAGATTATTTCTTCTCTGAGAGGAGACCTACCCGTTTTAGGTTTCTTATACAATTTTACTACTATTTTTAGTTTTTCTTATGTTTGCCCTTAGGGATCCCACCTAAGGGTGGTTTACTTATATATTTGTTCTTACTCATGCCAGATAGGCATATCTTTATGATGGAGATGGTTAGGGTAAAATTATTACCCGGTACATCGAATAGGATTGTACGATCTACGATCATGCAAGGCAATAGAAAAGCTAATTCAACCCAAACTTCTAATATCGCTTTTTTTTTTTAAGAAGAAAGCGATCCAAGTGAAATCCGTTAAATCCGCACCCTGGCTTTGGTCGAAAAGTGTTAAAACGAAAATACCACCCAATCATTAAAATTCTTAATTCGTCCCTATTTGACTTACATTCCCCTTCTAACATCTCTTACTATGGAATTTTGGCTCTCTTTTAGGACGCCAACACCTATTCACTTGAAAAGGCCACCGTCCGTCAGATGGGATGTTAAACCGTTGACCTGTTACAGCAACGCCATACCCTATGCACGTTAAAGAACATGTCGGCCTTGGCGGGAGGCTGTTATCTGTCTCCTAAAGCTGCCCAGTGAGTCCCTTTCCCTCAACCTTCTTTGTCTGAATCTTGTGCTTGTGATCTGAATTTTGTGCATTTAGCCCATTGTGTTCAAAAATGTGCTCTTAGAGGTAAAAGAACCCAACCTAAATGAAATCAACTGGAAATTTAATTTTTCATTGAAAATCTTTCAAAAATGACTTTCCATATACATTCCCATTCAATTTAATGCTTAGCAGCATTTTGTTGATGATAAATCACTACAAACTCATATTTCTCAGAATTTTGTAATTTTGTAAATGCAGCAGATATTCTCTGTGATGCCCCACGATGTGGAAATCTGTGAGAGAAACTCTGAGAAAGTTCTCCTTGTCCGGCTACCTAAAAACCGAGCTGCAACCCTTATTCCTGAAATGGAAATCCTAGTAGGATGGGGTCTGTTCTTTATCTCCCCAGTACTTGACACCGACAAACTAGATTCCTGACAGCAGACTGATCCAGTCTTGCTATCAGGAAGCTTGAATAAGGGTGCCAAAGCACCCTGATTCAGGTAAACGGGATGTCATGGTGTAGGTGTTCCCCCCCCCCCCTCTATCCCCAGAACAGGCCTTAGGATTTGCCTACTAGGAATGACCGTGAAAAACAACGAATTCCTCGTCCAGTTCCATGTATTGATTGAAGAGTTTTTTCCTCTGTTCATGGAACAAGTCCCACAATCCCTGAGTATGAATATGGTGGCTCCGTTGACCTGGTATCCCTTTCTTGGGCTCTGTATTTCTTAGGCCTGGTATTCCTTTCCTCATCTGTTTCTCCCGTTCCTCAGATCCTGACAATTTTCCATAGAAGCATAGTTGGCCAGTTTTGTAATCTGCAGTTCCCAGTTCGAGTGCTCTTCGTCAGAGAGTGGGCATTGATGGGTTTAGAAAGTCACCGTCTGTCGGATGAGACGTTAACCGTTGTTTCCGAATTCAAGGTAATATTGGATACATATATTAAACTTGCAATGAGTTTGGATTCAAATTTTCCAATTTCGGGCTATTCCAACTTCAAAGACATTAACAGTTTTTTTTATTATTATTTGTCTAGTATATTATAAATATTAAAACAATTGTATTTATTTGAAAGCAAAATCAAAATCACAAAGTTATTTTGGAAGAAAACATAATAGAATGACTCGTAGATATTTAAAATTTGCTAGCAACATTAGTATGTACAATAAAGCGATTCATTAAACAAAGAGAGAGTATCTCTGAAATAATAATCGAAATCTGAATAGTATTTATAAATTTTAAGTATTAAACGATGATTAAAAAGCTGAGATCATAATCAGAAGAATTGTTTTATTTTTTAATTGCATACTTTTCCAGAATTACAAGAGAAAATTCGAAACATGAATTATGACTGTGAACCGAATCCGAACTCTTTAATAGAAATCTCTCTATACTTCCTCCACCAAATTGAAATTCCATCTTTAATGTTATTTCTCTAGCCTTTGTTTCTGAAAGTTACAGAAACAAAGGAGGACATTAGATTTATGGACATCAGATTTAGGAACCTTAACATTTAGGAGAGGAAATATAAAGATTGGCTAGCCTCGGGCAAGGCCAGACCTAGAAAAAAATAATAAAAACGGAGTCAAGTAAAACAATCGAGCAGGAAATAAAAGTGAAAGAGACGGCCAAGAGACTGGAACTCCATTGCAGAATAACATTTCTTCTCAATTTTAGAGGTCTTCGAAAAATTTCTTGAAAAATGCGTAAATTATACAATATACATAAGTTAAATAGTTTTTTGCCTCCATTACTCTTACTAGCATTCTCAAAGGGGGTCCCTCACTAAACCCGGACCTGGCCTTTGGTAGACATACAGAACCCAATGTTTCCAAAAACTGTCTATAAATCCATTACTCTATCATTACACCAAATTTATTGGGTCATTTCCATTGGAGAGTCATATTCAAAGTTCTTTACTTGTGAAACTGAGCGTTTTAGTGGGAAATTTCAGTGAAGTTAAATTGAAGACCTCCTTTAAATCTCCACAAATCTCTATTTTCAACAATATAGTTTAATATCTAAATAATTATTGAAGGGGAACAATGGATAGAAGGCTGATATCATGTTCATCAGAAACATTTTATTTGAAATTTGACCAAACTCGAGTCAAAACCATTTACAAACTTTAAAAAGTTACTTTTAATTTAGAAAAACGATTTGTTTAAAAAGTTATTATTTTTGTTTTAACTTTATAGAAAAAAATCTAAAAGTTTTCAGCTGCCATATCCTTTTAAATAACAAAATAAATATTTTTCAAAATCGCGAATTTCCTAAATTTTAATGAAATCATATATTTATCACAAGTGATATTTTAATAATAATAACATATATTTATTCATCGTACATTTTTGGGATAGTCTCATAAACTACTATTCACAATCTCATATATGATGCATACACTTTAGAATAATGCATAACAGAAATACATTTATGTAATGAAAAAGAAAAAAATAACAATAATGTTTCAGATTTTAAAAAAATGCATATTGAGAGTCACAATAATCATTTGCCTTTAATGTACTGTACCGTGCTTAGTTACATAACATTTTAATAATAATAAAAAGTTAAAACTAAAACCAAAATGAAATAAAGAAAGAAAAAGAAAGCAGAAAACTGGAAAGTGGCAATTCATATTTACCTTTTTTTTATATAAAAAAGAATGTATGTAACTAGATGATAGCTTTACATAAGTATTCAATATAGTTTAATTCCATTGAAAAAATATTTCTTGAAATATCTTTGGTATAATTCATTCCTAATATTATAAAGCAGTAAGTGTTTTCCATTAAAAACTCATTATCAAAATTATGAGGCTTTGATTGCGACTTTCAATTCACTTAACATATATGTGGTTACAATATATGGGGATAGTAAGAGTATTGTCACATACCGTAACATGATCTTTATATAATACTCTGTGGAATTGTTGAGAGCTTACTCCTAATTGACGATAATGTTAGAACTTGTAGAACAGGATTAGTGTCCTAATATCGTAGTAACCTCATCCCCAAACATCAAGACGTAATTTAAATCACTGGTCTTTTTTGTATATTATAATTAATCAAATGAATTAAAGGTTTAAAACTTACATTTCTATTAGAGGAGACATATTCCTTTATTAAATGCATTTCGCTATTTGTTGGTTGAAATATTTTTTCGAAATTTAATAAAGTGCTTTCAGTTTTTCTTCAATATAATTGTATTTATCTATTCATAACCCACCATTAGTTTAAATTTTAAATATCCAACGGTTTAGCAAAAAATGAAGTTTTTGTGTTTGGTGTTTTTATTTCGGCAAGCAGTGTACATAGATAGACGTTTAAGTATTCCACATTAATTCCATTGCATGTTGATGGCCAAAAGTATTATACTTGAGTTATTTATAATCACTAGATTTGACTGCTCTCCTCAGTTATGTTCAGGGCCGGATCGGGGTTGGGTAAAGCCCCCCCCCCCCCTCCCTTGAAAATTCAAGTAAGAGTAATAGAGGCAAAACATTAATTAACTTTTTTAAATATCATGCACTGTTCAAGAAATTTTTAAATACCTCTAAAATGGAGGGCAAAATATTATACTACGATGGAAATCCTGTGTCTCCCCAAACCCAAACCACTTTATCTTTCTTTTAAATACATACCAGGTTATGGGAAGTATCTCCCGCTATGTGCGCTGTCTTCACAGATCCAGTTTAAAATACCGGGGACCAGCAAGTGGTGCTCATCTGATTCCTTCGAATATTCTCAAACAAGAAAGATACGTACTAACAGATACGTACCATGCTGCTCAAAAGCTATAGGCTATAATATCCCACCAGCAATGTCTCGACGGAAAAAAATGGAGAAATTTAACAAGAGTTTGCTATTAGTGACCTGTAAATGGTAGCTAGGCGTAAACTGGAAGGAGAGCTGTGTACCAATCCCTAGTGATGATGCACAGAACCGGCCAGGTCTAGCACCTAACGTCCGACCCCGCCTTCTCGTGGTGCAGGCCGTTAGTACCTTTCAAAAGAGATATTCTCTTTTGGAAGGGAACGGAAGGGGAGGGCTGCCAGTTCAGTATGGCCTACTGATCTGGTCATCTATGGTCACTTTTTTCTTTTTTTTCAACTCTGCTGAGGAGTGGTCAACTTGACAGGGTCCTGGTGCTGACCATTTATACCTACTAGACTGAACTTGTTTATGGATTTGAGCTTGATTATTGATCCTGGACTTGCTGCACTGGTGGGCCTCTGTTCAGGGAGAGTCTGCTGCTGTGTTTTCTGTTTGCTTCTGGGTTACCAGCTCTAAGTGAACAGAGGCATGGGATACCTTATATCAGCTGGTGGATAATCCTAATCAGAGGCCATCGCAGGTACCTGAACCTTACTTAGCTAGTTGGGAATCGTCAAGCCTAAACTGGAGTAATATGTCTCAGGCAGGCCATATGGCTCTTGAAAAAGTCCACTTGAAAAGGTGGTGCGTGAAGTTCCTACCAGCATCGGTGACTTCAGCCTTTAGCGGAGGAGGAACAGGTCTTTGCCCCATGCCTACGATCAGGGAGCTGTTTGATATTGTTATCCCTACCAATCTCAATAAAC
Source organism: Ryuthela nishihirai (assembly GCA_038380435.1). Classification (NCBI taxonomy): domain Eukaryota; kingdom Metazoa; phylum Arthropoda; class Arachnida; order Araneae; family Heptathelidae; genus Ryuthela; species Ryuthela nishihirai. The sequence goes on along the minus strand of JAWZYU010000018.1, from coordinate 36,949,904 downwards.
CTAATTTCTTTAAAAATCCTACTAATCATTTTCTCTCTGCAGGAACGTGGAACGTGAGGACATTACATAGAGATTATTCTCTTGATTTCCTCATGCAGGAATTCCAGCGCTATAACCTAGATATTCTAGGCTTGCAAGAGACCAGATGGACAGATAAAGGTCAGATTCTTAAAAATAATCTTAAATTTTTCTTTTCAGGGAGGGACGACAATAAGCTTCACCAAGGCGTAAGTCTGCTTCTTAGCAGACACGCTAGTGATGCTCTTCTAGGATATGAGTGCATTAATGAAAGGTTTCTTACAGCAAAATTTCAGACAAGCATTAAAGAGTTTAATGTTATCTGCTATTATGCTCCCACTGATGATGCTGATGATGATGAGAAGGATAGGTTTTACGGACAACTTCAGGATATTTTGAATTCTGTCAAGAAAAGAGATATTACCCTTGTTCTAGGTGATTTCAATGCCAAAGTTGGTACTGACTCTGATTTTTGGCGAGGGGTGATAGGCCCTTTTGATATTGGTAGCTGCAATGGCAATGGGCAACGTCTGCTACAGGTAAGTAAATTCAATGGTTTCAGAATAACTAACACATATTACAAACACCGCGACATACATAATACACATGGGTTTCACCTGATGGGCTACATAAGAATGTGATTGATTACATATTAATTACCAGCAAATGGGCTAGTTCTGTTAGGAATACCAGGGTATATAGGGGAGCTGAAATTGGATCTGACCATTACCTTGTTAAAAGTGTCTTGCAACTTAAACTTAAAAAGTGTTCTGCTAAAGTTAAATATTTTCCTGCAATACTGAAGCTCTGAAAGACCCTGTTATAGCTAAAGCTTACCATGATAGGTTATTTAGTCATTATGACAGTCATGGTTTGCTTACTACTGAAGTTGAGGAAGAATGGGGCCGTTTTAAACAGGCTTTTTTGGAAACTAACAGTACTCCTTTAGGAAAAAAAGGAGCAGAGGAGACAGAATTATTTAAGTGATAAGGCACTTGAGCTTATTTCAGAAAGACGGAACTGCAGGAATGTCCTTAATCAGTACCCTACTAGTCCTAATAGAAAGCACTACAGAGAGCTTAATAAACGAGTAAAGTATCAGTTAGCTGCTGATAAGAATCTTTGGCTTGATGGCTTGACCGACAAAGCCGAGGAAGCAGTTAAACAATACAACAGCAGAGAGCTGTACCAGATAGTTAATGTTTCGTGTGGTAGAAAACGGACAGGTATACAAGGATTGAAGGATAAAAAAGGTAAGGTTATAGAAGGGGAGGATTCTGTCATGACTAGTTGGGCTGAGCATTTCAGTGATGTTCTAAACAATGTGGTTAGTTCTACTCCTATTGTTTGTAATGATGATAGATGCATTGGCAGCTTTAATGTTGGCCCTATAACAAAATCTGAAGTTATTTTGGCTATCTCTAAACTTAAACTTCATAAATCCCCAGGGGTAGATGAAATTACTACAGAAATTCTCAGAGTTGGGAATGTTTCGATTACCACTTGGATGACTGAAATTTTGAGTAACTTTTATGATAAAGGCATGGTTCCTAAAGATTTTACCAGAGCTATTATTATCCCTATTTTCAAAAAAGGCGATCGCAGTTCTTATGATAACTATAGGGGTATCAGCCTACTCTCTGTTCCAGGTAAAGTTCTTTCCATGATTGTGCTTAATAGAATTAAGAATCTGGTTGACAGGCAATTGCGTGATGTGCAAATGTGGATTCAGAAGTGGTAGGGGATGTGTAGATCAGATATTTTCACTTAGGCAGATTCTTGAGAAATGTTTAGAGTTTCAGAAACCTTTGGTTGCTAACTTTGTTGATTTCAAAAAGGCTTTCGACTCTGTTGATCATCATAATTTGTGGTTGATTGTGAGATCATATGGTATCCCAGACAAATTAGTTAACATAATAAAAGCTATCTATAATAACACTGAGTCATGTGTTAGAGTTGGTAAGTCTTGTAGCAATTGGTTTAGCATTACTTCTGGTGTTCGACAAGGGTGCATTTTGTCTCCTTTTCTCTTTAGCTTGGTTATTGATTATGTTATGCGAAATTCACTTCAAGGGAAAGATTTTGGTCTTAAATGTGCTGGAGATACGAAAATTTCTGATTTAGATTATGCTGATGATTTAGCCCTTTTGGCAAATGTTGTTGATGAGATGAACTCTTTCATTCGAGCTGTTGTTGAGTCTGGTAGTAAAGTAGGTTTGGTTATAAACAGAGAGAAAACTAAAGTGATGAAAATTGGTCAGGCAGGCTGTGATTCAGTTAATCTGAATGGTTGCAGTCTTGAGCAGGTGTCACACTTTACTTATCTTGGGAGCTATGTAACAGATAATAGTGATGTGTGGCATGCGATTAACAGACGAATAGGGATTGCTGCCGGGACTTTTAAGAATCTATGGAGAGTGTGGAGAAATAGGCGTATACACCTAAAGACTAAAATTAGACTGTATAATAGTTTGGTTCTTTCTAGGGTTAGCTATGGTAGTGAAACTTGGACGCTGTGTAAACAAGATAACAGGAATAGATGCTTACGCAGTATCTTGGGTATTAGGTGGTTTAACTTTGTAACTAATGATGAGGTTAGGCAAAGGAGTTTGCAACCTCCTTTAAGCAGCATATTGTGCAGAGAGAGACTCCGTTGGTTTGGCCTTGTTGCCCGTATGGATAATTATAGATTGGCGAATAGGGTTATGAACAGTATGCCTAGAGGCCTCAGAAGGAGGGGGAGACCTAGGATGCGGTGGGCTGACAATGTCAAACAGGACCTTGTTAGAATTGGTGTGCAGTGGCCGGATGCAACAGATGTAGCTCAGGACAGACATGCTTGGAGAAATAAACTGTGCAGTCTGTTTGGACCTCCGTAGCCCATGGCTGCTTGAGGATGATGATGATGCTCTTAGTGTTCTCGGGGCTGTCTTATGTTGTTTGCTGTTTGCTCAGAGTATTTTCTTCGCTTCCCTCAGCAGTTCCCGGAATCCCCAAAGGCAACGAAGAACAACAAACATAGCAGAGTTTTTGGAGCCTGTCCCTGATATCTTTGAAGGAACTTTCTCGCAGACTGTTGTTACAGTAAATGATTTGCAGTAGCGACTCAACACGATGACTTAATTAAGGTTGCACTTCTTTTTTCATGTTTTTAATGTATTTTATTGTTATAATATTTGTTTTAATTTATTAATATTTCGTTCATTTTTGTTCTATACGTTTACATAGCGGTGGAAGAATCAAGGAGGTAAAAATAAAAATAGCTCTTCTTTGAAGAAGAATGCCAGAAGCGTAAAATATAAACTAAAGCTAATTGGGGATAAAATAAAATACGATCACTATTCATGTTATTCTTATTTAAGAATTTCTTTGAAAAACAGTGTTTGTTTATGATTTTGTATCAATTCAGTGTATATCCTTTCGAAAGCCGTTTGTCATCAGACAGCACCACATAATGATATCCAAAAGCAAACACTGGTATATTCGTATATAACAAAACACTAAGTACGGGATAAACTTTTATTGCAGAAGATAATATTTTTCTGTTTGTGCGCATCCATCCATACATCCATACCATATCCTACATCCATACATACTTTCTTCTGAATTTCTCAGGCACGAGTTACAACTGCGCCTGCATTCAGTTTCATCTTCTCTAACTGCAATTCTGCCCTCGGTGAGAAAAGGGGCACCGACGGGCATTGGAAAGTTGCCGTCCGTTAGATGAGTTGTTAAGCCGAGTTCTCTTGTGCAGGAGAGCGAACTCTGTGCACCTGAAAGATTATACTGAATGGCCTTGAGGAGAAACTTCCATGTATCTCCTAACAGCTATCCAGGGTGGAGTAAGAGGCTTCATTGACTCTTCTTTCCCTACCAAACTCTGACTTGACTGTTTATTTCATTGTGTGCACGAATGACCTTTCCTAGGTAGAGCAACACACGCATGCATAAATATGCATAAAAGTACTAGAACGCTTATCACCTCTGGCACATATGAAAATCTCGTTTTCAAAGAGAATGAAGTTTTTCCATTACCTACTGTTTTATTCCTTAAAAGTTGTAATTTTAGATAGGGGATGATGGGGGGGAAAATGTAAATTAGTGTTTTATTAATAATTATATAACATAAAAGTATTCGTCATTTAATTCTTAAATATAAAAATTTGCATTTCCCACACCTCTCTCAAAAATGGGGGTAGATTATTACTGTGGAATATCCTTAAAAACTACCACTAGCTCTTCAAATTTCTATTTTATACATGTTATTTGTAAAACTCGACAGCAGCTCTGCCATTTCATATTTAGTGACCTGTAAAGATTTTATATATTAAAATTATTAAGCATTTAAAAAATGCGAATTATATTTCATTTGTACAGTCGCTCAAAAAAGTATCCGAACGCTACGGTTGATTACAGAATTCAGAAAAAATATCTGGCAACGATTTTTTTTAGAAATTAATGATCTGGCAACCTACGTGTACGTATTCGAAGGCTGCCAGTTTACTAATTACTAAAAAAATCGTTGCCAGATATTTCTTATGAATTTTGTAATGAATCATAGCGTTCGAATACTTTTTTGAGCGACTGTACCAATCAAACTAAAAAAGAGTTTTCGATTATCATTTTTAATTGTTTCCAATTCAAAATTCATGTCACTGACATTCCACCACCAAAATTTCATATTTCTATCATTAATACATCGTTGCAGTATTCGTTTGAAATTTTAGAGTTTTCAAATTTTACCACCGTTAGAGGTCGAAATTATAGTTTTCGTAAGATTTAAAAAGTGTGAATCATAATATTTTATCAATTCCTATCTAACCCAAAAAGAACTTTTTCATTTATGTCTAAAAACAAACAGTTATCTGCCAAAACTTAACAGGCGTGTTTTCCTACTCCCTTTGGGTCTAAGAGGTCAACACATTGTTGGCAATGGGAACTTCGTACCTTCACATTCCACCACCAAAATTTCAAATTTCTATCATAAATACATCGTTTGCTATATTCGCTTGAAAGTTTGAAATTTTCAACTTTTTCCATCGCTAGAGGGCGTGATTAAAGCTTTATTGAGATTCGGAAAGTGCATATCGCAATATGTCATCAATACCTATCCAACACAAAAATAATTTTTAATTTATCTCTGTAAACAAAAAAGTTCGATGTCTACAGACGGACAGACAGACGACAAAGAGTTTTCTTTGAAAACGAGATAAAAATTAAATACAGCATATCGACAAATACAATGAGATATGAATCTCTTTACGTCTCGTAGCAATTAATTGTTTATCCATAATAATCTTGATCAATATCCTACGGGTGTTTCTCCAATTAAGGTTGCCTACGTTAAGAGACTTCAAACCATCATTCTTTTTCTCCCATTTTCCTATTCTTCATCTCGTCCTTTTCTTCATTCATCGTCTTCTAGGTCAGTCCTGCGCAAACGTTTTACCTGAAGGACCCCATAGGAAACTAAAATTGAAGAGCTGGCCACCAAAGAACTACCTAATCAATAACGTATTAAAAATAACGTACAATAAATTATTAAAAATAATGTACAATAACGTATTAAAAATAACGTACGATAACGTATAATAAAAACGTAAAAAGATCTAAACTGAAACATAAAAAATATAATTTTATTAAAGTTAATTTATTTTGATGAGAATTCGCTTCGCGGAATCTGGACGTTTTGTCCTCTATAAGTTTATTTTCTCTTTCGCAAATTTAATTACCGGTCATCAGCAGCTCGCGAGAAGCACATAAAGAGGCCAAGCCTCTTTTTGTGCGGGATTTTTCCCCAGGCCTGGTCTAGATATTCCTCTTTTTCTCCTTCTCTCCGGAGATTATGGCCATAAAACAATTTCCAAATTGTTACCTGCAGAATATCCACTATCATTTTTCTTATGATTCCATCACATTACAGAATTTGAACTTGCAGTCGTTTTATTCACAGTTTTTTTAACTTTCGTATTATTTTAAAAATTTCCCCTTTTCAAATTTACAATAATTATTTTCTTGACAACGTCTTTGAAAGGCTGGCCACCACTCAATGAATTAATCTTTTCTCCCATTTTCTTTTGTAAAAAAATGCGCAAAACACTTAGAGTTAAAACTCTTACACACGTATAGAGTATTTTACTCAATACTCTATACGTTATTGTATAATGTATTGAGATTCAATACTCTTAAAACTCATTTATCTCAATACAAAAATGTTATAAAAATGTCATTTTTTAAATTACGTTTCATATTAGGATTTATCATGCAAACTCTCCTACTACTTTCTTTCCCTACTTCTCAATAATTTTTTTCATTTAAATAATTTGGACTTTATTAATTGTCACTGCAGGAGCTAAATATATCGAATTTTTTAACTGGTGTAAGAAAATCGAAATATTAACGCTCTCTTTTGTGTCAAAATTGATTCTTGATAGGAAAGCACAGTGTCCTTTCAGGGGCAGAATGGCTGAACTAAAATTGCTAGACTCTGATAATTTTATCTACCTGGCGGCAGAAAAAAAAATTAGTCACAAGCCTAGCCTCTAATACAGCCCGTCAAACTCCACGGCTCATAAAACAAATAGTTAAGACTGTATACTGAATATAGTTCGTGTTTTTTTTAATTTTTAACCGAACATTTTAGATGCATAAATAAACGATTTTTGCAATTCAGAGTATTCATTAAAATGCATATTTTTTAATCAAGTTTTTTTTCTATTCCTTAAAAATATATGTATTTTTTTCTTTCTTTTTCCCCCCAATTTATTAATCATTAGAAATACGTGTTTTTTTATTTTTAGGTAGAAATGTTTTTCTACGGTTATTTAAGAAGAATGCAGTTTTTTTTTTCGTAGTGGCTCTTCACTTAATTTGTGTTGGATGGGCATGCTCTTGTACAAAGTAAAGAGTAAGACGAAAAAAGCCATAGTTCTTTTATATGTTTATAATAAGATTACTTCTTCAAGGAACGACTATTGAGAATCTTTTTTTGTGAAACTCAATACAGATAAATTTAAAGCTATCTGCCTCTAGTTCAGTCGTTTACGAAAAAGAATGTGTGATCTTACTTAGTGTGACGTCATTTTTAAAGCAGGAAAATAATTAATTTCGAAAAAGAACAATTCTGTATGAAACAGAAAAATATCTAAATCAACATTTTTCGAAATGGGATGTTCAACCTTGAGCACTGTATTTGTTTTCCTGTTGGCTTTAGCGAATACGGCCTAATAAGTAGTTATAATGTTTCTAAGGTTCAGGAAAGGTTTTGAAAGACATTCATGACAGCTGTTAAGGGTAGGCGAGATCTTCCTGTCAAGTCATTCTGTGTGTTGCTTAACGTGCACAGAAAAAAAAATGAAAAAAGAGTGTTTATATTTTTATTAAATCGTCTCTGGCGTATTATAGAATATAGTTGGTTCTGCTATAACGCAATACTTGCGTTCCTGAAGTTGTGTTCCACGTTATTGAAAAATTCGCATTGCAATATAGATCGATTTTTTTTTGGGGGGGGGGGGAAATACACTGGTTTCCATAAATTTAGGAAAAATAAGAAAAATCGCTATAATTCGACAACAAAATTGTGCGATCCTCACCAAACTTGTTCATGTAACCAGTAAAGTAATGCCGAGTAAGCATATCGTATGCAAATTATTCTAGGTTGCGTCAATTTGCGTAATCGGATAAAAACGGATGGTTTGGCATAAAAGCGGATGTTTCGAAGTGGATCGTTATTTTGTATTGTAAATGTGAGTAAATAAATTCGAAATAGCCACTTTTTAGGAATGACTTCAAAACACCATTTGCCGAATGAACTGCGGAGAACTATTGGCCGGCTCGAATCATAACAAAGTCAGTCAGACGTGGAACGATGACTGAATGTGAGTCCTTCTGTGGTCCATAGACTGTATAGTCAATTTTTTAGCACGGATTCCGCGTCTCGGAGGTTTAGCCGGAGGAAGGGCAAGAATTACGACTGCTGTTCAAGACCGACATCGGCATTTAACAGCACGAAAGACCAGTATCCTCTCAGCTACGATTCTCCCTCTAAAATGCTCTAAATGCTCAAAGGTACTGATTACTCCCTCTCAGCTACGATTCTCCCTTGCAGCAGCCACTGCGAGTGTTGTATCAGCTTCTACTGTGCGTAGAAGGCTTTCTGAGGGAAGTCTGTACGCTAGAAAGCCAGTAATTTGTATACCCCTCACGTCACGTCACGTCACGTCACGTCAAAGGAAAGAACGGTTGAATTGGACACGCATGCATGTTAACTGGACAGAAGAACATTGGAGGTCCGTACCATTCACATTTGAGTCCAGATATTGCTTGCAGAGTGATTCCGGACATTGTTTGATGTGGAGAACCCGCTACCATCCCTGTAACATCCGTCAAAGAAACAGTTACGGCAGGGGTAGTGTGTGTTTTCGGGGTGGCATTTCCTTAAGTGGCCGCACAGACCTCTATGTGTTGACGAGTAGGAACTTCAATGCTCAAAGGTATAGATGTGTGAAACATTCATCTTACAAGACGATAACGCTCGTCCATACAGAGCTTGACTAGTGGAACAATACCTTCAGGAGGAGATCATTATGCGCATAGAGTGGCCAGCTCGATATCCCGACAAAAATCCGATTGGCCATGTATGGGATGCTCTAAGGAGACGTGTTGCTGCCCTCAACCCGCCACCTGAAAGAAAGGGGATCTTATTACTGCTTTAAAGGAACAATGGTCGTTACTCCCTACTGAGCTGATTCACAACATCATAAACAGTATGGAACATCGTTGTCCTGCCTGTATTGCTGTAAGTGGTGACCAAACTCTTTATTAAAGAACTTTGCACATTGCATTCTGACACCTCATTTGTGAAAAAGTTCCTTAAAGTGTTATTTTTCGACGAAAAATATCTCTAGTGTAAAATATTTTATACCATTCTGAAACTAGCGTTGAATTTCATGTTTTCATCAAATTTCATTACAATCATTCATATAGTTTTCTGTTTATCATACTTTTTCTGAGTTTTCCTAAATTTATGGAAATCAGTGTAGGTTAGGATGTAGTAGGTGTCAAAAACACCTAAAGGCAAGACATTTTCCCCTGATATTGTGCTATATTATAGTTTTTTTTTTATATTTATTGTGCTTCGCCATAAAAATATTATGAAATACTGAAATAAAAAGGTATGAGATATAGTGATATTCGCTAAGTGATAGAAACCTTAGTTGTGTAGAAGGTTCATGTTTGATTGATGAGATATTTTAAATTAAATCATTTTTAATCATAAAATATTTCATGAAAGGTAAATAAATGTAGAAAATGATTTAAAATATTCACTAAGTCCGAAATGTTTGCAAATAGATGCCAAATTTTAAAACTTGACAAGTTGCTCCACCGCGGAACATCCAAGTCTCGTTAAAGCAGTACTGTCATTTGTTTATAAAGAGAGTGATGCTTGTTATTTTCAATTTATTTACCTTCTAACAATGAAAATTCTAATTAATAGATATCACGGAAATGCAAATAAAAGTGTTTAATTGGTCAAGTATCTAACACAAAAAAGATTTTTCATTAATATCTTGAAATAAAAGAATTGCGTTTTCTCACACCGTCCCGTGGGGGTAAGGGGACTAATTGATGCCATTAATGCAAAATCCTTAACCTCCACACTCTATCACCAAAATTTCAAAATTCTAACCTGGATCGATCTTTCATAATATGCTTTTTGGATGATAAGTGGCCTAAATTTCTCCACGTTTCGCGCCCTTCAACCAACTGTGGAAGCTAAAACTACTGAGAAATTTGGAAAATGGGAATCTTTATATTCCATTAGCACTTATCTCATCCAAAAGTTTTTTTTTTTATTTAAATAAAAAAAATTAAATTCTACGGAGGAATGTAATAGAAGTGAAAACAATAGCTCCTTTTTAAAAATAAAATGAATTTGAAACTGTAATGTAACCAAAGGTAGGGGGGAGAAAGCAAGGCATCTGCGTCATCTGTAGGTTGTCAGGAGTCTGATAAAACTTAAAACATTCGAATGCACGTTGATGACATCAAGTATAGAAAAATTATTTGGTTACTACAGGGATCTATGCACACAGCTTCCTTTAACCTATTATCAACCAGAATTTCACCATTGCAGTAATAACAGCTCTGATTTACTTACCCCCACCCCCAATCGCCTAAAAGTGCTTTTCCTTGTGCAGAACTAATTTTAAATATGTATTATATCAACTGAGTACTCAGAGATAAACACTGGCTTGAATATTTTACATCTCAGTGGATTTTTTTTTTATCAGCAGTGGGCTAAATGGCTAGTTACAAGAACTCCAAGAGCTGAGAGAATATTGAAGGGGATTCACTGCACAGCTGTTAGGAAAGAGATGGAAGCCTCCCATCAAGACCATCTAGCTGTTCTTTAAGTTTCATAGGTTATGGATGTCCTACACACGAAGTCACGGCATTAACAACCAACAGGCGGCGGCTTTTCCAAGCCCATCTGTGTCTTCTTTCTTTCCGAGGGCAGGGTGGGAATTTTAAAGGAGATAAATTTTAACGCTGGATTTACTTATCCAAAAACCACGAAAAGTACTTTTCCTAGCTTAAACTGTCGCAGGTAGGACTCGAACATAAGAACTGTAGATTAGGAGACACGCGCGTTACCGACTTAGTCAATCCCAGCTGCAGTTGCAATGAAGATTATTCCAAGTATATTTCTCGCAGTCTTCTTTTCCGTGTTTAGCAGCCAAATATCTTTCTCATCACAATTTAGTGAATTGCTTTGATTTTATTTTTCTGTTATCCGTGAAGAATATTAGAATAATGCTTTAAAAATTTTGATATAAGCGAATGAAGCTGTAGACGTTCTAGTTGAATTTCTGTTTAAAACACACTTTGTATGTTGTTATCTAATTATATTTTTATTTAAAATAGTATTTATTTATATAACGATTTAATTAATTTTTCATTTAAAATAAGTTTTGTCAATAGCAATCTAAATTAATTTCTACTTAAAATAAGTTTTCTACATTACGCTTTGAAGAACAACATGAATTAAAAACTAAACACACTCAATATGATATTGAGTGTGTGTAGTCAATATGATTATTAGTGTGTTATATTGGTGGCAGGTAATCTACACCTGCCCTCAATATATTAGGCTATATTAACACAATTATTTAGGGCTAAGCTAAACACAAAGGATAATTGTGGAATTCATTGTATGGTAAATTTAAATAATCGATTATTAGTGTTAAAGTTAACAAAAAAATAATTGTTTAATAACTGGATATAAAGAATAGTGCAATAGTGTATTGGAAATTAAAAAGATTGGCCAAAAAGTGCAAAAAAAACCCAAATAATAATAATAATGCAGAAACGTTCCAAATTGGGACTGCAGCAAAGTGACTATTTTCAACTTACCCAACTTCAAGTTTCGTGCTAATGCTACTGATATTTACATAAATAAGTCAAGTTATTCGAGATCCATTTGCTCCCAAGCCCTAGAATTTCGTAAATTCTGAGAAACAACAGTCCATTAATGACTCCGCTTTCACTGGAGTGTGGGTGTGTGCGCCAAAACCCAGTGCTAATAAGACCCCTAGGGAAACAAATTTTGAGAATGCATTGTCAGAGACCCACGCTTATTCCTTGAATTAGACTACATTTTTCGCTTGGCCAGCAGCTTCAGTGAGATGGCAAAGTTTGTTCACCTTGCCAACAGAAGCAGACGTAGTTGTTTATGACGAGACAACGCAACCTACAGAGTTTGTCTGGGGGGGGAGGCTGAGGATAATTGCGGCAAACCGAGCTCGATCTGTTTTTATTGCTTAAAACTGATAATTAGCTAAATTGTTTCTAGCTTCGAAATGCAATATTTATGCTTTTATTTTCATTCCTGGGGCAATGAATCATTTTACTAGAGTTATCATTTTATTATCGCTATATATTTATCGTTAGACGGTGTTTCTAAAGTTATCATTATATTATTGATGGGCTAGTTTTTTTTAAGACTGCTATCAAAGTGAGAAAAGCTGATCAAATCTAGCTAACTTTCAGACATAGAATTATATTTTTTTTCGGTTGATGTCGGTTAAAAGGATAAGGGAGAGGCCATTTTCATTTTATTGCCTCAGGGTTTCGGCAGCGTGAATGGGATCCCACTCAGGATGAAACTAAAGCATTTTTGGCAAATTATTTCAATTGTTTATTGTCTAAAAGGCATTTTTCTGTGATACTTTATTACTGAATTATTTATAGAATACTGTGATCGTGAGTGACAAATATCACTTCCATCACATGAAGTAACTTGGTTGCACGATTCCCAACATAGATGGCGCCAGTGTCGAATCAACAAAATATGCGGGAATGCTTAGCTGTCACATTGTTGATGAAAACGGTTAATCTCTTATGGTTTAGCTGTTCAGCAAATTATTTCACATATCATTGGTTTATTAAAAACTGATCCATAGTTCAGTCAACCAATGAGCTATGAGAATAGTCAATGCATCAACTGCGCAGTCTCATTGTCTCTTCAGATTTCAAGCACACTTCGCCAGTAACTAAAATTTGTTCCGAAGGCGCATTTCGGAAATTTGTGGGGGAATTTTCTCGAGTTTTTCTGCGGAAATAGGTGAAATAGAATATTGAATACTTCACAGATTAGCATAGTCTTACATGAAGGAATGTGGTAGAAGAATAAACGAGGTATTTCTGTTGGCAACCATTTATTTAAATTAAGTATAGAAGAAATTTATGAACGGCAGTACTGATGTTTAATGCCTCAATATCCTTATCTCTTAATATACACTGCACAAATATTGTTGAGTACGTATTAAGTAATAAATATTAAATATGTATTCTTTAATATTTGTACTTAACAAATATTTTGAGTATATATATATAAATATATTAAAAATGTTGAATAAATATTCTTCAATATTTGCACTGAAAAAATACTGTTGAGAAATCAAGATTTAGGGATAATTATTCACAGCTACATCTTCCCATGCAAAGCTTATTTTCAGAACTGTAGAAGTAAAAATGTGACCTCTCATTTGCATAACATATTGATGATGCTAAATTACCAGGTCACAAGTTCTCAGAAAAGGTTGGGGAAGGAATTAGCTGTAGAGCTGTTAGGAGACAGATGAAAGCCTCCCGTCAAGAGCAACTAGAGTGTTGTTTAACCTGCACAGGGTAAGCAGTCTCCCGCACACTTTTTGCATTACAAGAGATAAAAACTAAAAAGCATATTAACTTCTCTAACTTTATATCATATTATCATTTTTCTACAAACAGTAATAATGGCATAGGTTTCATTATTAACAAAAATATACACCACAAAATAATTCCAATTAATTACAATACCCCTTTATTAGAACTTTTAGTGTAAAAATATTAATTAACAATGTGTCATACACCATATTAAATGTTTACAATCCTGGTTTGGTTATCAGAGAAGATTTCTATAATGATATTCTTAAACAATTAACAGAACCTATTATTATTCTGGGAGATTTTAACTCCCATCATGCCCTTTGGCACTCCTACACTACCAACCCAGCAGGTGTCCAATTGAGTAATTTTATAACAAAATCAAATCTGATCTTACTAAATAGTAAAGAAACTACTCACGAAAACCCAGCCTATAATCAATCAATTATTGATTTAACTTTAATCTCAACTGATTTAATTGACAAATTCAAATGGTCACTGCTCCCAGATACTAGGGGCAGTGACCACCACCCCATACTTTTGACTTCACAACTACAAGTAAAATACCAACAAAAAATTTATTTAAACGATTGGTACTCCTTCGAAAAAATCCTTAACAATACTCCTCCCTCTAACAATCTAAAATATAATGAATTCTTTGAATCAATTAAGGAACAAACTAAATCAGTATTTAAAACAATTATAAACAAAATTCCAAAATTAAAAAAAAATATATGGTATATGAATAGATTAACAGCTATCAGAAAAAAAGCAGAACAAAAAGCTAAAAGGACCAGAACCTTCCAAGACATTAACAATTTTAAAAAAATTAAAGCAGAAGTAAGAAGAAAATTAAAAACTGCCTCTCGTGATAATTGGAAATAATTTACATCAGAATTAACAACCTCTACTCCAGGAAAAAACATCTGGAGGATTTTTAAAAGTATTGTCCAAGAAAAGCAACAAACTTTTCCAATAGCCCAATATGCCTTACAACATAACATTACCATTAGTCAAACAGCTGAAAGATTTGCCCAAAACTTAAAAATAGTTCAAACTGCACCTAGCTTAGATTCTAGACAAAAATCCTTTTATAACACACAGTTAAACAAATTAAAATCAATCGACACTACAGTTAACTTACCATTTTCCTTATTGGAACTAAATAGAGCAATAAAAAGACTTAATCTTAAATCTGCCCCTGGTGCAGACTTGATCTCTAACAAACTTTTCAAAAATCTTCCAGAAGCATGGAAAGAAAAATTATTATCTATCTTTAATCATATATGGAACACACTAGACATACCACCAGAGTGGGAAGAAATTTTAATAATTTTTATCCAAAAACCCAATAAAATCCCTACAGAAATAACCTCTTATAGACCAATCTCTCTATTATCCAACTCCTTAAAATTATTTGAAAAAATGCTTCTTATTAGACTGAATTGGCAAATTGAAGAGAAAAAATTATTACCAAAAAACTTCTTTGGCTTCAGAAAAAACAGATCTTCTAAAGAATGCATCTCACTACTCTTAAATGATATTTACTCTGCCAATAAAAAGAAAAAAACAGTACTAGCTGTGTCAATAGACCTATCACAGGCTTTTGATACAGTTTCCATAGAACATTTACTACTCAAACTGTGTAAAGCTAAATTAGACTATAAATTAATAGAATTCCTAGCAAAATTTTTGAGAAACAGAAAATTAAAGGTTAAATTAAACTCAACCTACTCTAAGTCTTATAACATTACACAAGGATTATCACAAGGATCTACCTTATCCCCTGTTCTTTTTAATTTATACTTACATGACATCAAAAAGATTTTTGATAAAAAATTTAACTTTACAAGCTATGCTGATGACCTTACCTTCTGGGTATCAGACAAAAATGAATATACTCTACAAGAAAAAACACAACAACAATTAGACAAACTAATAGATTATTGTAACAAATGGAATTTAACAATTAACACAGATAAAACTTTTTGTATTTACTTCTATAGACGTAGAAATTATAATCCAAAATTTCTCTTAAAAATTAACTCGCAACCTATTAATCAAGTCAACAAATGTAAATTATTGGGATTTAACTTAGACTCAAAATTAATATGGAACTCTCATCTGGAGAAAGCTTACAATTCTGGTTCAAAACTCCTAAACATTTTTAAATACTTTGCATTCAAAAAAGAAGGTACTGATCAAAAAACCTTAATTACACTCTACTTAAATTTAATCAGATCAAAAATGGAATATGGCTTAGACCTTATAGACAAACCTAATTTAACTAACTTAAAGAAATTAAATGTTATTCAAAACAAATGTTTAAAAATTGCTTTAGGCTTACCAAAATTTTGTCCAACATTAGCTCTTCTGGCTGAAACAGCCATTCCTCCATTTGAAATTAGGCATTCAATTTTAATCTTAAAATATTACACAAGACTCCACTATAAACTACCAGACCACCCATTTTATATAAACTTTAAAAGACTCATATTCTATAAAAAAATCGAAGAAAATGAATTATTAAAAGAATTCTTTAATAAACTAACTAAAGATGAACTGCGAGGAGACATTACTGAATCTGTAGCAGTATGGTGTTACAAACTCCCAGTAGTTTATACAGAGATTCCACATTTAAATTCAAAAAATGAAATTTCTAATGAAACTCTATATCAATTATTCATTAATTTTAAATCTGAAAAATTTAACAATTGTTTGGAAATCTACACAGATGGGTCCTACATAAAAGATTCTGGGTCATCCAGTGCTGCTGTATATATTCCATCACACAACATATCATTAGCATACAAATTGCCTGATTTTACTCAGATATTGCATGCTGAAATTTATGCAATATTTGCCGCACTTAACTGGACATTAGACAATTTAACAAATCAATCAATAGTTATATTCATTGATTCTAAAAGTGCTATACACACATTAATACAAGACAACACATACACCACATATCCATACTACACACATACACTCCTAAAACTTTATAATGAAAACCTAAATGAAAAAAATAACCATATTCAACTTTGTTGGATACCAGGACACTCTGGATTTAAAGAAAATGAATATGTAGATAACATAGCAAAATCAGCACATGATTATGATAACATCTCGCCAACACACAATTTTTATATACATGTTAAAAAAGAAATAAAACAATTAGAATTCAAAATTTTAGAAAAACATGTTCAATTTCACTCTATCTTCAAACCAAATTTCAGATTTGAACTTTCCAACAAAATTAATACCTTCCTACAATTACCATTTTCCAGACATGAATCCAAAATCATATTTCGGCTAAGAACAGATACAATTCTTTTAAATAAATCGAAATTCTTACTGAAATTAAGTACCTCACCCAAATGTACAAAATGCAATATTACTGAAAATTCCTCACACCTTATATTAAATTGTGCAAAATATGACTCACAACGAGAAAAATTCTTTGAAAAACTTAGAAACATAAATATTAACGAATTTACTCTGAACTTAATTTTAAATCACCCTACAATCTCAATTCAAACAAAAATATTTGCCTTCCTATTGGAATTCATCAAAGAAACAGAGATATGGAATAAATTGTAACACAGAACAACAACAAAAAAAAAACGTAATATAAAAAAAAGAAAGAAAAAAAGAAAAAAAAATTTTTTTTTCATTAATAAAAATAAGAAAAAAAAATAATAAAAAAAAATCTTAAAAAAAAAAAATAAAAAAATAAAAAAAAAAATTAAAAAGAAAAAAAAATAAAAAATAAAAAAATTTCTAAAAAACAAAAAAAAAAGAAAGAAAAAAAAATTAACAAAATAACAAAAAAAATATAATAAAAAAAAGGGTTATAAAAAAAAATTAAAGAAAGCCAAAAAAAAATAATAATAAAAAAATATATATATTTATACCAAAAAAAAAAGACATAAATCAAAATTAAATAAACAAAAACAAAATAAACAAAAGAATTAAATCCTAAAGTTTAGGAGGAAGACGAAACAAAAAAAAAAATCTCTTAAAATCTAAGAGGAAAAAAAAATACTGAACATCAAGAATTTTCAAAAAAAAAAAAGGAAAACATAAATTCTATGGGAAAGTCTGTGCAAGGAACTCCCAATTTTTGTGAAGTGTAAACTAAACTAAACTAAACCGGGCCAAGTCATGTTACTAGGAAACGGACAATGTGAGGAAAATAAAATACCTGTGGTCTGATCGATTGGTCCGAAACACATTATTTAATAACTAAACTCTTATATCTTTTAACATTTTTGCTATTTTCGCTTTTATATTTTTACATTTTTATTATTTTTTCTACAATTAATATAACCTGATTTACCGAACATTCGAATTATCGATATCTTCTCGGTCTCATCGTTATTAAAACTAAAATCAATGATTTTTTAATCAAATAAACTTCACATCAACATCATAGGAAAGGAAGTTGGCTAAGTCTGCAGCGTTCCAGGATTTCAACATTTTGTCCGAGATTCAAGTTTTCACTGTGCTCTTGTTGAGATTTTCTTCGCTAAATCCCGTTCTACCTCCTATGAGAAAGCGTCCTTAGCTAATTACACACTTGGAACTTGAAACTTAGACACTTGGAATTTGCCTGTTAAGCCGTGGCTCGCTGTGCCCGAGAGTCATAACCTGGGCAATATAAACTTCTATTTGTGCTTTAAAATCTGTCAGGTGAATCCCCGTTTCCTTTCCTGGGGTGGAAATTGATCCAATGGAAAATGCGCCAACTTCGTAACCTGTTAGTCCCACGCTTGAGTTCCAAGTGTGCTTGCTTTGAACTTCATCTCCGCTAACCCCTGCTCTGCTATCATTGAGAAAAGGGATGCCGATGGATTTCAAAAAGCTGCCCTTAGTCGTGTAGGATGTTAAAGTCGTTCCCCCTTGTGCAGGAGAGCCATACCCTGAGCACGTTAAAGAACACACTTGTAATACCTTCACGGGAACTTCCATCTGTCTCCTAACAACTTTCAAGTGTTCCACTTCCTAATTCTGAACCATTGGGGTAATTGCGACCTGGCTTTAGCTTATCTGTTCAAAAATGTGCCGCTCAGAGGCAAAACAACCCAACATTTTCCACCATCCATCTTCACGTCCTTCAGATCCTTCTGACCTAACCAATTATCTCATTATGCGAAAAAAAAAAATCGCTTCTCTAAGTAAAATAACCCAACTTGTTCTATGAATAGTTAATAAACCTCTACATTCACATCTACGACCATTTATTTAACGTAAGATCTTTAAGTGCTTCTACAAAAAATTTCTTTCCATTCTAGGTGAAAAAGAGGAATAACACTAAGCTAGCCATCGATATAATAAACCCTGCCAATTGTATCAGTCGCTCCCTACTGCATCTCTGATCATCTTT
The DNA here is from genome assembly GCA_038380435.1 of Ryuthela nishihirai. Taxonomy (NCBI): domain Eukaryota; kingdom Metazoa; phylum Arthropoda; class Arachnida; order Araneae; family Heptathelidae; genus Ryuthela; species Ryuthela nishihirai. The sequence continues at coordinate 36,931,288 of JAWZYU010000018.1, read as the reverse complement.
TACCTGAGTGCGAAATTAAGCGATCATCGCTAAACAGGAACAGATAGTGGAGCATATGCGACTAGAGAGAGAGAGCCTGCAGGTTCCGGTAGCGATCTGACGAAGAGAGAGCTTTCACCCTCAGTGAACACGCAAGCATCACTAACTGTAGAAGAGTGTTACGACAGGCAACGTAACTGCAGCAACTTGATTACAGACAACGTAGTTCCGGTAGAGAACCGATGCATTCAGGAGAACACTAAGAAGAAATGTACCGAGAGTGTCAACAACGTGCCTGGCTTTGACTAAATCTTATTCTCTTTTTTCCACCTCTTGCGCTAGGCTTCCTGTAATTAGCACGGGTGTTCGAGTCAGTTGTGTTGTTGTGTAATGCGACTATGATTCTGTTTAAGCTTTTTATGCGGCAGATAGGTTATTAATCTAACGAACTTTGATTAAATTAAAAGCTTTAAAGGTTAATGTATAGATAAGTTAATGCAATGTTACGCTACAGAATAATTGCTTAGTACTGTTGTCATTTGACAAAGATCATGATTGAAAAACATCACAAGACATTTAAAACAAGCTAAATTATGTTTTATATATCTCTACGAACATAATTAGTTGCTGCAATACTGGAAATATGCATTTACGATGAGAAAAATAATTTTTGAAATATTATTATTCAAGAATCAAATAATTTCAGATGAATATGTAATGAAGATGACAGCACTGCGATTGGTTAAACAGTGCTAGAAATATTGAGCTACTTTTTGCAAATAAAATAGTGATTTATTCAAATAGTGTCAATTTGTGGCCATTTCTACTTTAAAAAATATATTTTGTGATTCTGTGCGTAAAGCAAATACGTATTTTATGTGAAAAATACAATACTTTTGTGACGAAAACAGGAAGAAAGGGAAAAAATACAGGAGAATGTTTTTCGACTTTCCGGACTTCTTAGAAATTCAACATTCAAGTATTTATAGGAGGAAATGTCAATGACTTTCATGGAACCTAAACTGCATGTCCACGTTTGACTAAAACTTCATCCCTTTGCAACATTAAACAATAAAAGAGGAAATAACATGTAATTGAAAACAATAATATATAATGCTGAAAAAATTATCACAGGACGCACAATAAATATTAAATTATTGGTTCAATCAGATTCATCTAGAAAAAATTTTCTCATTAATTCCAAAATGTAAAAAATATGAGTGTATCACTTAGCAGGTAACTTTTACGAAACGTATTGAGAATACCTAATTTTCGATAGCTCATTCTCAAAAGAAACATCTGAAGATTGAAAAAGAATACGTGATCTCATAGTGATTTTCTGTTTGCTCGCCATCACTAAGAGCAAGCAACCTGTAGTTGATGTTCTTTCTTCTTCTGCGCATCCTCTGCTACCATTTGATGAAAATGCAAACCTGACGTATCCTCCTCCTTCGCTCGCACAGTCAGCTCTCCGCGGAGTGGCGCTTCAGTCGGACGGTGGCCGATCGAAGTCAGTTGGGGTCGTTGTTACGACACGTGAAGAGGAGGTAGCCCGTCTGCTCCAGAAAACGGTACCGGTTTGCCAGAGATCTCTTGCAGTAGCAGCAGTCGTGGTGTCGAATTGCGCTGACCACTATCTTCCACGAAATGGAAATTCCGCTCCCAGTCTTCACACCGTTGGAGAGGACTAAGTGAAGCGTCTCAACCTAAGAATAATCTGCTTATCCGTTGCTGGTCAGTGAGAGTCGGTACTCTGGTATCTGAAAAATAGGTTCACTGAGAAAGGGACCAGCAACAGGTTGCAATCATGGCTGAGGATGGTGACGAAGAGTTCATAAATGACAATTTTAACTGTATCGTGAGTAACTATAGTTTTTTTAACAGCAGTAACTGTACCGATAACAGGACAATGGATTACACAGGACCTTCTCTGCTCATTCTAGAGTTTGCCAAGATTCTTTACGGGATTGTGTTCCTCGTAGGCCTATGTGGTAACACGCTAGTGATCTACGTGGTCCTCCGTTTCTCCAAGATGCAGACAGTCACCAATATGTACATTTTTAATCTCGCCCTGGCAGATGAGATGTTTCTAACCGGTCTACCGTTTCTACTCTCAACGATGATATTCAAATACTGGCCATTTGGGAGATTGATGTGCAAGATCTATATGACGACCACATCTATTAATCAGTTCACAAGTAGTCTGCTGCTCACTGTAATGAGTGCTGACCGCTATGTGGCTGTGTGTCATCCCATCTCGTCGCCCCGGTATCGGACGCCTTTCATAGCCAAGTTCATCTGTCTCACAGCATGGACTGTGTCTGCTCTCTTAATGGTTCCCATTTATATCTACGCCAACATATTGGAGGAACGGTCCCTCTCCTGCAATATCTATTGGCCAGAAAGCACCTACATGAACGGACAGAAAGCATTCACCTTGTATTCCTTCACCTTAGGATTTGCTATTCCGCTAGTGCTCATTCTACTCTTCTACTTCCTCGTCATCTGTAAACTGCGAAAAGTGGGGCCCAAAAACCGATCAAAGGAGAAGAAACGATCTCACCGCAAGGTGACGTATCTAGTATTAACTGTCATCACCGTTTACGTCATCTGCTGGTTGCCCTATTGGGTTACACAGGTGTATATCACCTTGCTACCGCCGAGGCAAAATCAAACGAATATAGGCCTAACCATCATACTCCTCGCCGGTTGCTTGTCTTATGCTAACTCGGCAATGAATCCCATCCTCTATGCTTTCTTGAGCGACAACTTTAAGAAAAGCTTTGCCAAAGCTTTCATGTGCGCCGCAAGGAAGGAGGTTAATGCTCAGCTGAACGTCGAAAACAGCGTCTTTCCCAAACACACCCGTAGTGGTTCATCCAAGGCTCAATTGCATCGAGAGCAGAAACAGAAAACTCAAGAACTGGAACCTTCTACAGCTCTAACTCTCACCTCACGTTCTAATATCTTAGTCTCGAGTGACAAGGAACCGTCCGTTAAAAACGGCTTTAACAAACAACCAACTGAAAGTGAACCAACACAGGTGTGATATGAATATTTAACCCTATACATATATCAGCTCTTGTCTCTCTGTTTATGAGATAATAGTGGGACTTGGTTTAATCCAGATGAAGCCATTCCCCATGCTCAGGATATGTGACCACATTGCTGAAAGAAGCTGCGAACAGTGAGTACATTCATTATCCCTGAATCTTGACAGCAGCAAAGGTCTGCTTAAAACGTCAATACTAGATCAATGCTTTTCGGTAAACATGGTAGTCATATCAGTAACAATTCTTCCTTGCAGAGAAAGGTAATGTAACATTTTGTATAATTTTTTAAGTTGTGATGTTTGATCAATTGATGGCTGTGCCATGTTCACAAGCAGGCCAAGCTCAGGCATATGATAGGGTAAGAAATGCTTATTTTATTTTTACATTACTAGACTCTAAGCAGCTTCATATAGATGATCTTTGCTATTATTAAAGATTCTTCAAATGCATTTAATGAGTATTGGCTTTAAAGAAAGCTTTCGATTTAAAGAAAATATCACGCTTTCCTGTTCTGATTTAATAATGCCAAATATATTCGGAATAGAGCATTAAAGCTAAATTTGTGTTAATTATAAAAATTCAGTTCTTAAGTTACTATTTAAAAAGAATAAAATAGTCAACGGCAAATATATTATGCTTTATTTGAAATACAGTATGTAACTTAAGTTGCATCAACAACATTCACAGAAATGCATAAGAATTGACATTGAGATAATAATTTATAAATAGGCACCTTCTTCAGATATAAATTGGGAGGTTTCCACTATTCGAAAATGCAGATTTCGGGCTACGGGTAACTCCAGATGGTAGAGTGGCATTCTCGTAACTTGAAGCTTGGGACTCGAGGCTCAAGTCCTATGAATGTTAGCTTTCAAAGTTTCTCAGTTAGACCTCACCCTGTAGTTGGGATAAATGTTGATGTGCAGACGTTGTGTTGTCACTGATCGTAATTACGAAATATATTTAATTTTACTAATAAACTATCTAGCTTTGCAGAGAAATTCATAAAACATATCTTAGGTGTTTTACTGTATCGAATGTAAATAGTGCATAACGTTTATTTCTCCAGACAAGCTCGTAGAGCTTCCTGTGATGCTAATCCTGTACCTGTTTATGGATATATGTAAAAAAGTGTTATTTAAAAAGACTGAAATGATAATGAATTTCAAAGCAATGCCCCAAAACGAGTAATTTTGTTGGTAATGGAATTCAACTTCCCACAAAATTTGCCATCCTTTACGTGTGCTTTTAACGGTATAAAAACGAATTTGCCAGTTGTTTTGCACTTTCACTGCTTAATGTGTTTTTATTAAAGAATTACTCGCTATTTAATTGAATCATTATTTCTGCAGAGACTGTGGTGTAATGTGCATTAAATCAGGCAGGTGAATATTTGGAAACGAAAATAATTATGTCAAAAAGTATTTATCACAATGTGTTTAACTTGATGACTTTCAGCAGTCATAATTTTAGTTAAAATTTTAAGTGATTTAATAGCTCGGCTAATACAGAGAGAAAGATTGAGTTAGTTGGTGGCTAAGGAATTATTCCTTTGTCTCCTTCCTTCCTCACCGCATACAGAAAGAACATTTAGATTTGAGGACTTCCATCATTGAGCTTTTCACAGAATGCTTGTTTGATTTAGTTACTCTCAACAGTTAGACTCCCGAAGAAAGTTTGGAGATTTGATGACTCTCGGTAATCTCTCTCTCCAAAATCCTTATTGGTGATTCAGTGATAATTAATAATTTTTCCAGGAATGTATTTGTGATTCAGTTAATCTCAGCTGCTAGACCCCTTTCCCCCCTATACCCACACTGAACGTTTGAGTGATATAGAGATTCTTTGTAGTCAGCTCACCACAGAATGTTGGAGTGATTTAATGCCTCATCAGCCAGTCCTTTACAGAACCTTTGGGTGATATGGTGACTTTCATCAATAATCTTTCCACAAAATGTTGTGTAATTTGTTAATTCTCTCAACAGTCACGGAATATTTCTGTGAATTAGTCAATCTCATCAGAACGTTCAGCTGCTTGTTCTCTGCATAACGTTTGATTACTTTGACGATTCTCAACACTAACCACCGCACAAAAGTTTAGTAATTATCAGCAATCATCCCTGTCCCTATACATAATTTTCGAAAGTCAGCAATAATGTAAGTGACCCCACGGATTCTTCGTAACAGTCCACTTGGTAATCTTATCAACTTTCTTCAGCGCTGGGGTCTTTGTGACTTGACTATTAACTCTTTATACGTAATAAAAGTACTAATAATAGGTGAAATAGCGCAATCCAGAATTTAATCATTCGTTTGTTTTCATATCAAGGCTCTTGTTCAGACAAAGTCAATGCTGATTTTCTTCTTCAAGTTGAAAGAACTTTGATTAATGGAGAAAAATGTTGCATTTAATTATTAATTAATTTCCCCGATTTTGTAATCATATTAAACAGTGTGTACTATCTGGCGGGTAGCAACTCCTTACATTACGGCCTGCGAGATTATTAATTTGTTTTACTATGTACCAAATAAGCATTTTTTTTGTGTCGATCAACTGAACATAATAAAGCACAAAACTGTTTCGGATATTTTTGTGCTGTTTCCCTTGTACACATCCTGCATAGAAATACATGGTTCTCCGATCTCAAAAACAAGGCATTTGCTTGGAATGCGTAATGCAAGAAGGGATAATTTTTGAAGTGTTTGATAGTAATTGTTTATTTCTCAGACTGTAATTACGAAACAAACATAAAAACCAGTTATTATTTTTTGACAACAAATGGCCAAAGAGCTATTTTTAAGTGAAATTATTAGGCGTAATGTTATTCCAGTTTAGAGATTAATGGCTCTCGTGTTTAGGTGGAAAACTATTTTCAATCTGCAAAGGAAAAGAGTTGACCACACTCTACAAAGTAGTGGATTCGCAGAATGAATGCTTTAAAAGATTTTAAACTAAAATCATTATCTTTATAAAAATCAGTGTCTTAAAATAAACAAAAAATATCTAAATGATAGCAGTTATTTGCAGGCATATGTCCAGTCATTAAAGGCATAAAAGATATCTGAATTTCTGCTTTATAATGCTTAAAAATCCCAAACCATGTTTCACAATCACGATCAATGTTGATGATGCATATTTTCATTCATAATCACTGATATTGTAATTTGAAATGTACTGATACGGTAATTTGAAATGATGGTTTCGCAGTGCAAAATCATTATGGAAGTCTTAAAAGTGGAACAATTACATGAAAAAATTTCTCGAGATTTCCCGTTCAAACGTAGAAACTTGTTAGAGGAAAATTAACTTCCTAGTAAGCTCAGATGTAGAAAAATAATCTAAAGTTTTCCAGTTTCAGGCAGTCGTTTTGCCTGCACATTAAAAAATGAGGTACGTCGTACCCTAGTTGCTTAAAAAAAGTGCAGGGTTGAAAACCTGGTGCGTCCTGGTTCACCTATACCATAATAATTACTATCGAGCAAAATCAGCTGTTCATAACTTTGAATTTAGAATTTTATTCTGAGGAAAAGAAAGAACTAAACGCTACCTGACATCTACAATTGCTATTTAGGATACTGACCAGAAATAACTTTAGAGCATTATCCATGATCTTCACTTATAACTTAATATACTGATTAAAAGAAAAGTACTATATGTGCGGTATGCTTATACAGGTTCCCTCCTTCAAAATCAATATTCATTTTTATAATTATAATACAAACTGTAAATGTGCTCTACATAGTATTTACGATTCGGCTTCAAGTATGCTGCTTTTAAGCTTCCCAGAAAGCTGCAATATTGGACATTACATGTACGACTATTGCGATAATATTGACTTGCATTACAATATTTTGACAATTATTTTATGTTGTTGTTAAATAAAGCTAACTATTTAGAAAATTAAACATGTAAATACATAAGGAAGACATAAATTAAAGGATCATGTATTAATCATCACATTAAAATTACAGCGTGATGTTACTAAGTAGGAACATGAAGATGATGGATCGCTAATGAAGGTACAGAAACAAGCTGCTGGTGTTCAGTGTTATTTTAGTATATTAGTTTACTACATTTTATTGAATTTGAGTTCAGTCTTGAAGGCTTCTGGATCTGAATTTTGTGCGAAACCATATTCACTAAGATGACTTCAGACTCAAATTTCGAGCACGATTTCTGTTAGAGAAAAAATCCTGACACATCATGAAACACGTGTACAAAAATTCATGTCGGGAAACCCTTTTTTATTTTTCATGAACACATAGTGCAAACCTTAAAGCAATTATAATTATTCGGAGAAAAAATTGAAATATTAATGGCATTTGGAGCAAAAGAATGCTTGAAATAATTAAAAAAAATTAACTTTCTCGAATAACATTATCAGTGACATGGAAAGATGATCCGTGGCCTTGGTTTCGAAACTTTTTTACCAGGATCCTTCCTCTCGCTTAAAAATATTTCCTATTGCAAAAGAATTACGTTAAGAGGATAAAAAAAACGGTGTGAGGCACGCACATTATTTTTTCGATCCGCTAGCAAATGCTACCTGCAATAAATAATAAGAAACGTTTCTCAAAAATGCGTGTCGAACATCCTGTTCTAATAGTTTAGCTGAAACATTGGAATCATGGCAGGTACTCCATTGAACATGATTATAAATACTAAGAAAAATTCATTAATGAAAGAAAATACATATTTGAAAAATGATCAAAGACCAAAGGAACACGTATTAATATCATAACAAAGAAATATTTTTCTGGTTTCTTTTTTAGTTATAAGCAAAATTAGAAATATAAAGGACTAGCCCAGACCCAAATTCATCTCTTAATGTACACAGTTAAATTTCTGAAACTACTTCCTTATTTATCTGTAAATGAAGTCTAATGCGAACCTCAGCTTATAATTAAAGGTTTTTTTGTTCTCTTCTTGAGAACGAGTGGCACAAATAGATTGCAATATTATATTATAATAAAACAGCTGCGGATTCTTTGTGGACACTACTTAAGTTTATGAATTAAACATAATAAAACAATGATTTAGAATTAAACTAGAGTTTCGATCAACTAAAGTTCAAAAATATTATATTTTATTAAATTTCTATTGAAATAATTAAGGACGTTGTGTAGCTCTAACAAAGCCAAAATTAATTTTAAATAGTTAGTTTTACTAATTAAATTTTAGTTGTTTAAATTTTTCTTTGGAAATATATTTATAATATGCAGATTAAAGTGAAAATTGATGCTCCTCTCAAGGAAATGTTTTACAGTCCCTAGCACACTCACTCCTTCTCTTCTGAAGGGATAAAGGTTCTTATTAATATTTAAAGCGTAACTTTAATTATGGCTGAATCTAGAGGGGCAGACAGGGCCATTTCCCCACCCCCTCCTGAGAATATTAGTAAATGTACTAGATGCAAAACATTTTAAATTTTATGTATATATATCATGCATTTTTCAAGAATTTTTAAAGGCTTCTCAAACGGAGGGAGAAGTATTATATTGCAATAAAATCCTGTCTCATGCCCCTCCCCAACGTTTACCGAATCGATTGAGTTTCCTACCCGCCCGTTCTATTTTTTTCTAGATCCAGTGTTAAAAAATATTGATCAAAACTCTAATTTAATTAAAAAATTATTTTATGAAACAATATTTTATAATATTCATTTCAACTAGTACAATGCATCTTTTATGATATTGTCGTATTCTATTCAGAGGTCATATTTCACTGGGAGAGAAATAATATCAGCTGAGTAGGTTATTGCATTTTGATTTGACTCCGTCTATCCGCTATAAAATAGCAAACATTAAATAAAACAATCCATGAGGTCTTTAGCTTTCTTGTTCCTTTGAATTTTTTATTTGCAATACTGGAACTACTAAAAAAAGTTTCAATGCTCCTTGCCTCTAAGACACACTGAAAAAGGAGGTCAATATGATACTGAAAGTAAGTGAGGGGCATTAATAGAAAAGGTTTATATTGATGTTATCTGAGATGAAACCAGGTTACATGGCGAATTACGGAGTGGACCTTTTAGCTTTGAGCCTAAGATGATCTATAATGAATGTTTTATGGTGAATCGAAAGTACACCACTATAAATGCAACAGGCACTCTAATCATCACTCTACTGAACTGCTAATTCAAAATAATATATTTAATGATTTGTTGGGATGTCACTGGGATTCCTTTCCCCATGAATTTAAAAAAGGGAAGTTATTCTAATTGTGGAAGCGGGGATAGTGTTATGATTTTAAGGATAGGTTTTCATAGTTTTAAAGAGGGGAAATGCGAAAATTGGTAAAGTGAACAACATTGCGTGTATCTAGATTAGTGTTTCTTAAACTGTGAGTCGTAATGCCCTAGGAACTGAGAAGAATTTGCCGGGATAGCTTCAAAGTTAAAGCAATTAAAGCCGAGTTGTTCCTTATTTTTGTTTTCACTATGTCACTGCAATTTTTTATGAAATGGAGTTTCGGTTTTTATTTTTTAGTGGTACTCTTTTGCGCACTTTTGGGATCCTCAGCGAAGGTTGGAGGAAGGGGATCTATATGACAACTGTTAAGGAGAAAGATGGAAGCCTTCCGTCAAGTCCATTCACTGTGTTCTTTAACTGTATTGCATATGGATCCCCTGTATATGAGACAACGGCCTAGCATCCCATCTGACAGATAGGGAATTTCCAACGATGTGTGTTTTCTCTTAAATGGCACGGTGGGAATTAGCGGAAATGAAGAAATGAATCTCAACTCTGATAGAGTTGGGACTCGAACCAGGGAGCTTCAGTTTACGAACCTGGCGCATTATCGTCTGTGCCAAACTCCGTTCCTACCGTCTCTGGTCATGACGTAGAGAAAAGATTACCCATGCGTATTAACCTTTAGAGACGGCTGATGCCTTAATCTCTGATTGGTAGAGATATTACACATTTCGATTATGGAAAAATCCTACACAGATACTCTCACAGTGCGAGGAACGAAAAGTTCTATTTGGAAACAAATTACATTTTAAAAAGAAATATGAAAGCTGCACTACAAGGAAACCTATTTTGTATATAGTATATATATATATTTTAATTTCTTAGCTACATTTCACTTGTAATGACTTTAAAGTTAATTGACATTAAAATTCAAACTCATTCATGATAATTATTCTAGAAAGAATGGAAGTAATACAGAAGGAGGCATGAACATTTCTTTCAATAGTTGAGAGGGGGGCAGCAAATTCGGTTAAGGGCGAATAGGGCTACCTCTGTAAAAGCTTAGAATATTCAAATAGATTACCGCTATTGCGTAATAATTTTCTGACGCAATGTATGCAAGAAAATTCGTGTTGTCACCTTTTTTCTCGTATTTTCAAGTGATGAAGTATTAATTATTATTCCGTTCTTTTTCAAATAATTTTGTCTTACAAGAAGACAAATATTAAATATTGTGTAGCAATATTTCGCACACTTTTACTATAGTTAATATCACCATATGTAACATTTATTCATATATTAATTTCATGCATCGTCTCATATTTTTCTCATTATCTCTTTTTTCGAAAGGCATTCTAATGTATGCTCTTGATATATTGTACACTTAAGTGCATTATTTAATCAGAATGGGAAAGTTAGTTAAGAAAATGGCATATACGTAGAGGTTTAAGTGTTTTTATATTAAACACATGCAGAAGAAATACTCTTGTTACTGATGTGCCTATGTACTTTTGACAACTTTCTGTACATCATATACATGGTGTTTCTCTATACACTCGGTAACATTGGGCGTTGTTTAGCTCAATTTTTATCTATTTTCTTGTATTAGAACTGAATATTGGTGCAATATTTATTCGAGATGTCCTAAGTCTGCTGTTGTAATAACTCCTTTCACTGTTTATCAAGAACTAATAATTATGTGCAATATCTATACTTGTACAACGTAAATGTATAATTTATGATCTCATAATTTCAAACAAGTGACGTTACCGCTAATCGCAGTGTTATTGGCTAGAATAGTGTGTTGTCTGTTGCTACTGTTGTCGCCATCACGTTATCAGAACTGTTGCCAATCATCAATAGTAGAATAACCGTGTAATTGAGGATTTCGGTCCTCTTTGCCCTTCCATATTGTCATCAGTGCCTATAAATACATAAAGCTCATACCTGTCATCATTTGCTCACATATGGTAAGAGCAATAGATTGGATATTGCTCTTCCAAAAAGAAGCTGAAGAAAATATGTTATATACGTTTGGAATTTGACAAATTTTGAAACATACTTATGTATTCTATACATATATCAGTGAACTATTCATAATTCACACACATTATAATCGCATTAAAAATAGAAAGGGATGATTCTGTATAATAAATTTCATCCTGTTTCTCAAAGGTTTCCAAATGTTTTAAGCAAACATTTTGTATCGCTTATTGTGTTTTGTATCGGAATGGTGTATAGTTAGAGCAATTGGAATCAACAATACTGTTGAAAGTCTTGTAGATATAGAAAAGATTCATTCAGAAGTGACTTGTTTAAAGTTTATTCCATCCTAAATGGAAAATGAACACCAAATGTTTATTAAGATAAATAATGTTTGTTTTTCAATTCAACCTTATAAAACCTGTCTTAATTTAAAAAACAAGGAAACATTATCTCTGTAATTTGTTATTCAGTGTGTGATATAAATGCTTTTAAGGTTATTAATTTAATATAAAAGTCACATTAACTGCTGATTAACATAAAACAATCTTATGCTTATTTCCAGAATGCATTTAGTTCCATTTCAACATAAATATATTTTTTTATCACACATTTATAGAGAATAGAGAATTTTTCATTTTAATCCCCATTGCTCAAGTTTATTTTGCATCATCAATGTACTTCTTGATAAATGATAAATTTGATCAATTTGATTAATAGTCCTTATTTGTATTAATTACCGATTTTATTTCTTGTTTTATTTAAATGCAGGAAATGTCTCTATGAACACAATATGAATACACCAAGTATTATGGAAATATTAAAATATATATATCTAATTCTATCTTTGGAAAACTATATTTTTGTGATGATAGACTATTAAATTATAAGAAATATGAAGAAGGTTTTTAAAAATGTTTTTGATAAACATTTTCTGCCCTTCCAATAAGGTATAATCAATTAAAAATATAGTTTACGCTATTAAGTGATATATTGAGAAATAATGAAAACAAACACTTTGTAAAATGAACCGTCAGAAAACTTTAGAGTTAAAAATAGCTTCACAGAATGAGTCCTCTAAAAAAGTTAAAGTTTAAAAACTTAGCGTAATGAGTCCTCTGAAGATGTTAAAGTTTAAAATTTTGGTATAATGATCTCTCTGAAAACGTTACATTCAATATTTATATATCCTGTCAGAACACAAAGACTTTGAATGCACCGCTGAATGTATTTGTCTTTTTGATGACTATGAAACATGCTCAAAATCTAAATTTTCAAAGCACCTGCAGCAAAGGCTTCGAAAAGGGCCGGAGTACATTAAATTTTAACTTTGAATTTTCGAACTGTAAATAAGAGAATAAAATTTATATTTTGAAACACCGTTATGTCACAAAGGCCGCAGAAGCAATTTTTTAAAAATTCGACTCGCTTGAGGCCCTATAAAAACCGTATAAAAATGTATTTTGTACACTTATAACTGTAAAGAATTAACACAAAAGAAACCAGGTCATAGGACTCAAATATCTTACTCTGTAATTAATTATTGTGATACCTCTACCTTATATATTAATGTATGTAGAGAGTAAATCTCTACGTGTAATTTGCAATCACGTCTACTATGATATATACACAGTAACTTGGTTTAATGGAAGTTGAAAGGAACCAAAGTCTTTTCTACGAATGTTGAAATCAATATCACTTTTTTCATGGGTTTATTTACTCACCTTTACTAATACCTCGTTGAAACTAAATCTAACGATGTTAAGTAACAAATATGCTAAATTAAAACAAATATATGAATATTTAAATTTTGTTGCATATTTAGTGTGTCTACGTTGTCATTCTAGATGTTTTAGAATGTAAAAGTCAAAGAAAATCTTTTATTTTTTTTGGGCAGCCAAGAAAAATGTTAAAAACACTGCTCTAAATCACGAGGCAGAGAAAATCTTCTGAATTGTTTTTTATATGCAAAAATCACTTGATGAAGCGTTTATCTTCTTAAAAAGGAAATCATTGTAAAAGTTGATCATCGACTTCAGGAGTTTATCATTAATGTGTAAATTATCTAAGCTGGGATTTAATTTACAGAAAGTGAAAGATCTGTTTAATGCATAAAAATCCCCACTCAAATTTCAGCATTACAGATTTCATTTGCGAAACAAAATTCAATTAAAGTACTAGCACAGAATGTATGTAGAGAATAAATCTTGACAGTGAATCCGTGAAAAACTATTAAAGAAATGTAAACGGTTTTTGATGTCGCTTTCAAAAGTGTAGAAGACAAGTTTTTTTACAAAAAAAAGTGCGGAGATACTCTGTAATCTTTTGGTTTCTGTTGGTTTTTCGTACATTATAAAAAACACTTAGACAAGGAATACATCTACAAACACTTAAACAAGGACATATCCGCTGGAATAGTAGACAGGGACGCTAACCACTAGGCCAGGTAGGTAATTTAACTGTTCAATATATCTATAATTTTCCTTGATGAAGTCCGTTTCCTTCTTATACGAAATCATTCGAATCATAAGAAATTTTTCTACCGAATCATAAGGAATTTTTCTGCTTAGTGTTCATTTGATTCATTTTTCTTTTCTTACATTTGGATTTCCAAATTTACAGTGTTAAGTTGTGCAATCAAACATCAGCAAAGTTACAAGTGCTTTCTAGGCAAAAACAAATTAAAAACTTTAGGTTTAAACAGACAAGATAAATGGTTAATTAAGACGCCGATTAGCTAACAAGAAAAATAATTTTCAAACTGAAATGCAGCTTACAATTTAAAAGAAATATTTCATATGTGCACTAGAAATGGTTTGTGAAGAGGAACTATATAGAAGTTTGCTCAGCCAGTAATAACTTGGCAATTTATGAACAATTGGTTCCTTTCAATTATTATTTAAATTTTACTCTTAGTTTTAAAATATTATGATAGGAAATGTATTTAATGAAATCACTTTTTTCAACATTATTAAAATAAAAGAGAAACTATAATGAATCACTTTACATAAGCATATTTTTTCGTTATTAATAATTGTTGTTTGTATCGTTAGTCTTGTTATATTTTCTTCTTATGCTTGGTTTTTAACTACCGTTTCGAACGAACTAGTAAGAAACAAGTAGTTGACATCACTACTCTGAGCTGTGGAAGCCTTGGGACTGGGTGAATTTGAAATAGTTGATTTGAATTTATTTAATAATAATTGCAAATAGAGCAAGCAAAGAAATAAGCATCCAGCATAATACGAAACTTGTGTGCTAGATTCACAATCGTAGTAACAATAACATTTCGGGCAGAAAAAATATTTGCATTGTTTTGTTTTTCTCCGACGTCAGAAAGCAAAATTATGCACTATTTTTCTCTAATCCGTTTATACAGTTCTCTTTTGAAGATGTGCAAACAACGAATTTTCTTTAGTTCTTCTGGTATGTCACTGTAAAATCTTGGTTCAATATAACTGGTGTTGGTTGTATGGTACATTTATATCTGTACATGGAACTAACAAACCTAGTTTACTATGCCGCAACGGGATATAGGATTTCTTAATATCAAACTGATTCATTTCATAAAATGCAGCCGCTATTTATTTAAATATTTGTAATTATAAAACCGGTAAGACTTTTAAGTAATTAAACCTTGTTTTAACAGTTTAAAGTACTTGGTGTATTCGTCAATTTCTATGAGAAAAGCCAAAAAAAATCATATGGATGCTTACAATGATACGTATTGGATCATGTGTTAAATGCTATTGAGTATTTCAATAATTGCAAATAGTTAAAAATAATCTTTATGCACTTAATTATAACTTTTCCTAGACTTTTATGTAACAACTGAGTTCAATATTTTCAGTATTTCGCATTAAAAATGTTCATGCTATATTATCGGTTTTTACGAAATGTTTATATATTTCCGCAACTAAATCCTTAATGTAGAAAATACAGAAAATTGTCCATTACTGTCCGTTTTACAAATAAAAATGAATTCAAATTTAAAGAAAACAACTAAAATATCTAGAGTTAACATAAGAATGTGCGGCAGTACACCATATAAGACTGTTGAAAATATAAAAAATTATTTGTTAAAAATGGGCGGTCACAAAAAAGCATTTTCACTTTTACTTCCAAGTAAAGTGTATCTGTTGTAGAGTTAAAGAGATCATGTGAAGTTCGCTTTACGCTGTCGATGCTTTCGTAGGTTTGTGCATAAATCGAAAATTATACTTGTAACTTAAAGAAATTCTAACGCAAATTGTATGCCTAAATTTTTAAATAATGATTACTTTTCTTAAGTTTCAAACAAATTAGCAGAATTTTTAATAAGTTTTTAATAATTTTTTTCAAGATTTTTTTTTTCGATTCCTTAAAAGTATATGTAGTTTTTTCTTTCTTTCTTTTTTTCCCCATTTATTATTCATTAGAACTGCGTGTTTTTTATTTTTAGGCAGAATTTTTTTTTCTGTGATTATTTAAGAAGATGCAGTTTCTTTTTCGTAGTCGCTCTTCACTTAATTTGTGTTGGACGGGCCTGCTCCTGTACAAAGTAAAGAGTAAGATGAAAAAGCCATAGTTTTTTTTATATGTTTATAAGCTCACTTCTTCAAGAAACAACTATTGACAATTATTCTTTTGCGAAACTCAATACAGATAAATCTAAAGGTATTTAAAAACCCTCCTCTTCAGTCGTTTACGAAAACGAAGATGTGATCTTACTAAGTGGAACGTGATTTTAAAGCAGGGAAATAATCAATTTCGAAAAAAGAACAACCCTGTATGAAGCAGAAAAATATCTAAATCAACATTGTGCGAAATGGGATGTTCAACTTTGAGCACTGTATTTGCTTTCCTGTTGGCTTTAGAGAATTACGGCCTAATAAGCAGTCATAATGTTTCTAAGGTTCAGGAAAGGTTTTGAAAGACATCCATGACAGCTGTTAAGGGTAGGCGGGATCTTCCTGTCAAGTCATTCTGTGTGTTGCTTAACGTGCACAGAAAAAAAGTGAAAAATAGTATTTATATTTTTATTAAATTGTTTCTGGCGTAATTATAGAATATAGTTGGTTCTGCTATAACGCAATAGTTGCGTTCCTGAAGAAAACCACGTTATTTAAAAAATTTGCATTGCAATATAGATTGATTCAATGAAGAAAAATACACTGGTTTCCATAAATTAAGGAGAAATGAGAAAAATTGCGATCATTCGCCAAAATATTGTGCGATCCACACCACACGTGTTCATGTAGCCAGTAAACTAATGCCGAGTGAGCATATCATGTGCAAATTAGTCTAAGTTGCGTCAATTTGAGAAATCGGATAGCGGCAAAATGATGGCCGCATAGACCTTTACATGGTGACGAGTGGGAACCTCAATGCTCAAAGGTATAGAGATGTGTGAAACATTCATCTTACAGGACGATAACGCTCGTACAAATAGAGCTCGACTAGTGGAACAATACCTTCAAGAGGAGATCATTATGCGCATGGAGTGGCCAGCTCGATATCCCGACAAAATCCGATTGGCTATGTATGGGATGCTCTAGGGAGACGTGTTGCTGCCCTCAACCCGCCACCTGAAAGAAAGGGGAGCTTATTACTGCTTTAAAGGAACAATGGTCGTTACTCCCTACTGAGCTGATTCACAACATCATAAACAGTATGGAACATCGTTGTCCTGCCTGTATTGCTGTAAGTGGTGACCAAACTCTTTATTAAAGAACTTTGCCCATTGCATTCTGACACCTCATTTGTGAACAAGTTCCTTAAAGTGTTATTTTTCGACGAAAAATATCTCTAGTGTAAAATATTTTACACCATTCTGAAACTAGCGTTGCATTTCATGTTTTCATCAAATTTCATTACAATCATTCATATAGTTTTCTGTTTATCATACTTTTTCTGAGTTTTCCTAAATTTATGGAAATCAGTGTAGGTTAGGATGTAGTAGGTGTCAAAAACACCTAAAGGCAAGACATTTTCGCCTGATATTGTGCTATATAATAGTTTTTTTTATATTTATTGTGCTTCGCCATAAAAAATTATGAAATACTGAAATAAAAAGGTATGAGATATAGTGATATTCGCTAAGTGATAGAAACCTTAGTTGTGTAGAAGGTTCATATTTGATTGATGAGATATTTTAAATTAAATCATTTTAATCATAAAATATTTCATGAAAGGTAAATAAATGTAGAAAATGATTTAAAATATTCACTAAGTCCGAAATGTTTGCAAATAGATGCCAAATTTTAAAACTTGACAAGTTGCTCCACCGCGGCACATCCAAGTCTCGTTAAAGCAGTACTGACATTTGTTTATAAAGAGAGTGATGCTTGTTATTTTCAATTTATTTACCTTCTAACAATGAAAATTCTAATTAATAGATATCACGGAAATGCAAATAAAAGTGTTTAATTGGTCAAGTATCTAACACAAAAAAGATTTTTCATTAATATCTTGAAATAAAAGAATTGCGTTTTCCCACACCGTCCCGTGGGGGTAAGGGGACTAATTGATGCAATTAATGCAAAATCCTTAACCTCCACACTCTATCACCAAAATTTCAAATTTCTAACATGGATCGATCTTTTATAATATGCTTTTTGGATGATAAGTGGCCTAAATTTCTCCACGTTTCGGCCCTTCAACGGTGGAAGCTAAAACTACTGAGAAATTCGGAAAATGGGAATCTTTATATTTCATTAGCACTTATCCAAAAGTTTTTTTTTTCTTTTAAATTAAAAAATTGAAATTCTACGGAAAAATGTAAGAGAAGTGAAACTGTAATGTAACCAAAGGGGGGGGGGGGGGGGGGTAGAGAAAAGCAAGACATCTGCGTCATCTGTAGGTTTTCAGGAGTCATAAAACTTAAAACATTCGAATGCACGTTGATGACATCATCATCATCATCATCATCATCATCATCATCATCATCATCATCATCATCATCATCATCATCATCAAGCAGCCATGGGCTACGGAGGTCCAACCAGACCACGCAGTTTAATTCTCCAAGCATATCTGTCCTGAACTACATCTGCTGCATCCGGCCACTGCACACCAATTCTAACAAGGTCCTGTTTGACATTGTCTGCCCACCGCATCCTAGGTCTCCCCCTCCTTCTGAAGCCTCTAGGCACACTGTTCATAACCCTATTCGCCAATCTATAATTATCCATACGGGCAACATGGCCAAACCAGCGGAGTCTCTCTCTGCACAATATGCTGCTTAAAGGAGGTTGCAGACTCCTTTGCCTAACCTCATCATTAGTTACAAAGTTAAACCACCTAATACCCAAGATACTGCGTAAGCATCTAGAATCAAAAGCATCTAGTTTCCTGTTATCTTGTTTACACAGCGTCCAAGTTTCACTACCATAACTAACCCTAGAAAGAACCAAACTATTATACAGTCTAATTTTAGTCTTTAGGTGTATACGCCTATTTCTCCACAATCTCCATAGATTCTTAAAAGTCCCGGCAGCAATACCTATTCGTCTGTTAATCTCATGCCGCACATCACCAGTATCAGTTACATAGCTCCCAAGATAATTAAACTGTGACACCTGCTCAAGACTGCAACCATTCAGATTAACTGAATCACAACCTGCCTGACCAATTTTCATCACTTTAGTTTTCTCTCTGTTTATAACCAAACCTACTCTACTACCAGTCTCATCAACAGCTCGAATGAAAGAGTTCATCTCATCAACATCATTTGCCAAAAGGGCTAAATCATCAGCATAATCTAAATCAGAAATTTTCGTATCTCCAGCCCATTTAAGGCCAAAATCTTTCCCTCGAAGTGAATTTCGCATAACATAATCAAAAACCAAACTAAAGAGAAAAGGAGACAAAATGCACCCTTGTCGAACACCAGAAGCAATGCTAAACCAATTGCTACAAGACTTACCAACTCTCACACATGACTCAGTGTTATTATAGAGAGCTTTCATTATGTTAACTAACTTGTCTGGTATACCATATGATCTCACAATCAACCACAAATTATGACGATCAACAGAGTCGAAAGCCTTTTTGAAATCAACAAAGCTAGCAACCAAAGGTTTCTGAAACTCTAAACATTTCTCAAGAATCTGCCTAAGTGAAAATATCTGATCTACACATCCCCTACCACTTCTGAATCCACATTGCTCATCACGCAATTGCCTGTCAACCAGATTCTTAATTCTATTAAGCACAATCATGGAAAGAACTTTACCTGGAACAGAGAGTAGGCTGATACCCCTATAGTTATCACAAGAACTGCGATCACCTTTTTTGTAAATAGGGATAATAATAGCTCTGGTAAAATCTTTAGGAACCATGCCTTTATCATAAAAGTTATTCAAAATTTCAGTCATCCAAGTGATAACCAAAACATTCCCAGCTCTGAGCATTTCTGTAGTAATTTCATCTACCCCTGGGGATTTATGAAGTTTCAGTTTAGAGATAGCCAAAATAACTTCAGATTGTGTTATAGGGCCAACATTAAAGCTGCCAATGCATCTATCATCATTACAAACAATGGGAGTAGAACTAACCACATTGTTTAGAACATCACTGAAATGCTCAGCCCACCTAGCCATGAGAGAATCCTCACCTTCTATAACCTTACCTTGTTTATCCTTCAATCCCTGTATGACTGTCCGTTTTCTACCACATAAAACATTAACTATCTGGTACAGCTCTCTGTTGTTGTGCTGCCTAACTGCTTCCTCAGCTTTGTCAGCCAAGCTATCAAGCCAAAGATTTTTATCAGTAGCTAACTGATCCTTTACACGTTTATTAAGCTCTCTGTAATCTTTTCTATTAGGACTAGTAGGGTACTGATTAAGGACATTCCTGCAATTCCTTCTTTCTGAAATAAGCTCCATTGCCTTGTCACTTAAATAATTCTGCCTCCTCTGCTCCTTTTTTCCTAAAAGAGTACTGTTAGTTTCCAAAAAAGCCTGTTTAAAATGGCCCCATTCTTCCTCAACTTCAGTATTAAGCAAACCATGACCGTCATAATGACTAAGTAACCTATCATGGTAAGCTTTAGCTATAACTGGGTCATTCAGAGCTTCAGTATTAAAGGTAAATTTTTTAACTCTAGCACAACACTTTTTAAGTTTAAGTTGCAAGACACTTTTAACAAGGTAATGGTCAGATCCAATTTCCGCTCCCCTATATGCCCTGGTATTTCTAACAGAACTAGCCCATTTGCTGTTAATTAATATATAATCAATCATATTCCTATGCAGCCCATCAGGTGAAACCCATGTGTACTTATGTATGTCGCGGTGTTTGTAATATGTGTTAGTTATTCTGAATCCATTGAGTTTACTTACCTGTAGGAGACGTTGTCCATTGCCATTGCAGCTACCAATACCAAAAGGGCCTATTACTCCTCCCCAAAGGTCAGCGTCAGTACCAACTTTGGCATTGAAGTCACCAAGAACAAGGGTAATATCTCCTTTCTTGACAGAATTCAAAATGTCCTGAAGTTGTCCGTAAAACCTATCCTTCTCATCCTCATCAGAATCCTCAGTGGGGGCATAACAGCAGATAACATTTAAGTTTTTAATGCTTGTCTGAAATTTTGCTGTAAGAAACCTTTCATTAATGCACTCATATCCTAGAAGAGCATCACTTGCATGTCTGCTGAGCAGCAGACCCACGCCTTGGTGATGCTTTCCATCCTCCCTCCCTGTAAAGAGAAATTTAAAGTTATTTTTAAGTATCTCACCTTTACCTGTCCATCTGGTCTCTTGCAAGCCTAGAATATCTAGGTTATAGCGCTGGAATTCCTGCATGAGGACATCAAGAGAATAATCTCTATGTAATGTCCTCACGTTCCACGTTCCTGCAGAAAGAAAATGATTAGTAGGATTTTTAAAGAAATTAGGTTTATTGAGATTGGTAGGGCCAACAATATCAAACAGCCCCCTGATCGCAGGCATGGGGCAAAGACCCGTTCCTCCTCCGCTAAAGGCTGAAGTCACCGATGCTGGTAGGAACTTCAGGCACCACCTTTTCAAGTGGACTTTTTCAAGAGCCACATGGCCTGCCTGAGACGCATTACTCCAGTTTAGGCTTGACGATGCCCAACTAGCTAAGTAAGGTTCAGGTACCTGCGATGGCCTCTGATTAGGATTATCCACCAGCTGATATAAGGTATCCCATGCCTCTGTTCACTTAGAGCTGGCAACCCAGAAGCAAACAAAAAACACAGCAGCAGACTCTCCCTCAACAGCGGCCCACCAGTGCAGCAAGTCCAGGATCCATAATCAAGCTCAAATCCATAAACAAGTCCAGTCTAGTAGGTATAAATGGTCAGCACCAGGACCCTGTGAAGTTGACCACTCCTCAGCAGGGTTGAAAAAAAAGAAAAAAGTGGCCATAGATGACCAGATCAGCAGGCCATACTGAACTGGCAGCCCTCCCCTTCCGTTCCCTTCCAAAAGAGAATATCTCTTTTGAAAGGTACTAACGGCCTGCACCATGAGAAGGCGGGGTCGGACAATAGGTGCTAGACCTGGCCGGTTCTGTGCATCATCACTAGTGCATCATCAAGTATAGAAAAATTATTTGGTTACTACATGGATCTATGCACACAGCTTCTTTTAAACCATTATCAACCAGAATTTCACCATTGCAGTAATAACAGCTCTGATTTGCTTACCCCCCCCAATCCCCTAAAAGTGCTTTTCCCTGTGCAGAACTAATTTTAAATATGTATTATATCAACTGAGTACTCAGAGATAAACACTGGCTTGGATATTTTACATCTGAATGGATTTCAGAGAATATTGAAGGGGATTCATTGCACAGCTGTTAGGAAAGTGATGAAATGCCATGAAGGCCATCTAGCTGTTCTTTAAGTTTCACAGGTTATGGCTGTCCTACACACGAAGCCACGGCATTAACATCCCAACAGACGGCGGTTTTTCCAAGCCCATCTGTGTCTTCTTTCTTTCCGAGGGCAGGGTGGGAATTTTAAAGGAGATAAATTTTAACGCTGGATTTACTTATCCAAAAACCACGAAAAGTACTTTTCCTAGCTTAAACTGCCGCAGGTAGGACTCGAACATGGGAACTGTAGATTAGGAGACGCGCGTTACCGACTTCGTCAATCCCCGCTGCAGATGCAATGAAGATTATTCCAAGTATATTTCTCGCAGCTTCTCAAGTTTTAAAATTTGAATGTCTTTTCCGTGCTTAGTAGCCAAATATCTTTCTCATCACAATTTAGTGAATTGCTTTGATTTTATTTTTCTGTTATCCGTGAAGGATATTGGAATAATGATTTAAAAATTATGATATAAGCGAATGAAGCTGTAGACGATCTAGTTGAATTTCTGCTTAAAACAAACTTTGTATGTAGTTACCTAACTGTTATAGTTATCTAAATTTAATTTTTATTTAAAATAGTATTTATATGTAGCGATTTAATTGAATTTTTATTTAAAACGAGTTTTGTAAATAGCAATATAAATAAATTTCTATTTAAAATACGTTTTCTATATTAACCTTTGAAAAGAAACATGAGCTAGAAACTAAAACACACTCAATGTATCGAATTAGGGTTAAGCAAAACCCAAATTTGAATTGTGATATTCATTGTACGGTAAATTAAAAATATTGATTACTAGTGCTAAAATTAACATAAAATTAATTGTTTAATAATCGGAAATAAAGAATTGTGCAATAGAGTACCGGAAATTAAAAAGATTGGCCAAAAAGTGCAAAAAAAAAACCCAAATAATAATAATAATGCAGAAACGTTCCAAATTGGGACTGCAGCAAAGTGACTATTTTCAACTTACCCAACTTCAAGTTTCGTGCTAATGCTACTGATATTTACATAAATAAGTCAAGTTATTCGAGATCCATTTGCTCCCAAGCCCTAGAATTTCGTAAATTCTGAGAAACAACAGTCCATTAATGACTCCGCTTTCACTGGAGTGTGGGTGTGTGCGCCAAAACCCAGTGCTAACCAGACCCTTAGGGAAACAAATTTTGAGAATGCATTGCCAGAGACCCACGCTTATTCCTTGAATTAGATTACATTTTTCGCTTGGCCAGCAGCTTCAGTGAGATGGCAAAGTTGATTCACCTTGCCAACAGAAGCAGACGTAGTTGTTTATGACGAGACAACGCCACCTACAGAGTTTGTCTGGGGGGGAGGCTGAGGATAATTGCGGCAAACCGAGCTCGAGCTGTTTTTATTGCTTAAAACTGATAATTAGCTAAATTTTTTCTAGCTTCGAAATGCAATATTTATGCTTTTATTTTCATTCCTGGGGCAATGAATCATTTTACTAGAGTTATCATTTTATTATCGCTATATATTTATCGTTAGACGGTGTTTCTAAAGTTATCATTATATTATTGATGGGCTAGTTTTTTTTAACACTGCTATCAAAGTGCGAAAAGCTGATCAAATCTAGCTAACTTTCAAACATAGAATTATATATTTTTTCGGTTGATGTCGGTTAAAAGGATAAGGGAGAGGCCATTTTCATTTTATTGCCTCAGGGTTTCGGCAGCGTGAATGGGATCCCACTCAGGATGAAACTAAAGCATTTTTGGCAAATTATTTCAATTGTTTATTGTGTAAAAGGCATTTTTCTGTGACACTTTATTACCGAATTATTTATATAATACTGTGAGCGTGAGTGACAAATATCACTTCCATCACATGATGTAACTTGGTTGCACGATTCCCAACATAGATGGCGCCAGTGTCGAATCAACAAAATATGCGGGAATGCTTAGCTGTCACATTGTTGATGAAAACGGTTAGTATCTGATGTTCTAGCGGTTATGACACCTGGTACGTTTCTGGGAGACGTGGGTCCGAATTCCGCTCAGGACGAAACCAAATTATTTTCAGCAAATTATTTCACATATCATTGGTATATTAGTAACTGATCCATAGCTCAGTCAAAGAACGTATAAGGAAAAGAAGTTTAACTTTGACAAAGCGTAAGTGGCGACCTCCTCAAGTGGTGTTTCGATTCGTATCGTGCAATTGTTTAAGCTGGGAAGCAAACAATAAGGGGCAAAGGAATTATGCATCAAAAAATTTATATTTTAAAAAGGGAAAAAATAACTGCACTTTGTATTTGAAAAAAATAATATCATGATTTTAATAAAGGTTTATTTTCTCCATTGGAATTATTTTTCGTTGAACCAACAATTATAAATTGAACGGATAGAGAAGATTTGAAATTAGCCTGAAGTTAATTTTAGAATAAATTATTACAATTAGAAGCTTTCTTGGGTGCGTAGAAACAGGAAACAGAATTGATATTAATATAATCTGCAAGGATATCAATGGGAAATTATTACATAGGAAAAGCGAAGAGAATGGAAGTTGACAGTAATAGGTAATTACAAAAGCGTTCGTCCTTTGTAATGTTCGTTTCACCTCTACGCCATATGCACAATACTCGATTTTACATTAATCTCTATGGAAGCTTAACTTCTTCTCCCTGTACATTCTTTGGCTCAGTGAACCAACAGTCGATGCGTAATAACAGTCGATGCGTTAACTGCGCAATCTCATTGTCTCATCAGATTCCAACTACACTTCGCAAGTAATTAAAATTCGTTGTTCGAAACTGGTGCATTTCGGATATTTGCGGGGAAATTTTCTTGAGTTTTTCTGTGGAAATGGGTGAAATACAATATCGAATACTTCACAGATTAGCATAGTCTTACATGAAAGAATGTGTTAGAAGAATAAAAGAGGAATTTTAGTTGGCAACCATTCATTTAAATTAACTATAGAACAAACTTATGAATGGCAATACTAGTGTTTAATGCTCCAGTATCCTTATCTCTTAATATACACTGAACAAATATTGTTGAGTACGCATTAAGTAATAAATATTAAATATGTATTCTTTAATATTTGTACTTAGCAAATATTTTTGAGTATATATATAAATATATTAAAAATGTTGAATAAATATTCTTCAATATTTGCACTGAAAAAATACTGTTAAGAAATCAAAATTTAGGGATAATTATATTGAAATCGTTAACTATTTCTCTCTCTCTCATAAAAGCTTTTTTTTTTCAGAACTGTGGAAGTAAAAATGTGACTTCTCATTTGCGTAAACATATCGATGATGTTAAATTGCCAGGTCACAAGTACTCAGAGAAAGTTGGGAAGGAATTAGCTGTAGAGCTGTTAGGAGACAGATGAAAACTTCCCGTCAAGACCATCTAGCCTGTTTTTTAACGTGCACAGGGTAAGCAGTCTCCTGGACACGGGACCACGTCATGTTACTACAAAACGGAAACTGTGAGAAAAATAAAACAGCTATGGTTCGATCGATTGGTCAGAAACACATTATTCGATAACGAAACTATTACTTCTTTTAACATTTTTGTTATTTGCGCTTTTACATTTTACATTTTTATTATTTTTTCTACAATTAGTATAACTCGAATTTACCGATCATTGAAATTATCGATATCTTCTCCGGTCTCATCGCTATTAAAACTAAAATCAATGATTATTTAATCAAATGAACTTCACATCAACATCATAGGAAAGGGGGTTGGCTAGGTCTGCAGCGTTCCAGGATCTCAACATTTTTTACGAGATTCAAGTTTTCACTGTGCTTGTGTTGAGGTTTTCTTCGCTAAATCTCACTCTACCCTATATGAGAAAGCTTCCTTAGGACAGCCTGTAAACCGTGGCTCCCTGTGCCCCAGAGTCACAACCTGGGCAATAAAATTTCTATTTTTAATAGCTGTCAGTTGGATACCCGTTTCTTTACCTGGGATGGAGATTAATCCAGTGCAAAGGGTGCCAACTTTGTAACCACACTAGAGTTCCAAGTGTGCTTGCTTTGAAATTCATCTCCGCTAACCCTTGCTCTGCTATCAGTGAGAAAAGGGATGGCGATGGATTTCAAAATGCTGTCCTTAGTCCTATAGGATGTTAAAGTGATTTGTCCTTGTGTAGGAGAGCCATACCCTGAGCTCGTTAAATAACAGACTTGGATGGCTTTCACGGGAACTTCCATCTGTATCCTAGCAACTTTCAACTGGGTATCCTTCCACTTTTTAATTCTAAACCATTGGTCTAATTCTGAACCAGAAGACTTTTTCTGCTCATTCTGGAGTTCACCAAGATTCTTTACGAGATTGTGTTCCTCGTAGGCCTATGTGGTAACATGCTAATGATCTACATGATCCTCCGCTTCTCCAAGATGCAGACAATCACCAATATGTACATTTTCAATCTCGCCCTGGCAGATGAGATGTTTCTAACGGGTCTACCGTTTGTACTTTCCACGATGATATTCAAATACTGGCCATTTGAGAGATTGATCTGCAAGATCTACATGACGACCACATCTATTAATCAGTTCACAAGTAGTCTGCTGCTCACTGTAATGAGTGCTGACCGCTATGTGGCTGTGTGTCATCCTATCTCGTCGCCCCGGTATCGGACGCCTTTCATTGCCAAGTTCATCTGTCTCACAGCATGGACTGTGTCTGCTCTGTTAATGGTTCCCATTTATATCTAAGCCAACATCTCGAAGGAAAAAAAAAACAAACTTGGATGGCCTTCACGGGAACTTCCATCTGTCTCCTAACAACTTTGAAATGAGTATCCTTCCACTTTCTAATTCTGAACCATTGGGGTACTTGAGACCTGGCGTTAGCTTATCTTGTTCAAAAAAGTGCCGCTCAGAGGCAAAACAACACAGCACTTTCCTCCATCCAACTTCAAGCGCTTGAGATCCTTCTATCCTAGCCATTTATCTCATTACGCTAGAAAAGAAAAGACCCTTCTCTAGGTAAAACAACCCAACTCACTCTATGAATAGTTAATAAACCTCTACATCTACATCTAAGGCCATTTATTTAACGTAAGATCTTTAAATGCTTCTGCAAAAAATTTCTTTCCATTCTAGGTGAAAAAGAGGAATAACACTAAGCTAGCCATCGATCTAATAAACCCTGCCAATTGTAACAGTCGCTCCCTACTGCATCTCCGATCCTCTTTCACCTGAGTGCGAAATTAAGCCATCATCGCTAAAGACGTGGAGCATATGCCACCAGCAGAGAAAGAGACTGCAGGTTTCGGTAGCAATCTGACGGAGAGAGAGCTTTCACCCTCAGTGAACACGCAAGCATCACTAACTGTAGAAGATTGTTACGACAGGCAACGTAACTACAACAACTTGATTACAGACAACGTAGTTCCGGTAGAGATCCGTTGCATTCAGGAGAACACCAAGAAGAAATGTACCGAGAGTGTCAACAACGTGTCTGGCTTTGACTAAATCTTATTCTCTCTTTTCCACCTCTTGCGCTAGGCTTCCTGTAATTAGCATGGGGTGTAAGAGTCTGTTATGTTGTTGAGTAATGCGACTGTGATTCTGTTTCAGATTTTTATGCGGCAGATAGGTTTTTAATCTAACGAACTTTGATTAAATTAAAAGCTTTAAAGGTTAATGTATAGATAAGCTAATGCAATGTTGCGCTAAAGAATAATTGCTTAGTACTGTTGGCATTTGACAAAGATCATGATTGAAAAAATCACAAGACATTTAAAACAAGCTAAATTATGTTTTATATATCTCTACGAACATACTTAGTTGCTGCAATACTGGAAATATGTATTTACGATGAGAAAAATAATTTTTGAAATATTATAATTCAAGAATCAAATAATTTCAGATGAATATGTAATAAAGATTACAGCACTGCGATTGGTTAAACAGTGCTAGAAATATTGAGTTACTTTTTGCAAATAAAATAGTGATTTAATCTAATAGTGTCAATTTGTGGCCATTTCTACTTTAAAAAATATATTTTGTGATTCTGTGCGTAAAGCAAATACGTATTTTGTGTGAAAAATACAATACTTTTGTGACGAAAACAGGAAGAAAGGGAAAAAATACAGGAGAATGTTTTTCGACTTTCCGGACTTCTTAAAAATTCGACATTCAAGTATTTATAGGAGGAAATGTCAATGACTTTCATGGAACCTAAACTGCATGTCCACGTTTGACCAAAACTTCATCCCTTTGCAACATTAAACAATAAAAGAGGAAATAACATGTAATTGAAAACAATAAAATATAATGCTGAAAAAATTATCACAGGACGCACAATAAATATTAAATTATTGGTTCAATCAAATTCATCTAGAAAAAATTTTCTCATTAATTCCAAAATGTAAAAAATATGAGTGTATCACTTAGCAGGTAACTTTTACGAAACGTATTGAGAATACCTAATTTTCGAGATCTCATTCTCAAAAGAAACATCTGAAGATTGAAAAAGAATACGTGATCTCATAGTGATTTTCTGTTTGCTCGCCATCACTAAGAGCAAGCAACCTGTAGTTGATGTTCTTTCTTCTTCTGCGCATCCTCTGCTACCATTTGATGCTAATGTAAACCTGACGTATCCTCCTCCTTCCCTCGCACAGTCAGCTCTCCGCGGAGTGGCGCTTTAGTCGGACGGTGGCCAATCGAAATCAGTTGCGATCGTTGTTACGACACGTGAAGAGGAGGTAGCCCGTCTGCTCCAGAAAACGGTACCGGTTTGCCAGAGATCTCTTACAGTAACAGTAGTCGTGATGTCGATTTGCGCTGACCACTATCTTCCACGAAATGGAAATTCGCTACCAGTCTCCACACCGTTGGAGAAGACTAAGACAAGCGTCTCAACCTAAGAATAATCTGCTTATCCGTTGCTGGTCAGTGAGAGTCGGTACTCTGATATCTGAAAAACAGGTACACTGAGAAACGGACCAGCAACAGGTTGCAATCATGGCTGAGGATGGTGAAGAAAAGTTCAGAAATCACCATTTCTCCTGTATCATGAGTAACTATAGTTTTTTTAATAGCAGTAACTGTACCGATAACAGGACAATGGATTACACAGGACCTTCTCTGCTCATTCTAGATTTCGCCAAGATTCTTTACGGCATTGTGTTCCTCATAGGCCTATGTGGTAACACGCTAGTGATCTACGTGGTCTTCCGTTTCTCCAAGATGCAGACAATCACCAATATGTACATTTTCAATCTCGCCCTGGCAGATGAGATGTTTCTAACGGGTCTACCGTTTCTACTCTCAACGATGATATTAAAATACTGGCCATTTGGGAGATTGATCTGCAAGATCTACATGACGATCACATCTATTAATCAGTTCACAAGTAGTCTGCTGCTCACTGTAATGAGTGCTGACCGCTATGTGGCTGTGTGTCATCCCATCTCGTCGCCCCGGTATCGGACGCCTTTCATTGCCAAGTTCATCTGTCTCACAGCATGGACTGTGTCTGCTCTGTTAATGGTTCCCATTTATATCTACGCCGACATCTCGAAGGAACGGACACTCTCCTGCAATATCTATTGGCCACAAAGCGATTATATAAACGGACAGAAAGCATTCACATTGTATTCCTTCACCTTAGGATTTGCTATTCCGCTAGTGCTCATTCTACTCTTCTACTTCCTCGTCATCTGTAAACTGCGAAACGTGGGACCCAAAAACCGATCAAAGGAGAAGAAACGATCTCACCGCAAGGTGACGTATCTGGTATTAACTATCATCACCGTTTACGTCATCTGCTGGTTGCCCTATTGGGTTATGCAGGTGTATATCACCTTTCTACCGCCGAGGCAAAATCGAACGAATACAGGTCTAACCATCATAATCCTCACCGGTTGCTTGTCTTATGCTAACTCGGCAATGAATCCCATCCTCTATGCTTTCTTGAGCGACAACTTTAAGAAAAGCTTTGCCAAAGCTTTCATGTGCGCCGCCAGGAAGGAGGTTAATGATCAACTGAACATCGAAAACAGCGATTTTCCCAAACACTCTCGTAGTGGTTCGTCAAAAGCTAAATTGCATCGAAAGCAGAAACAGAAGGCTCAAGAGCTGGAACCTTCTACAACTATAACTCACACTTCACGCTCTTATATTTTAGTCTCGAGTGACAAGGAAGAGTCCGTTAAAAACGGCTTTAATAAACAAACAACTGAAAGTGAAACAACACAGGTGTGATATGAATATTTAACCCTATACATATGTCACCTCTTGTCTCTCTGTTTATGAGATAATAGTAGGACTTGGTTTAATCCAGATGAAGCCATTCCCCATGCTCAGGATATGTGACCACATTGCTAAAAGAAGCTGCGAACAATGAGTACATTCATTATCCCTGAATCTTACCAGCAGCAAAAAGGTCTGCTTAAAACGTCAATACTAGATCAATGCTTTTCGGTAAACATGGTAGTCATATCAGTAACATTCTTCCTTGCAGAGAAAGGAAATGTAATAAATATGTGCAGAAAATGAAATATACGTAGAGGATTAAGTGTTGTTATATTAAACACACGCAGAAGAAATACTCTTGTTACTGATGTGTCTATGTACTTTTGACAACTTTCTGTACATCATATACATGGTGTTTCTCTATACACTCGGTAACATTGGGCGTTGTTTAGCTCAATTTTTATCTATTTTTTTGTATTAGAACTGAATATTGGTGCAATATTTATTCGAGATGTCCTAAGTCTGCTGTTGTAATAACTCCTTTCACTGTTTATCAAGAACTAATAATTATGTGCAATATCTATACTTGTACAACGTAAATGTATAATTTATGATCTCATAATTTCAAACAAGTGACGTTACCGCTAATCGCAGTGTTATTGGCTAGAATAGTGTGTTGTCTGTTGCTACTGTTGTCGCCATCACGTTATCAGAACTGTTGCCAATCATCAATAGTAGAATAAACGTGTAATTGAGGATTTCGGTCCTCTTTGCCCTTCCATATTGTCATCAGTGCCTATAAATACACAAAGCTCATACCTGTCATCATTTGCTCACATATGGTAAGAGCAATAGATTGGATATTGCTCTTCCAAAAAGAAGCTGAAGAAAATATGTTACATACGTTTGGAATTTGACAAATTTTGAAACATACTTATGTATTCTATACATAATATCAGTGAACTATTCATAATTCACACACATTATAATCGCATTAAAATGGAAAGGGATGATTCTGTATAATAAATTTCACCCATTTTCTCAAAGGGAAGAACTTCAAATGTTTTAAGCAAACATTTTGTATCGCTTATTGTGTTTTGTATCGGAAGGGTGTATAGTTATAATAATGATTATCAACAATACTGTTGAAAATCTGGCAGATATAGAAAAGATTCATTCAGGAGTGACTTGTTTAAAGTTTATTCCGTCCTAAACGAAAACTGAACACAAAATGTTTATTAAGATAAATAATATTTGTTTTCAATTCAACCTTATGAAACCTGTCTTAATTTAAAAAACAAATAAACATTATCTCTGTAATTTTGTTATTCAATGTGTGGTGTAAATGCTCTTAATGTTACTAATTTAATATAAAAGTCACATAAACTGCTCATTAACATAATTAACATAAAACAATCGTATGTTTATTTCCTGAATGCATTTAGTTCTATTTCAACATAAATATGTTTTTTATCACTCATTGATAGAGAATAGAGAATTTTTCATAATCCTCATTACTCAAGTTTATTTTGCGTCATCAATGTACTTCTTGATAACTGATAAATTTGATCAATTTGATTAATAGTCCTTACTTTTTTTAGTTACCGATTTCATTTCTTATTTTATTTAAATACAGGAAATGCTTTTTTTGCATTCCATCAAACATTTCAGAGTAATTGAAAGGAATAAAAAAAAGACTCTTGAAAATGAATGTTATTAAATTGTTTCAATTAGGCAAGCAATCATTAAGGTATAATCAATTAAAAATATTGTTTACGCTATTTAAGTGATATATTGAGAAATAATGAAAAAAAATAACAATTTGTAAGATGAATAGGTCTGAAAAGAGTTAAAAAACTTGATAAAATGTGTCCTTTAAAAAAAGGTAAAGTTAAAAAACTTGGCATAATTGGTCCTCTGAAGATGTTAAAGTTTAAACTTTTGGTAGAATAAGCCCTCTGAAAACGTTACAATAAAATATTTTTATATCATGACAGAACACGAAGGCTTTGAATGCACCGCTGAATGTATTTGTCTTTTTGATGACTATGAAGCATGCTCCAAATCTAAATTTTCAAAGTACCTGCAGCAAAGGCTTCGAAAAGGGCCCGGTACATTAAATTTTAACTTTGAATTTTCGAACTGTAAATAAAAGAATAAATTTTATATTTTGAAACACCTTTATGTCGCAAAGGCCGCAGAAGCAATTTTTTTAAAAATTCGACTCGCTTGAGGCCTTATAAAAACCGTATAAAAATGTATTTTGTACACTTATAACTGTAAAGAATTAACACAAAGGAAACTAGGTCATAGGACTCAAATAGCTTACTCTGTAATTAATTATTGTGATACCTCTACCTTATTGTAAATCTCTACGTGTAATTTGCAATCACGTCTACTATGATATATACACAGTAACTTGGTTTAATGGAAGTTGAAAGGAACCAAAGTCTTTTCTACGAATGTTGAAATCAATGTCACTTTTTTCATGGGTTTATTTACTCACCTTTACTAATACCTCGTTGAAACTAAATCTAATGATGCCAACTAACAAATATGCTAAATTAAAACAAATATATGAATATTTCAATTTTGTTGCATATTTAGTGTGTCTACGTTGTCATTCTAGATGTTTTAGATTGTAAAAGTCAAAGAAAATCTTTTATTTTTTTGGGGCAGCCAAGAAAAAATTTAAAAACACTGCTCTAAATCACGAGGCAGAGAAAATCTTCTAAATTGTTTTTTTATATGCAAAAATCACTTGATGAAGCGTTTATCTTCTTAAAAAGGAAATCATTGTAAAAGTTGATCATCGACTACAGGAGTTTTATCATTACTGTGTAAATTATCTAAGCTGGGAATTAATTTACAGAAAGTGAAAGATCTGTTTAATGCATAAAAATCTCCAATCAATTTTCAGCATTACAGATTTCATTTGCGAAACAAAATTCAGTTAAAGTACTAGCACACAATGTATGTAGAGAATAAATCTTGACAGCGAATCCGTGAAAAACTATTAAAGAAATGTAAACGGATTTTGATGTCGCTTTCAAAAGTGTAGAAGACAAGATTTTTTACAATAAAAAGGATGGAGATACTCTGTAAGCTTTTGGTTTCTCTTGGTTTTTCGTACATTATAAACAACACTTAGACAAGGAATACATCTACAAACACTTAAACAAGGACATATCCACTGGAATAGTAGTCAAGTACGCTAACCACTAGGCCAGGTAGGTAATTTAACTGTTCATTATATCTACAATTTTCCTTGATGAAGTCCGTTTAAATCTTATACTAAATCATTCGAATCATAAGAAATATTTCCACCAAATCACAAGGAATTTTTCTGCTTAGAGTTGATCGATTTTGATTTTCTTACATTTGGATTTCCAAATTTACAATGTTAAGTTGTGCAATCAAACATCAGCAAAGTTACAAATGTTTTCTGGGCAAAAACAAATTAAAAACTTTAGGTTTAAACAGACAAGATAAATGGTTAATTAAGACGCCGATTAGCTAACAAGAAAAATAATTTTTCAAACTGAAATGTAGCTTACAATTTAAAAGAAATATTTCATATGTGCACTAGAAACGGCTTGTGAAGAGGAAATGTATAGACGTTTTCTCATCCAGTAATAACTTGGCAATTTATGAACAATTGGTTCCTTTCAATTATTAATTAAATTTTACTCTTAGTTTTAAAATACAATGATAGGAAACAAACTTATTGAAATCACTTTTTTCAGCATTAGTAAAATAAAAGAGAAATTATAATGAGTCACTTTATATATGCATATTTGTTTCGTTATTAATAATTGTTGTTTGTATCGTTAGTCATGTTTTATTTCCTTCTTATGTTTGGTTTTTTAACTACCGTTTCAAACGAACTAGTACGAAACAAGTAGATGACATCACTGCTCTGAGCTGTGGAAACCTTGGGACTAGATGATATTTCAAAGAGTTGAATTCAATCGAATATATTTAATAATAATTGCAAATATAGCAAGCAAAGAAATAAGCATCCAGCATAATACGAAACTTGTGTGCTAGATTCACAATGGTAGTAACATAATATAATAAGTAAATTGTGGCATTTTTCAGGGATAAAAAAATATATGCATTATTTTGTTTCTCTCTACGGCAGAAAGGAAAATATGTGCACTGTTTTTCTGTAATTCGTTTATACATTTCTCTTTTGAAGATGTGTAAACAGCGAATTTTCTTTAGTTCTTCTGGAATGTTATTATGGGATCTTGGTTGGATATAACTGGTCTTGGTTGTATAGTACATTTATATCTGTACATGGAACTGACAAACTTAGTTTACTATGCCGCAACGGGATAGAGGATTTCTGAATCTGCAACTGATTCATTTCATAAAATGCAGCCGCTATTTATTTAAAAATGTATAATTTTAAAACTGGTAAGACTTTTAAGTAATTAAACTGTATTTGACAGTTTGGAGTACTTGGTGTATTTGTCAATTTCTATGAGAAAAGCCAAAATAAAATGCGTATGGATGCTTACAATGATACGTATTCGATCATGTGTTAAATGCTATTGAATATTTCAGTAATTGTAAATAGTTAAAAATAATCTTTATGCATTTATTTATAACTTTTCCTAGACATTTATGTAACAACTGAGTTCAATGTTTTCAGCATTTCACATTAACAATATTCATGTGAAATTATCGATTTTTACGAAATGTTTATATATTTCCGCAACAAATTCCTTAATGTAGAAAGTTCAGGAAATGGTCCATTACTGTCCGTTTTACAAATAAAACAGAATTCAAATTTAAAGAAAAAATACTAAAATATCTAGAGTTAACATAAAGATGTGCGGCAGTACTCCATACAATACTGTTGAAAATATAAAAAAAAATATTTGTTAAAAATGGGCAGTCGCAAAGAAAACATTTTTACTTTTACTTCCAAGTAAAGTGCATCTGTTGTAGCGTTAAAGAGATCAGGTGAAGTTCGCTTTACTCTGTCGATGCTTTCGTAGGTTTGTGCGTAAATCGAAAATTATACTTGTAACTTAAATAAACTCTAACGCAAATTGTATGTCTAAATTTTCAAAGAATGATTATATTTCTTAAGTTTCAAACAAATTAGCATATATAAATTCACTTCAAATAATAAAAGAAATAAATTAATATTATTAAGTCAAGACTTAGGTTGGAAGTTCCTTTAAGCTGTCTGCTATTTGATAGCATCTCCACTTGATATTCAAAATTTAGATGAGGTGAAGCTAAAGGATTATCTACGAATTGTGTATGGAGGAATGAGTTAATCCCCTCTTTTTTTAAATATCAAGTTCTTCATAAGATTTAAATACATGATTTGTCTCTCTCATCACTTTGTCGCTTCTCTGACGTCCTGGATATTTTTCACAAAGGATCACTTCTATGTCACCTAGAGTTTGAAAATATATGCCACATCCTTCATCGATATACTTCTAATAGACTCCACCGGCCCCAACTCATCAGGGGTGGACTCAGATATCTCTTCTAATATTTATCAGAAGATATTCCTAAGCTCCTCACAATGCGAATGTATAACTTCCCTCCATATCACCTCCATCAATCTCTTCTAAGCCTTCACGGTAGCTATTTCGCTGATGATGCTATTCTCAGCTTCCAAATTTTTAACATCAAAGCCGTTTGAACCATTAATGACTTCAAGGTACACCTTTTTCAGTACTCCATTCATGCAGTTTTGGCAGCCATGATAGCTAATTCGTCGAGATTCGAGGAGCTGGCATCCTTGCACGGTGGAAATTAAATGCCATTTCTTCACTATAAATGGCTTTAAAATTAAAAGAAGCGTAAATCGACAAGGACTCTGGAGAAAGTCGCAGTACTAGTCAAATATAGGCTTAAAGCAAAGAATTATAAATCTGTGATTCAGCTTAATGTTCAGTTTACGGTTTATTTCACAATTCAGGTTACTGCTATGCTGATGAACACAGTGAAAGCAGTGGTCTTGACAGTTTAAACCTGTTTTTCAATTAGAAAGGTCGTTTTATTGTTTAATGGACCAATCAGAGAACAAGAGTTTGAATGGTCTATTCCTGAACGACCCAATTAGATGAATCTTGAATATTTAAGGTCGCTTGCTGCATTATTATGCTCACCAAGGTTTATTCCTCTACGATTGATCTGACAGTCAAATGAATCTTAAGCTGAATTGCGGCCATTATGTGTTTACCCTAAATGTCCTTGGTTTCTAAATCATTGTTTCAAAAAGTAACTATCTTTCAGAAAGGTACTCATTGATACAAAACTTCATATGTACATAAAATAATTACCAACTTTCGTTGGTAAATTTGAATACTTATGTACTCGCTCAGAAACGCTTGTTCAAACAAACTATCATAATTCGTTAAGGCCCAGTTATTATCAGTAAATTTTGTCTGCCAAATTTTTCATCAAATGAAATATCAATTTTTGAATTGAATTGTTTTATTCCTAAATTTCGTATTTTTGTGCAAAAAACAAACAGTAAATCACAAAGACCTCAAGAGCTAAAGAGAAAACGCTAAGAAAAATACCTGAATTAAGAGTAGTTTAGTGTGGGCGAAGATGCTCTTAGGTTTAGTCCTCAAGTCCCTTCAACGTGTCCATAGGTTTGGCTCATCTGATGGCTTTTGTAAGACAATAAGTCTAATCGTTCTTAAACAGATAGGATGAATATAAATGAAAATCATATCACTTGTGTTCGAGGTCGATCGCTGAAATCCGTAGTCACGATAACATTTAATCGATAATGAAATGTAGCATTCCTTCTTATAGTCAAGGTGAAGTCATAAGAACTGGATTAAAAATCTTTGCTAAATGGGTCCTTTTGCCAAATGTTTAAGGAAGTGGTTTAGGCAGTTAAATCAGTTTTTCACTTAAAAAATTCAACGTATTGTCTAATGGATCAAGAGTTTGAAAGAATCAGTCAAAGAGTATGTACAACAGATATCTAATTAACTTTACCAAAAGAAGCAAGTTATTTTCTGAAACGAAGCTCCAGCTGAATTTTAAATATTTAAGATTGCTGCCTTTTTTTGCTCCCAAAGGTCTATTTCAAGCAAATAAATTATTCCAGGGTTCAAAACACCATATTCGCAATCCTTACGCATTGTATGTGAGCAAAGCCAAATCCATGTCTTTGCCCCTTCTTTTGAGAATGCTAGTTAGAGTAATGGATGCAAAATATTATTAGACTAATGTACATTTCAGGCAGTTTTCAAAGGCACTTTAGTAAATTGAGATGCCGATGATTTCCGATCTAAGGAAATGTTGAATTGCATTCGTTGCACAGGTTATGGTTAATGCATTAACCATAACCTGTGCTAGTAACATCCTAGAAATCACACACGTAGTAAACAAAAAAAAATAATTATTTTGATTTCCGTAATTTTGCAAATTTTTCATAAGATACGTTAAAATCTTAATTTGAAACAAATATTAATACTCTATCAGTATTTCATATATATTATATGACAATAACTCTATTGATTCAAGTTTCAGACTACTGTTATGTTAACAACAACATCATACAGTTGATTATTTCCCATTTAACCTCACTAACATACAATTGAGACCACCACCAATTGAGACCTATCCGCCTCTAAGAGTTACCTATTTATATATCTTTCCTTAAATCATAAAATAATTCTCGTATGATTATTTCTTTAGCCAATTGCTTAGCCAGCAAGTGCAGCTCAAGAGTAAAGTAATTTAACCTAGGTGCAGTTCTAGAATATTACTTGTGAGGGGGAGAGAGAAATGACTGTATTGAAACGGACCAACTGCAACGAGAACTTTTTTCCTTTTAGTAATCCTTCTAGGGATTTTCAAAACAAATGCATTTCAAATATGTGTATTATTTACGTATATTTAGCACTTTTCTGCTGGGATTAATTTTATTGAATGAGAGAATGGCCACCTCCTAAAAGGAGTCCAGTCCTCATATCATCTTACCACGATTACTCATCCGCAAGTTTCATCCCTGAGACACTATTAATTAAGACATTGTTCCTCAAAAGAAAGCATTCTATAGTTCCTTGTCGGTATCGGGGAATTGCTTTGTGGTAGATGCGGATTTTCTTCCATACGCATTCTAACCAATAAATATTTTTCTGCCATCGTTGGTAATAATAAGCTCAAGTAGATCTCTGAGAAAATTTGTTCATCCATCGTTCCCATTGCCCACTCTATTTTTATCATTCAGTTTCTTCAGACATCTATTGGCCTCGGTTTTCTTTCTTATCTGTTCATTTTTCACGAATCAATAGTTTTGTTGTTTCCTCCAACAAGGATTGCTTTTTTTTTTCTACGGTTGTGTTGTTTTACCGCTAAATGGTACTTTTATGCAAGCTAGGAGCTCAATAACCGGGTCAGATCAGAAGGGACTCAAAAAGCTTGGTAGGGTGAAAGCTGTTAGGAGATAGATGAAAGTTCCCGTCAAGGCTGTTCGGCGTGTTTCTTAATGTACACAGGATATGGCTCTATCGTACAGGGTACCAGAATTTAACGTCTAACACGACGAATAAAAACTTTCGCAACTCCCTCACTCTCTCGTTTCTTCCCGAGGGAAGAGCTGGAATTAGACAGAAAATTTCAAAAAATCAGTGGGAATTCGAACCTGGTGGCATCAAGTTGCGAGCATGGCTTGACGACTGAGAAAAGCCAACCAACACACTCTTTTTTGCTAGGGTTTGTTGTTACTGTCATTATTGTGTCATAATGCAATAGCTGTAGCTCAGAATACACTTGATTTCAAGACTAAACTATACAATCTAGTTGAAACTTTGTAGCGAATGGCTGCTTGAGGACTATCACTTTCGGTTGCAGATTTTTCACACGATTTTCTTTTGTATAGTCTCCATCACTTTTGATCTATATTGTTAAAATAAAATTAATATATTTGAAATTGTTTTATAGCTTTATATTAAGGATTGAAGACAACACTCTTTAGTTTGCATGATACTTTAATTTTCCATTTCTAAACTAACCAGGGATAACATCTACACCTTCTCTTCAGTTACACGAACATACAAGCAGTTAATGCCGAGGTATAGCATTAAATTTGCACTGTTTTCATAAATGAAGCAAAATGTAAGTTTTAAAGAATTATCACACTGTTTCGATTTCAAAATCACTACCAATGCAATCTCTAGGCGTGATTTTAAATTTAGATAACTGTAATATCAACTAATCTTTTAATTTAAATTAATCTCTTTAAGACTGATTTACTCTGTTTTTTATTCTTTAACAAATAGTTATTCAGGATTTTTTCTGCGATTAATTTGTTTTGTCAGCCTCAATATTCTACATATTCTTAATATGTAAGCAGAAGCATATTTATCTACTCATAATTGCAGATATTATGAATAAAGTTTCAAAAAGCAAAGAATATTTTGCCTATAAAACTTTATTATTAGCATAAATCCAAAAAACTAATTTTACACTTTTCTTTAATCCGATTCATTTACATTCCCTTTTCGTTTGCCATTAGAATGATTGTGCACTTACCAGAGAAAACAACGATATAATTCAGAAATTTATTTATATTGGTCTGCAGTAATTTCCATGGCTGTTCGCAATATGCTCGCATTATGGTTACTGAACATGTAAAATTTCCTCATTATTACTGAGTAACTGAGGTTAAACATATTATTAAATTGACAGAGGTAATACAATAGAACTATGTTTTGATAAGTCATCCAGTTAGATATTATCAAAATGTTCCATATTCCTGAAACTTCCAGCATTTTATTACTGCCATTTTCCCTAAATATCACATATCGTAAAATAATGGTTTCCAAATATTAACAGCATCTGCAAACACTAGCGCTTTTTAAAATTTCAATTGGAAACGAATATATGTTTCTTTGCTTCCAGCATTTCTGAGAAAACGCTCAACAGCCGAATTGATGCAGCTATTATTGCGCATATTATTTCCATTTCGAAGTAAAAAAGATGCCTCTCCTTATCAACAGTAACTCATTAAACTGGGTATGATATCGCTAAAAATTACAAAGTGAATTATGGCTTTTACTAATCGTAAGAACATCTCTGTGGTCTCAATACTAGATATTCATAAACTACTCATGTCCAATACTCATTCTCGAGTCCCTTCATTTTGATCGCGATGCTTCATCATTCATTCAATCACATTGTGATTCAATCTTCATCATTCAATGCCTTTTCTGATAGGAAATTTGGAAAATATGATCTTGTTTGTTTTTCACATCTTGAAGTCATCACTGCATTTCCTTCTAGGTCTCTGACTGCCTATTAATGAACGACTCTCGCAAGGCCATCCGGCGTGTTCTTTAACGTGCAAAGAATATGGCTCTCTCTCATGAACGAGGAGACATAGCTTAATATCCCACACGGCGGACGACAGCCTTTACAAACCCATCGATGTCCCCTTTCTGAACGAGGGCAGGGTAGTAGTATCAAAAATGCTGGTGCAGTTGGGACTTAAACCTGGGAACTGCAGATTACGAGCTTGACAAGCCGAAACCGACTGAGCCAACCTGCTCCACATGAGGAAAGTATTCATAGTGCTGAGTGTATAAATTTAAAAACAAAAAACTAACCACAAAACTATTCACTTTGTGGGAGAAAATTAAAAAGAGATAAAACATTTTACATTGAGGTAGAATTAGAATAAAATCTGGCCAAAATGGAAATCAAAGACGAACAAGCAGAAAAATCTCCCCTCCCCCCCCACCAAAAGAAAAAGCAAAAATTACAATCATGTCTCTACTTTAATCAATACGGTAAAGGCTAGCTCGTTGTCAAGCTTTCAAGGTTTATGACAAATAAACGAAGAGTGATACACGAAAGCAGTTCTGCACGTGGGGTTTTAAACAACTAATTAGAAGGTAGACAGACGCAAAATGGCCTTCATGAATGGAGTGGGCGTTGAAAGGTGTGGGTCGGAAGCCGGCGGTTTCAGAAATTGCTTCGTATTGATTACTGGTAAAAAAAATGGAGGGGGGAGGAGTCTGTGTGTAAAGTTAATTGTGTTAAAACATAAAAGTTCTTTCATTTTCCAAACAACTTCATGGTTTTTATAAGGATTTTTTGTGTTTTTAGTTCACCTAAATTCACAAGAGGCTTCAACTTACACAGAGTAAGAAAAGGATGAATTTAATTCCAAAACTTTGTTCTAAGAATGTTTAAGAATGGTGTAACACGCATTCATGTTTATCAGTCTTTTCTATAACCTTTACCATCTGCTGTGAAAATAATAGCAAACTTTTTTTTTCACGAAGAGCATAAGATGGCTAATTGGAAAACTGTTTACAAAAACTGTAGAGCACGTAAGTTGTTGAAGCATTGTAATCGTGTTCATTACTAATTTAATTAATTTGTTTTTTACTCTATTACATAGAAAGTACTAGACAACTCTAATAAACCTAGATAATTTCTATATTTTGTCAATGATGAATCTAACTTCGAAGCTCTATAACTTGAAAACTATGCATATATACTATAAGATATATGCATAGTTCTATAATTGAAAATAAACGAAGAGTGATACAGAAAGCAGTGTGATACACGAAAGTACGAAACAGA
Source organism: Ryuthela nishihirai (assembly GCA_038380435.1). NCBI lineage: Eukaryota > Metazoa > Arthropoda > Arachnida > Araneae > Heptathelidae > Ryuthela > Ryuthela nishihirai. Next base: position 36,889,467 of record JAWZYU010000018.1, on the reverse strand, counting down.
GTGATACACGAAAGCAGTTCTGCACGTGGGTTGTTAAACAACTAATTAGAAGGTAGACAGAGGCAAAATGGCCTTCATGAATGGAGTGGGCGTTGAAAACTATGCATTTATAATGCTTGAAATACTATGCATTTAATAAAATAACTTGAAAACTATGCATTTAATGGAAAAATGTTACAGAAGGTAAATTAAAGATCAGAATCAAATATATAAATTTTAATTTTAAAAAATATGCGTTCAGTATTTAAAGAGCTATGGAAGTTGAAATATTTAATAATAGGTATCTGTTTTGTAAAAATCATTCATAATTGTCTAGTATCGAAATAATAATTATGCAACCTTCTAAAATGTAATATTTCTTTCATTAAATGGTTTAAATCAATGCTTATTATTATAGATTTTATTAACTTAAACTCCTTATGACACAAATTACTGTTGTGAAATATTCCAGCTTCCATAATTCTTTTACCCTGTGCATGTTAATGAACACACTGGATGGCCTTGACGAGAGGCTATCATCTGATCTATATCACAGATGATAGCCTCTCGTCATCTGTCTCCTAACAGATGCCCAGTGGGTTCCTTCACCCAACCTTCTCTGAGCCGTCGGGTTTCTTGTGATGGTCATTTAATCCATTGTGTGCAAAAAAGTGCCACTCAGAGGTAAAACAACCCAATCCAAAATCCATAATTCTTTTTATATAATTAACGAATATTTTTTGAAAATCGAGATTTAAATAGATTTGATTATGATATTCAGTCACATTTTCCCATTACATGCATGTTTTATAATTCAAAGCTACGAAATTAGATTCCCATTGACATAATACGAAAATTCTATAATATTTGGTATGGTAGTGCGTAGCATGCTTTAATTAGATGACTACTTTTGAAATATAACTAATAAACCTTTTGAAGAAAAGGGAGAATGTTAACACAATTTTAACAGTTGGGCGGTCCATCAAAATGAAACATGTAGTTTGCTGAATTATTTATCTCTGACCGACACGTTTGTGTACACAAAGGGCTGCCGTTTGTAGCTAAGCTCTGACTTCACGTGCAGGAGAGCCAGGGAGGGTGGGGATTAACGGAGATAAATCTAAATGTCGCCACAGTGGAGGCTTAAACCTAGGAAGTGAAGATTACGAGTCCTGCGAGCTACTGACTAAGCCAATCCCACCCAGAAACAAGTGTAGAGATTATTTATTTTCGCCCTTGAATAATTCCTGCGTGATTAGCTAAAAAGTGTCTAATTTCCCAACCCCCTTGAGAAAGGGCAGTGTTGTGAACTGCAGTTAGATATCGACGGAACCCTTCCACCGAGGAAATTGGGCTAATTTTTTACACAAGGCGGGGCTCTTCCGAGATCGGAATTGAAATTTAACATCCTCGGGACAGACGGAGATATTCCTACCTAGACAAGAAAATCTGAAGTATTGATATAATTAAAACTGATACTCGGATAGGATATTGCTCTTTCAATTGCAATAAACATTTAGTCTCACAATTATTCAATGTCAGAGCTAAATAAATGACTTCTTAATTCTCTTCCTCATTTTTTTTTATTTTTTCAAATTTTAACCATCTGCGTCTTTTTTTTCCTACTTCTCTTTAATTTTCGCTGTCTCCATTTTATTTCACTCTGCTTCTCTTTAATATTCGCTACCTCAGTTCTGTTTTTACCACCCTTTAATTTTTCGCTACCTCTGTCTTATATCTTTCTGCTTCTCTTTAATTTTCGCTATCTCCGTCTTTTATTTTCTGCTTCTCTTTAATTTTCGCAATTTCCATCTTTTTTTCCTCTGCTTCTCTTTAATTTTCACTGTTCCTTATTTGTTTCATTCTGCTTCTATTTAATTTTCGGTGCCTTTTGCTCTGATGCATTTCCCTCTTTTGCCCTTTTTCCTGTGATGCAATTTCCTGCTTTTGCCCCTTTTTTTCTGTCAAAGTCGTACTTTCTGCGAACTTGTCGGACATAACTCTCCATCCCTGTGACTTAATCATCGTAACACTCTTTATTCGATTATAAGTCGAGAGTGCTACGCAAGAAAGCTTGATCTTAATTCTTCCTTTTTTACCTTTCGCCTTGTTTTCTTGACAGCCAAATAGATCAATGTCTCACGAAGACTGCTGCTTAGTTTCCGGAAAGGCAAGGAAACTATTAATGCATTCTCATTCCAAGAATCAACCTTTTTATTGACAAAAAATGGTATATATATATATAGATGAAACTGATTAATATATATATATATTAACATTCTAGCGAATGCAATTAGATAAAAGAGAACATACTCGGATTATTACTGATAGCAGAGGTCCCATCAAATGAGATGATTAATATACAAAATAAAATACAAGTACAGTGAAAGAGACACTTCCACTTAATATAACGTAATGGGCATGGTAGGATAATTCACATGAAACGCTTTAAACTCCATCTGACCTACTGAAACAATTTTACCACAGATAATAATAATAACTCAAAATTCCACTGAACTAATGAAACAACTTTATTACATAAAATAACCTAAAAAAGGAAATAATTAAAATCCAGAATGCAAATCCCTTCTAAACATAGTAAACGTAAGCAGCTATTAAAACATTGGTGGTCGATGTTTTTATCTCAAAATTAAACACTTCCTATGACTTATTAAAAACATTCCCAACCTCTCCTGGGACCATTACTACAAAGAATTAACTAATAGACCTTAACCTCCTTCTCTTCATTACTCTCATATTCAAAAATTAAAGGAAAAAACATATATTAAAATATTATGGAGTCTATCTCCTGATTTCAGTCACCTCCAAAATTCTAATTGACTGTTTTCCTCGACATTTCTCCTTCGCAGAAATGGGAAAAAGAATGGAGGGGGAAGGGAGGAATTCCTTTCTCCCCCTTCTATCCTTCCTTTGTCATCTTTCATGCCAGAAAAGATATCTCCTAACCTTAAGCAGAATTCTTTAAAATCATTACCCTTTATAATATACACCTTCAGTGGATACATCATTTACTTAAAAAAAATAGAGAAAAAAACAAACAAATAAAACCTTAAATGAAAGTAATAATACATTCCTTTTTGTAATACGGTGTCTCTTTGGAAGCCGCCTAAAAATTCTACTAAAGAGTAGAAAAAATACCCATTCCTCCATCTATAATTCTCTTTCAAATACATAATTTCTTTCAACCATATTAACTCATAAAATTCCTTATCAGGACTAGTAGCTAAAAAATCCTTCTTAGGACTAAACCTATAACACTGAACCTTTTCACGTCAACATTCCTTCCACACAGCTAAAAAAATGCCGTTCTTAGGACTAAACGAAAACACTACATATGAAGATTCAACACAAACAATATCACTTTTCTGACTACCTTTCCTCTCTCGCTTATTATTCTTACTAGTGTTTCTGGGCCTGACTGACAATATTAACAACACAACGGGAACCTGACTGCATGCAACGAGAAGAAGCTCAGCCACATAAAAACGTCGTCCTGCTTCAAAAATTTCACTCTTCGCTTCCATCAGCCAACGAACTTTTAGACTCACTTGGTCACAAAATATATGTGTACATTCTGAAATCAGAAGAAACGTTATATGTTCCATACACAAAATATAATTTTTTTCATCAAAATTCAGCCCGAGGCAGATGGTCGAACAGACCTAATCGCTGACAATGATTTTAGAAATGAAAAAAAAAATAAGATTGCCTCAGTCTGCAGAGAGCCAGGCTCGTAACCTAATATTTTCTTGTTCGAGTACCAAATGTGCCTGGTTGAAAATTTTCTCCACTAACCCCCGTTTTGCCCTCTGTGAAAAAAGATACACCGATGGGCTTGGAAAAGTCTCCGTTAGTTAGAAGGAAGGTTAAGCAGATTATTCTTAGATAGGGGAGCTATTATAACCTGTGCCCGTTAAAGAACATTCTAGATGGCTTTAATAGGAAGCTATCATCTGACTCCCAACAGCTGTCCAGTGGGTCCCCTTTCCCCAGCCTTCTCTGGGCCCTAAGTGTTCTTGAGACCTGTCAATTTATCCCACTGAGTGCAAAAATAATACCGCTCAGAGATTAAAAAATCCAACATAATTGATAGCATACCGAATATTCCAGAATGTTTTTCATTTCATTTCTCCAGCATCGATAAGCAAGAAAAATAAAATTCATTCTTTAATTTGATAAAAAGAAACTAAAAAAAAAAATGGGGCTTTACATTCTTACGCCTTTGGAAAGTGTGTACACAGTTCTCTGTTAATTTGAAAGTGCGACAAATAGAAAAGAAAAACATTACACTTTAGTTTTGACTTGCTGCAACAACTGTTCAATTTGAGACAAACTCTGAATTATTAATGACGTGGTAAATGATAATCTTCTCTCAATTTTCCTGCTGTGACTATGTATGGCTAGTGAAATCATTACTTCTTTGGAAAGCTGATTTTAATATCTCGTGCTCTGCATGAAAAAGAGTGCCACCTACAGTTTTTCTTAGCCGAAATAAAATTTATGCACATACTCTTCTGGTGCAGTTACATCAAGTTAGGCTTATCCTCTTTTAGATGTTTTAACAGGATTAGGATTTATTCTATTACTTTTCCCGCCATCGTGCTCGGTTAGCCCGCTTCCACCTCCTGAATATATAAATGAATTTACACTACACATCACAAAGAGTAACACAATAGAAAGTCATATTCAAAGCTCCCTAAGTTCAAAAATAAGCTTTTTACGGAAAAATGTCACTAGAAATAAAATGAAGATCGCACTCAAAGCTCAATTTTTTTAAATAATATTTGTCTAATATTGAAAGAGGTACTGAAGCTGAAACATTTAACAACAGACGCCGCTGTCACACTCTTCCTAAATGCATGAAAAATCGTTACACATATTTCTAATATTATATTGTTATAACAGTTGTTTCGTCTTTTGAAGTAAAAGTTAAAGATTAACAAACGTTACAGTTAAAATGCGAATATTACGGAAATAAATAGATATTTAGAGATTTGAGAGACATTTCCAGTTTGTCTCCAGAAGCGTTTTTCAATTAAAAGCTTATATCAAAGTAAGGGAGCTTTGATCGTGGGTTTCTATTCACATAATGTGGAAGTGTCCGGTTACTGTTTTTAATATAGTGTAAATCTATATCTGATGATTTTTGTGTATTTTTACTATTGTAGCTGGTATTTATATGTTAGGGAAGTTATTATTATATGAATGAACAAGTAATAATAATATTGAAATATTCATACATTCGAAATAGGTCCGTTTCTATCCTAAAAGTTAATTTGCAATCTTCCCTTCCACTTACGATCAACGTACGCACTGAAAGGCCATGTTTTATTGTTCTCTAACATTTATTCTCGTTCTTCTAAGTACAGTCGCTCAAAAAATATCCGAAAACTATGGTTGATTACAGAATTCAGAAAAAATATCTGGCAACGATTTTTTTTAAATTAGTGATCTGGCAACCTTTGTGTACAGTACGCGAAGGTTGCCAGATCACTAATAAACCTCTTTTACCTTAGGGACAGGATTAGCTTAGTCGTTAAATTTCCAGGCTCGTAATCTGCAGTTCCTAGGTTCGAGTCCCACCTGGGCTAGTGTTGAGATTTATTTCTGCTAACCACTATCCTCGGTCAGAAGGGGACACCGATGGACTGGGAAAGGTTACTCTCCATCGAATAGGAAGCAACACCGTAATTCGTGTGCAGGAAAGCCGCGCACTGTGAAGAAATTCTGGTTGGCCGTAACGGAAGACTTTCATATATGCCTCTAACCGCTGTCCCGATGGGTTCCGTTTCACAACCGTCTCTGAGACTTCGAGGGTCCTTATGACCTAAATACGTAGCATATTGAGTGAAAAAAAATGCCCCTCAGAGGTAAAACAACACAACCTAACACTTGATCTTTATGAATCTATCTACTTAGGTAGCTACTTACTAACTATTGACACTTATGTTTAATTTTACAATTCTCCAATCTTTTTTTCTTACAGTTCTCTAATTGCTTGATTCTGCTAAAAAGAACATAGGCACACCATACGAAAAAGGTTAAATACTGCCAATGCATATAAAAATGTGAGATTGGGTCGGCGAACATGATTAAAAACTGACACCAAATTGCATTGTATTTGAAGACTAAGTGGTTTTCATAAAGACGGTCATCATAGTCTCTTAAATCCAAGTGTCTTTGTCCTTAATAGAATTTCGGGATATTTCATCTTTTCGACAACACCTGCATTAATCATAGTGCTCAGTTCCAAGTGCAAATTTAACCAATAGAAAATATCTCTATTGACAGTGACCACTATTGGTCTTTATTTTGTGAGGTGTGTGAACAGTTCCTAATTCTTGTTAAAATATATGACTCTAGTCTCTACCAGAAAACTGTCAGCAAACTTTTTTTCACAATTTTGTAGAAAGCTTAGTTTGATTCGAAGAAGAAATATCTATTTTTTTGTGATGGGGACCAATACTCAGTATAATCTATTAGATAGCTAAGTTTAAATCTTTTATGAATGCATACAAACACTGTTTTGACTCATGAGAAAATATCTTTTGCTTGTTCCAGTGAATTGCCATATCCATAACCCTACAGAATTCTGCAAAACAACTGCTATGAAAAAAGGAAAGCGTATACAATATTTATTTGTAAAATGGCGAAAGTTCATTGATTCAAATTGAAACTACTTGTGAAAGTTGGTAGAGGTATGATTAGTGTGTTCTAGTTTTGACAGAAATTCAATAAAAGGTTTATAAAACAGCAATGCTGAAGCTTTTTGGACAAACCTTGTAAGAATTTATAAATTAATAAAAATGTTTTTTACGGTTTCTTTAAAATAGTTTTTTTAAATAATAACTTTTATGTTCAGATTTAACTGTGACCGTCAAGACCGCCCATATGTTGAGTTATATAATACCACCATTCCCCAATGAATTCTGTGCAGCCTATCTAAGCACTTTTTTGGGTATATATTCCTATATTATATTGTCCTTACTATTCTATATTATATTGTCCTCGTCTATGCACTTTTTTTGTCCTTACCTAGGAATGACTTTTAACAAGAGCAATATTTATCGCTTATCACATAAATAGAAACGGACCAAATTATAACAGATTTGAAGAATCATGTTTTAAAATTTAGAACTACATTCTAACAGCATTCTCTACTCTCATGTATTATTATGCATTGCTCCTTTAAAATTTAATGATTCTTACGAAATAAAACAGCAAAACGTTGATCAAATTCACGCTAAGTGTATAGTCTGTCTTTCGATGAAAGCATTAACGTAACGAGTTCTTATTTACTGTATCATTCGGAGTGAGTATTTTGTTTTGTCCTAATGATACTGCACTGTCAGTACAGTGAGCGCACAAGTACCTGAACTTTGAGCTTTTCGATAATAAGTGCTGTGTTTCAGTGCATAGCATTTTACTTCTTTATCGGAAAGTGCCCAACACTTTCTTATACGAAATATGAATGGCTAAACAGCTAGGAACACTTACTATAATTTTACTATGAAAACGAAAATGATGATCATGGACCGTTATCGAGTTACTGGCTTTAGACGAATGAATTATCGTATTAATGCACAGCATACGGTAGGTGAGTTGCATTCGCTTTGTCGACACTTTCTATGCAGTCTGCTGCATTCAATCTGGTAACAATTTCAATGTAGCCCATTGCATTCAATCTGGCGACACTTTGCACATACCCCGCTTGTATTCAATCTCAGACATTATAATGTAGTCTGCTGAATTCAATCTGCGACACTTTCAATGTAGTCCGCTGAATTTAGTCTAGCGACACTTTCTATATATTCCACGTATTCTGTCCGCCTATACTTTTTGTATAGTCATCTGCATTTAGTCAGCTTATATTCCACGTACCCGGTCTCCACGTAGTCTTCATGTCACACTGAGGAGGGGTTGGCTCAATCAGTAACGCTCCAGGCTCGAAATCTGTAACCGTTTCTTAATCTGTCCTAGGTTCGAGTCTCACCTGTTCCAGTTTCGAGATTTATCACCTACAAACTCTAATTCTTCTCTCGGTCAGAAAAGGAACACCGATAGTCTTGGAAAGGCATCATCTGTCTGATGAGACGTTAAACATTAGTCTCATGTGCGAGAGAGCCATACCCTGTGCACGTTAAAGAACTTGCTGGATGGTTTTGACGAGAGGATCTCTGTCTACTAACAGCTGTCCAGTGGGACCCCCCCAACATTCTCTGAGACTTCGGGATCCTTCTGACATGTCCATTCATTCCATTGTGTGCAAAAAATGCCGTGCAGAGGATAAACAACCTAATTTATGCCATATTCTCCATATACATCTAGGTAATAGTCCCCTCATTGAGTCCAGATACACTTTCTGTATAGAACTTTGTATCCTGCCCGCCGACACTTTCTATGTAGCCTCCACATTCCTTTGTCAAAACTATTTTAGTAGCCTGGATCAAGGTCCTGAAATACCTTTTACATAACAGCCATATTCAAGTCATCCGACACTTTTTACAAAGTCATCTGCACCAAGTTCACCGCTCTTTCAGTGTGGAGACATTAGTCGGAGACATTTTCTGTATGACGCCTGTATTCGGTCCATCGACACTTTCTGTGGAATCCGCCCGATTATAGTGGTTGTAACTCGATTTAAAAAACATTTCTTTCCAGGCATATTGTAGATTATTACAAAATTGTCTGAAACATCAAATATTTTCATAACTACCGTTGTAAAACTTAGTGGATCCACTTTCTTAAAACCCGAGTCTATGAGCTTAGACTAGCAGTCAGGATTATTGGGCTGGGTTGGGATGTTTTACTTCTGAAAGGCACTTTTATCCACAAAATTTGCTAAATAGCTAGGTCGCAAGGACCCCAAGGCCACAAGTGAAGTTTGGGGGAAGACGACCCACTTGACATATGTTAGGAAATACATGCTATCCTTCCATCAAAGGCATCCAACATGCCTTTAGTATGCACCGGGCATGGTTCACCTGCACCTGAACCACTTCTTAATGTCGAATTCGACGGACGAGGGCTTTCTAAGTCCATAGGTGTCCCCTTTCTGACCGAAGGCAGGGAAAGTAACGTTTTCGTTTAAAAATTTAAATTTCATTTTTACAAATATACTACAATAGTTTTCATATTGTACATAAAAACTGCATGAATTAAAAGTAAAAGCATTATTTTCCATAACTTATTATTAATGATTCAATATCCATTTAATTACTGTGCTGTTTTTAAATTTTTTGAATTGTTAAAAATCTGGGTCCGGGCAAGATTAATGTGATTAAAAGCGTGCTGAGAATCCGTGCTGGTTCTCGGCCTCTCTGCAACTCTAATGTTCTCAGCTGAATTTTTAATGTATAAAACATAACTTTTCGTATTTACAAAGGTATATAACATAACAGATTCACTTCCAGGATTAATGTATTCCAGTGTTGTATAACATATTGATTTTAAATGTTTCTGGAGATGTGCAACAAGCCCATTTTACGTAGTCGATTGTTGCACAACATACTTATTTTAGTTTTCCAAGCAGTTTTCTTTTATCTTTTTAAACAATCTTTTTTCAGAGATTAGTATAAAAATACTATCCAATTAATCCCAAATTAAAATTTAATATTCAATGTTCTACAAAATATTAATTTTATGTATATCCGAGGATATTTTATTGCCTATTTTACAGTTCTTCAAGGTTATCAACGTAACTACATTTATGCATTCCAGAAATGCAAAACAAACGCCTATTAGTAAAATTAGGGTAAAGCAACCAATCATTATAACGAGTTTAAAAAATTATTGCTAGTTTCTAGGGAAAAAATCGTTCTTCCGATCCGTTTAACCACAGCTGCGATCCCCATATAATATCACTTCACAATGCCAAACTTGGAAGACACACAGAGCTCCCACCCTCACCTCTCCCCACACTCTTCTTTTTAGAACACTCGACGAATGGGATCGAACCATCCCATTACATTCATATTCCCCACCCCCTGTAGAAATTCTAAGTGTGGCCCTAATTCAGATACCTTATTTTTGGCTTTAATCAGCAAACGTTGATACGTTTTCAGTTAAATATTAAAAGAAAGCAACCAAGTATAAAAGATAATTTAATGCTGAAAAATCTTGTGAATATCTATTTTGTATGAATAAACTGTATAGTATTATTTATATAAAGCATATTTAGTTAACTTTCTCTTTAACCGTCTAAATAAATAGTAATGAGGTACAAGAGAACCGATGCGAAAATTACCAATAATTGTTTTGAGGTTTGTCGAACATAATTTCACAGTTTTATGGCAAATTATATATTTGAGTTTGTAAGAAACAAAAAACTCAGTTAAATTTTTACAGCAGTTTATAGTGACTATTAATAATGAGTTATCGTTATTGTTCATAAGTTGCCGCAAGAGAATGTAATTTTAATAACAGTTCAGAATAAATTAGTACGAAAACATTAAATTACTCGATAATCTTCAGCATAAATAATACTCAGAACAAAACACATTAAAATTTCGTAACTTCTTAAGCGATTAGAGTTTGTCCGTCATTATTTAGGTTTAATTTCTTAAAATGCAACTTTGCAATCATTATTATGAACATGATTTTAAGGGGCAATAAACAAATATTGTTATGACGTTCATCTGTAGGATTCCTGAGAGATATATGTTAAAAATTAAATACATTAATTGATGCTTTCTGAAAAATAAATACGTTATCTAAATACATAACACTTTGAGCTAAACAAAGGGTTAATCCCTATGCTTAAAGTACTTTCGAACCATTATTTAATTTAGGAATATGCTTTGAAAGTTTTATTATTTGTTCAGAAAGTCATTAAACTTCTCTAGTAATATCTCTATGATTTAGTTAGAGGCAGGGGAGAATCTGGGGTGAAGGGGAGTAAGTGTGTTTTGCCTTTGATTAATTTCTTTAATTACTTTTTTTTAGATTCTAGAGAAGAAATACGAAACAAAGAAGGGAAACTGTTTAGGAGTTTCATAACCGTTAGTTACCCCCTCTTACCACATATTTTTCCCAGAACTCATCCTGTTGAAGATTTCAGTTTTTTGTTTGCATTTCTTGATCTGTTCCACATAGTCCATCTTATTTATGTATACATTTGACGTTAATTGATTACTATATTTCGAAAGTTCAAAATCATATAAGCATTGTGCTATGCAAAATATTACGCTAACCAAAAGTACTAAGATTACTGACTAGCAATTGGGAATCATTGCCTTAATGTTACATCCTAAGAATGGAAACATTTCCAAATGTCCAGCAGTTATCTACTTTAAACCGAGAGCACTGCATGGAGAACAGGAGTATAGTTGCCACCTCTTCGGGTGTGACTCAAAGTCTCCCAAGTTTGAGTATGCCATTCCTGACTCTTGGATTCGTAATGAATTCTCCAGGTATTATAGAGAGTTACTATCTCTCTAGTTTTTATCCAGGATGTCAGGGTCTTGGAAAGACATCACCAAGTTTCTGGTTGGGTTATTAATTCTCAGAGTCTTTATAAATTACTGTAAAGACACACAGATTTTCATTGTTTTAACTAATTTTCTTTCTACAGGTATTAGTGCGATTTCTCTATTAATGATCGATTAAAAAACTTTTCGAGAAAACGTTTTTGAAAAAAGAGTTTTGATGAAACTTGTCGAGAAAATCATAATGATTCCCATAAGTAATAAATGACACGAAAGCATGGACGAAAGTAGAAAAATTTAGGAAGGTGCAAAATATTTCTTGCGGCGGGGGTCAAAGTGAAAACTAGTCAATGTTTGGAGATAGAAATATTTTTATTGAGCCGTTAATTAATGAGTCAAAAATTATTAATGAGTAAAGTTCCAAATAAAGAATCATGCATGGATTCTTTAAAGAAATAATACTTTAAAGTTTGGTATACCTGCTATTATTTAACGTAAATTATTTTGTTTTCGATCAATGTTTCGAGTGAATATCAACTTCCTCCCTGCTGACACCTATGCTGAGAGAATAATAGGCAAAGTACGGTGTGATAGAAATCGTAAATGTAACGTAATTTGTAAAGGCTGAAAATTAAACTAAACTAAATTTTCATACGAGTTGTCAAGATTTTCTTTATTTTATTGAGCTTGAGTAGGTCAGTCTGCGAAGAGAGATTGGACAGGAAAAATATATATTTCAGTAACTGTTTGCAGAATACCTATAAGGTTGTTTGTTAATCAAGAATCAAAATTGGCAATTTGATTTTTATGTTTGTATTACTGTTATCCAATCTGCTTGTAAAGAAATCTGAATAACTTGTATGTTTACAAACAGAAATAATTGTTGTTTAAACAAACGATGTATTAAGCAGAATGATTTCATAGCTTTTTACTTCATATTTAGGCACGTTTTGGACTAATGCACTAATAAAGCTGTAGAACAGTTTAAAGGTATGTTCTGCATATACAAGATTATACACACCTTTAGAGAATGTTTTGGGATATTGTCAAAATCCAGTTCTTCAGAGCAGAGTTGTTTCCAAATGCGAAATTGGGGTTCTTTGTTTTCGGTTTCTTTCAAAGGATTATCACAGCACATTTTAGTTCTTTGATTCACGCGTATTATAAATTCACTTTTTTCACAGATAGTCCGGTTTCGTGATTGCTATTCCGTTTTTTATTATTTGCTATTAAATGTTCGAGGACTACGATGTTTTGTTATGCACCGTGAAGTTTTTGGAGTATCAGCAATTTTTTTTTCTTTATTTACTATTGTTTTAAGTTTTAAATTAACGTTTACTGTTGGAGTTCAGAGTAGCTCTTCTTAACTTTTTTTTTTTACAATATTAATAAGCGTGCTTACCGGTTTCAACCATCTTTGTGGTCATCGTCTCGAGCACTGGTTGTTGCCAGTTGTAGAGAATTACATCGTATGGTTACGCGCCGCGCATGCGCGTGTATTTCTTTTGCTGCCGCGTTAGAGCGAATTATAAAATACCCAAAAACTAGCAACAAAGAAGCAGTTAAAATTCTCCGTTTCTAAGTATAAACAACGAACAGATGACAGCCCCATCTCACCACAAAGCAATGAAACTCCCCCAAATAACATCAATTATAAAAAAAAAAGGTATTTATAATCTTGTATCTAACCAATGCAGGGATATACCTTTAAACTGCCTTACAACTTTAATAGTGCATTAGTGCAAAACTTGCCTAAATATTAACAGAAATAAGCCTGGCTCTTTATTTTCATTTAAAAATGAGAGTCTTCATTAGAAATACCTTTCCCAGATTTGATGCTACTGTCGGCCTATCTATAACCTATTGAATTATCTCTAGAACAGGAGCAACAAGTTTCAAATATCTCCGAGTTGCTGATTTGGAAAGATGAAAACTCAAGGGAAAAGGTATTATTGATGGTGGCATAGTTAAGATCCGAGCCTTTGTGCATAGATCCCAGATGGTGGCATAGTTAAGATCCTGAATGCCTCAATCAATATTGGCTCTTCATTTACACTTTAAGTTTTGAAAAATTTAAATAACAGGAAAACTTTTTATTCTCGCATTTTTAAATCAGAAAATATTTTTCCCTCTTATGTTTTGACTACAGAAAAATATTTTTCATCCATGTTTTCAGTAGAAGAAAACGTGCTGCTCTCACATTTTGACCAACTAAATGAAATATTTCTTCTCTCAATTCCTCCTCCCACAATTTGGCGGTATCAAAATTCCTTCTCATATTTAGACCATATCAACCTTTACGTTTCTTACAATTTGACAATAGCAAAACTTACCTTTTTAATATTTTGGACAAAGAAAAACTTATTTGTCTCACATTTTAATCGCAGGAACCTTAATTTTCTTCCTGCGTTTTCATCCCAAAATAAAAACTATTTCCTTTGTATTTTATCTATGTAAAACCTTATCTCTCTCTGATATTCATCACATGAAATATCCTTCTCTCCGATTCTAATTACATGAAGACTTCCTTTCGTCATTTCTTAAACACAACAAATATTTTTTCTCTTGATATTTTGGCCCCATGGAAATTACTTTGTCTTATATTTTCAGAAGAGGGAAACTCTCTCAGGTATTTTAAGCACATTGAAATTTTTTCCACTAATTTATTTTGATCGCAGAAAGTTCTTCATCTCACATTTCCAACACAGAAAACTGCCTTCTCTCATATTTTTACAAAACGAAATTTTTTTTCTGTAACATTTTTATAACAGAAAATTGTTGTTCATTTCACATTTCAATCCAAGATAAATTCCTTCTCTCTTACAGATGCGCTTTGAAAGGCAACAGTCCATTGGATGGGATGTTAAGCCGTGACCCCGTGCACATTTAAGAACAGACAGGATGGCTTTGACGTCAGGCTACCATCTGTCTCCCACCAGCTGACCAGTGGATCCCCTTTCCCAACCTTCTCTGATCCCCCGGGGTCCTTGTGACCTGGCCCCTTAGCCCATTGTTTACAAAAAGTACCACTAAGAGATAAAACAACACAATACATCTTTCTCTTATATTCTGAACAAATCAGAACTTCATTTTCTTATACCTTGGATACAGAAAATAAATACTCATTCTTTTATACCTTGGGCACAGAAAATACTTATTCTGCTGATATTCTGTCCAGAGAGAAATTCCCTTGTCTCGCATTTTAAATGCAGAAATACTTCTCTCTCTGAAATTTCGATTAAAAAAATTCCTTACTTTCATATTTTAACCTCGGAAAAAACGCTTTTGTGCCATATTTTCAGAACAGAACTCTTATTTTTACCCTATGAAAATTTCCTTTTCTCTCACTCATCAGAACTTCATTTTCTTATACCTTGGATCAGAAAATAAATACTCATTCTTTTATACCTTGGGCACAGAAAATACTTATTCTGCTGATATTCTGTCCAGAGAGAAATTCCCTTGTCTCGCATTTTAAATGCAGAAATACTTCTCTCTCTGAAATTTCGATTAAAAAAATTCCTTACTTTCATATTTTAACCTCGGAAAAAACGCTTTTGTGCCATATTTTCAGAACAGAACTCTTATTTTTACCCTATGAAAATTTCCTTTTCTCTCACTTTGACCACAAGAAAAAAATAATTTTTAGCTGTTTGTCTTAAGATTTCATTCATTTAATAAGAACAGGGGTTTACTTAAAACAATTTCTTCGCTGTATTAAGTTTGTTTCATTTGCAATTGCTCTATACTTACAATAATAAGTGGATCTTTATTATGTCCAAGGGCAGAGTATGTCAAATAATACAGCATAGAAATTCTCAGTTTCCTTCTTTTCAGCTCATCCCGAATATCATGCACTCAGTCATAAAATGAGAAAAACATAAGATTAAAATTACAACTTTCAGAGAATCCTTTCAACACTCTGATGTCAGACTGGCCGGGTTAGCTCCGACTGAATATTTGGGTGCTTGATCATGAAGCAAATGTAACTGTATTATAATAATTAACATATCCTGTTGTTAGGTTTGTGATGAAGTCTCGTCTCCCTCATAATTTTTCTTTATAACAAATTGTACTTAAAGCCATATCTTTGTGGTTGTGATATGATAAAAGTATTTTCTACAGTGTGTATAGTGAAGTCCTGCACTTTATTTGCTCTGGGCTATGCTACATATTTTGTAGAAAATGTTGAACCCACTGTACCCCAATAGCATGGAACACAGCAATGTATATAGCATAGTCATTGAAAAGAAAATGTTCGAAAGTTAAGTATCACATGTTTTTTTAGCTCAAAATTGATTCTAATTGTTTGACCTCTGAGTGGCATTTTTTCAACAAAAACAATCTAAACATTTAAGTTATAAAGATGCATATCCGTTTCCCTGTGTGAGGACACAATGATCACTCATTCCAATACCTATATACATACTCAAGTGTTGGGTAGAAACATGTGAGTTTCCCAAAGATATCTATATTTTGAATATATGGGAGTCTCCTGTAACTTCCTTCATTTCATGGCGTTTTCTAGAGGTACAAAATTGTGAAAATAGGGAAAAATAATAGGGAAATTGCCAGGACTGTAAGAAGGATGTTTCAGTCATTCCAAAAATGTTATTGTTACTTGGGCTATGCAGGAGAGGACGCCTTAAACAAAATAACCAGTTTACTCAAAAGTCCTATAAATTTGAATAATTTGCTGAAGAAATATTTGTTTTCGTCCTGAGTGGGATTTGTACCCATGTTTCCCACGAACATGCCAGGCGTCATAACCACTAGATCATCTGAGAATAACCATTTCTTTCAACAATGTGACATATAAAAACCAACTTTTTCAGCAAATTATTTCAAGTGTTGCTTGTCAACAGGATGTTTCCTGTGATACTTCATTGCTGTCCAATAGCTTTATTCCATGGCTTCGAATGCCCATAGTTTCGCAATAACGTTGCGAGTTGATGATGTCAACACGGTCCAGAAACTCAATTAACAGCGTCTCTGATAATCAAATTAGAACGTCAGCATACCGTGCATTGTTCAACTTTGACTACTTCCATGCAGAGTTTGTAATCCACACAAAGCCTATCATGTTCAAGCCGATACTTGCCACTGATTCTGAGGTTGATAAGTTCCTTTTATGCATATCCGTTTCCCTGTGTGAGGACACAATGATCACTCATTCCAATACTTATATACAGGAATCGTCCTTTTTCATTTGAACGATCTTAGAATTTAATACTTGTGACGTTATGTAATCACTTAACATTTAATACTTGTGACATTTGAATGTCACAAGTATTAAATGTTTTTAAATGAATCAGAAATGTAAAGAGAAATTGATTTATTCTATACTTTCATTTGATGAGAAAAAAAAAATTAATATTTTCTCACGAATACGGTATACGTATATCAGAAGAGAGGAAGCTTAAAACAAGATTTGATTCAGGATATGAAATGAGTTCAATTTAGATGATAATACTAAATTAAGATCTTACCTTTTATAGTGTTTATCATACCTGACTGTAAAGCTAGAGAACATATTCTTGTGAAGGATTTGTATATTATAAGAGAAACCTGGACTAATTGATGGAGTTTCTGGTCTATTTGTGCTGTTGTCTTTAGAAGCCGTGCTTCTTTTAATAATGGGAATAATGAAATGCCTACTAAATTACATAAGAATATTAAACGGCGTACCACATTAAATATAATTGCTAAAATATGTCGTTTTACTTCTGAGCAGCACTTTTTTGCCCATAATAGACTAAATGGTCAGGTCAGAAAACCCCAAAGGGAGGGTAATATTGGGGAAGGAGATCTACTGTACAGCTCTTAGGAGACATGGAAGCTTCCTTTCAAGGCCATTCAGAGTATTGTTTAACATGAAAGGAGTGTGTCTGTACACGATCCCACGTCTTACCGTCCTATCCGACGGATAGTGTCCTTTCTCACAGAGAGCAGGATGGGGTTAGCGAAAATAAATCACATTGCTGGCAGAGCTGGACGAGCTTTGTGCGCTACAGACGGAGCTATTCCCCTCCAGGATTATTAAAATGCTTACCATATTAAGTGGTATTATTAAAATGGACAAGAAATTAAATGTAATATACAATATTTTTGAAACGCAATTATCCATTTTAGTATTTTTAATTGTTGGCTACGTGGATTTTGAATTGCCGGGAAAACTAGATTTGTGGACCCACGGATCAATACTTTGGTTGAATTTCGAAACTTTTTTAAGATTATCACTGCTGTCATATAAGAAAATCCCCGCTGGAAAAGCATAAAAATGTTTATTGTGCACCTAGTGGCCTATCATGTACTATTCAAATCAGACAGGGATATAAAAACTGGGTCCGAAGTAAGTCGAAGAAACATAGTGGCTAATCTTGAACAGCAACTTTTATTATCATCCGAATGGTTTATGATTTACTATTCTTGTTATGGATTTATCTAGGTATATTTTATAGAGTGATTAAGAAAATATACATAACTATCCGAGTTTAAAAGTTAGAAATAGTATAAAGCACTATTCCTCTATAAGTTTGCTTTTGCGCTGTAGCTTGCGGCAAGTCTTAAGAAAGATTCAGACAAAACGCCTCACTCTTACAACACATCCATTTCGTTATACTTAGAGAAAAGTAAAAAACAATGCACATAATGAGCATTTCGTTTAATACATTTATAATGCAAAGTTTTCCCGCTTTGTCGTTTTTTCAAAAGCTTATTAAAATACGAAAGCAATAGAAAATATTTGTCGTTTCATTCCCAATATCCTTTTTACCTTTTTAGAGCTGAATTCAGTTTTTTGATGTGCATTACGCACATCAAAAAACTGAATTCAGCTCTAAAAGAAAGAATTCCCAACCATCTGGAAGTAGCACTGAGAATTCACATGATCCACTTATAAGCGAGTACCAGTGGAAAGCGTTTATTCTTCTTCCAGCATAAGTCGAAGCCTTAATGTGCAAACCACACAAAAAGCGTTGCTTTTTCCAAACTTTTCCAACTTCCACAAAAGTATTTAGAAAGCCTAAAACTTTGATTACATTTCTTTTTTTTTTTTGAATTACTGGTTGTGGTTATTCTTATATTAAATAATATATCTTGCTTTTTGCTGCTCGTAACTCACATGAGTAACTAAATAACTTCTTAAATAAGTTTTTTTATGAAAAAATATGACTGAACATAATTTTAAAATATACATCAAATCTATTTCAATCTCGATTCCCAACATTAGGCGCCCAGTATTTAAAGAGTTATGGATGCTGAAACGTTTAACAAGTTAGCTAGTGCTGCAAAAAAGAGAGACATTGAAAATTGGTGAAACTGGTTAAAATCAAAACGTAATTATTACGTGAACAGCTAGCACTGTCAAAAACACATGTCAGTGAAGTTTAGTCTAACGGTAATTACTTTCGTTTAAATTTATTTTCTTAACGTTTCAGAACAATTATTTAAACTAGCATTGTTGCTAGTTTAAATAATTAAACTTTATTGTTACGGTATTGTTAAATATCCCGACTCCTGTAACTCTCTAAATTCCGAACGAATACTGTTGAAAATCGAGATTGATTTGGAAGAGAATTTATTTAGATCTTCAATTGATCTTCAGTCACATATTTTCACATAAAGCTTATTTAGAAAAATACTGAATAAGAAAAACTATTGTTACTATTTTCACAACATGGAACTGTCTAATAAAGTAGCACTGAGTAATATATATAGCAGCAATACAATAGTACGTATATAGCGGTAGATTAAAGTAGTTACTGCTCTTGTACGTCACTTTTATGAATGAAATTTTAAGTGTCTAAATGACTTTATTATCTTCGGTTTCATTACGTCTATGTGCATGAAATAAAAATAAGTTATAAAATACTTCATGCGCGTAGATCTTTTCACAATAATTTCTGCTCTTTAGAATTGCAAGTTGAGGTAATATCACATACGTTATATCAAAGGCAACATCTAATGGAATCAGAAAGCACGCAGCACTTAATTTCTCTTCAGAAACACCCGAAACAGATTTCAGAAATGCCTTAATTAACCGTTATGAAACTCTTTCAGTGTAACTCTTTGAAAACGATGTTAGATTATTTAAATCTCACTTAAATATCCCTTCAATGATACCTTTTTTTTAGCATAAAGTCTGAAAATTGGCAACAAGTGGAACAGAATAATTTTGATGATGAAAGAAAAGTTACAATTGATTGCAAAAATGAAAAGAAGCGAACCAGTTGTAAAGCTTTTCCGTGACTTACATTTTTCCACTACCCAATTTTTTTCATTTCTTGTGCACTTATCGTCCGTACTAACATAGATAATCGGTAGTTTCCTGAGTTTATATATGTATGATGTTCTATAAGTAGCGTATAATCTCCCCGTGTATTTATCGTCATCGAAACCTACATACCAAATGTTCTAGAGTCCGAGACAGCGAGGAAAACAGGCAGAAATCTGTGGCACAGCAGGCTTTGTGTATCTATTATAACGTGTAGGCAAACTGTGAAAGAAACGATATCGACGCATTCGACAACCGGTATTTATCATCCAGACAAGTATGAAAGCGCTTTTTACTACTCTGATCTCTACATTAGTCCCCACACTTTATATGCTACCTAAGCCTAGAATTCAAAATTATACCAGAACAATGGATCGATCTACGGGAACATCATTCTCCACTAGTAAGACTCCCTGAATATATACACATTTTTTTTCTTTCGCTAATATCGCTTTATATAAAAGATTTTATCTCGTAGTACTGAAAGAATCATACACAACAATGTTCCTGAAGTCATTTTATCCGTATATTTGATGGTATATGAAAAGTTAAGCACTTTAACTAAGATTCATTTAAATTACTGACGGATACCAAGTAATTCAACAAACTGTTTAATTGTATTAACTAAATTGGTAGAAAACCCGTTGAAATCTACAGGTGAAATTAAATGTAACATTCTTAAAATTTATCGTATTAGATACTCAAATCTTATATCTTGATTTTAAAATGGACCTATATAAATTTAGAATTTGATGGAGTTTTTTTTTTAAATTCGCGAATTGGTTCACTTAGATCTGACAAAACATTTAACCATTCCTGGGTATATAATGCATGCTTTTGCAAACCATCCACTAGAGTTCAGCTAACGTTATAGTTCATAACGCTTATATCAACCGACTGTTCCCGCAACGCGTAACTTATATTTATAATTCCAGACGGAGCATTTGTCATATATCTAATATATTTTAAACTTTTACTGGGGAAAACAGTGGGGCCTCGAGTGATCCAGATGAAAATAAATCGAAAACTATTTATGTAATATTCTCTTAAGCTGTAAACAAAGAATTGAAATGTAATTCCCAGTCATATGCAGCGCTCATAAGCCTCCATTAAACAAACCTTTTATCTAAATAGCAGGAAGACAGCATTTGGTTAAATACTAAGAGGTTTACACAGTTGTCAATGTAATTTTCTCAGATGACATAGGTTCGAGAGTTCCATATACACTGAGATTTGCTTTTTTTACGATGCATATTTTAAGCAAATTTTAACAGAATCTTCACGATGATGTTTTATTTATAAATTGTTTAATAATTTTTTTTATAAACAAATATTGAAAAACGAAAAAACTGATACACAATTTTTATAGTATTATTTAGAACTCAGTTTCAGTTGTTTGTTATGAGAATGTAAATATCATGGGGCAACCACCCTCCTTAATTCCATCACTATGTTGCAGTTATAGTGCACTATTTAAGGAATAGCAAACAACGTGTAGTGTTATCCTATATGCATCAGTTGTTATCATGCAACTCTTTTAGTACTCTTTGAATACAAT
Organism: Ryuthela nishihirai; assembly: GCA_038380435.1. Lineage (NCBI taxonomy): Eukaryota > Metazoa > Arthropoda > Arachnida > Araneae > Heptathelidae > Ryuthela > Ryuthela nishihirai. The sequence continues at coordinate 36,868,208 of JAWZYU010000018.1, read as the reverse complement.
CAAAGCAGTGGATTTCTTTTGATGGAGGATATTCATGTCATTCAGAAAATATACATGTTTTAGCTTTTTAATTTTAATATATTTACTTTTTATAAACTTTCCCGCTATTCGTGAACAAAAAATTTTAGATTGAAATTTAATTCGCCTGAATATTAAACGATTTTTCGTCATACTAATGATAATAACACGTTCTGATCCAAAAATATATTCTTCTTCAATAATGATGGTAATCTTTTAGAATTGATTTAACTTAGCGAATACTATAAAAGCCATTTTACAACATTCAATGTAATAACTTTTGTGTGTTTGTAGACAGTGATTCCCGAACTCCACCATTTTTTGTCGGACACCCTGTATTAGCTCCCCATTCACAATGTTGTGATTCCACTTCAGTGAATACTTTTTCCTTTACCATTTGTTATCCTATATGTGTTAATATCTGTTGTTGTTGTTGTTGTTGTTTCCTTTTGGAAAATTATTCTTTATTCAACAAGTTTACACAATATTCACATTTAATCAAAGTGACCCGCAAAGCAGCCTGTCTGCATGAGTTCGAGTACTTGTATTTTTTATACAAAATTCACGAAACAAACAATTCATAATGAAATATAAACATTTCACTAATTAGATATTTGCAAATAACATTTTGCTCATTATGACATATAATCATTAACACTTTTTTGTGTTTTTGCATACCTTTTCCTAGCTTAAATGTTATTTTATTTTTATTTTCTTATTATAACTGTTAGTGTTTAATATTTTCCTCAGAAGCATGCTCAAAACAGAATTTTATAGTCATCTGTGCAGTGATCAGTAATCTACTTGAAGAATTTACTTAGGGACATCCTGCATTTTATTAATATCCCCAAATAGAGTGAAATAATTATATACAGTATTGTTATTTTGTCCACTATCAGCTTCCATTTTATTCCTTAAAAAGTACAACCCTTCATCTAGGGACGTACTCAGGAAAGACAGGGGTTCAGGACCGCTCTCCCCACGAAACTCAGGTCTTCTTATACGAAATCTTCCAAACACTTGTCGTTGTACAATTTTATTTTAGCCCTATTGGACATGTCCGATATTGAAAATAGATTTTAAAAACATTGTGAAATATTATTCAATATGGATATAATCTTAGAACATATATATAACATCGTTTTAACCAATTGATTTTTTTTCTTTCTTTCTGGCAGGTGAAATATTTTAATAATTGAGAAACCCTACTCAAATCTTATTCTCAGACTCCACCCCACAAAACGAAATTCTGGGTACGTCCCTGCCTCCACGTCACCAGTCGTAGAAATATAACACTTTTCCTAAATTTAAATCTACTTTCTCAGTTAACACATTGTCTGGAGGTATTCAAGACAAAATTACTTGCAATTTAATAATGATTAATGCAATTCATAATTGTAATTTCATAATGATGATAACTTAACTTTTAAACTTTTAATGATTGATAATTTAAATGCTATTATTCTCTCGTTGACTCTGATCTTTTGACTTGGATAGATAGCCTTTCAGTTGGTGCTAAATTTCTCAATATTATCACTTTTTATTCAAATCCTGCACAGGTTAAAGATATTTTTAAAAGCCTGAATTAATATTTCTCTTATGTTCTTCATAGAAGATCTGTTTGTGAATAAAGTTGTTTGATGTTTTAACATAGAGTAACTTATTCAAAACCCTCATTTAATAAACTTTTTTAAATGTCTGAAAAATGTTCTTGCTATTTTATATGTATAATAACAGCAAACTTATTTGTTATTTTTGTCATGCACACATATATAAAGCATTTCATTATTTAAATTTATGTGTCTCTAATATCAGTAATTTGTGTTGTTTGTAATAAGTACTCCTTACTTCTCTATCAAGCTAATGTTTGCTGTGTCAATAAAGTTAAAACATACTCATAAAACATAACGAAAAATTTTCATTTGCAACACCTGTAATGAAATAACAATGTTATTCATAAATACTTTGTAATTTGTATACATGAAAATATCAATATGGAAAGATGTCATATTTTTATTCAGAGAAAAAGAAGAAATTTAAGATTATATTTCTTTTTTTACTGTATAACAAAATTGTCACTGAATGTAAAGTTCAATAAAAATATACCCGAATGAATTCTATCTGACTATTATTTTAATTAACAAAATGCATTTCTTACTTCTACATTAACGCTGGAAACATATATTAAAAAGAAAGAAACATTTTTGAAAGATCTTATATATTATTTACACTTTGACAGCATTTCGAATAATTCTTACAATGCCTTGTTGATGTCACTTTTCCTTACATAAAAAAAACAATTTAACAATTCACTACCTATACAATTCTATAATTAGTTGCTTAAATGTAGGGTATGTAAGAAAAAGTTTAGAAACAAGTTTAGGTTGGATTTTTGTCCGTTGAGAGGCGCTTTTGTGAACTAATGCGTTAAGTAACCAGGTCACGAGGACCACAAGGGCGCAGAGAATATTGGGGAAGAATACATACAGGACAGCTGTTAGAAGACAGATTAGAACCTCCAGTTCTTTAATGTTCTATGTCCTTCAACGTGCACAGGGTATGGCTCTCCTGTACATGGAGTCGGCACTTCCGATCAGAAAAACGTCGACTTTTCCAAGTCCATCAGTAAAACAAAAGGTTTCTTTCTTTTTTCAATTCAACATATATTATATTAAAACTTAAAGCAGTGTAACACAATTGATTGCGATTAAAAGCTACGTTTAACGTTTATCCTAGAGTAAAGGAAAACGTGCTTAATTTGCTATCCAGGATCACATATTAAGTTGTTTAATCTACTGTGCTTGTTGGGATCAACCTACTGGCTGCTGTTGCACGCTATGGTTCATGTACTACTTACACTACTGACTTGAGATTTACGTACAGATGATGCCTTTAGCATCCAACAATCTAAGTTGATAGAGCTAATCTACTTAAGAGTCTTAGATAGAGTTAATCTACAGTCCGTAGGTATATTAACCAAACAATCTAAGTTTGCAAACGGGATCAACATACAGTCTAGGTAGATAAGGAATGGATCTACAGTTTATGCCTGCCGATTGTATTAACCTACAATCTAGATTACAATTACAGCTGATGAGGTTTACAATATTATAAAAATTTCAATGCTAGAAAGGCAGTTGGAATTGTTCGGATAACTGTAAAAATAATTGAAATTATTAATAAATGTTAGATTTCATAGTTCATATAATATAAGAATCATTCATGAGTGGAATATTTTTTAATGATTTAAAAATTTCTGTAGTATTTCCTATTCATAAGTCTGGAGAATTAAATTTGTTTTCCAATTACAGACCGATATCAATTTTACCATCTTTTACTTAAGTAATGGAAACAATAATGGGAAAAAAGATTTATAAAATTTCTAGATCTTTTAGTAAAAATCCGTTTGGTTTTCGAGAAAATGAAATACAGAACGGGAATGTTTGGAATTTACTGCCTTCAGTTTTAAGAGTATTGATCCGAGTAGAAAATCCTCAGCTATATTGATATTCAAAAGGCTTTTGATTCGCTTGATCATGAACTTTTACAGAAAATTGTATGTAACAGGTGTTAGACGAAATTGCTATCAATGGTTTGCATCTTACTCATATAATAGACAGCAAACAGTTACTTTGGGTAATATTACAAGTAAATTTCATACAATAGAAACAGGAGTACCACAGGGCTCGGTAATAGGCCCCTTATTGTTTCTCATTTATATTAATGATTTCTGTCCATTGAAGCTAAATAGAAACTTTATTTGTTTTACAAACGATACCGTTCGGAAATATTCTAAAATTAAGAAAGAAATGGAAGTAGATTTCTTTATTTTCAACAGATGATTTAATAACAATAGGATTAAACTGGATATAAAAAATTAAATTTATTTTATTCGAATTGAAAGTTAAATCTTTCAACTTAATGGTTAAATTCCACAATACATCATGTGCAAGTAACGATGAATGTCCTTCTAAACTAATTGAACAAGTGCAAGAAAAAAAATATTTGGGGTTTTTATAGATTCTAAATTGAACTGGACAACTCAGGTTAATTTCTATTGAGAAAATTAAGATATATTTCATACAGAATATATAAACTAAAAAAAAGTAGCTGGTAAATTTTTGCAAACATTATATATATATATACAATTTTTTTTATCTATGCCAGACGCTAATATGATATATGTAGTTGGGGTGGAGTCTATAAAACTAGTTTAAAAAATTAAATAGCCTCCATAAGAGAATATGTAGTTCCCTCATGGAATTGTCCAGTGTTCAAAAGTTTCAAATATTAATGATATTATGAACGTAAGACAGTTATACATCTTTAGAAAATTGCTCTTTTTGTTTAAAAAACAACGTTGGATTCAGAATGATAATAGTAAGCAAAATTTAAGATGTGATGTTACCCTAGTCAAGTGCCAATGGCATACGACCGTATAATGCAGTGACTTTTTTTTTTATCTGGCTCCTAGATCATATAACTCCTTAGACGTAAATTTGAGAAACTAAACTTCAGAAACAAGATTCAAAATGAAATTGGAATTATGCTTGTTGAGTATTTTTGATATTTAGCCCTTCGTCATATTTCATTAGCCTCATTCTCTTTCGTTGTAATTTAATATTGTTCATTTTTAAGTTTCAGTTTAAACTTTATATATCATAAAAATATATATAATAAATATATGTATAATCATAACTTTACGTATATTATTCAGTGATAGAAGAACATATTTAATCCCATACCATATATATAATATGCTAATGGCACGCAACATTTATTATTTAAACTACGAGGATATCAAGATTTAACTTATATATTTTTATTATATGAAACACGGACGGTTCTGGTGATCCCTTGGTTACAATTGTAGTAACATTTCTTGTATTTTATGTTTTGAAATACTTGGTGTTTGCTTTTGTTTATTATTTTTCGTATTTTATTCTACTTAAATAAAAGTATTATTGTTATTGCCTAACCTTCCATATTCAAAGATATAATCGAAATATTTTGCCGAAGTGACTTAAAGGTTTAGGTGCATTATTAGAAGAAACATCCTTTCACACTTTCATAAGTAGGCTTAATTATCAACTTCAAGAGTTTTAATCATTGAGTGTTTGATGAAAGAAAATTCTGAAACATCACAATCGTGATTTGACAAAAAAAAACTCTCATTATAATATGACGTGGTGGTCTGACAGGAGCTTTTCGTTATACGTAACAGGCCCAAGTGAAGTTCTTTGAAAAACTCGTGATAAGATGCGGGAAGGGACGATATGAACAAGGCATACACTTCGGGCGCAAGAAGGATAGGGTGTAATTGAATTGAAATTAGATATTAGAAGGATGGATTTTTGCTTTGGGTACAAAACTCCTCGTCCCTTTTCTGCTCTCTTGTCCAGAGTAAAGAAAATATTTTTTCACCTTATTTCAGTAGAAAGATTACTTAGAGTACAATAGAAAAAAACATGTGGCCTCATTCGAGATTCAAACATGATCTGTTAGTTCTACAACAAAATAATACTAAACACTCGAGGAACACTCGAGGCTCTAGTAGATAATTAAGTTAATAAGTTTCTTAAGAAATTTAAAAGCAATTTTAATCAAAGATAAATGTAGAAACTGCGCATTACGTTCCTTGGCATGAAAAATGTTATGGATTGACTGAAATCTCGGCATACTATAATCAGATTTTTAAACAATAAATTAAAATGCAGTGGAGTCACATCTTATGCGGGATTAGTTTCTAAAGTCAGCACTCAAGACGAAAATCGCGTATAGTCAACTCTCTTAAATCACCCATAAATCACAGTACATATGGTTTGTGCAAACATCCCTGTATAGTAATATGAATAAATGTACATAAAATAATAATATAATGTATACAGTAATGCACAATATGTAATAAAAAGTACATATGCAAAATATAATTTCACAGTACTTTTAATTACATAAGAAATAGGGAGACGGAAAAATGATGAATACATAAGAAGGTTTTGAGGTTGAAGCAGTTCCTAAAACTGTTAAACCAACCTTGGATGGATTTGAATTCCTTCGCATGTCATCTTAGCAGTTTTTGAAGCACTTGATGTCACAGTTTGACAAATTTCTCTCTCTCGAATCTTGATGACCCTGATACTAGATTTGTTGCAACATTATTTAAGCACCACGTTGAATATACATTAGATTCGGTAGCGTTCGACTCTCCACATTTTAAAAATTTTCTCTTTAAAACAGTAGTATCAGAAAAGTTAGATCTAAGGAAACGGAACCAGAGGGTCATAAACCCCTTTTTCAGAATATTAATGAAATTTTTGAATGAACAATAAAACAGAAGGAAAAAACCATATACAGGAACTGCGTTTCAGTTCATTTTTGGTTCGATCTGGTCACTTGGTCCTCCTTAAAATATTTTTTCGCGTAGTCTAGGCCTGAGTACCAGTTAGTTAGTTGGAAAACAAGTGTATAGTTGTGGAAAATACTATTTTTAAATTTCTAACATAATCCTTCTTCTATAAAGCTCTGCCAATAGCTTATAAGAATAGTAAAAACTAAAAGGAAGTAAACAGTCTCTAGATTGTTTGGAAAACAAACGTCTCATTCTATATAGTATAAAACTGATCCTTTTCTCCTACCGACTTTCTTACTATACTCTCCTCCCTCTCTCCGATAATTCCTCAGTGACAAACCAGAAGAGACCTTATCGAGGCATTGGGTGTATGCCCTCTAGTAGCCTCTCAATATTTCTCAATTCTCAAAATTTAGACAAAATGTTGGTCGAATATACTTCCGTTTCGAAACATTTTCCGTCCAATAAATTACCGATTCAAACAAATTTCCATTTCGAACAAATTTAAGTTTCAAATAAATTTCCGTCGAACAAATTATATCAAACTCTTAAAAACACATACACTGAATCAATTATTTTAGGGACACCACAAATTATAATTGCAGACCGATTGCGATTCTTTTTACCGTTGCCGAAAATACATAAAGATGTATGCATAATATATTAGACTCATTTTAAAAAATATACATTTAAAATTATAATCAGATCAGTGTTCAAAAGACAAAAGTACTTCAAAACTGTTAACGAAGCATATAGATAACGTGATTAGTTCATTAAATAGAGGAGATAAAGAAATAGCAGTGTTTTTAGATTTGCAAAATGCATTTGACACTATGGCATAACAAGAAATTGTGTTTATGTTATGCCACATAATCTCTTACTACGAAAACTTAAATATTATAATTAAGGGATATTGCATTAATAGGATTAAGAATTATTTAAGTAATAGATATATCGTTGCAAAAACAGACAGAATGAACAATTTGAAATGCATAAAGAATTACGGGGTACGGCAAGGATTAATGGTAGACCTACTTTTATTTCTTTTATGTATAAATGATTAAACAAACAATAACCAGAATACTTCGATTTATTTATATGCAAATGATATAGTAATAATTAAAAACAACTGGAAGAATTAATATCGCCTCTAACGCATATGGAAATCTTGTTTTCAAAGAGAATGAAGTTTTTCGTTTATTTACTCCCCCCCCCCTTAAAATTTTTTACTCAGAATTGAATGATTGGGAACATGCAAATATTAGAATTTTACTAGTAATTTTGAAAAGGTAAAAAGTTTTTTGTCTAAAGATTTAAAAAATAAGAATTATAATATTTCATTCCGTAGCAAGAAAACCAAAAGAAACAAAAAATTTGCATTTTTCCATCCATCCTGGTAGTAGGGGGCAACTTAATATTGCCAATGTAAACCTCATTTCATTTAAACAGCAAAATTTCGAATTAGTTGAAAATTTTTATATTTTTGAAAATTTTCCACCATTGGAAGGGGCAATTATAACTTTTAGGAGATTCGGAAAGTGTGAATTGTAATATTTCGTTAATAATTATCCATCCTAAAATGAAGTTTTACCTAACTTCTAAAAGCAAAATAATTCATGAATTCACACAAATTGGATTCACAAAATTTCATAACAATTGCAAACATTTTTAGTTAAGAGTTTCTTTATTGTAAGCAATAAAGAAAAATCTTTACTAAAATTGTTTGTAATTGTTATGAAAATGATGGGATATTAGATAAAATATTTGTGTTTGTGTTTTGATATTATCTGTAGATGGAAACTAAGATAAATAATGGGCAAAGCAACTTATATTATTTACAAAGCAATTTGTGAATCGGTGTTAAACTACGAAATTGCTACACATTGAACTTCAAATGTAACAAATACAAATAGGGCTGAAAATAAACTACAATATTCAATAGCAAAAATTATAATACGTTACTATGAAAATGCATGTTAAATTAACAAACATTTAGACATTTAAATTTTCAAACGTCCTCTCGTACCTAAATTTATAAAAATTCAATATTATTCGAAAGTCTTTTCTCATAATGTACTGCTCGACAAAATTAAGGCGATACTAAAAAAATGCGGCATACAATTTTTGGTGTACGAGTACGATGTCAATAAACGAAAATTTGCCTAGAAATATATGAGCCTCTCAGAAGCCAAAACTGGTCAACTCCACGTTTTTGTAAATTTCGTAATTTTTGTATCCAAGCACGTTATTTTTATGTATTTTTACATCTTGTAATATGTAGAGAACCTATATCTATAATATTACTCTACATAATATTTCTTTGTTGTAAAGTTCAAGCAAAGTTTTAAAATTAAATCTTAGATAATCATCAATTTTCTCCATATTTTATTTTATGGAGTTGATCAGTTTGGCTTCTGAGAGGCTCATATTTTAATATAACGAGGAAATATGTAGAAAAAAAATATTACAATGATGTCATTAAAAGAAGAAAATATTGTACATCGCTTAAGTTGACTTCAGATGCTACAAAATACGCACATATAACGCCAAAATGGAGTATGATTCGCTCTGACGGCTAAACAGGCCTGACAGCTTCGATCCATGTGTGATGGAATGTTTTTCAGAAGGTCCTGAGGAAACAAATCTATTGTTCCATAATAACTAACTTTCCCTCAAGGAGTGACTACGAAGGTAGCTGACTATTTGAAATGCGTTTCCCTAAGGCAGTTCGATACATACATACGATACAGGCAGTACATGTTCGATGAGATTTAGTTCTGGCGATCTTCTCAGACATGTCATTCGCTGGATACCTTCCGTTTCCAAGTATTCGTGCTCAAAGTAAGCTGTATAGGGACTGGAATTGTCGTTCATAAACATGAAATCAGAGCTAACTACACCCCTAAAAAGTCGCACATATGGTTCAAAAACTCTTCTCTGTACCTTGAACAATAATGGAGTCTCCACCGAACACATGAAGAGCAATGCTGACGTTGATGATTTTGCACCACAGACCTGCACACTTTGCTCTACCATAAGTATACCTATTTCTGATCTAAGAGGAATGGCATCGTATTCCTTGTTCCTTCCAGATTAAACAATGTGTAGAATCTGGCTGTAGGTTAAATTAAGACTCATCAGAAAGAATATTATCCCATTGTTCAGTTCTGCAAGTGGCATGTCAGTGATACCAGTTTAGAAAAGCATTTCGCTGAAGTCAGATGAGGGTGAAGTTACTTTTGGGCATCCTTGGCCTGTTCTTACGGTAATCGTTCCTGTCTCCTGCAACGGTTTACAAAGTACCGATAGAGTTCTTCTCGACACATTAAACCATCTTGATACCTATTGTTATTTGTTTGTCCTGCTTCTTCTCCCAACAGCTTGCAATATGCAAGGAATCATCCAAACGATTACTGATAGAAACAGCTTGTCATTATCAGTAAAAATATTGGAATAACTCTCCTGCCAAATACAATTTTTGAAATGGAGTAATCTGGTAGCAACCTGTGTTTTATAGACATTATTAATTTGAATGTTGCAAAGAATTATGGGATACTAAATCAATTACGATTGGATATTCGAAATTTACATGAAATGCTGCCTATAACAACCTGTTTTTACCTTCGGGAATGTTGTTAAAATCATAATATTGATTGAAAATACTGTGTCACTTAATTTTGTTAATCAGTATACATTTAAGTTGATCGTAAAGTGATGAATAACACATGTGTTTCCAAACACTGATACAAAATATTTCCTGAAGTTGAATAATCATTTCATTTCAATGATTTCAGTATATGAAGATCAGCTGATATGAAAATCACATCGTTAAAATATAAGCTTCAGAAATCTCTCTAATTTTCTGTCATTAGATTTATCAAAGGAAATTTCCAATAATTACATTTATATCAGAGCCAATAAAATAAAAATATTACTTTACTTTTATCGGCAAGTATCATCTTTTTAATCGATTTTGTTCAATTTACCGAATTCAATGGATGATTCATATTCCAATATTTGTTAATATTCCCCCATAATAGAAACATCTGGATTAAACAGTGCAGCTCACGAAAATCCTCATGGACGCACAATCGTTCTCATGCTATTCCTCACTCCAAGTCAATACTTGGAGAGATGTTCCAAATTTAATCGTTTTGCACCGACAGCCATTCTCTGTTTTTTTACAAGAGTACTCTGGCCATGCGTGAGGAGCAAACATAACTAATTGAAAAGAACAGAATTTTCATTACATCTCTCTGAATTCTTTTGACATCTCCTTTCTCCAACCGATCATCTAGTTACATGCAATGCTGTAATTTAGTCCTTTTTTGTCTCTTCTTTCATCTCCTTATAAAACAGAATATCCTTCATAGAACTGAATCGATATTTATTTTTGCCGAATATACTGGAATTTAAAATACCTCAACTAGGTATGCACATGTTTTTGTCATCAAGAATACATGATGAGTAATTGAAAGAAAAAGAAAATTACAAAAGGGTTTTTCAAATTTGAGAACATTGGAAGAAATAAAGATGTTTATTAAATGACTCAGAATTTTAAATATTGATATGTACGATAAGTGCTAGGAGAAACGGAAAAATTAGAAAAGATTTGTGAAGTCGGAATAATGATTAATTACAAGAAATATTAATGTAGAATACGTTTTCCGAAATTATTCAGAATTTTTTTAAATTTAGAATTTTTCAGAAAAAAAATGTATTTCTTTTTCGTTGAATAAAATATGGGAAAAAAAGTTTTTCCCATATTCTGTCTCTTACCAAAGGTCTCTTACCAAGTCTGTCTCTCACCAAAGGTAGAGTGATGGCTAGCGCAGAAAATCACAACTCAGGAAGAATAGGGACTCGAATATCGACATATCAGATTATGAATCTTTTTCCGCTATGAAATGTTTCTCTTTTGAAGCACTAAACTCCGTGCTCTAAATAGTACTCTGAGCTTGGATTCTAGCCACAAAATAAATCAGATTTTGTAATTAATGGCAGGGTCTCAGATCCGGCCAAGTCTCAGATTCCGGTCAGAGATCCGGAATCTGCGGGACTGTCCCGCTGAGAATCAATCTTTCACGTTTGACCCATTGACCTTCAAATGTCCCACGAAATTCTTTTCTATTGAGTCTGTGTTATCTCTTATCATCATCCTCAAGCAGCCATGGGCTACGGAGGTCCAACCAGACCGTGCAGTTTAATTCTCCAAGCATATCTGTCCTGAGCTACATCTGCTGCATCCGGCCACTGCACACCAATTCTAACAAGGTCGTGTTCCACATTGTCTGTCCACCGCATCCTAGGTCTCCCCTCCTTCTGAGGCCTCTAGGCACACTGTTCATAACCTTATTCGCCAATCTATAATTATCCATACGGGCAACATGGCCAAACCAGCGGAGTCTCTATCTGCAAAATATGCTGCTTAAAGGAGGTTGCAGACTCCTTTGCCTAACCTCATCATTAGTTACAAAGTTAAACCACCTAATACCCAAGATACTGCGTAAGCATCTAGAATCAAAAGCATCTAGTTTCCTGTTATCTTGTTTACATAGCGTCCATGTTTCACTATCATAACTAACCCTAGAAAGAACCAAACTATTATACAGTCTAATTTTAGTCTTTAGGTGTATACGCCTATTTCTCCACAATCTCCATAGATTCTTAAAAGTCCCGGCAGCAATACCTATTCGTCTGTTAATCTCATGCCGCACATCACCAGTATCAGTTACATAGCTCCCAAGATAATTAAACTGTGACACCTGCTCAAGACTGCAACCATTCAGATTAACTGAATCACAACCTGCCTGACCAATTTTCATCGCTTTAGTTTTCCCTCTGTTTATAACCAAACCTACTCTACTACCAGTCTCATCAACAGCTCGAATGAAAGAGTTCATCTCATCAACATCATTTGCAAAAAGGGCTAAATCATCAGCATAATCTAAATCAGAAATTTTCGTATCTCCAGCCCAATTAAGGCCAAAATCTTTCCCTTGAAGTGAATTTCGCATAACATAATCAACAACCAAACTAAAGAGAAAAGGAGACAAAATGCACCCTTGTCGAACACCAGACGTAATGCTAAACCAATTGCTACAAGACTTACCAACTCTCACACATGACTCAGTGTTATTATAGAGAGCTTTCATTATGTTAACTAACTTGTCTGGTATACCATATGATTTCACAATCAACCACAAATTATGACGATCAACAGAGTCGAAAGCCTTTTTGAAATGAACAAAGCTAGCAACCAAAGGTTTCTGAAACTCTAAACATTTCTCAAGAATCTGTCTAAGTGAAAATATCTGATCTACACATCCCCTACCACTTCTGAATCCACATTGCTCATCACGTAATTGCCTGTCAACCAGATTCTTAATTCTATTAAGCACAATCATGGAAAGAACTGTACCTGGAACAGAGAGTAGGCTGATACCCCTATAGTTATCACAAGAACTGCGATCACCTTTTTTGAAAATAGGGATAATAATAGCTCTGGTAAAATCTTTAGGAACTATGCCTTTATCATAAAGGTTATTCAAAATTTCAGTCATCCAAGTGGTAACCGAAACATTCCCATCTCTGAGCATTTCTGTAGTAATTTCGTTTACCCCTGGTAATTTATGAAGTTTAAGTTTAGAGATAGCCAAAATAACTTCAGATTGTGTTATAGGGCCAACATTAAAGCTGCCAATGCATCTATCATCATTACAAACAATGGGAGTAGAACTAACCACATTGTTTAGAACATCAGTGAAATGCTCAGCCCACCTAGTCATGACAGAATCCTCCCCTTCTATAACCTTACCTTTTTTATCCTTCAATCCTTGTTTACCTGTCCGTTTTCTACGACACAAAACATTAACTATCTGGTACAGCTCTCTGCTGTTGTGCTGTCTAACTGCTTCCTCGGCTTTGTCAGCCAAACCATCAAGCCAAAGATTCTTATCAGTAGCTAACTGATCCTTTACACGTTTATTAAGCTCTCTGTAATCCTTTCTATTAGGACTAGTAGGGTACTGATTAAGGACATTCCTGCAGTTCCTTCTTTCTGAAATAAGCTCAAGTGCCTTATCACTTAAATAATTATGTCTCCTCTGCTCCTTTTTTCCTAAAAGAGTACTGTTAGTTTCCAAAAAAGCCTGTTTAAAATGGCCCCATTCTTCCTCAACTTCAGTATTAAGCAAACCATGACTGTCATAATGACTAAGTAACCTATCATGGTAAGCTTTAGCCATAACTGGGTCTTTCAGAGCTTCGGTATTAAAGGTAAATTTTTTAACCCTAGCACAACACTTTTTAAGAATAAGTTGCAAGACACTTTTAACAAGGTAATGGTCAGATCCCATTTCAGCTCCCCTATATGCCCTGGTATTTCTAACAGAACTAGCCCATTTGCTGTTAATTAATATATAATCAATCATATTCCTATGCAGCCGATCAGGTGAAACCCACGTGTATTTATGTATGTCGCGGTGTTTGTATATATGTGTTAGTTATTGTGAAACCATTGAGTTTACTTACCTGTAGGAGACGTTGCCCATTGCCATTGCAGCTACCAATACCAAAAGGGCCTATTACTCCTACCCAAAGGTCAGAGTCAGTACCAACTTTGGCATTGAAGTCACCTAAAACAAAGGTAATATCTCCTTTCTTGACAGAATTCAAAATATCCTGAAATTGTCCGTAAAATCTATCCTTCTCATGCTCATCGGCATCCTCAGTGGGGGCGTAACAGCAGATAACATTCAAGTCTTTAATGCTTGTCTGAAATTTTGCTGTAAGAAACCTTTCATTAATGCACTCATATCCCAGAAGAGCATCACTAGCATGTCTGCTGAGTAGCAGACCCACGCCTTTGTGATGCTTTCCATTCTCCCTCCCTCTAAAGGGAAATTTAAAGTTATTTTTAAGTATCTCACTTTTACCTGCCCATCTGGTCTCTTGCAAGCCTAGAATATCTAGGTTATAGCGCTGAATTCCTGCATGAGGACATCAAGAGAATAATCTCCATGTAATGTCCTCACGTTCCACGTTCCTGCAGAGAGAAAATGATTAGTAGGATTTTTAAAGAAATTTTGTTTATTGAGATTGGTAGGGCCAACAATATCAAACAGCCCCCTGATCGCAGGCATGGGGCAAAGACCTGTTCCTCCTCTGCTAAAGGCTGAAGTCACCGATGCTGGTGGGGCGGGTGTGGCTCAGTCGGTAGCGCGCCAGGCTCGTAATCTGTAGTTCCCAGGTTCGAGTCCCAGCTGGATCAGCATTGAGATTTATCTCCGCAAAATTCCCCGCCCTGCCCACGGTCAGTAGGGGACACCAATGGGCTTGGAAAGGCCGCCGTCCGTCGGATGGGACGTTAAGCCGTGGCTCCGTGTGTGGGAGAGCCATACCCTGTGCACGTTAAAGAACATGCTGGATGGCCTTGACGGGGGGCTACCATCTGTCTCCCAACAGCTGTTCCAGTGGGTCCCCTCCCCCAACCTTCTCTGAGCCTTCGGGGTCCATATCACCTGGCCATTTAGCCCATGGTGTGCAAAAAAGTGCCGCTCAGAGGTAAAACAACCCAACCCAACCACCGATGCTGGTAGAAACTTCAGGCACCACCTTTTCAAGTTTACTTTTTCAAGAGCCACATGGCCTGCCTGAGACACATTACTCCAGTTTAGGCTTGACGATGCCCAACTAGCTAAGTAAGGTTAAGGTACCTTCGATGGCCTCTGATTAGGATTATCCACCAGCTGATATAAGGTATCCCATGCCTCTGTTCACTTAGAGCTGGCAACCGAGAAGCAAACAGAAAACACAGCGGCAGACTCTCCCTCAACAGAGGCCCACCAGTGCAGCAAGTCCAAGATCAATAATCAAGCTCAAATCCATAAACAAGTCCAGTCTAGTAGGTATAAATGGTCAGCACCAGGACCCTGTGAAGTTGACCACTCCTCAGCAGGGTTGAAAAAAAAAGAAAAAAGTGGCAATAGATGACCAGATCAGTAGGCCATAATGAACTGGCAGCCCTCCCCTTCCGTTCCCTTCCAAAAGAGAATATCTCTTTTGAAAGGTGCTAACGGCCTGCATCACGAGAAGGCGGGGTCAGACATTAGGTGCTAGACCTGGCCGGTTCTGTGCATTATCACCAAGGATTGGTGCACAGCTCTCCTTCCAGTTTACGCCTAACTACCATTTACAGGTCTTATCTCTTATACAATGAGCTAAAATATCTATGTGCTTGTGTCTTTGATACGCAAATCTTCGCTCTTCAATCTTACTCATATCTACTCCATATAATTCATATATTCTGATAGAAAAAGTGTCAAGACTTTCCCGGAAAATGTTTAAGATCGTTTCACTGAAAGCGTTTTTGAATAGAGTACATGACATATTAAAAATATCCCCAACTATAAAAAAGTACTTTTTTCCAGTATTTTATTCCAAAAGAATGATTTTTTTTCAGAAAAAAAAATAGTTTTATTATTTCTTATAATTAATTATTACTCCGTCTATGAATCTTTTACCCATTTTTCCGTCTTCTCTTAGCAATGATCCTACATATGAGAATTAAAAATTCGGATTCCTTTAATAATTGTCTCTATTACTTCAAGTGTTCTAAGCTTTGAAAAACATCATTTTTAATTTTCTTTTTCTTTTATTACTTCTCATGTATTCTTGATGCCAAAAGCATGTGCATACCTAGTTGAGATCATTTCAAATATCAGTATTTTCGACAAGAATTAATATCGATTCAGTTCTATGAAGGTTATTCTATTTTATAAGAAGATGAAAGAAGAAACAAAAAAAAGGACTAAAATTACAGCATTGCATGTAACTAGATGATCAGTTGGAGAAAGGAGATGTCAAAAGAACTCAGAGAGATGTAATGAAAATTCTGTTCTTTTCAATTAGTTATGTTTGCTCCTCACGCATTCCCAGAGCACTCTTGTAAAAAAAAAACAGAGAATGGCTGTCAGTGCAAAACGATTAAATTTAGTACATCTCTCCACGCATGGCCTTGGAGTGAGGGATAGCATGAGAACGATTGTGCGTCCATGGGGATTTTCGTGAGCTACACTGTTTTATCCAGATGTTTCTATTAGGGGAGAATATTAACAAATATTGGGGTATGAATCATCCATCAAATTCGGTAAATTGACCAAAATCGATTAAAAAGAAAATACTTGACTTGATAAAAGTAAAGTAATATTTTTACTTTATTGGCTTTGATATATAAATGTAATTATTGGAAATTCCCATTGATAGATCTAATGACACAAAAATAGAGAGATTGCTGAAGCTTATTTTGTAACGGTGTGAATTTTCCATCAGCTGAGCTTCGTATATTGCATTTATGATTGAAATAAAATGATCATTCAACTTCAGGAAATATTTTGCATTAATGTTTTCCACCTTTATGACAATGTGGATTCCTAAGCTATATTGTAAAGTTTCGTGGAACACTTAAACGATATTGTGAAGTCTTTATTCGATATTATTTAATCTTTAAACGATATTACCGAACCCTACGAAACCTTAACTTGTACAAATGAAGAAAGTTTTTTAGTTAACCCCATCCATAACATAAAAAGGACGGATAATATTTTTCTTAAAAAAAAAAGCATATTGCTGTATACAGTAGACTCCCTCTTATCCGGCCTTTACGGGACCGGACCGCTGGCCTGATGAGCGAAAGGCTGGTTAATCCGAAAATTATGTCAGAAAATAAATAAAAACGGCAAGTGACAAAAATACTAACTGTTCTGTATTTTAATTAATAATGTGTTTGCAATATTAACAATTTACCCACACTCACTTGAAAAAGTCCGTGGTTTTCTTTTGTTTCTTTGAACTTAACATTTTTTTACCTGTAAAGTCTGCCATTTTTTGATAATCATCACATCAATCGCAGATGATGCCTGTTGTTGTTCAATGTATCTTACTGCAATATCAAAAGCTTCTTTTCCTTCAATATGGCTAACTTCCCTTCTTTCTCTTCTTCCTTTTCTTCATTCTCCGCTTCCTCTCTGCTACCTTTCTTGGCAGCCTGCATTGATAATTTAACCATAATTCAGTATTTCATTTTCCAACTGTTCGTCACCTTTTAACCATTTTTCAATGTCATCTTCTTCAAGTGTGTCACATCCAGGCAGAAGTTTAAAGTCATTAAGCAGCGAAATATTGTCATTATCCGTCATATCTTCGGCAGGCGCAGGCCCATTCGATATTTTCATCGGGCCAGTTTTTTCCATGACTTCACAAACGTTGTACGAGGCATTTCTTCAAAAGCTCTTGCCAACATCTAGATCACATCCTTGATATTTATCGTTTTCAAAGCATTTAAAAGTCCGTCATTTTCGGTTCGCTGTGGAATTTCTAAAAGTAGCTTTCTCCTGTATCGCCTTTTAAAACTTTCAAGCACGCCTTGATCCATTGGTTGCACTAAAGATGTTGCATTAGGTGGCAAAAACATGGCTTTTACGTTGTCAGAAATGAGTTCGCTTGGGTGTGTTGGGGCATTGTTGAGAATGTGTAGGGTCTCTACCCACTCTTTAAACAAATACGATTCTATCCAAGCAGAATTTTCAACTTTGTAGTAAACTGGCAGAGCAGCTAAATTTAAATTCTTGAATGCTCACGTTTTTGCTGATTTCCCAATTACAAAAAGAGGACGTTTGTGTGTACCTGCAGCATTTTTACACAGAGCTATAGTAATTATTTCTTTGTTTGTTTTAAATCCTGATGCTGAGGTTTGTTGCGCTGTCACAAACATTTTCTTTGCTAGAAGTTTAAAATTTAATCCAGTCACATCTATATTGTAGATTTGTTCTGCGCATAGGCCTTCTTCTTCAATAAGCACTAAAAGGTTTTCTGAAATTCCTTTGCTGCTAAAGGATCAGCTGACAATTTCTCACCGCAAACACCAAGGTAATGAACATTATGCCATTATTTCCAGCGAAAAAGCCATCCCTCGCTTGCCGAAAAATCTCCCCCATTATCGATTTTAGAATGAAGGATTAATGCTTTTTCTTTCAAGATTGGCCCACTGATTGGCGTTCCTTTTCGACGCACTTGCATGAGCCATAACCAAAGTGCATCATCGACAATTTCATTCTTCGGCTTTTGAAGAGTGCACCGAGAAAAAAGCGTTTTTTCAGAATCGACTTAAGTGCAAAAATCTTGTAATGATTTTCTATTCCTTCTCCAGTCATTTACCGTGCTTTTACCAACACCTACTCTTTAGTTTGGTTATTGATTATGTAATGCAAAATTCTTTGCAAGGGAAAGATTTTGACCTTAAATGGTCTAGAGATTAAAAAATTTATGATTTAGATTATGCAGATGATTTGGCCCTGTTGGCTACTGACGTTGATGAGATGAATTCGTTCATTAGGGCTGTTGATGAGACTGCTAAAGAGTAGGTTTGCTGATAAACAGAGAAAAAACTAAAGTGATGAAAATTAGTCAAGCAGATGGTGCTTTGAATGGCTATAATATTAAGGAAGTGTCTCAGTTTAATTATCTTGGAAACTATGTAACATATACTGTGATGTGCAGCATTAGATAAATCGAAGTATAGAGATTGCCGCTGAGACTTTTAAGAATCATGGAGAGTATGGAAAAAAAGACGTATACACTTAAAGACTAAAATTAGGCTGTATAATAGTTTGGTTCTTTCTAAGGTTAATTATGGTAGTGAAACAAGGAAGATTTGTAAGCAGGATAGCAAGAAACGATGCCTTTGATTCTAGATGCTTACGCAATATCTTGGGCATTAGGTGGTTTGACTTTGTAAGTAATGATGAGGTTAGAAGAAGGAGTCATCAACCTCTTTTGAGCAGCATATTGTGCAGAGATAGACTGCGTTGGTATTCACGTGAGATGGGCGGGTGCCCAATCGAGCTGGAACCACATATGGGCGCGGATTGCGGCTGGAACATCCTGAAGCAATTCCGGCAAAACCTGTTTCAGAAAAATACGGTACGTTCGCCCATCGAGGTGGTCCGGCAGTAGGTAGGGTCCAATTAAGAAGTCACGATCGATCCCCACCCAGACATTGACAGCGAACCGTTGCTAGTTCGGATTTGGACGTGTACCATGTGGGTTCTGGGGCTTCCACAAATGCGCATTATGGACATTCACTACGCCTTCACCTGAGAATGTTGATTCATCCGTAAAGAGCACATGCGCGGGTAAATCGGGATGTGCGGCACTTTGCTGCAGGAACCATTGGCGAAATCTATGCGGAGGGGATAATTAACAGCTGTTAATGCCTGCACTCGCTGCAAGGGATAGGGGTGCAGCAATTCTGCATGCAGTACTCGCCAGACACTGTTCCGATGCCCCCCCCCCCAAGGCTCCGGGCGGCGGATCACGTGCTTGTACTTGGGTTATCTGTCACCATACGCAAGATGTCCTCGCTCATAGCTGGCGTTCTGACTGTCGTGCGGCATCATGTCGACTGACGTGGAAGGTGCCTGCTTCAGACAGCTGGCGGTGCAGTCTCACAAACATTTTATGATCGGGAACACGGCGCATAGGATATCGCTCACGGTAGGGTCTTCGCGCCTCTCTATTATTGCCCTCGGCTACGACGTACATCAGGTGCATAGCAGCTTTCTCTGCGTTCGTAAACTGCTCCATCTCGTGTCCGGTCGACGCTGAGAATACTGGGGTTTGTCCGATCCAGCGCTTTTAAGCCATGCTGGCTCGTCTACGCCCCCTACCGGCACCGGGCTGCGTTTGCGGCTTCACATTCTATAACGCATATTGGTGGGTTCGGTGTGTACTACCATCCCCTCACGTTTGGGCCATGAATTCAGGGACACCCTGTATATAATTTTCATATTCAATGTAATTAATCATTGTACCACAGAATTGTTATATGGCAGTTTTAATTATTTAGTGTGAGACCTGAGCTTCTTTTTTCCTTGCACTAAGCATGAATTCTTGGGTGAATTTTAGACACAGAAATTTGCTGTTCTTCTTCCACCTGTGATTTCCTTCTTCGTTTTTGTATTTTTCGAAGATAAAATAGCGATTTCACATAAATATTTGACTCAAAATGAAAGTAAAAGGTGAATAGTTTTATACAATATCCGGATATTCTTTTTAGTTCTGGAATCCAGACTTTTCGCAAAAGAAATGTTGATAAGATGGAGAACCAGAAACGCTATTTGAGTTCAAAATTCAAAGGGCGTTTTTGTTTTTTCATCTTATCAACATTTCTTCCATATTCTCCAGCACGGGTCCTACATATCAGTATTTAAAATTCTTATTCCTTTTAATAATTGTCACTATTGCTTGCAAAGTTCTCAGCTTTTTTGAAGAAACCCATTTGTAATATTTTTCTTTTTATTACTCATCACGTGTTCCAGACCGTTCCAGACGTGACCAGCCGTTATGTTTCCTTTCCCCTGAGTAGCACTTTATTTTTGCACACAATGGACTAAATGGCTAGGTCATAAGAGACATAAATGCTCAGAGAATGCTTCGGAAGTGGATCTACCGCACAGCTGTTAGGAGACATATGGAAACCTCCAGTCTAAGCCATCTAGAGTGTTGTTTAACATCTACAGGAGGTGTCTCTCTTACATACAGTCCAACGGACAACGGCATTTTCGCACTCATCAATGTCCCCTTTCTCACCGAAGATAAGGTGGAGGTTAAACCTCAACTCAGCCATGGGTTGGGTTGGGTTGTTTTACCTCTGAGCGGCACTTTTGTGCACACCATGGGCTAAATGGCCAGGTCACATGGACCCCGAAGGCTCAGAGAAGGTTGGGGATGGGACCCACTGGAACAGCTGTTGGGAGACAGATGGTAGCCTCCCGTCAAGGCCATCCAGCGTGTTCTTTAACGTGCACAGGGTATGGCTCTCCCACACACGGGGCCACGGCTTAACGTCCCATCCGACGGACGGCGGCCTTTCCAAGCCCATCGGTGTCTTCTATTGACCGTGGGCAGGGCGGGGAATTCAACGCAGCCATGATTGGGACTCGAATCTTGGAGCTGCAGATTACTAGCTTGTAACGCTACCGATAACTTCCGACCCGACCTTCATGGTCATCGCAAAAAACGAATTTATATAAAGAATTATATACCTTTCATTAATGCACTCATATCCTAGAAGAGCATCACTAGCGTGTCTGCTGAGAAGCAGTCCCGCGTCTTGGTTATGCTTATTGTCGTCCCTCCCTGAATAGGGAAATTTAAGATTATTTTTAAGAATCTGACCTTTATCTATCTGTCTGGTCTCTTGCATGCCGGGAATATCTAAATTATAACGGTGGAATTCTTGTGGGAGGACATCAAGAGAAAAAGCTCTGTGCAGAGTCCTCACATTCCAACTACCTATGGAGAGAAAATGGTTAGTGGGATGTTTAAAGAAACTATGTTTATTGAGAGAGGGAATGCCGACAATATCAAACAGTCCCCTAATCGCAGACATGGGGCAAAGACCCGTTCCCCCACCACTAAAGGCTGAAGTCATCTACACTGGAAGATTTCCTCCAATGTAGAATTTGACGATGCCAATAGAAGAGAAGGGTTCAGGTGCCTGCGATGACCTCTGCTCAGGATTATCCACCAGCTGATAAACATATCCTGTGAATCTATTCACTTGGGGCTGTCAACCCACAAACAAACAGAAAACACAGCGGAAGATTTTCCCTCCACAGAAGCCCACCAGTGCAGCAAATAAAGGATCCATAATCAAGCTCAGAGCCATAATTCAATCCAATGCAGTGGGTTTATATGATCCCTGTGTTGTTGACCACTCCTCAGCTGGGTAGGAAAAAAAGGAAAAGTAGCCAGAGTTGTCCAGATCAGTAGGCCACACTAATCTGGCAGCCCTCCCCTTCCGTTCACTTCCACAAGAGAGTATCTCTTCTGAAAGATACTAACGGTCTGCACCACGAGACGGCGGGGTCGGACATTAGGTGCTCGGCTTGACCGGTTCTATGCATCATCACAAGGGTTTGGTGCATAGCTCTCCTTCCAGTGACTACCTAGCTACCATTTACAGACCAAAAATCCACCTTAAAATTTTTTGTCAACTTATATTACTTTACTTGATATGCTGATATCGCATTATTTCAACTTACTCATTATATTCTTATTGTCCAACAACTACGGACTATAAATAAAATAATTTTTTGAGGTGACGTAAACTGGCTTTTCAATTACCTATTCTGTCCTATTCTTTTTTTTGGCCGGCGAAATATTGGCGAAAGTAAAAATGGCCCGCGGTCTTAGAGAAGTTGGGCAGCACTGCTTTAGAGCAAGTTTATAAGAAAAAAGCTTTTTACAAGCAGTTGGTGTTAGTTTTAATTTAGGTATATAATGATTTTAAGTAATAAATGGATATATAAATAAATCTAAAATATTGTTTTATTAATTTTTATTAATCTGATTATATCATACACATGGTGATCAAAAGTTCCATGTTCACTACAAAAATGACAAATGAAAATTAAAAAAAAAGGGTCATTGTACACACAAAAGTTCTTAAAAATGACCACCAACATCACTGAAACATTCAGGGGTAGTTCTTTCCCAGATACGGGAGGAGAGTTTTTTGAGGTGTAATTAAAACCTGGAACAGGAAATTCTGGAAGTCTATTTAACAATGAGCCTTTAAGTCATATCCAACGATAAATATGCATTGCACTTTTGGGAAAAGATAACCTCTCGCTTTCACTGTTTTGAAAAAACTTAAGTTTGTACAAGTGAACCGAATGCAGTGAACCGAATTGGTGACGTGCGACAAGAGATAAAAATTGTGCAAAAAAAAAAAGGCGTTAGCACGTAAGGATTAAAGTTAGCCTATATAGCAGTTTAATCCCTCCTAATGGTAGTAACGAAAGTAAAAAAAAACAGATAACTAAATCGTTTTATTTTTAAGATACCTATTTTTTTTTATTACACTCATATCGAAATTTAATAAGCTCCTCAGATACCGTGTTTGGAGACCACAGTTTTAAAAATTTTCGAAATTTAAAACTAAATAGGCACTGCAAGTCTAGAAAGACATCTACTGATCTTTAACCGCAGTACAGTTTTAGCGCACCATCTGAAGAATGACCTGCACGCTCATGCCTGATGCAAGAATAAGGAAAAACTCTACTAACTAACTTGAACTAATGATGTTCAATGACTGTAAATAGATGAGGTAGAAAAACAGTCGTTAAGTACTGAAGGGATCAATATCGTGGATGGCTCTGCCTCAATATTATAGATTAAATAGCGGTTGAATCTTCCCCACAAGCATAAAATGCTTCCATTTTAAACCCTCTGCATGATCGAAGTTTCACCAGATTGGTAACATTTCCCTTCATGAAGCTTTCTAATGACCGAAACGACAAGGCCCTAAATATTCATTTCGATTTTAAAGTGACAGACGCATTATTACCGGAATAGTTATTCGCTAATGTAGTATTTTTAATATATTTCCATTCCTTTGATTGCTTTTGCAATGAAGGCCGTCTCTTTCCTGTGTTAATAGAGGTGAGAGTTGGTCCAATCGCTAGTTCGTCAAGCTTATAATCTGTGTTCCCAGGTTAGAGTCCCACTATGCCAGTGTTGAGATTTATCCCCACCACCACCACCACCCTGCTCTCGGTCATATAGGGTTTGGGTTGTTTTACCTCTGAGCGGCACTTTTTTGCACACCATGGGCTAAATGGCCAGGTCACATGGACCCCGAAGGCTCAGAGAAGGTTGGGGGAGGGACCCACTGGAACTCTCAACGCTGACCCAGCTGGGACTCGAACCTGAGAACTACAGATTACGAGCCTGGCGCGCTACCGACTGAGCCACCCCCGCCCCGGTCATATAGGACACACCGATGAGTTGGAAAGGCTGCAATCTGTCGAATGAGACGTAAAGCCGTTGTCCCTGGTTCGGTACAACTATACTGAATTTTTTCAGAATAACTAAATATAACTAAACATTGATTTATAAGTAAAACACGTTAAAGAACACGCTGGATGACGCTGGTTATCATATATCAGCTCCCCCCCCCCCTTAATAGTCTCCTAAAAGCTGTTCAATGGATCTCCAGTCTTATCTAAGCTCTTGAGGTCTTATGACCCAACCATTTAGCCCATTGCGAACCAAAAAAAGGTCACTCAGAGGTTACAACAACCCAACTTTAACATTTCAACTCAGTTTGAAAAATGAAAAAAAAAATTTCTATTGAAGAGTCGGTGGAGATATTTTATGTCGACTTAAATTGAATACTGTACTCTTAGTAAAAAAGGCATATGAAATTCCAAACACATCTGTTCCTGAAATCTCTCTCTCAAAAAAAAACAGTTATTCACTATTTTTCTGGAAGCTGAAATGACAATGAAAGTTTTCGATACAAGTTTAAACTAAATAAAAATCTACATTAGTTAAAAACAATGCAGGGTTACATAGAACTTAAGCATTTGAAAACATTTTATTAAAACTCAACATTAATTTCTAAACAATGAATAGCAAGGACTATATAGTATTAAGAGAGGGGGGACAAGGAGGTCATGGCGCCCCCTTTCAGAATGCTAATTAGGATAATAGAGGCAAAAATTGTTAAACTTATTTATATTTCATCCATTATTCAAGAAATTTGTTACAAATTTGTAGAAAAGAAAGGGTAAATGTTATATTGAATTGAAAATCTAGTATCTTAGCAACCATTTTTACATTTTTCCGGCTCAATTGTGTTTCTTCTCCCCCCACCTCAATAATTTTCTAGATCCGGACCTGCATGAAAATGAACTGGAATATCTAAGAATAATTATAACTGAACATTGATTTATAAAGAAAGAATGATAAGAATTACCTAGAAGTAAACTCAAGTATTTGAGAATAACTACTTATAGATCACTCACTGGACATAAGTTTATGAGCAATGAATAATAAAAGTTACATAGAAGCAGGATCGAATTAAGGGAGAGGGAAACAAGGGGGCCCCTTTCACAACGCTAATAAAGGTAATAGAGGCAAAAAAATATTAAACTTATTTATATTTTATGCATTCTTCAAAACATTTGTTAAAGTTTTATAAAAAAAAAGAGGGGGAAATATTACATTGAAAATCTAGTATCTTAGCATCCCTTTTTATATTTTTCCGTCTCGACTGTGTTTCTTGTGCTCCCCTCCGCTCGATTTTTCTAGATCCGGACCGTGGCCGAGTGGTTAGCGCGCTTGGCTACTGATCTAAGGGACCTGGGTTCGAGCCCCGGGTAAGGCATGTCTGTTTGTGTCGTTTTTCTGCTGAGGTCCTGCCATCCTCTCAGACCTTCTACTTTGGCATATAAACTGACAGGCTCCTGTCAGACTTCTGTGGCAAGCAGCTGCTTGAGGGGGTATTTATTTATTTTATTTTTATAGAAGTGAACTGAAGTATTTGGGAATAACTAAATATAACTGGACATTAATTTATAAAGAATGAGTAGTAAGTATAATAAAGAAGTGAACAGAATTATTTGAGAATAATTTTAACTGAACATTGATAAATAAAGAAAGAATAATAAGGATTACATAGGAGTAAACTGAAATATTTCACAATAACTAAATATAACTAAACATTGATTTATAAGTAAAAATAATAATGATTATATAAAAATAAAATGAATTATTTAAGACTAACTATCCCACCCGACCCCCTAATTAAACATAATTTATATACAATGAATAGTAAGGGTTACATAAAGTAAACAAAAGTATTTGAGAATACTAATTATAACTGAATATTAATTTGTAAACAAAGAATAAATTTTATTTGAATTTTACCATAAGGATTACATAAGAGTAAACTAAAGTATTTTATAATAATTATTTATAACTGAATATTAATTTATAAATAAAGAATATCTCTTATCTGGATTTAGCCATAAAAATTACATAGAAGTATAGTTTATTATACAATAATTACTAGCAAGTATGTGTCAGGGATTGTATCGTTAGTTATATTAAATCCGATTAAAATATTGATCTCCACCACTGTAAAATTACATTCCATCTGAATAATAGGAACTGTTGAGTAAGTACTAGAGTAATTAAGGTACCCACAGACATTCAGTTTGGCCTTCAAGTCTAACAGAATAGTCCACGATTAATCCAGTTTACCGTAATTGTGTGTGGAGGCCGGATGAACTGTAAGGATTAAAATGCAGGCCTGGAGGCTGCTTTCGGAGCGGCGGAAGATTGACGGAACAGACACTACTGAAGGCAGATTCTCAGTCAGTTCAAGTTTTCATAGCATAAACAACGGTCTTGTATGCTGTTGCCTACATTCATTGGTTTGTGGTTTTGAGAATATGACCCAGAGTGCGAAAGATTTTAAGTTGGAATATATTTAACTTTCGTGAGATTGAGTCTTCATGTAAAGAAATATTAATACGTGAGAATAAAAAGAAATAATCTTACGACGTGCTGGTCACAAAGATGATGGGAGTGGATCCTACTGCAAACAGGGAAACTGTCACCAACAAAATATAAGTTATGAAATCTAGTGGTCTGACACTAGTACAGATGAGGCCTACACACCCAAATTATGGTACTCTGATTGTTTATTATTTCTGGTCCACTAGAATATTTTTATGAGTTCGTCATCCTGTATGCATGACACCGAAGCGACGTAAGTATGTAAAAACAGAAGCTAACACGTTACGGAGGGCGTAGTTCTTCACACGTTTCTGTAGATTTACACTTGTTCTTCCGAAATTAAAGAGCTAGTTTGGAAGCTTGTCTAGACTTGTCATGAGAAAGAAAGGTCGTATCATCATTTCTCTCTTCGCCGGAAGTACGTGAAGTTCGGTCTGCGAAATCTGTGTATTGTTGCTATGGAGACTACTGAAGATGGGAAAAACTTACATTTTCACAAAGAGACAGATTGGGGACGAAGCGAAGAGAATTCGTGTCAATTTACACAAGTATTTGGGGATCATGCCTGTTCATATGGCACGGTTACACGAAGGATGAGAAAACTTAGAAAGGCACGACATAGCATCGAAGATCTCCCTAGTGCAGGAAAAACGAAGGAGGTCATGAACAAGGTAACCATCGCTGCTGTTCGTGAACTCGTTAAGGAAAAACCACACTTCACCATTCAGGTAATTAGATGTCAGTGTATCGATTAGCAGTGTGGAAGCAATTATTCATCAACATTTAAAGTTCCGAAAGATCGGTATCAAATGGTTACCTCACAAACCGAAAAAAAGGCAAAAAAGGACTAGCGTCGACTCGTTCAAACAGATGCTGGCAATATTTGAATCTAGTGGCCCCAAATGGTTAAAGAACATTGTCACAGGTGATGATATGTGTTTTTTGTTTTACCATAAAACTCCCAGAAAGATCGACAACTATATTTGGGCTGCAGAAGACGAACCGCGTTCCCAAATCCTCTGGCAAGACTTACGCTCAAGAAAGAGAATGTACACTTTTTTTATTTCAGTTCCCAAGTAGTGTATGGATAAATCTCAGCATGAACTTCTTACCTGAAAAAATGACTATATATATATAACTATACATGACTATATATAATACTACACCAACATTGTTTACCCCAAAATGCTTAAGGAAATGAAGGAGCAGCATCCAACAACAGGCGTGCCAAGGGTTCTCTTTCTTCATGACAATGTCGGTGCTCACAAATCCCAGCAAGTTATGGCTTGGAGCAGGAAAAAATCAAACAGCTATCCCATTCTTCATATTCGCCCAATCTTCCACCATGTGATTTTTGGTCGTTTCCAAAAATTAAAAAAGAATTTCCAGGGAGCCTTTTTCAATAATATAAGACCTTGCAAAATGCGTTGGGGAGTATTCCCCAACAGCAATACCACCAAGCGTTCCAGAATTTGACTAGACGCTTGCAAAGTCGCATAGATGCTGGATTAGGTTGAGTTGTTTTAGCTCTGAGCGGTAATTTTTTTGCACACAATTGGCTAAATGGCCAGGTCACCAGGACCCAAAGCCTCAGAGTGGGTTGGGGGAGGGGACCCACGGGAAAATCTGTTGGGAAACAAATGGCAGCCTCCTATCAAGGTCACCCAGCATGTTCTTTTTTGTGCACACGGCCACGGCTTAACGTTCTATCCGACGGATGGCGGCCCATCTGTGTCTCCTACTGACCGTGAGCATGACGGGGAGTTTTGCAGAGATAAATCTCAATGTTGACCCAGCTTGAACTCGAACCTGGAACTGCAGATTATGAACCAGGTGTGCTACCGGCTGTAAGAAGATGCTGTAAGAGAGTACTTTGAAGGACAGTAAAAGTTTTGTTGAGGTCAGTGCAATGGTTTTTGTTCGGCAAATACATGTCAAGAACGTTTTGAACGCCTCTCATAATAGTTATTTATTCATTCAAAAGTTTCGCATATTTCATTCGACAGTATTAAAATCGAAATCTGATTCTATTATTGCAGAAAAGTGGAAAAAGCAGAATATTAAAAAAATGCTATCTAAAACTCTATCCCGGTGCTATTAAATATAGAAACTTGTTTTCGAATCCATTACGTGATTGCCCAAGGGAAAAAATATATGAAAAAATTTGGGACATATCAGACAATTTCCTGGGAAGTTTCAAAAATGTGCTACAAGTTTATGAACTAAATTGTATGGCAAACGACCGCGTTCACTGTTGATACCGTCCAAATACGGACAACAAGGGACACAGTCAGAGTCCTATAAAATATGGCTATTTGCCATAGCTAGTTTTATTGAAATCAGTTATTATTTTCCCTTTTTCGTCTATTCATCTGCCGACATTTAACTTCTTTTTGTTCTAAGAAGTAAATAAAACATTATTTTTGCGCTTTATAGATACTAATAATATTTTACGATCTGTATTTCCCGATTCATCCATTAATTATAATTACAGTTATTAGTGTTATTAACCCATTTCTTCCCAAGTGTTGCGTACACGCAACACTTCGTATTGCGTGTACGCAACACTGGGAAGAAATGGGTTAAAGTCGCAAAAATAAAAACTACATTCTTTTTGAAAGCATCCCATTATCGCTGAAGTGATTTGTGTTCTTCCCATGGCCGAGTGGTTAGCACGCTTGGCTGCTGATCTAAGGGACCTGGGTTCGAGCCCCGGGTAAGGCATGGATGTATGTGTCGTTTTTCTGCTGAGGTCCTGCCATCCTCTCAGACCTTCTGCTATGGCATATAAACTGACAAGCTCCTGTCAGACCTCTGTGACAAGCAGCTACTTGAGGGGGGTATTATTAGTTATACCCATAGATGGTATTGCAACGTAAAAAACAGACTGGAATTCATAACAGTCAAGCAAAGTAAGATTTGAAATAGTGCTGGTTATGGTAAGAGTAAAACATGAGAAATTAATCTCCCATTTGGGAGATTTATACCAAGCTATTTTATCATGAAGTTTATTCTCTTGTATCACAATAAATATTTTATTGATATACCTGCCCACTATAAATATAGAGTAATTTCAACGTATAAAACTCAATTTTTCACAATTTTAAATGAAGAATCACATTCCTTTTCAATACACATTTCTTGGCCCACTTGCGTTTTGATTTCTTATTTTGGTCGATTGCCCAAACTATGACAGCGTAACGTACCAATTCATCAAGGCTCGCCATCCCTAGAACCGTGGGGCGGGGGTGGCTCAGTCGGTAGCGCGCCAGGCGCGTAATCTGTAGTTCCCAGGTTCGAGTCCCAGCTGGGTCAGCGTTGAGATTTATCTCCGCAAAATTCCCCGCCCTGTCCACTGTCAGTAGGGGACACCGATGGGCTTGGAAAGGCCGCCGTCCGTCGGATGGGACGTTAAGCCGTGGCCCCGTGTGCGGGAGAGCCATATCCTGTGCACGTTAAAGAACACGCTGCATGGCCTTGACGGGAAGCTACCATCTGTCTCCCAATAGCTGTTCCAGTGGGTCCCCTCCCCCAACATTCTCTGAGCCTTCGGGGTCCATGTGACCTGGCCATTTAGCCCATGGTGTGCAAAAAAGTGCCGCTCAGAGGTAAAACAACCCAACCCTAGAACCGTTCACACCGACGACACAAGCGAACTGGACAAATGCCTTCAGGCTTAAATCAGCCGTATTTAGAGTCATTTGCCTTCAGGCCGAACTGTTCAGTTCCTGATTTTTTTAGTTGGACCTGAAGGCAAAACTGACGATTGCTGGGCCTTTTACTTTTAATAACGAGGTTTCAAACAACGCTTAATCTAAAGTTAATCATCGCGAATTTCTTAACTTCAGTAATGAGAATATATGGTTTTTCTTATGAGCTCTGTTGATCGAAAGGGAACCAAACACATTTATTGATCCCATACTGGAACGCGATTTAATTCTAATAACAGGAAAGCAGTACTTAAAAGTTATTCGTCAGAAACACCTTCTTCATTCAGAAAGTTGAGAATTCTCTCTGTGTCATCATTTGTTCGAGTAAGGAAAGCTGTCTATTCCTAATATTCGACAAACTTTGAAACTTTTTTAAACATACTGCGAGACATGAATTTAAATGCAATCAAGTATTCTATACAAACACCTTCAGTATAAATATTTGTCGCTTATCAAACATCCATTTCTTTCCTTTCTAATCACGTGCTCTTTTTTTAATGTCGTGCAAAATTTAGCAGCGAAAGACTTTTCCTTGTGTAACTTGAAATGTTTCTAATTTGAATAGCGATGGGTCTCATTTGAAATTCGCTTCCATAATGGCTTTTAGGAAATCCCAAAGAAATAAATCTTATAAGAAGTAGAAGTTGCTGCGATTCGAAACTTTGAAACTGAAAAAGATTTTCAATCAGAATGTTTACAAAGAATGTTGTGTAATAAATTTTCTTTGTCTTTCTTCAAAATCAATAGGTGTGAGATTTTCGTTATCATTTACTCTCTGGTTACACAGTGAAGTTAACAAACATCGCAGCTTTGCAATTGCTATCGTAATTGTCGAATGGTGCAGCTTAGTGATTATCCAACTCGTTTTGTTCACGGAACACCATTTTTCGGCGGGAATATTCGCCTCACACTGCGAAAAAGCTTAAAAATTTAAGTTGGCAACATTGCGGGAGTCTCGCTCACGTGCAGTTTGCCATCTATAATAGCTATTTCTGCGAAGTCGTTTGTAAACGTAGGACTGTTCTGTTCAAGTTCTGACGTTACTTGCGATTAGTATTGCGATTAGTGCGTACGCCGAACGTGTTATGGGCATGTTTTGTGTTAACTTTGGTTTTAACATTAAGATTTAACATGGATAACGTTTTGATTAAACGGAAGAAGTTAAATGAAAAATCAGGGCAGAAAGTAGCAACAAAATGGTTTATAAATTTCCTTTTATCTGTAATATCATCCAAAATTTCGTGGCACACCTGGCGAATCTCGCGGCACACCCTTTCAGGACCAATGGTATAGATTGTAGCATATTACAGTTCTAACAAGGGGAATCACTATCGTGAAGGAAAGACTTTCATCCAACTCTATCTGACCGTAAAACAATTATAATAATAAATAATCTGACAGGAGCCTGTCAGTTTATATGCCATAGTAGAAGGTCTGAGAGGATGGCAGGACCTCAGCAGAAAAACCACACACACACATCCATGCCTTACCCGGGGTTCGAACCCAGGTCCCGTAGATCACAAGCCAAGCGTGCTAACCACTCGGCCACGGGACGGCCATACAACCCTTTAAAATGCATCTCTTCAACAAATGTAACGTTTAGTTTAATATTATGATAGATTTTTTATACTTATATGATATAATGATATGATTTTGGGGCAACTAAAATAATTTGAAAATCAATAGACCCACCCAGGCCTGGATCTACAAAAATCGAGCGGGGAGGGGCAAAAAACATAATCGAGCTGAAAAAATGTAAAAGGGGCATCAAGAGTTTCGATTTCTAATCTAGTATAATATTTACACCTGCATTTTACAGGTCTTTAGAAATTTCTTGAAAAACGCGTGGACTATAAATAAGGTTATTAAAAAGGGGACCATGACCATGGTCGTCTACAGACCTACTAGGCCGGAACGTTTCGCCGAAGTTTAGTTGTGACGTCACGCAACTAGTACTACTTCACAGCACTATGTAGCTGTCTGTATTCGCGTGTAGTATGAATTAAAATTGTGTTACAGTTATTGTATGTTACAGTTATTACTATTCTGAGTTTCTATATTTTAGGTTTTGTTAATAATGCAATTTATTGTAATAATTTAGCTGTGTTTTCGATTAGTAGAAGACCATACCTGAAGTTAGGCCTAATTTTAAGGATGAGCGGAAAATTTAAGTTTTAAGCCATGAACTATTAAGTTGTATATATACTGATTAATAAATGAAAGGGAAGTGGTGAAGTGTTATGAACTGATTCCAATCCGTTCACATCTTCAAGGAAATATTTCTAACAATGAGTCTCATTTAGCGTTTTATGTGTCCTTGGCGGGTCTGTCTTTCGTTTTGAAGGAGGAGAGGCCGTGGGAATGTGAAAGATTTCCTTTCACATTCCCACGGCTTTCATTCCACTTCATTCCACGGCACTTCATTCCACGAGAGGAAGCTGGATATGACCACAGGATTGGTCACCATCCACCCCCGCAGGCCGTTGAGCACATCGCCCGTTTTCGGGGGAGTAATAAAAAGGAACTGTAAAACTCTCGGCAGGACCCTGCATCAACGTAGCCGCCACCACATCAAGAGATAGTCACGATACACAAGCCCCATAAAGGGGCGGGGGTGGCTCAGTCGGTAGCGCGCCAGGCTCGTAATCTGTAGTTCCCAGGTTCGAGTCCCAGCTGGGTCAGCGTTGAGATTTATCTGCGCAAAATTCCCCGCCCTGCTCACGGTCAGTAGGGGACACCGATGGGCTTGGAAAGGCAGCCGTCCGTCGGATGGGACGTTAAGCTGTGGCCCCGTGTGCGAGAGAGCCATACCCTGTGCACGTTGAAGAACACGCTCGATGGCCTTGACGGGAGGCTACCATCTGTCTCCCAACAGCTGTTCCAGTGGGTCCCCTCCCCCAACCTTCTCTGAGCCTTTGGGGTCCATGTGACCTGGCCATTTAGCCCATGGTGTGCAAAAAAAGTGCCGCTCAGAGGTAAAACAACCCGACCCAAGCCCCATAAAACGACACCTGCAGCATCAACCCCAATTAGTCCACAAAAGAAGTAAAATACAACATCTCCGTCTGTTTTGATTGGGACGTTTATGGCCCCCTACACAATTTCAGGGAATTGCAGACGCATAAAATCATAAACATTTATAGTTAGGTGCCACAGTTGCGATCATCCCAAAAAACCCAAGACCACGTGGGAGCCCTCCATTGGTCTCATTGCAGATTATTATGATAAGGCAAGAGAGGTGACCAATGAAAAACAAACGAACTAACAAAGAATTGTTATAGGATATATCGCTCTGAGATGGTGATTGTGATCTATTATGTGACAGACGTTGGAAAGTGACGCCTTGATGATCTGATGTTCGGGGAAGCCGACAGACTGCCGCTAAGGCTATGGAGGCCGCCCTCACCTTCTGATTTGTGCCCTCGCTCCCGCTTCAAGCTCCGCCGATCTGAACTTTGATGTATTCACCAACACTGGGAGACACGATTAAGGACTTGGGTTCTCTTGTCCTCCGTCTCCTGCTCCTGTAATGGCCAACAACCGCCAAGAACACTATGACACCAACACCTAGTTCATCACAAATATGCTATACTGGATCACCTTTGTCAATACGTTCTAACGCTTTTAATTTCATGTCCATCGCAACATTACATTTACGTTTGCACTGACTCATTTTGTACCACACAATAATTCATAGATCAGAACACATACTCTTGTATACGTACAATACACTGTATACTGTAATATTCACAAAGAGAAACTGAATCAAATATGTACTGCATATAAACAAAACAAGCGGCGACTTGCTTCCGCTTCTTGGAACGACCGGTTAAAGCGGAGGCGAGTTGAGCCGAGACCAGAGAAGAGAGAGTCTACTGTATCCTGAAGTTGTCCGTAAAATCTATCCTTCTCATCCTCATCAGTACCTCAGTGGGGGCATAATCGAAGATAACATTCAAGTCTTTAAAGCTTGTCTGAATTTTTGCTGTAAGAAACCTTTCATTAATGCACTCATATCCTAGAAGAGCATCACTAGTGTGTCTGCTAAGAAGCAGATCTACGCCTTGGAGATGCTTATGATCTTCTATCCCTGAAAAGAGAAATTTAAAGTTATTTTTAAGAATTTGACCTTTTTCCTTTCACCTGGTATCTTGCAAGCCGAGAATATTAAATTATAATGATGGAATTCTTGTGTCAGGACGTCAAGAGAATAAGCTCTGTGCAGAGTCCTCACATTCCAACTACCTATGGAGAGAAAATGGTTAATGGGATGTTTAAAGAAACTATGTTTATTGAGAGAGAGAATGCCGACAATATCAAACAGCCCCCCTAATCGCAGGCATGGGGCAAAGACCCGTTCCCCTACCACTAAAGGCGGAAGCCATCTAAACTGGAAACTTCTTCCAATATAGAATTTGACGATGCCAGTATAAGCAAGAGTTCACGTGCCTGCGATGACCTCTGCTCAGGATTATCCACCAACTGATAAAACATATCCTGTGAAACTATTCATTTCGGCTGCCAACCCACAAACAAACAGAAAACACAGCGGAAGATTATCCCTCTACAGAAGCCCATCAGTGCAACAAATACAGGATCAATAATTAAGCTTAGACCTAATTTTAGTCCAGTAGGTTTATATGGTCAGCACCAGTACCCTGTGTGGTTGACCACTTCTCAGCGGGATAGAAAAAAAAGAAAAGTTGTCCAGATATGTAGGCCACACTAATCTGGCAGCATTCCATTTCCGTTCACTTCCACAAAAGAGTATCTCATTTGAAAGATACTAACGGCCTTCACCACGAGAAAGCGAGGTCGGACATTAGGTACTAGGCCTGACCGGTTCTTTACATCATCACAGGGGGTTGGTGCATAGCTCTCCTTCCAGTGACTACCTTAGCTACCATTTACAGGCTTAAGAGATGAATTTCCATTCTATATAATTATTCATCTCTGTTTCAGAGGTCTATAAAAAAATTATTCAAAAATTTGTGAAATACGTGCAAGTTTAATAATTTTTGCCACCATTACAGTTAGTAGCATTCTCAAAGGAGTAGCCATGGCTCCCCCCTCTAGATCCCTCCCTGCATGGAAAGACTCAACCTAGATCATCACGGCAATCATTTTGCAGTATCTGATGTCATCTAGATCTGTGATTTTCAATCAGTAATTTTGAAGACCATATAAAAGAGACTCAAAGTCCCAAAATTAATTATTAACCATTACGACAAAATGGCATTATATTTCCTTTAATGCGAAATCATGAAAAATATTCCTATATTTCTCAATTACAAATTTCTTTATTTGCATTTATGAAGTTTTCATAAAATATTTACGTAAATATTATTATTTCGTTTTTTATAATTACATATTCGTAATATTTTTATAATTTAACATTTTTTTAACATATAATTTAACACTTTTTTATAATTACATATTCTTAACAAAACTATTGAAAATTTTAACATCCTGGAAATTTGCGTTCATTATTAATATAATACTAATTAACATATATATACAGGGTGATCTTTCAACAAAAAAAGAGGGGTGATGGAATTGTTGCAATGGAACCTAGGGTCGAATTTCACTCCTTCCGCCAGAGAAGTGTAAAGTTACATATCCACGTTGATCCTGCAACAGTGAAAACAAAGGCACTTAACCAATTTATGAGTTGCTTAATTACATTCGCGTCAGAGAAACACTCAAAGTAACTGCTCAAAGTGGCATCCGAGGGCGTTGTTGCACAGCCCACACCGGCGAATGAAGGACTGTCGCATCCTCTCATAGACTCCTGGTGTGGTGTTGGTCTTGTCCGCTGCAACACCGATTCTCGCGACGAGATCTCCCAGGGAGTCCCCAGGTGTCTCGTACACAAGTGTTTTCATGTGCTCCCAGAAGAAGAAGTCTAGTGGATTGAGGTCAGGGGAGCGTGGAGGCCAAGACACAGGTCCACCACATCCAATCCACCGTCGGGATATGTTGCATTTAAGAAGTATCAGACCTCGATGATAAGTGTGCTGGAGCCCCATCATGCATAAACCACATGTCCCTCTGCGGGTGAGTGGAACACCTTGCAACAGACCGGGAAGCACTTCCTCCAGAAACACAAGGTACACTGCGTTCTGGCAATGTCAAACACACAGTCAGTCGTTCTGGCAAGAGGTAACGTCTCATCAGACAATCATCCAGGATACCTGCCCAGATGTTGACGCCAAATTTCTGCGGGTGTTTACGAGGGTCAGTGACGTGTGGATTTTTTTTGAGCCCAAGCGTGCTGGTTGTGATTGTTGAAAATGCGTTCCCGGGTAAACGTGGTCTCATCACTAAATAACACTAATGCGGGAAATTGAGGATTAATATTGTTCATCTGGAACATCCACCTAACAAACTCTATCCAGCGGGGATAGTCATCTTCGTTCAAAGCTTGGACCTTCTGCACGTGGAAGGGATTCATCCGTGCCTCATGTAGGACATTCCACACCGAGGTTTGACAAACTCCCATTTCAGATGACACCACTCGCATACTTGTGGAAAGAACTTCTGCAAATGGTGCAAGACACGTTCTTCTATTTCCGGTGTCCGCACACTTCGCGAACGTCCAGTATCACTCATTGATATACCCAACGTGCCAGTTTCACGCAATCTTCGACCATAAGACCGCCACCAACTTCAACCATAATATCGCAATCTTCGACCATAATATCGCCACCAACACTGGCGAAGGTCGAATGGTAAGGAATACGACGATGATGATTCGGAAATCTCTCACGGTACAATCTTTGTGCTTCATGTCCATTACCACCTGCTTCGCCGTACATCAGATGCATATCCGCCAATTCCTCGTATGTGTAAGTCTTCCATGTCCTTCACGAATACGTCACTTATCATGTGACGTTATCACGGTAATGTCGATGAACGGGTTCTGCTGCGTTTTTAAATAATTGTTCTTAATTGTCTACGCACTACCTCAGCGCACCTGATTTGCATCTTGTGCTTTTCATGCACCGGTTGTAAATACTTGTGCATGCGTGGCGTTTTTTGAAAGTACTCTTTTCTGGCGGAAGGAGTGGAATGCGACCCTAGGTTCCATTGCAAAAATTGCTTGTCTTGATGTGTACTATCACCCCCTTTTTTGTTGAAAGAGTTTACAACACAGTGTATATTGCGTACTACGTATATTTTACTTCAACGCAAAAATACGTTTTGAAAAAAAAGTGCAGTTTAATTTACACTGGTATGAACAGTGGTCCCTCGATTAACGATGTATTGGTTTTGGATGCGCCTCTCATTGGACCCCATGCATTTGATTAACAATGTAGGTCTCAATTGAACGATGTCGGTGCAATAGCTATCGAGAGTCATTTTTGCCCAATGAAAGTGGTCATACGTCACGTATGTCGTCATTGTCATCCATTGAAAGCACTCTAAATTCATGCTTTCATTTCCAGCCATTTACAGAGCTCTAAAACCTGAACCTGCAGAAGTTATTATGGAAGAACACGCTCCTTCTTAAAATGGTTCCTCCAATCTCAACTTCTCCATCAATCTCCGTAGACAACGATCTTTCTATTAAATGTTATTTTTGTTTCTGTTTACTCTATTACCTAGGTATGATTTTAATAACTGTAACATAGTTATTTACTAATGTAAAATGCTAAAATACTGCACTGTATATTATAAAACAAGCTTTTTTTCGTGAAAATGCTCAACTTCCCATGGTCTTGGAACAGATTAAGCCTTTAACACTTATTTTTTATACTTGATAAACGATAATTTTGGCTTATGATCGTTTTCGTGGAACCAGTTAAGATAGTTAATTGAGGGACCACTGCATTTTTTGACCAATTGATTGGTGAAAGATACGATACAAAACATTGAGAGCCACTGATTTATCTGCCCATGGAGAGAAAGAGGTCATAAATTGTATCGGAAAGGTTATCATCCATCGGATGAGATTTTAGGCCGTGATTCCTTATTCAAGAGAGCCACACCTGGTTATGTTATAGAATACGGTTTTGATCAGAGACTTTCATCTGCCTCCTAACAGGTGGTCAGTACCTCCCTTTTACCTACCCAACTCTGAGCCTTTGTGTTTTTATGGGCTGTTAATTGTGGGCACAAAGGTGTAGCTCAGAAATAAACCAACCGAGCCCATACCTAGGTTTTTCCAGAGTGATGTGTATGCATATGAAATTGCCGAACAAAGGTAATATGTTTCAAGGGTAAAAAAAAACGTGTGCTTCTAGATCATAGTTTGTTTTATTATATCCAGTATACATAAATGCACAATGCCCTACCGAAATATCAGAGAATTTCCATGTTATGTCCACGGGAATATAACTTCGAAATTGTATAACTTCAAACAATATTCATTAAATGAAAAATGTTTCTGAAGGTAAATTAAAGATAATTAAATTGGCAGATAATAAAATCTGTGCTATTTAAATCTTGATTTTCAACAATATTCCTTCAATGTGTAGAGAGTTATTGAAGAGAATTTTTAAAAATAACTTATCGTGGTTTATAAAAATCATTCGTAATTTTCCAATATTGAAATAATAATTACTCAAACTTCTAAAATGTATGTTTATTTTAGTAAATGATTTGAGACAATACCTAAATTTCAATTAATTTCTGAGGTAAAGTCCTATGAACCATTACTGTTGTGAAACAATCTAACTTTCGTAACTATTTAAATAACAAATATTAAAAATTTATTCGTTATTTAAATTTTTAATTAAGTGCAACTTCAGAAGTTAGAGTGTATTAAAGTTAGATTCTCATTTACATTACAATGGAATTCTCTAATATTTTAGGGGCGGGGGTGGTTCAGTCGGTAGCGCGCCAAGCTCGTAATCTGTAGGTCCCAGGTTCGAGTCCCAGCTGGGTCAGCGTTGAGATTTATCTCTGCAAAAATTCCCCGCCCTGCCCACGGTCAGTAGGGGACACCGATGGGCTTGGAAAGGCCGCCGTCCGTCGGATGGGATGTTAAGCCGTGGCCCCGTGTGAGGGAGAGCCATACCCTCTGCACGTTAAAGAACACGCTGGATGGCCTTGACGGGAGGCTACCATCTGTCTCTCAACAGCTGTTCCAGTGGGTCCCCTCCCCCAACCTTCTCTGAGCCTCGTGGTCCATGTGACCTGGCCATTTAACCCATGGTGTGCAAAAAAGTGCCGCTCAGAGGTAAAACAACCCAACTCAACTCTGATATTTTAATTAAAAAAAAATCCCTCAAGCAGCTGTTTGCCACAGAGGTCTGATAGGAACCTGTCAGTTTATACGTCATAATAGTAGGGCAGTATATATATATATACAAACGTAATACAATAACAATAAATATAGGTTAAATATATTATATTTAATAGTATTTTTGTATGTGATAATATCGAATTAACTTAGAAGTTACTACACCTTTCCGGCTAAGAATTAAAATTTCAAACAGAATAAAGATTTTAGAAAAAAAACTATCGAATGTGTTTAAATCAATGGTTATTTTTCAAAGGCAACTAACAAGTCACTAAATACCAAAAAAGCTTCGTTTTTCCCTCCTGAATTTATCAAGAGTTCTAACTTGTATGGATTATATGCTTTGCTCAGTGTTTGTTGGCTAAATATTTAGGTTCTCCAACCTTCAACTGACAAGTGTATGTTTCTAGCAATTATCAATAATGAGGTTTTTACCACTGCTAATATGCTTTGAATTGAGGCAGCTGTGCACATGCAATGTGTGCTTTTCATGCAGTACCATAGCTTGTTTTGCTCATCCCGGAGAGTGCAAATGGTAATAAAGCGAGTGAACTGTTATATTATGAAGTAGAGAATGGGTGCACTGGACTACTCCAAATAATGTGAAAACTAAAATAACAATATACTTAATTGTTTCTCACTAATCTAAATGATTATTTGCCTTAAATGATGTAACAGGAAGAATAATATCGCAGCAACTTAGATTGAAGTCTCTAATCTGCAACGATGTCACTTGTAAACATCGTTTGCGTAATCACATGATGCTTCAGAGAAAAATAAAATCAATTAATATCGAGTTCAGGCGTAAAACATTACAACTAAACAATTACAACTAAGTTGTAATGTTTTACGCCTGAACTTAACTTTCTTCATTTTACGCCTGAACTTAACTTCATTAATAGGCTTAAAAATTAGCTTTGCTTGTAGTGGAATACGAAACGATGACCTTATTATGCCAGATGATCCGACCACCGAACTAGCTGCTAACTCATATTCCACCTATTTATGACCATAAAGGAGACAGCTAAGTGGGAAGAGCATCTGACATGTTATGAAAAAGTCATGGGGTCATATCCCACTTGCGGGGAACTCCCTTTTTTCATATATCATTGTAGTATACCTCGCATATTTAGCTGAGTGATTTTTTTTATAATTTTATAAGTGCATAATGTAGTATATGCCATAGATATTGATATTTTTGCGAATCTTAAGTTTATTTGCTCCTAAAATCATATTACACAACGGCTATATATATATGGTATTTCAGGAAACAAATATATTTAACAAGAACTAAAAAAAACACCAATTACCAATAAACAAAAAAAATAGTAACGATGAAAAAAAAACATAAAAATAAAAATTGACTTAGCAATGTCGAAAACCAAGGGGCACCTTATTCCCGTCCAGTTGGGTTGTTTTACCTCTGAGCGGCACTTTTTTGCACACCATAGGCTAAATGGCCAGGTCACATGGACCCCGAAGGCTCAGAGAAGGTTGGGGGAGGGGACCCACTGGAACAGCTGTAGAGAGACAGATGGTAGCCTCCCGTCAAGGCCATCCAGCGTGTTCTTTAACGTGCACAGGGTATGGCTCTCCTGTACATGGGGCCACGGTTTAACGTCCCATCCGACGGACGGCGGCCTTTCCAAGCCCATCGGTGTCCCCTACTGACCGTGGGAAGGACGGGGAAATTGTGCGGAGATAAATATCAACGCTGACCCAACTGGGACTCGAACCTGGAAACTGCAGATTACGAGCCTGGCGCGCTACCGACTGAGCCACCCCGATCCATGCCCGTCCAGAGTTCGAGAATGAGTAAAGTATTATATGGCAACACATCCGTTAGTTTATCTCTAATAATGAAATAATGCTTCGAATTTACAAATTATATGCCATTAAATTTTCAATTCAAAATCATAAAAGGCAAATAATCATTTCAAAGGACACCCAACAAACACAAGAGTAACAAAAGGAAATAGATATTCAAAATTTCAAAAAATGTTAAAAATTAATAATACCAAAAATAAATTTTTTTATTTTGTATTTAAAGCGAACTAATCTAATTTCATTTCTAACATTTAAGTCTAAACTAATGTAAATTTTAGGAACTAGAGAAACAAAATGCCCTTTTATAACATCTTTATGTGGTAATGGAACCTTGTATGACAACACAACTCATCTAGAATTAAAAGGGACCGTGAAGGATAGGAACCAATATCTGTTTAAATATATAAATAAGATAATTTTATATATGTATATTTGTCTAATGCTATAAAAATGTATCATGTTTAAGGTATGAATATTAGAGAAGGAAGAAATATTAAAGACAAGTTTATATATATTTTTATGAATTAAAATCAAATTATGAAGATTATTTTCATATTCATCTCCCCAGCTACATATTCCATACTGAATAACAGAGAAAACACATGCATAGTATAGTCGAATAAAAATTTTTTGGTACAATAAGTTTCAAATAATATAATCTAAATGAAATACATCTTATTTTTTTTGTCAAAATGTTTGTATCAGTAATATTTTTCAAATTGGAATCCAGATGCACTACTAAGTATTTATAGCTACAAACTCTATCTAAAACAGGAGAGTTGCAGTTTTGGTGGAAAAGACAGTTTTGTTTATGATATTTGATATGTACAGGGATATTACGATTTAGAATATTACGATTATATATGAATTTAGTTTCCTGTATGTTTGAAGTTCATTTATTTGTCGAAAACCAATTATGGATCAATTGCAGATCATATTCAATTTCTTTTAAAAAATTATTTAATATATGACCAGAGTATATTGTTGCTGTATCATCAGCATAATATGTAAGAGATCCATTTATATTTAAATGGCAAAAATCATTCAAATATATCAAAAACAGTATAAGTCCTAATGCTGATTCCTGAGGAACGCCTCTTATAATAATACGAAAATCACTTATAATATTTTCAATTTGAACTACCTGTTTTCTCTCTTCTAAATAGCTTTTCAACCATAATTGACAATTACCTCTTATTCCACTTGTATATAGTTTATCCATGAGTATATGGTGATCAACATATTTCAAATGCTTTTTTTTTGTATCTACGAATATGACAATAGTTTTTTTTGTTGTTTTGTTTTCATTAACACATTAAAAATTTTTTCCTGTTAGATCTAAAATTACTTACTCAGAATTTAGTTTCTTCCTAAGCCAAATTGCGACTTATTTAAAAAATTGATTTTTTCATAAATATCAAAAAGTCTGTTTTTCATAACAGTTTCCAAAACTTTAGAAAAAATTGAAATTGGTCTATAATTCATTATAATATTTTTATTCCCTGATTTGTAAATAGGAATTATTTTAGAAAAGGTTCAGTTCGTCATAGAAGTTTCCATTTCCCTAAGATACATTAATTAAATATGTCAGCATATCCAGATGACAAAGATTTATAATTTTTAACATTTGTGCATTGATGCCATCATACCCAAGGGCTTTTAGGTTAGACGGTTGTTTTATAACATTTGAAACTACAGCTTCAGTGGCACCTCTCACAAATATAGAAGGGTAAACAAATTTCTATTGTCAATGTACATACTGATGATATTTGCGACCATTTTGTTCTTGTGGTATGGTTGTTGCTTGTAGCTATTTCTGTTGGCTGGGAGCGTCAAGATGATGACACTGGACATGGTGCAAGGGATGCACCGAAAGTGTGTGAGAACCTAGTAGGCGATCCACTTCCTATGATGAGAGAAAAGGAAGTCGCTGTTATTGACGGCGACCGTGATGAGGCACCCTCCCCACCTTCTCTTATTCGCTCGCAAGGTGTTAGCCGCTGGATGACACTTTATGGCACTGCTGGGTGGTGCGGGCAAGCGTTTGTTGCCACCTTGAGAACTTGCTGACCTTGAGAGCATGAGCGGCAGGAGAGAAAGGGGAAAGAGGAGAATCATATCGGACATCAAGGTATTGAGTCGTGCGTTTCTCAGGAGCCTAAGATTTTGAGGATCTCAGGGTAGGGATTGATAGATTCAACCATAAGAAGAGTCTGTGTGACTATGAGTAACTAGAGGTCTGTGTGACCATTTATACATCAGAGGACTGTGTGACCATATATACAGTGTGACCACACGTAACGAAGTGTCGTGACGATCCCTGAAGTATATTTTAGGGTGGCACATACACAAAGGGCTGTGATTCTTTTGCGTTTGTCAAATCCAAGGTCAGTTCCCGGACCCACATCAAAATCAACACCTATTTAGCAATAATCAAAAACTAACATGATTTCATAGGTAACAAATACCCAACATTTATTTACAGATCAATGTTCAAACTAATTACACATGTAGGTCCACTCTTCGGAGAATTTTATCAGGCGCCCCGGCGCGACACTTCTCAATTTAAAGGGGCTTTCTCCCAGCGATGGCTAAAGCCAGTTCTG
This sequence comes from Ryuthela nishihirai, assembly GCA_038380435.1. Lineage (NCBI taxonomy): Eukaryota > Metazoa > Arthropoda > Arachnida > Araneae > Heptathelidae > Ryuthela > Ryuthela nishihirai. Next base: position 36,824,078 of record JAWZYU010000018.1, on the reverse strand, counting down.
CAGTTAAATAATTCAGTCCAACGCTCCAAAGGTGAGCAGACGATACACAATGGATCACTTCCATAAAGGCCACGTGACGGCAACAAGTAACGTAATTGGGTGGAAAAAATCTGATGAGTTCTTCCTGGTGATGCACTTTTATTGGCCAACAGTGTATGTTGTATTCGCAACTTCAGTCATTAATGAACTGTTCGTCCTAAATATTTCTATCTTGAAATATTGATTTGTTTTTGCCCCCCTAAAATATTTACCCTCCTTGAAACAATATTTCTCCTCCTTCCCCATAAAAAATTCTTGTCTCATCCATACTGGTGCTAAGTAACAACATTCTATTTGTTAATTTGATAACAATACTGGATAAATAACCAGGTCACAAGAACCCCACAATGACTCATCAAAAAATCAGAGGAGTCTCATTGAAATTATTAAGGGCAGATGCGAGCGTTATATCAATGTCATCGCAAACGACTTCTTTAGGAGTAATACTTTTTATTACAGGGTGTGGCGCTCACGAACTCCGTGAAGGGCGTAACCTCTAAAGGAGAGCGGCAATTCCAAGTCATTGGTGTTTCCTTTCTCACAGAAAGTAGGTTCAAAGAAAAAGAAAAGTTCTGATAGTTGGTATCAATGGAGCCAAAGTGTACGATTTTAATAACTGTGTTGTTCTTTTCGTTAAGTTCAGTCAGTTAACGTAGTTTTACATCTATCTGTCACGTAAGGTTCATAATCTGCAGTTTACAAGTTCGAATTGCAACTGTGCCAGAGTTGAGATTTATCTCCGCTAACTGCAACCCTGTCCTCTATGAGAAAAGGAACACTTATGGACTTGGAAAGACCGCCATCCATAAGATGAGACATTAAGGCATGGCTTCATGGGCAGGAGGGCCATACCCTGTGCACATTAAGCAACACACTGGACCGTCTTGATGGGAGGCTACCATGTCTCCTAACAGCTGTTCAGTGGAACCCCGTCCATACCATCTCTGTACCCTTGGAATCTTTGTGATTTGTCCATTTTTCCATTTGTTTCCAAAAATAGTACCTCTTAGAGGTAAAACGACCCAGTTTCCTCTCCGTCAACATATAGTGGTGCTCAAAATCAAAGGATAATCAACAAAAACGTATATAATTGTCAATACATGTAAAAGAATGCAGTGAAAATGGGCGAACATAGAAAATATGCTATGCGGAAAACTATCCCGCATTTACAGTTATTGCACGTAAGCCGGAATATGCAAATTAGAATGCGTTAAAAAGACTCGCGAGTCTACTCGCAGCTTGAAGCATTTCTTGGCAACTCTTACTTTCACTTCAGTGGTATATAGAGCTGATAATGTCCCGAAGACTTTGTATGGATCATTTTCAGCGATGGAGAGAAATTGAAAGGATGGAAGCAGGTCAGTTCCAGACAGAAGTTTCCAAGGCATTCAATGTTCCACAAAATGTCCTGTCAAGACTCTGGAGACAGTGTCAACAGACAAGAGATGTTCGTCATTGATTAGGACAAAGCTGTTCCTGAGACACAACTGTTGCAGACGATCGCCATATGAGTCTTACTGCCAGACTGAAGAGAGTGATGACCGCTAGGCAACTGTCTTTGGAGTTTGCAGCAGCTACAGGAACGAGGATATCAAGGCATACTCTTTGCAGGAGACTTCGTGAATAATGCCTTTATGCCAGAGACCTGTTATTTGTGTCCCTCTAATTCCCACCGCACAGTGAGCTCATTTAACGTGGAGTCACAAAGCACTTGGAGTCCAGACCAGTGGTCTCATGTTATGTTTACAGATGAATCGCGATTCAGCTGTAAACACTGATTCGTGAGTAAAGTACTGATTCGTGACGTATTCTCATCTGGAGCAACAGGACCTGAAACAGTCCTTTGAACATCAGAGAAAGAGACTATTTTGGTGGTCGTGGTGTGATGGTTGGGGCAGGAATAATGACGAACGGGCGTACAAACCTACACTTATTTCCTAGTGGTTTTGTTGCTGCCCTGCGGATTCCTGAACCCATATATCAAGCCATTCCGGGGAGCCATCAATCCAGATTTTATTCTTATGGATGATTACGCACGCCCTCATCAAGTGCATGTAGTCGATGATTTTCTCGAAGGGGAAGATATTCACCGAATGGAGCGACCACCCAGATCTTCTGACCTCAATCCCATTGAGCATGTATTGGGATGCTCTAGGAAGAAGCTCGTCAGTCCCCTTCCAGAACACTCCACGAGCTCAGAACAGCACTTGTCGAGGAGTGGTCATTAATCCATCAAGACCTCATCAATACCCTATTAAACAGTGTGAGGAATTGTTCTTTATCTGCATGGCTGTCAGGGGTAATCATACTCCATATTAACATACCGCATGTCGTACGTAACAAACTTTAAGTATTGTTCCGTGGACTGATTCTTCATGTCAATTGCACGATTATGATCTTAACGCATACACATTATGAATTTCTTCTGCTTGATTTACATTTTTAATGTAATAATAAAACTCTTTACTAAATTTCATTGCATTCACTAAAAATACTTCGAGTTATGTACGAATTTATATAACGTTTTAGGATGTTATTCGTAACTCTGAGTGTCACATTTGTGCACACAATAGGCTGAATGGCCAGCTCACAAGAACCCCAAGCGTTCAAAACGTAAAGAGGAAAATGGTTCCACTGGTGAGCTGTTGGGAGATAGATAGTGTTGCAACCACTCCTGTGTAGTTTGGAGGCGGTACAACATTAGTAGCGGACTTTCTTCTCTGCAGCCTGCCTGAAGAGGTTGGTTCCCAGAACAAACGTTAGAATGATACACATATGCATATATTTAAACCAAGAGCAATTACATGTAAGAAACAACATTTATTTAGCATACTTTTCAATCATAAACAACATTCACTTAACGTACTTTACAATAGCTTTCCTTACATGAGCCCTCTACGCGGTCCCTTTCTTTTGAGGGAACCTTCGCGAGTGGCATGCAATAAACCAGTCCCAAACTCGTGATTACGAGAAAACGCTCAATAGGCTGCTGGAAGATAACAATTTCTCATCTCTCAGAGGAGCTGCGTGGCGGCGACGATTAGCACTAACTCACGTGGGAAAACCAGATCAGAATAAATTCTACCCTTACCTCGTTCTACTCAGGTTGGCCAAAAGAGATGCATGGTCGTTGGCTGTACTGCCATCGTCAGTTCGTGCACCACAGGTAGTTGGGCGTCCTTGCTGCTCAGTCCTCAGCTACACTTCACATAGGTGCACTCGTCCTGCTACGTTCTTTCGATTCACAGGAAGAACTTGCCAGACGTCCTCCTGCCTCGCTGTTCAGAACCGAAATTAATTCTTTGCACGCCTTTTGCGCCTCACCTTCTATCTACTCCTGGCAGAAAGGTCACCCATCAGCTATGTGTGGACTCTGTTCATTGGAGCGCGTGGGAAGATGGGCGATTCTCTGACACATCTTGTGTGGGTTGTTTACAACAACTAAAGAAAATACTAAATTCACGTAGGTCCCCTGCCATCTGTGGCCCACCAGACCATCCTATAAAGTCTCTGTGCCGTTGACAATGTTCTTTCTCATGGTTGGACTGGACACTAAAAATGGTCGCAATGAAAAAAAAAAGCACTAGTGTCTGAAGGTAATGACGGCCGAGACTTTCCGCGCCAAACCGTCATGTCCATATTTTGAAACAAATGTGAGCACAGCAATAGGAAACTCCAGTTTAGAGTATTCTTTAGCGAGCAGAGGATATGGATCTCCTGAAACGGGACCATGGCTCAACGTACCATTCAACGGATAACGGCCTTTTTAAGCTCATTTATGTCTACTTTCTCACCAGGAACAAGGAAGCGGTTAATGGAGGAAATCTCAACCAGAGTATAATGGAGACTGGAACACGGACATCAGCATGGGCCTCGGGAGGAATTTTACCTTGGGGGAGGCAAAAATTATTTCATCATCATCATCATCCTCAAGCAGCCATGGGCTACGGAGGTCCAACCAGAACACGCAGTTTAATTCTCCAAGCATATCTGTCCTGAGCTACATCTGCTTCATCCGGCCACTGCACACCAATTCTAACAAGGTCCTGTTTGACATTGTCTACCCACCGCATCCTAGGTCTCCCCCTCCTTCTGAGGCCTCTAGGCACACTGTTCATAACCCTATTCGCCAATCTATAATTATCCATACGGGCAACATGGCCAAATCAGCGGAGTCTCTCTCTGCACAATATGCTGCTTAAAGGAGGTTGCAGATTCCTTTGCCTAACCTCATCATTAGTTACAAAGTTAAACCACCTAATACCCAAGATACTGCGTAAGCATCTAGAATCAAAAGCATTTAGTTTCCTGTTATCTTGTTTATACAGCGTCCAAGTTTCACTACCATAACTAACCCTAGAAAGAACCAAACTATTATACAGTTTAATTTTAGTCTTTAGGTGTATACGCCTATTTCTCCACAATCTCCATAGATTCTTAAAAGTCCCGGCAACAATACATATTCGTCTGTTAATCTCATGCCGCACATCACCAGTATCAGTTACATAGCTCCCAAGGTAATTAAACTGTGACACCTGCTCAAGACTGCAACCATTCAGATTAACTGAATCACAACCTGCCTGACCAATTTTCATCACTTTAGTTTTCTCTCTGTTTATTACCAAACCTACTCTACTACCAGTCTCATCAACAGCTCGAATGAAAGAGTTCATCTCATCAACATCATTTGCCAAAAGGGCTAAATCATCAGCATAATCTAAATCAGAAATTTTCGTATCTCCAGCCCATTTAAGGCCAAAATCTTTCCCTCGAAGTGAATTTCGCATAACATAATCAACAACCAAACTAAAGAGAAAAGGAGACAAAATGCACCCTTGTCGAACACCAGACGTAATGCTAAACCAATTGCTATAAGACTTACCAACTCTCACACATGACTCAGTGTTATTATAGAGAGCTTTCATTATGTTAACTAACTTGTCTGATATACCATATGATCTCACAATCAACCACAAATTATGACGATCAACAGAGTCGAAAGCCTTTTTGAAATCAACAAAGCTAGCAACCAAAGGTTTCTGAAACTCTAAACATTTCTCAAGAATCTGCCTAAGTGAAAATATCTGATCCACACATCCCCTACCACTTCTGAATCCACATTGCTCATCACGCAATTGCCTGTCAACCAGATTCTTAATTCTATTAAGCACAATCATGGAAAGAACTTTACCAGGAACAGAGAGTAGGCTGATACCCCTATAGTTATCACAAAAACTGCGATCACCTTTTTTGAAAATAGGGATAATAATAGCTCTGGTAAAATCTTTAGGAACCATGCCTTTATCATAAAAGTTATTCAAAGTTTCAGTCATCCAAGTGGTAACCAAAACATTCCCAGCTCTGAGCATTTCTGTAGTAATTTCATCTACCCCTGGGGATTTATGAAGTTTAAGTTTAGAGATAGCCAAACTAACTTCAGATTGTGTTATAGGGCCAACATTAAAGCTGCCAATGCATCTATCATCATTGCAAACAATGGGAGTAGAACTAACCACATTGTTTAGAACATCACTGAAATGCTCAGCCCACCTAGCCATGACAGAATCCTCACCTTCTATAACCTTACATTGTTTATCCTTCAATCCCTATATGCCTGTCCGTTTTCTGCCACATAAAACATTAACTATCTGGTACAGCTCTCTGCTGTTGTGCTGCCTAACTGCTTTCTCAACTTTGTCAGCCAAGCTATCAAGCCGAAGATTTTTATCAGTAGCTAACTGATCCTTTACACGTTTATTAAGCTCTCTGTAATCTTTTCTATTAGGACTAGTAGGGTACTGATTAAGGACATTCCTGCAGTTCCTTCTTTCTGAAATAAGCTCAATTGCCTTATCACTTAAATAATTCTGCCTCCTGTGCTCCTTTTTTCCTAAAAGAGTACTGTTAGTTTCCAAAAAAGCCTGTTTAAAATGGCCCCATTCTTCCTCAACTTTAGTATTAAGCAAACCATGACTGTCATAATGACTAAGTAACCTATCATGGTAAGCTTTAGCTATAACTGGGTCTTTCAGAGCTTCAATATTAAAGGTAAATTTTTTAACCCTAGCACAACACTTTTTAAGTTTAAGTTGCAAGACACTTTTAACAAGGTAATGGTCAGATCCAATTTCAGCTCCCCTATATGCCCTGGTATTTCTAACAGAACTAGCCCATTTGCTGTTAATTAATATATAATCAATCATATTCCTATGCAGCCCATCAGGTGAAACCCATGTGTATATATATATGTCGCGGTGTTTGTAATATGTGTTAGTTATTCTGAAACCATTGAGTTTACTTACCTGTAGGAGACGTTGCCCATTGCCATTGCAGCTACCAATACCAAAAGGGCCTATCACCCCTCCCCAAAGATCAGAGTCAGTACCAACTTTGGCATTGAAGTCACCAAGAACAAGGGTAATATCTCCTTTCTTGACAGAATTCAAAATATCCTGAAGTTGTCCGTAAAACCTATCCTTCTCATCCTCATCAGCATCCTCAGTGGGGGCATAACAGCAGATAACATTCAAGTGTTTAATGCTTGTCTGAAATTTTGCTGTAAGAAACCTTTCATTAATGCACTCATATCCTAGAAGAGCATCACTAGCATGTCTGCTGAGTAGCAGACCCACGCCTTGGTGATGCTTTCCATCCTCCCTCCCTGTAAAGAGAAATTTAAAGTTATTTTTAAGTATCTCACCTTTACCTGTCCATCTGGTCTCTTGCAAGCCTAGAATATCTAGGTTATAGCGCTGGAATTCCTGCATGAGGACATCAAGAGAATAAACTCTATGTAATGTCTCACGTTCCACGTTCCTGCAGAGAGAAAATGATTAGTAGGATTTTTAAAGAAATTAGGTTTATTGAGATTGGTAGGGCCAACAATATCAAACAGCCCCCTGATCGCAGGCATGGGGCAAAGACCCGTTCCTCCTCCGCTAAAGGCTGAAGTCACCGATGCTGGTAGGAACTTCAGGCACCACCTTTTCAAGTGGACTTTTTCAAGAGCCACATGGCCTGCCTGAGACGCATTACTCCAGTTTAGGATTGACGATGCCCAACTAGCTAAGTAAGGTTCAGGTACCTGCGATGGCCTCTGATTAGGATTATCCACCAGCTGATATAAGGTATCCCATGCCTCTGTTCACTTAGAGCTGGCAACCGAGAAGCAAACAGAAAACACAGCGGCAGACTCTCCCTCAACAGAGGCCCACCAGTGCAGCAAGTCCAGGATCAATAATCAAGCTCAAATCCATAAACAAGTCCAGTCTAGTAGGTATAAATGGTCAGCACCAGGACCCTGTGAAGTTGACCACTCCTCAGCAGGGTTGAAAACAAAGAAAAAAAGTGGCCATAGATGACCAGATCAGCAGGCCATACTGAACTGGCAGCCCTCCCCTTCCGTTCCCTTGCAAAACAGAATATCTCTTTTGAAAGGTACTAACGGCCTGCACCACGAGAAGGCGGGGTCGGACATTAGGTGCTAGACCTGGCGGGTTCTGTGCATCATCACTAGGGATTGGTACACAGCTCTCCTTCCAGTTTACGCCTAGCTACCATTTACAGGTCCAGCTACCATTTATTTACATTACTATGTATTATATTACTATGTATCACAAATTATTTCAGGGGGGGACAAACAAAGCGACTGTGTGAAGACAGAAATATTTAGTCGAGCCTTTTATTAATGAGTGTAGTTGCGAATAAAGCTATAAAGCATACGTCATAATTTAGTATTACTAATGATGCCGAAAACAAAATAAAATAAGGAATATTTTATTATTAAAAGTCAATGAAAAAATGCTTTTTAATATTAATAAATAAAAATTAAATGCTATGCTTCTGAAAACAAACAAAAGAAAGAAAAAAATAAAGATTACGTTTCGTTAAGGAAAAAAATATTAATCTTTCGTACACCGGATACGGTTGAAAATAAATTAATTTTTCGATCAATTTTTGCACGAGGGGTATAAGAGCTCCTTTTCCCCTCCCATTGCCGACACACATAGACAGACATCAGAATGAAAAAAGCCTGACCCTTTACACTCTCAATCAATCGTTATCAAATTCAAGTAATGCTTCTCTTCAGTTTCTTATATAATACATAGTAATGTAAAATGTATCATACGTGCGTAGACATAAACTATATAATAACTTCAGAAAACTAGTAATCGCAAAGCGATGCAGAATGGTAAACAATTTAAAGAAAAATAATTCAGAAACCTAAACACAAAAATACCATATAACTCATAGAGTGTTGGTGTTTCCTTGAATTAAAAAGTTTTCCGACGATATAATTTCCTCTCACTAAAAGAAGTACTTGGCATCTATGTTATGTACAATCAATACCCACGTTAGCGCAAAGCAAACTTGGCTTGAGAAAATATTTGTCAACAGGGAACTTAATTACTCTTTTCACACATGGTTCTCTTCCAGAATTTCAATAGTTCTTTTAGGAATGTAAACGAGAAGTCGCTTAGTGACTTGTTTTTAAATTACGTGACGAAGGCAATCTTAAAAAATATGCAATCACCATCTTCTCTGCTCATTAGACAAGTAAGATCCCCGAATGTGGTGTTTAGAATTCCTTCCAAGAATCAACCAACTTAATCCTATAATTATAACTTTTCAGCATCTCAGATCTCAAAATATGAAAAGAATTATGAACATGAATCGTTTGTTCAAGTAAAATGAGACTAAATTCTGAAAAGAAGATATGAAATCAGTTATTAAACGGAAAAAGATACGGTCTGGTACAGAGATTCCCAAACTATGGTAAGTGTAACATTAAGTTACACGAACTTTCTGTCAATAGTATGTTTAACATTAGTGGTACACGAACTTTTTCTCGATGGTACGTGTAAAATTAGTGATTTCTGCTAATGATACGCTTAACATTAGTGATACATGAACTTTCTGTCAATGGTACGCCTTAACATTAGTGCTACAAGAACTTTCTGTCAATGGTATCGTAATATTAGTGGTATACAAACTTTCTGTCAATGATACACCTAACATTAGTGGTACATGAACTTTCTTTCAATGGTATGCATAATATTAGCGGTACAGGAACTTTTTGTCAATGATACGCTTAACATTAGTGGTACACAAATATTCTTTCAATGCTACGCGAACGTTCTTTCAATAGTATGCGAGTTTAGTGATTTTGATTCCTACATGGATTTGTACAACATTCTAGCATGATAAATGCAAGAAAATAAAATCATTTTTAAGTACTATCTATTGTATTCATATACCTAATTTGGTTAGCGAAACGATGTTTTCTAAACAAATTAATATTTACCTAGTAATGGCACAAATATAAAATGTTAGGCATTTGGTGGTAGACCAAAAAGCAGTTTTTGTGAATCGGTGATCTAGCAGATAACGTTCCTGATTCTTAGGCCAGCGGGCAGGGCTTTGTATGTATGCTTGTTGTATAAGAAGACAAGTTAAATAGCACTTTTAGGTTACTTCAATCTTTGTGCTTTTAAAATGTAAACTAATGTAACTTTTGGCTATATCTCCCGATTTGTGAAAAATTGGAAGGAGAAGTCAATTCGCATCAATTGAAATCTGATCAAGCACAATGACGATACATATACGTTACTTTAATTCTCAAATATTATTATATTATTCTGTATATTGTTAAAAAATATATACATCAAAATTAACTGCACTAAATTTGCAAGATCTTTAAAAAAAGACATTTTAAAAGAAATATATGAATTCAATTGGAAATAAATTACTGCCGACTGTGTGGGATTCGAATCCACGACTACGTAGATACATGCCAGAGTGCTATAACCACTAAATCAACCATCAGACAATAATTTGTTTCCACAATGTGACCTTTATATCTTTCACTGAATATGGTGGATCTTGCGCCACCTGTAATCAGGAATGGCAATTTATTTTTCCAATTATTCCTAATGAATCAGATGTTAATTAGGAAGCCACTCACGCTTAAGCGTTAATAATGAAAAAAAAAATCAATTCATAGTAGACAGCGGCGTTCCTGTTCGTTCCAGTACAATTCGGGAAGTTGTATAAATAATAAATAAATACATATGGCTTAAAATACAACACAAATTATTACTTTTACTTCAGTATTCAATAACTGTTAAATTTGTGTTATGATCTTTGAGGCATGGAATGAACGGAAAATGGAGACACTGATGGAACCACACACTTTGCCTGCTAGCAGTTATTCCAAATCCCTCTTTCTATACTTCTTTCAAATAGAAGATTTATTTGCATTTTAAAACACTTCTTTTTGCAAGTGGTTTCTATCAGAAAAATTAATAAATTAATTTGATTTCTAACTTTTAATTTATTTGTTCCGTTCGTTGCTGATATATTAAGTTTTCGTGTTTCCTTTACGAAGATTCCTTGTTAATTTTTATTTTGTTATTATTTCCCTAAAGGATTTTCTGTTCTGTGGTACATATTATACTTGATTAAACTTCAGCTTTAGAAAAAAGTGTGACGCTTTAAAAAAATAAGAAAGGTTTCTGCAAATATGATGTCACACAGTTTAATTATATATCTCTGGATTTAGATATCAAGATATAACTATAATATTTCTTGGACAGTTATAAGGAGTATAAAATTAGTAGCCAAGAAAATTCTGTTACAAAACAAAAACGAAATTAATTTGATGAAATATGAAGCAGAAGATAAAAGAACGACACTTTCTCCGCTAAGTTTTTCAATTCAATTAAAAATCTCGAAGTGTGAAAAGCCAACTTTTGAAAAATTGCCTTGAGAAACGACACATTTTCCTTTGGCGGTTGGATGGGTTTTTTTTTTTCTTGAGTATGTTGAAAATGAACTTTTATAGAAATGCGGCGGTATCGTAATTAATTCATTCACTTGCCCAAACCAATATACAAGTCTAATTGAAGTGTATGCAAAAAAGATCGGATATATTCTTAATATAAAAACACCTCCAAAGAGAGAATTTTTAGTCTTCAATGGAAGAAACTAATGTAAGCACGAAAAAAAAGTGTTCAACGCTACGAAATGTAAACCATGCTTTTCAGCAAAAATATAATTATGGTTTTAGGAGAGAAAAAAAAATAGAAAATAATCATTTGAATTTATGCGATCCACTTTATATAAAATTAAAAAACTTTATATAAAATTTAAAAAAACTTTCCATCTGGAATTCACAAAGAATGAATAATTCTCAGAATAATGAGTCCCTCATTGCTACTGAAGATAAGAGTTTGCTTTTTTCACTCATCCTCAGTGCGTTTTGTAGACACGTCATGACAATACACCCCAAAATTTAATCTTAAATTGGAAATGTCTAGAAACGAGGTTCTGAAGTTTCTCATCCAGTGGTGGGCAAAGGAAGTTGTTCGAATAAGATCCCAAAAACCTAAGATTGTAGAAGCATGTTTCTTGAATTTTCGGGGTGGCCCTCTGTGCAGGAGAGCCATTACCTAGCTGACGTTGAGGAACATGCTGGATGGCCTTGAGGCTGCCATCTGTCTCTAAACAATCGTTCAGTTGCAGTGACATATATCGAAAACGTGTTTGGGGGTGTAATATAAGCAAATAAATATTATAAAATAGGCAGTCAATAAGTAAATAAAAGCTAATGATATATATTGCATCACTGATTAGGAGTTACTAAATGTTTCAAAAGCATTAAGAAATGGACATATATTCGGAGAGGGGGGGGGGGTTAAACCCTCTAAAATTACGCCTAGATTCAGTTGGTCTCCTTCCCTCGACATTCTCTGAGTATTTGAATTCTTATGACCTGGCCATTCATCCAATTGTGTACAAAAAATTACTTTTCAGAGCAGGACAGTTTAAAGAAATTCTGGGGTGCGGGACACCTCAGAATTTTGAGGTGACCTCCTGATACCAGAAATTACTAAATAAGAAAATTAGTAAATAATATTACATCTACCACCCTTTTTTATACACTTGTATGTCCCTTAATAATCTTAACAGTCAGCTGAGACAAAAATAATTCGTAGACTCTATAGCTACTAGCTAGTTCAGTTTTATAAATTTAGAATGGTTTCTTAAATTTTTTTCATTGTTACTAATTCCAAAGATTGCATAATTGAAAAAAACTGTTAATTGCCTATTTAAAATCACACTATGCCTTAGCAGATAAAGGAGCCTCCATTCTCCTCTTCTTGGGCTTGGGCCCCTAAACTTCTATCTTAATTCGATTCAGGTTCAGACGGAAAATAAACTAATCTAAATTTTTAATAGAGTCCGAGAATTTTAAGTTTTATGCTTACTTTTTTTTTATTGCACACTAAGCAGAAATGAAAATCGCAACGCCACAGAGTTATTGAGGAATTCCATGAAATCATTCATTTATGCAGAGGAGGACTGGAACTTTGTTTTTAGGGTCGCGGCTGCAACAGGGGTAAAACCTCGATTCCGATTTTTTTTTTGCAAGATTTCAATACTTTATTCTATTGATAGTTCGTACTTACTCTTAAAATAGTTGTTTTGCCCAATTCCTTGGGACTTTTGCCAACTTTGTCGATAATTTCATTCACGGGAGATATTATGTCAACACATGCCCAGAACTAGACCAAAATAAGGGGGCGGGGATGACGGGCCATAGGAAAAAAAATTAATTAAAAATAAAATTTAATTTTACTCAAAAAGGAGTAAAATTAAAAGTAACTAAAATAGCAAAGTTCCATTGCAGTATATTATTTTCTTCTACGTGTTAGATATCTTTAAAAACTGGTTAAAAATGCATGAAATATATATAAGTTTAATATTGTTTGCCTCCCTTACCCTTACTAGTATTCTCAAAGAAGGGTGAGGAGAATGGCACCCCCTCCTCCCCAATCACATCCTGTATCGACATCATTAACAGTGTCTCCAACAGTCCTTAGGTGATTGTGGGGACTCTCACAAACCATGTTAATGTCACATTTGCGTTACACGCTAATACCCAGAGCGGCAATTATGCAATCTGTAAAATAAGAAATATAATTATTTGAAAAAAAAAGCTTTGATGCTATGGGGGACCCGGGATGCTACAGCACTCATCACCTCTTTACAATCCGCGCCTGTATGCATGTATGTATGAGGGGCTTCAAAAGAATTGATTAAAATTCGGGAGAAAAATGTGTAATTTCAAGTTCAGTGTAAAAAACACTGAACTTTATTTAGCAAGTAAGATGCCCACCTATAGCACAGAGGCTTTGAAACAGCGAGGCATACCGTCGATCATACGCTCAATAGTGTCATGAAGAACACTTTTAGACGGAGCCATTAGATGGAAAGCATTAGAGATGTTTCTTCTACAGCTTCTTACACAAATTGAGTTGGATTGTTTTACCAAGCTACTCTTCAAGGCCATGCAGCCTGTTCTTTAACGTGCACAGGGTATGGTTCTCCCGCACACGTGGCCGCGGCTTAACGTCCCATCCGACGGACGGTGGCCTTTTAAGCCCTTCGGTGTCTTCTACTGACTTTGGGCAGAGCGGGGAGTTTTGCAGAGATAAATCTTAACGCTGATCCAGCTGGGACTCGAACCTGGGTCAGATACAAGGAGTGAGCTCAAAACAGGTGAATGTACAGATAGTAATGTAGACAAGAAAATATTAAGTCGGTGTCGGGTTAGGTTGTTTTACCTTTGAGCGGTACTTTTTTGCACACAATGGGCTAAATGTCCAGGTCATCAGGACTCCTAGGGCTCAGAGAAGATTTGGGGAGGGGATCCACTGGAAAGCTGTTGGGAGACAGATGATAGGCTCTCTTCAAGGCCATCCAGCGTGTTCTTAATGTGCATAGAGAGTACAGCTCTCCCGGCAGGGGACCATAGCTTAACCTAAGTCTCATCTTTTGGTACCATTGTACCTAAACATTTTGCACATTATGAACACATTGGGTGCATAGAAATGCCGCTCAGAAGTTAGAAATCCCAACCTCTCTTCAATAGCTGTCTTATAAACACATCAGTAGCCAAGCTCGTTTAATTGATCATTATTTATTATATTATTTGACTGTGCTTTGAAGAACACAGCAGATATACTATAAATAGGCAAAATTTCTTAATGAAATTCCCTAACAAATTTCTCTAAATAGCAAATAGTTTCTAAATAGACGTAAATAGGCAAAATACTTGGGTAAGTAAGAAAGTAAGGTTCTCAAATTTAATTTCTGCAGAGAGCAGGTAATTTCACCAAAGACAATATACAGGAAATGTCCCAACATACATGTGTTGCTTTTCCATGTAGTCAACAGATGTTTTGAGACACTTCTAACAACAATTGATCAGCTCGTTAAAGCCCTTTTGATAGAAGGATGATTTCTGCTCTTGAAGTCACTTTGGAACTTTTCTCTGACGGCGTTATCCAATAGAAAGCAACGTCTTTGGAAACGCTTCTTTATTTTCCAAAACAAGTGAAAATCCAGCGACGTCAGGTATGGACCCATAAGTGTGGTTTCCCATCACTAGACCTGGAGATCCTTATCCACTATAGTCGTATGAGCATTTTTGAACTTACCACACCATTTCCTCACATGATGCACTGGCAAAACATCCCATTCATATACAGCCACAAGCTATTGATATATTTCCACCGGTTTGATCTTCTGTGCCCATAGAAACCGAATTACTGCTCGAATCTCTAGCTTCGTACGCACGTGCAGTACCTTCACCATGTTCACTCCAACTTTGCGCCTCACAGAACAGGTGTGTAATTGTGATCACTGCTGTCAGTTAGTCAAACTATTTGTCACTAACATTTGGTGGTCACACAATCCCAGATGTTTGGAACCTTACCTTCGGGGGGAAGTTGGCTCTGTTGGTAGCGGGCTAGTATTGTAATATCCAATTACCAGGTTGGAGCACACCTGGACAAGCATTGAGATTTATCTCCGCTAAACAGCCACCCTGCCCTCAGTCTGAAAGGGGAACATCGATGGGCTTGAAAATGTCACTGTCCGTCAGATTGGATGTAAAGTCATAGCACTATGTGTAGGACAGCCATACCTTGTGTACTTTAAAGAATACTTTGAATAACTTTGACAAGGAGCTTCCATGTGCCTCCTAAAATCTATGCAGTGGATCCCCTTCCCCAAACGTTCTATAAATCAGTGCAGTCCTTGTGATCTGGCCATTTAGCTTACTGTGTGCAAAAGATGCCGCTCAGTGGTAAAACAACCCAACCCTTACTTTCTGAATTATCCCCGTACGTGCACTTTACATATTACCAGAAGACTTGGGTTGTTTTACCTCTGAGCGACATTTTTTTTGCACACTATGTTCTAAATGGGGGGAGCACAAGGACCTCGAGGGTTCAGAGAAGGATAGGGGAGGGGACCCACTGAACAACTGTTAGGAGCCTCCTGTCAAAGCCATCCAGCATGTTTTTAATATTAACAGGGTATGGTTCCGCCCCTCACGATGTCACAGCTTAACGTCCCATCCGACGGAGGGCGGACTTTTCGACCCCATTAGTGTTCTCTACTGACAGAGGGAGATTGGGGAGTTTTGGGTACACAAACCTCAACGCCTGGCAAGGTGGGACCTGAACCTGGGAACAGTAGATTACGAGCCTGGTTAGCTACCGACTGAGCCACACCAGCCCCTACCGGGAAGCAAAAGGTCAATAAATGTATTTTTATTGCTTTTCTTGTGAATTAAGTAGCCTTGCAAAAAAAAAAGTTAATCGTTTGGGGCTAATGTTTCAATTAGCCATCTCTATGGATGTTCGTAACAGTCCTGACCCAAGCCAATAACAACAACTCACTAATACATTTACGTGACAATAAATTAATTATTATATAATTAAGAGATAATCATTCATTATTTCATAATTACTGAGCCTTCTATCCGTGCTCGAATATACTCGCTACTGGTAATGCTGCAACAGATAATGTGATTCGAAAAAATATATATAAAACTTCAGTCTACACTGACTCCAGTCGATGCAATTAGTTGTTTGCACACTTTGCTAATGCGCTGCCAATTGGAATATTTAATTAGAATGTCATTAATGGCATTTTTTTTTTCAAATTATTCTCAATGGGAATAAGACGCTAGGAAAGAGTTCTATTACAGCCAAGTAACAACAAAAGCAGCTTCGAGTTAAATTAAAAATAAATCGTAATGATATGTTGACTTAATGATTACTCTTAGAAGAAGGATTTCAATTGTAGAGGTTTGTTTTTTGTAGACATTGTTGGATTAAAAATTTATCATTTGAATCGAATTTTCAACAGGGTTATGGGAAATTAGTCACGGTGGTCGAGGCCGATCCTTACTAAGTGGCTTTATTTCTTTGCAGTGAGTTCTTATATTTAAAATATTTTCTTCCACCTCCCAGGTGTGCCTGCGTGGAAATTTTTTCAACTAATTAGCACTCTACTCTAGTTGTGAAAGACACTGATTGGCTTGAGACGTCCCCAAACATCGGATTCAGTGGTGTAGTCCTAAAAAGTGTAATACCGGGATGATTTTTTTTTACTTTCTCATTGGAACGATACCGAAAAAGTATTGTTTTCTTATGAAACTTTCAAGATTTCAACAAAAATGCAGATTTTAAGCAACCCTAAACTGTCTCTTCCTCCAAAATCTCATGAAATTCAATATAATAGAAATTAAATTACGTGGGAAGGATGCTTGGTTCTTTAAAAACAATGCACCGGTGTACCGCCCTAATGAGCCCTTGCTGGACTACAACACTGGCGAGATGGTATGTCATAGTCCTATGTAAGAGAAAGTCTACCCTGCGCTTGTTAAAGAACATTCTGGATGGCCTAGACGGGAGATATCCATCCTCTCCTAATAACTGTTCAGTGAGTTTTTTGTTCTTCGTCTTCCTTTATTTTAAAGGTTGGTTGTTTGGGGTTTAATGGCGCATCGGCAACAAGGCCATAATGCGCCACTTTATTTTAAAGAGCTCTGAACTTTTGGGGTTCTAGAAATCTGGTCATTTAGTCCATTGTGAGCGCAAATGTGAAGATCAGAATTGAAACAAATCAAGTTATGTAATTTGTTTCTACGTTGGAATTATTCCACTAAGTTATGCAATTTGTTTCTGGGATGGAATATTCCTGCATTGAATAGTTATATTTAAATTTTACGTTTAATGCTAACATAAAAGAGTTTAACCCTTTAATAAGACTATCAAAATTAAACCCATCTAGGCCATTGAGAATGGGGAAGAGAGGCTGCTCTAGAGCCTTCCTGACACAAGGGCCCTCTGTCTCCTTCACGCATGCGTATCTCATCAACCATATAAGAAACGATAAATGAACGCACGTACTTATAAGAAAGGATAAATGCATATATGAATATATCATCAAGTATATAAGTGTGAAATGTAATCATCAAATCAATATAAATATCTATATCGCTACAGATATATTATACAGATCATTTGACCTCTTGAATCTCAGGGTCAGCAGAGTTCCTTTGCTCTTGGGTAGCTACGCTCTGTTGTGTATTAAACACGTATTAGTAATTGTAGAGCGCGGTAGTGTTTAAATATTGACGTTTCAAATTATCGGGGAGTACGAGTCCCAATGGTGGCAGGGTTGTGATTTATCCGCTAAACCCCATTCTTCCCTTAATGAGTAAGAGGACATCTATGGGCTTCGAAAGTCCCCCGTCCGCCGGTTGGGATATTAAACCCTGGTACCGTGCGCAAAACAGCCGTACCCTGCACACGTTAAAGAGCACACTGGATGGCCAAATTCTTAATGGGAGGTTTCCATCTGTCTTCTAGTAGCTATCCAGGGTATCCTCTTTCTCAACCTTCTCTGAACCCTTGATGTCCTTGTGACCTGGCCGTTTGAACCATTGTGTTGAAAAAAGTGTTACGGAGAGGAAAAACAACCCCTTACATCGGATTAACGAGATTCTACTTTAATGAGGAAAACAGCACATGAATAAATTAACAAGTTCAGTTAATGATTATTAGGTAATTTGCAATTCCAGTATGTCATGTTCTATTTCTTTCATTCCATAGAAATTCCTTCACATTAGTTCTCTTAATGATTTATTGGTACTTTGGGCAGTGTGCGTAAACATAGAACTCTTTCTCATTTAATGTTGATCCCGACAGATGTGCCTGTAATCTCCATAGTAAGCTTAGTTCGCTGAAATTTTCATATGCTGCATAAATCCGCCATAAACTGAGGTCGGTAGAAAAGCAAATTCGAAAATAGAAACGCAATGCATTTTACGAGTGCAACGACACTGCTTTATTTGAAAGTTATTGGTTTATCGAATGAGTCACCTATTTCTTCGCAACGCCCTATTTGTGCAAAAACAATTCAAGTTGATCCTGCTTTGTTACGTGATTCGCCGGTACGTGATCCGCATGCCAGATGATTCGCTGGATCAAATAACACTATGAGTCATTTCCGATATCGTTACGAAGCGGAAGACCTGCAGTGAAGTGCAAGAATAATCCAAATCAAGGGTTTGGAACTGTAAGTGTGTCTGGAAAATGTCAGATAGTCCATGAATTGTGGCATTATATTTTTGTATACGATGCAGACCGTGTTATATATTGAGAAATTCAAACTAAATTAAGTTATGACTAAAGTAAAAATTGCACATCGTAAAAAACAAACTAGGAAAAGGAGGGCGGAACTTTACAGTGGAGAAGTAATCTTAAACACACGAAGCATTTTTTCTTGCAGCTCTACACAGACTGGATGTTTACAGATAAGTCAAATTAAATATTATCTCTTATTTATAGATTATTTGTTGGTATGACCAGTTAGGTATATAACGTTATATTGATAATTGTCTCTCACGAGAAAAACAACCTATTCCAAACCCCAGGTAGATCTTTTGTGATTGTGGGTTGGTTGGCTGGTTGTTTTACCTCCGAGAGGTGCGTTTATGCACAACGTGAGTTAAATGACTTGTTCACAAGAACCGCAAGGGCTCAGAGAAGGTTGGGAAAGGGAATTCACTGGATAGCTATTAAGAGATAGATGGAATTTTCCAGTTAAAGTTATTCAACATGATCTTTAACATGTACAGAGTATAACTCGCCTGCACTCTGGACCATGGTTTAACATCGCATCCGCCGAAGGTGACTTTTTCAAGCCCATCGGTGTCCCCTTTTTTCCCGAGGTCAAGGTAGGAATTCGCGATAAAAATCTCAACTCGCATAGTTGCCACTCGAACCTGGGAACTGCAGATTACGAGTCGGCACGGTACAAGTTGAGCCAACTTCTCCTCCCCCACCAATATTGCCGGTGATGCTCTATTAATTTTATTATAAGATGGTAAATTCCTTTAATAATTAATTGGTAAGTTTCGAATTCTCTTTTTGACCGAATAAAACTCAATTTAATATTTAGGCTTGATTATTTTTAATTTAATTGAAATGACCGGTACAAAGTAAACACACGGATACCAAACAAGGAACATTAAATTTAAAATTAGAAAATTAGATTGTTAAATAAAATAAATTGTTATTTAACATTAGAATTTAAAATATGTAAATATGTAAAGAGATATATCGAATCTTTACAATTTAAACAGTAAAAGAGCACTATGTGAAAAAATAACAATATTGATTAGATCGATTCATCCGCGACGCAAAGGAATTATAAGTTAATATTAATAAATTTATTTATGCTTCAGGTATTGTTATATACAAAGATTACCCCGCTAAGCTTTATGGCTTGTTACAAGGATTCCTTTCAATCACATGAAGGTTAATTAAAGAATAAGAGACGTATAATGGAAAATAAACACATAATTAAAAGCAGAAAATAAAACAACTGCAACAAGAAAAGAAAGCAACAAACAAACATGAATTGAAACACAAACATGAAAAATTAAACACATTTATAAAAATAGACCTATACAATTACGATTATAAACAGTCATTGCACAAAAATATCCCGTATTTGTACAAGTCAGTATTTCACACTAATATTGCAGTTGCTTTAAAACGATACCTGATACAGGACATGACTTTTTAAACATTACTTTTCAAATATTTACATCTAATAACCATTTAGAACTTTAGTTTTAATTTCTGAATGACTGCCCAGGCATAAACAATCTCTCGGTAGAGAATTGAAAACTTTGAGCATATGATGAGATATCCGGGCTTTACTATATTTATTGCGGAAAATTGGTGGTAATTTTTACTCTTTCACCTTGTATTGATCACATGCCAAATTTTATCCTTCTGTTCGTTTTTAAAGTAATTTCTAATAATAGATATTTACGGTAATGATAGTAGATATTTGCTCTTTTCTAACGAAATGGAGGCCAATTGCATTAAAAAAATGTTCTTTCTTTCACTAAATATGTTGACATTGGAGTGTCAGTATTAAATTGGGTTATTTTACTATTTTTTAAAGAAGTTAATGAACTGAAATTGCTCCAACGCCCCTTTCTTAACCATTTGAAATTAGAGATTAATTTTAAGAATTCCACATTATTTTAGCATTCTTTTTCAATCCATTTCGGTATTCATTTACAGAAAGAAAAAATGTCGACAGATGCAAATTTTCCAGACATCAAATTCTTATCTATATTTTATCATTTTAAACATAAAAAGATTAAAGGTCAGTCGGTAGCGCTCCAGGCTCGGAATATGCAGTTCCCAGCCAGGACAGCATTCAGATTTATCTCCGGAAAAACTCCCGACCCTGTCCTCAGTCAGTAGGGGACAACGAGAGACCGCTATCCATTGGATAAGGCGTTAAGTCTCGGTCCCATGTGCGGGAGAGCCTACCCTGTGTACTTTAAAGAACAACGCTGGATGGTCTTGACGGGAGGCTACCATCTGTCTCCTAACAGCTTTCCAGTGGGTCCACTCCCCCCAACCTTCTCTAAGCTTGAATTTCCGCAAAAAATTTAAAAAATAATTTTTCTTTAAAATATTTTTAACAATTGCATTGGAGTGTGAAATTCTACAGTCAGTTTCAATAAAATTCAAAAGTCGGTTTCAATAAAATTCGAAAATCAGCTTTAAGAAAAATCTTTCAATTGATCCTTTTGATTTGAGAACATTGCGTTTCAACATATTCAGAACTATTTTGCTCTTTTACCTTTCTACCAATTGCTTTTCGCTTGACATATGTCAGTTTGTGTGTTTGTCAAAATAGTTGTTCCACCACATCTTTCGAACGCAATATAGTATTTAACGAAATCTATAGAGAGAAGAAAAATATTATATAACATAAAACAACCTTTCAATACGTCCTTAAAAGAAAAGTTCTAATGATACAGAAATGTTCTACTTAATTTAATCAGACAAGCAAAATGCAATTATTATTCAGATTATTACAACAATTATTATTCAGATAAAATTTCAAAAAGTTATGGAAATATGAAAAAACAATGGGAGATAATAAACGAGCTGTCAGATAATAGTAAAAGTAAAATATTTCCAAAAGAAATACTTTATAATGATAAGATGTGTCATTTTGTAGAAACTTCTTTAGTCTTTGAAAATAAATTTAATGATTATTTCACTGGGGTAATTAGGGATTCAATTAGTCACATACCTAAAATAGGAACTGATAGTCATTCGAAGCTTAATACAATTGTGCAAACAAGGTGGTCTGACACCATATAGTTTAAAAGTCCTATGCCCATATATTAAAGAAGTTTTATGTATGGTTAATAAACAATTCATTTGAAAAAGGATGTTTTCTAAACAGCTTCAAATTTGCAACTGTCATTCCAGTGCATAATTGGGAAGATAGAAATAATCCTGGAAACTACAGGACAATTTCCATTGTATCAAATATTTCATAATATTGAAAAACTTTGAAGAAAAGAATTGTCAAATTTTTATATGACAGAAAATTATTTTCTGTAAATCAGTATGGATTTAGGGAGCAAGTAGGTACTGAGGATGCGATTTTGAGATTGGCATCAATAGTATATAAAGGAATAAGCGAAAATTTGAAAGTGGCGTTAATTTTCCTTCATATACATAAGGCATTTGATTCAGTTCCACATGATCTTCTTTTTAAACTATGTAGCCATGGTCTAAGAGGTCTAATTTTTAATTGCTGTAAAAGCTATTTAAGTGACAGATTACAGAGAGTAAAAATAAATGATTGCATAAGTAATGAAAACAAAATATGTTTTGTTGTACCTCAAAGTTCAGTGCTATGACCTATTTTATTTTTAATTTATATAAATGATCTATGTAATCTGAAATTAAATCGGAACATAATTACTTTTGTTGATGATACTGCACTAGTGATTACAACTCCGGATGTGAAGTCTTTATTACAGCAGCAAATTGCGATGTAAATAACATTAGAGGTTGGTTTCTGAAAAATAAATTACTTTTAAACAAAAGCAAAACAAAATAATTGTTCTGTATGCTTAAGGGAGAAAATGATTTATTGGCAAAATAAAATTATCTATCATGATATGTGTTATAATATTCAGTATTGTTGCCTTCCAATAGATGTAGTTAGTATGTGTTGCCTTCCAATAGATGTAGTTGAAAGTTTTAAATATTTAGGAGTCTATTTGGATTATAAATTGAAATGGGCGTACCATATATCATATATATGTGGGAAAAAATTAATGTTATAATACCAAAACTGTATTATGTTCAAAACATTCTCAACCTTTCATTATTAAAATTTTATATAACTGTTGGGTAAAGTCCGGCTAGAAATATGGAATTATGCCATGGGGAGGTATGTATTTTACGAATGTAAAGAGCCTTATAATAACACAGAATCGTGCAATATGATCATTATGAAAAAAAAAACAGAAAATTTGATAGCGTAGAAATTTATTATGAAGTACTAAACATTCTTTTACTAATAAAATTATGTTTTTGGTATATTGATGAATGTTAGCAAAAAGTGGTCTGATCAAATATTGTCAATAACAAACTATAATACGAGCAAAATGAAAGTCCTAATATTTACGTTATCATACCTAGAAAAACTATAATAAAAAAAAAACTTTCATTTATTTAACGCCAAAAATCTTCAACGCATTGCCAGTTACTATTAAAAATGAAAAATGTATTTGCAAATATTCAAAATATATCCACAAATATGTTGACGAAATAGAAAATATTGAAACCATGTTATAAAGAAATAATCATTATAAGAGAGATTATTTTTAAGTAAATAATTGTATCACAGTTATTATCGGGTTCACATTACTGTTGCTAATTCTAAACTAATGTATAAACTTTTAGTTTACTAAAACCACGGGCGAGTGTCTTACTCTTAGCAGGGCAATTATTTTTCAAAAAAATTTTGTATGCTGCTATTTCAGGGTTTATGTCAGTGTGCATATATACCACATATTCATGTCTATGGAAATAAATAATTGATTGATTGGTTATGTATTATGAAAGCTTGTAATGCGTGGAGAGTCATAAGCTACGAAATATTGAACCCTATGTTTTCTTTCCCCATAAAAAAGGGGGAAATATGAAAACTATTGTTCGCTTATATCTCCATAACGCGAGTGCCGAAAGTAACAATCTACAGATCAAATGAAAGCTTGTGGCGCTGGGTTATAGGATATAAAATATTGATCCCCTTACTTTCTTCCCCCTACTTAAAAGCGGGAAATATGAAAATGTTTATTCCCTATATCTCCTAAACCCCAGTGTGGAAAATAACAAGCCATGCGTCAAATGAATGCTTGTAACACAGAGAGTATCACAAGCTATAAAAAATTGACTCCCATGGTTTCTTCCCTCCTAAAAAAAGGGAAAGTATGAAAAGGATTGTTCCGCTATATCTTCGGAACGCTAATAGTGAAAGTAACAAGCCATGCGTCAAATGATAACTTGTGCCGCAGGGAGTGTCATAAACTATAGAAAATTGACCCCCCATGGTTTCTTCTCCCCTAAAAGAAAAAGTGAAATATGAAAAGCATTTATCCTCTCTATCTAAGGAAAGCGAATGCTGAAAGTAACAAACTATGCATCAAATGAAAGCTTCTGAGGTGGGGGAGTCAATAAGCTCTAAAAATTTGACCCCTCAAAATTTCTATCCCTCTCCCCGAAAAGGAGGAAAAATATCAAAATTATTGTTCCCCTATATCTCCTGAATGTGAGTGCGGAAAGTAACAACCTGTGCTCCAAATGGAAGTTTGTAATGCTAAAAAAAATTATCGCAGCTAAACAGCTGTGACAATTATAAAATTGTCACAGCTAAAAGAATTACCCCCATGGTTGCTTCCCTCCTAAAAATGTGAAATATGAAAAGGATTATTCCGCTATGTCTTCGGAGCGCGAATGTTAAAAGTAACACGTTATGCGTCAAATGAAAGCTTCTGACATGGAGAATGTCATAGTCTATAAAAATTGACCTACATGCTTTCTTTCCCCTAAAAAGGGTAAAATTATGAAAACGATTGTTCCGCTATATTTCCAGAAAGCTGGTGCTGAAAATAATAAATTGTATATCAAATGAAAGCTTGTGACGTGGGGATTGTTGTGGATAGAAAAATTATAACCCTTTGTTTTCTTACCTCCTGTCCCGTGGCCGAGTGGTTAGCACGCTTGGCTACTGATCTAAGGGACCTGGGTTCGAGACCCGGATTTAGGCATGGATGTGTGTGTCGTTTTTCTGCTGAGGTCCTGCCATCCTCTCAGATCTCCTACTGTGGCATATAAACTGACAGGCTCCTGTCAGACCTCTGTGGCAAGCAGCTGCTTGAGGGGGTATTTATTTTTATTTTTTATTTAAAAAACGGGGAATATGATAGTCATTCTATAATATATGACCGTCGTAAACTATTTCGAATTTTTCCCGCTGTCCCTTCCCCTGAAGAAAGGGAGTGGGGCGGATTTTCGCGGGGTTCGACTTTAATAAGTCGTATCTCAAATTAAAGCTTGTGAAGTCTCCAATGTCATGGACTACCTCACACATGATTCCAAAAGGAGAGAAAAATGTGCTCGATGTTTATGAGTCATATATCAAATGAAAGTTTCTAAAGTAAGGTGGTTTTAATGGACAAAGAAAAAATATAGGTCAATAAAATTTTTTTTAAATGTATATCTTTCTATATGCACAGAAAAAGGTAGAAAATAAAAGCAAATCATATCCATGGTATAATCACTGAGTTCGTATTCACTTAAAGAATGATAAGGTGCCGATTTACCTATTCAAAACGATTACCAGCGGCTTGTCTTCCTTTGAAGTTAATACGAACTCAGTAACTTTAGTTGTTTTTTTGTACTTTTTAGGGTGCATATAGGAAGAGAGTTTTTGTTTTTAAATTTTATTTATTTATTTATTTGACTCTGAATACAACACTTTAACCTAGCTGAGAAATCTCTTGGCTACTGTTCTTAGGATCAAATGATTTTGTATAAATATGAAAAAAATTCTACTCTTCAACACCAACTATGCTAAAAATATTTAATGGCCACACCTGAGAATCGCTTCCCTAGAAATTAGTTAAGAAGCAATGTGACCTAGCATTTCTTTTCAAACAGACCGTCTATGAGAGTATGGTTCCTTTGCATTTGGTGTCATTGAAAATAGACAGTTCTGAAAACAAATTATATTCTTCATGAAATATCCTTTTCAATTCTGACTACCGAATTTCAACGCATTCGGGAAATCTTTTCTTTAGTGTTGATATGAATAACTATTATTGTGTAAAGGCGACAAAATTTATCGTATTTAACACCAAATATTATAAAAGATATCTAACAGCCATACCTTAGACTCGCTTCACTAGAATTCGGTTGTGGTTAGAAGTAGCGTGTCCCAGTATTTATTTCAGTAGAGTGCGTTCATGAGAAAAAAACATTTTCTCCACTTAGTCCCATTGAAAACGGCGAGTTCATTTCGTAACTTTGGGGTATACTACCACGACATCCCTTAGCTTCCGCTTTTTTTTTTGTTCTCAATGACTGAGAGCCAGACATCTCGTAGCCAAGAGCACACGACCCCAGAGACTAAGATAAATCAAATGGCATCATGAACCCTCTTATCCGTTTGACAAATGACATAGCACATAAGTGCTATTTCGGAACAGAGCAGAAGCTAAATACAGTGAGTCTTGACGACAGCCACACATCACGAAGAGAAGTTTTAGAAAGCTATTCACTTGATGAATGGGGCCGCTCAAATGCTCAAAGAGAAGTTTTTCCTTTTACTTCCTTTACAGCCATCACGTTACCAGAGTTTTCGTAATGACGATGCTGAATGATGTGACGAAATAGCAACTAGTGAAGCAAAATATGTTAGTGCAAAATATCATTAATGAAGTGTTGTTTGCAGCAGCAGTATTTATCAAAGTAAAAATATTGATAAAATAAATCAGGAAATAGACAAAAATGAAATAATAGCAGTAACAAAAATATAATAAGCAATAAAACCGTTGGGTTTTGAAAGACCGCCGTGGAATCTTAGGTCGTGGCACCTATGCTGGAAAGTCATGCCATGTGCACGATAAAGAACACGTTGGATGGACTTGACAGGAAATTTCAATCTCTCTTCTAACAGCTGTCTAGTGAAATCCCCATCCTGAACCTTCTTTGAGCCCTTGAGCTTCTTGTGACTTAGCCATTTAGCCCATTGTGTGCACTAGTTCTCAATTGAGAAGTAAAACAAAACAATAAATAAATAAAATTCTTCTATGACAATATAGAAAACAATTCTTTGATAATTCAATATACAATTCTTCTTTGTAATGTGGCGTGATATTTTTCTATGATAATATAGTATAAATTCTTCTACAATAATGTAGTATACAATTCTTTTACAATAATGCTACATATATATATAATTCTTCAAAACAATTACATTATATAAAATGCAAAAATAATTATATATTGTAGTATACATTTCTTCTATGTGTATACAATTCTCTGTGGCCAGGGCCGGATCAAGGGCGACTCCCCCCCAACACCACCAGAATGTTAGTAAGAGTAATAGTGGCAAAAATTATTTAACTTGTGAGATGATGAGCTGAAAACCCACTCATGGCAAAACCAAATTTTTTTCAGTTCATCATTTCATGAGTTCCATGTCTACAGGACTTCCTGTGATTATTTAACTTCTTTTTATTCCATACATTTTTCAAGAAATATTGTAAAGATCTGTAAAACAGAAAGGAAATGTTATACTTCATTGGAAATCCAGCCTCTTGTCCCCCCCCCTTTTTAATTTTTTCAGGCTCAATTATGTAATTATGTTTATGCCTCCTTCGGTTTTTACAAGATCTGGGCCTGTCTGTGACAGTGTAGTATGTATATAATTATTCTATTGTAACGAAGTATACAATTTTTCTATGATAATGTACTGCCTAATTCTTCTATGCTAATATAGTATTCTGTTATTGTGCTCTTTCTGTGGCAATTCAGTATGTAATTATTCTATGATATTACAGTATACAATTTTTCTATGGCAATATAGCATACAATTCTTCTATGATAATGTAATATACAATTCTTCTGTGCTAATGCAGTGTAAAATTCTTCTGTGATAATTTAATATAAAATACTTCGATATTATTAAGGCAAAAATATCGTATCAGGATTTTGTATAATTGGCAAATGATAACAGCGAAAGTGTCTAATGATACTAAAAAGTATGAGAAAGATATAGAGCAGGGATATGAAAATTCTACGAGCTGCCGGACACATCCGGGCTACAAATGACGTTTCTCCTCCTTAGTGAGTGAATTGACACACTAATTGACATTTTCGCTTGGCAACTTTCAATTTAAAGCAGTTTACAGTTAACGTTTAGAGTTAACAGAGAAACTGTTGGAAAGTTTCTGAATTCAATCAGCATGTTCAATGAATAACAATGAGTTTAAAGCTTCTCAAGCTGAGTTAAACCAAAAATAACGAAATATATTTAAGTTTTTGTAGTTAAAATTAAAACATTAAACGTATTTTAGATGAACATGTGGACCCCCATGAATATTAAATTTTTCTAAATTCAGGGGGGGAGAAAATTAATCTTCTTATAGAGCTTCTGAAATAGAATGTTTACTCAATACATTCAAGAACAACGATATTTTTAAATGAAATGAGTTTAATATTGTCACTATAAAAAGAAAAATCATGCTATTTTTGTCACTCAGAAAACCAAGAACTTTTCTACTGCACAAGATATTTTTTTACACAAAAATGATACTTTTATAAATTTCCGAAGTCTTATGACACACTCAGGTCTGTTGCATATAACAGAAATTAAGAGACGTCTTCGGTGTCCATAAATATCTACATTGGCATTCTGATCCTCATTTGATCTTCAATGTAGCATCTGAATGTAACTGAAATTTCTTAAAGTTTATTAGACCTACGGCCTGAAAGAGTTCTAAGCAACAATTTTTAGCTCTCTAACACTAAGTATATAGAATCTGACCTTTGACCTCGAAGGACCCATCTTATCCAAAATTTCACGTTTCTGAGCTCTACGACACTAAAATACCCCCAGGCACATTTTCTTGCTCCCTAGTACAGGTAGATCGGAATTTGACTTTTGACGTCGAAGGGCCAGCAGATTCGAAATTTTCGAAAGTTTCTGAGATCAATGACCGGAAACAACCCCAACCCTAGGCACTCATCAAGCCGATCAGGTAGATCATGGCTGGATCTAGGCACTCATCAGGCAATCAGGTCCGGATCAAGGATACGGGGGAAGGGAACCATGGTTTTCCCTTTTAGAATTCTAGTAAGGGCAAAAACTCATTAAACTTATTTATTCTTCATGATTTTTTCAATAAATTTTTTAAGGACCTGTAAAACGGACAGGAAAATGTTGTATTGCAATGGAAGACAGTCCCTTGCCCCCCCCCCCAGATGTTTTCTACATTTGGGCCTTCTAGGCACTAATTTTCACGTTTCTAGCATTCGTAGATTAAGGTTTGACCTCTGCGTCAGACCTTTAAAGAACATGCCGTATGTCGAATTTCGGATTTTTCTCGAGATGTACAACCCGGATTACCTAGGTGCAAATTTTCAGATCTCTACCTTTTCTGCATCATAGTTAGAATTAGCCTTTATCAATTGAACCTTGTCACTCAGTCAAACAATCACTCAAAATCGTCTATATGCAGGCAACGGACAATAAAACGGAAACAGCAACGTAAAGTCACAACTGTTTTAAACCAACACCTCCTATAATAGAGAGCCAATGGACCAACTTATGATGTCATCATTAGTAGTCCTTTGTCTAGAAAAATTCTTAAAAATTCATTTCCAATTTTATTACTGGTGTTCTACTATTTATAATAATGTTTATTTTTAAATGTACCGTATTCAGAAGAAATATTCGTGTTTATTAGAAATTATCATAATGTTAATATATATACGAATAATTTACCTTTTAAATATGGAATATTTTAAATAAACCTTATTATAAATATTAATACAAAAATACACCAGCAGTAATAATACAAACAGATACATAAGAATTTTCCAGATTACAGGATTACCAACGCAGACGTCATGACTTGGCCCACCGGCCTTATGTTGTAGATGTTGGTTGGACCGCCAGGTGAATCCAGTACAGACTGTATACGTCATAGCATAGAATGTGAAAGTCAACATGAGGAATACGGCATCATTTGTACACAAAAAATAACTCATTTTAATCAATGTATTTTAACGATATTGTTTGAATTACATTTGTTTCCAATGAGTGCTTCATGTCCATTGTATACTTCAGTAGTCAGGTAATGCATTAAATTCTAAAATGGCTGTTTTGTGAACAACGGTTAAGAACACGAGGAAGTGAATTACCGCCGAAAATTTCAAATCCGATTAAAATTCTCTAATTTCTTAATTCAAGCAATTGTTAAGTTCTAATATAAAAGTAAATTTACTACTCAAATATAATGTTCTCTTGATTTTTACACCGTATATTCGTTGCTCCTGCATATAAAAATGAACATTCTTTAAAGCAGTTGCTTATCATAGAGGTCTGACAGGAGGCTGCTGGTGTATACTCCATAGTAGATTAATTTCCAAGTGGTTTGGATAAGAAATGTGATAAATAGATGTATTTCAAAGAGGTAAACGTGGATGAAGTATTTGTAGATAATTATGATAGTTTTTGTAACGGACTCTATGGTGATAGATACCGTTAACTAGTAATCTCACATAAAGAGCTTTTTTTTTATCCAATCGTGGCTTATTACGCTTAACCTCGAAAGCCAATGAAAAGCAAGATTTTACGCCTGAAAATATATCAGTCCTCAACTCGTTAGGGAAACAACTCGTTTAGGAACTCGTTAGGGAAACAACTCGTTTAGGAACTCGTTAGGGAAACAACTCGTTTAGGAACTCGTTAGGGAAACAACTCGTTTAGGAACTCGTTAGGAACTCAAACTAGTTTAGGAACAACTCGTTAGGGAACTTCTACGACAAGTGTTTTTCATCTATAATAATATGTCTGTGATCGCCAAAACTCTTTACATAAGGGAGCTAGGAACATGGGATTTTGGTAGAAGATTAAGAGTAGCATTAGAGTTTACAGTGCAAAATATAAACTCAATAGGTTGAATAGGTGGTTTAGAAATCGCTATTTTGGATAAAACGTCTTTCTCTATTCGTAGCTTCTCATTCGTCAATTCTAAACGAGAAAGCCACCAACCGTTGCCAGATACTTCACATTCCCAACAATATTATTATATTAAGGCTTCCCATTGCAGGAAAGACCTGATTGTTTCACGTAACATGTGATCTCAAAAGGGGAACCCGCGTATGAAATTTGGGACTATTTAATCAAGTATCTCGGGAATTGCAGAGGACCAAAATCTGTCGAAACGGAAATAACACTTTCGATAATTTGCTTAGAGCCGAAACCACGGGCCAGCCGGATTCTCGTTTTTCCGGTTTTTGTCAACTCCCCACGATTTTGCCTTGGCAAAATCGTGGAGAGTTGACAAAATTCTGGTGAGATGTAAAAATTAGGATTTTTTTCCTAAAGTTTGCCGGATTCACAACACCTCCTACAAGAGAAGGCCATACAACTAGTCGTAGAAAAATGCCGACTTCTAGAGCCCCTATATACCAAGCTGACCAGCGACGATCAGCGTTTAGCGACTACACCGAGATCGGCGACTACGGTAGTCGCCAATCTCGGTATGCCCGCACGGGAAGCGGAGGGTTACGGCCGTCACGATCGAAGTTTGCCGCATGCATATTTTATGTTAACCAAACTAAACTTAATCGTAAACGATGAATGGTTACTAACTTAAATGTAGCTATTATTCATCTACATATTACTAATCGATATATCACAGAAATTAACATTAAAATACAGAACCAATAGTCAGAAGTATATACAGGGGCGTAGCGAAGGACTATGGTTTTGGGGGGAGAATTCCAAAATTTTCCAACTCGAGCAAAATTTTGGTAAAATTTGCCAACTGAGCAAACTTGCTTAGATTATCGCTCCGGGGGGGTTTACAATTTTCACGTCTCTCCTAATTTTGCCATTTGACTTCCAATTCTGCCAACTTCCCGTAATTTGCTATTTGACTTCCAATTTTGCCAACTAACCATAATTTCTCACAAATACTTCCAATATTACAATATTTAGATCTCGTCTGAACGTCTGAATTGTAGCAAATCAGTACGAATTTTTGCCTTGATTTCGTCAAATCTCCTATATCTCACGAAACTAATCCCACTCTTTACATCTCTCCTAAATTTGCCAAATCACTTCAAACTTTCAAATTCCCGAATTTTTTGGAAAATTAAGGGGAGTTGTCAAAAACGAGGCAACTTGGCAAATCTAAGGCAGTTTGGAAAATGGAGAGACGGCAAAATTTAGAACAGTTGGCAAAATTCGAAGCCACTTAGTAAAAACACGTGAGTTGGCAAAATTCGGAGTGACTTGGTTAAATCCTGGGGAGCTGGCAAAATCGGGGCAACTTAGAAAAATCTTGGGGAGTTGTTGCAAAATTCGGAGTGACTTGACACTCCGAATTTTGCAACAACTCAATTTTCGAAGGAATCAAAGAACTTGAGGACTTTCGGAAACACTTGGGGACTTCACAAAATTCGGAGTGACTTGGCAAAATCGTGGGGAGTTGACAAAATTCTGGTGAGATGTAAAAATTAGGATTTTTTTCTGTGAAATTATGGCGAGTTGTCAAAACTTAGGGAGTTGGCACAATTCAGGTGAGATGTGAAAATCTGTATTTTTTTTCTGTAAAATTATGACGAGTTGGCAAATTCTAGGAGAGTTGGCAAAACTTAGGGAGTTGGCAAAATTCGGAGTGCCTTGGCAAAATCGTGGAGAGTTGACAAAATTCAGGTGAGATGTAAAAATTGCAATCTTTTTTCTGTAAAATTATGGCGTGTTGGCAAAATGGAGGCAGCTTCGCAATATCTAGGAGATTTGGAAAATCTTGGGGGAGTTGGCAAAATTCAGAGTGGCTTTACAAAAAACAGGTATGATCTAAAATTGGGATTTTTTCTGTAAAATTGTGGCGAGATTGGCAAAATCTAGGGCAGTTGGCAAAATTTGAATCGACTTGGTAAAATACAGGCAATTTGTGAAAATTGAGATTGTTTTTGTTAAATTAAGGAGAGTTTATAAAATCGAGGAAATTTGCAAAATCTAGGGAAGTTGGCAAAACTGGAAACCACTTAGTAAAGTACAGGTGAGTTGTAAAAATTGGGATCGGTTTTGTGAAATTAAGGAGAGTTGGAAAAACCAAGAACTCTTGGCAAAATCTAGGGGAGTTGGCAAAATTGGAAGCCATTTGGTAAAATACAGGAGAGTTGAGAAAACTGTGCCTTTCTTGTGCAATTAAGGAGAGTTGATAAAATTCGAAGTGGCTTGGCAAATTCAGGGAAGATGTAAAAATTTCGATTTTGTCCTAAAATTACGGCGAGTTGGCAAAATCTAGAGTGGTTGGCAAAATTCGAATCCACATGGTACAATATAGGCGAGTTGTGAAAATTGAGATTTGTTTTGTGAAATAAAGGAGTCTTGGATAAATTGAGGAAACTTAACAAAATGTAGGGCAGTTGTCAAAATTCGAATCCACTTGGAAATACGGGCGAGTTGTGATAATTGGGATTGGGTTTGTGAAATTCAAGATAATTGACTAAAATCGAGTATACTTGACAAATTCTTGGGAAGTTTGAAAGTTTGAAGTGATTTTAGTCAACTATCCTGAATTTTATAAATTCAATCCCAATTATCACAACTGGCCCGTATTTTCCAAGTGGGTTGGGTTGGGTTGTTTTACCTCTGAGCGGCACTTTTTTGCACACCATGGGAAATGGCCAGGTCACAAGGACCCCGAAGGCTCAGAGAAGATTAGGGGAGGGGACCCACTGGAACAGCTGTTGGGAGACAGATGGTAGCCTCCCGTCAAGGCCATCCAGCGTGTTCTTTAACGTGCACAGGGTATGGCTCTCCCGCACACGGGGCCACGGCTTAACGTCCCATCCGACGGACGGCGGCCTTTCCAAGCCCATCGGTGTCCCCTACTGACCGTGGCAGGGCGGGGAAATTTTGCGGAGATAAATCTCAACGCTGATCCAGCTGGGACTCGAACCTGGGAACTACAGATTAAGAGCCTGGCGCGCTACCGACTGAGTCACCCCGCCCCCATTTTCCAAGTGGATTCGAATTTTGACAACTGCCCTACATTCTGTTAAGTTTCCTCAATTTATCCAAGACTCCTTCATTTCACAAAACAAATCTCAATTTTCACAATTCGTCTATATTTTACCAAGTGCATTTGAATTTTGCCAACTACTCTAGATTATGCCAACTCGCAGTAATTTTACAGAAAAAAATCGCAATTTTTACATCTTCCCTGAATTTGCCGAGCCACTTCGAATTTTATCAACTCTCCTTAATTGCACAAGAAAGGCACAATTTTCGCAACTCCCCTATATTTTACCAAGTGGCTTCCAATTTTGCCAACTCCCCTAGAATTTACCAAGAGTTCTTGGTTTTTCCAACTCTGCTTAATTTCACAAAACCAATCCCAATTTTTACAACTCACCTGTATTTTACAAAGTGGTTTCCAGTTTTGCCAACTTCCCTAGATTTTGCAAATTTCCTCGATTTTATAAACTCTCCTTAATTTAACAAAAACAATCCCAATTTTCACAAATTGCCCGTATTTTACCAAGTCGATTCAAATCTTGCCAACTGTCCTAGGTTTTGCCATCTCCCCACAATTTTACAGAAAAAAATTCCAATTTTACATCACACCTGTTTTTTGTAAAACCACTCTGAAATTTGCCAACTCCCCCAAGATTTTCCAAATCTCCTAGATATTGCGAAGCTGCCACGATTTTGCCAACACACCATAATTTTACAAAAAAAAGATTGCAATTTTTATATCTCACCTGAATTTTGTCAACTCTCCACGGTTTTGCCAAGGCACTCCGAATTTTGCCAACTGCCTTTAGTTTTTGCCAACTCCCTAAGTTTTGCCAAATCTTCATAATTTTACAGAAAAAATTAACCAAATTTTCACATCTCACCTAAATTTTGCCAACTCCCTATGATTTTGCCAAGTCACTCCGAATTTTGCCAACTCCTTAAGATTTGTCAAGTCACTCCGAATTTTGCAACAACTCCCCAAGATTTTTCACGTTGTCCCGATTTTGTCAACTCCCCAAGATTTAACCAAGTCACTCCGAATTTTGCCAACTCCCTAAGATTTTGCCAACTCACCTGTTTTTACTAAGTGGCTTCGAATTTTGCCAACTCACCTGTTTTTACTAAGTGGCTTCGAATTTTGCTAACTGCTCTAAATTTTGCCGTCTCTCCATTTTCCAAACTGCCTTAGATTTGCCAAGTTTCCTCGATTTTGACAACTCCCCTTAATTTTCCAAAAAAAAATAACAAATTTTCACAAGTCATCTAAATTTTACGAAGTCGCTGCGAATTTTGCCAACTCCGAGTTACTTTGGGGGGGAGCCTCCCCCCATGGCTACGCCCCTTAGTATTTATTATAGAACGCTGTAAGCCTAATGAACGTTCTCGGTCGAATTCTTTCAACCCACGTTTTTAAATTTAATTGGATCAGCCTGGAATTTAAACACTGCGCAATTGTTCCTATAGCTGTTTAGACAATTCGCAGCTGAATACTTTCCGATAATAATTGTTTTTATATTCTAATGATTCGAAAAACTGCGTCGCACATGGTGGCTGCATTGACTTTAACACTAGGTCACGTCACCAGTTGGCATAAGAAAGGCGGATAGGTGGACCTGGTACATAAGGGGCTCTAGACGGAGGCTTTATTTCTGTTACGTAGTTGTATGGCCTTCTCTTGTAGGAGGTATTGGCTATGAGGGCGAATACTGACGTCAGGAGAGACTGAGTTACACCGGACAATTTTTCCAGGTGATAGTATACCAGTGCAAAAAAAGTATGCTTTGTTGTGTAGTTTACAATATTCCGAAAAGAAAAATAGAATTTTTAGTAGTTCACCTCCGTAAAATATATGTATTAATAATGTACGAGTACCTTACAAAAAAGTACTTATTTCTCGCAAAAGTGTGGGACTATTTGCTGTAGCGGAATGTTATCTGCGATTAGTCCTTGAAAGAATTCATATGGGTTGGCCTCTTTTCATTGGTTGATTGCCTTCTTGGATCTACAGATAGTGCCGCTCCATTCTTTAGCTGGAACGAGGATAGATTCCCATTCAGACATGACTTTGGGAACTTTCTCATGAAACAGTAGCCAGTTTAGCTGTCTTAATGACCGAAACACCCGCTAAACGCGCTCCAACAATCATGCCCCTTTTGAAATCGTTAAGATCTTCCCTCGAGGACATTGTACTAATAATTGCATGCAGTTACGCCGGGTTTGCTTGTATAGACATGATGCAATGCTGGATGTCATTTGCATGTTTCATGCGTTCGTCAATAACACGTTAATGCCGTCATTTAACATAAACGAAGGCTTTCCGCAAACCTCGGTATTTCCATTTTTCTGGCCATTACATGTAAATTAGATAAAATCATAGGAAAAAATACTAATAAGAGTGAAGTATGTTTCTTTAGACATGCATTTTATCATGAAACAAATGTTTGTACCTAAAAAACCTAAACCTAGGTATTTTTCTGTGAAAGACTCGTTTGATTTGAAAAGGTAATACCCTAGTTGAATCGCAAAATGCTTGTCTAACATACTTTGAAATGTCGCCTTACATAGCATACCAAAGCAATAAATTTAAAATGCATATATTCATATTCAGTCTTTTGAAACATTACAAGTATGACGATAAGACATTAAATGTTGCGAAAAATGTGAACGACTTTAAATACTTAGAATGTTAAGCTTATATGCACCTAATGAATGCATGTTTGGCAGGAAACCAGAATCTCTAAAGTTCTTTGAAGAGCTCTTGAAAGAGTGATAAACTTTTCTAACTGGAAAGTAGTCAACATCATCATCTAATGTACATTTCAAACTAACTACTTAGTTACGGTGCATGTGATTTAAATGATAAAAGGCCTCTTGCACCACAGGGCAAACTTCATCTGAATTCTCGTCGCTTCAAGCTTTATGTTTAATCTACTCGCACAGTTTCTCCACATCATATATTTTACATTTCATTCATCATGTCAGATTCGCCAAATATCTGTTCGCTTCTGTGTTGGTATCTGGAACATATAAGCTCAATGAATAATAAAATAGGAAGGAGTCAGATGTTCTGTTAACGAGATATCAGATATGGAACGTAACTTCTTAATAAGCTCTTTTTTAAGTAAAGTAATAACTTCTTAATAAGCTCTTTATGGAAACTCCACTGAAGAAAAATAAAAGATATTAGTCATATATATCGATTATTTCGTAGGCTTCGTTCTGTACTTGAGGGGTCAGGAAAGCTGGAATAGTGTAAAAAAACTAGTTGCAATAACTGATTACAAACGTCGACTCAAACAGGTTAAGTAGTTGAATAAGCTATCGCATATCGCCTCTATCGAATATGGTTTGCTCGATTTAAAGAAAAATGCTTTTTATTTTTCGCATTGAGCCCCATCTAACAGTGAAAATTCAAACTAATGAATGATTGTAAAAATTCAAACAGTAATATTTTATTATTACGTATACAACAGAAAAAAATTCTTTTGTCTCTTAAAAGCAAAGAGTTACGTTTTCTCTTGTTCCCTGGTGATAAGTCATTCTGCAAATCATTGCTGCCAATATAAACCTCTACCACTGCACCATCAAAATTTCAAATTTTTACCATAAAAAATGTTTGCAATATTCGCTTAAAGTGCTGCCATTTTTAAAAATTTCCATTTTTATAGGCCGCTATTAAAACTATTAGGAGAATCGGAAAAGACAAATCATAATATTTCATCAATACCGATACAACCCAAACATTATTTTAAAAATTTTAAATTATCTCTGAAACAAAAGAAGTTGAATGTCTACAAACAGACAGTAAACAAAGCAAAAACATTAGTTTTTTTTTTTTCTTCTGAAAATCAGTTTAAAATAAAGCAATATAATCGTTATATTAAACTTTACTGAAAACATATAAATATATTTTTAGAATTTTAATAATAATAATGATTTATTCTTGATAATTCAAAGGAAACGTAAATACACAAATCAGAGACATCTGAAATATTCACAAATTATACAAT
This sequence comes from Ryuthela nishihirai, assembly GCA_038380435.1. Classification (NCBI taxonomy): domain Eukaryota; kingdom Metazoa; phylum Arthropoda; class Arachnida; order Araneae; family Heptathelidae; genus Ryuthela; species Ryuthela nishihirai. The sequence continues at coordinate 36,786,492 of JAWZYU010000018.1, read as the reverse complement.
ATTTTTCTTAAATATCTCGAGAACAAACACAAACAAAAACTGGAAAAATAATATATAATTGTTTTCATGTTAACCCCAAAGAGCAAATTCATTCCCAGTCCAGGTATTAAAAAATACTATCGGATTTTGACTCTAAGAAAAGAATGGAAGAAGAATAAAAGTAAAAATTTCATAAAAATATTTTTCAAAAAATTGTGCTTGTTTCGTTAACTTTGATCAGTAGGGTAGGTCGTTGGGAATATTCTTTTAAAGTTTTTCATTTTACCAATTTTTTGTTTGTCAAACCTTTTAGAGGAATTGTTTTCAATCAATGAGATTTTGTCTGGCTGTACAATCCACACAGAAAAAAGAGACTTCCTCCAAAACTTCAGAAACTTTGGGAAGGTCAGTAAGTAGTATTATAAATGAGAGTTCCAGAACAATGTTAAACTATAGAGAATTCCATGTTAACCTATGGGACACTTTTCGGGAGACGAGCGTTGACGTGGTTTTTTGGGGGAGACGTTCTGTGTGAAAGACAGGACACGAGGTGTTTTTGTTGGGAAAATGTTGCAGTTGTCAACATTTCACTGAATTATTGGGCTGTTGGGGTGTAAATATCTGGTAAATAGGTGAAATTGAGAAAAGCCTGAAAGTTTGGGAAATTAGTTTAAAAAATATGACAGTTCAAAATCAACAGGTAAAATGAGGTTTTCGGGGGCTGCGGGAGAAAAATAAGATGTAAAGAGAGATTTTAGAGTGGTATCTGTGAATGTGTGGATTTCTTACATTCTAGTGAGGATGAGGACTAATTACACTATTTATGCTAATTAGCCGTTAGTAGGAAAAAGCCCCCCTGTTGTCGGTTAAGAGGGTCCCTTGCAGCAGCTCGATGTAGTAGTAGTAATAGGTTTCTAGTTCTGTCTCAGTCATTTTCAAACAGGCAGAGAATGACAAAGCAGCAGAGCTGAAGTAATGGCAAGGGTCGAGTTTGCAATAATTCATGCACGAAGTCCTGAAATTTTCAAAAATATCTCCGAGCAGTAACACGTCAGTGAGCATGTATCAGTCACAGTGTCCATTGCAGAGGCGGTCACCGACTTCAGGCATGAGGTCTGCAGGATTATCTTGAACACGTGGGGTCCTTTACGTCAGGATTGTCGACTTCAAAACATCCAACGCATTCTTTAAAGTGCGCTCCCCCCCGACTGATACTTAGAGAGATCTATACACTTATCTTGTATTCTATGTGATTCAATTATATGTCGATCAACAGGGTTAAAAAAAATCAACCCAACCGTAATATTCATTAAATATCCATAAGATATCCAGTACGACTAATGAATATCCATTCGCCATCTTAGATAGCTTGTGGGTATTGTGTGGGAAAAAAATTAAGAATTTATCTAGGTGAAAATATCCTCTTACGACATCTGAATTTTCACAATGTCAAGACAATTTTACGATGTATCTAAGTGTTCTCTACTATACTAACCGTGGAGAGGGGGAGTTTTGTGAAGATAAAAGTTGATGTAGATGGAACTCTAATCTAGCATGCTCCCGTACAAAAAGGTTTTTTGCAACTTTTTTTACACTGATTTGATCGCGAAGGTTAACCTTACAACCCTTTGTTTTTAAATACAAACAAAAATTACTGCCTGATAACATTCTTCAAGACCCATTGTCTAAATGATGTCCCTGGTTGTCCCAGGGTTTTCTAAATGGAATCACTCCAATCTGAACTATTATGATACAAAATTTGTACCCCCCCCCCCCCACTTCCCAAATCTGTCACTACCGTGAGCCACACACACCAGTTCTTGAGAACATGCATCGCATGTGACTCAATTTAACATATCGAATGTATTTTGAGAGACTTCTTGTTGACGCTAATGGAAATGCAATCTTCGTTGGTTGTGAGCAATGTTCATTCGATTCAAAAGGAGATAAAGATATGAAACTAATATCGGGATGTACTCTGTTCGCCACGCAGCTTCATTTAGACAGATTGTTGAAAAAACGATATCCAGAAAATATCCACAAGATATCTAAGATGGCGAATGGATATTCAGTAGTCGCAATGGATATTTTGTGGAAATTTAAAGGATATTACGGTTGGGTTGATTTTAAAAAAAAATGCATAAAGTGTTGGGGAAAATTTTGTTTTTTGGCAGAAACTCTATTACTAGTGGTAAGTCTATTATTAAACTGTTTTATTAGGTCATTTAATTTTTTTACATCTTCCTTAGAGATTTTTTTTCAGTTATTGTGAACTGTTTTATAAATGGTATCATCTGTCTTGTCATACGTATCTGAAATTCAAAAATTACCAAAGGCATACGTTCTAATGTCATCTGCATCATGTATTCTTTTGGTTTATTCATGAGACAACCCAATCTTTGTGATTTCAAATATTTCCATATCATGTTGTAGAGATCGAAATTTTGTTTGTTTGGTCCTTAAAATTCTTTTCTGAAAGAAACAGTGATGATAATTTTCGTGAGTAAATTCATTTTTAAGACCATTAGCTGATTTCTTTGAAATCGGGTCATCTATTGAATGTAATTTTGGACGAAGTGCAACGACCTCCTTAATTGGAAAACCTTTTAATTCATCTTTAAATTTTCCTGAAACCATTTTATTTGAGGTATTGAATAATGGGTGGTCTTCGGGAAATTTTGAGAAATCAAAGCAATTAGAGGTAAATTTTTCATCGATGTTATTTGTCTTAATATTGACGCAAAATGAATCAGTGTCTGTAAATATTAATTCTGCATTAAACTTTGGTTTCAGAAAATTATAGAAAAAGTTATGCATGTGTAATTTGCTCAATTCTAAAATCGTCACACTTTCATAATAAGGTTTGTCTAATGTAATATTCCTCTTTTCCATATGAACAAATACGAAATTTTCTGATAATTTAACATAAGAAATGTATCTGGGGTTTGCCATTAATTCTTTTAACTTCTTTTCAGTAGTAACAATGCGCCAATTTATTCTTTTTCTTTTTTTTTCTATCGTTATGCATTATTCATCAGTTTAAAAAGTCCTTCTCAAAATTATTGGTGGCGTTCATTCGTTTTGTTGCATTAAAATCTATGTAAGGTTTCAACCACGGTTGTTAATCAAATTCTAATATTCTGCGAACATTTTTCACTCTTAGTTCCAATTCTACATAGAGTTTAAGTAACTGGAAGTGAACTATACAGGGTGATTCAGAATTCATCATCAATATTTGGTGGGGAGGTAGGTAATAAGAAACGAAGGAGATTTCACATAGGAAAGCATGGGCGCATATGTCATGTAGTAGGGCAAAATGACCCCAGTTCAATGATGGAAAGAACACATAAGAAGGAAGTGGTAAGGAAAAAACATTTATTATCTTACATGTAACATTTCTTTGCATTGGTTGTACAGACTTACAAGAGGAGCTCGAACTGCCGACCATGTGCTAGAATGCATGACTCACAACGGCGTTGCATGGACAGCCGGACCCTGTGGAAGATGCCTGGCATTTCCCAGATGTTTGAGGCAGCAACTGATATGCGTGCTACAAGATCCATAGCACTATCAACAGGGGTCTCGTACACCATGTTTTTCATAGCACCCCATACAAAGAAATCGATTGGAGATAAATCCGGTGAACGTGGTGGCTAAGAAACCGGTCCACCACGGCCAATCCATTGACCACCAAACTGTCTGCGTAGGTAAGCACGCACAGCATTTGCGAAATGTGCAGGAGCGCCGTCATGCTGGAACCACATTCGCCGGAGACTACCATCAGGAACCTCGTTCAGAAGATCCGGTAACACAGTCTGAAGAAATGTTAGGTACTTGGCACCGTCCAAACGGGATGGTAGTAAATACGGGCCCAACAAACAGTCACCGACAATCCCAGTCCACACATTGCAAACGTCACACATTGTCCACACATTGCATCAGCAAAACGTTGTTGCGCAGCTCCAGGTCTTGTACCGTGTGGGTTCTGATGAGCCCACACATGCCAATTGTGTGTGTTGAAGACACCCTCTCGAGTGAACAACGCCTCATCGGTGAAAAGAACATACGTTGGGAAATTGGGATCAACGGCTGTTCTCTGCATGAACCACTGACAAAAAATAACACGCTTGGGATGGTCGTCTGCTGCCAATAATTGCACTCTTTGCAGATGAAACGGATGTAACCCTTCATCGTGTAATATCCGCCACGCTGTTGCTTGCGAAATTCCAAACTGCCTAGCCATACCTCGTGTGCTAGCACCAGGTTGTTCCTCGATTTCCTGTAGGACAGCTTCCTCTACTGCTACTGTCCGTGCCGATCTGCACCTCCGTCGATTAACATTACTAGCAGCAAACGATCCTGTTTCACGCAGTTGGCGATGAATACGTGAAAACATTTGATGCTGTGGCACACGGCGGTTTGGGAAGCGCGCTGCATACAATTGCCTGGCTCGAAGACATCTTTCTCCTGCCGCACCGTAAGTTACATGCATATCTGCACATTCATTCCACGTATACCGATTCATGTTACTTCTGCAAATTCACCTTGTCGAATGACAACTGACTGCACGCGTCAAACAGCTGTGCTTCTGTATGAGAGGTGTGTACACACAGCGCCCTCTACACCACCATGCGTTTGTCTGCCCCCATACTTTCCTATGTGAAATCTCTTTCTTTTCTTATTCCCTTCCTCCCCACTAAATATTGATGATGAATTCTGAATCACCCTGTATAATTTTGCTTATCAAACAGATTTGGTATTAGGAATGAGATGTTGCGATCACTGAGTTTTAATTTTTCGGAGCCAAGGGGAAATCATTGTGTAAATCGTGCAGACGTATTGGATATTCTAAATCAACTTCGCAAAAATAGCCTTTTTCATTGTCGTCTGGAACACTAAGGATGTCAATGTCGCTTACCCATTTGAAATTACCTATTGGGAGAGGTTGAGACATTTCCCACCCATATAAATTATTCGCGTCGAAATACATGATGTAGTTTTGTGGTTTGCTACTGTCGTATTGTTCTAGTAAAGGATTATTGGCTCGCGCAAACCTTTTAGACACTAGAGATATTCCTCCTCGTAATGTTCTTTCTAGAAAGAAAAACATGTCGTTTTTTATAAGTTCTCGTTCTATCTCAGTCATTTTAAAACAGGCAGAGAATGACAAAGCAGCAGGGCTGAACTAATGGCAAGGGTCGAGTTTGTAATAATTCATGCACGAAGTCCTGAAATTTTCAAAAATATCTCCGAGTAGTAACACGTCAGTGAGCATGCAGATCGTGATATTCACCGAAAGTTTTTATGGAAAAGTGTTCTTACAAATTTTTTGCTCTTTCGTATTTTTCGTCATTTGGGAATTTTTTTTGATGGAAGCGTTGTTTGCAAAAACTGAGCGCTATTTTCCAAATAGTCGTAGGGAAAACTACCTTTGTTCTTCAAAAGTTGTTTCTGGAATTCATCCAAATTATTTTCTTCACAATATTGATTTAATATGTGGAAACTATTCGCATTTTTTTCCAGAAACTCCAGTGAAGTGCTGAGAAACATGTAAGAATCAATAAATTTAATTAAGTCAAATTCTGTGCATATGTATTTTTTAGTAGTCTGTGGTATGACCGAAATTTTCCTCGTTTTACCAAATTTCCACAATTCTTTTACTATGAAGTGGCTATCGAATCCCTTGAGGTTATGAAACAATACAGGTATATCTTCTGAAAATTTGTATTTCAGATTGCATTTGTTGTGAGCAGCACCTCTGAATTTTCCCCTTAAATGATCGTGGTCTCTCACCTTATCGGGTCCCAGTGTTTTTCCATAAATGTGGCAACACTTTGCATCATTAAAATTCTGCCAATCAAAATAAGTCATCTTAATATTGTTTTTCTTTAAAGTTTTTATCATGTTTTCGGCGTCGATCATTTCATTTTAAAATTGCTCTATTGCGTTTTCTCCTCTGTACTTACTGGTTGTTATTAGTTTTCCATCTGGGCCAACTATGATATATGCAAATCCCAATGGTACTAAATATTTAGTTCGTATCCTACATGGGTTAATTTCGCATCTGGAATATTTTGAGAAACATTCAAAATCTGCATATATTACGTACGGATGTCTCAAACTATTCTTGATTGCAAGGAATTTCATAGAATTTTGTGTGGGAAATTTAATATTTTGCAGTTTGTTCGATTTACAACCATTGATGTGATTGTCTAATAAATCTTTTCTGCAGAAATTGAAGACAGTATGGACAAGGGAAAGATTCACCATGGTGTTTGGAAAGATATGCTGTAACTCGGCTGAAACGTTTTATCCAACAGTAGTGGAAATCGATACCTCTCTTTAAAAGTAACAGTTGTGTAGGTTTTCTAGCACGATTCCTTGAAATATATAATGTTTCTATGCAATTTTTCTTAGAAATCATTGCGTTGATGGAGAGTTTGTTTAATTCCTCTAATTTTGGAATTTGATGGTTACTGGATAAGTCAGCGATGATGTGTCCAAATCATTTTCATAATGTTTATAGTTTTCCACAAGGTGAGGATTATCACTAGTTGGATGTAAAGCAGATAATATTGACCACAGAAAGCATTTATTGTCAGAGTTTTGAATATTGACTGCTACATTCGTCAATTTTAAATGATTTCGTAAATCTATGAAAAATGCTCCAACTGCATTCTATTGTGACATTTGAATTTCCAGTGAAATGATATTGTCGAACACCCATCCGCTTCCTTGTTTTACAAAACTTTCTACATCTTCATCGATTTTTTCATATGAATATTTCAGAAATAAGCTTAAATTATCAGCCAAAGTTATTATTTCGTTACGTGTTGAAAAATATCCTGGAACTCTTTCTTCCTGCCTTTCGGAATTCGTGACGTTTTTAAATTTTACGTGCAATATGATTCTGATTTTTAGAGGTTGGCTGAGTTTTTAACCGATAATACACTTCACTTATTGTTATTTTTCACCAGAAAACGTTTTATATCTTGCAGCACGTCTATGTTATCTATTTTGTATATACGAAAAGTTTTTCTAAAAGCATTATCTATTTTTATATGATAATCTTTCAGATGTCTTCTACAATTGTCATTTCTATCAAAGCTGGAGTCGCAATATTCACATTTCTTAAATAGACGAGAAATACACGCAGTTTCCCTATGACGTGAAAGGTTAGATTTACGAACAAATTTGCCGCAGTTAATGCATTTTTCTTTAGTGCTCATCCTTAGAGTTCACACTTTATTATGCTAGAAAAACCACCGTATTTATAGGCAACAAGGATTTAAAACTTTACCAATTGAAATTTCGGAATCTCGTAACACTTGCTAAGTCAGCACTAAGATTTTTTTTGTCTATTGCGATCTGTACAGGATATAGGAAATGCTGAAACAGGATATTCTGTCTTGGAGTCGTCTCCGTAAAGTCACGAATGGGGCTTTGTTCGCGATTCAACTTCATTCGTGATTCGCCTAATTTTGGGTTATTGTCACTATAAGCGTGATATTTTCACCTAAGACAAATTCTTAAAAAAAAAAAAAAATTCCCCTCACAATATCCATCAAATATCCACAAGACATCTAAGATGGCGAATGGATATTCATTAGTTGTATTGGATATCTTGTGGATATTTAATGGATATTACGGTTGGGTTGATTTAAAAAAGATCATGATTTCTAAAAAGCAACAGTACTGTTGGATAAAGTGTTGGTGGAACTTTCGTTTTTGGTAGAAAGTCTATTATTGGTGGTATGTTCCTTATTGATTTTGCTATTTCTATAACTGCTATTTTAATAATAGCAGAGTTATTATATAGATAGAACTGGATTGCAAATATTCATGGTTTCTAAAAAGCAATAGTATTGTTGAATAATATTTTATATTCTTTGTTGTCAATGATATCGTTTCTTAGCAAAATATAGAAAATTTCAACAATTTCGTTTGCAACCTCTGCACTGGTATTTCCAGCTCGCTTACTGGCAACGAAACTGCTACTCGTCGGCTAAAAGATTCTAAAGCCGAAGTTCAGAATAACAGATGAAAAACTGTTCAGAATAACTGAAAAAAAATCTGTAAAGAGTGTGTAAAAAAATTAAATGACCTAATAAAACAGTTTAATAATAGACTTATCACTAGTAATAGAGTTCATGCCAAAAAACAAAATTTCCCCCAACACTTTATCCAATAATATATATTTTTTTAAATCAACCCAACAGTTTATCCAATAATATTTGTTTTAAATCAATCCAACCGTAATATCCATTAAATGTCCACAAGATATCCATTGCGACTAATGAATATCCATTCGCCATCTTAGATATCTTGTGGATATTTTCTGGATATTGTTTTTTCAAGAATCTGTCTAAGCTAATGAAGTTGCGTTACGAACAGAGTACATTCCGGTAGTAGTTTCATATCTTTATCTCCTTTTAAACCGAGTGAACATTGCTCACAACCAAACGAAGATTGCATTTCCGTTAGAGTCAACAAGAAGTCTCTCAAAATACATTCGCTACGTCATATTGAGTCACATGCGATGCATGTTCTCAAGAACTGGTGTGTGTGGCTCAAGGTAGTGACAGATTAGGAAGGGGGGGTACAAATTTTGTAACAGAAGAGTTGGGATCGGAGTGATTCCATTTAGAGAGCAGAGTCTTGAAGAATGCTATCAGGCAGTAATTTTTTGTTTGTATTTAAAAACAAAGGGTTCTTAGGTGAACTCTCCCGATTAAATCAATGTAAAAGCAAGTTGCAAAAAATCTTTCTGTACGGTAGCATGCTAGGTTTGAGTTCCAGCTGGATCAACTTTTATCTTCACAAAACTCCCCCTGTGTTCGTATAGTAGAGAACTCTTAGATTGTCACACGGTGTTCAATAAATATGATATATCGTAAAATTGTCTTGACATTGTGAAAATTCAGAAATCATTAAAGGAATTTTCACCTAGATAAATTCTTAAAAAAAAAATTTTCCCCATACAATATCCAGAAAATATGCACAAGATGTCTAAGATGGCGAATAGATATTCATTAGTCGTATTGGATATCCAATGGATATTTAATGAATATTACGGTTGGGTTTATATATATATTTTTATTATTATTTTTAACCCTGTCGATCGACATGTAGTTGAATCACACAGAATACTAGATAAGTGTATAGCTCTCTATACTTATCAGTCGGGGGAGGGAGCGCACTTTAAAGAATACGTTGGATGTTTTGAAGTCGACAATCCTGACGTAAAGGACCCCACGTGTTCAAGACAATACTGCAGACCTCATGCCTGAAGTCGGTGACCCCCTCTGCCATGGAGACTGTGACTGAAGCAACAACCTATTACTACTACATCGATGCTGCTGCAAAGGACCCTCTTAACCAACAGCAGAGGGCTTTTTCCTACTAATGTCTAATTAACATAAATAGTGTAATTAGTCCTATTTCTCACTAGAATATAAGAAATCCACACATTCACAGATACCACTCTAAAATCTCTCTTTCCATCTTATTTTTCTCCCGCAGCCCCCGAAAACCTCATTTTACCTGTTGATTTTGAACTGTCATATTTTTTAAACTAATTTCCCAAACTTTCAGGCTTTTCTCAATTTCTCCTATTTACCAGATATTTACACCCCAACAGCCCAATAATTCAGTGAAATGTTGACAACTGCAACATTTTCCCAACAAAAACCCCTCGTGTCCTGTCTTTCACACAGAACGTGTCCCCCCCAAAAAAAAAACCACGTCAACGCTCGTCTCCCCAAAAGTGTCCCATAGGTTAACATGGGATTCCTTATACTTTAACATTGTTCCAGAACTCTCATTTATACTACTGCTTCCGTATACGGTAGTTAACAGGATTAATGACGTGGTGTATCGCATTCGTCGACGTCCAACTACATAGTGCAAGGTTGTTCACGTGGATCTTTTAACCCCGTTTCATCGAAGAACTGAAGAAGCTTCGGAATTCAGAATTGTTCGGGACGAACAAGACCTAAGGAGGGGTCAGTGCTACGACAAATAAACATGCTACAATGAACTGTGATGTGATGATGTATCGTCTAGATGCTCGCGTGAATTACAGCATGAGAATTATGCCACCAAAGACATCGAACGAACGTGACTGAAAGAATACGGAACAAGGGTCAATTAAGAGTAATTTTAGTGAGAAGGAATACGTAGTTTGTTTTAAGTCGATACAGTATAGGGAATAAGAAGTGTTTTTCTTTGGTGTTTTCGCGGAAAGATAAATAAGTTAATTAGTGTGAGCCAGTTAGCGGACCGGAAAGAAAAATAAAGATCTTTAGGACACTTAAAGATGTGTCTTAAGAGCTTTTGTGTAAGTCGAACGAGTAGATCTAATCTCAACTTTGCTGCCCGAAGAGGTCATCATTTGTTACATAGTTTTATTTAGATCTTTAGGAATTGGTAAGGTTAATCTTTTTAGATTACAGTTTTTTCACAAATGTTTTTTCACAAATATAATTGTGCCAGTTATCGACGGTTCAGAATTATAGAGGAAACAACTTTTTGTATGATTGAAAAAAAGGTGATATGTTCTTCTGAAAGTTTATTTTTATACTGATATAGAAATGCTCTTGGTTGACTTTAGGTTATGTAAATAATTTTATCCATACATTTGAAATAAATTACATTGTTTTAGAATTAGAATTGTTATATACTATTTATTTGAACCCACATTCAGTTTTCATTCAGTTAATTCGTAACAATATCGATAACCGTATTGAAATACAATCAACTCAAACTATGAAATATTTTGTTCGCATATCACTCTGCATTTGATCATCCAATGCAAATTATATCTGAGGAGACAAAATGCTCAATTCACACAAAATTAAACATATTTCTTTAATAATTAACTAACATCAAAATTCATCATCATCATCCTCAAACAGTCATGGGCTACAGAGATCCAACCAGATCGTGCAATTTAATTCTCCTAGCATATCTATCCTGAGCTACATCTGGTCACTGCACACCAATTCCAACAAGGTCCTGTTTGACAATGTCTGCTCACCGCATCCTATGTCTTCCCCTTTTGAGGTTTTTAAGCACACTGTTCGTAACCCTATTCGCTAATTTATAATTATCCATACAGGCAACATGACCAAACCAACGGAGTCTCTCTCTGCACAATATACTGCTGCATAATATGCTCTCCTTTGCCTAACCTCATCATTACTTGAGGTACATGACAGAGCTTCATCTTAATTTATGAAGCGTCTTCGATGTCAAGAGACAGTACACTCTGTTGTCGCTAAAGTTGATCAATAGCATTTATTAAGGAAGGAAAACGAAAATGATCCAGACATTTATTTCGTAAAGCGCACTGACTGTTCGAGACGCTTGCGATCATAATTAACAAGTTAAGCAATCACTCCATGTTTATATTGTCAACGACAACGAAAGTGAGCCAAACGTATCCTGAGGGGTTTCAAGCACAGTTTCCGGAAGAAAGTCAATAAACTTGTTTGCTGCCGAAGTCTTCCTTGTCTTCAGATGAAACGTGAGCGTAGGAGTAGTTGACAAATTTGTATTGCAGTTCGTACTTTAAAAGTGTATTTGACCTGAAAGCTCTTTCAGATGTTTTCCGTGACGAAAAAGGTTTTCCAGGATTTTTAAGTTTATCAAGTGTTTAATCATGTGTTCAATTTAATCAAGTTTTATCAAGTGTTTATCAAGATTTTTAAGTTTATCAATTTTTAAGGTAATAAGTAATATTGTGCTACGGAAAATAGAGGCTTAGAATATGTGCGTTTGAAATTTGAGTTGTTTTACCTCTGAGCAGCACTTTCTTTAACACAATGCACTAAAGCTCTAAGTGTACAAAGATCCCAATATCTCAGACAAACGGAGTCACTTGGCAGCTGTTACGAGACAGATGGATGTCTCCCATAAAGTCCATCCAGCGTGTTTTTTAACGCATGTCTCTCCTGTATACAGAGCCATGGCCTAGAGTCCTATCGAATGGACGATGGTCTTTCTAATTATATATTGGTGTCTGTTTGTCACTGAGGAAAGAACAGAAGCTAGAGGGAAAAAATCTGAAAGTTGGAACAAAGGACTTGAGTCAGGAACAACAGATTGCAAACCTGGAGCGCTACCGACTAAGTCAAACTGCATACGTCAGTTTGAAGCTCCTAATTATACACTGGCCTACCAATATATTGAAGAATTCTCATATTATGTTAATAAATATCGAAATTAGAAACTACGCATCTTGAAGAGGAAACTTTTAATGTAAATGAACCTGAAGGTAAATTGAAGATCTGAATCAAGTCTATCTATATTTTTAATTTCAGAAATATTCATTCAGTATTTAAACAATGGGCACGGAAATATTTAACGGTAAAAGTTACTAGCCATAAGAATTATCTCAAAGTCCGATCAAAACACAGTAAGTAATATGAAGCCGTTTATTAGACTAATTCTACTTTTAAAAGTTCTTCTGATAATTCTTTCAATTTTCATCACGTTTGATGAAACCTTTTTAGGAGAAGTGATATTCCAACTTAAATAACTCTTTAATAGTGAACGAATATTTCTGAAATTAGAGATTTAAATAGTATTGAGGGAGATTTTTAATTCACTTTCAGTCTTATTGATGCAAAAAAAAATTCTCTTCAAGATATTATGTTTCTAATTTGATTATCCACTGACATAACATGGGAATTCTTTAATATTTTTGTAAATCAATATACATCATAATAGAATAATAGTTAGTGGGATTTTTTGTCCAGTCATTTCGAGTACTTAAACAAAACTAAAAATTGATTCATCAAACTTGGGCACAAATCATTGTTCTTGCTCATTTTTAGGTATATTCAAATGATGTTGAAATGCCTATGATCCTATACAAATTGCCTATGATCCCATACAAAGTCAATAGTCTTGTTCTCTGCCGTATTCTTCAGATAAAACTGTATTCTAAGAATAATCTGGAGAATTTTTATTTCCCATTCGCACGTTGAAAGCAGATTTCACGTGAAGACTCCTTTCAAACATCTCTTCAAGTCTTTTTAAGTTCATCGAGTCGAAGTGGATGGATGCTTCAAAATGCCAGTTTGAAAATAACTAATTATGCATCATGCCACTCAATTATTTGGGATGTGCACAGCTGACTTCTTCTTTGCCCATAATTAAAGCAAAAAACGATGAAAGATAAGCGGAATTCTTTTTTCTTTTGCAGTTCGGAAAATGTGAATTACAATTTGCGTCTACTCTCATACACAGATTACTTATAAAGCCTTTGTCCGTTTTTATCCCATTTTCTTAAGCAGTTGAAAGGCTAAAAGAATATTCTGGCAACTGTTTCTTTTTTGTAACTTCCTTGTTTCTCAATTATGCCTCACGTTTCACGTATTAGCCTCAGTTTTTTTTTATTTTATGTTTCTTCGTGAAACGCAATATTTGGTTAAGTATTACATTGCGCCTTAGTCAGCTTCAACATCCTTGCAAAAAAAAATTCTTTTATTGGATTTTTGCACATTCTTTCCGCAACCCTAAATCGAAGCCAGGAAAAAACTATTTGGTAAAAACTTTGGCACACAGTGTTGTTATTAGTTCTTACTTTTTTTATAGCTACTTACTCAAATGATGAAGAAACGCGAATGTGCTCACGCTATGCTAAGGAAAATCAAATTCTAAAACTCTGCTTTTTAAAACAAATATGTCACCGAAAAAAAGACAGACGTTAAAAAAATACATTATAACTAAATTGAAGGAATTCTATGTTTTGCCACTTCGTTGTGAGGAGGTTTTTTGTTTAGACGTTTTTTTAAAGATCATCAATTTTCCACTGAATCATTTTTATTATTTGCCGTAATTTATATCATTTTGTAAACAAATGTTTTCACAAAGTTCATTTTATGACAGAAACAGTATAAATATTATATTTTGTCATTCCAGTGATATTGGATAATTTTCATAGTGGAAACAATTCTTTACATTCTGTGGCAGCTTATATATAATATTTCTATGTTACGGAGATATCCCAGTCGGTGTCCCGTTAATTAATCGCTGTCAGTTCATCGGAACATCAATTCATCGCGAGGTCAATTTCTCGCAGCGTCAATTCATAGCGATTTCAATTCATCTCAGTGTTAATTCATCAAGTCAATTTATCGCGACGTCAATTCGCCGCAGGGTCAATTCATCGCGACGTTAATTCACCGCAGCGTCAATTCATCCCTATATCAGTTCATCACAGCATCGCGACGAAAATTCATAGGCAGCATCGCGATATCAATTCATCGTGACGTCAATTAATCGTAGCCTCTATTCATTATGATGTTAATTCCCCCCTGCGTTAATTTATCACGACCCCAAATCATCTCAGCGTTAATGTATCCTGATGTCAATTCATCGCGAAGTCAATTCCTTGCGACGTCAATTCATCGCAGTGTGAATTCATCGTGACGTCAATTAATCGAAGCATCAGTACATCCCAACATCAATTCATCGTAGCATCGCGACGAAAATTCATCATGACATCAATTAGCGTAGCATCGCGACATCAATTCATCGCGAAGCCAAATCATCCTGATATCAATTCATCGCGACGTCAATTCCTCGCAGCATCAAATCATTGCGACGTCAATTCATCGCAGTGATAGAGATAGGATTTCATTGACGTTCTACATCTGTGCTCAAATGAATTGTTCAATTTTGACTTTGAGAGGTAAAACATGCATCATAAGAATTTCTCTCAGAAATTATTCAAAACTTAAATAACAAATATTGTTTCAAACCATATAATAAAATATGCATTTTAAAATTTGTGTAATGACTGTTTCAGTATTAGGCAGTTACGAATAATTTTTATGAAAGATAATTTATTGTTAAATATCTCAGTTTCCGTAACTCTTTAAATAACGAATATTGTTGAAAATCGATATTTCAATAGATTTGATTACGATCTTTAATTTATCTTCAGTCATATTTTTCCATTAAATGCATATTTTAAAAGTTGTAGAGCGTTGAAGTAAGATCCCAATAAAGGTAACATGGAAATTTCCCATTTTGTAGTTTCTAGGTAAATTGTTCGAAAATGTATGCCTTAAAACAAAAGTATTGTTCCTCCCCACCCACCCGGTGTAGGGACCAAATATACATATATATAATTGATTCCATGCAGAGGGATTAGTGTAAAGCCAAGGTACATGTAAGGTTAGATATTAATTTAAATGTTCAAATGGTACATTTGGAAGTACATTTTCCCCCAGTACATTTGGGAAGTTAACAAGAAATATTAAGGATAGTACAAAAATGCAAACATATTTAGAGGAATTGCATAATTATTTGATTCATATAAATAAAATGACAAAAAGCTGGACAACGAATGCAAACATATAATATGAGATATGATAAGGGTTGGGTTGGGTTGTTTTACCTCTGAGCGGCACTTTTTTTGCACACCATGGGCTAAATGGCCAGGTCACATGGACCCCGAAGGCTCAGAGAAGGTTGGGGGAGGGGACCCACTGGAACAGCTGTTGGGAGACAGATGGTAGTCTCCCGTCAAGGCCATCCAGCGTGTTCTTTAACGTGCACAGGGTATGGCTCTCCCGCACACGGGGCCACGGCTTAACGTCCCATCCTACGGACGGCGGCCTTTCCAAGCCCATCGGTGTCCCCTACTGACCGTGAGCAAGGCGGGGAATTTTGCTGAGATAAATCTCAACGCTGACCCAGCTGGGACTCGAACCTGGGAACTACAGATTACGAGCCTGGCGCGCTACCGACTGAGCCATCCCCGCCCCAGATATGATAAGAAGCGTAGTAAAATCATGGGAGAAAAAGAAAGGATATGACAACTGAGAGTAATATTAAATAATTGGACAGGGGGAAAAAAGATTGCGAATAATTCAGAAAAGCAGCGAAGATTGGGAGGGGAAAGAAGGATGGAGAGATATTGTTGGCCAAAATTTTAAATTTCTAGCATAAATCATTTATAATGTTCATTTACAATTTTGTCATTTTCAAAACTTTTTCAACCGTCAGAGGGCGCAATTTAAGATAGCGCGAAATTTTGAAAATGAGAATAGCAATATTTCATCGATATCTATCCAATCGAAACATAAGTTTTAATTTATCTCGGAACAGATTTAATATCTCTTATGCAATGGCGAAGCGTCTATAGAAGCAAGGAAAGCAATATTTCCCTTAAAATTCTAAAAAAAAAACATTAAAAAAAGAGAAATGAAATATAAAAATAATGTTTCGACATAAATGAAAAGTATTTTCATAAGTTTAATAAGTCTATTCGAACACAAGAAATTACTGTTATATAATATTCTTCGAAAAATTCGTCATTCGAAAAAGTTGTTATTCGAAAAATTGAATTTCGAAAAATTCGTCATTCGATAAAGTTGTTATTGGAGAAATTGAATTTCGAAAAACTAGCCATTCGATAAAAACTCGTCATTCGAACAACTGACCTTCTTTTATGAAAAAACACATTTATATAATATTCTTCGAATTTTCCTATTGTATCACACTCTGCAATAAACAGAAGTACCAGTTTACCAAGCTAGTCTAGCGAGGAGTGTTGGAAAACCTCGCGTCATTGCTACTGACTGCATTATTGGTCATCTTATCTCACAAAGGTAGTCCCATTTTCATATTCAATCAGCAGATATTTCTCTTACGGGAGCTACTTCGCTGGTCGATTCCTAGCATTGCGTATTTTCATACCTTTCTCACTAACCGCCAGATGGCTCTAGAGGAAGATTGTTCACTCTAGGATTGGTTGCCACCCTTTATCGATAGTGTCACTTAGGATGCAAGCGCCATCAGCGGTTCATCAAGGCAGGCATAATCATTTGAGCTGTTTTTGGAAAGCGAGGCAAAATCCTCCTTTTTCCTTTACTTTCCTATCTCGCTTTCACATTCCAAATTATGCAGTAATTATGCAGGAATGAATTATGAAAAAAAATGAATATTTTAGGTGATATTGCTCTGCCAGTTAACATAATCATGCCCTTTTGCGTTCAGATAACTCTAAGCCGAATTGATCCGATGACTACGCTTTATTGCTCTAATCATTACTGTAATAACTAGATATAATTTTATTACTATTATAAGCATAATGCTCCAGGTAAATTGTTCGAAAATCAATTGTTCGAAAACCAGTTTTTCGAAAGTCATTTGTTCGAAAATCAGTTCTTCGAAAGTCAGTTGTTCGAATGACGAGTTTTTAACGAATGGCTAGATTTTTTGAAATTCAATTTTTCGAATGTCGAATTTTTCGAACGACAATTTTCCGAATGACGAATTTTTCGAAAACGGAGATTTTTTTCGAAAAACTAGGGCCCGTCTACTTATTGCGTAAGAAACTTATTTTTTGTTGTCAGAGATAAAAATTCTTTTTGGGTTGGATAGTTATTTATGAAATATGATTATTCGCATTTTCAAAATTTCCCAATAGCTTCAATTGCGCCGTCTAACGGTGGAAGTTTTTGAAAATGATGAAATTTTAAGCAAATATTATAAACGATTTTTTTATGATGAAAATTTGAAATGTTGGTGTCACGCTCAATGCATTTCACTGACAGCAGTGCTACGGCTCCTTACTCTGGGGAGGGGGGGGGAAGCAATTCTCTCATGAATGAAAATTTGTTTTTCTCTTGTTTACTAATAGGGACGAATATGAAAAAAGTGAAGGTGGTTGGTCAAGTAATCCGAGTTGGAGGGGAGGGGGGGACAAGATCTAATCAGATTGCAATTCCACTGTACAATTTTTCCTTGTGTTTTAATGGTCTGCACAAACGTTCTTGAAAAATAATTTAAACATACATTTATAATTTTTTCGCCACTGTTTCAATTAATATTCTCAAAGGGGACGGTATGGCCCCTTAAACTTACACTTTAGATCTGGCAGCAGTACTAATAAAATATTACTATTTTCATTTCTCAATCATCCATTAGTTCAAATTTTTCCACTCTCAGAGAGTGCTAAAGGCTGAAAATAAAAATTTCTATTGCTTCCTCTAATAATGGGATTACCAAAACTTTTAATGAATATTACAAAATTATTTATGGTCGAAATTTGAAATTTTTGACCTAGAGTGTCATGTACAAAGGTCATGTATATTTGGCTGCAATGCTTTGACCCCTTATTCGAAAGGGGCTGAGAAAATGCTAAAGTTTAGTTTTATGAGATAAAGGAAAAACTGTTTTTGTCTTTAATAGTTATTAGTAAAAGTAAAATTACACTCTTTGCAATTTCCCGATCAACTTCCCGATAATTTTACCGCTTACCCCCAAGGGGTAAGCGGTAAATGTTTTGGGGTACGCCGTGAAAGCTCAAAAGTCGCTAGATGTAAGTTAAGTACAAAATTTAATGTGTATATATAATATATATTTTATTTCATTTCCATTATTATACTCTAACTATAATTTTATCTATCTATATAAGGGGTACGCCAGTTACATACACATTTCCAGGAGGTACGTGAAGCATAAATGCTTGAGAACCACTGGTTTAGATGATTCCTGGCGAGGATAAGCTTTTGAAAGACAAAGCCAGACAGTCGAAGGCGGAGGTAGAAAGATGGTGATATGACCAAAATGACTATTACCTGACTCTAGTGGCAAGACAGATTCGAGTTAACTATTTCTCGAGGTATACACTTGACAACTGTTAGGATAGAGATGAAAACCTTCCATTAAGACACATCCATGAAGTTTTTTAGGGTGCACCGATTGCTGCACACGGTTGGATTGTTTTTCCTCTGAATGAATGGGCAGCTACTGGGCAACTATTTGGGAAACAGGTGGTAGCCTTCCGTCAAGCCCATCCAGCGGGTTCTTTAACATGCACAAGGTATGGCTCTCCTGAACACGGAGCTACGGCATAACGTCCCATCCGACGGACTGCTGCCTTTTCAAGCCCGGTCTGTGTACTCTGATCGAGAGCAGGGTGAGGAGTTTTGAGAAAATAAATCTCAATGCTGGCCCAGCTGGGACTCGAACCTGAGAACTGCAGATTACGAGACTGGAGCGCTACCGACTGAGCCATCCCCACCCCGCCCTTCTCCAGCACATAATGATATGTTTTACCCTCGCATCCTCGCATCCGACCTTTCCAAACTGATCGGTATCTCCTTTCTTACTAGGGCAGATCAGAGGTTAGCGGAAATAATTCTCAAAGCTGACAAAATCGGGGCTCGAACCAAGGAACACCAGCTCACGTGACTGGAGCACTACCGATTGAACTCCCTTCCCTCTCTATGGAAAGAGATATTTAATTTAAATTGTTATACTTTTTAAATTTAATACTTTTTAATTATTTTTGTTCTTTGGTTTGATAGAAAATCAAAAAGGGAACCTGTATTCTTTTCCAAGTTTATTTTTTATTCAAGAAATAATTAAATTAATCAATTAATCACTTGTTGACATAGAATGAAAATGGGAGGCGTGTGTTCGTGTCTCACTCATCTGCGAATTCATTTTTTTCCACAAAAATATTTCTTGAATAATTAACTAAAAATTTTATTCGATAAAACTATTAAATTATGTACCAGTCGTTTCTAAACTTTACTTTTGCACACCTCCAAATACCTAGCAATTTTTTTTTGTCTACTACAGCGTTAAGAAAATAAATCTCAACACTGGCCCAGCCGGGGCATGATAAATGCAAGAAAAAGTACAAGTTGGGTTGTGTTGTTTTACCTCTGAGCGCCACTTTTTTTTGCACACAATGGGTTGAACGGCCAGATCAAAGGACCTCGAAGGCTCAGAGAAAGTTGGGGGAGGGGACCCACTGGAACAGCTGATGGGAGACAAATGGTAGCACCCGTCAAAGCCATCCAGCGTGTTCTTTAACGTTAACAGGGTATGGCTCTCCCGCATACGGAGCCACGACTTAGCTACTCATCCGACGGACGGCGCATTTCCAACCCATCGGTGTTTCCTATTGACCGTGGGAAGGGCGGGGAGTTGTGCGGAGATAAATCTCGACGCTGACCCAGCTGACACTCGAACCCTGGAACTGCAGATTACGAACCTGGCGCGTTACCGACTGAGCCACTCCCGCCCTAGTACAGGTAAATCCCGTTAAAACGCGATTCCGCTTATAACGCGATGCAAGCGTCACTACCTTTTTTTGTCATATGAAACGTAGTTTTTCACTCAAGAACTAAACATTGAATTCCTTGTATAGTTTTCTGTATACCTGGGCGATATTTTTACTCCAGCGCGAATTGGCGATACTTGTTATCATTTGACTTCCGAAAGAATACCGGCAGTTGATTCATTTGCTTGTAACCTCGTTGGCAACATCCGTTTGATTTGAATTTCAAATGAACAAACTGACAAACTGTTTTGTTGTTTGGGTTGGGTTGTTTTACCTCTGAGCGGCACTTTTTTGCACACCATGGGCTAAATGTCCAGGTCACATGGACCCGAAGGCTCAGAGAAGGTTGAGGGAGGGGACCCACTGGAACAGCTGTTGGGAGACAGATGGTAGCCCCCCGTCAAGGCCATCCAGCGTGTTCTTTAACGTGCACAGGGTATGTGTCTCCCGCACACGGGGCCACGGCTTAACGTCCCATCCGACGGACGGCGGCCTTTCCAAGCCTATCGGTGTCCCCTACTGACCGTGGGCGGGGCGGGGAATTTTGCGGAGATAAATCTCAACGCTGACCCAGCTGGGACTCGAACCTGGGAACTACAGATTACGAGCCTGGCGAACTGTTTTGTTACTGAAGTGTCATTGGCATATTAATTAATTACACTAGTTATTTATTAATTAATTGCACCATTGGCATTTAATTTATTTAATTTTTCATGTAATATTGTTTACTTGATTTTTTCCGATTTTCCCTGAATCCTATTACAATTTATAGCGCGCAACAAAGCGGCAAAGACAAACTGATATAGTTCGCCGGTGTACGAAATTTGAATGACAAAAAACGGCTTGAATTTTTGCTAACGCGATCCCGCTTATATCCCGATGCAATTTTTTCGACTCCAAGCACCATGTTAAAAGGGATTTACCTACTTGGTAATAGCATCATTTTGCTAACGAAAAAAAGCCTTAAAACTAGGTATAGGAATAAGATAGGTAATATCGAAAAATGATTTACTTTCTTGCATTTATTATGCTACAATATTGTGCGAATCCGTGTGTGAATGAATGCTAACACTAAACTCCCATACCATTGTTAGAAGCTTGATGTACCAGTTTGAGAACAGCTGTTACAGATGGAAGTTTTAAAAAAAATTACATATCAGGAGGGAGACTGCTTTCTGTCAAGAAGATCATATCCTGTTTACTTTCTCTTGAGAAATACATATAATGTTTTCTCTTGGTTAGCATTGTAGTTCATGTATATTAACATTTCAGTGCTTATATTCCTTCATATGAAGTTTTCTCGGTGTTTTTTGAAACCAAAGAATATTCGCAGAAAAGAAACAACACGATGCCCATTAATATAAGTATGATAATGCACATAAAATACGCAAACATCTAGCATTCTTAGCTAGAATACATACTGTACATCGGAAATTTATAATAGGCTCTGTTTATAGATAATATCACACCTTAACGATTTTTCTACTTTTACTGAATTTTTCATAAGGGACTCATCTTTCAATTGTGCCCTTGTTTCGCTTTTGACAACTCATTTCGATTATTTATTATCTTTGATCAACATTCATTAAAGCAAATATCCACATCATGCCCATCAATAAAAGCATTCATTTATAAGTTCTCAGAAAAGCAGATAAGCCTCACAGCGTTCTCCTTTATGAACACCCACATTGTCCCCAAACGTATAAATCAAAAGAAAGGAGATTGTTTTCCCTTGCCACTCCTTCGTTGTTCGGAAAGATGCTCATCTGACGAATATTAAGGTGGTGACGTTAATAATGTCTTCTCTCTGCTCCCCGGAATCAAATAGAACACTCCTGATGTCCCTAGACATCGAGGCGGGAAACAGGTAGGATGGAAGATAATATGAAGAGAAAAATAAACCACACGTAGCTACCCTTGGTATACTCCTTATTGGAATTTCTATTCATAATCACTTTGGCCGTCTCAGACCTGTTTACTTGTTTTTAGGGAGAGACTTTCTTTAACGTTAATGCATAAGAAAATTCAAATTGTGTCTTGTACCTGCAGTTCATTATAATTTTGAATATTTTTCGGAAGAGTTTGGGTTAAAGTATATATATTTTTATCAGACATAATCAAGATTTGTTTCATGAATTATTTCGAAAATCTTCGAAGTATTTTATTATTTTTTTTCCCTTTTCGCAAATTTTTCTTTAAGAATTTTATTATTCTTATCACATTACATGACATTTTTTTATTAAAGATGCTGAATCTGGTGTGTTTTCAAAGTATATAAGAAAAAAATTAAATGCATGAAATTCTCCTGTTTTTTTACTGAATCTGCAAAGATTTTTAGTATAAATTGAAATATTCATATCCAAAGAGCGCTCATAGCTAAGAATAAATTTTTAGATATAATAAAAACAAGAATAAGTTTTTTGCCAGATGGGCTGAATGACTAGCTCTTTGTACAACTTTAATATATGAATTGCCTATTGAGAAACTTTAATACATGGCAACAGCTGAATGGTTTGCTTATTGGGCAACTTGAATACATGGCAACAACAGCTGAATGACTTGTATATATGGCAGTCCCAAGATTCTTTTCACTTCTCAGTGGCACTTTTTTTTGTACTAAATGGTCAGGTCAGGAGGGCTCACAGTTGATAGGAAAAGAGGATTAACAGTAAATCAGTTAGGAGACAAATGGAATTTCCCGTCTAGGATATCCAGCTTGTTCTTTGACTTGCACAAAGTATGGCTCTCCTGTATGCGGAGTCACGGCTTAATGTCCCTTGCGATGGACGGTGGTCTTTCAGACTTTTTCAGCGGGATTTAGAGGAGATAATCTCAACAATGGAATTGTCATTCGATCAGGACAATCAAATTAAGAGGCTGATAACTAAGTTTTTTAGATGGAGAGATATTGAAATATTGCGATTCACATTCTATAAATCTTTTATCGAGTCTAATTTTCGCCTTTAGATGGCAGTAATATTCGAAAATGACAAACATTATAGCCTTTGAAAACAAGAATTCCAGTTCACTTTTCTTTCGATTTTAATTTGATTGGCAATACCATCTAATACTCTCTTTGTCAAATGGCCAATCGAAGTGCTGTAACAAGGAGGTAAAAATTCTATTTTCACAAATATTGCCAAATAAAGAAATTTAATATAAATAAAGTAATTGCTATATACTTTGACTAAAGTTGAATTTCGTTAAGTGGCTTTTACGTTTGGTTAGCATTTTTGTAGAAACAACGGTTACATAGCCAGGTCACAAAGACCCTCCCTTGCCACCCCCATGCCCAAACACTCAGAGCTGGGAAGGGAATCCTGTGGGCAACTGTCATGAGACCTATCGAAGTTCCCATGTCAAGGCCGTCAAACGCGTTCTTTGATGTAGACAGGCTGTAAATCTCCTAGTACACGGGGCAACGGTTTAACGTCCCATCCGATGGACGTCGGTAAGTTCCAAGAAAATCGGTATCCACTTCGTTACCGAGGGTAAAATGGGATTAGCGGATAAAATTGCAGGTATTACAGTAGAGCTTCGAACCTGGAATATCATGTTATACATTTAGAGCCCACTGAGCGAACCTTTTCTCCCAAATAAATTGGAATTCTCCCTTTCTACTTGAAGATCTCATTTGCTAAACAGAAGACTCCCGTCATCAAAATCCTGGTATTCAGTACAAAGGAGTGCTTTCACTCACAGTCAGTGCGTGCAGTTGCCTCGCTGTTTTCTTTCGCCTCACTAGTTTACAGTGTAATTGTATATCTCGCACTTTGATGTCGGATAATTAGTCCTATTAAGGAAACAGTATCACTCATTTTCTTAATCAGTCCTATGAGAAGAACAAGATAGAATCCCGCTTTTTGTCTGTAAATAGAGAAAGACTCTTATCATAGAAAAGGATTTATCTCTCTTCGATAAATCTTCTACGACTCTCCTCATGAGTATGCTACAAAGAGCATATTTAACGCCTTCATGATTAGGCATTCCTGCCCTTGTGTACTCGAAATCCAATTCTCTTATCGTTCAGCCACTCGTATTAGACGACTGGAAGGCAAGTTTGGTATCTGCATCGCTGATATTGTAAATTACTCAGCGGAAGCGCAGGATTTGAAGATGCAGCTGCAACGTCCTTAGGATTGAACTTGTGTGTGTGTATATATATACACATGTTGTTCAGCGGTGTCTCTATTATCATACTGCGGTACGTTCCATAGATTTTCTCCTTCACTTTAACCTATGCCGAAATGTTAAGGTTATATCGCTATTAATTTATCATTATTAAGTGGAAAAATAATTTGGGTATTATGCTTTGGTTGAAACCTATATCTTTTGAAAATGGAATACAATTTGTGTTGCGTTCCTCAGCATTCTGACTGCGTTCAAGGTTTGCGAAATTCAGACTTTTATTATGACTTCTGTGTTAATCAAATGCTGAGAATATAGATTCAAAGTCTTGCTAATGAAATATTTCTTTAGGCTATATCTTAATGATTACAGATCGTTTAATATTTCCATTGATACTAATCAGTTATGATCGCCAGTTATGAAGAGTAAAGACGATTTCCAGCCCTTGCAAATTATGCAGACGGATTATTGATCATCATTAATTTAACGTTCGACACTCCTCATGTCCCTAGACATCAAGTTCTTGTAATAGATATAAGAGTATCAGCCTACTTTCTGTGCCAGGTAAAGTTCTTTGCATGATTGTGCTTAATAGAATTAAGACTCTGGTTGAAGGACAATTTCGTGATGAGAAGTGTGAATGCAGAAGTGGTTGGGGATGTGTAGATCAGATTTTTTCACTTAGGCAGATTCTTGAGAAATGTTGAAGAATTTCAGAAACGTAGGGTTACTAGCTTGGTTGATTTAAAAAAAAAGCTTTTGACTCTGTTGATCATCATAATTTGTGGTTTATCGTGAGATCTTGTGGTTGATCTTGAGATCTTATGGCACACCAGACAGGTTTTAATTAGCATAATGAAAGCTCTCTATAATAAACTGAGTCATGTGTGAGAGTTGGTAAGGCTTTTTACAATTTGTATTTGTTTAGCATTGCTTTTGGTGTTCAACAAGGGTGCATATTGTCTCCTTTTCTCTTTAGTTGGGTTATTGATTATGTTATGCGAAATTCACTGCAAGGGAAAGATTTTGGCGTTAAATGGGCTGAAGATACGAAAATTTCTGATTTAGATTATGCTGATGATTTAGCCCTTTTGGCAAATGATGTTGATGAGATTAACTATTTCATTCGAGCTGTTAATGAGACTAGTAGTAGAGTATGTTTAGTGTTAAACAGAGATAAAACTAAAGTGATGAAAATTTGTCAAGCAGGCTGTGGTTCAATTAATCTGAATGGTTGCAGTCTTGAGCATGAAACTCAGTTTAATTATCATGGGAGCTATGTAACAAATAAACCTATAAGGTACAAAAACAAGGTGATGTGCGGTTAACACACGAATAAGGATTGCTGCTGGGACTTTTAAGAATCAATGAAGAGTGTAGAGAAATAGGCGTATACACCTAAAGACTAAAATTAAGCTGTATAATAGTTTGGTTCTTTCTAGGGTTAGTCATGGATAAAGATAACAGGAAAATTGATTCTTTTCATTCTAGAGGTTAGGTAAAGGAGTCGGCAACCTCCTCTAAGCAATATATTGTGCAGAGAGAGATTCCGTTGGTTTGGCCATGTTTCCCGTATGGATAATTAGAGATTAGCGAATAGGGTTATGAAGAGTATGCCTAAAGGCCTCAGAAAGAGGGGATGTCCTAGGATGCGGTGGGCAGACAATGTCAAACAGGACCTTGTTAGAATTGGTGTGCAGTGGACAGATGCAGCAGATGTAGCTCAGGACAGATATGCTCGGAGAGCTAAATTGCACCGTCTAGTTGAACCTCCGTAGCCCATGACTGCTTGATGATAATGATGATAAAGAGGAAAAATAATTTGGATGTTTTACTTTGGTTGAAACTCATAACTTTTGGAAACTGAATAATTCGGCAACTGTTGAACTCTAGACCTTCACTCTGACCTTTGTTTGAATCTTGAATACGACACCAGAGCTGAAAATTCCTCTAATTTCTGAGTTATACTGCCTAAAATAGCCCCATTCACTAATTTTTAATTCTCCAACACTGGTTTACTTATATTTGACCTTTGACCTCGAAGGACCAATCGCATCCGAAATTGGACAGAATATCTGAAATATATGACCCAAAATACCCCAGGAATCAATTTTTAGCTCTCGAGCCCGATTGATCTCAATGGACCTTTGACCTGGAAGGACACTCTGGATCAAAATTTTGATAACGTTTCCGAGATCTGCAGCCTGAAATACCCCCAGACATCAAGTTGCATGTTTCTAGCACTCGTACCTCAATATTTGACGTCTACATGACATCTCGTTGACCTTAAAGGACAATTCGGAGGTCTAATTTCGAATTTGTATCGTGATCTGCGACTCGGATTACCCCTAAGTGTAAATTTTCAGAGCTCTATCATTTCTAATCATTGTTAGACTTATTCTGATCCCCAGTCAGCGCCAATCACTCACAATCTTCTATATATGAATACATAGTCGTGTAAGAATAATATGACCACCTACCATACATATACGATGTAGATGGTCATATTATTCTGATACGATTGTGTATATTAGATGCGGGCTCATTTGGGTAAACGCCATTATAGTCATTCTTTGCATAAACGTCAATACTGAAGGAAAGAAAATGATGCCGTTATTAACGCAGGTCTTCCTAAATTAAATTTCGTTATATTGTTATGAACGTTTCAGACTTCAAAAGGTAATCAGTTAAATATTCCAAAACTTTTGTGGAAAAAATTCTCTGGTCATACCATCCAACACCCCGCTGCTCATGTTTCCACCTATATAGTTACCATATTGCGGTCTGGACATCTGAAATATCATCGATGGTACGAGGACTTCGATTGTACTTAAGATGATTTCAATCCAAACTACATTTACGACCTAAGCTTAACTTTAAAAATTGAAACACTTCATTGATAAATAAATTTCTAATAAATATTATTTATATTTTTTCAGTACTGTTCTTAAAATAAGTGATTCCCTTGCTTTGCTCCGGGGTTACGTTTCTTGAATATTGTGAGCAGTCGAATTCACACATAAAAAAGGCGCAGTTTGTATGAAAAATAGGCGAGAATGGTTGGGTTATTTTACCCCTGAGTGTTATTTTTTTGCACACGGTATGCTAAATGGCCAGGTATAAAGACATCAAAGGTTAAGAGAAAATAGGGTAAGGTGATCCACTACAGAGCTGTTAGACGTCAGATGAAAGCCTCCCGTCAAGGCCCATGTAATGTTCTTTAATTTGCACAGCATATGACTCTCCTGCTCAGGTGTCCACTGCTTATCATCCCACCCGACGAACAGTAGCCTTTACAAGCCCAATGGTGCTCCTTTTCTCGTCGAGGGTTCTGTGGGAATATATGGAGGTAAATCTCAAAGCAGGCACAGTTAGGTATCGAACGTCGAAACTGTAGGATACGAGCTTAGCGCACTATGGACTGAGCCATTCCCCGCCACAGTTCTCCCTTATATCCATGAGGTTTGATCAGAAAGTAACTTCAAAGGGATTATCGGTGCATTGAAGATAGTCATTAATAACACTAGTTTACAAGGTTTTTATATAACCCCTGTAACATGAACAATTGTAGCTGCCTTTAACTATTTTTCAGGTGCTGATTTCAAAACTGGCCTTTAAAATTGGCTAACACTTCACGTTTTTATGTTATTTGTTATTTTGTCCCCTATTAAGATCTTCCTATACCAACACCTCCAGGCAACTGGGAGGATACTAGATATTTTACATTTTGTGGCTGGCAACACTGATTGCCAAGTGGGAGAAAACATGTAACAGTAACCTAAACTCAGACTGCCATTCTTATTGTTTTCATTGTAGGAGGAAAAGGTGCTGTATGTTGAAGAGTAAATTTTGACGTTTAAATAGCACAAATGCAGCGTCGCAGATGTGTTAATGTGTCAGAAAAGTTTTGTTATGTGTGTGGAAATTATATTTTAAAATCCCAGGGTCGTTCTTTGACAAAGATTGTGAAGAAAGCGTGTAACTTGTATTTTAGATGTCATGTTGAAGATTAGAACGAAACATGAGCTCCACATGTGTGCTGCATTTCGTGCTTTGTTGGCCTGAGTGAATGGTTGGAAGGTAAGGTAAAATGCATGCCCTTTGCAGTTCCAATGGTTTAGTGTGAGCCAACTATTCACTTGCCTGATTGTAATTTTTGTTTAAATAAAGTGTCGGGCTTTTCGAAAAAGAACAAAAGCAAAACACAATAGCCAAATGTGCCTTCAGCATAAGACCAATTCTTCATGAAGAGGATCTTCCTATACCAACACCTCCAACCAACTGGGAGGAGATGGATTCACATTCATCAGAGGAAGACTCTGTGGCACATACAGTTCTGATCCTACAGACACCCCTAAAAAGTTAGGATAGCCTCATCTGATTCAGCAAAATGAACTAAATGATCTTGTTCGAGACCTAGGACTTTCCAAAGAACAAGATTAGGTTTTAGGTTCAGGAGTGGAATCTTGTGGCCAAGGGTACCAATTTTTCTCTGTTCAGAAAGATAAATTTGGCTTTATCTGCTGATTACGAGATGCAAGATGGTTTGTGTTTCTACACGAATATTTCAGGGCTGATGGAAGAAATTGGATCAACTCACGATCCTGAGGAATGTCGTCTATTTATAGATTCCTCAAAATTCAGCTTAAAAGCTGCCCTTTTGCATAAAAGAAACCAAAAACTTTCCATTCCAGTGACAAACGCTGTGGGAATGAAGGAAATTTATGAAAGCATGGAAAAAATACTCACTACTAAAAATATAAACAGTTTAAGTGGACAATATGTGGTGACCTGAAAGTCATATATTTCTTGCTTGGATTTCAAGAAGGCTTCACAAAATTTTGCTGTTTTCTGTATTTGTGGGGCAGTAGGGCCAGAAAGGAACACTACAAAACAAAAGACGCTCAAATGAGATGTTTCTATTCCTGGAAAGAGTACTGTGAGGTATAAGTCTTTTGTTGACCCCTCTGATGTTCTGTTCCCACCATTACACATCAAACTGGGGCTTATGAAAAACTTTTAAAGGCTATGGACAAAATTAGTAAACTGTTTTTGCACTTGAATGAAACATTTCCAAACCTAAGTTATGCCAAACTCAAAGAAGTGATCTTTGTTGGTCCTCAGATCAGGAAACTACTGAATGACACTGTCTTCCAAGAAAAACTGAATTTGAAGGAGGGCACTGCATGGAAATCCTTCACGTCTGTGGTCCAGGGTTTCCTGGGGAATGACAAAGAGGAAAACGACCATCAGCTCATTCAAGATTTTCTCAAAAACAATGAAATCTTTGCTGCCGATTGTCATTGAAGATCCATTTCTTGCACTCGCATCTCGACTTCTTTTCCAAGAACTTAGGAACTGTCAGTGATGAGCAAGGGCAATTTTTCACCAGGATATCCGAACCATGGAAGAAAGATATCAAGTCAGGTGAGACCCAGCAATGATGGGTGACTATTGCTGGTTCTTGCAGAAGGAAGATACCTCAGTACATAAAAGACAAAAATGAACGTTTCATAAGTATAAAGGATCCTTACCCATGTTTTCTTATTTTGAATTTCAACATTATTTCATTTCTTAATTTATATTCAGTGCTCTATAACTATGATGTTTCTAATTTTTTTCAGTGTAATCATGCAATTAATTAATGAGTTTTAAGTTGCAATTTAATAAAATAGTCAGACTTATTTTCATTTCCCAGATATGCGTATTCGTTGAAATTTGAAATACACCACTCCATAATTTAAAAAAAAACTTGTACGTGTTGCAGATTTTTCACAGCCATATTTGAATTTAGCACCTAAAAATTAGTTAAAAACATCCTATTTGGCCAATGTTATAAAAAAAGATTTCAATTTGTTGTCTAGTGTAATTGCATTGTTAGTATAGTTTTAGTTACGCCTGTGTGGTAACACTCTTAGGGCAGTAGGTGGCAACTCTAGCTAGAGATGGCTCAAATACTTGGAAACATAGGGAGTGGGGATTTGTGCAAATATGTACTTGAAAATTAAAGAGATAGAGATGGCGTAAATACCAAAAAATTCAAAATCTGGAGATGGCATGAATGCCGATGAATTAAGGGAGTGGGTTTCGAGAGAACTGTAAAAAGTGCCTATTAAACAGTGTTATACCCCTCAAATTACAGTGATTATAAACCCTCTTGAAGACTCAAATAATATATTGTCTAAGGCATTTCCTGAAGACCCAAAGCTCAAACGTATCAACCACGCCCTCCCCATTACACTCAAGCAACGTCCCCACATTCATTAGAATTTTATGGGCGCGCCAATGGGCTTGAATGATGAAAAACACAGGGATGGAGAAGGCATAAATACTAGAAAACCCAGTGGCTCGGATCACATGAATGCTGAAAAGTGAAGTAAGTGAGCAAGCTCAGAATTTTTGAAACAAACTGTGTTACACAGACATTAAATAATATCAGCAAATAAAATATGTCTCTATCACTATTACTCGTTTCCAAGTGTTTAACCTGTGCATAAAAATAAGCAACAAACAATAACCATAAGTATCCCTTCCTGTACTCAATACCACAACAGATATATAGTTTGTTTAAACTAGGTGCCAACCTAAGAGGAACAGTACGTAGCGGAATTTTTAGTGAATAAATACATGCATAAAAAGTTGAATTTTTGACTTCTGAAAAGTGTTTTGAAATGAAAAGGACTGTTTTCTACATATCATCAGTTTTTCTCTTTTTTTTCCTTCAATCCCTTTTTGCATTGCGTTTCGTTTAATGGTCTGAACTTAAAAGAAACCTTTAATAGCACACAAATAAAGCTTTTTTGTATCTTGCATTTTAAAGAGCCTAATTATTGTCCCATAAATTTCTTTAGGTAAGCATTTCATCTCGATTATTCACTTGGCACGAAAGTCGGATTGGGTCGTGTAATATTATTTTAAGAGTAAATAGGATGGGTTGATTTTTATTTGTGGGCAGCATTATTTTGAAATGGCTTGAAGGATAAAAGGCACTTTAGGTAACAATCTTAGAGTAGAGTTGGAAAAGTAGATTCACTGATTCTGGAGGCAGAATGAATTATATTGAATAAGAGATTAAATAATGCATATTTATCGAAATAGCTTCTGATATACTTACCGGACAACCTGACGTACACAATGTAATGACATAAAGATTAAAAATAAATTCGATATAAGAATTTCTTTAAATTTTAGTTCCATTAACCTATTATTTATAGTGTAAAAACAATAGCTCTAAATATAATAAATTATGGAATTGGTTGATATAATATTGTATTTAAAATTAATTTTGTTTTCTAGAGATATGTTTAAACCTATAGCGAAACAGAATTTTTCTCTTCACATAATTTCGTGAAATCGGATACCTGAAGACGATGTGCTATTAATTTTAATTTAAAATATTTTCTAAAGACCATGCATAATTGTAGGGATATCCTATTAGAAAATAACACTGAAGAAATGGCGTTAAGAGATATTCGGAAAAAAAAACTTATAACTGCATAATAAAATATCCCATATTATTTAAATTCTTTGTAAAAAGAAAGGTCGGATTTAATTATGGATGGAGTAAAGTAGATTTAGATTTCAATGATTTTTCGATTAAAAACTTTGTTTTACTTAATTAACGACACCTCCGTGAATGAAGAAGAGCATATCACTAGCTCTGCTTTCAAAAAGTGTAGTCCATTGGATAGGATTTTACGTTAAGTCGGATCTCTGATGTCTATAACCTATTTACATATTGAAACACATTATACCTCGATCAGAAACCGCATTACTCCATAAGAGTTTTCTCTCCTTAAAACACTCTTGTTCGAGTATTGGGGCCTTTGTGAATCAAAAAAAAAATGCCCCACAGAGCGAAATAGCCCAACTTCCTAATACAATGACAGAAAACATAAAGCGGCCAACTCCTTCCCTGGTCAAAATCTCTGGTACGTTTGCATGAAGTATTTATTAGGACACAATGTCCTCTTCATCACAGACCATTATAGGGTAAGTCCAGGAATACTCCTTGGGACCGCTATGAATTTTTTTTCCCACTATATCATACCTTGAAATAGAAGACCGGGAACCAACGGAGAGCTTATTTCAAAACTGAATCTCTATTTAATAGTTAAATTAAAGGTCTACAGTCCGCCTTTGAATTCATTTAAACGCAGTCCTTTTCGTTGTTGTTAGTGCTATGGTTTCAAAGTATGCTTTTATTGGACCGTACTTGTGAACATGTAATGTTTCTTCAGGGCCAAAATGGCAATTTTATCGGACCTTCGGCCAAAATAGCAATTTCATTGGACCTTACTCTTCAACATGTAATATTTCTTCGGGGCCAAAAGAGCAAATGAGCAAAATAGACTTCAGTTTTTCTAATTTCAACTTGATTAACAATGCCAGAAATGTTTAATTATTTGTTAAGAACCAAATCATAATACATTTAACACTAACCGTTATTTGATTGTTAAGATCAAATTATAGATTTACAGTATTGGTAAATTTTTGGTAACAATCCAGTATGGGGACGTTAGTGAGACAAAAAATGTATTACACAGGGTGAAATCGCCTAAATGCTATGGAAAATGCAGCGGTCGCTAACGTTATTAATTCGTAAATATGTGGTTCTTTTCGGGCCCTATCTACGTTTTTCAGAAAAGATAGTTCAGAATCTGAAATATATAGTGAAATCGAAACTTTTTGAGTTCATGACACTTTTGAAAATACCAAAGTCGCGGCATACCAGATAAAAAAAAACGCACCACTATTTTTTTAAAGAAATGATGACCTATTTTGCTAGTTATAATCAACTCTAATTTATCAACGAACCATTTTGCGTTTTATACTTACCGGAAAACCTGACGTACACAATGGAATGACATAAAGATTAAAAATAAATTCGATATAAGAATTTCTTTAAATTTTAGTTCCATTAACCTATTATTTATAGTGTAAAAACAATAGCTCTAAATATAATAAATTATGGAATTGGTTGATATAATATTGTATTTGAAATTAATTTTGTTTTCTAGAGATATGTTAAAACCTATAGCGAAACAGAAATTTTCTCGTCACATAATTTCGTGAAATCGAATACCTGAAGACGATGTGCTATTAATTTTAATTTAAAATATTTTCTAAAGACCATGCGTAATTGTAGGGATATCCTATTAGAAAATAACACTGAAGAAATGGCGTTAAGAGATATTCGGAAAAAAAACTTATAACTGCATAATAAAATATCCCATATTATTTAAATTCTTTGTAAAAAGAAAGGTCGGATTTAATTATGGATGGAGTAAGGTAGATTTAGATTTCAATGATTTTTCGATTAAAAACTTTGTTTTACTTAATTAACGACACCTCCGTGAATGAAGAAGAGCATATCACTAGCTCTGCTTTCAAAAAGTGTAGTCCATTGGATAGCATTTTACGTTAAGTCGGATCTCTGATGTCTATAACCTATTTACATATTGAAACACATTATACCTCGATCAGAAACCGCATTACTCCATAAGAGTTTTCTCTCCTTAAAACACTCTTGTTCGAGTATTGGGGCCTTTGTGAATCAAAAAAAAATGCCCCACAGAGCGAAATAGCCCAACTTCCTAATACAATGACAGAAAACATAATGCTGCCAACTCCTTCCCTGGTCAAAATCTCTGGTATGTTTGCATGAAGTATTTATTAGGACACAATGTCCTCTTCATCACAGACCATTATAGGGTAAGTCCAGGAATACTCCTTGGGACCGCTATGAATTTTTATTCCCACTATTTCATACCTTGAAATAGAAGACCGGGAACCAACGGAGAGCTTATTTCAAAACTGAATCTCTATTTAATAGTTAAATTAGAGGTCTACAGTCCGCCTTTGAATTCATTTAAACGCGGTCCTTTTCGTTGTTGTTAGTGCTATGGTTTCAAAGTATGCTTTTATTGGACCGTACTTGTGAACATGTAATGTTTCTTCAGGGCCAAAATGGCAATTTTATCGGACCTTCGGCCAAAATAGCAATTTCATTGGACCTTACTCTTCAACATGTAATGTTTCTTCGGGGCCAAAAGAGCAAATGAGCAAAAGAGACTTCAGTTTTTCTAATTTCAACTTGATTAGCAATGCCAGAAATGTTTAATTATTTGTTAAGAACCAAATCATAATACATTTAACACTAACCGTTATTTGATTGTTAAGATCAAATTATAGATTTACAGTATTGGTAAATTTTTGGTAACAATCCAGTATGGGGACGTTAGTGAGACAAAAAATGTATTACACAGGGTGAAATCGCCTAAATGCTATGGAAAATTCAGCGGTCGCTAACGTTATTAATTCGTAAATATGTGGTTCTTTTCGGGCCCTATCTACGTTTTTCAGAAAAGATAGTTCAGAATCTGAAATATATAGTGAAATCGAAACTTTTTGAGTTCATGACACTTTTGAAAATACCAAAGTCGCGGCATACCAGATAAAAAAAAACGCACCACTATTTTTTTAAAGAAATGATGACCTATTTTGCTAGTTATAATCAACTCTAATTTATCAACGAACCATTTTGCGTTTTATACTTACCGGAAAACCTGACGTACACAATGGAATGACATAAAGATTAAAAATAAATTCGATATAAGAATTTCTTTAAATTTTAGTTCCATTAACCTATTATTTATAGTGTAAAAACAATAGCTCTAAATATAATAAATTGTGGAATTGGTTGATATAATATTGTATTTGAAATTAATTTTGTTTTCTAGAGATATGTTAAAACCTATAGCGAAACAGAAATTTTCTCGTCACATAATTTCGTGAAATCGAATACCTGAAGACGATGTGCTATTAATTTTAATTTAAAATATTTTCTAAAGATCATGCATAATTATAGGGATATCCTATTAGAAAATAACACTGAAGAAATGGCGTTAAGAGATATTCGGAAAAAAAACTTATAACTGCATAATAAAATATCCCATATTATTTAAATTCTTTGTAAAAAGAAAGGTCGGATTTAATTATGGATGGAGTAAGGTAGATTTAGATTTCAATGATTTTTCGATTAAAAACTTTGTTTTACTTAATTAACGACACCTCCGTGAATGAAGAAGAGCATATCACTAGCTCTGCTTTCAAAAAGTGTAGTCCATTGGATAGCATTTTACGTTAAGTCGGATCTCTGATGTCTATACCCTCTTTACATATTGAAACACATTATACCTCGATCAGAAACCGCATTACTCCATAAGAGTTTTCTCTCCTTAAAACACTCTTGTTCGAGTATTGGGGCCTTTGTGAATCAAAAAAAAAATGCCCCACAGAGCGAAATAGCCCAACTTCCTAATACAATGACAGAAAACATAATGCTGCCAACTCCTTCCCTGGTCAAAATCTCTGGTATGTTTGCATGAAGTATTTATTAGGACACAATGTCCTCTTCATCACAGACCATTATAGGGTAAGTCCAGGAATACTCCTTGGGACCGCTATGAATTTTTATTCCCATTATTTCATACCTTGAAATAGAAGACCGGGAACCAACGGAGAGCTTATTTCAAAACAGAATCTTTAATTAATAGTTAAATTAGAGGTGTAGAGTCCGTCTTTGAATCCATTTAAACGCGGTCCTTTTCGTTGTTGTTAGTGATATGGTTTCAAAGTATGGTTTCATTGGACCGTACTTGTGAACATGTAATGTTTCTTCAGGGCCAAAATGGCAATATTATTGGATCTTCGGCCAAAATAGCAATTTCATTGGACCTTACTCTTCAACATGTAATGTTTCTTCGGGGCCAAAAGAGCAAATGAGCAAAAGAGACTTCAGTTTTTCTAATTTCAACTTGATTAACAATGCCAGAAATGTTTAATTATTTGTTAAGAACCAAATCATAATACATTTAACACTAACCGTTATTTGATTGTTAAGATCAAATTATAGATTTACAGTATTAGTAAATTTTTGGTAACAAACCATTATGGGACGTTAGTGAGACAAAAAATGTACTACATAGGGTGAAATCGCGTAAATGCTATGGAAAATGCAGCGGTTGCTAATGTTATTAATTCGTAAATATGTGGTTCTGTTCGGGCCCTATCTACATTTTTAGGAAAAAATTGTTCAGAATCTGAACATATAGCGAAATCGAAACTTTTTGAGTTAATGACACTTTTGAAAATACCAAAGTCGCAGCATAACCAGAGAAAAAAAAACGCACCACTATTTTTTTAAAGAAATGATGACCTATTTTGCTAGTTATAATCAACTCTAATATATCAACGAACCATTTTGCGTTTTATACTTACCGGAAAATCTGACGTACACAATGTAATGACATAAAGATTAAAAATAAATTCGATATAAGAATTTCTTTAAATTTTAGTTCCATTAACCTATTATTTATAGTGTAAAAACAATAGCTCTAAATATAATAAATTATGGAATTGATTGATATAATATTGTATTTAAAATTAATTTTGTTTTCTAGATATGTTTAAACCTATAGCGAAACAGAATTTTTCTCGTCACATAATTTCGTGAAATCGGATACCTGAAGACGATGTGCTATTAAATTTAATTTAAAATATTTTCTAAAGACCATGCATAGTTGTAGGGATATCCTATTAGAAAATATCACTAAAGAATTAGCATTTAGAGATATTCGAAAAAAAAAACTTATAACTGCATAATAAAATATCCCATATTATTTAAATTCTTTGTAAAAAGAAAGGTCGGATTTAAGTATCGATGGAGTAAGGTAGATTTAGATTTCAATGATTTTTCGTTTAAAAACTTTGTTTTACTTAATTAACGACACCTCCGTGAATGAAGAAGAGCAGTCAATTATTCAATGAAAACATTATTACAATTGTCAGAGCAAAGCAAGGTCTCCAATTCTATTACATCGTTTGTAATTTTTTTTTATTTCTACTGCTTTTGTTCCAGATATTTCTAAAACAATTCTTGAACTTTTGCATAGATAATTTTCCATTCGAATACCTCAATTATTTATATGCAATAACATTTCGGTTCAAAATTGAAATATGTTTATTTGAAACAAAATCACATCGAGTATCGGAAAACAGATTTTTTGAAAAAAACAGTCAAAATTTGACAATTGAAATACTGTTATGAATTTCAAACAGGAGTCTGAATGAAAGTGCAGGGTTAGTCATGAATACTTGAACACTTCAAAAGTTTTATTACAATAACATGCCTAGAGAGAGGATCATAAAGAATATCTCAATGGGAATCATCCAGGACCATGGACAGTATGTGTGCTGCCTACGACTTGGACACTCCTGAAATGGCCGACCGGATCTGTCACCAATAGACACCAACGTGCTACTTTTGTCACGTACTCTGGACGAGTTAAAAAGGAGGATCACTGATGTTGACCCCCGGGGATCTCTCGGAATGACTTGATCAAAGTGTGGGTGCAGATGGAATATAGAGGTACCATCACCGATGGCACTCACATTGGGAATTTGCAATGTGAGATCGAAATTCTGAGAATTCCCCAATCGAATGGTGCTCTATGTGTCTCTCTTCATAAATGCAGTAATAAAATTTTGAAACTGTTCAGGTATTTATGAATAACCATGAATTTACAAGTTTATTCCTATAAACTGGTTAATGCCACTCAGAGTAGATTTCGCAAATGCAATACACTGGAAATAAGTACTATTCATTAACGCAAATACAAGAGCACATATGGATGCATCAATATTCTATATACCAAACAAACTTAAGAGTTTAACTTATCACCTAAACTTTAACTTTAATTTTAACATTTATAACTTCTTACTGCAATTTCTTAACTTCACAGGGTTGGCCTATAGAAACTACAAGGTGGGCTAAAAGTCCCGAGACAATCTGAAATTGAATTAAAAACACTTATTGTAGAGACAGATAGTGTGCTGCATTTATAAATCTAAATCAAGATTCTTTTTAGCTTTTGCTGTAGTGCTCTATTTATTATAAAAAAAATATTATTGTACAATGGCTGTTCCTCGGTATGATTTCCCACATTGTAAGACATAACGCAGGAAAAAAGGAGCTATTTGGGGCTTTAGGAATAACTTATGCTATGGCAGTTGTTGACTTATTAGGAAGCTTGAAAGACAGCAAATTTTTTTCCTGTCTTTCAAGCTTCCCATATTCATTACAAGGCCATTTACCAGCAAGATGTTGCCTAACCACATTGGGGAAAAAAAAGGTGCGAAGTGTTGATGATCTGAAAACTCATATCATTGATGCAGTTGGATCAGTTAACAAAGCCATGTTGTCATGCACATGACTTGAACTCCAGTTAGATTTATCCATGACACAATGAATGCTCACATTGAAGTGTATTAACTTTGAGAAGAAGGAAAAAACTTATTGAGTTGAGCTATCAAATGTAGCATATCGATTATCTGTTCAGTAAGTTGTTGAAATTCAGTTTCAAAAATATCTAGAAAGCGTTTGTATTTACCTATTTCGCTGATTTAAATGCCCTGTTTATCAAGCTACTGACAAAATCACTGACAAAATCAGAGCAATCTAAAATTCGATTAGCACTTATATAAAGCCTTTAGTTTCAGAAAAGTCCCCAAAGTTCTGGAGATGCAATACAAGTTCTAACAATGTACAAGAATTGTTCAAATCGTATGATTGTGGGAATAAGATGTTTGATAATCATTACAATTAAAGGAAACGTTGTAGCAATATATTAATTTAACTATATTGCAGAATTAACTACAGGGTTTCTCAACATTCTGTCTTCTAGAGAGTGTGCAACGATTGGGGATTGAAATTGTTCTTTTCCTCTCGATTGATCTTTCCATTGTGAGGGATTATTACTATTTTATCTTCAGGATCTTTATATGGATCGCAAGCTCTATGTGATAACCTTAGGTTTCCTTCAAAAGGAATTTTTATAGTATGGTCGTTATAATTTAGTACATATTAATTAGAGTTTTCAAGAATCTCTCGTTATATGAAAATTTTTTGCCGCAGCAATTATTAATTCAATGAGAATTTACTTGTTGATAGTAGATAGATAGTTGATATAGATAGTAGATAGATAGTTGATATAGATTGTATATAGTTGATAGTAGAATTACTTGTTGATTGTTGATAGTAGATAGTTTGATAGTAGATAGTAGATTCAGTAACCATGGTGTTCCCGGCAACATGCAAGTCGCAGTTTTTGGTTTTGTGAGGTTACGAACTGGTGTCGTTGTGATCGCCTACTCCAGGAGAACACAAACTTCAACCTGACGACCAATAGAATCCTTTAAAAATTTTATCCGGCCCGCGTGAGAAAATTAAAAGACATAAAATATTCTTTTTTATCGGGCTGTACTGAAGAGAATTGGGTTTTACTAAGACGAGAAGCGAAATTTTGAATAACATCATACAATTAGCTATAATGTCATTGAATCCTAATGTTCAGAAGCTCATTTCTAGGAACCAGCCCCATCTTTCACATACTGCTTCGACAAGCCAAATTCAACTTTAGGTTAAAATAAACTGATATTAATATTTTATAACTATTATTTTGTACTTAAACATGCTTAAACAGTTTTTGTTTTTCTTATTGCATCCACTCCCCTCAAGACACACACACAACACATACGCTCTCAACTTTTCGCCAACAGTTGACATAATATTATTCTATCCGACCAGGCGCAAAAAACGTTTGTGCACCCCTGATCTACGACATTTCCTATAATGTAGAGTTCGGTTTATTGTTCTACTGTAAATCTGTACCGATTCTTTAGCTTTGTACTCGTATTTGCAGGTAAATATTTCAACTGTTGCCTGCCTATTGATTTGAAAAAGGCATTGAACCGATCTCTCAACTCGCACATTCACTTTGTGTTTTTAACACAATTCTTCTGCTTACTAGTTGTTTATGGTTCAGTGCTTCAGTCCTCTTACGCCTTAACAACTGGGGAGGATACCATCTGTCTCCCAACAGATGGTCCAGTGGGTCCCCTCCCCCAACCTTCTCTGAGCCTTCGGAGTTCATGTGACCTGGCCATTTAGCCCACGGTGTTCAAAAAAGAGCCGCTCAGAGGTAAAACAACCCAAAGCCTTAGCTTGATCTTAAACAACCAATTTCGACGAGTTGTTTCTAAGATTGACGCATCCCACGTATCATGCACCACCAAATGTGTATCTTACAAATTCTGAAAAACTCCGCAGTTAGCCCATTATTTCGTTCATTATTTTTTAATTTTTTTAAAAAGGGAAGAAGATGGTACTTCCCTACACAAAAGAACGGAGATAACCTAGAAGCTCTATTAAGCCTGTCCTGTTTTTCATACAACTTATAAACACATGCACAGGGACATGCCCGGTGGTTTAATAGTCAGGTACGCTAACCACTCGACCAGTTATGGCCTAATTTAATTCACATGTCTCACAAACTTCACCACGAGAGAGTGGTGCCACTGATTACAGTCTCTCCACTCACGTACATTTCTGGCAATTAATAACGCCACACGCGTCGGACTAAAGAGCTATTTTTACCCGTCGTGTGCCTCGTGTTTCAAGTTTCGTAGAGCCTCCAACGAAACTTTCAGCTTACAAGTTTTTATCCCAAAATGCAGTTTCTGTGTTAATTATTATTTTTGTTGTTTAGGAGCAAGTAAGTATTATAGTGAGCAAGCCCGTTCGTAGTTTTGTATTTAATCTTTCGCCATCGGAATGAAAAAAAAAAAAATAAATGTATAATATGCAGCTCAACTAAGAAAAAACTGCACCGTTTTTCTTCCGATCTTTCAAGGCAATTAATAATTCTTTTAAAATTACTTCTGTTTCCGTTAGTAAACGTTTGCACTATTCCAAATGTAAAATATCATTTTGTTTTAATATTTAAATGCTTTTATTAATAAAGATATTATTTTATGATTTTTCACCATCTTTTCACCTTGAAAAATAATGTTTATATTACATACGCAATGACTTATATTGGTATTTGCTGCCATTAAGATAAGGATTATCTTGCTGATCCGGACAGCACGTTTATCATTAAGACAGAGTTCTTTATTGTTCTATTTATAATGATGGCAGAAATTTCAGAAAAAAAAATGCATCATATATATTTCCAGACAATTATAAGTTTGGTCTTGCATTACGTTTTGCTTATATTTTGACGATACTGTAAAACGTCAATTATCCGTGGTAATTGGGGAACGCTATAGCCCCGATAATTGGAAAGCGCGGTTAATCCAAATTACATATTATTGGGTTAAATAGGCAAACAAACCTATAAAATATAAGATACACATTCTTTGTAGTATGTAAATACAAAACTGAACATTTTAAAACTTACTTAGATAGAAAGTCCGTGATTTTTGCTTTTTTGTTTTTTTTTCCACGAATTTGCAAAACTTCAATGTAATAAACATCATCTTGACTTTCCACAAATTTAAGTAATATTTCTGCAGTTGTTAGAGCTTCAGTAGAACTTATTTTGTAAGCTGGTTGTAGTTCCTCATCATCATTTCGTGGAGAGGAACACTTGAACCTGCCATCGGCGGCGGTTCTTGCACACTTTGGATTAGATCATAGTCAACCATTGTTTTGGTATCCGGCTTCATTTTAGTCTATATTTAACCACTCGTTAATACATACTTCGCCTAAATCTTCACACCCGTCAATATTTTGAATTGATTTTAAAATATCACGGTCGATTTCTACACTATTATTTGAGTCTTCCACTTCCAAATTATATTCCAAACAATTGAATGATTTTTAAATTGTTTCACTTTTAACTTCTTTCCAGGTCTGTAGAAATGTTACAGATAGCATCTTTAAGTATTAGGGACTTCCAAAATAAAAGAGGAATTTTCTCTTCCGTAATAAAGTCCAACATCAGAGATTGGACAGAGGACCATGGTTAATCCGATCCCACGGATAATTGAGCCCAGGATAATCGGCTTTTTACTGTACCTTCAAAAAGATTATTTCTTACATAATGCCGAAATTACGTTGGAGCTAGCGATCGCTGCCTTTGTGCACAGAACTCTGTATGGTTTTATATATATTATAATCTTTGCAGTAATGCTATTTCTATTTTAAAAATAGGCATCAGTATAAAATTTTATTAATAAATCCAAAAATTCATAACTTTTGTTTTAGCGGAAGGGATTTGTAATTGCAAGTAGTTCTCTCATGCACTCCCATATAATAGTCCATTTCAGCCTTATGTCTAGTCTTCTAATTTTTTTATCTTAATAATATATTTTTATTGGAAATCATGTTACTGTCTTGCTCATATTTAACTTACAATTATGTATGCAATAGTTAAGGTTCTCAAAGCATGATTAAAATTGGAATAGTACACTTTTAATAACTGTACGAAAATAACTTTTAAACAATTATTACTTACCTTGAAAGATCAGTAGGATTAGTAGTGCTACTAATGTAAACCTCTAAAAATACATGCTCTACTGTAAACATTTCAGATTTTTAGGATAAATAGATCATTTGTAATATTTGTTTAAAACTTTAATATTTTCCCAACTTTCACACTTTTACAGGGTGTTATTCAAGCTTCTTAATGTAAATTGCAATACCACATCAATATATACGAATAATTTCAATTGTAACAATTTCAATTTCATTTAAAATCTCTGTATCTATAAACAAAAAAGCCAAATATCTACAGATATATGACAGCTAACGATTTTAAGCACACTATTGCTATAGTAACCAACGCTCGGAAGTTAGTTTTTTAGTCCGACACTGGAGCACTGCTCGGTGAGAGTTTAACATTGGGAGAATGTTGCCACTAGCGGTATAAGGAATGGAGATTCTGTGGTCTCCCCTTTCAGAATGCTAGCAAGGGTAATAGAGGCAAAAATAATTAAACTTATTTTTATTCATACATTTTTCAAGAATTTTTTAAAAATCCTATAAAACGGAGGGAGAAATATTATACTGCATTGGAAATCCAGTCTCTTGCCCCCTTCCTTTACATTTTTCCGGCTCGATTGTGTTACTTGTTTCCTTCTCCTCGTTTTTTTCCTATATCCTGGCTGGCCACTGAGTATGATGTATATATATATATATTGCACATATTTAGCAAGAATATTAAGAAAAGCCACTAAAACGGGGGGCGAAAACTTTAAACTATTATATTTGGCATCAATGTTTAAAAAAAAAATTATATAAATCGAACTGGCGTGTACCGATATCATCGCCTCTTTCGTTTCCCTATAACTCATATTTTTTGGGGAAGGGGGAAGATTCAGACAGTGTATTTATGTAACCGGTCCAGAAATTTCAATTTCAATTTTTTTTATTTTTCAGAAAAAAGGTTATCTCTTTCCGATTTATTATATTTTCCATAAATATCCTACCGATGCATATTTGTAATATATATAAAAAAGGCATTTGGCGTAAAATTTCGATTTTGTTCTCAATTTTTACAAATCATTTACAAATATTTCGCTTGATGCAGTTAACAAAGGTAGGCAGATGTCTCCAATACCTATCATCATATGTAGATAAAAGATTTCTAGTTTAATAACACGAACCGTGTGGTTTTAATGGATTATGTAATAGATTATAACCGCACGAGTTATGAGTTAAATCCACAGACCTAACTTCCATCATTAAGCCCCCAGATTGGGAAATAATACCGCCAAGAATGATGTGTATCGATAATGTCACACACGATTTACATAACTGTTAAGTATAGTAACATACTTAAGCTATTTCTGACAAGAATTTCATTTCTTGGGTCACCTAATCTTAGACAAATTGCGGAAAGTTTTCCTTAGGTGGATACTGAGGTATCTTGTGTAAAACAAAGTTTATTCAATCTTATGTACATATTTAGATCGTATTTTATCATTAGATCGAGAATTTTCAAACTATCTGAAGCTAAGGAACCGTTATACACTGGTTTCCATAAATTAAGGAAAATCTCTCAATGGGAAGCTAATGTCAGAGCTCTATAACTTGTAAAATACGTTTTTTCTTGTTTTGTTTTGAAAGGTGTGATTGCAGATAAAGATATCAATCAAATAAATCAATATCTCGATTTTTAACAATATTCGTTCAGTATTTAATGAGTTATGGAAGTTTGAATATTTAGCGATAACAATGCCAGCCACAAAAATTGACTTCAGAAGTTAATTAAAACTTAGTAATAAGTATTGTATCAAAGTATTTTATAAAATAAGTTTTTATTTTAGAACTTTGTGTAAAGAATTCTTTCACTATTCTTCAGTGTTGTATAAGTTTCTTAAGACTGGCACTGCTGTTGTTAAATATTCAAACTTCCATAACTAATTAAATATTGAAGGAATATTGTTGAAAATCTA
This sequence comes from Ryuthela nishihirai, assembly GCA_038380435.1. Classification (NCBI taxonomy): domain Eukaryota; kingdom Metazoa; phylum Arthropoda; class Arachnida; order Araneae; family Heptathelidae; genus Ryuthela; species Ryuthela nishihirai. The sequence goes on along the minus strand of JAWZYU010000018.1, from coordinate 36,741,983 downwards.
GATATTGATTTATTTGATTGAGATCTTTATCTGCAATCACATTTTTAAAAACAAAAGACTTATTTTAGAAGTTATAGAGCTTTATTAACAGCATCCCATTAACTTAACATAGTGATTTTCCCTAATTTATGGAAGCCAGTGTATTTTCTTTCCTCGAAGCATGGATCAAGGTTAGGTTGGTTTGCCTCTGAGAAACACATTTTGCACACATTGGACTAAATGGCCAGGTGTCAAGGAGCCCCGAGAGCTCAGAGAAAGTTTGTGGAAAGAGACCCATTGGAGAGCTGTTAGGTGACAGATGGTAGCCTCCCGTCAAGACCATCCAGCGTGTTTTTAACGTGCTCAGGGTATGGCTCTCCCCCACACGGGCCACGTTTTAACGTCCCATCCGACGGACGGCGGCCTTTCCAAGTCCATTGGTGTCCCCTACTGAACGATGGGCAGGGTATGAAGTCTTGCAGAGAAAAACTCAACGCTGGCCCATCTGGGACTCGAAACTGGGAACGACAGATTACGAGCCTGGCGCACTACCTACTGAACACCCTGCCCCAATATGGATCAAGAGGTGATAAATGAAAGGTAATAAAAATGAATATAATATATATATTTTAACATTTGGCTGACTTACTTCTTGATTAGTGATACCGAAAAATTGAAAAAAATTAAATGGGTTTTTATTAACATAGTTTATGTATTAATAAAGTGTTTTGTCTCAATTCACAAAAATTATTCACAATTCAAAAACCAATTATAATACAGTGGACCCCCGATATAACGCGCATGTCGGGCGGGAAACAGCACCCCCGTTATAAGGTGAACCGCGTTATACCGAGCGTCGCGGTGGCGACACAATAAATTTCACACTGTAAGCTTTTCTTTTACTCATCATGCATACAATAATTAAACACTATTCAAAATACATGCAGGAACTCAATACATACACAATTACTCAATACGCAGTAACAATAAAATGCGATACTCACTAACGCCGCACGAACCTGTATAAACATGTTTGAACTTATCGCGAAGATCGCCCGCGCTATAACCGAGTGCGCGGTATAGCTTGGGTTGGGTTGGGTTGTTTTACCTCTGAGCGGCACTTTTTTGCACACCATGGGCTAAATGGCCAGGTCACATGGACCCCAAAGGCTCAGAGAAGGTTGGGGGAGGGGACCCACTGGAACAGCTGTTGGGAGACAGATGGTAGCCTCCCGTCAAGGCCATCCAGCGTGTTCTTTAACGTGCACAGGGTATGGCTCTCCCGCACACGGGGCCACGGCTTAACGTCCCATCCGACGGACGGCGGCCTTTCCAAGCCCATCGGTGTCCCCTACTGACCGTGGACAGGGCGGGGAATTTTTGCGGAGATAAATCTCAACGCTGACCCAGCTGGGACTCGAACCTGGGAACTACAGATTTCGAGCCTGGCGCGCTACCGACTGAGCCACCCACGCCCCGCGCGGTATAGCGAGCAGCGCTATAACGAAGGTCCACTGTATATATATATATTATTTTCAGAGTCAAAAATACGTACGTGGGCAAGAGGATTATGCCTATTGCAGAATTTAAATAAACGACATTGAAAGGGAAATTTGAAATATACAACGTATATTAGATATATTTTGCAATACGGAATACCCCACTAAATGTCGTTTATAGAAAAATGCGACGTTAGACGAAATAACTTTACAAGGGTTAATTAGTTCCATAAGAACAATATTTTAAGTAGGAGACAGGCTCTTTGACTGTCAGAATTTGGACCACAAAAACTTAAAATATGCATTTAAAGAGACTTTATATATATATACGGCTGTACAACACTTAGCAGCAGATATGGTGCAGCGAAACTGCAACTGTTGGAGTTCCAGGATGGCAGAGTTGTCTCTATGCTTATAAATCTAACCGAAGCAGTGGTTAGCAGTGACTTCGGTCTTAGTTAGCATGCCCTTGTGAGATGGCCTGTACAAACTAGTAGCAACTTCTAGGACCTTTCTCTGTCATATATGTCGCCAACACATCCGGCTTTAGGAGGAGGAGACCATGTCTTCCACCCTCCCCCTCTCATTGAGAATGCTGGTAAGATAATTGAAACGAAAAAAGCAAATTTTGAAATTTCATGCATTTTTCAAGAATCATTTTAGACAGTGGTTCTCAATTTTTTATGCTTCACGTACCCCCTGGAAATGTGTATGTAACTGGCGTACCCCTTGCATAGATAGATAAAACTAGGGGTACGCGTACCCCGCGTTGAGAACCCCTATTTTAGACCTTTAAAACGAAGGAACAATTGTTATACCACAATGGTAATCCCTCACCTTTACTTTTTTCCCTAGATTGAATTTCTTACTCTTCACCATCTTTAACGGGTCGAAAATAAACAAATAAAATATAAGATAATCTTTTTTATGGAGATAAAATTTAAATTTCAAGACAATTTAATAATTTTAATAATAAGTAATAAAACGTTTTAAAATGTGTAGAATATTTAAAGCATATATCTAAAAAAACGTTTTAAAACAAAACCTGCATTAAAATATTTTAAAACGAATCTAAACAATATCTTTCCTTAAGAATCGAAACTTTTGCTCTTGGATGGGCATTAAATTAATGTGATGAATTCCATCATCAGAAAAGTGATTTTTAAGGGCTCTTTTGGGGGATTTAGAAGGTCTGCTTGTAGTAATCGTTTCAGGAATTTTTGCTGCCTGTATGGGTTAAACAGCCTTATACCTGTAGTGTGATAAAACGACAGACTGACGGACATTAGCAAATTATATGCATGTAAATAACCAATGTTTATGCACATACAGTAAGTTGGGTTAGGTTGTTTTACTTCTCAGCGGCATTTTTTGCAGACCATGGACTAAATGGCCATCTCACAAGGATCCCGAAGGCTCAGAGAAAGTTGGGAGGAAGGAACCCACTGGACAGCATTTAGGAGACAAATGGTAGACTCCAGTCTAGACCATCCAGCATGTTCTTTAACGTGTACGGGATATGGATTTCCTGCACACGGGGCCAAGGCTTAAATGTCCCATCCGATGGATGGTGGCCTTTCTAAGCACATCGGTATTACCTACTGACCCTGTATAGGATGGGGAGTTTTGCGGAGATGAATTTCGACGCTTACCGAGCTGGGACTCCAATCTGGGAACTGCAGATTACGCATGGTGCCCTACTGACTGAACCATCCCCATCCCCCATATAGCAAGAAATATTAATGCTGTGAAATTAGTGAAAACTACCAATGTTTATGCACGTATATAGTAAGCGTTCACGACGCTGGACAAGTTACAACTTGTTTGTCATTAGTTTGGAGCGTCGCAGGTGGAAGACATATGAATTGCGTCGCTGCCGAAGAAAGTTACAGTAGGATGGAGCGACACTACAGTCAGCAGAAAGACAATAAAAGAAACATCCATGTCGTTCTGATACTCGAACCCAGGTCACTTTGATCCACAGCCAAACGTACTAATCAGTCGGTCAGCGGAACAGTTAACCTATGAAAATAATTAATAAAAAATTAAATTAAATTTTTGTTACATTTTTGCACGTTCTTATGGATATAATTCTCAATCATATATTGATGCCAATTGACACTGGGGAAAAACGATCTTAAAATTGCAAAAAATAATAATATATCATCTCTAAAGTCTTGTCACAGAAATCTGCCAGTATATGTAATACGCCTTAGAGATGATCTGTGATAAAAGATAATAATATCCGCCTCTTTAAGTGAGTTCGAACCCAGGTCCTTTACACTACAAGTAAGCACGCTAGCCACTGGAACAACGCGTCTGCTTCTTATTTCATTATTACTTCATTTTCCGCTTACAATAGGCTCCATTCCATACACTTTGAAAAAAACGTGTATATTATTCCACTGTATGCAGAGAAAATTGAATACGGAATTCTTTCTCTCTCTTAATATTTTTTTCAATAAATGCCTACTGATCTGTTTTGATATATTATTCTGTGTTATTTCTTTTATTTCAATTGATGCTCGCTTCTACGAACTGGGTTCTTTTAACCTGTCATTTTAATTTAAATAATATTTCTTTCCATTTACCTCCATTTGTAAGGTTCCTTTTTAAAGCTTACTTGCGCGTACCTTGAATTTCTCATCTCCTTCATTGACCATGAGTTTACTACCTTCTTTACCCATCATGCCTTGAATTTCATACATACTTTGCCCATCATGCTTTCACTTTTGTATATCCTTTTAAAACACTTTAACGTCCAGAACGGCAGAGGTTTGAAATGGACTCATCCAAATAATGCTATTTCTTTGTCTTTACTACCCTCTAACTTTTTCTCAGATTTCTTGTGCAAAAGTTTGAGTTTTGCACCTCCTTTTACCCATCATCATACTTTGAGTTCTATACGTCTTTTACCCGCCATGCCTTGAGTTTTGCATCTCATTTTATCCACCACCATGCCTTGAGTTTTGTACCTCCTTTCATCCACCACCATGCCTTGAGTTTTGTACCTCCTTTCATCCATCACCATGCCCTGAGTTTCGTACCTCCTTTCATCCATCACCATGCCTTGAGTTTTGCATCTCATTTTATTCACCACCATGTCTTGAGTTTTGTACCTCCTTTCATCCATCACCATGCCCTTAGTTTCGAAACTCCTTTCATCCATCACCATGCCCTGAGTTTTGTATCTCCTTTCACCCATCACCATGCCTTGAGTCTTGTACCACCTTTATCCATTACCATGCTTTGAATTTTCTATCTCATCCTGTAGCTCCTTTATTCGCGATACTTTGAGTTTTTGTTTTATCTCCTTTACTTACGATGCGTTGAGTTCGATATCTTGAAAATACCTCCAGTTCTGCCTCAATAGAGTATTATTGAGGAGTGAAACATTGCAATTCAATCCATAAATGTTTGAAAAGGATGCTTTCATATTATAGTTTGAAACTTCATCATTGGTAAATTTTTATTAGATTATTGTGGAAATAGTATATATATATATACTTTCAAACATGCCTGAGTTTTTGAATTTTTCAAGCAGCTTCAATTCAAAAGCTATATCAAAACTTCGTCTTATCTAAAGACCAATTTTGATAACCAAATAGCTACCGCATCATGCGATAATGGAATAATTATGTGGCCAAACATTTTCCCCGTCGTTTCCTAATTTGAGATCTATTTTATCCTTCCCCCAAGTAAATGGATTTAATCTCTTATCCCTTGGTTTCAGAAAGTGATGGAAATTCACATCGCCAACGATGAAGAAGAGGCACACCAAAATCAATGTCCATCTTCCTCCCTAACTCCGCAGTTGGTGATTTGAATGCCTTTCGTGTGATGGGTATATTTACATAATAAACAGGCCGCACTTTCCAGGAAGGAAGTAGAAGTGCTAACATCTCGTGCACATCTTCCTGCAGGAAACGAAATTTATTATGCCTCGGCGGAATAACGCTTCCGATAACGTTAAAAGTTTAAACGCAGTTTATATTAGGAAAATTTGCAATGAAAATATCAGCTTATATTGCATTTTACTTTATTGTCTTGAATGCATCTCTTGTCGTACAGGAAAGGAAAATATTGCTTTCTATTTAAAATATCAATCATCTATTTATATAGTCTCTAGTTCTTATCAAAGTTATCAATTCTATGGTAGACAGTCAAAACAATGCATATCAAAGAACAAACAGTTATTTTTAAAGAAAGACGTTTTTCAATACAGCTATTCGATTTTTTTGTGAGCTAAAGAATCAGTGGCGTGTTCTGTTCCTCTAGTAACTGTTGTCTATTCCATTTTAATGAGATTTTCCAACTTAGCTTCTGATAACTGCAGACATTCTCAAGTAATTAACTCATCCATTGTAGTATTTAATTAAATTTGCGTTTCTTTGTTCTTTCCTCCTGTAAACTGAAATTGGTACTAAAATCAGCTTAGCTTCAGCTTGTTGATAACAAAGAGAGCTTTTACAAATTGCTTGTTTTCTTAAGAACCTATACTTCTTTTCTTAACGTTTAACATTAAAAAGCTAGGTTGTTGTTCGGTTGTTATATCTTTGAGCGGCACTTTCGTGCACACAATGAGGTAAATGGTCAAGTCCAAAAGTAATGAGGTAAATGGCCAGTCCCAAGAGGAACGGGACCCACTGGCCAATTGTTAGGAGACAGATGGACACTTCCAGTCAAAGCCATCCTCTGTGTTCTTTACAGTATCAAAGCAGGTTTTAAACTGTTAAACTAAAATAACAGCAATTCCTCGCTTATTTACATCATTCTAACGTGATACAGCAATTTCCATCAAATATACCCTGGGCCAGATTGTTTTTCCTCTGAGCGACCCTTTTGTGTACACAATGGGTTAAATACCTAGGGCACACGGATCTAAAGGTTCAGAGCTAGTTATGGGAAGGGGGTCCATTGGACAACTAATGCCAATTTACAGTCCAGGTCCTCCAGCGTGTTCTTTAACGTGAAAACGTGTGACTATTACCGCACACAGCACCACCGCTAAATGTCCCATCCGACGGAGGCCACCTCCTTCGCAAGACCATTAGTGCCTCCTTTCTCCCCAAGGACAGAACGGGATTTAGCGGAGAGAATTCTCATTGCAGTCACAGTTGTGAATAATACTCTTCACTCATTCATATACAGAAGGAAGTCTATGGGGATACTATGAGACTGCGCAGAATGCATGTGATAGTTCTCATATATTAAAGATTCATTGGCAGCTGATTGCTAAGTCACTGATCTTTGATATACACTGCCTGATCAAATTATTATAAACACTATACCGGGCACGAAGTACCATGAAGCATGGCACTTTTCCTGTTTCTAGCAGTTGTAGATCTGATTTGAACTCTGTTGAATGCATGTGATAGTTCTCATATATTAAAGATTCATTGGCAGCTGATTGCTAAGTCACTGATCTTTGATATACATTGCCTGATCAAATTATTGTAAACACTGCACCGGGCACGAAGTACCATGAAGCATGGCAATTTTCCTGTTTCTAGCAGTTATAGATCTGATTTGAACTCTGTTTGACCTTGAAGGACACATAAAATTTTGTATTCATGCTAGTAATATCCAAGCCAAACGTTTGGCGTGAAACTGATCGATAACTTTTCGATAAATTCATTCATAAGTTTCTACCAATCACAATTCCCACCAAAAGTTTGGCACCAAACATATCTGGATCAATAATCCATTCACATATTATTCCATTCACAAGATAGGCGACGGTAGCCCACCAGATATCTCGGAGGCTTTTCGTGGGATCACTCCCGACCCACAGCAGCTAAGAACCCCATCTGTCACAACAAGAGGGTTACACCTAAATGGACCACCACGCCAAATTTGGGATCGATCGCTCAAATAGCCGCGGAACCACAAGGAAACTGCCAATTTCTGCTACCGATGACGTCACACGTATCCGTCCGCCCGTTCACCCAGAATTACTGCTATTATATAACATGATGAATCTTGCCGAGCTATATAATCCGAATTATCCCTAGGTGAAAATTTTCCGAGATTTATTTATAGTTAGCATTACCTTTATCACCACTCACCTCACTCACAATATTAGCGATGTTTCACGATTGTGTCAGAATTTTTTCTTCAACAGGAGTTGGGTTCAGTAATTATCGAAATAGTTAAGACTCGGGCTCGAAACTTTGAGCCCAAACGCACATCAAATATAGGTCGTTCAGCTTACAACTGTTATATCAATGTTTTAAAACACACTTTGTGAATTAGCATCTTTCCTATCTGTTTTCACACTTTAAAATTTGTTTAATTACGCACGAATACTCTTTCCTCAGATACAGCAACATTTGAAATCCAATCCACAAGACATATGTGCACTTCCCTCTAGAGTTTAATTAATGCTGCAGTCTAACTCGAGAAATGATCGACACATTTTGGAACGCAATCTGCTATTTTCCTGTAACTTGTTATGAGACGAAAATCGTTGGTGACACTGATCATCTGAGTGATATACACTGACTGACAGGATGATCAAAGACTTGAAGTAGGGAGATATTGCTATTTCAGCTATCTGTGTTCTGAGCTTAAAATGAATTTATATGCTTAAAACGATCCGATTGATTTGGTGGTAACTAGTAGAACTTTTGTTCAGGGAAATGGCTTTTCTAAAAATCTAGCGCTTTTACCTGCGATGGACTGAGAAGCTCATTTAATGCTGGCACTCTATTCTCGAACTTATTTGTGAAGAAATTTGAGAAAAAATGAAATCAAAGTACCAAATCAGTGTTTAGGACATTTAACGATTTCCTGGAATAATCCTGGAATAAAAAAAACATCCTGGAATAATTATTTATTCCAGGAAAAAAAAAATTATTGCAGGAAAAAAAATTCCTGGAATAAAAAAAAAACATCGCTAATGCTGTGTTAGGTTGTTTTATCTCTGAGCGGCACTTTTTTGCACACCATGGGCTAAATGGCCAGGTCACAAGGACCCCGAAGTCTCAGAGAAGGTTGGGGTAGGGGACCCACTGGAACAACTGTTGGGAGACAGATGGTAATCTCCCGTCAAGGCCATCCAGCGTGTTCTTTAACGTGCACAGGGTATGGCTCTCCCGCACACGGGACCACGGCTTAACGTCCCATCCGACGGACGGCGGCCTTTCCAAGCCCATCGGTGTCCCCTACGGACCGTGGGCAGGGCGGGGAATTTTGCGGAGATAAATCTCAACGCTGACCCAGCTGGGACTCGAACCTGGGAACTACAAATTACGAGCCTGGCGCGCTACCGACTGAGCCACCCCGCTAATGCTGTGAGTGAGGTGAGTGGTGATAAAGGTAATGCTAACTATAAATAAATCTCGGAAAATTTCCACCTAGGAATAATTCGGATTATATAGCTCGGCAAGATTCATCATATTATATAATAGCAGTAATTCTGGGCGAACGGGCGGTCGGATACGTATTATATATATAGCAACAAATAAATGCTCTTTATATCATTTGAGACATCCAATGGAAATTTACAGTGTTTCTTGCGAAATAATCAGTATTGGAAATGGAATTTTTTAACTTTAGGTGCGGTAAAATACATCGACACTTTCACTCCTACACCACCACCGAAAATATAAAGAAAATGTTACCCGAAATAGACCCTCAAAATGGTAGGCCAAAGCAGAGCATAGAGTGCCTTCAATCTCCCTTTCTTACTGAATGAGGTGATTGGAGTATGAAATAACCGCCGAGGAGCTTACGTTACTACGTTACGTTTTTTCGGCGGTTGAAGTTCTGAGAATGCAAAGTTAGGTCTAGCGGAGTGATTCGAAGAGCCAAACTCTTCAGAATCGCGAAGCAGTTTGTACTTATCATGGAAACACTGAGAATCCTCTCTATTTTCTAGAAAAATAGTGGGTTTTCAGATTTTAATTTCCAAACAAGTTTTTATACAGCTACCTTTTGTCCCATCTTCGGAACTAGTGGGACTCCGTCCTGTCATGTTGCACTCAATTTCAACCACTGATAATAATACTAACCAAACCAAATTGAAAACTAGAAATCCTCTACGAATCATGTTCATGCCCTTACACCAATCCAAACCCAAGTGGCAATAGTGTTTGTGTTTGATTTCTTAAAATCTCAGATTATATTTAAAACAGGTTTATTTTTAAAACAATAAAAAGTACTTTGACGGAAAACGAGCTGATGGAAGCACTAAATACCTACAGAGAGGGCCAGTCCAGGTTAGCAACCCTTCTTGTGCAGAAGTTCACACTTGTAGCAAATTTCCCTTTGTAGTTCAATAGGTCCAGTTGAATCCCCTCCCTCCTGAAACTATGCAAGGGTAAAAATAAAAATTGTTTTAAATTCGAACCGGCTTGTTAAATTTGGGAAACTGTATGGAAAATGTGGGAGCAATACAATATTTTGATAATTTCACCTATTGTGAAATTCGGATACAATAGGTATTAAGATTTATGTAATAAATATCATTGAAAAAATAAAATAAATAAATATTCCCTCAAGCAGCTGCTTACCACAGAGGTCTGACAGGGGCCTGACAGTTCATATGGCCATAGTGGAAGATCTGTGAGGATGGCTGAACTTCAGCAGAAAAACAATACAAACATCCCTGCCTTACCCTTTGATCAGTTGCCAAGTGTGCTAACTACACAAGTGAAAAAAATCGTAATGCAGTCCCTTCCGCTTCTGAATTTAAACAAACTGGCAAAATATAATCCACGGTATAATATGAAAATTTTATTACACGTATATATATATATAAGTTCTTTTCCAGGCCATTAAATATTCCTTTTTTCATCGATGGAGGAGTCGGGTTAACGAAGAAAATCACCGACGTGGGCACTACCATCTGAGCCATCACCACTCCAGCATAATTGGTGCATCCTCCTGCATTAACACTCCTGCACTCTCGGTATTTCAAAAATATGCTGACCCTATTTAGAAACTCACGAGCCGCCAATGAAAGTAACAGTTCTCTTTTATGCTGATACTGATATTTTTATACTACATTAAGTTGAAAAAATGAATATTTTCATAATATGAAGTGTACTCATGAAAAGATACCATTGATTAATCTTAAGTATGATTAATATATGCGCCTCTAAACTTGATACCATTAGTCGTCAGCAGAATCAATGAACTAGGCTAGCAACTCGACATGTATCAAATTTCAAAAACATAAAGAGCTTTTCTTTTTCTAAACTTATCTAAAGACATCTAGTCTTAAGAATTTGAGTAAGAAAGTGTTATAAAATCCATTCCTACATAGTTAATATCCTATGATTTATATTAGTGAGCAAATGTGCATTTCTTATGTGCGTGGTTTACTGTCAAGATTGTGTGCAACAATGATCCATTGTATTTTTGGGGCAAAAATGAAGAACATTTTATGTCTACGTAATAGAATTATGATTTACGTTGAGCTTAAATCACATAGATCATGTAGAACATTGGCTATGACCACAGTAATTTGAAGGTATAGAAATTTGCGTTTGTTATCGCGTTTTCTAAACTACACTGGTTTAAAAGGATTTTGTAACATGAATTGTAGCTGTCTTTAACTATTTTTCAGGTGCTGATTTCAAATGTGGCAATGGCTAACACGTCACATTTTTATGTTATTGATCATTTTGATTCCTATTAAGATCTTCCTATACCAACACCTCCTGGCAACTGGGAGGACACTAGATTACTTTTTGTGGCTGGCAACACTGACTGCCAAATGGGAAAAAACATGTAGCAGTAACTTAACCTCATACCGCCATTCTTGTTGTGTTCATTGTAGGAGGAACATGTGCTGTACGTTGAAGAGCGAATTTCGGCGTTTAAATGACACAAAAGCAATGTCGAGGATGTGTTAATGTGTCAGATAAGTTTTATTATGTATATGGAAATTATATTTTAATATCCCATGGTCATTCTTTGATAAAAATTGTGAAGAAAGCGTATAACTTGTATTTTGGATGTCATATTGCAGACATCCAAAATACAGGACAAAACATCGACTCCACGTGTGTGCCGCATTTCGTTCTTTATTGGCCTGAGTGAATGGTTGAAAGGTAAGATAAAATCCATGCCTTTTGCAGTTCCAATAATTTGGCGTGAGCCAATTATTCACTTGAATGATTGCTATTTTTGTTCAACTAAGTTGTCGGCTTTTCAAAAAAGAACAAAAGCAAAACACAATATCCAAATGTGCCTTCAGCCATAAGGCCAGTTCTTCATGGATATCTTCCTATACCAACACCTCCAACCAACTAGGAGGAGATGGATTCACATTCAACAGAGGAAGACTTTGAGGCACATACCTGATCCTACCATACCTGATCCTACATTTATCCTAAAAAGTTAGGATAGCCTCATTTGATTCAGCAAAATGAACTAAATGATCTTGTTCGAGACTAGGACTTTCCAAACAAGAAAGGTCAGAAAGAGAAATCTGGCTTTATCTGCTTATTACGAGATGCAAGGTGGTTTATGTTTCTGCACAGATATTTCAGAGTTGATGGAAGAAATTGGATCAACTCACGATCCTAAGGAATGTCGTATATTTATAGATTCCTCAAAATTCAGCTTAAAAGCTGTCCTTTTGCATAAAGGAAACCAAAAGCCTTCCATTCCTGTGACACACGCTGTGGGAATGAAGGAAACTTATCAAAGCATGGAAAAATATTCACTGCTATAAAATATGACCAGTTTAAGTGGACAATATGTGGTGATCTAAAAGTCATCTCTCTCTTGCTCGGGCTTCAAGGAGTCTCCACAAAATTTTGCTCCTTTCTGTGTTTATGGGGCAGCAGGGCCAGAGAGAAATACTACAAAAGCCTAGCCCAAAAGAAACGTTTTTATTCCTGGAAAGTGTAATGTGAGGTATTAGCTTCTAGTTGACCTCTCTGATGTTCTGTTCCCATCACTACCCATCAAATTGGGATTACGAAAAACGTTTTAAAAGCTATGGACAAAACAGGTAAAGGGGTTTTACATTTGTAGGAAAAAATTCCAAATCTAAGTGACGCCAAACTCAAATAAGGGATCTTTATTGGTCCTCAGATCAGGAAGCTACTGAATGATACTGTCTTTGAACAAAAACTGAATATGAAGGAGAGTGATGTATGGAAATCCTTCACGTCTGTGGTCCAGGGTTTTCTGGGGAATCACAAAGAAGAAAATTACCATCAGCTCCTTCAAGATTTTCTCAAAAACTATGAAAATCTTGGCTGCCGAATGTCTTTGAAGATCCATTTCTTGATTTCTATATATTTCGAGATCCATTTCTCGACTTCTTTCCCAAGAACTTAGGAGCTGTGAGTGATGAGCACAGGGAAAGATTCCACCAAGATATCCGAACAATGGAGGATAGATACCAAGGTGTGTGGGACCCAGCAATGATGGGTAACTACTGCTGATTCTTGCATAAGGAGGATACCTCAACCCATAAACGATAAAAATGTACCTTTTAGAAGTATAAAAGATATCCATGTTTATGTTTTTACCCCCTTACCAATGTTTTCTTATTTTGCGTTTCAATATTATTTCGTTTCTTACTTTATATTCAGTGGTCTATAACTATGATGTTTCTGATTTTTTTTCACTGTAATCATGCAATTAATTAATTAGTTTTAAGTTGCAATATAATAAAATAGTCACATTCATTTTCATTTCCCACATATGCGTATTCATTGAAATTTGAAATACATCAATCCGTAATTTAAAAAAAAACTGTACGTGCTGCAGATTTTTCACAGCCATATTTGAATTCAGCACCAAAACATTAGTTGAAAACGTCCTATTTTACCAATGTTATAAAAAAGTTTCAATTTATTGTCTAGTGTTATCAGTTAGTGCTAAAATTTCAAATTTTAGTCACTTTAAAAACGAGCATTCTGTATTCGCATGAGGCGCTTGGTCTTTCGAGATAATATATATTTTAAAAAAATACGATAAATTAATATTTCAGAGATTTTCATGTGTTTCAATATATATAGGTTAATATTTCAAGTTTTTTATGAGTTTTAATAATTATAAATTAATTTTTCAGAGATTTTTACATGTTTCAATAAATGTAAATTAATACTTCAGAGATTTTCATGTGTTTTAATAAATATTAATTAATGTTAAGATATTTTAATTGTTTCAATAAATATAAATTGTATTATTGTGATACTGAATGAAAGATAATAATATTTGCACACCTTTAATAAGAACGCTATTAGTAGGAGATCAATCCTTATTCAAATGAAAAATTAAGAGGTGTTTAAAAAATTGCTTTTATAACATAACAAACAATTATTACAATTATCTGAGCTACAGCTTCTGATTAATTGTCGAATAATCTAGAAGAATCAAATATTTTTGGTTGAATCAAGTGGTAAATGTGACATTGATTCCTTAATTTGCGCATTTGTGACTTTTATCAGACCCTCGCTAGAATATGCCTCACCTGTATGGTTACTTCATCTAATATCAGACATCCAAAATCTTTAACGCACTCAGAAATGGTTTAGAAAATGATTTCCTGGTTTTACAATATTCCATTTGAAGAAAGGTTGAAAAGGCTCTCTTTTCATTCCTTCGAGTGGAGAAGTCTAATGTTTGACTTAAAAACAGGTTACAAACTTATTCATGGAATAACTCACTGTAACGCAGATACTCCAATATTTAATCTTGTCAACAGAAGAACAAGGGTCATCCTCTTATGATCGATGCGCCTTTCTGCTCGAAAGAACTGTAAGTACCATTCCTTATTGTGCCGTGTTGGAAGAGTATGAAATGCCCTACACAGCGAGATTGTCCCCTTCTACAAATGTTGATAATTTTATTTTAGACTGAAGAGATTTGACTTATTTCCATTTCTCAAATGTTTCAAATTTTGATGTATTTTCCTTGTCCGTTATCGGTGTGCTGACATAAAACTTTCCGGTCTTTTCCTGTAATAATAATAAATAATAATATTAGAACAAAAAGGAAACAAACTTCTCGATGCTGCTGAAGTAAAACTTAGTACCGTTGGTTTTTTACTATTTTTTGAATGGTCGCTACGACATCACTATCGCTGCGAAACATTTTGGGAATACCTCCGAAGTGTTTCTTGAATTGGGAGTAAATGAAGAAGAAAAGTTAGGATTATCAAGGGAGGGGAAGAATGATTCATGATTTCCCGGTAAGAGAACTCCGAGAGTTGGTAGGTTCGACTAGAAGCGTGAGGGCTTGCATTGTTTTACAAGATGTTCCTAGATGTGCAATGCTTTACAATATGAAGTGACATCAACTGTTGTAACTTTTCGAACAAAGTAGAAAAGCAAAACACCATGATTGAATCAACAAATGTACTTCCTCTGCAGTCCATGTGTTTTGGAGAGCAGCTATTTCAACTGAGGATACGACAAGACATGCTACAAGCGACCTACGGGTTGTGCTGTCACACTCTTTACTAATTCTTTACTATCAATACTTGGTCTAATTCTTTGCTACCAATACAATTATTATTGTACTGTTAAATGCACCGGCCAGCCCTATATTAAGGCATTTTCTGTAAAAACTTCATGGATATGAGAGAATAAAGATCAGCAATGAGTAAATATCAGGAGAGACGGCTACTGGGGATTGGCGGGACCGGTAGTGGGCCAGGTACACAATCTGAGGTTCCAAAGTTCTAGTTTTAATTGTTCCAGATTAAGAAATCGAATAATAATTATAAACTGGCAAGTTCCTTTTTAGATGTGTTCCTCTAAAAACAACCTTGGCAGTTTCTCAATTTGTTGATTAGGTTGATGAAAAGCTTCTAGCAAATAAGCTTTTCTGATAGTTCAGAAACTAGTCATTTAATAATCATGCAACTGACTAGGGGTAAACATATTTGAATATGTTGCTTCATAATCAAATGTTAGCATTGTAATATTATAAATATGCGAAACGCTACAGCTACTTCTTATCAACCACTACGTAGTTTTGAAACCGGCCACCAGATGCAAATAACCATGTCTGTATCTTAACACGAAACACTTTTTATATTAAGAATTAAGCTCGACAGATAGTTATTGTTTTCCTTATACTGACACTAAGTTGTGGAGCGATTATCTTTTGTAGTAGTAAAAAAAAAATATGAAAACAATCATTTGGATTCCTTGAAATTTTGTCACCCTTTTATTACATTACTCTTTATTACATTTTTTAACCTATGGGACCTGCATTTAATGTATAGAAAAATCGAGTTAGTAAAAACATAACAACCGGGCTCCATATTTTGGTCCATAATGGTAATGGTGTATAGTATATTTGTATCTGTAAATGGAAGGAGAGCTATGCACCAACCCCCTGTGATGATGAATAGCACCGGCCAGTTCTATCATCTATTGTCCGACCCCGCCTTCTCGTGATGCAGGCCGTTAGCACCTTTCAAAAGAGATACTCTCTTGTGGAAGGGAACGGAATAGGAAGACTGCCAGATCAGAGTGGCCTACTAATCTGGACAACTATGGCTAGTTTTCTTTTTTTTTCTGTCCTACTGAGGAGTGGTCAACCACACAGGGTTCTGGTGCTGACCACATATACTAACCGGACTGGAATAAGTCTCTGAGCTTGATTATGGATCCTGAATTTCGTACCCTGGTGGACTTCTGTGCGGGGAAAATCTTCCGCTGTGTTTTCTGTTTGTTTGTAGGTTGACAGCCATAAATAAATAGATTACAAGATATGTTTTATCAGCTAGTGGATAATCCTGAACAGAGGTATCCTCTTCTCGGGCACCTGAACTTTTCCTTCTACGGACATCGCCAAATCTACATTGGCGGTAGTCTTCCAGTGTTGATGGGGGAACGGGTCTTTGCCCCGTGCCTGCGATTAGGGGGCTGTTTGATATTGTCGGCATTCCCTCTCTCAGTTATGTTAGTTTCTTTAAACATCCTACTATTCAGTTTCTCTCCTTATATAGTTGGAATGTGAGGACTCTGCACAGAGCTTATTCTCTTGATATCATCACACAAGAATTCCACCATTGTAATTTAGATATTCTCGTCTTGCAAGAGACCAGATGGGCAGCTAAAGGTCAGATTCTTAAAAAAATTTAATTTTTCTTTCCAGGGAGAAAAGATAAAAACCATCCCCATGGCGTGGGTTTGCTTCTCACCAGATAGGCTAGTGATGTTCTTCTAGGATATGAGTGAATTAATGAAATGTTTCTTACAGAAAATTTTCAGGCAATCATTAAGGATTTTAATAATATCTGCTGTTATACCCCCATTGAGGATGCCTATGATGATGAGAAGGATAAGTTTTACAGACAACTTCAGGAAATTTTGAAATAGTCAAGAAAAATCAAGAATAAGTCAAGAAATGAGATATTACCCTTGTTCTAGGTGTCTTTAATGTCAACGTTGGTAGTGACTCTGGCCTTTGAGGAAGAGTGATAGGCCATTTTAGTATTAAATTATAATTGGAAGCCACAATGGCAATGGGAACGTCTCCTACAGGAAAGTAAATTTAGTGGTTTGAGAATAACTAACACTTATTATTATAAATACCGCAACATACATAAGTTACACATGGGTTTCACCTGATGGGCTGCATAAGAATATGATTGATTATATATTAATTAACAGCAAATTGGCTAGTTCTGTTAGGAATACCAGGGCATATAGGAGAGCTGAAATTGAATCTGACCATTACCTTTTTAAAAGTGACTTGCAACTTAAACTTAAAAAGTGTTGTGCTAAGGTTAAACAATTTACCTTTAATACTGAAGCTCTGAAAGACCCAGTTATAGCTGAAGCTTACCATGATAGGTTACTTAGTCATTATGACAGTCAAGATTTGTTTCTACTGAAGTTAAGGAAGAAAATAGACGTTTTAAACAGGTTTTTCTTTTAACTAACAGTACTCTTTTAGGAAAAAAGAAGCAGAGGAAGCAAAATTTGTTGAGTGATAAGGCCCTTGAGCTTATTTTAGAAAGAATGAACTGCAGTAATGTCCTAAATCAATGCCCTATAGTCATAATAGAAAGCATTACAGAGAGCTTAATAAGCGTGTAAAGGATCAGTTAGCTGCTGATAAGAATCTTTGGCTTGATAGCTTGGCTGATAAAGCCGAGGAAGCAGTTAGACAGCACAATAGCAGAGAGCTATTGATAGATAACGTTTTGTGTAGCAAGTTAGGTTGTTTTACTTCTGAGCAGCACTTATTTTACACACAATGGGCTAAATGGCCAGGTCACAAAGACCCCGAAGGGTCAAAGAAAGTTGGGGGAGGGGACCCACTGGAACAGCTGTTAGGAGACAGATGGTAGCCTCCCGTCAAGGTCATCCAGTGTGTTCTTTAACGTGCACAGGGTATGGCTCTCCCATACACGGGGCCACGTCTTAAAGTCACATCCTACGGAAGGCGGCCTTTCCAAGTCCATCGGTATTTCTTACTGACCGTGGGCAGGGCGTGGAGTTTTGCGGAAATAAATCTCAATGCTGATTCAGCTGATATTCGAACCTGGAAACTGCAGATTACGAGCCTGGCGCGCTACCGACTGGGCCACCCCCGCCCCTTTGTGTAGTAGAAAACGGACAAGTATACAGGGATTGAAGGATAAACAAGGTAAGGTTATAGAAGGTGAGGATTATGTCATGGCTATGTGGGCTGAGCATTTCAGTGATATTCTAAACAATGTGGTTAGTTATACTCCCAATGTTTGCAATGATGATAGATGCATTGGTGGCTTTAATGTTGACCCTATAACACAATCTTCACATTGCTCTGTCCAACAAGCTATTTTTTTGTAAATCACTTAGAATGCATTGTATGTATACAACAAGATAAACTATTTATTTCTGTTGTTTTCTCTTTCTCTGTTTCATATCAATTTTAGCAGAATTGCCCGGCGTAGCTCGGATTTCAGTATAATGACTCCAAGTAACAAGCTTCCAGGCGTATTCCGAATGACTGTTCTCGGATACTCGCTTACATCCAGGGTGACGTTATTAGTGGAAGAAGATTTCGTATCCCGTAATTCCTCAGGTACTTGACCAATCGATCCCGAATTTGGTATGACCGTTCCACTTAGTTCTTACTATGTAGGGTATAGCGATAGGGTTCGTAGCTGCAGTGGGACTGGATTCAACCCAGCGCAAGTGTACGATGTCTCCGAGGGCTCTGCAATCGCATACATTGCGAGTGGTGTAGTAGTTTATAGATCAGCAAAGTTATCAAGGAACAGATTTGCTCTAAACCTTTTTTTTGGGGAGGACCTAATTTTCTTTGGCCGAATACCTTACAGCACTAAGTTACGGTGAGAAAAACATATAGCCGTAATTTGCTGGCCCAAGAGTAATAAGAAATCATTTGCAGCCTAAGAGGAATTGTCAAACAAACAGACAGATGACAAACTCTGTATAATTTATAATATATTATACCTTCCTCCTACCCATAGGCGTAAGTACGAGGTGTGTCTGGGCACACACTAATGTCTAAAAAATAAAGTGGTCTTATTCTCTAGAACAGAAGATGAAGAAACCTTTATCATTTGGGTTAGATCATTATCAGATTAAATATAATAATCATAAAAATTGACTCTATCTTTGTATACGCCTGGTTATCACAACTGCAAGAATTTAGTATTTTCTGTCTTTTTTTTTAGTTTCTAATTTTTAAGTAAAGTTTAGTTGTTAATTTTAAAAAAAATATTTAGCTAAGCTTTAGCTTCTTTAATTTGTTTGATGAATAAATATAACGTTCTTTATGATTGAATGGTTAGTAAATGTTCGCTTTTAAAAAAACATTTCTGGATGCGCACTCTAATAAATGTGCTGCGGACACCTATGTTTCCACCCCTGTAAAAACTAGACGCTCAATTTTTCATGTTTTCATCAACATAAAAAAGTTTAGAACACAGTCTCACTTCTGTAAAATGTTTTAGTTTCGATAGTGATTGAATAAATCGTTTTGAAGGTGGGGATTTATATAGCTTTGATCTAAAACCCCGAATTCTCCTTTAGCGTTTTTTCCAAGATATCTAATTTTTTATAATAAGGATAGCATCGAAGTGTCAATAAAAAATATAAACAATTTGCTTTGTGTCCTGGCCGTCTTATATCAGGAAACAGCAAGAACACAACGCTAAAGAAAAACAAAAACATTCGCAATTCTGCCAGTTGCCCCCAGAGAATCAATAAGAACTGCCAAAATTTCTATTTTGGGAAATGATCATCAAGACGAACTACTATTGATTGAATACTCCGCAGCACAAGAAAGCATCATCTTCAATATTTCTGGTTTACTTGATGATACTCGCAAACGTAATGACCATCTAGTGCGTATCGAAAGATGCCTTGTGGAAAGAATTCCAAATTTTTTAAATTTGTTAGATGGTTTGACATTATTGCTTTGGATGCAGGCGACGTAAGAACGGAACTATTTATCGTGAAGAGATTTTGCGCCCCTAAGGATATTTGAATTCCAAAATCCAGCATTGATCTCGAACTGTTTATTGACGTGAACTAGTGTTATTGACCAAGTTCTTCGACAATGTTTTTATTGAGTTGAATCTATCATTTTGATTTAGGTACATAGATTCTTAATATCGGATTTTCTTTTAATCTTTTTAATTTTAGGAACTCTTGTCTCAGGTTCTAATATTAATGAAACCAGCCACACACCTTACCTCCTTCTATCTAATACATATTTTCGAGAACTCCAAGACGGTCAGAGGTAGGGCCACCAAACTTCGGCTATAGGCTCTTCTAACCATAACTTAATGCACTGTAAGGTATTCAGCAAGAAAATTAGGCCCTCCCCCTAGAGTTGGACGCGAAACGTCTGTTCATTGATAACGTTGAACATCAATAGCCTATTACTCCATTCATAACCATCAACTCTTCATTTGTAAGATAGGTAGTGGTCTTATATAGGGAGAAGTTGGCAAACGGCGATGTCGATTTCTATTGGCTGCCGCTGTCACGTGTCTCATGGGCGCCATTTCTGGGCTTCGATTCTTGGATTCTTTCTTAGCTCTGTGATAGTTACAGGTAAAATTTATATGTATATTTCGTTTTATATTGAATTCGATCGCTATGCTTTAATTTAAATCGCTTATTATAATTCTCATTTGTTTTCTTCGATAAACGTAAGGTTTTTAAATTTATAAAATGCCACATTGTGTTGTTTCTGGCTGCACTAATAATGCAAAGAAAGGGAAATCAATGAAAGAGTTCCAAAAAGATCGGGTAGAATTTAATTATATCTTTAAAAACTCGGAAATACAGGGTGAATCTGAAAAAGTGGGCAAAACTTTACGGGGTGGTAGAACGCAGCTATACGAGCAATATTCGTCATAGAATGTATGGTCGGAACGCAAGCGGTGAGAAGTTAAAAGGTAGTTTTCCACTGTCACATTTAAAGAATGAACACAAGAAGGAGAGGAGATACTATGTGCCTCACTTGTATTCCCGTCCGCCGCACCGTACACAAAGTGCATATCCGCCATTTCGTGGTTAGTATAACCAGCCATCCTCTCGGCAATCCACGGTAGAAATGCCGTTGGGTGCGAGGACCGACCCTTTTATACCATTTCCAACGCCACCTAGCGGCTCGCCGTTTGCGTTCCGCCCATACTTTCTATGACGAATATTGCTCGTATAGCTGCGTTCTACCACCCCGTAAAGTTTTGCCCACTTTTTCAGAGTCACCCTGTATAGTTATTCTCAATATTAGAATCTGGCTCTACAGCTGAAGTATTACTAAATATTTCTGAATAGTTTGCCAACGCTCTGGTCTATCAAATCATCTGAGATTTTCTCATTTAGCCAGTAGGAAACGAAACTTGTAATTTCGTAGAGTCGAATATAACATTTTTTTACGGAGAAATGTCCTTTAAGAGAAATGGAAGCTGTCACTGAAATCATTTTTGTCACATTCGTTGGTATTTAAAACGTGGAAGCTGGCTTTGCACCTAACCCCTTTTCACATGAATTAATCTCAAAATGTAATTAAAACACATTGCTCCTTAAATATTTTGCTGAAATAAGTGTAATTTTAATGGTTTAATAATGATTTTCCTATCGCGTATTTTGAAGGAAAAATGTTTGTGTGATAAACATTTAAAAGCGGCATCACTGTTAAATGTTTCAGCTTCACTAAATTATTGAAAAAATATTTTTGTAAATCGAAATTCCCTTGAAAATTTCAGTAATACAGAAATATATCACTGGAGGTAATCAATGGCATTATTTGTTATAAAATGCTATTTTTAAACTTCACTTACTAAAATAAATGCAACGTTAGAAGTTTGTATAATCATTCAAATAATTTTGAAAAAGCTAGAATTAGTATAATAGCAGTGTTGGTGGTTAAATGTTTTCAACTTAATAACACTAAATATTAAAAGAATGTTATCAAAATGGAAAATTATAATGATTTGCGCGAGATCTTCATTTTATTTCTAATGACATTTTTCCGTAAAAATCTTAATTTCGCAGTTAAGGAGATTGAGTATGCTTCATTAAACGCACTGAGAAGCTATAAAGAAAACTCTTTGGTAAAATCTAGTGCCGAAATTTATAATATGTTTGTGGCGTGTGAAAAATATTTCCGTAACTTCAACAGATGTACAAACTTGAAATATTCTCAAGATCACAAAGCATTGCTTCAGAAATATTAAAAGAAATTGGCTCACACTTTCAGCTTCGAAACTGTCAAAATATTAAGCATAATATATTTGAGTCTGCATTGTTTTAATTCTTTGCAGGAATATTCAAAGTTTGATGTGTATTGATGATGACGACTAATATATTTTTTTTATCATGTTTCGTATGAGAATTTGTATAGCAGAAATGAAGCGGCTTTTAAAATGACAGAAACGAATGGAAAGTCAAGCAAATGTGTTGCAATGAGATTGATAATTGCAAAGATAAATTAATTACCAAAACTGAGAATGTGGCATTTTTTCTAGGGATATATATATATATAAATAGCATAATAAAAGGAAAAAATTATTTAGAATGTTCTAGCTTTTAATATATAGCATAATTTTGACAGATTTCAGAATATGTAAAAATATTTTTTATAAAGCTCGCTTATGCTATAAGTATTCAACCATTATTTTTTAAACAGAATTTTAATATTCATTTTGTAAAAGCATAAATCAGAGCCCAAATATTGTCATATCTTTTCAGGAATGTTAAGCATTTTTAGGTTTTAAGTAAAAATTGATTATCTGGGACTGAATGTATGAAGGAACAATTATTTCTTAAATTTCAAAATTAATGAATTGACTGAATTGTAATATCAATAAATATTATTATAAAATATTGAGAACAGAAAACAATCAACCGGAAAGGAAGCATTTCCATGATTTTTAAGTTAACAAATTATTATTATAAAGTTGCTGCGTCCTTATGTGTGTTTACTAAGCTAGATAATCAGTCTGTTAGGCATAGACTAACTGACGTACCCACAGAGCCCAGATATGGCGCCCATGAACGCCGTTTGACAACCTCTCTCTACATAAGACCACTAAAGATAGGTGACTGCATTGCCCCCAAAGATTATGAACAATTGCTGCAGGTTTCCTTTTCACTTCTTAGGCTTTGGTTTTAGTTTCTTTTGAAATACGGATATAATGTTATTAAGACAACTCATCTGCAGTCTCATTGCTAAGTTTAAAATTTCCTTTCAGACTAGTTTATTTTTATTTTTTACTTTAGGCTGTAGTTTTAGTATTTTTTAAATTTAGGGTTTGGTTTTAGTCTCTCATAAGTTTTCCAGATCTTAGGCTTTAGTTTACAATTTTTTATCTTTTCGATTTTTTATTATTATTTTTTGGCTTTAGTTTTAGTAGAGTTTTGTTTTGTTTTTGTTTTTTGCTTTATAGGGCAAGGAAGAGAGGTATTTTAAAAAATGTATTATTAATACATTTACTGTACCGCTTCCTGTTCGTTCTGAAGCATTTTAATCAGTGGAAATCAGACAGAATTTCTCAGAATGCTCACAGAGGGAAAGAAATTTGCATTTCAATAGAAGGAATATATTTTTGTAGTCATCTAAGATGTCAGAGTCCATAACAAGAAAAGGAAATGTGGAAGATAAATGTATAGAAATGGAATTGGAAGAGAATGCGTTGGTGGAAAATGAGGTGAATATTTTTGAGTTACTGAACTTTTTGGCAGAAGCTGATTTCACTTGCAAAAGTGATGTATGTTCTAGTTCAAGCAGCTGTGAAGAGAACAGCGTGTGATGTCTCCTGGTATTATTGATGGTGAGGAAGTTGAAATATCAAAGTATGTAGTTGTTGAGGAGTAGTTTGGTGAAGGACAGAGTTATGCTTCCTAACTTAAGAAATATTACCACAACTCATGATGGAAGATGTGCTTTAACTACATGACCCACAGGAACAAAAGAACTATGAAGGACACAGATCGACGGAAGAATAAAGATTAGAGAGATCAATATGTCTGGAAAAGTAATGTGAAGAAATTATTGCTTTGGATACTTATATATGCTGATAAGTTGAAAACGGGATGCAGATTTCAGCAGCGGTAGAGGAAGGCAATTAATTTAATTTTTCCAGGCGAGGGGGAGAGTGTAAAAGTTTTCTCCCTTTCAGTCTTATTTCACCTCTTTAAAGACGGAAACAATCCCCTTAAAAGTAAAACATCTTCCATGATTTCGCTCTTTGAGAAAAAATATATATTTTTCAAATTTTCTTTTATCATATATTTATTTATGTATTATATATTTATTTATATATATATTATATATTTTTATTCACTGTATATTTATTTTTATTATATTCATATTAGTATATGAAATAATGTAATTAAAATATAGAGAGAAAATCAATTAATATTATTTATGTATTATAAATTGTTTTATATAATTTTTTTTCTTTAGTGATTAGCCACTTAAGCTGGCAACTCATTCGCAGATTACAATAGAATGACTATGCCATCAACCGGGAATCTAATCCATACTCTGCAGTTTCAGTATCATTTTGAATTAAAGGGATACTATTGCGTTATAGGGACTGCAGGGGAAACGAATGATTTGAGGGGATTTTTTTAATTGAAAGAAAAGACAAATCATGTTTGGGGAATTCAGAATACCTTTTTTTAAATAGAATGAAAGTTGCCGTCGGGCTTAACTTATGACGCTCATTAACAGTGGAAATTCAAATAAATATTTGAAACACTATCTACTAGCATAAGTACTTTTATGTTAACAAGAGAATTTCCCTGTTTACATGAAGTAGCATTCGTTCTAATTTATAATATTTATGCAAATAATGTAAAATATAGTATCCTCATTAAGATATTTCCCATTCGAGACAATTATCGCTTGTGAGAGGTAAATACTTGCATATGATACTTTAGAAATCATATAACATATATAAGCAATCGTAAGCAATTACAACACAACCAATTTGCAATTTTAAGCAGATTTACATAACATTCAATCAAAGTTTAACCCATGAGAATTGTCAAAAAAACTCTCTATAATAAACTGAATATTAATAACCCCACCTCAGTACTGTTTCCAACCGTCTCTGACACAATATATTGTAATTCATAATTTTGTGTCAAAAGGAATCGTACTATATAATTTACTTGTACAAAATAAAATTTGGTAAATATATTCGTCTTCACCAACACTTCCTTTAGCAAAATGTTTTCAGATAACCATTTTGAAATAATCAGATATATCTTGGAAATTTTCTGATACTCTCCATTTTCCAGTTTCGTCTCAGATGTTTCAATATTTTAAAAGCATACAGTTTTGTTAATGTTATGAAACCGAAAGTAATACAGTTTAAAAACATTTCTTTTCTTGCTTTTATTTAGTTTTAAAAGCCTGATAACATGATTTTGTACACATTGCAAATATTTCAAATATGCAATATATATTTTGAAATATTTGCACATATTATTGCAAATATTTCAAAAATTATAATTTATGCACCTAATAACATGATTTTGCACATATTGCAAATATTTCAAAAACTTATCATTAGAAATCTGCGTGAATGCGGATATATTATTATGGTTATTAAGTAGCAAATACCCACTGATGCTACCAGACCTTAACGGAGAAGTTACACAGCTAATTTATATATATACATATCTGCATATGAAAAAAATATACTCCATATTTTATTTCAATTTATTTGTTTGTCGATTTATAAACTTTTACATTTTGTTTCCTTTTAATTAAATAACCCAATTTCACTTTAGAATTTTTTCCCAAGACAGCATTTTTAATTTTATTTAACAGAATTCCATGTGACAAGAAATCGAATGCCTTCTCTATACCTAAAAGCAATATTATAGTTTTCATGCTATCATTTAAATTTTTGAAAATTTCCGAGACACGTTTCGAGTTGAATTATCTGTACTAAAATTTCTCCTGAAACCAAACTGATTATTAGAAAGTAAATTTATTTCATTCAAAAACTTTATGAATTTTTGTTTAAATAATTTTTCATAAATTTTCGATATATCTTATAGCAAAAAATATCTATCTATGATTCTCGAATAAATTTCCTTGCCTTCTTTATAAATTTGGTGTTTCAATTGCTGTTAGAAAAAGAGCTGCGAATAGCAATATTTTATTAATAACTTTTCAAACTCAACGCCCTCTAAAGATGGACAGTCGAACAAATGGCTGATTCGTAAAGTGCAAATACTAGTATTTTAATACTACCTGTCTCACCTGAAAAGAATGTTTAGTTTCTCTCTACGCACAAAAACTAATGCCTGATTAATTCCAATTTAGTTTCATATTATTTTATATGTTATTGTCGTTTAATAATATTTTCGCATATATGTTGTAATATGCAGCCAATGTAAAATACTGCTGAACAATGTTGGTGAATAAAAACGAAATTTGAAATTTAATTTAAAATATGATACGTAATTGGCTAAAGATTTAACAACAGTTGCGTTTAGTATCTCATACGTGAGTTATCAACGTCGAGAACTCTATGTTTCTATTGTATGTTTATATTCGGATATTTTCGCAATATTGCTACGGTGTTCGTAGCAAATGTTTGTAATATATTACCACACCAAGATCAAAATTACACTATTTAATAAATAAAATTGTTGGAGGCCGATTGTCAAAGAGCCAGGGTTTGCTTAGTACGTAGCGCAGGTAGCTCGCATCAGGTATATTCACTTTTAGTCCCCATTTCACCTTCATTGAGATTTTTTGCATTAACTAATGATGTAGCCTTCATTAGAAAGATGATACCAGTAAATCATCGTCCGTTGAATGAGACTTTTAGCCGTGTTTCCGTGTGCAGGAAATATATACCCTGTGCGCATTAAAAACACTCTGGCTGCTCTTAACGGGAGGCTTTCATCTGTTTCCTAACAGCTGTTCAGTGAATTCCTTTATCCACCTTAGTTCTGAATCCTTGGAGTACTTCTCTCTGTTGTCCATTCACCTCATTATTTGCACAAAAAACACTGCTCAGAAATAAAACAACTTAACCCATTTATTGGTCAGCTATATATAGTTATAATATTGCAATATAATATAATATAATCTATATAATAATATTATATATAATATATATAATATAATCTATTGCAGTATAACTTTGCAATAGAGGGTATATAAAATAGTATAATCCAAAATGAATACAAAATAGTATAATCCAAATCTGTATATAGTATTTCAACAACACCTTATATACTTACCTGAATTTGAGAGCAATCCTTAAATACAGTTTACGGAACCACGAAGCATTTTCGATACAAAAATTTGATTATGCATTAGAATGAAGAAAAAACTTAAAACGAATGCATTTGAATTATTAAATGTTTAGCACATTAGAACATCTGTAATATATATCGCAAGTTTCGTACGTGAAAAAAAAAGTTCATCCGCAGTTAGCTTTTAATATATTATCTTTCAAATAATTTCGCAAAGTTCCAACCTCGCCACATTAATATGAAACAGTAGTTGAATTCTTAAATAAGCTTGGGAATTTTAAACTATGAATTTATGCAGCAGAAATCCGAATATGACTTAAATGATGAACTTAATGAAGTGTTATAAGAGTTCCTTTGATGCTCAGATTACAGATGATTCAGTGCCACAACCTCTTAAAGAAAGACTATAGCTTGAAGAATGCTAATGTCCCCAGCTCCAGAGGAAAGAACATTATTCAAAGCGCAAGCATGAAATATCAAATTCCCAAGTTGTCATTTTTTCGAACTATCAGTGTTGTTTTCCACTCTTTTCAACTTTTATATTCATATTCAAGAGCCCAAATTCTTGTTTAATGGAATATAAAAGAGCATGATTATCATGTTATTCTATCTTATTTTAAACGTTTTAATAAGCACCTTTAAAAACTTGTATATAAGCTTCTCCTGAAGCCAAAAGCTCGAATACAATTCCCCAACATCCACCTTTGAGATTTAAAAAAAATAATTTATTATAGATTTATTAAGGAAAACCTAGAACGTCCAACCATCTCCCATTTAGGAAAAATTAAATCTAAAAAATGAGTGTTAGCTACTTTCATTGGAGAGGGAGTAGCTCTGTCAGTAGCATTCTATTATCATAATCTGCAGTTCCCAGTTAGAGTCCCGCTGGGCCAGCATTTAGATTTATTTCTGCAAAACTTTCGCTCTTCTCTCAGTCAGTAGGCGAACCGATAGACTTGGAAAGGCAGCTGTCTATCGGATGGGATACTAAGCCGTGGACCCACATGCTGGAGGACCATATCCTGTGCACGTTAAATAACACGTTAGATGGCATGGACGGGATGCTTCCATCTATCTCTTAACTTTTAATTTTAATTTAATTTTAATCCAGTGAGTCCCCTTTTCCCAATCTTCTCTGAGTCCACGGGGTCCTTCTGACCTGGCCATTTAGCTCATTCTGTGAAAAACAGCTCCGCTCAGTGGTAATACACCTCAACCTACTTCCATCAATGAAACAACTATATCTATATTATTCTATATACTGTAATCAGAGTTCATATTTATTAACAATCAGTCCAAGGCAAGTAATATGCATCAAACGTAAAACCTTGATCTGAAGGGTGCGCTTTCTATGCGATCTACCCTCAGACAATTGAGTCAGTTCCTACTTCAGTCGAATTACAGCGCAATGACCAATAACTGTTTACCGAATGCAATCAGTCCAGATCTCTGTGACTAGAAAGCAGGAATTATTGCATCTGGACAGATGGGTGTTGTTCTATAGAAGATGGAAATCACTGCTTCTCTTCACAACCCGATTTAGGTTTAATAAAAATCATGAGCTATTATGATAAATATTAAATCCTTAATTAATCATTATTAATTAATTAATTAATTAATTAATGATTATTAATTAATGATCATTAATTAATCATTATTAATCATAAGCTATTATTATAAATAAAACACATTTAAAAAATAATCACACTGTATCAACAATGGGCGCGTGCTGCTTAGCTGGCAGCTTCCCAGGCTCTAATCTGCAGTTGCCAGGTTCGAATCCCAGCTGGGACAGCGTTGATATTTATCTCCGCAAAACTCAATGCCCTCGGTCAGTAGGGGACACCTGTAGGTTGGAATGGCTGCCGTTCGTCGGATGGGAATTTAAGCCGTGGTCCCCGGAGAAGCCATACCATGTACCCGTTAAAGAACATGAAGTATTGCCTTGACGGTAGGCTCAGCCATCCAGTGGGTCTCCCTTCCCCCACTTTATCGGAGTCCTTGTGACTTGGTCATTTAGCCCATTGTTTGAAAAAAAAATGTCGCTCAGAGGTAAAACAATCAAAACTTAAAATTTTTACCGTAAATAGCTCGTTCGCAACATTCGCCTAAAACTGTGGTATATTCCAACTTTTAATACTCCAGCATTAGAGATGACATTGGAGTTTGTTTTTTTTATTTCCCCTCTTTGTAACTGCCTGAAAGTGGAAATTCTAACTAATAGATGATTAGGATAACGCAAATAGTAATATTTCATTAGTATTTATAAAACACAAAAAGAATGTTTAATTTATCCCTGAAAAATAAAGGTGCGTTTTTTCACGTCGAGAGGTGAAAATGGGCAAATCAGTGAAAATTTGTTCTCTGCCGTGAAGAGATCGTTTGCAATAGTCGTTTAAATTTTGTCATTTTTTTCCATATATTTCCACCAATAGTGGGTTCTTTTAACAATTGGTAAGTTCTGAAAATGAGAATCTAATATTTGATCAATATCTATCGAAGGCTAAAAAATTTTAACTTATGTTTGAAAACAAAAATAAATTGTAGATGGGTTGGGTTGTTTTACCTCTGAGAGGCACTTCTTTGCACACCATGGGCTAAATGGCCAGGTCACATGGACCCCGAAGGCTCAGAGAAGGTTGGGGGAGGGGACCCACTGGAACAGCTGTTGGGAGACAGATGGTAGCCTCCCGTCAAGGCCATCCAGCGTGTTCTTTAACGTGCACAGGGTATGGCTCTCCCGCACACGGGGCCACGGCTTAAAGTCCCATCCGACGGTCGGCGACCTTTCCAAGCCCATCGGTGTCCCCTACTGACCGTGGGCAGGGCGGGGAATTTTGCGGATATAAATCTCAACGCTGACCCAGCCGGGACTCGAACCTGGGAACTACAGATTACGAGCCTGGCGCGCTACCGACTGAGCCACCCCCGCCCCAAATTGTAGATGGAGAGATAGGCAGACGTCAAAGTAAGAATATTAGCTCGGATTGTGGAATACGATTTAAAAATTAGTATTCAGTCGTACTATGTAGTGAAGTTGGCTAAATCAGTTAAAAAATACATTAGACTTTGAAGCACCAATCACATTATAGAGCCCTGAGCACTTGTTCCTTTTAGCCAGTTCTTCGCGCAGTCCCTGCCAATATGAAAAGCTTAAGTTACACGTCTGTGTAACTTCTGCTCTGTGGTCGTTCTGCTGCTGAAAGAGATGACAAATTGATTTACAGTTGCGTATTTTTCCTTTCAACTGGACAAAAGGCGCAAAGCTGCCGTCGACATGTCGCTGATCCCGAAATCGTCACATTTATCATGATTCTACTCTTTTGATATCTAAGCGTGAATTTGGGCCTTTTACATCATATGAGAGTTTTATACAGCTCTCTTTACATCATCATGGCTTCATTGAATGAAATGGCAAAAGAGGGTTATGTTTGTTGATTTATCGCTGACCGAAAGCGTTTTGCACATAATGGACTAAATATCCAAGTGACCAAAGGACCAAGGGCTCAGAAAAAGTTGGGAGGAGACTCACTGAATAGGTGTTAGGAGGCTGATGGCACCTCCCGTCAAGGCCATCCAGAGCGTTCTGTAGTATACTCAGAGTATGGTCCTCCTGCACACAAGGCTACGGCTTTAGGTCCCATCCGACGGACGATGATCATTCCAAGCGCATCAGTGTCCCCATTCTGACAGAGAGCAGAGTGGTGGGTTAGTGAGAGAAATCTCAACGTCGGCACATTTAGGACTTGAACCTGAGAACACCAGATTCCAAGTCTTTCTTTCTATCGACAGAGCTACCCCAGCAACAACAAAAGAGGTATTCTCACCCAGGAGGGTGGGGGGGGCCTGGACCCCCCACCGAAATCAGTCGTCTTATACGAAATCTCAAACCTGCCTATCTGCTTTGAAATCCCAAACAGTTCTCTTTGTAACTTTTTATTTTAGGTCCATATTTTATATACGAAACTAAAAATAAATAAACAACAACTACAAAATCTTATTCCATATAGGATATCTGTTTAATATTTCCTGTACGGTGGAATATTTAAGTAATTGGAAATATCTTATTCTCGGACTCCCCCCACACACAAAACTAAAATAAATCCTAGATAAGTCGTCATTCGTGTCGTCTTTCTCTCGACGAGTCTACTGAACCTAGCTGTTCCATGGCAGTCGTAATAATGGCCGCGTCAAATTATAGTACCAGCTTCTCTCAATCTTCTGTTCATGATGCTCGTGGACAGTAGTTGATCAATACGAGGTAGCACAAGTGAACTTCTGACTAAATGAGAACTCATTCTATCGGGAATGTATAGTCCTCCGTCGATCAGTTATACTTTCTATACGTCAAGGAACGTCTATCTCCTGTGAGGTGCATAGCTGACTTTATTTATCAACCTTGCCCACATTTTGAAAATGTGGGCTGTAGTTCCGACCATTAGTAGTAACTGCTGCCTCGTGATCGATATTCCAGACGTCCAATGGCAAATAATTCAACCTCCCTCGAATTCCAACAGAGATCTGGCTTTTTTATTCATCATCATCATCATCATCATCATCATCATCATCATCATCATCATCACACCACCACCACCACCACCACCACCACCATCATCATCATCATCATCAAGCAGCTATGGGCTACGGAGGTCCAACCAGACCGCGCAGTTTAATTCTCCAAGCATATCTATCCTGAGCTACATCTGCTGCATTCGGCCACTGTACACCAATTCTAACAAGGTCCTGTTTGACATTGTCTGCCCACCGCATCCTAGGTCTCCCCCTCCTTTTGAGGCCTCTAGGCACACTGTTCATAACCCTATATGCCAATCTATAATTATCTATACGGGCAACATGGCCAAACCAGCAGAGTCACTCTCTGCACAATATGCTGCTTAAAGGAGGTTGCAGACTCCTTTGCCTAACCTCATCATTAGTTACAAAGTTAAACCACCTAATACCCAAGATACTGCGTAAGCATCTAGAATCAAAAGCATCTAGTTTCCTGTTATCTTGTTTACACAGCGTCCAAGTTTCACTACCATAACTAACCCTACAAAGCACCAAACTATTATACAGCCTAAGTTTAGTCTTTAGATGTATACGCCTATTTCTCCACAATCTCCATAGATTCTTAAAAGTCCCGGCAGCAATACATATTCGTCTGTTAATCTCATGCCGCACATCACCAGTATCAGTTACGTAGCTCCCAAGGTAATTAAACTGTGATACCTGCTCAAGACTGCAACCATTCAGATTAACTGAATCACAACCTGCCTGACCATTTTTCATCACTTTAGTTTTCTCTCTGTTTATAACCAAACCTATTGTACTACCAGTCTCATCAACAGCTCGAATGAAAGAGTTCATCTCATCAACATCATTTGCCAAAGGGCTGAATCATCAGCATAATCTAAATCAGAAATTTTCGTATCTCCAGCCCACTTAAGGCCAAAATCTTTCCCTTGAAGTGAATTTCGTATAACATAATCAACAACCAAACTAAAGAGAAAAGGAGACAAAATGCACCCTTGTCGAACACCAGAAGTAATGCTAAACCAATTGCTACAAGACTTACCAACTCTCACACATGACTCAGTGTTATTATAGAGAGCTTTCATTATGTTAACTAACTTGTCTGGTATACCATATGATTTCACAATCAACCACAAATTATGGCGATCAACAGAGTCGAAAGCGTTTTTGAAATCAACAAAGCTATCAACCAAAGGTTTCTGAAACTCTAAACATTTCTCAAGAATCTGCCTAAGTGAAAATATCTGATCTACACATCCCCTACCACTTCTGAATCCACATTGCTCATCACGCAATTGCCTGTCAACCAGATTCCTAATTCTATTAAGCACAATCATGGAAAGAACTTTACCTGGAACAGAGAGTAGACTGATACCCCTATAGTTATCACAAGAACTGCGATCACCTTTTTTGAAAATAGGGATAATAATAGCTCTATTAAAATCTTTAGGAACCATGCCTTTATCATAAAAGTTATTCAAAATTTCAGTCATCGAAATGGTAACTGAAACATTCCCAGCTCTAAGCATTTCCGTAGTAATATCATCCACCCCTGGGTATTTATGAAGTTTAAGTTTAGAAATAGCCAAAATAACTTTAGATTGTGTTATAGGGCCAAAATTAAAGCCAACAATGCATCTATCATCATTGCAAACAATGGGAGAAGAATTAACCACATTGTTTAGAACATCAGTGAAATGCTCAGCCCACCTAGCCATGACAGAATCCTCACCTTCTATAACCTTACCTTGTTTATCCTTCAATCCCTGTATACCTGTTCGTTTTCTACCACACAAAACATTAACTATCTGGTACAGCTCTCGGCTGTTGTGCTGTCTAACTGCTTCCTCAGCTTTGTCAAACAGGCCATCAAGCCAAAGATTCTTATCAGTAGCTAACTTATCCTTTACACGTTTATTAAGTTCTTTGTAATGCTTTCTATTAGGACTAGTAGGGTAATGATTAAGGACATTCCTGCAGTTCCTTCTTTCTGAAATAAGCTCAAGTGCCTTATCACTTAAATAATTCTGTATCCTCTGCTCTTTTTTCCCTAAAAGACTATTGTTAGTTTCCAAAAAAGCCTGTTTAAAATGGCCCCATTCTTCCTCAACTTCAGTATTAAGCAAACCATGACTGTCATAATGACTAAGTAACCTATAATGGTAAGCTTTAGCTATAACTGGGTCTTTCAGAGCTTCAGTATTAAAGGTAAATTTTTTAACCTTAGCACAACACTTTTTAAGTTTAAGTTGCAAGACACTTTTAACAAGGTAATGGTCAGATCCAATTTCAGCTCCCCTATATGCCCTGGTTTTTCTTACAGAACTAGCCCATTTGCTGTTAATTAATATATAATCAATCATATTCCTATGCAGCCCATCAGGTGAAACCCATGTGTATTTATGTATGTCGCGGTGTTTGTAATATGTGTTAGTTATTCTGAAACCATTGAGTTTACTTACCTGTAGGAGACGTTGCCCATTGCCATTGCAGCTACCAATACCAAAAGGGCCTATCACCCCTCCCCAAAGATCAGAGTCAGTACCAACTTTGGCATTGAAGTCACCAAGAACAAGGGTAATATCTCCTTTCTTGACAGAATTCAAAATATCCTGAAGTTGTCCGTAAAACCTATCCTTCTCATCCTCATCGGCATCCTCAGTGGGGGCATAACAGCAGATAACATTCAAGTTTTTAATGCTTGTCTGAAATTTTGCTGTAAGAAACCTTTCATTAATGCACTCATATCCTAGAAGAGCATCACTAGCATGTCTGCTGAGCAGCAGACCCACGCCTTGGTGATGCTTTCCATCCTCCCTCCCTGTAAAGAGAAATTAAAAGTCATTTTTAAGTATCTCACCTTTACCTGTCCATCTGGTCTCTTGCAAGCCTAGAATATCTAGGTTATAGCGCTGGAATTCCTGCATGAGGACATCAAGAGAATAATCTCTATGTAATGTTCTCACGTTCCACGTTCCTGCAGAGAGAAAATGATTAGTAGGATTTTTAAAGAAATTAGGTTTATTGAGATTGGTAGGGCCAACAATATCAAACAGCCCCCTGATCGCAGGCATGGGGTAAAGACCTGTTCCTCGTCCGCTAAAGGCTGAAGTCACCGATGCTGGTAGGAACTTCAGGCACCACCTTTTCAAGTGGACTTTTTCAAGAGCCATATGGCCTGCCTGAGACACATTACTCCAGTTTAGGCTTGACGATGCCCAACTAGCTTAAGTAAGGTTCAGGTACCTGCGATGGCCTCTGATTAGGATTATCCACCAGCTGATATAAGGTATCCCATGCCTCTGTTCACTTAGAGCTGGCAACCCAGAAGCAAACAGAAAACACAGCAGCAGACTCTCCCTCAACAGAGGCCCACCAGTGCAGCAAGTCCAGGATCCATAATCAAGCTCAAATCCATAAACAAGTCCAGTCTAGTAGGTATAAATGGTCAGCAACAGGACCCTGTGAAGTTGACCACTCCTCAGCAGGGTTGAAAAAAAAGAAAAAAAAGAAAAAAGTGGCCATAGATGACCAGATCAGTAGGCCATACTGAACTGGCAGCCCTCCCCTTCCGTTCCCTTCCAAAAGAGAATATCTCTTTTGAAAGGTACTAACGGCCTGCACCACGAGAAGGCGGTGTCGGACATTAGGTGCTAGACCTGGCAGGTTTTGTGCATCATCACTAGTTTCTTTTCCAGAATAGATGCTTTCAATCGTCGATCTCCGCTTTATCATGATGTTACTACAGTGAATGCAGAACCAAAACAGAATATCTGAATAAATGAAATAGAATTTTAACTCAAACCATGTTTTGTTTTCTCCTATTCGTTAGCGAAGTCCATTTATAAACAAAAAAAAAATTGGTGGGGGCGAAGTGGCGTGGAGAGTTGTGATTGGATCATAAAAGAGGGTTGTGACTGGATCCAAAACGAACCGGAACAATCTTCCAATACAATATATCCCCTATTCTTTATGGTGTTTTTTTTTTAAAATAATCTTACAAGATATGTGCACCATTTGCAGGGTAGGCCAAAAAAAAAATGCTACAGAGACATGCGATATTCTGCATTCAAAACTGCCTTACTTCACCCCCACCCCCCTAGATCCGAATATATATTTATACTTACCAGTTACTTTGAGAATGCTAGTAAGTATAATAGAGGCAAAAAATTCTGAAAGTTTTATTATTTTTAAAGATCTCTACCATAGAGAGAAATTTTATATTGTAATGGAAATCCTGTCTCTTGTCCCACCACTCTTTCACTTTAGTTTCCCCCCCCCCCCTCCTTCCTCCCACTTAATTTCGTTCTAGACTCATGTCTGACTGAATTTGATAAACAAACTTAAGGTTTATTTTAGTGCACATTGTAACTCTTTAAATGGCATCGATGACGAGCAAGCAGTTAAGGTTTTAAAATCGCGAATACAAAGCTGGAGGCTACTTGAATAGCTATTTTTAAACCAAATCGGATAACCGCACACAATTCTGCAAGGACCTATCATCCCATACCAGCATTAGAGCTTGGAAAAATTAATTACAAGTAACTGGACGCGTTCTTCATTGGAAAACAACGGATAGATCCACCACATCTGACAATGATGTCGCACGTATCTCTGACAAAAACATCTCTTTATTTTCCCTTTTGGGGATATATTAACTATCAAGTGAACATTGCTAGGGTTCGCCTGACAGCACAACCATTCCAAACGATAACTTGCGGCTCCAAACGGTCTCCTGGATGGATGCAAGTTAGTGATTGCATGGATTCACTTTAATCTCAATTCAAAAACAAAGCGCCGTAAATTTAGAGTGCTGCAAGATAAAGGGAATTCACTTGAGGTGATTAAATATTTGTGAGGAGTGGAAGTGGCAAAGTAGTTGATTGGAGCGGCAAAAGTAAATTTACCTGGTGGTAATTGCAAATCTTTGAGCATTCACCTTTCTTTACCCGTGTGCAATGATAAATCATTGAGCAGCACCTTAGTCTCTTCGCAATAATAAGAAATAATCAAGGATGCACCTTACTCTCCCATTGACAATCAGAAATCATTGATCATGCACCTTTACTCTCCTGGTGGTAATGGAAAACCATTGAACATGCACCTTACTTTCCTGGTGGCAGTGAGAAACAAATGAGCATGTACCATTACTCTCCTAGTGGCGGAAAATCACTGAACGTGCCCCTTACTCTCTTGGTGGCAATGAGGAGACAATGAGCATGCCCCTTATTCTTCTGGTGACAATGAGAAGCCAATAAGAATGCCCCTTATTCTTCTGGTGGCAATGAGAAATAATTGAGCATGCTTCTTACTCTCCTGGTGACAATGAGAAATCATTGAGAATACACTTTTAATCTTCTGGTTGTAATGAAAATTCATTTAGCATGCACCTTACTCTCCTGGTGGCAATGGAAAACCATTGAACATGCACCTTACTCTCCTGGTGGCAATGATAAACCAATGAGCATGCCCTATATCTCCTAGGGGCAATGCAAAATCGTTGAGCACGCACCTTACTCACTTGACATTGACTTGTTCTTCAACATGAAAGAGACTACGCTGAGGTTGAAACTTTTAAGTTACAATTCCATATTATATCAAAGAAAGCTAACTTTGAAGCTCTAACGTCTAAAAAATATTTTCATCAAAATATATATATATCAAGATCTCAATCAAATCTGTCGAAATCTCGTTTATGAACAATTCAGCATTCAAGAATTGCTATTGAGTGAACATACTGCACGAAACGATAGTGATTTAACTAGAAATTTTTGAAACGTATAGATGATGGTAGAACTAGAGTTTCTCACTTTTTCCTATTCAAACAAGATTTACTGATATCATGTTTTCCAGGAACACATCGCTTAGCATACGCAATATCGTATTGTCTTAAAAATCTAATTATTTACCTATAATGAAATGCAGGAGCGACCTTGAAATTATTTAAATTATGATGCTAATTCAAAATGCGAATCAAGAAATGAAGGACCGAAATATCGAAGTGGCAATAAAGTTTAAAATTGGTCATATCAGAAATTCCACACATTTCAAAACGTGCCATTGCACCATTTTATTAATGTTTGCCATTGAAGTTTCAAACGGTATTAAACCAGTATGATTCAAATTAAAAATATCTTAAAGAAGGAAAATGCTTAGTAAGGAGAGTTGCACCCCACACCATTATAACGGTAAATAAACTGTTGTTCGCTCTCATATCACGAACATAGAGAACAAGAATAGATATTATATTAATCTTGAGCAGGACCGGATATGGAAAAAATAAAGTGGGGAGGGGAGGAGCGAGAGACTGAATTTATATTGCAATGTAACATTTTCCCCTTCGTTTCAGAGTTTTTAATAAAATTCTTGAAAAATATGTGAAATATGCCCACATTTAATCATTTTTGCCCTCCATTACCCTTTCTAGCATTCGCTAAAGGGCTGGGGTATCTTCGATTACCCTTTGTAGCATACCCTAAACGGCAGGGGTATCCTCCACTACCCTTTGTAACATACCCTTAACGGCAGGGGTATCCTCCATTACCCTTTGTAGCATACCCTAAACGGCAGGGGTATCCTCCATTGCCCTTTGTAGCATACCCTAAAGGGCAGGGGTATCCTCCACTACCCTTTGTAACATACCCTAAACGGCAGGGATATACTCCATTACCCTTTGTAACATATCCTAAACGGCAGGGGTATCCTCCACTACCCTTTGTAACATACCCTAAACGGCAGGGGTATGCTCCATTACCCTTTGTAGCATACCCTAAACGGCAGGGGTATCCTCCATTACCCTTTGTAGCATACCCTAAAGGGCAGGGATATCCTCCGTTTCCCTCTCCTCCTCCCTAGATGCGATCTCATATAAATATTATTTGATATCAAGGCTACTAAAATAGTTGTCTGCGGCGTAATAAATATATTCTATGGCTTTTGAAGAATTCTTAAGGATAGAAAAACAGCAGTGTGTTTTCAAAAAAAATGGATGAAACAAATGGGTGATAGATTGTAAAACATTAAATACCTATAATTTTACCATTAATTTTGATTTTTGCATTCAAGTAGTAATACTTTTGGCATTTTCACTATTTACTTATAATACAAGTTTAGTCAACATTAATGACATAATGATGCTTTGCACAGTAGTTCAATTATTAATTTCAAAGTTTTGAATTTAGGCTAATTCCTCTTCCTCTACTCAACTCTAAGCCCCTAAGGGTCCTTGTGACCTGGATCATTAGCCCATTGTGGCAGAAACGCGTGTTCAGAGCAGGCACTTATCCAGAATTTAGTTTCGTGAATGGTTGGAGAATTCAGTATGATTTCCAATTATAAAATATTCCACCGGACAA
This sequence comes from Ryuthela nishihirai, assembly GCA_038380435.1. Lineage (NCBI taxonomy): Eukaryota > Metazoa > Arthropoda > Arachnida > Araneae > Heptathelidae > Ryuthela > Ryuthela nishihirai. The sequence goes on along the minus strand of JAWZYU010000018.1, from coordinate 36,702,923 downwards.
GAAAGGTTAAAATGATATTTTATATGGAATAAAATTATGTAATCTATTTTTAATGCCGGACATATAATATGGGGCTAAAATAAAATTATACGAAGACAACTGTTTTGGATTTCAAATCAGGTAGACAAGATTCAGATTTTGTATATGACGACCGCAATTTCGGGAGGTGATCCCTGCCCATCCACCCTACTTCGGTACGTCCCTGACTCAGAGGTAAGACTATCTAAATCTGGTATAAAAATGACGGCGAAAATATTTCTCATCTTCCACACACGTGTGTGTATATACAATTCAGCAGTGGAAGATGAAATTGTAGTATATTTAATGACTAATGCCTTTGTTCAAGCTCACACAATGACAATTAGGTACAAAATAGCAAGAATAAAATTTAGGAATTATACATTATAGTATACAATCAAAGGTATAACCAAGATTTGCCGAAATATTTGGAAGTATGAGCAATTAAATAAGCAAATTACCCTTTTAACAGCTGCTTGCCACAGAGCTCTGACAGGAGCCTGTCAGTATAATACGCCACAGAGATGGTCTGTGCGGAAGGCGAGACCTCAGAAGAGAGACAATACAAAAAAGAAAACACCATACACTTTATCCGGGTTTTAAACCCAGGTTCCTGAAATCAGTAGCCAAGCTGACTAACTACTCGGCCACTGAGACGCCGATGAAAAACAGTTTCTTAAAAATAAATTTCCTCAATTAGGGGAGATTTCCCCCCGCTTTGTTATATATATTACAATAACATTAATATTTCAATAACATTTAAAAAGTATAGAACTACTTCCACTCAACGATTCGGAAACATCAGCTATCGATACGGCATTCTGGTTCAATGACTGGAAACATCGTTCCGATTTAGTTCACTACTGCTATTGGGTAATTGCTTCCCCTACGAAAAAAGTCACACTTCGCCACTGTTAGACAGCCAAACCACTTTCATTTGAAACTGCCGCAACTAGTATGAAAGACTTTTTTAATATAGGAAATAATAATATTAAAGATATATCTTATTAAATTACACAGTGTGCAACAGGTGAGTATGTTTTTCATGATTTCTTAAAATGATGTTAATCTACTTTACAGTTCTTTTGAGCTTCTAACAGTATGCAAGCTTTCGATTATGTATCTCAGTTCTTTTAAATATGTTTGCTCTGCAATCAGAGACGAAAAAGCAAATATTTGAAGATAAAGTTTCGGTAATTTATTCGATCACACTTCAACATCGGAAAACAGACAAATAAAACATGCAAATATATACATGTGTGTGCATTTTGAATACTTTCAGAAGTTTCACTATTTTGTTTGTTTCTAAACCCAACAAGATTGAACAGAACGAAACATTTTTCCGATTTATTATCCGAGTTCAAATTTTTCAGTTTCATGTCAATACAGTTCTAGCCGTGTGACGGAAATTGAACGCAATCTTTTAGTTGACAATCCCAGTTTCAGTTTGGGAGTCAATCCGAAATCATTACTTCTCGAATGGGATCAAATGGGATGAAAACCTTGTCGAGGTACCTCGAAACTAAGCTGTTTTTCTTTGCCTTCGTTTATTTTTGCTGTTGCAGTCTCTCAGTAAATAAGGGTTCAAAGTAAATAACGACTCAGTAAATAAGAGAATGTCTTTTTCATCAACGAATCTAGAAGTATACCTAACGATAATACGGAATCAATTTAGACACATTCTGTTACAAATATGATCGCTCGCTTAAAATATGCACTATATTTCTAAACGGTTGAGTAGGATTGTTTTTGGCTCTGTGCAGAAAGTTTTTTGCACACATGGACTAAATGGCCAAGTCACAAGGACCCCAAGGACTCAGAGAAGGTTGGGGGAAGGGGACGGAGTGGTCTCTACTCAAGGCCATCCAGCCCGTTCTTTAATGTATACTGGATATAGCTCTCTTTACAAGGAACCACGGCTTAACATCCCATCCGACAGACGACGGCCTTTCCAAGCCTGTCGATGTTCGCTTTCTCACCGAGGGCAAAGTGGAGATAGCGAAGATAAATCTCAACGTTAGAGCAATCGGGACACGAACCTAAGAACGTGATCAAAATAGCACAGACGACTTCGGGGCCAGATGGGCTTGAAGTGTCATAATCCTAATTTTTCTTCTAGTTGTTAACAAATAAGTGAAAAAGAGCGGTAATGGATTAACTGGTAGTGCGCCAGGCGAGCAGTCTCATTTTTCCAGGCCCTAATCCTAACCGAAAAATTAAACTAGGATTTTGTTGATCTTCTTTCCGTGAGAAAAGGAATATCAATTGGCTTAGAAAGGTTAACATGTATACGTAATGAAATTTTACGTACATATATATCTTCATGAGCGGAAAAAAGAAAACTTCTTTTTCCACGTAGAAAATATATGTATATAATTTAATATATGTTATAATATATATTTAATATATGTATTATATTTATTATATAATTTCTGAACCTATTGTATATAAATTTTAAAAAAAGGAAAATAAATGATGATGGAAAAATATTTTATTCAAGGCCGTGCCTAGACAAATTTGCCCTCATAACAAACAAGGAAATGTTGGCGCCAAGAGGCAGAAGTTATTTTTCAACCGATTGGTTAGTTGTGTTTTCTATTTTTTTGAACATAGTACTAAGTAACTAAGCTGTTTTTCTTGACCATGTAATAATTAGAAATTGATTTTGACCATGTAATAATTAGAAAATTCAATTGACCATGTAATAATTAGAAATTGCACCCCGAAAGTTTGATTTGCGCCCATGGCAAATGCCCCATTATCCCCTCCCTTAACAAAGGTCTGACTGTACTGCTAATAAATTTCTCACACAGGTTTCACTGTTTTCCTCGTCGTTGCGCTAAAAAATTCTAGTCGCTTCCTGTAACAAAACTGGGTACGCGTTTAAAATCATTTTTATTCTTAAGTTTGCTTAGTTGGGGAGGAGGGAGTTATTAAAGGGATCTATTGAATTCCAATGGGCAATTTGCTACTGAAACTAAACTACGGAGCTTCTTACACAAAGGGGAACAATAAATCTTGACTGGCCTTCCTGTGCAGGTATTTGGTGTTCCGACCAACTCGTTTTTTGTCGAAATCATTTTTGTTGTCTTGAAAATAAACCTGTTTTAAATGCAATGCTCAAATTTAAAGAAGTCAAAGCTGCTGTGCTTGGAATTTGAATTGTGTAATGGCAATGGAATGATTTGTACAGGACTGTGTATTTGCGATTATACAGGTTCTTTTTAGTTTGTTTTCACAATGAAGTTGATGGATCTTAGAACCAATATTTATGCTCTATGTGAGAATAGCGATTTTTTTACACATCTAGAATTGAACTGCTTAGTGAGGGACAATCACAACATATATGACAGAACAAATGACCCAAACGACAATTTGGAGTACGCCATGAGAGCTCAAAAGTCGCTAGATCTATTAACAAGTCCATTTCACTGATTACCCAGTAAAATGTTTATAATTTTATAAGATTTGTTAAATTGCTTATGTCATTTTTTGTGTTTATCGATATATATAATTTATGAATACAAAATTTATTGTGTATATATATGTTTTATTTTATTTCCCATTGTTATCTATCTATGCAAGGGGTACGCCAGTTACATACACATTTCCAGGGGGTACGTGAAGCATAAAAGGTTCAGAACCACTGACCTAAGCCTTATTAACGATAATATGGAATAAAGAGTTTTAACGAATAAATGGTGTTGTCATTGCAGACAGCGAACATAAATTTATAGAATTCCATTAGAAACATCAAATACCTTTTAAGTTAAAGAAAATTCAGCTTGTTATAAATAAATATAAATAAAGCATTCGCGAGATGGTAATGAAATGCATACACATTTTCGACAATTGAAGTTGTATCTATCTTGTTATAGATATACTGTATACCTAGAATCAGCTGCCTAATATAAATGTTTAAAATCATTTATTACTTAACTCAGTAATTACCGTTTATTTCCTCCACGTAAATTCGTTTTAAACTTCTAATATACTCGTAAAATTCCGATTAGGTTTTTATTCAATGTCAAGTAGATTTAGCTAACTCTACATGACATTGAATTCCCAGCGACAGCAATGATATCGATTCGAGCGGCATTTTCTCATTCACGCTAAATTATTCATAAACAACCAACATGAGGGTTTTATTAGTAGTTGTTACCCGAAATGTTAATGCAAAATTTCCCGTGATTAAAACGTAATCACTAAACTTTCGGTGTTCGTTAAAACTACATACAATACGGTAAAATAATGATAAAATATATAAGCTTTATTAATAGAGAACACATTACTTTAGACAACTGTTGTTGGAAGGCCATATTTGAGGTGATTCTTTTTTGTCGCTATTAAAGTAATATTCACTCTCACCTAAGCTGGTATTATACGCATTATCTTGAACAAATAAAATTAATTATACATATTTTTTACAAACTAATAAAGCATAAACTATCAGAAGGCACAGGAGCGATATATCGGCCATTATTCAGTAATAACTGCCGAGTTTCCAATAATCACCTGGTGGCGGCGCTGTAACCAATGATATGATCTTCATGTACCGATATTGTTGCGGGGCCCGCATCATAGTTGACCAGACCACGTCTTAACTTGCAAAAAGTTTGCTAGTGGGAAATGATTGACGCTATCATGGTAAATGATGAAAATTTCTGGTCACGTTTAAAACTTGTCCCTTAATATCCCGCGCTTACAATTAAGGCAATGAACGGCAATTACCGTATATGAAGCCACGGCTTGACGCCCCATCCAAAGGACGGCGGCTATTTCAAGCCCATCAAGTGTCTCCTACGGACTGAGGGCAACCTCAACAACTGCCCAGATGACTCGAACAGATTACGAGCCTAGCGCGCTGCCAGCTGAAAGCACCCCCCCCCCCTCCCCTTTTAATTCGCTAAAGATCTACATAAATATAAAGAATTACGAAAATCACCTTTTTGGTGAGTTTACATCTAAAACTAAATACTAATAAAAAATCTAGAGTCCGATTTTTTTCGTTAACTCAATCCCAGTAATTGCTCCATCCTTATGAGAATATAAAGAATTACAAGTCTACTTTTCAGTGATACCACACACACACAAACGATCAATTTACGAAGGTGGTTAACTTTACGGATTTCACCGCATAACTCATAAACTTTTGACACGAAAAAGAAAAACGTTTCCAGAAATAAATCGCTGGTTCACTTTCATCTCCTTGAATGCAAGATGACAAGCTTAGAAATGCAAGAAAATAAAATCCATTTGCCAACGATTCTTATTCACAACCAGAGTGCATATTTGATGGGTTTCAGTTTTTCGTGGTGACTTACAAAGCGTTGCATGGAAATTGATCTGCTGAGATGTAGCGAAGACGAATCAACCAACTCCTGCATGCATAACAGAACAGTCATATGGCATTTTTCCCGGAAGAAAGGAAAGCGAACTTTCAGCTATGTCTTGCTCCGAAATATGAAGATACCGATCATAAAATTGTTAAAGAAACTAAGAGATTAAATGTCACGTGCTATGAATGACTGCAAGCTTTTCAATAGACCATCGGTTTTGTGCAGCTGTTTTTATACGATGTAAAAAAATATCTGCACGTGGATGATTTCTTGCTAAAAAAAATGATTGCAAGGAAAAATATACAGGGTGATTCAAAACTCTTGGGTAAAACTTTAAGGGGTGATAGAACATACCTAAACAATAACTTTTCATCATGCAATGCATGGTCGGAACTCAAGCGGTGAAGCGCTAGGGGTTAGCAGTTACTGTATCAAGAAATGAAGAAACACAAGAATGACAGAAGAGGTTTGAAACAATTGCAGAAATTACAGAACAGAAAGTACAGAATTTATTGAACAAATTAGAGAAACTGCTCAAAAGAGCGACCGCCAACATTAATGCAGGCTTCACACCTTCGACGTAGTGATCGGAGTACATGGGCGAAAAAAATCAGGCATTTCAAGTACAGCGGCAGCGGCAATAGATATCCTGGCAACAAGGTCCTTATTGGAATCGACGGGGCTATCGTAGATGAGGCTTTTCATATGGCCCCCATAGGAATTCTGCAATCCACAGTAGAAATGACGACGAGTGCGAAAACCAGCCCTTTTAAGTGTTCACTGGAAAGCGCCTTCTAGCGCTTCACCGCTTGAGTTCCGACCATGTATTGTATGACGAAAAGTGCTTGTTTAGGTGTTTCTATCACCCCTTAAAGTTTGGCATAAGAGTTTTGAATCATCCTGTATATATGATTCACCCTGGAACTAAAAAGCTACTGGGTGAATCGATATATATATATATTTATTTTTTGCAATCTGTGTATTGTAGGATGGAGATTTTGTTTCTGTTATTTTGTTGACCATACAGATGAATGTCGTATATTGTGAACTAATTGATTTACTTTCAACATTTAGTTAGAGAGATTGCTTTGGTGTGTGTGCGTTAGAATGGGGTGTTTTGGATGATTGGTTTTGTATGGCGACGAGTGATGGTGTGCGAATTAGATTGGTTTATGATTGGGGAGTGTGTGCGAGTTGAGGTTGTGCGTAAGGGTGTGTACGTTGGAGTTGTATGTGTTTAGTCGATATGGTTGCTTGCGCGTTCAAATGGTGTGACTTTGGGGGAATTTGGTTTGGGGTTGTGTGTATTTGGATATTGCAGTTGGGTGTGTTTGGAGGTTGTGGTAGTGTGTGTATATTGGGGGGTTAATATTCTTTGTAATTTGAGTAGTTGAGATAAAAGTGGACAAATGCTGTGAATGCGATGTGTCTGAAGACACGATCGATAGGAAACACACGGCACATGCATGTGCTGAGAGTACGGTGTATATGTGACAAGAATACATTATAGTGTTTTAAAATATCAAAGGGTACTTTACGGAAAGAAAATTGATAACCCCTGTCATCGGGAAAGTCAGATAAAAATATCAACTCTAACTCAAATGAGCTAAAAGTAGCCAACTCCGATGGAAGTGATAGGAAAATATTTTTGCAGAAGATTATCTCTACTAAAGGAGATTTATTTCAACTGAAATCATCAATAATATTAAAGCACTACTCATTTTTCAAACTTTTGTAGTCCTAGACTAGCTTGGATAGCCATAGCTGGCTTATAAGATTAAATAAAAATGAATCACAGAAGGTTAACCACAGGGATTTTTAACAAGATTCCTTTGATATATTGGCATCGTTTTACAGTTATTACTCTCAAGTTTGATCTTCTCTTGCCGATGAAAGGTCTCGTCTTTAATGGGAAATCGATTCTTCTCTTTGAAACTTCGGAGATTTCACTTTCCCGAAACGATCTTAAAAAGAAAGCAACGAAATGAAATCGGATGTTGTTTCGGATCGAATCAAGGATTGTGGTTTCCGACTTGAAGTTTTTGATCTTAACGCACGAAAAATAAATGAGTTTACAAAATCATGTTTTTAAAATATCTACCCTGGTTATCTTCCTCATGGGAATCTTCAGGATTTTGCCCCGGAAGAGAAAGCAAAAGGAAAACAAATCCGTTTGTTTTTTACCCACAGGATACACGCAGCAGGATCAAAGCAAAATAATGTACAGTCGCTAAAAAAAATATCCGAACACTATGGTTGATTGCAGAATTCAGAAAAAAATATCTGGCAACGATTTTTTTATAAATTAGTGATCTGGCAACGCCAGATATTTTTTCTGAATTCTGTAATCAGCCATAGTGTTCGGATATTTTTTTAAGCTGCTGTATATGTTTATGACTAAGAATTTCGATTAGGTATGTTTTCGTTTTACTAAAATGAGTTTCGCTTTCAATACATAATCATTTTCAAATAAAAATGATGTCAATTATTCCCCGTTATAGTCCATCTAACTCAGTCCCTTCGTTTGTCTGTGTGTAGACATTCAACTGTTTTTGGTTGCAGAGATAAATTAAGAATGTTCTTTGATTTCGATGAAGGGAAAAAATATTTTAAGATTTGCCTTTTCTGAATAATAAAAATGTTTTATTTACATCTGAGTAAAAAATTTGCAACACTTTAAACGGCTGTTGTAAATCTCTATTTATGCTAGAAATTTGAAATTTTTGGTGCTCGGTGCGTTGGAAAAGGTTTACACTGACGGTGTAATTTGCTCCTCATTCCAAAGGGGAGTTGGACATGCAACTGCTTTCTTTTAAAGCATAAATGAAAAATTATTTTTGTGTTGAATACGTAGTATTTTAATATTAATATATCCATTTTTTTCGGAATCACCTAAGACTTCGAATTTTCACCCTAGAAAGTTCAACGTTCGAAAAATGAAAATTTTTTTCTGTTTAAAGTAAGTATTTTATGTTCGCAGGATGCGATGCCACTTACTTACTTCAATTTAAATTTTTAAATAAATATGTATCTAAAACTTTTTTTTTAATGCAAGAAGATGGTTACGGCAAGACTTACTTCAAGTAAGTTTTGTCACATATCTGTTATCATTATCAACTCTTCCTTTTCCTCCCTTTCTTTTTATCCTCCTTAATCCTCCTTTAATTTATTCTCTCACCTCGTTTTTTTTTCCATTTCACTCTTCTTCTTCATAGTCTTCTCCTTCTTTTCTCTTTCCTACTCCTTTTTTTTCTCTTTTGTTATTTTGTTCCCCTTCTTTTACTCCTCTTATTCTCCCTCCTATCCTACATTTTCACCACCTTTCCACTCTTTATATCCTAATCACCATCCTAATAATTTCCTACAACCTTTTATATTTCCTCCATTATACTTCTTCTCCTTAGTCCATACCTAATCCTTTTCTTCTATTCTACATTTCCTTTTTTTCCTTTTGCTATTTATCCTCTGCCACTTCTCCAGCTTTTCCTTTTGTTCTTCTTTGCCTTCTTCATTTTTTTACTCATTTCGTCTTCTTTTCTCCCGATAGCGGTCTAGACTTCGTAATCTGCATTCCCAAGTTAGAGTCCCAACTTTCTGGTCGTTGAGTTTTATGTCCGCTATCCCGTACCTGTTTTCGGTGAGAAAGGGCCAAGCATGGACTTGGAAAGGTCACCGTCCGATGGATGGGGCTTTAAGCCGCGGCCCTCTTGCGCAAGAGACCCATATCCTGTATCCTGAAATAACAAGGTGGATGGCTTTAATGAGAGATTATCATCTGACTCCTAACAGATTCCCAGTAGCTCCGCTACCGCAACCTTCATTGAGCCTGTGGGCCCTGTGACTTGTCCATTTAGACCAGGATTAACCAACCTCTAACATCATACGAGCTACTTTTAAAAATTTTGAGATCTGAAATTAGACAACTTTTTCCTGCGATGTTTAGAAATATATGAAAACAGAAGGAAATACAAAAGTAGTTTCAGAAAAGAAAGAACAGAATGGGAAAATTGGTCCTTCGAGATCATTCACGGCATACTTCGAGACCTACCGGTTCCCGACCCCTGTTTTAGACCACTGTGTGCAAAAAAAGTGCCGCTTAGAGGTAAAACAACCTAGCAACAACAAACTCATATTTTCTTTATGTTACTCTTCTTCATATTCACCTTCCAATATTCTTCATATCCTCCATTTCCCTTACCAATTCTTGGTTCTCTTTTTACCTATTCTTCTCTTACTCTTCATCTTTACCTACTCCAGCATCATTATCTTTCATTCATCTTCACTTCCTCTTCCAACTCCTTTCTCTTCCACCTCTTATTCGTCGTGTTAGTATATATTTCAGAAAAGGAACATACGACTAACTTAACTTTCTTTTCTTCATAGCATTCCTGCTTATATGCTGTAGTATTACGTTTAAGGAGTACATGCATGTGTTTATGCTCTACTACCATTTTTAAGGAATACGTCTTTCCCATTGAGGTATATTAACTAATAATAATCTAGATTAATTTTATAAGGTCCATCTTATGCGGTTCTTATATCATTCTTATGAGGATATAAAAAAATTAAACAAAAATTCGTAGTTATGTTAAGAGAAGAGAGACTCTTAACCTTTGAAGTTAATAGTTAAAATATAACAATCACATTTTTTAAACTCAATGTTTAAGCAAACTTCAAACATGGGATAAATTACTATCGCTGAAAATTAATATAATATTAATGCAGTCAGTTAAGCATCAAAAGAAAACAAAATAATTTTTACTGTGTGTTGGGTTGGGTTGTTTTACCTCTGAGCGGCACTTTTTTGCACACCATGGGCTAAATGGCCAGGTCATATGGACCCCGAAGGCTCAGAGAATGTAGAGGAGGGGACCCACTGGAACAGCTGTTGGGAGACAGATGGTAGCCTCCCGTCAAGGCCATCCAGCGTGTTCTTTAACGTGCACAGGTATGGCTCTCCCGCACACGGGGCCACGGCTTAACGTCCCATCTGATGGACGGCGGCCTTTCCAAGCCCATCGGTGTCCCCTACTGACCGTGGGCAGGACGTGGAATTTACTGCGTGTAAATTGAATTCATAATCTTTTAGGATTTCGAAATCGTACTACTGACTCGGAAATTTTAGCCGCTGGCCCTGGAAAATCTTCTAAAGGTATGTTTATAATGAAACAATTGCATGTATTGCAAAAGGAATCCCGGCAAACCTTAACCCCAAAAAGTGTCAAGGTTTGTTTCAAAAATAGTAATGTTTTTGTTAATGTAAATGGACATTCTAGATTATTTCTCATTACAAAATTTCTCATAAGGGAAAAAAGTTAAACTCTCTTACTCAGGGCTGGATCTGAGAGTGGTGGCAAGACGCTCTCAAACCTTCCCCAACTCAACCTTAGAATGCTAGTAAGGGTAATGGAGGCAAAATTACTCAAAACCTCTGTATATTTTATGCATTTCTCAAGAAAATGTTTAAAAACCTATAAAACTGAGGAAAAAATGTTATACTGCAATGAAATTCCCTTCTCTTGACCCCCTCCCCCCTGCTCGTACATTTTAAATTCCCTCTCTTACTATGCTAATGATTTCAAGTGTTTTTCATAAACACTAGCAACTTAATTTGTTTCTAACCGAAACTAGTGTTTGTTCTTTATTAAATTATGTAATATTCAACATATTTGTGAGTATAACATATTGCCAAAGCTAAACCTTTAAATCTGCATTAAAATTATAAAGCTCTTAATTCCAATACACAATTTAGGATAGGAATTTTATATCTTTTTATTTTTTAAATATAGTTTTCTCTTTGTAATTGAATAAAATGAAACATATGTAATTAATTTTGTAATTAACTAAAATGATACACGAATTTAGTAATAAAAAATAGTTATTAATTTGGGTTTCTCATGTGGCCGAGTGGTTAATGTGCTTGGCTACTGATCAAAGGGATCTTGGGATCAAGCCCCGGGTAAGGCATATATGTTTGTGCTGTTTTACTGCTGAGGTCTCGCCATCCTTCTACTATGGCGTATAAACTGACAGGCTCCTGTCAGACCTATATGGCAAGCAGCTGCTTGAGGGGATATTTATTATAATAGCTTTAGAAAACTTTGTCAAATGAAATGTTCTTTCGACTTTTATAATAATCTTTTTGCAGCTTTAGTTATAAAGAAATGGATTTTTACAGGCTAAGCCCAGAAATCAAACCACTAAACTGTTTATTATGTCTTTTGGTCATTATCTCTGTGAGGCCCTCTATCTCAACAATTTTTAATTCTATCCACCTCAACTTTCACGAATAAATTCTTATTATGGTCCTCACACATTTCTGGTCAACTCATAGTACATAGTCCTGTTCCAAGACTTTTTTAATACACAGTTAGAACAATGAAAAACGAAGAGAACTTCTGACTGAAAGAGACTGAAAAGTGAAGAGAAACTTAAGAAGATTACAGAGTATTTACACGGAATATTATTATTAAAGAACATTTGCATAATGATAATGTGATATTAGATTTAGAAATCGCAGAATTTAAAATGAAAAAAAAAATAAAGCAGAATAAATTTCATAAAAGCAGAATAAAAAATATTTCCTTAAATAATGACTGCAAATTTGATGAAACCAAAACCTCGTGGTCCTCTACAACTATTTTATTCTGCCAGTTATATATAAATATACAGCGAATCAACTGCACGTATTTCTCTCTTTGATAGAAGACATTTACCATCAAAGCTACCATAACTAAATTCCATATAAACAATTTCTTAAGAAATCGAATTGGAATCTTTTCTTTTAAGCGATATCAAAATGTTCATTCCAGACACATCCCGTAAATTGAAAGCGAGGGACGGAGCCCACGAAACGGATGAGTCAGCATCATTTCATCTGCAACATCCACTTGCTGAAGGAAAAGACGTCGGGGTCAAAAATCCCATATCCAACTGGCGCTCAATCGTCTATTGCTGCAGGAGACAGAGAATAAACCATCTCGAGCTTCAGCAGTCTCCTCCTCCAAATGTGGCACACAATTCCGTTTCCTAGCAACGGTTTTTGATGGATTCTCCACGGCGTCGCTGCTGATCTTCGCGAGGGACAAAACAAAACATTAGCGTGATGGGTTCGGAGTGGAATCATAGGAAAAGCGGGGCTTTAATGGCAGGTGAGTGTTTAGAAGCTATCTTTTTTCGTTCAGGGAGCGTTTTGTACTGTTGCCTCATTTCTCTTTTGGATGTTATCAATAAATGCACATATTAACAACGTAAGCTGTAGCAATGTCAATCGAATTTTTTTCCCTTTTTGCCATTTTCTATTCTGACATTAAAGTATTTCTCACACTTCTTATTTAAAAATAAAATCGGTAAGCTGACAATACACAGTCATCATTAAGCGCAGTTGTAATTTTGTGTTTTTTTCCTACGTATAATCCAAAGATATTAACTGGTAATTGAATCCGGGGATTTTAATGAAATATTAAAGCAGTACTAAGCGCTATTTCCCAAATGCAGTTTGTAAAGTGTAGAAAGACTTCAGATATATTCACCTTTCTTTGAGATTTTTCGTGGAGAAATTCCTCATCTCCAATTATGTGCCTTTCTTTGGAGTGAGGATATTATTCCCAAATCTCCCTTGCGCGCCTTGTTTTGGAGTGTTAAAGGTTCATGATAAATCCAGTTAAGCACCTTCCTTTGGAATTCCACATATCTCCTTTTATAAGACTACCTTCGAAATTTCAAACCATTCTTTAAAACTTGTTTTTTTTCTTTAAAACTTTTTAAAACTTTTTGTGGACATAGTTTTTTAATCTGTGTTCACAAAAGTGCAGTTCAGAGGTAAAACAACACACTCTACCCTTTTTTTACTAATTCTTAAAAAGTTTGCTACCTTAAATCCGTTTTGTAGCATTGCATGTTAAGATTAATAGTAAAAAAAATTGCGATCGATAAAAAACGGTTTATTAATGTGGACGACACATCGGTAATTAGTTTACCTTGATCAGTTTAACCTTGACTATTTTTACAGCAATCGAGTAAATTTTTAACACCCTCTTTATCTTGAAATTTATGATAATTTTTATTTGGCCCATTTCATAGCTAAGAAAGGACGTTCAGGGGAATCGAAACATTTTCAATCTATTTTTGGTATTAAGATCCATTTTAATCATACAGGTTTTATACATATTCATCGGTAGGTAAAGCCCTGTAATGCATGGTCAATTTTAGAGACGATTTCTGGCGAGAATATTTTAAATTTCAAATATTTCTCGCAATGGTGAAAAAAAATGTAAAAATGTAAAAGGAAATGATTATAATTTTAAACTTTTAATCAGTATTTAGTAATAAAAAATAATTACCGTTACTTTTTATCTATCTATCTTTAATAAATTAGTGGTCTTTACCTTTATAATGATGTTACCTACGAACTTTCACTTTTCCGCTAGTATTTCTAAGGATATAAAAATCAGTGTTCATTACAAATAGCTTTAACAGTTTAATTTTGTCATAAAATGATTGTAATTAATAATATAAGAAGAAAAAATTATTAGAGACATGCATTTTTGTTTATAAGATGCGACAGATAATTTTTTAAAATTCAAACCGCAATCGGAAGTGCGCGGGATCGAATAATTGAGCCCGAATTCATCTCTAGTCGACATACACGACAAGACATGCACAATTAATGCACTTTTAACACTAGAGATCGCGTAGCAATAGACATTGTGGAATTTATTTATGTAAATATTCTGAATTTTTTAGCCCTTGGAGAACACAGTAAAACTAATCCCTAATCAAATGTCTGTAGGCGACAATAGAAATATACGGTAAAAGTATCGAAAAATATGACCTGTTGCTAAGTCTTATCTTAAGTAAGATATTCTAATAGTGTTATCAAAATAGAGACGATACGGTACATACATACAGATACACATGCCTACATGCATACAAAATTCTCATGCAGCCATGGTCTAAGTAGGTCTATCTGGACTGTGTAATTTTGTTCTCCAAACACATCAGTCCTTAGCTACAGCTACTGCATTTGACCATCCTGGGCAAATTCTAGCAAGATCCTGACATCTGTCCACCGCATTGTGTGCTTCCCCCCCCCTCTCTTTTTGAGGCCTTTATAGGCACACTGTTCATAACCCTATTCTCTAATCTATAATTATACATAAGGGGAACGTTGCCAAACTAATGGAGTTTCTCTCTGCATAATATGCTACTCAAAAGTTGGTTGCCTCATCATTACTTACAAAGTAAACCAACTAAGGCATCAAGTTTCCTGTTTTCTTGTTTACAAAGGTTCAAGTTTCATTTCCATAACTAACCTTTGAAACTGTCAAACTACACTGGTTTCCATAAGTTAAGGAACACTCAGAAAAATTATGATAAACAAAAAAAAACTATATGAATCATTTTAATGAAATTTGATGGAAACGTGAATTTTTTTAATCATTTATTTATTCAGATAAATTCAAATAAATCATTTCTATTTACAGATGTCCCACAAAGCTAACAGTTTATCTGCAGGAGAGAATAATACATTGAAATAAGACATTATAATGCTAGTTTCAGAATGGCAACAATATTTTTAACTAGAAATATTTTTCGTCAAAAAATAACACAGGAACTTGTCCAAAAATGAGGTGTCAGAATGCAATGGGCAAAGTTCTTTAATAGGAAATGTGGTTACCTCTTACAGCAATGCAGGCACGACAGCGATGTTCTATTCTGTTTATGATGTGAATCAGCTCAGTAAAGAGTAACGAGTTGGGTTGGGTTGTTTTACCACTGAGCGGCACTTTTTTGCACACTATGGGCTAAATGGTCAGGTCACAAAGACCCCGAAGGCTCAGAGAAGGTTGGGGGAGGGGACCCACTGGAACAGCTGTTGGGAGACAGATGGTAGCCTCCCGTCAAGGCCATCCAGCGTGTTCTTTAACGTGCACAGGGTATGGCTCTCCCGCACACGGAGCCACGGCTTAACGTCCCATCCGACGGACGGCGGCCTTTCCAAGCCCATCGGTGTCCCCTACTGACCGTGGGCAGGGCGGGGAATTTTGCGGAGATAAATCTCAACGCTGACCCAGCTGGGACTCGAACCTGGGAACTACAGATTACGAGCCTGGCGAGCTACCGAATGAGCCACCCCCGCCCCAAAGAGTAACGACCATTGTTCCTTTAGAGCAGTAATAAGCTCCCTCTTTGTTTCAAGTGGAAGGTTGAGGGCAGCAACATGTCTCCCTAGAGCATCCCAAACATGCTCAATCGGATTTAGGTCGGCAAATCGAGCTGGCCACTTCATGCGCATAATAGTCTCTTGAAGGTATTGTTCCACTAGTCGAGCTCTTTGTGGACGAGCGTTATCGTCTTGTAAGATAAAAGTTTCACCTATTGCACCAGCGTAAGGACGTACATAAGGATCCATGATGTCATCTCTACACCTTTGAGCATTGAGGTTCCCACTGGTCAACACGTAGAGGTCTATGCGTTCACCCAAGGAAATGTGCCACCCCAAACACACACACTACCTCCGCGTAACTTTCTCTTTGACGGATGTTACTGGGATGATAGCGGGTACCTCGTTCTCCCCATATCAAACAATGTCCGGAATCACTCTGAAAGCAATATCTGGACTCATCTGTGAATGGTACGGACCTCCATTATTCTTCTGTCCAGTTAACATGCGTGCGTGCACAATTCAACCGCTCTGTCCTGTGACGTGACGTAAGGGATATACAAATTATTGGCCTTCTAGCGTACAGACCTCCCTCATGAAACCTTCTACGCACAGTAGAAGCTGATACAACCTTTTGAGTAACTGCTGCAAGGGAGAATCATTGCTGAGAGGGAGTAGACGTCCTGCTCCTTCGTGCTGTTAATCGCAGATATCGGTCTTGTACAGAGGTCGTAACTCTAGCCCTTCCTCGGCTAAACCTCCGAGAGGCGGAATCCGTGCTAAGAAATTGATTACACAACTCTCTTCTATACAAGTATCATCAACAGTCCTAATGAAATAATTCATTTCATCAACATCATTAGTCAACAGGGCCAACTCATCCGCATACTCTAAATCAGAAATTTTGAAATCTCTAGATCATTTAGAGCCAAAATCTTTCCCTTTCAAAGAATTCCGCATAACATAATCAATAGCTAAACTAAAAAGAAAAGGATATAAAATACATCATTTTCTAACTCCACTAGCAATGCTAAATCTATCGCTACAAGTTTTACCAACTCCCACACACGATTCAGTGTGTCATATTTGTTATTAATAATAAATGTCAAATCTCCGTCTGTACGGAACGTTTGGTGAAATTTTAAAAAATGCATTAGACACGTGACAAGTGTCGCCATCTATAACTATAAATATATGCTATATGTCAGAAGATAGTGTCGATAACATGTAAGTATTACGGTTCTAGATCAGTTTAAGCATGGGTTCACAGATAATTTAAATTTCTAAATTTACTCGCAATTGCTAAAGTAAAATATACAAAATATCCTTGTTGAAATTTAAACTATTTGGCCAGTGTTTACTAATTAAAAAAATGGAATCATGGGATCTTTGATTAATTTTTACATTTCTCTATTTTCAATAAATGAATGGTACTTATCGTTTATAATGCTGATAACCAAGAGCTTTCAGTTTCTACTTATTTCTAAAATTTTTCGTTCCAAATAGCATTAAGATCTTAATTTCGTCATAAAATACTCTTTTTAACGTTTGTAATAATCTATAATACGAAGGAGAAAAAATTGATTAGCGACATGTATATGTGTTTTATGATATGTCAGAGACGATTTTTCTCA
Organism: Ryuthela nishihirai; assembly: GCA_038380435.1. Classification (NCBI taxonomy): domain Eukaryota; kingdom Metazoa; phylum Arthropoda; class Arachnida; order Araneae; family Heptathelidae; genus Ryuthela; species Ryuthela nishihirai. Next base: position 36,685,767 of record JAWZYU010000018.1, on the reverse strand, counting down.
AAAATTATTTCAGGTTCAATAATTCCGGAATGTTTTGGGCCCGAACTAAAAACTGAAGCCCGAACCAATTTCCAGCGCGATCGATAAAAATCGGCATGGCTGTAGTGGAGGGTATATCTTAAACCCAGGGCTGCAGCTCAGGGTATATTACATCGTATACACAGAGTCGGTAATCTCTTTCATGGAGTCCTAAGCGTACCAATTTCTGGAGCTTCAAAAATTCCTCTCCTTTAAGCGTTAAAAATTCGAGTCGTTGTCTGTGGTAGAACATGAATTCAAACTATCGGAATGAATAATGATAATTTGCTGTCGCACACCAATTTTAAATAGGTCCATTTAACAAATAAAGTAAATGGTGGGTATATCTGGCCTATTCGAATTGAAGAGGGTAACATATGATTTCGCTCAATGTTCAACGGGCTTTTTAGCAATAATTTAATATTTATAATAAAAAATAAATACCCCCTCAAGCAGCTACTTGCCACAGAGGTCTGACAGGAACCTGTCAGTTTATATGCCGTAGTAGAAGATCTGAGAGGATGGCAGGACCTCAGCAAAAAACAAATATCCATGCCTTACTCGGGGCTCGAACCCAGGTCCCTTAGATTATTAGTCAAGCGCGCTAACCACTTGGCCATGGGACGGTTTAATATTTATACATATTTTTTTTTCACATTTTGTTTGTTACATGGGGCGGGAGTGGTGCAGTCAATAGCACGCCTGGCTCGTAATCTGCAGTTCCCAGTAGCTGAGACAGCGTTGAGGTTTTGCCCTCGATCAGAAGGGGACACTGACGGGCTTGGAATGGCCGCCGTCCATCGGATGGCACGTTAAGCCGTGGGTCCATGTGTTTGAGAGCCATACCCTATGCACGTTAAAGAATATACTGGATGACCTTGACGGGGGCTATCATCTGTCTCCTAAAAGTTGTCCAATGGATCCCCTACCCCTAACCTTCTCTGAGTCTTCGGGATCCTTGTGACCTGGCCATTTAACCTATTGTATGGAAAAAAAGTGCCACTAAGAGGTATCAACCGAACTTTTAGTTACATTGTATTTATTGTGTACAATTAAACCTTGCTTCGAATATTTTTCTCCAACTCTTCTTAACAGTATGCTTCATGGTAAGGAAGGAGGCATGAATATACGACTTTTAGACCCTCCTACTTTCCCCATATTGGTTGGGTTATTTTTGTGTACACTGTGCTAAATAGCCATGTCCCAATGACTCCAAAGGCTCAGAGCAGGTTGGAGAAGGGGATACAACGGACAGCTGTTAGGAGACAGAAGTTTCCCATTAAGGCTATCCAGCGTGTTCTTTAAAGTGTACAAGATAAGGACTCTTCTTCACATTAGGGCACTGCTTAATATCCTATCTGACGGACAACGGCCTTTCCAAGCTCATCGGCGTTCCCTTTCCAAAAGAAGTTATAAGCGGAGACAATTCTCAACGTTAACTCAACTGGGACCCGAACCGGGGAACTGTATATTAGGAGTCGCGTGCTATGACTGAGACAATCCCCGCCTCTCCTCATAAAGGTCGTTCATTGAGGTTCTACTCTATAGAGCAGTAAAAACATTTTAAAATACTTCTCCTAGTTTAGGGTTGGGATTTTGGGTTGTTTTACTTCTGAGCGGCACTTGTCTCCCAGCAGACCCACTGGACAGCTGCTGGGAGACAGGTGGAAGCCTCCAGTCAAGGCATCGAGCGTGTTGTTTAACGTGCACAGGGTAAAGCTCTCTCGCATACGGTGCCACAGCTTAACGTCCCATGCGACGGACGATGGCCTTTCTTAACTTTAAACAACAGTAACTCATTTAAATGACAATTAATATTCTTTCAGATATAAGGCAAATGTATAAAACAAACAAAAACATTTAAATTAATGATATTGATGTGCGCTGCTTAGTTGATCAACTTTTCTCTCGAATAGATGAATATTAATGGTGTTTGAAACAGAATATTTTTTTCCAACAAAAATTTATTTTTGTTTCGAAATACTTTGTTTCAAAAATATGAATTGTCAATACACGCGGAACAAACGGAAATGACGAAAGGTCGAATGCAATCAGATTTTGGCTTCGATTCCTCAATGAGTAAATGTCATTGACAATTTATCTGAAGTTGCTTGTATAGATTCTTTATCAGATTCCAGACTCGTGATCTGATGTTCACAGAATCGAAATCCAATTTTGTCTGCATTCATGTTTACTCCGCTAAATTCTACGCTACCCTCGTCAAAAAATGGCACTAATGGGCTTCGAAAAGTCGCAGTCCATCGAATAGTAGGATGTTGAAGCCGTGGACCAATGGATAGCCTGGAGGGGAATTTCCATTTGTTTTCTAACAACTGTCCACTCTATCTCCTTACCCAACCCAGCTCTTGTCCTTGGGATCATTGTGACCAGAAAATTTAACCAATTCTGTGCTAAAAAATACTTCTTGTCTGGGTTAAGACAACCAGACCAAAATATCTCTACTCTTATTTTAATTCCATTTCTCTAGCTTCCTAAAATCTTTTTCAAAAATATATAATTCCGTTGCTTATGTTTTTGCGAACCTTAATGTGAAAAACTATATATTTTTATATCCTCAGGGATATTTATTTCTATTCACCTCCCCGATCTAGCTGTTTCAAAATTGAAAGTATTATTTTTGAAAATTAACAATTTTCTCTTTTAAGGAACGTTGTCATTTGCACTAATCATTTGAGCGGAGGAAGCAAACCCTTTAAAGCTCTCTTCCCCTTTGAGCTTTCCTATGATTCAGTGGTACAATAATCAAAACGAACTTGCATCAAAAGTCATAAAATTCTCGATAATATGTTAAACAGTCTGATCTTTCTCCGGAAAACCATCCGTTCTAATTAATACGAAAACAATTTACATAGCTTGTCAAGTCCAATCTTCATGTTCCTATGACTTGCCATTCATCGCTGGAATAAATACATTTTTCCGAGATACTAAATGATATTCAAATTCAGCTACTAATGAGCTATTAAACCTCGTAAAATACAACATTGCACTACCCAAGAGAAATCTCGAAAATTTTGTCTCATTGATGTAAGACGACTACTTTGTTTAATGAAGCACTGAAAAACATTCGAGTTTCCAGAATACATTCATGGACATTTCTCAGCGGCATTATGTGTACATATTAAATGTCTGCGAAACAGCTGGTGACCAGACCATTTCGCTTGGAGTTAGTGGATAATGTCTCAAGGGCAGTTGCATTACTTACGATGCTTGTTAGGGCAAACAAAGAAGTCAAAAAGGAGAAATATTAATCATTACCGACATCTCTAAATTGCTGTCTAAAGTGGCACTTCAAACCGGAATCGAGATATACAGAAATGCAAATAAGTCAGATTTTGTTATTGGGTTTCTTGAAAACTTCCGAATATATTAAAACATTCTTGACGCTGTCGTAAACATGACGTTGATGTTAGAAAGATCAATTCGTTCGTTGAAAAGTTTCTGTTATTTTCACAGATTCATTTTATTTTTGCTTTTTTGACTAGCTATTTTTGAAAAACTAACGCTAATTGTGCAACCATGTTTAGTTAAATTGTGTCCAACTTGTTTTGCTGATTACTGAAATACTGCGCATTTGAAAGAAATGATAGCTTTTTTTTATTGTGGAATGTCTACATTTATTTTATTTGGTCAGTGATAGAGTAGGAAGTTTCTTGACGAAACTTTCTACTCTATCATTTTATACTGATAGAGTAGAAAGTATCTTGAGTTCAATGTAAATGGACGAGTTTAAATTGCATTGCTTTGTAGTTTTTCTTCCAGAGTTCTAAATTATTCCAACACTCAGAGCAAGGTTTGATAAATTCACTTGCTTCTACAGTGAAAATAAGTAATCAAAACTATAAATGTAAAATTATTCAGATGCATTTTACAGATTTTTTTCCGGGGGTGCTTTTTGTAATACACTGACCTGCCAAAATATGAGACAATTTCCATGTTATGCAAATGGTAAACTAACTTCGAAGATCTAACTCAGACCAGGGCAAACGTTTTAGTTGAAGGACAGCATTAGGAAACTGATATGAATGGGCGGACCGCCAAATAAATGTACAGGATGGTCCAAAAGTAACGCCTCTTTTTGTTTACTCTTTGTTCTTTTGTTAAGCGGTAAAGAAGGGGGGGACCTAGGATGCGGTGGGCAGACAATGTCAAACAGGACCTTGTTAGAATTGGTGTGCAGTGGCCAGATGCAGCAGATGTAGCTCAGGATAGACTTGCTTGGAGAACTAAATTGCACGGTCTGGTTGGACCTCCGTAGCCCATGGCTGCTTGAGGATGATGATGATGATGAATCCATGTTCATTTACATAATCTGACATGAAAAAAAATTTTAAATCTGAAATAGAAAATTAGAAAGTTATTAGACACTAAAATTTATATGAAAAATAAATAATTTAAAAATATTAAGATATATGCAAATATAAAAATAATGTCATAAAAAGGAACGTTACTTTTGGAACACCCTATATTATCAATAATGCACGTGAAATCAATGTAAACAAAGTACTAAAGTGGAACATAAAAACAAAATATAATTTCATTAAAATTAATTATTTTAATAAGACTCCGCTCCGCCGCACTTTGACTCCTTGTCCTCTCTAAATGACCACTTTCTCTTTTCAGAATTTAAATGTTCCAGGTTCTAATCCCAACTGGTCCAGCGTTGAGATTTATCTCCGCAAAACTTCTCGCCCTTCCCTCGGTCAATAGGGTCCCCGATGGGCTTGGAAATACCGCTGTCCGTCGGATGAGACGTTAAGCCGCGGCCCCGTGTTTATAAGAGCCATACCCTGTGCACGTTAAAGAACCCACTGGATGGCCTTGAGGGGGACCATCATCTGTTTCCCAACAGCTGTCTAGTGGGTCCCCTCTCCCTAACCTTCGATGAGACCTCGGGGTGTTTGTGACCTGGCCATTTACCCATTGTGTGGAAAAAACTGCCGCTCAAAGGTAAAACAACCAACCCAACCCGAATTTAATTGTCATCAGTAGCCCTCGGAGTTCACAAAAAGCGGTGGGGGGGGGGGGGGCTCAGTCGGTAGCGCGCCAGGCTCGTAATTTGCAGTTCCCAGGTTCGAGTCCCAGCTGGGTCAGCGTTGAAATTTATCTCCGCAAAATTTCCCGCCCTGCTCACAGTCAGGAGGGGACACCGATGGGCTTGGAAAGGCCACCGTCCGTCGGATGGGACGTTAAGCTGTGGCCCCGTGTGCGGGAGATCCATACCCTGTGCACATTAAAGAACACCCTGAATGGCCTTGACGGGAGGCTACCATCTGTCTCCCAACAGCTGTTGCAGTGGGTCTCCTCCCCCAACCTTCTCTGAGCCTTCGGGGTCCATGTGACCTGGCCATTTAGCCCATGGTGTGCACAAAAGTGCGGCTCAGAGGTAAAACAACCCACAAAGTTCACAAAAAGAGATAGGGAGCCTTAGCTTGTCCAAACTCCTGCTCTAATTTCTAAAATATGCTTTTAATCGAAAAATGTGACTGAATATAAATTAAAGATCATAATCAAATTTATTCAAACATGAATTTTCAACAATAAATTTTTCAACAGAATATTTAATACTAAATAATCTTGTTTTGTTTTTTTAAATCGTTCATAATTGTCATTACTCAAATTTCTAAATTGTTAATTATTTTACTAAATGGTTTAAAATAATACTTACTATTTAATTTTTAATTAATTTCTGAGGTAAATTCTTATGAAGCATTAATGTTTCGAAATATACTAGCTTCCATAACTCTTTAAATATCGAACCAATATCGTTGAAAAATCGAGATTTAAATAGATTTTGATTGCGATCTTTAATTTATCTTCTATCACATTTTCCCACTATATGCATATTTTAGAAATTATAGAGCTTTATATTTAGATTCCCATTGACATAAAACGATAATTCTCAATATTTTTCGGTAGGGCAGCGTGAAAGACCAATGTCGTTTAACACCTTAAAACAAATACCCCCTCAAGCAGCTGCTTGCCACAGAGGTTTGACAGGAGCCTGTCAGTTTATATGCCACAGTAGGAGATCTGAGAGGATGGCATGATCTCAGCAGAAAAACGACACACACACCCATGCCTAATCTGGGGTTCGAACCCAGGTCCCTTAGATCAGTAGCCAAGCGTTCTAACCACTCGGCCACGAGGTAAATTTATTTTCGTTGTATTTATTTTGAAGGAAATGTATCGTTTCAAGAATTTCTTTAAAAAAGTGCTACAAACGAAAGCGATTTTACTTAATTGTTACACATTTTATTGACAAAAACATTCACTGAACACATATATACATCGGATGAGTGTTTATCCACAAAGGACGTTTCTTTTATTCCCAACGAGATTCGGTTCTATTACTTTTAAGTTGCCCTGTTTTGCGCATAACAGTCTAAATAGCCAAATTACTAGGAGCTAAAGGACTCAAGCTTGGTAAGGGAAGGAAATCCACTGGAGAGTTGTTAGAAGAGAGATGGAACTTCCCATGAATCCCATCTAGTTAATGTGCACAGTTTAAGGCTCTCCTGTACTAGGAATCATGGTTTAACAGTCTTTCCAAGCTCATCAGTGTCTTCTTTTTTACCGAGGGCAGAATAGGAGTTAGCCGAGATTATTTCAACGCAGACATAGTTGGGACTCGAAGATGAGGACAACAACCAATTCAATCCCTGTCCCATCGAAAATGGTAAATGACTAGTTATGAACGCATACACGTTGTCAGATTGTTCAAAGGCGTGAAAAAGGATATTTAACAGAAATTCATTAAAAAACTGAAAGCACCACTAAACTTCACAGTGTTTTCCAATCCACACTGAACATAAGATATGACTATGCTGAAACAGAAGATATGTCCTACATGATGAACACATGATTAAATTCTCCATGTTAAAGTACAATATATGAGTCTTATTTGGGTTAAGCCAGAATATACCAAGATCCTATATATTGAAGAACAAGATACGACCATGTGTATGTTAGAACCACAGAATGCGACCATTTATATACTGAACCACGACTTGCAACTGAACTATACTTTGAACCACATGATACGCCATCCGCTATGATAAACCATAGAATATGAGTCTCCATAACTCTGACTTCCATGGTATGGTTCTAATGCATATTGAACTATATGGATATGATCTTCCCTCACGCTAAACAGACAATACAATTTTCCAATTTGCGAAAAAACAAAGAATGTCACCAATGATGTTCGTGGAGGTCTTTCCGGGAGGGAGGGGGAATTTCAAGGAGGGTCATTGCTTTTTTTTTAGATAATTGGCATGGTTTCGTAAAATACGTTTAATTATATATAGTGTCTTTTTCATTAACTCTGTTTGTTACAAAAAAGAAGCAATTGTATAGTAATAGTATATACAGGGTGTCCCTGAATTCATGGCCCAAACGTTAGGTGATGGTAGTACACACTGAACCCACCAATATTCGTCATAGAATATGCGGCCGCAAACGCAGCTCGGTGCCGGTAGGGGTGCAGACAAGTTAGCGGAGGATGTGGTAGCCCGACTGTCCGTCGAAGCCGCCGATGTGCGCGATAAGCCCGGTGTTTACGAGCAGGTACGCCGATGTGCGCTACAAGCCCGGTGTTTACGCGCAGGTACGCCGATCACTACTCCGCCGTTGTGCCGCCTGTATCAACGTTGGTGGGCGGACGTTTGAGCATTTGTTGTAATCATCTCCAATAAATGTCACTCTGGAAACCTCTGTGTCATTTCCGACTCCTCACTGCGTTTGCGGCCGCATATTCTATGACGAATATTGGTGGGTTCGGTGTGTACTACCATCCCCTCACGTTTGGACCATGAATTCAGGGACATACTGTAAAACTTAAAAAAATCGATTTTAATGGGAGGCTGCCCCCTCCCCCCTGCTGATGTCTATGGATGTTAGTCTCCTGCACTCTGGACCACAAGGAATGATGCTCCCATATGATAAACTACTGATTATGGCTATATTGCAAGTTGGACCACAGGAGATACGGATCTACTGCAAGTTGAACCACAAGACATGATTGTACTGCAAGTTGAACCACAAGATATGGTTCCACTGCAAGTTGAACCACAAGATATGGTTATATTTCAAGTTAAACTACAAGATATGGTTATATTTCAAGTTAAACTACAAGATATTGTTATTTTTCCAGTTAAACCCCCGGGTATAATTATACTACAAGCTGATCCATAGAATATGGTTATACTGTAAATTGAACCACAGGACATGACTGTACTGCAAGTTATAGCATCGTATATGATGCCCTTGCACGCCGAACCACAGAGCATGGCTATGTTGCAAGCTAAACCACAAGATCTCATGGACACATATCCTGTGGTTCACCCTGAACCACAGGATTTACATTAAAAACGCAGAACACTTTATATTGAAAAACGTCTTACTGTGTCATTGACTGAAGAAAAATATTTTCTTTTCCAATATTTGACATAAAAGAACACTATTACTTCCCTGAATGAAAAACTGCGACAACGTTCAGTTTAACAAGAAACTGTTTTCTAAAGCTTAATATTTTCTCTTCAAAATTTGAGTTGTGCTAAGAAATAAAGAAAATTTCACCTGTGACAAATTCCCGAATCAAATGGCCAAAACCTCAGAATGTGAGCATGGCACACTTATAATCTGAAAGATACCGACTCGACCTATTTCTTTTCGCGCATAGTTCTAGATCGCATCTTTCTGCTTCAACGCAAAAAAGAAACGTCTTCAAGAGATGCTTTTTTTAGAAATCATTAAATGTTATAACAATGTCCGCGTTTGTGACAGTGTGTAAGTACATTTTCCCTGAGATAGAAAAAACAGCCTCTTAATATAAGAGCTTCCTTGGACTTACCAGTAACAAGCCAGATCTCTCAATCACGACAGCACACATGTGGAGAAGAAAAATATATACACTTCAGGGATAAGTGATGACCTCGATGAATGGCCAAATTTTGCCGGATAGGAAACTATAAGAGATGTTATTTCAAACTGTAGCTGGGCGCTTTATACGTCTGCCAAAGCCTTTCTTTTCAAAAGTACTCTGCTGTTTGCAGCTTGTCAACTTTAAAGAACTCTTGAAAAAAGAAAGTCTCAAATGTTGCAACTATACAATGGTTATCTTGCGCGGTGAGGTATATCGGTCACTATTATATTTACGGGTTTTTGTGTTTTACACCGAGATCAGTCTTCTTTGCACATAAAAGTGTAGATAAGAATTTTAGGTTTATTTCTCTTACAACAGATCTACTGCACCTCGTTTTAAATACGTTTGTATTATCCGAAAATAAGGGTGTGTTGGATTTGTTTACCTATGATTACTACTTTTTTGGCACATAATAGTGCTTGATGGCCAAGTCACAAGAACCCCAAGAGCTCAAAGAAAACTGAAGAAGAGGATCCACTGGAATTTGTGAAGAGACGGGTGAAAGCTTTTCATCAAAGAAATCCATCCTGTTCTTAAAATGCACAGAGTATAACCTATTTGCACACAGCGCCGCGGCTTAACATCCTATCCGAAAGAGAGTTGCCTTTCCAAGCCCATCGGTGTCGCTTTTCTTACAGAGAGTAGAAAGGGGATTAAAGGATAAAATTCGTTATACAGGCACAGCTGGGATTCGAACTTGAGAACTGCAGATTACAACCCTGGCGCGCTACTAATAGATAAGGTAAACTTTTATTACATTAACCGATATTTTCAAATTTGATTGCAATAGGAAATATTTTGTACAGATAGCCCCTGATCTCATGAAGCTAACGATTCTTTTTTCGAATAACTAAATGAGTGCTCTTATTAATAAAATATTTTCTTAATTTTTTTTTGGTTATAACTTTATAGTTGGGTTGGGTTGTTTTACATTTTGAGAGTCAAAAGTTATCCACTGATAGCAATAACTGGTTCCTTTCTTCAGAGAAGTGTGAGAAAGCAACTTTTTTAATTTTAAGGAACAAAAGAGATATCCTTTTTCATGTTGCATAAATTCTAGTAAAATTCTTCTAATTGTATTTTCCCATTCATCTATTAGTTAGAATTAAAACTTTTAAAGATGGCGAAAAATAGGTAAATGCCAATCATCATCCTCTTTGAAAACGAGATTCCCATATTCACCAGAGACCGTCTATGATCTTCTAGTTTAAAGAATGAGTTTTCTCTAACTACGTTCTGAGTAGTTTTAGCGTTTCATTCCCAACGTCACACGGTCAGTAGGGGACACCGATGGGCTTGGAAAGGCCGCCGTCCGTCGGATAGGACGTTAAGCCGTGGCCCCGTGTGCGGGAGAGCCATACCCTGTGCACGTTAAAGAACACGCTGGATGGCCTTGACGGGAGGCTATCATCTGTCTCCCAACAGCTGTTCCAGTGGGTCCCCTCCCCCAACCTTCTCTGAGCCTTCGGGGTCCATGTGACCTGGCCATTTAGCCCATGGTGTGCAAAAAAGTGCCGCTCAGAGGTAAAACAACCCAACCCAACGTCACATTTTGTAGTGAGCTCCTTCTGGCAGTTGAATCTTGCCTCTATGATACTTGTGTGGAAAATATTATTGCCAACGGTGCGGGATTCGTACCCACGACTCTCTAGATACATGCCAGAGTGCGCTAACCACTCTTTCTTATTCAATAGAGTTGATGAATTGTGCCTGCGCCAGGGGAGGCACTAATCTGCACTCTGGCCTCGCTAACCTAGTTACGCCCCTGACCTAACCATTTATTCTAATGTGGGCAAAAAAGTGCTGCTCGGAAGTAAAGCAACCCATTTTTTTTTTAACTCTGCACTAAATTTCCCTCTTAATAAAAAACATATTTTTTACTCCAATGTGCAAAAGACCTTTAGGTGAACCTTAGTACGTCACATTTAGTACACTGTGAAGTAAATGTCAAATATACGTCAGAAAAACAATACAACCTATGTTAACCCTTTCACGACCAAGGGAAACATTTTTCCCATTTCAAAATTGGTGATTGTCGTATTTAATTATAACCTTATCTGCATTTTTTATACAGAATGTCAAAATAGAACGTGTGCCGAACACAATTACGTAAACGGGAACGTTTAGAAAACAAAAACAGAACTGTCAGGACGCATAATATATGTACTATGTCCAATGTCCATTTTTGCCTCACTACCAAAAGAAATTGCTTCGCAGAATATCATAATTAGCACATCATTTTGTATAGTAATTTTATTTCATAATTTTGTATTATTTTAGTTAACATTTTGTTCTAATAAACCAATAAATAAAAGACAATGCATAATAAGCCTAACTATAATTTGTGTTACCTTTATAGTCCATTGGGAAAAATATTTCCCATAAAATTCCAAAACAACTACACATTGTTATGTATTTTTCTTAGGATTTTTATTTATTTTACGTCTAAACAAACTAAAATAAACAGTTACATACTAATATTTACTCTTAGAAACCTTGTGGTCCTGAAAGGGTTAACCTATGTACAACCTATGTTAAGCCAATACATATCCAGAAAGTTATAAATCATCGCCTAATTTTTTCACGTTTTCCAACAAATATCTAACAAAAATCTAACGTAATTAACGGCGTAGCTAACATTTATTGAAATAAGACTGAATAATAAATTTGGTGTTATTCCCAGTCAAACAAATCAAAAAACAGACCGCAAACACTTTTATTAGCAGCTATTAAAGGAGTGATCGATATCTTTTTCCGAGATGCATTGGAAACAGGTTAATGATCAATAAGCAACTATTGATAAAGAAAGAACATAATTACAAATTTGCGAACATGAACTGTCAACATAGAAGGAAATGAGATGAAATGTCCACTGGTTTTCCCAAAAATCGATAAGTAATCTAGGCCACGTTTGCGGAAAATTCATCCATTCCACCTGCAATGCATATTTGCATCCTGTATTTCCTTAAGAAGACAAGAATTGTAAAGCAAACACAGTGCAAACAAACACAAAAGTGTCCTTAATTTGCACGGCGAAAATGTAATATTTACCTAATCTGTGTAAACGAATGGTTGCATAGAAACCAAACTAAGAAATGTTTTAATAGGGAATTTTGCAAATGAGCTCTTCTTCATACAATAGCGAATTTCTTACATTACAACAATCATATGGAACTTTTCTTTCGAATCGAACTAGATATGCATAATGAGACAAACTTTTTTGGGATAGGGACACGGGATGGCTTCAGGTTGGATTGTTTTACCTATGAGCGGCTCTTTAATTTTTTTTACACACAATGGTCAAAATGGCCAGGTCACTAGGACCCGAAGGACTCATAGAAGATGAAAAACAAGGGATTCACTAGATAGTTATTAGGAAACAGAATGAAGCTTCGCACCGAGACTATCCATCTGGTTTTTAACACTGAATATGACTCTTGCACACGAAGCCACGTCTTAACGTTCCATCCTCTCATTAACCAACAACACGGGGGCTTTTTCCTACTAATGTCTAATTAACTTAAATAGTGCAATTAGTCCTCATCCTCACTAGAATGTAAGAAATCCACACATTCACAGATACCACTCCAAAATCTATCTTTCCATCTTATTTTTCTACCGCAGCCCCCGGAAACCTCATTTTACCTGTTGATTTTGAACTGTCATATTTTTTAAACTAATTTCCCAAACTTTCTTGCTTTTCTCAATTTCTCCTATTTACCAGATATTTACAACCCAACAGCCCAATAATTCAGTGAAGTGTTGACAACTGAAACATTTTCCCAACGAAACTCCTCATGTCCTGTCTTTCACACAAAACGTCTCCCTCCAAAAACCACGTCAACGCTCGTCTCCCCAAAAGTGTCCCATAGGTTAACATGGGATTCCCAATACTTTAACATTGTTCCAGAACTCTCATTTATAATACTACTTACGGACCTTCCCAAAGTTTTTGAAGTTTTGGAGGAAGTCTACTGTCGTATGTTGGGTTCAGTTGTTTTAGCTCTCAGCGGCAATTTTTTTGCACACAATGGATTAAATGGCCAGGTCACAAGGATCCCGAGGGCTCATAAAAGATTGGAGAAAGGGACCCACCGGACAGCTGTTAGGAGACAGATATTTATAGGATTTTATAGACAGATAGTCAAGGCAATCCCTCACACGGGGCCACTGCTGGACGCCGTTCATTCAATGGACCCTTTTCAAGCCCCTCGGTGTTCCCTACTGACCGAGTGCAGGATGGGAAGTTTTGCGGAGATAAATCTCTACCCTCACTCAGCTGGGATTCGAACCTGAGAAGTGCAGATTACAAGCCTGGAGAGCTGTAGACTGGCATTTATCTACTTTTCTTTATATCATCTGCGAATTTTCTGTTAAGTAGCTAATGAAAATAAAACTAGACTTACACCAATGTTCCCATTAACTTGCATTCTTTGATATCAAACATATTCATTAGAGCAACGCAGAAATATTAGCCTTACAATTACTACAGTGTATGATAAACTGAATTACTTGAATATATTTGATAAAATCCTTGAATATTTTTCCTCTTAAAAATTCTAAAATAATAAAGTAAGCGTTCCTTAGCGTTCAGTTCTTCTCATTGTCTAGGAAGTTGTGGTATGACTTTTTTTACAAACGTAACCATGGTTAAATATTCCATCCGAAGGACGGCTTCCTTTTCCATCTGAGTCCTCTTTCTTACGAGGATAGAACGGGATATAGGAAAGTTAAATCTCAACGCTGGCACAACTGGGACATCTTATTTGGAGCTGGAAACATCGTATTTGGAGCCTGTAACGCTAACCTTCATCCCGTATTTATGTTGGATAAAGTTGAAACAATTTAACATATACATTTCTAAAATTTCCTTGTTTAAAAGAAGATTTAACTTTTTTTTATCCATCTTTGTGAAACGACCACGACTTTTGGATGTCACTTTTTTTCCCCAAGCATTCACTGAAAACAAATAGTATCAAGGCTTGACAGACATGCGAAAAGAAAAAAAAAGCAAACATGTAACCTATTTCTCATTCAATTGAATGAGAGATTTTCGTAAGTCCACCTGATAGAAAGTCAGTATGGTAATATGTAAAGCCGTTCGAAGTAGATGGCTGTGGAACGCGGCAAATGTTGAATTGTCAGAATCGCAGACATCTGAATGTTGCTCTGTCCATATTTCAAACTTTGTAGATAAGCACTACGCGATGGCTTGACAGAACCTGTCACCATTTTTCAGTAGGACTGGATATTGAATCCTAAGGTCGATAGGAAAGCCTTGTTATTTGTGCTTGAATGAAATTTTCCTACGCTCTGCATGCTTTGAAAAGAACACTTCACGACAAAGCATGATATACTAGGGAATTCAAAGGGATGAGAGCTATTCTTTGCTTAAGTATGGATTTTATAACTCTAGTCAGCACTTTTTTGCAATGGAATGTAAAATGGAATAAAGAGAGAGCATATTGGACTGTGAGTACAGACGTGCTGTCATCAAACGTTTGCGGCTTAGGATGAAATTATTAAATATTTTATACCTCGAGGTTATTATCTTGCTTGTTACGACTGTGTAATATGCTGAGAGAGATATTAATATTAGATGATTTGGCATATTTAGGGGAGAGGGTTGGGTTGCTTTATATCTGAGTGGCACCTTTTTGCACATCATGGGCTAAATGGCCAGGTCACATGGACCCCGAAGGCTCAGAGAAGGTTGGGGGAGGGGATCTATTGGAACAGCTATTGGGAGACAGATGGTAGCCTCCCGTCAAGGCCATTCAGCGTGTTCTTTAACGTGCACAGGGTATGGCTCTCCCGTACACGGGCCACGGCTTAACGTCCCATCCGATGGACGGTGGCCTTTCCAAGCCCATCGGTGTCACCTACTGACCATGGCAGGGCGGGGAATTTTGCGGAGATAAATCTCAACGCTGACCCAACTGGGGCTCGAACCTACAGATTACGAGCCTGACGCGCTACCGACTGAGCCACCCCCGCCCCCTAGGGGAGAGACAGTGGCGACTTGTGTGCTTCCAAATAGGTGAAAGGAACCAGTATAGTACATCGAGTAGGACGAACTACGTAGCAAGAAAACATGCGGTGAAATAAAATTAAAGAGGAGGGGCGTTTCGCTCTGTTGTTTTACCTCTAAGCGGGACACTTTTAACACAATGGGCTAAATGGCCAGCTGATGGCTAAAAGGAGGGAATGCCATACATTTTGCTTCTTTCAGTAGATGGAAGTAGTAGTAGTGATGTGGCTATAACATTTTTAAAGATTTCTAGTAGATCGAATTAAATGTCTAGAGCAGTGATTCCCAACATTTATGCTTCAGGCACCCCCTGGAAATGTGTATGTGACTGGCGTATACCTTGTATAGATAAATAAAGCTATAGTTATAGTATAACAATGGGTATAACCTTCCACTCTGGAACACCTTACGTAAGTCGATTTTTACGTAAATCGGAATTTGACCACCTTTATTATTAGATCAAGCGATTTTTGAGCTCTCACGGCGTACCCCAAAAATTTTACCGCCTGCCCTTAGTTTAGAGAGACGATTCAGGTAGAATAATTTGATTAACAGTGTGCGTTTCTTCTTCGCGAAAGCCATATGGCTGCTTGCGGTGCGGTCATTTCCTCTTTTATACGATGCCTTTTACGTCGGAAACATATTATTACGCAAACGAATGTGATTAATATACCTGAATTCGCCGTTTTCTCCGGTGGCAACAGTTGGAACTATTTTGTTTCGCTAATCGCGTCCGAATGTTCTCATTAAGCTACCTACCAATTTTCTCGGTGCTATCTTTGTTCGTCACCACTCCAGAGCCTCTGTATGAGAAAATAATAAAGAAATTTATTATGTAACCTCCCTGTAGATACTTTCAGTGTTTTATATGAAATATCGCTAGCTAGACTTTGTCTCGATTATTTCACACGTAAACCTTCCATTCTGGAACACCTTACGTAAGTCGATTGTTACGTAAATCGGAATTTGACCCACCCACCATTTTGAGCACATCTACAGCCTATATATTACACTCAAGTGTTAGATGTTACGTTGTTTCTTAGTAATGAATTCTTAATCAGAAAACTATTTCATAATTATTAACTAAGGGTGCAGATCCTTTCACGTGTTCATTTATACGCTCAGCATCCTTTATATCGTATTCACTGTTCATGCTGAGAGACCGAGCTAACGCTGATAAGCTTTGTCCACCTTAATATTTTCTTATCATCTTCTCCAAATAAATTTTGGTGCGTTTAAAAATCTGTTGAACACCCTTACCATCTCATTTCCTCTTTCCAGTCATAATTATAGCACTAAAAATCCCCGCCCTGCCCACGGTCAGTAGGGGACACCGATGGGCTTGGAAAGGCCGCCGTCCGTCGGATGGGACGTTAAGCCTTGGCTCCATGTGCGGGAGAGCCATACCCTGTGCACGTTAAAGAACACGCCTTGACGGGAGGCTACCATCTGTCTCCCAACAGCTGTTCCAGTGGGTCCTCTCACCCAACCTTCTCTGAGCCTTCGGGGTCCATGTGACCTGGCCATTTAGCCCATGGTGTGCAAAAAAGTGCCGCTCAGAGTAAAACAACCCAACACAACAACCCTAACAAAAAAACGTTTGAACAAATAGTATAATTGCGTGTGTCTGTTCAATGTCGACTCCAACACGAGAATGAAAGCAAGCATCACGTGAGAGCTTTTTACGTTGCGAAAGATCTCTACCGATTTGCCACAGCAGTAGCAAGTTATACCGTAAAGTAAAAGCATTCTGACTCGAAAATTTAACAGTAGAAATATTTGCTTAAATCCGAGTTAATATAAGTCGAATATTATAAGTGGGAGAGTGCCTGTACATGCGGAAGTACAGGGAGCCGAAAACTTATGCCACCAATGGCGTCACCCCTGACGTACAGTCGCTCAAAAAAGTATCCGAACACTATGGTTGATTGCAAAATTCAGAAAAAACATCTGACATTGATTTTTTTAGAAATTAGTCATCTGGCAACCTTCGTGTCACGTGACTCGAAGGTTGCCAGATGACTAATTTCTAAAAAAATCAATGCCAGATATTTTTTCTGAATTTTGCAATCAACCATATGTTCGGATACTTTTTTGAGCGACTGTACAAGAAACGCTTGTTTTTATGTGAGCCATTCCATGTGCACAATAAAGAACACACTTGACCGTAAGGTTACCTCTGTCTCCTAATAGCTGTCCAGTGAATCCCTTCCCTCAACTTCTCTCAGCCCTTGGGGTTCTTGTGACCTAGGAATTGAACCCATTGTGTTCAGGAAAAAGTGCCATTATTTTCGATTTTGCACACTGATGAATCCTAACGCACTAGTGCCTTTATGCTGCCCTATAAACCTTTTCCGAGTATTTTAATTATTTTTTCTTTCAAATACTAAAAAATTGCTTCCGTGAAAAAAAAAATCAGTAAAAAAACGTGAAAAGCCTTGTTATCTAATAACATCAGTCATTTATCAATAATATTTTCATTTTTCAGGTAAAAATAATAGTTAACAAACATATTTACAATAATAATAAATTTTCGTTAACACCAAGTATACTTTGAGAAGTTTTTGCGGAAGTACAGTTTTCGACTTCGAAAAATCGTGTTTCTTTGTGTCTGAAATCTTTACGGTGCAGCCAATGCTAGGATGAAATAAGAGATTCTGCTGGGAATTCTAAGCTTTCCGGTGTTTTACCGTTGACTGCCGTGACACAAGGGGATTATTAAGATGTAACAACAGAATGGTACAACATAGCAGATTGATGGTGGACTTATCTGCGCTAGATCGTTTTCCGGCTCAAACAACAAACAATCAAAGCAACACATGCTCCAGAAGAGACCAAGAAAAATAAAGCATAATGCTGTCTAGGGCGAGATGAATTTCAGATCTTGAGCTTAGAATCCATCAGAATCGTGCGCAAATAGAAACGAAGCAAGCTCTTTATAAAAAAAAAAAATTTGTTGTCACTCTTTTTTATTAAAACATACAACACCAACATATGGCAGTTAAGAAATATAAAATGTTGTTTTGCCATAGATTATTTTCGTAACGGAAAAAATAATTACCATAGATATTTTCGTGAAGAAAAAAATTTTTACCATAGATATTTTTCGTGAAGGAAAAAATTTTTACCATAGATATTTTTCGTGAAGAAAAAAATTTTTACCATAGATATTTTTCGTGAAGAAAAAAAAAATGTTTTTGAGACAACTATTCACTACGAAGTTTCTATAGTACTTTTGGTTGCGTAAAGAAATCCTGTAGAAACTTGAGAAACCCACGTTTAGGGGTTGCTGTGCTTGCATTGTTATTTTCACCATTAAGGTCGTTTGGAGACGATCGTTTTGGAAAAGACAATGGGGGGTTTATTCAGTCGGTAGCGAGCTAGGCTCGTAATCTTCAGTTCCCACGTTCGAATCTCACCATGGCCAGTGTTGAGATTTATTTCCCCCCAAGCCCCAGCCTGATCTCGGTCAGAAAGGGAACACCGATGGGATTGGAAAGGATGTTGTCAGTGGGATAGATCGTTTCACAGTGGCTCCGTGTTCAGGAGAGTCATATTATGTGAAAGCTGGATGAGTGCTACATATGATATGGTTCTCCTGAACACGGAGCCTACGTCAGAGACTTTACGTCAAAGACAGCCAGCGTGTTCTAAAGAACACGCTGGCTGTCTTTGACGCTAAGTTTCCAGTTACCTTCTAACAGCTATTCAATGGGTCCCCTTTTCCCAACCTTCTGTGAACCTTGGGGTCCTTGTGAGCTGATCATTTAGCACATTGTATGCTAAAAGTGCTGTTCAGAAGTAAAATACCTCAGAAATTTGCATGATGTTAATACTCTGAATCGTTTTGTTATGTGTGTGAAGAATTGTACTTGAAATGCGGAAAACAAATATTGTCTTCTGTGTTCAAGGAGACGTATGAGTTTTGGTATGAGGTTTACTTCGAATGGAAAATGGAAAGCACAACTGGGATCTTCCATCTGTTTCGATGGATGTGAATGGTAATTGAGAGGATGATGAAAAAGTGCGCATCAGATTTGTCATCTCAAGGGTAATGAGAGAGCTAACAGATCGTGATAATGCGAGTTACATCTGTTTAAAGAATATATCCTATTTTTTTCTTCGAAGTCGAAATCTGCCGTTAAATACCTAACCTTACCATCTCCCTTCAACCAGTATTTTACGAAGTAGCCTCTTAGTATCTAAGACACCCGACGTATGGAGTTTAGACGATGACGACTCTAGTTGTAACCCTCTGAATGAAATGCCGTGTTTTAATGACCCTGATCTGGACTTTCAACCATCTAGGTCACTGCCTCACTTAATGTCACAGGCAGAGTTGAATGATATCGTTAGAGAAAGAAATTTCTCCAAAAATCATGCATAGATATTACGCCCTAGAGCAGCGGTCGCCAATCTTTTGGACATCACGGACCACTAAACTCACAATTTTGAATCCCGCGGACCACTAACAGGAATTATTTTAAAAAGGTGCAAACATGTATAAAATAATGATCATAAAAGTTGCATTTTATTAATATGAAATGCACTTGTTTAATTATAACAAAATTATTAGTGTGATATATATTGCTGCTTATTTGAAATAAGTTTATGGATTCTTGGCTCCAATGACGTCACTGCAACACGGAGAGCCGTTTCCATTTCAAGCCGACAGCGGTACATGATTTTTATTGCCGTAACAGATGAGAATGTCTTTTCACACAAATAGGTTGTTGCAAATTCCCCTAGACGAAAATTGTCAGCGATCCTGTGTCGGTGTCCAAATTTCTCCACGGACCACCAAAATTTTCCCGCGGACCATCAGTGGTCCACGGACCACAGATTGGCAACCTCTGCTCTAGAGAACAAGGGTTGAATCTCCTCGAAAAGGGAAGAAAGATAACTTTCTTAAGCGTTAGAGAGACTTAACATCGGTGTTTTCTATGAGTGGTGCAATTATGTTTGTTTTCATAATTGTAATTTAATGTATATTAATTAATGTGAAGCGTATGACCAAAACACAATCCAGATGAATTGCATATGTCCACAGAAGCTTTTTATAAGGCGGTGCTTCTACTGTTGGAAATGTACATCTATTTATTTCATTAGCACATGCTCTTCACGTGAAGGATTTTTACAAGAATATGGCTTTGCTTCCAAAATGTATTGGGAGAGAGCTGGCTCAGTCTATAGTGTGACAAGTTTGTAACATGCAGTTCTCAGATTAGATTCCTAACTGGGCAGGGTTGAACATTTTCTCCGCTAATCATCGTTCTGCCCTCGTGTCAACTTTTGTAAAGCGGATGGGACATTAAGCAATAGCTCCATCTGCAAGAAAGCTGTGCCTTGTGCACGTAAAGAACACGCTGGATGGTCTTGAAGGGAGGCTTCCATTTATCTCCTAAGAGCTGTCTAGTGGATCCCCTTCCCAAGCTTCTGTGGGTCCTTTGAGACCTTGTGACCTTCATTTAGCCCATTAGTTTAAAAAAATTGATGATCAGAAATGAAACAAAACATAATTTAAGAGTACTATCAAGAATATATATGTAACATTTGTAATGAACTAAAAGTCACAGCAATTTTCTTGGGTATGAAAATAGATTTATTGAAGGGTTGCTTGTTTGTATGCTAATGATAACCGAGCCGAAGATTGATGTTATGTAATTAAAGAGTGAACCACTAGGTAGAATTTAATGCCTTGAGAGAAAGTGTATCATCTCTTTGTCAAAGAAAATAGAAAGATTTTACATCACACTGCTTCACATTAAACTGGGATTGATAAGGAATTTTACCAAAAGTTATGAATAAGAATGGCGATTAATTTCTCTATTTAAAGGAACAAATCCTTAAACTAAAGGGAGGAAATTTCAAACGAAAACATTTTTAGCCTAAAATTCGGAACAGATTCTTAGGACAGAAACTTTGATGCGATCTTAAATGATATTGTAAAACCAGCAAGGAATGCTTTCAAAATTATTACTGCTGATTTCTTAGGCAAAGTGAAAACCAACAATTATAGCAGTCATACAGGGACTACTACTACGTAACTATAAAACAATGCAGTCTATGTAACTATAAAACAATGCAGTGCTCAGAAAACAGCTTAGAGGTGAAATGGGCTCTCAGAACAATCAAAAATGTGGGGGCATCACACCATTTCGAAACCATAAAATTATATCAGTATACTTAATAGCTATTTGAAAAAGGTTTTTCTATCGTTTATTAAAACGCTTATTAAATAAATTTAAAATTATATAATGAATACTATTGTAGTGTTTTACAATTTACACATTATTTACATTGATTTTATACATGATTTTTCGACCCTTCTGAGGAGTGGTCAACTACACAGGATCCTGGTGCTGACCATATATGTCAATCGGAATGGAATTATGGTTCTGAGCTTCAATATGGATCCTGATTTTGCAGCATTGGTGGGCTTAGAACCGGCCAGGTCTAACACCTAATGTCGAACCCCGCCTTCTCGTGGTGCAGGCCGTTAGTACCTTTCAAAAGAGATATTCTCTTTTGGAAGGGAACGGAAGGGGAGGGCTGCCAGTTCAGTATGGCCTGCTGATCTGGTCATCTATGGCCACTTTTTTCTTTTTTTTTCAACCCTGCTGAGGAGTGGTCAACTTCACAGGGTCCTGGTGCTGACCATTTATACCTACTAGACTGGACTTGTTTATGGATTTGAGCTTGATTATTGATCCTGGACTTGCTGCACTGGTGGGCCTCTGTTGAGAGAGAGTCTGCCGCTGTGTTTTCTGTTTGCTTCTGGGTTGCCAGCTCTAAGTGACCAGAGGCATGGGATACCTTATATCAGCTGGTGGATAATCCTAATCAGAGGTCATCGCAGGTACCTAAACCTCACTTAGCTAGATGGGCATCGTCAAGCCTAAACTGGAGTAATGTGTCTCAGGCAGGCCATATGGCTCTTGAAAAAGTCCACTTGAAATAGTGATGCCTGAAGTTCATATCAGCATTGGTGACTTCAGCCTTTACCGGAGGGGGAACAGGTCTTTACCCAATGCCTGCGATCAGGGGGCTGTTTGATATTGTCGGCATTCCCTCTCTCAATAAACATAGTTTCTTTAAACATCCCACTAACCATTTTCTCTCCATAGGTAGTTGGAATGTGAGGACTCTGCATAGAGCTTTTTCTCTTAATGTCCTCACACAAGAATTCCACCATTATAATTTAGATATTCCCGGCTTGCAAGAGACCAGATGGACAGGTAAAGGTCAGATACTTAAAAATAACTTTAAATTTCTCTTTTCAGGGAGGGGGGGGGATGGAAAGCATCATCAAGGCGTGGGTCTGCTTCTCAGCAGACACTCTAGTGATGCTCTTCTAGGATATGAGTGCATTAATGAAAGGTTTCTTACAAAAAAATTTCAGACAAGCGTTAAAGACCTGAATGCTATCTGCTGTTATGCCCCCACTAAGGATGCTGATGAGGATGAGAAGGATAGGTTTTACAGACAACTTCAGGATATTTTTAATTCTGTCAAGAAAGGAGATATTACCCTTGTTCTTGGTGACTTCAATGCCAAAGTTGGTACTGACTCTGACCTTTGGGGAGGTGTAATAGGCCCTTTTGGTATTGGTTGTTGCAATGGCAATTGGCAACGTCTCCTACAGGTAAGTAAACTAAATGGTTTCAGAATAACTAACAATTATTACAAACACCGCGACATACATAAGTACACATGGGTTTCACTTGATGGGCTGCATAAGAATATGATTGATTATATATTAATTAACAGCAAATGGGCTAGTTCTGTTAGGAATACCAGGGCATATAGGGGAGCTGAAATTGGATCTTACCATTACCTTGTTAAACGTGTCTTGCAACTTAAACTTAAAAAGTGTTGTGCTAAGGTTAAAAAAAATTACCTTTAATACTGAAACTCTGAAAGACCCAGTTATAGCTAAAGCTTATCATGATAGGTTACTTAGTCATTATGACATTCATAGTTTGCTTACTACTGAAGTTGCGGAAGAATGGGGCCATTTTAAACAGGCTTTTTTTTAAACTAACAGTACTCTTTTAGGAAAAAAGGAGCAGAGGAGACAGAATTATTTGAGTGACAAGATACTTGAGTTCGTTTCAGAAAGAAGAAAGTACAGGAATGTGATAAATCAATAGCCTACTAGTCCTAATAGAAAGCATTACAGAGAGCTTAATAAAAGCGTAAAGGATCAGTTAGCTGGTGATAAGAATCTTTGGATTGATTACTTGGCTGACAAGGTGGAGGAAGCGGTTAAGCAGCACAACAGCAGAGAGCTGTACCAGATAGTTAATGTTTTGTGTGGTAGAAAACGGACAGGTATACAGCGATTTAAGGATACACAAGGTAAGGTATAGAAGGTGATGATTCTGTCATGGCTAGGTTGTCTGAGCATTTCAGTGATGTTCTAAACAATGTTGTTAGTTCTACTCCCATTGTTTGTAATGATGATAGATGCATTGGTGGCTTTACTGTTGGCCATATAACGCAATCGGAAGTTATTTTGGCTGTTTCTAAACTTAAACTGCATAAATCGCTAGGGGTAGATGAAATTACTATAGAAATGCTTAGAGCTGGGAATGTTTCGGTTACCACACGGATAACTGAAATTTTGAATATCTTTTATGATAAAGGAATGGTTCCTAAGGATGTTAATAGAGCTGTTATTATCACTATTTTAAAAAACTAAAAAATCACTTTAAAACTCATTTTAAAAAAATCACTAAAAAAAGGTTATTGCAGTTCTTGTGATAACAATAGGGGTATCAGCCTACATTCTGTTCCAGGTAAAGGTCTTTCCATGATTGTGTTTAATAAAATTAATAATTTGGTTGACAGAGTTGCGTGATGAGCAATGTGGTTTCAGAAGTGATAGGGGATGTGTGGATCAGATATTTTCACTCAGGCAGATTTTTGAGAAATGTTCAGAATTTCAGAAACTTTTGGTTGCTTGCTTTGTTGATTTCAAAATGGCTTTCGACTCTGTTAATCGTCATAATTTGTGGTTGATTGTTAGATCGTATGGCATGTTAGACAAATTAGTTAACATAAGGAAAGCTTTCTCTAATAACACTGAGTCATGTGTAAGAGTTGGTAAGGCTTGTAGCAATTGGTTTAACATTGCTTCTAGTATTTGAGAAGGGTGCATTTTGTCTCCTGTTCTCTTTATTTCGATTATTGATTATGTAATGCGAAATTCATTGCAAGGGAGAGATTTTGTCCTTATATCGTCTGGAGATCAGAACATTTCTGATTTATATTAGCTGATGATTTAGCCCTTTGGTAAAATGATGTTGATGAAATGAACTCTTTCATTCGAGGTGTTGATGAGACTTGTTGTAGAGTTGGTTTGATTGTAAATGGAGAGAAAAGTATATTGATGAAAATTGGTTAGGAAAATGGTGCTTAAGTGTCTTTGAATGGCAGCACTCTTGAGCAGTTGTCACAGTTTAATTATCGTGGGAGCTATGTAACTGATACTGGTGATGTGCTGCATGAGATTAACAGACGAATAGGGATTACTGCTGAGACTTTTAAGAATCTATGGAGAGTGTGGAGAAATAGGCGTATACACCTAAATACTAAAATTAGGCTTCATAATAGTTTGGTTTTTTCTAGTGTTAGTTATGTTAGTAAAACGTGGATGCTTTGTAAACAAGATAACAGGAAACTTGATGCTTTTTAATCTAGATGCTTACGCAGTATCTTGAGCATTACGTGTTTCAATTTCATAAGTAATAATGAGGTTAGGCAAAGGAATCGACAACCTCCTTTTGTGCAGAGAGAAACTCCGTTGGTTTAGCCATGTTTCCCGTATAGATAATTTTAAATTAGCGATTAGGGTTATGAACAGTATGCCTAAAAGCCTCAGAAAGGGGATGAGACCTAGGATGCGCTGGGCAGATAGTGTCAGGCAGGACCTTGTTAGAATTGGTATTCAGTGGCCAGATACAGCTCAGGACAGATCTGCTTGCAGACTAAATTTCACGGTATGGTTTCATCTCCGTAGCCCATGTCTGCTTAAGGATGATGATGATGATGATAATTTGATATTGACATGCATATTTGGCGCCAGGAACCTGGGGACAAATGTCTGTCACTGAGTATAACATAAAATTATTCTTAAAATGGTACACGGTATATGTTTTTTTTTTCTTCGACTGAATAATAAAAATGCATCTAAATGAAATCGGAAGACTGCAGTTATCAAGCACAAAAGAAAATTGTCAATGTTGAGAGAAATCTTTTGTTTTCGCCTGTTGAAGTTTTCCTTTCTCTACAAGAGCATGTAATGTAGTTAAAACTTCGGCATATTTAGTATTTGAGTAGCCAATAGAATGACTCCCTTTGAGTTGGCTGTTCCTCTTCTCAAGGGCATTAAACCAAACAACGAAATTAGCTGAAACATGAGTATTTACAATAGGTATTATTTTATTTTGTGTTAAAGTATTTTAATTTTAAGGCGATTTTCAAAAATTTTCGATCTATGCGATGAAGTCCAGATTTATACTGAGATTGATTACGGTTGCATAATATTGATATCATGCGCAAATGTGCGTCGCTAAATTGCAACCCATGACGATTAATTTGGGGCCACAGTATATGTGACTCAATAGTTATAAGAGTACCGTTTTTTGAGCACGAATCTTGAGCTCTTCGAATAGGTTTTGGGAAGGGTACATCGTTCCCCTTTCTGATGCCCTGTATCCAAATCATAAATTATAAAGTTGTGGAAAGAATTTATTATTTCTCGAAAAGATCGGGTTGTTTTTACCTCTGAGAGGCACGTTTTTGCGCACAATGGGTTGAATGGCTAGGTCACGAAGACCTTGAGGGCTCAGGGAATGTTGGGGGAACCCACTCGACAGCTGTTAAAGAGGCATACGTTAGCCTCCAGTCAAGGCCATCCAGTGTGTTCTTTAACACGCACAGGGTAAGGCTCTCATACACACGGAACCACAGCTTAACGTTTCATCTGACGGACGGCGGCCTTTCTATGTCCATCTGTCTCCAAAGGACATCTATGTGGTGAAGCAATGTGTAGTAGAAGACTCCCGAAAGCAATTATAGGTGCGTCAAAAAAGCTTAGAGTGCCCAATCGCCCACCAGATATTATCAAGAAGGTTTACGCAATGGTCAGGGACAAAACCCTGCAACCCAAAGAACGATTAGCAAAGACAGGAAGGTGCCTCAGTCGACTATCTTAAATATCATCCTAGATAATCTTCGCTTACAGCTCATGTATAGGTCTCGTGTCCATAGGTTGCTGCCTCGTCACATAATGTAATGGCGTACCAATTGCTGCAAGCTGTGTGAACATTATTTGGCGGGCGATAATTAAAAAATATGGCCGCATTGGAAGAGGAATACGTCTACATAGACATCTGCATCTCGGTCAATATTGCGGATCACTTGACCAAACAATGCATCACAATTGGTACAGAAAATGTTCTTCCAACGTTTTATGGTCATTGCTGGGTGCAGCTATAACGGAAAGTTGCACATCAATAGAGAGAAAAAGAAAGCAGCGACTATCGTGAACTTCTTCTACTATCAGCCAAACGTCATGGAGAGACAATATGCTGGAACAGATTGTCTATCTTGTATGATATCGACGTCAATACCGTATGGTTGCATCGAAGCAAAGCTTTAAGTCATACCCCAGTATCTATGCGCACGTATCTTCCACGGATGGAAAAAGAAAACGAAATCCGTGTTACATTATTTGAGGATATTCCTGTAAAATTACGGATGCTTCGTCCATGGGCTTTTGCGCATTTGGACTTTTCAAGCGGGTTCTAGGAAAATATCGACCACAGATAGTTGATAGATTAGGAAAGCTTATTAAAGGGAATTTATTTAAGGGGATTTATTAATATTTATTATTAATTAAATAAAATTTTTATAATTAAAACAACAACAACAACAGCAACGACGACGACGATGACGACAACAACAACACCAACAACAACAACAATAATAATAAGGGAATTTATAAATTATATTAATTTAAGGGAACTTATTAGATATGATATTGCTCCTAAGAAGCCTACCACATTGGCAGGTAGGAACTATTGCTCAACAAGAACACCAGATAAAGCATAATTGATTGTGGCATAAAAGGTAGTATGTGATATTTATTCTACGGGCCTCTGAAAGGAGCTCCATGCAACGTAATCAATTCAGTACAACGATTTTTGCTCTCATCCTCTCCTTGCATAAATTTGTATGCATTGGATAAGAATTAATATCCTGTTCATTTAATATTCTTTTAGAAAAGGTAGATCTTTAATGAATTACCATCTGTAACTATCAAATATAAAAAGATAAATGGAAGAATTTCACGCTATATTCCAGGGTTTTCAAATGGGAAGTGTAACGGTTATTCTTATTTGCTTTTTCAAAAAAGAAATAAGTAAAAACAGTAGCGCATCACGGATTGTAAATATTTACTACCTTATGTTGCCATTTAAAAGATATGAGTGGCTCAAACTTCATATAACTCTGTCCTTGACACTCTATGTGAAATAGTAAACCGAAAATTGCCTACTAGGAAAAGAAGTTAATTAAGAAAATATATAGGGGATAGGGTTGTTTTACCTCTGAGTGGCACTTGTTTTGCACACAGTGAGATAAATGGTTAGGTCACAAAGACTCCAAGGACTAAGAGGAGATTGGAGGAGACACCTGGACAGCTGTTAGGAGACAGATGAAAGGCTCCCATCAAGGTCATGCAGATATTGCTCTTCTACACACGGGTCCACTGCTAAACGTAAACGCCATCCGACGAGCGGCGCCTTTTTCGAACCTTTCCTCAACTATGTCAAGTTGGGAGTTTAGAAGAGATAAACCTCAACTCTGGCACACATGGAACTCGAACAAGGCAATTGCAAATTACGATCTTGGCGCGTAACCGACTGAGCCATCTTGAAGAGTATGCAAGGGAATGAAGTAAAATATTGTGTAAGTGTAAATTTTAAAAGGCGGAAGGATAAAATAGATGCATATTTAACCAACGCGACTATGAGCATTTAAATTAGAGTTGCTTTTATAGATTGCACGTTTGCACTCTTCACTCATTTCCGTTTGTCAGTGTTTGTTTTTAAAACGCGGCATTTAATCTGGATTGCAATTTGATTTTACCATGACACTTGTCATGAAGATGACGTGTGGATAATTATGTATGTGGAGATCGATAGGCAAGATGGAAGCTCGTCAATCTCAGTTCGAGGTATACAGATCCTGAAATATATCATAAAATGCTTTCTCCGAAATTTTCAAACAATTTCAAGATACAGGAGAAGTTATGCCTAGACTAGGACAAGTTGTTGGGTTGTTTTGCCACTGAACGGCACTTTTTGGTACACGATGGGCAAATTGCCATCACAAGGACCCCAAGAGTTCAGAGAAGGTTGGGTGAGAGGACCCACTGAACAGCTGTTAGGAGACAGATTGTAGCCTCCCTTCAAGGCCATCCAGCGTGTTCTTCAACTTGCTAAGGGTATGGCTCTCTTGCACACGGCGCAATGACTTTACGTCCCATCCGACGGACGGCGGTCTTATGCAAGTCAATAGGTGTCCCCTACTGACCGTGGGCACGGCGGGAAGTTTTTCGGAGATAAATCTCAATGCTGGAATATGGGGAATTCGAACCTGAGAACTGCAGATTACGAGCCTGGCGCGCTACCAACTGAGCCACCCCCACTTCAACTAGGACAAGGCAATTTCAGACAGAATTGCTCAGTACGACAGCTATAGTTTCAAATATCAAGACGACATAGGAAATAACATCTAAACTGCTCAAGAGCTATCAGCTCCCACAGAGGACAGTGTCAACTTATACTCTTTGCAGGAATCTACGTGAACTAGGTCCGTATACACAAAAAATAATGTTTATGTTACCCTGATACCATTCAACAGAAGAGTTCCTTAAGCGTGATGCAGAGAACATCATCTCTGAAATCCAGGGCAATCGGTAATTTTGTGCCTTTCACAGATGAGCTCAGATTCAGTTTGAAGAAATAAAAACTCTCCACAACCGTTGTAACATTAACATACTTTATGGTGGCTTTAATGTGATGATGTGGACTGATAATATACAGTGACTGTACAGAACTTCGCATCTTGTAGGGAGGCACTATGACTGCTCAGTGATAGAGACGAGAATTTTGTTCCCATTGTGAAGCTCTTCAAAGGGTGCTCTCAATCTTGATTTCATCCTTGTGGAAGACAATACACATCTCAATAGAATTTTTGTGACTCATAATTTCTTTGAAACTGAAAATATACATAGAATGGAATATCATCTAGATCCCCGCTCCTAAATCGAATTGAGCATATGTAGCACACCTTGGGATGCGAATTTCAGGATGCCAGCCTCTTTCCAGACACCTCCAAGAATTCCGATCTCTTGTGGAGGAAAAGGCTTTTTTTTTCCACAAAACTTCATCAACAGTTCAGAAAATGAGCTGCCTGATTTAGATGGCTATCAGGGATGATCATATGTCTTATTATCAGATCCTGTCCCCTAATTGCAGCACCTTTATTATAGAAAACTCTTACTCTCCTATGTAGCACTTCGGTTATAAGAACTGATATCTTACATGTGGTGCTAATGAATATTACATGGCTTCGTCATTATTCCACTTGCTGCTAATCATGACGCACTACTTTTTCCGTACAATATTTAATTTTTTTAAAAGGCTACTTTGAATATGTACACTTTTGGCCAGTATCCCTTAATTTCAAGCATCAGTGTAATTTTATTAAACGGTTGTATTAAGTGGAAGTGTAAGTCGCACAGATCATTCACAATACAGAAACTTTGCTTTAAGAACTTTCCAGTTGACTCTTGTAAAGGTTGCCGCAGTTATCATCACTATCAATCACAGATATACAAGATCATTGGTTTACTGTCAAGTAATTGACAGCTCAGTCAATCAGTGAAAACCATGTGTTAACTGTACAGCCACAATTTTTTTTCCCACATTCAGTTAAATCGTCTCAATTTTTTTCATGCAGGATTTATCCTTGCAATACAAACCAGTTTGCGAAAATATAGCATGAACTCTTGTATTGCAAACTAAATCGAGCGATTTCAGAAACACTATTAATATAATTTTAATCTTGAAATTACGAAGAAATCCTTTTTTCAATGGCTATTATACAAAAACTGTTTGTTGATTTTTTATTCACCATTTCTGAAAAGTGAGATACTTATATTCCACCAAAATCCTAAGGAACAAAGTCTTTATTACAGAAAATATTCAATATTTCAGTCAACCATGTGATAACAAAACCATTCACAGCTGTAAGCACTTCAGTAGTCATCCACCCATGGGGATTTGTGTAGTTTTAATCTGAGAGCCAAAGTAACTTCAGATCGTGCACGTTAAAGAATATGCTGGATGTCCTAGATGGTGGACTATCATCTGTCTCCCAGATGCTGTCAAGTGAATCCCCTTCCCTCAACCTTCTCTGATCCATTGGGGTCCTTGTGACCTGGCCACTTTGCCCATTGTGTGCAATATAGTGCAGCTCAGTGGTAAAACAACAATACAACCCTATTTCAGGTTGTGAAATGGAGCCAATATTAAGGCCAGTAATGCGTTTATCTTCATTACAAACATTGTGGAGCAGAACTAACCCCATTTCAGAATTCCTCAGACCTTGCTATGATAGAATTCTCATTTTCCGTAACTGACCATTTTTACGTTAAATTCTATATATGTTCGTTTGCTTTTTCACCTTTCAATACATTTACTATCTCTACAACTCTTGGCTGTGGTGATGCCTAATTAATATTATTATCAATCAATATTTAATGAATTGGGATTACTGACTGTATCTCAACTTTACATTTTAAAAGTTATTGAATATGTCCATTTCAATTTACATCTATATTGCTCACAAAAATTTCAATCGCTTCATATTCAATTTGAAATATCCCCTAATTTTTGTGAGCTGTATATTTCAGATTCGACAGACATACATACCACTTAGTGACTCATTATTTAAATTGCAAATACCACGAATATCGAAGCAAGCTACTGCTCGTAATATAAACTATATTGGACCTAAACTATGTAATAGTGTTCCAGAAAAAATGAAGAAAATTACTTCAAAATATTTATTTAATAAATCTCTTTGTGAATGGATTATAAACAACGAATGATTACTGTATATAAAACTATTTTTTTACTGTCTACATCATAGATTGGTTCAATTACCAACTGTTGCCTTGTTAATTATTTTTAGGCTTGTGTTTAACTGCTTACAAAATTTAATGAAAATATGCATAAAAAAAAACTTTCGTTTCCCAAAAATAGTAAATGTTCACCAAATTTTAGACCGCATTTTTAATCTTAAAGTGTTAACTAGATATTTACTTCTTTTTACTCTATTATACTATTTGCCACTAAAAAAACTTTTTGTTTCCCAAAAATAGTAAATGATCACCAAATTTTAGACCACATAATAATCATAAAGTGATAACCAGATATTGACTTCTCATTTACTTAAATTATTTGACGGTAAAAAAATGTTTTTGTCTCGCAAAAATGCTAAATGTTCACCAAATTTTAGACGATATCTAATTTTAAATCAAATTTCTTGAATATGAATCTTTGTATGCAGTCTCTGTGTTTTACTTCTACTCTTCGTATCTAATGAATCTGTCGTCCGCATTATAAAAAATGCCTCAAAGTTTTTGAAGCCAAGTGAGAACGAATCAGTAAAGTGTTGTCTATTGGAAGTTGTCCAATTGAAGTCAAGATACTAGTATTCAATTAGCATTCAACTTTACTAGTTGTCAAATCCATTTCAATGAGTAACTTTAATGTTATACATTTGGTGAACATTTACTAAATTCGGTATAACCATAGTATTTAAAATACAGGCATTACTAAAACAATAGAAACCGTTGTTATTTTAGTGACGCAAAATTCATTTTTCGATCTATCATCATTTGGTATCTAACAACTATTTTTGAGATTTTTTTTTTTGAGTACAGTGCTAGGGGTCCAGAGTTTAATTTGGTAAACATTTAATTTGATCCCTTTTTTTATTTGTATTTTTATTATAATTATAAACCAGCACTTAAGTATTCAGTTACTTTAGCTGGGTATATTTCATTATAATTTTGTATTGATACGTATCTAGGTTGAATAAAAATTGAATTGATTTGTTACCTAAATGCTTCTTATTAGTTTTCAACTAACCCTTTAAACGTTTATTAAGCTCTCTATAATGCCATCTGTTAGGACACGCTGGCATTACTGGGAAGTTCTGGAATGCGGTTAGTTCTACTCCCCAATTTATGCAGTGAAGATAAATGCATTACAGACTTTAATATTGGCTCTATTTCACGAACTAAAGTTGGGTTGTTGTTTCACCTCTGAGTGGGAGTAATTTTAACACAATGGGCTAAATGGCCACATCACAAGGACCACAAGGGATCGAGAAGTTTAGGTGAAGAGGACTCACTTGATATCTGTTAGGAGACGGATGGAAGCTTTCCATCAAGACCATCCAGCGTGCTTTTAACATGCACATTGAGCAATGGCTTTACGCTCCATCCGAAGGACGGCGGCCTTTCCAAACCCATTAGTATTCATTTTCTGACACAGAGCAGGGTGGAGATTAGCTGAGATAAACCTTAATGCAAGTACAGTTGGGACATGAACCTGGAAACTGCAGATTACAAGCCTGGCGCACTACCAACTGAGTAACCTTCGCCCACTGAAAAGAGTGATTCTTCAGTTTGGTTTCCAAGTAGTCAACAGGGAATACTACTAGGTACACGGCAACTGCGATTTGAGAATATCGTCCTTTCCCTAACGTTTCGAGACAACGCTGGAAGAAAGAGATGCAGTGCAAAGAAGCACGAATCAACTTCAGCACATTTCACAGAGAGGACGAGGTCGGAAAACGACAGTCATTTCCCCGACCCAGAGAGAGAAAAGAGATACTTCAGGGTCCAAAGCTCTTAAACAGTTCAGAAAAGCTCCCCAGGTCTCCACCGGGAGCAAAGCCCCCGTTTTATGATCCTTTAACAGCCAAACTGGTATGTGAGAGGCCAGCTCATCAGATGATCCCAGCGAGGGAATGAATTCATTTCTCTTATCGATCGTATTGCAGATTCACAGAGTGCAATAAACAAAGTATTCCTTTCCAGCAGCTAAGAAATAGTAGATATCTCATTGGGTTCCAACTCTCCGATCCACCATTTTAGCAACCTCACTTAAAAAGAAATGCGAAAGAATTATACGTTGTGAAATATAACTGAAAATCTTTTTATAGATATTTTAAATATAATTGTATTTTACAATTTACAATAGTAATTTTATTTCCAAAACGCAATTTTCTGGTGGCGGGTTGGCTCAGCCGGTAGCGCGCCAGGCTCGTAATCTGTAGTTTCCAGGTTCGAGTCCCAGCTGGGTCAACGTTGAGATTTATCTCCGCAAAATTCCCCGCCCTGCCCACCGTCAGTAGGGGACACCGATGGGCTTGAGCTTGAAGGCCGCCGTTTATCGAATGGGACGTTAAGCCGTGGCCCCGTGTGCGGGAGAGCCATACCCTGCGCACGTTAAAGAACACGCTGGATGGCCTTGACGGGAGGCTACCATCTGTCTCCCAACAGCTGTTCCAGTGGGTGCCCTCTCTCAACCCTCTCTGAGCCTTCGGGGTCCATGTGACCTGGCCATTTAGCCCATTGTGTGGAAAAAAGTGCCGCTCAGAGATTAAACAACCCAACGTAATTTTCCATATAGATAATGGATTCATAAATAAATACTTGTATTGCTCCTTAAATATTTATGTTGTTTAAGATTCTAAATATAAATTTTAAGAACATCGTTTAATAGTTTAATGCGCATGAGTCACGTTCTATTTTTCTGCCATTCCATATTATATATCATTTTTAGATCGCCCCCCACCCATGTTAAGCTCTACGCCATACGTCAATTTATGAATCCTTCAATGTTAAGTTTTGGCTTTGAACACCCTATTTCATTTTTTGATCCTCACTTTCCCCAAATTTCAAGTCCCATTTTAATCTCCCTCACCCTTAACAAAAACATATTGAACTGACATTCCATTGTTCTTGTTGCCATGGAAGTGTTTGAATTTCAGTTCTGGGCACTCTGTACGCCAAGAAACTAAATGTACTTTCGTTTGAATAAACGATTACCATGTATAATGCACAATTCAATTTTTCGTTTTTACTGTTCAGCATGTGTTAAGAAGTAGCATGATATCCACTCTGGCAGAAAGACTCTCATACTCTTAAAACTCTCGACCACTGAGAAGAAACTCTGCCTCATTCTTAAAGAAATTCTGGTTACAACCTAGACAACATTAATTCTATAATACTTAGTTAATGCGTTATTAGTGAGCAAAAGCTAGAAAATAAATAGACCTGGAGATTGACGAATCAACAGCGTTTGTGGTAACAATGGGAAGCGGACAAAGCCTACAAAAATTATGTGAATGGCGATTTTTAAAACTCATATCATAGCCGACTTACGAAGGCATATCGACGAATTCAGATTTCAAGACCCAAAATAAAATCGGGAAGAAGGATCCATTGAAAACTGTAAGGGATATATGAATCTCCAATCTACATTAATGCTCAAAATTAAAGGATAATTAACACAAATGTATTAATTTAAAATAGTTTGCGGAAAATACAATTTTATGCGACATTTCAAAGTGTTGTGAAATGACTGAAGAAATCATATAATATGCCTGAATGTTGCATTGGCTCCATTTCCTGAGAAAGTGTCACAGAGGGCACACTTGACCGAGGTTGACTCTATCCTGAAAAATTGTCACAGAGGGCACACTTGACCGAGGTTGACTCTACTCCTGATAAAGTGTCAAAGAAGGTGCACCTTTTGGGCTAGGTTGGCTCCACTTCCTGAGAAAGCTAACTCCCAATCTGTTCTCTGTGAGAACGCGGAGACCAAGATCATCTTGGAAAGGTTCTCGTCCTGAATTAAGTGAATTAAGAACGTTAAGCCGTAGCCCATGTGCAGGACAATCATGTCCTGTTACACCGTGGTCTTCTTCCCTCTACAAATCTAAGACTTTGGAAATCTAATACTCATAATTGCCTGATCATTATGAGCGTATTGTGAGCATAATAGTTCCATTCCGAGGAAAAACAACCCAACTGATAATGTAGATTTTGAAATTAAGGACAGGAGAGGTTAATAATGATTATAAACACCCCTGAGATCCATCAACTTCACACAGCACTATTGACGACGCTGTTGATGAGGCTTGCAGCACGTAATAATGTTGACGAGTTTATTGATGAGGTTTCGTGGTAGTAAAACCGACTCATTCACAAAAGACGATCTGAGCTAACGAGTGTTCTGGGAGATATCCTGAAATTCACCTGCCCATCCCACACATGCTCAAATGGATTGAGGTCCGATGATCTGCCCATCCCCCTCCATATTTCAATATACTCTGCCATGACTTAACATCCCATCGCATGCTCGTGTATATCTAATGAGAATCGTTAATGTGGTAGGTGAGGAATAGATCAGAACATAATAACCATGAGTTTAATATCGGAAAGTTAATTTCAGAATATAATTAATAATGTTGTGGTTCGATAAACTGAAAAAAATTAAAATGATAATCCATATTGATGATTAACATGAATAGAATTCGTAATGATGATGAGATTTTCTCCTTCTGAATAAAACCAATGCATTCTAAGTTATTTCCTTCATAATAAATATTGTAATGTTCTTTTTAAAACGGTTAAATTTTTGATTACTATTGTTGCTAAATAAAATAAAAAAACTCATCACATTTGTAGGTGATATTACAATTTCATACTAAAAAAACTAACAAATCATTAAAAAAAATTTAAAATAATTTAATAGTTTTAAACGGGTATTTTTGATCTAATTATAATTATACACAAATACATAAAAAAAATTTTCAATTGAGAAAAATGATCCTAGAACTGCCTCTTAAAGAAATTACATTCATTTAATAATTTCAACTCTAATGCTGAAGTAAAAAAACGACAATAGCTTTTATCAGTGTAGGTTTGACAATGTTCATTAAGTTTTAAATAAAATTTAAATTGCTTTTTATTATTTTTATCAACAGTGTTTAATTTATTTACATATAGATTTTACAAAATGAAAACCACTATTATGTTTGATTTTTTTCGTAGTTTATACGACTCTTAGGCTTTTTAAATTTGAGTAGAATACTATTTGCAATAAATATAGGGCCATTATAAAACGACACTAAATTAATTAACAAATCAAATCAACAAATTAACAAAAGTGTATTAACTTAAAATAGCTTGCATAAAATACAATTATATGCCATTTGGCAAAGTGTTGTGAAATGACTGAAGAAATCATATAATATGCCTGAATGTTGCATTGGTGTCACATTTTTATTGAGAAAGTGTCACAGAAGGACTTGTTGGACGAGGTTGACTCTACTTCCTGAGAAAGTGTCACAGAAGGCGCACCTTTTGGGCTGGGGTGGCTCCATTTACTCCTGAAATCACTCCTGAAATTTTAAGTGTTATAATTTATTAAATAATCAGTTTAAAAATATAATTACATGAACAAAATATCAAGAAACATCCATGAGATATTCAGCGTCCTTCCATACCCGGCTCAGCATGCCTGGTGTAGCACTTGAAACAGCTGAAATGGTTGTTTCCTTTTAGTATTAAAAAATTCGATTTTTTTTCTGGATAAACTATTTTTTAATGTATTCCCCACAAAAAGAATCCAATTGTGTCAAATCGGGACTTATTGGGGTACACAAGGTCGATTCACCTCTGCAATATGACTATTTGGAAAGTTGGTATTTAAGACATTACATGTGTTATTAGCGCCACCATATAACAACTCGACCAACTTATAACAAGGAACTTTGAGAGTTTATTGATAATCTGGAAATAATTACTTTTGTCATTTAAATATTTAATAAACTATAACACTCCAATTTTCGTATCCTTTTACTATGGCCTGTGTATTTATAATACGTTTCGCTTTGACCTGTATTCATAAAATAATTGCTAAAACTTTTAGTTTTTTTTTAACATTCAAAATTTGATAGTAAATAATACTTTTAATACACGGCACACTGAAAATTGTTTTATAAACCCTTTGTAAAATATCGTATGCTATTTTATTTTCGTTGATTTTTTCCCTTTTTTTAATTCTGATTTTTTAATTCACTTGAGATAAACTTAAGGGGAAAATAATCTTTTAGTGCATTGAAAGAAAGCTTAATTGATTAGTAAATGAAATTTTAAAATGTCTTATTAAACTTTTAGTTGCATATTTTCTAATTTACTGACCGTAAAAAAGAGATTGGTACATACACCGAAGAGCAAAAACATTATGATCACATGCCTAATATGATGTTGGTCCTCCACGTGCCGCCAAAACAACAGCTCTTACCCGGCGAGGCATGGACGCTACAAGATTTCTATAGGTGTCTTGTGGTATCTGGTACCAACACATTACCAGCAGATCCTTTAACTCTTGTAAGTGGTTGAGCCGCCGCAGATTGGATATGCTGTTCCAACACAAACCACAGATGCTCGATTGGATTAATGTCTGGGGAATTTGGAGGCCAGAATAGTACCTGGAAGTCTTCCTCATGTTCCCCAAACCATTCTCGAATAATCTGGGCAGTGTGGCATGGTGCATTATCCTGTTGAAAGAAGGCACTACTAGAGTAGAATACCGTTGCCATGAAAGGATGTACGTGGCCTCCAATGCTGTTTAGGTAGGTGGTAGATGTCATAGTTTCCTGCACATGAATGACTGGACCCAGGGTTTCCCAGCACAACATTGCCCAAAGCATTGCATTTCCTCCACCAGCTTGTTTTCATCCCACGGTGTATCCTAGTGCCAACACTTCCCCAAGTAAACGACTCGCACATACCCGGCCGTCCACATGGTGCAACAGGAAGCAAGATTCATCAGACCAGATGACCTTCTTCCAATCACTCAAGGTCCAGTTTTGATGCTCGTTTGCCCATTGTAGGCGCTTTCGACAGTGAACCGAGGTTAGCATGGGCACTCGGAGGGCTCCTGCGGCTATATAGCCCCATTTTCAGCAGAATTCGATGTACTGGTTATTGTGACACATTACTCCCATCCCCAGCATTCAAATTACGAACGAATTACGCCACAGTATCCATTCTGTTAGCTCGTAGCATACGGAATAGTCTTCACTCAACTCTAGCATGGATGAGCCTTGGTTGGCCCACACCTTGCAGGCGGTTTGTGGTTTTACCTCCTCGGACCACTTTTTGAAGGTACTAACCACACTGACTGTGAGCACCCCACAAGCCTTGCTGTCTCGGAAATGCTTTGACCCAGTCGTCTGGCCATTACAATTTGGCCTTTGTCAAACTCACTTAAGTTCACTGTCTTTTCCATCTGAAGAACAAAAATAATACTGATTAACAGAGCGTAAATCGTAGATCGTGTATAGATATGCGATGTTCCAGGTAAAACTGGACCCATTACCATCTTCATCTGAGAACAGAGAGTTGGCATAAGTAAAAGCACATAATAAGTAAAACACCCGTGGGTGGGCCACCTAGAGGCTAACATAAGACACAAGCTAAAATTAGCATATATAATGCACAAGAGACCTAAAACAAGTAGCTTCCTCAGAAAAAAACCATCATTTTAGGCCTCTTGTACTTATTAAGAACATTATGATCATAATTAAGCAAAGAAGAAATAATCTCATTAGGATTATTTTTAACAGCCTCAAAAAAACTTTCTGAGATGCATTTAACATAAGTATATATTTGGTTGATGCCCAAGTCTTTATGAAATTGTCTGCTACTAACAAATCAAGGGGCATCGACAGCAAATATCAATATTTCATTAACAGAACTCAGTATCAGGTTTTATTTATACCGTTTCATGATCTTCCCACGTGCTGTCGTTTACCTGCAGTTGCTTCGATTTTCATAAAGACGCGCTGGTCATAATGTTTTGCCTCTTCGATGTATGCTGATGATTACTAAAAAGGAAAAATTTATTAAATTTTAGTTTATGAAACACTGTTTCTCTTTGTCGATCTTATAAGTTAATATGTGTGTGATTTTAGAGCATTGCAGCAAGATTTGCTTACAGAATATCGGCATTCGACCATCAGACACGTATTCAAACATGTTCATTTAATTCCGTTGTGACAGTCATTAACCAGAATCCAATTTTTGGTGCTCTTTTTGCAAAGTGTAAAAGATATAATTTGTATTATTTATTAAATTATTATCTATATTTTCAATTTACCTAATCGAAATAAAATTTACAATGATGATGATAATGATAATAATAGTTTTACAGATTTAAAGTATTTTTTGTTGTTTTCTCTGACATATTGTTAGTTCGTGTCAGATTAGGCTAAATGACTATACACTTTCAACGTTTGTAGTTCTCCAACATTGTGATTTAGAAGCCATTGCTTCTCCGTTTTATTTTTAAATCACCAACAAAGCGTAATATACAGTGCTATATATCAATGTTTAATATTTTTTTGCATATTAAGTATTTCTCTATAGTTTTCCAGTACACCGTTTTTTAATATTAAATGAATTGTTGTTGAAAGGAAAAATATGTAAAATCTACATAATTGAAGAAATCTACAATGGTATGTAATCTACAAATTTTTTCACAAGCGCATAACTTTATTATTTTCTTAATCCAATATAAAAGTTTCGAAATCGGGCGGGAGTTTGCTCAGTCGGTAGCGTTCCAGGTTCGACTCCCAGTTGTGCTAGTTGAGCTTTATCTCCGCTAAACCCCCATCTTATCCTTGGTCAGTAGGGGACACCGATTGGCTTGGAAAAGCAGCCATTTTATAGATGTGATGTAAGCCCTTTTTCCGTGTGCGAGAGATCCATACTCCCTATTAAAGAACAGGCTGGATGACCTTGATGGTAGGCTACCATCTGCTGTCTTAAAGAACAGGATGGATGCCTTTGATGATAGGATAACATCTATCTCCTAATAGCTGTCCAGTTGGTCCCATTCGCCCAAACCTCACTGAGCTCTTAGGGTCCTTGTTACCTGGATGCTCCTACCATAAATTATTGGATTAAACAGGCTTAAATGTACTACAAATATTCCAAAGATTTACAGTTTGATTGGACAAAAGGATCCACCTCTAGCTGTTAGAATCCAGCGATTACAATGGATAGCTATTACAAATGAAGGCTATCCAGAGCGTTTTTAACAATTAAGAAGGGTTTAAGATGATGGCTTAAAGTCTCATATGGTGAAAGCAGGCCTTCAAAGCCCATCGGTTGGGTCGTTTTACCTCTGAGCGGCACTCTTTTTCAACACAACGGTCAAAATGGCCAGATCACAAGGATCCCGAGAGCTCAGAGAGAGTTGGGAGGATTATACCCACTGGAGAGATGTTAGGAAACAGATGGTAGACTCACATCAAGGCGAGCCGACGTATTCTTTAACTTTTGTACAGGGCATGGCTATCCCGAACACGGCTTAGAGTCCCATCAGATGGACGGCGGCCTTCCCAAGGCCATCGGTATCATCTTTCTCACATAGAGGAGAGAGGGAATTATTGGGGGAAATTCAGTGCAGGCACTGTGGAGACTCCAACCAGGGAATATCAGGTTACGAGCCTGGAAGCTGGCAACTGAGACAATCTTTTCCCCTTATATTTCTGGGGCGGGGATGGTTCAGTCGGTAGCGCGCCAGGCTCGTAATCTGTAGTTCCCGGTTCGAGTCCCAGTTGGGTCAGCGTTGAGATTTATCTCCGCAAAATTCCCCGCTCTCCCACGGTCAGTAGGGGACAGCGATGGTTAGGAAAGACCGCCGTCCGTCGGATGGGTCGTTAAGCCGTGGTCCGTGTGCGGGAGAGCCATACCCTGTGCACGTTCAAGAACATGCTGGATGGTCTTTACGGGAGGCTACCATCTATCTCCCAACAGCTGTTCCAGTGGGTCCCCTCACCCAACCTTCTCTGAGCCTTCGGGATCCTTGTGACCTGGCCATTTAGCCTATGGTGTGCAAAAAAGTGCCGCTCAGAGGTAAAACAACCCAATCCATAAATTTCTGTGCAATAAACTCTAAGAATGATGACCATCAAAGTGCAGTGATGAGGATGAAAAATGTTTTTCTTTCTGAAGAAGTTTTACATATAAATTCATTTATCTTAGCTAAATAATGCGAAATTTATTTATATTTCCATATATGTAAGTATCCAAGCTTTAAAGAAGTTTTTGAGTTAAAACATTTCGGGCGCCGTCCCATGGCCAAGTGGTGTGGTTAGCGCACTTGTCTACTAATCTAAGGGACCTGGTTTCGAGCCCCGGGTAAGGCATGGCTGTTTGTGTCGTTTTTCTGCTGAGGGGCTGCCATCCTCTCAGACCTTCTACTATGGCATATAAACTGACAGGCTCCTGTCAGTTAATACGCCATAGTAGAAGCACTATGGCATATAAACTGACACTGTGGCATATTTTTTTTCTACTATGGCATATAAACTGACACTGTGGCATATTTTTTTTCTACTATGGCATATAAACTGACAGGCTAACTGACATGTCTCTCTAGCTAGCAGCTGCTTGAGGGGGTATTTATTTTATTTATAACCATTTCGGGAAATGAAACACTGAAATAAAATACAAATATTTTTTCCCAAATATAATTGTTTCGAAAAATGCATTTCGTTATGTAGTGTGTCATGTTCAAAATGAAAAAAAAAAATCCTTTGTTTTACGATTTATTTCATAAGAATAAACACATTTTCAAGTTAATTTTGCTTACTGAATACCAACCTTTTCGATGTTTCTTTCCGAATCAGACGGAACTTGTTTTTTTTTTGTTTATATTACTTTCCAACTCATATGGTGCTTGTGTCGTTTTATCCTGCCTCGGCTCTTAATCTCTTCCTCCAATGTTTTCTTTTAATATCGAAGTTTCTTTCTCTCCAGCTAACGAACATTTCGCCTCTGTTCTCATATTTTCTTCTTTTCGTATTGCATTTTTTTTTCTCTTTGATGGTGTTTTTCAATTGCACTTAAAGCTCTGGAATTTCAAAGTACGAACAAACACATGCAATGCTTTGTTTTTAGAAAAAATCCAATCCATATTTTCCTTATTTCTTTTACGTAGTTGTTCTGGTGTTCTACATTTCAGTTATCAAATTCCGCACTAGATGTAACATCGCTCAAACTTTCGGTATTCGGTTATAACAAGGAAGTCTGCAGAGATAAACAACCATGTATTTTATTTCTGTTGTTGAGAAAATTTCGTTGAGAAAATTTTAAGCTTATCCGAAGATGGAAAGAAGCAATATCGACTAGAGATGTTTTTCAAAAGAAATGTTTGTTGCATCATAAATAGAAATATGAATAAAAGTTTCAAGATGAAATAGAAAGCAGAAAAATAATCGAAGGCAAAGCTACAATTTTTCCGATTTTATTAAGAATTAAAACCTATAAATACAATTTCAATTGAATCCTTAAAATTTTGTGATGTTGTCTTTTATGATGATCTCCAGATGTGGGCTTTACGGTGGGTTAACCACACACACACCATAATGTCCCCACCTGGCGATGGGCAACTGTTCACCATCTACCATAAAGTCCACAGCTGGCGATGGGCAATTGTTCACCACTTACCATAGAGTTCACACCTGTGGTGTATCCCTAAGAATTTGAAAATAGTGGTGATACTTTTAGTTTTTATATTGTTGAAGATGACAATGGCTGTTGTTGTCGTGGAAACGATAATTCAGAAGACTGATGATTAAAATTCGATTTAGATACGAAAAATATCTGAAAAACGATTCATTCTTGGGAGAAAAATTTCGGGAGACTTTCTTTCAAGAAAGATTGCATTTCTTCAAATAAGCTTATTTGATCAGGGTTGTCAGATGCACCGATTTGTTCGTGTAAGAAGTACCTACATCTAAATAGCTGGGAATCCGATTAACACAGGTAAGAATATTTTATAAAATCCCAAATAAAAGCTGAGATATTTATAAATATTCATTTTAATGCATTTCTTTAATGTATTCGAATAACATTTGTATTCTCTTTCTTTCTTTTGTATAATTACTAGATTTACCCGGTTTTGTTCGGGTCTGAAACTCTTTAGAAATTAGAGTAGGTGGCACTCCCCACGTAGCAAGCTTTCATTTGGCATAACTATCATTACGATCGATCTCCCTCCCCCTCCAGTTAAAATTTTCCTCCTCTCTTCTAGTGGAGGAAAGAAATGGACATAGTTCGAGGTACCATAATCCTCCAAATATTAGAAGTTTCTAAACCAAAAACCGAAATTTCCTCGCTGAGATTATCGAACTTTTCAAATCACTTCATATCCACCAGAATTCTTCGGATACAATTTACCAAGGGTATAACTTTATAGCAAAAAAGAAATTAACTATTGTCAGAGGTGCATAAAAATGTAAAGGTACTAAAATTATTATTATTATTAAACAAAATTATTTATTACTAACATAATATTTAAAACATTTATTAATTATATGTATATATTTTTATTAACTTTTGCATATTTTTCAAATTAAGGTAATTGTTTTACACCCCACTGGGGAGGTAATTAATATATAAAATATTCATATTAAATAAATACCCCCTCAAGCAGCT
This sequence comes from Ryuthela nishihirai, assembly GCA_038380435.1. Taxonomy (NCBI): domain Eukaryota; kingdom Metazoa; phylum Arthropoda; class Arachnida; order Araneae; family Heptathelidae; genus Ryuthela; species Ryuthela nishihirai. The sequence goes on along the minus strand of JAWZYU010000018.1, from coordinate 36,642,096 downwards.
GCTTGACACAGAGGTCTGATAGGAGCCTGTCAGTTTATATGCCACAGTAGAAGGTCTGAGAGGATGGCAGGACCTCAGCAGAAAAACGACACATACATCCATGCCTTACCCGGGGCTCGAACCCAGGTCCCTTAGATCAGTAGCCAAGCGCGCTAACCACTCGGCCATGGGACTGTATATAATCCTCCCGCAGCAGAATTTATTTTTAGCCGTGATCGTATCCTTTACACCATACATTGTTCCTCCATTAAATAATTAATAGCCCAGTATCCTACTGGGGAACAAAGATATCTTCGCGCACCAAGAGGAGTGAACAAAGGCAGGTAATGTTGTTTTTTTTCTTAACAAATCAAAAATACATTTATTCACAGTGTTATTATCACAGTTCACCTTACATTCTTACAACAACTTACGTAATGCTTGAAGATGTTAAGTCGCTCTGCTGACTATATTACGAATAAAGACTCTCACTTTCCAAACTACTATAACAAAGTGCTAACATTGCTGACTGAGAGATAAGACTTCTTTCTCCGGAGTGCAAGACTGAAGTGCGTCGAGTGGAGTGTAGAGGCCAAGTCCAGAGTAGAGTGTCGAGTAGTGTCCTTTGCTCTCTCGAACACACAAAAAAAGAAACCATCCAAAGAGTCCCAATCCAGTTGGTCCCCGCAATTCTCTCTCGTTGGGAGGGGAAAAGTGGTAAGGTACGAAAACAGGTAATTCTCGAAGCTCTTGTCTCGAAACCACGTAGCTGTACGTTTCTTGAGAACCGTTGAGCAGTGGTTCAGTTGGGTATCGTTCCAGGCATCCCGTATCGTAGTGTTAAGAGTCTCAGACATGGCGCCATGTGCCACTCTGACAGAGGCTTTTCGCGGATGAGAAGGTACCTCCTTTTGTGCACGCTCCCCGGATTATAACTAGCAGGAAGGCAGGTAAATTGCTTCGACCTGCTATGGGGTGCATCAAACGGAATTGTCCGCCGAGATAATCCTTCTTATGGCGCCAGAACGTCAGCGAGGAAGCTGAAGACAGGAACTCGAAACAGTTCTAAGTGAATATGAAAATTCAAGCAGAACATAATGATTTTATCTTCCGATACGAATTTAGTTTTTGAAGCTTTCATTTCAACAAAGAATCTCATGTTCCGCTCTTGCTTAATTAGAACGACTTCAATATCCACGGACGCTGACGCTCGAGACCCAACAAACTGAACACTGAATTTATCACACGAAAATAGAAAGAAATTACTTTGATGCATTAATTATTTCAAATTTATTGGTGGCAACAGTTATTTTGATTAACGTTTCACCGTTAATGTTACGTCTATGAGGATTTTGAGAAATCCAAACCGCCCATACCAATTTTAGTTGACCCCAGCGGGTTCGCAAACAGCCTATATTCTTCCCATAGCCTTTAACTCTTCTGGGGGCCGCGTTCATAAGCGGACAGACACACAAAGCCACAAGCACACAAACAAACTTATTCTTTATATATTATATTTTATTTATGTTATATGTAGCAGAAATAAAATTTTTATTTTGGCATGATATTCCTAAAAATATGATACCTTCTAAATACTAAAAATGTTTGCAAATGTCCCGATTTGTGAATTCAAAAATTTAGCAACCGTGTCCTTGATTACATAACGATGATTCACATAAGTCCATTTAATAAATTAGGAAGCTTTCGTCATAAAAGAAAGAATCGCTTCAGGAAGATTAATTCAGACTATGGCTTAAAGGCTCATACGGCAAAAGCTGGACTTCAAAGCCCCCCATCGCTGTCAGTAGGAGGATAATGGGGGTTCTAACTCAGAGGCGGGTCAATGTTAATCCTATGGGACCCGCCTCCCTGTGTTTTAAAGTGGAGGCGGGTCTCTTTTTGTCACCCATACAGGTCACCAATACATATTTCTCCTCAATAATTTTCATAATTTCCCATAGGATTAACATTGACCCGCCTCTGAGTTAGAACCCCCATTATCCTCCTACTGCTGTCGTCTTTCTCACCTAGAGCAGAGAGGTAGTTATCGTACTTCTTCGTGAAGCAATCGTTCCTTTTTCTTCCTAATACGAAGTTGGAGATCCGAACAGAATTCAGTGTTTGTGGGCACAGAAAACCCAATTGGTGGAAAACCGTCGACAGCTCGTTGCTGTCTACGGCTCGGATATCCTGTCAGTGCAACATGTGAAGAAATGGTAACCATGAGTTCGAAAATTATCCTGTGACTAGTGAATGAGGATCTCGTATATGGGCAACTGTTCACTACCCACCATGGGTTCGCACCTGGGACCCACTGGACAGCTGTTAGTAGATAGATTATTGGCACGTGATCACAGTTTCACGCCTCCCATCAAGGCCAACGAGTATATTCTTTAATGTGCACAGGATATAGCGCCTGCTATGCGGTGCATCAGGGTTTGATGCACCGCATAGCAGGCGCTCCCCTGCACACGGAACCAGGGTTTAACTCTCTATAGACGACGGCCTTTCCAACTCCATCGATGTCCTCTTTCATACTGAGGTCAAGGTGGGGGAGCTAGTGTAGAAAAATCTCAACGCTGGAACAGTTGTGACTCTAACCTCGAACTGCAGGCTACGAATCCGAAGAGCTACCGACTAAGCTACACAGATCCTTTTTCATTAGACGAAAATTTTAAACACGAATACAAAATACAGTAAATCCTCGTTATCCAGAATGAATCGGAAAAAATGAATGGATAATTCCCGTTTAATCATCTATCCATATAAACGTACAAAAACTTGGAACTGTTTCGAAAATCTTGGATTTCTTTATTCATTTAAAATAGAATAGCAAGTAAGTTTTCTATTTCCCCTTCATTCACTTTAGACGAATTGTACTGATAACATTGTATTATGTCTTATCGTATTTTAGCGTCCGTTTTCTCGTATCCCGTATTATGTTCGAACAGACATTATTTTATTCAACATCCCGATTAGTCGGACTCGGATAATCAAGAGTTTACTGCACTGAATTATGCGAATTTAATAATAATCTAAGCAGGAACAGTTGAAATTTAATAATAATCTAAGCAGGTAGGTATCCGCAAAATAATTATTACGGATTAAAATAAGAAATATAATAATTTATATAATGTATAAATAGGTAAAACACCATACGAAATAAACGACATGGTAAAGTACTCTACGAAATAAATGGTATGGTAGAGTATTGTATGAAATGCGTGATATTGTTTGCTATGATTTATGGCACAGTTTTGAAATTTATCTTTTTTTCTATAATCGGGGTCGGGGTGGCTCAGTAGTTAGCGCACCAGGCTCGTAATCTTCAATTCCCAGGTTCGAGTCCCATCTGATCCAGAGTTGAGGTTTATTTCCGCAAAACTCCTCACTTTACGCCCGGTCAGTAGAGGACACCGATGGGTTTGGAAAAAGGCCGCCGGGCCCCGTGTTCAGGAGACCCTGTGCACGTTAAAGAACATGCTGGATAGCCTTGACAGGGAGGCCTACCTCTGTCTCCCAACAGCTGTTCCAATGGGTTTCCTCCCCCAACTTCTCTGAGTATTCGGGGGTCCTTGTGACCTGGCCAGTTAGCCCAATGTGTGCAAAAATGCACCGCTCAGAGGTAAAACAACCCAAACCTATTAATACTAGAAACGTTTGAATATTACGTGTATTATTATAATTATTTATTATAATGTGACTTGCATTTGATCGGATCAGTTTCTTTTTACTTTAAGAATATAATTTATCATTAACTTTGTTGTATTCTAGCGACATGTGTGATGATATTCGGCAAATACAGCACCCACGCGAGGGGCGGGGGTGGCTCAGTCGGTAGCGCGCCAAGCTCGTAATCTGTACTTCCCAGGTTCGAGTCCCAGCTGGGTCAGCGTTGAGATTTATCTCCGCAAAATTCCCCGCCCTGCCCACGGTCAGTAGGGAACACCGATGGGGCTTGGAGAGGCCGCCGTCCGTCGGATGGGACGTTAAGCCGTGGCCCCGTGTGCGGGAGAGCCATACCCTGTGCACGTTAAAGAACACGCTGGATGGCCTTGACGGGAGGTTACCATCTGTCTCCCAACAGCTGTTCCAGTGGGTCCCCTCCCCCAACCTACTCTGAGCCTTCGGGGTCCATGTGACCTGGCCATTTAGCCCATGGTGTGCAAAAAAGTGCCGCTCAGAGGTAAAACAACCCAACCCAACCCAACGCACCCACGCGCTGATCAAAGATATAATAAATAAACCAAGATGAATGAAACAAATGTTACGTGAGCTGATCGTATCATGAGGATGAAAAGATGCTGAGAATTCCAAGATAATTGAATTTGGTCGAAGATCCTTCCGTGACCACAATCAATTTTGTGGATGTGGGTCACAGCAGAAGGTAAATAAGAGAACAATATCGAACTTGAAAAGAAAACTTCATCGTCCTAACAAGAGCGACAGATTCCCCCAATAGCCTTCTAATAAAGGAAACCAGAACCAGAAGAATAGGTAGAAATGAATAGGAAAATGTATGGGCTGCCAATACTCACACGACTCCCATCCAGGTCGGAGATTGAATCATTATCTCTTAATGTTGTGCCTGCGCTCACCAGCAGGGAGGGAACAGCAGGAAGTCTGCGGATGTCTCGCATCACTTAAATCATTCATCGCTCTTGTTGGCAGCCACAGGCACCGGGCCTTCGGCATCGCTACTGCCATGGCAACCAGTTATGAAAGGAGAAAGATGTTTCGGACACCAGAGGTTGTCTATGTATTTTAGGATTTGTTACTATGTACTAAATGATAAGTCTGAATCTTAATTGCAGTACAGTCGCTGTGGATGTATTAAAATATAGAAGAAAGACATGCAATTTTTGTGAGCCTAATGCTTTATAATGAGGAATATGCATATAGTCATGCACAATATTTTTCTAAGCAGTTTCCTCCGAAAACTTTTAATCCTTCGCCTAATTCTACTTCTAATTTCCTACCGTCTCTAAGTTAGAAGTCCTTGCTTGCAAAATAAAAATGTGCCGATAGCGTGCAACTAAACTTGGGAAAAGTGAATTAATGTTTATGGCAATACTACTAACAAAGCCTGAATCAATGTTTATGACGATCCTAATAAAAGCGTGAATCATGTTTATGACGATCCTACTAATAAAATCGTGAAGCAGTATTTATGACGATCCTACAAATAAAAGCGTGAAGCCATGTTTATGACGATCCTACTAATAAAAGCGTGAGGCAGTATTTATGAGGCTTCTACTAATAAAAACGGGAAGCAGTATTTATGAGGCTTCTACTACTAAAAAATTGAAGCGATGTTTATAAGGATCCAAATAATAGAAACTTGAAGCAGTATTTATGAGATTCTACTATCAAAAGCGTTAAGCAAGGTTTATAACAATCCTACTAATAAAAGCGTAATGTTTATAGCCATCCTACTAATAAAAGTTTGAACGATAATAAATGTTTATGACGATCCTACTAATAAAACGTGAAGCAATGTTTATGACGACCCTATTAATAAAAATCAATGTTTATGAGCATCCTACTAATAGAAGCTTGAAGAGTGTTTATGAGGATCCTACTAATAAAAGCGTGAAGCAAAGTTTAGAGTAGTTTCACACTCATCGTAGTGAGTGTGAAACTACTCTAAATTTTGTATGCAGTGTGTATGAAACTACTCTAAACCGCAGTGTTTCATGATCCTACTAATAATAGCTTGAAGAAAGGTATATGACGATCCTCTTAATAAAAGCGTGAAGCAAGGTTTATGACGATAACACTAATAAAAGCGTGAAGCAAGGTTTATGACGATAATATTAATAAAAGAGTGAAACAACGTTTATTAATCTTTCTGCACAGTTGAAACCATGTTTGTGACATTCCTACTGCCTAAAGTTCTAAATTTTATCCGTTATTTATATCACTGCTGAAAACGTGAAACTCTCATTGCGTTAAATGAGTGTGAAACTACTCTTGTGAAGAGGATGGATGTTGTGGCTCAGTTAACAGCGAGAAAGACATAATATAATGTTCCCAATTTCTAAATCAACTGTGACTGCTTTGAAAATTTATCGCTAATCCCAGTTCTGTCTTCGGTGAGAAAGGAAAAATTGGTGGTCTTGGAAAGACTACCATCCATCGATAAGAGATTTAGCTGTGATTCCATATGCAGAAGACCTAAAGCCTATAGACTAAGGAAAATTGTGCCTTTCCGTGGTAAAACAACACAACGATGGGAAGCTCCCAGAGCCGAAAACTTAATGTTAGGTTTCTAAAGGCTCTCTCTGTAAAACTTGTGAAGGGCATATCATCGGTTCTTGCTGACTGGTCTTATAACACTTCTGTTTTAAGTTTGATACGTTATCAAGAAGTCCTGATTCTCTAATTTAAAATACAAGGCCCTTTGTTTCTCTTGGAAAGCATTTTAACGCTATCAATGCTCATGGTCGTGAAAAGAGATCGAAAAGCCTTAAAATCTCAACTTTCGTTTCACTCTTGTAAATCGTCTTCACCAAGAAATAAGATTGCAATAAATATTTTCAGCAGGGGAACTAAATTTATTCTACCCATGCTCGAAACATGATTCTCTAAACATAAGGGTACTCATCCTTAATTTAGCCTTGATAGTATTTTAGATGACTTTGCCTGTCAACTGTAAGATGCAGAGATGAGAAAGGAGAGGATAGATATCTGATACCAGTCGGTAGTCTTGGGCGTCCTTGACAACGATGAAAATTGTCTCGACCTAGCGGGGAAGCAACGTTCAGCTCTCACATATCAGATTACTGACCTATATATCAGATTAACAGGAGACTTACTTGGTAACAATGAGGAAAATGCAATGCATCAGAATTACCGTCATCACATGTGAGTCGTAATTTTGAAACGAAGAGAAAGTGAAACTAAATATCAGCAGTAGTCTAAAGATTTCTATTAAGATCTGTGCAAGAATAAGTGAGAAAATTGCATATAAGAAAATATAATATCTGTTCATTTGGAATTTCGTAAATATTCAATTATCAGGGACTTTTCGTTAAAAATGGAAAAATGACGACAGTATTAATTTGAATGGATGATAATAATATTTATCTACTTTTAAATTCCAGAATGAATAATAAAACACGAAAAATCCGAGAAATTCTCTATAGAAATGAATGTTAATTACAAGTCGCTGTGTAAGAATTTGCATAGAAATATGCTAATTCATTAACAAATGTAAAAGAGACAAAGTAGATCATTAAAAACGTAACAGAAATGACATCTCTTTTTACACTTTTAACAAATGTATAAAAAATATTCCTTCAACCAGCCTTTAAGAAATGACAAGAGGCTGTCATGTGTCATATTTAAAAGACATATTGACTTAAAGACTTTGAAAAAGGGAAAGGTGACACAAGCATAAAGACAACACCTAAGTAATAGATATATTTCATTTACATATCAAAATGATTGTTTTGAGGTTTAAACTCAAGTTTTATTACTACTTGGGAACGGTAAGAAATATTTCGCAACCGGTGTGCAGTGAAAGAGCTTCAAATGTGCTGCTAAATATCTATGTTTACAAAATATTTTCATCACTATATTCTCTTACTTCAAAATTATATTTTGATATTTAGGAAGTCGAAAGTAGAAATTTTTAGCTATTTATTTTATTGAAATAAAGTAAAATGTTTTGTGTGGAAATTTGTATGATTGAGTGAGGGCGCTGAGAGTCGCATCTTCGTATCAAATCAAGCATACTAAAATTAAAAAAAATTGAATGTTTTTTTTTCGTTTTATATCACTAGTTTATCCGTATAAAATTTAGCTAGTCCGCCTTTTCAGGAGAATTTAAAACACTTTCATTGATTGTAAAATAATAGCCGATTATATTGACCGATTTTTATCGGTCAATATAATACTATTAGTTTAAAAAATAGTGATACGTGTTTTTTCTGGAGTTGATGGTTGGGCTATTTTACCTTTGAGCGGCACTTTTTTGCATACAATGGGCTAAATTACTAGGTTGGGTTGTTTTACCTCTGAGCGGCACTTTTTTGCACACCATGGGCTAAATGGCCAGGTCACATGGACCCCGAAGGCTCAGAGAAGGTTGGGGGAGGGGACCCACTGGAACAGCTGTTGGGAGACAGATGGTAGCCTCCCGTCAAGGCCATCCAGCGTGTTCTTTAACGTGCACAGGTATGGCTCTCCCGCACACGGGGCCACGGCTTAACGTCCCATCCGACGGACGGCGGCCTTTTCAAGCCCATCGGTGTCCCCTACTGACCGTGGGCAGGGCGGGAAATTTTGCGGAGATAAATCTCGACGCTGACCCAGCTGGGACTCGAACCTGGGAACTACAGATTACGAGCCTGGCGCGCTACCGACTGAGCCACTCCCGCCCCAAATGACTAGGTCTCTTGGAGTCAGACTTTCTCTGACTCCAAGAGCTCAGAGAAAGTTGGAGAAGGAAACCCACTTAACAGCTATTAGGATACAGAGGAAGCCTACCGTCAATGTCATCCAGCGTGTTCTTTAACGTGCACAGGGTATGGCTCTCCTGCACACAGAGCCACTACTTTACTTTGCATCCGACGGACGGATGACGGCCTTTCCAAGCACATCGGAGTTTCTTTTCTGAACAAGATCACGTCGTTGTGTTGTTTTACCTCTGAGCAGCACTTTTCTGCACGAAATGGGCTAATGTCAGGTTTTTCTTAAATAATAATATTGGAATCCTCTTGTATATGTCTAGAGTATTCACCGACGAGGAAACGTCGAGAATAGCAGAAGTTTTCCGGAACTTCCATGTCTGATATTAAACATTTCATCACATGTTTATAGTCTGAACAAAGAAAGTGTTTGGTTAAAATAACAGTATTCTAAAATTTTCACGCTCTATTACTATGCATGAAACAATACACTAAAAATATTACACCACTCGTTGTCAATTTGAATTGATTGTTATAGGATGAAATCATCATATATCATAGAGTCTCTGTATGCGGCAGTTGTTTTTGAAAAGTGTGATTAAGTAGTTGTGAGGAATTGATTTACACAAACAATATAGGATCAAATTTCATATCACTTTATATTCATTAATTTACAGCGGTAAGAATAATTGTACCACGTTTCAATCAGTAATGAATAGTTCCAGCCAGTTAATTAACTTAATGCTTCCTATCGCTTCCATAAGATGCAGAATGTTAATATTTTTCACCTTCGATTTCTGTTTTGTAGTAGAATAAAAATTCGTAATGCGTATACATGTTCTATCAACATTAACTTTATTTTAAAAAATGCAAAAAAATGTCAAATATTCATGGAAATGATAATAAAAGTTTATAATGTTTTCTAAGATATTCTTTTAAGTTCATTTCTGAACTATGCATAAAATCATATGTGTTATGAAGCGACCCAAGAGTGTAATTTTACGATAAAAATATCCGATTAAATAGACAAATATATTCGTAATCCTTAGTGCAAGGCAACATAAATTTTAAAAAGCCTCTCTTCCTCGCCTTAAAAAGTAAAACCAAATCATACTGATGGTTAGATTACTTGCTGAATTAGTATTCGCTTCAAAGGAAGATAGAGTTTTATATTGTTGTTTTTTGATGAGCATATCAATAGGCATCTTATCTTCTTTTAAAAGGAATAAGAATTCAGAGAGAGATTATTATCATCAGTATGTTTTAGTTTTATTTTCTACTTTTCAGGGAGAGGAAGACATATATTTTAAAAATTTCCTTTGAAAATGTGTTTGGCTGATTTAACCGATGTAACCGTAGTCGGATATTTTGTTACTTAGCGAAACTCTTCATTTGACTCTAGCAGGCTCAACAGGACTAACCTTTTCTAGTAAGATGTGTTTGAACTAGGTTGGTAACTTTTTATTTTTGCCAAGGCAGGATATCTATAAATGAACTGTTTAACAACATTGAAGAAGAAAATATAAAATGTGTTGAACATTTGACCTACAACTAAATGTTAATAATATATTTCTTTAGTAATTCTTATTTCTTGTCGTCTCAGTGCACTGTCTTTTGGACTTCTGATGCGATACCAGTCTCTCTCATAATAGTTTGTTTTTATTCAGTCATTTTACTACCACATCACTCTTTACAATTCATTGTAAAATAATTTAATATATGTAATTTATATTGTATAAAATAATAAATTAATATTGTAAATTAAATATAAATCAAATAGGCAACTGTTTAAATGATAATTTACTATGATTAATTCAAATTAAAATAATACATATAAATTTATAATCGGAAAGTAACCAAAAAGGAAATAGTAAGCCTATATATAGTAGACATATTTTCCACGAATAGTTTTATAAAATGCCGCTAGAACGGAGATAAAACATACATTAAGACAGGTTATTATCATATAGGTAAGGCAAAAAACACTAAACTGATGTAAAAAAGACAAGTACCCTCTTTCAAGTTTGAGTCTTTCGAAATATTTTTGTTAAATAATGCGTTTTGAGAATACCTGAAAAACTATTATATATATATATATTCATCATCGAATGGCATTTCAGTTCGATTAGGTTCAGTTCAATATCAAGCACCTCACCAAAATCTTTCCCAACATCCGCGCACTGCCTCTGCTAGTCAAAGTGTCCCACCAAAAATTTTAATCGCGAGAGTCACGAAGAATCTAGTATGCAGAATAGGTTACGAAACAGATATAAATTCGCCATGTTTTTATGCAGACACAGGGCCATATCATAACGTCTTATTCAAATTGATGTTTAATGTAGCTGATGTTTAATGTAGTCTGCGTACCCTTTTTTTTCCCAAAAGAGGACTCGGGCAATACGAGAAAATCAAAACTTTGGCTCAATCAGGAATGGAACAAGACAGCTACAGGTACGAACCAGGCACCTTACCAATTACGTAGCCAAGTGCTCTTCTCCGAAATGGTCGAAAATATCAGAAATCAATCGCTGGCTTCGGCATGTCTTGATTTCTAGCCCCGTCACTCCGACCTCAAATTTGATCTCGAACGCAACACCGGATCTGAAAATTCCTCTCATTTCTGAGGTCTACCTCCGGAGAAAAGCTCTATTCACCAATTTTTTAGCTCTCCAGTGTGTTAGCATATCGGGATTTGACTTTTGACATCGAAGGACCTATCGCATCCAAATTCTGGCATAATACCCAGAGGTATCAATTTTCAGCTCTCTATCATCGATAGATGTAAATTTGACCTTTGACCTCGAAGAACCCTCCAGATTCAATATTACTTAACGTTTCTTACATCTACAACCCGAAACATACCCGGACACCAATTTTCAAGTTTCTAGCACTGGTAAATCAAGGTTTGACCTCTACGGTGACCTCTTTTTGACCTTAAAGAGCACGTCGAAGGTCAAATTTCGGATTTTCCCCGAGGTCTACGATCCGGATTACCCTTAGATGCAAATTTTCAGAGCTCTATCATTTCCGCATCATAGTTAGAATTAGCATAATCTCTTGTCAGTCATCCGTCATTATGTTGAATGGGTTGTTCAGCCAACGAATATGCTTTTCGCACACAATACGCTAAATGGTACTTAAGGCAGAGTATGTTTTCATGTGCATAATCTAATAATAAAATACAGCACCCTGTAAAATTTGCTAAACAACCATGCTCAGAGTAAGTAACATCTGATTTATCGCAAAAGTAAGAGTCATTCAAAAAATACAGAATCTCTTCATTTTGAAAATTAGGATTATTTTATAGGGGGATAACCAGAGGCCTACCCAGGATGGCGGTGGTGGGGAGAGAAGATCGTGTAACACGACATGTTTGAATCTCTTATTTTCTGGGCTGAATTGTTTTGCACTTTCTTGCATTCAATGGGCTAAACTTCCAGGTCACAAGGGCTCACAGAAAGTTAGGAGAAGAGGATCGATCCGCAGGGCTGATGATTGCCTCGTCATGTCCATCCAGCATATTCTTTAACGTGCACAGGGGGTATCTCTCCTGAAGCACGCCGAAAGCTTAACTTTCCATCAGACGGATGGCGCTCTTTCTAACCTCATCGGTGTCCTCTTTTTACCGAAGACAGGGTGGGAGTTAAGCGGAGACATAACTGAAACGCGGAAACTGCAGATTAAGATCCTGCTCGCTATCGACTGAACCGACCCAGCCCCTGCACTGAAATTACACATCTTCGGAACTGCTACACCAAGTGACATACGTCTCATAAATGTCGATCGATCCTGGTGTATTACTTTTTTTTGGGAAGGGGGTATGAGAAAGAGGGACGAGATGTGACGTAGTCCACGACACTTTAGCCCACACAAGTTTTAATATGAATTATGACTCGTTGGGTTCGATCACCGTGGCACTTCTGTCCACGTTTTTTGGGGGAAGATGAGTAGGACAGATCTCAAAGAAGTCCACTGCAGAGCCCAGACGAGTGGGGACATATCTCAAGGTAATCCATCATAAGCTTTCACTTAACACCTAATTTGTAACGTTAGGTCTTCGAAAAATATAACATGAAAGTTATTTGTACATCATCCTCTGTTTTGAAAAAAAGACAGTTTTTTTCATAACCTTGGACACTATCCGTGTGACAAGCTTTCATTTTATATATACCTCTGAATTTCATTCAACGGACTTGGAAGATAAGGTGGAGCAACCGTTTTGACAGATGGCTTTTCCACCAAATAAATGACAAAGAGGATGCCAAAACGAAAAGGAGGAAATATTCATTGCAATCATGTTCTGTCTTTTATCTTTCATCCTCAGGGAAATCTTCAGTTCATTGATAAGACCAAAAGGCAGAAACATGATGGACTGAATTGTTTTTCTCCGTAGACGTAATTTTCCTTCTGAATTAAATAAATGCCTCCTGTCTCCCGTTTCTCTGAGATTCGAGAGAACGAAGAGGGGATAACCGGAAGAGGAAGGATGGAAGAAAATACGTCTTCTCAATAGTTGTAATGACTTTCTGCTACTGCCAAGTTATAATGTTTAACATCTTACTCTTAACTCACTTTCTAGGTTTAGTCTAGTACAGGGATTCAATTACATTTCCAAGAGGGACAGAGTTTTTTACATTTTTTCCCTGGCATGAAACTGCATTTATTATAACATGTTCGGTGTTTTACCAATTTTGGTTTGTTTTTTATTTGTCTTTTGCAAAGCAATGTTGCTTTTTTCCTTTAGTAATGTATTTTTTACACATTACCCGAGAATCAAAAAATTATTCTCGCCAGTTTTGACCAATGTTTGAGTAGTCTTAGTATAATTCAATGGATGCTGCCTTAGCAAGCCTGTGATCTGTTTGAATCTGGGCGGGAGAGCCTATTCGGTAGCGCGTCAAGCTCGTAATCTGTAACTTTCAAGTCCCAATTGTACAAGCATTGATATTAATTCTTCTAATCCCCGCTCTGTCGTCCCGTTGCCGAGTGATTAACGCGCTTGGCTACTGATCTACGGGACCTAGGTTTGAGCCCCAGTTAAGACATGGATGTGTGTTGTTTTTCTATTGAGGTCCCGCCATTCTCTCAGACTTTCTACTATGGCATATAAACTGAAAGGCTCCAGTCAGACCTCTGTGGCAAGCAGCTGCTTGAGGGGGTATATATTTTATTTATTTTTTAATCCCCGTCCTGCCCTCCGTGACAAAGGGGACACCGATAAATTTTAAAAGATCATCGTCCGATGGATGGCACAATAAGCCGTTGTTCCTATGCTCGTTAGAGAACATGATGGATGGTCTTGATGAGTGCCAGTATGTGTCTTACCCTCTGTTCAGAAGTAACTTTCTCTGAGTCCTTGTGGTCCTTGTTACCAGGCCATTTAGCCTACTCTGTGCGCAGAAGTGCCACTCAAACGTATAACGGCATGACACTGTTCAAATCCTATATCGTAAAGCATCGGAGTTCAGATGAAATAGACTAAACCATCCAGATGGCAAAGTAGTTAGCGTTCTTTGAATAAAACAAACTTGGATTCACACCTCCAATAGAAAATTGAATAATTTTCTTTCTTTAAATATTCCTTAGACTATAAATTAAAGAATTTCAACGCTATGTCAATCGAAAAGTAAGTTAGGAACTCGATTTCTTGAAGAACAAGCTATTTTTCGGCAATTCGAGTAAAGGTAAAATAAAGAAAATAAAACTCTAAATCAAGTTTATAATATGTAAAATTATTTTAGTAAGCGGTTTGATAATTAATGTTTTAATTAGATTCAGAGAAAATTTTTTATAATGCCAACTTTTGCTGCTAAATATATTATTTCCATAACTGTAAATACGAAACGAATATTGCTAAATTTGAAATTTAGACAGACTTATTTTAGATCTTTAACCGTAATTTTTAATTCCCATAAAAATTTCATTTAAAAGATATTAAGTTTGTAATTTGGCTTTCATTGCCATAATATGAGAACTATCGAATATTTTGGACAGGCATTATATATATTGTCTCTTTTCTGAGGAATTCATAGATTGTTTCTAATGGCGTATTTCGTTTATTGGTTACTGTCAGACCTCAATAGCAAGGAGTTACTCTAGCAATGCTCTTACTTTTTTAGCAATACACTTTACAGAAAATTTGGTTGAATTAGAGGGTCATTATTAAAGAATAACCACCTTTAAAGTGTTATAATTTACTAAATAATTAAGCCACCAAAGGAATTGCGCGTCCAAAATATCAAGAAACTCTCAAAATTTCTTTTGACATTTGTTACGAAGGAGTGGAGTCAGTATCACATAGTAGAGCTAGTATAAAATATAATGTCGTCTAGAGTCAAATTTCCAAATCGTTGGCTTGGTAAAGTGAATCGATCTCGAGAACCCCGAGAGGTTCTAATTTGATACCATTAGATTTTTTTTGTGGGGAAGATATGTTTTTTCCATAAATATTTTGGGTATATTAAAAACATTGTTTATTGTGAAAAAAAAAAAGTATTTGCGACATTTAAAGAATCGCTGCAGTTGTTGCAAGTGTTACATCAGACAGGCTGGATAGACGAGTATGGATGGAAACTGAATATCGAATGAATTTGGCGCCGCACTTTAAAATCTGCTGAAAACTAAACTTTGAGAGTTCCTTGACATTTTGCGCACTCAATTACTTTTTTTTGGTAATTATTTAAAAAAAATAAGCAGTTAAAAATATTGTTTTTTTTTACAATGACCCTGTATATTCATTTGAAAAGTTAAAGGAACTGGGAAAATGCATATATCTTCTCTAGCGCTTAGGCTCTCATTTTTTAAAGAGAAAACTTTTTCATTTACCATTTTTAACTCCTTAAAAGTTTTAATTGGAATTAATGGATGATGGAAGATGGACAAAATACAAATGATAGTATATTATTGGTACTTTAACAACACAAAAAGCATTTTTCTTTATTTCCTTTAATTTAAAAAGTTGCTTTCTTCACATCCCTCTGACAAAAAAATTGGCTAGATTGTTGCTATTAATGGAATATCTCTTAACCGACGAAATTTCAAATTTTTACCATAAAGAGATTATTTGCAACATTCATTAAAAGTTTCGCCGTTTTCATTTAATGACCTATAACGATGTATTGCAAATTGAATCTTCCTAAGGATTTGAAAAATGCGAATTATAATGTTTCATTAGTGCCAATCGCACTAAAAAAGTTTCCCAGTTGTCTCTTAAAACAGCTACTGTCACCATCCACGGTAGGCTTAAAGGGTTAACTCATTCTTGCTAATGGAAACTTTATGACAGTGTCTCGCAAACTGTGTGCCGCGGCACAGTAGTGGGCCGCGAGAGATTTTCAAATTGACACTAGATACTCCAAAGATTTCATTTTGACTTGACTTGTGTTATCGACGTGCTTTAATAAAAATCTTTCAGATTTTATCAACTGGGATCTTGTAAGTATTTATCAAGTTTTTTCCAAATTTTGGTATTAATTTTTGATTATTTGAAGTCATAGAATGGACAAATATTAAAACAAACACCGAGTAATGAATTAAAGAATGAGAGCAAATCTTCAAGTAAAACCAGGCTGATGACTTCAACAAAGCGCAAATATAATGACGTTTATTTAGAGTTTGCTTTTATTCTTTTTTAGGTGTGCCGCGGAAAAAAAATTAGATTCAGTGTGCCGCGGAAAAAAATTAGATTCAGTGTGCCACAGAGTAAAAAAGTTTCCGAGACACTGCTTTATGACCTTCGCATTCCACCACCAAAATTTCAAACATAAATACATCGTTTGGAATTTTAGATTTTTCCGACCGTTAGAAAGCGCAGTTATAACTTTTGGGAGATTCAGTAAGTGGGAATCGTAATATTTCGTCAATACTATAAAGCATCCAACCAAAAAAGAATTTTTAATTTATCTCTGAAACCACAAAAAAGTGCAATGTCTACAGACGGACAGACAGAGAGACGACAAAGTGAACATATTGTTTTGTAGTTGGATTATATTTTTTTGAATACGTAATAAAAATAAGGATGATAATTGGTAGCTATCCGTAGATAGTAGGATAACTCCATTGAACAAGTAATGAATGATGTCAAGTAATGAATAATGTCAAGAATAGCAACTTAATAGTGTAAATCGTCGTTTCTACAGACCGTCACCCATGGAGTTGACCTGACAGAATTCCTTAGTAGGCTTTCGATAAGAAAGACATTCGCATTCTCGCATAGCCACAACTGCCTATTCCCTACTTTGTTTTTATAGCCTGTGTAGCAAAAAACCACCAGTAACCTAATTTAGCAACCGATATCCTCAGTGCATTTACGTACTATAAGAGAAGTATCAGTTTTACTTTAAAATAAATCAACGCAGCTGCACCGAGTATTTAGCTTGAGACCATAGAAGGTGAAGTTTCACGTATAACCAAAGAGGAAATGGACTGAAGAAAAAAATGTGTTTTCAGTCACAGATACGTAAGTCACACGATCCCTTTTACTGCTGTCTGACATGTGTCTTTCGTAACAGAAGGGAATTGGCTCAGCACTTGGAAAAAACTTGCACGCTGGCGTTTTTGAATGTGTGTTTAGTAACATTACCACTTTGTTTATGTCTAACAGTATAGCATACAACATAAATAAAGCTGCTTAATGCGTACTTTAATATTTATAGGTAATCAGAATGTCGACTAAAGTTATTTATCTAATTTTTATCTCACCTCTATCCCAAAAGTGTAATATTAAATTTAAAAATTATATTATACCCTGCATAAGTGAGAAAGAACCCGTTCGTCGAATCATTCGCTTTGAAAAGGCAACAGTTCATGGAATCGAAATTTAAGGCCAGGTTCATGCATGCAGGAAAGATGTACACGCTAAAAAACCACGAATGATCTTGATAAGATGTTTCCATTGTACCTAACAGCTGGCAGTGGTTTTCTACATACAGGCCAGGATCTAGAAAAAAATCGAGGGCAAGAAATAAACTCCATCCTGAAAATTGCAAAAGGAGGAGGGAAGGAGAGTGGATGAATTTCCAAAGCAGTGCATCATTTCCTCCATCATTTAACAGCTCCTTAAAAATTTATTGAAAATTTCATGATATATAAATAAGTTTAATAATTTATTTTCTCTGTTACCCTTACTAGCATTCTGAAAATCTCCACAGATGCAAAGTCCCCCTTCGTCCTAGATCCGGCTTTGCCTACACGTATCTAATGGTCGACAATGGGTTCACCTGCACCTGAGGGGCGGGGGTGACTCAGTCGGTAGGGCGCCAGGCTCGTAATCTATAGTTCCCAGGTTCGAGTCCAAGCTGAGTCAGCGTTGAAATTTATCTCGTCAAAATTCCCCGCCCTGCCCTCGGTCGGTAGGGGACACCAATGGGCTTGGAAAGACCGTCGTCCGTCGGATGGAACGTTAAGCGTGGCGCCGTGTGCGGGAGAGCCATACCCGCCATACCCTGTGCACGTTAAAGAACATGCTGGATGGACTTGACGGGAAGCTAACAGCTGTTCCAGTGGGTCCCCTTCCTCAACCTTCTCTGATCCTTCGGGGTCCTTGTGACCTGGCCATTTAGCCCATGGTGCTAAAAAAATGTGCCTCTCAGAGGTAAAACAACCCAGTCTGCACCAGGTGGTTAAAGTATTTTCTCGCCTGCAGCTAATGATTGGAAATGGGTTTCCCATCTGTACCCAATATGTTTGGAGCGAGTTAACTCAAGCAACTATAACATTGGAAATAATAAAGTACTGAAAATTTAAGAATGCACCAGTATTTGTGAACATTCTGAGATTAAACATTTTCTGGTTGTTTCACAAACAAGGACTTCTCATCAACTAGGTACTGAAATATAACACTATGTGAGATTAGAGTGTTTAGAACAGGTAAATAGCTTTCCAAAATTTATTTCGTAAGTATTTTGTTCGGAATACGTACTTTAGTGCTGAGGCCACTAAAGTCCTTATCTCCACATTTAATTTCGGCCACTTATAAGCCTGTTAACACACTGCGCATCAAAATTGTAATAAATTGATATTTCTAGACTTCGTATGCTTTTGCAACCTTGCAATATCTGTTCATTATAACATTCAAAATGTATAAATAACGAAAATGAAATAAAATAAATTTTGAATGTTGTTAGTTAACAGCATTTTGTTTCATTTAAGAATTCTAATTTACGTTTAAAGCGTCTTAACAAACAGCGTCATAAGCCAATGTTTTTTCTTTTCTCTGATAAAACGAACACTTAAGTCAACATCACCAATACATATATGTTATATCTTCATACTACAATAAATGCTAAATATCAATTCCTTCATTCAAAGACAAAGTAGATTAGTCTAATAAATATTTCAAAGGGCAGTAGCACTTGAGTTTCCTTTTCCTAAGTAAGAAAACTCCTTACATACAATTCCGAAGCATTTTTATTTCAGATGACTAATTCGAGATCTTCATTTGCAGTTAGTTCACCTTCAGTTAATGTATAGGCATTCTTTTACGTGAAAGGAACAAAAGTAGCTTCTCAGTAACGACGCATTTGGTTCATTAAGCACGTTTTATTGAAAAATCAATACCTTCATCTCTGGGACTCTGTTAGCAAGAACTTCGCTGTTGTACACACTCTTACTTAATCAACCAAGTGTGCCGAAAAAAAAAATGGATTTTGGCGTTTTCTTCCTTAGCATTTAGCTATAGAGAAGCTGGAATTCAGTAACACCAAGTGCTTTCTGCATGCTTTGAGATTTAAAAATTACGGAGTTTTAATTACATATTTAAGTGCAATTTACTTGTTTCGACTCTTAATGCATTAATCATGCAATCTAATATTTCTTTCTAGTATATTACTCTAAATCGTGGCGAGTATTTTACAACTTCCAAAGAGATTACATCATGGGTATAGTGAGATTTTTAAGATAACATATCACTTCAGCTGGCGTAATAAACTACTTTCGTTGCAACTCGAAATCCGTTTTTATCAGTCCTTAACATTACGGTATTAACTCTGTTGTGTTAAGCATTATTATGTTATATCTAATTAGTGCATTATAATCTAGTGGATAGCATGAAGTATTTCTAACTCAGCGTGATTTAATTATGTAAACACGATAAGTTTGAAACTATCTACAGGTTTAGTCGCAGTGCTCAGTGTATCTCAAAACTGAATGTTGAACACGGCTCAAAAGTGTATAGGGACAAGCAGTAAATTGTATGTGAACAAAAAACGTAGCAAATATGACAGAATAGAGAGCTTACGTTTGTTGTGTCAACATAGTGTTTCACGTTTGCTGCGCAGAACAAACAGTACATGAGCAACATAGTTGTTGGGTTGTTTTTGCCTCTGAAAACAACTGTTTTGCACACAATGGACTAAATGATCAGGCTACAAGGACCCTGAGGGCTCAGAGAAGGTTGGGGGGATTAACTGGACGGCTGTTTACGAAACAGATGATAGCCTCCGTCAACGTCATCGATTATGTTCTCTAACGTGCAAAGAGTATGGCTCTCCCTTACACGGGACCACAGCTTTACGTCTCATCGAACTACGGCGGCCATTTCATGACCAACATGATATCACACTGCTGTCAATATTTTGTGTCAGAGGAGGAACAATAGTAAATAGGACGCACAGAAAGAGTACACCTTGGAACACAGTACTTTCTTCAGTTCGGATATTTTACCTCTGAGCTGTACTTTTGTGTACCCAGTGGATTAAACGACCAGTTCACATTAACCCCACGGGCTTGGAGCTACGTAAAGAAGAGGACCCACTAGATATCTGCTTTTAGACAGTTGGAAACCTACCATCAAGTTCATCAAAAGCATTCTTTAACACATTAAAATTATATTTTTTCTAGAAAAGGACTACGGCTCATCTTCCCATCCGAGAGATGGCGGTCTTTTCAAGCTCTTCAGTATCTTTTTTTCTCACCGAGAGCAGGAGTAAAAAAAGAAAATATCGTCTCCAGTCACAGTGGGGACTCGAAACTAGAAACGTCAACTCACGAGTTTGTCATGCTGCTGACCAGGGCCAGACTAGGGGGAGGGAAGGGCAAAGAGACAATGTCCCCTTCATCCCCCCCTTGTAAATGCTAGTAAGGGTAATAGAGGCAGAAAAATTGATAAACGTGCATATTTAATGCATTTTTCAGGAAAACTTTAAAGACCTCTAGAAAGGGGAAAATGTAAGCTCACCGCACAAAACATTAGTCACCCATAGCTGAATGTCATCGAATAGCGCGTAACGCCTCCGTCCAACCGAAGAACAGCCGAAAACCTGCCTCGCATGGATGCCACCAGTGTGTGGATGTGGTGCACATCAATATTCATCCACTCTTCCAGTAGCAAATGACGCAGTTCGGCCAGATATATGGGATAGTGCTTCACTCGTTACCCCTAAATTGTCCCCACAAGTTTTCTATGCGATTAAAATCCGGGGATTTGGCGGGCCAGTCGAGATGTTCGAAGTCTTCAGATGCTAGTCGTGCCAATCCGACACACTTCGAGCCCTGTGCACGTGACAGTTGACGTCTTGAAAGACTGGGGTATCCTTCTGGTGTTCACTGTGGAGATGCTACACAAATGGCAGCATGTGGTCATTCAGTAGCTCCATATAGCCCTTTTGGTTCAAGTGTGACGTCACCGCAACCAAAGGCCCCATTTCCTCATATAAGAAACACCCCCGTAACATCACAGAGCCTCCTTCAGTTTGAACAGAACCTTGTACACAATCCACATGGAAGGCTTCATGTGCCTCACGATGTATGCGTCACCTCGTATCATTCAAGTACAAGCAAAAACGTGACTCATTCGACCAAATCACACGCTTCCAAAAGTCGACAGTCCAGTCTTTGTGGCGCCGCACCCACTGTAGCCATGCAGCCTTGTGCAGAGCTGTTAACATGGGTCTCTTCCGCGGTACTCTGCTTCAGATATCCATGGCATTCAATTCCCTTCGGAGTGTTAGTTCGGAAACAACTTGCTTTAGGCCTGTATTGACTGACTGGAGGAATTTTTGCCTTGTTGCAAAGCAGTTTGCCCTAACAGTGCATGACACACTGCAGCATTCCCTATTGGTGAGCACAGTGTTTCTGCTGCAGTTCTGGCAACGATTAGCGGTGGACTGCGATGTACGCCACTGCTGTAAGACCCTTTGGACAGTATGTTTCGACACATCTGCAAAGGCAGCAATTTCTTGTACACTATGCCCTTTGGCTCGGCCAAACGCAATAACACCTTTTTGCCACTCATTCACATCTTTGGCGCGACCCATGTTTCACGGAGCGACTAACACACACGTGGCACACACAACCACTTCTTGTCACTGCAGGGGCGGGGGTGGCTCAGTCGGTAGCGCGCCAGCCTCGTAATCTGTAGTTCCCAGGTTCGAGTCCCAGCTGGGTCAGCGTTGAGATTTATCTCCGCAAAATTCCCCGCCCTGTCCACGGTCAGTAAGGGACACCGATGGGCTTGGAAAGGCCGCCGTCCGTCGGATGGGACGTTAAGCCGTGGCCCCGTGTGCGGGAGAGCCATACCCTGTGCACGTTAAAGAACACACTGGATGGCCTTGACGGGAGGCTAATATCTGTCTCCCAACAGCTGTTCCAGTGGGTCCCCTCCCCCAACCTTCTCTGAGCCTTCGGGGTCCATGTGACCTGGCCATTTAGCCCATGGTGTGCAAAAAAGTGCCGCTCAGAGGTAAAACAACCCAACAACTTGCCACTGCATGAATCCTGCAGGCACAGCAAATCTATTTGTAGGACGCATTTATTACTGGTGCGTATTCTGTTGCTGTCGAACCGAGGTAAACCTCTTAAGGAGGGAGATGACTAATTTTTTGTCCGGTGAGCTTATATTGCAATGAATATCCAGCCTTGTCCCCCCTCGTTACTTTTCCCCCGAAATTGAGTTTCTTTCCTCCTCCCACAGTCCCTCGTTCATTAGTAGATTCTTTACCGCAAAAGATGATGTGCTACAGCTATATAGCTACATGTCACATTTTTGCAATGAGTAATGGCGAAGCGTAACTACTGAGGAAGTGAACTATACGGTTCACGCTGCGAGCACTTCTCATATAACACCGACAGATGGGTGATAGGAGATTTACGATCTGAGAGGTTGCAAAGAATCAACTAAACAGTTTTCTCCGGAATAGTTTCTGTAAAAAATTTATTTTTAAAGTTATCGAAATTTAAATGTGGTTTCTAATTCACATAATATGGAAGTGTACCAATCGTTTGATAACATAACCTCTATACTCACAATTCACACACTTTAAATATTCACTTTCTGTTAGAAGGAGAGAGAGTGCTTTGAAGCATGAGTATTAAAATTTGTTTTTATTTCTTCTAAGAATTGAAAAGGACTTAATTTTTTGATATTTAAATAAATGAATGAAATGTAACACTTGAATGCTGGCACTCCTGTTACGTTAGTGTCTGTAGGCAGTACCTAACGCCTTATGGGAAATCTAGAAATTCTCCAATGGATGGTGTGTCTACCATCCATTGGAGAATCGGGGGAGGGGGGGCGACCCTTTAGCACAGATTTTCAACAAAAAGAAATTTGTCGGCTCCTTGTTGACGTCACCGATCACTCCTCATAGCCCGTGACTTGGTTTCTGCGTAAAATATCGAGATTCTATTTCCGTTACCACAGATTTTGCCGCCATATGGCTCCCGTGATATTCGTCTGCACAGGCCTAATTTCCTGCACAGCGTCCTCCGTGTGGTCCGGTGATTGGTTTAAAAAACAGGTCTCACTTGGCTGATTGACAAAAGATCGAGATATTTATTTCGTCAGATTTTGGCATTCTGTTGTTCCCACGTATGTACTTCACCGAAAGGTCCCAAATTTCGTAGGCCGGTTCCCCCTGCCCGACCCCACGTTTGGTTAGGAAAGCAGGTCCCTAGCTGCAATGGAACGCCTCAATAATATATTTGGAAATGGGGAAATCTGGCAATGGCAGTAGATTTAAATGCTATTTTAACTTTTTACTTTCACAGTTAGGGAACAGTAAATGAAAACAGTAAATTGGACAGCGATTCTCGTTTCCCGTAGGAATAGCGTGGGAAACATTTTTGCTTCTAGAAAGCGACCCCCCCCCCCCGCGTTTGGACTTTGAGCTGAAATTTGGCACTGCAATCCAGACTACAACCAGAGACATTCTCTGAAAATCTGGAGCTTGTCAGCTGATTTCCAGATGAGTCATGGCTGTCACAGACAGATAGACCGACAGACATATTCTTTTATTATATACTAGCAGAACGTACCCGGCGCTGCCCGGGTGTCACTTTTAACCTGTATATTCTTATTTGCACCGAATTAAAGGTAAATTTTGTAAGATTAACTACCCGTCACTTTAGCACAGATTTTCAACACGAAGAAATTTGCCCGGTGTTGGTTTGGATAGTTGTTGACGTCAACGAGGTCTCCTCATAGCCAATGGTTTTAGTTTCTGCTCAAGCTATCGAGTTTTTATTTCTGTTACCACAGAATTTGCCGCCCTATGGCTCCCGTGATGTTCGTTCGCACGGTCCAAATTTCCTGCACATCTTCCTCCGTGTGGCCCGGTGATTGGTTTAAAAAATGGGTTCTCACTTGGCCCGTGGCTTCGCTTCTACACAAATTGTGACAGCTGGTGTCTCACTTTTAATTTGCATATTCTGTTGTTTCCTGCACTAAAGGTCAGTTGTGTGAATATTCACCCCCACCCCCCGACATTTTACCCAGTTTGAAGTCGAATGTTCTTCAAACAGTGTAAAATTTATGTGTGAGTCCCGTGGCCGAGTGGTTAGCGCGTTTGGCTACTGATCTAAGGGACCTAGGTTCGAACCCCGGGTAAGGCATGGATGTATGTATTGTTTTTCTGCTGAGGTCCTGCCATCCTCACAGACCTTCTACTATGGCATATAAACTGACAGGCTTCTGTCAGACCTCTGTGGCAAGCAGCTGCTTGAAAGGGTGTTTATTATTTTTTCAATTTTTATATTTTGTGTGAATATATTTTGTGTTTGGTCTGTAAATGGTAGCTAGGTAGTCACTGGAAGAAGAGCTATGCACCAATCCCCTGTGATGATGCATAGAACCGGCCAGGCCTAGTACCTAATGTCCGACCCTGCCTTCTCGTGGTGCAGACCGTTAGTACCTTTCAAAAGAGATACTCTCTTGTGGAAGTGAACGGAAAGGGAGGGCTGCCAGATTAGTGTGGCCTACTGATCTGGACAAATATGGCTACTTTTCTTTTTTTTCTACCCTGCTGAGGAGTGGTCAACCACACTCAGCAGGGTAGAATTTATATGGTCAGCACTAGACCACAGGGTCCTAGTGCTGACCATATAAAACCACTGGACTGGACAGATATATGGCTCTGAGCTTGATTATGAATCCTGATTTTGCTGCACTGGTGGGCTTCTGTGGAGAGAAACTTTTCCGCTGTGTTTTCTGTTTGTTTGTGGGTTGACAGCCCCAAGTGAATAGATTCACAGGATATGTTTATCAGCTGGTGGATAATCCTGAGCAGATGTCATCGCAGGCACCTGAACTCTTCGCTTCTATTGGCATCGTCAAATTCTACATTGGAGGAAGTCTTCCAGTGCTTATTTTATGGCTTCAGCCTTTAGTGGTGGGGGAACGGGTCTTTGTCCCATGTCTGCGATTCGGGGGCTGTTTGATATTGTCGGCATTCCCTCTCTCAATAAACATAGTTTCTTTAAACATCCCAATAACCATTTTCTCTCCATAGCTAGTTGGAATGTGAGGACTCTGCACAGAGCTTTTTCTCTTGATGTCCTCACTCAAGAATTCCACCATTATAATTTAGATATTCTCGGCTTGAAAGAGACCAGACAGATAGATAAATGTCAGATTCTTAAAAATAATCTTAAATTTCTCTTTTCAGGGAGGGACGACAATAAGAATCACCAAGGCGTGGGTCTGCTTCTCAGTAGACACGCTAGTGATGCTCTTCTAGGGTATGAGTGCATTAATGAAAGGTTTCTTACAGCAAAATTTCAGACAAGCATTAAAAACCTGAATGTTATCTGCTGCTATGCCCCCACTGAGGATGCCGATGAGGATGAGAAGGATAGGTTTTATGAACAACTTCAGGATATTTTGAATTTTGTCAAGAAAGGAGATATTACCCTTGTTCTTGATGACTTCAATGCCAAAGTTGGTACTGACTCTGACCTTTGGGGAAGAGTAATAGGCCCTTTCGGTATTGGTAGCTGCAATGGCAATGGGCAGTGTCTCCTGCAGGTAAGTAAACTCAATGGATTCAGAATAACTAACACTTATTACAAACACCGCGACATACATAAGTACACATGGGTTTCACCTGATGGGCAGCATAAGAATATGATTGATTATGATATTAATTAATAGCAAATGGGCTAGTTCTGTTAGGAATAACCAGGTCATATAGGGGAGCGGAAATTGAATGTGACCATTACCTTGTTAAACGTGTCTTGCAACTTAAACTTAAAAAGTGTTGTGCTAGGGTTAAAAAAATTACTTTTAATACTGATGCTCTGAAAGACCCAGTTATAACCAAAGCTTACCATGATAGGTTACGACAGTCATGGTATGCTTACTACTGAAGTTGAGGAAGAATAGGATCATTTTAAACAGGATTTTTTGGAAACTAACAGTACTCTTTTAGGAAAAAAGTAGCAGAAGAGACAGAATTATTTGAGTGATAAGGCACTTGAGCTTATTTCAGAAAGAAAGAACTGCAGGAATGTCCTTAATCAGTACCATACTAGTCTTAATAGAACGGATTACAGAGAGCGTAATAAACGTGTCAAGGATCAGTTAGCTGCTGATAAGAATCTTTGGCATGATGGTTTGGCTGACAAAGCCGAGGAAGCAGTTAGACAGCACAACAGCAGAGAGCTGTACCAGATAGTTAATGTTTTATTTGGTAGAAATGGATGAGATATTTTCACTTAGGCAGATTCTTGAGAAATGTTTAGAGTTTCAGAAAACTGTGGTTGCTAGCTTTATAGATTTCAAAAAGGCTTTCGACTCTGTTGATCGTCATAATTTGTGGTTGATTGTGAGATCATACCAGACAAGTTAGTTAACATAATGAAAGCTCTCTAAAATAACGTTGAGTCATGTGTGAGAGTTGGTAAGTCTTGTAGCAGACAACCTCAGGATATTTTGTTACGGACAACTATTATACAGTCTAATTTTAGTCTTCCAGTGTAGATGGTTTAGCACTACGTCTGGTGTTCGACAAGGGTGCATTTTGTCTCCTTTTCTCTTTATCTTGGTTATGCGAAATTCACTTCAAGGGAAAGATTTTGGCCTTAAATGGACTGGAGATACGAAAATTTCTGATTTAGATTATGCTGATGATTTAGCCCTTTTGGCAAATGATGTTGATGAGATGACCTATTTCATTTCAGCTGTTGATAAAACTGGTAGTAGAGTAGGTTTGGTTATAAACAGAGAGAAAACTAAAGTGATGAAAATTGGTCAGGCAGGCTGTGATTCATTTAATCTGAATGGTTGCAGTCTTGAGCAGGTGTCACAGTTTAATTATCTTGGGAGGTATGTAACACATAATCGTGATTTGCGGTATGAGATTAACAAACGAATAGGGATTGCTGCCGGGGCTTTTAAGAATCTATGGAGAGTGTGGAGAAATAGCGTATACACCTAAAGACTAAAATTAGACTGTATAATAGTTTGGTTCTTTCTAGGGTTAGTTATGGTAGTGAAACTTGGACACTTTGTAAACAAGATAACAGGAAACTAGATGCTTTTGATTCCAGATGCTTACGCAGTATCTTGGGCATTAGGTGGTTCAACTTTGTAACTAATGATGAGGTTAGGCAAAGCAATTTGCAACCTCCTTTAAACAGCATATTGTGCAGAGAGAGACTCCGTTGGTTTGGCCATGTTGTCCATATGAATAATTATAGATTGGCGAACAGGGTTATGAACAGTGTGCCTAAAGGTCTCAGAAAGAAGGGGAGACCTAGGATGCAGTGGGCAGACAATGTCAAACAGGACCTTGTTAGAATTGGTGTGCAGTGGCAGATGCAGTAGATGTAGCTCAGGATAGACTTGCTTGGAGAACTAAATTGCACGGTCTGGTTGGACCTCCGTAACCCATGGCTGCTTGAGGATGATTATGACGATGATGTAAAATTTATGTGTGAATATTTGGAATTTCGACTTGAAATTTCCCGGTGTTGCAAAGGTCATTGCTGACCCGGCGCGCGCTCTCAGAGCCCGTGGCAAACGATCGAGATATTTATTTCGTCAGATTTTGGCATTCTGTAATTCCCGACATACTTCACGGAAAGGTCCCAAATATCGTAAACGGGTTCCCCGTGCCTGACCCCATGATTGGTTAGAAAATCAAGTCCCTAGGTGCAATGGCTAAATAATGGTTTTGGAAATGCGGGGAATCTGGCAACGTCATCAGTATTGCAGATTGCAGCAGAAGATTTAAATGCTAGTTTAACTCTTTCACGCTCTTTTCTTTCACAGTTAAGGAGCGAAAATGGCAACAGTAAATTTGACAGCAATTCTCATTTCCCGCAAGAAGAGCATGGTTAATATTTTTGGTTATAACAAGCCCCCCTTTAGGACTTTCGACCTGAAATTTGGTACTGCAATCTGAACCACAACGAGAAACATTCTCTGAAAACGTGGAGCGTGTACGTTGATTTGGCGATGAGTTATGGCCGCCACAGGTAGACCCACATCTTCTTTTATTATACACTCTAGTTGAACTTACCCGGCGCTGCCCGGGAATCACTTTCAATCTTTATATTTTTTATTTTCATGGCACTAAAGGTAAATTTTGTAAATCCCCCGCCCCCGCTCTTTAACAGAGATTCATAACAGGAAGAAATTTGCCCGTATCGTTGTTGACGTCAGCGAGCACTCCTAATAGCCCGTGGCTTAGTTTCTGCGTAAGCTTTTGAGATTTTATTTCCATTACCACAGATTTTGCCGCCCCGTGGCTCCAGTGATATTCGGTCCAAATTTCCTACACAGCGTACCCTGTGTGGCCCGCTGATTGGTTAAAAATTCAGGTACTTGGCCCGTCGTTTCGTTTGTACACAAACTGTGAGAGCTCCTGTATCACTTTTAATTTGCATACTTTGTTGTTTCCTGCACAAATGTTTAGCTTTGTGGGTATCCATTCCCCCCCCCCCCCCGATATTTTATCACACTTTCAACATGAATTTCCCGGTGTTGCAAAAGTCATTTCTGACTCTGCGCGTGCTCTCAGAGCCCGTAGCAAACGATCGAAATATTTATTTCTTCAGAATTTGGCATTCTATAATTCCCGACGAACTTCACCGAAAGGTTCCAAATTTCGTACACGGGTTCCCGCTGACGGACCCTATTTGTCGTTAGAAAATCAGGTCCCTAGCTGCAATGGAACGCCTGAAACTGCTTTTGGAAATGTGGGGAATCTGGCAACGGCATAAAATTTGCAGCACAAGAATTAAATGCTAATTTAACTCTTTACTTTCGCAGTTAGGGAACAATAAATGGCAACAATAAATTTGACAGCGATTCTCGTTTACCGTAGGAATAGCATGGTAAATATATTTGCTTCTAGCAAGCCCCACTTTTGGACTTCGACCTGAAATTTGGCACTGCAATCTGGATCACAACCAGAGACATTCTCTGAAAATTTAGAGCTTGTACGTTGATTTCCCGATGAGTTATGGCTTCCAGAGACAGACTCGCAGACACACAGACTCACAGGCAGACAGCTTCTTTTATTATATAGATATTATTGGCATCTAATATATATAGATGATTCTAAATGATTGACGGTTGACTGACAGGGGATCACAATGATTCTAACTATGATGCAGAAATGGTAGAGCTCTGAAAATTTGCAGGTAGGGTTTTTTATTTCAGTTGTTTATTGTTGTTGCAGACACAGACATTGTGTATTCATTCGTAAAAACATATGATCTATATTAAGGGTTCTCAACGTGGGGTATGCAGTAAAATATTTTGGAGTACGCAGTGAGAGCTCTAAAAGTCGCTAGGTATATGTTACATATATATATATGTTTTATTTTATTCCCATTGTTATACTATAACTATAGTTTTATCTAACTATACAAGGGGTACGCCAGTTGCATACACATTTTCAGGGGGGTACGTGAAGCATAAAAGGTGGAGAACTACTGATCTGTATAATAAAAGGTGTCTGTGTGCCTGTGGCAGCCATAACTCATCGGGAAATCAACGTATACACTGCTAATTTTCAGAGACTGTTTCTGGTTGTGGTCCGGATTGCACTGCCGAATTTCAGGTCGAAAGTCCAAAAGGGGCGATTGCTAGAAGCAAAAATATTTACCATGCTATTCCTACGGAAAACGATAATCGCTGTCAAATCTATTGTTGCCATTTACTGCTCCCTAACTATAAAAGTAAAGAGCAAATAGCATTTAAATCTGCTGCTGTTGCCAGATTCGCCACATTTCCAAAGGCATTATTTAGGCGTTCCTTTGCAGCTAGGGACTTGCGTTTCTAACCAAACATGGGGTCGGGAAGGGGGAACGCTCCTACGAAATTTGGGACCTTTCGGTAAAGTACGTCAGGGATAACAGAATGCCAAAATCTGACGAAATAAATATCTCGATCGTTTGCCACGGGCTCTGAGAGAGAGCGCCGAGTTAGCAATGACCTCTGCAACAGCGGGAAATTCTTCGTGTTCAAACTGAGATAAAATGTCGGGGGATAACGAAACTAACCATTAGTGCAGGAAACAACAGAATATGCAGATTAAAAGTGAGACACGAGCTGTCACGATTTGTGTAGAAACGAAACCAAGAGCCAAGTGGGAACCCGATTTTTAAACCAATCACTTGGGCACATGGGGATAAATTTGTGCCCAATCATTTGGGCACAAATTTGGACCATGCGGACGAATATCACGGGAGCCATAGAGCGCCAAAATCTGTGGTAACGAAAATAAAAACTCGATAGCTTAAGCAGAAACTATGCCACGGGCTATGAGAGAGCTCGTTGACGTCAACAACGATCCAAGTCAACATCGGGCAAATTTCGTCCTCTTGAAAATCTGTGCTAAAATATCGGGGGAGGGATTTTTTTACAAAATTTTCCTTTAGTGCAATGAAAATGAGAATATACATATTAAAAGTTACACCCGGGAAGCGCCGGGTACGTTCAGCTAGTACAGTACAAAATACATAGGACCACAAAGCTAAGTAGCTTATCCGTAGAATAATACAATCAAAATACATATACACATGTTCTCTACATTAATAGTTTTATTAAAAAAAATTTAAATAAGACAAAATATAAAACGCAAAAAGCTCATGAAATATGCAAAATTTAATATAGTTACAATATATAATTTATTTAAGATAACCTTTTTAATTTACTTTTAATCCATTATAATTGTTAACATTTATAATTTCTTGTGGAATTAAATTAAAAGTGTGTGGTACTTTATATTTATTGATACATCTTCCATAATTGCTTTTAAATTTAAGTAGTTTGTAATAATTATTAAATTCTAATCATGTATTTTTGCTATGACCTATTTTTTTTTAAAACGTATTATCAAAATAATGTTATAAGATTATATTATAAATACATATATATGTTTTTTGTATGAAAACAAGTTCAAGTAATGTCATGTCTCTTAAAGTCGCATAATTTTATCTAAGTTTTGTAGGTATTATTATTTTTATTATAATAGGCGGAAAATTTTCAATTTTCTTTGTATTTGTTAGGTTTATTGTACCATGAATGGGTATACCACATTCGTAAAAAATCTGAAATGTGGCTGCAGAGTTTTCTTCAAGGTTAAATAGAGGTCAAATAGAGGTCAAACCTGGATCTACTAGTGCTAGAAACGTGAAAATTTGTGTCTCGTGGAGTTTCGGGCTGTAGATATAAGAAACGTTTAGAAATTTCGGATTCGTGTAATCCTTTGAGGTCAAAGGTCAGAATTAGATCTATCGCTGATAGGGAGCTAAAAATTGCTTTCTGGTGTATTTTGGCTTGTTGATCTCTGAAATATTGTTCGATTTTGGTTGCAATGGGTCCTTTTAGTCAAAGGTCAAATATAGCTTTACTAGTGGTAGAGGGCTAAAAATTGGTGACTTGGGGATATTTTGTGTCGTAGATATCAGAAATTATGTAAACGTTTGGATGCGATGGGTCCTTTGAGGTCAAAGGTCAAATTCCAGTATGCCGGCCGGAGCGCTAAACATCGGTGAATAGGGCTATTTCCGGCGGTAGAACTCAAAATGAGAGGGAGTTTCAGATCCAGTGTCACTTTCGAGGTGAAATAGGTGTCGAAGTGACGGGCTAGAAATCACACTGTATAATTACAATGAATACTAATGCTTGCAAATAACGAAATATTAGTGTTAATGCGTTTGCATATAAAATGTTCATACGTTATTTACGTATATCATTACGTACGTAAATGTTATTACAATCTTGTATTGTGTGTCTGGGGTTAAACAGTACATTAAACGTTGAATAAACTTGGCTTGGCACGACGATCATCTTATGAGTGAGTCTGAAAATTAACGACACCATGGTGCCTTTGGTGCGTTTATTAATATTAGCTTGCATTTCAAATTCCTATTAAAATTTATAATTTTAGGTTTCATAATTAGATCACAATTTCATTTTTATAATATCCTTATTTTATTTGTATATATTATCATTATATGTTAGAAAAAAGAGAACAGTGAGAACATACTTTGTTCTCAATATAATAATAAATTCACAGTTAATACACTGGTTTCCATAAATTAACGAACAACCCTATGTTATGCAAATGGGATGTTAACGTCGAAGCTCTATAACTTGTAAAATATTTTATTTTTATTTGAGAAATTCGACAGCAGATAAAGACCTCAATGAAGTAAATCAATATTTTGATTTTCAACCATATTCGTTCAGTATTTAATGAGAAAATTATTGGTTTGTTGACTGCAATCGTAGCCAGAAATAAATTCCATGAAGAATGGACAGTACTGGTATTTAATGAGGTATGAAAGTTGTAATATTTAACATTAACAATGCCAGTCACAAAAATTGACTTCAGAAGTTAAATTGGATTATTTTACCTCTGAGCGGCACTTTTTTGCACACCATGGGCTAAATGGCTAGGCCACAAGGACCCCGAAGGTTCAGAGAAGGTTGGGGGAGGGGACCCACTGGAACAGCTGTTGGGAGACAGATGGTAGCCTCCCGTCAAGGCCACCCAGCGTGCTCTTTAACGTGCACAGGGTATGGCTCTCCCGCACACGGGGCCACGGCTTAACGTCCCATCCGACGGACGGCTACCTTTTCAAGCCCATCGGTGTCCCCTACTGACCGTGGGCAGGGCGGGGAAATTTTGCGGAGATAAATCTCAACGCTGACCCAGCTGGGACTCGAACCTGGGAACTACAGATTACGAGCCTGGCGCGCTACCGACTGAGCAACCCCCGCCCCTCAGAAGTTAAATAAAACTTAGCAATAAATATTGTATCAAAGTGTTTAGTAAAATAAGCGTGTATTTTCGAAGTTTATGTAAAGAATCCTTTCACTATTCATCAGTTGTGTGTAAATTTCTCAAAACTGCATTGTTATTGTTAAATATTCAAACTTACATAACTCATTAAATGCTGAACGAATATTGTTGAAAATCGAGATATTGATATATTTGATTGAGATCTTTATTTGCTATCACATTTTTCAAAACTAAAAAACTTATTTTATCAGTTATAGCTCTTCGACGTTAGATCCCATTGATTGCATAGGGTTTTCCACTTAATTTATGGAAACCAGTGTATTTAATCAAAGCATTGACCTACCTTTTAAAATTAGTATTACTTGTGACATTTTTGGAATAGGCTTAATGCTTTATCTTCAATAATCATGCCTTAAACAAGGTACTACTATCTATAGTGGGGCGGAAGTAGGAAAGCGCAGATCCAGTCTCTTAATTTTCAGTTCCCACGTTCGAATCCCACTGGTGATAGCGTTGAGATTTATTTCCGATAAACTCACACCCTGCCTTTGGTCAGAAACGGGATACCGATAGGCTTCGAAAGGCTGCCGTCTGTCGGATGGGGGTAAAACCGTGGCTCCGTGCGCAAGAAAGGGTTTATCTGTTCAAATTTTTTAATTTTTAAGATTTTGTCTGCTAATTACTGCTGTACGTTTAATTTGGTTCTTTTTACATCTAAGAGGCCGTTTCCTGCACACAATGGGCTAAATGTCCAGGTTACAAGGACCCCAAGGACTCAGAAAAGGTTGTAGACGGTAATCCAGTAGACAGTTGTTAGCAGACAGATGGAATCCTATCGTCAATGAAAAAAGTCGGATCCAAGGGGGGAAACAAGGGGGCTACCCCTCTTGAGAATGCTAGTAACGATATGGAGACCAAAAAAATGTGAAATTTGTACATATACGGAAGGTATTTAAAATATTCTTGACATGTGTCTGTAGATTTGCAATCGTTCCTCCGAAGTTAACGAACTGCGACTTGTTTGAAAACTTGTCTAAAATTGTCATTACGTGTTAATAACAAAGGCAGTATCATCGTTTCTCTCTTCGCTGGCGCCGCCAAAATTCTGTCTGCGAAATATGTGCGTTGTTGCTTATGGACGGACTACAAACGGGAAAATATTTTACATTTTCATAAAGATGCAGTTTGGGGACGACGCGAAAAAAAAAATCATGCCCATATGTCACAAGTATATTGGGATCATTCATGCCTGTTCGTATGGTGCTCTTACAGGATGGATGACCAAATTCGGTGAATGATGGCAGAGCTTCGAAGACTTCTCTCGTGCAGGAAGATGGAAGAAGGCCGCGAACGAGAGAATCACCTCCCTCGTACAGAAAGATGGAAGAAGGCCGTGAACGAGAGAATCATCGCTGTTGTTCGTGATCTCATTAAGGAAAACCCATATATCACCGTTCAGGTAATAGGTTTAGCTGTCAACGTATTGATTGGCAATGTGTAAACAATTATTCATCAATATTTAAAGTTTCCAAAAGATCTCTGCCAAATGGGTACTTCACAAACCGAACAGAGCAGCAGAAAGGGGCTACCGTGGGCTCGTTCAAGGAGATGCTGGCAATGTTTGAACCCAGAAATATGACAACTATGTTTGGGTGCGGTAGATGAGCTGCATCCCCAAATTCTCGGACAAAACATTTACTAAAGGAAGAGGATGCTCACAATTGCTTTCAAATCCTAAGGCGTTGTAGCCGTGGGCACCTTACGTGAAAAAATGACAATAAATGGCCGATACTACATCAACATTGTTTTGCCCAAAATGGTTAAGGAGATGAAGGAGCAGCGTCCAACAACAAGCTTGTGAAGGGTTCTCCTTCTTTATGACAATACCAATGCTCACAAACCTGACAAATTACGGCCTATCTGGAGTATAAAAAAGAAATTAACAGTTACTTCATCCTGAATATTCAGCCGATCTTGCACCATGCGATTTTTGGTTGTTTCCAAAAATTAAAAAGGAACTTGCTGGGAAGCCTTTTTCAAGTGCAAGACTTTGCAAAATGCATTTTTTAGAGTTATAAAGTATTACCCAACAGGAGTACCATCAAGCATTCCAAAATTGACGTAAACGTCTGCAATTTCTTATAGATGCTGGAGGGGAGTACTTTGAAGGACAGTAAAAATTTTATTGACGTACGTGCAATGGTTTTGTTCTACAGAGGTATGTGAAGAACGTTTTGAACTCCCCTCATATCACGCACTTTTCAAGAATTTTTTTAAAATCTTCTGAAAAGAAGCGAAAAATGCTACACTGCAACGGAAATCCGGTCCTCCCTCCAAGCCTTTATCTATTTCCGGCTTTAATATGTCGCGTGCTCCGTCCCTCCCTCCCATATTATTTTTTTTCTATATCCGAGCCTGGTCAAGGCTATCCAGCGTGTTCATTAACACGCACATGGCTTTCCCTGCAAGCGGGCCAACGGCTAAATGTCCGATCCGACGGACGACAGTTTTTCCAAGCCCATCAGTGTCCACTTTCTCACAAAGCGCAGGGTACGGATTAACGGCGATAACTCACAATGCAGATTCGAACATGGGAACTGCAGATTACAAACCTAACGCGCTACCTGCTTAGTTAAACACCTGTCTCCTGGAGACGCTGTCCCCCAGTTAGATGGCTTGTGATTTAATTTCTGTGACGTCAACCATGAACATAGACCTCGGCAAAAATGATTCCGGGTTGGGAGGTAAAAAATATTTCAACAAGAAAAATATTTCCGGGGGGAGGGGGACAAATTAATGTTGCATGATATAAATATTCAGGTCGAGCTGTTCATTAACGAGTGCAGTTTGGAAAACAGCAATCATGCCTATATCATACCAGAAAAACAAAATAATGGAAACCTATTTTTGCAATAAGTGCAAAAATGTATTTCGTATAAGTAAGCAAAAACGAATCATGTGTTTCAGAAACGTAAGAATATTAAGATTACATTCCGTTAAAAAAAACTTTATTATTTCATGCACTGACGTAAATTAATTTTCCGTACAATTTTTTCACAGGATCCCCCCCCCCTTTTGTCTCCCCATGATGACACCCATGGCCATCACAAAGCCCACATTGCATCAGATAATTTCCGCAGATAACTCTTTAAAAATATAACCTATCATCTGCTTTAGTAAAAAAAAAACATAATCATTTTCGAAATGTTTCCTTTAGGGCTCCATGCAGATAATTCTTTCAGCTCTTCCCACTGCCTCGTTTGATCTTCAAAGGTAAAAGAACAACCACTAATTAGATGTTTTTTTGAATCACGAGAATGAACTTCGTAACGAATTCAGTTTTCCCTCTCATTTATGTCAGGCTTAAGAGCAAATGAATGTGATAAATCGATGAAAAAAAACTTCATTAAGATAATCGATTACTCTAAACAAGTTGGAATAACAGTTGATTTTAATTATTGTCATAAAAAATTCTTCTGATGATATCGCTCAATTATTCACTTTTCACAGAAAACGGTTTGATTTCGTTTCAATAAGCATACTCTAAAAACATCGCTGATAGTGTAGCACTAATCAGCGATGATGATGCATAAGGAGTAAGATGATGCATAAGGAGTAAGTTTCAATATATTTGATTCGTTCAAACATCGTTTTTCTTAAAGGTTTACCAAATGTCTTGTTTTTGGTAAGATACATCAACATCCCTAGAACAGAGTCACTTAAATAGAACTGGGACGGGACAGGTTTGGATTGACAGGAAGAAGATTTAACAACGCGGCAAGTCTGGAGAAGAATTAATTTATGTAATTTGACTAAAGATGATTTATTTGTAAATTCTGCAAAATGAACAATTTTGCTTCTTAAAATTAAAGTAAAACATGATTAGTTTAAAATCATTTAAATGAATTTTATATAAATTTCAGTAGCTAATTTTTTAACTTAATTTCTCTCGAAACTTATGATCCTCCCTAGATGAATCAACCAGATTCCTTATTTTCACATAAGGCAGGATGTAGGGGAGCTTCCCCCCCTCTTTGAAGAATGCTAGTACGAGTAATGAAGGCCTAAAATGATTAAACTAGTGAATATTTCACCCATTGTTCATGAATTTTTTAAAACCTTTAAAACAAAGGGGAAATGTTACACTGCGATGGAAACCCGTGCTCCCATTTTATCTTTCTCCTGCTCCACTCCCCCACCCCCCGCTTTAATATTTTTCTAGATCCGAGTCTGTTGTCACAGGTACATATATTAGAAAATAGCAAGAGATATGAAACGTGAATGACTGCAAAGGTGATTCAAGAGAAGCATTTTCTCTTTCCCCCTTGTGGAATTTGAAACTAAACTTTGATGCATCAATGAACAGAAGCTGTAAAATATGAACTTAACAATTTTGGCTTTTGAAAAACATCCATTCTTTTGTGTTGTCTCTGTCAAAATCTTACTGACGGGAAAGGGGATCGGTTAGGAGACGTTAAGCCGTGTTTCTGTGTCTGACATACACTCTGCACGTTAAAGAACACGGTGGATGTCTTCGACGAGAGGTTTCCATCTATCTCCTAACAGCTGTCCAGTGGCTCTCCTTCCCCAACTTTCTCAGAGTCCTTGGGGTCCTTGTAATTTGGCAATTTAGCCCATTGTATACACAAAAGCGGACCAAAAGAGGAGAACATCCCAACCGAACCTGAGTATAATCCTGGTACAAAATCATTAAAAGATCCCCCTATTCAAGTTCTAAATTCCTCACACATATAATAATATATAAATATGCTTTTTATCCTTTGGAATAAAAAGTTGCATTTAGATAGTACATACAGAAACGACACGGATATATATATATGCAGGGTGTCCCACTAGTGGCAGATACGGTGTCAGCGAATTAATTCGTCATATAAAACTGTTCTGAGATAATTTTGTTTCCCAGGCCTAGGTAGCGAGGAAATGGCCGAAAAGGTAGGGGGCTGTAGAAACATATTACCGTGTACCAATTCTGTAAAAGAAGCATCATCGAGATATTCGACAATCGACTTTTTTATTTTCCAGAGAAGTACGTAAGAGTTTTTGTACTAACCACTTTTCTGCTATTTTGAACAATAAATACCAATTTTCGAATACTTCGGCATCGTTTCTTTCACAGTGTGCATACATGGTAATGGGTAACTCATCTCCTGTCCTATTATTCCGGCCTTTATTGTCGCTAACCTAAGCTTTGGAGGCAAAAATTACATTAAAACAGCGCTGTCCAACTAGTGGCACGCTGGCTGCACATGGCCTGCACAAAGACTTTTGTGGAACGCGAACAAAATCAAGTTTTTACT
This sequence comes from Ryuthela nishihirai, assembly GCA_038380435.1. Lineage (NCBI taxonomy): Eukaryota > Metazoa > Arthropoda > Arachnida > Araneae > Heptathelidae > Ryuthela > Ryuthela nishihirai. The sequence goes on along the minus strand of JAWZYU010000018.1, from coordinate 36,603,909 downwards.
TGAAATTTTAATAAATATCTGTAATCCATCTTATAATTTTTCGTCAACTTATATTACTTTACTTGATATGCATTTTTCAACTTATTCATTCCGCTTGCAATTTTTATTGCATAATTTCAACTTACTCATTCTATTTGCAATTTTTATTGCATTATTTCAACTTACTCATTCTATTTGCAATTTTTATTGCATTATTTCAACTTACTCATTCTATTCTTATTGACCAACAACTACGGCCACAATGCTCCTATTAAATTTATTAAAATTAGATAAGGTTTAGAAAATTTATAGTGGTTTATTATTACTTATTATTTTTTGTATAAATAAGATAATTTTTTGGGGTGACATGAACTGACTTTTCAATTACCTATCCTGTCCTATTCTTTTTTATTGGCCCTCGAAATAAAAATTTTTACGGCCCACGAAATTTATTTTGGCCCGCGGTCTTAGAGAAGTTGAACAGCACTGCATTAAAATAATGAGATATATATATATACGAGATGGATTTGAAAGAGACAAAAATATTAAATACGTGATTCTTCGAAACGAAAAGTGACCAGTAACGTTTTCCATCGAAACAAGTTACATTCATCCAGGGCCGGATCTGGGGAGAACAAGGGGACCATGCCGCCCCTTTCAGAATGCTAATAATGGTAAAAGAGGCAAAAATTATGAAACTTATTTTTTATTTTATGCATTTTTCAATATTTTTTTTTAAACCTGAAAAATAGAGGGGGAAATAATATAGTGTGTTGGAAATCCAGTCTCTTGGCCCCTTCCTTTTCATTTTTCGGCTCGACTATGTTTCTTGCATCACATCTGACTTAGTCTGACAGGATCAGAGCTTACCGATCATCACATCTGGCTCAGTCAGAAAGGATCCGAGAAAGGAGGACATCACAAGAATTTCAAATTTTCTGCTCTTAATATATTAAAGAAAGACTTATGTTTTGGTAAAATTGTGGAAATTAAAAATAAAAGTCATTTATATACAAAAGATCCATTTTGGTCAAGTATTAAATAAAGTATTCATAATATAATAAAAAAAAGTGATATGGATCAAAAAGTCTTAAAGATTATAACTGAATTCTTCATTGATAATGAAGATGACGATTTTTTTACAGATATTTACTGATGGGGCTTACTTCCCCAATGAAAGTATTGCTACAGCTGCTTTTGACATACCAGCCAAAAATGCTTTTGAACAATTTAAGTTTTCAGCAGAGCTACTATTTTGCAGGCTGAATTGTTTGTCAAATACAAGAAAATTACATGGGTTGAAATAAATTTACTTAATGAAAATGTGGTGTTAACAGATTGCAAAGCAGCCTTGTTTGCCTTGGAAAATGATATTTACAATAATAATCATTATAATATCATACTAGGTATTTTCAAAATATACACTAAATCTGATATAAAAGTTAATCATATTATTCTTCAATGGTTGCCTAGCCACTGTGGAGTTGCAGGCAATAAGAATGTGGACAAAATAGCTAAGGATGCTATAAATTTTCAAGTATCTGCAATTTTACTCTCATATGTCTTCAAATGAAAAATAAAGAAAAAGAAATTCAAGAACTTATACATATTTCAAATTTCATGCACCAATTAATAGTAACTTTATATATTATCTTCATGAAAATACTTCATTTTTGAAGCATTTTAATTTCAGTAGACAAGATATTTGTAAAATCATAAGGCTGCGTGCAGGTACTGCTGCACTTAATAATTACCTTTTTAAAATCAAGAAGAGCCAGTCCAATTTGTGTAACATCTGTCATGTTAAAGAGACTGTTTCCCACGTGTTGCTAAATTGTGAAAAGTATGATGAAGCCAGAAAAAACTTTTTTCAAGCACTTCGTTACAATACAATCTAACTGAATATACACTACAAAATATTTTGAATCCGATAATTCTTCTAAATTAGTTATCTTGCAACTTTTAATTGGTTTCCTTCGGGAATCAATGCTGTATAATAGAGTATAAGTATAAATCTAGACTTCGATTTCGTTTTTATGGCTAAAGGATATGAATATCTTGTTCAGCCAAAGAAAGTTTCCTAATTTTCTGTCATATGTATATATATAAGAATTTTCTTCCTTCGTGTATTTTTTTGTCATATATACAAGATTTTTTTTACATTGTGTATTTTTCAAAGTGTATTTGTAATGTTATTATTTCATTACCATTTTGTAAGTATTTCATTTTTTAATTGCTTTGGGGTTGAAGTGTTCAACTATACACCCCAGAGGCGTTTAATGTTAAAAAAATAAAATAATGAATGCTTCTTTTATTAAAAAACCTGTCATACGCCCACCAAGCTCTGCGAGATATTTGGGTTAGAATTAGCTATTTTAGAGGCGATTGTTTCTTTCCTGCGCAGTGATTAATTATGGCAGTGATTTCCAAAGTGTGGAGCGCAACTCCTTGGGCTTGACTAGTTAGTTTAACTAGTAAAATTTGTTTTTATAAACACATTTTAAGCAACCTCTGCAGTAACAAACTCGCTTCATTAAATTAAAAGCGTTCAAGCAAAGCAAAATTTCAATCGCACAAATTAATCTACAGAACAACATTGATTTACTAAGAATGTAATCACTATTAGGCTGTTCAAGCATTATGATGCCAATTTTTTCTCTACAATAATTTTCATCATGATATCAAAACAAGGTTCGGTTGGGTTGTTTTATTTCTGGGGGCACTTTTTTTAAATACAATGGATCCAATGGATCCAGATCAGAAGAATTCCAAGGATTCGGAGAAGATTGTGGAAAGGAAGTCCAATGGACAGATGGAAGCCTCTCCTCAAGGCCATCTATTGTGTTCTTTAACATTCAACGGGTAAAGCTCTACCGCACACGGAATCACGGCTCAAGTCCCATCCGAAGGGCGGCTGCATTTCCAAGAAAATCAGTGTCCATACTTCAACACCCTAATAATGATTAATCAGCAAACTACACTGGGCTACACACAAAAAGTATTTGAGATTAAAATAACCAATCTTTCTAATTTCGAGGTGCTGACCACGGAAATGACAACAAAATTTGTCGATTAGCTCTTGTTTAGGAGAGACAGAGATGGTCATGTATAAATGACTCAGTCCGCATTGAGTACATAGGTAACCATTTTGCAACGCTGTTTTTTAAACTCCAGATTGCAACATATTGCGTTGTATTACATCAGCACGCCATACACACAACACTCGGAGGTATTGCATCATTGGTATGACATCGCGGCTTTACGATCGCGGACAAGAGATGATGCAATCATTAGTTGTAAGCGACGTCTTGTTGGGTGAGCAAGTTTTCTGAGCGGCTCCCATTTACCCTTGAGTCATAACTGCAACACAAGTGACCCTTGCAGTTTTAATCCAGCAGTAGTGATGCTTCGTAAAGGTTTTAACAGTACAGATACATTTTGTTACGTTTGCGAGGAAGTTACGTTTGCAAGTCAGAAAAGGGCCATCACTCCAATAGTGAAAGTGGTATGTGAGTTTTATTTTGGATGCAAGATCAGGACCAGGACAAGGCCTGGGCCCCACATATATGCTGCAGTACATGTGCAAGAAATCTTCCAAAGTGGCTGAAAGGCGAAAACGTGGCGCTGCTGTTTGCTGTTCCTATGGTTTGGAGAGAGCTAAGCAATCATGCAAATGACTGCTACTTCTGCATGGTTCCACCTCCTTCTGGAGACATCACAAGGAAAAAGAAGTGGACAGTAACATAACCGAATATATAATCTGCTCTCCGACCAAATCCGCACAACGAAGGCCTTTCCTATTCCCGAACCTCCAAAAGAATTTTTCATCGATTCAATCTATGAGGAGGGAGGTAAACTGGCGTCGGATTCTCCGCAGCCTTCAGTATCTAATGATGATCCATATGTCTGCCACAGGTCGTCATCTGAGCCACACATTCTCACCAAAGTAGAAATGAACGATTTGTTCGCAATCTGGAGCTGTCCAAGGCCAAAGCAGAGTTACTTGGATCAAGACTTAAACAATGGAATCTTCTGAAGGAAAATGTATGAATGACTTCGTTTCGAACTCGTCATGAGCAGTTTGTTCCTTACTTCAGAAAAGAAGATGACCTTGTGTCCTGACCGATGCAGATAGCTTGATGAATACCCTCGGAATCAAACATGACCCTCAAGAATGGCGACTATTCATAGACTCCTAGAAATTGAGTCTCAAGGTAGTATTGCTGCATAATGGAAATTGACTTACATCCATTCCAGTTGGACACACTGTCTACATCAGACATGTCAAAGATACGGCCTGCGGGCCATGAGCGGCCTCCGGGACATTCAGAAGCGGCCTGCGACCTCAATTAATAATACTCGAAATTCATGGATAGTTTTTCTACACATTGAACACATAGGTACAGATTACAGAAAAGAAGCTGAAAAGATGTCAAGTATCTGGATCTTTGAAATAATGCGCTGTTTTCTAACCGTTATGACTTAATGCCATTTTAATTTTGATGTATACTTTAAATTTACATAAAATATTTTTTTACATAAAATTAGTGTTTAATTGAATCCCGGCCCACTGTATACTTTGAAAGAAAAATTGGCACTTTTCAAGATTGAGTTTGATACCCCTGGTCTACATGAAATAAAGCTATGACAACCTAAAACAGCTGTTGAACTGTCTTCAATACATCAAGTATGGCTGGCATCTCTGTTGTGATTTGAAGGTAGTGGCTCTGTTAATGGGTCTGCAGCTGGGATATACGAAGTACTGCTGTTTCTTATGTGAATGGGACAGCCGAGCAAAGACTTTGCACTAGGTGAAGAGAAACTGGCCTCAGAGGAAATATCTGAAGGTCGGAGAGAAGAATGTGGAACACCCAGCACTGGCAGAAACACACAAAATCCTGCTACCATCCCTACATCCAACTAGATGTGATGGAAAACTTCGTAAAAGCCATGGACCAGACTGCATCAGCTTTCAAGTATTTGGCTGACAAATTCCCTCGACTCAGCAAAGCGAAAATTAAAGAGGGAAGTTTTGTGGGTCCTCATATCTGCGAGCTGTTCAGAGACCAGATGTTCAACAATCTGCTTCAAGGTGACGAGAAAAAGTACAGGGATGCGTTTCGTCTGGTGTCAATTAAATTCCTCGGGAATGTCAGGGTAGACAACTACAAGAAACTGGTTAAGGACATGTTATCTCTGTATCAGAAACTTGGATGCAATATGTCCCTAAAGATCCACTTTATCCATTCCCACTTAGATTTCTTCCCCGACAATCCCCGGCATTGGTAGAGATGAGCTCGATGAACTTTTTCACCAGGACATTGCAACGATGGAGAAACGATACCAGGGAAACTGGTCCATTTCAATGTTGTCTGACTACTGTAGGACGCTCGCCAGAGGTGATCCTGAACAGCTATACAAGCGACGGGCAAAGAGACGTTGGAAGTAGACCCGGAGTTTTACCGATACATATTATTCTATTATATAAGAACTATTACAGATTTCTCTGAAATCGTAGCTAATTTTGCATTCTCATTGTCATATTCGTGTTCAGCACCTTGAAATCTTTAAGAAATGGCTACTTTTATCTCAGAGACATAACTTTTATGAAACTTTATTGCCCAGTGCTCTTGATCTGTTGCGTATTAATTTGTGCAATTACAAGGTACTATCCCACCCTTTTCAAGACAGTTTTTTCTCACCCATTGTTATCATTATATTAAAACAATCTAAAGGGATTAAATGCTTATAAGAACAAACAGTCATTCTATCATTTGAATTTCATCATCGCAAACAGTAGATGTTAGTGCTTGACAGTTGGAACAACATCACATGCATTAGAAGTTGCTTCGTCAGCCCATCATATCAACAATTAACAATCTTTGCTTCTGCACATATATTTGTGGGGGGGGGGGGGGGGGAAGAGCGACAGAAGTTTTGCTAAGCTGAGGGAGTATTATCAAAGAAATTTTGGGAACCTCTGGATTATGGCATTAGGGAGCCAAACTACACTGTCGGAAATTGATAAAAAAACATAATTAACAATAGAAGCGTAATCTATGAGATTTATTTAGTAGATACAACTTGTTGAGAAAGGACAGTGATCACACGTGTGAAGTGATTCAATGTTTATTTTACCTTTTAATGAGTATTACATTTTGCAGAAGGCATATTTTAATAAGGTGTTAAACCTCCTGGAGCAGCAATACAAGCTTTCAATCTGTCATGCAATCGATCGTACAAATGCTGGATATCAGGCTGGGGGGATACCATTCCATGCGCTTTAAATTTGGACGCGTATTTCAGCGATGGTCGTTGCCTGCCGCGATCTGCGGAAGAGTCTTTGTCCGATCCAGTCCCAGACATGCTCGATTGGAAACAAGTCCGGAGAACGTGCTGGTCAAAAGAGTTGGTGCACTGCCTGAAAAGCATGTTCAGTTGCCTGGGCGGCGGGTGGGCGGGCGTTATCCTCCTGGAATATCGCATTTGGGATTACACTCAAATATGGTAGGACGACCAGCTGTACAATGTCCCTGTACAAACACCAGACATGTACTAATTACTCGACACACCATGATGCCTGGCGTGGGCGCTGTGTGTCACTGGCGGATGCACGATGGAAAAAGTCACTCACGTTATCGTATTCGGACGCGTAAAAGACCCTCAGACGCTACTAAGCAGAATCGGCTTTCATCACTGAAGACCACAGACTGCCATTCTTCCCTAGAATGAACTCGTTCTTGACACCACTGCAAACGTGCTCGACAGTGACGAGGTGACAGTGGTAACCGTGCCAGCGGCACGAGTGCCTCTAGGCCTGCTTCCAAAAGATGATTGCGTATCGTTCTTGTAGACACCCTTGATACGACAGAGGATCGAATTTGCGACGCCGTAGCCGTCTGCTCTGCCACCGCCGCCCTCCTGATACGCCGATCCTCTCGTGCGCTTGTAACTCTTTGTTGCCCGGAACCATGTATGTGAGTGTGCGAATGCTCTTCTGACCATCTACCCCACCATCGTACCACTGCCGATACCTCTCGTCCAACTCGGTGTGGAATTTGACGAAAAGACCAACCTACTTCCCGAAGACCCACTATATGACCTCGGTTAACACGACACAAGTCGAATAACTTCTTTCTTCACGCCATATTCCTTAAATACGCATTGCGTTCATTTGCATGTTGACATCGTCGGTGACGTCATTATTTCATCCAGTGACTGTCAATCTTGGATCACGGTTTTTGCTGCCTTAACTATTAAAAAATAATAAAATATGACGTTCCTAAAGGAATTCCTTCCGGGTGTTCTTTTTTAAATTTCGGCCAGTGTATTATATATTTCGTGAGTGAAAAAAAGCAACCCAACACCTAAGTTTAAATGCTTCGGAAAAGAACTCAAAACAACGTATACTGTTGCTATAGTTATGAAAAAAGAACTACAACATAATAATTTGATAAAAACTCACATTACTAGTTTAAGACATCATAAATTATTATACCACATCATTCATCAACATCTGGTTTAGATTACAACCAAAGATTCAACCACAATCTCTCCCCCCACAAACATACACCCCCAAGCATATTTCATTTATGACAATACCATTAGAGTGGCAAAGAAAACAATCCATTCTTCATTCCAGAAAGAAATACTTCAAAAACACGATAAATGATAATCCTGAATCCACCACCGCATTAAGACGAAACTCAACGCACTTGAATTACATATTGAAAAGAACTCGGAATGCAAAAGACACTATGGCTGAAAAGGAAACAAATTACACGCTAGGGTAAAACATTTCCTTCTCTGCTCGTTTTCTTTGTAATTTTTTTCTTCACGTGAAAGGAAGTTAATAACGATTCTTTTCCCATTTCTGCGCTGTGCAGAAGGAATTAATTACCATTCTTTTAGATTCTTTCTAAGACGACCGTCTTTGTAGACCGCAGTGAATCATGAAATTTTCTTAAGCACTTATCGTTTAAAGAGTGTTTTCATTTCTATTATAATTTCTTCCGCCTTGGGTGAAAAACTTCTAAGTGTCGTTGTTGAATTTCGCCTTCAGTCATTTTAGAAAGTAATTTCTTTTAATCGCCTTTGCTGCTTAGAAATAGTGTTAGGTTATTCATAATTTTTTCATCGTTCTGTGTTAGTTCTTGTTATTAAATTTCTCGTGTTTTTGGTATTAACCCAAATTTAACGCAATAGTGATAAACATATATAAAATATCTGCTACAAATTAAAGAAACCTTCCATGCTTAATTTTTTTCTTTAAATTATCTTCCGTTTTTTCCATATTCTTCATTTTATTCTTTTCAAAACCCTATTTCAATTGCTTACCTGAAATTTAAGTTCAATACACTTGCATTTATTTGAACTTCGAAACTTCACCGATTTTAACTTTCATTGATTGCTTCTCTCCTTCTGCAATATCTTCCGACATCTGCATATTTATTCCCTACTTAACAATTCATCATTTTCGAAATCTTAATCTTTTAATGGACTCTAGTACTGATTTCGTCATCACCTAGCATCAAAAGGAGATTGCGATTAATGCATGTCACTGTTCATTACCTTGAACGATTCTAAAAAACTAATGCTTCCATCTAAAGCATATCAATAAAGATATTCTCGTATTGCAGATATTTTCTTCGAGTATGAATCACAAGAGATTTGGATTTATTTTGAACTTGCCTGCAATGTTATATCGATTTCGTAATCCCGTGGCCGAGTGGTTAGCGCGCTTGGCTACTGATCTACGGGACCAGGGTTCAAGACCCAGGTAAGGCATGGCTGTTCGTGTTGTTTTTCTGCTGAGGTCCTGCCATCCTCTCAGACCTTCTACTCTGGCATATAAACTGACTGGCTCCTGTCAGACCTCTGTGGCAAGCAGCTGCTTGAGGGGGTATTTATTTATTTTATTTTAAAGGGACATAGTAATGCGCTTTATCTTACACGAGGAAAAAAAAGTTGATTTGTTGACAAGCAATTTTTTACATAGAGGAACAAGTTGCTACAACTAGATTAGTTAGAAATTAATATAGATTATATTAATTTCTTTAACAAAAGTTGTACGAAATAAGTTTCGTTCAGTTAGATTTTTTCCACAAAAAAAAAGTCTTGTAGAACTAAAAATAAGTTAAGAATTGTTTCAAAAAAGAAACCTTTCGGAATGAGTAAGACGAAAACCTACAACCTTCTGAATACATTTGAAGTGCATTTGTCCTGACTCTCCTTTTACTCACTATGCATATGCATAATCGCGCCAATATTTTAATTTTTTTATTTTACTAAACCCCACTCTGCTCGATGAAAAAGGTGACACCGATGGGCTTGGAAAAGTCGCGGTCCATCGGATGGACGTTGCCGATCAGGTGCATCCCCTCATGGCATCTGTGTATCCATCAGCGAATGGATTCTTTCATTAGGGTAATGCTCCTTGTCACAAGTCTCGGATCGTCCAGGCATAGTTTCATAATCGTGACAGAACTTCAGCTGATTACAATGGCTTCCCCGTCACCAGAATTCAGTACAATCAGCCACTGATGGAATGAGATGGAACAAGCTATTCGGAGCAGAGAAGAAGCGGGTGGAGTCGGCATGGATCAGCATCTTTGTGGCGCGCTCTCAATACCCCATTGATGCTCGACGAATTCAAGCTATTCTGAGGAAAAAAATGGGCGCTACTCACAATTACATAGACGTACCTAATAATCTGTTCACTGAATTTATGTATCCAATGTTAAATAATCAAGTAAATTTAAATAGGAAATTACGTATTTACAAATTTTAACTACCCGTATTTCTTTGGCAGGGCCACATTTTAATGACTTGGTTGAAGTATTAGATTTCTACAACGTGTTCTTCACGTATACAACAAACAATGCATTCAATACTTTCCTACATTACCGAGTTCCTTAAAAGCATTGTCGTCAACTTCGGACCGCTGAAGCAAGGTTATACATCTGAAAACTTTTTAGTTACACTTTAAAATCAGTAGTCTTTAAGTATTTAATCCTTTTCTGGCAAAATGAAACGAAACTCCTATTCATTAACTATAAATGTCAGTATTGTGGTAATATTTCCAAAGATATGTTTTCTTTACAATATCAAATAGTCTTTTTAATTACACAAGCTAAAGTAGAAGCAGAAAGGAAAGACCTTTCGTCCTCTTAATCCCTTGTTATTATCTCCCTGTTTTCGAGGAGAGAAAGTCATGAGATAAGTAAGTCAGAGATGATCATGTAATTAATTTTGTGTTTCCTAACATTTTGTTCAATAACTTCTCCCCGTTACTTTCAATAACCAAATTTCAAAATATTTAATAATAATTTAAAACTATGCTTTCCTAATTATTTTTGCTTTCATTAACTATTCTTTAATCTTATTTTCATCTTGTTCTTAACATCTCTACTACATTGCATTTAATAACATAAATCTTAAGGTAATTAAGTTAATTAAGAGTTTTTTATTTACTTCATTGATCTAAAAGAGAGTCAGGTATCTTTTTCTTGTAACTTTACCTTCCTCTTACCTTTACAGAACTTACTTTTGTCTGATTTCTGCAATTTCATTAACTGAATTTATTTGATAATTCGCTAATCCGCAAAATTACTTCTTGCAGTGTCTTTAAATTAAATTTATTTCTTTATGTGAGTGTTTACAACTCTTGCACACTTCTATACAGAAAGCACAATTTCACCTTCTAAACATTAGCATTTCAAGGGTGTGGTTGCTGGGTGTTCTGCCCACTAAACCATCAACAGCTAGTTTATTTCTCAAGCAATTGTGACTATAGATCTTTTCGATATTTTCGCTCGGACACAATCTATGAATGGAACGTCAACCTTTCAATATTGCCATAAATGGTGAAAATCAAAGTCACTTGTGTTAATACCGTTAATAGTGCAAGGATCAGTCAATAGTCAAGGCAAAGATTTCCTGTTGTTGAGATAGAATTCAAGTTGCTGATATTTAATGGTCAGACCAGATGACATGTATCAAGGACACTTGATTAGAGTCTCACTCAAGGCCAGACTCAATTTTTCAGCAATAATTTTTATATTAAAATTTAGTGAAATGTAAAGAGTACTTAATTTTTAGTATTTTTACAGTTTTTGGCAACTATAGGGATTTCTTTAAAAAGAAAAGGTTGTTAAATCATTGCTGTTCCTGTAACTTGTGGGCGGGGGTGGCTCAGTCGGTAGCGCGCCAGGCTCGTAATCTGTAGTTTCCGGGTTCGAGTCCCAGCTGGGTCAGCGTTGAGATTTATCTCCGCTAAATTCCCCGCCCTGCCCACGGTCAGTAGGGGACACCGATGGGCTTGGAAAGGCCGCCGTCCGTCGGATGGGACGTTAAGCCGTGGCTCCGTGTGCGGGAGAGCCATACCCTGTGCACGTTAAAGAACACGCTGGATGGCCTTGACGGGAGGCTACCATCTGTCTCCCAACAGCTGTTCCAGTGGGTCCCCTCCCACAACCTTCTCTGAGCCTTCGGGGTCCATATGACCTGGCCATTTAGCCCATGATGTGCAAAAAAGTGCCGCTCAGAGGTAAAACAACCCAACCCAACCTGTAGCTTGTTTACAATCCGAAAGCATATTCATGAATATCAAGTTTAAATGGATTTTACTGAGTTCTGTAATTTATCGTCACATACACATAGTCGGATAATTTGATGTAGTTTACATATACGATAACAGAGCAAGGCTTGGTTCCTTCGGTAGTTCACCTGTCTCATAACCAGACATCCCTGATTTGAATACTAATTTCTGGCAGAAGGGCTCTCCTATGAAGGAGAAATGGGATAACAATGGGCTTGAAAAAAATGTCCCTCCCCCGACTCATAGTCGGGGCCGGATCATTATTTTATTCGTTTTGTACTCATTTTTTGACGTATTACGCAGACAGTCACAGCATTTGCTTTGCACATTTGTGTCATCGCAATAATAGGTAACGCTAAGATTCTGGACGGTGGCCGTAATGTTAAAATTCGTATTGATAATACGAAAGCAGTCGACGTACCTCTGATTCGCAAAGTAAATGCTGTGAAGTTCTCCGTAATTCTGCATCAAATAATTACAAAATGAATTGAGAAATTATATTATTTTGGTTCAGATATGACAAATAATGAATACAAAATCTGAAATTCGTTTATTATTTTTTGTGATTTTTTTAATGGGGAAATCAGTGGCGGTCATAAGGGGGGGGGGGGGGGGTGGCACGGGGGCTATTGCCCCCTCCAAGAGACCCGAAAGTGTTTCTTTTTTTTTTCATTTCAATAACCAGCCAATTTCTTTTCCAAGAAGGCAACCCTGACGCCTTCAGTACCTCATATGAAGGCAAATGTAAGAACATATAAATGATTATGTACTCCAGAAATGACAATTTTCACTACAAAAGCCATCGTATCTCCTTAAATGGCCCCCTCCAGGAATGAGAATCACGACTGGGGGAAGTCCACCTGGTGACCTAACGAACGAACCGCTCCTGCCTTCAAAAGACTCAAGAATACCCTTTTTGGAAGCCTTTAGAATGTCTTGGAAATTTGGCAGTTTACTTTGATCAAAGCGATGGTTCTCAATCTCAGTTGAAGATGATGTCTGAAATTTAAATTCAGTAGATTCATTACGACAACTCATATCTCTAACATCTAAAGCTGAATATTTCATTTCATCTTACGAAATTTCGCCTCTGCCAGGGCAACATAAAAGGATGAAATAAACTTTTACAAGTCATGGATCACATCAAAGCATTCTTTTCGTCAAAATTAGCACCGTTACACGCCTTGAACAAGTTTTCTTCCATTGCAAAATAATCACTTGAAAAATATACTCGTCAAACAATTAGAAATCTCCCATTTGTTTTATCGATTGTTTTTAATTCCGATATGTGGCGCTATCAGTTTCGGATGCAATTACCTATATTTCACAATTGAGTAGTGAACAGCATACTAATATTAAATCCATACCAATCCATCTTATGCATCAAATTATACTCACAACGCATCAATCCAATGACTATTATAAATATAAAAAAAAATCCAAATTTTTCGCAGTTTTTGCGAAAAATGCAGGAAAGGCCAAATTTTTAACAAATATTGCAAAGGATTTTACTTATTCTACAAATTTGTTATTGTGGTGGTAAAGTATGATGGTTAAGAGGTTTATATTGCAGCAATCATTATGCTATCTTGCCCTAAGAGAAAGTTATAAAATGCATTTGTTTTTAAGAGATAAATCTCTTTGTATAAATATTAGTAGAACATTAATGTTTGCAGTTTAATCATCCACCAGCTTGAATTTCCAGTATTAGAGGCTATTAAATGCAGAAAATAAAAAAAATTCTATAATCTGTGAAAAAGGAATATTCCATGTTCACCAGAGGTGATATGCTAGGCTTTTAATTTATGAGTGTCGATGTTTGCGAGTCTGTTGTTTGTATGATGTTTTGTGAGTCAGTTTTTTCGAATGTTTGTGGGTGTGTTTACAGATTTTTGTACCTGGGTTCATAAGATTTTCTTTATGTGTTAGCTTGTGTGATTATTTGTGTGTAGGTTTGTATGAAATTTATGTGCACTTACGTGGTTGTATATGGGTTCCTCTGTATGATTTTTATAAGTGTACTTGTATATTAGTTATGGGCGCGTTTGCATGCTTGTTTGTACGCTTATTTGTGTGTGTTTGCTCCGTAATATGTATTGATGGGTTTAACCATTTTTTAACAAATAAATTATTTGAATGAAAGTCTCTGAAGTTTTGAAGACTGCGCATATCCACCATTTACACCAAAATGGTAGCGCCAATCGTTCACACGGAGCACAGCAATAACAGCTCAAACTCTAAAACAAAAAACAGGACCACAAAAAATAAGAGAGTAAACAGATAACCGTGCTTAAAACAAAAGCATCCTTTTCCAAAGAAGGAGGCACACCGAGCCTAAGTTATAGATGCCCGGAAAGAAGAACATAAAATAAAATGAAAGGAACGACGAAGCAAGCAGATTTTGGAAGACTAATCTCGGATCTCCGACGTATTGTAGTCAGCAGAAGAGTAATGACAATGCGTTGTCCTATGATTCATGGATCATATCAAGTGAAGAGCCCCGTTAAGCCATAAACGCAAGTTCGTGAGGCTCCCTACCCCTCTCCATTTAGTCTCAAATGCCTCAGCTGCAAGTCATACAGAGACACGGAAACAGGCTCACTCACTCGCTCAAACTCACACACACATATCAGCTATAGTGAAAGACAGAGGTTATGGAAATCCTCACATTCCTTCCTCGTCTGTAGACATTGAGGCGCCTCCTCTTAAGTTCATTAATCAGTTCCTCCGAACATTACCCACACTCTGGAGACTGCTGGACTGCTGCTATGTTCTAAGTAAGCGGGATTAAACCACTAAACGAGCGGTGTTTTGAACAGAGTTCAACAAACTGACATATGGAGAAAAGAAAGACTTCGGCGAAAATGCACAACTGCCGAGCTCTCTTTTGTACTATCGATTTTTCGGGATCTGAGGAGAAGAGGCAAAGAATGCCATTTAATGGGCGAAGTCAGTAAGTTCTTCGAGATGTGACGAGATAAATGATCGGAGTATGGTGGATCTGTAAATTGCCTGAAGGTCTCTGGGGAGATAAATCCTAGATAATAATATTAATAAGTAAAGACGAGCGCCAATGTGACACGATGTAGTACAAGAGATGTGATTTTCCTTTAACTTGCATATTGAAATTCGAACGAAGCGATAAATAAAAATGTCTATCACCTTGCATTTTCACGGTAGACAGAATGCGACGTGAATTAATATGGAAGTTTTACGGAAAAATATGGCTTTATATATATTTATTTAGAGTTCGTTAGCCATAAACTTTCGATATTAATATTCTAAAATATTTACCGGCGTTTCTAAAGTCTGAAACTCTCCAAAGTACACTATTGTTCAAAATTTAAGGAAGTTGAATAAAATTGCGAGTCTCAAGAAATAATTTTTAGAATTTAACGAACGTTTCAGATGATATTAAATAGTACATGTTAATATTCGAATTTGAAACAAAGAATACATCAGAATGCTTCTCCAATTATAAAATTAAATTTTCAATCAAATAATACATATGAGAATTTTTTTTCAGTTGTGAAAAATTATAGATCACCGCAGATATTGAAGTTAACGTTATCAAGTAAGGAGTATGATTACCCCTCACAGCTATACAGCTTGCAGAACGAGCTCTCGCTATTCTAACAAGGTTATCCAACAATGCAGAGGGAACCAGATCCCATTTCTCTATAAGAGCATTTTACAGCTCATAATTGATACTTGGAGGGGATTAACGATTTGCATCTCGCCTTCCCGAAGCATTCCATTTATGTTCAATGGGATTTAAGTGAATGGGATGAGGTAGGATTCGGATAAATTAAAGATCTCAATCAAGTCTATCTAAATCTCGATTTTCAATAATATTCGTATTGTATTTAAAGAGTTATAGAAGTCTGAATATTTAACAGCAACAATGAAAGTCTTAGAATATCTTAAAAAATCGAATGAATTATTTACACAACTTTTTAATTCTACATCTATCGCATTAAATAGTTTAAAATTATAACCAATTTTTGAGGTAAATTATGTTTCGCATTGCTGTTATTAATTTAAATATAAAGCGAATATCGATGAAAATCGAGATTTCGACAGATGGCAGATTTATTGAGATCCTTATTTTTAATTCATTCACATTTTTCTCGAAAAACGCTTATTTTAGAAATTATAGAGTTTCTAATTTAGTTTCCATTAACACAACATGGATGTGGGAGTTATAAACTAATGACCACTAAGTATTATTTTTATGAAGCAAGTTTTTTATTATTTCTAATATAAGATCTACGTCTATGTATGTTGTTACAATAATGTTCTATTTGTTTCTGTTACAGAAAATGGCCAGGAAACAAACAATTGCACTTTTCCATTTCCAGAAGAAATTTTTAAATCAGGCTATCCTGCAGTTTTCATCATAAGTCACGACCGAGATGCATTCTAAAATCTTATTGAAATGACATAAAATGATCCATAAACTAGCTTCAGATGAAAAATCACACAAAAATGCTAAAACATTAGGAAAAGTGAATGAAATTTGATTGTTATTTTCTTTTGTCATGATCGTAAATTTGTCACAGTTTTTCTGAAAATTGTAGCAATTTGAAATATTTTGTGCACAAAGTTCATCCGCGATATATTACGAAGATTCAAAAATTTCTGGTAAACGTAATGTTCCAATGACCATAACAAGGATACAAAATTTGTCATTAGACTTTTAGGACCTCAAAACATAAATTTAAAATAAAATACGAAGTATTTTATTTTAAATTTTTTTTACCCTACTGTAGTAGGCTTGAAAGAAACCAACATTCCCGACCAAGTTCGAAAGTGAATCAAAATTAAACCTATGCGCGAACCATTGGGACTCTTCGGACCTGTAAGTGCTGTTAACTTTTATTGCTCCTGCCCCTCCCCGACGTTAGTCTCCGTGTACAGTGCTGTGTGCTGCAAAAGATCAAAAGGCCGAACTTTTGGACTAATTGTTTGGCAATCTCCCTGTTGTCACAGGTGGCTCTCGTTGTTTTTGCCAGAGGCATATCGCTTCCGCTCACAACAATGACCTCAATTTGCAACAGATGTGACGAAGCAGTACCACCCAACTCGGAATGCATAGTTTGCAGTGGATGCAAAGGCAAACTGCATTTTGTCTGTTCGGGCACAACAGAAAAAAATTACAAAAAGCTGTCCCTAGAAAAGAAGAATGCGTGGTTGTGTTTCGAATGCAAGTCGAACAAAATAAACCCAAAAGCGAACTCAGACATGGCAAACAGATACAATTCGACACGTGACATCAATCTATTGATAGTAGAGATCCGTGATTTAAAGACAGAAGTGAGAGAATTAAAACGAAGTGTATAATTTTTTTCTACCAAGTATGACGAATTAATGGAACAAGTAATAAATTACGAAAAAAATCAAAAGGATTTAACTACAAAAATCTATGAAGCCGAAAATTTAAACACAGAAATGAGAGAAGAGATTAAGGAATTGAAACAAAATCTTAATGACGTGGAACAATATGGACGCAATAAAAATATAGAAATTCATGGTGTTCCTATAATTGAAGGGGAGGATGAAACAGAGCTTAAAATAAAGCTGTATAAAATTTCCCAGTCATTAAACATAGTCAACTACACAGACAATATGATTGAAAAAGTTCACAGACTTCCAGAAAGAAATAAAAGCAAAACCCCAAAGATAATTGTCCAATTCGTTACACGGAAAGATAGACATTTGGATACAAAACAGGAAAAAAAATTACAACCACTATCGCAGACCTTAATGATAAAGGAACACCAATATATATTAATGAAAGCATGACTATGATTAACAGAGAACTTTTCTGGAGAGCTAGGATGTGTGCAAAAGAAAAAAATTATAAGTATGTTTGGTTCAAAAATGGAAAAGTTTTAATGAGGAAATCAAATGGTGAAAGAATTATCAATGTGGATATGTTCACCAACTTTGATGATTTTTGAACTTTTAGATATGTCCGATAAACCTTGTTTTTTTTTCCTTTTTTTTGCTCTTTTCTTTTGCTTTTTTTTATGAATATTCTTGTTAGCTGTGTCTGTTTTGAATTTTGAAGGTCTTGATAGCAACTATGATGTTGCTTATGTAACTACAGGTTTAGAAGTGGAGGCTTGGTTCGAAAATAATTATAGTAAACTTATTCACAAAAATATATTAGGAATTGCTCATGTTAATATAAGAAGTCAAAGAAAACATTGGGATTCATTAAAATTAAGTATTAACAATTACATGGAACACATTGATTTGCTTGTTTTAACTGAAACAAATGTAAATAAATATGAAAATTATTTATATAATATTGATAAATTTAATAAAATCACAAATGATAATATAAATAAAAATATTAGGGGGATTTCAGTATACTATAAAGAAAATCTAGATATTGAAATTATTTCACAACAAACACTTCCAGCGGAAACTATACACATAAAAGTAAAAAAAAAATAATATACTATATCATGTTTTAGCACTATACAGATCGCCTAGTACAGTCGCTCAAAAAAGTATCCGAACGCTATGGTTGCATACAAAATTCAGAAAAAAATCTGGCGACGATTTTTTTTAGAAATTAATGATCTGGCAACCTTCGTATACGGTACACGAAGGTTGCCAGATCATTAATTTCTAAAAAAATCGTTGCCAGTTGTTTTTTCTGAACTTTGTATACAACCATAGCGTTCGGATACTTTTTTGACCGACTGTACAGATGTGAACTGTTTTCTGTTGAATTTCCGAAATTGGATGGAAAATACAGAAAAAGATCAAAATCAGATTTTAATAGGTGATTTTAATATCGATACAATGAATACTAAAAAACATGGCACAGAAAAATATATCACACTATTGGCTGAAATGAATTTTGAAAGATTAATAAGGGAAGCTACAAGAGAAGAAATAGTAAAAAATAAAATTACCAAAACCTCTATAGACCATATTAATATTAAACTGATTAAAAATATGTCAGCAAATTCAATAATTCAAACAAGCAAAATAGCAGATCACTATATGATGTTAACACTGATTATCAACACCAATAACAATTTGCATAATACTAATTACAGTGAAACAGACCAGGAAAATAAGAATTGGTCATTTGACCATAACAATATAAACAAAGCTATTTCTGAAATGAATTGGAATTTAGAAAATTATGGAGACAACTCAATGAAATTAAACGTATATAAAGTATTTAAAGACATTTATGATGGAATTTTAGGAAAAAATAGAATATATATGAGGAGATTTGGAAAGGTAAAAAGAAATCATAGCAAAAATTGGATAACACCGAACTTGATAGAATTAATTGAAGAAAGTGATAAAGCTTGGATTAAATTTAAAAAACAATGATAAAAGTGATACTTATAAAAATAACTAAAAAAAATTAAGGAATATGATTAATATTCAGATTAGAAATCAGAAACAACTTTATTATAGAAATAAACTTATAATGAAAAAAAATGATATGAATGCTACCTGGCAATTAATATATGAAATATTAGAAGGAAAACAGAAAAAATCATCGGACGATGTAATAATTGACAATATGGCCAAAAAGAAATTATCTGTGAAAGAAATAGCAAACAATTACAATGACATTTACAATACACTAATTTTACAGATAAGAAATACAAATCACCAAGACGATATAAATTATGTTCCAACCATGATACAAAGAGTTTTGAAATCTATCTATATACATGAAATCACTGAAAAACAAACTGATGAAATAATTACTTCATTAGACACCAATAAATCACCTGGTTACGATAATGTTTGCATTAAACATATAAAATTTAATAAAGAGACACTACTAAATATTATATCAAAAATGATAAATCAGAATATATTTACTGGGAACATACCTACTGAACTCAAAACAGGTATTTTAAGACCTATTTTTAAAGGTGGTATTAAGGAGGATTTTTCTAACTATCGACCAATAACAATTCTGCCTATTTTTTCGAAAATAATGGAAAAATATATTTATAATACTGTTTTTAACTTTTTACTTAAACACAACATAATTAATGAAAATCAGTTTGGCTTTCAAAAAGAAAAAACACAATTCAACTAATTTCCAAAATTGCAAATAATATTAATAAATCATTGAATAATAGGGAAAAAATTGTAACTATGTTCTTAGATTTAAAGAAAGCCTTCGATACAATAGATCATAGCATTTTACTATATAAATTGGAAAATTACGGTATTCGCGGTATATTGTTAGATTGGTTTAGAAATTATTTATCAGACAGATACACAATTACTAAAATAAAAAACTGCTACAGCAGAAAAGTATTTACACGATGTGGAATTCCCCAAGGCTCAATTTTAGGTCCTTTATTGTTCCTAGTATACATAAATGATTTGTTCAATACAAAATTAAATAGTGCTATTTATCTATATGCTGAGGACATTGTTTTAATAAACAGTCAGAAATATTTAAATGATAGCATTTCAGAGGTTCAAACAGATTACAATAATATTATTAGATGGTTAAATCATAATAAAATCTATTTAAATGAGAAAAAAACAAAACTGATGATTATTCATTCACCAGGATTTCATACTCATCAAAACCTCTTTATCAAAACTCATAAAATAAATTGCAGAAAAAAAGATGCTTCAAATTATGAATCATTATGCAGTTGCCCACTTGTTGAGCAAGTAAATAAAATAAATTACTTAGGAATCATTTTTGATGAATATTTTAGGTGGAATGCTCATATATCCCACATATGTGAAAGCTTGAGAATATCGGCGATAAAAATTCAAAAATTGAAATACGTATTAAATATGGAAACATGTGTACTATTTTATAAAGCAATATGCGAATCTATTTTAAATTATGGAATAATTGTGCATGGAACAACTAACTTAACTAACATAAATAAAATAGGAAAACTGCAGTCTATAATAGCTAAAAATATTATTCCATCTCATTTGCAAAAAATTTATAAAACTTCTACCGATAGATTAAAATTTTTAAATCTTTTATCCTACAGCAATTTATATAAATATAATGTAATAATTAAAAATTTTTTTGACGAAACTTACAAACTAAAAATTCAACATAATAAAAATACAAGACTTCAAAACCAAGGTTATTACAAATTGCCAAATTTTCGAAATAATTACGGGAAACATACCTCCGAATATCAAATACCACTTATATTTAATGCTATTCCAAAAGAATTACTAAATATAAATTCTTTTAGAAGACTTAAAATGGAATTAAAAAATTATTTGGTATTTTCTTGTTAGCTGTTTTTTATGTGTTGTGTTTTGTGGATTTATTTGCTGTACACCATTTTTGTGGCTGAATGATCTATGTTTAATATAATTTATTCATTTTCCTGCAGATAAGCTATTTAGCTTTGCGGGTCAAATTGTAAATGTATTTGTATTCTTTATTGTTATGAATAAAAATTATATTCTAAAAAAAAAGCACTTCTTCTCTAAGTGATGGTCAGGCGGAATGAGAACCTGGACTGGCGACGATCCGCAGCGAGCTGCCAGGAAAAAAATAAATATGATTTCAGAAGCATAATACTGTTTATGTCAGAGCGCTACAATTCGTATGTTCAAACATGACGTCATATGGTATATATGACGTCATGTTTTATGGGATGAAGAAAGTAACCTTTAAAAATCTCCGTGATGATGCATAGATATGTCTTATTTCTTGAGACAACACGCGACAGAAACTCCAGGCGTATTGAGGCCAAAAATCACAGTTTTCTTGCTGGTCCGCCACATGCAAGAATTGCGGCTCGGCAACATCAGACAGATTGAGAAATATTTTGATCTCTGATTTTGATTTAGAAATACATTGAGAATATATTTTAGGGGCTGTCAGCCCCTAAAATATCATCTTATCAGAATAGGCTAGAAATAAACCACCATTCCGGATCATTTTGAAAATCAGTTGAAGTTCAATGTATGAAAGAAAGCTTACAGTATTGCCATCCCCTAACATTTCCCCTTATTCGAGCTGACTGTTTAAGAATGGTGATTTGAATAAAATCATAATTCTTAAACAGATTCAAAAGCAAACAGAAATTTCAGAGGGTGTTATAAATCAAACAATCATTTTAGAGCAGTCAAAATGCCCCAATATTAGGAACGATTCGAAGAAAGCTAACTATAAAACCATAGTAGATTCGAAATCCATCGACTTTTCCACAGTAGATTGTAGAGCTGACAAATACCTTTGAAAGAATATCCGTGATGATTCGGGGCATGGGTCAAAGTAAAAGAGACAATTGCTTGTAACAAAACAATATTATTTTATTGTAGTTTCATTCTCTACTTCGAACACAACTCTATATTTATCTTCTATATATTATATCTTCGTTATATCTATATCGTTACCCAAAGGGAGAAAAATAAAGGAATTTCCCTTTTATCAGAAGGATGAAAAATTAGTTCATGGAAGAGTAATTTAATTAATTAAAAATCCTCAATATTACTCAGAGTAAACTGCTTTTACGCCATTTGAAAGGATTAGAAGATGTACTAAGTGTAGATTTGATAGAATTGTGATTTCTACCGTCTCTAATCAATCATTGAATAAATAGTTTATCGAATTTGCTGCCCACTTCTTCTAACCCCATGTTGTTCAGATGAAACCCGATAAGAGGAGCAAAATGCCCCCCCCATGTTAGTCCCTCATTTCTGTGACCCTGATACTAAGCCTCAAATAAAGCATTTATTTCTTGTTAACCTGAGGTATATCATTACATTTAAATCAATGAATAGTTATAACCACTCAGACATATGCCTGAAAAAATAAATGTGTTTATGTCCCATTTATTTAATCCTCAAAAGCTTTGAAAAACTTTTTCTTCCAACGTTATTCACATAATCCTCGACATGCTTAATTACTTCGACCCTAGACAACATAATCTGATTGCATTTTCTTTTTCTGCTTGGCAAAATTATATAGAAACTGGCTCCCAATTATATAAAGAACGATAAAGTATGGAAGAACAAAGAGATTTCCTTTTCTTCAGAAGGCTGTAAGGAAAAAGTGTTCACGAAAGCGTAATTTAATTAATTAAACTTCCTCAATATTGCTCAAAGTAACATGCATTTTGGCATGCGAATGGATTAGGAAATGCACTAAGTGTAGATTAGCATTTAATCATGGAACAGCGTAATGAATTTTAAACGTAGTTATATTGAAAACATAACACATGTTCTGAGTGCACATTTAAGTTCTGTTGATTAAGACTGTTTTGCGATAATTAATCCGAATTTGTTGACTTTTTACGTTTTAAAAGAGAAGGAATTTTTTCTTAATCAGAAATTATGTTTTTTCGTATCATTTCTTATCCGGAATACGCAAATTTTGCCGACAAAATATAACTTAATACCATTAAACATTGCGTGCGAGATGGTGCAAAAAGTAAAGCACCAAGTTCTCATTAGAAAAAAAAAATCGTATACCACGTGTCTAAAGATATTTTCCCTCATACTATTGGTAGAAGTCTTTATGGCCGAGTGGCTAGCGTGATGGGTCCGAGTCTTGAGTAAGGCATGAATGTTTGTGTTAAAAGCTAAATTTACATCATCCAGAATATAAATCTCATCACCATTATCATTTGATGCATTTTCTCTTAGTGCTTGGAGTGTCTGCTTTGGAGTGTCTGATAGTCGTTTGCGCCTCCGACGGCGATAACGTGAGTAGCTTTTTCCATCATGCATCCGCCAGTGACACACAGGGCCCACGCCATGCATCATGGTGTGTCGAGTAATTAGTACATATCTGGTGTTTGTACAGGGTACACTGAAGAGCAATACGTACGTCAGCGACATCGTACAGCCGGTCGTCCTGCCCTATTTGCGTGTAACCCCAAATGCGATATTCCAAAAGGATAACGCCCGCCCACACTCCGCTAAAGCAACTCAACTTGCTCTTCAGGCAGTGCACCAACACCCTTGGCCAACACGCTCTTCGGACTTGTCTCCAATCGAACAAGTCTGAGACTGGATCGGGCAGACTCTTCCGCAGACCGCGGCAGGCAACGACCATCGCTGAATTACGTGTCCAAATTGAAAGCGCATTGAATGGTGTCCCCAGCGTAATATCCAGGGTTTGTACGACCAATTGCATTGCATGATGAAAGCTTGTATTGCTGCTCGAGGAGCTTCAACACCTTATTAAAATGTGCCTTCTTAAAAGGTAATACTCATTAAAAGGTAAAATAAACATTGAATCACTTCACACGTGTGATCACTGTCCTTTCTCAACAAGTTGTTTCTCCTAAATAAATCTCATAGATTACGCTTCAATTGTTAATGGCGTTCTTTTTTTCAATTTCCGCCAGTGTATTAACAACATACGTTTGGATTGGATTGTTTTACCTCTGAGCGGCACTTTTTTGCACACCTTGGGCTAAATGGCCAGGCCATAAGGACCCCGAAGACTCAGAGAAGGTTGGGGGAGGGAACCCACTGGAACAGCTGTTGGGAGACAGATGGTAGTCTCCCGTCAAGGCCATCCAGCGTGTTCTTTAACGTGAACAGGGTATGGCTCTCCCGCACACGGGGCCACGGCTTAACGTCCCATCCGACGGACGGCGGCCTTTCCAAGCCCATCGGTGTCCCCTAATGACCGTGGGTAGGGCGGGGAAATTTTGCGGAGATAAATCTCAACGCTGTCCCAGCTGGGACTCGAACCTGGGAACTACAGATTACGAGCCTGGCGCGCTACCGACTGAGCCACCCCCGCCCCAACAACATACGTCTATTATAATTACTGAAACTAAAATACTGCTGATAAAAGGATACGTGATTTTTACAAATCGAGTGAAGGACCTTTAAGATAAATGTCTCAGATTGATTTAATCTAACATAATTTCTAGCCAATAAATTCCTCACATTAATTTAATCTAATAGAACCTTAACTGTCTGTTTTCGCACTTAGGTGGCATTTTTCCCTTTTCTTGCTATCTGTTCAACTAGAAGAAGTGGAAGGGTTGGGTTGTTTTACCTCTGAGCGGCACTTTTTTGCACACCATGGGCTAAATGGCCAGGTCACATGGACCCCGAAGGCTCAGAGAAAGTTGGTTGAGAGGACCCACTGGAACAGCTGTTGGGAGACAGATGGTAGCCTCCCGTCAAGGCCATCCAGCGTGTTCTTTAACGTGCACAGGGTATGGCTCTCCCGCACACGGGGCCACGGCTTAACGTCCCATCCGACGGACGGCGGCCTTTCCAAGCCCATCGGTGTCCTCTATTGACCGTGGGCAGGGCGGGGAGTTTTGCGGAGATAAATCTCAATCCTGACCCAGCTGGGACTCGAACCTGGGAACTACAGATTACGACAGCCGCCAAGGTGAACTGCTCTCATCCTGTGTATTGTTTTACCTCTGAGCAGCACTTTTTTTGTACACCATGAACTAAATGGCCATGTCACAAGAACCCCAAAGGCTCTGAGAAGGTTGGGGGAGGGGATCCACTGGAATAGCTGTTGGGAGACAGATGGTAGTACCATTATTAGTACGTGAAAGAGCACACTCGTTTGGGCCTGAAGTGTTGTGAGTAACATTTTGCTGAGTACCCCTTCCTACCTGAATTTGAGTTGTCCATTCAACGGCTTAACTTTAAAGAAACAAAAGAAAAAAATTCGCTTCCCTTTAAAGATCATTTATCTCTTTTCTTGACGATAAATAATACATTTCTGAAACGTGATCTTCGTTTTCTACAGAAATTTCAAAAAAGAAAAAGTTTGCCTTTCTCGTTAACCTGCCATCGTCAACAGATAGTAGCACTTACACTACATTAAAAACAATTTACGGACCCTTCCATATTACGTGAATGGAAAGTCACATTAAGATCATCTTAACTTTGAAAACAAGTGGGGCGGGGGTGGTTCAGTCGGTAGCGCGCCTGGCTCGTAATCTGTAGTTCCCAGGTTCGAGTCCCAGCTGGGTCAGCGTTGAGATTTATCTCCGCAAAATTCCCCGCCCTGCCCACGGTTAGTAGGGAACACCGATGGGCTTGGAAAGGCCGCCGTCCGTCGGATGGGACGTTAAGCCGTGGCCCCGTGTGTGGGAGAGCTATACTCTGTGCACGTTAAAGAACATGCTGGATGGCCTTGACGGGAGGCTACCATCTGTCTCCCAACAGCTGTTCCAGTGGGTCCCGTCCCCCAGCCTTCGGGGTCCTTGTGGCCTGGCCATTTAGCCCATGGTGTGCAAAAAAAGTGCCGCTCAGGGGTAAAACAATCCAATTGAAAATAAGCTTTTTGCAAAAAAAAGTCATGGGAAATAAATGAAAACTTCAATCATCTTTCTAATTTTCTATTTTCAATACTATTCGTGTAATATTTAAAGAGATATGGAGCCTGGAGCATTTAAAAGCAGCGTCACTGATAATAATTTGCTTCAAAAGCCACTAAAACACAAATTATAATCGTACAACAAATCGGTTAATTAAATAAATGCAAATTTAGAGGTTGGTGTAATGATTTTTTCATTTAATTTTGAAAATGTTTAGAAAGAGCAGAACAGCAGCGTTTGCTACTCAATGTTCCCAACTTAATCAATCTGTAAATATTAAAATAATACTGCTAAAAATCGAAATTAGAAAGATTTTAATGAGATCTTTAATTTTCTCCGTGTTATTTTTAAATAAAAATCTTGTCTTCTGAAGTAAAAAAAAACTGCTTAGATAGGTTGGGGAAGGGAAATACTGAAAAGCAGGTTAGGTGATTATGTATTTTCAAAGTTAGGGAATTTAATGAGAGTTTCCATTCACATAACATCGAAGTGTCTAAAAACTTTTCGTAATATAGTGTATATATAGAAATACAAAAAAAATACTTTAATTAAAACGGTGGGGGTGGTTCCGTCGGTAGCATACCAGGCTCGTAAATTGCAGTTCCCAGGTTCGAATCCCAGCTTGCTCAGTGTTGAGATTTATTTCCGTAAAACTGCCGCCTTGCCCTCAGTCAGTAGGGGACACCAATGGGGTTGGAAAAGGAGCAGTCCATCGGATGGAACGAAGCAGTAACCCGTGTCTGGGAGAGCCATACCTTGTGTGCGTTAAACAACATGCTGAATGGCCTTGACGGGAGAATTCCATCTGTTTCCTAACAGCTCTTCAGTGAGGCCTCTTCCCCCAACCTTCTCGGAGCCTTTGGGGTACTCGTGACCTGACCACATAGCCCATTGTGTGCAAAAAAAGTGCCGATAAGAAGTAAAACAACCCAAAAAAACCAACTGAATTCCAACAGGAACAAAGACATATAAACAGAAAAGCATGTGGCAAATAGTTTATTTTATTCTTATATTATTAATTATAATCTTTTTTTAACAAATTCAAATTTTGTTGCCATTTGGAACAAAAAATATTAGAAATATATAAGCTCAATGAGACATTCACTTTATAAAGAAGAGAATAAATAAGAGGATAATCAAAAGTCTCATGGTGCTTATTTTTAATCATTACGAGATGTGTTCAAAAAGTTCTTCACATGCATATGCAGAACAAAAACCATTGCACTAACCTCAACAAAACTTTAAAAAAAAAACTTTTATTGTCCTTCAAAGTACTCCCCTCCAGCATCTAGGCAACGTTGCAGACGTCTACGCCAATTCTGGAACGCTTGGTGATAGTCCTGTTGTGGAATACTCCAAACTCTGAATGAATGCATTTTTGCAAGGTCTTGAACCCTTAAAAAGGCTTCCCATAAAGTTCCTTTGTAATTTTTGGAAGCAACCAAAAATCGCGTGATGTAAGATCGAGTGAATATGCAGGATGGGGTAGCTGTTTGATTTTTTCTTGCTCTAGATAGGTCGTAACTTATCGGGTTTTGTGAGCACTGACATTGTCGTGAAGTAGTGGAACTCTTGACACGCCTGTTGTTGGACATTATTCCTTCATCTCCTTGACTATTTTGGGTAAAATAATGTTGTTGTGGCATTGACCATTTATAGTCATTTTTTTCAGGTAATGTGTATGCAACTACCACCACTCCTTGGAAACTGAAAAAAATTGTGCACATCTTCTTCCTTGAACGAAAGTCTTGTCAGAGGATTTGGGGACGCGATTCATCTTCCTCAGCCCAAGCATAGTTGTCGATCTTTCAGGGAGTTGTATAGTAATAACACTACATCTCATCATCTGTAACAATATCTGTTAACAGTTTTGGGGCCATTAGTTTAAAACATTGCCAGCATCTCGTTGCATGAATGGATACCAGCCGTATTTTGCTGTTCTGTCAGTTTTGGTGGGTACCCATATGTCACAGATCTTTCAGAACTTTAATTGTTGACGAATTATCGTTTCCACACTGCCAATCGATACACTGGCATCTAATATTTTTACCTGAATGGTGATGTGTAGGTTTTCCTTAATGAGTTCACGAACAACAGCGATAGTTCTGTCATTCACGGCTTCCTTCGGTCATCCTGCGCGAGTGAGGTCTTCGAAGCTTTGCCGTCCTTTTCTGAATTTAAGCATCCATACCGTAACTGTGCTATATGAACAGGTATGATCGCCATATACTAGTGATCGATCAGTATGAATTTTTTTCCCGTCGTCCCCAACTGCATCCTTGTGAAAATGTAGAGTCTTTCCCAATCTTCAGTTGGCTCCATAGCGACAACGCACATATTTCTCAGACCGAATTTCACGCGCCGCCAGCGAAGAGAGAAATGATAATATAGCCTTTGTTTTTAACATGAAAGGACACGTTTAAACAAGCTTTCAAGCAAGTCGTAGCTCCTTAACTTCGAAGAAAGGAGTGCAGATTTGCAGACAGGGGTGAAGAACTTTTTGAAAACTCTCCGTAAAGACTGTTAAGAAATTATAATAAAAAAATTTCACACTTTTTACGTATTTTTTTTAAATTAAAAGAATAGTGGAAATTTTAATTATTTTGAGCCCGGGCCGGGTTCATCCCGACAAAGTCCAAGCCTGAACTCATCTTTAACGAGTGCCAAAGCAGGCACAATTGGGACTCGAACCTAGGAACATTAAATTATGAGACCGGAGCTTAGCGAAGAAGAAACTAATAGCGAATTTGGTAGTCTAAGCTCCTGCTATTAAGAGGGCTTTCCTGATCACACAGACAGACAACTTCTCTAAAACGCAATATGGATTTGCTTACAGGAAATTGGATTTGCTCATTACACATTTAACTTTTTGTGACGCAATTGTTATTTGATTAAGTAATATTTTATTCAGAGTGAAGTACGTGTGCATTCATTAACTTCCCCATTATTCGCAGTTTCCTTCAAATGCATTACAGACTACAGCTATAATTAAATGCATATACTGCTCCATGGATCCAAATTATTCCTGAATTCCGAAACAGTACACAGATAAATACCGCATTAGAAACCCTCTTTCTAAATTGCCTACTGATAAATATTATTCCATGAAGCTAATGCAACGTCTGCTCTTGAATGTTGATGTGGTAATCTGTCGGTTCTGAAATTTGTCCTTGAACAAGATCTGGGGGATTCTGATGACACAATGTGCGATGGACGGGTATGTGGAGCAATATTCGGAGAGTTTGTTTCAACACATTTCGTATGCTTGAGCTCATTTATAGCTAGCAGGTACAGGCGCAGATAGAAGTTTCAGGAGGAATAATGAATCTTAATCTCCGGAAGAGTTCCGAAACATATCCGTGTTTCAGATAGCAAGTCATTCTGTTACGAAAGGTGGGAGAGTAGTTGGCTCAATGGATTACGCGCTAGACTCGAAATCTGCAGTTCCCAAGTTCGAATCACAACTGTTGTAGCTTTGAGAAATATCTCTGGTAACCCCCAAGGTGAGAAAGGGGACATCTATGGGCTTGGAAATGCCGTCATTCTTCGTATAGGACGTTACGTCTTGGTCCTGTATGCAGAAGAGCCATCCCCCTTATACGTTAAAGAACACGCTGGCAGTAACGTTTTTGGTGATCCATGAGTCCTAAGAGGCCTATGGATTTATAAGAAATAACGATTTGGAGGCTTCTCACTGGTCAGTGGTTTAACTGCCGCTTAGTCCACTTATCGGTAAATCCGACCTTGCAGGCTGTTTGGATTGGGTTGTTTTACTTCTGAGAGGCCTTTTTTGCACACACACACACTGGGATAAATGGCCAGGTAACAAAGGCTTAGAGAAGTAGGGCACTGGACAGCTGTTAGAAGGCAGATGGTATCTCCCATACGTCTTCTTTAACATACATAGGACATGGATCTCCTGCACAAGAGGAAACGGGGAAATTGCCCATCCGATGGACGGCAACCTTTCCAAGCTTGTCGGTTTAACGGAGGACGGAGTTTCGGCGGTTTAGCGGAGGTAAATATCCAACGCTGGCACAGATGGGACTAGAATCTGGGAACTGCAGATTAAAAGCCTGGCGCGATACCTCTCTCCATACACACACATTACCAGCTGGATGGCCTTGACGTGTGGTTTCCACTTTTCTCCTAACATCTAGCCGGTGGATCACCCTTCGGCAACCTTCTCTGAGACATTAGGGTTATTGTGACCTGGTGATTTAGCTCATTGTGTACACAGAAGTGCTTGCCACGGGTAAAATAGCCAAACCCTGTCACGAAAGGCAGAGAATAGTTAACGAAGATCAGTTGAAGATTGTTGGGGAATTCAATATCGATACATCATTTATCGGATGTAGTCCTGGATAAAAGTCAGCTCTTTTACTGGTAAGTGACATCATAAAGGAAGAGTTTAATTCCGTATTAATTTCTATATACAGCAAAATTTTCGGCGAATACAAATACAGAAAACTTCGATTATTCGGTCCAAGTATTAGTTGTACCTACCTCATTATATCCGGATTAGATGAGACTAAAATAATGTCTGCTAATCCATATTTTTTTCTTAATTAGAGTGGTCTAAAGCCATCTAATCCGACTATAATGGGATTACCGAACCGCACTAATTCTGTCTGTTTCGGATATCACAACTCTCTCTGTCTTCTTTCCTTACATTTCTTCACTGATGTTAATAAATTAATTCAAAAATAGTTTTTTTTCTTCTCTGTGTATAAATCCTGTCTAACATTTAATGTCAACATTCATTACTGAATAACCTTTGAAACTCTATTCTCTGTTCGGATTAAAAAAAAAATAATAAATACCCCCTCAAGCAGCTGCTTGCCACAGCGGTCTGACAGGAGCCTGTCAGTTTATATGCCATAGTAGAAGATCTGAGAGGATGGCAGGACCTCAGCAGAAAAACGACACACACATCCATGCCTAAATCCGGGGCTCGAACCCAGGTCCCTTAGATCATTATCCACAATAAATAATTTTCATTGTTCCTGCAAAAAGTCTAAAATCTTTGGGCAGTCCTTTATTTAATCAGCATGCAGAAGATGATATCAAAACACATTTTTTCCATCTCGTTGGACTTCCAGTTGCATATAATATTCATTCGAAAGGCTGGGTTGTAGTTTTACCTCTGAGAGGCACTATTGGGCATACAATGGGATAATTTGTCAGGTCACAAGGACCCCAAATATTCAAAGAAGGGGATCCACTGGATAGCTTTTAGTAGATAGATGGAAGACTCCCGTCAAAGCCAGCCAGTATGGGCGGCTAGTGAAGATTGTAGTTTGATTTTCTTTAACGTTCACATGGTATGACTGTTCTGAACACGGTCGTTTCTTCGGTCAAAAACACTGTTGTGGTATTATTATTGTTTTTCAAAAACTGCTTTTGTAATAGCCTTATATTTCTACCATACGTTCCAGTTGACTTTAAAAAAAAAATCACTGTTAAAAATATATGGACTGTAATAAATATATTTACAATTTTTTTATTTCCATCTTCTTACTGTTATATTATTCAAGGTAGGGGGAGGGGCCGAACCACCCAAAATTTCTCTGAAAACCATTCATGAGTTTTTCCATTTGTCTGACGAATATTACAATAATATAATATATAATAAATACCCCCTCAAGCAGCTGCTTGCCACAGAGGTCTGACAGGAGCCTGTCAGTTTATATGCCATAGTAGTAGGTCTGAGAGGATGGCAGGACCTCAGCAGAAAAACGACACGAACATCCATGCCTTATACGGGGCTCGAACCCAGGTCCCGTAGATCAGTAGCCAAGCGCGCTAACCACTTGACCACGGGACGGCTTATTACAATAACCTAGATGAATTTATTATTTTCGGTATTTGATATATGTACATTTAACGAAGAAACAAGTGAAAAATAAAACAAAGATAAAAACATAAAACATAATCTACATGAACTCAATTTTGAGTTGGCCTTTTTATCTTCATCTCTGAATTATTTTTCTTTGTTATGCTCCTATCAGATCGCCGTGGAAAGCAGCTGCTTGATGGGGGATATATTTATTTTTTTATTGAGTTCTGACAGGGAAAAATATACGAAATTCAAACTTTAGATGCAGTCTACTTTGAAAAAAGAAACAACTTTATCTTGTGTTAGATGTTTATCAACAGAAAATGTAATCTCGTAATAAAAAAGACATTATAAATCTTTTTGAGAGCGTACAAATATACGGAACCAATCCTAAAATCCCTTGTTAAAATCACAATGAAAATAACAGTAATGAAAAAGACTAGGTTCATGATAAAAAGAAATTGCTACTAATTTTAGTTCTTTGAGTAAAAAATAATTATTCTGTTAATAAATGTTTTAAAGTATGCTAACATAAAATTGAAGTTATAAGTTAATGAAAACGAGAAGTATTGCTAATCTAATTAGAGAGAGAGAGAGTTTAAAAACAAATTATATAACAAAAAATGGGAAAAAATATTTAATATCATTTCAGAACTATTTTCGGAGAATGTTTCAAAAAGTAGAATTTATGGAAGAGGGAGAAAATATGATTAAATAACAATACAAATAAGAATAGGTAAGAAAATAAATATAGTAGGGCTATTTTTCACATCAAGCGTGACACTAATCAGCATAAAATGCAGTGTCATAATTCAAATTTTCATAAGCTTTCAGTTAGGGGATTTGTAGTTGCTAAACTTAAAAAAAGTCTCATAATTAAAAAGAAAATCTTTTTTTTCGCCAATAACGGTAAGCTATATGTATAGAACTAGAGTGACGAGAATTTGCAGCATGGCAACATACAGCGCGTCATGGGGATGTAGCATAATTCTTAGAAGATGCGACAGGATCGATGAGATAGCGTGAAAAGAGGTTCTTACCGAGCACCGTACAGCTGGATTACTGTACAGTAAAGGTAGTAATCACTAGCTTAAACTCATAATTCAAATTTTTATTAAGTCTTTAGTTAGGGGATCTCTAAAATGCAATATTTCTTGCTCCTAATCTAAAATCTCCTGCTCGCTTTATTTTTCCAGATGGCTGTTTATTCTCCACATGAGAAAGTACAGATTAAATAATCCGGGCATCTTGTAAATGTAACTGATGTACCCTGCTCTCTATAATTTTTTAGGGTTGTATGCAAAGATAATAATACTGTTTTTCCTTTTATATCAACCTTAATTTGCTGACAGTTTGCTAATCTTAAAGAGACTCGTATCCAATTAGTCATGCATTTTGTATTTGTCAATTGCTCAGTTAGTCATCACATGCTGTATGAAAACTGTTCACTCCTGCGGACAAATAATCTGTAAATAGAAATTTTCAGATAAATGTCTTCAAATAATCAAATCTAGTAGATTATTCATGGAGCACTTTCAACAATTGCATTCCTCCATTTCTTAAGAAAACTTTGCCGTTGGTTATTATTATCCAAACCGCAGTGGGTGTGAATTATCTTACTTTCGTCGCTTCACTTTCTCCTTATGGATTCCCTTCAGCAAGTAGCGATATGTAGACATTTTAAGCAATGTTTTGATTTGAATATGCTCGTTGAGTCGCTCTTATTCCCCAAAGAGCAAGTGTAGGAACACAGAGAAAGCGATTTGAGCTCGTTAACGTTTTGAAAATTAAGGAACCTTCCCTGTGTCTTAAAACTATTGCCAATAATATAGGTTGGTTCACAGCAAATCGGAGCGTTTTGGATTGGATTGGATTGTTTTTTCTGAGTGGCACTTTTTTTGCACACCATGGGCTAAATGGCCAGGCCACAAGGACCCCGAAGGCTCAGAGAAGGTTGGGGGAGGGGACCCAGTGGAACAGCTGTTGGGAGACAGATGGTAGCCTCGAATCAAGGCAATCCAGCATGTTCTTTAACGTGCACAGGGTATGGTTCTACCGACACGGGGCCACGGCTTAACGTCCCATCCGACGGACGGCGTCCTTTTCAAGCCCATTGGTGTCCCCTACTGACCGTGGGCAGGGCGGGGAAATTTTGCGGAGATAAATCTCAACGCTGACCCAGCTGGGACTCGAACCTGGGAACTACAGATTACGAGCCTGGCGCGCTACCGACTGAGCCACCCCCGCCCCTAAGAATCTAGGACATTTGGAATTAGTGAAAATGTTTAACAGCTCAAATCGCCTTTTGTATGACTTTACTTCTCTAGTTGTTAATATGGTAGGAAATTAATTCAGTTACATGTCTTCTTCGGTAAATCTAATTAAAAAAATACACTTGTTGTTTGAATAAAGTTCGATTGAAGCAACTGAAAAAGAGTACTTACTTCGCTAATTGTATGGGTGAAGAGCAAATTCTACTAATCTGTACTAATTTGATTAATATCTGACAAATAAAATATCATTAATGGATGTTTTATCTCTGTAGTAGCAGCAGTATGTGGATACGTTACTAAGTTCAGGGAGACTTAAGTGACGCATAGGCAGTCACAGAAATCACTCAAGTGTATGGAGAACATTGTTAGATTGCTCAGATCTTGGTGTGAAGCGCTTGTGGCACTTGTAAAATTCAGTTTCGTTTCAAGAACGATTATCCGTACATTAGAGTGATTTTTGCGACTGTCTGTACATCACTTAAGCCTCGGCGAATAGAGTAACGTATCACATATCGCTGCTCAGTTTCTAAATCGGCCATAAATAAATAATAATAATGAATATCCTCTCAATCAGGTGTTTGCCACAGAGGTCTGACATGAGCCTCTCAGTTTATACACCATAGTATAAGATCTGTGTGGATGGCGGGACCTCAGCAGAAAAAACAATACGAACATCCATGCCATTACCCCGGGCTCGAACTTGGTTCCCGTATATCAGTAGCCAAGCGCGTTAACCACTCGGCCAAGGGACTTCAAAAGCCAGAAAAAAATCATTCGGGCACGACCATGGAAAAAATAGGCTATGGTAGTTCACGTCCCTATCGTGTTCCCTTGTTGACTGCGAGGCAGCGAAAGATTAGGTTGCAGTTTTCAAAAACCTATCACAGCTAGAGTGCAGAGGACTGGAAACATAATCTAGTCTGACGGATCACGGTTTCAACTCTACCACGTCGATGGAAGGGAGCGTGTGTGGTGTAAACCACACAAAGCGATGAACCCATCTTGCCAAGTTGGGGCCATACAAGCAGGTGGAGTCAGTGTAACAGTTTGGGATGCGTTTCCATCGGCTTCATGGGGTCCCTCGTACCAGTCGAGACCTCCGTCACCGGCACAAGGCATGTGAACATCTTTTCCGACCATCTATACCAGTTCGTAATGATTCTCTTTCCACACCATGATCTCTTCACCACGATTCTCTTTCCGCACCATGATGCCATCTTTCAACAGGGCAACGCCACACCGTATACTTCCCGAGTCGAGACCAATTGGCTCCAGGAGCATTCACGTGAGTTTACCACACTCAAATGGCCTCCTCGATCGCCGAACCTTAACACCATTGAGAATTTGTGGGAAAAATTGAAAATATCTGTTCGAGATCGCCCCACCCCTACCGTCAACTGTGAATGCACTACGACAGGCGATCCTCGCTTCAGGGGGCGGCAATACCACCTCCGTGTTTTCAATACCTCACTGAGTCCTTAACAAGATGTCTGGTTGCTGTTGTGAGGGCAGAAGATGGAGCAATAGGTTTTTAGGATACCTCATAATAACTTGTTGCTCCATCTTTTGCCCTCACAACAGCAGCCAGGCGTCTAATTATTGAGTATTTAATAATTTATCCATTCACTTTATATATTATAGTTTTTTTTGCTTCCGTTCCGGTTTCTGGGATTTTGAAAGGGGTGAGTGGACGGACGAGAGGTGGATCGGCAGCTTGACCTCCCCACTCCCTTGATTTGGCCCCGCTAGTAGGAGCTGGTGGGCCCTCTTGCGCTACACAGTTTTCAGCTCATTACGTTCATTACGTGTAAACCTATGCCATAAAAAGATAAATCAGCCCATCAATAACACTAGACTACAAATTGGAATTCTATTTATAATATTGGTCAAATAGGATGTTTTTTACTAATTTTGGGGTGCTGAATTCAAATATGGCTGTGAAAAATCTGCAGTACATAGAGTTTTTTTTTTAATTATGGATTGATCTATTTTAAATTTCAATGAATACACATATCTGGGAAATGAAAATAAATGTGACTCTTTTATTAAACTGCAACTTAACACTCATTAATTATTTACATGATTACAATGAAAAAAATTAGAAACGCCATAATTAATAGACCATTGAATGTAAAGTAACAAATGAAATAATATTGAAACGCAATATAAGAAAATATGGATAAAAATCTTTTATACTTACAAGAAATTCATTTTTGTCTTTATGTGCTAAGGTATCCTCCTTCTGAAAGAACCGGCAGTAGTCACTCATCATTGCTGGGTCCCACCTGCCTTGGTGTCTCTCCTCCATGGTTCGGATATCCTGGTGAAATATTTCCCCTTACTCATCACTGACAGCTCCTAAGTTCTTGGGAAAAAAATAGAGATGCGAGTGCAAGAAATGGATCTTCAAAGACATTCTGCAGCCAAGATTTTCATAGTTTTTCAGAAGATCTAGAATGCTGTTTCATAAAGTATAAAGACAAAAAATGAGCTGATGTTTGCTTTCCTCTTTGTCATTCTCCAGAAAACCCTGAACCAGAGACGTGAAGGATTTCCTTGCAGCGCGTTCCTTCAAATTCAGTTTTGATTCGAAGACAGTATCATTCAGTAGCTTCCTGATATGAGGACCAACAAAGATCCCTTATTTGAATTTGGCATCACTTAGTTTTGGAAATCTTTCCTTCAAATGCCAAACCCTTTGCCAGTTTTGTCCATAGTCTTTAAAAAGTGTTTCATAAGTTTGATGTGTAGTGGTGGGAGCAGAACTTCAGAGGGGTCAACTAAAGGCTTATACCTCACATTACGTTTTCCAGGAATAAAAACATATCTTTTGGGCATCTTCTATTTTGTAGTTTTTCATTCTGGCCCTACTGTCTCATAAACACAGAAAACAGCAACATTTTGCGAAGCTTCCTTGAAGACCGAGGAAGAGAGATATGACTTTTAGATCACCGCATATTGTCCACTTAAACTGGTCATATTTTATATTAGTGAATATTTTTTCCATGCTTTCATAAACTTACTTTATTTCCACAGCTTGTGTCACTGGAATGGAAGGTTTTTGGTTTTCTTTATGCAAAAGGACAGCTTTTAAGCTGAATTTTGAGGAATCTATAAATAGACGACATTCCTTAGGATCGTGAGTTGATCCAATTTCTTCCATCAACTCTGAAATATCTGTGCAGAAACATAAACCACCTTGCATCTCGTAATAAGCAGATAAAGACAGATTTCTCTTTCTGAAGAGAGAAACTGGTACCCTTTGCCAGAAGATTGCACTCTTGAAGTCTTGAACCTAAAACTTCAGCTTGTTGTTTGGAAAAACCTAGGTCTCGAACAAGATCATTTAGTTCATTTTGCTGAATCAGATAAGGCTGGTATAATTTTTAGGGGTGTATGTAGGATCAGAATCAGTATGTGCCTCAAAGTCTTCCTATGAAGAATGTGAATCGATCTCCTCCCAATTGGTTGGAGGTGTTAGTATAAGAAGATCTTCTCCATGAGGAACTTTATCCCACCAACAAAGCACGAAATGCAGCACACATGTGGAGCCCATGTTTTGTCTTGATCTCAAACAAGACATTTAAAATACAGTTATAGGCTTTCTTCTAAGTCTTTGTCAAAGAACGACCCTGGGATTTTAAAATATAATTTCCGTACACATAAAAAATTTATCTGGCAAATTAACACATCCGCGACGCTGCCTTTGTGTCATTTGAACGCCAAATTTACTCTTCAACGTACAGCACGTGTTCCTGCTACAATGAAAACAACAAGAATGGTGTTCTGAGGTTAGGTTACTGTTACGTGTTTTCTCCCACTTGGCAATCAGTGTTGCCAGGCACAAAAAGTAAAATATCTGGCATCCTCCCAGTTGCCTGGAGCTGTTGGTATAGGAAGACCTTAACAGGAGTCAAAATGACCAATAGCATAAAAACTGACGTGCTAGCCATTTTTAAGGCCAGATCTGAAATCAGCACCTAAAAAATAGCTAAAGGCAGCTACAATTGTTCATGTTATTAAAACCTACTAAACTTTCTTTATTATCATAGATCCTCCACTCGATGTTCTACTTTGTTGATGAACTAATGACAAAAGCGAAATGTTTTCCAAACTGATATTTCAATTCCTCCCTAAACTATATAATATAGAAAGCCTTCAAAAAAAGAAATAAGGAAGAGAAGAAAAAGCTCTTATGAAACGAAGTCAAGGTTTTTTTATCGATTCTTTCGTCTTATATTTTTCAACGTTTCGACAGAAATATAATTATTGCAATAATAATTAAAGTATATAACAGAATTTTGTTCAACCTGTGTCAGGTTGACAAATATGGAAGAGTTAATTAGAAGAAATGCAAACATTACAAAAGATCTTTAATCTTCGCATTCAGTTTCTAGAGGGTGTTAAAAATGAAAACCTTTGCCTTTAAAATCGAAATATAGTTTATAAATAATAAACAATTCATTAAAATACGAAAAAAATTTCACTTTAGGTTACTTTTTTCTGTTATTACATATTTAAGCTGCACTGTCTTTATTACGCATTAAAAATATTTAAAGTCGTCTGAATAAAAGTATAAAAATAAAAGAATACTTTCAGGAAATTTGATGAAAAGAGTATCAAAACTAATATAACACATGAGGTATCACAAAAAAAGTTAAAAGGAAAACAAGAGATTAGTTCTTGTAGCCTAAGGTTATAATTGAAGTAAAAAAAGAAGAATGAAATAAAAAAAACTTTTTCAGCAGACCGAAGGAATATAGAGACTGTAAAACAGCACTTTATTACGAACTTTTTTTAATGCCAATAATTCATTCGGTATAGTATTAGTCAAATGTTTTCTTTTCCACCAAAGGGAATTAATACATCAAGTTAAAAAAAAGTATCCAATAACTCAAAATGCTGTATTTTGAGTTATGAACTAGAGTTGGGATCTATTATTAATGCTCAAAGGATTTTGTTATTAGAAGTCTTAATTTACAGAAAAAAGAATCTTCCATGGCCAAACAAAATTGCTTAATTATTGAACACTTAATTCTTTTGTTTCTGAACACTAGGGAAAGTAAAGTCGACAGTAAAAAAACAGAGAATAAAACTAATAAACCTTTTTAAAAATTATTCATAAACTTCTCAATTATATCCTAAAATCAAACATTTAGTAACATGAGAACAAAAATGGAAAAAAAAAATGTCACATTCTGACTAGCAAATACTTTTTTCTTAAATGAAAACCGTCAACTTTAGTTTGTTAATACGGATCTGGCAATGGCTAAAACTGTTTCAGTTGCAACTGGTTTAATTTTTATATAAATCTTTAAAACAATAAAAGGTGTCTTTGTGGCAGCCGTAACTCATAGGTGAATCGTTGTAGAAGCTTCAAATCTTCACATAGTGTTTATGGTTGTCGTCCGAGTTGCAGTGTCAAACTTGAAGTTGAATTTCCAAAAGGGGCTTTCTAGAAGCAAACATATTTACCGTGCTATTTTTACGAGAAACGTAACAGCTGTGAAATTTATTGTTGCGATTTACTGATCCCTAACCGTGAACGTGAATCATAATAACACTTAATATTGCTGCTTGCCAGATTCCCATATTTCCAAAGGCATTATTATTTTAAGGTATCGCATTGAAGTTGGGGACCTGATTTTTTTGCCCAACCCGGGGTCACGCAGCAGAAGTCCACGTACGAAATTTAGGACCGTTCGGTCAAGTACATCAGCAACCACGGCCATTGGCTACGAGAGCTCTCACTGAGTCAGCAACGAACTCAGCAACGCCAGGCAATTCTTTTTGTTGACTTTGTGCTAAAATGTTTGGGGGGGACGCAGAATTCATAAAACTAACCTTTAGTACAGTAAAGAGCAAAATATACAAATTAAAAGTGAGACCCAGGCAACGACAATTTGTGCAGAAACGAAGTCAAGTATCAAGTAGGAACCTGGTTTTTTAACCAACCACCTGGGCAAACGCGGGGGAGGGGGAGCGGATTACGAGATTTGGACCATTCCATCATGTATCTGAATGTCCAAGTATCTGATTCCATCAAGTAACTGGATGGCACTTTGGATAGCCTTGACGGTAGACTACCGTCTGTCTCCTAACAGCTGTCCAGTAGGTTCTCTCCCCCCAGTTTTCTCTGAGCCCTCGGGGGTCCTTGTGACATGGCCGTTTATCTCATTGTGTGCAAAAAAGTGCAGCTCAGAGTTAAAACAATCCAACCCTATCACGTATATATCATAGTAAATATTCTACTAAAACACTGACAAGTGAATTTTGCTTTTGACTATAGAATTTTTAGATTGTTGTACGGAAAACTGTTAAGATATGGAAACGCCCAAAATGATACGGAGACAGATAAATGGATAAAGAGACATGGGTCCTTGCATGAACCATATCCTGCCTGGCCCAGGGTGCAGTTGCATCCATTGCCCTGGGGCGGGGGTGGCTCAGTCGGTAGCGCGTCAGGCTCGTAATCTGCAGTTCCCAGGTTCGAGTCTCAGCTGGGTCAGTGTTGAGATTTATCTCCGCAAAATTCCCCACCCTGCCCACGGTCAGTAGGGGACACCGATGGGCTTGGAAAGGCCGCCGTCCGTCGGATGCGACGTTAAGCCGTGGCCCCGTGAGTGGGAGAGCCATACCCTGTGCACGTTAAAGAACACGCTGGATGGCCTTGATGGGAGGCTACCATCTGTCTCCCAACAGCTGTTCCAGTGGGTTCCCTCCCCCAACCTTCTCTGAGCCTTCGGGGTCCATGTGACCTGGCCATTTAGCCCATTGTGTGCAAAAAAGTGCCGCTCAGAGGTAAAACAACCCAACCCAACCCATCCATTGCCCACAAATGAGCTTATTTTCATGTGTTACTGAATGTTATTGCTAGAGTATATTATAACGAAATTCCTGTAAAAATATTACGAATTGTAAAAATATTACTCTGAACTGTACTGAAAAAAGCGAGAAGAGAATAAATTTTATTATATGCACTTTAAAAATTAAACTAAACAGAGAGAGAGATATAAATGCGTAATACCAGTAGGATTAAAAACAAATTAAGTGTAAGAAGTGATATTTCTTTCTGACAAAGAAGAATATAAGTTCAGCTGAAGTGTTGAATAAAAAACTGAATTTAAATACGTAAACACTCGGTAGTAAAGATCATAAAGTTTACCTAGTAAAATGTAAAAGGTAATTACAGAGAATAAAACAGAGTGTCATCTGATATGCAGTTGATTATTAGTCATTAATAAACCATTACACTGATTTCGTGTACTTATAAACATATCATATCTTAAACATTTCTAAAACCTTGACCGTTATTAAGAAACCAATATAAATGGATTTTGCTGAAGATTTGCAAACGTGAATGACGATAAGCCCTTGTGGATGAAGATGGAAGTTTTATACTCCGCGGAGAGCTCTCTCTGTTTTACACTTTTATTAAGAAAGGCTTTTAAATGCTCTGGATTGTTGTGCTTCAGTACCCAAAAACATTTTCGTCTTCAAGAATAAACCTGCATTTTAGAGGGCATATGATTATTTTCCTGTTGGGAAACGTGTTTCGTCGAATTATTGGAATATATATCGTTTTATTTCGAAATCTATTTTAACGCTCTCAGTGCCCATATATTTTATATTATTCCAACTTAAGCGTCTTCTCTTTCAAAAACTTACATCACTGTTAGAAGCAAGAAATTTCTTGAAAAGATTTCCGAATTTTCGAGATTCCAACTCAGAATAAACTTAAGGATTGTTCATACATCTAAAAAGAATTCAGAAATGGGGTTAATTCCTGCCATCCCATTATTTCGTAAGAAAATCTCCAAATAAGGTTCTTGTATATATCCATAGGTATCTGAACTGTGTGCGAAAGATACCGAAATCTTCAAATGGTGAAAACGTTGCATTACTTCTAACGCTTACAATGCTGAAAACATTTCGGAAAAAGTCGGCCTATTCACACCTCATGCGACCCTAATATTAACCTTTAGAATTTCGATCCCCACATTTTCTCCCCCCCCCCATAAGAAAACGTGAGGGAGGAATTTTTTCCAAAACAGTTACAGCTACGAACGATATATTGTATATATATATTATATTATATTCGATATATGTATATTTCTTCCATCCATCATAACGTAAATGTATGGGTTTCTCTCCGAAAGTTTCTCCCTCTCACCCCTAAAAAAAATAGGAAGAATTTAACCTAAACTGAAAGCTTTACAGCTATCAAATTTGGTTTTTAACTTCCCTTATTATAGCTTAAAGTAATATAAGGGTTAATCTCACCACCGTTCTTTCCTCCCAAATAATAAATTATCAATGGTGGAAGAACTCATCCTTAACGGTTTTAGTTAGGCCAATCAAATTCGGTATCAGTTCCCTATCGTAATATCGTAAAGCAATATACATTTGATAATCATTATCAGTTGCAAAGAATTACTGTAAATATATAATTCAGGCGATTTTTTTGCTGAAAAAACTAAGTTTCGTCATGAGTGGGACTCATCCACGTCTCTTAAATACATGCCAGGTGTTATAACCACTAACCTATCAGAGAGTAGCCAATGTTTGCTGAAAAAACAAAAGCTAGTTACTTTGCTTTTCATTTCATTTTTAATTATCTGTGCTTATGTGTGTTGTATATGTTGTTTCAAGATGTTGTATATATGCTTTTCACTTTTTTGTACTGATTTTTTATATACCATTATATGTACTAATTTTGAACTATTCTCTCTATGCGTGTCCACTGTTATTGGATCATTGATCTGTTGTTAGCACATTAAATAAATAAATAAATAATCTCCGATGGAATGTTTCTGCAAAAGCTTATTTTTAAAGTTATGGAATTTAAATGTAGTTTTCCATTTACATAAAATAGAAGTGTCCTAATATGTTTGATAATATGCTGTGTATCCTCAAAATATATATTCTTTAAAACTTGATTTTCTAGTGGCAGGAGGGAGAGTTATATAAACGGCTCTTGAAAAATGGTATTTGAAATTAGTTTATTATTCCATATCAGAATGATAAAGGTCACAATTTTGTTGCTATTCAAGTAAACAAAACGTTATACTTGAATCCTGATTTCTCCATTATGTTGGTGCCCTAGACAAGTGCCTAACATGCCTTATGGGAAATTCAAGCCTGCTTACTAAATCTGGAATTATTGTGTTCGATATAACAGGTTGCCTTTGTTATACCGAACAAATAGAAGTACTGCACTATATGTCATATATAGTACACTATTTACAATAGGTATTCGGAAACGTTCCAGTCAAAGGACACATAAATTGTTCAAACGAAAATATTCGATAGCAACCAGTTACCTTCAGTAAGGTAACTTGCTATCTTACTTCACGGTGGTGTGGGGTGTGGTAAGTAGCCATTTTTTGGGTACAAAATATTTGATCGATTTTTATCTAGTTTACTTTGCTTGTCTGATTTAATTTCTAATGCAGAGGATGTATAAGTGACCACTCTAGTGATGTACTGAGTTGTACTGATGAAAGTGAACTGATAATTTTGTAATAACAGTCTTAAGTGCCTCTTGCGATCTGAGTAATGCCATAGCGAAATGTTGATATGCATGTATAACAGATAATATTCTGCCATCTGATGAGCTAATATAGTACTGAATATTTTTCCAGCTGTTGAAATTAGTATTTAAATTTCTAGATTCTGTTAAAACTTGTTAACGTTAAGAAATATTAGTGTGTTTTAAAAAATACCTAGGATAAATTACAATGAGTAGCGATAGATTGTGCAGTATGAATTGTGATAAATGCCATGAACGGATACAGGCTGAAAATGAATCTATCCAATGTACTGGAATTTGTAAGGAAAATCTCCATTTCTATTGTGTTGGTTTTACTGAAAATTTTTTGGGAAGCTCAGTAAGGAGCGAAAAGCAAAATGGATTTGTTCCAAGTGTCAGAAAGGTGAAACTGAACAACTTTACGAACCGCAGATGAATGTGGAAGAAACAGGAAATAAAGGAAACCTTGAGTTGGATTCAAGTGGTGAAGTAATGACAAAAAAAATTTGGAGACATGGTATAAAAACATTAAAACTTAAATAACTGTCAGCATAAAAAAAGAAATGAGTGAGGTTGTGAAATCATTACAATTTAACTCAGAAAATACAACAGACCTTACAAAAGAACTAAAAGCTTTGAAAACCGAAATTTTGCAGTTAAAAGAACGAAATGTTTACTTAATTAAAGAAACAACAAATTTGAAATCTATAGTACAAGATATCCAACACAGGATAAATGAATTAGAAAACTATTCTCGTCGAATGAACAAAGAAATCAGTGGTGTCCCGGAATCTTCGGAAGAAAATTTAAATGAAATTGTAAATAATATTTCAAAGACTTTAAAAGTGGATAACACGGATATTGTCACTGCGCATAGAGTACCAACTTTGAAAGGTAAAACTAGACCAGTGATAGTTCAGTTTAAAAATAAAGCAAAACGCGATGAATGGATG
This sequence comes from Ryuthela nishihirai, assembly GCA_038380435.1. Taxonomy (NCBI): domain Eukaryota; kingdom Metazoa; phylum Arthropoda; class Arachnida; order Araneae; family Heptathelidae; genus Ryuthela; species Ryuthela nishihirai. The sequence goes on along the minus strand of JAWZYU010000018.1, from coordinate 36,559,428 downwards.
AAAGCTCTTAAACTGAAGAGAACAGTTGCTGCTAATGAAGTAGATAAAAGATTTGGAACCACCAAAATTTACGTAAATGAGCATATTTGCAGATATTACAAGAATTGTTCTTTGAAGCCAAGCAGATTAAAATAAAAAAGAAATATAAATTTTTATGGCTCAAAGATAGTAAGATTTTTCTGAGGAAGACCGAAAATTCGATAATAATTCGAATAATAAGCGAGAATGACCTTGATCAATTGTAATGGAGGATTTTGAAATTGAAGAATTATTTTGTAAAAAGGTTGTAGATTAACAAGGATTATTAGGTTTTTACTCAGATAACTTTATAGACAATAATGATGGATTAAGTAATAATTTAAATTTATTTCATGTTAATATAAGGAGTATGCGTAAAAATTTTGATGAAGTTCTTATGTTACTATATAATATAAATTATGTTATTGATGTCCTTGTTTTCAGTGAAACATGGATTAATGACTATGAAGTGGATAATTTTAAGATTTTTGGATATAACTGTTTCATTAATGGGAGAGAATATAATAAATTAGGAGGTACCATAATTTACTTTAAAAATAATTTATCAATGGAAGAAAATATACTTAGCCGAAAATTTAATACTGCTGAGATTTTAGAGGTGTATGATAAATTAAATTATTTATGCTTCATTTCCATTTATAGGTCTCATAAATACACTGTAAAAGCTTGTTTAGATGAATTGGAATGTTATTTAGACAAGGTAAAATATAAAAATATATATATAACTGGTGATATGAATCTGGATCTGAATAGTAAGAATAATGAAGTTTTCAGATATTTAAGTATAATGGCCACATATGGGTTTATATCATATATAAACGAAATGACTAGGATTACATCAACAACAGCTAGTTGCATTGATCGTCTATTTGTTAGAAATGTTAAATCCATGTTCAAAAATAAATGCGCCATGTACATGACTGAAATAACAGACCATTACCAACTTTTAATGATTATAAAATCACAAAAAATAAACAAAACAAATATAAATAATAAAAACTTGCATGGCATCACTAGGATGAATTATCTGAGACTGGAATATAAAATAAGGGACTATAAATTGGATAACGATATCTTTGAACGCAAAAACGTCAACTTGGTTTATCAAGAATTTATTAATATGGTTTATACAGCGATGCAGGATTATACTTATAATATTGATGGTGTGAGAGATAAAAATAAAGTTAAAGGTATTAATGAAAAATGCATTACATATGAAATTTTAAAAAAGTATAAATAAAAAAGAAAGGTTATATAAAAAAGCAAAAAAGTATTCTTTAGTTATTGCTTATATGAATGAATATAAAGATTAAAATAAAAACCTTAAAATAACTATAAAAATGCAAAGAATTTATATTATAGGAATTTATTTACTAACTGTAACAATGATCGACGACGACAGTGGAAATTGATAAATGATATAACAGGAACATCAACAGCACATAATATTTTTCCAAATAATAAAGAAACTAATTTTGTAGTGAATGAAATTAATGAATTTTTTACAAATGTTAATAATAACTGAAGTTTATCTGTATCGCGGCAATCGGAATCAAATTTTAGCTTATCTGATTAACAGCCAGTCTTGAGGTTCTATGTATTTTATAAATACAGATACAGGATAATTATTGAATTTAATTTCAAATTTAGATACAAATAAAGCTGTAGGATACGATACCTTAAATGCAAAAATACTAAAAATAATAGCTAGACATAAATTGGATTTATTAGTTTATGTTATTAATTTATCAATGGAAACAGGAACCTTTATGGACGATTTGAAATTTTCTATAATTAAACCAATCTGTAAGGGGGGAAACAGAGATGATTATAATAATTATCGACCCATTCCAATTTTGCCAATCTTCTCTAAAGTCATTGAAAAAATAGTTAAAAATAGAGTGGTTAGTTATTTTGAGAACATTGAGTTTTTTGCAAAAAACCAGTTTGGTTTCCGTGAAAATTACAGTACGTCTCATGCACTAATAAAATTTAATGAATTGATTTATAAGGGCATTAATAATAATAAAAAGATTATTGGGGTTTTTTTAGACATCACAAAAACATCTGACTCTATTAATCATAAAATACATCTTTACATAAGCTGAAATTTTATGGTTTTCGTGGTGTAATCTATGATTGGTTCAAAAGTTTCACTGAGAATAGAAAGAAAATTGTGATTATTAACGATTTTAGGAGTGAAACATTGTTGACTGTAAGTGGAGTCCCACAGGGTTCTGTGTTGGGTCCTTTACTTTTCTTATATATATATATCAATGATTTCTGTAAATTAAAAATTGCAGGACAGATTATTTCTTTTGCGGGTATTACATCCATAGTTTTTGATGCAGAAGATAATGAAGCATTACTTGGAAATATTAATAGTAGTTTAATAATTATTAAAAAAATGGCTTACTAAAAATGAAATAGAATTAAATGTAAAAAAACTAAGTATATATATTACATTAACTTCATTACATGCATTTAGAAATAACATCAATCTTTACGAATTGAACTGTTTAAATACAGACTGCTGTAACTGTGATACTATCGAAGTGACTGACAGCTACAATTATCTAGGATTAATAATAGAATCTAATTTAAAATGGAAAAAACATATTTACTCACTTTCTTCAAAACTATACAGAATATTATATAAAATTTACTATTCAAAACCTTATGTTAATTATAATTTCCTACGGGATAATTATTTCGCATGGGTTCAGTCTACATTAATTTATGGGATTTGTTGTTGGGGAGGAGAATATAAATCAAATTTATTGCCTTTAATTTATGTACAAAATAAAATAGTTCGTAATCTTAATTATAATTATTTTGCTGGGATCACAATATTATACAATAAACACAATATATTGCCACTAAGGAAATTATATAAATACATTTCAACTATCTTTTTGTATAAAAATCAAGATTTAATTCCGATTAGAAATCCTAGTTTTAACTCCAGAGTTTAGGATTTACAATTTCATAGAGAAAAAACGAAAAAGGAAATTTTCCATAAAAATTTTTATTTTATTGTGTCTAAATATTTTAATTCACTGGAGTATACAATATAAATAAAATATAAATAAATACCCCCTCAAGCAGCTGCTTGCCACAGAGGTCTGACAGGAGCCTGTCAGTTTATATGCCATAGTAGAAGGTCTGAGATGATGGCAGGCCCTCAGCAGAAAAACGACACAAACAGCCATGCCTTACCCGGGGCTCGAACCCAGGTCCCTTAGATCAGTAGCCAAGCGCGCTAATCACTCGGCCATATAAGAAATGAAAAATGTTTTTCAACTCTTAAGAAATGTTTGCGTGCATATTTGTCAAAGTTAGACAACATTGAATGTATGTTTACTGTGGTTAAATTATATTTTGTTAGCATTTACATAAGAACTGATATTTGGTAAAACTACATACCCACACCATAATAATGTATTTGACAAAGTGTTGTGCATTGTGTGTTTATTGTCTTTGTGTATTTATGTTATAATAAATTTGAATTTGAATTCTGACGGATGCCTCAGTCGGTAACGCGCCACAATCGCAATCTGTAGTTCCCAGGTTTGAGTTCCACTCTGGCCAGATTTGAGATTTATCTCCGCTAAACCCCGACCCAACCGTCCCGTGGTCGAGTGTCAGCGCGCTTGGCTACCGATCAAAGAGACCTGGGTTCGATCCCCAGGTAAGGCATGGATGTTTGTGTTGTCTTTCTGCTTAGGTTCCGCCATCCTCACAGACCTTCTTCTAAGTCGTATTAAACTGACAGGCTCCTGTCAGATCTCTGCGGCAAGCAGCTGCTTGAGGAGGTATTTATTGTTATAAACTTCCACCCTGCCCTCGGTGAGAAAGGGAACACTGATGGGCTGCAAACTGCCGCCATCCATCTGATGGGATGTAAAGCCGTGGCTCCGTGTGAAGGAGAAATTTTCTCTGATAATCCTTAACCCGTGCAAGTTAAAGAACACACTGATTAACCTTGACAGGACGGTACCATCTGTTGCCTAACAGCTGTCCAATGGGTCCCCTTCCTCAAGGGACAGGGGTGGCTCAGTCGGTAGCATGCCATGTTCATAATCTGCAGTTCCCAGTTTCGAGTCCAAACTGGGCGAGCGTTGAGATTTATCTCCGCAAAATTCCCCACCCTGACCACGGTCAGTAGGAGAAACACCGATGGGCATGGAAAGACCGCCAGCCGTCGGATGGGAGATTAAATCGTTGGTCCGTGTGCCGGAGAGTCATATCCTGTGCACGCTAAAGAACACGCTGGAATGGCTTTGACGAGAGACTATGATCTATCTCCCAATAACTGTCCCAGTGGGCTCCCTGCCCCAACCTTCTCAGAGCCTTCGGGGTCCTTGTGACCTATTGTGTGCAGAAAAGTGCTCAGAGATAAAATAACTCAACTCTTTTCCAACTTCTCTGAGTCCTTGGAGCCTTTGTGACCTGGTCATTTAGCCACTGTGTGCAAAAAAGTGCTGTTCAGAGGATAAAAAAACAAACCTACTCAGTTCTGGCCACTTGGGGTCCTCGTGTGACATGGTGATTTATTCCATTGTTTGCAAAAAAAAAGTATCGCCCAGAAGTAAAACAACCCAACAACAACACAATCCACATTAATGGATTTCTTTTTAAATAAAAGGAATTAAATTCGAAGTTATGATCCACAGAAAATAATGCAAGAATAATCTATTGAAAAATAAATCAAACTTTCGTAAGAAAAAGAAAAATAGGGAAGAAATTCTTCAGAAGCTTTGTTTCGCATTTACTATTTTTCACTTTTATGACGTCTATAGTCATCTTTTATGTTTTCTCTCAGTATAATGTTTCCACAAGAAGAACCCTGTTCGGCATTCCTAACACGTTCCTAGATAGTAGTTCTATTGTTCTGAAACAACTGGCAGTTCTCGCGTTGTTGATTTGTGTTTAAAACATGTTGCAATTTTTATACGCTGATGTTCAACTTCTTTCCGTGCCTCAATATTTCTTCCGTTTTGCGACACAGGAAAGGTTATTTTGACGTAAAGCTGACGGTTCAGCGTTCGCATCACTTATTCAAGAAACCATTTCGCTTCTTTTTTTTGCTCTCCCTAGGGAGGAAAGAGCAACATAATCGCGCATTTAATCGGAATTGAAACGGGAGCCGAGACTCACTTACAGCTCTTCCATCTTTGTTGAGTCCACATGTTGTCCATGACTATCTTCATCTCCTGAATATCTTTTTGGTTGCAAAAAGGAATGGAAAAGACCAGGTTTCCCATTATTCTGACAAGTGATCAAAACAGTTGACTTTCTTCTGGTTGTGCTAAAGTTACTTGCAAAGCGGTTATGTAAGATGTTTGGAATCAGATGTGAGAGATTGCTGAGAGGAATAGTCAGTATTTTTAAATATTTCTTTTATCGTCATTGATTACACGGTTACTGTTTTATAGTTATAATGTTTTTAAATGGAAACTTAACAAACTTTTCACGTGCATTTATTTCTCTTTGGATATTCGTGTTTGAATCTAAGGTTATCGCTTTTGAGAATGAAGGTGATGCAACTTTCTTCACAAGAAAAAAAAAAGAAATTAGAAGTAGCAAAATAGAAATGACAATTGCAATTACGCCGAGTTGCATTTTAGCCTACTCTATAACAATTTACTGAGTTCCTTTGCTTTTCATAACACTGAATACTACGTCATCAGTTTTAATAAAAAAAAAAGAATATTTTTAAAACATAAACCGCAAAAAAAAAAACAATTAGTAAATCCGAACAACGTTGACAATTGTCTGAAACGTACGCTAGAAGTCAAGTTAGTTTCCAGGAAAATGATTCAAACTTCACGACAAGACGTTAAAATACATTATAATTTAAGAAATGAATTTTTACCTCGTTTTCAAAAAAACCAAAAAAGCAAAAATGAGATTCACTTTGTTGTCTGTATATCTGTAGACATTTTTGCTCATCATCAGACATTTTTGTTTTCAGTGATAAATCAAACTTTATTTTTGGGTTGGATACGTATTGATGAAATGTTACGATTCGAATTTCCTAAATCTCCCAAAAGCTATACTGAGCCTCAAACTGTGGAAAAAGATCCAAAATTTTAAACGATTATTGGTTAACGATGTATTTGTGCTAGAAATTCGAAATTTTGGTGAGATATGAAGATCATGATATATATTTCATCATAGATATATTTCATGTTGTGTAAGTACTAATAAAATACTACTATTTGCATTTTCAATCATCCATTAGTTCGAATTAAACTTTTAAAGAGTGCAAAAATAGGTAAACGAAAAACTTCATTGTCAGGGGTAGGGGTCGGCTTAGACCCTCCGCGGCGAGAGCTCATAATCTTATGTTTCTAGTAGCCAAATTTACTATTTAATATCAAACAACCAACAACTTTTCATTTATAAAACTTACATTAAATTTTCTGCTTACTGTTATGATTATTTTATGTGTAGTAGAATAACTAGTTGAATCTTTTCAAACTAAGAAAGAACATTAAGATATTTTCATTTCAGATATAACTGCTAAAATTCCAATCCAACTCCAAAACAAAAGTTCCCTGTTCTGAGAGTCAACTTTACAGTTTAAAAAAAAAACCCAGCAACTCTTCTTTTGAAAACTTGCATAAAATCTTCTCCTTACCATTATGATTATTTTATGTATAGTAGACTAACTAGTCACATCTTTTCAAACTAAAAGAAAAACATCGATAAAAACATTTCAGATATAGTTACCAAAATGACCATTTAGTAACATCTTTTCAAACTAAAAATCAAACATCAGGATAAAAAAAAATCCATATATAGTTTGCAAAATGACCATCCAACTCCAAAACAAAAGTTTTGGAGTTGGATGGCCATTCATGTTCCCAGGAGCCAATTATGTTGTTTAATATCAAATAACCAACAAGACTTCATTTATAAAATTTACGTTAAATCCTTATCGTTATGATCGTCCGTTATGATCGTCCTTACCGTTATGATTGCTTTATGTATAACAGAAAAATTAGCGACATCTTTTCATACTAAAATAGTATGAAATCAGATATAGTTGCTATAATACCGATCGAGATCAAAAACAAAAGTTACAGTTTAAGAAAACAAGATGTTAAAATAAACTTCACTCACCTTCCACTCCTAAAGCTAGGAAACCTAGTAGACTCGGTAATTCTTTTCGTTATTATGACCATCATGATTATATATATATATTTATATCGTTTAATCAAAATAATTATCATTAAATAAGTTTGAATATTTTTGTGAATGAACTTTAAAGGACTTTCAGATCTACTGCAGTTAAAAGATTTGCAAAATTATTCCAAATAGGAATTCCTGTAGTTTTATTTCTAAATTTATTTTTGAACAGTTATTCTTTTAAGCTCCCAATAATTTCAGAACTCCTTCCTTACCTCTTTCAGTTTCGAATTAATTTGGTTAATCTAATAACGTTTGAAGCATGATATCATTGCTGTTTGGATCGAAAAACTATTTTTGACCAAATAAATAAATAAATGAATAAAATGAATATAGCGAAAATAAAAAATAATAAAATATATTATTAAAAATTTTTTATTAACAATTAGAGTGAATTTGTTTCATGCTCTCATATGTGAAATGTTTTTCGAAAAAAAATGCACTATTTAACATTTCTGTATTATTTTAAAAACAGTTTTACAGTTAGTTTTCCCATACAGACGTTGAAATGATTCAGGGGAAGAAACCTGATGATTTTAAGGAAAACAGCCAGAAAATGTTGCCAATTTTCTTTATGACGCTAACAAATAAAGTCACGAGCATTAAATTTAATATGTGTAGACGATTGTGAGTGATTGATTGACTGCCATGGGATAATGCTAATTCTAAAAGTAACTATAAAGCAAAAATTGTAGAGCTATGAAAATTTCGTACTTAGGAGTAATCCGGGTCTTAGATCTAGGGAAATCCGAAATTTGACCTTCCACGTGTCCACCAGGGTAAAATAGAGGTAAAATAGAGGTCATGTAATGGTCAAACCATGATCTACGAGAGCTAGAAAACTGAAAATTAATGTCAGGGGGATTGTGATGTCGGAAGCGTTACGAAATTTCGGGTCCGAAGAGTCCTTCGAGGTCAAAAGTCAAACATAGATATACCAGTGTTAGAGAGATAAAAATTGGTGCCAGAGGAGTATTTTGAATTGCAGATCTCAGACATTATGCTAAATTTTGGATGCGATGAGCACTGCGAAGTCAAGGTCAAATTTCAATATAATTTCATTCATTGATCATTGCAAATAAAAGATATAGAAAAATTATAGCAATTATTTTTCGATATCTTTCATATGCAATGATCGAAGCATGAATCTGCAACTATAGAATTGAAATACAATTCTATAGTTGCAGTACAACTTCCCAAATGTTAAAAAAAATATAAAATGAAAAATTTAAAAATTATCTATCTTCTTATAGGACCCTAAAAAGTAGAAAATAAATCTAAAGCATACCGATGGTGCAATTAATCACTGAGTGGTATTCGCTTCAAAGGAAAAAAGGGCGCCGGCAATCGTGTCGAGTAGGCAAATTGGCGCCATATCTTCCTTCGAAGAGAATACGAACTCAGTGACTGATTGCACCATCGATATGCTTTAGATTTATTTTTTCCATTTTAGGGCCCTATAGAAAGAAAGATTTCTTTTTTGTTGTCACTAAAAACACCTACCTTCAAAATTTTTGATATATGAATCATAAACGTCGAGCATATCTACCACCCTTTTGGAGTTAGGTTTGAGGTAGCCCACGACATTGGAGATGTCGCATTCTTTAATTTGAGATACGACTAGTTAAAGTCGACCTCCGAGAAAATCCTTCCACCCACATTACGTAAGGGGGAAATATGGGAGGAAAAATTCGAAATAGTTTACGACGGTCATTATGCGAACTTTCATTTGATACCTAACTCGTAACTGTAGGCCATCGAGTTCCTATTATATAGTAGAACGACTTTCAGATTTCTCCTTTTGTAGGGAGGAAGAAAGCATGGAGGGTGATTCGTTTAATGCCTATAACACTCCCCGCGTCCCTAGCTTTCATTCGACACATAGGTCGTTACTTTCCGCACTCGCATTCAACAGATATAAGGGAACAATCATTTCATTTTCCCCTTTTAGGGCGGGGAAGCATGGGGAGTCAGTTTCGTAGCTTACGACATCCCCGCGCCAGAACTTTCATTCTACTTATAGCTTGTTACTTTCGGTTTTCGTGTTCTGGAGATATAGCTTAAGAACAGCACATAAATTATTAATCTTTCATTTGGCACATAAATCATTAATCTTTCATTTGGTACATAAATCATTAATGTTTCGTTTGACACATAAATCATTAAGTTTCTCCATCGCGTTCGAAAGATATGGTGGAACAAAGTTTTGTGAAATCCACAAACCGCCCAACCGACAAAGGACAAAGCCAAAAATAATAGGAATACAGGTAAAATGAAATATGTATATACATGTTACCGCTAAAGTGCAGAAATCAGTTATTCTACAGATTACGTAGGTATTGTGCAGATTAACTAGGGTGATCCGTTAACGTGCGGAAAATTGTTTCATTTCTCAAATTACCTAGGTAATCTGCAAATTACCTGGATAATCTGCACATTACCTACTAGGCACTCGTTAAAGTGAAAATAAGATCTTTGCTTGAACAACAGGAATGTTTCTGTACGCTTAAATTAACATAATGTTATTTATCTAGTATCCGAGAGTAGAGTTGAAACCAGGGTCATCCCTCTGTCAACATGAATCAGTCGTCCGAATTATAAAAAAACGCCCCAAAAATGAGCAGGCCAAGTGAGAACGAATCATTTTAGTGATTCGTTATCAAGAATGAATCACTTTACCGATTCGTTTTCACTTGGCCTCCGCTCATCCGGGGCGTTTTTTATAATGCGGACGAGTGAATCACGTGACACGAAGATTCATATTCAAGAGATTCACCACTATGAGAGAAACAAACTTTTGAACTTTAACGATACGAAGCCGTTAATGTGCACATTACCTAGGTACCCGGAAAACTCTTGATTCCGCACGTTAACGGAGCAAATCAGTTAATCTGCAGATTAGCTAGGTAATGTGCACATTAACGGCTTTCGAGCTTTAGCGGTAACATATATATGTATAATCACTTTTTTGTTGTTTCATTAATATTGGCTGCAGCAATATAATGCTAAAATGTAGTGCTTGGTTGTTATAATGTTAATGATGGTTAATCGGTTGAAAATTAAATCATAATGATTTTACTTACTAATTGTAGACACTTATGCACTCAAGATGGATCACATGAATACACTTTGCTGAAAAACAAGAACTATAATACGTTGTTTGTGATTACAGCTCAATGTGAAAGGTATTATTTTTCATGTTTATGATCAATGTGCATTTATGTGATCCATCTTGAGTGCATAAATACAGTGTCCACAAAGTGAAATAAATGTGATTCACCTTTCAAACTTATGTAGCCACCATCATCGTTATATCAACTAAGCAATACATTTTAACCTATCTTTCTGCAGCCAATAGCAATGAAACAGAAAAAGCGGACTATCTACTATATATATAGACGATTGCGAGCTGGCTGATTGATTGAGAGTATTACGCTAATTCTAACTATGATTCCGAAATGGTAGAACTCTGAAAATTTGCACCAAGGGATAATCCGGGTAGCAGATCTCGGTAAAAATACGAAGTGTAACCACTGATGTGTCCCTCAAGGTCAAATAGAGGTCAAATAGAGGTCACGGAGAGTTAAAACCTTGATCTAAAAGTGTTAGAAAATTGAAAATTGGAGTCTCGAAAGTGTTTCAGGTTGTAGATCTCAAACAATGTTACGAAATTTCGTATCCGGGGGGGCGGGCGAAGTCTAAAAGGTCAAATTTTGATACAACAGTGCTAGAATTCTAAAAATTGGTGGCTGGGGTCTTTTAAGTCGTAGATCTTAGAAACATGAAATTTTGGATGCGATAAATGCTCAAAGTCACAAATAGAGGTCGTAGGAACGGTCTAGAAATGAAAAGGTGCCAGAGGTACCAATTGATTTCTGATTTATATATATTTTTGAATTATATTTTTCACTTGACCTTTCTTCGTTACTTAGTTTACAAATAAGATCGCACATTCTTCTGGGATATTAAAACCTTCTCTTACGCTCTTATAACTATAATAATGTTTGCTTTACAAAAAATATTTTTGTTAAGAATTTAAAGAAAAAATAGTAAAAATTGTTGCAAGAAAGACTTGTGAAACGCAAATTCCTTCAATGTATCCTTGCATTTTTCAGGTGGAGAAATTTCATATTTTTAAAAGAAACGCTTTCTTTTGCTTCTCACTATACCCATCTATAATTCCCAAGCTATACTCTTGTATCCACATAAACATTTTCTCATACAAAGGGCTTAAAAGTTAATCAAAGAAGTCGAGTTAACGTAAGGGAGTTCAGCATGGAGCCATTGATCCTTTCCATTCCCATTCCTACAAACACGTCATGTTGTTCACGTGTGCAAACTACTAAGTAATTGATCCGCATTCAGTTCTCGCCGAGAAAAGAAGGAAACTCGGAAAGCCCAAATGGGAAATTAAGGCAATGGTATGGCCAGGAATTTGTATTGTTATAGGCATGTGCAAACATTCTTGGAGGTCTGAATATTTAAAGATCAATCTCTTTGAAAATAATTCCCAATCATCACTGTCATCATCAACTTCATCACTATCGTGGCACGGACAACCAAGCCTAATGGCAATAATAAAAAATTGGTGAAGTAGGTGATGAAGACTGCAATTAAATATTTCAATAAGAAGTGAAATTTCTTAGTGAAGTGATAAATGATTAATTTACATTGTTAAATTTTTCGACGTCACCATATATCAAAATCTACAGGAAAACAAACTGGAGCAGAGATCTACCTGAATTAATTGAAATCGTAATCTAGTTATGTTTTTTAACAGGAATTATTATCGCGAACGATTTTTGCATTAAAGCTTAGGGTTAGGTTGTTTTACCTCTGAGCGCCACCTTTTGCACACAGTGAGCTAAACGCCCTATCAAAAGGACACCAAGGGCTCAGAGAATCTAGAAAAGCTTTGGAGGAGGAAGAAAGCTCCTCGATTAAATAGGAATGGTTGAATCAATAAGCTGGGTCCGTCATGTTTTTTGACAAGAATTATTATTGCCAAACTTTCCATTTTACGTACAGGGCTAGGTTATTTTACCTCTGAACTGCACGTTTTGCACATAATGAGCTAAATGACCATGTCATGAGGACACCAATTGCACAGAGGCTGTAAAGAAAGGGGATACATTGGACAGTTGGACAGGGTGGAGATTAGAGGAGATAAATCTCAGAATCCCAGAATGATTCGAACCTGGGAACTGCAGATTACAAGCTGGATCGTTACTGACAGCCAATTCCAATCCCCTTTAATGCATAGAAAAATGCCAATACAATACATAAAATATATTTTAACATACATCTAAAAAAAGAAAAACATATTCATATCGACAGGAAAAATTATGATTCACCCTCCTCCAACGCTGTAACAAATCCTTCGTTTGCTTTTATGTAAAAATGCACAAATCACCGTCAACAACACTATTAAAACTTATTTTTATCTCGTTTTCAAAGAAAACGAGGTAATAGTTTGGCTTTGTCGTCTGTCTGTCTGCCTGTCCGTCTGTAGACATCGAACTTTTTTGTTTACAGTGATAAATTAAAAATTTTTTGTGTTGGATAGGTATTGATGAAATATTGCAATATGAAGTTTCCGAATCTCTCTAGCTATAATTACGCAACTAGCGGTGGAAATGGTTCAAACTTCCAAAATTTCAAACGAATATTGCGAACGATGTATTTATGCTAGAAATTTGAAATTTTGGTGGTAGAATGTGAAGGTCACGTAGTTTCTACTACCTACAATGAGTTGACCCCTTAGACCCAGAATGGGTGGGGAAACACATTTTTTTTTGTTTTAGCAGATAACTGTTTGTTTTTAGAGATAAATGACAACTTTTTTTGACAACAAATAGGAATTGATAAAATATTATGATTCACTCTTTTTAAATTTTCCGAAAACTATAACTGTGCCATCTAACGGTGGAAATTTTTGAAAATCCCAAAATTTCAAACAAATATTGCAAATGAAGTCATTTGCAATATTTGTTTACAAATAACTTAACTAGAATTTTTACATTTTGGTGGTGGAATGTGAAGGTCACGTAGTTTCCATTGGAAACAATGAAAATGATAATTAGAAAACTCTTTTTTGCTTTGATTGGTACTAATGAAAATTATAAATTCGCATTTTCCAAATACTTAGTGGTTTTAATATAACTTATATATCTTTACAGATCACTGAAATAATAAAACGGTAGAACTCTTAATATTTTACAAATAAAATGTATAGAATAAAAATTTGAAAAATTAGTGGTAATTTCTAAGAGATATTCCACTGACACCAATAATGTATCTACTTTTCTAAGAGAGGAGTGGGAAATACAAGTTTTTAGATTTAATAATTAAAAAACGAATACTTTTTATGCTGTAAAACTACTAATGAAATTCTATTTGCACGTTCTTCATCATCCACTTGCTCAAATTAAAACTTTTAAGGAATGAAAGAGTAGGCAAAGGAAAAACTTCTTTCACTTCGAAAACGAGATTCTCATGTGCGCCAGAGGCGATATGCGTTTTTCTAGTTTATTCATATATTCAACAAAATAAATTTGTCTCCTCCTCCTTAGAGATTAAAAATTCATGTGTAATATATACTTTTAGTATTTTTTTCCGCCTTCAATCCAGTTATTAAAAAATTTCAAAGGGGAAGAAAGTCTCCCACCTCTCTGATCCAGCCATGAAGCCCACTTCTAGCAGTTAGTCGTATCAGACACATAAATAAGCACGTTATTATCGACAGGAGATTTTTTTCTTGTGATCCGCAAAGTTCATATCCCTAAAACGACTGTGTACAAATGGTGCGTCTTCTTTATTCTGACCAAAACTGTCTTTCAACAGCTTTTCTTACCCAGATGTATGCAGAAAGGTGTTTCAGAGTTATTGCTATGGACAGAGCCCGGCGCGAACGCGGATATCTGCAGATTTGTGTTGTTGCACTTTTGCATACAATGGCAGGTCACAAGGACCCCGAATGCTCAAAGAATGGTAGGGGAAGGAAACCCACTTTACAGATGTTAGGAGACAGATTGGAAACTCCCGTCAAGACCATCCGGTGTGTTCTTTAACTCGTACACAGGGCCACGATTTTAAGCCCAATCCGACGGAAGCGAGCCTTTGCAAACAAATCGGTGACCCTTTTCTGACCGAGTGAAAGTGAGGGTTTAGCGGAGATAAATATCAACCCTGCTATAGGTGGGACTCAAACCTCGGAATTGCAGAGTACGAGCCCAGCACGCTAATATATTAGATCCTTTTATAGCACTTCAAGTATACTTTCTGTTCTACGACCAGTCGCCTTCTGTGTATTTGCTGATGACATTTAAATTTTATGCCAATTCTGTTTCTTTAGACATTTGTCGCTCTATTCAGCTTGCATGCGACAACATCGCAGACTGAGTTTCTGCAGACAAAACAACTATCATGCACTTGGGTCGTAGCAATCAGAAACAAAATTATGTTATCAACGACTCCCCAATCACAATTTGGGTGTTACCATTTCCCCCAACCTCTCATTTTATTTTTACTGCCACAACATCACCAAAAAAGCCAGCCACGTCGCCTTTATTATTTTGCGTTGTCATAAAAAGTGCAACAGGTTCACTCTTTTCATGTCATTTCCCTACTTTTTTTGCCTATTCTTAAATATCCATCTCCTGTCTAGTCTTCCCACATGATCTCTGACATCAGTCTAGTTGAACGCCTACTCATATTGTTTAGTAAGAGAATATCTGGCTCCTACTTTTGTTTTACCTATTCTTAAATATTCATCTTCTGTCTGGTCTTCCCACATGATCTCTGACATTAGTCTAGTTGAACGTCTACTCATATTGTTTAGTAAGAGAATATCTGGGCTGTTCAACTCAAGCTACGAGGAGCGACTGAAAGTGCCTGATATTCATTCCCTGGAATGGAGAAGGTTGATTCATGATCTAAAAAATCTACTATAAAATCACTAACAACCTTCTCATTCAAATCCGATCAAGCCATTAATTAATGTCTTGGACTCTAGCAGAAAAAGGTGGCACCGTCAGTGTATGCATATTCCTCATGCGAGAACAAGCTTAAATATTCCTTCATATGCCGAGTTGGTCGTGTTTGGAACTCTCTATCCCCTGATGTTGTGTTGTCGCCAACTTTGCGTATTTTCAAAGATCGCTTAAATACAGTCTACTTAGCCAAATTTCTAAAATGTTTTAAGTTTTAACTTTCGTTATGTATGTAATTATATGTTCTCAATATGTGTATCATAGTGTAAATCACAATAAGTGTTAACCACATTATAAATATTTCTCTGTTTCTGATGTCTTGAACGGTGTTAGCGTATATTTTTGTACCTTCCTCTCAATAAATATATAAATAAAAAATATCCACATTTAACAGATCTTGGCGGCTAAAAGATTAATATTAGCGTGGTAAGATTACTTCTACCGTCGAAAATACCGTGGGCAAAATACTGATGATAACGAAGATAAAATCGCGGAATTAATAAGTTATGCAGTAACAAATATTTATACAGGACATTACTTCATTATTAATGACTGACATGAGTAAAAAAAAATTACTTGAGATAATGCGAAAAAACCTGATTTGAAAATTCGGTGATGATATTCATTTGTCTGGGATGAAACCCTAACTTAAAAAAAAAGACTTCTTTTGAGAAATATCTTTTTTTGTTTGCTATCAAAGCAGAATAAAAGTTCAAAAAAATTATTCTAGTGTGGCGTAGAAAAATGGAATTAAATCTGTGAAAATTTCAGTCATGGAGATCTCGAATTTCCATAGTGAAATGTAGAAAGAATTAGCTAATAAAAAGAAGTGTCTTCCTATAATCGCGGATAACTCCTTTTAAAAATGAAAAGTTAACTCAGAAGAATTTGCAAAATTACATTAAGATAATTTGTATAATATTTAGTAAAGGCATATTGTTCTTAAATGCAGACTCTTTTTGTCCCATAGTATAATTTTTCAGTTAATTATTAGTCATTAATAAACTATTAGATCGATTTCCTTGCTTGGAAACGTACATTGGACATGAAAAATTGGTAAAACGTCGATGGTTATTGCGAGTAAGTAGCTAATATACGCTGATACGGAAAAAGATTTGTGGATATTTCAAGATTACCTTTTGGATGCTGGTGCGGATAAGGCCTTGTAAATAGAACTTTTGTACTAGGCGCCGTGCTTTATCTATGGATGTTTTATTCCGAGTGGCCTCTTTTTTTACCTCGTAACGGCTAAATAGCCCCATAAAAATTGCACGATGGCTCCATTAGCTCTAACTGTTGTAGTGGTTAGAGAACCTGACTACTCAGAGGGGAACATCTTTGTGTAACTATTTGTATATTGTATAAGAGACCAGCAAAAGTCAAAAACTTACAGGGTATCTCCGTCTTTCGCGCTTTTAAAAACAAAATTAAAAGTTTGTGAAGTAAAACCATTGTATTCATCTTAGGAATAATTTTGGCCTCTCTTCAACTCTTCAGATATCTTAGATCGTTCAAAAAACAAGCAAATTCAAAAACTAGGACATGTACAAGAATAAGAATTGAAGAACTAAGCCACCACAATTTTTACTTTATTTGTTCACTAGTTTTTCAATATATCTTGTACTTCAGCATTTCGTGTTGATTTAATAATACGATCCATCACTAGGGAGAACTTTCTATCCTCAAGTCTTCTCTGGTTTCCCGAGCAGCTTTCAAAATTTAATGTAAATAGCATGACGCAAACTTTTATGAACATTTCACTTTACCAGGAAACTCCCAGTTATTGAAAAAAATAAAATGCATCCTCATTATCTGCGAAGTAAAAAGAAAAGAATAGTAAAGAAAACAACGGATCTTTCTCTGAAGGTTCGCTGTTTCTGACATCATGCAGTTTTCAATAAATTTTGTTTTATGGAGACTGCATTCTCATTAAAAGTCACACGGTGCTGAGTTTAAAGCTGAAAGTCATTTGATTTCACGGCTCAAGGTCTGTCCCTAATGGAAAACAGATGAGATTTCTCCGAGTTGACTGCAATATGCCATAAACGTTATGGAAATATCCATCGAGCGAAGTTAGATTTTTACCACATTGCCCAGGCACGCCTCTATGTAATAATATTTCCTGGAAAAAAAAGAATAGACGCTGAATTGCACCATTTGGATATAAGGTAAATGAAGCCATAACAAGCAAGGGATCAATGGATACTTGTTATAGGTAAAATTTATACAAAGTATGTCTGGTATACAGTAGAAAGTATCATTTGTAGACATATTAAAGTAAAAAGCAATTTTTATATTAATAATTAACAATTACTTTAATAATTAATAGTTTAGTGGTCAGAACATCTAATATGCATTCAGGAAACGTGGTTGGGGATTTATGGTGCAAAAGCAACTAAGGTCATGATGCGCCATAGGAGATGTGAGTTCGAGTCGCCCTCACTGAGAAACTCAATTATTTTGCCAAAAAATGTTTCTTAAAAACCTAAATTGTGTTTTTAAAGTGTTCAGAAAAGTTTTCAGAATATCTTAAAATTTATTTATGTGCCGATGGTTAGCGCTCTTGGTTGCTGATCAAAGGGACCTGAGTTCGAGCCCGGGTAAAACATGGACATTCGTGCTTGTCTTTCTGCTGAGGTCCCGCCTTCCTCACAGACCTTCTACTATGGCGTATTAAACTGACAGGTTCCTGTCAGACCTCTGTGGCAAGCAGTTTCTTGAGAGAATAGTTATTTTTTTATTATTATAATAAAAGTAAAATTCGGTTTTCCTAATTTCAGTTTTGGTTATGGGACATGCAACCTGGGATCCTTATAAGAGGTTTCTCCGACACGTCAGCCAAGTGAATGTACAATGAATGAATGAAAGTTTGAATAAAGGAAAGTTTAGGCTCCTTGAGCCCCCTATTTCTGGAATGACACTCACTAGCCACTTTATTAGGACCAGGGCCATGTTATGTGAATAGAAAGTGAGATTCAGAGCTCAGTAACTCCTTAAATAAGTTATTCATGGAAAAACATGTTTAAAAATGAAGTAAACACTTCAATCCAATTTAAATTTTGTAAAATATTGGTGAAACATTTAAAGAGTTATGAAAGCTGAACGTTTAACCAGAGTCTTAAATACCATAGAGCAAAGAGATGCCGATGGACAGAACCCTTTTTCAAAGGGTTAAATGGACTTCTCTAATATATTCATCGTCATATATATATATAATTAGATACAAATTATTTGCAAACAACTAAAGATAAATGCAAAAGAAAAAAAAGTATAATTTAGAAATATATGATTATTTTTATACATAATTTTCAAAGAAAACTAAAATATAATTTTCTCAGAATGTTTAAACTTTTTTTTTCCTGACTTCAGCTCCCACCACTAGGATATGTCTTAGAAGCTGAAAAGTACTGTTCTAATGTAACATTATGAAAATTCATATTCTTCTGATATAACATGTCGGACATTCAGATTTCTCTTATGTTGTAACAAACAGAAAGTTCAGATCAACACGCTAATAATATTAGCCCTCTTGGCCTAGTTGATTATTATTCTTGCGATCATGTTCTTGTGAAAGTGTCTGCTTGTTGTACTCCTAGTGTGTGTTTTTATGTGGTATTCCTTGTGTAATTGTTTATATGTTGTATTTCTTGTGTAAGTGTTTGTATATTGTATTCCTTGTGTAAGCGTTTGTCTGTTGTATTCCCTGTGTATGGGTTTGTATGTTGCATTCTTGTGTAACTGTTTGTATTCCTTGTGTAACTGTTTTTTGTATTCCTTATATAAGTGTTTGTTTTATTCCTTGTGTAAGTATTTGTCTGTTATGTTCTCCGTGTAGGTATTTGTCTGGTGTGTTCTTCGTGTAGGTGTTTGTCTGTTGTGTTCCTTGTGTGTTTGTGTGTTGTATTCCTTTTGTAAGTGTTTGTATGTTGTATATTCCTTCTGTAAGTGTTTGATGTATTTCTTTTGTAAATGTTTATATGTTGTAGTCCTTGTGTAAGTGTCTGTATGTTGAATTCCTTGTATAAGTGTTTATATGTTGTATGCCATGTGTAAGTGTTTATAGGTTGTTTCCTTTGTGTAAATGTTTGAATGTTGTATTCCTTGTGTAAATATTTGTATGTTATGTTCCTTGTGTAAATATTTGTATGTTATGTTCCTTGTGTAAGCGTTTATCTGTTGTATTCTTGTGTATTTGTTCTATTCCTTGTTTAAGTGTTTTTCTGTTGTATTCCTTATGTAAGAGTTTGTCTGCTGTATTCCTTGTGTAAGTGTTTGGCTATTGTATTCCTTGTGTAAGTGTTTATATGTTGTATACCATGTGTAAATGTTTATAGGTTGTTTCCCTTGTAAATGTTTGAATGTTGTATTCTTTGTGTAAATGTTTGAATGTTGTATTCTTTGTGTAAATGTTTGAATGTTGTATTCTTTGTGTAAATGTTTGCAGGTTATGTTCCTTGTGTAAGTGTTTGTCTGTTGTATTCCTTGTATAAGTGTTATATGTTGTATCCCATGTGTTTACAGGTTGTTTCCCTTGTATAAATGTTTGAATGTTGTATTCTTTGTGTAAATGTTTGTATGTTATGTTCTTTGTGTAAGTGTTTGTCTGTTGTATGCCATGTGTAAATGTTTTAAGGTTGTTTCTATTGTGTAAATGATTGAATGTTGTATTCTTTGTGCAAATGTTTGTATGTTATGTTCCTTGTTGTAAGTGTTTGTCTGTTGTAATCCTTGTATAAGTGTTTATATATTGTGTGCCATGTGTAAATGTTTATAGGTTGTTTCCCTTGTGTAAATGTTTGAATGTTGTATTCTTTGTGTAAATGTTTGTATGTTATGTTCCTTGTTGTAAGTGTTTGTCTGTTGTATTCCTTGTATAAGTGTTTATATATTGTGTGCCATGTGTAAATATTTATAGGTTGTTTTCCTTGTGTAAATGTTTGAATGTTGTATTCTTTGTGTAAATGTTTGTATGTTATGTTCCTTGTGTAAGTGTTTGTCTGTTGTATTCCTTGTATAAGTGTTTATATGTTGTATGCCATTTGTAAATGTTTATAGGTTGTTTCTCTTGTGTAAATGATTGAAAGTTGTATTCTTGGTGTAAATGTTTGTATGTTATGCTCCTTGTGTAAGTGTTTGCCTGTTGTATTCCTTGTATAAATGTTTATATGTTGAATGCCATGTGTAAATGTTTGAATGTTGTATTCCTTGTGTAAATGTTCGAATGTTGTTCCTTGTGTAAATGTTTGTATGTTTTATTCATTTTGTAAGTGTTTATCTATTGTATTCTTTGTGTATTTGTTCTATTCCTTGTGTATGTTAGGGGTTCTCAACGTGGGGTGTACGGTAAAATATTCTGGGGTACGTCGTGAGAGCTCAAAATCGCTAGATCTAGTACCAAAATCAGTGTTTTATTTTATTCCCATTGTTATACTATAACTATAGTTTTATCGATTTATACAAGGGGTACGCCAGTTACAAACATATTTTCAGGGGTTACGTGAAGCATAAAAGGTTGAGAACCACCGGTGTAAGTGTTTCCGTTGTATTTGTATATTAAGAAACTAAAGGTTCGAAAAAATTTTTATGCTAACATTTACGAAGAAATACTCAGAAGGTACTCTTATGCAGCTGTTTGGTATACTGTAATTTTTTATTATTACTGCATTAATATCGTTTTTGAATTAAGATGAATGGCTTTTAAGCAATGTTTGTCATAAACTGGAAATGTAGCAATTTAAATTTAAAACAGAATATTTTATTTGTTATTCTACAAAACTGAAGTTTCAGTTTCATTCTATTATTCATTTGTGCTTTTTAGGTATTGTATTGTTTTGTATTATTATTATTATTAAAAGTTTATTAAATGCAATCCTTGTGAAAGTGTTTGGTGCTGATCCATTGTGTAAGTATATGTATAGTGTACGAAAAACCAACACAAGACAAAAGATTACAAGTTATCTCCGTCTTTAGTGCTTTGTTTTTTTAAAATATAACTTGCACAAGCTCCATGTTCTTCTAATGCCAGGGCTTGCCCTACAGTACTATAAACATTCCAACCGGTCGTTTGAGTTGGGAATTTTTTGGGAGATTGCTCAAATAAAAGTAACATGAATGTAAGTGCTAAGATATTTATCTAGTTTTTCCAGCATTGTAATTTTGAAACCATTCTACTAATGATTTTGCTATTTGGCTAGGATTTTATTTCAAACATGGAGGCAAAAAAATCTACTCAGTTAGAGCAATAAAAATTGTAAGATCGTTTCAGATGACAAAGAATAGTACGATCGCTTGAAGCAACAAAAAAAGTAAATTCACTCGAGATGTCAAAACAGTTTTGGGGGAGGGGGGGATGCTGGGATCGTCAAAAATGAAATTACTTGGCGAGGCATAAAGTAAATTTTCCCGAGAGTGACAAAAAGTAAGTTCTCTTGGGGCGTCAAAATATCTAGTGTTATACAATATTGTAGGTTTGAAACGTAGTTCTTCAACCAATTTCATTCAACCCCAGTGTCTCCCACTAGAACTCTATGATTTTATAATGCTGCCAGCAGAAATACAGTTTTCTTTCAATATAGCAAAAAACATGTTCTTCCAGAATGAAAAATCACAGGTTGATGTTCTTATAATTATCCTTCAGGAGTTCTAGTCGGACCAATAAAAATTATTTCATCAATTTTCGACCTCAAACATTTTATAAGAGTGTAATCTGCAATGTAACCTACAGAATGATCACTTTCTTCTCTGTCAAAGAAGAAATCTATACACCTACAATGCGCGTATATCGTAATCCTTGTCGTATAATCCTTGAAGAATATCCGCACATAACGTTCAGTTACATATCTTCAGTTTCATGTGTAGGAATTTCAAACTCCCAATTCTATCAACTCAGCGTTAAAATTTAAACGCCTTCCACCAGCAAACAGCTTAACTATAGATATAGCATAAATCGAACATTGAGTAAGAACTACGTTGTTCAGCTGTTTTATGCTTGTGCGAAAAATATTAAAATACCAATTTATTATTAAATCCTCATTAAAAACCGAAATGAAAAATCTTCTTAATATTACTAACAATTTGTGTCCACCTATATCGTTATTTGATTTTTCCAGTTTTTGGTTCATACGTGAAAAAAAGAAATCACCCGTTTTACTGTTTCTTTAGAACCGAACCGATATCTGTGCGGGCCCCATTTACTCTCCTTGCATGTTACTCCAGAAACAGCTGGTTCGTTTCTAATGCGTCAGCATCCATCTTTTATTGCCTCATGTTCCCCATCCCCACTGCACAGGAACACCTAAGATGCGAGGCAACGATACCACATGGCTCAAACCGAAACAAACGCTCTCCATCCCCACATTTATTGCCTATCTCCTGCAATCAGGTATTCCTGCTCCGCTTTCACCTTTCGAGTTCTTCCAACAGAAAAGCACCATCTGTTTTTTTTCAATTTTTTTCCACCTATGACCAGAAGTAGTCCACGAAATATTTTACAAAGAAGGAGTAAATGGTAAAAAACGAAAAATCACTCAAAGATTTCATTGCTTAGACACATTATTTAAAAACAAAATACTACGACGCTTAATCTTATAAAGATGAGATTCTTTCTTTTCTATTTATTTGTTTCTTTGGCTCACTCTGCCCGTTAAGGAACTAAGAGACAAAATATTTTGCTTGACTTTCGCCTTCACCCAATAAATTTAAAAAATAGAACACTTCAATTATTTTCTTTTTGCTTTCACGTGAAAAAGACATTATTTCAGAAATAGGTAAAGAGCTTCTTTGTTGAAAAAAAAGCTTCGAAAAATAAAAAGAAATCATTGCGGACGTTAGATTAGCTAAGGCTATTTGAAAAATGTGCATTTATTATGCATATTTTATTAAAATATTCTTCAAATCAATAAGCATGTCTCATAAAATACGTTAATGATTGCATTAAATAAATTTTTTCGTTTTTCATTATGCAACACAATATTAGTGCGTACACATTTTTTGGTGCAATCAAGCCTCGCTATATGAAATTTGCATATATTTAACTTTCTTCCTCTATAAGGTTACCTAAGTCTGACAAATTACATCCGAATAACTATATTGGCTGCAAAATAATATGGAAAATTCGATTTTCTGAGCGAGGCAATCCTCTTTATCGCTTTAGAAACTTCTGACTTAAGGAGTCACGCACATATCCAATACTTAGTTTCGGGGGAAGGCAAGAACGAGAGAAAGGGGGGAATCCGCAAAGAGTTTTATTTGGGGGTGAGCGACGGGAAGATATTAGATTTAGGGAGATATAGAGTTTAGATTTGTGGAGGGGGTCTGAATAATTTCCCAATTACTAAAATATTCCTTTTGCATCTGAGTTGTTTTACCTCTGAACAACACTTTTTTCACACAATGGGCTAAATGGCCAGGTCACAAGGACCCTACACAAATGGGCTAAATGACCAGGTCACAAGGACCCCTGGAATTTAATCAGATAATTATACTGTGACATTTAGCCCATTTTCTGGACTATAATTATCTGGAATTTATGCTCAGAACTAAAATATGCCACCGAAAAGGAATGGTTAAAATGATATTTTATATGGAAAAATATTTTAACTGTTTTTTCAATCTGCTCTTAGTGTCGACATATGTAAAATATGCGGCTAAAATATATTTATACAAAGACAGCTGTTTTGAATCTCAAAGCAGGCATTACAAGTTTGAGATTTCGTATAGGGCGACAGGATTTTCAAGGGGGACCCCCTGGCCCATGGGTACGTCATTTTTACCTCTAAAAGTGGAAGAGGAAAATTTCACCTGATAGTGGTAAAGGAAATCGTTCACTCGGTGTTTTATGCCAAATGAAAGCTTGCGAATTGGGAAGCGTCATCTACTATATTCAAACCTTTTCATATCATGGGCTAATTTCAGCCTAGTATTTGTCTTTTCCAACCTATTTTATGAGTTTTTTTATTATCACCAAATCTTTACTCAAGCATATCAGCTTAATGCCTGGATGCATGTGCGGGCCTCACCGACCAACACTTTCGTAACAGAATGCCAATGAACCAAAGATATGATGTCACTCTAAGTAGTCCTATTTTCTTAATTTTCTTATTATTTATTCTTATTATTACTGGTTAACTACTATACTAATACTTATTTATAAATATATACCTTATTTAGAAGGAAAATATTCTGTATTTTTTACATTATTTTTCTTATGACAGTCACCAATAGATGATAATCACCATGAGTATGACTTAGTCTTACCCATACTGTTGGTGACTGTCATGTACGTTTTACATAAGCTTGCTGATATTGATAAATACAAATGTAAACGGAGTGTCGCATTTAGAAAATTTCTTGATTATACTGCCAATAAGATTTTCCCTGCATTTTGGCGCTAGTAAACAGTTTTTATAATACATATGCTACAAAAAACATACCAGTTATAAAAATGGGGGTAAAACATTAAGTCAAATTTATGCAGTGATGAACCACAACCTTATATAGTGACGTCACAACTTTGTCAGCTGGCCTTTTGCTGTAGAAGGTGTTGCACATATCTTCCCAAATAGTCGTCGTAATGGACACCCCTGCTTAAGAGAGTATCAGACACAAGCAACTCCAGTTGTTAATTGCAATAAAATCAAATTTTCTGGACTATAATTATCTGGAATTTAAGCGAGGGATGCAACAATAAGTACTGCACTTAATGGTGCAGATGTTATTGCCTGCTAATGAATCTGTTTCTAGATCTACGAAACTTTACTCAGTCTAACTGACTAGATTAGAATAAGGGATATAGCGAGAAATGTGACGAATCCATTGAAACTTCTAACAACGGCTTTTTGGTACAAGTAAAATGATTTAAGTCTGATTGCTGCCATAAAAAAAAATTCTGTTTCAGCTACGTTTAGAAGAGGCCGTCTGATGGGGAGAAATTAAGACTTTTTGCCATACATTTTACATAAGAAACACCTAGAATATGTTTCTTTGATGTCCGTATCTTTCACTCCTTTAATAAGCAGGACGAAAGCTAAATTTAAATAAAACAGGAACTAGACGGGAATGTACCTGATGTCCGGAATCAAATCTATTAATAAAAAAGTAACACAATTCATTGTTTAAAGAAGCGATGAGCATACAGACTGAGGTAAACTTCATATTTCGTTTTCATGGGTTTCGTCTTTAAAAATGTCAACATGCATATCTATGGTAAACTAAATACTATCTAATAATTTATTTAATCTATTACTACTGAAAAATTCGAGAAGCCATCTCCTCCCACGCCCAACGAAAAATACCATTTGTTAAAATGCCACCTTTGGGAACGTTTGATCTAGCGTATAAAAATAAATTAACTGATGCCAACTTATGAAAAATGTTTATGCTTTTTAAAAAAAAGAAGAAACAATTTATATCTAAACAAATTTTTATAATAAAAAACCGGAAGAAATGTTGGAAAACGATATGAAAAAGCATCAGGACAAAAGAAAATCAGAACACAGTAGGGGTAGAACCCCCCCCCCCCCCCCCCAAAAAAAAAAAAAAAAAAAAAAAAAAAAAACGATAGCATATATTAAACACAACAGATGTAAAGAGACGAGTATAAAGGAAACTGGATTTCCTTAAGGAATAAAGGACATAGCAAACTGTATAATAATAAATCTGGATAGCTTTCTGAGAGGAAATTAAGAAACAAATATGGATGAGAAAAATATAAAGACTGAAACTCATTAAAATGAGAAACGTTTAACTAGATTGCACGGTTGGTAGCACTAGATCATTATTTTTAAAGGGAAATTTAAAAAAAAATTGTCGCATTATTTGAAAAAACGAGCATCAAAAATTCTGTTATCTTAAAAGAAAACGATGTCCAAAATAAACTTTCAATAAAGAACAGAAAGTTGCGGAAGTTTTGCTTGGATCGATATACGAGTTTCTAGAAGAAGTAATATTTTTTACTTGTTTTCTTTAGCGTGCACCAAGCTTTTCTTTTGTATCATCTGGATGCTTCAAGCTTACTTTTTCCTACTCATTAGAACATTTCAACGTTGTTCACGTTATGAAAGTATCTTTGTCAGTTTTTGAAGAGTGTACGTTTCTGATTTTTCTTTTCAATTTTAAATCACGTTATCCGATCTTTCGCATAGAAAGATTCAGAAACTTTAATTCTTTCTCCTCTTTCACGTTCCGAGGTAATGTCATTCACTTCTGTAAGTCCTTTTTTTACTAAACCGATGACAGAAGCAATTTTTTTCCTTTCTTTCTTATTGTTACTGAACTTTACCCTTTAAAACTTCACTCGGAAGACATGTACAAGACATTGATCGACATTTAGAATTAAAAATTCTACATTCTATTATCAAAACGTTTTTTAAGATATCGGGTATTCAAAACATTGGCCAGTTCGTTTAGTAATGGGCTTGGGTAACTCTTGAGAAAAAAAGAATCAGCGAAACTCATTTTTTTTCGCAACAGTAGTTCTTGCGTTCTGTGTCAACAAATAATTATGTATATTTACAACTGGGCTTGGATAACATTGTTTTACATCTTAGAAACCGTTTTTCATGAAACGGTCTAAATAGGCATAAGAGATCAGTACTGTGTAGGGGACAGTGGAGACATAGTGCTGTCAATCGTTCCCAACTTATCGTATACCTCAAATAATTTAGGAAAACATTGCAACGCTGTTGTTAACATTATTCTATATAAGGGCCGGATCTAGGAAGAAGGGAGGAAAGACGGCAGTTGCCTTTTTGAATTCTAAATATTATTATTCCTTTTACAGTAAAAATTGTGGAATCAGCGTTATCGATGCAAGATTGAATAAATAGTTCAACACACAGAAATGCTCTGTGATCATGGAACAATTGTACAGTTAGCCTTTGAGAATTCTAGTAAGGGTAAAACAAGCAAATATTTGTTAAACCTATGTACATTTTAAGAAATTATTAAAGGCCACTAAAAGGGACGTTGCTTTAGATTGGATTGTGTTACCTCTGAGTGGCACTTTTTTGCACACCATGGGCTAAATGGCCAGGCCACAAGGACCCCGAAGGCTCAGAGAAGGTTGGGGGAGGGGACCCACTGGAACAGCTGTTGGGTGACAGATGGTAACCTCCCGTCAAGGCCATCCAGCGTGTTCTTTAACGTGCACAGGGTATGGCTCTCCCGCACACGGGTCCACGGCTTAGCGTCGGCCTTTTCAAGCCCATCGGTGTCCCCTACTGACCGTGGGAAGGTCGGGGAATTTTTGCGGAGAAAAATCTCAACGCTGATCCAGCTGGGACTCGAACCTGGGAACTACAGATCACGACCCTGGCGCGCTACCGACTGAGCCACCCCCGCCCCCCTAAAAGGGACGAGGAAACGCTATACTGCAATGGATATCCAGTCTCTTGGTCCCTCCAACCCTTAATGTTTTTCTAGATCCGGGTCTGTTCTTAATATTATATATACATTAGGAGACACGCCCTGTAGTTAGTTCGAACAAATTGTTTTCAAACAAATCTATAACAGAATTGGTAGAAGCTACATTTCGAAAAAAAAAATCAATTCTTGGAAAAGATAATTTCGATCAATATCAGAAGAATTAGTGTATTATAGAACTATGTGAAGGTTTTCGCAATATCTGATTAGATCTTTTTCATCCGAATTTCTTATATTATATTATTAAAATAATGATATTTTATATATTGCCAGAATTCATCAGATAATATAATAGCCGTAATTCCCGGAGGAAGTATGTGCAGGCAGACATGTTTGACGTCATCGGTGGTAGAAATTGTCATTTTCTCCTTAGTTCCGCGTCTACTTGAGCGATCGGTCCAATATTTCGTCGGTGGTTCCATTTAATTCTAGTTCTACTGCTTTATCGAATCGGTGTCCTAGCTGCCGTGAATCGGTGTGATCGCTTGAAAAGTATCCGAAATTTTTGGGAGAGTTGCAGTCGTTTATCTTATGAATGGAATAGTAAGTTGTGCAGGGCCGGACTTTGACCTTCTGAGGCCCTAAACTGTGACAAGTTTAAGAGACCCCAAAAATTCGAAAGTCGAAATATATGAATCAGTCAATAGTAATTACACTTATTACCTGTTGGCATAGAATTCATCCTGGCATGAAACTGGGAGGCTTCGGTTCGAGTCCCACTCATCGGCGAAACACAAGCTTGTCGAAATATATGTTGTAATTATTATTATGATTGAAGGGAACATCAAAAAATATATGCGAAGTTGATGTAATGAAAACAGTGTTCTAGCACTAGTTATATTATATAATAGTCGTAATTCCGGGCGGGCGGTCACATCTGACCACATCGGTGGCAGAAAGTGGCAATTTCCCCGTGGTTCCGCAGCTACTTGACCGCTCTGTCCCGAATTTGGTTGGTTCCACTTAGTTCTAGCCCTCTTGGGGAAACAAACTGGTTTGTTAGCTGCCATGGGTCGGAAGTAATTTCTCGAAAAACGTCCGCAATTTCTGGGGGCGCTGCAGTCGTCTACCCTGTGAAAGGAGTGATACGTTGTGAGTACCGAGTGTGTGAAAACTGTGAATAAAGTTATCAATGGACATAGATTTGGAGGGATTTAATTTCTTACTGGAGTGGTGGAATGTTGTGAATGAACTTATCGATGGGTAGTGTTATCAACAAGTTCCCTCCCCCCAAACGTTTGGCGTGGGTATAACTAGTATACAATAATGACCATGTAAAGCTGAGATGATCAGTGTTTGCATAATAGATTAATAAAAGGAACAAATACCTCCTGGAGCAGCTGCTTGCCACAGAGTTCTGATAGGAACCTGGCAGTTTATACGCCATAAAGGTCTGTGAGGAAGGAGAGACCTCAGCAGAAATACAGAACAAACATCTATGCCTTACCCGTGGCTCGAACTCAGATCCCTTTAATCAGTAGCCAAACGCACTAACCACTCCGCCATTAATTTTAATAAAAATTTCATGACACAGTAAACCTCAAGCTTAATAGTGAGGCCCTAAGCTGTAGCTTAGCTGATGCGTAAGTTCATCCCTGACTTTGTGAGCAGTACATTAACGGTAGAAATTTGTGAATGAGTGAATGAACATCGATGGGAAGTGTTATCAAGACACATATGTCTCGCTCCAAACTTTTGGCGTCTGTTTAACTAGTCATATTATATAATAGGCGCGATTCCGAACGATCGCGAACTGGTTTGAGGGTGGGAGAAAAAATGTGACGTCATCCGTTGAAGAAATTGGTAGTTTCTCCGTAGTTCCTCGGCTACTTGATCTATCGGTCGCATGTACCTTGGGGTGATCCCACTAAGTTTTAACCCTGTTGCGGTAACAGATCGGGTTCATAGCTGCCGTAAGTCGGAGTGATTCTTCGAAAAGTGTCCGAAATATCTTGGGGCGCTGTCGTCGCCTACCTTTGAATGGAGTTGTGAGTAGTACATGGGGAAAGCTGTGAATGAAGTCATCAATAGACATAAGTTTGACAGTCATTAATTGTGACTAGAGCAGTAGTGGAAACCTGCGAATGAACGTATCGATGGGAACAATTATCAATACGTTTTGCCATTCTCGCACAATTGAAATAGTTTCCCTAAAGACAAAAGAACAGAGTCAATTATTCTAAAAAGATAATACATTTTAAACATTTTTTTAGGATCAGAATTAATCTGATCATTAGCTTCAAAACTGAACATTTTTCTCTTCCTTGAAGATCTCTTTGGCTTAAATTCTGAACTTATAATTTAATTCCTTGCATAACATGGGCAATGTATGCAGCGCATTTTTAAATCCATTTAAGCTGTAGTCAGTAAAAAAAAGCTAACGAGCTTTTTTAAATGCTTTAAATCTAAAGATGTTTCTACGTTAGATTTTTGCAAAATTTCGCTGGTTATATTTACATCATAGCATATAGTTATGCTTAATATAGATTCATCCATATATTATTATGTAAATGTTCCTTGCATGAGAAAATGTCTGATTTCATTTTTCATCTGTAGTGTACTGCACTTGTTGTATCTGAACATGAAGCAGGAGATCCGAGCATTAATTGAGTTTCTGCGGGGGCGTCCGTTGAAAATCCAATGTCTTGTGTCTGTATATGGTTCGATGCCTTGTCAATGCAATGTGTGAGGAAATGGAATCTTGAGTTTGCAAATGCTCGCATGCCGATAAGGGATGAGGATCTCCACATTTGGCGTCGGGTAATTGTTCACCACCCTCCATACAGTCCAGTCCTGGCGACGTCAGATTTTCACTTGTTTAGGACGTGAAGAAGCTTTACATTGGATGACGTCGTTAATAAGGAACCCACAAAATGACTTGAGGAACAAGACACATCCTTCTGTCGGTAGTAGTTTGTAAAGCTGACTAAACGTTACTACCAGTGTTTCAACAAGCCAAATCACCATGTAGAAATGTAATACATGTTTGTGGGGACATTTCGTGTATATTTTCTTTGATGTAATTACCAGCTTTCCTCAGAAATAAAATAGGGTACCTCACTCTCTGACTTCTCCTTATAGTTGGAGTCCACATTTCGCCTTGAAAAGAAAAGAATTCACTCTTGTTGAAGAAGTAGCTACGATACTGATACAAAAATAAAGATGAAATTGGATTATTTTAAGTATGTTATTCTAGTTCATTAGCCCCATCATGCAATACAACCAATTCTTCCAAATATGAGAGCGGGAGGGTTAAAATACTGAGACCCATTTAAACGGCCATTCAGAAATCCTCGACCTAGAGCTAATCACGTTACTTGATAAGCAACACTCAACCTAATACATATTGACATGTGAACAATCACATGTTACACTAATGAGACATCCGAGCCATACACAGACACAAGAACATTAGGAGCAACGGTTGGCTCGACAGTAGAACGACAGGATCGCATTTTGATGTTCCAAAGTTCGAACCACAACTGTACCTGAATTAAGAATTTCTCCCCTGATCTCTACGTTGTTATCGGTGAGAAAAGAAATACCAATGAGGGTGGACGTCATTGGAATACCAATGAGCCATCTAATGGTATGAAAACATATTGGGTGACCTTAATGGGAGGCTTTCATCTTTCTCCTACGCTGTGAATTATGCAGTACGTTATCGAAGCGCAAAATTTTCAAAGGACAGATGTTTCGCGTCAACGTTTTGGGAAGGGCCTAATTTTCTGGGATTGGAAACCTTACAGTGCATTCCATTGAGTTACGGTGAAATTAAGCTATAGATGAAATTTGATGGTCTTAGCCTGCTCGTGTAAGAGGAATTGTCGAATAGACAAACTTTCTAGAATATGTAATAGATTATTATTATAAATACTGGTAGAAAATGCACTTGCTTCTTCTACTGGTGCTGACTACAGAGTACACTCGCACTGTTGCTTATGGCTTCATTATTACACAAACTATTGAGAGAATTTCACTTCCATTTTAACAGTTTCAGTGACTCTGATTCGTCAGCTATCATATGATACTTTCCAAATTTGAAATGCCGGTTCATCTTAGTGACCCTGCGTTGGGTTTAAAATTAGAGTCCTTACTTCTCATGGAAAGGGGTTCAGTACCTAAAATGTCTTTCCGGCTTTGGAGGGCCTGGCAACTGTGGAAGATCTGACGATCACCACGGCTCTTTCGGCTATGAATTTTAAAAAAATTAAAAATAAATACCCCCTCAAGCAGCTGCTTGCCACAGAGGTCTGACAGGAGCCTGTCAGTTTATATGCCACTGTAGAAGGTCTGAGAGGATGGCAGGACCTCAGCAGAAAAACGACACAAACAGCCATGCCTTACCCGGGGATCGAACCCAGGTCCCGTAGATCAGTAGCCAAGCGCGTTAACCACTCGGCCACGGTTAAAGGAGAGAATTCTTCTCGAGATTTTCATTTAGCCCCAAACTTTTAGCGAGTTTTAGCATTAAATAATTTTTGCAATTCTGCAAATTTTTGAAGTGTGTGAATCATTATAAAAAACGCTGTATATCACAGGTGTCAAACAACATACGAATTTGCGAAAGACGATTTCTTCTTTGTTTTCATTAAGAAGTTAGCTTCAGAAGGAATTAAGCAATTTGCTTCCCAAACAGAAACTGAGAGAAGTTGGCAGAAATTTTGCTGTTTTTATCTCTCCCATTTCAGTTAACGTGCAGCGCGAATTCGAAATGTATATAAACAACGATAGCAAAGAGAGCGACGACTGTTGGAAAGAAAAATGGAACAAAAAAAGAAAACTCATTTAGCAGATGTTATAAATGCTGCATTTTGCTGTGCATGAAATGGCAGTGCCCACTCGCTTTCGCGCGGTGAACTTCCATCACCAGAACCGTAACTAATGGAAATACAGATGTTTTTAATTTATCTGCTTGCGAAGATATTTGAGGTATACAAAAACAACCTTTCAGAGCTTTCCCTAATTAAATTCGTAATGCATCACGGATAGAGTTATTCCATTCATCTCACCGGTAGGACCATAAGAACTCCCAGCGGAGCGCGATTGTTGATGGCAGCTTCAAAAGTTGTGGAGAATGCTTTTGATCGAGCTTCGGTCACCGTGCGGTGAATGATGACAGCGCGTAGGCGTCATCCAAGGTTCTGACAATAATGTCCACAGTGAGCTCGGTTGCCACAGCCTTTTGGAAAGCAGGGAGAATGAGCGCTTCCAGAGCAGAGAGAACGAAGCACGATTATATTGTAACCTTATGCTGCGTTCAATATCTTGATGCACTGTCGTTTTGACGTATAGAAGAAGTGAAGAAAAAAAATCATGAAAAACCTAGCTTAGATATTACTAAGCCTGAGTGAAAGGGGTTTTCGGAGAAAGTTTTTCTTATCTTCCTAAATGTGTCTCTCTCTCTCTCTCCAACGTAAATTTTTACATAGATGGAGAAAAAAAGTTCTTTTGTTGATAAATCCAATGATCATTCATACACATATACACAATTCATAATGGTATAGCTCTGTATAAATCTAATGATAATGTGCAGAGAGGACATATTGTTTATCCAACTTTGCTCTCGATAAATCCAAAGAGGACTCATAGAAGGGAGACTGATTTATCTAAAGTTTCCACTCAATAAATTTAAGGATCATTCATAAACAAGAAATATGATTTATCTGATGCTATTTCTGATAAAGTTAAGGATTTTTCACAAACAGGAGATACGGTTTATCTGAAGTTATTCTCGATAACTATATAGGTAATTCGTATAGAGGACACGTGGTTTATCTAATACATTTCTTATTCTTCTAAGAAACTTTCATAGACAGGATCCATGATTTATCTGATGATCTTTTGATAAATATGTCATTCACGCAGAGGACACATTGTTCTTCTAACGTTGCTCTCAATAAATTTAAAGATGATTATTTATTAAAGAGGACACACAATTTATCTAACCTTTTTATAAATACAGCTAAGGATCATTCATATAGCCTCATAGGCCTGGAGCGTTACTGATTGATGTCACAGTCAGTAATGCTCCAAGCCTATGTGCTTCTCTCCCAAAGGGAATTGGCAAAATTCGAAGCGACTTGGTAAAATTCAGACAAATTGTGAAAATTGAGATTGTTTATGTAAAATTAACGGGTGTTATCTCAAGAAATTGTCCCCAAAATTAAAAAAAAATTGTGTAAGGGATTATAGTTGTCTTTAGTAGATACTAGTAGACTCTAGAATCTTGGAGAGTCAACTGTAATCTCTGACTCTTAACCTGGTTTAATTAAATTGCGAGGTCAACTTTTTGTAGCTGTTAAATATTCCAGCGTTAATCGCCCTTGTAATATTAAAAAACAACTCTTTGAAATCGAGATTTTGATAGATTTAATTGAGATCTTTAGTTTATCTTCAGACATATTTTTCATTAAAAATCGTATTGAAGAATTTCTTCTGTCCAGCACCAGTACCTTCATTTTCATATTCTCTGCATTTCTACCAGACGCCATATTTAACTTAGATTCTGTTCTCTGAAGATTGTAGACGATAATTATTGAAAATTCAAAAATTCTCACTAAAAAGAGAAATATTTCTTCAGTTTTTGCATTTTCAGAAATGGAAGTGTTTGTGTTCCTAGTTTTCACCCCCCCCCCCCCCCCCCCAAGGTGAAATTGCTGTTAGAAACCAGTAGGGAAAGTATCTACATCAGGGTTTCTCAATTTGGGGTTTTCTCAACAACGCCGTGAGAACTCAAAAGTCGCCAGATCTAGTAACAAAGTCGCTAAGTTGGCAACACTGCTGTGCAAAAATGTCATTTTTTGTGTTTATCGATATATATAAATTGTGAATATAAAATTTAATGTGTATATATATATGTTTCATTTTATTCCCATTGTTATACTATAACTATAGTTTTATTTACCTATACAAGGGGCACGCCATTACATACACATTTCCAGGCGGTACGCGAAGCATAAAAGGTTGAGAACCACTGATCTACATTATGTCTATATATTTATAAATCTAAGTATCTTTGCCTTACACAAAGTTTTTGCATTCCAACAACATTAATGATATTCGTTTCTCTTTATTCATGAACTAGCTGAACTTACCCGGCGCTGCCCGGGTGTCACTTTTAACCTGTATATTCTTATTTTCACTGCATTAAAGGTAAATTTTGTAATCCCCCCTTAGCAAAGATTTTCAACAGGAAGAAATTTGCCTTGATTGTTGTTGACGTCAGCGAGCACTCCTCAATGCCCGTGGCTTAGTTTCTGCGTAACCTATCGAGATTTTATTTCCGTTACCACAGATTTTGCTACCCTATGGCTCCCGTGATATTGGTTCGCACGGTCCAAATTTCTTGCACAGCATCCCCTGTGTTGCCCGGTGATTGGGGGGCGGGGGTGGCTCAGTCGGTAGCGCGCCAGGGTCGTAATCTGTAGTTCCCAGGTTCGAGTCCCAGCTGGGTCAGCGTTGAGAGTTATCTCCGCAACATTCCCCGCCCTGCCCACGGTCAGTAGGGGACATCGATGGGCTTGGAAAGGCCGCCGTCCGTCGGATGGGACGTTAACCCGTGGCCCCGTGTGCGGGAGAGCCATATCCTGTGCACGTTAAAGAACACGCTGGATGGCCTTGACGGGAGGCTACCATCTGTCTTCCAACAGCTGTTCCAGTGGGTCCCCTCCCCCAACCTTCTCTGAGCCTTCGGGGTCCATGTGACCTGGCCATTTAGCCCATGGTGTGCAAAAAAGTGCCGCTCAGAGGTAAAACAACCCAACCCAACCCGGTGATTGGTTTTAACATCAGGTTCTCACTTGGCCCGTGGCTTCATTTCTACACAAATTGTGACAACTCGTATCTCACATTTTAATCTGCATATTCTATTGTTTTCTGCACTAAAGGTAAGTGAATATCCCACCCCCCCACGACGTTTTATCACAGTTTGAACACGAAGAATTTTCCGGTGTTGCAAAGTCATTGCTGACTCGGCGCGCGCTCTCAGAGCCCGTGGCAAACAATTGAGTTACTTATTTCGTCAGATTTTGGCGTTCTGTAATTCCCGACGTACTTCACCGAAAGGTCCCGAATTTCGTAGGCGGGTTCCCCGTGTCCGACCCCATCTTTAGTTAGAAAATCAAGTCCGTAGCTGCAATGGAACGCCTAAATAATGTTTTTGGAAATGTGGGGAATCTGGCAACGGCATCAGATTTGCAGCGAAATATTTAAATGCTATTTTAAATCTTTACTTTCTTAGTTAGGGAGCAGAATATGGCAACAGTAAATTTGATAGCGATTCTCGTTTCTCGTAGGGATAGCATGGTAAATATTTTTGGTTCTAGCAAACCCCCCCCCTCTTGGACTTTCGACCTGAAATTTGGCACTGCAATCCGGACCACAACCAGAAATATTCTCTGAAACTTTGGAGGGTGTACGTTGATTTCCCGATGAGTTATGACTGCCACCGACAAACAGACAGACTCACAGACAGACACCTTCTTTTATTATATAGATAACTTAAAATAAAATATACGGTAAGCTTCATTTTGGTTAATTAAACACGATAAAAAACTATCACTCTCTCATAACTGTCTAATGCAAGGATGGGGAACTTTGCCAGCGAGATTTTTGTTGTGGCGCAAGATATTTTGGCAGTGAGATCACAATCAAAAGTTTGCCACAATCAAACGACATCCAATATACAACCAAATTTTGGTGAAATCTTCGGGAAAATGCAGTTACATCCATTTCATTAAAACATCAGTTTAATTACACAGTCGTATCAGAATAATATGACCACCCACCATAGTATATGTATGGTAGGTGGTCATATTATTCTGATACGACCGTGTATGTATGTTCTTTAAACATAATTTTTCTTACCATTGTTTAATAAATAAAAATAATAAATTAATATTCCCTCAAGCAGCTGCTTGCTATAGAGGTCTGATAGCTTATACGACATAGTAGATGATCTGTGAGGATGGCGGGACCGCAGCAGAAAGAGAAATATCCATGCCTTACCCTAGGTTCGAACCCATGTCCCTATGATCAATAGCC
The DNA here is from genome assembly GCA_038380435.1 of Ryuthela nishihirai. Taxonomy (NCBI): domain Eukaryota; kingdom Metazoa; phylum Arthropoda; class Arachnida; order Araneae; family Heptathelidae; genus Ryuthela; species Ryuthela nishihirai. Next base: position 36,522,736 of record JAWZYU010000018.1, on the reverse strand, counting down.
AAGCATGCTAACCACTCGGCTACGGGACGGATAGTATTATTTAAAGATCGATATAATCACTTCTTTATTATAAGTTATGTGTATAATATATGGTTACATAGGATTTTAAATACAGCCCTCTTAATGTCTAACTTTTTTTAGTGGCCCCCAGAGAAAAACGTTTCCCCACCCCTGGTCTAATGCATATCAATGTCGGTTAAAGTTTAACTTTCAATGCTCGCAAATCCATCATAAGGCAATGTTCATTTAAACAAAAAATCCCAAAGCTAGCAGAATTATCAGTTCTAAAGCTTTGCGACTACAAGGGTTTCATTAAACACTTCAAATGAGATACGGATCCAGAACGCAAACACTTAGCATAACACGTTCATTCTTAAGAGTTGGGAATCCCAAAATAAATCTAGGAAGAGACACTCCTAGATGGATTTTCCTCTTGAAGCTTAATGACATTAATTCACTAAATACAGAGACAAGTGCGTTGAGTGTGTGCGCGGCACGTGGTAATCTTCCAAACAGCCTCAAAACTATCAACATAACAATTGAGAGTTCCTAAGCAACAAACTAAAAGTAAAAAAAATTCTAGCATTTCAAGAAATAAAAATTAAGTGATTCAAACAAATGTATGTACGTTAGAATTAGTCCATCTAGTGATAATTGATTGATGATTGCGAAGTGATAGAGCTGTAAAAATTGCCACTAGGAGCAATTCGGGATATTGCGGAGATAATTCTCAGCGTAGAGATTTATCTCCGCAAAATTCCCCGCCCTGCCCACGGTCAGTAAGGTACACCTATGGGCTTGGAAAGGCCACCGTCCGTCGGATGGGACGTTAAGCCGTGACCCCGTGTGCGGGAGAGCCATACCCTGTGACCACACCTTCTTGTGTTCTTTGTGTCACACCTTCTTGTGTGAGGTTTCCAGATCACTAATTTCTAAAGAAATCATTGCCAGATATTTTTTCTGAATTCTGTAATCAACCATAGTGTTCGGATACTTTTTTGAGAGACTGTACAGTTCCAAGATTCGAGTCCCACCTGGGATAGTTATCATGTCCCTCTAATTTATTTTATTATTTTTGTTTTATTGTTATTGCATATATCTAAACAGTGATATCAGAATAATATGACCATCTACCATAGTGTATGTTTTTTTAATATTAATGTGTTTATGTTAAGTGTATTTTCTGAAGTATCCTAAATAGGAATGTGGCTCATGAGATGGCATTCGGGGCTAGCCGAGTTACGCTGGATTCCATATGCGCTGGAATTGAGCATCAGCAAAAGCACTTTTATAACTCTGACGTCACTAACCGGAGGCTCTAGTGCGAGTGACGAAGAGGAGCACGTTAACAGTAAACTTCAGACTGAGTGTTGCTGACAAACTAAAAGGTCGTTTATTTCAGCGTCAAAACGAGGAAGCTCTTTCTCAAGAACCCTAAAGGACCAAGGTACGGTTCTTTGTGAACCAGGATTGGATTGGATTGTTTTACCTCTGAGCCGCACTTTTTTGCACACCATGGGCTAAATGGCCAGGCCACAAGGACCCCGAAAACTCAGAGAAGGTAGGGGGAGGGGACCCACTGGAACAGCTGTTGGGAGACAGATGGTGGCCTCTCGTCAAGGCCATCCAGCGTGTTCTTTAACGTGTACAGTGTATGGCTCTCCTGCACACGGAGCCACGGGTTAAAGTCCTACCCAACGGACGGCGGCCTTTTCAAGCCCATCTGTGTCCCCTACTGACCGTGGGCAGGGCGGGGAAATTTTGCGGAGATAAATCTCAACGCTGACCCAGCTGGGACTCGAACCTGGGAACTACAAATTACGAGCCTGGCGCGCTACCGACTGAGCCACCTCCGCCCCTTGTGAACCAGGAGACGGTTCTGTGTGAATGAGGTGGTTTAGGCAAGGATTAAATATCCTCTCGCCAAGTTTTGAGTTCGATAAAGAGAGTTGTATAAAGTACAGATCTCCACCTCATCATATTAGTGCTTGCAGTATCAAAGCATCATTCGGAATAAATAAAACTGAATGGAAGAAGTCTACTAGAACATCTGAAAAATTCATTTCATTAGATTTTGATCGCAGCTAAGGCCCAAGGAATCGAACGCATTCCTAGTCTTATAATTTCTAAAGTCTCTTTGCTAGTGAAGTAGGGATGAAAGGGGGATTTATCAAAATTTCTGAATAGTACTAGAGGGTTATTTGATCCTTCTTGGTGAAGAAATAAAAGATGAGTAATTACTGTGCTACATGCACCTACCACTAAATTAGAAACCTTTATGCAAATGTACGTAAACGTCACTTGCGCAGCGTATATGCAAAATACGAGGTCACATGCATCACCACGTGATCCAGACAACTATTTAAATTGGCTAGATCATCGCCAGTAGTGTTGATCACAATGTGAAAAGACAAAGAATCTTTCCGGGTTCGATAAAGGGCTTATTGTGGGTGCTCGTCTGGCAGCAGCTACGATTTTAAAAACAGCACAGCTGATTGGTTTCTCAAAAGGTGAGATAACTCGGGTCTTTAATCAGTGGAAAAATAACCAACATTGCTTGTCTAAGAGACGAAAGTGTGGCGTGACGACAATCTATCGGTAACGGGATCGCGTCGTCTGGGACGGTTTGTACGGAGAAACAGGACTTTCCTTGTGCAGCAATTGACCGAAGCATTCAATGAAGGTTGCTTCCAAACCATATCTCAGCGAACTATGCGCAGGGAATTGAAGAGGATCGGTATTAGCAGTAGCATGCCTATACGGAAACCACTGATTCTGCGAAGAACCGGAAAGTTCGTCTACAGTGGTGTCAGGAACACCTTAATTGCACACTGAAAGACTGGAAAAAAGTCACGTGGTCCGACTAGTAACGGTACACCTTGTTCTGTACCGACGGTAGGCAGATAGTTTTGGCGGTAACCCCATGAAGCAATGGACTCAGCTTGCCTTGTAAACACAACCCAAGATTCTGGAGGCGATGTCATGGTGTGGGACACGTTCTGTTGGTACGGAAAAACAGATCCGGGAACAAGCTGCTCTTCCGTCAAATCTGAACCAGTTAAATGACTGTCTGGTGAACGCCTGGTATGCTGTAGACGTAAAGGCACTCCAACACCTTGTGGAAATCTATGCCAAATCACATACATGCTATAATTCTGGCTAAAGGAGGTCCGAATCGGTATTGAATAAAGGTTTCTAATTCAGTGACCAGTGTGTGTACAAGTATATGTAAATATATGTGTGAATGTAAATAAACTGTGACGTCTGTCCACTTACTCTTGTGCATTAGTTTACTTCGTCTTTCTACACGATGTTTAGCACAGAATGTCTGAGGCACCCTCACCACGAGTGTAAAAACCAGCAATCTGTGGTTTCACCTAGGATAATGATGAACATTAAATGGACTAATTGATTGTCCCCTACGAAGTGCACATGGAGAGTTTTACATCTCGTACATCTCCCCTCTCCCCCTACATTTACGACAATGCATTGAGATTTATCTTTACAAAACTCCTCACCCTTCCCTCCGTCAGAAGGGGACACCGATGGGCTTGGAAAGGCGCTGTCCGTAGGATGGGATGTAAAACCGTGGCCCCGTGTGCGGCAAAGCCGTACCCTATGCACGTTAAAGAACACGTTTTATGACCTTGACGTGAGGATATCATCTGTCTCTTAATAGATGTCTAGTGGATCTCCTCCACCCAGCCTTCTCTGAGCGCTAGGGGTCCTAGTGACCTGGCCATTTAGACCATTGTGTTAAAAAAGTGCGGCTTAAAGGTTAAACAACCCAACCCTGAAATATTCTAAGATCTATTGAGAAAATAGAAAATAAAAGGAGCCGGAACGACAAAAAAGAGCAAATTCACTTGAGACAGCGAAACAAATCTTTTGTGTGCGGAGAAATACGTTATCTGTAGCTCCTAAAAATATATTTACTTTGAGTGGCAAAAAGAAAAAAAATCACTTGAGGCGGCAAAAGGTAAATCCACTTCAGGGAGGCAAAAAGTAAATCTTCTTGGGAGCAACAAAAAAGTAGATTCACTTGAGAATGGCAAAAGGTAAGTCCTCTGGGCGCAGCAAAAAAATAAGTGCACTTGAGGTGGGAAAAGAAAACCCATTTGGGGGTAAGTCTTATTGCGGGTACTAAATAGTAAGTCCAATTGCGGATAGCAAAAAGGAAATCAAATTTCGGGTAGCAAAAAGTAAATCCACTTGGGGGATGGCTAAAAATAAGTCTATAGAGGGATGAGAAAGGTATATCTACTTGAGAGTGGCAAAAAGTAAGTCCACTTGAGGGTGTAAAAACGTAGAACCACTTCAGAGCGGCGAAAAGAAGTCGATTTTAGGGGGGGGGGGGAATAAACTCACTTAGGGCAGCAAAACGTAAGTCCATCTGAGAACGGCAAAAGTCAAGTCTACTTGGAGGCAGCAAAAAACGAAGTCCATTTGAGGGGTTGGGGAAATAAGTCCACTTTAGAGTGACAAAAAGTAAGTTCACTTGAGGGCGTCAAAAAGTAAGTCCCTATGGGGGTGGCTAAAAGTATGTACCCTTGTGTAGTCCACTTGAGGTTGACAAAATGTACATCCACTTGAGGGCGTCGAAACTTGGGGGAAGTCTAAGAATAAGTTCACTTGAGTGTGATAAAGAGTACATCCACTTGAGAGTGGAAAAAAGAAATTCTCCTTGGGAGCAGAAAAAGGTAAGTCCACTTGGAGGGCGGCTTAAAGTAAGTCCACTTGAGGGTAGTAAACATTAAGCCCACTTGAGGGCTGATAAAGGTAAGTCCACTTGAGGGTGACGAAAAGTAACTCCATTTTGGGGTTGCTAAAAGTATGTCCACTTGAGGATGGCAAAAAGTAGGTCCACACGAGAGCAGAAAAAAATTAAACCACTTGGGCAGCAAAAGGTTATTCAACTTCAGTTCGGTGAATAAGTCCACTTGAGAGTGACAAAAAGCATATTCAATTGAAGGTGGCTAAAGGTAAGTGCACTTGAGAGTGACAAAAAGCATATTCAATTGAAGGTGGCTAAAGGTAAGTGCACTTGAGAGTGACAAAAAGCATATTTAGTTGAAGGTGGCTAAAGGTAAGTCCACTTGAGAGTGACAAAAAGCATATTCAATTGAAGGTGGCTAAAGGTAAGTCCACTTGAGAGTGACAAAAAGCATATTCAATTGAAGGTGGCTAAAGGTAAGTCCACTTGAGAGTGACAAAAAGCATATTCAATTGAAGGTGGCTAAAGGTAAGTCCACTTGAGAGTGGCAAAAAGTAAGTGCACTTGGGGGTGGTTAAAGGTATGTGGACTTGAGGGTGGCACAAATGTTAATTTACTTGTGGGTGGGAAAATATTTGAAGATATATTGTATGTGTATATATAATCCTGGCTTGAAGCCCGGTAATCAGTAGAAAACGCGCTAAGGACTCGGGCACGGAGACAATGACGGTCGAGAAATCAAAAATCATTGAAGGCTGTGATTGATTTCCCTCGTAGTGTTTTTTTTAGCATTTTGATCTCTTCTATATCTCGAAACGTGAGAAATGCTGCTTGCTTTTATTTAAAGTTTCGTATATCAAAAAAATAAACCAGTGGAAATACTTCTGCAAAGGTATGAGAGACATTAAATCCGTGAAAGCAGTCAGAATTGAATCATAGATTAACGTTTATGAATAATTCAATGTATATGGAATAAAACTATTTTATCTTCATAAAGTAAAAATAAATATTTTCCATGTAACCTTTAACTGGTAAAGTAAATTTATAATGAGAATCGAAAAAGTAATTATAAGGATTAAATAAATAGGTAATGTCGACAGAAAATGAGCTAAACACATAGTAAAATTTTTAATTAGAAAATTAAATTGATTTTCAGTCTTTGTTACTTTTAATAACCGTACATAACACGCAAAGTAAATCATTTAATTAAACCGTTAGTTCCAATGTTTACAAAGAAATCCCTTTTTAACCAAAGCACAGTATCATCAAAAATTCATTTTCATTTCGCTTAAATATTGTGAACATCATTGAACTGAGCATTATTAAAACAAAATGTTCCCTACTTGCAATACTTTTTTATAGGTTTCAGAATTGTTTGTAAGAATGAACGGTTGTTAGTTGGGTTGTTTTACCACCCAGTTGCAGTCTCTTTTACACACAGTGGGCTAAATGGTCAGGTCACAAGGGCTCGAGAGAAGGAAATAATTCAGTAGACTTCTCTAGTGATGGTGGACTATGGAGTTTCTTTTAATTGTCATTTAATTAATTATTTCTTTTAATTAATCTTCAGCCGTGAATCCACAGATCCGTGGAATGTTTCACCCGTGATTATAAGATTAGCATATATATATATTATATATGCATTAGACGTGTTGTGTCTTCGATGAAAGAAGTAAATATTCACTCAGCTATGTATAGGACGATAAACCAATTATCTGCACATTTTATATTCATAGATACATATACACCGAAGAGCCAAAATATTATGACCAGCGCGTCTTTGTGAAAATCGAAGCAACTGCAGGTAAACGACGGCGCGTGTGAAGTCATGAAACGGTAAAAATAACACCTGATACTGAGCACTCTTAATCAGTGTTATTCTTGTTCTTCAGATGGGAAAGGCAACGGACCTAAGTGATTTTGACAAAGGCCAAATTGTAATGGCCATACGATTGGGTCAGAGCATTTCGGAGACGGCAAGGTTTCTGGGTGCTCACGGTCAGCCGTGGTTAGTACCTTCAAAAAGTGGTCTGAGGAGGGGAAAAGCACGAACCGCTAGTAAGGTGTGGGCCGACCACGGCTCATCGATGCTAGAGGAACGCGAAGGCTATCCCGTATGGTACGAGTCAACAGAAGGGATACTGTGACGCAACTCGCCAGTAATTTGAATGCTAGTGAGGGGAGTAACATGCCACAGCACACAATACATCAAACACCTGCTGAAAATGGCACTGCATAACTGCAGGACGCTCCGAGTGCCCATGCTAACCTCGGTTCAACGTCGAAAGCGCGTATAATGGGCACACGACCATCAAAACTGGACCTTGAATGATTGGAAGAAGGTCGTCTGGTCCAATGAATCTTGTTTCCTGTTGCACCATGTGGACGGCCGGGTACCCAGGTTGCGTCGCTTACCTGGGGAAGTGTTGGCACCGTATGCACTGTGGGATGTAAACAAGCTGGTGGAGGAAGTATAATGCTGCAAGAAACTATGACGTCTACCACCTACTTAAACGTCTTTGCAGACCAGCTACGTCCTTTCATAGCAACGGTATATCTCTCTTGTAGTGCCTTTTTTCAGCAGGATAATAAATGCGCCATGCCACACTGCCGGATTGTTCGAGAATGGTTTTGCGTAGCATGAGGAAGGCCTCCAAATTCCCAGACATCAATCAAATCGAGCATCTGTGGTTTGTGCTGGAACAGCATATCCGATCTGCGGAGGTTCAACCACGTAACTTACAAGAGTTAAAGGATCTTCTGGTAACTTGCTGGTAACCAGATACCATAAGACACCTTTAGAAATCTTGTAGCATCCATGCCTTGCCAGGTAAGAACTGTTTTGGCGGCACGTGGAGGACCAATATGATATTAGGCAGGTGGTCATAATGTTTTGGCTCTTCAGTGTATATATACCATGGGAATACTCTTGATTCTGTGGTCTTAGCTGTGCTTATAACTTCGCTGAATGAAATGGTTATTACTCAATGGTTTGATCTAATGTACTTTGAGTCATTCTCTCAGCAACTTAACATAGCTTGAATGCTGCTTTGCCTTTACAGGCATTGACTTAATGAGGTGTAAATCTGTCGTTTCCCGTAAAGAAATCACTTTATAGACCTCAGTACTCGGCGAAAGGATATTATAATCATTGTCTACATACTCTAGTTCTCCATAGAAACTGAACCCTGTTCCTTTAGGGTTTCGAGAAAAAGCTACGTCATTTTGATGCACTGAAGAACTTGACGTCCTGTCACTTTATCAGCCCAACTCTTTCTGCCTTAGTTATTTCCACATGTCACCGTCCCATTTGTCGGTGATTCACTTCTAACCTCTCCGGCTAAACGAAGGGAGTTCAGATCTGCGCAGGTTGTAGTAATGAGAGTTCATTCAGTATCCTCGCTTCCGCAAACATCTGGATAATTGCACAGCTATGCTACGAAAGGCATCTAATGAGCAACATTCCCATTTAAGACATGGCTGAAAATACACATAAAATAGAATTGTATAAATGAAAATAAATCAGAAAATGAAATAGAGGGACACTACAGGGACCAATATGACAGCTGTTCGGAGACATATGGTGGCTTGCATAGGGTATGGCTCTCCCGTATTGGGTCCTGAAATTTATTTGACAGCATTTGTTCAACAAAAATTTGTTCCACAGCATTTGTTCAACGAAAATTTGTTCCACAGCATTTGTTCGACGGAAATTTATTCTAAATGGAATTTTTTTCGACCGAATTTTGTTCGATAGAAATTTGTTACTCGGAATTTTATTCTAAACGGAAATTTGTTCGATGGAAATTTATTATACGGAAAGTGTTTCGAAACGATAATTTGTTCAGCGGAAATTTGTTCGATGGAAATTTGTTACACGGAAATTTTTTCGATACGATAATTTGTTCAACGGAAATTTGTTCAACGGAAATTTGTTCGAAGAGAAATATATAAATGTATTCGACAAACATTTTATCTAAGGTTTGAAAATTGAAAAATATTGATACGCATCTAGTGGACTTAAGCCCAATATCTCTTGTCACTGAGGAATTATCGGAGGTGAAGTAGGTGGGGGCATCTAGTAAGTAAAGCGATAGAAGACAAAGCTCAGTTTTATATTAGATAGAGCAGTGGTTCTCAACCTTTTATGATTCACGTATCCCCTGGAAATGTGTATGTAACTGTATAGATAGATAAAACTGTAGTTATAGCATAACAATGGGAATAAAATAAAACATATATGTATATATACACATTAAATTTTGTATTCATAAATTGCATAAATCGGTAAACACAAAAAAATGACATTTTTGCACAGCAGTGTTGCCAACTTAGCGACTTTGTTACTAGATCTAGCGACTTTTGAGCTCTCACGTCATATCCCAAAAAAATTTACCTCGTACCCGACTTTGAGAACTCCTGAGATAGAGTAAAACACTGTTTTCGAATAATATGTATACGTATATGTACTTTATAAACAACCGTTTACTTCCTTTTAGTGTTCACTATTCTTATAAGCAATAGTCAGAGATTTGAAGAAGTGGGATATGTTTGAAATTTAAAACTGTAGTATTTTTCACAACTACACGCTGAAGGATCATTGAAATATGATCACCCAAACCATGTACATATGTTAATGGGACGCTGATTTCGAAGTCTTATAACTTTTAATGTAAACGTTTTATGGAAAAATGTGACTAAACTTAAATTAAAGTTCAAAATTTTTACTATATAAATATCAATTTTTTTCGACAATATTTAAAGAGTTATGGAAGTTCAAACAAATAATATAGTATTAGCAGTGCCAGACATTTAAAGTTAAAGGAAACTGAGATAGGAAGTGTTATTTCAAATCAATTCAGATATAACTACATATTTTGAAAGTGTGTCCAAATAATTCCTTCAATATTCTTTCAACGTTTTTTCTAATTCTATAAAATTCACAACATATATTCATCTATAAATGCGTTTAAGATACCTGCAATGTTTTTGATGTATCTGAAATGTTTTTAATGTATCTAAAATGTTTTTTATATTAATAGATATAATTTTTCTCTGATTTTTTTTTTCGATACTTTGAAATTTTGCAGTATATCAGGAACGTAAAAACTAATTATTTTTCTATTTTGTTTAACGAACGATATTTTGGAATCATTTAATTCGTTATAGCGAAAACTGCCTGCGTTAATATAATGTAATGTGTTTTGGTAATTTTGAATGGCTTTTCTTCAAAACTATGGACAGAAGAGCAAAATAATCTAGCATTTTCTATTTGAGTACTAAAAAATACCAAAATAATTTCAAACGGACAGGTCGAGGTGACAGCTGTTCTGATTGATCCTTATGTAATTTTCTCGTGTAAGGATGGACAATAAGACATTTGTCAAATCTCTACAGGGGTCGGCTCAGTCGTTAGCGTGTCAGGCTCGTAATCTGTAGTTCCCAGATTCGAGTTATTTTCGATAAATCCCCACCCCCTTCCTCGATGAGAAAGGGGACATCGATGGGCTTGGAAAGGCTGCCGTCCTTCGGATGGAGCATTAAACAGTAGATCCGTGTGCAGGATAGCCATACCCTTCGCACTTTAAAGAACAAGTGCCTTGACGGGAGGTTGCCATCTGTCCCCTAACTGCTGTCCAGTGAGTCTCCTTCCCCCCAACCTTTCTGAACCCTTGAGAAGAACTGTGCAACTAAGTTACAACGTCAACATAGGCGCTACTAAACATCTAGACATTTCTTATATATTTATTTCTGTTAATATTGCTGGTGAACTTTTACATAATCTTATATACTGTTTTTTATTCATAAATATATATTATTTAGAAACCAATTATTCATATATGTTAGAGTTATGATAATGGTGATAAATAGGAATAAACATCTTTATGAAAAAGATATATATGTAAATAAACATTAGTATAAAGATTAGTATTAAAATACACCTATAATAATAGAAATAAATGTATGAGACATTAGATTTTTCTGATTTTTCCTGGTGACGTCATAACTTAGTTGTATGGCCTTCTATTATAGGAGGTGTTCGCCCAGTCAAGGCTACCTTGGTACTTAAGGGCACACAGCTGTTGCAGTGAAGTCACGAACAAGGGATTAATCTGAGCATATGCAGCCTTTATTGCAGCTATCAGAGTGTCATAATGCAATGTTAACTGAAGTGACTTAATAGCAGTACTATAAGAAATCTGTCGTTTGTTCATTGTAACATTGCTACAAAAGCTAGCTGTTAGTACAAAATTTAGCCCATCTAGTAATGGAATAATATGAAAGAGAACTCAAGAAAACACACTCCCCCATTCGGAACTATTGAATCAGAGCAAATCTCTACACACAAGGTGATAGTAACTAACCTTGACACAGTTGCTAAATTATTTAATTACTACATGAGTAAGAACAGAGTCTTTATTCTTTGCTACATAGTCTATATATTTTTAAGTTTAGAAATAAATTAAATAAAATTAGGAATAAAATTAGAAATAAACTATAATAAATAAAATAATAGCTCAAGACAGACATACTTGGGGAAAGAAATTGCGCAGTCTTGTTAGACCTCCGTAGGCCATGACTGCATGAGGATTTTGTATGTGTGTATAAAATAAAAAGGAAGGAAAGAAGTAACACATTATTTTTGGAAAATGAATTCAACCAAATCTGCGTCTAATTAACATTAAGTTTCACTGGACAGTTAAGAAAAATATACTAATCACAGAATATTTGCCACCCACTACACCTATAGAGGTTTGTCTGCGAACGCTTTTCCTTATAGCAAAATAACTCAACCACTTGCACGCTCAAGGCACTTAATAAAAGAAAAGATTTTAAATTTATTTCTACTTCGCAGTCTGACTAGAGTATGTGAAAGAAAAGGAAGCAGAAAAGTAAAATATGTTAGTTATTATTCGCGACGAAGCTTTAGGAAGATGAGGAAGTCAAGAGAGGGAGAGCAATGCGTAGGTTTTTCCTCTTTGGAAAACAATATGGACTTGAACACGAACGTGAAGAACAACTTCTGATTTCCCAACAGAATCCAGAGTCGTAAGAAGATTAAATGCTGCATTAACTATCACGAGGAAAACTTGGAATTGTGAGAGTATTAAAAGTCAAAGAAGTGGAATTTCTTTCTGTATCAAACGGAAATGGAAAACTACTGAAGCAGAAAAAAGTCTAAAAATGTCATGCTGTTAAATGTCGTAAAATATTCTGGAATATCAAAATCAAAATATTTTTTTTTATCAATTCCAATAATGACATTTATTGAAGTAAAAAGGAGATCATTATTAAAATAATTTGTAAAATTTATTATTATGCGTTTTTCTCATTTTAAAATGAAAAATTCTTTACCAGCAGTCCCGGTCGCCGAGTGATTAGCTTACTTGGCTACTGATCATAGGAATCTTGATTGTATATTTGCCTTTCTGCTAAGGTCTCGTCTTCCTAACAGATCTCCGCTATGGCGTATTTAAACTGCCATACCTCTATAGCAAGTAACTGCTTAAGGGAAATTTAATATATTTTGGGATTTTAATACATAATTTTAATACATTTTATATAATTTTGAAATTCTAAAGGATTGATATTGCTTTGCGCCTTTCCTGTTTTTTGTAAGGAAGAACAGTCCAGTGGATTTCAGCCGTGGCTTCATCAGAAGATAACAATATCCTGTGACAAAATATCTCTTAGTGTTCGTTCTTTCTCTTTCAGTTGTTTAGTGTGTTTCATTTCTTATCTTTATTTTGAGCTAGGGACTTTGGCAAAAGTTTGGAGAAGTGGAGAGGCAAAATCAGAACTCGGAGAAAATGTGACTTACTCATCGATATATATTTAAAATCCTTTTGTAATTAAACTGAAAAATTACAACGGATCAACTCTTATTTTATTCTTTGAAGACGGTTATCCTTTGAATTAATTATGGCTTTTGATCTAGCCATTACCAGTACGGAAGAACTGGTGGATGGAAGCATCTGACCGAAAAAGTTAAAACCTCAGAGGTAAAACAAACAAACGCTGATGGAACCACAAAAAGTGACAAAGTTTTTATTAATTCTGCCAGTGAATGGTTATTGTATGGGGGTGTGTAGTAGCCAAGCACGCTAATTGTTCGATCACCGGAACTGTCAACATTATGAGCTAAACCGCAAGAACAAAGAATTAATCTTAAATAATTCAATAATAGCCTTGCAAAACACAACTAAGCCATTATTGGCAGATTAATAAAAACTTTGTCACTTTTGTGGGCGTCACTATGGTTACATTTGCTTTTTTTTGTTTTCACCTGCGAGAGGCACTTTTTTTCCACACAATACAATATAAAATATAAAAAGTACAGGTTTCAAATACTCCAAGAGTCCGAAGAAGGGTTAGGGATCCACTGGACAACTGTTAGGAGTCAGAGAGTATCTCCCCCATCAAGGCCATCCAGTGTATTTTTTAACTTGCCCATGGTATGGCTCTTCAAAACACGGTGGCGCGACTTAAGGTCCCATCCGACGGACAGCGTCCTTTCCAAGACTATTAGTGTTCGCTTTCTCACCGACGACAAAACGGGGATTATCGGAGAAAATTTTCAACGCAAAACACAGTTGGGATTCGAACGTGAGAACTATAGATTACGAGATGGTGCACTACCAACTGAGTCAACCTTCGATTCTTTAAATATGCCTTTCCATTCACATAACATCGAAGTGCCAAAAACATAAACTTTTGGAAATACAGTCTAGATCGGTAAAGGGTTTCAGTTAAGCTAGCATGAGCAGAAGTGATTTTGATTGATGATGTTAAGAATTTATTGCTGTGGTAAACCAGTTAATAGCATGAAACCTAAAGCCTTGGCCACAAGTACAGGAGAGTGACAGAATAATTTGACGGGAAGCTACCTTCACTCATTAAATGAATTCAAAGGCCGACTATACACCTCTATTTTAACTATTAAATAGATATTCAGTTTTAAAATAAGCTCTCCGTTGGCTCCCGGTCTCCTATTCAGGGTATGAAATAGAGGGGAAAAAATTCATAGCGGTCACAAGGAGTAATCCTCGACTTACCCTATCATGATGTGTGATGAAGAGGACATTGTATCCTAACAAATACTTCATGCAAACAGACCAGAGATTGTGACAAGGGTAGGAGTTGGCAGCATTAAGTTTTGTATCATTGTATTAGGAAGTTGAGCTATTTCGCTCTATGGGTCATTTTTTTGTTTGACTCACAAAGGCCCCAATACTCGAACAAGAATATTTTAAGGAGAGAGAACCATTATGGAGCAATGTGGTTTCTGATCGAGGTATAATGTGTTTCAATGCGTAAATAGCTTATAGACATCAGAGATCCGACTAAACTTAAAATCCTTTCCAATGGAAAACACTTTTTGAAAGCAGAGAGAGTGATGTGCTCTTTCTCATTGACGAAGGTGACGTTAATTTAGTAAAACAAAGTTTTTAATCGAAAAATCATTGAAATCTAAATCTACTTTACTATATCGATACTTAAATCCGACCTTTCTTTTCACAAAGAATTTAAATAATATGGGATATATTATTATGCAATTATAAGTCTTTTTCGAATATCTCTTAATGTCAATTCTTTAGTGATATTTTCTAATAAGATATCCCTACAACTAGCCTGGTCTTTAGAAAATATTATAAATTAAAATTAATAGCTCGTCGTCTTCAGGTATCCGATTTCACGAAATTATGTGACGAGAAAAATTGTCTTTCGGTGTATGTGTAAACATATCTGTACGATAGTAAATTAATTTTAAATACATTATAATACGAACCAATTCCATGATTTATTATATTCAGATGTATTGTTTTTACACTATAAATAAGAGGTTAATGAAACTAAAATTTAAAGAAATTCTTTTGTCGAATTTATTTTTAATCTTTATGTCATTACATTGTGTACGTCAGGTTTTCCGGTAAGTATAAAACGCAAAATGGTTCGTTCATAAATTAGAGTTGATTATAACTAGCAAAATAAGTCATCATTTCTTTAAAAAAATAGTGGTGGGTTGTTTTTTTTCTCTGGTATGCAGCGACTTTGGTATTATCAAAAGTGTTATGAACTCAGAAAGGTTCGATTTCGCTATATGTTAAAGATTCTCAACTATACTTTCCGAAAAACTTAGAGAGGGCCCAAACACAACCATGTATTTACGAATTAATAACATTAGCGACCGCTGCATTTTCCAAAGCATTTTGGCGATTTCACTCTGGATAATATATTTTTTTGTGTCACTAACGCCCCCATATTGGATTGTTACGAAAAATTCACCAATACTGTAAATCTATAATTTGATTTTAACAATCAAATAACGCTTAGTGTTAAACGTAATATGATTTGATCCTTAAAAAATAATGAAACATTTCTGGCACTATATATTACGTTGAAATTAAAAAAATTTAAATCTCTTTGGCTCATTTGCTGTTTTGGCCCCGAAGAAACATTACATGTTGAAGAGTAAGGTCCAATGAATATGCTATTTTGGCCGAAGGTCCAATAATATTGTCATTTTGGCCCTGAAGAAACATTTCATGTTCAGAAGTACGGTCGAATAAAAGCATACTTTGAAACCATAGCTCTAACAACAACGAAAAGGACGGCGTTTAAATGAATTCAAAGGCGGGCTCTACACCTCTATTTTAACTATTAAATAGAGATTCAGTTTTGAAATAAGCTCTCCGTTGGCTCCCGGTCTTCTATTACAGGGTATGAAATAGTGGGGGAAAATAATTCATAGCGGTCACAAGGAGTAATCCTGGACTTACCCTATCATGGTGTGTGATGAAGAGGACATCGTATCCTAATAAATACTTCATGCAAACAAACTAGAGATTGTGACAAGGGTAGGAGTTGGCAGCATTATGTTTTGTTTCATTGTATTAGGAAGTTGGGCTATTTCGCTCTGTGGGGCATTTTTTTTTTACTCATAAAGGCCCCAATTCTGGAACAAGAGTGTTTTAAGGAGAGAGAACTCTTATGGAGCAATGTGGTTTCTCATCGAGGTATAATGTGTTTCAATGTGTAAATAGGTTATAGACATCATAGACATCAGAGATCCGACTAACTAAACTTAAAATCCTATCCAATGGACTACACTTTTTGAAAGCAGAGCTGGTGATGTGGTCTTTTTCATTGACGGAGTTGTCGTTAATTTAGTAAAACAAAGTTTTTAATCGAAAAATCATTGAAATCTAAATCTACCTTACTCCATCCATACTTAAATCCGACCTTTCTTTTTACAAAGAATTTAAATAATATGGGATAAATTATTATGCAATTATAAGTCTTTTTCGAATATCTCTTAATGCCAATTCTTTAGTGATATTTTCACTAAACCAGACTACCTACAACCCTAAGACAGGATCTAAGAAAATATCATTTTTAAGCCAGAACTCTAACCAATTTTTGTCCACAAACAATACTCAGTATATAACTGTATAACTCAAGGATTAATTTTCGGATCTGAATACTTATGCTTCACATGATAGCATTAAGAATTTCTTAAAATGCACCTGAGAAACATGAAAAAAAGCCAAACACAATATCAAGATATGCTAAAAAAATTATTAAAATCTCAAGGAGAATCTCAGAAATTATAATTTCCAAGCAGTATACTTAGGCCTAACATGAAAGTACCACGATTTTCCTGAAATGCACTTTATATGTATATTATGAAAAAAAAATATGCTAAACAAGACTGCTTACAACCTCGAGGCAGTTCTCATGGCATGTAATTTTAAACCAGAATACTTAGGCTTAACATTGAAAGCACCTAGAATTTCCAAAAATACACTTGAAATGTATATCATGGGAAAAAATCCGAACACAGTACCAAGGTATTCTAGCCAAACTTGCTTTCAACTTCAAGAAATATAATTTTAAAGCAGAATAATATGGTATATGGGATATACAATAATATGCCATATGAGAAAAAAAATATTTTTTGATGTTCCATTGGTTAAAAAATATGCTTTGCAAAAGCATTTTACTTTTATTGCTCCAAAATTATTTTACTCTTTCCCTTTTGATATTAGAATGGAGAAAAGCCCTCGCATCTTCAAAAACAAAATTCACAATGCAATCTATCAAACTGCTGACGTAGCCAAAACATTTTAGCTTTTATGTTCTTAACTCTACTGTGAATTCTAGGTCTTTTTGGATAATATGTTTGTTTATCCTTTTAATTGCCGTTTTTGCTAAACTTTTCATTTTTATTTAAGAATTATTTATTTCTTTGATAAAAAATTTTTAATTTTATTTTTATAATATATAATAATTATAATGTGTTAATTTAATTCTTATATATTATATATTTACTTATTTAAGAATTTAAGAAAGAAAATTAATATTAGGTTTAGTAATTTCTTAAATGATTACTTGTTTAGGAATTATTTATTTCTATCTGGACGAGCTACTTGCTCCTTGAATCTTCTTCCTATTCTTGCTTATTTTGTTTGATCTGTATGTATGTGTTATGTGTTATCATGATATTAGCATACCTCGATAACTAATCATGCAGAAATAATTCTAATATAAGAAAACTGCTTAGCTTCTGCTAAGTCTAAAAGAAGCATAGAGCCCAGAAGTTTATTTTCGAGTTCTATCGTTTTTCCCACTCTTGAACCATATATGGACTCCCCTACTTTCAGACCGTTGGGAGATTCAGTTTCCCTGAAAACCCACATTCCAGTAAGATGTCTAATATAGTTATCACCCTTTGAGCGTCCCTTCACTAGCGAACCAATAGAGAACTAGAACGTAAGATTAGAGAGCTGTTTTTGGATCAGGTAGAAAAGGTATTATCCTGAACTCCGCACGTTCTCTAGGTGCTTTTCTTTTAGTCAGTTAGAGAAAGCGTCAGAAAATCTGAGCTAGATAGCGCCTACCCCAGCTGAAAGCATAGCCACATAGTGAGCTCTTGAGCTGCATCAGCTGAGCTGAGATCTTCAAGTAAAGGTTTACCCTCTTCTTACTAAAGTTTTATCCGAGTGCCAGTACATCAGACGAGGATTTGGACTACCCAATTGACGGACTATCCAGCCTAGGTAACGAGGGATTTCAATTCTCCTCAGGTAAACTCCATAGTCATCGATTCAACAGAACCTTCAGATATCAGTGAACTGAGAAGCTTTTGTGAACTTGTTAAAATTAGAATTTATCTGTTTCGACCTCCTTAAAGCAACCTGCTGCAGCTTGTTATATCTGCTTTATCTTTTGATTAAACTTTGTTTGTTATACAACTGCCTAGTTGAGTAACTCAATTAGAATTAACTGAGTACCTGCATATCTACTAAAACTGGAATTTAGAATCTTAATTAAAGTTAATCAAGTCACTATACGATCAACAGCCTTCGTGGGACCAAGTGCGGTTTTCCCGCGTAACATTTGGTGCCGTTTTGCAGGATAAAATTTTGTGCTTAGTGCATTCGATAATAGTCAAGAACATTCAAATATCCGAACTGTAGTTATTGCGGCCTTCGAAAAAGAAAAATGTATAATTGTTTCGGTTAAGAAAAAGAACTGTAATTGCTAAAAACATTTTTATTGTTAGTAAAAGCAATAGTAATTCTTTAATTTAAAGAAATTATTTTGAAATTGTATTTGTAAAATTGTGTAAAATGGCGACTACGAATACAACAACGGCTAACCCTGTAGCTTCGGGATCACCTCCTGAAGCCGAATCTAGTGGATTACCGCATATTGCCGGTTTTGCAACGTTAATTATTAATTTTACTGGTACGGATAAATCTCTGACAGTAAGAGATTTTATTGATCAGGTCGAAGATATACCGGGTATAGCGAAATGGAAACCAAGAGAAAAAGTGGTTATAATGAGGGCGAAATTGAAAGGACAGGCAGCAGATTTCGTATGTAGCGAAGAAAAATTAAGATGCTGTACAGACTTTGAGCAATTTAAAAGGGCGCTTATTGAACGATTTGAAGATCAACAGCCTTCGTAGGACCAAGTGCGGTTTTCCTGCGTACCATATGTGTATTTCTTTAAATTTGAATAAACCTGACTTTGAAAAAGGAATATTTAAGCTTTATATGAAAGGACTAAGAATTCCTTGAAATGCACTTGAGATATAGAAAATAAAAGAAAGAAAAATAATCCAAACACAATGCCAAGGTACACTAAAAAAAGACTGCTTACAACCTCAATGGAAAACTCAGGAAATATAATTTAAAACCAGAATACTTAAGCTTAACACGCAAGAATCAAGAATTGCACCAAGAAGCATCAACTGAGGTTGATGTTAGCATAATTTAAAGTCGTCATCAAAAGCGATATGTATGTAATTACTGAAAACGTACCAACCTGTATCAAAAGAAATGGAAATTATTCAAGAACTAGAAGAATACATGTGACCTCCTGCGAATATGAAAATCTTGTTTTCAAAGAGAGTGAAGTTTTTCCTTTACTGACTCTACGGTAGTCCTTTCATTCCTGCCAACAGCCATGCCTCTGAGTTGCATTTTTGGAAATAGAATGAGCTAAATGGCAAGCTGATAATGACCAAAAATTGGCTGGGAAAGAGTAGCCACTGGACAACTGTTAGAAGACATGGAAGTTCCCATCAACATCATTTACCAGTTTTTTCACTCTTTTTCATATAGTAGAACCAATGTTTAACATCCGATCCGACGAACAGCGGACTTTCCAAGTCCACTCGCGCCCCCTTTCTGGCTTTTCTTCCAAACACATAAGTATTTGACTACATTTGGCTGGTACCTAGAATAACTTTCAATTATTATACAGATGTATTAGGGTGACAGTTTTATGTGACTTCTAGATGTAAAATGAAAAATATCCCACCTGGAATGAATTTCTTCTCAGCTGCGACGTAGCATGACTGCGGTGACTTTTGAAAGTGCGTCTGCAATTCTTACCAGTGAATCATTAACCTTTGCAAGTAATGGTGTAAAGTATAAAAATAAAAATAAATAAATACCCCCTCAAGCAGCTGCTTGCGACAGAGATCTGACAGGAGCCTGTCAGTTTATATGCCATAGTAGAATGTTTGTGAGGATGGTAGGACCTCAGCAGAAAAACGACACATACATCCATGCCTTACCCGGGGCTCGAACCCAGGTCCCGTAGATCAGAAACCAAACTCGACCACGGGACGGCGTAAAGTATTCTTTATCAATAACAAATCCCCAGAAGAGAAAGTCTAGGGGAGTGAAATCGGCGGATAGAGGTGGTCATGATATCTGAGATATTCTCGCTCTACCCACACATTTCGAAAACGTGTGTTGAGATACCTGCTCATTTCTCCATGGAAATATGGAAGAGCGCGTTCTTCTCTAAAAATATGCTTTCTTCTTGATAATTCTTGGTCAAATTGTGGGTTGAGAAAATGGTCGATCATGTGGCAAACACTACAGGTGATGTTCCCCTCCACTGAAACAGCAATGAATGACTAAACTTAATGTATTTTGCTATATTTCTATGCATTTGAATTTTATTTATCATTTTTTAATAAATGTCTACATCTTCTGAAACTTGTAAGCTACTTTAGAAACACTTTGTATTTAATAAATGTGACTGCATATAAAATACTTTTCTGGGAAACTAAAGTGAACTTTAGATATGAAGTATTTTGAGAACAATCTAAAAACCGAAAGTTCTCTGAAAACTTTGCTATGTAAACGTTTATGGTGTTGGTTCATTTTATCAGAAAGTTTAAAAAACAACTTTTCCTTTATAACCCTAGGTCTCCGCTTTTTCTGTCCAACATTTCGGAGTCACTGATGAGGAAAAAGGAATGCATTCTCGAACGCACCTAAAAGAAAAAGAAATGGAGAATACGACAGCTCTACTAGATTGCTTCAAAGGTTGCTTTTATTTTGTAATCCAATAAAGCTGCATCGTACTTACGAATAGGCTCGCTTACAGGCAACACATATTTGGGAAAGAATTCGTTGTATTCATTTTGTTTCCTGAAGAAGTGATCCTCTCAAGATAACAATTTGTTGAGTGCACCATACGCCAGCGAACCAAATGAGAAAAGGTAGACATAGTAAATGCTTTTGTTTCTAAGAGCAACAACAGAAAGAAGTTTTTTTCAGTTTCATTCCTGGAGTATGGAGCGTACAGGTTGAATGCGTCCATTGCCATTTATTAAATTAGCATCCGGCAGAAATTCGATCTTGTTTACAACAACAGAGTGGTAGATACTGAGAGATATATCGTTTTTGTTTTTGCAGTAAAATGTAGTGTTATGTCTTCTGTGCGCCACTATGGAAATGTGTGTGACAACTTTAGGAACAACTGCGTTTCAATGTCTCAATTGCTTCCGAAGTTACCATAAACGATTCACTACTTGTGTGTTATGCATTGCTAAATCTACGTGGAATGTCAGGAGCTGTAATCCATCATCTGAAACATCTCCTGAAACATCTAGCAGTTCTCTATCAATGCGGATACTCCCAAAGTATTTGGAGACATTCTTTTCTATTGCCAATGCATATGATCAGTTCTGCTAAAACGCGAGTTTTGATTACGTGAATTGGTATGTAAGGCGATTGAAGAATGGGGGAAAGAACTGCTACAACACATTTCGCGCAAAAACACACGGAGTAGATGTAATATCTGCTTGAGCGCATCTCGCGTGTGACTCACGAGATTTCCGTATTATTCCATTAAAAGTAAATCGTAGCAGGCCGGGATTAAGATAGTGGCCAACCCGGCCATGCCTGCCGACCGTAACTTCAAGGAGGTAGATATTCGAAATTTTTCAAAAATATTCCAATAAAGGAGAAAAGGAAGCAGAGAGATGAAAGAATGACAAATTTAAAAGTAATGAAAAATACCGCATGAATCTCTCTTATCACTGCAGGATATTTAATATTATTGTCCTATTCGCGCGACCGATGATAAGACTAGCTTCGAAACATTTGCAACTCTTTAAAAATTAATAAATATTTTGCAATCATGTAATAATATTGACTTGGTGTTTTCAATTCTTGAATAAAATTGTAGATGGAAATTTGAATAAAAATTTAAAAAAAATGAGAAGAAAAAGCTTTTACATTTAGTAAATCGCTCAAATCTTTTTCTCACTTTCATAAAAAAAATGTCTTTTATTATTATTATTGTTGAGAATATTTGCTCATGCACCAAATTTTGTCATTGTCTATTGGTAACTTGACATTGATTGAGAGGGGAGGGGGCTAATATTTTGGACTTGGTCAGGGGGACAAATATTCTTTATCCGACCCTGAATCATAGGGTGCAATCATTACTGTACGGCAAGTCACGTTTGTGTTCTCTTTACTACCGTGGCCGAGTGGTTAGCGCGCTTGGCTACTGATCTACGGAACCTGGGTTCGAGCCCCGGGTAAGGCATTGATGTATGTATCTTTTTTTTGCTGAGGTCATTCCATCCTCACAGACCTTCTACTATGTCATATAAACTGACAGGCTCCTGTCAGACCTCTGTGGCAAGCAGCTGCTTCAGGGGGTATTTATTTTTATTTTACTTTTACTGTTAGGTTGACCAAATGTAGCGAAGCAGAGATATATGTTTGACAGCAGTACCAGAACTGGGTAATCTCGCGCCGGAAGCAAAAATTTTGAATCACACCCTCAATGATTATGGATTTATGGACTGATAAAATTTTGATTATTTTGAATTGGATAGGTATTAATGAAACATTACGTTTCACATTTTCCAAATCCTTCAGAAAAATTTTATTTCCATATTTAAAAGGAACTAGATGTGGAAAATGCAAGTATTAAAAAGAGCTTAGAAACAATTTATTTAAAAAAATTCAAATTTTAATGTTAGTTTGTGATATTCAACATATTAATATACAATGATGCTAATACTTACCACAAAAATAACGTAACCGAGAATTTTTTTTAAAACCGATCTCATATTTGGGGCTTTATCGAAAACAGCTGAAGTTCTACAATACAAAACAGACCATATACATTTAATTTGAATCAACAAATAGGACTGAACACTAAAAATCTCTCAATTTCTAAAATATTCTTTTATCATTCCATTTCACATAACGAATGAACTGACAAGTCTCTTTCAAAGAGTTACTTCTCCAATCGTGGTTTAATAGTCTTGACCGCGAAAGCCAATGAAAAGGAAGATCCTGAAAATGTATCAGTGCTCTACTCGTTAGAGAGCTTGTACGGCAAGTGGTTTAGAAATTATTCTTCATCGTGTAATTAGAAATTATTCTTCACAGTATTCTGAAATTAAAAACAACATTCTGAATTTTTAACTTCTATAAACTGTGCAAAATAACAATTGACGTTAGAATAAGTATTTATTTCTTGCACAATGCGTGAACTATTTTCTATGACGGAGGATTACATCTCCGAGTGATTCTTGCTACAATTCACGTGAGTATCGCATTTTTTCATTGTTTTTGTCTTCTCTGATCTTCAGATTTTGCCACTCCATTCTTCATGTAAAAGATATTATTTGCCCGAATCTGGATAAATTTCTTTTCTTATAAATGTGGCCGAGTGATTATCGCGCTTGGCTACTGATCTAAGAAACCTGGGTTCGACACCTGGATAAGGCATGAGCGTTAGTGTCGTTTTTCTGCTGAGGTCCCACCATCCTCACAGACCTTCTACTATGCCATATAAACTGACAGACTCCTGTCAGATCACTGTAGCAAGCAGCTGTTTGAGGGGGTATTTATTTATTTTATTTTAAGAATGTTAATTTTAATAGTTTTTTTCATGATTTTAAAACAGCTTAACAGACTTATTTCATTATCGTTTTATCAATACACATTATTTAAAAGAACACATATTCATTCTCTTCGGATATTTTGATGAAAATCCAGAATTATAACACCTTTTTTTATTTGAAGTCAATGTTTTAAAATTTTAAACATGCATTGTAACTGTTCCCAAAAGTCATTTTGCTTTTATGGTCACTTCTTTTTTTCAATAATACTTGTCCTGAGTCTAGTTTAAAATGTTAGTTTTCTTTTACCACAGTTTGTGACCAAGTTAAAATATTCCAACGGGTAGCAAAGCACCCCGACGTCTCATATAAATTAGCTCTTTCATTTCGTTCACTTGCTTAATAAATAATTTATTACGTCACATATTTTCATTAAATTATCATAAAATTTTCCATTTTTCCTTTAATTGTAACTTTCCTCGCAAAGAAAACTTCTAAACCACTCAAACAATACAGCACATTTGGGACATCCCGTTAAAAAATTCGAAATGGCGATTGTTTATTTTTCTAAATTAATTTGCGGTATATAGGACAGACAAGAATCCTAGACGCTACTCCTAGCTTTTACAGGCTTTCTCATACAAGGACATGCCCTACTAAGACTGAAGTCACTGCTGACCACTTCTAAATTAGAGCTAACACAGCACACAACGTTTGCCTTGTTGGAACAGTTGCTAGCTGCCTAAACCACTAAGACAGTTATTTTGGGACTTTTCATAAACTGCAAATACCTCCATCTATTGATCACAATTTTAAGTGTAACGTAAAAGACATGTAATTTAAGATAATGATAAAAATAATATCAGTAATAGTTTTGGAACTGAAAGAAAAATATTTTCATCACACTTCCATATTATACCTAAAACACTCTCTAGCAGCTGCTTGCCACAGAGGTCTGAGAGGAGCCTGTTAGTTTACACGCCGTAATAGAATTCTGTGAGGAAGGTTACACTTCAGCAGAAAAACAACACAAACATGCCTTATCCTGAGCTCGAACTTAGGTCCTGTAGATCAATAGCCAAGAACGTTAACCACTCGACCACGGGACAGCTGCCATATTATATGCAGTCAAATTTATGTAAATAACACGAGAAAATGATGCTTAATGAATAATAATGAAAATAAACACAAAGAAAAGATATAAAGGAATGGGGCATAAAGAAGAAAATGAAAACACAAAAAATGTAAACAACAAAGAAAGGAAATGTAAACAAGCATAAATTTATTTTTTATGCAAACTGATTTCGAAAATTTAGTTTCTTTATACTGAATATATTTTAAATTACCAACGAAAACTTAGTGAAGATCCACTAAGGAAAAAAATATCGTGTTAAACAGCGAAGAAAAAATTCCCTACTTAAAAAGATGCAGTTCTAATAAGTAATGATTTGGATAAAAAAAACTATATTTTTAACAAAATACCTTGATTAAAAAACACAAATATTCATTTTTAATGAGTACTGTGAATTTGCAAAGTTATGCAAAAACACTTATGCACCTAAAAACGTTTGGTCAAAAAAATTGGAAGAAATGTACAAGATTCAGCATATCGATTACTTATTATATGAGCCGCATGCTCTTTTGCAATGAGCCGGGGATCTACAAGTTCAGTTTTAAAAAAAAAAATGTTGCTTTTATTTTAACACAAAAGAAACTCAAAGTGAACCCTTTTCAGAAAACGTATATGTTTAACATTTTGTTATTTTTTTTGTGAAAGAGAAAAAAATTTCAAAAAACTCTGATTTAAAGGATGTAAGTATTAATTATTAATTAATTTCGTTGACGTTAACTTTTTGAAACATCAATTGGAAAGAAAAATAGCTATAAAAGAAAAGTCACATTTTTACCTTTTTTTAATGTTCCAAAATGCTGAATGCTCAATAAATATTCAAGGAAATGCTCATTCTTTTTCATCGTTTTTCGAACATTTTAATAACAAAATTTCAGAGATTGTCCATGCAGGAAAGAAAAGGTTTTTTCTTTCCTGATAATGTTTCTAACGAAATTTTATAACCTACAGTTGTTTTCCATGGAAGTAAAACTACGCAAATTTGTTGTTTCCGGACGATATAAGCTATTCATAAAACTTTTGAAGTTGAAGCAAACATTAAAAAAATTGTTCATGTATACGCTGTTTCAACTATTCTTAATTTTAGATTTGCGACATTATTTTTGGTTTTTCTTTTTCTTCAATAGGGTGTGAAATATTAAAAGAATTTCTATTGCATAGTGAACGTCGCTAGTCTTGTCTGCAATTTCCCCATGAATACATATTTGTGAAGTCGGAGGTTATTTCTGACGCCGTTTTTACAGCAAGTCTGTCACTGTTACGAAATACAGTTCGTGCTAATTCCTCGCCATCGTGGTCGGAATAGTTGCCAGGCAGACCTACAGACAATATAAGTCTAGTAACTGCTCCTCCAGCGGTGGAGCCCTATCAGCCCCAATTATTTCCTGACACTGGCAGACTTTACTTTCGATCATTTTTTTTTTATTTCGGTCACTTCACAAGCAGACAGAGTGAAGGTAATGTGTATGTTAATTACAGAAAATGTTTGAGTTCTGCATGCTTTTGCGAATAGAGCTGGTGACACGGTTAATCTAACAGTGATAATTAGTGTTTATTTCAATAGTAGAGTATGTGCCATATGTCTGCTTCGCCACCAAAGTTAACGCTTTTGCATAAACACATGCAATTCTGTCTCCGGAACACAAAAAATCTACGATTGCTATGCTGCACTGCACTTCAAAAGCGACTCCACTTTATGCAAATTAACCACCTCCCGAAACTCTGTCGAGTGTTTTAAATGCCACTCCGCCGACGACCTAATGTCAGTCTAGAGTTCGCAATCGTTACATTGACCTCGCTAACAGTCCCAGTGCTGTGTTATTCAATAGATATTCGTATCCAGAAAATTTATCTGTACGCTGAGCATAATCATAATCTTGCCGCTAGACGAAATACTGGAAAAATTCGTTTTAAAGAGTCTAAACAGATTACACCAGCAACTTGGAAAAAAATTGTAAACCATTTTAAAGAGATAAGAAGTATAATTGATCGTTAACGAACTGGCCGTCGTATTTCCGCAACAGGTGAGCCTAAAAGACGTGCTGCCATAGCGATGAATAATAATAATAATTTTATTCATTCATATTTACATTAGCAATACAATTACAATCTTTAACCCACAAGAGTTATTACAACTCGTCAGTGGAGTTTAAATACAATCATTTCATAAAATTTAAAAAATTTAGATAGTAAAAATCGTTTAAATAAAAATATTAAAACACAATTTTCTAAATTAGAATTATTGAAAAAAACATCCTAAATTAATTCAACAAACATATTTTAACTTCGTTTTCGAATTTTGTATAATCTACTATTTCACTCAGATAATTTGGTAAATAACTGTAATATTTTAATGCTGAATAGCCAAAAAATATTATAAAGAATCCTTTGTTTGGTTTAGGTAATATCAACATTTTAGACACCATTTCTCTTCTATTATATGTGTTTGTCTTTGTCACTCTCTGAAACATAGAAGAATTTTTATGAATAAATATTAAGGATTTCAAAGTAAAAATCTGTTTGGGATTTAAATCTTGCAAATCAAGAAAACTTTGCGTGGAATCAAATTTCCTTTTAAATGTCATAATTTTAACTATATATTTATGCATATATTTCATAGGTTTTAAGTGAGTTTTCTAATGTTCTTCCCCAAATAAAAGGAGAATACTGTGTTGTTGAATAAATGAAAGCGTAATAATTTTTTTTAGAGTCTCTAGATCTAACAAGTCTCATAGTGTTGTAAAACTGAGGTAGGATTGTATTAATTTTGGAAACTAATTTTTGAATATTATCATTCCAATTTAATTGTTTATCAAAAATAGCACGCATGATATTTTATGCTATGTAGACATTATTTTCTGGCAACCACAGACAGATCGGAAGCTTGTATCTTTTAATGACAATAAACATTTAAAATCGTAAAAGTAAAATTCGCCCAGATTACCATAATTTCTTCATTGTATATTTCCTCGTGCTATCATTTCCTCGTTTTGTCTTGTAGAAATTAATAGAGTTTATTTTTGTTGAACCACTTCCTTGAAACAGCTAGATCCATGCTAATATTCTGCTGCAATTCAGTATCGGTATCAACAACATAATCTAGAGCAATGTCATCAGCAAAGGAAAAAATGCTACCCTTAAATTTTACCTCTAAAAGATCATTTATGCATAGCAAAAATAATTGTGGTCCTAAAACGGAACCTTGAGGTACAGTCGCCAAAAAAGCATCCGAACACTACGGTTGATTACAGAATTCAGAAAAATATCTGGCCACGATTTTTTAGAAATTAGTGATCTGGCAACCTTCGTGTCACGTGACACGAAGGTTGCCAGATCACTAATTTCTAAAAAAATCGTTGTCAGATATTTTTTCTGAATTCTGTAATCAACCATAGTGTTCGGATACTTTTTTGAGCGACTGTACTCCAAAATTTATCATTTTAAAACTGCTCAAAACAGTTTCAGTTTTAATTTTCTGCTTTCTCTTTGTTAAATACGATCTGAACCAGTCTAATGAGGTACTCCTAATTCCATAATTTTCCAATTTTTTAATTAAAATGCAGATGGGTAACGAATCAAAAGCTTTAGAAATATCAACAAATAAAACAGCTACTCTTTTGTTTTCATTATGTCCGTTATAGATTTTATCTGTGAGCATTGCGATAGCTTCTTCAGCACCTTTTTTTTGCGAAACCCAAATTGATTATCAGAAATAATATTGTTTTTATTAAAAAAAACTTGCAATCTTACATTTACAATTTTTTCAATTAATTTTGTGAAAATTATTTGTATTGAATGGGTCCATAATCGTTTACATCAAATTTCATTCCTGATTTAAAAATAAGGATGACCAAGGAAATTTTGATAGCTGATGGACAATTTCTTTTTTTGAAGGAAAGGTTAATCATTTGTTCTAAATCATGACAAATATAAGGAATAATTTCCCTTAATACAAAAGTAATTATCTTCACATGATGATTTATTTAATTTGAAAGCGTTTACAATACTTATGATCCCGCTTTCAGTTGTTGGTAAAAGTGCAATTAAATTTAATATATGAATTTCTGAATCAATAAATTTCTCACATGCTATAAGGATATTAAGGTATTTTTGAGATTAAGTTTGAAGCTATATTTATAAAATGATCATTAAAAAATTCAGCAATTTCAGTTTTATTGTCATTTACAGATAAAATATTTTTCCAATTTTTATTTCTTTAATACTATTCTTTAACTTTTGGTTTCCTGTAATCTCATTGATTGTTTTCCATTTTTATTTAGTATTAGTAAAGGCCAAAGAAATTCTATTTTTGTAATAATTTCTTTTAGCAGATCTAAGTAAATTTGTCAGTTTATTTCTAAACAAAGTAAATGAATGTGATAACACTATCCCATTACCAATTTTTCATACTCTTATAAATCCTATTTTCTCATTAATAATCAATAGATCCTTAATAATCCATGGTTTTAAAATTTTATCAATGGGATATATCTGGTGCAATTTCTTAATATATTTATCAAATCATTACGATAATTCAGAAAATTTTAATCAACATTATTTTTGAGATCGATGTCCCATTTCCTCAACTGAAGTGCATTTTTGACTCTTTTGAAATCAAAAATTCTTTTGTCAAATGTGGATGAATTTCCTCATGGGATTTTTATATTTTATAAATGTCTTATAATGATCAGTTGCATTTGATTTAAGAATACTTGTTTGAATGTTTGTTCCCTATCAGTCTAACCACATCTATACAGGACAAATTTACATTTCTAGTAGATGTCTTAATACAGTGTAAAAATCCAAGGGTTGAAAGCATATTGCAGTAATCTTGTGATATATTACTATTATCTAAAATATCTATATTGATTTCCCCAACAATAAAAATATTCTTATTATTATGTTTCAGCAAGAAATCACGCAATTCAAGGACAAGGATATTTTATCCAAACTTGATGAGCGATACACTGATATTAACATATATTCAATAAGATCAAATTTCAATTTTAATACAACAGAATAAAATTTAATGTTAGCTAGTTTAACATTTAAATCACTTTTAACAAACACAATTATACCTCCATACCTATTCAATTCACCACATTTATAAAATACATTATATCCTTTTATATTATATATCTTGATTTCACTATTCTTTAACCAGATTTCAGATAACACGATAATAGCAGGAGATATTTCCATTAAGGAGATTTTCTTAGGTATCACTGTCTTCCTGTAGTCTTCTTTTTCACAGTCTTCCTGCTGTAGCTGCGACTCAACCGATTTAGGCCTAATGTAAGTGTTAGATATAATTCTACATTAATTACATCCCAGTTCTCTTTCTCTCTAAGAGAAAGTGTCTTCAAGAAGGACATCTTCCTGAAGTTACTATCTCTTAGTCCAGACAGTAGAAATGCATGTATCCACTGCAAGGACCCTTACATAAGAAAAATTCAGCAATATCATGAGAACAAATAGCGACATCTTGACTATCCATGAGGTCAACACGAAAGCTGGCACTGGATTGTCAAATCAGCCCGAAATCTATGCATCGCATTCTGAACTAAAGGCTGAAATAATAGTCATGTATCAAATATTAAATATGTATCGTATAATTAATTTATATATATATTTATTTCGCGTAGTCGGGCTTAGAGCTCAACAATTATCGAAGTTGTACGGTCTCAGATTCCAAACTTGAATTCATCTCTAACCTTTATATTAAACTAGTTTAACAATGCTAATTTTGAGCAACACCAATTCTTCCAACGAAACTTTAATAGTCATTCCTTAATGATAGGTAAATCTTTCTGCATGTCTGCCAAAAGCAAGACCTAATTGAAAAACTGTTGTTTCTTTATATATTCCACAGGAAAAGAAAAACAATAAAAGCAAAAGTAGAAACTTTCAAGAGACAGCATTCATGTATTGCAATGCATCCAATCTAAATGCAAAAATAAGTTTGATCCCAAATATCACGCTAT
Source organism: Ryuthela nishihirai (assembly GCA_038380435.1). Lineage (NCBI taxonomy): Eukaryota > Metazoa > Arthropoda > Arachnida > Araneae > Heptathelidae > Ryuthela > Ryuthela nishihirai. The sequence goes on along the minus strand of JAWZYU010000018.1, from coordinate 36,492,229 downwards.
TCGTTTCAAATTCGTAAAGATATGAATCTTTTATATTATTCATGTTTGTATCATATCTTTATTAAGTTACATTTGGAGATGATTTCAAATTCTAATCAAGAGTTGACTCCTTCTCTTGATTTCAAGGATCTTTTCATCTGCTATAAGATGAACAGAATCTGCTACATTATGAATATATGTTAAAATAAAACTTTGAATAAAAAAAAAATGAATAATACAAAAGAATATGTCATATATTTGATCATGGAGCAATTGATTCGTCCGTAAAACTAGAAGAACGCCTATCAACTCCGTCGAATATAAAAAACTGGTTTTCAAAGATAATGAAGTTTTTTGTGTATCGACTTTTGCACTCCTTTAAAATTTTTTATTTAAACTAATGGATAATTGGGAAAATGCAAATAGTAAGTATTTAATTAATATTTATAGTAGCCTAAAAAGTGTTTTTTTCCCCTTAAAATGAAAAAAAAATTGCTTCATTTTTACACCCCTCTTACAAAAGGGGGGAACAGTTCTTGTTGTTAGTGGAATATCTTTTAGCACTCTACCACAGAAAATTCAAATTTCTACCATAAACAGATTACATGCAATTCGTTTCAAGTTTCATCTTTTCTGTATTTAGTGCCCTCTGACGATGTAAAATTGAAACTCTCGAAAGAACTTGAGTCGTCCGTGACCTAGTGGTTAGCGTGCTTGGCTACTGATCAAAGGGACCTGATTCGAGCCAGTTTGTGTCAGGACCATGTTTGTGTTTTCTCTCTATTGAGGTCTTGCCTTCCTCACAGACTTTCTCTATGGCATATAAACTGACAGACTTCTGTCCGGCCTCTGTGACAAGCAGCTGCTTGAGGGGGTATTAATTTAGTAGTTTATAAGGATTTGAAAAAAAGGAAAAATTATAATATTTCGTTAGTACATATCCAAATAAAAAGGAATTCTCAAATTGCATTTCCCACCCACCACCATCCCAAGGAGTGGATGCATTCCCCCCTTACCCCTGGGGGCAAGGGGGGAACCCATTGTTGCCAAATGCTCCCTCATGGCTTTCACATTCCCCACCAAAATTTCATACTTCGAACTGTAATGCGTCATTTGCAATATTCGTTTAAAATCTTGCAGTTTTCAAATTTTCAACCGTTAGAGGGTGCAATTTAAAGCTTTAGGACAGGGGTTCTCAACGTGGGGTACGCGATAAATTTTTTGGGGTACGCCGTGAGAGTTCAAATGTCGTTAGATCTAGTAACAAATTCGATAAGTTAGCAACAGTGCTACTGATTTGTTAAATTGTTTAGGTCATTTTTTTGTGTTTATCGATATATGTAATTTATGAATATAAATTTTAATGTATATATATAGATATATGTTTTACATTAGCCCCATTGTTATCTATAACTATAGTTTTATCTATCTATACAAGGAGACGCCTGTTGCACACACATTTACAGGGGGTACACTGAAGCATAAAAAGTTGAGAACCACTGCTTTAGGATATTCCGAAAGAGCGAATCCCAATATTTCGTCAATACCTATTCAACCCAAAAGGAATTTACATTTAACTCTATAAAGAAAAAGTCAAATTACAGACGGAAAGGCAAAATGAAAACATCATATCTTTTTAAAAACGAATTAAAATGTGCATTATATTCAGGGAGTATTTTTTTTCTTTCTTTCGAAATTTCAGTGGCTAACAATTCATTTTGCTTAGGTTTTTAAGGATTCATAATTAATAACCGATTTTAAACTAAGATAAAAATACCCCAGTAGTCACTTTATAGAGAACTGAATACTCAGTAACCACTTTATGGAGAACATATACTCAGATGCCAATTTATTAGGTACACCTACATAGTAGCGTATTGCGCCTTCGTTGGTCTTCAGAACAGCCGGAATTCGTCGGGGCAACTAACAAGAGGCAGGATGTGTTTTACAGAAGTGTTGTACGATGCAGAAATGATCATGTCGCTCAGTTGCTGCAAATTGGACAGCGGCACAGTCTTGCTGCTAACAGCTCTTACCACTTCATCCCAAAGATGCTCGACAGAGTTTAGAACTGAGGATTGTGCAGGACAATGAAACAAGGAAAACTTGAGAGCATGTTCCTGGAACCATTTAGTGACGATACGTGCCTTGGGAGCAGGTGCATAATCATGTTGAACGTGTCCATCCGAGTGATGCTAGATTATAGCCATGAAGGGATGAGCTTAGTCGGCAACGATGTTCAAATGCACCATGGCTTTCATATGTCCTTCAATAGATAGCAGGGGGCCTAATATGTGCCATCACACCGGCACCACCAGCCTGCACTGTTGACACCAGATAAGATGCTCCATAGCCTCATGTTGCTTGCACCAAATTCTTTTCCTTGCAAAAGGAACTTTGATTCGTCCGATCAGGTTACCTTTTTGTAGTCCTCAACGGTCCAGTGTCAATGCTCCTGCACCCAATGGAGACACGTTTTCGTATTCTTCACTGACAACATCGGCGGCTGTTGTAGCCCATTGGCGACAAGGTCCGATAAGTGGTGCATTCGGAGATGAACTTCTGCACACCAATGTTTAATTCTGCTGTTATTTGCCTGGTTGTGACCTGTCTGTTTGCTTGCACGATTGTCGCCAGTCTCCTTTGACCCCTCTGATCCCCAGTTGTTTTCGTCCACATGATCGCCGATCACTGGTAGTTTTTTACTTTTCGCACCATTCTCGACAAACCCTTGAAATGGTTGTGGGGGAAAATTCCAGAAGGGCGAACATTTGGGAGATGCTAGAACCGGCACGCCTAGTACCAAGTATACTAACCAAGTTCAAATTCGTTCAGGTCACTCGTTTTGCACATTCTGACACTCAATCCAACTCTAACTGTTGCTCGAATAGCTGGTCTTCCTGATTTATACCACACAGAGCGGTCACGTGACATATTGAGCTGGAATAAACCATTTTCATGACGAAACTAAACTTTATAAGTTTCTTGACATTTTGTACACACAATTAATTTTGCTACTTAATTATTTAATAAAATATGATATTTTTAAAATATGGATATATCCTTATTAGACTTCATAAAAGTTTCCTTTTCAGTCATCCTTTGGTATTGCGCTCTTGATCAGAAACGTTGTTAAGCTAAACAATGACGTGCATCCCTCTGAATCTCCCAAACGAAAGGAGAATGAGCAATTCTGTTAATGACATTTCTGCTTTTATTTGTGATGCGAAACACGCCGAAAATTAAAATTTTTTTTGAGGCAATCTTCTGTTTTTGCGGTGGGAGTTATTAAAATGGTTTCGACCACCGCTTAATGTGCTTCCCACCCATTCTTTGTTTTGAGAATTCAATTCACGCATCCTGTGATTTTGCTTTTTCAAGTGGAGAGTGATTAACATAAAGAATTCTTCATACGGAAAAACGCACGTTGATGTGAAAACACGGTTTGGTGAAACTTTCTTAGAGTTTTTTTCCCTTGAATTCTTAACAAAACATTTATCTTTAATCAAAGTAGCACGACACTTTCTGTAAAGATTAGCTTCAAATTTACCATCAAAATTCTTAACTGGAAAAGAAAAAAATGTTATTAGAATAATGTCAGAAAAATAACAGTGATTAATTACAAAACGACGTTTTAATAACGGTAACAGATGTTTCAATTATTCTCTTTTTTCTTCTTCCCTTTTCAATTGCAAAGGAATTGTAATGACTCTGAAAGGACTGTTTTTAATCACAAAAAGGTAAATGTCTCAAATCTTAAAGGCCACAGAATTCTTAGAATATAACTTAAGGTTAATTCACGGGACAGCTGTTAGGAGAAAATAAAAGCCCCTAGTCCATGAGCGAATATTTTAATATGTGCAGGTTAAGATTATCTTGCCAAAATCGCCAAAAAATTAAGTTTTCATCTTTTTTTGGCACACCAACACAAATAATAGGTATGAATCCACAAATGAAAGAAAAGTTCAATATTTCAATGCGCCATCGAACTTTAATTTTTTTCCAAATGCATTAATTATAGTCTTAGTTTTCTTAATACAGTGGACCTTCGTTATAGCGCTGCTCGCTATACCGCGCACTCGGTTATAGCGCGGGCGATGTTCGCGATAAGTTATAAATAGTGTTTGTTTTTACATATTTTCAAGCGTACCTTATGTACGTAAATAAAATAATAAATATATGTACTTATTAAGATGTATAACTATGTTATGTGAATTTTAATAAAACACTTAATAAATAATTTTTTTTATTAAAATACATAATATATATATAGTTGATGGGAACTCAGAACCCATCAACTATATATATGAGTTTTTCTCAGAACGATTTCAGTATATAGCTCAAATCGTTCTGAGAAAATTTATTGTGTCGCCACCGCGCCGCTCGGTATAACGCGGTTCACCTTATAACGCGGGTGTTGTTTCCCGCCCGACATGCGCGTTATATCGGGGGTCCACTGTATGTATAATATATTTCAAATAATTATGTGGTACAATGAAACACCAAAATAAATAGTTGCAAACAGATTTTTAAAAATGGGAATTGATATTACGATAACTTTAAAGCAAAATAGTCATTACTCAAATATTCATAATTAGTTTAGAGTAAATATTCCAAAAAATTTCAAATGGGCTTTGAAAGTCTGCTGTCCGACTAAGGAAAGGTTAAGCAGAGGAACTTGTGCAAAATCGAATCTTACCAGATGCACTTCTGTATTTAGCAGGACCATTTGTTGGTGGTTTTGTAAGATTTCTAATGATGTCAGAAGGACATATGATGTTCTCATATTTCATAAAAAAACACAGTGACAATTGAAGGAAGACTTTCGTTCTATTATATTTGAATCACCAAATGTAGAAAGTTGAATGCTGTATGCTACAAAATGTTGAATACTGAATCACAAATTGAATCACAAGAAACCATTCAAAAGTAGTTTGCAGCTGTCTAGCTGTCTACGAACACCCCTAAAAATTATTCCACTGCTTTAAATTTCAGTCTTA